>OU744730.1:8455405-18455405 GCA_916613615.1 Steromphala cineraria
AAAACTGGTTGAACTGAAGAATCAACGACAGAATTAATAATAGAGTTACAGACCAGTGCAGTCTATCTCTCTTACATTAATAAAGCTTTACAGATAGGGACGTACTCCACATATATTTACATTTACCCTATTGAAGAAACCTAACAGGATAATGTTTTGGAGATCAAGACAGTCTACCTCGTATATGTTGGTCAACCGTTACTGATTGACAAATGTAAAATACATTAACCAGCCGCAAATGGCTGAAATATTGCCCATGCGGCGTTAATCACTAACTCACTTACTCAAATACATTAAAACATACCAAATGACGGGGTTATAAAACAAATGATTTAGAGACCTTTACAGTCTATCTATTTTTAATGGTGAACTCTTTACAGAAACAAATGCCACATATATATTGAAATTTACCTCAATGAAAACGACAGGGAACCGATTTGGAGATCAATAAGTTTATCTCTCTTATGTTAGCAAACCGATGATGATGGAAACAAATGGCGTCAAAATTGAATTATAAATGACAGAGTAATGAATAAGAGACAGGCACAGTCTATCTCTAGTACGTTACATGTAGAGACAAATACCGGAGCAGATACATTCATGTTTTCCAAATGTCAAGATAGAGACTTGGACAATACATTTTATCACTTGCAGTATTGAGCCATTACAGATAGAGACAAATTCGTTCATTTTGCCAAAATCAAGAATGATATTGCAAGATATAAATCATAAGACACCAATTCAGACTACTCTTCTACAACTGTAAACGTATCACTGAGACAAACACCATATACATTAAACACACATCGCCTAGGGGCGACATTGTCTATCGTCACGATGTTGTTGTTCATATGCTTGTACGTAATCAGTCTATGTGGAACAATACATGAACGTTTAGAAATTGTATAGCAAAGTGCAAGATGCAAAGGGCAACATGGTGGTTTTCGAAATAGAAAGAATTTCAATCATGTGTATCGTTTGTATCAAATACTTGTTTTGACACTAATATAGGATAAGGATATAATCATGTTTACATATTAATTTAAACTAACATATAGTCCTTCAAGAATTTTTTCATTAAAATTTTAATATTCAATATTTGATATTTTAATAAAAAAGAAGCCCTGAACATTTCTTAAAGCTGAGGCATCTAGACTTACCAACATTATCTAGACTTAAGAAGGCTCCATTAATTTTTGTTTTGCTTTAGTTTAGGGTCTGGATAAGAGACTCGAATTAAATGTTCATGCTGTTTAGTGATAACTGATCAAAAATAAGGTAATAGGGTGCCTCCATTACTGGTTCCATGATCGTTTGTATACACTGACATTCTTGAAGAGAAACAGATGGTAAAGGGTTCAATAGCAGATAGCGGAAGTCGAGATATACGTGCAAAGTTCTTTGAAGAAGATATCTTCCAGGCTTTAGATACCACGAATATGTCAGTGCCATTAACCATGGCTTAAACGGACCTCAACTGTCTCTTATGCCTTTGCAAACTTTATTCCATTGGGCATCAACATTCTTTTTTCACAATGAACCATCCTTTGATTTATTATCATGATTATACAGGACCGTTAAAAGGACAGTCCTGTCGAGGTATTTTTGTTGAAGAGAAATTAGCTTGTGTTCTCTTTTTATAAATTGTAAAAAGATCGCAACAACAATTATACCCCAAGTTACTTGTTTCAAGTTGGTTGTCTTTTACTAATAGCATTATATGCATAATAGGAATTTACCCTTGAATTTCGTTTCTACAATAAATACCTCGATAGGACTGTCCATTTAAAATAAAGACTGAATGCCTTTGCAAAATCTACTTATATTGAGCACAAATAACCTTGGACCTAAACCGTTCGGTATCTTACTTCCCAGGCCACAATTTCCCTACGTTTATAATGAAATAAAACAAAGTCTGACTGAATAGTCTTTTACTGAGTCTGACGTTTTGGAAGCAATATAAGTAACCCAGTTTAACACCCAATCAGTAGGGGCTTTATATTTTGTTAAGATAACCTCTCGAAAAGCAAGTCTAGATCTGAAGCGAACCGTGAAATAGCCATTAGTCGGAGGCTTCTCTTCTTTTTAAGATAATAGTTTTATAAAATCTTTTCTGAAAACATGTTTCAAGTTTCCGGACGATATATTCCGAACTCTATAGTAATAGTCTTTAAACATTAATGCGAAAATGCTTTGTAAACCTTGCTTCTTAAGAACAGAAAATGGTTATGAATAAGCTTAGGGGAGGTTCTTTAAAACATTATCACCGATTGAAACATATTTAATGTTAAGATATTTCCCAAATTTTCTAATAAATGAGAGATGGTGTTCATTATCTTTGAAGTCTCATCATAAACAAAACTGTAGAAATGTTAAGACAAAATCTGTCAACGATGATCTTCACAAGATAACGCCTGAAGAAATTTATTGAAAAACGTAATGTTCTTAAAATGGTGTCTAGTTAATACGAAAGCATTCCCCATATCCATTATTGAAAACGTTCTGAAAAATCAGAGTAGGAAAAAAAGAGGTCGAAACCGAGGTCGACCTGAACTCTTACAATGTCTCTGAAAGAGCGTATATTCAAGGCCGTATAGATATACGTCCTTAAAATATCTACAAATATTTATGTAATTCATTTTCCAAATGGATAAACAATTTTGTAATGAAATAGGAAGAAATAGAAGTTTAGAAATTGTATATTTTGTTTCTTCTTAGGAATATACCATTATTTTTGACAGTTTTGAAAGATGGTAAAAATGGTAAACGTTTGCAATACAGCATCGCCAGGTCGCCTTGAACTTTTGCCATAGGTATACATATTACTCAGAGAGATTCGGTTACCGACCCTCACAGTGTACAGGAGTTTCCACATCGGAACTGACAGGGCACAAGGCTGGCAATTTGTCTGCTGGAGACCGAGTCTATAAATAAGGGGAAGGGGGTAAATGCAGAATTCAATTCCACTGCAGTACCAGAACTGATGCCAAATGTCACCGTAGCTTTCATAAATAGTATCCATCTGAATTCAACCTTTCCCGGAGCAAGCTAGCATTTAAATATAGGCTAACTGTTGTCAAACAAATCCCACCCTATGTCTGTGACCCTGTACGGAGCTTGGAGAATAATTTGGCCACTATCCCGTTAGTTTCTCTGTGGGATAGCTGTTTAAAGAGGGAATAGAGTTTCAATCTTACCGTTGTTCTGGTTGTATGTCATACTTTTCCCGATGCATCATGACAAAGTTTACACAGTAATCCAATTGACAGTAAAATTGACGAACTCCAACCTCGCAGTAAGCGTATCCCGTCACTGACTGAACATATTTAGACACATACGCCTAAAACGATGGCTCGGTTTCCGGACGGCTGCTAGTGAAGCGCTTGTGCGCATGCTCAGTGGATGCTGCGTTTATGGTGGTACTATACTTTCCCAAGTTTCAAGTATAAAACTTCAGTGTCAAGGAAAAGGTTATTATCAAAGAAAGACGATTTAACTCATGAGCATACAAGATTAATGTTTATGTAAATCATTTTGATGAATTATGACAACTTTGACATTCCTGTCAATCACTTGTAAAACTCGTGAAATCTACATCTTGAATTTAAATCAAGAGTTCAAAATAATTAAACTTAACATTAAGAAGTAAATATTCAAAAAAATATATATATATAACCACACTGAAACATTTTCAGTTTCATACAACGTTTAAATATATCTTCCTTATAAGGACGATGTTGTTTTCTCTTCTCTGAGTCAGCACGTGCGCGTTATACCGAGGAGGGAGGGGAGCAGTTCAGTCCCGCTGTGAAGTCAGCTTGGTTTCAACGCGTTATAAACAATCACACATGTGCCACATCCAGATGACGAATTGCTTGAAATCGCTGCGTATAACCATCCCTTTAATTAAACACATACGAGCCTCGCCTACCTGCATATAATTTATTTCAAATCGAATTTATTTTTAAATATCTACATTTTAATGTATTTTTAAAAGTAAATAATATGTTCTTCTTCTTTTTCCCTGTTTCTTTAAACTAACAATTGTTTTCGCAATATACTTTATTTTGGGCAATTATACTGTACATTTTCAGTAAGTCAAGATTTAAGTAATACACTAAAAAACGAGACCCTAGACCCTTGTTTAGTTAAGCAATATTTTGATAATATTTTTCTACTTGGACACATTTAAATAGACCTGGTGACAAGTCAGTATTCAAGGTAAACATATTCACACTTTCAGATAGTATGAATATTTAAGGCAACCTTAATGACCCAGGCCTATTGTTAAATAATCCCACCCCCGCTGTGTTCACACTAGCCATGTTGTAGTAATACCACCACGTATTCAACCAATTCGTTTTCGAAGGGAATTCACTCTCGTTGGTGATTATTGTAAACTTACGCTGGACTACGGTATTCTTAAACTTATCAAAATAATTTCATGGTGATTACTGGTTACATTCAAAAATATTTTCAACATATCAAAACTGCTTTTCAACATAGGAAAACATATAGATTCGTTTCTCCTTGAAAATAAAATAATAAAGACTAAGTAACATATGAAGAAAAGATGCTTAAATATAATAAAGGTTTTTTGACGAATGATGTTCTACTGCATTGTACTTTACTATATTAGAACCAATACTTAATATACATTACTTTATGATTAACGAGGCCTTACAACGTGAGAAACATTCTTTTAAATAGGAAACAGGTAACGATGCTTTGTAACAATGGAAGGAACGCTTAAGAAACAAATTGTTATAACAGAGAAAACAATGCCTTTCAACATAATATAAACTGCCTCGACCAATAATTCATAAAATAACAAATTATTCATTATAACATATGAAACAGTACTAAATAACATAAAAAAATTACGTATGACATAACAAGCAATATTTTATCAATGTTATGAAATAAAAGCTTTATAAAAAAAGAAACAATGCATTAACACATGAGAAACAATACCTTAAAACATAAAAAATGCATTTTTATATAAAAACGTCAACTTACAAAAGAAGAAAGGATGACTTTAAACATTAAAAAATTTGTCATAATTAACAATGATTCACAACATTAGACACAATACTTTACAAAAAAAATAACAAAACTCTAAAGCACTAGGCTTTATAACACAAGAGAAGATGGTTTAAAGCATAAGAAACGAACAGTTCTTTACAATATTTGAAGAAAACAATGCCTTTTATCATTAGAAACAATGCTTTTCAATATTCGAAACTTTGTTTTCTAAAATTTGAAACATAATCTTACAATATATAAAACAATGCTGTGAGATTAAGAAACAAAGTTTTGTACATACGAAACAATTATTTGGCTGTGCAACGAGGAGGCAACGCTTTTCAACACAATAAATAATGTTTTAGAACAAATAGACAAAGGTTTTCAAAATAAAAACAATTTCTTCAATACATAAGAAACAATGATTAACAACATATTAAACAGAACTTCATTACATAGAATACACATATTACAACATAAATAATGCTTTACGACGAAAGAAAAATGTTTTATAACATCAGAAACAAATAATTTGCATGACTAGAAACAAAAGAAACAGTTTTTTAACACATAGAAAAAATGTATTTGCAACATACGAAACATTACTTAACTTAGATATAAGAAACATTGTTTTTTTACAACAAAAGAAACAATGCTTTCCATCATAATATAAATACCTTTGGCGTAAGAAACAACGATTCATCATGTAAGAAAGATTGCTTTACACAAAAAGAAACAATGCTTTACAACATAAGAAACTATTCCCTACAAGAAAAAAATGATTTATGGTACAAGAAAGAATGTTTTGCGACATAAACAAAAATGTTGTATAACATAAGAAACAATGCTTTACAACATAAGAAAAAATACTTTACAACAAAAGAAACAATGCTTTACAACATAAGAAACAATGCTTTACAACATAAGAAAGAATGCTTTACAACAAAAGAAACAATGCTTTACAACATAAACAAAAATGTTGTACAACATAAGAAACAATGCTTTACAGCATAAGAAACAATGCTTTACAGCATAAGAAACAATGCTTTACAACATAAGAAACAATGCTTTACAACATAAGAAACAATGCTTTACAACATAAGAAACAATGCTTTACAGCATAAGAAACAATACTTTACAGCATAAGAAACAATGCTTTACAACATAAGAAACAATGCTTTACAACATAAGAAACAATGCTTTACAACATAAGAAACAATGCTTTACAGCATAAGAAACAATGCTTTACAACATAAGAAACAATGCTTTACAACATTAGAAACAATGCTTTAAAACATAAGAAACAATGCTTTACAACATAAGAAAAAATGCTTTACAGCATAAGAAACAATGCTTTACAACATAAGAAACAATGCTTTACAACATAAGAAACAATGCTTTACAGCATAAGAAACAATGCTTTACAGCATAAGAAACAATGCTTTACAACATAAGAAACAATGCTTTACAGCATAAGAAACAATGCTTTACAACATAAGAAACAATGCTTTACAACATTAGAAACAATGCTTTAAAACATAAGAAACAATGCTTTACAACATAAGAAACAATGCTTTACAACATAAGAAACAATGCTTTACAACATAAGAAACAATGCTTTACAGCATAAGAAACAATGCTTTACAACATAAGAAACAATGCTTTACAATATAAGAAACAATACTTTACAACATAAGAAACAATGCTTTACAGCATAAGAAACAATGCTTTACAGCATAAGAAACAATGCTTTACAGCATAAGAAACAATGCTTTACAGCATAAGAAACAATGCTTTATTGTATAAGAAACAATGTTTTACAACATAAACAAAAATGCTTTACAATGCTTTACAACAAAAGAAACAATGATTTATGGTATATATATGAAAGAATGTTTTACAACATAAACAAAAATAGTGTACAACATAAGAAACAATGCTTTATAAATAAGAAACAATAAACAATGCTTTTACAACATAAGAAACAATGATTTGTGGTATAAGAAAGAAAGATTCGCATTTGTAGCACAGTCGTGTTGAGACCTTGCATCTATCACCAACCGAGCGGATTAAAACATGACGTTCACTTTTTGTACGTTTTTATGACATTTTTAATAACCTTATCCTATGAATAACAAATGCAAGATTGTCATGAATACTAATCAATACTGTGGCTTTGTTTTCTTGTCCTTATGCGAGGTCATGCTAGACAGTGTGAACATTATATCGGCATCACTCAGTCTGATTAAAATCGACTGTGATTCGAGGAAAAAAAGTGTAAAAATATTGTCTCTAGTTGGGTTTGAACTTCAACCAGCCCAACTTTCCTCTCATTCACAGTCTGAAGGCACCCTATTACCCGCATGTTCTGACGCAAGCTCATCTAGCCAATCGCAAGGGGCGCAGTAAAAGCTTCGATACCATGCAGGGGCAGGTAACTCCAGTGTACCATTCGTTATACATAATCGCCGCTAAACGCTATTTAAAAACGAGGATGTGATTGGATAGCTTATGACTGGGTTTGTCTGCGCTAAACTGGTCGTAGGAACATGCGATAGAGGTGGGTGCATTCAGACCGAGACGGAGAGGATGTTCTGGCTGGTTCGAGCCCCGATAGAGATAATATTTTTGATATTTTATTCCTCGGAGTACGGTCGATTTTAATCAGACTGGGCAGCACTAAGACAATACAGGGTTTTTAGTTTCTTTATGAAAGTAAGATGTGACATCTGATTAGTAATGATTATTTCACTGCACATTGGCATAATCATTCAAGATATGTGGTTCAGAAATATCTTTTCTTTTGTTTAAGAGAAGGCTGTTTCATAAACAATTCGTGACAGACGATTTATCTGACGAGATTTGTGATATGTTACGCAGATGAAGAAACCAGATGGAAACAAATTAAATTCTTTGAAAAAAACGCTATAAATCACATCGATTTTTCCCCCAAGCATCATCAATGCTTACTTGCGCCATAAAACAATTGTTGCAAAAGAAATCCCAATCAAAGTGGATACTAGAGAAAATTGAATTGCTGTAAATCGATAACTATCCTCAACCATTAGAATTACAATTTAACATTGTTTATAACGATTACTTTCATTGTATTCTTTCGTATTTTCAATTCCTCACTTCAGATAGTCGGCGGATGTGCCGTGTTGCTAAAGGCTCAATCCTGCCGATGACGTCGTTCTTGACATCGTTTGACATTACGATACAACTTAACACATAATTTGATGCACATTTCCCTAACGAAATGCATGAAGCGTCGACGTAAGAAGTAATTTGGTTCTTTTGGATATAATAAACAACAGAGACGTGAATCGCTTAGAAAAAGAATCAAAAAGATATATATATATACCTACGTACCTAGATTCTACCCTGCTACAGTGTTTGAATGACAGATAGTAGGATAACACTGTAGTAAGGTTGGGTCTTAAGGGGCAGTAGCACGTTTTCTTGAAAAAAAATTATTTACAATTTATTACTGATAATTGTTTGTTAAAGGAAAATGCTAAATGTATTATTTTGAAAGTGTCAAAAATCTCATTACACAAGCCAATCATCCAAAGTATGAATTACATTGGTATCGTAACACATTAATAGAAGTAATAATGTTATGTTGGGAAAACACTATATTGGAAAATGCAATTTATTGTATTTTTGCTTGCCAGGTGAAATTAGCTTGATGGGTTCGAATTTCAACAGAACAGAATTTGGACTTTTTCGGATTTCAGAGTGAATGAATTTAGTTTTTAGCATCGTTTGGATAGGTAATATTTCAACAATTAAGCGGGTTTGATATATTGAAAGGACAGGAGTTTTGTTGAATTGAAATTTGTAGAATGTTGAAAAATGTCTCATTATTTTCATCTTGGAGAACTTTGTTCTGAAAATGTCATTCTCGTTAATTCGTCTTGATTTTTGGTCGAAAACCGGACAAAGTACTGCACATATCAAGCATTACGATAATGAAAAAGACAGGCGCCTACAAATGGTCATATGAAATGTAGTTATCAAGTTAATGTGACGGGCATTTTTGGCTTATTACATCTCGACTTAGCCATCCCCACTTTGGTAACGTAATAGTTATCGAAAAACAAACATGTTTCAAAATTCCTGAGAGTTTGCTTTGTATTGTATCAAACGTTCTTGCACGTCATGTAATAATAATTGTTTGTTGCAAATTTGTATGCAAGGTATGCCTAAGTAACAATACATCCTTGCATACCGATTTATCAGCTTCAGTTGTAAGCTGCAAGTTCTTGCCAACACGATTGTGGCCATTTTACCACCGCTTCAATCATATAAGTGAGCGAGTTTAACTTCACGCCGCTTTGGAAATACTTCTGCAAATTAGCGGCGTCTGCAAGGAAAAATTGGGACACGCAGACGAAATATAGGCCAAATATTATACGTAGTAAGGATGGCTCTTCATAAATCCAGCGTTTCAAGGTTATATGTTTAGGCTTTGACGATAAACACGAAAGAAATTTCTTCCTTTGAAACTAATAGCTAGGGTTTTCATCTAGAGTGTATACAGCAGAGGTTCGAAACTCTGAGTGGACCCTATAATTATTTTTTTTCAAACTTTTGCACTCATATATCGTTTTCATATGTCGAGATAACCCTACATTTCAAATTTGAACGAAATCGGTCAAGAAATTATTTTTTTAGCGTAATTCCTATCTGTTGAATACAGAAGGGGAGACACTGAAACCTGATCGAAAACTGGACACCCGACTATTTTACGTGTGGTGCAATTAAAACTCAATTTTATCTCAAGATTATACATTGGAATCGTAGATCATTCTTTAAGCTTACTGTACATTTCGCCCAAACTATCAAACTTCAAACTTTTGACCACTGACCCTCGCATTAACACCACACCCTCTTTCTATATAACAGATAGGAATTACGCTAAAATGTTTATTTCTTGACCGACTTCGTTCAAATTTGAAATGTAGGTTTATCTCAACATATGAAAACGATATACGAGTGCAAAAGTTGGAAAAAAATAATTATAGGGTCCACTTCGAGATTCGAACCTCTGTGGTATACGGGTAAAAATATATGGATTTCTCACGGTCTTAGATGAAATGGTGAAAGGTGGAAACAGGCCATTTTGACTCATTTCAAAACTTGAACACTGACATTACCTGCCATGACTTGTACAACAAGCATTACAGAACATTTTGCGCAGGACCGTCACCATATACATAATATTGAATTCCGGCAAAACTCCAACTTTAACATATCTGCATAATGACATTTTTGTTATCAACCAAATATTTTCAGGATTTCCTTGTGATAAACTTGCTTCATGTAAAACAAACACAGACATGATTTTTTGTTTTTATTAAAATTATATTTACATGATGACTTATGTTGTTTGCGTACTGGATAAAAATCTTGAGCAAGTAAAGAAACTGCTTTAATAAATTGGAAAATGAATATGAAGATAAGCAGAATTTTATGCCAAACCGTTGAAACAAATACTGGCATGCTTACAACAATGCTTGTAGAGACTTGTAGCAATTATGCATGACAAAACAGAGCCCACAACCAAAACTTAACATCCTAACTATTCAGGAATGTTAATTGAGACATTCTGGAATGAAATCATGATCGTAACAGGGCAAGAATCAAAGATCAACAGTTGCATAGAATACTCTACAGGAAAGATCAACGTTTGAATCTAATTTCGAACATTTACATAGTAGAAACAATTTCATATTTACCCCAATTAAGAATGTACAAAAACATACATTTGGTCACTGAAGATCATCAATAAAGAAATCTTATGCGGCATCTCGTTAAATAAAATAAATTAACAATAAAGGTCACTATTAGTAAAATACAGAGATTACCACGCTTCCGTGTCATAAACAATCTTCACTCATTATCATTCACTTCTTTCAAAAATACAATTATTCCACATTTACAACCCGTTCCAAGTATCACATTTATGCCCTTATTGTTAACCAACTCCCTGCTTCAGGCAACCAAAGCCACCGACCAGATTCACTACAGAAGCACCTTTCTTTACTAGTGAAAAATTCTATATTCAGTCCAGTTGGAACATTCAGTATTGAAATTGTAATTTCTTTTTTTCATTGCATGAAAGGTCTTATTTGCCAAATCCTGATCCAGGTTTCTGTAGACCAAACTCTTACATAATGTGACGATGTCTATAATGTAACGACTAGTACATCATATCACAAATTCATTGCTTACCTTTTGCATCTGTTCTGAATTTGAGTTTACAAGCAATTAGCTGTTCTTGGAATTATTACCATGTAGTGTGACAATGAGTCTGCAGCATTTTTCAGGCAATAACAGCATGGCGTTCAATACCATAATGTAGCAGGGAGGAGGTTAATCACTGTATTCATTGTTACGTTTAATTTAGATAACTAAGTACTAGAGAGCTATTAGAGGAGGAGACGGTTGGCCGACGTTTGCGAGGAGTATATATTTTATTGTGAAAGATGGTGATGAGTGTCACGGGAATGCTGAATTCCCGCGTTATCGGACACAGCTGTACAGCGAGCTCTTGCTGCCATTCTTTTACTCCTCGCCAGAACCCGAAGATCTTTTGCTTCTTCGCTGGCGAGGTGATTGCTTTGGGGAACGCCGAGGAGAACGATCTGAAAAAATATATAATTTGTGGTGATATTTTTGAAATTGAAAAAATGTTTTGCTTTCAACATTTTACAAAATTTAGATAATAAATTTTTAGCTCTGTAAAACATGGCATATCTTTTTTCTCTTGATTCTAAAATCAAGATATTGCCTCTTTGAAATGACCACTGCCCATATTTGTTGCTATGTATTTAACTTTTCAATAACAAAAATAGAGCCACTGGCTCTGTAGCTCATCAGGCTTCATATTTAATTTTGCGCTGGCCAATGTGGTTTCCCATTTGTAGGGGCCACAAAGTCTCAAATTCTAAACTATATGTGATGTGATTTCAGATACCTGTAATCAATACAGAAATGGAAATATTTCATATCAGGATATTGGGATTATATTTTAACTGTAAACTTAGTTTGCAATGTAAGCCCATTGTGTTCTTTATGTGAAGACTTATTTCGCCATACTTGTGTAGACACTTGACATTGATTGAAGCTGCCTTAAAATATAATCTTTCAACAGTAAACCTTTCCTTGTCAGAAATTTTCTAGGGAAGCACACATAAAATATCTCTTAAAATTGATACTTGTGACTTCTGTTGGTGGTTTTTAACTCTTTGATCTTTGATTATGCTATTTTAAGTGTAATATTTTCCTAATTTGGGTATTTTCTTTACTTTGCAGTGTTTACCCCTTAAGAAGCCATACCATAGCCATACTTAAGAAGCCACACCAAGCTTCAGTTTAAAATCCTCACTAGTCAAGGAGTCTGTACACAAAGTTTCAACGTTCTGGGCCTTGTGGTTCTGGAGAAGAAGATGAAAATAGGTTTTAAGGGCTTGGTCCCTGTGGCTCTTATTAGGGGTCACAGGGCCATCAAAGCTATAATTCAAAATGCTCACTAGTCAAGGAGTCTGTACACACAATTACAGCTTTCTAGGCCTCATGGTTCTGGAGAAGAAGATGAAAATAGGTTTTTAGGGAGTGGTCCCTGTGGCCCTTATTAGGGGTCACAGGGCCACCAAAGCTACAATTTATAATCCTTACTAGTCAAGGAGTCTGTACACAAAGTTTTAGCTTTCTTGGCCTCATGGTTCTGGGGAAGAAGATCAAAATAGGTTTTTAGGGTGTGACCCCTGTGGCCCTTATTAGGGGTCACAGGGCCACCAAAGCTACAATTTTTAATCCTCACTAGCCAAGGAGTATGTACACAAAGTTTTAGGTTTCTTGACCTTATGGTTCTGGAGAAGAAGTCGAAATTCCACAAAGTTTACGGACGGATGGACGGACGGATGGACGCCAGACACCATGCCATGCCATAAGCCCATCGGGCCTTACAGGCCAGATGAGCTAAAAATGCAAACCAATTTTTATATGCCTTGTTATTTAATACCCGTTCAACTATATCTTTACCATTAGTTTCCTTCTATTAAAACAATTACATTTCTAATATTTCAGCACTCTTCGGCCAGGTCACAGACACTTGTTTACAAAGACTAGGCTTTTTAACAATTGAGTAAATATACATTTCTGTGAACTAATTTCAAGACAACAAATACAGGTGTTTGAGGCAGATACATACTCATCTCCTGGAGCGTTTCCTTTGGGAGCCAATCGTAGTCGACATCGGTTTTCTGGGTACCCATCTCCATAACTGGCTTTGGTTTTAGCAGGCGTTTCCTCTGTAAATCAATGTACAGTCTGGTCAGCATGATATTCAATTTTACAGCCTTCAACTTTCATTTAGCTTTTGAATTGTAAGATTTAAGACAACTTCTTTGTTGTGAAAATCATGTTTTTTAGTGTCCTAACAATTCGTTAAGTGAGCGATGTATTGTTAAGCTGCTTGGACAATGTTGCAGCCATTTGTGGCGAATTGATAAGTGGAATTTGGAGAATAACCAAAAAGCATACAAATATATCATAACGTATAAACTGGTGAAATGTTAACTTTTTTTTCTTAAATCAAAACTGTCTTCAATACTAACTTAAATTTATCTAGTTCTCATTTTTATTCAGAATCTTATGTATCATGTTTTGTATGAAAATGACGTAATGAATGAAATGAACTCACTCCAAAAGAAGCCATCATTTGTTGGGCGCCTACAAGCAAAAGGACAGCGACAGCAGCCAGGAAGATGTACATGAAGAAACTGGAACACGGCAGTGAACATGAGACATGCGATACACAGAAACGTCTTAAAAATTCTAACTGATCTGAATTCAATGCCTAGTAGGTCACAACTAGCAATGTTATATCAATGTATATTTATATATTTATTTAGTTACAAATAATTTCTACAGACATTGATTCAGGTTCTCAAGTCTTGAAATTTTTTTTAATAGATTTCATATCACGGCAAATTGGTAATATCAAAATGTGAAAGAATTCTAACTACAAAATTATGTCATATTGTTCATTATCTAAAATGGCAATTAACTCAAATACCAACTTATACAGTATTAATTTCAACATCAATGAGTCAATGGTCAACCTGACCAATGACCACATTCCTCCATCACTATGAGGTAGAACTATAATTGTAGGAAAATCCTAAACGATGGAATCATTGTCATCCCGACTCATCCGCCGCTCAAACCATTTCCCATTATGTAGCAGTCATCAGGAAGACCATACAATATAGACACTGTAGAGTCTGCTGTTAGACTGCATCAAGAACAAATGTTCACATAAAAATTATAGTATGCACCTGATGCTCCTCATTTTATTTTTTTGAAGCCTCTTACAAATGATGCAACAAGTGAAGAAGCGAGCAGAGCTCACATACCCCCGCTCCCCACTTTGTTCAAAGAATTTCAAATAGTAAAACTGATTAATATTGGTTAAAGTATGATAGTTGAGTATACAGTAAGTCATTGTGTTAGTCTTCTTTCAACTGAAACCCAAATACCGAATTCATTAATAGGTTTTACCATTAAAAGGGTACATCTAGAGATAATGGTTGATCTTTGTTTCAAATTTGAGGTAGTTATCATGAGTATTCTACAAGATGCACTGAGGACAAAATTATTTTTGTTGAGTCACTTTGTAAGTTATGTTTTCACCACAGAGAAGAAAATCCATATATATCGTTTAACTCTCACAAGGCATATCCAGCAATCACGATTGACATATGTAGCAAATTTGGTGAAGCTGAGATGTATATTTCATGAAATATGTTCAGGACTAAGTAATTTATCATAGAATCACTGTTTTAGTCATGTTTCCAAAAATTAAAAAAATGTGATGGTCTAATCCTCAAATGGCACATCTAGTGATCATGGTTGATAAGTGTATAAAGTTTGGTGAAGCTAGCATGAATAGTTTGGGAGATATGCTCCGGACAAAAGACTTGGTCGAAGAGTCACTGTTTTAGTCATGTTTCCATGGAAACCGCAAAAAATAAAAATAATTTGTTGGTCTAACCCTTAAAAGGCACAACTAGGGATCATGATTGATAAGTGTATGAAGTTTGGTGAAGCTAGCATGAATAGTTTGGGAGATATGCAGTCTAAGTAAACCTAGCTTCACTATTATCCGTTACACTGCTATACTGAGTCTAGAAAGGCTTGGTTGAGAGTCGCGTCAGCCCACGTGACCAAGTTGACCAATCAGAACTGATCTTACCAAGCCAGAATAGTGTGCCTTCGCACGTATAACGTTGGAGGGTCATAGGTCGCAGAAAGGTCGGCTGACGCGACCCTCAACCAGACCTTTCTAGACTCAGTATAGCAGTGTAACGGATAATAGTGAGGCTAGGTTTACTAAGACTGGGAGATATGCTCCGCACAAAAGACTTGGTTTAAGAGTCACTGTTTCAGTCATGTTTCCATGGAAACCGCAAAAAATAAAAATAATTTGTTGGTCTAACCCTTAAAAGGCACAACTAGGGATCATGATTGATAAGTGTATGAAGTTTGGTGAAGCTAGCATGAATAGTTTGGGAGATATGCTCTGCACAAAAGACTTGGTTTAAGAGTCACTGTTTCAGTCATGTTTCCATGGAAACCGCAAAAAATAAAAATAATTTGTTGGTCTAACCCTTAAAATGCACAACTAGGGATCATGATTGATAAGTGTATGAAGTTTGGTGAAGTTAGCATGAATAGTTTGGGAGATATGCTCCGCACAAAACGACTTCCTCAAAGAGTCACTTTTTAGTCACGTTTCCATGGAAACCGCAAAAATGAAAATTCAGAAATAGTTCTAACCCTCAAAAGGCACAACTAGGGATCATGGTTGACATGTGTATGAAGTTTGATGAAGCTAGCATGCATAGTTTTGGAGATATGCTCCGCACAAAACGACTTCCTCAAAGAGTCACTTTTTAGTCACGTTTCCATGGAAACAGCAAAAATGAAAATTCAGAAATAGTTCTTACCCTCAAAAGGCACAACTAGGGATCATGGTTGACATGTGTATGAAGTTTGATGAGGCTAGCATGCATAGTTTTGGAGATCTGCTCCGCACAAAGTTTTGGGACGGACGGACAGACGGACGGACAGACAGACGGACGGAAAGAATGAACGCTATATACCCCCGCTTACGCTGTAAGGCGGGGGTATAAATATCATTGATATGTTAGGCAAATGTCTATACACAGGCTGCAGTGACAAACTCACGTTTCTCCATCAAGTCCCTCATCAGGTTCAACAACAGTGATAGTTTCGTTGTAAACAGCATTCTGGAAGTAGTTGTTTTCCTGAAAGAAAAGAATTCACAGTTAAATATTGCAGAAAAACAACTGAGATTCAAATTTTGACATTTGTTGTCAAGCTTTCCTAAATGTGACCGTTTCACTCGCAATGTAAGGACTGAGTATTTTATTTTTGCCACCGCTTGGGACAATATTTAAGCCATTTGCAGGATAGTCAGAACTGACAAAACATGACCCACTTGTAACCAAATTTACATAGAAAGATGTGACCCAGGTAACAAAATTTAAAGTTAACATTTTTAACGTCATTGTAGAAAATATTTCACAACTTAATTTCTGACCAGCAGCAAACAGGACATGCATGTAAAAATGATTTTACTGGTTATTTTAAGGAAAGCACTTCTAAGAGACTCAAGCTTAACTATCTTATCTATACATCTATGTATGGGAAGTACTACACACAACACACCTATGAGGATGGCCATGCTCTAGCCTCCCAAGTTCCTATAGCAAGCCTCTTGGAAACTCAACAGCATATCGCCACTCAGTCACTATAAACTTGCAATCTTACTACCCCTTCTCTACCTACACTACTCGTAAAGTTAGTATACTCAGAGTTAGTAATGAAACTTTAAAACCAATCATTGAATTAGATATTGAAACTTGACTAGTAAAATTGACATATGGACAAAACTGAATCAGAGCTTGTCTAACTCTCAAGGCAAGGCATAAATCATGCAGATTCTAATGCTCAATTTTAGCGTTGCCGCATTTGCAGTAGACTGAAACTTTTGTCGGCAGAATGCTGTATCCTCACAGCGAGCCGCATACTAACCAATGGGATTGCAGCTAGAGCCTCTCGACGTACAGCTTAATTGGTGAAAAGCAACAACCTATTAGAATTTCTGACAGGACTACCAAGCTAAGATGAAGACTGAAGAGATGGCACAAAAGTAATGGGAAAAGCAAGACTTGCAAAAGGCACTGAAGAGACTGATGTAACTTAAGCCATCAGGGGAAGACATGCTCTCAAGCAGCAAAATCTATGAGCTGTCTTTTGAAACAAGCAGGGGTACTTTGAACAGCATGCTTCATACAGGATTTAAAATCTAGCACATTTCAAAGGAAAATAGTTCTAACTCTGCAGTCTGTTAAAAGCTGAAATAGTTTATATTAAAACAAGCAAAGGTACACTGCATGCTTGATAGAGGATTTAGAATTCTGGTTACTTTCAATAAAGCAGTTTCCTATCTCTGCCAATAAGGAAATGTTACATACGCTATCTCTGTAGTTAAGGTTGATGGTAAGCCCAAAAGGTCTGGCGTTGAAAGCTTCATTTGCGGTAAATCCATATTCAAATGTTGCTTGCTTCTTGGGCTCCACAACTTGAGCATAAGACACTGTGGTGAACTGGAAACAAAGTCTTCTCATTTATTACTTACATTCCATCCAACATGAATTCATAAGGAACAATAGAAAAAAAGTACTGAAAATCAAAATCATTCATTTAATATTAAGACATTGTAAAATTGTGAAAATATGTACACGATTTAAACGATTTCAAGATGGTACAGGAAAGGGGGATCGATAAACAGGGTTACCCCTATATAAATCTCTCCCCGATACACATATAATACAAAACACAAGAAAAGACAAACACTTATATTTTTATACATATTAAACAATCTTTAAGTTACCACTACATATTGTAGAGAAAAAGTATACATTTCTTCAGAACTATTGTAAAATGTTGACTCTGAAGGCCGAACTTTGTAAAGCTGATAATATCCGAGACAATCATCAGTTTCTTTACTTACATTGTGTACATAGAATGAGAAGTCTTGTGGGTAGCGGAAAGATCCTTCCATGGACTCGACTACAAACTCCTTATCTCCCTTGTTGGTGAAACCAACCAACACTCTGATCAGCTTGCCAGTCGGGACATCTGTGGACACAATGAAAACTTAATACATGGGTTCAGAGTGTCTAAATACATCGAAGATGCATTATAAACTCTTAGTTCTAGTCCATTTTAGTAAAAGGCCCTTATGTGTTGTCTTTTTAAGCTAAGGAAAGTACTGCAGTTGTTGAATGCTGCTTTGATAAAATGTTTACTTCTATCTCCGCCTTGCATTTTTCATGACAAAATTAGTCAACAGAAACTAATCCCCTCAGAAAAGTGAAACATAGGCAATAGGCATACATCTGTTCTCTTTAACTTACAGTTTTCGTATTAAAAATATCCTTACTTGTATCTACTGTATCCTGCCAAAATCCCTGCCAAAGGTAATTGCTGAATTGTGCATATCACAACTTCATTTAACAGAGGTTGGACCAACATTTCAAACGTTTTCTACCTCTAGAGATTTAATGTTATCTTCAGACTTAAAACCACCAGAGTACTAACAAACTATCTATCCCTGCCCATTCACCATAAATGAAAGTGAAGGCGACTACATACCTCGGTTCTCTCCAGATGGTACATTAGGGTTCATGAAGAGGATCACGACGTCCGCGTTCTCCGATGCTTTCAATGGTTGGTCCTCTTCTTCCTCCTCTTCACCTTCCTTTAAACACGAGTTTTTAAAGAACATTTATCACCTTGTCAAAAATGAGGGATGGTCAAGAAATTCTATACATTTACAAATTCTGCTGGATGAAAATTATTTTTCAAGTCTAAAATACAAGGGTTAAAACAAGATTTTCTCGTTATATTTATGTTACCTGACAAGTTTTCTAGTGAAAAGGATGATTATCTGTACTGTACAATGAGGGATAGTTAAAATTGGACACAACCTAATAACCAAGCTTGGCAATTTCACTAGTGTGAACAGCTTATGCCTTTAAAAGTCTAACAATTTACGATAACAAAGACACCCTTGATCTGAGGGATTTATGATATACATGTATTGTTCTGATTGAGAATGTAACTAGCATTCAATAAGTAAACCACAAATATCAGAAAATTTTCCAAACCTAATGCAATATTTTTTAAAAGCTAGGTTGCAAAATATAAATACTGGGTTTATCTAGATTTGATACATATATTTGTCATGTTGGGACTGGTTTCGGGTTCTTTCAAACTGGTTTGGTGACAATTGGTTTAAAAAAATTTAAAATTTTGTTCAAATTATGCAATATTGTTAAATAAAATCTGATCAAAAGATGGCTGCTTTACAAAATATTCCCAGCAATTTTCCATAAAGAGTGAGCAAATAACATGTTAGTTTCTGATGACCTAATTAACCGACTCATTAAACAGCATGACCTCTATTATCAACTCCCCTCAAATATCAACACCATCAGTGACCTAAATCAGCATGACCTTCAATAACACTGTCACAGTACCTATTTCACCAATCAACATTCATGAAGTATCAGTGAATTTATTAAGGAGGTTGGATACAAAATGTCGAGGTATTAAGAAATAGCTAAATTTGGTCTTATTTTGTTGAAAAATATGTCTTGAATCAAATTGTATCATAAAAATACCATGTCACCACAGTTTTTGTTCGAAAAAGGGCCCATCCGTTAGGGCACCCAATGATGAAAATACAATAATTTAAAAACTCCTTTTCAAGGTAACTTTGGAATATAATTATTATTTAAATGTTTTTCTTTTAAGCCATTGCAGTATGGAAGTAAACTAAGTCGGAAAAAGGGAACTTGAAACTAATATGAAGTAAATACATACAAATAACCTTTTTCTTTGTATGATTATTTTTGTAAAATATTATTCTTTTATGAAAAAAAATCGATTTCTCGTATTAAGATTTTTTTGAAAATTATATATTTTATAGTTAATACACACTAGAATAAGATTAAAAAGAAAAAAAGATATGTCACCAGCGGATAACAGAGATATTCACATTCAATTAAGCCATATCAATGAAAATCAACATCCAGGGGAGATAACTCTTTATTGTCAACATTACCCTTTTTAGAAATTTTCATTAGTTTTTAAGGTTAATTAGTGAAATAAATTTTATCATAAAACAAATACTTATGTTCACAAATATAACATAGTCATTGTTTTTTATTAAACTAAATCATTATTTAGTTTTTTAGGTTTTTTTATCTCACACTTGCAGTGAAAAATAAACAAAATAGCATAAACTTTAAAATAGCTCAATCTGATAATCTGACTGTTGCGGATGTGCAGAAACAAAGGTATCCAACCTCCTTAACTAGCAAGACCGCAAAGCCAAGTTTCAATCTGCAGTGATAATGCTTAGCGTTTCTAAAGTTCTACCATCAAAAAACAATATTTCCTGGGTTTGATCAATTTACCTTGTCTGTCGGCACTACCTCCCCCTCTTCTCCCGCCTGAGCCCCCTCGTCAGTCTCTACTGTCGTGTCTTCATCCTCCCCCTCCATTGCATCATTACTTCCATCATCTGCTAGGGCAAGGTTGCTGCGACCTAAAGAGACAATCAGTCATTTGATTATATATCATATATACATATTTTCTTAAAAGTATAAACTTTTTTTGGACATACAATTTGAATTAAAGTAACCTGCATGAAGAATATTTTATATTAAGAGGGTTATGAAATTAAAAATAAATAATGTTGACCTTGTATCTAAAAATGCCGATTTACAAAATGACAATCATAGTGTGTGCTCTATTTGATTCAAGAAGAATTCCCTTCTGGGTAATAAAGTGTTATCTTATCTTATCTTATACGATTAAAATGATATGAATTGGATGGAAATCATATTGATCCTAAC
The DNA here is from genome assembly GCA_916613615.1 of Steromphala cineraria. Lineage (NCBI taxonomy): Eukaryota > Metazoa > Mollusca > Gastropoda > Trochida > Trochidae > Steromphala > Steromphala cineraria. The sequence goes on from OU744730.1 coordinate 8,476,459, forward strand.
TTAGGCAAAGTTTGTGGTCCGTTAAATTATTTTGATCAGATTGAAATGCTAGAGGTTTAGCAAAGCCTCTTAACTCGGCCAGCTTGCTCATTTCACCGTTTTCATCTAAAACATAGCGTCACTTAATAATTAAATATGTATGACTTTTGACCAGCTTTGGTGACGTTGATCACCAACCACCTGTTTCAAACATACGGGACGAGGACACGTCATAAGCACATTATATTCGATTGCAACACATTTATTTAGGCATTGTTTCAATGCTGCGGATAATGTCATAATAAATTAAATTAAAGTAAAATCAGTATTTTCAAGTAAAAACGAATATGAATCTGCCACGTCGATGTAAACAAACTCTTGACCTGACAGATGTTCCGTTGTCTTTCAAGACTTACCTTGACCAACAAACAAAATTGTTGTTGGTAAAATTAGAAGAAGCAGCAACATAAAATGTCCGAGTAACTTTGCCATCACTGTTTTTGTTATTAACTGGTGCAATCAGGGAGATGGGGGAGGATTTAAAGAAGCCGGTCCACACGCCTATCAACGTAATGGCACCTAACCGGAAGAGAGCGGATGAAATTGAGGCTTCCCGGAAGTACAGTTGTTCATAAGACGGCTTCGTTGATTGGGTATAATTGTTAGCTTCCAACCAATCACGTCATTGTTGATATAAATTAAATTGACGAGGTACGTACAATTTCATTGGTTGAACTAGCTCAAGAATAACTTGTTCTATCCAATGGCTGATCGTCTCTCTTGTGCTTTTTGCATCTGGAGCAATGAGTACGATCAAGTAGTAAAAGGTGTTTCCCGGCATCTCATAATTTGGTGTCAGAACAATGGTAGAGTATTTTCAAAATATTGCTATAGATGCACAAAGGTTGACTTTAAGTTAACCACACACATTTTGATAAACAGTAAAAACAAACTGAGAGGTTGCAGTATCGCGCTTTTCAAGAATACCGCAAACAGCTGACAGTTGTCATTTTCATGTTCAGGAATGTCAATATACGATATTGGAAATGGTACTCATTGTCATATGATGCAAATAACAGTATAAATTGTTAATTTTGTACATGCTTTTATTATGAATTTTATCATTGTTTAACATCTGTGACATGCCAATAGTCAATATTTCACAAAGTAGATGTTTTAATATGTAGGAAGTGATAAAAATGTCCTTTTTTGAATGATAAATGTATATTGATTTCATATTGACACTTGATATATACTGCTATTTATATTTTATTGAAAGCAGTGTTGTTAACCGTAGTTGTTAAATCTTTGGTCTTTTTCTAATCAGCAAATATATTTCTGGTAGAAAGCATGCCTTTTGACAGCTGCATGGGTTTTAAGTTCTTGTCGCCACATATAGGCAATGAAATAAGGTTTTGATGTCGATATTGATTAAAAAAAGGATATGATATCATATGTAAGAAGTTTTTAAATTTTCATCACTAGATTGATAACTTTATTGGAAAACATCATATTAGCATTGATATACTTGTAGTTTTGGATTAAAAATTCGACATTTATAACAGTTGGTAGTAGTTGGAAGTAGTTGCTTCTTTATACTCAATATTAAAGGGACAGTCATATCAAGGTAACGACCTTCATGATCCATTCTATTCTTTGTAAAATTGATCAACATAAAACAACTAAAATGTTTCCCTTACATATTGCCTATGTTTGAAAATAAGTGCGAACAAATCATGAAATATTAATGGATAGGTGTAACAGGGAAGAACTCTTGAATTTTGTTTCTACAAAAATAGGACTGTCCTATAAGGGAGAACATAAACATGTACAGCTGCAAAGTTGATTTGCATTAAAGTATTTTAATATGAAAGGCATCATGCACCCCATGACGACAACATCAAAATTGAAATCTTCTTTTAATGTCTCTTGTTTGGATTTTTAGAAGGAAATTATGAATATATTTCTTCATTGACCACAAGATAAAATATCTTTCATAAAAATTATGATATAATTTTTTTCCAGTACATTATTATTGATTTCAATAGAATTATATTTCAGTTAATTTCAATTCATAAGCATTTGATGTGAAAATTATGTTGTTCTCAAAGGTAAATATATAATTCTGTGTCAAAATTATCATTTTGATGATCAATAGATTCAGGTGATTTATATTGCATAACAAAGGCTCATAATGCAATTGATAGACAGACTGACAGACGAGTAATTTATTCTCCTGTGGTGATAATTATCTGAATCAGACAACAGTAAATTATATTAACCTTTGGGCTAAGTGACTTAAGGTTCTTTTAATCCTATTACTTTCTTCTTTACGACCACAATTGGAAGTACCTACCTCCAGGTCATAGCAGCTTATACATCCCCTAGAGTGTCGTAAATTTCGAAATTTATGACAGACTGACATTTGATTTTATAATTATGCAAACTCTGATATTAAAATCAAAATTGTTATCTTCCAGCTTATGCTCATTGTTATTTTTCATGTTAGTTTAATCAATCTTTGAAAGAATGCTGAAAAAAATTATTTCATTTATTAGTGTTAATTAGCTAATTAGTTAATTAAGATTTAAGAAAAATTTTAGATTTATGTTTGTAATGATACTTTGTTGCAATAACATTGTTAAAAAAATGTAAGTTTATCTTTAGAATTGTTGAACATTTGATTTTATTTGTAGAATGTAATTGTTATTACTGAAAGTGCATCAGCATCAATGTTTCACATTGTTTAACATTATTTAACATTATTTGTTTATCTTATAACAATTTGGTTTTTACTTCCTATATATGATAAAAGTTATAGGTAAAAAAATAGTAACTATATGTTATATCTTTTTTAGGTTATGAATTCTCTTGTTTTATGTTATGTAGTCATAAATGATTAATATAAGGGTAACGCTGTTTTTCAGGGCATTATCATTTGCAGAAGCCCAAGGTCGGGCAGTTAATTGGAGACCTTGGGCTTCTGCAAATGATAATGCCCTGAAAAACTGCGTTACCATTATTATAGCTGAAATGGATGGAATTTGTTCTTATGTACGCATTTTTTACTCTTTAACTCTTAGTTACACTTGTACGTGAACAAAAAACGACAAAATAAGCATTGGGTCACAGCCGACACACACTATGACGTCACAAGTGAAGGATGACGTCATAATCGCGATCGTCATCTGGCTGATTCGAACCCATACGGAATGTAGCCGTGAATGAGAAAACTGAAGCATTTTGTATCATGAAACTCTCTAATTGATGCAAAGACATGTTTAATAATTAAACTGAATATAAGAACTTTGAACTTTTATGAAAAAGAAACGTCTTTGACAAATGTTGGATAAAACTAATTTAGGCTACGCAAATTTAGCCTACCATTAAACCTAGTGGTTGCAACTAAGAATGATAATCCTTTTAAATTTGTTTAAATCCTCGATAAGTTAATGCCATTCTATTTTCACATGATATTTAGGATGATATATGCCGAAAGTTAGCGTCCTAAGGTAAAAGAAAGTAATTAAATTGGTTCAAAATATTCGAGTCGATACGCTTATACGGTCGCCATATTTGTTCAAGACTTCAAAACTAAATTCTTATGTGACGTCACTTGGCTACGAAGTGATATTGGCCCGTCGTCAAGGTTTAGCGGGCCATTATCATTTGCAGCGGCCCGCTTATTTCTGATAACATGAGGGCGTTTTCATGATAATTCCATCCATTTTAGCTATAATACTTATTATTTACTTCAAATCATAATATATTTCAGTTATGTTTAATTTATTATGTGAAATATTTGAATATACTAAATGTCATTTGAGATATGTTCTGCTACAAGATGGTTTAAAAGAGTCATTATTATTGTATGAATAGGATCCTCAAATTATTAGATGCTCATTATTATATTGGGCATGCCAACTATGATATTATCTTTATTATTTATATTTGAAAAGAAATAATCTGTTGTTACAAGAATATATAAAAGTATCAATTGGAAAACAGGATTTTATACATATGTAACAAAAAACATAAATATTTAGGTTTGTTTTTGAATCTCTAAAATGATGATTTACAAATTTCTAAAAGAAAAGATGCTTTGTGAGGTCCACTTTATAAAAAAAGCTGCCATAGTTCAAAAAGATCTATGAAGGGGAAATTATTCTATTTATTTATTTTTCTGTTTTTCTCAACTGACAACTTTCAGAAAATTTTCATTGCTCTGAAATACTTTTGTTTGTAAATTTTGCTGCCTTTTTTCTAAAATTATGTGCTAGAAAATGCTGTCAGAAAATGTATATGGTTGAAACTATTTTCACTTTCAATTTCTCAATTAACACTTTGGTTGAACAGTTAGATAAATAACAACAATGTGTAATTTTAGTGCAGATTTTTTTCAATGATCACATCATTATGGTTATGTCGTCATTGTGAAGACATTTAATACTGCAAAAGAGATAATAATGCTTTGCAATTATCATATTTTGCGAAGTAAACAATGATGTTTTAACAATTGTCAAATCATGGGAGCATCAACTTAAAACTACTGGCACTTGCTTGAATTTTAGAAGTTATTTGAATCGAATGAGGTCAAATGTTTGGAGATGTTGAATGACTGGAGAAATTACGGTAACAACTTATTATTTTGATTGACCTTGATATGTTTCACAGCAGAGAGGTGCAGCTGTTGTCTGATTCAGTGAACTAGCACACCAATTTTCTCAGTCTTAGTAAACCTAGCCTCAAGTTCACTCCTATACTGAGTCTAGAAAGGTCCAGTAGAGGGTCGCGTCAGCTAAAGAATCGTATTGACCAATCAGAACTTATCTTACCAAGCCACAATAGTCTGCCTTCTCACATATAACGTTGGAGGGTCATAGGTCGCAGAAAGGTCGGCTGAAGCGACCCTCTACTAGGCCTTGTTAGACTCGGTATAGGAGTGAAACGGATAATATTGAGGCTAGGTTTACTTAGACTGCAATTTTCTTCAAATGAATTAACCACCTACTAAGAAGATTAGAAGTTTTGTGACCTTGACCTTGTTTCAAAGTTGACCCCAACCCAACACTCTGATCATTTGATCTTATTGACATGAAATAACCTCAAATAAGCGTGATATAACATATATCATAAGCAGTTGTCTTCATTGCATTTTATGCAATATTTCATCAACTTTTAAAAATAATTAAAGTCGGTATCAACATCAGTCACTATGATTACATTGACAATCAGTCTCGCCAACTCATAACAACTGGTTACTAAGTGTTAAATTGATTAAGGAAGTTTTGTATTGAACTGTATAAAAACAAAGGAAGTAAACCAATGTGCCCATTTTTCATGATACTCGGAGAGCATTTTTTTCAAATGAGATCTTTCTTAACTATTGTAGGAATCCTATGATCCTTGTTGGTAATTACTTTGACTACTCATATTGCACATTCACATCACATGATATATATGACACATATTATGTTTTCTTATGAAGGCAATAAGTTTCTTTCAAAGAAGTGATTTCATATGATATTCAATATATTTGTTTGGCTTTGTTTCTCAATATTGCTCATAAGCAACATATCAAACATATGTCACATGTTATGTTAGCTCTGACAGTAGGTTTGAGTGTCATTGCTAATAATCATTCACATCATTCATATGACACTCAATATGTTTGCCCATTGACAACTATAGTACTCACGAAAATAGAAATAATATGCTTCATGTTGATTATTTCTGAACTACTGGTAACTTGATTATTGTATTCTAAATATTCATTCACAATGGTTTTTCTCAACTTTTGTTTCAGACAGTTTTTTGTAAAATGCCCAGAAATATATGAATTACAGGAGAGAAAAACGTGACATTTTCACTCCTCGAAATTATTTTAAGTCGAAATGTATGTTTCTGATGCAAGTTATAGTACCGGTATGGAAATGATCTGTAATCTCAGTACCGTCCGTTAAGTACATTGTGTAATGTGCAAAAATTTGATATCTTATGTCCTCTTCTATTCATATCTTATAGGATTTAAAAATTCATGAAATAATTTAAAAAGAACCTGGTTTCCTTTAAGTTTAAAGACATAAAAAGACATAAACGCGTGTTACAAACTACTATTCATTCATATCTTTTGTTGTCAATTGCAGAGTTGCTGTGGCAACGCACATGCAACTGCAAATTCAAGTGAACAGAGCGTTGCAGGCTATATTGTCATACGCATTGCTGAAAGTGACAAAAGCTATTGCAGATTTCGAAATGTATTGAAAATATGCACATTTTGGGCAGTTTTATCTGAACAATGGCAATCTAAAGTATATTTTTGCAATGATTTCATAAGGCCTAGTTGAGAAAAACTAAGTTATTTGGACATCTCTAAGAATTACTTTCATTAGTCGAGTAATAAAGAAATAAAAGTCAAAACACCATTTTATTTTTATTTCTGTGAGTTCTTTAGTATTGCAATATTTGTACCTGATAGTTCATATGACCCATCTTATATTTTTCTCTAGTAGACAAAAAGTTCCAATGCACAATTAATATAACATACATCAAGTTTGCTCTTGTAGACAAAAAGTTTCTTTCTCTGTTTTGCAAATGTATGACCAATGTTATGTTAAATGCACCTCATGATTCATAGAGAGAGGGAGAGAGATTCTATGTTGCATATATATGATCATATCTTGTTATGTTTGCTCTGATAGTAAATTTGAGAATCAATTTTGCAGTATGAACATGTCTAGAGGTATGACAATACATCAATGTCTATATGTAGCATCCATGCAGCAGATGATACATATGACACATGTTATGTTTACTCTTGCAGTACGATCATGTCTAGTGGGCGTGGCGGCACTGGTAGCCGGGAATCACCTTGTACCAGCAGTAGCACTAACAGTAGTCTCGTCTCCCCCTCCTCCTCCTCCGCAGACAACCATCGTGTTGCTAGGCAACAGAGTGGGACCACGCCCTCCTGGCGTAACAGTGCCGCCTCCTTTAGCAGCTTAGGTAGGTCAGATGATGTCATTCGTCTTTTTCAGTGGCAGATCTAGAGAAGGGATTCGATGGGGTTCACCTCCCAACCCCTCTTTTTATGCCCCCGAATCGGAGATTCCGGGGGTATATTGTTTTTCACCTGTCCGTCTGTCCGTCCGTCCGTCTGTCCGTTTGTCCACAAAAACTTTAACCTTGGTCATAACTTTTGATTGGTCAGAGCTAGGTCTTTGATACTTGACATATGGATCCCTTGTGATGAGACCTTTCAGATGACACCATGACATTTGAACTTGTGACCTTGACCTTGACACAGCAAGCAGGATGCATCCGGGGGCATTCGTGTTTCACAAACACATATTGTTTGTATTCTTTTTGTGCCAGTAAAACTGGTCAACCTCCAGCTTCTTTAATAGGTCAATATCACTTTCAAATTCCTGGATGAACCACTGCCCTATCGTCCTGCTTTGTGAGAAAAATAACTATTCCACAAGCTCTTGAAATCCCCTGATTGTGTATTCTACATGACTAGCAATATATTGCGTATATTAAACCCTGAAACGAAAAGCTATAATAATTGTTGCTATGCAAGAGGGATATGTGCACATGTGCCCATATTGAAAATATGACACCACTTATTTTCTAGCCCATGGATAATAAAATTTGTTGTTAATCGGTAGGCAACAATTAGGAAATTAACCCTATCAGGTTAAAGGGCTGATAAGTGTCTGAATGCACTAGATAACTATGTAACTAGCCAATAATGATATGAGGCAATCAAGGTAATTAAGAGTTTCAGGGATAACCAACCCTTATGGAACAGGATGTCATTTCATTGTCTTTTGAGAAGAGCGCAATTTCATGTTTCAGCAGTCCATCTCTTTCAGACTGTCAAAAGTTTTGGAGGTTGATACACTCTAACAAAGTTACCGTGCGGCCCCTTTGTAGCATTACTCAGAACAGAAATGCAATGAGGTACGAGTGATACCTCTGATTTCAATAAAATTTAGAAAGGACTCATAGAAATTTAAGATGTGAGTCCTGGGATGCATAAGTTTTTTTTGATACTATGTGCTTACTAATTAAAGGACTCATTTAAATCAGCTTTGACTCACAAGACTTTTTGCTAGCGAGTCCCTTGACACAGAGGGTCATATCTGTAGATTGATCACTGGAAGATGGTGCAATCTCATTTAAATCAGTTAAAACCTTTCACTTGTATGTTGCTACATGTCTGATCTGAGTAAAGCACATGGGTCCAGCAGGTTAATTTTTGCAATCAAGGAAATCCGCGACAAGGCTAGTCAGCCATCAGCCATCATATCACTAGTATTATTTCCTTGTTAACTTTGCAATCAAGCAAATCTGCGACAAGGCTAGTCAGCCATCAGCCATCATATCACTAGTATTATTTCCTTGTTAACTTTGCAATCAAGGAAATCAGCGACAAGGCTAGTCAGCCATCAGCCATCATATCACTAGTATTATTTCCTTGTTAACTTTGCAATCAAGGAAATCAGTGACAAGGCTAGTCAGCCATCAGCCATCATATCACTAGTATTATTTCCTTGTTAACTTTGCAATCAAGCAAATCAGTGACAAGGCTAGTCAGCCATCTGCAAAATTTGATATTTCAGCTAGGGTTAGCGCATAATCAACTATAAATCAGGCATAATTATTTTCAACATGGTGTTGTGTTTTCTTGAAGGTGCAATTACATAATCTTCATTAGCATTTACTCCTCATTTATCAGAAGTATTATTTTGTTGTATGTTATAGATATACAATAATAAAAAAGTACAATGAAATGAAGCAACAGTTGACAGGAGAGAGACACTTCAATGCTACATTGTTAGCAGAGATAACGTGACCTCTGACCTCAACACTTAACTGTGAATCTATTATTGGTTCTCGAGTGTCCAGGGTCTATTTTAGTTAGTTTGCCCACCTGAATAACAAACCTGACAACCCCCCCCCCCCCCCCCCCCCCCCCAGTCTTACAGTCTGACTTGTTTCCTCTCTGTGTCAGTCCAGTGAGTTCACGATTGTTTCTTTTAGGAATACTGTTTGGAATATGTCTGGCTCTCATGACAGTATATTGTTCAGACTTTTATACTACCATTTAGTAACCATACATACCATACCATGAATTATTTTAATAGTTTGTAGTAAGTCAGTGCATTTGATAACAGGAAGGAGTACTCAGGCAGTTGGTTCTTGGATACCTGATCGGTCGTTGCTGAATAGAACTAGGATACCTAAATTGATGGATACAATAACTAGCATACTCAAGTACTACGCAATACTAGGATTATTTCCTTCAGCAACTTATGTTATTTACTGCCTCATGTCTTCCAGGCGCTTCATGATGTGCTTTACTTTTGTTGTACTCTTTGCATTGTATAATGGGCATGTGGCCCCTTACCGAATAAACCATCTTATATTACTTGCACTAGCATACTCAAGTTGTATGGGTACTAAGTAGAACTAGGATACTCAAGATGTATGGATATTGAATAGAACTAAGATACTTAAGATTGGTCGTTGCTGAATAAAACCAGGATACCTAAATTAATGAATACTCAAACTAGGATACTCACGTAGGTACTGAGTAGAACTAGGATCCCAAAATAATGGATACTCGAACTAGGATCCCAAAATAATGGATACTCGAACTAGGATACTCACGTAGGTACTGAGTAGAACTAGGATACATAAATTGATGGATACTCGAACTAGGATACTCACGTAGGTACTGAGTAGAACTAGGATACATAAATTGATGGATACTGAGTAGAACTATTATGCCTAAAATTAAAGGTTACTTTGAAGAACTAGGATACCTAAATTGATGGATACTTTTAAGCACTATGATACCTAAATTGATGGATACTGAGTAGAACTAGGATACTGTAGATTGGTCAATGCTAACTAGAAATAGGATACTCAAGTTGTATGGGTACTGAGTAGAACTAGAATACTTTAGAGGTTTTGATACTGAGTAGAACTAGAATATTCAGGTTGTATGGGTAATGAGTAATACTAGGATACCAAAGAAAGGTGGGTCGTTGAAAGAACTAGGATGGAAACCAAAGATGCATTGGTACTGAATGGAACTAGGATACTCAAACTTGTTTGGTACTGAGTAGAACTAGGATACTCAAACTTGTTTGGTACTGAGTAGAACTAGGATACTCAAAATTGTTTGGTACTGAATGGAACTTGGATACTCAAACTTGTTTGGTACTGAGTAGAACTAGGATACTCAAAATTGTTTGGTACTGAATGGAACTAGGGTACTCAAAATTGTTTGGTACTGAATGGAACTAGGGTACTCAAAATTGTTTGGTACTGAATGGAACTAGGGTACTCAAAATTGTTTGGTACTGAATGGAACTAGGGTACTCAAAATTGTTTGGTACTGAATGGAACTAGGGTACTCAAAATTGTTTGGTACTGAATGGAACTAGGGTACTCAAAATTGTTTGGTACTGAATGGAACTAGGGTACTCAAATTTGAAGATACTGAATAGAACTAGGGTACTCACAATGTATAGTTACAGAGTGGAACTTATATACTCAAGATCAGAATGTACTGGGTAGAACTATGGTGCCCAAGATGGATAGATTTGAAGTTGAACTAGGATATCCAAGATGGATTTGTACTGAGTACAATCAGGTGACAGAATATATTTTAGAGGGTAATAATCTCTTTGCTGAATCTAATTATCTGAGTCATTGAAACAGTGCAGTAAAGTGAAAAATCTCTCTATTTCAATAAGACAATTCGCTTCAGTGCCCTCAACTTAAAGAAGAATTTTCCCCCGGTTTGCCACACTTGTTGAGACAACTTGCTTGACAAGAATTATTTCACAGCCCCGGTTTGATTGCTCAGTCACGATGTGGGGTACTTGGGTGCATCTGAGTGGGGTGTCATGTGATCAAGGTCAAAGGTCACGTCCACGCTATCTGGTTTTCAAGGTCACTTGCATTGTTATGGTTGTTTGTTTGTACTTTCTCTTGCTGTAAGACCCTACTGAAAGTATTTGTTATTGAAGTTTGAATTCCTTTGCTAATCTAAGCATTTCTCAGTTTGTCATAAATTACCGCATTTCTCTGTAAAGGTTTCAAAATACCTCTTCAAAAGCATGAATATGTATCAAGAGCTGAAGTAGTGATAGTTGACATGGTAGTTGTAGTGGTATTAACATTATTATCATTATTATCATTAGTAGTAGTAGTAGTAGTAGTACTAGTACTAGTAAAAGCAGCAGATGTATCAAAAGTAGTAGTTGTATTGGTAGAAGTAGTCGTTAAAGTAGTATTAAGAGTAGCAGCAAAGTAGTAGTATTAATAGCAACGTCAGTAGTAGTAGTAGTAGTATTAGTAGCAGATGTATCAATGGTAGAAGTTGTATTGGTAGAAGTAGTAGTTGAAGTAGTAGTAATAGTAGTAGTAGTAGTAGTAGAAGTATCAGTAGCAGTAGTAGTAGTAGTAGTAGAAGTATCAGTAGCAGTAGTAGTAGTAGTAGTAGTAGTAGTAGTAGTAGTAGTAGTAGTAGTAGTAGTAGTAGTAGTAGTAGTAGTAGTAGTAGTAGAAGTATCAGTAGTAGTAGTAGTAGTAGTAGTAGTAGGGATATTAGTAGTATTAGTTTTAGCAGCAGCAGCATCAGAAGAGGTAGTAGCAGCATCAGCAGTAGCAGTAGTAGTAAAACATATGGTGTTTTCATTAACTTTCATTAACATTGAACATAGAAATTGACAATTAAAGATAACAAGACATAACACGATCAAGGTCTGGTGAATGTATCTTTCAGTATATTTCCAGATGAAATTATTTCAGCAACTATACATATAGCATTAGTTTTGAGTTAGGCATGCAGCACAGTAAGGTCAGAGTGAACAGTAGGCTTATGATAACATCTGAATGGGATCTGTCAAGCAATACTGAGTTATACACAAACAACAACTCATAGAGCTGACGTGGTACCAGTCACCCAGCTTACTGACATCAAACTCAGAGGGATAGGTTTTTTGAGGAAAATAATTCATGATTTTATTGGAAGACTGTTGGTGCGCAGATGCAAACATTTCCATGAAAGTTCTTATCATAAAATTGAATGTATATCAAATGTCGATGGTTGTATTTTTCATTCATGATAGAAGTAAACAAAAAAGTGTTTATGGCAGGGTACTTTTATAAATGTAATAACCATTTACACACATATTCTTTGTTAGAATTGTAACTTTAATTGTTGTCTCAATATCCAAAGAGCCACCCGCCCAAACAAGATCCTGTATCTGGCCCTGAACATGTATCAGGCCTACCAAAAAAAATCGAAACGCTACCACATAAAGGCACAAAATATCATCATAATATATTTTGAATAATGTTTTTTGATGGTGAACATAATTTCATTTTGGCAACCTCAGATATTTGTAACTTTTTTCAAATCCTGTTGATATATTTGATATCAGAAGACACTATGTGAGGTGCTCTATGCATTTCTCGTGTTTTTTTAACTTGTATCCCAAATTAAAAATATGATGATCCAGCATATTTAATTCTTTTCACTACGCCTCAAATGGCTGAAATATTGCAGCGTAAAACAGTAACTTATATTTTTTACTGAACTATCATTTTGAAAAATATTGATTTGATTCTAAGGAATGTCCAAACTCTGCTACAAGTTTACATCATGAGAACTTATGTTCCATGCTTCAGGCTTATGTTATTATATTATGACCCTATGTAAAGCTGCACAATCATCACATGTCAGTGTAGATCGTTATGGATGATTATCCCGCTTGAATAGTAAGTTGTAAGAGCACATAGAACAACAATGTTGTGATGACACTGGAGGTACTATTCTGTATGAAAATAGGTTGCCTGTGGTGCGTGAAGCGTGAATTTGATGTGCCACATTCCTGTCTGTCATGGTCTCTGTCAAACAGCTGGGGCACCTGCCAAGCAACCAGAGTTATCTCCCTTGAGTCGGTTGATCTGATAGTTTGTTTTCTGTGTTGGTAGCACTAACAAACTTATCAGCAATGTTCATATGATATGCATGATCTACTACTGCAAAAGAATTCACAATCACTATCAAATGAGGGTATATAATTGTAACATTGGCGGATGTTGTAAAATAGAATTATTCTTGCTCGATCAGGCCTTATCTATTTACCTAGTGACATGCATTTATTAATTTGTAGATCTTGAAAAGCATGATCAAACTCATCTTCCCAACCCGAAGCCAAAAACTCCAGTTTCAGAACTGTTGGTTTTATGCCTTGCTGCAGACCCTCGAATTTTCTGTGCTTGCTCTCTAGCTTACTATGAGAGAAAGCAACAGTCCAATCAGAAGGTAACTTGAGGTTGCAAACAATCCCTGATATCAGCACAGAAAATTAAAGGGTCTGCAGCAAGGCATAAAACTGACAGTTTGGAAACTGGGGTTTTAGGCGTTGCTTAGGAAGATGGATCAAAGTTGACTGACAAATGCAGAGGAAAAGTCCATGGACTAGGCTGAATGTGTTAATTTTCATGTCTTTAAAAGAATCAAGATATCATTTCCCATGATTCAAGCAGATTTCCTAAGTCTGACAGTCTTGCTTAACAAAGGGGCATAACTCTTCCTCTCTTCTCACCCTGATATTCATTGAAGTGTCATAAAATATAAATTGGGATCACAAGAATACAAGGATCTTGTAAGCAAATATATCATTTTCGAGGAAGTTTATCAACTTATCAAATTTGTATTAGTCATATTGTGTTTCAAGAATTCATTGAGTTAAGAATTCCAAAAACAAAGTTAACGCACTGAAAAGTACATCCTCTTATCGTTTAAGAATATCTTGACAGTTATGCAAATGTAGGAAGTTTCTTATAAGTTGTTTTTTGTCATTCATGAAATAATATTTTACTGTATGCACGTCAATCAAGCATTTAAAACTTCTTTTTTTTCAAGATTCTTTTAATTTGTCATTTTTAGGATTGCTTAATTTAAATTCTTTGAATGCTCTTATTTTTTCTCCATATTATAATTTACAGGCAACAAGGTATTGAAAAAGACTTGCTAATCTTATAAAGACGATGACAATATCATATCTATATTTGTATATGTATCATTATTGAATTTCATGCAACAAAACTCATTAGTATGTAACATAATTTTCTGCCAAATAAAGTTAAAAATGGCCACTTTTTACAAATTGTAACTTGTCATCTATTGTTTGATTGATTGTATTAGTGTTTATTTTCACTGTCATTCTGCATCGTATATATTCCAACTAGACATTTATGATGAATGGTGATCGAAACTTACAAAAATCATAAGAAAAGAATTCTTACCTAGAAAAGGTGCAGCACATTTATCATCTATTTAATTAAAAAAAAAACTAGGTGTTGAATAGCCTCTTTCAATTTACCGTTAGGTTGTCTCCTTGCTTGTAAGGTGGGGGAATGGGGCAAGATAACGGAGTGATGAGCCTGTTTGGCTTTGGATCTAGAGGTCCGGGGTTCTAAATCTTGGGCGCAATGCTACACTGAATTGCAGTGCAGTACCGTCCATCTTTTGCTGGTTCCAGCCGATGGTCGCAGGTTTCACCTAAATGCATAACCACAATATCATTGCGGGCTTTCTCCCTGCAATGATACTAGCGGATGTGATATAAGTACTCGCCATGGTTTCCTGGTTCCAGCCTTTGCAAGCAGGTTTCACCTAAATGCATAGCCACAATATCATTGCAGGCTTTCTCCCTGCAATGATACTAGCGGTCGTGATGTAAGTGAAATACTCTTGAACGCAGCGTTGAACCCTCACCTCAATCACCTAACCTCGTTTTGTTAAGACAATTACAGCAAGGGTTCAAGAGACAGAGCTGTCTGCTAGAAAGAAACAAGGTCGTAATGGGTACATGAATACTCGTGTATCATATCGCGAGGTGGTTGACCTTCACGATGACATTTATCATACGAAGACACTATCAATAATTCTGTGCGTGCTATGTGTTAGTTCTTTTGTTACAGGGGTTTCATGTTTGTGAGGATATTATCATTTGAATTTTGTTGTTGCCATTTTGACCTTTTCAATTCTCATCCTGAGACTGTTTTGTCATTGAATATTGATGTCTACTTTGTCTCTCTCTAATTGAAAATTAACTCATTTATTTATATATCACCATTTTTATTCTCTATCTATTGGAATATTTTGTTTTGAAGAATTTTCTCTTTATGCAGATGAATCACTTTTTAATTTTAGATACTTTTATTAGAATATTCATGTTATTCATTTCCTTTTCTTTTCATACTTACAAGTTGTTATTTCTGACTATGATCTATATTTGTAGTGTATATGTTAAAAAATGAGTCATTCCAACTTAAATTCATCACTCAGTTGTAAGACATTATAAAGCTTTTGAACAAAGAGGTGATTATGTAGAACTGTATTGTAAAGACAATTATGACTGTGCTCTAAAAGTTTACATACCTCACAAACATATTTCGCTATTTTCTTTGGAATATATGAATGTCTAATTACAATATTGTATAGTGTGTCAAAGGTCGCTACTCAAATATGTTCAGTTTGGTAATTAAAGCCCTTTTTGAATGCCGCTTTTGATGGGCAGCTTAGATCTATCTGGCCACAAACCATTGATTGCATGACTGGTCACACGCCCTTTTTGTGACATCATGAACAGAATCATTACCTCATACATCTATTGTATTAATATCACAGAAGAAAAACAAATAATTAATGATTTTCATAAAATGTTTCCACTCAGTTAGATAAATCATTTGACGATGTAACACTGTTAAGCATTTGTCGTAAAAAAAATATCCACATCAATGGTAATTAAACAATTATATAAGGCCGTATTTTAGTTGAAAGAATGCTGCACCACTCTGTACAGACTGTTTATTACGTCACACCAGCACAGGTTTTATGGCCCCTCGGTTTCACAGCTGATAATTACGCTTTCTTAATGAATGGCTAATTTAGGGTGTTTATTGGATAAATTAACAAAAATCAAGCCCAGTTCTTATTTTGTTGAAAAATCTTTGAAGGAAAATCGAGAAGTGATTTAGTAGAGGTTAGCATTTTTTTATAAAAATAATGTACTATAAAAGGGGCTGTAGCACCTTTCCAAAAACTTTTTCATCAAATTTCCGTAATCAATATTCGTTTATGCAATTGTTTCATCATCAGAAGGTCAAATATCCAGTAACTCAACCCGATAGACTATCTTCAGTAATAGGGGAAGTTTAAAAGGTTTAAGCAATTTCTGTGGTTTCTTGCTTGAGGTAGCAAGCAACATCAATAAACCAAGTATTTGTGTAATTTTCAGTGAGATAATTTTTTTCATTTTCAATTCTTTTATCAGCATATTCTTGAGAATGATAGTTTGCCTACTAGTTGAATTTGTCAATTTCATCGTAGGTAGGTAAATATGTGGGTGGGTGGGTGGGTGAGTTGATGGGTCGGTAGGTAGGTAGGTAGGTAGGTCGGAGGGTAGCTTGGATTTGCTTAGGTAGCTAGGCAACTAGGTGGTAGGTTGGTAGGTCGGCGGGTAGGTTGGTAGGTCGGTGGGTAGGCGGGTAGGCAGGTGGGTAGGCAACTAGGTGGTAGGTGGGTGGGTAGGTTGGTACTTTGAAGTCTTCCCTGCAACTAAATGATGACTGAGTTATCTCCCCTTCATTATGGAGAGAGTACATTTCCACGCTACATGGAATCTACCTGACATTCGTAGTGTCAGTATATCTGGGTCTCGCTATCATTAACACACAATAAACCTGTTTTATTATGCTGGCTTGACGAGTCCTATAGCCGCAAGCAAATATTTTACACACCTTTCTCCTTATATAACTGTTACATGTTAAATATGTAACTTCAACATGTACTTTGAAACAATGGGTCAAAGTTCAACAGATAGTGAATTTTTATGAATTTTTCTTTGTTAAAATTTGATTTATTTTCAAGCATGAATTCTTATCGTTACAAATTACACAACTTTCACTTTTTACATGTTAAATGTGTAACTACAACATGTGTTTTGAAACAGTGTGTTAAAGTTCAACAACAAAGATTGAATTTTGATAAATCTATTTCATAGCAGCTAAATTAATCATAGCATGGTGTTACAAGGTGTTAAATGTGAATGTAAATAAGAAAAGAAAATAATGTTTAACTAGGTTTTTCAAAAGGTTTAACAGGTTTATCAATAATCAACTTTGAATTTGTTACAAGGTATGAATGATTATGGTAATTTGTGTTACACTGATTATTTGGAGTAAAAGGGAGCCTGACTTTTTTTCTTTGATTATGCAAATTGAATAAATAAATATGATAATTAAAAAAAAAATTATCACTGAATAAAATTTTTTTAGATACCTGAAATTTTTCAATGTGTTATCTTTCTCGGTTTCACGACAGGGGCTCAGCAACTTTGTCTGCAGTAAAAAACTGTTCTACAAGCAACAAGGTTTGGGTGCAATGCTACTACGAAATTCAGTGCAGTACCACCCATGGTTCGCTAGTTTCAGGTGATGCTCGCAGGTTTCATTGCAATACTTAGCCACAATAGTGTTGCAGGCTTTCTCCCTGCAATCATCTTAGCAGCCGCGATATAAGTGAAATACTCTTAAAAGTGGCGATATACCCCATATGACCTCACCTTTCTTGGTTATGGTCAAATTTAATATTAATTCTAAAATATTGTCTCGGCTTGATAAAAAATTCTTCAAGATTTGTAAAAAAAAATCGACTTTACCAGGACATTGAAAACTTAATACATAAATGTTTTGTAAAATTCTTTTGTTAAGTTTCTGTAAGTGAAAAGTGACTTGCTATCTAAATATCAAAGTCAGGTTGACAACCACAAAATACAACAGTTCTAATGTAAATTTTGATAAATAGACCTAAAGAGTTTTGTCACAGTGGACAGTATTGTTGCTTTAACCGAGTTTGCTAGCTTGTCCATAATGTTGTTTTATTGATCTAATTTTAGTCTGAGTGACGAATTTTCCCAACTGGCATCGCAGAGTGCGTACATGTTGGCGTCATAGACAGCCAAACCTGTACCCTACTTAAATCTGCTCTCTGTAAATTAATAAATCTCGATGCTACATAAAGCCTGATTAGCAATTTTTTAAATTATTTATTCTTTTTCTGATATTTCTGAAGATCAGGTGCTTCGGATGACGACAAATGGAATTGTGATGACGTCATCCTAGTTTAGTAAACTCTCAATATAGAATCCGCCTTCTGCTTGCGGCAAGTGTGTCCTTATGATGTTCAACGTCGTGAGTAATTATAGTAAAAATAGTGAAATGCCTTCTCGTGACATGATTTGTTGTCAGTCTTAAGATGACATATGAAATTGACACTGCTTTGGTTTATAATTATCAGTCAGCGTTGGCGGACACTCGTATAAAATAGCTCACCTTTCATATTAGTAGGAGAGGCTAGGTTTACACTGTGTTATTTCAAAAACCTTGAAGGCTTTCGTTGTATTGATAACTCGATTTATTTTCTCGCCTTCTAGATTATTTTGAAACTATGAATATAGGTTACTGGTATGATATTTAAATTTAATCTCGTTTTGATTTTAGAATTTGATTTTCAGATTATTTCTATTTTGATTCAGTAATTTAAAGAAAAGTGTGGGCTTTAAGAAGTTCCATCTTAAATCTTTATTTAAACTTTTGAATTTAATGTATTTTTAATGAACTGAAAATTGTGGTTTTTTTAAGTTTAGGTTTTATGAACGATGATGGAAGGTTTAAATAGTGAAGTTTTGTTTCATAGATCTTTGGGTATTGAAACTGTTCTTTTGTCTGCAATTATTATTTTACAAATAATGTCAATTTCAATTGTTGTGTTGTTAAAAAAATTGTTTAGTTATAAGCAATTTTTTTGACTAACGATGACCAATCCTTTCTCTCTTATACTGGAAAAAATAATTAGGGATATATGAAAATAATATAATTATCAATAATAATCTTGACAATGAACACCAGATGAAATATACAATTGTCAATATCCAAAGGTTATTTGGCCAGTTTATAAGTGCTGTTCCATGATGTTATTATGAATCTAAATGATATATCAAAAAGATTCAGTACTTAGATGGAAAAAATGATTAGATTGTAACAATTTTTCATGATTGTTTGAAGGTGTTAAGAATGATGATAATATTCATGTACTGCATGTTCAAAGAAAATAACCTACATGTTACAATCATGGTTAGATATATACATACATACCAAAATACCTGGAAATTGCTTTTTATGCATTAATTATGAGAAAATAGTTTTTAAATGAACCAAAGAAATACATTTACTAAGTTATATTTCCTATATTCATATATGCAATCTCGTATTTCAAACTCCTTTAACCTTGCATAATAAATCTTACCTTGGCTAAAAACTGTAGACCAATTAACATATTTCCACAAATAAACTGCCTTGTATAACAGGAATATAAACTAATTTATATAATATTCAAGATCTACATAAAACAAATGTATCTAAAGGATAAAACAAGTAAAATTACTCTGACTATATTTGTTAATTTATAGGGGTTAGGAATTATAAAAGATCTAGGCATAAGTATAAGTACATTTCCAAATATAATAGCCTAAAGCAGCTGACGGAATTTATACATTTAGAAGAAAATCCCAGGTATCTGAATTTATATACCGTATTTCCTCTAATGAGCACCTAGGCGCATAATTATTTCAGCACCCCTTGACCCTACAGGGATTATTAGAGGTCTGTAGCTTACTGATCAAAGGCTCAGCACATACTTTTTGAATAGATAATTGACGTTTGTGTTAAGCTATCTTTTACAATGAATATATGTAAAATGTTAATTGAGGGAGCATTAATTAAATGCTTTAGGCCTAGTGCTTATGAGAGGCCCGATGCTTATTTTCTCAACTACCCTACCAGCCTCTACAAGAAAATTCATTAACAGTGAAACTCACCACTTGGCCATTTGGACTCAACAATTTTCCGAAGACCAATACTTTATGCGTTTGATCAACAATCTAACATCTATTTCAACTTCATTGCATTTTGTAGCATATGTATGTTGTATGTTGCCTGACACTTGAAAATAATTCTTTTCACCAATAGGACCCAACATTTTTGCAAAGGCATGTGGATTAATTTATGAATCATGATACAAAAATTAAAAATCTTGTCGGACCATTTTCGGTTCCGAAGACAAGGAGGCTATTGTGATCGTACCGCCGCTCCGACTTCCCTGGAGTCACTTCCTCCGGGATACATACAACCTGCCGCCATCTTGGACCGGTAGACCTGTAGCCAGATGTAAACATGGCTGTTTTGATCTGGTAGGCAAAGCTAGCCAACTCATTCATGGATGAATATCAGCGTAGATATGTGGAATCCTGTGATGTAACTCTTCGCCAGAGAGGTAGAGAAGTGGGGTAGTAGTGCCTGCCAGTGACTCATGCCACGTACACGCACCTGCTCGGAGTTCCAATAGGGGGCGCTTCCACTGACTGCACTCGCACCATCCGACCCGCGCTTATTTAAAGATATTTTTATGATTATCAGATAACCTCAATATTCATTATAACAAGAATTGCAATCAGGAAAATTCACTTATTCAAGAGAACTATCTGCTATCTGTTGAAAATCAATGCCACTATTTTCACTTTGTATCACTTGCAAATTTCCTTGGTTTAAATAATGTAAAGTATGTTATTTGAGAGGTTTATAACTGTATACATACCGGTAACTGTTCATTTATAATTTATTCCTTTTGCAAAGTATTTGCAAACTACAATTAAGAAATTCAAATAAAATTGAAAACAATTTTTTTTACTTCATATCACAAAAATTTTGCTCTTCTTGAAAAGTTATTTTCAAGAGGCAGTAGCACGTTTTTGATAAAAAAAAATTATAATTTTCACTGATAATTGTAAGTCTCATACTATTTTATGGATCATTAGTATTCCCAAATTTAATGAAAGAATAGAAATTAAATAAAAAATTACAGTTTAAAACCTCCCCTGATATAGACAAAATTGAGAGTTGGATTTAATTTTAGGTTAAGTATTTCAATGTGTTTAGTAAATGCAAAGGGAACATATTTTCACCACGAAAACATATGTTGAGAGTAAAGTATTTCAAACCTCAATATACAAGTTCAACACAAAAAATAAAATGCACCCTTAAACGACACAAATATGATATAAGCAAAACACTTCTATTATCAAAACACTCAAATAGAATTTTGAGATTTAAAAATTTTAACACGAAAGAAAGAAAATACATCCTTTTATTACACAAGAATGATAAAAGTAAATACTATTCTCAAATCACTCTGAAACAAATTTGAATGTCTTGAAATCTAACTGCTTGACCAAAAAGAAAAGGAAATTTGAAGTTAATAAAAATCAAACTTTTTAAACAAAATACGACCTTACACCACCAGTTGAGTTTCTGATAGGAATCCCAAGTGGTGACGTAACAGGGCTGCGATTTTCTCCTGTGTGACTCATCGCGGCTATATCTATATCGAGCTACTACGCTATGTTCTGGTGCCATCTACACATTCAGTTAACAACATGCCCCGAAAATTAGTCTTCTCTTTGCATGTTTTGTTTACAAGTCATCCGCTCTGTGTTTATGTTTTGGTTTTCTAGAGGTTTCTAGTCCCAATTGGTGTTTTTGGTTACATACTAACTGAATTTGATGGAATTAAGTCATTTCTATGAGATTTCTTATTGGGGTTAAGATCTTTAAGAATTTTTTTCTTTAGATAACTTTGAAAAAAAGGATGAATTTGGACTATTCTGGAAATTTCAAAAAATTTCAAGATTGTTTATTTTTGAAAATTTTGATTTTGTTATTAAGTTAGTTTCATTTTTACAAGTTAATCATAAAGAGAGTCGGATGTACAGTCCAAACGACCAAGTGGATTTTAGAAAGAAATTACTTAAATAAAGTATTGCCTCAAACTCAAAGAAGGTAGATTGTGTCTGAATTTTGATAAAAGGAGTTAAAGATTGATAGTTTTTAATTTTGTGGATGCATGGATGAACAGATAGAAGTTCTTTTTGTTTGCATTGTAATCAACTGAAAGCATGGGTATGTATCACAATTTTGTGAGTCAATAATTTTTTTTGTCTTGTAATGAAATTTTAGCAGGACAATGAAACAAAAAAATTTTTTTTTTTTTTTTTTTTTTGAGCTTTGTGGAAATGATTCTAGATTTGTTTTACGATGAATGTCTTTTGGTCAAGCTGGTATAACACAGCTTATTTAAAACCTTTGTTTAAATAATGTTGTCAATAGATTTTGATGCTCCTCAGCAGGTTGTTGAGAGTATGTCGAGTTTCTTAAACACATTAATCATATCACACACAGTCACAATTTTATTTTTTGCATTACTCATTCACAAAAATCTTTAAGGTGTACCATGCACTACAACTTTGCAACAAATTCTTCAAGTGTCATCAAACTGCCGAAATGCAACCGAAATAAGAAATGTTGTATTTGAGCTTGATACGAATGATGACATTCAGCTTGCGAATCCCGGTGATCAGAAAAACAAACACCGTAACTAACGGAGCCGAGGATATTTTGCGGTGATGAATCTGTCACCTTTATGTTAGATTTACATCATAGAGAACTCGTAAGAAGATTTGTTTATAATCTTTTGCATAGGCTTAGACGCGTCCGTACAATGCACTGGCCGGACACTGCTTGCAGATGATGCTGCGACTTGCGAACTACGGCAGGAAGATGGTTTGTAGTTGATGGCTGTGAAAGGAATTAAAATGTTATTAAGATTATTTTCATTTATATTCTTTCCTTTGCATATCTTGTGGTTGAGTCATTGGTCTAATTTGTAAAATAATCCCTTTGAAATTTGTTTACATATTACCTCTGTGTCAGTAAGATAAGGGTTCTTGTATTTGCTGAATTTTTCACACTTTAAATTAGATAATGTACTGTTGTGGCATTAAGATTCATTGTTAGAAGAAAGTTTGAAAAAAAATTCAAATATGTTATGTTCTTTGTTGAAGTGAATGGTCCTTGTTATAAAAATCACTGTTGAAGTTGAGGGATCTTAACAACAATAATTTGTTGATGATATTAAATGAAAGCAATGCTTCATCTAAGAAACCAAAAACCTTTTTCTAACTGATTTATCCTGTTTTGAGTCCTATGAAAAATTATTTTATAGGTTTGAAGTGAATATAAGCAATTAAATTGATAGAATCAATACAAATGTGGGAAAATCAACCATCTAAACTTTAAAAATTTATGCATTTGATAGCCAGCCTTGTGTTCATGAGTAATGATAATTTGAGACTACAGCTGCGTACCTAAAGTTTGTTCACTTGCTACTGATCTCAGTGCAAATATCATGTAATTTGGTTTTGGTTTGTACGTCACCAGATAACTCCAGCATCACTGACAAAGCATCACCAATTGTCCATTTGGAGATGACCATTCTCAAACCTGATTTTGGGATCGTTTGCTCACTGATGCAAAATTTTGAAATGTGGCATTGTTAAATATACAGATGGCGTCATATTTCCAAAATTCTGATTTTCTTAAATTTTGAGTTCATATACTCTCGCTGAGAGAAAAATCAGTATAATTATATTGATTGAATGAAGAGGAACAAATGTCATTAGATCTAAAGCTGTTGATCCCTTGTGAAGGACTTTGTAGAGAAAAATAAAAAATAACTTATTTCAAATTTCGACCCCTTATCACTTCAATAACCTGCCAAAATTGTTACTGTTGACTGTTTTGTATGACCTTCGAATATCTTAACTCCAAATGAATGTTAACTTATGTTGTGAAATTTCAACATTATCCGTTTCGTTTTTGAGATGCTAGGATGTCTCGAAGACATTGCAAATTACATGATAATTGCACTAGTGTACTTAGGTAAGTGAACAAATTTAAGGTACGCAGTTGTATTTCCAAGTCCTATAAAGTTGTTGATGGGTGTTTTGAAGTGGCAACCTTAGAAAAGACAAGATTTTACCATTCTTTAAAAATTCTATTCATTATAAAGTTGCAATTGGGAATAATATTGTAAAGGGCCGTAAAGAAATGAAAAATGTTTTTTTTTCAAAAATAAAGACTTGCATTTGGACAGATTATTTTTCGGCAATGGTGATTTAACGGTTAATGTGTTACAATCTACAGTCAGTTGGTTAGACTTAACTGGCTGTGAAAGGTAAAAAAAAGGGAAAAGGAGCCGGATAGAGTCTATCACGACCACTATCAAGAGAATGCCAGTCACTATCTGGTGTATGCACTGAATGTTCCAGAACATAGGCAGTGTAGTCCTCGCATTTATTTGAAGAAACGTAACCGAAGACAAAAACATGCACGCTGAAACATTCTCGCTTTGTGAAAAACAAGGCATGATGTCATATATCACCAACATTTTCCCTTTTTTTTCCCAAATGCTTTATAAAAAATGTGTTCATTCCATAATGATGTCATTACACTGTTTGCATGTTGCATGTAAACAGAGAAAACCCTCCTGTCTAAGTTTAGCGATAGCCAATCGTATACCTCGATATATTCATCCAACCAATGAGAATAAAGCATTGAGGAAGCTCGAAAAAGCATCAACATTCCGGAAAAGCTGCAGCAATACCAGAGGAGTGAAGTCACCGAGGAAGGGAAGCCCCGAGCTCCACCACCGACCAGGAATGCTGGGACTTGCCCCTGGCTTGAGCTTCGAGTTGTTCACGTTTATACTTATCTATATACTTATCTTTGGACGTATTTATATACTTATTGGAAAGTTTGAGTCATTGAAAATAAAGCTATAATACATTCTGGTAGAATCGATGATGTTGAATCTGGATTTTACAAAGTTGGGGGGCGGCGCATTGGCAGCCATCCACAAAGGAAGAACAAAGACACTTGTGTTGATTGATAAAAGTGTAATTAGTTACTTTTTGGATGCCTTACTCTTCATCATAAAATGATACAGGTAAAAAATAGAGGGCTAAATTTTGTTTTTGTTAGGATAGAAATTTGAATCACTCATTAAAAATCTGTTCTGTACTTGGCAATAAAAGATTTTGAAGTTATTAATATGTGGATTCTTTGGTCCACTTTTGATTTATGAAATGTAAGAATTCAAATGTCCTTGATATATGTTGTTCAGAATATATCTATGCTTCTTTACTTTGCTTGTTACTTATCAAAAGATCACTTGAGAGCCAGAAGTAAACAACTGTATTTCAAAGTGTAAGGGTGGCTTGTACTGTTATGTGTTTGACTGTTGACTTTGGGAGATCTAGGTTTTAATCCATTGAGTAGCACCTTACTTATATTATCATTAAAGGTGCAAAATCATGTGGGTTTTATTTGGGAATACAAGTATCTCACCAAATTTTTTTTTTAAATGTTACCAAATGCAGGGATGATTTTGAAAACAATAAAATAAGTGCTGAACAAACAAAATTCCATTTACTAAAGGCAAATGATTTAAATGTTCCCACAAAAATAACCTGAAAACTGTTTTTGATTGATACTTATTTATTTATTTATTTTTTATAACAGAGAAAAAAGTTGGGTCGTGAGATATTTTTTCAAAATTATGTATTTGGCATAAACTTTTTTTATTGGGGAAAATTGGAAAATGTAATAGTCAAAGCGTGCTACTGTTCCTTTTAGGTTCAGGTGCAATGCTTCTTTGAATTTCAGTGATCTACCTCCCTTGATTTACTAGTTCCAGTCAGGTTTCATTGCAATATTATTCACATTTGTGTGTCAGGCTGTCTCCCTTCAATAAAGATATGCATTGCGATAAATTCTTTGCATAATAAACAGTAAAGACATTTTTTTACTAAAATTGAAAAACAAAATGAAGCAGATTTGGCTATGTGAGATATTTTAACTTATACATATTATAGTTTATATTGATTTTCTCGTATTCTAGACACTTGTAATCTGAGCTCAGCATTCATATTTTAAAATGTAGGCTAATGGCAATAATAAAGGATATACTGACTGTACGGAAACCCAGTGACCTTTTTCTCATTAAGGAATAAAAAATACATGAATTATCATTCACCTTTAAGAGGCAAATGAAACTCATGAAAATTACATGAAATGTGAGTGATTAAGATAGTTTTACAATCGGGAAATCTACAAGGTGATGCTATTTGCCCTGTTCTTTTCAGGTATTTTAAGTAAAAATATGTTGAAATGTGTTTAAATTTTTAATGAATATGTTTTAAGATGTATATCATGTTCCCATAGTTTGTCGTCTGAATATTGATTAATTTTTTATTAAGTTTCCACTTAAATAATGAATATGTAATTTGATATTTGTAACATTTTCAACACTATACTAATTAAATGCTGAAACTGAGATTGTTGCTCGATATTTTTAAAGTGATAATGCCCAGTTGTTGAGTGACAAAATGATGATTTGATCTACAATGCTATTCTAGGTTGTTGTGAGATACATTGCTTTGGGATACAATGTTCATTTGTAAAGAATTGGAATGCTAAGTTGTTGAGACAATCAAAGTTTAGCCACAACAAAAGGTTGTTCTGGGATAAAATGCTGAGTCTTTGACAAAGTTTTTGATGACACACACAAGTTTTTATTGACACACATAATAATAAGAGGTCTGCCAAATTTACAGACAAAACATATAATCTTTAACAGACACATTTGTAAGTCTATGATAAGCGCAATGGTAAGTCTCTTTGACAGACACACTGCTAAGTCTTTGACAGACACACTGCTAAGTCTTTGACAGACACACTGCTAAGTTGGCAGGCACAATGCTAAGTTGGCAGGCACAATGCTAAGTTGGCAGGCACAATGCTAAGTTGGCAGGCACAATGCTAAGATGGCAGGCACAATGCTAAGATGGCAGGCACAATGCTAAGATGGCAGGCACAATGCTAAGTTGATAAACACTGTGCTAAGTCTTTGACAGACACAATTCTAATTTGACAGACAATGCTTAACTTGTGACTTGGGCGTAGTTGACAGACACAATGCTTAGTCTTTCACTGACACAATGCTAAGTTGACAGACACAATGCTAAGTTGACAGACACAATGCTAAGTTGACAGACACTGTGCTATGTCTTTGACAGACACACTGCTAAGTTGGCAGACACAATGCTAAGTCATCGACAGATTTAGTGCCAGCCCCTGCCCCCAGACTGGCGGCGTTATCTTCTCGTTGTCCTCCCGTTGTCTTCCCGTTGTCCTCCTGTTGTCCTCCCGTTGTCTTCCCGTTGTCCTCCTGTTGTCCTCCCGTTGTCTTCCTGTTGTCCTCCCGTTGTCTTCCTGTTGTCCTCCTGTTGTCCTCCAAGGTGAATGAACCCTCTTCTTGCGTAGCCAGAGATGTAAACCAGATCGAGCCTCTTGATAACGAGACTGTTGATCAATCAATACGCGTCCGCTTTTCGGAGCCTCCCTCTGGATCTGAAAGCTATTGATTATGGACAAGCCCCAATCCGATAGGTATTTTTAGATACTTGACACTTTGACTTAACTGGCGGAGAGTATGATCGTAAGAACGAATTAAACATTGAAAAGATCTTGATGAAGCATTCTATTTCTTCAGATTCAGTTTTGTGGCGTTACTTGAACATGCTTCAAAGAATCTGGAATTTTGTTTTAAGTTAAATCTGATAGTGTTGTTGATTTTTGGATACTGACCTATTTGTAAGCGTAGTCTTATGGTTTTTTCTTAGTTCTTTTTTGTTGAAATTTGATGAATGGCTTGATTGTTTTGGACTTCTTGCTACAAATTTCACAAATAGGAAAAATGTTTTATGAAGTTCAGACTTGTAATTTTATCATTTTGCAAAATTTAAAAACAAGTTTTAACCAGTTTTTGCTTCTTTTATCAATGTCTTTACAAAGGAAACAATGGGAAAAGATAGCTCTTGCATAATTCAATGTTGCAATGTGCAAATTTGTTCAGATGAATTAAGGTGTGATTTTTATATTCGTGCCTCGTATTATGTTTAGGACACTCGTTGCTTAATATCAGTATATCCCTCGCTTTTTCTCAAATTAATGGTTAGATGGATATCCTCTTTGTATAAAATTTGTTCAAGCTAGACATGCAGTTGTGGCTAAACATCCAACAAAAACATTGGGATATGACATAAACAAGAAATTGACCCCACAGGTTAAAGGTTAAACATGTTTATTTTAAAATTCCTCAAATCGAGGCAAGAGTGAGTTCAACATATGTTACATGTTTTGTGGGGAATGTATGTCAGTATGACAGGAGGGGAGCCCCCTATAGGTGGGGTTGAAACACTTATATTGATTACAGAGGGCCGGGTCGCAGAAGAAAGTGGCCATTGTGTCGGCAGCGTACCAGGGGTAGTGAAGTGCAGACATGTACCTAGACCTGCCCAGGCCTCCTGTACAGGGTTCATACAGGTCTCCTGTACAGGGTTCATACAGGTCATGGGAGACTAATATTCTGCATGGGCATACCCATTTGATAAACCTTTTAGGCCAGAGATATACTATGTCATCAAAAATTAGTATGCAACATAGATGATAATGACAATTTTTAAGGTTCATACTACCTGAACAAGTGGGAAGTATGGACCTATACGGTCGCTTCGAGCGCTTGTTAATTGGCAGCACCGAAAATACTATCCCTACAGGGTAATAATACTCATGGTGCTTTGAGCATGCTTTGTCATTGATATATGCGCGGTATAAGAAAACTATTATTATTATCAACATAGATAAATATGTTTACTACTTTATGATATGGTCCCTTTGACCTTGTTGACAGGGTATCAAAGGGGTCAAACACTTTGTTTTTGTCTTGTCTTCAAAGTTTGGGATGTATAATGTCAATGGCAGCTCATTTACCGTAACGTTGTTTTGATCGGAGGTTCCGGCACTGCTGTTCGTGTCGAGGGGTTTGTGCGACTGGATAACTGGGGTTGTACTTAAGATCACCTTTGAGGGTTCTGACGACTTTCTTCAATAATAGAAGTTGCTTCAGCAGTAAGTTTGCTTTGAAATGTTCTTCAATAACTTGATTCTGTAGAATTAAACCCTTTATCAGTTAGCTTGGCAATCGTGTCAATGCTGAGTCCTCCATTATCACACCAGTCTGTAAAACATTCAGACTGTTAATCTTCATCCCTGTTGGACGAAGCAACATCAAGCAGGGAATGTTTCTTTCTGCTGTTCGTTCTTTTATCCCATGCTTCATTAGGGGAGTCAGGCCAAAAGAACTTCATAAAATGAGGAACAAAACCCCTAAGAAAAACATGCTGGCTATGAAGCCATCTGCTATATCCAACTGCCAGGAAGTAAAACTTCACATGCGCAGAGTCCGAGTCATGGCCTGTGTTAAGTAAAGATTACTCGACTTATTGTTTCGTAACCTATCACGAAAACTCTTGCAGCATCATTGTAAAAATCATACAAAAGTCATGGAATTGTTGCTTTCAAGTTTATTGACCCTGTTAGTATTGACATGAATAGTAGTAGGAGTTGCATAAAGGGCTTTTTTTGGGCTAAAGTCGCCTTTAAATCCATGAACTCACCATCCTGAAGTAAAGGCCCAGGGATGTTATGTGGCAAGTTATCAGAGGACCAACTATTTGGAGCACAGTGGTGTAGTGGTTAGCATGCTAGCCTCTCACGCCAGACACCCGGGTTCGAAACCGGGTGGAGACACCAAAAATTTTTGACTTGGGTCTTATTCTGTGATTTGTCCCTTGGCAAGACACTTCATCCACATTGCACTCAGGTCACCCAGCTGCTCAAACGGGTACCTGAACAAGGGGGAAGTATGGACCTATACGGTCTCGTGGAACGCTTGTTAATCGGCGGCACCGAATTTACTATCCCTCAAGAGTAATAATACTCGTGGCGTTTTGAGCATGCTTTGTCATGCATATATGCGTAGTATAAGAAAGCTATTATTATTATTATTTAACAAGCGGCCAGGGTGTCCTTTTGAGCACAACTTGCTATTTGTATAATTTGGGTTAAAGGATTCAATTTAGATCCATTATTAATTCGTCAAACCCTGAATTTGAATTGAAATAATTCAATACCCAGTTTTATACAAAATAGATAATATCTTATTTACAGTAGTCATCCATTCAATTTTAAATGTTCTCTTTATATTCAATTCAAAGTAGCAAAGATAATATTGCATAGAATAAGCAATTTAAAATGTCAAGTAGACGCTTTTAAAGGTTTTACTTTTAACCTTTTCAATGATTTACAGAGTATCAAAGATAAAATAAACTCAATCTTTGTGTTTCATTGTATAAGCTGAACACAGAGAATCGAAAGGTGTAAGACATTTGGCACATTGATAATTAATCAACAATCTAAGTGCAGTTGATAATTAATTGACAGTCTATGTGGAGTTGGCGAAGGTATGAATAGATAGCAAGATCGTTAGAATGACCTATTGAACATGCTGAGCCAGATGTTACCAAGGAGTGCCTATTTCTCAACTGATAGACCAATGGAAACAGGTCTGTATGATCCCATGGTTGTTAGGCAGCCATTTTGATTTTTTGCGTAACTTGTATTTAATAGTGTCAGGGTATTCATTTTTAAATAGTTTAACTATTTTTATTTAGTTGAAGTAGACAATTTGATCTCAGCCTTGAAAGAACATTTTCTTGACTTATCTGCATGACATTTTTGAAGCACTTATTTATCTACTTTCAATTTGATATTCATCTTTCAGTTGATATATGTCATTTGGTTTTGATATAACTGTTTGGTAACATTCAATCAGTTAGGATATGTGTGTATATAGATCCTTTGTTATGGAATCTCCTACCCAGATCTTATAGACTTTATTGTCGCAGAGCCCAACAAAGTCTAGACATATGTTTTCTAAGGTCTCTCATCTCCAATTTGTTTCTTCTATTCAATTGCTGAATTTATGAGTTCATAGCCATTAACAATTGCTCAATCACTTGCATAGTTTTTTTGCAAAGGAAAAGATCCTTTTGTCTAAACAGTAATTAATTGCACTAGCATTATCTAGCAAAATTAGCACCATATCAACAAAATCTTATCCAAAACGTGCAACTCGATTGATGACAACTCTTCCATTCAAATCATACTATATTAGTCATGAGGCTCATCTCATTTCAATCAAATAATGTTTGTCTTTAATTATCAATTCCATTTTAAACCTTATTTGTGGTAAAGTCAATTATAGAAAATTATTTATTTACTTATGAGTCAGAGAGAGCAGGAAGGGTTCAATAATGAATGTCAAATTCAATGACATTCTTATTTTCTAAGGTGGATTGAGTGAGATCCATGTTCATGATCCATGGTATTTATATCTTCAATATGGTAATATGATAATGATACTTATTGATACCCCCATGTAATACTCATGCTCAAAGAGTTATCAAGAGGAAAAATTTCAAACTGTCAAAATATTTATTGTCATGAAAATGCGACTTATGATTATCATATTCTTTTTATATTGTTAAAATTAGGGATGTCACAATACACCGATGCATCGTCGCTGTATGGTTCACAATATGATGCACAATACAGTTACAGTGTATCGTGATAAAGAAATTGGTGAATATTGTTAATTTTTGTGTGAATATTAAATCAAGAAATGCAGAGTTTGTAAAAATCCTGGTTTAGAAAGCCTTTCTTTTCATGTTTAAGTTGGAAAAAAAAGGATTAAGTGACTTTTTCATAGGAAGTTGGCTTGTTTTTGTGTTTAAATGTTAGTTACCCAGATTATTCTCGTCAGAAATATTAAATCTTGATCTGTGAAATTTTTGTCTCACCGTAATAATTCTGCATTTACTGTATCGCGATATGCATAGTATTGTGACTTGTATCGTATCGTGACATCCCTAGTTGAAATAATTCACCAACATGCGTAAGGAACATGATAAAGTTGTGGTACTAGTGTGACTGTCATATCTTGGTCCAAGTCCAAAAGGGGGGCGGGATGGCGCAGTGGTTAGCGCGTTCGGCTTCGGACCGGGAAGCCCATGGTTCGAATCCCGCCAGGGGCACAGCAACTTTGTCTGCAGTAGAAAACTGTTCTACAGGTTTGGGTGCAATGCTACACTGAATTTCAGCGTAGTACCACCCATGGTTTGCTTATTCCAGCCGATGCTCACAGGTTTCACCGCAATATATAACAACAATAATGTTGCGGGCTTTCTCCCTGCAATAATACTAGCAGCCGCGATGAAGTGAAATACTCTTGAAAGCTGCGATAAACCCTATACCCTCACCCACCTCACTTAAGTCCAAAAGAAATCTTACTGTTTTACAATGATGTCATAGGAAGATATAGGATGATGTCAGAAACAAAAGATATTTTTCTGTTGACAACAAAGTCTTTGTACTATACAATGCTCATGATTATCAAAAGTGAGAAGAAGATTACCACCATAAAATGTTTTCTTCCAGTTCTACTTAAGATTGATGTTACAGACAAATTTCTCATCATGTCAAATTATTTATGACGACAGCACTAATTTAAGTATTTTCCAACAACAGCAAAGTTTCCATCACTAAATTATGTTTATTTAAATGAATATTTGTTTACAAACAAAATAAAATAAACAAGTTTGAGGAGTTTGCAAAATGTCTGCAATAAAGTTACGGGATCTTATAAATTGTCATTAAAGACATATTTAACTGGATAAAATTGTTGCCCTAATTTGTCGTGTAGACGTAAAATGATAAATTGAACACTGATGTTGAGTGAGTTAAAGGACAACATGATCTTTCATTTAGCCTAGGACTGAAATAGATATGCAACAGTCCAACAATGTTAGTTAACTTAGTTCGGAATCAGAGAATTTTCTGTGATCCTACTGCGTAGATCCTACAGAAACGAAAAAAACATTTTATGTCAAGATAAGTTTTTTAATATGATATATCATTTGGCTTGATTTTGTTTGAGGATTTGAGAAGCTTTCACTTAGCACATAAACAAGAACTGCCAGAAACACTATGACCTACAGGAAAAAGTTGTGATCTATTTAGTGTGTCATTGGGTAAAACATTTCTGTAGGTATCCTGGATATATATTATTGACTGTTTTTCAGTGTATGTTAATTTTGTTAAAGGGATTAGGTTACGAGCATTGTTGCTTGGTTTAGAGGAAAGTCATTATTGGTCGGGTTGGTATGGGTTGGGTTGGGTTGGCGGGTTGTTTGGTACATTGGTTGGTCTGGGTTGGGTTGGTTGGTTTAGTTTGGGTTGGTTGGTTGGTACGTTGGTTGGTTGGTCTGGATTGGATTGCATTGGGTTGGGTTGGGTTTGGGTTTGGATTGGTTGGTTAGTATGTTTGTTGGTTGGTCTGGATTGGTTGGGTTGGGTTGGGTTGGGTTGGGTTGGGTTGGGTTGGGTTGGGTTGGGTTGGGTTGGGTTGGGTTGGGTTGGGTTGGGTTGGGTTGGGTTGGGTTGGTTGGCTCTTTGTTTGGGTTGGGTTTGGATTGGTTGGTTAGTATGTTGGTTGGTTGGTCTGGATTGGTTGGGTTGGGTTGGGTTGGGTTGGGTCGGGTTGGTTGGTTGGTTTGGTTGGCTCTTTGTTATCCCCCGCAACAACGAAGTTGCGGGGGGTATTAAAATGGGTACCGTCCGTCCGTCCGTCCGTCCGTCCGTTACACTTTGTGTCCGGCTCATAACTTTCTAACTAATCAACCATTTCAATTCAAATTCGTCATGGACATGAAGAAACATGTAATAATGTGTAATGAGAAACAATTTTCGGAAAATCTACATAAAATATTAGGATTTTGGAGAAAAAGTGGTAAATTTTGTAAGAAATCTGTTACAAGTCCCGTCCGGATCACAACTTCTAAACTAATCATCACATATTGATAAAATTTGATATGAAGATACATAATCATCTGAAGGTGTGTCATGAAGAACAATTTTGAAAATATTTTAATAAAATTTTGCCTTTTTGGGCAAAATATGAGGACTCTGTTGGAAAACTGTTACAGGTCCTGTCCGGCTCATAACTTCTAAACTATCATCACATATTGATCAAATTTGATATATGAAGATACATAATCATCTGAAGGTGTGTCATGAAGAACAATTTTGAATATATTTTTATAAAATTTTGCCTTTTTGGCAAAAAAAAAGAACTCTGTTTGAAAACTGTTACAAGTCCTGTTCGGCTCATAACTTCTAAACTAATCATCACATATTGACCAAATTTGACATGGAGATACATAATCATATGAAGGTGTGTCATGGAGAACAATTTTGAAAATGTTTTTATAAAATTTTGCCTTTTTTTGGCAAAAAATGAGGACTCTGTTGGAAATCTGTTACAAGTCCTGTTTATCTCACAACTAAACTAATCATCACATTTTAATCAAATTTGTTATGGAGATACAAAATCATATGTTGGTGTGTCATGAAGAACAGTTTTGAAAATATGTTTGTTTAAATATGATCAAATTGATCTTGGAGATCCAAATACATAATACATAAATTCATCCATTTGAGTTTAATTTTGTCAGTTTACTCGAATTATGCCTAACAGTGAACATAAAGTTTGTATGATTTATTTTTTTATTAGAATAGTTTCTTTCATATCCTGGAAATTTTTTGTTATTTTGTGCAACAAAAATTAATCAGCAATATGATGAGGAAAACCTATACATATTGTGCAATTTGCGGGGGATATAGCTCGACCATGTCAGCTGCTTGTTTGGGTTGTGTTTGGATTGGTTGGTTAGTATGTTGGTTGGTTGGTCTGGATTGCATTGGTTTGTGTTTGGTTGGTTATTTGGTTGGCTCTTTGTTTGGGTTGGGTTTGGATTGGTTGGTTAGTATGTTGGTTGGTTGGTCTGGATTGCATTGGTTTGGTTGGTTTGGGTTGGGTTGGGTGGTTGGCATGCAATATCAAGCTGTGCTATCCCTCAAGTAATGTACGTCAGTCAACAATACATAACTTTATTTTAGAAGGGTAACTTTGTTTTAGACATGGTTCTCATACTCCCTTCCCAAGGCTTGTTGAGGATTGAATCTTTGCTTGCTAAAGTCTATCAATTGGCATACCAAATAGATATCATCAATTAGATGACTCAGATAAAAGTACAATGGGTTTACTTGTCAAGACAAATTTTGATAAAGAATAAAGATGAGTTATTATGTTTCATCAAATATTCCAGCCAGACTGATTAGAATTATTAAAGTTAATCATATATTGAAGGGTAAACCTCTTGTCTTTCATTCTTATATTAAATTTAAATGCTTTTTAAAGGTGAAAGGTTCATTTCAATATATCCTCAAAATATCATTTGAACAATCTATGAGGTAAATGATACGTAGAAGATATTTACCCTTATGTTTTCAGTGAATTATTCAACAGAGTTTCAGTACTTTAGTACTGATATATAATTGTTATATATATTTATGTTTACACGTTGGACTGAATTGACATTTGAATTTGAGACAAATTCAAGACATCATAAGATATTTATCTCTTTTGTTATTCTGTTAAGTGCGCAGTATTTAAGATCCTTGATTAGACTACAACAGAGAATCTCAAACAAGCGTTCTCTGGTGATATATGAACACAAGTTGATGAAAGTTTAAAAAATCTGAGGCTTGCCTAGAATATTTCACTTTTATCAACTCATGTTGATATATTTGATATCAGAAGACACGAGGGTGGATGAGATTCTTTTATCATCCAAAATCATTTTTTATTATCTTTCCATGAAAAATGTAAATTTTCGAATACTGTTCACGCTGAAACCACCTAATGCAGTGTTGTCAAAGCATTATGATGTCATCTTCTTTATGACATCATAGCATTGTGAAGGAGGGAGGATGAGATTCTATTTATCATCCAAAATAATTTGTTATTATCTTTCCATGAAAAATGTACATCTTTGAATACTATTCAAGCTAAAACCACCTCATGCAGTGTTGTCAAAGCGTTGTGATGTCATCTTCTTTATGACATCATAGCATTGTGAAGTCAAATGTTTATGATATCATAGCATTGTGATGATGCAAATTTTTTTTGTGATGTCATGTCGATGTTCACAAACTATATCTTCGGTGGGACAGTTTGGGGTGATAGATTTTGATATTGTTACAACAAGAAATAAGCTTGTAAACAATACTTTTGACGAGTTGGTTTGTGTATTCGAATATCGGAACCCTTGTCAAGTTACAAAGTTAATGAATTCTTGAAATGCTCAAATTGCAATTAATCTAACCATAATTGATACATAAGGTAAACTTGTTAAGGATATTTTACCTTAATGGATAATGTATATCAAATCAAGTAGTTTTGTGTATTTGACAGAAATATCTTTTTTAATTATCAAGGTAATTACAATACACCGTCATTGCAATAGTTCATACTACAACTTGATAGAATCAAATTAGAGAAAACCTGTAGGTGACGTTTGATGAAAAGAAAATCTGATTTCTTCACACCGTAGATCAATATACTTGCAACAGTTGGTGCCACAACTTGTATGAACTTATATAAGGGACACTTGTTGACTAAATTAATGTTTGAGTGTGATAGAGGCAAGATGTCATGATCTCACTTATCCAGGTAAATCAATACACCTGTATTACCATGATTGTAAGAAGTTACATAAAGGGCACCTGTTGGCGAGTCAACACCTGTACTCATTGGCCCAGTGGTGGAGAGTAGATATGAGTGACCACCGGTCAAGGCCGGTCAGTTGTACACCAAGTGTCTAGTGATCTCTCTGCTGACCTACATAGATCGGGTTCATTCATGAAGTGCGCCTGATTAAAATATTGATTGTCTTTGATCGTAGAGGCAGCCTTGTCAGGGCCTGTGTAAACCCTCCTGTGTATACAAGCTCGCCAAGTTTACACGCTAAGAGGTCAACTTGGGTCAAGCTCGAGTGAGCGAGCTGAACACAAACAGGGGACATTCCTTGTCCTAGTCCTGTGTTGCGTTGTGATGTGTTGTGTGGCTGGGTAAGAGAGAGTACTGTTACACGCTCTTATCTCCAGCTGGCTAGCCCTCAACTTGGTGCTCTTGTCCTGCTTGGACTGGACTGACTTTATACTCAGCAACTTTTGTCAATCCATCCGTCTTCTTGTCTGTCGGGTCAACTTCCATCTATCCATCTGCCGTCTGTATGTCAAGTGTTTTGTCCTTTCTTTATTATAAGTAGCTATCAAACATTTTGTTGTTTTTGCTCGGGTTGGTCTATCCTGACGAAAAACACCCTAGGACTGACTTTATCAAATACCCAGCTATCATCTGTCTGTCCATCCAGCCGCCTGTCCTGTGTTTTCACCCCAGTCCAAGTGTCCTGACTAGATCCTTCACCCTGCTTGTCCATCCAGCCGTCTGTCTGTCCGTCTGCTACGGTGAACCAGGTCAACTGACATCAGCTATGGAAATACTTTACCTATCTACCTACATTGTATGAATATTTCATGTGACTTCTGCAGATCCATACACCGGGCTGTTGAAACCCGGAGCAACAACCTGTTGATGGAAGCCTAATTTTTTTAAACAACAATTTATTTTCCGGCATAGTTGTGTCTTGATGAAAATTTCTGACATGTTTTGGCAGTGAGTGAATCAGCAAGGAGGGAAGCTACCGGCAGGGAAAGAAGCAGTTATTTGTGTCCGATAAGCAGCAAGCGAGGAATGTACTATCAGAGTATGTGAATCATAGCACGGATATGTGGGGAGGTTTTCCTCGTACAGTGACGCTCAATATACGCTGCCATAGATAGATCAGCTACGCAACTTTGGGTGTATTCCAAGCCGCTGATTCATAGCACGGTGAGAACCAGCGTTCCCTCCCCACTGCCGAGCCCTCCCCCCAAGTCTCCGAGATTCTCACACACAGTCAAGCTTTCCTTGAGAGGGAGACCAGATAGCATGCGGTACATCATACATAGTGCCCCCGGACTAAAAATAGACCACAAATCCTCGGTAGTGTGAGTAAGCACATGTCAGCCAGCAAGCAGCAAGCAGACGGACTGGTTGTGGCAAACCAAAAATGGAATGTCCACGCCATTTAGTTGGCTGTTTCTCCATGTTATTGTAGCATAGAGCTCCGAGATAGGGAGACAGACATTTGGTCACTTCTAGGAACACTCGGACTAACCGGTGGCCAAGGGATTGGAGTTCACATCAATGTTTGGGTGAGTTGCTCCAGGGAATTTCTCTGCACTAGTTCTTCTATATCGTGCTTGACACACTTCTTGCCTTCGTCTCTGTGTCGCTGTCCGTGAGCTAGACTGAGAATTTCACCCTGATGAAATTGTCAACTGAGGTTGTGAACAGGTCTGTTTGCCAACATTCCGTGCATTGCCACGTAGCTTTGACATACTCCATGTGAATTTGTGTCATAATTTCATAACCATAATTTGGCGTAATTTTATATCCATTTGCATGTAACTTGTTGAATACTTACTATCATTACTACTGAAATGAGATTGGTTATTTCTGTAAACAAATTTGGGTCATGAGAATTTGTATTCAAAATGTTATGACTTCAACTCGTAAACATATGTTCTTCTAGAAATATTGGGTAACCCTATTTCCTTATCTAATTCAAATCCTGATTAGATATAACTGTCTATTGTGCTTTAACTGTGGTTCATATATCGTCTTGAAATTGTGTTGCCAAAACAAAGATAGCAACAAATTTGTAAATAACTAAAAAAATTGTTTATTTTTAATCTGAGAGAATTGTTGAACCCTCTACATGAATTTTTAATTGGATCATAATAGAAACAGCTGTTTTGGTCAAAATAACATTCTCATTTTGAAAGTAAAATATTTCAACCAATTTTGTAATCAAAGATTTTAATTCTTCTAAATAGGAATCTATTTGGTTCAAAGACTTGTTCAAAAGCATTGAAACTTGTGGATACAAGATTGTTTAAAATTTTCCATTCATCTGTTTGCGGGAGACTATTGGCAGATTTTGCCATGCCGTAGTTGTAAAGCGTAGCTTGGTTTTACGCTGTATGCAACTCTGTGCCGCAGTGAAAGATAGCACCAGTTCCAGACTATCATGTTTTTCTCAGCTGTTGTCTATAGATGTAATTCTATCCCTTATTTATTATTAATATCTTGACAATTTTGTCACGTATCTTTTGCAACAGATGTTTTACTTTACGGCGGTTGAATTATATGATTTGTAATTTGGTCTTAAAAATGACATTGTGTTTTATGATTTTGACTTAAAAATCAATATTTCACAATATTACAAATATAAGAGTGCAATATGGATTTGAATTCATCAATCTTTGTGTAAGGGAAGAATAGTTTTGTGTGTAATTGTTGGAACTTATTTTGATCTCATTAACATGCAGCCAATTACAAAGGGGGAAATAACGACACTACATGAATCAATATCTACTGAAATAACCCATTCAGACTAAGAACTTAAACAGTACTTTAAACTTTAGTCAGTACAAGTCAATGTTATTCCCTTTATGATTCCTCCACCTTATTGCTTGTAGACAATTTTTAGTCTCTGAAAATATTTTCATAAACAGTCGAATGTAAGACAGGAGTCACAGACAAATGTTTATTTCAAGTCTTCAAATGTAGAATTGCTTTTCAGGTGTAGTTATGGTTAAAGCGATATTCACTCAAAAGCAAGTTACCCAATTTTGATGATAGTTTGGAAGGATATAAGAGCAATACCCCAATTGAAATCTAGACTTGCTGTTAAAGAGGTTATCTTAAGGTCAAAATATTAACAGTCTAAGTGTTAGACAATATTGTCAGTATTTGTGGTTAAAGCCGTGCTCACTAACAGAAAATCAAGATACCCTATTTTGATAATATTGGAAGGCTATTATAACAATTCCTGCCCCAGTGTAAGATTTACGCGACATGGATTATGCCTCTGCAGCAGATGTGTATAAAGGTGCTCGTGTCGTGGACTGGCTTCGATCGATCTCACCGCGAGCTTTCCTTGTGGTGTTCAATAACGAGAGATAGAGAGTTGCATCAGGGGAGGCTAGCTCGTATATAGTGGAGTCATTGACTAGCAGACAGAGTATTCCGTGCGTACAGGTAGTGACGGCAGACGGACGGACAGACGGACCAACGTAAGCCAGCGACACTTTCTGGTGTGTGGGCGGTGGTCTCAGCTTAGTGGTTGAATTGTCGTCTTTATATCTGTGCGAGCTATGGGTGCAAGTCAATCTCGCGTTTGGACACAAGAGTTTGGGCTCTAGTGCCAGTCCTCAACGTTCCCTCGCAAAAAATGGAGGGTGGAGAGTTTTGGAGGACAGCTGAGATGGAGACGAGGTTGACACGGCTAATCTGAGCAGCCAGCCAATACAAGACGTAGGAGTCGCGGTAAATAGTTTTTCTTGCTTGCCACAGCCTGCACTCAGTGAGTGCGAGGGTTACTGTGAAATATCTGTGTCACACTAGCTCTCTCTCTCACTCGCCCTTACTCTCTCACTCTGTCTCGAGGGTGCTTGTCAAGTTTGTGGATTTGCTCTCTGCTTGTCACAATTGTAAACTTGGTATTCAAGATTGTAGGCTTGTGTTTCTGGACATTTTAAATTGTAATTGTGTGTGGACTTTGAATTCAGATTTTAAACTTTTAGAGATGATTGCAGATTTTTGTCAAGTTTTGAAATTTGGCATCTCTTATTTTAGTTGTGTGTTTTTTTTATACTTTTTATTTTGTTTTGATGATTCAAAATATTTTCAGCCTAGATTTTCAAAATAATGAAGAACCTTTTTCAAAGTTGTACCAATTTTGTATTTGAAGAAGTTTCACATGCAAGTTGATTCACAAATGAAGATTTGATTTTAATTTTGGTTAACCTCTTAAAATATTTAAACTAGGATCCATATCAAGCAGGCTTAAAGATTTATAACTGCTTTCAAAAGGAGTTAGGACAACAATATTGTGGTTATCAATAGTAGGGAAATAAACAACCCCCTCAATCCCCCCAGCGTATCTCAGAGATCCCCCTCCCCCTCTCAGACCCCCCTCGTCAGCTGATTCAGACGGAGACTAGACCCCGGCCTACAGGTAGGGAATTTCTTGTCTACGCATCGACCTACTTTACTTTCTGCCATCAGCTGACTATGCTACAACTCAG
The DNA here is from genome assembly GCA_916613615.1 of Steromphala cineraria. NCBI lineage: Eukaryota > Metazoa > Mollusca > Gastropoda > Trochida > Trochidae > Steromphala > Steromphala cineraria. The sequence goes on from OU744730.1 coordinate 8,517,550, forward strand.
TTCCCAGGGAGAAGTCTGTTGAAATCATTCTATGGCATATTGTTTTATTTCTTATTCATAGAAATGACTTTTCTTAAAAGGTTACTCTATTTCTTATCTAAGAACTGTTGTGATGAGGAATTGGATGAAATGTTTCCGCATTTAAATTGTTTGATTCATAATTCAGACTGTTCTTTTAGAAACTACTTTTTTGAAATTTCTACTTGGTATAGATCTTTCTATTATTGTACAATTATTGATCGTCATAAGTAAACTAAAATATTCACTCAAGAATTTTTTTGCTATAAGAATTTTAAGATATAAGAGTTTTTTCGCAATTTTTCAAAAATTTTGTCTTAGAATTGTAACTGTTATTGTAACATTGGAAAAAGTAAGTTTTTGATTAAATTTATTTGTTTCTATTTTACAGGTAGGAGTAGAGGTTATAACCTATATTTTATAATTTGTAAGACGATTCTCCTAAATTTTTTGTTTTTATGATATTTAAATGACTAATCAAATAGTACCAGCCCATCAGTGATAGTTTCGGCAAGATGTTGATATGAAATTTATGGGATTTATGGTTATTTATGCTTTGTCCTTTTGTCTATAAGATCCATTTATCATTTTCCAAATTTGGCAATGTGTTAAAGATTCAGGTGGTAACTCTGTTAATTAATCATCAGAGCTAAAACTTTGTATTGTTTGGTGTTTGTGCAAATAGACATAACCTATCTCTATGTTTCATCAAAGAGCTAAAACTTTGTATTGGGGGGGGGGGGGGGGGGGGGGGGGGGGGTGTTTGCAAATAGAATTAGTCCACCATTTTGTCGGTATAATGTAATAACACTGACATATTTTTTACCAAATAGGTTTCAGATTTATTGTTTCAAAATTATCAAACGTATGAGAACCAAGATACCAAAAACTCAAATTTTCATGATATTGATAAACACGTATGATCAATTCATGAGAATTTCAGTGTTTAGTATAAATGGAAGTAAAATCCATAAAAGCATTGTAATGGAGCACAATGAGTTTGGATCTCTCAGTGTATCTATTGATCAGGGTGAATATACTCCGCGGCTAATCAGGAATGTTTATTGTGACTACACCATGTGACTGCCTGTGAATGCGATATTTATTGTATTTCCTGGCTGAATGTGGCGCATTGTATAAGTTCCGGGTATGTACAGACTTGACCCCTATACAGGGTCATGTTGCATATATTATCTCTCATATATTGTTTATATCACGTAGACATACCTTATTAGCATACAAACCCTTTTTAAGGTTATATCGCATAATTGTCTGTGATATATGGTTTATATTACATACCTTTTTGGTATAATTTTTCTGACCCCTGTTTTTGAGGTCATATCGTATAATTATCTATGATATTTTCTTTTTCATATCTTTTTGGTGTAGGTTAACCTGTGTCTTGTTTTTTTGGTAATATCACATTTTTATCTTTGTTATATATCATTTATATGATCTTTATACTTCAGTTTTAGGTATTCAAACTTCAGAACTCTGTTTTGAGGTCTTATTGAATGTGTCATCATATGTGATATATCATTTATATGACACAATGCATGCGTGCTATACAAAAATCTCAACCCTTTGTGCATAACTATCTATGCTAATTAATAATTTCTATTTGTTGCTCAGGTCTCTTTTCCCCTGATAAACCCATGATATTGTGGTTGATTTTTGTTAATTGATTCATTTCTTGAGAAATAGATATTGCTTTTGCCAAGAAGAGACTAATTTTCTATTTCCACCATGCAGATCAATTGTCTGGGACACAAGGCATGTTACCTAGGTTACAGCATTACAACACGATTGTCCAATGACGTCAAAGCATACGTTTATTACGTCAGAGCATTGTAATAGATTTCATTGTTATTTTTCACTTGTGACTGAAAACTAAGTTAAGTTTTAATCAATAGATCTTAGAATTCCACTTTCAGCCATAGACATAATTTTCTTGTTTTTTCTCTATGTGATTATAATAAGTAAATCTTTATCATTTCAAATATGAAGTGCAAAGTATATACAGTTACGGTCATTTTAGCCTTTTTCTAAGCATTTTAGATGATTTTATTATCATATTTTAAAGTTTATTCAAAATGCGAATAAATTTATTTATGTAAACATTTTACTACATATTTCTCTACCTTAATTCATCAGTTTTGGTTGTACGCAGTTTTGTCACTAATATTTCACTAAGATAAATATTTTATTAGTAATGAAGTAGGGAGCAATAAGACAAAAGAATATGATCTAGATTGTTTCAGGAAATGATACTGATATTATTGACTGAGTGGGAAGGGAAGTTTAGATATTGTGTCACGCTTTAGGAATTTATATTCTTTAGCGTTAACTGGATGAAATAGTGGGACATTGTTGTAGGAATATTTTGGTAATTGACTAACTTAAGTGTACTGAAATCCATAGTTTGTAATGGAACACAATTATATGGAACAGTGCACTTTAAGAAAAGTGCATCAACACTTTATCACTAGAAAAGTGAGTCTTATCCAAGTGGGCAAGGATATGCCGGGTATTAAAGTTTGCATATAATGGTCATGGGAATTAATTTACTAACTTAAAGGTATCTTTGCATGTTTTAAGAAGCAATATAAGGTTATGTCAGGAAAATGAAAATAAATGGTTCCAATTGAAAGACAATGTATTTAAACTAAATGAAATTATAATAAAAAAAATATATAATGCAAAGTTCAGCCATGTGATTTCTTTTTCTTACACAAAATGAATTTAAGATGTTCACACAAAAATTGCTGCTAAAGGTCTATGTGAATCTTTAAAATTTGTCCTCTGATTATGGCTGATTGGTTTGTGTAATGATTTTTTTACACTATCAAAATAATACATTAAGCATTAACGTACAATTATCAGTAAAAAACTGAAAATATATTATTTTTAAAAAACGTGCTACTTTCCCTTTAAATGTAGTTTTCAATGGAACACAATTACACGGAACAGTGCACTTAAATGAAGAGTGAATCCATCAACACTTCATCACTAGAATAGTAAATATTCATATGGTCAAAAGGAATAGTCAAACTATTTGAATTTAGCTTCACAAATAAAAGATTTTGTTTAACCAAAGCAGAAGTTCAAAACTATCAGTCCTATGTCACTGACTTACCTAGTCTAAATTTGAAATAACAGGTTACACAATTTTTTTTTTTTTATTGCCTTTTTTATATACAATTGACTGCCAATGTGGCTATGGGATGGAGTTCTATGTCTATCAATGACTTATTGGTAATGGCAGAAGTTTTTAACCCCTTCAATGGTTACTTTATTATAAATTGTATCTTGGATCAGTTTGACACGATAGTCATGTCAGCTTATTGATATTTTTCAAATATATTAAATTGCATGATGGCCAATCTAAGACGCAACACTGCATTTTACAATTTTTAGAAATTACAAGCTTTCCATCATAGTTTAAGTTATTGGGTTTTTTTTGTATCGTAAGATCAAATCAAATCTGTTGACGCTGATTCAAAGTGCCTGTCACCATGGCAACTATATAATAATAAGGACACGATTTGATAACATAATCATATTTAATCTATTGATTGTGGTCTTCAGACAATAGTCGTTAGTGAAAACTATAAAAGGTAGAAAATGTTCATTTCTTATTTTCATACTTAATTCACTTTGTAAGAATTTATTACCGTCAAATCAATCATTTTTAGAAGACAAGTTTTGTCCAAACTGATGAAATGCGTACATACGTAAATGTTGATTGATTTGTTGTAGATTGATTGATGGCCTGACTTCATTATTGTTGATAATCATTTTGAGGGTCAATTTCTAATAGCAATTAAAAACAGTATTCAAAATTATTTTTAAAAATGAAAAAACATGAATCTTAACAAACTAATTAGTAAAAAGTAAAAGACCAGCCAAATATTATTATCAAGTTATCATATGGATTAATGAATGATTAATAAATAAAACTAATATTTAAATGTTATAAACCCCAAAATATTGTTGAATGAGGTTGAAAATATGGATGATTTTTTTTGATAGATGCCTCTAGTTGACGTTTTTTTCTGTGATAGAATATCTAGCCACTGATAAAATATCTAGCCACTGAAAGAATATCAAGCAACTGATAGAATCTCAAGCAATTGATAGAATATCAAGCAATTGATAGAATATCAAGCAACTGATAGAATATCAAGCAACTGAAAGAAGTTGTGTCTCAGTTTGTCACAGTTCTAATCTGTTCTCCGTTGTGTGTAGGAACAGTTTCACGAACGGCAGTTAACGAGGGACGTGTAAGTTTATACATATCTGCATGTCTTGGTTTGTCACGCTTCAGACGGTTGCTATCCGTGGAATCTGTCACTAGGTCACTTGGATAAGTTGACGGTTGAGTTTCTTTGCTGACAAATTTCTTGACCATTAATACTTCACATGCTTTTAAAGAGCCTGTCATATTGTGTCTTTTCCACCATCTTGTTTTAGAGTCAATGACAATGAAAAAAGGTTTTAGTTTTGCAAATCTTACAATACAGTTTTGATCATCTATATGTATTGTTATATGAAAGATAGGGTAGTGGGAATAGATTCTTAAAGGGGCAGTAGCATGTTTTTTGATAATTTTATATTTCACAATTTTCACTGATAGTTGTACGTTAATACTATATGTATTATTTTGATAGTGTCAAAAATCTCATTACACAAATCAATCATCCAAAGGACATATCCATTGGCGGCCATTTTGTGTGAACACCTTTTATTCAGTTTGTGTTAGAAAAAGGTATTGCATGACTAAACTTTACATTATATATTTGAATTATAAATGCTTCATTTAGTTGAAATACATTGTCTTGCATTTGGAACCATTAATTTTCATTTTCCTGACATCACCTTATATTCCCCCTAAAACGTGCTACTGCCCCTTTAAGATAAGAAGGTATTTCTGCACCTCCACTGACACCCTCTTTGTTTTTCAATATTTATTATAAGAATATCTTTCAAACTTCAAAAGAATAATGATAATACTGACACCGACCCATTCAATGAGCCAAGCCCGTTGTTGCTGAACCTCACGGAGCATTGCACAGGAGCATGTCCTATGTCTTCTTTATTTTGAAATTCTATATACCCATCACATATTTCATACTTGAATATTGCCATTTTACATAAAGCACATTCCAAAGATATACATGAAAAAACAATATGACATTGAAAAGCATTCTAATTATTTTATTCACTTACAAACATCTACAGTTTTTCTATTGTCAGATATTTCTGCCTTAAGTTCATTGTTCATTATTTTAAATAAATGTTATGCACACAAGGTTGATGAAAATGACAAGTCATTGTGAATTCACGGCATTGTGAAGAGTGCACTTTAATGCGGCTGCACATACCAATTATGTTTTAAGTGCATGCTTTTCAGTTATTTTGTGTATCTCGTTACTGAAGTGTCATATACTGTGCATATCAATGAGGGTTTATGTACGTATTTGTCAGTTGTATGGAAACCTGTATCACATTCTTCCTGTTTCACAGTTGGTAGGCATTGTCCAGCTGCATTCTGATTGGACAAGAGCTTGTTCTTTGTCCTCGGTTATCAATCATATCCGTTAAATGAATAGGATGTTTATCTGTGCGACATGATTGACATTTTTTTTAAGTTTTTAAAAAAGAATCCGGTCTATGAAAAGTTATTAACCATATGGACTTTAACAGACTTTAGATTATTTTGAAATAAAAAAACACAATTATTATTCCAAGTTAGCAGGAAAGTCATGTTGTTTATGAATCTGTGTGACCATATATCAAAATATCAAAAATCGTGATACTACATCTAAGGATATACATATTGTGATGTCTGTCTGGTGATAGGTATTGTTGACTTATAAAAATTTGCTTTTTTAACCCAGATGTTTGTCAAAGGCAGGGATATTTTCCCAATAAATACCCTGAAAATAATGTTTTGTTATATGTATCTTATCAAACCGTATCTTTCTTTGATTTCGTAATATGTATGATATCGTCACACCTCTACATAATTTGGATAAAAAGTTTATACAGATGTTTACAAAGTTCAGCAAATTTGTCTGCGTCTTAAGTTTCAATGAATCACCATATTTACTACCTCGTTCCAGTCTAATCATATAGGTTTCATTGCAAAACATATCTCCAATGAAGTTGCAGGCTTTCCTCCTGCAGTTGTACAAGCTGCTTTTATGTCGGTGAAGCTCTTGTGTTCAATTCATTATCATCCACAAAGCATGATTAAGAAGCCTAAGGCAGTTCCCACATATATCATCATTAACAGGTCCACATTCCCTGTCTAGAGTCATTCAGAGGGTCATTAATTCTTGTTAAGGTATCGCACCAAGACCACTGGTCAGTATCAGGTACACCTCTCCAGGTACTGACCAGTGGTAGCTTCACCATCAGGTCTTGAGGTGTTCCCACAGATGTTGGTCATTTTCTAGCCAGTTATCCCTCCTGGAACCCCCTAACTCCCCCTCTCTGATCACAACTATACTCAAACCCAGGAACCCTTAATCTCCTCCCTGACCACAACCCCATTCATCTTCATGTTTTCATCGGTCTCTGTAATATTATAATTCTCGTAAAAGATTATTTTATTAAATGTAAGAAAGGAGCCTCAGGGAATTGGCGTTTTTAGAGTGTAGTTCTACACAGATCTAGAGCTGCTTTTCAAGAGGATTTGTTAATGTTAAAGTTTTATTAACTCTCTCTGATTGAGGATCTAAACTTGGTCATATATCAGGAATAAACTCCCTCAAACATCCCCTTCAAACTTTCTCTCTCTCAGTTCCCCCCAAGTCTCTCTGCCATCAAAGTTCTCCCCCCTCCCCAGTACCTCTGAATGGTCAGCAAGCGGTCAAGTAAACAGAGCACCAGACAGGTATCAGCACTGTCTGGCTTCAGGCTGACCTCAGATTAACCCTCGTGATGCCATGTGTTCCTTGTTGGTCAATATCACACCATCAGCGTGATGATCACACTTTAGTATCTTACTAAATTCGAAGTGCTCATGTGAGGGAATTTGGTATGATAGTTCTGGTATCTGCAATGTCCAGCGTGATCGAGATAGAGATTTTATTAACCCTCTTTCTGCCATATGTCACAAGCCAATCAGCATCATAACATCAGTGTGATTATCAACTTTTGAAAACTTATCTTAAGTGATTATTAGAATTATTTGGTGTATCAGATCCAACAAGTATCCTTACATCTGGCTTCAAACTTTCATAAGGTTAACACTATGTGGCAAAAGGTTGTCATACAGCACCGTCAGCATGATCAAAACACACTGTAATAAGGATTTTCACTCACATGTGCTTATGAGAATAAATATCTTGCATTTGATCTCAAATATATTCACAATGTCTTGTTTAAAATTTTACTCTCAAGTTTTTCGACCACCTGTCTCGCCAAAGTCAATGTTTATTAAAACAATATATTATATTTGAAGTTCGATAATAATCGACTAGTGATATATTTAATGTTATAGCCATATTAAAGGGGCAGTAGCACATTTTTTGATAATTTTATATTTTAAATTTTTCACTGATAATTGTACATTAACACTAAAGGTATTATTTTGATAGTGTCAAAAATCACATTACACAAGCCAATCTTCCATAGTCAGAGAACAAAGTATAAAGATTCACCTAAAATCCATTGGCGGCCATTTTGTGTGAACACCTTTTATTAATTTTTTGTAAGAAAACGGAATCGCATGGCTAAATTTTACATTATATATTTGAATTATTACTGCTCCATTTAGTTTAAATGCATTGTCTTTCAATTGGAACCATAAATTTTAATTTTCCTGACATCATCTTATATTCCCCCAAAAACGTGCTACTACATTTTAAAGACTGTTGGTCATCATGACTGAGAAAGGGTTAAAACATCCACAAACACATGTTCTTAAGTCAAGATCGAGTTGATCGTCTGGTCCCTGCTAGCGTGTGCTTGAGGTGCCGATTGTTAGAGATTTTACGTTGAAGAAGTTTACCTTTAGAGGTTTACCCTATACCATATAGCCACCACAGTGTTTTGTTTAGAATCGTGTAAATCATTGATACACAACTGGGTTAGCCACAACTAGGGACGGACTTTTACTTACTTATATACTTACTTTTTACTTACTTATGCCTTATGTGTGATGTGTGATGTGGTTCAACAACGGATGATGACTGTTATAAGAAATAATGATGGATGCATGATGACTCTTAGAATTTGAAAGGGTTTGAAGAATAAAGAGAAATACTAGTACGATATTATCAAGGTGAGAATTTCTTATTTCAGATGATTATCATTTGAACTCAAAGGATGAATTGAAATGATAATTATAATGCAACATGACTTAGGTGTGTTATGTAAAAGGTTATGTAACAAATGATTATTATTATCAAAATAGTTATGACTTTGATTGAAGATGATTATTTTTAATAATGATAACTCGTTATTCCAAAAATTTAATGAATGAAGAGAAATTATATTACAATGCAAAACAACCAAGCAATATTTTCAAAGAAATTGGTAGTTTCTATCCAAATATGTTGTATAAATAACTATATACCTTTTCAAAGATGGTAATTATAAATATATATGTATGTATTGCAAAACAGCAGTGTTACAACAGATGATGATCAAAATATCTGTTTTTCTTTTAAAAATTATTTCGCCATAGAATTTCCAAAGTTGTAAAGAATAGAAAAAATAATATTTACAATCCAGTACAAGGGAGGTGTATTGAGTAAGGTGTAACATGCAGTATGTGTAGTGTTCCGCACATGTCCGTGTTTATGTAATGTTTTCTCGGTACAAACAGCTGTCACAGAGGTTCAGCCTTAGTTTCGGAGAATTTGTCTCCAGCTAGACTTACTTTTTGTCACTGAAATGATTTTATTCAAATATGTCCACCAATTCAAAAATTTACAAATTTGCTTTTTTGTCTTGTAAAAGTGTTTTTATTCTGGTTTTAAGTTTCAAGGTATTCTTTATTTATTTTTGTGACAGTTTTCATGTTTAAGTTGTTGATTTAATTCTAGGTGTATATAAAGTCTAGGTGTTTAATAGTCTGGGTGTTTTAAAGTGGAGGTGTTTCCACCATAATGTGTTTTCTAACCACAAGTGTAAACACAACAAACAAGGGAACAACTTTTCTCTGTTTTAACTACTAAAATAATTCATTTTAACTTCACTGGTGATGTTTTTGAATTATCAAATGTATTTATTTATAAAGTATTTAAGATGTATTCTAGATAGATAGTATGGAAAATGGGAAAAAATTACATATTCTCAACTTCTTTCCCTTCTACATAAAAAATTATTTTAAAAATTCATGTACATTTTTTTTCTGTCCAAGCCTCCCCCTTCCCCTGTAAGTAAAGCCAGATGTATCCTCAGGAGGGACAGGGAGGGGGAGATGTACAGAAACATCTGCTATACCTGGCCAGTCTGCTCTTCATCGGGGAGGTGGAAATGTCATTATAGGAGTCAAAGTCCTGTAGAGTACTATAAACAAATACTCACATGTAGGTATAGTTGTAGGCCTTAAAGGGGCAGTAGCATGTTGTTAGGGGGAATAAAAGGTGATGTCAGGAAAATGAAAATAAACAGTCCAATTGAAAGACAATGTATTTAAACTAGATGAAACAGTAATAAATCAAATATGTAACATAAACTTCACACAAAAATGGTCGCCAATGGACTTTAATGTGAATCTTTATAATTTGTTTTCTGACCACAATAGTGTTTCAGGCTTTCTCCCTGCAATAATACTAGCAGCCGCGATATAAGTGAAATACTCTTGAAAGCGGCGTTAAACCCAATATCACCTCAGCTCACCTAAATGTAGCAACTGCTTTCAATTGATTTTTTTGAAGAAAGAAAATGTATATACACTGATCATGTAGAGGGGGAGTTTCATTTTACTTACATACTTACATACATGTATAAGTGGGGGGCAAGCTTTTATTCAGCATCACTGGAGGTGAATGACATATTACTTATATCAAAGTTTCATACTTACATTCACGTATAATGTACATTGACAGTGTACATTTATGAGGGCGTCATACTACTGATACCGAGGTATTTTACTTTCATTCAGGTATGGCCCATTATATACAGTAGACTGTAGGGGACAACATATTACCTATTTACTTACATTCAGGTATGTCTATAGTACACTGGTTCTGCCTGGCTTGTTTCGTGTAGGCGTATACATCATATATCTATATATTTATATATATATCAGGGATTACCTGCTGAGTTTGAAGGAATGGGTCATTGCATCTGCTAAGATGAATCTTGTCAAATACCTTACTATCCACACTCAGGTATGACAACTTTTAAAAATGGTTGCTATCATTGTATCAGTCTCAAGTTTATTCTTATTCTACATCTACAATCCTGGTATACATTATATATTCTAATGTCAACACTCTTGCTTAACCCCCTTGGTGCTTCATAAAAATAACGTTGCCGCTAACCCCGTGCCAGATTAATTTCTGTGACGTCAACGAAAATTGATACCTTTTCGTAATTCAGCTGTATCTTTTTTGTCCGGCGACATTAAATCCCCAAATTACACACATTTGTTCACAGTTAAATTTGCTAATAACAGCTATAAAAAACTTATAAATATTTTGATGAATAACGACTATCGATGCTGTCAAAAAGAGAGATTGTGTCTTTTACGGCAAATGCAGTAAACTACATGTTGGTATCCCGATGACCCATTGCTTGAAATTTTTTTTTATTTATTTAAAATGTAAATTATTTTACACTTTTCAAGGGAGAAAAAGTCAGTCATCACGATGGTGTGTTTACTTCCTGGATGCACCTAATAGATCCGGAGCTACTACAAGTTATGTTTTTGTAACCAATTTGTTGAACATTGTTCATCATGACGTCATTGAGAAACAAAGCGCGAAGGATGTATCATGCATGACAATCTGTCGTATGTCTTCACCATTCATGCACATTGATTGAAATTCCATCCACTGTTAGACATTGTTCTCTTCTTGATTGTAATGCAACTCTTGTAAACAGTTGAGATAAAATAAATCTTTCCTTCAGACCTCCATGAACAACAATGGTTGTCGAGAGTTTAAAACAGAACTTGCACAAAATATTTGCAATGACATAATCAAGTGTCGATTGATCTGTACAGTATAATTATTATTTTTAAATCTGTAAGTTTGAGAACCAAAACCACTTCTTCGTATGCTTTCACATATTATAGTTTTCTAATGATGTTTCAGTTGGAATAATGACTATCACCTTATGCAAAACATACACAATGTACCGGGACCGTCACTTTTCGCCATTACTTCAAGGCCGCTTGACTAAAGCTTGATTGATCGGCATGTGTAGCTACGATAAAATGCCGTGTATATTTAACCATGAAAACTTTGTAAACTTTGGTTAGCATCTAGAACAGACGATCTCTAGTAAAGTATGTATTCATCATGCAACAATGAGTTGAAAACGATGTGTTTTAAAAAAAAGGAAAATTGTTTGTCATCACCTCGTATGGCAACACTAAATCACTAAAATCAGAATGACCTTAATTTAATTTCCTGCACATTAGTAAAAGAAAACAGAAGAATGAAGTTATTCATATTAAAGATACATGTGGATTTACTATTCTTACTTGAAACGAAAGTATGCGCCTCCAATAAAATCATGAGTGAATATCATGTCCGAAGCCGTAAAGCTGGATTGACGGCTGTCCCTAACCGTATAAGCTCCGCCCCTTCACGAGCGAGCGCGATGTATTTCGCGCAAAGAATAAGGCGGGAAACTTCTTCTTTGAAAGTTGTCTCCCCCTTGACCATGTTTGACGATGACTGCTACAAATTTATCCTTTATGTGTTGATTACATTATGTGATTCTCTTGCTTTGCTTGTTCTCTTGATAATGCGCTCTCAGTACCACTTTTTTTTTTTTATTAATTACTAATAAACTGCATTATTGGTTCATGTAAAATTCAATTAAAAAAATTTGAATTATATTTATTTTCAAAAAGTGTATCAGAATGAAATAATTTAGAAAAAAATTGTTTTAATTCTACTGAGTTATTCCCAATCACTGATTATTGATGGAAAGCCACTAAAAATACCTCTTGTTTCCTTTCTCTTATTTCAAATTATTTTAAATTATAAATTTCCCAATTGAAATAAGTTATATAAGGGATAGACTCCGATAAAAAAATAATACAAAATCTTAATGGTTTTTTTTCTAAAATGACCTGACAGTGATTTTGAGCCTCAACTGAGTTCATAAGTCACTGACCAGTTGTTTAATAAAACTTCCGGTCACTGGCACGTAACAAGAAGTCTCAAAATTTAAAAGAGAAAGTGCTAGTTTAGCAAGCCGGCCTTTTTTTGCAACCAGTTAGTAGTTTTAGCATTTTCAATAGCATTTGCAACAAGTTATAATTTTAAAGCGTTGAAAAATATCAATACTCATCCAAAACATAATGCAAAATTAATATTAAACAATATTGAAATCTTAATTGCAAGGCCCAATTGAGGTTTGGTTGTCACATTATTCAACAATAATTCCTAAGGTCCTTTATACTTATAAATGATGTTCAGACACTGATAAATACTTTCGAGAAATATTTTATCCCTCTGCAAAACTGGTCTAATCTGATATCTTTAACAGCAAATCATAATATGAGAAAACTTTGTAACATTTCTATATGCGACATGAAGTAAGTGGAATTTCGATTTCTGAAGTTTTCATAAATCTGCTAAAAAGCATTGAGTTTTATATATTTTTTGATAATTTGAACCAAAGCAAATGAAAGCTAACTTGTAGATATGAACAATATAAATGGTGAAATTGTGTATTTTTTCAAATGTTGCTTTCTATATAGACTTCTTTTATCATATTGTTTAAAAACATTTGATTGAGACCAGTTTTAGGAAGAAATCTATGGTCACAAGACCATTCAGTAATCAAAATAATAATTCAATTAGGATTCCTCTTGTGGCACTTGAACACGAAGAAAAACACAATCTGAATATTGAAGCAAATTATTTATTATTGCTACCAGCGCATTCATAAAAATGGAGACATTGGCTCTGTAGCTCATCAGGCATCATATCAAGTTTGCTTTATACAGGCAAGATGAGCTATAAATGAAACTGATGTGACCTATTGCAAGAAAACCTATAAAAAAAATTACAAAACTTTCTAGATCGCCAATATCAGACAGTGAAAGACGTCCACACTAAAATATCCAAGGAGAAATAATTTGCCATAGACTGTCATCTCATGGAGAAAAATAGGTTCATTTGGGGTCATGGGGTCACAAAACCTACAGTTTAGAATCCCAATTGGCCAAGGAGTCTACATGCAGTCTTTCAGCTCAATAACCTTTAGGAGCTAAAGATGATGATGAAAATAAGTTTTTAAGGTTGTGACCCCTGTGACCCTATTTGGGGTCATGTGTTCACGAAATCTACAATTTAGAATCCCCATTGGCCAAGGAGTCTGCACATATAATTTCAGCTCTCTAGACCTTTTGGAACTTGAGAAGAAGATGAAAATAGTTTTTTAAGGTTGTGACCCCTGTGACCCTATTTGGGGTCACAGGGTCAACAAAGTTACAATTTAGAATCCCCATTGGCCAAGGAGTCTGCACATATAATTTCAGCTCTCTAGACCTTTTGGAACTTGAGAAGAAGATGAAAATAGTTTTTTAAAGTTGTGACCCCTCTGACCCTATTTGGGGTCACAGGGTCAACAAAGTTACAAATTAGAATCCCAATTGTCCAAGGAGTCTGCACATATCAATATTAACTCTCTAGACCTTTTGGAACTGGAGAAGAAGATGAGAATTGTTTTTTAAGGTTGTGACGCCGGACGACGGGCCATGCCATAAGCCCATCTGGACTTTCAGTCCTGATGAGCTAAAAAGGAACAGAAATTGAAAATAGTACATGAATTGTATAAAACATATTATTGAGACAATTGATTGCTCACATTCCCCCAAAAAAATGATGACTTATAGAAAATATAGATAATTAGATATGCATTTCCACATTTATTCCATGAGATTAATGGCTGAACATTTTGAAAGGTTAGATAAGGTAAACAAAACTTTTACTGAAAAAAATAATATTTGTAATTTATATAAAAAACATTTTCCTTAATAAACTTTGATACAACCTTTGAAGTAGAACTGATAACCAGACGGAGCTTAATGCAAAAAATTCCCAATCAACTTTGATGCTTGGGATAATGAAGAAATTTACATGACATATAAATATATTGCACAGTCTTTGGGGGTTATCACATCAACAGTCACTGGACAGAAATTATGATGAAATGTGTTGGTTAACTTTTACGTTATTTTAATCAAAATAAAAGGGAACTAAAAACCTTTTCAAAATGTTTGATTTTCTTCATAAAAAGAATAGAGAAAAATTACATTCAATTGAAATTTTGATATTTTTCTTAACTCTGATCTTTTAATTTTAATTAATGTTAAATATTGGTAAAGAAATTGAGAGATTTCACATTTCATCAAGCAATAGCCTGACAGATCATACAGCTTCTCACTCCTCAGTATGATTGACTGTATGATACTGCCGGAAACAGTGTCTGCAGAGTCCAACTTTACAAACAGGACACCAGGTCCGGACTCTGCCAGAGGAGCTCTGACGCTGTCTCTGTCTCTGCCTGCAGAGAACACACCATTTCCTTTTCTGTCCAGCGAGTGTCTCCATGAAGTGGGGTCCGGTCATTCGTCGGGATGGAGCTGCTGTCCTGGGTCGACCAGCAGCTTTCCTGTCTCGGTGTGTCCCGACGAGTGACGTGATGAGGGAGGTCTGGAAGTCCAGACGGGAGGTTGTCTTGCCATGGGAAGCCATAAAGACTTGATAGGCATTAACTGTAAATAAAGAAATGGATAAATTCATTCGAGGTCACAGATTATTCAAAGAATTATTTGAAATTTAGTTATTGTGTTGTTTTTATGTTTTAATCATGGTATAAGTACTTTTACTATCACATATATAATTAAAAGAACAGTTGAAAGCCCCCCCCTCCTTCTGATGTTAGCTGATTTAACAACCCATAAACAGTAATTATTTAAATATTAGAAAAGAGATATTACCTGATGCTGTGAGAAGAAGGTTGATAAGGACCTTCTTCCACAGCTTCACGGAGCGTACTTGGGGATCGTACAGAGTGATGAGCTGATCCCCAAGGTCGACACCTCCCATCGTCCTGTTGTAGAGTGTGACCACTGATGGGAGGGTCTTGGCAACGCCCCGTGAATTAGTTGTTGCCTCAAATCTGAAAGTACATTGTAAATGAAATTGAGTAATGTTGCTGCCTCAAATCTGAAAGTACATTGTAATTAAATTGAGTAATGTTTATTGAATAATCATGTAACTCTTATATTTGTTAATGATGTTTGATATTGCAGTTTTTCAATAAGTACTGTAAAAATTTTGTAAAATATGTAATAATAAAGTTAGTACTCAATTTGAAAAACCCTTTCAATACAATTTTTAAATTTTTTATTTTGAAATGTTTTCTTTAAGTGAAATGCCTTCAAATAATTAAATTCCCAATTACCTTGGGCTTCCCATTGTAGTGAGGAAGCTGACGACCTTCCTGTCTGAGAAGAGGACCGCTAAAAGCGGTCCCTGCTTCCGGACAAATGTCGAACCCTTTGGCGGCGCCTTTCCAACAAAAGAGCTCGGCATCCCTCGTCGACGGACTGTGACAACACCAGTGCTGAACGTTCCTCTATCAAACAAGGCATGACAGAGGGCAGGACTGCAAAAGTAATTGTCACAGACGATGTGGTGTCCCTTGTCGAGGTGAGGTCCCATCAAGTCCATGACCACACTGTAACCCAGGCCATTCTTGGCAGGTGGTCCTCCTAGGGTCTTTCCAAGGTAGATACGGACTTGATGGGTGTAGCCTGTTCCAGCCTCGGCAAGGATCCACATCTTCACCCCCCAACGGTGAGACTTCTTCTGGGCCATGTACTGTACTAAGTGACTTCGTCCCTTGAAGCCGACCATTCTTTCATCCACACAGACATTTTGGGCCAGCCTGAAATACATGCAGTTAGAAATTAGCACTAGTCCGGTAGCCCATTGTCTAGTATACAAATTGCTGGGTTAGTGAAATATATCAACTAAGGTAGAAGTCAAAAGGACTCTTTCAAGATCATAGCAAGATCATTTCAATTTTATAGTAACTTGAATTGCATTTGGGAAAGAAACTTAATAACAAGATGTAATTTATGCATTTCCAATAGCATGTGAACAATTTACGTGTATACACAACCGTAAAGGTTTTTAATAATCATCAACATAGAGTCAGTGGCTCTGCAGCTCATTAGTTTCAGAATTGTAAGGTTTGACAAAGAAAGTTAATATTTCAGTCACCTTCATAATTTCATTTTGTATGAAGCTAAGTTGAAAAATGAGATTCCTTAAGGCCCTATAGAGCTAAATTATTAAAATATTAGTTTTACTAACCCATAGTTCTGTGCGAATGATCCATTCACAAGATCCAGCACCGGGCGGATCTTGTGGAGGGGATCATGAGTAGGATGACCTCGGGGAACTGCAGTCGTGTTGTCATTGCAGTGGAGGAACCGCAAGATAAGCTAAAACAAAACAAAAATAACCTTTAATCCTGACACTTTTAACTTTAGTCAATGTCAAATTATATGAATTCAATTTTCACAATAATAGTTTTTGTGATATTTGGTTAAGCAGTTAACATTAAGAGGATAATTGTCTTTTCTTGACAAATACACTGATTATATCATTGAGTGAGAAAGTAAGTTTTTATTTTCCCTTTTGGCGCACTAGTTGAAGTGACTGATTTCAAGGTTTATTTTTATTTCTAGATCTCAGTATTACACCACCAATTATATAATAAGGTTTGTGTTTAAAGATCCTATTATATCCTTACTTGGAAGCGGTTCCTCGTCATGACTTCCCCGAATGATGTTGTTCTTGTCATCCATGTCTTGACCCCCTCATTCCAGTAGGATTCAATGGTCGGCTTGCGAACAAGTCCCATAGTCATCAACAGGCCCAGAAAAGCTCTCAGCTCGTCTCGGGTTACAGGAGTCCAGCTCCTGACCCGGCTGTGCTCGGAAGGTTGGTGGTCCTGCAGGTACTGCTCAGCATACCTGTTTGTCTCCCTGACCAGCAGGTCGTACAAATCAACCCCTCCGCCTCCAACTCCTAGCTGCCTATCAAAGTAGGTAATAGGCAGCTCTCCCCGACCTGAAACATTTAGAAAAATTCATTATTAATCATATTTGGTTTCATAATGTTGATATATTTATTCAGATTATCAAATAAGATAATTATGCCAAATTTCAATAACACTGGAATTGCTAGTTCAAAGTATAGCATACCTATATACAGAAAGTATTACTGTTGACATAAAATTAACTTAAACATAAGATTATTAACAAATCCGGTTTATTCATAAAGAATTTAATTTACCTGGAGGGTTGACAGGACCACACTCTGCATGGAAGCCAGTCTCATGCAAATGTTCAAAATTGTCAGTGTCCAGCACTTGAACCCACGGACCTCGAACCATCGGCCTGCGATGGTTAGGCTGATGATCATTGACATCTGAAACAAAAAGAATATCATATTAAAATGACATATTTATGCAACACATGGTACTGACAATGACAATAATTTCATAGGTCTTTTATACTTATTATGCCTCGCAACAAGAAGTTGCCTGGGGTATTAATGTCCATCCGTAAATGAGGACTCTGTTAGTAAACTGTTACAAGTCCTGTCCAGCTAACAAATATGAGTCCTGTCTGGTTCAAAACTTCTCAACTAAACTAACGAGCAAAAGAAAGTATAACACTCACTTGTTTTCCATTAATTCAATATTTTAAAGAAATAAGATGCATTTGATTATGGAAGCAGACAATAACACCTTTCGGCTGTAGTTTGAATGGCTTTATTGGTGACTGTTTTATATTTTCACTTAAATGTCATCATTTAAAGTAGACTAGGGTAAGAAATGAAATTTACACCAACATGACCCCTACAACATCACATTTTTAAGCAAATTTACTAATACCAATATTATAAATGAAAGAAAGTATTTATTTATTTATTGGAGAAATAGTTAAACCTATATTTCACCTTCTTCAATTTTTATTATGAAATATGATGAAACAAAGTTATTTTTATTTCAAATGATAATTACTTTAAAAATATCAATTAAATAGTTTTAGTCAGACTTATCATCATTATGTCAACTTTCTGTGTCATTGCCTTTGAAAAACTGTCCATCTAATTTACTTGTAATTCTTTACATACCGTAATGAAATGTCTTGATGTGATCATATTTATTGTCACTTGCCATTTTAAGAAAAAATATATTCATAATTTTCAGTGTTATTTCTTATCAAATTTATTTTCAAAACTTTAAAAGTTATCTCAGTGGTTTTGAATGATTTTCCAATAGTGCACAATACATTTTTTTAAAAATATGGACAAACTCCAAGAGAAGCTATATCAAAGCACCTTAAACTATCAGAACTGATATTCCTGTCGGAGAAATAGTTAGGTCACCCTCTAAACCCAGTGTTTCATGTTTTTCGATTTTTCATTATGAAATAGGATGAATCAAAGTTTTTTATTTAGAATAATATTTACTTAAAAAATATCAATTAAATAGTTTTAGTCAGACTTTTGTCAACTTTCTGTGTCATTATGGAACATAAACTTTGAAAACTGTCCTGCATATTCTAAATAACAGAGGTGCAAGAAAGTGACTGAAAACACATGACACTACTTCCAAAGTCAGGATTTTTTCAAAGTTACGTTAAAAGCATTCTATTTTGTACAAATGTTAAATATAGCTGGTTTTCATAAATGTTCTATTAGGTAACATGGTAATGAATGATTAAGAGTAATTTCTCATCAATACCTGTGGTAATTTTTCAAATATAGGTCTTTATTCCTTATCTGACTGAAAACCCATTACACAAGGATAATTTTTCAAGAAATAGGACTAGCAATTAAATTCTAGTATAGTTTGTAACATTTTTCTAAATAAGACTTTTTCTCTTAAATTTTTATAAGGCACTTAAAAAATTAATAATTATTTACTCTCCAGATTTAATCTGTTAAAACTGGTTCAGTACTTCAGTTTTCTTTAAAATTAAAAAAAGTGACTGAAAACACATGAAGTCATCTACTTCTAAAGTCAATATATTACAGGCTTTGCAAAATTACATGATCATGGTGAGCATTGGAGGAACCTTTATTCACGATAAGAGGGATACCACCAATGTATGACCACAGGTCAATGCGCACTGCTTATGCATATCACTGACCAGTGACCACACCTTAATATATGTAAATATTTGATTTATTAAACTGGCTAAAGGAAAAAACTCTGTAGCTAACGATATTGTTAATCCTGGAAGTATATAATATGTTGCAAAATTTTCTAATATATGTGAACATCATAAGGATTGACGGTTGAATATTATGACAGCAGACGATTCAATTTCGACAAAGTGTGAATATTTTTCTAATAGTGTTATTATCAGATCACGCATAAATAGTACAATAAATTTGAAATATAATACTCACCATCAACCCTGAGGTCCGTGTCCTCTTCTGGTTCCGAGTCGGGGAGCGAAATGTCCGACTCAGAACCAGAATCCTCCCCTGAACTGCTAGTACTATCGGATAGTCTATCCATTGTTGACAAACAATATGCCGGAAGTCGTCTGACGGTAAATGTCCAGGAATAGGCTCATTAATATTCATGAGATCGTGGCCGCTTAATGTCTCCCAAAATAATTTAATAGCATTTTAACTTCATTGTGCGTGATTGCAACTTTAATAATTGATTTATCCAAATGAGTTTCTAAGTTGCAGAGACCGGTATGTCACGCACCTGTAAAGATATTCGAAATATATTGATGCAAGCCAAGGTGAAGGTCACTTAGCACGCTATTACCTTCGAAACAAACAACATTCTAACGGACCGGCCTCTGTCGGCACCGATTGACTGGTTTGACCATAATCGGCCAAAAGCATATTTCAAAACACATAGAACATGCAACTCACATACATTTTAAAATCTGATTGTCACAATTTATCATTGACATAATTTTTTTTAATGATTATCAGATTAATTCAAATCTATTAGGTCTATTAAAAAGTATGTCTAATATGTAAACAAACAACTTGGTATGAACACGATCATACATTACATGCACATAAATGTACACACATTGTAGACTTTGCATATGGCTTCGGTACTGGTTATTTCACAAAAATACAGAAGTGTTCTAGAAATTATTCAAATTTAGAACAAATTTTTTCATCACATATGTAAGGAATTGTATTTCTGGCCAATTGATTTCACCTAGCATCCCGTGTAGTGTACAGTAGTATTGTATTTAGAATGTTGACAAAAACATAATACGGAAAAAACACAATAAACGTATTTCTAACTGTAAATCGGACATTCATTTTACAATTGTAGCATCATAATTTTCATCTGATGCTTGGTACTATCATCTTACTGTTGTAACAGTTCTCAGGTAATCACAACGTAGCTCTCTACTGCGGTTGGTTATCCTTGACATTGGGACCGCCATCTTGGTAGTTTGAGTAAACACGTCCTTGTTGTTGTTTATATTTCGTTCAACTTTTGAGGTACTATAACTCTAAGAAGATGTACAGATTATAAAAAGTTATGAAGTAGAGGTAACATACTTTCATTATATCTTGTTGTTTTATTGTGTTATTCGATTTATCGATATTTTTAGACTCCATACCAATGGGAATAACGATTTCGGATCTCGCTTTCTGATTTGCAACGGTTAGCATGATAGGTTACCTGTTAAGTTTATGTTACGCATTAACAACATATTCAATACAACAATAATCCAAACATACCTAATTGCGGACCAGAAACCTGGTAACAATGTTCAGTCAATCAGTTTAACGTTTGATAAGTATGCGCGCCGTTTTGAAATTTGTACATTAATAGTGCAGATTGCCACTATACCTAAAAGTTCAACATGGCGCCATTTTCAACTTTCATAAATGATCTTTTTTGTTTGTTTAGGTATAACTCAATCAATAATGATTATATTTATATGAGTTGGGCATCAATTTAAAGCTTAGGATTTAATCTTTATTAATATATTTTTTTCATTTAATTTGCAACATTGATTTAGACAAAATTCATTTGTACAAGTGGTATGTCATAGGATGTACATTTATGTACACCCCGGCACCTGGATGGCGTTTCGTGTATGTACATTTATGTTCAGGCTGGCGCTAAGGGGGTTAACAAATTTTTTAAAATAGTTTCAATTATGAATTTTAAATTGTTTTAGTTTTAGGGGGGAATGCGCCAGTGTTAGCCCGTTCGGATCTAGAAGTCTGGGTTTTAAACCCGCCAGAGGCTCAGCAAATTTGTCTGCATTAGAGAACTGTTTTACAAGTAGTAAGGTTTGGGTGCAATGCTACACTGAATTTCAGTAAAATACCATCAAATGGTTCACTAGATCCAGCTGAGGCTCACATTTCACTGCAATGCATAGCCAGAATAGTGTTGTGGGCTTTCTCACTGCAATAATGAAAAGTAGTGAAATACTCTTGAAAGCGACATTTAACCCCAAATCACCTCCCCTTTCAAGTTAGATTATGTTCTCAACCCTCAATGCTGTTCGTCAAGAAAATATTATTTTCTGAACAAACTTTCCTTAAAGAAGCACTCTCAATTCAATTGTTAGATACACATAGCAGACGATATCATTCAAAATTTCGGTTACCTATGGTCTCAGATAATGTTGACAAGCCATTCTTTAACCATACAATATCCCACCCTCCAATTTGTACACCTTATGTTTATGAACTGTAAGGTCACTAAAAATGTTTAATCACCAAATAAGGATAAAAAGTTAGTATTTGTGTATGAATTTCACTGTTTAGTAAGGATGTTATATTCAGGACAACATACGCCATCAACATTGTACCCAACTGTCCAGGGCATCTGCTTGTAAATCATCAAGCCTGTCTGAAGAAATTAAACCTTTCAACTGACAACTATAATTAGCTATTCTTCCGTAAGATGTGTCTCGTTCGTAAATCTGTGCCCATCGTAAAGAACGGTTAAAGATGTGTTAAAATGATTTAAGACTTCTCTACAAATAAAATATGAAGACGAATAGTTGCTGTGAGCCACAGGTACCGTTTACGGTGAATAATCCTCATAATCAAGCTGAAATACGATCTCTCAAAGCCGTTATACGAGAGAGGTAGATCGTGTGTTTTGCACAATGTCTGTCGTAGCGTATTTGTGAACTGTTATGACCTCGACAATATATGCAGATATTGACATTCCGCGAACCTGATAAAAAATGCTGCTATCATTCTGCTTTTCTTTCCATTGTGGTAATAGTGACATATTTCCTGTCTATGGGCTGACGATGTCTCGCTTCGCTGCACATTGAGTTCACCAGCCCACGGTGTAGTCTGTTGGTTATTTATACCTACTCACACTTTGTATGTAGTATGTTTGTGCTTATTGTTGGTATGTGTTTTAGTGTTTTCTGAAGGTGATACGTGTCAGACTTCACAGGCTCAACTTTTCACTCACCTGAATTGCTGTTTTGCTGATATGTATGAAGTTTATGTATATCTGTATCTCTTATTTGTCTTTTTGTTAATTAATTGGTTAATAAACAAAAAAATCTGTTTAAATAATTTATTAACTTTGCTTTAGTGTTAAATTTAATTATTCATATAATATGATTTTATCTGAAAATGTAAAATTTTCGTAACAGGTAAAAGTCAGAGAAACACACAAGAATAAATACAACAAACTTAAAATTCAAATATATTTTTAAATGTTTTTACAATTGAAAAATTAGATTTATGCCTTGGATTTTAAGAGACATATGTTATACACACTTTCTATCATCTTGGGTCAAAGTTCAGCCAAGGTCAACATAAATGCAAAAATATGCTGAGCTCATCAAAGATAAGGTCGAAGAGACCCCCAAGGGGGTAGACTGTATTTTAGTCTCTTGTTGTATATTTAAAAATAATTGATTTACCTAATTGGTGGATTCGTTATAAGTTAAATGGGGAAATTTTTATACTGTGATTCTGTCTTTTAAAAATATGTTTTTATAATTAACAGACTTGAATGATTTTGTACATTTGATAAATTGCTTGATAAACTGTATTTAAGTCTTATGTTAAATAATTTCATTATCAACTGATTAAATGGATTGATTTGTTTATTCAATATGATTTTTTATTGTTTCATTGCTTATACATTTGAATATTGTGCACGTCAACCTCACAAATACTTTTGATAGTTTTAATTTAACTGAACCAGTTTCGGTGTCTTTCAAGTTACAGTTAGGAAATGTTATGCTTGGGTGGCCCTTATAGATGGAAATATTTCTACCGGTAATTATGTTCTTTCAACTGAAGTATAAATCTCTTGAGGTGTAATAACATTTCTTTACAAGTCTTTATACATTTTTTATCAAAACAGGAAATGTCACACTTTATTAAATTATCATGTTTTGTACACTAAACTTTCTCAATATTTTGTCTGGTAAATTCTTTTAACTTTTGAAAATCACAGATTTTTTTGGATAAAAACTAGTGTTCCATTCTCCTTTATGTAGGAGCAATTGTAGATTTTATTTCCATTACAGATATCATTTCATGAATAAAGATAGATATCAAGTGAAATTTACATACACTTAAGCTCAACCTAAGAAGTGGGAGACGAAAATGCAAGTCTGCGCAACGAAGTGTATTATTCAGAAGTGTGGGTGTTATTGTTCGCAGATAAACGACGCACCCAAACCCCCCTTTCACCCCTTTCCCCCTTCAATCCCTATCTGGCTTTTCCCCCCTCTCCTCCTACTTCTTTTCTTTTTGCAAATATTTATTTTAAAAGTGTATTTTTTCGCGTTTTTATTTTTGATCATAAAAGCTATATCAAAATTTATGTATTATTTTTAACAGCAAGATTTTCTGAAGGAGTGAGCATTCTTTCTTCTCAAACCTTAATGGTAGTAAATAGTTATTAATCATGTCAGTGAAATTTGTTTAGTTATGAATGAATTACAATTTTGGAATTAAGATTTATGGTCATCCTGATAAGCTCATATTCCTCTACAGTATATATACAAGTTCGTAAGTGTCCACCATGAAATCTTTTCCTAAGGATGAGATTTTTTATATCTTGCAAGATAGAAAGCAGTGGTTATGATTATTTATAAAACCCTGTTTGACCTTTTCATCAATGTGAAATTGAATTTCAAAAAATGTTACTTTAATGAATCACTGAAATTGACATTTATTTTAACTGGTATTTGTAACAGCTTGGTAAGAAGATAAGTTTTCAGAGAGAAAGTTTATGGCACATGGGCGTCTTTAGTCTGTCTGACAGCCCCTGAAACAAAATATGCGTAAACTAGTTGCATTTATATATTTTTCATTTCCGAGATTAGTTTTTGTAGTCTATTATATTTTTTAACGCTTTCATGGAATATTTAGCACAATAGAAGTGGTAATTGTGATTTCCGTGGTCATTGTTGAAAAATATTTGATTATTTGTTAACGGGCCTCATCTGACTTAATATTCAGCTAGTGGGTGTTATATTAGTATGTTGAAATGTTTGCTATTTTCATCAGGCCTCCGAGATAAAGAAAAAAACAATATCTATATGCCACAACAAAAATACCAACAGATGAAGTTTTTTCAAGCATTTAACACTTTTAAGGATTTATACAAAAAGGGGTCAGCAAATATGATAGATTTTTGAGTAAAAACATCTTTTGGTTGTAAGTTGGTCAAAAATTAATGATGAGTAAGAGTGATAGTGGATCAGCTATGCTATGTCAGACTTAGAGAAAAGAAATTTAGTAGGTACAGTGATTGGTTTTTGAGATGACACAGGATATCTATATTTGTTCTTCCAAAATTCATGATTTAGTAAGATCAGCCATTGTTATATAACAAATAAAGATATAATTTTTGTTAGAGTTGATCAGAAATTTATCGTAAATGAAGGATATGCAAGATTTCGAAATATATTAGTTTAAGGTGATCTAAGATTAATTAATTTTTTACCATATGTTTCAAAGGATATCTAAGTTAGTTGGTCAGAGATACACGGCATCATTATTGAGTAATCGGCCGACACTGGCAGTATTGTGACATCCTCGTGACACAGTTGCGGCAGTCGGCCAATGGCGCGTGGGAGGGTGTCAATGTCTGTGTAACTTAAAGGTCACCTCAGAAGAATCTGCTGTGGTCAAAATATGTGGTATTTACAGTGATTGTCCCCCACAAGTTGTACTATACTTTCTCCGCGGTATTGACAACGTTCCACCCCCGCAGCAGTTGTGTCGTATTGGTAGGCACTTGACACTAGCCCTTCCCAGAAGGATGTTAGCAGCTTGTGGATCGTGCACTCGCGTGTGCACACACTATAAGCAGGATATTACTTGTATCCATCTCCGTCGATAAGCGGCAGGTCTGTTTATTAGTTCCTCCTAATCATGTCCCTGTCTCATTATTATGCGTCTCAATTTTTTCTATTCGTATCTCTCAATTTCTTTTATTGGTGTCTCTCATTTCGTGTCTTTCAATTTGGGTGTCCATATTTATATCTTGCAATATCTCTCATAACAAGTTTCTCAATGTTTCTCGCCTTCTGTATGTATCTCAAATTTGTGTCACATCATTATTATGTGTCTCAATTTGTTCTATTTGTGTCTCTCATTGTGTGTCTCTTAATTTCTTCTTTTTATGTATCTCTGTTTGTGTGTCCATGTTTTATCTCACAATTTCTCTCATCATAAGTTTTTCAATTATGAATCTCAAATTTGTGTCTCCTTTATTTCTCAAATTTCACTCTTCAAAAGTTTCCCCATTTTTCTGTCTTGTTTAGATTATCCACTTAATTCAATTTCTCTCTTATCGTAAGTCACTCAATTTCTTCAAATTTGTCTCTCTTTCATATCTCAATTCTCTCTTGTTGTATGTTTCTGTTTCTTCTGCTCTACCTCAACTTATCTCTCAGTTTTATGTATCTCAATCCCTCAAATATCTTGTATTTCTGCTGTTGATGTCTTGATTCATATCTCTTTTAATAAATTCCTCCCTTATCATGTTTCTCTCAATCTTCTGTGGCTATCTGAATTGTAACTCGTAATTTCTCTCATGTTGATTATCCATTTTCCAAAATATAAACTCATTCATTGTCTCTTATTTCTTCTACTCTAAGTTTTCAATAGACAAAACAGACAATAGAAAAATGTTCCATTTATTTTAAAAAAAGTGATTTTGAAAGAATTAATTTTAAGGAAAATATAAAGATTATTACTTTTACATAATGGGATTGTCTTCTTATGTCTTCAATTTAATGGAATACTTTTGATTGAATTTAAGAATTTCATCAGATCCTCACCAAAAGTGACTTTTCTTTTTTTTAATTCTCTTAACTGATATCAGTATGTCACAATATAATACTTTTGATCTCCCTGAACATCTATACACATGCCTTTATTTCCTACCGTCATCAGAAGACCCCCCACTATATATTATTGTCTGCGTATCTCAAATCCTGTTAAGTTCCTGTAGTCATATGTTAAGTAGATATAATTAAAGATCCTTGTGTAATACTTCTCATTCAAGTAAACTTCATTCAAGGATGTTCTTACTGCCGATTATGAACACATCTTGGGATATATACCTACCGTTTGGATTAGTACATTGCAACGATTCTAGTATCTTCATACTGCCCCGGTTGTATCGTAACTAATGGTTGCAGTATTGCCCAAGCGGCATTTAACAACTAATGAGAGCTCACTCACAGCTTTGGATATATACCTGAAGTTTCGGATAAATGACACCATTGTAACGATTCTAGTGACTTCTTTGAGGGGAAATATCTTGTTGATCGGGCATTCTCAAAAATAGCTTGTGAACAGTCTACCATTTGAACTTAAAACAGCAATCTCTCAGACAACATTCAAGAGCTCTCTAAAACCGTTCCTGTTTAGAGACGCATTTAATATGTAATATTTCTCTCATTGAGCAGCTAAACGTTGGCAAATAGGCGCTATACAAATGAATTATTATTATTATTATTAATATAAAGTTATCTTGGTGAGGAAGAGTTCTATGGATTTTCAACTTTATTGTAAGAGTGTGAAGCTGTGAGGGAAGATTTTCCTAATTCGTAGATACGCTAATGGCTGAAATATTGCCCTAGTGGCATATTTAACTCCAACTCATGTCATTCGTACGTTCTTATTTTGTTTGTCAAGCAAGTGATAATTTGCTTAGTATTTGCTGTGAATCACTTTGATTTTGAACGATGCGATATGTACGTTTGAAGAGTTTTGGATTTCATGTGCAAGGTATGTTTTGGGATTATTCAATATTCTGAATGAAATTTTATACTTGTTTAGATTGATTTTGAAGTAAAAATCAAATAATATCCTTGAAGTTTAAAAATTCATTAAATGTATAAGATAATTTTTTATAAGTCAGCTATCGTTAATACAATGACTTTACAGTTTGTTATTAAATTGTATTTAATTGTTTTTATAGTAAAAATCAAATTATTTTATTTGAAGTATAAACATGGCATTTAATTTATTATGTATAACATTTTTATTATAAATCTGCTATTTTTTAAAAAAAGGCTTTATTGTCAGTTTTTGTCAGCTCAAGCATTTTGTAACTATTAATTAAATTTATAAAACATGTCCTTTATTTTAACCTCAACAACGGAATAATTAACTGAATTATTGTAAAAAATTAAGTGGGATAATTGTATTCTGACATTGATGTTGAAAGTGAAATTCATGTATTGTGTAATGGGTACATGCATATAATGTATATATTTGGTAGACATGTTTGGAATTGTTTGGAAAATATTGTGGTAAATTTGGAAGATGCAGATTTTCAAAAGTGCAGAAAAGGGAAGTAAGTTTGCCGTTAAATAATTACAATGATACTGATAATAATTTGTCACCATTTTGGATATTCAATGAGATTTTTTTTATGCCCCCGCCATGTATGGCAGGGGCATATTGGATTACCCTCGGTTGTCCGTCTGTCCCTACGTACGTAACCACTCTATACAGGGTATTGTTTATCCACTTCTCCTCAAAAACTGTTCAACAGATTTAATTGAAATTGCACACATGGCTTATAGGCATCCTAAGGGTGTGCATCTCATAGTTGTTTTTCAATTTTTGATTTTTTTAAAAATTTCTGACATGTTGAACTTTTTGTGCAAGTGAAAGCTCAGCGTAGTTTGATAGAGGGTTTTGTTTATCCACTTCTCCTTAAAAACCATTCACTGGATTTTATTGAAATTGCGCATGGCTTATAGGCATCCTAAGGGTGTGCATCTCATATTTAGTTTTTCCATTTTTCAAATTTCTGACAAGTGGAAGTTAGGTGAATTTTGGGGCTAGTTCCAGCCGATGCGTGCAGGTTTTCACCGCACTACATAGCCACAATAGTGTTGCGTGCTTTCTCCCTAATAAATAATGTGTTTTTGGATAAATCTGGAACAGAAGCCATGGAGCATTTCATTGAATGAGTTTTAATTTGAACTGATT
Source organism: Steromphala cineraria (assembly GCA_916613615.1). Taxonomy (NCBI): domain Eukaryota; kingdom Metazoa; phylum Mollusca; class Gastropoda; order Trochida; family Trochidae; genus Steromphala; species Steromphala cineraria. Next base: position 8,546,262 of record OU744730.1, read on the forward strand.
TTATGTCATTACATCATTTTAATTTTTTTAAATTTTAAAAATGTTTTCTTTTATCCTACTCAATACTTAGAGATTTCAGGCCTATAGTGCAAAATGTTAAAATATCAACAAGAATTGTTTTTTTCTTCAAAGTTTTGAAATATGTTGTCAATTTTCCCAAATCCTTTTTGACATGAGTAAAAAGGCTTTGATAATTTCTGTTTCGTGATTTGTCATTTCAAGTGATCTTTTGTTACTATTTTGTTTTATTCAATCAAACATTTATCAAAATATAAGAAAAAGTGTTTATAATTTGGTTCCCAAGTTTCCCTTCCCAAATGAAAGAAAAAATTTATGTATTTCATTTAATATTTTCTTGTGTCATTTATAAACAGTAATTGATAAAACTTGTATAAACAAGGACCTTATTGTTCATTGAAAGAAATTTGCTTGAAAACCTGTTCATTTGTCAATGAAATATTTTTATGATACATTGATTAGGAAGCTCAAGATGACTAGCCAAAAGAAAACGGTTGGGAGCTTATTGGTAGTGTGACCAGTTTTATGTTATTGACAACTTCATCCCTTCATATTCTAATAGGGGGCGGGATAGCGCAGTGGTAAACACGTTTGGCTTCGGATCGAGAGGTCCGTTGTTCGAATTCTGCCTTGGGCTCAGCAACTTTGTCTGAGGTAGATGCAGTCAGGTTTGGGTGCAATGCTACACTGAACTCCAGCTCAGTACCATCCATGGTTTGCTAGTTCCACCAATGCTCACAGGTTTCACTGCAATGTGAGCCACAATAGTGTTGCATGCTTTCTCCCTGCAATTATACAAGCAGCAGTGATATAAGTGAAATACTCTTGAAAGCGGCTATAGACCCCACATCACCTCATCTCACCTCGAATCCTGCCTCGAATCCCGCTTTAGGCTCAGCAACTTTGTCTGCAGTAAGAACTGTTCTACATGTAGTAAGGTTTGGATGCAATGCTACACTAATAGATTTCAGCTCAGTACCACCAATGGTTCCTTAGTTCCAGCCGATGCTCACAGGTTTCACCGCAATGTGAGCCACAAGAGTGTTACAGGCTTTCTCCCTGCAGTTATACAAGCAGCAGTGATATAAGTGAAATACTCTAGAAAGTTATAGTAAATCCCAATCATCCCCATCCCACTCATATCTTAATACATCAAACCTGTAAAGATGTCCATGACAGCGTATCACAAGAAAAGCTCTACAGCAGCTGATGGAAGATTTCAATGTAATTGCAATGTTGAACAAGGCTACGAGGCGTCCCTTGACCTTTCCTTGACCCCTGGTCATTGTCCTGCCCTGGACAAACACATCTGATCGATTCATTTCATGGCATTGATCGGATGAAGAACATTATAGCCATTCAGTACAATCAATGAGCAACGATAAACACCCTATTGATCTTTATATTGATGTAGATGGTGATCCATATATAAGTAATAGGTGTTTTTCTTACCATAATCAATGAAATAAACTCAGATGAAGAACTTAGAAGCCATTTTGTACGATCAATGAACTATGATAAAGATATGTTGGTGCTTATGTTGATGTAGATGGTGATCCATATATAAGTAATAAGTGTTTTGCTTACCATAATCAATGAAATAAACTCAGATGAAGAACTTAGAAGCCGTTTTGTACAATCAATAAACTATGATAAAAAATATGTTGGTGCTTATGTTGATGTAGATGGTGGTCTTTAATCATAATAATAATAATAAGTGTTCTTGTAACACGCACAAATCAAGTCACTTAGGCACTAAAAATGTTCACATGACCTAATGTTCGCTAGTTCCAGCCGATGCTCGCAGGTTTCACTGCAATGAATAGCCCTAATAGTGTTGCAGGCTTTCTCCCTGCTATAAGACTAGCAGCAGTGATATGAGTGAAAATCTTGCAGAAGCGGCATTAAACGCCAAATCAGCTCACCTTATCTTCGTGTTTTTAGGGCAGATATTGAAGTTAAAGGCAAATGATAGCTTCTTAGATGAAAATAAGCAACTCAGCTCTCTAAGAGGTGATAAGCTTCATGGCTAAGGATCTGGTTTGTCATTACTGAAGCATGAGTTTTGAATTACGGACAAATCTATTCATGTAACAATTTGGTTTGGTGTCTGATGTAGGATGTGAGGCAGTATGTAAGGTTATATGTAAATGAAAGATATGTATTGATAAAGAGATTAAGAAGAAAAATTTTTAATTACAAATTTCTTATTTGTAATAATGTAAGATTTGTATCTCACATTTATAGATATAGTTGTTATCGTGTTCAAGTCTTTCTTTTTTTGATAAAATATTATCAATTTAACAAAAGAAAAATCATTCAAATCAATTTCCTTTAATCTCTTGACAAAAATGATGAACATTATCTAAAGGATAAAGGCAGCAGTTATCTCCCCTATTTGGAGATGAAAGGGAAACATGGTAGGAATCTGATTAATACAAAAACAAACAGAAAGGGAAGTTGGAGAGATTAAAATATAACTCTGATAGCAATTCAAATCTTTCTATCTGATATGAAAGAGTTAGTGTAATCACTTAGATTCAATATCCATACTTCCTCGTGTTTTATGGGGGAGTTTTTTGGCCTGAGGGAAAAAACTTTAATCGATATTAATATGAATAATCACTTTCAGCACAGAATTAATGTAAATATGTAAATAGTTGTATTTAGTTTAGTTATAACAAGATCTTTTTCTCCTTCACATGATTTTTTTTAAACGGTTGACTTTTGTTATTAATAAAATCATACATTATATATGTTATTTTAAGGCACAGGAACAAAATTGTTAAAAAGCCTTTCAGGGCTCATCTTTCATTTTAACTGCTAAATCAGTTGGTTTTAAAGGGGCAGTAGCACGTTTTTTGATAGTTTTATATCTCAAATTTTTCACTGATGATTGTTAGTTAATGCTAAATGTATTATTTTGACAGTGACAAAAATCTCATTACACAAGCCACTCCTCCAAAGTCAGAGGACAAAGTAAGAAGATTCACATAACATCCACTAGCGGCCATTTTGTGTGAACACGTTTAGTTCATTTTGTGTAAGAAAAAGCAGTCGCTTGGCTAAACTTTATGTTATATATTTGAATTATAACTGCTCCATTTAGTTTAAATACGTTGTCTTTCAATTGGAACCATTAGTATTCATTTTTCTGACATCACCTTATATTAATTCCCCCTGAAACGTGCTACTGCCCCTTTAATCCCTTTGCGTGGACATTTTACATGAATTAAAGGGAATCATCTGAGATGAATCTTTTCCCTAGGAGGTAGGGGTACAATAATATGGGATTATTAACTAATCTTTAGCACATTATTGATTGATTTCTTTAAGTACAATATGTTATATATATATATTAGACATTTCATGCTAGTTATATCATCAATTTGACAATGAACAGATTAATCAATATTTGTAATTTGAAAACTGTGTAAATCTTTTGCATTATGTATGAAAAACAATTTTCTGTAAGTGAAGAAAACCAGAGTAATATCACTTATATTAATATCACAATAAAATGTTCTGTAACCAGCCATAAGGGAAACAGTATGCAAGAAATTAATTGTTAAGAATATGACACTATTGCAAAATAGAGCATAATCTGTAATTTTAGAATACTTCACTGATATATTTTAAGAACAATTCACAGATATAAGTTTAGAACACTTCAGGGATATTATTTAAGAACACTTCACTGACATAATGTAAAATAATTCACTTCTCATCCATGTGAGATGATGTATAAATGTCTTTGTATTTTGTAGACAAAACCTCTTCAAAATCCCCTATAACCCTCATTTATGCAATTTTATTAATAATATCTATGAGTATATGCCAAAAAAAAGCATATTTTGCGGAAAAAAAACCTCTACTGATATGATTAACGAATGCTTTCACACCTCCACAATCAGGGAAGATGTTACTTATTCATGGTATCTCATTTATATTCGTGTGGACGTATCTTATTGGAAGAAAAACCCCACATAATTACAGTTTTCAACCCTCATGTGGCCAATTCATGCCATCCCGGTTATCGTTTATAAGTTTATGCAAATTAGGACATACATGCTAACTGGGAAGTGAATAGTTTAGGACTCATTGTACGATTTTGTTTATCATTGTGTATAATTATATGTGGATGAGCAACAACCCTAATTATCCTTACATCACCTTACGACCCGAGTTCAACCTCATCCGCGACCTTAACTTGACCTCTGTATCAGTCAACCATTCAACATATTCATTAATCATCGTCCAATCAGGGAGAAGATGTGACATTGTGACATCAATTGTAGATCTTCCATCGATTTTAGTTCATATGGTAATTCATAGATGTCCGCAATATTATTATTGACATGGATGCTCGGCCCATATAATAATCAATATAATTTATCATTAAACGTATCATTCAATGATTCGAATCATCCAATCCTTCGTCAGGGAAATGAATTCTATTCGATTTCAGAAAGAAATTGGTAACAGTATCAAAAGCGTGGATTTTAACATGTTCTTGGGTCTTTGTCATTATTTTGTCTACTCTGGTTTAATTTTCAACAAAAACTTTTCTGAATTGTCCACCATTAGTAACTTCTGGTCAATAATTTGGTTTTAGAATGTCATTTGTATCTTGCTCTTAAAACTAAAGTAACAATTTCATTCATTGGTGTCTTCTGCAACACAGACACAGGTATAGACAGATTATTATTTAACATGCTAAATAATAATGATGATGATGATCGTCCATTTTTAATGAGCTATATATAACTGTATAATAAAAGAATCAATACTTAAACATCATCTCTTATACAAAGATATAATTGGAGTTTATAAACTGGTCTCTTGCTTTGAACTACAAGTCTATCAAACATTCTTTGGAACATTTTCTTTGAGAAAGTTTACGTTATAAATTTTTAAATCTATTTCTGCGTTATTTGACGTAAGTCTATCAAATTAAACTTATTAGATATGCAGTGTTGTATTTAAAGAAACTAATCTTAAATATTCCGAGAAAGTTCAATCATATAATGTCACCCATCCCAAGCAAAAGTCTTTAAACTTAACAATACATTATCTAATTGAAACATCAACAATTGGTTGATTATCTGATATGTGTACAACCTAATTTTAAACAACCGACCATACAGTTGCCGTCAATGTTTTATTTTCGTAAAGCCGCAAGCACGAATCGGTTCTGTAAAGGGAAAGTTGACGTCAATGTTATTGATTTTGTCGCACACACGGAGGATCGAGGCCGCAAGAGTGCATGTGCGTTAGGAATAAGGAAACTCCCACACAAACATGTCGTCAGAGTAGCCGCGTCGCCACAATCAACGCTCGTTTATGACGTTTATCAAATCAGAATGGTTCTTGAATAACGACATTGATTATGTCAAGCATAATTAGAACACTCGAGGTTGATGTCCCACATGTGTAAGGTGATCCCTTGTGTCTCGAGTTTCAAACATTTATCAAGAAAAGTTTGTGTATAACCATTGTTGAATTGAATATTCACAAGACTTATTTGCTACTTCTGCTGTTTTGAGGGTTATAATGAGCAATTTTCATTTTGATATTTATGATTATTCATTGGAAACTCTTCATGAAAAGGCAAAAGATCAAAGTTTTGATAGACATGCAACTAGAAAAAGTTTTGTAGCTTATCTAGATACAAGATCATGGTCAGCGTTATGCTGTCTTTAGTTAAAAATCTAATTCCTTTCATCTCTCTATTGTTAGCTTTCTTAAGTTACGATTGTCCCCCAATCTCTCCGTGACAGTCCTCTCAGTTTCACTTTACCTCTCTGTTCATATGCAGGAACAGATAAATGTGATCTGCATGTTCAGAAGTTATTCTCAGTCTCTCTTCAGGTAGAATGGTTATCTCCCAATCTCTCTGTACTACCATACAGTCTCAGCTTTCTGTTATCTTTCTGGTCAAAGGAACAGATATATGACCGGCATCTTCAGCTCTCGCATACATATTCTGTTCATATGCACCCCTCTGTTCATTTGTCAAAGGAACAAATGATGTGATCTGCATATTCTGTTCATATGCACCCCTCTGTTCATGTCAAAAGAACAGATGATATGACCTGCTTGTCAGTGCTCACATACATATTTCTGTTCATATACATATTTCTGTTCATATACATATTTCTGTTCACATACATATTTCTGTTCACATACATATTTCTGTTCACATACACCTCTCTGTTCATGTCAAAGGAACAGACAATGATGTGAGCTGCATGTTCAGCCCCACAGCCTGTCAGTGTTTCAGCAGCTATTATAAGTATTGATCAGAAGTTGATGGAAGGTGTGAGAGAGTAGGTACATGTCGTCCATTGCTCACTTTACGAGGTCGGTTACCACTCCCATCTGCAGCCTCTTTCTGGAGCATCCAGCACTTGCTCGTCATTTCTTCATTTGTGTATACTTCTGTCGTTGGTGGTTTATAGCTGATTGTTATTGTAATTACTTAAATCATTGTCATCTGCTGATTCGATCTTTGAGGTTCAAGTATATATCTGAGTTTGTAGCCTCTGTGGAGAAATTCATGATCTTATATAGCCACTTATTGGGTATGTACAGTTGTTTGCTAATTTATTGCTTGGCGTAATTTCTTTTGTATGAAGTATTTCTGATGTTGGTAGTATTTGTCTGATCTTGTTTACTGAAGTGTTTCGTGTTTAGCTGATTTGTTTGTAGGAGTATATATCTGAGCTTGTAGCGTTGCTATTAAATTAATTTCCCCTTTCATTAGATAGGTATAGATTTAAATTTTTACGAATGTTTTATTGTACTTAACCTAAGATATCTGTAAGATTTTATGCTTTTACCAATGCATATTTGTACTATGCTATTTGAGGTATAACTCAAATCCTTTTATGCTTTATTCCAAAATGCGTGATCTTTTCCCACCCATTGGGTATGTATAGATTTTTGTTGCAATGGTCACAACCTTTAATGATTATCCAGTGTTGATGCCTATTTCATAATACGTTGTAGCCTTATTGATCTAGTGTTCTTGGTACAACAATAGGCTTGGTGTATATATACGGGAAGACGTGTTATGTGTTAATGGTACTTTACATGTTCTTTCATAGTTTCTTTAAAGAAGTGTTGATAACATGGTACAGTGTATAAAATAGATTGGAAACCTGTCCTGTCCTGAAATTAAGTAGTCGATTCCTTACGGAAAATAAAGAAAATTTTGGAAAAGTTACCAGTCCTGACCAATAAGTAACCAGTCCTGGCAAAAAGTAGCCAGTTAAGGGACCGGCAGACAGGCTGTATCTTAAATACTGCATAGTGTATATAATTAGTTTTTAAGTGTGCAAGTAAAATATTTAATGGAGTAGCAAATAATTAAATGTTTTGAATAAAAAACTGCTTGTATTATTCTTTGTTTCAGCCTTTTCCAATTGTTTCATTGAGTAAATACAAAAGTACATTTATTTACAATTTTTTAACTGTCTTTCTCTCACTTTACCATTCCTTTGTCTTTTCTGTCAACCTTTCATTTTTCTTTCTGATCTCTCCTCATTTTGCCGATGACAGCATCCATGTGTTAGAGAACTGAAATATTGCTGACAGCAGGTTAATTCCAAAACAGCTCACTTATTAAATTAAAATTGTGTAACAAAATAATCAAAACTTGTTACCATTTGATTTCGTCACATTTCCTCTTTTTACAAAAAATACTTAGTTTTTCACAGTAGTCAATAAAACCCTGAGATTTTTTAAAACAAGTTATGCAAGTATTGCATTTAATTCAAAATATTTGTCAAAAGTCTACATTGAAGAACTCTTTAGTGGTTAAGTATGTTTTCTAAGCTGATTCATGTGAGAACGGGCAGAAGATTGGTGACATAAAAACCCACTCATGACTGGGATCCTCTCATGTGGCAGACCAATAATTTTTAATTTACAATGCCCTGTGTAGTTATAATGTAACATGGCATAAATGCTGTTAGTTTTACGAAAGTCAAAGAGATAAGAGGGTCAAGATGTGTGCAAGTGCCATTTTATATGTTTGCTACAAGTTTCAAAGAAATATATAGTTTTGGATGAATCTTCATGAGTTTCCTGTTGAAATGCATTATGGGAAGAGTGTTGATTTCAAGAGTAGTTGGATGATTGGTAGTTGCTTGCCCAACCATTCCTTCTGACTTGGTCGGCCTTGTACAGTTGGTATCAAGAGCCCAAAGGCTGAGCCAGTAGCTCAGTATTTATTTCTACGTAATATCATTTTTCTCATTAATATTCTTTATTGAAATATGATATACAATCACCTATCAATTACTAGTCCAAGATGGTACATGCAGGTAAAACATGTGTATGGACTCCATGTTAAATAATACAAGTTTCAATAATGGACAATAAAGCTTTTATGTAGAAAATTTCTCTCCCCTTATTCCACCCTTCTGGCATTTTCAGGGGAAATAATTAATCCAGTGGATCATCCATATTATGCTAATAACTAAAATATTGTCTAAAAGGTATACTCTCACATTCGCTCATATTTATGAATATAGCAAAAGATACATGTAAGGTTGTATTATTGTGATATTAAGGTCAGGTCATAAGGGTTTGATATTGAAGCTATGCCAAAAACTGGCCGTATGTCACGACTAAATTTTGTCGTCTTCTTACAGGCCCTGATGCTCAGTCCCTGCTGTGTACGGAATCGCTCTCCTCCTCAACGCCACCTAGTGATGACTCCCAGAGGCTCTCGCAAGATCAAGATGCACAACTCTGGACAAAGTCAGACCTGCTTAAGAACAGAAAGGCAACAGGAATTCAGTATGCTTTGATAGTGCCAAACGATCACGCCAATAAACTTAGTGGGAACAAGGTCCACCTTCAACACATTCAGCTAGCCGTCGCTGACAAGGAAAATAGCGCTGAAAACAGTGTCATTCTTGATGGACGCCAGTGCAACAATGACTCGCATGCTGAAAATCGCATGAACTCAAATGGCTTCGAAAGGGCTAGAATGACAGGTGGCACACCGTCAACCAATGAAAATCTGGTATGGTTAGCCGATGTTGCCGTTAGTCAGAACCAAGCCCAATCGCGGCCTGCCGAGGGCATGATCAGCGGCAGGTCCTCACAGAACCAAGGTCAAGGTCAAAGTCAAACTCAAACTCAAGAATCGCAGCAAACAATGCTTTCTGCAGGTGCATCTGTTGGCAGTGTGTTTCGTCCATCTCTCAACGATCCATCTCAGCGCGGCCTAGCAGGCGGACAATACCTTGCAGGTGGCAGTGCGTCCTCTCTCGGGCAGTATTCTTCCCTATATAGCGTACACGGACAGCCATCTCACCTTGCCGCGGCGTCGGTCCCCCAGTTTAGTGCTTTCTACCATCAGTACCCCCAGGGCTACTCCCATGGGTCTGCCGCAGTGCTAGCGGGTCACTACCCCCACATAGAGTCGTACTCAGCAGTGCTCGCCAGCATGGGCAGCCATGTGCAACATGGAGGCCACGCCCAGCTACCTCGGTCCCCCTTTATGCCTAGCGGACATGTACCTCAGTATTCAGTCATGGGGGGGTCCCACAGGACGTTGGGGTCGGCCAGTTCCCCAGGCCCAAACCCAAACCCTCACCATCAAGCAGGGTCCTCACACCAAACAGCAAGTCTTTCAGGGGCAGAATCTCTCGTCTCTCCAAAATCTGAGTCTCAAGGTGAAGGTGAAGGGCGGGGTCATAGGTCAGGCTCCACGAGCAGTTTACGTGATGAAAAGGGGTCCAATCTGTCCCCGAGTATGGGACACTCGTCTTTAAAGGGGTTGCATGTACGAGAATCCCCAAAGGGGTTTATAGACAAAGACTTCTACAAAGTACCAAGTGGTAAAGAAGGTAGTTTGAAACATAGAATACTTACACGTCCACAGGACAACCAGCCTGAAGGCATGCATATAGAGGACTCCAAATACGCATTACATGTGAAATCAGAAGAGCCTTTAGTTAAACGAACAAAATATAGTTCCTTCTCAGGTCTACCAAGCTCCCATTCACATCCGGCCCACTCTCGCAGTGCAGAGTCCGTGTCCCATGGGCTTGGTCCAGGACCTCCCAACTCCCAACCTTCCCCCATCCCCCAAACAGCATATCCCCCCTCCCATCTGCATTACCCCCCTCACTTTATGAAAGGCTCCATCATTCAGCTGGCTAATGGTGAGTTGAAACGAGTGGAGGATTTACAAACAGACGATTTTGTGAACAGTGCCGACATCAGCCCGGATCTCAAGATTGACTCGAGCACCGTCGTTAGGATACAGGAGCAGCCGGAGCGAGGGACGGCCATCTTGGGATTCTCGGTCGGCGAGCATCGTGTTCAGGTGAGATTTTTATTGAAATGTTACTTTCTCAATAGTACCGTACCTATACATAGCAGAGTATTTAAGAGTAAAAGAAATACTACATCTGCCTTGTTTGCAACTACAAGTATCACTGCATGTACTGATAAACAGATACGAATTGACTGACACCAATGTGACTGAATGAAATGTCAAAATATGTTTTTAGCTGTGTTCGATGGGCTTATGGCATGGCATGGTGTCCGGCGTCTGCCGTCCGTCCATCCGTCAGTCCGTCCGTAAACTTTGTGGAATTTTGACTTCTTCTCCAGAACCATAAGGCCTAGAAAACTTAAACTTGGTGTACAGACTCCTTGACTAGTGAGGATTAAAAATTGTAGCTTTGGTGGCCCTGTTGCCCCTAATAAGGGCCACAGGGGCCACGCAAACAGGGCCCCTAATAAGGGCCACAGGGGCCACGCCCTAAAAAGCTATTTTCATCTTCTTCTCCAGAACAATAAGGCCTAGAAAACTTAAACTTTGTGTACAGACTCCTTGACTAGTGAGGATTATAAATTGTAGCTTCGGTGGCCATGTGACCCCTGATAAGGGCCACAGGGACCAAGCCCTTAAAACCTATTTTCATCTTCTTCTCCAGAATCATAAGACCTAGAAAGCTTAAACTTTGTGTACAGACTCCTTGACTAGTGAGGATTAGAAATTGTAGCTTTGGTGGAGGGGCCACGCCCTAAAAAGCTGTTTTCATCTTCTTCTCCAGAACAATAAGGCCTAGAAAGCTGAAACTGTGTGTACAGACTCCTTGACTAGTGAGGATTATAAATTGTAGCTTTGGTGGCCCTGTGACCCCTAATAAGGGCCACAGGGGCCACGCCCTAAAAACCTATTTTCATCTTCTTCTCTGGAAGCATTAGGCCTAGAAACCTTAGACTAAGTGTACAGACTCCTTGACTAGTGAGGATTATAAATTGTAGCTTTGGTGGCCCTGTGACCCCTAATAAGGGCCACAGGGGCCTCACCCTAAAAACCTATTTTCATCTTCTTCTCCAGAACAATAAGGCCTAGAAAGCTTAAACATATTGTACAGACTCCTTGACTAGTGAAGATTAATAATTGTAGATTGTGTGACCCTGTAGCCCCTACTAAGGGGGGGAACACATTGGCCACACCCTAAAGCAAAATCAAATATACAGCCTGATGAGCTACAGAGCCAATGGCTCTATTTTTTCAATTTTAGAATTCCTAAAAAGCATGGTTGCTCAGCAAGTCCTATGGCTCCACTTAACCTGTCCTCCCCATTACATTATTACTGTATGAGGTTCTTAGCAGTACATAGGCAGCAAGAGGGTTAAGGTTTCATTCATATTTTGCATCAATAGGTTTTCATGTAGAGAGATATGAAATAAGTTCATCAAGTTTATAGGTCCATAAACTTGCATTTATACCAATTTCCCCCACAAATCCTTTATTGAATATTCCTGGCAGTAATGGGAAAGCAAGAGGCACCAGTGATAGTTCCAGACTTGAGAACAAGGAATCAATGGTGTGAATGTAGGCCAGGCTTGGCTCTTGTCCAGTGCAGTGTAATGCTCTCTTGTCAGGGAAGGCTATAAAGGAAAACTGTGAATGAATCTGCTCTTGGAAGGTTAACCCTCACTCTGCAGTATTTTTCTTTGGGACAGGAGTTTGATTAAAACTTAAACTAAAAGGAACCATTCGAGCGGGGTATTTTTTTGTGGAAACAAAATTCAGGAGGACTTCCCTGTTTACAATTATATATTATTATTTTTAGCTCATCTGGCCTGTAAGGCCCGATGGGCTTATGGCATGGCATGGTGTACGGCGTCCGTCCGTCCGTCCGTCCATCCGTCCGTAAACTTTGTGGAATTTCGACTTCTTCTCCAGAACCATAAGGCCTAGAAACCTAAAACTTTGTGTACATACTCCTTGGCTAGTGAGGATTAAAAATTGTAGCTTTGGTGGCCCTGTGACCCCTAATAAGAGTACAGGGGCCAAGCCCTCAAAACCTATTTTCATCTTCTTCTCCAGAAGCATTAGGCCTAGAAAGCTTAAACATAGTGTACTGACTCCTTGACTAGTGAAGATTAATAATTGTAGATTTTGTGACCCTGTAGCCCCTACTAAGGGGGGAAACACATTGGTCACACCCTAAAGCAAAATCAAATATATAGCCTGATGAGCTACAGAGCCAATGGCTCTATTTTTACATGATAATTGCACATTTAATTTCAAATAATCGTGGAATGTATTACTACGACAAAATGCTGTAACTTTATGAATTATTTGTCAATATGCTCCTCTTCTATCAATCAAGTAGTGATTTCTTAATTACAGCACATTTGTTTTCTCACAATGCTAACCTTTCAAAATGGCGAATGAAAACCGATCGAGTGGTGCCTTTGAATTAAAACTTCCCAGATACACAAGATTACAGTATATCCTTTTTGTTGATACAGCCTGTTAATATGCTTTGTAAAGGAGTTTTGTTTACGTATTGTCCTTGACTCACGGAATCTTTATGAATGAATTGGGTCTTTGGGAAGATTAACCTGCGCTCTTCACTAATTTATGTGGGGATTTAGTTTGAATAATAAACATTTACAATATACACCTATTGGGATACAAACTGTAAAGTAACAGCTTTCTTTAATAAAAAGAAATGAGTTTTATGGATTCCACTAACTTCTGAGACATTACCAATGGGCCTTGATGTCTGTTTGTTTGTCAAATGGTTTCATCTGTACTCTTAAAGGAGCAGTAGCACGTTTTTTGAAAATTGTATATTTTTAGTTTTTCTGATAATTGTATGTTATTGCCAAATGTATTATTTTAATAGTATCAAAAATCTCATTGCACAAACCAATCATCCATAGTCAGAAAGCAAATTATAAAGATTAACAATCAGTCTATTGGCGGCCATTTTTGTGTGAACACCTTTGATTCAATTTGTGTAAGGAAAGGAATCGCATGGCTGAACTTAATATTATATATTTGATTTATTACTGCTTCATATAGTTTAAATATAATGTCTATCAATTGGATCCATGTATTTCAATTTTCCTGACATCACCTTCTATTCCCCCTAAAACATGCTACTGCCTCTTTAAAGGTAGTCTAATCACAAATATGACAATGTGTCATTACTGAACTTTCTGTATAGCATCTATTTCCAAAACTTTTTCAGTTATTTTTTTATAAAAGATTCATTCAGTAAGAACTTACGCAATATTTTTGCTTAATTTGACAACAACTCTATATGAATACCAATTAAAATATCAAATCCTATTCTTTGACGAAACGAAGTCAAATTTCATGTAAATTTGTATACCAAAATCAATGCTGCATTATTAAAGTCGCTAACATACATCATACATAAGACGTTCAATGTCTCGTGACCAATATTGAGTGAACTACAAATTAATCATCCTCTTGTCTACCACTTGAATATCTCAGAAAAGACATAATCGTCCTGGATACTTTTATTTTGAGCATTGTTAAAAATCCATTAGGATTGCAATGCTATTCCTGCTTCGCTCTCATTGAACAAGTGTAGGTCTTTGATCTCTGCCTATTAACCGCAGGAAAATCAAATATCTCCCAGAAGGCCACAGTCATCGATTTTGGCGTCATCAGCGTCGGATACTGCTAGCTGAGGGGGCGGACAGGAAGATAGAGCGTTCTAAATTTAGAAGTCTTTGTGCGATGAGTGTCTGAATGACGTTGTGAACTTTCACGTCATAAGGGCTACGTATATCGTCTCTTCCCGCTGCTATTCGCCAGTTTGGCTGTTGTTGTAAAATCCATATGACAGATGATTAGCCCAAAACTGCAAGCCTACGTAATCACAAGTGTCATGCAGCGAGTAAGCTCTGTATAACGACGCCATGATTGTGGGCGAAAATATGCAATATAAACAGATACAGATCATCCAGCTGACCGAAATAGACGCTTCGGCTTCTTAATCAATAATTCATCAGTTTCACTGCCAGGATCTTTCCAGTCAGGTTCATTGTTATATGGGACAAAAAGTCTATTTTTGACAAGATCAGAGCAGATTACGATATTCTTGTCTTCCTATGCTCTATATTGATTTGCCAAAAAGGTTCTGTTCCCTTATATAGATACCATTAGCCACTCATCTGGCGTTTGTTAGAAATAGATTTTTAATTTCCGCCCCCTTGTTCAGATATAGTCTACATAAGAAGACATCTTTGTGATTTTATGTCACTTAGCACCTCTGTGATTTTGCATTTATCTCACTATCCATCTTCTTGTCAGTTGTAAAACTCTACATCAGGGTGGTTATGTTATTAGTCTATATACCAACCTGATCAATGATAATATCATTCCTTATCAAAGTATGATCTACTAGTATTCTTTGTTAGTATTCTGTGTGACTTTAGATAATAACACACTTATAAAGAATATTCTCAAAGACATTCTTGATTAACACACTTATAAAGAATATTCTCAGACATTCTTGATTAACACACTTATAAAGAATATTCTCAAAGACATTCTTGATAACTGTGTTATTATATACAAGTACACAGAAATCTCCCTTTTATTGTAAACAAAAGTTGGATACCCATTCTTCGTCTTTGTCATTATTTTCAGGATTTACAACATTTTATCCTTTCCATTGAATATTTTGAAAGTTTACCTTTGACCTATTTATTAATGATAACTCATTTTAAGGTGTTAATTGTTTTAATTGTGTTAAACGAAGAAACTATAATAAAAGTTATGGCCATTAATCTTGTTTTTTAATAATGAATTCTTGATATTTTATAACTCATATCATAAATAATACTTCACCTGTAAACTTTTGGTGCTAAACGAAGAAACTATAATAAATGTTATGGCAATTAATCTTGTTTTTAAGCAATGAATCCTTGGTATTTTGTAACTCCTATCATGAATAAAACAAGAAGCTTGCAGTGCTCAACTAGAAATTCTACTTGTATGAAATCAGACATGCGCCCACATGCTGGTAGTTCATTAAATCTAACTTCCTCAACAAGAGATAGAGAGGAAATGATTCTATTCATAACCGTCACACATCAGTTACAACAATGTAATCAATCATCTCGACCGGTATATCCTGTTTCTTGAAAATAGTAGTATAATTTTCACCAGATATAAATCATCTTTGACTTGAAGAATTGTGTTTAGCAATAGAAATGAGCATTGTCTAAGCAACATTCAGAATCTGGTGACCAAAGCAAGCTTAGAGAATGTTTTCGTTGACATGGAAGACAAATCCTAATGAGCAGATTACTATGTATTCGATGTTATAAGCGCCCTCTCCCTATAAGTGCCCCCTCAAAAAAACATTAAGCACCCCCTCTCCAGGCATATCTACATGACAAACTTATGAAACTTTACATAAAAACTGGTTTGAAGACTTGATATCATCCCTCCTCTTTAATCATGGTAATTGGATTTGTAACTTTTCGCTAAAACTATATGCAGATCGAGAATATACAAACATTTTTTTCATTCGACGAAATGATTAAGACATTTTAATAAGCGCCCCCTCTTTCCAATTTTTTAACCGCCCGGGCGCTTAATAGATCGAATATGGTAATTTGGGATTTGAAAAATTTTTTGAACCTTAATTATCATCATATATCATGCAAAACCTGATGACCTATAGACTCAATGAGGCTTTTTGTCATCTTTGGATTCAGACCAAATTAAATCTCTCATTTACTTAAAGCGTGTCCACGTGTGAGTTTATATTTTTTTCAGTGAAGAGTTTCTATATTTAACAATATTGATTTTCATTCAGATATGGTTCTTCTAATCATTAGAAATACAATATTAACCAATTTAACCCTGAAAGACAAAAAACTAATGATTTTTAACTAGTAATTTCTCTAGTTTCTAAAGGGTGTAAGGATGACCACCTTTGCATTTAACCTTTTCACTCCTACAAGCCAAAAATCAGGCTCAATATAGTATAACCATAATTTCTCTATTAATTCAACCATAAAATTTTCAACACACAAATGGTCTATGGTTGAACTAGTCTTCACTTTTGGTGGCTCATTTGGCTCTATGGTCGAAATATTAGATAAATATTAAGTATATGTGTGTTTTAAATGGAAAGGTTTTTTGTAGATGACCACATGATAAAGGAATTATAATCATAAAATCATATTTTAAATAGATAGCTGCAGTAGAGAAAAAAAAATATTGCAATAAAATTATTTCAGCAAATTAGACAATTATGGTAGCATCAACTTTTGGCACTTGGTTGAAATTTTAGTGATTTGAAGTGACCTCAGAAAAATATTATGTGGTTTAATTATTAGAGATGTCAAATTGTAGAGAAATTACTGTAGTTAATGGCTCTTAGGGGTGAAAAGGACTAATGAAATATGTAAAACAATTCTGCATTTTGATAATGTCTCAAAAAGATGTATGACTCATGTTGCAGGTTACAGTGGAAGCCACAATGGAGCATCCGTTTTTTGTGTTTGGGCGCGGTTGGTCCTCATGTTCTGCAGAACGGACGCTTCATCGATACGGGCTTGACTGTCATAAGCTCTCAGTGGGGGATGTTTGTATATCTCTCACACATAAAGACGTTCCGCTGAAAGCGGCCGAAATTAGCCAACAACAGAGCCAGAGTGAGGCTCATCACGAAATGACCTCAACCGATAAACCCCCTCAAGGTCATTCTGTGACCTTCTCAGATACTGTAGTGACGACCCATTTACATAGTTCAAGTTCAAGGTCGCCTGCATATCCAGGCACCTTGCAGACTTCAGACTCAGAAAGTGACTCGCATCATCGGAAGCGGCGTTGGTCGGCGCCGGACCAAGTGAGTGTAGATTCCGACTCAGAGTCGCAGTCGAAACCTGAAGATACAAAACCTGAACTGGACGATTAGCATTTGAATACTGGATCTGTACATTGTTCATGCAGCCATAATCCTGTACAAATCCCTCCCTCCCTCCCTCCCTATCTACCTACCATGTAGACTTGAGCAGTTTGTGAGTTTGAATCCTGGCAGCAAGTCTACCACTGGCGGTGAATGTGGTTATCTCTCTCTCTATCAGGTACACCCCCTTGAAGCCTCAGCAGCCCCCCTCCCCCTCAGGGGGGTCACTACAGTAGCAGAGTGCCTTCCTCTCACTTGCAGGAGAACTTGTGACCATTACAGATACAGGAGTTCCTTTGGCAGTTACACGTCGTTATCACACCAGCAGACCTAGAAATATGTTGTTATCACTATAGCTGAGCTAGAAATACATTGTTATTACTATAGCAGACTTGGAAAATCATTGTTATGTATATCAGGATTATCAATTCATTGTTATCACTTTAGCAGATTTGGAAATACATTGTTATTATTTCTGCAGGGTTAAAGATACATTGTTACCATTTCAGCAGATTTAGTAATGTTTTAGTTATCACTTAAGTAGACTTTGAAAATCATTGTTATGCCTCTTAGGCGGACTTGAAAGTGCATTGTTAACACATACATTTTGGATAAAAAACACATTGTTATCAATACAGTAGACATAGAAATAAACATTTATCATCTAAGAAGATTTAGAAATACAAATCGTTATCACTTCAGCAATATTGGAAACTAAATGTTATCACTTCAACAGACTTAGAAAAACATTGTTATCAATTCACCAGATTTGGAAATTCATTGTTATCACTCAACAGACTAAGAAATTCATCGTTATCAATCCTACACCACATGTAATACTTAGTTGATCATTCATGAAATGAGAATTGGTAAAAATAATCAAATTAAGTTAAAATTTCTGTGGAAAAGGTGAAAGTTAGATAAACATTGTTACCACTTTAGCTATCTTCAGAAACACTAAGTTGTAAACTGTTATTACATTAGCATGTACAGTAACACATTATCATTTTTGCATAACTTTGACAATAAAAAGTTAATAATTTGGAAATTCATCACTTCAATGTTATTTTACCTCAATAGATATTGATACTGTTCTTTCTTAGCAGAAATTTGATATGAAATGCTTTTCTTAATTAGAATCTTCAGAGGTATCGTATGTGATAGAAAAGTATAAAAAATCTGAAAAATCAGTTTTCTCAAAGATGAAAAAGGATCAGAAAATGTTGAGATATTTATAATGTTTAAAAATATTCTTTTATAAATATGTGAAAATACTATTGCAATAGAGAAAACAATGAATGTTCAGAAAGATGCTCAGAAACACTCAAGCAAAGCAATAACCACAGAAATAGTGAAATAGTCGCAACAAACCAGAAACGCTGTTAATTTAAATAAAAAGGGTAGAGTCGGTAATTCTTTAAAAAATATTGAAGTATTTGCTGCCCAGGGATGAAAAAGGCAACATTTTCTCAAATAAAAGTGAAAAGAATTTGATTTGATAGCATTCTGACAGATCTTTTCGGGCAAGTGACAGATTCTTGTTGGTCTTGTGATATTTACTGTTATATAAATCTTTACTGTTGACATATCCAAATGTTGATATTCTATCAAAATATTTTATGATGATTTTCATCAGGTTTTAGACTATTTTCACAATTTCAATAAATCAATAGATACTTTATGAAATGCATATTTATATATTTACATATATTTACAGACCTGACAAGGATGAAACATTTTGATATTCTTTAAGTGCACATTTGTAATTTTCAGTAAAATAAATGTATTTGAAACGGTATTTTCTGTGAATGAGTACTTTGTAACCGTCTGTATAGACAAATTTTGTAATTGGAAATGTTTTTGAAATACTTGATGAATTTACACGTTGGAACATTGTTTTGTTGATATTTGTCACTTGTAAAATATGTGAATATATTTGGAGCTTTGTTAAATCTTTTGAAATTTGTTGAAATCTACAGACTTGTTAGAATTTGGCAAATACTGATTCAAGGGAGGTAATTCATCATTGGTCTAACATTTCTTAACAATACTTCAACATCAATATGTATACATATGTAAACCTAAATAAGTAAACCTCCTGAAGTTTTTTTGAGCATGAAGAAAGCAAAAGGTCTCGGCTAGGTATGAAACCGACCTTATAAACTTAACAATACTGAACTTGAAATACATTTTTACTAGATTTTTCAGGTCCCTAAATTGCTTCATTTATTCTATAATTGTTGAATACATAAAGTTTAAATCTCTGTAATCTCCTTTGAAATTTGATTCTTGTTATTAAATACTTTGCTTCGAAAATTGGTTATGAACGCTAAATATGATTGGTTTTTTACACAAGAGGTTAATTTTGATTGATTTTAATAATTTAACTGTGTGATAAGTAAATGTGCCAAGTAAAGCAAACCCATGTTTGTGGAAAGTGTTCTTTCATGATTTCCTTTGTTATCAAGTGTTCAAAATTTTGAAGAATTGAAAATGCTTTTGAGGCAATCTTTGTCAATGTTTTTGATAGAACACATTGTTTGATGCCCAATGTTGAAGACTACTGCTTTCATTTATTTGCCTTATGTGAGTGAATTGTTTGATTTTTAACTTTTGCCTTCTAGTTACGTTTTGTGCCATTTGGTATTGTTAATTGTTATGTTTGAGCTTATATTACTTATAAAGTCAAAGGTCAAATTGTTGTTGGTTATCGATCGTAAGTCAAAATGTGAAAAGCAAAGACGTCAGTTGACAGTTAGTTGTTTGAGGTGATTTTCTGTTGTTCCTAGAATCTGGTTTTCATAAATAGATTGTCAGAAAACTTTAGATGTATAGCAATTTCTATAAACAGATAAGTTATGTTACATGTTTAAACCCATACATTAATGACTAATGAAACAGCTTGAAAATAATGAGAGTTTATATATTGTGGTTTAAAATGATAATTGTTAACAAATTAAAAACACTGTTATTATACATCTCGGTTCAACATAATTGTGGAATAATTATTTTGCTGCTTAATTATTTAAATGAGATAACAAAATTGCTAAAAATTGGAGAATGAAATATTTGTGAAGTTAAATTAAAAGTCGTAAGAATATGTTTACAATTACCCTGCTCTAGCAAATGTTTTTTCCTCATGTTTATTCTTTAATCATTATTTTCCTCTCAGTAATTTTCAGGGACTACTCTCTCACAAGTTACTTGTTGTCTTGTTTTGGTCTGAGTTCTGTAATATGGTTTAAAAGTTACGTTGCTATGTTTTGATGTTTTTCACATTCACAACTGTTTATCCAAAACGATATTGATTGGAATCAAAGTAGTTTTGAAGTGGTGGCTAAATAAATTTGTACATAGGGATAAATATTTTACCTGTATGTTGTACCACTGTTTATTTGACTTTCACACACAAAAATTAATTGTTGAATCAAATTAAGTTGAGTATTTTATGACCTTTGAGTGGTTACAATGTTTCAAAAGGTTGTTAGTTTATTGATAAATTAATATTAACAAACTGTTGAAAAGTTGAGTTTTGGAATCTTATTTTGAAAATTTTCAGTCATACTGTTACAAAACTAAATATGCCAATTATTTGCAAAGGAAATGGTCAAATATTCAGTTACTTTTTATAGAGACTTGTTTGAAACAGTTTAATCATTACAGTATATTGCCTGGTATGTCAAATAAAAAATTTAATAACTGACACACAATTTGATCAGAAATACTTTATTGCTTCCTGAGAGAAAATTTTATGAACACTTTTCCTGATAAAACAAAATCTACGCAAACACATCATAATGCAATGATACCTTTATTGATAACAGATCTTAAGATACAAATAGATTAATTTTGAAAAAAATTTCAATTAGAAATAGTTCAATATTTTCCCCAGGCAGCTAGAACTAGCAATGTCCATGAACACATACACAAATCATTATCATTTTGTATGATAATCATTATCTGAATGATACATATTATACTTATCACCATTTAATAACATGGTGAGATTCCAGATTCCCACATATATAGACGTATAGAAGGGGGAAGTCTAAATATCACATACTCTGTAGTTGACATATTGGTTTGTGTTTGCATATTGGCAATATCTTACTCCCATTGCATCCGTATTAGAGTTGGGTTCGGACGTGCCTCGTAATAGCCAATAGTTTCATGAAATATCACTACCAGAAAATTATGGTTAAATCAGCATCTTTATTCATAAGCCAATATTCACGTTTTTCTCCAGAAGCTATTTAGAGTTCTGGCTTAATAAACTTGTGCAAGTGTGTACAGAATGTAACAATGTTGTATATCTGTAAAGTGAAGATTATACCTGTATATATATAAATATATATATCACATTCATGGTTTTCTCACCTTGATAATACCTTTATTTGAGAAAGGTACTAGTATATATAAGTTAATTATCGTTACAGTTTCATAATCAGTCTCACATAATCAACTGCATATACACATTTCAGGACCAGGTAAGATATGATGAATGTTAAATATTGCCAATCAATATTATTGAATATGCCCGCTTTATTTTAATCATACCTAGTAATTGGTCCTATTATAAAATCAACATTTCTCTGTGTTTTGTATAATGCTTATATCAACATTTGTCAGTCCTTGGTCCTGTGATATCAATATCAGTATTCGATCATATGATATCAAAATTACTAAGTAATTGTCCCTTGTTGATATCAACATTTGTCAGCACTTAATCTTATGATATCAACATTTGTCAGTACTTGATCATATGATATCAACATTTGCCAGTACTTGACTGTGTGATATAAACATTACTAAGTACTCATTCCTATGTTGATATCATTATTCAGTACTAGATCATGTATGATATAAACATTACCAAGGACTTTGTTTTAAATTTAAATAGTTACTCAGTATTTGGTCCTATGTTGATATCATCATTATTCAACACTTGGACCTATAGCTGTACAAGTTTAACACATCATTCACATAATTGAATTCCATTTTGATATCACCCTAATAAGAATTTGGTCCTTTTTTTCAATACCAACATTATATTATACTTGGTTAACATTAATTTTATATATCACATGGTACTGTGTTGATATCATTTATATTCAGAACTTGATCATGTGATGATATCAGCATTATTCAACCCTTGGCAAACATAATGTCATTAAAATTATTTGCTAACATGTTGATACCAACATTCAATCACCTGGGTCCGCCATTTTGTGAAATGTCCACAACAGCAAGATACAATTCATCATAACACCTGTATATAAATATATGAAGTATTCTATATATGATGAGCTATTTTTTGTACATATTTGTTTATTGGCTACGAGCTCCAAAGAAGAGATGGATCTTTTTGCCTGGCTGACAACTTTTGATGCTATTATTCATTGGCTGCTTTTATCTCACAGTTGCTTGTAAAAGTTATCTCCCCTTTGTAACTCTTCCAAAGGAAAATCATTAATATGACTAAGAGGATTTCAAGACATTTTGATTGGCATTGCATAATTTGGTAGATTTGGTTTTGGAGATATTGAAATGTTGATTTTCTTCAATGAATTTGATTTGAAAGATTAAGAAAAATTATTGCTCAACCACAGATAACTCACAAATTCATTCATAGTTAGGGACCGGTAATTCATTACTGGGGATGGTCGACCGATGATTTTTGGGGGTGGGTGGTAAAAAATTAAGACAGCCTTTGGGGGTGAGTCATAAAAAATTTAGACAGACCTTATGGGTGGGTCATTAAATATGACAGGCAACAGTGGGGGATCATGAAAAAACATGACAGCTTTTGGGGGTGGATCACATTTATTTATGTCATGCTTGAAGATAAACCAATAATAAATTTCCCTCAAAAGAAAATGCCTTATCAAAACTTGTATTAATCAATTTCATTTGGAAGATCTACAAATTGGACTAAAATGACTCCTAACTGTTTAATCCTAATGCTTTTACCCTAAGAAAATGAACTCTCGCATCAAAAAAGTCTTTAGTCTCATGAAAGCAAGTTGTGTACAGCATATGAATCGTCCAGACTTGAATGTTTGCACAAAGTCACTTGACCGAACGTATAGAAGCCTGATTTTAGAGACTTTTGAGGTCTCTGAACAGAAAACAGCAAACTGTTATGAGCAATTCAGCAGTTAACGTGTGCAATTTTTTAAATGCTGTTATGTGTATGTCATTTGTTGGTATATACTGAGAGAATTGCACAATTTGTATACCACAAGATTTTGAAATGTATCTAGACATCATTTTGATGATTTCATATTTTTGAAAATGAGATGAAATAAGAAGGTTGAAAATGTGATTTGATTTTAAAGAATTTGTGAAAATCTTTGTTGAAAATGAATTTGACAATTATTGTTAATATTTTGAATATGTTAATATTTTGAATATGTTAACATTTTTGCAATGTTTTTACAGTGATAACAATACATTTTGTTTGCAATTGAAACAATTCTTTCTGATACATGCCCATATAACAATTTGAAATTTGGCAATTTTATCTTATCATGGCATTGAATGTATATCTGTTGTGTGTATGACTATATCAAACTTATGGATGATTCTGGTAACTTTCGTTGAGTTTTGATGTTCAATATAGCAATAATGTGTGAAATGCCTAAAAAACACATTTCATAAAAATTTCACAAATTTCTAAAATCATTTTATAATGTCAGCTTACTTTGAAACTATTATAGTATATTTTGTATTGAATTGTTAGGTTTGATATAATCATACAGTTGTTAATAAATTTTAACAATATTTTATAAGACATGTAAAAATTTGTTACAAAAGTATCGCATGGCTGTCATGTGATGAAATAACTGTTAATGCTTGTTTGAAGTTGAACATGTTGCAAAAATAAGTCTGTTGAGAACATATTTTTGAAAGTTCTGAAACTCTGTTAGCCATATTTAATGACATTTGAAATAAACTTGTCTGTTATTTGATAATCTGCCATTTTAAGCATTGTTTCAACCGAAATAAATCATTCATGATGTCGTCTAAATGGAGGTACTCAGTTGTGACGTCTTTTGGACGAAAGAACTTGCTTTGTTTCCTGAAGGCTTCCAACATAGAAGCCTAACAATTTATGTTGACACAGAGGTTTTATGTTGTAACAACATCCATTGTTTAGAGCGCATCTGTTACGGAACTGTGTTTTGTTTGTATCCAGGCTGGGGTAAAACACAAGGGGCGGAGTCATGTAATATTGGTAAAGTCAGTTCCCAGTAAACTTTTAAACATGAATAAAGTCTTTCGTTATGACATTTTATAATGCCTTGGTGTTTTTCTTTACTGATTTAAAAAAAAAGAGGGGGATAACCATCCTCAACCCATGCCGCCGAAGGAACGGGAGGGGCTGAATTTTGCAGTTACATGTTTCGGGGAGTTAGACCCCCTTTACTGATTTTAGTTGATTGAGATTGCTGATTTACTGTGGTTTCAATAGAAGGTGTCTGTTTGTTTATCAACAATAGGGTTGAAAATTAGTATCGTTCATGTGTACGTAGCAATAATGATTATTGTAACGACTTCTTTTATTTTTATGTAGAGAAGTGGATACATCAGCCTACAATCTTATCGTTGATATCGTTCTGCCTCACTGATCCAATAATCTACTAGAAGACAGTGACCTGCTACTGTCAAGTACATAAAAGACACTATTTTTACATCATCAAGTACTGACATCCAGTGCTATGACATCAGAAAAATGATCACTCACAATGTTATGACATCACTAAATTTATACAGCACAGAAATTTTATTCTAAAAAATAAAAGCCATTGGCTCTGTAGCTCATCAGGCTTTACATTTGATTTTGCTTTAGGGTGTGGCCAATGTTGTTACGCCCTTAGTAGGGGCCACAGGGTCACAAAATTTACAATTATTTATCCTTACGCGTCAAGGAGTCTGTACACAAAGTTACAGCTTTCTAGGCATATGCCTCTGGAGAAGAAGATGGAAATAGGTTGTTAGGGTGTGGTTAAAGGGTGTCGCCTCTGAGGCCCTTATGAGGGGCCACAGGGTCACAAAAGCTACAATTTATAATCAATTTTAGTCAAGGAAATTGTAAACAAAGTTTAAGCTTTCTAGGCCTTATGGTTCTGGATAAGAAGATGAAAATTGGTTTTAAGGGTGTGGCCCCTGTGGCCCTTATTAGAGATCACAGGGCCACCAAAGCTACAATTTATAATCCTCACTAGTCAAGGAGACTGTACACAAAGTTTCAGCTTTCTAAGCCTTATGCTTCTGGAGAAGAAGATGATAATAGATTTTAAGGGCGTGGCCCCTGTGGCCCTTCTTGAGAGAATGCCTAAACAAGAAAACCCTCACTTCTGAATTTAGTGCTATACCGACCATGATCATCATCATCCGCTTTAGATTATCCAGGCCGTAATTAATCCTCAAGACAAGGGTAAGGCCTGTCTGTCGGTTGAGAACGGAGGCTTCCTCTCCAGGCTGGGCGATCCAGTGGGCTGATAAAAGTCCATACTCATGGCCTCATGCCAGTGATAGGCAAAATATGATCAAAAACAGGTTTATTTTACTTTAAAACTTTTCACTGATAATGACACTTTAAATACATCCCTATGTCAAAAGTCTTTGGACTGGTCACCAGCACTTTGAAGGTTGCAGCTAGCACAGGCCCATGCATTCTCTCCCTACAGAGGCAACTCAGTCATACCTGAATTAGCCTCTGTTCTATTACGGCTAATACACGGGACAGAAGGTAGAAATCTGATTGGAGGCAATCAAAGTTAGTTGTGCAATCAGCGACGCCGTTTCAAAAGTGGTCATTCGCAAAACCTCGTCCATCTCCGTGTGGTTCGTCAAAGCTTTCGTTGAAATTTCACATCCAGGGGAGGTGATTCCTCCTACTACAAACCATCGCTTTTTGCCTTCTTATTAGTTATTTTTTGGTTGATTAGTACAATAAAATCTATCATAAAACAAATAATAATTTACACAATTATAAAACAGTTTCTATCTAATCAAAAACCCTATCCATATCAGATTTTCAAATAGTTTCCCTCTCACACTGTCAATGAAAAATACACATAAAGACATTATATTTGTCTTTGTCACTATACGACCGTTAAGAACTCCCTAAGTCATGGATATCCAAAATGTGTTTTCATTGGCTGCAAATAAAGGAGATATTATAAGTAACAACTTTTTGCCACTTGGGCAATCTGCCGGAACCCCAGGATCTAGGCGTAATAGAACAGAGGCTAATTCAGGTATGACTGAGTTGCCTCTGTGGGGAGAGAATGAGGCCCATGGGGAACCAGTGTTTTCATAGGCAAGATGGGTTTGTAGACACAATTTAGTAGACATGGTTGGTTCAGAGACAGATAAAATTGTGATATAGATGACATAATTGTGCAATTTCAATTTGATAAAACAAAGTATTAAAACAGAAACTCATTAAGATGCAAAAGTGACAAACTTATGAAAACTCACGAAACATAAAAAAATACTTTACTTCAATATTATAAGGAAACAATATTAAGACACAGAAATGAAAGTACTACAAAAATGTTCAATAGGACCTATACTGAAACATTTTCATCAAAATTCTTTTAAAATTATTAATTCTTGAAATAATTTTCAGAAATTAACATATTTACATCATTTTATATTATTATAGGAATACAGAAAATCATATTAACGACCTTTAAAAAAAACTATGATCTTTTGATTTCAAATCCGTATTTCCATAAACAAATCCATGTTTTGCATGTAAAAACAAACGGAAGTCCAGAATTTATATACACCAATACCGGAAGTTAAGTTAACACGTGAAATCTGTCAGTAAAGTTGTTTACGTTCTGTTCGTAGATAAACCCTTGTTTAAAATGTGTAGTGTTCAAGATGACGGAGATGCAATAGCGGAGAAGAAATCGCCAGATAAGTAGGTGTTTTTTAGTTGAATGACAATAATTATCCAAATAGGTAAAAATGTAGAGAATGTTTTTGATCAACTCACGGATTTCGGCTAGTAACGATAAGTTGCATCATTTCAGTTATCAAACATAATCGTAAATAATATTCATTAAAATCAACCCATCAAATAATTTACATTCACGTTAATCTTGAAAATTGTTTAGGTGTATTTTGAACTATTTTCAATGTTTTCACGTGAGAATCTGGAGATCACGTACATTATCATATGAAAATGATTTTCAGTTCCACTCTTGGTCGCGTATGCATGAAATGCAAAGAAGAAAAGGCAGTTGTTTTCACAAGAGTCAATGATGCCTTTTGTCAGTGAGTATTCATCCATAATATTTCAACAGATTCAAACTGTTTTAAGTTTTTTATTACATCATGTTTTTAATCACATCAATATTTAAATAATCCTGAATTTGTGCTTATGGTCTATTTCTTTTTGACGCCACTAATGGCTGAAATATTGCCGAAGCGGTGTAAAACAATAACTCACTCATTTCTTTTTGCCTACCAAAAAAGAAAGCAAATAAAGAAAATCATATATGGCTTAATTTCTTTGCTTAAAAATGTTGCTAATCTTTTTGTAAGATAAGTTTTTGAAATAATCTTAACATGTTTTGTGAAAAAATTACCAAACTGACATCCAAGTAATTTCTTATAGGGCTTGTTTCCAAGTGTACATTGTCCACAAATTTCGATCAACAATTGGAAAATCTCACCTGATACGAGATGGCGAGGAAGTTTTGATTGGCTTTTCTGGAGGACCGGCCTCGTCGGCTCTTCTTCATCTCGTACAAGAGGTTTGTATTTTTCATTGACTATCAGTTAAAAGTTTCTATTTTCTCAATGAAATAAAGACAGGAAAGAAACAAGGAGTAAATATCATTCACTCTTTGGAAGTTACCAATGCAAGTGAAAAGGGATTGTTTCTTTTAATCTAATCCATGTAATTTGATTCAACCTAACCATAGCACCGTATCATTATGATAATGATGATAACAATGTAAACCTCAAATTTTATCAATGTTTCTAAATATAACAACAAAGATGATTATTTTCTTGCACATAATAATCTTTTTGTATTGCTATCCTTAATCAGGCTTTTACATAGTCAATCGAAACTGAGAGTCCTGGGGACTCAAAGCATATACTTTTAGGAGTCCTTTTCCTATTTCAGGAGTACTTAAAAACATTATAGAAGTTTCATACTTAATGGAAAGGTTGATAAAGATTGCCTTTAATGGGATGGTTATTGGTTGATGTTTTAATTCCATCCTGACATGAACATCATACTGAAATGTGTTTTCATTGAAAGATTAGATATTAGTATCAGAATAATACAAGTCACAGAGGACCCACATGATTAGTTTTTGGGGGTCCTCTTGACATTTTCTGCGTCAAATACTCAGGAAAGTTGCATCCCGTAAAACCCTGCTTAATACCTTTATGTTACACTGTTTAAAGGGACTGAGTTTGCGGGCACATAAACGTCTGAGATTCAAGCCAAGTCTGGTCCATATTGACGGTAAGTTGAATCTTATAGAAGCTAAATATCTAGAGTAATTAATGCAGAACAAGATGACAACTTTATTCTGATTTCATGATACCATATACAACATTTCCATACCAGTTCTTGTGTCGTTCTCAAGCAGAGATCAGTATGTAATGTTGCATAATTTGATTGTACAACATCTTTCTCTCACAGAAACAAGTTTGTTGTCACTGTCTGAAAGTGAACGTGATGTAAAGGTGAAGTCTGTCATAGATGTTATGACGAAGACAGGGTATCCTTCATTCATCACACCTTTACAACAGGTAACTATCAAACATCTTATATCATGAATAATACTGTCCTTCATAAACAAAGTTGTCTGTCCTTACTTAGTTTAAAAGCCACATACCTATTTAACAATGTTAACAAGGTATAAATTCTTGCAGTACCAGCACTGGTATTAATTTTTTTCTTTCAATTATATTATTCTCATTAGACCATAATTTCATAATACATTACAATAGATAACCAAGGAGGTTAGGATTTGAGTGTGAGTGTGGAATGAATGATCTTTTTCATAAAAAAATCCCACTCAATGTCAAACTTTATTGTGCAAGTGGCCATTCATTTCCCTGTAACAGAGGTGGATGAATACAATTTAATTTATACTGCAAGAATTTTTTAATTCTATTAATTTAATTAATAGAATTAAAAAATTCTTGCAGTACGCACATTCTCAATATACATTTTTGTAGGTCCTAACTTAGTCTGTTACGTTATTTTTATGGTCATTGCGCCCCATGCTATATCAGAGTTTCTGATTTTGCCTCAGGTTGGATCTTGTCAAGAACCTGAATAAACAATAAAACATAGTTTGAGTGATAAGCGCCTTTATGTTGTCTGTCGTTTTCAACAATTTCAAGTGCGACTTCCGACTTTATGAAAAGGGATACCACTCATGAAGACTCCATACCACGAGGAATATTATCAATGCGCTTCTGATATAAGCACCTTCTACACAGACATACCTTAATGAATATTTGTATGTGAATTTGTCTACATGTTTAGATGTGCCTATTTTCAACTTTCCATGGAAACGTAAATTTATTGGAGATCGGTGGGATATATCATCTTCTGATGACTCTTGTTATAACTATTTTAGAACACCTACCCAAGTTTCCATTGAGATACCTATGTGAACTTACCCTTTGTTTTTGTATTTCTAGGCTCTTGATTTGAGCAAGGCAACAGAATCGCCAAAGGACCCCCACAATGCTCTGTGTTGGGATGCGACTACAGATGCTGGGAGATCTGGCTTTGAACAAATAAGATGTGATAAGGGTCTTTCCGATATCCTTGACTCAATGACCTCTTTGACAGCAAAGGAAGACTTCATCAGAAATTTGAGGTTTCTCTTAATTTATTTAGAAATTTAAGAACATATTTTCAATCAGGAAAACTAAAAACCAATTCTGGTAACTGAATTTTTTTTCTCAATTTTAAACATTCATTTCTTTATGCATAATGATATATACATAACGAATGGAAATGTTTAGGACCCTTGAATTTCAAGCAGTAGAAGAATACTTCATAATCAATTATATATACAAGCAGCTTCTCTTGACATACTCCACTCTGAATAACGCCTCCTCCCCACAGTTCTCAAAGACTTACTTTCATATTATCAGCCTTTATGATTCCTCAGATCATCATCCCAAACTCAGTTCACTCAATATATTTATAATATATATATTTATGTTGCATGCTGTAACTATTTTATAGAAGGTAAAATTTCATATTTCAATTTGCTAAAATGGAATCTTTTATACAGTATATTTTCTCCTCTTTAATTCATGAGAGAACACTTCTAAAGCACAAATGCACAATTAGGGGTTTGTTTGGAAATATATCTTGGATAAATATGAACCTTAAACAAATTTTTTTGCAATAAATTGATTTCAGAATCCAACTACTGTCTGCTGTGGCTCGTCACCATGGTTACGGCAAGGTAATGGTTGCCGACACCTCATCACGACTAGCTGTGCGGATATTGTCGGACATTGCTCAGGGACGTGGAGCCCAACTACCTGCAGATACAGTGGGTTTTTTAAAAATACATAGTCAGTAGATTTGTGCCAATACAGTCATGTCCAGAAACAATACTTATCACGATACTAAAGAATGTGTGATTTGATATAATACATGGTACAATATACTATTTTCAAGTAATTTAACAGAAAAAAACCCAATAACTTTGAAAACCATCTTAAATTTAGATAAACATTTGTACTGTCTGGTTACATATCAGGATAGAGGGCATTCTGTCTCAAGGTAAGAATGTCACGCTAACTCCAATAATCTGTTCTTTTGTTGCCTTGAGTCCCAGACTGATTGGCTAACTGAACCTACTTCAGATCATGGGACTATACGCTTTGTTCTCAGACCTTGCAGATTTGATTAATGTGTTTCCCGGTAGAGCCAGTATCTGAAACTTTTATACCATGGACAAGGTCAATTTTAATTGGACTGTTTTAGTAGAATTTGTGTCTTCTCTTTTCAGCATTTTGCAGATAGTCGTCATGGAGATGTTATGTTAGTGAGGCCAATAAGGTTTGTTTACTAGTATATTGTCTCCTATTATTACTCCTTCATCTAGTACTATATATCATTATGTATAAACCATCTACCTGCCTTATAGTCAAAATAGTTCATTGTCTGCTAAATAATTTCAATTTACTATAGAAAGTATCCATTTCAGAGGGTGGTTATTAAGCAGATTTTGTTTAAAAATATACTGTATATGACCAGGTATAAGCCGACTCCCTTTCTCAACCCCCGAATTCCAGTCAGACCGACCCCCCTCTTCGCAGCTCTATTTTGCTGACAGTATGTCGATATGATGCCAGTTGCATTGAAACTAAAAGCTCATGAATCCTCAAATGACAAGTTAATTTTAAGACGTATATTATTTTAAAAAAACTATAAAAGAAATTATAAGTGTTCACTTACTGTGTTTGTTTTAATCATATTACATATTATTCTCGACAAATTGTTAACGAACGACAGTCAACAACCTTTGGTGCATGAAGTGTTTGCTGGAAATGAGATATTTGTGACAAGCCTTTTCATTGGCTAAATTATGTAGGTCAACCAATCAGCAAATCGGTTTAAAAAAGATCTACGAAACATAAAACGTGGTTGTAATAATTTCATGACAACATTTTGTCGATACAATATTAAATGTGTAAATATGTCAGATTTTCTTACACGTTTTCTATATTTTATTATTTCAAAATTAACATGCAGTTAATTGAAATATTTGTGTTTATAAAAGTCGAAGAATTACGATCAGAAATATAACCATGAGCAAAAATTATATAAGGAATGTTATTCGTCGTAACGAAATTAAGATTGAAATTCAAAGTAATGTAAAACATCGTGCTTTCACGAGTGTATCTTTGACAAAGATTTGATTGAATTTCGTTAAGATATGATTGATAAGTTTGGAAATATGTCTTATTAATACTTTAAAATGGACAACAAGTCTTTTGAACTGTGATAACTCTTGATAATATTTGAAAAACCGGGTTTCAATTGCCGATCGTGGATGCGAGTGAAGCCACATCGATCTGCCGAAATCTAACAGTATGTGAAGGTTGCTTGAATATTTCATATTAATATATATCTTTATATATTTTTCAACTTCTCTTTGTATATTTTCATTAAAAACAACAACACAACAAAAGTAATTTTTATTTTACAAGTTCAATATAGAAATGACCTCGATGATTGTGCATGTTGCTTCCTGTGTAATCATCGACTCACTAACTCGCTGGGCTGACGATACTCGTGCTTGGTCTCTTGATTTTTTTCATCTGCATCATATAACTCAGGTATAGGCCGACCCCCCTCTCTGACCCCCTAATTTCTGGTGTCAAATTCTCGGCTTAAACCTGGTCATATACGGTACTCTACATGTTTGAATTAGAAAGATTATTTGGAGAGGATATTGTCAAAATTTGAAAATATTTTTTTTTTTTTTTTTTTTTTTATTCTTTTTTGTGGTACATATGGTTACATGCGATTTTCGTTAACATACAACATGATAGTAGTAACAGGATACAGTATACATTTTGATATGGACAACTTGATAGTTTGATATGGACAACTTGATAGAATTGGTAACATAGGAAAAGGTATGAACTTCCAACCTTTTTTTCATAATTCAGTGATAAGGTAAAGGTATATGAAAACAAAGGTATATGCGAAGACAGTTTTGTTAGTCATTAAACAGCAAGTGGCAGGTTGACCAAAATTTCATAAATTTTGAGTAACTGCATGTTGAGAAAGCATTATACTTATCAATATTATATGTTTTCTTAATGTCATTTATAATGGAGTTTAAATTTGGTGTTATTCCATATTGTTTTGTTTTGAATAGGTTGTACTTAACAGTTGTGATTATCGTGTTCAGTACTCTGTTTCTGTTTTCAGGATATCCTAAGCAAATGTTACGTTTGGACAGATCAATGTCAGCTTGGGTACATGTCTCTATCCATTCCTTAAGTTTTGTCCATATATCTTTAACAATAGGGCAATCGAAAAAAAGATGACAGATGGTTTCTTTTTCTTCCTCACAAAAGCTGCATTTATTTTCATCTTTGAATTTCATCTTATACAAAAGTTCGTTTGTCGGAAGAATTCTATGTAGAATGGAATATTGAAACCATGTTGTTTTTGAGTTTAGATTTGATACGAATGGCATCTTGTTTATTTGATTCCATTCAAATTCATCGATTTTACAATTTAAATCTTGTTCCCACTTATTTCTGTATTTATGTAAACTCGCTGTGTTTTCTGACTCCTGTAGTATATCATAAAAAATTCGACATCCTTTTTTCTTTGTAGCTATGTTTTCGATAAAATATGGGATATATGGCATATTTAGTTTTGTTTCGATGTTGATTTTTGCTTTGACTGAATATGATTTTATTGCCCTGATAATACCAGCGTATTCAAGGAAGTTTGTTTTACATTGGTACTCTTGAATTAGTTCTGAATATTTGAAGAAGTTCCCTTCACTATTGACTATGTCATTTATTGAATATATGCCAACGTTTGACATTTTTCTGTAATGTACTGGTGTGTTATTGATTTTGATATTTTCATTATTCCATAATGGCTGGGATAGGATATCAAATTGAGTCTTTACGGTTTTCCCCTTTTGTATTATGAACTTTCCCCATGCTTTTAAAACATCTTTCCAAAAATCGTTTGTTCTCGGGGTACATACGTGTTCCATTATGGTTGCTGCACTATATTGATAGAAATCTCTATATGCAGGGGATATATTTATATTAAAAAGCTTTTTTAACTTTGAGTTGTTATCACAGTTGAAGAGTCTTTTCACCCAACTTATTTTTTGCGAGATGATTGTATTTCTAATATCCGGAGCTCTAATCCCACCCTCATTGTAGTTACTAGCTATTAGTTTACGTTTAATCTTATCAGGTTTTCCTTTCCAAATGAAATTAAAGCACAGTTGTTCTAGGGATTTTATGATTTTTTCACTAGGATTAGGAAGAACTGTAAATATATTATTTAATTTGGTAAGATAAGACTTTTTAAAACTGTTATCCTACCAAGTGGGGTCAGGTCTCTTCCAAGCCACTGGTTCATGATGATCCTAATTTTTTTAAGCTTATCTTTGTAATTTCTCTCGACCATTTCTGCCAAGTTATGCGTAAAAGTTATGCCAAGGATAGTAAATTCCGTTTTTGACCAATCTAATTTGTAGTCTTTGCAAAGCGTCTTTTTTGAATGTTTTAAGGAACCTATCCAGATAACTTGTGTTTTACTTGTGTTTATTTTAAGACCAGAGAAAGATGCGTATTGAGCCAATGTTTGTAATGTCGCTTGGAGGCATGCTTCCGACCCGTCAAGTGTTAACGATGTATCGTCTGCGAATTGTGTAAAATATGGTTTGTGAATGTTTTTGAAAAAACTTGACTAATGCTTATTTCAGAGAGGTGACCTCCAAAGAGATAGCAATGTACAACTCGTTAAATCAGGTGCAGCCTGTCTTCATTCCAACACTAACCACCAAGGTAATACTCAGAGAAGAGAGGCGCTTAATTATCCTTTTTGGATTTATAAACTTGGTGACCTTTGGAATCCACTAAAGAATACCAGGAGTAATGTGAGAGAGAAGGACAGCTTGCGAGGGCTTTCCGTCAAAGAATGCTTGCTGCTCAAGGAAGAAAGCTTTAATCTGACCCCGAAGCCAATACCGAGGGCAGGGGTATTCTTTGACGGAAAATCCGTGGTAGAGGTTCATATATCACAGATTTCATTACTGAAAGAGAAGAGAGGTGCTTAATTATCCATTTGGGATAATTTGATTAATGAACTTAAGGGATCCACTAAAGAATATGTTACGAATAGAGTTACGTTTATATACATGATACTCATGTGGAGAGGGATGGAAATACCTTACTTTACAAGCTACAGAACATGCAACTCTTTCTGATGAACCGTCCGTTTCTTGAGGGTCAGACATATAAGGAAAAAACATCAATAAAATGATGCTGTCTGTTGCTAATGGCACACAGTGAATTACTGATATTACTTTCCACTTGTAATAGGAACAATAAGTCTTTCTACTATCTTAACGGTATCATTTACGAGAGATGTATTTCAATTATACATCTTTTGTTCTTACAGGCAAACAGCGGTGCAAGCATAGATCATCTAACAGAGACTTTTGTGACAGGTCTTCAAGCAGATTTCCTCTCAACTGTCAGTAATATTACAAGGTAGCTTAACCATGTCTTCTTTTTTACCAATAATGTAGAAAATAAGTAGCGATGTATTTTCAATATGAGCACATGTATACCTATCACTTTTGCCTAGCAACTATTGTTGTAGCGCAACATTCTGTATTTATACATCTGTGATGTCATAAAACCGTTTTCATGAAGCCACTGTTACTGGCTGTTTCAAGAAAAAGTAGCCTTTTTTATATCGCTATTTCTTTAGAAATGAAAAAGGGTCGGTAATAACAAAATTATTTCTCTCAGAAGTGTGTCATTTGACTTCTACTCTAGTGAATTTAAGAACCCTCACTCTTATCACATGTTTAAAAAAAATCATGTCTCACAATTTCTTGGGCAATATTTATTTAATTATAATTGATAGTAATTAGATGTCATTAAACAATTGAACATAACTTAAGGACACTGAAGAAGATGACCTTAGTTGTGAATAAATGCAGTCTAAGTAAACCTAGCCTCAATATTATCCGTTTCACTCCTATACTGAGTCTAGAAAGGTCTAGTAGAGGGTCGCGTCAGCTGATCTTTCTCCAACGTTATACGTGCGTAGGCAGACTATTGTGGCTTGGTAAGCTGAGTTCTGAATGGTCAATTCAATACGTGGGCTGACCTAGACCTTTTTAGACTCAGTTTAGGGGAGAAACGGATAATATTGAGGCTAGGTTTACTTAGACTGGAATAAATGAGATAAAATTGATTTATCATTGAATTAAGCTTGTAACATTCCATTTAGAACTGCTGGCAAACTTGACAGTGTTGAGAAGCTGAACGATGATGATGTTTGTGTCTTGTGTCGGGTGAGTTGTAAAAATGGAAATATTTGTTCGGAAATGGAGTGATGAGAGCACTATTATCCCTGCCACCAAGCATCCTGCTACATCAGCGTATATGTCTCCGAGTTATGCTCCAACCTATCTCCTGATATCCTTCAATGGTATTCAGCCGTATCGCTGACAGGTGGTTACTCAGCGCTATTTATAGCCTGTCTGTTTTCAGTCAAACCATTTCGAACTCCATACACTGTTGTCTAGCGATGTCGCTTGTGGATATCTAAGAGAGCGCAGTTTAGAGCTGAGCGGGAGTTTGCAATGAGACTTCAGATTTATCATCTTATAGCACTCACATTGGCTGATTTGAATCACGTGATGAGCACGCGGAACGAGGCCAAGAAACCAGTTTGCCGCTATCGTT
Organism: Steromphala cineraria; assembly: GCA_916613615.1. Lineage (NCBI taxonomy): Eukaryota > Metazoa > Mollusca > Gastropoda > Trochida > Trochidae > Steromphala > Steromphala cineraria. The sequence goes on from OU744730.1 coordinate 8,583,011, forward strand.
GAAAGGGCATCATTTGATTGGCTTGCTATATATAGCGATACTGCAGAATACCATAGCAGGATATCAGGGGATAGGTTAGAGCATAACGCGGAGACATATACGCTGATGTAGCAGGATGGCCACCAATTGGATTGGGGATATAGATTTGGGCTCCATCTGTCTGTACAGGTTAAATGCGATAGCATTTATCAGAAACTACTTAAGATAGGGTAACCAAATTTGGTGTGTGACCACTGAATTATAAGCATGCAATTTCTTTTTACAGAGTTATAGCCTTTGTTCCATGATTTTTGTAAAGTAAGTGTTTGGAGCCATAATGAAAACCAATTTGGCAGATGATGTTGATGACTACTGATATGTCTTCATGTTTAGTTTTGTTTTGTCTAATTCACTATTTTAGTCCCCACTTGACACAAATGTGCCAGAAGCTTCGGCACTGCGCTCAGTAGAATTCTCTCAGAAGTTGACCACGAAGAGCAATTCTAAGGGGGAAAACTCCACAACAAGGGGAGACAATTGCTGTGGAGATGGTGATGAAAGTAAAACAAACATCTGTTTAAGGTATGTGCACTGAATAATTTCACTTTTAGAATCTCACTTATTTGCAGTGAGGTTTCTTCTTTTATCAGCAACTTGACAATTTAAATTTCAGGATTTGTGGTTTCATTTTGTGACTTCTCTTTTCTGTAAGATGATCATGTGATTTATCATGAAGTTTTCTTCACTCATAGTATTTCTGATAATCTTGTCAAACTTTCAGGCTGCATCGTGAGGACCTCAGCACATCACTTTGTTATGGCTGTCAACTTACCTTAAGAGATATGGTAAATAGCTATTTATTTATTTATTTATTTATTTATTTATTTATTTATTTATTTATTTATTTATTTATTTATTTATTTATTTATTTATTTATTTATTTATTTATTTATTTATTTATTTATTTATTTATTTATTTATTTATTTATTTATTAACAGCCCCGTGTGAAGTTGCCATCGTCGCCGCCGCACTCGTACTACTAGCTATTAGAGCTGCAACGATACATTCGTATATTCGGTGAATCGAACCGTGGCAGTGTGTGAATCGTATTTGTTATTCGTTACAATGAAAACCGAATATTTTCGTTTTTTAATTTTTTTTTTACTTTTCACAAGAACATAATTATTGTGCACAAATTTTGTATTTAATCTGAATAAAAATACTTTTTTATTTACGTTCACAAAGTGTTTTAAATGCGTGTGTTATATTTCACATCGTCTCAACCTGTCAACAGGAAGTAATGCGAGATCTATGTTCCATCTCGTTGTTATAAAAATCGATATTGCTGGTCAAAGTAAACATCACGAGAGTCAAAAATAATGCAAACATTATTCAATACGGCATATGTTTAATTTATTTGTTGATTAACTGTTGTAATTTGTCTCTCAACGTCAACGAGTTAAAATAAAATTCTTCGCTCCCGGAACGAGCATAAATAAAAACTCCCATCGTAACTTCTTGACGACAAATAACATTATTAATATTCTTTCGTGCTCATTACCATAAATTTTGCAAGTTCTTTTTCGATTTTCATTTAAGTAAATATTTCAATTAACTGCATGTTGTTTTGTAAAATGTAATATATCGAAAATGTTTAACAAATATTTGAATATTTAGACATTTAATATTGTATCAACAATATGTTGTCATGAATTTATTACAACCGCGTTTCAGTTTCATACATCGTTTTCAAATCGACTTGCTCATTGGTTGACCTATATTTCTTGGCCAATGAAAAGGCTTGTAACAAATATCTCTTTACCTGTAAACACATGCGGCAAAAGCTGTCGACTGATTTTCTCGTTCGTTTTCCATAAGAATAATATTATGTAATCTGATTAAAACAAACAACAAACAATGTAAGTTAGCATTTGCAATGTCTTTTATCATTCTGTGGTAATGGCGGCCTCATGTTTCAGGCAAATCTTTGTCGACACTACACCAAAAAGTATCACTCAGACTACCTGATTTTTGTGGTTTTCAAATTTTTTATTTTGCATTCATATTCGTGAATAATTATTCGTATTCGCTACCCCATATTCGTGATACGTATCGTATTCGCCTGGTAGTGTATTCGTTGCAGCTCTACTAGCTATTACTTTTTTCCACTAAGCTTTCCAGAACTCTTATTCATACCTTACTACTCATACCTCGGGGGAATGATTTTGACACGTTCACTTTCAAGGTCAAAGGTCAAGGTCACAAGATATGTATTCACTCTAAGAATTCCTTGTAAACGCGATAACTTGAAAAGTTTTTGTGCTATAAAGCTCTAACTTGGTATATATCATCCTTGGAAAAGTAAAAAATTTTGAAAAGGTTTTGGCTACAATCCGTCAAAGGTCAAGGTCACAGCAAGGTCATGACGTAAGCATGTTTTAGCGAAAATGCTTTATTTTAACTATGAACACTTTTAATCAATACATGATTGTTATACTCAATAAAAAGTGTTCAATGATTGTGTGACCTTGAAAGTCAAAGGTCAAGGTCATGAGATATGAGGTATTACAAAATGCACTAAATTTGGGTATAACTTTATCCCATTTAGCTTTTCAGAACTCATGAACATGTCTAAATGTTAATACTTGCAGGGAATCATTATGACATGTTCACTTTCAAGTTCAAAGGTCAAGGTCACGAGTTATAAAATCACCGCAAAATTATTTGTAAACACGGTAACTTGAGAAGTTTTTGTGCTATGAAGCTCTAACTAGGTATATATCATCCATGGAAAAGTAAAAAAAAATTGAAAAGGTTTCGGCTACAATCCGTCAACGGTCAAGGTCACAGCATGGTCATGACTAAAGCATGGTTAAGCGAAAATGCTTAATTTTAACTATGATCACTTTTAATCAATACATGATTGCTATACTCAATAAAAAGTGTTTAATTATTGTGTGACCTTGAAGGTCAAAGGTCATGAGATATGAGTTATTGCAATTCCTTGTAAACACAATAACTTGACAAGTTTTTGTGCTATGAAGTTAAGATTTTATATATATTATCTCTTGAGAAGTAAAACATTTTCATAAGTTTTGGGTACGAACTGTCGAAGGTCAAGGTCACAGCAAGGTCAACATATATGGAGAAAATGGATTAATTTAATTTTTAACACTTTATTTCTTTACAATAATGTTATACTCAATGGAAAGTGTTCATTGATTGTGTGACCTTGAGTGTCAAAGGTCAAGGTCATGAGAAAATTCCCAATTTGGTGAGGCCTGTAAAAGGCGGAACAGGGTAAGGCGAAACCCCAAGTTTCGGGGCTGCTCTGCTTTTGCGGTATCCCGCAAATGCTAATCTAGTTTATTTATTTATTTATTAGATATTAGTTTTCATGATTATGGAATGTCATTTTAAGGCTTCAAAATCTCAAGATGAGAAAATCTAAAAATTTGGTATTCAATTTTGATCTTTGTTTCTTCAATATTTACCCTTTACTTATCAATTTCTGACAGTTTTTAAAATTGTATTTAATTGCATCTGAATTCAAATTTGTTTTGAATATAGACTACATAAACACAAATGAGAGTTTAATCAATTGGCACATGCTCTTGAAATGTCCACTGTAATTAAAGCTTACCTGTCTCTTTTCTCAGAAGGAAATTTCAGCAATTCCAAAACACACCATGCATGAGGCTGCTCGAAGAATCAACAGGTAATATTTCTTATGTTTCTTTAACTTTCATCACCATCTCCTTTAAAAAAAACGTGGTTTTGCAATGAACAATATTTCATAAAGAGATCCTCATTTTCAATGATATTTTACCTTGTTTTCTGGGCAATATTTTCTCTATCAGCGGTGTGAATTCAGAGTAACAAATGTGTCCTATTGTAAGGAGTTAGGGGTGGTAAGAAGGATGGCAATGTTCAGCTGATCAGCTGAATTCAGCTGTTTTGAGATTGTCCTTACTGTAGTTTTATTTATAAACAACCATCTAAGAACCTGAAGTTTGTATGCATTTCAGCTGTTTTTCAAATTCAACATTGCCATCCATGTTAAGGTGTCTTATTCAGGTAATCGTGTCATGAATGAACTATTGACAGATAAATGTTCCAACACTTCAAGATAACAGCATGAGATTAAATGGACAGAAGTTCTTTGAGACATACCGGTATCTGAAAATCTTTCACAGCATGACATTATGACAACTAGACAATTGATATGGAACTTTCTTCTGGGTTCAACTGTACTCCTTTCGGATGTATCTCCATGGCGATGAAGTTAATCAATTTTTGCAATCTTTTAACTGCAGGTCGAAGATGAGAGAGGATATTGATGAATTTCTTCTGGATGGAGGAAGCTGATGAAGGATTGCATTATATGATATCCGTGATGAAAGTTACCAGTACACAACATGAGCAACATATCTACCTGTCTCTCTGTCAAAGCTGCATGTCCCGCCGCTAATGGTTGAAATATTGCCCAAGCGGTGTAAAACAATAACTCACTCACTCAAAGCTGCATGGGTGACACATATTCCCCATCTTCAAAACAAACATTTAAGGTGTAGGTCTGTTCTCAGAATGTTATCTTCTATCCGAATGTATAACTCTGCATATTCTTATTTATGAAATTTTAGAATGCGTTGTTATCACCAAATTTCATGAAAGATCTTTATCACTTCAAGAGGATTTATGAATAAATTTCAACACAGTATTTGTTGGCCTTGCTCATTATATCTCCGTCCCAAGGACGACTTTACGTCAATGGTAATGCAGCTGATATTCCCATTGTTTTAAGAGCATATAACTGTTTCACAAAATTTGGTAATTGTCTCCCTTGTCATGAAGATGTGCTTTTTGGGGGTTTCAGACAAATAATACATTTTTAGCTCATCTGGCCTGTGAGGCCCAATGGGCTTAAAGTGACACAGAGTATCTTTCTTAAAATTTTATTTGGTTTTGATAAGCTACAAACGATCTCATATGCTGATTGAAGTTCATATCTCATCACTGGACTTGCAAATATATCCATTTATGCATACTATCTCTAAAATTCTTGATTTTATGGAAAAATCAAGAAAACATCTCAAACACGTTTAATAATCGAAATTATGCATCCAATTAATCTACCTATTCGTTACAATACCTAATAAACAATATCGAATCGAATATATCTTCCTGTCAGCTTATGACAAGGTTTCAAAATAACGTTTGGCGAATTTGCGCGCGCCACTCGAGCCACATTGTCCGGTTTTCGATCAAAATCCTGACTTTGAATGGTTGTATTTTCGCTCTAATGTACTGATTGGCCTTTAACTTGTTATTTTCAGTAACAGTTAGTGGTTCCCGATGTAATAACATCGATTTCAAAATTTGACATTATGTGATCCTATCAACATACTCTGTGTCTCTTTAATGAATGGCATGGTGTCCGCCGTCCGCCTGTCCGTTAACTTTGTGCATTTTTGACTTAATAAGTTCTAGAAAGCTGAATTTTATGTACATACTCCTTGACTAGTGAGGATTATAAACTTCTCTTTGGTGACCCTGTGACCCCTAATAAGGGCCACACCCCCAAAACCTATTTTCTAATATTTTTTCTCTAGAAGCTTAAGGACTAGAAAGCTTAAGCCTTGTCTACAGACTCCTAAATTAGTAAATTGTATTTTTTGTGACCCCGTCTAAGGGGGAAACTGATGAGCTACAGAGCCAATGGCTCATTTTTATGCCCCCGAATCAAAGATTCCGGGGGTATATTGTTTTTCACCTGTCCGTCTGTCCGTCTGTCCGTTTGTCCACAAAAACTTTAACCTTGGTCATAACTTTTGATTGGTCAGAGCTAGCTCTTTGATACTTGACATATGGATCCCTTGTGATGAGACCTTTCAGATGACACCATGACATTTGACCTTGTGACCTTGACCTTGACACAGCGAGCATTTTCCGAAAACTTTAACCTTGGCTATAGTTTCTATACTGTCAGTGCTAGGTCTTTGATACTTGACATGTGTATCCCTTGTGATAAGACCTTTCAGATGACAGCATGATATTTGACCTTGTGACCTTGACGTCCGTCTCTCCGTTTGTCCACAAAAACTTTAACCTTGGTCGTAACTTTTGATTGGTCAGAGCTAGGTCTTTGATACTTGACATATGGATCCCTTGTGATGAGACCTTTCAGATGACACCATGACATTTGACCTTGTGACCTTGACCTTGACACAGCAAGCATTTTCAAAAAAATTTAACCTTGGCTATAGTTTCTATACTGTCAGTGCTAGGTCTTTGATACTAGACATGTGTATCCCTTGTGATGAGACCTTTCAGATGACACCATGATATTTGACCTTGTGACCTTGACGTCCGTCTCTCCGTTTGTCCACAAAAACTTTAACCTTGGTCATAACTTTTGATTGGTCAGAGCTAGGTCTTTGATACTTGACATATGGATCCCTTGTGATGAGACCTTTCAGATGACACCATGACATTTGACCTTGTGACCTTGACCTTGACACAGCGAGCAGGATGCATCCGGGGGCATTCGTGTTTCACAAACACATCTTGTTTTTTCTGTTTCCACGGTAACAGTTTTAACTTTATCTTTTGAAGTCAACCTCCTACTTCAAAGAAGTTAAGGAAAACAAAAGTGGTATTCATCATTTGCAAGAACTTTAAGTGTTTTCAGGGAAACTATTTGAAGTTTTGGCAATACACTTATGCATACCGGACATATGAATACCAATATCTAAACTTTTAAAGAATTTTAAAAACTTAGTGGTTTTGTAAATTTTCTGATTATGAAACTTTTTATCATCTTTTTTCAATGGAAATATCTTAACAACCTCATCTCTAGCAGGGAGTTCATCCAAAGCAATGCATTTTGGTAGATACAGATTCTTCTTTTCCTCTTCACAAGTCAATCTCTCTCAACAAAAAAACGAGTGAATAAAAGTAATGTTTTAATGATGAATTGTCCTTGCACACTGTATCAATACACACAGCATCCCGGACATGATAACCTGTAACAAATCCTCTAAAGTCCTGGCGGGGTAATAAGGGTCAACGCTTTCTTTCTCACCAATAAATACTAGTAGTCATAACCATGCAGTGACTATAGTCTGTTTCACATTTTCTCAGCATCCTGATATGTGATAACTGATGAATATGAATATTGTGTACTCATGCGTAAACCACCTCCAAGCTACCGCAATATTCACCATTGGCATATTGGCTTTACATCATTATAGCTTAAGTAAATCAGACCCAAAATAAAAATAATTATATTATTATTCAATTATATCAATCTCATTAAAATCAGTTGAAACAAGTTTCAATATGTTTAAACATATTTTGTCAACTCTTTTATTAATTATTTTATTATTCTATTGCTACATGTACTAGTCTGGCATAGCTCTAATAATGCAACAATTTCTCATAGCTCATTGGCTTGAATATGACATGAACAGTACTCAGTCTGAATGAGTAGTCAGATTGAACTGATTTTAATGAGATTGAAAGTAAACATCTACAAAATTTCTCTGCAATGATGGAAATAGGACACTAAGCCTTCACTTCTTATTTTTTGTCAACAGAACTTGTAACATCTTTTATGGAGTGTGTATACTAGTACATGTATGTTCATTTATATTACGGTCTGGTGGCGATGAAACAAGACTATTATAGATTTCAATAAGTTTCTATAAGAACGCTACTGCTCTTGCGGTTGTTTCACAAACAAACTTAACGCTAAGGTTAACCTTAGTGCCATCCTTGGGCTTCCGTAGTGACCCGTGTAATGGCACCCTGGTTGTTTCGGATCAACCAATCAAAATCAAACTTAGTTAGTAGTATCTCAATAGCCTTATATACTGAGGTTGATTCGTCTTTGCTTTTTGGCTGCGATGAACATTTTCAGTGACAAAATGCTTTTGTTTAAGTAAGAACATTAAATTCAAATGGTCTTAATCAAAACACGGTGTTCATTGTCTTGTACAGTAACAAAATTAACATTCTTGATAAAAGATTACCTTAAACAAATAACCCTCGTAGTGTTAAGTGAATGAAAGTGGTTTTTCTGTAATATGATCAAAATTGTTACAAATCTTACATCCAAAATCATGCATAAGACTATTATTTAATGCAAATTATTAATACTCTGATAACATGCATTGTTATTTTTAGAGCAGCAATTAAAACTGTTCAACAATATCTACAAAAATTTTGTTTGTTATGGATTACATTTCAAATTAAACCTTTTACTTTGAATTCAATCAAGCATGGTATATTGTATCATGATGTACTACCAAAAACATCTAACAATGGTTATGATTTTGTTCCTCTTGTTCCTAGTTTGTGTAACTACAATTAAAGGTGCAGTAGCATGTTTTTTAGTAAAATAAATTGATCTCTCCAAAAAGGAAATAAATGTTACAAATTGCAAGACAATGATGTTATATAAAAACCTACAATAATATGACAAGCTATGGAATCGATTTCCATGTACATGTATTAAATGAGTAAAAGGGATTCACACCAAAATGGCCGCCAATAGATTATTGTTGATCCTTGATTATTTCTTCTACGACTACCATTTATCAAGTTATGAGACAAGATGTAGACTCTATGAAGTTAATTAATGTTGCACAAGAGTGTACAAATTGGGAAAAGGCATGTACTATTATTACAAAATAATTAACATTCTACTGCCCCTTTAATCTATCAAGCAATTCTAACTCAAATTCTATAGAAGTAAGAGAAGGCTTAGTGAAAAGGAATTTATGGATGACAACTTCTTTATTCATGATATGAAACATTTCCACATAGATTCTAATGGAGTGATCTGAAAGTTGTCATCCAGTTATTTCTCATCATTATCATCCATCCAACTTTAAAAATGAAACTAGTTAAATAAGTAAATTCATACTCTTAAAAGAGAAATCAATGAAACAAGATCTGGATAAACAAAGATCAAGAATTCTGAATATACATTTACCAGTTTCTAATATATTCATTTCTAAATAACTTTTCTGTGGTTATTTCAAAATTATTGGCAATTAAAATTCATGCAGGCTCATGCTTACTAAAGGCAAGTTAAAGAGCAGTAGCACGTTTTTTGAAAATTTAATATTTTATTTTTTTCACTGATAATTGCATGCTAATGCTAAATGCAATATTTTGATAGTGTCAAAAATCTCATAACACAAACCAATCATCCATAGTCAGAGGACAAAGGATAAATATTCACATAGAATCCAGTGGCGGCCATATTGTGTGAAAGTTTGTGTTAGAAAAAAATAATCGCATGGCTAAACTTTACATTATATATTTGATTTATTGCTGCTTCATTAAGTTTAAATACATTGTCTTTCATTTGGAACCATCAATGTTCTTTTTCCTGACATCACCTTGTATTCCCCCAAAAAACGTGCTACTGCCCCTTTAAAGCATACAGATTTATTTGAGGGGACAAATATTTCATCTTTTAACACAATGGGTTGAATCACACCAAATAAAGGCTACAAAAACAAATTTCCTCAAAACAGTGAATAACTTCAATCAAAAGGGGGAAACATATCAAATTTCAAGATAAATATCAAGTAGATTGACTCCTCATGAATATCATTGGTACAAATTTATATCCTGCCAAAATTTATCACAATCTAAACATATTAAAAAAGCATTTAGTGACAAGATGAACAATCTAACTTCAAACACAGAGGTTACATGTGCTATTGAGAAGTCGCTATATTTTGTCTGTGAGAAAACATGGTTGATGAATGTTTCAATGTCATTCATGTGAATCAACTTAATTGCAGTGGACTACAAAGTTCTCTTATAGATTTATTCTACCATTAGCAACCTACACTTGTATGACTTTTCCATTGAAATTGGAGTCAAAAATCAAATACGCTTGAAAAGGTCATATTTCAAGTTGATATTTGGTTTTGTAAAGACGTATTCGTAAAAAAATATATGTAAAATAAATTATTTCAGTTTCTTTAAAGGATGAGACCTCATTTATTTTACACAATTTGAAGTGATTCATTGTTAAGTAATACTCGAGCAATATTTTAGCTATTGAATCATGTACACTTATTAAGTTATAGGAACCTTTATTTTGTTCTTCAATCTATTGAACATTTTCATATAGTTCTAATAAAAGTTAAAGTATACTTTCATATTTTTGATACAAGTTATAGATTGTAGCTTGATAATAGAAAACTTTCAAAGCTCTCATCACAGTAAGATACGGAAGTAACTTGACATGGACGCAATATGCATGAACTTTATCATTTCCCCCATATATCTATATGTATCTCTACTCATAATTTTCCACATGACCTCAGTTACATCATTTCAATACTCCTGGTTTTCTTAATGAAATTGCATTTTTACTTAAGTCTTTGATCTCCACAAACTGAAATTCACATTTATTCAGGTGGTAGAAATTCTGTCTTAGATATACTGTTAGGTTTTATGTAACATATTGTTTGGGAAGTTATGGCTAAAATCATGTCTGCGGGGAAATAGCGTTTTCTTGACTGATAGAAAATGTCAAATTTGTTTAATCACATCTGAAAACGAACTGATTTCAAAGTCTAGAAAACATGATATTTAACAATATCGTAGATTCTTAAGGTCAATCCACTCTGGAATATCAAAACCTAAGGCAAGACAAATTTAATACTTGATTTATAGATGACAGGCAAAAGCTCCAAGGCAAACAAATTGTTCTTTTTCTGAAACTCGAGGTATGTAAAATAGACATAAAAAAAGTTTCCTTTTTTAATTTAGGGGTTCAATTTGGCAACAATTTTATTCAGACGCACTCTGATTAGCATTTTACCCCAAAATAAGTCAAAATCATGATATTTCGTAAATCAAGTCAATAATTTGTTTTGCCCTATGAAATTAATCTTTTCCACTTGTTAACAATTTAAGATATATTTACAACAAGGCTCTCTATACTTATACTCCATACTTGGTGAAACAGCTTTCCATCTCCTATATCATTTATGCAAGGATATATCACAACCAATAGTTTAATTTTAAAAAAGAAAACACCTTAAAGATTGTCAACTATAGTAAGCATGACAGCAGGCACATGATGATCAAATTACTACCAGAGTAACACATGAAGAAATGGAACCCTCCAGGACCAATAACATGATTGAAGTAACCATAGTAACAACAGCACTTTTGGGACAGTCCATTATCACCAGAGGGTGATAGTATATTGCTTAATACTTAACATGGGATACAAGTCATATCTCATAGCGCAGAAACTGGACTATTTTGCGTGGTAACGGCAATCTATCAACATCTTCTTTTCTAATACGTTGCAGAATAAGATCGCGACAGGCATTTTGAAGCGATGTCACTGGAACAAAGAAAACACTCAATCAGAAAAAAATAATTTAGAAATTCACTCAGCATTCAGGATTTGGATAGTCTTATGAATAAAAGTTATTCTCATCTCAACCATTTTCGAAAATGCTAGGTAATTATTTTGGGCTGAATATAGATGTGACAAGCATATACTTACAACTATTATCATCTAAACAGTTTTCTTGCTTATGACCTCCCTTTCTTGAGCTTAGCCAATAAGCATTTACGCAGCTAAGATTGACAAGAATTATAACACAGTCTGATTAACATTAAACAAGTTCCAAAGGAATAAAAATTCAAATATTTAGTCTAACAAGATAAGAAATCCTTTCTACTAGGTCTGAACTCAGCTGTGTGAAACCCAGTCCTAAACAGACCGATGGTAATTAATACATCGCTAGCGGTGATCATGTGGAAAGCATGGTCAACAGAAATGACCTCTAGCTACTGACAATGAAGGCTTTCCTTGAAAACTTGGTTGGCTAAGCTTAGAACAGAACAGAACATGCAACCAAAGGGGCTGTGGTCAAACCTAGTGGAGGGGAAACCCCGGACCAAGTTCGAACCATGACATTGCTAATATTTTGAACATTTTAGTCCGACCTTTAATCAAACTGCATTTTAATTTGAAATAATGTATTTGTTCTGAAATACTTCTGAGAATAATAAAGAAACAATCCAAGCATTTTTTTATGCTTTTAGGTCAGAAATTAGATTCTATGTTAAATTTTTTAGTTCAAATACATGCTGATTGGAAAATATCAAGAATATTCATGGATCATGACTTATCATAGATGAACTTGTCCAGAATTTGCAAATGATTCTTTCTTCAAAAATTATCAAATATAAAGATAATCATGCAACAGAAGGCTCTCCCAACATACTCACCTCCATATAACTGAATAATCCGCACTTGTTTAGTGGTACCATAAACATCAACAACAGCATATATCGGTCCTTCTCGGAACGGAATTCCTCGCGCCGACGGGCCCTGATCCTCGCCATTGATAATAAAATGCATATCAGCAGAACTGTCTTTAACTTTGTACAGGATGCCTATTCTACTTCCAACGTCCGTGGGCAATATACTATTTCTACACTTATCGTCAGCAAAACAACTACAGTCACCGCCTCCCCGATGCAAGCGATTCAGAGCCGGGGGAAGCAAATTACTGCGACTTACGGCACCCAACGGTGTATGTATCACCTCCGAGTTGCCAAGCACGGATTGGTAAGGTTGGGAGTCCGGATCGTCAGGATTTTCGGTATAAACCCGGTTGTGAGTTTTCGTCACGGCAAAGATCCAAGACTTTCCCATATTGGCCAGGTCTGGTAAAGCATACTGGGGCAGTTCAAACCTCTGACTAGGGTTAAATTGAGTCAAACCAATCCGCAAGTGTCCGCTCCATCCTCTCTCGTTCTTTTCAATCTCAACGAGGAATATTTCTCCGGGTTTCAATGGTTTTTCACTGAAAGTCAACGCATGTGCGAAGCTGGTTTCCCGGAAGGCTACCATATTGTCCTGGGACAGGCTGATGTTCTGTCCATGGTAAGGATGGAACCTGCTCACAGGCATCTTGGACAAGGACACATAGTCTGCAACAAATACAAGAAGAAGTTCACACAGATTTTCAAGACAAAATTTTTATTCTGTCTAAGGCTTTTTTTTTTAAAGCCGTTTCTTGATAAAAGGTTAGACCATTGCAACAAACAAACAGGTACGAGTGTGTAGTCTCGAGCATATCCCTTATATATTCAGAGCTAAAAAAATATTTTTTTAAGTTAACTAGCTGTCCAAATAACAGGGGTTTTTTCAACCTGGAAGACAGTTATCAAGATTTTCCAGGATTGCTTTTATTCTGCTCAACATTAAATATTTAATCCATTGATTATTTGACGAGATCATAAAAGAACCATACCCATTTCATCCATTTCGAATGTCATGTTGTTTCCATCTTCATTACTGAACAATAATATTCTGAAATTAAATGCAAAGCATAATAAGTTATAAACATGTACCTTAAATCCATAACAAATATGAAATGATAGTCAATTTGATTTTTTCAGTAAGAAATAAAAATTAGATAACAATGCATACCAATAAGGTCATTCCAATGACATTGCTGTTGAATGACATAGATGTATAGCTTTCATAATGAATTACATTTGAAACAATTTAATGTATATTTACTGTATCCTTAGGTAGGATACATTTTACCAGGCGAAAAAAGTTCATGTCCATTCCGTACTTTATTTTTCCTGTAAGACTGTCATTTTAGCTCTAAGATACTGATTAAGATCATTGACAATTAATAACCCTTTGATTCCTAATTATGATCTTATGGAGTAGTTTATCTAGCATCCGAAACACACTACAGTGGAGAACACTAGCGCCTGGTAAATTGCGGTACCCCAGTTTACTTTTACAATTTTATATATGGATGGATCATTTGGGGACCACAATAAACTTCAAGCATATTACATGATTATGGCCAAATTGTCTTTAAGAAGTTCCATTCGAAGATTGTATTTCAATGGCTCTTTTAGTTACGATATGTACCCTTAGTTATACACGAATTCGTAGTTGTTGTAATATTATTCCTTACAGATCAACGTTGTTTGTATTTACTTAATATTTAGGTGTCATGGTGTCGATAAGAAATAACCTTTCTAAGTAGGTGATACAATTTTGATCTCAAGACAGGGGGTTACACGCGCTTATAACAACAAATTAGCAATAAACAGTGAATTTGAGAAGATATGATTGAGGCGAAGAGTGCAAATAGTGCACAAAAATATAATTTTTTAAATTACCGGTCAATATTTAGGCCTTAATAAACTAGCTCTGTGTGAGTTACTGGAAATCGCATAGATCCTACTTCGTGTTGATAATCTTTATCGCACTTCCGGTTCCTTCCGACAATTGTTTGTAAAACACGTATTTATTGGTTGTCTTTCAGCAATAGGCCAATGAAAAGTCGCTTTACATTGACGGGCACTTTGGCGGACGAGTGGAAAGATGTGAAAGCACATGAGATGAAACTCCCTTTCATTCTTTTAAGAATATCTCCTAAAATATTGGGTGTTTGTAAGAACTGAGATAAATAATTAAATATGTATGTAGCTAAATCAATTCCAGTCGATCATAAAGATTTGATTCACGATGTATCTTTTGATTTCCATGGTACTCGGATGGCAACATGTTCAAGTGATCAAAACGTGAAGGTAAAATATTGCCTCATTTTTCACAAATAAAAAAGATTTAGGGCTACGTTTTGATTAATTAATGATTGTGAGTTATAAGCCTCTTTCAGATCTGCGATGCACTTGCAGGCAATAAGATTAAGAAATACATAACATCTTTTGAGATAATGTTGGCCAACTCATGTTTGAATTTTACAGCTGAAAGTTATTTCATTATTTAGTTTGACTGCACAAGGACATACAATTATGAGGATGCTTGGATAATAGACTGTAACTGAAATGAATCTTACTATTTGTAGACGATCTATCAGGGCACTAGTCGTTGAATGTAAATCACAATAATAAGATCTGTAAATTTTATACCCAATGCATTGACTTAATACCAAAATAGATTATACACATCTGTAAATGTTGAAAGAATTAATAAGTACATTGATACATGCATTGACAGATCCAGAGGGGGAATGGAGGAGGGCTTGTGTGTCCCCCACTCAAAAAGGGTTCTAAATCAGTCATACTGATAACATCTCTAAAAGTATAGGGCAGGAATCTTAAATAATCTATACAAGCTAATTGCCCTGTAGATACATATTTCTTTGATTCAAAGTAATCATTTAAAAGTCATACTTCCGACACCTATAGGGCATACAACTCCCGAACGAGAATCTTGTATTCATACAAATGTTATAAACTTGCAGGTATGGGATTTAGGTGAAGACGGGGAATGGCATTGTACAGCCAACTGGAAGGTAATTTATTTATTTATTTATTTATTTATTTATTTATTTATTTATTTATTTATTTATTTATTTATTCTAAAGTAATTATTACCTTAAAATGTAACATTGTTAATCGTTATATGATATCATTAAATGATATTCAATTGTACCATTATGTAACGTAATAATTTGGCCCAACTCGATATGACAGAACATAAAGCAAAGGGAAAGCTCAAAATGTATTCAAATAGATTTTGTATTAACTGACAAATATGCTCTGATAAAACTTTCCTTTGAAAAACAAACATTTATCACCTACAGACACATAGTGGATCTGTGTGGCGAGTCACGTGGGCACATCCAGAGTTTGGTCAGGTGCTTGCGACATGTTCCTTCGACCGAACTGCCGCAGTGTGGGAGGAACTGGCCGGGGAACATGGGAAAGGTGAAGGTCAAACGCCCTGGGTGAATCGAGGAAACCTCGTTGATAGCAGGACGTCAGTGACAGACGTAAAGTTTGCTCCTCATTACTTCGGGCTACAACTGGTGAGTGATGCTTATTATTATTATTACTCTTGAGTCAAATGTAACCTTTGAAAAGATAGTGACCTGGGACTTTCAGATCTTTTAGCCCCTCACTACGAGAGGCTGTTTAATCTCTGGATAAGAGACTGTGCACTTATAACCCATGATGCTATCACAATGCATTGCAGCACACAATTTAAGTTTTAATTTAACATTGACTCCACATCTTTCAACCTTGTGCTTCCTCCTAACAGTCTAGGTGATGTCAAATTAATTTCTGTTACAATATAATTACATTTTCATGTCAATAATTTAGCCAGAGCCCTCCATGTGTCTGTCCAATATAATAGAGTATTACTTGAAAATTGTATGACTAAAAAACTTGTTATATAATATCAATATTGCCTTTGTTATGCTATCACTAATCCTATTTGTTTATTGCACTGAGCATGTTTTAAGTTATTATTGTCATTGAGTTGCTTTTAAACCTTCTCCCAGGCTACGTGTTCAGCGGACGGTATAGTGCGTATCTACGAGGCGGTGGACGTGATGAACCTGAGCAACTGGCCGCTGCAACACGAGATCTCCTGTAGGATCAGCTGCAGCTGTATCTCGTGGAACCCTTCCAGGTGGGCACACAAGCTTAACACTTAACCTGCCGCACTTGAAGGTTATCTCTTGTACTAAATGATAATCATGGCCAACTCTGAGACAAAAGTTCCCCCGGGTATTTAAGGGACACACACCTTAGCTAAAGGGACAGTCCAATCAGGGTATTTTTTGTGAAAACAAAAGTCAAGGATAACGCAGAGATAAAAGAATTTCTTCGTGAAATTGTTGAACCAATAACAACTGATATGTAAAAATGTGAAATAATCATGAAATAATCATATACTATGCATTAACAGGGAAGTTCTCTTAAAAATACCCTGTCCATTTCAGGAACCAGTCCAGATGGATTTACCAGCTTTAAGTTATAACTTGCTAGACATAAAGCTTTCTTATCCTGAGTTTAGGGATTCATTTCCAGTTTTTGGTAAAGATATCTTATTTCTCCAAAACTTTGCGACAGCAAATTACAATAAACTTTCTAACAACACTATACACAGACATGGAGTGTATTTCAATGAAAGTCTCACATAGAAAACCTTTGATATGATTGCCCAGAATTTTAAGACTCAAAAATCATTGTTATATATATTGCTTATATTTATTATGTATACACTTATGAATTTCATGCTGACCTTTATGAAGCACAAATCCCTCACAGGCAATAAAGAATAACAAAATTGCTATAATGCACTTATCTTATTTCAGAGTTCATCCGCCCATGATAGCTGTCGGCAGTGACGACCCTAATCCTTCTGCTGGAGCCAAGGTCAACATATATGAATATAGTGACTCCGCCAGGTCTGACATATCTTCATTATACATTTTAATTGGTTCTAGTATATATTATGCTCTGCTTCTGCAAACACAAAATTGTTTCAAGAGCTTTTCTTTAAAACTAAAATTCAAACCAAATGCAACTGTGTAAGAGGTTGGTGAGGTGCTGGTTGTATTTAAACCTTAAACTCAGGATTTTCGTAAAATTCTTTAAGACATTTCATATCTGTTTTCCTTCCATGGTATGTAACAAAATTTTGTTCTGTCTTCTCAAGTTGTATTTTTTTCAATCCTTTATTATTATAAATAGATTCAAATCAGTAAAATTTTCCATAGTAAGATACGAAACGGAAGATTTTAATCTGATTGAAGGCAACAACAATTCTTTGCCAACTGTTGTATTACCAAATTCTGCTGAAATCTATTACCTAAGAAACATTGGGGGTAGAAATAGGTCTTGTGTGTTCAATGCCGAAGATATATTTTACAGAAAATGGAACAAGGTGGAATCCGTAGTCATGGTAACAGATCCTGTCCACGATGTAGCCTTTGCACCAAATCTCGGGAGGTCGTATCACCTCCTAGCCATCGCTGCCAAAGACTTAAAGATCATCTCCCTGAAACCCCTACGGAAAGATACAGCTCTCTCGGGTCAGAGTGGGATTACAAAGTTTGAGATGAGACAGGTCGCAAGCTTTAACGATCATGAGTCACAGGTATTGAGAAGAATAGGCATATTATTATGTGATAATTGATAATAAAATTAGGAAATCAAGGAAAATACTTCAAAACTACTTTCTTGTTTTTGCTGGATTTGCTATCAAGACAATAAGAAGACAAAGTTTTTTAAAAACATTACATTTTAGATTAGCACATACATGTATTCATATTGTTCATGTTATAAAAATATATTTGTCGTATTTATACATAAATTAGTAAAATAAAGTAAGAACATACAATACCTCCTTGAAATATGATATGAAATATGTCTCCATCTAAAAACCATCTAAATGAAATATGGTCGGGCAACTTGCCATCATCAGTTCTGAACTCCAACCTAACTTGTATAAAGATGTGGAGTTCCTCATTAAAAAGTGATCTTTGCCATGACATATTTAAATCCTAATATTTAGTATTTCTTTTAGGATGAGTAAATTCTGATTTGTTTGTCAGGTGTGGAGGGTCTCATGGAATGTAACAGGAACTATTCTTGCTTCCTCCGGGGACGATGGTTGTGTTCGACTTTGGAAAGGTGAGTACTAATGTGTAGCAGGTAAAGTTATTAATATTATAAACATCATGTAAGTATCGATTATTATGCTTTGCCGATAATGATTTCTTCAGGTGTAATGATAAAATTGAATCCAAGTTTGGTAATTACCGCTAGTGTTTACAAATCAAGTCCAGAAAGTGTGATAAGACTCGTGAATAAAAACCTTATTCCTGTGACATTCTGTGTGTCTTTTGTGAACTCTTGTGAATTTCAGCCAGTATTAATCTTGTTATAATGGTGATTAAGATTTTATGATATAAGCTGATGTTCAGGTCTCATTAGCAGAAATTGATACATAACTAGAAACACTTGAGAGAATCATTTTATCTCCTGAATTTCAGCCCAAAATGACAAGAATCTTTTTGTTGTGAAAGCTGATGTAAAAGCAATTAAAGCACCAAATACAACAAACTTAAAATCATGAACATCTTCCGTGGTCATGCTTTCATTTTAATCTCTGACCATTTCCAGCGAACTTCCTGGACAGCTGGAAGAGTATAGCCGTGATGAAAGGGGACGGAACACCGCAAGAAGCAAGTAGGAACCTGGCTAGCGCCCAACAGACCATGGTGAACGGAGCTAACGAGAACGTCAGGTACATCAGAGCTGCTCCAATAGCCAGTGCCAGCCATGTTGCCTGGCATTAAGGGGAGATAACTCTCAGAGCTTTGAACTCTAGCTGGGTTCCCTACCAAACCTCATCCAGCCCCATGGTGGTTGTGTTTGGTATGATTGTAGTAAAGATTGGAGTTGGGCAGGGAATCCGAGTACTCCAACACTTACTTTTGTCTTTGTTATTGCAGGGGTGGGACATGCCCGGACATGTTGCCAAAAGAAATTAACAAGTCTGTCAAACTGGCTTTACATTTAAGGGTGGGATTTTTTTTTGCAAGCCACAGGCAATTTTTGGTGCTTTTACAGACATATTTCAGCACTGGCTTTGTTTGGTATTAAGATCTGACACCTTGTAGCAGAAAATACTGGAATCAGGGGTTATTCCTAACATTAATTTCTCTCTTTAATAGGGGGGTAGTATTTTCATGCCCAACTCCAAAGCTACGTGCCAGCCATTATTTTGTCCACCTAAGAAAAATAACTCATGATTTTGACTTTCAGTGAGGTTGTCTTCTTCAAAATTGGGATAACTTTAATGATATTAAAGGGTTTTATACCCTCTATGTCTATCATACTTCCCATTTCTTATGATTGACAAGGACCTTTTGTCTCATTAATGGGAGATAACTCCCAATTCTACTTCTCATGTTGAAGGGGAGATAATTACCAAAACTTACCATTCTTGTGACTAAAATCATTTGTCTTATTGGAGTCAACCTATTTTTGTTAGAGAATTGAATAGAGAAAAAAAACTTATTCAAATCAAATCAAAATAATTCATGCCAAATAATCCAAGACAATTTTACCAAAGTAACTATTGTCATGATTATTGCTATGTAGTAATCTTTAGTGATAGGTTTGAAATTGTTAACAATAGTATTCCCTTCCATTTATGAGACATAGCATTTGACATTCAGTGATATCTGTTATCAACATTGTATACACTATTTAAGTTTTATTGTTAATTTTCCCATGTTACACCATTACAATCAATTAGGTAAATTCATTTCAAGAAAATCAAGATTTCAAGATTGTCAAACATGATTTCAACCTTAGCAATAAATCATTTTTGTGTTATTTGCTGTAAATCTCTGTTTAACTGATAATTTTATCATAGTGAAACATCATCACTTTCAACACTTTCATCATACATTTTTTTGTCATAACATATTAATTTATGACTGTTGTGGTATATAAAAACTCACATTTAAGCTACGCATTCATTCCAGGGAGATGTGATATGGTATTATATATATACATTATACTTATTTCTATCATAATAATGGTACCTGATACTGATCCAAAGTAGAATAAGAAAAAGACATATCATAATAAGTCATGATGAATCATCTTGATTTTTTTTTTTTAAACCAAGTTCTCCACATTAAGGATTGTTTATGTCATGTTCAATCAAATTCTACCAAAGTCTCCACTTAAAATCAGCTGAAGTTATTTACCTATGTTTTCCTTTCTTGCTTGAATTCTTTACATTTTACCTTTTTAGCTCATCTGGCCTGTAAATATTTTAATATTTTCAAATGGAAATGTTTAACTCAAATTTTTTGGACACTTATTTAAAAAAGATATATCATTATAAAATGGGCACTGAAGCTAACTGATGCAATTGAAGAAAGAAACTTTTATGTGGTTTGACAATTATGCGCATGAACTCAAGATTGTATCAATGTTTTTGACCAGTTGTATACATTGTAACCATATCATGTATTAGTTTGTAAAAGTATTTTAGTGATGTAAACGACTTGCTTTTACTTGAATGTGTATGAAATAAGGTGTAACTGACAGCCTTGGTGTTTTCGTTAATTCCACTATTGTGTTTTGTGACATTATTAAATCTGCAAACTGTCAAAACTTTTTCATACACTGTAAAAAGGCACTAACACTTTTTCTACAATACGCAAAGTGAATGAATGTGATTTGAAGATGACCTATTCTTCTGAATTTTGTAAATTGACAATTTTGAATAAATACACTTGTCAAACCATTTTGTGAATTTGTGATTTTTGCATCAGTTGGTTTTTGTTTGGGTAATAAAAGTGTATGAAATAAGGCCATTGCCAGTCCAAAATTGGGCTACTTTCGTCAAGACTGTAGTGTTCTTCAATTCCAAAGTTGAAATAGAGAAAATACGACTTTTGGCTGGCTACATTTCAAGCTTATTTCATACACTGGTATATAATTAGTTTACTTTTAATTAATAATTAATTAAATGGATTTGATGAATTAAGGTCTCGTTCTACAGTTTTTTTTCCCCATAGACTCCAATGTTAAATCGCCACCGGTCATTGGCATGTCAGTCCCATACGACTGAAATAGATCACTAGCGACCACTAGCAGCAGTAAGATATGCATACTTCTGATGGAAAAATCAATGAAATACTATAGGTTATCCGTGCTAATTTTTTGCTACAGCTGTTTGAAAATAGACCACATGAAATTCACACATTGAAATTCTTGGGATTTTGGACCCGGAAGCCACCAAACAGCTTCCATTGAGTGGGTCACTTGACCTTCCGCAATTGGCATAGCAATACATAACTGTTGCAGGCTGACAGCCAAGTATATTAGCTAATTCTGAAAAAATGACTTATTCTAATGCCTCAAATAACTTTTCTTTTAGGGGTAAAACACTGTCAGACCTCTATTTGCTATCTGAAGTGGGAACTCTTTGGCCCCCGTTCACAATGAAAAAACTGTAGAACGAGAACTTAAAGGAATAATGAAGAAGTTAGGTTTGGGTTGTATGAAAAGAAAAACTTGAACGTACCGAACTGTGACAGTTTTCAGCAAGAGATAAACAACTGATTTCCCTCAAGATTAACTATATATTACAAATCATCCAAGTGAAGTAGCATATTGCTAGACAAGCAGAAACCTGAATGATTGCAAAATTGGAGAGCTGAAATATTTCCTAAATGATGTGTAACCCCAACTCACTCACTCGCTCAATATTTTGGATATTCCATTGTTCATGTTATGAATGATATCATACAATTATGAGCGGTAGATCCAAGGAAAACAATATTGTACAACAAGTCCGAGTCAATATTGTTTTCTGTGTGTGTATAAAAATAGGTATTGACTCATTTCACCAGTCTATAGTTGTTCATTTTGTTTTGGGTAGAAAATGAAAGGAAAGCTAAAAACTACAGTCATGAACAGCATTTTGACTAGAATGTTAGGAGGGAGTAGGACTTTGGGCATGGGTATTGCTTATAACCATATATAACAAGGCTTTTTAACTGACACTTAGATCCCTGAAATAAAGATTCTCTTTGGGTGACATCGGTATACAAGTATTCTCTTATCTTTTATTGACATCGATCTAACATATATGTCACCCTCATAATTAGAGCTTATTAGCGTTTGATTGCATCTTGCGAGTTTACAACGTCATCACCGGCGTCAATATGAGGGTAAAAAATCCTTGTTGTATATGGTATATGAGCAATACACATGCCCCAAGTGCTTGAGCGAGGAGCTCATGACATCATGATAACAATAGCATGACACCATGAAACAAAGGTTCGACGGCTCTATGTTTAGTAACTTAGGTCAATACTACTTTTGGTTTGACTAAAGTCAATATTGTTTTCTGTCAACTGTCATGTGACTAGCTCTCAACCAATTGGGTTGCTGGAAACATGAGCTTATATTATAAAATGCCTACCGGTATATCAAATATTCTGGTGGTTCTTAAACATTTTCATCAAGTAATTAAATAGCTTTTGACTTCCTTGCAAATAACAATCAATGCCAATCACTTAAAGTTCACATAACCACAAACATATTTCACTATTTTCTTTCGAATATAGAAAGTCTGATTACAATATTGTATAGTGCGTTAAAGGTAGCTACTCAAATGTGTTTAGTTTGGTAATGAAAGCCACTTTTGACGGGCCGCTTAGACCTGTCTGACAACAAACAAGTGAATGCATGACTGGTCACGCCCCCATTTTGTGATGTCATAAACAGAATCAGCCTCGTTATCTATACATCTATTGTAACAAAACCACAGGAAAAAAAACTAATAATTAAAGAGGCGCTGTATAACCTTTTTATGCCCCCGAATCGGAGATTCCGGGGTATATTGTTTTTCACCTGTCCGTCTGTCCGTCTGTCCGTTTGTCCGCAAACACTTTAACCTTGGTCATAACTTTTGATTGATCAGAGCTAGGTCTTTGATACTTGACATATGGATCCCTTGTGATGAGACCTTTCAGATGACACCAAGACATTTGACCTTGTGACCTTGACCTTGACACAGCGAGCAGGATGCATCCGGGGGCATTCGTGTTTCACAAACACATCTTGTTTAAATATATTTTTCATAAGATATTGGTCAAATAACTATATAACATAAATATAAGGCCAAAACAGCAACAATACACGGTTTCTCAATGAAGCTACAGCTAAGTAAACATTGTGTAACAAGGCTTCTGCTTGTCGCCGTCCAGCGACAAACCAAAACAAGGCTGAGAGGCCACGGGAAGGGGATACCGGAAGTGACGTGGCAGTAGGTGAAGCGTTCGTCTGCTTATATGGAAAATGATAGGCGAAATCCGTAGTTCTGCGTTTTCCAAGCGATTAACTGTATGTCATATCATTGTGTTGCTGTCAACTGTCCTAGAATATCTCCTGATGAAGTTTCCGTAGACAAATTCCCATCACATTGATCGTTTCACGCCAAATTGACCCGCTGTGTTAGGTCAAACAGAGCAATGTGACAATCTACATGGAACTCACGTGTTCCGATCACTCGACCGATTTTCTGTTTCGAGCTCGCATTTTCACTGAATGAACAGTTTAGTATGCAGAGAAAAAAGAGATTAGTAAAATATAAAACATAGCACAAAGTTTTGAGCTGGTTTATGGTAATAATCCGAATTTACAATGCTCACATTTAGATTTAAACGTTGTGTAAAAAGGTTGAATAAACAATGACATTGGTCTGCAGGTGTTATTTACTTTCTTTAGATCAGATACTCACTTATTACACAATTACTTTACTGTCTATCGTATTTCCTGTCTGTTTCCTAATTAAAAGCTATCAAATGATGACTATAGCAGGTAGGTTATATAATGCACCTGGCTATTTTATGACATCAGCTAATTAGGTAACATCAAATAGCAATTGTATTCCTTAAAGTCCTTTTTTTCTCCGATTGGTAAATTATAACCTGTTGAAATTAGGAATACTTTTTTTGCTCTATCTGATAATTTTTTTGAATAAGGTTCATTTAATAAATCTTCATTCTGTTGGGCCATGTATCAGGTATTGTTGTGAAAAATATCTCTTCTATGTACAAGAGTGAAAACATTAAGATTGTCAGTGAAATGCCCTATTAAAATAATGTTTTAAACAAGACATCAGTCATCATCCAATATATGCCTTTCATTGAGAATTGTAACTTATCCATCACTAAATGAAATAACTAAGAAAAACGTATATTTTTTTTATCCTGTTACAAAATGAAGTCAAAGGCATTTTTTAAAAATTGGTTTAAATGTATAAAAAATAGTATTGTATAATAACATCCTTTCTGCTGTGCTACTTAAGTAATATTCAATAACAACAAACAACTGTGCACGGAGATATAACGGTTCACACGTGAGCAATTGTTTATGACGAAAATACTTTCGGGTTCTCACGTGCAGTCTTATGACAACATTGCGCAAAGCGAGACAATCTACATGCTGTAGCATTATGCGCACAACTTTGTTTTTAATCAGGGTCTTACATTTTCATAAATACAAATTGCCAGTTGAATAAATAAACTACCGATTTATTGAAGGTTTGAGATGTTTGGATGTTGTTTAGGGTGTTTAATCGACGGTTAAACATCGAACTGTACTGTAAGCTTGTGTTGTTTTACATAACGAGGGCACACAACGGGGTATCACATCACCTACTAACACGTCACGAGTCAGTCACGCTTCAGTGCGTTTTATTCTGTTCGCCGGCCTAATTAGGCGGTGTTATTTATACAGTCGTAATTAAACCATTTCTTGGTCGATTTCAGAAATTTAAAGTTGAGTCCATGTGAAATTGTGATCACTATTTCATGAATCCCGAAAGTTGCCATATAGCATTTCAGTCAATCTTTAACACTAACACTACTAAGCATTTGGTGTAAAAAAGATATCCACATCAATGGTAATTAAACAATTATTTAGGCTGTATTTCAGTTGAAATAATGATGGGTTACTCTGTATAGTCTGTTTATTACGTCACACCCGCGCGAGTTTTATGGCCCCTAACCCATGCGGGTTTTCACAGCCGATAATTACGCTGTCTAAATGAAAGGCTAATAAAAGGTGTTTATTGGACAAATTAACAAAAATTAAGTCCAGCTTTTATTTTTTTGAAAAATCTTCGAACGATAATGGAGAAGTGGTAAGGTCGAGGTTAGTTGATGTTTAAAGGCAGGCAGGAGTTTTGGAGCCTTGAGAAATTACCTTATGCAGTTTTCTACTGATTTGCATATTTAGTTGCCATAAACTTCGATGTTTAAACCAAAATCATAAATGCCACTTTCTTGTTACAGCCGACCAACAGGAATTATGAACATCAAGCGTCCGAGTAACTGGCCGTTCACAAGCGTCCAGAAAGACCAGGCAAAGCTTTTCTACTGATTGCTTGACCATTCTATTACTGGCCATCAACAAGCTTCCAGAATGACCAGCCAAGCTTTTTTGCTGGCCACTTTATCATTGATATTACTGATCCATCTAAAACATCAATTACAAGTCACAAGAGATGGGTTGCCATGCTTACAAAGGATTGTTCAACTTACCATAATCTATTGCAAAGGTTCTAAACTTCTAACAAGAATTATGCCAGCCATGTTTTGACAAGGGTAGGGCTAGCGCTTCCACGGGTCAAAAAAATTGCACTCGAGTACTCCACATTTTATTCTTACTCAAGGATTTCTGGATTTTTATAGCCTTTTGGTCTTTGCCTTACCTATAGAACCTTGAAGTTTTGTATGGCCTAGATATCTTAACATACAATTCAACTTTTAAATGGTCGTATAGATTAATTTTGACATCAATGACTTGAAATGGTAATGTAGATCATATTTCTAGACACAATACAGACAAACAGAGTGAAATACAGGATGAAGTGATTTTGGTCGTCAAAGAGTATGTTTGCAATAATGTGTGATATACCCTTGTTGTCATACAGTCTTTCAGGACAATTATTACCACAATAGTGCACCACATAATAATGTAGAGGATATTATGTGAGTGTCCATGTAAAACCGTTTATGAAGACATATGAACCTTTAGTTTCGTCACTTGTATGTACCGGTACACAGCTGCTCTTTTATCCCTGGTAAATGAAAGTGAAGGTATATATATAGATTTTTACCCGAGGAAGTATGTCATATGACTTTTACGAAACGAGTGTGAATTTTTTTATTACCCGAGCTAGAGTGCGGGTTATACACAAATTTGCACGAGTTTCGTAAAAATCATATGACACACTTCCAAGGGTAATAATTTCTTTATTACCGATTCTGTTCATTTTATTTTCTTAAAAATATCCAGAAAATGGCCTGCTTCCCTTGTGACGGCTGGCTACAGGGACGTCAAGAACAATGGTTTTATGACGTCAGAGAGTAAATATACGGGAAGTCTCGCTACAACAATCCTCGCTAGTCAAAAGTGATATGTGCACTAGTGCTCATATTGAAAATATGTCACCACTTATTTTCAACCATATGGGTAATAAATTTTATTAATACGTTGTTAAGTTACAGGTCCGAGGTCTGTTGTAGTGACACAAGCTCTGTAATTGGCCCAATTCAGAAAAATGTTATATATAACAATTTTGTCAAATACTTGTATTGGTTCTGTGTTCTGAATTGACCAAGTGTGTCATGAATACTAGAGAACTGACTTTAGTATAATGGTTGCAGAAAATGTCTTCCAAATAATGTAACAAAATCATATTTGTTCAAATGGTATTTATCCTTTAATATCTTCTCATTGTCTTCCAAAAGATGAACCAATATCAATATCATTCCAATAGACGAGGGATTTCTACAATTGTCAGTTTTATGAATAACAGCTAATTAATGGTCACACTATGTTCAATATATGTTGTTTGATTTATTTTGTTTTATAATCATACTGAAATCTGAAAGATTGTTAATAACGATTCATTGTTATGTTTTTGAAAGTTGTCATTTCTTAGGAATAAGAGATATATTCAGATTTTAACACTGTTGGCGTGTAGTTGTGTTTAGCACATTTGAACAGGGTGGTTTGGGATCTGTTCAATAGAAATTGATTTTCTGTTTGTGTACTTTACATTGAAAACTAGTTTTGATTTTGTATCATGAATTTATAAATGAATTGTTGTTCATTTTTGAAATATCATAATTGTTTTAATTTTTTTGAAATATTAGTTAAGTTATTAAAATGAATAACATGTTATTAATAATTGTTTTGTTGATAACAAATATATACTTGTTGAAGAATGAATGATTACAATGATAGTGGGTGAACATCAGTTTGAATATTGAGAGTTACTTCCCTTTGAATTTGTTTCATTACATAACTGTTACAAATGTCATATCCTCTAAACCTTGAAATGGCATTGTTTGCATTAAGATAAACAAATAAATGACTTGATAATATGCAATATATAGAAGAAATCATAACCCTTATTAGACAAACCAGTATTATGAAAATGCGTTTTCATCAGGTTGTATAAATATATTGAAATGTATGCCAAGCTCTTGATGCTATCAAATGTTGCGAGAGTTCTCTGAATACAGGTCAGTGAGAAAAGATTTGATTTAACAAGTGGAGGACTATAGATGGAAAGTAGTTTAAATTTGTTGCCAGTTAAATTGCCAAAATGTTCAAAATATTTTTGATTTTAATGTAACTCTCTGGGTTGCTGAGGTTTCATTTGTCATAATCAGGTTTTTATTTACAGGTTATAATTATGTTTAATTTAGTTTTTAGCTCATCTGGCCTGTAAGGCCCGATGGGCTTATGGCATGGCATGGTATCCGGCGTCCGTCCGTCCGTAAACTTTGTGGAATTTCGACTTCTCCAGAACCATAAGGCCTAGAAAACTTAAACTTTGTGTACAGACTCCTTGACTAGTGAGGATTAAAATTTTTAGCTTTGGTGGCCCTGTGGCCCCTAATAAGGGCCACACCCTAAAAAGCTATTTTCATCTTCTTCTCCAGAACAATAAAGCCTAGAAAGCTGAAACTTTGTGTACAGACTCTTTGACTAGTGAGGATTAGAAATTGTAGCTTTGTGGCCCTGTGACCCCTTTTAAGGGCCACAGGGGCCAAGCCCTTAAACCTATTTTCCTTTTCTTCTCCAGAACCATAAAGCCTAGAAAGCTGAAACTTTGTGTACAGACTCCTTGACTAGTGGGGATTATACCGGTAAATTGTAGCTTTGGTGGCCCTGTGACCCCTTAAAAGGGCCACAGGGGCCCTGCCCTAAAAACCTATTTTCATCTTCTTCTCTAGAAGCATTAGGCCTAGAAACCTTAGACTAAGTGTACAGACTCCTTGACTAGTGAGGATTAATAATTGTAGATTTTGTGACCCTGTAGCCCCTACTAAGGGGGGAAACACATTGGCCACACCCTAAAGCAAAATCAAATATACAGCCTGATGAGCAACAGAGCCAATGGCTCTATTTTTTTACACTGGTTTTATTTCTGGTGAAAATCTGCTTATTTTGTTTTATGAATAACTAGTGTGCTTCCAAATGTTATCTTGTAAATAAATTGTTTTATTTTGTAATCTGTTGTATTCATGTAGAAATGAACCCAACTTGATGAAGTATTGACCAAGATACATTCACTTGATTGCATAGGGCAGTGGTTAGGGCTTTCGGCTATGGGAGGTCCGTGGTTCGAATCTTGCCAGGGTTTCGACAACTGTTTGCAGTAGAGAACTGTTCTACACACAGTACCACCCATTGTTTGGTAGTTCCAGCTGGTGCTTGCAGGTTTCACCGCAATGCATAACCACCATTGGTGTTGCGGATAATACTAGCAGTGTTGACAGAGTTGAGATACTCTAGAAAGTGTCATTAAACCCCACATCACCTCACCCTAACGCAACGCAAAACTTACAAGATAAGGTCGGTTGAGGGAGTTGCCTCCCTTTGATAAGCAAGGCAATCCAGTTTCAGAATTTTTTTTGAGGTTTCTCAAATTTGAGCAAAAACCCAAGTTTGTTTTGAGAAATCAGGGCCTGACTTGCTCAGAGAATCAATATGTCAAAATCAAGTCAACATCTTTACAGAGAGAATCATTTTATGACTGAAAGTTCTACACAAAGGAATGGGGAACAGTGAGCGAGTTCGTGCATAACGCCGCTTGGGCAATATTTCAGCCATTAGCAGCGGGTATGGCCTAAAAGAGAATACTGTGTTTTCTCCCATTTTAAATTGGTTGCCGACATCTAATTGTTAGAAAATTTTAATTGAGAGCAGCATAATCGTTATTTTGTATGCTCTCATGGAGAACATATCGCAAGTGTTAAGTCATGATAAACTTAAAAGTTGGAGCTTGCTTGTGTTCTGGCTAAGGAAAGATTTTCTTGGATCCTTGATTCACCTTGAATTGTAATTGTTCAGGCGACCAAAGTACTCTTTATGTTTGAATAAGACATATACATGTCCTTGGTTTTTGTCCATTTAACTGCACCAATTTTATCAGGATTCGTGCTTAGATATTGTATTTCTCTTATTCCAGTGCTTAGAAACATTGATATAGTTTATAGCTGTTTTGAATAAAATGCATCAGAAACACTTAATGTCCCTTTAAATTCCTGAGTGGAAAGGAGAGAAGAAGAGTGCCCGTAACCATTTTTCAAATGTTTCCTGATGACTTGTCTTGCAGCTAATGGCTGAAATATTTCCCAAGCGGCGTTAACCACTAACTGACTCACTCACTGATGACTTGAATTCAATGCAAGGATCTGTTCTGGCAAAGATAGTTTGGAGTCGCTTCTCTCTCTCAAAAAGATCTTTTCCTCTGGTTTGGCATCTCCATATAACTTTTATACAGCGAGTCTGCATCACTTTGATTTATTCTCAATGGTTACAAGAACAGTTTGAATCCTCAGTTTTAAAAGCTCTTCATGATTGCAACCAATCAGGCTCCTGCATTTTCAGCCAAAAATGAATGTCATATGGGAAATTTAAGCAAACCTCTTGTTAAAGAATGCTTTTTGAGGTGCAGCAATGTTTTTTTTCGCATGCAAAATATACAAATATCGTGAACCAAAGCCTTACAGAAGCATCTCTTCAATAATTATCCATTTTCGGCACTAGTCACTCTTTAAACCCTTATCTACATGGACAAAATAGTTGTTTTTTCTTTAAAAATCAATCAATTCAATCAACCAATCGTCAAACAAATAACACCAAAGCATGAGTATTTAGTAAGAAATTGTTTTTATTTTACAATACAGACGATTGCCACATGGTAGAGGCTCAGCGACCCAGCTATTGGCCAAGTTTGGCCTAGCGTGACTCGGCCCAACGGCCCAGTTTGGCCTAGCGTGACTCCGCCCAACGGCCTAACGACTTGGCTGGCTGGCTGGCTGGCTGGCTGATACTTGAAGGCCAGTGAGCTAAGTGGGCCCTGATACAAAGTACTTGGCTAAACCTATGTTATTGCTGATCAACAGATCACAAAAAGGTCATTGAGCAGCCAAAGGCTAAATTCAGCCAATCATTGATCATTTGGAAAGTTTACAGATTGATTCAGCCAATCGGAGAGTATTGAACAGATCAAAGTCGGGGCTTGTCTGTTTATATTCGATTTTCTTTTTTTGGGTTGATTATGAATTTTGAAATGCCAAAGTTTTGCCAGAGTTGATATTGGCTGGTTCCTTGCCGAGACAACGCCAATCCAATATAACTAAATTTAGCCAGCTGTGGTCAGTCAAGAACAAACATGTAAAGCGCCTTCTATTTCCTTATCAGGCTGCCGCCATTTTTTAAAGCAAGATTAAAGTTACATCTAATACAAAACAAGGGAGGCAGCTTTTGGTCTTCCTTAATTAAAATAATTCAAATAAAATATTCAAATTAAAACTTAATTTTCAGTAATTTCAGATCCATGGCACTTTTAAAAGAATAAACAATTTGTAAAAGAGCCTCTCTGAGATTACAACATATGCAAACAAGGGGAGCTAACCATGAACTCAGCTTTCACTGGGTGGCAAGAGTTATCTCCCTTTTACTGTAAACAAGGTCCTAAAATATGCAACAGTTAAAATGTCTCTCACAGCATTGGGTCAGGTCAGTGACACGTTATGAAAAAATAAAAACTTACCGCTAAATCACCAAGTATGATGTATTTGCAATACTAATTTATTTTCACAATTCATCATAGAACTCTTTCTGGCATTAGTAGATACAGATCATTTTTAAGATATATAAAATACTGTGTCTCTCTAGCCGATCTGCATGAAAGATACACTGAAAACAAGAGTTATGATTCACCATTTCACGCAAGTCCTGTACATGATCAAATCAACAATAAGTAGTACTCAACAGTCAGATGAAGACATACGCTATAATCGGTCAGGAGGCGCCGGGGGCGAGGAATAGCATCTCACAGGGGGCAGCACTGGCCCTCATCTCTTGATGTGCCAGTAGAAAAGCAGTACGTCAAGAGATAAGGGACAGCGGATTATAGGGGGCAGTACTAGCCCTTGCCTCTCGATATGCTGGTAGCTATTTCACTGTCAGTGCATCATGGGACAAGGAACAGTGGCTCACAGGGGGCAGCACTGAACGTTACCCCTAGATGTGAAAGTAGAATAGCAGCACAAGAACAGATAAGGAACAGCGGCTCATAGGGGGCAGCACTGAACCTCACCCCTTGCTGTGCAAGTAGAATAGCAGCACATGGAGAGACGAGGAACAGCGGCATATAGGGGGCAGCAATGGTTCTCAGCTCTAGATGTGCGTGTTTGGCAGTACATCAAGGGATGAGATACAGCGACTTTGTTGAAATAGCTTTACCCCTAGCCTCTCGATATGCTTGTACACCGTAGATCGAGAGACCAGGGACAGCGGAATATAGGGGGCAGCACTAAACCTCGCCCCGCGGAGTGCCAGTACAATGGTAGTAGTGGTAATAGTAGTACATCGGAACCAGGAACAAGACGATCCACACAACACGCTTCACATTTTCTCTCATTTCAAACCGTTAAAGCCATGTGTAACAATGTGTTCAGCTCCAATCAAGAAATCTGAAGTCAAATTTACTCTGTTCCAAATTTGCTTCGCGCAAATTCTCTTACGTGATTTCTTACAAAAATACTGAATTAAACTGTACACATTGACACATCATTTTGGCATAATATTATGTCTTATAATAAATATGGAGAAAACGTGAAGAGTGCGGGTGGCGTCACATAAAACTATAAGTTCTGATACATGGTGTAGCTAGGTTATTTCTATCAAAACAGCTTGGTTATAATATTTCTGACAAGTCTCTTTTGATGCAACCTTGATATGGGCCACAGGATTCAGTCAAAATGTCCAGAATTTCTTGTCAAAATGGCAAAGTTAATGAACAATTCAATTCCAAAGTTAATGAAAAATGAGCAGTAAAAATTTGACCATTGCATTTTGCAGCTGTTACATCGATCATTACTCTGTCTGGTCGATTGGTTTTAGTACGTGGACTTAAGAAGTCCCTGTTACAGCCCAAGAAAGTGCAGAAAAATGAGGAACGCAAATAGCACTGAAGGAACTGTTACGAGTGAAGAAATAGTCAGTAGGCGGAAAATAAGAGCCACACCAATGTCAAGGTCAAATCACATCACAGTCAGTTGCATAATGTAGACGGAGATGCAGATAATTACTTTTACTGGCCAATCACCAGCCAGTAACCATAGAGATGAGAATCGATTGGCCAATCAGGTGTCATCAACTACAGTGACAATGAAACCATAATAAGTGAAACACTAATTCTTTCTAAATTTGAGTGCCTTTCCATTGCGACACTTCCATGTTAAAGATTGTTTCTCTCGGAGACCTGTGCCAATGTTTTTACAAGAATTACTCCTCAAACGTGCCCTACAACGCAGCCAATCGGCTGTCTCAATTGTGAATATATTCAAAGCAACGTGGCAATAATTAAGTCAAAAGAAACAAAGTCAATTAATAGATTGTTGAGCAGATGCTTGACAAAACAAACCAACGAGCCACGGTTGATTTTCGAACAACACAACCTCCTTCGCCTGAACAACATAGGAGCAATTCTTGACAAAACGCGGCAAAACTCTCCGTTCAACAAGATATAAAACAGTAATCATCAAGCACAAAATTCATAGTAAATAAATAAATAATGTGATTTGTTGTGCTGTCCCGTGGAAACGGTATCGTTACGGCAGCGCGGTGTCTGCAGCATCAACAGTCTTGACAGGACTGTTAGTACAACTAACATCAACAACATGTCACAGCTTTCATCATCATCATTAACATCATCATCATAAACATCATCGTCATCATCAATATGGATATGTACATTGTGAGATGCATGTAAATGGTTAGCAATAAGCAAGCAGTTTGCACAACTCACTGTTCCACCAGAATGGCCTTGGTGCAAATGTTTGAATTGGAGAGTCACAGTTTCTAAAAAAATTATTTTTATCTCTAAAACGTAAATAAAATCCTGTATAATCTTCTCAAAGTGGCAAAAACCCTTCCCTTGTCAAGTTTTACTCATTTTTAAAGAAATGTTTATCAAAATTAAAAGAGAATGGTTAAAGAATATTTCAAGAAAGGTCAACCTTAGCTTCTATCTAGTGAAAACTATAATGCTGTAAGTACCAAAGATAAAGCATGGAATCAACCAAGTAGTCTCTTTACAACTTATTACAACCTAACAAAACAGACAGATGGGTGGGTGGATATACACACTGATGGACCCTTCACATCTAAGCGCATCTCTTATCACTTAAGCGCCATTTGGATCACCTAAGCGCCTCTAGCAGTGCTCGGCTTTCAACCAAGGCCCTTTATACCTCAGCGACAATGGTTTCACCAAAGCACCTGATATCAAACATCTTGATTCTTTAGAAGCGCTCATTACAACTCAGCGCTTGGCTCATCTCAGCTCATCAATCGGAACAGCGTGATTGGCTAGCATGTGTATGTGGGACAGACATACACGCAGACGGACACAGCAGCAACTCCTTATTTGATAGACTGACCGACCGACCGACCGACCGACCTTCCATCAACACAGACGGACGGACACTCACACGCAGCAAAAAAAGGCTCACAGTAGATCAAGCGCAGTCTTATGTATGTACGTACATACGGATGTGTAATAGATTATCTAGTCCATACAAGTACCTGCTTGGAGAGAGTCAACATTATACACAAATATGCTACTCCAAACAACCAACAGATACC
The DNA here is from genome assembly GCA_916613615.1 of Steromphala cineraria. Classification (NCBI taxonomy): domain Eukaryota; kingdom Metazoa; phylum Mollusca; class Gastropoda; order Trochida; family Trochidae; genus Steromphala; species Steromphala cineraria. Next base: position 8,617,560 of record OU744730.1, read on the forward strand.
AAGGATGTTAGCTGTCTTATCCTCAATGGGACAGCTCTTTCGTTGGTTGCTGTGACAACCAGGTAAGTAACTCCTCCAATGGTTGTCATAGAAACGGCTTCATGTCATCCATGTTTTACAAAACGAATCTGCATAAGTGTATCTGCATGCTGACAGCATTTACAGAGCACTGTCGCACTTGGGTCGTATCTGCTCAGACAGTTTCACGAACATGTCTGACACTGCCTTCAACCTTTGCCTGTTTCTGTTTTCCCTTACACAAATATTCTCCTCTCCGCAAACTCGAAGACTCGAAGACAAAAACAACTGCACTGATCGAAGAAAATAAAGATAGTGTGTTGTGTTTAGTAGTTGTCATGCCCTTCCGTTCCAGTCCGCAGGTCAAAGTTCATGCAAGGTCGGAGGTCATCTCCCACACAGGACAACAGAAGCATGATGGTCTATTAATCACGTAACAACTTGAGCCGCTGTCAGCAAATGACCTCCGCCGTCACAGCAAGGGTTGACGGACAGATCGATGGTGGGAGGATGACAGAATTGAGTCCCTTTCTAGATACAACCAACATCGTCACCGTCACATCAACATCACATTGTACAGGGTGTCTCTTCACCGCAATGTCAAGCTTGCTAAAGGCGCCACCTATTGGCAACCTGCAGCATCACAGAAGCTCGTACTGACGCAAGTGCATCCTCTGAATAATATCTCGGCAATCATTGAAAACACGTTTGATGTTCTCCGTATCCACAGCACACGTGAAGTGCGGGTAGCAGTAGTGACGACCATCGCCGCTTGCAGTGCTGATCCGCTGTAACACAGGAGTGGAGACTAGAGTTATCTTTTCTTGATTTGAACAAAGCATGTGGTGGAAAACTGAGGTTTTGAGAGTCCAAAAAATAGAAAATCGTTTTTCAAGATATATGACAACTTTCATAACAATTACTTTCATCTATAATCTGAAGTGGTGATATTTTTTGGGTTATTTAATTTTCTTGAATGGGATATAAATATCAAATTGATTGTCAGTTAATCACATATCTTACCAAGAATTCATCCCTGATGAAATATTTGGCCCGAACGACCTCTGGGTCATCTGTGGACTCAAACACCGCTGTAACAAAGAAACAACATCTTACATCATTCTCCAAACCTTCATTACTAGAGCAGATTTGTCCAACATTTGTATCGGTGTTTTCCTTTTATCTGTTCTTCTCTGTGGAATTTGCATGAATTACGCAAATTAATCTAGTGTTCAAATTATGGAAAGGGCTTTACTCATTGTAAAATTGAAACAAATTAATTATGATGATTTAAACATGTTAAAATCAACAAAACACTAGGTAAGGAGTTAAATCTAACTGGTTGCAAGGAGAGCTGTCAATCTTGTAAAATAAGGTCTCTTTAAGACATCTTTTCAAAATGACTAAATCAAAGCGATATGAAAACTTTTAGTCTAATACCATAAATGCTCAGAAAAAATCTGAGAGAAAAAGTTGAATTCAATTCTGCTAAGGGCCTCAGGGGTACACAGGGTATAAAATTGATTGGTCTAGCCAATCCATTTCACTTTTGTTGAAATTTGCATTTGACATTATGTAAACAAAAGAGGAATACATCCACGATATGGCTGAAGAAAAAGGATAAAAAAAATTTGACTTCAAAAAGAGGACAAAACTGTCATGGCCATTATTTACTTAGCTACTGTTGAAGCAGAAGATTCTGGTAACATGTGACAGGTTAGACCCACTTGGTCAAATTAAATAAATTGATATAAAATTTGTTCTTCCAACCCCGAATTTTGTCCTCCTCCTCCTCCCCCCCACCTTGCAGCCCCGAAATAAATTTGACAACAAATAGAACACATTTGTCATCATAATTAGCTATGATCAGTGGAGGTGGATGGTTTTGGTTAAATCTTTAGGGCAAGAATCACTTATGGTAGTCAAACTCATTGGAATGAAACAAAAAACTTGTTCCTCCAACCCCTCATATTGTCATCAACCCCCCCCCTCTCCCTCTCCCTGCAGTCCCCCCTCCAACCTTTCTCCCCACTCAGCACCCTCCCTCACCCCTTCCTCGACTCACCGTCTGGGGGTGTCTGGTAGCGTGCAAACTCAGGAAAGTAGTCCTCTATTTTTGATTTTCCAGCTCGCACTTTGTCTGCCAGCAGATCCTGTTTGTTTAAGAATAAAATAACCGATATCGTTCGCAGCCACCTGAAACAGAAAAAACATTTAGGTAAATATATACTTACATTACTAAATGTTTTTGTTACACTTTTATCGGTGAATCTGATTGGTTGAGAGCTCTTAAAAACATGCAACTATTTCTCATTCTGCCATGCTGAGAAATTAATCTTATTCAATATATTGCACTCATTGTTTAAGGAGGTTGGATACAAAATATCGAGGTATTAAGAAATAGCTAAATTTGGTCTTATTTTGTTGAAAAATATTTCTTGAATCAAATTGTGTCATAAAAATACCATGTCACCACAGTTATTGTTCGAAAAAGGGCCCATCCGTTAGGGCACCCAATGATGAAAATACAATAATTTAAAAACTCCTTTTCAAGATAACTTTGGAATATTATTGTTATTTAAATGTTTTTCTATTAAGCCATTGCAGTATGTAAGTAAACTAAGTCGGAAAAAGGGAACTTGAAACTAATATTAAGTAAAGACATGCAAATAACCTTTTTCTTTGTATGATTATTTTTGTAAAATATTATTCTTTTATGAAAAAAAAATCAATTTCTCGTATTAAGATTTTTTTGAAAATTATATATTTTATAGTTAATACACACTAGAATAAAATTAAAAAGAAAAAAAGATATGTCACCAGCGGATAACAGAGATATTCACATTCAATTAAGCCACATCAATGAAAATCAACATCCAGGGGAGATAACTCTTCATTGTCAACATTACCCTTTTTAGAATTTTTCATTAGTTTTTAAGGTTAATTAGTGAAATAAATTTTATCATAAAACAAATACTTATGTTCACAAATATAACATAGTCATTGTTTTTTGTTAAACTAAATCGTTATTTAATTTTTTAGTTTTTTAATCTCACACTTGCAGTGAAAAATAAACAAAATAGCATAAACTTTAAAATAGCTCAATCTGATTATCTGACTGTTGCGGATGTGCAGAAACAAAGGTATCCAACCTCCTTAACAGTCATACCTGACGAGACAAGTAATTGTTTCACATGAGTCAAGAATTATTATGAAATATATTTTGGATGTTAATCTTTATGTCAATGTCATGGTCTTGGTGTTAAAATCAACAATTGAATGAAGACTAAATTAAAGGCTTCTATACAAAATTATTGAGCTGACCCAAATTTTGCTTTAAGTCAACGGAGTGCTAAGGTTTCCCTCAGCCATTGATTTACGATCACCAAAGTTTAAGGAAGCCCTGTGCAAGCGAGCCCACTTTGTGGCAGGGGATAATTTCACAAAACAAAAAAAACTATGACCCACGTAAGACTTTATCCTTTGCCCCTTTTCCACCAGTTAACCGCTTAAGTACTTTTATCTTTGTGAGGCATAGAATGGTCCCTAATCTGAGCGCCACATGTGAATGCCGGTTGAATACTCCCCAGGGAGTTGAATTGGAAAAATGATCGGACGTGAAAGAATGCCATTGACCAGGGGAAACAACAAGCGCCTTCAGCGACCATGAGTGGATGGATATGTGCGCTACATAAATATTCATATAATAATAAAAATCTCACCTGTTATTCCAGATACTCTTAAAAAGGTCTAAGGATTCTTTGAGTCTATTTTGGCTAGGGTCCTCCCGCAGAACAAGGTTGTACCCACTACAGGCAGTCACGAAGATGATGGCCGTCACGTCGTTAAAGCACTGTATCCACTTGCGGCGCTCATCTCGCTGGCCTCCCACGTCAAACATGCTGTGGGCGGAGAACAGTCATAAATTAAAATATTGCTCTCTTGATACTTATACAGTTTGGCCCTGTTTATTTGGTTATAGATGCAAGTCAACCAGTTATCAAGTCCTCCAATATCCGAGTCATATTTGATTAGATATACATAAAGACTTTGAAACACAATTCGGCAAATAGCTAGAAAGGTCTCACTATATATATATATATTTTTAGTCAAGAAGTTTATAGTAAATGTTACATCACTTGTCTATTTAGGCTTTAATTCAGTTTGATGAAGTGTTCGAAAATTTGGAAACGACACAAGTGAGTGGGTTATTGTTCAACGCCGCTCGGGCAATATGTCAGCCATTAGCGGCGAGGGGAACCACACAAGAATAAATGTGGAATGTAAGTTGTCATTTCTCACCACATTGCTAATATCAAAATGGATCAATGAAATGGAAGCAATTGTCAAGTGATAGCAATTTTAGGTTTTTAGTTTTTGCTTTCCTTGTAAATCATGTTTCTTGCATTTTGAGTGATTGATCGTTAATATAGAGATATCTGGTTATATTTGAGATGACAAACACATTTTAGGAGAGATATCATAAAATGACTTCATTTAATTACTTTAGACATCCAAACAAGCTTGATTTGACCATATAATTATTTATACTATCAATAAGTAATATTAGACAAACAGTCATTTTGATGTTAGCTTGGTATCAATTATTTTTATTTACTAGTTATATATTTATTGAGATGGTTCTAAAGCAAAGGTGAAGGTCACAAAATTCAAATTATGAAAGATCAGTTAAATAGACAATTAGATTCAAAAACATATTACTCCTGAACTAAATATATTCTGAAGGTTAATGTTTGATATAGATATACACAAATAAATATACATAAATATATACATATATAACCACTTCAACAAAACAGGCAGAACAATGATAACAATATAACAATAGAAACTCAGTTAAAGTGACTACAAAAGCTAGTATTAACTCAATTTTGCTTCATATTTCTCTCGTAAACTTCTTCATTGAAACAATTACACTCGTAGCAAAATGACATAAATACTATTTATCCTTATACTTTGGTCCATAAACAAGGTAATGGAAAAATTATCTCCCTTTGTACATTTGGCTGGTCAAACAGTACAAATGTTTTTGTCTAAAAGTGATGTCAAAGCTTCCATTAGATTATTCCAGAAAGTTTGATTTTACAAACAAAACTAAATTCTTGGGAAGACACTCAAAATATATGTGAAATACGTCATTAATTGTCACACAAGATTTTGATAATGACTAGACAGGGTTCCTTTAAGCCATTAATAATTTGCACCTGTGCAGGTAAACTTCAACAAGTGCAGGTAAAATTCACAAGCAGGTTGCACCTAGTGCAAGTAACAGTAAATGTGATAGCTCAAAACACTAAACATAAATCAAACATACACAATATCACAGATGTGTATGTTTTCTCTCCCAAGCCAGAGTTGCAAAAAAATCTCATAAATCAATAATGCATTTTGCAAAATAATTGATGTTTCTTCATTGGTTATATCCTTTGAAATTTACCTTTGGTAAGTCTGGCCAATAAAGAGAATCAAATAATCCAAAATGATACATGAAATTTCATTGCAACCAATTTTGGTAATTGCAACCTGATGCAATTTTACACTAAATCGAACCCTGCCTTGAAACATCTTCACATCTTAAACACACAAGGCTTTCTTAATCGCGTTTGTCATCACCTGATTATATGCACAATAAAGTAATAGCTTATTTAAAGATTATACTTACTGAAAATTTACTTTATCAACCGTAAATTTAGTTTCAAATATTCCTGATGTGAGGACTCGGCACCGCAGTATATCCTGCAAATAAACAACAATGAGCATCACAAAACCCATGAAATTTCGAAGTTTAAAAAAACAACGCAAAAATACCTAAAACAGAATATTAGACAAGCAAAGTTGTTGTTTTTTGCTCGACTGGACTAAAAAAAAAATTCATACATATGACATGTGAGGCAATTAAGAGGATATAAAAGATTTATATGTATCCATCAAATTGTAACAGATTGTTAAAGTAATCTGTATAGTGCATATCAATACGTCTGACAGCTCAAACTGTACAACTAAGGGAAGCACTTACCTAGCATTTGAATGTCTTTAATTTGATCATATTGCAACAGGTAGGTTAGATTGTCTATATGGTGCATTTCGGTCACGAGACTGACCATCTTACAATCTGATCCCACGTTGCATACTGCATGTTTGCCAATGTGAGCAAATAAGCATTTTATTGCATCCTCAAAATTATAACAAGGAAATCAAATTGTTGATGTGATGCATTTTGATCGCAGGGCTTAGGCTCTATTTTGTCGGAGACTGGCTATAGATTCATCTATAGCCCTAGTTGCATATTAAATACTTGAGGCATAGAAATGACCTTCAAATTGTTACAGTCAGCTCAAATTGTTTTTTTAGTGCACTTTGGTCATGCAGATAATACTGTAGTTTGGCAAACTTTCAACTATCTTAAGCCCATGATATTGCAATATAGATCATTATCACAAATCCTTCAACCCTGTTGCACAACTAACTGTAGTCAGATCTATTGGTGTGTACAAACACAGATTTAACAAACCGTATTTTGACTCCAGCTATGCAACAAGCCTAGAACAACATCTAGAATTGTATTTTGACTCCAGCTATGTGGACCTATGTGCATGTGTTGAGCAAGGTCTGATCAGTCTGTGTTTGCTGGCTGTTCGGTGAGTGATATTGAAGGTCTCTTCTAGAATTGTAAAATGAAGCTAATATTTTTTACAGTGCATTTTAGTGATGCAGCTCAAATTGTATTGTGACTCAAGCTATGTGGGCCTATGTGCATGTGTTGAGCAAGGTCTGATCAGTCTCTCAGTCAGTGTTTGCTGGCTGTTCAGGGAGTGATGGATTCCACTAGTAAGCTCCCTCTTCAAGGAGTCAATACGAGTAAATCAATCAGTATTTGTTGTCCCTCCTCCTTATCTTTAACAGAACTGGGACATGGGTCGGTCTGACAAGCCAGCAACCAATGCTAGTCTTTCACTCTTGTACACATGCACTCCAAGTGAAGGCAGCCCTGCACTGAAGGTCAACGCCTGCTCTCATTGGCTGCTCAGGCTTGTTGTTAGTTGGAACAGGCTGTTATTTAATACACAACACAATAATGCCCAACATTTGTTTCAGTGTCTTTGTGAAGTATAGAGCACATCTTATAGAAAAGTGCTTTGTTTCCTCATAATAATGAAATTTTGCTTATCCTTCAAAAGAATTTTCATATAAATGTTTGTTTTTGCTTGAATATTTGCAACGTATGTGTTCACAAAATGATGATGTATGTCCATACCTCAGTGCATGGGGACTGATACAGTTAACCTTTGCATGCCAAGATTACATGCCCCTGGCAACTCAAGATTTCTCAAGATCCACCATTGCTGGTAGCGCAATTAAATATACAGCATTGCCCAAAAACAATTTCTTAGTGGATAGCATGATCCAGTTCAAAGGGTTACACAAGTGAGCCACCCTTCTATCTTAGCAGCAGGTAAAGGGTTAAGGGGTCTCCCATCCACCAACATACAAAGGCCAATGATGTTGAACTCTACCCAGAGCCCTTGCTGCACTGACAAATGTGGCCAGGTTAATGGCATTGATCACAGCAGAAATTCATTAGAGTATACTCCTTGATGTTAAAGAATAATGTTAATTATATGTGAGTATATATCATCAAGTTTCGATTCTTTTGAACATTACAGCTTCTGTTGACATAGATTTTTTATCAACTCTGATTTGACATTCTTACAAAATGAATCCCAATCTGTAGAACTGTATTCAGAAGATGACAAATAATATCATAACTAAGATCTTATTTTTCATTTAAATCAGTTTGTAAATAAGAATTAATAAATAAAATTGTCAAAAAGAATTCTTCTAAAACATTTTCAATGTATTTAGGTTGTAAAATTACATGTACTATACATTTATAATAACTTAGTAAAATAATTTATTTAAATTCAATAGTATTTGATTCATCTGTTCAAGAGAAAGGGATCATAAAGTTTTTAAATTTAATTAATATCTTATTACAATGCAGTATCCTGTGTTACATTTCACAGGTTATCACTACAGCTTATTTTTGGATAAATATTAGAATATTCATTTATCTAAAAAATAATATGATTTTATTTGCTTAATTAGTTAATAACTCGTTAACTCACCTGTTCGGTCGGAGTGTAGTCTGGCATCTTCACTATGTGAACTCGATCTAAAAAACTGAAAAAGAAAAAAAAGAAAAATCAGCAATGAATATTAATCAAATTACTCTTTTTTTAAAATCAAGAAATCCAAGAATTACCAAAGAACTGAAACCATAACACACAGACAAAACCATTGGATTAGCATATATTTTTTTCCGGAAAATCAGAGAAGAGTTATTTTGCTTGTGTAATGGGTTAGCTTTTCCCCCCGAGTTTTCTCCTGCTTATTTTGAATCAATTGTGCCATCAAAGGCTTTACTCATAAACCACAAACCTCTCATTCAACCCTGTGGCACAACTAACTGGGAAGCTTGTTAAAAGTCGGATGACATAAAATGTCAAACTGGAATGTCGATGACAGTGAGCAAATAAACTATGCGACTATCGATCAAGCGCTCTTATTTTGAGAAAAAAATTAAATCTTGAAGATCATTCGTGACAAAATTACCTTTTGTTACATGTCATTTTCTGAGATAAATTTACATACGACTTGTAGATATGGTCTTATATAAACAACAAAACTAGAAAATTTACATTTAAAAAAAAAGAGAGGAAATTATCAGCTTATTTGTCTCAAAAACCTACACCTAAACAATTTATACACAAAGTTAGAAAGTTCCCCTCTGATTTACTTTGCAGTATGGTTCATTGAAACACCTGTTGTCATTTTCATTTTCACAAACAACTGACATAACATTCCTTGTTTTACTTCCCAAAAACACTTTATCCATATTTATTATATTTAACAATTGCATTTTTGAATTCCATTTGAATATCATCGCACGTCAATTTCATAAATTTGAAATATACAACCCATTGTTGACAGAATCACATTTTAACCCCACACATTACATTCACAGAATCTATTTTAACCCCTCCTATCAGAAAATATTAATCATCTCATGCTTGGAAATCAAACCATTAATGACGCATATACATCTCTATTCAATTTCTTGACAGAGCTGGGTATATCTATTGTGCTTATTATGGAGTATTGGCAGATGGAACGAGCTTCTCATTAACTGACTAAATAATTACCCTCACACCATACATCAGGCAGGCTTCACACCCCACGGAAGATGCCGTAATTACCTCAGACCTCGTCCAACATTTACATCGCCATGGTAACCAATGTATATACATATATATGTTGTCCCCGATTGCCCCTAGTAACAAGAATCTATTCCTTGTTTTCAGCTATTGTCATGAAGGATAAGTCAACATGGTTATGATCAAGATATTAGATAATATAGACTTAGTATTGCTCATCAAATCAGTTCACATATCCATGGCGACCATATTTGTTTGCTATTTATTCAGACATGGAAATTTACAAAATAAGACTTACTTGCCTTCATAGTGAAGATATGAAGGCATTTTTTTTTTAAACTAATTTCGTTTTAGTTTTGACAGGAATTCTGATGTTTATTAGCGGGCGGGGTTAACTTCAAATTTGTTGAAAATTTCTTTTACAAAACAATCGTTAAATAACCCAGGTTTAATATCAATACAAATCCATAATTATACTCAAGCATCAATGTAGTTTTCATATAATGTCAACATTCAAAAGATAGCAAAATAGCATTTTTGCCAATAAACCTATTCATTTCAAAATAATATCATTGATTTGTGAAGAAAACATTTATAAACATGGTTTGTTTGTCTTAAAACCCTTCATAGATCAAAAAGAATGTCTTGCAAAAATGTGGGTTTTTTTTTTTGGTTTTTTTGTTGTTTTTTTTCTTCAACATTTTATTCATCCACCCCTGTTACATGAATTGACCTTCATTCCAGGGAGACAAAGGTCACATACAATAAGCATTTCGTTATACTGTATGAAAATGTGGGTTTTTAGTACTAAGAAATAAAGGATAAAAATACTCCAAATAAGAACAACTTAATAAGCTATTTACATAGGACCCACATCAATTTAGCTGACACATGTGAACTATAGGATTGACTGCACGACATGTCACAGAACCACAGTGACAGGGACTAGGTCAAACTATAAACAATGTCACAACAATATTTGTTTGACCCAATTAACTTCAGAGGGACAATGACCATGGCCTTGACAAAATTAAATACACATTTGTTGTTCATCAAAATCACATTTGATAAACATGCGTTGAGTAAATGGACCTTGGACTGTAAACTAGTTTAAGAGCAGGCAAGATATCTGGATAACAATTTTCTTGGTTGTGACATTCATGTTTTGTAGTATATTTACTGCTTCATAATACATGTTCAGTAAATGCATACTCCTTCCTCAGTTTGAATAATATAAGTCCTGAGATGATTTTAACAAAATGCCCTTCAAATGATTTATCACTCTTTTCTTCTTATATGTCTTACACTTGAGAATATCTTTTAAACAAGAGTGATCAGAAGATGACATATCACACCACTTCCACATGATCGTAAGATGTAAACCTTTGAAAGATAATTGTAAATTTTTCAAGCAAGGTTCATAATAGTATAAGCTTATATATATAAACGAAACCTTTCATGAACAGAGTCAAAAAAGAGCAGTTTCCATGGAAATAATAAAAAATAAAATTTTCAGAAATGTGAAAATATCAAAAGGCACCACTTCAGTAGGTGGGCAATACACATGTAAAGTTTCAGAAAGATATGTGGACCGGTTTTATATATATGAAACAAATCCTTTCATGAACGGAGTCCAAATAAGAGCCGATTCCATGGAAATAATAAAAAATAAAATTTTCAGAAATGTGAAAATATCAAAAGGCACCACTTCAGTAGGTGGGCAATACACATGTAAAGTTTAAGAAAGATATGTGGACCGGTTTTTGAGTTCTGCTCCGGAAACGAAACCTTTCATGAACAGAGTCAAAATAAGAGCCGTTTCCATGGAAATAATAAAAAATAAAATTTTCAGAAATTTGAAAATATCAAAAGGCACCACTTCAGTAGGTGGGCAATACACATGTAAAGTTTCAGAAAGATAAGTGGACCGGTATTGGAGTTCTGCTCCGGAAACGAAACCTTTCATGAACAGAGTCCAAATAAGAGCCGTTTCCATGGAAATAATAAAAAATAAAATTTTCAGAAATGTGAAAATATCAAAAGGCACCACTTCAGTAGGTGGGCAATACACATGTAAAGTTTCAGAAAGATATGTGGACTGGTTTTTGAGTTCTGCTCCGGAAACGAAATGATAACGGACGGACGGACGGACGGACATACAGACAGACAGGGCGATGACTATATCCCACGGTATTACATACCGGTGGGATAAAAAGATAAAGACTTATTGAGAGAATTGGAAGCATAATTTCATACTAAGTATTCAATTAGCAATGGATAAACTGATAAACTGGAAACAAATAAAGCAAGTTTGTTATAGACAGCAATAACTGTATTTTCTAGGATCTGACCTCTAATTAAAAACAGATAAAACCATTGAACAAAAAAAAATATATTTTAATACTCAAGATTTTTTAAAAAGAAAGTTTTTCAAATCAAAATATTCAGCGATCCCCTACCAATCTCAGTTAAAGATCGTGAATATAGGAAACTAAATATACAAATTTATTAGTGGTATGCAGATGTTTCCCTCCGACAACGGCGCAGGCTGTTTTACGACAACGAAGGTCGAGGACTCTTTCCTTGTCGGCCTGTTACTAAACTTGGACGCACTCAAATCTTCATGAATAATGTGTTGCTTAATATAGCTCAGGAAATGCGAGAAGAATGCGATAGATGTGACGTGACATAATGTGATGGAAGTCATCACTAGGTGGAGCCACCCTTGCTGTCAGGCCATATTTGATTGAGATTTGTGAAATATATGTTCACATCAACATAGGGTTTGATATGACGCAAAAACAACTAAATTTCTTCTAACAATTTTTATTCTATGAGTGGCTTTAATTCTCCATTTTATATAATTCTGCACATAAAAATGATTCTAAGTAAAGAATAATTTCATTAGATAAAGTAAAATTTTGGATGAAAATAATTTTATGCTGTGAAATTAATCTCATATTATAACAGATCTTTACAGACACTTAATATTTTTTGTATGTTTTTATTACATTTATATCCAATTTCCATTCAGTATCAAAGTTAAAACCTAACAAAATTTTAGAATAATCTACTATTATCAGGGTAAAAAGCTTGCAAAATTTTAGAATAATTGACTACTATCAGGGTCAAAAGCTTAATTTTTTTTAGAATAATCGACTATTGACAGTGTATGAAATAAGACCCGTCCGACAGCCTGAAACGGGTAACTTCTGGTCTGGGCTGGTAACTTTTTAATGTTTTTGTTGAATTTGACCATGAAATTAAGTAAAATCATTCTTTCGGGCTGGTAACTTCTCAGGCTTATTTCATACACTGCTATTGACAAAAAGATCAAAGAAGTAGATCTTCATGCTTGAAATTAAGTATTTGGACAATATCTAAGAAACTTTAGCCAGTCTAGATTTATCAGCTAATCTGCAGTGGGACGGTGCTATTCACGACCTGTTACGAGCTGGTCCCACAATCAAGCCTCTTCATGCATACGTCCAGACATGTACATCGTACTACTGGTTTGACCACTAACTATTACCTATCTCATGTCACTTGTACAGTTACACATGACCCGGCACGGATCAGTTTCCTTGGTCACAGTATGCGTTTATTTAGGGAAGGGGGTCGCAACCTTTACTCGTGGAGGGCTATTTATAGTAACAGTGACTCACACTAACTCTATTTATACCAACGGCAAGAGGCTGCATGGCTAATGAGTGTAGCTAGTTGTAGGTAGACGGTACATTGCCAAGCTGGCTGGCAATCTGCTTCATGTGCTCAAACTTCCCTATTGCAGGTTTGGGATGAAGCTACTGGGAAATTGGCCTCAAAATCATCAAATGTGTCCATCTGCAAATCATGACCTGCTATTGCAAATTTGCAGAACTTGTAAAACGTGTATACATGGATATAGACTCCATTTTGATAATCAATATCTTATCTCTCTCTAGCTGGCTAGTGAAAATAGATCGTGTTGTGTTGCCACAACTGGAATAGTAGTTGTCCGCTAAAAATAGCACCATTTTCAATAAAATAACCCATTGTCTTAATCGCTTCATTCTTTTGCAGTTAATGCAGATGTACATGCATATCATTTGCTCTATTTCTGAACTGCATTTCAACGTTTACATTCTGATTCACCCAGTTGCATAAAATACTCATTAACGTGCTAGGAAATTTTTGAATTAAATAAAATCATCAACTCAACATCTTAGAAGCACAGATTAAAGGTTGCACTGCATTTCAAAGAAAAACTTCCGAATGATGAAATCTATCTGTCGGTAATCCAGTGCAATTAACCCTTAAACTGCCTTATTTTATAGTGAACAATATTTCCCAGTGACACTTATTCGATGTACCTAACTCAGCAGTGCAAATGGGTACCTGGTAAAGTTGTGTTGGAGGTGACCCGTGAGCGTGTATATCAACCCAGGGTAGACCAGGGTAATGGAGCATAAAGCGCTTTCTGTCCAGAGAGTGAAGATTTGGTGCCAAATAAAAGCTATCAATTATTATTATGATTATCAAAGCATAATACTTTGGCTTTTGTCAGCGAGCATATTCTTTTGCATGCTCCAACGACAACCTTACACCCAAACTGAGAGCCTCTGACAAGCAACATGAACCCTGTGCACTGCAGAGGTGTATTAAATATGGTTTTCTACTTCAGGGGATGTTTTTTATAAATATTTGGAAGCATGTGAATGCTACTGGGAAAATGATCAGCAAACCAAGCTCTGTTTCCATGTTGCAACAACATGCATCTAAATGCATCCACCGAGAACCATGTCTTCGTGTATTTTGACTACATACACCTTTCAACTTACTTTTTGTGCTCAGCAGAGAATATGATCCTAATGGACCTATACACTCAAAAGAAACCTAACATGTCCTACATTATTCACAAGTGTTAATTTTTATAAACCAATCAACCAAGAGACAACCTTTCACAATTCTGGAATTTTTACTCAAAAGTTTTCATTGTGTGAGAAAATTTATCCCTAGTCTCCTTGCTAAGGTTACAATAAAACTCTTCAAATTTCAAAACAAAATATTTCAACGAAAAACCTAAATGTTAGTGAGTCCATAAAACATTCTCAATAATAAGTGAGTGAGTTTTTGTTTAGCGTTGCTTGGGCAATATAACAGCCATTAACAGCGGAAAACTAAAAAGACCTTGCCTACTAAAGTGCAGTTTGAGAAGAAAAAACACTGTTATTTGACGATGCACTTGTATCTGGTCTGTATGGAACCTGTCGTAAGATGAATGCAAGTTCACATAATCCCAACTGATCCTAACAAACCACATGCAAACACAGAGGCAGCCATGACAAACACGGACGGGTATTTGTGTACCTGCTCAATATAGCCCTCCATTCAACACCAGGCTATATATAGCAGGCAGTGACGAGGTACTGCAGGAAAAATAGAGGGAAAAGGGAGGGAATAGAGAGAAATTGGAAGTGGGAGATGGGGGGCATAATTGGGGACATCAGAGGTATTGGGGGGACCTTGGGTATCTAGTGGGAAAAGTGGGGGAATAGAGGGAAATTGGTAAGGGGTTAGGGGATAAATAATGGAAGTCTGAGATAGTTGGGGGGGGGGGGGGGGGGGGGGGTGCCTTGGGGGACTTGGGGGGGGGAAGGGGAAGGACTGGAGGAAGGGGAGGGGGTAAACAGAGATAATGGGTGAATGGGGGTTGTGGTGGTGGAAGGGAAAAAGGGGAGGGGGGAGTTGTGTAGAAACTGTAGTTTGGATACAGGAAAAGGGAGAGGGGGTATAGAGAGAAAATAAAGGAACATGAGATGGTTTAAAAGAAGTAAATAATGGAAAAAGTGGGAATGGAGGAAAATAGAGGTAAAGGGGGATAAGAGGAAATGGAGTAAAATATGGTGGGAATATGGGAAAATAGAGGCAGATGAGGTGGGGGTAAAGAAAAAGGGAAAAGGGGAATATAGAGGTATAGGAAAAGGGATAGCCTGGGGCATGCCGAGATATGCAAAACTTAACCAATCACAGCCTACCAGAGACAATAACATATACAAAGGTGTGTGGCACAAGGTACAAGTTACCTGTCTTTAGGCAATATATAATGTTAATGGCCTTTGTGAGAAAGGTTGAGTTGTGTGAAAACCTCAAAATAGAATATTGATATTTCCTCCTTTTTTTGAATCATGCTTACCTAAACATAAGTCAAGAAATGAAAAGATGAATTTTTTAGATGTCATCTCATTTTCTAAAACATTTTTCATGTTACTACATACAAATGCCGTAAAATGTTATTTGAATCAAGATGAATGATATGCAATCAAATGAAATTCCTACTACATAAGTATTTTTTCTTGCGAAATATATATAAATACATATATAGGTACTTCAAAGTGAAGAAAATCAAAGAAACATGCAATGAAGCAGACAGAACATCAATAGGTTTAAATTTATATACAGTGGTATTGATACGATTATTGCGAAATCTTAGTTTCTATTACCTACCAATGTCGCAATGTCACTTTCCTAGCGTCTATGACCTTTTTAGTCCAAAATCTAAGTCAAAGTGTCTTTTGTTTGTAAACCGAAACATTCTTTTTCATTTAATGACCTGTATTGTGCTTTAATATTAGATATCACATAAAGATGTTTGATAAATGCATTTCCTTTGTGTCAACCTTATACCTTTCGAATACATAATTTACGCGACAGTTGGGTTGGAAAATATAGGATTGTTTCCGAAAGTGATATTCTACTTACAAAATTTCAAAACAAAAATAATTTCAATAAAGCAAATGATCATTCAAAAAAAAAAAAAGAATTTTTTGAAAAGAGTGAGAACGAAAAAAAGTAAATAAAACAAGACAAAGTAAATATGATAGGTACTTAAAGGTCTCATGTCAGGTCATAATCATGCATATATTACTAATAATATATATATGATATCTTTGCAGCAAGGTAACCAAATACAGATAAACGTAACCTTATACAAAGCTTGAGGTACTGTGAGAGATTATGAATACATCCACACATGATATAAGTATTTGTAGGGTGTGTACAGGTAATATAGTTCGGTTCAAAGGAAATATTGTATTACATTGGTTTCAAGTTTCCTTTGTGCAACAAATTGTGGCCGTATAAATCATCAAAGCTTATTTTCCACTGTGTACATACATGTAGACACACACAAAGTAAATTGTTCAGGCGTACGTCTTCTAATAGTCTATAAAACATAATAATCTGAAAATAATAAGAAATATGTACATAATTGTGTTTAAAAAAAAAAAATAATAACTTAAATGTTAACAAGACTTTAGTTTTTTACCCGTTTATAATTTGAGCAGTGAAGTTTCGTGTTTTGATATAAACATATAGCATTGATGTGTTGTCAATATTGCAGCCCTTAGCACCACTCTTATAAATACATAGATATTACATATATATTTAACAAAAACTTGGGATGTTTATTATTAATATGAAATATTTTCAACAATCCTTTATTATATCTCTAGATTATTTTTACCCCGAACATAACATTGTCATTTAAAGGGGCAGTAGCACGTTTTTAGGGGGAATATAAGTTGATGTCAGGAAAATGAAAATTAATGGTTCCAATTGAAAGACAATGTTTTTAAACTAAATGGAACAGTAATAATTCAAATGTATAACATAAAGTTTAGCCATGCGGTTCAGTTTTCTTACACAAAATGAATTAAAGGTGTTCACACAAAATGGCCGCCAATGGATTTTATGGGAATCATCAGACTTTGTCCTCTGACTATGGATGATTCGCTTGTGTAATGAGATTTTTGTCACTGTCAAATTAATACATTAAGCATTAACTAACAATTATCAGTGAAAAATTTAAAATTTAAAATTATCAAAAAACGTGCTACTGCCCCTTTAAATGGAAGTAGATGTAGAACAAATGAAATTCATATCCAGTCCAAATCTACTTCAGTGTATACTAATGCCGAGATAAGTAAAGGTAAGTAGTAAATTCTCTAAGTAGGTCATGGACCGTGAACTCCCTTATCCTAGAGGCTACCTACCTCACATTACTTATATGTATAATCTACGTTCACTCTGTTTGTTTTGTCAGATTGAGGCTAAATATAGAAAAACTACTCTACACTACACTACACTATCCCATTCCTGCCTCGTTTTCCCATTCTAGACTTTGTTGGGCTTCTTTAAGTATTCCTTGCTGAAAAATTGTAAAATTCTCATATTCAACCAAAACAGAGCTTTCGTACCATAGCTGCTGTAGAATTCACGTATAAATCAGATTATCAAAACTAAATATATTTTCACTTCAGATAGGCCAAGACGTCATTTTCAAACTTTGATTGCTTGTTTCCCCATTCTCGACTTTGTTGGGCTTCTTTAACTATTCTTTGCTGAAAAATTGTAAAATTCTCATATTCAGCCCAAAACTCGTCAATTCATATTCCAATACAAAAGTCTTGACAGAGCTTTGGTACCGTAGCTACTGTAGAATTCACGTATACATCAGATTATCATAACTAAATATATTTTCACTTCAGATAGGCCAAGATGTCATTTTCAAACTTTGATTGCTTGTTTCCCCATTCTAGACTTTGTTGGGCTTCTTTAACTATTCTTTGCTGAAAAATTGTAAAATTCTCATATTCAGCCCAAAACTCGTCAATTCATATTCCAATACAAAAGTCTTGACAGAGCTTTGGTACCGTAGCTACCGTAGAATTCAGGTATAAATCAGATTATCATAACTAAATATATTTTCACTTCAGATAGGCCAAGATGTCATTTTCAAACTTTGATTGCTTGTTTCCCCATTCTAGACTTTGTTAGGCTTCTTTAACTATTCCTTGCTGAAAAATTGTAAAATTCTCATTATTCAACCCAAAAGTCTTGTCATTTCATATTTCAATACGAAAATTTTGATACAGTTTTTGTAGCTACTGTAGAATTCACCTATAAATCAGATTATCATAACTAAATATATTTTCATTTCACCATGCACAGAGGCAAAGACGTCATTTTCAAACTTTGATTGCTTGTTCTTCTTTTTAATTTCTTGTGAATTCACTTTGAAAATGTGGACAGACTTTTTGTCTCTGTTGCCAGGTAGCCTACCTTATTTGATAATTCTGAGCCATTAAATATAAATTTTTCATATATTCATACTAGAGCTTTGAAAGCAAGGATTTGTAATATTTAGAAACATTAAAAATTTCATGAATCTCAATCATGTAGACCTTGTAAAGAAATTGAAAGATATTATTTCAAAGAACGAATCAGTTAATAATTCTAATGATCAAAACCGATAAGAAAACTTAATCAAAACCAGTTGAGCAGTAAATATCTCAGTAAAATATTTCAACTAAATGCGGTTAGCAACAAAGAAGTCTTTTTCCTTGGTCGCATCTGGAGAAGCCATCTTACACCTGAACTCCCAACATCACTCTTGTCTGGATGATGCAAGGAGTTCGGATAAGACTCTAACAAGAAGGAAGTCTGTATCAAAAGCAAGATGGCGGCCAATGGGCTTGTAATAAAAGATCCAAATGACCCTAGAGATATCCTTAGAGATGATAGATGACAGATTAAAAAAAACAAGTTTATTTATTTTGAAAGATATAAGCATATATCTGCATATTACAAATAGTTTGATTCTCAGCAATGATAAAGCAATTAGTTAAACCAAGGATGTTCATAACACTATGAAAATCCTTGGTTAAATCTCTAATCACAGTTAATTCTTTTACAAACTCGATTTTTTCCTTCCAAAACTTTTTATTTTTGATTCTACTTAAACTCAAGAAGGATCGCTATCTGTCTGTCTGTTTATTGAAAGATACTGCAAATTATCAATCAAGGCAACATGCCATGTTATAAATCTATGAACACAAATTTAAACATGATATTATAAATGATAATAAATTTTTGAAAAAAACTCCCATCTAACACGGATATGAAAAAAAAGTTTATCGTAATTTTAACTGCTAATGAAAAACATTTTCAACCCACCTAAAATTTGATGTCTTAAAAACGGTATGAACATGTAATTTGTTAATATTCAACTGAATCATTACTCTCAATTCATTTAGACACTAGGGGTGTTTTTGACATGTCTCATCTTTCAAAAAAATGCTAGTTTTACACTTGAGATGTTGCAACACCAACCGATCCTATTATTCTTCATCACCATCCGACACACCCAGATACTGCACAAAACAAAACATTCTCCCATCCCTCCATACACCTGGGTTACATAAAAGAAAGAAAGAAATCCGAGGGTTTAGTATAACTGCACCCTTGAGGATGCTGAATACAGATGCAGTGTGATTCAAGGATGGAGAAGTTGGATGAAAAATGTAACAGACAATTAGTCATAAACATGACTGAGTGTAGAGTTAAATAAGTTTGAGCGAGTAAATAAACTACACGGATAGACATGCTCAATTCAATACAAAGATACATTCTCCTCAAACAAGGCTGATATCTTTGTCAGACTGCATGCTTTGATCAATTACTTGAATACCTCAATTACTTAACTTGCTACTTCACAGAATCAAAATGGTACATAACAAAAACAAGAAATTCTGCAAAATGAATTATTTGAAGATTAGATTAGAGTATATTCTGGCTTCATCAGCATGAATGTAACATTTAACTAATACTTAATAAATACTTTAAATGAGGCTTATCTTGGGAATGGTTTACAGAAAAGCCAACAAATATATTTCATCTTATCTCTTAATCCTTAAAGGGGCAGTAGCACGTTTTTTGATAATTTTATATTTCAAAAGTTTCACTGATAATTGTAAGTTATTGCTAAATGTACCATTTTGACAGTGTCAAAAATCTCATTACACACACCAACCATTCATAGTCAGAGGACAAAGTACGAAGATTCGCATAAAATCCATTGGCGGCCATTTTGTGTGAACACCTTTAATTCATTTTGTATAAGAAAAAGAAATCCTATGGCTCAACTTTACGTTATATATTTGATTTGTTACTGCTCCATTTAGTTTAAATACATTGTCTTTCAATTGGAACCATTAATTTTCATTTTCCTGACATCACCTTGTATTCCCCCTAAAAACGTGCTACTGCCCCTTTAACTGGTCACAGTCAAAACACAAAAACCCTTGAAAAACTTTAATAAATACTTTAAATGAGGCTTATCTGAGGAATAGTTTACAGCAAAGCCAACAAATATTTTTCAGCTTTTCACCTAATCCTTAACTGGTCACAGTCAAAACACGAAAACCCTTACAGCTGAATCAATCATAACCAAATCATTGATAAGTTAGCCAAACATAGCACAGCTCACTTGAAAGGGAATTATCTGAAATTTGTCATAGGTAAATGACAGTGAAACCTGGTATATGAAAGGTCACAGGTAAAATAGATCTATGATTGAACATATTGCACAATGTCAAGTGTCAAAATCTTCCATTTATGTAACTGCCGACGGTGCGCTGAAACTCTGAGTTGGCTGCAATTGTGACCAATACCACCTTTAGATTTAGACAATAACTTACGAGTGACAGGGAATATGACATATTATCTTTCCCTGAGTTATATTAATTTCGTAATTCTCGAGCCTTGGCGAGAGAATTACACAATTAACATAACGAGGGGAAGATAATCTGTCATTCCCCTATACTGGTTGGTTGTTGTTTATATTACCCATATAATATATAGCACTGTGAAGTCATAGCCGCTCGTGTCTATGACGTCATTACAATCGAACGAAACCCGTCGCATTCTACGCAACCGAAAGCTTTACACGACGACAGATATGTTGATCCAAAATTTTATACTTTCGGACAATTTGACTGACTCATCAAACATCATTTGCTTTGGCACATGTGAAAATTGGCAGATAGCAACAACATGGAATAAATTGAACTTGTTTAAATTTAGAATAAGGGAAAACAACTTGTCAGTCGAATACAAACATGAAAGATGAATGAAATAGTCCCGGCACAAAGTAATATTTGATTTGTTTCACAACAACCAATCAAAAGACAGGAAAAGGTGTAACTCCCTAGGGACTTAGAGGAAAAATACTACCATGTAGTCCTCCCATATGGGTAATATACTTCAGCATATTTCTTTTTTTAAACCTCCCCATACCATACCATCTCTCTGAACCTAGTTGACTATCATTCTTGCTAGCAAGACAGGATTGGCCTTACAACGATCTGGACTCGTCAGACTGACCACGTTTTTATTTTCTATCATTCTTGCTAGTTTAGTGATTCCCCTGTAATGGTTGAATGTATCTGTACATCAAACACATTCAACCATATTTCAGACCCACCAGCCGAATTGTCAACTGTAACTGTCTCGAAGATTAGAAAGATACATCCAAACATATCTCCGACTCCCCTCTCTCCCAGTCACCAGACCAAGATTGAGTGCTCGGAGCCACACAACATGGCAGCTTCATCCACGCAGCTATAAATAGCGCCTCGAAGGTTGACTGTATCTATATCAGTCCCACAACACCTAAAATGTTCTGGTTGCCGTGTGACAGCTGCTCCCGCGATGGAGTCGAGATGATATAGTTCGTATACAAGATGATACAGCTCATACACGTGCCATCATCAATACTGATGCTGAGGCGACAGTCAGAATGTCATCTCTGAGAGCTTTGAGCTGATTATTTATTCATAAGAAAAATGACAATTTTTTAAGGAGCCTCACAGACCTGGCAATTCCTATTGAAATCTAGACTTGCTCTAAGGGAGATATGCTTCTGCTTTGGGTACATTGATATCATTGATCGATAGACAGATGTTATGGTTAGACTTGAAGAGTATTAAATGATGGGAATAAATGGTTTTCCTCATCACAACCTGGACCTAATTTCTGCTATAGATGCATTTATATTGTAAATTTTAATAACCACAGTAAGAGTCCTTGACACAAAGGGGCTGATGTCATGGCAGTTGTTTAACTATATAGGATGAACTGTGTATATATATATTGACATAATGGAATTCACAATGAAAGTGCTGAATTGTAACATACGAGAGCATTCATCACTTCACTGGTGTTGCACTTGTATATCATTACCATCATCAAGGATTCCTGCTTTGTAACATCAAAATCAATAGTATACCAAAGCTCACACAACATTAAATATTGTGGAATAAACAAACAAACCTAAAGATAACATATTCTTAGATTGTAGACCTTCAACTGGCAGAAAATGGGAAGAAATATGATCTATTCCTTATTCTCAACAACTCTCATTCAAATTGTAACATCTGTAAATTCAGCTTATTAGAAGAGATCCACACAACTGTCTCAGACTGACAACCCTCGAAGACCCTACATAACCTACAGATACACGTAAACATTAACACCCATCACCTATAGCACTATAAACCATTACAACACAAGCCCATGTCATCCACACATTCAGGCATCTGCGCAATCAGGCCATCCACACATGCACACTGCCAGTTTGCACAGAGCGGTCTTAAGATAACAGCACCCCGAGCTAAGGAGCGGCAAAAATGTGAAAGCATCTGACTTCCTGGATAAGTAACCTTGAAGGCGCGAGGATCGCTGTAGGGAGAGACAGCCAGCAAGGTAGCCATCCCGCAGCCAGAAATACAAACCGGCGCTAAGAATAGGCTCTGTGGGTATGCATGCTCCTGCATTTAACTGTGGATGTGTGAGGACGGCTGGTATAGGAGCGAGGAGTGGCGGGGAGAAGCAGGGGAACAGGTCATGTAGTGTGAGTACTACTCTGTAGTAAACTCAGTGGAAGGGTGGGGAGGAGAGAGAGGGTCTAGGAAACTCAATGGAAGGGGGTGAGGGGGGACAAGAGGGTGTGAGGGGGCAGGGGATGGAAAAGCTTATGTAGTGTGGGACACTGGTTGTACTATGTAGTAAACTCACTGGAAGGGGGTGGGGAGGAGAAAGACGGTGTAGTAAACTCACTGGAAGGGGGTGGGGAGGAGAAAGACGGTGTAGTAAACTCAATGGAAGGGTGGGGGAGGGGGTGTAGAAAGCCCAATAAATGGGGTGGGTAGATAAGGTGGGCTAAAGGGGGGAGGGGTGGCAAGCAAGTGTGAACCAATTGTGAATATCAACTGATTCACAGTTTACTTCATTTCAGGGGGGCGGGGCCGGAGGGGCGAAGATTGCAAGGAAAAAGAAAAGATGGTTCCAGATAATCATCCACACAGAATAGTTTAATTTACTGGAATTTAACAGATCGAGAACACCATCACGTCTTCCTAAATATTGCTTCTCCTGAGTGGACCATGGATGAAAAACAACATATATCTAAGCCTTTACAGTTATTTACTGAAAATTTAGTTGAAGAGCAATGCCCTTATTTTGAATCCACATTATCCAGAAATGCAGTCATCCACTTTTCAGTCTCTTGTAGAATTGATGCCAATATTCAATTTGTTAAACAATGTCTATTCACTTTAACAGGTAATAGGATAGGAAATGGCTAAATTGGACATTTAATACAATTGATACAAGACCTACTTCTCAATGGTTAGTGCCCATTTCTTCACCTGCAGTAAGATTTGTTTTAAACAAAAATAGAAAAACAATTTTATCTAAGTGATCCTGTAATATGAATGAAGCATATTTGAAACATATCACAGGATCTTTTATCATAACTGGGGGAAAGCATGCAAAAACATTGTGGTTCCTTATTATAACAACTTAAGCGTAATTAGCTAACCACTGGTCACATTTTGAATTTTATTCCCTGAAAGGAAAACAGAGCCTACTTGATTAAAACAACTTTAGTATGAGGTTATAACAACTTATAGCAAAGCCCCCTACATGACTTCAAGATTTCATATTCACAGCAAAGTTTCCTAACACCTTGAGATTAATTTTGAATGCAACTGAATTTTTTTAATATTTAATAAGAATGCTGATTTACTTATGTACAAGAATTGGTTGAGATTTTGAATTGGCATATTCTGACAAGGCGTTTGTGGGGTCACTAATACCCTGATAGCTTGTGACAAGCGATTCAAAGAGACGAGGTTTAACTCGAGGAACCACACAATGCAGAGACCAAGAACTGGACGAGTGCCAATGAGACCATTGGAGCATGAAAGCTCTTTCAAAGGGTATTTATACAACGTTTGGTTGATATGTATATCAATAGGCATTATTGGAATTACTTTAATGCTTTGTGTCTCCTATACATGTTGTCAACTGTAGACACACGTGGCTGTGAGGGGGTTAACCTGATATGGGTTTGATTCGCTCCTACGTGGTAGAACTTACAGGAATAGTCTGGCAATTGGACTGGAGTACTTGAGTACTTCAAGATAAACTCAATTTTATATTGCAATTTGGTTGAGGAATGACTAATAAGACAAATATTTGAGAGAGAAAATCAGCTATACAATTGGAACCATCCCATTAAACAAGCAAAATTACATGAATAATTTCATCTCGTATAACTCATCCAGGACAAAATATTATTGCCATGAAATGAAATTTAGTCAAAATGAAATCATTATAAAGCTGAAATAGAGAAATAATTTCTGATAATTTGGTCTTCTATTGAGCCTTAAGCTTCAGTAATGACTCTACCAATAACAAAATCAACTGAATTCAAACAAGGATTTCAAACATGAAAATGAACTAAAACAAGAATCACCTGGATGATTTGAAAAATTCTCGAGTCTAAATATTGTACGTTCAGAAAAATCAATAAACTTTAAATATACATCTAAGGAATTTTATTCCCCAAAGCCCCAGAAAGTTTGTATATCATAAATTTCAGATAATTTTTAGGTTATTTACTTATTGGATAAAGAATTTCATGGAGAATATCGCTAATCTTCTGTCCAATGTGACCCAAGAGATTATACTTATGTACTTACTACTGTGCACAGTCAATGAGCTGGTACTCATTGGAGCGCTCGAAGCAACCCTGGACTCCCTTGTCTTTCCATAGGATCTCTGTGTGTTCGTAAAATTCCTGAAAAATAATAAAAAACATTTTTTAATGATGATAATATTGGACATCTAAAAGGGGCTCATTTCCATTTACTAGTGCATGCTCAAAGTGCTACCAACACTATTACCCTGTTCAAACCCAAGCTAACATATTTGTCGCTAGAAGGTAACCACCATCTTTATCAGGTAGTCATTTCTTGCTTGTTGAAAAGAGCCACATATTGAATCAATTAACTAATGTTCAATATCATCAGACTGTAAATATTTAATAATTACATATTTGTTTAATTACCATTGATGTGGATATCTTTTTTTACGCCAAATGCTTAGTAGTGTTCGTCAAATGATTTATCTGAGTTGAAAACATTTTCTGAAAATTGTTAATTGTTTTTTCTCTGTGGTATTGTTACGATAGATGTATAGATAACGAGGCTGATTCTGTTAATGACATCACAAAAAGGGGGTGTGACAAGTGACAGGCAGTCATGCATTCACTGGTTTGTGGCCAGATAGGTCTAAGCGGTCCATCAATAGTGGCAATTAAAAACGGCTTTCATTACCAAAATGAACATATTTGAGTAGCGACCTTTGACGCACTATACAGTATTGTAATCAGACTGTAATATATTTCAAAGAAAATAGTGAAATATGTTTGTGGTTATATGAACTTTAACATATTTTGTATCAATATGTGAACAGAATATGCGCACAGTGCAAAGGTTTTAGTTAACTGGTTTATGATATACAAGTGGAGAGTTCATTGAAATTCACTACAATACCTTTGTCATATTAGGATTAGGGTAAAATGAGTATATAATTTCAAATCAGAGGTATTACAGATATATCAAATTTGGTTCACTTCATCACCTTTGGCTGCATAAGGGTTAAGGGTTTAATATTATATTACACAAAAGGGTCGGGTCCAGTCCAATGGTACATGTAATATCACAATGTCCCCTTCAACTGGCGGTGGTTAAGGACCATTCCAGCTCCCGTAATGTCAACTCAATAAGCAAGAACTCCTGTATTCCACACTCTAATTTGATGTATTGAGAGCCTTTCAACACTCACTACCTTAATTCGCCCATCACTCAAAACTAAATTTAATCTAGCACATCAATAGGACAACTGCGGAAGAAAGCTAAAAATAACCACTACTATTAAGTCTGAAGGAAAAGAAGTTCGTTTTAAATTGCAAGATTTCTCCAAATAGATTCTCTGGTCTGTTGGTGTTTTTGCAAAATAAAGTGCAAAAACAAGAGGGGCTGTCTTTACAACTCTACACTGTTGAACATTGTTTGACTACCCTAAATATCGCATGGAATGACAGGTAATATCGCAGATATTAGTTACCTTTATGCTTCATATCTTCCATACAAATAACAATCATATTTAGCCCTAGCTAGACTGTAAAGCTCTTGGGGATTCTAGAAGTTCATTGAAAATCCACAGCAGGGCATATTCCACCGCCTAAGCTGTCATGCTCTGAGCAACTTACCATATTTACTCTTATAAGCCTGGCTTCACCAGCCAACATGGCTTTCAAATTAACGGCTTTTACTTAAACTCAAGTGGACGGCCTTGAATAAATATTGCCCTCTGTGTTTCAATAGAGGAGGATAAGTTAAGTTATTCCTCCCTTAGTCTCTTTATTTACATTACTTTCTTCACTCATATTGACTAATTAATTAGTTTTTCAATTGGATTCATATTGCAAATTGTCCTTTATAGGAAATCTTTACAATGTTCCTGCTTTACAGTAATTGCATTTGGTCCTTATAAAAACTCCACTGCAGTTGTGAGAGGAAAAGAGGAATTTTTCCCCCTAAGGTATTTGGAACCGACCCACATATTCAAAAAAAATTCAAGATTGAGTATGACGATCAAAACTGGCATCAGCAAATATAATTGACCTAAAAAAGATCACATTTGTAAACCTTAATAGAAATCAAAAGAGATGATGAAGAATCAACAAGCATTGGTACAATTTGGATAAATCTAGATGTTTATTCACAGGGATGGAGCAACAGGAGGAAGAACTTAAATGTACAGAAGATCTTCAATCTAACAAAACTACCAAAATTCAACAGTCAACAGTTGGACAGACTTACTGATCAACAAAGAAACCCTTAAACAACTGACTGAGCAAGTCTGGTTTACCCACATAAGATCTATAGACCCACAGACTTCAATGTCAGACAAACATACCGACAGACAGACAGGCAAACAGACAATCAATACAACTGACCAACAGACCCAACCAACATCAGACCAAGTGACAGACTGAACTAGAGATGACAGATCAACAGATTAGAAGACCAACAGATCTACAGAAAAACAAACTGACCGACAACCGGATTATCAATTTAACAGACCAACCTCCAACTGGCCGAGTGACAGATCAAACTAGGGAATGACAGACCAACAGATTAACAGACTATCAGAAGACACATAGATCTACAGAAAACAGACAGACAGACAGACAGACAGACAGAACACTACAACAGACTGATCAACTGACCCAAACAACTGACCCAAACTCCAAACAACTGAGTGGCAGACCAAACTTGAGACTGAATAATAGAAGACCAACAGATCTACAGAAAAACAGACAGAATGACAGACAGACAACCAGAAGATCAATACAACAGACTGAGCGACAGCTTCACTGATCGACAGACAGACGGACAGACAAACTTACATCAAGACCACAAGAAGACAACAGATTCACAGATGGGCAGACAGACAGACAGACAGACCATCTTACATAAAGACCACTAGAAGACAACAGATTCACAGATCAACAGACAGACAGGCAGACAGACAGACAAACTTACATCAAGACCACAAGAAGACAACAGATTCACAGATGGACAGACAAACAGACAGGCAGACAGACAGACAGACCAACTTACATAAAGACTACAAGAAGACAACTGATTCACAGATCAACAGACAGACAGGCAGACAGACAGACAGACCAACTTACATAAAGACTACAAGAAGACAACTGATTCACAGATCAACAGACGGGTGGACAGACAGACGGACGGACAGGCTTCCTGCCATGTGACACTAACCAGGCCCTGATGAGATAAGCCGAGTAACGAATGCAAGGGATCAAATCTCGCAATACGGACTACACAAGACAAGATTTGATTGGTCCAAGCGACAAACCGAGGTACCGAGGGGTCAAGAGAGTGATAATGGAGATCGACAACTGCTGCTAAATCCATATTACTCACTTGTAAATACTCCTCACACTGATGTCAGCTTGTGGCACTGTCCACGAGCTTACACACCCACATAATAGCTGCATGGCTTTATTATGTTGACAGTCATTGTACTTACTGTATATATATATAGATATCAGTCACTACTTACTGTATATTACATAAAATATATCAAGACTTATCTAACTCTGGATGTGGCTTGTCTTATTAGTACTGTTTATTTGTTCTTTTCTTACAATAGCTTATGCTGATCTTAAACTTTCTCTTCCACAATAATGCTTTTGGTATATAGATCAAAACGTATCTAATTGTTGAAGTGTTTTACATATCTTTAACTTTTCTTCAATTCAAATTGAACAAAACAGATGGTATTTTTACATGCAGATACACAACCTATCTAAGAGTTCAAGAGGTATCATATGATATTATATAATAATTTGATCTTATCATATTGAAAACCAACATTCTACAAAATATAAGCTCACTCTTCAAATGTGGAGGCCTTAAGATAAATAGCCAATTGATATGTAATATCTAATTTTTGGTTAACGTTTAAAAATGAGTTAAACTTATCACTGGTTAGTCAGCCTTTCTTATTGGCCAATAAAAATCATAAAAGCCCACAACATCTAAATAACAATCCAACAAATTGCATCAACTGATGATGTCGGGAACCTATAAATGATTTTTTAACAAAATCTTGAAAATGCATTATTTAAGATGAACATAGTAGAGAAAGGCCAGGGATTCAAACCTTAGCCTTAAAGCCAGTTGACAGATCTGCTGACAAAACAAGAAGAAAAGCCTGCATCCATCACACTAAGCGCTAGGTTTTGCCTTTAAAATGTCCATTACGCTTCACTTAAGGCACAAAGTGCATCTTACCGAGTCCCTTTAGGGTGCTGGGAGTGAAACGTAAGCCGATTTTGGGTGAATCTGTCATGGGTATGTAACTGAACTGTGCTGAATTAGAGAGAATCAAGCAGCTCGCAAACTGGCTAAGCAGACAGAACCAATTTGTCCTGTGTGATGGATGCGACTTGCCCCAAAACAAGACTTATGAAACAACCTGGACGAAAATTTGGAAAGAGGGACTTAAGTTTTGAACAGAACTGCATTGAGATTTTGAAAACCAGGGACAACTAGGGTATCTTCAAAACCCTTACAAAATTATAAACTTTCTTTGGATGAGGAAATCTTAGCTAGTCAAGATTTCTTCTGATCTACAGGTGGCCTATTATTGATATACATTATAAAAAGATTCCTTACAGTCAGTCTCTCCCCCTATCCAACACTGGAACAAAATTGGACGTTCACTGACCTACAAAATAAAAATTTCTGAATATAAGACATAAATTGTATCCCTTACCCCCATCAAAACCCTATGGCCTGCAACAAAGTAATATTATACACTGTTTATCCCATTCTGTAAACACCCCCCCCCCCCCCCAAACGCCTCATCCATTTGCAAGATATCCCAACATCCTACACTTACAGAAACACTCTTTCAAATACTTTCTCTTAACAAAACAATTGCAATAATTTTCTCCAATTTTCTGTCCAATCTTGCAAGACTACCCACAACCTCCCTCCCACCTCATCCTACTGCAAGATATACCAAAAGCCATCCCCCACGAAACTTAAAGCCTCCAAAATCCTTCAAAGTGATGAGGAGGCCAAAAGGAACCTCAACCTTAAACCCTCAATTTAACAGTCATGGGCTGGTCAAACATTCAGCAAAGAACGGAGAAAGATTCTCCTAATTTCTTATCATCACTCCGCCTGGCCTTAATTTTATGCTGCTGTGCTAAAAATAGACTTCCAAGGCGAGCTGTACAGACAACAGCTTCTCCAAGAAATTCGACCAATGAGACGGCAGCCGTCACCCTGCCTCTAGTGTTTGTGGAACTGTGATCTCTCGATCTGTCCCACCCCTCGATAGGTCATGCATCACTGGCTGCTATCAATACTCGCTAGGCTCTTTTTATAAAGCCGGCTGCTATAAATAGCCTGCCTGCCGCCTCATAATGCCAGCTGGATAACTTGACCCAGTAACTGGCAGAAAATGGCAGAATCTAGTTGCATAATGGATGTCCCTGACTGACTCGGGGCCATGCATCCAGATCATTCAGACTCTTTACACATTTATGTACCGGAGAATCCACATTGCATTAGGGTTCCTCCCCTGACACACTACTAGCATCAAGACTTCAAGTCAGACCCTTAAGATTTCAGAGAAATTTACCAAGTGACCGACAGAAACAGCAGAATCTAGTTACATAATGGATGTCCCTGACCGACTCTGGCCATGCATCCAGATCATTCAGACTCTTGTCAAATCCCTTTTCTTCTGCTATGAGTTGTGACATCACACTACACACTGCCGAGGGGAGGGTTAAATTTAGACGTAACTGTATTCACAACGCCTTGCATTATTTGTGTGCGCTGGCTTCTATAACGGGATCCGCTTCACAAAGCAGCAATAGCTTGCACGACAGTGAGAACTGACAGAAGCGTGTTCCCCTCTTGTCTTACATGCACTCTGCTGTAGTCCTCAGTAACACTGAGACTTGCTCTACACCACGCCATTGGGTGAGGTGAGGTGATCTGGGGTCTAACCCCCCTTTCAAGAGTATTTCACTCATATCTCGGCTGCTAACATTATTGCAGGGAGAAAGTCTGCAACACTATTGTGTCTATGCATCGAGGTGAAACCTGTGAGCATCGGCTGGAACTAGGGAACCAGCTGTGGTACTGCACTGAAATTAAGTGTAGCACTGCACCCAAACCTTATTGCATCTAGAACAATTCTCTACTGCAGACAACGTTGCCAAGCCCCTGGCAGGATTCGAACCCAGACCTCATGATCCGAAGGCAAACACACTAATCACTGGGCTATCCCTACCCCCAGGCTGACAAGTCTTTGATTCACAATGGAATACATACAGCAAGTACTTGCCATCCATTTTTTCTGAAGATTCTGACTTATAAGGTCATAACCTTATATAACATCACAATGCTAAAATGTCAAATCCCAGATGACATCAAAATGCTGTGAAATCATTCCAGTGCTGGTTTAATGACAACTTCTTCAATGCTATGGAGTAAGGATAGATAAAATATCTATTACCTTCTGTCTTGACATCATACATATCAAATTACTTTAGTTTTTACCTGAAATTTCATGCTTAAACTCGAAATAATTACACTTGCTAAAAGGGGGTATTTTCGTCATGAAAAGAATTTAACAAATGACTTGTAACACTGTATGATACAAGTCTGAAAAGGAAAAGTAGAATGGCAAAAAGTGATATTTTTTTTTAATTTTAATGGGAGAAGAACCTCAAATAGTCTCCAGCCCTGATTTAAAGTACAGTAGAACTCGGATATAACGAACTCCAGGGGACCAAAGAATTTAGTTTGCTATATCCGGTGTTCGCTATACACATATAATTTTAATGATATTATATAGGGACGGGACTTGAAAATTTGTTCGCTATATCCGAGTGTTTGCTATATCCGAGTTCGCTATATCCATGTTTTACTGTATTGATGTACAACATTGATGGAAGAGCCATATTTCATTCACTGCTTATAACGCCTAGGAGACTGAGACAAAGGCTAGGAAAGATATCAACGAGATGAGTGTTGTCATGTTATCATCAGATTTGACATTGAGAACAATGAATTATCAAGGTCATTTAAGCTGAAAACAATGAGCTTTTGAACGATTATGAGGCAGATTTAATGTGTTGTGATGAACACATTATGCGAATCACATAGGAGAATATCACCAAAAATGAAACCAGCAGGTCTTCCATATTCCCCTTATAAAAACTCATTTCAGCATGATACTGCAAATTTTTATACTATATATATTTTCTCAGTCACAAAAGTCAATGATATATGTTCCTTATAAAAATTGTCTCGAGCAAGAAAGCAATATATTTTCAAGTCTATTTCTTCATTTAAAGATTAGAAAATTCCATGATATATCTGCCTTATGAAGGCAGATTTAAACTTGAAAATGCAATTTTTCCAACTCTGTTTCCTCATCTAATGTATCAGCGGAGAAGAAGGACAGGATGATAAGACTACATCACCTTATTCTAAAGCTATGGTTTGATTCAGTTTTACTTCATTTTTACAATTTTAAAGATATCTATCATCAAACACAAAATATCTTATTAACAAATTCAAAACCTAAAGATTTGATACTTCATGTTAAAAGAATACCAGTATTCACAAATTCGATGTGCTCCAAAAGTCATGAAAGATATGCAAAATTTCAGAAATTAAAAAAAAAAATAGAAAAAGTTCACGATGAAGCTGTTTACACTTTTATTGCCGATGAAAGATTTCAAAAAGATAGTCCAGAAGATAGATAGTTCGAATCCCAGAATTGCAATTTACTCCTCAGTATTTGACAAACCAAAAGAGAACTATACCACCTCCCCCCACTATTTTTTCTCTTGCTCTTAACCACCCCCGCCCCCTCCTTTCCTTGAAACGTATACAACCAAACAAAGATATTATTTCCCCACCCTTGCCTCCTTGTTATGACCACAACATCCATTGTAAACAAACATTTTCTACGCTAGGCAACATAATGAAATTCTCAGGCTTCCCAAGTTACCATGACAACTGGTAAACGAACAAGCCAGGGTATAGACCCCTGTATGCCGTCGTTTTCAGAAAAGTTGTTAGCAACGTCAATATCCGTACATTAACACGTGGCCTGAGATGTGACGTGAAACAAATAAAACGGGAAAATATTGATCTTGATCACTGATGACAAAACTAACCCTAGCTTATAGGTAATGAAAGTTCATTTCTTTCATACATATTCAATGGCATATCAGCCAATCAAGGAATTTTGAGAGAATCTTAACCCTCCCTGGCCAAGTATCTGGAAAAATTGTCATCATGTTTTCACTTTTTCTACTTGAATGAACACTTACCAATATAATATATTTAAAAGGAGCAAGTTTTTTTTTAATTTTATATTTTCCATTTTTCACTGAGTACATTAATGCTAACCCTATTATTTTGATAAGTGTCAAAAATTTCATTACACAAACCAATCATCCATAGTCAGAAAACAAATTATAAAGATTCATACAAAGTCCATTGCCAGTCATTTTTGAGTGAACACCTTCAATTCATTTCATGAAGAAAAGGGAATCGCATGGCTGAACTTCACATTATATATTTGATTATTTTCTGTCTAATATAGTCTAAAAACATTGTCTTTCAATTGGAACCATTTACTTTCATTTTCCTGACATCACCTTGTATTTCCCCAAAAATGTGCTACTGCCCCTTTAATTTCATGGTTATGATTTTATAGCTAAAAATATCAAAAGTACTAAGATATAATATCTACATTTCTTCATTGTGATTTAATTACTTTTAATATTATTATGACTAAATGTTTAGCAATCCCTTGGTAATCCCAAGATGAACCTTATCTGTATTTGCTCAATCACATATCTGAAATCCTATCAGGTGTCAAATAGTATTATTTCCTGTCGGGTATCAAATGAAATAACCACCCCCTGGCAGATATGAGATGTTATGATTTTCGATAATTACAAGAAAATTGTCTTTAATAATTCAATAATTAATTTCCTTAACGACCATTATTTCTTCTAAATTAGGCCATATGTAAGTAATGGAATAAATCAATATGTTCTATTTCAAGACTTAATTTATATTGTCAATAATTGACATGATTTAACCATTTATTTGCTAAGAAGCAACACATTATCACCCTTTTCAATGTGCATCTTTCATAACTGTGGGCAATTCCTGTTACCAAGTCACCATAGGCAACAGTTTTAAACCACTTACAAATTTGGTAGAAATAGGGTTAACAAGAGTAGAAATAGGTATATGTTGAAATTTCATTGAAATATTTTATTTTTATGTATATTGAATATTTTAAGAATATTTGAGGTTTTTTTATGATGTTTTGACAGGTAGTGAAATAAAATAATACCAGAAAAATCATAAAGTATCTTTAAACAACTTGGCCATTTATAACCAACGATACACTAACACCATCTTGCTTCTTTTGTCACTAAATAAAAACTCCAATGGTTCAATATATCAGGGTTTTTTACATAAAGAGCACAGGTTAAAAACCTGATAGCGACGGTTTCAAAGAGTTAACCAAATCTCTTGTTTGGTATCATGAAGTCACCTCATCATATTCTTGGTCCTAGATTATTTTAGTGCTAAGATTGTCTTAAATACCATACAATTAACTGTCATAGCACTAACAAAGCTTTGAAAATCTGAGCCTAGGTTTCGCACCAAGGGTAAACTGGTTTTCGAGGGCTAACAAACCTATGGGCTGGTAACATGAAATAATTTGAAGGACACATTTGGATAATCAATCCCAATTATTCAGAAACTAAACCTTGCGAGTCCACATAGTAGAAGAAGTCAGGATTTTCGTGAAGCAAGATCAAGGTATAAAAATAACAAAAACATATTCCCATGTATCTCAGCCCTTAACCCCATTGCTTCCTTGGTCAACAACGGGAACTTGTAAGCTCCACTGGTACAAGAAGTCAGCTAATACAAGACAAATGTTATGGATAACAACTTCTTTATTGATTTCTCACGACGTTGCTAGGCCAATTCTTGCCCCTTCATCAGTCACCTGAAGAAGGGGCAAGAATTGGCCCAAAAACGTCGTGAGAAATCAATAAAGAAGTTGTTATCCATAACATTTGTCTTGTATTACCACACCAACTTCTAAATGCCTTTGAAGAATTTCAAGAAGTCAGCTGTTATGGCAGCAAGATGAAGGGTCAATCCTGGTTTTAAAACCATATTTGTCCTGGTTTTTAAGAGTTAACCACCTTTACCTTGTATTGTGAGAAACTAAAAGATATTCTGGCAGCATTAGAGTTCATCAGAAAACAAGTCAATACTCACGCTTGGGTATTCAAAGTCTGGTTGACTGGCAACATCCTGAATATAATCAACACGGAACTGGTTGTCTGGGTTTCCTAGAGTGATGGGCGGGTTCAAGGTGCTCATTGCACCTGTAATTGTCTGAAATAGACGTCAAAATGTAATTAGATCAGGTGGACAGGTGTGTAAACTAAACGTTTTTATGACAAACTTTATATGATATCAACTCATTAATAATGTTAATATTTTGGTCTTGCTGTAATATATTGTTTTGGTCTAGTCTAGTCTTACTGAATGAGACCATTTACTAATTGTCTGAAATAGATATTCAAACATAATGAGCACAGGTGATGAAAACACAGCTGTGGAATAGACTAAACATTGTCTACTGAATGTTTATTTTAAATAATGCAATGATCTGTCTAAAAAGGAAAGAATTACAATTTTTACAAAATCTTTAAATTTTCCCAATATACCATAAATGATGGCAATTCTAAAATCTTCATTGGGTCAATCAGTTCAATACTAAAATAGATTATCCATAGTCGTAAAAGAAATATTAAAGCATTATGCAAAACTGTTGGCAGCCATTTTTGTGTGAACACCATGTCTTCATCTGAGATAGGGAAATTGATTCATATAAGTTTTACCGGCGTTTAACAGCGTAAAACAATCCAAATTATTAGAAACACATTTGAATACAGAAAACACGGAATTTTTAAATTCAAAGTTCAAATAAATGTTTTTTTATTTGTGTTACACTAAATCATCATATTGGGTCATAAACAATACTTTGTGAACATTATCTGAATGTTACTAGCAGGCAACCACTATCTCATTGAGCAAAAATATATGTATATTTACATAGATTCTATTTCCGAGTTGGTATCAGCTGATAGGTGTGTGATATAAACTAATAATAGCCATAAACAGATACACCTGAATAATCAATTATATTTTCATCTTCACATGGTTTGTATGATCAGTTATCTCAAACAACGAAATTTGGACAATAATTTGGGATATAACTATTTGGTGAAGATATTGTTACCTTTTAACTCTTTAATCCAAAATTATTGACTAAATGGAAATCCAAATAACTAATATTTCATTGTTTCAAGAATACCTTCAGGTATCATTGTTAATAGAATTATGACATAAACAAATGTATCCTTAAACAAAATGTAAAATAATGCATCATCATCAGCATTGCACAAACATGTTTATTGTTAATGCATCAATCTCTCAATTATCTTAAAAACATAAACAACTTGTACAAAGAGGTTAGGTAACAATGAGCACATAGATCTACAAATCAGAACTTACAATACGACACCAGAAAAAAACAATGATCTAAATCAAAATTCAAAACATCATACTTTGTACTAAGTAGTAATCTAAAATCCTCACAAAAATATGGTTCAAGTAAAAAATAAAGGTGATAGGTGAAGAAATGTAAGTTTGTCTATATTTGCGGATGTAGGTACTCCAAAGAGTGTATTACCTCACAATTAACACCTGTTGGATCGGTCCCTAATACCCAAAAAACCAGGGAGCATCTATCCTTCATTATTGATAAAGCAAGGGTATTAAATTGGGTCACGGTAACCTCCCCTTCTGCCTGAACTCAGTGCAAGGAGGTGAGTCTATCCATCATTCAGGCCCTTCTACCCATTTTAACCCTTAGTCTACCCTCTCACTCAGTGATCAATCTACAATCAATCTTCTGAGTCCAGGGACTGGCTTCCAAAAAGTCTTGTAAGTCCCAGCAGATTTTAATGAGTCCTTCAATGAGTAATCAAATAGTACCACCAAAAACCTTTGCATCCAAGGAGTCACAGCTAAAATTTCTATGAGTCTTTTTAAAATTTTATGAGTATTTGAAGCAGGACTCGCAGGTAAATTATCCCTGCTCACTATCCATCACTACTCTCCAACTAATCTTGTTAACCCTTTGTCTAACATTCCACTATCCATCACCACTATCTGGCACCATTCTGCCCATTTTAACCCTTAGTCTACCAATTCACCATCATCACTATCCAACTAACCTTGTTAACATTAAGTCTAACATTTCACTATCCATTACCACTATCTGGCACCATTCTGCCAATTATAACCCTTAGTATATCATGACTATCACTACTCTCCAACTAACCTTGTTAACCCTTAGTCTACCATTTATCTATCCATCTACACTTTCTGGCATACTCCTGCCCATTTTAACCCTTAGTTCAATATCCATCTTCACTATCTAGCATCCTTCTACCTATTTTACTCCTAAGACTCATTTAACTATCCATCTTCACTATCTGGCATCGTTCTACCAATCTTAACCCTTAGTCTACCATTTCCCTATCCATCACCACTTTCCAACTAACCTTGTTAACTTATAGTCACCTATTGAACTATCATTAATACTATCCTCTAACTCATTTAACCCTTAGTCTATCATTTAACTATCCATAACATCTATCTAACATCCTAAAACCCAGGTTAACCCTTTATCTGCCACCAAACTATTAACCACTACTGTCCAACTAACTTTGTCTATCATTGAACTATCCTTAACATCTACTTGACATCCTACCAATGTTGTTAACCCTTCACCTACCATCTAACTAACATTAGCTACTGTCAAACTAGCCTTGTTAACCCTTAGTCTATCATTGAACTATCCTAAACATCTATTTGGCATCCTACCAATGTCAACCCTTGTCAACCCTTCATCTACCATTAAACTATTATTCACTACTATCCAACTAAGCTTCGTAACCTTGCGTATTCCACCTAACTATTCATCTCATTTATCAGATATCCACAACTGCTTTGAAGCATATTTCTTCCACATCCCAGTATTAATGACTTAGAAGTTAAGGGTTAACAACACTTATTTGAGTTTATATAAATAGTTGTTTAAACTATTCTTCAAAGCTCTTGTTTTAAGCAGCCATGATTTAACATACTATTTCCAGTTCAGACAAATCTCATAAAATACAGATATTGAAAATGTAAAATGGGTCAACCCTTTGCAGTCTCTACATAATCCATCAATTGTGGATCTAAGCTAGACTCCACATTGATTTAGCCTACATTTAGCAGCCTGGATAGTCGCATGCTTTGAAATACCTTAGTGCAGGCCTCTTGTGGCATATGGCAGTTGCACACTAGATCAAGATAAATCAATGGTTTCTTAACCATCAGCAATTCATCTGACTCATACCTTTTGTAAACAAATCAGATTTAACACTCTGCATGCTGCAGGCATCAAAGGGTGCCGAGCACATGCACACTTTCAGAATGTGCAACAGGCAGAGGAATACCAATCCTGACCGACACGATTAACTGCATAGACTAAACAATATTCATTAGCAATTTCGCTTAAAGTAGACATTGGTATACAGTATCTGTCTGCACCGAGATGTCAACCAGTTCATTTATCACATCAATATTTTTGTCCTTTTGATAAAGCATAAGCATTGTCAAAATTTTCTATCATGAAATGTGCACTCAAAGATTTACTGTACTGTTGCTACCAAAATCACTGGATGTTTCTTAATAACTTAATTTGGGTTTCCAATTTCTTGTATTCAAATATCTTACTTCCTGGGATGAAATCCTAGATTGAACACTATCTTCTTAACATCTCAATCTCTCTAACATCTTTACTACCTTGTGTTGATCCTAGGTTCTAAAACCATGTCATTATGACCAATTGTGCATCAATGACTGTTTAACAGTTTAAGTATCCATATTCACAGTATGTTTTAAGAACACCAAGCAAACAATTTTTAGCACCCTCTTTGAAACAAAACAAAATTACTACAACTCTATTTGATTGTGAACCTTGGGCACCCATAGCATAAAGAGGGTTAAACCTGCAAACCTAAAACAATTGGCAATCACTTTACCTAAGAACCCAGTTTTGTTTTGTGATAATCCATAAGGAGCTCTATAAGCTAAGGCAAATAGCAAGGCATGGATTAAACCTGCATCGAAAACTTAAACAATTGGCGACCATTGCTTCCATTCACCAAGTTTCTGTCAGTCTGTAAGAAGCTCTAAAAGCTGAGGCACATAGCAGGCCTCAGATCAGCTGCTCCCAGTAAAATGAAATCATTTATCAATCCGGCACTATGAATGGCGGCCAGGGTTGTTCAGCAGTAGGAACTAATGTTGTGGTATTGATTGTCAACTTGCATAATCAGCCTGTAGCGGCTGGGGAGTCCCACTGATCGGATCAATCTCACGCGGAAAGACAGACAGACAGACAGGCGGAGGGATTCCTCCCTGTCACCCTGGTAACCTGAACCACCTTGGTGGAAAGAGCTACCACAAGACCACTCTACCCCACCTTGGCACATGAGATTTTTTTTTTTGGATTAAATACAAACAATGAAACAGCTAGACAGGCAGAGTGAAGGAAGCAGTGATTCAACACTCTTACTCTTAAAAACCCTTGGGAATTTAATAGTACCACTCCACCCCACTCCCCCACCCTAAGTTAGAGTGAGTGAGTGAGTTAGTTATTGTTTTACGTCGCTTGGGCAATATTTCAGCCATAAGCGGTGTGAGGATTTAGTTAAGAAGGACAACAGACACACAGATTGACAGGTTCATAGACGAAAGTATCAACACTGTCGTCCTGGCAACCAGATCCACCTCAAGATTAGTAGAATATTACAAACCATACCACTTCACCCAATTTGGGAACATTTCCCTATTTTTCTGATTAATCCAAACAGAGAATAAGATGACAGACAGACAGACTGGACAGACAAAGCAGATTTCTTCCCACCTTTTATCACAAGACTTGTGACATGAAACATACCACTCCACCCCACCTTGTAACTCTCTCATGATTGAAGACAGACACATGAAAACAGGCTTCATCAGCATGTTTCAGCAACAACGGGCTCGGCTTGC
This sequence comes from Steromphala cineraria, assembly GCA_916613615.1. Classification (NCBI taxonomy): domain Eukaryota; kingdom Metazoa; phylum Mollusca; class Gastropoda; order Trochida; family Trochidae; genus Steromphala; species Steromphala cineraria. The sequence continues at coordinate 8,657,842 of OU744730.1, forward strand.
TGCATGAGTGGGTTACCCACTCATTGCTGAATAAACTGAATGTTTAAAGGATTGATTCCCTGCCTGCACTGAGACACAAGTTAAGAGACGTGTGGTGTCACCTTGGGCAAGAGACTTTATTCAAATGTGCCTCTGTTCACCCAGCAGGAAATGGGTACCTGGTAGAGGATGTGTCCGGTTGCGACCTTCTAGCGACAAATATGTCACCTTGGGTTAGACCAGGGTAATAATGTTGGTGGCATGCACATGTGGATGCAAATGTGCTCCTTATAAATAACCAATACTATTGATGATATTTATGCAAATGAGTACATCATAATACAATATCTCTATTCAGACCTAAATGATAATCTAAATCATATATCATAGCCGTTGCATGTTTGATTTGTTTGACAGGTCTTTTACAAGTTGTATCACATCAATAATATATCCACTCAACCTTGTTATACCAACATGTCAATGTTTGTAGTATTGATTAACAATATCTTGTGTAATAACACTAAACTAACAAAATTCATAAAACATGAAATATAATGTTAAAATCATTCAGCAATATAACAGAGCAAATAAAGTTACATCATAATTCAAAATAATTATATGACTTTTTCTCACAGAATCATTAATTGTTTAGCATTAATCAATTAGATTTAAAAGCTATATTTACAACGACTTTTTAACAACCCTTTGTCTACTACAAAACACTTCAAAGTTCTCACAGGCACACAATATCAGTAAAATAAATTTCCCAACATGAAGACAAAAATAAACTTCTAGTGATTCATCAATCATTACAAATCTATGCCTACAATGACAACGTCCCAGTTCTCACAGAAAATGTGCAAGCCTATTTTCACCACTTTCGGTGTTATAATATATTTAATAATAGCCTATCTGTCATTTACTGGTAGATAAGAGGGTGCTATTAATTTTTTGAATGACTAAAACATCATTTTACAACCTCACAACCAAACAACAAAAGCATTCAGATTTGCATGATCTATTTCAAGCGTCGATTACAAAAGAATACAAAGACATTTTTCTATTACTCACTACAATAAAAACGATGGGTGCTTCACGCATAATTATACACAACATAAGTCTCAAGATAATTATAGGTTATCATTCAAATTCAAAGTTATTTTTACAACTTGTTGCCACGAGGAAGTCAAATGTCTTATCACAGATAATTACACAAGATCTTTTACAAAGCCCTATAGATTGAACAATGAACATTTCTTTCCCAGCCGAGCATTCAGACATGCATTCAACTACAAGAGCATTTATATTCCTGATTCCATAACATATGATATGATTCATTCAAATTGAAAACAAATTTTTCCTCATCTAGAAAGAAAGGCGAGTTATTTCTCACATGTATACAAGATCAGAGCAAGTCTAGTCTTGCGATGATAATAATAGAACAAGCACAGAAGATTCACAGTGGGGTGAAAGCGGCCATTGTCAATTAATCGCTAACTGTCACGACAAAACTGACATAATAATTTAATGGCGAAAGAATTTCGACGGTCTCTGTGGCTCTATAGGCCTGTTGTTTATGTTAAGAGGGAAAGTTATTTATGTCTTTTATGATGGTCACGGTTCACATACCATCGCCAGATTTCTATTGTAGGTTTTAATGATCTGGGATTTAAAGCTTCCCTGTTGTAAACTACCTGAGTTCTTCCTATTAATATCTGCCGTATTCTAAATTTGTGTCTCCCCTCGGTGATTTCTCACGCTATTTTTGTTGGGTCTGTTTTGTGGATACAAGAGATTCTCACTATGGTGTCAGCTCAGAAACACTGGTACCCTTCCTTTTGTGTCAGATTGTAAACATTGGTTCGTAGAAGACAAGGTTTACATTCGAAATATGATTATGATTAATTTGTGCATTGTCACACCGTGGATATTTATCATTGTCAGTTTCCTACAAAGGCATGGAATGTGTTGTGAGAATTGTGGACTAAATTTAGAACATTCATAAATAAACATTGTAAAAGTGCATTCTAAAAACAAATTCTTCATCATAAATCACAACAACAAAAGAGTTTGTTATCAATAACCCAGTCTTATTTCATTACTCAAAGCCATACATATATATAATAGATACTTAATCAAACAAAATTAGGTAGCAACAAAAGTCATTCACGAAATATCTGACCTAATAACATTTGTTTGACAAACAATTGTTTTTTCCATTTTCCCGTCAACATTTGAGAGAGACATTTCTTGAGCAAGTGATATACAATATAACAACCATACACTATATCTGCTATATCAACACACCAGAACTGTGAGCAAGGCTCTCATTGGCTGATCCATTTATGGGCAAAGTGTTATCTTCATGTTATTAATCAGTCAGCTAGCCACATATAGAGACTTGACAACAACAAACAGTTTAATATTGATCACATTTGCCAAAAGTTTCTCATTTCAAACTCAAAAGATGTCGTACTTCCAAAACATTACAGATTCTACTCAATCTAATCAAATAACTAATAAACATGACTTTAAAGGATGACAATGTGACGGATAACAAGTTACGGGTATGATGAAAAGGATCACAACAAAAAGGATCAAGTTGTAAAGGATAAAAAAGACCAGTGACATTGAAAGGATGGCACTTATTAATATGTTATTAAAAGGAAAATGATGCAAACGATTAAAATATAAATGTGAATAATAATGTCAAATTTTAACAATTTAAAGGATACTGTGAAAAGGATGATGATAATAAAAATAGTTATTGGGTACAATGATTACAGATATAAAGGACATTTAAGGTTTTAAAGACAAACTTAAGGGAAATATCTAAATGTCAAGTGAGTGACAACCCAGCATTAAACTAACCATTACATAAGTCACTTTAACCCTCCCCATGCTAAGACAGCCTGAAGATGCCAACCACTAACCTCTGATCAACCTGGATGGGTAATAAAAGGTTACAAGTTTTCCAATAGGGACGAATTTTACTGCAGAATGTTTTAATTCTTAAATATAAGTGACTCAACCACTAGTAAGTTGCCTGATATGAAATCAAAGGCTTTGAAGTGAAATCCCATTCCCCCCCCCCCCCCCCCCTTCCCCCTCACTCAGACACAATCTTGCATCATATTTGGACATATCAAATATTAAATATCATGCATAATAATTTTTACTGTAAACCATGAATTATGTTCACCATCAAGACCTACCAATACCTCAATAATAAGGAAAAGCTGAATCACAATTACCGGTAGCATGAAATGACTAATTTCTTTATGATTTTTAATCAAAAACAATATATACTGACAGTGTTTGTTTCTTGATTACAAATGCTCTGTACTATTCTGTGGCCGAACATTATCCAATAGACATATTCTCTACAAATATGGATATAACCCCAATCCAAATATTCTCAATTAACGCCCCCTGACTAAGGGTATACTGATAATTAGCGCCTCCTTTGAATAGTATTTACATAACATTCATCATTGATTATTGAAGAAGATATCCTAGCATCTATAGTGTTGTTCCTGAACAACAAATAACATTGCGTAATTAAGTTGGATTTAGCTATTGCTTTACTTCGGTGGAAGAAACCAAGGACTTAGAAAAGGGTGTTTACTGTTACTTATTTAAGACGTATGAAATTATAATGAAGAATAGCATCATTGTCAAGACATTAACACGGAAATGTAACTTATGTGACCACAAACAGGTTGATCATAAAATGAAATTCTATATTGTTCACTGAGGATGGGTATCATTCCTCATTTCCATTTTGCAATCTATTGCCAAACAGTTGCAATTATCATCAAATTTGAGATTTTGCATGCCCTTTTGACAAATGGTAGTGAAAAGAAAAGCCACTGTAGCTCAGTTGTCTCCCATTTTGGAAGTTGAGAATTTTAAAGTACTGGTAACAAGGTTATACATATTTTCATTGATAAATTCCATACTTTGTTTACAACTGCTTGTAAAATCCTTTTTAGTTGGTTGTGTTTTTTTTGCATTTTTGGATGAAAATTGTTAATTTTACAACTTCCGGTATGTTGAGTGAGTGAGTTATTGTTTAGCGCCGCTTGGGCAGTATTGCAGCCATTAACGGCGAGTCGGTATATTGAATATCTGAAGAAATGTGTACAGATACTTTTTGTGTTGTTTCTGTATTGCAATATATCGATATACCAATAATACCACATATCTTACCATTCACAGTAAAACACCCTTCAAAACCCCTCATCAGCTATAAATAGGTCCCTTGTAAGAGATCAAAGTTTATTTAATCAATCTTAATGATATGGGTTTTGCATAAATGACCTTCAAGAGTTGTCTGTATTGTAAACTTTTAACTGAACTTCAACTAGTAATAATAGTTGATAATGTTATATTATTCATTTATCATTTTAGAGATTGTTATACTTGTAAAATGTCAAAGCTTTTGTAACAACAGTCAGAGTATGATAAATCATTGTTTTTTTGCATTAATATTTTTGATCTAAACTGTAGGTAATAAAATATCAACTGCCATTAAATATTTATAATGTATGCTTTATTTCAATGGGTTATACTTGAATTAGAAATATGTTTGATTCAATTGTGGCTTTTGTGCCAAATTTCTAATTTAGAAATTGTCCCATTAGATTATCATATATTAATAACTGGCATTTTCAAGAGAAAAACAGGACATCATTTATTCACAAACAACATTAACATTCAAATCTTTCGTATCTAACAATACAAAGATCAAAGAAATTTCTTTACCTGCTTAATACTTAAGGTGGATTATTTAAAGGTGTGTCGAAAAAAGACTATATACCGTAATCAATAAGATCTACATGTTCAAATGATAATGAGCATTGCCAATACTTAATGTTTCAATCATTATTCAACCAAAGAATACATCCATGTACCTTAAAGGGGCAGTAGCACGTTTTTAGGGGGAATATATGGTGATGTCAGGAAAATGAAAATTAATGGTTCCAATTGATAGACAATGTACTTAAACTAAAGAAGCAGTTGTAATTCAAATATACAATGTAAAGTTTAGCCATGCGATTCCTTTTTCTAACACAAACTGAATTAAAGGTGTTCAAAAAAAATGGCCGCCAATGGATTTTATGCGAATCTATATTCTTTGTCCTCTGACTATGGATGATTGATTTGTGTTACGCGATTTTTTACAATATGAAAATAATACATTTAGCATAAACGTACAATTATCAGTGAAAGAAATGAAATATAAAATTTTCAAAAAACGTGCTACTGCCCCTTTAAAACCTGACAATACAGACATCTTGACCAATACGCTGCAAAGGATGACACTATAAACATGCAGGAACATGGTAACGACTCTGCTAACGAGGTTCACCTTAGTATTCAGAATGTACTGAAATTGTTCGATGATTACAGGCTACCAAAAGTCACATATATGGAAAGAAATAATATGTCTCAACATCAATTATTACTATATTTAATCCTTTTGTTCTTTCAACCTTACTGCATATATATTGAACAATTTTCAACCCAAGACAAACTGGCTGAGCCCAGAGCTATTTCCGACATGTTCCTATTCCAGAAGTTACAACATCACCACAAGCTTTGCCAGCATTAGGGTTAATGTCTTAACATCCAAAACATTTTAGCAATAGCATCGTGTGAATTTCAAAATCTTTTTTTCGCTATGATGAACTTATGAATCACAATAAAACCTGTGAATATCAGTTGGATGTGGCAATGATACTGAATCAGCTTACATGATGTAACAGCCTTTTCTGCGTAGATAAAGTTGTCAAGCTCTTCAAATGATTAGAGCCCATTATTCTTAATCCAGAATAAACATATATTGTGCAGGGATCACTTTGGACAGGGATTTGGGGATATTTACCCATTGATGTATCAAGATATTCCATTATTAATACTAATGAGGGGAGAAAGTCTCGTTGCAAAAATTAAAACTATTAATTTTCTTCTCAAACATTTCTGAAAATCCTATTATATAAGGCAAAGGGAAGATTTTTCTCCCTTTCATACTTTGAACCAGAGCGATCCCTGATTGTGACTTCTACAAGACTGTGGCACCCAGAAGGTCAATGTTCAGGCATCGTGTCCTCAACATTCAAGATCAAATTTTCACTACATACAGGTCACTATAGATATCAATTTTAGAACAGCTCCTTTTCAAATCCAAATTTTTCTCTTATTCATAAATAAACACTCCTTTTCAAATTCATTTTTCATGTTTCTTAACTTACCACAGCCATTATCCTCTAAACCTACTTTAAGCCTGTTTTTGAACTTCTGTTAATTTCTGCATACCGCGGTATACTAACTGATAAAGTTAATGACTAGAACTGTATTGTTTGTGCCCTATGAATTTGACTTCTTTCATTTTTGCTTTTTCCTTGGAATAAATGCTTCACTGAAGCCTTTGTGATTTGCAATTATTTGTACAATCTATATGGATATTGCTTTAAACTACAAAAAAAGCTGGTATATATTTCATGGATTGGTAAAGACACCTTTGACAATGGGTCATATGCAGGTTGTTTTTTTTAAATTTCCTGCATTTGAAATGGACCATTGCTCATATATCAATAGTAAACTTCGAAATTTTAATCGGATATATATTTTTTCCAATGTACAGAATGGCCCCTGCCCTTCCCAATCACTGATATTTTGAAAATATTATTATATTTGTCTGTGTTTTATGTGATTCATATATTCAAAGATAATAGATAAATTTAAAGCTTTTCTGTTCCTAGAATAGCACATCTTAAATTAAGTGAAATGTTTTATTCTTTGATATTCACTTATTCATAAACTACATTCTATTCAAAAACTAAACATTCATTACAAATAGATTTATTACCATTTTTCATTGTAAAATGAATATAGATAGTAACTCATAATTTTTTAATGTATCCAAATTCAGGAATAGATATGCTATTTCTATCGTTGACATTTCATATTCATCATTTATGCATTACATATTTATAGCTCACTATTAAAAAACTTTTCTCTGAATGACTATTGCTGGTGACTAGGTCAGTTTAATGCTAATCTAAATGTTCTACTTTTGATTGTTTTGTACACACCTGCAGTAATTGATTGACATTAGGTGTCACAATAACATTTACAACAGTAATTTACATGTTAAACAAAGCTTGTATGACATTTAAGGAATGTAATTTGAATTTATGTTAACCGTTTCTTTTGCACAAAAGCATTTATTCATTAATTCCATTGCAGGTTTTTATATCACTAATCAACATCTATCAAATTCTGTCAGAATGGCCTTGAAGGGAGCTAAAAGATAATATTGTTTGTGGGGATATGCCTGTCCTTTTCACACCTTATGATAGCTGTGATAGCACAAGATAGTTCAATAACTAATATCTCCCCCTCATCGACAACTCTGCTATGTAACTAATGGTGTTATCCCCCACCGATATGTTGTAATATGTGATATATTTCATGGTGGCAAGTTTGACTGTTTGAAATACCATAATTTTGTTGCACATTTGGGCAAATATGTTGCAAATGTGTCTGCTTACCGCACTGACAGTATTATTAAACAATTCATCAAACATCTAAGTGCAATAAAATTATATCAATTTTACATCTGATGATTAATTTCAGGTAAATTCCACGGTCATAGAGCTAGGTAAAGAGAACTTTACACCATGATGTCCGCCATATTGGACGAAGGAACTCATTTGTAGGGGTGTTGGGTTGTATATGTGTTTACACTTACCAAAATTGCATCTCTTATATTCCTTTTAATGTCCTCGATTTTCTGTCTACGTTCCCTGTAAACAAGAAATGTTGATATGTGTTAAAGTAATCGGACATATTGACGAAAAATACAGACATAGACGGAAATTGCCACAACCTATCGCCCCTTTCGGGTAGGCGTGGATATGGTCATGCATGCATAATACGGTTCGTCCGTTTCGAGACACAGCATAGCGACATAAATAAAAGAAGGAAAGACGAAATAAACACGCAAATACTTACTCCGGTCCGAATCCATTAACATGTAAAATCCTCATCTGCTTCACAATCGTCGATTTCCCGGACTCCCCAGCACCTAGAAATATAAAACAAATTACCCTCGTTACACAAGCTCGCTCGCGATATTAGAATAATCCCCAATGGCAGGCAACGTCGGGCGGCGAACAACCAACATGGAACGGGCATATGACTGACCTAGCAACAGAAGTCGGTGCGTAGCCCGGTATAACTGTTTATCCTTCTGCAACTGTTTTTCAATCCTCTTGTTCGCTTCTTTTGCCGATTTGTCATCTTCGTCCTCTTTCCGCCCGAAACAGCCCATGCTTGAAACTACGGTCGCTACTTTTGCCAGTTTGGTACTGGCGTCCAAAGCGGAGACAGGCTTGTGATTTCGGTAGGCTGCCCAGCTAAGCAATGGGGCTAGTGGATCCCAATCTTGCTCAATCTCGTGAGGACTTTATGTCTATACTCCGGGCCTGAGTGCCCGGCCCCCGCGACTGCTAGCCTGCCGGTTTTTCATGAAAACAGTCGTTTGTAAGGAAGCGACATCAAGGCAAGGCGATCCGTGGCCGCATGAAAGTGACAAGCTGGGTTGGGTGGGGCTAGCGCTATTGCATGACGGGAAAGGCTAATGTTCGATCACATGTAGAGACGCCGCGATAGCGCTTCGTAGAACCGACTTACTATTCGAGAAAATAAACTCTCTTTGCTTACAGGTGTCTATCTTTTTTATATAATCATTTTTGGCTTATATTTTTCATATTTGCCGTTTTATTGAAAATTGGAATGCGATATGGCAAGGGAGACGAGTTCGTATATCGCTCTTGAACAAACGCCTTTGGCACTTTTAGGAAGTAAATCTATCGATAATGTTTACAGTTGTAAATAAAACTTATTTTGTGAAGGAAAATATAAACCAAAGTTAAATGTTTAAAAAATAATTTAAATGAGAGTTTATTTAATAAAATTTTCATTTTTTTTCTAAACGGGCGCGGCATGCATCATGTATGGTAATGCGAAACTAACATTTGTTTTATCACTCATTTTTTGCGTTAAATGTATCTTAAAACATGTTTAAATGTACGATTTCATGATTATGTTCACACGGAACCAACCAAATAACGTTAAGCTAAAATTGTCGCATATAAGGCACGACATTTATTTTCTAAATATGAAGAATTATATTTAAGTGCGTATTTAAGGCAATATGTTGAATATCTTAAATTTTCTAATACAGATATAAAATAGTATATTTTAAACACTTTCATGGTTGTTTCCAAAATATAGTTAAAAATAACTGATACCAATTGTTTTCGCATGAATATAATTTTTTAAATGTGTTTTGGGTTTTTGTAACAATATTTTAATATATTACTTATTGAATGTCATTGGGAGATATGTTGAAAATTGTATCATCGCCGTCACCTTGGAATTCTAAAATGGAAAGCCATTTGGTGAGGAACGCTCACCCAGACAGTACGAGTTATGGCCCTTGAATCAATTCTGAAACAGATCTTATTCATTCAGTTCCAAATTACCCCATACCACTAGGGTGACGTTCAGATTGGAATCGGATTCTTATTGTACTTAAATTGGTGAAGGCATTCAAGTGTTTTCATGATTACAGAAATAGCGAAATAGCCTGAATAAATATATATAAGTTTGAAGGCATATAATGATATAATATTTAGTACCTAGCAAAGGCGATTGTGATGCCATGACGAAATGTCAAGTTTCTTTGATTTCGCAAATGATAAGGGAAATAGTGTCAGTCAATAGTTCTATCAAAGGGGAATGAACGACCATAAATTATATATTTCCGCCTGTCCGTTATGTCATAAAATAATCTAAACACAAATTTCAATTTTAATGATAACTAAAAAAAAAAGGTGTCAATTAACTATCAGAATTCCTGTCAAAGGCATCTACGCGGTTCGTGTATATAAGATTGTTTTGCTATTGACCAATCAGAATTCAAGAAATTTATCTTATGTTTAATCAATGCAGTGTTCAGAAAATCACTTAAAAACACCCTCAAACAGTTCAATTTCGTCACTTTTCTATTACAAAAGGGGACAACCCCATTCCCCATGCATTACCCTCCCCCAGCCCACAAAACTCACACCCCATTCTAGAATTCCAAACTCTCTGCATGGTAAATATCGCAAGGACGGAAAATTAACCCTGTATCCCAAGTTAAGATTATTATCTTTGATTTTCTTAGCTAATATGTTTAGGGTAAGCATATCAAGAGCTGGGTGTATCGTAATTGACTCAAATCTTCATACTTAAATACCATTATTCTTATAACAGAGGGATATTGAACGTCATGATCTTTTTCATTTGAATTTAATCTATAGAAAAAAAATTTGTAATGAGATAATGAAATGCCTTTTTTCTGAATTTTGTAATCTCGTTTAAGGGAAATCAAAACTAGCTGAATGAGGACATAGTGTATGAAAGGTTAGTTATCACATATATTAATTTTCCCTCTCTTTTGATTAATATAAGTGTATTCAAATTGTTTAGGGAATTATATAGCGACAGAAAGTTCCTAAATCGTACATTTCATTTCTGTCTCTCCCCCCCCCCCCCCTTTATTTCCAACTGCACTTAAGCAAAATCTTTGATTTGTTCTTAGTTCTCTACAAAAAGTTACGTATTGTTTACAATTAATGACCTATATGACAATTAAGGGGAACCATAACTCCTTTGAAATTATATAGTGACTATAGGAACGGATCGTGAAATTAAAGTGACCTAAATATTGCAATCAAAATATAACTATATCATATGCCCCTTATATCCAAAATTGTCACCCAAGCAGAATCATTGTATTATTCGTCCCCAATAACGTTTTGTATTCAATCCAGCAACAGGACCCGTTTACACGGACCAGAGACGCGCGAAAGGACTTGTTGTTTCAGTATATTTCTCCATCTCTGTTTACGTCTTAGGTATTGATTTTATGTCCCGGTTCGTCTGTTACAAACAAGTCGTTCACCAAAGAGAAAGCCACTATTTTGTTGTCTTCTTGTAATGTATTGTACTATACACCTTGTAGGTAATATATGGTTTACCGTTCGGCCTTGGGCATCAATGATACGATAAAGCTCGTGCGCGTAAAAGGTCACGTGATTTCATTGATGAAATCGACACCAATGACGTCACGGAGAGCACTGAATGAATGATTGCGGTCGACTCTAACTTGTAAACAACTAAACTATGCAGCCTGCATTTCCGATAGCGATTTTGATGTCACAGTCGTTCGATCGGCTTTCAGTGACATTAGGTTACCATTAATGATACTAATTTTGACAATATATGAAGTAAACAAACACTTTTCTAACCGATGTTGATTTGGTTGATGTCCGCTTTATAGAGGTGTGATAAAAAACCTTTTTGAAAGGAAGAAGATAATAATCATTTTTTACAAAAAGACACTAGTTTCAGGGGTATATTTAGGTAATATAAAAGATAAAGTCTATATTAAAGGTAACCAAAATGATAAGACATGTCGGGGTCGATTAAGGTTTAACGGTACGAAAAGGGTTTCATCCTCAATATTCCATGAAGCCGAGTGCAAAAGGGTCGGTACCACATAAAGTCCAATGGCAACCAAAGGGTTAATAATAACGCTATTCAGTATGTTTATGTCAATGACGTTCACTTTGGTTTCACAATGTGACATTTGTGAATTTTATATAAAATTACGCATTGGTGAGAACATGAAAGGAGAACACGGAGAAGATAATAAATATCAAATGTTGACGCACAAGGAATGTGGTCACGTTGGTGAGTTTTAAAATCAATATCATCAGTTCTTCATCGCTGACCGCGGGTTGACGGGGGAAGATGAACAGTAAAAGCACACCGTAGGAACGTGTACGCCTGGAATTTGTTACACAACGGGAAGTGAACAAATTACTCTGCGAGAGCACCGTTTGTTTTTGTGCATTTGGTGTAGTTTTTGGTCGATAAGTCGGTTTTCAGGTACTTATGAGAAAAAATATTTCTGGCTGTAAAATTGTAGACTTTAGTTAACACAATGTTGGTTTTAGAAATGAAAAGCTGGTCAGCATTTGGATATAAGAGGCACATTTAAGTGAGGTTTCATGCTGCAAAAAAGATAAGTGCACATAAAAACGATCGGTTAATTGTTTTATATGAAAAAATAAGTATTTCCAATCATATTTCCTTAAACACTGATACATATTGATCACAAGTCCAAAATTTTATCAAAATCCAAATTATAGTCGCCGAGATATTTACATTCAAAGACATCTGGTAAGAAATCGTGGTGAACGCGTTACTAAAGAGACGTCTGCGAAGTGGTGAACGAATTATATTTTCTTTAGTGAACGAGTTACAGGGTCAACTTTAAGAATAGTTCTTTATCAAAACACCTATAAAATGCTATAATCTGTTCTGAATGTTTCAGGAAACTCTTCCAAATGGAGCCGTATGCACGTGGTTATTGCTAGTAATTATACAAAAGCTTCTGCGGCGTCATTCAAAACCTGAAAAACGAACACTCACCTCAACGTATAACAATTCCCAAACTAAAACTCAGTGAAGTCACTTGAACAATGAACTATGTTACAATAGATTAAATATATGTATATTATAGGTTAAATTAACAGGCAGAGACGTCATTATTGTATCTGAAGTACATTTTTCATAACAAAAAGCTATTTCCGAACAGCATTAAGGACAAAGAATAATCAATCTTGCCATTTATAAAACGAGTATTCCAACAACATATACTAGTCAACATTTGTGTATTAAGCTTAAGCAATAATGTAAGGGTGCATGGTTAATAGTTATGTTTTTCATTAAACAAACAATGTCTTACTGACAGTTTGCATCAATTTATGACAACGATGCAGTTTGTCATGAGATTCAACGTGAAAAACACATTTGAGCTCACAAATGACATCTCATTCCAGAGAAAAGATGCATACTGCGGTTATACTTTCCTTAAATATTTCATTGTTTAATTACCGTGTAGGATTGTGACCTCAATGTACGCTTTATGGACAATTAAATCATTATCGTGCTTCATTGTAAAGTATAAACTAGAGGGATTCAACCATGGTGACGATAGTGTCCGTGACTACAACGAAATGAGACTAAGATCTGATCTTACATCAGACATCATCAATATCTTCGAAAAAAAACTATTGCGGGTTTATCATTTTAAAATTCCATCATTGTATTGCTACCCTGAAGGTGAATACCAAATTTGGTTCTCCTATCTAAATAGTTTCTGAGAAAAGCTGTTCCCTTTAAAGTTTAACTCGAACAGACGAACGTACATTGGATGAGTTTAAAGGGGACTTACAAGGTTGCGTTGTCAGTTTTATCTTTAAAACGAACTTATTATCGACATTTAAAGGGCAGTAGCACGTTTTAAATGGGCAATATAAAGTGATGTCAGGAAAATGAAAGACAATGTTTTGTTTTTTTAAATGCAGTAATAACTGATCAAATATATAATGTAATGTTCAGCCATGGTATTCCCTTTTCTGACAAAAATAAAAAGGAATAAAAGGCGTTACCTTCTCATTAGTTTTTATTTGGTAAATTAGTAAAATAAAATGTATCATAAAACAAATAATAATTAACACAAATATAAAACAGTATCTGTCTAATGCAGAACTCTATCCATATCTGATTTTCAAATATTTCCCTCTCACACTGTTAATGAAAAATAAACATAAAGTCATGATACTTTCCTTGTAATTATACGACCGTTAAGAATTCCCCAAGTCGTGGATATATAATATTATCCAAAAGGTGTTTTCATTGGCTGCAAATAAGGGAGATATCTCAAGTTACAACTTTTGCCGCTAGGGCAATCTGCCGGAACCCCAGGATCTTGGCGTAATAGAACAGAGGCTAACTCGGGTATGACTGAGCTGCCTTTGTGGGGAGAGAATGAGCAACGTCATGCTGAGATTATTATTTTTTTTCAATAAAAGCAAAACTGATGTACATAAAAAGGTTACTAAATACTATTCAGTGAAAATTGAAATAAAGCATATGATTTCACTTGTTTCATGAATGAACGTCTTTAAGGAAACTTTAAGCAGTGTCCTTCCTGAAGAGGCATCTTGACATTCTTTTAGGGAAGACCGACATTGAAACAGGGCACCACAATCGCAAGCTTATGGCTGTCCTGGCCCGTAGATGGGTTTCTTATGGTTGTTTTTATTTTTTTTGTCTGAACTCGACATAGATCACATTAAAATATTTCCCGTGAAAGCAGCAAACTTATCAGATTCAACATGGTGGCCAATGGGACAGTCGCTTTAAAAGTTTTATATTATATGTTTAAAGATGAACAATAATTACGTTAGCGTGAGCAAAACAATTTCGTAGCTTTGTGTTCAAAACTGAACAAGATAATGACTTTTTCACAATTCATAAATCATTCTAGTAAAAGGTAAATAGCATGCAATTTCGCAAATTATGACTCACTTTTGGCCAAGGATTGTATAATCTTTACACTTTCATCAGACATGCCCAAATCGATTCTAAGTTATTGATGAAAGTAATGATAACGGTTAAAAATTACATTTGTCAATATTGCACTTTATGTAAGCAACAATAAACACAAATTGCTAAATATCATTCATATTGACGGTTGTGGAAGGCGTTCACTGGCTGCAACACCAAGTGACTGTAATTCGTTTACCACCTCCGACTGTAATTCGTTCACTCTGATTTGACACCATGTCTAGTTTAGGGGTTCTAATTTTGTTATTTGACAATAATATGTCTTTATATTTGACACATTTGTCGATTAATGGATGGTAAACAATATGGTAAAAAGATATTTGAATATTTTTATGTATGTTTTGAAAATAAGATAGTATCGCACACATGTAAGTTTCAGATGCGAAGTTTTCCTTATATAATGTGATGTAGCAGCCGCCCGAGGGCACATAATGACATAAATTTTCGCCTATACTTTCACCGGTGCCTACCATTTTACAGCCCGAAATATTTTTTCTCAAAAGTACCTGAAAACTGAATTATTGAGCAAAACCCTACACCTAATGCACAGAAACAAACTTATCTCTCGCAGAGTAACTCGTTTACTTCCGTTGTGTAACAAATTCCAGGCGTACACGTTCCTACGGTGTGAAAAGGCTTTGTGTCACTGTTCGGAGCTTGGATATTTCACCAAAGAAAATCTCGATATGTGCACTTATAATTCGCTTTTTATGTATCGTGACTAACACATATTCCCAATTTGAACGAAATCGTTGAATACGATTAAGATTTTTTAAAATTTTAATCGAGGAATACAAACTGTTGCTTTTAATGTGCAAACAAGGACAGAAGAATAACAACATGATGGTACGAACTCGCCATATTGATCGAAAACTGGACAGTGAATTAGTAAAACGTATGCTTATCTAAAGGAGGTAGAATATATATTTTGAGTTGATAGTGTTAAAAAGGTTACATTCCTAGAGTTAATGTCAATGTGACCTAACATAACCTTATAATTGTTATGTATTTAATTTTTTTGGATGAACATAACAGATGTTTGAATGGGTATAATCATAATAAAGTACACAGTGCCACCAAAGCTACAATTTATAATCCTCACTAGCCAAGGAGTCTGTACACAAAGTTTCAGCTTTCTAGGCCTTATGCATCTAGAGAAGAAAATGAAAATAGGTTTTAAGGGCGTGGCCCCTGTGCATGGTCCTTATGAGGGACCACAGTCCACAGGGCCACCAAAGCTACAATTTATAATCATCACTAGCCAAGAAGTTTGTACACAAAGTTTCAGCTTTCAATGCTTCTGGAGAAGAAGTCAAAATTCCACAAAGTTAACGAACGGATGGACGAATGGACCCGCGGACGCCGGACACCATGCCATGCCAAAAGCCCATCGGGCCTTACAAGGCAAGATGAGCTAAAGATGCGACGTATTTCTGTGAACAAAGAAGTAGGATATCCATGAACGCGAATAAAGAGGTTAGATATCCATATTATCTTGTACTTCATTACCTTACAACTTCTAGAATGCCTCTCAAACAGGATATCATCATATTTAGTATTTGACAAGTCTGAAAGCCAAATGAAATGATATTAAAACCACGGAGTGCCTTTTTACAAACACAACAAGAACCGCTAAAGCTTGGGACATATATTTGAGAATATGTTGTAAACAAGGGCTATCTCGCTTCTTATTAAATAATAATTTACGCTCCTGAAACATTTCTTACAGAACACGGGAGTTCCACAAATCATTTGTCCATATGACATCTTTTCTGATTTGGCCATATTTCTATGCTCTCGCAACTAACATGGTCTTGAAAATTTGCAAAACAGATTCTGTTCTTTAAGTATCCAATCAAAAGATCCCAGGTTATAAGTCTCAACAGTGAAAGAGAAGTCCGAATGCGCCAATGCCCAGAAAGTAATGGACTGATTGGTAAATTTTGATACCAAGTACTCGGATGTAAACTGACTGCACGTTATTAGAACGAACCGATTTATCCACACTCTACACTCTCATGTTTGGCAGCCGAAGATTAAATTTTGTGAGAAAGACAAAAAGATGTTCAAATTCATATAATAAAAAAACTATGACGATTTCCTTCTGCTTCATTCCCACGAAGTGGTATGTTAATCAGTGTTTACTAAAGTTTCTCAGATGCATAGGTGAATTTACGGACAGTGCGTATACACTGTCGTGTACCCGGTAAGGAGGGGACTTTTCAAAATGGTGGACGTGACAGGTCAACAGAGGTAGGTGTCTGCTTTCAGTGCTCCCTCCTCCTAATCGACGAGGTTTAGATGGTCCCCTTTAACTGTGGTAATCAGGAATAGAATTTCGAATACATTCCTTACGAGTTGTGGTTCACAAACTGCAAGAAATTTGCGTATTTTAGATGTCAAGTTGATGTTTATCTCACTTTCATTTTCGAAGCGGAGAGGAGACTTTTAAATGCCTTTTTATGCCCTTAACGACCTTCAATCTCATACATATTGTCGCGCATATCAGTGTTTGGTTATAATAAAGATTTCTGTGCAACTTGAAATGATTTTGTTCTGAAACTACGAAGTTATTGACAAAATAACAAATCAACATGGCAGCGGAGTGGACTCGTCGAATAATCGGCGGAGCGGACACAGGAGGTCGGATAGGGAGAGGACATTTTTGGATATGGAGGGGACACATTTGGATATGGAGGGGACATCATTTTCAAATTGTACTGTAGTTGAGACAATACCCATGGTAATACACAAACTCCTTTGTAAAGTTAGCCAAAAGAACCCAACAGAAGACGTAATCTAAGTTTCATAAGCATTATCATCAACCTTTTCATTTACAAATGATTGAAATAGAGGTTTCTCTTTTCTTTTGCAGAACTTACCTGGAGAACGTTTCCGTTGCTGCCGTTGTCAAATCAATGCAAAAAAGCCGAAACACATATTATATAGATGCAATAAAGGAATCTGTTCTCAATCTCTCATTAGACGCAGAAAGCCCTTTTGCTGATGGCGACGTTGAACATTTCAATTGTTTTAGCAAAAGGGCATTCCGGGTCTAATGAGAGATTGAGCACAGATTCCTTTATTTCCAATTTCAATGTGTGTAATGGATGGTAACGAATGCAGTGATCTATGATGTGTGACAACGGCAGCAACGGAAACGTTCTCCAGGTAAGTTCTGCAAAAGAAAAGAGAAACCTCTATTTCAATCATTTGTAGATGAAAAGGTTGATGATAGTTCTTATAAAACTAGGAGTTTGTGTATTACCATGGGTATTGTCTCAACTACAGTACAATTTGAAAATGATGTCCCCTCCATATCCAAATGTGTCCCCTCCATATCCAAAAATGTCCTCTCCCTATCCGACCTCCTGGGTCCGCTCCGCCGATTATTCGGCGAGTCCACTCCGCTGCCATGTTGATTTGTTATTTTGTCAATAACTTCGTAGTTTCAGAACAAAATCATTTCAAGTTGCACAGAAATCTTTATTATAACCAAACACTGATATGCGCGACAATATGTATGAGATTGAAGGTCGTTAAGGGTATAAAAAGGCATTTAAAAGTCTCCTCTCCGCTTCGAAAATGAAAGTGAGATAAACATCAACTTGACATCTAAAATACGCAAATTTCTTGCAGTTTGTGAACCACAACTCGTAAGGAATGTATTCGAAATTCTATTCCTGATTACCACAGTTAATGGGGACCATCTAAACCTCGTCGATTAGGAGGAGGGAGCACTGAAAGCAGACACCTACCTCTGTTGACCTGTCACGTCCACCATTTTGAAAAGTCCCCTCCTTACCGGGTACACGACAGTGGTATAGTTCTTTAGGGCCTCGGTCACTATTCCTCGGCTTGGCCTCATTCACAACCCATTCCTGTATTTTGCGATACAACTAAAAGCCAATGTTATGCTGTATTACATTTGTCTTTTTTCAGTTAATGATGTCCCGTAACATGAAGACCAACTTTTAGCCTCTGAAAAAAAATCATCAAAAAAACGATCTTATCAAATACATAATTAAGGTATCTCAGAGAATTGACTCATTTCACTTAAAATCTAGACTTTCTTTTCAAGAGGTTTTGTTTATGTCATATATCATTAACAACAGTCTGCCCGTAAGTCAACGTAACATGAACCGCTTAGAGCTAACGACCGACGTAATTAATCTAGTTACGGCATTGCACCGAACAGGACCTGATTAATATTATGAGCAAGTGCGTCAATGCATGAAAAAAAGGTATAGGTTGACACATCTCTTACGTATGAAGTGCGACTTGTGCGTATATGAGAAGACAAGCTCATTCACGTTGTGATAATTTACCGAGATCCTTACCAAGAGCATCTTTCATCTGCATAAAAGAACCGGGGTGAAGGATATTTTATGGCGCTTCACACTGGGTATGCATGTCGCTCAAGGCTCAAAGAGTTATCTCCCTTGAAAGAGTAAATGAGTTGGGGGTGTATGCGAATAATCAGAAAACATCATTAAAGTGTTCTTAAGATGAATACTACAAAATAAATGGTAATTGATTTACGCATTGAGAAAAACATATGATTTCAGAATAAAAATGCAACTCAAAATGGAGTATTGCAAAACCATTTATCATCAAAATTTGTGATATTTTCATCCATATAAAACTTTTATACATTGCAGATGCATCTAAAAATATTTCAATCACCTTATTCGACCTATTAATCGCCCTGGGCGGATAAAAACTTAGAAAGAGGGGGCGCTTATCAAAATGTCATACTCAATCAGTCGAATGATAAAAATGTTTGTATATTCTCGATCTGCATAAATTATTGGTTTTTAGCGAAAAGTTACAAATTCAATTACCAATTCAATTACCGTGATTCACGAGGAGAATTGAAATCAAGTCTTCAGACCATTTTTTATGTAAAATTTCATGTAAGCTACACCTGGAGAGGAGGCGCTTAATGTTTTTGGAGTTAAAAGCACCTTTAGGGGGGGCTTGTAGGGAGAGGGCGCTTATCATGTTGAATACAGTAACAACAGAGTACACAAAATACCTGTAAATCAAGTAATTATTTTAGTCTGGCCTTACTTCTGCCAAGACTAGCTGTGAAATGAAATTTGTGACAAAACTCTGAAATAAAATTATCTCACAGCTACAGAATAAATCATATGGATTTGTTCTAATAATATTTTGTTGGAATCATTGAAACATTGAAATAATTGAAATATTTTGAAAGCCAAGTAAATAACATATCAAAAATTAAAACAAAGGTCCAATCCATTATATTAAACATTTATTGTCATTTATTTTCATTATGTTACATACATCATGTCAACATCATATTCAAAACTTTACAATATATACAATTGGAAATCATGATAATAAAGCATCTTCTATCACATCTTTTCATTCTCATACAATCAGATTTGTCTCACATTGACCACAAAATACAATATTAACATGAGAAAGACATTTTAAATTATTTTGCAAATGAAACAATCATGATACAACATATATGACAGCATCTTAGAACAATTTGATTTGATTATACATATTAATATGCTATTTTAGTGCTTCCCATATAAATTAACCTTTTATCAATTTATTAATTTTGTAAATTTCCATCACATTTGCTTGGAAAACATCTCATCGAACTATTTCTCTACAAGTGATAACACATTCAACGCAATAAATTTACCAAATACAAGACTGCATTGTTTTGAAACTACCTAACCTAACATCTTTTTATTTTCATCTTTGACCCCATCTTCCTACGCAGAGAAGGCCAGTTTCCAAACTGTCATTTTATGCCTTGCTGCATAGCCTTGAGTTTTATGTGCTTGCTCTCTAGTCTGTAGGGGCACTATAGCAGCACAGAAAAGTAGAGTCTCTGCAGCAAGGCATAAAATGACAGTTTGGAAACTGGCCTTTTAGGCTCTGCGTAGGAAGATGCTTTGACCCCTGACATCAAAGCTCAATATTGAAACTTGATTGCTTGTATGTATTGACCACAGTATGTCAGTAAGATACTGTTTTTTTCTCATTTTCATACATATTTTAACCATGTGCTCATATAAATAGTATTTGAAGGACAATTTACAAATATTCCTTCAATTTTTATAAGTTCTAATTATTAGTTTTTGTGAATCTGGTTATTAGGTTACATCTATTGATAATCCACCACAATTAATCCAACAACCCTATTGAAGAGGAGTCAAGTCTTCAGAACTATAAGGGCAGAATTCGGAATTGCAGATCCAGTGTTGTGAAAAGAAATTCAAGAAAACCTTTTGTATTTACTATTTGTCCACTTTTATTCATTCATTCAAAAATTCATTATAAAATTCATTATAAAATTCATTCATTCTAAATTCAACCTTTCAATTACCGGTATTACACAATAGGGTCAAAGTTACAAAATATCACACTGATTATTTATAGAACAAATATATTCACATATCCTTAAATTTTGATATTTCAGTCACCTAAATCATTTTTGATCCAAATTCAAACTCAAGTACTTAGTTGGTATTGTCTGATATTGGTTTGCTTGTGTAGAGAACTTTGTAAGTGTGCAAACAATGTTGGTTTTCTCAGACAAGAATTACTCTTTAAAGATCTGACATAAACTCTAGACTTGATTGGTGTGGTTAAAATTTTGAAGGGAGTGGGTACAAATCCATGAAAATGTGCACATCTCTAAACAATCATCTTCAATTACTATTCCACACCATATAGCGAATCCAAATCTTGACTTTGTTAATGAAAGTCTGATATACTGATTATGTATAGACCTGAATAGCTTTGTATTTCTTGAAACAATCATCTTCAATATACAGATGTTCTCAAGGTCTAGCCATAACTGATCATTATTTACATTTGTGTATTCAAACATACAAAAAAGGGATCCCCCTGACTCCTTGACCGTTATGTAACCAGGGATTCATGAATAAAATATTGATTAAAAATCAATTTTTTAAAATAAATTTCTTAATATATGTGATTCATCCATTATTAAAATGATTGTGTAAGGATCTTAGTAGTTTTGCATATCAAACAATCATCTTAAGTCTCATTCTACATATAGAAGAATAAACTCAGAGACGAGACTGAGCTTGTATGAGTCCGATATCATACTGAGGGTTGCCTTCCCCTAGAGAATGAAGAAACTGAAGATGTGTTTGGGTGTCAAACATTGTTAATTTGACCTCGGGTCGCGCCATCATCCTGTCCATCCACCGCCAAAGATTCGGAAACTTCGCTTTGGTGACGCTGTACGAGGGCGCTATAAGCTCCAGCGCAGAGTTCCTCTCGAACCATGGCCAGACAGTGAAGTCTACCATGCAGGGACTGGATCCTGAAGTGAAGAAACCAAAATAATCAATGCATGTAAAAGGGACAGTCCTATCAGGGTTATTTTTGTGGAAATTGCTATATATGGCAAAACAAGGGTTTGAGCAGTTGAAAATAAAAGCAATCTTATGACCACCAAATCATCTCTAATGCCCCTCTTACAAATTAATTATCTTCTAAAATGGGGTTTCACAAGATAGTAATTTTAAAATCAAAACATGTATTAACCCTTATCACGCTGTGGGCATTCAAAGTCTCCAAAATTTGCACAGATATAAAATTATTTTCTAGACTTTGAGAAATTTGAGAATTAAAATTGAGAAGTTAAACTTACCTCCGAAAAAATCCCCTCTTACTCCAAGAGCATCTTCATAAATCTGGACAGCCCTGAAGAATCTCTTCCCGACCTTTTCATCAGAACCTCTTGTACGGAGAAGTCTGTACCATGCATCTGTAACCTGTAAAATCCCAATGTAATCTGGATAACTCATTCATGAAATAAACTCACACTGCCAAATATATTGTTTTTATCAACCCAAATCAAATTTCTTCTCAAATGCCATTGATATCTAGTGCTATTGTTGAAAATATATAAATTCTTGCTTTACTCAAGAAAACCAATAACCATGATTTTCAACAAAAGAAATTCAAATATCCCTAAAATATTCATATTAACAACATCTAAACACATATTTTGAACATAGTATTAATTAAATTTGCTGTCAGATTCAGTGTTGATAGAGGGGTCCTGGGAATATTTGACCAGCTTTGGATGTTCTTTAAAGTTTTAAGATGTAGGATACTTTTACCATGGAAAAGGGCACATCTGGAAATTGCCAAAATGATGCCCTCAGCTGATCTCTAGCTTCTGAGCCCAGGGTACAGATTAGGGGAGTTAGCGTAACATTCGTACCCTGAGACAGCATGATGACTAATATGACTACCTTGGCGAACACCTCCTCCAGTATCTTGTCCCTGGCGCGTAGGTACGTATCACGAGGGTACAGCGGTGGGGTGGGGTACATGTCTTCCAGGTATTCCCCACAGACACGTGACTCGTACACAACCTTCCCATTATGCTCTAACACAGGAACGAGGCCAAGAGGGTTCCGCGCCAGGAACCAATCAGGTTTCAGCTTCAGGTTCACATTTACTGTCTCATGCCTGCAAATATAACATTTCCTTTTTATAAAGTGTGCTACCTGGATTAAGATTGCTAAATTAGAAACTTGAGTTTCACCTTCAAATTACATCCATCATGGGTTGTTCTTGTCAATGTTTTGAATACTTGAGGCATGCTCTGATTTACACAAGCCAGTTTCTGTTCCTTATCAATTTTGGGATTTTGTATCATATATGAATATATAGCTGGAGATATTCTAAATAGAGTAAAGACGCTCCTACATAACCAGTTTAAATAAAAAACATTTGAAACACGTAAAAGTTATTTCCTCCTCATAATTTTCAATAGCCAAGCAAGGATGCAATGCTATACAATCAAGTTTGTCAAGAGCAGACCATATCTCCCCTGTACCATAAAGTGAATATGCCTGTAATAATATGACATCAAATACTTTATTTTGATTCCTGTTACCGCTGGCTGGTCCTCTACTCACGGTATTTTCTTGTACTCCAGGACAAGTCGGGTCCTTTGAGCGTAGGGACAGAACCTCATACTGTAGAGACGCAGCGTACCGGGGGACTGGGCTGGGAACGTCGAGCCTGAAAAGTGGAGGTGATTTGGAATTTTAATGGTGCTTCAGGAATATTTCACTTATAGCAATAGTATTGCAGGATGAAAGCCTGCAACACTTTTGTGGCTATGGTATGCAATGAAACCTGCAATCAACATCTGGGACAAGCGGCCAATGGATGTTACTATAATTGATCAGCTTTGGTCCAGCGGCAGGCAGGGTTAATAACATTTGTGTGGGAAAGCAGTCAAGAGAGAAAGGTTTTGAAGATTTTTCAAAAACATGTTTTTACTGGTATTAAATGACAGTATGACTTCTGTATGATGTTGTTAGAGTAAATATCTATATACCTGACATGTACACAAATTATCTTTAAAATAAATTGTTGTTTTATTCAAAATAAAACAAATTTCTTAACCATATCTAGATTGAGAGTCTCAAAAAAGTATTTCATTTATATTTATTAAATTTAGAATAATTTAATTGACAGTTACTGGATTCATCATTCAGGATTCCGCAAGTGTCAGATACAACTAAAACAATCCAAAATACAAAACCTTTGGAATATGACAGTTCATTTTTCGCCATGTTATATGTGGAACAAAGTCTGAAAGATAAGAATGAAAACTTTTCAGTGTTTCTGTTAAGTTCCTTGAACGATTTGCCCAAAAACCTTGGAACCTTCGCAATGAAACTGTACATTGGACCAAAGTTCAGAATCAGGTGCAATCGCACCGGATCGGCAATCTTCGGTCATATCCGTAGGTTTTACTGAGAGAAGCGTTCATAAAATCTGTACGATTGGACATTGTTTATCAGAACAATTTCAAAATGGAGAAAAAAAGTTAACACTTTTTAATATTTCTCAATATTTTGGGATAAACAACAACTTTTCTTTTGAAAAATTACATCAGAGAAAATATTAATACATGTAAACACCCACATGAAGTTAAGGATAAAAAGATGACACAATCATTAGATGGTTGGAAGCGATATTGTGTGTGTATAATTAAATGATAGTATTTTATGGGTGTAAATTTAACATACAAGAAAAAGGCAACATAATGCTTACGAATACAACACTGTCAAAGCTCACTTATTTCGCATTAGGACAAAACAAGATTTATTGGGCTATCGATTTCAAACTTTAATGGGGCAGTAGCACGATTTTTTTTATAATTTTACATTTTGAATATGTCACTGATTATTGTAAGTTAATGCTAATTGTATTATTTTGATAGTGTCAAAAATATCATTATACTAACCAATCATCCATAGTCAGAGGACAAAGTATGGAGATTCACATAAAATCCCTTGGCGACAATTTTTTGTTGAACACCTTTAATTCATTTTGTGTAAGAACAAGTTGGCCAATTTAAAAAGTGACCAATGGTCGGGCTAACGGCTGGTTAAATAAATCGATGATTCTTAAAATTTATTCCAGTAGCAAGGTGCTACTGTCGTACCGAAATGATTCTCATTATATGTCGTCACACAGTTAAAAAAAGAAAACATATGCTAGTTCAATAAAATGTATTACACAAATGGACAATTATATGAAAGATTACATGATCATGGAGTCCTGAGTGAATAGAAACATGTTTTAGATGACGATTTTTATTTTTTCACTTATCATGGACAATTATATGAAAGATTTAATGATTATGGAGGTCCTGAATGAGTAGAAACCAATTTTAGAAAATGGTTTCTCCCTTTTTTTACTTATTTCAAAATACCCGAATTATTTTTCCTCTAAAGGACGAAATGGTTCGATCAACTAGTGGGAGAAGTTCTTCAGAGACTCTAACTGGATCATAATTATAATCAAGGGTTCTCTCAAGCAACTCTTCAATAACATCAAGAGTTGCTTTATAGAGAGTTGTTTTCTCCCGGACTTAAAAAAGCAAGCATACTTGAAAACTATATACACCAGTGTCGGTGGGCACAAACCCCATATGGTTCTTGCAAAAAGAAATAGCATGGCTAAACTTTACGTTATAAATTTGAATTAGTACTGCGTCATTTAGTTTAAATACATTGTCTTTCAATTGGAACCATTAATTTTCATTTTCCTGACATCACCTTATATTCCCCATAAAAACGTGCTACTGCCCCTTTAAAAGTAATATCGTTTGCTATAATTTAGTTATATATAAGTTATATAAAGTCAGCCATCCAGACTGTAGTTCGTCATAATGTTGTCTAGCCTCTCGACTGAGAGAAGCGATCATATAATCTGTAAGGTTGGACATTGTTTATCAGATCTATTTGTCGGAGGCTTCTTTCTTATCATAAATCAAATATTCATTTCATATAAGTATTTTACAGAGACTGAATATTAGTCTAATTTCAAATGAAATGTGTCTTCTAAAATGCATGATCTAATAATGACAAAAGCTGATTCTTTCAAATTTGATTTCAACAAAATTGCTTTGCCTATTTAAG
The DNA here is from genome assembly GCA_916613615.1 of Steromphala cineraria. NCBI lineage: Eukaryota > Metazoa > Mollusca > Gastropoda > Trochida > Trochidae > Steromphala > Steromphala cineraria. The sequence continues at coordinate 8,683,839 of OU744730.1, forward strand.
AAGAATGTAGGCTATTATCTATATTAAAAGGGACCACAATTCACTTGAAAATAAGTCCTTTCACATTTTATTGCATGAGAGACTCTATATACAGATATATGCTATATAATGTATCTGATTGCATCAATGGTTTAAGGCTAAACAAGAATAACAATAAACTAAATCTTATTAACAATTACAATTTTAAACATGACTAATGATAAAATGTCATATAATCTATTAGTATGTTTTGGTAAAAAGTATCTGTTATGGCTTGGTGCATTGTGATGGATATTGACGATCGTTTTTTTTCAATACTTATTGTTGTTTACTGTAATGGTTATATTTCTCATGTTTATTTTATAACAGTTTGAATATTTTCTATTTAATGATCGATTGAGTTTCTAAACGTTTTCACATGAAAAGCAACTCGTTTCACAAAAGATCAAATGGTAAAGGAAAGAACAAACAGTTACGATTGAATCAAATACTATTGTAACAATCAACTATGCTACTGATTAGACAACAATCACCCATGACATTAAGTAGACAACAGTCACCAAGGTTAGGGTTAATAATGCCTACAAGGAAGAACGCCTACAGGGAACAATGCCTACACTGAATGTTGTGACAGCGACACGCTTACCTGCACATAAGTGAACTATTCCAATTATTTTGGAGTAATGCCTACAATAGAGAATAAACGAGCAGATAGATGTATAAGTGTATAGAATGACCACCTCCTGCACTTTGCATATGTAAATCTCAATCAGATGACCTACAAGATTGCGAAGATTGAAACGATGGAAACACTGGCGAATTACGTACTTAGTATACCAAACAAAAAGGAAAAGTATAACTCCATTCATCTATTTATTTATTTATCTTTATTTCTCAACTACAATTTCATTTTATCAAAATTAAAAAATCCATTCCAAAAACCACCATCACGCTTTCCCCCTTAACTTTTTTTAACTTAAACTTTAACATTTATATAATAAAATAAAAATGTATACACAATATATGTCTATCTTTTTCCACGCCATGTCACAACACTTAACAAATATATTTCCAATCCCCTCCCCCCCCCCCCCTTTATTCCAAATTCCAAATTATTTTATTACAACTTTAGAACTTTTATTAAATTTATTTGGGTGTCTATGACCTATTCTAATTTTTTTCCCCAATCATTGGAATTAAGTAGGGCATAGTCCCCAACGTCGGCGAAATCACCCAATGGTGAAAAACACGTAAAACCTCAATCCAAAAACAACTGTCCCATTGATAAATACCAAAAACACAGGGGACAACTCCTGGAAAATGTAAGCGTAAACAACAATCAAGAACTGTTAGCCAATACCTAAAATTACCAATAACTTTTAGTATTCCTACTACAAGTGACAAGTGACAAATTGGCCTGAGTGACTTTGTATATATCATGTATATGTTGAATAAACCATGTTAAATTAAATATTGGTAAAAATATCGATTGTGTTTTGTTATCATTTTAGGCTTGGAACATTCCATTTTACTAACCATCACATGTAACTGTAGGCATTAGTGTACCACCGTTGGAACATTCCACTTTGCTAATAGGGTGAAGGTTGCTTACTAAAAGCCACTGGTGCATGAAGATGTTTTGATAATACTGTAGGCATTCTTCCATGTAGGCATTAGTGAACGCCACCGTCACCAATTACTACGAGGAAAATAACAATACCTTGAATTAATTGATTAATTACGACCAATTACTGTGGGACTGATTAATGACTTACGTTCAGACATCAATGTTAACATAGGACATGCTTGCTTCATTGTAGAACATATTTTGTTAAATATTTGTACTTTTCTTGTATATATATGTAATATTTATTTTATAAACTTGTGCTTGTATCGAAGGCTGTTTTCCCTCAGTACCTTGGGCTGTTTCAGATTTCAAAAATCATACTCACCAGTTAACTTTATTTACTAATAAACATTAAAAAATAATAATTAAGTATTGAACAAAATATATTGTGCTGAAAAAATATAGTTTGTATCTGTCTACGAACCCACCGTGTCTACGAAAACACTGGTTCCCGATTCTTTGAAGTAAAAGTTTGACAAAAACATACAAATTTCGCAAATTTAGCGAGTAATTTTATCATTCCCCTCACGAGGACAGCAAGATTTTCAGGGTAACAACTTGTTTATTGTTAAAATCACGAAGTTGCTATTAAGAATATCTTGCGTTTTCTATTTACCCTTATTAGAGAGTCCCTTTATGAGTTCTTCCACTCATGAATTGTAGATTATTAAACGGGTAGTAGCACGTTTTTTCATAATTTTATATTTAAAAATTTTCAATGATAATTGTAAGTTCATGTTAAATGTGTTTATTGACAGTGTCAAAAATCTCATTACACAAGTCAATCATCCATAGTCAGAGGACAAAGTATGAAGATTCACATAAAATCCATTGACGGCCATTTTTTTTGAACACCTTTAATTCATTTTGTGTAAGAAAAAGGAATCGCATGGCTAAACTGAAAGTTACATATTTGATTTGTTACTGCTTCATTTAGTTTAAAATACAATGTCTTTCAATTGGAACCATTAATTTTCATTTTCCTGACATAACCTCATATTCCCCCTATAAACGTGCTACTGCCCCTTTCAACCAAACCAAATCAGGGAACTGATAGGTCAGTACCACAGGGATGTTTATTGAGGAAAACATTCACTAAACTTATTGATATAAAGACTGATAAAGTCTAGATGAGTCATACACGGTTGTAACACCTGCAGTTGGTAGTCACCCACAAACATCTAAAACGCATACAACTATGCAACTGTTATTCAAATAAGATGTCAGCTGCTTAACCTATATGTCTTTTAGATAATTTACTCGATGAATGAATTTTAATTTTCCCTTAAATCGAACAAAATGCTTCGTTTAATATGCCAGATGCCATGCCCTAAAAACCTATTTTCATCTTCTTCTCCAGAAGCGTAAGGCCTAGAAAGCTGAAACTTTGTGTACAGACTCCTTGACTAGTGAAGATTATAAATTGTAGCTTTGGTGGCCCTGTGACCCCTACTAAGGGCCACAGGGGCCACACCCTAAAAACCTATTTTCATCTTCTTCTCCAGAACAATAAGGCCTAGAAAGCTTAAACATAGTGTACAGACTCCTTGACTAGTGAAGATTAATAATTGTAGATTTTGTGACCCTGTAGCCCCTACTAAGGGGGGCAACACATTGGCCACACCCTAAAGCAAAATCAAATATACAGCCTGATGAGCTACAGAGCCAATGGCTCTATTTTTATACCTTGATCTTGCTTCACGAAAATCCTGACTTCTTCTACTATGTGGACTCGCAAGGTTTAGTTTCTGAATAATTGGGATTGATTATCCAAATGTGTCCTTCAAGTTATTTCATGTTACCAGCCCAAAGGTTTGTTAGCCCTCGAAAACCAGTTTACCCTTGGTGAGAAACCTAGGCTAAGATTTTCAAAGCTTTGTTAGTGCTATGACAGTTAATTGTATGGTATTTAAGACAATCTTAGCACTAAAATAATCTAGGATCAAGAATATGATAAGGTGACTTCATGATACCAAACAAGAGATTTGGTTAACTCTTTGAACCGTCGCTATCAGGTTTTTAACCTGTGCTCTTTATGTAAAAAACCCTGATATATTGAACCATTGGAGTTCTTATTTAGTGACCAAAGAAGCAAGATGGTGTTAGTGTATCGTTGGTTATAAATGGCCAAGTTGTTTAAAGATAATTTATGCAGACTCTTTGACAAGTGAAGATTAATAATTGTTGCTTTGGTGGTCCTGTGACCCCTAATAAAGGCAACAGGGGCCACACCCTAAAATCCATTTCATCTTCTTCTCCAGAAGCATAAGGCCTAGAAAGCTGAAACTTTGTGTACATACTCCTTGACTAGTGAGGATTATGAATTGTAACTTTGGTGACCCTGTTGCCCCTAATAAAGGCAACAGGAACGTCCTTTAAATCTCTTTTCATCCTCTTCTCCTGAAGTATAAGGCCTAGAAAACTAGAAAAAATTTATGATTGGTGACCATGTGGCCTCTACAAAGGGGGAATTACATTGGCCACACTCTACAGCATAATTGATGATGAAGCCTGATGAGCTACAGAGCCAATGGCTCTATTTTAGCTCATCAGGACTGAAAGTCCAGATGGGCTTATGGCATGGCCCGTCGTCCGGCGTCCGTCCGTCCGTCCGTCGTCCGTCCGTCGTCCGTCCGTAAACTTTTGACACTTTCGACACCTTCGACTTCTCCTCATGAACCATACACATTAGAGAGCTGAAATTTTGTGTACAGGTACCTTAGCATATGGAGATTCTAATTTGTAACTTTGGTGACCCTGTGACCCCAAATAGGGTCACAGGGGTCACAACTTTAAAACCCTATTTTCATCTTCTTCTCCAGTTCCAAAAGGAGTAGAGAGTTAAAAATGATATGTGCAGACTCCTTGGACAATGGGGATTCTAATGTGTAACTTTGGTGACCCTGTGACCCATAATAGGGTAACAGGGGTCACAACCTTTAAAACCTATTCTCATCTTCCTCTCCAGTTCCAAAAGGAGTAGAGAGTTAAAAATGATATTAGAAGACTCCTTGGACAATGGAGATTCTAATTTGTAACTTTGTTGACCCTGTGACCCCAAATAGGGTCACAGGGGTCACAACCTTAAAAATCAATTCTCATCATTAGCAGACTCCTTGGACAGTGGGGATTCTAAACTGTAACTTTGGTGACCCTGTGCCCCAGGGACACAACCTTAAAAACCTATTTACATCTTCTTCTCCAGTTCCAAAAGGAGTAGAGAGTTAAAAATGATAAGTGCAGACTCCTTGGACAATGGGGATTCTAATTTGTAACTTTGGTGACCCTGTGACCCCAATTAGGGTCAAAGGGGTCACAACCTTAAAAACTTATTTTCATCATCATCTTTAGCTCCTAAAGGTCTATTGAGCGGAAAGACTGCATGTAGACTCCTTGGCCAATTGGGATTCTAAACTGTAGATTTCGTGACCCCATGACCCCAAATAGGGTCACAGGGGTCACAATCTTAAAAACCTATTTTTCTCCATTAGATTACAGTCTATGGCAAATTTATTTCTCCTTGGATATTTTAGTGTGGGCTTCTTTCAATGTCTAATATTGGCGATCTAGAATGTGTTGAATAATAATAAATCACTTGGGTATGGAAATTTATTCCGAAATCGTTACATTTGTTTTGTAATTTTTTTATAGGTTTTCTTGCAATAGGTAACATCAGTTTCATTTTTAGCTCATCTGGCCTGTATAAAGCAAACTTGATATGATGCCTGATGAACTACAGAGCCAATGGCTCTATTTTTTATTTTTCAACGACAATTCGGCTTCTTTTAGCACGATTTTAAATAAAAAGTTTGAAAAAACCCAAAAGGACATGGGTTTATAAAATGAATGGATAAATGATGTTAATACTTGTTTGTTTTAGTTTTTGTTCAGATTAAAAATATTGTGCGAGCTGAAGATAAAAACAAGTTGGTCCACATTGCCTCGAGGAATATAATAGACATACTTGACCCCAGTTACTGAATTGAACTTCCGGGACCTAGCTGGAATAAGAATCAAATCATTTTAGATCAAGGATTCGTCTCAGAAACTAACATTTTATTCACACAGAGAAAGACCAGAAATATCAAAGTAAGCTCAGAGATTATATAATTCCTGAGGTCATATTGATTTATATAACTAACAAGATTCAACAGTTATTCGCTGTTTATACTTGAATATGACTATTACATGATTATTTCACACTCATTTTCATATATATTAGTGAGGGCAACATTTTAGGTGTTCTAGATTTAACAATTTGACAAGAATAGAATGCATCACCGCTTGTGAATTTCGTTACTACAAAAAAATTCCGATAATCCCAAAGCCTCTAGATTGGTCGATATTTTGACTCTAGAAGGCCAATTTCATTTTTATGCTTTAGGGTCTGGATAACAGACTACATAGATTATTCAGGTCATAAAAATGCAAATATTTGCACACGACCTCCCTAAATCTAGGCAGTTGCTTTTTAGACAGTTTCTATTACATTTATTTACCAAGTGTCAATTAATCATCGAGAATACATTTCTTTATCTCACACTCTAACTTATACACTATAAGAACATATTTGTACAGTTTTTGAGTGTTTACATGAATACGTGCTTAGTAGTTCACCAAGTGCAGTAACTCATCCATATTGTGATAAGGCAAATACGACATAGACGCAGGCTATGAGCTGAGGAAGAAAAATTTGTTCAGCAAGTTTACAGAGCAAAATTGACATGACATTAATATCTTTCAAAGAAGCATTGATTGTGTTTACCTATACATGTGCCAATTAAGATTTTTACATTTCCAGGCTATTCTCGGATCCATGTACAATTATTCACAATAGCTTATTGATTTTGGGGGAAAGTTTTTGTTGATGTAGAAAGGACATTTTTGAAAACATCATGACTACTTTGTGTAGCAGATTAATTATTTCACGATGAAGTGATAGACCATGTTAATTGTGGCATGCGTTCGGGTAAACGGTCTGCTTTCTCGAAATCTTGAGGGTTAATGATATTTACTTAATCGATGCATGGATAATAAAATGTTTCTTAATATAATACTAAAAATAAATGTTTCTTAAAATATTTACTTAATCGATGCATGGATAATAAAATGTTTCTTAACATATACTAAAAAATGTTTCTTAAAATATTTACTTAATCGATGGATGGATAATACAATGTTTCTTTGCCGGAATGAGTATAATGATGAAAGGGTAAATGACTTCTATAAGAGAGGAATATAGAAGCTGTCTCGATAAATGTAATGATTTCCCTATTTATTGATTTTAAATTTCTTTATCGTATAAGTGACACATTTTTGTATAGAGGCTCATACGGTCAAACAAAAAGAACGTACGCCTGGAAATCGTTACTCGATAAAGTGAACGAGAATGCACAAAACAAAACTTTCCCTCGAATAAAAACTCGTTCACTTCCTTGACTAACGATTTTCAGGCGTACACGTTTCTACGGTTTGGTCATATATCTAAAACGTCATCGTCATTATGACGTCATAAGTTTGTGATCCAAGTACCTGTTAAAATCGACCAAGAAGATTATAAATGATTTAGTTTTACTTCACCATAACAATATGAACAACTATTTTGGTTCAGGTTGTACATTAATCTGGCTTGACAGTCATTTGAGTTTTTATAACATGTTAAAACTTTGACTCGATGATGTGAATTCCTAATGATGTCCCTTTGTCTAAATGTACATCAATATGAATCATCTCCTTTGTTAACCTTTTCATTAACATATACTCTGCATGACCAGACTCCAAATATATTCATTACAATTCTTCACCTGTTCAGAGGCTATTGACATTGAATTATTGGCATGGCCATTTCGTTGAAATTTCTAAATAAAATATCTAACGAACTCCTCATATTCAGTTTTACATAAAATACATTAACTCCAGGCATTATATCTAACTTTAAATAAAGCGGAAAATTCGTCTATTTAAACAATACAAAAAGATTTAGATAAGTCATCATGTCTGTTTACTTCCTAAATAATTTCACCAAGACTGTTTCCATTGCAACTATTATTCTATTTCTACAATACAACAGGTGGAAACGAGACCTAATTAGGCCAAAGGAAATGAAACTAGTGTTGCGTTTGAACGAACCGTTTCTGTCGAGGATTTCCCTATAAAACACGTAGCTGTTCGTGGCTGCCGGGAACACTATGTAAGGTTTCTGCTCCTAAACGCAAGACCTTTTACACTACAGTGTTTACATTCGTAGTTACTAGGTCATATATATTTTATGTGCTCTCAGAGATGTGATAACGAGCGGATCCTGAAAATAGGTCAAGCTAGGTTTATCCCTGGGCAGTGTAGTATTTATCACATAGCAAACTAGTGTTTATGGTGATTTATCTTATAGCCAAGACCACACCCTTTAGGCCTTTTAACTCGCACTGCGTCTAACGTAGAATGTGAATATCATATCTGTTAATATCGAAATTTTCAATCACTTACTTCCTTGTGTTCCTTTGTTGTGAGGAAGAAATAAATTGTGATTATTTCGATGTATTTTTGTGGACGGTTGCACAGTTGAAAACACGTTCATCATTAAATTTCGATTTCATATCTGATACAAATTCTTACTCTTTACTTCCTTGTGTTCCTTTGTTGAACTGATATTTTTATTAGGAAGAAATAAAGTGTTCTAATTTACGATGTGTGTTATTGTACGGTTACAAAATGGAAAACACGTTCATTATAAATTTCAAGTACTATGTTACATGAATCATGACTGAAATTGGTTTGAAATATTAATATAATCAACATATAACGTCTTTTCCATGAGAAAAGGTGGTAAGCTTGAAGTCATATTATCACGTACCAAAGCTTATTAAATACCATTTAAAGTAGCCCCAGAAAATGGCTTATTGTAGTTAATTTAAGTTACTGTAGTATTACAAAACTGCAGTTTGTGTGTACAACTCACGAAACGCAAATATGAGCAGTTTTCACGTTAATTTATGTTTGTATCCTTTAAATACCTTGGTAAATGGTAAACGGTAAATTGATGTTAAATTGTCAACTATTTATGGCACCAAGATTCTTATGAGAGCTTAAGCAAGACTATATAAGACTCGAGATCTGGATTCCTTCAAATGAAGAAATCTCACATGCTCTTTTTCCCTGTTTTTATTTCTTTGTAAAATTAAATTTTTAAGACTGAACATTAGCCGAAATAAGCCCTTGTGTATTTTTCTAACGAGGATGTAGGCAAGGTGATCCTCTCCCTTCGTATCTATTTACTGTTTGGTTACGGGACCTTCCTGAAATGATCCAGACAACTTTATTACGTTATTACGCCTTTTGGGATACTGACTACACCATGTTACTCAATATGAAAGCATATTACACGTAAAGATTATGCAATAAAGGCTGAATGTGAAATGATAATACGTTGCGTAATAGTTGATAAAGAGAATCAATTACCATGATGATATAGCTGTTCACTAAGTAAGAACGATGATAACTTCCTTTTTAGTTTGACTGGTGAACTTTAAATCATTTTTAGCATATAATTTTATATTTTGTTTTTAAATATTGGCAGCTTTATCTATTAATGATCAAGTAGACATAATGTTTTATAATTTTTCATTTCTGCATGTCAAGTTTTACAAACATATTCATAAGCAAATTCTTTGCAAAATGTTAACCAAACTTTCCAGAAGGTGATACAAATCAATTCAAACAACATAAAATGGAGTACCAGATAGAATGCAATATATTACATAATTAATTATTTCTTAAACCTTTAGTGCTTAATTAATGTATTACGGGTGCTTTTTATGTATTAATTAGACCACTTTAAGGCTAATCTGAATGCTCTAGACGTGCAATTATCCAATTAATGGATCAGTACCTTTGAATTATTAATCTGCAATTAGTAACTTAAAGGGGAAGTTGCACGTTTTTATGGGAATATTTAAGTGATGTCAGTAAAATGAAAATAAATGGTTCAAATTGAAAGACAATGTATTTAAACTAAATGAAGCAGTGATAACTCAAATATAAAAGTTCAGACATGCGATTCCTTTTTCTTACACAACATAAATTAAAGTTGTTTACCACAAATTAGCCGCCAAAAGACTTAATGTCAATCTTTATACTTTGTTCTCTGACTATGGATGATTGGTTTGTGTAATGAGATTGTTGACACTATAAAAGTAATACATTAAGCATTAACATACAATTATTAGGGACAAATTGAACATGTAAAATTTGAGAAAAAAAATACGTGCTACTGCCCCTTTAACATTAACCTGTCTGAGACAACCATTAAACAAACCGAATGCTATACGATAATGGTCCTGTGACGTCATTCTTGTTTGTTATCATATTGAAATATTATATTCAAATTACATTGATGATAGATCAACAAATATATTCGAGAATCTATTAACAGAATGACACATAAAGCATGTTTTGAATAAATGATCAAACAACGAAAATACAACCAAATGCAAGACAATGGTTTAAAACAAAGGAAAGTTCTAAACGAAACGTATCAATCATATCCAATCCATAAAACCCGAAAACGTATTTGAAATAAAAAGCCTCAAATATTAAATATACTACGCGACAATTGTATGGACTCGCCATTAAATGATGCTACCGGTATTAAAGTGTAGTATTGGAAGGATTTTTAAAACTGATTTATACTTGCTCAAGTCTCAACTTGTTTCCAAAGTGTCAGGCATTTGTAATTAACTGACCTTGATTTACATGTGCATCATGAAACCTAACTGACAATTGCTCAGGATACGTCCATGCACATCGTTGACAATACACCTTTTTTTACGTTATATGACGCCCTTTATATCGGGGACAGTGTTTCATTCTTGGGTTCAAATTAAGTTTTCAAGCTTTCCTTACTTTAAGGTTACTACTTTTATTTTAAAAAATGAAGAATAGAGTCTGTAGTTTTTAAGATATTTGCGCTAGAAAATAAGTTATTATTCATCCTGCACGGAGTTTTTTGACTTGTAGTGTAACATTAAAGAGTACATGTGCAGTTATTATTGAAAATATTTCGTAGTCTTAAAAGTCTGGCTTTCATCATGCAACTTGTTGATTGATGTACGGTGCTTTGTTATCGCATTGTTATGGAACATCTACTGTGTCTAGACCTTCAGAAATTTATGAAGCTGTCCGTAGAACCTATACAGTCTGCCCATGGATGATTCGATCATTAGATAGGATAACGAACAGTATAGTGTAACTTAATAACGACCTTGAGACTTTCGCTCTGACCGTGCATTTGCTGTTACTAATACAGAAAATGTTAATTGCATTTAGAACATGTCCTTCGAAATTGTTATATCACTAATACAGAAAATGTTTATTGCATTTAGAACATGTCCTTCGAAATTGTTATATCAAAAACTAAGAATCGTGAAGATTTACATTTCGGGGAATGGACTTGAGTTGAAGGGGATATATGTTTTAATTGACCGGAATTCTGTAAATAGATTTCTGGGAATCTAGACTTGTCGTAGTCAATGCTTGGCTATGTATACTGTTTCACTTTTTGTATTAACAGTAGCCATACATCATACTAAAATACTTTAACGTAACCAAATGTCAGTGAAGTCAAAGGGACAATTATGAAATATGGAGAACAGTCATTGTTTTAAATTCTATCTCAAAATCTAAACTTGCTTTGCTTTGCGTTGGATTTAATTGAATTTATAAAAGGGAACTATTAGAAAGTGTAGCGGCTTCTGATTAGATAAGTGCATCGTCTGGCTACCAGACTGTAACAATGTGATAACATTGGAACATCCATACATGTGATAACAATGTTACATGCATGCGTTATCAGGAGATGAATATCACGTGATCATTACTCGCTTGATGTTATCGACATTTCTGACATGCGCACATCTGGTGTAGGAATGATCTAAGAGTCTTTACACTTCTATGATGAATCTGAGGTTCTAAAGTTTGAAATATGCTTTTAATGATTACATACATGTAATTCTTTTCATTTCTATGATCAAAGAACGGAATTCAGCGTAGCTAAGATTAAAATGATACACCCTTAGCAATACAAATTGTTGTGCTTATTTACACTTTATAATATATAGATTCATTTTCGGGACATGTATTGTATTATTATAAATGATGTGTATTTGGTGTTATATCTTTATTACATCCTTTCCAATATTTTGTGTCATAACCCTTTTCCAAAACTTTTAAGATGTATAACATTTCAATATGTTATTACACACTTTCCAGAAATGCAATAATTTTTAAAATGTTATTTTCGTTTGTTAAATTAAACATTAATATGTAACTTACTACCGTTAACACATCTGATGATGATTTCAGTAATGAGATCACGTGACTTAATCATCTTATATTAAACGGTATATAATACAAATATAACTGTATCTGGTAATTTGCGGAATGAATATAGTCTAATATGTTTATCTGACATCCCAAAAAATAAATTGAACAATTGATTGTAAGTTATTTGTTTAAAAACGACACGAATGAAATGCATAGGCCTATATCCAAAATTATTCTACTCATAACCAAATAATGACCATCCCATGTACGACTGACACAGTAAGTGACTTGGTCTGTGGCGTGCAATGTTGATAACGTATAATGCTGTGAGATGTTATCTAACGTTACGTCACGTTACATCTAATATGAACTCATATCTTTCACAGGGTTAGGTAATATGTTGAAATATGTTGTAAAAAGGGGTTTAGACCTTTTCAAAGTAGATTGTTCATTTAACAGTTTAGAATTTGATGAGGTTTTGTTGGTTAGATAAATGCATTTTTTTAGAATTCGCATATATTTAAATGAGAAACTATTGTCATGCAGTTACCGCTTGATTCGTGCCCATTATAAAGTTAATGTGCTAATGGGCACATAAACAGTGTTACTTGTGCACAATATAACATGATGTAAGAATCTTTTGTATTCCTAGCAAACGTTAGTTCATCGACATGGTTTTACATTTTCAACATTTATATGTTTCTGTAAACTACTGTTCAGTTAACAGTATTACAATTTGCGCTATTATGATAACGTAAAAGGTTTATTAGTCAAGACATATGATTTAAAATACGTAAACGTGTAACGTCCAATTGTCGACGTTCGATCTTCAACCAATGAATATACACAGTTAATTGTTCAAAAGTCTTTAGATCGTAGGTGCATATATTTACACATTTATTATATAGACCGAATACTTTATTATTTTCTATTTGAAGAAAAGTACCATCATGTATTTAAATATCTGAGACAAATTTAACAGTTATTTTTGTTTTGTTAATAACCATCGTAGTCTGTCATCCAGACCCAAAAGCAAAAATATTTAATTGATGACCAACCAAGTCTAGAAAAGTATAGCAAATATAGATCGCTCAGCTTTAGCTAAACTAAAGCATCTTTTGAGCTCCATTTTGGTATAATAAATGAATTGTTTAAAAATATTTTCAATATTGAAATAAATACCTCTGAGACTTAATGTTAGTCTATAACCATTGGTGTGATTTGATATGTCGAAAAATGAAGGTCTCATTATTTGTACGTGATAAACATTATCAAACCTGTTAAAATAATTGCAAAGCAATGTTAGGAATACAAATCTGCTGTGAATAGCATCACCTTTACAACAAACAATGTAGGTAAAACACACAATAGGCAATAGGCCTACTGGCGTTTATAGCAACTTTTATGTTCTTTGTATTCTGTGAATACATGTTGAATGATATCGTGTCTGAATGCTAACACAGCATGCAGCTCAATGTGTTATTCCACTCGTGACGCGATATGATTGTTATTCACCTTGAAGTCAACGACACTTGTGTACCGTAAATCCTTGAAAAAAATCGCCTGCCATGAATAAACGCAGGGTATAAGGCCTCGTTGCCAACTTATGAAATTATCTTTTTTTTTTTCATTTCTGGCATTTATACATTTTTATGAATCGCATAAACACTATGAGAGACTCAATTTCAATGTCAAAAATACGAAATTCCGGTGACGCGGGTGTGTATTATTTTTTTCAAAATTCATTGAAGGCTTAAAAAATAATAATCGACTACCTTCAACAATCGGTCAAATCGGTGGTTGAAATTTGTAATCATTTAAGGATTTAAATACGGTATATCTTTGTTTTATCTCAATTGCTCTGTTGGCAAGTTGGACCATGCATTCTTTACTTATTTTTTACACTAATAAATAGAATAGGAAAAATAATTGCATTTGATTATCAAAAGTCAATATGGCCTACAAGTAAATAGAACATAGTACTACGCAAATTATAGTTTTGTGTATTGGTGTAATCGGTACTGTTTGTGAGACCATATTCACAACATATGTGTATTTGACATCTGGAATATTTATAGGCTAAGTGAGATATGATTTTGAATTAAGACTAGGATTAAGGAAATATGGTTCTATGTGCATTTGATAGGAAACAAAAGAATAATTTATCAACATTCATCTTTGACATTTCAACAAACAAATCAGTCGTTATATTCTTGTAACTATATTTCCATCCACAAAATGAATGTAAACATCAATGAAATACAATATATTTGGACAATTTTTGTGTGAAAAAAATGCATAATGGTATTAAGGGTTTTTGTCACATTGGTGTGTGAGTCATATAGTTGGTAAAATGTTTGTTAAAATACAACATTCATCATAAAACTAGGTCGAAATGAAAACATTGCATCATCAAAACATTGGCACCATTTTAATCCTAGCTACGTATTTCATCTGTTATTAACATAGAATTCAGGTCAGCGCTTGTCCTAAAAACCTGACAGCGAATCAGCTGATCAACAAAGCAAGTTGGGGCAGGAATATTGACATTCCACAGGCGCAGTGATGGATAACGCAAGCTACATACATAGTGCTTGCTGACCTGCCTTTATTCCCCAGGGCAATGGACGCTTTTTATTGGTCAATTCAATCTGATTAATTGTCGGTTATGCACAGTGACCTTACGGAAAAGGCCGAATGCTAAATATAATCGCCTTTCAACTTGAACTGCTTTTTGATTGGTCGAATGAGAGGTTAATGCGCTCGGCGAACCCCATTTATTGGCTGTCCATCACGTCATGGGAACAGCTATTCCATGCTCTGACGTCACCCAAAATTTACAAACAAACAAGATGGCTGAGAGTGCAGACGCTCCACGTCAAGTTCTTCGGGACGAAAACGAAGACAAGGAAAATTTGTCATCATTCGAGCCTCAACTTAAGAAACAGAAATTGTCAGATTATTGTCTATCAACTGTTTACAAGCTGGAAGATCGCCTAAGCGGTATCCTGTGCTGTGCAGTGTGTTTGGATCTGCCAAGGACTTGCTACCAGGTAGTTTTCGTTTTAGGGGGGATGGGCTGATCTGTCAAAATTGCAAGCTTGTAATACATTATAACTGTAGGTTACCTGTCTATTTTGCAATTTTGACTTTGAGTAAATTGTCTTACCCAAATGTCACAGACACAATAAAAACTGAAGTGGGAGGGGTGTAAAGGTCAAAGTTATTTCCGGAGACTGCATCTGTCAGCTGGGAATTTGTTTACAAAATGCAACCAGCTGACCACTTGGAAACATCGTTTTTGCTTATTCACATTAAGTTGTTTCCAAACAATTTAAAGTGCATAATGTAGATCATGTCTAAAGGACAAACATAGCGAATGATCTTGGTAGCGTATCATATTGTTACTGGAATTTGTCGATGAGGAATTTCCCAAGATCGCTTTGCCCTTTGCCTGGTGAGTGGTCACGTGATGCAGACGTGTCACTCGAGCAGTGCTATTTTTGGATGTTAGCCAATGATAATTTCTGGCACATTGCCAAAGCAATTAATATTTACATAAATAATTATTCGATCTCAACTGTCATATACAGAAATATTATTTTATTGTTCATGAATAGAAGTAAATAAGTACAAGTAATTATAACTAGAACTGTGCTCCATCTCTTCATTGTTATGAACCCAGCTACTGTTAAATAAACATAAGATAAGGTTTTATGACAGATCCAACAGCACATAAACAGAAATTAATGCAGTATTTAAAGTAAGTCAATATGCAGATGTGTCTATTGTGGAAGTTATATGTTAATGGGGCGTTCTCTCAAATGAATGATCTGACATTTTGCAATCTAAGCATGTAACGGTAACGTAAGTACTAACCTTTTGATAGCTGAAAGCTTGGGGAACATTATATTCCTACCACGGTATACATATTCCCAAATTTCCTAGAAAAAGTACTGGGTAAGACTGGATGATACTGTGCATATATTCAAAAGAGTATGGCTGTGATCCTGTAATGAATGAAACAATTAATCATATCATTTATATATCTTACATTAATTTCAAATGGATTATTTGCTGTGTAGTTTTACCTATGATTTCTACAATTTCTGTCAAGTAATGGATGCTTGCAACCATGTTTTGGCATTCATAATTGGCATTCTCTAATATTGTTAAACAGACACTGGGATTGGGAAAGACATCTTTGACAATGGGCCATTTTTAGGGTTTTTGATAAATTTCTGAATTAAAAAATGGCCATTGCCCATTAAATCAATAGTAAACTTCAAATTCTTAATGGGCCATTATTTCATTGAATGTGCAAAATGGCCCATGGCCCCTGCCTTTCCCAATCACTGCTGAAACATATAGATTGGAAAGAATTGAATACCAATTGAATTATGAGATAATTAATAGAGGATACTAAACGACCTTCCATTTAATACTATTTTTATTAAACGAGTTAATGATTTTGAATAAAACGAGCGAAAGCGAGTTTGATACCGAATCATTCACGAGTTTAATAAAAATAGTATTAAATGGAAGGGAGTTTAGTATTCTGTTTATTACTTGCCCTAAAAATCAAACATAATTGCCGATAAGTTGCCGAAACAAACACTCAGCAACCATTGTGACGGCGCGCTTACACTGTGACGTCATAACGACACACTTATATGACGTCATCCTTGCATTGTGTTATAACACTAGTTTAATATTGTCGTATAAATATTACACTGCGGTATCTTACACGGGCGAGTAATAAACCAATTTTCTATTTAATCCACAGTGCACCAATGGTCACCTGATGTGTGCTGGTTGCTTCAACCACCTGCTGGCAGACGCTCGTCTCAAGGACGAGACGGCAACATGCCCCAACTGCCGCTGCGAAATCTCCAAGAATCTTTGCACAAGAAACCTGGCGGTTGAGAAAGCAGCGTCCGAACTTCCGACCGACTGCCAATTCTGCAACCAGAAGCTGCCACGCAATGTCCTCGACCATCACGAGAGGGAACTATGTGGCGAAAGGTAAGAGGTCTTAGGAGCGGTAAGCGACCTAACTAAGTTAGGCTTAGACTAATCCAGCCTTTCTCTCCACAGGTACTTTAGCTTAGTTAGACTGAGCCACAAGCAACTGCATGTGTGAGAGGGGCACACATACAGTTCCTTGTGTGAGCTAGGTTTATGTTAAAATGTTTAATCAGAACCACACGTTTTCTGTTTTTCTGTCATTTAACCAGGAATGGAGTTGTTCAGCCATGGTCTCATATGAGGAAGATTAAGGCGAGCCTAGGTTGTTGGAGCAACAGTACTACAACTGTTGGCGGCAAGTATTTTATGTCTCTTAACATGCTGAGTGGCATGCACAGGTTGTACAGTATGTTATATGTTGTGGTAACTGCAGTACAATTATGGCAAAATTGTGTTTGTGCAGATCTACTTTGTTCTAATTCATTTTCTTGTCTTTTATCAAAATTTCAAAATTTTCGTTTCGGAGCATCTGAATTTAATGAGATTTTGAATTTAAATTCATAAACGATGGCTTGCTCATTGGATTGTGTTTATAAATGTAGTAGAGGGGTGGTAGAATCAAAAACATAATCTATTTACATTCCAAAGAGTACTCCATCAATCGTTCCATAAGTACAAGAAATGATTGTTATACATCGGTGAAGCTCATATTCATACAAACAGAGACTATATATTGACGGTGTCATATTCACTGGCGGCTATTCATACGTTCTCCAACTGCTGTTGTTATAAAAAGAAAGCAGTGGAAACTGTGAGTTCACCGTCCGTGATATGACACGTCAGTTTTATCATCTTTTAAGGAAGGTGCTCCTGATAATATCATCTGAATGAATGCTCGATCTTTCATTTGGCCCAGTAACATTCTGAAATGTTTGGCCCATTTTATTCTTTTTCCATTTCTGTCTTAGTTAGGAATATTTTAACGTATGTTTTTCAATTTGGCCTATTTTCTATAATCACCCATGATGATGGTGGATCGAAAAGACGTCCAAAAGGAAAAAGGTTTTTTGAAAATATTTTATAGTTTTGAAAAGCTCAGGTCTCAGGAGCTAAAAGAGGTAAGAACTTCAGGTGCATTTTATATTCATTCATATTTTTTTTCTAGTTTTGCCGAGCAGTTGAAGCTAAGAATAAACAATTTGAACATTATTAGATCTTTCATATGAGCCATTTTCAGGTGAAGGAAGAGTAGAAGATCACTCAAATCATCAAGGTTTTCGTAAGTATGGCCGAGGCCTTACGTCAAATTTGGCAACCCTATTGTACTTGTGCTATATCTCTTTCTTTTGTGTTTCCACAGGCCCTCGGCTTGCAAATACTCCAGAATTGGGTGCCCATGGCTCGGCCCTTACCATGAAGTGAGGGAACATGAGACCACTTGCGCCCACCCGAAGAAGAGCGGGAATGATATTCTCGAGACTCTCAAAGTCCTTGATCTGAAGCAGATGGAGGAGAAACAGCTCCATAATAAGCTCTTCTCGCTCCTCTCGCTAGAGAAGATCACCTTCAATGGTACGTTGTAATTAAATTCTGAAAATTCTTTACCTGCTGGTGAGATAGCAGTATAGAATGGTTTCTAACGTTTATGTGTCCAAGAAAAATATCCAACATTTCAATCTCATATCCGTAATCTCATAATTGAAAAGACTATGATGCATCCTTTGACTTAAGAAATTCTCTGATGAAGGAGTTCTGTTTTGTTGGAAGGTAGTCACACAAAATTATTATGATGATAGGATATCTTTCAAAATCAGAAGTCTTCTTAAGGCTTTGAAGTCGGGGTACCGGTACTTCAAAATTAAATTATTCATTCATCAACTTATATAATTTATTCTGTCTATGAACAAAATATGATTTTTCCAACAGACTTGCAATTGAAGCCGTACAGAACCGACGACTTCATCACGAAGCTGTTCTACGAATCAAGTCGCTTCTCGGCCTTCAACCAGCAGTGGGTGATCAAGGCCCACGTGAACGCAGACCACAAGAACCCAACTCAGACCTGCCAGAGGAAGCTCATGTACCAACTTGTCCTCAAGGGACGCATCAGCGCTCCGCTGCGGCTTCACTTTCTGGCCTTGAGGGGACCGTACGGTGACATGAAGATCAACCCAGTTGTTTACGAACATGAATTCTCGGCTGACAGCACCGAAAGTGAACTCAGGCACTTGCCAATCTCAGACTCTGTGGAATGCAATAGGCTCCTTGCAACCCGCGTCATCAACTTCAGGACCATCCTCTTCCAAGTCTCCTAGAGGTCAAGGGTCGATCTGATTACCCAATCGGATCAGTCTGTCTGTTGCTGCATCTGCTCATTTTGTCATTACGGATTGTCCTTCATCAACTTCTGCAGTCATCAATTCTTCAGTGGTCAACTTCTGCAGATACCAATTTTTGAGACATTACCTTTGCAAAAAACAGACCGGTTGTTGCATTAATTGATTTTTCAGAACAATGATGAACCCTGCAGATGGATTAGAATCAGTAGATACTTTAATTGTGACTGACCAGTTGATCTGAAGACAATGAAGAGTGAGACTGATTGTTGATATTGCATCATTTGATGCAGCTTGATCAAGAGTGAAGGCAGTAGACAGGATGACTTGTAATCATTGATTTCATATTTTGATGCAGTCATAATCAACTTGTGGTAGATTGTAAGGCAGTTGGATGTAGATTGAAAATAGGTTGTCAAGGAGATTCATATCTGCTGCATTTAGCTGGATGACCAGGAGACAGATTACAATTGTTATACATGGTCAAGCAGACGTCAGAATTCTATAACAAAAGTTCATGATATTCAGGGAATGGTATAGGGTTCAGATTGTATATCATTGTCAAGAAAATGTTTGCCTGTTGCCTTGCTTGCATAAAGACGTCTTAGATTAGTGTTCCTTGTCTTAGCACTGACTTAGGATCAACTTAGCCTAAGAAGGGTTTTGCAAGAGGCCTTAGTGTTCTGTGTTTGAAATCACCAGATAGGTTCGATTTCGTGTCTTAAATTCTTGGCATATCTTTGACTGCATTACTCATCATGTGTTAGTAAATAAGGCTATTTATTGGTCGGCTATTTCATTGTATAAATTGCTTTTGTACAAGCTTTTGTTATAGATAATTGTTCAAATTCATCAAATTCATACAAAATTTATTATAGGATACTTGTTAAAATTGATAACATATGAACAAACTCTAATAAATTCATTTTTGAGAGTCAGGTTTCATTTGTGGTCACTCAAAATTGAGTTTTATACAGTTATTTATTAATGGATACATTTTTGGTTCAAATTTTAGAATGGTTTTACTTGTTATTGACATTCACAACAAGAATTTTATTGATTTCAAGTAGGAACTCTTGGGTTATTTATATATATACAATTTGTTTTTTATTTTCTATCACTTTTTACACGGATGGGCACTTCAACTTAGTTATTTGAGTGCATAACCAAGATTTGACAAAAATCATTTTTTTAGAATCGTTTTAACAAGTTTGTTATTTACCCAGTATGCAACATGAACTGCTCATCTTTGAAACTTGCATGATTTGTATCTCAGTATTTTCATTTAGTCAATTCACTCTTTATTCGTTTTCACATAGAAACTCATGGCAGTGTAGAAGGTAGATTTGATGGAACTAATCTTTTGGTCAAAATCAATTTAATCAACAAATATTATATTTTGGCACTTTGCATGTAAGATGAATTTTAGATACAAAGCAAGAATGTTTAATTGATAAACAACAACTCCAAACTCCTTTTTCTGACATAAAACCTTATAAAAAATTCATGATTAGTGATAAAAACATTTTCTTTTTAATTTTCAAATTGGTACAAAAAACAACTATATCTTTAAGAAAAATTTGAATCAATTAGAATTATTGCTAAAACCTTGTTATATTTTGAATCATTTATGAATACATAAGCAAGAGATGTGTAAAAAGATGCAAAATGTATATTTCTTGAATGTCAATCAGCACATTGACACTTCCTCTGATATGTGAAAGGAATTTGACAAAGCCAGTAAACCGTAGTTAATTTTGTGAAGGGTATGAAATGGTTTGTTTCGTCATTCATAAAATCATTTCTGGTCTCATCTTTGTATTAGCGACTACCTCTAAGTCTGTGTTCTAAGTTTCATTGTAAATAACATGCTCATTAAGTAAATGGTTTAGATCTCTCTCTTGTTTCAACTGGGTAGTAACTGTCAACGTTCGTACATTTCAACATGTTTGAAATTAACAGATGTATTTATCTGGTGCTAGAAATTTGTGAAGAAATGTTCATTTTGAAATATTTTAATTTTCAACTTTGGAATGTACAGACTATTTTACTGTAAATATTCCTTTTGAATATAAAACAATTGCAATGTGATATTATACCTGCAAATTTGTGGAAATCTATTGATTAGTTTGAGGGTACCATATTTATTTACTTTTGGGCATTCATCAAGTGATGAAACATAATTTTGATATTCTAAACATACTGCTCATTAACTAATTTATGATATATTTATCAATTCTAAAAAGTGTTATGTAATATAAACAGAATAGCCAAATGTTATTTAAAATTATTAATTGTTAACTCAGCAATATGTCATATTCCACAACATAATGAGGCCTTTTGTAATATATTTATTGTGTAAGTTAATTATCTTATTTAAAACTTTGTGATAAACTATAAGTTTATTATCCAATTGTACCTTATTAACACTAAAGCACCATTAATCATCCTTCCGAACTTGTTATGATTGGAATTATAATCGATTTGTGTTGCCAATTTCATAGAGGCTAAATACAAATAATTAAATGTTTCATGGGCATCGTCGCATAACTTTGATATGAATGCATAAAAACATTCAAGAAAATATTTAATGATTATCTGCGTCACTTATGCTCAACAAAATTTATCCATTTGTCAACCAAAAAACATGAGTTTAAAACCATCTATATATTGTTATTATTATGTGGGAAAGTATGTATTGGAAACTGGTAAAAATATTTATGATTTCTTTTATCAGATTTGAGACAATTCCTATTGGTGTAGCATGTTACTTCGTAGCTTAATTTTTGATTACAAAAATAAAGAGTTTTTTCCCCACATCAATATTTGTTCTAGTAAAAAAAGTCCTCACTTTTGGAAGAAATATGCCTAAGAAACATTTAATTATTTCATGCAGCCTTAGATATACATTTGGTAGTTGTAATGTATGTTGATGTAAATATCATGTTTAAACATACAAATACACAGATGTGATATGATATCGATGCATTATATTGTTAGTTAAGTTTGTTGGTAACTTATCAAAATAACAAAATTCAAGTAGCTTTTTTGGCCCAAACTGAATTTAAGTTGAGTAACTGTAGAACATTAATATGCATTTAGATGTGAAAATTCTAGTGCTTTATTAGTATTGTTGAGCTAGTTGTAGTTGTTACTCTTTTTGATAACATGCTCAATCAAGCAAACTTATCAATTCATTCATTCTAGATTACTCTGTTGGTAGAACCTTATTTGGTTTAATGTTCAATTTGCAAAGATGCTCTTAAACCCTTTTATGATACAACTTCATTCTATAAAAGGAAATTTCAAAGTTTTCTTACCTATATAGATGGAGATTGGTTTAATGTGAGATATGATATCTCTGTCAAGGAAACGGTTACAGCAAATGTGTCTTTTCTTTTGAATTATTTATTTTCTGCATTGATTCATAATCCATTATTTGCAAATATAAAAAAAAAAAAATCCACAAATTTATAAAAAAGAAATTAATTTCTTTTAATAATATTTGTACTGAAATTTATTCATAAAGTACCATGTAGTTTTGAAAACATTTTGAATCATTTTACCATGATAGACAATTTTGGAATATAGAACAAGAGTTATGGTTTGTCAACAATAACACATAGAATTTGTAATGCTTCAGTTACTAATAAGTAGTGAATGCAAAATGCGTTTTAGATCGAAAGATAAATTGAAAGTATAAGCTTGAAGAACTGTATCTGTTTAGATCAAATAAAAAGAATGATTCTACTCAGGATTACTATTGTTTTTTATCTAAATGATAAAACTTTAGTTGTAAGCTAAATGACAAGCTGTATCTGTTAGAGAACTTCTTTTTCTATTTTGGTCAACTAAAAAGCAGGATTTAAAAGAATAACTTGAGTAGGGACAGATATTTTGAGTTTTAAGTTGTAAGCTCGATAAGAACAGTATCTGTTATAGAACTTGTTTACATTTGGGTCAATTAAAAGCAGGATTTTTAAAGATGTAAACTTGATAAGAACTGTGTCTGTTATAGAACTTGTTTACATTTTGGTCAATTAAAAAGCAGGATTTTAAAGAGGATTTAAGTTAGGGCTAATATTGATTTTTTATTTTAGTGATACACTGAAAAGGTGCAAGCTTGAAGACAAGCTGTAAGTGTTAAGAGAACTTGTTGAGTGTTTGTTTCCTTGCCGCTGGTGGTGAGAGTAGGTCCAATAGTCTGTATAGTTCTGCCTGTGTGTTGTGTAAGCCTCTTTCTCTCCTCATTCATAACAATAAACAATGTTACTCAGTTATATATCACCTTTGTCTTCTTTGTTTGCAACTCGATTATAATGGATGCTTTTGCATTGCCTTTGAAAGGTGGTAAAGTGGTAAACTCAACACAAACAGCAAGATTTAATGGACAACAAGTATTTTTTTGAGTCCTCGAGCTTTTCACAATAAAGAAGTTGTTAATTTGTTATTCAGAATTCTATAAAATCTTGCTGTTATAGCTTTTGCATTGTCTTTTAAGGGTAATTAGAAGTGGTAACGTGGTAAACTCAATACGAACAGCAAGATTTAATGGATAACAAGTATTTTTGAGTCCTCAAGATTTTCATAATAAAGAAGTTGTTATTCAGCATTCTATAAAATCTTGCTTTGTTTGCAAAGTCTTTAAAGGGCCATTAGAAGTGGAAAACCTTAGAACCGCAATATTTTATGGTTTACCACTTTACCTATTTATGGGGCCTCGTGATTTTCTCAATAAAGAAGTTGTTCAGGTTTATGTTAAATCTTGCTGTTCTTATTGCAGAATTTCCACTTATTCACTTGAAGCACTCAATTGTTCCACCAGAACTGACATGGTTGATCATGGGTCTGCGTCTTCAAAACTTCTCAAGTTTAAATAGGTGTTTATTTCCACTGTTGAGTGAACAGGGACTCAAACTGAGTTATTTTGTAAACAATTTGACTCCACATTATTAAATAGACCCTAAAGGGTAATTTCTATGGTTTCCCGAACTCAAACAAAAAACTGAAACTTAGGCAAGTATTTGTCTTTAACCCCATCAAGAAATGAGCTTAACTGGAGGTGGACCTCAGAAAAAGAGGTCAAGGTCACGTGAATAGACCACTATCCTCCGTCGAGTCTGATACCGAATTTGAGAATGGGTGATGATGTTCATGAGATATCAAGCTAACATTTTATGAACTGGAAAAATTCTTGTAAAGACCTTGAAAATGAAGTAAGGGTCATTCAAATTATTTATTTTTTAAATCAACTGATCCAAGGCACTCCCCCAGTAAAAGAGCCACTCCGCGATTTTCATCATATATAATTTCGCTCTGATACAAACATGAATAGCATAATCAATTACCAGTTTATAAATCTCACCCATTCATCCTGAAATGGCCAATATATGATAAATACTTGTATTCAATGACAATCTTAGAACAGTCGTGTATGTTCATAGAAGGCAAATTCACATGTGCAATTGACATAAATACTAGTTATATAACCCACCGAAAAGTATTAACTCGTAACTGCAATTCTGAATTCTTTTGATATGTTTACAAAATTATGTTTGACTGGTTGACTCATGTCATTGTCCAGTTTTCATTCACCATTGCCAACTCAAACCTTCTTATTGTCACCATACAACGTTGATAAGCATTAAAATGATACTTTCTTGCAACAGTCTATACTTTCCTATCTAATGACACTATCGATAACAATTTGCACATTCGACCCCAAGCAACTCACGGAGTGGCTTCTTAAACCTCAAACCAAATTTGAAGATTGTAGCTGCAGTTCATTAGATATTGAGCTTACAAGAAAGTGATGTAGATATTACTCTGTCATCCAGAAGTTAAAGCATCTTCTGGCAGTGTATGAAATAAGGCCAGTCCGACAGCCCGAAACGGGTAACTTCTGGTGCGGGCTGATAACTTTTAAAGGATTTTGTTTAATTTGACCATGAAATTAAGTAAAATCATTCTTTCGGGCTGGCAACTTCTCAGACTTATTTCATACACTGCTTCTGGGCTCCATTTTGATATAATAAATGACAAAGTGCTGAAAATTATCTCCCCTGCCTTGTGACCTTGACCTCTAACCTTGATGGACAAACATAGCCAAATTGTTATTATAAAATTTTGAAGTGGATCGAGTCAAGAGTCATAATTCTATAAAATTGTTTGCATTGTGCATAAGAAAAGACTGACATTACCATAAAATAGATTGTTAACCTACTCGGTCCTGAAAATTAATTGGTCGATTCCTTAAAATAAAGAAAATGTTTGAAAAGTTACCAGTCCTAACAAAAAAGTAACCAGTCTTGGCAAAAGTAGCCAGTTTAAGGACTGGCGGACGGGCTCTATTTTAAACACTTACATTACTTAATAAATCTAACCATGTTTTAAAGTTTCAAAGAGATTCATCAGAATCGGGAAATGTTTATTTTTTCAAGACAAGTACCTATTATCAGACCTCGTTCGCAGTGGATAAAAGATCAAGATATGATAAGAAGGAGTCATGAAAGAAATGGTAACACTCACACAGATTAAATAAAAATATTTATATCAAAAGAATATATGGTACTATATATAAACATGTGCAAATTTACAGTTTTTGTTTTTATAAGAGTGTTTGCCTGGGCAAACAAACCAAATTATCATTAGAATGCAAAGGGTTATCACTATACATTGTTATTGCCATAACACCGAAGAAAAACCTATTAACTTAATCAAACTTAATCATAAATCTCTTTTGTATTTTACAAATGGCGAAAGGAAAAGTCAATGCCATATTAAATCTAATTAATACAAACCTTGATTGTATTAACCTCAGCACAATACTTGGTTGTATTCATGGCCGGATAATATTTGAAACTGTCTGTCTGTCTGTAGTATTTGAGGACTTAATTGTAATTGAGTAAATATAGTATTTTTACAAATTCTTGGAAAACAGTATGTTTATTTGCCAAAATCATTTAGCAACTTTGAAGTCAGAATTATCCAGGTATACAAAACAGAAACAACAAATCAAAAGAATTATTCTTAATATATTTTGATCAATGCCTAAAAAAGAATTGGAAAAAATTGCTCTACAAATGGTTGAAGAACGTTGCGTTTCAAGTTGAAAATGGTAAACATTTCGTCAACTATATATAGTTGACGAAATGTTTACCATTTTCAACTTCCTTGTCGATTTCCCTTTTCTTTTCTCAGCATAATAGTGTTTGTGTATTATGCTGAGAAAAGAAAAGGGAATTCGACAAGGAAATTTCCCTTCAAAGATATTGACGCTGAGACAGCTAGCAATATGGATGACCAACCTCAAAATCCAGGAAGAGTTGTCTCCCATTAATACTGCCATTGAAATAGGATATCCTTATCAAATTTAGTTGGTAATATGTTTGAAAGATAAATAATTATGTTTGAAGTGTTTGAACTCATTGTGGGGTTCATTTTGGCATTTTCTGAAAAACCAGGACCCTTTCCAATGGTAAAAGTATCCTACTTCTTTAAATTCCAAGGGACCCTTAGCCAAAAGGGT
The DNA here is from genome assembly GCA_916613615.1 of Steromphala cineraria. NCBI lineage: Eukaryota > Metazoa > Mollusca > Gastropoda > Trochida > Trochidae > Steromphala > Steromphala cineraria. Next base: position 8,710,594 of record OU744730.1, read on the forward strand.
GGACAAATTTCCCCAGGACCCCCTCTAAAACATCACTGCAATTGTAAAATTTCCATCAATAATTGTTATTGGACACCTGGCAAATTAATTTAAAACTGACACTGTTAGCTTGATGCTTGAATTACTGATGTTTAACAATAAATCTCGAAAATAACCTCCGTGACATGACATGATGAATGTTAGATATGGTGATAAGTGCCTACAAAGAAATAAATGGGACAATCACTTTGCAAGATATCAAATACCCCGTAATTGCACATCAAAAGTCATAAACACCAGGTAAATCAATCAAATATGAGTATCATGACAGCCATGTTTAAATCCATTCAAAATGATAAACTTTTCACTTTGTTTTCACAAGAATACAGTTCCAAATGCAAATATTCTGATTATGACATATTATTAACTACAAAATATAGTTTCAAGAATTAACTAATAATGTGACCATTCCTCAAAGTTTTTATGCTGGTTTTAACACCTTCCTTGCCAAGAGCATCTCAGGTTGCCGAGAACAAAATGAAAACAAGGTATCAAACAAGAGGAACAATAACATTGTTTGAAAAGGCTTAATATATTTTCAATAGCAAGTTGTAAACTAATACAAAATTCCCTTCATACTCGTCTAAAATCACCAATAATGTTCACCATCAAAATCATTCGCAAAAGACTATCTCAAACATCAAATAATTTCTCTATAAAGCATTTGCAAAGAAAATATTTCCTACAACCAGAGCATAATGAAGAAGATCAACCCTTGGGATTTTTCCAATATATCCGTTTGATCCAATTACCAATCCAGCAACAATATACACGAAGGCTGCAACAAGCCCAGCAACATTCCACGTAGTGTAACTAACGGCAATAATTGTCAACATTGCAAAACCGCTACATGCTTGGTTTGCCAGCGACCTCTGTTCTGCGTCCAACAGCTGATTTGTGAAGATAACTCCAAGTGAAAACATGAAATTCATATTCATGAGATATGGCATCACATATTTGCAAAATCCAACAGCAACGAGCGGCATTCCAGCGATTCCTGCAAACCATGAGAGATATTGATGGGTGCTCACTAGCGCTGATGCGGGATTGTCCGAGGAGAATCTTGCCACGCCAGCAGCTGCTGCAAATCCTTGTACCATGAATCCAAGAGCTGCGAACATGTTCCTCACTATTAGGAGTTTCACAAGCCAGAAGACCGACAGCGCTAACACCATGTCCGAGATGGCGGTGCTCATTAGTCGTGGCATCTTGTGAGAAATTTGGAAGACAATTTGTAACTTTTGAATCTGGAAAAAAAGGGATAATATTCAAAAAGGTTTTATTAAAGAGAGTTATGATACAACAATAGATATGCAAATTTCCTAAAACCAAATATCATGACATAGTACCATGATATGTTTCATTCTTTGTAATAAGTAATTTCTTTTGATCATAAATATAAATGCAGATTTATATAACTCTCAGTTCCTACTGATAATGAATAATTGTTGGTCACAAATGCTTTTGTTACAGAAGTAATTGTGAAATCATCTCATTGGGATCAAACTCTGGACCTCAAGGTTAATAGTTAGACATCTTCTGTTCCCGGTAAAGAGATATCCAAAAGGAAGTAGGTATGCCTACATCTTAACCAGCCATTAGGAATGCAATCACCTTTTCATGATACAAAAATCAATTGATATATTTGAACTATTGTATCATCGCAGAATAATTGACAGATCAAATGCCTTCTCAACAAAATACTTATTGTGAAAAGAAATTGCCGTAAAATCAAGAATGAGAATGATGACAATTCACTCATTTAGCTCAAAAGCAGAATGTTTTCATTATCTTGGTTTATTTGGCACATTCAAAGGAACATTTGGATGCAATTTATGATATTGTCATTGACAGTGTTTGACATGCAATCAGGAAAGAAGGACGAGACTCAAATACATTTGTACATGAACTAAGGCATATAAACCTGTTTTGCTAAGCTTGATCGAGTTAAAGACGGCAGCCTGAGTAAACTTCAGCAGGACGAGTGTTAAGCAAGTGCGCAGTAATCGCAGTAAGCGAAGTTTAGGTTATCTGAACTAATCAAAGGGAAATACAATAATCATTTAGAATAAGAAAATATATAATTTTAACTTTTTATTATGATCTAATAATCACATTTGAAACTGAAAATCAGCTGATCTTATTAAATGACTCTCTGACTTGATATAATCATATGCTTAATTTTGTTAATAGAATTGGGCTATATGAACGTCAAAACAAGATGTTATCAACTTAATATTAAATCTATCAGGATATAAAACCGGAAAACACTGATCGAAATTAGGACAATCAGAAACATATTGTATACAAATATATTGTCCCTAGTCTAATATCAACCGTTATCACACATATGGTATGATATAAGTGATATATCAGATCCAGGAAGAAAAACAACGTTTCGTACCTGTTAAAACAATTCCAAAACACGTGGATCACACTCAATAAGTTTTCAACACGAAATTTACAAACAACCTATCGTGATCGGGTTAGGTTCTCGTAATATCAACCAATGAAATTACAGATTCCCAAACCGGTTTGCTTTGTGATTGTTTCTTCGGTCCGCGTTCTTTGAATAATCTGCCGAACGCCTTTTACTAAGAGATATATCATTGGTTAGTTTGGTGGATTCCCTGCAAATCAACCAATGACAAGCCGCGATGTAGCAACTAGTGCGATACCGGCATTTAACACATACGTCAAAGGACGTGTTGAGTAACAAAGAGGGCGCCACGGTAGAAAAGCAGATGACATCTTACAAGAGTGTCTGAAGTTAGTCAGGACTTTTCTGGCGACAAACGCCTAGTAAACATCACTAACAATTCTTGGATCTATACTGTTTACAAATTTGCACTACTTGGCCTTTGTGATAGCAAGAAAGAGCGCTGTCACGGGAAAAGTGCGCCTATTTCAACGCACAGTGGCATTTCCTCGTTTGGGGCATTGAATGTGCGACAGCTGTGGACGGTACAAGTCATGTGAGGAGTTTGCGACCGACGCGTGGTTGGATCGATTTCCATTCAACTGAGTTCAAAGGAGTTTCCCTCTGTGTTTGAAATGCTGCAACATCCCGAGAGAGGAGTTTAAACAGTGGTTTTGTGATTCGAGGAAGCAAGAACGCCGCCATGCGTGCCCATTCTTAGGCGCGCGGTTTGGAATGGTACCAATCTTGGATATCAGGAATTGGTCTTGGATTTTATTACTGGAGTGCGTTGCGTGTTCTACATAGAATAGTTTGACACATCGAAACAATGAATTCTAAGGTCACAAAGACGATTTGCTATTCCTTGTTTAGGATTCTGCTGCCGCTCACTCTTTTGGCAGGTGAGTGGATTTCGTTTAACTAGTTTAACTTTTAGTCAATAAAAACATATTTTCTATCACTCACTTTATGATAACTTTTATTGCATTTTTCTTTCTTATTCCTACTCTTTAGAACTCAATTAAACAGATAAAAAAAACCCCCAAAAAACAGTCAGTACTGTCTGTACTTCAGTAGACCATGTCTAATGATATGATTTGCTTCCAAAACCATAGAATCTCAAAATTTATTATCCTACGATAATCATTCTTACCCTTAAGTTATTTCTCATCAACCCAATTATATCCTACACCATCCTATTTGGTAATTTACAGAATCTTTTTGCACTTGAATTGCAGTAAACACCATCAGATTCAATACTGAACTAATATCTGCATTGTTACTCATCACTGCACCCAATGCAGTTACGGTTGATTGCTCCTAGCAGGGGTGATAACATGTTTTATGTGTTAGCAGCTAATTATTTCCAGCTGTCAGATAATTACGAATGTTATCTTTCTTTAATTTTTATGTGGCAGTGATTGAGTGTATTATGTTTCTATATCGTATATTAATTATCTCTTCTAATGTAAGTTGCATTCCACGTTTTGTCTTAAATTAGAAATTCTTGAATAAGTGGACACATAATTGACAAATTTTAGTATTTATCCTCTCAATGCAATTTTTGGAAATTATATTTTGATAACCATATGAATAAAAGTGTCCTTCCTTTTTTCACTGTTATTTGTTTCTTTTCTAGAAAATGTATAACTATGTGTCAATATGTTAAACATTGTTTTACCAAATGTAATTTTATGTATAATGACTAACATTGTTTTATGAAATGCTTATTCACGTACAATGACCGAATGCTTAAATTATGGTAGTAGGCTAAAAACAAATAGAATTAACTTAATAAAATATGTACATTTTAGAACCACCTTTTTTTAAAAATATCTATTATGTATGTACATAATTGCATTGAAAATGTATGAAATTATTTTTTTCAGCTGCGATATGTCGCTTCAATGCGCTATCGTTCTTGTATGCAGTGTTTCTCTTGATAACACCACTGCTCAGCTATCCGAATGTTAATTCTATCAAAGGTGAGTTGATGATAAATTATTCCTCAAATGCACGTTTAACCCTTTCTATGCTGTAACCCTTTAGTGAGATGCGCTAGAAGAAAAAAACATGCCTTTTTATTTTCAAATTTTATTCTTATAGTTTTACCTTAAAATTAATTTTCTTTTAGAAGAAAAAGTTTTTTCATAGTATTTTAAAAGTAAACAACAAGGAAATACTTTGTTAACTCAAGACACACCTTTGCTATTGTTTTACACAATACTGTGCATGGTGAAGCCGCCTTAGTGGCTTAGGCTTTAGACTATAAACATGATTTAGAAAGATGATCAAATTACTTGGCTGCTTGAAATATTAGTGCAAAAAGTTAAGTCTTATTATCAATCCCTGTTTATTGTTAGAATTGATGTTTCAAATCAACCCTGCTTCCTGGTTGGCTGAAATGCAGGTATTTTAACTAGTATGCAAAGGGTCATGAAAGTAACTTTGCTTCTTGCACTTTTAGTGCAAAGGCAACATGAGGGTTAATGTTCATTAACCCTTTCCTGATGAAAATAGTTTCAAGCAATTCCAGGGTGGAATTACAGGAGTATGAGTGCATTAGCAAGAAAAGAGTTAATGTTATTCCTGCATTGGGGTACCGAAGACATGCTTCTGTTGGAATTCAGCAAGAGGTTATGATAACCTTGAACACTATGTGTGCTGCTCCTGTAATAGAACGCATGTGTTCAAACTCCACTGTAGGGTACATGTTCACTTACTGAACTGATGTGTAAGTTACATCATGTTTGATAAATGGTATGCATTACTACAGAAACATGCAGGAATGTATGGAATGTTAAAAACTTTAAGGAATGCAACAATGGGAAATTACATTAACCCTATGGCTAATAAAATGAAATGTGATACGGCTGATGATCGGTACCCCATTGCTGGTCACTCAAGAATTATAAGAGTATGGGACTTCCTAGCTGAAAGGGTTTATGATAACTGTGTTGAGGTTACAATTCATGCCTCTCGGAGTCTGAGCGGACTTATCGCTGCAACCAGACATTGTTTTAGAGGCTCATGGGCTAGTATCGAAACAGAATTTAGCGATATTTGGTGGTATTACGCATAAATGTCTTCTATTTTACAGCCTGAATTTTGGGGAGAATCTGACTTTGAAATATGAAGATATTGACAATGTTCCTACACCTGAAATATAAAACGTGCTCCTCTCTCGCGTGGCAAATAGTTCACTTCCGGACATGAAATATTTTCTGCCGTTCAAAGAATTATAAGAGAATGGGATTTTCTAGCTGGAGTTTACCATTCATGCCTCTAGTATTATCAAGATGTGATGGTTATAAGGTTGGTCACTTTGGGTTCGTCATGAAGTTTGAAATAGATTAAAAACCTTGCTCTGTCAACCAATTGTTAAATGTTGAAGGAAAGTCTTTGGCTAAAACATTTAAATCAAGGGTGTAATTTTTATTTGACATGATTGAAAACCATGCTTAATTCACATGTTACCACCCCATTAAAAATTCAGACAAGATTTTAGATCATGTTTTGGCAGGCATGTTACCACCCCATCAGGGATGTAATAAAAGTTGACAAGATTGAAATCCATGCTTAAGTCCACCATCCTCGATAATCCAGCGCTTTCATTCCGATAAATCTACACTACAAGCCCTGGAAAACTTTACGGGGTTTTACCTCAAATCCAATTACCTCCCTTTACATACATGTTATCCAATCAGAGACGAAACGCAGACACCAAGTGCGTAAATAACTCGACCGTTCGAGACATCAAGTGAGTGAGTGAGTTGGGGTTTAACGTGTTATCAGCAATTTTTCAGCTTTTTGACACGTGGATATTTCCATCCAAAAAGAGTAGACAGATCAGGGATAAAAGGGATTGAAAGGACGAGAGAAAAGGAGGAATGAAAGGCATAGTGAGAGATAGAAAGCTGGTTTTAGAAGTGATCTTATTGGTTGTTAGAAAGCAAGCTTTTTGCTTAGTCATTGCAAAGGGAGGTAATTGGATTTGAGGTAAAACCCCGTAAAGTTTTCCAGGGCTTGTAGTGTAGATTTATCGGAACAAAAGTGCTGGATTATCGAGGATGAAGTCCACATGTTGCCGCCTCATTAAAATGTTTTAGATAAGATTTACCCTGTAACTAGGACAGGGAAGCAGCATGAGTCTTGTAGCAGCTGCTGAATCAGGAGTTAGTCTTCTGTGCACCCATTGACCTTTCTCCCTGGCAGACGCGAACCCTCCATAATGGCCTTGAGCTCCAGTAGGGCAAAAAGTTGAAGCAACCCCAAATGCCATAAAAATTATTCATATTGTTTGGGAAAAATAATTGAAAATTTCTTTTAAAATTCTACTAATGTACAGGAAGTTTATACTGATTCTGTAGAAATTTTACAAAAAATGCGCAATAATGGTGGAGTTTATCAGAAGAGCAAAGGGTGAATGGTGCCAAATAAGGATAAACCTTTCACTCCTCGGAAAGAAACTTCTGAAAGCTTAATTCAATTTGCAAAATATTTGCAGTTGTTGCAGAAAGTTTGAATTTGCTGATAGGTCTGTGTAACAATGTGTAGACTTGTTTGCCTTTACAACTCCAAAGACTTGCAGTCTCTTGTAGTTTCTGTAAATTTACATTATCTCATCATGCCTTGAAGATTCAATGCTAAAGATAGTCATACCTTGAATGATTTATCATGTTCTTCAGGCAAAATATGAATTTCATATTTTGTTAGTCTGTATAAACAAATAAAACTTAAACATGTCATCTTTAGAGACATATGAGAAATTAAATTTACATGAAAAGTTTAATGTACTTTGGACCACTGGCTCTTACATACTGAATAAATATATCTGTCTGTAGTGATAAGATTTTGTATCAGTTTTCCTTAGTTACCAAATATAGCGAACTAAATTCTGTGGTCCCTTGGAGTTTGCTATATCCGTGTTCTTCTGTATTGTATTTCCTCAAATTTACATGATAAGTTGATAGTTGTATGAAAGTTTGTTAGTTTCCTCATGTTTCTAGATTTGAAGAAAAAAATGAATAGTACTTGTAGCAAAAATAATTTGTTGCTTTTTCATAAAAAAACTTAGTAACAAGAAGCTTTTCAGATTGTTTTGGTCGCCTTGTTTGTATGTAAAATATAGACTTGCTGTATAAGGACCTAGACTGTATCAAAGGCTCTTATATCATTATACACAGTCATGCAGCAGAATTATTTTCTCCAATTTATAGAATGAAAGAAATCAACAAATATAGTAGTAGCAAAATAGATTGTTTGTTTCCTCAGAATTAGGAAAAGAAATCAACACTGCTCAGAGTAGCAAACTAGTTTGTTTATTTCCTTGAGTTTGAAGATTTCATGAAACAAACAAACATCTTGTGACTTCAAATATTGGTCAGTGTTGTTCCAATAATACAGTGTGATATTTTGTGTCACTTCTAGCAGGTGTGCTGTGTGATATGGCTATATCAACATGCTTGAGCAAACTGTCCCTTCTCGTTTTCAACACCTCTACTTTAAAATGGACATGTATGAAAAAAGTACAGTACACTTCTTAGAAGCTTGATGAAAGATGATTTTAGTACCTTGAGTTGACAATATTGTTAAGTTTCTGTGTTCTTCTTTAAAGTTTGTATTACGGTAGCTGCAGTAGACCATCAACAATTTTGCTTTATTGTTTATAAACTTAATTTATGCTTTTCTGTTTTCTGGTGGTAAACTTTAGAAAGCTATTGTTTTGTTTCCTTTAAATCAACCATTTTGATTGTTACGCATTCTTTTCTATAGAACAGGGTCTTCTTGATGGCTTGTCACTGTGTCAGGAATTTTTTAAGGGATAGCATTGACTAATTTGACTAATGGAATTTGATGACATACCCTATCTTTTCAATAAATCCTTGATGTCAATGTGAAAAATAGTTACCTTTTCACCCACAAAGGCCAATTAAAGATCTGTAAATGTGCTTGTTATTGGTTTCTTAGGAAAGAAAGGGTTAACCATATGCCTTGATATTCTATAAGAATACCTTATTATTATGGCTGTTAATTTGATAAACCTCGCTTAAACATTTACAAGATCAAGTGTTCTGCAAGTCAGTTTCGCAAATGACTTCTTTTGTGTGGGAGGTTTATCATGTGAATTTGATATCACAGATATCCTTGAGAGTGACAATACTATAACACTGTATTACTCATCAGCAGCTTCATGGGATGGTGTCCATACTGTGCTCTTTGTTAGTTAATATTTATAAGCATACTTGATCGTATCATATGCTCTGCCATTGAATATGACTCAAAGGGGTTTAAAGAAATGTGGAATAAATAAAACCATGCATTGTTCTCTAAGAGTTATCTAGGATTTCTTTTACTGCAGTTGATAATGCTTTGTGGTTTTGAGTTTCCTCTGAGGCAAATAACTAGAAAAGCTTTTGATATGTTGAATAATATTTATGATGTGGGTTTGAATTTCATTTGAGGCAAATAATTAGATTAGGTTATGATATGTTGAATAATATTTTTAGTATGGTTTTGATTACTTTTGAGGAAAATAACAGGATAAGCTGAAATATTAGGAATAACATCTATAAAATTTCAAGACTTATTACCAACAGCTAACCAACTCGCCTGTTTAGTGAATGGCGAAAAGGGCGAGTACAAGAATCTGTACTAGAGATTGTGTGATCCTAAATGTATCAATGTTACACATCTTAACATGATGATATTAAGATATATACTAGGTCATGTCATATCATTTTATCAAGTTACTGAAGTAGTTTATCAACATTATCAAGTTTCAAGGCCAGTCTGCATGCTTCTCTGATATTTACACGAGTAGGTGTGAGGTCAATGGTTACCTATGTCCCTCTGTCACATATACTAAGTCATGTCATAGCAATATCATTTTATCAAGTAGTTAATCAACATTATCAAGTTTCAAGGCCAGTCTGCATCCTTCTCTACATCTAAGTCACATGAATGAATGCAGGTGCAGTTCCCGTCCTCTGATATCTACACGAGTAGGTGTGAGGTCAAAGGTTATGTATGTCCCTCTGTCACTTCAAATACGGGACAGCATTGCTAACATACCTTTCATGTGTGAGTGAACATGACTGCCAGCTTCACTACAGTGTACTACTAAAGTACTCTGCCCTTGGGAACTATGTTTTAACTTGTAGTGTTTGAGAAAAAGTACAAGTACCAACATCATATTTTAAGGATTGAAATTGATTTTTAACCTTTGGGTAACACAATATCTTTTTAGGATTGGACTAAAGCCCTATTCTGCCCTTGTGAAATATATTTTAACTTGTAGTGTTTGAGAAAAAGTACCAACATCATCGGATTGAATTATGACTATGAAATTTGATTTTTGACTTGTGGGTAACACAATATCTTTTTAGGAGTGGTCTGTTTGGTTATGAATTTGCAAATTCAGATAATGCCTGGTTGGCTTGGTATCCCTTGAATTTTGAGACGTACCGTATTTACTTTTACCATTGCTAAAGGTCCATCTGCTATGCCAAAATGACCCCCTAGAAACAACACTGAATTTGATTAGAGATCAATGTTGTTCCTAGGTGATCAGCTGAGGGGGTAATTTTGGCATATTCTGAGCATATGGGACCCTTTCCAGTGTTAAAAGTATCCTACCTTTAAATATTTTAAGGCACAGCAATCCAAAAGGGTAGGCAAATATCCCTACGCCCCCCTCTAAGAACAACATTGAGAGATTATTCTGAATTTTGTACACTTCAAATTTGGGAATAGATTTGGAAAGGATGTAAAGATGTCTAATTGACTGATAAATCCATATACTTTATCCTTTTGATAATGGCCTCTCTGTTTAAGATCTACACAGCATTAAGCATTTACATATATATGAGTAAAACATTTTTTAAAGGTGTTAAATAAGAACAGACATTTTAATTTTGATTTGATAAGAGTATTTGTATGATTTAGTAATTTGTTATTTTTGTGCCAATGCTAGGGATGCTAGTTATTTCTATCTGTGTTTCTTTTGATATTTCAATTATCTAATTGCCTGTTGAAGATTTCTTAGCAGATATTTAGAAAGGCAGGAACCATTTAAAACATGAGTTGAATAAATGGCTGATAAAAAATTTGAAGTTTAACATTGATATAAGAGCATTGGCCAGTTCCAAATTCAGAAAAAAAATCTTAAAAAGCCTGAAATTGCCCATTGTCAATGATGTCTTCAAAGTTTTAAATTGGTATGAACATCCTACCAATTTTTTTCCACTCAAATATGAAAAGCTGTCATTACAATTTGTGCACTTTCATAATAATAATAAAAATATTGAACACAACACCAATAGTGTGCTTTAGATTTTTCAAGACCTTTTAATTAGCTTGGTATGAATTTGAGCAATCATGTAATTAACAGTTACTTTATTCTGCATTAATTTCTCCATGTTGTGCTAATTAACAACCTGTTGTTGCCTATAAATAATTTGTAATTATGTAATTAACAGTATGCCGTCAATTTTGCTGACTCTGCATTATTGTTGCAATCTTTTTGGCTTTCAAATATACAATCCTTTTGGTTTGGATTTATGATATAATCTCCTGTAAAAATTTAAAAAACAATTTTAATTTGAATAGTGAAATTGAAGTTAAAGAATGTAATTCTTACAACTTTTTCAAAAAGATCTTTGCTATGATTGGCAACATGCTGTGTACGTATATAAATAATAACTCTATTGTCGGCAATACAAGGTAAATTGGAAATTCATTTTGTGCATTTTGCACCCGGCAGCCAGGGTGTAGCGCCAGTTAATGCGTTGTTCTGCCTTTACAATGCTGAGTGTCAAGCAAGGCAGCAACAACTCCCACCTTTTATCGTCTTTTGGTATGACCCGACCAGGAATCGAACCCTGGTCTTCCGGGTGATGAGTGGACACTCTACCACTGAGCTACGTCCCCGGTAATATGCAACATTAGCTAAGAATGGATACTCTACATATCAATTTGCAAATGGCTGAAATATTTAAAATAATGCATAGTGTAACTTACTCACTCAAAATGTCTCCCAAAAATGCTTAAAAATTAGAAGGACGAGGGTATATGAGTTACATTGACCTCTTAGTCCTTTTTGAAACCTTCCACTGCTTGACTGTTTTAGTCGCTAAGTAATGTTTGTGAACCTCACTGATTATATTTCATATACTTGATATCCTCTTTTAACTATCACCCGAAAAAATCATATCAAACCATTACTCAAATGTTTATCTCTATGGAAGAGTACACACTGACATGTTTACCTTTCATCAGCTGTCAGGCCGCGACAATCTTATCTAGGTGACATATGGATATTTAAGCGTAAAAAATTGTCGATTCAATTTGATAAGCAGATAAGCTGGATTTGTATGTTGTTGATATCAATAAATGACCTAAGCCAATCCTTGAAATGTAAAGGTTTTGTCTGTTACTATTTTTGACATTTAGCCAATCTTTGACATTTATGGCCACCTAGCGGATCTTTGACATTCATGGTTTCCTTAGCGAATCTTTGACATTCATGGTTTCCTAAGCCAATCTTTGACAGTCATTGTCACCTTAGCCAATTTTTGACATTCATGATTTCCTAAGCCAATCTTTGAAATTCATGGGGCTTTTAACCAATCTTTAGGCCAAACTGTATCATCCTGATGTTTAACAAACAGGTCAGGGGTAAATATGACTAAATAATATTCTATTTTCAACATTTTGTTTCTGATAACAAAATAATGTTCTAATAATCATCCTGGATCAGTTGTATATTTATATCATCTATGTGATTATTCATCAATATCATATGATATTTTGCTCATGGCGTGGTTATAATGACCAGCTGTTGAACATTATGATCAATATATTGTAGTTACTGTACATTTATCCATCTACTTAAACCTGACAGCTAGAGAATGACATGTTGATATATGATACCTGGAATCTAAGATATATTTGATACTTAAACATATTTTTCTGGATTGAAAAGTTAAGAAATACATCTTAAATGAGTAAATGAGTAAATTAATACTCAAATTCTTGGTAAATCTCTGTATCGTAAAAGTTTTGGACTAAAATAATGTTATACTATAAATAACAAAGACAAATGTATGTTCTGGACCATTTATTGTTTTATGAAACCTTTAAAAAAACTTTCATTCTAGTAAAACATTTTAAAACATTATAATAGGCCAATTTTTGTGTTCTTTAAACCACCTACGGTAACCTGTTACCTGAAAATAAAAGTTTTATTCCTTGTAAAACCACCCAACGAAGTTATATCCTCTGATCCAATTAGTAATGTTACATAATGAAGGATTTGGAAAGACATCTTTGACAATGGGCCACTTTAATTTTTGTGTGTGTAAGTTTTCGAAATTTGAATGGGCTATTGCTAAAGTTATATAAATAGTGACCTTTAAAATTTTATAGAGCCATTTTTTCATTGAATGTCAATTGACCCGTTCCTACCTGACTAGAGAAAAGACAAGTTATATCTTCTGATCCGACACTTGTCTTACAAAAAACTTTAAAAATGATAACTGTTGATAGTGTTGCCATGATAACACCTGACAAACAACTAGATTCTGCAGTATTGCACTTCCTCTCCCTGACTCACCTGTAATCAGTGTCTATAGTTACCTGTAAAGGGCACACACCGGTGGGTCTGTGGTGTAGAGATCTCTCAGTTTCATTACTGCATCAGTGGAATACCTTCGAGGGCATCATCAACAAATAGTGAAGTCCCAATGTCCAGCGATTGAAATGTAGGCATGGGTTTACCTATCATTTAAAGGGACAGTCCTATCGGGGTATTTGTTGTAAAAATGAAATTCAAGAGGACGAGGTGACCAATTCTATTCTTTGTCAAATCGTTAAATCTAGAACAACTAAAATGTTACCCTCACTGACATATTTGAAAATAAGTGTAAAAAAGTGTGAAATAATCATATATAAGTATAAACAGAGAAGTACTCTTGAATTTTGTTTCAACAAAAAGAAACCCCCATAGGACTGTCCCTTTAAGGTTTGATCTCCCACAAGCCATATCTCCTGTGAAACACAGTTTTGGTAGATGAATCTAAATGTCAAATTTGTTTCATTTTGACATATTGTGGTAAAATTTGAGTTCGATAATGAACAATAGTTTGCAATTCAGACTACCGGTATGTTAGTTAACAGAATTTGTTTTTACAAAAATTCTAGTACTTTTGTAATATTGTAGTCCGTTATCCAGACCCTAAAGCGAAAAAATTAAACGAGCCTTCTTAAGTCTAGACAATGTTGGCAAGTCTAGATGCCTCAGCTTTAGGAGATTAAGAATTGTTCAGGGGTCCTTTTTATTTTAATATCAAATATTTGAAATTAAAATTTTAGTAAAAAAAACCCTTTTTTTCAGGGACTATATGTTAGTCTAGTAATATTGCTAACTAAGCAGTTATTTCCTCTCAACCTCTGTGCACTAAAACAAACCCTTTGGTCATGGCTGATTCAGTCAGTGCCTTCATGCTCTCACACTTCCTACTGGGCTAATTACCATCACACATTTTACGGAGGTGGTTCTGTGCATAACATTACTGTGACTCAAATTCACAAAACATCTGGTGAAAACCCAATAAAATTTCAAATCGGTTCACCATTAATGGTCATTACTCAAGAGGGTGGTTAAAGAAATTCTCTACGCCATTTAAACATTTCTGATTTGAACACTCATTGCCTTTAAATATTTATATGGGGTTTATCTTTAAAAAATCTTTCACTTAAATCAGGCAAAAATACATTTTCAAGCATTTTCATTTTATTGATTTAAAAATAAAGCACTATGAACCTTGAACATTTTCTTTCAGTCATCAACAAATTTTACCATTTGAGTTTAGACACTCATTACCAAAAGATGTTTTGAGTGTGAACAGATTTTAGTGAGTCCCCAATTTCATCCAATAGCACCATGATTAAACCTTGCATCAAGGAAACTCAAAGCTAGAATTTTCAGGTTCTTTCAACATTTTATGTTTATTTGATGAAGAACAATAGGGTCAATTTATCACTGAATTTTTACAACAATTTGTTTTTGATGAAAATGGAATGCAGGTACTAGCCTTTTGGAATAGTGCAATTCCTGAGAGTACTAGCACAAACACATTCAAACTAGCCAAATACATCTACATAATCAAAAGAACTTAAAATGTAACTAGTCCTTTGGACTACCAGTCATTGCATTTTACTAGCCCAGAATCTTTTTCACTAGCCAATAGCTACCGGGCTAGTGCTGATTTCGAACCCTGGAATGTATTTTCAACTCAAAAATATTTAATTTAAAGTCCATGAGCTTCAAATTGACAGATGTCTTTGAACAAGTGCTGTTCCCAGCATGCATTGCACTCCCACTGAGCGTGCTCCGTGGTTCTGTTTTGAACCACATCTGTTTTTGATATCATTTCTCCAAAAATTCCGATCTAAGATCATGTTCCACTCAGAGATTGTCCTTTGGGAGTTTTGCGTGAAAGTGGTGGACATTTATTGCTAATGTATTTTTCTGGGCTCTTTGATCTTTTTTTTTGGAAAACAAAATAATTGTACAATGTCAAAGATTTTGATGTTTGTAGAGTATGAATATTGGGCGTCTCTAATGTTAACCAAAAATCTTTTAAAAAATTGATAATCTAAACTATAAAATGAATGAAAATGTGGATTATGATTTTGTATAAAAGCAAAAATGGACTGCTGATACCAGTAATATTCTTTGCTCCTTTTGAAATTGTTAATGTCCTCAATTGCAATGAATTACTTAAAATGTCGTAGCAGATATTGAAAATGATTATTGAATACATTCAGTGAATGAGCAACAATGAACTATTTAAAATTTTAAGTTGCAGGTTGGCAAGATTATCATAGATTTATTGTTTATGTAAATTTAAAAAAATATTATTTGTAATTTTAGGTTCACTGAAATGGCCATGTTTGTCTTTTGATATTTGTCACACTAAAGTCGTGAGAAGTGAAACATATGGTCTAGACTTATTATATAATGATGTGTCTATCAAGGATTTTTTTAGAAATCACCTGCAATGTGGCTTATAAAGAAAGGATCGTCTCAGAAGAATTAGATGCTGTCTTGATAAGCATGCAGGACTTGGAAAGACATCTTTGACATAGGGCAACTTTCAGGCTTTTCAGTAATTGTCTGAATTTGAAATAAGCCAAAAATTTAAATTGCCCTTACAGCAATATTAAACTAAACATTTTAATGGGCCATGTTTTCATTCAATGTGCCAAATCGCTCATAGTCCCTGCCTTTCCCAATCTCTGAGCTTCTGTACGTCTACATCATATATATATATGAAAACTTCAGGTAATATCTCTCAGTCACAAGAAGATACAATTTCCATCCCATTTCAGATCCCATGTCAAACTTAAACACAAAATAAGATGTTCTAATTTGTAAGTTAGGAATATGTTGCTAAGCTAGAGTTTCTACGGAAACTGTTCTAGACTGTGTATTAGTAGAACCTCGCTCTGTATCTCTCACGAAGGTATCTGACTAAGCACCCTCGTAAAACTCTGTGCTGATGTGTATTGCTGTGTCGGCTGTTTGCATTCTGCCAATACCCTAAAAACACGGCAGTAATAGGTGCACAGTGCCATACAAGATTGAAAGTGCTGTGCCGTCACTTGCTATTTATACATGGACTCACGTGCTTGAATAGATATAGAAGCTTTAATCTGTGTAAGGAAAATAACTAGGAGATAATAATGCTGAGGAATATATGGATGACAACTTCTTTGTTCATTGTACGGACGTTGAGCTCAACAAGATTCTGTGTCGAAACGTTGCATACAATGAACAAAGAAGTTGTCATCCATATATTCCTCAGCATTATTTTCATTCCAACTTCTAAAATGCCTCTCAAAGAAGTTAACTAGGAGATAGTGACATTTTGTTATTAAGATGATTTTGAATATAGGGAAGTAAGGTATTTTAGCATATGAATGGATATGAATATAAGGAAATAGCATTATGTTTATCATAACAATATAAAAGAATAGGTGGAAGTAAACTTTTGTATGGACATGAGGAAATTATACATTTTGATCTTACAATGAAATTCCTTTAATCCTTATTTTTGAATATCAGGAAAAAGGTACTTAAGCATATGAACGAATATGAATATAAGGAAAGAGTCTTATGTTTAATATAACAATATATAAGAATAAGTGGAAATAAACTTTTGTATCTAGGTATATTTTGACTTTACATTTACCCTTACAATGAAATTTCTTGGGCATTAAAACATTACGTTTTTTCTCAGATTTTCTGAATAACCTCATCATGTGTTGATATCAAGAACATTTTGTATTTCTTCTTATATCTACCCCTCCTCTGAAAGGTCTTTCAGGAATTAAACATTTTTGTTGGCAGAAGGTTAAAAGTTATGTAAGAAGTTTGTTTTGCCAAGCTTTAAGAAAAACAGAGACATTTTTCAGGAGCTCTGTTATATGCAGGCATTAAATTGATGAGAGTTTTCTGATGTTTATTGCTTGACTGGAGTGGCCTGTTTATATCCTTTTGTAAGTGTTGTTTGGCAAATGTCAAAACTCTTGGAGCGATTCCTGAAAATAAAGACTCTTAATGAGAGAGCTTCTCAAAATTCTTTATACAATGACATGTTTGAAATAACGTTTTACATAAGTAGCCTTTTGCAACTGGATATTACAATTTTGATAATTTTGATTTTAAAATTTATTATTCTTCTAAATGCTGTATAATTTGATAAGAGAAAAAAATAATCATTTATGTTGTCTTTTTGCATATAATTCAAATAATTTGTCCAAAAAAATTTAGAGTCTGGAATTCTGGTAAAACATTCTTCAATATATTATCTCTTTATTCTTGATAATGTTATGATAAAACCGGAGAATTAAATGTTCCTATACATGTGAACCTTTTATTCTTTTGATTGCTTGTATGAAAGATATTGGCTAACAAGTTAGAATTCAAATTCTTTACCAAAACAATGTATCACCCTGTGGTAAGAATCAACTTTACGCAAGTCAAAGAATATTGAATCAAAGAAGGTATTGGGACAATCCTTGAATTGACTTTATCCGATTAAATACAGTCGATCACCATTATGCATTGAGTCAAATAACCATTGGAAAATTAAATAAATCAAATAAAAAATTATGCATTGAGCCATATTCCTGTTAGTTTTAGTAATAAAGTACAAAATGTTTCCACAACTTGCTAGAAGGGGGTCGTCTTATATCTAAGATACTTAGGGGCATAGCTCAGTGGTAGAGTGTCCGCTCGTCACCCAGAACGCCAGAAGACTGGGGTTCGATTCCTGGTCGCGTCATACCAAAAGACGTTAAAAGGTGGGAGTTGTTGCTGTCTTGCTTGACACTCAGCATTGTAAAGGCAAAACAACGCATTAACTAGCGCTGCACTGTGGCTGCTGTGTGCTTAGGCACAACCCGAATTTCCAATAATGTATGAATGTACTGAGGATATTAAAGTGATATTATTATTAAGATACATGTATTTGGTTTTGCTATCAATTTGTGGGGATGTGAAAGAGTGTCACGTTATACTCCAGGTCACCGTATGTAATAATATGATAATATGTAATCATTTGAAAATATTCTTTATTTCTTATTCCCAGGATCGACAGGAGTTTACCTGAAAATATTGATAGCCCTTGGGACCATCGCGGTCCTCACACAAAGCATCTTTCATATCGTCCTCAGGGCCATAGCAACAGATGCTGAGCCTTATGGGTCCATGTTCACAAATTGTAAGTAGCATGTATAATCTTCTTTTGGTACTAATAACGAAAAAACGTAAAAAAAATGTAAAAATTGTGTGTCCATGGATATTACCTTTATACTCTTTTTGAAAAAGATGGCAGAAAAAATATAAAAAAATATGAATTTCTAACATTTTTAAGAAGAAAATGTAATTGAAACAGAACTTAAAGATTGTCACTGCTAATGCTGACTATTTCAGGCTCACTTTATGAGGATCTGGCAAGACAAATAGCAGTCGAAAGGTATGTATCACTCTCCTGAATATTTAGCATATCTATTACATGTAACACATTTGTTAGAAAGCTTTGTCATAATAGATAAAATTTAAAATTTGTTTTTGAAAAGAATATACATTATTTCTTTCTTTACACAAAATACTTTTTGTGAATAGTTCAATTTGTTTAAATTTTATTGCTCGTTGCATAAAGGACAATTTCTTTTTTTGTTATCCTGTCACATGTGAAAATTTCTTCATCACTTACAGAGATAAGAACAATATAAAGAGAAAACAAGATATGTAAAACATACGATGTCTCTATCCACAGACTTGATGGAGTACCAATAAACGACATTGTACGTCTCATCGTGCCCGACATCGCTGTCTTCGTCGTATCTCTCGTCGTCTTTATCATCTGCCACGTCGTTCTCAAGAAAGAGGCTGCCCAGCGACTTGACCTCCCGACAACTCAAGTTCGTAGGTCACGACGAAGAAAGGTCAACTTCATCCTCGAATTCTTCGGAGAGTTCCTTGCCAGCTTACTTCTCGGAGCAAGCGGAGTTATCCTCCCCTCAGGCCTCAACGCAGTTTACTTTCTGAGTTTCCTGATAGTCGGAACGGTATGGGCTTGTTACAAGAAACTAGGCACGAAGTTCGGGAGGTTCCGCGTGTTCCTCCTCATCTATACCGGACTCCACATCCTGGCACTTCATCTCTACCAGTTCCAGTTCTTCCAGGAGTTCCTTCCGCATACCGACCTCATCGCCAGGTAGGGAGCGCTTTCTTTCCTTTTGTCTCCTTGAGGTTTCTATCTTAGTTGTATTATGAATGATATACGGCCAGCATACTTTATTCTCAGAATTTCCTCAATGCTTAAGATTTAAACAAGATGCCAATGCCGTTCTGAACACAGGGCATGAATTCAGAAAGAATTTAAGAGAAAGATTTCTTTCTGATCAGCAATATTCATCAATTTTCTTCTGGCAATAAGTGGGGCGCGTGATATTTCCGGGCCAAATATAAAATGGCACCTAAGCCCTCTTGGCAAAATCCGTAACTTTCAGGATAAGGCTATAATTGACTGCAAGCAGTCTTGGCTGCTCCCGGATATAAAATATCAAACCTTTTCTAAAAAATGATTGAGGGTACCCACCTTGCGGCATTCATATCTCATGAACCATTAGCGATAATTCTATAATTTTTACATCATCGTGTAGAAGAAAGAATTGTCTTTATGTATCATGTATCATAATTATGTATATGCACGCACAAAAACAGGAACGGCAAGCGTTGCGACAAGTGTCGCAATTTTTATTTTTTACCTCAAAATGATTGAGGGTCCCCACCTTGCGGCATTTGTATCTCACGAACCTTTTAATAGAGATAATTTTATAATTTTTACATCATCGTATAGAGGAAAGAATTGTCTTTATTTCCATGTATCATATGTATATCCGCTCACAAAAATAAAGAAGCGGCCAATCAGGATATAACGGTGGCTGGCACCGGACAAAACAATTCCGCCACGTGGGCTTGTAGAGCAAAAATATATACCCGCATCGTAAGGGTTAAGATAATAGGGGTAAATTGTATTCCCTCATCACTATTTTGTTCAAGGAAGAAAATCTAAAAAAAACTCAGAAAAAATGTGCCCTAAAGCATGAAACTTATCAATAGAGCGTAACTACATGCAAAATTCCCATAGTTGTATCATGCTTTGGTATTACACATTCTTTACCATATCGTATTAAGAATTGCCAATAAGATTCCCCATCACCAGATATTTACCAGGCAATACGGAGGGTATGACATGTTGATTCTGTGCCCGGTCATTCTGCTTGGTTTCCTACTCAGGTGCTTTCCCCGAGTCGGCACTTTAAGGCTGGTTAATGAAATGCTGAATCATCAACATTCATTAACAGATTTTAGAAATGTTGTTTTGACCAAGTTGAAGGATAACATTATGGACAGACAGAGAATTTGGGGAAATAATCATCAAAATGTTTTTTGAAAATAAAATATGATTGTTAGTTATTGTCAGTTTTTGGTTGGTTTTTGCATTGGTTGATATGCAACAGTCCAATTTTAAAAAGTGTAATAGTTTCCTTCGAGCAACCTGAATACTTTCCAAAAATATTATCAGAAAATGCTTTCAATTTCCTCAGTTCACAGAATTTGATTACTAAATGTTTCATATTCAAATTCTGATTTAGTTCAGTATTGTTCCCGAAATCAGAGGGATGATTTTAATATATTTTGAGCAAATGGGACCCTTTGAAATGGGTAATATATCCTACTTCTCAAAATTAAGTAAGCAGCAAGCCAAAAGGATGGGCAAATATTCATTGTTGTTGTTTCAGTCACTTTCACTTGAAAATAGATAAACTTTTCATTTGTCAATAGAGGCATTTGTTAGCATTTAAGCCTGTTTTGAGCCGTTTTGATACATTATTCAAGTTGATTTGATTTGTGTGAGTAATCTGTGTAATTTGTCTATTGATTACATCAACCGTTGTTCATGACCAACCGTCCAAATGAATCTTTTACATTCATCATTGCATGATGCTGTCAGATTACCTGGTACTGAAAGGACTTTGAAGTGTTTCAATCAATTTTAGTCATTCTTGTGTTGGCGTCTTTGAAATCCTTAATCAACCATTCAAACTTGGTGAATGGTCTAATTAAGTTAATTTTTTGCTCTTTTGCATTCATCATAGTTGCTGTCAGAAAAGACTTCACAAATTTTCAGTCAATTGAAGTCAACTAGTAAGTTTGTTTTATTATTAAAATATTTACAGCTATTATATATGATTTCCGTCTTTGGAATCTGTTATCAACCATCCATCATTCTTGTTGGTGAAATGTTCATTATGAGGAATATTGATATATTGCACGTCAAAAAGATGACTAAGAGGTCATTGTTTAATTACGAATCTGTAAAGCAATTATCATGATTGCATCGATTGATAAAGGTTTCCATCAAAAATAAATATGTTTAATGTCAATAGTCTGTTAAATTTTGAATGATTGACATTATTAGGTTAGAAGAATGATGTACTATAGATTTGCTTTGACTAAATTCAGTCTTTGAAATATTTAAAATAATTGCTATACCTTCAGTTATATTATTCTATTTCTAAGTCTTTTCTTTTCTTGGAGGCATCTCAAGCATATCTAGACTTGCAGAATGAGGACATAGACTTATTAAAGACTCCTATTTGATAAACATTTATGAAGCGAGACTTAGATGCTCCTTATTAAAAATTAGCGAGGAACATATTCTCTCAATAAGGAAAAATTTTTAAAGTCATTGTTCAACAAATGATTGTTATAACATGTTGAGAGCTCACACAATGGCTGACACTCCTGAAATAATATAGAATTGAGATTGGACCAATTGACAATATCTATTCTATTTTGCCTCCTAAACTCTTCAGCATGTGGAACAAATTCCCTACCAATACTGTGAGATATCGATGTTCTACTGCTAATCCTGCAAAAACTCTGGTAATCCTGATGTAATACCTCACATTCCTCTCGTAGAGATTCCTATTAGCTAACCCTCGTTACCATGTAGACTAACTCATTATGCTAACGACTGTTCCGCCTGAGCGACTCATACCCTAACGATGATAGAAGTCTCAAAAGGAGTGTGCAGCACTTGTAAAGCCGAGGAAACAAGTACACAGATTGATTAATTTAGGTACTGGATTAGCTCTTAGATTCATGGATGTTTGTAAAAACGTTTTTGGAAGAATGCTGTTGTTTTTGTTTTGCAATTCTAAAAGTTGCGAGCTGAACTTCTGGTTGCCATTGAAAGAGAACAGATATAAGGGGTAAGATGGTGCAGTGGTTAGTTCGTCTGGCTTTGGATAAAGTCTTTGGTTCTAATCCCCAACCGTGTTTTGGCACTGATTTTTGCGGTATAGAAAATTGGATAGATTGTTTTATGAGGACATGTTCTTATGAGTTAACTATAAAAGTGTGATTAAGGGATCCTTCAATTCCAATCGAAGTTTGGTAATTACATTTAGAGCTGTAAGATTATTTCTAAAGCTTAAAAATGTTTGGTCAAAATTCTTATATTTCCAGTATCATGAAGCAATCAAATTTGGTATCATGATGCTAGATGTAAAATGATAAACCTGAAACCTCATTGCTCTCTGGTTTCTATGGCTCAAGTCAATTTACACACCATATGTAACTCCAAAAGGTGAACATTGCCAAGATATTACCATGAATTTTGCTAGGGAACTAAGATGCATCATTGCAAATCTCAAACATCCCCTTATCTAGAGTTTGGGGTACTGCATCATGTTATTCTCTCCCCACAGAGGAACCTAAAGTCATAAAATGTTGATCCAAACTGTTCGAAAAAGGCCAGATCCCTGGTTTCTGACAGTTTCTCCTAGTAGCAAAAATTTGTATCACAAGCGTTTTAAAAAAATCAAGCCAATGATAATACTTCTTGCATGGAATGGGTGGTTCTTGTCACAAGGCCTGTGCCATGATTAAGAAGCCAAAATGATACTGATAGAATAACTAACGTGCACCCAAGCATGCTTCTCATTTATATTCCACAAAGTCAACTAATTTGAATGCAGCAGTGTTGTTCCTAGAGGGGGTCCTGGGGACATTTGCCCACTTTTTTGACTTAGTGTCCCTTCATTAGATGTAGAAAACTTTTACCATTGCAAAGGGGCCCATCTGCCAAAATATTGCGAAAATGACCCCCTCAGCTGATCAACTAGGAACAACACTAAACAAAAGTTGGGTGAACATTTTATGCCTTGATCTACCTATGTGGGAAGAAAACCCATGCATGCCACTTCAGAGGATGAACAACAGCCAATGAAGTGAATGATACTGCCATTTGTTGGATAAAGATAAAAGATTGCAAATCTGAAAGGCCCCTCGACTATACCAGTTAAGATTATTGCATCATATACCGAACTTCAGAGGCTAAAAACATGTAAGAATAATCAAGCACGGCAACATGTGTTAACGCTTGGAACCAAAATACTTTTATAGGTCCGTATGATGAGATTTTAATTGCCTAGCATGTCTAAATGGGAAAACAAGTTTCTTTTGAGCAACTGAGGGCTTATTGAAACTCTGTATTGGTTGATTAGATTAGGGTGTGATGGCTTTTGAGATATTTAAAATTCATTGAGTGGTTTATGAACTCAATGTTTTTTGTCGGCTTTGTTTATAAAACAATCCCAAACAATCAATGAAGTTCATTGACGTCGCTGAATATGTTTGAAAACGATATAAGGATCTATACCGAAATGTAGCTACTGTCAAATAAAGAAGTTCTTCATCCATAGAATTACTTTCAAATGAGTTTAAATCCTATTCAGATTGCCTGTCTCCAATCTCCATTACTATCTCCATTGATATTCCCGAAACCTTCATAACCACAAGAGACAATTCCATTCCATGATTTCATGTTCAAATAGTCCTATTTCGATAATGGACATCTAATACAAGCAGTTTGAATGTCATGCTCTCTGTAAGGACACCCCAGAAACATCCATGACCATCAAGGAGTCCCAAACCAGATTAACCTATACTTAGCCTTTTTCTTCCTAAAGAATGTCAACTTGCTCAAGCATATCTATCTCTTTGTATATTCCCTGAACCTAACAACAATAAAAAACAATTCAATACATATAAGTCATACCAGTGGTTCATTCTCAAGAATGCACATTTCTGAGTACATGATTTCAAGACTGTATAGTCTTATTACAAGAATGTCCTCTTACTCAAGCAGTGTTCCTGTGTCCAATCACCATAACTCTGTATGGATGTTCCTGAAGCCCCTACAACTATCAGAGACAATTCCCAGCATATCCCTCACATAACTTATTAGATGAAGAGGACTCTGGCTTTTGGGCACTCATTCAATTTATGGAGGAATGTCGCTCAAGAACTCACATAACTGTCTTCAGGTGTTGAATGGGGTAAAGTCTTACATTAAACAAAATAGAATTCAGAATGTTCCCAGGAATTTTGTCAAAAAATCCTTAACCCTCTTCATGCTTGAGTCAAGGAAAGTAACCAAAATTTCATTATTATATACAGGAGAAATTCACTTTTTTTTCTGACCCCTAATTGCTTTGAACAAGATTTTGATAAAACCAATACTGACAAAAATAGACAAAAAATATTTGATAACTGTCAAACTTATGTAATGTAAAGTTAGGTATTTTACAAATTCTGACATCCATTCCTTGCTGAAACACTAGAAACATGTGTATGACAAAAATTCCCCCCAAAATCACATGCATCTGTTGCCATGGAAACAAAGCAAACATTCCCATGGTTGTATTTCAGCTCTTCCACTATAAACGCCTGGCATTCCAAGGAGATATTATAAGTTGCCTAGCTACTAAACACAATCGGAGGCACCTGTCTTCCTCATTTGTAGACGGAATCAACCAGTCGTAAATAATCGGAAGTCCGCTTTTATCCCCATCACTCAAATTATCTGTTGAATCTTCTTACTCCTTGAATGTGCCTTGAGAGAAAATGATACTGCTTTTATCAGATCAGAAATGTTACACTTTGTTAGTTTGTATCACAATGTTACAAATTAGTTTGTTTAGCTTATGTTTGTTGGATAATATGCTTATTTACCTTCTGATCTTATCAAAGATCTAGGTGTTGCACTGGAAGTTTATTTACCAAATAATTGTTTGATGGTGGTTATTTGCCTTATTTCTTCTTATACTTCAGTATTTTGAATTTTTGTCAATGTTTTCCTTGAATATTATGATACTTCATAGATTCAAACTAAAGTTAATTGGTGAAAAGTAACTCATTTCAAACTCTTGTTTGACAAGAAAGAGGTAATATTTGATTTTCGATAATGATGATAATTCCAAATAGTAATTTTCATTTTAGGACCATATGTTGTTAGACTTCTCAGCTTTTATCTGTTCAGCTTTAAATTTTTGAAATATCGAAAAAATTTAATATTCATACATCTTGTGATCAAATAAATACAAATTTAGTTACTTCAACTACAAAGAAAAGATTAGACATCTTTGGGCCAAAAAACTTTTCATTGACAGATCTTTTATCAGGTCAGATTTAACATTATTAAGACAGCTGGAATTGAGTGCAAATAAATAGCATCTTCTAAAATTGAACCTGTGTGGATATCTCTATCAGACTTTTCATGGACAACTCTTTCAACAGTGTAAATTTGTCACAATTGTTACCTCAGCTTGATCTGGGTGCAACGAAACAGCATCATAAAAAATCAAACCATTTTGGATACATCTATCAGCATTTTCATGGACAAATCTTTCAAGAGGCTAGATTTAACTATTGTTACCTCAGCTTGATCTCTGGGTGCAATGAAACAGCATCATAAAAAATCAAACCATTTTGGAAATATCTTACCAAGCTTTCATTGACAACTCTTTCAACAGGCTAGATTTAACTATTGTTACCTCAGCTTGATCTTGAGACGAATAAACAGCATCATCTATCCAACCCTTCAAATCTGTCTAGATTTAAGAATTGTTACCTCAGCTTGTGATGGGAGCAACCATTGCTGCCAGGCAATGGTAATGATGCATGTTTGAAGTTGCTCATTCTAAAAGGTGCACACATTCCTTTCTCTAAATAAGCCCACTCAGCTAATGCCAAAAACACAATCAGACTTATTGCGTGGCTTCTCAAAGAAGTTGGATGAAGAACATGTTTATTAACATTCCGGCCGGTGAATAACAGGAATCGGTTGTCAGGCGTTGTCAGCGATATGGCTTGGGAACTTCCTCCCACGATTAATTTGAATGTTTTTTGTGCTGTACTGGTAATTTTGATCCTTTTGATCGTCTTCCGGATATCTGCTGTTTTTGCATGATTGATGGGTTTATCATTACGGTTATCGGTGGTGCAAGTGTTGCTAGGCAACGTAAACAAACATGGGCGTGCTGTGCATTCAGAGTTTGTTGAATATCATACGTCTGATTTTTAATAGCAGACGTGAACATGTTTTCGTCAAGTTTTATTCTCCCTGTCATGTTATGTCTTAAACTGTTTTATGAAATTACCCTGATACAAATATTTTGACTTTTTAGAACTTCAAGGGTAAACTTTCTGATGCTCTTTTAAAGTAAGGATCACCCAGGCGGTATTCTATCAAGAGTTCGAACATCTAAGAGATTAGGACTAAAAAAAATAAATCATCTTTTGGCAGATAAGGACTTTAAGAATATATTTGAGGATATTTCAAAATGGTAACATTTTAGAATTTGTACATGTATATCTTATTTATTGTAATTCAATATTGTGTCCTGATATACATATGAAGTAATATTGTTAATCTAACCCTTCTGTTATCAAATAAAGGTCATGAAAATCACATAATTTCCCTTTTCCTTCTGATTAACCACTTAAAGAACCAATCAAAATATATATATCAGAAGTTATATGTGGATGAGAAAGAGTTGATTACATACAATATTTAATGAATATAAATTTGTTGTCACAAATATTTTTCTTACTTTGGATAAACCATTTTGCTATCTTGATACCTACTGTATATTTATGAGTGTCTAGAAGCTCCACTGCAGCTGTGATCCAAGGGATAAGTGTTTACATGAGTAAGAAGATTACGTCACATCACTGTGGTGATTCAAGCCCACAAGGGCAGTATTTATCCCATCATGTTATGTAACACCTTTCAAGCAGATTTATTCACAATTTGACTGATGTTCTTGAGCTGTCTTCTTCATGAGCTGTTCTGTATTTAAATAAGCTGAGACAAGTATGACATTAAATTCTGAAAATGTTTAGCTCCGACTGGGGCTTAACATTTCTATTTTCAAAGTGTGTTCAGATAAGACTTTTATCACATGCAATGACAATACAAGGATACAATAGTGGTGTAGTTTGCCTGCTGGACTCTCACGTCAATGGCATGAGTTCGAATCCTTGTGGAGAAAACAAATTTTTTTGACATAGGCCATATGCTGTGTTGTGTCCTTGGACAAGGCACTTTATCCACATTGCACTCAGATCAACCTGCTGTACAAATAGGTACCTGTAGCAGGGGGAAGTACGGACCTATACAGATGTGCGGAGCCCTTGTTAATCGACGACATCGAACATACTATCCGTCTTTCAACATGCTTTTTCATGGATATATCAGATATCGGCCGTTACAGTCTCCATAAGATGGAAGTGTATTATGAAGTAGCAGATATCAGCCAAAGAATTAATCCAACTCTGAAGAAGTTGACATTTCTGCCATCGAGTTGAAGTTGATTTAATGTCATATATTAACTGCCCTTCAAGATGGGAGTATTATGAAGCAGCAGATAGCAGCCGTTACAGTGTGGGTGAGCGTGACCCAGCTGGTTCTGCTATGATCCAATAAACAGATCGATCTGCCTTTCCTCTATACTTAGTGTGGTCAATACATAAGTAAAGATGTCTCGGCTCAACTTGCCACCATCTTTATTTCACTGATGTGTTAAGGAAAACTTTCTATGGGAGTTTGCCACCTTTCGTTGTATTTCTGTTGTTGAGAATTGTCTGTAGACACCAGGCGTGTTCATTATGTTATTATACATATGGTTAAACATAAAAGGGGACCTGTTTTCATATTTGCACATGTGCATGTATTACTCTGTTTGGGAAAAAGAATTGGATTATAGGGGCTCGACATCTTTGTCTGCAGTAGAGAATTGTTTGGGTGCAATGCTACACTGAATTTCAGAACAGTACCGCCCATGGTTCACTAGTTCCAGCCAATGCTCGCAGGTTTCACCGCCATGCATAGCCTCAAAGGTGTTGCAGGCTTTCTCCCTGCAATAATACTAGCAGCCACAATATAAGTGTAATACTCTTATACACTACATCACCTCACCTCACCTCATCCCACCCGACCCCACCCGACCCCACCCCTCCTCACCCCACCTCACCCCACCCCTCCTCACCCCACCTCACCTCACCCCATCTCACCCCACCCCATCTCACCCCAACCCTCCTCACCCCACCTCACCCAACCCCACCTCACCCAACCCCTCCTCACCTCACCTCACCTCACCCATCATCTCTTGATATTTCTGCTTTCTGAGACTACATGAAGGATTGCAAGATTCTTTGTTCACAAGAGTTTTCTACGTCTCAAGAATGTGTAGTAATTTCTTAGAGTATTACAGCACTCTGCAAATTCTTAGTAGATCCCTGAATGCAATAAGCTCCCTACCAGATTCCTTTCATAATCACTGCCATGTGATCAAATATGGGCGGCAATTTCAGAAGGGAAAACATAAACACATATACATATATATTTTGATGATAGAAAACAATGTCTTCTTTGTTCTTAATGATACCATTATTCTTTGTTTATTTGTGTTAAAAAAATTGATTATTTTTGAAAATATTTTTGGAAATTTTTTCATGTTTAGGTATATTGATTTAGACCACGAGTTGTTACCTTTTCAAAATGGTTTAAGTATTTTGAATACTTTGAAAATAATTGTTCAGCTTTTGATAAATATGTTTTGTTTATGTGAAAAGGGTTCTATGATATTTTCTGTGAATATGTAAAGTAGTTATAGGAAGACTGCTAACATGTGTATGATGGATGGAAACAAGATGTTTAGTGTTAGACTTGCAATTGGGAATTCATTTATTTTCTGACTTGATGTTCCTTGTTAGTAATGATCAAAGACTCAAACCCAGCAGACAAAGTCATAATTTATCAATGAACATAGAATCCAAGACTTTCCACAGGCTGATTCTGGGCATGGGGTTAAGAATAATAATCTATATTTTCATATTGATTGAAAATGATTTAAATAAACAATGAAAACAATGATAACTCAACAGATATCTTTTGTATGAAAATTAGCTTTAATTTAAAGGAGCAGTAGCATTTTTTTAGGGGCAATTTAAGGTGATGTCAAGAAAATGAAAATAAATGGTTCCAATTGAAGGACAATGTAGTTAGCTAAGTAAAGAAGTTATGAATCAAATATTTAAAATAAAGTTCAGCCACGCGATTCCTTGTACTTACTCAAAATGAATTGTCCGTCCGTCCGTTTGTCCACAAAAACTTTAACCTTGGTCATAACTTTTGATTGGTCAGAGCTAGATCTTTGATACTTGACATATGGATCCCTTGTGATGAGACCTTTCAGATGACACCATGACATTTGACCTTGTGACCTTGACCTTGACACAGCGAGCAGGATGCATCCGGGGGGGGGCATTCGTGTTTCACAAACACATCTTGTTTCATTATGCAATTTTGGTTCATATATTCATTTGTGTGGAAAATGTACATAACCTTGTATATGGTATATACCAATAAACGACTTGACTATTATTTGTGCTCGGAATGAATAAATGATTGGTTTGTGTAGTGAGTTTCGTTACACAATCAAAATAATACATTTAGCATTAAGGTACAGTTTTCAGTGAAAAAGTCAAAATATAAATTTTCTAAAAACATGCTACTGCCCCTTTAAGGTGATAATCCTCAAAGTTTACTCATTGCAAGAGGATGTTGTGTATACAGTGTTATCTGTTACCGAGGCAGGTGATACAGTATGATATATACTAGCTGGATGGTATAAATACTCCAGACAATATATACTAGCTGTGTGGTATAAATACTCCTGACAACAGCCTGCAGACTGAGCCCATATATCCAGCTAGGATGTTACCCAACAGACTTATTGTAACAGATGTGTAAGAGATGTGGGTGAATACCTTCTATAACTCCCTTCCAGTGAACCATAGTTTGTACTGGTCCATGGGAAGAAAATACCTAGGTGTAAGCTAGACGATTTTAGATATGAACCTGATACAAAGTTCTGAAATTGTCTGCAAATGTAAATATGGCCATGTATAATTATTAATAGCTATGGCAAATTCTTCTTTTGAACCATTGCAGCAAGTGTAATTTTGATAATGGAAGTTCATGGATATTCACAGATAGACAAATAAATTGGACGGTGACTGTTGACAAAATACGCTGAAAAAAAGATCACATTGTTCATGAAAGGAGAGCATATGTAAACTAGATTGATGGATGGATACATACTGGTTTTCATTGGGATTTACCAAAAATCTCTTTGGTTAGACCACAGATCTGCCATTTTGCAGAAATAGTTGGCAGAAGTTAGACAGACAGACAATCTGAGCACCAAGGGACAAACACTGAAACATGGATGGACTGACAAGATCAATGGATTCACAGACAGACAGACAATCTAAGCACCAAGGGACAAACACTGAAGCATGGATGGACAGACAAGATCAATGGATTCACAGACAGACAGACAATCTTAGCACCAAGGGACAAACACTGAAACATAGATGGACAGACAAGATCAATGAATTCACAGACAGACAGACAGACAATCTAAGCACCAAGGGACAGACACTGAAACATTGATGGACAGACAAGATCAATGGATTCACAGACAGACAGACAGACAATCTAAGCACCAAGGGACAGACACATGGATGGACTGACAAGATCAATGGATTCACAGACAGATAGACAAGGATGGTCCAAAGCGTGACATGAAGGTTGCTACTGATACAGCTGGTTTGCATACCACTCATGTCTTGCTTCAAGTAGACCCTTGGGGTACATCTCAACATGGGTTGGGCTGGGGCAGAGTTGATAGCAAGGTCACATTCTGAAGATGTGAATTTTTATTTTGGAGGTTTCTTTTACTCCCGAGAACTCAGGGGGTTCTACCTGTGGTGCACTAAAAGATTTGATAACAAAGTATTTATGCAACTAATTAAAAAAAAAAGAAATTAAAGAGCAATTATGTTTATCATACACAGATGTTATACATTTCCAGCACATTCTTGGACTCGGAATCCTCTCATAGAGGCTAATAGCTAGCTTAAAATGAAAAGTTGCCAATTAACTTTAAATTATATAAAAAATAATCATTCAAGAGGAGACTCTTGAGATTTCAGCAACAATTCAAGCTCTAAGAATCTTTTGGACACTGGGATGACAATGGTGATTTAAAAAACCCTGTAGATATGCATGGAAATAAGGTTCCTGGGTGGTCATTTATGAATAATGCAGTTAGGAAAATCTCAAAACAGTTGAATTCAGCTGATCAGCTAAAAAAATGACATCCTGTCCAAGACATGATTAGACCAAGCTTATTTCCAGGTCTGAAAGACAGTTAACCCTTGGACTGTTGACAGCGAAGGGAGAAATGATAGGGTATGGTCAGTGCTGAGGGTTGTGGGAGGGACTGCCATGGTGCTAGTGTCATAGCCTCCCCTTAGGGTTTCTCTTTGTTCCGTCAGCAGCCATTGTGGATTGACTAGATGAAAGACCAGCCATTGATTAATTCAATTTTATCACTTGGGTTTGATCAGACAGAAATAATTGTTTGGTTAAACAGCTGGCTTACATTGTGTATGGAATGTGAACTTGAGTGCTGCATTGGCTCGTTATAGTCTGGACTAGTGCACTAGCGAACATCTTTCTTCTAGGTAATCAAAAAGGCACTCGTCAGCTAATCCCTGACTGTAAAAATCCCTATTAATTTATTTGATATATGAAAGATCTTCGGAGAATTGTTCATTCTTGTTCGTTCCCAATCTAGACAAGTTTTTCAAAAAGGAGTCCTGCTTCATGACTGTGTAGTACATAGGACCTTTATACAGTCTAAATTCTGCAATTCTAGATTGACTAAATACACAATTAAGCCAAAAGACATAAAAGATAATAATGAAGGAACAGTTATTATTTTGGATACTTCATTGACTAAATTTTAATCTATAGAATAATATATAAATGGAGGTATAGTTATTACATAAGATATATTATAAACTATATATTAGTCGTTTCAAGAGGTTACAGGCCAGGGTGAAACATTACGTACAAAGGTCCGTATTATACAAGATGCATGGGCTAGTATTCACTAATAGAAATAACATGGTCTTTTGATCACGGTCATACAGTGCCTTTAAATATTTAAGTATTATATATGATATAATGTAACTCTAGTGCCTTTCAACAGCATTTCATCTTTTTTGCAATAATTCTAGGAAAATTATTGGATGAAAAATTAGAAAACATTTGAAGAAATATTGTTATTGAAATAAGATTTCTTCCTTAAGTCATTAAAGAAAACCTGGCACCTAGTCTCCGTAATCATTTCAAGGTTGAGCGATTATCTATGCATTATTCAGACCCTGTCACAATATGTTCCTTTCAATTGTGCTTCAATTATCAGATTTTGAAATAAAAATGTCAAGCAGAAGCATGGCAAGAAACATAAATCAATATTTCTTTGAAATGGAAATTGTTAGTGAGTAACCGATTCTTTGTTTGTTCCCAGCATGCAACAGTTTGTATTCAAAGATGACATTCATTTGTACACAAAGATTTATTGATCTGCAGCTTAATGTCTGCGGACTTTGTGGGTATCTCCACCCGGCATCCTTTGAGTGTGAGGGTTATATTGCTAGTGTCAAAGTAACAGCTGACAATGATGGGTTTGGTTGGAATATGGATGGGGGAGATAATGGAGTATTTTCGTTCAAGAATTTTAAGAATATTTTAGGTTATGGGATAGGGGATAGGGAACTATGAGACAATTTAAGACTTGAGATCTCAATTTTTAGAAAAACATTCTGGAAAAAAAACAAACAACAATTTGGTCTCCTTTTCATTAAATTTTTACATTTATACAACAAACATTGTCTAATTGTCAGATCAAGACTAGTAGAGAGTGAAAGAAAGCAATTTGGTCTCCTTCAAACTTTCAATTCTGAGTCAAATTGTCAAATCAAGACGAGTAGAGAGTGAACCATGTTTTCAGTTAGCATGCGCATTGTTGTGTTAACACCTCGTACAGACCGCTGACATGGAAAAAAATAACAGCGCTCTGGTCAAGAATGTTGATTTATTCAGAACTAGGGCTTCTGTCTGCTTGTCTCCAGCAACATGTTAGAGTCAAATATTTGAGATGTTTTATAAATGTTCATAAAGTAGAGAACATTTTACGAGAATTTGAACCTTGTAAATATTTATGAGAATGCTAATTAGATATGTATTAGCATCACATTTAAGTTTGCCTAATTTAAATTGATTTATTTGTTACTAAAATAAATGTAAAAAATTAGTACATGTATTATTACTTCAACAAGACCATCTTGGCATCGCTCTAACATATTTATGATGATACAACTTAGAATGTACGGAATCATATCAATATCAAACGAATAAAAAAAACCTTCTTCCTTTTCTCAAATGGATTTAAATTATCAAAAGAAATTCTTTTTGACAAATATATTTGTGAGGTAATGAACATTTTAGCACTGTTATTGTCTCTGAGCCCTATGACCCATAGTAACAGAATAACTAGCACTAAAGTTATCCCTAGTAGGATGTCCACCTTATTTGCCTTCGGCATGCAGGGAGTTAATCTGCATGATGTTTAGCTTGAGTAACAATCACATCATCACAATGTGTCATAGAGTGATACATGAGTCTGATGTATCACCCAGGGAGGAGTTATGATGTGTGATGCGACTATTAATCACACATCCAGTCTGTGATACTGCATATAATGGTTATGTGATACTCCTACACTGTACAACCCAACATGTGCAGATCAGATTGTTTCACTTCCTCATCAAGCAAACAGTTTGGTGAAGTTTGACACTGAGTGGGTGAAATATGTCGGATGTCATCTCATTATTGTAACTCACACTTCAAACTCTTAGACAGAGCTTTGATCATATTGATCACAAGAGCCATTGATAGTGTCTGCCTAGGTACTACCGTATAACCTAAAGTCTTTGGCAATGAAATATAACAATTCAAGCTCCGTACTCTTAGACTGAGATTTAATCGTACTGAGTGTATCCCAGAACTACCATATTGCCTCAAACACAAATGGTTTTATATTTCTAGTCTAAAAGCCACAGCATATTCAATTCTAGTGTTTCGATCTGGCTGACGAGAATGGTTTTTACTCTTTTTTCTTGGTAAGATGACTAAATGTTGTAAATGGTTGCTTTAGAATTCATCCAATAAAGATATGTAGGCCTATGATGTTCAAAATAGTTCATCATTCACGTTTATAATAAAACTCATGTCATAAGTAGAACTACATATTTTAAGATTTCTTCTTCGAGAATGTTTTTGAATGAGCCTACGGAATATAGTTATGTTAGAAAAAGGGCTGAATGATAGCACATGTTTTCTGTTTCACATTTGGTGATGCAATATTGATTAGTATTGGAACTGAATTATGGGAGAAAATTACAGTGTCTCCTTTTGAAGTAAAGACCATGTAAAAGTGATTGAGTCATACTTCTAAATATTCCTACAGTATATAGTGAATTGATAAAATTGCTGAATCATCAGACCATCTTACTTTTATGAGTTTTCCATTCCGTGCTCAAACACTGACTGATCAGGAAACAAATAATGGAAAATAGTTGTAGTGTCTGCTTCATATGATATGGGTGATTCTCTAAGTAATGTCCACATGAAAGTCCATCTGTATATGATACATTCTCTTTAAAGGATCGATATAATTGTTTCTGTGTTTTGTAACCTTGCCAGGAAGCCTAAGATCTAACAGAGCCTTCAATGAGATAAAACTATCGTTGTGAAATCCTTGCCTTAAAATGGAGAATGAGTGGACAGTGTATAATCAACAATGTCTGGCTTACAGATGTTTAATGTGTATTTGTGGTAAAACAAACAAATTTCAAAATATCTAATGTTCATTCAAAATGATGATCATCTTTACTAAAGGGTCCATGTTTGTAAACAAAGAGGATAAGGTAGTTTTCTTATTTAATTACCATGGTAATTTTACATTTCATGTGTATAAAGTCATCTTCATTGAGTAACAACTATCCCTCTTAAGTTTTCATACAGATTTGTTTCCAAGTAACTTCAAGAGCTTTAATGAATTTATAGAGTAACATTTACCTCTCTGTCTCTTTTCCGATCTCTATGAAATTAACAGGGTAATTAACTCAGTGTTGTAATCAAGCAAATTTTTGTACCAATGAGTCAGTCCTAAAGTAACTTTAAGATTTTCATTGAAAAGATAGAGAAACGTTTTCTCTGTAATATCCTTTTGATCTGTAGATAACTTCAGTGTTAATTCAAAATCTATAAGTATAACTTTAAAAGATTCATTGAAATGATAGACTTGCGTTTTTTTTGCAATACCCTTCTAATCTCTTTGATAACTAAGGTGTTAATTCAAAATATATTAGTCTCAAAAGATTCATTGATCCTTCTGATCTGTTTGTTACTACAGTGTTAATTCTGAACAACTTATTCTCGAAATACTAAGCATTAATGAGAAGATAGAGTAACATTTATCTCTACAAGCTTGAAGCACATCTCTGATCTTTGATGCAGTGTTGTTTTCAAACCAATAAGTCCTTTAAGTCCTCAAGAGGTGATAGAGAGACATTTTCCTCTCCAATAACTTCTCTGATTACAGAGGCATCCCATTGAGAAGCTTTTATAGTCGTCTCCTATTGATTCCCCTCTCTGCACTGAAGTTACTTCCTGCACCATGAGCTGTAGCTTGTAGCAGACTGACAATGTGCAAACAGTTGTACAGCATTTTGTTTTCTGATATGTAGTCAACAGTTTTATTACATGACAGACAGACAGACTTTATTAAAAAATGTCTTTATTTTCACCTTAGGAATTGACCAATTAATTTTCAGGACAGGCTAAGGTTCCAATCATTTAAGATATCTAAGCTCTCTTTAAAAAGAGTGCAACATTTATTTTCAAAAATGCTCAAAATATGAGAATAACATGATATTCATCTTGAATCTCTTTTAAACAACAATGTGTGCAAGTTAAATCATTTACATCATCACATTGTTTAATGTTATCACATGTTGTCACTATGATATCCACTATTGAGAAGTGTTGGATGATTAGGGGGAATGATTCAACTTCTGTTTCTATGTGTGCAAAGTTTGAATCTCATTTGTTGGCTGTTTTCAAACACCAAAAATAATATTTTGATTACCGGTATGCATAAATTACTTTTTGCTTATATTTATCTGCCTCTAGATTGCCTTTATGTTATTTTATTTTTTTTCAAAGATCTAATAAAATTGAGTTTTCAGATTTTATGAGGATTAAGTATAAACTTTTTGTGAAAGTGTTCTTGTGAACTAGTTTGCGTTGTATTTATTTCCCTATATCACAATTGAGCTGTCTGTTAAGAATCCGTTGAACCCTTTATGAAACCATTTCACCTATAAGTTCCTCAATAATAGATAGTAACAACATTTTAAATATCCTTTGTCTTTTACAATATTAGACATCACAATTGATTATCAAAGAAGACTAAATAAAGGCATTTTTTACTTTGATTCTTTAAAATACGAATATAAGGAGACGTGTTTCAAGTCTAGCTCCAGTCAATGTCAATCAACATCCATTATTTGCAGGATCTACATCCGTAAGAGGGACTGTAAAAAACAGAGGCATTGTTATTCATATCATCCCATTTGCATAAGCCACAAATCCATGCAAAAGCTATTTCTATTCTTTTCATCAACTCTTAGCAAGTCAATCCTGATTGATTGATTCCGGCCCATCTCTTATTGATGTTGTCTGGTATGTTATATATATATATTCATAGCAGAGCTGTACATATCCTATTATTTGTGTAGTAAATTTTTGTCTGAAAGAGACTTTTCAAGTCTAGTCTTGTTTCTGTCTGTCTAGCTAATTTTCTCTTTTATTCATGGTTGGATTTACAAATTGAAATCCGGTTTAATATATCTTCCTTGAAAAAAGGTGTTTATGGGTTGCAATCAATAGTCAATGATGTCAATTGTTTCAAATTGAGTTTGAAATAATCTTTTACTTAGGCTTTGGATAAACAAGCATGTAATCTGTCCTGTCTTGGAGGCACATACATATATATAATGGACAAAATTGAGTTTAAGCTGATTAAAAACACAATTTGCGGCAAATTTAACATAGTGCAACCAGGAATAAAGGAAAAGTGTAACAGATGTTTTGTGAAAAATAACCTGTTTCAATTGAAAGCAACTGTTTTTTGTGACACTCAAATAAGGCAAAAAACACTGCAGAGTGCATTTTATTATTTATTACAAGTTTCCATATGTACAAACCACACCAGAAGATAAGACAAAAACACCACATTATTCTTTTCCAGAAATATAGTTTTCACAAACAAAGTCTACCTCATCAATAGCCAGCCATCATTAATCAATATTAATTGCAATGGACTTTGTTGTCAGAATCTCTCTGTGTGATACATTTTTAGAAATGAAAAAATCCACAACAATATTCTTTTAAGGGAAACGTTTTACACATAAAATTACAAACCAAGTCTTATTTGTCAATAGCTGTCCATCACTAATCAATATCAGTTCCACTGGACTCTCTTTGTCAGATTTACAGCTCTCTCTTTTGTTATGACTATCAATTAAAAAAAAAAACAACACTACAATATTCACATTTTATACAAAGATTTACAAACCAAGTCTAACTTGTCAATAGCTGTCCATCACTAATCAATATCAGTTTCAATGGACTCTGTCCGTCTCTTTGTTGTCAGATGTACTTTCTGTTGCATTACACCTTTTTAAAACTATAAAAAACACTACAATATTCTTTTAAGTGAAACATTTTATACATAGAATTACAAACCAAGTCTAACTTGTCAATAGCTGTCCATCACTAATCAATATCAGTTTCAATGGACTCTGCCTGTCTCTTTGTTGCCAGATTTACAGCTCTCTCTCCAGCACATCAGTGGCAATAACCTGGCATATCAATCACTAATAATTCATGGATACTATAATGACTGCTGTATAATGCTCGCTTGGTAATTAGTCGGTGTTATCGCCCGCCAGTTGTTATGTCTGTATAGTTCTATTGATCTATGGATGTAGTGAATGGCCTGGCCTGATTAGTGAAATATGGTTATTGTTTGGATCAGTGGTCAGTTATAGAGAAGATCAAAGGGATTATTGTGATGATTTAGTCTGGTCAAATGATGAAAGTGAAATTGGAATATGATAATTTTGGCAGATTGGTTATTTGAATCAACTCAGTATGGATCTTTTTCTATTAAGTACTTTCCACTATGGGGAGTTGATTCATAACTAAAAAATTACCTTAGATAATTTTCACAAGGTTTGAAGGCATAACTTGTTTATGGTTTTTGTGTAAAGCAAATATGATTTTCAAGGAAACGTTGATGCATTTGTATTTATTGCTGACCTATTCCAGGTTATAACAATGAATCCTTTAAACATTGAGGTAAAATTATGTTAAAGAAAGGTTAAGAAGTTGTATTTATTGCTAACTTTATAAATAGTAATGAAAATATTTGGGTTAGTTATATCCTTGAAATAAAACCCTTAAACAACTGGATGACATTGTGTAAAATAAATCATAGCATTTCAGCATAACAGATCAGTATGCTTGCTAAAAGATATTTGATAAACTTGGTTCAAGGTGTAAACTCTAAAACAGAGGATAGAGCCCCTTTAAACTGATAGTGATTGAACCTCCTCAACTGATCAGAATTAGATAAATGTTACACAATGTTCCCCAGCTGTGGAATATCATGATGGAATATGCTCTGTATCAGCTAGATCAACAGCTGTGTGTTTATTGTCTGCTGGCAACAGGTGTGGAGATTTAAGGGGGTTAAAAAGAATAAAGCTCTCTATTCGTCCCTCACTCCTTCTCCCCTCATAAGTCCCCTTTCAAAGTCACCCCCCCCCTCTATTTGTCCTTTTCTCCCCTTTTCTCTACTTAATTCCCCCCCTCTCTATTTGTTCCTTGCCCTCTTCCAATTTATTCCAGATGCTATGCTCTGAGAGGAACCTTGATTCCTTTTATATCTTGTTGGGGGGCTGGGGGGATTATTGATTATCAAGAAATAAAATCATCTCACTCCAGTGCATTTATCAAGAATAAGAAAAGACCTGTTGGACCTTTTATATATAACTTGCAACAGATGTTGCCATGTTGTAGAATTTGTTTGAATATATGTCCCTAATTATCAAGTTTCGAAGGTTGATTTAGGATAAGCCTTAAAGATTTATCTGTGATTATGCATTATATGTGCTGTCAGTTGCACATCACATCAGCTCTATTTTGAAGAGAATATTGCAGCTAAACATGGTCATTTGGAAGGTTATAAAATTTAACTTATTCTACAACAAGTGGCAGCAGGCTGAGAATAAAGCAATAGAAAACAATCTGACAACATATTCTTTACTTTATGGAAAGGGTTTATCTTTCTAAAAATTAGTCTTCTTAATAATGAGTGAAAATGTCCACACTTCAAACCTATTTTTGTCCAAACTGTCAGGAAACCACAAGACCAAGAAACTAAATCAAGAAAAGAGTTGCATTATTAAAGAAAATGAATATAAATTAGTTCAATTGCTTAACAAAAATTTAATTTTGACAGAATACCGGTAACTCAATTGCTTACCAGAAAATGAATTTTGACAGAATTACTCAATTGCTTACCAGAAAATGAATTTTGACAGAATTACTCAATTGCTTACCAGAAAATGTAATTTGACAGAATTACTCTTTAGCTTACCAGAAAATTAAATTTGACAGAATTAATCAATAGCTTATCAAAAAATTAATTTTGACAGAATTACTCAATTATTTTCTCTCTATTCTAGAATCCTAGGACTGACGGGGATCGTGCGGACCAACTGTGACCACACGTGGATGATAGAGTTCCACGACGACATCAAATGGCCGTACTACGTCAACCCCGGGATACTCCTCCTCCTGTACTGGGTCCTCGCCTTCGAGACTCGCCACTGGTTCCATGGCACGGTCTGTACTTTGAGAAAAAAACAGAACTTTTTGTTTTTCTTAAAGCCAGACAAAATTTATGAGTCGATTTACAGAGTATTGAGATAAGCTTTTACTTCTTAACTCCTTTCTTTGGAAAGAAATATGTGTTAACCATACTCCTTTGGCTAGTTATTTTTTTTTATGCCGTTTTTTTTCTAAATATTTTCCCGTCAGGGGCTCAGCAACTTTGTCTGCAGTAGAGAACTGTTCTACACGCAGTCGGGTTTGGGTGCAATGCTACACTGAATTTCAGTTCAGTACCACCCATGGTTGCTAATTAGCAGCCCCGTCTAAGGACGGGGCTGCTATCAGTTTTTGTGAAGTTTCCATCGCCGCCGCCGCCGCCGCCGCACTCGTACTATTAGCTATAACTTTTTTTCACTAAGCTTTCCAGAACTCTAATTCATACCTTACTACTCATACCTCGGGGGAACGATTTTGACACGTTCACTTTCAAGGTCAAAGGTCAAGGTCACGAGATACGTATTCACTCTAAGAATTCCTTGTAAACGCGATAACTTGAAAAGTTTTTGTGCTATGAAGCTCTAACTTGGTATATATCATCCTTGGAAAAGTAAAAAATTTTGAAAAGGTTTTGGCTACAATCCGTCAAAGGTCAAGGTCACAGCAAGGTCATGACGTAAGCATGTTTTAGCGAAAATGCTTTATTTTAACTATGAACACTTTTAATCAATACATGATTGTTATACTCAATAAAAAGTGTTCAATGATTGTGTGACCTTGAAGGTCAAAGGTCAAGGTCATGAGATATGAGTTATTACAAAATGCACTAAATTTGGGTATAACTTTATCCCATTTAGCTTTTCAGAACTCATGAACATATCTAAATGTTAATACTTCCAGGGAATCATTATGACATGTTCACTTTCAAGTTCAAAGGTCAAGGTCACGAGTTATAAAATCACCGCAAAATTCTTTGTAAACACGGTAACTTGAAAAGTTTTTGTGCTATGAAGCTCTAACTTGGTATATATCATCCTTGGAAAAGTAAAAATTTTTGAAAAGGTTTCGGCTACGATTCGTCAAAGGTCAAGGTCACAGCAAGGTCATGACTTAAGCATGGTTTAGCGAAAATGCTTAATTTGAACTATGATCACTTTTAATCAATACATGATTATTATACTCAATAAAAAGTGTTCAATTATTGTGTGACCTTGAAGGTCAAAGGTCAAGGTCATGAGATATGAGTTATTGCAATTCCTTGTAAACACAATAACTTTAAAAGTTTTTGTGCTATGAAGTTTAGATTTTGTATAAATTATCTCTTGAGAAGTACAAAATTTTCAAAAAGTTTTGGGTACGAACTGTCGAAGGTCAAGGTCACAGCAAGGTCAACATATATGGAGAAAATGGATTAATTTAATTTTTAACACTTTATTTCATTACAATAATGTTATACTCAATGAAATGTGTTCATTGATTATGTGACCTTGAGTGTCAAAGGTCAAGGTCACGAGAAAATTCCCAATTTGGTGAGGCCTGTAAAAGGCGGAACAGGGTAAGGCGAAACCCCAAGTTCAGGGGCTGCTCTGTTTTTGCGGTATCCCGCAAACGCTAATCTAGTTAAAGCCGATGCTCGCAGGTTTCACTGCAATGCAAAGCCACAATAGTGTTTCGGGCTTTCTCCCTGCAATAATACTAGCAGCCGTGGTATAAGTGAAATACTCTTGAAAGCGGCGGTAAACCAGCTCAGCTTTCCTAAATATTTTCTGTTTTGGATTGTCTCTAGTTTTACTTGCAAATAATTAAGGCTTAGATGATGCATGATGTGGATTGATTAAAAGTTATGGTGGGGGACATCATAGCAGCTTTAGCACATCATGCACTTCCAGTTGGTCTAGTGATAACCCGGCCATTTTCATTTCTTGAAACACTTCTCAAAGCCTTACATTTTCTGATAGCTGTAAGGTTGCTGCTATGAAAGAAGAAAAGTTCATATGTCAGTCTAAATCAAAGGTCGTGTCAAAAGGTCATGCCATTGTTTCCTAAATATTTACTGTTTTGGATTGTCTCTAGTTTAACTTGCAAGGCTTAGATAATGAATGATGTGGATAGAATCAAAGGTCATGTCAAAAGATCAAGATCCTCTAAGCTTGGGGCATCTGGCATACCAGATTGTGAACATGTACTGAAAATAATATGGAACCTCTTCTACAAGAAGAACAGTCATACCCAATGCAAAATATGGTCAAGTTTCATTGGCTTACAATTACGAATATTATTTTCTATGTTTTATAAGTTGAAATCAGTACTGGACTCAATTAGATATCTAAATTCCAAAACATATTGAACATCGTAACATGAAATGAAACTTTCTTCCATTTCAAAATATAGTTCTCAAATCCATTAAGTAGGTGCCAAGGTGTGTTTCACATTGGGGTCCTGCTGACAGACTATGTCTGTGCATGTCTCTCTGTGATCAGAAAGAATTGTCTACAGAAAATCCCATATTTATTTTGATAAGTACCTGGTATGCACACACCGTAGACAGCAAGCGTCAATGTCCTACTGTTGTGGCTGCCACCCCGTTATTTGTTGTCATTGGCTGGGCGACACGAAACACTGGATAAAACACAACACATGCTTGGCACATGAGTCTTGTCTCTGCTAATATGTTTGTTTAGCTAGTTACAGAACAGTGATATTATGATAAAGGCAGTGTTGTTCCTAGAGGGGGTCCTGGGGACATTTGCCTACCCTTTTTGCTTGGAGTCTCTTAAAGTTTGGAGAAATAGGATACTTTCACCATTGCAAGTGGTCCCATCAACTCAGTAAAGGCCAAAATGACCCCCTTACCTGACCACCTAGGAACACCACTGTAAAGGTGTTAAGGATTTAGCTTCAGGTATAAGACATTTTGAATCAAATAGATGCATGCGCAATTTCTTTTACAAATTACTATCTCTTGGTCACAGGATTCAAACTGAACATTAACCTTTAAATCCTAAAGTCTGCATCATCAACAAGTACATTTGATAGTTGGCTCGGGTGAAAGGGATTTACTAGACTTCCTAATGCTGTGTTGTAGCTTGAGAAGGAAGCAAAGAATATGAATCATAATTTTGTTGTTTAATTGCTGTCTCTTTTAATTGTTTCAAGGATATACCTAAGAATCGAGGCTTCAATTGTCAAGATGAAACCTTAAAGCTGTAATGTAGCATACCATATTACCTCGAATACAACCTTGGTCTCAAATAAACTGGCCAAGTTAGATCTCAAATAGTACTTGGGGGAGAGATGTACTGAACGACTTTGAGTGAGTTTTAAGTTTTAGTGCCTCTTGGACAATATGTCAGCAATTACAGTGAGAAGTAAGAAGAACCCTTGTGTTGTATAAGA
Source organism: Steromphala cineraria (assembly GCA_916613615.1). Lineage (NCBI taxonomy): Eukaryota > Metazoa > Mollusca > Gastropoda > Trochida > Trochidae > Steromphala > Steromphala cineraria. Next base: position 8,754,322 of record OU744730.1, read on the forward strand.
GGTGAGGAGAGGTGATATGGGGTTTAACGCCGCGCCCTTTCAATAGTATTTCACTTATATCAGAGCTGCTAGAATTATTGCAGGGAGAAAGCCTGTAACACCATTGTGGTTATGCATTTTGGTGAAACCTGCGAGCATCGGCTGGAACTAGCGAACCATGGGTTGTATAAGAGGAAATACAATATGAGGTTGAAGGAAAGGATGACCATCTAAGTTTGTTGTCAAATTACTTCTTCCTGTTCACAGGACTCCAAGACGCTGTCCTTAGAAGCTCCAAGACGCAAGAAGAAGAAGAGGACTGGCACGGAGCGAGAGGTAGCAGGCTTCGAGGAACAAGATGAGGTTTGGTGGACAACTGGTCATGTGATGTGTCTTGAGATGTGCTAGCTTCCTTTAGACTCTCTAGTATTGATGTTGTTATCTTCGACACATATACCCACACTTCAAAGCTTCGGTACAATAAATAACCCCACAATTTTGGGATGTACCCTGAAAAGTTAAAATTTTGAAGATTTTACCCGGAAAATTTCAAGTTTGAAAGTATTCACCCTGAAACGTTAATATTTGAAAGTATTTACCCTGAATAGTTGAAATTTTGACAATTTTAAAACCTTGAAAATCATTGTTTTCTAAGTCTTAAAGGGGCAGTAGCACGTTTTTAGGGGTAATATAAGGTGATGTCAGGAAAATGAAAATTAATGGTTCCAATTGAAAGACAATGTATTTAAACTTAATGGAGCAGTAATAATTCAAATATTTAACATAAAGTTTAGAAATGCGATTCCTTTTTCTTACACAAAATGAATTAAAGGTGTTCACAAAAAATGGCTGCTAATGGATTTCATGTAAATCTTCTTACTTTGTCCTCTGACGATGGCTGATTAGCCTGTGTTATGAGATTTTTGACACTGACAATATAATTCATTTGACATTAACTTATAGTTATCAGTGAAAAATTGAAAATATAAAATTGTCAAAAAACGTGCTACTGCCCCTTTAAACTCTTTGGATATGTACTTATTTGACCCTAGCCAAAAGGTTTCAATACTTTTTGAGGTGGTTAAATTTAGTTAGATTTGAATCAATAAAGATGAAAATACTTTGACAAAGAAAAACACAATTCTACGAGAGTATTTCAAATAAAAAAATATCTTATATCTAACTTGACAGAACATTGACCAATAAAAATATATCTATAAAAATAAATTCAATTGATTTTCTGAGTTATAAATAAAATTGAATAGTACCCTGTACCAAAGCTTTGAAGTGTGGTAAGAATAATTCCTAGCTTTTGCATGGCTTGACAAATATTTCTGATATCAAGAATTGACTGCATGAGACATGTACATGTGGAACGAGTGTTAGACTTGGTGTTGTTGTCATCCAATTTACTGCATTGGCTTCGCAAGACATCTTCTGTTCTGGTTCCTGAAGAATGGGGAGGGGTACTAACTGGTAACCAAGGTGACATGCTTACTGCTTTTTCAATTTTTTTGCATGGACCATCAATGATAAAACTCAAGAGTAACAGGTACAACTTCTCTGATGGGTTTACAAGAAGTTGTGTTGATGAAGAGTGAGGAAGGAAATATTAGTAAGTTATAAGATGTAAGGACTAAGAATTGGAAAAAGTTTCTGGATAGTCTTTGTTTTTGAGATGAGATGGGAAAGCTGTTTTCTGCTGTCTGTTGACAGAGCCCAAATTGGACTGTTAGAGAACTGTCCTTCATATTTTGAATTTAACTTTCGTCACTAGCGTTGTTAGTGTGCATTTTGAGTTCAGCATTCATTGTCTGTTGTCCATATGTGGGTTTGACAACATTGTCATATTCATATAGGTCAGTTTTCGTTACTTTGGAATTCAGTGATGTCTTAACAACAGTATCACTATTTCATCATCATCATCATCATCAGCATCAGCATCATTGTCATCATTATCATCATCGTTATCGTCATTGTCGTCATCATCATCATCATCAAAAGCATATTTATCAGATTCTTTTGTTCAGTATCTAACACTTCATCCCAATCAATTGCCCACTTTTGAAAAACATTAGCTTTATTAACAATTCATATATGAATCTTTTATTTTTTTATATCTTGATCAACTTCATTCAATAATAGCATTAGCCTAAAAGGTTACAGTGTAGAAAATTCAAGTCAACACACTTTTTTTCATGAATTGGGATGATATTCAGTTCCAAAACTATTCCAGATCAGAGAAGTTATTGGAGTCAGAGATTATGGCAATAAGAGAGAAGAAACCGTCCAAAATGGTCAAAATCATCGGAAGGTTAATATATTGTGCAAGCATTCTTTGATTGTTCAAGCCACAAATTATTACCTAAGCAGTTAAAAAAGTTGATTAACTCCCTTCATAGTTTTGCAAGAAATTTGCCCTAACATTGTTTTTCAAACACATTTTCAAAAATCTGAATCAATTACTTACAGTCACAATTTGGTTTACAATTTCACCTTACTAATCTGATGTGAACAATCGATTTCTAGTGACCACTTAAATGACTACTTAAATTTATATAGAAAAAAAGGATTTTTCAAGAGTTACCTTTAATAGAAATGGCCGGCTACAGTAAGGACTCTGTCATTCTCTAACAACTAACATCATGGTAATACTCATCAACCAATAATCTTAATAAAGATTATCTTATCTTATCTTATCTTATCTTATCTTATCTTATCTTATCTTATCTTATCTTATCTTATCTTATCTTATCTTATCTTATCTTATCTTATCTTATCTTATCTTATCTTATATTTAGAATATAAACTGGAACATGATCAACATCACTTGTATGCTTCAAGGGACAGGCAGTCTAAGTAAACCTAGCCTCAATATTATCTGTTTCACTCCTATACGCGACCCTCTACTAGGCCTTTCTAGACTCAGTATAGAAGAGAAACAGATAATATTGAGGCTAGGTTTACTTAGACTGAGGGACAGGAGTTATCTAATAGTTTTAACTCGTCATTGTCATCAATTAATTGTAAATTTGGCATCCTGCAGTCAAATTATGGCTACCAGTGAAAGAATTGTTAAAATCTTACGAGGATTCATCCAACTTCAAGCATCCTGTGAATTGAACCAAATAAACATATCAGGTTATGGATTGACATTTTACAAAATAAACTTACCGGTAGTCATCAGTCAATACAAGTTTCATCCCGCCTTGCAAGGTATAAGTCAGGCCAGTTTTCATTACCATCTTATTTAAAAACAAAAACTCCAGCTTTATGATGGTACTGACAAGTCCTGGTGCAGTAGGCAGAAGAACCTGCACAGAGAAGGTGATGAAATGCAGCAAGATTGAAGTTAGTTGGTGATGCATGCTTACCTACTCTTGTTGTGGGGAATTTGTAGTCTGCCATCCAGACCCTAGAGCAAATATTCAATTGACAGCCAACCGAGTCTAGAAAAGTATAGCAAGTCTAGATCACTCAGCTCTGAAGTCGAGTCATCTTCTGGGGTCCATTTTGTTAAATACATGAATTGTTTAAAAATAATGTCAATATTGAAAAAAATACAAGACTAATGTCAGTCTAAGGAAGTTGCTAGTCATTTGGGCAGGAATTAAGATAGAAGTCATCCATGTAAGAAATACTCTGGTCATGTATGCCTAGTCATTTGATGTCACCCTTATTGCTTTCATAGAAGTGGTTCACAACTAACACTAGAATTGTTCTATCTTGTGCTAACATCAATGTTACTGACTTGCACTTTTCTTCATTCACTAACATCATCGGTGCTGTAGAAGTATAGATGTTCAGTTTGATGTTGTTGTTGGTGTTGTTGTTGTAGATGACGTTGACATGTTGATTAGAAAATTAATGGAATGTTGTTCTAGAAAAGCATATCAAGAAGCTATGTTTGATTGAAATGTCTTATCGAACAGCTACTACTGGTAGGAGAATTAAAACATGGTTCAACAAGTACCCCTAATATATGCAAATGTAGTTTTCTTTGCTTGGCTGCGTAAAAATGTTGGCAATAACATTTCTGAGTATAACAAATGAAATGATATAGAAAAAGGAGGAATAGTAAAGGAGGGTTAAAATACTTTCACTGTTAAACTTTTTTTCCACAGTTCTTAAATGCCTTGCAACTTTCCACAAATTCTAATTATCAAACTTTTGATTGAATTCACTTTTTTGGTAAGACACTTTTCATACAGCATTTTCTTATCGTAAACTTAAAGGTTTACTTTATTTCTCTTTGGAATGATTTAAATTGTTTTCTTACCAGCATGAGTTAAAATCACATCCACAGAAGATATATCTATTATATCCAAATATCAAGAATTTTAATGTTTTACTAAACATACTACACGTAGTTATACCATGTTAAGGCAGCAATTTTATGACAATAATACTTATCATTGACAAACTGAAATTGTGTATATTAAATTGATGTTCCTGTTAAAAGGAAATACTAACCCAAATTACAATCAGCGTTTTTGTAATATTTATTTAGTCAGTTTGCAATTTCTTGATCGGAACAAGATTTACGGTTACCACCATGTAAATATATATCCCTTTTCTATTCTGAAAATTTGAAAATAACAAATATGACATAGTGTATCTTTTTATGAATGTGAATTCTTAGAAACTAGAAAGATGAGCCTTTATATGAATATGCTTTGCGTAAAAAAACTTTAGCTAAATTTTGCGATTTGCTTCAGATACAGCGAGCATGAATTAAAACGTTTTACTCAAATATCTTAATTCATTTTGGTACTTATGCATATTAATGTTTTTACAGCATGCATGAATTAAATATGCTTGTTTTACCAAAACAGTCTTATTATACTTTAACCAAATGTTATTTGCTCAATGGTGTCAGTCATATCTACATCATATATCTTAAGCTGTATCTACTAAGTAGGTGATATGTGTAGTATTTCCCCACTGTACCCTTTCTTTTGGTCCCCAGCATGTTTCCTTTGGTGTTGTCCATCTAACCAATGATTCTCATAGAATCTGAAAATTGGAATAAAGACTTTTGATGCCAATAACATATTCAATTTACAATTGATCAAGTTCATGCAAAACTTGTCTTTATGACATCCATATGGAATTCAATAAACCTCATTTTGGGGGAAGAACAAAATCTTTTTGACCTCAACCTTGACCCTTGAAGGATATTGAAGGTTTGATGCCTGGAATTTTACAAGATCTATTTAAATTCATCTTATTTATGATATAAATGGTTTAAGATTATTAAACTCGAGATATATTTGTGATTAAATTTGTCCCTATTGTTCAATTTGACTTCCTTCCACCATCCAGACTGGCAGTGTTATGTTTTCTGGGTCAACTTATGGGGATACTGACGACCTTGATGAAAAGGTAGGTGAAGGTCGCATGTGCATCAAGGTCAAATTTGTGTCCTTTGAAGGTCATAATAGGGAAAATAGAGAAACTTGAACACTGTGGACTTTGACTTGTATTTGTTGGTATATATACAGTTTTAGAAAATGGATTGGAATGCTTGATAATCATGTGCCCAGGATTTGTAATTGGAGCAAGATAGCTTTGGATACCTGGAAAATATGTATCTCTTGGTATATAGCTGGTTAGGATTAGAAATTATGTACCTTATGTGGAGATTAGAAATTATGAACCGTAAGTGGAGAAAAATCCTAACCTTGAGACTTGTAGGAACTTAAAATAATGTGACAATTTAATCTCTAATCAGAAACTAGAATTATCTGTTTATCCCGAGACTATGAAAGAAGGTAACTGTTAATCAGGTAGAATATTTCTTTTTTGAGAGGCATTTAAAAGTTGGTATGATGATAAAACTCTTGCTTGATTACATTGATAGTATATACACCGAAACATCACAACCTTGTAATAAAGAAGTTGTTAATCCAAAGATTTGCTGTATTTCATGTAAAATATTGCTTGAAATTCATTTGCCATAGCTTATGGAATAGAACATCAATCTATCGACAATCATTACAAATTCATTAAAAAAACAACGTAGCTAATGGCTGCAATATTGCCCAAGTGGCGTAAAATAATAACTCACTCACTCTAAAAAACAGTAAGAACTGGAGAAAAAATTGTAAAGGATTCTAGCCCTTACATATGATTCATATAAGAAATTTATAATTTATTTAGTGATTGATATTTGCTTTTCATATTCATTAGGGTTTATAAGAGCATATGATACATGCCAAAAATATGGAAATTGCCAGCTGTAAAATTTTGATTTATTTCAGAGTAATTTTAAGAGCAATAACAAGGTACTTGTTGATTAATTTAGGAATGCATTTATAGTTATGAATCATATATCAGGAATCCAATTTGTAGTTATATTGCTTTGTCTATCATATGTCAAGGTATATTTATGGCTGAAATTGTTTTCAAGTATATATTAAAGTATATTAAAGGGGCAGTAGCACACTTTTAGGGGGAATTTAAGGTGATGTCAGGAAAAGGAAAATTAATGGTTCAAATTGAAAGACAATGTATTTAAACAAAATGGAGCAATTCAAATAGATAACTTAAAGTTTAGCCATGCGATTCCCTTTTCTTACACAAAATGAATTAAAGGTGTTCACACAAAATGGCCGCCAATGGATTTTATGTTAATCTTCATACTTTGTCCTCTGACTATGGATGGTTGGCTTGTGTAATGAGATTTTTGACACTGTCAAGATAATACATTTAGCATTTACATATACTTATCAGTGAAAAATTTGAAATATAAAATTATCAAAAAACGTGCTACTGGCCCTTTAAAGCATATAAGCCAAAATTGAATGATGTCCTTATCCAATATTGGTTGAGGTTATAAGGATATATCCGTCTATGATTTATTTAGATATTTGTAATTCAAGAATATTTTCAAACATCTGTTAAAACCAATGAATTAATCACACAACAATAAACTAGAGACCACCAAATATTCAATGTTGAATAATGGTTTTAGTCACATGAGTGGCTCCCACAAAATTGATGTAAAGTGTTCGCGTTCAAATCTATTTGGTCAAATATATATCTACAATTTAATTTTCATGATATCTCTCTTAGTTTATTAAAGGTTTGAAGTAGTGATTGTTTCAGTATTTTTAGGATCCACAATTTATTTCCTTAATTAATGTTTGTTTGGTCGGTCATTTCATATTACATTTTTATGTATATAAGTTATCTGATACTGGGTTTTTCCTTTACAAATTGTTGAAATCTAGAAACAAAACTTTGAATAGATATGATCCACCTAAATATTTCTCAATTGTAGCAAATCAAAGGTTACAGTTATTTTGGAAAGATTTATAAGTTCCACATGTACATTGTATCTTTAAAATCAAAAGTTAAAAAAAAAATATATCTTCAAAATTTAGACTTTTTTAAAATATAAGCACCGAATTATGAATGAGTACTAACATCACACAGAGTTATCCACCATTACCTTATGTTTATAGTGTTTATGTTTATAAGTATGTAAGTAACACAGTGTTTATTATTGTAAACTGTTCCTTATACTCATATGACATAACAATATACTAGAATTGGGGAATGAGGTTTATATGCACGTAAACCTTTATAATACTTGTACCAAATAATAACCCTGCACCTTAGATATTGAATCTTGTCAGTAATTCTATGGAATAAAGAGAGTATATTTTGTGAATCTATGAATCAAAGTGCTTCAGAGTGTCTATCATCCTGTCTCAGGGTAAAAACGTTACGCTAACTCCACTAATCTGTACCCTTGGCTCAGAAGCTATATTTGCTCGCCAGCGATATAGCCAATCAAATAATTTTTTCGCTACCTTCTCGATAAAATTTCAACAAGAAAATGATTTGATTGGCTATATCCTAAGTCGTCCCACGCGAGCTTCTGAGCTTCTGAGCCCAGGGTACAGATTAGTGGAGTTAGCGTAACGTTCGTACCCTGAGACAGGATGAGTGTCTATAAGATATGTGATGAATTTTAATCCAAATGAATGATGTTATTTGTGCAGCGATGAGGTCAATATCTTAGTTTGATTTTTGATACAATTTGAATATCCAAATTACAATATTGAATTGCCTGTCCACCTTATAACAGTTCTCTTAAACCAGTTGATATGATTGATATTTTCCAAATATAATCATCAATTGCTGAAATATTACACAATTATATAGTACAAGACCCTTTAAATGACTAAATTGCAAGAATAAGATTTATGATCATTTTAAAATTTAAAAAATAACTTTCATAAGATAATACACACAAATACATTTTCAAAAAATATTATCTACAGCTCTAACTGCACTTAGTTATAAAGATACTACCATAGTAAATTATGATTATATTTGGCACTTTGTAAAATTTATCTATTGAAAATTATCTTTGTGAGCACATTCTGTTATTAAACAATAATTTTCAATTTTCCTCAATTTTTTTAGTACCAGATTAGATTCGCTTGTTTATAATTCTGAAAATCTTTCGAAGATGACCAGTCACATATTAATCAGCTTATTGCACCTAAATGCTACGTAGTCCTACTAAAATGTTTTCTTTAACTGAAAATTAATTCAGCACTACAAAATTGTGCTGATATTCAAACGAATGTAATACTGTTAGCCTATTTGAACCAAATCATTGATGAATTTACAATTCTGAAATCTCTGTATTTCTAACATTATTATAAGTTTTTTATTATAACATTACATTATTATCTACCAATTTCATATTTGAAAGAGCCCTAGCTTTGCTATTTTGAGGCCAGTCACAATAAAATATGATTGATTCTTACCAAAAATCCTTACCAAAAATATTATTAACTTTTGACCAATGAGCTCAAGGGTTCTCAATAACATTTCATCTTAACCAATTCCCTGGCACTATTTTAGACCAATCAAAAGCTCTCATTTCTAACCAATGAGATTTCTCGTAGCTTCTCGTGGATGATGCGGAGAATACAGGATACAGCGCTATCGAAGCAATCAACGATGACGGAACCCCGAAAGCCTCTACGTCCAAATCTGCCGACACCGATGAAGAAGATGGAGGAAAGGCTGCAAGAAGGCAGAAACCTGATGAGAAACGAAGCCCGATGGTTTCCATGTTTGTCTATGTCATGAAGCAGAGCTATGTCCTTACACTCATCTCTATGATGGTAAGTGCTTTGAGAGATGTTTATCCTGATACGGTTATTACCTGCTGCGTTTTTTGTCATTTCAAGAAAATGTAGCTTATAGATTAGTTCCTTAATATTCATTGTGGTAGTAGGCCTCATTGTCCCCCGCCACAATGTGGAACGGGGTACATTGTATTCAGCGGCGTCCGTCCGTACGTACGTCCGGATCCTTGTTAACACGATATCTCACGAACCGTTGCACCCAATGTATTCAAATTTGGTCACAGCCTCACTTGGGGGATTACGCCGACACCAGTCACTTTTGGTGACCTTGACCTAATTTTCAAGGTCACAACGGCACTTTGACCACTCTTGAAACGCTTGTTAACGCGATATATGATGAACCGTTTCACCCAATGTCTTCAAATTAGGTCACAGCCTCTCTTGGGGGTTTACGCAGACACTAGTCACTTTTGGTGACCTTGAACCTATCACAAGGTCACAACGGCACTTTGACCACTCTTGAAACGCTTGTTAATGCGATATCTGATGAACCGTTGCACCCAATGTCTTCAAATTTGGTCAGAGCCTCACTTGGGGGATTTCGCAGACACCAGTCACTATTGGTGACCTTGACCTTATTTTCAAGGTCACAACGGCACTTTGACCACTCTTGAAATGCTTGTTAACGCGATATCTGATGAACCGAGGTACCTTATGTCTTCAAATTTGGTCACAGCCTCTCTTGGGGGTTTATGAAGACACCAGTCGCTTTTGGTGACCTTGACCTTATTTTCAAGGTCACTACGGCACTTTGAAACACTTGTTAATGCGATAGCTCATGAACCATTGCAATCAATGTCTTCAAATTTGATCACATTCTACCATGGGGGATTATGCAGACACAGGTTACTGTGGGTGACCTTGATATTATTTTGAAGGTCACTACAGCACCTCGGCCACTTTAAAAATTATTGTTAATACAATATCTCTTAAACCGTTTTACAAAATGGCTTCAAATTTAGTCACAGCTAGCCTTTATTGTGGGACTACGCAGATACTTTTGATGACCTTTACCTTAACTTTTAAGGTCACGACAGTTCTTTGAACACTTTTGAAACATCTTATATCTTATGAACCGATTCATGAAATATCCTCAAATTTGGTCACACCCCACATTGAGGGATTACGCAGACACCAGTCACTTTGGGTGACCTAGACCTTAATTTCTAAGCATTTGCTTATTGTGACAATTCTATCGCAATATCCAAGCGGCGGGGGACATTGCCACATTAGTGGCAAACACTTGTTTATTATGGGATGTTGATCCTTGATCTGACGCCAAGGTCATCTATTGAAGGCGATTCCAACTCATTAGGGTCAGAATGAAATTGACTTTAAATAAAAATTCAAGGAAACTTATTAAGAAAATTTACAGACCTACCTTCATTCAATGATTAATCATTTGTCGATAATTTCTACATATAAATATATAGCTGTTTTTATTTTTCAGATTAATGGTCTCAAAATATTTTTCGTAATTTTGGCTCTGACATCATGTTTCTATCCCATAATGCAACACTTTGCAGTTACTCAAAACTTGAATTGATGATTTTGTTAATTTATCTATTAATTATTTCTTATTCACAATTCAAGTTTTGTATCTTTAACCCCTTCTCCCCAGGTGTGGAGTATCACGTTCCTCTCCTGGTTAACCTTCGTCCTGCTACTGAGCGCTTGTATCATCTGGATGATCCCCAAGTCTCGCCGCGCCTGTCTGCTCATGTCACCGCTCATCGTCTTCTACGCGGAGATCCTGCTCGTCATCCAGTTCATCTTCGGCATGAACCTGAAGGATGAGCTGCCGGAGACAACCGGACCTGTGTCCTACAAGGAGATCGGACTCATGTACTTCGATATCGCCTGTCCGTATCTCGCTCTGCAGGTAGGTGATATATCTTGTAATTATGCTAGACAGGGCATCAGGGTCCAGACTAACTTAAAGGGCTGTTTGGCTTATAGCAGTGACATGGTCTTTTCTGTCCTCTGAGACAGTTCATGAGAGAGAAACAAGCGCTACAGGACTAGCACTTAAACAAACCAGTGTCATATATCTCTTACACATCTGCACATGTACATCTCTCTCTGTGCAGTTATTCTACACCGTTCTTCTGGCTGACGCTGAGACAGTTCATGAGAGAGAAACAAACCACAACTTAAACATAACAAGTGTCATATATCTCTACTTGCACATGTACATCTCTCTCTGTGCATGTATTTTACGTGCTGTTCTTCTGGCTGACCCTGAGACAGTTCATGAGAGAGAAACAAACCACAACTTAAACATAACCAGTGTCATATATCTCTTAGGTGCACATGTACATCTCTCTCTGTGCAGGTATTTTATGCGCTGTTCTTCTGGCTGACGCTGAGACAGTTCATGAGAGAGAAACAAACCAGAACTTAAACATAACCAGTGTCATATATCTCTTAGGTGCACATGTACATCTCTCTCTGTGCAGGTATTTTATGCGCTGTTCTTCTGGCTGACCCTGAGACAGTTCATGAGAGAGAAACAAACCAGAACTTAAACATAACCAGTGTCATATATCTCTTAGGTGCACATGTACATCTCTCTCTGTGCAGTTATTCTACACGCTGTTCTTCTGGCTGACCCTGAGACAGTTCATGAGAGAGAAACAAACCAGAACTTAAACATAACCAGTGTCATATATCTCTTAGGTGCACATGTACATCTCTCTCTCTCTCTGTGCAGGTATTCTACACGCTGTTCTTCTGGCTGACCCTGAGACAGTTCATGAGAGAGAAACAAACCAGAACTTAAACATAACCAGTGTCATATATCTCTTAGGTGCACATGTACATCTCTCTCTGTGCAGGTATTCTACCGCTGTTCTTCTGGCTGACCCTGAGACAGTTCATGAGAGAGAAACAAACCACAACTTAAACATAACCAGTGTCATATATCTCTTAGGTGCACATGTACATCTCTCTCTGTGCAGGTATTCTACACGCTGTTCTTCTGGCTGACCCTGAGACAGTTCATGAGAGAGAAACAAACCACAACTTAAACATAACCAGTGTCATATATCTCTTAGGTGCACATGTACATCTCTCTCTGTGCAGGTATTCTACACGCTGTTCTTCTGGCTGACCCTGAGACAGTTCATGAGAGAGAAACAAGCCCTACAAGACCAGAACCAGGGCATGCAACTAGAACCGGTCGACGGAACCGGACCCAAACAGACCTCCTTCTCTGACTTCCTCAGTGAGTACCAGCGTATACGCTCTCTTTTATTCCTTCCGGTGTATAACTGATTATCCTTTGCTTGAGATTATTATCAAAATTACACTAAGGCTACCTTATTTTGTAACCTTAGTGTATTGTGCAACTGACCTCTAATGTATAACTGATTATTCCTTAATTGTTGGTAACCTTGCCTCGCCATTAAATCAAACACAAAATCCTTATTCTGAGGCGTCCTCAGTAAGTCTCGTATCCTTCTTGTTTTTGAGTGATTATGTCTTGGTTGATTGGAAGCCTTATGTAAAAATTCTTCTTTTGTGGAAACTATTTCCACTGTAACAAATTTATCTACTGAAAACACTTACAAACTCTTTAGTTTGGGCTTAAATATTGGCCTTTAATAATGTCTTTGCATTAAGAAGCTCTGTAACTGTTATAGTAAGATTCTAGGATAGACTATGTTTGGCTGGCGTCAGTACTGGAACAAAAAAGTCTGTTATAAACATGTTATGCTTTCTATGAAATCAAAAATTGGCCTAGTAGCTTTGAACTTAGATCCTTTGGCATATTCAGGGTTAATTGCCCCTGTAACTGGCAAGAAATGTTTACTCAGTTGTACATTGGGGTTATACAAGTTTTTGTGATCGATTGTTAGGTATGATTAACATGTTTTGTGCTATTCTAGTTGTAGTTGAAAGTTGGAATTAGTCTTTATTATTATTTTGTACTTTTGGAACAGTAATTAAAAAATGTAATTCATACCTTATGATGTTTGAGAACGACTCGATACGAAAAAAGGATTGCATCTTTATAAAAACAAAATTGCTCATTCCAACTCAAAGTAGAGTTCAGGCTTTGAAGTATCTTGAGAGTTCAAGTGAATGATCATGTTTTTGATATGGAAAATAGTCACTGTTTTAATGAATTTCAATTTGTTTTCAAGTATTAAAATGGCATTATCAGTTGACTTTTGCTTTCGTTTTTCTGAACTTATCATGATTGTATTTAATCCAGGAAAGTCTTTGAGTAACATGTAATTTCAAGGAAAAAATAAATGATGCCATTTTAAAACTGATTGAAAATAGATATCTTGAATTATTACTAATGATCTAACATTGCTGCAAAGAACATGATGTCACATCATTCTTGTCATTCACCAATCGTTTTCATAAATCACATTTTCATATGAATCAAAGCTGTTTTGATTGGTTAAAGTCAGTTGGTCTCATTTTCATGCTTGATTTTACAAATTCACTTGATTCTCATATTGCCATCTCATCATAAATGCTTGCTATGTGCTTATGTGTTAATGTGCATTATGCTGATATTCATTTGCTTTGCTTTGTGCCTGCTATATTAGCTAAATCATCTGCTCTCATTGTTTTAATTTGTGCTGCTACAAAGCTGTTAAATCCATTATTTATATATTTACTAAATAACATAAAGACATCCATCAATCAAAACCAAACAAATGAAATTTAATTGACATTTGAATTTTCTTGCCTTTAAATCAACACTACATGCCAAAAAAATTACAAGCGGAGTAACACTGTTAAATGTAGAAACACGCGAAGCTTTCTGGGATATAAAAGATATTGTAATAATTACATAAAAAGTAAATGTTCTTTTAAAGCTCTGTGATGGTGTAAATGAATAAATTCTTTTGCTGACTTTGAAACAACAAGCCAATTCTAACATAGGCCTCTTTCAAAAAGAAAACAATTTGCTTCGACAAGAAATGTTCGTTGAAATAATAGTTAAAAAAGCTGACCTTTGTTGAGACAAATATTTTTATGGTAATTTTCATCAAAGAAAACCTCACACTGAGCCCAAAGGCAATTGCTCTCATTAAATAGATTGTTGCCGATAGCAGATTTGCATCACAATAATTGATCCTAGCCAGATCGACCTCTCCTGCCTTTATATCAAATTAATAATTATTTCTCTTAACCAGTGGCAATCTGAATTTACGTTTACATCTTTTACCATACATTTGATTTATTTTGCAAATAAATATTGTACAACAACAAAGCAATACTTTTTTCATGTTTCTCCTTTGCATCGTTGCCATGTTGTATGTTTTGCGCCATCATTCATTCATTAATCGTACAATTCATGAACAGACAAAATTACCATCATTTCATGTTTGATCAAGCATTTTTCATATCGCAATACCATAGTAAACCTTTCAGGACACATCTACTGTCAGGGTATAGTTTTCAAAATTAGAAAGAAAATCATCATGGCTGTTTGACAAGAATGGATCCGTTTACAATATATAAAATACATATTTGAAAAGTTTTTTAAGTCTTTGCTGGGCATCTCTATCTCGACTTCTGTCTCCTCAAAGGTTTGAATGTCTCTTGAAGGAAAATATTTTCATTGCTATGAGCTTTTGATTAACTGCATTCAATTAATATGACTAACCTTATAGAATTGATGCCATGCACATGAGTTTGAAGATGAATAAGACACGGCAATACAGGAGAATACGCTGACAATCAGACCTCCTGTTTTTATGTTCAAACCATATTTCCTAAAATACAATCCTGGTTTAATGAAATAGCTGGGCTCAAACTCCGCTTGGGTCTCCTTATGAAGCCCGGGGGTACGTAGAGATGTGATGATACAGACATGTCACAATTCGATATGTATTACGACATTAAGGAACATTTAAGAAATGAATTTCACAATATAGTTGTTCACACGGTTATAACCTGTTTGAAACTTGTAATATAAACTTGTATAATTGGCGAGCTTGCCGAGCCAATTATGCAAAAGTTTATATTACGAGTTTCAAACAGGTTATAACCGTGTGAACAACTATATTGTGAAATTCATTTCTTATAAATTCCCACTTTGTATGTAAAGCCAGAAGTTGTTTTTATATCATTCGAAATGCGATTCTGTAGTAACTTCTAAGCTGCTTGTCGCACTGACCTAGATATCAGTTAGACCCAGGCGGGTCTCTACCGGGTTCAAGCGCATGCAAAAATAGTTCATAACAAAAAAGGAAAAGTTGCACTTTTTTATTCCACAAATAATCCTTTATGGGTATCATGTTAATAACAATTAAATGTTTTGGGAAAAATACTAAAAAGATGTAAAGTTTGATTTGAATATTCCAAAATTAACAATTTGCACTCGCGTACTGATACTGTCCTGTATCGAGTGTAGAGTATCAGCTCTAAAAGCTCGACGTGCTTGGGAAAGTTGGGTTGTTTGTTTGACAATGAATGTAAACATAAAGTTAAAGTCCCTCGAGAAATAATGCCAATTGCAGGCCCGCCGATGTTAGACACTGTCATTGACAATGACGAATACATGTTTTCAAACACGGCAACATCGTTTTGATCATGGGGGCATTGAAACTGTCTATAAAGGCAGAGAGCGCACCCACGTTGTGCATGGAATGGGGTGCCTTGAAACTGTGTTGTCGCAAGTCGGGTCATTCAGAATGGAGCTCAACTCATGCTTTTGAAATGATGTACATTACATTGTTTAACTTTGCCCACTATGCTCAATTCTGTGACCGGAGATGAACATGTAAAACTTTATTTATTTACAATTTAATGTTTATTCTTCAAACATCAAAAACAGATTATTAACACGAGTGTTAATATTTGTATAAATTGAGTCGAAGTGATGACCATCAAGACTGGGGTCAGGCTGGAATGTGGCTGTAAGATCAGGGGAATCCCCGAGAAATGTAGTTCCGGCACGACATCGTATAAACTTCATTTACTGAAAGTTATTTCGTATAACCTGCGATTTAGGGTTCATTGAAATGTATACCGATCACATGACCTTGTAAGATCCAATCAGAAGCGAGCATATCGTTTACATTTCAAAGTCTGAATTTATTCTTCCATAAATGTGATGAATACAAGGGTTCCTTCGATTACGGCAACAATGCAGTGACGTCATTTACGCAAGCGCTTATGACGTCATAATCCTTGACAACGTCATAGTGGTTTTCTATTAGGATCATCTCTTTGATGATAGGGATGTCTCGGTCTATATTGTCAACAAGTAATTGAATCACACATTTAAAGGTTACGATATTAATAGCTGTGCTGAAGAAAGTGAGAAACATTAGATGGACACGCAGTGATAAAGACACCTTTGCTCACGGCTAAATTTATTTCAAATACCAAGGAGCAAAACCCCATGCACAGACCAGTTCATTTTTGTTGCCGGAAGTTAGGACATTTTACAAAGTGCAATTCGCTTAGAGAAAGAGTTCACGATTAAAATTGTCATGGTAGAATGGAGATAAACCTAGTGTGTTTGAAAATCAGAGACATGTTATACTGGATTGATAGCGAGTAAATTCTAAATTGAAACCTCACGCTGTGACATATATGGTCAGATTGTGGTTTTATATCGGTATATTGCCACAACTCTGGGTACTGAATGAACTAGACCAGCAGGGTTGTATTCGAGGAAGTATGGTAGATAGATGAATGTATGTAGATATGTCTGTATAGTGTATAGTGCATGCTTCCTCTCTCCACTCTGACATTGCATGGCTTGCAGATCTCCCCCTTGAGACGGACATGGTCGACGGATACGATAGCAATTCCATGAAGAACATAGGTAGGATCTAACCAATCTATCTAAATCTTTCATGTTGTCAAGCGTTTGTATTTATGGTTATTCTTCTGAGAATCAATTTTGTAAAATCTTGATAGCTTGTGCTTTGTAATCAATGTTGTCGTTTTTTATTTTTGCTGTTTTTTATTTCAATAGAAAATATTCATTGAGAATAATTATGATTTCTTCAGTCAAGCCACTTTTATTTTAGACAAAAAATAAAAATGTTTGTTATGATTTAACAATTGTCTTTTTCAGTCAAGTGATTTTCATTTAAAAAAAAGTTTTTATTTTGATTTTGATTATGTCATTTTTGCAGTATCACAGCCTTTCTTGAAGTTTTTTACCTCTTGATACAAAAAGTGTTTTTCTAGCGGAATGTTTTTGCCTTATGAAATCTTTTTATTTTGCACTTTGACATGTGTGTTTATGACATTCTCTATGCACTTTTAGAAGTTAAACTTCATAATCAATAACATTTCCCAATAAAAGTTCTCAAAACCTAGAAGCTTTTTAAAATGTTATTCATATATGGCCCATGTTAGTATATCATATAAATTATATATTTCCAATATTTGTCAAAAATCTATATCATATATATATATATATCTATATCTATATTATATTAAAGTGTTATTTGTTACATTAAAGCAACATAATTTTATATTAATCCCCACCTTAAATAAATGATCATATATGTTACAATTTAAATACCCATAACTCACATTATTGCCTACAAGGCCAGTCATATTAATTAGGGTTCATACGTCACTCTCCCTCGGGAAATATTAATATTAAATTTGTGTCATAATCATAGTATGTCATTGACATTCATATGACATCTTCTATGTCTTCTGTGACAAGAATACACGAGCCATCGTTATTGGGCTATCACCTCATTATCATTGATGCCTCTAATAGTAGATTATTCAACGTAGGAATTTTTGTCCAAATTACATATGCATATTTATTTTACCTAGAAATATTGTCATATACAAAATCAGAATTATCTCCCCTTCAAGCAACTTTGTCAAGATGCCGCTGTGTATATATTTTGAATAATCTCCCTTGGTGATGATTTTTTGTTACCCCAATTGCACCCACAATATGTCGTCCATCAATGGCACTACCCCTTACTGAGAATGACTTCCTTATAGGTGAATCTTTTTATTGTATTGCCAAATGCACCAAATAGTGTTGTCATATACCAAAGCCACTACATTGAACTAAGAATTATCTCCCTTTAGATAACAACTATTTGAATGTAGATCCTGTTGCGTCATTATTTTTACTTATCTCCATGAAAATGGTGTACCGTAATCCAAATACATCCAAATTAATCTCTGTATTCCAATGCCAACTAACCGAGAGTTATCTCCCTTCAGGTAACTACGTGAAAGTCCTGCTGTGCAAGTACTGGATCTTTGTGTGTGCGGGCATCATGTTGGCTATCGCTGTGGCGGACGTTGTCCTCTACCGCATCATCTACATGTTCCTCTTCCTCCTCTTCGTCGTCATGTTCCAGGTGAGGGTTGTTTATTTTTAACTATCTATAATTGAATTCCTTGATATTCAATGTATTGTGCCTTGACTCTGTTTGAAATTTAAACTTGAAATATACAAGTAGAGAAACACAAGGGGAGTGTTTTAACCAGCGATCTTATTGAGGCCGTGCGGTTGGAACGTGAGGAGCTCAAAAATCCATCTCAGTTCCAGAGATCTTCTGGTACGAGTGGTGGGGGCGGGATAGCGCAGTGGTTAGCGCGTTCGGCTTCGGATCAGGAGGTCCGTGGTTCGAATCCCGCCAGGGGCTCGGCAACTTTATCTGCAGTAGAGAACTGTTCTACACGCAGTCAGGTTTGGGTGCAATGCTTCACTGAATTTCAGTGCAGTACCACCCATGGTTGCTAGTTCCAGCCGATGCTCGCAGGTTTCACCGCAATACATAACCACAATAGTGTTGCGGGCTTTCTCCCTGCAATAATACTAGCAGCTGCGATATAAGTGAAATACTCTTGAAAGCGGCGATAAACCCCACATCACCTCACCTCACCTGGTACGAGTGGTACTCTCTGAGTCAGGATTTTGTTTGAGTTGGGCGATGATTTTATAAGTATGAAATATACAGCCACCTTAAACTGTTTGTTTTGAACCATAAGAAGTTTATCAAAATTGTTTGAAAAAGTTTGAAAGTTGTCGGTGTTATATATTGAACTTTGAATGGACAACTTAAAAAATAACAAAAAAGGGCCCTCGCTAGACCATGCATAGTTTTTGGGTCGGCAGACAGGCTTTACTTCAGAAACTTACTCTAATAATGAAATACTTTTAACAGTGACCAATAAACATCAACTTCAGTGAATTTAAGAATACATTGCATTCAAAATTATATCAACTATTCGAAAAAAATATCAAATATTTTCAGATCAGTAAAATAGGATTAAACCTGGATTCAGTCAGTGGTCATTTGGCCTAAATCATAACCTTTTTAACCCTTTGCACACATCTAGAATCAGATGTGTACCAGCTTTGGACAAAAACATGTCCATATTCTGTGGCATTGAATCATTTTACGTCTCTGGAACTTGTGAGTCTTCTATCTCCCCTAGCTGTCGTTCACGGTGTGGCGAGGTCTGATGTACGTGTTCTGGTGGGTTGTGATCGTCTACTCTATGATCGTCCTCATCATCATCTACACCTACCAGTTCTCACAGTTCCCCGGCTACTGGAGGGACGGCACCGGACTCTCAAATGAAACGTGAGATATATGTTTGAAATATTTTAGAAATATTTTTAGGGATGGCCAACAAGTAATGACAAATACGAGAATTATGCTCTGATAAATAAGAAATGGTTGTTCTTGTCATCATTTACGCATACCAGTTCCCTAGCGCGATGGCACTCAAATGAGAAGTGGTTTACCGTATTTCCTCAAATAGACACCGGGCCTCGAATAAACGCTGGGTGATTAGTTAATTAATTAATGCTCCCGTAGCTGAATGCAAATAATGAAATCTCCCTTTACACCATCTATATACATCTACAGGCCGGGGGGGTGTATTCGAGGAAATACGGTATGTTACAAGCTTTATAGATGTTTTGAGCGGCATGAAAATAGCTAAATACCTACATCAGTAAGTTATTTATTGAGGAGTGTACCCTTATTTCAGTTGAATTATGATTCTTGATATCTGGGCTATCAATATCAGTTTACAAATCATAAGAATCTCATGTCAAAGTGAGAAATGTTGTACTGGCGAAAGATAAATTATGACGTCAGATACAGAATTAGATGCTTTTGAATTGGAATGATTATGAAAAGACTGTGTACTCATATATAACCTGCCTTCTACTGTTACATTTACAGTCTGTCTGACATCGGACTGGAACAGTATGGAATCGCAGGTCTGTTTGCGAAGCTGCTGACTCCGACAGGTTTCCTCATCGTAGTGATTCTTCAGGTTCATTACTTCCACACACCCTTCCTCCGGATGTCCGCTCTCGACAGATACAAGTCAGTGGATTTTTCCTTCTCTCTTATTTTTTTAAAACTGTCATGTGAAGCAATAATTGTTCATGTTTAGCGATCTTATGAAAAAACCTCTTCTATTTTTCCACTGCCATTATTTTTACCATATTTATTAGTTTGTACATTGAATTCATATGAAGTGCAATGTACATGAAGATATGATGGTTATGAATATTGATCTAATAGAAATGAGAAGCTGGCATCGACATAAACCCATATTTAAAACTATAAAGGAATGTGAGATTTTATGAGTGCTTCAGGCAGCAAGGTAGTGTAATTTCTTTCTCTACAGGCTATGAGACAACTAATCTACAGATGAAAAACAAAACTACCAATCAAACATCATTTACTGTATATGAAAGCTTTTTAATGAAACTGATTTTATGAATGCTTCAAGCAGGAAGACTAAACATCACGCATTTTATCTCATCTATCATGTAGAACAATGATTAATGATTTCATTGAATCTTCAATTTCATAACTATTGAATATTCATAGATTTCCAGTCATTTATACACTATATAAGCAATAATCATTTTAACCCTGAGGGATTTATGAGTGTTTCAAGCAGGAGGACTAAACTGAACATTAGCCTTGTGTCGACAACACTTTCAGCGTTTCATGTCATCTATTATGTAAAACAATGAATGCTTTCAATGAATCTTCAATTTCCAGTTCTAATGAATAACATTCCTACATTTCCTGTCACTTTCAAATATTTCATACACAAAATAATCAATAATTATTTCAATGCTGAGTGATTTTATGTGTGCTTCAGACGAGAGGATCACACAGACTCCCCACCAGCAGAATACACAACAGATGAGGCGGGCGGAACCACTGACACAGAGTCGGAGATCAGCAAGAGGTCGCGACGTGAGTTACCAAACTTGAAATTTTCTCTACATTCTATCATCTAGTATGAGGTTTGCAAGTATTTCAAGAGAAGGTCCAAGGGATAATTATTGCGAAAACCCTTACCTCTAAACCAACATTGACTTATTTCTCTCTTTTCGGAGAGATCGTACAGAGTGTGAAAAATAATTTTTTTTAGTGGTCTGCGTGTTCCTCTTCCTGATTTACCTCCCTTGGGAATTATCTCCCTTGAATTTTCAAACTCAGCTGTCATTCTTTTCTCTGTACGCCGCGAGAACGGTCGTACTCTGTGTGAATTGATCTTCTTGTTCACTCAAGTTTTGGATTGCTTCCTATTGGATACTCACTGTGTTTTTCCTTCGGATTACTGTGATTCTCTTGGATTATTGTGTTTCTGAACGGATTACCTGAGTTTTTTGGAAGTTTCTTCTTGGGTGAGAATTTTCTTAAGGACAGCGTCGCGGTAACCCTAACCCTCGACTTAACCCTCAGCCGAAACAGTCCTTTCCATCAACATCGTCTTCCTCAGGGGCAACCACCGGGGCCGCAGGGACTTCCACCCCCCGCAGTCAAGGGAACAGCCAAGATCCTTCAGACAGGACCAGTCTAGGCCCTTTCGGGGATCTAAAGGAGGCTTTAAGCGATGACTCCCACGCCACCTCAAGTCTTCAGCCTTCCCCCTTACGACCGCTTCCGTCCACGGACTTATCCTTACGGATTCCCTTTCCTCAGTCGATCTCCCACTCGCCCGTGGGGGGCCGCCTGGGGTCATACTTGAAGAATTGGGAGACAGTAACCAGCGACCAATGGATTCTGTCAATAATATCATCGGGATACATCCTTCAGTGGGATTCACTTCCGCCAACTGCCGTCCATCCTCAAGGAAAACGTTTTTTCCTCCAAGGCCAAAAGCTTCAAGCCGCGCTCACAGCCATCGAGCAGCTACTGGAAAAGGGCGCTATCACGGAGCTGGACCCCGCCGACGAATCTCCAGGCTTCTTCTCTCCCGTTTTCCTGGTTCCCAAGAAAGACACAACGGAGATGAGAATGATTATCGATCTCAAGGTGCTCAACAAGTCATTCCTGTCCAGGCCTCCCAAGTTTACTATGGAGTCGCTCAAGAGCATACGCAAGCTGATACTCCCGCACTCCAAGTTCGCCAGCCTCGACTTGAGGGACGCTTACTTGCATGTTCCGATCCATCCAAAGTCACGGAAGTACCTACGGTTTGCGGTCAACGGACGCCGTTTTCAGTTTCAAGTGCTTCCCTTCGGCATCTCGGTAGCTCCTTGGCTGTTCACCAAAGTTACGGCGCCGGTGCTACATCTCCACTTGGTGTTCATCCACGGCTACTTGGACGACTTTCTGCTCCGCCATCAGGACCTAGTCACTCTGTACCACCACAGAGACTTGGTCATACATGTCTTCTCACATCTAGGCTGGATCATACACCAGGACAAATCGGAGCTTATGCCTACCAACCGCATCAAGTTCCTGGGAGCCATTTTGGACACGGAGTCAGCCACTATTGCCCCATCGGAATCCCGCTGGATTGCCATTCAGACTCTCATCCAGAAGTTGTTAGACCACAACAAACTATTCTCTCTCAGGACATGGATGTCCTTAGTAGGCTCCCTTACTTCCATCCAGTCCTTCACCACCAGAGGCCGCCTGAAACTTCGTTTCATTCAGTCCTGGGTGAACAGTCACCGCTTACAACCCTTGGATTCCAAGATCGTCCCCACACCCATAGTGCGCAAGGAGCTCCAGTGGTGGACGTTACGAGTTCATGTTATGACCGGCTGCCCTTTCCTCCTTCCGCCTCCGTCTCACACCATCTACACGGATGCGTCGAACCAGGGCTGGGGCGCTCACTGGCAACAGTTCACCCTGAGCGGCTCTTGGAACTTACCCGATTCCTAGCTTCACATAAACCTCTTGGAGTTGAAAGCAGTAGTCTTCGCTATCCACAGTTGGAAGTCTCAATTACAGCACTCGAGCATAATGATAGCCACGGACAACTCCACGGTGGTGGCGTATATAAACAAACTGGGAGGAACGAGATCTGCCCCGCTGATGCAACTTACCAGGGATCTCTACGCCCTCATAGATGCCTGGTCGATAACAATCCAAGCCAGACACATTCCGGGGAAACCGAACTTCCTAGCCGACTCTCTCTCCCGCCAGAAGCTAATCGTGTCCTCAGAATGGACGATCCACCCCCAGGTTTTGGATCTTATCACGGACAGATGGGAGAGACCTCAGATAGATTTGTTCGCCACAGCACTCAACTACAGGCTTCTGACTTACGTGAGTCCGGTCCCGGATCCTCAGGCAGTAGCGGTGGATGCCCTGTCAATATCTTGGGAGAACCTGGTGGCCTACGCCTTCCCCCCTTTCAAGCTCATACCAGAAGTCCTCAACAAAGTTAGCCAGCACAATTGCATAGTATACCTGATAGCCCCGGCGTGGCCCAAGAGAGCCTGGTTTCCATCCCTACTAAATCTCCTTCTAGAGCAGCCGCTCCAACTTCCTCTATGGTGGAACCTCCTCCAACAACCAAGGTGGCAACCGGAGAACGTGAATCTCCAAGCCTTCAATCTTCACGTTTGGAGAATATCCAGAGAGCGTTGCAGGAACGAGGCTATGCACAAGACACTTCTCACGCTATTTCCCGATCCATTAGACCTAGTACCTCAGCACTCTACGATCACAAGTGGATCAAGTTCCAGCAGTGGAGAGGAGATAGAGGACTAGCTAATCTGCCGTTATCCACCCCTATGATTGCAGACTTTCTTAACCACTTACGACAAGATCGCAACTTAAAAGCTGGTACCATCGAAGGCTATAGATCTGCTATTGCGTCAGTTTCAGAGCTGGAAGGCTTGTCTATCGGATCGGACATAACCCTCACAAGACTATTAAAATCTTTTAAACTGCAAGACATCAAATCTCCTAATACCTTCCCCAAATGGGACCTGCTTCTAGTACTGCAATCCTTACAACGGGCTCCTTACGAACCGTTGCATGCTTCATCTCTCAAGTTTTTGGCCTGGAAAACCGCATTTTTGATCGCCTTCGCCTCTGCTGCCAGAATCTCAGAACTACATGCGATAGATGTTTCCTCCATTGACTTTGCCCACAGATACACCGCTGTGTCTTTTAGAGCCTTACCTGAGTTCCTCGCCAAGAACCAATCTACGGCTTCAGGACCTTTAGGAGCCAGGGTTTACTCCTTCCCGGCCCTTCCAGTTCCCGCAGACGCCAGGGATAAAGCGCGCCTTCTCTGTCCAATTCGAGTTCTACGATGGTACCTGGACAGAACTCACTCTATCAGAAAGGGTAGAAGACGTCTTTTTATTCCCTGCAAGCCAGCGCTTTCTTCAGAGATATCCAAAAATACGATCGCATCTTGGCTCCGTAAGAGTACAGGTTCTGGAAATTACGTTTTTTTTCGGTATTAATTCCCGTTTTACGGGCTATTTTATAGGGGAAAAAACTATCTTTTATTCCTTTCTTTTATCATAATTTGGTCTGCTTAGTCCCCTTTTCCGCCTAGATCGGTAATATTTACCGTTATTCGGAGGAATTTGGACAAAGATTTAAGAATTTACCGTTATTCCTATAAATTATCATCCCTTATTCACCTAAATAAAAGCGAAATTCTCGCTAGGTTGGGATCAATTGATTAATTAAATACCATTTTAAGAGGTATGGATACCCTCCTCCTTACGTGGTATTCTGTCAATGTTGGTTTAGAGGTAAGGGTTTTCGCAATAATTATGAGTAATTATAAGAAAACTTACCTCTAAACCAACGAATTACTCCCTCCCTTCCTCCCCGTTATCCATCTCTCTGTTCATCGAAAAGAATGACAGCTGAGTTTGAAAATTCAAGGGAGATAATTCCCAAGGGAGGTAAATCAGGAAGAGGAACACGCAGACCACTAAAAAAAATTATTTTTCACACTCTGTACGATCTCTCCGAAAAGAGAGAAATAAGTCAATGTTGGTTTAGAGGTAAGTTTTCTTATAATTACTAACAATAATTGTGATTGTTTCATATTTGCTGAACTCTCAGTTTATATGTAAATATAATTCAAATGTTCAGAATCGGCTATATGTCCTACGTTGTTGAGCCATATACTTCCCTTCTGTGGATCCCAAAATATCTGTAACCAGTTGAAGACCCATAGTTAACTAGTTATTATATCTGTTCGTTTGCATTGCTCAGAACTTTAAGTGAAAGCTTATTTGAAACATTTGACTTGGTTTACATGTCAGGGACTCAAATTGTAGAACATTTTCAGGTTGCCAATGCACTTGATCAGTTCTAAAGTTCTTACTGCAATTTTCTCTCCATAATATGTAGATTTGTAGATACAATATTTTATAATTTTCTTCTGATCCAACAATATTCTATTATTTCCTCCCATTTTGGGTTCTATTCTAATTCATATGTTCAGTTCTAAAAAAAAAAAATAATATGCAGAGATATTATTCAGCTGATTCCAGCCATTTTGGGTTGGAACTGTATATATTTATTCATAAATTACCATCCTGAACCTTAATTCCATGTATTTTATCTGTTTTTCATAAACTCCATTCCCATTCCTGTCTCATCGCAGATTGGCGCCGACGGCTGAAGTTCCTGTTCTTCAAGCTGTGGAACAAGGCGAGCGTGCTGTGGAGTAGTGTCAGCACCTTCCTGTGGCGTCTCACCGAGATACACGTCTTCAAACTTGTCGCTCTCATCATCATGGTTGTCGCCGTCTACGAGGTTAGTGGTAGATTTGTGCATAACATGGGAATTATCAGCTTTGTTATCTTTTGTAACCCAAATCCTAAAGTTGAGCAACATCACCAGCACTGTCATAACCAACTGCTAACCAACTCGCCTATTTAACCTTAAAAAGTCTTCACCTGGTTCTATCAAACAAAAGTAAAAATGTAAGCGCCTTGAGCAACCACGAGTGGTTGGATATGCTCGCTATATAAATATCCATATAATAATAATAATATAATATATTCTGCTCTGAGGTCTGAATATTTCAGATTGCATAGAAATTTTTTTCCCAGTGTTTCACCCAGCTCCTCTCAAATAATAATAATACCTTGGATAAACATAGTTTTATGTTTACCTTCTCATAGAAGATTGTCATTGAACACTGATTATAGTTTATTGGATAACTTTAAGATATAAAATTATAATTTTTACCTTTTATCAATTTTCACAATAAATTCAGAATACATTGTTTATAAAAATTTATGGGGCAGATCTAAGATATAAAATCATCGAGGTCATCACTGTAAGATGTTGTTTCTCCCCTCCAGGTGTCTGCAATCAGCGCCATCTATGTCATCCTCCTGGCGGCCATCTTGCCGCTCACACGTTGTCACATCGTCCTATCTCACGTCGGGATGATCTGGACCGCGCTTGTGATCCTCGCCAAGATGATGTACCAACTCAAAATTGTCAAAACTGACTACTGGATATCAAACTGCACTGTGAGTTTGATTTGTTTTAGGACTTATTTTTAAGAAGATATTTTTACTCACTAAATGAAAATAGCTTTTATACTTTTTGTACCATATGTATAGAAGAATACACAGTTTAATCATTTAATTGGCTATAATTTGGATTGGGATTTTACCTATAACAATTTGAGATTTGCTCACTCTGTTATTTCTCAATATTGCATCAATCTAACCATTTTTTTAAATTCACCTCTCTAAATATCATTTGTTATATTTATCATTAATTCCTATCATTTTAAACCTAAAAATACTATTTTTGTATAAATGATCTCCAACCAATAATCCCATATACCATTTGATGTTGTTGCATACTTCTCTATATGAATGGAGCTGTATTTTTCTCAAGGAGAAATCTCATTGATTTCGCTATGCATTCATTTGGAAAGTCTGATAAAGATTGATCGTACATGTTCTGAGGAATGAAAATTTCAACTGGGATACAAACTCGTTTCATTGGGTGTTCCTGTACACTACTGTCTGACAACAGCGCATGTTCTGGGTTAAGCTCTGATAATCAATCACAAACTCTCCTTCAAGGTTTTGCTGTCTCAAATCAGGAGCAGAAACTTCAATGAACCATGCTCTCAACTGCCAGCATAATTGTTCAACTTGATGTTTTATTCATCTGCTAATGACAAGGGTTTATCTGTACAAAACTATCAACAGAACATGAGCCTGTATGAGCTGTTGTCAGACTGTTGTGAGGAGGACACCCCTAATTAAATAAGTTTGTATCCTTGTACAGACAATATTTTGAGACCTTTATTCCTCGGAACACAGTCACAATGTGCTGCAAGATGCTAGGTAATGCAAGGACTCATCTCACCACCAACCCTAGCTGTAATCAGTCATGCGGTTCATTTGAAATTTATCAAAGAATGATTTTTGCATTAAAAGATAATTCTAAGATATGACCCACATTGAGGGGGTGTTGAGATGATTGCCTCATAAAACTTTAATATTATGGATGCAAAAAGCTATGCTTAGAAGATTGTCACAATGCTGGATTGAACTGCTTACATTATAACCTCACACACAGAGTTTGTTACTGATAAACCCAAGGGTGTTTGCACAAAGTTACCTCAGATTTAGTTACTTAAATGACATCTAAGGACTAAGAGTACCGTGCTGAAGCCCTCATGATTACTGTCCATATCTGACATACCACTAGGTGTGTATGCACAAAGTAACCTTAGCTTAAAGGCTACTTAGTTGTAGTAGCTTAGTAGCATCTAAGGACTTAGGGTACCTTCAAGAGTAAAAACTCCTTTGTGCAACAAATCCCTAATGCACATTACTTACATTTGTGCAATGAAGCCCCCATGCATATTACTGACACTTTGCACTGAAGCCCTCATGCACAATACTGACATTTGTGCAATCAAAGATGTAAATACTTCTTTGGTGCAATAAATCCCTCATGTACATTACCCAACAAACAGGCTGTCCCTGTGCAAAGGAACCTTAGCTTTGAGGTAGCCAAAGTGAAATCTTAACGTTGAACTAAGGTTACCTTTATATACCTTTGTGCACTAGAACCCTGAAGAACCTTATATTTGTCCATTGATATCTGCTTGTTTTTTAAGAACATGAGAAGTTTGTGCATAGGTTTATCATATTGACCTATCAGTATGTTCTTTAAAAATGAAGTTGATAATAAATACTGCAAATAAATGAAAAGTAAGGATATCAAACTAACCTTCACCTTTGTAAGTTGAGGTTTCTGAGGGTGACACTGAAGATCATTCCCTCCTCACACAGGAAGATCAAGTCACAAAATCATGATAAAAGCCTGATTCGAAGCAAGCAATATTAGTAATGCAATCAGACAATGATAAATAATCATATTAAAAGACTCATGCAGTCCTTTCTAGAAAACTAGATTTTATTCCAATATGGACTTTAGTCTTCTTGAGATACAAGATTACGTTAATTAGAATGTACATAATAAGATTTTAACATCAAGCATGCAATTTCCTGAAAAAATAGATTCATTGTCTGATCATTTTCAGATAATTTGTTGTCAAACTTTCCAAAAACTTGTCCAAGTACAAGAGGTTAGGACTTGATGACTTGAGCTTCCTCTGTGTGGAGAGAATTCCAAGATAACAACTTCACAGACCCCATTACTGATAACACTGACAACCCCTTGCACTTTCAGTTGGATGACAATGGCAATGGAAATGATTCCAATCTAGTGAGCGTAGATGACAACAGTGTAAGCCAGCAAGCTGCTAGTTGTTGGCGTCTGCTTATTGCTAGAAGCAGACGTCATGCATGCTCAGTGTTTGTCCTCGTGATTATAAAGCTTGTGTAGAAAGAGAATCTTAGTGAATCATGTGAGCTTGATGTATTGATAATAAATGTTAGTAGTAAGCTTTGATAATGAATCTTTTGCATTTTAATATGAGTAGTTTGTAGTTATAGTGAATCGTGTTAGATGATTAATGAGTAAGCTTTGCTTATGAATCATGTGCATTTGAATTTGTCAATGTCTTCCTGGTACTTTTAGTCAATTGTGACAGCTTGATTTTATTCATTAGAAGGTAATGCGTTTGCCTGCTGTGTTGATAAAAATTGTCACCTTGACTCTTAACAGACATATTTTATTGTGCAATACTGCAATTATTTTCATTTCTTTACATTTCATTAGACACATTGAACAGCTAGTTTGTGGTTAAATTAGATTTTTGAAATCATTTAAATACCTACTGGTTCAGCCCGTTTCTTTATTCAAAAAGCGAAAGGAAACCAAGTATGATGATATATTGAAAATATTTTTTTGGCGCCTTAAGTAGCATTTCAAGCAGGAAATTTGCAGGAGAACTTCTCCGATTATGCTGACCTTTCTCTATCCCTTGTTACTCTTATACTTTCTTACACTCCCTTAGCTTTCCTTAGCATTATTATCTGCCTGCTCAACAGAAATTATCCAGATGGCTTTTACTTTTAGGTTGTTAATTAAGTGGAAGTCTTGGAATTTAAGGTAATTAAGTACAAAATTGTATGGATATCAAACTTCTTTATTTGCAGCCTAGTGTTGTTTCCTTTTCACGCTTAGAATTGATAAACAAATATATACTGAAATGTAGCCATTCTGTGAATAAAGAAGTTGGATATACATTTAATCCTGTACATAATACAAAGATATCTTAACTCTATATTATACTTAAATAAAGCAAAGGCTTCTGAAGTAGATAGTTGGGTTGTTTTCTAAAGTTAAGATTTGTAAGGTTATAGGATGGGGCCATGTTCGGGAATATCATAAGGGTTAACGGTTACCGGCGGCGATCAGGTGATGAGAGAGTCCCGATGAAGGTTGGAGTAGGGGTTCTTATTGTATAAGAGGTAATGGTTTGCCTGATATAGTTTTGATTATGGATAACAGGATAGCATGGGATGTTTGGGATCAAGAAGAGGGTTTGATGCATCCTGTCTCAGGGTACGAACATTACGCTAACTCCACTAATCTGTACCCTGGGTTCAGAAGCTAGTTTCGCTCGCGCGGCCCAACTTGGGGTGTAGCCAATCAAATAATTTTCTCGCCACCTTCTCGATAAAATTTCAACGAGAAAGGTTTTTTATTGGCTAATATCCCAAGTCGGGCCGTGCGAGCGAATCTAGCTTCTGAGCCCAGGGTACAGATTACTGAAGTTAGCGTAACGTTCGTTCCCTGAGACAGGATGGGTTTGATGTTTAGGTTAAAATGGCTTATATTTAGGAATATGATAAGGTTTAAGCTCAGCTAGGTTAGCATTGAGGATCAGCAAATGGATATGAGTCATTGGAACAATTCAAAGATTTTACTTGAAAATATGAGATTGTTATTTCCTGCCAGTGGTCAAGAATATTCAAAAGCCGACCAAGATGAACAATATCCTTACAGTCTTGTACTGTGTTAACACCTAATCGTTCTACTCTTTCAATTAACATGTCTTGTATTGTTTCGTCACTGCATGTATGTTTATATAAACCCATATATGTTTGTATTTATGCATGCATCTTACAATAACAATTGTGGTTATTTTGTAATTGTTTTTGGTCACTTTTAGGTTATAGGTCTTTTCTTCTTACTTCAAAATTATTTTTATATTTTTGATCCTATGACAGCTTTTTAATGCTGACAAATCAAGAAAAGATGAAAAATGTATACTATTTATTCCTATAAACCACTACTCTAAATTTCTTTCTGCTAATCCAAGCTACTGATGCCTTACGTAAATTATTAATATTTTAGTTATTAAATTCAGTTCGAATGAATTTCACTTCCATTATGATTTATCATTTAATTAATTAGTATTATTAGTAAATTGCACATTAGTTCATAAGTACCTTTTCTCTGATTTCATCACAAATCATTTCATTTGACATCTATGATTTGTTCATGTTCATCTTCTGATTCAATCTAAATCAGTTCAGTTTTCATTCACTCTTTATATTCATCATTGAATAACTCATAGATTTACCCATGATTCAGCTATGTGATTTCTCATTATGTTTCTTAAATTCTGACAGTCATCGGTTGATTTTGGGAACACCTCATGGCCGCCGATCGTTGTCGAAAAATTCCCCAACTTTACGGAGGTCGACAATGCAGTGTGGGTCGGACTTGCAAAGATTAGCTCCCTTGACGTCTCCATTGCTTACTACATCAGGGTACGTGCTGATTGGTCAATGAAATAGTTCTTAATTAGCAGATCACCCTACTGAAAATGACAGCTAGCGCATGAGCCAAATTAAGAGCCAGTCTGAAAAAGTGAATTTATTAAATTAGCCAAAAACCTGAAAATGTAACCAGTCTTTTTCATATATTGCTTCATGTTATCACACCCTAATGTGCCCGCTCTACTA
The DNA here is from genome assembly GCA_916613615.1 of Steromphala cineraria. Taxonomy (NCBI): domain Eukaryota; kingdom Metazoa; phylum Mollusca; class Gastropoda; order Trochida; family Trochidae; genus Steromphala; species Steromphala cineraria. Next base: position 8,786,071 of record OU744730.1, read on the forward strand.
CAAATTGAAGCATAAAGATACTCAGACCTTCTTCCCAGGATTTACCCGGGAATCGTAAGCCATGTGCAGCCAATATGATTTCTCTTTCGGAGTCATTTTGATAACATGGAAATGCTGCACATAAGAGCTTAGACACCCTGTTATTAACACTTGGCATTTACTTGTTGAAACTTTGGGAACGATGAGATAATCTCTGTTCATATCAACCCATGTAAGTGTCCTGTGACACCACTGTTAAAGTCTGGTTGAAATAGCCATTCGAATACTTCATCTAATTAGCTTTTTCCTGTATTGGCCGAGTTCATTCGTATTGGCTAAGCAGCTGAATCATATAGTCCAGGCTTTTTGTATTGTATAAGTGCCATACTATTGATATTTAATTAATAATACCCAATATGAATATTCATAGATGTCACTTGATTCCAGCTGGGATTCTTCCACTATCAAAACTATCAGAACTAACTCCTGATTCTGATGTTTTTATGCCACTGAACTTCTTCATCTGAATATTTTCCAGAACTACCTGTTGATCCTGATCGTGATCGCGTTCGAGAGCATCACCCGCTACCATCAGGCCCAGCACTTTAACAAGTCTGGTGTGGAGAAACCCAAGTCCGGGATCATCTTCCCGGACATCAAGCGACCTGAGGCAGACAAGAACCTCGTTTCCTGTGTCAAGTTCTTCGCCAACTATCTCTTCTACAAGTACGGACTTGAGGTGAGATGCTCTGACTACTTGAAGCTCAAATGCTTGTCCAGTTTCATGAAAGTGTATTACATAGAGGCCTTTATATATGCAGTCGAGGAGCTAATTGTACAAGTCTAGATTGACCGAATACACACAAAACAAAAAGCCTAAAGAAATAAATATTATAAATGAAGATACAGTAACTATTTAAAATATTTTTTAAAGTAAATTTTAGTCTACTCAAATGCTACAAAATATTTTATATTTACGGGTACCACAAATTCAAGGAATCTTTAATTCGAGTCTTATCAGGCGGAAATGATGTCCAAGATTTTATCATTACCATGCCTGATGGTAGTGTTGACACACTTCTGAAATACTTTTCATGTTTGTGAATCTTTTTTTTAAGTTATCCAGAAAAACAAAATTATGGCAGGGTCACTGTCTGTTCTTTAAGTAATTGGTTTTCCTCAGATTTGTTTTATTATGTCTTCTACAACACTTACTTTTTGAAATATTCACTATTTGTGTAAATGTATCTCCCCAGATCTGTTACATCATGTCGGCCATCACCATCTGTGTCCGGGTCGACGCCTACTCTGTGATCTACGCCATCTTTATGGGAGTCCTGCTGTTCACGAGTCGACGATTCAACTCCCGTGTGTGGCCGATCTACGTCATCATCCTCGCCATACTACTGCCTGTCCAATACATGTCCTGTGTCGGAATACCCTATGTACTCTGTATATGTGAGTAGCTCTTTTTCATTGCATATCTATGAGAGGTTTTCTGAAAGCAAGCTAAAGGCTTCTTTATCAAGTGAACTTCAACACCAATAGAAACAAGAACTTATATTCAGAAAATGGACTTGTATTTGGAACCATGTATAATAATAATAATACTTTATCACCTTGAGGAAACAATTACTATTAAAAAAGACTAAGTGAAGGAAATGTTTACATATAATTTTCAGAAGAAGACAACTTTATATTTTGGACGCTCTTTAGAAATAACAAAAATCCCATGGGCTTTGATTTGGAATATTTGTCAGAATATTAACGGACAGGCTTCAAAACAAGAGAACTTTCTTTGGTAAACCCTGTTGAATGTGTAATACTTGTTTCATACTATATTGATTAAACTTTTACATGTTTATGATTCACTGAATTCATGAGAAATTAATGTAGGATCAAGATTCTAACATATATTTTACGTATATCACAATTGCACAATAAAACCCAGGTTTCACAATACAAGATTTAGAAAATACTGAACTTAAATTCGTGTTATTTTTGTTAAACAAATCCTTTTTGTCATTAGATTGTAAATTCAATACCTTAGTGAAACATTTTTGATACAGTGTACCCCTGATTAGCAACTAATTGATGCAAATTCCAGCTAATTATTTCTCTATTTAATTTATTTCAGTGTACCCCTGGCACAACACAAGCCAGATGACGCAGAACCTGGAACTGTGGCTCTTCCTGCCCGACTACACCTCGCCGCCTCACGCCGTCAAACTTGTTGGTCAGTCCTGAAAATAGTTATGAATAAGTTATGGTTCTATAATCAAAATTTAATCATATATACTTCTCAACAATTACCGTATTCGACGTAATAAGCGCCCAGGGCGCTTAAAAAATTGACTTGGGTGGGCGCTTATTAAAGTTGAGTGAATGATGACTGAAAATAAAGACTACTCAAATGGAACTGTGAATAGATTGTCTTTGATAACTGATACAGACGTTTAAAACATACTTACACATTATTGAGTAGAAAATAACACATATTGCCGCTATTGTATCCTTTAATTTCTCTTGAAACAAAGTGAATACGTTAAATTTATAATTTTATTACGACTGGTACATGGGCGGTTATTAGACCTATAATTACAAAACCCTTTGGGGGGCGCTTATTGGAGCAGGGCGCTTATTACGTCGAATACGGTACTATGAACTTCTTGGTTTTGGTTCACACCACCACACTCCCTCTCTGGATCTGCCAGTGTAAAGCTTTCACAAATTGGCCTAGGTTTCAACAGGTCATAAATTGGAGTATCTAAGGGATCAGATAGCAATAGATAGCATACATGAACATGCTGACTTCTTCATGGTCATATACCCGTTATTTTTACATCAATGACTTCAAATGGTCATTTTGACCTTCTAACTCACCCAAATCAACAGTCTAAAATTATTTTAAACAAATAAGAATGGCCATCTCTTTTGACTCCTCGATTACCTGTGGAAGCCTTATTCATAAGGTCTGAAAGTCAAACACTTTAACCTAAAAACCTTTCAGAAGTCAAAACAAACTTCCAATGTTGATATATTGTTACCTTCTTGAAAGTCTTTGGACATCTGAATACTGTGAAAAGTCACCTTATTGACCATCTAATGACTTGTGTTTCAGCGGACTTCTTCCAGCTGTTGTTCGTGTGCCTTCAGTGGCGAGTGTTCAGTATCGAGAGTGGAGCGAACCGCGACACTTACGGAGGGGGAGATAACCAGGACATACTTCCTGAAGTGGAGGCCAACAACCCCATACCTGTCGCTGATTTCACCACCTCATCTAAGTAGGTGTTATTGCATATCTAGTGTAGTAGATGGATACACAACTTATTCTGTATTTTGCTAGGCAAATTATGATTGATATTGAAGTCAATGTGAGCCATGTATGTAAAATGTATGAGGCCGTTTTGATGTAAAAAGAATTTCCTCCTGGATAATAAAGTATTATCTTATCTTATCTTATATCCATTCAGTCAACAATCTAGGTAAATTTTTGCTACCAATAGACACGCAAAGTAAATGTAACTTTCCATCCCTTGCGATGATTTTAAATAATCCAAACTAAATCCAGAAGTGTTTCCTAGATGTTGTTAAGGAAAATACCTTTGGTGCCAAAATATTATGGAATTGATAAAGGACAACATCCCCAAACTCCAAAGAATAGGTCGAAAGAAAAATGTATGTCTTTAGGGTATTCTTAAATTGGTTGTGTGTCATGTTATACTGAAAAAAACCTCTGAAATTTGTAATCATGTATTGTGAGATATGTGATCATTCTTTATCAGATCCTACCTAGATGTTGTGAAGTACGCTGTGTTTGAGTACATGTTCTGGGTGACCCTAGCAATCGTATTCATCACCGGTACGACTCGTATCAACCTCTTCTCCATGGGATACGTGATCGGTGTATTCTGCTTCATGTGGTACGGCCAGGACATGCTCATCAAACCTCTCCGTAAACTGCTACGCATGTGAGTATAAGAATTGTTATAATAACGTTATTTTTGTAACTATGTGTCTCAGTTCACCCAGCTGTGAATGGGTACCCTGTGAGCATGGAATAGTCCCTAACCTGAGCGCCACATATGGATGCCGGTTGAATACTCCCCAGGGAGTTGAATTGGTAAAATGATCAGACAGTGAAAGAATGGCATTGACAAGGGGAAACAACAAGCGCATTGAGCGACCATGAGTGGATGGATATGTGCGCTACATAAATGTTCATATATAATAATAATCAATAATCAATAATGGAGTAGAAGACCAACCTAATTTTCAATATGATCCATATATAGTGACAAAAATATTTCCTGTTTGTGAATATTGGATGTCTAAGCCTGCTAGAAGATTATAGTGAAGGGATCTTTGTTGAAATGTAGAATGTGTGTCACATGTAAAATCATTTTTTTCTTTATTTCTGTCTCAGGTGGGACTGTCTGATTGGGTACACATTCTTTGTGCTATTCTGCAAGGCCTGTTTACAGGTAAGATATTAATGACAATAATGTATCACTCCTCAAATATCCAATCAACAAATTGGTAAATAATAGACTTACACATTCTTGATGTGGCAAGATGTATATTTGAACATTTTGCTTTTTGACACATTTTGTTATGAATGAGGCCGTATTTTAAAACATCACATATCTTTATCATATAAACACCTATGTGACATCATTACATTGTTAGCAATATTTCAGAAATCTGAGAACATTTAGCAGCTCTTTAGCTGATGGAAGAGCATGGATAAGATTTGATTGTAGCAATATCTAGAGAGCAGATGATACTTGTCCCTACACACTGCACTCACACAAGCATAACTCTGAATATCAAGGCCAGGTTTTGATGGTTAATGGTTATCATGATGTTTCAGCTGATCGGGTGCGTGTACATCAACCGTCTCTACCAGAACGAGTGCTGGCTCATACAACTCCTGGGGATAAACTGTCTCTCCTCGTCTATAGACATGCCACGTGAGTCTCACTTCTTTCTTTCTTGTTATATCGGGAGCCTTGCCTTTAAGCTAAAATATAAAAAAGCTAAAACTAGACTGTCATTTCGGCCATAATCTGCAGTCACTTAAAATTTTCACAATTTGAATAAAGTGGAATTGTAAAATGGTCTGCCTATTTGGTTCAAATCGACAGGTATCTTAAATGAAAATGACTTGGCTGGCTCTTCAGGTTTAAAAGAATCATAAAAAATCCCAAGTGTTGCCCCTCGATCAACACCTTTCACCAAGCAATAGTATCTCTATCTGCTATGAGAGTAACGCATGATATTTTCCTTTCATCAACACAATATCTCCTAATATCTCCTATTGTTCCAGAGTCTGGCACATGTACGATAGAGGAGGACGACACGGGTCTGACGTGGGACGTGATCTGCTTCGTGTTCCTCCTGCTGCAGCGACGTATCTACTCCTGCCACTACTTCCGCCACGTCGTCGACGAACTCAATGCTCAGAGCAGGCTCGCTTCCAGGTACATAGAGCTTGAAATACAATACATGCTGAAACGCTAAGCTGGAACTATTAAAATGATGATGATAAGGATATTATTATATGTTAAGCCTTATGAGAATTTAAGATGACGTCAGCACACAGAGCTTGATTCCATGGACAGGGGGCTAAGTGACCCACTAAGGGCTTGATGTTTTAGCCTCTACTTATCCTCTGTAAGGGTACCCTTAGCGAGTGTGCAATTTGAACTGGAGGTGTCTGTCTGGTGTCCTTTATCTGTTTTTCCAAAGATTTTTCAGGTTATCATCTTAAACCGATGAACAATAACAAGGTTTTCAGTCCTGCAAATTGGTCACTAAGAAGTTATTTGTTCAACAGCAAAGCTTAGAATAACATACTCGTTAGCAGAGCCTGATTTGAAGACCTAAGTAATATCCTTTGTCACCAGAGGAGCAGAGCTTATTTACCGAATTCTTATAAGAAAGATGAAACCATTTTGATTTGTAGAAACTAATCTACCAGCTCAAATACTAAATGCTTATCATCTTCTCCCCCACAGAGGAGCGGAGCTGATCAACCGAATCCTGATCCGAGAGGTGAACCGTCAGAACGCCCAGGAGGCGGAGATCCTGTTCAACATCAAGAAGCAGATGAAGCGTCTCCAGGACAAACAGGCCAAGCTCAAGAAGAACTACCATGAACCACAGGACCACTACCAAGGTCAGTCAGTCAACTCTCTTCATTATCAGTCCTCCTTTATTCAACTCTCTCACTCCTCCTGGCATAAATCATAGTGAGAGAAATCTATATTCTGGCAAAAAGGAGTGAGAGGGTTATTGTACAAGGTCCGCTATATTTGAAGTTGATGCTTTAGTTACCATATTTTGTCATCTGTCAAGTCATTAATCAATTTTCTCTAGGTCACTTTAAACAATTTAAACAGATCATTTACAAGATATTTCCATGTCATTCAAATGGAATTAGATCAGAAAGAGTGTCATCTGACTTTACAAACAAATTCACAGTAGTTTCATTAAAGTGATATTACATATTTCCATTTCATTCAAAATCAGAAAGAGTGTCATATGACTTTTACAAACAAATTCACATAGTATCAAAAAGTGACGGGGTAGAGCCAGTATTTTCACGAGTGGCGCAGCCACAAGTGAAAATATTGGCTTTACCCCGTCACGAGATGAGAGATAAGTGATATCACACTCAAAACAAAAGATATTCTGTTTATCATATGTCTCTGTGGTCGAAAATGTGGTAATTTAGGTTCAAAAGGTCTTGACTTGAGAGTAATTATTGCGAAAACGGTTACCTCTAAACCAACATTGACTTATTTCTCTCTTTCAGAGAGATCGTACAGAGTGTGAGAATAAAAATTTTTTTAGTGGTATTCTTGTTGTTCTTCCCGATTATCTCCCCTTGAGTTACTTCCCTTGAAATTCAAACTCAGCTGTCATTCTTTTCTCTGTACGCCTAGGGTTAGGTCGTACTTGTGTGAGAGAAATTCTTCTTGAGTTTACTCAAGCTTTGGATACGTTTTTCACTCTTCTGGATTATCACTGTGTTATTCCTACGGATTATTGTGTTCACCTGGATTACTGTGTGATTCCTGTGGATTATCTGTGCTAATCAGTGTCTCCAGTCTTGAGTGAGTTTTCCTTACGTTTTCCTTTGTCTTCCCGTAATGGCTGCCTTGCAAAAGAAGTGTCTTGAGTGTCAACGCTTTCTGAGCAAAGGAGATCCTCATTCTCTTTGTTATGGATGTAGTGACAAGTTACCATGCACTTATGATGATCGTTGTCTCATGTGTCACCACCTATCTCTTGATGAATGGCAATTGATGCATAACAATCGCACTAAACCCAAGACACCCAAGCGTAAGGCCGCTCCTAAATCTACCCCTGCCAAGAAGATCAAACAATCTCCCCCTGAGAAGACTCCTTCTAAGCCGTCGGAATTAGAAGAAATTAAACAAATGCTCATGTCCCTATCTTCAAACATGGCGTCCTTGAAGAAAGACACTAATAAGCGCTTCTCAGCGCTAGAGACCCCTAAGGGAGACCCCGCGGCGATAGGCTGCACGGGCGATCCGTCCTCTGACTCATCGAGCCGTATGCGGTCGGCCTCCCTGATCCACGTATCAAGGGAGGAGGCGGTCGGCTCTGCTCCTCTGCCTAGCCAAGGAAACACGGGTCACGGGCCCAGTGTTCTCCACGGCGGGCACGGGCAAACCAGCTCTACTGCCTCTGGCACACTGTCGAATGTCACGGCGCCCAGCGGCGCACGGGCTTCACAGGGAGTCCATGGCAAGCAGACCGATCCCGTTAAGCCTACCGTTAGCACGGACGGCCCGGGACTTACGGCTGCGGCTGGGAGTGAGGCGGGTTCCCGCGTGCCGGCTCGTGCGGCTGGTGGCTCCCAAGCTGAATTTATTAGCATTGACAATCCACCGTTGATTCCCGTGCTTCATGACCCAAGCGGACTGGGAGCTTTGAGTAACTCAGCCACAGACACGGACTCGTTGGATTTTACTGTAGCCTCGCATGAAGGACAAGTTGTGATCCTACCGGACTCTTATTCATCTCCGCTTGATCCGGAGTGGAATTATTCTGACAAATTGGAGTATCTTCATCGTTTGAAGCCCTGCACTGAGAAACTCTCCAATCAGACTGGGCAGCTGTTTGTTCCCAAGTTCAGGTCAGGAGCTGCCTATTTGATCCATAACAGATTTATTTCTCAGGAGTTGCCTCCCTTGGACAAGGACTTCTCTAGGCTCAACCCTCGTACAACGACTGCCAATCAAGTTAACATTTCCAGAACGGACTTGATGGAGATCGATCGCAATGCACGGCTTTCACAGGACATTCTTTCTTACATCAACTGGTTCTGCGCTGGTGTTAGAGAAATGCTCCCAGTCAAGTTTACATCTTATGACAACATTGCTCCTGATGCTCTCCAAACCATGAGAGCTGATGATGTGGCTATGGCCCATGGTTTTCTGAACTCTGTTTTCGTGGCCTCCCAAGAATTAGCAGCAGCTTCTTCAAATTCCATGGCCCGAGTTTTACTAGCGGAAAGGCAACAGCACTTGTCTAGAGTTAGAGACCTTCCGTTGGATGTCAAGGATTCCCTGCTTACACAACCTGTCCAGGCTCCAACTCTATTTAATGGATCTTGCACCCAAGCCAGCGAGTCGCAAGATGCTATGTCAACCAAGTCTCTCAATCTTAAGCTTACGCAAGCCTTATTATCAAAGGGATCCTTCCAAGGCCAGCGCCGTGGCAACTCGAATCCAAGGCCAAGTAACCAGAGCAAGCTAGCCAATCAGTTGCCTCCGCCTCAATCACAGTTCCGAGGTGGTCCCCGCGGCCGCAGGGATTTCCACCCCCCTCAATCCAGGGATCAATCTAGAGCTTCAGGGAAATTCCAAGGCAAGTCTTTTCGTGGAGCGAGAGGTGGATTTAAACGATGACTGCCACGTTCGTCTGTCTCCTTCCCCTCAAACCTGTCGACCGCTTCCGTCCCCCGACTTGGATTTGATGACTCCCTTCACCCAGCCGACTTCCCCCTCGCCCGTGGGGGGTCGCCTGGGGCGATACCTTCAGAATTGGAAGATAGTAACCACCGACACCTGGATCCTATCTATCATAGCCTCGGGATACATGCTCCAGTGGGATCAATCTCCGCCTTTGACCGTCCACCCTCAGGGAAGAAGATTCTTCCTCCAAGGTCCAAAGCTCCAAGCAGCGCTCTTAGCCGTCGAGCAACTGTTAGGAAAATACGCCATCTCGGAGTTAGATCCCGCCGATGCTTCTCCAGGTTTTTATTCACCAGTTTTCCTAGTGCCCAAGAAGGATACGCCAGAAATGAGGATGATAATAGATCTGAAAATCCTCAACAAGTCCTTTCTGAGCAGGCCTCCCAAATTCACAATGGAATCGCTAAACAACATCCGCAAGCTGATCCTTCCTCTATCTCTGTTTGCCAGTCTAGACTTAAAGGACGCTTACCTACATGTACCCATCCATCTCAAATCCCGGAAGTTCCTTCGTTTTGCAATCAACGGCCGTCGATTTCAGTTCAAGGTCCTTCCCTTCGGCATCTCTATCGCCCCTTGGCTGTTCACAAAGATCACCGTTCCGATGCTTCACTTCCTTCATCTCCATCACGTATACATTCACAGTTACCTGGACGATTTTCTGCTTCGTCATCAGGACAACAACATCTTGCTCAAGCATCTACAACTTGTCAATCACGTGTTCACCCATCTGGGTTGGATAGTTCATCCAGACAAATCAGAGTTTATCCCGTCGCCACGGATCAAATTCTTGGGAGCCATATTGGACTCGACCTCTTCCACCATCGCCCCGTCAGAGAGCCGTTGGGTTTCCATCCAAGCTGCCATCCATCTGCTTACGGACAACAGCAAGCTCCATTCACTCAGGGTGTGGATGTCCCTACTAGGGTCGCTTACGTCAATCCAGGCCTTTACCACACGCGGCCGTCTGAATCTGCGCCATGTCCAGACATGGGTCAACACCTGCCGCCATCTACCTCTAGATTCCAAGGTCACTCCTACAAGCGTAGTTTGCCGAGAGCTCCAATGGTGGACTTTACGTTCGCATGTCATGACAGGCTGCCCTTTTACACTACCACAGCCCCAACATACGATCTACACAGACGCTTCGAACGCGGGTTGGGGAGCACACTGGAATCAGCACATGTTGAGCGGGACCTGGAGTCATGCAGAAGCCAGTTTGCACATCAACTCGTTGGAAATGAAGGCGGTACTCCTAGCCATTGCCAACTGGAAGACCCTACTACAAGCTTCAAGCGTTATGATTGCGACAGACAATTCCACTGTTGTAGCGTACATCAACAAACTAGGCGGCACCAGATCAGCCCCGCTGATGCAGCTCACAAGGGACCTGTACACCTTATCAGACGCTTGGACGATATCCATACAGGCCAGGCACATCCCAGGAAAGTTGAACTTCCTAGCGGACTCCTTATCCAGAAAGAGGCTCATTGTCTCATCAGAATGGACGATTCATCCACAAGTGATGAAGCTGATCGCCGAAAAATGGGAAACACCTCAAGTGGATCTGTTTGCAACGGCATTAAACTACAGACTTCCGTGTTACGTCAGCCCAGTACCGGATCCACAAGCCCTAGCGGTCGATGCTCTCTCAATATCCTGGGAGAATCTAATAGCTTATGCCTTTCCTCCTTTCAAGTTGATTCCGGATGTTCTCAACAAGGTGAGACAACACAAGTGCGTAGTCTATCTACTAGCTCCGGCGTGGCCCACGAGGGCTTGGTTCCCATCGTTATTGAACCTTCTCATGGAACCCCCCTTGAAGCTTCCCCAGTGGTGGAACCTACTGCAGCAGCCAACCTGGCAACCGGACATGGTGAACCTCCAGACATTCAACCTTCACGTCTGGAAAATATCCAGAGAACACTCCGAGGAAGAGGATATGCACAAGAAACTTCAGATGCTATTGCAAGATCCATTAGACCTAGCACTTCCGCACTCTACGATAGCAAGTGGATTAGATTCCAACAGTGGAGAGCAGACAGAGGATTAGCCAAAGACCCCTTGTCTATGCCCATCATAGCAGACTTTCTGAACCACCTTCGGCTAGAGCGCAAGTTGAAGGCGGGAACGATCGAAGGCTACAGATCTGCGATAGCCTCAGTTGCGGAATTGGAAGGGTTAAATGTTGGCTCGGAAGTAACCCTCACTAGACTCATTAAATCCTTCAAACTGCAGGACATTAGATCACCAAATATTTTCCCCAAATGGGATCTGCTTCTGGTACTTCAATCCCTACAACGGCCACCTTATGAACCATTGAGCACCACTTCACTAAAGTTCCTTGCTTGGAAGACAGCGTTTCTGATAGCTTTTGCTTCTGCCGCCAGAGTTTCGGAACTACATGCCATTGACGTCTCCTCAATCGATTTTGCCCACAAGTATACGTCGGTTTCGTTCAGAGCTCTCCCTGAATTCTTGGCCAAAAATCAGTCCACGGCTTCTGGTCCCCTGGGGGCTAGAGTATATTCGTTCCCGGCCCTACCTGCGCCTAAAGATTCTAAGGACAAATCTCGATCTCTGTGCCCAGTAAGAGCGCTTCGTTGGTATCTGGTCAGAACACACCCTATCAGACAAGGTAGAAGGCGACTTTTCTTACCATGTATACCCGCCTTATCCTCGGAAATCACCAAGAATACCATTGCTTCGTGGCTACGTAAGACTATTACTTTGGCCTACTCCACAGCTGACCAAGAAACGGTAGATGCCAAGTTCTCTCCTCACGAAATTCGAGCCTTGTCCACTTCCTTAGCTGCCTGGAAGTCAGTTTCCATTGATCAGATAGTAGCCTCATGTCAGTGGAAATCTTCAAGTGCCTTTACCAGAGCCTATCTCCGAGACATCGCCTCTCTGCTGGGGGGCCTGTCGTCACTAGGTCCTTTGGTGGCGGCTCAGCACCTCTCTGCCTGACCCACTCCTTCAGGAGAAGGGGGGGGGGGGGGGGGGACGTCCCGGGAGTGAGTGGATTCCAGTCCCGACCTATCAACAAGATGGTGGACTACAACCATAAGTTTAGGTGGGCATATTTCCATAGTACTTCCCGCACAATACTAAGGGCTGGGTAAAATTATGTTCATCCCTAACCTTTCGTTTGTTGTTGGTGAATTGTGACGTGGTATAATCACAACGGGATTCTCTAACTACTAGTTCGAGTTCAGCACTAATTCTCCCCAGCACATCCCTACCTTAAAGCGAGTCTGCGTCCCCGTAAATGTGATGCATCACATTTATTAATTAGTAGCCCGCTACCGTGCGCCGAGTCTCTCCTAAGCTCCGCAGCAGTGTTGATTATTCATCGCTGTACGGAGCTTGACTGTGACAGAGAACCGGTTTACGTAAACTCTTCGGTTTCTCTGATTGAATTGTTTGTTTAATCAAATACATTGTTTAAACCGCTATAATGCGGCTTTAATATATCATGATTGATTGAGTTATCTCACTGTGACAGTGAGTTGTTTTGGTAACAAATTAATGCATCTACAAATTCTGAATAGAATAGCTTTTGCATATGTCATAACATTATTAAATCATCATTACAACACATTTTCTTGTATTGAATAACTGTTTTCAATTGGAAATTTATAATTAATTTCCATTTCAATTACTAAAATATAAAACAAATAAAATAAAAATGTGTTGTCTTTCAAATGTCCTGTAACAATAGACATGCAACCGCAAGAACATATTCTTTGACATATAATTAATAATTAACATTATTATTTTTAAAAATAAATGTAATCTATTATATACCAATTCGTTTATTAAACAGTGTGCTGTTTCAAACTGCGTAAGAAATATCAGTTATACGTAGTTTCCAAAATATGATAATATTCACGATAATGTGAGGATAATGAAGGGTAGTCCAGCAAAATAGATGTCTCCTTCGGGTGCGCAGTCATCGCACATATACCGAAGTTTAGATAATCATTATCTAAATGAGGGACAGTCATGTAATTTGAAAAAGCATCGATTACGATTTGGTTATTTGTCACCAATACGTTATCGATAACACAGACAGACAGATATGGTTTATTATAGTGTCACAAGTTAAATATACATTGTAAAAAGCATGATTAAAAGACATAATATATATTTAACAACCAGCCAATTTTTGGCTTATGAGACACTTTACAAGATAAAACAGTGTACAATATATTCGTAAATATAGGTATGTAAAAGTAGCTATAATACAGGCTTAAAATTTAAAAAAAAAAAGATAAATAAGTAAATACATGTAAGAGTTATAAAAATAATTGCCTTCTAAAAAACATATTCCTTATTGTTGTACTGATACATTTAATGTGTTTTGGGCTGTTTTCCGATAAATAGGTCCTAAGGCCCCGTTGCATTATAACAATCTAAATTAAAATTGCTTCTTTGATCATTGTAAAAGTGGCATTCTGAAATAAAATGAACTTCTGTTTCAACATTTTGACAAAATCGACAAATTCTACTCTCTAATGGGGTGGGGGGTCTGCAGTGTCGTCCTGTCTCTGCGTATAAGGGGAGGCTTCCACATCGTAGGCGATGGATTATCTTCGTTTTCTCTTGATTAACATTCAGACGCCATTTAGAACACCACGTTGTTACCACATCCAATATTCGCTGCAGCTTGTAAAGTTGAGATATTTTTTTCTATTTAATTTTGTATTCTGTAGATCGTAAATAAGAACCATATAAGAAGTGATCAATAATGGAAATTTGTTGCGGACGATGAAACGTTCACCTACTGATTTTCATTAGTCAGATATAATGTTCTACAGCCTCATTTGGTTTTGAAAGCTAGACATTCTGTCGGGGATTGAAATAACGTTTAATTGGCGGCAATTGTCTTGTATATGTCTTGTATGTGTATCCATCGTCCACTCAACCAGACAGGATGGCGCCATCAAACAGTGACCCGGCAGTTATATGACCTGTTACGACACATGACTAGAGTCACTGGACGTCAATAAACTGACGTCTCACACCTGTTATCTGTTACATCCGGCTCCATAATACACAACATCAAATGACAGTTCCCCGTTATATCAAGTGTTATTTCAGGCTGTTCAGTGTATCACACATATTCAAAACGATGTTATTTAACCATGAAAAATCACAAAACAAAATGAATAGATGACAAAATTGTTTCAATTTCCAAACCTCTTACCTTTCCTATCTATTAGATGTCACGGCAGTTATTATGAGCAGCAACGTTTTTATAAAGTGATTGGTTTAAACATTGTTTTTTTTTAAAACAATAAACACAAACAATTGGCGAACGGGCTGTACAACGCTTATTTGAGTATCCACCCTTATTCACGATTCATAAATCTGAACACAAACACAAGAAATTGTGAAAATTCAAAAGCTAAGGGATCCGTTTAAATGTTTACATGTAGGTTTTCAAATGTTAATTATTTGGTATGACTCATTTTGAAGTTGTCTACGGCATCAGCTAGATGAAACCAAATTAATTGAAAAATGATTTAACCCACACTGTTACTCTTCACTACCGTATAGACGCAGGTTTCGCCAATCATTTGTAGCAAATAGTATACGTAGCTTAATAGAAAATTCCCGTGTCCTTTCTTAGTATAAACTATCCAATGAAGTTGAATGGTATTTTTTTAGAATTTTTGTTTGTTTAATGATTGATTATCTTCATATTTTACACTAGACAGAAATTATTCTTCAATTTGATAACTTTTTAAACAAACTTTTCAAAAACATTTGTATCACAATTTGTTGATAAAATTAAGTGTTTTATAAATTTAACTAAATTGATACATGTTTATTTCCTAATTTGAAATTATTAAACAAACAATAGCCAAATACACATATTTTGTAAATAAACCATGACATGTTCCTTATCTTGTTTTTGGAGCGGTTTTGTTTAATGGTTATACCACTCCGATATAAACAGATATATAACATTTTGTGGTGATTTAAACAAAGAGGACTCTAAATAAACAAGCTAGAAGGCGTTCATGATATACAGACAATACTGTTTGTATACAATTTCCTTTTAAAAACACTTTACCGTTGTCATGTGATTCAGCCATCAATTGAGATTGTATGAAAATAGCATAATTAAATTTTTTTTTTATCAGAATTAGAAAATCCTTAGCATTGTTTCACTGAGTAAGTTTCATGACGCTTTGTCAATACTCCAGTCATTAGCGAAACTTGAAAACTTACAATGTCTTGGCAAGCGCATTCGTTTGGATATTAAAATTAAAATACTCTTACGAAACTAAAACGTTATATATATATATATAGAGAGAGAGAGATATTATTTATTACAGTCTCGCCCAATACAATATATGTCAAAAGTAGTTGATGTATTATTAACCAATCAGCGCGCATGATTAACGAGGGGATTCCCCTAAAGAAAAGCGAACCCTAAACCGCTCTCTTCTCCCCATCTCAGCGGTAAAGCGTAGCTCAGCTCAATAATGAGCGGGCTTCTCAGCACGGGCCGAAGGCCATTTGTGTTGGGGACGGCGGGTCCCTTTAACATTATTAAGGAGTGGAGAGAATGTTTGTTTGAGAAGAAATTACCATTCTAGAATCAAACTCGGTATCTATATTTTCTTCCCGAATTTATCTCGAATTACGTTTTATTCGTATTATACACTAAATATCGGGAAAATTCCATGATTTTCACGTACATCCTTAATATTTTGGTGTTTTCCCGCCAAAAATACGATCTTTTTGGGTAATTAATTCGTTAAGATTCCCAAATAATTAAGGTCTATCTAGAAAATTCGTTCAGTTTAACCGTTATTCGAATCAAATTGGGACGAAAATTTCGAAATTTTTACCGTTATTCTTACGATTATCTCCTCTGAGGTCGTAATTTTAATATTAAAATCCGTTATCTAGAGAGTGAATTTCTCTATCTGGGTTTTAAATTGTAAGGACTGGATACCCTCCTCCTTACGTGGTATTCTGTCAATGTTGGTTTAGAGGTAACCGTTTTCGCAATAATTATGAAACAATCACAATTATTGTTAGTAATTATAAGAAAACTTACCTCTAAACCAACGAATTACGCCCACCCTCCTCCCCGTTATCCAGCTTCTGTCTTCGAAAAGAATGACAGCTGAGTTTGAATTTCAAGGGAAGTAACTCAAGGGGAGATAATCGGGAAGAACAACAAGAATACCACTAAAAAAAATTTTATTCTCACACTCTGTACGATCTCTCTGAAAGAGAGAAATAAGTCAATGTTGGTTTAGAGGTAAGTTTTCTTATAATTACTAACAATAATTGTGATTGTTTCATTTTCTGGCGACGTCATTCCATTGTTGATCGTAACTTAGCGACGGCGATGACGTCGCGTTGATTGTAGAAGTGACGTCAAACCATTGTTCACATGACGTCATCCTCTTTGTGATATTTTCACTGACTTGAAAAAGAGATATCACACTCAGTGGCGAGAACACTTTTCTAGTACTGAGAAAACTCAGTCTCTCACCGCTTGTCATATAATAAACTACGTTTACGACACTCGTGCCTAAATATCAGTACATCTCTCGCTCTCGCTCGGGAAATACTAATATTTAGGACACTCATATAATATCCTCTATATAACAATCTTCTCCCACAGCTATCCGGTCGGGAGACTACTACCTGTTTGAGGAGGACTCGGACGACGACGGGGCACCGGACCAGGCTGACGTGCTCACCTTCGGAGAGGATCCCACGGAGAAGGAGGGACCCAAGATGGGACCCCTACAGGTGGGCGGGGACTCGTGGTCTTGAATTTAGTTTGCTTGAATTATCTATGCAGATCTAGTAATTCAGTCTTTCTACCAATTCAAGATTTGCTTTTTCATCATATGTATAGTGCTGCTAGCATTTTGAGGGAACTGGGGCTTCTACAAGTGTGATTAATTGTTAATGATCTTGCATTGTTTGCCTGCACTTCCAGTAAAAATTCTGAATAACCTTTGTTAATGTCAGAAGGTCTCAATAATATGATTTTGCAGAGATAAGTAAATGACTTAGCCTTGATTAGATAAACTTCCATTAATAGACTAGAGGTATTAGATATGAGATGGAACCCAAAAATTGGAAGGTTTTTTTTTTTTTGAGACTTAATAAATGAATTGAGTATGCTGAGACTGACACAAATTAATTACTGTGAATTAAATGGACATTTCCCCATTTGCAGGTTATATCGACAGCGATGGACAGTGGAACGGAGGCCGCCATGCAGAAACACAAGGAGGTAGAGGATGCTCAAGTGAGACTATTACGAGCTCGTCGGTGGATCTAAAGGGGAAAGGGTTCACCCCAAACCTAACATCTTTCTCCCCCTCCTCTCCCTCTATACAACCCTTATCATGCAGTATATGAAATAACACCTAGCTGTCTGCCTGTCTGGTACCTGCTTACTTATAGGCCTAGATTTTCGAAGCCCTCTTAGTGCTAAAATAGTCGTAAGTACAATACATTAACATTGGCCTACGACTATCTTAGCACTAAGAGAGCTTCGAAGATCTAGGCCCAGGCTAGTACCTTTTTGAGGTTTTCATCAATTTTGGGGATAAATCCATTCTGTTTTTTATTTTGGGGTTGTATGTCGTGCATTCTTTACCCCTAAATATAATTTCAAACCGAGCTTGCGAGGTTTGAAATGTTTATTTAGGGGTAAAGAATGCACGACATACAACCCCAAAATAAAAAACAGAATGGATTTATCACCATTCTAACATGACTAATTAGTCAAAAAAGGTGGAACTATTTTGACTTGCGCAAAAGCAATGTGATTAGGTCAAACCGGTGCAGACCGGTTCCACTCACTTGCAAAACAACGGTACAGTCCACTTTCATAAAGAACACATAACAATTTAAATGTGATTACATACAGAAAACACGTTTTTGAATAGACTCATCTGTAATCTATTGAGCATATTATCAATAGAAAAAAGTTTTCATTGTCGTCAAAGTAACGAATTTTTACCTAAATCCACCCCTACAAGAGCGACAAAGACTGACCAAATCAAGGGACGTTACTCTAAAAATAGTTGTTCACTACGTGTCGGTGAACTGTTTCAAACTTAGTGGAAGCTGTCAAGAAAGTTATATTTTGTGTCATGGTTGGGGAGACTGTGACAGGAAAAGTGGTCACTTGTAAATTAGAGGTAGGGGCAGTGACAGCATTCTGCGAAATTTGACGAATCACTGTATGAGAGGTGTTGCGATCGTTGATTTTGTTTTTACATCTGTGGACTGTGATTAATTTACATCGTGAAGCAGTAAGAAACACTTCAAACAGGAACAAAAAACCTGGTTATTCGATTAAAATTTGTAGGTGTTTCAAAATGTTGACAAGTTTCTGATATTGAAATTTAAAGTGTCGTCGCCAACATGTCTATTGTAAACAGAAAATCGCTGAGTGCAGATTGTATACTCGTGCGCGGAGGAATGTGAAGCGGTCGTTAATATTAAGAGGTGATTATCGGCGAAATAATTACTCCAAAATGTTTATGAGTAACCAATCAGAACGCAGTATTTTCAAACTAGTTTTCGTGTCATGTTAGAATTAACCATATAGATGTACAAAATACAGCTTTCGGGCTCGCTTCTTTTCAGGCTTATTTCATACACTGCTTTCCCAAGCCCACAAACCCGGGACCAACTTTCAAAATTCCTAAGATCCTCCCGAACAATACCAATGCAACCAACACCCACAAAGTGAACGAACCTCTGGTTATCCCAATATGAAATTTCTTGATCCACCCATGAAGCTTTTACCAAACTTTGTCAAAAATAATAAGTAAGTGCAATGATATAAATTTGCCTCCAGTTCTTCCAGGGACTGACATGCATAGCTCAGGTTTACTTTCACAGATATGTCTTGCACTCTTGACAACCCAAGATCTTAAATTGAACATTATTTTCTTCACGATTATTTTATCTTATTGTGGTTGTCTTCTGCCCAGGATGGAATAGCTCCTGGCAGCCCCAAGTCGGAGAAGGCCGGACCGAGTGGATCTGGAGATGAAGGTGGAGAAGAACTGCCTCCTGAGAAGGGTGAATATTATGATTTTTCATCTAAAACTGTGCTCCACAGGAGATATCGCTTGTGGAAGATCAAATATCTCCTAGGAGATATCGTTCTGACAGTAGATTTTGAACAATACCCTGTCATCAGAAAGGACATGACATCATGAAAGTTGTACATTTTTCATGCAAATGTGATGAAAAATGATTTTGGATGATAAATAGAATCTTACCCGCGTGTCTTCTGATATCAAATATATCAACACTCTTTGATAAAAGGAAAATATCCTCAGCAAGCCTTGGATATTTGTTACTTTTATCAACTTGTGTTGATATATTTGATATCAGAAGACACTTGAGTGAGATTCTTTATATAATCAGTGGTTTGAAATTTCATGTACGTGAAATGTAGTTGAAGAAAATCTAAATGTAAAGTCAGACTGAAACTGGTGCCTATAACTTTAAATAGTTCTGAATAGAAAGCTAGCTAACAAATCAAAGGCTTTTTGATTTTTTAGGCGTCAAATATAAGAATAACCAAAAGGTTATTCAGCATGTAAAGTAAGTTAAGAAACTTTTAAGCTTATTACATGATGTCATCCTTTTTAGGTTTTCATCAAGTTCATAACTTTCATTCGGAACCACAAAGGACAATCAAAATATTTTATATTCCCTAAGTCGGCATTTTATTCCCTCCTACATGTAATGTAACCTCTCAGCAAATTCTTTAAGTATTTTAACAATTATTTTATATACGTGTTTCAGCGCTGGGCAAGGTGAAACGACTGATGATGTTTGTGGGAACCATACTGGCGAGCGCAGCTGATTGGCTCATCAGACTTTTCAACAAGATCTCCAAGAACTACCGCCGGGTTGCTAGGCAACTGGAGAAGGAGATGATCAGTATGAAAGAGAAGATCCGATTGGAGAAGAGCAGCATCGAGATGAAGGAGAAGAAGAGGAAGGGAAGTAACGCTAGCAGATCTTCCTCCGATGAACCTGATGGCGGCGGAAAAACGGATTCTGGAGCGTAGGTTTTTATTTAAGAAATTCTGGTTATTGTTAATCTATATCAAGATTATGCTGATATGTCAACTTCAATATATTTAACAAGCAATTTGTATATCAATAAACTATTGAAATTGTAATTTCCTGAAACTGAATTTTTAAGGGTTTTGTGAAGCTTTTCATTCTATATCTAGGCAAAAAATAATCTTAAATGAATCATCTTTATCCCGTATGATTGAAGTAAATTTTGATTCTAGTGATTTGTCTCTCGATATGATTTTGCGCAATCTGGCTGCTAATATGTTAAAAGCATTTTTGGTGTCAATTATGGATAAATCCACAATTTGCATTCTACAGTTACAATTCTATTGTTCTGTTTGCACAAATCAAATAAACAAGAAACCATCTGTATGATTGACAAACTTGAATACTTTCCTTTGCTTCAGTGTGAGTGACCCTGACCTTGTGGAAGTGACCGTGACCCCTGCCGACTCCGGCAAACCTGCATCGAACTTCAGTGATACCATCAGGTAAATAGATAAACATTGCTGTTGACAGTAACTAAAATAGTGATCAACAAATATGATATGGTATACTTTAAACATTAAAAGCAATAATTTATGAAACAGATTTTAAAATTTGAAATAGGAAAATGGATTTTACGTAAGAACGTGAGGCATCCTTCAACATATATTTTATGTTGAACATTTGAGTCATATTAATCAACTAATCAATTCAGTTTAAGAATGCTGTTTTGAGCTTTGATATTTGTCAATGAGATTACTTTTCCTATTACAAAACTTCT
Source organism: Steromphala cineraria (assembly GCA_916613615.1). Lineage (NCBI taxonomy): Eukaryota > Metazoa > Mollusca > Gastropoda > Trochida > Trochidae > Steromphala > Steromphala cineraria. The sequence goes on from OU744730.1 coordinate 8,806,933, forward strand.
GAATTCTAAACAATTACAACAAAAATCAAATATAAAGTCACAAATTTGACTTGAATGCTTTGTTCTCATACATGAAAAGAAATTGAGTGAGTGATGAATTGCTAGGATAATGTCACAAGACACATTTCAATGCTAGACAAAGAGGTAAAGTTTTTGCCATTATTACATTTTTTTTTACCAACGATTCTGGAATTTAAATTTTTAGCTCATCAGGTCTGAAAGACCCGATGGGCTTATGGCATGGCAAGGCGTCCGGCGTCCGTCCATCCGTCCATCCGTCCATCCGTAAACTTTTCACATTTTCGACTTCTTCTCCAGAACCAATGACTCTAAATAGCTGAAATTTGATGTGCAGACTCCTTGGCCAATGGGGATTCTAAATTGTAGATTTCGTGACCCCATGACCCCAAATGGGGTCACGGGGGTCAAAACTTTTAAATCCTATTTTCATCTTCTTCTCCAGTTCAAAAAGTTCTAGAGAGCTGAAAAGTTGTGAGTAGACTCCTTGGCCAATGGGGATTCTAAATTGTAGATTTCGTGACCCCATGACCCCAAATGGGGTCACAGGGGTCAAAACTTTAAAATCCTATTTTCATCCTCTTCTCCAGTTCCAAAAGGTCTAGAGAGCAGGAAATTGTGTGTTGACTCTTTGGCCAATTAAGATTCTAAATTTTACATTTAATTACCCCTTGACCCCAATTGGGGTCACAGGGGTCAACACCTTAAAGAACTATTTTCATCAAAAGTCTGATGAGCTACAGAGCCCATGGCTCTATTTTTTTATCCATGTTTCCATATTAGTCACTTTTTCAATATAGAATTTGTCCGACCTATTATGGAAAAACTATTTATCGATTATTGTCAAATTTTGCACATGTCTTCTACCCTACTTGTGCTTGTTCTCTACTTAACATGTCTTACTTCATCATATTTACCCTCTATATTTTCTCCTCCCCTTCCATAGTGTTGACTGGGAGGCTCGTGAACGTGAGGAGGAAGAATTTGAGAAGAGCCAACCAAGAGTTTACCGTCTTCTCGTGGCCACGTACTACGCGCTAGTGTCGCAGTCGGAGCTCCTCTGCTATTTCCTGATGATCCTCAACATGATGATCTACGCTTCCCTCCTGGCCCTCGCCCTGCCCCTCATGGTTTTCCTGTGGGGCATGCTCTCCGTACCTCGCCCCTCCAAGACCTTCTGGATCACCGTTATCACATACATTGAGGTGAAGGGAAATATATTATGTAACATATGTTTAACAAATTTGAAGGAATTGTACTTTCAAGACAGCTCCTCAGTGCAACCATATGGATCTGTACTTCTCATGAGCAGATACCCATATGTAAATCTTGGTGAACTGAGTGCAATGTGGATGAAGTGTCTTCCTCCTAGACCCAAGACATGATCAAGATCACTAATATTTGGTATCTTCATCACGATTCGATCCATACCTTGACATTGTCTTACAACTTTGTATAAGTCTAAAAAGCTGTAAAATTGTACTAGCCATAGAGTAGTGTATCCATCTAAAATTTTAGATATCTATTTTCTAGAATATTGTTTTCAAGAGATAAAATAACACATCAAGTGATAAAATCATTAAGAACAATAAATATTCTGTTTCAGGCTATCGTGGTTGTCAAGTACCTGTTCCAGTTCAGTTTCTTCCCTTGGAACGACGGCAGTGTGCGAGAGAGTCCGTTCTGGCCGCCGCGTATCCTGGGTATCGAGAAACAGTCCAACTATGCCTCAGCTGATCTAGCCTTGCTTCTGGCTCTATTCATCCATAGGTCACTCCTCAAGGTGGGTGGCGCTGAAATAAGGAATTTGTTTACAAAATATTGATAGTTTGTTCTGTTAAGTATTAGAAAATATCTCTATTTTGCTAAAATTTTGTCATACAAAATATTTATTTTTTTCTCAATTGTTAAACGTTTTGGGGATGCCAAGATTTTTTGTAAGTGAAGTCGTTGATCAAGAAGCTTGTCATTTTGTATGATATCATCAGCAATATCATTAATACTCTTGACATGCAAGAAACAAACTTTATATATAACATCAGTGGTATTTTCTTGCAGCGGTATGGTTTGTGGAAGGACATTGATGATATCTCAGCTGACATGGCCAGGGCTGGAGAGAAGGAGTTGTCTCCCCCTTGTTCACCACGTCCTGAAGTGAGTTGCATGTCAAAACCCAACTTTATTAATTAACTATCAATGATATGGCACTAATACAAGTTATACGGCTTTCACTATATAAATCCACAAGTGGGCCAATACAGGAAAACTGCATGGGCCAATACGAGCAAAACAGGGCCAATACGAACAGACTGGGCCAATACAAGTCTGAGCATGCGCATACACACACATGGCGAGAGTCCGAAGCTATCGCTTCAAAACTTTCAACATATATGACAGTTCATCTATCTCATTGATAATTTTGATTTCGGTAAAAATTCACTCTCTTATATTGTGCAAGTAAATTACAAAGAAGTTAATTAATAAAAACGTCATTAATCAAGTTTCGCCTCGGGCCAATACAGCAGATCTCGGACCTGTAACTGGACCAATACGGAAAAACTTGATTAATAACATTATAATAATAGCAGTATAACCACCCACATGCTTTACATTTGGTTATAAATATCATTGATTATGATAAAGTTTAATCTTTGGTGTTCTTGAACATGTTTTGAGGACATTTTCTTTCTTTGTAACGCTTCATCCATGTTTACTCTTAAAGGTATAATGGATGCATGTCAAAAGGTGAGAAATAAGCAGTATTATTGTTGAAAGGAATTGTGAGTCTGATGAAGGGAGTGTAACCCTTTGTCTGGTTAAATCAAACTGTTGGTAACATTGATGCTTTTATGAAAATATTTTCTAATCGAGCTTTAAACATGTTTCATCAGGAATTACAATCGAGTTTGAATAATGGCACACGCTATGACTGTTATGGGACATTTAAAAGTCTACTTCAGCCAGAAAAATATCTATCGATACTTACATGTAAACATTTAAGGTGTAGCTGATTAAATTTAGACTAGGATTATTGAAGTTAATTGTAAATGAGGAAAGAAAGATGTCAATAGAAAGAAACCAAAGACTCTGTCCATGTTGTAAAGATGCAGTTGAAAAGGAAATCCATTTCATGTTTTTGAAATCAGAAAGAAATTTTTACTTGATTATTACCTGTCAAAACTCCGGAAGTAGCCTTTAGGTCATTAGTATCATCATGTGATGAACAAAATATCAAAATTTTGTCTTTGTATATAAATTATGCTTGTACGTTAAGAGATGATTTGTTGACTTGACTTGACTTGACTTGACTTGACTTGACTTGACTTGACTTGCTTTCCATGCTTTCCTATTCATCAGTCATGCAATTGTGAGTTTTCCTGATGTTGTAAATTAATTTGCAAAATCCTATGTGTTCTTCAGGATGACAATACGATAGCAGCTATTGAGTCTGCTGAGCTTGGTCAATCAGGAGCCAGCACTGTGAGTCAGCTGCAGTCATCAGACGAAGAGAAGAAACCACCTAGCAAGGTCAAACAGGGGTGAGAGCAGCCATCTTGTTTTCTTATGGATTAATGTTTTTACTTGTTCTGTTTTATGAACAAATTTCATACAATGAACAGAAATTCAGTTGATAATGCTAGAAGCACATTTCTTTTGTATATAGCATCTATCTATTTGTGGATTTGAACTGCATACATTGTCATCTTTCCATATTTATTGTGAAGGGTAAATTTAAGATCATTAGAAATCATATATGATAGGTTGATTCCTGGAAGTTAGGTGCATGAGAATGTTGGTCAAATTTTTTTACAAATCGCCTCTTTATGTCCGTAGGTTTATGAAGTGCGTGGATCCGTTCAGGAACTTCTTCAGACAGGTCACCGGGTCAACCTTCAATGCCACTGTCGATGTCTACGCTCCGATGTTCTTCTGCGACTTCATCGTCTTCCTCATCGTCGTCTTTGGTTACTGGGCCTTTGGACCAGCTGTGAGTTACTTAGTTCTCATAATTATATACAAATGTGACAAAAGTTTTAAAATCCTTGTGCTAGCCCAATCATCAAAGAAAATTATGGGTCTGTGATAAAGTGTAATTAAGAATTAATGTGTATCAGTTACATGAAAAACATGTACAGATCACTTTATACATTCTCCAATTTTGTTTCAGAACACTTCCGGCAGTGGTGATGTGACGAGTTACATCTCTGAAAATAGGGTAAGAATTTATCATCTTTTTAAGATAAGAAAGTATCAAATTTAGTAAGTGAGGGATGCGGGTGTTACCCGACTGGAGCGTCATGCTTTGAAACAAGCAAGGGACTCGACCAAAAATTACAGGATGATTGAAATATTTTTCATTCAAGTTAAGGATCAAGCAAAAGTTGTCCAACTTAGTAACCCCTTTCCAGATATTTACAGTGTTTATATTACAAAGATAACCTTGAAGCGGTTATGTTCAAGGTAACAGCATGTGGATGCAGAGACAGGGCTAACAGAAGTTGGGATAAACTAAGAGGAGAAGAGAATTAACCGCCCACAATTAACACAATAAATTGAACGAGAAAAATGCCAGAATGCGTCCGAGTTGACCAAATCTGAAGAAGGAGTTTACTGACTCAGAAACATGTAACACCACCATTCTGGCATTTTTTGCCACTCATCTCACAACAATGCACAACAAGTGACAGACAGGGTAATAGGATATGTAAAAGAGAAATCTGTGAAAGCATTCAGTTTGAGAATTATAGAGGAGGAAATAACAAAAGGGCGTGAAACCTGTGGCCCTTATTAGGGGTCATGGGGTCACCAAAGGTACAACTATGACAATATAATGTTTGCTCACCGTTTAAATGGCGAATATTTCTAAAGAAGTAAATGCTACTGTCCCCAGGTTCCGGTTCCCTTCCTTGTGATGCTGATCACCCAGTTCGCCCTCATCGTCATCGACCGCGCCTTGTTCCTACGTAAGAACGTTCTTGGAAAGTTCATCTTCCAGATCATCCTCGTCATCGTCGTCCATGTCTGGATGTTCTTTGTTCTTCCTGCTGTTACTGACGTGTAAGTTGTCATTTGCCTTTATGATATATTGGTTATATAATATTTGTCCAGTTATGAACAGAAATATGAAGGACTATTGCAATCTAATAAATGGTAATCCAAAGAACAAACTATTCTAAAGAGAAAATAGTTATGACGGTAACCTGGTAAACTTGATTGTATTTGTGTTAAAACTCTTAGCGTGATCGAATAACTCTGAATGTCCTATTAATTTGACCACTTCTGCAGACAATGATGGATGACAGAACATAGAACTCCAATTTGTTAACAATTTGCCTGATGAAAGACCCCTTTAAATCTATTTGTTTTCGATGCAATAACAGCTCCCTATTCACAGTATCAAAATTGAAAAACGACATTGTATTGATGAACTATAGCAATATTTCCTCTCCCAACAACAGGAGTTTCAACAAGAACATCCCGGCCCTGCTGTGGTACTTCATCAAGTGTATCTACTTCGGCCTCTCCGCCTACCAGATCCGTTGCGGCTACCCCAACCGTATCCTCGGCAACTTCCTCACCAAGAAGTACAACTACCTCAACCTCTTCCTCTTCAAAGGGTAGGTGTCTGGGACTCTGTAATTGTTGAAAAATTGCCAAAGGGTTGCTCAGCAACACACTCTCTCATAATTCAAACAACACATGTTGTAAGCAAAGTTAGCTAAAATTACTTCTATTCTCATAAGAGATTATTTCGGGGGTTAATAACACTTTTCTTTTTTTCAATGTTTTACATTAATCTAAATGTTCATATAACAAATCACATCTCAAGATTCCTATCGATCCTTTTCATAGTACCCTAACCCTCCTATTTCATATAAACCAATAACATCTCTTCATTCCTGGCGATTTGTCCCGAGTCCCCTAGCCCTCCTGTTTTATATAAACCAATCACATCTCCAGATTCCTGGCGATCCCGTTCCTGCTAGAGTTGCGGGCCCTGATGGACTGGATCTGGACTGACACGACGCTCGCTATCGGCTCCTGGCTGCAGCTGGAGGACATCTACGCTAACATCTTCGTCCTCAAGTGCTGGCGGAGAGCAGAGGCAGTATGTATCTATAAGTCTCTTTGCTTTGCTTAAGTGCTGTAAATGAAAGTTCTCTTTTGAAGGCAACAAAATTGCCAGACAATATTTTGCTCAAGTGAATGCAATTGCATCTAGTTTCTTCATGATAGTCATCTCCGTACTGAACTGTCCTTGTTCAAGAAGCAACTTAAGATTCACCTGTACAGGATAACCTTCTTGTGACCTATCATCAACAAAACTCTCTCCTTGAATATTTTGTATATAGTGTCTCTGGAACTCTTTGTGCACCTTGAGTATATCATGGACATGGATATGTGCGCTAAATATAACCGTTAATCATCACCAATCCTAATTTTTGTAAATATGAAAAAATTCTGATCCTAATTTCACAGACGTACCCGACCCCGCGAGCGATGAAGCGTAAGACTGTGATCAAGTACGGCGTGGGCGGCCTCCTCCTTCTCGTCATCATCTTCATCATCTGGTTCCCGCTCGTCCTCTTCTCCTTCGCCAACACCGTCTTCGAGCAGAACCCTCCCTACGAGTCCAAAGTGATGATAACGGTCGGAGGATACCAGCCCATCTTCCAGATGACAGCCCAGCAACAGAATATTCGAGTTCTCACCACTTCGGAGTTTAACATTCTGCAGAACAGATACATCAAGGATCGCGTGAGTTACCTCCCTTGATTTGTCTTATATTTAGATAGATCAAAGACCATTAGACCGTGTGAATATTTTTTTTCAGTACATTCAAACCAGAATTATCAAGCAGATATCATTCTCCATTATTATCCTGCCGAAAAGATATATCAAGTTCGTATGAGTTATCTCCATTGATTTGACTTGTGTTTTGATATTTTGCAGTCATCCAAAAATTAAGTTCGTTTAGATAAAAGATCACCAGAGCAGATGTATATCAAGGGTAGTGTGGGTTATCTCCCTTGTTTTGACATACATATTGATCGATTGCAATCATCAAACATCTGGGTATTTTCAGAATTTTTAGTTAAATAATCTTTATGACTTCAAATGTAACTTGCTGCAGGCTGCAACTGCCTTCCTGTCCAACTACGAAGCGAAGGATGTGACGATGGTCTCTCTGACGGGCAAGTCAACGTCTCTCTGGGGGATCAGTCCGCCCAGTCAGGACGACCTCATGGCAGACCTGAAGAATAACCCCAACATCAAGATGGAGTTCTATGTCAACTTTATCAGGTGAGAGGATGAGGAAGGTTTTCATTTGTTTTAACTTTAAATGTCTTACACTAACTTTGTTCCTATTGTGCTTGTCACTGCAGTGATATCTTTAAGTGTATGAAATACAGGTTCGTACTTCCTGAACTCAATATCAGCAGCCCAAAAGTACCAGTATGATTTTGTGAATAATGGAGGAAATTCAAAGAAAAATTGCATAGATTTGTAGCTTGTAGGCAAATAAGTAACCAGGTTACGGGCTAACGGATTGGAAAAGCGGCTAGAAATTTAACATGGGTGACAATCAGATGAGTTTGTGAGGACAGATGGGTGTTACTCGCATACAAAGTTTTAATAAATTTGATTTTTGCATCTTATTTGAAGTGGAGATAAGGAATGTCACCTTCAGGCATTTGGTCAAGACGACTGCCCAATGACATCCAGGCTATTGATACACAGACAATTCAGACAATTGTAATTAGATAAAATGTTGTCCCCATAACTCATAGAACCATTCTTGGAACTTTTCGTTGCCCTCTTATCAACTTTGATAGGACTTATTTCAAGGTTAAAATATGTTGGTTGTACACAAGTACTCATTATGTGCTGATTGTCTGCAGGGAGCCATCTAGCGGAAGTGCGGAGACGGTCAGCAACGAGTTCACGCTGACTCTAGACGCTCCCACCAAACTCAAGCTGATAGACGTCATCAATGGGACGTCAAACGCCACTGTGTAAGTTGTGTGTTGCTTTTTGCTTTCATATTCTCTCATACTTTCACAGAAATTTGTTTGCAACATTGGCTTTTACATTACTTAACATCAAGTTAGATATCATGACCTGACAAGTTGAAATATTCCTTTACTTTGTAAACACCTGTACTTTTGCAAAATATCGATGAATCTGTTAGATATTTATTGATTGAATATTGACTGATGCTTTTGTTGCAGCAATGTGCTAGGTTTGTTCCCGCGGTTTATACGACTCACGCTAGAAGGTCGGCCCACGGGAGTAAATGCATTACTGACAGGTACGAATGTTGTCCCCTTGTACCACCTACCAACCTCTCTACATTTCCACCACTGAACATCCTATTCTCCCATTTTCTCTCTCTCCAAACCATCCTATAAACCACTCCTATCTTTCCTCTCACCCACTCTCTCACTGATGTCCCTCTGTCTCTGTGCACATGCACTCACACCAAGACCTTTAATGACACCAGGTTAAGAGGGTAAGCATGTTGTTGGGCCTGATTTAGGACACAAGAACCGGCTTCCTGTCAACCCCCTTCATTTCTCTCTCTCCGTCTAACCCCACCTCTCTCCACTATATCTCTCTGTTCTTGTGTATCTGTTAAGTTTCTCTCAGCTACACCAAAGTGTTGTTCAGGCTGCAGCGAGAACACCTTTTATTGCCATCACCTGTCATACTAGACCCTCCTTGAGATCACCTGCCCCCTTCCCCCTCTCAACCTGCTATTTCCACCCTCCCTCAACTCCCTTCCCTGTTCCATCTCTCTCACTTTCTCTTCTACTATCCTCTTTCATCTATATATCTCTCTACATATGTCTTTGTATGTTCTTAAAGTGGTCCTGAGCCGGCATATCTGCCTGGATCCTGAAATGCACATTTAAACTATCATATTTATGATATTAATACCAAGTCCTCTCATGTCACAGGTAGTGCAGGTATCGGCTACAGCAACGTGTCCTTCGGACTGCAGCGAGACACAAGCGCCGGGTCCCTGGCCGAGTTCATCCAATGGTGGCAGGTAGAGGAGATCATCATGGGGGACTCTGTCTTCTCCTACACCAAAAACGTCAACAAGACAGTGGACACAATCACCATGCTCACCTTTAACGATCGAAAGGCACCTGCAGGTTTTTCTCTCATTACAGGATATGGGTGAGTACTAACTTAAGTTTTAAATTTAAATTGTTTGAAATCAATTTTATAAAAATCGGAAAACTTAATTTTTGATTGTAAAATACGAATTAGTAACAAAAGTTGAATATTTGGAATAAATTTATTTTGCTAATTTTTCGTCATAAGACCATGCCCTAACAATTAATATCTTCATGTTCATGAGATTATTTTCTATTCATTATTTTTAGGATATTTTCTTTTCTTGTAATGATGAATGACTTTCTTGCATTTTTGCTCAATGTTTTGATTGAATGTTTTAGAAGTGCCTTGTAGTGAATTAACTGCTGTATTCCATGCTTACCTAGTTTGTATTAGTGCTGTATCCAAGCTAATCAATGGTTATTGTAATATTTTCATGTGGTTTGCTTGGATGAGAGAATGGTTCTTGAAACAAAATCAAATTTGTCAAAACATCTAAGTGGTAAGGTTTGACATTTTCCTCTTAATAGGGAAAATGCTGCTGTGTGTAATATACTAATATGTAAAGATAGTATGAGAGATTAAGTTTAAAACATGGTATACCTTTATTATCAAGAAGGGATATCAACAAAAATAAATTGCTGTTTTAATTCAAAATACAGTTTTTCACTTTTTAATAAACACACCTTGCTAATATTGTTTGAATTTGTTGTCAAAGAACCACTTTTTGTCAAAGCAACCTCACTGCACAAGCCCACAGTCTGTCAAATATTCAAACTATCTGTCAATACTCTTTTACTGGTATGCAACTCTGTATCTGTTGAGTTACCCCCCTTGGTATTTATCCAAGATGGATACCAAAAGAAGCTTTGAAAGTGTTTTCCTCATTCTAAAACTAAATAGTAAATTGCAAAATGATTGTGAGTTTCAAATGTGTATATTTAATGAAGAAGGGTGATTATTTGAAACAGATTGTGCTCTTTCTGTGTGACTTGTGCCATATGAGAAATATTACACTTGCATGAAACCTGCTTAGAATATCTAGTTATTGATAGTCATGCAAATTTGTGACTTAGACCTTCCTAAGCTGATTTTGGTGGTTATATTTGTTAACAATTTGGTGATGGTACCAAAATGCCTCTGGTTAATTAGTTGTTTTTAACTTGTTTTTTTATTGTAGTGAGTACCGTACTCAAATCATTGAATACATTTAAAATTTGAGTTTTTAACATGAATTTTGACAATTGTGAAGCTGTATGAATGTTTTGTTTTGAGCATGTTTGCTTATTAGATTGTGACTGCATGAAATAAGCTTTGATGTATGTGAAAATATTTCACTTATTGTAATGTCAAGAATACCATTTAGCTCTATGTTCATAACATGTCTTTCAAAGAAAGTATTATGACAACTCATTGTTTTTCTAAATAGAATAAAATTTTGGAACTAGAAATTTGGTTAATTTCTGAAACTAATTTCACCCAAAAATTATAACTTTTAATCCATATTTATTGATTTTCTTTCATATACATATTAACTTTGAACTTTGTGAGACTTTGTAATGGTTATAGTAGACAGAAGAAATGGTATTCTTAGTGAAAAATGTTGTAACTCTAGTTTATAGATAAATGTATTTAGTGACCATATTTCTTTCTAAATATTGACATTCTGATAAAAATTACCTTATTGTTAGCATTATGAACTTTCAAGCATGTAAAAAGAAATTCTTTTATGTAAAGAAATTGAATTCCTTCAGTTTGAATAAAGAAAGAGTTGTGATATCTAATAAAAATCAAAAAGGCAATTATTTTGTAAGAAATATGGTATTATGTATCACTTGATGTACAATGTTGTAAACCTTTAACACTGTAGTTAGAAGCCTCATGTAACACTGTTATATTGTTTAGCAAAGTTAGCCAATCAGCATGCACGATGCTACCAGTCTAACCAATCAGCTATGATTCTCTGCCGATGGATCTCATTGGGTATTGTAACACACATTCAGCAAGGTGTGAGCAAATCATACAATGGATAAAATTGGTTTTATCAAATAAGGACATTGAAAAGGTCCAAATAACTTTTTTGATGATTGATATTTAAACGTAGAAGAAATTTCCAACTTGTCACCTACAAATTTTGGCAACTATTTTCAGTTCAATCAATTTCTGAGGAGATGTCATAACAAAAACCCAATTCATTTACATATTTTGAAAATTTCTTAAACTTGAACTTGTCAGAGTTGTTCCAACAAAAATTCAGTTCTAATCAACAATTCCTACCTTGCACCTTGCTGTCAAGACATTCAAACTGATGGTGTTGAAATTAAAGTATTCTCTCATCATAGAATATATTCAAACCATCATTCAACAAACCAAATAGAGGGGTACTAACACAGAGAAATTGTTGCATGTTGTGCAAGATGTTTCTGATATGCATGCGACCTGATGTATACAGCACGTGCCTCTAGATATGCCCTGCTTGCCTGATGTTAACTTGGTGTTGTGCCCAAATGCACAAATCCTCTGAAGAAACTCCTTCTTGCTTGGATTTCGTTCAATGCTGATGCTTGACTAGTCGTGCTTCTGAATGTTCTATCTGTTCTTGATGAAGCATTCATCATTCATTGTTCTTTCTTGATATTTCTTTCTTGAGGAAGCATTCATCAAAAAAATTTCTTTGAAAATAGAAATCTCTTTCTTATGGCTATAATAATGTTTGACCATGGTGTCATACTCACACACTCTTTCATATCCATCTTGGCCACTAAATGAATAGGTTCAACATTACTTCCCATTGCTTCTTTCCATCAACTTAAGTCTGCTTTAAAGCCTGTCAAGAATGGATACTAATCGTTTGATTCTTTTAACTTTCAAAGGGTGGGAATCTACATTTGCATAGCATTCACACTTCAAACAAAAGTATTTATGAAAGAAAAAGTTAAAATCTATTTTGGTCAGCCAAGAATATGTATCAACTTCCTCTCAATAGTGATGCACCTAAAAATGCTGCACTAACATTTTGCAATGATCTCACTTTAAGTTTCAATGATTTCAAATATCTCTGGCATTGACATGTGAACCATGAAAAAAAATCAAAAAGTTAATATTTATTCTTACAAACATTGATTCAACATCCACAACCTTTTTCCTTTCCTTGTCTTTTTCTGATCTCTGAAGATCCTAATATCCAAACTATTGTCATATATTCATTCCCTACTCCATTCCAGCTTAACTCATCCTCCTCTGACAATCTTCTCATATGTTCATTCCCGATTCCATGCCACAATTCTCCTGCACTCATAGTCCTCTGTCAATCTTTTCATTGTTCTCTATCACTCTTCCCATCATGTTATAAATTCATTCCCAACTCAACTTCAATCAACTCAATGCCACAATTTCAGCAAAACTCATTCTCCTCTGACAATCTTCTAATCATGTCATATGTTCATTCCCAAATCCATGCCTCAATTTCCCCGCAACTCATCCTCTTTTGACTACCTTTTCATCCACAGCATTATGGGACTGTACGTCTCATTCATCCTTTTGATTGGTCGAATCCTACGTCTGAGCACGACTGGTTTGTACCAGTCGATAATGTTCCTCCAGTACCCCTACGTGGACCGCGTGCTTCAACTCTGCCTCAATATCTACCTCGTACGAGAAATGAAAGAGTTTATACTGGAAGAGGACTTGTTTGCAAAACTCATCTTCTTCTATCGGTCGCCTGAGACTGCCATCAAATGGACACGGCGACCAAACAAGAAGAATGACTAAAGATCAAGCAGACGGTCAACTGAAAAGCAGACGGACAATTAAAAAGCAGACGTCATTTGAAAAATTTACACTCAAGGGCAGATGTGTATTGGAGAGCCTTGACTTCTGCTTGAAAACTGGCAAACAGTTTTTCAATAGATCAGGCAGACGGGCACCTGAAGTACCAGACAAACAGTTTGGAAGGCAGATGTCTATTGGCGACTTCTGAGAAACTATGGTCTTCTTAATTAAAATTGGGTGAAGTCATCTGCTTCCATTGCAGAGGAAATTGGATAAATTTGTTTGTTTTCTTGTTTAACTAAAGGTTTAATGCTTTTTTGTTGAACAGGAAGTTTGATGAATTTGTCTGAATTCTTTGAAATGGGAGTTTGATGAATTTCCCTTTTTTCTTGGTAGGCAATCCATATAAACTGGACAAATTTAAGTTAGGGATATAAGAATTTTTTTTAATTAATCATATATTTGATATGTATATGATACATTGCAACCAAATGATGAAATACAAAGCATGAAATTTACGATATCCCTAACTTATTTTGTCAAGTATATGCTTTGTTTTGACAAGAAGTTGATAAATCTGTCTGCCTCAATGAAAGGTGTGTTGTTGACACATCAATGTGTATAGTTTTGTGGTCAGCTGAAGTTTCAGATCTGTGTGTTAAAACTTTGATTGTGAGGACACTGCTGTCTATGTAAAGAGCAATTTTGTTTTGAAATGTTCACATCTTTGTTTGAGCTTTAAGCATTAAAATGATTGTCAAAGCCAAAACTTTCAACATGTACTACTTAAGCGACAATTTTGCAAGTAATACTTAAAATCTTAAAATAATTTGTGATGAATTTATACCAAAAACAAAGCTTTTTCACATACACAGCACTGTTCGGTCTACATATCAAATGTGATGTGTATTAATTCTGTTTTCTACTTTTGTACAAACGGCATTTGTGGCTACTGCAGGTGAAAGATAAGCTTTTTGTTGAAAGCGAAATTTGAAAATTGGTCAGTTTTACTCTTAAAATTTCACTCTCATGCATTGTGAGCAATCTTATGTTCTCAAATCATATTTGAAATGTTGAAATAATATGTATGGTGTTAAAGGTAAAGACTACAAACATTTGAACTTAAATACTACTTAACCGTTATTTTGGAAAATTCTTATTTGTAACAGAATAAGTCTTGATAGTGTTGTGAATGCCATGTCTATTTTCTTACTTATATCAATCATTCATTGTAAATCATCATTGACAAAACTTGTACATTAGGTGATTACAATTCATTTATATGTAGTAAACTTGGTTGGTTTTGAACAAGAAGTTGGGTAAATAAGATCAACTTTTTTACCTTGAATTACTATTAAGATTTTCTCCCTTGATCAGCAAATTTTCTGTCCTAATTGTTTGTCAAATAATCTTTCACAAATTAATTGAAATCAAGATTAGTATCATAAACAGTTTAATGATTTGAAAGTATATTGTAAACTGATAAACTTAAGTTTTTTGGTTCCAGTATCGAAATGTTCATTTTCAGGGTTAAAAGGGGAGATTACTCTTGAATGTAGTGCTTTCTCGTTATGAGTTGTATTTCACCCAGAGGGTAACTTTATTTCTCCACGAGGGTAAAAGTTTTTACTAGTGTTGTTTTGTAGTTAGACTTGGTGTTTGAATCTTTGTTGTAGACAAATTTTATGATTAATGTAGTTAGACGTTACAATATAAGTAGTGTTGTGTACCTTTTACATTTTGAACTAAAATACTCACTTTTTGCCAGTTTAATATTTTTCATGCAACATAAACCACTTTCTTACATGCTTTTACATTTTTACATGATATTTATATTTCAGCATCATTGGGCTGTATGTGTCTTTGGTATTAGTTGTGGGACGATTCTTTAGAGTTACGTTTTTCACCGGATCCTCGTATCGAATCATGTTTGAAGAACTGCCGTACGTTGACAATATTCTACAGCTGTGTTTGGATATATACATGGTGCGGGAAAGCCGAGATTATCGCATGGAAGAAGATCTATTTGCCAAATTATTATTTCTTTATCGGTCGCCCGAAACTCTTTTCAAGTGGACAAAACGAAAAACCAGATAATCAAATATAATGAAATTTCTTGAACACGGATGTGAAAATGCATGATATATTTTTGGATTTTTTTTAATGAAAATGAATATAATTAATTGCTACACCTACTTGTTGGCAAGATAAGAATCAGGATTCGTTTGTTTTGTTTTTTGCTTGTTGTGGTTTGTTGATTAATGATTTCCACTTTCATTGATTTTGGACAAATTCTGCTGTAAATCTGTTGATAATTATGCTTTTTGAAGAAACATTCTTAATGCTTGCTTGATCTCAGACGGTGCTCATTGTTTCATATTTGGTTGATTATCAAGCCAAATTGTTGCCAGAATTGATTAATTATTGATTATTATTATCTAATGTACCCAAAGGAAATGTCGCAGGAATTCAGTTATTTAAAGCTCAGAGATCCTGGTGTATCTAAAGAAATAATCTTTTCCTGAAGTGTATTTATGTGACCTTAATGGAATAATGTTATTTGAAAATGTGATTTAGCATCATGCACAAATTTATGATTTCACCCTTTTGTATGCAATTTTACAAACTATGTGATACAAAATTTGATGTTGTTTTTGAAGCAACATCCTTGTGCCTAAGTAATAAGTGTGCATTTTGTTTCATGATAAATGGCAAGAATGCACGTGTTTGTCACATCATAATTAAATTTATAAATATTGACTTGGTACCTATCTTGTATATTTCAGTTTCTGTATTTCATTGTCATCGATCATTCTCATACTAGTCATTGAAATATCGACATCATCATATTCATCGTCATTGTAACTTTCCATTTCTTGCATATGACTATTCTACCTGAACATTCTAATAATTATGTAAAAAATCTGACATCTCAGGCTCCTGTTTCTAGAATGTCTGCGTTAAATGAATAAATCTATAGTAGACAACCAAGCGAGAACCTTGTGAAGGCACAAGTTTCCTGGCTCAATTTTCAAAAAGTCCTTGGTACTAAGAAAGACATTGTCCATACTGACCTCACCTTAGTACAAAGAGTCCTTCGTAAAGCTGGTGCCTTGAAACTAAAATATTGGTATTAATAAGGGCCATTTAACATTTAGCTAAAATATGTTTTTGCAAATTTCCTTGTATCTTTCTTATCCCGTTTTGGTGCTCAACATGCTAAAATCTGTAACTTTGGCCTCAAATTACATTGATTATGTTATGTCGTTAGAGGTGTCATTGAAACCATCAGTATTTTGTAGCAATTTGTGTAACAATTATTTACTCAATATTTAGTCAATCATAACTGTGCAATCCTTTCAAAGTGCGTGAATTTCTTTAAACACAAAGTGCTTTATTTTTCACACTTATTCATGCATTTCTTTCCATGTAATATAACTTTGGTATTTATTTACATGATGTACAGTAAGTAGGTTTAGTGCTATTCTCTGCAGACATCCAAGCTAGCTTATACAGCTGAACAGTGGATTGAAATTAAAAATTTCTCCATTATAATTATATCAGGAACACTATCAGTAATACTCTTTCATGGGTAGAACCTACGAGTTTCACATAAGCTTATGTCACGGGATGTATTTTGGTCAATTGTATACTTTGTGACATCAAGTCATCAAGATACGTCAATTTGCTAAATAATTTGTTTTCTGTTGTTAGGTTTAGTGTATTGTGTTGTTTGATAGTAATGAGTTACATGTTTGAACAATGAAGGGTATATTTTGTCATTATTTTTCTATTAAGAAATGATCAAAATTGATAAATTAGTCTTGACTGCTTCAGATCAAAATTGGGATGAAGGCAATTTTTATTCAATATCTACATCAATGATTTATTCTTGCCAGTGTGTAAATAACATTCTAACCTAAATATATTTTTGTAAAATAATTTCGTTCTTCCACAATGTAACTGACAAAAACTCAACGTTTAGAACCAATTTAAGAAAATTAGCTAGGAAAATGAAAAATTATTTTTATCATTCTTTGGGGGGAAATATATCGGCCAGGGTATCCCATTTATCATAGTGGTTACACAAAGCACTTTTAGCATTAACCATCTCCCAGCTGGAGTCATCCAGAGTTGCCGAGCATATTCTTATAGTTATCCAGTATGTGGATGGATACTATTGAAAATTGGTGTCATTTGCTGAAGTGGATTTGTGCAAGCATACCGACATTCTAGCTTGTACTTGTATTCTAACTATCTTGTATACAAGTAGCGACAAGCTATCGCCAGCCTAGCTGGAACGTGTGCGTGTGTAGCTTAATGCATGTTCTGCTTGTTTTGTTTATGTTGCAACAGGCAGCAGTAGAGAGGTTAAGGGAATAAACTGTTTGTAGTAACGTCTCTCCAGCGTTTGTTTTTATTATTATCATGCTTGATCCGCTTATGGCTTTGGCCTGTAGTTTGTCAGTTTATTTTCTATATACCGGTACAAATGTAAAATTTTCAAGTCTTGTCTTTGATTTTAAAGATGAGTTTTGGGGAATAAAAGTAAATAAATGTGGAAAGTTTTCAGACTATGGCCAATGCCATAAGCCATTCTTGACAAGGCCCAATGAGCTAACAATCAAATTTTCAGAAATTTGAAAATATTAAAGTCACTACTACTGTAGTGAAATAATACAGGAAAGTCTGATATTGAGTTCTGCTCTGTGAAAAGTATCCATGAGAACATTGAGAAGGGACAGGTTGACAATAAGTCCAATATCCAAAGGTTTTGAGTACCAATTTTAGGATTAGCTGCAACCAAAAGAAGTCAACAATCTTCATAGGGATGAAGGATTAACATGAAGCATAACAAAACATATCAAAAATATTCGTATGGTATTTATTATCAAATGAAAAAGATTTGAGTTACACTTAATGCCAGTTCTTTAAGTTCTCAAAAAGAAATTGACTCATTCAAAAGTCATTTTAAGACTTTTATGACATTTCAAAATGCCAAAAATCACAACGGATAATGATCACATGAGATATCCAGTGTTCAAAATACAAACTTGCACAGGGGCATGTGGCTTCTAAAACCATAATTCCTACCGAGTTTAAGACATTTAGTATATATCTAATGAACATGCAGCTGTTTCGAACACTAGATATACCAGAAGAGGATATATACATTACGGTGAAACTGCATCGTTAAAGGGGCAGAAGCACGTTTTTTGATAATTTTATATTTCAAAATTTTCACTGATAATTGTAAGTTAATGTTAAATGAATTATTTTGATAGTGTCGAAAATCTCATTACACAAGCCAATCATCCATAGTCAGAGGATAAAGTATGAAGATTTACATAAAATCCATTGGCGGCCATTTTGTGTGAACACCTTTAATTCATTTTGTGCAAGAAAAAGGAATCGCAGGGCTGAACTTTACATCATAAATTTGAATTGTTACTGCTCCATTAAGTTATACATTGTCTTTCATTTGGAACCATTAATTTTCATTTTCCTGACATCACCTTATATTCCCCCTAAAAACGTGCAACTGCCCCTTTCTTTATGTACACATACACCACTTTAATCAGTTGACAAAGACATCACACTAAATATTCTTGACATTTGATTTTCCCATTAGTCCTCAGGTAAATTTATGAAGCATTGGAGTTCTATATTCATATTCTATTTCAGCTACATTAATTTGTTCATTTTCTTGAGAAAACTTCTTTCCTTTAAAAGCCTCTGTGAATATTTACAATATAATTACAAACCCAATAGTTTAATGTAACTAAATAAAGAAAAAACACAACGATTAACAAAGTTCATAACATGATATGAAACACAATCAGCTGAAATCAACAAAAATATTACCACATCAATTTGATACATAAAGCACATTGGTATGGTTAACTAGATAAATCAAATGATTATTATCATTATTCACATTTCAAATGCTATGATTTTGTCTGGTAATACAAATATACATTTTGTTATGAAAAGCTGAACATTTTGAATTCAATATCAATAACATTTTAAACATGACACTTCTTTTGAAAATTTTAAGACGTATAAAACTGTTACAGGAGAAATTTTAAAAGCATTAATGATGTGTAAGCCGTAACATCATAATTCATTTGAATATTTGGGTGACAAATGTAGATGAATTACAGCATTAAAGGGGCAGTAGCACGTTTTTTGATAATTTTATATTTCAAAATTTTCGCTTAATAATGTACGTTAATGCTAAATGTATTATTATGATAGTAACAAAAATCTCATTACACAAGCCAATCAGCCATAGTCAGAGGACAAAGTATGACGATTCACATAAAATCCATTGGCGGCCATTTTTTTGTGAACACCTTTAATTCATTTTCTGTAAGAAAAGGGAATCGCATGGCTAAACTTTACATTATATATTTGAATTATTACTGCTCCATTTAGTTTAGATACATTGTTTGTCAAATGGAACCATTAATTTTCATTTTCCTGACATCACCTTATATTTCCTTAAAAACGTGCTACTGCCCCTTTAATATTAACTAAAATTAAAAAGAAAACCATGAAAAAGTCATGAATATGCAAAGATTCTCCACAATTTATATCCATGACAAAGTTTGGCTACCAAAGAATGACAAAGAATTATTCACACATAATCAACTACATTTGCTGTATTTAATGGACAGTTTCATATTGGTTCAATATAGAAATAATAGTGCAAATGCTCTCTAATAGCTCACACATATTGTTTGGGTTGAGATAATCTAAGGTGTGACTTAACATATACACAGAAAATTTGTACAAAACCGGGACAGTAAAATCATCAGTTCCGCAATGCTTGTAACCTGGAACAGAAAGGAGAAAATTAGTTTCATTTATTGTACAAAATTTTTTATGAGGCGCTTGACGTCGTGTCTAAAAAAAGTTCTGGTAGGGATGACAGCATGAGGATCCACTTAAGGATGCAGAGATGGAACCAACAAAAGTTGGTAGTAATTAGACGGGGCTGCTATCAGTTTTTGTGAAGTTTCCATCGCCGCCGCCGCCGCCGCACTCGTACTACTAGCTATAACTTTTTCCACTAAGCTTTCCAGAACTCTTATTCATACCTTACTACTCATACCTCGGGGGAACGATTTTGACACTTTCACTTTCAAGGTCAAAGGTCAAGGTCACGAGCTATGTATTTACTCTAAGAATTCCTTGTAAACGCGATAACTTGAAAAGTTTTTGTGCTATGAAGCTCTAACTTGGTATATATCATCCTTGGAAAAGTAAAGAAATTTGAAAAGGTTTTGGCTACAATCCGTCAACGGTCAAGGTCACAGCAAGGTCATGACGCAAGCATGTTTTAGCGAAAATGCTTTATTTTAACTATGAACACTTTTAATCAATACATGATTGTTATACTCAATAAAAAGTGTTCAATGATTGTGTGACCTTGAAGGTCAAAGGTCAAGGTCATGAGATATGAGTTATTACAAAATGCACTAAATTGGGGTATAACTTTATCCCATTTAGCTTTTCAGAACTCATGAACATGTCTAAATGTAAATACTTCCAGGGAATCATTATGACATGTTCACTTTCAAGTTCAAATGTCAAGGTCACGAGTTATAAAATCACCACAAAATTCTTTGTAAACACGGTAACTTGAAAAGTTTTTGTGCTATGAAGCTCTAACTTGGTATATATCATCTTTGAAAAAGTAAAAAAATTTGAAAAGGTTTCGGCTACAATCTGTCAAAGGTCAAGGTCACAGCAAGGTCGTGACTTAAGCATGGTTTAGCGAAAATGCTTAATTTTAACTATGATCACTTTTAATCAATACATGATTGTTATACTCAATAAAAAGTGTTCAATTATTGTGTGACCTTGAAGGTCAAAGGTCAAGGTCATGAGATATGAGTTATTACAAAATGCACTAAATTGGGGTATAACTTTATCCCATTTAGCTTTTCAGAACTCATGAACATGTCTAAATGTAAATACTTCCAGGGAATCATTATGACATGTTCACTTTCAAGTTCAAATGTCAAGGTCACGAGTTATAAAATCACCACAAAATTCTTTGTAAACACGGTAACTTGAAAAGTTTTTGTGCTATGAAGCTCTAACTTGGTATATATCATCTTTGAAAAAGTAAAAAAAATTGAAAAGGTTTCGGCTACAATCTGTCAAAGGTCAAGGTCACAGCAAGGTCGTGACTTAAGCATGGTTTAGCGAAAATGCTTAATTTTAACTATGATCACTTTTAATCAATACATGATTGTTATACTCAATAAAAAGTGTTCAATTATTGTGTGACCTTGAAGGTCAAAGGTCAAGGTCATGAGATATGAGTTATTACAAAATGCACTAAATTGGGGTATAACTTTATCCCATTTAGCTTTTCAGAACTCATGAACATGTCTAAATGTAAATACTTCCAGGGAATCATTATGACATGTTCACTTTCAAGTTCAAATGTCAAGGTCACGAGTTATAAAATCACCACAAAATTCTTTGTAAACACGGTAACTTGAAAAGTTTTTGTGCTATGAAGCTCTAACTTGGTATATATCATCTTTGAAAAAGTAAAAAAATTTGAAAAGGTTTCGGCTACAATCTGTCAAAGGTCAAGGTCACAGCAAGGTCGTGACTTAAGCATGGTTTAGCGAAAATGCTTAATTTTAACTATGATCACTTTTAATCAATACATGATTGTTATACTCAATAAAAAGTGTTCAATTGGTGTGTGACCTTCAAGGTCAAAGGTCAAGGTCATGAGATATGAGTTATTGCAATTCCTTGTAAACACAATAACTTGAAAAGTTTGTGTGCTATGAAGTTTAGATTTTGTATATATTATCTCTTGAGAAGTTCAACATTTTCAAAAAGTTTTGGGTACTAACTGTCGAAGGTCAAGGTCACAGCAAGGTCAACATATATGGAGAAAATGGATTGATTTAATTTTAAACACTTTATTTCATTACAATAATGTTATACTCAATGAAATGTGTTCATTGATTGTGTGACCTTGAGTGTCAAAGGTCAAGGTCACGAGAAAATTCCCAATTTGGTGAGGCCTGTAAAAGGTGGAACAGGGTAAGGCGAAACCCAAAGTTCCGGGGCTGCTCTGCTTTTGCGGTATCCCAAAAACGCTAATCTAGTTAAAAAAAGAGGGGGATAACCATCATCAACCCATGAAGTCAGCCGCCGAAGGAACAGGAGGGGCTTAATTTTGCAGTTACATGTTTCGAGGGTTAGACTTCTTGGGTTGATGATGGTTATCCCCCTCTTTTAAGCTCATCTGGCCTGTAAGGCCCGATGGGCTTATGGCATGGCATGGTGTCCGGAGCCGTCCGTCCGTCCGTCCATCCGTCCGTCCGTCCGTAAACTTTGTGGAATTTCGACTTCTTCTCCAGAACCATAAGGCGTAGAAAGCTGAAACTTTGTGTACAGACTCCTTGGCTAGTGAGGATTAAAAATTGTAGCTTTGGTGGCCCTGTGACCCCTAATAAGGGCCACAGGGGCCACACCCTAAAAAACTATTTCATCTTCTTCTCCAGAAGCATAAGGCCTAGAAAGCTGAAACTTTGTGTACAGACTCCTTGGCTAGTGAGGATTATAAATTGTAGCCTCGGTAGCCATGTGACCCCTAATAAGGGCCACAGGGGCCACGCCCTAAAAACCTATTTTCATCTTCTTCTCCAGAAGCATAAGGCCTAGAAAGCTGAAACTTTGTGTATAGACTCCTTGGCTAGTGAGGACTTTAAATTGTAGCTTTGGTAGCCCTGTGACCCCTAATAAGGGCCACAGGGGCCACGCCATAAAAACCTTTTTCACCTTCTTCTCCAGAACCATAAGGCCTAGAAGGCTGAAACTTTGTGTACAGACTCCTTGGCTAGTGAGGATTATAAATTGTAGCTTCGGTAGCCCTGTGACCCTTAATAAGGGCCACAGGGGCCACGCCCTAAAAACCTATTTTCATCTTCTTATTTTCATCTTCTTCTCAAGAACCATAAGGCCTAGAAAGCTGAAACATTGTGTACAGACTCCTTGGCTAGTGAGGATTTTAAATTGTAGCTTCGGTAGCCCTGTGACCCCTAATAAGGGCCACAGGGGCCACGCCCTAAAAACCTATTTTCATCTTCTTCTCCAGAAGCATAAGGCCTAGAAAGCTGAAACCTTGTGTACAGCACCTCTTGGCTAGTGAGGATTATAAATTGAAGCTTTAGTGGCCCTGTGAGCCCTAATAAGGGCCACAGGGGCCACGCCCTAAAAGCCTATTTTCATCTTCTTCTCCAGAACCATGAGGCCTAGAAAGATTAAAAATTGTAGCTTTAGTGGCCCTGTGACCCCTAATAAGGGCCACAGGGGCCACTCCCTAAAAACCTATTTTCATCGTCTTTTCAAGGAGCATAAGGCCTAGAAAGCTGAAACTTTGTGTACAGACTCCTTGACTAGTGAGGATTATGAATTGTAGCTTTGGTGACCCTGTTGCCCCTAATAAAGGCAATAGGAACGTCCTTTAAATCTATTTTCATCTTCTTCTCCTGAAGTATAAGGCCTAGAAAACTGAAACTTGTAGCCTATATACTTAATTTTATGACTGGTGCCCTTGTGGCCTCTACAAAGGGGGAATCACATTGGCCACACTCTATAGCATAATTGATGATGAAGCCTGATGAGCTACAGAGCCAATGGCTCTATTTTTTTAATTTATTGTACAACATCTTGTATACTGCCAATATCAATCCCAGAGCTGCTGAAAGGTCTTGATTTGATCATTGGTCAGCCTTCAATGTTGTTCCTAGGTGGTCAGGTAATGGGGTCATTTTGGCTTCTTTTTAGGCAATGGTGAAAGTTTCCTACTTCTCCAAATTTTAAGGGACACCAAGCCTAAAGGGTGGGCAAATGTCCCCTGGACCCCCTCTAGGAACAATACTGAGCCTTGGAAACTCTTTGTACCCGTGTTGATGAGAGTCGCGACAATACAGACATAACTGGGATAATAATACCTCATAACATTACATATATTACAATGTATTCAAAGTTGTCTATCTTAGTAAAATCAATGATACGATATCATTAAAAGTAAACTATCTAATGGTATAGTTATATTTTTTTGCAATCATGAAAAGTATCATCAGATTAACTCTCAGCCCTTGAAGCCAGAATTAAGGCTTAAAAATGTATGTTACTGTATTCTTACTGCTTTTAGATGAAAAGGGTTCAGTATCATGAGACACAATACATTGTATTTGACTAAATGCATTCAACAAGTTGACTTTAAAGGGTCAGTAGCACGTTTTTTGATAATTTCATATTTAAATTTTTTTTTCACTGATAATTGTAAGTAAATGTTGAATGTATTATTTTGACAGTGACGAAAATCTTATTACACAAACCAATCGTCCATAGTCAAAGGACAAAGTATGAAGATTCACATAAAATCTGCTGGCGGCCATTTTGTGTGAACACCTTTAATTCATTTTGTGTAAGAAAAAGGAATCGCATGGCTAAACTTTATGTTATATATTTGAATTATTACTGCTCCATTTGGTTTAAATACATTGTCTTTCAATTGGAATCATTGATTTTCATTTTCCTGACATCACCTTATATTCCCCCTAAAAACGTGCTACTGCCCCTTTAAGTTGATTACTGATTAAACACAAACAAACCAACTAAAAATATATCTAAATATATTTGTTCTGATCGAAGGACCGGCTAGATTTTGGCAGGACAAATTTAAGTAGCCAGTCCTGCTAAATTTCCTACATCCCTTGACTGGTATCCAACACATACCTTCTATTGAGGTCATCTTCGCGCTGGTGCTCGGTAGACTGTGAGGGTCCAGAGCGGATCGAGGCAGCAGAAGGGTTGACGTCCTTCAGTTGGTCGATCATCTCTAGACCGTTCTCGTCGGCAACTTGCTGGATCAGGGACTGAACCTGGTCCTCGGGGGTTGACAGCGTCATCGCATTGCTCATCGAGTTCTCCAGGGTCTGAGGATGAGTAGTGGAAACAATTAATGTACAATATGAAATCTCATGTCAAATCTTTAAGCTTCTCCCAGCTGGGGGCCGGAAATACAGCCCACACTTTAATTACTAATTGACACGTCATTGAAATTTGACCCTTTGACATACAAACGACAAACGTATGTGACGAAGTTCTGTAAATGCCTGCTTCTAATTGTCTGAATGGAAAGGTAAACTTTTTTTGTAAACATGTAAACAGTTGCTATGGATACTTACAGAGGTTGTGACATCAAGATCAAAGGCTTGTTTTTCAAATTTCTCCATTATCTGTTCCACCTGTGAAAGAAAAAGATAAATAGATCAATAATGAATAAAATCTTTTTTGAAATATATCTTATAATATCTTTAGGGTTTTTACATTGTTTTAAAATGAACAACTGAATTACTTTTGAATAAAAGATCTTATTACAGATATATTTTATGAATGCTTCAATCAAAACTAAATATTCTGCTTTAAATGGATGTCAGCTGTTACCTTTGACAGATCCATCGATGACATTGCTTTGTCCAGAGCCTTACTCACGCCAGCCATATTCTTTGTGACCTGCAGACAAATATTACAAACAGTCATAAACAATTAAGCAAAGTCATATATCCATGAGGATAAAACTTAGCTTTAGTCAAGATTCTGAATATTTCTAGAATTATTTTTCAAACCAACTCGCTGACATTGAGATTCCATAAAATTCATCACTCAAAAATTGTTGAACACTAATAAATTCAGCAGCTTAAGAGTACATGCACAGAAAAAAAAAATGCATTAAATTCATAAATATAACAGGATTATTTCAAACACTTGTTTACATATCTTGAAATCATTTTATATTTTTTTAATAGAAATGTCACCTTATCCACATAAATAAAGTTAAATTGATATACTTATTTCATACACTGGTTTACATATCTTGAAATTAAATTTTCAATTTTATAGAAATGTCAGATTTTGACCACCTTATCCACCTAAAAAAAGTTAAATTGGTATATTTTCTAGACAAAACCTACTGATTTCATCGTTAGCGCAGTCTGAACCCTTGAAGCGACACCATCGACACGACTTGACATCCGCATATAGTTGAGACACTCGTTCTTCTTCCTGATGGCATTTTCAGCGTAGATCCTGGCGCCCTCTATGTTCTTCTGTTCAATTGCCTGAAAATTTTCAACAACAAAAATGAAAAAACAAGCCCTTTTGAAATTGAAAAAATTTTACATTGCTAAAATTGGGATCACCATAACTATGACCGTACAAATTCCATTTATTTTTTGGACAAGGCCTTGTTGAACTTAAATCCGTAGCCCCACCAAAAAAAAAACATTTTAACAGGTAATGTTCAACACACCTCAAAAATATATATCTGAACAATTCTGAGTCTCAAACTCAAACTTTAAAGATCTTATTGTTGATGTAAAGCACTGCACATATTTTCAGTTCATAGTTTTTGTGCAGTTCCATAGCAGAAATATGCATAATCGACAGATTCCAATTTTCAAAAGATTGGGATTACAATTACAAAGCTTAAAATTAGGGGCTGTGTGGTTTTTTTTCAGAACTTTAAGGAGAGCCTTCCTTGATCAGATACTGCTGATAAAAGATCCTTAAGTTCTTTGAATAACTAAATTTTACATGTAAGTTAATGTTATTTTACCTTTTTGACCTTATTCTGTTGTACTTTCTGATCCTTCTCTGCTTTCTTAGCAAGTCTGTCCAGCTGCTTGCAGGTAAACTGAAACCGTGGAAACATAAATCAGACATTTGATCAAGTGATAAACAAATTTCATGTGAACATGCATCAGATAAAAGATATAATTATCAGTTTCTAAACATTTCTTACTATTTTTATGTTTAAATAAAAGTAAAACAATTTGTTTTTTATTCATAAATAAAAAAATTTTTTTGGTCAATTCTATTCAGTGACAAGTTCAAATTCTTCAACGTATTTTCAATCACAAAACTTAGCACAAATGCGTTTTTTCTTCCTAATAGCATTTTGTTTTATAGAAGATAAATAGTTGCATTTGTTAAAAAACATTGGATTCATTGTTATTCAACACCAGCAATTTTAGTGTAAATCCCCATTCAAAGTAATAAAATTCATTAACCATAAGCATAAACGGGTATTACATTAATGTCACATCAATTTGTTCAGAAATCCTATCCTAACTTTTCCTTATATTATGATGAAAAATAATTTATACTTTTGAAGCTCTCGGCAAAACTATTTAATCAATCCAGCAGGCTAAAGGTTAAGCAAAAATAAGCAATCTAACAACTTTATAAGTTGTGCAAGTCTTGTGTGAAATTAAATAAGAATTACAATATTTTGTAAGTAATACGTTTTATAACATATTCTTAGATATATTTTTTAACAAGTTAAAGTTTAACATACAATGATTATGTTATGAACACATTCAGAAATAATCTCTGACATTCTTTCCTTTTTTTGAAGCAATAATTAAAACAAAGGGCTTACCTTCAACTGAAACATCATATCTGAAAAACAACAAGGATAGATATTTTTAAAAGTTTCAAATCAACATGATTCAGGAAAAAAGTTTTTTTTACATCAAGGATCAAATTTTAATCTCTCATAAATGTTTGGCATAAGCTTTAAAAACTTTTAGAGAGAAGGAAACAATTATAAGCTGTTTCCTCTGTAGAAAAGTTCACATTGTTAGCTCATCTGGCCTGTAAGGCCCGATGGGCTTATGGTATGGCATGGTGTCCGGCGTCCGTCCGTCCGTCCGTCCATCCGTCCGTCCGTCCATCCGTCCGTAAACTTTGTGGAATTTCGACTTCTTCTCCAGAACCATAAGGCCTAGAAAGCTGAAACTTTGTGTACAGACTCCTTGGCTAGTGAAAATTATAAATTGTAGCTTTGGTGGCCCTGTGACCCCTAATAAGGGCCACAGGGGCCACGCCCTAAAAACCTATTTTCATCTTCTTCTCCCGAACCATGAGGCCTAGAAAGCTGAAACTTTGTGTACAGACTTCTTGGCTAGTGAGGATTATAAATTGTAGCTTTGGTGGCCCTGTCACCCCTAATAAGGGCCACAGGGGCCACACCCTAAAAACCTATTTTCATCTTCTTCTCCAGAACCATGAGGCCTAGAAAGCTGAAACTTTGTGTACAGACTCCTTGACTAGTGAGGATTATAAATTGTAGCTTTGGTGGCCCTGTGACCCCTAATAAGGGCCACAGGGGCCACGCCCTAAAAACCTATTTTCATCTTTTTCTCCAGAACCATGAGGCCTAGAAAGCTGAAACTTTGTGTACAGACTCCTTGACTAGTGAGGATTATAAATTGTAGCTTTGGTGGCCCTGTGACCCCTAATAAGGGCCACAGGGGCCACGCCCTAAAAACCTATTTTCATCTTCTTCTCCAGAACCATGAGGCCTAGAAAGCTGAAAGTTTGTGTACAGATTCCTTGACTAGTGAGGATTATAAATTGTAGCTTTGGTGGCCCTGTGACCCCTAATAAGGGCCACAGGGGCCACGCCCTAAAAACCTATTTTCATCTTCTTCTCCAGAACCATGAGGCCTAGAAAGCTGAAACTTTGTGTACAGACTCTTTGACTAGTGAGGATTATAATTTGTAGCTTTGGTGGGCCTGTAACCCCTAATAAAGGCAACAGGAGCGTCCTTCAAATCTATTTTCATCTTCTCCTCCTGAAGTGTAAGGCCTAGAATGCTGAAACTTGTCGCCTATATACTTAATTTTATGGTGACCCTGTGGCCTCTACAATGGGGGAATCACATTGGCCACACTCTAAAGCATAATTGATGATGAAGCCTGATGAGCTACAGAGCCAATGGCTCTATTTTTAATGAAGTGTACTTAATCCGAACATTATACAACAGCAACAAATCATGCATGTAAATGACCTCTTGTTCGCGGTCCGATTACTAGGTCAGTTACAAGATCGATTCTCACGCTTGAGTGACCACAAACAAGTGACCGGTCATTCCTTGACCGCTAACAGTCAGGAACACACCAATTAGAGTCTAGTGATTCAAGAGGGGGGCCTAAGTTGAATAACTCTTCCCCGCAAATCTTGAGAAATTTCCACCCATCCAATTGAGCTCTTGTTAGGTGCAGAGTTGAATAAGATTCATCCCGACAAATCTTTGAACTTTCACCATTTGGGGATCATCTGTAAGGGGGGGATAAATTAAGACCTTCCCGACAACTCGTAAGGCCAAAACAAATATATGCTGTGTTTCAGGTGCCCTGTTCAATTCATGATTTATGTGCAAGTTTTTATATATCTCATTGAATTAAAATCCATATCTCACCATGTTACTCAGATTATAGGCATACTGTAGTGAAGCAATGTGATTCTTAATTCAATGAGATTCTTTGAAAATTCATTACCAATTACAGTAACATAAATCTAATTATAGGTACTCATGCTTTGTTTGCACAAATAGACCGTTGAGATACATATCCTAGATTAACTCATGAAAATTTATATAAGAGAAACACAATGAACTATATTCCTACCTACAAACCTTCAATCTATTTAAGTACCGTAACAGAGTAGCCCTAACCATCATGTGTTTTCATTAAATATTGTTTCGCCCTGAACCATTATAGCTAAAGCATGAGGCCGAAGTCTGAGTTGTTTGAAATTATAATAGTTCAGGGCAAAACTATACTTTATTACAAAACACATGATGGTTAGGTATACTTTATTAATTTTCTGGCATGTCGATTTTAACTTGTTTAAGTTAATCTTACTTCAAAATAAACATAAACTTTGAAAATCATAAACAGCTGTGAATTGAAATTCCTCGACCAGGGCGATGGCTAGTTACGTCAAAGCTGAATTGTTATTGACGTAATGGATCATTGTTTTGTGATGTCACTTACAAACTATACTTTATTGCGGAATAATGGTGGGCAGGGCCTTTGATCTTTTCAGAAACAATACTAGAATTAAGAAATAAAATAGCCCTAACCAATATGTGTTTTGCAATAAAGTATAGTTTTGCCTTGAATTATTATAGTTAAAGCATGAGGCCGAAGGGCACTGTTTCGTGACGTCACTCAAAAACTACAGTTTATTGCGGAATAAAGGGTGGGCAGCCAATACTAGAATATGGTTTGTGACCTGAAACACAACATTTTCTTGTTTGGCCTAAGACTGTCAAATTGTTCATATCTAGGGGAGGGAATTGAATAAGACCTCACCAATCTTGAACTTGTAACCAATCAGGATGTCTCTTGGTGAGAATTTTATAAGAGCTTCGTGCAACTAGGAAATCTCTCACCAATTATGATTGTATGGGCGAGACATTGAGTAACTGTCCTTCTCCCCACAAATCATGGGGCTAGGCTTAGTCAGAATATATTCAGTAGTGTTGGAAACTTGTGCATTATTGTGGGATTCTGCTTTGAGAGGAGACTGTGGATACACTTTTAAGACTTCACATTTGTAAGTCTATACTTTTTATGTGATTCTAAATCAAATCAATTTATTCAGTATTATGGCTATACATGATTCTACTCATAGAAGTTATTTTCGTTTAATTTTTTAGATAGATAACAAATTGTCACTACTGATCTTGAGAAAGATGATTATACAACTACATAAAATTATAAACAAGTTTGGAATTTCAAAATCTTACATTGACTACGAAATAAGGAAATAAAGTCTATACTCCAAATATGTTATGACAAATCATTGTTTGTTACACATAAAACTAAAATTGAGTAGTAAGATTCATTTTGAATTTTAGTGTTTTTAGTTCCAGTAAATGAAGACCCTCTTATTAGAGGACAAGATGATAAACAGTATCCAGTTCTTCAAAAAGGTAAATTTTGTATCCTGCTCTCTTGTATAGTTTTGCGGCAAAACTATACAAGAAACTTTTGCCATAGCATGTTTCTGACTTTCATGTATAACAGGTAACTTAAATACAGCCAATATACTGTTAGTACAAAGTTACCCTTTCTGGTTGTTTTAGATTACTGTCCAAAATTATGTTTGACCAATTGACGTATGGCACCCTCAGATTTTCTGTCATAATCATGGCTTCTTAGTTAAAATGGTTGCTGTGTAAAACTAATTATTACTCTGCCGTGTAATAAACTACAGCGTAATAGTTAATACTCAAGTAATGAAATACCACAGTGCAAGTATTACGTCACAAAAGTGTTGTGGCGTCACCATAATGGGGGTCCGGAGGAAATTTACTTCAACTATTTGACTGGGTGTCCAATCAAATTATTAGATGTAGGATACTTTTACCATTGAAAAGGGGCCCACTTGCTTAAATGTTTGCCAAAATGACCCACTGCAAAATGTAAGTGCGCCGTTACAATGTCTGTCGAGTCGTGGAAATTCTAGTTTTAGCACCCTGATGGCAATTTTGCTTGAATTTAAGCAAGTAATAATCAGAATACTAAACTTATCTCCATTTATTATATTTTTATAAAAGTCATGAATGATGTGGTATCAAACCACAGGAACCCGATATCGTAAATAAAATGTAGGTAAAACGTGGATAAGAAAGATCCGTTCCTATATGTATATATAGAGTAAAGGAATAAAGGCATCCATGTTGCCGATCTCGACTCGCTTACGAGTCAAGTCAAAATTATCGCTTCAAAGGAGATTCTTGTGTATGTGAATGAGATGTCACTGATTTGAAGCGATAATTTTGACTTAACTCGGAAACGAGTCGAGATCGGCAACATGGATGCCTTTATTCCTTTACTCTATATACATATAGGAAGGAATCTTTCTTACCCACGTTTTACCTACATTTTATTTACGATATCGGGTTCCTGTGTATCAAACTGGTTTTCGCTTGTCTTATCAAAGACGTAAATAGAATTGTATTTACACCTTTGGTCTTATAAACAAATTAAATGAATCATTAATTTGCTTTATGTATTAAAAGGAAGGTCGTTTGGTATCCTCTAGCTATAAAATGATACTTTTTACTAACAGTCGATATTTTTGGATAAAATGAAATCTTGGATAGAATTAAGTAAATAGCATATGTGACTCCAAACAACTGATTGGATGTCATTAGTGTACAAGTAAGAAACTGTTCTGTTATAATTGATGAATATGACAGTGTTTAAAATATAGCCCGTCCGCCAGTCCTTGACTGGCTAATTTTTGCCAGGGCTGTTTACCTTTTGGTCAGGACTGGTAACTTTTAATTTTTTTGTATATTTTCCCCTTAGGAATTAACCAATTTATTTTCAGGACAGGCTAGGTTTCAAATCTATTTTATACACTGAATATGATATACAGGAATCTAGATTATAGGGTCAATATTGAAAAAGCATAAACACTGTGACATGATATTGAAACTAAGTTGACAAAATGGCATGTGTTACTTTAGATATCAACGTTATTGTCAATATTGTTTACTTATTTTGTTGTGAAATACTCTGTTCATTTCCAACGCCAAAAGGAAGTTACAGTGTCACATTCAAAATGAGGCATTAATATTCTACTAAAACATTCAATAAACATACCATCCATTTTGGAGATTTTGAACTATCGGCAGACACTGTCAAAGTTGTTATGAAGTGACGATTAACTCAGCTTATCGTGATCAAATCTTAGTAATTTTTGTGAGTAACTATCACAGGTTGTGACGTCAGACACCCGGAAGGAAGGTCGTTAATTTAGAGTTATGTCCCTTTGATAAACAAATGCACGTTGCAGTGTTGTCATTACAATCGACTCGCATTATGGGGCGTTTTCAATCATCTTGTTTACGAGCTGATGTCTAAAAAGGAACACAATCTACAGTTGCTTATTCGAAGGCAAGTGATAATAATTTTAAGAAATCATCAATGTCAGTGCATGTTTCTTTGTCATTAATTTTCAATACGGGGATTGTGTCAAAAGAATATTTGTGTTTTTAATTATTTCCTTGTTTGTCTGAGAAACATGGAATCCATTTTCGGATAAGCTGAACATAAATGGTAGGTCATTCATGGATGATTTACAAAGATAAGGTAAGTTCATATTCATTAAAATGATGACATTATGATGACATAAGTACTGTCACAATTTATCTGACTAACTTGAAACTATTCTACGTCTATATTTCTTCGTGTAAATCGTATTTTATCAAATTTCAAATTGAATAATAATAAAAAATATATGGTCAACGTTTACAACAAAATGCAAGTTATATTCCTCAAGGCAAAATCAATAACCAAACATCTAAAACGCTTATGAGACGCCCCCTGGTTTGACACAAAGAATCAGCTGATGGCGTCTTCCTGGGCTGTCGCCCTTTAGTCAACAGTGCAGTGAATGTACGTAATATTGACAAGTTTTTAACAGGACCTTATATTATGATCTCAGCGCCAGATCAGTGAGTTATGATTGCCGCTATTTAATGTCACGCATCACTTGATAAGGTAAGTAAAGAAAGGCTTGACGACACTGTTCAGTTAATGATTTTTCTATTCTCTGTTGCACTCAACTAAACTGCATGTGTTGCCGTTGGCGTTATATAATATTCTTTATTCCTCCTTTGGAGAGTTGTACAATAACACGGACAGACAGAAAATGTACATCAAAGAGGAGAGATATTTAAAAATATAGGGTTGGCATAAATTTGGATTGGACTTAATTCATCTTTCCTTAAGATAGGGTAAATTTAGTGTATCTACAGAGTCTGTACAGTCCCTGGATTATCAGGGAGGAGTAGAGGGTAGAGTCTACGTCATCCAGGGAGGCACATGGAGCGCACGAGAGAAGACAGCATACAACATCTTCGTCAGTTTGGTTGAGCAGAGTCACTCCCAGCTCTACCGGACCAATGCTGGATATCTCCATCCACAGTCTGTCTTGTTCACTGCATTTAGCTGTGCAGTGGCATACGGTGTGAATCAACAGGTCTCTGAAGTGGGTGTTACACAGTTCACAGGTCCCTTGCGCACCTCCAGGACGCCATAGGGCACAGAGCTTAACAACAAACTTGCACTGTTGTTTCAGATGTGGAAATTGTCTGGATATTAGCCAGGCTCTGTGTGGAGCCAGTACTGGGTGGATTTTCAAGAAGTGCGCAAGGTCAGGATCGGCTTCAACCCGTTGATGCCATGCAGCAGTTTCTGTCACAAGTATTGCCTTCTTGACAACATGTTTCCAACGTGGGTATGGGCAGAGGTGACCATTGTTGTAAATATCTTGAAGTGTATGACACAAGTCGTACTTCTTTAGGATTCGCAGGATGTCAGAGATGAATCCTCCTGGATCCGCCATACAGTTGTTCTTGAGTGCAAATATTCTTGTCATGAGTAGTTTGTGACTTGTGTTCCTTGGGGAGGTGTGGCATAGCCTTCCAAAGAACAAGAGTTTGCACTTGTTGATGTGAGCCTCTATAGGTAGCCATCCTAACAGGGCATTGCAAACATCAGTCCTAGTTGTTTTTGGAAGGTCTTGGATCAATTTGATGCAGAAACGCTGTGAACGCTCAAGGGCTAACATTTCACTTTTTGTCAGGCAGGACCACAGCTCGCATCCATAACATGCTTTCGGGAGACAAACTGTTTGTAGTACTTTGGCACTCGTGATTGGGTTGAGGGCATCACCATGGCAACCGGACTTGAGTACTGACATCATTGAAGCTTTTAGTTTGGAGCAGGCTTTCAAGGTGCGATCAAATGCATTGAAGTTCTTGTGGAGCTCAATCCCAACATGTTTGATGGAGTCAAGATTCGGAATAGGCTTCCCATAGAGAGTGAGCTGAAGATGTTGTGTTGTCTTCTTCTCTGTGAAGGTAATGGCACCACTTTTGGATGGGGAGAAGCTAAACCTCCACCTTGAGCTGTAGTCCTCGCACATATGTACTAAGTGTTGTAGATTGGAGGTCAGAGGACTCAAGAGGGTGATGTCATCCGCTTGCGTTGGCGAAGTGACGTTGACATCCAGTACTAGTGCACCCTTGCCAGAAGATGACAATCTGCATAATAGGTCATTGACGTAGACGAGATATAGTTTTGCAGACAAGACACTGCCCTGTCTCACTCCTCTCAGTACACCAAACCAGTGTGAGATGACGTTGTTGGCTATCACACAGCTCTCCATGTTGGTGTACATGCTGTCCAGGACGTTCCAAATAGCAGTCGGTATTTTCAAAAGATGCAGCTTGTAGAGGAGACCAGAGTGCCAGACTGTGTCAAAAGCTTTTGCACTGTCCAGAAACACAGCTTTCAGCGAGTCTGAATGTTCCCTATAATGGTGTGCGGTTTCCTGGATCATGAAAGAAGTGTGCAGGGAGGACAAACCTTTCTGGAATCCACATTGCTGTGGGTTAGGGAAATCTTTGTGACAACCAAACTGAGGAATACGTATCTCGATGATTTTTTCGAACAGTTTATGAGACGGGGCTTATGAGACGCCCCCTGGTTTGACACAAAGAATCAGCTGATGGCGTCTTCCTGGGCTGTCGCCCTTTAGTCAACAGTGCAGTGAATGTACGTAATATTGACAAGTTTTTAACAGGACCTTATATTATGATCTCAGCGCCAGATCAGTGAGTTATGATTGCCGCTATTTAATGTCACGCATCACTTGATAAGGTAAGTAAAGAAAGGCTTGACGACACTGTTCAGTTAATGATTTTTCTATTCTCTGTTGCACTCAACTAAACTGCATGTGTTGCCGTTGGCGTTATATGACATTGGTGTTCAATTGGATAAAATCCGTGTTCGGATCTCATTGTTTTTAAATGACAACGAACATTAACATGGCTAAATAAAGCCTTTAACAAGTATTTCATTGAAGTTGGATTAAAATAAAACCTCATTTTTGAAAAATATGATATTTTATTGTCGTTCTTAATGGTAATGATAGAAGAATGCATACACTTATATAATTACTTGTAATAGCATAATATAAATATCAGGTTTATTTTGCACGTTGATTTGGCTCTAAGGTTTAACTTTGTTTAAGTAACGCCCGTCTTAACGTTTAAGATCTTGCTCAAACAAATGGGCGGAGTAGTATTGTGGTTTTATAAGCAGCCTGCAGTTCAAATATGATTTTTAATCATCACGAAAGTTACAGTTATTTTGAAAAATAATCCATGTTTGACTTTAAACCTAATGTGCTTTTTTAATTCACACAATGGGTTCGATGTATTTTTTTGTACTGACATTTGATTTCAATGTTCATTACCAAAATAAAAAGATTGTATTTTATATGTTTTGATTTGTCAAGGATATAACAGTTCATTTCAACTCAATTGTGGTAGAGCGGTTATAAATAAGAAATACAAGTTAGAATAATCACATCAAATCGATAAGTTTTGATAGACAGCAACAGCTTGTATCAGACTTTCTTAAAGGAAAATTCGGTAAATCAAGGAGTTTATTATGCTATTGTTTGATCCGACCGCGTCATTTTATATAAAATATGGTATTGTAAATTTCATTTTATTTATTACGTTATCATTTTCCCTGATTAAACAATACAAAATTATCGTTGGCGCTGTCTAGTCATGTTCAGTAAAATCGATACGGGTCCTTTTCCATTATGCATGAACATAAAGAGACCTTTGTCGATTTCATCTGCCAATCATTCCTCGTGAACAGCTGATTTAGTCGCACGTGGCACCATTGACGCAAAAAGGTGACGCATGAACGGGGACCGTATAATAAACTTTAAGTAAAATTTTGAATACAGCCCTTCTATTAATATTTAGCCATCCTCATATATGCTAGAGTAATTTATATCATGGCTATCGCTAACAAATAAATATATGTTTAATCTCAAATTGTATATACTGCGAAACGATTTTCGCCGAATTCATTACGGTGGTCGTATATCAAATTGAAGTTATTTGTGAGTTTTGTCTTTCGATTGCGTTGTATACGTCACATTGTGTATCTTAAGTGATATTGAATAAGTGAGATGAAATGGAACAATATAGATGAGTTATTTCGCATGAATGAAAGGGGCCGTATAATAAATTTATCGTATAATTTTGGTGCGATGATTTCATTATTTGTGCCTCTTTGAAAGAAACACTTACATTGTATGTGCAAGCCTTGGTGTACTGTTAAAGGGTGGAGGATAAGGCTAACCTTAGTAAAGACTGCATTGTGACAGAAGTCCAAGAACGCACATGTGTGAATAATGCGATGAATAATGCTGCAACTGTCGATAAAAGTTACAACCACAAAGACGAATGCACAACAACGAGTATCTCCATATTCAAGACCAGGGACCGTATAATAAACTTATGAACATTTATTACCTACGAGGGCAGTCATACCGAGGTTCATATTTTTCATATGTTGCCCTAGGGCAAAATATCACTTTTGTATTGTGACGCCACGTAATAAACAATGATTTGACGTCACGGTTCACCTATGACGTCACAATCCATACGGACCGCCGCCCGCTAGTCTGTCTATGCTGAGAAGTAGGGTTTGAGCATTTTCTTCAATTTTGGGACTACGGTAATAAACAGAATATTATATTCGTGCCCATGACATACTATGTTTACGACACTCGTGCCTAAATATCAGTATATCCCTCGCTCTCGCTCGGGAAATACTAATATTTAGCCACTCGTGCCGTAAACATAGTATGTCATGGACACTCATATAATATCCTCTATATATTCAGATGCGACATATGTGTAGGACTCAGATCTGTGGCGAGTCTCTAATCCATGGCGGATTTCCTAATCTATGGCGAGTTTGATTGTTTGATTGTTTATTGACGTCATGTTAAGTGACGTCATTGACGGATGACGTCATAATCGCTAACTGTTCGCGTCGCAGACGATACCGCTGTTCATTGGGAAGGCAAGATATTTTCCAACAGTAAGAAAATAATTCAGCCGCTATTGCCGTCCGAGATAGCATAATACCAATTGCACTATGTTACTTATTTCCGTCATACTGTCTACTTAAAGCCTTGGACAAATATCAGCTCTCCTTTGTAGCCCTTGAATTCATTGCAACTGTCTTCTTTAGTCATAAATTCGCTGAAACTATCTTCTTTAGCCCTTGGATTCATACTAAATCATGACATATTAAAGCAATTCTTATCGGTTAGGGTTAGGGTTAGCATTATTGGTTCACTGTACAATATGTTCGCCACTTTATCTACAATATACGTTACCGACCCTTGCACTAGACAAACTAACCCTAAAACATTGTCGATACGGATCCAAGGGTTAAAAAAAGATACTCAACAAATATCTAACTGATAAAAAAGTCAGTCTAACGAGAATCCAAGGGCTATTTTCCTAAAGATATTAATTTAGTGGCGAACATATTGTAGTACCGATTGCATTACTTATTGACAAATTGCAGATTTTGGCCTATAGGCCTAATACAAGTAGGAAAACACATAAATTGAATGTTGGTAACACAATTCTACCCAGCTGAAAATGTCTCATCACAATCAATACAAAATCCGCAACAGCTTTTGATAGGTACGGCAATTTTCCATGGATTTGGAAATCCGCCACGGATTTGAGGCCTGCCATGGATTCGAGTCCTAATCTTTCACGAAAACGTGTTGCTTCTACTGTCATACGTCAATTTTCCAAATAATCAGTCATACGTTAGTCAGTTATCAAATTTTGAAAGTCACAAGTTAAAGGTTAGTCAGTTCAGATGAAATCAACATGAGTTTGCTCTCATTTCAATTCCTTGTTCCGATTCATATTAAGATGACATAAATTTCAATACAGACTAACCGGAAACTCCATTAAATTAGGAACAGAAACATTTTGACGATTAAGAGTGTATTTCCTGTCTGTAGCGATATACAAGCCTATTGTTCGTTGGTCAGTTTGTCAACAGTCGCTGACATATATTTACTTACTCAAACTACTTACATCGTGATACATTATTAGGTCACGTGATACATTATTAGGTCACGTGATGGCTAGTTTGTGGACGAGATGTAAGTAAAGACTTAGTGACGTAGCTCTAAATCTTGGAAACAAATGATGGACGCTAGGACACTGTTACCATAGCAACAGTTTGTAAATGGGTTTTGTGAAAAATATTACAACAGGTATTTGTACGTTGATTAGTGAGAGAAATGCTAACGTGGAAAGTATGTGAAAGTTTATTTGTTTTTTGTATCTACCATGTATGCTTTTGGAAGTTTGGAAAGTTAACGGATTTATTCGTATGGTTTAAATGTGAAATTTAATGTATTACTTGAATATTAATGCAGAGGAATATATGGATGACGACTTTGTTCATTGTATGCGACGTTTCGACACAGATTCTTGTGTCGTTCTCAAGCAGCGACGTTTCGACACAGATTCTTGTGTCGTTCTCAAGCAGCGACGTTTCGACACAGATTCTTGTGTCGTTCTCAAGCAGCGACGTTTCGACACAGATTCTTGTGTCGTTCTCAATCAGAGAGAACGACACAAGAATCCGAGTCGAAACGTTGCATACAGTGAACAAAGAAGTTTTCATCCATATATATTCCTCAGCATAATTGTCATTCCGCAACTTCTAAAATGCCTCTCAAAGAAGTTACTTGAATATTACGACAAAAAAAAACGTTTCTGCAATTGAATGCTTACAATACAGCTTTTAGATGCCGATAATACGATACCTAAAGATGCTTTAAACATTAATATTCAGAGTTGAAATCGAGCTTTGAGTTTATAGAATATAAGTTTATGGAAATACTATCTCGTTGAAGCTTGCAGACGCAGCGAGAAAATTGATAACTAGACAACGATACGGATTGATACCAAAGGTCGTTTCTTGCGTAAAGTAATGTCATTGTCAATTGCTTGGACAAACAATGTTACCTCGAATAATGAGAGACATGGTATGTAAACTTTGATCATTCGGATTAGCATAGGAAAACAATCAAACGGACAGTTCGTGACTAGAATTAGAATAGGAGGGGTTTGTCTCGGGTGTGTCAACGCATCCCACAAATTTTAGCCCAATTCCTAATTATCCTGGGTCGAAGTTATTCGCCATTTGACAAACGATCTAATTAAAGATAAATTTGCATACGGGTGTATGCAGCCGCGACGCACCATCTGTGGTGCTTTTGTATGTGAACACGTGCATTGTTTGAAATCGGTTCGACTGATACGCTACAGTTTTGACATTTTTAGGGGTCGTTTGCTATTTTGTGTTTACAGTCATGTTGCAATTGGGTTGGGTTAACTCAAGGGCCAGTTAGAATTGAGCTTTACCGTACAGGGTTTCTAGGATGTGAAAACAGTGTAAATGTTTCGCGTTGGGTTGCGAGGTCCACTTGCTAGGACTGTGAGATTTAACTGTTAATCTCTGGTGTAGACAGTACTTATACTTACTTACTTACTTACTACTTGAGATTTACGCTGCGGTTTGATTTCAACTTGGCGCATGGATTTATCTTTGTAATGGAAAGGTGAGTCTTTAAGGCAATACTTTATATCAAAATCAATATCTATGTATTGTTTCCCTTTAAATCTAAAAGTATAAGTAGTTTAATACGTTCATTTATAATAATAGATTGGCTCTCTTGAAATGTAGCTGTAATCATTAGTGATATATCACACGTGCATTCTAGACACAGGACGGCTATATGATTCATAATTACGTTTATGGGTTTATTTATGGTGGTGATTGTGATTTTTATGAATATTGTCTTGATGAAAAAGCGCATTTGATATTACATTCTGAACAGCACATCGTTAAGAAAATTGATAAACAAGATGTGTTTGTGAAACACGAATGCCCCCGGATGCATATGTCAAGTATCAAAGACCTAGCTCCGACCAATCAAAAGTTATGACCAAGGTTAAAGTTTTTGTGGACAAACGGACAGACAGACGGACAGACGGACAGGTGAAAAAAAATTTACCCCCGGAATCTCCGATTCGGGGGCATAAAAATATAGACGTGAAATGATCTCTATATATACTTCAGCAGTGTTGTTTTCATTGAAAACGATACTTGTTCCTTTTCCGTTGCCTTTGTCTATAAAAATTAAAAAATTATGATGAGGGAAATGTATGTTTCTTTACGTCCTCGTGTGTTTGGCGTATCCTCGGAAAAAAGAATTCGGATGTATATCCCACATGGCTAGCCCAGCATATGTTTCGAGATTGTTTCTAAAGGTTAAGGATCGAATTCTCCGGGAAAACAGAGCGAGTTGAAGGTCGTTTGCAACACAGTAGAAATAAAACAATTGTGACTCGGAAATGGGGTTACGATTGTTACGTAACAACGGAGAAGTTAGTAAGTACACGATGTGGAACAACAAATGCTGTTAGACTGGCGTTGTTTGCGCACCGCTTTTTGGCATCGCTGTTACAACGAGAAAAAGCTTTCCCTGAAAAGTTATCATGTTCTAAATTTAGAACTCGGCCGTTGCAGAACTGTCAGATAGGGAAACAGTAAGTGAATTGAGGATTTCGGAAAGAAAGATTTGCGTAATATTCTGGTAGCCATTTTTAAGGGAGGTTTTAAACATGGACTTTCTATAATGCACTGGATCGTTTCTTTGAAGAAGGTTAAGGTAAGTACTTGATGTATACGTAGGTGTATATAAGATTTATGTCGGCAGGTGCCATGGTTTTAGATCACCAGTATACTATGTATGTAATCATTGGAGCTGGAATGTCTTAGCTCGATGTGCTTTATGTATACTTTTGGTATATCGTTTGGCGTTGATTCCCTAGTCATAAGAAAGGTATTTTAATTGATGTATGGTTTTAACAAGGTACTGACCCATACAAATCTTGATAACTGACTACGAATTGTGTGTTTATGGACATACATACAGATAAGCTGCGTACTTGCGTAAATTACGCAAACAATTTTGTGAAAACCCAATTCAATTGAAGTTTATTGGGTACAAGTACGCTAACATTTTTTTAAATACTCAATTAACTTCATTCACCATGCGTACACAAAGCAATTAGAACTCCAAACTTGCGTACTTGTTATTTATTGCCCAAAATGTTCAGAGCCGATATCGGCCTCTCAGATCTATTTTAAGAACTTTCATATACTCTCAGGCAGTGTCAGTTACGCAAGAGCGATGCCTTTACAACAAACATGACTTGATTAACGACACAGTTAGGAGTTTATTACCATGTGACTAAGGCCAAGTTGTGTAAATATCATCCGACTATTTCTAACTACAGATAACTGCATCATTATTTAGTCCTTGGATTTTAGTTTCACCGTCTTCTTCGGTCCTAAGATAGCTGTAGACTATCTTTTTAACCTTTTGATCCTCCCTGACTATCTTTTAGCTTTCAGTATTATCTGCATTAAATTGTAGAAGTTAGATAATGGCTTTATTTCTTTTTGTAATGTTGTCTTTATCGTATCTTTTTTTATAAAGTGAAAATCGTGTATACTGGACACAAACAATTTTGAATATTCATATTTTTATGAAATAATGAATATTTGTATAGGCCTATATATATATAAAAGTTGATAATTTTTCACAGTTATAACAGTGTATAAAAGAGATTGGAAACCTAGCCTGTCTGTTCTGGGGAAAGTAAAGAAAATGTTTGAAACGTTACCAGTTCTGACCAAAAAGTTGCCAGTTTAAGGACTCAGTGTAGGATTGGCAATATTTTAAAAACTGGTTATAAAATAACAATTGTGTGGAAAAAAGTTGTTCTTGTACATATTGAAAGTATGAATAATGATTAAGGGATAAATGACAAAAAATATATATAATATCCCTACAGGGTTTTATATAAGCATACAAAATTGAGAGTCCCAGAGACTCAGTGTATATATATTTTTGGGAGTCCTTTTCCTATTTCAGGAGTGTTTAAATTTTTTTATGGATGTTTCATACTTGATTCAAAGGTTAATTAAGTTTTGCCTATGGCGGGATGGTTATTGGTTGATATTTTAATACCATCTTAACATAAAATTTTACTGAAATGTGTTTTTGTTCAAATATTGGATATTTGTATCACAATAATACTGAGTCGCAGAGGACCCACATGATTATGTTTTTGGGGGTCCTCCTGACATTTCTGCGTCAAATACTCAGGAAAATTGAGTCCCGTAAAACCCTGTCCCTAACCCTATGGATGTCATAAACTCAGCATATTCTGATAAAGATTTACTAAGTCGTCTTCTATAATGTAACTAATTCATTTCAAATATATTATCATAAAGAAACGCAAAATCCAGAAAGTACCCAATTGAGCTGATTTTGAGGAGTACAAATATTTTGGTTACTCAAATGAGATTAAATTACCCAATTAAATTATTACAAAGGAGTACATTACCCAATAAGGCAAAAAGTTATCTGTAGCTCTGTTACATTGTACATACACGAAGATAGTGAAGTACGTTTGGCTGTTCCAAAATAACAACTTCTAGGAACTTCATATCATTAGGAATTATGTTATAATATGTCATAAACACGGGTTCATATAAGAACCAGTCTACGTTTAACGTTTATATATGAATGCTCTAGGATTCAAATATATGATATTGCATGCTCTGTTCCTGTTTCATTTTAAACTTAACTGAAATTGCATACATTGAATAATAGATATATATGCACTTCCATGATTGTTTAAGCAGATTATGAAATTATCTAATACCATAAACCTCAAACAGATAAGTAAGATTTAACGATCAACTATAGGGGAAGGATGCCTCTATTAATCGCGGGTTAAACTAGTTCTATGGGAGAGGGTATTTGATAAGTAGAGGCAAGAATTTCGCGTGTCTGACTCAATTAGGCTGAGTCTACCGGTCCGTCTATTGGCAGGTAGATAAGATACCGTTACACGTTACCACCGGCTGTCTATGTGTTATAGACCTGTAACTCACGGCTGGCTACCTCGCGCGTGAACTTTCGCATTACCTGGCAGTTTTGTCGGGGTAAAAAGGGAAATTATTTTGAATATATCTTAGTGTCATGAAGTCATTTGGTTGTATGCGTTGCTAATGTTCGATGGAACAGTTACGTACAAATATATCGTAAAGGCATACGCCCATAGTTGGAATGTAAAAAGTGAGTATTTTGCAATTCATGAATTGTATTCTGCTTGGGAGTATTGTGGAAGTAATTCATTTTGTGTTGCATTTAGCACTTTATTTTGTTTTAAAGATGCACATGCTTTGATGTAATCAGAATATTGTCGCTGCGGCTTTCACAAGGTAGGACAGAAACATGATATTCCTATTTATGTTTCCAAGGTTTGTTTTATGTCTTATCGAACTTATTTGCGTGCTTATGCAAAAATCCATTCCTGACACCCTTTCTCTATCTTTTCTAGATGAAGGAACCGCTTCACTTGATTGGCCACCGCTGAGTCGATGACGTCATCGCCGATACAGGCTCACCGCAGAATACTCGAGGGGGCGTCTCAAAAGTTTCAAGTGCAATAAGCAGGATGCCGGTGTTCGTTAACGATGATTATCTTCTCTTCGAGGCGGTGAAGTGGGGCAAGCAGGACAAAGTTCGAGCTCTCTTGTCGTCGGGATGTCGCCCTGACCTCAAAGATGACGTCGGACGGTCTGCTTTGCACTGGGCAGCGGAGAGGGGCTATCTGGATGTGCTTTATTTACTTGTTGATGAGAAGTGGGACTTGAACTCTGTCGACATGAAGCGTCAGACTCCATTACTGATAGCGTGCAACTATAGACGAGATGAGGTTGCGTCATGTCTCATAACGCTGGGGTGTAACGTCAACGCCCGTGACGTCACAGGAAATACTCCCCTACATCGCGCAATACACATGGACATGGACACGATCTCCGCCATGTTGTGTACTCACGGTGCTGACGTTAACGTCAAAAACGATGCCAAATGGACGCCACTGCATGAAGCTGCCAGGACTGGCAATGACAGCACTTTGAAAATGTTACTTGAACGCGGCGCTGACGTTAACGCTGTAACTAACAACGGAATGACGCCGTTT
The DNA here is from genome assembly GCA_916613615.1 of Steromphala cineraria. NCBI lineage: Eukaryota > Metazoa > Mollusca > Gastropoda > Trochida > Trochidae > Steromphala > Steromphala cineraria. Next base: position 8,851,761 of record OU744730.1, read on the forward strand.
TTGGCGTCATTATTTTATTACAAGATATCTCAAAAGAACTCTTACACAAACCTTGACAGTATTTTGAAAGTTTTGATTGAATCTGGCTGTCGTCTTAGCCAAGGTGATGGTCAATGGACGCCTCTCTCCGCAGCCATTTCTGTTGACAACAGTTTTATTGCCGCCCTACTCATCTACAATGGCTGCCGTTACGACAAGTGCCTACGTTACTCCCGGAGTCTTCTAGTCGAAGCCTTCACCAAATGTGAACCATTCGTCTGTCGGCTGATGGTTATGGCGGGCTACAGGGTATGCCATGATGAAGTGGAAGTCTGCTCCAGAAGAATTCCGGCCTTCTCAAGGACTTTCATGAGACTTGTGGATCCTACAGCAAATGTCAGTAGAGGGCGCTACGAGTTGTTAAACTGGTTACGTCAGGAGGCGCGTAGACCTAAGTCTTTAAGCGAAATGTGCAGATCATCCATTCGTCAATCTCTTAGCTTTGGAGCAGACGACGCTTCAATCCTGGACAACATTTACCTACTGCCCTTACCGGAGTGTCTGAAAAACTTCCTCGCTATGTCTGATTTCATTTCAGGGATATTGTGAGTCTGTACGGTGAGGATACAGTCTATTTTAGAACACATTTGCTGAAAACTGCTCTTTCGTTGTGATATGAGCAGAGCAGTGGTCGACAGGGGTCATATTTCGCACCTTTTCACTTAGGGCAGTTTTGAAAGTTGTTAGCTCGATTCAATATGAATAAGGGCCGGTGATTGGTTGACTCCAATGAAGACATATGTCGTAGAAAAAGGCACAATGCATGCCTTCTGTCGAGCAGTGGTTAGATCTATACATAACGAGGTCAGTTTCTTTGGTATGAACTGGTTTTAATGAGACTTAATATATGTGCTCTATGCATTGGATGATTCAGCTCGTTAAGCACTTTTGATATCTAAGCAATAGATAAGTTGAGGTTCATCATTGACAAAATACAATGAGTATGAACATAATTAAATGATACAGAATCCAAAACACGAAGTAAGCGACCTTTCATTGACTGACTGTTGTCCTAGATGTATCGCAATTCCAGCTAGATAACACTGCGACTTTAATTAGTTTAGTATGATAACGAACATCATATTGATGTTCGTGAATGGATGTTGTTAAATAGCCTTGTGTTCGATGTAACTAGTTCATCGGTGATTTATTTAGGCGACCTTTTTGTCGTTGGCAGTGAGAGAGTTAATGTGTATATTTTTGATTTGTTAGATCTGTAAGAGTGTGTTGGAACGAATGTTGCATTCTGTATATCCAGAAAGATTCGATGTCAAATATATTTGAGACAAAGAAACAATTGCCCCATGATCGTAAAATCCTTGATAAAATTATTTGTAATCTCGCCTCCATAGTCACATTTACATTTGACAATGGAGGAGGTAGGGCTGTTGTGTTCATTAGAATTTGCAAGATGTCGAGTTTTAGCTCGGGTTGAGAGTCACAGTGCAATATACCAAACGTATTACTATGACAGATTTACTACAGAGAATATTTCCAGTGAGGGTAAAAGATCGTGGACACGCCGCTAATGGCTGCAATATTGCCCAAGCGGCGTAAATCAATAACTCACTCACTTAAATCTTGTGTGATTACTCAAATACCTTCTTTGGCCTATGGATAATTTTTTGGAAAACCATGTTTATCGGTAACTATATATATATATAATGTGATTTGGATGCTCCGAATCACAAATTTAGATAAAATAATATTTTTAAAAACTGACTTTACCGCGGTATAACGAGGAGGAATTAATTGTTTGTGACAATGGGTGTGATTCCATACTCCAAAATGCATATCACTTGTGTGAGATCAGGATAGATCTACATAGTTTTAGATAAAATGAACACTTTTAATCCTATTACATAATAAATCTAGGACGCCAAATCATAAAGCGGCTTTAAACTTTTTTCAAGACTTGAAGATTTGATATTTCTGTTCTCTTATAACAGATATAAAATAATGAAAGGAATCATTAGGTAACGGCAATAATCTGATATTTGTAACTTCCAGTTGATATCTTGTTTAAGCGGTCAAATTTATTTTAACAAATTTTATTTATTTTACTGTACTTCATACGCAAACCGGTTCATAGTGGAATTGAAAACATTGAGGATGTACGTTTATGAGAGGAAATATGGTACTTGTAAAAATAGATCAATATGAAATGAGGAGACCAAGAAATAAAAATGTTGAAAAGCATGTAATTATTTCAAAAATAATATATTTCATAGACTAAATTTTAGTCTAGGTATTGAGTACCGCCCAGTTATATGCAAATTGAGACACTTCGTGGAATAAATAATAGACAATCAATCCTACGCAATCCATCCAAAGTGCCAATATCATATGCTGTTTGATATATTCAATTTCATTTCATGATGTTATAAAAATCACAATTTGTGTTGTTTTTAATGAAAAATACATGACATGTAGCTTAAGGGAACGATTACATCAATAGAAGCGATGTGTATTACACTTAAATGTCGTCTTTAGTCAATTTAAAGCACCCGTAAAATATAGCGTCATTTACCATGATCTATGCAATGCTACTTGAGATGATGATGATGATTGTGATGATGATGATGATGATGATCGACTGAAAAAAATAAACAGTATTAAAGTTTTTTTTAGAAATGTTGTTTGTTGTTGTTTATTCAGTTCTGAAATGATGAAGATGGAAATTATACACGTTTGACAAAAATATCCACCAACGGGAACTCTATATTCTAAGAGAAAATACAGAGTTGCTAGAACCACTTAAACCTTATATATAATGTATACTACTCAAAAGAAGTTAAGGATCAAACCTTTTTTTCTGTCCGACATAATTCTATGAAGAGGAAAAAAATATAATTCATATTTTTAAGTTTCAACGTGGTGTGGTTATCAATGGTGATATCTAGGTCGTTATCCTGGATAACCAACCCATGGTTTGGTTATCGGATAACCACCATGGGTTGATTATCAGAGAGCAAACATGGACGACAATACATGAACGGTTGCTTTCGCCTCAGACCTTGCCGTATCGTCCCTCGGAACAAACTTACCCTTGACGTGATATTAAAACACATCTCGAAATGATTGCTCAAAGTTAACGCAAAAGAAGTTATGTTGTTATTGTCAATTGTTACCCCCAATAATCATTTAATGTACAATCCAAGTCACAAAATTGCAAGGAGCACAATTGAAAGAGCTAATAAATACTTTACGATAAAACCCACCTTAAATTCGTCCTGATAATACCATAAAACACAGATTAAACATTTTTTGAAGCAGGACATAGCTCTAATTTCCCGACCTCTTTGAACACCATGTGCTTACGATGTTGTGCTGCATCGAGAGTTTAAACATGAAATAAATGAATTCCGTGAGGCTCAAGGTGAAATGAACAACATCCTCGTAGCCTCACGTCAATTTGTTTGTTACAGACTGATACAGTTCATAGACTGAATGTCGGTTTAATTTAGGAATATCCTGAGACATAAAACAGATTTTCTGTGACCCTTTGACAATTTGTTTTGGACATATTTCATTTTAATTATAGATGTAGAATGTTAGTATTTTTAGAACTCACTCAACACAGTTAGTAAAAGTTACTGGTTTAGAACTGTCTGACAACCAGTCAGGACACCCTCAATCAGCACGTGAAATGCGTGTTCCGTGAGTATGCAAACGATAATGAAGAAATGTGAAGGAATGGAGTTCACTCAACCATTAAACCACTACAAATACTTTTAAAACTTTTTTCATTTGATTAACACTAAAACTTATTATGAAAGAAATAACTTTCAACAATTGCCATGTGGTGTATATGAAATAATGACCTTGACTTCGTGAATATCTGTAATAACCATCTCGCTCGATGGTTATCACAGATATTCACTCAGTCAGAGGTCATTATTTCAACCTTAATGTGGAAAAGCATATGTTATATTAAAAAAACAACGAGCATGGCAGTCTCCTGAAAACTCACTAACTCAGTGACCCTCAAAACAAGTGTCAGTAAAACCGTTTGCAACGGCCAAACACAAAGTGGTCGGACCTTTCGGATGTGGTTGTGTCTCTAAACGTGTCATATGCATTTTTCATGAACAATTTGAGCAACAAAATCACTACCATGATGGTGACGCTCTCAACTGAAATTTCGTCATGGTCGGACATAAAAAAAACTCAGGGCAGGGCAGATATCATTGTGTGGCCACAGGAAGGTTTAACAGAGAAGATCTTCACTCTTTGAATGCAACGAAATCTTTGGGCAACATTCCTTTGTGTGAAACCAACCCACAGCCATGCAATGATTCTTCCTTTACCAAGATGTCATGAGGAAATAAAGGTTTGACCCGTTCCTGTCTCAGGGTACGAACGTTACGCTAACTCCACTAATCTGTACCCTGGGCTCAGAAGCTAGATTCGCTCGCGTGGCCCGATTGGGATATAGCCAATGAAATAATTTTCTTGTTGAAATTTTATTGAGAAGGTGGCGAGAAAAGATTTGAATGGCTATATTCCGAGTCGGGCCGCGCGAGCGAATCTAGCTTTTGAGCCCAGGGTACAGATTAGTGGAGTTAGCGTAACGTTCGTACCCTGAGACTGGATGGTTTGACCCTTAACTTTTGAGTAGTATACGATGATATGTTGTGCCAATCTGCCAAGCTAATTGGTAAGCTTACAAATTCGATTTAGTAAGCTTATTTTTTCAGATATTTGATAAGTTTCTCATTCTAATAAGTAAAATGATATAAAGAGGTCGTATATTTTTTGTTACCTACGCCATTGATTACTCTTTGTTCGTAATCTATATATAAAAGTGAACATCAAGATTAACGAAGCAACCATACTATGTCCTTTAAACTACTAGAATAAAACATGAGCCTTTCATTTAATCAATTTCAAACAAGAAATCGTATGCCATTCTTGATTATAATTTTGCATACTTTAACTGACTTATCTCCTTAAACATTCAGATTAAAAATACAAATTTCCTTGAGTGCACTGTAAAATATGTCATTTACATATCCATAAATCTTTTTTGATGCAGTATTTTGTCGACAGCGGTCAAATTTGAACACACACATATTATATTTGAAAGTAGTTTGATTCCTACAGAAAAAAAGCTACGATCATTTTCGTACATCGCCGAAGTGAGACGATCTTATCCAAATGCATCAAGGATATGACGTCACGACTCTGTGACGTCACAGCTATGGCTACCACAAGAAGCGTGAGATTACGATGTTCATCCTCTCGTAAATAAGGCGTGAATAATGTCTGGCGGCGGCCCTGATGAAGACGGGGGTCGGAGAGAGAGTCGGGCTAGCCGCCGATTTCAAATTCTTGAAGCGCAAGGCCTTATTGTCGGCAGAACACTTGGGACTGGTTCGTATGCTTGTGTCAAGTCTGCTTACGACATCAACAAAAAGTGCAAAGTGGCCATCAAAATAATATCGAAGAGAAAAGCACCGGAAGACTATCTGGTCAAGTTCCTTCCGCGGGAAATTGAAGTCGTGCGAATAATGCGTCACCCAAATCTAATTCAATTCCATCAAGTGATAGAAACTACGACACGATTTTTCTTGGTTATGGAAATCTCAGAAAATGGCGATCTCCTTGAACACGTTAGAAAAAGCAAATCTATCGATGAACCACAGGCCGGTAAATGGTTGAGGCATCTCTTAGATGGGATGACATACATGCATAATAAGGGAATTGTTCACAGGGATCTCAAATGTGAGAATTTGTTGGTTGATTCAAACAATATCCTCAGAATAACAGACTTCGGATTTGCAAAGAGGATATTCAAAGGAAAAGGCAATGAACATATGAGTGAGACGTATTGCGGGAGCTATGCATATGCACCTCCTGAAATCTTGAAAGGAGTTCCTTACAACCCATTTTGTGCAGAGGTCTGGAGCATAGGAATTGTGCTGTTTACAATGGTAAGGATTTTGTTTTTCATGTTTTCACAATGAGAATTCACTTTCCTAGTCCTGTTTAGATTCATTTATTATGTTGAAAGTAAGAAGTTTACTGCACTTGTGCTAGGCCTACATAGCACAAATAAGTGTTCGTTTTAATGACAAACGAAGGTGAATGATAATTTGGAATATTTACAGATTAATTTTCAAAGATCTGATATCAGAATGAAATACTGACAAGTCTGAAAATATATTACATTATATTATCTTCAACGACTCTTCATATTTGTAGATATTTCCTTATTCAAACTGTAAGTCAAGTCAAGGATTTTGTCCAAACGACAGTTGTCTCCCTTTTCTGAAGAGCTGAATAGAACATTGCGATTTAAATAGTAAACTTATGAGCTATCTTTACAAGGAATTGATTCGTAAACTTCTATAATTTTATTCATTGTTTTAGGTGTATGGTCGGCTCCCCTTTGATGATTCTGATCACAAGAGACTTCTGAAGCAAGTTCAAGCCAAAGTATTATTCCCATCAAAACCAGAAATATCGGAGAACTGCAGAATCTTGATATTGAAAATGCTGACTAAAGGAGGTGACAGAATACCCCTTGGCAATATCAGGTTTGTGAAGTAGCTATTATCTGAGAATACAATATGAGAAAAAAATAAAAATAATTGAGAGATGTCAAGATTTAATTCCTGTATCTTAACAGTTTCCCTTTGCAAAAACACAATTCAGAAAACATAATGTTGTTGAATCCTACCCGTAACCAAACATATGAAGAAGGAATTCACTTCAACATTTCAACAAGAAATTTAGGTATACTGGTTATGCTTTGGCTGTTATTAGCTCCTTTTAAGAAAATTTTAAAGATAAAGAAAAAAACGGGGTTTTTTTGGCTCTGATTTTGCTTTAAAGTTGATAGTGAATGGAAGGGGATTCTTCAGAATTTTAGATATTTGACATTCTTTTTTGCGACGAGGGTTATTCATACAGTAAAAGGTTATATCTTATTATAATAAAAAAGATAACTTATCAAATTCTTTCCTTCACTCAAGTCGGCAAATCAAGGTAAAACCCAAATCATTTACAAAAGGTGCTGTTTAAAGATTGATTTCTAACAGTAGGACAAAAGTTTTAGATTTGATTAATGGTAGATACTAGATAGATACAGTGGTAGTTAATCCATGACTTACGATTATGAACAATGTTTCAGATTTGATTCATGGTACAAAACCCATTGCCTTCTCCCAGATGACCCGAAACCCGAATCTTCCTTTACAAACACTCCTCCAAAACCCCCAACTCCAGATTCAGGGGAACCTATCAATGCTACTCCAGCTCTGAAAGGAAATCCTCAAAAGCCAACGCTGGAATCCCACGAATCTGAACTGAGATATCTCGATGGCATAGCCATTGATGAAACAGTAGCCAAAGTGCAAGAACTTGGAGAAATACTGACTCCGGATGAGAAGTCGCTCAGCAATGATACAATAACATAGCTTTCTTTAACTAGAATGTTGTAGTGTACCTAGATATTGAAAGAAAAGCGAAAGTGCACAACTTGGTGTAATATTGGCTTGTGACTTAGCAGCAATACTGTAACATAGTATTCAGTGAATACTCAGTGGGTTTGTGGGTAAATAAGCTTTGAAATCTGTACTTGGAATTCATGTTTGTTTGTATACTTAATCTGATAACGGGAATGAGAGGAAAAGTGTTTATTATGCCTTAATCATGTTAATGCCGAATCTATTTTTGTTATAATTATTCCTGAATAATTCATGTAAATAAATCATCTATTACAAAATATGTGTTGGAAGTATGTCAATTCACATTAGCTCATTGACAAAATCTTTGAAAATTTTAACATTTTAGAAAAGTAAAATGCTAAAGCAACACCAACATTAAGAGAAAGAACAAATGGATTGTTATTTTCAAATCTGTTCATGAATATAAAACTTTTTTTCTGCCCGATTTTTAGGGAAATCTACAACTTGTGTTCCCATTGACAAAAGTATCTGTACACAAGATATCAGCTCCATTGAAGCAGTGGTTCTGGAAAGACGACTGATAAACCTTGTTTTCTTATGGGTTACCAAACGAAAAACAAAACATAAATTTTAGCATTTGTTTATTATATGGCTGTGAGGGCTTTGAGACAGAAACAAAGTGTCCACAGCCCATGAACACATTGCAACATATATAGAACTAGCATCTGGGTGATAAAGCTTGCATCACAACTCAATTCATACCCAGAAAATCTGGCAATAGAATTAGTATCTATGCAAGCAATGTACAATAACAAACAAATATATCATGGCCCAAAAGCATGGATATGGTAACTCAACATGTTAATATGTTAAGCACATTTGAATATCTTTCTTCATGCTAGGATTTCATAAATGCTCTTTGAAAAATGTATAGTTTTATGAGCCCATATTTACAGTATGTACAAATATTATTTACAATATTTTACGATACATTGTGTACATTTACAAGAAAGCTCCTGATTGGTGGATAATCCATCTTTTGGCACAAGAACTCTTTCCATTAACAGAGGCTTATATTATACAGGTTTTTCTCTCTGAAGATCACAATAGTTCATTTTTCTTTCTAGTTATTGTTTTACCAAATACTAAATCTGTTCTCAATGAATATAACATTTCAACAGAAACAATCATACATTTACATAAATAACGGTAGTACACAGGAAAGATTGTTAATTCAGCACTAATAAAATATAAAGAAACAAAGAAATCAAAAGTATGGAAAAATATGAACTTAAACAATGAATAACAATTGTTTATGATTGTATAATTAACTGATTGTATTGGAAGGATATATGATCTTATAATACATATCTAATAGTTAAATCTTTGCAAAAATAACTCAAACACAAAAAATAATAATTAGCAATGAAATATTTCACCAAACAAAAATGTCAGAACAAAGCATATTGGAAATAATTGGGATTTCAATATGTATGATGAAAACATTCTTTCTGGATTAGGATTACATACAAAACAAGGATTTCTACTCTTTTTCCATTATCTAAATATATCTTAAAAGACATAATATTTATGTAAACAAAACAAAAAGGACTTGAATGATGAACTGATTGGGACTTAATCTCTTTTCCTCGAGATTTCTGAGACAAAATATGAGCTCTAGATAATACAAAGAAATAAATGTGAATTATTGATGAATTAGCTTTTTAATGTCGATGAAAAATGTAGCCATTTCAACGACCTTTAAAAGCATCTTGTATTCATTCTTTTAGATTATTTAGGCGTGTATAAATCTCAATTAAACTTTCACATCTACATAACAGAAATTTAAATATCAAGCCATCTTGTTCAATACTTTGCAATGAATATGAACATAAACTCATAATGAATAATTGATTTGCTTGTCAACTAACTTTGATACTAAGATTATTTCAATCAGAATTGTAAAATTCACTTTTTACCTCATTCAAATCAAAAGCAAACATATTTGTGTTACCAGGATTGATAAAATTCAGATCAAATCATAACTCTAACACATTAACTCTTTAAATGAACAATTAATGCAAGATGATATCAAATCTGCCTCCACAACACAATAAGCTAGCAAACAGATTATGTACACTTAGCATGAGTTCAATATTGAACAAAATCCCCATTGTTGCAACCACAACCTTTTGACTTTTAGAAAATATCAAGTTAATTTGGTGATACATTGTGGAAGCCCATCAAATATGCGTGCACTCACAAATATTAAAAATATTTGTATGTCATTTATGAAGTGCAAAATTTACATTTATCAAGTGCCTGTGAGAATGAAACTACAAACAAACATCCAGATCTTGTTATTCTTTGTAAATAATTTAAAACTCGATTCTACCTTTGGCAAGGACCCATGAAGTAAGGGGAGGTAACTCATGGAACATTAATGTCTTAGATCTATTCAATTATTGCACGTATGGTTCATCCATATCAGTAAGTACTGGCTAAGATTATCACAATAATCTAATTCACAGTAGGGACATTTCTCTGAAATAACAAATTACTTGTTTGTCATAAGTTGATCAAGGTATCTATTATCAACAAACAGTCTACCATAAAAAACAATAATTCCATTTCTCCAAATCTTTCCTTATTGTAGGCCAAATATTTCAAACATTTAAACAATAATTATCTTCACACGGAAGTGGATGGTATAATTTTGGATGTTGAACTTAAGCTCTACGTTGATTATCACATCGGACAGTGCCATAAACAGTCTTAGAATATAACAAGAGCTTATGTATCAAGAGCATGTAGCAAAAGAAAGTTTCAACACAAAAAAAAGTAGCTCAAAATCTGCTTGGTATTCACATGCAACCCTGTAAATGATACCCAATTTCAATATTTGGGTAAGCACTCTGGATCTGTGCTGGATTAGAACACATCAATAACCATGGATAAAGATTCTAGTATTTACTCCTGAACCCATAACTCTGCGTCAATCAGAGAGAATTTATTTCTGTTAACAGGAATACCAGAATAATTCCTGATATGAAACTAAGCCAGAGAAAAGATTTACTTCCCCATGTGACAGGCATCTAAGGAACCATTCATATGATAAGAGAAATCTGGCGGGCAGATGGCTACATTTTCAAGGAATATTTTTCCAGAGATTTACTTTGTTCTGACGGTGATAGAATGCCTTCCCAAAAGCAGCATAAGGGTCCAAAACAGGATGACCATTTTGATCCTGGATTAGTTCATGGTTGCGTGAGTTACCTGATGTCACTTCTAGACAGAGGTTATTTTGGGAGTCACAGGGGGAGAGATGTTAATGTCAGGTCCAAATATCACAAAAAGCAGTTAGTTAGCGTTGACGGCCGGAGGTTGTTGGGGTACTAGCGAGGTGAAGAAGGTGGAGAGGAAACACCAGACCATCGCCCCGACACCGGGTCGCGGTTCTTCGGCTACTTGGGGTGCAGTTTCCGTTGCTGTAGAAGTCTCTGTGTTTTCATTGGATTCTGGTGTGTCTCTCGCTTCACCCTCCTGGAAGAGAAATTCCATTTTGATTCATCTAACATACTTCTTATTTGTCTTATGATGGCATTAGGGCTATGCAATGTAATCACAATACAGACTGTTCAATGCAATTATAGCACTATCATTTTTAATGAGCAGCTACACTAACTAACTTCAAGTCAATTAATATATTTTATTCATAGATCAATTCCAAGCAATAGAGCAATATATATATATCATAAATGTCCATTAATGTATGACTTTTATGTTTGAAAGGCCCCCCCACCCAAGTGTTATGTTATATAAAGATGGCATCATAGAAGGCCAAAGACCAAGTGAATGCTGATCAGACCAGAGAGTGAAGATAATGTACCTGATTTTCTTGTTGTTCCTGGCTCTCTTCTTGTTGTTGTTGTTGTGCTTGTGCTTGTGCTGGTGCTGCCTCCGCTGCTGCTGCTTCTTGTTGTTGTTGCTGCTCTTGTTGTTGACGTGCATTGGGATTTCTTCTGATATTTAACCAACCTTTTTGCAGTCTATAGACGAAAGAAATAGAAATTTTTTTTACATTGCTACTAAATTTTTTAAGCCTTTCTCGGTGACAAATTGGACATTATACATATATAGACTGGTGATGAGGTCAATACCTGTTTTTATAGACCCGAGGAAAACAATATTGACCGAATTCACCAGTCCATAATTGTTTTATTATGTCTCGGTTAAAAAAACAAAAGATAATTGAAAACTACAGCAATGAACGGCATTTGGGCTCAATTGTTGGCAAGGACGGGTCAATGACGTCATGATAACAATAGCATGACATCATGAAACAATGGTTTGACGTCATCGGCTCTATTTTTAGTAACTCAAGTCAATATCACTTTTGGTAGGACTCAGGGTCACTGGGGTCAAGTCAATATCACTTTCTGTCGACTGTCACGTGGCCAGTTCTCGACCAATCGTATTGCCGGAAAATTACGCCTGCATAATAATTGAAAATGTTGAATCGTAATTTGGTCAAAATGATTAGGACAAATACAATTTACATTGTTCAATCAAAACTTATGAGAGCAAATGGTATTAGTCTTGAATACCACATATTGTTTACAATTGTACTCTGTAAAAGTATCTTTTAAGAAAGTGACACAGATATTCAAGAAAAAACTTCCCCTGTAAGGAATAACTTAAGTCTCAATCTCTGGTTAATTTAAATCTTGCTACATTTCATCAACTTGTATGTGCCAACTCTTTAGCCTACTGCAGTTGAACATGACAGTCTAAACAGAAATCTGCTGGAGTGAGTGAGAGAGTGAGTTATTGTTTTACGTAGCTTGGGCAATATTTCAGCCATTAGCGGCGTCAAATTTGCTGGAGGTTGTTACTGAACCCTTTCACTCCTACATCCCAGAAATCAGACTCAAACTTGTCTTTTACATCTAAGGAAAAGGGTAATAGCACCAACAGTTGCTCAATTCAAACCAAGACACAGCGTAATGTAACAAGTTTTTACTAATAAGTGACAGAAACATGCAGGTCTTGTCAAGTGAGGCAGAGTTAGAGAATATACTCACAAGTATATGATGAAGAACCCGGTGAAGACGGCGACAAATCTGCTGAACGTGGAGTAGAAGTAGACTACAGACAAGAGAACGAGGAAACGGAACATGATGTAGATATAATCGAGCCAATCGCGGTGTTCAAGGTCATCATCATCATCAACCTCCATCCCTCCCTGGGCGTTCATACGCATGTTTGGATTGGCTGCTGGTGCTGCTTGGGCTTGGACATTGTTACCTGCATTTTGATTGGCTGGTCGACCTTCGGTGGCAGCCATTGCTTCAGGAGTGTTTGGGGGTGTCTGGTAGGCATTGTTGTAGCTGCAGAATATGATATGAAAAATTCATCTTACTGTTCTCGCATATCATGAAAATAATGTTTTTGATCTCAGTGAATTATCTGAAAAATCATCTGATATCACCTTTATTTCATCACTTATTTGTCTTTCTAATCCACATAAATTTTCACGTGGTTCAACAAATAAAACCACCTCAGAACATCTTAGTTACTAGCTGTATTGTGAATAAAATCCATAACAACACAGATTTATACAATAAGATACTGGCAAAAAGCGAACATTTTCTGAAAATACAACCATTAGTGAATTTTTTTAATTATGAAGACTACTTTTGAAAATTTGAAGGTTGAATCAATTGAGAAATACAGTAAAAGAAAGGAGATTCAAGGGGACAACTCACTATTGCATGTATTGTGTCATGTACTGTGCGTACATCTGCTGCATCCACAGGTACTGTTCTGGACTGTATCCGTACCCAGGGGGCGCCATCGGGGGCATCGGCATTGTGTTGCCCCTGTGAAATAAGTTATTGTCATTAGCTCATAGCTATTATTTTTCTGTTTCATGTTACATTGTATGTATCAGACAGGAAAACATGTTCTATGGAAATGCAAATTAATTGCTACTGTGAAAGATATCTGTGTAGGTGACGACAAAATTGTCAAAAAATTGTCATCTCTCGTAAGGATTGCTTTTCATTCACCTTACATCTTGCCCCCAAAGGAATTCCATTTCTTGAGTAATACATAAACATATTTTTTAGATGAACTTTTCATGCCCTGGTCCCTAACCAAAACACAACATGATTCATATCAACATGTTCATACATTCATAAACCTGTCAACAACAGAGTTTGCTAAATGCAATACAATACTAACGCTAAAGATGTTTTTGAAAGGTTTATGATTACAAACTCCAAATTTGGATCACTTTTGACATATTTCAAACTTGTATCAAGGACAGTGATCAAACAGGTCTTATACCTTATAAAGCTCAATCAAAACACAAAGCAGGGACTCAGGTGTGCCATTGTATCCCCGAGTCAATTATAATTTTCAGACAATTGTAATCTTGTGGTACATACACCAGTTTAACCATGTAACAGCCTGAGGGTGGGAGGGGGTTAACTGGACAGACCGGCTGAACTTGTTGCATAATCACCCAATAAGAGCCTTGTAAATTGACAAATTAAGTTGTAAACTACAAATCATTAAACTTCACTTATTTAACTGGTGCTTACACAACTTAGGCTTACGATTTAATGGAGGGACATCTTTTCTCAAACTTGTACAACTCATTTGACAATATTGAAGTATAGTTTATGCAAAATTCACACCTTTTACATTGAATTACTTATTTAAAATTAAGGGTCCCGTCTCATAAAACACTAAGGTGACGTTAGTCACTAAGGTAGCCTTAGTGCAATGTTAAAGAATGGCACTAAGGTTACCTTAGTGTTAAGTTGTTTTATGCAACGACCACCAGGACATTATTTCCATGAGTAGTCCAGTTTTAAAATATAATGATGAATGTTCAAAATTTGTCATTTTATGACCTATGGCAACATCCTACCAGTAATGAAATTTCAGCAATCAAAAATTTAAATTGTTATTGATTGTAATAATGACATCATTGAGGTGTCATCATAAAATTGAACAATGTAAAGACTAATTTCAGTGATCAAAACGCTTTGCCGAGGTCTTGAAACTCGTATATGACCTTCACAAATAAACGTAATACATAGAAAGAAATTTGTTTGTGTGACCTCATTTGGATATTGCACCTGGTACATAAAAGCTGAAAATCAATTGAGAGCAAGATGTTACATCTCTCAGTAACCGACGTCAATAACCATAAACAAAGAATAGCAATATACAATACAACGGAATATTCCTATGTGGTGTCTGATTGCAGTTTCTGGATTTAGTCAATTATGACTTAAAATTACATCATCTTAAAAACTAGACATCAAAGGTAACAAAAGAAAATATAGCTCTGAAAAGAGTCAAATAATTGTAGAGGTTGATAAAAATTAATAATAACTGCTTTCAAGATTATTTCATATAAATAGTGGTTTTTTCATATCTGCAAGATTTGATCATAATTCATAATTACAGGTTGAGAGAGTTTAAGATATTGTGAAATTGTGTCACTGAAAGTATTCCTAGCCTATGGGATCAAAGAGATAAAAATCGTAATTGATGTTGATATTGAACCATCTCATAACTCCTAAGGGTAATATGATAAAAGCATCACTATCTGAGACAACCTGTCGCAATCTGTTATCAAAAGATCTTGATGGAAGGATATGACTCTTTTCATATTATCAGGACAAGATGTGAAACTATCATGAATAACATCTTAAGCACAATCTGCGGATTACTATTTATATCGACCACCTTCCTGTAAATTATGAAAGGAGATATTACACATATTAGATCCATATTTCATATTGAGTTAAACCAAACATGAGATGAGACCTAAGATCCATTGTCAATTTCATCACCATTGTCATCTTCCTACGCAGAGCCTAAAAGGCCAGTTTCCAAACTGTCATTTTATGCCTTGCTGCATAACCTTGAATTTTCTGTGCTTGCTCTCTAGTCTGTAGGACCACTAAAGCAGGACAGAAAAGTAAAGTCTCTGCAGCAAGGCATAACATGACAGTTTGGAAACTGGTCTTTTAGGCTCTGCATAGGAAGATGCACCATTGTTGGTACAATATTAACATTTACCAGTAGATCTAGAAATATTTAAAGATGGACTCACATAACACAGTGTTTAAAATATAGCCCGTCAGCCAGTCCTTGACTGGCTACTTTTTGCCAGGACTGGTTCTTTTTGGTCAGGACTGGTAACGTTTCAATGTCTTTCCTTTATTTTCCCCTTAGGCATTGACCAATTAATTTTCAGGACAGGCTAGGTTTCAAATCTATTTTATACACTGCATAACATATGACAAGTTACTATGTCATGTAAATTCGCCACTAACAACTCAATTGTTTGCTCAAAAGATAATCACAAATTCAGTTTTGTTCCTGTTGGTGTGAGTTTAGCAAATGTTGAAATACAACATAGCGTAAGATACTGGTACTTCACACTTGCAAAGTTTCAAAATACCTACCCAAACTGAAACTGATCCATCGGTGGCATAGCATGACCACGGTACCTCAATCCGTCCACAGAATCGGTTGGAAGAGAATGACTGGAACTCGATGGGCTCACTGGGATTGAGTCACCCTAAACAAATCAAACAGCATTTTGAATAATTGCTCATCTAGAACTTCAGGATAGAACTTTTTTTATAATTTCAAACAAATTAATATCTTGAACTAACTAAGAAACTCTCTATAAAATATAGAAGATTTTAAAACAAAAGAGCCAATGTTTATACTTGTATCCTTAAATCAATAAATCTGACTGTCAACAAGTGAAGATTATTGAAATTAGATTCAAAAGATCCACTGATTTGCTTTGAAAGTGAAAAAAAATCATACAATATCTTCTAACTTGACAACCAATTTGGCATTTCAACTTCTAATGGGGAAAATACAACTGACTGAAGGCAAGAAAAGCCTGCTTACCATATCACTGGAGCTGGAGCTTTCCAATAGAACACCGTCAGTGCCATTTAAACAGACGAGATGTACAGTATGAAGAGATGCTTCATCAAACTGCAACACATCAAATATCATACCATTAATTTGTTTGTTTTGAACAGTTGCAAATTTGTTGACTTGCATTTTTAGGTGTGTATATATATATGAATGAAATGCTATTACATGAACACTTAACTTGAGAAAGAGATGGTCAGGGATCATATATACACACAAATTTGTCTCACATGCAAATTTGTTGACTTGCATTTTTAACTGTAGATATCATGAATCAGGGATGGCACTTGTGAATTTGAAAAACAGCTGAAATGCATGAAATTTAGGTTCTTAGCTGGTCTTTTATGAATAAAACTACAGTAAGATCAATCTCAAAGCAGCTGAATTCAGCTGATCAGCTGCAAATTGCCACCCCTGATGAATGAAATGATCTTTTATAAACTTTTAACTTGATTAATAGATGGACAGGGATATATATAAATCTTTCTCACTTGATTTAACAACATTTATAATAATTTATCATTAAAATTCTAAAACAATTATTTAAACCAATTAAAATATGTTCTTAAAAGGATTGATATTAAATAACAGCAGACTATCTATTGCTTATTCTCATATTAGACACACATAAATCACTGAAATTATTTACTTAAACAAATGAGGAAAATCTAGTCGACAGTTTATTTCATTTCATGATTTTTTTTAAATACTAGTTATTGTCACCACTGATATTCATAAAGCAAAGAATATCTTTGACATACCTGAATAAGAAAAACCAAACTCAGAAACTATGAAAATGAAATTATAAATAAAAATCCTGTTTCTTTCGATAATTAACACACTCCTTATCTACGTATTTCAGTCGATTTCATTCTGCAATAGAATGATGCCCTCCGGTAATTCCTGTCCAGCTTATCTCTTTCACTTCATTGGCTTAAATTACCAAACTTGCCAAAAGCACTTATCCCGTTGGAGATAAACTTGTAACTGCTTAGATAAGAACTGTTCATGAATACTGCGTAACAGACAAAAAACGTGATCTATATATATTAACAACAATACAAAATATACCTAACTTGAAATGAATTATTGAGAGAATCTTTTACTACAAGAAAGAGATTCTTGTGGATAAACAACTTCTTAATTCTGTGAAAGTAATATTTTGATATAGTTTTAATTATGTGCCGTTGTCAAGCAATGATGATTAAAATCTATGTAAAAAAATTGCTTTAAAACAATATAGAAGTTGTTTATCAATAAGAATTTTTTTTCTTGTTTATCACACCAACTTTTAGATTGCCAATCAAAGAAACTTGTCAAAAGATAAACATTTTGCATAACTTATATAACCTGATAAACAAGTCTTCATGAGAAAGAAATTTCTTAAAATTCCAAAACAATGGGTAATCTAGATATATACTAACAAATTTATTCTTGACAAAAAACCCAATAATTTGTATTCATGTATCAGTTAGCTCTCAAACAGAGTTCTATTACCGACCACTTATTTCATGCACATTTAAATCTCGTATATCTGAAGATAACTTGTAATAACTAAGTCATTAATTGTTGCTGGAAAACCATTAGCAGCATGAGTTCTAATATAATGATAATAGCAATATTCAGATCACTGATATACAAGTTGCATTAAAGCTGTCAATTTTGATAAATGAAAACATGTATTCAGCTGTGATTAATAGGATTCATAGATGGCCAAACATAAATTAGGGTTTAGAAAATTAGGGGTGTCCAGCTTCACCAGCGTATTGCTGTAAACATGTATCCTCACAATATAACTTTAAAGACCCTTTTTCAGCCTTTCAGAGTTAGATATTTTTAAAAGTAATTTTACTGTTTTCCTTGTATTTTATGCAAAATTTTGCGAACAACCTAGGGAAAATCGGACCAAACTTCATTAAATAGGAGATAATTTACCAAAATGACAGTCGACATGAAGGTGAATGAAGTGTGGCCATCTCTCTAGATTTTATTTTCTTTTTCTCTGAATTAGGTATTCGTTGCTGGCAAAGTTGATACCAATCAAATACGGTACTTGAGACACAGCAAGGATCACCCTGGTTCAAAGTATGAAAGGGAGAAAATCTTCCCTTGGCCTAATATTATGGGATTTTCAGAGAAGGCAATGGGATGTTTGGGAAGAAAAATAATAGTTTTGATTTTTGCAATGAGATTTTCTCCCCTCATTAGTATTGATAATGGAATATCTTGATACATCAATGGGTAAATATCCCAAAATCCCTGTTCAAAGTGATCCCTGACACAGTGTAAATCCTACGTACATTATGATTATGTCACTGAAAGTGTTTGTTAAATCATAATGCAATGGCCTTTTTACAGGGGGAACTGTGCATTGGGCATCCAAATAAGTATGTTATTGATTATGAAAAAATGTAAATCAATGTGATATAAAAATTATTTTGACGAAAGACTTTTCTACAGAGTCATGTATTTATATTCTCAATAGCTTAATTTCATCCCAAACCGCATTCAAGTATGAAAATGGGTCTTTAATATCAGACTGATCCATGGACATTTAAGCTCACCTGTCTTAAAACTTCTTTCAGTGTGACGTGATCTTGTAGAAGTTTCCCAGAGTAGATAATTTTTTGTTGATTGTGTTTCTGAAATGACAAAACGAAAAACAAGTTTAATTCATTGCATTTAAACAATATAATGTTTGCAATTTATTCATAATAATAGAGTAACTTAAGAATTAACTTGTCCGGTTGTCAGTGATCCTGTGTTGATCGATATAGTTTTGATACAACCTTCTAATACACTTTTGTAGACGGAAATATCTGCCCACTTCAGTCATGACTCTTTTGTAGTTAATGATATCAAAATACTTCAATATGCTCAACATTCCCGAAATCTTTGAACAACAGACTACATTAAAAGGTAATAAAATAGACAACATTAATTAATGCCAAGGCCTGGTGGAATATGTTGGTAGGATGTTGGTACAGCCAATGTTGGCGATGTTCCTGAATCTAGGGTGTGTGTAAGAATATTCCGCAAGAGACTCAATTTAAGAACAAAATTTTTATGAATTGTGGTTAGTGCGATCCAAAATTTCCCTTTACCTGCGTTAACAATTAGAATGATAATTAAATTAGAAAAGGATTTGTTAATCTTATGTTTTATACCCATTCACACTGGACTTCATACTTACAGGCTTGCTTGGATAAACATTTTCGAGGTGTTCTTTTAATTTTCTGACTGTCCATTCCAGGAAGCAATCTACAGTTTGGTCTGCTATTCTTTGATTTGGTGCTTTCACAATCAGAGTCACAGGGTTGTCACCGCCTATGTCCATCATTTTTCATGTATTTACTTGGAAAAGCCGACAATAGTTACGTTTAACGTAAGAATGGTCCCAGAACTCCAGGATCTGTAGATGATGCAAACGTATCCTTGCCACGAAAATTGGTGTCACTGGGTTACTTACTCCAAGAATGCTAAATTTCACCGTTTTTGCAGCGGGTTTATTCTACATCACCTATCTATAATACAAAGTAAGGAGGTTCTGAAGCGTTGTCAAGATGGAGCACACATGAAGATGTAAATTCAGAATCCTAAAACACACCAAGTCGTCACACCCGAAGTTGTTGTCAAAACTGCTGCTCTTTCCCGGTTAACGCTAAATAACATATGCTCCGGGCACTTTCTACGGACGTGCACTTATCGACTAGTACGCATTTCCTAGCAGCATTAAGAGTGCGCTTCGAGATTCGCGAGTGTGGCTGACCTCCATGTACAGTAGTTTATAGCCTTAAACAAGCGTGACAACACTACTATATGGAAATAAATGTTTTTATATCTAATTAAAGAAGATATAATCGCTTTTCATATGATTAATTTAAGGGGATATCAAGTTAATGACGAGTGGAAGAACGTGCTCGGAGCCTATATGTTCATAGGCCTACCCCAATTGGTTTTATATATTTTTTGTGGAAACGAAATTCAGGAAGACTTTCCTGTTTACAATTCTATATGTTTTTTACATGATAATTTCACACTTAATTTCATAAATGTTTATGAGATAAGCATTTTAGTTGTTAAAGATTTGACAATTTAAAAAAAATAAAAAACTTACATATTTCCAAAGAGGACATAACTACCTTTTGGATGATATCAATTTTCCTTAATTTAACGATATTTCCAGTGAACAACAGCGACTTGAAAAACGTGCTCGGAGCCTATGCATGTTCATTCCCCAATTGGTCTTATTTATATAGGGAATGAAGATTCGAGGGAGGGTAAGTTTAAAGGCGCATGACAATAATATGCAAGAACTAGAAATATCAAACTTATATATTTACAAAGAGGACATAACTACCTTTCAGATGATATCAACTTTCATGTATTTAACGATCTTTTCAGTGAACAACAGCGACTTGATAAACGTGCTCCGAGCCTATGTTCATTCCCCACTTGGTCTTATTTATATAGGAAAAGAGGATTCGAGGGTGTGTAAATTTAAAGGCGCGTGACAACAATAAGCTTTAATATAGAAATATCAAACTTAAATATTTACAAAGAGGACATAACTAACTTTCAGATGATATCAACTTTCATGTATTTAACGATATTTCCAGTGAATAACAGCGACTTGAAAAACGTGCTCGGAGCCTATGTTCAATCCCCATTTGGTCTTATTTATATAGGGAATGCAGATTCGAGGGAGGGTAAGTTTAAAGGCGCGTGACAATATATATGCAAGAGTATAGAAATATCAAACTTATATATTTCAAAGAGGACATAATTACCTTTCATATTATATAAACTTTCATCTATTACACGATATTTCCATGGAACAACAGCGACTTGAAAAACGTTCTCGGAGCGTATGTTCATTCCCCAGTTGGTCTTATTTATATAGGAAAAGAGGATTCGAGGGTGTGTAAATTTAAAGGCGCGTGACAACATTATGCTTCAATTTAGAAATATCAAACTTATATATTTACAAAGAGGACATAACTACCTTTCAGATGATATCAACTTTCATGTATTCAACGATATTTCCAGTGAACAACAGCGACTTAAAAAACGTGCTCGGAGCCTATGTTCATTCCCCACTTGGTCTTATTTATATAGGAAAAGAGGATTCGAGGGTGTGTAAATTTAAAGGCGCGTGACAACAATATGCTATAATATAGAAATATCAAACTTATATATTTACAAAGAGGACATAACTGCCTTTCAGATGATATCAACTTTCATGTATTTAACGATAATTTCAGTGCACAACAGCGACTTGAAAAACGTGCTCGGAGCCTATGTTCATTCCCCAATTGGTCTTATTTATATAGAAAAAGAGGATTCGAGGGTGTGTAAATTTAAAGGTGCGTGACAATAATTCGCTGCAATATAGAGATTTCAAATTTATATATTTACAAAGAGGACATAGCTACCTTTCAGATGATATAAACTTTCATGTATTTAACGATATTTCCAGTGAACAACAGCGACTTAAAAAACGTGCTCGGAGCCTATGTTCATTCCCCAATTGGTCTTATTTATATAGGGAATGAAGATTCGAGGGAGGGTAAGTTTAAAGGCGCATGACAATAATATGCAAGAATATAGAAATATCACAGGTACATATTTGCAAAGAGAACATAATTATCTTTCATATTAAATAAACTTTCATTTATTACACGATATTTCCATGGAACAACAGCGACTTGAAAAACGTGTTCGGAGCGTATGTTCATTACCCAATTGGTCTTAGTTATATAGGGAATCAAGCAACAAGGAGGGGTACACTTCAAGGCGCGTGACAACAATAAGCTTTAATATAGAAATATCAAACTTATATATTTACAAAGAGGACATAACTGCCTTTCAGATGATATCAACTTTCATGTATTTAACGATAATTTCAGTGCACAACAGCGACTTGAAAAACGTGCTCGGAGCCTATGTTCATTCCCCAATTGGTCTTATTTATATAGAAAAAGAGGATTCGAGGGTGTGTAAATTTAAAGGTGCGTGACAATAATTCGCTGCAATATAGAGATTTCAAATTTATATATTTACAAAGAGGACATAGCTACCTTTCAGATGATATAAACTTTCATGTATTTAACGATATTTCCAGTGAACAACAGCGACTTAAAAAACGTGCTCGGAGCCTATGTTCATTCCCCAATTGGTCTTATTTATATAGGGAATGAAGATTCGAGGGAGGGTAAGTTTAAAGGCGCATGACAATAATATGCAAGAATATAGAAATATCACAGGTACATATTTGCAAAGAGAACATAATTATCTTTCATATTAAATAAACTTTCATTTATTACACGATATTTCCATGGAACAACAGCGACTTGAAAAACGTGTTCGGAGCGTATGTTCATTACCCAATTGGTCTTAGTTATATAGGGAATCAAGCAACAAGGAGGGGTACACTTCAAGGCGCGTGACAACAATAAGCTTTAATATAGAAATATCAAACTTATATATTTACAAAGAGGACATAACTAACTTTCAGATGATATCAACTTTCATGTATTTAACGATATTTCCAGTGAATAACAGCGACTTGAAAAACGTGCTCGGAGCCTATGTTCATTCCCCAATTGGTCTTATTTATATAGGAAAAGAGGATTCGAGGGTGTGTAAATTTAAAGGTGCGTGACAATAATTCGCTGCAATATAGAGATATCAAACTTATATATTTACAAAGAGGACATAGCTACCTTTCAGATGGTATCAACTTTCATGTATTTAACGATATTTCCAGTGAACAACAGCGACTTAAAAAACGTGCTCGGAGCCTATGTTCATTCCCCAATTGGTCTTATTTATATAGGGAATGAAGATTCGAGGGAGGGTAAGTTTAAAGGCGCATGACAATAATATGCAAGAATATAGAAATATCACAGGTACATATTTGCAAAGAGAACATAATTATCTTTCATATTAAATAAACTTTCATTTATTACACGATATTTCCATGGAACAACAGCGACTTGAAAAACGTGTTCGGAGCGTATGTTCATTACCCAATTGGTCTTAGTTATATAGGGAATCAAGCAACAAGGAGGGGTACACTTCAAGGCGCGTGACAACAATAAGCTTTAATATAGAAATATCAAACTTATATATTTACAAAGAGGACATAACTAACTTTCAGATGATATCAACTTTCATGTATTTAACGATATTTCCAGTGAATAACAGCGACTTGAAAAACGTGCTCGGAGCCTATGTTCATTCCCCAATTGGTCTTATTTATATTGGAAAAGAGGATTCGAGGGTGTGTAAATTTAAAGGCGCGTGACAACAATATGCTACAATATAGAAAGATCAAACTTATATATTTACAAAACGGACATAACTACCTTTCAGATGATATCAACTTTCATGTATTTAAAGATATTTTCAGTGAACAACAGCGACTTGAAAAACGTGCTCCGAGCCTATGTTCATTCCCCACTTGGTCTTATTTAAATAGGAAAAGAGGATTCGAGGGTGTGTAAATTTAAAGGCGCGTGACAACAATAAGCTTTAATATAGAAATATCAAACTTAAATATTTACAAAGAGGACATAACTAACTTTCAGATGATATCAACTTTCATGTATTTAACGATATTTCCAGTGAATAACAGCGACTTGAAAAACGTGCTCGGAGCCTATGTTCAATCCCCACTTGGTCTTATTTATATAGGGAATGCAGATTCGAGGGAGGGTAAGTTTAAAGGCGCGTGACAATATATATGCAAGAGTATAGAAATATCAAACTTATACATTTCAAAGAGGACATAATTACCTTTCATATTATATAAACTTTCATCTATTACACGATATTTCCATGGAACAACAGCGACTTGAAAAACGTGCTCGGAGCGTATGTTCATTCCCCAGTTGGTCTTATTTATATAGGAAAAGAGGATTCGAGGGTGTGTAAATTTAAAGGCGCGTGACAACAATATGCTTCAATTTAGAAATATCAAACTTATATATTTGCAAAGAGAACATAATTACCTTTCATATTATATAAATTTTCATTTATTACACGATATTTCCAGGGAACAACAGCGACTTGAAAAACGTGCTCGGAGCCTATGTTCATTCCCCACTTGGTCTTATTTATATAGGAAAAGAGGATTCGAGGGTGTGTAAATTTAAAGGCGCGTGACAACAATATGCTTCAATTTAGAAATATCAAACTTATATATTTGCAAAGAGAACATAATTACCTTTCATATTATATAAATTTTCATTTATTACACGATATTTCCAGGGAACAACAGCGACTTGAAAAACGTGCTCGGAGCCTATGTTCATTCCCCACTTGGTCTTATTTATATAGGAAAAGAGGATTCGAGGGTGTGTAAATTTAAAGGCGCGTGACAACAATAAGCTTTAATATAGAAATACCAAACTTATATATTTACAAAGAGGACATAACTACCTTTCAGATGATATCAACTTTCATGTATTTAACGATATTTCCAGTGAATAACAGCGACTTGAAAAACGTGCTCGGAGCCTATGTTCATTCCCCAATTGGTCTTATTTATATAGGCAATGGGGATTGGAAGATGTGTAAATTTAAAGGCGCGTGACAACAATAAGCTTTAATATAGAAATATCAAACTTATATATTTACAAAGAGGACATAACTAACTTTCAGATGATATCAACTTTCATGTATTTAACGATATTTCCAGTGAATAACAGCGACTTGAAAAACGTGCTCGGAGCCTATGTTCATTCCCCAATTGGTCTTATTTATATAGGAAAAGAGGATTCGAGGGTGTGTAAATTTAAAGGCGCGTGACAACAATATGCTGCAATATAGAAAGATCAAACTTATATATTTACAAAACGGACATAACTACCTTTCAGATGATATCAACTTTCATGTATTTAAAGATATTTTCAGTGAACAACAGCGACTTGAAAAACGTGCTCGGAGCCTATGTTCATTCCCCACTTGGTCTTATTTATATAGGAAAAGAGGATTCGAGGGTGTGTAAATTTAAAGGCGCGTGACAACAATAAGCTTTAATATAGAAATATCAAACTTATATATTTACAAAGAGGACATAACTAACTTTCAGATGATATCAACTTTCATGTATTTAACGATATTTCCAGTGAATAACAGCGACTTGAAAAACGTGCTCGGAGCCTATGTTCATTCCCCAATTGGTCTTATTTATATAGGAAAAGAGGATTCGAGGGTGTGTAAATTTAAAGGCGCGTGACAACAATATGCTGCAATATAGAAAGATCAAACTTATATATTTACAAAACGGACATAACTACCTTTCAGATGATATCAACTTTCATGTATTTAAAGATATTTTCAGTGAACAACAGCGACTTGAAAAACGTGCTCGGAGCCTATGTTCATTCCCCACTTGGTCTTATTTATATAGGAAAAGAGGATTCGAGGGTGTGTAAATTTAAAGGCGCGTGACAACAATAAGCTTTAATATAGAAATATCAAACTTAAATATTTACAAAGAGGACATAACTAACTTTCAGATGATATCAACTTTCATGTATTTAACGATATTTCCAGTGAATAACAGCGACTTGAAAAACGTGCTCGGAGCCTATGTTCATTCCCCACTTGGTCTTATTTATATAGGAAAAGAGGATTCGAGGGTGTGTAAATTTAAAGGCGCGTGACAACAATAAGCTTTAATATAGAAATATCAAACTTAAATATTTACAAAGAGGACATAACTAACTTTCAGATGATATCAACTTTCATGTATTTAACGATATTTCCAGTGAATAACAGCGACTTGAAAAACGTGCTCGGAGCCTATGTTCAATCCCCACTTGGTCTTATTTATATAGGGAATGCAGATTCGAGGGAGGGTAAGTTTAAAGGCGCGTGACAATATATATGCAAGAGTATAGAAATATCAAACTTATACATTTCAAAGAGGACATAATTACCTTTCATATTATATAAACTTTCATCTATTACACGATATTTCCATGGAACAACAGCGACTTGAAAAACGTGCTCGGAGCGTATGTTCATTCCCCAGTTGGTCTTATTTATATACGAAAAGAGGATTCGAGGGTGTGTAAATTTAAAGGCGCGTGACAACAATATGCTTCAATTTAGAAATATCAAACTTATATATTTGCAAAGAGAACATAATTACCTTTCATATTATATAAATTTTCATTTATTACACGATATTTCCAGGGAACAACAGCGACTTGAAAAACGTGCTCGGAGCGTATGTTCATTCCCCAATTGGTCTTATTTATATAGAAAAAGAAGATTCGAGGGTGTGTAAATTTAAAGGTGCGTGACAATAATTCGCTGCAATATAGAGATATCAAATTTATATATTTACAAAGAGAACATAACTACCTTTCAGATGATATAAACTTTCATGTATATAACGATATTTTCAGTGAACAACAGCGACTTAAAAAAACGTGCTCGGAGCCTATGTTAATTCCCCAATTGGTCTTATTTATATAGGGAATCAAGCTACAAGGAGGGGGTACACTTAAAGGCGCGTGACAACAATATGCTACAATATAGAAATATCAAACTTATATATTTACAAAGAGGACATAACTTCCTTTCAGATGATATCAACTTTCCTTTATCTAACGATATTTCCAGTGACTGACAGCGATTTGAAAAACGTGCTCGGAGCCTATGTTCATTTCCCAGTTGGTCTTATTTATATAGGAAATGAGGATTCGAGGGTGTGTGAATTTAAAGGCGCGTGATAACAATATGCTACATTATAGAAATAAACAACTTAAATATTTACAAAGAGGACATAACAACATTTTATATGATATCAACTTTTATTTATTTAACGATCTTTCCAGTGAACAACAGCGACTTGAAAAACGTGCTCGGAGCCTATTTTCATTCTCGTGGTTGTCTTATATATATATAGGGAATCAAGCTACAAGGAGGGGTACACTTAAAGGCGCGTGACAACACTATGCTAGAATTTAGAAATAAAATACTTATATATTTACAAAGTGGACATAACTACCTTTCAGATGAGATCTTCTTTGATTTATTTAACAATATTTCCCGTTAACAACAGCGACTTGAAAAACGTGCTATGTTCATTCCCCATTTGGTCTTAAAGTCGCGTGGGAACAATATGCTAGAATGTAGAAATTTCAAACTTATATATTTGCAAAGATGCATCCTAACAAATGTGATTTAAATAGTAACTCATGTATAGATTGGCCACATCTTCGATTTCTTCTGCTTATATGTATTAACACAGCCATGACATTAAGACATTTGGGGTATCATGACTAGATTATACTGTCTTATTATTATAAAGGAGACTTGTATAACAAAAACAAAAATACACACACACAAACCCACGCACACATACTCACACATACTCACACAAACACACACACACACACACCATACATACATACATACACCCATACATACATACATACATACACACACACACACACACACCCATACATACATACATACATACATACATACATACATACATACATACATACATACATACATACAAACATACAAACATACATACATACATACAAACATACTACATACATACATACAAACATACAAACATACATACATAATTTGCATTCATTTTTCCTACATGTTACAGCATATTGTATTAAGTCAACTACAGAATAGGAGTACAAAATATGCGACTTTTTGACATAGGGTTAATGCCTAACTGTTAAAAATGGCTGTCATTAAAAGTGTTATACTGAGACAAAGCAAGTGTTAATTTTAATGTTATTATCTTCTTAAAACCACATTTCACTTGTTAAAACTATTCTAAAGCCCCGGTAACAGGGACACTTTTGCTGCTATAAAACATCCTTGTTGAGATAATATTTATTATCATTGAAATATTCATTTGAAAAACCATGAAACACAATAATACATGTTAGCATGTCTCCACATTACAATAGTAAATTAGGATGTAAGAAGGTTTTCCTTCTTTGTCATTAAGCTTACTCGTATTTTAAAATATCAAAGTATCTATATACATGTATTATATAGATACTGGCGGCTTGAGCGACACTGCTACTTAGATGGCATAACACTCCGTAAACCACTCATGAAAAGCACAGAAAAAAAGTATCACTTTATTACTCAGGTATTTCTTCATACATCTAACTTACGATATATACATATTTCAGTGTTACACATACCCGGGATAGCAGCTGACTCTGCGGTGAACACCGTACGCGTCCAGGTGTCATATTCAATGCTTCCTGCAATTTATTACAGTTATTAATTATGTTTATCTTCATCAAGTTTTCGATACACAAAGATAAAGCTATGTTTTTTACTACAAGTACAACTACAACAAATACTACTTCGGATAATACTACTGCTGCTACTTCTACTATCCTTGTGTAATGGGTTTTCAGTCAGATAAGGAATAACGACCTGTATTTGACCGCATGCATTGATCAGAAATTACTCTTAATCATTCTTAGGGAAAATTGACGAAAACCCATTATATTTAACATTTGTACAACATAGAACTCTTTTAACATAACTTAGGTAAAAAAATCGCGACTTTGGAAGTGTTTTCAGTCACTTTCTTGAACCTCTGTTTTTAAGAATATACATGCCAGTTTCAAAGTTTATTTTCCACAATGACACAGAAAGTTGACATATGTCTTACTTAAACTATTTCATTGATATTTTTAAGTAAATATGATTTTAAATAAAATAACTTTGATTCATCATATTAAAATAGGAAAACGTGAAAGATATCGTTTATAGGTAAGGCCTGTTCTGATAGTCACATGTGCTTTGATTAATGCTTCTGTTAGGGTTTGTCGCATTTTCTTAAAAATATAATGTGCACATTAGGAAAGTCATTCAAAACCACTGGGTTAATTTTAAACGTTTTGAAAATAAATTGATAAGAAATAACACTTATAACAATGAGAATAAGTTTTCTTAACGTGGCAAGTGACAATAAATATTATCACATCAAGATATCGCATAATATAAAGAATTACAAAGAAATAAGCTGGTTAGTTATTAGGGAAAGGTTTTTTTCCCTTTCTTTCCTACAATAAATTGGTATTAGAAAATTTGCTTAAAATGGGATGTTGTTCATGGTTTTGTGATAATATTTTTTCTATTACAACTTATGATTAAAATGACTATTCCTAGATGTATCTTTAAACCTTTTGATGCAAATAACCGACAGGGTATTTTAAAAACCTTTTGGATTCCTTCACAGAACAGAGTCGAAATTACTGAACGAAACAACATGATGACTTAACTGTTACTACTGTACTACTACTATCACTACTAATGATAATGGTAATGATAATGATAATGATAATAATAATAATAATAATCGGTAAAATAAATGATAAAATAGTACCATTTCCTATGAACACTCTCCACACTGGCATAATGTCATCTGGGCATCTGATGGAATTTAAATTTCCATGAGAAAAAACGTATTCATCCGTTTTTCTGAGGAAATATGCCCCGTCGTACAGCGTCACCTTAAAATGAAATAAAACTGCCTAAGACTGTGGTAATATCATTTCCAAAACTTTCATGTCTCCCTATGAAAATCATTTTTTCCAAAAAAGATGTAACATTTACCTTCTGCTTTAAAAACCGAAAATTTTCTGACTATCTATGAAAGCCGCATTAAAGATACATTATAGGATAAATGGGTGGTAAGAAGTAACAGTTTAATTTAAAATTTAAATTACATTTAATTGATTTTGTTTGCTATTAAGAACTAGTAACTCAATATTACAGAAAATATATTGAGCAATACTGTCGTTTACTTCATAGTATATAAGACATATTTTAATAATCAAATACCTTTACATGACGGCTCCCTTTCCTCTCAATGTCACTGACTTCACCGCTACACCCTAGTTGTGAATATAATAGCAACTTTTTAGCATTTAATTTGTATAGCCACCACTGAACCATCTTGAAGCTTTTCGATTTCCAACGAGTGACCAGAGAGTGTATCAAATTTGGTATAAATAACTTAATAGAGACTTTTATCCTCACGCGATTGGCTGATGGAAATTCTCGATTGTTCTACTAAAAGTACTTTACTTTACACACTGGAATAACTTTAATTCGATTTGATTGGTCGCTTGACTATGCACCTCTCCGTATACCATAGCGAGTGCTAACGTCAAGTAGTTTGTTGTGGTCACGTGGTACGCGAAGACTTCCGGAAGGCAGGAGCGGGATAAACACAACAGCAGGCAACGCGCAAGGGTGCGAGCTTCGACTTTTTATGTTCGTCTGACTTTCGTTGGCAGATCATTTTCCGAATTACGTAAATATTTGAGTACATTAATAAAATATGCAGCGCTTGGTTATTTGTTTGTTTGGAAACTCAATTTAAATAGAAATGTGATTCTGAACAGTCTGGACACCAGTATACTTATATTTGGGACATGCATCTAAACTTATTAGATAGTTATTACAGGGCATTAAATCATAATAATCATGTCCAAGAACTGTATAGTTTGATTAACATATGGTTGTATATTCTGTAGATTCAAACGCTGATATTGATCGAATTAGAAAGAGAAATAGTCGAAGTTTGTAATATATCTTTATTAAATTGATAAGGAAATAGTTTTGGCAAAATTTGTTATTCGTTGTATGATATATACAAAATATTTGTACAACAAGAAATGTTAGCATATTATTCTTGTATATCTGTAAGTATTGAAATTCTGATCAAATCTAGAATAGAAAATAGTTAATCGGATCATATAACCAAACATTACCGATCTTTGACATGTAGGATCTATATGTATATAATATACCGCTTGGTCTCAGTTGCAAAAAGTAGCTGCACCTCTGACATACAATATGTCTATTTATAGGAATATCATATCAGGTCTTTAAACTTAGCTTATGAAAAAGGTGAATTATCACTGACTCAAACGCAAGGTGTCATAACCTGTTTTCCTAAAAAAGGAAAATCTAAACATTCGTTACAAAATTGGCGACCAATCTCTTTACTGAATGTACAATATTAAGTTGGCTCTTCGACTATCACAAATAGAATAAAAACTATCCTACCCACTATAATAAATGAAGATCAAAAAGGTTTTATGTCGATGTATTGGTGAATGTACTCGTTTGATTTATGATATAATTAACTACATCGAATATATGAATATACCAGGAATTCTTCTTGTTATCTATTTTGAAAAGGCTTTCGATTCTGTTTATTGGAATTTCATTCAAGAAGTCCTAACTCATTTTAACTCTAACATTAAATCTATCACGAGATGGATAAATAATTTTTTAATAACATCCAATCATGTGTCGTTGTTAACGGCTTTCTTTCAAATTATTTTGATGTATCAAGAGGGTGTTGACAGGGCGATCCTATATCCCATACCCTATATAAATGTATTTATTCTTTATTTGCGCAGATATATTGGCCATAATGATACGAAACAATGATGAAATAAAAGGGATACAGATAGGGGATACAGGATATCACAATATGCTGTTGACACTTCATTTCTTTAAGATGGGACTGAACAATGCTTACAGGCCTCTTTAGAAACGCTAAGCATATATGCCTCTTTCTCAGGCTTAAAAATACATGTCAACAACACACAAGTAATATGGATAGGTTCAGAGAAAAACAAATTAAAGGAAAATTGTGCATAAGTTTGAATTTAGATTGGTGTAATGAGTCATTTACATTGTTAGGTATAATATTCACTTATAATCTTGCGGAAATGGTTGAGCGCAACTACAAAGACAAACGCAGGTTTTTAAATCATCGATGAATCAATGGTTAGTTCGAGATCTAAGTCCTCAAGGAAGAAATGTAATATCGAAAAGTCTATTACTTCCTAGATTTAATCACCTATTTGCATCCCTATCCGATCCAAATAATCAAATGAGCAATTATGCTTTAAATTCTTATGGAAGAACAAACCAGATAAAGTTAACCTAAACATTTTTACAAAGCAGTATGAAAATGCTGATATACGGGCCCCAGATATTGTAAGTCTTATTCAATCGTAAAAAAAAATCATGGATAAAAAAAAATCTCCCAATAAAAAAATAAGCAATTGTTACATATTAATACACAACGGGACATAAACAGCTTCATAAAAACATGCCAAACACATATACTCGAATCTGTTATCACACCAAACACTAATCCATTCTGAAAAGAATTCACACTTGAATCTTGGGGTAAATTCATAACAGCAAAAACTGTACATTACGCAAATGATATCCTATCCCAGAATTTATGGCTAAATGTTTACATAAATTTGGTTGAAAAATAGAACACTATAAACATTACTCAAAAGAGGAAAAACATATATAACGACTTTTTCAACAATTATGGCAATTTCATAAATATGGAACAATTAAACGAAAAATATCAGTGCAAAACGAAATTTTTAGAACTTCAAGGAGTAATAGAATCAATTAAAATTTACTGTAAAACAGCTAATGTTCATATTGAAAAGAAAATTGAAACTCAAATACTTCCATATTTTTAGTGGGAGATCAAAAGGATGCACGGATGCACGGATATATGACATATTGCTAAAACTGCTCTTTGGTACCAGCGCTTGTGTACAAACAAACAAAAGACACCAATAAAGTTCTTAATCTTCTATGGTTTATTTGACCTTGGTGCAATGTGATGCATCCCACATGGGTGACTGAGAATGTTATCCTTTTATCACAACAACGTGATTATGTAACTTGTCTCCCCCTGCATGACCAAGGTAATACTAATACCAAGATGTCATCGCGTGTCTCTGATTTTATAACGCCACCTCAGGTGCCGCATCTAAACTGTGTGAATCATAAAATATGGTTAAATGTTGCTTACTATTGTGCAAGTTGTTTCCCGTCCTACTTTATTGTTAAGCAAGAACGATTACGAAAGACTTAAAATAACACTCTAATAAAGGGCTGATCCGTAAGTTGTTAAAGTCACTTATGTCAAACTTCATCGATGAAGATATGAAGTCAGAAGTAGAATGAATCCATTTTACTGGCTAGTACTTTCAGCTCAATTTAGGAGCATCTTCATGCCATTTTCTACTTCTGACTTCATATCTTTTCAATAAATAATACCTAAGAGCTGAACAACAATCTCAATATTGTGAAATATATAATTTCAATATATAAATTTCAAATCTTTACTTCACTACAAAAACTTCTTAAAACATTACCAATGTTTCTAACTTTCATTGATCAGATAACCGGACGACTCGACACATGTTACCAAAACGTCCGGATTAACAAGGTTCGACTGTAGATGTAATTCGGTAATCGGCTTATGTGCATGATTAGGGCCATTTTTTGGTATTTTAGCGGAGGAAACAGTAGTTTACTGTGTGAAGCGGTGTTTTAAAAATTTCATTGCAATATATGTTCCAATCCAATCGTATTATGTTTTTTAATTGCATTTTAATTTAATGAATCCTATGAACTTGCAATTTTTAAAAGAAATGCAAGAAAAGTGGATGTTTTCTTGTCTCCAGTGATTATCGAAAATCAACTGTATTAAGAGAAGTTGGCTAATTTCTATGGAAAATGTTCATAGTTTTAAAATTAACTGATATAAAGTCTTTAAAATGTTGTAAAGACAAAGTACGCTGATAAACTATCTGAGTAAGAGCCTTCTGGTAACAGTTACTGACAGGTTGACAGGTGGTTTATGGTAGGTTGCAAGTGTATAATATATTTCCGGTTTAAGGGTCAGGATAACAGACTATATTCGTGTCTGCAGTCCACTCCATGTGGCTTTAGCACCTCCGTAAATGAGGGAGGAAGGGAGGGGTGTAACAGAACACCCATTCCCACGTGCCCTTAGTGGTGCCGGAATGCCAAACGGTCAGGGCTTATTGTTTTGGTGACATATTTATTACGTTTGAGACTGGACTGTTCACTCACCAAACGAACTTTCTTTATCATCAAGTTGTAACAATTGATCACAACATGTATACAAATAAATTATTTCATAACATACACTATAACATTGATTTGCTATAATACATTTTATATTGAATAAATTGCTTCATGTAAAGTGAATTGACATTTATTGTAACACATCACTAGAATACTAATGTAAGAAATAAAAAAAACCTTCCTGATTCAGGTGATCGCAATGTAATTTTGTAGGGGAAACAATTATCTCGTGTTTGTAGTAATTATAAACATAACATTACAATATCATTATTTCCCATATTTAATGAAAGTTTCAATCATGTGTCAAAGCATATTAAAATGGTGGATACGTAAATATATTTGTTAAGAAATGCAAGGATTAAGTGCAATTTGACAATGTGTAAAAAGACTAATATAATCATTCTAGATGAGATAAGGATAATGAAACTATCTCTATATATATATTTCGAAAGATGGACTGGATAGACACTTTCGGGATTCACAAAGAAATGATTGCAATTAGCCTTAGACTTGACGTTGAATATCTTATATCGGACAGTATATCCTGCCTGAAAACTAATGTAAAAAGTAAATTGAGACAAAAGAAGCTTCTACGCCGACGCGACACGCCTAGTCTGTCGATTCAGTACCATAAGACAGAATTCCCAAAAGACAGAATCCATCACGACACTAATTAGCTGAGCAGTGCTGACCAACCCCAACTTTTTTATTATGGTTGTCAGATATGGAATAATTGTACGGTTGAACAAGCAAATGTTACTGAACATCTTCACTAATATGCATATGTTGTTCAGTTCGAGGCACCAGACATGATAAACTGGTAAGTGAAACAAACTATTGAACGCTGAAAAAATCAAATACGTCGTTTTAAAGTCATAAGTATTTGTAAAATGTACGAGGGAATCGCTATAGATTATCTATACTATCGAAACTGACACTTATCTGAAATACGTAAGTGTTCTTGTTGCTATTTTAATGAAGACGCCCTTCATTATACCTGTTTGTTTGTCGAAACTACCATGACTTAAAAAATACTTACTCTTTTGCACCAGGATGTGATATTAAAACAGTATTTTACGGAAATGAATTCTTAATTGATAGAACAGTAATATCTATAAATCCTAACATCACTTCATAAATTAAGCTATCTGCTTTCTATGAATAGCATTTACTCATGTTTTTTTCTGTCTGTAGCAGATATAATGTGTTAGATATGTTTTCATTCATTATATATTTTTGCTGTTGGTATTGCATATTGTGTCCAGTTGTTCCTTGTTTCAAATTATGAAATATAAATATGTTTAAACCTTATGTGTGCTTCATGTTATATAGTAGAAAAAGTGAAAAATATAAACAATTGTTGTTTCTTTTATCTGTATCTTTTTGGAATTCCGTCTTCTATTATCTGGACTGTTCCATTATCATAAAGGGTAGAGGCCCTGTTACACATCATTTGTCAACCATGAAAAGTGTTGTTTTAAGCGTTATGTCTTTTGGGAATTCTGTCTTTTGAGACGAAACCAGTCTGGCATACATACCCTAAAGCAAAAATATTCAATTGACGCCCAACCAAGTCTACTATGGTATAACAAGTCTACATCACTCAGAAATTAAAACATCTTGTGGGCTTAATTTTTAATATAAGAATTATTTAAAATATTGACAATATTGACAGAAATTCTTCTAAGACTAAATGTCGGGACCAGTCACGCTCATAAGATTTTTTAAAACGTTCTTTTATGTGTATATGAATTTAGGCCTGATAAAGGTTTATATTCTCTCGATTATATAGATGTTGTTTATGGAGATAATCAACTTTCATTCTTAGAAATTGCATTCCATCAACTTTTTAAGTAACCAGGAACACCTGTGTTGGTTGGTTGCATTGCTCCGTTATTTTGATTACATCATAGTAGGCGGCGAGTTTACTGTAATTCGAGATGGGCTCCATGTAAGCTATGCAAGCAGAGTCCGTCACCTAAGGGCTTCGCTTTCTGACACATTTTCAATAAGAGGAAGATTGAAGAAAGATGAACAGCGCAGAAGAGCTGAGGGAAACCGAGATGAAGTTCAAGAAAGCGTGTGAGCAGGTCATCCTCCTCAACGACAAGTTGGAGGGTCTGCAGCGTCGTTATGACAAGGCCAGGAACGAGAACCATCGCTCCTTCAGTTACAACCTGCGTATGAAAATGGTCACGATGGAAGCCGTCCGCAACATATATTACGAGTATGCATGTGTAAAGGCAGAGAGGATGGCTGAATTATTATATGAGTCTAACAATATAAACGAAGACGAAGACGAGAGCAGCGATGATGACTTGGAACATGAAGAAGAGGATGGGACTCAGGACAGAATGGAGGGTGGAGGCGAAATGAACGCTACAGACAGCTGAAATTGAAAAGCTGCTCACCTACAGAACATTTCGTTCTGTAAGCCCTTTTAAGGGCTACCAAATAGCAGGAAAGAAAACTTAAGAAATGCATTCTTTAAAGTGATTATAGACCGGTTTTTTTTAAAGTAAGGCCTACAATATATAAATAAGAACAACTGGGGAATGAACATACGAGGGCTCCGAGCGCGTTTTTAAAGTCGCTGTCGATAAATGGAAATTTATTTCATATAGAAGGTAGTCATGCCCTCTTTGCAAATATATAAGTTTGATATTTTCATATTTTTGCATGTTGTTGTCACGCGCCTTTCAGTGTCCCCCTCCTTGTAGCTTGATTCCCAATATAAATAAGACCAATTGGGGAATGAACATAGGCTCCGAGCACGTTTTTCAAGTCGCTGTTGTTCCCTGGATATAATGTTGAATAAAGGAAAATTGATATCATCTGAAAGTTTCTTATGTCCCCTTTGAAAATATTTAAGTATTTTATTTCTATATTGTAGCATATTGTTGTCACGCGCCTTTAAATTTACACACCCTCGAATCCTCATTTCCTATATAAATAAGACCAACTGGGAAATGAACATAGGCTCCGAGCACGTTTTTCAAGTCGCTGTCGTTCACTGGGAATATCGTTAAATAAAGGATAGTTGATATCATATGAAAGGTTGTTATGTCCTCTTTGTAAATATTTAAGTTTTCTATTTCTATAAACTAGCATATTGTTGTCAAGCGCCTTTAAATTTACAAACCCTCGAATCCTCATTTCCTATATAAATATAAGATCAATTGGGGAATGAACATAGGCTCCGAGCACGTTTTTCAAGTCGCTGTTGTTCCCTTGAAATATCGTCAAATAAACGAAAGTTGATATCATCTAAAAGTAAGTTATGTTCTTTTTGTAAATTTTCAAGTTTGATATTTCTATAAACTAGCATATTGTTGTCACGCGCATTTAATGTACCCCTCCTTGTAGTTTGATTCCCTATATAAATAAGACCAACTGGGGAATGAACATAGGCTCCGAGCACGTTTTTCAAGTCGCTGTAGTTCACTGGAAATATCGTTAAATACATGAGAGTTGAAATCATCTGAAAGGTAGTTATGTCCTCTTTGTAAATGTTCAGGTTGTTTATTTCTATATACTAGCATATTGTTGTCACGCGCCTTGAAGTGTACCCCTCCTTGTTGCTTGATTCCCTATATAAATAAGACCAACTGGGGAATGAACATAGGCTCCGAGCACGTTTTTCAAGTCGCTGTCGTTCACTGGAAATATTGTTAAATACATGAGAGTTGAAATCATCTGAAAGTTAGTTATGTCTTTTTGTAAATATTCAAGTTTCATATTTCTATATTCTAGCATAGTGTTGTCACACGCCTTTAAGTGTCCCCCTCCTTGTAGCTTGATTCTCTATATAAATAAGACCAACTGGGGAATGAACATAGGCTCCGAGCTCATTTTTTAAGTCGCTGTTGTTCACTGGAAATATCGTTAAATACATGAAAGTTGAAATCATCTGACAGGTAGTTATGTCCTCTTTGTAAATATTCAAGTTTCATATTTCTATATATTCTAGCATATTGTTGTCACACGCCTTTAAGTGTCCCCCTCCTTGTAGCTTAAATTCTCTATATAAATAAGACCAACTGGGGAATGAACATAGGCTCCGAGCACGTTTTTCAAGTCGCTGTCGTTCACTGGGAATATCGTTAGATACATGAAAGTTGAAATCATCTGACAGGTAGTTATGTCCTCTTTGTAAATATTCAAGTTTCATATTTCTATATATTCTAGCATATTGTTGTCACACGCCTTTAAGTGTCCCCCTCCTTGTAGCTTGATTCTCTATATAAATAAGACCAACTGGGGAATGAACATAGGCTCCGAGCACGTTTTTCAAGTCGCTGTCGTTCACTGGGAATATCGTTAGATACATGAAAGTTGAAATCATCTGACAGGTAGTTATGTCCTCTTTGTAAATATATAAGTTTGATATGTCTATATTGTAGCATATTGTTGTCACGCGTCTTTAAGTGTCCCCCTCCTTGTAGTTTGATTTCCTATATAAATATGACCAACTGGGGAATGAACATAGGCTCCGAGCACGTTTTTTAAGTCGCTGTTGTTCACTGGATATATTGTTAATCAAATGAAAGTTGATATCATCTGAAAGGTTGTTATGTCCCCTTTGACAATATATCAGTTTGATACTTCTATATTCTAGTATATTGTTGTCACAACCTTTAAATTTACACACCCTCGAATCTTCATTCCCTATATAAATAAGAACAACTTGGGAATGAACGTAGGCTCCAAGCACGTTTTTAAGTCGCTGTTCAATTTCTTCCTTTCCCAAAATTGTCCTTTTTATATTTCGGGAAAAAAAATTTGCCTTCCGAGCATGCAGACTTTTTAACCAGATGTTAACAAGTGATGGGATCACGTATCACGTAGTCACCAGCTCATCAATATTCCGAAGCGCGCTCTTAATGCTGCTAAGAAATTCGTACTAGTCGATAACTGCACGTCCGTAGAAAGTGCTCGGAACATATGCTATTTAGCGTTAACCGCTCTTTCCCCATGACGTAAGGTCATGTGACCAGCGTACACAAAGTTGGCGTTTTTTGATTGGCTGTTGCAATTTTGGACTGTTTCGATTATTTTACAGGATGCTTAAAATTTATATCAAGGGAATGATTTGATATTGCGACGAAACTAAATGATTATCTGGTGGTACATTTTGAAAAAGTATCATGGTATATACTAAAAGAGTGAACAGTCGTTCCGAAGATTCCCGAGAGTTAGCGGAAGTGCACGTGTACCTCCGGTGTTTACATAAACACCAGCTCAGGACAAGTGATTGTCAAGATGACAAGTTCGAATTCTCGTGTAGAAAGTGACATATTTTATCAGCTTTTAAATCAGTTGTGCTCATCAGAAGAATGTTTTTGTATGATTTTGTCTCTTCACGGATATGAAAAGACCAAAGACCGATTTCCAAGCATTGTTCAAAGAGCAAAACAACTTTCCGAGAACTTACGTAAAGAGCTTCTAGAAATCAGCAAGAAATATTTCCAAGAAAATGATTCTTTGGAGACAAGTGTCGAAAATGGCTTTTATACAAATGATTTTGGTGAAGATCTTGATATGGAACTAGCATTAGCTCTTTCTCATGCAGATTTGAAATCAAACAACTCATCAAGTCCAAAGTTTAGAAATTCTCAATCTCATTTCAAGGAATTAATGTCTCCAGTTCAAAATGTTGGTACCCCGAGAAATCAAGATAGATATACAATTTCATATGCAGATAGATTAAAACAAAATTCTTCAAAAGATGTCTACCCAAACAACAAAACTGTTGCAGGCCCAATTTCAATTCCAAACTCAAAACCATCAATTCCTGATAAAGATATAGAAAAATCGCAATCTGAAGAACCCACTCAAAACAAAAAGAGAAGGAACCGAAAGAAGAACAAAACAAACAATCCATCTGTCTGTGGAATGTCAGGAAGTCAAAGCCAATCACCTGTAATTGTTTGGTTCAGACGAGACCTGCGGTTATATGATAATCCTGCATTAATTTCGGCAGGTGAGAAAGAGGCACCTGTAATATTTGTTTACCTGTGGAGCGAGAAAGAAGAGGGACCATTAGCGGCAGGAGGGGCAGTCAAAGTGTGGCTGCATGAAGCTTTAAAATGTCTCAATGCTGATATCGATAGCAAATACTCAAATAAAATCATCTTCAGGAAAACTATCAATTCAAAATCAGAATTGATTAAGTTGTTTGCCGAAACTGGTGCCAAGACCCTCTGTATAAATGATTTATATGAGCCACATTTGAAACAGAGAGATGACGAAATCTCTGTAAGCTTAAAGGCAAAGGGTATTAAAGTGGAGAGATTTCATTCCTATCTTCTACACGAACCTGCCTCTCTCAACTTGGAGTCAGTAGGAATGAGAGGTATTGGGTCAGTGACACATTTTATGGAATGTTGTCGGAGGTCAGCTACGAAGCCTATCGGACAACCAGTTGATGGGCCACCAAATCTTCCTCCTCCTTCTAATCTTCCAAGATCGGTACCTTTAGAGGCTCTCGGACTTAACAGGATGCCAAGGGGAAAAGATGGATCAAAGGTGACGTTATCTGAATTTTATTACCATATTGCAACCTTAATGAAAAGTGTGATTTCTCCCCACAGAGGCAGATCAAGTAATAAAAAGTTGATCAAGCCCCTGTTCTTATTAGTCGGGTTTGTGGGGTAGAATAGGAGATGCCTGATTGGAGGCAGTCAATGTAAGTTGTGCCATCATGGACGCTTTTCTAAATTCATCATTTGAATCATGACAAAGCCTGAAAGGCATTGTTTTCTTAAAAACTCTTTCCATATTATTATGACTACAACCAGGGTGTATAGCCTTTGTAGACCGATACTGAACATATTCTCATCATCTAAATCATAAAATAAGTCTAAGTATGATATGTTGAGAAAGTATAGATAGACATATCAATAATAATTTTACTTCTTTTAGAGGCTT
This sequence comes from Steromphala cineraria, assembly GCA_916613615.1. Classification (NCBI taxonomy): domain Eukaryota; kingdom Metazoa; phylum Mollusca; class Gastropoda; order Trochida; family Trochidae; genus Steromphala; species Steromphala cineraria. Next base: position 8,893,097 of record OU744730.1, read on the forward strand.
TTGAAAGGTGTCTCGATGTACATTAGGAAAAGTTCTATGGATTTGTCAACTTCTTTATTGCAGGGAATGCATTGTTTTGGTGGAGAACTCTTCCTTAACCAATTATTATGTTGTTGCAGATTGACTGGGCGGCTCCTATCAGGAAGTCCTGGGATTTCTCTGAAGATGGTGCCTGGGAAGCTCTTGGTCTTTTCTTGGAGAACGGTAGGTTTATAATAGCTCAATAGTTGGTCAAGCAGACTCGTAATCTTGTCTAATGGTCAGATTGTTTTGTTGAAGAATTGGAGGAATATTGTTTGAAACAGGCCTGTAGTCACTTTCATGACTATGAATTTTATATTATATATAAACATAGGAAATAATGAATTCTGTAGTTATAATTATCAGGCCTACCAAACAAAACATCTCCACTGCACAGACAAACATGGAAAAGTCCACATTTAAAGTGGAAAATGCAACATGATTATAATCCCTTGACACCAAAACATTAAGATAGGCAATGAAAAACATAAATACAGATAAATAAAACATGGTGAGTGCAGCATTTATTGTCGAGTGAACTTTGACCTGTGCAGTGCATGCGTACTTGACCTGACCTAAAACATCTATTTCGGGAAATTGTGACTCTCCTCGCTGGGTTTGCGTTTTTCGTTGCCTATTTTAATGTTTCAATGTCGAGGGAATATATTATGTTGCATTTTCCAAGTTTAATGTGAACTTTTCCATGTTTTTCTGCGCAGTGGAGATGTTGTGATTGTTAGGCCTGATTATATAGATTGAATATATGTAGGCCCAAGTTCACATATATTATTTTGAAATGGAAAAAAAGTTGTTTTTTATGGAAATGCATCTGTGAGATATGAAATATGATTTAATTCATTTAAATATCTACAAGATATATAGACAGAGATTTCAGTTTAGATATGTTTCAATGTAAGTGAACTAAATGCATCTGACTAAAATAACCACAAGTAGCATCGAATACACAGTCACAGTAACGATTTTGCTTCTGCGGCCACTGAGCTATTAAAATGAAGAGTTCAGCCCCTAACTCCCTAAATATGTGCTACTGGTCTGTGAAAATTCCATTTAAAATATTTGTCTTATCAGATGTTATTCACCAACACCATGTTGAGCCATTTTCCTAATTTCTAGAAAGAATTGTTACCCGTGACACATAAGACAATAGGCATTTAGTTTAGTAAAAACAATGTATCTATGATAACTTATTATTGTGTAGGTGAAGTACAAGGATTGATGAAATAAAATAATTGTTAATTCCCAGGTATCAAGAACTATGAGAAGGAATCAGGTCGCTCTGACATGTTGAATACGTGTCGCATCTCCCCGTACCTTCACTTCGGACAGATCAGCCCACGCTCTGTACTCTCAGAAGCACGACACAGGAAGTCCCCGAAGTTTCTCCGCAAACTGGCCTGGAGGGATCTCTCCTATTGGCTGCTCAGTCTGTTTCCTGACATGCCCAGTCGACCAATGAGGCAGCATTATTGTGTGAGTATTTATTCATCAAGAAGTCCAGAGTAAACCCTTTTAATAATTATAATGAAAAGCTTTTAATAGTGCTAAATCTCCAATGTATGGATTGAAAACGTTCTATGCTCCATTACCCTGGACTAACCCCAGGCTGACATATAGTCCTCAAGGGTCACCTCCAACTTAACCAGGTACCCATTTGCAAAGCTGCGTTGACAGAGACATGTTTTGAACAAAGTCATATGCCTAAGGTGACACCTTAAATCTTTTAACTCATGTCTAGATGTTGGGTTGTCAATCACCCTTCAAACTCTATGTTCATTCAGCCTTAGTGTTACCCACCCTTCTGGCGATTAAAGAAGAGAGATCCAGCATGTAATATCATAAAACCCCAATTTCAACAGGATGACATGGTAAAGGAACGATGACTCATTCAACAGATAGTGTAGACTGTTCATACTCCTGGCAAAACCTTCCCTTTACTTACTATTTCCCATGATGACTTTCTCTGGTCCATCTTTTGGCCTTGGAAAAACTAACATATCTTTTGACTCCCAGGACCAGCGGTGGAGCCATGATGCCAAACATCTGAAGGCGTGGCAACGAGGGAACACAGGGTATCCTCTGGTCGACGCAGCAATGAGACAACTCTGGCTGACGGGGTGGTGCAACAACTACATGAGACACGTGGTCGCCTCATTCCTAATCTCCTACCTGCATCTGCACTGGGTCGAGGGGTACGCTTGGTTTCAGGTGTGTGTTTAGCTTCAGTGACATCTTATGTCTTACAACCAAAACAGTGTTAGAACAGAACAATGTGAAGTGCTTAGCTGCTGCCTTGATAGTCACTCTGATTAAAATTGGCCAAGTGCTGAGGAATAAAATATTCAAAATATTAACTGCACAAAGATATTGAATCCTCTACACTAGGTCTGACCACACCCCTCTACCTTGCTTGTTTAGTACCAGTAAAGCACAGCGAAAACCCAGTCGCTAGCAAACCAATCTCATCTTGCTTATAACACCGCTGGCAGCGATCATGTTCAAAGCATGGTTAACATGAGTTACTTGCTCCAAGCTTGATACCGAAGGCTTTGTCGGCAGCTTGTGATTGGTTAGCTGAGTAAACACCAGAACATGCGACTGACTGGGCTGCCATCTTGACTCAGTGGAGAGGATACCTATCGAAGTAACATGTTTGATTCTCATAGGTAATATCGGAACTAGGCAGATTTTAATCAGACGTTTTCCCAATAGGTTTTAACACAATATGCACCATCTGCTCCACTGAAAGCAACAGTGAAATCTTATTCAACTTGTCCTAAAAGCTGTATAATATGTACAGAAATATATGAGGCACTTAGCAGCTACTTTTATCATTCAAATTTGTCAGGAAAGTAACATTCATCCTATGAGCAGTTATAGGACTTGATGTTAGGCTTAAAACTTGTCACTATTTTAATTATTATATTTATAGATGGTGAAATATAGTAACTCACACAGAAACAATGGTATCGAAGTGATATTTGCAGAAATGCTCCAATGGAAGTGAAGATGTTTCGGGGGCTACTAAACACATAGGAATCAAGGCGGATGACGACTTCAAGGGTTTAATTGTAACGTTTTGCCACCAGTGAGGGCGACTTGTTCATCATATGAACTACATTATCATGGCTACTTGTATCCATGGTAGTAACCAGCTTGTAACCTCCTCAAGCCTACCGTGGACAAGCGTCTCCCTGGTATTGAGCTGCCCTAATGTAGAATATTACACCATTTATCTCTCACTAAGTTTTAAATATATCATATATTTCAGTTTAGCAGTAGGGCAGTAACTTATATTCCCTTTTGCCTCCTTAACTTGTAAAATGTTGTGTTACAGGATACGTTACTAGACGCCGATGTTGCTATCAACTCGATGATGTGGCAGAACGGTGGAATGAGTGGGCTCGATCAGTGGAACTTCGTGATGCACCCGGTTGACGCGGCGATGACCTGTGACCCTGAGGGTCAGTACGTGAGACAGTGGTGCCCGGAGCTCGCAGGCATACCGAACGAGTTCATTCACAAGCCGTGGAAGTGTCCCCCGTCGGTCAGAAGAAGAGCAGGAGTTGAGCTTGGTGAGTATTTACTGCTGGTGAATCCTGTTTAGTATTTGAGGATAGGTTCTTGAAATATTCTTGTATTATATTAATGGTTGCTAGTCGTTCTGTTAATAAATCCTGTAATATTTAAAGGACTGTAGACTAACATTTAGTCTCAGAAGTATTTTTTTCAATATGAACAATATTTTTAAACAAATCATGTATTATAACAAAATGGAGTCCAAAAGATGCTTTAACTTCAGCTGAGCGATCTAGACTTGCTATACTTTTCTAGACTGGGTTGGTCATAAATTTAATATTTTTGCTTGAGGGTAAGAGGACTAGTAAATGATATCAAACAGGGAAAATTTTCTTGTATAAAATTTAAGGCTGCGCCACTCGTGAAATTATAAACTTTCTACCTCGCTCAATGAGATAAACGCGGTATTATTCAAGGAAAGACAGATATCCTCTATATATCAATAGAAACAGGTAACTTTTATCAGTTTCTATATTTGTGTGTGAGGATTGTGTTTCAAGGGAGGTAACTCGTACAGTTTTAGTATATACTACTCCACACACTAGTGTCACAAGAATCTTAGGTGCTGCATAAGTACACTGACCTATTTATTTTATGCAAAAAATCTATTTACAAAAGTGTATTTATTGTTTTATTGTTTGTTTTTTTGTCTTTAAGGAGTGAACTATCCAGAAAGGATCATCACCGATCTGGAAGAAGCAAGGGAGCAGTCATTGCGTGATGTCGTCAAACTGCGTCGCTCCCATCCTGAGATGGTTGACCGATACACAGGGAATGATCTAGTTCTTCTTCCAAGTGGTCTTCTGCTGCCAGTAATCACCCGCAAAGAGTTTAAGTACAAAACATCCAACCCAGAGGCAAAGGACAATCCACACACTGCCGTGCTCCGTGGATACCGTAGTCGGAAAAGAGATGAGGCGGTTGCGTTTGCAAACAAGGTTGACTTTCTGTCTAGCACGATGAGCGAATGTCAGCAGAGGTACGAGAGATACGAGAAGGCTGCTAGTTACTCCACGTATTGAAGATTACGATCCTAATCAACAAGCTTAGGATAAAGTTGTGATATTTCGTAGGAAGGCGTATGTGAATTCAGAAAATGGGAGGTAAAGACGGAGTCTAGTTTGCAACAGACCTCATTGACTTTACAAACTCACTGATCAAAGTAACTTTTTGGTGAGCAGATCTTGTTTGAAAAATCTTGTAGTTTGTGGATATAATATCTAGAATCACACAAGACAGGCGGACCTGCTCATTTTGCCTGAAATGATCTCAAATGAGTCTTTTGACTGCAAATTTCCAAAGGGTTTGTAGTGCAGATTTCCCCTTTGGAAACTGTTGAAAACTAGCGATCTGTTCATATTCGAACAGAGATTGAATCAGCAATAAATAACTTGATCTACTCTGTTGGTAGAAAATGTATGTTCGTTTTCATGTCAAAATTGACTCAGAACCATCTTTCTGGAAGTCTATCAGAGTTGTACAGGACAAGAATCCAGGATTATATCATGATCATATTTTTTTCTCCGAATTATTAAATGGATCTGTTTATCCGTGTTACCGGAGCTTAATGATTTAAAAGGGCTGACATTATAAACTCGCTGCTCAGGGCATTTAGTATTTATTCAACAATGAGCAAATCATTGTCAAGTGCAATACATTGTGAAGCTGAAAGTCAATTAGCATTTTACTTTATTTTTTTTCATAAACAATTTGTATTTATATCAAGCTAAGCTACCTCAATAAAGAATGTGTTTAACAGTTGATTGTTTTGGTTATATTCTGAAAATGTTCATGTTATTGATTCCCTGCAAGGAACCCTGTACTAAGGGAACGCTCAAAGATTGAACCAGCTTGATCATTTCAAAAAAAGGTACATGATAAAAGACAAGAAAGATTATCATGAAAATGTTTTATCTATTTTTCTTCAAGAAAGTCAACAATTTATACAAGGAATACTACCAAATAATATCAAATTCAACAAAATAGTAAACAATGTTACCAAAAGAATATCTTGGTAAACAAGGTTACCACAAACAGTTAACTGATATAAAATATCCTTAAAATATGTATATTACTCACCAATCAAATAAAAACAATACCTTAGTGGTCAGTAAATATAATACATAAATAATTAACAATATTTTCTTAATAAAATACACATCTTGACAAAAATAATTCTACATTTCGATTTGATCTTGAGGCACATTGTTCAATATTATTCTCAACAATATTTGAAATTCTGCATATTTACATGAAAGCAATGGCACTGTTTCGTCATTGTTGAATGACTTCTTTACAATATAATAACTATAACCAATAACCGAAGCCTTCTCTACACTGAAACCAGTGTGATATGTTACGCGATATCAAAAAGATGATATGGCAAGCTCTCAAGTGTAATAAGTCATTAGACAAAAATTTGACCAGAAAACGGTCTGTCAGAGCCTGCTATATTGAAAATCACAAACAATTGTCAGAGAAATATATTTATCATATACTTGCTTATAAATACAGAGATTTTGAATGTACGATACACCCTCTGTCAAGCACCTTGTATCAGCCCGTCGTCAAGGGACTTGAACCAGGAACCCTAGGCAATGAACGCAAAAAATAGATAGAAGTCGCGAGGACTTAGAGTTGTCTCCCTTTGTACAGCTGACGTTTTAACGTGGCCGACATCGCTAAGAAAACCCTGCAGACACTTGTGGATTTGTCAGCTTGATACAAACTAATTTTCTATTTTGGAAATTCAACCCCAGAGAAAAACTAGATTAGCGTTTGTGGGATACCCGGAACTTTGGGTTACGCCTTACCCTGTTCCGCCTTTTACAGGCCTCACCAAATTGGGAAGTTTTTCGTGACCTTGACCTTTGACACTCAAGGTCACACAATCAATTAACACATTTCATTGAGTATAACATTATTGTAATGAAATAAAGTGTTAAAAATTAAATTAATCCATTTTCTCCATATATGTTGACCTTGCTGTGACCTTGACCTTCGACAGTTAGTACCAAAAACTTTTTGAAAATGTTGTACTTCTCAAGAGATAATATATACAAAATCTAAACTTCATAGCAAGTTATTGTGTTTACAAGGAATTGCAATAACTCATATCTCATGACCTTGACCTTTGACCTTCAAGGCCACACAATAATTGAACACTTCTTATTGAGTATAACAATCATGTATTGATTAAAAGTGTTCATAGTTAAAATAAAGCATTTTCGCTAAAACATGCTTACGTCATGACCTTGCTGTGACCTTGACCTTTGACGGATTGTAGCCAAAACCTTTTCAAATGTTTTTACTTTTCCAATGATGATATATACCAAGTAAGAGCTTCATAGCACAAAAACTTTTCAAGTTATCGCGTTTACAAGGAATTCTTAGAGTGAATACATATCTCGTGACCTTGACCTTTGACCTTGAAAGTGAACGTGTCAAAATCTTTCCCCCGAGGTATGAGTAGTAAGGTATGAATAACTGTTCTGGAAAGCTTAGTGGAAAAAAGTTATAGCTAGTAGTACGAGTGCGGCGGCGGCGATGGAAACTTCACAAAAACTGATAGCAGCCCCGTCTAAGGACGGGGCTGCTAATGAACTCAAAAATCATAAGAGGCGTAGGCAGTTAACGTTAAGCAAAATTGATACCATCAGCCACTCAGTTATTGTTATGAATTAAAGTTTTAAAAGGTTACATTTATTTTTGTTAATTCTTATGATAAAAATAGCATGACATGGGTAATTTCATATCACATTCTGTATCAGCCCTCGACCAATATCAGCCTTGAGCTAAAGCTCTCAGGCTGATATTGGGGTCTCGAGGTGATACAGAATGTGATATGAAATTACCCATATAATACTATCTATATATAGAGAATCTCACCCAAGTGTTTTCTGATATCAAACATATCAGCACGAATTGATAAAATTAACAAATATCCAAAGCTTGCAAAGGATATTTTTACATCTCTCGACAACTGTTGATATATTTAACATTAGAAGACTTGAGGGTGAGATTCTAGTTATCATCCCAAATCATAACATATTCATGAAAATTGTACATCTTTGAACACTTCACTATCCTTAGGCTACCAAAGAGGTGATGTCATGTTTCTGATGTCATAACATTGTAATGCCATTACTTCATGATGTAAAAACAATTGTGACGTCATGTAAAATGTTCAAAATCTACTGTCAAGCAATATCTCCTAGAAGATATTGCTTGATTTTCCAATATCTCCAATGGAAACAGTTTTGGATGATAAATCCGTATTCAAACTGAAACAATTGTTGCAGGCCAAATTACTATGTGATATGTAACTGAAAGGGGCAGTAGCATGTTTTTGAAAATTTTATATCCTTGAACTTTTACTGATAATTGTACATTAATTCTATATTTGTTATTTTGATAAGTGTCAAAAATCTCATTACAAAAATCAATCATGCATTGTCAGAACAAATTATAAAGCTTCAAATAAAGTCCATTGGCTGCCTTTTTTGTGTGAACACCTTTAATTCATTTTGAGTAAGAAAAAGGAATCGCATCGCTGAATTTCACATTACATATTTGACTTACTACTTCTTCATTTAGTTATTTTTTTGCTGACATCACCTTATTCTCCCCCTAAAAATGTGCTAATGCCCCTTAAACCCTTACTAACAGCGGTTCATAAAGGTCCCTTCACCTCAAGTCATTTATTACAAAACTCAATATATTATCCTTTTAAATTCACTGGGTGAAGAAACCCATTCCAAATTACACAAATAGAAATTTTCCAAAAAGTTCACAAGAGATTAAAAAGTTAATTTCCATTTGTAAAAACAATTTCATATCAGCAACTTATGTTGATTTCTTTGAAACATGTAAGAAGAACTTGACAGATATGACTTGCCCCATGTATTTACTATTTACTACAATGACTATACAAGGTAACAAGTTTTAAAAATTTGCAGTGATATGTTTTGTTTTCTCCTATCAACCCCTGCAACAAAACAAGTTTGTCATTTTTCAAAAATATTCATCGCATGCAGAAAAAGGCTTGAAATCAAATGTAGCCAGTCAGAAAGAATGGCTTTGTCAATTGAATTACAAAACTAAGGTAAATTGATAAAGTAAAAAAAAGACTTAACTATTGACTTGACATCATTTTGTACATAGATATTTGTGACTGATGCAAAATAACTTAAAACAATCACATGCATTTATATTGTCAGTATAATTGACTAAAAAAAGGTAATTGTATATAATATATACACTAAACAAAATCATTTGAAGATTGTACAATGTAAAACACAACATGCCTACATTTTCTGTGAACTATAGTTAATATCACATGTCAAATTTTATAACAACTCTGATTTTGAAATCTCCACATCACATGGCAGTATATTGGTTTATAAATATATTTTTCATTTTGGAATCTATGTCACACTGTATCACAATTTATCAACCACAATTCTGATTCCCAACAGTCATAAAGTTGTGATATGGTTGTCAAAATAGACATTGTTTGTATCTTAGTCAATTCATATCACAATTCATCAACTATTCTGATTGAAGATTCTTGAATCTCCAAATCTCAAAATACATATATATCTCAGTCATAATGCATGGTTGAAATCACAGTTTCCAAAATTCATGAAACAAAGGAGATAATTCGATCTCAACAGTACAAGCCACAGGGGAAATAACTCCATCTCAACAGTACAAGCCATAGGGGAGATAACTCTATCTCAACACAAGCCACAGGGGAGATAACTCCTGTTCAAGAGTAGATAGTAATCACTTCTCGTCCACTTCCATGAACCATGAGGACTCGCTCCAGACCTTCTGTCAACGCTTCTAGGAACATCATGACTGGATGAAGATAAGGATCACGTGGAAATGTGGAGGTAGAGTTTTTCAATTATATCAAAGGCTCCTATTCAGTCTCTGAAATTAATTCTCAAACTAGAAAATGTTGTGTCCCATGCCCACGCTAATAAAAAAGCCCTCATCGTTTTCAACCATAGAATTTAAAACAAAATAAGACATGCACACCTTTAGTTCATGCACACATTTAAGTTCAAACATCAATCAAAATGTAGAAAATTAAGCCATGTGTGCAATTTCAATTAAATCTGTTGAATGGTTTTTGAGACGAAGTGGATAAATGATACTCTGTATAGAGTGGTTACTGAAGGACATACAGACGAACAACCGAGGGTAATCCAATATGCCCCTGCCGTATATGGCGGGGGCATAAAACGAAAAATAAATCGAGTTGTGCGCTAAAAAGACTGCTTTCAAGTGTATATTTTGGAAACAGAATTGTGAGATGGCAACAACGGTTGACTCACATTCATGTCAACAAGCAAAAAAGTGAGCATGGCTCACTAATACCCCCGACCGTGCATCCCTAACTAACTGAATTATCTTTTACTTTCAATGTAGTCATCTCTTGCACAGCATTTGACACCCAAAGAGGAATTGAGAAAAATGACTAATAAAAAAAATGGAACTTTGTGGGAAAAAAACACACAAAAAGCCCGGATCAATTTTAGTTTTGATTTGGCACTGCACCGCTCCTAGTAGGGAAGAAGACCCATGCAAAATGTGAAAGAATCAGATGAAAAGTTTTTCCCGTAATAGGTTGGACAAATCTGATATTGGAAAATGACTATATTTTCAAAATATGGAAATTTGTAAAAAATAGAAATATCAATGAAATTTGTTACAATTTCGCACCGCACCCCTCCTAGTAGGAAAGAAGACATGTGCAAAATTTGAAATCAATCGGATGAATAGTTTTCCCGTAATAGGTCGGACAAAACTGATATTGGAAAATGACTAAGTTCAAAACATGGAAATTTGTAAAACATTCAAATATTAAAGAAATTTGTTGTAACTTCGCACTGCACCCCTCCTAGTAGGGTAGAAAACATGTGCAAAATTTGAAATTAATCGGATTAATAGTTTTCCCGTAATAGGTCGGACATAAAATGTCCTCGGACTGACAAATCTGAAATGCGAAAACGACTAAGTTCAAAACATGGAAATTTGTAACAAATTCAAATATTAACGAAATTTGCTGTAACTTTGCACTGCACCCCTCCTAGTAGGGTAGAAGACATGTGCAAAATTTGCAATTGCATGTAATCGGATTAACAGTTTTCCCGTAATAGGTCGGACAAAAAATGTCCTCGGACAGACAGACACACACACAGAATCGTTGGTATTATTCGATACCCCGGACCGTTGGTCGGGGGTATAATAAGGTAACATATTTTGTAGAATAATATTAAAATTAAAGATAGTTAAGGGTGAGTATTACAGTCTTGTGCATGTTAACGGTACCGCTACTAGGAAGCATGACACTCATGATACCGTAACTACACGAAGAGAAAGTTTACAGCAATTACAGAAGCAAAGAATATCTGTGAGCACAATATCAGTCATCTAAGAGTAATAGGATCCAAGAAATCTATGAATACTTGTGCCCATTGAAGCACCAAGTCCGCTGTTTGTACCAAATCAAATCAGAGATTCAAGGGCGATAACTCCCTAAAAATTAATATTACGGAATCGGCTTTCAAACTCGATCAAGACAATCATCAGGAGCATCCATAACAAAAATTTTATTCATCTAGGTACAATAGTTTCTGAGAGAACTTGTCCCCATTGAAGCACCAAGTCCGCTGTCTGTACGAAGTCAAATTGGAGATTCAAGGGCGATAACTCCGCAAAAATTAATTTTAGGGAATCTGCTTTCGAACTCAATCAAGACAATCATCAGAAGCATCTATAACCAAAATTTTATTCATCTAGGTGCAATAGTTTCTGAGAAAATGGGGAATAGTCCCCATTGAACCCTATTAAACTAAGTCCAAAAAGTGACGTTTCCATGGAATCGGCCAAAAATTAAAATTCCAGAATGCTACAGATGGTCAAGAATTCATGAGAATGACATGTTTAACAATTCTGCAATTACAATTCAGTTTGGTTGATGTAGACCAAGTAGTTTTGGACAGACGGATGGATGGAATGACCGCTATATACCCCTGCTTACTTCGTAACGGGGGTATAACTAGCAATTAGCAGATGCCATTTCAGTCACTTTGGTAAATCGTCTCCCATTTAATGAATTTTGGTGCGATTTTCTATGATTGGATGCAAAATATTGCAAAAAGTACAAGGAATACAGTAAAAATATTTGAATTAAGTTAATTTTAAATATGGATCTTTAAGGATACAGTGTGACTCCTTGTAAACATTTTTGGGTGGTGTGGGCAGGTTGAGGATGACTAGCTGGGCATCTCGGGACTTCTCTCTGATGTGTTTGTTTAGGTTCACGGCGGTGTGCATTCTCTGTACATTTGTAACGTCTCTGGAACATAGAACATTCACATTCAGGTGTTAAACTTCGGAAAATAGTCAAATGGTAAATTTTGGTTTTACCTGATAATTATTTTTCATATGACTCTTTTCAAAAGTCTTATTATTTCAGTGAATGGAAAATCTTCACTTTTTTCAACCCTGAATTTCAATGCTTATAGAGTTGAATTTATGATTGCATGGTTCCATCCTTCCTCTGTGCATTTTGTTCACTGTTCATTAAAGTGTTATTCTGAAATTTATTAAATAAGATATTCCTTTCATTTGATAATTTGTTATTTCATACGACTCATTTTTGAAAAGGATTTATTTTAATTATTTTCAGAGTAACATTTTCAATGGACTTAACTGCATAATGAAGAAAATATGAATGAGGTCGGGTTAATTGTTTACTACACAGCAAAATGTTAACAACTCTACTCTGTGGTGGATCAGTAATCTTGAAGTGGGCTTGGTTTATTTTCTCCTTTTAAAAACTTTACTATATTTTCGTTGGCTTATTTTTTCATCAATTCAGTTAATTGTCCGGCAGGTCTATTTTACATCTTATCCTCAATTTGACATTTGAAGACCGACTTCTGCATTCCTGATTCACCATACTAAGTAGTCATTTAAGATTTGAACCAAAGTTAATTACCGGGGTAACTGAATTCTTCATAAGAGGAACATGTTGCAGGACAAACTCATGCTATAAGACTTAGACTTATGAATTCTCTTCTCCCCTCGTTTCATCCCTTTCATCCAATCAAATTTAATATAAACCCACAAATCCACCTCTGAACTCAAAGCTGCAGACTGCATAAAAGGATCTTATCCTACCTCATGTAAGAATCTCGATCTCTGATTGGTCCACATGACCCTGGATAAATACTGATATCACCCTCTTGAGCGGGGTGATAAATCATTTATATCCCGGCACATAAAAAGCATGAATAAAGTGTGCAGATTGAGCGTCTTGAAATGTACAATGTATGTTACCTCGAACACATGATCAAGCTGGTTACTTTTGATTAACCGATACGTAGCTTTGAACAAACCATACTCATAGGAAACACTGAGCTCGAAGCTGATATTTCCCCATGAACCCTGCCTCTGAATGGTATAACTTATAATATTTCATATCAAAGTCATATACTAAGACTAATATTTACGGTTTCTCCTTCTCCCCTGTGTCCGAGGCCCCTGGCGTATAGTCCGAGTCCTCATAGACGGTGATGTGTTCAGGTTGTGGCTGGAAGCGCACGTGTCCTGGTTCGGTGTTGACCGTGAGACTGCTCCTCCGATGTAGACGGTCAACTATAGACTGCGCTTCTCTCAGGGTCTGTACAGACAAAAAAGTGTGAATTAAGTGACACCAAAGCAGTCTTGTCACAACAATAGATCAGCCTCGGGGACCTTTTTTGCCTATTCTGAGCACATTGATCTCATTGCAATATCATTACCATAATTTATCCATTAATCGGACCTCAAATTTTATAATTTTTAAAAATGTCTATGGTTGAACTGCTTTCCACTTTTGATTATTTGAAAAATTAGATGAATAAAAAAGCATTTGAAATTTTAATACATAGGGTTTAAAAACTACCATATCATGTCAATGTAGTCAATATGAAGATATAACAATTGAACACTGAAGTCGAGATAATTATTCTTTTCAAAGTTTGTTTGCAAATAAAACAATGATTTTAAACAATTATTAAATCAAAGGAGTATCAACTTTAAACTTTCGGACTTGGTTGAACATTTAGAAGTGATTAGAATTTGTGACCTCAGTAAAATGTTGTGTTATTTAATTATTGAGTCAAATTATTAATGGAGAAAATATGGTACTTCTTAACATCTTAACGAACACCTAGATAAAAGGGTGAGCAAAATGTCCATGGACTTCAACACATTTTAGTTTTTAAAACATTAATAGACTTAGCAAACCTCTTTCTTCTGTAGTCAGATCTATGTTTTCAAACAGACTACACATTTAGAAGGATTACTTCTTTGTAAGGATGAACACATTTGAGTTTCTGACACATTACAAGACTTAGCAAACCTCTTTCTTCCTTAGTCTGATCTGTGAGAGTATCTGGGCCCTCTGTTCCATCTGAAGAGTCCTCTCGTAGATGTAGGCCGAGATGTCGTTGTCATACTGGGATACAAGTAATACTCAGTCATTATCGTTACAATCATTAGAAGCTATTGTTTATTTTTTACTTGCAGTCATATTGAAGTTTTTGTCAATTAAACAGCTTCTCTTGTATGAGATGTATATCATTGCTAATAATCATTATGCACTAATCATGCATCCTGAAGATTTAAAGAGTCACTCAGAACTTAGGAAAGAATTGTGCCACTGGAAAACTTGTAATATATTTTCTAGTATAGAAATTGTTTTGTTCATAGATTTACCAAGCTTACATGGCAAGCCTTGGATATCAGTTACTTTAATCATCTTGTCTTTACATACCTGAGCTCAGAAAACAAATGAATTGGCATCTATAAGTAGTTTTCTTACAAACAAAACATGTACCATTATATTCAAAGAAAATAATCTTTAAGTGATATTGTAGCTAGATTTTCAAACTTCACTTAGAGCTAGATAGTCCTAATCCAATTTAAGTTCACGGTACCTATGACTATCTCAGCACTAAAAGAGCCTTTGTGAAATCAGATCCTCATGTTATGAGACCTACCATCTCAACCACCTCGACCTGTGCCTTGATCCTGAGCTGATACAGATACTTCTTGAGGTCTTCCTTCAGCTGGATACTGTTGTCTTCTAACTCTGTACACGCTAAGGAACTCAACACTTGGGATAAACTGCTTTATTAGCAGCTCCAGTTTACGAAGGTTTTATAGAAGGTAGATCAAGGTAAGGGGAAACCCTGTTTTGGGGCTGCTCTGCTTTTGTCGTGTTCCACAAACGCTAATATAACATAAACTATATAGTTGAGCTGCAGAAATATGCTTTGAGAATTATGGATTTCCCCAAAAAATTACTTTTTAGTAATCAGTATTAGGTGGTCAATTAAGGGGTGTCATTTTTGTCAGATGTGGCCCTTTGCAATGGAAAAACTATCCTCCTTTTCTAATTCTTAAGGGACACCAAATCAACAGGCTGGGCAAATTTCAACAGAATCTCCTTTAGGAACAAATCTGTACATTTCTTTGTTCAACATACATTTAGTTGGATGATTTTGTTGTCATGCTCTACACAAAGGAACAACAATCATTTGGGTTTCCTCTTAAAAATACACATGACAATACAAAGGATACGAGCTACAGTGAAGATGCGCAGGTTGCAGTTTTTCCACGTTCTGGTCTGTTGTAACAAGAAGGGCAGCAACATCATCAGACCTCCATCATGTGTGGGTGTTAAGGAATATTTGAATATTTGCAACAACCACCTTACCTTGTTGATGATTTACAAACCAGAAATGTCTATTTTATTGGTTCACATAAGAGTGAATGTAGGTTTGACAAAAAAATTATATTCAATTCTTATTTGAATTTGAGTAAATGTTGACAGGCAAAGTTGACAATTACGAAATAAAAACAATCTTTGTTTAGAATTGAAATCTTCAACAATATTCATAATTTTAGAAAAAAAACTTACTAAGAACACTTTGGTGTACAAATTCTGATACATAAATAAACTTTTTAACAGTTTCTGAAAAGCATACTACTTATGCAGTGAATGAATATTTCTCACATTTGACAAATTGGAAATACTTCTAATGAAATCCAGAAAGATGAATCTAATCCTCTTGACAATTTCTACTCCGATTTGGAGATCTTTCTTATTTGTGGTAAATTAATAACTTATTCAAAATATTTAATTCTATGATAATATCATTATTTTTCAATGAAAGGAATACATTTTAGAAATTGCTCTCATGTTATTGAATTTAAGCATGATGACAATAGACATATAGTTTTGAAACAAAACCTCATAAAACCTCACAGATGATCTAAAGCCGTATCAAGGATATGGACCACCCACCACACATCAAGTGTTCCCTTCAGTCTCTCTGAGGAGTCGGGGAAACTGTCAATACCTTTCAGTAGTAGCAGGGATAATTCTGCTGCATCAACATTCTTCAGGGTTTCTGAAGCAAAACGGATATTTATTTGATGTTTTTAACCAGTTGTACTCATGTTTTTAAAGTGAATTATACTTTTAAACTGAAATAATCATACTGTAACAAGGAATATAGTTATGAAAATGTACATCAAACTATGTGAATGAATTTGTCAACCCATCTTTCAAGATTAGATTGGGACATGTTACAAAATTATAAATAGAATTGCTAACAAAAATTCGAAAAAAAAAGGCGCAACATAATAGTCTGCTTTATGACAATTTTTAAGAGGGTTGGATTTGATCATGGGTTTGTCCCTAAGATTTGACACTGGAAGACAAAGGATATTCTATAGATGAACAACTTCTTTACATGACCAAAGTGACGTTTGGTATGGATCCTGATTCTGTTTTCAAGCATATGGGTTAACAATGAGGGGTACATTACTTTATACAGTTTTGTATCATTATGAGAGAGCATAAATAATTAGTTGACTAATTTCAATGAAGCTAAGAAAATATGAGGTAAGGATGAAACCAGTTTGTGAGTATGTTAATAAGGCAGAGATCTATACCGAAACATCTCTACTGTCAAATAAAGAAATTGTTTATCCATAAAATTTCTTTATGGCACCAACTTCTAGAATGCCGGTCAAACAGTTGATTGGACACTGATAAAAACATTTCAATATTTACAAGAAGGTGCACCGGTTCCACTAACCAAGGAATACCCTGTAACCCTTCTCATTCTGTTCCTCGGTCCATCTGTCGGGCCAGGCTAGCATCACAGTGTTGTGTCTCAGGATACCAAGACCTGCATTCTGGATTCTGAACATACAGAGATGAGTTGATGAGTAACACCATCCTGCTACATGTGTATAGACATGGTTTTTGTCAAGAATTGACAGATATTCTATTTATTATATGAGGAAATCCCTCTAATTACGAAAAAAAACCCGGCAAAATACATGATCGACGGTGGCCTGGAAGAACCCTTCGACACGGTAACAGTGTGACGTCATGAGAGAATATTTGTTACGTGAGACCATTGTTTCATTACATCACACTTGACGTCACTCAAATGGTGATAAAGGTTATCGCCACTGAGTAGAGTTAGGATAAAGGTTATAGCCACTATAGCCAAATACATGTAGAGACTATATTTCACTGATAGAATATTACATATTACAATCTTATAGCTTCTTCAACAACATGTTAGAAATTAGTCTTTTGTGTTCTAGCCATGAGGACAAGTGCATTTTGGAGAGTACTAGCCTAAACACATTCCATATAGCCAAATCCATCTACATAGAGGATATCTGTCTTTTCTTGACAAATACCATGTTTATCTCATCGAGTGAGGTAGAAAGTTTATATTTTCACCCGTGAAATTATTAAACTTTTCTACCTCACGAGATGAGATAAACATGGGATTTGTCAAGAATTGACAGATATTCTATTTAATATATGATGAAATCCTTCTAATTACCATTGACCATTGTTACCAGGCCATTGTTACATGACTTCACTCGAGTTATCGCCACTGTAGCCAGATAGAGGATTTATTTCACTGATAGAACAGAGTATCTCACTCTCAATCATATAATAAATACTTATATCTTTTTAAAAATTTAACTAGACCTAAGTACTATTCTGCACATTTTTAGCCCAGCATCATCTTCACTGGCCATAGGCTACTGGACTAGTGAATTTAGTACCCTGATCCTATTGATGATATCAGGTTATTCATGACTACGTTTAGCATATTATTATACAAATGATAGGAATGAAGTCATGCACGTAGCTTGAACAAATATCTCTAACTTATCAAGTATATAGTAGTGCTATTGCTCAATGAATTTATTAGCTGGTTTTGTTATGGTTGATCAGCCAATCAAGGCATTTGGTGTGATAGATATGAGGGTATTGAAGTAGCACTCAGTATAAATGAGAAGGTACTGATCCTAATAAAAATATTCAGCTGTCTTGTGCATGAGGGGTCTCGTCAAACTGTGATTATTATTTTATGTTACAGACCAAGAAATAAGAACTAAAGTTAATGGAAAATTGTCAAAGCCATTGACTTGGGTGGGATTATAGGCAGATGGAAATTAGAAATTAGAATCATCTTTACACAAAACAATAAATTAGCCTACCAAGAGCAAAGAAAAGTAACTATTATATTAACTAAAAATGTATATAATGTTATAATGTTATTCAATCCTATGAATTATGAAAATCTGTTCTACTCACACATGGCATATTCCATCTTCAATAGTACGAGAGATTACAACATCAGAAAAGCCAACGATTTTAGATTTTTCAATCCAGTCATCCAGATTCTTTTTTGCTCTCCTCGAATCAAAAGCATTGTCAGCAAATTCTCCTTCAATCACACTGTTAACAATTGTTAATCCTTTGCCTGAAGAAGTATAAAATATGATAATGTTTTAACACATTTCAACAAAATTTCAAGCAAAACATTTACAATTTTGTAACTTGAACCACAAGGCCTTGATGCGAAATGTATTACACAAATTACTCTGAAAATGTAATCATTACTCATATCATGTGCTTTTAGATTTAAAAAATGCTTTAAACATTGAGGATGCGCGGTATTATCGATATATCGATATATTGCAATACAGGAACAACATGATACGAATCGGTACACACTTCTGAAAATATTCAATATATTGAATGTTTTAAAATGAGCTATTTCCATCTAAGATTGCAAAAAACACAACCAAATAGAACATGATTGACGGAAAGTTTTTTACAAAGTTTGAAGTTGTGTTTAGAAAATAGCTTAAAGAGACACAGAGTACATTTATGTTGATGGGATCACATATGTCAAATTTTGAAATCGATGTTATTACATCGGGAACCACTAACTGTTACTGAAAATAACAAGTTCAAAGTCAATCAGTACATTAGAGCGAAAATACGGCCATTCAAAGTCGGGATTTTGATCGAAAACCAGACAATGTGGCTCGAGTGGCGAGCGCAAATTCCCCAAACGTAATTTTGAAACCTAATAGGTAGAATAATTGGATGCATAATTTCGAATATTAAACGTATTTGAGATGTTTTCTTGATTTTTCCATAAGATAGAGATATTATGCAAAAATGGATATATTTGCAAGTCCAGTGATGAGATATGAACTTCAATCAGCATATTAGATATTTTGTAGCTTATCAAAACCAAATACAATTTTAAGAAAGATACTCTGTGTCACTTTAAATATGTATACAGATTATCAACAGTGATTGAAAAAATATTCCTTTCCAAAACGGCTCATAGCTGAGCAATGATGATCGCTCTTAACGCTCATATTTTGACAAGATAGCATGCACATGATTGAATTAAAGAAGTACCAATATATTGCAATATGTATTGCACTACGCTTTTCTGTATCGCAATATATTGCAATACAGAAATGAGGGACGATACCCATCCTTTTCAAACATGAATAATAAAATGTTGGTCCACAACTTACCAGCCTTCAGTTGACTGGCAAATGCAAGTAGTTTTGGTGATTTGGGCATCAAGTCCTCGTCTGGTTTTACCAACAGCAACAGTTGGGGTCTGCAACACAGCATTTTCAGGATGAAGTTTGAGCCTAGAGTTTATAAACCAAACGCCTAAACCATAGGCCAGGGATAAAGCGCAGTTGAAATAGGATTCGATCGTCACCAATATTTGATTCTTAGACACCTCATATCAAAATGACATAGCGCATTTGATAAAGCTTTCAATCACCACCCATTTGATTCTTAGAGACCTTATACCGAAAGATTTAAAACATTTGGTGTTGCTGCTTTCTTGCTTGACACCCGGTTCAAACATGGTTGATGCTATGGCTGTTGGTGCACTTACCTAAAAAAATCTCTGAAATGAATAGACAACGGAAAGTAGGTATCATCATATATTTTATACACTTATTATTTTTGCTAATGACAGTAAATGACACACGCATTTCCTCGAATAGACGCCACGCCTCGAATACACGCCAGGGGTATGGCTGTTGTAAGTAAATACATGCCGGGTCTCGAATAAACGCTTGGTGATAAGTTGACTAATTAATGCTTTCGTAGTTGAATTGAAATAAAGTATTCTCCCTTTACACCATCTATACACATATATTTCCTACTACAAAATAAATAGATGACGGCCTCGAATTGACGCCGAACTCGAATACACGCCGGGGGAAAAGGGGGTCTGAAAAAAAAGGACGCCACCAGCGTCTATTCGAGGAAATGGTATACCTCCAGTTCTTGGTGTGTCCAGATGATCCCTTGAGTCTGTAGAGTGCATGCTGTGCTGCAGACATGGACAAACCGGTCATGCCATCTCCCCACTCCGTCTCTGCACTGTCAACAAAACATCATATTTCAAATAAAGGCAAACAACTACCTTATCTTTGGAATACGTTCATCATATAACTGTTGAAATCACAGACAAAAAATCTCCAAATTTGACATTTGATATCTGAATAAAGACAAAGATAAATTTGGTCTTCCATTTCATGAAATTCTTACCCATATCTGACTGGACTATCAAGTTCAGGTGCAGTATGCTTGAGAGCTAGCACAAAATCGCAGCAAGGCTTAACATAACAGTAGGATTCCCATGAGTTATACCTTGAGAAGTCAGTTTTTATGCTGGCTATTAGTTGGATCAATAAGCAGTCTTAGAAAAAAAGGTTTGTCTACCAACTTTTGGTCCAAATTTTCGGGTTTTTCTTAAAATTTTCATCAAAGTCTACAAAAAAAACACTGAGCTGCATGCTTTTGAGGCTTGTTTCTTTCACTGCCATTTGATACAAACATCCAGCATATTTTGATAATAATGAGACACAAGACAAAGAAAGTTGATAACATACCCCTTATACTCAACATATTTGTAAACAGCGCATGCCAGGACCATAGCAACGAGGGCATAGTACCAGCTGGATATGAACATGAGAGTGAGGCAGAGAGCGAGACCCATCAAAGAGAGGCTCCAATGGTAGCACCAGAACCGCGGGCGCCAGTGTGGAAGGCGGAGAAGGGTCTGTAGGGCACATGCCAGGTTAATGAAGCCGTAACACATGAGGAAGAACATGGTCACGATCGGAGCTACATAGTCCAGTTTTGCAATTACGATGCCAAGTTCTGCTATTAGAGTTGTGAGTATAAGGCCCCTGATTGGTTCTCCGCCTTTTGTGGTGTGACTGAAGACACTTAGGAATGGAATCACGTTGTCCTTGGCGATAGCTTGAAGGAGGCGGGGTGCTCCTGAGAAACAATAAGACTTGACCATTTATTCATAATTTATAAAATTGAGAAATACAAGACAATTAACTTTTTAACCCTAGAAACTAGAAAAAATAAGTTCACATTATTCCTAGCTTGAAGGGGTTAATGTCCTCATAAATTGGCAACATGTTATGAAGAGCAAAGAGTATTACTGTTGCATTTTCTGCCGAAAACGTTTCTAAAGTTTAGTCATGTCATGGCTAATTTGTAACATGACTTAATACACATATATATGTGACATTCAGTCTAAGACAAATTAACATCATCTGCACATCTGGTGAATATGGCACTGATTATGTTTACCATTATGATATTTGTAATCAAGTTATCATATCTAAACATCAACAAATAGTTGCTCATGAAAGTTATGCTAATAATAAAATTTATATTCATAATAGTCTTGACTCTAAGTTTTCTTTGGATTCGATAGATCTTATGTCATTAATTCATGTTGAAGTACCACTAGAATAAGACTTTTGCCTACCAGTGAGAGCCTGTAGCCCAGCCCCTACTGTGGAGGTGAAGGATCCCACTATGATCACCCATCGGTTGGGCCACGCTAGTTCCGCTATCACCAACTCCCCGTTTATACTCTCTCCAAATCTGAAGAAGATTTAGGTGTGAGTTGTTCAATTTACTCAGTTGCTAATTTCGGAATATTATTTGTATTCATTATATATACAAGTGAAATTGTATCCATTTTTCTAATCCTTGTACATACAATAGTTATCAATAATTGTTTCAACTTTCCAGTTTTTAAGAAAGTATTGGTTATCAATTTTAATTTCAATCTTTGTCTACATTAGTGTGACATAAGAGTTGTTGAATTTAAACCTTGAGGCACAAGGTTTACCTTTAGGTTATTAATTGTTTAACTTTTGGAATTTGTTTTTTGTTAACATAACAAAGTATGAATCAGAAACTACTGATTTTGAAACACGAACCATTGGGTCTGACAGGCCAGATGTGCTAAAAACTCATCTTGAACAATGCTGTTATGACTATCAACAAAATAACGATAACATACTTGTCCCTAAGCAAAGCACCATTTACGCATGCTGCAAAAAACAACACAGATGATAAATCTGAACAAAATCAAGGAAATAACAGATAAAGCATGTTTGACACAAAAAGGTTATGGTGGACTGAATTAAAAATTCCACTACAATACCATGAAAATCGGATTTCCTGAGGGTTATTGGAAATTATTCATTCCAATCAATCATTTGTCACTTGGAATTTGACAAATTATATATTTTGTAAGATTTGCTCCAAATCCGAGATTTAACAAATTCTGTAGACAGTAAAGTATTGTTAGCGCAGCTTTAGCCATATTTCAGCCATTAGGATGTAAAACCATAAGGATACAGATGAGAGATGTTGATCCCACAGCCCACAGCGTTCCCTTCGGAATTGATCTCTGAGCATCAGCTAGATCTCCGGAGTAGTTGGACCCTTGCTCAAAACCTGGAACACAAACATTCATCAGGTGAACACAAATCAAACTAGAAAGTGTTTTTACTTGTAAAAACAGATATCTCCCCAATACACCATTTCAATTGAATTTTGTTTTTTTGAAAATTGCTTATATTTTTTTTAGCTCAAATAAAAACCATATTCTTTCTATAAAACAACAAGCTGGTTCTATCTATAAAACTAACCTTTCCCTTCAAAAGTCCAAACTGTTCCATTGGAAGATAAATAATTAGAAAGAATATTAAACCCCCAAAAGGCACATCTACATGATATGAAGAGTATGTATACCAAATTTGGTGAAGATTGATCAAGTAGTTTCAGAGTTATGCTCCTGAAACAAATGGGAACGCCAACACTGACGCGAACTCAGCCAAAACCAATATATCCCTACCCTTTGGGCCTTTGGGGGGGGGTGGGCACATAATAATTTGATTCATGGAATCCCTCAAAAACATTATTTAGACCAATTTGATAAAAAAGATGCTACTCAGAATTCCCCATAATGAGGTGTTGCCAAATTTTACCTACAAAGCAAAGGAAAAGATAGAGAAAATTGAAATTTTCATCCATTTTTGTACTTTGCGGACGTGAAATGATTTTGACAAATTTCAATTGACACTGGAACAATTTGCTTTTATGGTGTTTTTCTTTCACCTTTAGACATTTTGCCCAAAAAATCTGTAAAACAACTAAAAAAAATTGTCAGGATCTTTTGTAGTGTCATTTTTACAGGTGACCTAAAAAAAGAATAGCTTTGACACCAGGAACAGAGTTTAGGTGTGATAATGTGCCAGACAAAGGGTTTACAATGATTGAATGGCTGATAAAAATGGTGATTCCAGCCTTTTACACTTTGATCAACATAACAATTAGGTTCTTATGCATATAAATGATATTTTTTGTTTATCCTATTCCAATAAATGGGATTGTTGGAAGTTTGTGTAATTCATCTGGCACAATAATGTTATTGTAGGGTCAGATATAAGATAGAACATAACAACACATGATGGAAGCTCAAATTATTCATAGATCAAAGCACAAATAGAAATAAGTAAATGAGTAAAGGATGTCAAACAAGCATAATATAAATAACTTTTATGCAAAGGGAAATATTTGCCAGAATAGTGGAAAAGTGCATAATACAAATTTGCATGACACAAAACAAGTGTTAATGTTATTCATCCGAATTCTCTTCATGTCGATGTGCCTGTAAACAGAAGTGATTGTTTGTCATGCAATAAACCTCTTGGCAGCAATAGTTGCATGCTTGCTCTATTGATTACACGTTGCTAGGAAATGTAACATGATAATGATTCCAATTTGGTCTTGTCAATTGAGGGCATTTGTCTTCAAAATGCAGGAAATAACAGAGCTGTGAAATGTCTATACCTTCAATGGTTTCAGGATTTCTCTTATATATAACACAACCAAAAGAATTTTTGGTAAAATTTTCCATAAACTAAACTCTAAATTCATTACAGATAACACATCTGAAAGGAGCTTAGCAGCAAGATTGAAATCTAAAATTGGATAAAACAATCAATATTTTCTTACCTTACTGTACAAAAATTTACAATTAATTTAAGTGAGTTATTGTTTAGCGTCAAATGGGCAGTATTGCAACCATTAGCGGCTATATACAATTAAAGACTGGTAATAAGGTCAATACCTGTTTTCATAAACCCTAAAACAATATTGACCAAGGACGAACAGTATAGAGCGAATTCAGTGCAATTCACCAATCATAATTATTTTATTATAGCGATCTCGGATTAAAACGAAAGGAGAAAATAAAACTTCAGTCATAAAAAAAGTCATTTCAGCTAGATTGTTAGTAAGGACAGGCCAGTAATGTCATGACAACAATAGCATGACGTCATAAAACAACAGTTTGATGTCATCTGGTCTATTCTAAGTAACTCAAGCCAATAACACTTCTGGTTGACTCGGAGTAGAGTTAATATCACTATCTGAAGACTGTCAAGTGACCAGTTCTTAAACAATCTAATTGCCCGAAGAATATGGTCACATAATAAAAAGGTTTAATACATCCAAAGGTATACAAAGGTTAGAATTTTTCTATGATGTCATTGGACAAAATACCAAATTCCAACCATTGAAAAAACAAGTCACGTATTGTCTATGCTGTTGCATTCATAATATGCTGAAAGGCAAACCTGTAGATTCAAAAATGTTTTAAAATATTCTCTAGTTCATACCATACCTGTGATGGAAGGGAAGTAGATGGCGAGGAGAATGATGAAGGAGGTGGCGATGTCCGTCAAGATGTCCCCCCTCAGCTTATCCCCGGGGGTGGAGCTAGCAGGATGAACCCCGGTCTCGGAGTACTTTGAGTACAGGTTCTCTAGAATAAGTCATTTTTCATAATTTGTCGTTATTTTGTGAAGTTGTAGTGCAAAACGTTCGCAATACAATCTTTTTCTTTCATGAAATTGATATTGTTTTTGTAAATACACAATCTTTGGAAATCAAGTACATGGCATGGCATGCTATAAACAAGTAATGGATATCACAGAAGTTAAGCCATATGATAGATATCAATTTCAAAGAGAAGGTTTTCACAGACAATATTTTCAGACAAAGAAGATGCAAAGAAACATGCCTACAAACGGTGTATCAAAAGATATCACAGATAACCTATTCCTTGAGGTCTTTTCACATAGTTAGCATTTGATACATTCGAGGAATATCAAGCATGATTTTGATTATTCCTTTTAAACATCAGGAGCATTTCCTGAAAATTAGCCACTCAGATGATAACCGCATATATATATTGACTATAAACTTTACAAAATCAAGCCAGTGGCTCTGTAGCTCATCAGGCTTCATATCAATTTTGCTGTAGGGTCTGGCAAATGTGGTTCCCCCCTTACTTCAGGCCAACTTAGGAGTCTGTACACAAAGTTTCAGCTTTCAAGGACTGAAGCTTCTTGAGAAAAAGAAGAAATTAGGTTATAAGGGTGTGGCCCTTATTTGTGGCCACAGGGTCACCAAAGCTATAAATTATAACCCTTACTAATCAAGAAGTCTGCACACAAGGTTTTTAGCTTTCTAGGCCTTATGCTTCTGGAGAAAACAATAGAAATAGGTTTTAAGGGTGTGGTCCCTGAGGCCCTTAATAGGGGCCACAGGGTCACCAAAGCTACAATTTTTAATCCTCACTAGCCAAGGAGTCTGTACACCAAGTTTCAGCTTTCTAGGCCTTATGGTTCTGGAGAAGAAGTCGAAATTCAACAAAGTTTACGGACGGACAGACGGTGGACACCATGCCATGCCATAAGCCCATTGGGCCTTACAGGCCAGATAAGCTAAAAATTCAATTTGAATTCTTCTTACCCATAAAGACGCCACTTGCTATGCCTGGAATCCCAGGTACAACGGCAGTCTCGTGACTATCGAAGTACGGATCACACTCTGTATAGGTGGCGTTGACCTCATCACAGAACATGCTGTATATAGGCCCTGTATCGTTCTTTGTACACATCATACTTCCGTTCTGAACCACCTTACTGTACGGCAGGATTCGGTCCCCTAGCATACACACACTGCAATCAGAAGGGATTCATTAAAGTAATAAGTGTAAGCGTAAGTGTAACCCTTATTGCTAAACACTTCCTTGTCAACAAGATGTCCATACATTTTTTCACTGATCCATATCGTACTTGTCAAAACAAAAAATAGAAACCTTTTTTAATTCTGAGTAAACAAATCTTATTTTTCTGTATTATCATGCTGAATGAGTATTTTCCATACTTTAAATATTAACACAAAATGCAAAGCAATATTTTTTGTTTAAGGATTAAAACTCTGATGAGGGAATACAAATTCTATTGATTGACAAAATGGTTCAAAAAGAAATATTCATGTTAAATTCCATCCATGTTATCTTACCTGACACTGTTATCTGTGTTGGATACAAATATTCCTACGTATATGGAGACGACGGAGATAATGACGAACATGAGAGTTATTGAGGCCACCTTGGTTACAAACTTGACTCCAACCACCACTACAAAGGCCACAAGCAGTAGTAGAACGGTTCCATACACACGGTAGTTGTTGTACAGACCCTCAGTTGTACTCATGTCAAATATTGCAATCTCTGGCGCCATGTACGTCTGAAAGAAAAGGAGGGGAAAGATACCAGGCTGGAACGATAGATCAAACTATCGACTTATTGCAAAAGTTGCTGTGCTGATATTACTTTATTGATAGTCATTTTTGAGAGGATCATTTGTATCAATAGAACGTCAAACTATCAATAGCATCAACATTTAAGTTCAAGTTCAATTTTAAAAGAAAAATTTAATCAAAAACACATCTTTCTACATTTAAAAAAATACTGGAACACATTAAACTGATTGCTGAGAGCTAAACTTAGCAACCGGAAGATACAATAGATTAAAATTACGACTTCAACCGAGTTTGAAATCATCCCACACAAAGCAGCAACATTGGCCTTTTTAGTATTGATAAACTATCGCAATCGCAATCGCAATAGTACGCAGCAATAGACTATCTCTATTGCAATACTTTCTCACAATAGACTATCGCAATAGTCCCTTGAGGGTCAATAGTCAGCCCGCAAAGATACATCATATATTTTTTAAGCTAAACTGCAAAAACTTCAGGCAAAGAATAAACAATTTCAGACTCTGTAGGATGTTACACCTTATCATGCATGTTGCTTATTTGGTGAGGATGAAATCTAGTTGAAATTCCATAGCAGAAAATATTGATAGTTGTTGTAATCTTTTTCAGATCTAACATTATAAATTTTTTATGGCATGTAAATATAGTTTTTTGCTCAATTGTACTGTATAAACTCGAGTCCATAGCAATAGTGTTTCTTTAGTTTTGATAAATAAGTTATGAATATCTAAGAACAAATTCTTCGCAAAAAAAACATGTACATTAAATATAAAAAAAACACTCATTAATTTTATAACTTTCAATAAATACCCTTTCTTTGTAAAAATTAATTTAAGGATTGTTTCACATGTTTTATGCCTCTATCGATGTATCACAAACAAATTTTATACAAAATTTGTTGCTGATATATACATCAATAGAGGCATAATGTGAAACAATCCTTATAATTACAAAATGAATCTTTTAACAAAGTTATTCTTAATTCTTGTCCATTTATTGAGATTATGGTTTGTTACAGGAGACAACACAAAAATAAATTAAAATTGAGAATTCCATAAACTAAAACAGCAAAAGATTCGTTTTAGCAGCCATTGACACCCATGCAATCACATTTCGTCTTATCCTGAATTACCCTAATTAGCATATCACAAAACGTTCAAAATGTCTGCCGTTTGCTAGACACTCGCCGCGAACAAGCTCGAGGACTCGTAGTTTCTATATTGCACCCTTTCTGGTGAAGGTAGGGATTTTGGTAAGGAGAGGAAAGTATTTACTTGTTACAAACGCAGGTGGGAAGTGACAAGATATGTTATATCTGTCTTTGCACCAGAACGCAACTCTCAACTGTTAAAACCGGACTATTGCGTCATGGTTGCATATGTTTTTGAGAGCTCTCAACCAACCGATACATTCACTATTTTCTTTCAAATTCAAAATGCTGAAAAATTACAGAATATTTGAAATTTTATCATCCACAAACACTAACAAACTTTTTTGGGATTTGAATGTGTTTGATTTCAGATTATCAATCTTTTCATTTGAAATATTAAAATGTGCCTGTTTCTAAATGCACATTTGATAGTTCATTATTGTCATTGATGTCACATTTGTATTAAAAGATTAAATTTAATGTAAAAAACAATAAAAAATTAAGACATATTGTACTTGAGTTATTCTTTTGCAAAGTGGAACTTGCTGCTTAAATAATACTGCAAATGCGGTGGTTGACAGACACTGAGTTTTGCTAAATGTCAATTTTCAAGAGATATCTCCATTGAAAAATAAATCAAAATCAATATCTACGGATATTTTGTTTTAGCCCAGAGGCCTACTGGTAATTGTAAGTGCATTGCAGCTGTTATTGAACAACTTGACATGAAAAAATAGAACATGATTAGTTTGTCAAAATTGGGTTCCTATATTTTTGCAAAGCCAATGAAGAATTTCAATCCAATAAGACAATAATTGAGACTTGAATAACTGCCTTGTGGGGATGAGATAAATCATTCTTCATCCTCTTCTCATACAACAATTATCCCAAAGTGAATCAGAATGTCTATGAGATCTTTAAGGCCAGTAACATCATTTAAGCCCAAGTCCTTCACTGACATTCTCTTCGCACAGAGTATTAAACTCAAGTCATAAAATTCTGATATAATAAAAGTTAACACTTGAGAAAACACTAGGTGTAAAGCAGATATTCTGATAAACACTACTTTTCCCAAAGTATACAGAAATGACTGAGGCTTTCAAAAGAATTAGAGATTACAAAAGTGACTTTGATTGCTTCTAATCATGCTTTCGTCTTTTCCAACCCGAGAACTTTTTTATGATCTGAACTAGATACCTCTAAGAGAATATTAGCTAAAGGACAAACAATAACTTCAGGCCCTGAAAATCCTGTAAGGTTGTGTTTCTCACCTTCTGCCCACTCTGCTTTACGCTTCTGAAATAACGTTTTTAAAAAGTTTTTTATTTGTCATTTATCCACTGCCATATTCAAAATCACCCCTCACCAAATCATCAATTAAAATCTTTACAATATCTCAACCAGGAATTCTCTTATCCCCTTTGGCTTTTCACTTTATATTGCCCTTATTATGACATGACCATGCATATATCTACAAATACACACTAATTTTATTTTTTCCTCTTTTTAATTTTTTTTTACCGTCTGCTGAAATGCAGAAGGACTTTAAATGACTTAGGAGATGAGAGACACACACAAAAAGAGTTTCAGCTTTCTAGGCCTTATGGTTCTGGAGAAGAAGATGGTTTTTAGAGTGTGGCCCCTGTGACTCTTATAAGGGGCCACAGGGCCAACCAAAGCTACAAATTTTAATCCTCACTAATTAAGGAGTCCGTACACCCAGTTTCAGCTTTCTAGGCCTTATGATTCTGGAGAAGAAGTCGAAATTCCACAAAGTTTATGGACAGACGGATTGATGGTAGGAAGCCGGATACCATGCCATGCCATAAGCCCATCGGGCCTTACAGGTCAGATGAACTAAAAATTATATGGATGGGCGGCATGGGCTAACAATCAACTACCCTTCCGTTCGCTCCCCTAAGAAACCTGTAACCAATGAATTTTGGAGCCTGCATGATTTGTAGGAGTGAAAGTGGTAAACAATAAAGTTGTATATGTTCACATACCAACACAATCTCCACAGATCCGATGAGGTACATGGCTACAGACACCGATAGCCCCATGTAGAAGAGGATCCCGACGGCGCCACCAAACTCTGGTCCTAGAGATCTGGAGATCATGAAGTAAGATCCCCCTCCCGTCACCACTCCGTTGGTGGCTATGGCACTCATTGAGAAGGATGTTAACACACTCTGTGATAAAAAAGATTTTCAGATTAATGAAGATGAGGTTTCGCAGTTTAAATTTACCTATAATAATCAGATTTGGTGTTCCTTAGAAATTGGAAACCAAATGACAAGGTTAAAACTCTTCAAACTGTTAAGAATTATGAAAAAAAAAAAAAAATCTCATTATTTAACACAAATGATCAGAACAAGTTCTTCACTTCATAAAGGGACTACATGTTAGACACCAAATGAAATAGTATTGAGTTATAAATTATGCCAAATGATTCTATTTATCATATTCAACATTAAGCACATAACATCAATTCTTAACATCTAATACAAACAAAGGGAATCTGTAGCATATTTCTAACCTTTTCTCAAAATCAGGACTACATGTTAGACACAAAACGAAAAATATCAAAGTTTTAACTCTTCAAAAGATTTAGATTTAAATTCTCTTTTTAATAGTCAGCATAAAGACATGAAACATATTAATTCTCCTTATCTAACACAAATCATGAAAACCAGTTATATATCTTTATTTCATATAAGGACTACATGTAAGTCTAGATCAACCTATTAGACGAATCAACTTTGACATTACCACACAGCAGCATATGAAGACGATGAAGAACGCTTCGAGTGCGCCAGCTGTACCCACAATCCATGATAATCTTACAAAGTAGATCACTCCGAATATATTCTGTATGCAGGGCAGGTAAACTCCCAGAATTGTACCAAGGTTGGCTTTCTGAAACACAAGAGAATCACAAATTCATTGGTAACAATATATGTAAGCGACCAAGGGATAGATTTACCCCTGAGTCCTGCATCAAATACTAATAAAACTAAGATAGGATCCATTAAAATCTAATCTGTGAGTCCTGGGATGCAATTTTTTACCATGGTTCTTTGCTTACTTATTAAAGGACTCATTTAAATCTGCTAGGACTCACAAGACTTTGTAATGGCAAGTCCCTTGACTCAGCAGGTCATATATGTAGATTGATCACTGTAAGTCACAAAGGCCTACTAGATTATAACCTTTTTTTATCAACTTTATCAATTTTATCATAAGTTAGATTTTCTTCAAAAGTAGCTCGACTTTCATAAACAGTATTGTGACTTATTGTGGGCTTCTTTTTTACAAGCCATTAGCAACTGAACTAGATATTATTTCAAACCTTGGCTCTGGGTACTTAAATATCCCTGAATAGTCTTTTTCTATTTAACAATCCTGGATCTTGTCCTTTGTTAATGAATTTTTCAGTTTTTTCCTGCGAATCGGCCACAATAAATGATTTGGGGGACAGGGTAGGCTTGATCTTTATATCAATACATACTGCAGTACAGTAGCCTTGGAACATTCTCATTTAGGTACAGGACCAAAATGCAAGAAACTAAAAGCCCTACAGAACCTACTTTTCTTTGAAAATTAAGTCTGAAGAAAGATAACTTTTTACAAATCCTGATATATATTAAAGAAAATAATGTTCATGACTTGAAATATGGCAAACCAAACTTCCAAATTAAAGTTTGGTGTACTGAACTTCAAGCATTTGCAGCGGTTAAACTACTTTAGTTGTGAACTGTTTCACCCCTTTCAATGTTTACTTAATCATCATCTTAACTCTTATCAGGAAAAACATAATCAGTTCAGAAAGAGTTCCTGAGGGCTATAAGCAAATAATAATATAAGTATCTACAGACTAGTAATGAACTCTCAGGATAATCACATCATTGCAGAAATAAGCATTAGTAAGTCGTGAAATCAAGCCAAAATTCAATTAACTCAGGACATTTTGAAAATTCTAATTTATTCTCTTGAATCCTCAGGATAATGATAAATCAGTATATTACTTAAGAGAGAATCTCTTGAAGGAAAGACATAAAAATTTAAGCTTAATTTGAATTAGTGGAGAACTTCAAGGCAAGTTTTAAGCATTCTACTTCATTCTCTTAAGAAATCAATCGCAATATTTTTAAAGACTAGAATCATGTCTCTGCCATTTTACACTGAAATCATATAATTTTTTATATGAAATTTTACTTTCTATACCTGTTCTACAAAAGATAGTGATTAATTTGCTCTGACGTTTTAATTTAAAAATTATTTTGTTTACATCAAATACATCATCATGATCAATCATGAACAACTAAAATAAATAAAGAATTTCCCTGTTACAAATCATCCCTTTGGCAATAAGATAATGCTTTTTACATGATTGAGCAATTTAACATTATTGATCAATGTTATTTCAATGCTCTTTCAGCTTTCCCAAGAAACAAATCTAAATTTTTCTTGAATTTTGAAATTCCAGTATTTTAAGTCAAATTTTATAAATGATAAATAGGATTACTGGTAACTAAAATATAAACCTCTATTAATCTTGCAATTGTTCAGAGACAAAATGTCAGTTTATTTCAGATATTTCTATACTTGCACTATAGAATCAACAATTCAAGTCCTGATAAAATCATCCTGCCCTCTGAATCCAACTAACTTCTTAGCACTTTACCAAACCTGTCGATTTATACTTGAACGTCTTTGAAAACGAAATCACTTATATCAATAAATATTCGCAGATGTTATACCTTCTGTGGCTTAGCATTTGGATCTTCATTTGGCACTGGCGCAATCGCAGCTTGATACGAGGTAATACCGCTCAAGAGTTGAGACAAACGACCTTTCTTGTTGAGGGCCTCCTATAGCAAAGCAAATACGTCTGTTATATCTGGCTTATCAATGACATGGGATATTTCATTGATGAATCATTCAAGATTTTCCCATACACACTTTTACCAAACTTGTTGAAAGGAAATCTAACATCAAATAGGACATTTCTAGTTATGTAATATCCTCTTAAAAACTGCATATATGATTTATAAAAGGTGAGGTTCCTGTGAAGAATTCTTTTACTGGAAGATTTGCCATTTATATTTTTGTAATGATAAAGATATTTTTATGTTTAATAATTTTGACACTTTTAATCATTAACTTATGGATTGACATGCATGTACTGAAGTTTTTTTTTTCTTACATATTTCATTATTGTATTTATGAGATCTGCTCAGGTTATTATTCATATTTACCTCATACAAGGCCATATTACCAGCTTGTCCATTCTTCTCTTCATTTTTTGATTCAGAAACACCTGAAATAAACCATTTTTTACATAACCGAATATTAAATTACAATAACAACTTATATTTCTAAGAAATGTTAATTAATGTCATTTTCTAAATTGTAATGTAAATGGAGAATCTTTATACATATATAATTAGGTCTGGCAACATCAACAATAATCAATTCAAATCATACTAAAATAATCAAAAACACAATTTTGTTAGGCTATGTTGTTCCTAAGTGGTCAGTTTTGGGGGTCATTTTGGCCTTTTCTGAGTGGATGGGACCCCTTGCAATGGTAAAAGTATCCTACTTCTCCAAATTTTAAGGGACACCAAGCAAAAAGGGTAGGCAAATGTCCCCAGGACCCCCTCTAGGAACAACACTGGTTAGGCCTAATTTTGTTAATGATCACATGCTGGAGGAAGTTATTGCAATGCACCCAAACATTTTTTAAACTTGTTGAATTTGTTTTCCCCACATCAAAGGAAAACATTCTCTGAAATGATTACATTTTAATAATTTAAACATTGTTTTGAAAATAAAGAATATTGTATCTCAGTTCTGAATTTTAGTTTTCACTTCATTTGAATTCTGTTTCCTGCTAACTTACGATTTACACGATTCACTGAGAGTAAGGTTACTGAATTCTGTTACAACTCTATCTATTTAAAACATGAACAACACTTTCTACTACCTTTTGAATCGTTATCCAAAAGAATTTCAACACTGTCTACGTCCGACACCACGAATCGTTTATCTTTCTGGGAATCTTGTGCCAAATCCCGATTTGAACTGGTCACTTCAAACCTTTTTGCTGCCATGATTTCACTTGTGACAAGGTCACAACTGGAACACGTATTCGGAATTTACTTTCAAATCATATCCACATATAGAAGTGTATAGAAACAAAGCGAGTTCTAGAAATGTCTCCAATAATCATGAATGGGAAACTTCCATGGTTCAATCAATGACGGCGTTCTCAAACAGAGATGAATATCATTGATGAAAGAAAGAGAATTCATCTACAATCACCACAACATGTCCATTTAGTGTACTCCCAGTTTCAGACAAAGATTTCCATTTCAACAGGTTAAAACTTTCTCACTTTCCAATAAACCCTTTGGTTTGACTTTTGGCTACTGAATATTGATCACAACATGAAGCAAGCCTTGACTTTCAACGAAGTTTTCCGAATGCATTCCGAATGGGTTCGGCATAGTGCGCGTGGCACCGTTGGCGAGCTTTTGTATGCCAAGGCGAAAACGTCATTGGCGGCCTTTATTTTCATTGAATGGGATTTACGGAATTAGATCTTACCGAAATCGTACCTTTACAGCCAGATATAATAGAGAAGAAACGCAAGAAACAGACACTAAACACTGTTTTCATTCATTGTAAATGATGTTAGTCTCAATTTAAACAATAAATCGAAATATAGATTTTAGGCCTATAATAATTTTATGAGGTCCAGGTTTTGGTGTAAAAAACCTTTTTTATAATTCTGTTGCATTCATCTGACCAAAAGTCAATTTTATTTATTGTCAAATCTCGATCTTTGATGAATGAGTAACCGATGATTCCATTCAAAATGTCTAAACAAACAAAAATGCACCAGCACGTTCCCTTCAATTTGAGCTTATGATGATGAAGTGGAATACTTTAATAGGCTGTTCTATTTAAGAAAGGTCACTTGTTGGTTGTTTAAAAAAATTATAGTTTTATTCTATTCCTTGATGAACTTATACAGCGACATGGGTTTATTTACGTAAGGAATGTATTTGTGTCTTCAGCATAATGAGTTATTGTTTACAAATTACATGAGACAACAGTACGAATTCTGAGACAAAGAATAACTAGCTGTCACCAAAATTCTATCCAATATGCATTGTCAATATCCATTAAAGTTAATCAAACATTTTGACTGCAATTACATATTCTATAAAACGTTAACGTGTAAATGGAGCGATAAATTATTACTAACATTAGAAGGCCAATATTATGAGTCTTGGTAAACAAATATTCTTACCTGTTCTGATATTCCTGTATAAATCTTAAAATTATTTTTTAACGTGTTTGTTCGGAGCAAGTAACTTTCGAATCAAGTGCGACATGGTATACAATTCTATTTTAATTAACTGATTCGCGAATATAATTCTTTTATGGTTTTGCAACAAGTAATAGCAACCCTTAAACCTAATGTGGTGAAAGGTGGTGCGAAATCTGACGAATGCAAAATCTAATGTATTGTTGTATTTGTTATGAATTTGTAATTGTAACTGTATGTTTGTGTCTCGTAAGCCTTATGGCTGGGTGCTGACTTTTAACAGCTTTTTATACTGTGATATATATATGTACAGCATGTGACACATTAATAAAATACTCTTCTTCTTCTTCTTCCTAATAAACCTCCCAATACCTGGATAAGTGGTAAGTAATTTTCAATTTGCATATCCTTTAAAGGGACAGTAGCACGTTTTTTTATAATTTTATATTTAAAATATTTCACTGATAATTGTAAGTTAATGCTAAATGTATTATTTGACAGTGTCAAAAATCTCGTTACACAAGCCAATCATCCATTGTCAGAGAACAAAGTATGAAGATTTACCTAAAATCCATGAGCGGCCATTTTGTGTGAACACCTTTAATTCATTTTGTGCAAGAAAAAGAAATCGCATGGCTAAACTTTACATTATATATTTGAATTATTACTGCTCCATTTAGTTTAAATGCATTGTCTTTCAATTGGAACCATTAATTTTCATTTTCCTGACATCACTTTGTATTCCCCCTTAAAACCACAGGAACCCGATATCGTAAATAAAATGTAGGTAAAACGTGGGTAAGAAAGATCCGTTCCTATATGTATATAGAGTATATACATAAGAACGGATCTTTCTTACCCACGTTTTACCTACATTTTATTTACGATATCGGGTTCCTGTGCTTAAAACGTGCTACTGCCCCTTTAAAGTGTGATTTACATGCATGCAAGCCATAAGCTTCATGGGCCACAAGATTTCAACTAGGCTGAGGAACGTGCCTTACAGACTGCCCAATATAAACATTTCTAAGTAAATTTTCATGAACGTACCTTCGTCAACAAGGACCCTAGTAACATCCATTTTGGCGTGTATGTGTACAAGTCCTTTACAACTTTAAACTCCCGCTATATTATGTTGCTTATTCAAGCATTTCGTATCAATCATCTACCGTCGTCAATAGTATGTAAAGCAACCAAGGGTAATTGTATGTACCTACATAGGTATATAGATTTACAGATTGTTTCAATCGTTTCTCAATAGGGGCTTCAACAGCCCAATAATCTCATTATTTTATGGACTGAGCCTAAGCATACGATATGCCCTATTTATACGTCAGAGTTCCGCTAGCTGAACACAGTCAAGATCTTATGTAATTGGTTAGTAACAAGTGTGATTGAAATTTGGATATGTTTGTTAGATTGTGGAAATTGAAGGGGTAAAAACTCAAATACTTGACTCAAGATATATCAATTTTCAATATTTTAGTTATTTATCTGGTCGACTGGTAGCCTACTATACTGAAATTTGAACAGTGGTATTGGCAAAAAATTCTTTAACATGTTGTGTGGTTGCATTATTGGACTTATACCAAAACCGAACTCGTTCATGTCTTATAAATTTATTATATTGTCGTTTTACTTATCCTAAAACTTTAAAAGTCAAAGTTTATATAGGTAAAAGTTGTGTTACCTTCTGAATGCCAATTGATATGAGGATTACAACAGTGAATATTTAAACTGTATGAAGCGCTCATAAAATAAACTAAAGGACTAACCTATTTTTATAAATAACGACAGTTCTTGATTCGAATTTATGACATAGTA
Source organism: Steromphala cineraria (assembly GCA_916613615.1). Classification (NCBI taxonomy): domain Eukaryota; kingdom Metazoa; phylum Mollusca; class Gastropoda; order Trochida; family Trochidae; genus Steromphala; species Steromphala cineraria. The sequence continues at coordinate 8,930,432 of OU744730.1, forward strand.
AAGAGCGAGCTTTAGACTTTGATATTCATATTGCATGTATGAAACTTTTATACTTTAATCGCTGATGCGTAGAATGTTGAAATATAAGTACTTGAGAACGTATTCAATTCAACCATTTCTTGTTGGAAAGAAGCGTTCGTAAATATCATATAAAACACGGTAGGGGAAATAATAAATATGGACGATTTAAAGAGACACAGAGTATGTTGATAGGATCACATAATTATCTCAAATTTTAAAATCGATGTTATTACATCGGGAACCACTAACTGTTACTGAAAACATCAAGTTAGAGGTCAATCAGTACATTAGAGCGAAAATACGGCCATTCAATGTAGGGATTTTCATCGAAAACAGGACAATGTGGCTAGAGTGGCGCGCGCAAATTCGCCAAACGTAACTTTGAAACCTTGTCATAAGCTGACAGGAAGATATATTCGATTCGATAGTGTTTATTAGGTATTGTGACTAATAGGTAGATTAATTGGATCTATTCGAATATAAAACGCATTTGAGATGTTTTCTTTATTTTTCCATAAAATCAAGCATTTTAGAGATATTATGCATAAATGGTTAATTTGCAAGTCCAGTAATGAGATATGAACTTCAATCAGCATATTAGATATTTTGTAACTTATCAAAACCAAATAAAATTTTAAGAAAGATACTCTGTGTCACTTTAAGCTTTTCTGCTTATCTATTCGTCATCCAGTTATACACGTTTAACTTACGAGTTTCCAAGACACTATAACCGTGTAGGCATTATAAGACATTATGAAATTCCTTTCTTAAATAAGTTATGTTTTGGTACATTAAAACCTGATTAAATGTTATGAAATTCAGTGATTGTCTGCATTTTCTTAACTTTCCTCCATACTTAACGCATTCTACGATGCATAGTAGCATACCAACACTGATTGAAGTTAAAACTTGGGATTGATACGTTATTTGCATGCTCCCATCTTGATAAGCGGAAAGATGAATGAGTGTGTTCTCATGAGTGAACTTACTGCCCATCGTGAGGCGCGTGACAAAATTTGTAAAACAATCTTGCACGTGCTAACCCCTGGCAAAATTAATAACGAAAATGGTTCCCTTGTACCTAAAATTTTCTTGTTCATTATGTTTTGACAATCATAAGCAAATACAGGACAAAGCATTCAATTCCTTTATAGGTCATTTATTATTCTCTCTTTTGTACGTAGTCCATTTGTAGTAGGTGTAAAGCTATAGTTTTTTAAAACTAGAGAGAAAAAAATACACGAGAAACACATGTGGTAAGAACATTGTTCTGCTACAGGCGGATGAATGTTACAATACGTCATGGCGGCCAACAGCATTCAAATTCCACGCATTACAATTTCTCATCTTCCGTGTGGATTAATACAAGACCACTAGGTGTTTGATGGGTATATCAACGAAATCGTCATCGGTGACGAAGGCAAACCATCCAGACATTTGACATGTTATGAAATATTCTTACATTCTAACGTTTTGAAGCATTAGGCATAACCAAAAAGGATGTCTGAACTGAAGTCCAAAACATTCAAAATCGGGATCGGTAAAGAAATATCCTAAACTTCTGGAACAATTGATACTATGTAATCGTTGAAAAACAATGCTACTTACTTTCATTGAAATGTGTTAGATCTATATCTGTAAGATCAACTTCTTCAGTATCGTCGCTTTGCTGAGGTCGTCCGTTTTCTCGAGTGTCCGCACTTGGCGTCACCACGAACCGCGGGACCTCCAACATAGCAAAGGACTTTATCTTGTACCAATATTTGAAGCTCGGAGACTAACATTCAAAATTGGCCTTTCCCTCAAATATGCACGTCGACAATTTTGTCAAGTCGTATAATTCATATATTTCGATCACGGCTTAATATGATGTTTTATGACAGTACTTCAGTCACCATGTTTCGTTTCCGTTCTATTCTGATCACGACCGTACTATCACAAACGTGTGAGCACGATCCATCCGCCATGTTGAATTTCGTGTATTGGAAGATTAATTGATTTAAACATTGGGTGTCTAGTTCATTTGGCAGCTGAAACAGATGTTTTAACCCTTTTTTGCTTCTTTGGTGAATTAACTGTGACATTTTGACATACTTTGATATATAGATATGCAACTAGTAAAATCAAATCAGTGATTCGTTCTTTGATTTTGATGAAGTAGGAAAATATACTTTGACATAGGATATTATTTAGACATCCAGCTTCAACTCAGGGTGCGATATATATATATGTATGTATGTATATATGTATATAATAGTTTTTAATAAATCGTCTAGATATGACCTGTAGCATTTTCTAAATGCATGGTAACATTTTTTAATCGTGTTTAAGGGATTATATATCTTAATCTTTGTATGTTGCATTTTTGTCTTTATGGAGCCTTCATAACATAGCATAACATAACTAGAGCAAAACATGTCACGATAACGAATCATAATCTTGTCACGAAGTTCTAACATTTGTATCTTCTTCAGAGCCTAATGATTCTATTTGAAAATTAAATGGATAATCATCAACGTCAGATCACTTAGCTGTCTTGTCTGGCCGTGTTTAGATTTTCGATGCATAACATAACCAAACAAGAGTGTGGAAAGTCTAACATAACCAAACAAGAGTGTGGAAAGTCTAACATAACCAAACAAGAGTGTGGAAAGTCTAACATAACCAAACAAGAGTGTGGAAAGTCTAACATAACCAAACAAGAGTGTGGAAAGTCTAACATAACCAAACAAGAGTGTTGAAAGTCTAACATAACCATAACAAGAGTGTGGAAAGTCTAACATAACCAAACAAGAGTGTGGAAGGTCTAACATAACCAAACAAGAGTGTGGAAAGTCTAACATAACCAAACAAGAGTGTGGAAAGTCTAACATAACCAAACAAGAGTGTGGAAAGTCTAAGATAACCAATATACACTGAGGTACAAAAGAAACTTTACACCTTAGTTGGTTTTATCAAATGTATGATTTTCAAATACAAATATACAATGATTCTGACGTTGTACTCAAAAACTCACAGGTACAAGGGATTTATCATAGGTCAAAGGATACGTCCGAGTGTGTTTTAAAAAAAAAAAAATTTTTTTTTTAAATTGTTTAATTAAAATATTTTTGAAATAAAGGTACCGAGGGTACAGAAGCTCACTTTAAAATGAATGATGTGGTAATATGGTTTAATTGTGTAACCATCTTTTATGTGATAATTGATTATGGCTGCCATCGTGTTTTTTAGGAGAGTGTAGCAATTTGTGTATTTGGCTTTGTGTATTCGGAGTGTGCTGAGCATGTAAACCTGAACTCTGGCTAAGCCCTTATGTGTGGTATTTAAAGACTTGACGGGAGAGAACATGCATTGTTGTGAAAAATATATATAATTTCACAAAACATAGTTAGCTTATGTCCTAAATTAAATTTGTGTCAAGGAGAACTTCTGTTAGATAAAGAAATGGTACAAATATGAGTAAAACACAGGAACTGGAACCTGATGCAAAATAACTCTTTCCACATCAACTTATCATGTAGATTGCTAAACACAAAACTTATTGTTGACAAGTTTTGTGTAAGTTGTTATTCTTAGAAAGAACATATCACTGTCATGAGAAAACAAGTCTTATTTCCATAACTCTTATTGCATACACATGGCCATATAGCATAATTCTCTATCATATCAATTGGGTCAGGTTGATTATGCAACAGACTAGCAGCTGACACTATGCTGCTAGCAGCCTGTATTGGGATGTGTATTAGAAAAGTATAGTGGACTCAACAGAAATATCTGAACTCTGGTTGACCCCTTATGTGTGGGATTTAAAGGAATATAAGGGAGATACCATTGTTTAAATTTAACATGATGTTTAATGTGATTGGGTTTTTGCAGCTAGTTGCCATAAAGATTTTAAACAAATTAATTAATTATGTTTATCTTTCATCTTAATTTATTTTAGAAACACTTAAAAATATAGAACAACTTGCATGACAATCTTAAATATTCCATATTCAAGATAATATTATGATAAGTAAGTTCAAATTAGAGGATTTATATGGTGCGAGTAGTCACTTGATGAAAGCTTAAAATTTAATAATAATGATGTGTCATCTGCAGCTGAAAAGTCAATATAGCTGCTATCGCGGCCATCTTGGATTCTCAAAACTGAAAAGTCTACCTTTCTGTGAGGAATCACTATAGGTATAACATACTACAATTTCGGATTGATATCTGGATTCGTTTAGGAGGAGTAGTCTTTTTCGTGTAAGTTTACGGCAGACGGACGGAAGGACAGACAGACGGACAGATGAACGACGGACGAAGCGCGACGACATAAGCTCACATTTACTTTGTAATTAATGGTTCCAATTGAAAGATAATGTATTTAAACTAAATGGAGCAGTAATAATTCAAATATATAACGTAAAGTTTAGCCATGCGATTACCTTTTCTTACACAAAATGGCCGCCAATTGATTTTACGTTAATCTTCATACTGTGTCCTCTGACTATGGGTGATTGGCTTGTGTAATGAGATTTTTGACACTGTCAAATAATACATTTAGCATTAACTTACAATTATCAGTGAACATAATAAAATATAAAATTATCCAAAAACGTGACACTGCCCAGAGATGCACTTGCACTCCTGAACGTGTAACATGAACTTGGGTGACCATCCTCGGTGGGTTAATCAATTTGGAAAGTCATCAATATATTTGAAAACTCTCAGGATTTTAGAACTAATTTCCGCCAACTCTTATAGACTACAACTCTCGAAGGTATTATACACGTAAACGTCTATATTGAGAAGACGCGACTAAAGCGCTATTTAAGATTGACTCCTTGCGTGTCGCCCTGATAACCCAAGAGTATCTGAACTCTTACCTTCACTCTGGGTCAGTGACATTTATATGGTGTACCACATAGACCTGTGTGTACTCTAGTTCATCGGGCTTCACAAACTGCATTTTGCATTGGGGGACAGGGGCTCCATACTCTAGGATACCTAATCTATTAATCTTAATTCCAATTATATTGGATGAACCTACGTACAGGATTTCGTGTTTCTAGGCCTTTTCCTTTTACAGAAGTAGATGTTTTTAGGACATGGTCCCGTGGCCCTCATTTGGGACACCAATGTCAATGAATAAATTATGTATAATCCCCATGGTCAAAATATAAGTAAATCATATTTTATCCTCCTAGGCCATTTGTTTTGGAGAAAAGACGACTTGATTTTTACACATGGTCAAAATGCCTGCATTGGGAGATACACAAACTCAACGAAGAAAATATTCCATAATTATTGAGAATATTATTAGACAGTATTTTCCACAATATTATTAACAATCAAATTGTTGCTTGGATAAGACAAGAAGTTTCATATGCAAATACAATGTCTTTGGTTGTCAAAAGATACATCTAAGCATTGAATCAGTCACCTAGGTTTCCAAAAACGTTGAAGTAAAAATACAGACTTTATGTTCCTGAGACACTTTTGAAAATTGTCAAAAGAACCGGGAAAAAAACAGTAAATGTAACCATTGAAGGTGTAGTTTCCAATATAAATACAAATACAGTTACAGTTACAGAAACATACAATAGAAGTTTTTACTGAAGATGCTTTCATATTTTCCAAAGAATCGCCAAGCACAGACTCCCTCAAGTTGCGGTGTTCAGAACAATGTCCTTTAAAGAAACCGGTAAATAAAAATTGATAAGATGTTTTGACGTGTGACTATTTACAGAAACCCAGAACCATTCAATGTGTCTTTTCAAATACCAACACGTTCTTCTGAATGTTTTGTTTTATCCAAAGGATAACACGAATTCATTAATTATGATATTTTACAAATCCTATAAGTTTATAGCAAGTGATTGCTGTAAAATGAAGACTATTGCTATATTGCACTGCGTTATCTTACTCGGGCGAATAATAAATGATGTTGTTTAACATGACAAATTTGGAAATAACAAAATTGATTCGAACGACTCCAGACATCTGTTTACAACACCATGTGGCAAAGAGGATGTATGTCCCATACTCAATACCTGGTAATCTGTGCAATGGAGGGAATAAGACGGTTGATAGTGTTTACGAATTATGCTGACATACCGGAATCAAAGGCTTTCATCCCACAAGTGTTCAATTGGGTTGTGATCAGTGTTAAGCGCCATTTATTTCATTTTGTTGATGTTTTGTCTTTGTGAGAAGGCCCGCTTATTATCATAATCCTGTTGAAATCTGCAAACACCATATACATGTATAGCAAAAATGCACATTACTGTCATTTACATTAATTAGTAACCCTTTCGTTGTTGATATTTATAGCTTTCAACGATAGTTGCCTATCAAACCCCGTGACCTCTACGTTGGTACCTTGGACACCTATATAAATGAACAGTTATCTGTCCTTAAATTTGATAAGTGTCCTATTGATAACAAGTCCATTACAATAGAACTATAGTCGCCAACTATTTAAAGACAGATGTTACCATGCAAAAAGGAACTTGAACATTCTGCTATCTTTTGTGTGTATGTTTTGGTGTTCACTATATCATCTTTAAAGGATAAACATTCTGCTCCTTCGAAGAACTTTTGACTGCGAAGCTCCTGCAATCGCCTGCCAGTCATAACAGCATTAGCCTCCCATACCAATACTACACATACATGTGTATCTACAGACCTGCATGAGCAAAAAGTATCGTCACTTGACGTTATTTCCATTGACTTCAATGTCAATTTGGTGTTGCAAAGATTATTTCTAATTTTTTTATCATTGTATATTATGCATATGTGGCAAATCATCTTTGATACAAATGCATAATTTCAGTTTTAATGTCCATTTGGTATCTTGGGAAAGACAATAATTTGATCGACATATTTACATGTGGTCAAATTATTGAAGAAGTCCAATTGATAGTCTGATTGAGGTGCACCCATCTCTAGATCCACCAAATGATTTATCTCTTGTTGTTGACAAGTCTCTTTGGTTTGTTTCTTTCATGAGTCAGTCCGATACAAATGTATAACATCTTAATTCTTGGTGGTAGTTCCTTGAAAATTTGGGGTTCAGAATGCACTATTCTAGTATCATAATCTCGATACTATTTGTAGCAGCAATAGTAATGCTAGAATTTGAGAATTTCTGACAGTTATAATTAAGCCTGGTTCAAAGACGTATTCCGCATTCCGCTATGCTTCTTATGAAATCTCTAAATAATTTTAGATATTAAAAAATCTATAGACACTTGAAAGTCTGCCCCTTATAGCCCAAACATTTTCCTATGATAAGCCTTCAACGCAAGTTTCCGAACTGTCAGTTTTACACCTTGCTGCCTACCCTTGAGTTTTCTGTGCTTGCTCTCTAGCTTACTGTGGGAGAAAGCAACAGTCCAATAAGAAAGTAACTGGAGGTTGCTAACGATCGCCTGTAGGTGCGATGATATCAGCACAGAAAACTCAAGGGTCTGAAGGAAAGCTTAAAACTGACAGATTTGATACTGGCGTTTTAGACTTTGCCTAAGAAGATGAGCCCATTATAGCTTGACTGTTTTAAAAAAAATAATAACAGCAATATGGTGTGTTTACATGTTGTTTATTGGCATGTGATCACAAATAATTTAGATGAACTAGCCATGTGGCTGTTGCTTACATATCGTACAATTATTACTTCATTTATTATGTACACAATCAATTTAAAATCACTTCCCCATATAGAAAACTGTGTCTTAAAAAAGACAGTATATATTCCCTGCAAAATAGAATATATATATACATGTAACACGATATCAAAGGTCATGACCTCACACTGCAGCCTATGACATTTCATCCTTTCTTTTTCTGAGGGAGCACTACAACCTAAATATCAGCAACTAGAATTACGCTTCAAATACTATCTAAAATAAGCAAAATTGCATAACTCAGTTTATTATTTGGAATATTATTCTCAAATTTCATAGCTTTTGGTTAATGATAATTCTTCATAAGGATACATTTTATTATATTTTGTTATACATGTTGATTGATCTTTTATATTTAATAGTGCATTTTAACCCAAAAAGATTTCGCCATGTGCTAAAGACGATAAAATAGATATTTGAAATTTCTATTTTTTAAACGATGAAAATATTTTGTTGGTTCAAATTTAATGGTTTTACTCATTTTTGCATTCCATAAAGATCTTTTTCATAAGAACTTGTAATTCCTATTTTCTTTTCTAAAACTGAAACCTTAAATGTTATAATGTTAATATTACTTGGTACCATAAAAAACAACAAAATATTTGATTACGGGTATGATAACTAATAAATATGTGACTGTGAAACATATATGATTTTGCAGCAGCTTGATAATAACCTCTCCCAAAAATAAATGATTTTTAATCAGCTAAAGACTGATCTAATAGATACAAATAAATATTTTTGCAAACGATGATGAAATAATAACCAAACTGCCATTGATGTCATATTCATTATTTTCTGAAAATGATATTTGAAAATTTTGTTCCAAAAGAGACAATTTCTTATTTTTTTCAGCATATTTCAAACATTTTACATAGATTTCTTAACATTAAAAGAAAATACTTAAAGAAACTGTCAATTAGTTTGTTAATAATAAAATATTTTAATTTGTAAACATTTAGAAATAATTCCCTTTAAACAAGATCACACAAAACAATATCATTTTATCTTGCAATTTGCTTCAAGATTAATCCTAAATAAACATGATAATTTAAAGATTTTTTTAAAATGTAAAAAAAAATAAAAATTCTCATGGATCAATTTCAATTTTTGAGGCAAAGTCACAAACTGTAAAATTAAGATGACAACTGACTAGATGTAAGTAAACCAAATGTCATGTCATGTAACTCTGCCTCTTATAAAGTCATTCACAGAAGTGACAAAACGACAAGAACACCTTCAGACCATTTATCATGTTACAACTAGTTGATACAACTTTCATTATTTAACAAGTTAGTTCAACTATTATAGTTCAACTAGTTGGTACAACTTTAATGATTCAACTAGTTGGTGCTTTTGTGTACAAACCAGAAGTTTCAATTAACTAATGGTAGTTCAACAAATTGGTACAATTTGTCGTATTAAACTAATTTCTACAAATTGTAGGTACAACTTGTTGTATTCAACTAGTTGGTACAACTTTGTGTATTCAAATAGTAGGTACAACTTGTTGTATTCAAATAATTGGTACAACAAGTAGATAAGATTTAATTAAGGTAGTAGCACTATTGACGTATCTACTGTAGCATATTCAATATAATGTGTTGCAAATAAGACATCAAGAGTTGTATCAACAAATAGTAACATGATAACAGGCCTTTAAATATATAACCTATGTATGATATGCATTTAAAGTTAAAAAGAAACAAACATTTTGATTTACTTATCACAACAAGGATGTGCCTATGATAATATATAACACAGAAATGATTAACAAATGATATGAACGATTTTGTCAATTTGTTTGACAAGTTGGCAGACTTTCTATTACCCCGTTTTTTTAATTAATTTAAAGAAAGTTCATAAATTGAAGGTTCATATAAATGAGACAAATTCTACTTACATAAGGAATGATTTTAATTTTTTGTATGACAAGTTGGCAGACTTTCAATTACCTAGTTTTTTATTAATTTTAAAAAGTTTACCAATTGAAGGTTCATATAAATGAGACAAATTTTACTTACATAAGGAATGAGTTTAATTTTTTTTTTTATAAAAATATGTGGTATTTGAAGTTCACTGAGTATGATTTCTACACTTTTAGTTTTACAAAAAAGTTTGTTTACAGTATAGTCGGAGATGCAAAGCAAAACATGCATGTCACTACATTTTGTAAGCATTTATTAAAGAATTGTCAATGAAGAAAAGCCTAAGACTCACAGTAATTAATTTGATGGTCCAACTTAGAAAACAATTACTAAATTATTATAAACTGAAAGAAAATGGGACTTCTAAATGGCAAAAACTGAACACAGCTATAACGAGAGACAGACATAGACTTCAAATTAAATAATCAAAACAATAACATAAAATTGTTGGTCTTAACATAATATTGAGCCAATTTTCAAAATGGACCATATAGGAATGAATTTTGATGATGATTTTCTTCTTATGAATAAGTATAATAATAACAAAAATCTATTAGACATATAGATATGATACTTCTTATTTTCAAAATTTTGGTTTAAATGAATTGAGGGTTAAATGATCTTGCCATAACTCAACAATGCAATATTAATTCAACACTACCCAAATCATTTTGTATAGATATAAACCAAAGATATAAGTAATAAGCAAAACAAATCCTCTTTTCAATTCATTCATAAACAAGACTTTCTACATAATACTCATTAAATTCTACACAAAGTGTTAAATTGTATCACAACAAACTGCCACAATGAATCTTACCATATTTCCTTGAATAAATGCCAGGTTTCAAATAGATGCCAGTTGTTACAATGAATAATTAATGCTCCCATACTAAGATAAATAACCGATTTTCCCTTTACCAGATACACGTCATTTTCAATGTCACACTCTAAAGGCTTATTTTTCATGAATAAATATTCAATCAACTTATGACTTTTGCTAATGGGATTATCAATCTGCCAAAAAAAATAGACCTGGTCTAGAGAAGACGCTGGGTTTCAAATCAATGCCTGGGATAAAGGTGGTTTAAAAAAATAGGCGACAAGGATGTCTATTCAAGGAAATGTGGTAATTTACAACCTGCCATTTGTGACCTTTTAAGTACGTTTTCACAACTAAAAGCTTAGACAGTGCAATAACAGTAAATTCAATGGTCTTTCTAAATCAAATTCAAGAATTTTATATTCAACACCACGGACGAAAGACAGCAAATCATTTATACCAACAAATCTATCTCTTTTGAAATGGGCGAAAACTGATGTTTGAGACTGTGTTGTGTTATTGAGCCCAGGGTCTAAAAGACTGATAAACACCCTATTTGTTTTAATGAAAGGTATGATGATGGCTGTTGACATAAATTAGAGATTCGTCAAGGTCTATTTATCTGCATGGCTCATAAAAAGTGCTGATTGCCTTCACTCGGTTTGCCTCTTATCTTAATACTTGGTTTGTACAATATTTCAAGACCATTATTCTAAGGGACAGTCCTATCAGGGTATTTTTTGTGGAAACGAAATTCGTTTGTATGCACTTCTTTATCAATAAGAACTAGTCGTCCTTTAATTTTCTTGCTCAGTATAAATCCAGTGAAGGCAATGAGCGAATTATAGACGACTCACAGATAGATATACCCTGACACAGCAGGAAGGTGTTATCAAGAATACTCAGTCTGATTAAAATCGGCCTAGTTCCAAGGAATAAAAGTTTAAAAATATTAACTCTATCAAGAATTGAACTTGTTATTTCGATAGGTCGTCTCTACTAAGTCTAACCGCAGCCCCGTAGGTCCCATGTCCTTACATTTACTCAGCTGACCAATCACAGGCCGCCAGCAAAAGCCTTCGGTATCAGTAAACAGGGGCAAGTAACTCCTGCTAACTATGATCATGATCTTATAAGCAAAACGATGTGATTAGTTTGCTAACTACTGTGTTTTGATTGCACTGGTTAAAAATATGCGAGGTAAGGGGGTGCAGTCAGACCTAGTACAGAGGATTTCACATCTCTGTAGAGTTGATATTTTGAATATTTTATTCCTCGGATCTAGGCCGATTTTAATCAGACTGAAAGAATAATTTACTTAGCATTCCTTTCGACTTCATCACAAGGTATGTAAAACCTACAGACACCTGTCAATATATATATAAACATACACTTGCATATAAAACAGCATACATGCCTTCTCAAATACTCCGTGCACGTTACACACCTACTAAAATATGTAGCAGAACCTCAGTGGTAAAAGCCTCCAAATGTACACTGATATTATCAAAATATAATGTATAATTCCATTATAAACTATTTCATAGCAATCTAGGTCTGTTTGATTATACACTATGGCCTTGCAAACCCTTTAGCTGGTTTGACCTCGGAGGGACCCATCTCGACCTTCACCTTGACCTATATTAGCAGGACCTTGACCTAAGGTCAAAGGTCATCAAGAGTAGATGGTGATGACCTCGCGTCCACTTCCTCTGACCATCAGCACTCGGTCCAGGCCCTCGGTCAATACTTCAAGGAACTCCATGTCTGGACGGTGGTCAAGGAATATAAGCTTTCATTTTGTTTATATTTGGGTTGTTATAGCTTTGTTATAGCTTTATGGATTGAGATTTGTATGTAAGGAGTTCTTTCAATAGAAGCGTATGGCTGTTCGAGCTGAAGAGCACTGAAAAATAGGTTTGACTATAAGTTTTGAAAAATAACATGTAAAAAAAATTAATATGCACAGAAAATATTTCCAGAAATTTCAAAACATGACAGTGCTTATGTTCATATTATTGATGATAGAAAATACCAATTGTCAATTTCTGGAAATATTTTCTGTATTATCATCCATACTTTTATCTTTATCTTTGATTTTTTTTTATTTAATTGCTGTTGATGTTGCTAAAAGTTTTTAATATAAGTTTCTAAAGTAAAAGATTGATGCAATGAGCATGTACATAAAAACACTTCAAGACAGATAATTTTAAACAAACAAAAATAAGTTGAGGCTATAAAAATGTCTTCCATATTGCTTTATGAAAACATGATTATCATAAAACTTTTTTAAGGTAAGGATACAGTTTTCCTCCCCGGCATGTCCTTTCGGAGGGGCTGGCAGGTTGAGGATGACCAGCTGAGCATCATGGGACTTTTCTACGATGTGCTCGTTAAGACGCACCGCCGTGTGCATTCGACGCACATTCTTAGTGTCTCTGGAACACAGTCAAAACCCATTATAGCAAATATTTGAAAACATATGATTTGTAACAGTGTTAAAGACAAAAGGAAATCTTTAAAGAAAAATATCATGGCAATAAATTTTTCATATTTCAAATCTATATATCACAGTAGAAACAGAAATAACAATGATACATTATTTCAGACTAAATGGCATTTATCTCTAAAACCCAAACTCTGTGTCCATCTTGTTTGAAGAAATAAAACTTCACGACCCTGTTTACATTTCTTGCTTGGTTATTGCTTTAAGCTAAGAATGATGAAAATATCTATATAAATATCTATTCTGATGGATCCCATCAGTGAAGTATTTCATGCTTTTTTAAAACAAATTGCAGAGAATTTTCCTTTGTTGTAAGTTGTAGAATTAGGAAATTAGTTTCCTTAGGGTTCGGGTCATTCCAAAATGTTCATATTAATCTTTTTTACTTCTCATAAGATTAATTTTTCTTTGCTTATTTGAACACTTGTCCAATTCAAAGTGGACATGATATCTTATTTAGCGCCAGGGAGCATCTTAATGGTGGATATTAGGCGCTCTATAAATGAATTATTATTATCATTATTACATCAGAGCAACTCAATCATATTTTTCAAATTTAGTTTTGACAAACATGAATGCTTTATTCTGTTGGTTATATTACATACAGGGGTAGATGAAAATAAGTATTTGTAAAACATGATAAAACATTCATTTTGTTTTCTGTAGATGCCTAAATTGCCTATCATACTTATTTTTCATAACCTTAGGCATATGGACTTTAAGATTTTTTTTGAACATCAAACTCGACCAAAACTCAAATGTTCTAAAGGGTAAAACCTAGCTTCTGAAAATAAAACATCTATTGACAAAGAAAGGGTGTGTTTGGATTGGCACCCGTTAAAAAAATACAAATATACTCTAATTTGAAGCAAGAACTACATGTTACAGTTTCCTATTTGAAAGAAGACTCTAAGAAATTGAAAACTTGAATTAACTTTTCGGCTCAAATATGAATTTTTTTCAAAACTTTCATCATTTATCTTATCCAATGGTTCAGTAAAAGCATAACAACAACATAGATTAATATCTTTGAATAACTGTCTTCAAATAAGCTACCTGAAAAAAAAGTAAAATGGGAATTTTTCATGCCGCGCCAATTAGCAAAAGTAATCAAAGCAGTGTTAGTATCAACACAATTTTTTTTAATCGGTTCATCTAAGATATTATTTGGCATCCAAGGCAAATAATCAAACATACATACAATCTAATTTAACATGTGTTCGTGACAATTTAATTGCAAATTTGTGTCTGATTTGACATGCCATCCCTAATGGGATAATTAATTAGTCATTCCGTACATGCATTTTTAATTATTAACATTCACAAGCTGCATGGTGGAATTTTCAAAGCATATAAAGCAGAATTTTCTAAATTTATTTCAAAATGCAACTGACATTGATACTGTTATTGTAGAATATTAATATTTTGAATTTAGAAAAAAGAAACATGGATTTTATAAGAAGGGAATTCAATTTTTTTTAGAAGGAACTGGCTAAACTATACCTAAATATTGAGGGTGTTAATCTATACAAATGTCGCAAATCATTAGAAAACTCATTTTGACTCAAATATTAACATTCTATCAAGACGATTATTTTCTTCTCAACATTCAAAGCAATAAATAATTCATAAACATTTAAAAATCATACAAATAGAATGAAAAATGGGTTTAAAAACATCACATGTCTGGAACATCCACTATATTAAAATTGTGTATTAGTTAAACACATCTATCAACTATAACAAGTATTTGTCACAAAGGTGACAAGATCCCCCGCCGCAAATTGATGTTAACAACAAGAAGCGGGACGGACATACGGACGGACGTACAGAGCTGAATACTATGTCCCCCGTGAAGACACAAGGTTAATGGGTTCATGACATATGGCCCTAACAACATTTTCAAAACTGGTCAAAGTCTCGCTGTGACCTTGAAAATGAGGTCAAGGTCACCCAAAACTTTTCAGGTCTGCGTATTCCCCAGATGAAGACTGGTACCAAGTTTGAAGATTCTAGGTTGAGCGGTTCATTAGATATCGCGCTAACAACATTTTCAAAACTGGTCAAAGTCTCGCTGTGACCTTGAAAATGAGGTCAAGGTCACCAAAAGCTTTTCAGGTCTGCGTATTCCCCAGATGAAGACTGGTACCAAGTTTAAAGATTCTAGGTTGAGCGGTTCATTAGATATCACGCTGACAACATTTTCAAAACTGGTCAAAGTCTCGCTGTGACCTTGAAAATGAGGTCAAGGTCACCCAAAACTTTTCAGGTCTGCGTATTCCCCAGATGAAGACTGGTACCAAGTTTGAAGATTCTAGGTTGAGCGGTTCATTAGATATCGCGCTAACAACATTTTCAAAACTGGTCAAAGTCTCGCTGTGACCTTGAAAATGAGGTCAAGGTCACCAAAAGCTTTTCAGGTCTGCGTATTCCCCAGATGAAGACTGGTACCAAGTTTAAAGATTCTAGGTTGAGCGGTTCATTAGATATCACGCTGACAACATTTTCAAAACTGGTCAAAGTCTCGCTGTGACCTTGAAAATGAGGTCAAGGTCACCAAAAGCTTTTCAGGTCTGCGTATTCCCCAGATGAAGACTGGTACCAAGTTTGAAGATTCTAGGTTGAGCGGTTCATTAGATATTGCGCTTACAACAGTTTCAAAACTGGTCAAAGTCTCGCTGTTACCTTGAAAATGAGGTCAAGGTCACCAAAAGCTTTTCAGGTCTGCGTATTCCCCAGATGAAGACTGGTACCAAGTTTGAAGATTGTAGGTTGAGCAGTTCCTTAGATATCGCGCTAACAACATTTTCAAAAGTGGTCAAAGTCTCGCTGTGACCTTGAAAATGAGGTCAAGGTCACCAAAAGCTTTTCAGGTCTGCGTATTCCCCAGATGAAGACTGGTACCAAGTTTGAAGATTCTAGGTTGAGCAGTTCATTAGATATCGCGCTAACAAAAAGCGGGACGGACGGACGGACGGACGTACGGAGCTGAATACTATATCCCCCGCTTCGCGCTATACGCGCGGCGGGGGATAACAACCTGACTAAGTTCCTACAGCTTTGGGAGTGAACATGAACATGGTTAATAAAGGGAAGCAACTGCTGTGTAGCATGAATAATGCAAGTGAGTTAGTGTTAGTTCTTTCAGGTGCTCTCTGCGTAATCAAATCATGAACATGTACTATTTCATCAATGTCAACTCATATGACATTCATACATTTAACTACAAATAATCATTACGCAACTATACCAAATAACACAAAAATTTGAAATTTTGCATACAATATTCGTAGGCCAAAACACTATCAAAATAAAATTTGTTTACAAATTATATAGCATAACAATAGGAATGATATCTAAAAAAATTTTGGTTTCCTAAAGTTGAAAAAAATATTTTCTGTTTACTTGTCACTGTAAATGTTCTTGAATCATTTAGTATCTAAAATGTATTTCTAAAGCACTCATAAAATTCAAATTCCATAATATTTTTGAAGTGTTTGTAAAACATCAACATATTTAGGAAAATATTTAGGAAGCATTCATCATACATTTACACCTTGAGAAAAAGAGATCTTTGAAGCATTCATAAAATATTTACAATTTGAGAAAATTTCTTTGAAGCATTCATAAAATCCTTGATACTGATTACAAAGAGAACACCTGAGATTGACTAGAGAAAGAGTTAATTATTGGTTGCATATAGAGAAGCAGTCTTACGGCTTGAGTGACTGAGATCTGAAACAACAAACATGGCCATCACCTTGTGTTGTCATGGCAACACATCTAAAAGGTTGTCATGGTAACAGCCACAGGGTAGTCATGCTCACAGATGAACAAATATGATGACGATGATGATGAACACATGGGTAGTTTGGAGATATTGACTTGAGATTTGTTGTCACGGCAACATATGTTGTCATGGTAACAGACATAGAGTTGATAAACAGAGTTTGATCATGATCAATGATACGTGAAAGTTTGGAGATTTGACTTCAAGCTTTAATAACACTTCATTTTATATATATATGACAAAAACATATAGCAAATCTGGGAGGTGAAAATATACAGTTCAACTAGATCTATTTGTAACACAAGTCTTGTTGAAATTTGAGATAACTGATAAACTTTTTCCTTTTTTTAAAATGGAACAATTTTTTTTTTTTTTTTAAGAGCCAATCAATGTTAAGGTAATTTTGTTTTATTATTGTGTTTTAGAAATTGACTTTATTCAATATCTCAAGTTTAAAAATCAACTAAGCTTTCAATGTGTAAACAAACTCTTTGGGTAAAGAATATCCAGATTTATAAGGTGATGTGGTACATTTTCTTGTTTATACAAGACCTTATTCAAATGTCTTGTGGAAAATACTTTATTTCAATGTAATAACATCATAAACATTGTTACAAAGCCAATTATCACATCTCGCTCAAGAACGTTTTTTTCATTCTCAACAAAATTGTTTCCTCAGTCTTCTTAATAAAGCTTGATTAAATTGTACTACAATTATTTATTTAAAATGTTTGGATACGAAAGGGAATGATCAGATTTCATCTCCATGGTGCCCTCGTGCAACCTTTATGTATATAAGCATTAAAGTATGTGAAAAGATATGAATATGAAAACATTTGAAAAACATCTCTCTATATTGAGAGATGAATTCTCTGTGAGTGGCAGCCATATCCATAGAGAATAGTCAAATACCAACTACTACTAAGAAAAAATATATAGAGAGAGGGTGCATTGTTATAACCGTGGAAAAATATTGGAATACAAAGTTTCGACAGGTTTCATGTTACCTTTTGATTTATTGTACCACAAAATATTACTGAATTTAATAAAAGAGTTTCAACTAAATTACGTAAGTTTGAATAAAAAAATTTGGGGTTAATTTATGATTAATACTTCAATTTTTTTTTCCTGCACACACAAGAAATAATTAAGGGGATAAGGGATCTCCCTGTCTGCATCCTTTACTTAATTAAAACTCACAGAAAGATGTTGAAGCATTGTCCCTTTATCAATGTTTAAGATTAGTCAGATTTTGAACCAAAACTCCATATTCTGCTAATTATCTCTAAATTCAATACCTAGACAAAATTGAATGACTTCTTAATCATAAAATAAGGGAGATAATTTGATGTTGAGAAGTGGAAAAATTATGAACCTAAACTTCATATTCCAATACTTATCCTTGAAGTTAATGTCTACACCGATACCAGACTAAAAATCAAATCAAAGGGGAGATAACTCACGGTTTGATGTTGAGGAGTGGTCCCCCTTGTTGAGGGGTGAAGGTGAACTGGTTCCTCTTGCTGACCTCTACGGGGTCGGTGGAACTCTCGTCTGCTCCTTCTTCAGGAACCGTATCCAGTCGAATACTGATGTCTGCGGGACTTGCGTGGGACTTGTCAATGATAGATTGAGGCTGGAAGTAAATTGCAAAAGAACTTCTTATACAGATGACTCAAGTCAAAGTGTGGATATGTCATTTATAACATTAAAATCTTAAAGAACTTAAATCTAGAGATTGTCTCACCCAAGTGCTTGGTCAAATTCTCTGCTGAAAATAACTGCCTTTTTTCAATGAAGTGATGTTTGTCAAGTTATTTAATTTTTAAAATTTTCAGGTGATTGGGTCCATGGCACAATACTTGCTATGGTAAAGGCTCAACTGCCAATTCGTCTGTACCTGTCATTTTTCATGTTTTGAAGTGGATATTTTACCCTAGGAGACTGATGTAGCCAGATACACTCAATCTTACAGTTTTTCGACCCAGCACACATCAGAGTTTATTTGCATGAATACAAGCTGGTTTTATTTCCAAAAGATAAACGTTACTTACTTCAATTTTTTTAACCCTCATATCCCTTAGCATCTGTGTCCTCTGTTCCATCATCAACGTTCTCTCGTACGTGTAGGCCGAGATGTCTACTGTGCTCTGTGCAAGAAAGAACATCAATTGTAATAAGTGCACATATCAGTTTAGTAAAGAGTAATAGAGTTTAGTAAAAGTCATATGACACACTTCCTCGGGTAATAATTTCTTAATTACCGATTCTATTTAGTTAACCATCTTGGAAATATCCAAGAAACGGGCCACTTCCCTTGCGACAGCCGGCTACAGTGACGTAACGAACAATGGTGTTATGACGTCACAGGCGAAAAAATATGGGAACTCGCGGTACAACAATCGTTGCTTGGAAAAAGTGATATGTGCACTAGTGCTCATATCGAAAATATGTCACCACTTATTTTCAAACGTATGGGTAATAAACAAGATGAATGCATAAAATGAAATAATTATATCTGTCTTTCTGATTGGTCTACTTGGTCACATAACTGTATTCACGTAAAGCAGAATGTCAACCTGTGCGAGTTGCATGATGTTGATATAACAATTCTGGTGGCTTAAATAAATCTTTAAGTAATTCTTGTGTTCTCTGTAAAGTGTATATGATACTGTAAATATAGTCATAGGCATGCATGGCTTATCTCTGTGGCTGTGCTCAAGTACAGTTGTGTCCCTTATATTTCCAGAATAAAAGTGCTGTCTATTTCATTCACAGAAGAATAGTAATTCAAGACCATTTTCCTTTACAAAATAATAATAGATGTCAGACTCCAATTGATCCAATGATTTGTCAACCTGTGGACACATTTACCCCACAGTGCCTTGCCTGAGCGATGTACAGAAGCATTTGCCGCCATGTAGTAACAACTTTTCTGTCAATTCAATTGATGACCGTTGACTTTTGTGTTTTGGGACACGTTCAACATAACACTTAAATCTGTTCAAAGGCATCTGTTCACCCACTTTATTCTGCTACATTAGAGCATATGTCTCTATTTAGGGCTTCAAACCATACCATGATATGAAACAAAGCTTTTGGCACAATGGAGATCAGGGTATGCGTTGGAGATCCATGAGGCGAAATATACGTTGAATTAGCAGGATCAGAACACTTTACAGTCAACATTTGCATTATCGTAATTCACAAATGCTTTTGAAAAGTGGAAAATTCCTAAATATATGGTTAGAGATGAAAGAATTTCAGTTATGGAGAAATATGGTTGAGTTATCTCCCTTGCATTAGATTTTGATTTACTACTTCATGTACGGTCGAGAATGATAATCTATTTCATTAGAACTTAAATTATGTATGGAACATGAAAGCTTTAGTCGCAAAAGGTCTCTTGGTGGTTATATGATCATAAATACCAACAAATATTTGGTTAAAGATAAATTCAAAGAAGTTATAAAACTCAGTTCAATATACCAATTCATGATTACCAAAGGGAAGGTAACCAGTGAATGATATTCATTGAAACCTTTCGTTCAATTAGGGGTAACTTGTCAATATATATGTACAGAACGTCATACGTGTGCATTTGGGTCGTTTGTATTGACCGAGAAGATGTCATGGACGCGGAGGAGCAACGAGTTCGAAGATACTGTATATTCAGGGAGGAAAAAAAACCAATAGCTTTTAAATAAATTTATCTTAAGTATTTTCTTTTCGAAGACACTTTGAAATAACTTGTTCCTTTCACATTTCTGTCATGGAGAAGAAATAGGTTGACTTTTTGAATTGTCCTTTGTATTATTCTAAAACGTACCATTTCTACGACGTTGACCTCGGCCTCTATACGCAGTTGATACAGGTACGTCTTCAGGTCTTTCATCATCTCAATAGAGTTGTCCTCCATTTCTGTCCATCGTCAAGGAAACCAATTAACTTCCAATCAAAACGTACCAGTGGTTCATAAATCATAATGAGACAATAAGACATAAACTTACTTTTAAACCAACATTTTTGGCATGCAAAGTTCGGAAACATCATTGGATGATCTACAATTATTTTCAGTGATTGAGCTTTTTGGAAATTAAAGGAAGGGAGCACTATATATATAGACTTGGTTTAAGTTTGATTCCAGTATCTTTTTCAAGATAAACCAGCGGTTCCATTAAAGGGGCAGTAGCACGTTTTTAAGGGGAATATAAGGTGATGTCAGGAAAATAAAAATTTCCAATTGAAAGACAATGTATTTAAGCTAAATGAAGCAGTAATAATTCAAATATATAACGTAAAATTTAGCCATGCAATTCCCTTTTTTAACACAAAATGAATTAAAGGTGCATGTTCACACAAAATGGCCGCCAATGGATCTTATGCGAATCTTTATACTTTGTCCTCTGACTATGGATGATTGTAATGAGATTTTTGACACTGTCAAGATAATACATTTAGCGTTAACTTACAATTATTATAAGTGAAAAATTTTAAAATGTAAAATTATCCAAAAAAGTGCTACTGCCCCTTTAATGTAACAATATTAGATAAAGTACACGAAGTTGAGAGGTGGCAAAGTAAAATTTTTCTAATTTCTACAGAACATTAGTTTGAAGTCCTTAATTCATTCTCAGATTTATTTTCTTGGAATAATTATATATATTAAACCTAATTTCCATTGTTCTGTCTTGGGTCAGTTAAATAGAAATACCATTTTTTGTTTGCATTTTTTACCTTATTGGAAAATGTAAAATAAAAAGAGAATAAGATCAACAACAACAAAAAAGTTGAGGGGTGAATCACCCAAATGAGAACAAAAATTAAAAAATAATAATAATTAATTCTTTTGTTTCCCTACGCTCAAAGACCCTCAGAAACCCTTCCTCTGGATCCGCCAATCCCAAAAATTACCACGGAAAGTTAAAGAGATAAAAATTTTTAGGTTCTCCTTCTCAACTGAAGGATACGAGCCACGGTGAAGATTCGAAGCTTGCAGTTCTTCCAGGAACGGTCCAACTTGAGCAGGAAGGGGAGCAACATCAACATTCCGCCGTCGTGTACGATCCACCATACGTCAATTGTTCCCCGGAGTTTCTCCGTGTCCGGGAACGTTGCCACGCCCTTCACCACTAGCAGCGCCAGTTGGCCTGCGCCGACGTTACGTACTGTGTCTGTCAAATAAATCAGATATTTCTCTCACATGTTGAATGAAATGATTTTATGAATCAATTCTTTGGACTTTGAATTGCCAGTCAATAGCTTTTCACAAGATTTTAACCTTCATATTTTAACCTTCATATTCAGTCTTTAAAACAGTTTTGTAGTGATATATACAGTATCCTTGGCCCTTAGTGAAAATTCACATTACCAACTAGAAATAATGTGAAAAGTAGTCTTGTGGAAAATATTACCTTCTGAAAAATATTCTGTATGCATCACTTGTAACAAATAAGGTGAGAAAATAATTATTCCGTGGACATAAAATCTTCTCTGTTTTAAAACTTATACAGTATCCTTGGCCCTCAGTGAAAATTCACATTACCAACTAAAAATGATGTGAAAAGTAGTCTTGTGGTAAATATTACCGAGGAAGACTTTGTAGCTGCGAGCGTCGGAGTCATGCCTCCAGCCGTATGGCCATCCCAGAACCACGGTGTTGTGCTTCAACCCTCCTAGACCTGCGTTCTGCACTCTGTAATACATCGTATTATTATTATTAATATTAGCATGCTTATATTGTACTGTTTTCCATTAATAAAATGCTCAAAGCGCACAACAAAGTTCTATATAACAAGGAGGTAGTGAAGTGGGGTGGCGTCTTCCACGGTGTGAGTGCAGCAAAGTGGGTTCAGAGTCTTCTAGACGGATCCACTAAATGATGGGGGATGGTTGACTAAGGCAGGTGTACATCAGTAAAGATAAAGTAGAGGGGTAACCATTCAACGAATGAGGAGACTCTGGTGATGTCATGATTTTATTTGTTATGTTTCGGGAGGCTTTCGCCCCTCCTTAATTAGACGCTCTGATGAAAAGGGGCGAAAGCCTCCTGAAACGTGACGATTAAAATCATGTTATTACCCGATTCTCCTCATTCGTTGGATGGTAACTCCCCTACTTAAACAAGGAGGTAGAGAGAAGGATCAGTCCACAAAAGCTAATCGAAAGAAGTGAGAAAACATATATACACAGTGTTTGAAGAAAGGGTACAGATAACATATTGGACTTGAGCAATTAAACTGACCATTCTTCTGTGTGATTTCATAAATAGGCTAAACTCCTAGGCCTAGATCTTGAAGTTCACTTAGTACTAGTACTAGCTAGTGGTAGACCAATGTTAACATATGGTAACTACGACTATCTAAGCACTTAGAGAGCTTGCGAGGATGATATATGAACATGAAGCATTTGAATAATTATACTGCGCCAGTAAGACTAGTTGTGTGCCATGTAATATCTTGCAGCGTTGCCTGGCAACAGCCCCGATATTGTACCCTGCCTTGTGGAAAGTGAACTAGGGTGAAGTGACAGTAGTGTTTGTTGATGGTTGGAGCTTGTTGTAAGTTCACACTAGCGCTGACAATAAATCTGTGAGGTGTCACAAATATTCAAAACTTCTGATTGCTTTGAGAAGAGAATTATCAAAAAATATGTCTGACCCAAGAGCAGAAAAGTAAATGTGAATATAAAAGATATATATCTTAAGAAGCATTTATATACTTTAGCATGTTTGTTGATCCTTTGAGTGTGTATTTGTCACCATTCATTTTGTAATAACTTTCCTGTTTTAGAAATAAACTAGATTAGTGTTTGCGGGACACCGCAAAAACAGAGCAGCCCTGAAACTTGGGGTTTCGCCTTACCCTGTTCCGCCTTCTACAAGCCTCAGCATATGGGGCATTTTCGTGTGACCTTGACGTTCGACACTCAAGGTAACGCAATCAAAGAATACATTTCATTGAAAATAACATTAATGTATCGAATTAAAGAGTTTAAAGTTAAAATAATCCATTTTCTCAATGTTTGTTGACCTTGCTGTGACCTTGACCTTTGACAGTTCGTACCCAAAACCTTTCCAAAATTTTGTACTTCTCAAGAGATAATATATACAAAATTTAAACTTCATAGCGCAAAAACTTTTCAAGTTAACGTGTTTACAAGGAATTTTTGTGTGATTTTACAGCTCATGACCTTGACCTTTGACCTTGAAAGTGAACATGTCCCCAGAGGTGTAAACAATTTGAGTTCTGAAAAGCTTAACGGGATTAAGTTATATCCAAATTAGTTGCACATTGTAATAACACAAATCTCATGACCTTGACCTTTGACCTTCAAGGTTACACAATCAATGAACACTCTTTATTGAGTATAACAATCTTCTATTGATTAAAAGTGTTCATAGTTAAAATAAAGCATTTTCGCAAAACCATGCTAAAGTCGTGACCTTGCTGTGACCTTGACCTTGAACAGATTGTAGCGAAAACCTTTTCCAATTTTTTTACTTTTCCAAGGATGATATATACCAACTTAGAGCTTCATAGCACAAAAACTTTTCAATTAAGTTATCGCGTTTACAAGGAAATTTTTTGTGATTTTATAGCTTGTGACGTTTACCTTTGACCTTGAAAGTGAACATGTTAAAATCGTTCCCCCGAGGTATAAGCAGTAAGTTATGAATACAAGTTCTGGAAAGTTTAGTAGAAAAAAATTATAGTCATAAGAATGTGCGCGGCGGACGCGGCGGCGGAAACTGCACAAAACCTGATAGCAGCCCCGTCCTTAGACGGGGCTGCTAAATACTGTTTAAGTCATACAGGAAATATATCAAATATAGACTGAAGGTGATACTCACAAGTGGCAGATTCCCTCGGTGACAGACTTGGCTATCAGCACATCGGAGAAACCCTTCACTCCGTACTCCTTGATCAGCTTATCCAGGGCCTAGCAAGACCATTGGTTTGGAAAGAATAAATAAAGTATTAAGAACAAAATCTGCTTGTCAATAAAGGACCCACACATAAGAAAAACTCTGGGTCCAACTCTGAAACTGTCGGCATTATTAATCAGAACTGATTTGACCTATCAACATCTCCTGCCAAATAAGCTTTCACTAAAGCTCCCAATAAAGCTCCCAATTTTTTCCTAAATGGGCTGTAACTCTGTAATAAGTAATTGTATTTACCTCAATTTTGAACTTCATCAAGGTATTGATACACTGAAGACACACAGCAAATTTGGTTACCCTATCTTAAATAGTTTCTGAGAAAAGCTGTCCCCTTTAACACGGACGGACGGACAGAGCCCAATCCTATACCCCCTCCCACTTCGTGGCGGGGGATAATAATAATATGTTTGGTGTTTTATAAATATACAGCACTGTCTGTTGTCAGTTTTGAGTGATGATAATAAAGGTTCGACAAGGAAAATGTCTTCCTACAAGTTATGCAAGATAAGGGAACAATATCATGTTGGAAACACGGTAAGCCTGTAAGGGCTAAAGTTTTTAAAACTCTGGGCCCTTGTGAATAACTGTCGGCGTTTTGCCTACAGGCCTATGCTTATTTCAAACACTGATTAAGAATATTATGAGTTGAAAAAAAAATATGAAAAGAAAGGAATCATCATCCTTGATTTACTTATCACCTTTGTTTGTTTTCACCTGTATATTTCCAATATTTGAAGAGGGAAACAGAAAATACTTCGAGTTCTTTAAGTGGCAATTTAGAGTTGAAGGAAAACAAAGTTAAATGGATAGTAGTTGCTTTACTGCAATTGGCGTTTCCATGAAGAATTTGACACTGTCAAATAAGTGGTTTTTGATTAAGAGTTACCTTCCCTTTAGTTGAAACAGATATTAAATTTTGATTGCAGTGTGAACATTTGCATTATTTAGACCAAGGAATTTCAACTTTCTAATCCTATGTTATCAATATGCACAAACTCAGAGAACAATCGCTCCCTTAAACATTTATTTAGAATGTTTACGCTTGTAACCTGTAATACAACTAAGATATCAACAATATACTTACAAGTTTGGCGGCTTGAGCGTCAGCATATTTCTCTGTGAATGTTCCCTCGATTACACTGTTCACTAGTGTCAAGCCCTTACCTGAGAAGTAGAATTGTCTCGTTACAGGTGAGAATAGATAATGCCACCTTTGCATTTTCATCATTATGGAGACTATGAAGGCTAGTATTTTGATGCTTGCACAAAAGGAAACACCATATTATGAAAATAACTGAGCATACAGTGACTGGCTAATTTCCTTGCCTCAAACAATGCCTGAATCAGTTAGGATATAATTCTTGAAATAGAAGAAAGTAACCTCTTGAAATGGAATACATAAAAGGCTAAGAGGCTAAAGAACCACTCAGTGATTTTTATCACATATTTTCCTCTGATATGAACATAGATGAAATTATTCAATAGCTGAATTCAAAATATATCCCATATTCAATATCCAATATGCAATTACATAATAGATACTAGTTTTCAATTAAAATCTTAAAACTGTCACATATATTTGCAGTAGCTAAATTCACATGTTCAATGTTCCTGAATACTAACCTATGAAACATCATCAACTCATAACTTTCATTCTGATCGATTCAGATAGTTTCAAAAATCATGTTTGTTTTATTGACATGCATCATTGTTGGGTTTTCAATCAACAACACAACTTCAATCCTTCCTGATTTCACAATAAGAGGTTTATAAGCTTTAAAATGATACTTTCCTGCATCAGTCGATACTTCTCGAGCAGATGACATTATTGGTAAAGATAGGAATATTTCATAACAATCTGCACCCATATGCAAGAGAAATATTTCTTCAAAAGAAATACCATAATTTTGTATCACTTATAAGGTAAAAACCTAGGATAGAGCACCTACCCGCTTTGAGTTGAGTGGCAAACTTGACTAGTTTGGGATATTTGGGCTGTAGTTGTTCATCAAGCTTTAGAAGGACAAGCAGCTGGGGTCTGGAAACAAAGTGTCAAATCACTAAGGTTATCATGTTTACTTATTATGAATCATAATTGCACAACCAGAGAATATACACAATACAAATAAGTGTAGTCATTTGCCACACTTTGAGTGGAATTTCTGATATCTGTTGAATTTTTAAGATTTTCTGTTGAGCATTCTGTTCCTTATACATAATTTTTTCTTTCTTAATTTCCAAAAATAATAGCCCTTTATGTCAATCTTCTAACAAACAACTAAGTGGTAAAGTGAGTCAAAATTTATCAATTATACATTGAGTTTACACAGTGGTGTAGTGGTTACAACAAAACCTGGGTTCAAATCCAGGTGGAGACGCCAAAATTTGTGACCTCGGCTTTACACTGTGTTGTTTCCTTGGGCAAGACACTTCATCCACATTGCACTCAGTCCACCTAGCTGTACATTCAATGAACAGCGCATGCACTGGATATGAGGATTAAAACTTGGCATTATTATTGTCATCATAGTGTAACAGAAGACAAACCTCCAGTTCTTGGTATGAGGGGGTCCCTCCTGTAGCCGTAGTAGAGAGTAGCGGGCGGCGGACATAGCCAGACCTCGGATACCGTCTCCCCATTCTTTCTCAGCACTGGGAATAGGAGCAAAAATCCAGTATTAATTTGGTATTCATTGTAAGTTTTAAATATATGGCAATTTCCTTGGAAACACAATCAACAACCCATTAATTCAATAACATTCAACCCCCTTAGAAGTAAATCATGAGCCATTCATTACATAATCACCTGCCTCAAAAATCACTCCCATATGAGTATCCAAACACAATCCACATGTTCCATATACACATCCAATACTCATCAACACCCAGATACACAACATCCATAGCATATTCATTACACAATTAACCAAATTACACAATTAAGCTTTATATAGCAACACCCTAAAACAAATCCCGAGCAATAGACAGTAACCAGTACCCACAATGCACATGGAACACACAATTACCACCCAAAAAAGTAACCCAGTAGCACATCAAGCACATCCCCCCCCCCCCCCCACTTGAACATCATTAGATACCCCATATAACACATTACAATCTACACACTATATGGTTGTACATTTACTTTTCCAAACACAATGAACTTGTAGATAAATCACAATCCATAAAACCTTTGCTATATACACAATCAATAAACAATCTTCACTCTCCATCGACTAGTCCTGTATCAAGGAATTTTCAAAGGTGAAAGGGTTCACCATTGATAAAGACAGATTCACCTTATTGGTTCGAGGTGATTTACAAAATAAAAGAAATCAAAAATGGAATGGCGGGTCGTTCATTGGATCTGCTGCTGCTCAAATCATATCCAATAAATTTTGTGTGATATACTACCAAACAATGAACTTTGAAATGTTTGGGAGAAATTCACCATTGATTGAAACAGGTTTACCTCTTGGGTTCGAAGTGATTAAAAAAAAAAATGTTGGTGGGATGGGGGAGGCGGTTATTGAATCTGCCACTGTACCATTGAAATCCAAAAAACAAGTTTTAGATATACAGACCCCTTATACTCGATCAATCCAGTATTAATTTGTCATACATTGCAAGATTGACATATTTACCACTGTACCACTGAAAAAAAAAGAAAAAAGTTTTAGATATACCGACCCCTTATACTCGATGTACTTGTAGATGCAGCAGGCGAGAGCGATGGCGGCGAGGGCGTAGTACCAGCTGGAGATGAACATGAGGGTGATACAGAGGGCCAGGCCCAGGAGGGAGAGGGTCCAGTGGTAGAACCGGAACCGCGGCCGCCAGTTCGGGGTGCGCAGGAGGGTCAACATGGCACACGCCATGTTCACAAACCCGTAACACATCAGGAAAAACCTGGAGAGCAAGAAATAGGTTTGCTTGTTTGCTGTTCAAGATTTGTTAATGCTAATATCATTCACCAAGATGAAATATGTATTGAAGTTCGGGATTGGGAGAACCAAATAGATAGCATAAGCTATGATCACAAACCCAAAACACATCAGGAAAAACCTGGAGGGTAAGAAATAGGTTTGGATATTGTGTGTGTCTGCGTTACAACACTTTTAGTGCCAATATTATTCACCAAGATGAAATATGCAAAGTTCTGGTTTGGGGATGAGTCAAATAAAAATCACAAGCTATGATCACAAATCCAGAACATCAGGAAAAACCTGCAGAGTAAGATATAATATGTATATTGGTTTAATTTTGATAATTGTGATTTTTCATTGTGAAACGATTGAATCAAGATAAAATATGTACAGAAGTTTTAGATGCAGAGTAGGGCCAAGAAAGCACACAACATGTTCAAAATCCCGTGCACATCAGGAAAACCTGAATGGAAACGTGTATTTTTTCTATTTTGTGGAACCGAACTTATTTTATTGTATACATCCGCACAAATCTGGCAAGAGAAGATAAGGTTTTCATAATGGTGATTCGATTTGCTAAATTTTTAAAATGGAATTTAGATCCTGACTTGTTGCAAAACCTTTTGAGATGAAACAAGATGTGTTTGTGAAACACGAATGCCCCCGGATGCATCCTGCTCGCTGTGTCAAGGTCATGGTCACAAGGTCAAATGTCATGGTGTCATCTGAAAGGTCTCATCACAAGGGATCCATATGTCAAGTATCAAAGACCTAGCTCTGACCAATCAAAAGATATGACCAAGGTTAAAGTTTTTGTGGACAAACAGACAGACGGACAGGTGAAAAACAATATACCATAAAAATGTTTAGATAAGGAGTGTTATGAAAGGGGAGACAACTCACATGGTGATGATGGGAGCAACATAGTCGAGACTAGCGATGAGGATTCCACACTCGGAGATGAGCATTGTGAGTAGGAGGGCTCGTACCGGCTCCCCTCGCTTCGTTGTCTTGCTGAATATACTAAGGAATGGAATCACGTTGTCCTGGGCGATGGCTTGTAGCAGTCTCGGGGCACCTGGAGGTCATATATACTTATATATTTGTTTTTGTATATTTACAACTACTTTTTTTTATGCAAATGGTAGGTTTTTTTACAGGAATACTGGTATCAAACACTTTATTTGTCTTCATGACTGATGTAAATAGGTTTACAAAATTACTTTTGAGACATTGGTGCTTATCGATAATAAATCACGACTTTTACCTGTTCATTGTCATAATAACAAGTTAGAAGCACAATAATAGAAACCACCAATATCTAAAGGACACCTTTCATCAAGTTTGACATATTTTCTTCATTAACATACACTATGTCATATAAAGACCTCTTAATGCTCTTATGATAACTCTACAAGAAATGGCAAACTGAAAATTGACGTGATATTATGTTAACACGTGTCCACCCCGACCATTGACATGTAGCCCCTGACCTCATACCTGTGAGTGTCTGTAATCCAGCTCCGAGAGTCGAGAGGAATGCACCAATCATAATCACCCACTCGTTGGGCCACGCAAGAATACCGATGAGAAGTCGTCCGCCAATACTGTCACCATATCTGGAAAATACACAAAGAGAAATGACAAAAAAATAATTAGATAAATAAGCTTGAGATTTTTTGTTCTGCTGAAAATATCTGTCTTTTCAATATACATTTATAGTCTACATAAAATTATTTTTTTAATAAACTTGGTAAAGTTTTCATTGATGAGGGGGGTTTCTTTTATGGATTGATCAAAGCCCTGAAAAGGCTTTTGGGAAACAGTGATCCTTTATCAAACAAAGGCAGTGGAAAAGTTAACTTTAAAATTTCATATTTCTTCCATTTCCTTGGCAAATTACCATGTAAAAATAAAAATTCTGCCCAAGGGAGAGAACTCTTTCAAACATCATGTACAAATCAACAGTAAATTACAGTAACAAGAATATCAAACAAATCAAATTCTGCTAATTTCTCCAAACGTGGGACACCACGCCATACCATAAGCCCATCGGGCCTTACAGGCCAGATAAGCTAAAAATATTGAACATATTTCTTCCATTTACTTGACATATGACCATGTAATAAACATTATCTGCCACAAGGGAGAGAACTCTTCAAACATAATGTACAAATTAACAGTAAATTACAGTAACAAGAATATCAAACAAATTCTGCTGATATCTCCAGCGCCTGTGCATCACATCCCCTTCATTAAATCT
This sequence comes from Steromphala cineraria, assembly GCA_916613615.1. NCBI lineage: Eukaryota > Metazoa > Mollusca > Gastropoda > Trochida > Trochidae > Steromphala > Steromphala cineraria. The sequence goes on from OU744730.1 coordinate 8,961,304, forward strand.
GATACTCACAGGTGATGCACAGAGATTATAATTTTTAAAACGATTGTGCAGTCATGCAACATCTTTAAAATCTCACAAAGGTTGCATAACTCACTTGTCTCTCAACAGCTCTCCATCTATGCAAGCACCGAAGAAAATCACTGATGTCATGTCTGGTGATTGTTAAGGAAATGAGAAACCTCGAAGAAAATTATATTGAGGATAAGGTATGAAAGACTTGTAAATCGAAAAAACAACCAGCCCTGAAAATAATTTGACTGATCCTGCTAAGTATTGACAAACAAAAGAACATGAAGGCATGAAATCAAACACTTTGTAAGACATATCGAGTGGCTGATTCAGAAATTAATTTTTGTGGCCTTAATCATAGGTTTTATCCCAGGAATATGACCTCTTTAACAAAATCAAGCTGAATTCAAAATTAGACATTCAGACTGCTGTATCAACCCTTCTGAGTTTGCTGAAAGGAAATAAGAAAACATCCGGCCCCCAACCAGATTGATAAAGGTCTGAACATTAACTTCTGAGACATAACTATGTGATTCTGATTTTCAGGGTATAACAGGGTATTGATACCCAGAAGGCAACATAAAATCTACCTTGAACAGGTTTTGAGGCAGACGACTGAACTCAAACCTATATTCCCTTCCACTTTCATCCTGCTACATCAGCATATATGTCAACACGTTATGCTCCAACTTATCCCCTGATATCCGCCGTCCAAAACTTGCGTATCACTATATATAGCAAGCCAATCAAATGATGCCCTTCCTGCAATATAGGCAAATTTTCTCCTGGGTCAGGCTTAAGTGTTGATAGTGTGATTAAAATCACCCAATAGGAATGCTATTAGATAACATTTCTCATTTCCTGCTCCACGCTCCTGAGTTTTTATGGTTCTATAAGAACTTTCACAAGAGCCATTGCTAGATAACAATGTACGGAGTTAGTTTGGCTGAAAAATATGTTGAGTAACCAGCCTTTAGCATTAGTTAAGTTATTTGTCAATTTATATCATGGGATAGCTTGGAGCATAACGTGTAGACATATACGCTGATGTCGCATGATGTTCAGCTTTGGGCGGGAGATAATAATAATAATAAATCTAGTTAGCCTAGTGGTAGAGTGTCCCCTCGTCACCCGGAAGACCGGGATTCAATTCCCAATCCGTCATACCAAAAGATGTTAAAAGGTGGGAGTTGTTGCTGCCTTGCTTGACACTCAGCATTGTAAAGGCAGAACAACGCTTTAACTGGCGCTGCACTCTGGCTGCCGGTTGCCATGGGCACAAATCGAATTTCCAATGTATATGTACTGAGGACAATAAAATGTTATCATTATTATATTGGGAGCGACAGGTTAAGGGTTAACTGCAGAAAGGATACAGACAAAGGAGGTTGTCAAGATGGCGAAGATGGTTCCAGTTGGGATAGACTTCTGAGCGTCTGCTAGATCACCTGATCTGTTGGAACCCGCCATGATTCCTGCAAGTGGAAAGATATATGATCATTTATGAAGGATTTTGAGGCATAAAGGAAATTCAAGTCTGTTTTTGCAATGAATCATTATGTTGCATTTTATGAGATTAAGCATCACGCAACAGGTCTAATATATCTATGACATTTCTCACAAACAGATTTGTGTGTAGTTCATCAAAGCCATTCAAGCAATCACTGTAAATTGCATGAGCCAATATGGCAACATTTGCACTTCTACATGAGCTATGGGTCACATATACTAGTAATAATATTTTTGTCAATCTTCAGTTTTTATAAGTATCAAGAAAAATGCTTAAAGATGCATGATCATACTTGCATGCGGTTCGGGATGAAATTCAGTTATTGAGAATATAAATACATCACTCTGTAGATAAATCTTTAATAAAAATTTTTATATCACATTTACATTTTTTATCAACAATAACATACTTATTTCGACACCAAGAGCACAGTACACCCTGTAAAAAGGGCATAGCATTTAACGAACCCCCTTTAGGTGACGTAATCATTATGCGTGTAGGATTTACACTGTGTCACTACCGTAATTGTGTTTGTTGGGTATCAACTTTGGCAGCAACATATAGCTAATTCGGAGAAAAATAAAATAAAATCTAGTCGAGTGCGACATAGACGTTTTCAAGCATATATTTAGAAACCGTAAGTTGTGAGATGGTCACACTTGATTAACCTTTATGTCGGTTGTCTTTTCGCTAATTTTGGTAAATTATCTCCTATTTAATGAATTTTGGTCCGATTTTCCCTAGGTTGGTTGCAACATTTTGCAAAAAAAAATACAAGGAATACAGTAAAATTGCTTTTAAAAATATTGAACTCTGATAATGTATCTTTAACATCAATTGAAAAGTCCTGTTTTCATAAACAATCATACCAAGATGGACGACAGTGACCACAAGGTAAGTGCGACAATACCTGTGACGGAGGGGAAGTAGATAGCCAGGAGTATCATGAAGGACGTCGCGATCTCGGCCAGAATCTCTCCGCGGTTCTCATCTCCCTTCACGTCTGTTCCAATGATGTCTCCAGCCTCGGAATAGTGGCTGTACGCGTTTTCTGTACAACACACAATAAATTTACATAAGGCGTAAAATGATGCATAAAAATATATAGTTATTGTTTTATGCCCGGGGAAAAATATTTCAGTCAATAGCGGGGTCTGAACACTGGAAAAAATAATATGACCTCGTAAAAAGGTACATTTTCTTCATATTAAACATTGTGTACAGGTATATTAATTCAAATGGACTTTTTCTCTTTTTAATTGGGCTTGGAGAGGAGTTAAAATGTAGCCTAAAAGAGGGATGGAGCATCAACCCCATTGATGTACTAATTTTTAGATTCTCATCTCATGATTCCACATATTAGTACCTTTCAGTAGTTAATAATGGTAGCGTAGACAGTGGCAAAAGTAAGTTATCAATGTGTCTGTCAATTTCTTTAGAAGCACAAAACAAATACTTAAACGATGAATTCCACAACTTCAACAAAAGGACAAATAAATCTTTCTTACGAGACAGGATTCCACTCGCTATCCCAGGGATCCCTTCCATGAATTTGATGTCGCTCTTCTTATAAAAGTCACACGCTTCACTGCCGTTGTTGTCTCCGCCGCAGTAGTTGAAGTAGATGCTGCTAGACTCGTTTTTCACACACCAATACGTCCCATTGGTCAGTACAGAGTCGTAGTTCAGCAGTCGATCACCAAGTAAACAGATCCTGAAAGGAATTTGGAATTTTAGTCATAAAATTCTGATTTGTTAGGATGTGTCAACATTTTATGGAAGATATTTTGAAATAGTATTTGTCAATTTGTTTTGAGTGCTTCATCATATTTAAGCTTCTCTCAAGAATCTCTAAGATTACTTAAATTAGTGTAATAGTAAAGACTGATCATATTGAGTTATGTAAGTGGTGAAAAAAGCCTCTGATCAAAAGTGTGAAAGTAAATAAAAATATTATATCATGTAATCAGTACTCTATGAATGAATTTTCAGATACTATGCGTCAGTCAAACAATATAAGAATAATCAACGAGTTGCGAGGAATTACGGATTATCTGTCCTGTGTTAATTATTGCGATAAACTCCGAGCTTCAGCGAGGAGTTTGACACAATAATTAACGAGGGACAGATAATCCGTAATTCCGAGCACCGAGTTGGTTATTCTTTTTCTTACCCAAGATCATTTTAATGCATAAAACGGGGAAAAAAGAGTAGGCTAACATTAAAAACTACACGCGGCCGGTAAAGTATAAATTGTACTCATACGCCATTCATAATGTCGCTCACTACTTCAAGATGGGGGCTCGAAGTAGTTCGCAAAATACTCTCTAATTTTAAATAGTTAATAATTTTTATGTCACATTTTTTCACAAACATTGTCTCATATGAAAAAATATCTATTTATTGACCGCGCACAACCAGAAGGATAAAGTTAGACGTCGTTAGCTTTCGACAAGCCTAACGAGGAATGTTATGACGTCACTGTTTGACGTCATGTTTAATGACGTCATAGAGCTATGACGTAATGACAGTTCGGCTGGCGACTCTTCCACAGAGCGCCGCCTTGAAGATTTGAAATAGTATTTACGGCAAAGAAAACATCAAAAGCTCTTGACTTCCCCTTAAAAATGTTGTAGTAATGTGTGACTTTCGCAACTTGGGTATAAGATTTGTCATATATATCTCTCGACTGAAATAGAAGATCCAAGAGAATCATGAATGGGTGTAAAAAAAGTTCCGTCAACCAATCAAAATGCGAGTTATTTTTAGAAAAACTGTAGTTCCCATGACCATTATGCAAACTTTAATACCCGGAATAATCATGCCCACTTGGGTAAGAATAGACTCTCAATAAATATGTGTAATGTGTAAAAATGTGTACTGTTATTATCTAAATGTAGCAAAAGTTGAAAACTCACATATTACGAGCAAACTTAGCTTTTGGTACATTTATAAAATCTGCTTATGAAACGTCCCAAAGTTTTGCACTGACAGTATAATTTTCTATGCTGCTTGATATAGGGATGATAAGAAACAAGGCTATTGAGTCATCACATAAAAACCATGATATGTAAATTATACAGTAAAAGATTAATACTCACTTGACACTCTCAACACTGCTTGACACAAAGATACCAACGTATATAGAGATGATGGAGATAATGACACACGCGAGGGAAAGGGCAGCGAACTTGCTGACGAATCTTACTCCGATGAAGACCACTAACGAGAGGAGCATCATCACCAATGTCCCGTACAGTCGGTAACTGTGGAAGATTTCGCCAAACAGGTTTGTCTGTGGCGCCATGTATTTCTGGGAGATATTGAATTAAAAAACTTGATGAAAAAGATTCTGGCATTTGTGAGAGAAAATACATGATTTTAATGACATAGCTAGAGTAAAATTGTAAAAAGAATTTGTGTATTTGTCAAAAGAAAATATTGTCCTTAATTCTTGTGAAGTACTTGAATGGCTAAATGTCGTTCAAGAAGCTGCAATAATTAAAATAAAAATTCTGTAACATCACCATTTTTGAATTTGATGATATTATCGAGTATATCAAATACATTTTATATCAAATTACCTTAAACGTTTTGAATAATTTGAAAGCAGTCATTTGGATGCACAAGGAAATAAGAGTAAACCAAGCAAACAAAACAATTGCCCCGATGTATCATCCCTCAAACTCAACCAAGCAATGAACTAAATGGAGCCAAGCAATCTCACCACTAAAATCTCCACAGCTCCTATGATGTACATGGACGAAGCGACGGCCGTCCCCAGATAGAAGAGGACCCCGACGGCGCCCCCGAACTCGGGCCCGAGGGCTCGTGATATCATGAAGTAGGACCCACCAGCAGGAACGACGCCATTGGTCGCGATAGCACTCATTGAAATAGATGTTAACAATGTCTGAAAGTTTACAAGCATCAATATAATGTTCATGATGACTTGGATAATGTCAAATTTTTAAAATGCATTATTAAACATTGATGTCTAATGATATCAGCAATTCTTCTAGTACATTCATATCTTTAGCATTTTGTCATTGTTTTATTCTTACGATTCCTTTTTCTCTCAAAACAATCAATAATTTATCTACCATGTTTTATATTCAAGGGGGTCATTGCTACAATTTCTTGTTAAAAGGGAGGTAACTTGAACTTCATCTGGTTTTAAATGCTGCAGACCACATGAAAAAATTCCATTCTCTAGTTTTTCCCGGTTTTCAGCACTAGAGTAAAATATTTTGTACATACTAACATTATGTGTTATTGTTTAACGCCGCTTGGGCAGTATTTCAGTCATAAGCGCCATGCTATCATATGAAAATGAGTAATAAATTGTTTCTACTTGAAGAAAATAGTTCACTCACTGTGAGACAACTGATAAAGACAACAAAGAAAGACTCCAAGACTCCGGCTTCTCCGACGATCCACGTCATCCGCACGAAGAGCAGGATACCGAAGATGTTCTGGATACAGGGAAGGTACACCCCCAGTACCGTTCCAAGATTCGCTTTCTGAAAACATAAATTATTCCATTAGTAATACATAAAAGTTTCGATTTGATCAATTTCATCAAAAGAAATGTTATATGCCAATAAGAACCTAGATTTTGAAGAGACATTTTATTTCTGGCAATACAATTATTTAGTTTAAACAGTTTTAATATTTTGAACAACTTCATCAAAATAATTTTTTAAAACTTTTGCATAATAATAAAAGTTAAGGGATCTGAAGGGTTCAAAGATAAGTAATTAATGATAAATTTTGGTAGAATATGAGGGCGAGTTTTAGTTGTAGTTTAAAAATAGCCACAAAAAGATCAGTTATTATATGGATGCTTCACTTTGTCACAAACCTGCTTAATTTTGTTGTATTGAAGATAAATTCATACATTAATTTCATGAACTATTTATATATTATGAATTACTTTTTTCTGTTCAACTATTGACATTGAATTTGTTTTTTGTTTCAAAAACAAATTTGAACGAAAGCAAAGTATAATCACAGCATATCATTTCAGTCAAAGAAGTAGCTTAAGAATTATAAAGCGTCACTTTTCGGAAATCAGATACAGTTGCTTAGATAGAAAATAAGGAGAACACAAACACAGACAGGAGTTGTATATATTGAATATTGCATGGCAAGGAGATGTATATAACTTGTATATTACATGCCAGAGAGATAAACACTGATATCAACTAAATGTTTATTTCATGTACATTTCAATCTGTGAATACACATAATAACAACTGAGGATAAAATATCTCAGGGAATCTCAGTGATGTAGAAAACATTATATATATTACATAGCTAAGGGAAATGGATATGCATTTTATATAAAATAAGTCCGATATTGATATTATTATTTCAAGATTAGATTTTTCATTCTTTTTAAAAAGATTAAGATATTAAGGCAACAGCATGAAAATATATTCTTCACAACCCAAAAATATTTTTAAAAATTTCAGTATCCTAATATACATGAATATGCTTCCAAAGGACAATAATTGTAAATCTATAAAACTTATATTGCCATATACTACAAGCATTTCAATTTTATTCTATTTTAAAAAGTCTTTTGAGTTTTTGTCAAATATTAAACATAAATATACATTATGGAGTTAATAAGAAAATAAACTTTAACTCAAACAGAAAATGTTATTTGTTACAGGTTATTTTGTTATCATTTCAAAAATTAAATGATCAAAATAAAAACTGTTAGTCCAAAAAAATACTTCTATTTCTACCAGATGTTGAGCATTCAATCTGTCAAAGCTAGGGTCATGTTTATCTGCAAGACAACATGTGCACACATACAATATTTTGTAATCCTAGTCAATGTTTTCTTGAAAATAATAATTCATTAGTTGAACCTTTTTTTTTACAAATCACTCATACTAACTAACAATGAGTAGAGAGTGGTCACTAATAGTGATTTATTTCTGCTTCGACAAAAAATAGAAAAGACGATGTAATGTTCGGAATTCTATTGTATGACCAGGGTAGTGTAGGCCTAGAAATTTATATTTTATGATGATGTAATTTCCTACAAGTATATTGTATGACAATTGGTTTTGCAAATTCAATGGTATAGATATCCTCCCATTAACAGAATGTCAGAAATGAAAAAAGTTACTATATTGAATGACATTATAAAGTTAAAGCTAGGTTTCATTTTCAATTAACATTCAGTATATATTTTTGTTGATGATATTGAAATTCAGTGAAGTGAAGGGTTTAATTGTGATTGAAAATTGAATGTTTTTGGGGTGAATAGCACTTTTTGGAAGAATTTTTTTTGATGGACCTTTACTTTTTTCACTGAGCATATTGGTTCGCATTGTGAGGTGAGTTGTTTTGGGGTTTGACGCTGCTTTCAAGAGTATTTCACTTATATCACGGCTGCTAGTTTACAACATTATTGTGACTATGTATTGTGATGAAGCCTGCGAGCATGGGCTTGAACCATGGGTGGTACTGAGCTAAAATGGTTTGAATTGTAGTGAAGTTTTTCGAAAAGGAACATGTTGAACGATTGAGTTTGGAATATATATTATAAACATTGTAGTGAATAGAGTATCACGGTATCCATTAGCGGAACATTAACTATTTTGATGGTGCTTTAGTTTTTTCACTGAGTATATTGTTTGCATTGTAGTGAAGTTAGCCCGAAGGAACATATAAACTTGACTGAAATGTAAGATATAAGCAATTAAAGTCTTAATTTCATCACTTCTTCAAACTAGCAAGACTCTTTTGGAGGTGTTTTACTATTGAGTTCTGTATTTTATCAGCAATACCGTATTCAACTATATAAGCGCCCTCTCTCCATAAGCGCCCCTTTACTGTGCTCTTAACTGAAAAAACATTAAGTGCCCTCTCTCCAGCTTACCTTACATGACAAACCTATGAAATGTTACATAAAAATGGTTTGGAGAAATGATTCCAGTCCTTCTCTATAATCACAGTCATTGGATTTGTAATATTATTTTGCTAAAAAACTATATGCAGATCAAGAATATACAAACATTTTTATCATTCGGCTGAATGATAAAGACATCTTAATTAGTTTCCAATTTTTTTAAATGCCCAGGGCGCTTAGCAGGTCTAATACGGTAAAGTGAACAGTAAAGTAACACTTTCCTTTGGTGGTCTTCTAGTTTTTAACCGAGTATATTGGTTCGTTTTGAAGTGACAAGGGAACATGTATAACAAGCTTAACTTGAAGCTGAAATGTAAGATATAAGCAATTGAAGTCTAGCTATCATAAATTCTATTGAACAACATAAGTTGGCAGGATAATCTTGAGGTTAGAATTAAGCTAAAAAAGATCAAATTGTGGTAACTTCAAACCTGGAGAACCTAAAGAAATGAAAATAAAAAAGTGTTGAATTATCAATAATTTCACTCAAAACGTTGGTTAGTATGAAATCATAGAAACTTCCTTATTTTCATTCAAGGATTTCAATTAAAGGAAATGATAAAATGGCCATGCAATCATTGAAAACTGAACAGGAACATTGACACAATATGATGCAGGAATAAATATTCATGATTTGCCACAATAAAAACATTTTATTATCATAAAACCATAAGTTTTTCGGGGCTTTTTGATTATCGTTTTATATCAAATCATTGGCAATAATCTGATGGAAAACTAAACCATAAAGAAAATTCATATAGACTTTTGAACCTAAAGTGTTGAAAATATACAAAGAAAACTCGATCACCTACTATGAGTCAAAAGGTAAAGGTTTACTTGTGTGGGAAACCCACAAAAAACTCTTGTATTTATAATATTATATTCATATCAAAAACCTTACAGAAAATACAATGTTTACAAAACAATGAGATAGACAACCAAAATAATATAAATCTTCCCAAAATTTCAAAAGAATGTAGAAAGTCAATTTATATTCTAAAAATGTTCTTTGCTGAACAAGGAAAAACCTAAAAATCCAGGAAATAGAGAAAAGAATTCCCCAAGAATAAAGAAAATTTAAACTGAAATATCTTTTTATTGTCAAAAGACCAATTATCCCTCTTCAGAAAACAGACAGACAATTTGATTAAAAGTTAAGAAGATAATATTGCATTCCGTATTCATTAAATACATCAGAAATAAAAGATGAATTTCCCACTTGAAAGTATCAGAAGTTTGTTCAGTCCAATTTTGTGCTTAACAGGGCCAAGCATAGAAACAATAAGCAGAACAATGAATAAGCAGAAGGTACTAAAATGTGCACAAAATACTTACTTTTTTCTAAAATATATCCAGAAAGTAAAAATGGGTGGAAAGAGAGGAAAAAATAAATTAGACAATACCCAATGGGATAAGAAAAAGTCTGAATAAAAACAAACCGGCAAGCACAAACAATTCTAAAATATTACCTTGAATAAATATTGAAATAATTCAAGAAATGTGCATGAAATGATGATAAAATTTGATAAACAAGACATAATCAAATCATACAATAAGATCTATTTGTTCATAATTTCTTATAATATATTAATTCAGTTATAGTAGAACACGAATATAACAAACTCCAAGGGACCAAAGAATTTAGTTCGCTATATCCAGTGTTTGCTACTTGCGTTTGGCCGCCATGCATAGGGCTTTTGACAGGACTTAAAAATTTGTTCTTATATCCGATTGTTCGCTATATCCGATTGTTTACTTTACCCGTTTTTTTCACTATATCCGAGTTTGCTATATTTTCACTACTGTACTTATGTCTGTTTTATTCTTGACCATATCATTTATCAGATAGAATTTTACTTGTTTCAACTCGATTATTCGAACTACATTGATCTAAAATCTAAAACCACCTCAAAACCACAAAAATATTGATGCAACAGGACACTTCCTACTTAAAGTAAACAACAACAAACAACTTTCCAATACAAAACACTTAAATGATCAAAGGTGAGATATAAAGGTAAGCTAATTAAAGGTACATTACCTGTTGTCCCTTTCCTTTCTCCACCTCGTTAGGGTTGGGTTGTATGCCCGCCTGGTAATTAGCGATGCGGTTGATGATTTGCGAGATTTTACCTTGGTGTTGCAAGTCATCCTGAAACCAAGAAATAAAATGTCAACATCATGTGATAATTTACATATCTTTGTCTGCACAAATGTAAAAAAATTCTGCTATCTTACAATCATTAATTTTTCTAACACTTCTTTCTCATCACTTCTCCTATTCCTGACCAATTTTAATATCTCCCTTACTTCACATAAGCATTTGATAATGCAAACAATTTGTTTACTTCCCACAATCCTTCCAACTCCCTTCTTCTCCACGCCCTCGTATTGTACACACCAACATGTGAGAATATTTCTAATCTTCTTATATGGGTGTATATATTACCTTAGAAGCCATGTAGCCATTTTGATGTGCACACCTTATAATTGTTTAATTTAGGGAAAATGGACTCGCATATTAAGTTAACAAAACTTGACATATTCATACTGTTGGTTAAGGATTGACATTAATAAATTTGATTTTTTTCTTCTTCTAATCCTGACAAAAAATTCAGTACACATTTTCTGAGGTGATAAAGGCTAATTTAATTGGTTCCTGATTTCTTATTCCACTTATATCTCTATTTGGTGGCAAGTGGTCCCACTCACTCACTCACCTATGTGCTACCAATAATGTTCAGCAACAATTGGCACAGCTTACATAATGGATGGGTGACACATTCATGATCAAAATGCTTATAAGGTATGTTAAATTTTCCTATCTGATTTGAGGTTTTAGGACAAGAATAAAATATCATATATCATTCATAGTGAAAACATAAATAAAAAATCATTTCAGTAAGGAGTCATATTTTTTTGTGCATTGAAAGAAGAAACAAGATGTGTTTGTGAAACACGAATGCCCCCGGATGCATCCTGCTCGCTGAGTCAAGGTCAAGGTCACAAGGTCAAATGTCATGGTGTCATCTGAAAGGTCTCATCACAAGGGATCCATATGTCAAGTATCAAAGACCTAGCTCTGACCAATCAAAAGTTATGACCAAGGTTAAAGTTTTTGTGGACAAACGGACAGACGGACGGACGGACGGAAAAGGTCAAATATCATGGTGTCATCTGAAAGGTCTCATCACAAGGGATACACATGTCAAGTATCAAAGACCTAGCACTGACAGTATAGAAACTATAGCCAAGGTTAAAGTTTTCGGAAAAGGCTCGCTGTGTCAAGGTCAAGGTCACAAGGTCAAATGTCATGGTGTCATCTGAAAGGTCTCATCACATGGGATCCATATGTCAAGTATCAAAGACCTAGCTCTGACCAATCAAAAGTTATGACCAAGGTTAAAGTTTTTGTGGACAAACGGACAGACGGACGGACGGACGGAAAAGGTCAAATATCATGGTGTCATCTGAAAGGTCTCATCACAAGGGATCCATATGTCAAGTATCAAAGACCTAGCTCTGACCAATCAAAAGTTATGACCAAGGTTAAAGTTTAAAATGCTCGCTGTGTCAAGGTCAAGGTCACAAGGTCAAATGTCATGGTGTCATCTGAAAGGTCTCATCACAAGGGATCCATATGTCAAGTATCAAAGAGCTAGCTCTGACCAATCAAAAGTTATGACCAAGGTTAAAGTTTTTGTGGACAAACGGACAGACGGACGGACGGACGGAAAAGGTCAAATATCATGGTGTCATCTGAAAGGTCTCATCACAAGGGATACACATGTCAAGTATCAAAGACCTAGCACTGACAGTATAGAAACTATAGCCAAGGTTAAAGTTTTCGGAAAAGGCTCGCTGTGTCAAGGTCAAGGTCACAAGGTCAAATGTCATGGTGTCATCTGAAAGGTCTCATCACAAGGGATCCATATGTCAAGTATCAAAGACCTAGCTCTGACCAATCAAAAGTTATGACCAAGGTTAAAGTTTTTGTGGACAAACGGACAGACAGACGGACGGACAGACGGACAGGTGAAAAACAATATACCCCCGGAATCTCCGATTCGGGGGCATAAAAACTCCAACATGGATAACTTTAAGTACCCATATATATTTTTTAATGTAGATATCTTTGAAGAATCTTTAGAAAGGCTTTATACATATTAAATGCTAACCATTATTTGGCCATTTCTGACAAACCTTAAATATAGAACCATTAACCATTAATGTGTTTGATCATAACTAAAGACCCTTAAGTGGCAATTCGTATGAAAGAGCTTGGAAAACTGTCTCAAATAAGATGTCACTCAAGACTTTTCAGAACTATACCATAAAATCTCATTAAAGTTACAATCAAAATCTTTTTGTATGTGTACAAAGGATACCCTCATTAAGATCAGAGATTTTTCTCTGTATGCTTTTAGTCTCAAACCAGCATGAGTGAAAACAACAAGCCAATTTTCGTCATTCGCAAAACCAATTTTCTTCTTACTCAATCATTCAAGTTGGACTACTTCATATTAACAATCAATATTTGATAAAGTAGCTGACATTTACCGATGAATTAGCGTAGAAATGAGGGCGTAAAGTTGTCCTGATGACAATAACGATGATATACGGAGAACCTGCTTAGACATGTTGCTCTAATAGATTTTTATCGAGAAAATTAGATGGCCCTAATATACAGTGGTGTGCATAATTAAGTACACTATTCGTTAATGATGGGAGAACTCTTTACCTAACTTTGCATAGTTATGTACAGGTATAAATTGTTTTATTGGATGAATTGAAATATTGTGATTGACATAATATACAGTGGTGTGCAAAATTAAGTAAACTATTCATTAATAATTGGAGAACACTGTACATTACTTTGTTTAGTTATGTACAGGTAGAAAATAATTTTTTATGGGTTGAATTGAATTGTTGTGATGGACCTAATATATATACAGTGGCATCTAAGTGGTGTTCTTAATTAATCACACTAGGACAGACAGAAAACATACAGCTATGAGCTAAGATTTTTCCAATTAATATGGTTTTTTTTAAACAGAAAATCTTGCTTTTCATATATATATATATATATATATATATATTCAACTTCTGAATGCCCTACAAGGGCTGATGAATGCTGTGTTCATACACATTTTATGAGAGGTGTGTTCTGTATATTTTCACTATTTTTTTAAACAAGCTCAGCTTTATTTTGGAAACCAAAATGCTTTGATGGACCTAATATACACTTGTGTCCACGTAATAACCATTTAATTACAGTGCACTTTATTCTGCACATTGGTGTAGAAGGTAGAGAATATTTTTTCTTCAGACATGTCATGGTTAAATTTCTAATAAAGAGATAACAAATCAGCTTGAAAATGGTTAGGTATATCCTTTTATATTCAGAAGATAAAGCATGTTTTCACTTGCAGGACCTGGATTATTCCAAGATATTTTCTAAACTAGACTGATCTATAAATGAATTCCAACAATTGCAAAAAGCATTTCCTGAGATATTCCAATAATGGCAGACAAGGGTTTAAATTTTTTTCATTAAAAATGATAACACATTAGATTGATATAATTATTGACACGAAGGTAACATGGTAAAGACAAATGTTTTGCTGCTCTGCTGTTTATGTTCGAGCACAATATGAATGCTAAATGCTTTGATCTGTTCACCAGGTAAGCAAACACCTTTAACGAGTTCCTAAAGGAAACAGTTGTACCAATAGTGTTGAGACATGGCAGTAAACCAGAAATTAACTCTTCTTATTGACTAGTTCATGATGAGCAAACATAGACTCTACACACTAAGATATATTTCAGGAAATACTAAATGAAATATTGTATTGTATCTTTTTATCATTTAAATGCTAAAAATAACACCTAAGTAAACAGGTAACAATTGTACCTATACAAAGTAGTTTACCTGACCCTTCTGAAAGGAGAGGTTCAAAATGTGTAGTAATAGGAAAAAGCGAACAAAGGCAATAAATCCTGATAAGTAAATGTGTGCTTCTGATTTCACCTCCACCATCATATAGTGACAATGATTGTACAGATTAAAGTTGGTTATCCTATCTTGAACAGTTTTTGAGAATTCAGACATACAGACATACACATACACACACACACACGCAAACACACACACATGGACAGACAGAGCGCTAACATAAATCCTCCTTCCACTTTGGATAAAACAGGTAAGCACACACCTTTAACGAAGATCTACAGGTAACAATTGTACCAATAGTGCTAACACGGCAGTAAACAAGAAACTTTTATAATGGATGACTTTACATAGAGTGTACAGTTGCCAAGTATCTTTTCGTTTTTTGGAATAACAGAATAAAGTATACCTGAGTCTTAATCCACAATCACCTATTGCCAAGTCTATTTGTGTCTGGTCAGGTAAAGTGGTATGAAACAATATCAAGATTTAATGAGAGCACATGCTGAAGATGATACAAATAAAAATATTTGAGGCTGTACATCTAAAGACTTTTCCATATTTTGAAACAACAAAGAGAGCATCAAAGATATTAATTGATACATTTCTAAATCAAATATATATATTTTTAAGCAATTCTACATTAATGAAGGCTCTCAATTCAAATTGTTCTTAAAAAATCTCTCTCTAAGAAACAATTTTCCATCCAAAAATATTTTTGTAGATATAGTATTTAGTAAATTTGTAATAGTCAGAATCTAGAAACTAATTGGTTATGAATCTTGTGATCAGCATATGTTTTAGTAGTAAAGAAGTGCTATCTTTCCCAAGCACATATATGCATGCATGTATTCCATTCCATGAAACTTAAGGACATACTTCTAAGCATATTAGCTTTATTTGAAACTCCAAATTGTTCAACCAAAGCGAAACATAAGAAGGAGTTGTAGATCAGAATCCCTGTAAAAACATTAGCTTATATATTTAGAAGTTTTACCCCCAGCAGAGCTTGTGAACGCAGGTAATCGTTAGTTCACCTGTCTGTGTCTCTCGTTAAAGGTGCGATGAACTACTTCTTTACTTGACTCAGATAATAACCCCTACTGCACTAAGATTTACCACAAGGTGATCTTGTAGTATAGTGACTCAGCTGTTTTCTTTACAGGTAATATGTAACAAGTTGCTGTGGCATAGTCTTCAAGGTCAAAATAGTTTCTGTAAGTAAGGTCTAAGGAACTTTTAACTCTTTAAGATGTAAAATTTCAAGATCACAGCGCTAACCGCAAGGGAGTGTTATGCAACTTATTGCTCTAGGATTCTTCAAGGTCAAATCTCTTTCAGAGTTTAACCATTATGAATTTTTTACTTTTTCCTCTGACAATAACCTCTACTGCATTTATGTTGTACCACAATGTGATCTTGGACAGGCCTCTTGGAATCTTCAAGGTCAAATTCTTTTGGAGTTTAACCATTAGGATTGTGAAATTTGTTACTTTTTCCTCTGAGAATAACCTCTACTGCCCTTACGTTGTACCACAAAGTGATCTTGGACAGAGCGTCCCATTATCGGATACATGTCATAAACTATGCTAGTAACTATTACATATCGCTCATTGCCACATCTATGTTCATTTCAAAACAATACGTGTTAAAATCATGGAGTGACTCTTTAAAGGGACCAATCGAGCGGGGTATTTTTTGTGAAAACGAAATTCTGGAGGACTCTCCTGTTTACAGTTACATATGATTTTTACATGATAATTTTTACACTCAATTTCAAATATGTTTGTGAGGTTAGCATTTCAGTTGCTCAAGATTAAACAATTTGCCAAAGAATAAAGTGGATGTATTGCTAAAATAATAAAAACATCATGAAATGAAGCCAATCATCGAAGCTACGATTGTGGAATGCATTACTACGACAAAATGCTGTTGTAATTGTTAACTTTTATTATGAATTATTTGTAAATATGCTCCTCTTCTATCAATCAATTATCATTTTGTTAATGAATTAGCATAATACAGCACATTTGTTTTCAAAATGGCGGACGAAACGCAGTCAATTAAGTGGTGCCTTTAAGAAGCAAACATGGAGTCAACCTAGATAATTCACAACCATTAACAACATTTCAGTGTTGATCATGTCTGTATAACTTCGCCCAGACAGACAAAACACATACTCCAAGAAAGACCATCTGGAAGACATAAATCATCACCAGACCATCTATCTGTTCTGTTTGGGTTGATGCAAATTTTGGATGGGCATTAATCATCCTCCAAAGACCCATTCGTTATGTTTCACCAAACACAAATATACCTTCTAGAGTCAAAATCTACTTGCTCACTCCACAACCACCTGAATATAGAGATGAGGTGGTGTTTGGGGAAGTTGTTTACAAAATTAACTGATTTCAGTATAGGAGCGTCTTCACATAGAAATGAAACTTGTAGATTCCATTTGATGTACCAGTGAATGCACTTATGAATTCTACAGGGATTGAGAAAGACATCTTTTGCAATAGGTCATTTTCAGATTTTTTAGTCATGAATTTTAAATTGGCCATTGTCCTTATCACTTCATAATTTTGATAGGCCATTTTTTCATACAATATGTGCAGAATTTCCCATAATCCCTAACTTTCCCATTCCCTGGTCTTTTTTTTCAGCGTGCTTTTCTTAATGAAGTTGTCAAAACTTTTAAACTTATTAAAGGGACAATTCCATCGTTGTATATTTTTGTGGAAACGAAATCCACTTGAGTGCTCTTCTTAATCAAGTTGTTAAATCTAAATCAACAAAAATTACACTCCCTGTAATATGTTTCAACTTGATTGTGTTATGAAAGTATTTTATTCAAAAACCGGAAATGTTCCCTTAAACTTCGATTCCACAATAAATAACGATAGGACTGTCCATTTAACACGTTTCAATTGGGTTGTGTTGTGATGATGTACAAATAAGATTATATGTATGAAAAATAAAGTCCCCTTAAATTTCATTTCCACAAAAAAACTTCATAGAACTGTCCCTTTAATGACCTTCTCTGATTTGTGAGATAATATGTGTGTTCCATGTTGACCTTACATGTATAAAGAGGGATGAAGACCAGACAAACAAAACTACGTTCTGTAAGAAGTGGCAATTTATACCACATCAATCATCACCAAACGATCAATTTGCTCTGTACGATCGAGTTGCAATCTTCTTCTTTTGCAACCTTTTCCTGTGGACTTGGTCAAGAATGAAAAATATCTTAAACAGAAGTTATTTATTGATTTTCAAACAAAAAGAACCATTGGAATTTTTCAACAATTCTGTTCCCTGCCTTGAACAGATGTGATTCAATGTAAATAGTAAACTCTGTTAATTAGAACTGAATTAGCATTGTGGTGTTAAAAATATCTTGCTATTGTGCAAGAGACATTATTTCAAAGCTGGGGAGAATGAAAGCCATGTGGCATAACAAAGCGCAGTTGTACAGATAGAGAATTTCTTACTCCTAGCATCTGAGCATGATGTCATGGGATTGAACGACCTTTGTCACAATTCTTAGAAGTCCAAGAATAAATCTGAATTTAGACTCATGAGAAAACTTGAATATCCTTGATTTTTTATTCAATGATTGATGATAATATAAAGGTTTGTTCTAAAGAACCATTTTTTTTTGGTGATTAACAGTAGTATGGATATATGTGTATATATCTTTGAAACTATTTTCTAAAAATTCTGAATTGATGTTGATTGTTCCTATTGCTAAAAGACACTACTAAGAGCTGAACATGTTTCAAAAAAGGAAAATTACATTAATTCTGAATAGAAATTTATATGTATTTTCTTATAAAGTTTCAAAGCACAAAAGTAAATATATGTGTCACTAAACATGGTAAAATTAATGATTCATAAAATAACATTAATTATTTGATCATGTTTGATTACATACTACTTCAAGCTGTCAAACTGAACGTCACAAAAAATGGCCAAGTTAATCATGCAAACAAGTTTAAATAAAATATTATCATATTTACTTTCATTGCTTCAAGAAACTTAATTAACGTCACCAAAATGGCCAAGTTAATCACGCATACAAGTTTAAATAAAAAGTTATCATATTTACTTTCATTGCTTCAAGAAACTTAATTGAAAATTTTTACCACTTTATGAGACTTAATTGAAAACGTTCAAAACATGCAAAATGAATAATAACCCGGTACATAAAAATTTCATAAAACAATTCCACAAAAATGTGCCACAGGTGGTATCTTCCAAATGAAAATGCTTTTTTGAGTGAAAAAAGTGTCATAACACTCTAAAAGAATTGTCGTTAATTCTTCCGCCACTAAACAGAGAGGACAGGACGAGGTCTCTCCATCAGGACAAAGGTCATTACGAGGGACGCCTGTCTCTCATTCTCGCTCACTTATCTCCCCTGACAGCGCAGGTTTGGAAGAAAACGACTATTTATCAACAAGAATAGTACAAGGAGGTCTGTGTCACGTTTCTCTTGAGATTCCACATTGACAAATTCCATATACATAGAATCTAGTCTATAATTTTTTCAAATTTAATACCCATAGAGAATACAGTCCATAATTTGTTCAAATTTCATACCCATAGAAAATACAGTCTACCATTTTTTTAAATTTCCATACTGATAGAATCTACTATTTTTTAATATACCATCCAATGGAATCAATAAGACATCTTCTCAGTTTCCTAACAATTAATTATTAATCATTCCTACCAAGAGTCTATTTTGGACATTTTTCACAATTTTGTCTCAAAAACCTATGCCTCACGATTCCAAGTTTATATTGTATGTTGTATATAGGAAATATGTATTGTACATCTTATGCTGCAATCCGCAGCCGGAGTGTAAATAAAGTTCAGTTCAGAGAACTTATACCTATAGGAATCGACAGTCCATTCTTCCGAGGAACTCCTTCCGTTTTCGACCAGATAGTCCCCTAGCATGTTTCGATTCTCCTGTTTGGTCGATCAATCAAAAGGAAGGTATATATATCCCCAGACCACAATCCAGTTAATCTTAGGCAAGTCAACGGCAATGTCCATATAATCGGACACGACATTGTCCTTATATCCTGCGTCTCTCCAAATGAATTGCTTTAACTGATTTGAGTTCCCTTTCTGCACCTGCTCTTTAGAAAGTCTAAATGGTAATTGAAAATATGGAGGAATTTTAGAATCTGAAATTATTGTTTCATGATTTGAAAATGGAATTTATTGTTTGCATTTTGTGTTACATTTCATTTATAAAATTGTTCACATTTGATTGATTCAACATTAAGGCATCAACATTATAAATGATAATTATTCTTATTTTGCTTTATTGGATATAGTGCTGTCAAGATTTAAGCTGTTCCAATTATAGAGTAGATGAAAGTTGTCATTCAAAGAAATCCAAAATAAAAGCATCAATATCACTTATCACACCTTCACACAAAATGAACTTGTCAATTACATGTATCTTATACCTGCAAGACAATTGCAAATGTTGTCAGCACAATTCTTTGACTGCAGCAGGGACCACATTAAGAAATGATCCTTTCTTCCCAATTCAATTTATCTTTATCTAGCTTACATTGTTGATGAATTTGAACAATCAAAACACTTTTAATGTCTTCTCATTAAATACATAACTTACATACTATAAGCTTGATTATCAGACATTTTGCATAGTTGTTAGCATGGAAAAATAAATGTTTAAAATATCCTATTTAACAAATCCCGTTTACAAATACATCAATTTTGATGAACTTGAAGATTCAAATATTAAAAAATGTCTCTGTACAAAATCGATTATAGGCAAGACACCACATTTTCATTTTCTTACAATAGTTAATCTTTTTTATCCACTAGATATACAAATGATGCATAAGAGCAATTAAGTAATTGTTGGCAACATACTTTGACTTCAGCAGGCAGAGATTTAATGCAAAGTTCATTATTTCCTACCAGTGACTATTAACAGATTCATATGGATTCTCCTAACTCCACAATTGAGCATCAACAATCCCTAACGTATAAAATGCATTCATCACCAAATTAAGCAAGACATAGCAATTCCATTACAGAATTAGAAATTCCATTAATCATTCAAGTAGAACATTCCAGTGATGCAATTAGGGAATGCGCTCTGCTCTTTAAGTCATGCTTTTAACACATATAGCTTGTTTGCTTTATTATGTTTACACTGATGATTCTAACAAAGTAAACAACATATGGCTGCCATTTCATGAACGTCAGAATCATGGCAGAATATTGCCATTTATTAGTTATGTCACTGAAATGTTTATTTTTATTTCTTTGATTCCACTCTTCCTGATTTTAGTACCATCATGGTAAGATCTTTTCAAGTACCAAATTAACAGATATAATGCCAAATTTTGATTGGGTTTACCATTATCTATCATCAGAATTGATAAAGGGTATAGAAAGAGATTGCTTGAATTAAAATGGACTTTGCCGATCTTAAACTTTGTTTGAATTGATAATAAGATAATTTCTACCCTAATGTATTTTATATTTGAATAGCAATGGAAATTTAGATGCATGCAAACATGACTACATTTAAACAAATTGAAAAACATTATAAAATAAAAAATTTCAAACCGTGAGTTCAAATTGTCATTACATGATTTAAACATCTTGGAAAATATAATGAAATGTAAATTTTTAATAAGCAAGGAGATTGGCCAAACAAGCCTATCTTTACAAAATTGATAAATTACACGAAAAAGATTTTCAATTTCAAAATAGTGCCCAAAACTATACAAGCACCCCTAAAACACTTAAATCTTATGTGTAAACCCAAAACCTAACAAACCAGCAGATGTTTATTTTGGTTCAGATTTTACAAACCACTGAGGCCTAAGACACATGGAAAACTGCAAGCATGTTGAATACGAGTCTTACAGACTGTTTAAAAATAGTGAGCTGTCAAAACATACAAGACTTTCGTTGAGTTCACTACATTAGACTGCAGTCACAACTTGAATTGCATTTTCATCACTCTATTACCCAGAGAATAAGCTGTTGGGCCATGATAGATTGCAATTACATATGGCTTTTTGAAGATTTCATCTTTATCCTAGCGTACATTACCCAAAGGACAAATCAACTTACTGCACTTTTAGGGGAAGGAATTGTGGTTTCATCTTTGAGATTTTAGGTGAGGTCAAAATAAAGTTATTGCTCAAATAAAGTTTTTGGAGATAGTCTTGTTTTGTTTTCTTTGGTTATTTCTTGGAGTAAAATAAACTAAATGTTCATTTATTATCTTTTGGAATAGACATTCTATTGTTTCAATTTTGCTTTTTAAGATCATGGCAAAATTAAGTTATTGTTCATTGAATTTTGAGCTTTGAGTGAAGAGGAAAATAGAAGTGATCGCTCTTATAGAACTTGAGTAAAAGGTCTCATCTTTGAGATTTTATTGCAAAATCAATATTTTCTTGCAGCAACATATTTTGTTGCACTTTTAGTTATTTAGGATAGAGAATATATGCAGTTAAATCTTTGGCATACCCATTTTGATTCCAGAAAAGTTCCAGATTCCAGAGATTTGTTCCTGAAGTATTAACATTGCTTTGAAGGACCATATTCTTGCTGCTATATGAGTGAGACACAACGTTTATGTTTTGACTGCACAATTAAGTTGTTCTTGTGTGACCAGTCAAAGATTCCAATTTAGATTCCAGAACAGTCCAATGGACAAAGAAGACATTATCTAGCTAAAGATTTGTTCATGAAATATGAATATTGTTAAGAAATACAAGATTCCTGCTCCTAGGTTCTTAAGATGTAAATCAGAAGTCCTCAAAACTACCTTAAATATAATAAGACCTGTCGGAAGAGATATGCCCTAATGAACAAGAAATTGTTTTAACCTCCAACTGGAAATAAAAATTGTTATGAAGTAACAGATTCTTACTCGAAGGTATTTTAAATGTAACCAGAATTCTTAAGAAATACCCCATACAATGTGATATCGGCCTCTTCAGAAAAGATGAACAATAAATTGTTGATAACCTCAGGCTTGAATAAACATTGTTCAGAAGAACCGAATTCTTGCTCCTTTATTCTTCAACAGTAAACCTGAACTCTTTAGAAGTACCACATACAATGTGATATCTGACCCTTTGCAAGAGATATGCCCTAACGAGCAAGAACTGTTAATTAACCTTCGTCTTGATCCTTCTGCATTTAACCAGAAATCTTTTCCTCTTCAATAACAGTGGAACCGATAACAAGAAATCATTTCCAAAGAAATCAATGCAAATGGCGGAAATGTTCAATTCGCGCTATCTCAAGAGACCATCCAACATCTAAATTTGCCGTCCCAGATTATTTCTGTCTATGATTATAGCAGCCATGAATGTCGAAGTCCAAAGTCTCGATCCTCATGAAAATATTACCACAAAGATTAATTTTAGACCTAATACCTTTGGTTATGGATGGTGTTTAAATTATGTGATGGCGTTTTAGTTATGTGATGGTGTTTTAGTTATGTAGGTGTTTTAGTTATGTGATGGCGTTTAAGTTTCCAATCTGGTACTCATGGGGTTGGGCCGATATAAAATTGGTTGCAATAATGTCTTAGAATATCTTTTTCAGAAATTAAATTATTTCAAGGGTCATTGTCTTATTGATAATAACGCTTAAATGGAACAACACAACTGAACTGTACACATGTTCCAAAGAAATGAAAGCCTATGGATAAGCCTAAAATCATGTTTCTTTCAAAAAATAAAAAAATAAAAACTCTTGATACAGATTAAAAGGTCGTTGCTATCTTGATTCTGCCATCAATGATTTGTCTTTTATCAAAGCCTTCAAATAAGTTCATGACATAAATCAATATAGCATAAACCATTGGCTTGTTAATAATTAAAACTCTAATCACCTTTCAAAAACTTGTCTAATTAATTGCTCATTAGTACAAAATCAACACACTTCTTCAATTAACCATGAACTAAATGGTTTTAGACCTCCTCAAAGATTTCACGGATAGCTTTATAATCTCAGAGATTTGAATAGAGTATTCAGATGATGCTTTGAGCCAACTCCTTCATGCTGAAGGCAAGACTAAAATTCTCACATTTCATGCAGACGCATACGTCTCTGACATTACGCCAACATCGTAACCAAGAAACTGAAATGGTTTTAACACTTCTCTGAATCAAATCTCTTCAAGTCGTTAAAAAACATATTTGATGATAGTGTTCGAAGAGTGGTTCAAAGCGCGATGCATTAAGTACTAAACTAGGGCTAGACAGGTCTTTACCCATGATTCTCAAACTATACTGATCATTTGCCAAGAAATACGAAAGTTTATTCTTTTCGAATCATTTTTGCGATTTTTACCATATGGGAGTTTAACAATCATATAGACATGGAAGCTGGTGTGAATATGGTTTCAGACAAGGCAAATATGATATAACTACCAATTTTTCATGGATTTGCTACGGGGGGTAACGTGTAAACAATTTTAATGAACTAAAGTGTTTTGTTAAGCCTACTTTAAAATCAGTTTCTTTTAAGTGATCCCTTAAACTGAGGCAGAAAAAAACAATATCAGAAATGCCTAGTTTTGTTCATTCTCTGAAAGGTAATTGAAAAGAATTATAACTCTGATTCCTGGTATTGAATATTATAATTTTTGTTTATTCTCTAAAACGGTTATAAATAAGAATCAAAACCTGTACTCTTGGTTTTGAATTCATTTTTGGGTTTGTTTCCTTCATTGTTCCCAGGAATCATAACTAAAAACTTTGGTTTCAGATATAAGAATATTCTTACTCTGAGAAGGACAAAAATAGAGCCATTGGCTCTGTAGCTCATCAGGCATCATATCAAGTTTGCTTTATACAGGCCAAATGAGCTAAAAATGAAACTGATGTTACCTATTGCAAGAAAACCTTTAAAAAAATTACAAAACAAATGTAACGATTTCGGAATAAATTTCCTTACCCAAATGATTTATTATTATTCAACACTTTCTAGATCGCCAGAACTTAGGAGTTAAAGATGATGATGAAAATAAGTTTTTAAGGTTGTGACCCCTGTGACCCTATTTGGGGTCATGGGGTCACGAAATCTACAATTTAGAATCCCCATCGGCCAAGGAGTCTGCACATATAATTTCAGCTCTCTAGACCTTTTGGAACTTGAAAAGAAGATGAAAATAGTTTTTTAAGGTTGTGACCACTGTGACCCTATTTGGGGTCACAGGGTCAACAAAGTTACAAATTAGAATCCCCATTGTCCAAGGAGTCTGCACACAACAATATTAACTATCTACTCCTTTTGGAACTGGAGAAGAAGATGAGAATTGTTTTTTAAGGTTGTGACCCCTGTGACCCTATTTGGGGTCATGGGGTCACGAAATCTACAATTAAGAATCGCCATTGGCCAAGGAGTCTGCACATATCGTTTTTAACTCTCTAATCCTTTTAGAACTGGAGAAGAAGATGAAAATAGGTTTTTAAGGTTGTGACCCCTGTGACCCTATTTGGGGTCACAGGGTCCTAAAGTTACAAATTAGAATCCCCATTGTCCAAGGAGTCTGCACATATCACTTTCAACTCTCTACTCCTTTTGGAACTAGAGAAGAAGATGAAAATAGGTTTTTAAGGTTGTGACCCCTGTGACCCTATTTGGGGTCACAGGTTCACCAAAGTTACAAATTAGAATCCCCATTGCCCAAGGAGTCTGCACATATCATTTTTAACTCTCTAGTCCTTCTGGAACTGGAGAAGAAGATGAAAATAGGTTTTTAAAGTTGTGACCCCTGTGACCCTATCTGGAGCTTAAAATGCGTTTTGTGAAATTGAACTGTTATCTTTTCTCCCATGTGTTTCTATACTGTTCTGAGAACAATGTTTCAGTTTATCTCTAACAACATATTATACATATGGGATAAGAAATGATGTACTTGGCCAAAACTTTCTTATCAAAAAAACGAAGCAATAAATTCTTGAAAATTGACAATCAGATAAAAGTAAATGAGAAACCATTGTTTGGACATAAAACAAGTTTCCAAATGATCTGATAAGACAGACAATATCAAGCAAAAAGTGTATGCAGAGAACAGTTTTTTCAATTTTTTTAAAAATACCGGTATACAAGAAGAATACAATAATAATCTATAAGCAAATAGTTTGACATATCTATCTAAAAGTTTATGTTTCTAATTCTTTATACTCTTTTGGCAATAAACACATTTAGTCATTTTCTTACCCTTTATATTTGAAGATATCAGAAGTGACAGATTTCACATTAAAAAGCAAGGTTTTTCTCGCTAGATATGTAAATTTTGGTAATTAAGCTAGTACTGCGAAAGCATTTTTACCAAGCTGAAACAATATAAATGCAATATGATGTGATTGTTGTAATAAGACTTGGGGGAAAGCCTACAACAGTATTATGTTTATTTATTTTAGTGAAACCTTCAGGAGTCTCAAGTGTACAGCGGCTACAGCTTACAAAGAATATCATTGGCTTGTAAAGTGGCAACATCTTACACTGAATTTGATTGGCTTAATTGTACAGTGGCAACATCTTACAATGAATTTGATTGGCTTAATTGTTCAGTAGCAACAAGACAATGAATTTGATTCGTTGTTTGTGGCAACATCTTACATGTACCCCGACTCTGAATGGTATAACAAATTTTATCTTACCGAATGTTTAAACAAAACGCATATAATATGAAGAAAAACATTAACTGCGTAAACCCTTTGACTATAGTTAGTCCAAAGCTACATATCGGCTGATCAAAAATAACCAGCTTGTTCATGTGTTTGAGGTAACATACATTTCAAGACGCTAAATCTGCACGCTTTTTTCATGTTTTTTACGTGCCGGGGTATAAATAATTTATCACCCCGCTTAAGAGGGTGATATCAGTATTTATCCAGGGTCACGTGGACCAATCAGAGATCAAGATCACTTACCTCATATAATGCCATATGATTGGCGAATGGAGATTCAGGATCCTCGGCATCAGCCAATGGGATTTGGTCTTTTGAGAGATGGGCATTGTCTCCTGAAATCACAAAGAAAACAACATAAGAATCTGTAGGAACAAGAAATTTATTTTTTATGCAAAAAATCTGGAAATAAAGGAATATGTAACATAAGAATCTGTGGGTACAAGGGTTTTATGTCATAAGTAACAAATCTGGAAATAAAGGAATATATGTAAATATCAGGCAAAAAGAAAGTTCTTGAAATCGAAGATTAACATTATGATATAAGAAAATATCATGCTATATCATCATGCTTATATTCAAAATAATATGCAACTACTATCAGCTGAAGAGGTATTTATGCCCTCTATCATTAACCAACTGTATAAGTGCCCTGAAAATCAAGTAGAATATTAAAGTAAAGTATAATTTAACAAAATGAACTTTAGTGTATTGAAATAAAGTTTTAATTCAATTGCATTTTCTTTCCTTTAATTCTCTTGACTTTTATTCCAATATTTAGTTTTCAGAATTCTGGACAAGCTCGATGAAATGTAGACTCTGTGCAAATCTCATAGGTCAGTTAAGATAAAATAGATAATGTAAAGTTGGTAAAGAGGTCAAGGTTGGTATACTGATAGTCTTTTCTAAAAAAACATTAAAAGGTACAAAGTAAACAACGCCATAAGATCGGATGATATATCACAAACACAGAATCATTGTCTTTCTTTTAAGTAATCTCTGTGTCCATCTATGGAGAAAGACATTTTGACCTCTTGTGCAAAATATTATTTGTCAAAACATTACACACTTTCAAACCTGATAACTTAACTAGTCAAAGTAAAAGTCGCTTTATATAGGTACATACTTTTTCTTTGAGAGGCATTTTATGACAGAGGAATATATGGATGACAACTTCTTTGT
This sequence comes from Steromphala cineraria, assembly GCA_916613615.1. Lineage (NCBI taxonomy): Eukaryota > Metazoa > Mollusca > Gastropoda > Trochida > Trochidae > Steromphala > Steromphala cineraria. The sequence continues at coordinate 8,988,621 of OU744730.1, forward strand.
TTATCTATGCGACGTTTCGACACAGATTCTTGTGTCGTTTTAGCAGAAATGTCGCATGCAATGAACAAAGAAGTGGTCATTGATATATTCCTCGAACTGCATTATTACCTACTTTTTCTTAAAAATGTTATGATTAAATTACGAGATTAACACCTGCTAAAATGATTACTACCTAACAATTAAAGAAAGTTGATGACCTTTACAAACAAGCAAACAGTGTGATTTTGTTGTTAATTTGTCAAAAGATCAGAAACAAACAGCTCAACTTTCAATTTATTTATAAAAGTTAATTTGACAAAATCAGAACAAGATTTTAAGTTTCCCTCATATAAACACAGGCAAAAGATTCAAAAGGACTTTCACCCCAATGATGAATGAGTAATCGCTAAGCAATTATCAACAGAACTATGAACAAACAGAGGGAAGATATCCCTCTCATAGGAAATACACTGCATAATGTATAGCTGAATTTCAAATGCCGTTTATTTAGTTTTTAAAAAACATTTTTTTACATATGATGATTCAGCTGTTTTGTATTTTTTACAATAATTACAATAATTATAAATGCTGTGATTATACAAGTATAACACTACGTCCATGATATTCTAATAGAATTCTTTTCAGGTCATTACACATGTTGCTAGACATCTAATAAATTAAGTTAATGTTTGTAAGGAATGGAAAATTTCATATCATTCTCTACAAAGGTATTTACATAATAGAACAACATCAACAAAAAGACCAAAAAAAAAAAAATTGCTATGACGAATAAGATATTAATGAACATTCCCCGGACCTTTGTTCAATATGGTTGAGAAGCTCTAAGCAACTTGACATAAAAAAGAACTTTCAAGAAAATGTTCATGAAAAATATTCTCATTTTGTAGTTCCCAATCTTTGTACAGAAAGGTCTGCAGTAAAAAGCTTTTAATTAAACTAAGCAAAGTCAACAAGTAAACAACAACGACATGAGAAGAATAAAATGTTTATTAACTGCATAATCAATAACCGATCGATCACTAATCATTGATATTACTTCTTGATTAATGTGTTATATCACGCCTAGCAGATAATTATGCACATTTTTATCACATTATTGACACGATAAGCAATTCATTATTTCTTATTTGAGTAACATTGTATGGGCATCAATAACCCTCCAACAGAGCATATGATAATGAAATCAGTTATCAATTATTGATTGATTTATAGATTTTCATGATTTGAATATTAGTATCAGTAAAAGGGACAGTGTCACATTCACTTTTAGTGCAAATTTGTTGTGATCGTAAGTTTCCTTTTTGCATTATACACTTTTAAAAATATGTTTCAAATGGAAAGAGCTGTGATCATACAGTAAAAGCATATATTTATTGCATACTTGAGGTTCACATTAGTGTTTTGAAAAATCTTTTATTTATTCAATTTTGCACTTTTCGCTTTGCTGATTTATCAAATGCAACCTATGAGCTGAATATTCACTTTCTCAATCCTCAACTATGATAACTAAAATAATTAATTAAAAGATTTCAAGAAATTTCCAATTATGAAACTTTTATGACTTATTACATAATTTTGCCTTATATAAAAACTTTATCTATAAAGTTAGGAAATTGCAATGTTTTAAAGAAAGTACAAATTTGACCCATAAAAAACAAAAACATTAATAGATTTAGAACAAAGAGAAATTAGAGAGATTGCAGTAACTTGATGTAGTTATAGCTTGATAAAGATTCACTTTTGCTATAACTCTATACTTGATAAAGATTCACTTTTGCTATAACTCTATACTTGATAAAGATTCACTTTTGCTATAACTCCTATACTTGATAAAGATTCACTTTTGCTATAACTCCTATAGCCATTACTATAATCAATGAAAGAATGTATCTATAGCTTGTCCTAATCCTAACTCATATGCAACTCAGTTCTTAACATTAAACAGTGTAAGCTATTTCTTTCTTGGTCATTGCTTTGAGTCATGAATACAATATTGATTCCTTCTAAGTATGTACTTGAAACCCTGGCATTAAAATGTCCCACACATAGAGAGTCCTGAATGAACAATATGTTAGATCAGTATACCCAGCCCATTCTCACACCTACATATAGAAGCTTAGCAATATCAAAGAAAGGGGTAACATATTTTATTCCAGGATTAAAACTGCTGACGTAGCAGGAATAACAAGTAGAAACTTGTGTGCACTTAGCAATGTTCAAACCAAACTATTTGGGATCATAAACATTTAAAGAAAAATTTGATTACGTAGATATAGAAAGTTTACTTTTAGGTTACACACAAGGACATAATTAAGTCAAAATTATACTTGTATTTTAACAGTCTAAGTAAACCTAGCCTCATTATTACCCGTTTAAAAATTCACTCCAATATTGAGTCTAGAAAGGTCTAGTAGAGGGTCGCATCAGCCCTCGTATCAAACTGACCAATCAGAACTAATCTTACCAAACCACAATAGTCTGCCTTTGCACGTATAACATTGGAGGGTCATAGGTCGAAGAAAGGTAGGCTGCCGCGCCCCTATACTAGACCTTTCTAGACTCAATATCAGAGTGAAACAGGTACTTTTTTTTTAGGCTAGGTTTCCTTAGACTGGTATTAACATAAAATGTAATTTTAATTTTCTAATTGAAACTTTTCCATGTCCCGAACAAAATATTTTTTTTTTAAAATACATGATTTTCAATTTTTATTATCATTGTCAATATTGACCAATAAATGTAGCAAATTATATAATGATATATAATGGACAACAAATTTAAAAGAAACCTCTGAACAAAGTTAAAATCTAACAATAACTTTTGCAAAAACTCAAGAAAACATTAAGTTCAAATTGCAGAAACAAATGTTCATTTATCGTTTTGGGCGCCACATAAAAGGCAGCACCCATTTAGTGACGGATGAATAATTCATCGTCGTGTGATTACTTTCATTGGTTGGGTGTTGAGCGTGTTACTGTTCGCAACCTCGCACATTCCTATAGAAGTCTTTCTAATTGGACCAAAAGGTACTGTTGATTAACCTTTACCTACGAGACACTAATAATTACCTGCTCCAGGCTTTTATTGATTTCCTATTGTGAAAGGGTCGTCATTTCGAAATAGAACCCAATAATTCTTCAATTCTACAAGGTGCGAACACATAAAAATACCGAAAAGGTTTTAAGTAAAGTTAATGTCTTTCACAGGTGTTTGGACTTGAATTCTTGAATTAGTAAATATATATATTGATTGGTGAAAGAACCTGATCTTTTTATAGTAAAACTTGTAAATGTTAACATACAAAGCAAAATGAAAAATGAAATTTTTTAATTAATCATGTTTTTGGTAACATATTTAGATAAATTAAACTGAATACCGAAGTCAAGAGTATTCATTTTCATAAAAAAAAAAACGCTGCTTATGACTGAGATATTGCCCAAGCCTCGTTAAACAATAACTCACTCACCCACTCAAATAAAAACTTTCTTTAAAATCATAACAACACCCATTGCTGGACTTCACACTGAAACTTTGGAATACTAATGCATTATTGTAGAATAGATCATAGATTAATATTCTTGAAATGGTGTTGAAACCTGAACCATTACATTAATGCGTAGTGTATTTTGTATTTCCTTCCAAATATATAACATTTAATCACAAGCTGTCATTTTATCAAGTAACATCAGTTGCATCAGAATATTGTAAATATACTTGATGGTACTTATGATAATATTGAGGGTTCTATAAATTTTTCAAGATAGGTGATCAGAGAAAATGTTGAACTGTACTTAGTTCCTTATTCTGTTGTTACTGTTATTGTTTTCTCATTATAATACCAAACTGTATAAATTTCTGTGCTCCTCATTTTTCACCATATCCTTGAAAATGGTATAAGAAAATACTGAAACATCGCTACTGTCGCTCTTGTCTTCCTTGTACTTAGATATCAGATCCATAGAAATCTTGTACGAAACGTTCAGATGACTTTTTTGTACATATAAATCGTTCTACAACATCATAATATTGGACAAGAGTGTCATAAATGTTTCAAGATACACAATCTTTCTTGATCATCTAGAGCACTTCAATAATCTCTACTGGTGACATTATCTACTTAATGTCATAAATCTTCATTGTATTATTTATTTAATAATCTGTACTTGTCAATACTATTAAGGGATCTTCTATATGGTTGAATGAGTGCACCAACCATATAGATATATTGAGAATGGACAAATATGCAATCTAATTATGAGGCACTTCATCCACATTGCACTCAGTACACCCAGCTGTTAAAATGGGTACCTGAAAACTGGATGTACTGACCTACATGGTCGTGATTAGCGCTAAGTAGCAGCTGTAAGAGTACATACCTTCGGGGTAATGATGTAGCGCTTTGAGCATGTCTTAGGACGTGGAAAAGGGGCAATATAAATATGCATATTATTATTATTATATACATTATGTTCATACTAGCTTGTGAATGCTGGAGAGAATAGACTTGATTCTCAAATAATTTTACCTTTTAAACTTTATCTATAGCATTATTCGATAAAAATCAATCACTGTCAATAAAAAAAATTGACCTATAACAATATATATAACCTTTTCATTGTGACATTTCAAGAATTATTTTTTTAAATATTAATACAAAGAAATTTTATCATCTTCTTATGAACAAAAACTTGAAATAGTTGGCTTAATGCATTGTTGACAATTTGAAGTGATGTGGTCTAAAAATGAGCACTGACATTTTGTCTTTTTTTCAGCAAAAGAAGCCAAAAAATGTTTTTATGAGAAATTATTGATTTCAATCATCAATGGCACCAAGAATCTATTAATGCGTACAGGAGTAATCAGGTATTTTTTCTGAACTTTTTCAATCTGGTGAAAGTGCCACAACTGATAGAATCTGAGAATTCAGTTAAAATATATTTATTGATCCAAATCGACTTCTCTTTTCATTAGATCTGATAAGTAAGGTGATCTCAAATCTAGGTCAAACATTTTAATCTCTTGATTCACAGGATCATAACAGTCTTATATCTGGTTGTCAAAAATGCTTGAAATGATATGTGTCAAACACTTCTAAGCCAGACTAGCTATTTCAGTGAGTGATATTGTTTAGCGCCGCTTGGGAAATATTGCAGCCATTAGCGGCGAGTAGCTATTTCAAGGTATGACCATTAAAAACAACAAAGTTACACTTCTTGTGAATATTTGCAAGCTTATTCTATGTAGTGTTATAAACAGTACAGTTTTATAGCAGGTACAATATGAACCATTAGCAGTGTATGAAATGAGGCCGTCTGCTAGCCCAGAACCGGGAAATTTGGGTCTTGCTAGTAAATTTTGTAGGGTATATTCAATTTTACCTTTATAATTAACAGAATACCACTTTTCAGCATGCTACTATCAAGTTTACTTTATTCACTGCATCTAGGCTTAGCTTCTCACTTCTACAAAGGAGTCTAATTCTTAGAGAGTAGACAATTTCATGAGGAGGAGTTCATATCTAGGTCACCTCACCTCAAAACCTGCAATACTTCCATCCACTGGAACTAGCTAATGAGAAAACAAGATACACCTTAAACAGGTGAGAGGGACTCCAGGTAAGAAATGGAAAGAGAGAGGGAAAGAATGGGAGAGAGACAGGGAGAGAGAAATGAGAGGAAAGAGGGAGGGTGAGAAAATGAGGGTAGATGATGAGAGAAACAGAGAGAGAGAGAGAGAGAAAGAGAGAGACAGACAGACAGACAGACAGACAGAGGCAAAAGAGAGAGAGAGAGAGAAGGGTTTGGAGGCAGGTAGTGGATTACCTACATACATAATCAAAGATAACAGGTGTCATGGATGTCATAAGTGCACAAATGAAATAACAGTGTTAGCCAGCAACCAAGGAATTCTAGATGTAAATTATCAAACATGTAGGTCAAGGAACAGAATAGGACCATGCACACTAACAATTTCGTAAAGGACCATCTTCAATAGAATATTAGAGAATGTCAGTCTATTGAATATGAAATTTAATATTGTACACCCTATGGCCTAAAGCAATGAAATACAACTGCTGATCTTTATTTCACAATCATCAATCTAATTCATTAACATTTTACAGGTAAAGTCACTAATATCATGATGATCAATTCAATGTTGATGAAAACCAACACATACTTATGAAATTGACCCCACAAGGTTTCAAGTTAAATCACAAGGTCAAAGCCACTAGGCAGTCTAGACCTGAAGAAAGGGGAAGATGAGGAGGTTGGTTTATAGTTTGGGGGGGGAGGTGAGGGGGATGGGGATAGTTTAGTTTACCTGTCTGAGAATCTGTCAGCGCTTATTACCCAGTATATAAAGATATAAGCATCATCAAAGCTTGATTTAAAGGTAGCCTTCTATACTCTCTGTTGTGGGCGTGTGTCTTGAGCAGACCTCGTTAAAAGAATCAGATGATTTTCTCGTTACCTATCGGCACCTGACAGGTGAGATTTGTTCACGGAGCAGTTTGAATATAACAAATTATCAAAATGATATCTTTATTGCTGTTCACAAATTTGCAACCCTTTAGCCGTATGACCTTGACATTGAAGCACTTTTAGAAGCTGAGAAGATGAGGCTAGCTAAAATAAGGCCTCTGTTGTTGATGAGGTTATTTCAGTGCAAAGCTAAAGAGTATGTATCCTCGGAAATTCTGTGAGAGTAATTTATGAAAGGTGAATCTATTTCATATACAAAATATATAAAGATCACATGAAATTGATAACATTAAGTCTGCCTGCATGAGAAAACTCATTTACAACTTGAGCCATTTTTTGACAATGAAGGATATAAAATTTGATATTTTCCCAATCTAAATTAAAAAATACATTATTACTTCCATTAAAAAAGCTTATGTTTGGGCAGAATTTACCTCTATGTGATTTGGAACAAATCTTTTCAAATCCTAAGGATTCTTCTTGAATTAAAAAGGAAAATGTACTTTTTCAGGGCTAACACGTTACAACCATGAAACTTCAATTTCAATAAAGTTGTTTTTAATTAAAAATTGTTTATTTCATTCAATGTAATAATTTGATCAGGTGACACTTATACAGATATACAATAAAGACATAGCGTGAAGGAAAACTTTTTCTGTACAAAAGATAGTTTTTATGATGTCTGAGCATAAAATAGCCTCAAACCCTTGATTACTTTTCAGAAAAAGCTGGATATGACTGTCATAATTTGGAGATATCGATTTTCATAAGACAGTGCATATTTGCCGACTCGTTATTTAAAAAGTGCAGAGTCAGCTCCTTTCAGATTACACTCAACCACACTCTCGGGACTTGACGGTGTTGATCTAATCTTCAAAATAAATGAAAAAGGCTATGAAATATGGCTTATGTTCTATCAGTACGCACATGAGAGAGGAACGAGAGCATCATTATCTTGTAACAACAGAAGGGCTGGTTTTGACGCAAAATATGGCTAACATGATTCTTTCACATCATAAACTTCATCATTGGTTTTGAAGCCAAATATTGCATACATGACTATTTCACATCATAAACTTCGATCGTTATTGGTTTTGACGCTAAATATTGCATATTTGGTTCTTTCACATCGTAAACTTTTATCCGTTATGTAAATCGAGGATGATAATTAAAAACATAATCTTTATCCTTTATGTAATCAGTGGATGGTAATTCAAAACGTCTTATCCTCTATGTAATCGTGGGATGGTTATTAAAGACAAATTTAGTTTTTTTCTCAATCAGGCAGATAAATGAATATTTTGAGATTACCATTTAGTTCAAAGAAGCATATTAATTTGTATGGGTGTTTTATGTTAAAGACATGAAATAGTGTTTTGATGAGGTCTGTATTTAATATCTAAGCCTTATCATTAGATTGCATTGAGTTAGGCACTAGTTTACAAAATAAATTTGTAGAACAGATTTTATTTGACTATTGCTGAATTCAGAGAGTGAACTTTTGTGTATAGTGACCTTCACAAATCTCTATTTAATAGATTTTTCTTATTCACTGAATGTTTTTAAAGTTTATAAATAACATTTCAACTTTCTTTAATTCATAGTTGTTTTCCTATTCAAGTTTTACCTGCTAAAGCAATAAGTATTGAATGTTTTAATAATTTGTTTAGAAATATCATCACTATTTAAAAGGGGGAACAAATCAAAATCATAAAAGAATAATTATTATGGCATAATGATATTTTTTTCTGACATCCTTCTGTATTGCCAAAATAGATCCACATTTTCCAGAAGGTATGCTAATTAAACCTTGCCTCCCACTATGAGATTTAAAGTTAATAACTTTGGAAGCATTTGAGCTTTTTGGAGCTTTTTCAAAGCTGGTAAACATATTAAGATGATTGAGTTAATTATAGTCAATAATTTTCTCTCATATGAACACTGCACATGTTTTGCTTCATCAAATAAACACCTCATTAATCAAATTAAATTTTATTTTCCAAATGTTCTAAATGACCTTGAAAATATTTTCAATTCTAAAGATGTTTTCTAACTTTGTAAATGCATTTAGTTCATGTTTGTATGCACATTTACTTCCAGATGATAATTATCACATCATTAGATCATTAACTATCCAATCTATAAACAAATCTTTTACATGATACCACAAAAACCAAAGTAAGGGGCACTTCACAGGAAACTTTTTCAAACTTTTGAAGTAGTTTTGCGAACTAAAAGACCATTTCAACACACGATTAACTTTGATCTTGAAGATATCCAAAACCTACCTTCATCCTCGACAATTTCGCTACCATTCACTGCGTCACTATTATCCGTTTGTTTGGCTTCTGAAGCCGGTTTTGGAAGTAAAGTTTTCAGTTCATTACTTTCCGTTTTGGCTGCTGCCTCCGAACCATCCTCCACCGTTTCGACTCCCAACAATTTCATCGCCAAATAATCTCCAACCTCGCTCGGCAATTACAGCGAGCCTCGTATTATTGATCTGTCCAAGATACGCGAGCTCTACCTCACATCATTTCACCCTCGTCACAAACTCTCTCGGCTGGACTCTTAAACTTGACTAATGACGCCATGGCAATTCATTTACCTCGTTGTTAATAAATTTCTCCTTTTATATATCCAGATTTGCAACAATAAACAAAAAATAAACTTTCCCAAAGTAGTTCTCTCAAAACAGCACTGTGATATCCAATCTACTGTGCTGTCAAATCTTTGCTCACAGTTTGTCTAAAGCTTGGCAAATGCTTTCCCTCGTCGCTAATAAATTTCTCGTTTTATATATCCAGATTTGCAATGCAAAATAAACTTCCCGAAGAAACTCAAAACACAACCGTGCTATCCAATCTCAAGTCCCTCAAAAGGTAGAGCAGGGTTTTTATGCAAAGATCAATATGATTTCGTAGACTGCAACAAATATGTAAATAAAATCCTCATAATGGTCTGTTCTCCCTCACAATGGTCTGTTCACCTAATGGTCTGTACAGGTATACAGGGTCTCTTCAAAAGAATATTGTTCCTCAGCGTTGAAAGCTCCGAGATCTAGTCTTATCTCAGCTCGGTAGCTATCTGTGTACAATTGCCAGCCCTCTCTCTCCCTGTATTCGCCCCTGCACTTAAACCAAGCGCTACCAGAATATAAGCATATACTGAATGAAGTGACAAGTCTACCAAACTAAGCAGGTAACTTCATTGGTAGGCAGAGGAGGCATAAAAGGAAGTTTGATCTTTACCTTGTGAATTGAAGGATTGCATGAATTGTTACCTTTATATAGAACATAATTCATTTGAAAGCATGGTATAAGAATAGAGGAGTCTTTACCTATGCAATTTACCTGAATGAAATAACAACGCTTACAAATGTGTTGTTTTGTATATCATTAATAGCAGTTTTAACTTTGAACAAGCAACATAAGAGGATAGGTTTAGCAATAAATGAATTTGAATTCCAGCTCAAGAAAAAAAATGTTTAAGTGAAATGACAAGCCTAACAAGTAAAAGTCTTTAAAATTAGTAATAATTGGATAATTTGCTATACATTAGATCTAATATGATATTCAATGATAATTACCAAATTTGCTTGTAAAAACAAAAAATTTGAGAGAGAGAATCTATATATATAAGTATATATGGAGGTGAAGCAAGTAGTAAATTGTCTAACAGTACTAAGTATATTCCACAGAAGTATATATCTCCTGATTAGGGTCTGTCTGCCCATCTGTTCTGTCCTATCTATCAGAGAAGTATGTCAAGTTCTCGACAACTCAGTAATTTCTAGGTTACTTACTTTACGTCTACCTGAGCTTCTTTGATTTCAACCTTGAAAATAGAATTCTAAATAGAAATTTGATATTAAAAATAAAATTTAAAACATTTTTGACCTCAGATGCATTTCTCAAGGCTTTATGACTGAGTAATTTCCAGGTTACTTACTTTAAATCTACCTGAGATTCTTTGATTTCACCTTGAAAATAAAGTTCTAAATGGAAAATAAATATATCAAAAATATTAGATGCATTACTTAAGGCTTAATGATCCACTGATCATACTGACCAATATAAATGTTAATTTTGTTTTGATGTCATATCAAGTTGACCCATATTTGGAGTGAAAATTTTGATTAAACCTTTTGAAAGAAAACTTAAATGGTCATTAATGAACAACAAAGTGATATATCATAAAGTTTTCAAATAGTAAGTGTATATATAGATATATTAGTGAATGTGTTTGATCTAAATGTCTACTGAGCAATATTTAAGATTTTTAGCCATTAGCCACATATTTATATATATATATTGAATAAAATGACTGCCTTTCTAGTATTTCGTTCTTTTATTTGATATTTATGATTTCTGAAGAAAATATTTTTTAGTAACAGTCCATCAATATATGCTATCCCTGCTTTAAGAAACCATGTTCATTGAAACTTTTTTTTACTTCACATTAGTCTAAAATTATCCTCCAAACTCCAACAAACCTTGAGTTGCTGAACATGCTTATTTCAATGTTTCTTTATCAAAATGATTGTCTAAAACAAAACATGTTCCAAATGCTCCACTTTGCTGATAAAGGTATGTTTGTTTACCTTTTCTTATCATTCTATATATATTCCCTTTCAAATTGATAAAGAAATATCAGCAAATAAACTCCAATATGCTAAAATCATAAAATCTATTTCTGGAGCGTTAACTAACTACTGTCTTCCAAACCACCAGGCAGACAATTTTACCTTCTCCAACCCTTGCCAACGATTCCAACGACTTAGAATCTAGAATCTATTTACAGTTAGATCTTGTATTATTTTAGTTGCTAGGGACCCAAGCTTAGTTCAAACTCAAGCAATGGTGATTACACAAGAAAATTTTCCATGACTCATAGAATATTTGCTTTAAGATATACATGTAGTTCATTTTGATTTGATATTTCAACTTTGTTGCTATCAATGTTATATCTCCAGAAAAAGTTGTAAATCATGTTAAATTAAGGCTTATATTGCAGACTTAATTCTTAGATATTGTATGTGAACTCGATCTACATAATATGTGAAAAATGTATTCTTAAATATTTTATCCTCAAAATCATTGTTCGTGATTTCATAGTCATATTTTATCTTTTTATTTATCAGAAAAAAATTATAAATTTCTCAAATAAACAGAAAGAGCATGTAATTCACCAATGATCTATTAGTTAATTTTGTTTTATCTTTAAAGTCTTCGGGTAATTCAAAATATATTGGTGTCCTACTATAGTACATGAAGTATGAAATTGACTACAAATATCAAAATGAGATGAAAACCATGGCAAATGAAAAGAAAATATTGATAGGAGATTGATTTCACACAATACTGTTCTTTGATCATTACATTTGTTTTCTATGCCATACAAATTAATAGTTGATTAGGCTTGAAGGATATTTCATCTTGTATTCCATAACAGTTTTTTATTTGATTTATTTATCAATTCATTGAACTTTCTCTGTAAAAATACTCCTTTCTTTATCTATCATGACACACAATATATTCAGTAGCATTAATAAAATCTATTCAAAATCGTCTTTATTACATTCATTAAACTCCAAAACAATTTATCAATTAAGTTTCTCAAGTTTATCAAGAACTGCAAGTTAATTTTTCAAATCAATTTTTTAATTGTGACAAACATTTAATGGAGATATGTTGTAAACATGAAGTCAGTTAAAATGTGCATTAAGTAAAACATTAATTATTCATTTTAAATCAGTGTCATTGCCAGAATTATTTTGCAGCATTTCAGCTCTCAAAAATGTTTCAAATCTTAAAAAAAATTACCAATTTATTTCCTTTGACATTAAATCGTTGAGGGCATTTAGATAAAGAACAGCCGGAATTCGAGGACATAAACAATCACAATAAACAAGTAATTGTTTCTTAATTTCCAGAAAATCTTGATGCTTATTTGACATCAGAATTAAAGAACATGTAATTGAATAATAATTGTAAATTTAACAATTATTGAATCAAAATATTTTAATAAAGATTAATATACCTCAATGAAATGACATTTTGGAAAACAGATTTGTGTCAAAACTTGAAATTCACAAATAAAGAAGTTGTTAAATAGATTTATCTGGAATCTTGAGTCCATCCAGGGTCTTTTACTTTCTACATCATTCCACTATGAGAAGTGTACTTTCAAAGCAGCTATGTGCTTACTGCCATTGCTCCAAAACTCCATTAAGGTACCAATTTTAAGAGCTTTAGTGGACTGAATACAATGTGGATAAAGTGCCTTGCCCTGTATGAGATCAAGGTCACAAATTTTGGTTTTCTTTTTGGGAAAATCTATTCAGTTACCCATTTTAACAACCTAGTGGACTGATTACAATGTGGATAAAATGCCTTGCCCTGTATGAGATCAAGGTCACAAATTTTTATTTTTTGGGGAGAAAATCCATTCAGGTACCAATTTTAACAGCTTAGTGGACTGATATTAATGCAATGTGGATAAAGTGCCTTGCCTGTATGAGATCAAGATTACAATGTTTTTGTTTATTTTTGGGATTTGAACCCAGTCCCACGCAGAGAGGTCAACCACTTAACCACCTTGCCTCATATCATTCCTTGATGAAAGGCCTTTTTCTGCAATATTCAGGTCAACATTTTGAAACATCTATCTCCTGGACCCTCAAAGATTGGACCTGATTTATTGGATCCGCTTCCCTATAAGCATAACCACAAACAGACTGACGTCTCCAGTTCTAAACTCTGTGTATTCATGTCACACCATCTTTATCAATAATATAAGGTTACTGTGAGCATATATGAACAGGCTAATGGGTGACCTTAACTCTTCGCTACTACCTCAGTTCATACATGCAAAGTCTTGAGACAATTAGGATTACTCTCTACTTCCTGGAGGTAAAGAAAGCACCTGGTTTCAGTGATAAAAATTAATGACATATGGACCAAAATAGTTCAGGATATAGTTAGGATAATTGTATATTAAGAAAATGTTTTAAAATGAGGATTAGGAATTATGTTTCTTCTTGAGTTAGTGACAATGACAAAATATCAACCATTAAACATTCCAATATTGTAAACTTAATTTTTTATTCAGACCATATCTCACAATTTTATCTCAAAATGTGTGATAATTAAAAGTTTGGAATATGTTTTTAATCAACATATAGAGTGTCTATTTACAAATTTCAAAATTTCATAAAGTTTACAGTTCTTCTCAAGATTCAGACTTTAATCAATCGGAGTACAAAAAAACACTATGGCTACAATATCCCAGGCACAATTCCACCTAAGGACATTTTGCAAGTATAAAATCTCCTGTGAAGGAAACTCATTTATGTTCGTTAAGTTTAGCATGGTTAGAACAACAAGGTTCCATTTTAGGTAAATGTACTATAAAGATGACTTGGTTAGATCTTAAAACATGGTAAATGACAAAAGTGAATAAACATTACATTTGATAGAACAAATTAGATGAAACATTCATGTTTTGAAGAGACCATTCATGAAAATAAAATCAACGTTGTTACTGATTAATTAGGATAGAAACGAGCTTGCTCATTATCTAAATATAGAAAAACTACCAACAATTGTTTTTTTAGTTCAAAGTATTGTTTTTTGTTGACAAGACCTTAAAGGCAGTAATTTAACAAAAAATCTTTAAGCAAGTGGAAATAGAATTCAATTAAGAAAGTAAAAATAGATGACGAAGCATGTAAAATAAATTGTCTAACATTATTTCATTAAAAAGAATAAATCATATGGACAAATTCAAATGAGAAAACAAAAATAAAGCAACATGTTCAATGAATTAGAAACTTATAAGAGGGTAAAAAACAAAACAAGATCCATTGAAACAATTCTGAAGAGTGAAAAGGGGAGATAACCAAAACATTACTTTTATATCTATGGAGAAGTAATGAGAACATATAAATAATTTCTGATAAATATTGGTCGGAGTTAGCCAGCGTATAGGTCTATCAGCATTGATTTGTGATTTATGAACATCAGTGACAGGTTATTACAAACGTTGCCCTTTTAGTATCCAAGAATGCATTACTTCTTAACAGCAATTTCTTCATGGTTGATTAAAACATATTTGCAACTTTCGGAACTTGCTAAAAAAGGGTTTCATTTTTGTACCAGATTTAACAAGTAGAGAATCTCACCCAAGTGTCTTCTGATATCAAATATATCAACACAAGTTGATAAAAGTAACAAATATAAGTTCCCGCTGAAATTTTATTGAGGTCTCGAGAACATGATTTGATTGGCTATAACCCAAGTTGGGCCGCGCAAGTGAATCTAGCTTCTGAGCCCAGGGTACAGATTAGTGGAGTTAGCATAATGTTCGTACCCTGAGACAGGATGCAGAGAAAGTTGCTGAGCCCCTTGCTCTTGATGATGATTTTGGTGCCATAAAGACTGGGTTTTGCTACACTAACATGCGACCTATGGGGCTGCAGTCAGACTCCTAACTCTATACAGTTGATAATTGAAATTTTAATTCCTCAGAAGTAGCATGATATTAATAAAACTGGAAAAAGGTTAATATATTTACATGTATATTGATATAGATGTTGATTTTCTAGCTTTAATCCTCAAAGTGACTATCACATGATCAACCATTGCGCAAAAAAAAAAAATCCTAAAACAATTGTAATTTACATCTGTCTTATCGAGTAGGTGTGTATATTGTAAATATATTCTGCGTATTTTTTTCAAATTTGTTGATTTTCATGAGGTAGATGAAGATTTATTACAACAGCGTGGATTTCGCGACTCTGTTTAGGATGGAAATTGTAAATGATTATGTCTACAACTCGAACAGCCATTTTACTGATTGATATTTTCCATCTCTTAGAGTGCTGACTGATATTTTCTACCTCTTATAGTGCTGATGGATATTCCCTATCTCTAAGGGCGCACAATTTATGTGACATAGAACATCACAAAGTTTGCAACATTTCAGGCTGTGGTTGTTGTCAGGTTCTCTTGAATAATGTCGACATTATCCGAGCTAATAATGTTAAGAACTTACAAATGTGTCTGAAAACTTTTGTCGAGAATGTTTTGTTGTTAAGAGAACGAGTTGAACAGATGCAAGTGTACATGGTTCATATAGATTTCGGAAAATCTGCATTCATGTTTTATAACAAAAAATTGGAGTTATCATTGCTTTTTTCTTTTTATTTCTATACATTTACAACACCAATCAACAAACCATTTACATAATGCAATGTGTTACGAAATATAATAACATCAATGACAAAAAGCATAATATTTCTTCCAAAAGATCTAAGACCTGTTATGAATATTCGAAAGGATACTTTTATCAAATGTATTCACAGTAATGACCTAATGCATTTACATATTTACACAATTCTAACACATGTGTTATGAAATGAGAAATAATTTGATAACACTTTTTTCAAAAATAAGAATGTTTCTTCCAATGATCTTGTTAGATCTGTTTTTAACATTCAAAAATAAATCTTATATTAACAGTAACTCACATAAGACTTAATGAACTAACACATTTTTAGTTTTACAAAATTCTAACACATTTTTGTAACCTCTAAAATAGATTGATTTAAAAACGATGAAAATTTCTTACTTTGATATTTTGGCTTTGTTGACATTTGTGTTACAAGATGAAGAAATACATTTCAAAATTTAAAAAAATAATTGTCTTCAATGATAACCAATTAAGTTATAACTGTAAAGAAAATGGTAAACTGGAGAGGACATATTGGATTTGAAGTACAAATAGTTTCACAAGAAGATTTAAATCTTACATAACTACTCTTCATTTCAAAGCCTTAGGCAATATAAGTGCCACTTACTTAATAGGATAAATCATGAATAATAAATGTTAACTATTCTGAAGAAATGAAATTACGGTTATTTCAAAGACAGTTCTCATGTCTAGAATGTAAATGGTAATTTATTATTTTTCGAAATAATGATCCTTTGCAATATTCGTTTTTAACTCATTCCAACTTTTAAAGAATCTTGCATATAGAAAGGTGTATAATTATAGAGTTTAGTTCTTAAAGGAATTCTACAATGATTATTGAAAGTTTTGTTTTTATTTCCTAGATATTTGGGATGTGGATAAAGATTTGAATACGGAATAATGAAATTTTGTTATTGCTGATTATCATAAATTTACTGATGTCATATATGTAAACATTTTCTTAAAATGATGGTCAAATAAACATCAAGTAAACTAAAACCTTATAAACATTTATATATAGATTCAATCCATCAGAGGACAATCAAGAAAACATTTCAGTTGCTATATACCATCATGCAGGAAAGGTTCCACTAAATATAAAACTGGTAAATTTGTATAATAAATAAGCTCCCTTTAGCATTGATGGAGGAAAATAGAGGTTTCCCGAGAAAAAAAAATTACAGCGTAATGTTTCGAACTAAGAATGGTTAAACGCCTCTTTCACTTTACAAAATCATAAAGTAAAAGTAGTTTAAGAGTTTGAGTTAGTACCATTTGGAGGCAGTGTTCTTCACTAAATAAACTTAAGTTTATTGATGACAAAGCCGCCCTAATAGGACATCAAACTACCTGAAATATTACGATCTTAACAACTTTGAGACACACCAAGAATCCTTATCAATTGGTAGTGCACCTACATATGTAAAAGTATCAGACAATTTTACACTTTCATTTCCACATCCAATGCGTTTCCTTGGAAACAGACTAATAAAATGGTCCAATTCCCCCAATAGAAAGGGGGTACCTGACGACTACTAGTTTGACCTATAAGGAAGATACTCAAAAGACACTGAACTGTCCTACAATCCATGTGACTGCTTCCATTCAAAAGGTTAATTTCATTTGAATTATACCTCCAGACACTAGAATCTTGAGGGACAAAGGAATCTTTATTCCACTATAAGGCCTAGAAAAAAAGTAATTTGTTTCTGATTTCAACCCGCGTCATTTTCAAGCCACCCCATCAAGCCTTTTTTCAAGACGTTGACAAGGGAAAAATGGAAATTTAGTCCCTTGGCCAAGAAAAAAGTTTGAAACACATGCTCTTAAAATGTTACTCGTTTCTGTCTGTGAGTGTCTTCAAAGAGGCAGTGAAAAAGTTATTAAAATTGAACAAAAATTTGTCTTCATGTTCAATAATAAACAAAAAAATTGAAAAAAAAAAATCTGTGTCATCTCATCATTTATGCCTGAATGTAAAGACCAGAAACTTTTATATGTATTTTTTGGCCTAAGCCAGTAAATGATGTTTCATCATATATCGCTCTGCTTTGATATTAACATGAAGGGTTATGCAGAAGAGACAAAATAACAATCATTTATACTGAGAATTCTTAGCAAAATAATTCAACTCAATTACTTAACTGATAACAATAAAGCTTGACCATATCTGTTAATTATTAATCAGAAAGGCTATTCCTACTCCTGTAACACCTTTATTATCATTAATTGTTTAACTTTTAAAAATTTGTTTCTTGTTAAAGCTTCATTATCATACTTGCATGCGGTTCCGGATTAAATTTAGCTATTGAGAATATAAATACATCACTCTGTAGAAAAATCAACTTTGGCAGCAACAAATACCTAATATGGAGAAAAAGAAAATATAATATAGTCGTGCGCGACAAAGACGGTTTTTAAGCGTACATTTAGAAACCGGAAGTTGTGAGATGGCCACACTTGATTCGCCTTCATGTCGGCTGCAGTTTCGGTAATTTTGGTAAATTATCTCCTAGTTAATGAATTTTGGTCCGATTTTCCCTAGGTTGGTCGCACAATTTTGCAAAACATACAAGGAAAACAACTGTAACATTACTTTTAAAAATATTGAACTCTGATAATGGATCTTTAATGTTATAACTACCAATCATGTAACAGATATACATGCTATCAACCTGCATGTTGTCAATCATTGTACAACACAGGTGATATGAGTGGATCAAAGTACAACAAAGTTCAACATGCTCTAAAGAGTGTGATACATCGCTACCTGAACTTGATAAGTGCTTACTCATCAAATTTCTTATTTAGCAGGCTTTGTAGTATCATCAGATCATTTACCTCAACATGATGCTAACACCAAGAACCAAAGTCTCATACTTGAACTTTACTTCTTTTCGTCGGAATTCTTTAATTCATTACAGCCATATCAGGGTTCATATTATTCATCTGATGCACTTGGGCAAAATATAACTTTTCACATTATAACTATGTATTTATGTCAATGTACATTTGTGATATTACATACTTCTATAAGGGCTGGAGGTTAGTGTTTAGCAATGCTTGAAAGTAGATTTTAACTATTTTTTCATTAATTTGATGATATGCCTATGACATACTATGACAATATCACTCATGCCTATAAATATCGGTACATCCCCGGCTCTTGTTCAGGAAATACTAATACTTAGACGCATATGTTGTATTGTATCCATTATAATAACTATACAACAAAACACATAAATCAACTCATAGGGTTATACTATAGTGGAAATTAAATAACAACCTTGCACCCGTCATTATGTCAATAACCTACTCTGACAACACCTCACTTACATGCCATAATGGATAGGGACAAGGTCATTATTTTTTTATGTAAACACTATCCTGTTAATCTAATAAAAGCGAGTCTCCAAATACAAAAACGTAATTACCAGTATCATTCATGTTAATTAAAGGTCGTCCATAAATAACTAGGGATACCAATCAAGTACATTGAGATCAATAGGTTAATTGATTTCTGAGAAAAGCATTCTTTATTGACAGTGTACTGGATTAAGTCTATACCGTTATTAGTTCTTGCCTGTTTTTTGAGAAACAGTAAATTTGAATTCCAAATCTAACTTTTTGTCCTAAATATTTGTAATCAGCAATTTTTTTCAGAAAACAATATTTACTTAGTTTAACTAAACCTCCATTTCTGTAAAACGGGCATCATGATACTGCCTTTTTCCATTACAATAGAATATATTTCCAAATTTTTAAATTTAACTGTCAAATTCACACTTTTACATTTTGGTGATGCATTTATACTTGAAATTATGATTAGAATGACGGAATTGAAACATACAGCAAGTATGACAAACTACAAGATCTCAGTGACTTTCATGTTCCCAAAAATCCTCATTTTCAAAGACAAAATATTCCTGAAATTCTCTCTGATTCTCGGTTCCAGTTTTCCTTCTACCGTTTCCAAAGCCAAACACAGTAGGTATCAGTGTTAATTCCACAAAGTGTTATTTTTAGTAAAGCCCATGGAGGGCCTGTTGTTTCCATGTCAAGTAATCTTTGCCTACTTTAATCTCCTCACAGGGTCTGCAACTGACTGCTGTGCAAGGAGTTTACAAACAGACAGCGAGACGCAGATCACATAACTGATTGGGAGTAATGATGGAGTCTTTTAGTGGTTACTCACATTTGAGCTTCAATATTCCCAGAAATCTCGTTATCAGTGCCTGGATATATCGATATATTGAACGATAAGTAGAAATTTTGACAGAAATGGATATATGAAAAATATAAATGTAATTATAGAACTAAGATTATGATTTCATAAATATTACAAAATTTTCAAAGTGACGAATGATTTGCAAGATAAATATATGAAATAATTTATGTATGATTATATGGTGTAAAATCAGTATGGTAAATTAAAGCATGACATGCATGGTTGAAACATCACCTGTTGAAACAATCACTGTTTTCCCATAATGTGTAAGTTTACGTGATTTAATATTTTTAAAAATTCTAACCAACAATATAATTGTCCACAGGAAATACACAAGTTATCCAAGATTATTTTCAAACTTACATTCAAAGAGTTAAAAATACCAAATAATATCAACTGTCTTAAAATTATGATCCAGTGAATGAACTTCATTTCCACTCTCACTAGATATTCTAGCATCAAATGCTCAAAGTTTATAAATTGCGAACAGAGTATACATTATAGTGTTTTCTTTGAATTTATAAATGAAGTTAACATCATCTGCTCTTTCAGTTGATATTCTAGAATCGGAAGATTGATTTGAAACATCTTGTAGACAGCCTAATATTCTATTCTGTTTGTTTCCTTTGCATGAATGACGATCCTCTCCACTCAACGTGACCCCAAGTGTTGCATGCACGATGCTAAATCTAGGACACGGCCGTATAGATCACACAGTACAACATGATGCAGGAGATTACAGTGGGCGTACACCGACAGTACCGTACTAAACATAACAAGGACAATTCTCGGTGTTGAAAGTAACGTATTTAACATAACAAGGACAATCGTCAGTATTTAAAGTACCGTATTTAACATAAAAAGGGCAATCCTCAGAGTTTGAAATAATTATTCTACCGGCAATATAGATCACACAGTACAACATGCTGCAGAAGATGATTACGGTAGGCCTACACCTACAGTACCGTACTAAACATAACAAGGACAATCCTCAGTGATTGAAATAAGCATAGACCTGTAGGCCAAAGATAGTGAGTTATTTAAACACTTTTGAATACCTTCAGGTCCTTACAATCTCAAAAATATTTCCTCAGTGTTTGAAATATAATGTTACATTCAAAGCCTCACGCTAAATCGTTCGGCCCCGAATGACATCAACAGGTATCTAATCCATGCTAGACCATGAAAATTTAAAAACACAGTAGGTTTATCTCCTAAGCTACCATTTGAATACTGGCAAACTATGAAGATGAAGTATTTATATCTGTGGGTACTTTGACATTGAACAAAGTTTTTTTGCTTGAGGTGAGGTTATTCAGTGTTTAATTCCACTTTCAAGAGTATTTGACTTGTATCAATGTTTCTAGCATTATTGCAGGGAGAAAGCCTGTTACATTATTGTGGTTATGCATTGTGATGAAACCTGCTGGCATTGCCTGGAACTAGCAAACAATGGGTGTTACTGCGCTGAAATTTCAGTGTAGCACCGAAACCTTACTGTGTAGAACAGTTCTTAGTGCAGATAAACTTTCAAGGCCCTATGTAGCATGCGAACACTGGACCTCTTTATAAGAAGCCCAACACGCTAAACATTGCACTATCATCAAGATCTTACTTTGCTAGAACTTCTCGATTTGGACAATATTAGGTAGGGGCAAAAATTATGATGACTAAGGTATCTGCATTGGAGACCCTGGAGTATTCTAACACATATCAACATGTCCTTATATTCACTGATTAGAAACAATTTTACTCATTTTCTGCATGGGTCAGCTCTTTAAGCTAACAAACATTCGATATTTTCATCATTAAAGTAAGAGAAAATGTCCTGCTGATTTAAATCTTGAAACCATAATTTGCATTACCTTCAAGTTTTTCATCACATAATTCTTAGTGGTTGACAGGCTTGTTTTGAAATGTTTTCAGTCATTCTAAAATTCACTAATCAATAAAACATAAATTTTCTAACACAACAGCTTTCAACATTTCTTGCTGGTCATCTTATATTCTAAATTATCAACATAGTAACACATCTTGCATGACATAGTTTCCCGTAAAACAATTGTTTAATTATTTATTGCTAAATAGATTCATTGCGTATTCAAAGAGATGAATTCACACACCCATCAACTTACGAAATACCAACAATTTATACACTTCGTCAACATTGTAACACACAAGAATTCTATGTTGCATACTTTGATTGTGTATCAAACAATATAAATTTACACCCATCATGTTTGAAATTCAATCATATCTAACAACATTGTAATACACCACTTTCAATCCAAACAAATTGTTATGTAGCTCAATTGTGTATCATTTAATATGAATTACACCCAAACTAACAAAACTCACAATCAACATTGCAACACACTATAATACCATGTATCATTCACAACAATTTATACTATAGATTGATTATGTATTATAAAAATATAAAAACAGTACACCCATTAATCCAAAACATTTTCTCCATCAACATTGCAATACCCCTATATATCATTCATAATAATGTGTGTGATAGATCCATTGTGTATTGTATCAATCACAACAATTTGTACTATAGATCGATTGTGTATCATAAAATATGAAGTACAGTACACCCATTTACTAACAAAATTTTCTCTATCAACATTGCAATACCCCAGTATATCATTCACATCATTTTTGTTTTGTTCATAGATCGATTGAGTATCTAACAATATAAATTACACCAACTAACAAATTTCCAACACATATACTCCATCAACATTGTAACCAACTGTAACACCCCAGTATCATTCACACCACGAGTTGTCGATCGCTACTTAATCACTTCCTACCTGATTCGCCTTCGATCTTCGGAGCCTCATTGTCATTCAACGTAACCTCAGGGGTGACAAACGATGTGACGACCTGCCCCTCCCCCTCCCCCTCCTTTGCGGCTCCCCCTCCCCCCTCCGCTTTGGGGATAAACGCGGTCTCCTCATTCACTGCTTCAACACCGAGGAGTTTCATATTGGCATGCTAGCCACTGTTTTTCCGATTCAGGAATTCCACGTGAATCTCCTCTATTGATCAATCGATGGCAAGGCTATCAAATTTGTCTTAGTTCCTGCAATCTTTGATTGATACTACAAATTGTCAGCGGCAGCTCAATGAAAGATGACAAACGATCATTAACATGTTATAATCCTCGCTCCTGCTTCAGATCCGAGGGGTAAGTGTGCAAATTGATCAGTTAGGGAGAGTGGCTCGTGTGATGTCACTATAAGGGCCGGTTTCTCCTCCACCAAGCTGAAACACACAGACACTTGACGATTTCCAAACAACTTGCGGGTATGGGCAAACTGGAACCGACAAGCGCTAGAGTCCCTGGATGGGCACAACAACTTCAAACAGCACTCCCGACTCACAATCAATACCGATTCTCACAAATTTGGTCACAATAGACACAAATTTTGCCCTGCGATAACAAACTGGGAGCCAATTTCAGGCCAATCTTATGTTATGATGAACACAATCACAAGTCTGAAAGAGCTTCCTGGCTTAAGTAGGACACCTTTACGACACCTGGACGACAGACTTACATTCATTTAATTAACAGGTGCTTCTTGTCCTATAACGTAATAATTGCAAAAATATCCAATCACAATTTCACAAAAAACACCTATAAAAATCACAATTATTGATGAGAAAGAGAGAAACTCGATTAGTCAAAACCTCATAAAATCCTACAGGTATACTTACCAAAAAGTGTCTCTAGTTTAATGCAATAATTGAGAACACATTCAATTCAAAGAATAACATGAGTATAAACTTCCTCTCACAAAACAGGAATAATCCAAGGCATGAAGGAAACAGAAACTCGAAATATGAAATATCCAATACAGGAAATAACGAGTTAAAAAACTTCCTGTCACAAATCCCAATCACTGCACCTGGTCGAAGCAGACGCTATAGAACAGGTGTATCTGCACAGGTAAGATAGGTATACTAACGAACAATCTGAGAGACAGCTGAAACTGCAAAGGTAAAACTCCAAATAACCAAATATCCTTTTCAAGGAATCACCAGCTCATAAGAACCTCCTGTTATGTATCCAAATCACTTTGAGAGACCCAAAGACACTTGTACTACAAAAGGCAATTCAGATATAGTAAAACCTTACTTAAAATCTTACAGTTACCTGCAAAGGTAAAACTCAAGATATCAAAATATCCAATCAAGGGAATCACAAGTTCAATATAACCTCCTGTTATAAATTCAAATCACTTGAGAGACCCAAACACAAGTGTACCTTGAAAAGATAATCCAGATATACTAGCAAGCTATCAGGTGAAACGGCACAGGTAAAACGAAATATCCGATGGAGGGAATTTCTCAATACAGGATATGGGATACGCCTGTTATCAACCTGGACTGTGTCCTATCTATCAGATAATGTCTATATCTGTCCTTGGCGTGTGTGCACACCTCTCAAACCTCAACTTTATAATCTCATCAACTTCAAACTTGAAAATCTGGCACTAAGCATTGAACATTGTCAGAAAATTGTCTTAAACAGTGTTCAAAGTTTCCTACTCAAGTTTTCTGTGTGCATGGAGATTATGGAAGTTAAGGTGTATGTTTACGTGTATATGAAATATGCAAAAGTTTACACACCGAAATACAAGGGAGAATCAATACTAACGGGTGACCCGCTTGTTACCCGATAGCGTCAAACTCTCTTCACCCAGTCTCTATGGATATTGTTGAATATATATTGCATATTTGCTTTGTTGCATCAAAATAAATACGAATAGGTTTACAGACAGTTGAAATGTAAGTTTACAGATTTGTGAAATATAACTAAACTGCTGTTGAAATGTTTACAAATTTGGCAATGTCCATGTTATTTCACAATCAATTTTTGCAAGATTTTTTAGATATCTTTATATATATATATTTCATCAATGAGTTGAAAACAAATCTTGAATTCAAAACTTCACAAATTGTTCAATCTAACTACACACGACATCTGAAAGAAATTAATTGATCTTAAAGCTCAAAAGTAGAACTTTCTCCCAAATAAAAATATATAAATATTTTATCAATGGTAGGTGTTAAACCATGGGACATGAAACTAACTTAATATACAAAACCCAAAATTGAACATATAATCTGCTCTCGTAGAATGTCAGTTTCACAAACAGTTCACCATCACTGTATTAATACAACAGGAAACTATTCACAAAATACAGAAACCAATTTCAAAACACTTAAAAGATTTTTAAAAAACTATTTCATTTGTCTATGCCACATTGAGGCTCAATATGTCTGCATTTTTTACAAAACCCAGCAAAAAACCCTGGTGATGTTCAGCAGAATTGTTCAGCAGAGGAGTCACTGCACGGAAAATAGTCATCACTTCCTTATTCAGAACACTATAATTCTTTTAGACACAAGAATAAACATCCGAATATAGATATAGATCCAATAAAGTAAAAAATATCCTCAACATATTTGTTGATTTTAAAATAGGTATTTCAAATTTCCTCTTCAGAAATATTGAAATTATTCTTTTCCTTACTGTGAAATCACAGAGAAATCATTTCCCGAATCTGACGAATTTTCCTTCAAGATCTCAAAAATGTATCCACAAATGCGTTCAATGACTCATTTGTTCAAAAAGATTAATTTCCACATTTTGAAAACTTTCCTCACATATATCCTCAATCAATTTGTTGCAGAAAGCATAGTATCATCATCCACATTGAAAAATCCTCTCACGCACTTGTCGGTTTGATACCAACCAGCAATGTACAAATACCTGTTTCATAAATATGAATTCCACAAAATGACGATAATCTGAGACCAGCTGTTGATCTATTATTAATATGCACAAATATTTCCCAGTCCTTGGTCACATATAAGTTGTCCATGTAGAGATATGCTGAACACTGGTCGTTTTAGACTCCCATGTTTGCGCATATTACGAACCTCCGAGAATGGTTGAAAAATCAATTGGGTAAAAGGCCTTCCGAAGATGACGTTAAAACATTTCAGGTCTGAGAGATAGGATTTCGTCTGCTTAAGGAAGTGAATTTTTTGGAAGTAAATAGGGGAGGAAAAAACTCTGGTCAGTAATCAGGCGACGTTGTTATTAAATTTTCCTCGCAGTTGATATCTTTGAATAATTAATGAGGCAAACTAAATAGCAGGATATGCAATGTGATGATTGCTTCATTGTTGTCTGTTATTTCTTAAATGTGCAATATTGATAAGGTCACTTTGACATTGATAGAAATAAAAATATGTGAACCTGTGTGAAAAATTAACATGGAGTCTAAGTGTCTTGGAATATTTTTGGATCAATGTTAACCAAATGCACTTTGCAAATGAGGAACCATTTCTTGTCTTGCAAAATTAATTTTTTAAATTATATAAAAAACAGAATTTAAATTTATTTTCAGCACAAACCATTATCAATCAATTAATTTTCAGTCCTAACCACCATTTTTGCAATTCAGAGATACCTAAAACTTAATTTTGATAATTATATGAAGAAAAAAAAATTTAATTTATTTTCAGCACAAACCATTATCAATCAATTTTCAGTCCTAACCACTATTTTTGCAATTCAGAGATACCTTTTGCTATCATTATGCAAGAAAATATGTATTTAGGATTCAAGTTATCGTGATGAATTAAAGTTTGAACCCATTAAGACAGACTAATATATAGGAACAATATATCACATTTCCAAAGGGGATCCAAGAAATTATACTGTTTTAAGATAGGTTAGCAAAGAAAATTACTACTAAAGCAAGAAGTTGTTAAGTGATATTGATTCAATAACACCTTGGTGTGTAAGATAAAACTTTTCAGTATTGATAAAAATTTACTTCAGCTTACAAGATCATCTTTTGAAATTGAGCATCTTGCTCTGCCCGCAGCAGAAAGGGTGTTAAGGGTTTTTAGAAGTTTCTAAAAGTGTGAAAAGAGATTCTTATGTTTCAAAAACCTTTTTTGTTTTGATATCGATACGAAATTAGTTCCGTTAGAGCAATCAATATGGTTGTAATGTACATTTAGCGCCTTGCCGTTTAGTTTGGAGGATGGTTTTATTTTTAGGGTTAGCATCTTTTTACTGGGAAGAATGTTCATTAAAATTATTCTTGAAACTTATAAAATAATATTCACAAAGTAAAATTGATTATAATTTAAACTTACAAAATAACTTAATGACATCCTATCCTATCAGTAAGTCAATGCTTGATGTGCATGTCTTTCTTTATTTCAAAATTTTCATTTATTTAATATCATTTTTGTCTTAATTGTGGATGATGTAAAATTCCAGACGTTTCTTAAGATAGTCATAAAATTTCTGTTTATTTCGGCATCAATGGTATATATAACAAGAAAGCAAATAAAAATACCACAGAAATATTTTTCTAACAATCTTATAATAATAAGTTGCTCCTTACTTCTACGAGATATATATATCAACATGCTAACGATATGCCACGGAAACTCTTCAATACACAAAATTATCCATCATTCCTACTGATCAAAATGAGAAAAAAAAATCCAATCATGCAATTGGATGAATTCAATTTACCAAATACATAAAAACATTCGCAAAAATATGTTGATTGCTATTTCTTCCCGATGTGTTAATTCAATTTCAGGTTAGGCATTGTAGTTTTCTTTAATTTAATTTTCTGTCTTTATTCTGCAATAGCATTAGGTGCATAAGGTAGATTGCCAGTTTCTCCAAGCAATAAAGACAGAAGAACTGTATCTACTTGCAAGTAAATGTCCTCAAGTAGACATTGTGAATATCCTGTACCTAAAACTAGCCCCACTGAGCTAGACTATGGAGTTCTTATAAAATCTTAAAATATGAAGGGAATTGCTTAAAATTTACATTTAAAAAATCTTCATTACTTGATTGCTTGTTATTGATTGATTGAAATTAATTGATATTTTAATTACAAATTTTTATGACAATTATATTTATGCTTTATTTATCACCCAGTGACATTTAAAATTTTTTAAATTATTTTTAAAGATTATTGATGAAACTATCAAACATATATAATTTTATGCTGTTTTCTTCTAAACAGTTTCAAGGTAGATAAGATATCACAAATTATAATAAGAATAACAAACTTTATCCATATACAGTAGAAAACGGATATAGCGAACACCAAGGGACCAACGAATTTAGTTCGCTATATCCGGTGTTCGCTACTCGCGTTTAGCTGTCATAGGGCTTTGAGGGGGCTTAACAATTTATTCACTATATCCGATTGTTCGCTATTTCCGTGTTCTACTGTAGTTTTAAAAAGTCCTTTACACACATCTCTGCATATGCAAAATGTCATATTAAACTTAATTCAAACAAACCGTAACCCTATAGCACTCAGTACAAAGTTGTATTGATTTTTGCATACAGGGAAATGTGTACTGGTTGAAACACTTGTTTTGACACATATCAGTTATTACCGGTAGCTCAAATAGGTATTATCATGATATATTTCTTATTCAATGGCTTGATATTTTATTCTCTCTAAAGTATAAGGCTATATGATAACTGCTATACATCAGATTGATAAAAGTTTCATCTTTACACATAGTTTTTGCATGTGGCACTTTTAAAAAAAAAAATTATATAAAATTGTAGATGAATCATAACTTTTTCAAAAATTTGTATTTAATTCTTAAACAAATTTATATCACATGTCAGTGTTTGATTAACTCTAAGTCTTCTTATTATCATCTTTGCCAAATATGATAAATATAAAATTCAAAGATTAATTTGAAACACATGCAGAAATATAATTTACTCATTTCTAATTTGAAAAATACCGCATCATAAGAGATGATAAATCAAAGATACATAATGAGATAATACGACTTTCAAAGAGCTATACCAAACATATATACAACGAATATATTTCATTATAAATCTTATTTTCCCTCGTTCATTGATTATCATGAACTTCATAGTGGAAGTGGGTCATATATGGATTATAGGACTTGTCACATAACATTGTTCGTCTTTGTTTACAGGAGATGTTGACAAAGCCACTAATTAGACATCGATGTTTAATGATCATGCTAATTAGCGTAGAAGATCTCAATCACATGCAGGAAATTTGTCAGATACGAAAAACCGCAGATTCACGGGACTTCCTTCCTTGTCCCTTTCAGCAATTTAAATTGGACAACTTTAAAGGGACAGTCCTATTGGGGTATTTTGTGGAAACAAAATTCAAGAGTACTTCCCTGTTTATACATATATATGATTTGTACAAGATTATATTGCACACTTATTTTCATATATGTTAGTGAGGGTAACATTTTAGTTGTTCTAGATTTAACATTTTGACAAAGAATAGATTGAATCACTGCGTCCTCTTGAATTTCAATTCCACAAAAAATATCCCAATGGGACTGTTCCTTTAAAACCCTGTTAATTTTCACAGTTAGGGGATAACTTTTACTCTTTTGACGAAAGCATTTTATGACCACCAACCCATAATCTTAGCCTGTCTTTTTTTACAAATTTGACATGAAAATGATCATTTCATAGAATTGAGATCAAACCCTGTTTAATTCAAAGGTTAGGGATTAACCCCTGGTCATTTCAAAATTAAGGATTAACCTGTCAATTTGATTAGTTTTTTCTAGTTATAGAGTTTTTGATCAAACCTAGACCCTGATTCTTTTTGATAAATTTGGAATGAAATTCTGCTTATTTTCAGAGATTCGAGAACATTGTTTTATTTTCAGAGATTTGGGAGTAACCCCTCATTATATTCTCATATTTGTGATCTCGTTAACTTAGTTATTTTCAGATGAAACCCTGTACATTTTCAAAAGTTTGATATAAACCCATTAAATTCATGTGTGATTTTTCTTACAAAAGTTTCCCCTGCCAAGCACCTGTAAATTGACCCAAGACAATGATAAGACTAACTCAGTATCAAAAGCTAACATGTTGTCGTTATTCATATATCATATGAATATCATATATAAATATTATCAATATCTTATATAATAAATAGTATCAAGATTCATCATCTTGAAAATTCATATTTCCTGATCTAGGTCAAACAGGCTGGTCGTCCAATAACAACTCTTTCAATAAATACATTTGTGTAACTTCCTTACTTGTGTTATGGGTAAACACATGAGCGTGTACAAAAAGACTCAATGTCAACATGGTGCTCTTTCTGAAAATTCCTCCGCTGCTTCGATATTAATGAATTAAGTCTGAGAATTTCCATGGTTACTGCTGAATTCATTGTTATGCAAGACGCACAATGGTATAATCAAAAAAGACGGAGAGATTCTACGGTAGGTATTTATTTGATCATGTCAGTCTGTTAGTGAATCCACCAAATCCAGCTCCAGAAGATTCTGCATAAATCATTAATTGAAGCAGGCATGGTCCACTGTCGGTCAAGAAATGAGCTAATTTGTGGAAATCTGGCGGCGAGACTCTGAGGAATAGCCAATGTCCAGTTTCCCACTTGAGTGACCCGAACTTGGTGACAGATTTCTGATGAAACGTCCACACAGGAAAACTGACCACTACAGACTGTACAAAAGTTGCTACAGAATTCTTTTCTTTCCTAGCGTAAATAGAAAACACTCATTTAAACAATTGAATTTTGTACAAGCTCCATATTCTTCTTTGATAACGTAATAAAGGCAAAATTCATATAAATCTTAAAAGGTGTGCGAAATTTGTTAAGGGCTTAACACCCCTTAAAATGTTATTTCATTCATATCATGGCTGCTAGTATTTTGCAGGGAGAAAGCCAGGTACACTATTGTAGTTAAGTATTTTAGTGAAACCTGCAAAAATTAGCTGCATCTAGCAAACCATTGAAATTCAGTGTAGCATTGCATTCAAACTCTACTTCATGTAGAACAGTTCTCTACTGCAGAAGAAGTTGCAGAGCTCGTTGCGGGATTTGAACCCCACAAATTTAAAAAATAGGTATCCATATTTCACTGGAAAATACTGACAATGTACTCAAAAGCAAGTCATACCAAATGTTATCAAAAGACGGAGGCCTGTTGTAACTTCCACTACACACCATGTAAGGACAGAACAACATTTTAATTGTCACTTTTGAAATGAAATCTAAAGTACATCATGAGTATTTAAACTTTTCTATTTGTTTTGTTCGTTTATTTTGTCTGCCTACCAGTATCTATTATGCTTCACTGGACAAAGTTATACCTATGAAAACATTACGCAAGTTGAAATGAACTATTCATGATGTTTGCATGGTCTTGTCTTGTTGCGCAATAAATCTTTGAAGACATACATTGAGAAATAGAAAAAATGTTTCCCTCATAATTAAAATTCCAGGACAATGTTGCATCTAAAAAAAAAAAAAAATGTTTCCCTCATAATTAAAATGTTGGGACAATGTTGCATCTAAAAACATTAAAAAAGGTTTCCCTCATAATTAAAATGTCGGGACAATGTTGCATCTAAAAACATTAAAAAAAATTTCCCTCATAACTAAAATGAAAGATAACAGTGTTGCGTCACATTTTTCACATGAAACGATGCTTGCCCTTGAATTTTCCAAAGGTTTTTAAAAGATTGATTTTTACAAAAGATGTAAGAGGAAAGTCTGCACAATCTTTGTTGATATACATTGCAATGAAGCCTCAAGGAATCATGTATCCATACTGCCATAAACCGCAGTGTGTTAAATTGTTGATCCCCAAAACAAACTACGTACATACAATTTCAATAATTTAATGAAAGTTAAATTTTCAACTGCAAAAGATCATGATCAACGTTGAATTGGTATCAATTGGAGTGGAAACTTGGTTGACCATTTGATCTAGAAATCGTAAGAGTTTCTACTGCAAAATCATCATTGAACAAAATGCAAAGATCTTTTAAAAAATTTACCTTCAGATATATGTTGAAACACCAAGAAGGTTTCAATTTAAGGGAAGAATTAACTGGGAAGATTGACTTGTGAAGGCAGGAAGTTAGTGATGATATTTATCTCTCCTTTTCAAGAGAGCTAACATTTGTTGAGGATTCATCAAAGTTCTGCCCTGATTGTGTTGACAGACTTATTAATGGTCAATAATGGTCACTACTGGTCAGATTTCATGCTCAATTTCTGAAGAACCTTGATCAAGTTAACCTTCTAAAACCATGAGATAAAACCATGAGATAAATGCCATGATATAATTCCATGAGATAAAACCATGACATAAAACCATGAGATAAAACCATGAGATAAAACCATGAGATAAATTCAATGAGATAAAACCATAAGATAAATTCAATGAGATAAAACCATGAGATAAATTCAATGAGATACAACCATGATATAAATTCCATGAGATAAAACCATGAGATAATTCCATGAGATAAAACCATGAGATAATTCCATGAGATAAAACCATGAGATAATTCCATGAAATAAAACCATGAGATAAAACCATGAGATAATTCCATGAGATAAAACCATGAGATAATTCCATGAGATAAAACCATGAGATAATGGAATCGTGTCAGAAGCAGTAACTTTAATACTCAAGATAAATATTTGACCAAGTAAACCCAACTTATCCAAGAAGAATGATGGACAATTCACACTTTAAAGTGGAATTGCCATCCTTAAAGGTATTCCAAAGAAATTATGAAAGTCAATATGAAAATATGCTTTCAAAAGCTTTAGAAAAGTATTGAAGAAATAAGAACATAGCCAGCAAGTAAAACCTGAATTTGACTAAATAATTCTGAAATACATTTTGGTTGATAAGGGGGTTCAATGCCGTTATCTTCAGCTAAACAGAGTTTATTCTAAAACATAAAACAAACATGGCTGACGTCACTTCTACTCTTTAAAGCTGAAAGGATTTTATGCATTAGGGTGTATATTATATGTTATTCTTAGTATCTAGATGCAGTTTTAGGGTCGGATATAGTCTAAGAATTCTAATTCTGAGAAAAAAAAAATTTGTATTAGGTCTAAGAATTTAAATCCCTAGAGATACAGTTTTAGGATAAAAAAGTCTAAGATTTTTATCTCAGAAGATTCAATTTTTGGGTCAAATAGTCTACGTATTATGAAAAGTGCAGAGTTGGCTGTTTAGGATTAAATCCCTTAAAGTAAGTAGGACCGGATATAAGAAGATAACACAGAGTCCTCTGTCAACATATCTTGTTGTACTCCCGGTTATGTAACCTTGACCTTTCCATGACCTCACATGACCTTATATCAGGGCAAGGTTTTATCGTGTCACATAACTTATAGAAACATGTGTCTCATTTATAATATCAAGTGATATTTTTGTAATAGATGGCGTATAATAATGTAAAATTGCATGAAGATGATGTAGATCTTAAAGGGGCAGTAGCCCATTTTTTGAAAATTTCACATTTTGAATTTTTCACTGATAATGTGTAAGGTAATGCTAAATGTATTATTTTGACAGTGTCAAAAGTCTCATTACACAAGCCAATCATCCATAGTCAGAGGACAAAGTATGAAGATTCACATAAAATCCATTGGTGGCCATTTTGTGTGAACACCTTTAATTCATATTGTGAAAGAAAAAGGAATCACATGGATGAACTTTACATGATACATTTGATTTATTACTGCTTCATTTAGTTTAGATACATTGTCTTTCAATTGGAACCATTTATTTTCATTTTTCTGACATCACCTTATATCCCCCCTGAAAAGGTGCTACTGCCCCTGTATCTGTGATTGCATAACTGAATGCAAGGAAAAATTAGGTAACTTAAATTGTTTGAGCTGTTTCCCAAATCTCCATGAATTCATTCAATTGTGTATACTCAACAATATTAGCATTACTATAATTGATATATACTATCGAATCTACTAGGCACAAATACCAAAGTATAAAACTAATAAAGACATGCTGGGGATCAACCAATGATATTCATGAAAATTTCTCGAAGTATTCATGCTCGGTGTTTATTTTTCAGTTATGATAGAGTAACTCTTTATTGTCCGCATTACACTAGCTGTTAATTTTGATATTCTCTTTCACACTCTTGGCGACCAACTGCAATCAATTTAGAGTCAGTTAAAGGGACAGTCCTATCAAGGTGGAAATGAAATTAGAGGGGACATTTCACTTTATGCATATTATGCTACGTTCATGATTATAGCACGTCCAAGTTGAAACACGTTACTGGGGGTAACATTTGACAACTTAATGAAGAAGAGCACTCAAGCAAATTTTATTTCCACAAAAATACCCTGATAGGATTGTTCCTTTAATAAACAAGAGTGAGTTCATGTTATGAATATAATGCTAAATTCATGATCATAGCACTGGGGGTAACATTTTTGATGATGTATATTTGACAACTTCATGAAGAAGAGCATACAAGCAAATTTGGTTTCCACAAAAAATACCCTGATAGAACTGTCCCTTTAATTAACAAAAGTGAGCTCAAGTGATGTTCTCTGTTTATAAATACAGTGTCAAGCAAGGAAGCAGCATCTCTCCAGTCTTCTTATGTCTCTTTGTAGATGTGGTCTGGATCTGAACCCAGACCTTCCAGGGGATGTCATACACTGTACCAACTTAGCTACATTCACCCTAATCTTATCTCAGAAAAAAGCTTCAATGGTACTTATTACTTAATTATGATATATCTTCATCTAAAAATAATTTTTATAAAGGTGTGGGCTGCTAAAGAAAATATGAGGGAATATTATCAAAACCCTTTTTTGTTAATTGTATCACTAGGAATATTCAAGAACCACAAAGGCGTCAACATATTCATAACCATTGAAATATTTCTTCTTTTTAGGCTTACGGTATGTTCTATTTCAATACAGATACATCAAATGGGTATGGAAAACTGATTACATCTTCTACTAAAGGTCAGTTAATGAACGATTCCTTTTGGGATAGGTTTGTACTGAAAAATCATCAATCTTGCCTTAGCATTTTCTTGTGATATCTCAATATATCAAGCATACATAATCATATTTGAAACCCATCTATATATTTCACGTCTATACTTTAAGTGCTGAGCCTCACTCGTGATCATAAGTAAGTAGATTTTGATGAAATAAAATCTTCCTTGAGGGAAACTCTGATATTTGCGAGATTGATTTTTTTATAAGATGCCAAATCCATATTTATATTACATAAAATTCTGTATGAAAGTTTTTCTTTCCAAGAAGTTATCAAAGCTAAGGGTTCAAGATATGACAACATCTATAGAAGTTTATCTATATCAACATCGCTCGGATTATGTGTATATACAATTTTTTACTTTTGGCCATGAAGTCTTGAATATGAATAAACTTTCACTTTCAAATATATAAACAAAATTATACAGATACAATTTCTCAAATTTGAGTCCTAAATAAGAAGAAGAGCACCCCCAAATAAAAAATGTGGCAAAATTAGAAGAAGCATGATATGATGCAAGGATCAGAATCAGAATGAGCTGATAGATAAGGATGGATATATTGCACTCCATGTCGATGTTGGAATAAATTACAATACGGGAATTAGGATATATATTTTTTTATTCTCTTGACTAAATTATAATACTAAGAAATCAGAACAGTGATCAAAGTTTCGTTGTCCAAAATTCTGGAAAGGCAGATAACCCAATGTTCTATACATTGAATGGTTTTAGAAGTGTTCCAGTTTGTATTATGTTGTTTCTGTATTGCAACATAATGATAAAATACAACATTCCCTTTTTTATTCATATATTTATAGAACAACAGCATTATGTCCCCTATTGCATCTATTTTTGTTACAGTAGAACACGGATATATAACAAACTCCAAGGGACCAAAGAATTTAGTTCTCTATATCCAGTGTTCCCTGTACGCATATAATTTTGATGATATTATATAGGGATGGGACTTTTGGGAAAATTTGTTCGCTATATCCGATTGTTCGCTTTATCCGAGTTCTACTGTACTAAAGTTCTTCAGTGCTCTCCTTGGTTATTGTATACAAAGTTACATCCATATCAGACTATCTGACTCCTGACTTCAAACAAGATGGCCGACAATATTATAGATGTAAATCTGTAAATTACTTCCTAGACGGTAAACAATCACACTTGAGGCATAAAAACTGACACATCTACCTCTTATCATTTGTGAATAACTCATTCTCTGCCAATATTTGAGAAAGATTATTAATGCTGAGAATAAGTAATAAACTGCAGAAGCCTCAATCAATAGAGTGCCGTACAAGTTTAACTTTCTATTTTCATTTGGGTGAGTTGATTTTGTGTTTAATTGCTCTAAGATTAATCAAATTGGTTCTTTACAGCTCTGTACATTTTCCTAACTCAGAGTCCAAAGCACCAGACAGATTCATAACAAGATGAAAAAAATGCATGCTTCTGATTTTCGAACTCCATCAAGGTACGTATTGATACCCTGAAGAGACACAGCAAATTTAGTTAAAACAGAAATTGTCAAAAGAACTATCATATCCATTGAATATTGAAAAAAATACTTTCTGAAAACTCCAATCTACATTTCAAATTTGATTTTCAATGTATTGAATAAAATTCCAATTCCTGTGCATTTCAAAGCAATTACTTTAATGATGGGAAATGGATTTTAAAACTGCTTTCAATCATAATTTCTATGATGAATAAATGCAATCTTCTTTCAAGTAATTCAATTATCTATTTCAACAGAGCTTTTGAGTGCTTGTTGAGAATTATGAATGGGTATCACTGTAGCGATCAATCAAACTATTTATATTTTTAGTTCTGATTTCCGTTATTATTGTTACATTATCTCATTAAAACCTCAGTTGAAAAAAAAACATCTTGTAACACATCTACGGAATGATTCTAATTCTTGATCAACTACATAGATTTTCCCAATAAATATTTTTTCTCATTAATTTTTATTTCATTTATTCTAGATTATTTCTCACATATGAAAGTACAAACAAAAGTATCAACTTTGGATTTATGTTGAAAGATAGAGATTGTATAGTCATTAGAATCAAAATCATTACTTCATCATTCACGGTAATTCATCAAAGAATTTTCAAAAGTACAATAATCATGCTTGAAACTACAATATTTTCATAAATATATCACCTTAAAAATATGAATTTCATAATCTTTCAGTACATACACAATCCAACTGAAACATAAACAGCTCAAGCAATCAACAACTCTGACAGGCAAAGCAAGAAATCTATTTGCACTAACAGCAATCATCTAAATATATCTTCTTCAAACTGTTTTTTCTTCCTAGACTTGGAAGTTATTGGATGTTATTCCACTGCCACCCTAGCGCTATAATCCCTGAACATCCTACTTGCTATGTGAATACCTCTATTGGTACTCCATAGGAGACTGAACCAGAATCGTTTGTGGTCTGCCAGAAATAAAACTGATTATCTCCCTTTAAAGATCTCCACAGGACATGGGGAAATAATCAGCTTTATTCCAGGGTGAAACTAAGAATTTAAATATTTATTCTGATTACACAGAAGAAAGTATTTTAATTAACCCTCACAGGCGAATGTAAACATATTTATAACTCTCATGAATTGGGGCTAATAATTAACTTTGAGATATGAAAGAAGAAAATTTGACATATACTGCAGATCAAGAACAATACCTTACCGGTACTTATATTCTGTTTTCAAAATAGATGAAAGAACCATATATACTTAAGGACTAATATTCAATAGTTGAATGGAGGATTCATATAACCTTTGGAAAATGGCAATCACATTAGTCTCAGGTAAAACAAAATCAATGATTTGATAGATTACTAACAGATTTATCCACCTATAAAATATTCAATATTCAAATAGTCTTTCTGTAGCTAGTGTTCCACTGATATTTTTTTTTTACTCAATGTATCAATTCCTTAAAAATTCAAAACTCCTCGAAATGGACTTTTTAAATAGTCTGACAAATAGTTAAACCTTGTTACTTATTATATACAAGATCTCATCTTTTCTACTTTTATAATGTTTAATGTGGTAACCAACTAGTCTTGGACAAGCCCCTCTGTTTTGAAGGTCTCATCATGTATAGGCTTCTTTTATGGCCTTGGTACCCCCCTCCCCTCCCCCCAAGAAGTTAAACACACAGTATCTTGTTCAATTCAACCACTGTGATTACTTGTTATTTCTGACAAGCACCTGCTAAAAGAAGCAGATACAGACAACCACCTGCTGATTGGCTATGACATAAGAACAGTCAAAGACATACAAAAACTGCTGCTACTATAGCTGTTAGTACCATGGGTCAATAACCACTTGTCTTGTAAAGCTAACCTTGCATTGCTAACCTGATGTTTCTAAAATAACCTTCACAGCATCCTTCTGAAGTTGGTTTCAAGGTTTTGATGTAAATGGACCCTTTACAGTTGAATTGCATACATTAGGTGTCTAAAGTATGTCATGTAAATGGACCCTTTCCAGTTGAATTGCATACATTAGGTGTCTAAAGTATGTCATGTAAATGGACCCTTTCCAGTTGAATTGCATACATTAGGTGTCTAAAGTATGTCATGTAAATGGACCCTTTCCAGTTGAATTGCATACATTAGGTGTCTAAAGTATGTCATGTAAATGGACCCTTTCCAGTTGAACTGCAGACATTAGGTGTCTAAAGTATGTCATGTAAATGGACCCTTTCCAGTTGAATTGCATACATTAGGTGTCTAAAGTATGTCATGTAAATGGACCCTTTCCAGTTGAACTGCAGACATTAGGTGTCTTAAGTATGTCATGTAAATGGACCCTTTCCAGTTGAACTGCAGACATTAGGTGTCTAAAGTATGTCATGTAAATGGACCCTTTCCAGTTGAATTGCAGACATTAGGTGTCTAAAGTATGTCATGTCAATGGACCCTTTCCAGTTG
The DNA here is from genome assembly GCA_916613615.1 of Steromphala cineraria. Lineage (NCBI taxonomy): Eukaryota > Metazoa > Mollusca > Gastropoda > Trochida > Trochidae > Steromphala > Steromphala cineraria. The sequence goes on from OU744730.1 coordinate 9,027,476, forward strand.
AATTGCAGACATTGTGTGTCTAAAGTATGTCATGTCAATGGAACCTTTCCAGTTGAATTGCAGACATTGTGTGTCTAAAGTATGTCATGTAAATGGACCCTTTCCAGTTGAATTGCAGACATTAGGTGTCTAAAGTATGTCATGTCAATGGACCCTTTCCAGTTGAACTGCAGACATTAGGTGTCTAAAGTATGTCATGTCAATGGACAATTTCCAATTGAATTGCAGACATTGTGTGTCTAAAGTATGTCATGTCAATGGACCCTTTCCAGTTGAATTGCAGACATTGTGTGTCTAAATTATGGCATGTCAATGGACCCTTTCCAGTTGAATTGCAGACATTGTGTGTCTAAAGTGTGGTTTCGAAAACAGAATTTTCAACATCCTAGGTTTTGAGAATTTGGTACATTGACCCTTGCCAACAGGATCTTAGCCTACTGACTTTCCAAACACAATATGCATTTAAGAACTTTCATTCAGTATTCCAGTATAGCTGGTTTGCAGAATGATGTTTATTTAATCTTTTCAGCTGAATTATTGCCTATTGACATTGCAAACACAGTATGGAAATGTCTAAAACATAATTTATTATAAATATTCTATTGGAATTGATAGCATGGACGCTGTTCCTTCTCCTTCTCGGCTGCTATAGAGTGGAACAATCTCCCTGAACATCTCCGCCTCTGTACTGAACAGTTGAACAATCTCCCTGAACATCTCCGCCTCTGTACTGAACAGTTGAACAATCTCCCTGAACATCTATGTCTCTGTACTGAACAGTGGAACAATCTCCCTGAACATCTACGCCTCTGTACTGAACAGTTGAACAATCTCCCTGAACATCCACGCCTCTGTACTGAACAGTTGAACAATCTCCCTGAACATCTACGCCTCTGTACTGAACAGTGGAACAATCTCCCTGAACATCTCCGCCTCTGTACTGAACAGTTGAACAATCTCCCTGAACATCTACCCCTCTGTACTGAACAGTGGAACAATCTCCCTGAACATCTATGCCTCTGTACTGAACTCTTCACATTCAGGCACCAACTATAACTCATCTGTACAGAAAAGCTTTCTCTTTGTGACTCTTCAACCTTGAATATATTGCATATAGTGACTCTATAACTTTTTGCGGCCTTCAGCATGTCATGGACATGGAAATATATATATATTGCGTTATCTAAATAGTCTATTATTATTATAATGATATACATCATATTTGCCTTCTAAATAATTGTCTATTGACTTAAAACCACATTCTATCATTAAAATTTTCTCCAAGGTATTGATCGAACTTCAAAGTCATGTCTTCTGCTTTATGTCTCTTAAATCTTAACATTAAATCTTAACTTAATGTCAACCGGTTAAAAATCATGTTTTCACTTGAACCTTTGTACGTGATAAACAAGCACATTTGTCGGGTGCAATAAAAGCTATAAATCACTGGGCTCATTCGCTGTAACCACGCAATACAAACATAAAATCTTTTTATAATGATCGAGGAGCAAAAATCTTCTGTATTACTTAGTGCAATTGTGTACAACAAACAAAACATTTTACTGTCATAATAACTGCCTTTCTATCTATTAAACAGTTAAACAGCCTATATGTACAAATTCAGCTGCCAATGGCAAAGATTGAATTTTTAATTTCAGTAAAATTCATTGAAGTAGGACTGTATTATAAAGTTTATTTTCCATGACCTATTATTTAATAGTCAGACAGCTGGTATATATAGAAGCATGCATATCTTTCTTTGATATATCAATCTAGTGGATTATTTTTGATTATTTGTAGTTAAATGTCAATTGAAATAATGATTTTGTATTATCAAGTCGGTATTTAATTCTAATTTAAATGGCTTTCTTTATCAAAATATATATTAACAGTCTGTTTATATGCAGTCGCACGATAAAAAAATAGAGCCATTGGCTCTGTAGCTCATCAGGCATCATATCAAGTTTGCTTTATACAGGCAAGATGTGCTAAAAATGAAACTGATGTTACCTATTGCAAGAAAACCTTTAAAAAATTTACAAAACAAATGTATTATTATTATTCAACACTTTCTAGATCGCCAATATCAGACAGTGAAAGAAGTCCACACTAAAATATCCAAGGAGAAATAAATTTGCCATAGACTGTCATCTAATGGAGAAAAATAGGTTTTTAAGGTTGTGACCCCTGTGACCCTATTTGGGGTCATGGGGTCACAAAACATACAGTTTAGAATCCCAATTGGCCAAGGAGTCTACATGCAGTCTTTCAGCTCAATAGACCTTAAGGAGCTAAAGATGATGATAAAAATATGTTTTTAAGGTTGTTACCCCTGTGACCCTATTTGGGGTCATGGGGTCACGAAATCTACAATTTAGAATCCCCATTTGCCAAGGAGTCTGCACATATAATTTCAGCTCTCTAGACCTTTTGGAACTTGAGAAGATGATGAAAATAGTTTTTTAAGGTTGTGACCCCTGTGACCCTATTTGGGGTCACAGGGTCACCAAAGTTACAAATTAGAATCCCCATTGTCCAAGGAGTCTGCACATATCAATATTAACTCTCTAGACCTTTTGGAACTGGAGAAGAAGATGAGAATTGGTTTTTAAGGTTGTGACCCCTGTGACCCTATTTGGGGTCATGGGGTCACGAAATCTACAATTAAGAATCCCGATTGGCCAAGGAGTCTGCACATATCATTTTCAACTCTATAGTCCTTTTAGTACTAGAGAAGAAGATGAAAATAGGTATTTAAGGTTGTGACCCCTGTGACCCTTTTTGGGGTCACAGGGTCACCAAAGTTACAAATTAGAATCCCCATTGTCCAAGGAGTCTGCACATATCACTTTCAACTTTCTAGTCCTTTTAGAACTTGAGAAGAAGATGAAAATAGATTTTTAAGGTTGTGACCCCTGTGACCCTATTTGGGGTCACAGGTTCACCAAAGATACAAACTAGAATCCCCATTGTCCAAGGAGTCTGCACATATCACTTTCAACTCTCTAGTCCTTTTAGAACTGAAGAAGAAGATGAAAATAGGTTTTTAAGGTTGTGACCCCTGTGACCCTATTTGTGGTCATGGGGTCACGAAATCTACAATTTAGAATCCCCATTGGCCAAGGAGTCTGCACATATCGTTTTTAACTCTCTAGTCCTTTTAGAACTGGAGAAGAAGATGAAAATAGGTGTTTAAGGTTGTGACCCCTGTGACCCTATTTGGGGTCACAGGGTCACCAAAATTACAAATTAGCATCTCTATTGTCCAAGGAGTCTGTACATTTTATGTTTAACTCTCTACTCCTTTTGGAACTGGAGAAGAAGATGAAAATAGGTATTTAAGGTTGTGACCCCTGTGACCCTATTTGGGGTCACAGGGTCACCAAAGTTACAAATTAGAATCCCCATTGGCCAAGGAGTCTGCACATATCATTTTTAACTCTCTAGTCCTTCTGGAACTGGAGAAGAAGATGAAAATAGGTTTTTAAAGTTGTGACCCCTGTGACCCTATTTGGGGTCACAGGGTCACCAAAGTTATAAATTAGAATCTCCATATGCTAAGGTACTTGTACACAAAATTTCAGCTCTCTAATGTGTATGGTTCATGAGGAGAAGTCGAAAGTGTCAAAAGTTTACGGACGGACGACGGACGACGGACGACGGACGACGGACGGACGCCGGACGACGGGCCATGCCATAAGCCCATCTGGACTTTCAGTCCTGATGAGCTAAAAATAGAGCCATTGGCTCTGTAGCTCATCAGGCATCATATCAAGTTTGCTTTATACAGGCCAGATGAGCTAAAAATGAAACTGATGTTACCTATTGCAAGAAAGCCTATAAAAAATTACAAAACAAATGTAACGATTTCGGAATAAATTTCCTTACCCAAATGATTTATTATTATTCAACACTTCCTAGATCGCCAATATTAGACAGTGAAAGAAGTCCACACTAAAATATCCAAGGAGAAATAAATTTGCCATAGACTGTCATCTAATGGAGAAAAATAGGTTTTTAAGATTGTGACCCCTGTGACCCTATTTGGGGTCATGGGGTTACGAAACCTACAGTTTAGAATCCCAATTGGCCAAGAAGTCTACATGCAGTTTTTCAGCTCAATAGACCTTTTGGAACTGAAGATGATGATGAAAATTAGTTTTTAAGGTTGTGACCCCTGTGGCCCTAATTGGGGTCATGGGTTCACAAAATCTATAATTTAGAATCCCAATTGGCCAAGGAGTCTGCACATATAATTTCAGCTCTCTAGACCTTTTGGAACTTGAGAAGAAGATGAAAATTTGTTTTAAAGGTTGTGACCCCTGTGACCCTAATTGGGGTCACAGGGTCACCAAAGTTACAAATTAGAATCTCCATTGGCCAAGGAGTCTGCACTTATCATTATTAACTCTCTAGACCTTTTGGAACTGGAGAAGAAGATGAAAATAGATTTTTGAGGTTGTGACCCCTGTTACCCTATTTGGGGTCACAGGGTCACCAAAGTTACAAATTTGAATCCCCATTGTCCAAGGAGTCTGCACATATCATTTTTAACTCTCTAGTCCTTTTGGAACTGGAGAAGAAGATGAGAATTGGTTTTTAAGGTTGTGACCCCTGTGACCCTTTTTGGGGTCATGGGGTCACGAAATCTACAATTAAGGATCCCCATTGGCCAAGGAGTCTGCACATATCATTTTTAACTCTATAGTCCTTTTAGAACTGGAGAAGAAGATGATAATAGGTTTTTAAGGTTGTGACCCCTGTAAACCTATTTGGGGTCACAGGGTCACCAAAGTTACAAATTACAATCCCCATTGTCCAAGGAGTCTGCACATGTCATTTTTAACTCTCTTTTCCTTTTGGAACTGGAGAAGAAGATGAAAATAGGTTTTTAAGGTTGTGACCCCTGTTACCCTATTTAGGGTCACAGGGTCACCAAAGTTACAAATTAGAATCCCCATTGGCCAAGGAGTCTGCACATATCATTTTTAACTCTCTAGTCCTTTTGGAACTGGAGAAGAAGATGAAAATAGGTTTTTAAAGTTGTGACCCCTGTGACCCTATTTGGGGTCACAGGGTCACCAAAGTTACAAATTAGAATCTCCATATGCTAAGGTACCTGTACACAAAATTTCAGCTCTCTAATGTGTATGGTTCATGAGGAGAAGTCAAAAGTGTCAAAAGTTTACGGACGGACGCCGGACGACGACGACTTACAGTCCTGATGAGCTAAAAAAGTTAAATAAGTATATAAGAAATTTCTGCAAAGAAAGGGACATTTTAACTGCCATATTGAAAAAGTCATTTGAACCCTTTGCCCATTTTTATGCTAAATATATCCTCATGCAATGCAATATTCTGAAATGCCTATGTCATGGACTTTTTATACTAACCCAACCAATGTCATATATTTAATAAGTGCACATGTGCACCATACAAATTGATGAACCAAATCCTATACACACAATCATATCAAAACATTCGATATATGTAATCTATAAAGAATGAACTAAGACATAAGACACAACAGGAACTTATCAAACAATTAAGAGGATAAATGCAACATTTTAAGAAAAACATAGTCAGACAATGAAATAGTGACCTTTTAAAGGGGCAGTAGCATGTTTTTTGATAATTTTATATTTTGAATTTTTCACTGACAATGTGTAAGGTAATGCTAAATGTATTATTTTGACAGTGTCAAAAGTCTCATTACACAAGCCAATCATCCATAGTCAGAGGACAAAGTATGAAGATTCACATAAAATCCATTGGTGGCCATTTTGTGTGAACACCTTTAATTCATTTTGTGTAAGAAAAAGGAATCGCATGGCTAAACTTCACATTATATATTTGATTTATTACTGCTTCATTTACTTTAAATACATTGTCTTTCATTTAGAACCATTAATTTTCCTTTTCCTGACATCACCTTATGTACCCCCTAAAAACGTGCTACTGCCCCTTTAATGTCTGAAGAATATTCCCCTTCAAGACAATTTGTTTTCTCAACCGACATGCAAATCCAAAACTAAAGGGCTCCGTCATCAATTATTCTGTCACTTACATCAGAGATAGATATAAGTATGCGGAGATGTATGTCATTACGTTAGTACACTAGACAAAAGAAAAGAATTGTTAAAGACAATATCTTTATCGGCTGTTCGTTATGGAGAGAATACTTATTTGTTACAACTAAGTGCTTTTTGAAATACTTCTGCTAATTTCAATATTCTATCTAATTATTTACAAAGGGACATGATTCAAATAAAACTACCATGAAAATCACAACTCTTAAAATTACAAAACAAGAAAAAATCTTACAATCTATCAAAAGTTGAAAATCTAGGAAAGTGTGAAATGGTTAAATATAATTTCCTTTTTGGTACCAAAAACCTTTATTTAGAACCGGAACAAAATTGCCAGACTCAGAATTGCTGGCATGGACAAGTACCACTATGAAGAGGTGAAGTGAAATGGTTAAACTAAGACATAAAACAATGCTAAAAACCATTAATTAATCAAGTGAAACAGATTTGATTTGGAAGCTAATGAGTATCAAGGGAGTAATTCAGGGACGTAAGACAAATATAGACAAACCCGGGACAGCGTGACCTGAAGATGTCTAAAGAATCTCTCCCTCCAGGCGATTTGTCTTAACTATCGGATACACCGATCTGGAAGTGAAGGATTTACCAGCAATCTGCTCCAAGGAGACAGAGACAGAGAGACACAGCACATGGAGACAACTGGAGATGTATGTATAGAAAAGACTGATAGAAGAACAGAAACAGATGGGTGGGTGGGTGGATTGATTGGTGGTTGGATGGATGGATGATGGATAGATGGATGAAAGGATGGGTGGGTGGATGGATGGATGGATGGATGGATGGGTGGATGGAAGGATGGATGGATGGATGGATGGATGGATGGATGGATGGATGGGAGGATAAGTGGATGGATAAAGAGGTGGGTGGTGGATAGAGAGAATGGTTGAATGGGTGGATGATGGGAGGATGAAAGGATTGGTGTATGGATGGATGAAAGGATAGGTGGATAGAGAGGATGATGGGAGGATGAAACGATGAATGGGAGGTTGGGAGGATAGGTGGATGGATAATGAGAGGGTGGATGGATGGACATTTGGATAGATTGATGGAAAAAAGGATGGTTGGATGGTTGGGATGGGTGGATGGATGGGAGGATAGGTGGGTTGGTGGATAGAAAGGCTGGGTGAATGGATGGATGGGAGGAGGATGGGAGGATGAGTAGATGGGAGGATTAATGGGTGGCTAGAAAGGTAAGTTGTCAAGTTGTCAAGTTATGAAGTCTCTAGGTAGGTGGGACAATGCACCAATTTGAGAATCCTAAATTCTGTCACTTCAATAAAAGGGCCATATTACTGTCCCTCTAATTAGGATAATCATAGGCAACAAGTAACCACAACCAAATGAATACGACAAGACCCGTTCTTCAAACCAAAATGAATTATTTGGAGCATCCTGTCAAATTTACATCACATCAAGCCTGAAATATCTTTTTTTGCCTCAATGGATTTAAAAATCACCAACTGACAATACTTTTCATAAAACTATTTCTTTGACTCCTCACTGAAAACAGATCTAACGATCGTCAAATTAATTGGATAATTCCCCATAGAAGAAGCACAGGAAGCACATGAAACAATGCTTTGTTGTGTAATTCTCTTGAGATTTCACTAATCAGCTAATTTGTATCGTTTTTGAGTACATTTAAAGTTGATCAGAACAGATGGATTGGTTATCAGTGAAAGGCTTTATTTCAATTAAACTCTTTACAAGTGTGCAACTTCTACTTGTTTCGATTGTCTTGAGACTTAAATTGTCTCAGCAAAGTATCTTCTGATATCAAAATATTAACACAAGTATTCAAAATATTTGAAGCCTTGCATATGATTTTTTATTTTTCATCATGATTTTTTTATATGATACAAGAAGGCATACTTTTTCATCAATGATCATTCTTCATGATTTTCATATCAGATTTCAAATCCCGACGATAATATCACTGTGACATCATCAAGTTTATGATGTCATAGCATTGAGATGTCATAAGAATTAAGATATCATTACATTAATAGTTATTTCTTGACAATACGAGGATATTGTGATGTCATTGCAAATCATTCATAAAAACCTTAGCAAAATGGGCAACTAGATTTCAAAAACACTCAAGGCTTTATTTTGAATCCATAAAACCTTTCATAACAGTGCATGAATCTTTGATACATCAAACTAAAAATATATGTTGAAATTTCATCTATTCTAATTCCTAGTTCTACATTACCATTTTAATCAATGAAATAACAAAGCTATCTAAAGCATGACAAATATCACAAAGGATATGATGAATTATGATTTATATTTTTACAACCTACTTACTTCGATACCTCCATAAGTAGGCTTATCTGTCATTGAAGTGCCCATATCTATCTCCTTACAAGCATATTTACAGGATCTTAACATTACAGTACATTCTTCAACTTGATTCTGAAGATGGTATTTGATAGAGAAACCATGCAACAACATCCAAACTCATAACATGATCTATTTCACTTCCTGTGAGGTTGATGGAAGCAAAAGAATAGGTAATTGACAAACGCTGAGAGAAAATAATAGAGAACTTTTTCAAGGTCAAGGGTAATTATTGCAAATTTAATTTGGCAAATGTTCCTAAAGAGACTTTAGTTGTGTGGGAGTTTTTTCAAATCTTACCTAAATTTCATAACAAGATAAATTACATTTTGAATAAGTTTCAAAAGTATGATAAGATACAATAAGATCAACTTTATTATCCCTCGGGGAAATTTGTTTTAGATTCGAATTCAAATTGTAGCTTATGCAACAGACAAATACATTTATTTTTATTATTTTGTTTTTCCAGGGTAGACACCAAAAATGAGTGACCTGGGTCTCATCCTGTGTGTTGTCCCTGGGCAAGGCACTTTATCCACATTGCACTCTCAGTCAACCAAGCTGTTTAAATGGGTACCTGACATAACTGATGTACATAGATTCACTGCGCCTTCGGCAGCACCCTTAGAACATTTCCGTCAGAGTAATAATGTGTAGCGCTGTGAGCAACTGCGTAGCATATGGATATATGTCCATTATAAGTGGACTATTATTATTACTATGCATAAGATCTAATTGTAGTTTAAAGTTCAGGAGTATTGAAAGCAAAAGGTATGAAACAGTAGTTATCAGAACCTATCATATGAATGAAGATGTCAGATGACTTATTCAACTTTCATCATAGTTTTAGAATATGAAACCTTACTCAAGTTTGAACAGCAGCCTGAAAAAGGAGGAGTGCTATGGATTTTTCAACTTCATTAGTGAGTGTGAAGATTCGACTTAGATACTAACACTGTTATTAAGCAAATGACAAATCATCGATGTAAATATTTAAGCCAAAAGATTGCACTCAGGAATAAAGAAGTTGAAAATTAAATTAACTCTTCTTTATTCATCTAACAACTTCTCTCAAAGAAGTCGAACATCAGCCTGTTGTCAAATAAGTCCACAGCCAGCATTACCAACAGTTCTTATGGCAGAGAGCCATTATAATTACAGGACATTGACAGCCATTTGAACTTCAATTACCATTCTTGCACCAATTCCATGGTTCCTGTAATTGGTCTTCGCAGGTGTTACCCTCTCTGTGTCTATTCTCATTGTGTTAAAGAATTTCCATACTCGAGTCAAAGTTGGAACCGATTGCAAATATTGATCACATTATAAGCTATATAATATGACCAATTCTTACAAGAACTTCAGATTTGTTAGTAAAGCTTGATATTTATCACATAAATTCTGGATGAACAACCTTCTTGGCTACATCAAAATCTCGGATTTGATTCATGTTGATGTGTTATTCCTGTAAAATGGTCCTTCAGAATTGTGTGGCTTATTTACCTTAAAGCTTGATGTTTCAATTTAAATGAGCATAGAGTGAATATATTTCTTAATTCAACCAAAAGGCTTACGGTAAATAATGATAATCACCTTAATTATGTTTAATAGAATCAATAATTATATCAACAACAATTTTAATTGCAATGAGAATATGAATTGATAGAGACAATTTAATCATTTCCACTGATGTATTCCAGTTGATACAAGGGTTTTTCCAATGTTCATACTCATGATAACATACCTAAACATCTTTAACAAAGAAACTGTTCAACAAAATAGGGACCCAAAGTAAATTTTTTACAATATTATACATATCTTCTTTTAACTTCATCCAATCAATCTTTATTTCCGGTACTGAAAAGGCCACAGGCCTATAGTACAATACATAATACATTTGATTTTACATATACTATTTATGTAACAATATGGTTTCTATATACAGATGCGTAGAATATATACATGGACAGGTTTTCGATTTCTTTGTTATCTAAACTATTTAATATTTTGGAAAATTTAAGCATGTTTAGATGTACATAATACTTTTCTTTAATATATTTCTTTCTTATGCTACTGTAGATCGGACATACAAGTAACTTCATCCATAAATTGGAAACATTGAAAATTAGGATGAATCCTCAAATCTTAAATAAAATAACTAGCTTATTTTATAAAAAAAGGTAGTATCCCAAAACTACTACATGCAGTTTAAACAACAAAGTTCACGGTCCGCTGCACCATTTTTCTCCTGCCTCTTTCCAAGGTTTAAATGGAATAGTCCAACTAAGTAGAATTGAGGGAATTAAAAAAAAAGAGATTTATATTGATATTTCATTTGAGCATTGATTAAAATATATAATCAACATAGACGAAACTAGAACAAGACATTGTACTTTTTACGACTACCTTCATAAATGATCTCGAGGGCTGCGATGGACAAGTTAATAGCAACAGTGACACTTGTATTGATTTTCACATTTATGAAAGGAGACACACACAAACGTGATCATTTCTTAATGAAAAATGATTTTATTCGTGCTGGGGATTGCGCAAGAGCCCCATTTTATCCATAAATCAATATTTTTCATATCATATCACATATTAATCCATATGGATACAAATATCCATTTCAGTGACTTCGACTCCACATGTAACCTTAATTAAACTTAATTTGAAATCATCTGGTACAAAAAAAAGTTCAAATCAAATTTTTTATTTTTTTTTAACCTTATTTCATATAGGTCATAGGAACCGGATTAGTATTTTTATGCTTTGAATACTAATATGATTACAAGTTGTAAAATTTCTAACTCTATGACATGTATACAATCAATGTTGTTTTATCTCATATGTATTGAATGGAAAGGAATAAATTCAGAAATTAAATTTTCATTTTTCAAAATTCTTCATTATCATCATATACAGTTTATAAAAGCATGATTACATTCTCAATTAAACATCTATTGTGTCAATTTATTGAATATTCATTTTATATTATCAAAGATTTTACTGACAGGCAAGATCATATACCGGTATACAATCATCATTAATGGATTTTAATATGTATTTCAAAAAAATTTATATATTCTAAAAAATATATTTTTAAAGTAATTTTTAAAATCCATTCTATCATTTTCTATCTGTAAATCATAGTCATAACTTTCATCAACTTGCACCATTGCTATTTTCAATTCGAGCTTTCAACATATAATACTTGGCAAACAACTAGTTAAATCGTTATTGATCCCACTTCCGGGCTTTATCTACCTCGTAGGGTCGTAAGGGCCAAGAAAACTCCATCACTCATAGATTGGACTGAAAAGTAGAAGCGTGCTCATACAACTGGTACACAAAATGCTGGCTCCTCTAATTTGATTATTTAAAAGATAGCACATTTAGCGATGGATTTGCTTTTATCGGTGGTTAGGAAAACGTTATTGACTTCTGCGTGTTCATACACAAACTGCCTCCTCTTCTATTCTGATCATTTGTCGATTTGCTTGATATGTGGATAGGAAAATATTATTCAATGAAGTGAATGAATTTGCTTTCAAAATACCTTTTTCTTAATTTTATTATTTGATGTTTCACATGAGCAGTGATAAAGTGGGTATTAATGACTGAGAGAAAAGTTCTTATTTTGACCACTATACAGATATAAAAGGGAAAAGATAACGAGCAATTTTTTAGTTTGAATGAAATGTATATATGAAGTGGGCTGGTGGCCATGTTCAAAGAATGAACAATGCATATCAATTAGTAAATTAACATAGAGTAATTATCCGGAGTTCTTTCAAATGGTTACCTCAATAATTATGATATTTTATGAGTGCTTAGGAAAATATCATCTATATAAGCAAGATCATGTCATTGTTTACTAACTGCATTGACTTTCACCACTTACCCTAGTTCTATTAATAGACAACCTAAAGAATTGGTCTTGCATGCAAGTTGGTCAACCAATATTGACTATACATACAGTAGAGAATTAAAGAGACAGTCCTATCTGGGTATTTTTTTGGTCGAAACAAAATTTGGGAGGACTTTACTGTTTATACAGATCTTTGTATATTACATGATCATTTCATACTTAATTTTAAATATATGATTGGTTTGAGGTTAACATTTGAGTTTTTTAAGATTTAACAATTTGACAAAGAATGGAGCCCATTATTCATAACAGAAACAAATTGTGAAATGAAGGCAATCACAGAAACATAAGAATAGTATGAACTGCTACTGCATGATGATGCTATAATTTTGCTAAAAGTCTGACTTTTCATCACTATCAAAAAAAAAGTCTGAGAACCGGTTTCTTGTTCTCTTGAACATTTACAAATTGTGATACGAAAATGTTTCCAAAGATCCAGAAAATTCCTTCTTTTATCTTGAGAAGTTGAAATAACTCTTCACAAAGATTTTTTGCCACAATTTCAACCAAAAACAAAATTAAACAAAAACTAAATTAGGTATCCAGTAAGAAATTGTTTGTCTTAAATGCTTCTTGTCATCAAGGATTGAATCATCTATGAAAACACTTCGCCCCACTTTATCCAAAAGTTGAGATGGTAATAAGGGATATTTTGATAATCTGATAAGTCGGCGATAAACTTGACCTGAATGACCAGGGGCCATCGACCAATCATAATGGTTCACTCAGGGTTAAGCTACCATCAGAAAATACAATAAAATTGGGCATTCAAGCCATACAACACGAGTTTGGTTGAAGAGCTCTAAGATCAGAATGGCCAACAACTCGTAGGATTGCATTAGTTGTCTGCGTCACCAAGTTGGAATACTGAATAATTTCAGCAACTATTCCACATCAATGGATTTTTGGATATTTAAGGCAGGTCTGACATTGGAATGTCATTGGCTATCCTGCTAGGTTGTATAAGAAATTTGAAATATTTTAATTGAATTTATTTCCATGCAAGTCTAATTTCTGATTTCGGAAATTTTGGAGGGGAACATTTTGTTGGAAATACTACAGTAGAACACGGATATAGCGAACTCTGATATAGCGAACCAATTTCCAAGTCCCGTCCCTATATAATATCATTTAAATTGTATGCGTATAGCGAACACCGGATATAGCGAACTAAATTCTTTGGTCCCTTGGAGTTCGTTATATCCGAGTTCTTCTGTATATACTTTTGTACCGTTTTGCAAGAATAGATAAATAGTTTATAGAAAGGAGTTTCTTAAAAAAACACTTTAACTATTAAGGATTATATGATTCCATTTAAAATTTCAAAGTCTTGTGGTTTGTTTAGATGCTCAATCTCAATAAATAAGAGTCCCGTAAGCCAGCAACCCCAGTTTACAGAGCTAACTTGCTGATTGGCTGGATTTGAATGATGTCAGAGGTCAGTCCAACTCGAATAATGGAGCTTAGTGAGATCTATACACTAATATCGCAAAGCAATATGGATCTTAATTCATTGAAATTGCTGGCAAATATTCCTCATTTTCATTTATAATAAAAGGATCTTTCATTCCAAAGCAATTAATATTGCAATATATCTACAAGTCTGTTACTTGCTGAAACTCAGAAACACATAAAATAGCCGTACTGTAAGCTAATACCTGAACTTCTCAATTCTCACACATTCCCTAGACAAAATTGATACACACATTCTTAACTTAGGTTTTATATATCAAATAATGAGAAAGTATAAGCATATTTCAAATTTTTTGACTTACCGAAATTCAGAAAACTTAAAAATATCTGTCCACTTTCTCGATTCTAAGAATTCTTGAGAAGATGCCAGTTTTAATCAGATTCAGAGGGAATTGATCCACAGCGAGGTAACTGGTATTAAACGTGACATTTCTCGCTAGAGAGTATGTACATTTCACCAATAATGTTCTGAATGAAATGAGAAGTGGCTTTAGATTTGAGTTTTTCTCCCCCTAGATGCGATTGGCTAATAAAAGCTTTTCGGTTCACTACAACAGAATCGCATTATGGTTCTCTTGGACAGTTTCTGTCTCCAGCGGAATGGTTTATTCTAAAAACAGCTTTCACATGTGACTGGCAATGTCGGAGTGTCCTAATATAACTCTTGAACAAACTGACTTATTTCTAATTAGAAGAATTTCATGTTTTATTAAGTCGCTCATTTTGTATTTAATTCATTACCATTATTTATTGAACAAAAATAGTTTGGAAAATGTTGGAAGTTTTAGATATAGGGATTTTTTTAGGTCATACTGAAAACATATATCAAACATAAACATCATAATATCCCTAACTATTTTTTCCAGTATTATTTAAATTGATCTTGAAGAAGATTTGGTATTCATAAAACAAACCCAATGCAAAATTTTAAATATGTCAGAAACCTTAAATATGTATTTGTCTACAATGTAATGTTATATCATATAGTTTGTTCGTTTTTGTACTAGAATTGTCTACACTATCTTAAAGTGACAAAGAGTATCTTTCTTAAAACTTTTATTTGGTTTTGATAAGCTACAAAATATCTAATATGCTGATTGAAGTTCATATCTCATCACTGGACTTGCAAATATATCCATGTATGCATACTATTTCTAAAATGCTTGATTTTATGAAAAATCAAGAAAACATCTCAAATACGTTTAATATTCGAAATTATGCATCCAATTAATCTACCTATTAGTTACAATACCTAATAAACACTATCGAATCGAATATATCTTCCTTTTAGCTTATGACAAGGTTTCAAAATTACGTTTGGCGAATTTGCGCGCGCCACTCGAGCCACATTGTCCGGTTTTCGATCAAAATCCCGACTTTGAATGGCCGTATTTTTGCTCTAATGTACTGATTGACCTTTAACTTGTTATTTTGACATATGTGATCCTATCAACATACTCTGTGTCTCTTTAAGATTAATTGTGTTATTTTGCTAGACTAATACATTTTTCAATCAGCATCAGGAAAGCATTAAAAAAAAGTTATGAATTATTCAAATATATATCGTGTCATCTTATTCATTTTATTAATTATAGTAATATCACTATTATAATGAATTTATACCATAACTTCTCTCATTTCTATACTGAGTAAAATTGGCAAGTTATGAACTTTCAGTTAAGCAGTCGCGCCCAAATATAATCTTATGTTCACAAATCATTCAACCACTGTCAAAGAAGTGATCTTTCCCAACTCTTCCTTATATTCTGCCAGACAGGTCTGTCTAAAGGGCTGGTCAGTTCAAGTTTTTAACCCCATTGGTGCCAACATACCACTATGACTCCCTCTCCTCACTTCATCTTCAACTCGACAACAAATTTGAATCACTTTTCAAAACTTAACTGTAAAAGGCTTGTTTAGAAAACTAGAAAATTAGTGTCCATGGGACACAGATGCCCCCACTAATAAAAAAGCCCTCAATGTTTTCAAACATAGAATTTGAAACAAAATAGGAGATGCACACCTTTAGTTTCCTTTAAGTTCAAATATCCATTTAAAATGTAGAAAATTAAAAATTCCCAAAACATAATATAAGATGCACACCTTTAGGATACCCATAAAGCATGTTTGGAAGATTAGCACAGTCTATCCAGTACTTTTTTAAGGAGAAGTAGATAAACAACATCCCTTATTATGCCAATATGAGCTTCACTTCCCCCAAAATTTACTTAAGTTCAACATGTAAAAAAATTGAAAAAAAATTCAAAAATTTAAAAACAAAATATAAGATGCACACCCTTAGGATGCCTATAAGCTATGTGTACAATTTCAACTAAATCTGTTGAACAGTTTTTGAGGAGAAATGGATAAACAATACCCTGTATAGAGTGGTTACGTACGTAAAAACTCCTATGAATTCTTAGCTGAACAAGACTGTTTAACTATAGGAGTGAAAATGTCTTTAGATAGCAAATAGCCAAAACCTGACACTTGGAATATTTTTATACAACTAGTTCAGCAGCAAACAAATTTAAATTCATAGCAACTATAATTCATTGTAATGGTTTCCCTGGCATCAAAGTAGAATCATGTTTCCAGTTACCAATGTTCCAAGATGAAAGGGTCTTTTTTTTTCTGATCGACATCCTGAAATGGTACATCATTCTAAAAAACAATAGTGTTTTGAAGTCAGTGAGCGGTCCTGATCGATCCAAGATGTTTAATTTACATCAAGATATATGGTTTTTGTCAATATATTTTGTTCAATTTTGACTTACACAGAGAGGATAAGAGTAGCCTATAAGCATCACACGTGCCATAGGCACGTGTACACCTGGAAATCGTAAACAAGGAAATGAACGAATTACTCTGCAAAAGGAAAGTTTTTGTGGAAATGTTGTAGAATTTTGCTTGATAAATCAATATTCAGATACTTATGAGAAAATTGATTTATCAAACAAAATACTGTAACAAATGCACAAGAACAAACTTTCCTCTCGCAGAGAAATTCGTTCCCTTTCTTGTGGAACAATTAACATGTTCCTACATAGTGAGCATTAAGTTAATTTTTTCTTAACTTTGAATTCATATAAAATCATTAAGCTTCTCTCTCTGACTTTTACACTCCTGTACAGAACCCATGATTGTTGATGCCACCCAATATATCCACGAGCATGAACCATTTTGAGTCAACGGCTCCAAGGGGGTTAAAGTGAGAAGCTCTTATAAACTAAACATCTAATCAATGAGAAGTGAGATGAGTGTCAACTATTCCCTGACTTCTCAGCCTTCTGTATTAAACCCAGATCTAATGTCTATAATGATACATCGAGATTTTGCCTCTCTCGGTGCATTGAGTGATTGAGTTTGACATATCAATTTGCTATCTATAATTCATGATGTAATTATATTGGAGGTAGATTCTTGCTATACATAAGGAATTGTTAGTGTTTGAGGATTTATTTGGATAATGGTATTTATTGCTAGGTTGAAGTGAATTTGTTTGAAAATATTAAATCTATCTAACAAATTCCAAAATTTTCATTCCAATTGTTTTTTAAAAGTGTTATTTTCATGATAAAATTAAATTCTAAATTTTTCAAAATAGAAATGATACCTTAAGTTTTGATAACTTTCATGTTGTGTCTTGATGTAATGTGATAGTGAATTTTAAAATTATGGAAATGTAGCTTTTGGAAGCAAAACATATACATTCTGGATTTCACATAAATTGGTTCAATCTTATGATATTTGTTGAAAATGACGACCTTCCATCACAATGTGAAGATGTATTAACAAAAAAAAGCATTGCCTCAAACTTAAAATTCACCATGATTTGCATTTGAAAAGTGTTAAAAATCTAAATAGAAATGGGCTCAGATTTCATTCAAATAAGGAATTCTTAATCTCCTCGGTAAAGGGAATAAATCTGTGTTGAAGTGTTAGGTGCCCTTCTCTTTTAACAATAAATGGTTTCCTGTTAGAATTCTCAAATTCTTCTCTTTTGCAAGTAGGAAGTTTTCTCACAAATAACATCCTCCTTAGATCAGGAGTACAATTGAAATCTATGGCTGAGACTTAAGTCGAGATTTCTCTTCCTTTGAGGGCATAAATACGTTTGATATTCTTAAAAACAAAGCATGGAAAGAGGAACAGTTTTTACAAAGTAATTGTATTAAGAAGTTACAATATAGAAAGAATAACTTTCTTCTTTATGAAAAAAAAGTGTCATGTTTTTGTGGGAAAACTGAACAACACTTCTGAAAAACAACCATTGAGTGATCGAATGAACTTTTCTTCACACGGAAGCTGTTGAAAGGCCTTGAAAATATTCTTATTAGACAAACTGAAATAAAACCAAAGTTTGTCTTAAAAAAATGAAAAATATTTCCTCACCTCTATAACTTTTTACTTTAGTGTTTTCTAAAATGAACTTGACAATGATTTGATTGAGATATGCAATTTGTAGGTTTTGGTTTGAAGTACAAAAGAAATGGTAAATATCAAAAAAATTTACAATTCCCTATGAATATTTCCACCAGATAAATCCAACTAAGAAAATATAAAAACATTATTTCATCATATAGTGTAAGTGAAAACGTTCAAATTAACATTTCCCCTTGATGGATTATCCCAGCAAGGAAAAACAACTACCATAGAAGAAACTGAGGACATGGTACAGAATAAAGTAATGGTTGTAGTGTTGGTATGCTTGTAAGGCTATGTTGCCTGACTATGAGGGTCTGGGTTTGAAGCCTGCAAGGGACTCGGCCTAAAAAAGTACAGTTATTTGTACTATTGCAAAAAGTGCGATCACAAATACAACAATATTCCATTTGTTCACTTCCAAATGGCATGTTTTTAAATAAAAGTTTAATAATTCATTAGAAAAGAAACTTCCAACCCTTGCAGAAAATAAAAGCTAAGGAATTTTTTAAAGAGAGCAAGACATTTCCACGATAGATTCTTTGAGCGGAGCTATTTAGCTACTGCAACATGAAAGGAAATGATTTCATTACTTGAGGAAACGTCCAAACATTTAGCTGACTCCTAGATCAATAAATTTGGCAGGTTTCGTCTAAAAACAGAACTACTGGACGGTGTTTTGACAACTTTTGCTTTCTTTATCAGGGAAGAAAGGGATCATACAGCTAAACCTAATTTTGAGATTTATCAATTAATCATTTGAAAACCCTGTTTGGTTATTTTAAGGCTGACATTGATTCAGTTTGAATTGTATTTCTACCTTCTTGAAATGTATACTTTCAATTCAACTTTTTTACCACCATCAAGATCTCTCAAAGTATATTGAACAACTTTCTTTATAAGGCCTTTTTACCTACAGTAATTAGCCCAATTACGACATCACATGACTTTATACACCTGGCTTATTATGTTTAAACTGAAAAAGCTATAGTACTTTTAAGTGTTAAACATCCTTTCATCAAGACCAACAATTATTAACTTACTAACGACAGGTAACACCTAACTCATTACACCTGGTTAAAGGTGAGACTGATCATGTTTTACCTGAAAACACACCTGAGCTTGTCATCATCAGGTAATTCTATACAGGTATGTGGTAAATGAGTTTGTTTATTGGCATCAAACATTCAAGGTATGTTTTGAGAACACAAAAATGATATGGCAAGAGTTGTACGGATTTCAATATCTTATTTTATGAAACATAAGATATTTTTACTATATTCTTCCAAATAATGAAATTTTATGCATGGCCATTTTGACTAGGGCTGTTGCCATTTTGATGTATCAGTTTGGTCATTTTGACTATAGAACCTGTGTCTATTTTGGCTTTTCGATGTGGCCATTTTTACGAGGACTTGTGGCCATTTGGACTTTTTAGCCTTTTTTATGACCTGCACCCTGTTTCAAATATTGTCAATAAAAAAAGAATCTGAAAAGGAACATGTTTTTGTTGTTGTTTTAAATTTGGTAAAGTTGTTTTGTGTGTGTCCACTTACCTTTCAGATTCGACCAATCAGAATATGATAAATGTCATGCAATTTTCTTAAAATAATATTTCGATAACTTTAACAAGGGGGATAAACAATCAGCAAAAACATCAAAAAAGGATGGCATGAATATATAGGGAATCCATGCACATCAAAATATCATGGCAAAAATACCAATACATCATTTAAAGAATGTAAAGTTAAGAAGAATATGTGAACATATATATCATATATGTAGATGCATGTATAATATCATATTTGTTAATGAAAACCATAAACATTATGATTTAAATAACAATCAGGAGGTTCGCATTTTAAAAAAATAGAGCCATTGGCTCTGTAGCTCATCAGGCTTCATCATCAATTATGCTGTAGAGTGTGGCCATTGTGATTCCCCCTTTGTAGAGGCCACAGGGGCACCAATCATAAAATTAAGTATATAGGCGACAGGTTTCAGTTTTCTAGGCCTTACACTTCAGGAGAAGAAGATGAAAATAGATTTGAAGGACGTTCCTGTTGCCTTTATTAGGGGCAACAGGGTCACCAAAGCTACAATTCATAATCCTCACTAGTCAAGGAGTCTGCAAACAAAGTTTCAGCTTTCAAGGCCTTATGCTTCTGGAAAAGACGATGAAAATAGGTTTTTAGGGTGTGGCCCCTGTGGCCCTTATTAGGGGTCACATGGCCACCAAAGCTACATTTCATAATCCTCACTAGCCAAGGAGTCTATACACAAAGTTTCAGCTTTCTAGGCCTCATGTTTCTGGAGAAGAAGATGAAAATAGGTTTTTAGGGCGTGGCCCCTGTGGCCCTTTTTAGGGGTCACAGGGCCACCAAAGCTACAATTTATAATCCTCACTAGCCAAGGAGTCTGTACACAAAGTTTCAGCTTTCTAGGCCTCATGGTTCAGGAGAAGAAGATGAAAATAGGTTTATAGGGTGTGGCCCCTGTGGCCCTTATTAGGGGTCACATGGTCACCAAAGCTACAATTTATAATCCTCACTAGCCAAGGAGTCTGTACACAAAGTTTCAGCTTTCTAGGCCTTATAGTTCTGGAGAAGAAGTCGAAATTCCACAAAGTTTACGGACGGATGGATGGACGGATGGACGGACGCCGAACACCATGCCATGCCATAAGCCCTTTGGGCCTTACAGGCCAGATGAGCTAAAAATACGTAATATTTATAATACCATTTATTATCACAAAATATTATCAACATTAAAGGATAATGATTTTTCCTCAGTAATATTACCCTATCCCATGCAAACAACAAGTTAGTAAAAACGGGTAGGATTTTTGATTTAGGATATTTGGAACAAATTATGCCAAACATGGCACAATAACCCACCTCCAATTATTGAATCTATCTATTAATTGTTTTGCCCAACACATTTTGTTTAAAGTCTAACAAATTAAATGTTTTCATAAACAAAATATATATTGTAGATGTAAATCAATTGAGGGATAGTAAATTGATGGATTTTGATAGTATACCTTTGATGAAATTAATGAAGCTGATAATTAATAAACAAATCATCAATATGACCAGAAACATTGGTTGATTAGTTATGTGGTAGGCAAGACAAAATTATTAATTTTTTTATAACTTTTAAACTGGGTTGTAATAAAACTAGGTCACTTCAAACAAACAGCAATCATTAAAAAAAATAAAAATATTTATGGATGAAAACCTTGAAAAATTAGTCACATCACAAGAAAAAGTATTTTAAATTTATATTCATATGAAATGTTATTACTTCTTACTGTTTCTAAGGTCAACCTTAAACCATTATCAATTCTGTAACAATACACTGAGGATACTTTAGCAAGTTACTTTAGAATAAGTACTTTTATTTGTAAAAATAATGTTATTCACCTACAAAAGTTTTTGAAACAATGCAAGGTTAGTAAACATGCAAACAAATTAACCTCGTAGATCATTCAACTTGCACCGATTATTATATACATGCTTAAAACTGGAAGTATTTACCGAACAATATGCCATAGTTTCTGGCTATAAGTCCGATGATTTCCCATGCCATGAAATAAAACAGAGGCAATCTACGTTAGAATATACGAAATAAAATAAAATAATAAAACTTGTGAGTAAACAACATCAACATTTCCCAATCTAATTCTACCTGTAAACAAAATGAAAGAAAGATGTTTATTAGTCTGAAAAAGAAAGTTTGACTAACTAGACCATGATATGATTAAAATTAATTGAATATAATCATATATCTATATCTATATATAATTAAATTTTCACATCTACATGTTAGTCACCCATGCATCAAATATTTGAATCACCATCAATAAGGATGTAAAAGATGTATTAATCTATTGAAAAAATCTTTTTAGTGTTATCATTTATTGAATATAGTGTTAAATTGTTTCTTCAGACTAACGTAGATAAACATAAACCATTCATAACTGTATATATACAAAGCATAAACTTGTTTAGTTCAGGATAAAAATGTTCAAATGAAACTAAAGGGAAGTAACTCTTCACCAGAAATTATTTTTTTACAAAAAGCAAACAAAATTGATCAAAATGGCCCAATCAACTAAAACCATTTATTTTCATGTCTAGCCTATGATTTTAAGTGTTTTCAAAGCAATTTGAAAGCCGAAAATAGTGTGAGTAGAATTATCTATGCACTTCATTAAGCCCATATTGTTAAAGGCTTGAATGTGACGTGATTTAAAATCATAGCTTTCGTGTGCACTGACATTGATAAGGGCTTTGTGTAAACATTAAAAGATAAACATAAACGATGAAAGTAGTTGAGGCACTTGACATTTCGCATAATGACGTACAAATTTATCTTGTTTTTGCAGAGAGACATACAAATTTATCTTGTTTTCGGTTTAACTTTGCATCAAATTTTATGTAATATTGCTCAAATGTTTAATCAATGTTCTTTCTAAATCTACTCAAGTGCATTTTGTAAAATCTAAAACTTTAATCAATTGAAGAATGTTTATAAATAAGACATAAAATTAATTATTATTAACAAATAATCAATATTAGATCTCTCTGTTATTTTAATTCCAAAATACATAATCTAACATGAACAATGAATTAAGATATTCATAAATTTGTGATATTAGATTATCATTCAAGAAAATGTTTTAAACAAGAAGACATAGTCATCAACATCCCCCGCCAGATTTATTCTTATTTTGAATTAAGTCAGAACCTTCTCCTAAATACTCGAGTGTATTTAAAAATATCATGACACCAAACTCCGGAAAAATATTTGCGCGGTACCGTTCTGATTTTAGAACTCCATCAAGGTATTGATACCTTGAAGGTACACATCAAATTTTATGATCCTATCTTAAACGGTTACTGAGAAAAATTGGCTCCTTTGAAGACACCTCGAACAGAGTCCCAAAAAAACGTAACAAGGGCAATAACTCCGGAAAAGATATTTACGCGGTTCTGATTTTCAAACTCCATCAAGGTATTGATACCCTGAAGGCACACATCAAATTTGATGATCCTATCTTAAACGGTTACTGAGAAAAATTGGCTCCTTTGAAGACACCTCGAACAGAGTCTCAAAAAAACGTAACAAGGGCAATAACTCCGGAAAATATATTTAAGCGGTTCTGATTTTCGAACTCCATCAAGGTATTGATACCCTGAAGGCACACATCAAATTTGATGATCCTATCTTAAATGGTTACTGAGAAAAATTGGCTCCTTTGAAAACATCTCGAACAGAGTCCCCAAAAAACGTAACAAGGGCAATTACTCCGGAAAAGATATTTACGCGGTTCTGATTTTCGAACTCCATCAAGGTATTGATACCCTGAAGGCACACACAAAATTTGATAATCCTACCTTTAACGGGTTCTGAGAAAAATTGGCTCCTTTAACTCGGACGCACGGACGCACGGACGCACGGACACACGGACGGACGCACGGAGCTCAAATCTATATCTCCCTTCCACTTCGTGGCGGGGGATAATAAAACCGCTTATACATGTACTTATAGAATAGCGATGATTTAGAAGTGCAATATTAATTATGACACATTTCATACTTTTGAGATCTCGTCAAAATAATGTCAACAAATCACATCTGGTTTCACGGCCTAAAATTAATTAAAATTCAAAATTAATTAAAATCATTTAAAAAATAATTAAAGATTTGTTCATAGTAACAAACGGTGCTAACCTATATTATCAATATTACAGTTATTATTATCAACTTAAACATGTTGAATTTAACAAACAAATTTTATCACTCGTGATTTAAAAAACACTGCTCAAATTTATAAAACCCTTGCATCAAAACAGGCCTTCCCACAATGCAATTTGACAGTGAGCTTTAGGACACCTTTGTATGTTTGCATTCATCAATCAAAACTAATCAAAGAACGTCCCACGAGATATCCTTTCATCTTTAAGAGTTGAAAGAGAACTGAAGCTTTGATCATATTGATGAAGAAATACCCCTTGCCTTTAAAATTGGACAAACATATATATGATGCTCCATTTTATCTGGTTTCATAATGTCTTAAAATACCAGAATATTATTTATTAAAAGTAGAAAAGAAAGGAAAAAATATCTTTCTTTTCAGAATTGCAATATAGTTTTTATTAAATCTGATCTAATTATTTTTATTTTTAGGAATTTCTTTTCCTAAGTTATATAATTTATTTAAAACATAATTATCATTGTTTAAAATTGTTTGATATTTATTAAAAAATACAAACAGTCTTTTAAATTTAAACATCAAACAAGGTTTCTATGAATAAATTCTACTTATAGATTGTATTCAAAATCAACATTAATTCATGTTGCATCTTTTTTATATTTTTTTTAGGATTCAGCAAATAATAATGCAAATGCAAAGAAATTGGAACATGATTTCGTTATTTCTGGACAAAATGAAGAATAATGCAAATATGGGGGTATGCAAAATATGTCTTTACTTAGCAGACCCATCATATACGAAAGAGGACAATATAAACAAATTCTACACCATTCATATGCACAAAAAATATAATACAACAAAATAATAATAATTAATAACAACATTAATAGTGACGAGGACAGGTGAAGCAATAAAGTCATTATCAAATCAAAGATGCAATTTAAAAAATATTTTTTCTAAAGTAATTAACACTTTATTTTTTTATTTTTTATATTTTTTTTTACACTTTATTAATTTGATCTTACCGACAACATAATAAATTGGAATTATACTTAGTAGAACTTTATGGTTTTGTCAAGGCTATTCAGTCTCCACTTGACATTAGGTGAAAATATCATAATTTTGACACAAGATTTTCCAAAAATCAATTCTGATCCTTTCAAAGATTGAAAACAAAAGAATTAACCGAACTTAATACAGATCAGTGTTTTTGCTCATATCACCTGATTGACGTGATGATATTGACGATATCACAAGCACCTGTCACTCACCCCTCTGATTGACAGGGATCTATATATCTAGGGGACATGTCAGTACCGTTTACATGGATCGGGCCAGGAGTGATTGCAAATACGGACGTCTCTGTAAATCAAAACAATGCAACAACATTAATGTGAATATAAGTATTTTTTATCTATATCAGCTTTTCTATAACTATTTGATATGCACCAAAGCAGATTCTATATCAAAAATTACTTTAAAAATTTAAAAAAAATATGTAACATTTGAATAGGATTTGATTGTATCTTGTAAAGATGATATTTTGTGAGAAATACATTATTGCATAATATTTCTGGAAATGATTTGAAAAAGTTTTAGTTTTGATATCTAAGCTTTGAAATCTGGTTGCGATGTTGAAAAAGAAAACTCTTCTTTTTAAAAATATTTTAAGAATTTGCATAATTTTGAATAATGAATCTGAAAAGGCGCATCAATATGTTAAAAAGCAAACAAAAACGCATTTTGAATTCTGTGAATTCTTACAATGAGATTAAAGGATATCTTGAATCTGCTTTTTTGCTTATATTAAACAACATCAGGGTAATTTACAACAGGCAACTGACTGAATACATAATTACCATTCACTTCTGAAATTAACAACAGAAAAAATAAACATTTGTTAATTTAACATCAACATAGACATCAGCAACAATAAGTTAAATAATTCACATTGCTAATAGGATTAAAACTTATATTTGTATGCATGGTTAAAAAAATCTTGTATCTAGAATGAAAATTAGGATGTATGATATTACTTAATGTCACAAAATTAACATTTCAAAAGTTAAACCATGCAAATAAAATTATATAACAGTGTAAAAAACAAATAATATCCTCATATGAAAGTCAAAATCAGAAACAGAGAAAAAAAACTTTTTGCCAGAGGAAACTAAACATGAGTGATTACATTTTAGAAGACATCATAATTATCAATGATAATCACACCACATTTATCATTCATTACCACACCACTTGTACTTAATCATTTTAGAACATTTGGTTAACAAGTTATGACATGAATATAACAAAACTAAAATATATAAACAAAAGCATTATGACAATAACATATGTAAGATATATAATCACTAAAACATAAATGTACAATATTCTTACAAACAATTTGGGATACGATCAAATGAATATGTTTGAATTAAACAAATGTGATAAAATTTTACAACAAGAATAAAGAAGAGCATATCATGAATACAGAAAAGTATTGCCAATAATATAATGACTACCTGATGTCTCATAGATGACATCTCACATACCACATCTCACAGATCAATCTTACAGATCAGATCTCACAGATCATATGTCACAGACCACATCTCACAGATCATATGTCAAATACCACATCTCACAGACCATATCTCACAGATCAATCTTACAGATCATATCTCACAGACCATATCTTACAGACCACATCTCACAGATCACATATCACAGACCACATCTCACAGACTATATCTCACAGATCACATCTCACAGACCACATCTCACAGACCATATCTCACAGATCCATATCAGACAGATTACAGATTACAGATCAAGTACATCATATTATTGACTACCAAAGGGAATTTTCCACAGAGAAACATCTCACATCTCACATCTCACAGATTACAGATCACATCTCACAGATTACAGATCACATCTCCAAAATGACATCACACAGACCATGCACATCCCACATCAAGCAAGATCATAGATCCAACAGATCATGTACATCACATTATGGAATACCAAGAAGAACGTTACACAGAAATCATCAGAGAGTACGAAGGACATCAAAAGACAACTCATCAATGATGTAGCCACCAGACCAATCAAAATAAGATTTGAAATCGCTCATCGGAATAATTCAATTCTTAGATGTAATACAGGACGTGAGCATCAAAGTCATAAAGATAATTTTTATGGTCACTCCAAACCAGAGAACAAGGGCCTGCCTTAGCCAATATTGATATGTGGTATGCCAATATCATGTTAGGTATTGACTTCCTTAGGGGTAACAGTTTTTATAAAATCTAGGTTCAAGGTCTTTAAAATACCATCAATGCCATAGACATCTTGTCTAGGAACTTTAAAACCAACTCAAAATCAAGGATGGTTACCTTAATTGCATAAAAGAAAAATTGTCTCTTTTAAAGAGTTCATGTTATTGTCAAACAAAAGTGTGATAACTTTTTTGAGAGGCATTTTAGAAGTTGGAATGACAATAATGCTGAGGAATATATGGATGACAACTTCTTTGTTCATTGAATGCAATGATTGGACACAGATTCTTGTGTCAAAACGTCGCATACAATGAACAAAGAAGTTGTCATCCATATATTCCTCGGTATTAAAAGTGTGATATATGAAAAATCTAACATATTCCCTATCACTTCATCCCTTTACAATGAGAGACTGGTAAAATGATTAATATCAACCTATGAAGAGCCATCTAGTCAAGGAAAGATGATAGTAAAAATTTAAATCAGGTGATTCCAGCTGAACAATAAATTTAATTTCTTGTTAATGATTAGCAATTTTCAGACAGCATAAGACAAATTGATCAAACTCTTCCCTCTCCCATCTATCATAAGGTTAACTAAGCAACAACATCAAACATCACAGAAAGCCTCCAGTCAATGAAGATGGTGATCAGCCAATCAAAATCAGATTTGGCTTCACTCCGATCCTGCATCATTCATTGGCAGACGGGCTGGAAATAACCTTCACAGAGTTGGTGAAAAGAGTGGATCCCAGGGGAAGACATTATAGGAGACTTGCCAGTCTTGACTGACCGGAGTATTTGAGGAGTATTTGAGGAGTATCTAAGGAGTATCTAAGGAGTATTTGAGGAGTATTTGGGGAGTACTTGAGGAGTATTTGGGGAGTATCTGAGGAGTATTTGAGGAGTGTTTGAGGAATACTTGAGGAGTATTTGGGGAGTATTTGAGGAGTATTTGGGGAGTATCTGAGGAGTATTTGAGGAGTATTTGAGGAGTATTTGAGGAGTATCTAAGGAGTATTTGAGGAGTATTTGGGGAGTACTTGAGGAGTATTTGGGGAGTATCTGAGGAGTATTTGAGGAGTGTTTGAGGAATACTTGAGGAGTATTTGGGGAGTATTTGAGGAGTATTTGGGGAGTATCTGAGGAGTATTTGAGGAGTATTTGAGGAGACTATAGGGGAAGTAGAGCAGTAGGTGGAAAGTTGGGGTTAATCTGCTCTAGGCTGACGGAAACTCTGTTCAAGGTTTCAGCTCTGTAGGTAAATGCCTGCTCATCACCTGGGAGGCGGAGGTTTGATCCTAACATGCCATACCAAAAAACGTTAAGAGATGGAAGACGTTGCTCATTAACTTGAACTGGCACAGCACCGTGTCTGCAAATTTCCAATTTACTTTGTATTGAGGACAATAAAATAATTTAATGAAAACAATAAGAAATTGTTCTATTATCTAGATGAGGATTAGTTGAAAAACTTACATGCCTAGCAGGTTAGAGTTGATCCAAATTGGCATCATTCAGGGAGAACTTTTAATGGGGGGAAAAGATTATTTTTTAAAAACGTTTTTTCATCAATGTTTAATAATAAGTTTATGGCAAATGCATCATCTTTGATCAGTGTGGCAACATCTCATTACTCATGCCTATTGAACATGGAAGAATGAATATTTTCAAGCATCAAGCAAAGCTGTTGGTGGCCATGCATTTTTGTGTGAAGACCTTTCATTCATTGGGCAAGGGAAATTGATAAGCGTAGCCTGACCTAACATTATGCCTACATAAGAGGCCTTCTTTTGTTAAAATAGATTACCTTACATTTGGTAACATTTATTTTACTTTTTGAGATTATATCTTATTTTCCTCAAAAAACGTGTGTCTGTTCTTTGAAAGTGCTGTTCTGTTATCAAAGTGAAAACTAATTGTATCATTGAGAGAGAAAGTGGATGGTTTGGTTAATGCTCTAAAGGTCACAGGCAGGTAACGTTGTCTAGGGATGGAGCTAAAGTTAAAGTGACACAGAGTATCGATCTTTCTTAAAATTTTATTTGGTTTTGATAAGCTACAAAATATCTAATATGGTGATTGAAGTTCATATCTCATCACTGAACTTGCAAACTTATCCATTTATACATACTATCTCTAAAATGCTTGATTTTATGGAAAAATCAAGAAAACATCTCAAATACGTTTAATATTCGAAATTATGCATCCAATTAATCTACCTATTAGTTACAATACCTAATAAACATAATCGAATCGAATATATCTTCCTGTCAGCTTATGACAAGGTTTCAAAATTACGTTTGGTGAATTTGCATGCACCACTCGAGCCACATTGTCCGGTTTTCCATCAAAATCCCGACTTTGAATGGCCATATTTTGGCTCTAAGGTACTGATTGACCTTTAACTTGTTATTTTCAGTAACAGTTAGTGGTTTCCGATGTAATAACATCGATTTCAAAATTTGACATATGTGATTCTATCAACATACTCTGTGTCTCTTTAAGGCAGTTGATTGGTTGGCTTCAAAGTCAATAGAACTGTCGCTTAAAGGAAGATATTCTACAACTTTAAAAAAAAGCTATTAAAGCGTCTAAAACAAACATTTTGCAACATATTTTTTGGACTATATTAATCGTTATCTCATTGATTTGTAAAACACGATGCCGCATTGAAGCAATCGCTTTTGTTTAAAGTCATTGGGTTATCTTGACCTGTCCTTTCAACAAATATCAAATTAATTACTCGCAGTTTCAAAAGGCCTTGTAGCCCTTTAGTTGCAATACTGTCTTGAAATAACTGAAGAATTTGTATTCAAATTTTAATTTTTAAATTGAACTTAATAATTGTGTAAGAATTCACTTGAGAGAGTTGTTGGCATTTTCTAATTAATTTCTGCAAAGTGAATTTGTTTAAAATGTATGTTTCAGCCAATATGTTAAAGAGACACAGAGTATGTTGATAGGATCACATATGTCAAATTTTGAAATCGATGTTATTACATCGGGAACCTTTAACTGTTACTGAAAATAACAGGTTAAAGGTCCATCAGAACATTAGAGCGAAAATACGGCCATTCAAAGTCGGGATTTTGATCGAAAACCGGACAATGTGGCTCGAGTGGCGCGCGCAAATTCGCCAAACGTAATTTTGAAATCCTGTCATAAGCTGACAGGAAGATATATTCGATTCGGTAGTGTTTATTAGGTATTGTAACTAATAGGTAGATTAATTGGATGCATAATTTCGAAAATTAAACGTATTTGAGATGTTTTCTTGATTTTTCCATAAAATCAAGCATTTTAGAGATATTATGCATTAATGGATATATTTGCAAATCCAGTGATGAGATATGAAATTCAATCAGCATATTATATATTTCGTAGCTTATCAAAACCAAATGAAATTTAAAGAAAGATACTCTGTGTCACTTTAATTTTCAGTTTCAATTATCTTAACCAATTTCATCAATTTTATTTGAAATATCCAGAATTGTTTGGTTTTTTTTCACAACCCTAATGTCACTCAATTTCATTACACCACTAAGATCCTAAAATATTCGGAAGTTTCAATGATAAAATCAATTTCAAATCATACAACTCTACCATTATTGCAAATGGTGGAGCAAGGGAGATAACTTGTACAGCCTTCTACTGGCACTTCACTGGAATTTTAAACACCTGTTATAGAGATTATCGAACATAGTGAGGATGCCTTCACATTTTATCATCATTTATGATAACGTTAACCACATTTTCTGTCTTAAGAAATTAAAGAATGAGCTGAGTAAACTAACATATTTCAAAGTGATCTATTTTCTTTCTATCTACTTCTTATCATTTTATTATTTCTTAATATTCCTATACAAGGATTATAAAAGTATCTATTGACCTGAAGCTATCTGTCTATTTTGAATATTATACTGGTTGTTTATAGGATATAGGCAACACCTTTGATTAATGATTAATGATACATTGCAACATCTGACCTCAGCAATTAGCAGCAAGGATTTGCCTACATTATATATAGGGTCTTTGGCTCTGTAGCTTATCAGACTATCTACCATTCATTATATATCACATATGAATCAAAACTTTATTAGAGTCAAAGAATATATTCACAAAATTTCAATGATGAAAATGGCGATAAATTTGAAAGATTGTTAAAAAGGAACACCTATAAATGATACATATCTGGAACTGAGCTCAGATACTTTGTAAGCCAACAGAAGAACCAACATAGCTTACTGATGAAGATGGCGATAAGTTTGGTAATTGTTGACAATGACCACTTATCAATGATAAACCACTAAAACGGGCCTCAGAAAGTTTGTTAACAAACAGAAGAACCAAGATGGCTTATTGATGAAATATATGTGATAAGTTTGCTAATTGTTGACAAAGACCTTTAATGATAAACCACTGAAACTGACCTCAGAAACTTTGTTAACAAACAGAAGAACCAACAAAGCTGGCTGGTGAAGATGTAATAAGTTTGGTAATTGTTTAATAGGACCCCTAATAAATGATAAACCACTAAAGCAGACCTCAGAAAGTTTGTTAGCCAACACTGCAGAACCAAGATGACTTAATTATTGATGAATATGTGATATGTTTGGTAATTGTTCACAAAGACCTTTAATGATAAACCACTGAAACGGACCTCAGAAAGTTTGTTAACCAACAGAGAAGAACCAACATGGCCGGCGGGTAAAGATGGCGATAAGTTTGGTAATTGTTGACAATGACCACTTATCAATGATAAACCACTAAAACGGGCCTCAGAAAGTTTGTTAGCAAACAGAAGAACCAACATAGCTTACTGATGAACATGTGATAAGTTTGCTAATTGTTGAATAGGACCTTTAATGATAAACCACTGAAACGGACCTCAGAAAGTTTGTTAGCCAATAGAGAAGAACCAACATGGCCGGCTGGTGAAGACCCTACAGGGATTTGGTAATGGCGTCAGATGATGCATGGATCCTGGGAACTAATCTAGTTAGCGAGAGTCAATATGGTTAGGATTAATCGTGAAGTAGGAGAATCTATGGCGATTTGAAACAAAACCACCACTTGTGTGATTGGAGAGTGATAGATTCCCTAGCCAGGGTGAATCACCAAAGTGTCAGATGGTCATATTATCGTCTGTCATCTAAAAATCAGATTAGCCTATGACAGAACAAGAGAGTTAAATTTTCTTTTAAAAGACATTAAAAAATTATTCATTTTGTTACATTTTTTAATTGATTTTTTTGTCATTATTTTAATTTTTCTTAAATACTGTTGAAATTCTGAAAAATAACCTGATTATTCCATTATATTCCAGGACATTTATGTTACATAAAACTATTGACTGATAGCAATTTACACAGCAAACTTACGTGTTGCAATTTTTCGCAAAATTAGTTTTCCGCTAAGCAATGAACAGTTGAAGTAGAATTTGATTTTAAGGACCGATGCAAGCTTAAAAGAGACTTATAAGGCCTAGAAAGCTCAGATCATGAGAGAACAGCCAATAAATTTAAACATCCACTAACCTCGACTTACCCCTTCTTGATTTTCGTTCAAAGAAATTCAACAAAATAAAAACTGGGTTTAATTTTTTTTAGTTGTCCAAAAAACAACTTAAATTAGCCTTTCATTGAGACAGTGTAATTATCAGCTGTGAAAAACCCACCTGGGTTAGGGGCCATAAAACTCGCGCGTGTGTGACGTAATAAACAGACTATACAGAGTAACGTATCATTATTTCAACTGAAATACCGCCTAAATAATTGTTTAATTACCATTGATGTGGACATCTTTTTTATACCAAATTCTTAGTAGTGTAACATCGTCAAATGATTTATCTAACTGAGAGGAAAACATTTTCTGAAAATCATTAATTTTTAAAAAAAATTTCTGTGGTATTGTTACGATAGATGAATAGATAACAAGGCTGATTCTTTTTAAGACGTCACAAAAAGGGGGCAAGACCAGTCATGCATTCACTGGTTTGTGGCCTGATAAGTCTAAGCAGCCTATCATAAGTGGTTTTTAAAAACGGCTTTCATTACCAAACAGAACATATATTTGAGTAGCGACCTTTACGCACTATACAATATTGTAATCAGGCTTTCATATATTCCAAAGAAAATAGTGAAATATGATTGTGGTTATGTGAACTTTAAGCCACAGCCCAATATCTGATGACTAAAACTGCATGAGCATCAAACAATCCAGTACATTGTTATAGGACATGCCTAGGCACTAATTAAATTACCAGGTGTCAACTCGTTACATCAGTGCTAAAAATAGCTCCAAACCAAGTTGACATCTGTGTTGGCACTTTTAAAGTGTAACATGTCCAGTATTGATTTAGCCTGTTCAAATTTCAAACACAAAATTCAATTTCAATTGAGTAATTGTTATGAGTCAGACAAATATTCAACTGCATTTGCTAATTTTTGGCTGAGAGAAAATAGGTCCTTCAAAAAATACAAGAGAATATTTTGGGTTTTTGGAAAATATAGGAAGGCCCAATGAAATTCCACTAAAAAATTAAACTTTTAATAATTATTGAATCAACTTAAATGTTTAGTTAATCATGTGCTCAATATTTACAACAAATGAATGATTTTTGTTACAGATTCAATGATAATTTAGATGTAACCTCAAATGATTTTGTTTATGACATTTTATTTAGTTGAAATACTGAAATACTATTTTTTTAAATAAAAGTCTAGTGATCTCAGGTCCATGTTAAAATGAAAAGTAAAACACACATGACTTAAAAGTAAAATCCTATATATTCACAACTGAAAGGCTATATAACAAGACAATATCTTCTTACATAAATATTTCTTGAAGATAAACAACCACACAGACAATTTAAACAAGAACTTCAGATACATATAAAACCACTGGCTCAGAGCCAAACACATCTGAATTAAAACTCTTTTGTAGGACATGGCATCAATGGGAAAGGCCAGATTGATAAACAGCAAGGTTAGCAAATCAATGTATTACAAACCCAACTCGTTCTTGTTTTGACTAAACTGTTGGGCTAAGATAGGATTGAAGGTTGACGTAAGATGTTTTTATCAAGTATCAAATCAATTTATCATCAAAAACTATTTTTTACAGAAGATATCGCTTGTGAAAGATCGAGTGATATCTCGTGGGAGTTATCGTTTTGACAGAAAATTTTGAACAATATTATGCTCTGTAATTGCCTAGTACATGAAATCACAAAAGATTTGCATCACCATGTAATGACGTCACACTGCTTTGATGTCATAATCATGACGTCACAAAATTTTGATGTCATCAACAAAATGACATCACAATGTTTAAAATACAACCTCTCATACAACCTGGGTCATACATATCGATGCTAAGGCAATTACAACCATGATATAAACATACTTAACATAAACTTCAACCTGACTTGGCCTCAAATAAAAAGAATCCTGGGTGTGTTTATGAGGAAATATGGTATGAGAAATTAAGTTGATACTCCTGACGGGTGTACGATTGAACTAGGATGTTGGATTCAAGTGAATGGGGAGCATATCATACAATAAAGGAACTTTTGGTATGGTATGGTATGGGGTTTATCACCGCTTTCAAGAGTATTTCACTTATATCTACTTCAGCTAGTATTATTGCAGGGAGCAAGCCCGCAACACTGATGGTATTGTATGGTATGGTATGGTATGGTATGGGGTTTATCGCCGCTTTCAAGAGTATCTCACTTATATCGCGGCTGCTAGTATTATTGCAAGGAGAAAGCCCTCAATGCTGATGTGGCTATGTATTGTGGTGAAACCTACGAGCACCGGCTGGAACTAGCGAACCATGGGTGGTACTGCGCTGAAATTCAGTGTAGCATTGCACCCAAACCTGACTGCGTGTAGAACCGTTGTCAGACAAAGTTGCCGAGCCCCTGGCAGTATTCGAAATAGGAGCGAACGCGCTAACCACTGCAATATCCCACCCCCTAAGGAACTTTTAATTCACGTTTTACAAATCAAATTGATACATATATAGAACGTCATT
Source organism: Steromphala cineraria (assembly GCA_916613615.1). Classification (NCBI taxonomy): domain Eukaryota; kingdom Metazoa; phylum Mollusca; class Gastropoda; order Trochida; family Trochidae; genus Steromphala; species Steromphala cineraria. The sequence goes on from OU744730.1 coordinate 9,062,799, forward strand.
CTAGTGCATTTTTTTGTTTGTATTGAACTCGTAGATGTCACAAAGAGCAAAGAAACAACGAGTTCGCAGAACGAGTTGTTTCTTTGCTCTTTGTGACATCTACGAGTTCAATACAACGAAAAAATGCACTAGAATGACGTTCTATATTTATTACATACCCTTTTTTCGTTTAATTTACTTCAAATAAATCCGTTCACGGAAGAATGTTTACATGTTGTCTTGACCTAATTAATTACTCCGCTAACCCTTTCACGAAATATTACGTCATCACATTCCTCCACCTATGACGTCAAATGGAAATAGAGTGCATACAAAACTGTTATGAATATTTGGGAAAAAAACTGACGCAAGATGCTATAAATTTCTTTAATAACACTTGCATACCACTTGCACGTATATCAACATTTCATTCGAATACAATATAAACATTCATAACTTGAAACATAATTCGTTGACATTCGGCAAAGTTCGGTCACAACATATTCAAACGTGAACATGGAGAGATGACGTTACAGAAAAGTTCAACGAGATGAAATGACAGTACTAACTCAGAATCTGAATCACTATCAATGATGGCACGTCTACGTTTTGGAAGGACAGGACCGAGGGACATTCATTGCATTGACTTTGTTTGTGAGGTAAAGTTGAAGTTACCGTGATATGAAACGATCACCAGTAAATGTTGCTGTCGCTGAGTAGACCGGAAGTCATAATTTGACCCCATTGTCACTGAAAATGACAGCGGTTTTGTGCGATTTGAATCACAAGAACCGGAACCGGGTTACCTAAACTTTTCGCCCTTCATTGTTTTCCCTCAGGTAATTTGCAAACTTCGTGATTACACTTGTTGCTTTCTTGACGGTTTTGTCGATTTAGTTTTTGAGATCGATATTTTCGTTGCGATCGGCGAAGTGTAATTTAAATATATTTGTTAATATTTCTATCTATAAATTGTGAGCAATGTAAATTTATCCTGATATAAACACTCAGGAATGTCTGAATTATTAAATTTCTATAAATATAGCTGACATGACACCTACCTCGCTAAGAAAGTAGTTCCGTGAGAAGTGCAATACGGAGTGCAATACGGAATGAGGAGTGCAATACGGAATTGGTTGTATTTCATTACGTATTACTATCGTAAGATTACATGGGTATGTAATAAATGATTTCACTGCACCATTGAAATAGGATGTCAGTTTCAAGTGAAAAGGGCAATTCAAGTACAGAGGTTAGCAAATCAGTGTATTACAAATCAGATTGATACTTGTTTTGACTGCACCATTGAACTAGGATGTCTGTATCAAGTGAATAGGGCGGATATCACCCAGAGGTCAGGAAATCGATACAAGATTGTTACTCACTCCCAATTTACAATTTGCTCTGAAAAGTATCAAGAAGCCATGTTTAGAGGGATGAAATCAATTTCCGAGAATTGGACATTAATACACACTACAATTGCTTCAAAGCAATTTCATCACCATGGATACTCATGAAATGAAATCTTTATGTGACTTTTGCTCCAATATATTTAGAATGTAATACACACATTTAGAAGATGTGCATAATCCAAATGTGCGTGAGGAATCAAATTGCCATAGATGAAAAATGATGTCCAAATATGACTTTTACTCATATATATTCTTTTGGAATATTTACACATTACAAAATGGCTTTTACACATGAAAGCTACAATTCTAACGAATAGTATAGCCTTTGAAATATTTCAAATGCATCTTAATTTAACTGAAATCTACAATATTTACAGAATCTAATAAGGCCATGGCATTCGATAATGGGAGGTTAATTCTAAATACATCATAAAGTGAATCTTACTTAGATTATCTTAAAGATAGAAAATCAATTAATTTTTCATGAGTCTCTTGCATAACACAACTAAATTTAGACTATAAACAATACAATCAGTTCGATGGATGTAGAATTTGAAATGTAATTTTGAGCTGATAATACCACAACTTTAAAAAAAAGATCTTAATAAAGTTATCTTTAAACAATGAAAAAAACATCACCATGGATACGAATAAACATACAATTTCATGCACCTCACAGATTAATCTGATCTTTATTTAGACTGTTTACACTAAACTGCTTGTCAATTACCCGAAATAAATCTAAAAGACTGCTGGTTACATGTCACACTGTCTCCCAAGATATTCTTGATTTGATTATTACGATATTTGTGGCTTGTAATGAGACATCTATTCACATCGGTGTCATCTATCTATGTTTAGTAGAAGTTAAAGTTCATTTAGTGAATTGAGGATAATGCTTTGGGGTTAAAACATAACATAGAGCTATTTCCATTAGACATAAAATGATAAAAACTATTTAGAAATCATATTTTTATTTATAACTATTTCTTAAAATAAGGCCCCGAAAAATTTTAAGGTTAAGATCAAAGTTATGGTATATTGCAGAAATTTTTTTTCAACAAAAAATAGAAAATATGAAATAGATTTTAACTTAATATCACCTTATCCCTGCGAAAAAACATTTCTTAAGGCTTACATACAGAAACAAGTTGCAAGTTAATAGTTCATGTTTTGATGTTTTTTCTAGGCTACTGGTTCGGGATGCAGATTCAAAATTTTGCCAATCGGACATTTCAACTTTGACCCAAACGGCGAACCAGAAGTATTATTTATTCATGAATAATGATAAGAGATGTTTATTGTTTCTTTATTTAAACATAAAAGTAACTTACGACATGTTTACAAACCTAAACTTCATTTTGATAGAGAATGACGATAACATATAACTAATTTATGATCACGTTCAATGATTCAATCAATTGTTTTCAATTGTATCACTTTCGTTTTGAACACGTCTCACAAAACATCGATAAAATGACAAAAAAGGTTTGGCTTCGAAACTTAAAATTATCTGCTTGAATTTACCTTCTTTATTCATCTATCTAGTGTCTCGATCACTATGCATTTTAAAAGCAGCTATAAATTCAATCTATTTGATAAACGATGTCCCGTAACATGACCGCGAAGGACATTTGTCAAAACCAGGTGGTCGTGATAGTTTCAAGAAGACATATTACATGTGCACTTTGTTTTGTCTAAAAATGACACGATCAGTAATATTTCGAAGGGTATTTTAAAAAGATAAAAAGAATATACATGTATATTGAATCCAAACATACTGGAATATAGTTCCAATCTATTTTCCTGGTCAACATCAGAAACAAAATACTTTTTTTCTAGGCCTAAAATAAATATTTTATTTGCTATGGAAATCACATTGAAACACTAGTCAGTAGCTTTATAATAGATAAAAAGATTTAAAGTCCTTTAAATGAATTACCTTGGTTTGTCATTGAGAATAACGGTTATATAATTTACTGGAAAGGGTACATGTCAGCAATTACCTTCAACATCAACTAACCTCGACCTTACCACTTCTCGATTTTCGTTCAAAGATTTTTCAAAAAAGTAAAAGCTGGACTTTATTTTTGTTAATTTGTCAAAAAAACACCTTTAATTAGCCTCTCATTTAGTCAGCGTAATTATCGGCTGTGCTTTCAAAACCAAACTAAACATATTTGAGTAGCGACCTTTAACGCACTATACAATATTGTAATCAGACTTACTATATTCCAAAGAAAATAGTGAAATATGTTTGTGGTTATGTGAACTTTAAAGATTTTCTAGCTTATTGATAAAGGACAAGTTTCATGTCATGATGTTCTGGAAATTATGGAAACAATTTAGATATTTACGTCCCTCTTTATCAATAATTGGATCATGTTGAAGTCATTAGAACTATGTTTGTACTTAATCAATAGATCAAGGAAACAAGCTTCTTTAAGAAACCATTCTTTCTAGAGCATTTATTGACATTACATGTTCTTCAGCTTCTTTGTTAAAAGATATTTTCAATAAAGCATCTTGGTCAAATCATATCATCATTGTCGTCGTCACGGCATGAGTTCTTATCGCTCACAATTAGACAAGATAGCATTTAGTTAATTAAAGAAGTACCAATATTTTGCAATACAATGAAGAACAATACCTATCATGACTTACTGGTGAAGTTTCTTGTTTTAAGAATGTTTGTCCTTGATGTGTGAAGAAAGATTATCAATATGACCATTTCTAGGCAATGATGGCAAATAATGCTGTATATATAAATGACCATTTATAAGTCAATATATCATATCATTGAAAATACTATTTAGACTGATCAATGATTGAATGGTTTCTTGTGTAAAGACAAGAATCATGGTACTTGGGTCATATTAGAGTCTAATCCCTTGCATAAAATATTTACATGTTGAAGCCCTTCTTAAAGGGGCAGTAGCGCGTTTTTTGATAATTTTATTTTTAAAATATTTCACTTATAATTGTAAGTTAAAACTAAATATATTACATTGACAGTGTCAACAATCTCATTACACCGGCAAATTTCCTATTGTGAGAGGACAAAGTATGAGGATTCACATAAAATCCATTGGCGGCCATTTTTTGTGAACACCTTATATTCATTTGGTATAAGAAAAAGGAATCGCATGGCTTTACTTTATGTTATATATTTGAATTATTGCTGCTTCGTATAGTTTAAATACATTGTCTTTCAATTGGAACCATTTATTTTCATTTTCCTGACATCACCTTTTATTTCCCCTAAAAACGTGCTACTGCCCCTTTAAAACTAAGTGACCAAACAACTGGCCTTGTTAATAAGTAAGGGACTAATGATCTGGACATCAAACAGACCGAACACATACTAAAATAGAACACTTAACAAAGATTTATATAATTTATCAAGCCACATCAACAGATCAGGTCCACTTTGGACAACTGTTTACAGCAAGCCAAATGTTCCATTGGGAAACAAAGGTAAGGCTAGTTGTCTCTAAAAGGTAAGGTAACGTCAAAAATAAATAACTTTGGACAATAGTTTACAACAATTCCCAAAAGAACCTTTGGAAAAGAAAAGTAAGGCTTAAGATTTCACTGTCTCTGACAGGTAGGGCAATGAAATTTGAAATTCGAGTCTGGTCATTTACGTCCCTACGAGACTACAGGTAATATTTTTCCACTTAATCTCTGTTACAAGAAGATCGAGTTACTGGCTAGGAAAAACAAAATGGTGTTATGGAACTTTTACAACATTAAATAGTCTTGATTAAGTTTGCAGTTGGGGGTATAAGATGAATGGAATTAAGGAATATTTGATGTCTTTTTCTTACCACATAACCCAAAAGTAATTTTGATTATCAATACACTAATATAACATTTTGTTCATGTTGCATTGAAAAAGTTCTTTCAAACATAAAATACTGTTACTTGTTTATCATCATTAATTCCCACAGAGGTAGATCAAGTTACAAAAAGTTGTTGATTTAACCTCTCTTTGAATTAGCTGAGTTTGTGGGATAGAAAGGTAGAAGCCTGATTGGACGAAATCAAAGTTAGTTGTCCAAAATGCAACGCTGATCAAAAGACGAGAACCACCCTTTCTATGTTAGAAGTGTTTTCATTGGCTGAAATTTTTCAAATGGTTTGTGGTGCAATATTTTGTCACTAGGCAATTTTTGATCAACATTTTTCAACTTAACTTACCTCTGTAGAGTGAATCGTTTACAAAGTTTAACAATGTACCAACTATTGTACCTGTGAAAGAATTATCAACTTCTAACACACTACACTCAGCCAGACCATTGTATATTGCATGATATCACATTTCATGTGATGATATATATTTCTTATAACACTGTCTATATAAGTAAATAATAAATGATATTATCAACGGTAGAGAGAAATATCAATATAGAGGACAGTAATATCCTGACTGACTCAGACACAGACACTATTCTCCCTTCTTCAGCAACATTGATATATTAGGTCAACAAAGCACAACCTTATCATGCGAAGATATGATTAATCATTTTGAATAGCAAGAGAATAACACTGTAGTTTGCAGGACTCTTAGTCCTTTTCATCAATCAAAATGAATGTAGAAAACAAAGTTAAGTGATCAGATAGCTGAATTTCGATTAAATACCATTTAGATTGTGAAGAAATGTAACATTATTATATTTGGCATCACACTATCTGCACATTCTTGTACTTTTTTGGGCCGAGTCCCTTGCAGGATGCAACATTATTATTTAGGCAATGCCGCCAGCAAAATGTTACATTGTTATTTTTGGGATCACACTATGTTCAATAGTACAAGGTCTTGTATTTTCTCGGGCCGAGTCCATTGCGGGATTCGAACCCACAACCTTTGAGTCAGGCAACACCACCAGCAATGACCATGCCAGCAATTTCGCTTGCTAAGCCATCCAATTTTACAGTCGATTGATAAGTAGATTACCTAAAAGGGACAGATCTATTGCTTGACACTCTGACTCTTGATCAATCAAAATATATTTACATAATACAAGGGTAGCTGCTCAACTTTTATGTTCTGGTGCCTTGAGAAACATGAGGAATATAGGAGTGAACAGATCTGACAAACCTTAGAGGAACAGATCTACCCAACATTTTTGGACATGAAAATTTGATCAATCAAAATAATTGAACATATTTGTTAGTGTTGCTCAATTTTTTGTTCAGATGTCATTTGAAATCCAATTACAATTAACAGATTAAAGGGACAGATCTATCAGTGGAAATTTTATAGTCATCTAACAAGCAAACTGTATATTTTGACATTAACAAATAACTGTATGAAAAGCAAGTCTAGATCTGTGGTGCACTACAAATAACCTATTCTCTTAGACTCTTTTCTTATATTTAATAAAACAAGCAGACATGGTCATCAACATCCCCCGCCAAATATTTTCCTACATGGGCCGTAACTCTGTAATAAGTAATTGCATTAACCTCATTTTTTAACTTCATCAAGGTATTGATACCCTTAAGACACACAGCCAGTTTGGTTAACCTATCTTAAATAGTTTCTGAGAAAAGTTGTCCCCTTTGACGACTCCCTCGATCAGAATCCAAAAACACGAAACAAGGGCAATAACTCCGTAAAAAATAATTTTGCGACTCTTGATTTTCGAACTAAATCAAGGTATTGATACAATGAAGACTCAAAGCAAGTTTGTTTATTCTATCTTACATAGTTTCTGAGAAAAGCTGTCCCCTTTAACTCAGACAGACGGACAGATGCACGGACGGATCCCAAACCTATATCCCCCTTCCACTCTGTGGCTGGGGATTTAATATTTGTTTGAAAATAATTATATGTCCAAGGCTGAATAGTAGTCAAGTGTAACTGATTAAGTCCCTATTTTGTGTGACAGACTTTTGGGACACTAAAAGCCTTCAGAAATCCATTTAACAAGAGACTGAACTCGGTCTTGCAACTGACCTCAAGGTAACAGCAGTTAAACAGGTGCAGTAGCCGGCCTCCCACCTGATGCTATTAAATAAAGATGAAAGTAAACCATGCGATCGTGTCAATGCACTGATAGATCAGCTGATCAATGGAAGAACCGATCAGTTAACAGATTCTGTAATATCTTTACAGTCAAACTTAACGAAAGAGCCCCATCTTTTTATTCCAAATTCTGATGTAAGACATAGAATTAAAATGTAAACAGCACTGAATCCACAAATATCTTTTCCTAATTTCTTAATGCCATTTTCTAAAATTTCTCTGGAAATCAATGCAAATTAGATTGACAAAATCTCATCTTCCAGTTACTTGAGATCACAACTAATCGTAGGCTAACTGCAACAGTCAGAAGATCCAATCACACACTCAACGCTAAACTGTCAATTACTGTTATGCTTTCCGCATTCAATTGATTGGCTAATGATGTTGGGTCAAAGGTCAGCGTAATCTCCCTTGAATCCTACTATCAATACAACAAGTGCTTGAAATTAGCATTGATCGCTTGAAATTAGCATTGATCGCGTTTGGTATAATTAGCTTGCAGATACCAAAGCATTTAGATTAGATGATGAGTGTAATTATTGCTCTTCATTAATCATAGTTTCATCATATTTTATAATGTGATTTGAACCAAATGGAGTCATTATTACAAAAAACAATAAAGAAGGAATTGTGAACCAAATTTTCTCCTTTGAATAAAAATTCAAATAAAGAATAATCAGTGTAACTAAAACTTGCAATCAATCCCAGTTAAATCGTTATTTAAATTTGGAGTCCTTGTTAATATTTAAAATTAAATTGATATTTGTAAAATAAATATTAACCTAAATTTTAAAAATATATTGAAAGAATTTGTCTATCATTCCTCTTATGGCTTCAAAAAAAAAAGAAAATCTCTAGAATTAACTTGCTGACCTCATGTTATGTTTCCCACTAAGAGTAGTTGTACATAGATAGTCTCATGTTATGTTTCCCACTAAGAGTAGTTGTACATAGATAGTCTCATGTTATGTTTCCCACTAAGAGTAGTTGTACATAGATAGTCTCATGTTATGTTTCCCACTAAGAGTAGTTGTACATAGATAGTCTCATGTTATGTTTCCCACTAAGAGTAGTTGTACATAGATAGTCTCATGTTATGTTTCCCACTAAGAGTAGTTGTACATAGATAGTCTCATGTTATGTTTCCCACTAAGAGTAGTTGTACGTAGATAGTCTCATGTTATGTTCCCACTAAGAGTAGTTGTACGTAGATAGTCTCATGTTATGTTTCCCACTAAGAGTAGTTGTACATAGATAGTCTCATGTTATGTTTCCCACTAAGAGTAGTTGTACATAGATAGTCTCATGTTATGTTTCCCACTAAGAGTAGTTGTACGTAGATAGTCTCATGTTATGTTCCCACTAAGAGTAGTTGTACATAGATAGTCTCATGTTATGTTTCCCACTAAGAGTAGTTGTACATAGATAGTCTCATGTTATGTTTCCCACTAAGAGTAGTTGTACATAGATAGTCTCATGTTATGTTTCCCACTAAGAGTAGTTGTACATAGATAGTCTCATGTTGTGTTATCCCTAAGAGTAGTTGTACATAGAGTCTCATGTTATGTTTCCCACTAAGAGTAGTTGTACATAGATAGTCTCATGTTATGTTTCCCACTAAGAGTAGTTGTACATAGATAGTCTCATGTCATGTTTCCCACTAAGAGTAGTTGTACGTAGATAGTCTCATGTTATGTTTCCCACTAAGAGTAGTTGTACGTAGATAGTCTCATGTTATGTTTCCCACTAAGAGTAGTTGTACATAGATAGTCTCATGTTATGTTTCCCACTAAGAGTAGATGTACGTAGATAGTCTCATGTTATGTTCCCACTAAGAGTAGTTGTACATAGATAGTCTCATGTTATGTTTCCCACTAAGAGTAGTTGTACATAGATAGTCTCATGTTATGTTTCCCACTAAGAGTAGTTGTACATAGATAGTCTCATGTTATGTTTCCCACTAAGAGTAGTTGTACGTAGATAGTCTCATGTTATGTTCCCACTAAGAGTAGTTGTACATAGATAGTCTCATGTTATGTTTCCCACTAAGAGTAGTTGTACATAGATAGTCTCATGTTATGTTTCCCACTAAGAGTAGTTGTACAAAGATAGTCTCATGTTATGTTTCCCACTAAGAGTAGTTGTACATAGATAGTCTCATGTTGTGTTATCCCTAAGAGTAGTTGTACATAGATAGTCTCATGTTATGATTCCCACTAAGAGTAGTTGTACATAGATAGTCTCATGTTATGTTTCCCACTAAGAGTAGTCGTACCCAAATAGTTTCTGCTCGACTCAGTAGACAAACATCAATGCTGATTGGATAATGGATGAAGAAAACAGTTGAGGGAGTTAGTAAACTTGTATTGATTTACTGAATAAGAAAGTCACTTATCTACAACTCAAGTAAATGTATCAGTGGCTGTGTTGTAATGTTTAATTTATTTTCCCTGTCGACATATTGTATTGTAACAAAATATAATTTCCCTTTATAGTTTTTTCTCAACCTGCCAGACATGTGATATCTCCCGCTTTTGGCGGGAGTCTACCGTTTTTCAGGTCCTTCTCCCGCCCTCCCGACATAAGGTCAAAATCTACCGCTTTTTCATAACTTTCTGTATTAAAAAAAACACTTTACAAATCAGCAAAAAGATCGTTTTTCAACCTGCCTCAAAGCTCCACTCGATGATTTCAGCGATCTTTTCATGATAAAATTAAGTTGACAGCATCTGATAAATGTAATGAATTTACACACAAAAGATTTAGTTTATGTTATTGCAATAAACATCGAGAGAAAAAGCTATTATAAACAATTTTGAGATAGTCTTTGTAAAAGATATGATCGGGAACATGTGCTTCAAATGCCTCGGTGTTGTGTGAATTAGTTACTGCTAAATATTTACACCACATGAAGTCCGTACAACTTGATAAATTAATGTCTATGGGTTGTTTACAATATATCACAATTACAGTAAACCAACAAAGACAACAAATAAATGATACAATATCCTTTCCAAAATATTTATCCCATTATTTAGAGAAACATGGCAATTTATTTTGATTATCATCTCATGAGACACAATACATTTCAAACACCGCCTCGATCTAGACCGTATTTTCTTGACGACTAGTAACATTGCCAATATGGTTTGTAATCAAATAAATACTTTTTACAACCAAATTATCTTCCAGTTTATAATGACAAGCTCCTATCAATGAAGTATATTTGAATAAATAATAAATGAAAAAATATATAAACGATAATTTTTTTATTTAGAAAATATATCTCTTATAGTGAATATGTCATAGGGAAAACACTTTCACCACTAACATCAACTCCACTTCCTGTTTATGCTTTGCTCGTTTTGTAAACAAATGCAACTGAACTCGTGTTTTCAGAAGGCATTCAATGAAATAATTTGAAATACTGACCATTTCTAAGAATTAGTGTAGAAATTTGTCTAGTGGAAATGTTTGAACTATTTGAATTTTGAAACAGCAATATAGGATGAATTTCCGATCGTCAATTATTTCAACTATGAATCTGACTGTGCACAGAAGAAGTGGGATTATCATTATGTTTGATATCTAATAAATGTTTGAAATATGAAACTATACAGGCATATATATGTACATTGTTTTACAATTACAATCCAGATCCACAATATCACATGTTTGCTAATCTTTTTATTTCCACAAATATTTCAAACAAAATAAAATATTTAGTCTTGTTTTATTTTGATCACACATAATTATAAATATTTTCTTAGTGCTGGATTTATTGTGTGATTTGTTATGTATTGAATTGATTATGTGAATTATCTTGCATTGTATGGAGCCACAATAATACAAAATTTAAAAAAAATCTTATTTAGTGATTAAAAAATACAACTAGAATTTGAATATGAACATTATATTTCATTAAAATGCTTCTCTAAAGTAGGCTTATATTAACAAAATGAAGACTTTTTTCTCGTTTCTTTATATATTTGTAGACTTTGCAAAATCTCCCACCATTGGGGCCCAATCTCCCACCTTTTTTAACCAAATCTCCCACCACTCCTTGGAAAAAATATCACATGTCTGACCTGCACCTGTATCTTAACCAGATAAAATGAAATGTGTTGTCAAAATTATAATCCCAATAAGTTAAAAATCCAAAAAGTCACATCTACACATATTGATTATAAAACATAAACCAAGTTTCATTGAGCTTAGTTAACACCGTTAATAGCTGCAATACTGCCGATGCGGCGCTTAACAATAACGAACTCGGATAAAGCGAACAATCGGATATAACGAACAGATTTTCGAGTCCCGTCCATTTATGATATCATCAAAATTATATGAGTATAGCGAACACCGGATATAGCGAACTAAATTCTTTGGTCCCTTGGAGTTCGTTATATCCGAGTTCTACTGTAGTTCATTTCCCATATGAGAAACATCGACTCACTAAGTCTAATATTCCAAATTCATAATTTGCTGAAACATGAAACATTCATACCATTGATATTCGATTAATATGTGCTTTACGTTTCATGTTTTTGTTCTATCAAAGTTTTATTGCAACAATGTATTATCACAACAATTGACAGTATCAATATCAATATAAGCATTGTCAATCATTGATACAAGCCATATTATATTTCAAATGATATTCCCAATACGCAACATATGGTAGATTAGTATGACAACAGTATTCGACGGATTCTGTTTGTCAGAAAATTTACAGTTATCTGCTGAAGAAGGCCAAAGAAAAAAAGTTTCTGGTATTTACATGATGACACCAGTATTTGTTTTATTATTTCTATTTTTCATCGCTTTCATATACAATAAAACAATTTATTTGACAATGAACTTACCGTATATTCTTTAATTAAAGGAGAAAAGAGAGGTAACAACTTCAATTTTGCTATCACTTTTTATCATTATCAAGAGCAGTCGAAGATCTACATTAACAGAAAAGAGTTGTATCATAAAATTTTAGTTCCATTCTTTTTCCATTGGCAACAGCCTTTTTATAAAAGCTTGATATTTGGGTTTGTGACAGGGTGAGATTTAAGGATTCCTACAGGCTTTGGCTAGAGGGATATCTCTTTGGCCGAACAGGTAGAGTGTAGGACTCTCAACCCTGAGGTACCGGGTTCGAATCCTGGTGGAGGTGATCTCAAAATCACTTCTGTTGCAGGTTCAAAACTGATGACGGCAGAAACCAGAATTTTTTTTTTTTTCCTTGGACTAATATAGTGTGAAACCATTGAGGCCTTAAATACAATAAACTCTTTGACTTGACTTGATTAATATCGATTCAAATCAAATGACATTTTAGCACGATAATGTTCTAAAACCATAGCACTAAAATATTTTTTTTTAAATAAAATTCTAAAATTCAACAAAAACCTTTAATACACTGTTTATATCCATTGAGTACAATACATGTACATTGATTTTTTTTATTAAATGGAAACAACACGTTTTCACATGACCTATTTGACAGAACAGATCAACTGAATTATTACAGTCATGTTTCAAATATGTTTTCACATCAAAATTTTGATACCAGTACCGGTAAAATGTTTTTCATTATGATGTCACACTGTAAACAATGCTTTAAATTTATGATTACCCTCGGACATTGAGTTCTTAAAGCGCCATCGGTCTCATGAAATACTTTAATTACCTACAAGGGCAGTCATATCAAGGTTCATATTTTTCATATGTTGCAAAAGGGCAAAATATCACTTTTTCATTGTGATGTCACGATATAAAGAATGCTTTGGTGTCAAGCTTCACAATCTATGATGTCACAATCTATACCATCCTGTCTCAGGGTACGAACGTAACGCTACCTCCACTAATTTGTACCTTCAATGAATCTATACAGGCCGGCTGCGGCTAGTCTGCCCATGCTGAGAAGTAGGTTTTGAGTATTTCTTTAATTTTGGGACTACTGAAAACAGAAAATCATTTTTGTGCAAATGACATACTATGTTGATGACACTCATGACTATAAATATCAGTATAGCCCCTCTCACACTCTCGCTCTTGAATTACTTATATTAAGGTACTCGTGTGATAAACATTGTATCTCATGGACACTCATATAACATCCTCTTTTTCTTCTGCATCAACAAATATCATATTATAAGTTCCTGTGTCTGTCAAGGATATTGTTCATACAGTAACTACTTTGTTCTTTGTACAGTTCTGACCTACCTAAAAGCATTTCAAATTTCATTAACATACATCTGGGCAACACTTTATTACCTATATTCACCAGAAACTATAAGAATAACTTACTTACTGTCTAGTTAGACAATATCATGCATGGGATAATTCAATATTCAGCCATCAGTCGTGACAATATCATATTACGTGGCTAGCACTCTTTCCAATATGATTACAAGTTACAAACTGTAACTTGTAATTGTGTCAGAGTGTTGTGATGCATGTAACTGTTGATTTGTCGATATGTACTTGAATTTCTTTTTGATTATCTATATTTTTCTTTTCATGATCTGAGATGCCAGAATATTCAATTTGGATGCAACTTAGTACCATAAAGAAAAAATAACGTATTTGTAATCATTAACAAAGTTGTTCACAAAATTGTTATTCTTATTCAATCTCCTTGATGGCAAATCATTGAATAAGTGAATGAATTATTTGTTGATTAGAATTTTTGAAATAAAAGGTAGATGAAATGATAGGTCAAAAGATAAATTGAGTGTAATTGTCTTGTTAAAAAAATACAAACTTATCCATGAAGGAACAAATACATGTATTTGAAGAAATGAAGAAATTGAGGAATGAACAAATATACCAAAAATGCAGCATTGCATGAATGATCATATTAGTGCATAAACAATGAATAAATGAATATATGAACGAATAAATGAAGAAATTAACACACAAATAATTGCATGAATGAATGAACAAACAATGAACAAATATACAAACAAAGAAGTAAACTAAAATTCTTCAAAATTCTTCAAAGAAGTAAATTTCCAAGGTGCAATAACAATCGAAATGTATTAAAATTTACTATAATTATAACAATAATCAAACAAATTAACAAATAATAAAGTAAACAAACACAAATTGCAGGAAAATATTATATCCATACTACAGCTGTACTACAAACTAAGGGTCAACAGATATCAGCATGTTTACAGTAGGACACACAGCATCAAACAGAACAAGTCACTTTGATGTTCGTGTTCTCTATGTACTTGACATGTACATTCTTAGTGTTCTAACTTGCTTTGAACTATATCAAGTTACAGTTGAACCTTGATTACAAGTTTCGATAAAAGTATGTATTAGTATGAATACATGTATAAATATATTTCTCTTTGCATTATTAAAAGTTGATGAATGTTTTTACAAACAAACCTTTATTTATTCTATTTCATTACCAAAGGTCAAACCTGCAATATTGTAAGACAGTATCATCAATGTCATTGTTGTCATCATCATCATCATCATCATCATCATCATCATCATCATCATCATCATCATCATCATCATCAACATCACCATCATGATAATAATAACCATCATCATCATCATCATCATCATCATCATCATCATCATCATCATCATCATCATCATCATCATCATCATCATTATCTTTTTCATATCTAGAAACTTGTCCAACATAACTCGAACCTATATATTTATATACCGGTATATATTATCATTTCATAATTTAAAAATACCAAAGGATCAAAAATAAGTTTGTTTTGAAATCATATTTTCAAAGTTTTACTTGCACCTGAAACTGAATAATAACTACTTTTACATTTAGAAAATATAAATATGGTGGAAAGTTTACTACTTTTACATTTAGTTGTGTACTTTCGCAACAACGAATCTTTCATAACACCATAACAAGATTAATGGTCATCGTGACCAGAAACATTGCTGGGTCAATCCGACACAGCTTTGAAAATGAAAACACCATTGATTGCCATCTCATGCCCTTTTACAAAGTTGATCTAAGATGATCTTATTTCGGTCTAGTGATCTATGCGATCTAACGCTGACTGAATGATATGTTGCAGAAACGTAATCAATTTTCTCTCAAAGATTCAATCTCATGGATGTTGTTTCATCCGCGATTTTGAATACTCTCTAAGGGGTATTGTGTAAGATCACATCCATTTAAATCTTGTCAGGTTATCAGTTGAAGTTCCTGTTAATGTCAAAATGCCATGATGTAAACACAGGAGGACATGATTACAAGATCAAGGGGACTGTCCCTTTAAATTATGTTCTTACATGCACTCGATTAACTTTGAAGAGGACTTAACTCATCAAAGTAATCTTTTTGTCTTGATGTCAACAACTTTATGGCAACTTTATCCTTAAGTGACAGAATACTTTTTGAGAAATGAAAGGTCTTTCATTTGCTGCTTTAATGCAATTACACATTCTTTCACCACTCTTTAAATTTTTACCTTTATTTTACAACAATAGCATAGAAAAGTAGCCCTTCAGTCAAAGTTACAAAAAACTGAAAACTGAAGCTGATGTAACTAATATGGTCAGCATCATTAGGGTTGAAAACATTTAATGTCACTCAATTGTCATATTTGAATTATATCCTTCAGTAAGCGACTTCCAATAATAATAATCAGACATATAATATCTTTGTATCAGATACATCTCCTTAGTACTTATCCTTGTAGTAGGGCTATGTGGGGGAGTGACTATATATACTCCACAATATGAACTAGATTTATCAGTTAACAACTGGATGTATTTATCTATGTAAGTAACTGCATTCAATACTTACATATAATAATTCTTAGTTATTGAATATCATATTCAGATTCTTATATACCGTTCTGAACATTTGACCAGTAAGAGGAAAAGCATGTACAATGCGTTTGATAACTGATAGACTAAAAACGTTAAAAATCCTTATCAACTTGACCCTGTTCTTTAACACTTAAACAATGTATGTTTCTGAGCAACTCTGAAGTGGTTTTTACATTGTCTGTGCATAATATAAACATTGTTTGATATTAGATAAACTCTTACTAAGGTCTGGGCTGCCCGTTTCTGAATCACAAAACCATGGACAGAGGCAAAAACATCTTGCCAAGCTTTGCCAGGGAAATGATAAAGTGCATTTAACTCAAACATTTTCCATGAATAAAGTGATAAATAAGGCTGATTATTATCAAAATTAAGACCAATATTGCAAAAATCTATTTTTAGTATCCTTCTTAAAATCTATATCATCATATTTCAAATTATCATTTTAACTGTAATTGCCACAAAATTCCTTACCTCAAAAACCAACTTGTGATAATTATTTCATTTGGAATTTTTATTATTCCTTATAATTCTTTATTCATATCAAAAACTTTCATAAAACTATAACAACATTGCTTTGAAAATAACATTTTTATGAATATATCATTATAAACGCTAATGACAAACAACAGCTGGTTAAAGAAATGTAGCATACTTGTCATAAACATAAACATTATTATGAGGTATAATTCAGGGAGATAGAACAAAATTATTTATAAACAAATACACCAGCTTTTAATCTTAATCATTTGAAAAAAAAATCATATATTATTCAAACAATATATCACAGTTAACAGTACAAACAAAGACTGTATTATTTACAGAAATCTGTGGCTTCATCACTTTGGACTAAATATTTTTTAATAATTATCATTTTAGGTTCACAATTGACATAAACTGCTCATTAAACTTGCTAGAATATTAAAAATTTTAAATATAAAAATCAGATATATTCATCGGCTTCATTGATTATAAATTATTAATGGGGTACGATGTTGCAGATACTTGTGATCTCATAAGACATATAAATCGATGATAAAATATTTCATAATTATATAATTGTCATTTTGAATCTGATAAACTTATGATTACAAAACACAACTTAACTCAAGTCTACAAACTAATTATAGAATGTCTGCCACTCCCATTCACACACTGAGGTGCACTATATATAGACTGTTTACATTTTATCAGCATGTATAATAGCTAATTGGTAAAAGGGTTTAACTTTCAAATCAAACTTGAACTGATTTACAATTAACAAGACACTATTGAACATAAATAATTGTCAATAAATGTCTTAATTGTGAATATAGATGAGTATGAAGTTCATTACTATACAGTCTAGTTGATACCATCAAAGACCATTTCATATCTTACACATATTATTCCCATAATATCTAAGAAGGATAAGATAATTAGTGAATAGAATAGCTAAAATCATGTAACAATGAGGAAATCAATATAAGAGAAAGTGTGTCTATGTCTCTTTATTCTAAAACTTTAATTTCAATGTGAAAAAACACTTTCTGAGCAAAGATATAATGATCATATATATACCCAGTAATAGACATATATTTTTTTCAATTCCAAAAAGGCATGCATTGAACCGATACACAGGCGAGAGTTTATATAAACAAGGATCACCTAAGGTAATCAAATACAACCTTCCTTTTCTATATAAAACTTGTTCAACCACTGTTTTCACAAGACAGACCTAAACATAACATTGCATGAAGAAAACCAATCCCTGAAGTCAATGTCATCTTAAGACAGCTGTTATGACATGATATCTACATCTGTCAATGTCGATATCGTCAATATCATAATGATTGACGTCTCCAACATAAATATCTGTCCATATCCAACCAGGGAATAAACAAAGACATAAAAATGAAAGGTGAATTTACATCCAACAAAATATTCTAAAAGTAGTAAACAAGTTTATCCAAAAATATGTTTTTAAAAATAGAGCCATTGGCTCTGTAGCTCATCAGGCTTCATCATCAATTATGCTGTAGAGTGTGGCAAATGTGATTCCCCCTTTGTAGAGGCCACAGGTTTCAGTTTTCTAGGCCTTATACTTCAGGAAAAGACAATAAAAATAAGTTTTTAGGGCGTGACCCCTGTGGCCCTTATTAAGGGGTCACAGGGCCACCAAAGCTACAATTTATAATCTTCACTAGTCAAGGAGTCTGCAAACAAAGTTTCAGCTTTCTAGGCCTTATGATTCTGGAGAAGAAGATGAAAATAGGTTTTTAGGGCGTGGCATATGTGGCCCTTATTAGGGGTCACAGGGCCACCAAAGCTACAATTTATAATCCTCACTAGCCAAGGAGTCTGTACACAAAGTTTCAGCTTTCTTGGCCTCATGGTTCTGGAGAAGAAGTTGAAATTCCACAAAGTTTACGGACGGATGGACGGACGGATGGACGGATGGACGGATGGACGGACGGACGGACGGACGGACGCCGGACACCATGCCATGCCATAAGCCCATCGGGCCTTACAGGCCAGATGAGCTAAAAAGATCATAATTTGCCAAAAATCTAATCATTTTGATACTGACAATACCACATCAATGTCAATTGCTCAGAATATCTCCTTTCTAGTTCATCACTTGTGTAATTCAATTCAGTCTTTTTGTTTGAAGGATCCCTAAGAATGATAAATCTCTTAAAAAACTTGCATGTCATATACTAATGCTAAATTGACTAGGGGTGCGCAATATAACCGGTTCAAACATGAGATCGGTACGTATTGCGATACGCTTGTTGAAAACCGTTTTTTTATAAGCATTCAGAAAAGTTTGTTACACTCGGAAATCTTCGTGTATTTCCGTTTTTCACAATGGAAGTCATGCGTTTGTTTCAACACTGTTGAGAAACTATTTCATTTCCAGGTTTTATTTAATGACAAGTCTTGAAATCTGTTCATTTTTCATGGTTTTATTAAAAAATTAACAAGCATTGAAATTTTTTATGTTTTTTTCATCATTTAAGAATCAAAAGTTAACTCATAAGGTGAGTTTTTGGCAAGTTTCTGTGCCAAAAAACATCTTGCAATATATTGCAATGCATATCACAATACTAGTGTGCATATCGCAGTATATCGCAATATGAAAATTTCCTGCAATACCCACCCCTAAAATTGACATGAAAAATTCATAATTACCAAATGAAACTGCCATGATAAGATGTTATGAACAACAAACAACATGTGGTCTAGTATACATTGTGTTTCTTTCAATATTAAGCAAAAGTGGTGTGGTAATGCTAAAACCTAAGATGTAAAATGAAAATGTTCAACAAAATAATTTTGGAATGAAAAACATGATCATAACAATAACATGTTAACATTCTAGGTATAATGCTATTTTCTGTATTTTGTACCGTAATGTCAGGAAACAGCACCAATTCAAATATTGTCTATACTTTCAATATCGAATGGCAAGCAGGGAAGAAACAACTCCCACCCATTATATTTTTGATGTGATGAAATTTGCAATTTAAAGGGACATTTCGATCAGGTTATCTCTTGTTGAAACATTATTTTAAGACCATCTTTGGTCTTATTTTGGCTGTTCGATATTTGTCAATTATACTAAAGACAAGCCATTCATTAATGCAATGAGTTTGTAATATTCAAAAGGGGAATTAACTATTATATTTATTTTTAATATTTAACCAATTCATATAATTCATCATTTTCAAATATCATTAGAATAACAGTTATTTTCAATTGATGAAATGCCAAAAAGCTAAACATGAACTTATACCCGATATAACTGTGCCTTTAATCAACCTTTCGGGGTGATGAACGGATGGTCTCTATTTCCTTTAATACTATTCCCATCTCATCATGAATGACACATAAGTGCTAATATCCTCCTACTCAACATATATATATATATATACACACACACATATATAAATATGCACTCATCATTCATCAATGACTGTATGTCAACACTAGAGAGCAAGGACAAATACCCATGATCCTCTTAGCCAGATTATTACGAAAAATAAACAAAGAATAATACTATCGTAATGGCTGAGGTTACGTGTTATAATGAGATCATGGCCAGAAATATGTCTACTTACACATTGTTGTTTGGTTATATTACAATACATAGTAAAAGATTCATACTGACTTTTTGTGAATAAATGATCTTATAGAAAATTCTTGAATATTTATTATAATGAGAAGTAAAATTCTAACGAAGGAAATACTGATGATTTGAAAAATTAAAAAGATGATGAGTGTATAAAAATCATGATTATTCATTATTTCCTGAAATCTTGTTATGTGTTACATGTATGAGAATGTGAAAGTAACAGTAAAATCTTATGTAACAGAAGTAATTGATCAATAACACAACAAAGGATCAACAATTAGAAACAAAACTGATAAATTGTGATATTACAGAACTGAAATATAACAATGTAATACTTAGTAGTGAATCTCTCAATCAGGCATGTGATAACATGTGATAATATAACATCAATATGAAATGTTATACAATATTCCATTGTGTATGAGCATCCCGTCTGCCCCTGAAAATGAGATATTAATAATTGCCTGAAATGATAAATAAAATTCAACAAAATATTAAAACTTATGTAAACATGCAGTTTGATTGGAATTCCTTTCAGGCGATTCTGGCGATGGCATAACTATAAACATGGCCTAATTGGGGAAAAAGGCTAGGCGTTCAGATTTAGACAGATTGGAGCCTTACCGTTCGATGGAGCCTGGATATTCGCGGCTCCATATCCAGTCACAGCGTTGCCTATGGGGGCATCTTCATCAGCTTTGGTCACTGTAAAGCGAACTGCTGCCATTTTCACACAAAAAGTGTTTCAATAATTATCCAACAACTTGACACTTGAAGAAATGCACTGAGTCACTTGACTTGGATTTTGTTTTTCTTGCCAGACCGGGGCTTCAGACTTCCAAAATAAACCTCATATCAGATCAACGAGGGTGTATACATGAAGATAACTGAGTAATCTTTAAAATATATCTGAGATTTCCAATAAAAGATTCCTTTCCTCCATTTTCAGATCTAACGAAATCGCCTCAACTGTCAACGTGTAGACGATTTCCTGCTTTCCTACAACAAATGAATGGATCTGCTCCGCATAGAGTTATCTCCCTTTGTCGTAAAATATCAACGGGAGAGTGGCCTGCCCGAGGCAAGCCTTATTTAGGCATCCCAGTTTTAAAGCAGCATGTCAATTTCGTGAAGAGTACAGTGAAAGGGCAACAACTCCATTCAAGCGCTTCTATTTCGCAATTCTTTATGATAACTTTTCAAGAGAAAATATACATGATATACACTTGCTGTAGGCAAGACTAAAATAACTTTTGAAATAATTTGACAGATTGGGTCAAAACATCAATGATAACGTTATTTGATGGATATATAGCCAAAGAATCAATAAAGTTTGGAAAAATATCAATTATTTTATTTTATCTCACTGAAATAGAAAGAATTACTTTATAAAGTTAAATATTTCTGTAATATGATAATTACCGAAAGTGCAAAAAAAGTTTTTAGCAGAAGTCAATTAATAATATATAATTGTTTTGAATAAACATCAATTTGAAATAATTTTCATTTTTCTGTCCTTTCTCATGTTAGTCGTTTTATGACAATTTAATATGTAGGCCTGTGTTGATGCGAAACTTTAACTCTTACAGAGAAACAAAGCTACAATGTCACATGACGTCACAGAACCGATGACGTAACAATAACCCATAGAGTTGTCCAAGTCCGGAAAGCAAATGGAGAATAGTGTCAGGTTTTGACGTGAACTTTATACACGTGTATGATCTAACAAAACTTCACATCGAGAATACAGAAAACTACCGACACCAACAATATAAACAAGGATGGCGTGTCACATTGACCCAGTGTCAACGACTACGTACAGAAAGGATTATAAGGTTAGATTAAATTAACCAATAACCTTTTCATGTCATGTTTAAATAATGTTTTCCTTCTTCATTTGGACCGATCTTTAACAAATGCATGTCATTAAATAGTAAACTTAGGATGAATTTATGAGAACATGGAAATTTGTGGATTGTCAACTTCTTCATCATGGACAATACTAATAATACTGATTAAAATCGGCCAAGTTCCGAGAAATAGCAGTTTCAAAATAATAACTATATCAAGGATCAATTTGGTCCGGGGACTTCCTCTCCGGGATCTCGTACTATGGCCTGTACTTAATTATGGTTTAAATATATAGTGTGATTTTTTTTAAATTCGGAACTGGGTCTTTTTTAATCAGATTGGGATCGATCGGATGTTTTATACCTATGTCAATCATTTATTGTTGTTTTAAGAATCGGTATAGGTTTTCTTGGTAACTGTATATCAAATATGAGATCATTTAGGACAATCTAGGTTCTTTCTAATCGATCAAGTCTAGAATTGACTAAAAACAAAGGAGATGAGAGCATATAAGAAAATGACATGATATAGATGTAAAAAATGATTTATAAATTTGATAGACCAAATTTTTATCTATATCGTAGCGTCGCTATTGTATAAAAAAGAAGTTGATAATCCAAAAAATAACACAAGTCACACGTGAACTGGCAGTATTATGGAGGATTTTTTTTTTTTTAAATTATTTTTTTTAAAAAGTACTTTGGAGACAAGGAGTTTTATGGATGATAATTTGCAAAGTTAACCTCTTTTGCTTTTTGCTGAATGAAACTAGTTCTCAAGAAATAAAGTTTTATCTTCTCAAAGGTGGACCGGTTCCTGCCCGCGGTCCGAATGACCACTCTGCCCATGTACATGCCGGACAGAGAGAAATCAACCAATCAGTGGCGGCCTAGCTTGAAGAAGGTCCCTCAACCGCCAAGTAACCTCCTTATAGAGAGGTGAGAAAACACAAATAAACAAAATAAATACAATGTACGAATTTATACTTTAAAGGGGCAGTAGCAGGGTTTATGATAATTTTATATTTTAAATTTTCACTGATATGGTAAGTTAATGCTAAATGTATTATTTTGACAGTGTCAAAAATCTCATTACACAAGCCAATTATCGATAGTCAGAGGACAAAGTATGCAGATTCACATAAAATCCATTGGCGGCCATTTTGTGTAAACACCTTAAATTCATTTTCAAAAAGGAATTGCATGGCTTAACTTTACGTTATAAATATGAATTATTACTGCTCCATTTAGTTTAAAAACATTGTCTTTCAATTAGAACCATTAATATTCATTTTCCTGACATCTCCTCATATTCCCCCTAAAAATGTGCTACTGCCCCTTTAATATTCATACATTTGCAAGTAGAAACTTTATAAGTTACATTTTCGAAGATATGCTTACATTTTTTCTCTCCCTTTGATGACTCGTAACTGTCTATAATTATACTGATCATATTTTGAATGAAATTTACTTGTTTACTCAAATCCATTGACCGAATTTTCTCTGCTTTGTAGCGCACATAAAATCACTTCTCAACAGTATCTTTAGAAATCCATAATACCATTTTATTGTGTAAAAGTTCATATTTCACAAGAAGATTTAAAGTTTTGGCCAAGAGGGAAAAGAAACCACATATATCTGGTTAATGTCATCATAGCAACTTACAAATGAATTCTTTAATAAATCAATTAATATATGAAGTCATCGTAAAATATTTTTAAATGACGTTGAATTATTTGTATTAATTGGAGTGGGGAGATTTCAGACAGATCCTGACGAAAGTATGCACAATGTTTTATTTGGGAAAGGCAATCAAATATGCGGATATTTTTATGTTGCGGCTGTACAGATAGTTTGACACTGGACATTGACATTCATCGAACTGTTTCCTCTGGGTGTATATCATTGACTAGTCTATGTTCCTCTATAGAAGTTAAACGTACTTATTTCGGTGTGAAATGTTTGAAATAGCTTTGTTAAGAAAATTTTATAGAGCAGCGTTTTGCCGAGCGCTATCTTTATGCAGGGTGAGGGATAAGCATTCCTACTGGCGGCATCTCCTTGATCGAATAGGTACAGTGTAGAACACTCATCCCGGAGGTCCCGGGTTCAATTCCCGCTGAAAATGAAAATATTGGATTTTCTTTCCTGCTACATTTTCATCAAAGCAACAACGTAAAATCCTGAAGTGTTTTCCTCTCGCCGACAAACAGATACTATAAGAATACGAAAGTACAACGATATTGATTCAGAGCATTTCGAGCAATATCTTAGTCTGTCATCCACACCAAAAATATTTAATTGACGACCAACCCAGTCTAGAAAAGTATAGCAAGTCTAGATCACTCATCTGAAGTTAAAGCATCTTCTGGGCTCCATTTTGTTATAATACATGACTTGTTTTAAAATATTGTCAATGTTGAAAAAAATACTTCTGAGACTAAATGTTAGTCTAGCGTTTTCTAAACATGTTACGATATGAGAAACAACTTCACATAAAATCTCAGGTATGAACCCCGCGAGCCAAAGCCGACTCCCCCGGTCACGGGGCAGGTCCGACAGGAAGAAGCCGGAAGTACAAGGCGGCGGGTGATCTGCACCAAGTTCGGCAACATGGATATGGCAGAGATAGAGCGGCTGGCCCATAAACTCAGGTGGACACCCACCACCCGGGTAGCGACCACAGAGACTCACCTGCCACTTCCACAGGTAAATTCTAATTAAATATGTAAATAAGGTCCTTAAAACTGATATCCCAACCTCCTGGTTCTAAATAAGGTTCTTTGGCTCTAAACTTTTTTTAATAAGAGGACGCTGTGATGTATTCTATTCTTTGTAAACTTGTTAAATCTTGAACAATTTAAATGTTACCCTCATAAACATATGTGAAATAATTATGTAATTATCGTATATGAGTAAAAACAGGGAAGTAGTCTTGAATTGTGTTTCACTAAAATACCCCGATAGGACTGTCCCTTTAACTGACAACTGAACACATTATAAAACGACAGAAAACGTTTGCGAAAGGTTACAACCACACAGAAAAATAAAGAAAAAATAAAACCACTTACAACCGCAAAATTGCAGCGATCTTACAAAAACAGAAAAAAGTGAAAGGGGAGTAAAGAATGGCAACCCTAGATTTCATTTGAATTCATGAAACTAACCTACAACACGCACATGCCAATATTGAATCAAGAACGTCAAAACTCGATTTGTTTATGGAAGAACGATATTTCAAGACTTACTTTTTATGTACCTCTTGTATTAGAAAAGGTCATATGGTAAACCTTTCACCTCTTTTATTTAATTGCCTGATATTCCTCTTAAAGTAGTCATGAACTGATAAGAATTCCGATAATAGGTAGCTATGTTACTTTAACCCCCTTAATGCCAAGTGACTTCGTATCGGTCGAACAGTAATCCAGTTGTTAAGAGAAACACTTCATAACTTTCGAAAAATACATGCAAATTTTGAAACGCAAAAAACTTGTCACATTAAGTTTATTTGATATAACTGATCAAATGAAAGACATTCAAATTCACCTTCATTTGTTGAAATCTCCTATGTAATAACACCTTAATCAATTTGTTTTATCTACATGCGATGTATTTTCATATTGATAGGTACTACGTCGTCTTATCGTTTAAATCCAACCCCTTCTCTAATGCATAGATTTCAGATCGTTATGCATACAATGTTCTCCGTACATGCAATGAAACTTTAGCAGGTAACAAACTCAATGCACCTTGCTCTTATCTAGACCGACACGAACCCAAAGACTTTAGAACCTCAAGCCGACATGGTAAGGTTTGATGTTCAACGCTACGACGTCAAGCCCCGGATGTGGCAACAAGCGGAACTCTTCGATCGCTTCCAGATGAGGGAACCAGTGGAAAGAGTTGTCTACCCTTACGATAAAGGCAGAGTTGTCTTCCCTGATGAGGGCGGCAGACCAAAGAAGCTCCCGGAAAGAAGGTCTGACTGTTTTTTAATGATATCGGTATTTGTTATTTTGAAACAATGTGACAATGTGCTAAGGGGTAAGAAAACAAACAGGCAATACGCTTTTATGTGCCTCAATTTCAAATCAGGTAACCAATGGCACAACTTGATGAACAGGGGCACTTATAAGAATAGATTGTCTTTTCCAAGGCGCGTCACATGTTTCTAAATTCGTGACTCAATGTGCAGGGAGTCACGCTCCAACCCTCTATCCATCAAGGAATGGCAATATTTTACCTCTACGAGAGGCGCCAGAGGTTTTGCTTAAATTCACTGGTTGTTTCAAGAAAATCAATTATCTTCAGTAGGTTAATTAGTGAAGTTGTACCTTTATGTCACATTGTTTACCTTGATGCATACGGGGACTACCAAGATAGTTTTATTTTCGTTTTCTTGAAGCCAATGATGCTATCATATTTTTCTTATATTCTAAACAAATCATTCCAATGTATATGATAATATAATAAATAATGTATCTAATCTCATTAAAATAAGATCACAAGTTTTGTGGAGTACGTTATTTTGTCACATAGTGCAGCACAATTATGATCGTATTTTAATGAGATTTGTACCATGTGTGTATGGTTGTTTCCTGTTTTGTTTAGAGACAAAGGCCCAATGCCACCACCGAATGCTGATGTCATCAGCAAGCTTGCGCGCACGGAAAATATTGCATCCAAATAGTAAGTGTGTAGTTCAACATCTTAGCATGTTTCAGTTCAACATCTTTTCATGTTTCAGTTCAACATCTTAGCATGTTTCAGTTTAACATCTTAGCATGTTTCAGTTCAACATCTTAGCATGTTTCAGTTCAACATCTTAGTATGTTTCGTAGAGGTTACGTTGAAGAGGCTTATTTGGGTGGATAACACATTGCTTTAGCTTCAGTCCTCACCATATAAATACATACTTTATCCTTCAGGGTATCTAAACTACCGAACAAAAGAAAGAACACATTACATTTGTTTCGAGGTTTTTGATATCTTAAAGACATGTAATGACTTTGATTATAGCATGTTAACACTGACAAATATTTGCAGTAGTTCTAATACAAAAAAATGGTGTCTCGTTAATGTTTTGTTAGTATACCACTGTTTAATGTTGGCAGGTATAAGCAATAGAATTTACGTTATCATATCCCTTGCCATGTCCCACGTGTGAGAAAGTATACGCATTTATTTTGACTTGCACATAGTATATGTCGATGAACAGTTGCGTTTTATCAAAAATGATTTAGAAAAATAATATCAACACAAAATTTAATATTCGATTGTTACTTTAAAAAAAATGCTTATGAGTATTCTTTGAATGATAATTTAACGCTTGCAGGTTTCAGTTTAAGAATACGACTTATATCGGTAATTTAAATTCAATTGATTGTGTACTTTATTTTGCCCGGTAGTATATATATATATATATTTATTTTCTGGCACGGATTAAATTTCTTTAGGGTTTTCATTGAAAACATGACGAAGATGTCCGAAAAGTTGAGTAATAATCGCTATCTGTAAATTACGCCTCATACTTTTGAGCGGTAGAACGTTAGCACCTTAAACACTTTGTCTATGTCCGAAAAATTATAAACTCTCTATTATGTTGCAGTGTACGCCAGTGCCCCGGGTATGCGGGCTATGTGCCGCAGATGCCCCCACATGGCCCCATGACGAGGTGTATTGGAGAGGACCCCAGCATGATCAGCACCATGAGGGCAACATACAGGTGCGTGTTTATATATACTACTCACAGAAAATTAAGCAGCAAGGATATTTGTCAGAAAAATATGTTTATCATCGTAAGAAGAGAAATTCACGAGAATTATGTTGGTAGAGAAATATCTGGATACGCTCATATCACTTGTACACCCACCCTAAAACATTTAATCAAGCATGTGTTCCATATTTATTAGTTCAATATTTTGTAAGGAGTATATATATATTCAGAAAAAAACCTCAAAGCCATTAATAACGCACCACCAAATTCAAAGATGGAGGGTGCGCACCCCTCTCAAGACAATTTAAAAAAAGTATTTGTTTAGAGTCGCATATCTCATTTATGCTGAAAGTATACAAAACTTTTCAACATAAAGGACTTGAATTTAGCAAGTATACACACACTTTCTTTTATCAAAAGTAATAGATTGTATTTGTGACACACCAAGTGGGAGCATACCACCAAAACGAAAAGACTGTATCCAACCCGAAAGACCATAAAGATTGTTTTTCACTCTCTGTCGCTGTCGATTAGTAATCGTTGGTCGTCATTTTTAAAAAAAATTCGGATTCTATTGTTGTCTTATTGTGAACCTAATAAATTTGTTACTTAAATCTTTCTTGATATGATATGCAGGAAGATATAGGACTTGAGTTATATTTTGATTTGACAAGTGAAGAAACCCGACATTCTGCTTCCATTCCAGAGAGCTTCCACGGAAGGAGTATGCCTCAGAACAGTTTGCAAGGAACGGGTCATTCTCCAAGGTCGTGACCTTGACCTACCCCTTTAACCCCTACAACAAGAATGCGCACAAGGACTAGTCAGATTCTTGGCTGGAAGGGGTTAACTATAGTCATTTATTTTGTAAAATAATAATAAAATGCATATATTAAGTTGGTGTGTCATGTTGTTTTTCAAGACCTAATTGAATTATGTTCATTACGGTTATATTCAGTCTCTGGAAAAAAAAAATTCTCAAAAAAAAAAAATTATTTTTTTAAATATAAGAAAGGAGCCTCGGAGAATTCGAAATTCACTGCAGATCTATACTTGCTTTTGAAAGAGGTTTTGTTAGATCAAAATAATATCAACTACAGTCTGAGTGTAAGAATTTATGTTCATGAGAGTCACTATATAGAGGAAAACAGTTGGTATGCCAACGTTACTATAGGGAGAAAGCATGAAACGGAGGTTATGGTAAGGTTGTGGACCCCGATAGGAAGTAAAATCCTGAGGATGTTTCTAGATGAACTTCACGGAATTAGTAAATGTTATAGTAAAAATATAAAGGTGTTGTGAGATTTGGGGATTTAGCAATTTATGCCAAATAAATGTTTCATTTCAGAATGTTTGAGCAGTAGGCCTTTAAGCGTTTTATCGGTTTAAACATAGAACCATTGGCTATGTTGCTCATCAGGATTTATATCTAATTTTGCTTTTTAGGGTTCGGTCTATATGAATCCTACCTTAGTGGAGGCCACAGGGCGATCAAATGTACAATTTCGTTAGAAACCTTAATACCTAAGGAGTCTCTTAACAACATTTCATCATACTATGCCTTGTGCTTGTGGAGAAGGTGATCGGGAACAAGTTTTAGTGAGGGCCACAGGGTCACCCATCTTAGAATTAAAGGCACCACTAAATCGACTTTCATCCGCAATTTCGAATTGTTAGCATTGCCAGAAATCAAATGTGATGTATTATGCTAATTCATTAACAAAATTAAGAAATAACTACTCGATTGATAGAAAAGAAGCATATTTATAAATAATTCATAATAAAAGTTTTCAGTTACAACATCATTTTGTTGTAGTAATGCATTTCACGATCGTAGGTTCGATTATTGGCTTCATTTCACGACGTTTTTATTGTTTGAGCGATAGACTGTTTTCTTTCAAATTGTTAAATCTTGAACAACTGAAATGCTAATCTCACAAACATATTTGAAATTAAGTGTGAAATAATCATGTAAAAATAATATATAATTGTAAACAGGAATGTCCTCCTGAATTTTGTTTCCACAAAAAAAATACCCAAAAAAATGGTCCCTGTGGGCGATGTGATTTCAGATACCGGTAATCAATATAGGATTGTTTACACATTCAAGAAAATGTAATATGTATCAGAGTGACCCCAAATTCAGTAAGACTAAGAAAGCTTACAAATCTGCAATTGATAATCCAAGGAATAGATACCAAAGGTAAACCAAGCCTTTCTGGAGAACAAGATCGACAAGTTTTTAAGTGGTCAGCGGTCACCAAATAAATGTTATTCCTTACTAGTCAAGGAGTCTGACAAAATGTTTCAGCTTTCTTGGCCTTTGGGTCCGGAGAAGAAGACGAAAATGGGTTTTAAGGGCATTATATCATATAAATTGTGTCAGTTTTTACCAATTACGCTCAACAGTGGACATAAGTGGATTCATTTCGTATTGTCATAACAACGGTTTATTATACCCCAGACCAACGGTCCGGGGTATCTAGTAATACCAACGATTCCGTCCGTGTGTGTGTCCGTCCGTCCGAGGACATATTTTGTCCGAGCTATTTCGGGAAAACTATTCATCCGATTTATTTCAAATTTTGCACATGTCTTCTACCCTACTAGAAGGTGTGCACTGCGAAGTAACAGCAAATTGCGTTAACATTTGAATTTTTTACAAATTTCCATGTTTTGAACTTAGTCATTTTCCAATATCAGTTTGTCCGACATATTACGGGAAAACTATTCATCCGATTTATTTCAAATTTTGCACATGTCTTCTACCCTACTAGGAGGGGTGCACTGCGAAGTTACAACAAATTTCTTTAATATTTGAAATTTTTACAAATTTCCATGTTTTGAACTTAGTCATTTTCCAATATCAGATTTGTCCGACCTATTACGGGAAAACTATTCATCCAATTTATTTCAAATTTTGCACATGTCTTCTACCCTACTAGGAGGGGTGCACTACGAAGTAACAACAAATTTCTTTGATATTTAAAATTTTTACAAATTTCCATGTTTTGAACTTAGTCATTTTCCAATATCAGATTTGTCCGACCTATTACGAGAAAACTATTCATCCGATTTATTTCAAATTTTGCACGTCTTCTACCCTACTAGGAGGGGTGCGGTGCGAAATTGCAACAAATTTCATTGATATTTCAATTTTTTTTACAAATGTCCATATTTTCAACATACCGTATTCGTCCTATTAAGCGCCCCCTCCCTAATATAAGCGCCCCCTATTACAAATTTCCATATAACAGAGCGCCTCCCAGGCCCCCCCCCCCCCACCCTTCATACGTAAAATGGCCTACCTCTACTGCTTTTCCAATAGTTTTTAGTTTATCCGGGCCTGTGAATGTGTAGTTGCACTGAATTTCCACCATGGACCTACTTTCATTCTCGTTCAGAATCCCGACAAGTGCTAGTTTCGCTTGTCTATAACGTATTCCTAATAAGCGCCCCCCTTTCTGGGGTATCCTAATAAGCGCCCCCTTTAAATTTTTTTAAGCTAAGCGCCCGGGGCGCTTAATAGGACGAATACGGTAGTTATTTTCCAATATCACATTTGTCCAGCCTATTACGGGAAAAACTTTTCATCTGATTATCTTCACATTTTGCCTGGTCTTCTTCCCTACTAGGAGCGGTGCAGTGCCAAATCAAAACTAAAATTGATAAGGGTTTTTTGTGTGTGTTTTTTTTATACGAAGTTCCATTTTTTGGATTAGTCATTTTTCTCAATTCCTCTTTGGGGGTCAAATGCTGTGCAAGAAATGAGTATATTGAAAGTAAAAAATAATTCAGTTAGTCAGGGATGCACGGTCGGGGGTATGTATTAGTGAGCCACGCACACTTATTTTTTTGCTTGTTACTTTATATTTTGAAAAAGATGTGTTTTTTTTGCTTCTGACATAATGTTTACCAGCAATATTATTTAATGAAATCTTTATCATAGATATAGTGATAATAAGAGCTTAAATTGACAAGATACTTCAAAACTATAAAATTGGTGCCATTTGCAAGGATATATAACTCGACATTGTCGGATGCTTGTACACGAAATAGACACGTTTTGTGATAGAGATACTTTGAATCTAAAATAAAGTCAAGATATTTGTAGTGGCCAACTTTTTCAATTCTTCATCGTCGATTGTAATAGGGTTTAGAAGTTCCTTTTTCGCCGATAATCAACAATCATTTTTTAGTTTTCTTTACATTCACAAGAAAGAAATGTATGTCTACACAACGATAGAAAAGTTCCATTTCTTGACGATAATTATGTTCTGAATCAGAAATGAGACCAGTAAGAGCAGCATCATCTGCAAATTTCACCGTAAACAATTTAAAAATAAAAGTTATAATGTTGCATCTTTACACTTAATATAAAATATATTATTTTTGAAATAACAGGAACCGGCATTATTATTTCGTGATCCAAGGTGATTTAAATGTCACTTGGGGCGGGTGCATGATTTTGGTTTTGGGAGAGGTGCGCCTTATGGGAGTCACAAGTACAACTATAGAAATGATTTGAATCGAAACATATAGCGCCAAAAGACAATTAAGTTAAAGACTAGATTGATACGGTAAAAATGTTTTATTGTATCATGTAATGAACTACAGACTCTAAAAAATAACTTCAATTGGTACGCTCTGGGTGCCCAATCCCGCACATCCCTCTAAATCAGCAGATGGTCAATTTAACTACAAAGAAAAGATATACGAAATGGTGTGTTATAAAGCATATCAGTGAACATAATGATATTAAAAGGGAAATAAGGGATTGGTTTTAATGAACAAATCAATGTTATAAGAATGCAAAAATATTGCCAGCAAAGGTAACAATGTTTGGCATGTTACTTCATAAATGACTTTCCCCAACGACTGATTGTGAATTTTAATTTAACTGAAGAGGAAGTTGAGTTTTTTAGAACTATATAAATGCAACTAAAGGAATTAACAGAAAAATGGCGATTTAGGGAACATCTTAAGGATGATATTTGATGTCACGTTTGAAGTTACTTATCATTGGAGAAAAAAAAAGAGAATAACGCCGGGTTATTTTACATAATGACACAGAAAACCAATTTAGAATTCCTCAAAATATTCAAATAACGCATGCTTATTTCACAGTAGATAAATTAAACAGCTTGAAAATGTGCTCTGTGATTTTTTTCACGGCATAACTTTAAAGTGTTATTATTATTATAACTCTATGAGGCTTTCCAGTCGTTAGGGATGTTTACTTCAGATATTCTTGAAAACATGTTTTTAAAGTCAATAAAATACCTAAAAACCTTGAAATAAGATCATTTAATTAATCGAATTTGAAACAAATAAAGGTCAAAGGTCACAGTAAGCATGAGGTCACTAGGTACAAGAGGGTTCAGTTGAACACAATAGTGTCTACTTTGACGTCCGCACTCTCAGAATAAAGGCGACCGTTCTTCAAGCCCGCCGTCATTCGTCAATGCGGCAGCAAGAAGACAACACTTCAACAATCATCCTGACGTCACAGAAAGGATCTAAATTTAGCAGAGATGTCGAAGATTTGCGATTGGAAGACTGTGTTCGAATCCTGGGACTCCTTGCTGTGTCTGGATGTTGAACCAGATCTCACCAAATGGGCAGAGAAGGTAAATAGTCAAATATTTAAAGCATTTTTATATCTATTTGTCTCTCTTTTTTAGGCATATTTTATGCAAACGTTTGATGTTGGTCATTGGTGAAAGAATTTTTTAATGGTTTTCTGAAACTGACGTTCTATGTTAAAAACATGGTTGGTATCTGAGGTTTAGATCTTATATAATAGATATAAATGCAATATTCATTTGCTCTTTAAACCATAAAGACTTATGCAAACATTTACAGCTTTTAATGGTTATTTTGATTATTTTCAATCTTATCTTATAAATATCATGGAATGGGTTCACTTTTTTTGTAGCTTATGCTTTCAGATTATTGTTAATAACTTTATTTTCATTTTCACAGATGGAAGATGCAAAATGTTACAGCTGCAAAATGATAGCTGACAGAGATGACATATATTCCTCAAAATCTGAGGTAAGTTTTGCCTCTCATTTTATGCCAAAGTAGGATATTTCTCAATGGTTTGAGCAATGGTAATATTTTCTAAAATAAATGTCTTTTGTTTTAAGAATTGGATATATGTAAAGTTGTGTAGAAATGAATTTTCCCTCAAATGCAATTCATATTTGTTTATAGAACTAAAGTTTTATGGTGAATATTATTTCAATATTTGAATGTATCTTATATATAATATCCAAGATTTCTTTAAATTATTTTTAAAAAGTACTTCAAATTAAAAGGGGAGTGGGACAAAAAGATATTGCTTATCCCGAACGATCCTTCTCGTCTTTCTTTTGTATTCTAATCATTTCATATTCTTGTTTACAGATGGAAACTGAAAACGTTGGAAGCTGCGAAGCGAAATCTTACAATGATGACGTATATTCGTCCAAATCAGATCTATCTTCTGCAACCTCAACATGGACCAATGAGATGTCAGGAGACGATTCTTCCTTCACAAGTGTCTCTGAACTGCCACTTTCCACGCCTCGTTCGATTTCTTCCTCTGATGCAAGCTTGACTTCATTCTCAACAATAAGTGACAATTCTTGTACCATGGACACTAAATCACAACATAATATGCCAGAAATATTGTCTGGAAATGTGACCAAGAGTAAGATTGTCAAGATGAAGAAATTACCAATTTTGAAAAGATTTGTTCGTGGAATCTCTCGGTTGTTCAGCTGTTTGAGCAAAAATTAGATCTTTTAATATGTCTAATACTTATTTATATCAAAGAATGACATGTTTAAATTTGAATATAACTTTGTTACAAAATGTCTTTTTGTTATTGAATAAATATGTATTTTTCAAAATGCCTTTTTATTCTTTATTGAGTTTGTAGGTATGGATGTACAAGTTATTATTTACCATAACATGGCTGGCTAATTATAATTTCTTAATTAATCATTATTGTTACAAGGGGGGATAAGCTTACAAAGCCATGTTGTGTTGTATGTAAATTCTGTAACTTGTACAACTATACTAGATGGAGTTAAATTCTTATGATGGTTAGTTTTGAGTTAACATCATCTGCACATCTACATCTGTTCAGAAAGTCAATACATAACAGTGAAGTGTAAAAAGGACAAGTTGTCATAAAAAAATCTTGCTGTTCTTATGTTCACCACTTCTAAATGTAATTCAAAGACTTGACGTGAAGAACATGTTCTTTTCTCCTGACATTTTCCAACACAAAGCCTAAAACGCCAACCTGTTAGTTTTATGCCTTGCTGCAGACCCTTGAGTTTTCTGTGCTTGTTCCAAAGCTTACTATAAGAGAAAACAATAGTCCAATCAGAAAGTAATTGGAGGTTGCTAACAATCGCCTTTAGGGGCGCTGATATCAGCACAGGAAATTCAAGGGTCTGCAGCAAGGCATAAAACTGATAGTTCAGTTCTACGCTGTGTGATCTTGTGAGTGCTTCAAGTATTTTATTTCTGTATACAAAATGATATTCATTTTCACTGATCACCGCCAATCTCTAGGTCAATCTCATATTATCTGCTTGCCCAAGTTCACAACCTATTCCAATAGAAATCGGATAAACATTGAATAATGATCTAAAAGAAAACTCTTTAACAGACAATTTCAATTAAATAGTTTTATTATACAAAGTGAGAGTACTTAGACATGTGTGGTTCAAAATTGAAGACCATAACAATTGTTGTAAGTTATGCCATAAAGCACTTGTTTTCAATGTCACTGAAAAAAGTTTATAGAGTCATTTTGATGAAAATTGGTCAAAACTTCAATGGATTCTCTGATGACTGCGGACTCCCTATCTTGCTCCAATATGTTCCAGGAAACCAGCAAAAGTTCATCTCACATTGTCTTTTTATAGTTATTTTGTTTGAATAAAACTTTCAGTCGTCTTCTGCTTCAAGGTTGATATTATTTCCAAACTTGGCATAAAGTTGTACTTTTAGATCTGACAAAACTTTCTTATGAACTTCTGCTTTTTCATCGAGTTCCTCGATCCCTTTCTGCGTTGTCCCTTTTGATTTCTCAATCATCTCATTTGCTTCATCTACTGTCATGCTGACGAAGACCTCGCCGATCTGATATGTGTGAAAGCTAAGGACGTTTTAGACAATAAAATACAAATTATTTACATCACTAAAGACAGGATTTATCAAAATAATTTTTAAATATATAAAGACTTAAATTATGAAAACATTTTTACCGTCGCCGTGTACAGTAAAATATACGGTACTTATAAATTGTGCTAAACTTTTAAAATATGATATTAAACAATTATTGACTTCAAGTGAAGTTGATCCAATGATTTGTCGGCCTTAGTCATGTGATATTCACCGAGGCAACCTCTATCAACCAAATCTGAATTCTATCATTAATATATTTTTCAAGATGAATGTTCTTGAATTGCTTTTCCTTTGTGAAAATATAAGGGAAATCACTTTTTTGCCTGGAAACATAAGGGACATAACTCTAAGTCACAAAGCGACTGCCTATTGCTTGATTTACCGTCTTACATGTGATATAGAGAGTTCAAGACCAGAATTTCTTGAATCTATTTTTAGCCACAAGAGGCTTTTGATTGTGATATCAACCTCTCCAACTCACATAGGTTGACATTGCTTGACATCAATGATGTCATGTGACCAAGTTGGCAAGTCAGAAGATGGATATGATCAAAAAAAGAAAAAGGCATTATCGTTCATGGGAATCTGTTTAAGGGCTCTGCTTTTACTGCCTTACAACTGTCTTAAACTTCATATTCACCTCTTACTCTAAACTTCAAATTGACTACAAGGATAATTACTAATTTCACTAATTCACATATAACTTTTGACTATCAGAACGTTAGCAATATACCTTGGTAAGAGTAAAAATATTGAAAAGAGCTAACCACACAAAATGGTTTTGAGAGACACAACAAGGATGTCAAAACAAGCTTTGCAAAAGGATGTACCCTACCCCTTGTCCAGAGTATCCTTCTAGTTTACTATGGCGTAGCTTAAAACAACTTCTATCTGTTTCTAAAACTGTCATACCAAACCTACTACTGAGCATAGCAGTATCTTTCAATGCCGATACATTTTACATACAAAACATATTCAAATTTATTGAGGCATGGTTCATGAATTTCTCAACTTGTTTGTATATTGTTCAGAAAGACAATTTACAATTGTCTCAATGAACCCCGCTCTATCCAATAGAATGATCTAGCAAAATTAATATCAAGACTTTAATAACAAGGATATGGGATAGCTCCATCATCTGAATCTTGTAGCAACAGCTCATCGGCAGCATCCTCTAGATTCTGCAGTTCTTTCTACAAAAGCAAACAAAATTCTTAAGTTGAAAATAAGACCATTTTTTACTATTTGATTTTACAAACAATCTAATATTATCATTATAATATATTTTCAATATTTCACAATCTTATTTCTTCATTAGTTATGTTACATATTTCAGAATAAGGATATTATCAATTAAAACCTTTTTCTGGGCCAGTTCTTCTCTAATATCTTGCAATTTGGCATTGTGACGAGCAAATTTGTTTATCTTCTGCTGATCTTCAAAAGTCACCTGGGCATCGGACTCCTAAAAAATAAGGGATGCGGTGAATTCGTAGGCCAGACAGGTTCGTAGGAGGATTTTCCGGTGAATTCGTAGGAGGATCGGACGGTGAATTCGTAGGAGTATTTTATTTTAATAAATACTCAACAAAGACGACCTTTATGCATTAAATACTAATATAGTTAATATATATAATTATTCAACTTGGTATTTGGAAGTGATTATAACATTTAAAGGTATTGAGGTGTCCGACTTGTTCAATAAAGGAACCGGTGCAAAAGCTGATCATCTACGGGATTAACTGTGTCAACATTGTTTTAGAATGAATAAATAAATAAAAGAATAAGGTAAGTATGATTATATTCCAGGTAGAGAAGACAGAAGATTAGCAGATGTCGGCGCAGATGAAACGGTAGGTCATCAACAATCAAAACATGGTGTTTATTTTAATATCCGTTAGTAAATTTCAGGTAAGCCGTATCAAAACAACTCAAGACATAACAATACAAGTCTTCGTGCCTGCTTCTTAATCGGGTTCAGTGGGGAGGACAGGTATTGTACCTTAAGTGTATGGTTAGACTACCCCCTGCACTTTACATAGGTTCAATACCAGTCAGACGACCTTCAAGAAAGAAAAAACGCACATTGCGAAGATAACAACGCTGGAAACAA
The DNA here is from genome assembly GCA_916613615.1 of Steromphala cineraria. Taxonomy (NCBI): domain Eukaryota; kingdom Metazoa; phylum Mollusca; class Gastropoda; order Trochida; family Trochidae; genus Steromphala; species Steromphala cineraria. The sequence goes on from OU744730.1 coordinate 9,101,039, forward strand.
CAGCAAATAACAACTAAGTATATCAAACCAAAAAGATAAGTATTACTCCATTCACTCAATTATCAGTAAATGTAAATATAAAACATTACTAATTACAAATAAATATAAATACAATTCAAACACAATTATTCAAGTACAATTTTATTTTATCACAATTAAAAATACCATCTCAAATACTACTTTAAACCTTTTTACTTCAATATAATTTCCCATACATAATATATTCTTTCTATCTCTTTCAGGTACCACGCCATTTCACAGCACTATTTATGTACTGACTATTCATAAAATCAGCCCCCCCCCCCCCCCCCCCCCCCCTCACTCTATTCCAAATTCTAAATTAATTTTAACCACTTTAGAACTTTTATTAATTTTACTTGGGTGCCTAAGACCTATTCTAAATTCCATGCCCCTTTTTTTGGAAATAACTCAGGCTTAGACCCCACGTCGGCGACATCACCGTATGGTGAAGAAGACGTTAAACCCCAATCCAACAACAATAGTAAATCATTCTGCATCAGCCATGACTCTCTGTGTTGTTTGTAAGAATACCGTAAGACCTCGCCAGCATGCTATCCTATCCTTTATTAAAAGATTGACATTGAAATATTTGGTCTGTTTTTTTATGACGCTTCATTTTATATATGGTCATACGTTTCGTATCTCCATTTAACTGGTCCCAAGTTCGTATCTCTGAAAACACAACACAACAATTTGAAATGATATGAAATAATATCAATACAACAAACTAAGCTACACATCTTTTATACAATTATACACAATATTATCGAGTACTTATACAAATAAATCCATAATCGGATATCTATTTCTAAGTTCATCAGTTCATTTCTTAATTCCTAATCAATTTTTATCAATACATCATCTACAAACAATCAATTTATTTCAAATATTCCTTCTAAATCTATTTTTTAAATCCTCCTACGAAACCTCCTACGAATTCACCTCCTACGAACTCGCTTGGGTTACGAAAACTCGACTCCTACGAACCTTTCTGGCCTACGAATTCACCTACAGCCAAAAATAAGCAGATCTGTATTTACGAAAGTTACAATATCAACATGAATACAATATTGATTTTAAGATCTATATTTGGATATTAACTCAGATAATTATGTCATCATGTTTTCAATTCAATGAGCATGTTGATTGATATTACGTAGTACACACTAATAATCATAATCATCAAAAAGTTTGTTGAAGATGATCAAATGGTGTTTTGAAAATAACTTGACATTCACACATGAGTGTAACAAATTCGCAAATAACACCCATTTATCCATATTTTCATAACGTTTTTAATAAAGAATGTTATGGGATGTAATTTATTTTACGATTATAAATTTTTATGATATAATTTTCCTATTTTCTGAGGAAATTGACAACCCACCGTGTCTTTCGAGCTATGATAGCAACTCATATTCGTCTAAGCGCCTCGCTTTACAGCCTCAGATCTCGCCTACATCTCGCCCTGCAGAACGAGAATCGTGGATCAGGGAGAAATCATTGTCGTGAAACAGGCTGGGTGTGGTTTTTGTGTGACTTTGCGCATGGGAGCTGCGCCAAAAAAATTGGGAATCGTGAAATAAATGCATTTCATTGCAGATGCTGATTAGTATAACAGAAGAACACTTATTTGTACTTTTACTTGTTATTCATGTGAATGTTTTGTAAGCACAAATGCATTTCAAATTTGATAATAACGTCAGTTGATAAATTCATGCAAACAGACGGGATTTCGTTAATCCATTCTGTGAATGGATAAACGAAGTTGACTGGTTTTGTCTGATGCTGACGTTATTAACCTCGACTTTAAATGATTGTTTTCAATGTATATCTCACTTTTAAACCTTAATAAACGTGTTTTATCTCACCGAATCATTTATTGTTATTTTACTGTAATTTGAACACGAGATTGTGCACTTAAAATCAAGGAAATAAACAACTAAAAACATTGTACGCGAGCAGACGACAACTTCGTTCAACCATTGTCTGATTATGGATAAATGAAATAACAACATTTTCAAATTCAACGGATATATTAGAGATAAAGAAAACAACCAATTAACAAAATGAAACCCTGTAAAAAGAAACTCTGCAAAAAAGACGGCGAAATCAAGGTTGACAAAAATGTGTTTTATAATAAGAATTAGTAGTCTTATTCAAATCAAATGAATATAAATACATATTGGTAGCATATTTAGGCCTACCTATATGTGGAAGTATAATAGTTTTTACACACGATTCCTTTATCTTGATAAGACTGTAATTCATTTGTGGTATAGGTGCCTAATTTTGCCTTTTAGTTTCCAGTGGTTCGAAACATATGTTAAAATACAATAGTGGGAAACAAAATGAACACGAAACAAATACACGTACATATGAGTATCGTGTATAGGCTACATAGTTTTTTTTAGGTGTGAATGTATAGGCCCCTGCGTGTGTATAAGATTGTGAATGTTTTGTAGGGTAGGGGCGTATGACTGTAGGCCTGTACTAAATTACTAGGCTTATGTGTGTGGTTAAGTGTGAATATATCAAATGTATGACAGGTAGGCCTATGCACGTGCATAGATTGTGGTTGTGTTTGTATGGGAAAATGCTAATGTATGAATGTGCGTGTGCGTAGTTAGACTTATATTTAGTCTCTGAATTTTTTTTAGTAAAAATCTTATTTTATTAATTTTTTAAAAGGAGCCTCAGACAAATGGAGATTTTCAGAGCAGCCCAGATCTAGACTTGCTTCCATGGGGGGAATTATATGCTCAAGGGTCTGTGCGTAAGACTAGTGCGTAGTATATGTGACTGAAAGTACGCATCTGTAAGATTGTGCGCGTGTTTGTATGGGAAGGGGGTTATGTATGACTATGCGTATATTTGTATAGATTGTGACTAGGTATAGCCTACACGTGCATAAATTGTGCGTGTGTTTGTATTGAAATATATTCATGCATGACTGCACGTGTTTTTATAGTATGTGACTGTAGGTATGCACGTGCATAAATTGTGCGTGTGTTTGTATAAACTATAGTAGTCGTGTATGACTGCAAGTGTGTTTATGGTATGTGACTATAGGTATGCACGTGCATAAATTGTGGGTGTGTTGTATGGCAATGTTGTCATGTATGACTGCGCGTGTGTAAATGGCATGTGTTTATAGGTATGCACGTGCATATAAATTGTGTGTGTGTTTTATGGTAATGTATATAGTTATGTTTGACTGCGCGTGTTTTTATAGTATATGTGACTGTAGGCATGCACGTGCATATATATGTATAGTATTGATACAATCACTTCCCACGTAGCACAATGACATTGGCCCAATGTTGGCCCAATATTGTGACTGATGTTGGCCCAATGTTGGCAAAAGATATTGGCCCAATGTCATAGTTGCACATTGGCTCCATATTAATTGGCCCCCTGTTGCCAAGGGACATCGGGCCAACGTTGGGCCAACATCTAGCCAATGTTGACCCAACATGTCAGGACATGTTGGCATCATGTTGGTTCATTTATGTTTTCTTACATGTAAATGTTGGTATGTCTTACTGGCAGAGTGCCTATATACTTTTCAATCGTGTACTACGTTACATATGTATGCCTGTAAAAGATACCGATCATGCTAGTATAATTGCATAATTACATAAATTATAGCCTATATGCAGCCTAATCTTAGTGTCTTAAATGGATTTAAAAACACCCTATTTCAAGTATATATATGTACTTATGCGCAAAGGAAATCCTACATTTTTTGTATACATACTTAGGTTAATCCCGTACCTCTATGGAAAAGGCAAAGATATGCGGCGGCAAAAAGACTTTTGAGGTTAAGGCAAAGGGTGTGTACAGGAGAGTTAAAATTACAAAGTTATTTTTCAATTCAGTTGATTCCTGTTCATTCCCTTACGTACAAGTCAGTTATATATACGTGTGAAAAACGAAATTGCAATGAAACAGTTAAATTAATTTGTAATTTACATGCTCTTTCCGAAATGAATGCAGTATCGAATGATTTATCTAAACCATAACCTTCATAAACGATTTAAAACTAGTATTCAATCCATGTCGATATATTGACAACGTAATACCAGTCCACCTCTTTCTTAGTTCACGCACGTATATATGTTTGCATTTTTATTTGTGATTGTTCATATAAAGTTCTTCTATATTTGTTAACCCCTACGTTTCGTTACTTTCATTTATATTTTAAAAACTAACTAAGTTGTTGTCAGTTTATATTTGACTGGGTTTTTGTGTGGGTAACCCAAACAGGATGACAAACACCACGTATTCTCCATTTCTTTCTTTTCCATGATACATATATGGGAACTGACTTTCTTTGTTCTATAAAAATCATTAATCGAAATATCCAACAGTTCAGCATGATGTAAGGTTTTGGCGAGAAGGACACTATTGTGACTCCCGACTCTTTTACCATCCACTGAATAAAACGACCCTGCCCTAATTAACATTGGGGTCAGGTGAGAACCAGAAAAAATATATAGCTACAGAGTCAGTGTAAAAGAACTTAATAAAGGCGATTGGTTTATATTAATGTATTAACTGTCTTAAGAAACGTTATATAGTGATGCTTGTTATCGTTTTTTATACCATACAATTAAAATTGCATGGAATCCACTAGTTTGGTCACAGCAACATCCTTATACAAACATTCAAATCTGACGAATGAATAAACATTCAATTTAAAGAAAAACAACATTATCATCATAAATGTTGAGGAGCTTACATCCATGACGCTATCTTAAAACGTCTTTAGAAGCGCCTTATACAGTGGAATCTGACACTCGTCCGGACCGGAGAAAAATTTCGGTTTAGACAGAGTGTCGGAATAGACAATGTTTCCATTTAATTTGACCTAGACATCCAGATAGAGACGGGATACACAGGAAATTCGTTGCTCGCTCATTAAACAAACTACGACAACTATTACACGAAGAAGAAAGAAGAAAATTAGTTCACTCAAGTCATCAAATGTCACACTTTGCATTTATACATAAAGGGGTATAAAATTCTCACATAAAAATAAAACGCAAATTCCAGCCTATAGATTCTTATGAGACACAATATAACAACATATTCCTTTTAATTTAAATAGAAATATAAATACTAAACACTTATGAAACACACAAGCTCACACACACCGATATATATAAACATATACACATAGAACTTTATTGTATAATTCGTATAAGTTAAGTTATTGAGGGGGACTACGTTTGTAAATGTTACATGAAGGGGCGGCAAATATTGTGAAAATAGGTCCTTTAACATTATATAAGTAAGCTTATCAAAGGGGAGCATCGATAGAAAAGTTGGTTCAAAGTGAAGTTGAAGTTTTTTTAATAGAATTTCTGTACTTTATAATACTGAGGCGCTTACATCCATGACGCTATCTAAAAACGTCTAAGCGCCTAATATAAACTTTGGCTTACATCTCAGCGGCATGTATAATGAATAATCAAACTGATTTGACTGTAAACGAATGAATAAACATTCAATTAAAGAAAACAAACAACATTATCATCATAAATTGCAGTTAATTTCTTATAGAATTTATGTATTTTACAATGTTGAGGCGCTTACATCCAAGACACTATCGCAAAACGTCTAAGCGCCTTATATAAACTTTGGCTTACCTCTCATCAGCATGTATAATGAGTAATCAAACTGCATTTGACTGTAAACGAATGAATAAACATTCAATTTAAAGAAAACAAACAACATTATCATCATAAAATGAAGTTTCTTATAGAATTTATGTATTTTACAAGGTTGAGGCGCTTACATCCATGACGCTATCTAAAAACGTCTAAGCGCCTTATATAAACTTTGGCTTACCTCTCATCAGCATGTTTAATGAATAAGCAAACTGATTTGACTATAAATGAAATGAAAAGACATTCAATTAAAGAAAACAAACAACATTATCATCATAAAATGCAGTTTCTTATAGAATTTATGTATTTTACAATGTTGAGGCGCTTACATCCAAGACGCTATCTAAAAACGTCTAAGCGCCTTATATAAACTTTGGCTTACCTCTCATCAGCATGCATAATGAGTTTACAATCAAACTGCATTTGACTGTAAACGAATGAATAAACATTCAATTAAAGAAAACAAACAACATTATCATCATAAATTGCAGTTAATTTCTTATAGAATTTATGTATTTTACAATGTTGAGGCGCTACATCCAAGACACTATCGCAAAACGTCTAAGCGCCTTATATAAACTTTGGCTTACCTCTCATCAGCATGTATAATGAGTTATCAAACTGCATTTGACTGTAAACGAATAAATAAACATTCAATTAAAGAAAACAAACAACATTATCATCATAAAATGCAGTTTCTTATAGAATTTATGTATTTTACAATGTTGAGGCGCTTACATCCAAGACGCTATCTAAAAACGTCTAAGCGCCTTATATAAACTTTGGCTTACCTCTCAGCGGCATGTTTAATGAATAATCAAACTGATTTGACTGTAAATGAAATGAAAAGCCATTCAATTAAAGAAAACAAACAACATTATCATCATAAAATGCAGTTTCTTATAGAATGTATGTATTTTACAATGTTGAGGCGCTTACATCCATGACGCTATCTAAAAACGTCCAAGCGCCTTATATAAACTTTGGCTTACCTCTCATCAGCATGTTTAATGAATAAGCAAACTGATTTGACTATAAATGAAATGAAAAGACATTCAATTAAAGAAAACAAACCACATTATCATCATTAAAATACTGTTTCTGATAGAATTTATGTATTTTACAAGGTTGAGGCGCTTACATCCATGTCGCTATCTAAAAACGTCTAAGCGCCTTATATAAACTTTGGCTTACCTCTCATCAGCATGTATAATGAATAAGCAAACTGATTTGACTGTAAACGAATGAAAAGACATTCAATTAAAGAAAACAAACACGTTATCATTATAAAATGCAGTTTCTTATAGAATGTATGTATTTTACAAGGTTGAGGCGCTTACATCCATGACGCTATCTAAAAACGTCCAAGCGCCTTATATAAACTTTGGCTTACCTCTCAGCGGCATGTTTAATGAATAAGCAAACTGATTTGACTGTAAACGAATGAAAAGACATTCAATTAAAGAAAACAAACACGTTATCATAATAAAATGCAGTTTCTTATAGAATTTATGTATTTTACAAGGTTGAGGCGCTTACATCCATGTCGCTATCTAAAAACGTCCAAGCGCCTTATATAAACTTTGACTTACCTCTCATCAGCATGTTTAATGAATAAGCAAACTGATTTGACTGTAAACGAATGAAAAGACATTCAATTAAAGAAAACAAACACGTTATCATAATAAAATGCAGTTTCTTATAGAATTTATGTATTTTACAAGGTTGAGGCGCTTACATCCATGTCGCTATCTAAAAACGTCTAAGCGCCTTATATAAACTTTGACTTACCTCTCAGCGGCATGTTTAATGAATAAGCAAACTGATTTGACTGTAAACGAATGAAAAGACATTCAATTAAAGAAAACAAACACGTTATCATAATAAAATGCAGTTTCTTATAGAATTTATGTATTTTACAAGGTTGAGGCGCTTACATCCATGTCGCTATCTAAAAACGTCTAAGCGCCTTATATAAACTTTGGCTTACCTCTCAGCGGCATGTTTAATGAATAAGCAAACTGATTTGACTGTAAACGAATGAAAAGACATTCAATTAAAGAAATCAAACACGTTATCATAATAAAATGCAGTTTCTTATAGAATTTATGTATTTTACAAGGTTGAGGCGCTTACATCCATGTCGCTATCTAAAAACGTCTAAGCGCCTTATATAAACTTTGACTTACCTCTCAGCGGCATGTTTAATGAATAACCAAACTGATTTGACTGTAAACGAATGAAAAGACATTCAATTAAAGAAATCAAACACGTTATCATAATAAAATGCAGTTTCTTATAGAATTTATGTATTTTACAAGGTTGAGGCGCTTACATCCAAGACGCTATCTAAAAACGTCTAAGCGCCTTATATAAACTTTGACTTACCTCTCAGCGGCATGTTTAATGAATAACCAAACTGATTTGACTGTAAACGAATGAAAAGACATTCAATTAAAGAAAACAAACACGTTATCATCATAAAATGCAGTTTCTTATAGAATTTATGTATTTTACAATGTTGAGGCGCTTACATCCAAGACGCTATCTAAAAACGTCTAAGCGCCTTATATAAACTTTGGCTTACCTCTCATCAGCATGTTTAATGAATAAGCAAACTGATTTGACTATAAATGAAATGAAAAGACATTCAATTAAAGAAAACAAACAACATTATCATCATAAAATGCTGTTTCTGATAGAATTTATGTATTTTACAATGTTGAGGCGCTTACATCCAAGACGCTATCTAAAAACGTCTAAGCGCCTTATATAAACTTTGGCTTACCTCTCATCAGCATGTTTAATGAATAAGCAAACTGATTTGACTATAAATGAAATGAAAAGACATTCAATTAAAGAAAACAAACCACATTATCATCATTAAAATGCAGTTTCTTTTAGAATTTCTGTATTTTCCAATGTCTCTTTTACTGTTTACTTCTGTGAACACCTAGCCAGTAATTTTGTAAAGTATCCAACTATATTTTTAATCCATTTAGATCCGGAATCTTTCTAAAGTTCAGGGGATGCCACCGATGGCCTATATCCACCTGAACGGACAGGGGCAGCTCCTTGTGACCGGTGAGTATTGCTACATTATATAGTTTCATATTTTTCATATTTTAGTTTGATATTTATTATTAAGATACACAAGATATATGATTACATGGGTATACAATAAAGATAAGTATGTATGTGTGTGTGTGTGTGGGGGGTGGCGGTGGGGAGGGGGTGTATCAATACATATACATAAGCTAATTCGTTATATCCGTTATATATAACCCTCTGGCTCTTCACAAAGGTAGTTATATAATACGTCCGCGTTTCTCATATTTAATTTTTGAATATCTTTCACGAAGTTTACCTTTTCCATGATTTTTCAGGCCAAGATGCGGTAGTTGCAAAAGTTAAATGTCTGAACGGCCTGGCAAGTGCTTTTGCCAGCAACACACAAATAAGAAACGGTTTGTTATATTCATATTTCATTTAATTATAGAATAATATTTTCCATTTTTACCGACAACACTATGGAAATTCTTATAATGTTATTGTTTTTATATATACATAGTAATTGTTTGTTTCATCTTATATATCTTGCAGTACCCGTCATGAAGGAGGTTGACTTGAGACAAGTCTCCATGGAGATTACTGACTGGTCCCATGTGAGTAACATCAACACCCTGAGGAGGACCGTCACCCAGATAATGGTGTCAAAAGGTAATGTCAAAGCTACAGCTATATTTCGCTATTTAAACTTCTTCATACACCTAGTTTCATAAACTACTTCTATTACATCTTGACATGTTAACAAATGAAATTATCAATCTTGTAAAGTATCAATGTATAGTATATTTCTCCAGGAACTAAAGGATGTCGTTCCACCTGGGGGGACCCCTCCAAGAAGCCCGATTGGTGGCCGGAGGTGCCTTTTGTGGCGCCGTCAACGACGGAACAATCCGACAGTAGGTGTACACAAATACTTTGATTTGATAAACATTACACTTATTCATGAACTAATTAAAATGAAGATACTGATACTTGATACGTACCGCGACAATAATTTTAAAAAATTGCAGATTCGTCAAAGAAGAGAGTTCTTCTAAGAAAAGACCTGCAAAGGATTATCATCTCTTGGAGGGAAGATATAAAGAAAGTAAGTTTTATTGTATAATTGTTAACATTATCTCTCTCTCTCTAAATAAGTAAATAAAACGACAAATGGTGATTAATGTTATGATGTTTGAACATTAAAATACAACATGAATAATACATATTACATGTACATAAAACTAACATCAATAACTCTACAATGTGTAACCGAATGGAATGTTTTCTTTGAATTGACGACACAGCACCATTGTAAAAAAGCAAGATTTGTTTGCATACAAAGCAAGAGCAATTTCAAATTTCAATGCCTCTTTCTTTCGATTTCTAGAAAATAAGTGATGGCTGGCAAGTGAAGAACTCCGTAGAGAGTAAGGAAAGAGTTGAGTACTTTTAGTTCTTTATGAGACTAAGATTTCAACCCCAGTGTTAAAAAAGATGAAATGTATTTAATTATCAAAAGCATTAAAACTACACAGCAATGGTAATCATGTTGTATTTACTTACATAAAGTACATATTTCTACCTGAGACATATATTTTTCAGATCATGGACATATTTTGTGTGCAGGTGAGCGGCTTGATTTGTTCCTAGATTTGTGATAATGTTAGAGTAGCTTTTACAAGATAACAAGAATGGTACATCAGAAAAATAGAAAATATGAAATTAATCTCCATTTATACGCATTATTCATAAAAAGAAATAGTTTGATTATTTGTTTGTTTGCTATTTTCTGTAATTAAAAGTTTGTATGATCAAGAAATGCATATACCTGAATTATTTTAATGTAAAGGCACATGTTAAAAATCATACTAACACTGCATCTGAATATCTATGTTTCTCTCCCAACACCATTAGTTGCCGAAGAGATTACTAAAACATGCGGGCAGATTATTGCTTTTTTAATGTAATCTAAATACTGTATTTCTATTCACTTTGTTTTCAGTTGTATTCCCACTTAAGTTACAATAGTCATTAAATTAAAGCCATCTGGTAAATATGTACGTTTGAATTCTTCTAACGTTATGTCACATTCTTTCAGAGTCAACAAGAACATCAAGACGAGGCGAATGTGGTAAGAGTCAAATTAAAAGTGCAAATATTTCTATTGATATTTTGTTCAAACAGTCTATACAGACTAAGTGTTATACAAGTTTCAAATGTTGAATTATATTGTTCTCAATTGCTAAATGTATGACCATATTAGTTTCTATTCAGTAAAGGGTGTATTTATCATATTTGCTATTCTCTTATTCAACTTTGTTTTCATTCAAACTTGAGTTACAATAGTCATTAAATGAAAACCATCTGGTAAATATGCACGTTTAAATTCGTCTAATGTTATGTCACATTCTTTCAGAGTCAACAAGAACATCAAGACGAGGCGAATGTGGTAAGAGTCAAATTAAAAGTGCAAATATTTCTATTGATATTTTGTTCAAACAGTCTATACAGACTAAGTGTTATACAAGTTTCAAATGTTGAATTATATTGTTCTCAATTGCTAAATGTATGACCATATTAGTTTCTATTCAGTAAAGGGTGTATTTATCATATTTGCTATTCTCTTATTCAACTTTGTTTTCATTCAAACTTGAGTTACAATAGTCATTAAATGAAAACCATCTGGTAAATATGCACGTTTAAATTCTTCTAATGTTATGTCACATTCTTTCAGAGTCAACAAGAACATCAAGACGAGGCGAATGTGGTAAGAGTCAAATTAAAAGTGCAAATATTTCCATTGATATTATGTTCAAACAGTCTATACAGACTAAGTGTTATACAAGTTTCAAATGTTGAATTATATTGTTCTCAATTGCTAAATGTATGACCATATTAGTTTCTATTCAGTTAAGGGTGTATTTATCATATTTGCTATTCTCTTATTCAACTTTGTTTTCAGTTGTATTCAAACTTGAGTTACAATAGTCATTAAATGAAAACCATCTGGTAAATATGCACGTTTGAATTCTTCTAACGTTATGTCACATTCTTTCAGAGTCAACAAGAACATCAAAACGAGGCGAATGTGGTAAGAGTCAAATTAAAAGTGCAAATATTTCTATTGGTATTTTGCTCAAACAGTCTATACATACTAAGTGTTATACAAGTTTAATATGTTGAATTATATTTTTCTCAATTGCTAAGTTTATGACCATAATAGTTTCCATTCAGTAAAGGATGTATTTATCATATTTGCCATTCTCTTATTCAACATTGTTTTCAGTCGTATTCCCACTTGAGTTACAAAAGTCATTAAATTAAAGCCATCTGGTAAATATGTACGTTTGAATTCTTTTAATGTTATGTCACATTCTTTCAGAGTCAACAAGAACATCAAGACGAGGCGAATGTGGTAAGAGTCAAATTAAAAGTGCAAATATTTCTATTGATATTTTGCTCAAACAGTTTATACAGACTAAGTGTTATACAAGTTTCAAATGTTGAATTATAGTTTTCCCAATTGCTAAGTTTATGACTGTAGTGGTTTCTATTCAGTACAGGATTAATATATCATATTTTCTTATTTATTTGATTACTATTACTTTTCAATGTCACAAGTTTTAAATCCATTGGTTAACTATAGATTCCCAAACGGTTTCATATTCCAGAAATGTTGCCAGTTGAGCCAGGCCATCAAGAGAGTGAGTTATTCCATCTTCTTTTATTTATTCAAATCCCTCTTTAATACGCATATTCGTCTGCATTCATTCTTAAGGCAACAATTACATATCCTTTGAAGAAACTGTTGTCCTAACGAATACAAACTATTACGTCAAATGTTTTCCCCAGACTGATTCTGAGTTGGCCATTGAGGCATTATTGGAGGGTCAATGCTGCCCTGGACACTTGGAGGAGCTGGAGAGGGCCGAGGTGTTTCCTTCAGCCTTTGCTCCAAGTTGGGAGGTGAACTTCCGAAGGTATTTCATCATTTCATTTGACGTTAACCTATCATATCATGAAGGAAGTACCATCCTACCAAGTTTATAGGGACAGTATGTCCATGATAATTATGAGTCTCATCGTTAAATTTGTGTTTGCTGATAAGCCCGTCTGCTAACGAGCTATAAGCATCTTGTTTTTACAGCACTGCCGAGAGCCATAGGCGTCCATCTGTCTTAGCACTCACTCTCAGCACAGCCCCTAAATTTAGCAGCATAGCCGGCGTAGATTTTACGATGAGACTCATAATTATCATGGACGTAGTGTCCCTTTAATCTCTTTTCATAATTCAATTTTTCAGAATTCTTGACGGAGTCCCGAATCATCTTGCCCCTTGTGGCAAAGGAGAAAAGTTTGGGGAGGTTTTCGGGGGCCTCCCTTCTAACTTAAAATTAAAGATGTTTGCTTTTGGTCGGCGACACATGGAGCATTATTCAAAGCAGGTAACTCTATACTGGTGTATTTATATGATCATATCGCATAAGACAACAGCAACGAAAGTGGACAATGATATGTTATCAATTTGGCAAATAAAGAAATTCAACTTAGTTGTTTTCTGGTGAAGTAGATAGAGGTCACTGACGCTTTCCGTGAATGAACTGTTTGTCTAGACGACGGTAGTACCAGTTATGGCATCCTTACATATAACAGCTTGATGTTGAATTATATAATAATAATGTTGTAACATTAGTTAATAGTATGATAAATGTCAATTACGATTGACATACAAATCAGATCGTCGTTCCATGCCATCTTTTGATTAGAACAAAATCGTTTCAGCTCATGGTCCTCGGAGAGACTGGGGAGTCCGTCATGGAGAGGTTTGAGATGACCAACCCTCCAGCCATACCCCAGGACCCCGATATCTTGGACGTCTTGAATGAGGCAGCAAGGGACATCCTGATAGGGCCTCTGCAACCTAGTATGGATTCGATAACTTACCTTATATTACGTAATATTTTAAAATTATGGTTAAACTGCAATATCATTTTTTTAGTCAGTATCAAATTAACCTCGATGGATATTTATTTAGACGGTTATTTTCATTGTCCTTTTTTTGTGTACTTTCACATAAAGTAAGAATATTTAAACTAAATCCTGTTTAACTATAGTATTAGCAAACCTACTGTGAACTTAACTATCGTAAACATGTATATCGTTAACATTATCAACAGACATAACACAGTAGTGAAACGTATTCGAATGTTCCCTAAGGTTTGGCATCAGTGCTGTTCCTTGCTGGACATCTGCGGCGAGATGTCACAATCTACTCTTGGAACAAGGGAGTGATGTCAGTGCCACCATGCCCCTGCAGTTTGGATCGGCAGGACCCTGTCCACATTTATGTGGACAAGGGACAGAGGGCCTTTCCCTTAGTGGAAAAGGCAATTTTTGGCGGTTAGTGTGTTGTTATCATAATAGCTTTGCCCGACACTTGGATTGCAAGTTGTTTGGATTAATTCATTATCGTTTCCTTACACAAAATGTGAGAAAATGTGCCTTTCATATGCCAGCACTATTGGAAGACTATGAGGTAAATGTATGTTGACTATGTACATATAAATATATATATAAATATATGAAAATCAATTTACTTTCTTGTTTGTCACATTCATTACAGATGGAAACCTAACAAGACCAATGAAGGAGAAAAATCATTTCCCTTTGAAGTAAGAATTACAAAAGAAAAATTTGTTGTAAATATTATATGGATAAAAAAATCATTTCTTGTTGTGTCACAATATTCAGGCTGTAAAATACCATATATCAGAGACTTAACTTGACAGAATAATTATTTCAATGGTATTATAAAAGTTGTAATTGTAAAAAATAGAGCCATTGGCTCTGTAGCTCATCAGGCATCATATCAAGTTTACTTTATACAGGCCAGATGAGCTAAAAATGGAAGTGATGTTACCTATTGCAAGAAAACCTATAAGAAAAATTACAAAACAAATGTAACGATTTCGGAATAAATTTCCTTACCCAAATGATTTATTATTATTCAACACTTTCTAGATCGCCAATATTAGACAGTGAAAGAAGTCCACACTAAAATATACAAGGAGAAATATTTGGGGTCAAATTAGAATCTCCATATGCTAAGGTACTTGTACACAAAATATCAGCTCTCTAATGTGTATGGTTCATGAGGAGAAGTCGAAAGTGTCAAAAGTTTACGGACGGACGGCGGACGGACGACGGACGGACGGACGCCGGACGACGGGCCATGCCATAAGCCCATCTGGACTTTCAGTCCTGATGAGCTAAAAAGTCAACAATTATAGAATACCAGTAACATCTTGTACATGTTTAATTGATACTTATTACTGAATTATCTTTCACTGTTTCACAGGCATCAAACAATCCTGGCGCCAAAAGACAGAAGGTATGAACATATAGATTGTTGCCAGTACAGCAGGTTCCAAAAGGCAAACGAGGCATTACTAAATTGTAAACACTACAGATTACAACTTAATCATACTAGTAACCATGCACTGCAGGTTACACATTTATTGTATGTGTTACTTCCATTACTATATCAAAATGTTTACTTGTAAAATATTTTCATAGGAGGACCCTTCCACATTTCTCATATAGATTGCCTATGTTTTAAAGCATAAATGCATTTTTTGGATATGATTGTATTTAAACCTATATAGTTTCTCTCTCATTTTACTTCTTTTGAATATTTGATGGTGTTGGATACAATTTTTGAAACATTTCAGAATCATCCTGTATCAAAATATGGAGGTGTCCATGCGGGAAATGGAATTCCTACGTAATGGAATGTGGCTAGATGACCACGTTGTTGACGCATGTATCAGGTTGGTAACATAGTGATGAACAGATTGATCCTTTCACCACTGCAGGTCTCTGTAGAGACCTCAGAGAATCCAACTTTAATTATTTTTACTTTCACCTGTAGTCAAAGAATCAGTGATAAGGACATAACAATTTCATTATTCTAGTACGTAAGGTAATGATGTATGACATGTCTGTCATGTTTTGGAAATAACTACTTTTAATTGTATGTAAAGTAAGAAAGTCAGAAACGCTCTCTGGGAACCCAGGTTACAGGTACATAAAGCCTCTGGTTTCTCAGTGGTAAAAAGAGTTAAAAAGAGCATTCCAAAACAATGTTTTGTAGAAAAAAATTTATTCACAAACATAAGGTAGTTCAAGAAATAAGAATTTTTGTACGTATATGATTGTATTTTCTCATCAGACAAGTTATGCTGGTTAACTTCTGTCCAGCTGTATACAACTAATTATTCCCACCCATACATGTTTGACAACAATGATCATTCTATCATGGATTAAAGATTGTACAGGGACGAACTTGACCCGAGTGTTCAGCTCCTACTGTCAAGTACTGGTCAACTGCTGCAGCAGCCAAACCTTGACCAAAGGTATTTTAGATTCTTCTTTTGATTTAAGCTTTCAACTCCAGCAACTATATGTTAAAGATTAAATCCTTAATGAGAGATAACCAAGTCAAGTTTACAACCAACAACCAGCAGGCCTTACACAAAACAAGTACAAATTTACAAATATAAATAAAATTTACATAGATAGATAGATGTCACAACATTATTACTAGAAGCAGATAACATCTTAAAGTATATAAAGTATATACAAATGGAATTAGCAATAAACATATTAATAGATTTAGTCATTATCATAGATCCATTACATAAATCCACTGGACTTTGAAATGTAATAAATAGTTATTATCATCATAAGAAGAGACAGTAGCATGAGTTTGTTCTTAATCATCTTCTCATCATATCTATCAATATTGTTAAGACATTTTAACAAATAATTTCAGCATTGATTTACTTTTTCATTCAAATGTCGTAATTCATTACTTTTCAGACGAATTAGAAAAACACCAAAGGGGAAATATCTCTTACCAATATGTGCCGGGTACGTAAGTTGTAAAGATATTCATATAATCTTCTGGTTGATTTATTCAAAATCTATAAATTAAAGAATACCAATAAATAACAGGTAAATATTGCGTATTACAATTCACAATGACATGGACCAAAGTTTAGCTGATAATGTAATATTGCATCTATATCTCTAGCAACCATTGGTTCCTACTGGCCGGTTCTGGCCACGAACACAGGGTGCTCTGTTCATTGGGAGGAAAATACCCCAGAATAGAAAGAAATGTGAACAGGTAAGAAACTTAGAGCCGGTTCATCATTCTTTGCAGGAAATATTACTATACTAACACTGAATATATCATTATACTAACACTGAATACTAATACTGATTGCTAACATAAAATAGCTAAATCTGGTGGTTCCTATAAGAAACTTGCACATCAATGTCACACACAAAAACGATTCATTATCAAAATTTATCATAGTTCAAACACAATTAAAGGCATAAAATGAAAAGTATTACGGATATGTTAAACCTTATGTTCTAAGAAAGAATATGTTGTGACGTTTTTGCCCAGCATAAATTGAAACAGCAATTTTGGTAGAAAATTGATTTGAATTTTTTAAAGATATGACATTGTTGAATTTAATTGATTTCATTGGTTTCAGAATCTTCGGCGGAAAGTGTGTCTATACAAAGGTACTTACATTCCAATAGACTAAAATGGAACTTATAGTGGATCACGTATGTCTTTATTTTTGCTCCATTAAAGTGACATAGAGTATGTTTCATGAAAATTAATCTTGCTTTGGTATGTGCGGAAATACTATATGTACTTGTTTAAGTTCACATAATACTGGCATATTCATCGCCAAATATCAAATATGATACAATTTCTTGTTTCAACAAAAATTTAGAAATGTTTGGATAAAACCCCGAAACAAAAACTTCTTATTTACATTTGAGTGATTGACCAGCCCCAGTCATGGTACATTGTACGATTTTCAATCAATAAAACTTGAACTTGACTTGAACCCATACACTAGCATTACACTGAGCGGATTAGCATTAAAGTACTATCACTGTTCTGAAACTTTAAACACCATGAAATTTGAACATGCATATATAACATTGTTATTTGTGGGGGATAAGCAAGGCCTGGTGGAGGATCTGTTAAGCTGTTGCTATGATTAGTGCTGGCGGTGTCGCCTGACTCTGAGGGTATTGGTTATAATCCCCAAAAAAGTACTAGAATCTGTACTGTAGCAGATGCCAAATATAACAATGTTACATTTGCTCACTATCTAAATGGCATACAATTCTTAAGAATCTATCTAACCAAAAGTAACTAAATACATGTACCTTCAATAATGTTTTCCTGTTACAGGCTCCAAGACAATCCAATGGGTTTGATTGTGGAGTGTTTGTTGTCATGTTTGCTCAGAAACTTTTGAAGGTAAGTTTCATTGCTTATTTTTGATACTCTCAATGCATTTCAAACTAAATTGAAGGCTATGTTGCTTTGTTACATGAACAGAATACATAGTTAATTCACATCAATAGAAATATATACCAGGACAAATGTAAGCAACCCCCTATATTCAAAACTACAATGTGAAGCTATTGGGATGTTGGGATAATTTCACTGAATTAATCATTGTCCAGGTGTATATTAAAGAATAGAACCATTGACTATGTAGGTCATCAGTCTTTCATGAATTCTTATGTATTGACATTTTGCATGTGAAATAACAGGTTTACAAAATACAATGAGTCAAAATAGGTCTGATGAACTACAAACTAGCTTTTTAAAAGTCATCTCTTTTCTCAATGATATTTACCCTCACATATTTACTCTTAAATCTTGTAAAAAGGCTTATTTTACTATTACTACACAAAATTTACTAAACTGGATTAGTGCAAAATAACAATAACATTTAAGCTTGGGGGTGCATTGATTCTGAAGAAGTTTAAAATGTGAAAAGTTTAAATACATTGTACGATGTCCAACGGTGGATGAACAACATCCATGCTACAAGTCCATTTGAGCTAACTAGACTCCAAACCCCTGTATTATTTTATTGTATTTTTAGATGACAAAATGGACAGCATCCACCCAGGATCTCGTGTCCCCGCAGGAGGTTCAAAACTCAGGGAGGGCAGAACTTGCCTCCCTGCTCAACAAGTGGAGAATTTAGCCATGTGTGTAATGACTAGGGGTGACTGTTAACTTATATGATGTATTAAGAAGTGAAATTGGCTGCCAGTTTTTCAAGAAAGATCCCTTGTCTGTGAGTCACAGATAGCAAACCATTGTGAAATCCACACCTATATAGTTACCATTTTCTGTGTCCTTAATTACTTTACTTACTTTGAAATCAAAGTTATTATTTTTAAAAATTGCAGTTCCCCTTGCATTACTCTTAAAAGGACTAATATAACATTCTTTCTAACCCCATTTCTGTTTAATAATGCTTGATAGTTCGATCTATTGTTACACCCCTAGTAATGACCAAGCACTGTAATGATGAGCTAAAAACGGAGGACTTACAGTGATGAATATATTGCAGACAACTTTTTGAAAAATGAGGAGTATTGATTTATGTTTCCTTCCCTCATGGAAGCTAAAGTGACATTAGTTCTAAACCAAATAAAAATTTTGCAGTGGTTCATGAAGTTTTTCAGATCCATGTATGACAGCATTGATCGAAGACACTTCAATGTCGAATTCCGTTGTTCTGCAACCTGTGAATTTAACTTGTGGAACTTCTTGAACTTGGTCATGTTGTATCCCTCATGACAGCCTGAAAGAAATAGAATTACAAAAACAAATTTAAATTCATAATTGAAAAAGTTTAAACATATCAAGCAATAAAGCACAAAAGTTGCCATTGGAATGAATTTGTTAAGGTCGTTTGGTTTCATAATCTGATGTCATTATATTGTTTGAGGAAGAAGGTACTGGTAGATATTTTGAGAAATATACAGATTTCCAATGATAACTATTCTGGAAAAGTAATTTTAATAGTGAAATATTATGTATGGATTTTTAAATTATATCACATCTTAGCATACCTTAAATTATTTAAGAAGAGGCAAATAGCCATGTTATGTACATTTGATGAAATGCTTACATGTTATTCATAATTGACATGTTATTTTACCCTTTTAAAGAAATGTATGTTTTGAAACAATTATATAATCATTGAAAAGTTACACAATCATAGTTATACATCAAGAGAATGAACATATTTCTGCTTAAAGGGGCAGTAGCACGTTTTTAGGGGGAATATAAGGTGATGTCATGAAAATGAATATTAATGGTTCCAAATGAAAGACAATGTATTTAAACTAAATGGAGCAGTAATAATTCAAATATAAAATGTAAAGTTTAGCCATGCGATTCCTTTTTCTTACACAAAATGAATTAAAGGTGTTCACACAAAAATGGCCGCCAATCGATTTTGTGTAAATCTTCATACTTTGTCCTCAGACTATGGGTGATTGACTTGTGTGATGAAATTTTTTACACTGTCAAAATAATACATTTAACATTAACTTACAATTATCAGTGAAAATTTTAAAATATAAAATTATCAAAAAACGTGCTACTGCCCCTTTAATCTATGAGGTTTCACTTTATATTTTACTCTGAATTATAAATATTTACAACTTGAATTTCGATTCAATTTAAAACAAGATTTTGAAACAATCTTTATTTATGACGTATGGTGTCAACTTAATGATGAAAAAGAATGGGATATATATTCAGTGGGGGTAATATTAGATAGTAAACTTTTCAAAACAATAATTCGTTTTAGATAAATATCCAAATGATAAAACTATTGCTTTCATGTTAAACTCTCTTAAGTGCTTTGTTGAGTATGCAATACAAATTTTACAAAAGCATGTTCAAACTGTTTAATAAAAGATCATGCAATAAGAAGATCTTACATCAATTTTCTACTAAAATTGTTTTGCTGAAATTGACTAACCTTTGTGATTTGGCCAATGGAATCTGTCAACTAGAAACAGTGTGTCTCGAAAGAAGCCAGGGTCTCTGTTTAAGCAGTAGACGTTCAAATTGCAAGCATTGTCGTACACAACAACTGCCGGAGCTGTAAACAGTATACACACACATTTGGTTTCCAGATTCCAACACAGTAATGGATGCAAATAGCCCTGTGTCACATTTAGTATTATTTTCAAATAGCACATCCGTGTTGGTAGATTTAGATAAAAGTGGACTGTTTGTTTTAAGATGTTTTCCTAAGGTTAAAATAGTTGCTTATTTATTGTTGAACTCAAAGACAGAGTAGATACATAGTTGACATGTATATAAAGTTTCGTGAAGCAATTGGAAACATAGTTTTGGCGGTTATTCAATTCACCAACCTTTCTTGAAACGGGTTCTAAGTAGAGTAAATGGAACGTTTGGTGATTCAGCCCTTTCCATAAGTGAAAATCCATAGCAGACTCCTGAAATGAATAAACCTTTAAAGTAGGAACACATATTCCCAGTTCATTAATTCAATACTGCCTAAATGTTGCACTTTTCCTATCTACTACAAAGAATGATATCATGGGTTAAGAGTAGAACAGTTATGCGAGTGAGTTATTGTTCATTATGTCATACATGAATATCGATTGAGAGATATTCATCATTTTGGAACAGTGCATAACTTGAATAACAAGCAAGAATTTTTTTTTCAATAAATAAAACTGTCTGCGAGTTTGTGTCCAAATCTTATTTCCAACTTCCAAAAGAGAAGAAGTAAAGATAAAGATGGAATTAAACGAACCATGCTGACAGGACATGGTGAAGAGTCCAGGAGAAAGAGAGGGGTGTCCACCAGACTGCTTCTTGCACTGGCCTTGGCTTTGTGTGGTCTTACTGTCCAAGACATAGCTTCCTCTTCTGTTGACCTTTGGTAGGGTTGGGAAGAACTCATGTCGAGAAGTTTCTTCTGTGGCTCCTTCAATCTATGAAAGTATTTTGAGACAAGAGTTCTTAGCAGAGTGCATATATACTGGAACTGTGAATCATTTGAACAAATATAACACTTGTATCCCTAATAAGACTAAAGAGAATGAAGGCAACTGTATTGGATTACAAAGTGACAAAACCATGACATATACTCTTGATGCAAACAATGTTTTAAAGAAAATGTGTCAATATACTTCTTAAAGACACAAGAAAATCAACAGGGGATCATATTATATGGTTATGAACTTATGACATAGGCACAAGCTTAAATGAAACAAAATTTTAATAAGTGTATAAGTTTTGCAAGTTAAGTCATGAAAAATTTTTTTTCCAAAAAACAGACTTTATGAAGAAAAAAGTCTGACCAAAATTTTTATAAAAATGCAATACAGATCATAAAACTTGGACACACAGACAAAACTCATTTTCTGTCAGGGACTCATACTTATACAATAGGAGAATTCAATCATTAATTTACCTTCAATTCATGTTCTTTGACATTCTCAAATTTTCGGACACACTCAACAAGACGACTCAGAATTGGTTTGAAGAATTGGGGGGTTTCATCAAATTTAGATAGAATATTAAACAAAATAGGCACTTTTTCCTCCAGGTGTAATGACATTTTAACATTTTTTCTAAAGTTGCCATTTTTTGATTCATTTTCAATTATAGTCAAAATTTGAGTATTCAAGGGAACTAAGCTGGAGACGGGATATGGGGTCGCCAAATTCTTCAAAACATTAGCAAATAATTTTGGACATTTAGAAATTTCGTTGTTCTCCTCGCATTCATTGATAAATGGGAGGAGAGCTGGGCAGTAAATCGAAACTTCTTTTTTAAGGTCCTGAAAGTCTTGACTTGTTGCGAGTCCAATAGTACTGAATCTCATGAGTTTCTTCCTGCAGCTTTGTCCAGGTACAAACACCCGCTTGTTGTGACTAGTAAATAAATAAGATTCCAATGATAATGAGGACATCTGTCTGATTGATCAATTAATATTGTCGAAAATTGGATATTCACTGAAAACATTTTGCTCTTTGTGTGTAAACAAACAATTGTTGTTCTTTTTTTTTATAAAGTAGAATATTTTTTTTTTTTTTTTTTTTTTTTTGTGGCAATGCAATAATTTTTATTGTACAGTACAATGACATCCAGTATACAAATAAGAACCATGTCCTTGTACCTCAACAAACAAACAGAATGACATTATGTACACGTTTTGTTTGATAAAATAGAACCCTTAGTAACCAGAGACACCTACTAGGAACGTCAATTGAAAGTGTTATGCAGTTCTTTCCTTTATTGGAAATTCTATCTGTTTATGGAAAACATGTTAAACAAGATGTGTTTGTGAAACACAAAGTATTTTGCCTCAATAGTTATATAAAGTATGTTTCTTTGAGAAATGAACAAAATATAAAGTTTTATCCATTTTTGAAATTCTCTACTTATAATTATGTAATTCAATCAAAACTATGCATTTTTAACGAGAGTCATCAGAACATTATTTATCTCGCCGGTAGCCCATGAATCCTAAAACATATCTTAAAGGTAGGTATTATATCATACAGATGGGATTAAAAGTAAAGAATGATATTTAACTGAATTTTTTTTTTTAATATGTGAAGGGAAAAAATGGAAACTTATCTGCCATCCAGCTGAGATGAAGATGCCTCTGGCAACTGCCAGTTGAGGTACTCCTTCCTGAGACCCAGTGTGACACCATCCATGATGACCGTGGACGGTGTGACACCACACTCCGGACAGTGGAAACCTTCTACGTAGTTGATGTCAAGGAGCTCCAGGAAGGCGTACCAGGCATGACGAAATCTTGAAAAGAAAGAATACATGTAAATCATACTGTTGTTTCTGTCAATTCTTACCAATTGGTGAAAATTATTGCTGAATTCAAGTTACAAATAGTATCCTGGATTAAAATTACAACAGATGAGCCTAATAAATGTAGTTTATTTTCAGCAACAATTATGACATCTTGGCAAATTAATACCAATAACAGGTTTTACAGGTCTGTTAAATAAAACTGATTCTGTATTATTACCTGTAATATGAGCATGCATCATTGAAGTTAGAAGCACCATTTTCAGCCTGCTGCCACGTCCACTGTTTGTAGAATGACATGAGAGTGGTGCTGAAATTGTAACAATAAAATGAAAATGTATAATAACCAAATTGCTAAATATTAAACAAGAAAAAAGTGAGCATGGCTCACATACCCCCGCAATCCACTGTCCGTCTGAATAATGTTTTGGCTTTTCAACTCGATAAAAAGTATCATTACGACTATCCAAATATTCCATTAGATGTAACAGTTACTGAAAACTTGTCCCCATTGGAGCACCACAATGGTTATTCGCACAAAGTTGAACCGGACATTCAAGGAACGTAACTCCATGAAAAACAATGTTTTGGAATTGGTTTTTCGAACTCTATCAAAAGTATCATCAGGAGTATCTGTAACCAAAATTTCAACCATCTATAATAGTTCCTGAGAAAACTTGTCCCCATTGAGCACTGTAGAATTAGGTAAAAAAAGTCGCTACAATATAGAAAAGGTAATTTCACACAGGAAAGGACACTGTCATACTTATAGA
Source organism: Steromphala cineraria (assembly GCA_916613615.1). Lineage (NCBI taxonomy): Eukaryota > Metazoa > Mollusca > Gastropoda > Trochida > Trochidae > Steromphala > Steromphala cineraria. The sequence goes on from OU744730.1 coordinate 9,125,287, forward strand.
AGATTGAGTAAACAAACCCATCAGTCAAAAACTGCCTCATGTAAGTCCTGAAGACCTTGTGCTTGATGAGATACGAGCCCATGTTTATGATCTCATCTTCACCTCCATCATACTGCTTGAGACCGTCACATGATTTGCACTTCCGATCAAATACTGGAAAATGATTGAAGAAAAAATATAAGTTCTTGTATTAATGAAAGAGATTAATAAGTAAACTTATTGAAAAATACAACAAACTAAAGTCATTGTTATTAGATTAAAGGGACACTACGTCCATGATAATTATGAGTCTCATCGTAAAATCTACGCCGGCTATGCTGCTAAATTTAGGGGCTGTGCTGAGAGTGAGTGCTAAGACAGATGGACGCCTATGGCTCTCGGCAGTGCTGTAAAAACAAGATGCTTATAGCTCGTTAGCAGACGGGCTTATCAGCAAACACAAATTTAACGATGAGACTTTAAGTTAAAACTGACATGTTCCAATAAAAAAACGTATAATCATAAAAAGTATTATTAAAAAACCAAACATTTATCACATGCCTTTCAGGGTGTGTGAAGATACATCAGAGAATACATCAGCATCATGAGAAAACACAAGGCTTTCGGACCAGGAGCTGCCACAGACACATTTGCCGCTCTGATCAGGGATCCCCATGTTTACATTTGGAGCTGAAATCAAGCCATTCATTATCATATGAAAATAGTAGTGAGAACATTTTCAGTGAAAATGTTTATAAGATGAATAGTTGCATTTAGCCCAACATTTTAAACTAAATTTGCGTTTGTTGAAACAATTAATTACGCAAATTTTACAAACTAAACTATTTATCAAATATTGTAACAAGCCCTTTATTCCTTATGAAACAAGGATATATATATAATCATATTTGTAAATTTTCATAAAAATGAAAACATTTATATAACAAATCAATACAGAAATGTAAAAGACTGAACTCAATACTACACTTACCATTATCAGTTCTCTCAAATGGAATTGCCTGGATGGAAAGACAGGCAGGAACATACTTTGTTCTTCTTTTTTGGTTCAAATCCAGTATTTCTTTAACAGTAGGGAACTGTTCTATGTTCTCTAGAGCAATGGTTACATGCCTGCATGTGGTAATGTGGCAGGCCTGACAATGCAATTTTGAATCAGGGTTGAATTTAATCTTTAAAATGGTAAAAGACTTGTCAACTCTAACAACAAGGATGTGATCTGAGGAAGACACGCCGTATACTTCAATCTGAATGAAACAAAATATCATAATAAGGTTCAGAGAAAAAGAAAGAGCAATATCACATCAACCGATAGTTATCAATCACTGTTTGCACACAAATAATATCTCACTAAGAATGGATGATTTCTCTTACAAGATATATCTTTACAGATTGTATGGATAAACATAATATTTAACTTGTATAATAACAATACGATTTAGAATTCACAGTCATTACAGCTATTTTAAACCTTATAATTTCTTATCCTTTGAGAAGAAGTAATACCTCTTCATTCTTCTTTCCATAGCAATGGTCCTTTTGTTGGCAATCTACAAGACAAAAATAAGTAACTGTGCAATATAACATTTTAAAACAGAAATCTAAAATTAAAATCAAATTTTTGCCTGACAATATTTATACTTTACATCCAATGGCTAATAAAAACTCAAGTCAGTTAAACACTTTGGAGCTGTGACCATATGATAATAAAACACTTTATTGTCCTCAGTACATGTACATATTGGAAATTTGTTTTTGTGCATTTGCACCCGGCAGCCACAGTGCAGCACCAGTTAATGTGTTGTTCTATCCTTATAATGCTGAGTGTCAAGCAAGGAAGCAACAACTCCCAACTTTTAACGTCTTCTGGTATGACGCGACCGGGAATCAAACCCCGCATTCCAGGTGAGGAGAGGACACTCTACCAACTGCGCTACCTCCCCGGATGATGTGATAAATGATGTTGTTTAGAGATATTTTTAATGAACTGTTTGGGAGCAATTTTAGAATTAAGAAGTATTAGCAAACTACATGTCTTCCTTATTCAAAATGCTAGATAAGATTTCCATCAATTCTGAATAAAGGATAATAATTTCTCTTGGAGATTATTCTCATTACCTTCGTCATATTCCTCCACAGCCTCGGGATTTGCCTTGAGAAGCGACTTCATAGCCTTTATATGTATGCAGTCCTCCTTATATGAAGTTGCTATAAAACATCAGATATGTGGTCATACTTCTTAGTTTATAATACATTTCATTACTACCACTACCACTACCACTACCACTACCACTACCCCTACCCCTACCACTACCACTACCACAACCACTACCCCTACCCCTACCCCTACCCCTACCCCTACCCCTACCCCTACCCCTACCACTACCACTACCCCTACCCCTACCCCTACCCCTACCCCTACCCCTACCCCTACCCCTACCCCTACCCCTACCCCTACCCCTACCAATACCAATACCAATACCAATACCAATGATTATGATAGTACTGTATGGCCCACTGAACCACGCTGGATGCACATTTCAAGAGCTCCTGGCATATTATGACCCTGGTGATAGGATCAATAGCATTCAAATTTTCAATTTAAAACACTAAATAAACCATACAGATATGATAAAGAATTAACAAAATGTGCATTAGATCTACTCAGTTTGACAAAATATGTAGTTCATGTGCATCATATATCAATTTACCTGAAATCTCTATTATAAAGTTATGAAATGTACATGCTGTTAACATGCTTCATCTTTTATCAACAATCCAATAAGTTTAAAGTATACTACCATCATTCCAGCTATCTTCGATAATTGGGGAAAGACTCATCACCAGCTGCTCCCGTGCTGGGTCGCACTGACAGGCGTACACTAGAACGGTTCCGTCACTGTCTTTCAGCCATCTACTCTGCACCAACAGGAACTTCTCCTTTTTAAAGCAAATAATTGTTAATAAAATTAGCAATAGAACAACAAAATACAGTTCACATACCCAAACCTCTATTTCACAAAAAAATAATTGAATTAATCCACATGTCAAACATGTTCACCACTTAACAACACAACACAACATAGGTAAATACCACATTCGATCACACATCTCGGTTACAAGCTGTGTTATTTTAACATTGTATTAAGAATAGAAAAAACCTCTTTGAAGCACTGTGATATTTAAAATGTCATTCTTATAAAACTCAATCAATTTTGTAAATAATTGTTAGATGCTAAATAGTAAAAATGATGATTTCTTTTATTTATTTTTTAACAGTCTTCATCTGTTCACAGTTCAGAAATTTATGCATGTTAACAGACTTCAGTAAATCATAGACAGTTACTGTTTTTAAAAGACAAAACAAAACCATCTAATGAATAAACTGAAACATTGGGAGCAACCAGGGATTGAAAAATCTTTTGTACTTGTTAATGTCTTTGTCTGAATGACATCCAAATGTTTATATTTCATTGCTTTAAAAAGAACCCACTTAAATGCAAGCTATTGCAAGTGAGAGACATGTTTATCCCCTGACAAGGCCTCTCGAATTTGTCATGAAATGTAGGTCTGCTTAGCAATCATTGACATTTGTCTTATTACAATCAATAAAATCAACCTTTAGAGATTTTTTCTCCACATCAAAGTCTTGTAGGAGGAAAGCGTTGTTGCCTCCCAACCTTGATATGCCATCATAGCGCAGCAACTGCTCTTCATATATTCTGCATTGCGTAAGCTACAATACATAAACACCCGGTTATTCATTATAAATCATGTCAAAGATGACACAGAAAATGTCTTATTCTCGGACAGGTGATTTGCATAGTCAACTTTTTTCTAAATTTTAAAACTTGCATTAAACATTAAGGAAATGTACAGATAAAACCAAAATATGATTGGTCCCAAAGAATAGATTACAGATTTTCATGCATGATATTGAAAATATATATGTATTTCAAAACTGGCTTTCGCAGTAGATATCGCTTGTGATAAAGATTGTGTGTAGATATCGCTACAATCAAATCGACATAATGCTATTACATCATCAGGTAATGATGTAACAATGCTTTGATGTAACTAAGAACTCTGCTGACAAAGCTATGACGTCACAAAGTTGATGACGTAACAATGATATGACGTCATAATGCTGATGACGTCAAAATGCTATGACCTCACTGTTCAAGAAGCCTTATGGCAGTTTTGTCTCCTGATATGTTCATTCTTTTACTTATAAGTTTAAGAGAATGATTTGGATGAGAAATAAAATCTCGGCAAGCCTCAGATATTTGTTACTTTAATCAACTCGTGTTGATATTATTTGATATCAGAAGACACTTGGGTGATATTCTCTATTTCTACAACTGAATTATTATAATTCTAATGTGAAATCCATGTTACAGTATAAACATTGAGTTTCAGGGGTAATAACTATATAATACCATATTCAACGTAATAACGGTCCACCTCTCAAGGAATATCTTACATGCTTAAATTGGAGATTTCTCAAGATAACTAAGATGTCCGAACTATATTACGTTATATTTGAAAGCAATGATAAACACAAATGATTCTGACCTTCATTTGAAATATGCATGTTGAAAAATTGTTTAAAGAGGATATTTTGTGTGTACAGTGTAATTACTAAACTGCACAGTATTTCATAAGTGCATCCGTTATAATTTTAAAATAGTATCCTTATCAACATTCAATAAGCTGGTAATATACCTCATCAATATGAAGAACAGTGCTACTGCTGGTTCCACAGGCTGACTCAGTGTGAGGGGGGCTCATGTCTACAGGCTCAGCTGCATCTTGTTTTACCACAATCACTCTTGCTTTCTTGGGTCTGCAATTTACATATCAGATTATTAGGATTATCTTTAATGTAAATTATTATAATTCTGAAATAAAACTGAAAAACATATATAAATACTTAAATATGTAATAAGATACAATGATTGGTGACAATTTGTAGGCTTTTTGGGTGAACTTTTTTTCACTTCATAAGTTTATAAGCATAGAAAACAAAAGAATCAATAGCAAAGATTATCAACACAGGAACAACTTCACTTGTATCAAGGATCTTTACAAACACTTACGCAGGTTTGGAAGATGCCCTTCTCCTTCTACGTGGATTAACACTGGGTAGGATCTGATGGCTCATGTCATCATTCCCAACAACTTCCACAGGTTGGACAACTTTAAATAATTGAGAAAACAAATAATCAGCACTTATAACAGAGATAATCTTCAATGAGATGAAACATATCAAGATGATATTTTAAAATAATAATAACGAATAACTTTAATATAGTGCGATTCTCGGCCATTGCAGACTCAAAGTGCTCTATGCTCCATTACCCTTGTCTAACCCAGGCTGACATATAAGTCGCTCAAGGGTCACCTCCAACACAACTTTTTACCAGGTACCCATTTACACTGCTGGGTGACTGCAATGCAGATAAAGTGCCTTGCCCAAGGTCACAACACAGTATAAGGCCCAGGTTTCAAATGTTTGGTGCCTCCACCGGGATTCAAACCCAGGCCTTTGGCATGAGAAGCTAGTATGCTAAACACTACACCACTGTGCTCTCTATTTTTCCATGATAATGAAAGTAAATCAAAATAATGTGTGATAGAAAAGTTTCATTTATATCTCACACAAGGAATATCTATTCATGTCATGGTGGATGGAAGGTTTTTTCATGATACATTAACTTAATATGTCACTTTTTTAAGGTTTTCTAACATTGAATTAAATAGAAGTTGTCTTTTGAAGTTAGTTATAATGTATAGTGTGCTTGCATGAAACAGTATATTGTGACGCCAAAGATAGTAGGGCCTCAAAATCTATTAAGTAAATTAATTGAATTGTTTATATTCCGTACTGCATATGTATAAATGTGTGTGTGTGTGTTTATCTTGGTTGGCTGACTTTGACAGACTACTAAATCTTGGTCCCTTGAATGAAGTTAAAAACCTATATCGTGTCAAGGGAACAATTCTTGAGTACAATAAGATAATATTGAACATCCCCAAAATATGGAAAAACACTCTTTTATCTAATCAACAGCAGAAACAAAACCTCTCGTTAAGCCAAACTCTTCAAGACTTACTTTCTCAACAAAAAAGATGTAGAAATTTCTATGATAAATTGATTGCTAATGACACCCCACTAAAAGTGTGCCAAAAATGGCAAAATGAACTTGATTTAAATATTGAATGGAATGTAGTGTTTACAAGATATAGAAATTGTACTAAAGATGTAAAACTCTTGGATTTTCAGTATAGATTTATTAACAGAGCAATTTACACTAGAAAGGAGTTGTTGAAAATGAATTTAATTCAAACTAATATTTGCTCTTTTTGTGAATCTGAACCTGAAAGTTTACAGCATGTTTTCATTAAATGCAATAAAGTGCATGACTTCTGGAGAAAAGTTGAAAACTTTATGAACCAACATATAACACATGCTAATATTGCCATCTCAGAGTTAGATATTTTATTTTGCAACAGTTCTGTCAGCCTTCTGGCATCACATATCATCCTCATGGCGAAAAAATATATACATGTCTCAAGTATCAAGAAAACCAAGTTATCAATTGACAGTTTTGTTAGCATTGTCAAGGATGTTTTCAATGTGGAAAAAATTATAGCTAGTAAAAATAATACTTTGTCTTCCTTCCATGCTAAATGGAAAGCTCTCATGTATATTTTACAATAGTGACTAAATGCCTACATTTTATGAATGCTTCACTGAATCATGTATTCTGTATCACCATGTTGTACACCTACTGAAATGAAATGAATAAAAAAGATTTAAAAAAAAAAAAAAAAAATCTTGGTCCCTTGCAATACATCATGAGTTTGCTTGTAACTCCAATCAAAATAGAGTATCTCATGTGATGATAAAAATTACAAATATCCAAGGCTTGCCAATGATAGTTTAATTCTTTTTACTGAGTGTTGATATATTTGACATCATAAGACACAAGATGAGATTCTATTTTCACTCAAAATCATTCATTCTTACATAAGAATAAATAACATAATTATCTGAATATAACAAAGCCAGTCGACTTCCATTATGGTGATGTCATATAATTGTGACGTAGTTGTATTGTGATATCATTACTTGGCGATGTAAAACCATTGTGAGGTTGATTTTAATTGACGATGACAGGGCAGTGTGCAAAATGATATTGCCTTGGAGATATCGCTTGACTTTATACACCTTTGGATGATAAAATACTTTAATGATAACTAGGCAATACAGAAAATGTCGGAAACAACTACTGGTTATATTATGTTTTGCAAATGATCTTTAAATATTTTTTTTTTAAAATGGTTCTATCAGCTCCTTATCCAGATATCTACAAATATTTAATGAGAAGACTAATCAGCAATGCCTTGTCATGTTGCATCATTGTTGTCCCCAGCAATTGCTTCATTTCTCTCTTGTTTCTTTTTTAATGAGTGTAATAATCATGTCATTTTGTATTTATATATCTATAAACAGGAACCACTGATCAAGACCACTGTGAACGTCAGCCATATCTACTTTGTGTTTATGCTAGTGAGATCCTGGTGTCTTAAAGGGACACTACCTCCATGATAAATAGAGGATATCTGTCTTTTCTTGACTAATACCATGTTTATCTCATCGAGTGGGGTAGAAAGTTTATATTTTCACGAGTGGCGCAGCCACGAGTGAAAATATTTAACTTGTTTACCTCACGAGCTAGATGAGATAAACATGGTATTTGTCAAGAACTGACAGATATTCTATTTATTATATGATTAAATCCTTCTAATTACGTCAAAAAAAGGTCAATTTCATGTTGAGCGGCCGCTTGGAAGAGCCCGTCACTGCGGTAACAGTGTGACGTCATATGAGAATTCATGACGTCAGACCATTGTTACATGACGTCAAACTCTTGAACTTGACGTCACTAGAGTGGTGATAAAGTTTATCACCACTCAGTAGAGTGACGATAAAGGTTATCGCCACTGTAGCCAGATAGAGGGTTTATTTCACTGATAGAACGGAGTATCTCACTCTCAATCATATAATAAATATGAGTCTCATCGTTATATCTACGCCGGCTATGCCACAAAAATTAGGGACAGTGCTTTGAGTGAGTGGACGCCTATTGCTCTCGACAGTGCTGTTTAAACGCTTAAGACGCTTATAGCTCGTTAGTAGATGGGCTAATCAGCAAGCGCAAATTTAACGATGAGACTCATAACTATCATGCACGTAGTGTCCCTTTAACCTTTTAATTTCTATTATGGCATCCATGAATAGCTGGCATTTACTAGTGTGTAGACCTAGAATTTCTACCTTTTATTTTTTATTACTTTGTTTACAAAATATTTTCCTTAAACTTTAATGTAGGTGGTCAAAAAAAAGAAAAACAATTCCTCAGAGCTAACTTTCTAGATTTGCTTTCCTTACAATTTTTCATGGCAAAACAGTTAGTAGATTGAAAGAAGACATTTAAAAGAATAGTTTTAAGGATAAGAATTCAGCTTTAATGTTTGTAAAATGTGTTAATTTATATTTATTGATTGTTGATTATCAAAACAATAAAAACTTGGAGATGTTTTACCTTGCCAGGAGGTAAAATTGTTAAATTTTATTTTTTTCCCAATTTTGCCATTTTCAGTGTAGGTGGAATCGTAAACCAAGTAATAAAAAAATAAAGGCATAAACTCTTGAAACTAAAAACTCTCAGTCATATATCCAAAACTTCCAAACAATAAATATAGAACTTCATGAAAAAAACACAAGATTCATATAAGCAACAACGATTTTATTCACATGACAAAATAACTTCTTAAACATGTATATATCTGAAATGTTATATATTTATAAACACCTAAATAAGCGCATCCTGATCACAACGTCCAAAAGTAAGTACAATCAAAAACTGTTTAAACTAATTAGAAATCACAAAACTAATCAATTACAATTTCTCATAAAAGCCATTACAATTTACATATTATTTTGTTCACTCATTCAAATAATCATGGGGAAACCTCACATTTTTATCATCAAGGGTCTTTGATTGCTGGGTAAATTAGATACTTTTAGGTTTAGTTTAATATTATACACTAGAGATCTAAACTGTGTTTTGAACAACGTAGAGGTGTATACTTGTCTCCTGATAGTGACCTGATAATGATATATACATTACTGGCATGTGAACAACATTGAATTTGTCATTTACAGTGTTAGAATGAATAAATGAAGATTCAATTTCCTCTTAAAATATAACTCCACAAAAAATATTTCCTCAAATTTAATGTCTTTTCAATAGTTTTTAGTCTTATCTGGCATAATGGGCTTGTGGTTTGAATAATCAACCAGCCATACTAAAAATCTGACAGATCCTGCAATGTATTGACACTAATTAGTATATCAAAAACCTCACAGCCAATTGATCTATATAACTAAAATGAAATACATGAAATAGATATACTGTATTCGATAATAAGCGCCCTCTCCCTATAATCTCCCCAAACTACGTTTTTAAATTTGAAATTTATAACCGCCCCCTCCTAAGACTTATTTTACGTGTTTACAGTGAAGAATTCTCGAGCAATCTAAGATGTCTCAGTCTGCAATAAATTGGCTTTATTTGAAGCAGTGATACTCAAAAATGATTTTAACCTTCATTGACATACATACAAAATGATGTTTTTTATATATTAAGTTTGAGATTATCAGGCATTTTACTCAAACGACTGATTGACAAAGTCATTATCATAAGCACCCCCTTTCGTTGATGTTCGAAGCGCCCAGGACCCTAATACGTCGAGTACAGTATCCTTGTGTAATGGGTTTTCAGTCAGATAAGGAATAAGGACCTGTATTTGAAAAATTACCACAGGTATTGATGAGAAATTACTCTAAAGTTTTGAAAAAAAAATTGATAAGAAATAACACTGAAGACGATGAATATATTTTTTCTTAAAATGGCAAGTGACAATTAATATTATGACATCAAGACATCTCATTATGTAAAGAATTACAAGGAAATTAGGTGGACAGTTAATCGAGCAAGGTTTGAAAATAAAAAGACTTTCTTCCCCATAGAAAATTGGTATTAGAAAATTTGCTTTAAAATGTGATGTTTTTTTATGTTTTTGCCATAATATTTTTTCTTTAGCAAATTATATTTTAAATGACTATTCCTAGATGTACCTATGAACCCTCTGCTGCAAATAATCCACAAGATACTTTAATATCCCTTTGAATATGTTCACAAGAGGGAGTCAAAATGACTGACCGAAAACACATGATGACTGAAAACAGATGACTTGACGATATATGAAAATCAGCAAAGACTGCATACTGGCAGTTACTCATCATGCACCCGGTGAATACAAAGTTCATTAAAATATATAACATTTAACTTAAATGCATAATCTAATATATTCATACACAGCTATAGTGACTCTGTTATTACAGTGTTGTTCCTAGGTGATCACATGGACAGGTCATTTTGGTCAATTCTGAACAGATCATAAAATGTTATACTAGGCATCCTACTTCTCAAAATTTTAAGGGTCACCAAGCCAAAAGGGTTGGCAAATTCCATCAGGACCCTATAGGAACAACACTGTTATTAAGAGTGTACATACCAGCATCCAAACTCATCCTAACAGGCTCAGTCACTGTAAGGTGAAACGAAGGTCGATCTAGGCTAATCTAGTCTAGTGAAAATCTTAGAATTATTACTTTACATAATAATACATATAAGTTTAGTGAAAAATTATGATATATTTAAAAAAAGATAAATCTTTGTAATTACAAAAAAGTTGTTCTTTATTTAAGAATTAAAACTCGAGTCTCCCTTATTAACTTAAACTAGTTCTATGTAAAGGAACAATTGCGCAACTTAAATGACCCATTAGTATGATTACAGAAAAATCTAATCAATTATCGACCTAAACAAAGGCCCAAACAAAGTAAATAAAACAATATTTACAGTTGAAATAACACATATCAATTCATAACATAAATATCTACGTATTTAGGCATGCACTTAACATCAGTGACCATTATTTTTAATAGATATATTACTGAGGCTGTTAACTGAGGCGCTTAGACGTTTTCCGATTGCTTCGATACCTGGTCTTTCAGCGTCGCCATGCTTGCAGAGTAGCTGCGCACTAAAGGTTCAAAACATTTGGAATAGATCGTTCATATCCGTGGTAAGCTTGAGCATGGTGGAAAGAGATCTAAACCTCAACGTTGAATGATTGAATGTAGTGAATAGATTCCAATTTATTTTCAAGACCGTTTTAAAGTTATAATTGCTAGATCATCCGAATCCTTATTTTTTGTTCTTTATTCCAGTATTTTTAAAAATATCGATATTTCGTATTTACATCAGAAATAATTTATTTGTCGCTCTTTTTTGGCCATTTATGTTGCCGTCATATCGTTACTGCGGCCCTGCCTTGTTGAAAGATGGCGGCGTCCATGAAAATATTGTTTTTGATTTTCGGTAAGATATATTTCATTATATTGGTATTCGTTGTACGCAAATGCATTTTATAAGACAGTGATTTAAACACGTGGTCTTATTCATATCATTTTCTTTCCAGGTTTAGTAACAGCATGTTTGGGGCAAATAGAATTGGACGAACGGTAAGTGAATCTTGACTTTCTCCAGTAAATGGGCGTGGTCATTGTTTCATAGAATCAAAGGGTTATGAAGAATTCTTGTGATAAAAACTTATGTTTCAAATGCATACATATAACTGCAATAGATATCGCAATATACTTAACTCTTTGTACCTGTAATTCTAGATTTAAAAATATGAAAATGATTTGTCATATCATTGGGATACGGTCAAACGGCGACAAACCCAAACGGCGACAAATGCCTAGTCAAAATGGCGAAACACTTTTATCAATAAAATATATGTCAAATTCGCTAGACGTTATGGCAACACCATTTTGATGTAACAGCAACAATATATAAAATTTCAACGAGAAAATGATTTGATTGGCTATATTCAAAGTCGGGCCGCGCGGGCAAATCTAGCTCCTGAGCCCAGGGTACAGATTAGTGGAGTGAGTGTAAAACAGGATGGTCTACCATATGCCAAGACTTAAAATTCCAACAATTACAAAATGTTGATACATAAAATGATTTTGTCAGGTTAAAGAAAGCATTTTCTTTATAATATCATTTTGTTTCAGACTATTGGGTACAAGCTCTCATACTCCTCCTCATACTTGTATCACTTGAAAAGTACATGAGTCACATCAGAACTTTTCCTTTGACCATGTCTTCATTGTTGTTGTTAATACACAATTCCCCTTCCTTTAAATGCTCATGTTCTATACTCTGTTGAAATGTATGGTGAATTTTAGTGTTTGAATGTAAAACACTGTTTTTATGTTTCATTTGTCAATATGATAGTTACTTTTATTCTCTCCAATACATCATACCTTTTGTGAAGTTTAAGACAGATTATTTTATTGGTTTATATATTCTTAAGTCTCATATTTACATTGCCTATTGTTTTAGATTTTTGGAAATGCGAAAAGAAGGTTCCTGGTTGGTTGAAGTAAGTATATTCTTTTCATTCCCTATTCTCCTTTTTCGAATAAACTTAAATTTTGTGTAAATTGGTCACATCTCTTTATTTCTATATATTTTTTTGTTTATAGAAAGTATATTCCTAGTCTTATTCTTTCAAACTCCCTGTGATAAACATATGTAATAAAAATTCATTTTTAATTGAAATTTCATACAAATAATTGTTTGAAGGAAGTGTACAATATTCCCCTATCAGGGCAGAAATTAACAATTCTTTTTCAGCCAAGTCCATGGGCAAATAACACTTTGATATTGCTAGGCTATGGATCCGGTTAATTTTTCTGAGTCACTATTGAATACTTTGATACTCTAGTTTTAAGTACACCTTTTATGTTTACAATGATTTTAGAAGATGAATGTTTATTGTAGAAAGAGGACTTGTTCATATTGTTTCTTCACATATTCTTATATGTTAAATCAAATAGTTTTGGCAAATATTTTTATTTTTGCTTTAGAAAAATACACGCTCACTTACCAAACAGAGTCTCTTAAGTTTGAAGTTTATTTCTACCACCAGGCTCGGTTATCATGATACAAAAATCATGAAAATGGCCTGGATATTTATCATTAGTATTTTTCATCCACAGTTTTCTATACAATGAGTGAAAGAAGTTGTTGATTATGTTCAGTCTGATAAAATTTGACCCTGTATCAAGGAATAAAAGTTTCAAAATATCAATGCTACTGAGAATCAAACATGTTCTATCAGAATCCTCCTCTTTACAAGATCTGAATGCTAAGTACCTACTGTTGCTGTAACCAGTTTAGCACAGACAAAACCAAGTTCAGCCACGATCTTGTATAATGAATGGTACACTGGAGTTACCTGCCCCTAGCCTGATAGCAAAAGCTTTTGCTGGAATCTCATATTGACTGGTTGAGCTTGCTTAGAAAAATGCAACAAAGTTGGGTGCAATCAGACCACGACAGAGTGGAGAACCTGGCTTGTTAGAATGGAACCCTGATAAAGTCAATATTTTAAATCTTTCTCCTTCAGAGTATGGGAAATTTTAATCAGATTATGATTATGTTTTGCTTCAGTTTTACGCACCATGGTGCGGCCATTGTAAGAAGTTGGAGCCAATCTTCACCGCAGTATTCAAACAGTTGAGAAACACGCCGATTAGAGTGGCGAAAGTTGATGCAACAAGATACTCCTCTATTGCATCGGAGTTTGAAGTCCGTGGCTTTCCGACAATAAAATTGTGAGTTTTGGTAATTCACTCCATCTTTTTGTCTTGCTAAAATTTCAAAGTAGGATTTAACTGACACCATATTTTTCAATTTTTGAAATTTTTAAAGTTTGCATTGAAACTCACTACTTCACAGACTTCATTTGAAATTGTTAATTATACAGATGAAAATTAGATTTGTTAAAGCCTGTTTTAAAAATTTGATCATGGAGATAATAGGGTGTTTAATTTGTTCCTTGAAAAGGTGTCTTTCTCATCAGATGCAATGGTTATGAAAAGAATCTGATTTGTTTATTTCAGCATAAATGGAGACAATGTATTCACCCATAGAGGGGACAGAACAAAAGAAGATATCATAGAGTTTGCACAGAGAGCACAAGGGTATGCTATCTGTTTCTGCATTAGACATTTCATCAAAAATCTTGAAATAAAGTTTCTGAAATATTTCAACTAGAGGTGTTGTCATGGCTGAATGATTTCAATGGTATTTTTTGTTTCAGAAGTGTGACATTTGAAACTGAAAGGGTCATTGTTAACATTATTTTAAAATGTACTCAGCATCAGGGACTTATCATAGTCATTTAGGATTTGATAAGATTACATGGAATTAAGCCCAGTTGTTATTATTTCAGTAATGAATGAAATTTGTGATTGAAATAAAACCCATATTTTCACACAGTCAAGTAACATACTATTCTATGCTGTGAAATGACTCATACATTCATATGACATCATGAAACTATTATGAAGTCATAAGATATATTTAGGGAAGGGTTCTTGCTACTTCGTTTATAGACTATAAAGCAATTAAGATGTTTTGAAAATATATAATAGATAGAGTACATTTAACATTTCTCTCCTATTACCATGTTTACTCATCTTGTGATGTAAAAAATTATATACTTACAGTTTTCCTCCAATAATCTTGAAAATCTTCATTTGATGAGGATGACATTTTATTTGATGAGAAATGTCAATTATCCTCTATATATCAAACTTGATGTTAAAAACTGAATATTCTTCTTCAGTCCTGCAGTTCGTAAACTGGCCAGTATAGGCAAGTATAACGAAGCAAAGAGCCAACACAGTGACAGTGTTTTCTACCTCTACATAGGAGAGGAAGATCCAGAAGAGGACCTTTATGTGAGTTGTCTCCCCTTATAGATTTAGCCAAATGTTACAAATTATCTTGTTATCCCCCCAGCATATAATGCGGGAGAATATAGTCGTTGGCTCCCTCTTGATCCTCCATCTGTCCCTCCATCTTTCCGTCCGTCTGTCTGTGATCACATTGTTCCCGGAGCAGAACTCAAAAATGGTTTGGCTTAGGTTAAAGAAACTTGGTATATTGACTTATCATCGCATGTAGATGTACCTTTTAGGATTTTAATTTTTCTGGATTTTTTTATTTTTCCGGTTTTTATGGAACCGCATCTTAGAAATGTGTTTCCGGAGCAGAACTCAAAACCAGTTTGGCCTAGCTCAATGAAACCTAGTATATTGACATGACATGACATGACATGTATTTGTGCCTTTTGGGATTTTCAACTTTCTGGAATTTGTCAATTTTCCGGTTTCCATGGAAACAATTTAGAACCGTAGCAGAATTTGAAAACCATTAGGGCTAGCTCAATGAAATTGTTTACAAATGTGCCTTTTGGTGTTTTCAAATTGCAGGGAGTTGAAACTCAATGACATTCTTCATTCCAAAATTACCATTTAAAGGGGCAGTAGCACGTTTTTAGGGGGAATATAAGGTGATGTCAGGAAAATTAAAATTAATTGTTCCAATTGAAATACAATGTATTAAAACTAAATGGAGCAGTAATAATTCAAATATTTAATGTAAAGTTTAGCCATGCGAGTCCTTTTTCTACAGAAAATGAATTAAAGGTGTTCACAAAAAATGGCCGCCAATGGATTTTATTTGAATCTTCATACTTTGTCCTCTGACTATTGGTGATTGGCTTGTGTGATGAGATTTCTGACACTTTCAAAATAATACATTTATAATTAACTTATAATTATCAGTGAAACATTTGAAATATAAAATTATCAAAAAACGTGCTACTGCCCCTTTAAACTGTGTCTCACCAAGGAATGAAGATATTTTAATCAAACAGCATATTCAATCAAACAGGATGGTTCTTTTACTCTCTCTTAACATGAGGAACTTGACAATGGCATGACATAAGCATTTACTAATTAAGGAGACCTAGATTTGGTTTATCATATACTCTTATGATGGTTATTAAAAGTCAAGCAAAATGAGCTGCATGTATGCATACAGCATTACGCACACAATCAGTATATCAAAATATATGTTAAAACTTATCATTCGACTTGAGTCGGGCCGGGGGGATGAGCCATCTTTCCTGATTGCTCTTGGTACTATTTACTTTGGTTTGAACAAGGACATACCGGTAAATAACCTCACTATGATCCTTTGTGCATTATTGAAGAATGTTACAAACTAACCTCTTTTTTTTCCTTCAATTCTTTGCATTTCTTTATTATTTTATATATATTTTTCAATTCTTTGCATTCCTCAGTTTTTGGTTTTGGAAGTTGTAATCAAGTTACTGTGCAAGCAAATGTGTAAAAGATTACTATTCCCCCATGCATTGATCTGGTTTATCAGATAAATGATTTGAAATAGCATTAAATGGTTGTTTCTATTTTTCAGAGCATGTTTATGAAATCAGCAGAAAAATATAGAGTTCAAGGCTATTTCTATGCAGGATCCAGAAAAATATTACCTGAGTCATTGGTAAGTACTACAATGTTCTTGTAATTCTTCAAATTGGTTCCTAATGATCCTGATCTATTTCTATTCAGTTGGAATTTTAAGTGCTCAAAGTGACTGAAGCATTCATAAAATATCTCTAGCCAAGAAAACTGACTTGGTTTTGATCCAAACCTATATGCCAACAAAAGTGATATACCGGTAGATTCAAAGCCTCTTGATGATTCTTTCCTTCTCTTTGAATAAAGACCAATACTTGTTTTCATTCAAATCTAAAAACTCCCTTGATATATGCATAGTTGCTGAGGTTACACATTTAACTTACTGAATACTACTAGTCATATAATACTAGACCCCTTATTAACTGTCCTTTTGGCTGCTATCTGTTTTTGAAGTATTCAGTTGGAATATCAAGTGCTCAAAGTGACTGAAGCATTCATAAAATATCTCTAGCCAAGAAAACTGACTTGGTTTTGATACAAGCCTAAATTCCAACTAAAGTGATATAGATTCAAAGCCTCTTGATGAGTCATCCCTTTTCTTTGAATAAAGACCAATACTTGTTTTCATTCGAAATCTAAAAATTTCGTTGCTCAGAAGTTGAGATCGCACATTCAATTTACTGACTACTACTAGTTTTATGACACTAAAGCCCCTTATCAACTGTTATTGAACTGTTTTTAATTCTTATTTTGAATGATTGCAGATAATATAATCTCCAAATGCTGTTTTTGTGATTTTGATTAAGACTAAACAAACAATTAGAACAATTGCTAAGAATTTGATGCCATAGATTTTGTGATGAAAATTGAATTAAGACATTCTTATTTCATTTGTAAGTAGTAGTATTGGTTCCAATTGTCAATGGAAGTTACAATGACAACAGAAGAACAATTTGTAAAGCAAATTGTAACAAAAACACTATTTTATCTTTTCTGGTTTGAAAATCCTGATGGTGAATCACATGGTATTGTGTCCGGTGTCCATTCATCCGTCTATCTATCTGTCCATCCATATACTCTTTGCTATTTGACTTGCTCAAGAAGCAAATACCAAACATCTGAAGTTTTATATACTTTCTCCTTTTCTGATTGGGATGTGACTTAAAGATTTAGTAACACTGTAAGGGCCTCAAGGATACATACTCCTTATCTAATGGAGATGGTGATCTGTAGATTTGATGATACTATGAAGCCTAACGAGATCACAGGGGCCACGCCATATCAATCTTCATCTCTCTGAAAGTAAAATGCTTAGGAAGCTGAAACCTTGTGTAGAGACTTCATAGCTGTTTAAGATTGTGATCCTTTAACTCTTGCAGAACTTTAGACCTTTTGTAATCTTAATTAGGGATATCCTGATGAGCTACAGAGTCAGAGGCTCTATTTTTTATGATAACCTGAAATGACACGTTGTTTGTGTATTTTGCCTCCGGTGTAAACATCGACGTGCTGATTAGCTTGCTCGTCTGACAGGTACTCGCTTGGCCTCTAAATTTTGTTAGACTTGGTCATAACTAGGGATAGGGCTTTAAACCGTGAATGACTTTATGGCTGATGAAGATTGTGATCCTTTTAGTCTTCAAATGGAGACCTTTTGACCATTTGACAAAATCAATTAGAGATAAGCTGATGAGCTACAAAGCCAAAGGCTCTATTTTTTATGATAACCTGAAATGACATCACTGTTTTTGCATTTTGCTTCAGGTGTAAACAACGACTCGCGAATTGACTTGCTCGTCTGATAGGAACTCACTTGGCCTCTAGATTTTGTCAGGGTTGGTCAAAATTAGGGGATGGGCTTTAAACCGAGAATGACCCCAAACTGCTCAAACCTGAAAAATAGGGGGTGGGGTTTGGCTACTTTCTGAAGTTTGAATGGGCCACTGCCCATTACATCAGTAGTAAACATAAAAGATTTAATGGGCCATTGTTTCATCAAATGTGCAAAATGACCCATGCTCCCTGCCTTTCCCAATAACTGCACATCTGAGGCAGGTCACAATAAAACCTTCCCTTTTCATGTTTATGCAGGTCATATTTGCTTCAACAGGATATACCCTAAAAAGTTGCACAAACAGTCAACACTTTGTGTCAATATCTAACTTTTGAATTTGTTGAAACAGTTTAAACTTGAATTGATTCGGCAAAAGTTTTTATTACTCTATAAGTTTATTTAACTTTGTTATTGTTATAATTTTTTAAGGGTTTTAAAATATTTCAACACACCTCACTTTTTTGTCATGATTTTTATGTTGATTCAAAGAAAGCAAGATGGATAGAAAACCAGATATTTGTGCAATTATGAAGAGCATTTTCCAATGTACAGTATTTGTTTTCAAAATAAAGGAAACCACAACCAAAATTTAAAAAATGATAACGCACTTTTAAAATCTTTTGGGATACATTTTTTTAAAACGAATACTCATTCAAAATGTTAAATAATTTTTAACTTCAAATTGACAGGTTTTGAAATTTACAACTGTCATAAGGGAAAATGTGTATTTGTAACAAACAAGGGTTTTTTCCAATATGCTTAAGTATTTCTTAAGATCTATTTTAGTGACCTTGTGGCTAACAGTTGAGGATATTCATGTATGCATTTTGACTGCGGTTATTTTTGTTACAATTTTATCTTACTCGAGGGATTCATGGAAAAATCATCAAATTTAATGCTTTCCACACATGCTAAAGGAAATATCTAGATTGTGTCTCCACCAGCAATACAAAATAGAACAAAAGTTATGATTAAAATTATTTTCAAATTATCTTTGACAAGTTTCAGAATTTAGTTATTGGTTGTCATGATTTAATAATTTATTCAAAGTATCTTGACCTTTAATTTCTTGAGCTGGTACGGAAATCTGTCTGTTCAGAATAAAAACAAACTCTCAAAAATTGTTAAAACAGCTTCAAAAATTATTGGACTTCCAATTGAAAGTATCGGCGATTTTATGAGCAGCAAATTTCCAAGAAAACAAATAAAATTTTAAGTGACCAATCACATATTTTTTTTTCGGAATATTCTTGGCTACCTTCAGGACGCATGCCGACTGGGAGAACAAACAGGTTTCGCTACTCTTTTATTCCAAACAGTGTTCGTTCCTACAATGAGCAGTTTATTGATAAATGTCATATTTCTGTTTTAGTCAAGTGAATGTGAGTGTGACAAAATCGGATGTGTTCATGCTTATTTAGACAAATCTTATGCATAATAATATTATCATGTACATTTAGTTTGCTTTGTTTGTAACTTGAGAACTGTATATATGATGTAAAACAAATTTCCCTTGGGACAATACAGACATTATCTTATCTTATCTTATCTTATCTTATTTATTTCAAATGTTAATTTTGATTCAAATATGAAGTAAATTTAAATCCTCTAACAAAAGTTAGTTTTTCTGGCTGCTAAATTTGGAAACCTTGTTGGAAACTTTGTCCATTCTTTCAATTCTTCTTCTATACAGAAGCAAGAGGTCTAGAGAGCTGAAATCTTGTTAAAAGACACTGTGACACTGTAACCCCTCAACGGGGGCGCTATTGAGGCCCTGCCCTTAAAACACATTTTCATGTCCATGTTGACCCCAATAAGGGTGAAAGGGGAAACCCTAAAACCTATTTCATTTCTTACCCACAAGCTAAAGGCCTAGACAGCTGAAACCTTGTCTAAAGACTCTATAGCCATCAAAGGATTCTCATTTATAGATTACCCTCAGGGGATCACTAACTCAGTTGGACAGCCTGATGAGCTACAGCACCAATGGTTTGGTTTGGTGACAGAATTCACATCTATTATTATTATTTTAACATTCCAAAATGTCTGTATTTTTTCATGTAGCTCACTTTCATCAATCTGATTTTGATTTAAATGCCTATATCTCACTAATTTGTTCTCATATTATTTCCAGAATACAAAGTTAAAAGGCTACCCTGCGTTACTGGTATTCAAGGATGGAACTCATTATGAATATGAAGGTGAGTAATAATAATGGCCAAAAGAAGGCTATACTGATCAGAAATGTGAAGTACTCAAGATTTACAATATCAGGAGCCAGCGACCAATACTTGTACATAAATCTTACCTCTTATTCTATTGAATTTAAACCTTATGTACAAATACAAATATATACAAAGACAATTCGCAGTCCCACAATAAAATCTTATTAAAACATTTAAAACCTCACGGAAGTTCAATGAATGAACTACTGTAACCTAACTTTGGTAAATACTTGATTCTGATTGGATGATTGGAAAAATATCCCTATGGTGAATGGCAAATGAACCTTGCTGGATTCATTGTTATTCAATACCAGTCTAAGTAAACCTAGCCTCAATATTACCCGTTTCATTCCTATACTGAGTCTGGAAAGGCCTAGTTAAGGGTCGCGTCAGCCCACTTGTCGAATTGACCAATCAAAACTCATCTTACCAAGCCACATTAGTCTGCCTTCGAACGTATAACGTAGGAGGGTTGTAGGTCGCAGAAAGACCTTGCTAGACTCAGTATAGGAGTGAAACGGATAATGTTAAGGCTAGGTTTACTTAGACAAATTCAATACCAGCAAAGTTAAGTGTTTAAAAACTTTGGCTAACTTTGTCGGTTTTAGTTTTAATTTGCAGGTGTTGAATAACAATGAATCAGTGGAATTTTACAAATGCAACCATTAAAGTAAGTAGTTGAAGGGAAAACATTTTCAGCTTTCTTGACAACTATGAATAAACAAGAAGCTAAGAAAAAATGATTAAAAGACTGTCTCATTTTATTTTGATATAAAAGTTCTGAGGTTTGATATCTGTACAAACTGATACTTTTTCCTTTTATAACCGGGTACTTTGTACCGGGGACGTAGCTCAGTGGTAAAGTGTCCGCTCGTCACCTTGAAGACCGGGGTTCGATTCCCGGTCGCGTCATACCAAAAGACGATAAAAGGTGGGAGTTGTTGCTGCCTTGCTTGACACTCAGCATTGTAAAGGCAGCACAACGCATTAACTGGCGCTGCACTGTGGCTGCCGGGTGCAAAAAGCACAAAACAAATTTCCAATGTACCTTGTATTGCTGACAATAAAGAGTTATTATTATTATTATTATTATTATTATTATTATTACTAGATCCCGAAGGTGTTGTGAGACACAGTTCCGTAGATCGGTGGGTCAACCAGGAGCGGTTTTCTGCCTTCCCTAAAGTGGCTGGAGGCGGACTCAATGAAATGGCAGACATGGGAAAATATCTCGTCATTGTCGTCTTAAACCTGGAGGAGCAGGAAACCATGAAAGAAAATTTAAGGTAGGTAAATTAGTTGTTTTGTTTTCTTTTGACACCAGCATATCAATTTATCCCTCCATTTACATTTACATCTTATTAATCAGTGCAACAACATCCTTTAGTTTGATGATTATCTACATTTTGGGAGACACAGACACAAGGCCACTTTGGTGACCTTAAATCTATTTCCAAGGTCACAATAACATTTTGACACTCTCTGAAATTTTTGAATGCCCTTTTGTTTTTGTTTTTTAATCAACTTCATTTGAGAAATACTCAGAAAACACCTGTTAATACCTCTTGTTTGTGGAATATATCATTGGAGCTGTTTTTAGCTAAGAAACATCTGACAGCACATATTTTCCTGGTCATTTTTTAAAGGCATTTTATGAAGAATTACCTCTCACTTGACACAAAGGGTAGAGAAGGAAGGCATGGTTGAAGCTCTCATAAAAGACCTCATATTTAACTGCATTCAGTTTTCGACATTTTGGTCATGGAATTAAAAATATTTTAGGTGCAAAATAGGGTATTTTCATCTTTTAGACTCCCACTTGTAACAGGGAGAGAAGGAAGTCATGGATGAAGCTCTCATAAAATACCTGACATTTTACTGCATTTAATTTTTCGACTTGATCCCTCTTTAAAAACTAAAAAACTGAAGAACCATTCAACGTAAATTTTCTTAATTTCAGAATGTTGTTTGCATGATAATTGTCAGTTATTTATAAAAAAAAATGTCAGAGCTTTCTTTGCATTTTATGACTTTACACACTGATATATGTTTAAAGTCATATTTGTAATGTATGCATGTGTCTTACATATTTCACCAGTAAAAAGATACATATCACCTGCCTAAACAGTTTCCTGTTGTTTCTGGGTTTAGTTGAGATATACAAGTCTTTTCCATTTAAAACATTTAATTAATTTAAATATTAAAGTTTGTTTCAAAGTCCTTGCATTTTGGGGATTTATAATGTAAAAATCTCTTTTTTTGGAGGTATGCAAATCCTTTCAATCCTTTTCTCCCATAAAAGACAGATATCCGGCTCAAAACCTACAAAACAGAAATTAGGCTGAAAATTGTTGCTGGTATCTAATTGGTAAAAGGGTTAACTGGGTTAGAAATTAGCACTCGCCCGGTAACCCATGGCTAATGAAAAAGATGCTGGTCTAGTAAAGTGCAAAAACTGGTAGTCCGAAGGACTAATTGAATTTAAAGAAAATATGAATATGTATTTGGCTAGTCAGAATGTCTTTGGGTCAGTGCTCTCCGAATGGCTAGCAACCCAAAAGGACTAATTTCGACCCCTGGTTTATTACGAATTGTTTTGTTAAATGTTGAGATCTTTCAATTTTGAAATTCTGGTTGGGATAGTTTTGTTATCTTGTTATCTATTTTTGATATTTGAATCATTTTTTTCAAAACTTGACATGTCATATACTTGTAAGTAATACAGATATGTTTATATACAGCTAAACCATATTATTGTGTTGACTTTTGGTTTCCCAAAAAATATATGAAAATACAGAAATATGCTGATGTAAGCAGTTTCTTGTCGTCACGGAAGGTTTTTGAAAAGATTTTATGGTCATATAATCATGATAAACATGAGCAAAATGTTTACCCATAAATCATAGAGACTTGCAAATTTTTTTCATTTTTCTACATTTTATGTTTTGTTAATAAGTGTTTACAGTTGTCCTCAAAAATATATTTTGAAATCTGAGGAATATTTTGCTCTTAAGCAGATTGAAATGAGTAAGCGTTTCTGAAAGGAAAATGTAAACAGTTGCCCCAAAATATTAACAAATAAAGTTCCAAACAGTTTTGCAAATTCTTAGATAAAACAAACAGACAGAAAAGATATCCTTGTACAACCTACATGTGTATCAACTTCATTTGAATAAAATTTTACAAAATATGGATAATAAAAACGCATTGTCATGATGATATAGAAAGTTTGTAATTACTTTAATGAACTTTAATGTGTTTAAAACATAATTTTCCCATTTGATTAGTGATATCCAATCCAGGACATATCAGCAATGAATGAGTATAATTAAAATCTGTTTTTACAGAAATAAATATCCGAAAGATACAAGGGATAACACAAGTTTTAGGACTTGTTTGATAACATTTAGATAGATAAGATAAGATAAGATAATCTTTATTGTCCCAGAAGGGAAATTTGTTTTGTATAATTACAATTCTCCAGAAATGTGATGACAACTAATTACATAATATTCAAAACAATTCATATCAAAAATAATTCACATAGACTAGAATACATGTAAAACGTGATGCAGCATTAGACAGAATTTATTTCTCTAATGCTGCACGGAATGAACGATTGGCGGAACCTGTTTGTTCGAAAAGTCGGCATACGAAGCCTACGTCCGGAAGGTAATGTTGAAAATTCCAAGAAAAGTGGATGGGTAGAATCACCCAAAATTTTGGTTCCTTTTTTTGATAACTGCTTCTTATAAAAACTGCCGATCGTTTCAATGGGAAGCCCCATAATCTTTGATGCAGTATTCAAGATTTTGGACAATTTGTTTCTATTTTGAACAGACAGGTTCCCAAACCAACTTAAAAAGTTAAATGTAAGGACACTTTGAATGAAGGTTCTGTAAAACAACATCATGATGGTTTGATCAATTTTAAAGTGTTTCAGTTTCCACAAGAAATGTAAACGTTGTTGTCCTTTATTATAGTTTGACAGTAGTACTTAAATGTATAATACAAGCAAACAAATTTAAAACAGCATGATAGGCTTTTCAGCAGTGATTTACAATGTTTTTTCTTGTGGGTATACATAGAAACTTAGTCTATAATCAAATGTGTTTTATGTAGGTGTATGACACTGTAATGTCCTACATATAGAAGTGTTGTAACTAAAAAAAGCGTGTTTGAGATAGTTTAATTGACATAAGTACTTAGATGCATTTTACAACAGATAATGTTTTACAGCTATTGGCTAGTGTGTTTTTTGTCTGGTATGTATAGAATTAATTTATTTAACCAAATGGAGTTTTATGTAGATGGATGTTGTGACTTGAAACAAGTCGCTTGTTTGAGAGCATTTGGATAGTTTCACAGTAGTACTTATATGCACAATACAACAGACAATATTGGGTGGATAATAGGTCTAGTGTTTTAGGATAAACAGCAATTCAAGTTGCATTTATAAAGGAAAAGCAGAGCTTTAAAGGGGTAGTAGCACGTTTTTAGGGGGAATATAAGGTGATGTCAGGAAAATGAAAATTAATGGTTCTAATTGAAAGACAATGTATTTAAACTAAACGGAGCAGTAGTAATTCAAATATATAACGTAAAGTTTAGCCATGGGATTCCTTTTTCTTACACAAAATAAAGGGTGTTCACAAAAGCTTGCCCATGCGATACCTTTTTAGCTCATCTGGCCTGTAAACTTTGTGGAATTTCGACTTCTTCTCCAGAACCATAAGGCCTAGAAAGCTGAAACTTTGTGTACATACTCCTTGGCTAGTGAGGATTATAAATTGTAGCTTTAGTGGCCCTGTGACCCCTAATAAGGGCCACAGGGGCCACACCCTAAAAACCTATTTTCATCTTCTTCTCCAGAACCATAAGGCCTAGAAAGCTGAAACTTTGTGTACAGACTCCTTGGCTAGTGAGGATTATAAATTTTAGCTTTGGTGGCCCTGCGACCCCTAATAAGGGCCACAGATGCCATGCCCTAAAAACCTATTTTCATCGTCTTTTCCAGAAGCATAAGGCTTAGAAAGCTGAAACTTTGTGTACAGAGTCCTTGACTAGTGAGGATTATGAATTGTAGCTTTGGTGACCCTGTTGCCGCTAATAAAGGCAACAGGAACGTCTTTCAAATCTATTTTCATCTTCTTCTCCTGAAGTATAAGGCTTAGAAAACTTAAACTTGTCACCTATATATACTTAATTTTATGATTGGTGCCTCTGTGGCCTCACATTGGCCACACTCTACAGCATAATTGATGATGAAGCCTGATGAGCTACAGAGCCAATGGCTCTATTTTTCTTACACAAAATAAAAGGAGTTCACAAAAAATGGCCGCCAATGGATTTTATGTGAATCTTCACACTTGTGTAATAAGATTTTTGACACCGTTAAAATTATACATTTAACATGAACTTACAATTATCAGTGAAAACATGAGAATTTAAAATTATCAAAAAACCTGCTACTGCCCCTTTAAAGCAATTGTGTTTTCTGTAGGTGTATGTGGTACAGATGCAGGTGATGTAACCATGTCACAGTGACACGGACAGGTATTTCTGATGGCAGCCATATTTGTGCATGTTTTGTGTTGCCATTTCAAAAAGGCCATTGACCTTACTCACAAAGAAATAGTTGGCCAGATAATTGTTCTGAGAAAAACAGCCGTTAAAAATGAAAAAAAGAAACAAAAAGAAAAGATGTAGAGCATTGTTGGTTGAAATAGTGCAAGTTTTTGGCGCAATATCTTAAATGTCCCCAAAAATGTTGGAATTTATGATCATTTATTGTTTTATTCCTTGCTTGAATCAAATTTAGACATGCAATCATTTTCAATGGTATGTGTGGAGTTTTTGTGACTTTTGACTGGTTTCATATAATTCTCTATGGTAAGGAAAGGGAATTGATTCCGACATAAAAATTTTCAACAATAATCAATTGAAATCATATTATTTGTTGATATGCTTTTTGCTCTTACAAGAATGTTTTTCTTTCATTGTTAAATGTGACTTTAAATATTTTCTCCCTTTTATTTATTTTGATGAAATTAATTTTAAATTTCAAATGTATAAAATAAATCCATTGTTAAACATAGCGTAAAAGGAGATGCAAAAATTCAATCGCAGTGTCAAGGAAAGAATAAAAAAGGATCAAAGGAAATGATGTCTCATCTGTTTAATTTTGCCCGACTGCGTGTCAGAAATGAAATCTGATCACTACAAATTTGCCGCCCAGTTAGATGTTCAGTATGCACAATGCAGTGCAGTGATATTCACAAAATATGTTATATGCACAATGCAGTGCAGCGATATTCACCAGATATGTTATATGCACAGTGCATTGCGGTGTATATCAAACAGGAATGCTGCATGTCTGACCCGTGTTCAACTCAGATTGCCTGTGATCTCTCATTTGAATGTTTTTATTTATTGTTTTGTTTTACTGAATAATTTTCAGATAAAATATCTTTTCATGATTTTGTCAAAAGAAAAAATTGCAGGTGAATTGTTATTTTGTAATGGGTGGTTATGATGAAGACGAATTTGTCATGCATTTTATCGTCCAAATTATGATTACCAATGTAAGAAAAACTAATCCTGAATCATTTGGAAACGGGGGAAAACGGCTACGCTGTGATATGAATACTTGGAAGAACTGCCTGCAGAAAACAGCTACAACTATTTTTGAGATAAAAAAACTTCAAACAATATTACATTTTATGTTTGTTTTGTAGTTTTGTTGTTTTTCTGAAGTTGCAAACTTTACTGTATAAATGGACAGAAACAGACCAAGTCAACTTTAATTCTTATGTCCAAAATGTTAATATATGAAATATTTTAACTAAATGTTCTGGTATGTTAATTTTCTCTTGGTGGTACAGTAATAATTATGTATTATAATGAATAGATATAAAATAATAATATTATCACCGCTTGTTAAAAAGTGATATACCTGCTCCAAATTCTAAAACAGAAACACTCTTTCAACTGAAATGTCAGGTAAAAACTCAGGAAATGTTAGAGAGAAACTCAGGTAGCCTATTGTACTGTAGTTAGACAAAGCAAAGATTTCACCTGGTGTGTACATTAGTTGATGAAGCAACTACCATTGTCTTGCCAGGTGGGTTACCTGACATTTACCTACAGGTATGTCTGCACCTGATGACAACAGCAATCAACATACACCTACATAGGACAGATGTGTAATTGCATTGTGGATTCACACCTACATTGTACAAGTGTGATAGATATAAAGTATAATGTATTAATTGTCTGTCAAGGTAGGTTACCTGACATTTACCTACAGGTATGTTTGTAGGTGATCTAAGCACCTGATGTCAACGACAATCAGCACACACCTACATCGTACAGTATAGTGTACAGTATCGTAAAGTGAACTCACAACTACTTTGTACAGGTGTGATAAAGTGTAACATATTTTGATTGTGAACTCATTCCTTGCATTCATGTAGTAATTTGAGGCAGTGAACACTCAACTACCTTGCATTGGAGATTTATTTCAATTTGAACACACACTATTGGACTGGTGGAAATCCATGGGGGGAAGTAAACTGGCATTCCTGTCATTTGTTATAGTTATAGTTATTGTCTAAATTATGATCCTGGAGAAAGGGAATTGAGCCATGGTAGATGGTTGAAATAATGGTTATCTAATAAACAGAAAATTCAGAAACTGTGATCTGCAAGTGACGTCATCAAACATTCATCAGTCATGGCTTTAGAGGGCTAGGTGTTATCCTTTAAGGTCTTGTATTGTCACATTTAGTTTCCAGATACACTGACCAGGTATTTAAGTTGAAAGAGACAGTAGAGATGAATTCAATGCTGGCTGGGTCATCTTAACTATTTCATAATTTATTTGCAATTTCAACATGTCTTAAAAGGTGTTTTTATTCATGATGATTGGTGTTTCATTTAACACTCAGCCTATTATGAAATTCATATCCGGTTGTAAACAAATGACTTGTCATGCAATGTCTGACATTTTGAAATACATTTGCAGTTTCCTAGCCAGATGTTTAGGCGTTTCCATTCGTGTGGAATTTTTACTTCATTAAAAACAAAGGAGATATAGTTAATGTTGGTGATACTGTTGATCATTTTATATTCCATTGCATTTATGATGTTTAAAAAAAACTCAAAAACAAAACAAAAGAACATTAATGTGGAAATCAATGTAATTGTATGCCCATGAAACCCTGCAGCCATAGTGCAGTACTCGAGGGTCGGACTTGACTTGGATCCGAGTACCCGAAATTTTATCCTTACCCAAGGATTTTCGGATTTTATAACTCAAAGCCCTTGCTTAACCTAAAAAACCTTGGATATGATGTATAGCCTAGATATTATAACATATATTACGCCTTTCAACTGGACGTATGAAGAGTTATTTTGACAGCAATGTATTGAAATGATAATGTTGATTATCTACCTTCACACATTACAGACAAACAGACTGAAATATCTTGAATTGTTCAACAGTGTTATTTTTTTTCCGAGTCCTCGAGTCCAAGAAAACAGACTCAAGTCCAGCTGGACCCGACTCGGGCTCGAGTACTCGAGTACCCGTGGAAGCCCTAGCAAAACAAGTACAAGCGATGCTCTGTCCTTATAATGCTCTGCATCAAACAGGGAAGCAACATCTCCCATCTTATTACTGGTACTTTCTTTTGTTTTAGTGACGTGGAGTCAAATACTGCCAGCTGGTCTCATCGGTGATAAGCAGATACTATGTGCCTGGTTAATTAGCCACTCTGTGATTTTAATGACGTATCATTTAGCTTTGATTCGAACGTAAATAGCAAATGTAGTAATGAAAACTCAGAACATAAATCCCCTATTGACAAATATCTAATAAATAAATTTTCTCAAGTTAGCAGACAATGTTTCAGGTGCAATGGCAGTAAAATAAAAAAAATAAAAAATATTATATGTAGTCAATTTGATATAAAAGTAGCTCAATTAAGCATTCTTCATGATAAGACATTTACCATATTTTGCATTTTCTTGTAGGTTTCCATTATATATATGTTGCATTGATATTTTCATGAAGTTATTCGCAAGTCATTTATCTACAGTAAGGACTTTCCTCCACAATACCAGAGATTCTTGTTCTATCAGAGATATTATATCAGTGAGGAGGGATTAACAAGGATTATAACTTGTCATATCATCCGAGTGCAGGATGTACTAGGAGATGATGCTATCTACGATGTATATCAACAACTGACATTTATTATCTCACGTCTCATTGATCATCACTCGTGAAATGTGATACACTGTCACACTAAGTGATGTTGATATACGGTAATAATCTCTGGTTCTAAAAGTGCTGAGGGTGAAACATTTTCTGATAATCCCTGAGGTGTCTCAATCTCCCTCCTATGGAAATTGGTCCATATTTCTAGTTATTTCCCTCAATAAATGTGATACTCTTCATGCAATGTGATATTGATATATATAGTATATTTGATTTTTCTTCCTATAAATGCTTGTGTAAACCATTTTCCAACTTAACCTCTGTTACAAATTGGCCATAATCCTTGGTCTTTTCCCTCTTGAAATATTATTCATTGTCATACTACCGGTATATAATTTTGATAAAGAAATTACTTCTCTTTTTCTTCCTTTAAGCGTTTATGTAGACCATTTTCCAACTTACCCCCTGTCAGAAGGGAGCCATATTTAATAATAATAATAATGTGCATACTTCTATTGCACCTTTTCCACGTACTAAGACATGCTCAAAGCATTACATTATTACCCCAAAGGGGTGTACTTTCACAGCTGCTACTAAGCGCTAATCACGACCATGTAGGTCAGTACATCAAATTTTCAGGTACCCATTTTAACAGCTGGGTGGACTGAGTGCAATGTGGATGAAGTGCCTTGCCCAGGGACACAACATAGGATGAGACCTAAGTCACAAATTTTTGGTTTCTCCACCGGGATTCGAACCCGGTTCTCCGGCGTGAGAGGCCAGCATGCTAACCACTACACCACCACTACACCACCACTTTCTTGCTCCTTTCTCTTATGAGATGTGATACATTGTCATACTTTGTAATGTTGATATAAAACTTAGTCCTCCACAACACCTTTTCTTCCTTACAGCGTTTATGTAAACCATTTTCCATTTTCCAATTTATCCTCTGTTATAGCCATAGTTATAGTTCTTTCCCTTATTAAAATGTTAAAATCTGTCATATTATATGATGTTGAACTGTATAGTAGTTCTCTAATACGTTTTCCCCTTTAAAGGGGCAGTAGCACGTTTTTATGGAGAATATAAGGAGATGTTAGGAAAATGAAAATTAATGGTTCCAATTGAAAGACAATGTATTTAAACTAAATGGAGCAGTATTAATTCAAATATGTAACGTTCAGTTTAGCCATGCGATTCCTTTTTCTTGCACAAAATGAATTAAAGGTGTTAAAAAAAATGGCCGCCAATGGATTTTATGTGAATCTTCAAACTTTGTCCTCTGACTATAGATGATTGCCTTGTGTAATGATATTTTTGACACTGTGAATATAATACATTTAACATGAACTTACAATTATCAGTGAAAAATTTTAAATATAAAATTATAAAAAGTTCTTTCCCTAATGAAGTATGATCAGTGTAAACTGTGTAATACTAAGGGATGTTTATTTTTACCTCACAGTGAACCGCTTTCTACGAGTACTAGAGATAAATCATTTTCTCCTCAACTTATATTTTCAAGCCTAACCTCAATTACCTCTCCTCAAGTAGATCATATTTCTTTTTAAAAATACCTCTGCCATGACAAATGTCTTTGTTGATGCAATCCTTTGTTTTTTTCCTATGAAATAAGGCACTGCATGTATAAAATGGTTTTTGTACTCAACTAGATCTTAGAGTATGAGTGAAAATTTTTCCTTTTGAACCCTTGCCTGCCAGGGGCTTTGGCAACTTTGTCTGCAGTAGAGAACTTTTCTACACACCATAAGGTTTGGGTGCAATGGTACACTGGATTTCAGCGTAGTATCACCCATGGTTCACTTGTTTCAACCAATGCTCGCAGGTTTCACAACAATGCATAGTCACAATAATGCTACACTGAATTACAGTGAAAAACCACCCATGGTTTGCTTGTCCAGCTGTCGCTTGCAGGTTTCACCGCAATGCATAGCCACAATAGTGTTGCAGGCTATTCCCCTGCAATGATAGTAGTAGCCCTTGAAATACTATTGAAAGTAGTGATAAACCCCTTATCTCCTTCCTTTTGGTTGAACAAGACTTGTATCAACGTTCAAATCAAGCCTACTCAAAACCATGTCAACCTGTGACAGTCCCAGTTTTCTCGATTCATTGATTTATAGGGGAATCTTTTACGATTTAAACTCTCAGATAGGCACTTTTCATGTCAGGTTACCCATCCAGGTATGAACCATGACCGTTGCTGCTGAACTTGATCTTTTCAATGGAAAAATTTGTATTGCATATGGATTTTGAAATAAATGTTTACATTTAGATAGATTTAATACAAAATGAATAGGAAACAGTGTAAAGATTGCATCTCATATATCATGTGTAGGTCATTTCTAGTTCCACATATCTTGAGAATTTGTTTGTTTTCATCTACAGAAACGTTGCCATTAAGTCCTGATATTTGGCATTATGTGTCCCTAAGTAAACACTACAGCTTTTTGTGATGGCTCAACCTTCCCTCTGCTTCCTGCAAAACTAGACTTACTGTCACTTTCTTTAATATTTTAATTCATTCTGGGGGTTTGATATGTTCAAGATGATTATGAAGAATAATCTATTTAGGAGATAAACCTACTGTGTTTTTTAATTTCCGAAGTCTAACGTAGATTTAATACCTGTTGATGTCATTCGGACCCGAACGCGTTAGTGATGTGATTTGTCAGCTTATGCCTAGACTTGGCCTGCACTAAACTGGTTAACAATCATGTGATTTATGGTGCTGTGTTCAGACCTAGTGGCGAGGTTCTCGTATCTATATAAAATAATTTTAAAATATATAAAAATAGAAATATAATTCATCGGAGCTAGGTCAATTTAAATCTGACTGTTACCATAAACTTGCTCTAACTTTAAAATGTAATAGAGACTTAGTTTAAGGCTATTTTAAACAATTTTAGTTATCAGCTGTTGGACAGCTGGCAACCTTTAAGCTGTTCTTAAAAAGCTGTCAGGATTAAGTGGATGAAAAAATAAGGGTAATTTGAGCTAATTGATTTTCACATGTATAAGCACTTTTGCCTTTATTAACATAACCTTGTTTAAGTAATTAGATCTATATACTTCTTTGCTCTCGTGTGAACTCAGTGATGAGATGTTCTCAATGATGTACTTCGTGTCATAAGGTTTAATATTGTGTTTCTGGTGTCCGTTGAATTCTGAATGAATTCACGTAACTTATCATGTTCATTTGGGAACTTTTGAATTGGTTGACAAAGTTTGGCCTGCAATATACCGTAATTTCTTTATTAATTCGACCCTAAAATTTCCAAAAGATTTTCACTGCAATGTTAAGCCAAAATAGTTTCGCAGCCTTTCTCCTTGCGACTAGCTTCTTTATAAAAGGTATATATCTTACAAAAAGCAGTTTAGAAAACTGACATTTCAAAATCTGTTTGTTATGTAATGATTTAGGTGATTAAGTAAGTATTTACCCAAAGCATCTTGATCTTAACAATATAGAAGTTGTTATCTTGTTTTTATTACCCGTACAACTTCTAAATGGTCTTCAAAGATTTCACATGACAAGTAATGAAATTCAAAACAACCATTTCATAAGCGAGACAAGTGATGCTATGGATGAACAACTTCTTTATTTGACAGTAGCAACGTTTTGGTATAGATCCTCATACCATTTTGGAGAATATATAAACGGTATAAGGATCTTTACCAAAATGCCACTACTGTCAAAGTTGTTCATCCATAGAATTACTCTTGTCTTGCTAATACATGTACCTTCAACAACTAGAATGCCACTCAAACAACTAGGGATGTCACGATACAGGTACCTCATGATACGATACGTATCACGATACTAAGGTCACAATACAATACATATCACGATACAATAAATGCGGCATTATTACGGAGAGATACAAATTCACAGATCTTAATTTAATATTTGTTATGAGAATTATCGGAGTGTCCAACATTAAAACACAGAAACAAGTCAACTTCTTCATGAAAAGGTCATTTAATCCTCTGTTTTCCAACTTAAACATGAACAGAAAGGCTATCTCTTGATTTCTTGATTCTATATTCAAAAATAAATTGAACAATATTCATCAAAACTTGTATCACGATACACTAAAACTGTATCATGTATTGTATCATGAACTGCACCACAATGATGCATCGATGCATCGGTGTATCGTGACATCCCTACAAACAACCATTTCATGTCAAAAAGGAACACAAACAACTCAATTGAATCCTTTTATATACAATTTAATTTTAGAAACAAGCATTAACTGAGAACTGCATTATTGTAACAAATTGATGCGTTAGCACAGTCGTCACAATGCATTTGTAAATAAAGTCAAAATTTTCATCAAAATAAATGTATATAAATGCAAATATGTCAAGACAATTTCATTTGTTAGTAAGTTGAAAAGCATTCTCTCCCCACAGAGGCAACTCAGTCAAACCTGAATTAGCCTCTGTTCTATTACGCCAAGATCCTGGGGTTCCGACAGATTGCCCTAGCGGCAAAAAGTTGTAACTTGAGATAGCTCCCTTATCTGCAGCCAATGAAAACACTTTTTGGATATCAAAGACTTTGGGAATTCTCA
This sequence comes from Steromphala cineraria, assembly GCA_916613615.1. NCBI lineage: Eukaryota > Metazoa > Mollusca > Gastropoda > Trochida > Trochidae > Steromphala > Steromphala cineraria. Next base: position 9,159,674 of record OU744730.1, read on the forward strand.
ACGGTCGTACAGTGACTTTCGAAAGCATCATGCCTTTAGGTTTATTTTTCATTAACAGTGTGAGAGGGAAAATATTTAAAAATCAGATATGGATAGGGTTTTTCATTAGAAACATACTGTTTTATAATTGTGTATATTGTTCTTTGTTTTATGATAAATTTTATTTTAATAATTTACCAAATAAAAACTAATGAGAAGGTAAAAAAGCGATGTTTTGTAGAAGGAAGAGTTATCTCCCCTGAATGCCGAATCACCAGGAATAGCCGGGAGTAGCCGAGCTTTTGCGAATGACCCCTTTTGAAACGGCGTCGCTAATTGCACAACTAACTTCGATTGCCTCCAATCAGATTTCTACTTTTCTGTCCCGTGTATTGGCCGTAATAGAACAGAGGCTAATTCAGGTATAACTGAGTTGCCTCTGTGGGGAGAGAATGGTTGAAAAGGAGAATATTCAAAACAGTGCTGTAGTACAAGTTCTTCTATAAGGGGAGTTTGTTTTAATATGGAACTATGTTTAAACTTGGGATGGATATTTTCAGTTGCATGGGAGAACTAGGTTGTTTTGGTTATGTAATTTCAATCAATCAATCAATTGGGTTTTAAAATTTCTTTACCATGTATTCATGCCTTTGTCAAAAATGAATAAGACCAAACTAATGATTACCATGGCCATTATTGGAATATTCTGACATAGTTATATAGGATAAGTAACTTGGTATTATGTATTGTTATAAAACTTTGGCAAAAATTTCATTTGGCAAATTTTCTTTGGTGAGATGTTGCTCTTTCATGTTTAAAAGATTTTCTTAAAAATAATCTAGATCTAATATCATAATCTATGCAGGCAACTATTTCACTATCATTCTTTGTCATCATAATGCGACGTCATGAACAATGCTATGACATCATATTTGCTACAAGATTTGGGCTTTTAGATGCAGCTTTAAGAGTAGGTTAGAGTTTCTTAAATGAATTTGAAACTGCATTTCGTGACAAAATCATTACCCAAAAAATTCTGAATGACCATACTACTGATGTATTTCTCATTTTTCCTTGTGATTGACAAATATATATAACACTATCTTCCATTAAAACTTGACATTCTGTTATTTTGTTTCATCAGACTCAAGGGCATGTTCTTTCAGTAAAATTTGCCTGTTGAAAACTCCCAGGGGTGATATATGAATAGATCAAACATTAGGCCTCTATTAAACAAGGCTGGGATTGAGGTAAAAAAGAAGTTCAGTCTATGGGGTCTATAGCACCATCTTCCATTAAAACTTGATATTCTGGGGATGTACTGTAAAATTTGCCTGATGAAAACTCCCAGGGCTGATATATGAATAGATCAAACATTAGGCCTTGGATGACAAAAACTTAGATTGAGGTACAAAAGGAGGTCAGTCTATGAGGTCTATAGCACCAGAAGGACCTGAGGTTGATTCTGATTGGCTGATTTCATACAGGGACAAGATTAGAATAAGCAAGGCTAAAACATTCTATGGCTGATCTTCTTTTTTTACCACAGGAGCGATGTTTCAGTATCAATCCTATATTGTTTTCTAGCATTTTTCTAGTTCATGACCTATAGCAAACTTTGCTGCTGGGAAAATAAATGTGTTCATCCATAGAATTTCCTGTGTCTTCCTTATACTACAAAATCTAAAATGCCACTCAAACAGTTCATGATTTGCATAACCTGAAAAAAGTACAATAAAAGCTCTTTCCCAGTAAATTACCCCTCTCTGTCTGATAGTGTGATTGATGAATGCTTAGTCTTTCAGCCAATGTAACTTCTTGAATAGTCAATATTTGCACCATTTTTTCATAAAAATACACCATATTTCCTCTAATATGCGCCGGGTCTCCAATACGCGCCAGGCCTCTAATAAGCGCTGGGTCTGTAATAAGCGCCAGGTCCCTAACCATTTGATAAATGCTCCCTTAGTAAACATTTAAAAGTATTCATTTGTAAAGACGGCTTTAAACAAACAATAAACAACATTATCTATGTATGAAATAAGAGCCAAGTCTCCAATAAGCGCCCGGCCTCTAATAAGCACCGGGGGGTAAAGGGATGCCCGTGCGCTTATTAGAGGAAATACGGTACTCAGAAAGTGATTAATGACAAAAGAAAAGGAAAAAGGAGATGAAAATCTGATGCTTTGAATATTCTCTTACATTGTTAGTTAGAACAGCAACAGAATACTTTACTATTCTCTTGAAATAATCATAGAAGCAAAGCCAGTGTCTATTTCATATACAAGTCACCATTTCTGTAAGTGACTGTATCTGAAGAGACAAGTCACTATCTCTCCTTTGTCTCTTCTCAACTCACAGTGCCAGTGTCTCAGAATGAGACTGACCAGGGCGTAGCTCAGGTCAGCTCACCCAGAAGACCAGGGTTCGATTCCCGGTCGCGTCATACCAAAGACGTTAAAAGGTGAAAGTTGTTGCTGCTCAGAAAAACACATTAACTTGGGCCGCACTGTGGCTGCCAGGTGCCATGGGCACAAATCAAATTTCCATGGTACATGTACTGAAGACAATAAAGTGTTATTATTATTATACAATAACTTCTATATCTCCAGCTCATCACTACCTTGAGTTACCATTTCAGTATCTTCTGGAACTAATGTATCTATTTCCTAAAAACGCAAAGCTTATCCAGAATTTCCTTCAATACAGATTTAAAATATTGCAGGGAAATCGTGTAGCGAAAGGCACCAGAATTGTATTTTCCAAAACAGTAAGATGTCCATTTCTTGAATCTGTATGTTGCTTGAATCCGCATGATGGCAAGAGAAGAAAAACTTAACACTCTACATTGCACATGAGTACTTTCCATATCTAGTCACCATTTGAGTTCCTTCTGAAGATTGGGCAAGTTGAACGTGAGACTTTTCAAATTCTAATCGGATTTTGTCATTATTTCAGTCTGAGATTTTGAAGACTCCAGACAGCTTGAAGACTGTATGAATCTTCATTAGAATATCCTTAGCCTTCAGGGTCTTATTCAAGAAAAAATGCTTAATTAATATGGATTAATTGATTTTAACAGTTCAGATCGATTTTCTCACCATCCCTTTTAAATAGAGTAACACTGTCTGCATGTCCAATTTTGTCGGATCATAGATTCCCTTCTTGTGGAGACATTGTATGGATGTTCATAGTTAGGATCCTTAAACAAGCTTATGAGATTTTGTTTCTCTGTTTTAATCATCATTCAGTTTGATAAACATTCTACATTGTTTTTGATGTCTCAGATGTGAACTTTCTACAGAGATAACAATATTATGCAAAGCCAAGTCTCTTTGTTACAACAACAACTTTCATGAAAGATTTTCACTGCTGTGATAACTCCTATGTTAGCTACATACCAACACAGATTCTAATATCAAGCAAGTATAGACCTAATATAGTTGATAAAAAGAAACCTCTTCTTCACCACCAGAACTTTGATAAAGAAGTTGTATATCCATTCATCTTCTTGACATCTATAATGCAAAAACATTCACCAGGCTTGAAATTAGTACTTGAAGCTTATAAGAGAACAGAAGGCTTCATCTATGAAGCCTCACAAAGATATTTGGCGTTCAGTCTTTTGGTTACGGCCCTTGTAATAGCACCATCCTACTCCTCAATTGAACACATGGGCCGGCTTCAAAGCATCACAGAAAAATCTTGGAGTCAAACAAGGCACTCCTGAGATTTAGAAAGATTATTGAGCTTATGTATTATCTGTTCAATCTCCAGTGGGTCGAATCTTCATCTCGGTACGAGCAAGCTGCTCCCGTTTCCAATGGTTCCAGGCCATTCCTCTCCACGGGACATTGGATTTATTGTGGAAGGGTCCGTTGAGAAGAGCAAACCAGCAGTTATTGTACCACCACCCCCCCTCCCACTCCCTGGCACAATGAGCCTCCCGACGAGCGTCGTTGTCCTGATCGAACGTGCTGAACATCATACGATTATGGCGGTAAAGTGAATCCTTCACGCTTCCAACGTGGTTGTGAACATGGAGCCGATACTTATCTCGTTCGCCGTCGATCTTGAAAGAGCGGTATATTGCATACACACGGTTTCCTTCAAAGTCCCAGAGGTCGATACGAAGCTCGTAGTGGTCCTGGTTGGAGAGGAGGAAGAGGTTATCGTTGCCGAGCCAGTGTTCCTGGGAAACGTCCCCGAATCCATTCTTGTACTGCTTCCAGTTGCGGTTGAATGAGGTACTGCCGTCTTTTCGGCGCTGGACGACTAACCAGCCACCAGGTGGCGTATCCATGTCACACCAGACGGGCACGGGGCAGGCTGCGCAGTTTGGTTTGATGTAGTAGACCCCGGTCTTCTTGATCCCTTCTGCAAACACGGTCGCACAGTCTGCAAATAGAAACAGTATAATCGTACAGTTCATGATCATGTTTAGAATTTTGTTCTAGACTTGAAGTATTTCACCTGCATCATTTGTGCTTTATATTATATAATAACAGTAGTGATTTTGATATCCCCCTACTTCTTGGATAAGAATCAGTGGGAAGAATGTCAAACGCTCTGACAACGTACGTCCCTAAACAGGATTTGGTGTCTGACTCTTACTCATAGGGTCCCATGTTTGAACCCCACTGCTGGGTTTTTGCAATCTGTTTTGCCACCACTTCATTATGAGGATATGATTTAATTGACAAATATAAGGGGTGGAATATTTGGCAAGTAAAACATATGATGAAAAGATTGCATGGTAAGGTCATAGATTCAAAATCTGGTATGCAGAGTTATCTCCCTTTATGAGTTGTCATTTACATTGTTCTTGACTAAAACAAATTGACACCAGATTGTCTTAAATGTAGCATAATTTTCAGATTAAAGATGTGAAACTTAAAAGAAACGTTTCAAAAGATATACAGCATGAGAAAAAATGGTTAGATTTAAAATGATTACAATTAAACTGATATCTTGTTCCGTGAGTTTACTTATCTTAATATACTTAGACATCATATCAAATGACATCATATAAGGGTTTCGTGCACTTTAAGAATATAATTCATTTGACAGATAGATATATCTGTGATGAGTTTAGCAGAATAGGTGTTAAAGTCATTGCTCCAAACTAATGCTCGTTCTGGTAAAGAGAATTCTTTTTGTAACTTTTCCTTCCACATTTCAAGTTTCAAAGGCAAATTGTTTTGAATGTCTTTTTGTATCTCTTTAGCTCTCTTGTTGAAGACAGTTACTTCTATGTAACTACATGTCTCTGTTTTCCCGTTTTGGATTTCACGGAGGTTTGAGCAATAAAATTTCTAATTATACCGCTGAAAGGTACATTATCATAACTCTTCTTTATTGAGACGATAAGCATCACTTAGCATTTCACAAATACAAACAAGGTCGAGAGAAATGTATATGTCATAGCGACACTGAAGGGAATAACGTATGGTACATATAAACAAAAGAGATAGGTATTGGCGCTGGAGTGAGTTTCTGGCAATAAACAATTCTACAAGGTTTGTTTTGACATTTACACTGATTTGTCCAAAGGTACCGTAACTCAATTCTGCACTTTTGTCAAATTTTGACATAAAATGATATGAAATGGAACAGAAGCAATGGTATTGTTTATAAAGAGAAATCTTTTTTGTTGTTGTATCTCTGCTATGGGAGGAGTGAAATTTGTTTTTTTTTAGGCAATCAACCATTCAGTTTGTGATCATAACATTTATTTAAAAAAATGAACTAAGAACCATCTGCATTATTTTTGCTGAATCCAATTTTCATTTGTTTTTTTAAAAAATGAATAAAATGTATAATTATAATATGATATATTTAATATTTTCACAATATATGGATAATTATGACACTAGTCTTTCTAGTAAAGAGAGGGGGAGGGGGAGTGCTATTTGTTTGTACTTGTGATCTCCAATATTCTGTTCATAAGATATGATGAGACATTAGAAAATAAGTAAATAAGATAATTATATATATTTATTTATCTATTTAATTTTCTTACCCAAAAGAATTGTTCTCAATTGTTGTCATATATAATAATTTCATAGAGCAGGACTTGAGACGAATGTAAAGTAGGAAAATATGAAATGATTGGTGATAATATTGATGTTTTAATAATATTTCTTCATAAAATAAGAAATTTTAAGTAATTGAAGAGAGAGAAATCAATTGTCATATAACAATTGTAAAATAATAATAAATATCTGAAAGACATAGACTTCCTATAGATGAAGTTAAAATGATATTTCTTCATAAATAAGAAATTTTAGGTAATTGAAGAGAGAGAAATCAATCATCATATAACAAATGTAAAATAACTACAAATATCTGGAAGACATAGACTCGTATAGATGAAGAGTATATATATCTACACAGCCAGCCATCTGGCGTGTCTAGTCAGACAGTGAACTCCCTGTTTGATATTTACACAGTGATTAAGAGGGCATTAACATCGCAGGTCACCAAAAAGACATGCCCAAAATGTGAACCTCTTTGAAAAAGCGACAGCAAACAGGTCTCGCCTGAAAGCAACAATGTCTAGACCTTCACAGGCATTTTGAGTTCCGCTTTGTGTACGCCTGATGTAACAAATGGGTTTTGTTGGTTAAATTTGTGAATGAACGATCGGCTGAGATTTGACAATGGAAAGTGGGAATTTTGAGTCCGGCTTTGTACAAGCCTTATGTCACAAATGAGGTTTTGACAGTAGAGGTGTGAAAATTGTGAATGAATAATGGGCCGCGATGTGACAATCGAGAAAGCTGTGAAGCCTGCATATGCATATCTCTTTGATGTTGATGGGTGGCGTATGAATGAAAAGATATGCAGAATTGTGATGTGATGTGATGGGATATGTTATAAAATTATAAATTTGTAAAATTATATGCTTGATAAGAAATAAAGACACCGTTTCGTTTATGTCTATCATGTTACTGCTGGGGATGGAGAAGATGCTATTAATATGCATATCATATGCTTAAAGGGGCAGTAGCACGTTTTTTGAAAATGTTATATTTTAAAATTTTCACTGATAATTGTACGTTAATGCTAAATGTATTATTTTGGCAGAGTCAAAAATCTCAATACACATACCAATCATCCATAGTCAAAGGACAAAGTGTGCAGATTCACCTAAAATCCATTGGCGACCATTTTGTGTGAACACCTTTAATTCATTTTATGTAAGAAAAAAGAATCACATGGCTAAACTTTTTATCATATATTTGAATTATTACTGCTTCATTTAGTTTAAATACATTGTCTTTCAATTGGAACCATCTATTTTCATTTACCTGACATCACCTTATATTCCCCATAAAAACGTGCTACTTCCCCTTTAAATCTGTTTTCACAAATGAAATCTATAGTCAAATGAATACATAATGTCATTAATGATGGAGAATTATTAACATGCTGAAATGTATGGTTGATATTATCATATTATCTCATACCTTTTGTTTTTATGAGTAAACCAATGATAAATTTGAAGTGATGTGAACTAACACTGATTGACATGGAGGTAATGTGTGAATTATCTTTCTTAAAACCTCTCCTATAAATAAAGATTGCTCCAAAATTCAAACAGCTTAATAACATCTTCTATGAAGACGTTTACTTGTCTTCAAACAAGCTTTTTTAAAGCAGACTTTGAAGTGCAAGATTCTTCATCACTATATAGATATGTAGATAGCATTTGTCTTATAGGTCTCTCTGCCCAATATGTCTTTAAGACATGTTTCTTTGTTTTTCAAAACTGACAGTTGTATTTATCTGTGTTTTTGTTACCACAGAAAATCCAAGAACTATATGAGTAAAAAGATGTCCCTCATTACCCATGTTCCAAAGGGTGAGGGTCTGAATCCATTTCAGAACCAGTCAATATACCTGTCTATACAGAGGTCCTGCAGATTAATTAATCATTCATTCATATTCTTGCCATTGCATAAAGTTTGAATTGTTAAGTTTCTTAAAAAGGCTTTGTTTTATCAATCTAAGTAAACTTAGCCTCAATATTACCCCTTTCACTCCGATAATGAGTCTAAAAAGGTCTTGTAGACCTATGATCCTCCCACGTTATACGTACGAAGGCAGACTATTGTGGCTGACGCGACCCTCCACTAGACCTTTCTAGACTCAATATCGAAGTGAAACGGGTAATATTGAGGCTAGGTTTAGACTGTTGGTTTATGTTAGTGGTTAACCTCATGTGTATGGTTTTGAATGCTGAGGGAACCAGATTCAACCAATAGCTTATGATTGATTGATTATCAGCTAACAAAAATTAGATTCCAAAATATTGATTCTTCATCAAAAAACATTTACATGGAGAAAATTTCTTTAGAAAACAATATATCTTTGTTCATTTGCTTTTTCAATATTGCAAGGCTAACATAAAAGGTATTGTCATACTTTTGATTACGCTAGAACCAAACATGCGAGACAAAAAAGGTGTTCTTTCATTCGGAATACTTTCTGTTATTTCATGTTTTTCATTCTAATGTGATTTTGAACATGAAAAAAGCTTGATTTCTTTGATGATTAAACCTATTCTGAAATATTCTTTATTCATCCTTTAAATTTATGTTACAAGCTCACAAATGAAAGAGGAGTTTATAGTCTATAAAACAAGTTTTATAAAGCCACATTTTCTGTTCAGGTGTTTTTATACTTTGTTCTCTTCCTAATGATTGATGTTTTATTACGGAGTCAGATTGTATACATATGTTTTCTAACTATACCTCTTGTCTGTGATTGATGTTTTTATTCTCTAAGGTACAACTACTATATCTGGTTACCTCTGAAAACATCACCAGACCACAGACAGGTGGTGGAATAAAAAAAACAAGATCCAGTTTAAGATCTGCTCTTTGAATTTTGTATTTTGATTCTTTGTCTTTAAGTAAGATAAGTTTCAGAATCGTTTTATGTTTTTGAGCACATTTGCAATAATAGGAAAAAGCAGTTACAACCTATATTTATAATAATCCTTGGGTGGAATAAAATAATCGAGGTCTAACCTAGTCTTTGAATTTTGTTTTTGAATTCTTTGTCTTAAGTAAGATAAGTTTCAGAATCGTTTTATGTTTTTTGACCACATTTGCAGTAATAGAGAAAAGCAGTCACAACCAGGGATGCTGAAATCGGTCGTTTTGCCGTACATGAGAATCCAGATTGACTGACCCTGGTTACAACTGTATTTATGATAATCATAGGGTTTTTGTTAGATATCAAGTTGATAGAAGTTTTAAATGAAAAGTAGTTCATATCGTCCCCTTTGGTTAAAATAGTTATAGAATTTGATATATCGTTTTAATTTATTCAAAGTTTACTGCATGAAGTGTATTAAAGAAAAAATGGAAAATATAGTGTCCTTTGTATGTGTGTTTTTTTTAGGCATCTGAATTTTTGTATCCCATCTAGTGTTATTTTCTTCAGATGATGATCTTCGAGTATTAAATTGTTCAATTTACACATGCCTGATTTAATTCAAACAATGATGTTTGTTCATTGTGTAACAAAAATTTGTTGATTTCAACATGAGTGAAATTCAAGGAAATAGAGAAAAGGATATCAAAATGAAAATTTGAAGCTGTTTTTAAAACAGGACAAAAAGATTGTAAAACTAAAATATTTTGGTATCACACGTCAAATTTGTTTCTTTTGACAGAAGGTTGAATTGTTTATAGTCATAATTCTGAAATCTTCCTGACCAGACACTTTGTCAATTTTAAGAGAAACATGCTATTAATTTATATATTGTATGAAATCTTGCAAAATATCTTTCAGAAATTAATTCTGTTTCATTTAGAGGTACATGTATAAATGCAGTTTTGATGATAAGTTACTTCCAGTCTATGCTTGTAAGTTCCACCGATACTGATGCTTTTCCCTGTACGGACACGAGCCATTTTACTCGAGTGAATGTGCTCTTGAAAGCAAGGTCAAACTTCACAACACCTCATCTCACCTCTATTGAATGGCTAATATATTCACAGGCCAGTATCACATTTGATGAGGTAGACAGAATTTGACAGATAAAGAGATATACCGTAATTTATGTATTAACACCCTGGCACTTTTAGTTTAAAAGGGAGTTGCTTATCATACTAATAAATTCCTTTAACCTTTGGTTAAAAAAGTAAAATATTTTACCATCCAAAATATTTTAAATTGATCAGCGTGTATAGTTTTGCTCCCAACTATATGGCACATACTAACAGTTGAGTTCATGAAAGATCTATCAATAATTATGACCAAATCTGTTTGTTTTCCCTAGCAGCGAAAAATGATGACTTTGAACAGAATTGCTAATTGCATCCAATCAGCCTTCTTCATCTCCAGCCAAACACTTGTCTTATTGTAACAGAGGTGGATCCACATTTCATGACTTTATCAACCTCTGTGGGGAAGAGGCGCTAATTCAAAATAAATGAAAGCATATCTAAAACGCCAACAATTGCCTGTAGGGGTGCTGATATCAGCACAGAAAATTCAAGTGTCTGCAGCAAGGCGTTAAACTGACAGTTTGGATACTGGTGTTTTAGGCTTTGCATAGGAAGATGATGAAAGCATGGAAAGAGAGCCTTATTGAATTAGATAGCCTAACATTTAGTCTCAGAAGAATTTCAATAATGACAATATTTTTGAGCAATTTATGTATTAAAACAAAACAGAGCTAAGAAGATGCTTCGACCTAGAGCTGAGTGATCTAAACCTTTCTTTTCAAGACTGAGTTGATCGTCAATTGAATACTTTGCACTTGGGTCTTGATGACAGGCAATGAGTGAGGGTGCGTATTGCGTTGAATTGGGTACCTGCTTGAAGAGGTAGACTTGAATGGGTAGAGCGGTAGTATCAGTACACGGTTGTATGGTGTGGAGATAGACAGATACTGTCTGCGATGGTGGAGGTATCGCTAGGCTTGACCGAGTTGAGATGGGCACGCCAGATTGAAATCAGATATCATTGTAGTCAGATTAGGTTGGATCAGATACCCTACTTATCTGTTATTTGTTACATTACAGCTTTTTTGATATACTGGGTATGATATTTTTTTGAGGATTTTTTTTCTGAACTTGCGACTTGAAATATGATAATATGATTCCCGTATATTTGATTTCCAACAATTATAATACTTTCTTGTTCAGCAACCAAGGTTTTCAGGTGTAAGATGAATTTATCAGTTTTGATTTAGTGGGTTTAAAATTTTTCATCATTTGGGCTAAAGTTATTTTCTATATTTCTGGTATTTATATATACTGGGGTTGATAGTTTTTGAGGAACTTATTCTAGAGAGCAGAAATATATGTTTTGAGTCCTAAATTGCCATTCAAAAGAATATGGTACTTCTCAGTTCAGCAACAAAGGTTTTAAGGTGTGATTTGAATCAGGAAAAGCGTAAAGTGGCTTTGAATTAAATTTCATCATTTCAATAAAAATGTACGATCAGTAAGATCAGAAGGTTTTCAAAATGAACTCTTAATGACCAATTTAGAAAGAAATATAATTTAGTAAAAATATATTAATTTTAGAAAATTCTTTTCACCAAGATATCTTCTCAAGAATAACAACAGTTTGAAAAAAAATGTCTGAAATGAACGAACAGTTTGAGTGATGTATTTCTAAGGAGGTCTTTAGCGAAAATGTTCAAATTTGTGTTGCGAGAGATGTGTTTGAAAGATAGTTCTCTTTTTTGTCAAGTGAGACAACCCATACATCATCACTGATTTCACTCCCGTTACGAATACTTACCTCAATGTGGCAAGCTTGTTTTTAACCAGTCTGCTTTAGTAACAGTTTGCGCTGATGAAGTGTTAGAAACCTTTAAGAGATACACGATTGTTGTTTCAAGTCCACTTTTGAAAATCTTTCCGAACAATCTTTCGAAAAGTGCAAAACGAAACTGAAAAGTGTTTGTTCTGGAAAGCTGTAAGACTCAATTGGCAAATGTTGTTTTTGTTTTCTTTTTTTACTGTATTTCTTACTAGTAAAACTAACAGATGAATGATAAAGAAACACTGCTAACTTGACAAAACTCTATTATTGTCTTGAACTAAGCATCTGAGCTTAAGAAGTTAGAAAGTTACATGCAGAATAAACTTGTTTATTTTCAAAAGTCTGCGTTTCAAGTTTGAAAATAGTTTACAAATGCGTTTTATATTGATGTTTGTTTTCAGAGTGAGAATTGCTCTCCTATGGTGATTGTTTTGTGGTGAGGTCATTGTCTTCTCTTCTTGCTGTGTTCACAGATTTAAATAAAACCTCCCAAAAACTTTTAATAGTGAATCTCTCATTACAAGGGTAAACATAGTCATAATGGAGTTCATTATCATGATCATGATCATTATCATCATCATTCTAATTATCATCATTATCATCATCTCATCCATCACCATCAATTTCATCATTATCATCATGATGATAATAATCATTATCAGTATCATCATCGTCATCAAAATAAAGCAAGATATAAATGGAACATATCTGAAAACTGTGTTTACACTAGACTTACATTTAAAAAAGTGAATTATTAAAAAATAATTTCTTTTCAGAGTTTCTTTTCATTCAGTCAATCTAGACCTAAAGGATTAGGACAATGACTGTATAAAAGGTGTTATAACATCTCACATAGCATGAGTTTGCAGGTAATAGTCTCTGAATATTTTTGAAAGCAGTGCTATTCCCAGTTGAACCTCACCTCACCAGTACCTTTCCATTAACAGAGAGACCAAACAGCAATGACATCCTCACAAAGACAAAGAAAACCATGTCCAAAGCAGAGTCTCTGATGTTGTAGGGTTTCTTCTTAATATTCTAAAAAGCATATTATAACATCTCATAAGCACAAGTTTGCAGATTTAAAGAGGGACTGAAATGCTATATGGCAACTTTCGGGATTCATGAAATAGTGATAACAATTTCACATGGACTCAACTTTAAATTTCTGAAATCGACTTAGAAACGGCTTAATTACAACTGTAAAAAGAACACCGCCTAATTAGGCCGGCGAACAGAATAAAACGTTCTGAAGCGTGACTGCCTCGTGACGTGTTAGTAGGCGATGTGATACCCCCTTGTGTGCCCTCGTTATGTAAAACAACACAAGCTAACAGTACAGCTCGATGTTTAACCGTCGATTAAACACCCTAAACAACATCCAAACATCTCAAACCTTCAATAAATCGGTAGTATATTTATTCAACTGGCAATTTGTATTGATGAAAACGTAAGACCCTGATTAAAAACGAAGTTGTGCGCATAATGCTACAGCATGTAGGCCTAGATGGTCTCGCTTTGCGCAATGTTGTCATAAGACTGCACGTGAGAACCCGGATGTTTATGTAAACAATTGCTCCCGTGTGAACTGTTTTATCTTCGTGCACAGTTGTTGGTTGTTATTGAATATTACTTTAGTAGCACAGCAGAAAGGATGTAATTATACAATACTATTTTATTTTTACATTTAAACCATTTAAGAATTGCCTTTGACTTCATTTTGTAACAGGATAAAAAAATATATACGTTTTCTTAGTTATTTCATTTAGTGATGGACAAGTTACAATTCTCAATGAAAGACATGTATTGGATGATCACTGATGTCTTGTTTAAAACATTATTTTAATAGGGCATTTCACTGAAAATCTTAATGTTTTCACTCTTGTACATAGAGGTGATATTTTCCACAACAATAGCCGATACATGACCAAACAGAATGAAGATTTATTAAATGAACCTTATCCAAAATAATTATCAGATAGAGCAAAAACGGTATTCCTAATTTCAGGTTGGTAGGTTATAATTTACCAATCGGAGAAAAAAGGGATGTTAAGGAATACAATTGCTATTTGATGTTACCTAATTAGCTGATGTCATAAAATAGCCAGGTGTTGATGATTGTGCATTATATAACCTACCTGCTATAGTCATCATTTGATATCATCTAATTAGGAAACAGACAGGAAATACGATAGACAGTAAAGTAATTGTGTAATAAGTGAGTATCTGCCCTTATAAAAAAAACTCATATATGCAGCAACATTGCAGCGATGTTTTCACTCACCGTTGCACATAGTTGCGGCTGAAATTTCGAATTTACCATGCAAATGAGCGTGCGGCAAAGTTGCGGCTAATTCATTACGCATAAGTTGCAACAGCCGTTTCCCTCAAGTGATCCGCAAGCGTTGCACTCAAGTGATCAGCAAGCGTTGCGCTCAAGTTATCCGCATGCGTTGCACTCAAGTGATCAGCAAGCGTTGCGCTCAAGTGATCCGCATGGGTTGTGCTCAAGTGATCCGCATGCGTTGCGCTCAAGTGATCCGCAAGCGTTGCGCTCAAGTGATCCGCATGCGTTGCGCTCAAGTGATCCGCAAGCGTTGCGCTCAAGTGATCCGCAAGCGTTGCGTTCAAGTGATCCGCAAGCGTTGCGTTCAAGTGATCCGCAAGCGTTGCGTTCAAGCGATATATATATAATATATTCAGTGTAATGTTTTGAAAGTAGCTCACATTGTTTCTCTCATGATGTCACCTGTATAAAAGATACAAACACATCATATTCATTTTAATATTTTATTTTGATTATTCACTTGTGCATAAAATAACACACAAAAATATATATATCAGTTGTATGTACAGCGTGAAAGTTTTTTATATGACATCATCAAGCATTCTAGCACTAAGAGATTTGAGACACTTGTTAAATTATTAACTGAACATTTAATATATTTAGTTTTGGATCTTGTTTCAGGGTATAATAGATAAAAGTTTGTATGTGACATGAAAAGGCATCCTGGCACTAAAAGATTTGAAACAAATATATGCCAACAGTTGCATTCTAAAATAAATTACAAATTCAACTGTTAAGATTATACTCCAATATCTAAGATTTAATTCACTGATTAACCTTTATAGCTATTAAATGAAGTCCTTACAATAACTAACAGGACCATTTATAGATTATTACAATTTCTGTTGAAAAGTGTCACATCACTAAGATTGAATGACAATTTTTGGTGAAACTTATGCTAAATGTGATACATTCAAATATATAAAGTGAAGAAAATGAAAACATATTTGTTCAAATTAATTTGTCTGTGTTCTCATCTGAAGAGTTGTGGCTTGGTCTTCATTCTGAAACAATAAACAAATGTTTGTACAATCAATTAGGATGCTCGCCATTGAAAATAAAACAATAGTTTCTCTTATACACGAATCACACTTTTATTGCATACATAGATATGAATTAAGAACAGAATTGCAATGTGGTTCTAATCTGTAACTAAATTGGTCAGAAGTCATTGATCAATCTGTTTGTTTATTTAGCACTTCAGTTTACTTTAATGACACTGCTTTGCTATTCCTGTTAGTTCCCTTATGTTGTGAGGTCTGTGTATTGTAAGCTTCAGTGATCACCTTAAATAAACAATTTGAATACATTCCTTCAATGTATGGAAAGAGAAAAAAGACCACAACTGAACTCAGTTACAAAATGATGAAATAACAAGCAAAAAAAAGTATGACACCTGGATCACTTTAATTACTATTTATTATAATTAACCTATAAAAACAGATAGAATTTGAACTAATAATTTGACATTTGAATGTGTAAATGATTTTTATACTTATTTATGATTATTGTATTACCATTTATTTGGCCCCAAAACTAAATGTAAAGAAATGAAAGAAAAATAGTGAAAAGATTTTGAATCATTTGAATTTCAATTATTATTACCTTAGAGACTATGTCTACAACTGTCAAGCTTGTTTATTACTATCATAATCATGTTTAGTAATTAAAAAATCTTATCAATCTTCAGGTGTCAGGATTTTAAAATCTTGACTACTTTATAACCATAAATAAATAATAAAAAAGGTTATATGTCTAGATAATTTGAAGAATAATAACATTTGAATAAAACAAATAAAAGAATATATGATATATGAACAGAAAGACTTTCATTGAAAATCTATATGATCAAACTTTAAAAATTGTATTAAAACTAAATGTGTCCTGAACTAATAACAAAAATTAGTTAATTGATATATCAAAAGTCTTCAAATTGATTTACAGCTCATAAGCATTTGGAATCAAGTGTTCCCTCATGTATGTACAGCATACAATCAACCTGTCTGGGTGTTTACAAATTAAAGTGTTATTAATCAAGTCCATTTATTTGCAAATAAGGTTGCAATTGTCTAATCTACAGTCAAGGAATATACAGCATGTTTATTCAAGAATTAAATCAGGATTAAGAACAGTATAGCAATGTGACTCAGATTGGTCATTTCCTAAACTGTTTGTTTATTTAGCAATTTAGTGTACTTACTATGAAGACACTGCCTCCTTATCCCCTCATGTTGCCAGGTCTGTGTATTGTAAGCTTCAGTGGTCACCTTAAATAAACAATTTGCATATTACAGTCCTTTTATGAAATGAAACAGGTATAGGGAAAGAACAACGGAATCTAATTATTCAGTTATATATATATAAGCAATAGATGAAGAGTTAGCAGAGATAATTTGAACTAACAAGTTGACATTGAATAAATCAATAACTTTGATAGTAATTTGTTTGTTAAGAAAAGTTTATCAATTCAAAAGGTTTATGAAACAATTTGAATTTGCATTCATGGTAGACTACACATTGGTAAACTAGTTATCAAATAGAAACTTCAACAGTTTCTACTTGATGAACAGTTATCAATTGTACAGAAATGGACACACTTGAAAATCTATTTGGTCAATCAAATATATATAGAATTCATTGCAAAAGTTTTATATAATAAGTCTTTAAAGATCATAAGCAATTGAAATCAAGTGCTCCCGGTATATCTATGATATACAATTGACCTGTCTGGATGTTTACAAATAAAACAGTCAGTTATCAAGTCCATTTACAATTGCATTTTGAATTGTCTAATCTACAATCAAGGATTATAATGCATGTGTATTCAAGAATTAGATTAGCATGCCAGGTGTGCAGTTTTCAAGAAACAGATTAGCATGCCAGGTGTGCAGTTACCTGCAGTTACATAATCTCTGCCTGTGTCTAGCCTCAGTTGTCCTCTCATGGCAGCCATGGTCCAGTGCACACTTGTGTCAACAATGCCATCTTTTGCTGAAAATTACCAAGTAATAAAACCTAATGACACATCAAATCAGTATCACATTGCAAAACATAGAGGTACATAATAATGTAATATAACAATACTTTACAAGATATTCAATCAAGAAGTAACAAGGTTTGAAACCATTTGTCATTTTGACTGCATGTGAAGCCAATATTATTGAAACATCATAAGCTCTTGTTTATGATTTGGAAAAGAACATACAGGCATCATGAACTTGGAATAGTATTCAGATGTACTTACTCTGATATCAGTGACTGAAGAAATGCCATTTTAGCTGTTAATGGGCTGTGATTTAACTGTTATATCCAGTTGATAGACGCCATCTTTCTTCCCTCCTTCTTGCATGTGGCTTGTGCAGTGGTAAAGAGCTAAATATTGCAGAGATTCTGATTGGCTAATGTCCAGCCCAACTTGATTCTGATTGGCTAATGCACAATGCATTGCACAGTGCACAGAGTACTTGCCTGATGGTTATGCAGAGGGTTTTGATAAAATGTATTATTTTATAGCTTGGAAATTGAATTGTTATTGAATTTGTTCATTCTGACAATGATAAGTATAAAAGTTTTTTTCTTTTTAAATCTAACAAATATTTTGTAGGTTTATTGTTTAGTGCCACAATTGTTATAATTGTGTTTCTTTTAAGTGACATTTTTACAATCATTTATTTCCTTTATAATTGTTATTCAAGAAGTTTTTCCATTAATTGATTACTTATGAAAAATAGAAGGTAAGTATCCAAATAGACATAAAGATCAATTAGTCTTTTGATTAAAAAAGATAGAATTGGAATTAACAAGAAAGAAAAACCTGGGTTAACAATAAATGTATCAAAGTATGTGAAGTCTTTAATAAAAATGAATAAAAAGGAAATAGAACCTGTGAAACACTAAGTGATTATTTGTTTTCAAATAAACAGATGTCACTTACTAAGCAACTTCACAAGTTTTTAATAATTAACAGATAACTGACAATAGACTTAACCAACAAACTCGTCAACACATGATGGTCAGTGTCAATGACAGGAAATCACAACTTGAAATAACAACTAATTGTATAACTGATATCCCTTACATAGCAAAATAACAAAGTTAATGACCCTTGAAGTAAATACCTTTTAAGGTAGCAATCAACAATGCTGCTTTCAGAGAGGGATAATGGATGCTTTTGTCATTGGCTAATACTGAATATAAGCTCCACCCATTTCTATCACTGTAACTAATTCATTTACATCTTAAACAATGTCGATACAAGTTATAGCAATGCAGAACATGTAAGTTTTATTTATTACAATATCATACATCTTTTATGTAGGAGGATAATAAAATTTATTAAAAGTGATAATCTGAATCTTATTTCAAATGATTAAAAGAGGAATATCCAAATTATTTGTACGGTACACTTCTCTGTGTTTGATGAATGTGTGATATCCTGATGTTTACTTAGAGAGCCCAACAGCAGGAGATTCAATTAATCTCAAATTGTTAATAACAATCCCTTTATGAATAATTCGAATATTGAGATTTAACTTCACAGCTTCTCCTCACAAGACTTACTTAGTTTGTTATGTATGATTATTAATATAGATTGAATTTTGAATAAAAAGAACATAAAACCTGTCAAACACATTTTAATTCAGAATATATTTTCAAATTACCAGGTGTCATTAAGAATTTAACAAGTTTTGAGTAATTAACAGATAACTGACAATAGACTAAACAAACAAACTCGTCAACACATGATGGTCAGTGTCAATGATTTGAAAATTAACAGGAAATCACAACTTGAAATAACAACTAATTGTATAACTGATATCCCTTTCATAGCAAAATAACAAAGTTAATGACCCTTGAAGTAAATACCTTTTAAGGTAGCAATCAACAATGCTGCTTTTAGAGAGGGATAATGGATGCTTTTGTCATTGGCTAATACTGAATATTAGCTCCACCCATCTCTATCACTGTAACTAATTCATTTACATCTTAAACAATGTCGACACAAGTTATAACAATGCAAAACATGTAAGTTTTATTTACTACAATATCATACATCTTTAATGTAGGAGGATAATAAAATTTATTAAAAAGTGATAATCCGAATTAAATTTTATAAATCTTATTTCAAATGATGAAAAGGGGAATATCCAAATTATTTATACACTTCTGTTGTGTTTGATGAATGTGTGATATCCTGATGTTTACTTAAAGAGTCCAACAGAAGGAGATTCAATTTATCTAAATCTGTAATCACAATCCCTTTATGAATAATTTGAATATTGAGATTTGACTTCACAGCTTCTCCTCACAAGACTTACTTAGTTTGTTATGTATGATTATTAATATAGATTAAATTTTGAATAAAAAGAACATAAAACCTGTCGAACACATATTAATTCAGAATATATTTTCAAATTACCAGGTGTCATTAAGAATTTAACAAGTTTTGAGTAATTAACAGATAACTGACAATTGACTAAACAAACAAACTCGTCAACACATGATGGTCAGTGTCAATGATTTGAAAATTAACAGGAAATCACAACTTGAAATAACAACAAAGTTAATGACCCTTGAAGTAATTACCTTTTAAGGTAGCAATTAACAATGCTGCTTTTAGAGAGGGACAATGGATGCTTTTGTCATTGGCTAATACTAAATTTTAGCTCCACCCATCTCTATCACTGTAACTAATTCATTTACATCTTAAACAATGTTGATACAAGTTATAACAATGCAAAACATGCAGGTTTTATTTACTACAATATCATACATCTTTTATGTAGGGGGATAATAACATTTATTAAAAGTGATAATCCAAATTAAATTTTTTAAACCTTATTTCAAATGATTAACAGAGGAATATCCAAATTATGTGTTGGATGAATGTGTGATATCGTGATGTTTACTTAGAGAGCCCAACAGCAGGAGATTCAATTCATCTTAAATCTATAATAACAATGCCTTTATAAATAATTTGAATATTGAGATTTGACTTCACAGCTTCTCCTCACAAGACTTACTTAGTTTGTTATGACATGAAAAACAACCTCAATAGAATGAAATTTCAAATAGGTCTTATTAATTGTTCTTAGAACATGGTTTGATTAGTCCTTTCATTAGCATTATAGTCAGTCGCTTCTAGTCTGATATCATATTATCATTACATATTTTATATTATGAATAAGAAGGCCATATACATTTTAGTGCAACTGGGATAAATCAAGCGTGTATTAATTGTGAAATGGCATGCTGAACCTGTGTGTTAAGCTGAAACTGCTTATTGAATATTGTATTGTTATGATGATCCAGGTACATATCCTTGGACATCGAATGTTATACAACTATTACAATGTTATGATGATGAATGGTTATGATTATATGAATCGGCTAATTACACCAACCCCAATAAATGCAATGAATTGCATACAATTGTCTTTGTCTTTCTTTATCAATGCATAAAAGTGAAAACTTTGCGGCAATGTTTTCACTTTTTTTCCATCTAATTATTAATTGTCACATTGCTGCATATGTTTATCTAAACGAGCACTTGCGTCTCACAACCGTTTCACTTGTTAGTGAATGTTTCGCTCCTAGAAAACAATTCGCCGCAATGTTGCTGCACCATTGTGGCTAACTATAATTTTTTGTAAGGGTGATCTAAAGAAAGTAAGTAACACCTGCAGACCAATGTCATTATTTATTCAACCTTTTTACACAACGTTCAAATCTAAATATGAGCATTGTATATTCGGATTATTACCATAAATTAAATCAGCCCAATACTTTCTGCTATGTTTTATATTTTACTAATCTCCCTTTTCTCTGCATGCCAAACTGTTCATTCAGTGAAAATGCGAGCTCGAAGCAGAAAATCGGTGTAGTGATCGGAACACGTGAGTTCGATGTAGATTGTCAC
Source organism: Steromphala cineraria (assembly GCA_916613615.1). Taxonomy (NCBI): domain Eukaryota; kingdom Metazoa; phylum Mollusca; class Gastropoda; order Trochida; family Trochidae; genus Steromphala; species Steromphala cineraria. The sequence goes on from OU744730.1 coordinate 9,180,715, forward strand.
ATTGCTCTGTTTGACCTAACACAGCGGGTCAATTTGGCGTGAAACCATCAATATGATGGGAATTTGTCTACGGAGACTTCATCAGGAGATATTCTAGGACAGTTGACAGCAACACAATGATATAGCATACTGTTAATCGCTTTGAAAAGGCAGAACTGCGGATTTCGCCTATCATTTTCCATATAAGCAGACGAACGCTTCGCCTACTGCCACGTCACTTCCTGTATCCCCTGCCCGTGGCCTCTCAGCCTTGTTTTGGTTTGTCACTGGACGGCGACAAGCAGACGCCTTGTTACACAATGTTTACTTAGCTGTAGCTTCATTGAGAAACTGTGTATCGTTGCTGTTTTGGCCTAATATTTATGTTATATAGTTATTTGACCAATATCTTTTGAAAAATATATTTAAAAAAGGTTATGCAGCCCTTCTTTAAGGCAGAGTCGCTGATGTTGTAGTCTTCTTCTGCAATCTCTACAGCCATGACGTGAATTAATATTCTTGAAAGCAGTTCTCTTCCCACTTAAATCTCACCTCACCAGTATCTTTCCATTATAAAGACCAAACAGCCATGATTTCCTCACAAAGACCAAAGACCATGATCTCCTGGTCAAAGATCAAAAGAGAAAAGCGTTGACCATTGCATTGCCTTTGTCATTATGGTACCTTAAGACAAGAACACCATAGAAACACAGAAACAGGTACATCATAAGTATTTATATGCTACAATAACAAACCCAAGAGTTCACTGCAACTCCTTAAAGGGGCAGTAGCACGTTTTTAGGGGAAATATAAGGTGATATCAAGAAAATGAAAATTAATGGTTCCAATTGAGAGTAATAATTCAAATATATAATGTAAAGTTTAACCATACGATTCCTTTTTCTCACACAAAATGAATTAAAGGTGTTCACATAAAATGGCCGCCAATGGATTTTTTGTGGAATCTTCATACTTTGTCCTCTGACAATGGATGATTGGCTTGTGCAATGAGATTTTTGACACTGTCATAATAATACATTTAGCATTAACATACAATTATCAGTGAAAATTTTAAAATATAAAATTATCAAAAAACGTGCTACTGCCCCTTTAAAACAAATACTGGTGTGTCATTGGTTGTTCAGAGTTACTATTGATGAATGATAGAAATAGCTCCTGATGGTATAAATGTTCAATATTTTTTCTTAAATATAATATAAAAGGTTTCCAGATCATTTCTTTTTAGCCAAACTAATTTGTGGCCAGATTAGAAAAAAAATACTGATAATACTTCAAGCTTTTTATAAAAGGTTTCCAGATCATTTCTGGTTGGCCAAACTAATTTGTGGCAAGATTAAAAAAAAAAATTGAGAATTATTTTTAAGTTGTGATTTTAGTCATTTTGTCATTATTTATGACAAGTGAGTAAGTCAAGAGAAATAAGAGAGTTGTTTATATAAAAGCTTTAACAAATCTGACCCCTAGTAAGGTGATCAATCTACAGATATGACCAATTTTCTGAGTCAAGGGACTAGCTACCAAAAAGTCTTGCGAGTCCAAGCTGATTTAAATGAGTCCTTTAATAAGTAAGCACATAGTATCACAAAAAAACTATGCATCCCAGGACTCACAGCTTAAAATTCTATGAGTCCTTTCTAAATTTTATGAGTATTTGAAGCAGGACTCGCAGGTTAATTTATCCTTGCTAGTATATAGCTGGAGCCATGTGAAGTCAGAGATTTGATAAAAGATATTTATATACAGTAGAACACGGATATAGCGAACACTCGGATATAGCGAACAAATTTTCAAGTCCCGTCCCTATATAATATAATTAAAATCATATGCGTATAGCGAACACCGGATATAGCGAACTAAATTCTTTGGTCCCTTGGAGTTTGTTATATCCGAGTATATCTGGGATGATCTGACAGTGGTAGACCACCTGGGAAGTTATCAAATATCATATACCAGTCAAGTCAATAAAAGTCATATTCTTCAGTCTCATGTAACACATTGTTAATACTCCTATTAATGTCACAAACCTTCTTTGGAAGGCGGCAGCCTTTGTAACATGATAAATTATAGCTTGAAGATAAAATAGTTTGGAGTATTAGAACATTATTATCGAGAAAGTTTTAGCCCTTTTACTTGCTTGTCAAGATATTTACAGGAGCTTTATAATGACAAGCAGTCAATTAAGTTGTTTGCTAATGAATATTTTAAACAAAGGTAGTTCTTGTCAGAGTCAAAATTATCGTAGGCGATATTTCCTTTCATCAACCAATTGTGGTTCTGACTCCACTCAATATGCTTATAAAAAACTTGCTAGAAAAACAACTAGACAAGAAAATGTTTTGATCTGAAAGATGTTGATTTTTTGTTTAGAAGAAAGCATTAGTTTTCTTATGTTGGTGGTTTGTAAACACACATCAGATGGTCAGAGGGAATGATATTATAGTCTTTTGTTAAACCTTAAATTTTTCTCCTGCATTGTATTCCAATTAATGATAATGATAATATGAGTTATTTTATTGCGCTAGTCACCACAGTGAAATGTGCTCAAAGGGCTAACAGAGTTCCTTGATTTAGCAGTTCATTGTTGAGCAGATATTTCTTTAGATGGTTCTTAATCTGTGTGAGAGTTAAATGCATGATTTTAGTACAAATGAGTGAGTATTTCATTCAGTGACAGCAATTTGTTGAACATTAGTCCTGATTTTACAATTTATCTGGGTCATTATAGCAATCTATCTATCCAGTGTCCAAACCAGAGGTTATTCCTTTAATTGGAATGTTCTGACAAGTTGTTACCTACCAACATAGGTTTTCTGTAATAATCCTGCTATTGATGTAAATAAGATCAAAAATATATCAAAGCTACACAGTAGTCAAAAGTATTGGATGCTTTACCTCTTGAATATATGCCAAACAATAATGTTGTACAACATGTCAGTGTGAGATGATTGGAGTTCCCAGCTAGCTGTTGTCACCATCCATCAAACCCTGTTATTTCAAAAGAATCAGATGCTTTCTACACTTGAATGTATTACAACCAAAATAGTATTTGTTGTACAAGCTATCGCCAACACAAGGAGGCGGATGTCGTGAGCCTTCTGATAACTCATATCGGCTGTCATCACCAATCAAAACATGTCACTGCTGTATTTATTGTACACACTTCCACAAACAAACTCTGGTGGTCACCGCAACGATCTGCATGCTTCCGATGTCTTCTCCAAGAAAGATAAATACCACAGAACAAATAATTGCCACTAAATCATTTGACAGTTAAGTACTGTGATATCTGTTTCCCCACAGCTTGTGTAGATAAGCTACTAATTTGTCTAGGTAAATATACCTATCACTGGAATGAAATAAACAAGGCTCTGACAGGGTGATATGCTTCCTCCTTTCTGGTCTTGTGAGCTGGTGGAGTAAATTGCTGTTGGAGATGTTAAGTTCATTGAGAAATGCATACTCCAAAGGGAGTTGATGAAGAACAAAAAGGTGTTTTGCAAACTGATATTCAAGGTAAGAACATGTGCCTTTGAGCAGCATAGCTTGATATGGGCGCTTAATAAAGGTTAAAACGAATGAATGAATGAAAAGATGATGCTTAATGAAAGGTTGAAGGTTAAATTTGGTTGGCCTGGCTGAGACTATATCATCATAAATGAACTTTAGTTCATCGTAGAAGGAGAACAATGAACTTAACATGATATTCTTATCAACCTGTTTACTTTTTTCTTGTGAGCTATTAAACATCATTAAGCAATTGAAAAAGGAGATATCAAGTTCAATGTAGTGAATAATTTGCAAACAGAAAGTTACAGAAATCTTACAGTATGTGATCTTCATTTACTCAAAGTGATAAAACAATTAGGGAACTAACAGGTTTATTTGCCTCTCCTTCAACCTTATGGCTGTCTTCTTGTGAGTTATATGGGCATTTTAGAGAGATTAGTTCATGAATAGGGTTGTAAGACTTGACTGGTTGCTCGTTGTATAAATTTGATGACAAGGATACTTGAATTTAACATCAATCTCTTACTCTTAACCCTCTCCTTAAAGAAGAATGTTGGGCAAGCCAACCTTTCCTGGTAGTTTTACTGTCTTATGTATCTCTCAATCAATTCTAAAGGTTATCTGAGTATGATTTTAACATTATGAGTCCAATGGCAGTTTTGCTTCAGGGACTTCATGTTGCTGTAGTTTGTTGCACTAAAGAAATCGTGAATTAGTAATTACTCTTACATACAAAATGTCCACAAATATCAAATACTAAACATATATGAGCAAAAAATAAACAAGGGAATATGTCCTCATCAAGCCTTAGATTCTGTTAATGTTTTTGATAACCGAGGACACTTTGTTGAATATATTTATTCACGCAAATTTTAGCTATAAAAGCCGTCTTGTTGACATAATATGGGAACCATGATGGTCTAAGCTTATCCAGTTTGACAGAAATGAAGTGTGAAACCTGTTACGTGACACATGATATAGTTACCACAAGTAAATTACCGAAACCTGATATGAGAACTTGCGGTTTGGGGTTCGTTGTTCATCACACTGACACCCTACAATGTTTAGACTAGGTAAAAAATGCCCTCCCCACAATTTCTGTCAAAACTGAGTTAGAGTCGTGGCTGAAAGTGACAGCCCGACATGCAGCCTTCATGCATCAATAAGTCACTAACACATATAGAGCAACCGCTTATGATGGAGGGACATGGTTTCAGTAGACTTCGTTTAGGTTGTTCAGAGAGATTTTGTGTCTCTTTTGGAGGCATTTAATTTTAGCAATGGCTTATAGTAGACTTTGTTTTGGTTGTTCGAATCGATTTTTTATTTATGCCCCTGAGATTCCAGGGCCTAGATTTTCGGAGCTCTCTTAGTGCTAAGATAGTCATAGGCCAATGTTAATATATGGTACTTACGACTATCTTAGTACTAAGAGAGCTTCGAAAATCTAATACCAGGGGTCTAGCTGTCTTGAGGGTAGACCGTTGATATTTCACATGTGCATCTATCATAATAAGACCTTCCAGATGAGGTCATAATTTTCTACCTTGTGACCTTGACCTTGGCGCAGTAAGCGTTTTTCGAAAATCCCTTAGGCTGTTGGAGAAGGTTTTTCTTTTGTAAAGACTAGCTATGGCATAGACTCTTTTTTGGTGCCCTTCTATCTTTCCTTAGCAGAGGACAATAAGAAGGCCTTTCATGCATTTGTATTTTCTCTTTAGAAATTTGAAAAAACATTTATAATTTTTAGTTAGTGCTTGACGAAAGAAAAATATTTGTTAATTTCCACCAAAGAGGAAAACTAAAGGATTAAGATTGATTAATCAGTCAGAATGAAATGCTCAGATATAAACTCTTTGTAAAAATTTTATAACTTTGCCAATAAATCTTTCTAGTTTGATATGATGTTGAGGCATTATGTTCTCATTATTGCAGGAAAAATCTTTTCAATCACAGCATATTTGTTTGAAATGTTGTACAAATGACATCAAATGAACACAAAACGTTGTGTTATCCTTATGCACTACTCTATCAAAAACTATGTTCTATTGTAAATATTGAATGAAGGGTTAAAGATACAGTAGAACACAGATATAGCGAACTCGGATATAGTGGACAATCGGATATAGCAAACAATTCAAACAACAAGTCCCGTCTAAAGACCTATGTATGGCATTCAAACGCGAGTAGCAAACACAGAATATAGCGAACTAAATTCTCTGGTCCCTTGGAGGTCGTTATATCCAAGTTCTACTGTATATCAAAATGCCAAAATGCAGACATCAAAAGACCTTGAAAATGTAGTCTTTTCAAAATGCTTTCTTTATTTTGTGAATGCAGTGTTGTTTCCTGTTGTCAGATACGAACAGAATGTACCAGAACTGGTTAAAAATCAGGTTTTGCACCCAAAAGAATGAGCAGAAAAATGTGCTATAATCATTCTAATTACGTGAAACACTGAAGTGCGTGTCATGGCAGCCAGAACGACACGCTCTTTCAGTGCAGACAGACGAAACAAGCCTCAACGTGCAAATACTTCTCAAACGAGGCGACTTTTTGTCAAACCCATATCTAAATGGTAATACTTCACAGTGTGTTGCAAATTGTCAAGTTTCTTTGCTGTAACTAAACACTTGATGAAAGGACTGATTTCTTGCCACTTTCTTAACTGCTGAATGGTTTCTAGATTTTGTTTTGTAATTTTTACAAGCAATGTCTTTTGTGAGTACTGGAAATGATTTGATCTTACTTTTCTATATCTACTGTACATGCTGAGTTTTGTGTTGATCTTCACAAAAGAGAAGTTTAAAATTTTGGTACTGAAGTTACCTTTTTGAAAATTTTATGTTTTGGTTATCTACTTTGTTCAAAACAGTGAAAAGAAACAATTTCTATTTTAAGTTTCCTGTAGAGTTTAGAATAAGCAGATATTTTAAAATCAAAAGTTTTACAAACAAATTAAAGGTAAGATTTTTATCTTGGAATGTTAACAAACCATGTTTATTTCCGAAGAACTAATAATTTACAGTTTGAATCTTGAATGTTTGTTAAAGTTCTAGTTATGATTTCCAAACTTGTAAATATTGATCTGTTTAATGTGCATGAATTTGCCATGAACTGATGCAAATACAATAAAGAAGTTGTAATTTTGAACTATACCGTGTGATATTAAAAAAAAGATAATAAATGTACAAGATTAATAAGAATAAACTAAACATATTTTTTCTGTATCAAAAAATATGTTTCAAGCAAAATCTTGTGCCATGTTTTCAGAAACAAATGTTAATTTTACAAAAACAATGTCATCAACTTTTTCAGCCTACGTTTTTCAGAAACAATAGCAGAGTTGAAAGTGATTTGATTGAAAAAGGAAAAACATATGTAAACAAATATACTTGATAGATTAGCTTTTAGTATTTCAACATGCAACCATGACAAACACAAATTTTTCAACCTACGTCTTTCAGAAACAATAGGAGAGTTAAAAGAGACTTTGAGATATAAAAACATCCAATGTCTATAGACATATATACATGGGCGACCTCTTAAACAATCTAAATGTAGCTAAACTGTGGAATCCTCTGTGTTAAATTAAGACCGGGGATGAAAGTTAAAGGTTTGGGACATTGCCCAACCAAGCCGTAGGAGGATATTTGTACAGTTGTTGATAACTAGTTGACAAAATATGGGGGTAGAAGAGAGTAACCCTGGTTCAGACCTAACTTATATAAATGGTTTTGTTTTAAAACAAAGTCAAACAGAGAAAACTGTGTGGGTTTGGGACACATTCTTTTGTTTTATATTTTTCCTGTTCTGAAACAATAGGAAATCCCTCATCAGAAGTATATTTTAGACTAAAAGTTGTATAACATGTGTGATATTTTTGGGTCAACTTACGTCTTTTTTGTGTGTGTATAATCATGATTGAATGTTAATCTAATTAAAAAATTAATTGCCATAAGACAAAAACTTGGTAAGTTATTGGTTTTATTTAAATCTTATTATTTAGTTGAACATTATTTACATTTTTTGCTTACTGGTTATTGTTCTTCATTTTTTGGCTGATCATTCTTTTCTAAAAATATATCCTTAAAAAATAACAATTGTATGCACAATGGACCACCCACAAAAACATATGAATGTTTGGTATTTGAGATATTTCAAAGCATCTTTACTACTTTATCCTTCATGATATTTGAAGATTTAAAAAAAAGGAACTCAAAATTGACTTCTTGTGTAGTATTATTTTTCAAGCAAAAACAAAAAGATTTGAAAACTTTAAAATAACAAGCCTGTTGTTTGAAAAAAATTAAGTTTTGATAAAGAGGCTTTTAACAACATACCAATGACAAAATACTTTTTTGTTAAGATTAATTTACAAAATTTTCATGTTATATTTCTAACCTCCAACCAAGTCACCTCTTGAAATAAGCTGAAGGCGAATTGAAGTCACTTTTTGTGAGAGGTTATTTGCTATGTGGAATTCCCACCCAAATCAAAACTCCAAGAAAGTTTTACACTAATTGGAGAACAGAGTTATTAGTCAGTATTGTGAAACCTGAAAAAAAATATTGGCCTATTGTATAGACCATCAACCAGAAAAAGGGACTAATCCAGTAAGTTTTGGCGGCCAGCTCACTATGCCAGATCACCTGGTTAATGGCCTGTACTGTATTTCTTCTAATTAGCGCCGGGACTCCAATAAGCGCCGGGCCCCTAATAATTGCCAAGGGGTCAAGGGTAGTTGAGAAAATAAGAGCAGGGCTCCCAAATAAACGCTCGGTCTCTAATAAGCGCAGGGTCCCTACCATTGAATGACCGTAATTTTTTTACAGATATTTATATGAAAATTATGACTTTAAACAAACTTCTATATGATGTGAAGGAAAAAAGTGCCCGGCCTCCAATTTGTGCCGGGGGTTAAGTGGTGCTAATAAAATAAGCGCCAGGGGAGCTTATTGGAGGAAATACAGTATGGAAGTACAGTTCTAAACTGAATGGTAAGGTAACAGATATTGAGTCAAAAATAGATGTTATATAATGAAATCTTCAAATGTGATTCTGTCTACCCTTTAATGTCACTATGTCAATTTATCGTATGCTAGTTTTGTCTCTATAAACACAGTTTTGGGGACAATCCTAACCTTTATTAACAGGGAAAAAGATATAACTGAGTCGTAATAATAAACAATAAATACAGAAATGTTATGGAGGGACTCTACAAGGGCTCTTTTGCCTACCTATGATTCCACTATTTCAGATCACCTGGAAGACTAACGTTTAGAAGTATATTTTTTCAATGTCCACAACATTTTTAAACATGCATGTATAATAACAAAATGGAGCCCAGAAGATGCTTTAACTCTAGACTTGCTAAACTTTTCAATATTGGGTTGGTCGTCATAAGAATATTTTTGCTCTAGGGTCTGGATGACAGATTAATCACCATGTTGTGGCTGCTAGAATAATATGTTTAATCACATCGGCGGAGTACCATGTGAAACCATTATTTCTCTATGTCAGATTACCACAGGCTGCTAATATTATATCTATAAACACCTCATTGAGAGAGCATTCTAAACTTGATGGTAAATGAACTACATATCATCGAGTAATGAAATAAGGAAAACTATGAAAATGTTATGTAATGAACGTACAAGGTCTATTCACTATGTCAGGTTACCTGCTTGTGGACTGTAAGTATTATTTCTATAAACACTCTGGTGGGAGGAGAACTCTATACCTGGATGGTGAGGGAAGCAGATGAAAACACTGAAGGTAGATGACACAAGGCCATGTTGTTTCACACACCGATCAGGTGAGAATGTCGGGAGTAGGTCACTAATTCCGGCCAGACGGACCCCAGACTACCACAAATATGGTGACCCGTTCCTAGATTTTGGTTTGACCCACTGAATACTCTGAACAAACCATGGACCAAGATCTAGGAGTATAAGCCCCAGACTAGCTCCAAGATGGTGCCTTATTCCTAGGGTTTGGTTTGACCCACTGATACTCTGAAAGACAACTTGACCATGGACCAAGATCTAGGAGTAAGCAGAGTGTACAGACTCAAGGATAGAAGCATCTTCCTACGCAGAGCCTAAAAGGCCAGTTTCCAAACTGTCATTTTATGCCTTGCTGCAGAGACTTTACTTTTCTGTGCTGCTATAGTGCCCCTACAGAGTAGAGAGCAAGCACAGAAAACTCAAGGCTATGCAGCAAGGCATAAAATGACAGGTTGGAAACTGGCCTTTTAGGCTCTGCGTAGGAAGATGGGATAGAAGTAGATTCCCTTAGAGTTCCGTGGGAAACGTTTTAGATCAGATTTGCTGCTTTATCCAAGCTTTCACCCCCATGAGCCAGAAATCTGAGTATTCCTAGGGATGAAAGGGTTCACATCAGGAGATTTTATTGTTTCATTTGGTGCTCTAAGAACACATTCTTGAGGCTTTATTTTTTTATTATGTCTCTGTGAAAAAAACGAAAAGAGAATAGAAAACTACAGCAATGAGCAGCATTTGGGCTCGATTGTTGACAAGGATGGGTCAATGATGTCATGATAACAATTTCATGACGACATGAAACAATGGTTTGACATCATCAACTCTATTTTTAGTAACTCAAGTCTATCAATTTTGTTTGGACTCAGGGTCATGGGGTTCAAGTCAATATCACTTTCTGTCAACTGTCACGTGACCGGTTCTAGACCAATCGGATTGCCAGAAAATGATGAACACATAACATACGCTGATGTATTCTTATGGTAGGTTAGCTATTAATTGTTTTTAAACTTTGATGAATGTGTATTGTTTGGGAGGGTCCTCTATATATAATTCTTGAAGTGAATGTTTGTTATGTAATAGCTTACTCATCAGAAATAGGTGTTGTCTTAATGGAGGGAGAAGCATTTTATATTGAAAAATAATCTGATTATTCTCTTTGTTAACTGTTTATACATGTGGAAATTGTAATCCATATTCCATTGATGTTGTGTATTACATGTAATTGATAATAATGGATTTTTAACTTCCATTGAAGTAGCTTTGAAAGAAAACGACTAAGATTCCAGTGTGTTTCGTCATATTAACATCCCTTATGGAAGCTTGATGGTAAATATTATCAACATGACACACAATTTATTTAATTAGGTTTAAACCTTTTAAATCTTGAATTGACAGGGACCATGGATGAGCACAGTGTTGGTGGGCAGGATCTATGCTTGGATGTATTGCAAATGATAGTAGACATGTTTTCTGTTATATGCCATCAACATTTTCTTGCAAATTCTACCTTTTAGAGTTAAAGTCTAAATCTTGAATGTAAAATGTTATAACAGCATTAGAAAGTATAAAAATTTGATTGAAGAGTTCATTCAATGTATTGTGCTATGATTGCAACAGCTATAGCTGTATATCACGTTTCTCTATGAATGTTTTGTGCAAGACTCAGGTTAAATGATAGCATACCCATCTTAGAATTGGAGTGCTTGAACTTTTGTGAGTGGTTTGTCAGCTTTCAAGTTTATTTTGAGGATTGTTGCTTCTTTCTCCCAAGAAAAGCTGAACTGGAAATATGCTGATGAATGTTTTGAAGTTACATTTGTGCATTCAGTTGTTTATGCAACTTGTGTTTCTCACACAAAATATTTTTGTAGTTCAAATAAACAGCAAACTATTCCTTTGCCAAGTTACAAGGTAAACTTTGGTTGTTAAGTTTTTATGAGTTTCAGATTTCTTCTTCGTATTACTGCTTAAACTAGGTAATAAATAAATAAAAGAATCTCAAAAGAGACACATTCTTAATGAGGAAACACCATCTATATCTACATATATTAATCTAAACGTTTTGGTTATTTGGTTTTTGGAAAAAGAAGTGTGCAGTTTTCTGCACTTTCTTTCTCAATAAAAAATTACTGAAGAAGATATAAACAGAATAAACTTCATTCTTGGAATATAGAACCAGTGAAATATGTGTGATAAAATTATATATTATATTTATATTCATGGGATGTTGAAGCAATTATTTTGATTAACATTAATGATTTTGTTTTCATATTTTAATTTTTGGAAAAAAGGTTTTGGAAAGTTTGATTTCTATGATTTTTTTTAAAGAAACATTTACCATATGCTGTTCTTATGGGTTGCCTTCTTTTAGTGAATGCCTTTTTGATCAATAATTCTCTAAGATAGTCTTACGGTACCTTTTGGAAAAATAAATGCAAAATGAAGTGATGGTTACAGATAGCCATTTAAAAAAGTCTTTTTTAGAAGGCTTTTTTGATCATGAATAACTTGTAGAAGTTTGATATGGACGAAAAGTTTCATTAAAAGGAAAGCCGTATTTAAAACATGACAATGGGGATCTTCATGATATGAAAGTTTTTGGTATCTTATGAACTAGATGAAATATTTTCATAGTAACGGACAATATGTATTTTGTATAATATGAGATGTTGTTGATGGAATCATTTGTTCTTTTAATGGCACCACTCAACCACGTATCATCCGCCATTTTGAAATGTTAGCATTGCGAGAAAACAAATGTGCTGTATTATGCTAATTTATTAACAAAATAAAGAAATAAATGCCGGTACTTGATTAATAGAAGAGGAATATATTTACAAATAGTTCAAATTTGTCGTAGTAATGCATTCACGATTGCAGCTTCGATGATTGGCTTCATTTCACAATGTTTTTTGAGCGATACACTTTATTCTTTGTCCAATTGTTAAATCTTGAACAACTGAAATGCTATCCTCACAAACATATTTGAAATTAAGTGTGAAATTATCATGTAAAAATCATATATTATTGTAAACAGGAAATTTTGTTTCCACAAAAAATACCCCGCTCGAATGGTCTCTTTAACTCTTGCATACATACTTTATGACTTATGGAAACCTCACCAACAGTTCCAAGGAAGAACGGAGCTACAGAAAGGCAGAGTAGAAAAAGAAGGGGGAGCTAACAAACCCATAGAAAACCAAGTGGGGGACAACTTAAAGGTTTAATAGTAAAGTTTTGCCACCTTAAGGTAGGCTTCTTCAGACGAAAATCAGGCAGAGAGGCAGAGCTAAGGTAGCGGAACTAAAATGTGGTACAAGTAAAATAGTTTGAAAACAAGTCTTAGGAATCTGCCAAACCTGCACATTTCAGTTTAACAAAGTTTTTGTGCTTCTAATTGCAGTTGACTAAAAGACAAAGTTGAGCAAAAACAGATAAACAACTCATTACCAGAATATTGACTCTTCCCTGTTTAACTTGCTGGCAAAACGATTTGCTCTCAAGATGTACAAGATAAATGCTCTCACCTCCCCACAAGTAGCATAAAGTGGTTACTTCAACATTGTGATAGACTGTAGCTCAATCTCCTTTCTTAGTTCACAGAGGATAACTTTCCTCAGAGCCTTTTTGTCCTCCCCCTTCAATGTTCCTCAACCAGTACTAGTTTATGAAGAATGTATTTTCTTCTGAGGATTATGCAGCTCATTGCTCAACCCATTTCTCATAGAGAACAAGAATTGGCATGCATCATGCAAAACCTGCACAAGGCCTATTAAGTGTGAACAACTTTTAGATATTTAAGCTTTAAATTGATTCACATAAATAAACAGAAGTTTTGAGGACTTTTTTTTATGGATCCTTGAAACTGGTAACATTTATGTAATTTTTTTAGCTCATCAGGCCTGAAAGATGTAGAAAGCTGAAATCTTATGTACAGATTCCTTGACTAGTGAGAATTATAATTTGTAACGTTGATGACCCTTCGACCCCTAAACAGGGCCATAAGGGCCACGCCCTAAAAAACCTATTCTTGTCTTCTTCTCCAGAACAAAAAAGTGTAGAAAGCTGAAATCTTGTGTACAGACTCCTTGGCTAGTAACAAAATATCATGATTTTTAGTTATATAGGTCTTTATCTTACAAGTCCTAACCCGAAGATCAATTAATCTTAACCAATGGCCTGATGAGATTTGCTAGTGATCTGTTAGTGGATGGCCAAAACTACTTTTTTGAACATAGAAGGGTTGGATAAAACTTAATGCATAATGCTTTGCCAATTTTCAAATCAAGTCTTTCAAAAATGTGAAATATATGTATTTCTCCATCAATCGAGGTTAATTATTCAATATAACATTCTCCTTTAAAAAATGTAAAATATCAAGACTAATCTCATCAACGTTGAGAATTCATTATGGTTGCAAGTTCATTAATTTGCATTATACTCCAATTCACCTTGCAGCCAATCCTTATGATGCTGAGTGCCTAACAAGTAAACAATTTATTTTTATAAGATTCAGCGGCAATCAAACCCTGACCTGATGCACAATCAACTGAGCTACTTTACCAATTAAAGAATTAAAGTCAGGTATATCTTTTAAGTCTGTTGTACATCAGAATCAACTAGAATCACTGAACAGCTTGTCAAATGTTGTTATTTTCTTATGATGCCGAATGCTTTGCAAGGAAGCAGCAACTACCATTTTCTGATGTCTTTTTTACAAGACACTGCACTGCTAACTAAGCTAGTTTATCATTACGTTAGACTTACATGTAGTCAATGAAATATTTAAGATAAATACTGTATTTATATTATTTTATTTCTTTATTTCATATTTTGTATTCAGTCAACCTAGACTTGTGGATTTTGGACCTAGACTGTATCAAAGGCTCCTTTTTAATACAAAGTCATGAAGCAGCTAGGACTAGGTAGTGAAAGACAATATTTATAAGGACAGAACTCAAAAGTCTGTTATACCAGTTTCAGCCCTTTAAGAGAAAAAAATATTTATAATCATCTCTTAGTGCCCCAGTAGTTGTATTGTTAAAAAACCTTACCTATTGAGTCTGGAGAAAATATCAGTCTTCAGTCAAACATGTGGTCGATCATCAAAAGCAGATTTCTTAGGATGGGAAACTATAGGAATTTAAACTGTTGCTCTTGTTTGTAATAAAACAATGTCTTGCTCTCATTTGTAATGATATCCTGCCTCTCTAAGAAGAAGGTGATGATCTTTAGCCTGACCTGCATTATACTGTCACAATTCTTTATTGCCTTCTGGGATGATGGTTTTATTAAGAATTTTTTTCAGCAACATTAATTGCTTGCATTAAGCCCTTCTCCAATTTTTCTGTACCAAACATCCGGCTACATTTTTCGACCAAAATGTATTTTTTAAAAGTTTATTTCTAACTTGAATATTAAATGCCCTTTGTATTTAATAATATAAATGTTTGTTAATTATGATTTTTCAGTTTTCAATAAATAAGTTTATTGTTATTTTTTTTAATGATAAATCTAAAAGCATTAACTTGGAAATATCTTAATTTTCACAATAAAGATGTTTTTATTCATAATATTTTGGTATTGTTATTTTTTACCATTTCTAAATACCTTAATTTCTACTTTTATTTTTCTAAAAATATTATTATTCATAAAAGTATAAATTTTTACTACAGCAAACACTTGTATCTAATTATACTAGATAGTTTTATTGTTTTCATACTGTATGTGCTCTAAGTATGATTTTGTTAATATTTTGGGAGGAAACCATAGCCCTGTGCTGAGAATTCTCTTGAATTAACAGTTATTATAATTATGCTAGTGTGTTGTATATATACTGTATATATGCTCTAAAATGCTATTTTCCATATAAACTTTACTTTTGGCTGTGCCCTTAGGTGAAATTTCCATTGAACTTACCGTTATTCTAAATAGTGTATTAATAATAAACTGTATGTGCTCTTAATACCCTATTCATTATAAACTTTACTTTTCACTCTTGCCCTGATGTTAAATTTTTTCTTGAACTTACTGTTATTCTAAATATGCTTTTGTATTGAAAAAATACTGTATGTGCTCTTAATATTATTACTTTATTCAATATAAACTTTACTTTTTGCTATTGCCCTGATCTTTAATTTCTCCAAACATACGGTTATTCTAAATATGCTAATCTCATTGTAAATATGCTACATGTGCTGTAAGTATGCCCACACTTACATTGAGCAACAGCTGAAGAATGTGGAAGTGCAAACACCTGTCCAAACTACACAATACCCACCTGTTATATCTATATCACCTGTGACAGCCACGCCCTCTCTCGTTATCATAATTAGGTGCTGATTTTGTTGACAATATGATTGATATGTGATGTTTTTGTTATTAAATATTATCATTTTTTCGTGATTATAATATTTTGGTAAGATTACCTGCCTGTGATAGCAGATTGTGTAGAGTAATGTTTTTGACATACCCATGTGGTGGTGATTGCATCATAGGGTTAAAATCAATGAGGTATATGTCTACAATGTGACATTTTTGTTATCATATATCATAATTTTTAGGCAGTGTTTGGATGATTTGCAGCTTTTCTGAGCAGGTTTGTTTTTGTAGGGAGGTCAACAGTTACCGATGTAATCAAGATTGCATCATCAGGTCTGAATTAATGAGGAAAAATGTATGTATACCCGGTAGTAGATATTCACTGCTGTGGCTAATTATTTACTTTGATAATTTTTTGAAATTTTGTTTGAAAATGAGACATAAAGGTATTTTAGACAAACATTTTTTTGGATTTTTGATTTATAGAAAAAATTGATCACCATTAGCAAATCTAAAATTAAATAAGTTATAGTTAAGTTGCATGCGAAAGAAAATGCAATTCCATAAATCTATTCATTTTTTATGAGATAAGTGCATTTCATTGACAAAACTTCAATCTGTTCAATGTATCTTCATCTGTTCTCGACAAGCAATACAAAAGGTCATAATGAACATAAACTGTACTCAGAAAACATGATAAAAACATTTTTTATGGAATTTTCAGGAAATGGAAAATGATTTTCTTTGTAGAATGAATAGTGGAAATTCTATGTAATAATCATACGTTACAAAATAGTCACAGTTAACAGATTTAACTTAATTAAGATAGATTGAATAAATTTATATTGATAAACAAGCTCCATAAATATATTTGTAAGCATCAATGCAAAATGTACTTGGTTCAATCATTAAATACTCATTAGCCATTCACTTATCATACAGGTCGTCTCATCAACCTGAATTTATCACAATAATATCGGCCAGGCCAGAAGAATGTTTACCCTCGCAAACTCTTTACCCAAGGGTCAATCAACTCTTAAACCCTTTTTATATGCATATCTACATAAAGCTACTATCATAAGAATTTAGTAACTTGAGAGCCAATTCTATTATACAGATTTAAGATTTACTTTGAAGAACCGTGACATGTATTCAATTTTGGGACCTGCACATTTCTTAACATTTTTTATGAGAAAGAACGTAAGCTTAACCGGTATTAGGAGTTGACTCTAGCATTTGTTAACAAACACCGTGTATTGAGGGGGATTTGCAATCGTTGGACATTGTGTTTGCAGGAAATGCTCCTGCCTAAACAAAACCGTTGTTATGGAGGGGAGGAAATTCCTGGACTGTTATCACGTTCACGAGCCCTGAAATCTACGTGTATATATATCATGTACATTGCATTGTGCCTCTTTCACACATATTACAACCACATTGTTAGCTGAAATCTACATCATTTTGTCTCCCTTCTTCATGGTGTATATTCTGTTTGCATTGCTAAGTCCTCTTTTTATGCTTCCAGTTTTTGCAAATTTTTAACTAATAGATGTTTGGCTGTAGAAGTATTATGTCTATGAGGCGTGGTACTTCCTTCATTAGTTTGTTCCTTCTGTTACCCTTTTCACTATGTTACAAGTTTCGGAACATTATGTTTCTTTTGCTATGTGAATAAATCTTGTGCATTAATTATCCCCCATTGTTACACCCTAAACCCGAAGGTTTTGCCATTATTCATAGCCACAATGTCAAAGTAGACATTTTCACTATGTTGAAAACATAACCTATGTCATATGTATCATATGACCACATGTGCACTTTTGCCTAGCAACTGCCCGTTTTTCTATTTTCACAATTATGACATCGTTGATTGACATTCCAGAAGTTGTGATGAACAAGAAAGAGTTTTTATGGATAAACAACGTCTTTATTCTGCGAAACTGAAGTTTCGACATAGATTCTAATGTCGTTGCCACAGTTTCAGTGAATAAAAGAAGTTGTTTATCCACAAGAAATCTTTTTCTTGTAATCAATTATTCATTAAGAAATATGATATGCTTACACAAATACAACTGACAATTTTGGAAATTTTTCTTTTTCTGTTTTTTAATTTTCAATTTCATATTTTTAGTTTCCCCAAGGAGACACATCAGAATTTAGGAGACGTCTCCTCACTCTGTAAAATGACAGGTAGCACTGATGTGCAATGTGTACAGAAGAGCTAACAAGTAGCTGATGTGTCAACTGACATACACGAGGAATGTAGGGGAATCTCTCGCTGTAATGATTATCTTTTTCAAGCTCTGTTAATTGAAACAATCAAACTGGATCTTATCATGGAAATCATTTCTCAGATTTCTCTTGAATTTAAGACCCTCAACAGGTTTCCTTATATCTTTGCTATTGAAATGATTATGTATGATATGATATTTACTATGCATATGTAAATGATTGTAGTTGGGACAGCTGAAATAACAATTATTTGAAATTTAGTTACCACAATTTTAAGGGTCCATGAGTTCTTAAAGTTTGATTCAGAAATAATACTCTGAGATTTTTGTACTGTGTTTTTGTTGAAGGGGATATCTATTAAAATATTTTTTTCCAAAGGGACATGAAAAGTTTCATTTTAAAACATAATGTATACTACCATTATGAAAAATATGATTGGAATCATGATAAACTTACATGATATTCTGTATGGATATCAAATGAAATATTATAATTATTAAATGTTATAGATATAGAATCTGTGGCCTGTCTTGGATAACTGTGTCTGATAACGTTTCGTGAATCATGTCAAATGGCACCTGAATGGTTTTTGAAACAATCACATTAGCCATAGTATAAACTTCAAGAGTAAAATGTTATTTTTCAATAAGACAAAAAAAATAGCATTTAATATTGGCCAATGATTCCTGTGAACTGACAACTTCAATTTGTTTGTCAACAATTCAGCCTCGAAAGAAAAACAATACGAATACTTTTGTAAAAGAATGAATTTACCTCTGTAGACCTTTGACTGCTTGGTGATGCCCGGACAGGACCGAACACTGGCGACACTCTCCACATGTATGGCCTTGTCTTGCACCGTGCCGTCACCCCGCGGGACCTTCTTTTTGAGCACATTGTTCACCTCCACAACGTCCAAAATCACGTTCGACAGTTTGTGGTTCAATGTCCTTGTCATGCTGCGCTGGTGCTTGAATTTGGTCTCCATGTACATCATAGTCCGGAAAATGCTTGAAAAATTAGAACGGTAGGCTTGAAGCAAGTCTATTGCTTGCTTCAGTGTATGCTCGTGTCGAGCCAGGGTCGAGTTTAATTCCCGATTTTTCACCATCTCGTCGAAAAGTCGAGACTCCATGTCCCGCATTTTCAATGAAAGATTTTCAATATTTTTGCCGCCCATCTCAGATAACATTTCAGGCATGGATCCACGATTTATATTTCCATAGGAATCAGCCTGGTAGGCTTGATTTGGATTTGCAGCACATTTTGAAGAGTCGAACTCATTAACAACAAAAGTATATTCACATTTAGAAGTTTTGGCCGAAGCTCTCTGTTGACCAGCTGCCATAGCAGCCGAATGTTGTATAAAGATGACAGAGATGACCACTGCAAGACATTGCATACCTGTCCTCCCCATGATGAACTCGTTATCACACCTGGCAGGTACTTCCCCGTCTCCTCTTGGCGACGACCCTCCGACTCACCGACCCTAGCTCTGCAGCAGTGTCTGATGAAGTGCTGAGTAGGCAGCCAGCTCAGCTCTTTATACCAGAGAACACAAACTTAACCACAGTGAAAATTGAAAAAGCTGCTGCGGTTTTAATTGAGGGTAAAAGTGCTGTCACGAGTGCTCAGATGTTTTTCACAGCAACAGGACACCCTGAACATTCACACATCTCGGAGCTGTTTCTCATGTATAAAAAGTGACCTGACTCGGTTCAAGCCTCAGCTCCTTCTCAGGCTCATGTAACTCTCCAAACAGCCACTGCTTCACAATCTCCCCCAACCATAACCCCATTCATCCTCCTCCTCCTCTCACTTTCTCTCCATCACTGGCTTTGTCATTACCTCCAAGAGAGAGAGAGAGTGAATGAGCCAGGTATACGCTGACACTCATTCACAGTGACCGAGCGAACACTCCCCGAGCCAATCACACCCATACTGAGAGCCTGTTATACATGAACTAGGGGCAGCTTTCATCTGCTCTCCTGTTAATTTGGACTTATTGAAGTTTGATGCTACATTAGGTGCCTGAATGAAGAGATTTAAGGACTTGAATGATGAGAATTAATTGCTAGAAGGGTGAGATTAACCTGTTTGAGGTTGTCAGACAGACATGTTTCTTCTGGCATGTGCACTGCATTGTACACACACAGTGGAAATGTCAGATTATGCTCTCTGCTAGTCCCTTCATGCTGTATCATTGTGATGCTAAGAGGCAGTTTCAGTTAAGTTAGTTAAGTTCACCGGTAACTGTCAACATCCAGCTAAGTTATTATCAACAAACTCCATTTTGAAAATGATAATCAATTTTACTTTGAAAAATAATTTCAAAGGTGTTAATTCTTTCCTCTGCCTCTCAGATTTCTTCTTTATTTTTATGTAAAATTCAGGTTTTTTTCTTGTTTAAAAACATGTGATAATTTGTTGATGTCCAATTCAATAAATTTGCCAATAACTTAAGACTTGACATTTCCTTCTTGTATATTGTTTAACTGTTATCAAACTTTCTTTGTTATTATAAGGCAATTCATTTTGACACTAATCTTCTTGTTTTGTAAATAATGATTTTAAAATGTTTTTCTTGAAATATAATAACAAAAGATCCTTTTTATCAAAGCTTTACTATAAATGAAATCAGACATCCTATTTTGTAGTAAAATGCAACTTTACATGTTGTAAAATATATTTTTAAGCATTCAATTTAGTTTAGATTTAAGCACATTACAAAACTGGATTATATGTGTTTCACAACAAAAAAGATCCCTAAAAGACATCCTAATTTTTTTAACTTTTCTTTGAATTTAAAATTCTTTTGTTAAAAGATCTGAATGCTATGAATAATCAAGCACATGTAAATTCCCTGTGCATCCATCACTGGACCACCTGCTGATAAGAAGATGTTATATCTATAGCTTGACACTGTCAACAGTTTGACTTTCTTTGCTGTTGTCATTTCATTGTAAGGATCTCACTTACAATGTGCTTCTTATGTCACATGATCATTTAAAGCATCAATTTCTCAGTGGCTAGATTTGAAAGGGATGAGTTCTGAACTACAGTAGAACACGGATAAAGCAAACTCGGATATAGCGAACAATCGGATATATAGCGACCAAATTTTCAAGTTCCGTCCCTTTATAATATCATTAAAATTATATGCGTATAGCGAACACCGGATATAGCGAACTAAATTCTTTGGTCCATTGGAGTTCGTTATATCCGAGTTCTACTGTAGTTATATACATTTGTTGTAGTTGGTCTGAAGCAAGGATAACTATTACCTCCTTTACTTTTACTTCATCAAAGGATTTTGTTTTGAAATAAATGAAAGAAGTATTTGTGTTGGACAAGGATAACTATTTATTTCTTTGTTTTTATCAATTAGTGGTTAAATACTTATTGATTATGTTTTTAAAGGTTCTGAAAAAGAAAGAAGAATTGTGTTCAAATGAACAATTATTCGCTTGGTTAAGAGAATGACTGCATCATGCAAAGAAAATTTTAATTGATAAAGTCACTTGATTTTATTATGTTGTTCAGTGTACAAAGATAAAAAGAAATATTTAAACAAAAAGTATCTATTTTTGAGCTGTCTTATGCAAACGAAGTGATGAAAGCAATGATTCTTGTGTGAATTAATTATCACCAAATTTAACTGTGTGTGTTTTAAAATGTTCCATGATTGTACATGTAATTTTATACTGGTAACGTTCTTCTTAGCAAAATGCACAACTCCACTAATCTTACTGACGATATGTCTAAGATATGACTAGACTATAAACATTTCATTGCCTTTAAATTATTTTAAGAGATACCAAGCCCATAGTTTGGCAAGTTATAAAATTAATCTTTCATTTCCTGTACTTGTAAATAAAAGCCTTAACTTTATGACCAGTAACAGGTATTGAAGTTGTAGATGAGAATTATCCCTATGATTGCTAATGTACTGTATTTTGTTTGAGACAGTCAAACTGAACTTTATCCCTAAAGAATTTTAAAAAAATGATCCCACTTATGCATGTTATGTTTTAGAGCATGATAAAATACAAATCTGTTCATCCCTCATGTTCTGCTACAAGAGACCATTGACCCTTAAATTTGACCTTTTCTCATAACAAGAGTAATTGTTATATATATATAAAAATAACATCATTCAATATCAAAACAGCTTGTGTTTCAAGGAAGACATGCAGTATAATAAGATCTCTTTCTATTCCACTATGTAAACTTTACTTAGATGTTCAGCAATGTCACTTTGGTCAAGTTGACTTTGTCAAGACAGTCTGACTTGCAATGTTTTAAGATGTTTCAGCATTCAGATACATTACAGAAGCATGACTGGTGGCTTATGTGTTTCCCAGTGTACATTGAGTTTGAGATCCACCGTGGAAAAGTTTAACACCTGTTAGTTTCTCCTTCATAGTCTGTCTAACAGCCCTTGTACAAATGTACTCTAAAGACCCATGCAAGTCTACATTATTGTAGCAAGTCTAGTTCACTGCTGTTTAGAAAATGAAGTCAGTTTGAGATCCACCATGGAAAACACCTGTTAGTTTCTCCTTCATAGTCTGTCTAACAGCCCTTGTACAAATGTAACTACAAAGACCAGTGATCAATCTACAAATTTGACCTACAGAGTTCAGGGACTTGCTAGCACAATGTCTTGTGAGTCCTTGCAGAATTAAAATGAGTCCTTGATTGTGTAAGCATTACAACCTTGCATCCCACGACTCACAGCTTAAATTTCATGAGTCCTTTCATGATTTTGTAAGTATTTGAAGCAGTGCTCGGAGGGGTAGATTTATCACTGAAGACCCACGTAAGTCCACATTATTGTAGCGAGTCTAGTTCACTGCTGTTCAGAAAATGAAGTCAGTTCCTAGGAGATATCGTTGATCGGCCACAAGCTTAGTTTACAACCTGTTTGTTTCTTCTCTTCAAATGTAGATTCTGTTTAATTTTTGTTAATCCTTTTGTCTCAATTTAAAGTTTCTTGATTTGAGATACACATTTTTTTTATTTAATAGTATATGATCTAAATTATAAGTGATGAATGAAAATTTGTTTTTGTCTTAAGTTGGATTTGAAAAGATTTGAACAGTGGCAGGGTAGTAGAGTGATGGCATGTTTGCTTTAGATCAAATGGACCTGGGTTTGAATCCTGAAATCAATCCACTCATCATTCCATTCAGTCTAAGTAAACCTAGCCTTAATATTTTGAGTCTAGAAAGGTCTAGTAGAGGGTCGCGTCAGCCGACCTTTCTGCGACCTATGACCCTCCAACGTTATACGTGCGAACGCTGACAATCGTGGCTTGATAAGATGAGTTCTAATTGGTCAATTCGATACGTGGGCTGATGCGACCCTCTACTAAACCTTTCTAGACTCAATATCAGAGTGAAAAGGGTAATATTGAGATTAGGTTTACTTAGACTGCATTCCATTCATTGATGAAGAATGATGTTCTTGATTCGCAAATTCTCATCAGTATTGTGGCAGGAAAGTTTGAATATCATCAACACTTATTTGGTTGATTTAATTAAAGTGAAAATGATGGAATTATCATTTGTAATATTTTATCCAACCTGAAATAAGACAGAAAAATATTTTCTTAAAAAATTGTATCTTTCATTGAAAATATAGCCAAAATGCACAAAAATGATTTCTTCCTGTCAGAAACACCTATTTGCATTCCTCCACAAACCACTTGAGAAAAGTGCAATTTGTAACAAATGTAAACGTGTCTTCAATCAACGCATGCAACCAGTTGCATCATCTATAGGAATGCAGCAAAGATGAACTGCACCGAAGTGCACGATGCACATGCATCTGATAGACGCTCCCCGGAATAGTAAAATGCATGTTGACAGATATGTGGTTATAATAACATGCACATGTCACTGGTAATCAGACTCATATGTGATAGGAGTTATGGGGTAGAAAATGAAGGCTCATATTAGCCTTAATAAGAAACTTATATTGGCACTTAAAATGATCAGGGTTCTTAAGGGGGTTGTCTTTACATTGCAATTTTATTTATCGCCTTATTTTATTAGATCTTTAGCTGGTGATTTAACTTCATTCATCCATTTTTGAATTGTTTAAACAGTCTTGAGATAGAATGAGTCGATTTTTGTAGCTGTGGTATTGTAATAATTAAATACAGCAGTTAAAGTGTTAATGAAATTATGTCATATGAGGTTTTCCTTTCATTTTTATCTTTGATGTTTTGTTAAATCATTTTCTATTGATATTCTGATTTCTTCATCAATTCTTCAATCAATGAAAATGAGTTGATTTTTATAGTTTGATCCTGTTGAAATCGTACGACTTGATCCAGCAATTAAAGTGTTAATAATCTTCTTTGGCAATTGAAATCTCCATTTCACTCTTGATATTTGTAAAATTCATTTTATTGATATTTAGATTTCTTTATCAATTTAAGAATTTTGGGTCAACATTTTTACATACCATACTTGAATAAAACAAAAGACTTTCAGACATTATACTTTTTCAAAGGTCATTCATTCAGATAATGATAGCATATGATTTTGTTCATTCTTGATGAAAAGATATGCTTTAGTCTGTCATCCAGACCCTAGAGCACAAATATTCAATTGACGATCAACCAAGTCTAGAAATGTATAGCAAGTCTAGATTTCTCAGCTATAAAGTATCATCCAGGCTCCTTTTTGTTGTAATATATGAATTGTTTAAAAATATTGTCAATATTGAAAAAAAAAACTTCTGAGACTTAATGTTAGTCAGATATGCCTTTTCAATTTAGAGCATAAAGAGAGACACACTTTGTAGTTAGTTTTTACAATTATTGACTAATGATATATTTCAAGACTTCAGAAAGGTGAGAATTAAGTTTACACTGGGAAGGAAGACTTATAACAAAATTCCTCACTTTTAGATTGAAAATATTTACAACATTGAAATTTGATAAAACATTCTCACATTTCCTTGAACAAAAGTTGAATACTTTCTCTACTTTACAAAGAACAAGGATGTTTTATGTTCCTATTAAAAGATGACAGCTTATCTATTCAGCTAAATGGAGAAGCATGTTTCGGTGTTTTTTAGAATATGCAATATGGCTTACTGTTTGGCCCCCTAAGGTGACCTGACATTGATAGCTTTTTACCAAGAGTTTTTTTGCATACAAGAGTGATTAGGACACACGAGAACTTACTTTTAAAAGATTTTTCACTATTTGACATTTTTTAATGAAAGATTAACGTTATGTCACTTTGACTTTCTGGCCAATATCATGACAATTTTAATTGACTGATAATTATGTCATCAAAATTTATGATGATTAGAATGTTATTGGCTGGCACTTTAGCTTAAAGAGACACAGAGTATGTTGATAGGATCACATATGTCAAATTTTGAAATCAATGTTATTACATCGGGAACCACTAACTGTTACTGAAAATAACAAGTTAAAGGTCAATCAGTACATTAGAGCGAAAATACGGCCATTCAAAGTCGAGATTTTGATCGAAAACCGGACAATGTGGCTCGAGTGGCGCGCGCAAATTCACCAAACGTAATTTTGAAACCTTGTCATAAGCTGACAGGAAGATATATTCGATTCGATAGTGTTTATTAGGAATTGTAACTAATAGGTAGATTAATTGGATGCATAATTTCGAATATTAAAAGTATTTGAGATGTTTTCTTGATATTTCCATAAAATCAATCATTTTAGAGATATTATGAATAAATGGATATATTTGCAAGTCTAGTGATGAGATATGAACTGCAATCAGCATATCAGATATTTTGTAGCTTATCAAAACCAAATAAAATTTTAAGAAAGATACTCTGTGTCACTTTAAAATATTAAATTCTGATGGCAAATGCCAATTAAGACATATCTTCCTATATAACCTATATTCTCTCTAAAGAGGGCGGGAAAGCACAGTAGTTAGCACTTTCTATCAGATCAGGAGGTCCGTGGTTCGAATCCTTCCAAAGGCTCTGTAACATTGCCTGGAGTAGGTAACTGTTCTAAAAGCAGGTTTGGGTGCAATGCTACACTGAATTTCAGCGCAGTACCACCCATGGTTGGCTAGTTCCAGCCGATGCTCGCAGGTTTCATCACAATACATAGCCTCAATAGTGTTGTGGGCTTTCTCCCTGAAATAATACTAGCAGGTGCGATATAAGTCAAATACTCTTGAAATCGACGATAAACCCCTCTCTCCAAACAAGGAGGAAATCAAAACTTATGATCCAATATAATTAGCTCTGACATGTTCTCATCACTGAGGTTTCAAGACACAAGCCCTGCAAACTTTTGGCATTATGCTTTGGTGAAACATAGCTACACCTGCATACAAAACCTGACAATCATACAACTGTATGAAAAAAAAACCCTGACTCAATTAAAATCATATGTCCTCACACTTATCATATATATCACTTATATATAAGTTTGATATTTTAAAAGTTCTTCTGAGATATACACATAGTCTTTTAGGTCAAAAAGGTTATCTGTACACATTTATTTCAATTTCTTTTATACCATTACCTTGATTAGGGATTCAACAAATTCTTTAAAAAATAAGAAAAGGATATATACATAAATTTCTTCAGAGGAACTTTCTAGAAAACGGTAAGCTTATGCCCTTGAATCTTTGGAAATCCACCGTCATACAGTAACCTGAAACCAATTGACGCAAACACAACATTTTTATTTCAAAATACCTGCAACAAGATGACATGTGTTCCGAACAAACCATTATCAATAAAAACATCAGCTTTCTTGAAAACATATGCTGAAAGTTCAACGAGCCAATTGGATTTTAAAGTTTCAGCATCATTAGAACCTTCTGTTGGTGTTGCACAAGGTAAACACAAGGAGAATTTGCCATTTTTTCAAGTAAAGGAGAACAAAATCTGGCAATTAGCATATACACACTGATTGTAGCAATCAAATGGCAATATCCCTGTAACCCTTTAACCAAAAGAGAGAAATCAGGTTCAAAGACGTATTTGTTCTGGTTTCCCAAAGTTGTGAGGGTTAAAGGGGCAGCTAGTAGCACGTTTTTAGGGGGAATGTAAGGTGATGTTTAGGAAAATGAAAATTAATGGTTCCAATTGAAAGACAATGTATTTAAACTAAATGTAGCAGTAATAATTCAAATATATAATGTAAAGTTTAGCCATGCGATTCCTTTTTCTTTCACAAAATGAATTAAAGGTGTTCACACAAAATGGCCGCCAATGGATTTTATATGAATCTTTATACTTTGTCCTCTGACTTTGGCTGATTGATTTGTGTAATGAGATTTTTGACACTTTCAAAATAATACATTTTGCATTAATGTCTAATTATCAGTGAAAAAAATAAAATATAAAATTTAAAAAAAACATGCTACTGTCCCTTTAAAACAGAGAGTAACATGCTGGTGAACTCAGCCCTCTGTCTATGTAATACAATGGATCTGGCTAACATAAGCTTCACATGTTCTATACTATTGTTCCCTCTTTTCTATGCTTAAGAATTGTTTTTTACTTTACTGGTTTTTGGAATTTACTCATATTTAAAGATTTTAATTTCAGATATAAATAATTTGTTGTTAGTATATTTTATATTTATTTATTACATATTATTAAGATTGTATTGTTAAGAAAGACATTATTCGGTAGGAACTTTTTTATAATTTTTTTTTTCATAACCTCAATTTTTTCTCCAGATTATTTGTTTGATTTTCTTTTTTTATATCTGTTTCTAACATTATATTATTAATTTTAATCCTTTAAAATTCCAAGAACTTAAATAAAACATGGCATTAATAATGTTTTCTACTAATGAGTTTTTGTTTTGCAAAATATTGTTTCAACAGAAAGCTTTTATAATGATTTGAAATTTCAAAATTGGAAAGAATCATCAAACAAATAAATTTCCGTCTTTCATTTTGATTTAGATTTTAAGAATATTTTAATTTTTTTTTCTTTAAAATTTGGTAATTTTATCAAATCTCAAATCTGATAAATTTTCACATAACTTAAGCATGAACAAAGCTACAAATTGTCTCCAGACTACAAGCATGGTAAATCACTCATGCTTCTTATTTTAATGTGCAACTGAAAATGAGTTTTCCATAAACATCCATAAAGTTGTCAAGTTGGATGCAAATGCACTTTTGTGGTTGCAATTTTTCTGCCATGGGACAAATATTATCTGCATTTTCTAAATAATGTTTAAGTAAAAGCATTAAATGTCACAGTGCCTTGTATTAGTATTTTTTGAAAAACATTTTTAAGTAATAAACATTGATTTCTTTTAATTCTAATTTTTTTATCATTTTAAGATATATTTCCGTAAGGTAACTAATAGAAAGAAAATAGTCTTTTGTTTTTTCTAAAACCTAAGTTTAGGTAGGTATCTAAATATCTAAAATATTTAGATTTTAATAATTTTTGACACATGATCTAATCATATGATCAACAACAAAAATATGATCTCGATTTGACTAATAATTCAAGTATTTGATAGTACATAGCAGAATTCTCAATAAATGTTACGTTATAGATTAGAATTATTACTGCATAATTTAGTTTGAATACATTTTCTTCAATTGGAACCATCAATTTTCATTTTCCTGACATCGCCATATATTACCAATAAAAACATGCTACTGCCCCTTTAAAGAGTCTTAAGTATTCATGAGCAATGGAGGCCAGGATGTCCAGGAGAAGGGCTCGAGGGTAACCAAAACTAGTTCCTAGTCTGTTTGTTTATACACTTGAGTGTTAAAACATCAATCAGCCCTACTTGAACAGGATAACAGCAACATACACTGTGTTTTAGCTATAGTCTACAGAGTAAAAAAAATGCCAAAATAAATAATGGATAATGTTTCTTCAATTAAGCATTGTCCAAGGTACTAGATGAAAGAGTCATTTGGTTATGATTCTCCGATGTCACTCTTTCAATGGTAAAAATCTCCTTGGTAAATGTTAACACTTGTATCCATTAACATTCTTCTTTGAAAGGCATATAGAAGTTGGAATGACAATAGTGAAGAGGAAAATATGGATGACAACTTCTTCATTCATGGTAATGTCCTATTCCTCTTGATTATTAACAATATTGTCACCATTCTTCAAGACCTGAAATCCACGACATCCAACATGACGCATCCTACAATGTCAGTGAATTAGTATCCTTGTAGCTCCTTCCTTAACCTGTTATCTATCAAAGCAAAGCCTTTTGAATTTTAATAGCTGTTTGCATAATCAGGAAATGAAATGACTTACAACCAGTAATAGCAACAAATGGGGGGGGGGGGGGGGGGGGGGTGGGGGGGTGTGGGGGGAGGCTTATTTGCTTTATGGTCCTTGAAAAATGAGATGTTCTTTGCTTAAAAAACATAGAAGTCATTTGAAGTCGTTGAACTCAGTGTGAGACTATTTAAGGTCCTTGAAAGCTGAGATGTTCTTTGCTTAAAAAACATAGAAGTCATTTGAAGTCGTTGAACTTAGTGTGAGACTATCATTGCACATAACCATTTTAGGATTGTTCCCCTTTTGAAAGTTATCAGAAGTCAGTGAGAAAATATTGATTCATAAAAAATTAGTCAAGAAGACAATTCTACAGAAGTAACACCAGTGTTGTTCCTAGGTGGTCAGGTAAGGGGGTCATGTTGGCCTCCTCTGAATCTATGAGAGATGCTACAGGAAGTCAGCAGTGAACTCATTGACTCTGTGCTAGTTGGGAGTAGATCAAGGCTCTATTCTCTTCCTCTTGTCTGTGTTAGTTGATCGAAGAGCCCAGGAGTAAAAATACTGTTGTGAAAATAAGCAAATGGCTCTAACCTCATGTCCAGGTTGCTGTTCAACATATCAGTCTTCACTGGATCAGTTGAACCTCATCATGGTATGAGGGATGAAGCATTGTTAGTTTACACTTGTGAAGTCAGCCTATTGTTCTCTCGCTCCATTATTTTTCAGTAATGAAGAGTTGTATTTTACATCAAGTTTTCACTTGAATTTTCAACTTTTTTTGATATTCTAAGTTATTTTTTTAAATAGGCATTAAGTTGAGTGTAATTTAAGTCGGTTAATATAACTCGTAACTCTCCATTCCTAAAAAATAATGAGCCTCGGGCCCTAGGGCCCTCGGCTCCATTATATATTAGGAATGGAGAGTTACTCGGACATTAACCTATACTTAGTTTGTTGAAAAAATATGTCTACACAACAAGCCTCCTGAAGTAGTGGAAGGAAATTAGCATTTGCAGTATTATCGGTATATCAGTATATTGCAATTCAGATACACCATGATACATATCGGTACACACTGCTGGAAAAATGTAATATAATAATAATAATAACTAGGACTGCCGCGGCAGTACTTAGGTCTTCAAGATTCCTCTTTGACCTTCACATACTGTTTGACCTTCACATGCATGTTTGACCTTCACATGAATGTTTGTTAAAGAGGGTTCAAACATAGCCAGCAAAACACCACTTTTTAAAATGCAAAGTTTGACCCTTCCTCCTGATCGGAAGTGACTGTTCGCGAGCGATTTTATTCTTTTAACTTAAAGACCTTGCTGATGTCTAACTGTCATGCAAAAATCATTAAGTTCTAAGGTCTGGTTTTTGAGTTATCTGCCCTTGAATTTTGCGATTTTGAGATTTTGGTCAACTTTGAAACGTCATAGCACAAAAACTATTAAGGTTACGTCTTTCAACTTTAGGAATTCGAATCTACAATACTTCAGCTACATTCAGTATGAATTTCAGCTCTCTAGTGCAAGTATCTTCAGAGGAGAAGATTGTCAAAGGCGGGTGGGGTCAGAAACGGTGAAAATTGCACTAAAAGCAAAATGGCGGCCAAAGCATGTGACCTACGAATTTGTCCTGATTTCCTTTTTTTCATTATTTTTTATTGCGCTTCTTTTAAAAAAAATTTCAAGTCTCTAAGTGCATTTTGAAAAAAAAATCAATGTTAAATTTTCGATTTTGGATTCGAACTGGACCCATAATGTACGAGTCGATTTTGCCCAAAAGCTTAGCATGTCGATTCCAGGGCAAGGGGTATCTGCATGCCAAGTTTGGTAAAATTCGGAGCAGCCGTTTGGTCTGCAGTTGATTCACAAAAAAAGTACAAATAATAATAATAATAGAAAAAAAAGAACTTGAAGAAATCGGATAAAAACAATAGGTCTTCACGACTTTGTCTTGAAGACCTAATTATAATAACACTTTATTGTTCTAAGTACAAAGAAATTTGGGTTGTGCCTAAGCACCTGGCAGCCACAGTGCAGCGCCAATTGATGCGTTGTTCTGCCTTCACAATGCTGAGTGTCAAACAAGGCAGCAACAACTCCCATGGTTTGGTATGACACGACCGGGAATCAAACCCCGGTCTTCTGGGTGGCGAGCCGACACTCTACCACTGAGCTATGCGCCCCCCCCCCCCCCGGTAGAGGAGAGTGCAAGTTTTAATTATTTATTTGCCACAAGCATGTGAGTGAGATTATGTTTCAAGTTTATTTGCCCCTTCTACGTCAACCAGCTTAAATTTAAATTGTTTATTTATCAGTTGTTAATTGATTGTTTATAGTGAGAACTCTGGTTGAAGTCTTGAACAGACTGTTGCCTAACTCAGCTATTATATTCAAAATGGGTCAGGAGTTCAACCATTTTGATGGCAATATGAGATTTCACAAATATCTAATGTTTGATTTCAAAGAGGATTGTTTTTAGAGATAATATTGACAGAAGATGGTGTCACAGTTGACGATGTTTACAAAATGTTCTTGTATAATTACCATGAAGACAAGAGAGTACCATGATAAGGACATTGTTTGTTTTTTATCCCTAGGAGTCTCTATACTTCAGAAATTTGATGTTCTTGAGGACGGTGAGTGGGTGAGCGTGTTCCACAGAAGTAGTAGGTGGCTAGGTACTGAGTATTGTTTAGTGCTTCAGAGGTCGCTACTCAAATATTTTCAGTTTGGTAACGAAAGCCGTTTTTGAAGGCCACTTTTGATGGACCGCTAAGACCTATCTGGCCACAAACCAGTGAATGCATGACTGGTCACACCCCCTATTTGTGACGTCATAAACGGATCTTTGTCCTTTGATCTATACATATATTGTTACAATATCACAGAAGAAACGCAAATAATTAATGATTTTCAGAAAATGTTTTCCATTCAGTTACACAAATTACTTGACGATGTAACACTATTATGTGTTTTGGTGTAAAAAAGATCCACATCAATAGTAATTAAACAATTATATAAGGCGGTATTTCATTGAAATAATGATGCGCCACTCTGTTTATCATGTCATACCTGCTCGAGATTTATGGCCCCTAGGCCAGGTGGGTTTTTCACAGCCGATAATTACAATTTCTTAATTAAAGTCTAATTAAAGGTGTTCATTTGACAAATTAAAAAAAATCAAGCCCAATTCTTATTTTGTCAAAAAATCTTTGAACGAAAATTGAGAATTGATAAAGTCAAGGTTAGCAGTTGTTTAAGGGCACTGGTTTTATTGTTAGCTCACCTTTACAAAGTAAATGTGAGCTTATGTCATGGCGCTTCGTCCGTCGTCCGTCTGTCTGTCCGTCCGTCCGTCCGTCTGTCTGTCTGTCCGTCCGTCTGTAAACTTTCAGGAAAAAGACTACTCCTCCTAAACGAATGCAGATATCATTCTGAAATTGTAGTATGTTATACCCATGGTGATTCCTCACAGAAAGGTAGACGTTTCAGTTTTGAGAATCCAAGATGGCCGCCATGGCAGCCATATTGAATTTTCAATTAGATTTCAGAAAAAAGACTACTCCTCCTTAACGAATCCAGATATCATTCTGAAATTGTAGTATGTTATACCCATGGTGATTCCTCACAGAAAGGTAGACGTTTCAGTTTTGAGAATCCAAGATGGCCGCCATGGCAGCCATATTGAATTTTCAATTAGATTTCACGAAAAAGACTACTCCTCCTAAACGAATGCAGATATCATTCTGAAATTGTAGTATGTTATACCCA
Source organism: Steromphala cineraria (assembly GCA_916613615.1). Lineage (NCBI taxonomy): Eukaryota > Metazoa > Mollusca > Gastropoda > Trochida > Trochidae > Steromphala > Steromphala cineraria. Next base: position 9,213,593 of record OU744730.1, read on the forward strand.
TGGTGATTCCTCACAGAAAGGTAGACGTTTCAGTTTTGAGAATTTAAGATGGCCGCCATGGCAGCCATATTGAATTTTCAAATAGATTTCAGAAAAAAGACTACTCTTCCTAAACGAATCCAGATATCATTCTGAAATTGTAGTATGTTATACCCATGGTGATTCCTCACAGAAAGGTAGACGTTTCAGTTTTGAGAATCCAAGATGGCCGCCATGGCAGCCATATTGAATTTTCAATTAGATTTCAGAAAAAAGACTACTCCTCCTAAACGAATGCAGATATCATTCTGAAATTGTAGTATGTTATACCCATGGTGATTCCTCACAGAAAGGTAGACGTTTCAGTTTTGAGAATCCATGATGGCCGCCATGGCAGCCATATTGAATTTTCAATTAGATTTCATGAAAATGACTACTTCTCCTAAACCAATCTAGATATCATTTTCATATTGTAGTATGTTATACCTATAGTGATTCCTCCCACAAAGGTAGACGTTTCAGTTTTGAGAATCAAAGATGGCCGCGATAGCAGCCATATTGACTTTTCAGCTGCAGATGACACATCATTATTACTAAATTTTAAGCTTTCATCAAGTGATCACTCGCATTATATAAATTCTCAAATTTGAACTTACTAATCATAAAATTATCTTGAATATGGAATTTTTAAGATTGTCATGCAAGTTGTTCTATATTTTTAAGTGTTTCTAAAACATTAAGATGAAAGACAAACATAATTAATTAATTTGTTTAAAATATTTATGGCAACTAGCTGCAAAAACCCAATGACATTAAACATCATGTTGAATTTTAAACAATGATATCTCCCTTATATTCCTTTAAATACCACACAAAAGGGGTCAACCAGAGTTCAGATATTCCTATGCTTTTCTAATACACATCCCAATACAGGCTGCTAGCATCACAGTCTCAGCTGCTAGTCTGTTGCATAATCAACCTGACCCAATTGATATGGTAGAGCATTATGCTATATGGCCATGTGTATGCAATAAGAGTTATGGAAATTAGACTTGTATTCTCATGACAGTGATATGTTCTTTCTAAGAATAACAACTTACACAAAACTTGTCAACAAGAAGCTTTGTGTTTAGCAATCTACATGATAAGTTGATGTGGAAAGAGTTATTTTGCATCAGGTTCCAGTTCCTGTGTTTTACTCATATTTGTACCATTTCTATATCTAACAGAAGTTCTTCTTGACACAAAATCAATTTAGGACATAAGCTAACTATATTTTGTGAAATGATATATATTTTTCACAACAATTCATGTTCTCTCCCGTCAAGTCTTTTAATACCACACATAAGGGCTTAGCCAGAGTTCAGGTTTACATGCTCAGCACACTAGGATGCTTCTCCAAATATACGTACACAAAGCCAAATACACAAATTGCTACACTCTCCTTAAGGATCTAAGGCTAGCAGCCCTGCCTGCTTGTATATTGCATAGTAATCCTGACCTAATTGATAAATAGAACATAATGGACTTTATGGAAAGTATATAAATTGTCTTTATGAAAAGTATACTTGTATTCTATTAATAGTAATACTTTTTACAAATAACAATTTAAACAAGTCAAGAATCAGCTTTTGTGTACAACAAATTAATCTGCACGATGAGTTAATATTAACAAGTCAAGAATCTGTTTTTTGTACAGTAATCTACATGATAAGTTAATAATAGAGGTATTTTGTATCAGGTTCCAGTTCCAATACCATGTGTTTGATAAATACCTGTAAAACTAAATGATAATTGTATCATGCTGAAGGGGTTCTGGGAACAACATGTCATCATAGAAGTCATTATTTTTCAATTAGATTTCAGGCCAAGTACTACTCCTATTAAATCAATTAAGATATCATTCTGAAAAGTGGGTATTTTTTTATATAGTGATTCCTGAAAAAGACGCATTTATTTTATTATCAAGAATCCAAGATGGTCAATATGTCAATTATATTGAATTTTCAATTAGATTTCATGAAATTCATTGAAAAGAATACATTTCCTGATCAATCAAATCAATGTCATTATATTTGTATTGATACGCTTGTTGTAATATTTATCAACACTATAAATACAGTTACAAAAAAATGTATGAATCATCTTTATCTGCGAACAGCCTGAAGCATGACTGTTTTAATAAATCCTTTTTAATAAAACATAAAATGATAAAAGTTGTTCACTCCATCAGTGGGTTACATAATTCCTGACACTTCATATATGGCAAATAACATAGCCAGTGAGGGATAAATATACATTTTTTAATCATCTATATCTGATTACGGTCTGAACAATGATTATCTAGATAATTATAATGATCATTCAATTCAAACAAATCCTTTTCAAAAGCATTTAAAATGACCAAATTTGTTCACTCCCAACACTAACTGTTAGGTTTTTTACTCCTTTGTTCCCATGCAATTTATTTATTCCAAATTGAAAATTTTGGTTAATGAATAACAAATTATCTTTTATTCTGTTTGTCATGCTAATAAAAGATATCATTTAATATTCATTTTCAATTCATCTTCAATTCTTTTTTTACAAAGTCTTTCTCACCAATTCTCTCTGTTAGTTAAGATACTTCAATAAACATATTACTGAGTTGACCTCCAGATTATTTCCATTGCAAACCTCTCTTCTAACCCCCACCCCTTCTATCCCCCCTTTCCCTCCTCCCCTTTTTTCTCCTGTCCTTCCATTGCAAAGCTCTCTTCTATCCCCCTCCCCCCCCCCCCCCCCCCCCCCCCCCCATTTCCCCTCCTATCCTTCCAGCCCCTCTCCTGCAACTCTCCTCTAAAGAGTATCTGTATTGCATATTGAAATGAGGGGAGGACACTCACTATAATAGTATATGGAATAACAGTAACTTACATAAGAGGATAAGTTACATAAGCTACATGCAGGTGCAAGAGGTCATCATAGGTCATCATATCTAGTAATTAGCATAAACCCCCATGTTGCTAGCCTATTCTGACCAATCAGATTGCACTAACATATGTCAAGATTTAAGATATTCAGAAATCTTCAGTTAGAATTACATGAGACATATCACTAGCTGAATTTGTGATTTGTGTCAGAGGGATATATTCCAAATGTTTATGTGCATCATCTTTTTAGTTCTTTGGAAGTTGAGAGTGTGACTAAATGAATACTCCTAAACCAATCAAGATATCATAATGAAATTAATACAGATGCCAACATAAAAGTAGCATTTTGAAGATTAAAAAGTCCAAGATGGTCACCAATTCAGCCATAGATATACAAAAAAGTTATACAAAAACCTACTGCTTGTTAACAAATCATGATTATATCATTCTTGTATTAATGTTTGTTCAAGCTCTAGTGGTTTCCAACAGAAGAATAGCATTTTAAAAGATAAAAAAATCATGATGGCAGCCATAATCAATTATCATATAAAAGATGGTTACACAATTAAACCATATTACCACATCATTAATTTTAAGGTGAGCTTCTGTACCCTCGGTACTTTTATTTGGTTTGTGCAAGTTGCCTTTGATCTTTAGCCTAAGGACAAATTGGTGCTTTTTGAAATAATAAGATTAATTAATATTGCAATTATATTCAATATGTGGAAAAAAATGAACTTATAATGAAAGTAACAATCTTTTTGCATAACATAACAAAGGAAGAGCTGTCCTCAAGATTTCTATTGACAATAATGCATGTTATATGTTTTGGTAAAATTTGTTTGTTCTTCCATAATATGCATTCAAATTTCTCTATTTGATGTCTTTAATTCATGGTTTGCACAGGCCTGGAAAAGTACTTGAATTTTGTTTTGATACTGGAAAACTACTTGAATTTACAATGCTTACTAGATGTCTTAAAAAACTACTGAAATTTCTCTGTAATTTCCTTGAAATCTTCAGAAATGTACTGTAAGTTACTGTGACATCAATCACAATATAAACACGGAAGTATCATCATTCTGCTAACTGTGCAAATTGATAGAGAACGGAATGAAAAGAAACCATTCTGTGAGCTTCCAATCATTCCAACAAAATTGGTAATATCCGGTTCTCACGATCGATTGCATTCGGAAAATTCTGATGTTGCAATGCGGCACTTTGGAAAATGGTGCCATCGAAACTGAGTGTTTTGTCACTTGACCTGTGAATATATGTACTTGTATATGTAAATGGTAAAATGTCCTTGAAAAGTACTGAAATTTTATTCTGTTTTGGCTGTATGAACCATGTAATTTGAAAACAAGATATTTAATTTTACAAAACTGCAATTCTTCACATTGCTATTTTGAATTTTTCATATTTCATGTTTTGAAATAATTTGTTTATTTCTCAGCGTTAATGAGCTTTTCTTGCTGTATATTTTTATGTTTTTAAGGATTTTTGGTTTTCCTCTCTCAAACAAGACGATGCATGTTAACTAGGTCACTGTAAATAATTCATTGTTTGTTCAACTGTTGTTTTGTTTGTGGTTATATTCATATCCAGTTTCTTTGAGACCCTGACAACTCAAAGTATAATCTATTGACAATTAACAGCTGTTTTGAAGATATTTTCCTTTGGAACTAATTGTATCAGGCTAATTAGTGAAAAATCGTGACAGAGAACTATTCACAATAAATTTCAATAATATCATAACTAAATACTAGTTTTCTCTCTTCAGTCAGCCATACCTTACATCGAAAATTTCTGAATATATATAAGCCCTGGTTGATAAAGTTTTAAATATTCAGGGTTGTTGAGGATTTGTAAGTTTTTAAAAATGAGTTGATACTTTTGATCCAAAGACATAGGTGGCACCACTAACTGCCGAAGTGGCTCTTTAAGATAACTCAAAAACTAATGAGAGCAGGATTCTTTCATCCAAAAACTGTTTTCGTTAACGTTTCCAAGGGAAAAAAGTCTCAAACCTGCACTACCCATAGATTAATAATTCAGTGCTGTCATAGTTTTGTAACATCATCATTTTTGATGTCATAGCATAGTGATGTCATTACTTAAGTACAAGAAACCATTGTTTTTTCATGTATTTGATAATTGCATGGTGTTCCAAATATACCAATAAAACATTATATTTTAGGAGACTCTATTACCACATGGATTACTGTCTGAATGCCAGAGACATTTCTGCAAAATATTAATGTTCTGTGTCTTCCTTTAATTCTTTCTAGTTTTGTTTCATTTTGCTAAACCCTTGGTTTCTGTCGGAAGAGTTAAAGTATCAAATGAACAAACAAATCTTGATATATTACCATCAGTATGGAGGTCTTTTCCTACAGTTGGTAAAATCGTTCAACGTTTCAAAAAATCTTTCTCAAACTAATGAGCCTGAAATTTCTCCTCATCCATAAAAGATTCTTGTTTCATGGTGGTGAGTTTTGCTAAATCAGCAAGTTTGAGAACTGCTGTTCATTGAACTTAAGAATGAGACACTCACGATCTGTTTTCTCCACGAGGGTGAGAATAACCTAACGTTTGAGGTGACAACGGGAGAAGTATAATTAAAGATTAAAAAGTCAAGGACAAAATGATAAAGATAGATATTGAAGAATATAAGTAATGAATGAAATTGTTAAAAGTAAACCAATTTTTTTAAAGATAATGTTTAATATATATATATGCATATCAGTTGAGAAACTTTTTTGTCATGAAAAAATATAGGAACAATATCCAATACCATCTAGATGAGACAATATTTAGTTTGTTTTTTAAGTTTTACAATATTCTCAATTTACCCCATCTGTTATAAGCCCTCAAACTGAAGGATTTGTGTCATTTAGTTCACATTCTGGGCTTGATGAAAACCAGATGGAGAAATACAGATCATTTAGTAAATAGTGTAGCCTGCTTAAAATATGCTTATGGTCATTTCGAGCAGTGGGGGAGAAGATTGGTTTTGACAAAAATTGGAGGCTATTCCTATTAATGCAAGTTTATGGTATGAATTCGAGGTTATTTCATAACCATTTATAACGTATCATTAAGGATTTCAATTTAATTTAATTTAATTTGACAAATTGACAAAGAATATTCCACTTATATAAAAACCAAGAGAAGTGATGTGATCTAACAAACAGTAGGGATCTTGTTTGATTGTATTTGGGTTAAATCATGTGGTGGATTAAAACACATATTTTGTAGTTAATTAAAAATGTAAAACAGCTTTTTTAAACCAGTTCAATAACCCTTGCACCAAAACCTAAATCTTGTTGATAAGTTGGGATGATAAAGAAGTATTGGAATTGAATTGGTATCTTACTATTATTTTATGAAGGCAGGAGTCAAATCTGCAATTAGGTTGAGTGAAAACCTTTATTTGGGTTTATTTGAAGTAGTTCAGTTGAAGGTAGCAGGGGCTTTCTTTGACGGAGATCCTGAGGGAGAGGTGCTTCTCTAACTTATATACCGAAATATATCACATGTTTCATTTCTAGATCGCTCTCCTTGTCCTGTTATAAATGGAACAGAATCCCACATAAAATCATTCAAGTCATAGGTTAAGATGATCTACAAAGTCATCTAATTTCGTCTATGCCATTGTGGCGCAGTGGTATAACCGTTGACTTTATCGTGCAGTAATACATAGCTTTCGCTTTATAACCAAAATCATTTGCATATTGGTTTGGACTTTTTTCAAATGTCTTAGTTATTTCGCACAATATCTATCATCTCAAAGTTAACATCTTGACATATTGATATGGAGATTTGAACAAGGATGTAATGGGATGAGAGGGCTTAGAAAAACATTTAGTCCCCCCAAAAAAGAGTTCTTTACTAATTTAGTTATTTTGATTTTTTTTATCTAAAAAGAAGTAAAAAGGATCCCTGAAACTAAAGCTGAGGCATCTAGACTTGCCAATATTTTCAAGACTTAAGAAGGTTCCTTTAATTTTTTTTAGGGTCTCGATAACAGACTAGAGGGGGCTTTGTAAGCCTTGATAATAGCTGGCTTGTAGGGCTTTGTAAGTGTTGACAAAGCCCCCCTACCTTAGTATTAGCTGGGCTTAAAAAGCCCTCTTGTTTACAGCCGAGATCTTCAACAGGGTTTAAAGGGGCAGTAGCACGTTTTTAGGGGGAATATAGGGTGATGTCAGGAAAATGAAAATTAATGGTTCCAATCGAAAGACAATGTATATAAACTAAATGGAGCAGTAATAATTCAAATATATGATATAAAGTTTAGCCATGCGATTCCCTTTTCTTACACAAAATGAATTAAAGGTGTTCACACAAAAATGGCCGCCAATGTAATTTATGTTAATCTGCATACTTTGTCCTCTGACTATGGGTGATTGGCTTGTGTAATGAGATTTCTGACACTTACAAAATAGTACATTTAGCATTAACTTACAATTATCAGTGAAATATTTAAAATATAAAATTATCAAAAAACGTGCTACTGCCCCTTTAAAGCTGATATGAAAGTGTGTTACACATTCAGGGGGTATATAAGATAATGTACTAATGTGTATTGTTTATTTTCAGAATGAAAGCTATAGCAGAAAATGTTGCCAAAGAACCAAGGGGATCTCTTCATATGTAAGTATTTAATTACTCTCGTCTTACTTACATCAAAAAGTGACAAAAGCATAAGAATTACTAAAAAAATATGACTGAGGTTCAAAGGTTTTGTCTGTTGATTTGCATTTACAATGTAATACTTAGCAAGCAAATTTAACAAATGGTCACTGCTTTTTGTTGTCAGTTTTTATTTTTCTGTTGTAGCGAGCTAATAAACAGTTTTAGAAATGATTTATCATGTTTCACTCACATGATCGTCTAAGGTTGAATGTGAAGTAATGGCAAGTATTTTATGAATGCTTCATTTACTTCTGGAAAATTTAATGTTTGGAGTTTAAATGAAAGAATAGAAATGTGAAGGAAAATATTGGCATTAATGTTCAAATATGCTTCATTCATTTCCCTAAATGTTTGTAGTTCAGATGAAAGAATAGAAATGTGATGGTAAAATATTGACATTAATGTTCAAATATCATAAAACCAAAATATATGTTTTTTTCCTCGGTTTTGATTTGTGTTTTTTTAGCAGTTTGGCTTCACTTGTGATGAGAGTATAGTCATCATTATATGTTTAATGGCACATTGTAGTCTGGGGATAAGGATAAATATTTCATCACTTTTAAGATAAAATAATATTATAAAATAAAAAGAATAACTTCCAGCACTTTCTTTTTACCTTTGATGCCCAAAACAGAAAGTATCATTATTATCTCTACCACAAAGTGGAAGGGGGATTCAGGATTGGACTCTCATCTTCCGTCAATCCATCAAGTTAAAGGGGACAACTGTTCTCAGAAACTATTTAAGTTTTGGTAACAAAATTTGCTGTGTATCATTGCCTTGATAGAAATTGAAAATGAAATTTATGCAATGATATTTTACAGAGTTATGGCCAATGTAGGAAAATGTTGGGAGCTTGAATGAAAACTAATTCGCCGGGTGATGTTGTTGACAATGTCTTCTTGTTTTTTCTAAGCTCAGTTATTCTATGACAAGAATATCAGGTTCTCAACATCAATACCTAATTTGATTCACTGTACACAGGATGTTATAGAGCCACTCCGTGATTTTCACCACTTATTGTTTTCCTTGGATACGCCCCTTGTTGCCTTAACTTATAGTATGAATTCAAATATAACACATAATCATTCCCCAAATACAGTTACCCAGTATATAAAGTTATATGTTGAATACTTGTTTTCAATGAAAGAATTAAAACAATCATAAATGATTGTGAAAGCAAAATTCACATGTCCAGTTTACATGAACACCACTTCTAAATTCTATCAACCATTATCAACTCCTAACTGGCATTCTGTTTGCTTTAGATTGCTTTCCAATCCCACTGTACTTTGTGGATAAGCTTTAGAATGATACGTTCCTGCAACATTTGATACTTCTCGATCAGATGATACTATTGGTAAAGTTTGACATATAAGACCCCAAGAACTCGTGAAGATGGTTTTAATTAGAAACATTAACCAGTAAACAAGGGGTCTGCAACCCGAATTTTTAACTTCCAGAGTTAATTAGCAGGGCCCCGAAAGAATCGTAAATGCTTGGTAGGGAAGAGATCGTTTGGTTACGAATCGCTTACAGCTGACAGCCAGTACCAAGTTTGTGTCATGTGACCCCCCTTACCCGTCAGGACGCTCCCATTGACTATGGTCAATTAGGTTTCAAAAGCTAGGTTGTTGATTCCCTTTAACCCTTTACATACTGCTAGCGCCTACAAGCGCAAGATAAAAGTTGCTTCTACAACTCGTTGACGCATTGAGGCGCACCCACGTAACAGCTCCTGTCACTCAGTGACGCTTACAAGCGCGCTGTTTGGAATCGCCGTATCCTCAATGACGCTTCTATGCGCAAGAGGGGATGTCGAGAAAAATGACTAACTTCAGATAAAAGTAATGTGTTAAAATCCAAATTTACATAAATGCAGTGGAAGACTTTCATTATATTCTGTCAAAATGTTAAAGTTTTGGGGAAAAGGTAGTTTGATGACCAATTTATCATGCTTGAAAAAAAATGTTTTCGAAGAAAATTTGCCGATGTTTTGCATCATCAACGCGCAGTGTCAACATTTACATTTTCTATAAGTGTACGTTATTTTGAAACACAAAAGTTTCTAAAAACTATAATTTCGTTATGATATTTATGCTAGAGTATAAGAAAAAGATGAAAGAAATTTCAAATGCATTTTAGATCAATATAAAACGAACATGAATGCAAGGTCATGGTCAAACTAAATCTGTCAACACGAGTGCGCACATGGCTTGTAATCAAATCGAAAATACAATTAATAAAAACAAAATACGAACATTTGCACAATTGCTTGATGAAATATAGCTGTTATTGAATTCGAAAATTATTAATTTAGATTATGTCGCTCGTGTTTTCTGTCGATTATAAGTCAAAAGAAATTGATAACTTCAAAACGGCAACTGACCTAAGAAACAGATTTCTTGACGATAACTTAGACAAATTGGTGCATCAGTCACAAAAGCGATCGATTAAAATCATTTTGGTCTTTTTTTCTTGTGATTAAAAAGAAACAAAATATTTATTGCCGTATCTGGATAATGCTAAGATATTAAGAATAATATTGTGAACATGTAAATATATACGAAAATACTAATTATGAAAATGTTCATACTTCAAATATAATATATGCTTATGATTACGTTTCTAACTTTTTACATCCTATTATTTTCAATCGAATATAATCTTTCAGTATTTATAAAATAACTGTACCCACACAATGATTAATTATTTGAAATAAACAAAGGAAAATGTGTTTCATCAACACAGTTAGTATTTCTAGGAAATATGTCGTAAGGAAAACGTCTCGACCACGTGCTCAGATCAGCTGCGCAATTTACTTCCGGGTTGTGTTTTCGTTCATAAACGATGTAAAAACGAACAAATTTATCTTTATTTATGTATATTTAGAAACTACAATTATTTTTGAAAGATATAGGAATGAATACGATGCATATATCTTGAATTTGGGTCAATAATTTAGAAACACAAGTGGAATCGATAACTATCGCGGTTCACTTTCGACTTTGTTTTTGATGCAGTACTAGGTGCGTGGGAACTGACGATGTCTCAGAAGTTGGTCAACACAGAATATTTTTATAGCAAGTAAAACATAACCAATAATTTCAATAAGTTATTTACCAACAACGAATTGCAATAGTATTTTTTTTCCTTGAAAAAAAAACGTGGAGTTAAGACTTACACAGACACGATATTTTTCATAACTTTCTGCCGTGATCACAAGAAATTAATTTCACGTCATTCTCGAGCTTATCACTTTCTTTCTTGGGATATATAATGCTTCAATAACAATATTTGTGACATATTTTTAAATTCTTGTTAATATTTAATCCAAAGTAGAAATAATTGCAAAGAAGACTTTCTTAACAAACAAGTCAAAATACATGATGTAATTTAGATATATTCTTGTTCAGTCCTTGTGCAAGATCTTTATTTGTTATTGATTATAAATTATAAGTTATTGATTAAAAATTTATTGATAATATTGTAGTCTGGTTAAATCAACAACTCCACTGCAAACATGGATTTATTCTTACATAGAGCTGCTTTTCAGTATTTTTTATATCAAATTTAGACATGGCTAATGATAACAAAACCCAGAAGAAAATAATCACGATATCAATTGTCAACACATGGACATGAATTGAATTAATTTTCAGAACTACAAACAAAGATTATTTTTTTGGTTTAAATATTTATTTATAACAGTTCATAGAAATATTTTGTTTTAAATATTAATTGTTGAATGGTATTAAAATTTATTTTCATTATTCCAAATCTGACAACAGACTTAATATTCTTAAATTATATTCAATTTTTTTTAAATTCTTTAATTAAACTTAAATTACCGAACACAGAATGATAGAAATATGATATAACTTATCTTATGCTTAGTTTATTATCACCACATAAAGTTCTTTTTCACACAAAGCATCTTTTAATCATTTTATGAAAAAATATTTTTTTGAAATTTTTCTCTGGTATTGAGGCCAGGAAATGGCTGTGGTATCTAAGCAACATGTTACCGAAAATATATCTTGGGTGTTGCAAGCAACTTACAATTTTTGTTTGCAGTATGTAAAGGGTTAAAGGGGCAGTAGCATGTTTTTTGATAATTCTATTTTTAATTTTTTTCACTGATAATTGTTAGTAAATACTAAATGTATTATTTTGACAGTGACAAACATCTCATTTCACAAGCCAATCATTCATAGTCAGAGGACAAAATCCGAAGATTCCCATAAAATCCATTGGCGGCCATTTTGTGTGAACACCTTTAATTCATTTTGTGTAAGAAAACTGAACTGCATCGCTAAACTTTATGTTATACATTTGAATTATTACTGTTCCATTTAGTTTAAATACATTGTCTATCAATTGGAACCATTAATTTTCATTTTCCTGACATCAACTTATATTCCCCCTTAAACGTGCTACTGCCCCTTTAATGTCTAGATTTCATAAAATAATTAATTTCCTCCGCAGCATGTACCAGTTCCTATGGATGCCAGATGTAGAGACGGCTAACAGCATTACGATGTCCTTCCTGAGCACCCCGAGTGTGGTCGTCCTTGACCCCGAGAAGCACATCCACTTCACCCCTAGCACCCCCGTCACTGACTTCACCATATCAACCTTCAAGCAGTTCCTAGAGGACGTCCAACAAGGAAAAATAGAGGTGTGGTTGTATTGGATCCCTTCAACCCCTTCTCTCCTAAGAAACCAATAACAAATATGTTTTTTAGTCAGTCTGATTAAAATCGACTGTGATTCAAAGAAAAAAGCGTAAAAATATTATCTCTAGCGGGGTTCGAACCTTACCCAGCCTGGCTTTCCTCTCATTCACAGTCTGAAGGCACCCCTATTACCCGCATGTTCTGACACAAGCTCATCTAGCCAATCGAAAGGAGCGCAGTAAAAGCTTTGATATCATACTAGGGGCAGGTAACTCCAGTGTACCATTCGTTATACATAATCGCCACTAAACGCTATTTAAAAACGAGAATGTGATTGGATAGCTTACGACTGGGTTTGTTTGCGTTAGACTGGTTATAGCAACACGCGATAGAGGTGGGTGCATTCAGACAGAGACGGAGAGGATATCCCAAATGGTTCGAGCCCCGATAGAGACAATATTTTTTATACAGATGTATTTTATTCCTTGGAGCATGGTCGATTTTAATCAGACGGGTTTTTTAGTATTATTTCTGGCTTGTGGTGCTTCACTGTAAACAGCTTCGATCACCATCCTGCATCAAAAGGGTTATCCTAGATCACCCAGTGCCAAATCCTCTACACCTTGTTGCCCCTGGACATTCATCAGGAAAACCTCCATGAAATTGCATCCCCCAGATTTGTGTAAGCCTATGACTGCTAAATTGAAAGGTCCTGCTGGCCTCTTGAAAATGGATTTAAGGGCACCACTCGATCGGCTTTCATCCGCCATTTTAGAATGTTAGCATTGCGAAAAAACAAATGTGCTGTATTATGCTAATTCATTAACGAAATTAAGAAATAACTACTTGATTGATAGAACAGGAGCATATTAACAAATAATTCATAATAAGAGTTATCAGTTACGACAACATTTTGCTGTAGTAATGCATTCCACGATTGTAGTTTCAATGATTGGCTTCATTTCATGATGTTTTTCTTTTTGAGCGATACACTTTATTCTTTGTCAAATTGTTAAATCTTGAACAACTGAAATATTTACCACACAAACATATTTGAAATTAAATGTGAAATTATCATGTAAAAATCATATATATTTGTTAACAAGAAAATCCTCCTGAATTTTGTTTCCGTTTTGTTCTCTGTTCAAGGGTTTCTTTAAAGGGAACAACTTTCTCAGAAACTATTTGTCATAGGATAACCAAATTTGCTGTGTTTTGTTTTTTGACAGTATGCAAGAGTTTCTACAGAAACTATTTGAGATAACCAAACCTTGTTGGTGAAAAAAGGAGCTTTACAATCTAAGAGTTACAGATATTTATGCATTTATGAGTACTTTAAAAAGAGGTGCCTTTAGCAAAGGGAAACTATTGTGTTGTTTCATGGTCAAGGGTGTTGGAAACAACTTGTTTGAGGTTTGAGGTTTTGGGGTATTTGTTCCTTTTAGCACTATTGGTTGTCTTTAACGCATGTTGTTTTTGGTTATTGATATTGATAAAAATTTGAATAGGTTATCATTTTCTGGAGTGTCAATGATATGCATCTCCTGGAAATTGCTGAAGAACTACTTTACTCGCCCATTGACAATGTTGCTGTTTGAAAACACATTTGGAAATAACATCGCGCAATGACTAAGTGGAGCAACATCATCATGACTTCATTATCATTGCTGAAGTACTAATGTATTTGCCCATTGATGATACTGCTGTTTAGTAACACATTTTGTAACAACATCACGATGACCGAATAATTTGACATCATAGTGATGTCATACTCATTAAATGACGTCACAATGTCAGCAGGTTGGCCGCGATGGTCACCTGGTTTTCATATAAAAAAAGTTTTCATATAAAGGACGATGTGATTAAGCAAGTAAAAATATAATACTCAAAACCTCAAGTCAAAAACATTTTTTTGAAATGGTATAGGTATTTAACCTCCTTTACTTGTTAAATACCAAACCATTCACTCATTCCATAAAAATATAATGAAACAGGACGTGGTTTTGTATCTCTCCTCTTCTGTTCCAGGGAGCAGGAGGTACAGGGTTCTTCCAGAGGTTGATGAGAGTGGGTTATGATCTCGTTTCAACTGTCGTGGTGAGTGTTTATATGTGATTTACAATCCTTGACAGGGGCACTGATGATTTTGACCATCTGCAGTGTTTTAAATATAGCCCGTCTGCCAGTCCTTGAACTGGCTACTTTTTGACAAGGACGGGTACTTTTTGGTCAGGACTGGTAACTTTACAATTTTTTTCTTAATTTTCCCTAAGAAATTGACCAATTAATTTTCAGGACAGGCTAGGTTTCCGATCTATTTTATACACTGACATCAGTTTATTGGATATCTGCAAACGATCAAAAAGGTTAGGTTAAGCCACTTCTTACAGTATTTTAGGAAGCTGACAGAGTCTAGTTCTAGTATCTCCTTTAAGGTCTCAAGATAATACACATATTTTGTTTATCACTTGACACATGGCTATGAGCTGAGGCCAGAGAAGACTATGAGTATATGGCTGCTAGATTCAGTAAAAATCAGCATTTCAAACATCTCTGTCCACAGGGTGACTTGCAGGTGGCTGCTTTTGCTGATGTTTGGCAGGATAAGAGTTAAGGGTTTATGTACTGCTGTCTGCAGTATCTAACAGGTGCTCTTGTAGCTGTTCTGCTGATATTTGGACCACCTGAAATAAATTCAGGTTATAAATCTGTCCCCACGTCTCTTCCTACTGATGTTTAGTCCAGAAGGATAAGAGTTAAGGGTTTGTGTACTTCTGTTCTTCCACAATGTCTGCAGAGGTGCCCTGTTGCTGTTCTGGTGATATTTGGATGCCTGAAAACAATCCAGCGGGCTCTTGGTTAAAGGTTACACATCTGTCCCAACATCTCTTCCCTCTGATGTTTAATCCGTCAGTTTGAAGGTTTATAATCATTGTAACTCTGTCCACAGAGTATCTTGCAGGCGTCAAGATGGCTGTTCCTACTGATGTTTGGATGCCTAAAAACAATCCAGCAGGCTCTTGGTTAAAGTTTATACATCTGTCCCAACATCTCTTCCCTCTGATGTTTAATCCGGCAGTTTGAAGGTTAATTATCATTGTAACTCTTTCCACAGAGTATCTGGCAGGCGTCAAGATGGCTGTTCCTACTGATGTTTGGACTGCCGACCGTGATCATCAGCGTGGTGTGTTACAGCCTGTGTTGTATGGAGCCCATAGATGAGGAATACCCGGAGGATGAAGATGAGGATGAAGATGGGGAGGGGGAGGCAATGGTGGAGGGGGAGGCAATGATTGAGGGGGAACATATAGGTAATCATTGCTACAGTCACATCAACTATCTGATATTGCACATGTACAGATTCAGAAAGACATCTCTGATTATATTTAGGCTAATTTTCTTAATTTCAAATGAACCATGCATTTCCCTTATATCAGTAGTTAGCTTACGAATTCTAACAAACCTTTTTTCAATGAAATGTGCAAAAGGGCCCGTGGACCCTGCCTTTCCCAATCCGTGGCCCTTGGTGAGGCCTTGTTGTTGTGTTAGTAAGATGTTTGTATTGTAGGTGCTGGGAGTGTTGCCTCAAACTGAGGTATGAGTTTAAAGCTCAAAGGGAACATAACAAACCACAACCAAAACATATAGGCAAAAGTTGAATTACCTCATTAGTGACATTTCATAATTCTCGGGGCAAAGATTAAAGAAGATATCAATCCTGAATATTCATTTTAAAAAAAATTGTTTTGAAATGTCTACTGAAAGACTTTTTCTGTATTAAACAAATTTATCTTTTTTTCAGAAGAAATTCCAAAAGATAAAACAGAAGAAGAGAAGAAGACAGATTGATTTTAAAAAAATATTTGTACTGTTTAAAATGAACTCTTTCACATGATGTAATGTATGAAAGGTAAAAAGTTTTATGGTGTTTTTTGTATGAAAATCTTTGAAAAATCCACCATTACAAAAATAAGAAACTGCATTTATGATACTGTTTGTTTTACCAATAGTGACCAATATGAATATCATTTTGATAATGGATGTTGATATCTACAATATTCATGCCATTCATTATAGTCCTATTGAAAGTATGATTTGAAATTTGCTCAAGTGTTTTTCAAATATTCCATAAGTAAATTTATCTTCTTAGAATTTTTTTCCTAGTGAAAATTAATATTGAAATCTAATTAAATAAATGTCTTGGAAATAAGATATTAGAAAAAGAAATAAAAATATATGTTTGCCTGTAATGGAACTTACTAATATATAAAAAGAATGTTTTCTTTAAGCATATGATTTCCAAACCATTTTATACATTATAGGGGAAGTAGCACATTTTTGGGGGGAATATAAGGTGATGTCAGGAATATGAAAATAAATGGAAGACAATGTATTTAAACTAAATGAAGCTGTAATAAATCAAAAACCGGTATATAATGTATGTTAAATTCAGCCGTGGATTCCATTTTTTACACAAAATGAATTAAAGTCGTTCACACGCAAATGGCCGCCAATGGACTTTATGAATCTTTATGATTTGTTCTCTGTCTATGGATGATTGATTTGTGTAATGAGGTTTTGGACACTTATCAAAACAATACTTTTAGCATTAACGTACAATTACCAGTGAAAAATTCAAATATAAAATTTTGAAAAAAAACCCCATGCTACTGCTCCTTTAATGTTGCCAGAGTCCATTTAATTGGAAGGTACTTCTGACTGCCTTTAAGAGCCTTTCCATGATTTTAATGACATATATGGCAGCTTTGGATATGTTCTCTGAATTACGCTTGACTAATTGACGTGCGTTACTGTCCTGTTTCCAATCATAATAAGGTGGTATGCCTTTGTATTATCACTGAAGACTATTGATAAGCTTTCAACTGATACTTTTAATCAATAGTCAATAATTTTCAATTGATTGACAACTTTAAAGGGGCAGTAGCACGTTTTTAGGGGGAATATAAGGTCATGTCAGGAAAATTAAAATGAATGGTTCTAATTGAAAGAAAATGCATTTAATGTAAATGAAACAGTAATAATTAAAATATATTATGTAAAGTTAAGCCATGCGATTCCTTTTTCTTACACAAAATGAATTAAAGGTGTTCACACAAAATGGCGGTCAATGGATTTTATGTGAATCTTTATACTTTGTTCTCTGACTATGGCTGATTTGTTTAGCATTAACTTACAATATTATCAGTGAACATTTTAAAATATAAAAGTTTAAAAAAACGTGCTACTGCCCCTTTAAGAAAGCTTGGCTTGAGTAACTCCCTACAGCCTCGTGTATAGCTTGAAATTGTACACAAAGGTAATGGGTAAGGATCAGTAATGCCTTGACCTTTTTTTAAAACGGTTTGAAAATTTATGAAAATAGAAGTGTTTGCTAGATGTCTCAATTGGTACTTTTGATTTTTCTGCACTTACATTTTAAAGATTTTCAGAATTGTTTATATTTTATTTTTCACGTAAGTTGTTTGTCATGTATTGAGATGTTGTATATATAACAAAGTCATTCAAGTAAAAGCTTAATTTCTCCAGATAAGTACCTCTACGTTTAATATGTTTGATTTAATATTTCAAACAAGTTACTTTTAACTTTAACCATTGGTTAATAACATTCGAAGGTTTAGTGGGAATAGAACAATTTGCAAAATTTGACAATGTTGGTTTTAGAAATGCATTATCTAGCATAATCTATAACCTGTGAAATTATTGAATTTCATACTTAATCCTTGCTTTTGTTATGATTTTTGGAATTTCTAAAACATCATATAATTAGCATTATTTTCAGGAAATAAAAAATCAAGGAAAAGTCTTCTTAAGGAATTTTATAAAAATGGTCTAGAATTAAATATTTTTTAACATAAAATTTCAACGAGAAAATTATTTCATCCAAATATAGCAAGACTGCAGCCCGAGTGATTCTAGCTTCTGATCCCAGGGTACAGATTCGTTGAGATAGAGTAACGTTCGTAACCTGAGACAGGATGCAGAAAACATGACATCTTAATCCTTTAACCAGATTTCAAAAAAATCTTTGCCTGTACAATATACCATGTAGTTATAACATAATCAATACTTATATCATATATACATAATGTATACGTTAATAAATCGCTCGCGTTAATCTGTCTCATCATCATCATCATCATCATCATCATAAACTGTCAGGAAACAGTTGGTTTGACTAACATAGGTAAAGTTGAAAAATAAAAAGACAAAAATTCAGTATGATTAAATTTAACACGGAGAGAATATCTTTGATGGATTAAGTTCGAACCTCAAGAAATAATATTTTTATAGTTTATTCATCCAAAATCGATTTCTTTTAATATCAGTCTATGATGAATAAACAAATTTTCACAAAAATTTTACTAACTTTGTTTTTACCAAGCCTTTTGAAAATTTTCACTAAAAGTGTATTTGCTCATATATCACAAATGAGTCTGGAGGCAGGATAGCACAGTGGTTAGCGAGTTTAGCTTCGGATTAGAAAGTTCGTCGTTCGAATCCCGCCATGGGCTCGGCAACTTTGTCTGCAGTAGAGAACTGTTCTACACACAGTCAGGTTTGGGTGCACTGCTTCACTGAATTTCAGCACACAACCACCAATGGTTGGCTAGTTCCAGCCGATTCTCGCAGGTTTTACTGCAATACAAAGCCACAATAGAGTTGGGGGCTTTCTCCCTGCAATGATACTAGAAAGCGGCGATATAAGTGAAATACTCTTGAAAACTGCGTTAATCATCAGATCACCAACTTACTTACTTATCCTCTTCATCCCTGATGGGACATAAGGCGGTAACAAGCAATCGCCACTTTACTCTGTCCTTTGCCATGTGCTGGGCTTGACCCCAGGTTTCCTCCAGCTCTGTCTTGACAGTTCTCCTCCAGGTGGTGCGAGGTCTGCCACGCTTCCTCTTCCCTGGTGGTGTCCAGTTCAGTGCAACTCTTGGGATTCTATCTGTGGGCATTCTCATGACATGGCCAAGCCATTTGAAACGTCTTTGCTTGATTTCATCTGCGATGTTCTTGCAGTTGCTCCTTTCTAGTAGGTTTGCATTTGAAATCTTGTTGGGCCAGAATATTCTATGGATCTTTCTCAAGCTGGTGGTGTGGAATACTTCTACTTTGTGTAGGTCACTCTGTGTGATTCTCCCAGATCACCAAACCAATAACAAATGTGTCTGAGTTCTCAATAAACATGTATGAGACATGAAGCAGAGATAGACCCGTAAAACTGAGCATTGAGAAATAAATAAGTTTCTGTTCCTGTATTGCTGTCATTTAGCATAAAATGTGTAGGCATTTATTGTGAACAACAGTGCAATATACTTTGATTTTATTTAGTTACATAAGTTTATCTGTACTGTCTTTTGTAAATGCACAAATTAAACTATTTTAATTAAGCAAAAGATTAAATGAACTGCCAGGCATTTATAAGCATTGGCGTCCTCAATTTAACATTGTAATCCTAAGCACAAGTATTAATTTTTGTGGGTATTGTTGAATTGCTAATCAATAACATTCATTTCTAAGATTTGGCGTGCCCAATATAACATTGTTATCCTAAACAGGTGTATACAATTTTATGCCCCCGAATCGGAGATTCCGGGGGTATATTGTTTTTCACCTGTCCGTCTGTCCGTCCGTCCGTCTGTCCATCTGTCTGTCCGTTTGTCCACAAAAACTTTAACCTTGGTCATAACTTTTGATTGGTCGGAGCTAGGTCTTTGATACTTGACATATGCATCCGGGGGCATTCGTGTTTCACAAACACATCTTGTTGTTTTTGAAATTGTTGACTTTCTTATTATAAACTTTACAAACATTGTATATTGTAATAAACAACATATTTTTCGTAAAATAAATGTCTTTACATCTTAGATTTTTCAAAGAAGTTAAATCGTTAATAATAAAACATCATGTATCTTCTATTAATAATTTATCATTAAGAAGAATTATTAATAATGTAGCAATTAGAAGAATTATTAATAATGTATCATTAAGAAGAAGGATTGATAATGTGTACATGGCCTACAAAACAGAAATAAAATGAATTGAATTTAACATGACATCAAACTCATTTCTTGTCTTTTTATGCCCCCGAATCGGAGATTCCGGGGGTATATTGTTTTTCACCTGTCCGTCTGTCCGTCCGTCTGTCTGTCCGTTTGTCCACAAAAACTTTAACCTTGGTCATAACTTTTGATTGGTCAGAGCTAGGGCTTTGATACTTGACATATAGATTCCTTGTGATGAGACCTTTCAGATGACACCATGACATTTGACCTTGTGACCTTGACCTTGACACAGCGAGCCTTTTCCGAAAACTTTAACCTTGGCTATAATTTCTATACTGTCAGTGCTAGGTCTTTAAAACTTGACATGTGTATCCCTTGTGATGAGACCTTTCAGATGACACCATGATATTTGACCTTTTCCGTCCGTCCGTCCGTCTGTCCGTTTGTCCACAAAAACTTTAACCTTGGTCATAACTTTTGATTGGTCAGAGCTAGCTCTTTGATACTTGACATATGGATTCCTTGTGATGAGACCTTTCAGATGACACCATGACATTTGACCTTGTGACCTTGACCTTGACACAGCCAGCATTTTAAACTTTAACCTTGGTCATAACTTTTGATTGGTCAGAGCTAGCTCTTTGATACTTGACATGTGTATCCCTTGTGATGAGACCTTTCAGATGACACCATGATATTTGACCTTTTCCGTCCGTCCGTCCGTCTGTCCGTTTGTCCACAAAAACTTTAACCTTGGTCATAACTTTTGATTGGTCAGAGCTAGCTCTTTGATACTTGACATATGTATCCCTTGTGATGAGACCTTTCAGATGACACCATGACATTTGACCTTGTGACCTTCACCTTGACTCAGCGAGCAGGATGCATCCGGGGGCAATCGTGTTTCACAAACACATCTTGTTTTTCGGGGCTGCTTCATAAACCCATCTGCAGGTAAAGGTTCAGGTTTAAAGGGGCAGTAGAACATTTTCAGGGGAAATATAAGGAGATGTCAGGAAAATGAAATAAATGGTTCCAATTGAAAGACAATGTATTTAAGCTAAATGAAGCAGTAATAAATCAAATTTATACTGTACAGTTCAGCAATGTGATTCCTTTTTCTTACACAAAATTAAACAAGCAAAAAAGTGAGCGTGGCTCACTAATACCCCCGACCGTGCATCCCTGACAAACTGAATTATTTTTTACTTTCAATGTAGTCATCTCTTGCACAGCATTTGACCCCCAAAGAGGAATTGAGAAAAATGACTAATAAAAAAATGGAACTTTGTAAAAAAAAAAACACGTATCAATTTTAGTTTTGATTTGGCACTGCACCGCTCCTAGTAGGGAAGAAGACACATGCAAAATGTGAAAAGAATCAGATGAAAAGTTTTTCCCCTAATAGGTTGGACAAATCTGATATTGGAAAATGACTATATGTTCAAAATATGGAAATTTGTAAAAAATTGAAATATATATGAAATTTGTTGCAATTTCGCACCGCACCCCTCCTAGTAGGGAAGAAGACATGTGCAAAATTTGCAATCAATCGGATGAATAGTTTTCACGTAATATGAAATCAATCGGATGAATAGTTTTCACGTAATAGGTCGGACAAATCTGATATTGGAAAATGACTAAGTTCAAAACATGGAAATTTGTAAAAAAAAACAAATATTAAAGAAATTTGCTGTTACTTCGCACTGCACCCCTTCTAGTAGGATAGAAGACATGTGCAAAATTTGAAATAAATCGGATGAATAGTTTTCACGTAATAGGTCGGACAAATCTGATATTGGAAAATGACTAAGTTCAAAACATGGAAATTTGTAAAAAAATCAAATATTAACGAAATTTGCTGTAACTTCGAACTGCACCCCTCCTAGTAGGGTAGAAGACATGTGCAAAATTTGAAATTAATCGGATTAATAGTTTTTCCGTAATAGGTCGGAAAAAATGTCCTCGGACAGACAGACAGACAGACAGACACACACACACACACACACACACACGGAATCGTTGGTATTACTAGATACCCCGGACCGTTGGTCGGGGGTATAATAAAGGTATTCACAATGGACTTTATGTCAATCTTTATGAATTGTTCTCTACATTACCATCAGTTCATTGCGCCCCTGAAATGCCTTATGAAGTATTGTGTTAATGTACATATCTACAACGTTTATATCAGCTCCCTTATGTTTCAACAACTCCACAACACGTCTTTGTCTCTTATATACAGCACTCATGATAGGGGTTTCTCCCTTGATATTTCTACATTCTATGTCACTACAATTATTGTCTATCAATTTCGTAATAATGTCTTCCTCATCTTGAGAACAAGACAATTGTAACAAACAATTATCGTTCTCGTCCCTCACTAAAAAGATCACAGTTATGTTTCACCAAAAAGTCAAAAAGGTTGATCGGAAATCTGAATATGTGCAGGACCGGTGTTTTATCAGTCTACAGTTCACATCCATTTCTCAATCATGTCCTTCATCCTGACTATGTCATCTCCGAAAAGGGCGTTTTGGAACTTCGTCAAAGCCTGAGGAGAACAGCCTACAAGGATACAACCAGATTTAGTAGAAAAAAGCCATTTTAAACACTTTTTAATTCTAACCAAAAAATCGGTGTTTACTTTTAGGGAATTATAAAAAATAGTGATGAGAAAAGGTGTTCGTTATCAGGCGCCATAAAAATTAAGGAATAACTACACAACACTTCTCCATATCCTTAAAAGAGGTACTTTGAAAAAAAATTCATTCTCTTGCAAACCTTGACACAAATCACAACAGCGAACTGGCATGAAATTCTTAGTTCCAAAACCAAATTAATTGAAAGCGGAGGTAAATATCTTTTATTTATGGAAATATTAGATTTTTACCGATTGTATTCAAAGAAAAACACATATGTGGTTAATTCCATTTATTCTCTTTATTCTACTGTACATGTCTCGCTCTCCAGAATTAATAATTATTCAATAGACAATGGTGAAACCTATCCAAATACTAACTTGGTTTCTTTCTTTTCTCAGATCTTGCTGCGGAAACATCTTGTGAGATGTGGCAGTGCTGATTCAATTTAGGTGTTTTCACTATGAGTTTACATGACAATTGTATCTCATCAAATTGTATAGCTGAACAGTCTTTGTCCCTCTGACACTGCGCCTCACATAGTTTGGGGCCACATGGCTGAATCATTCTGTGACCCCATTAGGAATACACAGCTGAGGAGACGAATCTCAGCCATTTGTTTGAAATTATGGTATGTTTACAAATCCTGTAAATAACAATATGTTTTCAACAAAATGGTATCGGTCTCTCTCTCTCCAAAGAACATTATGGTATGAGCTGAACAATAATTTCATGCATATGCAGTCCCTGATATTGACTCTAGAAAGGTCTAGTAGAGGGTCAGTCGGAATAACTGAATTATTGAGAGAACGTATGATTTCCTTTAAGAAGAATATTCCAAAAAACTATTCTTAACAAAACTTAACAAAACAAAACAAGTTATGCCAATCCATTAACAAAATTAAGAAATAACTACTTGATTGATAAAAGAGGAGCATAATTACAAATAATTCATAACAAATGTTATCAGTTACGACAGCATTTTGTCGTAGTAATGCATTCTGAGTGCAGCTTCGATGATTGGCTTCATTTCACAATGTTTTTATTTTTTGGGCGATACACTTTATTCTTTGTAAAATTGTTAAATCTTGAACAACTGAAATGCTAACCTCACAAACATATTTGGAATCAAGTGTGAAATTATCATATTAATGTAAACAGGAAAGTCCTCCTGAATTTCGTTTCCATAAAAATACCCCGCTCGAATGGTCCCTTTAATGTGCATTTGATGACATGTGAGATTTGAAAGTGTTTTCTTAATTATGCTTATTCGGGCATATGAGAAGGCTGATTTTGGAAACAGAATAATCTCAACTTCATATTACTTTTTTGTATATTTAAAAGATACATGTTATATTTTCATAAACGAGTATTGTATCTTAACTTTCGTAGGTAATGTTGATTTCCCTCAACTTCATGAGGTATGGTAGAAACTATAAATACAGATGTAGGTAACTAGATTCCAATACGAATTCGAGGAAACTTCTGCAAGTGAAACAGATTCTCTATGCTCCAACAATCAATTTTGATTCCAAGAAAAGGTCGTTCTCTCTTCACAGAGGCAGATCAAGTCAAGTAATGTTGATACAGCCTCTGTTACATTACGCCGAAATTCGTGGGTTCCGGTAGTTTCCCCTGGGGGGGGGGGGGGGGGGGGGGGGAATTGCACCAAAATCCACTTGATTTTCTTAGCAAATGACAACGCTTCTCGCATGGAAAGGGTGGTTCATATCGCAATGCCTTTGCCATCAATCAGAAGCCAAAAACCTGATTTAAGAACAGCGTCGCTGATTGCACAACTTACTTTGACTGCCTCCAATCACGTCTCCCATTCCATCCCACAAACTCGGCGTAATGGAACAGAGGTTGTATCAACATTTCATGACTTGATCTGCCTCTATGGGAAGAGAATGAGAAGAAATGTGTGAAATGCACTGTGAGAAGTCACAATAGAGATTTGTATTTTTTCTATCTAGATTTGCGATTCCTTGTTGTCGTATTTTATGATGTTTATTGTTTGCATTAAAAGGACATAAATATTTAATTCAAACATTACAGCTGAAATATTAAAAGAATTCAGAACTTTAAGTCCTTATTTACATTGACAATGTTCATGATTATAGATTTTTATATTAACGCATATTTTCCTTTTTATCAATATATTTCCTTTTTTCGAATTCAAGCCCTGGGCTTAAATGTGTCAAAACATAACACTAAAGATAACCCGTTTTTGAGCCCAGGGCATATAACATCATAAATATGTAACCTTTAGAGATCTTCTCACTGATTTCATCGAAATTTTGAATGCATGTTTTTAATTCAATTTGACATTTCACATTAATGATTGCAATTTCAAACTGCTTCGTTGAGATTGGTCAAAATTCTACAGAAATTGCAACGGACTTTTAACTTTCTTTCTCTAACTCAAACTCTTGACAAAACCATTGAATTTTTGACATATGAAGCATTTAATTCGTATGCCTTTCTTGCTATCTTAATTTGGACGTCAGTTAAATACATTTAGACGAACTGACAAATAATAGCCACCTGTTAATGTGTACAATAATCTTTTACTTTTCATGGGGTCATCTGGTCTGGTATCATTTTGTCATGATTTTTTGGATAAAAGATGTCAAACTGTGGAAATTTAAATTTGAATTTTTTAATTTATATACTATTCCATAACGACTCTCTGAAAAGCAAAAACAATACAAAGTTACATGTACTTAATGCGAATAAACACATATGACTTGTATTTTAAAGGGGCAGTAGCACGTTTTAGGGGGAATATAAGGTGATGTCAGGAAAATAAAAATTAATGGTTCCAATTGAAAGAAAATGCATTTAAAGTAAATAAACAGTAATAATTGAAATATATAATAGTAAAGTTTAGCCATGCGATTCCTTTTTCTCACACAAAATGAATTAAAGGTGTTCACAGAAAATGGCCGCCAATGGATTTTCTGTGAATCTTCATACTTTGTCCTCTAACTATGGATTATTGGCTTGTGTAATGAGATTTTTGACACTATCAGAATAATACATTTAGCATAACTTACAATTATCAGTGAAAATGTTAAAATACAAAATTATCAAAAAACGTGCTACTGTCCCTTTAAGCTGTTGATTAGTTTTGATTGACTTTTTAAAGAAAAATTAAAAAGGTCACGGTTTTATCCTCTAGTCACACTAGTGACCTGCCAAAATAGTAACATGTAGGTGATAAGTATGACATACGAATATGTTAATGTAAATGAATCTTAACTTCTGAAGTAAAAAAATAACATTGCCATTAATAAATTTTAGCTTTTGCAATGCTGGGATGCCCTGAATACATCCCTAATTATAATATATGTATGGCCAATGCTCAGTTTTCATTGACACAATATTTCGATATGTTGTTATGCCTTAAAGGGGCAGTAGCACGTTGTAGGGGGAATATAAGGTGATGTCAGGAAGATGTAAAATAAATGGTTTCAATTGGTTGGTGTAATGAGATTTTCGACACTATCCAAATAACACATTTAGCATGAACGTACAATTATCAGTTTAAAATGAACATATAAAATTGTCAAAAAAACGTTTTTTGAAATTTTTGAATTGGCAATTTTTCATTGATAATTGTGCGTAAATGCTAAATGTATTTATTTAATAGTGTCAAAAATCTCATTACACCAACCAATCATCCATAGTCAGAGAACAAATTATAAAGATTCACATACATTCCATTGGTGGCTATTTTTGTGTAGACACCTTTAATTCATTTTTAGTTAGAAAATTGAATTACATTGCTAAATTTTACATTATATATTTGATTTATCACTACTTCATTTAATTTAAATCGTTGTGTTTCAATTGGAACTATTTATTTTTATTTTCCTGACATCACCTTATAATCCCCTTAACAACGTGTTACTGCCCCTTTAAAGACATCCACATTTACATGATATTTACACTTGGCTACGCAGGTAGGTATAAACATTTCAGGTACGCATCTGTAAAGGTTTTTGTAGTTAAAACTCAATGGCACTCGAGATAAGCAAACATGATTTGATTAACCTAACATGAAGGGAATAAAAACGAGTAAGAAAAACTGTACAAAACCATACAATACAATACAATACAAACCCAGACCACAGACGTCTCAAAAGCAACGGGGTGTGTTCAATGTGGCAGAAATTGTTGAGTTGACAAATAAATATTCATGAGGTCTTTATCATCCAAAACCGTCTTCCACAGGAGATATCGCTTGTGAAAGATCAATCGATATCTCCTAGGATATATCGAATGAATAAATTAAATATATATATTGGCCAGAAAACATTCAGGACAGATTACAGGCTCTTTGAATAAACCGGCGTAGCATGATGTTCATCATTATGTATTCATGCTTCTTAAAAAAACACCTAACAAACGTACATGTATATATAGGTTAAATGAGGATTTTCATCAATTATCGATGACCACTTAATGTTTGAAAGCCAGTAAAGGTGGCAATCATCTATTACATACTACATTTAAAGGGGCAGTAGCACGTATTTTGACAATTTTATATTGTGAATTTGTCACTGACAATTGTATGTTAATGTTAATTTAACTATTTTGGCAGTGACAAAAATCCCATTAAACAAACCTATCATCCATAGTCAAATTTCATCAGATTCATCAAATTTAGATCAATTTCGCCCATCAATAAAGACTTGAAAGTAAGTTTAAAGTAAATAATAATTTCAATTAAACGTGTAGTTGTTGTATGGTGTTTCCATATTTTGGGGCATAGCGTCAACTCTACCAAAATTGAACTGTCCTGAAATTTAGTGTAGCATTGGCCCCAAACCTTACTGCATGTAGAACAGTTCTCTATTGCAAAGTTGCCGAGCGGTATGCGAACCACGCTTTCTTAAACACAAATTCGGGTTGACTTTATTCTATTCTATCTATCTTCGTCTATGTTTTCTGAATATTGACTATCAACTTATTATTTCTGCTAACAAACTAACCTTTTTATTCTAACCCAGTATAATCCTTATATTAATGTTTGTATTTTTTATCAAAGACTAGGGCAGTGTCTGAACAGAGCTGACATCTGAAATGTCAAAAGATGGAGTATGTCCTAGGTTAGAGGGCAGTTAATTCCATAGTTTTGAGGCCAGGACAGGACAAGATTTCCCACCAAAGTTACCTAGTTAAAAGATGGAACTATAGCGCGGCACTAGTCTAGTGAGTGAAGGGATCTGGCTGTTTGTAGTTCTTGAGCAGACTGGAGCTTTACCATGGTGTGATTTGTGCATCAGACAGAGAATCTCAAAATAATTCTTGCTTCTACTGGGAGCCAGTTCAAGGATACCAGCACAGGAGTGATGTGCTCAGATCGAGATGTTAGATCTATAGAGAATACTAAACGACGTCCCGTTTCATCATATTTATGAAACGAGTGAATGGGTTGGTATTTAACGAGCGAAAGCGAGTTAAATACCTATACCATTCACGAGTTTCATAAAAATGTTATTAAACGTGACCGAGTTTAGTATTTTATTTATTACTTGCTTAATAACATCGTAATAAAAAAAACAAAAAAAGTCGCCAACATGACTGTTACGTCACGTCATTCTGTCAGCGCGCGATGTTATTACACAATGTGT
Source organism: Steromphala cineraria (assembly GCA_916613615.1). Lineage (NCBI taxonomy): Eukaryota > Metazoa > Mollusca > Gastropoda > Trochida > Trochidae > Steromphala > Steromphala cineraria. The sequence continues at coordinate 9,242,181 of OU744730.1, forward strand.
AATAACATTGTAGATTTATTAAACAGCGATATCTTCAACGGGAGAGTAATAAATATCTTTTCCTGGCGGCAACATTCTGAATGTTCTTGAGCGTATACAGAGATGCTTTTGTAACGTCTAGGAGAGATAGAGATAGAGCGAAAGATTGTTATAGTGTCTTTGAAGCATTTTAGGAGACCAGATGCCATATCTGTTCAATACATCTTAGATGATAAAAGCAGGTTCTGCAGATGTTGTCTACTTGGTATGACATGTCAAATTGTGGATTAAGATACATCCACGTACTTTCTGGAAAACCGATTAATGAGTCACCCACTAGCAAACTGGCATCTAATTCAATCTTTGCGAGAGGCTGTTTTGTGCCCACCAGTATTGCTTCCGATTTGTCCTCGTTTAGCTTTAGATGTACAGTGGTTATCTTCTTGACGTGTTGGGTGCAGTCTGTCAACTTCTGCAGAGGATGATCTTGCTTCTCAGGATTCCATACAGCAAATAGTTGCATTTCGTCTGCAAATGACTGGTGCCCAACACCATACAGGGCTCGATACAGATCCTAGGGAGCTAGCTTTCAACAACAACAAACAATACAGGGCTCCAAACAGATCCAAAGGAGCCGACTTACATCAACAAACGATACAGGGCTCAATATCCTCGTATCCTGTGATATATCTCTGTGATCTCTGATTGGTTCACGTGACCCTGGATAACACCCTCTTGAGCGGGAGGATAAATTATTTAAACTGGCCATGAACCAATCACGAAAAAAGCGTGCAAATTGAACTTATTTATACCCCGCCATGAAAAAAGCGTGCAGATTAAGCTCCTTGAAAAGTATGTTTCGTGGAATACATCGATGTAACCTTTGCTCAAATTATATGTAGCTTTATACAAACTAAAGTCAAAGTAATTGCAAGCTATATAAAAAGCAAAAGAAATACATGTATATTGCCATAATTACCTTATTAATGTAAGATTTGGTGTTTAAAATGTTTCTCGTAGAAAAAAATGTCAATATTGTGTCGCGGCTTTCTTGATCATTGCATATGAGAATCGGTTCACATGTATTCGAAATATCAGTATTCACTCACTGTTTCCTTTTGTGTCTTGCAAGGGAAGTTGTTTTACATCGAAATTATGCTTCAAGAAGTGATTTCATAAAAATAAATTCCTCTGACTAAGAGCTTTGTGACCCTGACCTTTGTCATTTGCCTCAGCAGTTTTTAACCTTTTTAGATATGCGTTGTGTTTAAACATTCGGTAAGATAAATTCGTTATAACATTGCAAAGCGGGTTGCATGGGTATTTATTATTCCCTTGAAAGGTTTTATGAAACTCGCATTCCGCTCGTTGCATAAAACCTTTCGCGGGAATAATGTTATAACTTATAGGCTAGATTGTAGTGTATCATAGGGTAAGTAGTTCTTTGAGAGGCATTTTCGAAGTTGGAATGACTATAATGCTGAGGAATATGTGGATGACAACTTCTTTGTTCATTGTATGCGACGTTTCGACATAGATTCTTGATTCACAAGAATCAGTGTCGAAACGTCGCATACAATGAACAAAGAAGTTGTTCACAAGAATCTGTGTCAAAACGTCGCATACAATGAACAAAGAAGTTGTCATCCATATTTTCCTCAGCATTATAGGATTATTAATTTGACAACATTTATTTATAGATCTACACAAATATCCTATCCAGTTTCTGATGATCTAACTTAAAATCTCATTTTGTAGATTAAATGTTAATCATTCTGACAACATGAATGTTAACAAACATACTGCTTTCATGCTGATGTAAAAAGTCAAGTGTACACAAACAATCAGAAAACCTCGGCATTTTCCGCGTGACATAGAAAAGCGATGATGTTTGAACCATTAATCTACTTTCACAAATTTGACAGAACGAAAGTTTCCGGTTGAATTCCCACTTCCGTTGGACACAGATCTCTACGGGTTTTCGTCAGATCTTTGATGAGTGACCAGTAACAACATGATTTGAAAAAATAGAGCCATTGGCTCTATTGCTCGACAGGCTTCATTTTCAATTTTGCTGTAGGGCGTGGGCAATGTGGTTTCACAGGGTCACCATTTATAAAACTAAGTATATATATATAAGATTTAGAGTAAAAGATCCAAAAGTTCACCAAGCCCTTTCTACGGAGTATAGGGTCACCAAAACTGTAAATCATAATCTTTACTAGTCAAGGAGACTGTACATAAAGTTTCGGCTTTTCTAGCTTCTCGAGAAGATGTGGAACATGCATAAAGTTCACAGACGGACGGACGTACGGGCCTGTTGGGCTGAAAGGGAGTAACTCAATGATCTAATTTCAGTGATATTGCATATGACTGTTATATTTTTGTTTAGTATTTATTAATTAATAAGTCTGCTTGTCTTATGAATTTGATGAATTTGATGGTAATTGTTTTCATTCTAATCCAAAATGGCAACGAATGGCAACGAACAGGAAAATAAAGTTATTATCAATTGGATTATTGCCAGCCAATCGTTGATAAACAAACAACGAACAGGAATATGATTGACATGTAAACATGGAACCTTTGAATGTATTATGTATGATAGGCGTCACAAAGGACCTGTTTTCTAACCAGACCAAACAAACCAAAACAATGATTACATCCAATGGGAGCGTTTGGTTGTTCAGTTGACAGCATATCCATTATCCAATCCTATTCCTGGCATTAAAGTCAGATCAATTGATGACATGTACTAGCTGCTGGCAATGGAAATTCTCGACTGAAGAACAGTTGACTTACAACATCAAGAATAATTTATTTCTTCAAGAACTTTAGTTAGGATTTGCATCTGAACTGTAAGGTTTTCGAACTGGTTTTTAGTCCTTGAATTTTCGACTTATTCTGAAAGTCAAGCCCTAATACTACAATGCAGTTTGCTTTCAACATGGTTATGTTGTTTCAGGATTTAATTGTTGAACACTTGAGCCCAGGAGTCTCAGTTCGATCAAAGATCCACTGTGTCTCCTTGTGCTCTCTTGAAAACCGCTGTTTGTCTGTGTTCTATGATCAAACTCACAGCATGTGTCATTTGCAGGAATCACAGTATGAGATCAGAAATCTAACCATCTCAGCCCCTGGATTTCAGTATCTTATCAGGAGAAATGGTATGTTTCCACATAGCATTTATTGTTTTATGTATGTCACAGTATTAGATTAAAAACACTATTTACTATTATGACATAAGAACTACGTCTTTTCTTTGAAATCTGGTTTTAAACAATGACAAATGACAAACCATGCATACATATAATGAAATGATGAATGAAAATAAGTTTAATTGTGATATAACCAAACATGTTAACCAAACTTCATTCTATTTGTCGAGGGCATATGTGGGATCCTTCTTTTCTTTATGTATAATATTTCTAGAATATTCAAATTTGTAAACTTTTATGAGATTTTCAAACAGACTACAGATTCAAAAGTTTGTATCGGGAACGTTTTTGATACGGGTTATTTATCTCGTTATCCCTAATTCTTAATTACAAAGACCAGATGCCAATAATTTGATATATTCAACTGCAATATTCACTTTCACCATATGTCAAGATTTATCTCTGGTATAACTTTTAATTATTTGCCTAATTATAATTCTGAATATATTGAACAATTATTGTATCAATTTCCCTTTTCAAGGCACAGGTTGACTTGGTTACACGTTGACTCAAGATCTGAACCTCTTCTACAAACTATACACGTGTGAGAAGACCTGGCATGAAGCGAAGATGGTTTGTGAACAGGATGGCGGCCATCTTCTCAAAGTGGACTCGGTTGAAGTGCATGACTTTTTTGGACAAATGGGCAATCATTTGGGACTAGGTATCTATTTTGTTGTTATATAAATATTAATAACAGATCTATAAATTGAACTTGTGATTGAAAGTTTGAGAGATTGGACAAGTGTTGAAGGTCCACATCCTCTTCTGTTTGGACAAATGGCCAACATTCACAGATCAGCACATAACATGCTGATCGAATTAGCCTAACTTGTTGGCTTGAAAGGGACCATTTTATAAATGATATACCTCTTTGGGGAGAGAATGGGGGCAATCCTGATTGAATGCAATCAAAGTTAATTGTGCAATCAGCAGTGCTGTTCAAAAGTCACTATTTAAAATACTGAATAATGGGAAATGCCTTTATGAAACATCCATTTTGATGCAAAGAATACTTTTATTGGCGAAACCGGGTTATGGTCTTAGTCAAACAGTTTTTTATTTGAACAAGATCTGGATCCATTGTTGGAAGAAAATGGGGGCTATTGGCGTCGTCTTTTTTATATAAAGACATCAATTGCAGATACGAAATTTGAATTTCAGACATCTTTATCGAAGGTACAGACGAAGTTGATGAAGGAGAGTGGCTTTGGTCGGATGGATCGACTGTTCAGTCCAAATTTTGGGCACCCGGTCAACCAAACAACAAGCAGAATCAAGATTTTATGTTATTTCTTGCCACAGAAACAAGTAGATACAAACTGCACGATGGAGGTATTAGTGCAAAATATAACTTTCTCTGTCAGAAATAACGATTGCATTTCATAAACAGAGATTTTTTGGTTCTGATATCTATCAAAGTGAAGGTCTCTTAAAGCTCTTGACTTTACTAGCTAGTGAAAGGACAGCGGTCTATCCTGATGAACGAACATGCTTGGGGTCCAAATTAGTTTTATGGTTACTCACATAATCTAAATTCATGGGCTAAAAACAAGCATATGTCACCTATCATACAGGAATGAATAATCGCTTGATAACGATACACATCATTTGGTTTGATAGTCATTAGAGTTGGGAACAAATGTCTTATGTTTCAAAAAAGGAAATCCTTTAAAATCAATACATATCTGTTAAGAATTTCAAGATTTGCAAGATGTTACATGTCGTTCTCAACCATGTAATTCTCGAAAAGACAAGTCTAAGTGTGCAAAACTAACATTTCAATCCTGTAGAACCCAACTTACTGTTCTCAACATTACAAAGTTGAAATGTAATTCTAGAAATGTCAAAGACTAAATCCAATTTTCAAGATCTGGAATAAGAGTAATATTCACAATAAGCAATGCTACAAATTACGTGTTACAGATGGAAAATGGAAAATGAAGAGTTGTAAAATCGGATTTGTAAAACAGACTTTGACTTTCGAGTTTTACACGATTACAATGCTTCAAACTTCGTTTCAACATGATTTCGCATTGAAAGGGGAAGTGTGCCAAAAACTCAATGCTTTGCTTGATTCGTAAAAGCTGACATTTGGCGAGTTTACTTAATGTAAGATGACCTGGCTAACCTAAACATATACCCATGTGACAGAATAACTGAACAATGTAAGTTGCTTTTTTTGCAAAATGATAAGGATATAAAGGAATCTGAAATCTTGTTTTTTAGACTATTAAGGCTTGTAAGCTATAGATTTATTTACCTTTGTAGCAACACCTACCCTTTTTCATTTATACGAGTTCCAAAGTACTACATCCTTAAATTTAAAAGGTAAAAATTAAAATTTTGTTACTAATATTCAATTATTACAAACATATTTTAAAATTGCTACAGGAACTCAGTTGGTGTTCAAGCTTCATTAAGGTTTTGACTTCAACATTTGCGATTTTTTTCTTGTAATCACATTTTTTAATATAATCCCCTATAATTCGCATATCTATCTACGAGAAGTATAATGAACGTCTGCGCGAAGGCCGACCAATCCTGCTAGCAGCTTAATTGTCTGAGTTTTCTTTGTCGATATAATATCTCAGGGACTTTTTCTAATAAATAGTGAAAGGCAAAAGAATAAATTTCCTGGTCGTATTCATCAAGTACAGTAGAACTCGGATATAACGAACTCCAAGGGACCAAAGAATTTAGTTGCTATATTTGGTGTTCGCTATAGGGATTTAGTTTTAATGATATTAGATAGGGACGAGACTTGAAACTTTGTTCGCATTATCCGATTGTTCGCTATATCCGTGTTTTACTGTATTTGCATAGTTTATGAAGCAAAATGACGTCTTTCAGAATCACCTGGGTCATCCTGTAAAGAAAATAGCTTCTGATTGGCTGTCTCCTTTTATTGCTGTTGATCTGCAACCCCCTTATAAGCAAATTTTGATAGAAGTAAATCTGCTGTATCAGGTAAACGTGTACTGGTTGTTTTGATTTATTTTCATGTTTTCAGAAAACAATAACAACTTATTTCTTTTAATAGCTTTAGAATGAAAAATTTATTTTTTTGGGCGGGAACGAACATGTTTAAAGTCGATTTAGAATATCATAATGATATTTTAAGGTATATAAGGTTTTAAAGTACATTGAATGGGACAATGAATTTAGTTTATGGAAAACCTTTGCAATAATGATTGTATTTAAGGTAGCTATAGATGTTTGATAGTCCCATGTTGTTCGACAACTATTTGGAGTGTTTATTATATTGATATTTTTAGATAGGACTAGATCTACATTATTGAGCATTAAGATTGATTGAAACTATTTATTAACTAGGAAAACAAACTAAATGCTATTCATAATTTTGTATTCATGAATGTTGTTCTTATTCACCATCTGCCATTATGCTGTATAGACAATTGTAAATTAATTATGTACATTCTAAGATGAGGGTATTTTAAGTCGGATAACTTGTTCCTAATCTTTTTCCAAGTGAATGAAAGATGTTTAAACCAATAACATTTGTACATTATATAATCTGACCAATTATAAAAGTTGCACTTACAGTTTCAAACATTTTACAACAATATAATTATTAATTTTTCTGTTATCAATTGTTATTACATAATTATAAATTGAAGTCATGAAATGATGAAGTTTTATGTTTAAGACGTTTATCATGTTCACAATTTGTGTTCTTGATCCAGTTCATATCGCCCTTTGTTAAAGTAATATCGATTTTTTAGCAATGGCAAAGCAAGTTTCAGTTCCTTTCAAATTATTCCTCAATACACAGTATTCCTAAGTGACTAGACACACTGATGATGTGAAAACATCTGACTTGGAAAAGAAAACAAAAACAAATCTATTCTCCAATACACAGTACTCCTTAGTAACAAGCTACTAGACCAATTGATGTGTAAACATCTGACTTGAAAAACAACATCTTGAACACAACTCATGATATCCATGCATACCACAAACGCCTCAGCAACAAACAGGCACCTTTGAAAAAATATAAATAGGAGAATTTTATTAAACATGTAGCATCTGGTAATTCACAGCATTGGTATTTTTAGGCTTACCGCAGAAGGGATAACGTAAATGATAATTCTGGGAGTAAATGTAATTTTACAATATACATCGTAATTAATTATATAGTATAACTCTTTGGAAATATATCACAACACTGCAAAAGCTTACAAGGACCAAATTCATTGACAAAATTTCAAAACCCTTCTTATCACACACTTTGAAGGTGTAAATAAAAGTTTTGGAAATTGTATATTCAAGTTCGAAAGTTGTATCTTTTCAAGTTGAAACAACAACTTTTAAAGGTGTTATATTAACTTTTAATAGTGCAATTACAACATTGTAAGATATACATGTATGTACAAGTTGTCAAAGTTATACTTTTACACTTAAATTGTGTTATTTCAACTTTTTAAAGTCATAAGACCATAAGACATATTTTCTTTGATTGTCCCATTGTTTACGATACATGTACAGGCATATGGAAGTTAGGAATGAATAGAGACATAAACCTAAACGAACATAAACTTATCAAAACGAAACATATGGGATATCCCTAATACAGAATCATAGTTTTGAACATGATCTAGCATCTTTGAAATATGCAATATTCAAAATAAAACAAAACATTCAAAATTAAATAGAGAAAACATACAACATTGAAAAAAATAATACCCATTCAACTTGCAACAACCAAACATATGAAATTCTTTTGACCTGCCGTTTGCTATATAAAACCTAATCAGATTCCTCTGTTCATGCATATACCTTTGTTAGCATCGTAATTGAAAATTTGAAATATTCTTTGATAAATTATATGTTTTAACATCCTGCCAAATGTAAATGTTGCTCTGTGAATGTCATCATACATGCCTAAGCTAAAATGTGTATGTCCCCAAAAAGAAATGAAAGACGAAAAAAAACAAAAAGGTTTGATCCACTCTTATTCATCTATGTTATCGATAGAGAGTACCAAGGTAAGGAACATTCAATCGCAACCCCTATTCCTATTTACCACACTTGTGTTTGATTCATTTCACCCAATTCACATAAGAATGTTCGCTACTATGACATTTTACCATGTTTTCATTACATTTTATAGCACCCCCTTTTACCACACTTGATAAATTGTACTCCATTTATATCACGATTTTCCCTAGTACGACTTTTTACCACGTCTTCGTTACAATTTACCGCAGTTATGACATCTTACAGCATATATAACATCTTACACCGTTGTCAACTTGTCTAGTTCTGACATTAAAAATCTAGTTTTTAGAAGATATGAATGATTTCTTAAATAATCAATAAAACCATTCTTCATTGTAACCAGACTTCAATACATGTACTAATCGATGTTCTTTGAAACATTTTGTGACAATATCAAAGCAAGTTACAGCTCCATGCACACAATGTTGTTAAACAGACACCGACAGGGAGTGCAATGTTGTGAAGAACTTGGTTTGTTCTGACATGAGCAAACTGGGTCTGAAAGAAAAGATATAAATAATTTCTCAACCAATCAATTGACTTCAAAACAAGGGTTAGGTGCACTAATTGATGTATGCTATTTGAAACTTTATAACACGTGCACAGGTTTTGGAATGGTACATGTGATATCCTGCATTAGGAATAATAATCGTATATTTAGCTTTGGCGAGCAAAATTTTAAGTGTTTATTCCTAATGCATAATATTTGCCATCCGAAAACACTTGACCATGATGACTTCGTTATTATGAAATTCAAATTTATATTCTCCGGAAACCTGCCTGAACATACTTGTTTAAGCAAAAACATTCAAATACCTGCATTGATATATTCAAATGAACATGAATCATATTTAACGGTAAATTACTTTGAAAATAACTCCTTATAATTGGCTTTTAAATACCCAAGTACCCTGTATCAGCCCATCATCAAGGGACTTGAACCTGGAACCCTAGGCATCTGATGCGAATAATAGATCAAAGTCACGAGGAATTTAGAGTTGTCCCTCCTTGCACTGCTGACGTTTGAACATGGTAGATATTGCACAAACACCCTACAACGCTACAGTCACTTGCAGATAGGATTTGTAAGTTTGATACAATCTAACTTTTCAGTTTAGAAATATATTTCGAGAGAACAATAAACTCAAGAGCCTTGAATATCGGTATGTGTCACCTTACGATGAGCAAAATGGAAACTCATGTTAGATTCCAATGATATGAATTTAAATTTAAGATGTAACAATTATTTTCGATGTTTATTCGTTAAAAAAAGTAAAAAATGCATATATTTTATATCACATTCTGTATCAGCCCTCGACCAATAAAAAGCTAAATCACTAGGGCTGATATTGTAGTCTCGCGCTGATACAGAATGTGATATGAAAATACCCATATAATAGTATCTATTTAGCGGATACCTATAACAAATCCCTTCAGTTTAGTAAGGAATGCTGAAGTTTCGACCTAGACCTTAAAGATTTGCATTGGTTTACCATTTTTTTATCCCAAGGCATATCGGAAATAGCTCTGTCTTTATTATGCAGAGAACATCCTATAATTGCAGGATACATTTTTTTGTAACATCGCTAAACACCCTAAAGATTAAGAAAAGATCTGGATGATTAAAGTAACACTTGACATGATGCAGAAAAAAAGAATGAGATTTCCTATTATTATAAAATGTAATATACTTTTTTTTATTTATTTCATTTACATATACTTAAAAGATATGTTATCCACCACACGTTTCGAATCTCAACAAAGAAAGGAGCAGTGGACATGTTGTTTTATCACGTTTCATAGTCATTAAAAGTGCAATCAATGTGTGTCAGTTTAATTGCATTAGTCAACATGAATTAAAATTTACGGATGTTCAATAAAGTCATATACATTCGCAGATTTTATAATATTTTATAACCAAGATATATGAAAAAATTGAGCCAGCGGTTCTGTAGCTCATCAGGTTTCATATCTGTTTTGGTCTAAGGTGAGGCCAATGTGGTTTCCCCCTTTGTAGGCACCACAGGGTCACAAATCCTAGAATAAAGTATATATGCGATGTGATTGCTGATACCTGTATTCAATAAAGAAATGGAAATTGCTCTAATATTCAATTGATAATTTATGGTAAAGGATCGAAAGGAGTCTGTTCACAAGGTTTCTGCTTTCTGAGCCTTATGCTTCTGGAGAACAAAAGGAAAATAGGTTTTTGGGGTGTGGTCCCTGTGGCCCTTTTTAGAAGCAACAGGGCCATCAAAGTGATAGATTATAATTCTTACTAGTCAAGGAGTATGTACACATAGTTTCAGTTTTCTATGCCTTATACGTTAGGAGAAAAAAAACGAAAGAATAGAAATAGAGCAGCCCTAATCATATTTTGTTTTGCAATAAAGTATAGTTTTGCCCTGAGCTATTTTAACGTCAAACCACTTTAAATATAATAGTTCAGAGTAAAACTATTCTTTATTGCAAAACAGATGAGGGTTAGGGGTAAACTAAATCATAACATCAGGAGAAAGACAAGTGAACTATTTCAACCAGTAATGATGTAATATTGTTTTATTTCATGTAAACTCACACTGACATCAATGATATTTCTTACCATATTCTTACTTTTCAAATTATTCATGACGTAATTTCATCTTGTTATCAATTTTCAATATCAAACCATTTTATTACGTTTATTTTGGCATTATCTCATCATTTTAACGATTTAGGTCCTGATGTCATGATTTTGATTCCAAATTTACTTTTTTTTCTTATTTTTTATTTCTAATTTTTATGTTATGGTCAAATCTGAGAAATAAATTCAGAACGTTGTTTGAATTATCTGACAGTTATTATTTACAATGTTAAACTTTACACATAGATAAGGGCTGTGTTTATCATTGATATATTACCATCATATGAATGAATAAAATTATTAATAAAGAAATTTCTAAATTTACATATGACCTTAATTATTTGTGTATTATTATTAATTGTATTCTTAGTATATGATAATGGGCCTGCTTGTCTTATGAATGTTATGGTATTATTTTCTCACCCCAATCAAGCAGTAAATAGAATTTATTATTAATTGAGCTTTCGCTGGCCAATCCCTGATTGAGAGCAGTGTCATCGTGAAACCTTTGAACGTATTTCCCTCGTCATTGAACACAACATGAAGCACAAAAAAAACCCACACACACACTAAATAAAACAGAATTGAGACTTCCATAACCATCTTACTAAAAAGAAGAAATTTGTCATGGTAGTGATCACAAAGGACCTGCTTTCAAACAAACAGTCAAAGCTCATTGGTGGGATAAGCTAGTTCAGTTGAGAACATTTCTAGTATCCAATCATATTCAAGCAACAAAGTAAGGTAGATTTATGAAATTTCCTCACTGCTTTCCATGGTTGTTCTTGGCTCAAGAACTATCTGCGAGAATAATTTCACTTCCTTATCAAGAACTTCATTAACGATTTGAATCTGAACTGACTTTTTGTCTTTGAATCTTTAAATCTTTTCTGAAAGCACCACGATGCAGTTTGCTTTCACCATGGTTATGTTGCTCCAGGATTTAATTGCTGAACACTTGAGCCCAGGAGTCTCAGTTCGATCAAAGATCCACTGTGTCTCCTTGTGCTCTCTTGAAAACTGCTGTTTGTCTGTGTTCTATGATCAAACTCACAGCATGTGTCATATGCAGGAATCACAGTATGAGATAAGAGATGTAACCATCTCAGCCCCTGGATTTCAGTATCTCATCAGGAGAAATGGTATGCTTTCACAAAGCATTTATTGTTTTATGTATGTCATGGCATTAGATTTATAATACTATTTACTATTATGACATAAGAACTACTTCTTTTCTTTGATATGTGATTTTAGACAATGACAAATGACAAACCATGCATGGGTATAATGAAATGAATGAAGAATGAAGTTTAATTATGATTTTAGCAAACATGTCAACCAAACTTCTTTTTGTCGAGTGCATATGTGGAATACTTCTTTTCTTTATGTATAATATTTCTAGAATATTCAAATTTTATGAGATTTTTAAACAATTTAAGAACATTTCTAAACTACTTGTACACTTTTGCAATGCTTAGAAAGGAACCTTATAGTCATTGGTGAAATAAGAAAAGCAAATATTTCATGTAAAACATCCTCATTTATATTTCCGGACTGTTGATCATCTTTACTTAACGCGCATATCCACACAGGGACTGGCAACACTGGTGGTAGTTTACATGGAGAGCAATCAATATTTACTTAGATGGTTTATTTCTGCCTTTTGCATCTTCCCTGGTTAATGGTTAAAATTATGTAGTTGTTTATCTATAAGTCGTTGTCAGTATTGGGCATTCCTTTTCTCGTTCATTTCATAGCAACACAATTACCGTTTAAATCTGATCACAAATTTACTTAAATCATAGTTATGAATATATAGGAATTTGTAGTAAAATTTAAGCCATTTACATTATCAAAAGCAGTACATGTAAGAACTCTAAATCAACTTTGTAACTACTTTTATTATACTGTATTATTATCATCCCACACTGATCTCAACTTTACTGTAATTACTAAGGAGATGAAGGATGAAGATTGAAATAGCAGTTCATGTCCTTCGTTTGATTGAGTAGGTTTAACTGGGGATTGTGTTGATCTTTTTAAAAATACCTTAACCATGGTAAAACAATACAAAATTTCCTGCAATCGATCAATAACATTAGTTAAATTTTCTCATATGTACGAATATTATATCATATTATTTAAAAAACATGTTTCTAATTCACATAATCTCATAATTCATCAATATTAACATTGTCAATCTTCATCTCAGTTAGGCATACAAAACTGAAATTTAACAAAAACAAACTTTCAAAAGTATTTTTTTTTCAAAGGACAGGGTATCTCACAACTTAAGCGAGGGACATGGTTTCATGTCACTTGATAAACATTTATAAATATCATTGTCTTTATGATGTTCGGCATCCATCTGTAGACATTTGCATATTCGACGTCTACTCTAGGAGCATATGGCTTAGAGAGCTGAAACTTCCTGTACATACTTCTTGGCCAGTTAGAATAATGATTTATAGCTTTGGTATTCAGTTATAAAGCCAAGTGTTCTTCTATATCTTTGGTGTCCATGTGACCCTTTTAAGGACCACAGAAGCCACGCCCTTAAAACCTATTTTCATCTTCTTCTCCAGATGGGTACATTTGTTTGTCACTTTCTGTTTACAGCATATTTCTTCATTTGATTGCGTTTTCAATGAAATTAGCAAGAACATAAACAGGTGGGAATGAAATAGTAAGATGTACCTGGATATACAAAGACTTGATTAATTTATCAATAGTGTTAATATAAGCAGAATAACGAACCTTATATCTTTACTCGTTAAAAACAGAAAGTAGTCCTGAATGTAACATTTGCATTTGTTAAACTCTCTCAACAAAGAAACGCAACCCTTTATTTTATGCAGTGTTTATATCAGTCTTAACCTGTTTATTACACTTAAATTTATAAAGATAACACAATGAAATTTTACATGGTGAAACATATGTATGTGTAGTGTAAGGTCTCAATCTCATAGGTCTCTATCATACATTCGACGGAAACAAAATTGCGCTTTCTTCAGTATCTAGGATGAACGCCACAAGCTGTAATCACAGCATTGCACCTTCTCTGAACAGAACGGATCAGACAACGAATCCTTTCCTGTGGTATTGCTCTCCACTCACCCTGTAGTGCCGTTGCCAGTGCATCTAACGTCTGTTGGGGTGTACGTGCACAGATACGATGATCAAGATAGTCCCAAAGATGCTCAATGTTGTTGATGTCGAGCGACCTGGAGGGCCATGGCAAGGTATTCGATAGAAAAACCAAAGTTGCACGAGCTATGATAGGGCGGGCATTGTCTTGTTGAAACAGCTCCCTCTGTTGGTCGATTCTCGGAAGGGGGTGTGGCTGTAAAACGTCATTGAAGTAGCGTTGGTGCGTCAAATTGACGGTAATGATGACCAGGTGTGATCATCCAATGTAAGACATGGCTCCCAACACCATCACGATAACTCCTGCAAATCTGTCGATCTGTCGAAAGCAGTTCGGGGCAAAATTTTCATTTCCTAGTCTGTATACACGTTTCTTGCTGTAAGGTCTGTGAAGTAGGAAAAGGGACTTGTCAGTGAACCAGACAGGTCTCCAGGTCCTCAGGGTCCACATCCTCACGTCAGTGCACCATCTGAGACGTTGACGTCGATGTTGGCGTCTCAGGACAGGTCCGACAAATGAAGAATGAAGATTAGCCTTACGTAAACGGATGCTGATGGTTTGGGCCGACAATCTCCTCAAACCAGCCACTTGTGCTGCAGTGACAGTTGATGTGACTTGCCGATTACTCAGACGGGTGACACTGAGCCGGACGTGATCCTTGGAGAACATTCTTGGAATGCATGGAACTGTCTATAGGGATTCCAAAGTCGGTAGATTGTTGTTTAATTGATATTAAGATGGCAAGCAACTATTACAAAACTCTGCCCTGCCTGAATCCGACCAATAGCAATATTTCGATCTGCTTTACTCCGTCGGGGCATTTTCAACCTTGATTTTCGAAGCAAAGGCATTGAATACATTGCCAAACAACTCAGTTTAAACTTTGATTTTCTTGATTTGCACGTGCAGTTCACTTTTTGAATTATGCATATGACTGTTTCGCACATACTCGAACAAAATCGGATAAAATGTCTGGGTGCATTAATAAGGCTGCGTTTGGAAGCTATTACAAACCCCTACAAGACATATTAAGAAAGCATGAAAAAAAATCCAATTAATATTCATTATTTTTGTTCAGAGGATGTTGCCAGATATTGAGAGATGGGTTGCGCTTCTTTTTTGAGAGAGTGTACTTCAGGATTTTTGATGCGCATGCGTGACGGTGAAGAGACACTGATTTCAGCTCTCCTACAATTTTTTACATTTTCGCAAAAATATGGCCTTTGAATAAGCTTTTGGACATTCAAAAGGATCTCGACCACCATGGGCATAGCGCTAGACGTTTGGCGAGGAAGAATTGGCTGTTTCACTCATCCCCGTGGACATAGAAACGTCGGAAAGGTAGAACTTTACACCAGTGATACAAAATGGACGACAGGTATGAACTTCGCTTACCGAGTGCTCAGTGTGTCTATTGTGTGCAGTCTTGTTGTGTGTTTTGGGGCCTGAAGTCTGAAATATCTCAAATTTTCCAACAATCAATTTACGAATTTGACAATTGACCAGGTTCTTGCTTTTGATTATGTGGAAAATGCAACCCCTCACACTGTTAGTGACGTCACGTCGACTTCATGCTGCATGACTTTGACCCACATAAGAAATGTGTGCAGTACAGGTGAGATGCACGTGATCCCCAGAAGTGTACTAACACAGGTACGTTTACGTGCTAACGACGTAGAAACAAACCCAGGGCCCGTGACATTGCAAGATTTAAATAACATAAAAGATGCAATCCTATCCGAACTGAGAAACGTCAAATCCGATCTAAGTTCTGACATTAATGAATTAAGAACTGAGGTCAAAAGCATCGGACAGAAATGTGAACGATTAGAGAAATCAGTTTGCGAATTAAAATCTGATATCAACAATGTTAAAGAAGAAAACCATATACTCCAATTAGACGTTGACACTGTGGTAGATAAAGTTGATGCTATCAATGATAAGCTTACACAAGTTGATGTTGAATTGGAAAAACTCGAGTCGTTTAGCCGACGAGACAACGTTATTATATATGGTGTGGAAGAAAGTAATGGTGAAAAGTCAATGGCTTGCAAGGAGAAAGCGATCAGTGTATTCAACTACAACGCTACGTTCAAAACTTGGCAGCCATCTGACGTCGTGCGTGCACACCGCCTTGGTACTAAAAGACCTGGTATTGAGAGACCGCGCCCAATAATTGCTAAATTGGTAGTTTCTGATGACAAGGTTCGAGTACTAAAGGCCAGGTCAACGTTTAAAGCCAACGGACTTGGAATCGCTAGCGACCTTACAACTCGTCAACGCGAACAACTACAGGCTCTGAAGGGAACAGGTAATTTTGGCTTTTTCCAGAACGGCAAGCTCGTCACAGTACCTCGTACGTCAACTAGCCAACGAGGACAGAGTCAGCTAGGGGACACATCTAGGAATCGTACCTCAGACAGACTCAGAAACCGAAGTGATTCGCGCCCAAGGAAATAGAATGAAGGTCATGGCCCGGATATAATTTCACAAGGAACTTCTGATGATTTCACCGGTGATACGCGCTTTTGTTGCGGGGACATGAACGATTCGTTCTCCTTTCTGTGTTGGAACGTGAGTGGACTATTTACGAAAATAAATGATAAGGACTTCTTAGCTTACATAAGTAAATTCGACATTGTGTGTCTTATCGAGACATTTACCATTAACATTCTTGGAAATGATTGGCTGAATGGGTACAATACTTTCTACAGTCCTGCTATCAAAATATCTGACCATGGTCGCCTTTCAGGTGGTGTTTGTCTGTGTGTACGTGATACGATCAGCACTTTTTGTAAAGTGATTAAGCCAGGTTTAGATAACTTTATTGGTTTATCAATATCTAAAGATTTGTTTAAAATTGATAAAGATGTAAATTTGATATGTACCTATATACCACCGTCAGGATCTTCATATTACCAGCATAGTACCACTAAATGTAATTTAGTTAAATTAGAAGAATACTTATATGATAATCACGAAACATTTTCAGACTCTTATAATTTAATTTGTGGGGATTTTAATGCAAGAACGGGAGAAGAAAATAATCCTGAACTTGACACACACAATGATAATTTGGGAGCTAATACTCCCTTCCCGGAGGAAGATGATGACCCTGTTGAAGATCGTAAGTCTCATGATAAAGTTGTAAATAGATTTGGTCAAGTGTTGTTGGATTTATGCTATGCTTTTAAGTTATACATTGTGAATGGAAGGGTCTACGGTGATAGAAATGGTGAGTTTACCTTTTGTGGTCAACAAGGATCAAGTGTTAATGATTATTTTTTGAGTTCAACAGATTTTTTTCAGTACATTAATACTTTTAATGTTGGGGATCGTTTTGATTCAGATGATTTTCCCTTAGAATTGATATGTAAATTCCCAAAATTGAACTGTACAAGTGATGCTTATGCAAACTCGGATTCATCTTATAAGATTAAGTGGAATGATTCTTGTACGAATATATTTCTAGATAACCTTAAAAGCAGGATTTTAGAGAAAAAACAAACGCTGTTCAATGAAATCGACAATGCTGTTGAAAATGAAATTGGTAATTTTGTTACTATACTTTTAGAATCTGCTAACTGCATGAAGAAGACGGTTAGACATGAAACACGATCTAATTATCGAAGAGTATTGAATTCAGAATGTAGACAAGCCAAACGGGAAACGCGTAGAGCACTCAGACGATTCAGGACACACCGTACTGTCACAAATCGAAAAACCTTTTGTAAACAGAGAAACCACTTTAAAGCTTGTTGCAGAAATTTTAAATCTACCCTACGTAAGCAATCAGTAGATAAACTACAAAGAAGCATAAAGAACCAAAATAGCTTCTGGAAACAAATAAGGTTATTACAAAACAGATCAAAACAGAAAAATTTTATTTCTAAAACCGAATGGTTAACTCATTTTAAAGATGTTTTTTCAAATGACAATGTTTATTCTCAAGACTCGAACAATGATTATGAAACATTTTCTGATCAATATGACGAAGTTGATGCAACTATACTTGATTCGCCAATTACTGAACAGGAAATTAAATCTTCTATAAACAAGTTGAAAAATGGTAAGTCTGCTGGTCCCGATCAAGTGTTAATAGAAATGCTCAAATGTTCCAAATTAGAAATTATGCCATTCCTTCTTAAATGTTTCAACAAACTATTTGACAGTAAGATATTTCCTAGTAATTGGTCATTATCAGAAATAGTCCCTTTGCATAAGAAAGGTAATCCCAGAAACCCTGACAACTACAGAGGGATATCATTAATGAGTGTTTTAGGGAAAGTTTTTACCTCTATTTTGAACAACAGACTTACAAACTGGGCTAATATGAAAGACAGAATTCCCGAGGTTCAAGCAGGGTTTAGAAAGAACTATTCTACCACTGATCATATCTTTACCCTTTATGCTGTCATTCAGAAATGCTTATCACGCCGTAAACATAAGGTTTATGTAGCCTTTATTGATTTTAAAAAAGCATTTGATACTGTTGATCGTTTTAAATTATGGTACTGTTTAAGGAAGTCTGGACTTCAAGGGAAGATGTATAATATGTTAGTATCTATGTATTCTAATGTCAAATCATGTGTACGAAGTGAGTATGGTGTTACTGACTTTTTCGATTGTCCATCTGGTTTACGCCAGGGATGCATATTAAGTCCTTTGTTATTCTCCTTCTTTATTAGTGAGTTATATTATGAAATTGCTAGTAACGGTAAACATGGGATACAGATGTATCCTGCCATCATTGAAATTCTAATGCTCCTTTTTGCAGATGATGTTATTTTACTGTCAGATACTGTCATTGGTTTACAAAATCAGTTAAATATACTGCATAGATATACCGAAGAATGGAAATTATCGGTAAATTTAGAGAAAACAGAAATTATTGTATTTCGGAAGGGTGGTCCTTTAAGTAATAAAGATAAATGGTATTTTAATGGAAATGAAGTGAATGTAGTTAACGGTTATAAATATCTTGGTATAACGTTCAATTCGAGCTTAAACATGGACAAGTGTGTATTGGACTTAGCACTGCGTGGCAAAAGAGCATTGCTCAATATCATGTCTGTTTCACATAAACTTGGAGTTCTGACACCTCATGTATTTTTTAAGCTGTTTGATAGTCAGATACAACCTATTCTATTATATGGATCTGAAGTGTGGGGTTATCAAAGATATGAATGTTTAGAAAGAATTCACCTTCTAGCATGTAAAAAGTTCTTATGTGTTGGAATATCTACACCTAATTGTATGATTATGGAGAATGTGGAAGATATCCACTTTATATCAACTCACAGATAAGATGTTTAAAATATTGGTTTAAGATTCTCCGTATGGCTGAACATCGACTTCCGAAAGTAGCTTACAAGATGATGTTTCACTTAGATAATATCGGTAAGACAACATGGGTATCGCATATAAGAACAATATTATGTTCTCATGGATATGGTTTTATATGGATTGCTCAAAATGTAGGGGATATACAAATGTTTTTGAAAGATTTCCGTATCGTTGCAACTAATATGTTTTATCAAGGATGGCAATCAAATATAGAAAACAGTTCTCGTTATGATTTGTACAAAACATTTAAGAGTTTATTAGAACCAGAAAAATATTTATCAGTTCTGACAAATAGTTATCTTAGAAAGTTTTACACTAAGTTCAGACTTGGGTTACTTAAACTTATGATAAACTATGGAAGATATATCTCACTTGAAAGATCACAGAGACTCTGTCCATTATGTAATGATTCTATTGAAGATGAAATACACTTCACTTTTGATTGTCCATTTTATATTGAACTAAGAACTAAATATATACCTGAACGCTTCCTTCGAAAAACGAGTGCAACAGGATTTATCTCTATTTTGACATCAAAGGAGGACGATGTTATTCATAAGTTGTCATTGTTTATAAAGCATGGTACGGAATTAAGACAGAACTACTTAGATACTAACTCGTAGATCAAGATTAAGACGATTTTTTTTGCCAGAAACTTGCGTATAGCAAAATGATTGTGAATATGAATGTAGATACAAATATGAAATTGTTTATATTATATACAATATTGTATACGTGTATATACTTTGAACTGTATATGGGCCAGAGGCCTCAAGTACAATAAACACTCTTTGACTTTTGACAGTGCAAATGTTCTAAAGAATATTAGCCTTTTCAATTTTTACGAAGCACTTGAAAACAGTTTTGTACTTTGTAAAGAAGAAAGAAAAAAGTAGAAAGTCAAACAGTACATGTATGTGGTAACAATAACCAAACTAAGACAAATATTGTAAAATATATTGTGAAAATAGCAATTTACAGCTGTCGAAAAATGGAACCATCGCCGAACTTTGAAAAAAATAGACCCATTGGCTCTGAAGCCTATCAGGCTTTAAATTTGATTTGCTTTAGGAAGTGGTCAATGTGGATCCCTAAGTAATCACAAAACCTACAATCATTTATCCTCACTAGACAAGGATTCTGTATGCAAAGTTACAGCTTTCTAGGCCTCATGCTTCTGGAGAAGAAGATTGAAATAGGTATTTACGGCGTGGCCTATGTGGCCCTTATAAGGGGTCACAGTTACAGCTACAATTTATAATCCTCACTAGCCAAGGATTCTGTACACCAAGTTTCAGCTTTCTAGGTTCTGGAGAATTCTGTTTACGGAAAAGTTTATGGACGGATGGACGCCTGACGCCATGCCATGCCATAAGCCCACCGGGCCTTACAGGCAAGATGAGCTAAAAGTGAAATAGGAACGTTCATTAGAGCCACATATCTAGTCATTTGTGTCGATTCCTCTAGTCCTAATTTCGCCAAAACGATCCCAATATTGTTGCAATATTGTTTGAGTGCCAACAAAGTCCAATTCTGAAAAAGAAGAAATTCATTTTTAGACACACATCAGATACTTGCTTTACACATATTAAAACTACACCGAATACAACGCCATAAGCGCACCAAACATCTCAGTCCTGATGATCTAAAAACGAAATTAAAAAACAAAAACGATTAATTTCCAGACACACACCAGTTAATCTCTAATTACAGAGTAACAAAGTTTGTATCGGAAACATTTTTAGGTAAGGGGTATTTATTCGTTATCCCTTATTCTTATAATAACACAGACGAGATGCCCATTCATTGATATATGCAACTGCAATATTCACTTTTACCATATTTATCTCTGGTATAACTTTTTAATTATTTGCCTAATTATCATTGTGAATATATTGTACAATTATTGTATCAATGTCCCTTGCAAAGGCACAGGTGGACTTGGTTACACGTTGATACAAGATCTGAACCTCTTCTACAAACTATACACGTGTGAGAAGACCTGGCATGAAGCAAAGAGGGTTTGTGACCAAGATGGCGGCCATCTTCTCAAAGTGGACTCTGACGAACTGCACGACTTTGTTGCAAGGACGGCAAAGCGTTTAGGTATTTCATTATATATATCAAGTATGAGGCAAGATAATATAATGATGGAAATAAATTCATCCTATTTAAGAAGATTGATTCAGTCCAAACCATCCGAAGTTAACTTTTTCTTATATATCTTATATTCTTATTCATATAGTATTTAAAAATAACAAACCGAAGATTGGTCTTCTTATTCACACCCTGTAATACGTACCGTTGGGAGAGAGATTGTTACTGGGATTCCGGATTGTTATGGGACAGTTACGGATTGTCATGGGAAATTTCACTTTTGGTAAGAATTAATTTGGTAAAAAAAGTGTTAATTTTATATTTTTTGGTCGGAATATTACAAAATTTGGTAACTATTATTAAATTAATGTAATCAAAGACCATTTTAGCTATCATTAGTTTGTATTTTCTAATTCATTAAGCAAATTCGTTGATGATATTGAAAACTTTAATATCTAAGACTGATTAAAAGTCTTAGATAAACTAAATTGGACAGTTTAATATATTGAAACTTCAGATTATCAAAGCTTCATTCAACTGACATTTACAATTCAATATTCGATGAATCAAAAGTGTTATTTTAATTGTTTATAATTGATGTTTATTCAGACGGGTGTAATGTTATCGTCAATGATTGTTACTGGGCTATGTTTACAGATGTTCCGGATTGTGAATGAGTACGATACGGATTGTTAAAAAAACGAAAGCAACAAAATAATATTTTTGATGCAAAATCATTTTAATGTGATAATATTATATATAATATGGAGTTAAAAAGTTGTATATGAGAATAATACAATATTTTAAAACAACTTGTTTGAGATCAATATTGTTCAATCATGAAGTAATTCACATATACTTATAAAGTTAATATAAACCTTCAACAAAGTTGTTGATGTTTCATCTTTGTTTCTTTTTACTTTCTAAGCAGACCTCTCAAACATTAAAGACATAGCTGATGTGTACATGTGCCTTGATGAATTTCAACTTTTTTGGATTTACATTTTAACGTTTTTAATAAGAATTGTGTTTCTTGAACAGAAAGTCTCAGGACTTTTACTATGCCAATTCTATTTAAATTAGATGGCAAATTTTCTCACTTACATCTATTACAAATTATTTGATGATGCAATATATATTCAGCAACACAATAAATGTGAGTTATGTTAAGTCGAAAGATAGCTTTTCCTCATATTTCTCCACAGATCGAAGATATTATGCACTAAATAGATTGTGGACTAAAAAAGAAAAATATTGGTAGTTTCCCACATATAGGGGTCACGGTCTATTTAAAATCATATTTGGTATTTATAAAATTAATATTTATTCTGAAATATTTGGAACCAGGGGCATATATCATCTTCTGATGACGCTAGTTAATTTTCGTTTTATAGAGATATGGAATTACGTGCTCAAATTGTCCTGTTATGTTGCATTCATATTTCACTTAACTTGTTCGAATTCTCAGCAGTGGCATGCTGGAGCGTATTAAATCGTTTTCGCGATCAAGATTTTGATCAAATAAATATTCTTTTTCCTTTACTCCTTGTTATTTTTAACACCATTCAGTCTGTTTTTGGGTTATCCTTCTATTTTCTCTGAATCCGTTCATGCATTGGATTAACGACGCTAATTTGTTTTCCTGCATTTCCAATTGCATGTGGGGTATCTCTGTAGTTTTTGATGATATTTTTAAGTTTACCTCTGCTTTCAGAGAGTTTTTTCACTCTCAATTGAAGTTCATCAATTGGGTGCACTAAACAGTTGTGTAAAATTATCTTTTCAAAGTTATCATCCTTTGTTTCACATCTGTGGCAGCGATAACGCATTTTTCTGCAAAAAAGAATGATTAAATTTGAACTCGTTTATTAGACTACATCAGAATACCATGTTGTTATTTGCCAAACATCTCTTAATACTCCGTAGCAAAAATGTGCTTTCTCAGTAGTAATCTGGAAAAGCATCATGTAACAATCCGTTGTAATAAAATTTAACCCCTCTCTCTGAAAAATTACAATAACTTTTTTGTCAAGGAAATTATTTCACATTTGTTCGACCTATCATTTAAAACAATCATTTGTGTAAATCCGGAATTACTTTTTTTTGCGTAAACATATTTCAATTAAAAAAACATGGACGCTTTATGATGTCAAGGTAGTTATTTTGGACCAATATTCAGGACGTCGACAGTGTTTACTTTGTTCAATGTAGATTACTATGCATAATAAAAGAATAAATCTATAGACATATTATGTTAGAACCTTCGAACAGTGTTAATTTGGATGAAACATGATTAATTAGTACTAGAGCGATAATTAGATATGCCATGCATGGCGCAACAGTTCCCATGACAATCCGTAACCGTCCCATGTCAATCCGGAATCCCAGTAACAATCTCTCTCCCAACGGTGCGTATTACAGGGTGTGTTATTAGTCCATTACAAACCGGTTTCACAACATACCTCAGGGTAACTTATACATTGCGCTGCTAATGGTATAGTGTTAACAATAGCAAACGTAGGATATATAAAGAGTGAGAGTCCGAATTTATTGTTTTGATCCTGTATATATATGGAAACCTTCGATTTGTTATCATACTGTAAAGACAAACATAATTGTTGAAATGAATTCAACATTCGTTTTCGTTTTTCTCCCAACAGAGGTACATAAAACATATAATTCTGATTGAGAACCTATGTTCGAGCCTGATTGGATGCAAAATAGGATAGTTTTACTGCCATCAATACAGAGAGAATATTAAACTCGGTCCCGTTTTATAACATTTATGAAACCAGTAAATGGATTGGTATTTAACGAGCGAAAGCGAGTTTAATACCTATAGCATTCACAAGTTTCATAAAAAAAGTTATGAAACGGTACTGAGTTTAGTATTGTATTTATTACTGGCTTAATTACATCGTAAAAATATAAAGAAATTTGCATATGTGTCATAACTTTGTAGATTTATTAAATTGCGATATCTTCAACTTGAAATAATATTCATGAGTCCTGATTTTTGCTAGTAAATCATGTCAAGGCTTTGAGACGAGAAATGGTTTGATGTAGGTGAAACCAAAGAAAACCGTCTTATTCGAACGGAGATTCACTGAAAAATATCATGCGACTTGAGTTACCTTTGTAGAAAGAGAATGGTGGCCAATGCGTTGGCATTTATTTGATGAAGATTTAATTGTAGATTTAATTTCAGGCTCACTCTATCTCGGTGGTACAGACGAGGCAGAAGAGGGCAAGTGGTTTTGGCCTGATGGATCAATGGTTTAGACGAAATTTTGGGCACCCGGTCAACCAAATAACTATCGGAATCAAGATTTTATGTTACTTTTTGCCACAGAAACAAGTAGATACAAACTGCATGATGGAGGTATTGGTGTTCTCACCTTTCTCTGTCAGAAATAACGATTGCTTTTCAGAACCTCGGGGATCAAGATTATATTTTTGTGGTAGGCATACAAACAAGCAGATACACATTGCATGATAGTTATATTTATGCGAAACATGGCTTTATCGGTCAGATATAACCATAGCATCATCATCTAGATTAACCTTTACCCTGATGTCTATCCAGGCAAACACCTATTACAGCTCTTGTTTGTTTAGCCGATGAAGTGACTTGCGTCCAGCATTTACAGTCGTCCCTTGTGAAAGATTGCTTGGGCTCCAGATACTTTGCTTAATGCTTTCGGAATAATGACATTTCATGGAATGAAAACAAGATTATGTCACCTACTGAATATGGATAATCTGTTAGCGATACCAGGCATTTCGTTATGAAATAAGTTGGTGGAGGATGAAAAAGGAAAATCCCTTAAAAGTATTACATGCCTGTGAAAAGTCTTGTTAAAATGTTACATGCTTATCAGTGTGTTTCAAAGTATGTTCCACTTTGGATAATTGAGACTATTATTTTTTGGCGAATTCTCATCTCTATCTCAGCGAGTGGACTGGTGAATTTTGAGTGATAATGTCTCCTTCTACTGCTTTTATTGATTGGATTGTCACTGTAATCATGTAATCCATGGCCTAGTATATGATAAATAGTACTATTTAGCAAAATGGTTTATGATAAGTTGGGGGAGCAGTCTGTAATCTAAGGAATATTTATCAGAAAGCTAAACCCATTTTGATTCAGACAAAGGTTTTGTAAAACTTTTAATACAATATAATATTTTATATATTATACAAAATTATCATAATACACAATCTGTTTATCGTTTATCTTTACACTACATTTGACTACATTAAATGTGTAAATAGAATGAGTAAATGTGTTATGAATAACAAAACATTCAACGACTGTTACGAATTTTCTGCTTTTAATCCAGACATACTAAATGATTACAATAATTCGTCATACCCAGCAACGAATTGCTTTAAGTATTAATGCTCACATTAATTAAAAACCTAATTCACCAACTCACACTCTAACTCACATTACATAAGGAAGTGTTGCTAAGTGATTTTGCTGTTATCGGGTGGTCATCCGACTGTGATAAAGTCGATTGTGTCCTATGGCTTCAAGCATTTGTGTTTATAATATAATATTGTTTAATATTGCTGAGTGTATATCAAAGGACATTAGGATGCCATTTTAATAACTCAAGTGTGTAACTAAATGTACGATTTCTAACTTGAATGTCCCCAGTGAAATCGAAACACACATACACTGTAAGCAAGTGAAAACACATTTAGCTACACAGAACTTTATCCAAATAATGCCAGATTTCTAAAACAAACTGATTCTGTATTGCATAATTCATATGTCATTAAATTTTTACATGGGTTTGACAGTCAGAAAATATTTTTTAATAATTTACACTACAATTTAAGTCATGTTGCTGCTTAACACGTGATTTAAGCATGTTGTTGTAGTTGTAAGGGGACTTGCCTGTCACGTTGAATGCCCAGGTTCGAATCCCGGTGGAATCACCATAAATTTCGAACCTGGGCTCAACACTGTGTTGCGTCCTTGGTCAAGCACTTCATCTACATTGCACTTAGTTCACCAAGCTGTATCCCCGTTGAGCAGTCCTGGACTGGATACTAGGCGGTGAAATTAGTTTTATTATAATTATTATAATCAAGCATGATGTTCTCATTCATAAAGATAAAAACCTATATCCTGTTCGACAAATCGAAATTGTACATATATTTATTGCTATACATTCTAAGAAGCACAATTTCATCAGTTTCAATATTTCATAGCACATAAGTGGTTTTGTTCTATTAACAATAATGTATCCTTGATACCGTTATCCATGACAGTCAGTGATGTTTCTATAGACACAGAAGTGACCCTACTCGAGCAGACTGCTGTTCTGACGACTGAACCTCATCCTAAGTCTCGTAGCCTCCACCAACTCCTCCATGTGTGAATTGTTAGCATCTTTCTTGAAGGACCCATGATGTAGTCTCACAACAACTACAAACTCTTCATCTGTGTGATCTTCCCATAGAAGAGTATCTCTTTGTTTTCTACCTTGCCTTCAAGGCATAGACAAACTGTGAAACGTAGCAGCGACACCTATCGTGATCACGAGTTCCTTACCAGCTTCTCTATAATAGCCAATGTAATTGCCATTTAAGCACCAAAAATGTAAAGAAAATTACAATTACGAATCCTCCAAGACAAGTTTTTTTCTCTCTCCTCTGCATAAAGCAAACACAAAAGTCAGAAATGTTTTGAGAGTATTTTGGTTAGTTCTTCAAACGTTTAAAAAGGGTTAAGGTTATTTTGATTTGATCAAAAATAGAACATTACACAAGGCATGATATTTTATATTATATTTCCTCTATATTTCCTTCATTATAGTTTCAAATATATTTTGTTGTCATGCAGTTGGCTAACATGCTTTTCTTGAATCCACGTACAAAATTACAGAAGATTCATACCGTTTTAAGTTATCAAAAACTATATTCAATATATATTTGTTGATTTTCAAGCATTTATTTCTCTTTGTGCCTTGGTTGTACTACACAACTATTAAGTTAATCAAATCAATTTTGATAATATATTGTATTCAGTCATTTCAAATGGAGCAGCAATTGTAGTTGTTTGTGTCAATTCATATTCATGTACATATTAATACTTTTTCGTGAATAAACCTTGTTTTATCAGTACCTATGTCTGGTATGTTGATATTTCCTTCATTCGTTTTAGTTTCATCTGGTGACAATCGTGATCCATTTCGGAAGCCATTTCCTCAATATTTAGACAGTTATGGCCCTTGATCGTGCAAATTGACTTGAAGGATTAAAAGGTCTGGTGTTCAACTTAGAACAAGTTTTCTCAGACACTTATACAACTAGGTGAATGAATTTTGGTTTTAAAAAATATGTCTTTTCATTGATTTATGACATATGGCCTAAGACAGATTTGTTGGTTTAGGAGCCATGCTCAATGTTTTCTGTTTTTCGTTGATGTTCACCAGGCGTGGTTCGTCACCAAAGTCTTTGAAATTTTTAATCGTTCATCAAAATGGCAAAGAATCCTACAAAGAAAGTTTTCCTTTCATAGTGTTTCCATGATTGAGAAATGCAAGGTTAAAATAGTGCTTGCCAACGGCGTAAAACAGATGGTGTGGGTCTGTGAACCATATGCTCACTGTTTTTTGTTGTTGTTCACCGTGAGTAGTTCGTTTCAGGACTCTATTTAACTTGTAATAGCTCATAAAAAATAGAGCCATTGGCTCTGTAGCTCATCAGGCTTCATCATCAATTATGCTGTAGAGTGTGGCCAATGTGATTCCCCCTTTGTAGGGGCCACAGGGTCACCAATCATAACATTAAGTATATAGGCGACAAGTTTCAGTTTTCTAGACCTTATACTTCAGGAGAAGATGAAAATAGATTTGAAGGAAGTTCCTGTTGCCTTTATTAGGGGCAACAGGGTCACCAAAGCTACAATTCATCATCCTCACTGGTCAAGGAGCCTGTACACAAAGTTTCAGCTTTCTAGGCCTCATGGTTCTGGAGAAGAAGATGAAAAAAAGCTTTTAGGGCGTGGCCCCTGTGGCCCTTATTAGGGGTCACAGGGCAACCAAATCTACAATTTATAATCCTCACTAGCCAAGGAGTCTGTACACAAAGTTTCAGCTTTCTAGGCCTCATGCTTCTGGAGAAGAAGATGAAAATAGGTTTTAGGGTGTTGCCCCTGTGGCCTTTATTAGGGGTCACAGGGCCACCAAAGCTACAATTTATAATCCTCACTCTTCAAAGAGGCTATACACAAAGTTTCAGCTTTCTAGGCCTTATTGTTCTGGAGAAGATGAAAATAGGTGTTTAGGGTGTGGCCCCTGTGGCCCTTATTAGGGGTCACAGGGCCACCAAACCTACAATTTATAATCCTCACTCTTCAAAGAGGCTCTACACAAAGTATCAGCTTTCTAGGCCTCATGGTTCTGGAGAAGAAGATGAAAAAAAGCTTTTAGGGCGTGGCCCCTGTGGCCCTTATTAGGGGTCACAGGGCAACCAAATCTACAATTTATAATCCTCACTAGCCAAGGAGTCTGTACACAAAGTTTCAGCTTTCTAGGCCTCATGCTTCTGGAGAAGAAGATGAAAATAGGTTTTAGGGTGTTGCCCCTGTGGCCTTTATTAGGGGTCACAGGGCCACCAAAGCTACAATTTATAATCCTCACTCTTCAAAGAGGCTATACACAAAGTTTCAGCTTTCTAGGCCTTATTGTTCTGGAGAAGATGAAAATAGGTGTTTAGGGTGTGGCCCCTGTGGCCCTTATTAGGGGTCACAGGGCCACCAAACCTACAATTTATAATCCTCACTCTTCAAAGAGGCTATACACAAAGTATCAGCTTTCTAGGCCTTATGCTTCTGGAGAAGAAGATGAAAATAGGTTTTCAGGGCGTGGCCCCTGTGGCTCTTATTAGGGGTCACAGGGCCACTAAAGCTTCAATTTATAATCCTCACTAGCCAAGGAGTCTGTACACAAAGTTTCAGCTTTCTAGGCCTCATGGTTCTGGAGAAGAAGTCGAAATTCCACAAAGTTAACGGACGGACGGATGGACGGACGGACAGGCCAGATGAGCTAAAAATGGCACAGAAACCTATAACAAATCTTCCGTTCTATTGTGAAAATGATTTTCATGTTGTTAAAGAAACATGTTACAATGTGCACAATATATTCAACGGCAAAAGAAACGAAATTTGAAATCTTATCACTGTTATTAAATTGAATTGACATTTAAGACTAAAAACACCAGAATATTATTCATAACTAAACATCTATGCATACATCCAAATGAAAATGTTCATCATAACGTCACAAAAAGCTAATCACAGGAGGGATGGTTTGAGTGAGTCTATTTTGTGTTTCCCTTGTGCTCTCAGACCTATCAGCAGTCGCGTGAGCTTTAAAAGACACATGAATCGCCGAAACTGTTGAAGAAATTCATCCTTCCTCCCAGAAATTTTTATCTCCAAGGAAAATAACCCAACATCATTCAGGACGTATTGCCATGGTCTGGTACCAATATTGGCCCTGTAAGCTGCCCATTGCTTTCTAGCCCGTGAGTGAGGTAGTCAAAGGGTCGTATCATGGAAAGGATACCAACACCAGATGTTGTAAGCACAAAGCCCTATAGTATTGTAGACCACTGATATAGCGTATTATCCTACCTCATGTAAATAATTCGAATCTGTTTGGTCCAAGCGACCCTGAACAAATACTGATATCACCCTCTTGGGCGGGTTGATAAAATTATTTATACCCCGACATGAAAAAGAGCTTGCAGATTGAGCGACTTGAAATGTACAATGTATACCTCGAACACATGATCAAGCTGGTTACTTTTGATCAAGCAATATGTAGCTTTGAATGAACTATAGCCAAAGAGGTTACATAGTTAACATTTTTCTTGTTCTTTATTTTAATAATATGTGTGTTTTGTTAAAACATTCGGTTGGATAAATTCGTTATACCATTCAGAGGCGGGGTGCATGGGGAGATATCAGCATTTCTCTTGGTGTTATTCAACTCGCCTTCGTCTCATCACATAACACCAAGCTCGAGGGGGATATCTCCCCATGCACCCAGCGGTCTCATATGCAGAATTATTTAAGTGTAAAAAGTGGACAGAATGGTCCTGAAAAAAAAACTATGTTTCAGGTGTTGAGGATAATCTCTGACTGTTTAAGCTACCTGCCAAGACTATAAAGTGTTCTTACTCGTAAAAACAAATCTCGTTCCCAAACATCATTTCAGCTGTATTTTTTTTTTAAATTCCCCATATTTACAGAGTTATATTCCGGGAAAACAACCCTTCCCCCTTTCGAAATTACAGTCAATACTGTTGCCATTGAAACCCTAAAATAATTAATTACAAAGAAGTTAAAACCCCCAAAATGCACATCTACATGATATGAAGAGGGGGTATACATATACCAATTTGGTGAAGATTGTTCAAGCACTTTAAGAGTTATACTTTAGAAACAAACCCTTCACTTTAAAATTACAAAGCGTTAAACGTTTTGCGATGGAAACCCCAAAAAACATTAAGTTAAAGAGAAGTTGAGAAGGGCACATCTACATGATATAAAGAGGATTATTACCAAATTTGGTAAAGATTCATCATGTAGTTTCAGAGTTATGATCTGGAAACTAACCTTACTCTTAAAAATGACATCGTCCAAACTGTTCATATTGACACTGTAAACATGAAATTCAAACCCACAAAAGGCACATCTACATGATATGAAGAGGATGTATACACAATTTTGAGACGATTGGTCTAGTAGTTTGCAAGTTAAACTCCAGGAACAAACGAGCACTCCAACAAGGACACGGACGGCAACGGGAGCTCAGCCAAAACCAGGTCTTTGGTTCCATTCCTGTGGCCTGATTCTTGTTTGTTAATCAACCGTAGCATATCTTAAATTTGACTGACATTCAAAAGGGGGTGTGCTTGTAAAGGACATGGCTGCAGAAAATGAACATGCTTCACCTGAACAAGACTTCCTATTTAAATCAACCAAATTTCACATGATATTCAATGTTAAAGTTTTTGCGTAAAATGAAGGGCACAGAGACTCTGATGTCATTC
Organism: Steromphala cineraria; assembly: GCA_916613615.1. NCBI lineage: Eukaryota > Metazoa > Mollusca > Gastropoda > Trochida > Trochidae > Steromphala > Steromphala cineraria. The sequence continues at coordinate 9,273,691 of OU744730.1, forward strand.
TAAAGAATTTGATATCATTCTGACATGTGAAACAAATTAAGAGGAAGTATCTGTCATTATTTTGGGATACAGAGGTTTAAATTTTGTCATGCAAAAATGCTGCGTCCGGCTCCTTTGTGATAAAATGGAAATCTACACTTGCTCTATTGATAGGTTTCACTTACAGTCAAAACCAGCGGATTTAGAATCTTGATGTTTTTAAAAAAAACAGCAAAAACTGCCTCTTTAAGATCAATCGATTGGGAAGAAGTGCTTGCGAACAAAAGCAACATGTAATACCCACTACTGTGCAGATCAATAAATTATCAGGCTCTCTATTATCCCTGACAATGTTGGGAAAATTGGCCTAGTTGATTAATATTAATTTACAAAATCAAACAATAATAGGTATTGATATTTTCGCCACGAAGACAGTATAAATCAAGACCCAGTAGCAGTGATCTTCTTGCTCATAAGTTTAACTGTTTTCTATCAAACACTTCTTTATACGATTGTGTTGAAATGTGCTTCATTTTTAGTATGTAATCAATCTTATCTTATGTCATCCTTGTTATAGACCTGTTTAGAAATCCATGCACTCAATTGGAAAATTGATGTTGATATAATTATCTTTTAAATAAAAAAACTAAGTGTAAACAAGACCATTAAAAACAATTGTTATTTTCTATACATTATGGTTCACTTTGACTTAAGTTGACTTTTCTGGTAACATGAGTTCAGTAAATAGACATCCCGGTAAAAGGAAATTGAAAATATTCAATGTTTAAAAGGAATATAGATAACAATGTCCCTTCTAGACAATAGGCACCCTTAATCGCATCCTTGCTCCCTTCTTGGTTCATATATAAAGTTCTATACAATGTCACCTGCCTTAACTTAGTAAACCAGTTTTTAGATTGACTTTTCAAACCTTCTGCATATTCTAAATGATATTTGTAGGGGAAATGAAGGGAAAATGGGATAGCAAATGATGAAATTGACATTAATACCCCAGTTCATGAGGTTCTGGATAGGCAACACAGGAGAGCAACATTTCATTAAACTACAATTTTATACAACATATAATTGGTAAATAAACGTTTTTACATCATAGATCTTGCCAAGAAACAAAGTTTTTATTAATTATTAGACATTATGTTTCCCATTTTAGATAGCTTTGCAGGAGACATAATGTTTTCAGTTCCATCAGTGGTTCAGTTATGCCAATATTCCGTGGTTCGTTTCTTGGCCATATCTCAAAAACCATTATTTCTTTTACGAAAATTGGTTATAGTTAGAACTACTGGTCGAGTAGTGCCTTTTATGAATATGATTTTTTAAATTTATAATGGTTTCTATGGAAACCGTTTGAATTTAGTGCATATTGGGGTAGGGTAATTTACGGGGTCATATCTAAAAGATCCTTCATTTTTAAAAAAAAACCTAGTATGTCGTTAAATCTTATGATGGAGTGGTGCGTTTTGCTATTTCGTTTATTCTTGATTTTGTTCTGGTTTCCACGGAATCAAATTGAACTAAGTGCATATTGCGGGTGAGGTTTGTTTCCAAGCATTGCTCAAAATCTATTCACAATAATATCATGAAACATGGTTTGTGGTTAAACCTGGTGTAGTGGTTCTTTTGCTATTTTTTTTTTTTATTTATTTTGGTTTTCCGTGAAAACAATTTGGGTTTAGTATATATTGGTAGGTCTATATTCAGGCTGAACTGTTCAATCCTTTTTGCTAAACTTGGTATGTGATTAGACCTTGTGGTGGTTTGGTACCTGTTGCTCAAATTTATAATTTTTGACTGGTTTTCCTAGAAACAATTTGAGTTAGTATATATTGGAGGTAGGGTGATTTTCATTTTTCACTTGTCTCTAGTGTCTAGTCTTCTTTTAAACCTGAATTCAGGTCTTTGTTTTAGGTAAACTTGTATTGGTTGTTTTGATTTATTTTCATGTTTTCAACAAACACCATAACAACTATTTAAAAAAAAAATTAGAAAGAAAAATGTATTTTAGTTGTGCGGGAAAGAAAGACGTTTAAAGGTCTTTTTAGAATATAAGAATATAAGATTTTGAGAATATTATTAGGTTTTAAAGTACATGTACATTACGTGACGCAGTGAATTTAGTTTATGAAAAATCTGTGCAAGAATGATTGTATTTAAGGTAGATGTTTGATAGTCCCATGTTGTTCGACAACTGTTTAGAGTATTTATTATATTGATATTTTTAGATAGGACTAGATCTACATTATTGAGCATTAAGATTGTGATTGAAACTATTAACTAGGAAAACAAACTAAATGCTATTCAAAATCTTGTATTCGTGAAGGTTGTTCTTGTTCACCATCTGTCATTTTGCTGTATAGATAATTGTAAATTAATTATGTACATTCTAAGGAGAGAGTATTTTAAGTTGGATAACTTGTTCCTTATCTTTTTCGAAGTGAAAAAAAGATGTTTAAACCAATAACATTTGTACATTTTATAATCTGAATCGGTAATAAAAGTCGCACTTACCAGTTTCAAACATTTAACACAGAACTTTTTGTGTTATCAATTGTTATTACAAAAAAAAAAATTGAATTTATGAAAAGATGAAGTTTTATATTTATGACGTTTATCATGTTAACTTTTTTGTTCTTGATCCAGTTCATATAGCCCTTTGTTAAAGTAATATCGATTTTGTGGCAATGTCAAAGCAATACACAATACAGAGTTTTCCTAAGTGACTAGACACACTGATGTTGTGAAACATCTGACTTGGAAAACATAACAAAACAAATCTATTCTCCAATGCACAGTACTGCTTAGTAACAAGCTAGACCCATTGATGTGTAAACATCTGACTTGAAAAACAACATCTTGAACACAACTCATGATATCCATGCATACCATAAACGCCCTCAGCAACAAACACACACCTTTGAAAAAATATATATAGGAAAATTTTTTAAACATTGATAATGGTAAACTCACGGGCAAAAGAAAGGTTTCACTTCAGTTGGTTTCGATTTTACAATGATTTGAAATATATATGACGCATTTGATTATGGAATCATCAACATTAATCATATCTACAATATTTCATATGAATTGATCATTGATTGATTCATTTTTTGTTAAGATATCTTTGTTTAAAGAAGACCGGGGTAAAAAATGAAATTTACACTAACAAGACCCCTACCATGTTAAAAAGAGTGTAAATGAGTGGAAAACAAGGTTTGTTTTGTGATTTTTTAGTAAAATATAACTTATATATCGATGGCCATTTGTTGCTTATTAAAATTAATTTAAAAAAAAAAGTAATTGAAAATTTCAATTTTCCAAAAAAAAATCAAACACGTCTAGAAGTATTCTTTGATTGATAACTAAAGGCTTGCACTGTTCTGTTTTAGCGTACGACGTCTAAAAATGAAAATATTTGTAATTGAAAATTATGTATATGATGAAATCAACTGAGGTGAAACCTTTCTTTTGCCCATGCGTTTACAGGTATCATCTGGTAATTTACATCATTGATGTTTTAAGGATTACCGTAGAAGGGATGATGTAAATTATTCCAGGAGTAAATGTAATTTTACAATGTACAACGTAGTAAATTATATAGTAAAACTCTTTGGAAATATACCACAACACTACAAAAGCTTACAAAGGCCAAATTCATTTACAAAATTAAGAAACCCTTATTATCACACATTTTGAAGGTGTAGATATAAGTTTTCGAAATTGTATATTCAAGTTGGAATGTTGTATCTTTTCAAGTTTTAAAGTTGAAATAACAACTTATAAAGGTGTTATATAAACTTTTAATAGTGCAAATACAACATTGTAAGGTATGTTAGCGATTTGTCAAAGTTGTACTTTTACATTTAAATTGTGTTATTTCAGCTTTTTAAAGTCATAAGACCATAAGACATATTTTCTTCGATTGTCCCATTGTTTACGATACATGTATATGGAAATTAAGAAATGAATAGAGACATAAATCTAAATGAACATAAACTTATCAAAACGAAAACATTTTGGATATCACGAAAACAGAAACAGAGTTTTGAACCTCTATGAAATACACAATATTCAAAACAAAACATTCAACTGCACCCCTTATTACAAGTTACCACAATTGTGTTTGATACATTTCACCCAATTAACATCAGAATTTTCCACAGTAAGACATTTTACCACGTCTTCGTTACAAATTTAACGCAGTTATGACATCTTACAGCATGTATAACATCTTACACCGTTGTCGACTTGTCTAGTTCTGTCATTAACAAACTAGTTTTTAAAAGATATGAATGATATATGAACTAATCAATACAACCATACTTCATTGTAAACAGATTCCTATACATGTACTAATTGATCTATGTTCTTTGAAACATTTTGTGACAATATCAAAGCACGTTTCAGTTCCTTGTTAAACAGGCGTGCCATGTTGTGAAGCACTTGTTTTGTTCTGTCATGAGCAAGCTGGGTCTGAAAGAAAGGATATATATAATTTCTTAACCAATCAATGGTTCTACAAAACAAAAGTTATGTGCACTTTTTGATTTATGTTATTTGAAATTTTATAACACGTGCACAGGTTTTGGGATTGTGTTTTGGGATGTTACATTTGATATCCTGCATTTTGAATATTAATCATATTTTTAGCCTTGGTGAGCAAAATTGTAAGTGCTTATTCCTAATTCATAACATTTGCCATCCAAAAACACTGGAACATGATGATTTCGTTATCATAAAATTCAATTATATATTCTCTGGAAACCTGCCAGAAAACACTTCTTTAAGCAAAAACATGCAAATACGTGCATTGATGTATGCAAATGAACAGTGTAATCATATTTAACGGTAAATTAAAATGACAATAACTCCCTATTGTTGGGTTTTGATATTTTTAAAAATGTGATGATTCTTCATATGACAAACAATTGAACATTTCTTTGGCATTCGAACTTGTGTATGGATTATGTTGTTATGTTGATTTACTAAAGGCGTTTGAAATGTAACCCTTGTGACCTTATCAGACTTTCAAAAGAAGTATGACCTTTTAGATTTGCATTGGTTTTAGCTGTTTTTTATCCCAACGCATACCGGAAATAGCTTTGTCTTTATTATGCAGAGAACAACCCATGATTGCGTGATAAAAATTTGTTTGTAAAAACTAGCCCTTAAATTATAACAAAGGAGTCAATTAGTCTGTACATAAAGTTTCAGCTTTAAAGGCCCATGCTTCTGGAGAAGAAGATGAAAATAGTTTTAAGGGTGTGACCCTTTTGTAGGTGCAACAGGGCCACAAAAGCTGTAACTCTTAATTCTCACTAGTCAAGGAGTCTGTACACACATTTACAGCTTTCTAGGCCTTGTAGGTGTGGAGAACAAAATGAAAATAGGTTTTTAGGGCATGGCCCCTGTTGCTCTTATTTTGGGCCACAGGGCCTTCTTAGCTATAAATTACAATCCTCACTAGTCAAGGACTCTGTACAACAGGTTTCAGCTTTCTACGCCTTATGCTCCTTGAGAAGAAGAAGAAAAAAGGTTTTAAAGGGCATTGTATTACGTTTATTTTGGCATTGTCATATCATTTTGACGATTAAGGTCCTGATGTCCTGATTTTGATTCCAAATTAATCTATTTTCTTATTTTTAGTATTTAACTTTATGTTATGGTCAAATCTGAAAAATAAATTCAGAACGTTGTATGAATGATATGCCAGTTATCTCAAATGTTTATTAATAAATTTCAAACTTTACACATAGATAAGGGCTATGTTTATCATTGGTATATTACCATCATTTGAATGAATATAAATATCAATAATTACAATTTCTAAATTTTCATATAACCATAATTATTTGTGTATTAATATTAATTGCATTCTTAGTATATGATAATGGGCTTGCTTGTCTTATGAATTTCATGGTATTATTTTCTCATCCTATTCTTCAAGTTGTATCACGCAGCAAATAGAATTTATCATTAATTGAGTTTTATGTTTAATGAAGCATAAAAACACAAAAGACCCGAACAAATCAGACTTCCATATCCATCTTTCAAAAGAAGAAATTTGTCATGGTAGCGATCACTAAGCATCACAAATGACCTGCTTTCAAACAAACACTCACAGTTCATTGGCGGGGTAAGCTAGGTCAGTTGAGAACATTTCTAGTATCCAATCATATTCTTCAAGCAACACAGTAAGGTAGATTTATGAAATTTCCTCACTGCTGTCCATTGTAGTTCTTGGCTCAAGAACTATCTGCAAGAATATGTTCACTTCCTTATCACTTCATTAAGGATTTGAATCTGAACTGACTTTTTGTCTTTGAATCTTCGTCATTTTCTGAAAGAACCACGATGCAGTTTGCTTTCAACATGATAATGTTGCTGCAGAATTCAATTGTTGAACACTTGGACCCAGGAGTCTCAGTTAGATCAAAGATCCACTGTGTCTCCTTGTGCTCTCTTGAAAACTGCTGTTTGTCTGTGTTCTATGATCAAACTCACAGAATGTGTCATTTGCAGGAATCACAGTATGAGATCAGAGATCTAACCATCTCAGCCCCTGGATTTCACTATCTTATCAGGAGAAATGGTATGTTTTCACAAAACATTTATTGTTTTATGTCACAGTATTAGATTTATAACACTATTTACTATTATGACATAAGAACTACTTCTTTTCTTTGATATGGGGTTTTAGGCCATGGCAATGTGACAAACCATGCATGAAAATAATGAAATGTTAAATATGAAAAAAGTTAAATTGTGATTTAACCAAACATGTTAACCAAACTTCATTCTATTTGTCTAGTGCATATGTGGAATCCTTCTTTTATTAATTTATAATATTTCTAGAATATTCTAATTTTAAAACTTTTATGAGATTTTCAATCAATTTCAAAACTACTTGTACACTTTGGCAAAGCATAAAAAGGAACTTTATAGTCATTGGTGAAATAAGAAAAGCAAATATTTCATGTAAAAGTTCCACCCTTTGTAAAACATCCTCATTTATATTTCCGGACTGTTGATTAGCTATACTTAACGCACATATCCACACTGGTGGCAGTCTACAGTCAGAGCAATCAATATTTACTTAGATGGTATAATTTCTGCTTTAAGCATCTTCCCCGGTTAGTGGTTAATATTTATGTAGTTGTTTATCTCTTAATCGTTTCAGTATTGGGCATTTTTGTTCTCATTTATTTGATATCAACAAAATTAAATCTGATCACAAATTAACTTAAATCATAGTAATTAATATATAGGAATTTGTGGTTAATCTAAAGCCATTTACACTATCAAAAGAAGTATGTAAGAAATCTAATATCAACTTTATATCTACTTTTATTATACTGTACTGTATCATCCGACACTGATCTCAACTTTACTTTCAAGGGATTTGTGGTGATCGTTTAGACATACATGTACATTGTATATACACTAAAACTAATACGAAATTTCATACTAAAATTGAAACTACTTCACAAAAAAGTAAACCCTAGATCCAAGATGAAGAATGAAGATTGAAATAGCGATCAAGTGGCAGTTTATGTCCTTCTTTTGATTGAGTAAGTTCAACTTGAGATTGTGTTGATCTTTTTGAAATACCTTAGCCTTGGTAAAACAATACATAATTTCCTGCAATCGATCAATAATATTAGTGAAAATTTATAATATGTACGAACATTATATCAAGTATTTCAATAACATGTTTTTAATTCACATTATCTCATAATTCATCAATATTAACATCGTCAATATTCAGCTATATGAGACATACAAAACTGAAATTTAAAAAAAGTCCAATAAGTTTTTCCAAACTATTTTTCCTTCAAAGGACAGGTTATCTCACAATTCAGCGAGGGAAGTGGTTTCATGTCACTGGATAAAACATTTATTAATAACATTGTCTTTATGATGTTCGGCGTCCATCCGACCGTCTGTCTATCCATCTGTAGACTTTGTGCATATTCGACTTCTACTTCAGAAGCATATGGCTTAGAGAGCTGAAACTTTGTCTACAGACTCCTTGGCCAGTTAGGATTATGATTTTTATCTTTGGTGGTCAGTTATTGAGCCATGTGTTCTTCTATATCTTTGGTGGCCTTTCTGCCACTATTAAGGATCACAGAAGCCACGCCCAAATTTTCACGAAATGAAAAAATAAGATGTACGTTTAAATATATATAAATACTGACTTGATTAATTCTTTAATTGGGTAAATGTAAGCAGAATTATAAACCTATTATCTTTACTTTTTAAAAACAGATAGAAGTCCTGAATGCAACTGTAGCATTTATAACTTTTGTGAAAAAGTGGGGAAACATTAGCCTTTTCATAGTTTAAGAAGCACCTGAAAAAAGGTTTTGCAAAAATGTACTTTGTATAGCAGAAAGAAAAAAGCTCAACAGTATGTGGTAACAATAACCAAGCTAAGACAAACATCAACAATTTCATTCCTGACGATATAAAATCTAAATTAAAAAACAAAAACGTTTAATTTCTAAACACACACCAGACTAAAAAGTTTGCATCGGAAACATGATAGATACGGGTAATTTATCACATAATCCAAAGTTCTTACAATTACAAAGACCAGATGCCAATTAATTGATATATTCAACTGCAATATTCACTTTTACCATATGTCAAGATTAATCTCCGATATAACTTTATAATATTTTGCCTAATTGTGAATATTGTGAATATATTTTACAATTATTAATTGTATCACTTTCCTTTTTTAAGGCACAGGCGGATTTGGTTACACATTGATTCAAGATCTCAACCTCTTTTACAAGCTATACACGTGTAAAAAGACCTGGCATGAAGCGAACAGGGTTTGTGAACAGGATGGTGGCCATCTTCTCAAAGTGGACTCTGACGAAGTGCACGACATAGTTGCAAGAAAGGCAAAACAATGTTTAGGTATTTCATTCTTTGTTATATATATCAAGACACATATAATGGTGGAAATCAATTTATCATATTAAAAAAGATTGATCCAGTCCGAACCATCCGAAGAAAACTCTTTCTTATATATATATTAAACATAATATATATTCTTATTCATATATTCTTTGAAAATAACAAACAGAAAATGGGGCTTCATGTGTGTTCATTACCAATCGGTTTCACAACATAGTTTTCATCAGGTGTAGCACAACAGCACACAAATCCAAGAAGAAGGCCATGTCTGGATTTTACAAATTGGTTTATTATCGGATGGCACATTACTCTCCAGGCCGGTGTTACATTCACATCTAGCGGGTCCACAACAGAGTCATACCCAAGACCCCGTCGTGCTACCCCCAGTGTGACCAGGCCTGGAGTCTTGAACAAGTCTTTCGCCAATCTCCTCCTGAACTGAGGTTTCAATCCTATTTATGCATCATACATGGCAACAATTACATGGCAACACAATACCAACATACAACATAGGTAATCTGACAGGTTTATACATTAATAGGTTACAGATTTAATCCTGGACAACCGGAGAGTCCGGACTATATGGTCCGCTTATAGCTTATAGAGTTAATGACATAGTTACTGACCATGTCTAAGGCTATTTAGAAGCATAACATAGAAACCATAGTGTTTCACTCGTATCCCCCAATCTTCGGAATATATCTGACACAGTATAAGACAGATTCCGCTGGTTTCATACATAGGCACACGAGAGGAACGAAGAGGAACACTAAATATTCATGATTTAAAATGAATTCATCAACATTTGTTTTTAAACATCGTGCACTTTATCAATTATACACCAAACATGATTTGCATCTAATAATAATCTATTTGTGCAGCGCATTTCATCACACAGCATGCTTCAAGTGCACAGTTACAGCTTTTAACGTTCACCATATACATTATATCAATTGAACTGATCACAATAAGCTTTCAATTAATATGTCATAAACATAAAAGTTATATCATGGTTTATAGTCATCAACGTGCGATTAGAATTTAATTATTACAAAATATATATCAATGGTCAGAGTCAGTTTCACTTTCACTTCTGGTTAATCCAGACCGCAGCCGCCGTAGACTGGTCCCCATTGCCTTGCTGTCCACGACCCACTATCCGGGCTCTTCTTTCTGAGAACACCAGGGTCGCTCCTCCAGCTGACGGATTCCAGCAGTCATTCCGGAAACATTGGTGATCCCTACATGAGGTGCAGATCAATCCGATCTACTGACGATCTCCACGTCCCCTGCTTCAACAGACACCGTCATGTCCCTGGAATCACCAAATGCTGTTTCAACACCCTTATGTTACCAAGGGTGCACTGCTCCGTCGATCAGATCCCGGGGTCGAGTCTACAGGTGCAAACTTCCACTGCTCTCTGGAAACTTGGTGTGTTAGCGCACGGGGGTGCAGATATAGCATATCTGCTGACGACATCCACGTCTTCTGCATTAGTAGAAACCACCTGGTGGCTCTGAATTCACCAATTGCCGTTTCCCTACCTGACCATTTTTCGGATATCATCTGTCCTTAACTTACAGTAACCTTATCCTAAACACAACAATACTATAATCACTAAATCACTTGCAGCATATAGATCCCAAACTACATTCCCTGTCACTACCGTATTGTGTTGCCATGTAAATCTCCCAATAGAACAAATGCACCTGACCGTCCAACTATTCCTGAATATACTACATATTTTCATTCTTAGAAAATATAAGCATATTTTCACCAGACTGTATTTACTCTTAAGATTATATCTCTTAAACCCAAGAGATAGAAGCCTGCAGTAAATTCCTACTTTGCGTTGTGTCTTTTTTTTTAAACTTCATAATTCTAACAGTTGATTTCCATGTCCTAATCCCTAGAACTACCCTTTGCACAACATAATGCTTGGTTGGATTTAGTAGGGCTAATCTCTAGCCTTCAGACCCGGGAATAATCCACCAAAGGCCTGTAAATCAAGGCTATTCAAGTCAATGGACGGCTCATGAGCTAGTCTCGAGTTCCCAAAGTTATATTCCCGCCAGCTCGTCTGAGCAATCCCACATGGACATACCGCGGGCTTACCATATAACTTACTCTAACTACTCGTCAACACCTCCACTCCAGACCTTAGAGAAGCCTTACACCAATATCAAGTCATATCAAGCATTTCATCAGCCCTTGTCTTCTTCCTCATTCGATTAATTTAAGCCCTAATTTCTATATTCAAATTTCGCCCCATTCTTAACATACTTGATTGAATTAAGCTAGTAATCCCTGGTCTCCAGACTTGAGATTAATCCACCAAAGATTATCCCACGTACCCGTCTGTAATAAAGACCATTCAAATCAATGGAGGGTCCGTGTTTTCATCCCGAGTTAACAGTATTACCCAAACCAGTAATACACCCGCATTACACATCCACCCCGTCCACTCCAGATCCTAGGAAAACCTAACTTCAAACAATATCAAGCCTTCTGACCCAGGACTAATCCAACAAAAGCATGCCTCATTTTTTTTTTATAGATTACACCTGCTCTATACCTAATTCTCCCTTCACATCATACTACCTTCTTAGCCCTGACTTTATGATTATCTACAGGCAATACCCCAAAAGAGTTCACAATCTCTTCCTAATCACCTGTAATACCATCTATAATGCCTTCTCGTACACCTTGTTAAGTATTTGAACACATTTCTCCCATTCCCCATATTTACTGACCGTGGTAATTCAGTTAATGATTTACACCCCTAACATCTGACATATTCTCAGTTCTACTTGTGCCGTTTCTATTACTAATCTTCACTGCTACGTTAACCACCTTACACTATCAATAACGTTTCAATGAAAACACTTTGGATACCCCAGAGGAGACGGGACAGAGTTGACAACAATCAGCACTCCTATCCACTCTAACCTGTCCAATTTATTTATATTTGATACTTTGAACAAAGATGGCCAGATGATAGAAAATTGAGCAGGAGTTCCACGAGCAAAGGGCACTCACCAAAGCCACCAGACAGTCCCGCCTTTTCATTGGATCCGGGTCACGGCACCAAAAGAGATCCCCGTGTAGCACAACAGCACACAAATCCAAGAAGAAGGCCATGTCTGGATTTTACAAATTGGTTTATTATCGGATGGCACATTACTCTCCAGGCCGGTGTTACATTCACATCTAGCGGGTCCACAACAGAGTCATACCCAAGACCCCGTCGTGCTACCCCCAGTGTGACCAGGCCTGGAGTCTTGAACAAGTCTTTCGCCAATCTCCTCCTGAACTGAGGTTTCAATCCTATTTATGCATCATACATGGCAACAATTACATGGCAACACAATACCAACATACAACATAGGTAATCTGACAGGTTTATACATTAATAGGTTACAGATTTAATCCTGGACAACCGGAGAGTCCGGACTATATGGTCCGCTTATAGCTTATAGAGTTAATGACATAGTTACTGACCATGTCTAAGGCTATTTAGAAGCATAACATAGAAACCATAGTGTTTCACAGGGTAGCTTATACATTGTCTTGATAATGGCATAGCGTCAACAATGGCAAACGGGAGATATATTTATTTTCATTTATGGGAACTTTCAATTTTTATTCATACTTGCAAAGACACAGATAATTGTCGAAATGAATTCATCGTATTAAAGAAGATAAGGCTCACATTCGATTTTGTTTCTCTCCAAACAAAGGTACATAAAACATTTAATCCTGATTAAATGCAAACAAAGTTAGATTTACAAAGAGAAAACTAAACTCCGTCCAGTTTCATAACATTTTAGAAACGACTAAATGGATTGGCGTTTAACGAGCGAAAGAAAATTTAATACCTATACCATTCACAAGTTTCATAAAAAAAATAGAGTTAAGTAATTCATTCATTACTGACTTAATTACATCGTAAAAAAATAAAGAAATTCGCATATGTGTCATAACTTTGTCAATTTATTAAATGGCTTTATCTTTAACGGGAATGATATAATGTTCGTTAGTCATGATTTTTGCGAGTGAATCATGTCAAAGGCTCTGAGACGAGAAATGGTTTGGTGTGCACCTTTTTTACAGCTAGGTGAAACCAAAGGAAGCCGTCCTATTTGAACAGAGATTTACTGAAAAATATCATGCGACTTGAGTTACCTCTGTAGGAAGAGAATTGTGGCCAATGTGTTGGCATTCATTTGATGAGGATTTAATTGTAGATTTAATTTCAGGCAAACTCTTTCTCGGCGGTACAGACGAGGCTGTAGAAGGCGAGTGGTTTTGGCCTGATGGATCAATGGTTCAGTCGAAATTTTGGGCACCTGGTCAACCTAATAACAAGGGGGATCAAGATTATATGTTTGTCTCAGGCACCGAAACAAGCAGATACACATTGCATGATGGTGAAATTAATGCGAAACGTGGCTTTTTCTGTCAGATATAACCTTATCATCATCAAGAGTGAACTTTTACCCAATTTTAGGCAAACGCCAATTACAGCTCTTTACTTTTTTAGCTAATGAAGTGACCTGCGTCCCTTGTGTAAGAATGCTTGGGCTCCAGATACTGTGCTTAATGCGTCTTGAGTAATGACATTTCAGTGACTGAAAACGAGATTATGCCACTTACTGTGTATGGATAATCTGTTAGCGATACTGGACATTTGGTTATGAAATAAGTTATTGTAGGATGGAAAAAGAAATCCCTTAAAAGTATGACATATCTGTGAAAAATGTTAATAAAAGTGTTATATGCTTATCAGTGTGTTTCAAAGTATGTTTCACTTTGGTTAATTGAGATTATTATTTTTTGGCGAATTCTCATTTCTGTCTCCTCGAGTGGTCTGGGGAATTTTTGAGTGATATTGTCTCCTTCTACTGCTTTTGTTGATTGTATTGTCACTGTAATTCTATAATCCATGGCATATATGATAAATACTACTTTTTGGCAAAATGATTTATGATAAGTTGGGGAGCAATCTGTAGTCTCAGAAATATTTATAAGAAAGCTAAACGCATTTTGATTCAGACAAAGGTTTGTAAAACTTTTAATACAATATAATATTTTATATATTATACAGAATTATCATAATACCCATTCTGTTAATCGTTTATCTTTACACTACATTTGACTACATTAAATGTGTAAATAGAATGAGTAAATGTGTTATGAATAACAAAACATTCAACGACTGTTTTAAATTTTCTGCTTTAAATACAGACATACTTAATGATTACAATAATTCGTCATACCCAGCAACGAATTGCTTTAAGTAATAATGCTCACATTAATTAAAAACCTAATTCACCAACTCACACTCTAACTCACATTACGTAAGGAAGTGTCGCTAAGTGATTTTGCTGTTATCGGGTGGTCATCCTACTGTGATTTAGTCGATCGTGTCCTATGGCTTCAAGCATTTGTGTTTATAATCTATTATTGTTAAATATTGCTGAGTGTATATCAATGAACATTAGGATGCCATTTTAATAACTCAAGTGTGTAACTAAATGTACGATTTCTAACTTGAATGTCCCTAGTGAAATCGAAACACACACACACTGTAAGCAAGTGAAAACACATTTAGCTACACAGAACTTTATCCAAATAATGCCAGATTTCTAAAACAAACTGATTTCTGTATTGCATAATTCATATGCCATTAAATTTTTACATGGGTTTGACAGTCAGAAAATATTGAAAATCAAGAGTTCAATCTTTTAATAATTTACACCACAATTGTAGTCATGTTGCTGCTTAACACGTGATTTAAGCATGTTGTTGTAGTTGTAAGGGGACTTGCCTGTCACGTTGAATGCCCAGGTTCGAATCCCGGTGGAATCACCATAAATTTCGAACCTGGGCTCAACACTGTGTTGCGTCCTTGGTCAAGCACTTCATCTACATTGCACTTAGTTCACCAAGCTGTATCCCCGTTGATCAGTTCTGGACTGGATACTAGGCGTTGAAATTAGTTTTATTATAATTATTATAGCATGATGTTCTCATTCATATAGATAAAAACCTATATCCTGTACGACAAATCGTAATTGTACATATATTCATTGCTATCAGAAGCACACTTTCATCAGTTTCAATATTTCAAAGAACATAACTGTTTTTGTTCTATTAACCATTATGAATCCTGGATTCTGTTATCCATGTCAGGGATGTTTCTATAGACACAGAAGTGACCCTACTCGAGCAGACTGCTGTTCTGACGACTGAACCTCATCCTAAGTCTCGTAGCCTCCACCAACTCCTCCATGTGTGAATTGTTAGCATCTATCTTGAAGGACCCATGATGTCGTCTCATAACAACTACAAACTCTTCATCTGTGTGATCTTCCCATAGAAGAGTATCTCTTTGTTTTCTACCTTGCCTTCAAGGCATAGACAAACTGTGAAACGTAGCAGCGACACCTATCGTGATCACGAGTTCCTTACCAGCTTCTCTATAATAGCCAATGAAATTGCCATTTACAAACAGCGGTTCAAAATGTAAGTGAAATATTTCAAAAACTTCAGTCTGTTTTAAGCACCAAAAATGTAAAGAAAATTACAATTACGAATCCTCCAAGACAAGTTGTTCTCTCTCCTTTGCAATAAGCATACACAAAAGTCAGAAATGTTTTGAGAGTATTTTTGTTAGTTCTTCAAACATTTAGAAAGAGTAAGGTTATTTTGATTTGAACTAAATAGAAAATTACACAAGGCATGATATTATATATTGGCCTACATTTTCCTTATCTAAAATTGATCAATCATCATAACAAAATCATTATAGTTTTTATTATTATTTTGTTTCCATGCAGTTGGGTTACGTGTTTTTCTTGAATCCATGTATAATTTTACAGAAAAGTCACAACGTTTTAAGTTATTAAAAAATACATTCTATATATATTTGTTGTTTTTCAAGCGTTTAGTACTATTTGTGCCTTGGTTGCACTACACAACTCTTAAGTTTATCAAATCAATTTTGATAATATATTGTATTCAGTCATATCAAATGAAGCAGTAATTGTAGTTGTTTGTGTCAATTCATATTCATGTACATATTAATACTTTTTCATGAATAAACCTTGTTTTATCAGTACCTATGTCTGATGTGTTGGTATTTCCTTCATTCCTTTTAGTTTCATCTGGTGACAATCGTGATCCATTTCGGAAGCCATTTCCTCAATATTTAGACAGTCATGGCCCTTGGTCGTGTAATTGGACGTGAATGTTTAACAGGTTTGACATTCAACTTGGAAAAAGTTTTCTCAGACACTAATACAACTAGGTGAATGAATTTTGTTTAAAAAAAATATGTCTTTTCATTGATCTATGACATATGGCCTAAGACAAATTTGTTGGTTTAGGAGCCATGCTCAATGTTTTCTGTTTTTCGTTGATGTTCACCAGGTGTGGTTCGTCACCAAAGTCTTTGAAATTTGTAATCGTTCATCAAAATGGCAAAGAATCCTAAAAAGAAAGTTTTCCTTCTATAGTGTTTCCATGATTGAGAAATGCAAGGTTGAAATAGTGATTCTCTACGGCAATAGAAACACAATCTTTAATTGATTTATGACCTATTGCGTAAGGCAGATTGTATTGGTCTGTGAACCATACTCACTGTTTTCTTTTTTGTTGTTGTTCACCATGAGTAATTCGTTTCCGGACTCTAAGATACTTGTAATAGCTCATAAAAAATGGCACAGAAACCTACAACAAATCTTCCGTTCAATTGTGTTCAGGAGCGAAAAATGCTATATTAAGAAAATGATTCTCATGAATGAAACATGTTAGTCGAAACTAGCCTATGTGCACAATATATTCAACGGCAAAAGGAACTCAATTTGAAATCTTATCATTGTTATTAAATTGAATTGATATTTAAGGCTATTAACAAAGAAATATTGTTCATAACTAAAAATCTATGCGTACATCCAAATGAAAATTTTAATCTGTGACGTCACAAAAAGTCGGACACAGGAGGGATGGTTTTGAGTGAGTATATTGTGTGTTTCCTTTGTGCTCTTAGACATGTCTGCAGTCGCTTGAGCTTTAAAAGCCACATGAATCGCCGATAGTGTTGATGAATTCATCCTTCCTCCCAGAAATGTTCGATAGGATTCATGTCTGACGAGTTTTATCCACGCAGGAATCAATAAAAACAGCGTTCAGGACGTATTGCCATGGTCTTGTACCAAGATTGGACCTGTAAGGTGCCTATCGCTGTCTTGCCAGTGTGTGAGGTCGTCAAAGGGCCGTGTCAGGGAAAGGATACCAACATTGGGTGTTGTTAGCACAAAGCCCTCTACGTTTAGGATGACTGCTGATATAGCGTAATGTTGTCCTAATCGTTCTTTCATTGGTCTCATATGCATTTTCAAGTGTAAAATGGGGACAGAATGGTCCTGAACAAAATATGTTTCGGGTGGCGCAGGTGCCAAGTTGAGGACAGTCACGGACTATAAAGTGTTCTTACTCACAAAAACAGATCTCGTTTCCAAACATCATTTCAGCTGAATTTTTTTTTTGAAAATTCCACATATTTTCAGTGTTATATTCCGGGAAAATTTCCCTTCCCCCTTCGAAATTAAAAAGTCACCACTTTTGCCATTGAAACCCAAAAAGATATAATTGAAAAGAAGTTGAAACCCCCAAAAGGCACATCTACATGATATAAAGAGGAGGTATACATGTACAAATTTGGTGAAGATTGGTCAACTACTTTAAGAGTTATTATTGTTGCGATGGAAACCAAACAAAATATATAATTCATCATGGTGGGCACAGAACCTCTGACGTCATTCTGCAAATTAGAAGAAAGTATTTGCCATTATTTTGGGGTATCGATTTAAACTTTGTCATGCATAAATGCTGCATCCGATCGCTTTTGGATAAAATGGAAATCTACACTTGCTCTGTTGATAGGTTTCACTTACAGTCAAAACCAGTGGATGCACAATTTTGATGTTTTTCCAAAACAGCATAAACTGCCTCTATAAGCTAAGTCGATGGAGAAGAAGTGCTTACGAACAAAAGCAACATTTAAAACCCACTACTGTGCAGATCAATAATTTATCAAAGGCTATCTATTAACCCTGACAAAATTTTGAAAATCGGCCCAGTTGATTAATATTAATTTATGAAATCGGACAATAATAGGTAATCAGTGTAGTATTGAATTAAGTGCATTGGTCGATAAGTATGAACTGTTGCATAAACATTTCATTTGTCATATGATCAAGACCGACAATGCCGTTAATCAAATGTTATTTTGTAAACTCTCACGCAGCCAGAATGTAAGAAACGAGTTGATAATGTCTGATAGATCAAGTATTCCAAACTCATATTAATCAGACGTGTGTCAAAACCTGTTTTAACAAGAATATTGAAAAAACATTATCAAAGAAAGAAAAGTAAATATCAAATGAAAACAAAGCCAGTATATTGAAGTTATCTAACAAATTAAAAACATTTTAATATCTGAAAAAAAAACCAACCCCAAAACAATCTGAAATCGAAACAGCTCTCTTCATGATGATTGTTTCAGAGAGATCTAATGACTGTGTGTATTGTTCAATCTATGCAGGCAGAACGAGAAACACGCGTTTGTTCAATCTATGCAGGCAGAACGAGAAACGCGTGTTTGTTCAATATATGCAGGCAGACCGAGAAACACGTGTTTGTTCAATCTATGCAGGCAGAACGAGAAACACGTGTTTGTTCAATCTATGCAGGCAGAACGAGAAACACGTGTTTGTTCAATCTATGCAGGCAGAACTAGAAACACGTGTTTGTTCAATCTATGCAGGCAGAACGAGAAACACGTGTTTGTAAGACATTTTAGAAAGAAAGAGTCAGATGAAGTGAATCAAATATGCGTAGTCAGATTTCATGGGACGTTTCGGCTGTTGGGGTTCAAAGCCTGTCCTTGGAACCCATATGTTATGCTTCGTTTACACAACGTCCAAGTTCTCTACGTTGTTACATGAAACAGGGCTATAAGGCCAGAAACGTGATGAAACGTAAGAGTCCTGAAGGGAACGAGGAGGGGTAACATCATAGCACTGGAAGGACGGGACTATTGTGGAGTGTCTTGTACCCCTTGTTTGCCAAACATTTTCTAGCGTTTTACCCGTTTGACGACAAAGCAACACATTGTTACGTTAAAACATAACACACCAAAAGCCCCTCTGAGGCCTTCATATTGAACTTAACAATAATTATGTTTTAAGTTCTTAAACCTTACTTTGACATGTTGACAAGGTATTGTTAATTCTCCGACAGAATAGATTCCCATGATACGTTATGTTTATTTCAAGCTGTGTTTCACGCTCTCTCGGGGTTTGACTGAGCACACTACATGTTAAGCAGAAGTTTTCCAGTGTTTCAGTTCGTCATCCCAGTTGGGTTCATATGAATAATAAACTATATGGGATTTCATCATAGACAGCTATTGACTATCTCTTGGTATATTTTCTTTTAAGAATAATACGAATTGTAGATACAAGATATGTAAATATCAGTTATGACAATCAAAAAATGATTTTGTGCATTTATCATGATAATACATGTTATGGTGCATTGGTACAATGTAACGAGTATTATTGTTACATTGAATAGTATACGTTCAATCGCGAGAATAAATTGTGTCTGTTAATATGTCTTTTTTCTTCTTCAGTTATGCCTAAAGCAAACAAAGAAATATACATAAATTCAATTGTCGACTGGCAAGATCATGGCGACTATTTTGTGGGATTTCAGTGGTGTGATACTTGCTCACTGACTACACCACCAAAACACTACAAGCACATGAATGTTGATATTCTCAGACAGCTGTGATTCCTTATTAAAAAGAAGAGGCACGTACACGTTGACTGTTAGAGTCGTGCTTTTTGATGACAACGCACCCGTGCATAAGTGACATCTTCCACACATATCACGCTATAACAATTTGGTTTAGAACAACTGAACTATTTCTCTACAAACCATTATCTTTTTCATATCTGTCAATTTAAAGCATCAATCAGACTATTCTTATCGGGCATAGGCAAGGACAAATGGGCAAAAGAATATCGAGGTTAAGGGAGATTTTACTAAAAGTAAAAGCATAATCAAAACTGTAAGCAACTTTTTTTAATTTTTTTTTATGAACTTTATGAACCTCCCTCATAAGATTTTGGGGCCCTCTCATGGAGATTTTTCACACGTTTCTATCATCCAACTTATGTTTGTGAAGTGGTTGATTTATCAACTTAACTGGAACGAAAAATCATTAAAGCTTTGAAGCAGTCTTATACAACCGAGCTTGTTTTTGTCAGAAATACGTATACACTAGATTATTTGATTCCTTCGTCTTCTACCGGAAACATGAATAATCCACGAGTTTGGCTGTCTGAAGATGTCTCAAGTGGCTGAATGGCTGTTTGTGTGTGAAAGTACCTTTCCTTTTGAGAAATGAAGGTTGATTGTTGCTTTAGTAAATTTAACATTTATACTGTTTGACTTTGCATTTTGATCCATCGATAAGGCAATGGGGAAGCAATATTCAAAGCCAATTCACCTGGGATATAAGTCTTGACTATTTAACAGTACATGTAGGTGTCATAGTAAGCTTC
This sequence comes from Steromphala cineraria, assembly GCA_916613615.1. NCBI lineage: Eukaryota > Metazoa > Mollusca > Gastropoda > Trochida > Trochidae > Steromphala > Steromphala cineraria. The sequence continues at coordinate 9,294,259 of OU744730.1, forward strand.
TAGTAGTAAGAAAGGAAATGGTGTTTAATCTTAAATTATTTTTTCCATTATAACGACATATTTTCCTACAACAAAGATCTAAATTTTTGATGCATCCTCTGTTGGGAATTCACCCAGTATCTTTGGGTATACATGTCAAAGTTTATTATGTATTACACTATCAACCTTGTTAAATGGAAAACGGAACAATCGTTACAGTTTGTCTCACATTTCATTTCTATCTTTTAAAACAAAGTGTGTAAAAATCGTTTCAGAATACATGTAAACCATTTGATGTAGAATTGGATAAGTAATGGAAAAAAAGTGTCTCGTAAAAGTCTTTAAACAAATCCCAGACAATGAATTAGGCTGGCACTGGTCACGTGATATGAAGTCAGGAGTTGCCAGTCTCTTGAAGAGACATTCAAAACGGCTGGAAATACAAGAAGTAAAATCAATTTAGGTTAACAGTTAAAAACAGCTTTCGGCCAGGTACCCAAGAAACACTAATACCCTAAAACATCCACATACACACATACTTACCAATGAAAGATATTTGCTGTGATTTGTGAATTCTATGAGTTAAAATGTCAATGTTCAGCAAATAATATAGACTTTAATATTGTTTCAAGGCAATGTCATGTAAATATTTATTTAACATTCTTAACGCTAAAATATGGAATAAAAGCAGAGTAATGGTTATAAATTTATTTCATTCCAGTAAATAACACAATAAGCGCTTGATGTTTTGTTGAATTATTCAAAAGGTATCTGTTGATATGTTTTCCAAAATATTTATAAGCATACATCTACGATACTTTCTTATTTCATAGTATCATAAGAGTAAACCTGATTTCGGGATACACTATACATTTAAACAACATGCCTTTATGTTACAAAACATCAATAATGTAATAATCAAACTATTGAAACCAATATCATGTGGATGACAATTATTTTGTATTCTTAATTATCCTTGATTGCATTCAGGGATAATTTTCAATCAAATATAATCTTAATTAAGTCCTTGAAAAAGCAGTAATCTATGGTTGTTTAAACTTTCAATGCAAACCACAGAATAAGATATACATAAAATACACATGTGCAGCAACAGTTATAAATACTTAAGAATACCTTTTATTCCTATTTTATGCAGATGTATGTTGTAAAAAAATGAATTCATTGGTGGATCATTGCTTTGAATTTCCCCGTTTTAATGTCTATTTGCACTATGTGACACAGCATCAACAAAGATGACATATCTTATATAGTTCATCCGGGAACTAAGACGGTACCCAGTAAACTAGCAGCATACTTTTTGTGTTCAAAAAGAATATTCTGACTTCAGATACAGGAAATCAAACAAGGAAGTAAAGTTTCATTGATTTTCAGACAAAATGGCGGCTGCAACCAGGCCAATATCGCAGTTAATATGTGACATTGTATGATTGTAGGAAAATAAATTTGATTGACAGGTGGCGGTCGGTTAATTATTCGATCCTGACAATCAAACCCTAAACACTGTTTATTCAGCAAGGATAGACAAATTAACGTGTATAAAAATGATGAGAACAAAAACATTATTCATTATAAAAAAATATAGTGATATGCAATATAATATAATTTGATTGTTCTGCATTCAACAAAGTAAATGCCATTCAAGCAAACGACAATCAAAAGACATTTTAAACATGCACGAACGTCTCTGTTATTCGAAGTTAAAACATGTGTACCTGCATACAAGAAGGAACTGTCGTGTCAGTTATTCTTATTAATATTCCGAAAAGGATGACAACAAAAATATGCCTCGAGAAATTCATGATTTGTTAATGATAAAGATTTATTGAAAAAATAACCTATATTCTTAGTAAATGTTTTCTGTTGAAATATTTTAAACATTTGACGGATTGTCTGAATATGTTAATATGTTCCATGTTGCATAAGAATATGATGACAAGACGTGAGTTCAAATTGTTGATGAATATTGCATAGCCCCTTTTGACGTAAATATAGGCATTGTGATAAATCTAATTATATTCATCTAATTACATCAACAATGCATGAATAATTTACATCCAGTTCTTGTTATATTCCACAAGGTTGTCATGCAATAGTTACAAGTACAAACGTGGATTTGTATATATATACCCTTACAAAACGCAAAGGTAATGTTTGGACCTGTGTAATTATGAATATAATAGTACAGGTGTCATATTTCTTCCCTGAGTGTTTACCTTAAATAATTATTTACATCTTTTGTGGTTGTTGTTTATTTCCATAGGTTACATGTAGGCCATCGGCACTTGGTACTCATTTCAATGGTCCAAAGACTTACGATATTGGGTCGCGTAGAAAATATACATTGCAACACGCTTCATTAATTTGACACTCGTATTGGATAACAACATATTGAATTTGTGGATAGAAGGATGGACAAAGTACTTCAGTGGTATAAATTGTTTCCTAATATTAACGTAGGCAGTACATACAAGCACGAAGTGGTATTCACTTTCAATATTACCATTATTGCAAACATTACAGACTCTTAGGTTTCTAGAAATATTATAGTACCTTCCCGTTTCGATGTTTAAACTATGAGAACTACAGCGAAAACCAGCCAAAGCTATTCTAAACTTATCAAGATCTAATGTTAACAGATATGGTTCAATGGTGAAAACAGATTTAAACTGAGAATACGAAAACATTTAAAAACTATTCCTCAAGGCGGAGTGCCAATTCTGTTCATAAGTGGCCTTCCACCTAAATTCAAATTCAGCCAGAAAATATGTAGGAAAATCGACATTTTGGGCTTCCCAGATATAGCCAAAACCATATGAATATAATAAAGATTTAATTATACCCCCGCTACGACGTAGTCGGGGGTATTTAGCGCTCCGCGTGTCCGTCCGTCCGTGCGTGCGTCCGTGTGTGCGTCCGTCTGAAATCGTTTCCGGAGCATTACTCTAAAACTATACCACTTACAAACTTCACATTTGGTATGGCAGTAGCCTATATGATGCTGTTGTGCCTTTTAGGGGTTCAATCGCTATGGTTCAAATAATTTTGGAAATTTTGACCAAAAACCATCCAATTTCTGGACTTTGTCTCGTTTCCGGAGCTTAATTAAAAAACTATACCACTTGGAACATTCAAATTTGGTATGGCAGTAGCCTACATGTATATGATGCTGTTGTGCCTTTTAGGGGTTTTAATTCCAAAGTTCAAATAATTTTAGAAATTTTGAACCAAAACAGTCTGAAAACAGTAGGTTGAGGATCAAGCTTGTAAATATATTTCCTAATGACAAACACATACCGTATAAACATTGTAAATGTGATGTTTTGCCTTCAAGTTATCTTTTGGGAAGTAACCAAAAGAAAGGGATTGTGACCTATTGTGATACTCATATGGACACTGTATGAACATAGAACATGACTGTTGTTGTTACCACTGCAAAGAATACATATATTGGAATGTTGATACCACTGCAATGAATACATATATTGGAATATAAATTGACCTACATGGAACTGAATGGAAGGTGAGAGTTTGTTGAAAAACATTTATTATCATAGTTATACCAGTTCACATCTATTCAGACAAATTAAATTTTAATGTTATTTTCTATATCATGTGATGGAAAAATACAGTAACAATCCTAGGACTTATCAGAACATATGACTTTTCACCATTTTCGTCAAAGAAAGGCGGTCAAACTACAGGCGGGGGTATGTGAGCTGCGCTCACTTTTGCCTTGTTTTAAATGCCCAGTTATTCTTTACACGTGAGGCCTCCAAATACAACATTTTAAAACCTTTCCTCGGGAATCTTGAGTTTGGCATATTCAGCAATTTGCACCAATACTGTAGGCAACGTTTGGACACTGAAATATAGAGAGTATATCTTCCACACTCACCGCGAACGCAGTGATTGGCGGTAGGAGATTTCACACCCAAAAATAGCTTACATGCAAATAAATGAACTGACTCTATTTCGTTGATATTATCCAGTCCCATATTTCAGACCCATATAACAGAATAGGAAGAACTTTAGAATCAAGTATCTTAAAAACACCTTTTAATCTTTTGGTTTAACATTATTGAGAGACCTTAGAACACAAAATAAAACCTTCTTAGTCTGCAGAGAAATATTAGCAAGATGTTTACTCCAACTTAAACTCCATGAAAAGGTAACCCCTAAATACTTATAAAACTGAACACATTCAATAATCTTATTACCATAATAACATTTTTCAAAACTTGATAGAATTCCACCATTTTTAGAAACAACCACTTTAGTTTTCTCTAAATTTACAGATAAAGAATATCTTTGACAAAAATCATATAGAAAATTAATCCTCTTCTGAAGGCCAAAAACCGTATCTGCAACAAGTGTAACATCATCTGCAAAAAGCAAGAGGAACAACTGAACCAATTCTGGATGGAACTGAACACCTGGATAACATCTCATTGATAAATAAGTTAAACAATACATATAAAATATAGATCTTAACTCTCTTATTACCCATGTACCTCTGGATGAATGCATGTAGAGTAAACATACTGTCTGTAGTCGAGTATCCTGAACGAAACCCTGCCTGAGATTCCACTATCTTATTAAAAGCTTCAGACCAATATCGCAATCTAGTATTAATGATAGATATATAAACCTTACTAAAAATGCTAAGAACAGTTACATCATCGCAATAATTGGATGGGGAGTTTACGTCACCTTTTTTGTGGATTGGAACAAAAAAACCTTGAGACCACTGAGGTGGGAAATATGCCGAGTCAAACAAATTATTAAACGGTAACGTCATAATTGGTGCTAAAATGTCCTGCCCATTTTCTAAAAATCTCTGCCAGTAGGCCGTCGTTCCCTGCTGCCTTTCCAATCTTAAGACCATGAATAGCATCTATCACCTCATCCTGTTGAATCGGAAAATCAAGTATAGACCTGCATATTGGATCACAACTATCCGTAGGAACAAGAACAGCGTCAAAATCACCTGTACTTAAGCAAAAACAACATGTAGAAATTGTAAAAGCATGTAGAACTAATAGCCAAACAAAAGGAAAATGTGGTTTAATGTTTTTTATTCATTTAAGCATGAAAGTAAGGATAAACTTATGCAAAGACAAAGTGGCGATAATAAGAAACATTGCCGTACGTCAGATTTAAACTTCAGTTTCAGAATCTGCTGTCGTCTGAAATTGGAATGTTCATAAGAGCACCATAATAAGTCATATTTAATAGTTTTCACCAAACCCATTTTTGACAAAAAGATGTGCTATCAAAGCCAAAAATATCTACATCCGGGTCATTTACTTGGGTCATCGTCTTGTGACAGGCATACATATTACTTACCAGATACATGTTTTGTGAAAAAATGTCGACAAAACTTTAGGGAGCCGTTTCACTGAAGTGGATATTCGACCAAGAGAGCTGGTTATCGGTCCTGTTTTGAGAAACTTCAAAATGTACAATCACCGCCAATGGTGTTGTAAAAACCAGAGGGTCAATCTTTTAATCTTTAATAAAGTCTGCATTGGTGATCAACATGACTTTCATCCAAAATTGTGAGATTTGAACAATGACAACATTCAAGAACCACAAATGCATTAGGTTTTTTGGTCTGACTGGGGAAGGTTTCAAGCATGATGGTGTGTATTCATATACAGAACGCCGCTTGATCTACATCTTTGTCAAGATCAAGGTCAAAATCCTGCACAAACTCCCTCAAACAAAAGATCAAAATCCCTTAGAACGTAAATGTTATGAACTTTATTAACGTACACGTCGCATTATGTTTATGACACTTCAACAACCGGTCATAAACTGACTTTGGCGCCAAATTTTGGATAACTAACACACCAGAACAGAACAAAAACTGATGTCGACATGATTTCCAACACTTTGTCTACAGTCTTATTGGATTTCCCTTTCTTACCATTGAAATTATGTGATATTTTTGCTTTCAACTACAAGTAAATAGATTCAAAGATAAATGGTTCATGTCATGTGCACGAATACTTTCAAGCTCTCAAATGAAAACTTCACTTAGACTCAGAACAACAAATTAAGGAAATTAAGCAAATTAAACAAGGACATGTTTTTGTTAATGCTCCATATCACATATGTCAACCAATTTCAAATGTCTTTTCTCTCCCCAAAAAGGCAGATCAATTCCCCTGACAGAAAAAAATAGAGCCAGTGGCTCTGTAGCTCAGCAGGCTTCATATCAATTTTGCTTTAGGGTGTGGCAAATGTGGTTTCTCCCTTACTTTGGACTACAGGGTCACCAAATGTACAATTTGATTTCATCCTTATCAAACTAAGGAGTATGCACACAAAGTGTCAGCTTTCAAAGCCTGATGCTTCTTGGGAAATAGGTTATAGGGTATGGACCCTGAGGTCCTTATTAGGGACCACAAAAGCTATAAATCATAATCCTCACTAGTCCAAGAGCCATCAAAGCTACAATTTATAATCCCCACTAGTCAAGGAGTCCGTACACATAGATTCAGCTTTCTAGGCCTTATAGTTCTGGAGAAAAAAAGATGAAAATAGATTTTTAGGGTGTGGCCCCTATGGCCCTTATACGGGGCCACAGGGCCACCAAAGCTACAATTTATAATACCCACTAGTCAAGGAGTCCGTACACAAAGATTCAGCTTTCTAGGCCTTATGGTTCTGGAGAAGAAGATGAAAATAGGTTTTAGGCTGTGGCATATGTGGCCCTTATAAGGGGCCACAGGGCTACCAAAGCTACAATTTATAATCCACACTAGTCAAGGAGTCTGTACACAAAGTTTCAGCTTTCTTGGTCTAATGGTTCTGGAGAAGAAGTCGAAATTCCACAAAGTTTACGGACGGACGGACGGCCAGACGGATACCGGACACCATGCCATGCCATAAGCCCATCGGGCCTTACAGGCCAGATGAGCTAAAAACTGCACCATAATCCATTTGAATTTATAAAGCAAAGGGTGGTCCATTTAACAATGATTAAATGATGCCATGATTCAGTAACCAAATTGATGACTCTTGCTTGATTGCACAACTTTGATTGACTCCAATCAGGCATCTCTCATTCTACCCCACAAACTCGGCGAATAAGAACAGAGGCTTGATCAACATTTCATGACTTGATCTGCCTCTTTGGGACAGAATGACCAATGTCTTGAAAAAGTATGTTTCAAATGAATAATATTGACCTTTGTCATATCAATACGCCAAAAGTTTACCGTAGACTCTTAGAGCGATATAATCATTTTTTATGTCAACTAAGCATATCTTTCGAGGTTATTCAATAACATGATTTTGATTGAGTGATTATCAATCTGGGAGTGCTCCCTATAAAAAAGACAAACTTACTTTTCAATAAATAAAGATTTTAGCGGATTTCGTGATCTTTTTAATTTAACCGCATGTAAAAAAAGGGGGCGTGTCTTGTTTTGGATCAAGATTTTATTGATGAAATTTTAGTTGTTACTTTTATAGTATTTTTACTTGTCTCTACATTTGTATATATATATATTTACGTCATCTTTAGTTTTTCCTTCTGATTTTATTTCCTGAAATAGTTGTAATGTTGCTCTGATGACAATGGCATCTCTCATCATCTAGTTACTTACTGATCTCCAAGAAGAGGATTGATATGACAACATGGCATTTAAACCTTAAAGGGGCAGTAGCACGTTTTTTGATAATTTTATATTTTAAAATATTCAGTGATAATTGTACGTTAATGTTAAATGTATTATTTTGACAGTGTCAAAAATGTCATTACACAAGTCAATCATCCATAGTCGGAGGACAAAGTATGAAGATTCACATAAAATACATAGGCCGCCATTTTTGTGTGAACACCTTTAATTCATTTTCTGTAAGAAAAGGGAATCGCATGACTAAACTTTACGTTAAATAATTGAATTATTACTGCTCCATTTAGTTTAAATACATTGTCTTTCAATTGGAACCATTAATTTTCATTTTCCTGACATCATCTTATATTCCCCCTAAAAACGTGCTAATGCCCCTTTAAATTTTATTTGTTATCATTAGCTTACTCATGTACCACCGAAGGTGGATCATTTTCGAGTAATAAACGAGTGATGATCAGTTGAGTAATAATCTTATTCATACCTTACTACTCAATCCCCGGGGTAACGATTTTGACACGTTCAATTTCAAGGTCAAAGGTCAAGGTCACGAGTTATGTATTCACTCTAAGAATTCCTTGTAAAGGCGATAACTTGAAAAGTTTTTGTGCTATGAAGCTCTAACTTGGTATATATCATCCTTGGAAAAGTAAAAAAAATTGAAAAGGTTTTGGCTACAATCCGTCAAAGGTCAAGGTCACAGCAAGGTCATGACGTAAGCATGTTTTAGCGAAAATGCTTTATTTTAACTATGAACACTTTTAATCAATACATGATTGTTATACTCAATAAAAAGTGTTCAATGATTGTGTGACCTTGAAGGTCAAAGGTCAAGGTCATGAGATATGAGTTATTACAAAATGCACTAAATTTGGGTATAACTTTATCCCATTTATCTTTTCAGAACTCATGAACATGTCTAAATGTTAATACTTCCAGGGAATCATGACATGTTCACTTTCAAGTTCAAAGGTCAAGGTCACGAGTTACAAAATCACCGCAAAATTCTTTGTAAACACGGTAACTTGAAAAGTGTTTGTGCTATGAAGCTCTAACTTGGTATATATCATCCTTGGAAAAGTAAAGAATTTTGAAAAGGTTTCGGCTACAATCCGTCAAATGTCAAGGTCACAGCAAGGTCATGACTTAAGCATGGTTTAGTGAAAATGCTTAATTTTAACTATGATCATTTTTAATCAATACATGATTGTTTTACTCAATAAAAAGTGTTCAATTAGTGTGTGACTTTGAAGGTCAAAGGTCAAGGTCATGAGATATGAGTTATTGCAATTCCTTGTAAACACAATAACTTGAAAAGTGTTTGTGCTATGAAGTTTAGATTTTGTATATATTATCTCTTGAGAAGTACAAGATTTTCAAAAAGTTTTGGGTACGAACTGTCGAAGGTCAAGGTCACAGCAAGGTCAACATATATGGAGAAAATGGATTAATTTAATTTTTAACACTTTATTTCATTACAATAATGTTATACTCAATGAAATGTGTTCATTGATTGTGTGACCTTGAGTGTCAAAGGTCAAGGTCACGAGAAAATTCCCAATTTGGTGAGGCCTGTAAAAGGCGGAACAAGGTAAGGCGAAACCCCAAGTTCCGGGGCTGCTCTGCTTTTGCGGTATCCGCAAACGCTAATCTAGTTAAGTAACGTTTCCATGGAAACCGCCAAAATAATAATCAGATGAAGTTGAAAATACCAAAAAAAGGCACGTCTTCACAGCTGACTTATCCACATATCAAGTTTCATTTAGCTAGGTCTAACAATATCTGAGTTCTGCTCCGGAAACGAAATGATTACGGACTAACGGACGGACGGACGGACTGGGTGATGACTATATTATACTATCGTACAGAATTACATATCTGGACCTAGATTTTCGAACCTATCTTAGAACTAAGATAGTCGTTAGTCTGTATGGTACTCTCCTATCACTAAGAGAACTTAGAAAATCTAGGCCAAGTGGGATAAAAAGTATTTTCGAATTTGGACCCCTGGTCACTACAACTACATGTACCTACCAAGATAAGCAAGTAAATAGATACGGAGCTGTATAGTGGGTCAGGATACAAATACACTAATGTAGAAGGGTATACCGGTAAATGACATTTCACTCGATTAAAGGTCACCTTTAAACATCAAGGATTACATCTTCACATATGCCTTTTATCTATCAAGGCAGGTAGCATGTATAGCTATATCACAAGCAAATGACACAACTCGCATCCAGGGCTAGCGGCAATACCCGGATGAAAGTTGCAGAGGATTGAGATATAAATTCAGGCTCTCATTGGGTGGGGAAATTAAAAACACAATGTAAAGTAAAATGTCCGCCTGTCAGCGATACGAGGCATTTCCTTGATAGATATTTGGGTATGGTAGCAGCTAATTAGCTGAAACACTGAGGAAATATGTAATGTAGATACTTTCATGGCGCCTTTTCCTCATCCAAAGATACGCTCAAAGTTCAACATCATTTTCCTTAAAGATACGTCCAAAGATGTAGTCATTCATGACCTTATATGTCTTTGCATTCTGTTTTAGGTGCCCATTTTAAATGTTATATGGTTTGAGTGCAATTTTGATAGAACGCCTTGCAAAGGGACCCTCACAGGATAGGACTCAATTTGAACCCGGTGAGAGGCCAGCAGGCTAACCACTATATCACTGTGTTCCTGAAGTAACAGGGTGGTCTTTATGATTCCTCTGAGTTAATAGCCTGAAGTCTTTTCCAACTTAGTCACCTCAATATCTCCATTGCCTCCGTGTCTCACTTCTGCATAATCTAAATTATAACACATACTATGATAAACACGAGCATATTTCAAATTTCAAAAGATTTGCTTTTCTTCATTTATCCATACCTGTTTTATGATGCATGATACAAGGACATATTATTACCACGTGAACTTAGGATTTAAAATAGATTGGCTATTCTTCATCTTTACATATTTACCTGTATTTTGATTATGCATGTTACAAATAAAATCATACAAAACGAGCAAAGTGTTCTTTAGGTTTCTACCTTAATTTACCATGGAAATGCATCTTAAGATGTGGTTTGTGGACCAGGACTCACTAACTATCTAAAGCTCTTAAATGTAACTTTAAGTCTCTCGTAACCTCTTTTGGGTGGCATTTGTACTCTTTACGCTTTATATCTCTGTATGTGAACATGTTGTACAAATCGTGAGACTTTAATAAACTATATTGTATTGTATTGTACTATAAAGCGTAACTCTTGATAAATGGAACAATCACAATGTACAACGGTGCCAGTCGTTGATTTCAAACTTGTCAATACTTAACTTCTTTGAGAGGCATTTTAGAAGTTGGAATGACAATAATGCTGAGGAGCATATATGAGCATATATGGATGACAACTTCTTTGTTCATTGTATGTGACGTTTCGACACAGATTCTTGTGTCGTTCTCAAGCAGAGGAAGAGTAATGAAGTAGGGGCATAAATATACATAAATAGTACAATGCACAGTAACAACAACTTAATGAAGAGAGTCAATGTAATTAAACAGAGATAAGTGGTCAGAAGCCAGTAATGTACAATACAGGAGATGTTTACATTTAATTGATAGAGGCCAGTGATGTACATAGGTGATTACAGTTAATTAATTAAGGAGAAGATCATAGGCTGACGGGATGTAGTAACCTTGATCACGGTTAATTGATGGCTGAATCGTTTTGATCTTCAAAGCTTCTCTTAATTTGCGAAGACGATAATCCGTTGATTGGTGACAAGGCAATACTTGATACTTGATTTTCTTTCTTTACAAGAACTGTTGTGGTGTCCCGCAAACGGTAATCTGGTTATGAACTAGTATAACTACCCAGATGGCTGTCAGAAACAGTTCAATAGGTCACATTGAAGCTGCTGTAGGTCATGGTGGACGATTTGTTTGAGTGACACCAGACAAAGGATCAAGATTTTTAGATTGAGTATGCGAGTAGCCATTTTCTCCTTATAAACATAGAATATTGAAATATCTCCCACCTTATTATCATTCTAATACAACTGTCCAGAAATATTTAAATTTGCTTAGTTCACCTTCATGATCTTTATCATATAAGTGTGCAATGCTGGTTAAACAATCTCTTTTACAGCGTAAAATACATTTTGGAAATGTAAATCTGTATGGCATGTAAAATGTTTGTATTCATGGGTCTTTCTATTGAATAAAATTGATTGATTGAAGTTCAAATTAAAATTGTTGATCATAATCGTGGTACATTTTGTCATGAGTTTCCATGCCCTTTCATGTAGTGTATTTGATTAGCCCAAAGAGCGGCGGTTTGTTTGTCATTTATTTTGAAAGAATGAATGAGTCGAGGATATTTTCAGTCTCATTTCCAACAAGAAAAACCTTTAAAAAGGCATGATTGGTGCCACATAGGCAGATGAAGGAGATTGTGATTTGTCGAACAAATTCGGGGGATAAGTGAAATATACAACACTGGATAACAGCACTAATATTAACACAAGTATTACTCAAAGTTAACTTCACAAAATTAATTTCTATAAACACGAATTGCTGAAAGTTATGAATATTTTTTACATTCATCAACGATTGTTGGTATATTTCATATCAAAATACACGAGGGTGACAATCTATTTATCATCCAAATTAACTCTTTTTGACATCTCAGAGAAAAAATGTAAATCTCTGAACACAACAACACTAGATTTTCAAGACAGTGATGTCATTGCATAGTGAGGTCACTATGTTTATGATGTTGTGGCATTTTGATGTAGTTACTTGAAGTAAAAGCACTGACAATGACAGGAAATTGTGCAAAACGTACTGCCGAAACGATATCTCCTTGTCATGCTGGCTAATTATTAACAGTAGTATAACAGATAATAAAGAAAATACTTTCCGATGATCTGACGGGATTTCAACCCAGGTCCGCTGAGCTAACGTTTGGAACCAGCGATGTAGGTCATATTCTAAATATAGCACGAGTCAATTTCAGTACTCTGATAATAAATACATGTTTTCAACGTAAACATTTAGTGACATCGTTAAGTATGACTGGTCACGTGGTCGTAAGTGATCTGCCTAATAGTAAACATAAGTCTTATTTCGATGTCACCATCGTACTTACACAAACATTACTTTTAATTCGCCAGGCGAGCCCAGCGTGAAATTAAATCGCGTGGGTTATAAAAAAGTGGATTCTGCGATTATTGAATGCGAAATAATTAATGCTTTATCTGGAATAAATGCAAATGTTTTTTATTGAGTCTGTTAACATTTATCAGCATCTTTAATAGAAAACATTGTTTCTCTTTTAATATAACATTTAAAGCGAAATCATATTCCACAGTTTAATGTGCCAAATATTTTGTATTACCCACATGGTGACGTAATGCGTTTTTTGCTACAGCTCTGTTCATTGGTCTTTTGATTTGGATACAACACATGTGATTGGCGCGGCTTCCCTTTGAAAATATCAAGAGTAATATAGAGAGAATTCAGAAAAGTTTTAGGAGAATCAAATCATAATACTTGGTGCCCTTTGGGGCACCAAGAAATAACAAGCATACACAAGTACTTTATTGCAGATGGTTTCTTGAAGGAATGACATCATCCTGTCCGAACTGTTTCTTGACCCTATGCCAACACGACTTAATACCATGCCGTGGTGTGGTGGTTATCGTGCCTGAAAGCTCTACCAGCTGGCGCTTACATGCCCCTAGTAGGGTTACCCAGATGGACAGGTCTACGGGGAAAAGTCAGACAAACTTTGAGCCTTTCAAAAAACTGCTTTCTGTTTTTTCCCTTTTCCAACCGATCCTCTTTCTTTCTGATCTATTTTATTTCTAGATCTCCTCAATGGGAATGTCAACGTGTTGAAAAAGAATCACCAGAAGATGACATATCCAACCGGCCCCCAATAGAGTTATGCCAAAAATCTAAAGAACTTGAAAATACTAAAAGGCACATCTCCACATGTTGATCAACATACCAAGTTTCATTGAGCTAGGTCTAACAGTTTTTGAGTTTTGCTCCGAAAACCAAATTCTTAGTTACCTCCAAAAATAAAAATCTGAAGTAGTTGAAAATACCAAAAGGCACATCTACAGATGCAGACTTATCCACATAATAAGTTTCATTGAACTAGGTCTAATAATTGTTTAGTTCGCTCCGGAAACGAAATGATTATGAACTGACGGACAGACGAACAGGGCGATGACTTTATCCAACGGTATTACATACCAGTGGGATAATAAATGACATAGTGTTGAGAAACAGGTAAAACCCCAACTCACTCAATAAAGCCACCTTACAGTGTATGAATCGAACAGTGAAACAAGGAAAAATGCGCACATATCTCTCAACTTTCAATAACCACATGCTATATCATCTATTTATTTCAAACTTTGCCCTTTAAATTACATCTTTTTAAATCATGTAAGAGTCGTTTCTGAATCATGAGTTTGAACAATTGAACATCGAATCCAATGTCGCTAAATTTTCTATAAGCAATTTATTCAAAACGTGACATTCATTTTGTTTGATTTAATATGACTTAGCTTTATAACGCATGAAATTCTACATTTAATGTCTGTAAAAATGGATGATTGGTCGTCATTGAACTTTAAATTAGGGTATTAGGATAATTTACTTTCGTTGAGGAACTTTCACTACTTCTTGATTGTTAAAAGTACTAATAAACTTTCAATCTAGAACAGTAAGCTTCACTACGCTACATATAATCTGCGTCTGGCAGTGAAGCAATGTAAATGTTAATTCATTGACATTATATTTTTAAAAATATGATAGCTATTGTTTTAGAAAGTCAAATCATCAATATTGTTGTGCGCCGATGAATCGAGCTCTTTAGTTTTCATCCATCCTGTGTCTCGTAAGATAGTCTCGTTATGTACGTTACGCCTCTTGAGTTTTCATAAAACCTTACACCCTGCTGAACTCTTGGTATGAAGGCAAGATGGAAAGATACAAAAATAACTTTAGCCTTGCATGAGGTCTCTTAGATGTTAAAAATTATTCGATATGACATGACCTTCATATGACTTGAAATTGACCATACAATTTTCTATGACTATAGGTCATAACGGTCTCGGCACGTGCTCGGTTCCTAGCCTTCCAGTTTTCATTTGAAATTCAAATCCATGCTTTGACAACCCAAAATACTGAGATACCTTTCCCATCATATCATATCATCATTGGGATGTTTTTATAATCAAGGGATTTATAATTTTAGTACAGATTCTCGGATTATAAGTCCATGGGGCGATACATAATGGAGAGAATCTAAATACTCGGTCCAGGGAAAATCGTTGATTTTAGCAAACACCTCTATCTTTCAAAAGTTGAAATATATGGCCAGGAGACTGTGATCTAGATTATACGATTTAGTCAAAGCAAGAAGTATCAAGTACAGGATGTTATGCATCTAAAGGCTGGTATTTTGGTCTATTCAATAGCAAAGCTACCATGTGTTCACTGAAGTTTATCGTATCCGTGTAATACAATAAACAACGTTTACCATGGGAGAGCACGATAATGTTACATTGCATGAGAGATTTGGTATATTCTATTGTACCTCTCAACTAGTACTCTGTCCTTTTCCCCATACATGTTACACCTCGCACAATGGACTTGGAAATTAAATGTATGTCATGAGTCATGTCAAAGAAATTATCAAAAGCTGCCTTTTTAAAGTCAGTTTACGAGGTAGTTCTGTGTCGTGTCTTCATCTGTTGGTGTTTCGTAATGCGCAAATAGTGGGATACTTTACAACGTAACACATATGGATATTTGTCGTGTACTTTCGTCTCGTGTTGAACAACGTTACACCATGGACAGTATTGGCCTTCATCATGAAAATACTTGACAGAACTGAGAACTCAGTGCAACACATGTTATCTACATGATCTACATACATGTATACTGTACTGTAATGTACACCATAATTGTCAATATTTCAACTTGTTATTGACAGTGTACGAACTTTACAATATTGAAGTTTTGGATCTCAATTGTCTTTAAATTTGGATATGATATTGACTGATGACTTGGATCTGTTAGTCTGTGTCGTGAGTGAATATTGAATCTGGAAACAACGTAATAGCCGTATCATATAACCGGTATTTTAAGGTTGGTGTTTGTCGAGAACATGAACAGCTTCCGGGATGTTGACTGTCCCCGTTGACATATATGTAACACCAAGAATAGACGCTATAGAATTCTATGACATTTTATATTTATGACCGAACATCGAGCTTGATACTTGTCCCGACACAGTGTGTTTACCATACACCTGTAATTAAGAGGACATCCTTCACCCCCACTTGGACTATTATTCATCACACTTAAGATCCGTGCCATTATATCCATCTTCACTAGGACACGTTTTAAGCGAAATTAAGATTTTGAGAAATTGTGATCTTTTTGGAAGTTAAGAAAAACTCTATAACTACAGAGACATTGATACAAGATCTACGTCAACTAAGGTAAAGGGCTATAACCATTATCGTATAATCACACGTGTGCTATGGTTCAAGATAACGTAGATGGTGAAGGCCACTTTGAAGGTGAAGGTCGCGTTGGAGGTCATTGTGAAGGTCAAACAGCAGGGGAATCACCCCCTGAAGAGGACTACGCTCAGATAAACCTTGATCTCGATGAAGAGAAGAAAGAACATAGGGTGAACGAAGAAGAGGAAACGTACAATAAATGGGGAACAATCACACGACCAAAGGTAAATGTTTTGATATTATTAGCTTGTTTTGTCTGTGGATACGAAAATGTATCAAAATCTAGAACAATAAAAGGGCCATTCCGTATTTTTCATCACATACCATTTTGCTTTGATACGAACGTAAATGGCTAAATGCATCATATACATCAAAGAAATGTCTCACATTTAAATCAAGATGGCAAATATATGATAAATATTTTTAATGTCTTTTCTGTTCGCGGGAGGTAAATTCACTCGTCCAATTTATATGGTTATAGTTACATAACCTAACGAGTAACGAACAGTATCAACTTGTAACTGCCATTCTGATTGCTAATGTCAAGTTTTGAAAATTACGTTTGACAAATTGACGCGCGTTTTTGTCCGGTTTTCGATAAGAATCGCAACTTCAAACCTCCCTATTGTAATTTTCTAACGTCGATTAGCACTAAAATGATACTTTCTTGCAACAGTCGATACCAATCAATGAATTGACAGTATTTATTTACTAAGTTTATAATGTGTAATCCCAAACAACTCAAGGAGTAGCTCTTTATACCACCCTGCTATACATACATGCATACATACATACATAAAAATACTTATATAGCGCTTAAACCAGAGAACTGCCCTGAAGCGCTGTGATGAACACATGAAAATGTCAGGTAGTCAATCAAATTGCAATACTGAAATAATGTGTTTTAAGTCCGGATTTAAATCTTGAAAGTTCATCTATGTCTCTAAGGTTTTTACCGAGGTGATTCCATAGAGAAGGGCCGGCGACTTGAAATGCACGATCACCAAATATTTGGAGTTCTGGATGAAGGAACTTTAAGGAGGTTACTGTCGGAAGATCTCAGGCATCATGCGGGTTGATAGATTTGAATCAGGGCTTGTAAATATTCTGGAACTTGTTCATTTAGACATTTAAACACTAGGAGCAAGAGTTTGAACTGGATTCGACATAAGAGGTTTCGATTCCGCTCGGGCTACAACCATACCCTGATACCTATCAAGCCAAAAGTCTCGTATAACTCTTTATGTAACCAGCCAATCAAATGACTCCAACCCAGAAGTAGCTGTGGTTCCCGGATGAAAGAATACATTGGCTCAAGATAATTATCTTCCGGCTCTTCGAACAATGACATTTCATTGAAAGAAAGCAAGCAAATTTTACGATGGTCAATTATGTTTACAAGCCTCTTAGTCAGTGACCCCATTTATAAAGACTTTTTGGACACGCCCTAACAATCCTTATGTTTATCAAGTTCTCCCGAAGCAAAAGTTCTAGAATGTTTAAAAGTTGTTTTCAGACTCCTTAGCCGATTGGTTATATGAACTGTAGATTGGTGTACCTTTGACCCCAAATAAGGGCGACAAGGGTCATGCCATGTAGATCATTATTACACATTCTTCTTCAGAACGAGAAGGCCTAGAAAGCTGATTTTTTTTGTAGAGGTACCTCAGCCAGTAGGGAATGTACATTTTAGATTTGTTGAATCCTGTGATTACAAATAAGGGGACCGAGGCCATGTCATCAACCTATTTTTGTCTAGATTAGTTCAAAGATGTGTAAACACTCCTTAGCTGATGGGGATTATTAATTGTAGATTCTTTACCTGTGATCCTTAATATGGCCCCTCATATTATAACAATGTGACCCCTTTTTTTAAAAGATGTATTGCAGAAAGCAATAACAAAAGCAGAATGTGGTTCTATCTTACGACGGAATGGAACACAATACCTAGAACATCAAAGCTTAAAGGAGAGCTGTTGGGGTCACCTATGTCAAACTTACGTTATGGTCTCGTTTAATCGAGAGTTATCATAAAGTCTAAATTCTGAACGAAAACCGGACAATGACTCGTCAATCATTCAAACGTACAATGTAATTTTGAGACTTACCAGAAGCATGTACAGGATTTCAGTTACGTGATAGTGTTTGAGAGGCTGTACAAAGTATACATGTGAACGAACTATGATTTCGCCCTTGGCACATCCATAAGTTTGTTTTACAATTCCCATTGAAACCTATTGAGTTGTCATGAAATTGGCGTTTTAAGGTGCATATGGGTGTTGTTAATAGGACAATCACCATGATACATGTTATGACAAATATGAATGCAAAACAATGTATCATTACGTTTAGGAACATTTAAAGGGGGCAGTAGCACGTTTTTTGATAATTTTATATTTTAAAATTGTCACTAATAATTGTAAGTTAGTGCTGAATGTATTATTGTGACAGTGTCAAAAACCTCATTGCACAAGCCAACCATCCATAGGGGACACAGAATGAAGATTCAAATACAATCCATTGGCGGCCATTTTGTGGGAACACCTTTAATTCAATTTGTGTAAGAAAAGGAATCGCATGGCTAAACTTTACGTTATATATTTGAATTATTACTGCTCCATTTAGTTTAAATACATTTTCCTGACATCACCTTATATTCCCCCTAAAACGTGCTACTGCCCCTTAAAGAGTAGTAAGTGAAGGTTAATTTCCGCCTTACCCTACTTAAAGGTATCCTGCAAGCTCACTATTCTTAAAGCTCTTATGCTCAAAGGAATGGACAAATACGTTTATGTCATGTACATTTCGTCACTTACATGCTCAATCCATAGTGACTAACAAAAGTTGGATATAAACATTTGTTCAGTGAGTAGGCTTCTTATTCCATATGTAAGCGATCAAATAGATTATATGATATAGAGTCGACTGACTCTTTTAACGGAAACGTATTGCGGATTATTACCCATACGGTTGAAAATAAGTGGTGACATATTTTCAATATAAGCACTAGTGCACATATCACTTTTGCCTAGCAACGATTGTTGTAGCGGAAGTTCCCGTATTTTTCGCCTTTGACGACATAACAACATTGTTCGTGACGTCACTGTAGCTGGCCGTCGCAAGGGAAGCAGCCCGTTTCTTTGATATTTCCAAGATGGTAAATTGAATAGAATCGGTAATAAAGAAATTATTACCCTCGAAAGTGTGTCGTATGACTTTTACGAAACTCGTGCAAATTTGTGTATAACCCTCGCTCTCGCTCGGGTAATACAAAGATTCATACTCGTTTCGTAAAAGTCATATGACACACTTCCTCGGGTAATAATCTCTATTTAAGTAAGAGCATCTTCCCACGGCAAGGTAAAACGTATCGAGCAACTCCTCGTTTAGACCTTGCCATCACAAGGTAGAAAACTGGTGATCCGGAGCAGCGACACCTATCGTGATCACGAGTTACGCCCCTTATCAGCTCTTTCAACAATAACCAATGCAATTGCCGTTTACATTCGGAACAAATTCAAAATACTAACAGACGATCTTTTTGAAAACTATCCGAGTGAAATTTGATTTTAAACTTCAGTCCGCATGGTTGTTTTTATGTTTTTGATGAGCACCGAGAATGCAGAGAAGACAAACATTAATGTATCACTCAAATAAAGTGTTTCTCTCCCTTGTAAAACGCATACGCATTTCAAATCGGTCCATTTAACATGCTGTCTTCTGGTTGGACTATGCTACTTCCGTGCAGTAGGTTGAAATGCTAGCACAGAAATTACGACCTATTGATGTCAAGGGAGGAATGGGAAAGTTTAGAAACTTTTTCGTTTCGACCGTGACGTTGTGAAGATGAAGTAAGAGGGACAAAGAGTATGTTGTTGAAGCGTCCACCATATATGAAATTTAGGAGCAATTGTTGTACTGAAATGTCTTACAAATTATTATTTCATATTTTCCCCTTTTTAGCCTCAATCAGATGATGACGATGACACATACAACAAATGGTCAACTCTTACAAGAATACGAGAGGTATGTTCGGTAATTAAATGCATGTACTTATCACGTAAATGTAAACTTATAATTTCATCTGCCAGGAAAGTGAAATGATGAATTAGTAATTATAAGAATTGCCCCTTAGTGAATCTGTTTTTGACAGGGCAACTAAAGCATGTCTTATCTTCCGTTTTCTTATCACCAAAAGGACGTTCTTGAAGACCTTTGCAGTTGACTATATCAATTTGTTAACAGCATCAGTCATTCATAAGTAAATAGAACATGCATTTGTCTTTGCAATTTTTTAAATTTCTTTATGTTTAAGAAAATGACAAATATTTGAATCTTTAAAAATTCAGAATATTTAAAAAAAATATTTTAGTTATTGTTAATAGTTATATAGGTTTAATTAGTAGCATTTAACATGTTTTAATTTATCACAATAACGCTCCAATGTCTTTTGTCTCGTGATCATTCGAAAAGGGACAGATTACTTGTCATATCAATTGACGAAAACATATTTTTCAATCGTAATGACATAAAGTAGAATTACTGCCCTGTATTTCAGAGTTTACGTGAAACTAGAACAGGAACCTACTGCACAGGCTGTTCCCTGAAGCGGGCAGTCCTAGTTCTAGCTGTCCTCTGTATATCTCTGACGATCGCGGTTATCTCCCTTTCGTCATTGCTGGGAATCCACTGTAAGTAGTATATGGACCAAGATTCTGCAATTTCCCAATCCAATCTTGAAACGTAGCGAAATAGGAGTGAAACGTTGTGTCGGAGGAGAAAAAGTTTCGATTTGATTTGAATGAACAACAAACGCAGCGACGTAGGAGTGAAAGTTTCAATCTGATTTGAATGAGATTGCTCTTTCGTCCTGGAAGCGTATTGGGGCGTTACCTGCATGTCCCTAATAATAAAAAAATAGAGCCATTGGCTCTGTAGCTCATCAGGCTTCATAATCAATTATGCTGTAGAGTGTGGCCAATGTGATTCCCCCTTTGCAGAGGCCACATGGGCACCAATCATAAAATTAAGTATATAGGCGACAAGTTTCCGTTTTCTAGGCCTTATACTTCAGGAGAAGAAGATGAAAATAGATTTGAAGGACGTTCCTGTTGCCTTTATTATTATTATAAAGCTACAATTCATAATCCTCACTAGTCAAGGAATCTGTACACAAAGTTTCAGCTTTCTAGGCCTCATGGTTCTGGAGAAGAAGATGAAAATAGGTTTTTAGGGCGTGGCATATGTGGCCCTTATTAGGGATAACAGGGCCACCAAAGCTACAATTTATAATCTTCACTATTAAAGGAGTCTGTACACAAGGTTTCAGCTTTCTAGGCCTCATGGTTCTGGAGAAGAAGATGAAAATAGGTTTTTAGGGCGTGGCATATGTGGCCCTTATTAGGGATCACAGGGCCACCAGAGCTACAATTTATAATCTTCAGTAGTCAAGGAGTCTGTACACAAAGTTTCAGCTTTCTAGGCCTTATGGTTCTGGAGAAGAAGATGAAAATAGAGTCTTTCAAATAAAAAAGGATTGCCAAGTTAACCTATCCGTCAATATGGCGGCAATGGCTTGTCTAAAAGAGCTGTGCTGAACCGAACTGTATTTACACTCAGGCTGCGAACTGCTGTGTATGTTAGACAATTTGAACTAAAAGAAACCTATCTTAATTACAGATTTTAATATTGTTGAAAAAAGAGTGACATTTCAATGCGTGACTAAACTCTTATCATGCATGATAAAAAACTTTTGGTATATGAATGTCAACAATTCCATAACAATAAATACATAATTAAAGTTCAATCTGTAGTTTCTCTTTTAGGCACGTAAAGACTTACTTTAGGTAAAAGCTCAGTGTCATCACACCTTGTCTCGTTTTTTTATTAACACTTCATATAAGGCATATCCTGTTGCAAATATTGGTCAATAAATAACCAATTGCTACATTTGAAGCGGTCAAATAATTGATTTATCATGACAATTAAAATGCTCCGCAATGTAGTTTTCCTAGGTTCGTCATTATTGTCTTTGAGTATATTACAAGTGACACGCCACGGTATATAAACCACACGCGAGCCTGTTGCGCTAATGTCGAGTGAACGCAATCGATAAACAAGGTGAAGTCAACAGAAAAATTGTCCTCCTCTCCTAGATAAGTGATTTGAATTTTAAATAATTAAACTTTTGTTAACCCGTTTAATTTACCCTAAGCACAGTTAATTAAGTTGTCCTTCTCCAAAATAACTTTTCTTTTCCTCTAAAAGGTCGTCAAAATGGCTGTTTCCAAATTGCCAAACAGTCCCCGAATACAAGCAACAAACCAAATATACCGGATATGACGTCACCAAAGTCGACAATATCCGGTAAAGATAATGTCACCGAAACCACAGAGCAGGTATATCCTATAACTAATACAACATCAACATCATTTTCTACCACTTCAAAAGAAACAAGAGCAACACTTGAACCAACAACAATAGAAACAACAACAACAACAATGACAATAACAACAACAACAACAACAACCACTACCACTACAACTATTGCTCCCACAACAATGACGACTTCCTCATCAGGTTAGTTAGAACTCTTTCAAAATAGATAGATATTTGTATTCAAATGACAATGTAATTAATAACATTAATTTTGAGTAAAAATTAGCTTAAATGTTGATAATTTAATGAAAATGTTGGATCATACATTAAAATTACATTATCTGTAACATACGTATCTACATGTGAGAAAAAGTTAAAAACAGGAAATTCACTATTTTTCAAAATTATTCTTCATTTTCCCAAAGACTCTCATGTTAAAATTACACATTGATCTTCGTGGTATCATATCTTAAAAATCCCACTAACCCCTAATTCATGATGCTTTAATTTAGATGCGTTTTACAAATACAAGTTTGTTAAATAGGGAAATAACGGAATAGGAGCGAACATTCTATAAACAAAAAGCTGTGTTCAAACATTCCCTCTAATAGCCTAAAAACTGGAATTGTAGCAACTTTCCAATGTTCATTTTGGAAAGATAAGGTTCGATCATCTGGTTAAAATTAAACAATATCAGGTATGTAAAATGTACATCTTTTGATCAGGCAATTGTACGGGAAGCCGACTGTGCCATTCGTGCAGTTCATTCCACACCCGATGTCCAGCGAATGGAACTATGGGTGATACAATCGAGTTTGGAATGGTAGAGCAATGTGACTGTACAGTGCCCTGCTTCAATGAGGTCAGGAATGGAAGGGGTAAGCTATGTTGCATAGATTCCGTAAATTAAGCATTCTCTCGCAACAGAGGCAGATCAACTCAGGAAATGTTGATACAGCCTCTGTTCGATTACGCCGAAATCCGTTGGTTCCGGCAGTTTCCCCATTCTCTCCCCACAGAGGCAGATCAAGTCATAAAATGTTGGTACAGCCCCTGTTCTGTTACGCCGAAATCCGTTGGTTCCGGCAGTTTCCCCGTTCTCTCGAATCTCTCCCCACAGAGGCAGATCAAGTCATGAAATGTTGGTACAGCCTCTGTTACATAAACAATTACATCACATCATATTCATTAAAATTGCTTTATCAAATGACAACGCTTCTCGCATAGAAAGAGTTGTTCATATCACAATGCCTTTTCAATGATTCAGTAGCCAAAATGATGATTTAAGAACAGCGTCGCTGATTGCAGATCTAACTTGCTTCTGTGGGGTGAGAATGTAGATTAAGAGAAGAACGGGGACGATCTGTGATATATCTTGAACAAGTCAGCGATTAAGTCGAAAAAAAATCAAAATTGAAAACATTTCATGGTTTATAAAATGCTACTTAAGATACTTTAAAGGGACAGTAGCACGTTTTCCGACGATTTCAAGACAAAGAGGATTTTATTTTAAGCCAGAAAGCTTAATCATGGTACAATAAACTGCCATCCTGTCAAACATGTAAATGTAGGATAATATCATATACGTTTGCACAATGACTTATTCGTAACTCTACATTACATTTAAAGATTAGTATTTCAGATTAAAACATAAAGAATTTGATAAGATAAAACATAATAGATAACTAATGTCGCCTTAGCTATTCAGTTTTATTTTTGCTTCTTTGTCTTTCATTTGAAATACAATTTCAGAGGTTCATCGAGGCTGTGTTACGGGGAAAGGCTCAATATGGGAGAAGAAAGCACGCAACCTTGACTGCCAGCCAATTGTAAATGGAGCCTTTGCTTGTTTCTGTTTTGGGTATCTTTGCAACGAACGAGATATGACTCCTTATGTTCAAGGCTAAAGCTTACACGTTGACTTTATTATGGATTGGAATGTTAACAAAATTAGCATGGGTCAAAAGCTTGACGTAAGGGGATGTGAACCACCATTTGTATTCTGTACTTAAAAACGGCTTTATACTTACAGTTCTACAAGTTAGTGATTTACAATGACTCAATAGTCGTTGGGTGAAGGCAGTTTTATGTGCCTCAGTGTACTTGTTTTATTCAATCAACTGAATATGTAACTATCATTAGGAGTTTCAACTGGCGTCGTGTAAAGAAAAAATAAAGACAACGAGAATAGAGATAGGGCAGGTATTCAAATGAGAGTGTTAGTGTCAGATTTTCGCCAATTTGTCAAAAGTTGTAACAGACCAACGCTATTTTGAGAAAGAAGGCTACAAAATCTGCAATTGATGATTTAGGTTACAGGCTCCAAAAGTTCACCAAACTCGTGTCAGGGGCCATTGGGTCACCAAAGCTGTGAATTATTATCCTCACTAGTCAAGGAGCTTGTAAACAAAGTTTTAGCTTGTTAGGCCTAATGCTTCTGGAGATGATGAAATTAGGTTTTTATGGCTTTGACCCTGTGACCCTTTATTAGGCCCACAGGGCCACCAAAGCTATACATTATAATCCTCATTAGTCAAAGAGTCTATTAAGAAGGTTCAGCGTCTAAGCCTTCTGCTTCTTGAGAAGAAGATGAAAATAGGTTTTAACCGTGTGGCCCCTGTGGCTCTTTTAAGAGGTCACAGGTCCACCAAAGGTATAAATTATAATTTTTTTAGTCAAATAGTTTATACACAAACTTTCAGCTTTCTAGGCCGTATGCTTCCGGAGAAGCCGTCAAAAATGCACAAAGTTTACGGAAGGACGGACGGCTTGACTGACTCCATGGTCACCATGCCATGCCATAAGTCCATTGGGCCTTACAAGCCATATGAGCTAAAAACGATACCAAATGACGCTGTTTTAAATAATATTTTATTGAAGCGAGTAAATAATTGGTACTCAACCAGCGAAAGTAATTCAAATAATAATACAATCATAAGATTTCATAAAAAAAAGGTTAAGTAGATGTATAAAGTTACTCTATGTAGTACATAGTTAAAACTTGAAGACATTGACGTCATGCTTGAATACTAAAGGTACAGAAGAAACTTAACACCTGTAATTTAGTAAATATTTTGAAAATAAACAAAGTAACAAACAAACAAGGTAAACAAAATCCTCGGTCAGTATGATATATCAAACACACGGCACGTGAAGTATATTAAATAAATTCTTGTCTTGGATGGCTGTTTCTCGAAATTCATGATTTTAGGTGACTGCACGTGGCATTCTTTCACAAACAGTATGTAAGGTGACCCGCATGATGAACTGGCACTATTGCAACGAAAAGCACACGAAATGAATGCTAAGATTAACACCAGAGCAACGAGAGCGAGCCGTCGGTTGTCCCAGGTGGGAGCAACAAACAGCCATATTGCAAGAACTCTTGGGTGCAAACGACAAACCTTTATTAACCCGTTGAGGCGACTCCAACAGACTGGCCAGACCGTTGATCGTCCCAGGAGTGGCAGACCAAGAGGTACAACGCCCCGAGAAGACATCCGGGTTCTTCACCTTAGGTTCCTGACAATGACGGCAACGGCAATTGACCAGAGATTTCCCTGCCCAGAACAACGTCAACGTTTTAACATGACCAGCGTGCTCCCCAGGCTTGTCACCTATAGAAGATCTTTGGGATCATCTTCGACGACAGCTGGACGTCGACAGCCGCAGCCACAGACCAGACAGCAACTTGAACAGGCACTTCATGACGAGTGGAGACAGATTCCAGCTGACGTCATCCGACGCCTAACCTTATCCATGAAACGGCAAGTTCACACTAGATATTGATGTGATATCGAGTGTTCTTGAACTGTCATAAACATTCTTTATGGGAATCGCGATATGACATGGTCATCAAACTGTGGACTGTAAAATGATTTTATACCCGTCGGTCATTTCAGTGACTCTAACTCTGCATGTTTGAAAAAAACCAAATACAATTGTTTGTCCAATCAGTCAACATAGAACATTAAATAAAATCCCGGTTCTATCATATCAATTTGTTTTGTTATTTTTACTGTATGAGTGAAACAATAGGGTGTAAAGTTTCTTTTGTACTTCAGTTTACTACGTCCGTCTTAAGTCATTTCATTGAGTCAGTCATTTTAAGATAAAGATAGTTACGCTGTTAGTCTAATGATTCTGATGGATAGCTGTTAGTCTAATGATTCTGATGGATAGCTGTTAGTCTAATGATTCTGAGAATCCATCGTACGACAAATATAGTAATACAATACAAAAGTACATTGTCAATACAAAAGTACATTGTCTGATAAAGATAGAAACACAGCAAGTCTAGTCAATAAAAACCTACTGTATGATGCAGATAGTAACAAAGTAAGCTTGTCAGTACGAAACTAGTCAATAAAAAGTATGTGGTATGATAAAGATAGTAACACAGTATGTCTAGTCAATATGAAAACTCGATTGTTAATAAAAACGTTACACAGCTCATCTAGTCAATACAAAATAATTTGAATGATAAAGATATTTTTAAAATATGTCTAGTTAATTCGAAAACTCATTGTAGGATAAAGATTGTAACATAGCCAGTCTAGCCATTAAGGCAATGCATTGTATGACAAAGGAAGTAACACAGCATGTCTAGTAAATACGAAAACCCCATTGTATGATAAAATTAGTAACACAGCTAGTATAGAAAAAGCAAGATATGTTGAATGACACAGAAAAGAAAACCAGCTAGTCTAGTCAATACGAATATCCATTGTATGATAAATATAGTAACACAGCAATTCTAGTCAATACAAAAATCAATTGTATGGTAAGGAAAGCAATATGGCAAGAGTAGTCAATACGAATATCCATTGTATGATAAATATAGTAACACAGCAATTCTAGTCAATACAAAAATCAATTGTATGGTAAGGAAAGCAATATGGCAAGAGTAGTCAATACGAATATCCATTGTATGATAAATACAGTAACACAGCAATTCTAGTCAATACAAAAATCAATTGTATGGTAAGGAAAGCAATATGACAAGAGTAGTCAATACGAATATCCATTGTATGATAAATATAGTAACACAGCAATTCTAGTCAATACAAAAATCAATTGTATGGTAAGGAAAGCAATATGACAAGAGTAGTCAATACGAATATCCATTGTATGATAAATATAGTAACACAGCAATTCTAGTCAATACAAAAATCAATTGTATGGTAAGGAAAGCAATATGGCAAGAGTAGTCAATACGAATATCCATTGTATGATAAATACAGTAACACAGCAATTCTAGTCAATAAAAAAATCAATTGTATGGTAAGGAAAGCAATATGACAAGAGTAATCAATACGAAAATCCATTGTATGATAAATAAAGTAACACAGCAATTCTAGTAAAGGAGGTTGGATACAAAATATTGAGGTATTAAGAAATAGCTAAATTTGGTCTTATTTTGTTGAAAAATGTTTTCAGTCAAATTATGTAAAAAAAATACGATGTCACCACAGTATTTGTTCAAAAAGAGCCTTCCCGTTTAGGCAACCGATCATGAAAATAAACTAATGTCCAAAAGAAAGTACCCAGTGTATCTTTTTAACATAAGATAACAACCAATGCAGATATACGTGCAATTTTTTTTGTTCTGAATAGAATATTCAGTTCCTCAGCATATGCAGACAATTTCATTTGATACAAAGTCACAATTACCGTATGACTGTCAAAAAAAGACAGGTGGTATCAAAACCTGAATTTCAGCAAAAGTCAACAAGGCAATTCATTTGCAAAATGACAAGAAATGTTTATTTAATAACGGGTATGACGACCATGGGCGTTAATACCGGCAAACATGTCGACGCATTGAAGAAGTAAGGCGGCGTATGACCTCTGGTGGGATTTGCTGCCATTCTTGAATCAGAGCTTGTTCCAGTTGCTGGATCGTGATAGTGGGTGCGGGTCGTCTCCTGTTTTGTCGATCCAGGTGGTCCCATAGGTGCTTGATTGGATTCACGTCGGGAGAATATGCTGACCATGGCAAAACATCAATATTGGCGTTGGCTTGGAAGGCATTTGTCAGTCTTGCCCTGTGCGGGCTTGCATTGTCATGATGAAAAAACAATTCCCTGTGGCTGTTGCTGAACGAAAGGAAGCACAACTGGTCTCAACACCTCGTCTCTGTACCTTGGAGCATCTAAATTGCCATGCCTCGTTGTCAAATTGCTGTAGATCCCTCCCCATATCATAACGGACCCGCCTCCAAACCCAAATCTTGGCCGTGCGTTCACCAACGCGTCGATACACACTCGCTCTGCCGTCTTTTCTGAAGAAACAAAACCTGCGTTCACGGAAAAAAGCTCACGTCGCCAATTACGGAGCTGCCAACGTCGGACTTGCCTTGCCCATGCCAGTCTACGACGCTGGTTTTGAAGAGTCAGATGGACCCTGCGGTAAGGACGACGTGCTCGGATGCCATGGATTCATAGTCGTTGGTACACCGTCTGTCGACTGATGACGCGTCTGAGTGCTGTCGACGCCGTTGATGTCGCCGGAACAAACCGATTGAACTGATGTATCGTGCGGATGTGACGGTCTTCAACGGGTGTTATCATGGGTGGACTACCACTTCTTGGCCTGTCTGACGTATTGTCTGTTTGCCTGAGTCGTTCCATCAGTCTGGTGATAGTTTTTCTGGTGCAGCCGAAGGTTCTGGCAACGATGGTGTTGTTGAGGCCTAGTTGCGCCATACTGACAGTTCTCTCTCTTTCCACCTGAGTTAAATGCAGCATACTTTTTGTGGTTTTCTTTCTGCTGTGGTCATACCGTGTAGTTTGAGCTGATATATACCGTCGATATGCACATGCATTTTGTGCTACAGCAGGAAACATCATTTTAGGTGTTTTGCAGCAATGGGGCGATTTTTTCACTTGTTTTGTCATGCGTTTCCGAAAAAAAGATTGGTTTGCACGTATGAAATATGATCCAATAAGTTTTTTGACAACATTTACATCAACAAAAAAATTGGTATAAAATTCATGGGTGGGTACTTTCTTTTGGACACTAGTTTAAAATGAATATAATTGTTAATTACATGTTTTTCTATTCAGCCATTGCAGCACAGAAAGAAACTTATTCAGAATAAAAATAGAGCCATTGGCTCTGTAGCTCATCAGGCTTCATTATCAATTATGCTTTAGAGTGTGGCCAATGTGATTCCCCCTTTGTAGAGGTCACAGGGGCACCAATCATAACATTAAGTATATAGGCGACAAGTTTCAGTTTTCTAGGCCTTATGCTTCAGAAGAAGATGAAAATAGATTTGAAGGACGTTGCCTTTATTAGGGGCAACAGGGTCACCAAAGCTACAATTCATAATCCTCACTAGTCAAGGAGTCTGTACACAAAGTTTTAGCTTTTTAGGCCTTATGCTTCTGGAAAAGAAGATGAAAATAGGTATATAGGGCGTGGCATATGTGGCCCTTATAAGGGGTCACAGGGCCACCAAAGCTACAATTTATAATCTTCACCAGTCAAAAAGTCTGCAAACAAAGTTTCAGCTTTCTAGGCCTCATGGTTCTGGAGAAGAAGATGAAAATAGGTATTTAGGGCGTGGCATATGTGGCCCTTATTAGGGGTCACAGGGCTACCAAAGCTACAATTTATAATCCTCACTAGCCAAGGAGTCTGTACACAAAGTTTCAGCTTTCTAGGCCTTATGGTTCTGGAGAAGACGATGAAAATAGGTTTTTAGGGCGTAGCCCCTGTGGCCCTTATCAGGGGTCACAGGGCTACCAAAGCTACAATTTATTATCTTCACCAGTCAAGGAGTCTGTACACAAAGTTTCAGCTTTATAGGCCTTATGGTTCTGGATAAGAGGTGAAAATACCTTTTTTAAGGGCGTGGCCCCTGTGGCCCTCATCAGGGGTCACAGGGCCACCAAAGCTACAATTTATTATCTTCACCAGTCAAGGAGTCTGTACACAAAGTTTCAGCTTTCTAGGCCTTATGGTTCTGGAGAAGAAGATGAAATTAGGCTTTTAGGGCGTGGCACCTGTGGCCCTTATTAGGGGTTGCAGGGCCACTAAAGCTACAATTAATAATCCTCACTAACCAAAGGAGTCTGTACACAAAGTTTCAGCTTTCTAGGCCTTATGGTTCTGGAGAAGAGGATGAAAATAGGTTTTTAGGGTGTGGCACCTGTGGCCCTTTTTAGGGGTCACAGGGCCACCAAAGCTACAATTCATAACCCTCACTCTTCAAAAAGGCTATACACAAAGTTTCAGCTTTCCAGGCCTTATGGTTCTGGAGAAGACGATGAAAATAGGTTTTTAGGGCGTAGCCCCTGTGGCCCTTATCAGGGGTCACAGGGCCACCAAAGCTACAATTTATTATCTTCACCAGTCAAGGAGTCTGTACACAAAGTTTCAGCTTTCTAGGCCTTATGGTTCTGGAGAAGAAGATGAAATTAGGCTTTTAGGGCGTGGCACCTGTGACCCTTATTAGGGGTTGCAGGGCCACTAAAGCTACAATTAATAATCCTCACTAACCAAAGGAGTCTGTACACAAACTTTCAGCTTTCTAGGCCTTATGGTTCTGGAGAAGAAGATGAAAATAGGTATTTAGGGCGTGGCATATGTGGCCCTTATTAGGGGTCACAGGGCTACCAAAGCTACAATTTATAATCCTCACTAGCCAAGGAGTCTGTACACAAAGTTTCAGCTTTCTAGGCCTTATGGTTCTGGAGAAGACGATGAAAATAGGTTTTTAGGGCGTAGCCCCTGTGGCCCTTATCAGGGGTCACAGGGCTACCAAAGCTACAATTTATTATCTTCACCAGTCAAGGAGTCTGTACACAAAGTTTCAGCTTTATAGGCCTTATGGTTCTGGATAAGAGGTGAAAATACCTTTTTTAAGGGCGTGGCCCCTGTGGCCCTCATCAGGGGTCACAGGGCCACCAAAGCTACAATTTATTATCTTCACCAGTCAAGGAGTCTGTACACAAAGTTCCAGCTTTCTAGGCCTTATGGTTCTGGAGAAGAAGATGAAATTAGGCTTTTAGGGCGTGGCACCTGTGGCCCTTATTAGGGGTTGCAGGGCCACTAAAGCTACAATTAATAATCCTCACTAACCAAAGGAGTCTGTACACAAAGTTTCAGCTTTCTAGGCCTTATGGTTCTGGAGAAGAGGATGAAAATAGGTTTTTAGGGTGTGGCACCTGTGGCCCTTTTTAGGGGTCACAGGGCCACCAAAGCTACAATTCATAATCCTCACTCTTCAAAAAGGCTATACACAAAGTTTCAGCTTTCCAGGCCTCATGGTTCTGGAGAAGAAGATGAAAATAGGCTTTTAGGGCGTGGTCCCTGTGGCCCTTATAAGGGGTCACAGGGCTACCAAAGCTACAATTTATAATCCTTACTAGCTAAGGAGTCTGTACACAAAGTTTCAGCTTTCTAGGCCTTATGGTTCTGGAGAAGAAGATGAAATTAGGCTTTTAGGGCGTGGCACCTGTGGCCCTTATTAGGGGTTGCAGGGCCACTAAAGCTACAATTAATAATCCTCACTAACCAAAGGAGTCTGTACACAAACTTTCAGCTTTCTAGGCCTTATGGTTCTGGAGAAGAGGATGAAAATAGGTTTTTAGGGTGTGGCACCTGTGGCCCTTTTTAGGGGTCACAGGGCCACCAAAGCTACAATTCATAATCCTCACTCTTCAAAAAGGCTATACACAAAGTTTCAGCTTTCCAGGCCTCATGGTTCTGGAGAAGAAGATGAAAATAGGCTTTTAGGGCGTGGTCCCTGTGGCCCTTATAAGGGGTCACAGGGCTACCAAAGCTACAATTTATAATCCTTACTAGCTAAGGAGTCTGTACACAAAGTTTCAGCTTTCTAGGCCTTATGGTTCTGGAGAAGACGATGAAAATAGGTTTTTAGGGCGTAGCCCCTGTGGCCCTTATCAGGGGTCACAGGGCTACCAAAGCTACAATTTATTATCTTCACCAGTCAAGGAGTCTGTACACAAAGTTTCAGCTTTATAGGCCTTATGGTTCTGGATAAGAGGTGAAAATACCTTTTTTAAGGGCGTGGCCCCTGTTGCCCTCATCAGGGGTCACAGGGCCACAAAAGCTACAATTTATTATCTTCACCAGTCAAGGAGTCTGTACACAAAGTTTCAGCTTTCTAGGCCTTATGGTTCTGGAGAAGAAGATGAAATTAGGCTTTTAGGGCGTGGCACCTGTGGCCCTTATTAGGGGTTGCAGGGCCACTAAAGCTACAATTCATAATCCTCACTAACCAAAGGAGTCTGTACACAAACTTTCAGCTTTCTAGGCCTTATGGTTCTGGAGAAGAGGATGAAAATAGGTTTTTAGGGTGTGGCACCTGTGGCCCTTTTTAGGGGTCACAGGGCCACCAAAGCTACAATTCATAACCCTCACTCTTCAAAAAGGCTATACACAAAGTTTCAGCTTTCCAGGCCTCATGGTTCTGGAGAAGAAGATGAAAATAGGCTTTTAGGGCGTGGTCCCTGTGGCCCTTATAAGGGGTCACAGGGCTACCAAAGCTACAATTTATAATCCTTACTAGCTAAGGAGTCTGTTCACAAAGTTTCAGCTTTCTAGGCCTTATGGTTCTGGAGAAGACGATGAAAATAGGTTTTTAGGGCGTAGCCCCTGTGGCCCTTATCAGGGGTCACAGGGCCACCAAAGCTACAATTTATTATCTTCACCAGTCAAGGAGTCTGTACACAAAGTTTCAGCTTTCTAGGCCTTATGGTTCTGGAGAAGAAGATGAAATTAGGCTTTTAGGGCGTGGCACCTGTGGCCCTTATTAGGGGTTGCAGGGCCACTAAAGCTACAATTAATAATCCTCACTAACCAAAGGAGTCTGTACACAAACTTTCAGCTTTCTAGGCCTTATGGTTCTGGAGAAGAGGATGAAAATAGGTTTTTAGGGTGTGGCACCTGTGGCCCTTTTTAGGGGTCACAGGGCCACCAAAGCTACAATTCATAATCCTCACTCTTCAAAAAGGCTATACACAAAGTTTCAGCTTTCCAGGCCTCATGGTTCTGGAGAAGAAGATGAAAATAGGCTTTTAGGGCGTGGTCCCTGTGGCCCTTATAAGGGGTCACAGGGCTACCAAAGCTACAATTTATAATCCTTACTAGCTAAGGAGTCTGTACACAAAGTTTCAGCTTTTTAGGCATTATGGTTCTGGAGAAGAAGATGAAAATAGGTTTTTAGGGCGTGGCCCCTGTGGCCCTTATTTGGGGTCACAGGGCTACCGCAGCTACAGTTTATAATCCTCACTAGCCAAGGAGTCTGTACACAAAGTGCCAGCTTTCTAGGCCTTATGGTTCGAAAGTATTAGTCGAAATTCCACAAAGTTTACGGACTGATGGACGGACGCCGGACACCATGCCATGCCATAAGCCCATCGGGCCTTACAGGGCCTGCAGGATAAACCATTTATCATTACCATACAATTATCAGTGAAATCAAAAAAGTGCTACTGCCCCTTTAAGAGTTCAAATAAAGC
The DNA here is from genome assembly GCA_916613615.1 of Steromphala cineraria. NCBI lineage: Eukaryota > Metazoa > Mollusca > Gastropoda > Trochida > Trochidae > Steromphala > Steromphala cineraria. The sequence goes on from OU744730.1 coordinate 9,328,310, forward strand.
ATTTGCCCAAAAAAATGCATAAGTCGTTACCTAGTTGGGATCTGCAAATTTAAAAAAACCTGATAGCATCCCCGAATAACTGATCATAGAGTATTGAAGAAAGATTGTTAGTAGATGTTTGTAAAGTAGATCCACTCATAACTGGTTGTGTTTGACACAATTGTAGTTCTATACCGTCGGCAGGTGCGTGTGGTTGGGTTGAATCCAAAAGCTTGACAGCCAAGGAACGTCTTGCAGAACTCTGCACAAGACGGAACATCAGCAACCACAGTCTCGGAGTGGACATCAGCAACTATGGCTTTCTTCGTTTGTCGCTCAAACACGATTTCTGCAAGAAAATCATAGGTATAATAAATTTGTGAATCCTCGTTAGATTTCTGCGTTGTATTTTCATTGAAGACATTTCTACTTCACTTATATTGGTAAGTGGGTATTTTCATTCGAAAATACAATTTTCTTTTCCTGTTGCATCAGCAAGTAAAAATTTTCTTTCTTTATTGTGTAATTATTTAATATTTTCAAACATATTATATATTATATATTCAAACAAATCTATTTTCGAACATTATCTGTGTTGATTTTGAATATGTAGTTCTAGAAGAACATGGACTCAATTTAAGCCAACTTGTGTGTTGTCAAATAACACGAAGAGATGTGAGCATGGCCCAAAATTACATTCATCCAGGTAACGTAGTGTATGAGAAAACTCCAATTTGAGAATCAGACCTGGGTAAACGCCCAAAGTCCAATTGCTCAACCAAGGGCTATAAATCCGTAACAATAATATTCAGAAATGGTTTTCGAACTCGATCAAGTGTATCACCAGGTTTGCATATTACCAAAATTTCACCCATCAAGGCTTAGTAGTTTCTTGTCCCCATTGTAGAAGGATTCACAGGTTCGACAAACCCTTTAGGGGCCATGTGGTCATCAAAACCGTAAATCAAAATCCTCACTAGTCAGGGAGTCACAAGATTAGAGATTTATAGGCCTTATACCTCTGGAGAAGAAGATGAAAATAGGTTTGAAGGGCATGGCCTCGGTGGCCTTTTATAGGGGTCACAGAGCTACCAAAGCTTTGAATTATAATCCTGACTAGTCAAGGAGTCTTTACACAAGGTTTACCTGTGTAGGCGTTTTGCTTCTATGGCGAAGAAGTCGAAAATGAACAAAGTTTATAAACAGATGGACGGACGAAAGACGAGCTCATCAGGCCAATCGGGTTTTACAGGTCTTGAAATGTGATATTAAATGTTTGTACACATTGCCCTATCTTCCCCCGTGATTATGTATTTCAACAAGCGCTTAGACCCGGACTTGATTCAAGGCAGCCGTTTTTTTCTACGGTAATAACTTTGTTGTTTAAAATAATGATAGCCTTGCTTTTGGTAACATTTTACTTTTTTTGCCCATAAAAACGCCACAGCTCCTTTGATTAAAACAAATGGAAAATAGAGCCATCGGCTCTGTAGCTCCACAGGTTTCATCATTTCTTTTCGTTTAGGGTGACTGTGAAAATAGGTTTTAAGGGCTTGGCCCGTGTGGCCCATATTAGGGGTCATTTGGTCATTAAAGCGATAATGTTAAATCCTCTCTAGTCAAGGAGAGTCTGCATACAAGATTTCAGCTCTCTAGGTTATTTGCCTGTGGAGAAGAAGATGAAAATAGTCTTTAAGAACGTAGCCCCAGGTTATCAATTAAAATCCTAACTAGCCAAGGAGTCTGTACACAAGATTTTAGCTTTCTACACATTTTGGTTCTTGAGAAGTCAAATATGCACAAAGTTTACGGCGGACGGACGGAAAGGCTGGACGGACGCCGGACACTATGCCATGCATGCCTTTCAGGCCTGATGAGCTAACAAAATCATTTCAATGAACTTACTTGGTCTGCCATTAACAAGGACTTGAACTTCACACAGAGTGAGACCGTCGGTGCTGGGCTTGGATATCTTCACGAATCTGCCTAGGATGTCGTGTCCACAAGGCAGTGTCTCGACAGCACCGAGTGGCATTGCACCCTCGTAAAAGGCACACTTCGTTCCCTGACCGGAACCATCCATTGACACACTGATAGTGAAATCACGTAGACGATGAGCTTGTGTGAAATGAGAGAAATATCATTTGAACTCTTTCTGTGAATACTTTATTTTTTAAAACATATTTTAAGATTCAAATGAAAGGCGAAAAACTAAGACATGTAAAATTACAGAGAATAGTGGATATATTTTCTTAGCTATTTTGAAATCGTGTTATGCTAGCAGCTTCTGATGAAATGATAGCGAGTGTTGTTTCCTTAACAGACAAATGGTTTCAATTGATGAGCCGAAATATATAATCATTAGGTCTTGACAAAATACTTGCATCAACCATTTACTTAAGCTTAAAGGGGCAGTAGCACGTTTTTTGATAATTTTATATTTAAACATTTTCACTTATAATTGTTAGTTAATGCTAAATGTATTATTTTGACAGTGTCAAAAATCTTCTCACACAAACCAATCATCTATAGTCAGAGGACAAAGTATGAAGATTCTCATAAAATCCATTGGCGGCCATTTTATGTGAACACCTTTAATACATTTTGTGTAAGAAAAGGTATTCGCATGGCTAAAATTTACGTTATTTATTTGAATTATTACTGCTCAATTTAGTTTAAATACATCATCTTTCAATAGGAACCATTAATTTTCATTTTCCTGACATCACCTTATATTCCCCCTAAAAACGTGCTACTGCCCCTTTAAAGAGGAACATTCCAAGATTTGAGATGTTCTGTCAAACATAGTTAAGACTTAGAAATGAACTTTGAAGGAATGAAATTCGCCCCAAGAGCTAAAATTATATCTTCATATTGCCATTCTTTTATCAAATATTTGAACTCTATGTATTAATTGCATTATGCTCATTCTTTATTAAGTACTTTTGTATATGAGCCGGAAGCCTTAAAACACAATCCTTTTGACTTGATTTTACATTTGTTTAATTGGACAGACCAAACTGTTCCTCCTTTCCTTATTGACATTATCTATATTCTCCAAGAAGAAATAAGAACACACTAAAAATTCAATATAAAGCAATATATTGATCATTATATAAACAATAGATCACCTATATATTGAATACAGATGCATCTGGTCCCTAACTTCATTTGTTCAGTATATGTTAAGAACCCTTTGTACAATTCTTCATTGAGAGAGTGAGTGAGGGTTTGTCACGATGACTTCTGATTTCATACATGACATAAATTGATCTATCCAAATTCTTATAAGGTCTTCAAGACAAAGTCTGTAAGACCTATCGTTATTATCCGATTTCTTAAAGTTATTTTCTTTTTCTTATTCTATTAATAATGTTTGTACCTTTATGTGAACAAGAAACAGCAAAAACGGCTGCTTCAAATTCGACCAATCTTGCTAAGCTGATAGCCAATACTGAGGAATACATGTGCAAAGCTTTCGGGCCAAATCGGCGCAGCCAGAAATGACCCAGCTAGGCCTAAAGTTGGAAGAATTACCATGGACTTTTTCTCAAACTGAACTTAGTGACTGGAATATTGTTTCAAAAGATGCGTAATAGTTACTGCAAATATTCAATCATCGCAATTTTGTAGGTCACGTGGTTTTCAGGCCATCTTGATTTAAAGGACTTTTTTCACTTTTGACCCCAAGCAGCTTTGATGATTCAAATCTCAGCGAATACTTTTACTAGAGATTTATGACTAATTTGCGTATTTCTGACAATTTAAAAAAAAAAAAATCGAATTTTCCGAATGAGCCCGCTGACATCAATCTAATCATTTTTTTTGTTCGGGGAACAATTTTGATTACAGCAAGCCCCGACTAAAGGTTACTATAAACAAGTTTAGACTATGTTATTCCTGTCACAAGTAAAACAGGTTCAGGTCACACATGCATTACTCTATTTCTAACATTATTTTAGCCATAGGTGTTTAACAAATCCACTACTAGTTATTATTATGAAAAGGTTGATATTTAAGAAAATAATTTGACGAATCCAAAATGTTGCAAATGCACTTTTCAAAAATCCACAATTTCATCACTAATTAAGCTATCCCAATATTGATTACACCTATACGCGTGCTATTTCAAGTACAACATTTATGACTTAACATTATATAATTTGAAAGTTGATAGTTAATGAGCTGGAAAGACAAACATCGAGGAGCGGTTGCCATTTTTAAGTTACAGACATCGAACGTCTATATCTCCAAAACGATTACAGATAATTTCACCATTTTTTTAAATACTTCTATGAATAATATTTTCTGTAGAATGATGTCATAGAGCTCTAACGTTGGCAGCAATGATGAATTTTCTGCGAATTTTTAAACATTGAATATCAAGTGAAATTTTGTCATTTTGGTGATGTATTACTTACTGTATACCTCTTAAGCAAACATGCACGTGAAGGTCAAACACTGCGTGAAGTTCAGAGAGAAAGTCTTGAAGACCTAAGTATTGCCGCGGCAGTTCTAGTTAGGTCTTCAGACGAAAGTCTGGAAGACCTATTGTTATTATCCTGATCATTATTATTAATGTCCACGATTTTGTCTTTGCGTCTGCTCCAAAACTACTGAGTCACAATTATCATGAAACTTTCAGCATTGAAAGCCTCTGTGCTGAACACTATACATTTGAAATCCGTTTCCGGTTTACAGCAGTTACAATTTCGAAAATTTAATGTGAGCAAAATTTTCAAAATGCAGTAGAGACTTGAAACTTTGACTAAATGATGCGCATTGACGTGCAGAAGAAGTAATTAGTCATGATAAATCTGTTAAGTCACTTGACTAAGCCGCCATTTTGCTTTTAGTGCGGTTGTTTTACCTTTTTCGACCGTTTTGGACCCCTACCACTTTAAAAAATCTTCTCCTCTGAAGATACTTACACTAGAGAGCTGAAATTTACACATTATGTAGCTGAAGGATAGTCCTTAATAGGATATTTAAAGTCTTAACCATAATACTTAGGTCACTGTGACCATACAAAGTTGACCAAAATCGAAAAGGTCACTGTGACCTTACAAAATTGACCAAAAACGAAAAATCACAAACTTCAAGGGCTCATAGCTCAAAAACCTAGCCATGGAATTTCACGATTTTTGAATGCGAGCTAGACATGCATAAGGGCTACAAGAATCAACAAAAAATCGATCGCGAACAGTCATTTCCGGTTTTGACAGAGTTTCAAAAATTGAAATTTCGGATTTTGAAACGTTTACCATGGGCGAATTTCAAAATGTAACTAGAGATTTGCAAATAGTCTCAAGAGATGCGCAATTATCTAAAGCTAAAAAATGTCGACTTCGAAAATCATGTGGTTTAGCCGCCATTTTTGATTTAAAGAACGACCTCGCACATTGTGCCCGGAGAGTGACTGACTAAAAGTAAATGATCCTAGAGCCTTGCAGATTGCTCAAGACGATGCATAATGACATTGCAGGATTATGACACATTGAATTTTAACTTATGAATTGCACAGCGGTCTGAAGACCGTCAGAGTTGCCTTGGCAAACCTAATAATCATAATTATTACCTTCTGCATCGCCTCTGTTCCTGACCAAGACGGAATGGACCCAATAGACACCAGCTAGATCCACCCGCCACCACTGGTTGCTTCCATCCACCGTATGGGTGCAAGTTAGTAAATCATCGATGATTCCATCCACTGCCCCCTCGGCAACATAATCACCTAATGTTGAAACCTGACTGCACGCTTTGTGAAGTGCAGCGTCAAATAATTCACTTGCATTGCCTAAAACAAAATTATGAGTGAGTATAAAACAATATTTCAGTCATTTAACACGCGAAGTATTATAAGCATGTTTTAGCATTATCAATGAATGTAACTTTTCACAAAGTTTGGCTAATATATATATCTTTACTGGATAATCAAACATGAATATTTTAGTCTTATCAACACTTAAGATTCATATTGTTATCATTCAGCAACTTGAGCATTCTCTCCCAACAGAGGCAGTTCAAGTCATGATATGTTGATACAGCCTCTGTTCTATTACGCCGAAATCCGTGGGTTCCGGCAGTTTCACCTGGCCGAAAACAATTGCATCACAATTCTTTGAAATTGCTCTATCACATGACAACGCTTCTCGCATAGAAAGGGTGGTTCATATCACAATGCCTTTTCCATGGTTCAGTAGCCATACTGGTGAATCAAGAGCAGCGTCGCTGATTGCACAACTACAGGGGAAACCGCAAACTGGATAAGTAAACACTTTTCTTTGGTCCCGGCAAATGCCTTCACTAATTATCACTATTTCAATCTGGTTAAGTAAAATCGGATAAGTTAAATAAACTCCTTAAGTAAAGTTTTTTCACAGTCCCTAGAAGTCAATTACTGAACAAAAGGGAATGGATAAGTAAAATACTTATCATAACATGTTAACGAGGTGCACTGGCGCGTGTCGCTCACCAGTTACATAAACATGAAGTGTCAGTTGCCGCTTATAAAAACATCCTATTTGCAGCTTGCTGGTTTCAATTAGTTGACAATACACTAACATTGACTCAATCAATCTTTATTTCATAATAACCACTCACCGTGGTACATGGAAAATTACACATAACATATATGACATATTGGTTTTGCATATTGTATACATTTGATATTCAAGTTTTGAAAGTGTTACATATAATTGAAATGAATGATGCTATTTTCCTTAGTTCGGAATACTTCTTTTTGGAACATATTCTCTATTTGTCTTAGTTGGTGATTAGACAAATAAGCAATTACACAGTGAGTTTATTCATTATGTATTTTGACAATCTCGCACAGTAGTTAAAATCAAAGCAGAAAATTATGACCCTCAGTAAATTCTGACAAAATGTCTGAGCAATTTCGGGAAGGGTCCAGTATATCAAAAGATGATGGAGACACTGTCATGACTGGCTTTACCATGGTAGCCAGCTATGTTGCAGATAAGGACATGAATTATTTTGCAAAGAAACAGTCCGGCCTATCCTCATTTCGCCTACACCTCGAGCTCATTTCGCCTACACTATTATCAATTGCAAAACACAGTTATGGGTGGATGCACAAGACAGATACACCCTGACCCCTTAAGAATAATGAACTCTTCCATCAAGATAATAAGATAACAAAGAAATTATAGCTGTGGAGTGTGGTATTTTATTTTGCATGCCACCATGATGGCCAGTTAAGTATGATACATGTATATACATTTTGATACATAAGTCAAGCTTTACAAAACAAAAAATCTGTCAGCATGATGTCTAGAGTAACCGAGAGGTACACACCAGTCCTTGCGGCAACAACATCCCTTAGCTTCGGTTTTTTAGTTATCTGCCCTTGAAGTTGTCGATTTCTAGATTTTGGTCAACTTTGAAAGGACACAGTAACCCCTTTTACTTAACAATACTTCAGCTACGTTCAGTATGAATTTCAGCTCTCTGGTGCAAGTATCTTTAGAGGAGAAGATTCTCAAAGATGGGTGGGGTCGGAAACGGTCGAAAATGCACTAAAAGCAAGATGGCGGCCAAACCACGTTACCTACGAATTTGTCCTGATTTCCATTTTTTCATCATTTGTCATTGCGCTTCTTTTAAAAAAAAAAATCAAGTCTCTAAGTGCATTTTGAAGAAAAACATCAATGTTAAAATTTCGATTTTGGATTCGAACTGGACCTTTAATGTACTGGTCGATTTTGTTCAAAAGCTAAGCATGTCGATTCCAGGGTAAAGGCTATCAGCATGCCAAGTTTGGTCGAACTCGGAGCAGCCGTTGAGGCTGTAGCTCGTTCACAAAAAAAGTTCAAATAATAATAATAGAAAAGAACTTGAAGAAAACGGATAAAAACAATAGGTCTAAATATATAGCCATTCCATAATTGAGATGAGATGATCCTGTTAACAATGTTCTGTTAACCAATTTCCTTGATCAAAGTGAAAATAAAAAATAGCAATTGATTAGATATACATTTAAATACTTTATACAAACAACAGAACACAAGGAAAAGATTCAAAGTATATTATTCCAGTAATCCTGTATAAACAGTCAAAACATACTCACGGATGTCATGGACTGTACCATTCACAATAGGGGTGAGGAAGTGACCCTTTGCACATAGTGTAGGCAAAATGAGGGGTTTTACAGGTGTAGGCGATATAAGGTGTAGGCGAAATGAGGGCAAGCCGTCCCTCCTGACATTATTTATGCATTAATTAACATGTCATTACATACATTTGTTCTGTTATATTTGGTCTTATTGCAGTCTATATGGTAGTGTATATGGTTATGATCACCAGGTTTTCATATGTTTGGATAAGTAAAATACCTGATAAGTAAAATGATTTGACGAGTCCCTAGAGATTTTACTTATCAGGTTTCCACTGTAACGTTAATTGCCTCCAATCAGGAATCTCCCATTCTATCCCACAAACACGGGGTAATATAACAGAGACTGAATCAACATTTCATTTCAAATACAACTTTAAATCTTTTTACCTCAATAAAATTTCCCATACACAATATTATCTTTCTATCTTTTTCAGGTACCACGCCATTTTACATCACTCTTTATTAATTAACAATTTATAAAATCACCACCCCCTCCCACTCTATTCCAAATTCAAAATTTATTTCATTTTTTAACCACTTTACAACTTTTAACAACTTTACTTGGGTCTCTATGACCTATTCTAATTTCATGTCACCATTTTTGGAAATAACTAAGGCATAGACCCCACGTCGGCGACATCACCTTATGGTGAAGAAGACATGAATAATCTGACTTGACCGTGATCCGTGGTAAATATAAAAAAATAAACTCTGCTTCATTTTGTGAAGTTGACTCTTAAAGGGGCAGTAGCACGTTTTAGGGGGAATTTAAGGTGATGTCAGGAAAATGAAAATTAATGGTTCTAATTGAAAGACAATGTATTTAAACTAAATGGAGCAGTAAGAATTCAAATATATAACGTAAAGTTTAGCCATGCGATTCCTTTTTCTTACACAACATGAATTAAAGGTGTTCACATAAAATGGCCGCCAATGGATTTTATGCAAATCTTCATACTTTGTCCTCTGACTATGGATGATTGGCTTGTGTAATGAGATTTTTGACACTGTAAAAATAATACATTTAGCATTAACTTACAATTATCAGTGAAAATTTTAAAATATAAAATTATCAAAAATCGTGCTACTGCCCCTTTAAAGATACTGACGGTTTCGGAATTTCTGATATTTGAGGGAAGCGCGTTCCATTTTCTTACGGTATCAGGTAAAAAAGATTTATTAAAAGTTTCGGTTCTACATTGGATCGGTTGTATGATGAACGATCGTCTCATATTTCGTCCTGATATGTCCGCTGGTGATGGAGGTACTAAATCTGATAGGTAATTCGGCGTAAGTCCATTACACATTTTATAAAACAATGAAAGTTTTTTATATTCCCTTCTTTTTGACAAAGAAATAGATGAGGTCTCCTCGTAAATTTTGTTATGATTTGTTCCGCGAACAGCACCACAAACGGTTCTGAGTGGGTCAAGGTGTAAATTTTCCAGTAAAGAGGCTTGCTCTTTAGAACAATTATCCCATATCGTAGCACAATAGTCGAAACGGGGCAATATAAACTGTTTATACATAGTTTCTAAAACATTCCTATTTAATCTATATTTAAAACTTCTTTGGCAATTTACAATTGGAGATATTTTTCTAAGCATTTCGTTTACATGTTCGTGCCAGCGGTAATCTTCTTGTAGAGTAAGTCCTAGATGTCTATGACTCTTAACTTCTCTAACCAATGAATCATTCATCTTTAGATCTTCAGTTGTATCAACTTTTTGTTTGCGCGAAAAAGTCAAGCTTTCAGTTTTTTTCCGGGTTAAAATTTACCTGCCATTTCGTTGCCCATGTAGAGATTGTATCGAAATCCTTATTTTAGCAAGCGGCTGCGATCGTTTTATTTTCAACAATAATATAAAGTGAAGTATCGTCTTCAAATAAGCTTATATTGCTATCAATATTATCAATGATATCGTTGATATATATTAAAAATAATAGTGGCCCAAGAACGGATCCTTGGGGTACACCTGCTTTTATTTCCCGACTTTCCGATTCGCTACCATTTATGACTACAGACTGTATTTTATTTTCAAGATAACTGTGAATCCAGTTAAGAACTTTCCCATCCACGCCATACATTTTTAACTTATGAATTAAACCCTTATGCCAAACTTTGTCAAATGCCTTGCTAATATCGCAAAAGACGGCTCTGACCTCTTTTCCCTCATCTAATGCTTTACATATATAATTGTAGAGATAAGTCAATTGATTTACAGTTGAGTCCCCTGGTTTAAGTCCGGACTGCAAATTAGTAAGGAAATTGTTGTCTATGAAGTAATTGTATATATATTTATAAACGCATTTCTCAAACGTTTTAGAAATACAGCTAGTCAAAGCAACCGGTCTATAATTGTTACAAGTGTTACCCCTCTTAGGTATTGGAACGACTCTAGCTTGTTTCCATATAGATGGGAAAATACATTGAGTTAAAGAAAAATTGAAAATATCGGCGAGTGGTTTATAAAGTGCAAGAACATGAGTTTTCAAAATTTTGTCACTTATTCCGTCAGGACCCGTTGATTTTGAAATGTCTAACGATAGTAAAATATCCTTAACTTAGGATTTGGTTAAGATTATTTCGTAGAGTCTCATGTTACACAGTGGTTGATTTTCAGTTATAATCAGAAAAGGATTTTCTACCGTTGCCTGATTTACAAAGAAATCATTTAAAATGATAGCTTTTTCAGTATTATCATCATATGCTGAACAATTTAGGTCTGTCTTCACAATTTTCCATCAAATTTTATTTCTAGAATCGGATTTTAATTTAGCATCAAATTTCTCCTCGTACTCTTTTTTAGCTTTACGAATAGCGATAACAACATTATTTCTACATTGTCGGAAGTAAGCCCAATCAATATCACGATTTCTTAATTTTGCTTTCTTGTGCTGTCTATTTCTTTTCCTTATTAATCTACGAAATTGCGTGTTTATCCATGGTTTGTCATTTTCGCTTACAGTTATTATTCGGTTAGGAATAAAGCGGTCCCATAGGTTTGAAATAATTTCTACTAAACGAACACATTTATCATAGGATAGGTATGGTACCTTAAGTGTATGGTGTCACTTCCCCCCTGCACTTTGCATAGGTACAATACTAATCAGACGACCTTCAAGAAAGAAAAAACGCACATTGCGAAGATACCAACGCTGGAAACAACGGCAAATAACGGACTTAGTATATCAAGCCAAAAAGATAAGTATTACTCCATTCATTCACTTATCCATAAATTTAAATATAAACACCACCAATTTAAATTAACTATAAATACAATTCACTCACAATTATTCAACCACAATTCTATTTTATCACAAATAAACATTCCATTTCAAATACTACTTTAAATCTTTTTACCTCAATAAAATTTCCCATACAAAATATTATCTTTCTTTCTTTTTTTCAGGTACCACGCCACTTCACACTACTTTTTATTTATTTACAATTTAAAAAATCCCCCCTCTCCTAACAAATCGTTTTTGTGTCATCAGAGATGAGTAAACAAAACATTCCAAAGTTACTATTCTTAAAATATCTATTTGGTAAATATTGTTTCCGTATTTCATCATATAAAGTACATTTTAAAATAACATGAAATTCATCTTCTGTTACGTTTAAAGTGCAATGTTTCCATTTTCCTTCATCTTTTGGTTTAAATCTACGTCCAATAACCCATTTTATGACTTGTTCTACATCTGCGGCGGAATAATGCTGAAACCTAGCAAAGGCATTGTAACGAGAACGAAGTGTTTTCATTGGCTGAAATATTTTCAAGTAATTTGCGGTGCAAAATTTTGCCTCTTGGGTATAATTTTGCCTCTTGAGTATAATTTTGCCTCTTGAGTATAATTTTGCCTCTTGGGTATAATTCGAACAGATCTAGCTCTGCTGGGAGGGAATGATCAACGGTAAGTGAGATGATGTTTAACGTGATCAACGGAATGAAAAGAGAAATCTGGAAAAGTCGTTCGCGCGCAAGTAACAGAAAATGTTGATGAAAAGTCAATGTTCTGATTGTCAGGGTCATATTCTTTGCTCCCATTACACAATATGTATGAATGGTACTGAATGATCGACCCTGCAGGAAAATTATTTGTCAATCTATTTGTATGAAATGCTGCCATTTTATCAAATTTGCGCTTTCATCCATTTTCAAAAAAAAAATATCATGATAATATGATTTTTTTATCTACTCAGTGTCGAAAAAGAACACTGCCACATAAAGATAAATTAAGGGTGTATTGATTAATTTTCCGTATAATTACATTTGCTCCTATCATGATAGTTTGAATAAAGTATGATGAAAACAAACCACTTATTGTCTCTACTTACATGTACAATATAGAAGACTAAGTGTAATCCAAACTGAGATCATTGGTCCCTGCTCCATTTCACAAGTCTGATAACGTAATGCATTACCAACTTTGACAGATATACCCTAAGCTACTCAGTAAAATCAGAGGACAAAGATATTTACATAAAGTAATCCATTCAGCAACTGAAAACAACTTAAGACAACTAAACTTTTGAATTATTCATGTTTCCTGCAGGGGATGAACAAGTCAAACCATCTAGAACATGTCGGGTAAAGCGACCGTGGTTACTATTTAATGACTGCTCATTGACTTAATCTGTTAAGTTGACAAAACGCCCAATGGTTTTAACATATTTATTTAAATAAAGGATTGGCTTGTTAAACAAGCTTACAGCTTATGTTAATACCGCTCGAAAAATACAATTGAAGAATACGTCATGCTTAATTTTTAAAATATATGTATATTCATTTATACAGGGACCAATAAGATACAGAACATGTCATGGTGAACATAAATTTCTGCTTTAATTCAGCAAAGGTCAAGGTTACAGCAAGGTCACGAGTTAAGCAAGGTTTAGCGAAAACGCATAATTGTAACTATAAACACTTAATCATTACATGATATTACATTTTATGATTGATTATTCCTCTGTCATTTATCATATCTATCATTATTCATACTTTCAAGAATTATGATAGAAGAACATCTTTCCAAAAGGTGTTAGTTACAGATGGTAGCACTGTATTGTTAATGTACTTGCTATCTGAAAGCCAAAGTTCATTTATCTCTTTTAATTTGAATAAAAAATTTTTTCTACACTTTGTAGTCTACTTATCCACCTTAATGTTTGTGATGCTATGATTTCTTTGATATTTGAAGCTTTTATTCCACCATGTTCAGGTTTAAGAACTAATACATTTCGTTTTACTTTATCGGGCGTACCCTTCCATATCAAATGGAAACATTTCTTCTGGAATTTTCAATTGTACCCTTTGATGGATTTGGCACTGAAGAAAATAAATGATTTAGTTTTGGCAGTAAAAGGGATTTAAGGATAGTGTTTCTGCCTAAAGGAGTTAGGTTTCGGGCTGACCAAATATTCATTTGTTTTTCCATGTAGGAGAAATTGTCATCATAATTTATTTTAACCATATTGTCAAGATCAATATCAAAGTTGATTCCCAAAAGTAAAAATCTCGTTTGAGTCCAATCAAAACTCCAGTCTTTGCAAAGTTTGTAGACAGACAGACAGATTATTTATTAGAGTCTCACCTCAAATTTGTACATAAAATAAATTGATAAGAACATAGAATGTAAAAAAGTGAGCCACCCAAAAATGGGTTATGAGAGACTAAAATATACATATAAATAAACTTTAAGAAGAAATGAAATTATAAAATAGTAAATTATTTGTTAAACTGTATGGCAGTTCTTCTCTCTAAAATAAGTTTGCACGTTTTGGCAGTTATAAATACAACATCTGGGCATGACATAATAAAACACACTTTCTGTACATAAGTAAAATAGCTAAAATTGCCATTTGCATTATAACACTGATTAAAAAAAACTAAACGATAATCAGAGTATAACGGGCAGTGAAGTAGGACATGGGACTCATCCTCGACATCACCAGGGCAGTTGAAACATTTCCTCTCATCAAGCGGTGTGTTTGTGTAGCGGTAGTGCATATGATCCCCAGATTGCTGATCCATACGAAATAGAGGGCCACACCATGCAGTCATATAGCTTTAAGTAAGTGTCATAGCCCATCCCTCCTAGGATCTTGAACTTGGAAATGAGGAGGCCTAGAGCTCGGCTTGCAGCGTTTGTGGCAGCTTTCCCCATCCTAGTATAGTCGAGGGTCTCTGTGAGGAGAAGACCAAGATAGGTATAAGACTCAGCAATATCGAGCTCCGTATCACCACACATGAAAATACTTGTTGTTTTAACTGCTCCAGGTTTTCGAAAATGCATTATCTTGGACTTCGTTGGGTTCACGGCCATCTTATTATTCCGACACCAACAACTCAGAGCCTCCAATAACGTGTTTAAATCTTCTTCAGTGTCAGCTAGAAGGACAACGTCGTCTGCATACGCAAGGATACTTATCTTCTGTTCTTCGACTTGTACACCGATGTTAAGCGTATTAACTTCATTGATCAAATCATTTAAAAACAGGTTAAAAAGAAGGGGGGATAAAAGGCAACCTTGACTCAGACCACACTTCACATCGAACCATTCTGTTGTGAGGCCATTGAGTCGATGTTGAGTCGTTTGTATCTAGATCTTTTTTTGGATCCTATCCAATCGTTGGAAAAATTGTAGAGTATTTACCATGGCATATACACATTTTTCAGATCCATCTAAGCTCAAAGTGGTATCGTCTGCAAATTGCGCTAATAAGTATTCAATGTTTCCTATATTGATACCTTTTATGTCTTTATTGTTTTTAATCATAATACCTAGAATTTCTACACAAAATATGAACAGATATGGGGCAATGGGATCTCCTTGGCGACAGCCGCGTTCAATTTTGAAAGGCTCCGAGGCAAAACCATTTACAAGTACACGTGATTCTATACCATTATACAAGTTTCAATCCATTGTATGATATTCGGGCCAAACTTAAAGAACTGTAGTACCTTGAATCAAAGGCTTTTTCAAAATCAATTAACAGTAATAAACCGGGAATTTCAAAGGTTTCTGTGTATTCCATCAAATCATAGATTAATCGTGTTACTTCTCCAATGTATCTACCCGAAATAAATCTTTTTTGATCTTCACTGATGATATTTAGTAAAATTCTTTTAATTCTATTTGCTATAGCTGATGCCCGTATTTTATACGAAGTATTTAAAAGGGAAATGGGTCGCCAGTTTTTAAGGTATTTCTTCGGTTTATTACCTTTCGGAATGCAAGTTATTAACCCTTGAGTTTGGGTGACAGATAATGTTTTGTTCTGATACCCAAAATTCAAGGATTGCAACAAAAGATCACCCAAATCTTTCCAGAAGAATTAAAAAAATTCGGTTGTAAAACCGTCTGGTTCGGGACTTGTCATTCTTAATATTTCTGAGTGCTAACGAGATTTCGGTTTTAGTTAAAAGTTAAGTTTTAAAAAAAGTTAAACAGTTATTCACTGTTGATACAACCTCTGTTCTATTACAACGAAATTTATGCGTTCCGGCAGTTTCCCCTGGCGGAACACAATGCACCACAATCAATTTGAATTTCTTTATCAAATGACAACGCTTCTCGAACGGAAAGAGTGTTCATATCACAAAGCTTTCAATGCAATCAACATAACGTGCTCTGCAGACTTTTCCCCATTTGTCTTTGAGACCGTCATGCCCTCGGATCGTACTGGTCTCTCAACCACGCCTCAGTTTCCGTCTAGAGTTCATCCTTGTGGCTTATCTTGTTTTATAAAGGTGCGTCTTCGAATCGCATTATCTCCCCACATATACAAATGTTGATACTACCTGAACAGTTGATGTTCTATTATGCCGACTTTGTGGGATAAAATTGGAGATGCCTGCCTGGAGGCAATCAAAGTTAGTTGTGCAATCAGCATTTTGGCTACTGAATCATTGCAAAAGTATTGTGATATGAATAACCCTTTCCATGCGATAAGCGTTGTCATTTGATAAAGAAATTCAAATGGATTGTGGTGCAATTTTTTTCCGCCAGGGATTTCGGCGTAATAGAACAGATGCCGTATTAACATTTCATGACTTGCTCTGCCTCTGTGGGGAGAGAATGTCGAATAGTGAATGTCAAAATAATCACTAGGAGTAAGAACTGGACTGTAATGGAGATGGTTCACAGAAGCTGGGTAAATAAAACCCCTCCCCAAATACGGGATGATTTAAAGGCCCCTTGGTCATTAAACCCACAATCCCTTTTTTAGGGCCACCAACTTTCAGAAAAAAAAACTAGACAATTCTTAGTCCTAGTAGTACTCTTAGTTTAAATCCATGTTAAAGTAATCTTATGACCATCATATCATCAAAAGTGTAGATAAATGAATGTGCAAAATATTTGTTCTGACAGTGTTTCCGTCTACCGGCATATACCGGTAATTTACCGTTAAACATATCTCAGGACCGGGATATTGAGATCCAATAAGTCCAGATGACCGGCAACATTTGGAGATTGTTTCTTATAATTATAGTTAAATTGACTAAGAAACAGTTACTGTTTGGTGCTTCTATTAAACTTCACAGAAAATGTTATTGATCTAAGCCGAAAGCGAAACAAAGTGAAGGGAATCCCATTCTATTTTTAGTAACAACATCGAACTCATAATTAGTCTCGATCCAGGTGTTTCACCGTTAGAGCGAATTTTGGCTCGAGGTTATACTGGTCTGATAACTATGCTCGAACGGGGCTAGTAATTATATGTAGCGGTTGTAAGGAAAGGATTATGATATATTTGCCTACATCCTGCTACATCAGTGTAGATGTCCCCGCGTTATGCTACAACCTATCCCCTGATATCCTGCTATTGTATTCTGTTGTATCGCTATATATAGCAAGCTAATCTATGATGCACTTTCAGCGATAGTTGCAAACTGGTTTCTTGGCTTTGTTCCGCGTGCTCACCGCGTGATCCAAATTAACCAATGGGACTGCTATTAGATAACAAATCTGATTCTCAGTGCAGGCTCCCGCTAAGCTCCAAATCGCGCTCTCTTAGATTTCCTTACTAGACAACAGTGTATTGAGTTCGAAATAGTTTGACTGAAAACAGACAGGCTATAAATAGCGCTGAGTAACCACCCGACAGCGATACGGCTGAATGCCATAGCAGGATATGAGGGGATAGGTTGTAGCCTAACGCGGAGACATATACACTGATGTAGCAGGATGGTTTGCCTAATTCAAAATATCGCTGTCAAAGCAGACGCCGCTGTCTGTTTTTAGATCATCTGGCCTGTAAGGCCCGATGGGCTTATGGCATGGCATGGTGTCCGGCGTCCGTCCGTCCGTAAACTTTGTGGAATTTCGACTTCTTCTTCAGAACCATAAGGCCTAGAAAGCTGAAACTTTGTGTACAGACACCTTGGCTAGTGAGGATTATAAATTGTAGCTTTGGTGGCCCTGTGACCCCTAATAGGGGCCACACACTAATAACCTATTTCCATCTTCTTCTCCAGAACCATAAGGCTTAGAAAGCTGAAACTTTGTGTACAGACTCTTTGACTAGTGAGGATTATAAATTGTAGCTTTGGTAGCCCTGTGACCCCTTATAAGGGCCACGCCTTAAACAACTATTTTCATCTTCTTCTCCAGAAGTATAAGGCCTAGAAAACTGAAACTTGTCGCTTATATACTTAATTTTATGATTGGTGACCCTGTGGCCCCAACACATTGGCCACACTCTACAGCATAATTGATAATGAAGCCTGATGAGCTACAGATCCAATGGCTCTATTCTTTTAGAATCAAAACGAAAACAAGTTCAAAACGAAACTTCCGAATCTAGCAAAACAATCAAAGAGACGAAAACAAAAAAATCTAGAAAATTCAACAATGACTTGAAAGAAGAATTTCCCTGGTTACGGTATGAATCAGAGTCTGCATTGATGTTTTGTAAAATTTGCGAAGCAGGCAATACAATAAATGGCTTTACAAACGGCTGAACAAACTAGATTAGCGTTTGCGGGATACCGAAAAAAGCAGAGCAGTCCCGGAACTTTGGGTTTCGCCTTACCCTGTTCCGCCTTTTACAGGCCTCAACAAATTGGGAATTTTCTCGTGACCTTGACCTTTGACACTCAAGGTCACACAATCAATGAACACATTTAATTGAGTATAACAAATAAAGTGTTAAAAATTAAATTAATCCATTTTCTCCATATATGTTGACCTTGCTGTGACCTTGACCTTCGACAGTTCGTACCCAAAAGTTTTTGAAAATTTTGTACTTCTCAAGAGATAATATATACAAAATCTAAACTTCATAGCACAAAAACTTTTCAAGTTATTGTGTTTACAAGGAATTGCAATAACTCATATCTCATGACCTTGACCTTTGACCTTCAAGGTCACACAATAATTGAACACTTTTTATTGAGTATAACAATCATGTATTGATTAAAAGTGATCATAGTTAAAATTAAGCATTTTCACTAAACCATGCTTAAGTCATGACCTTGCTGTGACCTTGACCTTTGTCAGATTGTAGCCAAAACCTTTTCAAATTTTTTTACTTTTCCAAGGATGATATATACCAAGTTAGAGCTTCATAGCACAAAAACTTTTCAAGTTACCGTGTTTACAAAGAATTTTGTGGTGATTTTATAACTCGTGACCTTGACCTTTGAACTTGAAAGTGAACATGTCATAATGATTCCCTGGAAGTATTAACATTTAGACATGTTCATGAGTTCTGAAAAGCTAAATGGGATAAAGTTATACCCCAAGTTAGTGCATTTTGTAATAACTCATATCTCATGACCTTGACCTTTGACCTTCAAGGTCACACAATCATTGAACACTTTTCATTGAGTATAACAATCATGTATTGATTAAAAGTGTTCATAGTTAAAATAAAGCATTTTCGCTAAAACATGCTTACGTCATGACCTTGCTGTGACCTTGACCTTTGACGGATTGTAGCCAAAACCTTTTCAAAATGTTTTACTTTTCCAAGGATGATATATACCAAGTTAGAGCTTCATAGCACGAAAACTTTTCAAGTTATCGCGTTTACAAGGAATTCTTAAGAGTGAATACATAGCTCGTGACCTTGACCTTTGACCTTGAAAGTGAACGTGTCAAAATCGTTCCCCCGAGGTATGAGTAGTAAGGTATGAATAAGAGTTCTGGAAAGCTTAGGGGGAAAAAAGTTATAGCTAGTAGTACGAGTGCGGCGGCGGCGGCGGCGGCGATGGAAACTTCACAAAAACTGATAGCAGCCCCGTCCTTAGACGGGGCTGCTAATAAACATCGTGATAGTGCTAATCACCATGAAGCATTGATCCGTCTTTCCCAAAAAATGCTATGGAAATTCACATTTCTGACATACAAAAGAACACTGATGATAGTTTAACAGCCATGATGCGTAAAGTGTGTTATCATATATCTATCAATAATATGTGTTGTTTTGCATGTGTGATAGAGGCAAGGACACAGCACCCATATTGCCGCCCGGTCCGATATCAGCCATATCAGACCGGTCCGCAAATCCATATCAATATCAGCCCGGGGGTACTTTTGGTTAGAGTTATCTCCCTTTGAAGAGTAACGTCATTTGCAACATAGATATTATATTTTGCGTTTGCATTACCAAAAACGATGTTTTGAAGCATTTAGCTGTAGATATTCTTTACAAACACCAATTTTCTAGTAATGTAAATAAGTTGAGCTACTCACAATATTTATCTCAAACTTAACTCTTTGTAATGAATGATCGTTTTGTTATTTTTATTTCTTTTTCAAAACTTTTTATCCATAATTATTTTTAAGATAATTGTTTTGCCAGAGAAAAAAGTTTGATATATGATAAAAAGGTTACAAAATGTCATTTTTCATATCATACCTCATATCAGCCCTCGACCCATATCAGCCCTCTGGCCTGCGGCCCTCGGGCTGATATGGGGGTCACGGGCTGATATGAGGTATGATATGAAAAATGACATGTTATAACCTCTAAATACATGGCACAGGAAAGTGTTCCTCGAAATAAATTTAAGGCACTTATTGACCCTGCAGAAAAGGAATGGATGTACGTCATTAAATGGAGTACCGGTAATATACTCCAATTCTGATTCCATAGATGAGATGGAGAAAGCTTTGACGGATTGTACAATAGATAATCTCAAACAGCAATTGACAAAAAGTCGATTTGTTGGGCTCATAATGGATGAGACTGTCAACGCAACTTTTGAAAAATAACTCATTTTGTTTGCTCGTTTAGTGAATGAAGGAAAAGCTGAAACTATCCTCCTTGGAAATTTCACAGTGCATAGCGGTAATGCAGAGTGTATCACTGAGAAAGTACGAAAGCTGACAGAGCAATGGGGGTATTTCTCTTGAAACAATCATTGGTTTGGGAACCGATGGGGCAAGCGTAATGACTGGTCGAAAAACAGGTGTCGGCGTTAAACTTACACAAGATTCCCCATTTCTTATTCACGTTCATCATGTCGCTTTGGCCTCACAGGACGCAGCAAATCTGTCAGGAACAAACACCGAGTACAGAAATACACTTAATCAGGTATATACACTGTATCAGTACTCGGCTACGAGGTATGCGCGACTGAGAGAATTGAGTGAAGTTCTGGACGATTCAGAGTTCGCAAGCGTAAAACAACCATGTACAGTTAGATGGCTTTCTTTGGTCGGGCTGTGAAATCAACCAAAAGCAACTAGGAATTGAGGAAGAGGGGGCTGAACGAAACAATACTGCGGCAATGGGGATTTCAAAGAGGTTGAAAACCTATTCGTTTATAGCAACAACATACATGCTGTCCGATTTATTGCCACTCATGGAAAAACTAGTGACCATTTTCCAAAGAGAAACTCTCAGTCTGGCTATCATCAGACCTATGGTTGTTTCTACGAACGAATCCCTCCAGAAGTTAATCAAAGACAAGGGGGAAAACGAAATGTTCTTTGAAGAAAACTAAAACCGGGGAGTTTAGTGAAATCAAAATGACATGCCGATCAACGCTCACAGCAAGCATACAACACAAGAACATGTTTTATTGAAGAACTTGTTTATTCCCTAGATAAAGGTTCCTGAGAAATCAATGGACATTCTACAAGCGTTGGACAAAGTGCTAAATGCGGACAGATACCCAGACAATAAAGAAGAGCTCGCGAAGTATGACGGGGATTCCCTCACCGTTCTCTTGAATCATTTCTGCCCAGAGCCTGTGATTGGTCAGAACAACAATGACGTCACTCAGCCTTATATCGACCGGGAGCGTTCCCTTCACGTCTTCATGCAGTTCAAGCGAATCAATTCAGGTATTGGCAGTGGCAATTTTGATATGAATTGCAAAATTCTGATCACTAACTATGCTGAAATATTCCCAGATTACAGGGTTCTTACAGAACTTTGGCTCACAATACCGGTGAGTAGCGTGCCTGCCGAGAGAGTGTTCAGTTTGCAAAACCGCATCCATACTGCAAGCCGAAACAGACTCGCAAGACAATCTCATGATTCTGAACATGCATGCACACGACACAAAATCCATTGCACACATTGCTGGCCATGGAATTCGTGCAACACCATTATTTTCCAGATGTTGGTTTACAGCAAGGGAACGATAGGGACTGGCATTGTTTCCCATGCACAAGGGTCTTGTGGCAAGTCTGTGGTCATCGAAATTATTAATAATTTGCAGGATCCAGAACCTCCTGAATGTAGCGAACGCCTGTGAGTGAACCCTATATGGTCACTAAATCGAGTATACAAAGCAGCACGTATTCCCCGCCATATGGTACCCTTGGCAAAAAAATTCTGGGGGCAAGACTCTGGTCCTCCATACGTGAGCTCGGCCATCAACAGCATACAGAAGGAAACGACCCTTCGGCCCTTAATCCGGCAGCTTTGATGCGATTTCTCACAGTTTGGTAGCTTAAGCGGCGATGAGGTAACTATGCCCGTTTCAGATGGATGCTTGAAGCAAACGGTAGGCGTCTAACATGTCGTAACAGAGCTCTATCCTCCTCTTTTGGTCTTCCTGATCGTGGAAGGTCCCTCACATCATTTGTTTTGTGAATGCTTCCTGACCAGACGGCTTATGATGGTGTAGTGGAAGTGAGTTCTTAATTTCCTTGGCACTTTCCTTGTAAGAAAGTCCTGGCCGATGAATCCATCTCAATGCATTTGAAATTCTCCTTCCTGTCATTATGTCCTCCCGCAAAGCTTTGCGGGAGACATAATGTTTTCAGTTCCATCCGTAATTCTGTGGTTCCGTGGTTCCGTAATTCCGTAACGCTTTCGTTTCCGGACCATATCTCCAAAACCGTTCAATATTTTTTAACCAAACTTGGTATGTGGTTAGATCTATTACTGGAGTGGTGCCTTTTGCTATTTTGGTTATCCTGAATTAATTTTTTTTTTGGTTTCCATAGAAACAATTTGAACTTAGTGCATAATTGGGGATGCTTTCGTTTCCGGACCATATCTCCAAAACGGTTCAATATTTTTTAACGAAACTTGGTATGTGGTTAGATCTAGTACTGAAGTGGTGCTTTTTTGCTATTTTGGTTATTCTGAATTTTTTGTTTCTGGTTTCCATGGAAACATTTTGAACTAAGTGCATATTTGGGGATGCTTTCGTTTCCGGGCCATATCTCCAAAACGGTTCAATATTTTTTAACGAAACTTGGTATGTGGTTAGATCTAGTACTGGAGTGGTGCCTTTTGCTATTTTGGTTATTTTGAATTTTTTATTTTTTCTGGTTTCCATGGAAACAGTTTGTACTTAATGCATATTGGGGGATGCTTTCGTTTCCGGACCATATCTCCAAAACCGTTCAATATATTTTAACGAAACTTGGTATATGGTTAGATCTATTACTGGAGTGGTGCCTTTTGCTATTTTGGTTATTCTGAATTTTTTATTTTTTTCTGGTTTCCATGGAAACAGTTTGTACTTAGTGCATATTGGGGTAGGGATTGTTTCCGGGCCATATCTAAAAAAGTATTCAATATTTTTTTAAAGGAAACTTGGAATGTGGTTAGATCTAGTGTTGGAGTGGTGCCTTTTGTTATTTTGGTCATTTTGAATTATGTGATATTCCTGGTTTCCATGGCAACAGTTTGAACTTCGAACATATGGAGGGAGAGGAGCATTTTCCATAATGGGGGTAGGGTCACTTTCGGATTAAATGTTAGCGGGGGACATCACAGTGCATCACATGCACAGATTTCTAGTTGTCAATGAGAAGTGAAACATGTGGAACCGATCCTTAAATATCCAATACTTGTGATTGTTTGAAACTTTGGTTTGTGCAACACATGGGCGGTGATATTCACGTGCATGTGATTGCGTTCGTGAGACACGTTTTTTCAAAAAGTTAAACCTTATCTTATCACCAATAGAACACTCCTTGATTTGCCCATCCTGTCAACCAGGCGATTTAATTTCTTTCTCTTCACTTCGAAATAATCCCCTGTACCCGAACGGCTATAAATCGCCGACAGTACGGCTACCAATCACAGTAAAGTATATGGCTTATCTATAGGACCAATCAACACTGTCCTTCTATAGGCGGTACCGCCTCCTTACGAACGAAATAACTCTCATTAATCATTAATCAACCTTTTTTGCTCGTTTTAAATGAATTTTTTATACCATAAATATATAGACATCTTGTTACGATACATAATGGCATTTGTTTTCAAAATGTTTTAGTGCTAACTTTGATTTTGATCATTGTACTTTTGTGTTATGCAAATGATTCAACATGCACGAATGTTTGTCCTTGAAAATACAAGAGTAATGTAACCTATCGCCATAATTACCTTTGAAAATATTAAGAATTACTTAGTTCGACGAAGGACCCCAATGAAAAATATGAAATGTACTTCCTCCTGATTGTCAATGTAAGTCATTGGAATTTACAGGAAAAGGCCTAATGACTATCAAACCAAATGCGGTGTGTCGCAAAGAGGTGATTATTCTTAACTATACAGTAGGTGACATACACTTGTTTTCAGCCCAATGAAATTACACTATATGAGAAACATCAAACTTATTTGTACCTCAAGCATATTCTTCCATCCGGGTAGACCGCTGTCATTTCATTAGCTGGTAAAGTAATGACCTTTTAAGAGATCTTCGCTTTGATAAATAACAGGGCATCACTCTTCAAGAAAAAGCAATCGTTATTTCTGACAGAGAAAGGTATATTTCTTACCAATACCTCGCTTTCGCTCGGGTAATAAAGAAATTCGCACTTGTTTTGTAAAAGTCATATGGGTAATCAGCTGTATTTCCCTCATCTAGCATGTAGACGACAGAGCATGTATGGTATGTGATAGATTATGACTTTGCGTTACATGCACATAAACGGATACGTGCAATTAGCATGATGAGGTGTGCTATCTGATTAAGACATGCTGTTCAATAAATTGACAACAAATGTTTACTTGAAATATTGTCTGCCTCAGAGCAATACCGATGAACATGCTGGGCAACGCCTCGCTTGGTTATCAGTATCGCACCTCATAAAGAACTATGTCAGCAGAAAAACAGTATCCATATCTAACCTCTAAAAATCTTGTTTTAATTGTCTTTTATCAGCAACCTGATTTTATTCATGCGATCATGCGATAAACGATAAATTGAACCTCATTGATATCATGTATTCAGTCTAAGTAATTGAAGGTCTTGTGTATTGAAACGTTTGGTAACGTCTCATGCAGAGGTTGCTATTTCACCCTTAATATTATTACGCCTTCAACACTATAGTCTGGAAGACCTATTGTTTTTAATCCAGTTTACTATTATTATTTGTAACGCCTTTTGAGTCTTCATTTCTGACTTTTCTAATGATCCGCATTCTCTCCCCACAGAGGCAACTCAGTCATACCTGAATTAGCCTCTGTTCTATTACGCCTAGATCCTGGGGTTCCGGCAGATTGCCCTAGCGGCAAAAAGTTGTAACTTAAAATATCGCCTTTATTTGCAGCCAATGAAAACACCTATTGGATATCCAAAATATTATGTCTTTATGTTTATTTTTCATTAACAGTGTGAGAGGGAAACTATTTGAAAATCTGATATAGATAGGGTTTTTCATTAGATAGAAACTGTTTTATAATTGTGTAAATTATTATTTGTTTTATGATAGATTTTATTGTACTAATCAACCAAAAAATAACTAATGAGAAGGCAAAAAGCGATGATTTGTAATAGGAAGAATCACCTCCCCTGGATATGAAATTTCAACGAAAGCATTGACGAACTACACGGAGATGAACGAGGTTTTGCGAATGACCACTTTTGAATCGGCGTCGCTGATTGCACAACTAACTTCGATTGCCTCCAATCAGATTTCTACCTTTCTGTCCCGTGTATTAGCCGTAATAGAACAGAGGCTAATTCGGGTATGACTGAGTTGCCTCTGTGGGGAGAGAATGAATGATCCGATGTCCATGAAATATTCAGGGCTGATAGAGTATTACCTCACTTAGATTTGTGTTGACCCCTATTTTTGAATTTTCTTGTTGAGTTATCTCCCCTGAAAGTCGAAAATTCAAACCTCAATATATCGGTAACTATGAAAGATAATTTCAAAATTAAACCTTCACTAAAATGTGTGCAACAGCATTGCCTATCGATTAGGGACATAGCCGTTCCCATTATAAAAGATTAATTGTCATTTTCAAAACACTGAAAAATTCCAGAAATTTTGATGTTTTTGAAATCGTCTTCTCACTAACGGCACATGATACAGATACGTATATTTTCGTTTCAGATCATTGTTATGTTAGAACTGATGGTTAGGGATAAAACTGGAACTTTGTGATAAATGTTTTTGGGTATATTTCTTATTTTTTACATTTTTCGAGGGTTATTTTCCTTTGAGAATTGTATTTCCAAAACTGATTCAAATAGAAAAATATCATTAATCATTAATGAATATACCTGTTTTTTGGGAAAATTGCATTTTGAGCTAGAAAGACAAACATCGAGTAAGGTCCGATTATATGATATTTTTAGTCCTTTCATTAAAGTTAATAAAACATTACTCCTTCACTTTGGAGGGTATCTATACATAATATACATCAATGTGTGCTTAAGAACAAGACCAAAATGTTTTCTAAATACCTTCTTATGAAAATATCTATAATTACAGTGTTTTACATGACAGACTTCAGACCTCTAAATTACATGTTAATTTTTGTCATTTATATAATGTAGTACGTCCTGTTAACCACTTTAAAAAAATACATGTGAAGATCAAACACTGTTTGAAGGTCAAATAGGAAGTCTTGAAGACCAAAGTACTGCCGCGCCAGTCCTAGTTACCATTATTACAAATATTGTCACGAGTTGTCTAAGTCACTCATGGACGGCATTATAAAGATATTTAAAGTGACAACTTCAAGGGGAGATGACTCATGAACCTGGCCGTACACACAAATTGTTCTCGAATTTTTAAGGTTATGTCAATGTTTTCCCTGATTGTTTCGTAACCGTGTGTATATAGACCGAACTATTTATCATACATATCTCGCATTTCTTTCTTTGATTGTGTGGTATTATTCTACTTTTAGCAAGTGTTATAAATATTTTATAAATATATGAGAGATATGGATATCTCAAAATGTCAGTTTGCTATTTTAATAACGTGATTTGGTACTTAATGCCTTCAGAGAACCCTTCAATTTCTCTATTGAATTCACTATAATTCAACATGAAGTGACTGTAGGTCTATTTGACACTTGAGCTAAGTGTACCACTATCCACTAGAAGAGAGCGGTATTGCTCCTACAATTTCAGAAGTTTAATTCCTTTTGACCTTTTTTTGACACACAAAAGCACAATTATAGTCTTCAAGCCAACAAGGTTCAATTGACTTATTCCCTTTTAGTAAATATTTCTCATGATAAATCCGTTGGATGATATTGTGTAGAATACCAAAATGTTAAACTAGGCAACGAAAAGTTAAACAATGAGTTACCGAGAATGTTTGAATCTATACAAGAATGTTTCTTTCTATATTGAAGTTTTTTTAAACGTATTTTCCTAGATTTGTTTTTATTTTTGAACAAATCAGGTTCTATCATCCTCAAATGTTATGGTTTTATGAAATCAAAATAGATGACAAATTGCAAGTATCTTTATTTTACAAACGGGAAAATATTACAACCTATTCTTATAAACCTTAACAGTCGTCTGGTACATCTTTGAACTCCTGACAATATAAACGTATTAACATCTGTAAGTTTACAAAATTGTAATGATTTAAGCCCCGTATACATGCGCATATTTTCATAGAAGTATACCTGCATACTATGTAAATGTACATACATGTACTAAAGTAAATAATAACTTATGAAATACGTTCACGTTTTATTACCAGGGAGTGTTGAATAAATTTACCTCCTGATGTCATGCACATTAACTACAGATGTAAATTTACTAACTTACATGTATGCAAGTGCGTTTACATGACAATTTTACTCATTTTAAATATTTTTGGATAAAGAAGCAAAAGTAAGTAGGTAACTTAACGTGCGCATGTAAACGGGGCTGAGTATGTTGATTGTCAAACTTGCATTAAATTTAGCAATCAATCTCTACTCACAGAGATAGATCAAGTTTTGAAATGTCGACGCAACCTCTGTTCAATCAAGAAGTTGTTACTAACATGACAATGTCCCCCGCCGCAAGAGATAAATTGGTTTTTACCTGTTCAATGCTGCCTATGAAATGATTGCTGAATGAAGCATAAGGGTTTAAGTATCTCAATAATGCTTAGCCATTAGCGGCAAGAAAATTCACGACAAGCCATTTGAATCTAATCTAACCAATCTAATCCCTTTCTAGCCAAACAGAATCTCTGCTACTTTCACAGAGATTGGACCAACTTGCTTATTAATCATTTAGTATCTCTGTATCCATAGCAGAAAATCTATAAAAATCGTAGATGTTTCTTGTGAAATATTACCAAACTTACATATCATATATACAGATTACTTTGACGAAAGTGAAAAAATTCAATGTTTGTAAGGTATACTAAAAATGTAATCTGAATAAAAAAAGGTTTAACTTTCTGGTGAATATGTATAAGACTATCTGCAACTTATCATTTTGCCAAAAAAGCAACTTACATTGGTCTGTTATTCTGTCATTTGGGTATTTGTTTAGGTTAGCCAGGTCAGCCGCTTACATTAAGTAAACATGTTCCTTTCTCGTGCTAGTTGCAGAATCAGCTCGCGCCGGTCAAATATCTGCCTTAACGAATCAAGCATAGCATATAATTTTTGGCACACTTCCTCTTTCAATGCGAAATCATGTACATATGAAATTTGAGACATTGCAATCGTGTAAAACTCGAAATGAAAAAGTCTGTTTTACAAAGCTGATTTTACAACTCTTCAGTTTCCGTTTCCATCTGTAAGATGTAGCATTGGTCATTGTGAATAGTACTCTTTTTCCAGATTTGGAAAATTGGGTTTTGTCTTTGACATTTCTAGAATTACATTTCAACTTTGTAAAGTTGAGAACAGCAAGTTGGGTTTAACAGGATTAAATGTTAGTTTTGCACACTTAGACTTGTCTTTTCGAGAATTACATGGTTGAGAACATGTTACATCTGGCGAGTTTCGAGTCTACATGATTTTAATTTTGGCACACATCCCCTTCCATACTTGATGCCATAGATAAGATAATTGGCAAAAAAATCAGTAATTCTTAATTTACCCAAGTGTAACATACCCCATAAAAATCTCCAAAAAATATATATCATTTAGCCCTGTGGCCTTTCATCAAAATTCTTGAAAAATAACATATTTGATCCCAACTCTAATGACTATCAAATCAAATGATGTGTATTATTATCAAGCGATTATTTATTATTATATGAAAGGTAGCATATGCTTGTTTTTTAGCTCTTAAATCTACATTATTCGAATAAAGTAAAGAGCTTTAAGAGATCTTCACTTTGATAGATATCAGGACAAAAACTCTGTTTATGAAAAGCAATCGTTATTTCTGACAGAGAAATGTATATTTCTCACCAATACCTCCATCATGCAGTTTGTATCTACTTGTTTTTGAGGCAAAAAGTATCCTAAAATCTTGATTCCGATAGTTATTTGGTTGACCGGGTCCCCAATATTTGGACTGAACAGTCGATCCATCAGACCAAAGCCACTCTCCTTCAACAACCTCGTCTGTACCATCAATAAAGAGTTTCTCTGAAATTCAAATTTCGTATCTGCAATTGATGTCTTTATATAAAAAAGACGACGCCAATAGCCCCCATTTTCTCCGAACAATGGATGCAGATCTTGTTCAAATGAAAAACTGTAAACCGGTTTCGCCAATAAAAGCATTCCTTGCATCAAAATGGATGTTTTCATAAAGGCATATGCCATTATTCAGTAACCTAAATAGAGACTTTTGAACAGCACTGCTGATTGCACAATTAACTTTGATTGCATCCAATCAGGATTGCCCCAGTCTTTCCCCAAAGAGGTAGATCGGTCATAAAATGGTCCCTTTCTAGCCAACAACTTAGGCTAATTCGATCAGCATGTTATGTATTGATCTGTGGGAGAGGATGTGGCCCTTAAAAACTTGTCCAATCTCTCATACTTTCAATCACAGGTTGAATTTATTGACTTGTTATTAATATTTATATAACAACAAAATAGATACCTAGTCCCAAATGATTGCCCATTTGTCCAAAAAAGTCATGCACTTCAACCGAGTCCACTTTAAGAAGATGGCCGCCATCCTGTTCACAAACCATCTTCGGTTCATGCCAGGTCTTTTTACACGTGTATAGTTTGTAGAAGAGGTTCAGATCTTGATTCAATGTGTAACCTTGAAAAGGGGAATCAATACAAAAATCATACTCTATATTCACAATTATTGAGAAAACAAGAAGTAAGATTTCAAATAAAATGTGCCATTTGGTAAAAACTATGTAAGCTGAAGCTTATTTATAAATTATTTGCTTAGTTGACACATGCTCTTTGTAAAATTTAAAATGCCCTAAGATAATCCATTAATGCAATGAATAAAGAAAACCTTATCTAAAAACGTTCAGAATAAACACTAAACATTCAAGCCTGTATTTGAGACTCTCTGGTGTGTAGCAAAGAATTCATCACTTTTATTTTTAGAAGTTTTGAATTCTTATGCAGAGACGCAATACGTATACTGTCACCATTATTGAAATAATGTTAAAGTTTTCACTCTAAATACAAAGTATTCTAAAACTGAATTCTTAAACGATAATTAGGTTGAGTAGTAAGATACCCTTTTGGGAAAAAGTTTTTTTGCAGAAACAAATTCTAAAATTCGAAACAAATAAAACATTATTTATTTGTGTTTTGTGTGCCATACAGCACTAAAGATGGAGATCGGTTAGATTAATGAATGGTGGCGCAATGTTATTTAGAAACATATTTTGGCAAGGAATTATGAATTGTTTTCTTTTATTTTTAAAAGAACCAAATACTATTCAGTCGGTCTACACAATTCAATAAAAGGTCTTTGTTTGAACTCCAACTTCCCAAGCTTTTATTCTAAGTATGCATCTGATTTATGAAAACATACCATTTCTCTCGAAAAGATAGTGAAATCCAGGGCCTGAGATGGTTAGATTTCTGATCTCATACTGTGATTCCTGCATATGGCACATGCTGTGAGTTTGATCATAGAACACAGACAAACAACAGTTTTCCATAGAGCACAAGGGGACACAGTGGATCTTTGATCGAACTGAGACTCCTGGGCTCATGTGTTCAACAATTAAATCCTGGAGCAACATTACCATGTTGAAAGCAAACTGCATTGTGGTCTCACTTCCAGAATACAACGAAGATTCTAGGGCAAAAATCAACTCTGATTAAATCTTCAGTTCGATTCAAGTCCTAAATGAAGTTCTTGAACAAAGAATTGAAATTATTTTTGATGAAGTAAAGTCATAAAGTTAAGATTCAAATCCTTAATGAAGTTCTTGATAAGGAAGTGAAATTATTCTTGCAGATAGTTCTTGAGCCAAGAACAACCTTTCATAAACGATTGTTGGTATATTTCAAATCAAAACACACGAGGGTGATATTCTATTTATCATTCAAATTCACTCTTTTTGAGATCTCAGAGAAAAAATGTAAATCTCTGAACACAACAACACTAGATTTTCAAGACAGTGATGCGACAGTGACAGTTTATGATGTTATGGCATTGTGATGTAGTTACTTGAAGTAAAAGCACTGCATGGGTCGCCATGTAGCGTTGACAATGACAGGAAATTGTGCAAAACGTACTGCCAAAACCATATCTCCTTGTCATGCTGGTTAATTATTAACTGTAGTATTACAGATAATAAACAAAATACTTTCCGATGATCTGATGGGATTTCAACCCAGCTCCGCTGAGCTAAGCCGCGGCCCAGCGATGTAGGTCATATTCTAAATATAGCACGAGTCAATTTCAGTAGCTCTGATAATAAATACATGTTTTCAACGTAAACATTTAGTGACAACGTTAAGTATGACTTGTCACGTGGTCGTAAGTGATCTACCTATTAGTAAACATAAGTCTTTTTTCGATGTCAGCATCGTTCTTACACAAACATTACTTTTAAATCGCAAGGCGAGCCCAGCCTGAAATTAAATCGCGTGGGTTGTAAAAAAGTGGATTCTGCGATTATCGAATGCGAAATAATGCTCTTATCTGGAACAAATGCAGACTCTTCATCAAATGAAGATGTTTTTGATTGAGTCTGTTAACATTTATCAGCGTCTTTAATAGAAAATATTGTTTCTCTTTTAACATGACATTTAAAGCGAAATCATATTCCACAGTTTAATGTGCCAAATATTTTGTATTACCCACATGGTGACGTAATGCATTTTTTGCTACAGCTCTGTTCATTGGTCTTTTGATTTGGATACAACACATGTGATTGGCGCGGCTTCCCTTTGAAAATATCAAGAGTAATATAGAGAGAATTCAGAAAAGTTTTAGGAAAATCAAATCATAATACTTGGTGCCCTTTGGGGCACCAAGCAATAACTGTAGCCGGTATGAGGTTGAAGAATAGTCAAGTCTGCTGGGCGTGGTTCGATGACTGTTTATTTGATTCAAATGATAAGGACATTTGGAATAGTAATAAAACGCTTGATTCATAAATCATCATTGCAGGATTACAATATAGTATATGGTACTCATGTGAGTCTATGGTAGACGAAGGAGTACCAGGTTATGCCATCATTGAATTTGTAGTCCTAAAATTATAATAAACTAACCATGAGTAACTAATTAAGTTTAACCTACCAAATGCCTATAATGATAATGTAATGATATTACCAGTTACATAATTACATGTACTATTCCAATAATACATGTATATACAAGAAAGGTTAACTAAAAAATGATTGGTTAATGCTAACTACATTTCTACTTATAGAAATGCACACCAGAAATATGGAAGGGAATACAAACTAGCAAAGACATTAGTAATCACCCTAGCCTGTAGATAATTGATAATATGAAAACCCTATAATTACTCATATGATAAACGTTTCACTATCATATAGTTATGGACATAGTTAGCAATTTTATGCCATACCATATATATAGACCTTTTTGTAATACAAAAGTAAGAACCTTCACATCATAATTACTTAATGTGTATAAAATGTTTGATAACTGACACAATAGTAACATGTGCCACATTATAGATAAATGATAATAGTCTAAGCATTTAGCAATGCATAAACTACAATAAAATACATTCATACAATCATACACACAGTAGCCAAGCTCTATGTCCTAATACATATGATAGATTATGAATATTGCCTACAAGATAATTATGATTATATGGAAATGCTAATTATTTAACTAACCGGTGTCTGATAGAATAAAGACTCAAGAAGACAGGAGACAGTCAGTCTTCTGTCAAAATATCTTCAGTCGTGTGCTCGTGCTCTTCATACAAAGTGAAGTAATGCAGTGCACAGAGTCAATAGTGCGGGTTACCTTTATAGATTCTGAGAGCATGAAAAGTGAGAA
Source organism: Steromphala cineraria (assembly GCA_916613615.1). Lineage (NCBI taxonomy): Eukaryota > Metazoa > Mollusca > Gastropoda > Trochida > Trochidae > Steromphala > Steromphala cineraria. Next base: position 9,361,484 of record OU744730.1, read on the forward strand.
TAAGCTTACCTCACACTAGAGAACAAAGTGGCTAGCAGGTCAGAGTAGAGAACAATAAAAATACATGATTACAGGTTTGTAATGTACAAGCTCTCATCTGTTATTTTGGGCTGCTACAATCACATTACCTGAAATTAATTGAAACATTAGTTCATTTACAATTAAAACACACATAACTACAATATATTAGACTTTGCCACACACCAACTATCAAAGTGTATCTTTTTGTTGAGGGAAGTCTTAATTGTTAAGTCTTAATTGTGTTTCCGTGCTTTGTTACACATAGCACATAGTCAAGGCACATTCATAATTTAAGTTTGCTCCAAGAAGATGAGATAAATATGTTTAAAGGTTCCATACCAATCCTATTCCTGGCAGCTGAAAGCAATAATTTAACTGTTCATTACCATTTTGAGATTATGCTGAGAAAGAATTACCATCAAATTCAAGACAGGCAGACCCGTTAATATACTGTATACTGAACAACGATAATTGCAGCTTTACTTAAATTTGGAACTTCAAAATTCTCAATATTGAAGTTTTTATTCTTTAACATGTTGAAAATAATAAATAAATAATATATAGATGTATTGGTAAATACAGGGTTTGCATTAAGAATAAATTTTGATAATCAAAATCTGGACAGTCATCGAATGTTTTCGGAAATATATCATGGAATCATACATGACGTTGTGTATTACGTCAATATCTATGTAAATACCGCTACTGACAGGCCGGTTGAACTACTGCAATACCAATTGGTTGATGTGAAGGTTGACAATTTTGGACAAGGATGGCAACAATAAGTCAAAGAACATAAAGTATCAAAACTTGAATTCATTTAGGCGATTTTGTACGGATAAAAATCTTTATATACACACCCCCCGAAACACGAAATTGTAAACAAGGCCATTTGCCTCAACCCAAGACCAGCGCCCGAAATAGCATTGTGATAAGCGTGTAATTCAGATCTTCCTCATAAAAAGTTCCAGGGGTAGTATCGTGTGGAGCAATGAACCACTCTTCCCAGAAACAATGTGTGAACTTGAATGAAAAACCTGCAGGAAATGTAGATTCATAAAATCATCGGGGGCGGGATAGCGCAGTGGTTAGTGCGTTCGGTTTCGGATCAGGAGGTCTCTGGTTCCAATCTCGCCAGGGGCTCGGCAACTTTGTCTGCAGTAGAGAACTGTTCTACACGCAGTCAGGTTTGGGTGCAATGCTACACTGAGTTTCAGTGCAATACCACCCACGGTTGCTAGTTCCAGCCGATGCTCGCAGGTTTCACCGCAATGCATAGCCACAATAGTGTTGCGGGCTTCCCCCATGCAATAATACTAGCAGCCGCGATATAAGTGAAAGCGGCGATAAACCCCACATCACCTCACGTCACTTCATACATGTAAAGTCATCATTGATAAGTTTTTGGGTTTATACAAAATCACAATCATGCACTCAAGTTCATGTATTTTCCATTAAAGCCTACACGTCGACGCCTATCTGCAAAGCAGTTGCCTTTTATAATTCTATTAGACATGTGTGATGCATAGTCTTACACCAAGACTGTAGTTATTTAAATCTTGACATAACAAAACCTCTTGAAGAGCAAGAGCAAGTCTAGGTCTGTAGAGAACTACAATTCTCTGGGCCTCCTTTAAATTTAATGGAATAATCGTTTATGATTAATTAATATAATTACTTTTTAGAGACTGAATAAAGTCTAATGTGATCCATTGATCCAGGTAGATATGGTCTACTGTACACCCAAAAGGTAATAGTGTATGCGCTCTGAACAAGGAAGTTGTGCTATGTAGAATAATAAAAGGCCTTTCTTTCTTCTACGTGTTCACGTGTAAATAAGCCTGACCTGTTCATGGTCTTGACAAACCCTTTGTTTATCAGATATCCAATGCAGTAACAATTAATCAATGTTTTGTCAGTTAGCTGCTGTCCTGTATATTATGTTGTATAAATGTATATACATGTATGATTTTTTAATGTAACTCGATAACCTGTTTTCAGAGAATAGAGAGTTTACTTTGCGTCACTAATGCAATAACTTCTAAACATGAATAATTCATGTAACAACATCATTTTTTTCGGGAAAAAACATGTTTTGTCTGTTTTCTTGCAAGTCAAAATGTGTTGATGGGAATAAGTGTCACGATGAAAAGAAATTCTGTGGAACTATTTCCTACATAGGGCTTCGTATCTCCTACATAGGACTTCGTATCCCCTACATAGGACTTCGTATTTCCTACATAGGACTTAGCATCTCCTAAATAAGACTTAGTATATCTTCTACATAGGACTTCGTATCCCCTACATAGGACTTCGTATCTCCTACATAGGACTTCGTATCTCCTACATAGGACTTCGTATCCCCTACATAGGACTTCGTATTTCCTACATAGGATTTCGTATTTCCTACACAGGACTTCGTATCCCCTACATAGGACTTCGTATTTCCTACATATGATTTAGCATCTCCTAAATAAGACTTAGTATATCTTCTACATAGGACTTCGTATCCCCTACATAGGACTTCGTATCTCCTACATAGGACTTCGTATCTCCTACATAGGACTTCGTATCTCCTACATAGGACTTAGTATCCCCTACATAGGATTTCGTATTTCCTACACAGGACTTCGTATCTCCTACATAGGACTTAGTATCTCCTGCATAGGACTTAGTTTCTCCTACATAAAACTTAGTATATCTTCTACATAGGACTTCGTATCCCCTACATAGGACTTCGTATCTCCTACATAGGACTTCGTATCCTCTACCTAGGACTTCGTATTTCCTACATAGGACTTCGTATCTCCTACATAGGACTTAGTAGGAGATAGTAACTACAGTCAACAGTGATGTCTCCACATCTTTACTCATATTTAATAATTAAAGATAATAACCCAGCTGTGTGCCGAAGTTACTTTTAGTTACGTTTACGGGCTTGTATTTGTCAAACCATGCATGCCAGTAATGGTTACCTCAATCTCGGATTAATCGATGTGAAAGCAGAAAGATAAATTCGCCAAGTATCCAAGTCGTTAATATCATTATCCTACCTCATTTTAGAATCTCGATCTCTGATTGGTCCACGTGACCCTTGGTAAAATACTGATATCCCCTCTTGTGCGGGGTGATAAATTAGTCGGCACATAAAAAGCATTAAAAAAGCGTGCAGATTAAACGTATTGAAATGTACAATGTATGTTACCTCGAACACATGATCAAGCTGATTACTTTTGATCAACCAATATGAAGCTTTGAACAAACTATATATAGTCAAAGGGCTTACGCAGTTACGTTTTTCTTACTCCTTATCTTCATATTATATGCATTTTGTTTTAACCTCTTGTAAGATAAATTCGTTATACCATTCAGAGGCGGGGTATGGGAAGATATCAGCCTCTCGCTTGGTGTCTTGAAACTCGGTTTCGGCTCGTCGCAAAAAAAAACAAGCGAGAGGCTGATATCTCCCCATGACCCGCTTCTGAATGGTATAACTTATATTATTACCTACGAGGGCAGTCATATCGAGGTTCATATTTTCATATCGTATCCTAGGGCAAAACATCGCTTTTGCATTGTGACGTCACGTAATAAACAATGCTCTGGCGTCACGCTTCACTATGTCGTCACAATCTATACAGGCCGGCGGCGGCTAGTCGCCTATGCTGAGAAGTAATTTTTGAGTATTTTCTTTAATTTGGTACTACGGGAATAAAGAGAATATTATATTCGTGCCCATGACATACTATGTTTACGACACTCGTGCCGAAATATCAGTATATCCCTCGCTCTCGCTCGGGAAATACTAATATTTAGCCACTCGTGTCGTAAACAAAGTATGTCATGAACACTCATATAATATCCTCTATTTATTTAAAGAAAATATGGATTTCTATATACAAGAATGTCGCATTAAGACAGTATTGAAAATTAATGAAAATAACTCGTTCCTACCTTAGTCAGAAACTTTTAAGCAGATAACAATGCGGCATTGTTAATAATATATTTCATTCAAAACTATCTATATCTAAATAAAATAAGGAAAAGCAGTTTGTTATATTGGGCATCACTTAGCTCGTGCATTCAATAAATAATTGCAATAATGTATATCAAGATATCCGTGTAAGTCAAGTTACAATAACCAGGCAATTTTGAAGAAATAAAAACCAAAAGCAAATATAACAATAGAAAATTAGAAATACAATGATGTATTAAACGAACCATAGTTTTTTTTAATTTGATGTCTGCTATTATTATGTATGAGTCTGATATTGAAGATGCTCCTTTTCCCAAAGTACGAAATCACCGAGTACTTCTTACAGAAAGCACGTTAAAATAGTCAACAGTTATGTTTCAAATATTGTTTAAGCGAATTAAATTGGAGTGCAGGAAATATAAAAATGTAAGTTCTGCGGAGGATATACTTAGTCCTTCGTAGAGATTCTCTGTTCTTCGTTTGGATTACTAGTACTATCTCCGGCGTAGGAGATACTAAGTCCTATGTAGGAGAAAATAAGTCCTATGAAGGAGATAATAAGTCCTATGTAGGAGATACTAAGTCCTATGTAGGAGATACTAAGTCCTATGTAGGAGATATTTAGTCCTATGTAAGAGATACCAAGTCCTATGTAGGAGATACTAAGTCCTATGTAGGAGATACTTAGTCCTATGTAAGAGATACTAAGTCCTATGTAGGAGATACTTAGTCCTACGTAGGAGATACTAAGTCATATGTAGAAGATACTAAGTCCTATGTAGGAGATACTAAGTCCTATGTAGGAGATACTAAGTCCTATGTAGGAGAAACTAAGTCCTATGTAGGAGATATTTAGTCCTATGTAAGAGATACTAAGTCCTATGTAGGAGATACTAAGTCCTATGTAGGAGATACTTAGTCCTATGTAAGAGATACTAAGTCCTATGTAGGAGATACTAAGTCCTATGTAGGAGATACTAAGTCCTACGTAGGAGATACTAAGTCATATGTAGGAGATACTAAGTCCTATGTAGGTGATACTAAGTCCTACGTAGGAGATACTAAGTCCTATGTAGGGGATACTAAGTCCTATGTAGGAGATACTTAGTCCTATGTAAGAGATACTAAGTCCTATGTAGGAGATACTAAGTCCTATGTAGGAGATACTAAGTCCTATGTAGGAGATACTAAGTCCTACGTAGGAGATACTAAGTCCTATGTAGGAGATACTAAGTCCTACGTAGGAGATACTAAGTCATATGTAGGAGATACTAAGTCCTATGTAGGAGATACTAAGTCCTACGTAGGAGATACTAAGTCATATGTAGGAGATACTAAGTCATATGTAGGAGATACTAAGTCCTATGTAGGAGATACTAAGTCCTATGTAGGAGATTCTTAGTCCTTCGAAAGAGAGACTTATTCCCAAGTAGAAGCTAGTAAGTCCTACATTGAAATACTCTTAGTCTTTATCTCCTCCTATAGAGTTACAGTTATGCAGAAGGGTTTTTTACATCGTGACACTTATACGCTTCCGTAATTAAGTACCAAATGTCTGGATAAGTTCAAAAGCTGATCACAGAGATATACTTCGTGAGCACTTAAGCATAGGATGGCAACAAAAGGAATTTTAAGTTTCGGGCATTAGATGTAGACCAGATTTGAATGAATTATGGGTAATCAATACAAGGAAAAGACTTAAAGAAATCAACAGATTAATAACAACATGGAGAAATAGAAATTTGACATTGCTCGGGAAAATCACAGTAATTAAAACATTGGCTCTTCCACAATTAGTTCACATTACTTTACCTAATCCACCTGAAGAATTTATAAATTGTCTTGAAACGATTTTCTTCCGATTTATTTGGAATGATAAAACTAACCAAAAAGCAGCTTATTAAAAAAGGACTTTCAAGAAGGGGGCTTACGCATGATTGATATAAGAACTTTTATCAATACAATGAAATTATCCACACTCAAACGGTCTTTTAAAAAAGCAAAACCAGGTAATCCTTGTAATTTTCCATTTGATGATGTTCTAAAATATGGCTCTATTTTTTAAGATTTTGGTCAAACTGCTTATCCCTTTTGGAAAGATGTATTAGTTGCAAGGAAATCATATTGTATAAAGAATACCAAAGAATATGATAATATCAATAAAATTATAGCTCAGCCTCCGTTGTTGAATGATAAATTAAAAACCAACATCATTTTGTTGAACACTGGGCTAAAAATGGAATTTTAACATTTAAACATTTTTGAGATCTATATATATCTTGATGATCTGAAGGTAAAGTTTAATATGAGAGGTACATATAAGAGCCTTGAATATATAATGCATATCTTACCAAAAGCATAGAAAATTACAATATGGAATCAAAATATATTATGGGCAAATGATCTGGAGATATATTCTCTTCATAAAGATTTTGTTTCTCTGTTAAGAAAGATTCAAGTCTTTTCTATAATAAACTTCTATCTTGTAACTTAAGGTAACTCTGGTAGCCTAAGGTTCGCCAAAAATAGGAAAATATATTTTCTGATACAAGTTTAAAAGGGGCAGTAGCATGTTTTTTTGATAATTTTATATTTCAAATTCTTCACTGATAAATGGACCTTAATGTTGAATGTATTATTTTAAAAGTGCACAAAATCTCATTACACAAGCCAATCATCCATAGTCAGAGGACAAAGTATGAAGCTTTACATAAATCCATTGGCGGCCATTTTGTATGAACACCTTTAATTCATTTCGTGTAAGAAAAATTAATTGCATGGCTAAACTTAACGTTATATATTTGAATTATTACTGTTCCATTTAGTTTGAATAATTGTCTTTAAAATGAAATCACTGATTTTCATTTTCTTATATCAATATGTCAACTCGGTTTGATAAAACTTACACAAACTTTTATGACCACGAGTTTTATTAGTTCTGATATATTTGTATCTGAAAACACTTGAGTAAAGATATATTTCAGATTATTATTAAAGATCATATATCAGCAGAACACTTTTTTTCATCACGTTTTCGTGAAAATACATATCTTTACAATCCCCCCCTTAGATCACTTTAATTAGCATCGTAAAGTCGTCATATTCATGACGTCATAGAGAAAACCTAAAACAATGGTGACGTCATTTACTTTCCGATTTGATGGCATTGGTCAAAATGTACTGTCAAAACGATACCTCGAAGATGATATCGCGTTTTATCATAGTTTTCGATCCAGTAGGATTTTTTTAAGGTTGAAAGATAAGCAAAAGTCTATAAAACAAATTGTATCACTTAATTCACGTCAAATAACAGAATTTCGTTCCACGGCTAATTCAAACGTCAAGAATCTCGGTTTGTTGATAACAGATTGTACTAAGATGTTTAGAGAATGAACTTTTTAAAAGTTTCAGACATGGAAATAGATAATCTGGGTATAGATTTTAAATTGAAACTGTCCGTGTGTTCATTCACTTTATCCATCAGGCTACGGTGAGTTGACAGAAGTTCAAAGTTTGTATGCCTACATGTATCTATATTTTTTATATGACTATAAGAGCGGAGATCACACACAGGGAACTTGGATAGTACGTTCAATGCGGGTTAATAGTTGTCAATATCATCGTGGTGAGGTATAAGCGAGTCTTTTACGAAGGTTGTGTTTCAGATCGCAGTAAATCAATTGTCATTCGGAGCTCTTTGTTCATCTTTAATGAACAAACTCCTCCTTCGTTCTCCGTAACGAAATATATGAGATAAATGTCATACGTGTACAATCTTAGTCACGATCATTGAACGTGCAATACAAACATAAAAATGTAAATATATGACCTTCAGTTGCCCCTGTTGCAAGGTTGCATGTGAGATAAATAATACAACTTCCTTGTTCAGAGGGCATACTCGCAAGTCATTTCGCTTGTCACGATCTGCACTATACCATAGCTATCTTGGGAATACATCACAAATATCAATTGTTGTCACCACAAGGAAACATAGTCGTCTTACTCCCCTCAACTGGAAACAGATCAACTACTACGAACGGAATATCAACTCTGATTTCTGGTGTTGAGATTAAAGAAATATTACCTACACAAATAAGGACTAAAAATGTCATATACACAATATAAATATAACTGTCTTTCAGTAGATTTTTAAAATAAGGATCACGAGAAACCCCACTTCGTTTGGCAGAGGAGAGAAGTATTTGATGCGTATCATGTCGATGGATTGGGTTACATAGCCGGAGAAGGTGAACATGGCTTCGAAGTCTTCTGCTTTAAAAAAAATTAAAAGAAACTAAATTTTTCGTCTTTACTATAACCACTACCTAGTTCAGCTTTCTTTTATGTGCTAAAAATAGCAAAAGGCCACTCCACGAGTTATCGCTTTCAAATATGCCAAACTTTATCAATTGTGTCATTTGACTTTAAGTACCGACTTTTTTGTAAGTTATGTTATAAAGCAAGACATTATCACGATATACAGAAGCATGAAAGCAGGTACAATGATACACAATGACACAAAGTAAAACGTTACTTTGGAAACATAGAAAAAGCAGACAGGGCAGATAAGAGCTAACAGTGCAAGGTTATAAGACTAGTAACCATTTTAAAGTCGACGTGTGATCTCGTTTTATTTCTACAAAAGAGTTTTACGTTTAGATAAGTTAATTTAAAGGGACAGTAGCACGTTTAAGGAAGAATATAAGGTGATGTCAGGAAAACGAAAATGAATAGTTCCAATAGAAAGACAATGTATCTAAAATAAATGAAGCAGTGATAAATAAAAAACACAACGAAATGTTCAGCCACGTGATTCCTTTATCTCACAAAAAATGAATTGAAGGTGTTCACACAAAAATGGCTGCCAATCGACTTTATGTGAAACCTTATAATTTGTTCTCTGACTATGGATGATTGGTTTGTGTAATGAGATTTTTGACACTTTCAAAATAATGCATTTATCATTAAAATATAATTACAATAAAAAATGGAAATATAAAATTTTCAAAAAACGTGCTACTGCCCCTTTAAGGTATTCTTATCTTCTGAGGTTGAATATGTCAATTGTGTTGAATTCATGTCCTAACATATTCGTTTGGTTCGTATCAGAATGAAAATATAATTATGTCAATCCGCTTTGTAACTAGCTATGTTGCACTTTATGATCCTTTTGACATAGTTCTTAACACATAACCCTCCACACTGCGCTAAAGTTCTGAACCATGGATATGTACCTATAAAACCTAAGAACTCAAAGTGTAACATGTGTTTACCAGTAGTTACTAGCAATGATCTACATTTGTATACCACCTAACGGCATAATATTATTATACCCTCACACTCTCATTGTCGCAATTCCGAACGACTACGATTTTATGACCCTGGCCTTTTAACGCCATAAAGATTTATTGCGTTGTGGTGCTAATATAAGAACAGAGATTTAGAGAAAGGCTAAACGGTACGGCATTGATCATTATGTTTGGCCCTCAGCTTGAAGCTACTCCCCAGTATAATATAATACTTCCTTCTTCAAATCCTTAGAGATATCTCTCAACAATATGAGGACCATATCTATTTCACTATGGGTTTTCCCACTTACAAATAATTCCAGCACATATAGTTTTTGTATAGCCAGTTAGTATTTATACCGCATCAACACTAATTTTGTTTAGTCACAGCCATGACTAGTCTTCAATGGTAAGCAGATAATTCTCCCGAAACATATGACTTATAACAATGTTTTCAGACTATGCGGATTGTTCAGGAACTTTTTGAAAGATCATCTACTGTGTGATGAAGATTTCTATTATCTTGATAATTCATCTAGACCATTGAATTATCTTATTACGATCGAAGGTTCATCTTTGTCAATCTATTAAACGATTGACTAATTTGACCTGGACATTTAGGGTCCTCACTTTGATGTCTTCTGAGACATTCATCATAGAAGAATGACTTGAATGTATACTATGGGCAATTGATGATCAATCTACATCTGTGTTGAAGACTTGAATAAGTTAGTGTTCATTAACACTCTTCTATAGTAAATATTGTTGAATACGGCTTGACGTTCGGAATTTGGAAATACTGAAAGTGTTACATTGATGTTTCACGATTTTTACGTATGTAAGCTTTACGAAGAAACTTGCATGATAACCATTGATTCCAAATATGCCGCGACCCAATCGAAACCCAAATCCTCAAGAGATGCCGGATATTGTAGACTGCGGTAGAAGTGATCACACCTATAGTTACCCCCATTCACGACCAAACTCGCCATACGGGCCATACTGCGATAGTGGATCATGCAGGGAGGGCTCGAACTCTTCTTGTCCTTATGCAGGAGAAGAACACATTCCACCTGGACCAGATGATGCAGTAAGTTATCAATGTAGCAAACAAAATTTGAAATTTTATTTTTTTCAGATTTTTAAAAAAGATTTCCCCAAAAAATATTAGTTTATTGCAAATGTAAAATCTTCGAGGAACTCATTTATCATGCGTGAAGTAGGAGAACACATCACGTATCCAGCAAATGTATACGTTTCTTTCCTCTCAATTAAAATCAAACACTCATAATCCCAGGCATTGTATATTGTTTAAGATGATTTTTTTCAAATATGTCCCATTTTATGATAGTTTATGCAAAAGATTTGCAGATGATAACACTTTTTCGACAATTTGATTATTCCTAGTTATAGACAAAAATTTCAGGTAGAAAGTAAACAATCGTGTCCCCAATGTGTTCGAACATTAGGTTAACCAAATTCCATGCATTCGTTTTAGAAATTATTTCATTGATCTGATAATTTATGGCATTAGTTTCCTTCGTGTACCCCGGGCCCTTAAAGGGGTACATGATCCCCTTCTGGATAAGTGGCATTTAATATGGTTACACTTTTGGGTTTAAAGGTTAAGTCACTCGCCCTTATCAGTATGGTTATCTGATTCAAAAAGCATTTTTATGAATGGTGTTATTTTAAAAGATAGTACTTAGTGTGCTTAAAGGTATCATCCTATCCTTTATCGGTTAAATCAAATGTCAATAAAAAGGTCTTTAATTTCACATCTAATTAAAACCCGGACAATGATGCGCACCCATTCTCTCCCCATAGAGACAGCTCAGTCATACCTGAGTTAGCCTCTGTTCTCTTACGCCAATTGCAAGATCCTAGGGTTCCGGCAGATTGCCCTAGCGGCAGAAAGTTGTAACATATGATATTTCCCTTATTTGCAGCCAATGAAAACACCTTTTGGATATCCATGACTTTGAGAATTCTTAACGGTCTTATGACATGGAAAATATCATGCCTTTATGATAATTTTTCATCAACAGTGTGAGAGTGAAAATATTTCAAAATCAGATATGGATAGGGTTTTTCATTAGATAGAAACTGTTTGGAAATGAATATGTGATATATCATGTTTACATCACATTGTGATACGTATGAAATCTGAATAAGATATCATGAAAATTACGTCGTTACCTTAAGCAGTTCATCCTTAACAAATAATAAGCAAATACGTTTTAAACCTGATGTTAAAATGATATTAGCATACTCTCCACACAGAGGTAGACGAAGAACTAAAATGTTCCATTCTCTGATCGAATTATGGCAAAAGCCGTCCAAGATTATAAGATAGCGAGAAATTCAATTTTAACCACAAACCATTTGAAACTTATCAGAATGAAAAAAATTCTTGCACGGAGAGAGTCTTTCACGTCACAAGGCCTTTGCCATGATGAAGTAGCCAAAATGTTGACTTTTGAACAGCGTTGCTGATTGTACAACTAACTTCGAATGTATCAAATCCGGCTTCTTCATTTCTAGCACTTAATCAAGCTTTGCGGGAGAGAACAGGCTATAAGGGATGAAAGGGTTACCAGGTGTGTGTCTTGGATGTGGTACGCAGATTGTCAACGATCAGATCAGGTTAACGGGGAGTCGTGTTACATTTCTAATCTCGTGTCGTACAACAAAAAGGATTTACAGTCTACTTGATATCGCGTTTTATTACCTACGAGGGCAGTCATACCGGGGTTCATATTTTCATATGTTGCCCTAGGGCAAAATATCACTTTTTCATTCTGACGTCACGTTATTAACAATGCTTTGACGTCACGGTTCACCTATGACGTCACAATCTATGCTTATCAGAAGGTTTTGAGTAATTTCTTTGATTTGGAGGCTACGGTAATAAACAGAATATTATATTCGTGCCGATGACATACTATGTTTACGACACTCATGCCTAAATATCAGTATATCCCTCGCTCTCACTCGGGAAATACTAATATTTAGCCACTCGTGTCGTAAACATAGTATGTCATGGACACTCATATAATATCCTCTATATATGTATGGCTTGTTGGGAGTGGGACGAATAGACTAGCATTAAGTCTTAACTAATTTTGTTATTTTGATATTTTTTATTCAAAAAGAAATTAAAAGGGGCCCTGAACAATACTAAATTTCAGGCCTATAGCTGAGGTATCTAGAATTGAATAAAAGAGTTCTTAACTAATTTTGTGATTTTTTTATTCAAAAAGAAATTAAAAGGGGCCCTGAACAATACTTAATATCAGGCCTATAGCTGAGGCATCTAGACTTGCAAACATTTTCTAGACTTAAAAAGGCTCCTTTATTGTTTTTGTTTTAGGGTCTGGATAACAGACATGGACGAATACTATCATTTGGAAAATAAATTCCTTTATGGGGGCAGTAGCACAAATTGAAAAACCCATAATTATATTTCAGATATTTCCCAATAAATATAAGTTCATTATGTACATTCTACAGATGGGTAAATATTTCATAGCTCTATTATCCGGAGTAGTAGAATTCATATTAATGTTTTATGCATATTTCCAATCACATAATCGAACTTTATATAATATTTTTAACTATATGATAGTTTATAGATTCTAGTTTCACCAAACTTGAAATTCATGTAAACTTCGATGGGCTAATCGGGTAGTCATTTGTTTACCGTCGGTAAGTAATATTGTTGGATATTCTCATCGCCCTGTCCGTCTGTCGGCCCGTTCGTCCGTAATCATGTCGTTTCCGGAGCTTTCCAAGGAAACAACACTTAGAATTTTGTTTCCGTAGCATATCTCTAAAATCATAAGTTCTTATTCATTGAAACTTGATTAACGGATGAGTCAGTTTGTGAAGATATGCTTTTTGGAACTTTTCACGTCTTCGGATTTCCATGATGAATGAACTTAGAATTTCAGCAGATGACTTTGTCCTCTACTTTAAATGATATTAATATAGATATTCCATCTCATTGGGGACTTATGGTATAAATCATATTCCTAATACTCGTGTTCTCTATTAGATAAAAATATCCTAGCTAAATGATATGTGATATTTCTGAACTGTCTATTTAACAGTTATAAAACCTGGCATCTTAAGCTTACTATGAAGGATAAGTGTTCTGATCCAACTTTCAAAGATGTGTTTTTTTCTAGAGTAAGATACCTAATGAAGTATTTGTATCTGAATCTTAAGTGATCACCCAAGGCGAGCGGGGATATATGAGTAAGCTTTTCGCTATCTTATAATCTTGGAAGGCTTCCATTGACGTCAATGTTTTGATTGGATATTCATTGTCACGAAATGCAATGTGATTTCCGAAGGGGAGAAGCACATTTCTTACAATTAAATTTCTTTGTTTTTTCTAAAATGAATATAAGTTTATGATATATGTTCAATGTCAACTTTATAGAGAGTTAAACATCTCCCCCAACTTAACTATCTACAGTTATAGAAACATTAAGCGAGAAATGCCTGCGGTCAATTTTAGTGTAAAGATCTTGTTTTATTTGATTGAAACATTGTGTTTACTCTAAAACTATTTCCTTGTGAAAAATCCTAGGGGTGATACACGTTTTAAAACAAATACAGTTTATAAGGTAAATATATGGTCGCCGAAACACTGCTTGGTAATGTAAACCTATTTTCTGCTAGTATCGAGAACAAGAAAAAACTAAATATTTGAATGTTTATGAACGTTCATCTTTCAGCATACATGTACGCCCAATGGTAAATGGAGGAAATGGCTGATTGGCTGTCTTGTTGTGGCAGGATTGATAATTATTTCAAGCTTTACTCTGTCCAAAGGTGAATTTCACATGAAAACAAGTTTCATTACTCAAAAACATTTAATCATAAAAGCTATGATCTATCTCATTTTTATTTCCTTTAAATATATTAACCTGGAAAACACCTCACCAGTTTCACCAATTAACTGTATTTATTTATATCTATTATTTCTTACCAATGTTATTAATCTTTCAATGTTATGAACTTTAGGCTTTGGAATTCTTTTAATCATCATTTCATCCAAGAGACATTTGCTTTGAAAAATTAACTTCATGTTTCTTGTTTATTCATGTCATCATCATTTATTGAGTTAGTAATTAATAATTTAAAAAATTAAAATTATTTAATTTTAACAGTTTCAGAATTGCGAGCAGAAATTGGTGAGTACTTACTGTAAATTTATCTTTCAGTCAACACTGCAAGTTTTCTTGAGGTATCAACTCATTTGGAAATAAAGAAAATGTCTCTGCAAAGCAATTCAAAACTAAAACAAACCCACAACACCAATTATGCTCAGGGGCAAAAGAAACGATACCAAATTTTCAATAGAGTAAAACACAAAATCCTGTCGTGATTGTAATGCGACTACGAGTCCCTATGATAGGCGCATAAGCTGTGAAGAAGATACTTTTAAACTTTTTGATAGGAATAAGAATTTATGAAAAGTATAATTTTATAAATATAAGATGTTATCAATAAGAATAACATTGATAGAAATTAATTTGTTCACGCATTTTGTCTGTTAATAAAAACAAGCAAAAATGCAATTTTCACCATCCCTCTCCTCTAGTTAAGGAGATTTCAAAACAAATTTTTTTATGCGTGTTTTTCGAAAATTGTAAAAGTCATTTCTTTGAAATTTAAAACTTAGTTCAGTTGGCCCTGAAGACATGAAATAGCCCGGTTGAAGTCATAACTATAACACGCAGCTTAATATATCCTGCTTTATTTATGGTATCGTTACATTTGCTCCTGAGTATAAGTTAATTGTAGCAATTTTATCAAAAGTTAAATTTGAGGAGATATTCTCTCAAGGAAGTAACTTCAACACGATAAGTGTGCTTTTCAGTATAACTTGTTAGTCTGGGTGGTAACTAAATTGCTTTATATGTGACATTTGTTGATACGAAAGGGCAATTTCAATAATAAAAAGGTGTCAAAGTCATTTTGCGTTGTTAAGAATAAGTAATGCTAATGATGGATTATTTGATAATATATGAAAATATATTGTACCATTTAAGTTCTAGGATAGGTATACAACCACGCTTTTGGTAATGTTACGTAATGCAAAAAGGGGATACAATGATGACGGATGTTAAAAAAGAACAACGTTCGTTCCCCCCCCCCAAAAAATAAAAATATCAAATTAGGACAAATCGTAAAATGCTCTTTTGCTTAAAAACCACAAAATCATTGCGTCAATAAAGTTCATGATTTTTAACAACAACAATAGGCGATAGACTGCCTGCTGTGAACAAGCCAAAATACTTCCCTCCATTTCCAACTGCTAAGCCAACGGGGACACCACCACCCGAAGATAAGACAACAACCAATGGTGATGTGTATAACTCAACGACAGAGTCTCCATTAACAACAACCGGTGAAACTACAGCTTCTGAGTCCAATGCAACACTATCATCTACTACGACCTGGAAGAATGAAACAACAAACTCAACGGAAGCAACTACAAGAGAGACAACGACATCTAAACAAACAACAAAAACACAACTGACGACAGAACTACAAGATACAACAAGTCAACCAATACAATCAACTTCAACAACAACTTCAACAACACCAAAAACAGCAGCATCAACAACAACTGAAAATATAACAACACAAACAACAGCGTCCCCAACAACAGCTGGAGATGTAACGCCAACTACAAAAACAACAGCGGCGACAGAAGCAGCAGCAGACACCAACACCACAACAACAACAACAACAACAACAACTGTAACGACGTCTTTGAATGATGCATCTCCAACGACTGCATGTAAGTATTATCTACCTTATCGTTATCATTGATCCAAAAAAAATGTCAATTTGAGAAATTGTCTCCGTTAAAGGTAAAATATGTTCTAACTTCTTACATGCATTAAATGTATTATATTGACAGTGTCAACAATCTTATTACACAAGCCAATCATCCATAGTCAGAGGACAAAGTATGAGGATTCACATAAAATCAATTGGCGGCCATTTTTTGTGAACACCTTTAATTATAGTAATATAGTTGAATTGTTACTGCTTCATTTAGTTTAAATACATTGTCTTTCAATTGGAACAATTTATTTTCATTTTCATCACCGTATATTCCCCCTAAAACGTGCTACTGCCCCTTTAAAGGATAATCATATTATCAAGTGGTAAGAACCGCGATATTCATAAATTACACTTTCTATCGAAAGAATGTCATTGTTCGTGAACGAAAGTGTATCCTTTATATCACTTTTCGTTCAGAAAAGCATTCGGTCTAAACGCAGAATAATGTAACACGAGGATTTTGGCATGAAAGGTATCAGGGTATTGGGATTCAGGAACAAGGATGAAACATAACTACTGAAGCAGCGAGATGATGTTAAACGCGCCGAAAACCTGTTTTCAGGTACCCGGAAGTGCCACTCTTGCACGTCCCAATCAGCTGGACCCAAGTGTCCTGGCAACGGAACCATGACAAGCACCGACAACTGGCATGTCATCAACTGTCCTTGTGACTACACGTGTTTCTCCGAGATTCGATCCTGGAATGGTAAGTATAGTTCAGATTGTTTTGCAAATTTGCAAAACAATTTTACTCGTTGGTGTGATTTGTCATGATCAGATTTTGTGGTCCTTCTAAACGTACCATGCTTATCGTTAGAAAATATGCCAAAGCTTGCAGCGCTGTCCTTATTCAACTGAAACATTTCTTTTCTTCTTATGGTCATCCGATACGGAGTCCTTCTCAATGCGTTGTGTCAAATGGAACAATCGTTGTAAGAAATATAAGCTAGTAAAGATAAAGGCAGGCAAGTTATGCAGTTTCATGTTGAAAGCCTAGTCACCAATTTAATCTTAATGACGTCATGTCTATCTTGCTTCACTAGCGAAGCAATATAGATCCTTAGTTTTTGAGATTGCAAGTGATTCAAATTAAAAAATATTGTTACTTGTAATAACTGACTGTGCAGTTATACAGACGTTTCATTACTCCATCGTGCTTCGATAGCATCTTCGCTAAAAAAGTTTTAAAACTTTTGTATAATGATCTGAAACAATCAACTACGTTTGCAGGAGTCTACCGAGGCTGTACGAGGGACTACCCGAATTGGGAGGCTGTGGCCCAGGTCAACATGACCTGCCAGATTGTTAACAAGAGGCGCTTGTGCTTTTGTGTGGGTGACAGATGTAACACCCACGACATGACGGTGTTCCCGGAATATCAGGGAGAAATGGGCTTGAATCGCTATTTTTCAAGAAGGTAGCAGTCCTTACAGCCCATTGGCCCTGGTTAATCCGGCGTTGACAAAACGTATACATTACCTTGGACTCATACAGTGGGGGTCCGGACCCAAGCGCCCCTTTTGAAAATCAGTTATATATTCAAGCCAATAAAAATCATGTTATATAACAATACACCCACCAACCCCCATGATACACGGACCTGCGAGTTCGTTGAAAACCTTTTGTAGCTACTTTGAATAACAGTTCAGTCAAGCTTATGATAACGCTTTACAATGGTGTAATACCTGGAAATAGCGCAACATAGATAAACCATATAATAATGAACTTTTACAGTGAAAAGAAACAGAACATTATGAATTTCACAAGCTGATAAAACAAATACTGTGAACTTGCGATCTCATGCAGGTAGAATATACGATATAGTTTATAGATATAGTTTAACTAAACCTTAGATAGTGTTTCCACAGTGCAACTGTTAACGCTCGAATAGGTTACCCATACAATGAACTGCAGATATCGTTACATGTACCTTTCTCCTTCAGATTGTAATCTGATCGCACTCAAGGGCGTTAACATATATCAAAGATGACTGCAGTTGCTTTCTTTATACAGTTCCTGGAATGCAATCTAATTACAGTCTCATATTGTAATCGGACGTTTTTCTTGTTCTGAAAGATCCTGTATTCTATTTCCACGAAGAGTGACAATGCGTGATGATATTGGTATTGAAATTACGGTTTTCTCAACCATTAACATACCTGACAAATTTGTTTGGACAAAAACCGAGAGGAAAAAAAACTTACTCTCACATTAAATATAGCTAATGTGATATCTGCAAGATTTATCTACGTACATGTACATAACGCTTTAATCATAGCTTGTTATCTAATAGTATGTAATGCCAAAATGTTTAGACGTCATCCAGAACAGGTAACAATTCGATGACGTATCCGATTGATATATGATGGCAATATACATACAGATGTCCGGCCATTAGACATATGAGACACATTATGCACATTAAAAGCAAAATGTATTGCTAAAATTATGATTCAAAATCTTATTTAAAAGAATTCTGGATTTTAGATGGTTTTTATAATTGTCTTGTTATATATAATACATTAAGTTAAGCTTTCGTGTTTGATATTTTATGCTGGTTTTGTGTGTCAAAAGTGTTTGCGTGTGTGTTTCTAAAGGGAAAAGCTTGATTCTCAGATCAAACATTTTGTATCTAAAATCTGTCTCGTTTTTGTTATTGTTAACAAGTTATGCTAGATTTGTATATGCCTCCATATATTGCAAAATAAGGCTATAGTAGGTTGTGTAATATTTCATCATGAAATTGAGTTAGAGTTAATCTGATTGGTTGAAATGTGTGTTACTTTACCTGATTGGTTGAAAATGTTTGTAACTTTACCTGATTCGTTTCTTTGTTACACCTACTTACCCTCGTGTTATCTTTTTCTTACGTCCTTTGTCGATTGCCATATTTTGAATGCAAATGATAACCCGAATCTGACCTACGCGGAAATATGTCGTTCATTCCCAAAGAACTGAATCAACTAACGGTTAACCGCAATTTAACCATCGGACCTTTTTTCTAATCAATAATAATCGTTTGTCATTCAATGCTCTTCTGTGATTGAGAAAATAAATGTTTTGATATTCACGACCACAGAAAAAAACAACTTCAAAGCCAAGCCTTTGCACTGAAGGTTAAGAGTCTCACATTAGCAAACGGCTTAGTAATTCAACCATGACAGTCTTTTATTGTCGGTGTAATCATACAGGATCAACTACCACTCTGCATGAATAATACATGTGTAAGTGAACAATCTTCCGGATCTAAGACCAACTGCCTCCTAAGCTGACAGGGGTTTCCCCCGAAATTTCGTAATAAAACACCTAATCCATATCTATAGGTGACGTCAATGGTTCCTTATCTTTTCTATAACGTTTTTTAAAACACTGAAGCACTTTTTCTTGTGGATGAAAACATCTCCTCAAAACGAAATTAATGTTACCAACTGGAGGCCACGTGAAGTTTTTACTTTATTTGCCGCGTGAAGTTTTTAAATAGTTGCCAGTATGAAGTTTTTACTCATTGTGCCGCATGAAGTTTTCAATTTATATGGTTTATTAGCAACAAAAATGTTTCTTCTCATTATATTTTTTGTATCTTTGAATCAAATCTTAATGACATGGCCTTGATGGTTATGATAAATGATTTTGTAACAATAATGGTCACATTTACTTCTCATTGTACAAGATAATGAACAATGAATGAATGAATGAATGAATTATCTTTATTTCCTCCAGTATAATTAAGAGTATAAGAGTGGTGGCACGTGGTCCTGTGCAATGCTCTGTCGACCGGTATCAGAGTAGTTCAGCAACAAGGGGCGCAGCTCGCTGGATGGGTGGGTAACCCGTTGCTGGATAATCTGAGAGTTTGAAGGGTTGATTCCCTGCCCCACACTGAGACACTGAGTTGAAAAACTTGTGGTGTCACCCTGGGTAAGTGACTTAGTTCGAAGCGTGGCTCTGTCAACCCAGCAGTAATTGGGTACCTGGTATGATACGATGGTAGTCTGAATTTGAACCTCGACCGCCTTACAGGCGACCGGTTGTATTCTCCTTAGGGAGTGTTCTGTACTCCTTGACCAGGGGTAATATGTCACTCAGCGCTTTGAGCATGCAATGTGCATGGATATATGCGCTATATAAATGGACTATTATTATTATTATAACAACATGAATTCTAAAATTATAAACATTATATGTCTGAATGTGTTATTAACACCGTATTGACGTTAAATGCTCAAATAAGTTAATTCGGTTGGCCGACATTAAGGATTAAGATATATTTTTCTCAATAAGATCTAACTTAATAACTTATATGATAGGTACATTGTAGGTAGGTAGGTGGAATTTAAGGGCGACGTTTGGGCCAACAAATGACCTACATGTATATGCGCCCGGGATTAAAAGATTAGAAAATAATTATACAAGAGGTTAAAAATTCAAACACAGTTATATATACCCGTATTGCGTACGTACTCTGAAAGGGCTCTTGGGTGTCACTTATACGGTTATGCATGTGAGAGTTCCCTCCCTTTGATAACCAAAGATATTTTTGTTAGCTTTATTAATTGATTGTCCGTGGTATTTACGAAATAATAAAGACACCATAACATGGAGATTTCTTTGTTTTTACTTATGTGACAAACATATCAATGGTCAGTGAGAAATATGAAAAGAGTAAAATTAAAATTTGATAGATTTAAAATGAAAAAATTCAATTAACAGGTAACATTTTTAATACTCGCTTTTTGAAAACATCGCATGAATTATTTGTTTTAAATCTACGAAGTTATTACATATTGTGTACATATCGCGCTGACAGAATAACGGCGTCATAATAGTTGTTAGCGGGACGTCCGCGATGGTGTTTTCGGCGAATTTCTTTATATCTACGTCAATGTTATTAAGCAAATAACAAATAAAATACTTAACAATGTTATGAAACTCGCAAATTGTATCGGAAACTAACTCGCTTTCGCAAACCATTCACTCGTCTCATTAAAATGTTATGAAAAGGTTTAGTATTCTCTGCCAAGTAGATTTAAATGCATATGAAAGTACATCCTTATAAACCTATCCATTCATAATCCTTTCGATCCTTAAATTTAAATTGACAAAGATAAGATAAGATAATGGCTTTATTATCCCAAAGGGAAATTTGTTTTACAACTTATACAGTGCTCCAGGAAATAAACTATAACAAAGATAAAAACAGATATATACAACATTCACATCACATATTATCACTCAATATACACGTATGGCAATTGAGAAAATAATCAATAACATAAAGAAGATTGGCTACATTGCCATCTCCCATTCATGGTTGACACTTAAATTATTCAAAGAATCTTTCATTAAAATAACGTACATTATTCGGTACAAATGACTGGCGAAACCTGTTTGTTCTGCAAGTCGGCATAGGGAATTCTCAATATTTATGCATGCATACGACCTATGACCTTCTCTAATCCAAAACGAGGCTAAGGCCGCTTCTTACTTCCTGGTCGCGTAATGGCTACGTGTGTCGTTAGTGCGACTCTCTGGTTTCTATCGGCTAGAAATGATTGTGCCTGTATGATTTAATCGTATTCCAGCTACACCCGTGACAAAAACCTGTTGTATGACAATAAAATGGACACAATGGTGGGTAATTATTTCACTTCAATCCCTAACGAACCTTTGTTTTGGACAGTTTTATCCGTGGCAAATTCAAAAGACCGACGAGTTTTGCAATCAAGAATATAGTGGTTTTTATTATTTGCTATATAGGCTAGTACCTTATATGCAAATTTATGACAATCATTCGACAAAATGTAATTTGTGTTTATTATCTCGATCTTCACTGCCAATTTTAACAAACTGCAGTAACTGCCCATCCAGATGAAACTTATAAGAGGGCATGTTTACAAATGTTTATTGTGATTTGCTGAAAACCCGTCAAAGAGACACATCATATAGATTGAAAAGTAAGAAGCTTCATAAACAGAATATTTTAAAACAAAAAAATTAATCTTTATTCAAATATGAAATGAAGAATTATTGATATTGTGATGGTGATAAATAAGCCTTTCTTTGATATGTTAATACATATCAGATATATATGTACTTGGCCTTGAGAATATTATTAATGTGGGCAAATATTTGGAATGGTTGGCACAATGAATTACATAGATGCTACAATACTCTATAACAAGTTCTCTATTTTTGTGTTGTTTTTTTATTTGTTCCCAAGTTAACATATGTATATAATATATATTAATAATCATATTAACAAAATGAGAATAAATTAATGTGATTTTGCTTGCTATGGAGCATTTGAAAATTTCAATTCGATTTAAATGAAGCGAATTAATTATATGTTATTATTTAACTGTTAACATACTCTCTTATTTGAATTGATATGATATTTAATAATATTACGGTACATATATTGATTAGTTTATAAGGAGGTGTTGGCAAGACTATTAATGGCAATGTAGATCTTTGTTTGGGTAATGCTACATTTGAACTGGGTGATTGCTTCTAGGCACTGAAGATAAATAATTGAAACAATATGAAATATCAACAAAATTGCTTAAATATATAACACAAATAATAATATTCATGAATTTCAGCATTACAAACAAATACCCTTTAACTAGGTATAAATGATACAATTTTAAATATGTATCTAGGCCTTCAAAATAAATTGACAGTTTAAATAATCTCTTTTGGTGAAAATTTATGTCATCAAAAATAATCGATTTAACTTAATTTCAACCTAACTTTGACATCAAATAAAAATAATATTTTTTCTTTTCTAAAATTCATTTTTTAAATATATTTTTTCCAAATAAAAATTGTAGATATTCCTTATTTAACTAATAAAGTAAAAACAGTTGCTTCTTATACATACAACAATTTTTATAATTCATGTTACATGATTTCACAGTGGTTTTTAGATCAATTCTAGTGATTATCTTGAACATTTCTACAACCCAGAAACAGAGATTTGAATAAGCTCTTTAAACAAATAAATATGATTTAATATACTCTTAACATATTGCTGGTTCTGTGTCAAGGAAATGAAAATGATTTAAACAGTAAAAGTATCAACAGAACTAAATATAAACAAATAGTTTAAACACAGACCAAATTTTAACATTTTGTAATTATCAGTTTTAAAAACTTACCATTTACATTTGTTTGTAGCATTGATTGAAACATGTTCCTAGTCCATCAAATTAATGTGTCAGTTCTAATGCTGAAAACAAGTTTTATGTCATTTGAAAAGGGGCTTTTAAGAGAATTATGATCAATATTGTTTTCCCATTTAAAGGCTGCTGCAAAGGTGTAATGTTTTCCAATATACTATTCCCGTTAATATGTAAGGATCTCCCTTATAATACAGTCACTCTCATATAATAAACATAACATTTATTCCACAATATTTTTTAAACAAATCTATAATCAATTTTACAACTAAAAACTATCTATTCTAACATAGATAACTGTGATTAGTTTGAATTCAAATTTTCTCAATAGAAGATCTGAGTAGAATAAGTTATATATTTACATTAATTTTCTAAACATGATTCTATGTGCTGTAGAGATAATTAGATATGCTGGAGTACACTCTACAGTGTGACTTATTATTCATGTAAAATATTAGATCTGCAAAAAATAGAGCCATTGGCTCTGTAGCTCATCAGGCTTCATATTTAATTTTGCGCTGGCCAATGTGGTTTCCCATTTGTAGGGGCCACAAAGTCTCAAAATCTAAACTATATGTGATGTGATTTCAGATACCTGTAATCAATACAGAAATGGAAATATTTCATATCAGGATATTGGGATTATATTTTAACTGTAAACTTAGTTTGCAATGTAAGCCCATTGTGTTCTTTATGTGAAGACTTATTTCGCCATACTTGTGTAGACACTTGACATTGATTGAAGCTGCCTTAAAATATAATCTTTCAACAGAAAACCTTTCCTTGTCAGAAATTTTCTAGGGAAGCACACATAAAATATCTCTTAAAATTGATACTTGTGACTTCTGTTGGTAGTTTTTAACTCTTTGCTCTTTGATTATGCTATTTTAAGTGTAATATTTTCCTAATTTGGGTATTTTCTTTACTTTGCAGTGTTTTACCCCTTAAGAAGCCATACCATGGCCAGGATTACCTGTTTTCGACAGAACAAAGATGAAAATAGGTTTTGAGGTTGTGGTCCCTGGGGCCCTTATTAGGCACCACAGGGCTACCAAAGCTTCAGTTTAAAATCCTCACTAGTCAAAGAGTCTGTACACAAAGTTTCAACGTTCTGGGCCTTGTGGTTCTGGAGAAGAAGATGAAAATAGGTTTTTAGGGCTTGGTCCCTGTGGCTCTTATTAGGGGTCACAGGGCCATCAAAGCTATAATTCAAAATGCTCACTAGTCAAGGAGTCTGTAAACACAATTTCAGCTTTCTAGGCCTCATGGTTCTGGAGAAGAAGATGAAAATAGGTTTTTAGGGCGCGGCCCCTGTGGCCCTTATTAGGGGTCACAGGGCCACCAAAGCTACAATTTATAATCCTTACTAGTCAAGGAGTCTGTACACACAATTTCAGCTTTCTAGGCCTCATGGTTCTGGAGAAGAAGATGAAAATAGGTTTTTAGGTTGTGGTCCCTGTGGCCCTTATTAGGGGTCACAGGGCCACCAAAGCTACAATTTATAATCCTTACTAGTCAAGGAGTCTGTACACAAAGTTTTAGCTTTCTTGGCCTCATGGTTCTGGGGAAGAAGATCAAAATAGGTTTTTAGGGTGTGGCCCCTGTGGCCCTTATTAGGGGCCACTGGGCCACCAAAGCTACAATTTTTAATCCTCACTAGCCAAGGAGTATGTACACAAAGTTTTAGGTTTCTAGGCCTTATGGTTCTGGAGAAGAAGTCGAAATTCCACAAAGTTTACGGACGGATGGACGGATGGACGGACGGACGGACGGACGGACGCCGGACACCATGCCATGCCATAAGCCCATCGGGCCTTACAGGCCAGATGAGCTAAAAATTCATATAAGAATACTTTTGATGTGGGTGTTAGCAGAAACACAGAAAACGTTAAAAATAACTATGAAAATTTTCAAAAGTATTATTTTAGACTGAAATGACTCACAAATATATTATATTAGAATTAAGCAGATCATCTATGCAGTTTGTTTACATAAGGCCTGCACTCGATGACCTGATAGTAACTCGAAGACATGGAAGACTAAAGAAGGCTTTATTATTGATTTTTCTTTTCCTAATAAAATATGTAGGCCCTATATAGATTATAATTGAAATATTCTAGAAGCTAAGGATATGTGTAAAGAATAGTTAATGTATAAAGCGGTTAATGAGCAACATCAGAAGCAAAATGACGATGCAAGCAACGTGTAAACAGCCCTGTAAATCAATCAACAAAACTCGCCCAGCCAGTAAAATACTATTATTGGCTGTGTTACCTGAAGATATTTTATTACTGCATCGTTTCTGAACTTTTGACATTGTAAATAGCCCATTACTTACCAAAACGAACCGTTTTTAAGGAAAGCTACCGACAATGTCAATGCTATTGAATGTTACTTCCGGGTGTAGAAGCGGCCTTAGCCTCGTTTTCGATTACACGCGCTCCCTTTTCCGTGCCTCATAAATATTCATGAGGCAATATTAAGAATCCCCTAAAAGTTCAAATTAACAGACAAAACTATATGCAATCTTTTCTGTGCATATAAACCCATCTCAAAAGCATTGACCAGATACGAATTTAGATAATATAATTTGTTTATGAATTGGCAATGTTAAACAACATATTGCAATATCAATTAACTTGTGATTGCACACAGCAAAAGATAACTATGTTCAAACATTTTTCTGAAATGCCATAAACAAGCCAGGCGCTAAATTGTATTTGATATGTGCTACAGCACACGAGTCATTCTCTCCAAATAGATGAATCTGAAGTTAACTAATCTTCGCTAACCTCTGTTCAGGTTCAAACATTTTCTGAGCTCAAATGGATGACCGTGATTGGATGCAGTTGTACAATAAACGACATCGTATTATCATTTTTATACCATCTTTAAATGCCTTTTGGAAACTATGGTGACTTATCATTTCGAGAGAATACCTCGACGTAGCATAGCAACTGAATTGTAGTAGATGCCCCAGTAGCAGCAATTTTCAATTGCTGATAACCTGACCACGTTGTATAGCAACTGTGTATACACTTAGCTGATAAAACGCAAATGGCTTGAATTGCGTTTTTGAGCCGCATTACATCAATCAGAGGTTCGGAAATTATTACTTTCGGCAGCTATTTTGCGAGAGAATAAGGAAAATGTTCAAATACATATTAAGAAAAGTTAACAGTAAGTTGCAGTTAAACCATTCTACGTATCCAACAGCAATGAGTGTACATCCTGACCAAAAATCTCCAGTATAAATTTGGCTGAGCTACTTTTAGGGCAGAGAATGGATCATCATTTTCAACAGTTTTCTGTTGTGATGGGAAGCGTCCATAAAATCATTGTGTCTATTCAGTGAAGCGGATCCGTCGTATCGTAACGCCCTGGTAGATAGAGAGCGTAGTGACGCCACAACATCTCCTGGTTGTCAACATACACCTGAAAAGGTAACATGTACAAATGTGTCAGGTGTAAGTCATTAAAATTTGAAGGATAGGTATTTACAGTACTCGGTTCACAAAAATATCACCACTCATAATAAAACTAGTTAATGATATAAATGACTTAATTTCATGAAATGACATATATTGTATATGTATGATTCAATTTTTGTAACAAATAACCGAATGCTTTTCGGGAACAACACACAAGATGTTTCTTTACTCAGTATTGGATTCACATGTTAAACAAAATTTGTATTAAACCAAACTAAAGAATAACAAAATGAAGTACACATTGCAGTTTATTTCGATTTACATGTAATGCATTTAAATACAGCCAATTTACAATAACACATTGCGGTTTAAATAAGAAAACTGCTGTCTGGTTAATGTCATTCTCTTCCCACAGAGGCAGATCAAGTCATGTTGATTTAGCCTCTGTTCTATTACGACGACTTTGTGGGATAGAATGGGAGATGCCTGATTGGAGGCAATCAAAGTTAGTTGTGTAATTAATCAGCGAAGCTGTTCTTAAATCATCGTTTTGGCTACTGAATCAAGGCAAAAGCATTGTGATATGAACCACCCTTTCCATGCGAGAAGCGTTGTCATTTGATAAAGAAATTCAAATGGATTGTTATGCGGGTTTTTTTCAGCCTGGGGAAACTGCCGGAACCCACGGATTTCGGCGTAATAGAACAGAGGCTAAATCAACATTACTTGATCTGCCTCTGTGGGGGAGAATGGGTTAATGTTTGGTAAAAGTTATTTGTTCAATGTATCTATAGGAGCACAAAATTGTTTGCCAAATGTCACATGCCTCTTTTTCAATGAACAGTTTGTGCTATATACCAAGTAATTTAAAAACATTTATTTACCTGAAATGTATTTCAGAAAATAGAGCACCACTTACATGTACAAGTATTCTTTGAAGGATTATGTAAAACCATCAGTTTTCAGTTTTAAATGCGACGTCAAAAATGTGAAAGATTTTTTATTAAAAACCATACATATGATAAGTTAAACTGAAAAGTATACTTTTACTTTTGTTGTGTATATGTATCTTAAGGTAAATTACCCTATACTTATCCAGGTCCGTACATATGGTCATGTTGAACTCCGTGTTGTCAGCAAAAGGCCACACAGGTGTGTCTGTGTGTTCCTGGCCATACACACCGTTGACCTTGTTGTTTCTCACGATGGTTCCACCTACAAATCCAGGTGTGTAAAAGCGGCAGTCAATCACTATGTTCTCATCTCCATTGTCATGCTCCAGAACCGCAGCGAACCTGTAGATATATAGATATAAGAACTTACCTGCCGTATGAGAATCACATGCTATTACAATTCAACGATATGCTTCGATAATTAACATATGTTTTAATATCCATCGTGAAAATTGTTACTTTTTCATATAACAAAAATCCCCTAAAA
The DNA here is from genome assembly GCA_916613615.1 of Steromphala cineraria. Classification (NCBI taxonomy): domain Eukaryota; kingdom Metazoa; phylum Mollusca; class Gastropoda; order Trochida; family Trochidae; genus Steromphala; species Steromphala cineraria. The sequence goes on from OU744730.1 coordinate 9,389,691, forward strand.
AGGGGTAGCAGAAGTCATAAAATTCATTTATTCTCGAGTTGAAAAAGAAAGAAGCCTGATTTGATGTAACTAAAAAGTTAGGTTTGCAGTCAGCGATGCCCTGACATTCCGCAGCTTGCGGTCGGAGGTGAGAATAAAAAGTTCATCGTGTTCAGAGTACATTTTCCCTCGACAAGCCTCATCCATTTCCGTACGCCTCGGGAAACGTAGACGTTATTGAGCAAATTGACCATGATGCTTCTTAAAGGGGCAGTAGCACGTTTTTAGAGGGATATAAGGTGATGTCAGGAAAATGAAAAATAATGGTTCCAATTGAAAGACAATGTATTTAAACTAAATGGAGCAGTAATAATTCAAATATATAATGTAAAGTTTAGCCATGCGATTCCTCTTTCTTACAGAAAATGATTTAAAGGTGTTCACAAAAAATGGCCGCCAATGGATTTTATGTAAATCTTTATACGTTGTCCTCTGACTATGGCTGATTGGCCTGTGTAATGAGATTTATTACAATATCAAAATAATATATTAAGCAATATCATACAATTAAAAGTGAAAATTTTGAAACATAAAATTATGAAAATAAGTGCTACTGCCCCTTTAAGGAAAACGTAAAAAAAGTTCACGTAATATGGTGAGATTGAACCATGCCATGCAAGCTTTCGGTGCAACAAGTGTTTTCATTGGTGGAAATCCGAAATAAATTTTGTGATTTGATGTTTAGCCTCTAGGTGAATAATGCTCGTATTCAATTATTTGTTCGTGTTAGATTTTATAATTTTAGTTGCCTCTAGATATCGTACAAACACTTATAAAACTACATCCGCGTTAGGTAACCAGTCTTAAAAGCAAAAACGATGCTTAAATACAGAATCAGGTCAGAACTTGTGTGACTTGAATTACAGTTTACCAATAACTTCAAACCATAAACACGCTGGAGCTTTGGAGCAACACACTTTAAAGCTGCAGTTCATACTTGCATGCGGTTCGGGATGCAGTTTAGCTGTTGAGAATACATCACTCTGTAGAAAAATCTTTCGTCGAAGGTTTGATATAACATTTACATTTTTTTATCAATAATAATATACTTATTTCGACGCCTAGAGCACAGAACCCCTGTCAAAAAAGCTTATCCTACCTCATGTAAGAATCTCGATATCTGATTGGTCAACGTGACCCTGAATAAATACTGATATCACCCTCTAAAGCGGGGAAATAAATCATTTATACCCCGGCACATAAAAAGCATGAAAAAAGCATGCAGATTGAGCGTCTTGAAATGTACAATGTCTGTTACCTCGAACACATGATCAAGCTGGTTACTTTTGATCAACCGATATGTAGGTTTGAACAAACTACATTGTATAGCAATATAACTTACGCAGTTCTTACTCTTTATCTTCATTGTTATTCGTTTTGTTTAAACATTCGGTAGGATAAATTCGTTATACCATTAAGAGGCGGGGCATATGGGGAGTTACACAACGCGGGAGATTATTTCCTTTGTCTTTACAGGTTGCTATTTGACATAACGACCTAGGTGCGTTATGTGCATTACTTCAGCCTGAAAAATACTGTATTTTCCTAATTATTTAAAAATCTTTTTTAACAAAATAGAAAAATAAGTTCTAAAATGATGTCCCATGTTGTGTAAGACGGTTATATACTCTTTTTCGGTTGATATGGGATATAAAGCCCTCGGGCTGTATATCCCATATCAACCTCAAAGGAGTATATAACCTATACATATCCGCCTCGAGCTAGGTGTTATGTGACGAGCCTCTGAATGGTATAACTTATATTAGCATATAACGAACCCGCTTTCGGTGACGTAATCATTATGCGTGTAGGCTTTTCAGCGTGTCTCAACTACCCTAATTGCGTTCGATGGGTATCAACTTTGGCAGCAAGAAATACCGAATTAGGAGAACAAGTGTGCGAAAAAGACGGTTTTCAAGTGCATATTTAGAAACCGGAAGTTGTGAGATGGCCACACTTGATTCGCCTTTATGTCGGCTGCCATAATTTTGTTAAATTATTTCCTATTTAATTAATTTTGGTGCGATTTTTCCTAGGTTGGTCGCAAATTTCTGCAAAGATTACAAGGAAAACACTAAAATTACTTTGAAAACAAGTGTTTGTCACTGGGGTGACATAATCCCCCGCCGCAAATTATCAATCAATTATTGGCTGTAACCTCTTATTTGTTGTCAGAGGGTCACGAAATCTATAAACTGTGACCTTGAAAATAATTTGAAGGTCACCAAAATCAACTGGGCCCGGCGCCTAACCAATAAGATGCTTTGTGTAAATTATGAAGAGAATCCAGTTAATGGTTCTTGAGATATCCTGCTGACAAGCCTAAAATGCAGGTTTCAATGCTGAAATTTTCAAAGTCTCGCTGTGACCTTAAAAATAATGTGAAGGTCACCAAAATCGACTGGACCCGGCGCCTTCCCAATAAGATGCATTGTGTAAGCTATGAAGAGAATCCAGTGAATGATTCTTGAGATATTCCGCTGACAAGGGTAAAATGTCAAAGTCTCATAATGACCTTGAAATGAAGGTCAAGGTCTTCCCCAGGGGAAGCTATATGTAAGATATGAAGAGAATCCAGTAAACAGTTCTTGAGATATCGCGCCAACAAGGGTAAACATGCAAGTTCACATGTCCAAAAAATTCAAAGTCCTCCTGTGACCTTGAGAATAATGTCAAGGTCACCAAAATCTAATCAGCCCAAGGTCTTCATCAGGAGAAGCTATATGTAAGATATGAAGAGAATCCAGTAAACAGTTCTTGAGATATCGCGCCAACAAGGGTAAAATGACAAAGTGTCCTTGTGACCTTGAAATGAAGGTCAAGGTCACGAAACCCATTTGGACAATTACTTTCACTGAGGTGAACCTTTATGCAAAATATGCGAAGGATGTAACTTATGTTATTCCATTTCGTACGTACGTACGGACGGACACTGCCGAATACTATATTCTGATAATGGATAATGGATCTTTTACGCTGAAAACACAGATAATAACTATTCTCCTACACCCCTTCTCACACGTATACAAACAACACAACAACATTTAACCTTGGACTGACTGTATTTGCGTAGGCTTGTACCATTACATCGTTCATCATTCAAAATCCATCATTATCAAATAGTGTATCGACGGAGCCAGAGATAACAACTCTTGTTGAGAAAAACTCTGGAACCGTGTTCTCCCTACGTATGCACCAGCCCCTTACTGGGGAGTTTACAGTAAAACAATATTTGTACAACACACAGAATAAATTCACATAAAACAGTTTTCAACTATTGATATAGGATGTACAAAAATACAGGTTAGGTTAATGATTGCCTTTAACAGCGCTAAGCACAGACCACTGACAAATCCATATGTGGTATATTCCATGCGTGGTATAAATACCAATCTCCATAAATGGTATGGACAAAAATTAACCATATACGGTATCAACAGAGATCGCCATACACTGCATAATCCATAAACGGTATGAATAATTATGTGCATCATATCGTATGAACCATAAACGGTTTCTATATACATCACCATAAACGGCTCCAGCCATAACGGCTAACCTCATCCATAAACGGATATACAGCTCCAACCATATGCGGCGTCAAGCTCTGCTGGATTAGACGTCAGCAAATCATCTGAAGCAAATGTAAAACAGAGTTAGATGCTTGAAACAACATTGACTATATACACATATGAAAAATATCTGTAACTGGTACTGCACTTACAGCAGAGAGAATCGATCCACTTAACCTCTCACCCTTATATACCCCACTAGCGCCCCTACAATTATCTGCCCTTTGATACTTGCTCACAGGTAGGAGAAATTAATTTTCCTCTAATTCATTCCTCAAACGAGGAAAACATCATTTCTCCTACACCCCTTCTCACACGTATACAAACAACACAACAACATTTAACCTTGGACTGACTGTATTTGCGTAGGCTTGCCTAGAGGTTCAAAGAAAGTCTGGTTTATAGGCCCAGTGAAATTTTGAATTGATACTTTAAGACGACTGTTCAAACTATCCTTGACGTATCCATCCTTTGCATTCTCACTCTTCCATCTCCATGTCGTTTGAACATTCTGTCAGGAACACCGTTGTTTGCTGCTGCTGAAGCTCCCCCACTGCGGAGACTGTGCAAACCATACAGTTTTATGTCACTGACAAAAGGCTTAAACGTCTCTATAAATAATTCTCTCAACCTGGTGTAAGACATTGGTGAATTGTCTTTTCTCAATCTGTAGCCAACCTTGGTTTTGGACACATTTCTAAATATGAACTCATCTGCCTCAGGTGGAATATCAGCTTGATCTAAATATTTCAATAAACAGGAAACTGGACACAATTTGGAGCTAGTTTTGCCTATGACCAACCAAGAACCGTCTCTATACACATCTGTCTTGGACTTTTCGATGAAAAGCATCATGTGGGTATCATAGAAAACAATATCACCATCTAGCAATATTCAAGAGCTCCGCTGACCTTAAAAATCCAGAATACGCCAGCAAACACATCGTTACGATTCTCAAATCTGCCAAGGAGGCTTGACACATTTTAGCATCATAAACTTTCTCTAACAACTCAATAGTGACTGGCTCTTTCCTGCAAACTGATTTTGCTAACTTGCGTTTAGCAGCTTCAAATACATTTTTACCAGGGAACTATCAGTTGGGCTAACAATCCCAATACTTGCATGTGCGTGCCTGATACTATAAAATGCTGTCTGCACAGCAGAAACAGAATCACTTTGTTGAATTACTGACAACAGATACAAAGAACAGTGCAATGGCGATATCGGTAACTTAATGCTCATAGAACATGAAACTGCCCACCGTTTCCATGCTTCAAATCCATAGCGGTACTTCCTTGAAGTAGAGTCGGCCCTACAGTGAGACAACAACCTCGGCAAACCGGCCACTAACTCACGAACACCGTCAGGCATCTCTTCAAGCTCATCTCCATATGTACATGTAAACACATCTGTGAACAGAATGAAACAATTAGCATGTACTGAAATCAACACGTAATGCTAACATATTGAAATGTAAATCTTTCTCTCCAAACAATCCACCACCTAATCTAGAGGCTACATAACATTCATTCCTTAACCTGTGCAATAAACACATTGCCAACTGCCAACAGGGGCCAAAAACAGAAAGAATACCATTCTGGCACTACCAGCGTACCTCTGGCGCCACACTCTGACATATGCCTAATCGTTCTAGGTATGAGACAGATAGGGGGGACAACCCAACTAATGCCACTCCACCTCACAGTGAAACAGTAAACAGCCTCACAACCAGGAGTGTAAAATCTGGAGTTGAAACGTGTTAGTTTGGTGTTGTAGTAGCTAGCAAACCTATCAACATCGTGAGGGCCCCACTTTGAGTCAATTTGTAGAAACACATTTCTGGCAATAGCCCAGTCATTATAGTCTGTCACTCTGCTCTACATGTCTGCTACCTGGTTCTCTGCACGAGGAATCCACTGAATAGTAAGATGTACATGGTGGACTAAGCACAACTCGAAAATATGCAACGCGACATCTTGCAAGTGTTGTTTCATGCTGCCCTTTGTAACAATGGATGCAACGTTCTGATTATCAGTGAACCAGATAATTCTGGTCGATTTTAAGGATGGCATGAAACTTTCAAGAACTAAGTTTACTGCTTCTAGCTCTCTCCATGTAGAACTACGACTTGCCTCGTCTGAAGACCACTGACCGTGCGACTTTGCACCACCTAACTCCACACAGTACCCACCAAATCCTGTATCACTAGCATCGCTGAAAATCAACGTTGAACCAAGTGAGCTTGTATTCAAAATCCTGCTATTCAACCTTGTGATATTGTCTTTCCAAAATCGTAACTGGTTTACACTCTGTGAAGATAAAGGAAGCTTGCTGTTCCATGATGAAGCACAAACAATGTCAATACTAAGTGACCTAGTCATAAGTTGACACAATGACCCAAGCACAAGTTTCATTGAAACGATTTGGCCAACAACGGAGGCCACAGTTCTGACTCGATGCAAACCAGCAATGTTATTCAGAAGTTGCTGAATACTACACAATAACTTCAGCACCTTTCTCTCAGGCACTGAAACTGTCATACTAGCTGTGTGTATGTGGAAACCCAGCCACTCTAAACTCTGCGATGGATACCATAAGGACTTCTCAACCTTTGGTACGAAACCAGAATGAATCAAATCACTTTTGACACTCTGCCCTACATTTACAGCATCAGTAACAGAGAGAAGCCGACATAATACCATCATCAAGAAATGTAACAATCTTTTTGCCTTCAAAACGCCATTTCTTAACTAACTGACGTGTGACTTTCGTAAAAACGTAAGGGGCAGAAGTTAAACCAAATGGTAGTACAAGAAACTTATAGTAATGTGGCTTGCCACACGAATCTGACCACGAAAACCCCAAGAAATCAGTATGTGGTCCAAATACATCAATGTGGTGATACGCCGAGTGGATATCAAACTTGATAAGCCAATCATTGGTACTGATGTATTCAAGAGCACACTTCCAATCTTCATATTTCACAGATTGTCTGTACACATATCTGTTAACTATAGAAAGATCTAGAATTAGACGTTTCTTGCCAGACGACTGAATTGATAACGACAGTGGGTTAACAACACTAGGTGGATGTGCACATTCGACTACTAGCCCTTTCTTCACTAACTCGCTATCAGCGTCCCTCACAAAGTCTACTTGTGACAGTGCCGACTTGTTGTTGCGTAACTCCATTCTAGAAGGCACTGAAACAAAAGGAATTTTGTAGCCGTTTGAAATCAGATCAATGACAAAGTTAGATGCTCCAATATCACGCCAAAAAGCTACAGATGAGGCTAATCTACCCTTGACAATTATTTCGGCCATGCCCTGCTCATATTCGAAAAAATCTTCAGTTAAACATAATTCATCTGAATTACAATTCTCAAAACACTTAACTGACAGATACGATTCAGCATCACTGCGACGGTCCTGTGCTGGTTGAGTGACGACTGGTTGAGTGACGGTAGAGCTGAGGACAGTCTCGTCTGAAGTGGTTGATATCGCCACAGTTGAAACAGGCCCCACTCGTGGGACCTCTGTCACGAAAGGGCTTGTTGATTGGTTGGTTCAAACTTACAGAAGTAGGTCGCACGCTTTCTCCCTGCACCCTACGATTCGATCGTGTTGAAAGCGGTGTATGACGAAACTTACTCCTCTGGCGGATCTTTTTGCATGCTTTGTTTTCAGCCTTTTCTATCCTCTTATCATCGTCAGAATTTTCAGCCAAATCGTTTGCAACATAATTCCGTACCGTTTCCCACCCACCTTGGGATGAATCCGCTATTTTGATGAGTTTATTTCTGTGAGTTAGCTTCCCAATTGCCTCCGTCACCAACGCCTGTGAGTCCGCTTCAGTGTCTGCATTCTCGGATCTTCGTAGGCAATCAAAGACTTCAGAGTTGAAATTAAACTGTATTTTATTTCCCTCCCTCCTTCAAGAATACTCACTATCTGCTTTTAGCCTTTTAATGTCTTTAGAAGACTGAGTAAATTCGTTTCTCAACTTGCAAAGTTTATCGTCCATAGAAGTTTGTAAATCCATGCAGTTTTCCTCGAGCTTATTCAAAATGGCGTCAAATTTTGCCGCCATTTCTGGGTCCATGATTGCAAGAGAAATATCTGTAACTGGTACTGCACTTACAGCCGAGAGAATCGATCCACTTAACCTCTCACCCTAATATACCCCGCTAGGACCACTAGCGCCCCTACAATTATCTGCCCTTTGATACTTGCTCACAGGTAGGAGAAATTTTCCTCTAATTCATTCCTCAAACGAGGAAAACATCATTTATCTTGTCTTTGTGTCAATACGAACTTTAGCTGCATTACATTACTAAGAAGTTTAATTTTAATCTTTTCATTTAGCAGTACCATATGATATGTTCGTAATCGTTAAAAGATTCGTATATGGTAGCTAGGTAATTGTAGTTTGGGCTGGTATGGTAGATATTAGTTGCTAATATTCCATTTATGGTTCAGCAACATAAAACTTTTCTAAAGTGACTAGAATTATTTAAAATAGGTATAGTATGAATTAGTTGAGTCTCCTAAATCAATAATTTACAAAATAAAAAAAATATACTTGACATATGCATATTTCCGAATATATGATTTGTATTATCAATGACTTACTTAACTAACTGTAAGAAATGTTTTTGTTCATTAAAATCCCAATAACATTATTAATGAAATATAAACAATTAAAACTGGTATTGATTCATGTGCACTTTGAACGCTATAATGTGTGTGTGCATAATGACTTAAAAGCGATTTTCTCTGGAATACATCAACACCTAGAATAAGCATAAAGACATTTCAGAGGGAAATCTTTTAAAGCTTTTTATTGATATTCATGTCGAAGCATTCGTAAGACTTCAAAGACGCACTTATAAGAAATCAACAAAGCCATTTTATAACTGAGAATTATATGAATAATGAAAGATAATCAGATCTCAGAATATCTTATAAACAACAGCGACACTTCAAACCATTAATATGACATGTACTGTATTCTATCAAAGCCACTAAATTCTTATTTATGTTGACAAAATGGTACAAAATAACCATATTAAACAGAAAAGGGGAGAAAACTATAAAACAATGATTTTTAATTTCACCGATAGAAGGAAATGCACAATGTGAAATCAAAATTGAAAATAAATCTACGGATGTAAAAAAAAGTGCCCTCTAAACCATTTCAGAAGATCCGGGAAACATAAACAGGAAAACTTAAATTATTCTTACGTATTCGCTGTGTTCGGTGTAGGAGTCCCTATCAACTATATACAGGCACCCGGAAATAATTTACTCCCGACAGGAAGTTCAAATGGTGAAGTCTGAAAAAGGGCCAAAAGTGAATTTAGAAATAGAATATTACGAAAAAGGTTATTCTGAGAATTGTTGTATGAAGTGAAAACATACAAAACAATACATAGTTGATATTTCAATCCAAACTTGTTTTTTGATTGTTTACAGCTTTGAAGCACAAAAGTGATGTCTTAATTTTACTATAAATTTGAGAAGCATTTGAAGACGTATTGGGGATAAAATAATTTAGGAAATGGCTAAACCAAAATGCAGGTAAGAGTAAGCCTTAGATCATGTGGTACCAACAACCAAGCAAAGGCTTACATTGTTTCACATTTTGTTACTCAATTTGACTTGGGTTATCACTATGCAAGGACAAAATGTCGATAATAAAAACGTCGTCATACAATGTACGTCAAACTGAACCCAAAGATTCATGATTTGCAGTAGTCCGGCATCATTATCACAAGAACAGTGCAATGGCGATATCGGTAACTTAATGCTCATAGAACATGAAACTGCCCACCGTTTCCATGCTTCAAATCCATAGCGGTACTTCCTTGAAGTAGAGTCGGCCCTACAGTGAGACAACAACCTCGGCAAACCGGCCACTAACTCACGAACACCGTCAGGCATCTCTTCAAGCTCATCTCCATATGTACATGTAAACACATCTGTGAACAGAATGAAACAATTAGCATGTACTGAAATCAACACGTAATGCTAACATATTGAAATGTAAATCTTTCTCTCCAAACAATCCACCACCTAATCTAGAGGCTACATAACATTCATTCCTTAACCTGTGCAATAAACACATTGCCAACTGCCAACAGGGGCCAAAAACAGAAAGAATACCATTCTGGCACTACCAGCGTACCTCTGGCGCCACACTCTGACATATGCCTAATCGTTCTAGGTATGAGACAGATAGGGGGGACAACCCAACTAATGCCACTCCACCTCACAGTGAAACAGTAAACAGCCTCACAACCAGGAGTGTAAAATCTGGAGTTGAAACGTGTTAGTTTGGTGTTGTAGTAGCTAGCAAACCTATCAACATCGTGAGGGCCCCACTTTGAGTCAATTTGTAGAAACACATTTCTGGCAATAGCCCAGTCATTATAGTCTGTCACTCTGCTCTACATGTCTGCTACCTGGTTCTCTGCACGAGGAATCCACTGAATAGTAAGATGTACATGGTGGACTAAGCACAACTCGAAAATATGCAACGCGACATCTTGCAAGTGTTGTTTCATGCTGCCCTTTGTAACAATGGATGCAACGTTCTGATTATCAGTGAACTAGATAATTCTGGTCGATTTTAAGGATGGCATGAAACTTTCAAGAACTAAGTTTACTGCTTCTAGCTCTCTCCATGTAGAACTACGACTTGCCTCGTCTGAAGACCACTGACCGTGCGACTTTGCACCACCTAACTCCACACAGTACCCACCAAATCCTGTATCACTAGCATCGCTGAAAATCAACGTTGAACCAAGTGAGCTTGTATTCAAAATCCTGCTATTCAACCTTGTGATATTGTCTTTCCAAAATCGTAACTGGTTTACACTCTGTGAAGATAAAGGAAGCTTGCTGTTCCATGATGAAGCACAAACAATGTCAATACTAAGTGACCTAGTCATAAGTTGACACAATGACCCAAGCACAAGTTTCATTGAAACGATTTGGCCAACAACGGAGGCCACAGTTCTGACTCGATGCAAACCAGCAATGTTATTCAGAAGTTGCTGAATACTACACAATAACTTCAGCACCTTTCTCTCAGGCACTGAAACTGTCATACTAGCTGTGTGTATGTGGAAACCCAGCCACTCTAAACTCTGCGATGGATACCATAAGGACTTCTCAACCTTTGGTACGAAACCAGAATGAATCAAATCACTTTTGACACTCTGCCCTACATTTACAGCATCAGTAACAGAGAGAAGCCGACATAATACCATCATCAAGAAATGTAACAATCTTTTTGCCTTCAAAACGCCATTTCTTAACTAACTGACGTGTGACTTTCGTAAAAACGTAAGGGGCAGAAGTTAAACCAAATGGTAGTACAAGAAACTTATAGTAATGTGGCTTGCCACACGAATCTGACCACGAAAACCCCAAGAAATCAGTATGTGGTCCAAATACATCAATGTGGTGATACGCCGAGTGGATATCAAACTTGATAAGCCAATCATTGGTACTGATGTATTCAAGAGCACACTTCCAATCTTCATATTTCACAGATTGTCTGTACACATATCTGTTAACTATAGAAAGATCTAGAATTAGACGTTTCTTGCCAGACGACTGAATTGATAACGACAGTGGGTTAACAACACTAGGTGGATGTGCACATTCGACTACTAGCCCTTTCTTCACTAACTCGCTAACAGCGTCCCTCACAAAGTCTACTTGTGACAGTGCCGACTTGTTGTTGCGTAACTCCATTCTAGGAGGCACTGAAACAAAAGGAATTTTGTAGCCGTTTGAAATCAGATCAATGACAAAGTTAGATGCTCCAATATCACGCCAAAAAGCTACAGATGAGGCTAATCTACCCTTAACAATTATTTCGGCCATGCCCTGCTCATATTCGAAAAAATCTTCAGTTAAACATAATTCATCTGAATTACAATTCTCAAAACACTTAACTGACAGATACGATTCAGCATCACTGCGACGGTCCTGTGCTGGTTGAGTGACGACTGGTTGAGTGACGGTAGAGCTGAGGACAGTCTCGTCTGAAGTGGTTGATATCGCCACAGTTGAAACAGGCCCCACTCGTGGGACCTCTGTCACGAAAGGGCTGGTTGATTGGTTGGTTCAAACTTACAGAAGTAGGTCGCACGCTTTCTCCCTGCACCCTACGATTCGATCGTGTTGAAAGCGGTGTATGACGAAACTTACTCCTCTGGCGGATCTTTTTGCATGCTTTGTTTTCAGCCTTTTCTATCCTCTTATCATCGTCAGAATTTTCAGCCAAATCGTTTGCAACATAATTCCGTACCGTTTCCCACCCACCTTGGGATGAATCCGCTATTTTGATGAGTTTATTTCTGTGAGTTAGCTTCCCAATTGCCTCCGTCACCAACGCCTGTGAGTCCGCTTCAGTGTCTGCATTCTCGGATCTTCGTAGGCAATCAAAGACTTCAGAGTTGAAATTAAACTGTATTTTATTTCCCTCCCTCCTTCAAGAATACTCACTATCTGCTTTTAGCCTTTTAATGTCTTTAGAAGACTGAGTAAATTCGTTTCTCAACTTGCAAAGTTTATCGTCCATAGAAGTTTGTAAATCCATGCAGTTTTCCTCGAGCTTATTCAAAATGGCGTCAAATTTTGCCGCCATTTCTGGGTCCATGATTGCAAGAGAAATATCTGTAACTGGTACTGCACTTACAGCCGAGAGAATCGATCCACTTAACCTCTCACCCTAATATACCCCGCTAGGACCACTAGCGCCCCTACAATTATCTGCCCTTTGATACTTGCTCACAGGTAGGAGAAATTTTCCTCTAATTCATTCCTCAAACGAGGAAAACATCATTTACCTTGTCTTTGTGTCAATACGAACTTTAGCTGCATTACATTACTAAGAAGTTTAATTTTAATCTTTTCATTTAGCAGTACCATATGATATGTTCGTAATCGTTAAAAGATTCGTATATGGTAGCTAGGTAATTGTAGTTTGGGCTGGTATGGTAGATATTAGTTGCTAATATTCCATTTATGGTTCAGCAACATAAAACTTTTCTAAAGTGACTAGAATTATTTAAAATAGGTATAGTATGAATTAGTTGAGTCTCCTAAATCAATAATTTACAAAATAAAAAAAATATACTTGACATACAGTTATGCAATGAATAAACATCCCCCGTATCTAGAAACTTTCTAGTGCGTATCTAGAAACTTTCTAGATACGCACTAGAAATTTTCTAGATACGCACTAGAAATTTTCTAGAATGTATCTAGAAAATTTCTAGTGCGGTTCTAGTGCGTTTCTAGAAATTTCTAGAAATTTCGAGTTTTTACATTTTTTTTAATAATCAAATATTTTTACTTTTTTTGAAATCCCCGTCTTTAATTTCCCTACTGTGAAATTTTCAACATGATACAATTAATAGAAAGGGAGATATATGATATTTATTAATAGATCTTCCTCGTTTTAACGCGCCTCTCCTCACTGTACAGGACTATCTAAATATAGCACACACTGCTTTATGGCCCCTCACTGATCGGCGCTAATTAGATGTCAGCATGATGCTTCGAGACATGCTGTTTCTTTTCGTTGTAGCATTTTGTAAATAATGAACATTAAGAAAGTAAGTAATATAACCTTGATGAATAATGCTGCTTCAAGCTGGAACTCTCTTCCTCATATGATCCGACTTTCGGACAATCTTCCAACCTTCAAACGAAGCCTTAAAACTTTTCTCTTCAGAGAAGCTTATGTTCTCTAATTTGTGCGCTCAGAGCATGCATTGAGCATGGAATTAGCGCTTTATAAATGGACTGTTATGTTATGTTATGTTAATAATATATTGATATTGATTAAGATTAAGATTGTATGTACAATCAAAAGCATGGATCCTTAAGCAGCGGGCAAGTTACAAACAAATTTCATAAAATGACTGACAGGTAAACTAAAAGTTAAATTTAAAGACGATGCGTCATGCTTTTAACATATTTATTCATGAAATAGTATATAAAGGGATTAACCAACAAACTCAAAAGAGTTTATCTAAAGACCGCTCCATTATAATTGATATATGTAACATAATAATAACAAGTGTATATTACAAACAAATTAATGTGAGTGACGTATGACAAATCGTAATTTCTTTTCGAATATATCGTGATAGTGCATGGATACAATTTGTTTATTTGGCAGTCATTATAACATTCAACAAAGCAATTGTCTCACAGAAGCCTTAGCCATTTATGGCGCACGCTGAAACTCTATTTGAATATGTTATTCGGGAGATCTTCACCTCTGCAGAGGCTTAAGATTATATAACTCAATTCAATCACTAAAGAACCTAAATCAGTAGAATGTCGTCCACGATCGTCAAATATTTCTTTAAACATACGTCACATATCAAAAGCATAACTTGGTGACCATTATAATTCTAATTGTGGTTTACTGACCGTCGATTACGAACATTTACAACAATCTGTTGTTTCATGTAATCATAAATCTTCTGCTTCACATGTACGCATTACACTTATTTCACAGTGATGCCGATTGTCATTGTCCGGTTTTCGATCAGTATCGCTACTTTATTCCTTCAACCTTCATCACCGTGCAAAACCGATTTACTTCCAGATGATTCTTTTCAGCAACAGTCGATAGTCAGCGATCAAAAAACACCATTAATAATGTTTGGCTCACGTGAATACAAATAATGTGACAAACACAAGACAGATCTTCAGACATATAAGAATCATAATAGAATATAAAGAACCTCCAAGATTATTCTGCATTTATTGACCAATGGATCAAAAGGCTTTGAGTGCATAGACAAACAAACCAACAGGAAGACAGAAATAAAATCTATTCATTCTCGTCTCATATCTATACATATACACTCCAACAAAGCATGTTTAAAAGCATGAGTTATGCAATAAATAAAATAATGTTGTTTAAGAATAAAGGTTCATATGGAATATCAAATACTTTTAAGAAATATACATTCAACGAATATCTTATAATGAGTTAAACTAATACGGAACGATCAGTGATAAATAAAAATACCCTTTCATTACAATAAAATGGATTTACAGCTTCTGGAACTGCCTGAAAAACACTTGGGTAAGCTGAAATGATATTTCTTTCCGGTGTGTTGCATAATTTCATTTGTATATGCATATTTTCAATACTTTTTAGTGTCATTTAGGCCAAACGGTTGGATTAAGAGTTACATATATATACCCAGTGAATTAAGATTTACATCTGTATTCCCAGTGAATACTTAATCTATTTTAAGCCGTTTTTATGTATTGCATGTCTTCCTATCTTTCCATTTTGATTCATCAATTTAATTTTCCATTCTTTTGAGACGCTCTCGTAGAAGATACGGCCATATGTACTTTGTACAGATACACGAGATATAACCGAGATTCCCAATGTTATTTCTTGCAGATATTTAGATGTTTTTATATAAACCGTATTAGATATTTTTTTATATTAACCATTTATGATATCGAAGACAAACGTTAAGATAAATAAAAACCTACAATGATTGTGAGAATTTCAGATCACAATGAAATGTAGTTTTTCTCGATTATGTGTATTAAGTTATGATTATCAATTATCAATATGTAAGACAAATAATATATTCTAGTCTGCCAGCCAGGGCCTAAAATAAGATAAAAACCTAAACAAGGAGACTCAAATGCTCAATGAAAGTAAAGAAAAGTTCGTCTTCTTTTTATGCTATTTAACTTTTCATAGATTTAAAGACCGTTTCATTTCAATGTCTAAGTTTTAGACTAAATATATTCATTCATTTATAGAATTGCATTCCACTCGTTATCATAGCGCAGCAATAAACAGTCTGTAATAGAAGAAGAAGAAGAAGAAGAAGAAAAATGTTTATTAAAGTGTCACGTACTTTAAAATAAGTTACAATACATAAAAACATACATATATTTTAAAAAGTACCCGGCCATAATATGGCCTATGAGACACTGTAGTCGTTAAAATTAATGTCACATTATTACAATAAAATTAGAAGCTATTTTAAAACTGATGTAATTGCACGTTCCACAATATTAGCATATAAACATTCACATGCTCAAATACTTGCTCGTTCAGTAGTATTAGCTAACAGTCATTCACTCATTATTACATACATAAACACACACTTAATAACAAACAATCACACACAAAATATAGCAAAACGCTCACATACGTATCAACATGCATACTCACTGTAATGTTAGAATTACAGAAATAAGATTCATACACACATTCGAGGTGACGCTCACACATACATGAGAACACACATACATATATTCACATCATTATCATATCCACACATACTTATATGGAAACATACAAAATACTTATATAGATAAACTGGCATACATCCATACACACGTTCGAGCTTACACTATCACATACATACGAATAATACGAATAATAAACATACCCCACTGTCATTAGCTCTATTACATAACATAGCATTTCCTATCTGCCTTTACGCGAGAATCCGAATGTGTATTCTCACTCAACTACTAATTGAGCTGATTGGTTTGCATTCAGACATACTCAAAGCCTGTTACAGTGCAGTGACCACTGGCGTTTTCGGGAGATACGGTTGACTGAGTTATTTGCATATTGGATCAACATCTGCTCTCTTTGTTTTATATTACACAATCATCCTGTTAATTCAAGGACATCCATTTTATTATTTCAGACTGAACGAGATATTAGGCTGCTATAATTGTGTCATCATTATTGCGATCTGTTAAAATATTAGAACATGAAGTGACTGGGTAAAGACAAAGAACAGAAAGTACGTCATAAGTTCGAACCCAATTCACGGTATGTTAAAAAGACAAGCCATACAAATGTAAAATCAGACAACCGTGTATGTATTTGTGCAACAACAGAAATCCCCATCTAGTACAGATATATCATACCGTCTAATGTGATCTACGACACATCAGTACTGCATGCAACGAGAATTTCATGAACATAATGATTTAAAGATATTTTATTTCATTAACACATGAAAAGGGATTGGCAGACAAGCGCAATCATATATAAATGCCTCTCCCGAACATAAACATAGTTACAAAGCCTATGCAAGAAGTCAATTACAAATGAATAAATAACTTACATGTAGTATTGTTACCACACGTTTGCTTATTGAATAGTATATGGTATACGAATGTTGAACTTTAAGTTTTATCAAATCGCTTTGGAAATTTAATGAAATAATGAACATGAAAATAATGTCTTCAGTTCAATTAGAATGTTCATAATATTTATTCATGATACTACACTATTGCCATACCATGCCAATTTGTGTGTTTAGGTGTACTTTTAAGGGGTCGACGGTATTAAAATGATATGAACGATATAAAATTGATCTCAATTACAATGTACAAGTTACAACTGATAAATGACATACACGTATAAGAGTTAAATTTAACCATTATTTTTTCGTATATTACGCTACAAAAAGTACGCAAGGAAAATAAATACCTGCTTGTGATAAAAGAGTACAGAGTGAAATTTATCCTACAGCAAAATAACAATGCGCATTTTCTTAATGCATCAAAATCATAACTTCTTAGAGAGGTATTTTAGAAATTGGAAAAACAATAATGCAGAGGGATTATATGGATAATAACTTCATCGTATGCGACTACTTGAGAAGTACACAAGAAGAATCTGTGTCGAATTGTTGCATACCATGAACAAAGAAGTTGTCATCCATAAATTCCTCTTCATTATCATCAAAATCGTGACGCGCATCATTTAATATGTATTCAGTCAAACGGAAACATTAAAAGTTTGACATACTGACAGAATTTCAGCACTTTCTTTATTTTAAAAACCTTAACATCATAATTATATTCTAATCATTAATTCGTGTTATGGGTTAAAGTGAGGACTTTGTCTACTCTGAGCAATTTATTCAGAACTTGTTTTTTCTTACTTACTGACTGTATGCCTTGTGGGTAGTTCGTTTTCGTTTTTGACTTGTAACGAGTTTACCCAAACCAATCATACAATCACTGCAAATTTGGAGTTCTAAAAGCTTAGACAACGCATACAGGTTAAGATCAGTCGTGGTAAGCACTATGAAATACGCCCTTGAGATTAGAAGTACCCACTACGATTTTGAAACACGGGTATTATATGACACAATATATTTAGTGCTCTCTTACATATACTTTACAAATATATCAAAGTTTATCTTATAGAAATGAACCAAAAGCAAATCATTTTGAGAGGAATTCAAATTTACATTAAGATCAGATAAAACGAAACCCGCTGCAACTAGAGCATGTTTTTACACCTGCACACTTTCCCATGTCTCCATGACGCAATGTTACACAAGGAGATTGCTAACTAACGAATTGCTACGAATCCTACACCGTTACTGCAAGGTATTCGCTGTAAATGGGGGTTGGGGTGGGTGGGTGTGTGTTGCGGGGGGGAGGGGGGGGAGTGGACTGTCTGTCTGAGTGTTGAGTACTGTCGCGACAATACGCTACTCGCTTGTTGATTTATGTCATGTTATCTGCTTCTATATTGACATTTGTATCTGGGAATCAGACATAAAGTGTTAATGATGGAGTATTAATCGCAGTGACAAGGTATAGCTTTGTTATATCGATATATGGGTATTTATAAAGCGCGCATATCCAACCACTCGTGGTTGCTCAAGGCGCTTACATTTTGTCCCCTGGTCAATGGCATTCTTTCACCGTCCGATCATTTTTCCAATTCAACTCCCTGGGGGGTATTCAACCGGTATCCATATGTGGCGCTCAGGTTAGGGACCATTCTATGCCTCACAGAGTGTCCATCCACAGCTGGGTGAACTGAGACACATAGTCACAGCAGTTTGTCCAACACTGCGGAACGCTGATAACCGACAGCTCGGCCTATGCACGTGTTCATGTATCCACCATTCAGCCACTGACGTGAATTAAGTGCGCAGTTTTTGTTGCACTACACACTAGGGCTCCAGGGTGACACTTATAGAGTTCTAACAGAAGTGAACTCTAGGTTTTTACACCTTGGCCTGGATGGGATTCGGTCCCCTGACCTCAGCAACGTGAGACCGGCGCTCTTGCCGACTGAGCTATCCCGTACATTACATTACAAATATAGATATATATTGGTCTGTACATACAAATAGTCGATGCAAAATTTTTGAAAACATTTGAAAAAAGACCAGCAAACAAGTACAAAAGCATTAACTAACGTTTGATGTACACTCGGTGCCAATGATATTTATTTAAGAATTATCAATACATGAAGACAGTATGAAATCCATTGTCTGCAACTGACCTCCGTGCTCAACGGGTTAGCTTACACTGGGCCTGAATCCAACTGGTCACAGGTTTCGAACCCATGTTTCGTATGTAACGTTGTCAAGGGTATTTATTGATTGTCTACATAATTCCAAATGCAAAACAAGATGCGTACCTAAAAGAATTTAGGAATCAAATTTCACTTTCACACAATGATGAACACATCGGCATGCGGAATCCTCGGACAATATGAGTTTGTTCATTAATATTAACTCGATCATAACAGAAAAAGAATATTGACTCGTATCTTCATAACTTCCAATATGATGGACAGCATAACTTTACATCCCACTACCACTGCGCGGTAACAAGCATGTACCCCTGCCATAAACTGAATTACATAATGTAGTTTTGCGCTATCATCTAAGGAAAGGATTAGCGTTCCTGCCCCTCTCTAGAATCCGAATGTGTATTGTAACTTTAACTGTTTATTGAAACTTATGTTTTGACATCCCGACCAACTTGTATATTACACTTGAGCGACCGCTGGCGTGTTCAGGAGATACGGTTCGCTGAGTTAATTGCATTTGCTATCATCTGGTAACGCTTGTTACCATTTTATAACAATAATATCGTATTTAGAGAACAATTTGAACATGCAATTCAATAACTTATTTAACAGCTATCAAAATATGCAAGTGATATGTGCTTGTCGCAAGTTGGTTTTGTAGCTGTTTTTTACAATTTTACAAGTTTAATCCGCTCCAACATACACAATATTATTGATGCATGATTTTAAGATCGTAACCGCGGAAAAAGAAGACAATAGAAAACACAAAGAAGGGCTGTGGATTATATGACAATTAAATGTTTATGAGGATAAACGTCTGATAAACGTTTTGTTCTTAGTTTCACTGTGTCCGAATCCAAGAACAAAACTAAATCGATGAACAGAGAAGAAACGGTAGAATATTCTTTATTTCCTTTAATTACGCATTTCAAAGAATTAAGATAATAATGCTCATTTCGTTCTATAAGTACGATTCCCTTAAAGTCATAAAAATATTGATTCAATTTAGAAAATATTGTATATTTCATGTACCTGCATAGGCGACATTTTTGGAGTTTGTTTGGTAAAATATGCAGTTTCCTCCTTAAGATCTTTTGTCTTCTGCCGCAACATGTAAAACAAGTTCTGCTTGCTAGATAATTGCTTATCAAATTGGGGAGATACGTAATAGTAAATCTATAGAGGACGAGGTTCATTTTCTTGTCGAGTGCAGTTTCTACAAAGAAATAAGATCTGAGCTATTTTATAAACTTAATGTATGTGACCATTATTTTCACAGATTATCTTCTCTTGCTGTCCATTATACACCACATCAAATCCATCGCCGCAACAGTTTATATTGTATATATAACAAAAGGTATAAATAATCCATTTAATATTGTATTTTGTATATACATATATGTAATTTAGCACTGGGTTACTTCCATGTAGTATAAATTATGTTTTATGATGTCAGATTTTAACATATATCATTATTATTTATGACATGTCTTATGATGATTTTAGTGTCTCATAGGTCACTTTTGGCCGGACACTTTTAAAGTGTGTGACACTTGAATAAAATAATATTCTTCTTCTTCGTAATAGTTACCGACTGAGATCGAGGTGTTCATCTAACTTAAACCCGAGGTCGAGGTTTGTAACTACTTTGCACAGTAACTCTACGCATGAACATCTGGTATGCCTGATGAACACCTTGATATATGATAGAGATGGTATCAAAATAGATACTCGAACAAAACAATGGAGCTTGTGTGTAAGGGTTGCTTCTCACTCAGCTGTCAAGTAACTGTTGACCAGTCAAAACGTTTTAATAAACATTTCAATGAGTTGATTTTTCAACCTTTTGACAATTCTAGTGGTGTTCCTAACCTCCTAACGTGTATGATGCAGTGCTAGTCTCGTTGAAAAGTAAATTGAAAAATGACAGATAAGAATAGTTTTACCATTATCAAATCAGATAAATAGACAGTTACAAATGTACGTCCGTTCATACATGTATGCATTTTATCTGCATACCTTTACAACAAGCGAAACAATAAGAAAATAACGCAAACATATTTACTGATGGTTGTATTTCAATAACTCTAAAATTTGTCAAATTAACATGTAATTGTGCTCTATCCCTCTAAACCTTTAAAGTGAATGTACAGTAAAACTTCTTTCTTTGATATCAGTATACCCGTGATGTGACGACAGTAAATTGTGTACTAAAACCCGTAATAAGTTTTAAATGTAACTTCCTTTTTTTTGCTTATGAAATGCCTCATTGTTTGTGAAAGAGCTTATAATTATTGTGTTTGTAATTTATGAAGTCATCAGTCAAATGAAAGATAACAAGAGTCTCATACCTAACATTTTGATATCTTTCTGCTATATGTTTAATTGTATGAATTGATAAGAAGACTAAGACAGTTATAAATGTAATTTTATATAGTTTGTAAAACCAAACGCGAATAATTTAGCATTAGAAAGGTTATAACAACAATACAGTCCTTTTGTATCATTTCACGCAATTAAAACAACTCAAAATGGTTGGTCAACATGACTTTGATGAAAGGACCTCCTTCAAGTCCAGCGTATTACGTATTTTAGACTGGTAACAAACATACAATAATTGATCTTATTACATAACTCGGCTTCGGTGTTTCTTACACCATACACTTTGATGTGAAGAATGAACTGTTTGACTTATCCTAGTGTTTAAACAACTTGCAAATAACAAGTCGCATGACCTTGTTATGCATGTATTACCGTTAATACATGTATATTGCCGCATATGCAAAAGAATGTGTGCTTTACCAATATACAGTGTCTTAATGAGACCCAGCGTATGATATACACTGTACGTTACACTAAATGCATGAAGGCAGCTGCATATTAGAAATGAAAATCTACGTTTAGACCCTTTAATATAGCATGACTCCATTAATGATTAAGTGCTATGGGAGAGAAAACATCATTAAATCATTACATTCTTTATGCATGGAATAAATAGATGTGCGTACTTGTATATTATATGTATATATATATTAGATATTATCGACATCAACGTGACTGTCCTATGGATATCAGGTCCGACTTTTTGAAGTTGGCGACATCACACGAACAAACCCGATGTAATTACAAAACTGTTGGTACAAACTATTTTTGATAAAATATCCGCACCTTTACATATTATAAATCAACTCACTACTTAAAATGCCTTGCAATCATGTCTTATTGCCGTTGCCAGGCTTTTCACACTGATGGTGCCGGTCATTGTTTATGATTTTGTCCAAGTTTGCACTCCTATGTATCCAGTTGACAATTATAAATCAACCAAAATGTTACACTCAGCATCCTGTCTCAACGAGGCTGTATACTTATCATGTACACTTATATGACATATGTACAAACTGGAATGTTATCTTGAATTTTGTTTCCCACAAGAGATACCCTCGGTAGTTCCGTTGATGCTGTGTTTTAAAGTTACTTCATTTCTCCATTTGCCTTCATTGTCTTTAACATGCTGCTTCTCACTGTTGTTAATCAAATTCCTATGTCGGACAATAAAGTATCATCATTTTTATTTTATTATTGCAACTAGATACAAGTGGCCATTTTACACTCATTAAAACTGTCCGTCGGTGCAATAAAATATCTATTATTCTTAATGGCTAACCCCTTATCAATTGTGTGATTGTTTAGACGGACTGAGTTAAAAAGGGGACGTTCAATTATTATGATCTAGTTCAAAGCAACATGGGGAATAAAGTCTAGATTAACTGAATAAAAAAGTTAAAAGCAATATAATCATATACATGAAGGTACTATAATTATTAAGATTTAAATTTTTACTCTAGATAAAACTTGTGGCAGCTGATTATGGTTGTATGCTAAGCTTGACTTTTCAATATGGTAAGTATCTGAGTCATTCTGTTTACATGATTCTTTCATTACAATGATGAAACAGCTATGTCTGTCGTAAAAATGATTTTTAGTCTCTATCAGAGGTTGAAAAGATGTCATAAAGTGTGTATTATTCAAGTTTATTGAAAGGAAGAATTTATTTTATGCAATGTACAAAGTATTTACTGCATTGTATTTCTGTACTGCATTTCCGTATGAAATTGTTTTTCCATAATCTGACTCATTACTTATTATCTTCCATACAACGCTGTTCGTTTCTGTAATCATGATGTGATACTGACAATAAAATATCTCTCTGCCTACAGATTAAATGCAACGTTCCGATCGTTTAAGGTTAAGTTTATAACGTTACTATTGTGGAGGTAACTAAGTGACAGATTACTCGAGTCGCACGTCGTGAGAAATGTTAAATACATTGTATAAATAAACAAATCTTAAAAATATTTGTATATCATTTGAGGTGAGACGTTAATAAATAATCTGTCTGTCTGTTATATATCTGCATTCTTTATATTACAAAAACAACTTTTTGTTGTGCGACAGCTATCTTAGTAAACAATGAATGGTGATTTAATCAGCGACAAAGCCTGTAAGCTCCCGTTAGAGCGCGTTAGCCATGCGTGTCAGCTGATTAGCAGGGGCGTTATAATGAGGGCAGGTTGTAGAGGAGAAAAACTTTAACATGGAATATCTCCGTTTCTAGTAAACTCACAGACTTCATATTTTCACATGATATAAGATTTAATAAGTAGTTATGAAAGATTTGATTAGATTTTGAATATCTTGCAAAAAATAAAAACTCGAAATTTCTAGAAATTTCTAGAATTTTTCTAGAGCTTTCTAGATACGCACTAGAAAATTTCTAGATACGTTCTAGAAAATTTCTAGATACGCACTAGAAAATTTCTAGATACGTTCTAGAAATTTTCTAGATACGCTCTAGAAAATTTCTAGAAATTTCTAGAAAGGGGGTACTTTCTTTCTGGTTCAACTGTATGCATATTTCCGAATATATGATTTGTATTATCAATGACTTACTTAACTAACTGTAAGAAATGTTTTTGTTCATTAAAATCCCAATAACATTATTAATGAAATATAAACAATTAAAACTGGTATTGATTCATGTGCACTTTGAATGCTATAATGTGTGTGTGCATAATGACTTAAAAGCGATTTTCTCTGGAATAGATCAACACCTAGAATAAGCATAAAGACATTTCAGAGGGAAATCTTTTAAAGCTTTTTATTGATATTCATGTCGAAGCATTCGTAAGACTTCAAAGACGCACTTATAAGAAATCAACAAAGCCATTTTATAACTGAGAATTATATGAATAATGAAAGATAATCAGATCTCAGAATATCTTATAAACAACAGCGACACTTCAAACCATTAATATGATATGTACTGTATTCTATCAAAGCCACTAAATTCTTATTTATGTTGACAAAATGGTACAAAATAACCATATTAAACAGAAAAGGGGAGAAAACTATAAAACAATGATTTTTAATTTCACCGATAGAAGGAAATGCACAATGTGAAATCAAAATTGAAAATAAATCTACGGATGTAAAAAAAAGTGCCCTCTAAACCATTTCAGAAGATCCGGGAAACATAAACAGGAAAACTTAAATTATTCTTACGTATTCGCTGTGTTCGGTGTAGGAGTCCCTATCAACTATATACAGGCACCCGGAAATAATTTACTCCCGACAGGAAGTTCAAATGGTGAAGTCTGAAAAAGGGCCAAAAGTGAATTTAGAAATAGAATATTACGAAAAAGGTTATTCTGAGAATTGTTGTATGAAGTGAAAACATACAAAACAATACATAGTTGATATTTCAATCCAAACTTGTTTTTTGATTGTTTACAGCTTTGAAGCACAAAAGTGATGTCTTAATTTTACTATAAATTTGAGAAGCATTTGAAGACGTATTGGGGATAAAATAATTTAGGAAATGGCTAAACCAAAATGCAGGTAAGAGTAAGCCTTAGATCATGTGGTACCAACAACCAAGCAAAGGCTTACATTGTTTCACATTTTGTTACTCAATTTGACTTGGGTTATCACTATGCAAGGACAAAATGTCGATAATAAAAACGTCGTCATACAATGTACGTCAAACTGAACCCGAAGATTCATGATTTGCAGTAGTCCGGCATCATTATCACACACATTGTGCTGCTTTGGTTGGTGTATGCAAGCCGCTTTTGTCCAAAAAGAGCCATGACGAGTGCACCAAAGTGTTGCCACCAAAACCAAAACCTGGGTCACAAATTGTGTCATCCTCTTGCCAGCTAGACAGATAGTATAGCTTATAATTGCATCCCTGATTTGTGTAAAGTGTATATTCGACAACGAAGGCGTGATATTGCACCGTTTTTGATGGCTTCAAAGAACAAAAATCGTATAAAGTGGCGTTGTAAAATCAAAACTGCAACCTAAGAAATTCTAGGAAAGTTTTATGCAGTAATGAATCACACATTCGTCATTACTAACAATTTGATCACAACGTGTCTTAGGATTGTTTCCGTTGGAAAAGAATATTATTGTATTGCAATATTGATGCAGCATGTCAAAAGATTCGGTTGAGACTGTGTGATGAGGTGAGTTGCAATATCCAAGACACAAAGATTTTAGTCATTGGCATTCTCTCCCCAAATTACAACTTCAACAGTGTCCAATCTTTACCAAAAGGATGCCACGCAAGATTCTTCCAAATGACAGACACACTGTCTTCAACGCCATCTGGTTTATAACAGAACACAGAAACATAACTGAAACAAGTGTTCTCGTGTTGACCAATCGTTTTCTATGAACATGTAAAGTTTTGGTTTGTTATTTATTTCCTGTGTTTATCCATTCTCTCCCAACAGAGTTAGATCAAATTTATCCTCTGTTTGGATATGACGAGATTGCGGGTTAGAAAGGAAGAAGCCGGATTGGACGCAATTAAAGTTAAATGTTAAAAGAGCGACGCTGTTCAAAAGTCACCATTTTGGCTACTGAATCATCCAAAGGTCCTTTAACAAAAACATACTGTCCATGCAAGATGTGTTTTCATTTGCTGAAAAGTCTCAAATGGTGTTTGTGGTGCATTGTTTTGTTGCAAGGGGAACCTGCTGGAAATCAGCACTCACTCAAAAAGGACGCGCCAATAAAATACCTTTCATATTTCGTGTTACTTAACTCAAGCAGGATTTGGTCTTTTTCGAGTTTGGTCTTCCACTGTGAGGAGAGAATGGTATTAAGATATCGTCATAGATTCAAGGGGACAAATTTCAAGGAGTGATTAAGAGAAGGGCATCCAAAATTGTATCCCTTGGTAAATGAAGATGAATGTAAGATTTGAAATGACGACACGAGCGCACACGGAAATTGACCAATGGGAGGCGTTTCCATTTCCGATTCAGCAGCACTTTGAACATCGTTGGAATATTCAAACTGAATTCGATAACAATTGATTTGATGTATAAAACCTTTATCTTACATTGTAAATTTGTGTCTACTTTTGAAAATCAAAAGGGCGAAAGACTATAAGATTTAAGTTATTGGTGCTTCTATCTCGGTTAAATATGCACAGTGGACTTCATGACATAAACTTATAAGGAATCATTAGAGCCAAAACAAGTAAAATAATGTTCGATTTGATTTTGACCAAGAAAGGGAAAATCAAAGGCTTCGAAAAGTTTCAGAAATAGGTTTTCTGCAAAAGGATCCTATTGGAATATGTTAATATTTTACCTTCTGAACACAAGCAGCTTGAAGACCTTGCCACTCGCCATTACCTCCACAGACCCCAGTCTCGATATCAGGGAGGAAGTAGTCGTCACAGACAAACCAGGCCCTTGATCCCACATCTTGGCCCTCTACAGAGAGCACCTGCCCGTCTGGTGGGGGGCATGTCGCACACGGGGGCATCTGCAACAAACAGGTGCTTGTTGTATTTTAGGCAAAAGAAGATTTGTTTCTGGTTTCTGCATGCGACAGTTTCAAGTAACACATCAAGCCTTTTTAGAATTAAAATGAAAGGAACTTTATAAACGAAACCGGACAAAATATTTAAAATTTCTTCAAGAAAACCTTCAAAGATCCTGAAAAAATACAATAATGTTTATTTGTTTGTTTTTTTCTATTTATGTTGAAATTTTGTGATTACACTCTTTGAAAAATGGCATTTCTTTGGTCTGCCTGTTAAGACTCAAACATGTTTGATGGTATCCTCAGAGGATTGGAGACAATCTTCGTATCAAGAGCCAATAAGAGACTGAGAAATTGGCCTAGCTTCCATGTAATATCTTCTATATCAATATCTGACACCATTTTCAAATTGTCATCCATAACACGATCAAAACTCCCAGCTTCAATCGAAGCGCTACATCGAGGTTAGTCATATTGAGAGTAATTCACCAAAGTTTCACATCCCTTACTTCATAAATTCGTTGATTTACTTCAAATATTCTCAGTAAGTCTTTCATAATGAAGACATAATTATATTTGTAAACCCGAGTGAGTGTCTCAAAAAAAAGAAAAAGCATTATTGAAATTAGGAAAAAGAATAATAAGGAGGGGTATATTAAACATTGCACACAGAGAACATTTAAAAACGCATATCGATAAAATCCATACAAGAAATACGTGAGCAATCTTTTAAAATTTACAAGAACGACAAGACAAGACTATCGATTATCGGTTAGCCTAAAGCTCACAAGGTTTATCATCGATTGAACAACACTTCTGCGTTTCAATTACGAAAAAGGAAGTATTCCAATACAAAAACTGTTTCAGAAAGATAATATCTCGAGGGACTTTATTGTTCGATGCTTATCAAAATACTTACATTGTATATGAATATATGAATACCAATACACAGTATGAATGGTTTTATCTCGCAGACGATGAATTAACTGAATGTTTTGTTGACACTTTCTGAATTAATTTGTAATGTTCAAAATTAGTTATTAACGTTATATTCTAGTTGTTCAGTGTATAGATAATTGTTGGATCTATACGACTTTCTTAATCTCAAAATGTTATCCCATTTCGTTGGTTCATTGAGTTTTTACAATCGAATGAGAAGCTTATTCTAGGTACATGTATGTATATTCATTTTTTCTGTAGTTCATCTTATCACGAGTATAATGCTTCCCGTTCATGTTCAACATTTTACTTAATGTGTTTCCTCCAAATCAAAGTGCTGATTAAAGGAACAGTAGCACGTTTTAGGGGGAATATAAGGTGCCGTCGGGAAAATGAAAATAAATGGTTTCAATTGAAAGACAATATATCTAAACTAAACAAAAGCAGTAATAAATCAAATACATAATGTAAAGTTCAGTTCCTTTTCTTACGCAAAATGAATTAAAGGTGTTCACGTAAAAAATGGCCACCAATGGACCTAATGTGAATCTTTACAATTCCTTATCTGACTATTGATGATTGTTTTGTGTGATGAGCTTTTTGACACCATCAAAATAATACATATAGCAATAACATACAATTATCAGTGAAAAATCGAAAATATAAAAGTTTCAAAAAAACGTGCTACTGCCCCTTAGCAGATGAAACTAACTGTAAATAGCATTGCGGGATGTTTAACAACTTCAGTTCAAAATCTATTAATCGTTTCATTTTAGTGTTGTAATTAGTTCCGTAAATTATGAATCAATAACTGGATTTGTTGCAAGACGTTTAACCGTCGTGAACAGCGATGTTTTTTACAGATAACTTTCTCTACATTTATATTGGCAGTCGAGAAAAAACAATTGAGTAAAATAAGCTGACAAAGGCCATGCTGAGACAGAAAGTAAACATTTATATGTTGTTTAAAAAAAAATCATTTCTTAAAAAGTAAAATGATTTTGGAACAAGCAAAAGTACTATATACATGTAATGTACACGTTCCTGAGGACTAATGACACCTATATTAATTACAATATGATAGGATTCTTGTACTTGAAACCTACAAGTTGCTAAAGAATTAATTGTGCAGATAATATGTATTTGGTTGAAATATTCTTAACTTTAAAAGTAGCAGGTTTTAGGGGAAATATAAGGTGGTCAGGAAAATGAAAATATATGGTTCTTATTGAAAGACAATGGATTTAAACTAAATGAAGCAGTAATAAATCAAATACATAATGTAAAGTTCAGCCATGCGTTTCCTATTTCTTACACAAAATGAATTAAAGGTGTTCACACTTTATGTGAATCTTTATAATGTGTTCTCTGACAATGGATGATTGTTTTGTGTAATGAGAGTTTTTACTCTATCAAAATAATACCTTTAGCATTAACGTGCAATTATCAGTGAAAAAATAAAAGTATAAAATGTTAAAAAATGTGCTACTACCCCTTTAAGAACTTCGTAATGCTTTCTCAAACTTCATAGACCATCCTTTGATATATGTTAGTATACCTAGAAATTCGTACGTCTTTATGAGATGAGATCTTTCGAGAATCCTATTAACACGACAATTAACAGGTAAGAAGGAAATGAACAGCATTAATGGAATAACAAAATGTTATATTAATCTACGAATTCTCTACGTATTACATGAAGCAATGCAAGTGTCAAACTGGAAAACGATTACCGATGTACTGGATTTACGATTTGTTTAAAATAACCTGTTGCTAACGGTTGTGAAAATACAAACTCCACGACTTTCCACAAATTGACAGTGATGGGTTCAGTCGTGCTCGATATGTGAGAGCCGATCCTTTTTCAGTATTCATACTTTTTGAATGTATGACTTCTTTAAGAACGCAGAGGTACTAAGAGCATTATTTTTACGGATCAAACCGAATATCGACTCTCCCAATAGAGGTATTGTCAAAGTTATTTAGCCATTTGCTCCCCACACAGGTATTTCAAGTCATAAAATGACGATCCTACCTATATCTGTATAAACCTAGATTCTCAGCAACAGTTTGTTTTTCAATTAGCAATGCTGTTCAAAACTGATCAATTTGAGTCTAAAAAATGTCGAGAACCACCTTTCCATGGCAAAATTGCTTCCATCGCCTTTAACTTTTTAATCGGTTTGTGATGCAAAATGTCGCTAGAGAAACTGCCCGAAACCAAGGATTTGGTCTCATTCGAAAATGAACAACATTTTATGGGTTGAGCCAGAGATTTAAATCTGAACTGTTTAAGTCAATAGTCCATTTTTTAGCTCAGATCATCAGTTATGTGCAATTGTTTGACCTATCTGTCACGTGACATTCCACAAGCAATTAGACGATTCCTTTCTTTAAATCACAATTTTCCAAAATGCATTAAATCTGTCTACCAAAAACAAAAGAAAAAAAAATCGGTTAATAAATATATTGCGATGTAAACTGCCAAAAGTACAAAGAAAAGGGTTAAAGAAAAGCATTTGGGGTTTAGATTAATTAACATGATTAATTCAATGATATCCTGTTTATCATTTGATTAAATGGGAAAGGTATTTGGGAACGTTTAGCAAAGAAATAGAAGAGCCTGTTTATAATGTATCGAATTCTTTGTTTACCTGAACGCTTCCAGTAAGTAAGAGTCCCTGTTTCTGGAATGGAACCTTCAGGTTCCACAAGTATATTTTGGTAAATGTAGCAGGTTCCATCAAGAGCACTGTAGGTAAAAGCCATACATGCTGGATCCATGTGACAATGCCTGAGACACCCTGTCATGTCGGAGAAATGTTTGACTTCAAAAAAAAGACCAAACTTTGAGTTTGTAAGTCCATTCAATCTAATAAAATAACAATTTGAGCAACACTAAACGTTTTCCATTATAAAGCTGAGACAAAGAAATATTAGATACTTCATTATTCTTGTCGGTATCCGGAGAAAACACCTCAAGTTCATAAGAATGGTCTGAAAAAATCGCAGACTAAATGTACTGAAGTTCCAGAAATTTATAATCAACAAACACTTCTACCCGGGTTACTTGATCGTTTTGTACAATTCGCCAATCAATAGCAAGCTGAGCACGTTATGTATCGCTAACTTCCTGAAATCGACAGAGAAGACAGAATGGTGGTAATCGTTTGTCTCAAGAAAATCCAAACAGTACACATATTGATTAATTAACTCTTAACGGAAGTACTTGAGATAAATCTTTTCTACGTTTGGTTATCTTCCATCAAATGAATCCTACAGTTTCTTATTGTTGCTGTAAATCTTCTTTTTTCAGTTGCAAAAACAATCTGAGCTACCGAATCGATCAATAAGAAAGAGAAAATATAACAAACTAAGTCTTAAATGTTAAATTTAAATAAACATGCTTTTAAGGACTACTTTGAAGAATAATGCTCAATTATTCTTTTTATTTTGGACCCACCTTGAATGAATATGAGTCATGCAATTAGAACAACAGAACGTGCAGTTACTGCATCTTCCTCTGTCACTTCCATAGGACAATTAGCATACAATCTCTGCATCATCCTCAGGCAGTTTCAAAAGAGAAAATATGTGTGCAATCGTTTCAAATTTCCCTATGGTTGCGATACAATCGGCATCTTTGCAAAGTGTTGATCGCTTTGACACCAACGGGTCTATCAATATGACTATTATTCTACTTGACATGATTTTATCAAACTTACAAAAGCCTTATGTCAACTAGGGACATCAAGGATGTAGAAAGCACAAGAAAGTGGAAACGGTTGATATTTATTGATTATACAATTCTTTCGTGTTTAGGAATTCATTTATTTATGATGATATAAATCAACCTTTGGATATTTTTTTCAATATCAATTAAGCTATTTTAACGTTCCTTGTCGTTCTCATTAATTATGAAATGTCAGTCCTGTAGAGTGAATAAAGTTCCAGAATTCCAGAATATTAATGTATTCAAATGACACAAATCAATTAGGATGCTGTAACTTCTTATATTCTCTATTCAAACTGCATTCTCTCCGCAAAAAGGCAGATCAAACTTGAAATGTTTTCTGTTTTTTTTTAAATGTTTTTATTCCTTGAAGCATAGGCATGATATACATACAATATTGAGTATATGTGTTACAGAATATTCTGAACAGTACATAATGCAGTATATAATGACAAAAAACTCTCTTGGTTGAAGATACATGACAAATTCAAAAAGTATCTGATATGATATGCATATATATGGTATGTCAATGAGCACGAAGAATGCTGGAGTGAGCAAAAAACAAACAAAAAACAAACTTGAAATGTTGATCGAGCCTCAGTTCTTACAGTCTAAGTTAACCTTGCCTCAAAATTATCCGTTTCACTCCTATACTGAGTCTAGAAAGGCCTAATAAAGGGTCGCGTCAACTCAAAAAAAAAAAAAAAAAAAAAATACTGCAAAAATACAAATCCAAAGAAATTGATAATACCAAAAGGCACATCTACATATGCTAACTAATCCTCATACCAAGTTTCATTGTTCTGGGCTTAACAGTTTTTGAGTTCTACTCAGGAAATGAAATTATTACGGACGATGACTATATCTCACGGTAGTACATACCGGTGAGATAAAAAGGGAAAAATATAAGTTTTAATGTATTTCAAATGATTAATGATATTTTCCAAGCCCTTTGCTTAAATAGAATCTATTTGCATTAGCAATGCAAATATTGGTATAAGTTAAATAATTCCTTCAATACCATCAGTTAACGTTACCAGGAAATATTTACTATTCCATTGATATAACATTATAACACTCATTGACCTTTCGGAAATTACATTTGCAATCTATTTCATAAGAAAATATTAACTTTTCTTGTTGTGTGAAGTTCTATTTAATTTGTTTGGCATTGTTTCATGTTTTCTTTTGGAATAGTTGGTCGCCCTGATAAGGGCCGTTTACAAATTATATGCATGACATTTCTAGGATAATTCAGGAAATATCACAACGTCAGCAAACTTTTCTGCAAGCGCATAGTAGACATTCCTGATGCCTTCAATAGTAGCCATGCGAAGTCGCATCTTGTACCGAAAGACTCGAGAGTTATCTGCCATTGCCTTGTCATATCGTATCTGCGTATGTTCAAGCCTTTTGTTCAGGAGGCGTACTTGGGCGCATGCCCAGTTGAACTTCCTCCTGGCAGTCCTGATCCGGGTTTGACGGCGTGTGTTGGAGGAGACAGTCATTATGGAACTGTTAGGTATTTCGCGGTTTCTGGATATTTATTCTGTATCGTACACGTGACTTGCTTTCATAATGGAATGAGTGTTCGCATCGGTGTCATTGTTGAGTTGAGAGGATTAACTCAGGCTCTGGACTTGTGTTCATACAGGAAAGGATGTCTTTACAGAGTGTCATTCTAATCTGACAGGATAATCTCAAAGTCATCTGAACTCTTTTTCCATGTAAGTGGATGAACTCTCAGTAATGATGATGATCGAACACTCAAAGGATAAAGTCCTTTTCATACAGGGGTATCAAATCAATGGCGTAACAGTTAACATAAACGGTAATAAACAGACAAATGTTATAAATGTCTATTTACCCCACAGCACAAAAATTACAGTTGAAATACTCAACAAATTACTACCCTATCTCGCCAACTCAGCTTTTCTGGGAGGAGATTTTAATGCACACCATCGCCTCTGGGAGGCAGACGATAGAACCGATACAAGAGGTACAGTCATACAAAAATGGTAAGAGGATAACAAACTTATTGTTCTCAACAATGGCGAACCTACTTTTCACAGGCTAACACAAGGTATATACACCACAATAGATCTTAGCATTATTACACCAGACCTAGTTAATGATGCTAGTTTATATGTTCATGACGACAGTTGGGGAAGTGATCACTTCCAACTATTCACCACACTAAAGAATAACAATACACAACAGGCACAAAAAAACAATACCCATAACAATTGGAATTTTAACAAAGCAAATTGGAAATATTTCAAAATATCTGTGAGCAAAACCTAAACAACGATGTAATAAACGAGGATGTTAACATATACAACAAAAATATCACCGAGGTAATTATAAATGCTGCTAAAGTAGCCATTCCAACCAAAAGAATTCACAATCAAATACCTGTACCATGGTGGAATGAAGAAATTATGCAAGCAAGAAAAGAAAGAAAACTGCTCAGGAAAAAAGCCAAAAAGGATAAGAAGTTAATACAACA
The DNA here is from genome assembly GCA_916613615.1 of Steromphala cineraria. Lineage (NCBI taxonomy): Eukaryota > Metazoa > Mollusca > Gastropoda > Trochida > Trochidae > Steromphala > Steromphala cineraria. Next base: position 9,423,707 of record OU744730.1, read on the forward strand.
AGCGGCAGCAGCTAGAAATAGAGTCAAAACTTTAATAAGTAAGGCAAAAATCCAATCTTGGAAAAAAATGTGCAGCACATTAGATATCAAATCTAACTCAAGGCAAGTCTGGAAAAAGATTATTGTCTTTAGAGGTAAAAGCACTAAATCACATATTCCAATTATCAACAACAGCAAAAACAAACAGGAAAAAATCGACAATTAATGCAAACAATTCTCACAAGCAAGTTCAACCAATAATTACAAAACTGCTTTTCAAGATAAGGTAAAAAATACACAACCTTTTCCGAAGGACAAAAACAAGCCAAACCTATGGTACAATAAGCCATTCACAATATCAGAACTTAACAATATTGTAAATAATACAAAAAGGAACAGCATCTGATATTGATCAAACCAGTTACACTATGCTTAAACATCTCCCTTATAAATGCAAACAAGTATTATTAGACTTCTACAATAAGCTATGGAAAGACGGCAATTTACCAACAGACTGGAAAGAAAGTCTTATTATACCATTACACAAACAGGGAAAAGACCCTACCAAATCCGACTCATATAGACCAGTCTCTTTAACATCTAATTTATGCAAAACACTCGAAGCTATGGCAACGAAAAGATTACAACACTACTTAGAAACCAACGAATTGATCACTCAAAATCAATCAGGATATAGAAAATCCTATAGCACCACTGACCATATTGTTAGATTACAACATTCTATCAGACAAGCTCAACAAAACAATAAATTCACTACAGCAGTCTTTCTAGACTTCAGTAAAGCATTTGACATGGTCTGGAAAACAGGCTTGATACAAAAAGTTAAAGAAAAAGGGCATACAAGGGGAAATGTTAAACTTTATAAACGACTTTATGTCAGACAGAACATTTCGTCTAAAAACAGATGATCAAATATCAGACAACTATAATTTAGAAAATGGGACCCCACAAGGAAGTATCATATCACCAACTTTGTTCAATATTATGATAGATGATCTACATGTATTTCACAAACTACCAAAACAAGTAAACACCTCACAATTCGCTGACGACGGGGCCCTTTGGGTCAGTCACAAATACCAACATGCAGCTGCAGAAATATTACAAAAAGCCTTAATCAAAGTAAATGAATGGACCCAAAACTTGGGATTTCAATTATCCACAAGCAAAACTGTATCAATTCTCTTTCGGCCAACACCCAGAGCCGACTGCAGACCACTGAAATTATACATTAATGAAGAACCATTAAACCAAGTTAAGTATGTCAAATTTTTAGGTATAATCTTTGATGAATATCGAACATGGAATCAACATATTGTAGAACTGTCACATAGATGCAAAAAAGATCTCAATATATTACGAATGCTTTCTCACACCACGTGGGGCAGCAGCAAGGAAATGTTACTCTTACTATATAAATCTCTGATTAAATCCAAACTGCACTATGGAGTAGAAGCTTGGTGTGACACTAGTCAAACCAACATACAAAAGCTAAAAACCATAAAAATTCAAGCTTACAAATATATATCAGGATGCCTAAGTGGCACATCAATGGAACTAGTCAGACATGAACTAGGTGAAATCCCGCTAGAAAAAGAATGGGAAGATAATATTACCAACTATATTATTAGATCAAAACGTAAGCCATGTTTACAAAATATTATCACTCGTAAGAAACAAATAATGACAAAAAGAGTAAAGAAAATACCAACACCATTTGGTGTTACCATGAAAAATCACATAGACAAATATGACCTTGATACAATAGACGTTATATCTGACCCATATACCAAGCATATCTTAAAACCTCCAGACATCCCCGATATCCAAGTTGATATCAAATTGAAAGACCTCATAGACAAAACTAATCCCAAACCTAGTGACCTCAGTAACACTCAAGTCTATATAGAACAAAACTACAATCAAACTGATTACATTCAAATCTTTACTGACGGCTCTAAAGATGAAAAAGGAAGAGTAGGCTCTGGGATAGCCTTCACTCACACAGGTGATGAAGATTTATCTCGACTTGCACAGCAATGTCGGTTTACCATTGGTCAAAACGGGTCACGTGCCGTAGGTATATTTAGCTATGTTAAACTGGGCCACGCGCCCCCCTAGTAACAAGCAACGACGGAGTGTCAAGAGTTATCTCCCTTGCCCTTTGTTCGGTAAACAAGGCCACGCTACGCTCGATTGTTGTAACGTCATGTATGCTCGGTGAATTGCCCTGCACATGCTAAAGTCAGCTTTAAACAAAAAACATTACTGGTATAAGTGAAATGTTCTTCAAATAGGATTGGTACCGCTAAAATACATTAGCAAGTCATACGGCATCTCAACGGCATGTTGACCCGCTCACTCGCGGCAAGGTTGTCCACCAGCGAGCTCAAGATTCAAATAATGCAAACAGAAAGCCGACCTATGAATAATAGTTAAGTTAAAAGACACCGCTTTTTGTTTATTGTACTCTCAAACCAACCTGTACATTCTGCTATGATGTCTGTCTCATCTATAACTCCGACACTATCAAATTATTCTCGCTTGGTCCTACTCGACAGTCCGCCATGACAGGGACTTCTACGGCCGCTTCAAATCGAATGTGGTGCGAATGCACAAGGTCACGTGACCAAACAATCAAATTTTAGAAATGACCGCATTGCTCGGTATTTTGATTTTTTTTCGTAAATCCTAAATTTCCGTCTAGTACCATGCGCTTCGCTCCGGTACTAGACCATACTTTTGGTCATTAACGCGATGGTGTATAAATTATATTTGTAAATACCTAAATAAAAGAGTAACACTGATCTGATCAGACGCCATTTTGGCCAATCTCATCTTTCAAGCCAGATTTAAAGCATTTAGAAAAGGTGCTCGTCGAGATAAATTCGTTACCATGTGTCCGCGAGTTTGATATGGAGATTTATCATGTGTCCGAGTTAAATATCAAACTCGAACACATGATAAATCTCCATATCAAACTCGCGAAAACATGGTAATTTATAATATCCCTTAAACTACCAGACAAAACCTCTATCTTCACAGCTGAACTTGCAGTTATTCGACAAGCACTCATTATCAATAAAGGCTACAAACACAAAAATATAGCTATATTTACAGATTCACTCAGCTCACTGCAAGCTATACAAAACAAAACGGAAAAAAATAGTCATGAACTTCTACATCAAATTTACCAGGGGTATAATTATCTAACTCAGGATAACAACAATGTTAGATTTATATGGGTGCCTTCCCACATAGGCCTAACAGGCAATGAAAGAGCCGACCGAGCAGCAAAAGCAGGTCTTACCCACAGCAATAATGTCAACATACCATTTACTAAAAAAGAAATTAAGAGCATTGTAAAATCAAATATAGATGCAAGCGACGACAAACGGATTCAGCGCTGTATGGTGTTAATGTAATTCACAAAGGTAATGATTTCAGTCAAAAGCTTCTGGGAAATAATCTTTTGTTGATGATTAACGCATTCTGCAAACATACAGTTATCAAATGCATTCAAAACGCATGCAGGGTTGACAATATTCAGAGGTCCATAACTCAATGTATATGTAGTAACTGAATTTATTGTTCATCTTTAAAAGATTCTGTATTCTTTTGGCTTTCGAATGATATATGGAGCAATGATTTGTCGTCTGTCAATGATGAGTAACGCTTTTTTTAACATACCTATATCGTATATATTCAAAACGAATTGACAATATTCAAAGGGCCGTAAATATAGGAATTTACTGTCAAATTTTGTAAAAATCTATAGACTTTTGGCTTTCATATGATGTATAGAACAAAGCGTTATCGTACGCCGTTGATTCGCTACGATATTTCAAACATACCCACCAAAACACCACATGTCCAAAATGGAAAGTTTGATCTCTGACCCTGACCGGAAATGACTGTTCGCGAGCGATTTTATTCTTTTATCTTAAAGACCTTGCCAATGTCTAACTCTCATGCAAAAATAATAAAATTCTATGGTCTGGTTTTTGAGTTTTCTGCCCTTGAAGTTTGCGATTTTTAGATTTTGGTCAACTTTGAAAAATCACAGCAAGAAAAGTATTAACGGTAGGACTTTGTAGAGGTCAAATTAAGGTATACTATGCTTCGGCTACATTGAGTATAAATTTCAGATCTCTAGTGCAAGTATCTTCAGAGAAGAAGTTTCTCAAAGGTGGGTGGGGTCGGCAATGGTCAAAAATGCACTAAATCCAAGATGGCGGCCAAACCACGTGACCTACGAATTTCCATGATTTGTTTTTTTGCAGCATTTTTGATTGCGCACATTTAAAAAAAAAATTAGGTCTCTAAGTGCATTTTAAAAAAAAAATCTATGTTAAAATTTCGATTTTGGAATCGAACTGGACCTTTAATGTATGGGCCGAATTGTCCCAAAAGCTTATTGTCGCCATTCCTCAAAGGTCTACCAGCCTGTGAAATTTGGCTTCGATAGCATCAGCCGTTTTGGCTGAATCCTGCTCACAAAAATCGGTAAATAATAAAAAAAAACACGCCAATAACAATAAGGATTCTTAAGTACAACGGATGAATACAACAAAACCTTTAAAGGCAACTTGGGACATACCCAGTACTGTCAAGTACAACCTACAAAACTTACAAAAGTTAAAAACTTCCACAACTTTAGAAGGGTTGATGTAGCCATTACTAGACTCAGGCTCAACAATGTTAGCAACGGGATTTATCTCCACAAAATAGGGAAAGCACCAAATAATTTATATAATCAATGTAATGTCGAAGGCACCATTAATCACATTCTGTTTCAATGTGATAAATACCAAAAACACAGGGGACAACTCCTTGAAAATGTAAGCGCTAAAACCCCCACAAGAACTGTTAGCCAATGCTAAAAATTACCAGTACCTTTCAGTATTCCTTCTACAAACAAAATTGTATACAACATCATAATTAATAACCACCTAGCCTTACACCCAAACTCCTAACCATTACCTACCTCACATCCCCTACCCAATTTAAGGGTCACTAAACCCTAACAACCACCCCACGGGTAAAACTCCCAGAAGGACCCTACGCAAGCGAGACTGATCTCTTAAACCTCCTTCATCTGAATACTTTAGATTGGGCTTTACAAATATCCTTCATAAAAGTTCAGCTTCTATATCTTATCTCATTTCTTTTCCAAAAAACAAACAGACCCTAAACATAATACTTTTATCCAACAGATGTTGCGAAAAACTTCGAATTATCATTTCTATGCACATTTAAAGCGGAGAAATCTTCCTGTCATGTCACGATTTTTATGTTTCTATCTAAAGATTCAAAGAACATTCTTGTGTCTTGCACCAATGAGGTGTATTTATACTAATACGCCCGTGCCCTAATAGTACTTACAAATTAAAGGGGCAGTAGCACGTTTTTTTAATAATTTTATATCTTAAAATTTTCACTGATAATAGTAAGTAAATGCTAAATGTATTATTTTGACATTGTCAAATATCTCATTACACAAGCCAATTATCCATAGTCAGAAGACAAAGTATGAAGACACATAAAATCCATTGCGGCCATTTTGTGTGAACACCTTTAATTCATTTTGTGTAAGAAAAAGGAATCGCATGGCTAAACTTTACGTTACATATTTGAATTATTACTGCTCCATTTGAATTTTGAATACATTGCCTTTCAATGAGAAACATTAACTTTCATTTTCTTATTTAGATATATCAACTCGGTTTGATAAAACTTACACAAACTTTTATGACCACTGGTTTTATGAGTTTTGATATATTTGATATCTGAAAACATTTGAGTAAAGATATATTTCAGATTAATATTAAAGATTATCTATTACCATCAAGTTTTCGTGAAAATACATATCTTTACAATCACACCCTTTAGATCACTTTAAGTAGTATTGTTAAGTCGTCATGTAGCTCAGTGGTAGAGTGTCCGCTCGTCACCCGGAAGACCGGGGTTCGATTCCCGGTCGCGTCATACCAGAAGACGTTAAAAGTTGGGAGTTGTTGCTGTCTTGCTTGACACTCAGCATTGTAAAGGCAGAACAACGATTTAACTGGCGCTGCACTGTGGCTGCCGGGTGCTTCGGCACAAACAAAATTTCCAATGTATGTATTTACTGAGGACAATAAAGTGTTATTATTATTATATTATTATGTTCATGACGTCATAGAGAAAACCAAAAACAATGGTGACGTCATTTACTTTCCGATTAGATGGCATTGCTCAAAATCTAGGTTCAAAACGATATCTTGAAGATGATATCGCGTTTCATCACAGTTTTCGATCCAAAAGGACTTTTCAAAGTTTGAAAGTTAAGCAAAAGTCTATAGAAACAACTTGCATCACTTAATTCACTTCAAATAAGAGAATTTTCTTCCACGGCTAATTCAAACGTCAAGAATCTCGGTTTGTTGATAAGAGATTGTACTAAGATGTTTAGAGAATAAACCTTGTTAACGTTTCAGATATGAAAATTATTAATCTATGTAGAGGTTGTAAATTGAAACTGTCCATGTGTTCATTCAGCGTTGTATCTACCGGGCTACGGAGAGTTGACAGTAGTTCAAAGTTACGCCTACGTAAATCTATTTTTTTCATATGACTATAAGAGCAGAGTGCACACACGGAGAACTTGGAAAGTACGTTCAATGCGGGTTAATAGTTGAGTTAATTGGGCTTTTCGTGTGAGAATGCTATTGTTTCACAAAGGTTATCCTTATGTCTGGATTTTCCAAGACTGTGGAAATGTACACACTTTTATGTCAAAGGCTGTATTGATTTAGATATACCGTCTTGGTATCAGAAATTAAAAGATTCCACTTTTTTAAAATCATATGCATCATATAAGACTGATTTTGAATAAGAATTTTATTTGTTTATAGCCTTTGATTTTGATCTAATACAAGCCCTTGCTCGGTTTAGATGTTTAACTCATAATCTTAAAATACAACCGAAGCGTTACAACGCAAATGTACATCCATCTTGCCTTGTTTGTGGCAAATGTAACTTAGATGTGGTGGAAGATGAATTCCAATTCCTTCTTGTATGTCCCCGTTTCCAAGAAAGTAGAAAACAACTTATACCTGATCATTATTTTCAATACCCGACTCAACATAAATTTATACAATTGATGTCATGTAAAACTATTGAGACCACTAGCAATATTTTTGAAAAGGAATATGTACAAATAATATGCTTCGCACACCTGTTAATATGTTAATGTATAAATGTTACCATGGGAATGTATAATATATCAAACATTGTACTCTGGGCAATGTGTCCTTCAATACAGGAATAAACTCTCTCTCTCTTTTCTCTCTCTCGGGTCTTTTACGAAGGTTGCGTTTCAGATCGCAGTAAATCAATTGTCATTCAGAGCTCGTTGTATATTTTTTAATGAACAAACTCCTCCTTCATTCTCCGTAACGAAATATATGAGATAAATGTCATCTGTGTAAATCTTAGTCACGATCATTGAACGTGTGATGCAAACATAAAAATGTACATATATGACCTTCATTTGTCCTTGTTGCAACTGCTGCATGTGAGAGCAGATATAGAAATTACAACTTCCTTGTTCAGAGGGAATACTTGCAAGTCATTTCGCTCGTCACGATCTCTACTAAACCATAGCTATCTTGGGAATGCATCATAAATATCAATTGTTGTCACCACAAGGAAACATAGTCGTCTTAATCCCCTTAAAGAGACACAGAGTATGTTGATAGGATCACATATATCAATTTTTAAAATCGATTTTATTACATTGGGAACCACTAACTGTTACTGAAAATAACAAGTTAAAGGTCAACAAGTACATTAGAGCGAAAATACAGCCATTCAAAGTAGGGATTTTGATCGAAAACCGAACAATGTGGTTCGAGTGGCGCGCGCAAATTCGCCAAACGTAATTTTGAAACCCTGTCATAAGTTGACGGGAAGATATATTCGATTCGATAGTGTTTATTACGTATTGTAACTAATACGTAGATTAATTGGATGCATAATTTCGAATATTAAACGTATTTGAGACGTTTTCTTGATGTTTCCATAAAATCAAGCATTTTAGAGATATTATGCATAAATGGATATATTTGCAAGTCCAGTGATGAGATATGAACTTCAATCAGCATATTAGATATTTTGTAGCTTATCAAAACCAGATACACATTTAAGAAAGATACTCTGAGTCACGTTAACTGGAAAACAGATCTACTACTATGAACGGAATATCAACTCTGATTTCTGGTGTTGAAACTTAATAAATATTACCTACACAAATAATGACTAAAATGTCTTCTAAACAATATAAATATAACTGTCTTTCAAAAGATTATTGAAATAAGGATCACCAGAAACCCTACTTCGTTTGGCAGAGGAGAGAAGTATTTGATGCGTGTCATGTCGATGGATCGCATTGCAGAGCCGGAGTGATGAACATGGCTTCAGTCTTCTGCTTCGGAAAATATTAAAAGAGATTGAATTATTCGTCTGGACAATAACCACTGCCTAGTTATGCTTTGTTTTAGGCGCTGAGAATAGTATAGGGCCACTCCACGAGTGACGTTTTCAAATATGCCAAACTTTATCAATTGTATCATTTGACTTTAAGTACAGATTTTTTTTGATTATGCAAGACGTTTTTGCACAGTGTCATTATTAAGAAGCATGGAAAGCATGGAAAGCCGGTATAATCCCTCGGGAGTCGAGATGGTAAAAGAAGAGTCATGAAGATTGATATCCAATGATCGAGGGAAAGCAAAAGCGCCTTTGAGCAGCGCTCTCTGAGCTGGATATTGGAGCTATACAAATGTATAGTAGTAGTAGTAGTAGTAGTAGTAGTAGTAGTAGTAGTAGAAGTAGTAGTAGTAGTAGTAGTAGTAGTAGTACAATGATACGCAATGGCACAAAGTAAAACGTTACTTTGGCAATATATATAAAAAGCAGCCAGGGCAGATAAGAGTTAACAGTGCAAGGTTATAAAACTAGTAATTACTATAAGTCGACATGTGATCTCGTTTTATTTGTACAAGAGAGTTTTACGTTTAGATAATTTAATTTAAAGGGACAGTAGCATGTTTTAGGAGAAATATAAGGTGATGTCAGGAAAATGATAATAGTTGCAATAGAAAGACAATGTCTTTAGGATAAAAGAATACATGAAGAAGTGATTGATAAAGAACATAACGAAATGTTCAGCCGTGCGATTCCTTTTTCTCACACAAAAGGAATATAAGGTGTTCACACACAAATGGCTGCCAATTGACTTCATGTGAATCATGTGAATTTGTTCTCTGACTATGGATGATTGGTTTGACACTATCAAAATAATACATTTAGTTTTAACATACAATTATCAATAAAAAATGGAAATATAATTTTTCAAAAAACGTGATACTGCCCCTTTAAGGTATTCTTATCTTTTGAAGATGAATATGTCAATTGTGTTGTATTCGTGTCTTAACGTATTCGTTTAGTTCGTATCAGAATGAAAATAAAATTATTTCCGTCCGCTTTGTAACCAACGATGTTGCACTTTATGATATTTAGACATAGTGACATATTATGACATAGTTTTATCACAAAACCCTCCACACTGCGCTTAAATGCTGTGCCATGTACCTTTAAAACCTATGAACTCAAATTGCAACATGTGTTTACCAGTAGCTACTAGCAATGATCTACATTTGTATACCACCTAATAGCATTATGTTATCATACCCTCACACTCTCATTGTCGTATTTCCGAACGACTACGTTTTTATGATCCTGTCCTTTTAACGCCATGAAAGTGATAAAGGTTTATTGCATTGTGGTGCTAATATAAGAAAAGAGATTTAGAGAAAGGCTAAACGGTACGGCATTGATCATTATGTTTTGCCCTCAGCTTGAAGCTACTTCCCGATATACATGTAGTACGTTACTTCCTTCTTCAAATAATAAATTATCCCCAGAGATATCTCTGAACAATATGAGGACCATATCTATTTCACTATGGGATTTCCCACTTACAAATAATTTAGTGACTAATGTAACTGGACATTCAGGGATCCTCATTCATCAAGAGAGTTTCAAGATTTGGATGTCTACTGTGGGCAATTGATGATCGATCTTCATCTGTGTTGAAGTTGAAGTTTGTATTCATTAACAATGGTCTAAGATAAATATTGTTGAATAAGGCTTGATGTTCGGAATTTGGAAATACTGACTCGTTTTATAGAAAAGTGTTACACTGATGTTTCAGGATTTTGAGGTATATAAGCTTTACGAATAATTTTTCATTATAACGATTAGTTCCAAATATGTCCCGAAACAATCGAATCCCAAATCATCAAGAGACCATGCCGGACTACGGTAGAAGTGATCACACCTACCATGACATCTCCCGACGAAACTCGCCATCTTCGACTCTTTCTTTCCCTAATTTGACATACAACGGTATTAGTCTCGATGGATCATGCAGGATGTCTCTATCCGTCCCTGGCTCTTCAGCAAATGGAGATCATCACGCTTATGGGGACTCGAATTCTTCTGCTGGTTATGCAAGATATGAAATCCTTTCACCTGGACCAGCGGCAGATGCTGCGGTAAGTTAGAATTCTAGCAAACTGTTTTGGAAAAGAAATTCAGATTCAAAAAATAAATTCCCCTTAAAATATTAGTTTATTGCAAATGTAAAATCTTCGAGGAACTGATTTATCATGTGTGAAGTAGGAGAAAACATCATGTATCCTGCAAATATATACGTTTCTTTCCTCTCAATTAAAATCAAACACTTCTTATCCTAGGCATTATATATTGTTTAAGATGATTTTTTTTCAAATATGTCCTATTTTATGATAGTTAATGCAAAATGTATATGCAAACGATAAAACCTTTTTCGATGATTTTATTATTCCTAGTTGTAGACAAAATTTACAGGTGGAAAGTAAACAATCGTGTCCCTAATGTGTTTGAACATTGTTTGAGCGAAAGGGGTTAACCAAATTCCATGCATTCGTTTTAAAAATTATTTTATTGATCTATGATTTATGGCATTAGTTTTCTTTCGTGTACCTCGGTTCCTTAAAGGGGTACATGACCTCCTCTCTAGATTAGTGGCATACATAATTATGGTTACACGTTTTGGGTGAATGGCCAAGTCACATGCCCTTATCAGTATCGTTATCTGATTGAAACATTTTTAATGAATGATATTATTTTAAATGATAGTACTTAGTGTGCTTAAAGGGGCAGTAACACGTTTTTAGGGGGGATATAAGGTGATGTCAGGAAAATAGAAATTAATGGTTCCAATTGAAAGACAATGCATTTCAACTAAATGGTGCAGTAATAATTCAAATATATAACGTAAAGTTTAGCTGTGCGATTCCTTTTTTTACACAAAATGAATTAAAGGTGTTCACACAAAAATGGCCGCCAACGGATTTTATGTGAATCTTCATACTTTGTCCTCTCACTATGGATGATTGGCTTATGTAATGAGATTTTTGACACTGTCAACATAATACATTTATCATTAACTTACAATCATCATTGAAAATTTTAAAATATAAAATTATCAAAAAACGTGCTACTGCCCCTTTAAAGGTATCATTTTACCTTAAGACCTTCATCCCTAACAAACATTAAACAAAAACGTTTTTCACCTGATAACGCTTTTAGCATTCCCTCCCAACAGAGAAAGAGGAAGAAGTAAAATGTTGTTCCATCCTCTGTTCGAATTATGGATTTGGGCAGATTCCCCCACCGGCAAAAAATTCAACCACAAACCATTTGATAATTATCAGAATGAAAAAAATTCTCGCACGAAGAGAGTCCTTCACGTCTTGAGGTCTTTGCCATGATGAAGTAGCCAAAATGTTGACTTTTGAACAACGCACAACTTACTTTGAATGTTCATATCCGGCTCATTCATTTCTAGCACTTAATCAATTTTTGTGGGAGAGGATAGGCTGAAAGGGTTACCAAGTGTGCCCCTTCGGATCTAGAACGCAGATTGTCAACGATCAGGTGAACGGGAAGTCGTGTTATATTTCTAATCTCCAGTCTATGTATGTCGTACAACAAAAAGGCTTTACAGCCTACTTGATACCGCGTTAATTTTATGGCTTGCTGGAAGTAGGACGAACACTATCATTGGGAAAATAAATTCCGTTAAAGGAACAGTAGCACGAATTAAAAAAAAAACCAACATAATTCTATTTTAAATATTTCCCAATAATTATAAGTTTATACAATATGTATATTCTACAGATGGTTAATATCTCATAGCTGCATTATCCAGAGTCGTAGAATTCACACTAATTTATTATGCAAATTTTCAATCACATAATCGAACATAATATTGTCAAATAATAGTTTATAGATTCTAGTTTCACCAAACTTGAAATGCATGTTAACTTCGATGGGCTAATCAGGTATTCATTTGTTTACTCATCGCTCTGTTCGTCTGTCCGTTCGTCTGTAATCATGTCGTTGAAAATTGATTAAAGTGACACAGAGGATCTTTCTTAAATTTGTATCTGGTTTTGATAAGCTACAAAATATCTAATATGCAGATTGAAGTTCATATCTCATCACTGGACTTGCAAATATATCCATTTATGCATAATATCTCTAAAATGCTTGATTTTATGGAAACATCAAGAAAAAATCTCAAATACGTTTAACATTCGAAATTATGCATCCAATTAATCTACGTATTAGTTACAATACCTAATAAACACTATCGAATCGAATATATCTTCCTGTCAACTTATGACAGGGTTTCAAAATTACGTTTGGCGAATTTGCGCGCTCCACTCGAGCCACATTGTCCGGTTTTCGATCAAAATACCCCTACTTTGAATGGCCGTATTTTCGCTCTAATGTACTTGTTGACCTTTAACTTGTTATTTTCAGTAACAGTTAGTGGTTCCCGATGTAATAACATCGATTTCAAAATTTGACATATGTGATCCTATCAACATACTCTGTGTCTCTTTAATGGATGAGTCAGTTTCTGTAGATGTGCTTGGAACTTTAAATTTCTTCAATGGTCAATGGTGTATGAACTAGAATTTCGGCAGATGACTTTGTCTTCTACATTAAATGGTTTTTATATAGATAGTCCGTGTCATTCGGGACTTGTGTCTAAGACTCGTGTTCTCTATCAGCTAGAGATATCCTAGCTAAATGATATGTGATATTTCTGAACTGTCTATTTAACACTTCTAAAACCTGGCATAATGAGCTTAATATGATGATAAGTATTCTTATCTTTGTTCCGGATATGTTTTTTTTCAAGAGTAAGATACCTAATATAATATTTGTTTCTTAATATTCAGTGATCATCTAAGGCGAGCGGGAATATATGAGTAAGCTTTTCGCTATCTTATAATCTTGGATGGCCTCCATTGACGTCAATGTTTTGTTTAGATAGCTTCGTTATGCTCGGATATTCATTGTCACGAAATTCAATGTGATTACCGAACGGGAGAAACACATTTCTTATAAATTAATTTCTTTGGTTTTTCTAAAATGTATATAGGTTTATGATATATGTTCAATGTTAACTTTAGAGGGTAAAATTTCTCACCCAACTCAACTATCTACATTTCTATAAGCATTAAGCGAGAAATGCCTACGGTCAGTTTTAGTGTAAAAATCTTGTTTATTTGATTAAAACATTGTGTTTACTCTAAAACAATTTCCTTGTGAATAATCCCAGGGGTGATACGCGTTTTAAAACAAATACATTTAAAAAGGTAAATATATGGCCGCCGAAACACTGCTTGGTAATGTAAACCTATTTTCTGTTAGTATCTAGAACAAGAAAAAACTAAATATTTAAATGTTTGCGAACGTTAATCTTTCAGCTTACCCAGAAAACCTCCTGTATAAGTAAGCGGATGAAATATATTCTGATTGGCTGTCTTGCTGCGGCAGTATTAATATTGATTCCAAGCATGACCATGATTACACTGTCCAAAGGTGAATTTCACATGAAAACAATTTTCTTTACTCAAAAACATTTTATCATAATTAAAAGCTATGATCTATCTCAATTTCATTTCCTTTTAAATATATGAAGCTGGAAAACACCAGTTTCACCAAATAACTGTATTTATTTATATCTATATTATTTCTCAACAATTTCATTATTCTTTCAATGTTATGATTTTAAGGGTTTTGACTTCTTTTAATCATAATTTCATCTAAAGAGAAATTTGCTTCGATAAATGAACTTTATGTTACTTGTTTATTCATGTCATTATCATTTATTGAGTTTGTAATGAATAATTTAACGAATTAAAATTGTTTAATTTTAACAGTTTCAGAATTGCAAGCAGAAATTGGTGAGTACTGACTGTAAATTTAATCTTTCTATCAACACTGCAAGTGTTCTTGAGGTATCAACTCATTCCGAAATGACGACAATGTCTCTGCAAAGCAATTTAAAACTGAAAATATTCACCACACCAATTACACTCAGGGGCAAAAGAAACGATACCAAAATTTCAATAAAGTAAAACACAAAATCCTGTCGTGATTGATAGACACATAAGCTGTGAAGAAGTACTCACAATTTCAAACATCAGAGTATGACGCTTTTATTCTTTGACTGTTTAAATACACACGGGGTCCTAAAACTTCACTTATTTTTTGGGAGTAGAAATAAGAATTTATGAAAAGTATAAATTTTATAAATATAAAATGTTATCAATATGAATGGCATTGATAGAAATCAATTTGTTCACGCATTGTTTCTGATGCAATCTTCACTCTCCCTGTCTCCTTTGGAGAGATCTCAAAACGACTTTTTTTTAAAACGTGTTTTTCGAAAGTTGTAAAAGTTATTGCTTTAAGAGTAAAAACTTAGTACAGTTGGTCCTGAAGACATGAAATAACCCTGTTTAAGCCGTAACTATAATACGCAGCTCAATATATCCTGCTTTATGAATGGTATCGTTACTTTTGCCCCTGAGTGTAAGTTGATAGTAGTATAAAGGGCAATTTTATTAAAAGCCAAATTTGAGGGGATATTATACTTCAACATAATACGTGTGCTTATTAGTTAAAACATGTTACTCTGGGCAGTAACTTAGTTGCTTTATATGTGACATTTGTGGAAACGATAGGGCAATTTCAATTAAAAAAAGGACGTCAAAGTCATTTTGCGTTGTTAAGAATAAGTAGTGCTAATGATGGATTATTTGATAATATATGAAAATGTATTGTATCATTTAAGTTCTAGGGTAGGTATACAACCACGTTTTTGGTAATGTTTCGTACTGCAAAAAGGGGATGCAATGATGGATGTTATAAATAAATATATCAAATTAGGACAAATCGTAAAAATGCTATTTTGCTTAAAAAACACAAAAGCATTGCGTCAATAAAGTTTTATGATTTTTTAACAACAACAATAGGCGATAGACTGCCTGCTGTGAACAAGCAAAAATACTTCCCTTCATTCCCAACTTCTAAGCCAAATGTCACCGAAACACCATCCCCTGAAGATAAGACAACAACCCATGGTGATGTGTATAACTCAACGACAGAGTCTACATTGACAACACCAGGTGAAACTACAGCTTCTGAGTCCAATGCGACACTATCATCTACAACCACCTGGAAGAATGAGACAGCAAACTCAAAACAAGAGACAACTGAAGCAACTACAAGAGAGACAACGACATCTAAACAAACAACAACAACACAACTGGCCACAGAACAACAAGATACAACAAGTCAACCAATACAATCAACTTCAACAACACCAACAACAGCAGCAACACCAACAACAACTGAAAATAGAACAACACAAACAACAGCGTCCCCAACAACAGCTGAAGATGTAACGCCAACTATAACAACAACAGCGGCGACAGAAGCAGCAGCAGACACCACCACCACCACCACCACAACAACAACAACAACTGTAACGACGTCTTTGAATGGTGTATCTCCAACGACTGCATGTAAGTATTATCTACCTTATCGTTATCATTGATCCAAAAACATGCTTATGTCATCATACATTTAATCTAAAACGATAATCATATAATCAACTGGTTAGAACCGTGATATTCATAAATTACACTTTCTATCGTAAGAATATCATTGTAAGTGAAGTGTATTACTTTTCGTTGAAAAATGCATCTGGATCAAAAGCAGATCAATGTAACACGAGGCTTTTGGCATGAAAGGTATCAGGGTATTTTCAGTACATGGATGAAACATATCTACTGAAGCAGCGACATGATGTTTTCCTGTTTCCTGTTTTCAGGTACCCGGAAGTGCCACTCTTGCACGACCCTATCAGCTAGATCCAAGTGTCCTGGCAACGGAACTATGACCAGTACTGACCACTCGAATGTCATCAACTGTCCTTGTGACACCTCTTGTTACTCCGAGATTCGACCCGGTGATGGTAGGTAAAGTTCAGATTGTTTGACAAATTTGCATTTTTTTTTCAATCGTTGGTTTGATTTGTTACCATCAGGCTTGGTGGTCCTTCTAAACGTACCATGCTTACCGTTTGAAAATATGCCAAAGCTTGCAGCCCTGTCCTCTTTTCAACTGCAACATTTCTTTTCTTGTTATGGTCATCCAATACGGTTACCCTACGGAGTGCTTCTCAATGCGTCGTGTCACATGGAACAATCTTTGTACGGAATATAAGCTAGTAACGGTAAAGGCAGGCAAGTTATGCAGTTTCATGTTGAAAGCCTAGTCACCAATTTAATCTCAATGACGTAAGGTCTATCTTGCTTCACTAGCGAAGCAATATAGAGCCCTAGTTTTTGAGATTGCCAGTAATTCAAATTAAAAATATTGTTACTTGTAATAATTTACTGTGCAGTTACACAGAGGATTCAATACTCCATCGTGCTTGGATAGCATAATCGTAAACATCTTTGCTTAAAACGTTTTTACACTTTTGTATAATGATCTGAAACAATCAACTATTTTTGCAGGAGTCTTCCGAGGCTGCACGAGGGACTACTGGAATTGGGCGGCTGTAGTCGGGGTTAACATGACCTGCCAGATTGTTGAGGATAGGCGCTTGTGCTTTTGTGTTGGTGACAGATGTAACACCCACGACATGACGGTATTCCCGGAATATGAGTGAGAAATGTATAAACCGTAAACATTACCTTGGACTCATACCAGTGGCGGAAAAGGGGGGAGAGGGGGGCACAGTGGGGGTGGAGAGGGGGTCCTGCTCAAGTGCCCTTTTTAAAAATCAGTTATATATTCAAGTTTTAAAAAATTATGTTATATAACAATAAAACCCGAACCCTTGAACCCGACCCCTCCCCCCCCCCCCCCCCCCCCCCCCCCTTTAAGAAAACCTGGATTCGCAACTGCATACTTCATTTTAATCCAAGGCAAGGCACTTCATCTTCACTACACCCATGTATGGGTACATGTAATCATGATACACGGACCTGCGAGTTCGTTGAAAGCCTCTTGTAGCTGCTTTGAATAACAGTTCAGTCAAGCATATGATAACGCTTCACAATGGTGTAATACCGTGTAATAGCGTAACATAAATATATCAAATCTTTACCTTTGGATACACATATTGAACTTTTACGTTGAAAAGAGACAGAACATTATGAATTTCACAAGCTGATAAAACAAATACGATCGCATGTTGGTAGAATATACGATGTAGTTTATAGATATAGTTTAACTGAACCTTAGATAGTGTTTCCAAAGTGCAGCTGTTAACGCTCGAATAGGTTACCCATACAATGTACTGCAGATATGGTTACATGTACATATGTACCTTCCGTCTTCAGATTGTAATCTAATCGCATTCAAGGGCGTTAACATATCAAGGATGACGCCAGTTGTCTTCTTTATACAGTTCCTAGAATGCAAACTGATTACAATCTCAAATTGTAATCGGACGTTTTTCTTGTTCTGAAAGATCCTGTATTCTATTTCCACGAAGAGTGACAATGCGTGATGTTATTGGTATTGGAATTACGGTTTTCTCAACAATCAACATACCTGACAAGTTTGTTTTGACAAAAACCGAGAGGAAACTAAAAACTTACTCTCACAGTAAATATAGCTAATGTGATATCTGCAAGCTTTATCTACGTACATGTACATAACGCTTTATTCATAGCTTCTTATCTGATTATCTCTTATGCCTAAAATGTTTAGACGTCATCCAGAACAGGTAACAATTCGATGACGTATCCAATTGATATATAGCAATACTTTATCATTTAACAGATCACGTCGTGAACTTAATGTCCTTTCTAAAGGAAGCCTGTGGCATTATATTCCTCAGAATGTTTATTCACTCAGTGAAAAGTGACAATCTAAACTCAAGTGCTCCACATTTCTGAATCTGAAAATATTACTCCATAACTCCTAAATATTTATTTCAGTCGTTACGTGATCTGCTAGTTACTTATTTATCCCGTTTCCCTTATTACAAAGAATGCTGTATTCTAGATGGCTTTTTTAAATGTCTTGTAATATATAATTGAAGTTAAGCTTTCGTGTTTGATATTTCATGCTGGTTTTGTGTGTCAAAAGTGTGTATGTGTTGACAACAATGGCAGTTACTAAAGGGAAAAGCTTGATTCTCAGATCAAACATTTTGTATCTAAAATCTGTCTCGTTTTTGTTATTGTTTACAAGTTATGCTAGATTTGTATATGCCTCCATATATTGCAAAATAAGGCTATAGTAGGTTGTGTAATATTTCATTATGAAATTGAGTTAGAGTTAATCTGATTGGTTGAAATGTGTGTTACTTTACCTGATTGGTTGAACATGTTTGTAACTTTACCTGATTTGTTTCTTTGTTACACTGACTTACCCTCGTGTTATCGTTTTC
Source organism: Steromphala cineraria (assembly GCA_916613615.1). NCBI lineage: Eukaryota > Metazoa > Mollusca > Gastropoda > Trochida > Trochidae > Steromphala > Steromphala cineraria. The sequence goes on from OU744730.1 coordinate 9,442,575, forward strand.
TTACGTCCTTTGTCGATTGCCATATTTTGAATGCAAATGATCACCCGAATCTGACCTACGCGGAAATATGTCGTTCATTCCCACAGAACTGAATCAACTAACGGTTAACCGCAATTAAACCATTGGACCATTTTTCTAATCAATAGTAATCGTTTGTCATTCAATGTACTTCTGTGATTGAGAAAATAAATGTTTTGATATTCACGACCACAGAAAAAAACAACCTCAAAGCCAAGCCTTTGCACTGAAGGTTAAGAGTCTCACATTAGCAAACGGCTTAGTAATTCAACCATGAAAGCCTTTTATTGCTGAATGTACTTTAACGTCAGTGTAATCATACAGGATCAACTACCACTATGCATGAATAATACATGTGTAAGTCAACAATCTTCCGGATCTAAGACTAACTGTCTCCTAAGCTGATAGGGGTTTCCCCCGAAATTTCGTAATAAAACACCTAATCCATATCTATAGGTGACGTCAATGGTTCCTTATCTTTTCTATAGCGTTTTTTAAAACACTGAAGCACTTTTTCTTGTGGATGAAAACATCTCCTCAAAACGAAATTAATGTAACCAACTGGAGGCCACGTGAAGTTTTTACTTTATTTGCCGCGTGAAGTTTTTAAATAGTTTCCAGTATGAAGTTTTTACTCATTGTGCCGCATGAAGTTTTCAATTTATATGGTTTATTAGCAACAAAAATGTTTCTTCTCATTATATGTTTTGTATCTTTGAATCAAATCTTAATGACATGACCTTGATGGTTATGATAAATGATTTTGTAAAAATAATGGTCAAATTTACTTCTCATTGTACAAGATAATAAACAATGAATGAATGAATGAATTATCTTTATTTCCTCCATTATAATTAAGAGTATAAGAGTGGTGGCACGTGGTCCTGTGCAATGCCCAGTCGACCGCTATCAGAATAGTTCAGCAACAACGGGCGCAGCTCGTTTGATGGATGGGTAACCCGTTGCTGTATAATCTGAGAGTTTGAAGGGTTGATTCCCTGCCCCACACTGAGACATGAGTTGAGAAACTTGTGGTGTCACCCTAGGTAAGTGACTTAGTTCGAAGCGTGGCTCTGTCCACCCAGCAGTAATTTGGTACCTGGTATGATACGATGGTAGTCTGAATTTTAACCTCGAGCGCCTGACAGGCGACCGGTTGTATTCTCCTTAGGGAGTGTTCTGTACTCGTTGACCAGGGGTAATATGTCACTCAGCGCTTTGAGCATGCAATGTGCATGGATATATGCGCTATATAAATGGACTGTTATTATTATAACAACATGAATTCGAAAATTATAAACATTATATGTCTGCGTGTGTTATTAACACCGTATTGACGTTAAATGCTCAAATAGGTTTATTCGGTTGGCCGACATTAAGGATTAAGAGATATTTTTCTCAATAAGATCTAACTGAATAACTTTTATGATAGGTACATTGTAGGTAGGTAGGTGGAATTTAAGGGCGACGTTTGGGCCAACAAATGACCTACATGTGTATGCGCCCGGGATTAAAAGATTAGAATTTACCAATTTGAACATTACTTGTGACTTACTCTTGTGTGGCAATGCTGATCTGAATATCCATATAAATCAAAGTATATTCAAAATTGTTCAAACTTACATAAGTCAAACAAAAAGGTTAATTATTGTATCAGTTTTGTATTGTATCTGTTCTCTTCTGTCCATCTTGTTAAACGAATGCAAATAATATTTAATGTACATATTAGGGAGAGGTTTTTTCTAAGTTGTATAACTTGTACCCAATCTTTTTCTGATGAATAAAATATGTTTAAACTAAAAACTAAACTAAAGATTAGAAAATAATTATACAAGAGGTTAAAAATTCATATACAGTTATATATACCCGTATAGCGTACGTAATCTGAAAGGGCTCTTGGGTGTCACTTATACGGTTATGCATGTGAGAGTTCCCTCCCTTTGATAACCAAAGATATTTTTGTTATCTTTATTAATTGATTGTCCGTGTTATTTACGAAATAATAAAGACACCATAACATGGAGATTTCTTTGTTTTTACTTACTGTAAAATCATTATATTTCGCGTATTATGCGCGAATATTAAACCTCGCGAAAATATATGCAGATATATATGACATGACTGTAGAAAGACATTGAAACAATCACAGACAAGTAAGGTGGTTAATATCTACCAGCCGAGCCAGTCAAGCGAGGCGATGTTTACAAAGGAAGCATCGATGTCATTTCAAAACAAATCTGGTAAAATAAATCACTTTAGTCTAAATGTTGCATTTTAATGAAAATATAGAGAGAAATAAGAAGGCAAATGCAAAATAATGTATCAATAAAAAGTATTTATGTACCGGACTACAGGAAATATTCAACACGTGTTAGCTGGCAACATCGATCGACAACATGTGTTTGTTAGTGACGGTGTCATACGAGATGGAACCTCGTGACAAAAGAGTAGTAATTTTTTACATGTTGAACAATTACAAGATATAAATATAGTCGCAAGCGACGACAGGCGGATTCTGCGCAAATATAGATTAAATGTAATGAATGAAGCCCTTCTTCTGATGTAATTCCGAAGCATTTGTCAAATTTTGTTGATTTAATATTTTATTTAACCAAAGACATATACGATGATTTTTAGTTCAAGTATCAGTGTAGCATTTGAACTCAATACCAGAGACACAATATTGAAGATAAGCATTTAAATAAAAAATTGTGCATTTCATATATACACCTAATCAGACTAATTACAAAACTGAGATGATTTTGTATTACTATTTGTAAAATGAATCATTTTCGTAAATGTGCCATATTTTGTTATTTCCTTACATTCCACCTGATGAAGGAGTGAGTATGTACTCCGAAACGTCGTGTATTTTCACATGAAAGAAGTTGCTCTTAAGTATAGGCCTATTAGCGAAATAAAAGGATCCTCCCATTAATAATGAACCTATGCCGTGAGTACAACTACCCGTATGGAATATACCATTCACTCAAACAGAACAGACAAATCCATTTGGCATACGAAGTCTGACTTGGAAGACATAAACCAACGTGTACATGAAGACAATACATCCTCATCCCACCTGCCATCGGGAACCACCCTCATTGACAATGTGTAGTCTACAACGCAGACAAAACATTACTGCCTGATTTAACTCATGTGGTATTTCCCTCGCTTTTTTGTGCCAAGATAGTGAATCGCTGTACCAATGCATAGCATAGCGGGCCTGGATTTCTAAACACAGATTTCTTAAGTTAATACTGCAAGGCCTAAATCATGCAATACGTATCCTAAAAACTGAGAAAGCTGATTTTCTTTGAGATTTAAATTTTTAACTTATTGGACCCAAATCTCATTAAAGAAGTAGAAAATCCAAAACGGGCAAAACGACAAACGTACCAAAATATGTCATAACATCATCTTATTGGTTACATGTAAAGAAATATTCAAAAATACAACCAAAAAAAGTCGCCAGTACACTAACCTTGACAGTGTTGTCGGCGACAACAGGATTCAGCCGCATCAACAGCCTGTTCAGTACAAAGATAATCATGTCAGGAGTCATTCCTGAAAGTTTCATCAAGTTCTGTCAACACGTTAAGCTTCAGGAGGCTTTTAAGCATTTCTTTTCCCGACCTTTTTTCTATCGATTTTAATCATAAATTCTGAACGAAATTGACTGTTTGCAATCAATGTTTCGATAGATTCCTATTGTATATATTATTCTCTTACATTCCTGAAAAAAATGCATGATTCTGAGTTCAACTTTTTGAGTTACCGCTCTTTGAAAATGATGCCTTGTACTAAGTCATCCAACTTTGAACGTTTATAGAAAAGAAACTATGTACGATACAGTCTTTGAATTATTCAAGTTTAATGCCCAATGCCTCAGCTACAACATACAAAAGTTACAGCACTTTGGTGCAAGTATCTTCAGAGAAGAAGATCTTCAAAGGTGCATTGGGTCCGAAAATTCTGAAAACTTGAAAAATCCAATATGGCGGCCAAACCACGTGACCTACGACATCGTCATGATACTTTTTTTGCTTAGAATTTCCTTGCGCACCTTCTCATAGAAAAATCATGAAATTCTTTGGTCACGTTTTTGTTTTATCTGCATTTGAAAATATTGTTTTTCTACAACACAGCAAACTTTGAAGGTTTCGCTACACATAAATTATGCATTATGCAGTATGCATTACTCATGGCATAGATAAACATGTCAGGAGTCAGTCCTGAAAATTTCAGCAAGTTCTGCTGACGGGTTAAGCTTCAGGAGCATTTTTAGCAATTTCTGACATTTTTTCTCTCGACTTTGATCAAATATTCTGAACGAAAATGATTGTTCGCGATAGATGTTTTGACAGATTCCTGTTGTATATAAACTTGTCTTACATTCCTGAAAAATTTGCATAATTCTGAGTCCAACTTTTTGAGTTATCGCCCTTTGAAAGTTGCACATTGTACTAAGTCACCCGACTTTGAACACGTATAGCGCAAAAACTATTTAAGGTAGAGTCTTCGGGTGAACTATCGTTTAATGTCCAATGCTTCAGCTACAACATATCGAAACAGCTCTCTGTTGCAAGTATCTTCAGAGGAGAAGATTCTCAAAGGTGCATGGGGTCCGGAAATTCTAAAAAGTTGGAAAATCCAATATGGCGGCCAAACCACGTGACCTACGACTTCGTCCTGATTTACTTTTTTTCTTAGAATGTCATTATCTATCTCTGTGCAAAATTTAAAGTCTCTAGGTGCATTTTGAAAAAAAAAGCCCATGTTATTTTTTCGATTTTGGAATCGAACTGTACCTTTAGTGGGACAACTGAATGGGCCCAAAAGCTAAAGGTGCCGTGTCCTTAGTAAGAGCTGTCAGACTGCAAAGTTTGGTTGAATTATTTGCAGCCGTTTTGGCTGAAACGCTGCCACAAGATCGGTGCAAATAATAAAAAACACGCCAATAACAATAAGGATTCTGCCCCAAAGGGCAGAATCCTTAATTAATGAAGTACTCATCTAAATATTTCCTGTGATTACTGATTTTCTTATTGGATTATTAATTCGTGCGTATCTAACCAAAACCTTCAACTGCAAAAATAATTTTGTTCAAATATAAGACCTCATCTTTTACATGTTTAAGTAGGCGTCCATTATCCTATACAACGGTGAGGTCATCTACAGCTTTGTCAATAAGCTTTTAGTGCTCGGCTTACTGATTGGTCGATATCAACTAATGAGCCAATGAAAAAGCTTGTAACAAAAACATAATTACCGCTACGTTCACTGAACGTTTATTTAGATATCTTGATGCTAATGAAGTGGAAATCGGTAAAAGCGAAGCAACTTAATTTTGACAAAATGACACAAAATGCTGGACTGTCATATCGCTTTTACTAAGATGAAAATGACATTGCATGAAAAAATTAACAAAACACCGTAAGTAAACGAATGTAATTTTCATTACAAATATCCACGATATATGTCCTTTGCCGAGCGGTTCCTTTCTCGTGCTTGAAGAGGGTCGCAATATAAATGAGATAAATGATTTTGACATGACTTTCGTAGGATGAGATATAAAATAATATTTTGTAAGTATGATTTGCGCGAAAAATACACCGCGCAAATATGTCACTTTTGATAAATGCGCGAAAATACTGCCCAGCGAAAATAAATGATATAACAGTATGTGACAAACATATCAATGGTCAGTGAGAAATATGAAAAGAGTAAAATATAAATTTAATAGATTTAAAATGAAATATTTTAATTAACAGGTAACATTACTTGCTTTTTGAAAAAATCGCATGAATTATTTTTAAATCTACTGAAGTTATGACATATTGTGTACATTGCGCGCTGACCGAATAACGGCGTCATAATAGTTGTTAGCGGGACGTCCGCGATGGTGTTTTCGGCGAATTTCTTTATATCTATGTCAATGTTATTAAGCAAATAATAAATAAAATACTAAACAATGTTATGAAACTCGCAAATGGTATCGGAATCTAACTCGCTTTCGCAAACCATTCACTCGTTTCATTAAAATGTTATGAAAAGGTTTAGTATTCTCTGTCAAGTAGATTTTAAATGCATATGAAAGAATATCCTTATAAACTTATACATTCATAATCCTTTCGATCCTTAAATTTGAATTGACAAAGATAAGATAAGATAAGATAATGGCTTTATTATCCCAAAGGGAAATTTGTTTTACAACTTATACAGTGCTCCAGGAAATAAACAATAACAAGGATAAAAACAGATGTATACAACATTCACATCACATAATTATTATCACTCAATATATGGCAATTGAGAAAATAATCAATAACATAAAGAAGATTGGCTACATTGCCATCTCCCATTCATGGTTGACACTTTTATTATATGGCGAGCAGTAAAATACTGGGATTTATCAGTGAAATAAACTGTCTTTCAAGCTACAGTGAAAATAACTTATATTTTCACTGCGAACGGTGACTGATATAATTTGACGTCATAAAACAATGGTCTCACGCGCCGAAATGGCTTATGACGTCACAGTGTTACTGTGGTGACGGGCTGTTCCTAGCGGCCGCTCGGCGTGAAAATTACCCTTTTCGGACGTAATTACAATGGTAAAATCATATTATAAATAGAATATCCGTCAATTCTTGACAAATACCATGTTAATCTCATCTCGTGAGGTAGAAAAGTTATATATTTTCACTCGTGGCTGCGCCACTCGTGAAAATATAACCTTTCTACCTCACTCGATGAGATAAACATGGTATTTGTCAAGAAAAGACAGATATCCTCTATTTATTATATGAATGAGGGTGAGATACTCTGTTCTATCAGTGAAATAAACCCTCTATCTGGCTACAGTGGCGATAACCTTTATCACCACTCGAGTGACGTCAAGTTCAAGAGTTTGACGTCATGTAACAATGGTCTGACGTCATGAATTCTCATATGACGTCACACTGTTACCGCGGTGACGGGCTCTTCCAAGCGGCCGCTCAACATGAAATTAGCCTTTTTTGACGTAATTAGACGGATTTCATCATATAATAAATAGAATATCTGTCAATTCTTGACAAATACCACGTTTATCTCATCTCGTGAGGTAGAAAAGTTAAATATTTTCACTCGTGGCTGGGCCACTCGTGAAAATATAAACTTTCTACCTCACTCGAAATGCCATTAACAAGCTAAACTGTATTTGATATGTCCTACAGCACACGAGTCATTCTCTCCAAATAGATGAATTTGAAGTTAACTAATCTTCGCTAACCTCTGTTCAGGTTCAAACATTTTCTGAGCTCAAATGGATGACCGTGATTTGATGCAGTTGTACAATAAACGACATCGTATTATCATTTTTATACCATCTTTAAATACGATATGCCTTTAGGAAACTATGGTGACTTATAATTTCGAGAGAATACCTCGACGTAGCATAGCAACTGAATTGTAGTAGAGGCCCCAGTAGCAACAATTTTCAATTGCTGATAACCTGACCACGTTGTATAGCAACTGTGTATACACTTAGCTGATAAAACGCAAATGGCTTGAAGTGCGTTTTTGAGCCGCATTACATCAATCAGAGGTTCGGAAATTACTTTCGGCAGCTATATTGCGAGAGAATAAGGAAAATGTTCAAATACATATTAAGAAAAGTTAACCGTAAGTTGCAGTTAAACCATACTACGTATCAAACAGCAATGAGTGTACATCCTGACCAAAAATCCCCAGTATAAGTTTGGCTGAGCTACTTTTAGGGCAGAGAATGGATCGTCATTTTCAACAGTTTACTGTTGTGATGGGAAGCGTCCATAAAATCAGTGTGTCTATTCAGTGAAGCGGATCCGTCGTATCGCAACGCCCTTGTAGATAGAGAGCGTAGTGACGCCACCTAGCGGAGACCGGTAGTCAAAGGTAAACATCTCCTGGTTGTCAACATACACCTGTAAAGGTAACATGTACAAATGTGTCAGGTGTAAGTCATTAAAATTTGAAGGATAGGTATTTACAGTACTCGGTTCACAAAAATATCACCACTCATAATAAAACTAGTTAATGATATATAAATGACTTAATTTCATGAAATGACAAATATTGTATATGTATGATTCAATTTTTGTAACAAATAACCGAATGCTTTTCGGGAACAACACACAAGATGTTTCTTTACTCAGTATTGGATTCACATGATAAACAAAATTTGTATTAAACTAAACTTAAGAATAACAAAATGAAGTACACATTGCAGTTTATTTCGATTTACATGTAATGCATTTTATTACCTACGAGGGCAGTCATACCGAGGTTCATATTTTTCATATGTTGCCCTAGGGCAAAATATCACTTTTTCATTATGACGTCACGTTTTTAACAATGCTTTGACGTCACGGTTCACCTATGACGTCACAATCTATACGGGCCGGCGCCGGCTAGTCCGCCTATGCCTAGAAGTAGGTTTTGAGTATTTTCTTTAATTTTGAGACTATGGTAATAAACAGAATATTATATTCGTGTCCATGACATACTATGTTTACGACATTCGTGCCTAAATATCAGTATGTCCCTCGCTCTCGCTCGGGAAATACTAATATTTAGCCACTCGTGTCGTAAACATAGTATGTCATGGACACTCATGTAATATCCTCAATTAAATACAGCCAATTTACAATAACACATTGCGGTTTAAATAAGATAACTGCTGTCTGGTTAATGTCATTCTCTTCCCACAGAGGCAGATCAATGTTGATTTAGCCTCTGTTCTATTACGCCGACTTTATGGGATAGAATGGTAGAAGCCTGATTGGAGGCAATCAAAGTTGGTTGTGCAATCAGCGACGCTGTTCTTAAATTATCGTTTTGGCTACTGAATCAAGGCAAAAGCATTGTGATATGAACCACCCTTTCCATGTGAGAAGCGTTGTCCTTTGATAAAGAAATTTAAATGGATTGTGATGCGGGTTTTTTTCAGCCAGGGGAAACTGCCGGAACCCAGGGATTTCGGCGTAATAGAAGAGAGGCTAAATCAACATTACTTGATCTGCCTCTGTAACAGCTCTGTTGGGGGAGAATGGTTAATGTTTGGTAAAAGATATTTGTTCAATGTATCTAGGAGCACAAAATTGTTAGCCAAATGTCACATGCCTCTTTTTCGATGAACAGTTTGTGCTATATACCAAGTAATTTAAAAACATTTATGTACATGAAATGTATTTCAGAAAATAGAGCACCACTTACATGTACAAGTATTCTTTGAAGGATTATGTAAAACCATCAGTTTTCAGTTTTAAATGCGACGTCGAAAATGTGAAAGATTTTTTATTAAAAACCATACATATGATAAGTAAAACTGAAAAGTATACTTTTACTTTTGTTATGTATATGTATGTTAAGGTAAATTACCCTATACTTATCCAGGTCCGTGCATATGGTCATGTTGAACTCCGTGTTATCAGCAAAAGGCCACACAGGTGTGTCTGTGTGTTCCTGGCCATACACACCGTTGACCTTGTTGTTTCTCACGATGGTTCCACCTACAAATCCAGGTGTGTTGAAGCGGCAGTCAATCACTATGTTCTCATCACCATTGTCATGCTCCAGAACCGCACCAAACCTGAGAATATATACATATGAGAACTTACCTGCCTTGAAGGAGGACATGCTCTTACACTTCAACGAACGATTTTGTTTATTAAAATACCAATAACATTATTAATGAAATATAAACAATTGAAACTGGTATTGATTCATGTGCACTTTGAACGCTATAATGTTTGTGTGCATAACGACTTAAATGCGATTTGCTCTGGAATACATCAAACACCTAGAATAAGCATAAAGTCATTTCAAAGGGAAATCTTTTAAAGCTTTATTATTGATATGCGTGTCGAAATATGCGTTAGACTTCAAAGTCGCACTTATAAGAAATCAACAAAGCCATGTTATAACTGAGAATAATGTATGATAATCAGATCTCAGAATATCTTATAAACAACAGCGACACTTCAAACCATTAATATGATATGTACTATATTCTATCAAAGCCACTAAATTCTTATTTATGTTGACAACATGTAAAAAATAACCATATTAAACAGAAAAGAAGAGAAAAATATAAAACAGTGATTTTTAATTTCACCGATAGAAGGAAATGCACAAAGTGACATACAATTGAAAATAAATCTAATCTAAAGTGCCCTCTAAACCATTTCAGAAGATCCGGGAAACATAAACGGGAAAACTTTAATTATTCTTACGTATTCGCTGCGTTCGGTGTAGGAGTTCCTATCAACTGTATACAGGCACCCGGAAATATTTTACTCCCGACAGGAAGTTCAAATGGTGTAGTCTGAAAAAGTGCCAAAAGTGAATATATACTCTCCCAAAAAGGAAACGGTGATTTTGAGAATTGTTGTATGGAGTAAAACATACAAAACAATACATAGTTGATATTTCAATCCAAACTTGTTATTTGATTGTTTACAGCTTTGAAGCACAAAAGCGATGTTTTAATTTTACTATAAATTTGAGAAGAATTTGAAGACGTTTTTGGGAAAACAATCATTTAGGAAATGGCTAAAGCAAAATGCATGTAAGAGTAAGCCTTGTGGTACTTATAACCAAGCAAAAGGCTTACATTGTTTCACATTTTGTTACTTAATTTGACTTGGGTTATCACTTTGCAAGGACAAAATGTCGATAATAAAAACGTCGTCATACGTCAAACTGAACCCGAAGATTCATGATTCGCAGTAGTCTGGCATCATTATCACACACATTGTGTCGTTTGGTTGATTTATGTAAGTCACTTCCGTCCAAAAAAACGCCAAGAAGAGTGCACCAAAGAATTGCCACCAAAACCAAAATCTTCTACATCCCGGTCACATCATGACTTGTGTCATCCTCTTGCCACAGCTAGACAGATTATAATAATATCCCTGATTTGTGTGAAAAAATAAAGCCAGTGGCTCTGTAGGTCATCAGGCTTCATATCTATTTTGCTTTAGGGTGTGCCAATGTGGTTACCCCCTTACTTTGGACCACAGGGTCACCAAATGTACAATTTTGAATCTTCCTTATCTAATTTAAGAGTTTGCAGACACAGTTTCAGCTTTCTAGGCCTGATGCTTCTTGAGAAAAAGATGAAACAAGTTTAAAGGGTTATAATAGGGGCCACAAGGTCACATAAACAAATTATTATCCTCACTAGTCAAATAGTATATTCACAAGCTTTCAGCTGTCTGGGCCTTATGCTTCTAGAGAAGAAGATGAAAAATGTTTTTAGGACGTGGCCCCTGTGGCCCTTATAAGGGGCCAGAGAGGCCATCATTTTTAATCCTCACTAGTCAATGAGTGTGTACACCAAGTTTCAGCTTTCTAGACCTTATTGTTCTGGAGAAGAAGTCGAAAGTCCACAAAGTTTACGGACGGATGGACTGACGGATGGACAGATGGACGAACGCCGGACACCATGCCATGCCATAAGCCCATTGGGCCTTACAGGCCAGATAAGGTAAAAAAAGAGCCATTGGCTCTGTAGCTCAACAGGCTTTATATATGAATTTGCTTTAGGGTGTGGCCAATGTGGTTCTCCCCTAAGTAGGGGCCACAGGGCCACAAAATCAACAATTATTAATCCTCATTAGTCAAGGAGTCTGTACAATAAGTTACAGCTTTCTAGGCCTTATGGTTCTGGAGAAGAAGATGGAAATAGGTTTTTAGGGTGTGACCCCTGTTGCCCTTATGAGGGGCTACAGGGCCACCAAAGCTACAATTTTTAATCATCACTAGTCACATCCTGCTACATCAGCGTATATGTCTCCGCTAATGCTACAACCTATCCCCTGATATCCTCCTATAGTCTTCTGTCGTATCGCTATCTATAGCAAGCCAATCAAATGATTCCATTTCAGCGATAGCGACAAACTAGTTTCTTGGCTTCGTTCCGCGTGCTCATCTCGTGATTCAAATTAACAAATAGGAGTGCTATTAGAGTGCTATAGATAATAAATCTGATTCTCATTGCAGTCTCCCGCTAAGCTCCAAATCGCGCGCTCTTAGATTTCCACGTGCAACATCACTAGATAACAGTGTATGGAGTTCGAAATAGTTTGACTGAAAACAGACAGGCTATAAAAAGCGCTGAGCAATCACCCGTCAGCGATACGACAGAAGACTATAGGAGGATATCAGGGGATAGGTTGTAGCATTAGCGGAGACATATACGCTGATGTAGCAGGATGCACTAGTCAGGGCGTCTGTACACACAGTTTCAGCTTTCTAGGCCTTATGCTTCTGGAGAAGAAGATGAAAAAAGGTTTTAAGGGCGTTGCCCCTTTTGCCCTTATTAGGGCCACAGGGCCATCAAAGTTACAATTTATAATCCTCACTAGTCAATGAGTCTGTACACAAAGTTCCAGCTGTCTAGGCCTTATGGTTCTGGAGAAGAAAGTCGAAATTCCACAAAGTTTACGGACGGACGGATGGACGTATTGACGGATGGACGAACGGACGCCGGACACCATGCCATGCCATAAGATGAGTTAAAAAGTCGACTTATCGCTACGGAAAGTGTATATTCGACAACGAAGGCAAGATATTGCCCCGTTTTGGCTGGCTTCAAAGTTCAAAATCGTAAAAAATGACGTTTTATAATCAAAACTGCAAGCTAAGAAAATCTAGGAAGTTTATTCAGTAATGAATCATACATTCGTCATTACTAACAATTTGAGCATAACGTGTCTTGGGATTGTTTCCGTTGGAAAAAAAGATTTTATTGCAATCTGGAAAAAAGGATTTTATTATTTCTTAATGCAACAAGTCAAAAGATTCGGCTGAAACGGTGTAATGCGGTGAGGTGCAATAACCTACAGGCGGTACAAACGATTTTAATAATTGGCATTCGCTCGCCACAGAGGCAGGTCAAGTCATGTTGAGAGAATGGTTGATTGGTGCTTCTGAAGAATTTGTGAAGCAAATTACAACTTCAAAATTGTCCATGAACGTCACTTGCGTCTGATTATGGATCGAGAGAGATTGTTTCGAACATAATAACTTGAATTCATTAACAGAAAGTTAGGCGGCCTATTACCCTACCCTTTTAAAAGCCAAAAAGCTGTTAACACATGAGTTCCACCAACGATTGGTCATTGCAATGTAGGAAGAATTGGGACGATTTGCATAAATAGGACACCACCAAATTGTCCATTCCTTTCCACGGGGATGCGACGCAGGAATTTTTCCAAATGACAGACACACACTGACTTCAACGCCATCTGGTTTATTGCTTGGTGCCCCAAAGGGCACCAAGTATTATGATTTGATTGTCCTAAAACTTTTCTGAATTCTCTCTATATTACTCTTGATATTTTCAAAGGGAAGCCGCGCCAATCACATGTGTTGTATCCAAATCAAAAGACCAATGAACAGAGATGTAGCAAAAAATGTATTACGTCACCATGTGGGTAATACAAAATATTTGGCACGTTTAACTGTGGAATATGATTTCGCTTTAAATGTCATGTTAAAAGAGAAACAATATTTTCTATTAAAGACGCTGATAAATGTTAACAGACTCAATCAAAAACATCTTTTCTTGATGAAGAGTCTGCATTTGATCCAGATAAGAGCATTATTTCGCATTCAATAATCGCAGAATCCACTTTTTTATAACCCACGCGATTTAATTTCACGCTGGGCTCTCCTGGCGATTTAAAAGTAATGTTTGTGTAAGAACGATGGTGACATCGAAAAAAGACTTATGTTTACTAATAGGTAGATCACTTACGACCACGTGACCAAGTCATACTTAACGATGTCACTAAATGTTTACGTTGAAAACATGTATTTATTATCAGAGCTACTGACATTTACTCGTGCTATATTTAGAATATGACCTACATCGCTGGTTCCATACGGTTACTATAAGGCCCCGGCTTAGCTAAGCGGAGCTTGGTTGAAATCCCGTCAGATCATCGGAAAGTATTTTGTTTATTATCTGTAATACTACAGTTAATAATTAACTAGCATGACAAGGAGATATGGTTTTGGCAGTACGTTTTGCACAATTTCCTGTCATTGTCAACGCTACATGGCAACCCATGCAGTGCTTTTACTTCAAGTAACAACATCACAATGCCATAACATCATAAACTGTCACTGTCACATCACTGTCTTGAAAATCTAGTGTTGTTGTGTTCGGAAATTTACATTTTTTCTCTGAGATCTCAAAAAGAGTGAATTTGAATGATAAAAAGAATATGACCCTCGTGTCAACAATCGTTGATGAATGTAAAAAATATTCATAACTTTCAGCAATTCGTGTTGATAGAAATTAATTGTGTGAAATTAACTTTGAGTAATACTCGTGTTAATATTACTGCTGTTATCCAGTGTTGTATATATTATCACCCAAATTGTTCGACAAATCACAATCTCCTTCATCTGCCCATGTGGCACCAAGCATGCCTTTTTAAAGGCTTTTCTTATTACAGAACACGGAAACATAACTGAAACAAGTGTTCTCGTGTTGGCCAACTCGTTTTCTATGAATATGTAAAGTTTCGGTTTGTTATTTATTTCCTGTATATATCCATTCTCTCCAAACAGAGTTAGATCAAGACATAACATGTATCCTCTGTTTGGATATGACTAGATTGCGGGTTAGAAAGGGAGAAGCCGGATTTGACGCAATTAAAGTTAAATGTTAAAAGAGCGACGCTGTTCAAAAGTCACCATTTTGGCTACTGAATCATCCAAAGGTCCTGTAAATAAAACATACTTTCCATGCAAGATGTGTTTTCTTTTGCTGAAAATTCTAAAATGGTTTGTGGTGCATTCTTTGCCACAAGGAGAAACTGCTGAAATACAGCCGTGCGTTTAGTAACGTTGTTTACGGCGGGTAATCTTCTTTTAATTTTTAGTGTTCTGGAGCGCGAACATACCCGGATATTTCGTGTCAGATTGTTTGGTTGGGTCTTATTCGAACAGAGTTGGAACAGCATTTCATGATTTGGGCTACATATATGAGGAGGGAATGGTATTTAACTAACGTCATAGGTAGAAAACTTTAATGAGAAATGTTCAAAGGCTGGTAAAGAGAAACATGTATCCCTTTGTAAACAAGGATGAATGATGACATTCCACGTATCGATTGTTATAATATTCGAACTGAATTCAACCAACTTTTGATTTCATATATCTAATTATTAATCTCAAATTGTGAATTTGTATCTACTTTTGAATATCAAAAGGACGAAAGACAATAAGATTTCTAGGTGCTTATATCTCTGTTAAATATGCATAGGGGACTTAATGGCATTAAATAATAAAAAAAATTACAAAACGAGGAAAAGAACGTTCGATGTGGTAAGGACCAAGAAAGTTTCCAAAATATGTTTTCTACATCCTATTGGAAAATGCTAATGTTGATATTTTACCTTCTGAACACAAGCAGCTTGAAGACCTTGCCACTCGCCATTACCTCCGCAGACCCCAGTCTCGATATCAGGGAGGAAGTAGTCGTCACAGACAAACCAGGCCCTTGAACCCACATCTTGGCCCTCTACAGAGAGCACCTGCCCGTCTGGTATAGAGGGGGGCATGTCACACACGGGGGCATCTGCAACAAACAGGTGTTGTTGTATTAATTGTAGGCAAAAGAGGTTTTTGTTTCTGGTTACTGCATGCGTCAGTTTCAAGTAACACATCAAGCATGAACATGAAAGGAACTTTATAAACGAAACCGGATAAAGTAATAAAAATTTCTTCAAGAAAACCTTTAATAATGTTAATTTGTTTGTTTTTTCTATTTATGTTGAAATTTTGTGATTACACTCTATGAAAAGTGGCATTTCTTTGATCTGCCTGTTAAAGGGGCAGTAGCAGGTTTTTTGATAATTTTATATTTCAAATTTTTCAGTGATAATTGTAAGTTAATGCTAAATGTGTTATTTTGACAGTGTCAAAAATCTCATTACACAAGCCAAACATCCATAGTCAGAGATAAAAAATATGAAGATTCACATAAAATCCATTGGCGGCCATTTTGTGTGAACACCTTTAATTCATTTTGTGAAAGAAAAGGGTATCGCATGGCTAAACTTTACGTTATATATTTGAATTATTACTGCGCCAATTAGTTTAAATGCATTGTCTTTCAATTGGAACCATTAATTTTCATTTTCCTGACATCACCTTATATTCCCCCTAAAAACGTGCTACCGCCCCTTTAAGACTCAAACATGTTTGATGGTATCCTCAGAGGATTGGAGACAATCTTCTTATCAAGAGTCCAATGAAGAGCCAATAAGAGACTGAGAAACTGTCCTAGCTCTCTGTGAAATTTCTTATATATCAATACAAGAAAACTGCTTCATTGACGCAAACTTTACCATTTTCAAATTGTCGTCCATAACACGATCAAAACTCCCTGCATCAATCGAAGCGCTACATCAAGGTTAGTCCTATTGAGAATAATTCACCAAAGTTTTACATCCCTTACTTCATAAATTCGTGATTTACTTCAAATATCCTCAGTTAGCCTTTCATAATGAAAACATAATTATATTTGTAAACCTTGGTGCGTGTCTCAAAAAGGAGAAAAAACATTATAGAAATAGGCAAAAGAATAATAATGAGCTTCATATTATGTTATATAAACATGGCACACACAGAAAATTTAAAAACGCATATCGATTAAATCAATACAAGAAATATGTGAGCAATCTTTTAAAATTTACAAGGACGACAAACAAGATTATCGATTATCGGTTACCCTAAAGCTCTCAAGGCTTATCATCGATTGAACAACACTTCTGCGTTTCAATTACACATTTTCAAATCAAACGGCATATCGAAAACGTTAATGAAGGGAGTATTCCAATACAAAAACTGCTCTCAGAAAGATAATATCTCGAGGGACTTTATTGCTCGGTGCTTTTCAAAATACTTACATTGTATATGAATATATGAATATATGAATACCAATCCACAGTATGAATGGTTTTATCTAGCAGACGATGAATCAACTAAATTTTTTGTTGACACTTTCTGAATTAATTTGTAATGTTCAAAACTAGTTTTTAACGTTATATTCTGGTTGTTCAGTGTATAGATAATTGTTGGATCTATACGACTTTCTCAATAAATTTTTTTTATCCCATTCCGTTCATTAAGTTTTTACAATCGAATGAGAAGCTCATTCTAGGTACAAGTATATATATTCATTTTTCTGTAGTTCATCTTATCGCGTGTATAATAACTCCCGTTCATGTTCAACATTTTATATATACTTAATGTGTTTCCTCCAAATCAAAGTGCTTATTAAAGGAACAGTAGCACGTTTTAGGGGGAATATGAGGTGATGTCAGGAAAATGAAAATAAATGGTTATATTTAAACTAAATGAAGCCGTAGTAAATCAAATATATAATGTTAAGTTCACTCATGCGATTCCTTTTCCTACACAAAATGAATTATAGGTGTTCACGCAAAAATGGCTACCAATAGACCTCATGTGAATCTGCACCGTTTGTTACCTGACTATGGATGATTGGATTGTGTGAAGAGCTTTTAGACACTATCAAAATAATACATTTAGCAATAACATACAATTATCAGTGAAAAATCGAAAATATAAAAGTTTCAAAAGAACGTGCTCCGGCCCCTTAGCAGATGATACTAATCGTAAATAGTTATGTTATTTTATAGAAATCAATAACCAATATCTTGATCACGCTCTATGATGAACGTGCTACTGCCCCTTTAAAGTACATTAAATCAAGATAGTACGGAATATTCAGAAAGGTGGTTGCTATAGCTTCATGTTTCTAGCCTTTTCTTTATGTGAATTGGTACTGTCAAACAATTCAATGATATCGATGTTTCCATAGATCTTTCATTGCATTGAACATTAAGAATATTTACATGCACTTTTCAAAGGATGCTTCAATTCGAATATCGAAAGAAAGACATTGCGGGTTGTGTAACAACTTTAGTACAAAATCTATTAATCGTTTCATTTTAGTCTTGTAATTAGTTTCGTAATTTATGAATCAATAACTGGATTTGTGGCAAGACGTTTAACCGTCGTGAACAACGATGTTTTTTTACAGATAACTTTCTCTACATTTATATTGGCAGTCGAGAAAAAACATTCGAGTAAAATAAGCTAACAAAGGTCATGCTAAGACAGAAATGAAACAGTATATGTGATTTAAAAAAAATCATTTTTCAGGCAATATAATTTAGGAACAATCAAAAGAACATGTAATTTACACGTTCGCAAGGACTAATGACACCTATAGTAATTACATATGATAGGATTCATGTACTTGAAACCTACAAATTGCTAAAGAATTAGTTGTTCAGATAATACGTATTTGGTTGAATATTCTTAACTTTAAAAGTAGCACGTTTTAGGGGGAATATAAGGGTCAGGAAAAGAAATATATGATTCTAATTGAAAGACAATGAAGCAGTAATAAATCAACTACATAATGTTAAGCTCAGCCATGCGTTTCCTTTTTCTTACACAAAATGAAATAAAGGTGTTCACACAGAATTGGCTTTATGTGAATCTTTATAATGTGTTCTCTGACAATGGATGATTGTTTTGTGTAAGGAGAGTTTTTACTCAAAGTAATACCTTTAGCATTAACGTGCAATTATCAGTGAAAAATTGAAAGTATAAAATGTTCACCCCTTTAAGAACTTCGTAATGCTTTCTCAAACGTCATAGACGATTCTTTGATATCTGTCAGTATACCTAGAAATTCGTAGGTCTTTATGAGATGAGATCTTTCGCGAATCCTATTAACACAACAATGAACAGGTAAGAAGGAAATGAACAGCATTAATGGAATAACAAAATGTTATATTAATCTACGAATTCTCTACGTATTACATGAAGCAATGCCATTGCTAGAATGGACAACGACTGCCGATATACTGGATTCACGATATTTAAAGTAAGCTGCTGCTAACTCCACGTCTTTCTACAAATTGACGTAACAGTGACGTTTTTTTAGTCGTACCCGATATATTGGAGCCGATCCTTTTTCAGTATTCATACATTTTGAATGTATGATTTCTTGAAGGTCGCAGAGATACTAAGAGCATTTTTTACGAATCAAACCGAATATCAACTCTTCCAATAGAGGTATTGTCAAAGTTATTAAACCATTTGCTCCCCACACAGGTATTTCAAGTCATAAAATGACGATCCAACCTATATCTATATAAACCTACATTTTTAGCAGAAGTTAGTTTTGCAATTAGCAATGCTAGCGCTGTTCAAAACTGATCGTTTGAGTCGTTTGAGTCTTAATCAAGTCAACGTCCTTGTGTCAAGAACCACCTTTCCATGGCAAAAGTGCTTAAACTTTTCAATCGGTTTGTGATGCAAAATGCCGCTAGAGAAACTGCCTGAAACCAAGGATTTGGTCTCATTCGAAACGATGTTTGAACAACATTTTATGGGTCGAGCCAGAGATTTAAATCTGAACTGTTTAAGTCAATAGTCCATTGTTTAGCTCAGATCATCAGTTATGAGCAATTGCTTGACCTATCTGTCACGTGACTTTACAAAAGCAGTTAGACGATTCCTATCTTTTAATCACAAATTTCAAAATGCATTAAATCTGTCTAGCAAAAGTAAAAGAAAAACATTGAGGTTAATAAATCTATTGCGATGTAAACTGCCAACAGTACAAAGTAAAAAGTATAAAGAAAAACATTTGGGGTTTAGATTAATTAACATGATTAATTCCATGATATCCTGTTTATCATTTGATAAAATGGAAAAGGTATTGGGACCGTTAATAAAAAAAATAGAAGGGATTGATTTCAAATGTATCGAATTCTTTGTTTACCTGAACGTTTCCAGTAAGTAAGAGCCCCTGTTTCTGGAATGGTACCTTCAGGTTCCACAGGTATATTTTGGTAACTGTAGCAGGTTCCATCAAGAGCGCTGTAGGTAAAAGCCAGACAGGCTGGATCCATGTGACAATGTCTGATACACCCCGTCATGTCGGAGAAATGTTTGACCTCAGAAAAAAGACCAAACTTTGAGTTTGTAAGTTCATTCGATATAATAAAATAAGAATTTGAGCAACACTAAACGTTTTCCATTATACAGCTGAGACAAAGAAATATGAGATACTTCATTGTTCTTGTCGGTATCAGGAGCAAACACCTCAAGTTCATATGAATGGTCTGACTAAATGTACTGAAGTTCCAGAAATGTCTAATCAACAAACACTTCAACCCGGGTTACTTGATCGTTTTGTACTCTTCGCCAACCAATAGCAAGCTGAGCGCTTAATGTATCGCTAACTTCCTGAAATCGACAGAGAAGACAGATTAATGGTGACAATCGTTCGCTTCAATGAAATTTAAACAGTACACATATTGATTAAATAACTCTTAACGGAAATACTTGAGATAAATCCATTCTCCATTTGGTTGTCTTCCATCAAATCAATCCTACAAAAATACAGTTTCTTATTGTTGCTATAAATCTTCTTTTTTTCAGTTGCAAAAACAATCTGAGCTACCGAATCGATCAATAAGAAAGGGCAAAGATAACAAATTAAGTCTTAAATGTTAAATTTAAATAAACATGCTTTTAAGGTCTATTTGAAGAACAATGCTCAATTATTCTTTTTATTTTGGAGCCACCTTGAATGAATATGAGTCATGCAATTAGAAAAACAGAACGTGCAGTTACTGCATCTTCCTCTGTCACTTCCATAGGACAATTAGTGTACAATCTCTGCATCTTCCTCTGTCACTTCCATAGGACAATTAGTGTACAATCTCTGCATCTTCCTCTGTCACTTCCATAGGACAATTAGTATACAATCTCTGCATCATCCTCTGTCACTTCCATAGGACAATTAGTGTACAATATCTGCATCATCCTCTGTCACTTCCATAGGACAATTAGTGTACAATCTCTGCATCTTCCTCTGTCACTTCCATAGGACAATTAGTGTACAATCTCTGCATCATCCTCTGTCACTTCCATAGGACAATTAGTGTACAATCTCTGCATCTTCCTCTGTCACTTCCATAGGACAATTAGTGTACAATCTCTGCATCTTCCTCTGTCACTTCCATAGGACAATTAGTGTACAATCTCTGCATCTTCCTCTGTCACTTCCATAGGACAATTAGTGTACAATCTCTGCATCTTCCTCTGTCACTTCCATAGGACAATTAGTGTACAATCTCTGCATCATCCTCTGTCACTTCCATAGGACAATTAGTGTACAATATCTGCATCATCCTCTGTCACTTCCATAGGACAATTAGTATACAATCTCTGCATCATCCTCTGTCACTTCCATAGGACAATTAGTGTACAATATCTGCATCATCCTCTGTCACTTCCATAGGACAATTAGTGTACAATCTCTGCATCTTCCTCTGTCACTTCCATAGGACAATTAGTGTACAATCTCTGCATCTTCCTCTGTCACTTCCATAGGACAATTAGTGTACAATATCTGCATCATCCTCTGTCACTTCCATAGGACAATTAGTGTACAATATCTGCATCATCCTCTGTCACTTCCATAGGACAATTAGTATACAATCTCTGCATCATCCTCTGTCACTTCCATAGGACAATTAGTGTACAATATCTGCATCATCCTCTGTCACTTCCATAGGACAATTAGTGTACAATCTCTGCATCATCCTCTGTCACTTCCATAGGACAATTAGTGTACAATATCTGCATCATCCTCTGTCACTTCCATAGGACAATTAGTGTACAATATCTGCATCATCCTCTGTCACTTCCATAGGACAATTAGTGTACAATCTCTGCATCTTCCTCTGTCACTTCCATAGGACAATTAGTGTACAATCTCTGCATCATCCTCTGTCACTTCCATAGGACAATTAGTGTACAATATCTGCATCATCCTCTGTCACTTCCATAGGACAATTAGTATACAATCTCTGCATCATCCTCTGTCACTTCCATAGGACAATTAGTGTACAATATCTGCATCATCCTCTGTCACTTCCATAGGACAATTAGTGTACAATCTCTGCATCTTCCTCTGTCACTTCCATAGGACAATTAGTGTACAATCTCTGCATCTTCCTCTGTCACTTCCATAGGACAATTAGTGTACAATCTCTGCATCTTCCTCTGTCACTTCCATAGGACAATTAGTGTACAATATCTGCATCATCCTCTGTCACTTCCATAGGACAATTAGTGTACAATATCTGCATCATCCTCTGTCACTTCCATAGGACAATTAGTATACAATCTCTGCATCATCCTCTGTCACTTCCATAGGACAATTAGTGTACAATATCTGCATCATCCTCTGTCACTTCCATAGGACAATTAGTGTACAATCTCTGCATCTTCCTCTGTCACTTCCATAGGACAATTAGTGTACAATCTCTGCATCTTCCTCTGTCACTTCCATAGGACAATTAGTGTACAATCTCTGCATCTTCCTCTGTCACTTCCATAGGACAATTAGTGTACAATCTCTGCATCTTCCTCTGTCACTTCCATAGGACAATTAGTGTACAATCTCTGCATCTTCCTCTGTCACTTCCATAGGACAATTAGTGTACAATCTCTGCATCTTCCTCTGTCACTTCCATAGGACAATTAGTGTACAATCTCTGCATCTTCCTCTGTCACTTCCATAGGACAATTAGTGTACAATCTCTGCATCATCCTCAGATAGTTTCGAAAGAGAAAATATGTGTGCAATCGTTTCAAATTTCCCTATGGTTGCGATACAATCAGCATCTTTGCAAAGTGTTGATCGCTTTGACACCAACGGGTCTATCAATATGATTATTATTCTACTAGACATGATTTTATCAAACTTACGGTTGATATATTGATTATACAATTCTTTCGTGTTTAGGAATTCATTTATTTATGCTGATATAAATCAACCTTTGGATATTTTTTTCAATATTAATTAAGCTATTTTAACGTTACTTGTCGTTCTCATTAATAATGAAATGTCAGTCAATTCCTGTAGAGTGAATAAAGTTCGAATTCCAGAATATAAATGTATTCAAATGACACAAATCAATTAGGCTGCTTTAACTTCTTATATTCTCTCCGCACAAAGGCAGATCAAACTTGAAATGTTGATCGAGCCTTAGTTCTTACAGTTTAAGTTAACCTTGCCTCAAAATTTTCCGTCACTCCTATACTGAGTCTAGAAAGGCCTAATAAAGGGTCGAGTCAACAAAAAAAAATAAAATTGAAATACCGCAAAAATACAAATCCAAAGAAATTGATAATACCAAAAGGCACATCTACATATGCTAACTAATCCCCATACCAAGTTTCATTGAGCTAGGTCTAACCGTTTTTGAGTTCTACTCAGGAAACGAAATTATTACGGACGGACAGGACGATGACTATATCTCACGGTAGTACATACTGGTAGGATAAAAAGGGGAAAATATAAGTTTTAATGTATTTCAAATGATTAATGATATTTTCCAAGCACTTTGCTTTAAACGAATCTATTTGAATTAGCAATGCAAATAATGGTATGGTAAGTTAAATAATTCCTTCAATACCATCAGTAAACGTTATCAGGAAATATTTAGGGCAAACTGACCAAGGTTCGGACAGTGTTCCGATCCAAATATTTTCAAAGATCGTACTGTAAATTATCATTGGAAGAAACGAATATTAAGCCAATTATTCCATTAGGAATTATATTTTTAATTGTATTACGATTTATTTTTGTAGAAACATGCGTAGATTACCTGAAATTAATGGTTTTGATTGTGTATATCAACTCGCCCGGGGTTCGGACAGTCTTGACCTAACATCGGACAGTACCACTCAATGTTCTCGCATACATCACTACTTTAATATATGCCTCAAAAAGGTTAATTTTATCACCCAACACATATTAACTCGTGTATTTTCAATGATAAACCGGTAATTTGCAAATATGATTCAATATTATGATAATACACGGCTTCGTTTTCGAAGATAAACTTCACGGCAACTCCCGAATGCGCCGCTAGAATCTGATGACGTCACAATGGCATTTTCAAGCTTTGACGCAAAAACACTGTACAGTCTAAACTTAATGATTTAAGGATAAATAATTTTTTAATATGTGTTGGTTGAATGTTTCTCTATGTTTCCTTAGCAATTGCTAGATAATTTATATGGTTTTCAATTCTCTATAAAGAAAATTTATAAGTGTCCGAACCATGGTCAAAACTGTCCGAACCAAGGTCATTTTCATATATTTCGAAAATCTCGATATTTACTTCTAAATTCACTTTTAAATTGCAAATATTTATCGGAGTGTGATTATATAGAAGTTTCTCTTTTAAAACAGATAAAGCATATGATCATTTGACGCTTCCTACATTTCCTTAAATTTGTGCAAACATTTACATGAAAACAAATATTTCGCCAATTTCCTCCATGAACCAGTTTATTGCCCCTGTCCGAAAAAAGTAAGTTGGGAAATAGGTACGATAATAAAATGTTTATCAAGAAAAATATACAGCAAGACAGATTGCAAAGATATATTTTGAAACAAATGACATGTAGATATTGCGCGTATTACTGCGTCAGCTTCTAATCAAAAGTGTCCGAATTCGAAGTTCGGGCGACTTCGGGTGGTGTCCGAACCTCGGTCGGTTTGCCCTACTATTCCATTGATACATAGAAGATATCTGTCTTTTCTTGACTAATACCATGTTTATCTCATCGAGTGAGGTAGAAAGGTTATATTTTCACGAGTGGCGCAGCCACGAGTGAAAATATTTAACTTTTCTACCTCACGAGATGAGATAAACATGGTATTTGTCATGAATTGACAGATATTCTATTTATTATTTGATGAAATCATACTAGTTACGTCAAAAAAGGCCAATTTCATGTTGAGCGGCCGCTTGGAAGAGCCCGTCACCGCGGTAACAGTGTGACGTCATTGGAGAATTCATGACGTCAGACCATTGTTACATGACGTCAAACTCTTGAACTTGACGTCACTAGAGTGGTGATAAAGTTTATCACCACTCAGTAGAGTGACGATAAAGGTTATCACCACTGTAGCCAGATAGAGGGTTTATTTCACTGATAGAACAGAGTATCTCGCCCTCAATCATATAATAAAACAGTATAACACTCATTGACCTTTCGGAAATTACATTTGCAATCTATTTCATAAGAAAAGATTAACTTTACTTGTGTTAACTACTATTTTATTTGTTTGGCATTGTTTCAGGTTTTCTTTTGGAATAGTTGGTGGCCCTGATAAGGGCCGTTTACAAATTATATGCGTGACATTTCTATGATAATTCAGGAAATATCACAACGTCTGCAAACTTCTCTGCAAGCGCATAGTAGACATTCCTAATTCCTTCAATAGTAGCCATGCGAAGTCGCATCTTGTACCGAAAGACTCGAGAGTTATCTGCCATTGCCCTGTCATAGCGTATCTGCGTATGTTCCAGCCTTTCGTTCAGGAGGCGTACTTGGGCGCATGCCCAGTTGAACTTCCTCCTGGCAGTCCTGATCCGGGATTGACGACGTGTATTGGAGGAGACAGTCATTATGGAACTGATTGGTACTTCGCGGTTTCCGGATATTTATTCTGTATCGTACACGTGACTTGCTTTCATAATGGAATGAGTGTTCGCATCGGTGTCATTGTTTAGTTGAGAGGATTAACTCAACCTCTGGACATGTGTTCATCAATGAAAGGATGTCTTCACAGAGTGTCATTCTAATCTGAAAGGATAATCTCAAAGTCATCTGAACTGTTTTTCCATGTGATTGGATGAACTCTCAGTAATGATGATGATCGAACTCTCAAAGGATAAAGTCCTTTTCATACAGGGATTAGCATGGTTTGTGATTGGCTTCATTGGCGAAGGATTAACTTGTTTTGACACGGAATTGTTTCATCTTATCATGGGTGGCACTTACTTTGAAAAAACAACTTTTCATTTAACTGTATAATTTTATCTTAACTGTTTACAACTTATTTTATGATCCCATGGTTATTTCAAAATTTTAGTTTGTTACAACTTCACTTTAAGGGGGCAGTAGCACGTTTTTAGGCGGAATATAAGCTGATGTCAGGAAAATGAAATTAATAGTTCCAATTGAAGGGCAATGTATTTAAACTAAATGGAGCAGTAATAATTTAAATACAGAATGAAAAGTTTCGCCATCCGATTCCTTTTTCTTATACATAACGAATTAAAGGTGTTCACAAAAATTGGTCGCCAATGGATTTTTATGTGAATCTTCACATACTTTTTCCTCTGACTATGGATGATTGGCTTGTGTAATGAGATTTTTTACACTTTCAAAATAATACATTAATCATTAACGTACAATTATCAGTGAAAATTTTAAGATAAAAAAGTATTAAAAAAACTTGCTACTGCCCCTTTAATATACCCTGTTATGGCGCCGTTAACCTTTATTTAGACATGCATATCCTTGTTTGCTAAATTGACGCCCACGTAGCTATAGGCGCAATCCGTGTTAGTCTTCATATCCTGTATTCATTCTAGTCTCAAAGAGTATACGCATTAAAAAATTATGACATACAAATAGGCGACATCAACAATAGCTTCAAGCAAAACTGACAGAACTCAATGTGAGCATCAAATGGAATTATAAGGTCTTTACAACTTCAACACATATTGTTTTAACACAGAAGAGAAATAAATCTGTATGCCATGCACAAGCTAAGAGAACACTTCGTGTCATTAATGATTATGATTACACATATATTTATTCATGAATATGAATTAGGATTCGTGAACAAGTTGGTCTGATTATGTTGATGTCTCTCCTATACAATATACGTTGTAAGATTTTTACGATGGCAATACGGACTGAAATGTGGCTAGAACGACTTGATCCTAAATGGCAAAATAAATGGTATTACAAATCCCATTTGAGTCCTGTTACATTATCTTCTAGTCGATACATGTTTAAATCTATTTGATCTCAATTCTAAAGCATGTGATTTCAACATATTTTATTTGTTATTATTTACATGAATATGAATTGAAACTACAAGCTTTGAGTTTATTAAGTGCCGCTCAATTAGATATGACAATATATCAGTCAATGATTAACATAACAATTAAAAATGAAATTAGATTAATTATATTGCTTCTACAGCATGTGCAGTTAAAACAATGCGGATTTTGTTTCGAAATCATTTGACTGTAAGGTGACGAGGAATACGAATCAATCATGATAAAATGAACATGTATGAGCTGTTAAATATGTAATGTGCTTTAAAGACCTTTCGAAATATCCTTTTATCGATAATCAATTTCCTTCTGTCCCTCCCATGTGCAAAACCTCTATGATGTGATCGAATGTTTTCCTTTTGTTTACGCTTACAAAAGAAAATCAGTCTGTTATTATTGATAGGTAGATAATGATTAAATGTATAAGCTAAAATCAAACGAGGAGTTTCAGCATTAATATTATTATCAATTTTTGTTCGCATCTTAAAGGGGCAGTAGCACGTTTTTTGATGATTTTATATTTTAAAATTTTAAAATTTTCACTGATAATTGTAAGTTAATGCTAAATGTATTATTTTGATAGTGTCAAAATCTCATTACACAAGCCAATCATCAATAGTCGGAAGGCAAAGTATGCAGATTCACATAAAATCCATTGGCGGCCTTTTTATGTGAACACCTTTATTTTATTTTGTGTAAGAAAAAGGAATTGCATGGCTAAACTTTACGTTATAGGTTTGAATTATTACTGCTCCATTTAGTTTAAATACATTGTCTTTCAATTGGAACCACTAACTTTCATTTTCCTGACATCACCTTATATTCCTCCTAAAACGTGCTACTGCCCATTTAACCTCTAAAATGAAATATTTACCACTTACATTACACTTATATCTATCTTTCAATTCACATACAATACATCAATATGCTTAAACAATCAATTCTCTTGTAAAATTATCGAAAGGGACTTTTTAGTTTGCAGTGTTCTTTGACTTAATCTTTTATGTTATTGTTGTTGGTTCATACTGAGCAAGACCAAAGGTGTCTTGCATGTTGTGTAAGTTTTACCAGTATCTGAAATAAGGTTTCCCGTTTTCCTTCGTCACAATAACTATCATACATATATTTGAATTCAAATACATGTATGATAAAGTCATTCAATTAGAAAAAAACGCTTTCATTTGACATTTAATGAGTTTTTTCATTTTTTCATACACTTCATGTATCGAATTCACTTTGTGGCATTGTCAAGTTTTCAATCTTGAAAGTTGGTGGCCCTGAAAAGGGCCGTTGTTGTCTGATTGCTCAGATATGTAACTAAAAGAGCTCCGGGAAGGAAATCATCCAGCCATATTTCTCGGCAAGAGCGAAGAACACATCTCTCACGCCCTCCAGAGTTGCAATTCGTAAGCGAATGTTGTAGCGGAAGGACCGAGAGTTATCTGCCCTTGCCTTGTCGTATCTCAACTGCGCATGCTTCAAACTCTCGTTCAGGAGATGAACCTGAGTACAAGCCCACTTGAATCTCCTCCTAGACTTCTGAATCCTGGTCTGACGACGGGTGTTAGATGAGACAGTCATTCTGTAGCTAATGCTGATGTGACATCCACCGGGTTTCAAGGGTATTTATGCACGGCGTGTTTTGACGCGTGACATCGTTCACTCATTAAAGAACGCTGTTGTTATATGACGTGTTTTCAGAGACTTTTGTTGACCGAGAAAAGCTTGCCAACTTCAAATAGGTTGTTGATACAGTGACGATCATGAAAAACAAAAGATAGTTATTTGTTGCCAATATTTAATGTAACCACTAAATGTCTGATCTTTGATAAATTTCAAATTAACTATAACATCATTTGCAATTACATTCTTTGTAGATCTATTAAGTTGTACGTAATCCTCAGTATATATTCGATTATCTTAAACCTGTAACTTAAACTTCAAGCTGATTAAACTTTGATTAATTTACTTGTCACTATACGAAAATAAACACTACCATTTGGACAGAAAGAAATATTCATTCAGTTAAAGGCCACAGGCCCATAATACAGGCATTTGCTTTATTCATAGGCTGGTGCACATGGTGAATGGGAACATTATTTAAGTACATGATAAAGAAAATTACATGTATCATTTATAATATGGTCATTGTCAGATTTTAAAATGTTTTTGAAGTTTACAATGGGATCAAGATTCTTCATATATTTCTGTTAATATTGTAGCCTTAATTCTGAGAAACCCCCATACTTCAAGAACACATGAAACTCATCTTCTACATCATATTCGAGTTACAAAATAAACGTAATATGCCATTATGATTTACATAAATTTATCTACCAATTTCAACTGACAAATGAAAGTTGCCCCATCTAAATTTGGAAAGTCTTTGCTTAAATAAATATAAGAATATAATGCTCTTCAAAGCTTTCTTACCTGTCCGGCTTTTAGTGACATACATTTGTAAGAACCGATGCATTTTTCTTCAAAAAAGAGTTTAACTTGTCTTTATTTAGCCAATCAGATCGTTTTTCTCGTTGAAATTTTATCGAGAAGGTGGCGAGAAAATGATCTGATTGGTTATATCCGAAGTCGGGCCGCGCGAGCGAATCTAGCCTCTGAGCCCAGGGTGCAGATTAGTGGAGTTGTGTACTGATCTGCCATCGTCACTTTGATTTAACTGTATTTTGTTAGGGAGCGGCTTTAATATAAGCATTATTTGTATGTTTGCCAATCCCGTTTCTTTTTTGGAAATAAACTATGTTTTAACCATAAATATAAGAAATAATCAGTATTGCCAACATCATGCATGGCTAATCTGGGCATAACCAAAGCCATATCTAAATTAAATATTTTTATAAATGAAACACATGTTGCCCAAGTAAAGCGGCCTGAATTATCTAGGAACTTATTCATGCTGTACCATTTAACTCACACTAAATGCTACCCTGAGATTTAAAGTATAGTGCGATGATTGAGTGATCCAGGTGGATAGGCGCTCAGAACGATATGATTTAAACATATTTTATGCATGAAATGATACATGAAGGGATTTGCCAACAAGCTCCGGAGAGCTTATTTTAAGGCCGCTCCAATACAACTTCATTTGTATAGATATACAAACATATGTCAGATATGTGTCACATCATAATTCAAGTTCAAACAAATATATAAAGAACGATATCTAAGTATCTTAGAAATTGTGTTCAACTAAATGAGCATTAAGAATGTGTATATAAGTCTATTTCAATTTCACAAATATTGCACTTTTTATTTGCATTGTATCTTGGCAGTGTTAAGACATATAGGTTGGTTCTATAATAACTGTTATTGTAACACTACGTGTTCTTTATCACAAATGATGATTTCGATTTAATTGTAATGTTTAAGACATATCTGGTCGCTCGATTGTCACTTTTTGATCTTGCAATATCGCGGTTTTATTGGCTTAAATGTATTTATTAAGTAAAACTGAAACAGCATGAGTATTATTGTTGACATTTACAAATACAAATATTTTTTTCTTATAGTCTTGTCAACCTGTAGCACAGTAAACTTGCGTCGGGGTCAAAACGTGATACAATACAAATATGCACGTGTTAGTTTTCGTTAAAAGTAAGGCCATAAGAATAATCATATTAATACAGGAGTAAGCATGTCCACTCTGCAGTACAACTCAATAAAGAACCGCTTGATTTAAAGGGAATTGAGTTCATATTGATCATGTAAACAGAATTTTGCTGATATCGTATTTATCAAACATTGCATCAATAATGAAAGCTGATGTGTTCATGGACCCAAACATTAATGCGTCAAACTATTTGGTAATTGTCACGAGTTTAATGATTCAATCGACCTTTCTTTTCTTGTCGTTGCCTACTTCAAATATTTATATGTGAAAGTATAAACAGACAGCTAGTTCAATGTCTTTTCCTAAGTAGGAAGAGGATGCTGTTTGACACGAGGTTGATTCCAGCTTTACAGAAGAAGTAGGAGAAGAGGATGGTGATGATGATGATAAAGAAGAGAAAGAAGAAGTAGGAGAAGAGGATGAAGAAGAGGAAGAGGAAGAGGATGGTGGTGATGATGATGATGATGAAGAAGAGAAAGAATAAGTAGGAGAAGAGGATGAAGAAGAGGAAGAGGAAGAGGATGGTGATGATGATGATGAAGAAGAGAAAGAAGAATAGGAGAAGAGGATGAAGAAGAGGAAGAGGATGGTGATGATGATGAAGAAGAGAAAGAAGAATAGGAGAAGAGGATGAAGAAGAGGAAGAGGATGGTGATGATGATGATGAAGAAGAGAAAGAAGAAGTAGGAGAAGAGGATGAAGAAGAGGAAGAGGATGGTGATGATGCTGATGATGATGAAGAAGAGAAAGAAGAAGAAGGAGAAGAGGATGAGGAAGAGGAAGAGGATGATGATGATGATGATGAAGAAGAGAAAGAAGAAGTAGAAGAAGAGGATGAAGAAGAAGAAAAGGATGATGATGAAGAAGAGAAAGAATAAGTAGAAGAAGAGGATGAAGAAGAGGAAGATGATGGTGATGATGATGATGAAGAAGAGAAAGAAGAAGTAGAAGAAGAGGATGAAGAAGAGGAAGAGGATGGTGATGATGCTGATGATGATCTAGAAGAGAACGAAGAAGTAGGAGAAGAGGATGAAGAAGAGGAAGAGGATGGTGATGATGCTGATGATGATGAAGAAGAGAAAGAAGAAGAAGGAGAAGAGGATGAAGAAGAGGAAGAGGATGATGATGATGATGATGAAGAAGAGAAAGAAGAAGTAGAAGAAGAGGATGAAGAAGAGGAAAAGGATGATGATGAAGAAGAGAAAGAATAAGTAGAAGAAGAGGATGAAGAATAGGAAGATGATGGTGATGATGATGATGATGAAGAAGAGAAAGAAGAAGTAGAAGAAGAGGATGAAGAAGAGGAAGAGGATGGTGATGATGCTGATGATGATGAAGAAGAGAAAGAAAGAGTAGGAGAAGAGGATGAAGAAGAGGAAGAGGATGGTGGTGATGATGATGATGAAGAAGAGAAAGAAGAAGTAGAAGAAGAGGATGAAGAAGAGGAAAAGGATGATGATGAAGAAGAGAAAGAATAAGTAGGAGAAGAGGATAAAGAAGAGGAAGATGATAATGAAGAAGAGAAAAAGATGAAGTAGAACAAGAGAAAGAAAGTAGAAGTAGATAGAGAAGCTGGAAAAGAAGTAAAACAATTAAAAAGAAGTAGGAGAAAGGAAGATGTATAGAAGAAGAAGAAGAAATAAAAGAAGAAGGCGAAGGAGACGAGGAAAAGAGAAAGTCAGAAACAAGAAAGAAAAAAAGAAAGGAAAGATAAAGAAATGAAAATGTGAAATATAAAATAAATAAACCCTACTGTACCTTACCAGGTTGTAGTGACCTCAGTGCTCAGTTATTTAAAATTGTACTTGAAAATACCTCTTCTTGTGACTAAGGCTATGGACACTAGTTTCACATTTTATTGTAAAAAAAGAATCTCGCCTTAGAAGAGTCTTGTGCTATAGAATATATAATGTGTTTATAAAGGTTAAAACTGCAGACAATATTTTTACTTAAATCAATGGATTTTGATATATTTGATTTTGAAAACAAAGAGGCAGAGATTAAATCATCCAAAGTCAATTTATCATGACGTAACCATGAAAATGTGAAATGTACAAATACTGCACGACTTTAAGCCTGCCCATACAGTGATGTCATTGCATTGTGATGTCACAATTGTGATTACATATGTCATGGCAGGTCATTGATCCAAATCTTCTATCTTAACATCGTACCTTCAGCACAATTATACCAGTTACCTGAAGAAGTTCTACAGAATTTGGACTCGAAGGTTACAAACTAGCACCCGGGTTTACTTCTTTTATATATTTATCATATAATCATTGGTTCAATACACATCGTAAAGGTTTTAACCATGAAAGGTTAAATCCACTGGCATGTGCCACAATTTTGGTGTATTGTGTTCAATTGATCCTATCACTGTGTTTCATGTAAATACGTATGATATATAATGTTATTTTATGATTTGTTTTGAATTTTAAAAATAATCCCCGAAAACAAATATGAAAAAAAAAAATTTCAATAATTATGAATTTCATTTCAAAATGAGAATTGAACACTCAATACGAGTACTCTATGGGGTCTTGAAATGTGCGATCTTCTGCAGAGATTG
The DNA here is from genome assembly GCA_916613615.1 of Steromphala cineraria. Taxonomy (NCBI): domain Eukaryota; kingdom Metazoa; phylum Mollusca; class Gastropoda; order Trochida; family Trochidae; genus Steromphala; species Steromphala cineraria. The sequence goes on from OU744730.1 coordinate 9,475,831, forward strand.
TAGGACGCTTCACAAAGATGATATTAACGCTGTTAATAATTTGTGAAACATGGTTGTGAAAAGTACACGAGTACATTTGATAGTCTCAGGTACTCATAGAAACTTTAAAATTCTGATCTATAACTCATTGCACTCGATGTTCCTGTATCTAATAACGATCTTATACAAATAGTATTGATATTCATATTTTATTTTTAATGTATTTGGTATATTTTTTTCAAATTGTATTGATGGTAAACGATTGATGTTAGGACAAAACACTTTGGCGGGGTTACGGCTGACATTATAAAAAACCTGAGGTAGGCTTTGAACAAAAAGTACAAACCAGCTTTCATAGTGTAACATGGAATCGATTCTTCTATATTGTGCACGAAGTGCCTTTATTCCTAATGGTTAATTATTGGCATTTGTCAAAGATTAGCTTGGTGCTCAGAACATAATGCATGTTCCATATACAAATGTACATTATTGACATTTGTCTGGGCTTAACTAAGTACTCACATATGTACAGTTCTGGGGCTCCTAACTATAAACAGTCTATAATTACGTTTCTAACGAATACGCGATGAACCGTTTAGGATCATAGTTATTTTATTTTGGTAGTGTACAACCTCGAAAATCTACTTTCATGTGGTAAAACATGAAGTAAAATTTAATGAAATGTCCACTCTGACATAATAATTGTTCATTTATAAACAAATTAGAATAAAATCTCCCCAAATGCAAATGATGAAAATGTGAACAATAAAGTGTAGGTATTCATATTTTACCTAAAACGACTACATGATAAAACTACACAATGTAAGATAAACTTACTTAATGTAAACAACATTTTTGAAGTTTACCTTCACGCATTTAAATATTTGATATCATTCACGATAAGAGGCTATTGCATATTCAATCCTAATTCTTAATTTTTTTTAATAAAGTAGAGATTCTGTGCGGGTTCTTTTTCTATTTTTTTCCTTCTTCACACGTTAGATAAACCATCACCAGCATTTGTTCCTTAGGGTTCTTACTCATTTTGACATGTTAATAATTTTAATAATAAATAGAGGTTATCATGTGAGTGTGCTTTGGGATCGTAAATATCCTGCATTAGGAATAAACATTGTATTTTGCGAGCCTTGGCGAGCTAAATACATAGTGTTTATTCCTAATGCAGGATATTTACGATCCCAAAACACACGAGCATGATAACTTCTTTATCATACAATGTCATTTTAAAATTTGATTAGAAAAAATGCCTTACAATACTTTGTTAATGGTTGACGTTATTTTAAGAATCGCGCATTGATATATGCAAATGAACAGAGCAATGACTCTGACGGTGAAATGACCAAATATAATTTCTCCTTATAAATGCCTTTTATTGTCGTTTGTGCTATTTTGTCGCGACTCAAAAGTTTTAAAATTTCAAAAATCTGTAAAATACAATGATTTTAAAAACTTAAAAACATTTTAAATGGTCTTTGGTGGGATCGAACTGACGTTCTTTAATCCGACGTCATCGAGAGGACGAGTCAACCTCAGGTAGGTAGGTAGGTAGGTAGGTGAAATTAAGGGCGAAGTTTGGGCCAAGGATGACCTACATGCCCCCGGCACTAGGAGTGATTATTGAGAGTTAAAAACGTTTAAAAGTTAAAATTGAGCATAAAATGTTATATGAGATCATATTTGCCAGTGTTCTTGACAAAATTCAAAACTGATCTTTGGAGAGTCAACCTCACCAAGGGGCAAGAGTTGCTTCCCTTCGGCTACTTGACAATGGCAGCTTGCTGTTGATACAACCATTGAACGAAGTTCAACGAACATTGATGGCCGGAGAGCTAAATTAGATGATAGTCTGTGGATTTCCAATTCAAACTAAACAATATTAAAGCAAAGAACACCGAAGATTGGTAAATGAAGTGTTTGAACATGAGACTTGAACTACCTCTGGTACCTGTGAGTAATATTGTTCGGTCGGTTTCATTCAACTCCTGATGACAGTGTTTTGGCAATACTAAGTCATGTAAATGGTTAAGTATCCATGCAGTGTTGTTGTTATTTCTTAGATCAATGTCTATGTACTATATCATTAATATTGTAATGTCTCTCTCCGTTACTAAAGGCGTTCAAAATGTTAACGCTTGTGACGTCATCAGAATTTTCGAAAGAAGTTCCGACCTTGACCTTTGAAATTTGCATCGGTATCCGTATATGACCTTTAGCCACGCCCAACGGATACCGAAAATATCCGTTGGCTTTATTGTGCCGAGAACACTATCAATTGTATGATAAATATTGTCAATGCGCTACGATTATAGTTCAAATGGTTTATAAACTGACGCTAACTCAATTGAAATAATAACAAAAGGCACTTGAGACCAGCAAACATATTCATTGAGTTTAGATGTTGTTATTATCATGCAAACATCTATGTCTAAATAGTTAAAAATTCAAATTTGACAAATCCATTTGTTTGTTTCGTAATATTTACAAGTTATGAGTCTTGTATAAAATGTAAAATATATAAAAAAGTAAAGTAAAAATAAAAATTATTCTAGAATGTCCCTGGGATATTCTATAGAATGTCCCTGTGATATTCTAGAATGTCCCGGTGAGACGCGATGTGACATTAAAAGCAGGTTTACCCGAGAAAAGAATTACCTCTAAAATGACACGATTATGACAACTGAGGTTTATATACCTGTTTCTAACACATTTCAAAAAACACTTAAAGACAATAGTTATTTAGGTTTAGTAGTGTAACACGAAACAGTCGTTAAACAATGCTTAGCCATTCGTTAGATAGGATTTAAAGGATTAACTCGAAACATCGATAGCTTTTTTATTATTATTATATGAATATTTATATAGCGCACATATCCATCCACTAGTGGTTGCTCAAGGCGCTAACATTGTTTCCCCTGGTCAATGGCATTCTTTCACCGTCAAATCATTTTTCCAATTCAACTCCCTGGGGAGTATTCAACCGGCATCCATATGTGGCGCTCAGGTTAGGGACCATTCTATGCCTCACAGGGTACCCATTCACAGCTGGGTGAACTGAGACACATAGTCACAGCAGTTTGTCCAACACTGCTGAACGCTGATAACCGACAGCTCGGCGTATGCACGTGTTCATGTATCCACCATTCAGCCACTGACATGAATTCGTGGGATCTTTTAAGTGCGTAGTTTTTGTTGCACTACACACTAGGGCTCCAGGGTGACACTTAAAGAGTCTAACAGGGGTGAACTCTAGGTTTTTACACCTTGGCCTGGAAGAAAGGTTAAAGTCTATGGGATTCCCCATGAACTTCGATTGTACTGAATATTCTGTGATCTATATAACTGTTGCAATCTTCTGATAAATCCAAACGAATATATTAAATACAATTAATTCTATTTGCCAGATTTATAAATCACAGGTACATGTTTTAATGTCATTTTCGCACAACGAAACCATTCAAATGTCGTTGACTACCTCTAATCAATCTGTCATCATGTCATCAAGGTTCACGAAAATGACTCAATTCCCCTATTGTTACCAATAGTGTCAGTGTGTGAAAAACAAAGCATTTTTATTTTAGATAAGATGTACATGTAGACTATCTTATTTTCAATAAACAAATTGTATTTAATAAAAATTAGATTTTGAAAAATAAGATTTAGATAAGATCTGATTTAGAAAAAAGTTGATTGACTGATTAATAACGGACCGTTATTGTTTTCAGTTTAGAATGCTACGTCAAAATCTGAATATATTCGTAATTGAACAGTATACGCAATTGATTATACACTCAACTTAGTTGAATAGTTTATTTTGTCCGTGAGTTAAGTATGCAGCATTGTTGTTGAAATTAACAATATTTTGATGGTCAAAATAGCATGTTGACATAATATTTTGTGAGCTGACTCCCACTGACAATGCTATGATATGACGCAAACAAATATTCATCATATTTGGGGCCTTCATATGTATAATTTAATCATTTACAGATCCATCAACATTTGAAGACAAAACGCATTGTTGAATTATATTTCATCGTTTTGGAAAATATTGCAACATCATTTTGAAATAATCATTAACACATCTTGAGGCTGAACTCAGATAACCGCAATACTTTATTAACCTTTGATATCAGTATCTAACTTTTGTCTGCTTAGTGCGTATTATTTAAATCTTGGAATCAACGTTTAGAAATATAATGTATTCTTTGATTGTCTTTGTTTATCGTAATACATTTTTATAATTTAAGATTGAAAACATTCACATGAAATACGACCACGCAGGCTAACGACTGCTTAAGGGCTGGTCAGAGGTAGACCTTAAACATAAACTAATTCCTCTTTTAAGGATTGTCCTAACTTTAGGGAATACTTCAAGTTTCACAACGTTAAAACAAGGTATGAATAGCGCCTGTTCTTAAATAAAGACCATTCAACGACTGATTCGAGGTACGAGCCCCTGGCGTTTTATATGGATATTGAAATCATATATTTAAAACTTGACTTCAAAGCATATTTTCAATTTATTCTCAAATAAAGTGTGACCCTGATGTATACGATGTATCATAAGTTCAATAGATGTGGAATGTTTAATTTCGTTGTTCGATCCAAACTTTTTAGTTAACTACCTAGTTACTCCTTTGTTTAACAAAAAAATTTAACGGCTTGAATAAGGAAGGTCATATGTCTTACAATCAGTATACTACATATATATATCCTAACTCCTAAGTATTTTATTTCTTGTCTCAATAGACAATATAAATATCATTTTCTCTCAACAAATGTTATTCAACCACCTTGTTTCCAGGTGATTTGCGAGAGCATTTTCTCTCCTATGCCAATAATCTAGACTCCAATTACGTCTCGACGCTAATGGTTGCAATACTGCCCAAGCGGCGCTAAACAATAACTCACTCACTCACCCAATTACGTCGATGCCATGTACGCTGCACTAGTACTTTGAATTAGAACTGCGTAGGTCACTTTATTGACATGTTCGAATTTTTATCGATATTATGACAGGTCTGTTCGTTAATTCAACCTAATTCAAATGATTGTTAATTGTTCCTAGCTTAAATAATAATTAAAAATATTGACTGCTATCATGTTTGCGGGAACAATAATTAATTTGAATTGATAACTACTGTCTACTAAGAGATACATGCACTTTTACTGTCCTATTGTTTTGATGTGCTGTGATTCACTTGGCTTTGTCATCCTAGTCTGTGGAATCAATCATTACTTGTTCTACTTAAAAGCAACGATAATGTATGTCTTTCTTCTTGGTAATGTTTGCCCATTAGCCGAGTGTAAGTATAACCTAGTTGGTTCCCATTTGTCACTTAGCTGTCGTTCAATATGGACTTGAGTGTGAGGTACAGACATGGTATATACACGTCCCAGAAAGTTTGTACATTGATACTTTTTTTTTTTTCACTTTATTTCTTTTTTTGGGTACCATACATATCTATACAGCATATTAAATTAATGTTGTACATCAGTTTTGTAAGATTGAACATGGCATATTAACATGGTTTACATATTCTTTCGGGAAGCTATATGCTTCGGATTATGATTGGGTAACACAATATACATTTTCATACAGATATAACAAAATAATGAAAGGTAATTTATGAAAAAAGACTGTGGCATGAAGACCAGAATGATATGAATTTTTCATATCTACATTCAGTATAAAGCATTTGTTTACTAACATTATACATTGTACATGTACATTGATACTTGTTTCCATCCTATACTTACAAGGTTCGAACTAATCTTTTACTTTGGACAAAAATATGGAAACGTTTGAATATGATCTAAAAAGCCATTCTCTACCCAAAGAGGCAGATCAAGATCAAATGTTGATACAGCCTCTGTTATATTAAGCCGAGTTTGTGGGATAGAATGGGAGACGCCTGAGGCAATCAAAGTTAGTTGTGCAATCAGCGACGCTGTTCTTTAATCATCATTTTGGCTACTAAATGATGGCAAACGCATTGTGATATGAACCATCCTTCCCATGTGAGAAGCGTTGTCATTTGATAAAGAAATTCAAATGGATTGTGGTGCAAGGGGAAATTGCCGGATTTCGGCAGAGACTGTTTCAACATTTCATGACTTGATCTGCCTCTGTAGGGAGAGAATGCTGAAAAGCCTAATCGATTGAATAATTATATCATGATTTTTATTCATACAATTTGAATACTTGTAAATGTGTGAACGAATTAGGTAGGATATGTCAAATATCAAAACATGATTTCTTTGACGTAAAGTTTGTAGTCATCTGTACGTCAGAATGTTTGAAACCAAACTAGATAATTTTGATTGATATAAAGCGATTTTTACCTAAGAAAAAGTGTCAAACGACTTTTACGAAACGAATGTAAATTGTTGTATTACCTGATTATTCTTTTTTAAAATTCCTAACAGGCTTGGACAATCTTGCCCTTTTTAAGCCAACCTCAATGAGTTCGACACCAAATAACGACTACGGATCTGAACACGCTGTGGATGGTGTCATAACAGAACCCTCATCAACCCAGTTCTGTAGCCATGGTGGAGACACAGGACCAAGTTGGTGGCAAGTCGATCTACAAGATACAGCCTGGATCAGCCATGTCATCATTTCTAGAGCTTCACTTTTATGTAGGTATTTATATATATATCTAACTTAAGAGACTGAGATCTATTTGCCATCTTTACTTTCTTTAATATGTGCAGCGAAGTCATGGTTTTAATTCATTTGGATTTAGTAACTGAGTACTTATAGATTTTAACTTAAAGCTATACTTATGCAGCTCAGCAGCCGGCAGATTTCCAGCTCCAGGTGCTGCCTGACCTCCGATGTTCCTCCAACCTGAAATCCCAACTTCCTAAAACTGTTTAACGCTTATCATTCAAATTGATCCTGAAAGCAACTACCTATAATTCAAGGAACCGCACTGTTGCAGTTGGCCGACCCGCAGATTTCCAGCTCCTCGTGCTGCCTGACCTTCGATGTTCCTCCAACTTGAAGTCCCAACCTCCTAAAACTGTTTAACACTTATCATTCAAGTTGATCCTGAAAGCAACAACCTATAATTCAAGGAACCGCACTGTTGCAGTTGGCCGACCCGTTGATTTCAAGCTTCTGATGCCGCCTGACCCTCGATGTTCCTCCACCCCCAGACCTGCCTCCTAAAACTGTTTAACGCTGATCATTCAAATTGGTTCTGACAGCAACTACCTATAATTCAAGGAACCGCACTGTTGCAGTTGGCCAACCCGCTGATTTCCAGCTCCAGGTGCTGCCTGACCCCCGATGTTCCTCCACCCCCCAGATCGGTTTATTCTTCTTGTGTGAAGTTCAAGTCTTTGAGTTCGTACCTACAAACTAAGAAACATGTACCGATACGTATTTTTTAACTTTTGTTATGCATATATTCAATACAAAACATATAGTGAGGTCGTAGCAACGCTTTGTTCCAATTTTGTTGCAGCTAGTGCTTTTGATCCATTTAATGTCTATCGCTTAAGGATAGTTCTATCTTCATTTTGTTTCTGTGAAATACTTTGAAATATTGAAATAGATCAGCTGTAAACGCTTAGAAGTCAAGTATACCAAAACTGATACTTCCGACGTTTCAAGTCTGGCATTGCGGCTGGGAACCACTTTTATGCAAACTTTGTTTAAAATATCTATCTGAACCGCTTCATTCTAGAGGGGCAATTTGATCCATGGAATTGTTTTAATTTGCTGAAAAATCTTTTGATGAATTCAGGGTATAATGTTTGATTTATCAGAAACCTTACCCTGGAATAGTGAGGATTAGGAGATGTGAAGATGTAAGTGTTATTTCTTCATGGCTTATGTCAAAAATATTCTTAAAATGACAGACTGAAGATGAAACTCACATAATTTCTTAAGAAATTAAGTTTATTAAGTAATGATGGTTCATCAGTCTTTTTTCAAGAATCTGATATCTTTATAAATTTAGTTATGATATAATAAATGTTTATAACAATACTATCGTACCTAATAACGTGTGACGCCGTACATGTAATAATCGCCAATCCAAAAATTGGAACATAGATTATGACAGGCAGGAGTTTTATCACATTCTACGTCTATTCTCAATAAATCGTAACTCAATCGACTGCACAAATGCCTAAGATTTGTTTGTGAAATATTCAAAACCATTTTTCCTTCTAAAAATATTCTGGTTCTTTGTGTTTAGGTAACTTTTGAAAGGAGAGCTAGATAGACAGTTTCTTATATCTATAGAGAGATTATATTCGTTTTTCAAATCGTCGATGGCATATACAATAAGCTTCTATCGTTGGCATCAGCGATGTAATTAATCGGACTAATTGGTTTATGTATTGTGTAAGCTCATGACGTAGAATTAATGGACCTTCTATCATGACAGAAGAGCAATTTAAAACATTCTGTCTGTGTCACTCATCCCAAAGGCATTTGTACGTCCATTTTTAAATTTGTGTGAGAATGAACCGTTGTTCATCACCTTTTTGTCATTATCACTGTGTATAACCGTACACCGGAACTAGGAGAAATGTTGCTAGCGAGGAGCGTGATCGCAAACGAGATCACTTAAAAAGCAATCATCGCCGTTTCATCAACTTTTTCTATGTTATTATCATGACAATAGCTTTCCGAGACATAACTATTTAATGTCATATCCTGTTCATAGTCAGAGATAGCAAATATGTTATTAACAACAGCATTACTCGCAACTGTCATTGTTACTGTCCCTTGGATACAGAATGACAAGCACATACATTTTACTAAGTATGTGTGCTAAAATTACCACATGATGTTGATTATTTGAAAGTTATGAAGTAAAATATTACCTAACTTTCGTTTTCGGCTCCTCGCTAGCAACATTTCTCCGCCGTACACCTCGCTAGGTCCGGTGTACAGTTATACACAGTGATTATCAAACCATTCACAGCGTATGGTAATATGAATAAAATCGTTTAAAAGGGCTTCTAGTTAAACATTAAATGCTTTCTGTTTTACATAAAAAGTTATCCCTAATGCATTTACGAGAGCTTTTATAATCAATTCTGCATCTCTGTTGACAAGCTGTAATTACTAACACCCAGTCATTTAATGTAAGTGCAGTATGGAAAGGAAACCAAACAGGAAACCGAATAAATATATTTTGTTGTCGGCAACATAATTGATTCCGACAGTTTTCTATGAGGCAGTAAGCATTATGTTCGCTTATATAATTATCTCTAAGGCAATGCATCATGTCAGACTATCATTTGCCTTTGTTCACTATCATTTGCCTTTGTTTATTTATATGGCTACAGACAATCACTCGTGTTCATTTAGGTCATTCGTATGTTTGCTACACATTACTGCTGACACCGGTTGGGAAAATGACCTCCACATGCATAATGACAGTTTGTTTCATTGCTTTTGAACTTAGTGCAAATATAATGTATAAATTGCGCCTCGGTCAGGCATAATTGTACCAAAGTTTATGGTATTTTGAGTAATTAAACAAAACCATTTTCTCCGCGCATGAACGCACTTAAATGATACACAGTGCACAGTAGTGAAGGAACACATTTTGAAGTGAATTAGGCAAGACCGGCGATTAAATGTAAAACACTTAAGTCTTTTTTTAATAATTTCACAAAATGCAATTTTGATGATTGAAAACACGTTTAGGTGCATTGTTAACTACAGGTACAGCCTTTAGATGTTGGTGAGATGAATCAATCAGAAGTTTTAATAGAATTCAATAGAACTTATTCTCAGGATAACAAATACTGATCAGTTTAATGATTTGGTTGAAAATGAATTCATTCAAAAAGGATTGCAGAAATAATGAAATCTATGTATGCAAATGTTGACCCCAGCAATTTTTATTGGAATTCTACTGTTCCGTGGCTTGCTACATATCTGTCACTTGTAAATTTGATCTATAAGAATGATAACACTGTAAATCTTAAAATTAGCGATATTTCATTTAAAAATTTACACAGCAAACAAACAGCTGTTCGACAGCTGTATTACAAGACGTGCATTGTGTTGCAATTATGAAAGTTTTTTTTTTTTTTTTTTTTTAGTTTTTTTATTCGTTCCCAGTTACATGTTTACACAAAACATGTCATAACAGCGACACGACAAAGGAGGCATGATGACATTATAAAAACATATCTATGAAAAGTCAACAATTTTTTTTATATATATATTTATATAATTGCATGTTAAGTCAAAGGTATGGGATGAAAGGAAACCATTTGTTTTCACATTTTTGTTCATTATTACTTCTTTTAGCAATAAATTTTTCAGCCTGGTAAATCAATTTTAATGTTTTCAAAAAGTTGCCAAGTTTTGGAATAATATTTTTGATATTGCATATATGAATATGCCTTTTTGCTGAGAAAATAATTTGGTTTAGTATTTTTTTTAAATATAAACTACCAAACCAAACCAAATATTTTGTTATTTTAATTTCCAGCTTGGGATAGGTATTTAGCCAATTCTCAACATCATTCCAAAATATCTTGGTTTCATTACAATCCCAATAAACATCGCATATGGATTCCTGTGTGTCATTACAAAAGCTACAAGTGTCATTATCCATCAGTTTCATTTTTAAAAGCTCTCTTTTGGAATATATAATACCATGTAAAAACTTAAATTGAAAATTAATAAGTTTGACATCCATAAAACCATAAATGTCAAAAATCTTATGACATTCTATGTCACAGTCAAAAAGGTTTTCCAATTTCAAACATATCTTAAGTTGTCTGTCATCAGACATTAGTTTATCATAAAATATTCTAGATCCTTTTGAAAGTGAAATAAGGCTATTGTTACAGGAAGTAATATTCATGTTATTAATGGGTATCATAATTTTATTATTTATAGTTTGTATCCATGGCTTTGGCAATCAATTAACAACATAATTGTAATCTATCACTGTTCCTCTGATGCCATACATAGATTTAAGTGTTTCAAATGGCATAAAACCTGATATGTCACATAAGTCTTTAATTGATATTGTAACATGACTTCGGTAAATACTCGTTTCTGATTGGTTGATTTGAAGGATTTGCCAGTGTTAAATGGCAATGAACACCCGCAAATTGACTGAGGCGAATCACCGCGAAAGGATACATTATTTGGTCCACCTCAACATTAAAATGTTCTGATTCTCCCAATATTCGTTACCGATTCACATTTTACTGGTGTTGCTGTCATTTTCTAACTTGCACATTCCCGTAGATGCCAAAAATCCTTTTCTATTTGCTTTAGTTTTATGTAACCAAACTTTCTTAATTGGCTAAGTTTCTCCTAATTTGCCGCCTTGAGCCATGCGGTCGGTTTCTTTCGAATGCCGTTCCCATGGCACGACGTCACAAAGGCCAACGGTTATGACGTCATAATGATCGCGTCACCGTCACAATGGTCTGGGCGAGTTTAAGATATTTGTTCAGTCGGGTTTGTTCCTGTTGGTTTATGAATTATATAACTGTTTTCTATCTCGTAAATTCCACAGTGAAAACTATAAGATCTCATCGTTATGAGTGCAACTGGTTTGCATTATTAGAACACTATTTTAATGTCTATAACACTGGGAATTCCTTCTTCTTATAGCTGCGAACACCTATAACAATAATGGATCAGTCGTTTGATCCTTTCAACTCGGAGTTCCCTACGCAAAAATAGAGTTCGCTCTTAAAATGCTTATAACTAACGGTCATGTTACAATATCGATAAATAGTTGCGTTTGTAAAATTTCCGGGATTCATTGTTATTCAACACCCGCAAATTTAAGCGTTTAAAACCTCCGGCTAACGCCGTCGGTTTTAAACTAAATTTGCGGGTGTTGAATAACAATGAATCTCGGAAATTTTACAAACGCAACTATTTATCTTCTAAAACTTCCTCTGTCAGCCCAATGTTTTATAAAGTGGTGGGTATTTTTAAAATTGTGATTAAACCAAAGGGGCTGAGCTAGGATATCATCAATATTACCATTATCTATTTCATTCTTCTTACAATATCTACTCCATGCCTTAAGAACACCAAGCCAATACGGATTATTAATATTAAAAACTTCTATACCATAAGCCCCAAATTTGAATATATCGTTAAAGGGTATTTTGCAAGGATTAATTACAGACTCTTTTTTACAGTAAAGTCTCAAAGTGGATAATTTTAAAGCTTCAATAAATGTTTTTATATCAATCATCCTTAGACCACCTTCTTTTTTCAATCTTTTCATAGTAACCCTTTTTATCTTATCATTTTTGTCATTCCAAATAAAATTAAAAAATATTTTTTCCAGTGAAGAGATGAAGGAATCTGGGGGATTAGGTAATGCGCTAAATATATGGACTAATTTTGAAACTGCTAAAGTCTTAATAACTGTATTCTTTCCTATTAAAGTCAGATGCCTTTTTCTCCAATTGGCTAATAATCTATTAATTTCTTCTAGCCTTTTCCTAGTATTAATTACCCATAAGTCACAGAGTGTTGGAGTAAATTTGATACCCAATATTTCAAATTCCCCACTATGCCATTCTATCTTTATAACCTTACATAATTTTTCATGACTATTTGCTTTTGAGCCTATCCAAATTGCTTTAGTCTTGTCTATATTAATCTTAAGTCCTGACATTTTGTAAAATCTGTTTAATGTAGAGATAGCAGCATAAAGACTCTCTTCAGATCCATCAAGCAGTAATTCTGTATCATCAGCATATTGTCCAAGCTTATATTCATTATCATCTATCACAATTCCTTTTATGTCTTTATTTGCTCGTATCATACAACCTAGGATTTCAGCTACAAAGAGAAATAGGTAAGGGGAAAGGGGGTCTCCTTGTCTACATCCTCTTTCATTTACAAAAAAATCTGATAAATGGCCATTTTGAATTACACAAGATGTTGTATCAAAAGTTAAGAGGTCTATCCAGCTTCTTATGTGAGGGCCAAATCCAAATTTCTTTAGTACCAAGTCAATGATTTTTTTGGAAACTGTATTGAAGGCATTTTCAAAGTCAATTAAAATCAGTAAACCTGGAATATTTCTTATTTTTCCTTCAAACATAACATCATAGAGCATTCTTGTATTTTCACTGATTGTTCTACCTGGGATAAATCCTGTTTGATTTCCGTGGATAAGGGAATCTAGTGTTTTCTTCAAACGGTTAGTTATACAAGTGCTAATTATCTTATAAAGGGCATTCAAAAGGGTTATTGGCCTCCATTTTTTTAGGAAAGATCTATCTTTATTTGGTTTAGGGATACAGGTTATTACCCCCCTTTTTACTGTCAAAGACAATTTTCTATTTGCTGATACATTTTTTATAAATCTGAAAATCCAAATTTTCAAGTCTTTCCAAAAGAATTTGAAAAAATCAATAGGAAAGCCATCAATACCCGGGCTTTTGTTATTTTTCATATTTCTAACTGCTTCTGTTATCTCTTCAATGCTGATATCTTTTTCTAGTATGTCTCTCAAATCATCATTTAAAGTAGGGGTAACAACCTTTTGTAAACCAACCTCTTCCTCCAGGTCCTTATTTGAAGAGTATAATTTATTGTAGAAAGATTTAACTTCATTTAAAATAGAATAACTATCAATAATTTCTTTATCATTATCTGAAATAATTTTATTAATTGATTTGCTTACAAAATTTCTATTTTCCAAATTGCAAAAGTATTTAGTAGGTTTTTCACCTTCTTCATACCATAATATTCTAGTTTTGATTTTTTTTCCTCTTATTTCTTCTTCCTTTAATTTTTGTAATTCCATTTGATGTTTCGAAAGTTCAGAAAGCAAATTTTCCTCAATGTTTTGAAATTTTTTCCTAATTGTATCTTCACAATCTTTTATTTTAATTTCAAGTTCAGCAGTTTTGTTGTTTTTGTTTTTTAAGAAATGATGAGAAAGATATTGATTTTCCTCGTACCTTCATTAAGAATGTCTCTAGAAATAAAGCATCATCAATTTTCAGTTAAATATCACTACAGTCAGAATCAGTATAGTTATCTGTTATTTTTGAATCAGAATATTCTTCTATTGTTTCACGTAAAATAGATTTCACCAAATTTCCATAATCAGGGTGGAGCAGTAAAGAGGTATTAAATTCCCAGTACCCATTTCCTCTTTCCTGATTAATAGTATTAGAAAAAGTTAGAGATACTGCAGAGTGATCAGTCTTATAACCAGGTAGGATATCAGTGTCTAAGCTTATATGGTACATATCCTGTGATAATAAAATAAAGTCTAATCTTGCTTGCTGTCTTGGGTTCTTTTTCCACCAGGTATATTTTCGAGAGGATTTATTTAAGTCCCTCCAAACATCAATAAGATCATACTGTTCTATTTTTTCTAAGATGGTTTCTCTGGATTTCGGATTATTTATATGTTTGTAATTTTCTAAGTCAACTGTGGGGTCTAACACTAGATTCCAGTCACCAACTATGACTAAGGAGTCATTTTCTAATGAAAATATGTCTTCAAATAGCTTTATGTAAAATTTAGGATCATCGTTGTTTGGGCCATAAATATTGGTTAATGTAAATCTTTTACCGTCTACAGTGATGTCAGCAATTATATAATTACCATTTTCATCTTCTATTTTGTGTATAGTAAGGTCTATATCTTTATTAAAGAGTATGGCCACCCCCTAGCATTTGACCTGAAAGGTGCTATTATACTTTGTAATCCCCATTCATTTCTCATTATATTAGTATTATCTTTAGCCAAGTGTATATCTTGAAGGCAAATAATTGAAATTTTTTTTTTCTGTAGATATCCATGACTTCTTTTCTCTTATTTCTGTCTGCTAATCCTCTACAATTTGCTGAAACTAGTTTTATCTTTTTTACATTATTAACAGCCATCTAAAGTGAATCTTATAGTTTAAAATATAAGGGGAAAGGGAATATAATAGGCACTAAGATATAAAGAAAGGCATATGGGGAAAAAATACTTACAAAGATAAGACATGTGGATTTTATATAACAGGAGATGGGAACGTTTTTTGCAATGGTTGAACCATAAAAAAAAGAAGAAAAAAGAGAAGAAAAAAAATAAAAACAAAGAAAACAGTTGCATATTGCTGCAACGACTCCCTTGTGAGTTTGGTGTTACAAACCACCTAATCAATTAAAAAAAAGAAGAGAAAATAGGCCTTGTAAAATAAAACAATTACACAGTTTGATATAGTAGCTAGAACCAGCTGTAACCCTTAAATAATTATACTGTATGGCAGGCTTCACACATGTAGATAATAGGATTACCACATGTAATGTTGTATAAGGAATACTTTATCAACTTTCAGTAATGTTCCATCAGATGAAATAATTAGAGCATAAAGTCAACAAAACAGGTCACATACATAGTTAGAACTTTTGTTCTAATAATTACGTTAAACGTTTCAATTATAGACAGTTTTGCAAACCCAGAGCAAACTTATAAAATGGGATTACATAGAATGTGTGATGGAAGAGTTTTATCTTTCCTGTTATATTCCATACTAGTATATAAACAAAACACAATGTCAAAAATGTTTTCCGCTATTGGAAGAAGAAAGTCAACAATTACCTGGTTTAGAGTCTTTTGAAATCGTAATCTTTCAAGTATGTAAAAAACTCGTAATAAACAAAAACACAGTCTTGTTTTCCGTAACCGGAAATAGTATGACACAAACCGGTAAACTCCTTACACAGGCTTTCTTGTCGAGCGTCACATTTGCATTGTTGGGAGTTCAAAGATGTAAATATTATTGTTTTCAAATAATAACACGCACGTGTTATATGAAAGGAGTGAGTTTATAAAAGAAAACATCCCATTACTTGATTTCTTCCTCCAAGTCTATCCTTTTCCACTCTGCGTCCACGGTTTTTCTGTACTGCAGTACAATGTCGATCCCTCGTTCAAAGATCGTCGTGTGATATTTGAAATCCCTCCTGATCTCGAAAGCTTTCGCCGCTAGTTTTCCTCTGTATTTCTTCAAGATAACGGGCAAGTCCGTTCTCACCGATATCTTCATATCTCTCAATTTCTTCTTTGATCTTTAAGTTTTGTCGGTCTATCTGCCTGACGAATTTCACAATGATTGGTTTAGGTTGATTCTTGGTTCTTTCAGTAGTACTGAGTCGAGGTAGCCTATGGATATTATCCAAAACTATGTCAGAAGATAGGTTCAATTCTGTGAACAGAGTTTTGATGGCATTATCAGCGTCTTCGATGTCCGGTACGCCGTAAACCAGCAAGTTATTCTTTCGTACGTACATTTCCATAGTCAGCATTTTCTTTTCGGTTTCACGTTTGGCCTCCACGAGTTCAGTTTTGAGTTTTTCAATTTCTGTCTTGTTTATTTGTATGTCTTCTCTATTAAAGTCCACAGATTTAATGACATCATCTATTTTTGTACTCAAAACTTTAATGTCTACCTTTATAGCCGTTGTAATGCTGTCCGCCTGGGATTGGAGTCGGGACTCGATGAAATTTTTCATGTCTTCATTGCCGGGCGGCGTGGTCATGGATTCTTCGACTATTTTGTCATGGTTGTCTTTATTTGTCAGAAATTCGTCCATACTTTTATTTTTTGACGCTCCTTTGTTTTCCCCAGTGACTTTTTTAACTTGTTGCCTTGTGTTTTGGGCCATTGTCATAGGATTGCGGTGGATTTAGTGGAGTTCAGCTACAACACGTCTTACGCCATGTAGCCTCGAACCGGAAGTTCTAAGTTAGTAAATTGACACATTTGGGTGAACAATTAGGTACCAAGGAGTTGCAACCCATTAAAGGGGCAGTAGCACGATTTTTTATAATTTTATATTTCAAATTTTTCAGTGATAATTGTAAGTTAATGCTTAATGTGTTATTTTGACAGTGACAAAAATCTCATTACATAAGCCAATCATCCATAGTCAGAGGACAAAGTATGAAAATCCACTGGCGGCCATTTTGTGTGAACACCTTTAATCTATTTTGTGTAAGAAAAAGCCATCGCATGGCTAAACTTTTCGTTATATAATTGAATTATTACTGCTCCATTAAGTTTGAATACATTCATTTGTCTTTCAATTGGAATTATTAATTTTCATTTCTTGACATCACCTTATATTCTCCCTAAAAACGAGCTACTGTCCCTTTAGAGTCATAAGTCATAATGGTCTTAAAAGTTCTTTTTCCAGGAATAAAATATTGGTACCCACGTGCTAAAAAGAACATAGGCTCCATCAACACTTTATGACTTTATCTGCCTCTGTGGGGAGAGAATGAAAATCCATAAACCATTCAATTATTTTTCGCAGGCAGGTCAATGCTCTTCTCCAAGAGAGCCGGTGAGAAAAGAGAGATAGCGTCTCCTCAGGAACAAGAAGTCAAGTCTGCAGTGGACTGTGGACGCTCCTGTCTCCAAGAGGGCTGGACATACTTCAACTACAAGCAGCAGGGACGTCTCTGTCAACTCCCCTCCGTGTCTAAACACAGTGACGTCATCACCTCGGAAACAGAATGGGACTACTATGAAGAAGATCCTTGTCTTTGAAAATAATAACTTATGCTGACTGTATTTATAACATTTCCTGAAACATTTCTTAACGATTTGATCTGGATGAAGACATTTATTATCTGTTTATCTTAGGAGATCGACACAATGTTTAATACAGTGATGTAATTACCCAAGACTAATGATCCTTTTGTAAGCTGACGTACGACATTGCCATTTTATACTTATTATCATGTAAATCTAAGTAGGCCATAGCAACTACTTTCCACTGGCTTTAGATATTATATTTTTAGCTCATCTGGCCTGTAAGGCCCGATGGGCTTATGGCATGGCATGTTGTCCGGCGTCCGGCGTCCGTCCGTCCGTAAACTTTGTGGAATTTCGACTTCTTCTCCAGAACTCTTGAACGGAAACCAGGTTCAGTTGTCATTGTTAGCATAAAGGCTAGCTTCTGAAAACTTCCCAGATAATCAGGATCTAGAGCTTCTATATACCCGAACCTGTCATCAGTTGTTCGAGAGACCTGCCAGTTTCTGTAAAACTCTTACAGGAAACCAGCTTCAATTGTCTTTATTAGAATAAAGGCTAGTTTCTGAAAACCTTTCAGATATACAGCATCTATATATAGGGTTTCTTCATACTGGACTATGTCATCTGTTCCTCAGGTTCAATTGTCTTTGTTACGATATAGGCTAGCTTCTGAAAACTTCCCAGGAAAACTGAAACTTAGTGAACAGAATTCTTGGCTAGTGAGGATTATAAATTGAAGCTTTTATGGCCCTGTGGCCCCTAATAAGGGCCACAGGGGCCACACCATAAAAACCTATTTTCAACTTCTTCTCCAGATGCATAAGGCCTAGAAAGCTGAAACTTTGTGTACAGACTCCTTGACTAGAAAGGATTATGAATTGTAGCTGTTGTGGCCCTGTGGCCCCTAAAAGGGGTCACAGCGCCCACACCCTTAAATCTGTTTTCATCTTCTTCTCCAGAACCATGAGGCCTAGAAAGCTGAAACTCTGTGTACAGACTCCTTGGCTAGTGAGGATTATAAATTGTAGCTTTTGTGACCCTTTGGCCTCTAATAATGGCCGCAGGGGCCACACCCTAAAAACCTATTTACATCTTCTTCTCCAGAACCAACAGGCCTACGAAGCTGAAATTTTGTGTACAGACTCCTTGGCTAGTGAGGATTATAAAATGTAGCTTTTATGGCCCTGTTGCCCTAATAATCTGTGGAGAGAGAATTACTCTCTACTGGTATTAGAGTAATTCTAGTGTGCGAACAGCAACCCTGGGCAATATCCAAGGAATCTTGAATGACCCAGATTTGAGAATCAAAGAGCCCCACTTTGTGCGTTGGCTGAGTTTCAGATCAGCTGTTCAGGCAGTCTTCCTCTCCTACCAATTTGTCGTTGTAGCTTTAGATCACTTGGGGGAAACAAATGCTACTGCAAAATCTTTGCATGGCGACTCCCAAACATCTTTTCAGCTTATATGTGTGATGTTCATAAGCAGCTTGCCATATTAAGGTTTCCAGTAACAAAGGGAAGCCATTGTGTTCAATGAAGTGAAACCAATGATGGAGGCTTGCATCTAACCTGTGAAGGAGCTGAAGGAAGGGGGCGAGTATTACAAGGAAATGAAGACTATCTTGATGACAGCAATACATTAAAAGGTGTCCAGTTGAAAACATCGAGTGACAAAAAGAAAGCAAATCTGAAATCTGTCATGCAGAAATATGTTGAAAACTTGGCAGAAAATATAGAAGCAAGGATGGCGGAAAATAGTGACCTCCTCTACACATTTTGAAGCAAAACTTGACAAATCTTGGAGCCTTCAACGTTTGGCGAAGAACTTGCTGACCTAGCAAGTACAGATCTTGGTAACCTTAATGGAGAATCCAAATTTACAAAGTTAATTGAGGACGGTTGTAACGAGCCTGGAGTAGCTGTCATACCTCCTCTGGTAGGCAAGGAGAAACTGAGGAAAGAATGGGCGTTGTTAAAAGGAATGATCAAGAGATCCTTTTTTTTTTTTTTTTTTTATTTTCCATATTTTGTGATACAGGCAAAATACAACAGCATACGACAAACACAAAGAAATACATGAATACATTATAACATTAAAATCCACAATTGGCTGACAAAAATTATTTCATAGCATTATTTACCTAATAATAGATGTAATGTTGACCAAAATTTGAAAAACATTTCTTCAGTTTCTGTTGAAAGAAAAACATATCTCGACATGTCATAGTAACGTGCAATTTCATTTTTTAAGTATTCCACCTTAGGTTTAAAACCATTTATGCTACATTTATAAATATATTGTTTGACTAATAAAATGATTGCATTAACAGGATTATTGTTTTTTCCTTTCATACCCAATATAATAACTTTGTTTGTAAATTCTAGTTTTAACTGGACTGAATTTAACCATGATTCAATTTCTTTCCATAATTTAAAGATAATTTTACATTCCCATAGCATATGGTTGATACTTTCTAGGTTTGTCTTACAAAATGGGCAAAATGGCGAGGGCGTATAACCAATTTTATGAAGAAATTGTCTTGTCGGAAGTATATTATGAATAATTCTGAGTTGCAACCATTTCAAGTCTGTGCTCTTAGAACATTTATTAGCAATGATGTTAAAAATTTTCCAATCATTTTCAGTAAATTCAGTTTGTAAGATTCTTTCCCATTTTGAATAGCTTGGCAAGCGAACGAATTTTGAATCAATAAGGAAGGCATATAGTTTTTTGTTCCCAATGGTAGCATCGATGTTTAATATGTTAAAAGGATAAATAGGATCAGGTAATTTGTTTTTGAAATTTTTTATGTTCAGTGATCGAGCATATGTCATTATGGCTCTTTTCACTGATTCATAAGTTAGAAAGTTAGTCTTTATTGGAAATGTATTGGAAAATTCTTCAAAAGTTAACATCCTGCCATCGACATGAAGCAAATCGTTCACAAAAACTACACCTTTACAATACCAGTCATAATACAAAAATGGATGACCATCGATGTTAATACTGTCGTTGTTCCATATTGTCTGACATTGAATTTCTTCCTCAGTTACAATTTTTCTTTTATTCATTGATATAAAGTCTGACCATTCCAAGAGGATATCTTTCCAAAATGAGTTAGTAGAGGAGGGGATTAAGTTATTTCTTATGAAAACACTTTCCGTTAAGAGAAAGGGCGTTTTCATTTTATGTTGATTATAAAAGAGATGTGTCCATTTAAAGTCATTTCCGCTAATTCTTTTAATCCATTTTAATTTTTGTGACGATATGATTTTTCTAATATTTGGTGCTTTTATCCCCCCATGCTCTGGATTTAACATCATTACATCTCTCTTTACCTTGTCCGGTTTATTTCTCCATATGAAGTTAAAACATCTTTTTTGCAGTTTTTCAATGACAATCTTTTTGGGATTTGGCAAAGATGAAAATAAATGATTCAGCTTTGGTAGTAAGAGTGATTTAAGAACAGTATTTCTTCCATATGGGGTTAAAGTACGAGCTGTCCAAATATTCATTTGCCTGTCAATCTGAGCAAGCTTTTCGTTGTAGTTTTTATCAACCATATGTTCGAGATCAATATCAAATTGTATGCCTAGAAGGGTGAAGTTTGTTTCTGACCAGTCGAAGTTCCATTCTTTACACATCTTATATCGAGATCTCTTTTTGGAGCCTATCCATATTAATTTAGTTTTATCTATGTTGACTTTCAGTCCTGAAAAACGGGCAAAAAGTTCTAAAGTGTTTAAAGCTGCATAGAGACTTTTTTCGGATCCATCTAATGTGAGAGTTGTATCATCTGCGAACTGCGAAAGAAGATATTCTATATTTCCTAGTTTAATTCCTTTTATGTTTTTATTATTACGTATCATAATACCCAAGATTTCTACACACAACAGAAAGATATAGGGCGCTATCGGGTCCCCCTGGCGACAACCCCGGCTTATTTTAAAAGGACTTGATGCAAATCCATTAACCAGCACTCTAGATTCAATATCATTATAGAACGTTTCTATCCAGTGTGAAATACTGGATCCAAAGTTAAAAAACTTTAGAACTTTACTAAGATAATTTCTGTCTACCGAATCGAAAGCCTTTTCAAAGTCAATGAGAAGAAGTAAACCAGGTATCTGACAACTTTCAGTATGTTCCATTAGATCGTATATAAGTCTAGTAACTTCGCCAATGTATCTTCCTGTGATAAAACCTTTTTGATCTTCATTAATAATGCGAGGTAGTACTTTTTTAATTCGATTTGCAATTGCGGCGGCACCAACCTTATATGAAGTATTCAGTAGAGAGATCGGGCGCCAATTTTTCAAAAATTTCTTTGGCTTATTTGCTTTAGGAATGCATGTTATCAGCCCCTGTTTTTGAGAGATTGATAAGTTTCCGTTTTCATAGCCTCTGTTTAGAGAATTCAACAGGAAAGATCCTAGATCTTTCCAGAAGAATTTAAGGAATTCTGTGTAAACCCATCTGGGCCTGGACTTTTATCATTTTTCATGTTCTTGAGAGCGAAAGACAACTCACTCAATTTTAGTTCTCCTTCAAGATTGTACTTGTCCTGATCATCTAAAACCGGAACATTGTCGTGTTTAAATAATTCAGACAGATCAACATCAGATTGGCCTCGAGCAGTATACAATTTTTCATAAAAAAGTTTAGTTTCTTCAAGTATTTGCTCACTTTCTGTTATATATGTTCCATCGTTTTTTTCTAAAACAGTAATGGATTTATTTAAGAAATTTCTTGATTCTAACTTTAAAAAATATTTGGTAGGTTTTTCCCCTTTTTCAATCCAATTTGCCTTAGATCTTATTAGTATTCCATTTATTTTATGATTAGCAATTTCGTCTAGGTCATGTTTTAAAATATTTATGTCATCAAGCAGTTTTTGCTTCGTGTCAATATTTTCATTTAGGTCTAGTTTTTTTTCTAGTTCTGCAAGTCCAGATTCCAAGTTCTTTTCTTTTTCGTTTGTAATTTTCTTTTTTGTTGATGAATAGTATATTGTTTTACCCCTGATCATGAGGAGTAATGTTTCCCAGAGCAATTGATCATCAATTGAATATTTAATGGATTCAGTATTCGAGGTTTTATATTGATCTAGCGTTGATTTAATCGTTTCTTTTACTAGTTTTACATATTTTCTATCTCGAAGAAGTGAATTATTAAATTTCCAAAAGCCCTTTCCTCGAGCTAAAGTAGAACATGTTATCGACAGAGAAATGATGGAGTGATCAGAATTTATGCTTGGGAGAATGTCACTGTTATTGACCGAAGATAGGAGCCCATGAGAAATCAGGAAGAAGTCTAGTCTCGCTTGTTTTAGAGGGGTAGGTTGCCGCCAGGTGAAACGTTTTGCATCGTAATTAAGTTCACGCCAAGGATCTTTTAGGTCAAATGTATCTATCATTTCAATAACCTTTTCTTTTGCTTTTGGATTGTTGATATGTTTATAGTTGTAAGTATCTAATTGTTGGTTCCTAACTAGATTCCAGTCACCACACAAACATATTTCATCACTATCATAATTCGTTATAATGTCCATAATAGTCTGAAAGAAATCTGGATTGTCCTCATTGGGTCCATATATACTGATTACAGTATAAGTAACCTCATTAACCAAAATCTTGAGTGCAACAAAGTTTCCAAACTCATCTATATTACTATCTAATAGTTTAAACTCGAAGTTGTTATTGAATAATATGGCTGTGCCTCGGGCGTTACCTTTGAAGCAGCTTATAAAACACTCATTATATCCCCATTGTTCTTTGATTTTCTGAATTTGATCTGAAGTAAAGTGTACATCTTGTAAACAGTAGATGTTGCCTTTTTTCTTTTTAAGGAAATTGAATACCTTTTTACGTTTTAAGTTATTGTTTAGGCCCCTGCAGTTATGACAAAGTATCTTTATTGTTTCAGTCATTTTCATTTAAATGGTGTGTTGGTGAATTATCAGCCAATTTTGAATAAATTTGCTCAAGTATAGTGGATTTAAAATTTGGTTCTATGAATTTTGCCTGCTGTTTTGGTGTAAGGATCTTCCGGTTATGGTGCAAATTAAAAGAAAAGTTTATCCCGATCGGGGATAGACAATTAGAAACACAAAATAAAAAACATAATAAACTTATCATGATGAGGTAAATCTACCCCACGAATACCCATATTAACAAGCATAATACACAAAATAATACATCAAATGCTGTAAACAGGAGGGTTATTTACACAGGAAAGCTTCACATGACAGTGAAAGTGAAAATCACGTGCATGTGTATATTGCAGAGCGAGTCAATCATGCGTTTGAATAGCTGCCACGTTGTATGGATACATGTGCAGTATCGTGATTGAATCAATTGAGAAACTATCTGGATAAAAAGTTATCAATTCAAAGGATTGTGATAATGTTCATTATGCATTATATGGATAATTCGTATTTTAAGGTAAGATGAATTAATTTTTATTTACACTGATTAAGTAGTTTTGGAAATTATGCAACCAGTACAAACGTGTGTATACAGTATAGTCGGGATCGTTCGCATTGTAAAAAATATATATTTGTTTATATTCGAAACAAAGTATTATGGTAATCCAAACGCACGCTTACCTACATGTATGTATGCAAACTTATGTACTGAGTAAAGTTTACATAAACATATCTATACATATATGAACATTTTACTATACCTGGATACATTATTTAAGTCAATCATAATCCAGGTGATATAAACAAGTGATATGAGTAGTGTACCTGTATTAATATATATATATATATCAGTCTTTTGTAGAGATGTAGACGCACAGGTGTATACGCATACACGCTTAGTCCATGCAATTGTATACCACTAGGGCGTGTAGCAGTGGGCGGTCATTATAACACTATCAATATCCATAAACATTTGTACTGACATTCTATGTATCTGCTAAACTTAATCGTTTTATTTGCTTCAGTAGTCATAGTGTTATATTAATCAGATGAAATGTTATTTGGAGCATGGTGCTATAGTTTGACACAAGAACAGTTTACCACACATTAGAGTTTAGTATACACGCACATCACACACAGCAGTTTACACACATGAGTGTTCACGAACTCGCACATCTGCACATTACAATGTCAGGTATTTGCATGAGCTTTAGAGATTGTTATTTCATTTGGTGACGGTATCTACAGAGTTCATATTTCATAGGGAGGATTCATTTGACCAGTTAGAACTATGCGAGTGTTCCAGGGATCAAGAGATCCTATAAGAACATTACATGCAGAGCTATCTGCAAAAGGGTCTTAACACTGCACCAAGCTCTGTAACCAAATGTTGGGAAGTTGTGTTCTATGGCACTTTGTATTTGCCCAACATCGATCAAGTGCAAAACTTCACTCAAAAAAAGCACAGCTCCTCTTTAAAAACAGTGACATTAACTTATATGATGAGAATAAGTATGCAAGGAAAGGACTTTAATGTTGTGAATGTGAGAGGAGCCCTATCAAAAAAGACAGCCAAAGAAAAGAACAGACTAAGCTTTGCCTTTAGTAAAGTTTACTAAAGGCAAAGCTTAAACTTATCTTTGACTGTCTTTGTTGATTTTAAACAAGGTATCAATGCAAAATTGCAGTGTTTATTTGCATATTGCCAAATAAATATATTTTCATCAATTTGATATACATGGCATGATTAATGTATGTTGGTATGCAATGAAACAGTATGCATTTAGATATGTCGAAAAGACATAGTACAGTTGAAAAACAAGTGGATACTATTTAAGTACTCTTCCAAAGAGTTCCGTTGTGCCAAGTATTTATCACCTTTAAATTTTAGGAGTACATACTCTTCAGCTTGAAAAATTATCTGTAGCCCTGAGAAAGGTACAGCAGTATTTTAGGTACAAAAGTAGTGGCCAGAAATGAATAATTTATGAAAATATCTAAAACTTAGCAGGATGTCCACCGCGTGTATGAATAAACTTTATTAAGGGCTGACAACGTATTGCAAACCTCAGAAGTTTCCGAATGAGTTCATATACAGTTAATAAAATATAACATGCCGACAATGATAGCTACGATGATAAAATGGCTAAAATCACAATATAACCTTAACTCATCTACGGTAATAGACGCACATGTGCAACAAATTAAGCTCAAATTCGTCTCGTGAAATATAACATATCCTTTACAACTTGCACAAATGACATGGAATGCTAAAGATGTCGACAATGATAGCTACGATGATAAAATGGCTAAATCATAATAGAACCTTACATGTAACTCATCTACGGTAATAGACGCACATGTGCAACAAATTAAGCTCAAATTCATCTTCACGAGAGCCGCATATTAGTTCAGCTTATTAACAGCTTCATACACTTAGAGCCACATTTATTCTTCTCATGAAAACACCTTTTATTCGTCGAGAGTATCACATGTCAATTGTTATCACTTTTCGCGGGGGGATATAGTATTAAGCTACGTACGTCCGTCCCGCTTCTTGTTAGCGCGATATATAATGAACTGCTCAACCTAGAATCTTCAAACTTGGTACCAGTCTTCATCTGGGGAATACGCAGACCTGAAAAGTTTTCGGTGACCTTGACCTCATTTTCAAGGTCACAGCGAGACCTTGACCAGTTTTGCAAATGTTGTTAGCGCCATATCTCATGAACCCATTAACCTTGAGTCTTCACGGGGGACATAGTCTTCCGCTCCGTACGTCCGTCCCGCTTCTTATTGTTAACATCAATTTGCGGCGGGGGATCTTGTCACCTTTGTGACAAATACTTGTTTCTATTCTTATCACCATGAAATCTATTTTTGTTAATAATTTTGCAATAATCATAACATATCTTCATTTCTATACTAGTTGTGTCTCGAAGTGTTGATTACAGCTAGTAATAACAAGGCTTTGATAGCAATAACTGATAGGTTTCAAAGGTTGATTCAACATTTGGCAAATATAAATATTGTATTAAAAACTTTGATGCTGTTAAAACTTTTTATTTCAATTCAAAGCAGAAATGTACATAAATGTGAACATATCAAAATGATACCACCAGAGTATATTTATGAGTTCTGAAAAAGCTTAATGGAATAAAGTTTTAACCAAAAAGGGTGTACATGACAGTAACTCACGGGATAGCTCAGTCAGCTAGAACGCCGGTCTCGCTGAGGTCCGGAGTTCGATTCCCATCCAGGCCAAGGTGTAAAAACCTAGAGTTCACCTCTGTTAGAACTCTATAAGTGTCACCCTAGAGCTCTAGTGTGTAGTGCAACAAAACTGCACACTTAAAAGATCCCACGAATTCATGTCAGTGGCTGGATGGTGGATACATGAACACGTGCATACGCCGAGCTGTCGGTTATCAGCGTTCAGCAGTGTTGGACAAACTGTTGTGACTATGTGTCTCAGTTCACCAAGCTTTGAGTGGGTACCCTGTGAGGCATAGAATGGTCCCTAATCCCGGATCCCGGTTGAATACTCCCCAGGGAGTTGATTCGGAAAAATGATCGGACGGTGAAGGAATGCCATTGACCAGGGGAAACAATGTAAGCGCCTTGAGCAACCACAAGTGGATGGATATGTGCGCTATATAAATATTCATATAATAATAATCTCAGGACCTGGACTTTGACATTAGATCTCACAAAATCAGTGAACACTTTTTGTTGAGTATAACAATCATGTTATTGTAAAAATGTTATTAGTTAAAATAAGGCCTGTTCGCTATGACGTTGACCTAGGAGGGATTGTAACAAAACCTTTTCAAAATTGTGTACTTCAAAAGCAATGATATATATCAAATAGGAGCTTAATGTCACAAACACTTTTCTAATGTTTAGTGACCATGACTAAGTTTCTTTGACCTTAAATTCGAACATTTTAAAGTAAATCTCATTAAAATATATGCAGTGTGATAAGAACATGTGTTCTGAAAAGCTGAAGGGAAAGAGTCATAGCCGATGGAACATGCGCGTGAGGAAACTGCACAAAAACTGACTGTCGGGGCTGTGAATAAAGCAACCAGGATTTTATGATACCTTATGGACAAACTTTGAATCCCTTTATTTGTAATCGTGAACATTACACTGGCTAGGCAAATTTCAAAAGCATGCCATTCTGGTCACTAAAATCAATTGTTTGTGCTGTATACCTCTTCAAACCTCCAAACTTGTATACAGTAACAAGTTTCTTCTGTGGATCATGTTCTAGCAAGTACAAATTAATCACAGCTATTGACATACATCCATCATGGCTCGACCTGAACTCACTTTCTTTCTTTAAATCTTTGCTGTATCTGAGCAAATAATACTTATTGGCACGGGAATCAAAATGACAGTAAAATATTGCTGTCTTCGTATCCAAAGGATAAGAAGATTTTCGCCTTATGTGTGCAGTGCAAATTCTTCGGTTACATTTGGCTCGTTGAGGGTAGTTATGCGAGACGATACATCCGGATGTATACAGCAAATTCATTCGACCATTTGCACCGGCAAATAGATGCGTAGTTGCACCTGCCCCAGTGCAATATACTCGAGTTGTCTGCTGTGATATGGAATATATTCGGATGACATGATTCTGGTGACGTAAGTAAAAGTAAAATATATATCTTCCTTCTCTCTCCACCTCAAACATAACCCTTTCCTTTGTGTGTATCATCTTGGCTGGCTTTCCATTCTGTTTATCTATACCGTAGATTCCTCCAAACACTTCAAGGAACAGAGTTTGGGAGTGTATGTTGAATCTCTGACTGAAAATTTCCCTTTCGAATTTCAAAGGGATTACCACTCGAGAAAACAATTTTGCATTTCTAGATCTGGA
Organism: Steromphala cineraria; assembly: GCA_916613615.1. Classification (NCBI taxonomy): domain Eukaryota; kingdom Metazoa; phylum Mollusca; class Gastropoda; order Trochida; family Trochidae; genus Steromphala; species Steromphala cineraria. The sequence goes on from OU744730.1 coordinate 9,504,171, forward strand.
CCGTGTTATACCAAACACTTTGGATAAAATACCGTCCTGTTTGAGAGCCAGAATCACTGATTTGAGATCATTCTTCCACCCTTTACGTTCCTGGTTACCATTTCTGACCTCATTTCCTGTAGTTGAAAGGGCCATTCCATTCATAGGAGTTGACAGCGCATTATCTTTTGCCCGAATTCCTCCATTAGACCTAAGATAATCCATTTTTCTATCTGGTTTGCTTATCATAGTTCTGAATTCAATTGTATTTAAGAAAACATGAGTCATAACTTCATCTGATACCTGAGCACATGTTGGAAATCTTGGAGCCGACGAATTTCTTAGATAGCACAAAAGTGTTGATATTGTTTTTGCGCTTTTCTGTTGTTCTTTCGTTAACTTTGAAACTTTGCAGTATTGAACTTCTGTGGTCAATATTCCTATGAAACATGCCGTGGAGACAATGAGCAGGAAAACCGACATGATGGCAGATAGTTGACACTCCCAACTTTAAGTGGTGCCCGACTATTAAAATCAGAAATTCCAAATTGTTTTTTCAAAATTATTTATATTAAAGAGACACGTACATTAAGAATTGATAATGCCCTATTCAGTCTTCATACATACATGGGGTAGTGTTTAAGGGTGAATACGATATCATCTTATCTTTTCTCTTGATTTAAAAACTAGAAACGGGAACGAAACTACTGACTTTTTAAATAGAAACAACTCTTGAATAATTTATTAACCTAATCATTTAATCTATCTATACCGAAGATCAGGATGATAAACACTTTGGTGCTATAGATATTCTATTGAAATGAGTAAAAGACGGACGTACTTGACGTATCTAACAGTCAAGGTAGATAAATTATTTCTGATCTTGATTATTTCTTCCAAACACGACTTCCTTGAAGACTACGCAGCCTCTCTTGCGATATTCTTTATTGGCCTCAAGTAGTCAGTCACATGTTACAAGTGTTGAATCTTATTGAGCATGACCAATCATCTCACAATCTCCAACATTGCAACAAAGTACCATACATCACACAAAGGAGACAGAAAACTTGTTTGCATGTGTGCCATAAATCATATAAACCCGAGTCCATAACAATTACATATGCACTGGCAGAGTCACATCTTTAAACTCAAATGCATTTACATCGACAGGAAGTTATCCGGTCACAGTGACGTAGGTTCATAACAACACCACCACGTCACAGCGACATCGCATGTACATACTGACATCATCAGGTCTCAATGACATCATGTATTGACATGTAGTAGACAATAAATCTTCACTTTAACTTCTAAAGTATAATATATATCAATTACATTACACTTATATCAAATTTCACATACAATACATCAAATTGGTCATACACTTTTCATCTATTGCATCTTTCAACATTTGTAATATTAACAAAGTTCATATCATCACCCTTTGAAGTTACAAAGTACTTTTTCAATCAAAGTCATCATTCAAATGGAAGCTACAATAAAAATACTCACACAACTGTACCCCATGACCTCACAACTGCAAATGTACTGAATCACACACACTCAGTAACCTTTGTTGTGGTTCTGCTTGCTAAAGAAATCATGTCCAACTCCCTGGGTAAGGTGTTCGCTTGCTCTTACCTTTATTCCAAGTTTTACTAGAGATACATGACAAAACGAACCATTTGATGACCAACAGACAGTGTCTTCTGAACGTAGTTTGAAAGAAATTCGTGTTAGAAACGACAGTCAATAACAATATTTTTATGAAGAAAAAAATGCTAGGTGTGATTCGCTAAGCCTAAAGTAGTATGCTGCCCTTCCCTTTTGATTTTAGCTCCTTACTTTTAGCACCCAAATGTCTCTCGAATGTTGAAAGTTACAGTTTTTTAATGTCGATCAAGATATTAACATGATAATGTTTCCCCATCAAATGCCTACATTAAAAAAAAATGCAAAAAACAAACTGTTCAAAATGTTATGCTCAATTTCTTTTTGCATTCTAACTTTCTGATTGGAGCTGAAAAAGTTCTTTATCGGTGATCTATCTACTCTCTTATGGATGGAAATATATCCACGTGTTTAGTTACTGAAATATTGTTCAAAACACGTTACTCTTTATCAGTGTTTGATCACCTTCCGTTTTCCTCACTGTGTTGTTAACAAATGAAAACGTACCATATTTATCAACCGGCTTGCTCTGAACTAAGTGTAGATGTTTTGTTCGCTTCTTTATTTTCTACGTTTCCCTCAATGATTTGTCAACGAGTGGAGCCAATATAGTGTCTCCATTAGTAATATTGTAACAGTATTGAATGTGTAAAATTACCATATAATTGATAGGTTTATGATGAAATGTAATGTTAATGTTCCAAACGCCAAGTCCAATTACTCTGATCTGTTTCACAACGAATACATAGCAAGGTTTAAATAATATTTATTAGTTTGTCATAAGTAAACTATAGTACACTAAAATTGCCTACAAAAACTTTAGTGCAATATCTTAACATCGCACTTAATCTTCTTTATTACCTACATGTATATTGTTGAAAATAAGTAGTGACATATTTTCAATATGAACACATGTGCACATATGAATTTTGCCTAGCAACGATTGTTGTAGAGCGAGTTTCAGCATTATGTGCTCTCTCTCGGGTAACACAAAAATCCACATTCGTTTCGTAAAGGTCAGACACACTTCCTGGGGTAATAATCTATATTCATATTCATATGTCTCCTATTTGTATATTGTATATACATTGATGAAAAGGATGAAAATATACTACCAAGCAAAATGACGCATAGGTAAAAAAACGTATAAATATGTAAGTCCAGGGATAAGAAAACATGTTGTATGTTTTAGAGGAGTAGAGACTTGGCCATGCAAATGACTAATTTCAAAAGGTCCAAAATATCAAATGCTGCTGAAAGCAAAGCTAAACCGTCTTAAAGGGGCAGTAGCACGTTTTTTGATAATTTTATATTTTAAACTTTTCACTGATAATTGTAAGTTAATGCTAAATGTATTATTTTGCAATGTCGAAAATCTCATCAAACAAGCAAATCATCCATAGTCAGAGAACAAAGTATGAAGATTCATATAAAATCCATTGGCGGCCATTTTGTGTGAACACCTTTTATTCATTTTGTGTAAGAAAAAGGAATGGCATGGCTAAACTTAACGTTATATGTTTAAATTATTACTTCTCCATTTAGTTTAAATACATTGTCTTTCATTCATTGCAAATGATTGTGTATGCAAAGAAAGCCACATTAACCTTTTCAAATTCATGTTTTATTAATTTATTTTTTGTAGTGAGCAAAAAGTGTATTGGGAAACGTATTCAGTGGCAAAGGAAACAAGCTCGAAAATTGTTTGAGAAAACGAACATCTCGAACATAATGTTTATTTGAAGAATATCATTAAAAAGGGCTTTGCTGTGCGTTTTTTTTATAGTAGTATATATCGTGTCAGAAGTATGGAAAACTAGATTAAGATTTAGATTGATCCGACTGTCGTATTAAACTGTTTCCGTATTGATGGTTAAGAGATTACCACTCACTTCGGAAATGTTATCTCCTCTAACAGCTTAATTATTTATTAGTTATACATAGTGGTCAATGAGCAGGGTCTAATAAAATTTATCAGTGTGTGTGTTTTATTGTGACCAGATAGCACAGGAACCCGATATCGTAAATAAATATAGGTAAAACGTAGATAAGAAAGACCCACCCCTCTATTTAATTGAGTAAAGGAATAAACGCATCCATCTTGCCTATATCGAAACATTGCACTGTCCAAACCACGCCGTTTTGTTTGTTAAGCGATGCTCAAAATAAATTCGCCTAACGGACCAATCAGATCGCTCTGGAGGCATTTGGTGCGGAGTAACGTTCACCCCAGAGGTTTCTGCGGTCGTTTTGCGAATTTAAATAGATAAAAAAGTTATTTGAAGGGTGACATGTGTTGGAAATAGCCAAGTTTTGGGGGAAAATGTATACATGAGAGGTTCCTGTGCCAGATAGTTGTCAGGACCTCCTATCAAATATAACCTTTTGTTTATCTTTACATATTCTTTGCTTTAAAAATTATTTCAGTGAGAATTTGTAAAATTTTGGACCATTTACTTGTTTATCTATGTGTATCTGTTCGTTGGTTTCTACCTTATATATGATAATAGGAAACGAATTACAAGGGGGAATTAAACAGACATATTTTCCTTCATCTTTGAATCAATAACCTCACTATCTTCATGGTGCGACCTTTAGCAGTACATTGTTGTCAGTATGGTTAATCAAGTGCAACTCCCTGTCAATCAATAGAAAATACAGCATTATGAGGAGAATGTAAACTATATTTAGAGGTATTTTATGGAAATAGTTTGTGTACATTATACATGATAATAGTAAAATGTCAAATGTTTGAGCTCATATAATGCATTGCCCACTTGATTAACCAGAACTACATAATCATCAAGCTATGAAATGTACAAATGAACATGTTGTGGATATTGGAATTGAGTGTCAATTAAGATCACATCAATTACAACTGACAACCAATTACCACATAATGTGTTACTTTTGTTCTTGAGTTACTTCCACTTGCTGACCTACCATCAAAAAGAAATAACCAGAATCTAAACAATGCCTGATCAATATTCGTTGATTAATTCAAAATTTGAAGATTTTCAAACAATCCTGTTTCAAGGCATCTTGTACGAAATCATTTATCTGCCTAAGGGGTCACAGAAAATATTTAAATGTATTGAACATTTTACAGATATATACATATATACTGAGCAAAGAAAGTTAAGGACCATTGCATCTTTTGCAATTAAAAAATATCTAGTATGTATAACGGGGTAGATAGGTTTAATTTACCAACAAGCAGAAGCAGCTGTGTAGTGATCTTCTTAGATAACAAGAACTTCGTTTTAAGAGGTCCTTTATTATGACCATATGTTTAGCATGGTAGCCATGTTTGGTACATAGACCAAGGGAGAGCACTCTTGACTCCTAACCTAGTATAAGGATGTACTATTAAAGGACAACTGTTGTTGTATGATTACATATAGTGAACCTCTGTTGACACATGTCCTTGTTACAGTGTACATGTAGATGTGGTACTAGTAATGACCAAGCTGGACACCAGTCAGTGTTCTCAGATCAAGATTGTCCAGCAGAAAAAAAGTGTCGAGAATTGTCAAGAATATCAGTCAACATGGTTTCACGTTTTTCACATACAACTCCGTCAAAACATAGACGGAGAAGATGGTGCATGAGACCATTCACAGGACAAGAGCACATAGTATACAAAACAGTCCTCACTGGGTGTGTGATGAGAGACAGCACAGCTTTGAGTCTAGCACATCTGTGTGGATAGAATTAAACCTCTGTCCATAATAGATGTGGAGGAAAGATTCTGTGACGGTTCCTTCACAGCTCCTGGTGCGACCACTGTTCAATCCTATCACAAGTTGATTTTAACGTTGACAACATTCTTCTTCACCTTTGTTTTCCACTATACTCAGCAACAAACGCTTTTGTTCATAAAAAATAATTTACAATGTTTTAGTTTTCACAAAACTTGGATCACATCAGTATGACAGGGTACCAAATGCACATGTCAAGGAAATGTTTGAAATTGAGAAATGACTTTGTACAAGAAATTTGTTTTTTAAAGTATAGAAGCGTTTCGTGGGTACCTCGACATGTACAGAATGCAACTTGCACCATATCCCTAATACTTATCCAATAGACTGTCGCATGGGACGTGCTTATTTAGCTTACCATTACTGCATAAGAATATATTTACGAAATGCATTTTGACAAAGGGGGCACGCTTTGCCCTGTAATTTGGGGCACTTTGCCCAATGTGAAAAGACACAGAATGTAAAAAGTATTACACACGTATAATCTTGATAATGCAAGGCAACTTATGAATCCAAATGAAGGATAGAAATAACAAAATTCTAGGCAAAATATGTAAGGATGGTAAGGATGCATGATACCAATATATATTATAGGTGCAATAGAGTTCACTTTTGCGTTCAATGTGTTCATGAAATTTTTAAATTTAGACATTTCCATTTCTTATAGCAGAGTTCTGTTTTTTCGAATATTAAAAATCGTACGTTCCCATGGCTCTTGTTGCAAAACACTCATCAAGACGGCCGATTGAAAAAGTAGAATATGTTTACCAGAGACCTCTATAGTGGACAGGACAGCATGGGATGATGAGGATACATACCCATTTTTGCAGACGAGTAAAAAATGTCCTTACACAGAGTAGAAATCTTCAGATATGTCAGTTATAACTTAACGTAACGCTGAAGCAATTGCAACATCGTCTTCAAAAGATCTGTAAAACCTCCCCAGAACAATGCCATACACCTCTGATGACCACAAATCGAACAGATGTGTTGTGTGTTGTAAATAAAAGGTAGTCATAACCGGCTAAAGGATGTGAACTTTCATTTTAACCCTTGTGGGTTAAGATTGGTATTTTTTCTTTTAAAATTTCTAACATCCAAAATTAACGTTGTCGGCAAGGAGGACAGTTGAACCTGTTCATAGCACGTGCATACATTCTTTACTTCTTGGATACATTAATAGGTAATGTGATTGCTGGAGACAAGATAACAAATGATGGGGGGAAACAAACAGATTTCTGCTAAGTATAGCGGTATCCAATGAGTGATAGTTTCAGTTGCCATGATAGGAAGTACTCAAATCAGTGGGAGGATATATCTGTACGAGTTCTGGTTTGGTTTCCTTAGTGACTCTTACAGACAACTGCTTTGAGATCGGCTGGACAGAATTTCACATGCATATAAGGCTCTTGCCAATACGAAAGACTGGTAGATCTGCGAAGCAGGCAGTGAATGAAGACCGTTTTGATTTATTCCAATTTTTCTGGTGGCAAACAACATTGATTTTACCTTCTCGCAGATGGCATCAACCTGTTCAGATGAATGTGAATTCTTAGTTACCACAGTTCAAAGGTTAGAATGACAGTCCCTTGAAGAGGCTTGTCACCTAACGATCAGTTCTCTATTAAAACTATGACCCCACGTTTACTTGTACTGTATCAAAATGCCCACTTATGTTGGTGAAGATTAAGAAATGGCGTTGGTGGTAACCCCTGGATATGATGCAGTTCGACTCCTCAGCAGTTCATCAAGGTATAGTTGATAGACCCAGGGCGACAGAACGCCTCCTTGTCATGTTCCTTGCTTAATATCAAATCATTTGCTTGAATACCCTCTATATATGACACTACTTGGCATGCTATGATGCATTGATAGTATTATTTATAGTACACAGAATTAACTTGAGCGTCCCCAGATGCTTTAGCTACGGGAATAGACCATGCACAATACAATGCTCCCTCCGCATCAAGGAAGGAACTTTGTTATTTTCTACAGCATATGCTATACACTCACATAGTCGAGTCTACTCCACTTCTAAATCATGCTGCAGTAGTGAAGGAAGTGATAACAACACCCTCTCAAACACTTTATCAATGACAAGAAGGCGTATTATTGCCCTATTGCAATCTGAAGTAGGCACATACCCTTTCGATGTTAAGGCGTTAGACAATATTGACAGAAATGTGATTCATTGCTTGCACAGATATGATCATTGGCGAAATGGACCATTCCTGGTGCTTTACCTCTTTCAGTTTAAATATAACATTTAGTTGAGTTCATGCACTGATATAGGCGACACTGCTCTATGCTCTTTATTTTGATGATACTAAAGAATATTCCTAGATGTGTGTACATAGAATTAAGAGATACACTCCACCCATCAGCAATATCTTTAGGATGCCGATTCCTTCTTCAAGACATGTCAATTTCAGCATCTTCGTTTGGCATTAAACGAGTCTAATCAAAATCGAAATTGCTGCGAGGAATAAAACCCGATAGAGATGATGTTATTTTCCATTTAAATCTTGGAAGCAGGGTCGATTTTGATCAGATTGTCATTCAGTTACTTCAAAAAGGCTGTCTGTTCTTTTTCTGCTTGTTCATCTTTCTGATAAAGAACCCTACGGCTCTGGTATTCGGTATGTTGAGACCTTCAACTCTCTTGTGTATCATTAGAAAGGTGAAAACAACATCAGAGTTACAGAAACGAGGACTCAGAGATGAATATTTCTCAATCTAAAGCTTGAGCAGTAGCGGGTTGTCAACCTCGCGGGCATGGATAAAGGCTTTACAATTACTTGAAAAGCTCAGAAGTTTCCCAATGAGTTGATACAGAATAAATCGCAAAAATGTCAACCAAATTATTTTTCTAATTTTGATATCTAAATAAAAGGTGAACCAAACCAGTGACCTTGAAGGTCCATAATGAATTATCAGTTTTGTAATGATTAAAAGTGTTAATAGTTTCAGATTATTTTCAGTGTTAATATACTTTCGCAATACCATGACGTCACTGTGACCTTGACTTTGGAATGCTTTTGAAATATGTTAGTATAATAATTTCACATGTAAATTGAGTGGTTACTTTTTAATAATACATGATCATCTGTAATGCTCGCTCAAACTGTAAAATTTTGATTGATCACAGCTACAACACTTCAATAATATTTTGAAACTTAGAACAAGACTACATTTAAATTTTTGATATGCGAGCATAATAAATCTTGTTGATTTCATATATATAAAAATTATCAAAATTGTAAAGTTACTCACCTGTTTCTATTGACTTATGCGATCGTCTTCATTGAGAGCGAGATAACATTATGCAAATTCATCAGGTCAAGTGCCGTCAATAGATAAACAAGTGCCGTACTAGTATTACGACAAATGAGTTTGTTTTGGATTGATGTGGTAACATTACATTGTTTATTGTGTCAATGTGTTGAAGTGTTTTTATTTAGAAGACATTTTTATTTTCCTGTACGTTCCGTTTGAAATCTTTTTTAAAATTACATTGACCTTGCTGAAATAACGTAATGCCATCATTTGGTGCGAAGCGTCCCCTGTGTCTGTTGAAACAAATGATACATAGTATTATTTTTTACATTATTTCGGAATATTTCAAAGTTTTAAGAACAAGGCTTGACAAAGAATTGGATCATATGTTGTTTGTTTTTATTCTTGAGTAGTTTGAAATTATGAAAAAAAAACGTAAGTTTATTACGCTCATTATTTTTACAAGTGGTTTTAAGAAATCAATCGTTTGCTGTTTTCTTTTGCCGACAAAGTCTTATTTTCTTTATAGTTTTATAAAGGAGACATTTTTATTTTATTACTTAAAAGAGAACTAGGAATAGTATTTTCTGAAAAGAATAATGAAACACTTTTTAAAAGTTTTTAGTTTTAAAGCCACTTTGAACAGATTAGATAAATTTGTTGTAAGAAAAACCCGCACCTGCACTTTATTTTCTTATTGACAATACGTTCAATATTCAGATTCGTCACTTTTTGATAACAAAAAACTTTATCTTAAAAAGTTTTACACCATGAGGAAGCTTGTTTATTTACGATTTGGAAATTATTAACTTTGTCATTTTTACGACACTTCGACACATGTCTGTCGTTGTTTTTGTCAAAGGTTCAAATTTCAATGATGTGTCAATTTGTCAAAGTCAATGTGTCTCAATTTGCTGCAGAGAGAAAGTGTCAATTAGCGTCACATGAGCGGACCGTACGCTAACAAGTGCTCCAGGCGTCAATCGGTGAAGCATTTCCAGGGGTTTAAAAAACTAAAATTTTGGATACAATAGAATTTAGTTTCCCTAACTTTTCATACTTTTCCCACAGAGGCAGATCAAGTCAAGAAATGTTGATAAAGCCTCTGTTATATTAATTACATTTAGCCATCTTCGCTAGATGGGGTTATGGGGAGCTTTACAGCAACACGCAACAGACATAAACAATCACAGCACAACTTCCGACCTGCCTCACTTTCACAACCTGACGTCACTTCCTCTTCTCTCTTCTCAACCTCTCTTTCCGCACGTGTTTTCTTACAGCTCATGACAACATTATAGCTGACTCACTTTCGAGATTTCAGTGGACCAGATTCAGAGGGGCGGCACCGGCGGCAGACCTACTGGCTACACCAATCCCGCAGGAGGCCTGGGACATTTAATGGCAGAAGCGGACAGGCTGATAAAGGCATCAATGGCGGCCAGCACATGGAGGACATATGCGACAGCGGTAGAGGCTTTAAAACAGTTTCGCACTACATATGGTTTGGCCGGGTTGTGGCCGGTACCAATCGACCAACTTTTACAATTTATTGGTCACATGTCAGTTACTGGTAAGTCCCCTGCCACAGCAAAAACTTATATATCAGCAATAACAACTTACCATAATCTCAATAATTTACATGCTAATACAAACCATTTTCTTGTTCAGAAAGCCTTGTCAGGGATGACGCGTCTCTCACCACGGCAGGACGTCAGACAACCAATTACAGTTCAAATGCTTGCAAACATCACCTCCGTCTTGGGTACAGTATGCACTAATGATTATGAAAAATTGCTTTTCAGGGCAGCATACTTGCTAACATTTTTTGGGTTTTTCAGAATTGGCGAAATCGTGGCCTCATCTAATAAGGACAGCTCTAATCGGGCCTGTCTGCTGTCAGACATTAGACTACCCACTAACAAAGCAAGCATCATGATCAACTTGAGGCAGTCCAAAACAGATCAGCTTGGCAAGGGGACAAACATCATAATCCAAGCAGCCCCAAACTCTACACTCTGTCCGGTCAAGGCACTCCACGCTTACCTTGAGGCTAGGCCACAGGGCTCTCCCTTATTGTTTGTGCATTTTAATGGTTCACCACTAACTAGATTTCAGTTTCAGGGGTACTTAAGCGGTCCATAGCATCACTGCCAGGTCGCTTGCACATTAATAACTACTCTTCTCATTCCTTTCGTATAGGGGCGGCAACCACAGCGGCAATGCGTGGTATCAGCGACGAGCAGATCCAACAGATGGGCAGATGGAAGTTTACTCATTTATTTCTCTATGCTTCAGCCTGGTTCCTCGGGGACAGCTACTTGGCCCGACTCCAGCAGTCCAGCAAGGCAGATGGAGGCAGAGCAGCGATAACCTGGTCGGCAAAAGGCGCGATGAGGTGGTCCGGATTGCGTCAGCGGGCCGATCAACTGGTGGCAGCAGAGGGAAATTCGCCCAAGTTCATCCTCATCCATCTGGGTCCGAACGACTTCTGCACCACCAACTCCAGTGACCTGTTCGATGCGGTAAACCTGGACCTCCTCTACATCAGACTGCGATGCCCGAAATCAGTGCTGGTCTGGTCATCGATGCTGCCTCGGCTGGTCTGGAGAGGGGCCGACAACCACGCCGCTATAGACAACAAGCGGAAGAAGCTGAATCGAAGGATTTCAAACCTTGTGCGAAGCTTGGGGGCAAGGTGGTCTCCTATAATATACCTTTGGACATGTACAGCAGGGACGGGGTCCATCTCAACAGCAGCGGCATGTCAGTTTTTTGGGAGAGGATTGCCCGTGTTGTATGTTGACCTCCGCATACACAGCATAAATCTCCAAGCATGTCGCTCACCTGTTCCTGTTGTACAGACTCTACTTAAACCAATTATCATCCTTAACCAATCTCAGCTGATCATATCAATAATATTTATGCGTCTCAATGCCAATGAACTCTACAGTATTATGGCATATTTGTTATTCAAACTTATCTCATATCAATCCATGTTAAATCTGAGCTAAAGGACATCCAATATTGGCCATAATCATCACCTACATGTGTTTCTGTGAAGAGTCAAAGTGCTAATGGCTATGTGACATGTATAAATAATATAACTGTGTATATGTGACTGCCTGTGATACTCTCCGTCCAGGGCGTGAAGAGTCAAAATGCTAATGGCTATGCGTCATGTATAAATAATATAACTGTATAAGTGACTGCCTGTGATACTCTCCGTCCAGGGCAAGTGATGCCTCACAACCTACTTCAGGACATCATCTCCTTCATGTTGTTTCCGCGTAAAGGACATCAAATATAGGTCATAATTATCACCTATATGGTATCTGTGAAGAGTCAAAGTGCTAATTTCTATGTGATGTGTATAAATCATATATCAGTCTATAACTCTGCCTGTGATACTCTGCTCCGTCCAAGGCAAGCGTTGCTTCACAACCTCAGGACTTCATCTCCTTTACGTTGATTCCGCGTAAAGGACATCTAATAGCTCATAATCATTACCTATACAAGTAGCTGTGAAGAGTCAAAGTACTTATTGCTATTTGACATGTATAAATCATATATTTCATATAACTGTGTATATCTTATGCCTGTGATATTCTCTCCTCCAAGGCATGATGCTTCACAACCAATTTTTATGATGTGTCTATCCCACTTTCTTCGGGTAATATATATAAACTGTGTAGTCTTATTCACCCTGTGAAGAGCATTGCATCCTTAGTTGGTGATGCAACATTAATAGTGCTTTATCCAAAACGGTGACTTTACTATTCTATTCCAAAGTTTGGAAAAGCTTCAATCTGGCGAGGGAAGGAAATGCTTCTTAATCTGAATCTCATTAATATTCTCCCATCAGCAACCTTTATTTAATTTATCCTTACATCCTCTCATTCAAAAATGTAAGTTCATCCTTAACAATACCACCCCATCCAATTTACTTCAAATATTTCAAATGTCAAACACAATAACCTTTATTGCAATTGCTCATTCCATATCCCAAATATTTATGCAATGTTCATGTATGTTTCCTTTTCCTTGCTGTTTAAACCAATATCCTTCTTCTTTCTTCTGTTTAGCTTCATTTCAACATAAACCCCCTCTTTTCCATAACTAAATTTATTACACACACACACTTCTTTTCATAACTGCCCTCCATACATCTTATCATTCATACTTCACTTCATACCTTCCATAGCTAAACATTCCACAAACATAATACATACTTTCATTAACCGCACAGTGTGGCTGACGGGCCTGCCTCGCCAACAAATAGCGGCGAGGGTGGCCCGTTTGGCTTGGCATTGACGAGGTCTCACGATAGGCAGCCGGCCTAGGTATGGTTTTTGGGGCAACCCACTAGCCCAAAGCTGCCCCTGCTGATATCCGTTGGGGTCGTGAAATATATCTTGGCTTGCTCTCGCCCACGTTTGGGCAAATGCTTCGGCCCCTCCCATGCTTCGGGAATAGGCTGTTTAGCGTCGGACCTCGACACTGTCACCCTCACTGTGCCCTTTCAATCCTCAATTCATCTTCTTCTTTATTTCCTGGATACGGTGTAACATAACAGACTTTCATGACTTGATCTGTCTCTGTGGGGAGAGATTGTAACTTTTTGGCTCAGTATTTTTCAACATGATACTTAAAGAACTCCTAGTTCCATGAACATTTCAGGGAGACAGAAAAAAACAGTGCTAAATATGTTTTCCCAAAACAATTCAAAGTTACATCAATACTGAAACTATGAGGTAATTCATTTGGGTCAACAGTAATCGATCAACAACTTGTCAAAAGTCTATAATGAGTATTAATGACACACATGGCTTCCTCAACTCCTCCTAAACACGACCCCTTAAATGGCAACGACTTATGAGGTCTACTTAAAGGGGCAGTAACATGTTTTTTGATAATTTTAGATTTTAAATTTTCCACTGATAATTAGCAGCCCCGTCTAAGGACGGGGCTGCTATCAGTTTTTGTGAAGTTTCCATCGCCGCTGCCGCCGCCGCCGCCGCACTCGTACTACTAGCTATAACTTTTTTCCCCTAAGCTTTCCAGAACTCTTATTCATACCTTACTCCTCATACCTCGGGGGAACGATTTTGACATGTTCACTTTCAAGGTCAAAGGTCAAGGTCACGAGCTATGTATTCACACTAAGAATTCATTGTAAACGCGATAACTTGAAAAGTTTTTGTGCTATGAAGCTCTAACTTGGTATATATCATCCTTGGAAAAGTAAAAAAAATTGAAAAGGTTTTGGCTACAATCTGTCAAAGGTCAAGGTCACAGCAAGGTCATGACTTAAGCATGTTTTAGCGAAAATGCTTTATTTTAACTATGAACACTTTTAATCAATACATGATTGTTATACTCAAAAAAAAGTGTTCAATGATTGTGTGACCTTGAAGGTCAAGGTCATGAGATATGAGTTATTACAAAATGCACTAAATTGGGGTATAACTTTATCCCATTTAGCTTTTCAAACCTCTTGAACATGTCTAAATGTTAATACTTCCAGGGAATCATTGACATGTTCACTTTCAAGTTCAAAGGTCAAGGTCACGAGTTATAAAATCACCACAAAATTCTTTGTAAACACGGTAATTTGAAAAGTTTTTGTGCTATGAAGCTCTAACTGTCGAAGGTCAAGGTCACAGCATAATTGTACAGCAATGCTAAATGTATTATTTTGTCATACATCTCACAACACAAGCTAATCAGAAGACAAAGTATGAAGATTCACATAAAATCCATTGGGGGTCATTTTGTGTGAACACCTTTAATTCATTTTGTGTAAGAAAAAGGAATCGCATGGATAAACTTTACGTTATATATATGAATTATTACTGCTTCATTTAGTTTAATTACATTGTCTTTCAATTGGAACCATTAATTTTCATTTTCCTGACATCATCTTATATTCCTCCTAAAATATGCTACTGCCCCTTTAATGTAGCAATAACAAACGTTGATGCGATAATTTGAAATGGTAAACATGATCCCCTCACCTTGAAATGTCAAAAATTTCCTAATTGAAATTGCAATAGTTAACATCGCCTCTAAATTTGAAATGGAAAATATAACCATTTTATTTGCAATTGCGAATATGGCCACTTCCCATTTGATGGCAAAGGTGACCACAATTAATTGCAATGGCATTAATAAAAAATGCTTTCTGTAAAAACAATGAGAAACTCTTACTCTTTTTGACCTTTTATTGAAAACTTTGAATCAATTTTATTTGAAATCGAGAACATTAACCTTGTTAGGCAAATTTCAAAAGCATGCCATTCTGGTCACTAAAATCAATTGTTTGTGCTGTATACCTCTTCAAACCTGCAAACTCATATACAGTAACACTTTGCTTCTGTGGATCATGCTCTAGCAAGTACAAATTATTAACAGCTATTGACATACATCCATCATGGTTCGACCTGAACCCGCTTTCTTTCTTTAAATCTTTGCTGTATCTGTGCAAATAATACTTATTGGCACGGGAATCAAAATGACAGTAAAATATTGCTGTCTTCGTATCCAAAGGAAAAGAAGATTTTGGCTTTATAATGTTGGTGCAATATTGTTTCTTGCATGTGGATCCTTTACTGTAGCCATAGGAGACGATGCATCCAGACGTATACAGCACATTCAAATAAAATTCACCGCCAAATATATGAGTTGCTGTACTTGCAGTAGTGCAAAATACTCTAGTCGTTCGCTGTGTTATGGAATATATTCTTATAATTCGATGTCGACCATGTGCCTGTAAGTAAAAGTAAAATATATGTTCCCCGTTGGTCCCAATCTCAAACATTACCCTTTCCTTTGTATGAAGTATCTTGACCGGTTTTCCATTATGTTTATGTACACTGAAGATACCATCCAATGCTTCTAGGAATAAAGTTTGAGACCGTACGTGGAATCTCTGACTGTAAATCTTCTGTTCGAAGTTCAAAGAGATTTCCACTCGAGAAATATGTTTTATTTGTGTGGCCAATGATATGCCAATCGCTTTGAATAAAATACCGTCCGGTTTGAGTACCAAGATCACTGATCGAAGATCTTTCTTCCACCCTTCATGTTCCAGATTACCGTTTCTGGTCGGAATATCTGTAGTGGATAGTGCCGTTCCGTTCATGGGGGTCGAAGGCGCATTTACCTTTGACGGAATACTTCCATTAGTCCCAAGATAACCCCTTCTACTATCCGGCTTCGTTCTTCTAGATCTGTATTCAATCATATTTAAGAAAACATGAGTCATAACTTCGTCCGATACCTGAGCACATGTTTCAAAGCTTGTAGCGGACGAATGTGTTGGATTACACCGAAGTGTTGATATAGATACTGCGCTTTTCTGGTGTTCGTTTTTCTTGAACTTTGAAAGTGTGCAGTAATGGACTTCTGTGGCCAAGACTCCGATGAAACACCTTGCGAAGACAATGGTCAGGAAAAATCTCATCACGGCAGTGTGATTGGAAAGTAGTCCCATGCTATTCCTAAACTTGATTGAAATGAAACATCTGGTGTATTCGATTCGAAAACCATTTAGAAATGGTAATACCATATTCCGTCATTATCTAAACATCGGTGAGTGTGGAAGAGTGAATTAGATATCATCTTATCCTTCTTTTGAATACAAACAACCTTCAAAAATCCTAAATTATTTAATATTTTTATCATTCTTCCTTAAAATAACTTTAAATAAGCGTGCAAGATGATTTGCAAGATGATTAACATATTAAATGTGAGATATCCTATTCATATGAGTGAAATAGCTTAGCCTATAGTCGATCGAACCGATAAGGTTAAGAAAGTATTATAATTTTGATTATTTTTATAAGCTCTTGTTGACGACTTCGGAGTTAATTACGGTCATGGTTTTAAAGGATGCAATATACAAAAAAGCTCACACATTCATCTCAAAATGGCAAATATACAATAAAAAATGTTTTCCATGAAAAATCGAGAGACAGTGATATATGTTCGTGATTCACACGTCAAATAAACATTGTTACTAATTACATAACCTAGTAAACAATATAACCTCGTTTTGTCAAAATCTCGACATAAAACCTTGATGTTGTCAATCTAGAACGTCGATAAGGTTGTAATTGATCATTTCTTGCAAATGTCGACACTTATCGATCAAATGGCACTATTGGTTCCTCAAAAACATTTTCAATTCCAAAAGACATTCTCGAAAATGGTTGGAGAAAAGTTCACCACGGACATGATTCCTACATGCAAACGTATGGTTCTTTTTTAAAAAGCCACATGGTGAAACATTTGCTTTGCATTTCTTTTTTATAAGTACTTTCTTCTGGTTCCAAAAATACAGAAAAGCGCATAAAATTATTGATCTTACTGCTTGAAACTGTTTCCGTATTGTTGATCACTCATTTCGAAAATGTTATCTCCTCTAAAGAATTAATTACTAATAAGTAAGATGAAATGATTTTTGAAAGATTATTAACTTTCTATTTTCTTTAATTAGATACGCAATCTACCTACGCACAAGAGTTTATTTTTGCGGCAATAATGGTAAATTTTAAGCTTGAGTACTTGAGTACTAATTGCAAAACGTGCTCTTATTGGCAATAAAAGAAACACTCTATGATTTTCATCATATGTTAATGTGTTTTCATAAGAACATAATCGGCAACGTCAATTGGCTTTAAATCATGTTTTCAAGCATTACTTCCCGATCAAATAACATTAATGAGAAGTTTTGCATATGTGACCATCAATAACGCACGTAGTGGCTCTTTAATGTTTTCATAGCTCCCTTCTCATCATCACTTTATATTTTAAAAAAATTATATATCTTTTTTTTATATGGATATTTATATAGCGCACATATCCAACCACTCGTGGTTGCTCAAGGCGCTTACATATTCCCCCTGGTCAATGGCATTCTTTCACCGTCCGATCATTTTTCCAATTCAACTCCCTGGGGAGTATTCAACCGGCATCCATATGTGGCGCTTAGGTTAGGGACCATTCTATGCCTCACAGGGTACCCATTCACAGCTGGGTGAACTGAGACACATAGTCACAGCAGTTTGTCCAACACTGCTGAACGCTGATAACCGACAGCTCGATGTATGCACGTGTTCATGTATCCACCATTCAGCCACTGACATGAATTCGTGGGATCTTTTAAGTGCGCAGTTTTTTGTTGCACTACACACTGTTAATATAATAACTGTTAATATAATTTATTATCTCGAAGTCAAGTGTATAACCCTCAAATCGAAGTGAGGTACTATGGCGAATTTGTGCTGACAAGATCTTTAATTCAATTGTGCTCCGTATTAAGGTTTTAATGTTCTGCCCTTATAACAGTATTAAGTCTTGTCCGTGGGAACAGTTACTTTGGTCAAAAACTAAGAGGCATTATATTATATTTCATTATGTGCTAGGTTTTCGATGATTTAATGTTCTGAATTTAAAGTTCTGTTTTCTTGAATCGGCCACAAAAATCAGGAAGAGTTTGAAAGTCACAAAGGTCACATCTTTCATGATGATTGTTTCATGTACCAAGCTTCAATGAGCTCAGTCGTATTTTACGATGTACTGATCCGGAAAAAAAATCAAAATCGTGTATCCATGGAAACGGCCACAATGTAGATTACGAATGACATAAATGATTGTTTCTTATGACGAGTGCAACGAGCTAGGCCATACATTTAATCACACCTGTGACGTCGGCCTATTGATCTCTTGCTCCATTATTTTTCAGTAATGGAGCGTTGTATTTTACATCAAGTTTTCACTTGAAATTTCAAATTTTTAAATATTTAAAGTCATTTTTTGAATAGGCATTATGTTGAGTGTAATTTATAATTAGTTAAATTTACTCGGGCATTAACCTATACGTAACGGTTACTAGCCAGGAGAAAAAACAGAGGATGCAAAAAACTATTTTTTTGCAAAGCACATATGTTCACAAA
Source organism: Steromphala cineraria (assembly GCA_916613615.1). Taxonomy (NCBI): domain Eukaryota; kingdom Metazoa; phylum Mollusca; class Gastropoda; order Trochida; family Trochidae; genus Steromphala; species Steromphala cineraria. Next base: position 9,522,817 of record OU744730.1, read on the forward strand.
AAATAATGTGATAAAATAAATTGTCTTCAGTGTGCAATACTCATCTGATGTTTTTAACAGCGTACAATGATTTCAGGTCAAATTAAGAACAAGAATGACCACACCGTGTAAACAGAAGTAACTAACTAACTAACTAACTAATTGCTCGAACTCATAGAATGTCACAATATAAGTGTGTGTTTGTAATTATCGTTTTTAAGATTAGATATGCATAATAATTTTCCTGAATCTAATGTGCTTGAAGTTATAGACGATTCAAATATAAAGCTCAAGCCTTAACATATTCTTCATGAATTTACCAAAGCAGATATAGTTAAAGGGGGATTAAAAATGGAACCCAAAAATGGCACAGAATAAACTATTGACTTATATAAACCCCACATTTGAATTGTTCACTTTCATTAATCAGTAGAATAAAACATTCTATTTTTTTAGTTGTTTTATATCTCTATGACTGATATTGTCCTTATTTATTCCCTCAATGTTAAACATACAAATGTATTTTTGATATATTTTGATTTGGATGTATGTGATTTATATAAACTATCAATTAAACGTTTGGTCGGTTTTTAACATGTACAAATGGGGAGATCCCTCAGATTATATCTATGCATCTTTGGACCTTCAAACTACAAAGTTGAGTCTTACTTTACATGAGTTGCAAAATATTACCTTGTCTTTAATTTAACTTTTCCGGGCAAGAAAGACTCGGCTACAGCGATGCAGCATTCTCTCCCCACAGAGGCAGATTAAGTCGTGAAATGTTGATACAGCCTCTGTTATATTACGCCGACTTTGTGGGATAGCAAAGGAGATGCCAAGGCAATCAAAATTAGTTGTGCAATCATGTTCTAAAACGATCATTTGGGCTACTATACCATGGCAAAAACTTTGTGATATGAACCAAGCTTTTCATGCGAGAAGCGATGTCATTCGATAATGAAATTGAAATGGATTGTGGTGCGATTTTTCTCCGCCAGGGGGAACTGCCGGAACCCACGGATATCGGTGTGATTTTAAGCCAATGGGTAAAATATGATTTATAAATCAGTAAAAATGTCCATGTAAATAGTGTAAAAACCACCAGACATGGCTATAATAATAAGAATAAAACTCAGCAACAAGCTAATCTTTTTCTCAGATAAAAGTTATGATTTTTGGAAAATGATAATAGTACGTCTATTATATTTTTGTTGCGAAAAATCTATTATGAAATATAGTCGATTAATCAGTGTAAAGATTGTCTTTATACAAGTGTTTGTGCTTTTCAGTGAATGGACCTATCTTTGCTTCGTGGATATTGCCAATCGATTACAACTTATTAAGCCCATTTACAATGCCATTGTCGTAAGCGTGAAAGTTAAGGATGAAAGGGTAATTGTTCATTAGTATGGTTTTATGAAAAATCAATAATAGATGATGAATACGCGAGTAAACAGTTACATATAAATACAGGCATTAAGAACAGTTGAATGGAAATAGCCAACAGACATGTTCCTGAAAGCATATACAGTCTTGCTTACGCTCGGCAGATACGTACAAGGTGAGAAGGTTATTTATGTTTGAAGGGATATAGAAATCTTGAATTTGATACCCTTAGCTCAAGGGAAAATCGTAATTTAATTCAATTTTGCTATATCTAATCAGTGGTTTCTTCAATGTGTATTTATATTGTGTTATAGGGGATAGAGACATTTCGAAAGTTTCATTTGAATAAAACTGAATGAGTTTGATTGGTTTTGATTTTATCATATCATCTAGTGAAAGTTTATCCGTCTTAGTGCAAAGATATACATCATAAAATCTCATTGGAAACGAAATCCATTTTTCCAAAATATTATTGCAAATCCTTTTTTTCTCGAAAACCAAAGTGTTAAAGTCATGTTATTTACATTAATAATGAACTGTTTGTTCATAAAATCATCATGAATTGGATTTTGTGTAAATGTGTGCATTTATGTAAATATTCGTCAAATTTCATTGGTATGCAACGCTTACAATGTCGTAGCTTTTTATGGTTCGTGAGTGTAATTTTGGTGTAGAACACCATTATTATAAACTATGATTCAAAGAAATGTTTAGAAAAATGTTAGAGACTACAAAGAATTATTTCAAAACATCTACACTGCCATTTAAGATCATATATGAACACATAAAATATATTTTTCTGTTTTCACGAATGCCACGAAGTTGAAACATATTTGGAATTACCTAGGAATTATTGACGATGAATTATTATTGTTGATGAAGAATGTGGATTTTACTTTTGTAATTATTAATTTTAAATTCGGGTCGTAGTTTATACAGGGGCATAAGAAAACATTAACACTTGTTTAGTAAAGCACTCACGTCCATCTCAAAAGCACTTTTAACCCTTTGCATATCTTTTCAAAAAATTTGATTACTTCAGAACATGATTATCACAGAAGCTAAAAGTAGATTTTTGCACAAAATATAACGGAATGTTTAACTAAGTTATTGGAAAACTGAATATTCGCTTATAACATTTTATTAAGAAATGTGGACAAAGCAACATCACAGACCACAGGGGCTTTACTCTATTTGCATTCGTGTTCATAAGGTTCATTTGGTTACGATGCGAGGAAAGCTAATTTGTGACAAAGGCAATAGAGAAATTCTGAAGCAAGGTCTTGTAGCTAATTTTGACCACCGTCCATAAGCCACTGTCGTGTATACGATAATACCCTGCCTCACAGTTCTCGACTGATTCCCATTGTACAGAACAAGATGGTAACCGAAAATCAATACTGTGAAATAAGGTTGAACTTCAATCGATTTGGTGATTTGGGTCATCATTGTATTTGCATAATAGTCAAGTCAAAGTCAAAAGATGTTTATTGTATGGAAGGCCTCCGGCCCATATACAGAGGAGTTACAGCATGGTATATTAAATAAATAGTACAGCGACAGTTTTGATAATTACGTACATATTTAAGAATATACAATTTATTTTAGTAAAAGTTCTCGTTTTGATAATGCATGTTTTACATACAAAGACAGTTGAATAATAATATTGTCATTCTTAGTTTGTAACAAACAAATATAGCCATCCCTTGGTTGTTTTTCTAGATAATATTGCGGAATATATTTCTTTCTCAATTCGCAATAACAAGGGCAAGAAAGTGTGAAATGAATTTCATTCTCTATATCAAGGGCACACAAAGGACAATATTTTCTTCCCTCATTAACCATTAACGTTAACAAACCCAAACGATATTTAACAAACAGTCTTCTAGCATTATAGTTTGTAATTACTGATAGATATTTTTCTGGTTGTAGTAACGATTTAAAGGTCCTGTAATATTCATAACGTGAATATAAATAATACAAACCAATATACCGTCAATATATACCACGGAGTACAAGTCATCCGGGGAAAGGGAGGATATATTTTTCCAATTTCTTAACAATCATTATCACAAATGTTGATGTTGTTAAATCAACGATGGGTAGATGTTATATCGGATTTTTTTTAAAGAAATTCTGTCATGGAATTATAGTTGTGTGTTTCTTAATACATCCTCCTTCATAAAAAAACATAGTCAATTTATTCAACGGAACACTTGATAGAAATGTTATGTTGTTTATCATCATAAAAGTTGCATATGTAGATCATATGATAGTCATCTATTATTATCCCCCGCCGCGAGTTTAGCGCGAAGCGGGGGGATATAGTATTGGGCAGCGTCCGTCCGTCCGTCCATCCGTACGTACGTACGGAATGAAATTGAATAACTCATAAACTATTGACCGGATTCTTTTCATTTCTTTTCATAAATCACTAAGTGAAGGTGAGTAAAAGTGAGTAAAATGTTCACAATCAAGACTTAGTAATCATACAAACAGGTTGTTGTTATTAGAGATGTAATCATAAGTTTTTCATCACAAACCACTCAGTGAAGGTGAGTAAAACTGAGTAAAATGCTCGGCACAATCAAGATTTAATCAAACAAACCAATCAAGCACTTTTGATTAATTCATCAATACTAAGAGATGTACTCACTTATTTTCTCAGTGACAAAACAGCTATAAGTACAGAAACTGAAATTGATACCACATTCAGTTTCGATATGGCAAAGGCACAGATAGGTTGTTCGTTCCTTCCAACTTCTCGTGGTGGTCGTTACCTGTGTATGGGCGGCTACATGTACAGAGTTAAAAAACGGTCTTGCTCAAATTGTCTTAATGTGTGTTACTGTTTCAAGATTTGTTTTCTGTATCTGAACTAGTGCTTATTAATTTGAGATGTGCAAATATTTGATATTTATGTGCAAATTCAAATGCAAGAATAAACCTAAACTTCGATCAATTATATTCGTTTTTTATCCATTCCTACTTTTTATATAGCTTAATGCGTTTGTAAACACAAGCCATCTATTGTTTCCACTAATTAGTTACAGGTTCAAATTCGCACGAAGGCGACACAAAATTTTCCTGTTTGTTGTTACACCCCTCCAGGTGTCGACTTTAAGCGAATGAACCATCTCAAGAACCATTAACTGGATTCTCTTCATAAAATAAACAGAGCATCTTATTGGGAAGGCACCGGGCCACGTAGATTTTGGTGACCTTCACATTATTTTCAAGGTCACAACGAGGCTTTGTAAATTTAAGCATTTAGATCTGCGTTTTAAGCTTGTCAGCGGGATATCTCTAGAACTGTTCACTAGATCCTCTTCACAACTTATGCAAGGCATCTTTTAGGGAAGACGCAGGACTAAGTCAATTTTGATGGACTTCACATTGACTTTTTTTTCAAGGTCACAGCAGAACTTTTGATTTATCATCAATTTACCTGCATGTTAAGCTTGCTAGTGTGATATCTCAAGGATCATTCACTGGATTCTTTCATGAATCTAGTTTAGGTAGACATCGAGATAATTTGGTTTTGGTGACTTTCACATTTTTTTGCAAGTCACGGTGAAGCCAACATGCATTTAAAGCTTATTATAAGGCTGATATGTTTTTTGCACAAGGCTTCTTATTTGGAAGACCCAGGGACCAGTCGATTTGTTATGGTCTAAATGACATCTAGTAGCATGACAAGTGTTTCTATGTATACTGCAGTATGCTTTTTGTTAACATCAATTTGCAGTGGGGGATCTTGTCACCTTTGTGACAAATACTTGTTTTAATTACAAACATTTTTATCCATTCCATCTGAATGTCTACAGTGCTTATAGTTTTCAAAACATTTCGTTAAAACAGGTGGTGAGAATCTTGCCCTGCTGATGCCGACTTCAGCAAGTTCTACTCTAGACACAAACACAGGACCTGAACATGCCGTTGATGGTTTAGTGAACACTACGTTGAACGCATTTGCCGGTCAGTTCTGTAGCTATGTTGACAACCCTGGAACCGCCTGGTGGCAGGTTGATCTCCTGGCTACAGTTTGGGTGAGCCATGTCGTCATCACACCGGCTTCGACTCTGCGTAAGTTATTTAGACAACTATTCAAAGCCTTTATTTAATTAATGGTTTTAATTTTGTTGGCCTTTTTATCGCAGTTCAATAAGAATAAGGATAATTGATCTAAAAATCTACTATTAAAGCTTTTTTTACTATTGACGCTTGAATTTGAAACCACTCATACAAGCATGATTATGGCTCGAACAACAGGCAAATATAGGACCAAATCAGTCTGGTCTGAGCTTTGCTTGGTGCCATAAGGATGCATAAGAAGAGATATATCATCTTAACAACAGAATTTTCAATTGACATCATTAAATATTTGTTCAAATAGCAAGTTTGATACTTTTGGATACTTATTTTCTCCAAGTCCACTGAAAACAAAGACAGTAACCCTTCTCGTTTTCCACACAAGACTGCCTTTTGCAGATGCTCGCCCCACGGATTTCCAGGTGCTGGTGCTGCCTGACCCCCGATGTTCCTCCACCCCCCAGACCTGCCTCAACTACACAGGGACCCTACCCATGGGGAACTCGACGTTCTACTGCACCACGCCGCTCAGGGGACGCATCGTCCGATTCTCTCAGATTAACTTTTTCTACCTATGCGAGTTTGAAGTATATGAGGCTTCAATTTCAACTTCAAGTAAATAATGTTTGGATGATTTAAAAGATAATTAGAGGATATTTGTATTTTCTTGACAAATACCATGTTTATCTCATCGAGTAAGGAAGAAAGTTTATATTTTCACGAGAGGCGCAGCCACGAGTGAAAATATATAACTTTTCTGACTCACGAGATGAGATAAAAATGGTATTTGTCAAGAAAAAAAAATCTATTTATTTTATGATTTAAACGTTCTATTTCTATCAAAATTGAAGTGCATTTACGTTGATACGGCTGCAAAGAGAGCCAATCGCCAAAGCAACTAAGTGACGTCATGAGCGTATCATTGCGTCAGAGCATTGTTCGATGACGTCCGGTCATTGTTGTTATCAGTCACTAGTGACTGATAACATATTCCATTGTTATTGTCACTAGTGACTGATAACACGGTTTATTTTCATTGATAGATCTCGGTTTTTCACCGCCAATCATACAATAGATTTGATTTCATTATGAATTTCCTCAAAACAATATAATTTCACCAGAATTACCATTTGATTTATTTTGTCGAAGGACCAAAATGATAACGAGAGGAAATTCAAATGATATTGACACTTTGCGAAGTTCGTGACTAAGAAACCTGAGCTTGTCATTGAAGCTTGTGGCTGCGCTCTTTGTTGCAGCAAAATGAAAGCGCAAAGGTAGTCACTTAGTTGATTGTCATCTGTAGGGCAAACAGTAGGTAAACAAGAGACAAACGAGTGACGTGGTTGCATTTTAAACCGCTATTCTTTAAAGGGGCAGTAGCACGTTTTTAGGGGGAATATAAGGTGATGTCAGGAAAATGTAAATAAATGGTTCCAATCTTTAGACAATGTATAAAAACTAAATGGAGCAGTAATAAATCAAATATACAATGTAAAGTTAAGCCATGCGATTCCTTTTCTTACACAAAATGAATTAAAGGTGTTCACACAAAAATGGCTTCCAATGGATTTTAGGTGAATCCTCATACTTTGTTCTCTGACTACGGATGATTGGTTTGTGTTATGAGATTTATGATACTATCAAAGTAATATATTTAGCATTAACTTATAGTTATCAGTGAAAAAATGAAAATATAAAATTGTCAAAAAACGTGCTACTGCCCCTTTAAGACAGTGTTTGTTATAATATCTACCCGTCATTTCATCGTTTCCAGAGAAAAATTCTGATATGTCTAGGTATAACAAATACATGATATTGTGATTAATTATTGCATATAGGTATAGGCTAGGTATAACAAATACATGATATTGTGATTAATTATTGCATATAGTTGGATATATATTTGGTTTCGAAGAAATCACACTAAGAAATTTGTTTTAGCAACGGAGCAGAACTAAATTTTAAACCAATAGAACTTAGCTAATCAAAACTTGGTTTCTTCACTATAAACCACAATTAGTTGTGCCTTTTGGCGTTTCTAAGTTCTAAAATTATATGTTTTGTTTCATGGAAAAATGGGAGTTTGTTTCAGGAGTGCATCTGAATTTTATAAGATCTGTTTTAACGAAATTTGGTATTTGACAGAAGTATCGTATAATCATGCGGTTTTCAGTTGTATTTTTCCTTTTTTCTTTCTTTGTTTAGTTAGATCAGTTTTCACTTAACAACAAGTTAATGTAGATATTGCTTTACCTGTGATAAAAACGAGCTCGCTGGAAAAGTATATTGTTACCATGGTGAAGTCATTACATATAAATAAGATATATTCATCTTTATATGGTGTTAAGATCTATCATTCAACTAATGAGGGATGGGGGTAAAGCCATCTCCTAATAGCTCTTATATTGGATTTATGGAAGAAACGTAATGCAGGACAGGACAGTAATGGTTCATTTCAGTATCATTCCTTTCACTAGAAAGCATTAAACGAGATTTTCAAGTTGATATTCATTGTTCAAGCTATTGATATTCATTGTTCGAGCTAAAGAGACCCACAGTTTTGATGTATTTTTGAGTGGCAACTATTTAACTTTGAAATGATACCTTTATTCAGAGTCTGTTTTTTTTGGAAAATTGTAGACTATATGAAAGTATACTAAACGGCAATAGAAACGCAATTTGAATCAAATCATTGTTATAAAACTTAATTAACACCTCAGGCTAAATAAACCTAAAAATATTGTTATTTAGACATGAGCGCATATCTCCAAAGGAAAATGTTCACCACATGTGACGTCACAACAAGGGAAAACACAGCAGGGGTGGTTTCAAGTCAGTATATTGCGTGTCCCCCTTGTTTGCTCGCATGACATTTGAAAGATTCTGGCATCGCCTAAAATGTTGTGGGATGGTCCCCAAATGTTGTTCAAGATTTCGTCCCACAAATGTTCGATGGGACTCATATACAGCGAATTTTCACCTCTGAGGAGTCAAATGTCTTCTAGCCCATCAGCAAAGGGGAGTTTGAACCTTGATCAACAGCGTTTATGACATTATGCCACTGTCTGGTAACAATATTGGTCCTGTAATCGTCCATTGCTGTCTGTCAAGACAGTGAGGGCCTTGTCGTGGAAAGGATTTGATTTAAACAGTATTTTATTTCCACAACAAGACAGTTATTCACAAAAATGAAATGTGACATACAAAATGAAAGGAAATAGGATCAGCAAACAGGCAAAATTAGCCTATATAAATGCTTCTCCTAAAATACACTTACAGAACAATTATATGACTACATTTATGGAAAATACAAAAGGAAAGGATTTCAGCAGCGGATATTGTAAGCAACAAGACATCTGCATATGATTTGACCATTGATTTGACGTCTGTTTGTCCCAATCGTTCTCTTATCAGTGTTGTAAAGGACTTGAGTGGTGTGAATGAACATGCACTTAACGATCAATGCACATGGTTGTGTTTGCGCGTCATGTTCAATACACTGTTTTCATCACCATGTGTTTGTTTGCTGAAAATGGTCTTGGATCCGAACTCTAAATGCATCATGTTGACATTCTTTGAACCATAAGTCCTTATTCCTGTTTCTATAAAGTTCTGTGACATTGCGTTTTTAATGCCGTTCAGTATATTAATAAATTTGTAAGAACATTGCAATTTGTTCGCCAAAGAATTCGCCCCTTTCAATGTTAAATGGCATCAGTAATTTATATTGAGATATGATTATGACTTGATTTTCAAAAGCCAGAAAACCTAAAACCTCTTGATGGAATAGACAATACACATTTCAAGATGTATATGTTTTGTAATGATGTACATCGATAAATTCTGACACTGATGGAAATATAGATTGTTCAAACAATAAGAAATAAGTGTTTCTCTTCAAAATGATTAAGTGAAACGCATCATTGCAGGAAAGATACGCTAAAAACTATAGTCATACGTTATTTATTTCAACCACATGAGAGTAGATTTATGATATCTTCTTTCTCTTAAAACTGTGGGCGGAACATTCTTGATTGCTTCCTTAGCTTTTAAACCATTCACCCTGATGTCAAATATTTACAGTGGAAATGATCAGGTCTTAAGTTGAGATTAATTCTTAGGGAACGATTCTTTTCAATTTGCTACTTTCATTTATTGCCAAATGATACTAATGGAGAAACAAATACATCCACGCTGTTGCCATTGATAAGAAACTGTTGATACTAGAACCTATATTGTTAATGTATTAGTCGAGGAAGTAGGAGATAAACAAGAAAATGGCGTGAGTAGATTTTAAGCATAATTCGTTAGCTCTGGGTTTTGTTTACAAATGTTTTAAGAATACCTAGTTTTTGACACCAAAATCTTTGAATTTATGAATGTAAATATTAAAAACTAGTGCAACGTTATTTGAATAAAATATGCTTTGAAAAGCTGGTTGGTCATATTTTTATCGCATCACACGATTTACTTTTCTCAAATATTGTCTTCTGTTCTATTAAAAAATTTAACTGTTGAACAAATCTTTTGGGTACAACACTTTTTTTTGCACTGTATGTTTGATCATTATTGAAAAGTATTGGTTCATCCAAGTGTCTTTTGTTTATTTGATACGAAACATTGTTTATATGATTACTTCTGCTGAGCCGAATAAGCTGATGTTACTTTAATCATTGTTCCCTTATCTGTTAAAATCTGATTCTGCTAACATACTTGTACTATGTATTTCGTTAAAATCATAGATAAAGTGAAGTCAATAAATTATTTATTCTAACCAGTGTTTGGAATAAGGGAAGGCCCGACACCGACAGTTTTTTTCACAAGGGCCCACACTTTTCAATATCTTCAGGTCCTTTCAGGCTCACAGTCTTTTAATATTAATACTGTTCCTTTCTAACAATACTTGATGTAAGACATATTTACCTACCAAACCATCATTAGTATCACTCTAAACTGATAAAAGTGTCGTGTAATTATCACATACTGATACCGAGAATATTATAATTTTAGAATAAGTCAAATCAGTACTGATAATGAATGCCGACGGTTTCAGAATTGGACCCACAGTTTTTCCTATCTGCAGGTCCTTATTCACAAGCAGTTTGTTTATGCTTATTTCAAATGAACATGAACTATTCTTCAGAAACATCGATGTACTTCACCAAAAGCATCGGAGAAAGAAGAGAGCTAACTTCTCCCCTGGAGCAAGAGGTCAAGTCTGCAGTGGACTGTGGACGCTCCTGTATCCAAGAGGGCTGGACATACTTCAACTACAAGCAGCAGGGACGTCTCTGTCAACTCCCAACCGAGTCTAACCACAGTGACGTCATCACCTCGGAAACAGAATGGGACTACTATGACGAAGATCCTTGCAACATTTGATAACTGTTTTGTTCAGTGAGATCCGTGGACTATGGATACGAAAACTGGACTGGTTCTTCTGTAACACTGGACTACTATGAAGAAGATATTATATATAGGCATGTTCTTTACAATTTATGTATTTGAAGGCTTCAATACTCTCTCGAATCTCTCCCCTCAGAGGAAGATCAAGTCATGAAATGTTGATGGAGACTCTGTTCTTACAAGACTAAATTCGTGGGTTCCGGCAGTTTTCCCTGACGGAAAATAATGCACAACAATCGATTGTAAATTTTAGCAAATGCCAACGCTTCTGATATGGAGAGGATGGTTCATATCACAGAGCTTTTGCCATGACTCCGTCTCGAAAATTAGCGAATTAAAACAGAGGCTCGATCAAAATTTCATGACTTGATCTTCATCTGTGGGAAGAGAATGTTGACACAGGGTGATGATATTATATTCCCCTCTTAATTTAAAGTAAGGTCATATGATCAGCTAGAACACAAATTGGACAACAATGAAGCTTCCCATGACATATTAACGTACAAAGCTAGAATGTGCAAAGCCCCAGGACAACCAGGATCTGTTTGTTGAACTCTTTCGCTTTGAGTAATGTTAAAACATTGGTATTATTATTATTATTATTAACAAAGGTATTCTACAATACACATTGATGTTGAGTGGCACTAAGAGGTGTTTGAGATTAAGAAAAAATAAAAAAGAATTTATTTGAACACATCTGAAGAGCAACAAAATGTTGATAATATATATCTTTTACATTCCATAGCTGTTTTAGTTTTTCATCTTCAGAAGTGTTTTCAAGCAGTAACTTTTTATCAAACATCTGCTCTTGTTTTGTTCGTGAATCATTACACTCTGTGCTATTAATTCTGTAAAACTCGTTAAAATGTATATTGCATTTCTCAAATTCTTAATTTGAATGCTGTGTATGTGTAAATTACAAATTAAATCTGTTTTTGTACCTCTATTTACTCGTCTTTTCTCTCTTAGTATCCGGCTAATTATTGAATATGACATTTTTAGCTTTTTGTTTTGTTTAATTAATGGATAAATAAGCTGGATAACAAAATTTGTTTAACTACTTTGCAAGTCAGTGCAAATATCATGATTTGTTGTTCGCATGAGTTCGACTCATTCAAGTATTGTATAGTATTGTACTGAGAGTTAATGAAGACAAATCATGTTCCGTCCCTACTGAAAGATGATACTGATAATACTAGAGGAACATAATTGGCAGGAATTAACAACAAAGGGATATAAAATAAAACACTTGATTATCGTACTATAGTACTCACGGAAATATAAATAAAATGCTTTTTGTCGATCATATCTTTATTTGGAACTAACTTGATATTTGTATTCTAAATATTCATTCACAATCGTTTTTCCCAACTTTTGTTTCAGACAGTATTTGTAAAATATATGAATTCACAGGAGAGAAAAACTTGTCATTTTCACGCCTCAAAATTATTTCAAAGTCGACATGTATCTTTCTGATGCAAGCTATAGTATGCAAATAATCTGTAATCTCAATACCGTCCGGTAAAATACATCGTTTAATATACAGTAATCGACATCTTATGTCCTCTATTCTTCATATCATATAAGATTTAAAAATTCATAAAATAATTGAAAAAGAACGTGGTTTCCTTACAGATTACAGACATAAATGTGTGTTACAAGCTTTTTTTTACGAGTTCATTTATAACTTTTGTTGTCAATTGCAGAGGCGCTGTGGCAACGCACGTGCAACTGCAAATTCAAGTGAAAATAGCGTTGCAGGTTTGTTGTCACATGCATTGCTGAGAGTGCCATGAGATATAGCACGTTTCCAAATGTATTGAAAATATGCAAATTTTGGGCAGTTTTACCTGAACAAAGGCAATTTAAAATATATTTTTGCAATGATTTCATAAGGCATAGTTGGGAAAAACTTAGTTATTTGAACATCTGTAAGAATTACTTAAATTAGTCGAGTAATAAAGAAATAAACGCCAAAAACCATTTTATTTCTATTTCCGTGAGTATCATTCTGAATAATAACTTTTTAAAATGTTATATCATTATCCTGACAAATATTGACTATACTGACCAAATATTTGCTTAAATTTTGTTTAATTAAAAAACATATTGCAGAAAGAACAAAAAGAATGTGATGTATGTAGAATCTAAGGGAGATAACTCTAATGTAACTGAGTCGCGCTCATATCATCAAGTGCTCTGCTGACCAGGTCATATGGTCATGAATTACAAGAAGTTAAAAGGAATTCCTTTTATTCAACAAGTCTCTTTTCTGCCAACGAGACACAGAATTTCAAATTTGGACCATATGCCTCTTTTGGAGAATGTCAGAATTGTATCTGTCATGTCATATATCTCTTCTTTGTGTAACAACTTACAAGTTGATCAAAACTATTACAAGTTAATCATTATGAGAGGAAATTAGACAGACATCGGTATCTGGAGGGATAATTCTGCATATTTATGCATTGACAGTAGAGCTAGTCAAAATGGTTTTGTATTTGATTTTGTCGATGGTTGTTTGAATATTATTCACAATACATTGTATGCATATCCATATTATGTACACGTTTTATGACATTTAGTAAACACGCTACTAGTGACAGCTCAAGAAGTGAATTTTATTATGGAATGCCATTGGTCAATACATACTAGTCTATTAATAGACATGACATCATCATGATCATTCGAAGACAATCGAGGTACATTATTTCAACACTAGTTCCGTATGTCACATCTCCCTTTGGAAATAACATTTGTTATTAATGATTAAGACTCTGTTATTGACATGCATTTCACTATGAGATATTTTGTATATATGTCTACACAAACATAAACATTGAACTTGTTAATCATTCAATAATAAATGTTTCTATGTAATGGTGCAACTTGACTTGGTATCACAAGTCAATTATTATCACAACCAAATAAATGAAAGTCCATTGATGCACACTTTGTTTTAATGTGCTAACTTTTGGCACATGATTGTAAACAGTCCTTTGGCACCACTCTGTAAATGTTTTTACCACAAAACTGAAATGAGAAATACTTTTGGCACATATTATCATTTCAATTTGACACAATATCTGAAAATAAAAACAGTCTCTGTCATTGTTGATTATCAACACACATTTTCAAACCTGAAAAATAAAGAGTCTCTTACACTGTTGTGTAATACATTTTTCAAACATGTTTAATTCATAATGTCTCTGAAACATAATAGTTTCCACATAAACATTAGAACAACTGAAATAATAATTCTCAGAACTTTTAACTTTAAAGTCCATTTATTAATTTCACATATTTTGTGTTAACTGATATGCTTAGTACACAACATAGTCTTTCAGTTTTTCTGGTTGCTTTACTGTTCTGGTCGGTCTGTTAGTGTTACTGTTAGGTGATGGTGGGGTCTCTCTCTGTGGAGATGAAGATGTTGCAGTCGTCGTTGATGGAGGGGCTGGATCATCTCGCTGTGCTGTTTGGTCGCTGACTGGAGGTTTATGGCCTGAGAACTCAGCTGGTACAGTGCTAAGTTCAGACCGGTTTCTTCTTACTGTTTGACCATTGCTTGGAGTAACAATGTACGACCGTGGCTGACCGTGGCTGATGGTGTACGGACGTCACTGTTGCTGGTTCCCACGTTTTCTGCTTACGTAGGAGTACATGCTGACCTTGTTGGAGGGCACTCAGGTCCTTGGTGCCTCTATCATAGTACTTTTTCCGTGTAGTCTGTCTTTTCTCAAGTTGTTGGTGGACGTTTTCAATTACTTTAGGTTTCAGGATTGCTGGTGATGTTGGTATAGTGGATCTTAGACGACGGCTCATCAACAGCTCGGCGGGTGAGTGATTCATTCCGGCAACTGGAGAATTTCGTAGACTCAACAGAGCAAGATATTGGTCAGATTTATCTTCTGGGAACTTTGTTAGCAGCTTCTTGTGAGTCTGTATAGCCCGTTCGACCATTCCGTTTGATCTAGGATATGTGGGACTTGAAGTCTTTTGCAAACGACTTGAATTTGCAGCTTGCAAATGGCATATTGTCCGACATCACTTCTTCGGGAATACCATGTCTTGAAAAGACAGATTTCATCTGAATGATAACTGTCTCAGCAGTTTTGTCTTTCAGCAGACACACCTCTGTGAATTTAGAGAAATAGTCTATAATGAGGAGGTAGTCTTTTGACTCCCACTCAAATATGTCAACTCCAACCTTCTGCCATCTTCTACTTGGAACGGGATGTGGAATTAGAGGTTCTCTCTGATTGGTTCTTCTGTGTTTAGCACATGTCGCACATCTTGCGACCATAGCTTCTATTTCAGAACTCATTCCCGGCCAATATAGAATAGGACGAGCTCTTGATTTACGTTTCTCCATGCCGAGATGTCCTTGATGTATGATTTTCAGGATTTCCGGACGGAGATCTGTGGGAATTATGAGTTTCTCACCGATCATGATAAGACCATCCATTGAGTGGATTTCATCTCTCATAGTCCAATATGGAAGAAAACATGAAGGCGCTTTCTTCTTAGTGCTAGGCCAACCTGTTTGGATCATCTTATGGAGTGTCTGCATGACAGGATCATTTCTTGTTGCTTCTTTAAGTTCTTGTAACTTTTCAGAGCTCACTGGCATGTTTTCTTTCAGGGTGTGGATCATCACAGTTGCATCATCGTGGATTTCTTGTTGTGGTGAACCGGTTGTCTTGAGGAATGCTCTTGAGAGTGTATCGGCCATATACATCAGCTTTCCTGGAACATACTTGACCCGCAGTTGATAGCGTTGTAGTCGCATGATCATTATCTGCAGTCTCGGGGCAGCTTTACACAGTGGTTTCCTCAGGATTGATTCCAGGGGCTTATGGTCAGTCTGCACATCAATCACCTTGCCATACACATACTGATGAAACTTTTCACAGGCGTAGACTATAGCCAAAAGTTCTTTTTCAATCTGGGCGTAATTTACCTCAGCCGAGGTAAGTGCTCGAGATGAATATGCTACAGGATGTCCATCTTGTAACAAACAGGCACCCAGTCCGAACTGCGAGGCGTCGGCCTGAATTGTGACATCATGGTTGACATTGTAGAATTTCAACACAGGTTTGCTGGTAAGTATGGTCTTGATTTGTTGCAGTGCTGTGTCATGTTCATGCTGTCATGTCCACTGGTTTTCTTTTTTCAGGAGAGAACGAAGAGGAGCTGTGATTTCCGACATGTTCGGAATATACTGGGAAAAGAAGTTATGTGTTCCTAGAAGACGCTGAATGTCTTGCTTGCATTCTGGCTGCGGCATATCTTCTATAGCTGCAACTTTGTCATCATCTGGCCTAACTCCATCTTGTGAGATTATATTTCCCATGTATTTCACCTCAGATACTCTCAGCTGTATCTTGTATTTGTTGAATTTGATATTCTTTTCTAGTGCTCTGTCCATGACCTTGAGTAGGATCTCATCATGTTCCTGGATGTCAGTTTCCGCGATGATCATATCATCAGATATCATATGAACACCTTTGATGTCACCGAAAGTCTGTGAATTACGTTTTTGGAAGATCTCGCTTGCCGAACACAGTCCAAATGGTAAGCGTTTATATCTATATCTTCCAAACGGCGTGTTGAAAGTACACAGGAACAAGCTCTCATCATCAATCTCAACATGCCAATATGTCTTTCTCATCAAGAATTGAGAACACAGTCTTGCCACTCAATTTTGATGCTACTTCATCTGGCGTTGGTATCTTGAAATTCTCCCTTTTGACGGCTTCATTGAGGTGTTTTTTGGGTCCAGACAGAGACGCAGACTTTTGTTTAGTTTTTCTACTATGACCAAGCTCTGTACCCAATCGGTCGGTTGATCAACTTTCGCGACCACGTCGGACGACTCAAGTTTGTCCAGAGTTTCCTTCAATTTGTCTTGTAGACTATATGGTACCTTTCTAGGTGGGTGAATTACTGGTTTCACTGTAGGATCTGTTTCAATGTGATATTTCTCAGAGAATTTCCCAAGTCCCTTGAAGGTTTCTTCATATGTAGTCAGAAGTTCTTCTTTGGTGATAGGACAGCTAGTCTTGACTGAATGGATAGTTCTGTGAACAAGTGATAACTGCTCGCAGGCCCGTAGACCCAAGACAGGTGGTGAATCAACATCGACGACACAGAATTCCAGGTTCTTCTCACACGACATGGATTTTGTAGTTTTACATGGAAGAGTTATCTTCCCTTCAGTCTTGATGCGGTTGTTCCCATAGCCTATCAGTGTTGTATTTGTTGACAACAGCTTTGCTTGAGTGTTCAATTTATGAAATGTCTCTAACGGCAAAACGCTTGTTTCAGCTCCAGTGTCTAATTTGACCACACCATCCACTGAAATTTCTTCATACCATGCATTTTCATGAGTTTTTTTTACATTCAGTGTCCCAATAAACAATTCTTCTGTTTCTGATTCATCCCCATCTTCTTCTGTGAGCATGTGCATCTTCTTCTGTTTATTTCCTTCAGACTGAGTGAAACACATTTTGGCAAAATGATTTTTCATACCACATTGTCCACAAACCTTACCATAAGCAGGGCAGGATGAATATTTATGTTTTTTTCCACATCTTTCAGCTTGTTTTTTCACAGTAGATTTCTTTACGAGATGCACATCAGCAACTTTTTCTGTCACTTTCAACTGTTCTTTTGCAGACTCATACGATCTACACTGTTCACAAACTCGATCCAATGTAAGGTTATCAGCATCACGTAGTAGTTTCTGTTTTAGATCACTATCAGCCACGCCGAAAATAATTCTGTCCCTTATCATCAAGTCTTTTTGATCCCCAAATTCACAATTCCGCGCACTTGTTTTCAAATCTGTGATAAATTGATCGATCGTTTGACCTGTGGCCTGTCAAACTTCCCAGAAATTGTAACGTTCAATAACAGTATTCTTGCGAGGATTGCAATATTCATGGAATTTCTCAATCACTTTGTTTAGTTTTACTTCATCCCCATCGTTTGCGAAAGTAAAGTTATTGTAAACTTCCAAACCTTCGTCCCCTATGTTCGTGAGTAAAATGGCGACCTTTGTCTGACTCGTCTTCTCGTGTTTGTCATGAGCTCGTAGATACAAATTGAACTTCTGTTGCCACTTACGCCAATTTTCGCTGACGTTCCCATCCAGTGAGAGCGGCTCCAACCCTTTGGTTTTGTCCATTTTGACCCCTAATTATCACATTTATTCTGACACCATATGACATTTAGTAAACACGCTACTGGTGACAGCTCAAGAAGTGAATTTTATTATGGAATGCCATTGGTCAATACATAGTAGTCTATTAATAGACATGACATCATCATGATCATTCGAAGACAATCGAGGTACATTATTTCAACACTAGTTCCTTATGTCACATGTTTGACGTTGCATATGGATTTTTCTTTACAATGCAGATTAATTCTATGAGCATGACATTGAAAAAGTTTGATACAATGATTCCGCCAATCCATTGTGACTGATCGATAAATGATGTTTCTTGTTAAGATAAATTTGAGGACTTGCTGACCTATTTGTGTCAATAAAGCGATAATCAGATTAGACTATTCTTCATTGACAACACGATACTTTTTGCTAGACGCAATGCTATTGTTTTGGTTGCTTAAATGATTAATATTATGTAACGGTAATGTACATTCTCGCCCCACAGAGGCAGATCAAGTCAGGAAATGTTGATACAGCCTCTGTTGTATTACGCCGAAATCCCTGGGTTCCGGCTGGATTCTTTATCAAATGACAACACTTCTCGCAGGGAAAGGGTGGTTCAAATCACAATGCATTTGCCATCATTTAGTAGCCAAAATGATGATTTAAGAACAGCGTAACTAACTTTCATTGCCTCAAATCAGGAGTCTCCCATTCTATGGCACAAACTTGGCGTAATATAACAGAGGCTGTATCAACATTTCATGACTTGATCTGCATCTGTTAGGAGAGAATGACATTCTCTATGATTTGTCAAATTGGTTTTATCCTGTTAAAATACTGAGATTCAAACGACAGCCTAAACTTTCAAAGGGCCAGAAGGAGAACGTTTTCCAAAATTCCATTGTATTTTCCGAAATTAAAGGGACATTTCTATCGGGAACGAAATTCAAGGGGACATGCCAGTATCACATGTATGTTATCAGTACATGATCATAACACAATCCATTTGAAACCTGTTACTTTTGTTAGTTATGTTCTAATTCTCTTCGATCAAACTAACATAAAATATTTATTTATGTACAACAAAATAATTCACATGGGTAATGCCTACCGCAGGTCACAGACAAGCATGTTTTTTGACAATGATTGAGTGAAAATACAGTCGACTGATGAGTAGAGAACTGTAGATGAACATGGGTCGCACCACTTGGTGAGGCGTCTGCACTGCATGGGCCTTCCTGCAACATAAGGTCTGACAGCAGAAAATCTACATTAAATACACCCCTTTATATCATAAAATAAGACTACCAAAGCTTCCTTTCCTCAATGGGAAAAACGACACAGAAGCACGATTTGATTAGTACAAGATAATACTAAAACTCAAATTCATTGTTGCGCACTGTTCAATCGTCCAACATCAGGTCAGGTCACATCAGGTCAGGTTACTTCAGGTCAGGTCTGTAATTCAGACTAACAACAGTTCATAGCGGCTTAATATGCCTTCAGCTTCTGCTACACACTACAAACAGTTTCGGTTTCACACCACATGCGTTTTTAATCAACTTCCGGTCGGTTGTTACAAAACATGACTTCATATGCGGAACGCAACATTCCGTAATTTAACATAGTACGACACGACAAGGTCACATCAGGTCACTCCTGGATCACCCCTGGTCTCGGACAACTTCATGGACCACTGACAATACTAATAGCAAAACTGCTCTCGTAAACCGTACGGCTACACATTGCCAATCGGCCATACATACTGTAACGGTCTAAGGGGGTAAAAGGAGCTAATAATTTACTTAAGAGATAGCATGTTATGGAGTAATTGGATCTCTCACTTTTACCCTATAAATTACAGTTTATTATCTAGCCAATAATTTGACAACAAGTTGATGAACCAATAAATCAGAATTTATTACATTAACATTTATCAATCAATGAGAGCAAAAATCTTACATCACATAGTCATTACATGAAATTATCAATCAATGGTCAGAATAAGAGATTTTAGGAACGCTTCTCTGAATAGATAATATTCAGGACACAACTGGAATTACTTACATATTCAATCCCAATTGCAATATTACTCTCGGTAAAAAACCGGCAGTTAAAGGTCAGCAAAAATGAATAACGTCCGACCAAAAGCAAGGACTCGTGAGTCTCTCAAAAACTTCGTTATATTTTCTCTCAACTGTCAATCACTGACGTCATAGTAAAAACAAAGGTTGTGACGTAATTTGTTTACAATATTTACAGATATATTCTTAATATATTATTATAAATTATATTACGTCCAAGGACAAAAATACAATCAAGGAAATGTAATTTACTGTTAGTAATATTCGATATACAAAAAATATAATGTATTTGCCTACGAAATGTTTACACATGAAACAGTGACGTCACAACAAAGATGGCGGCCCGCATGGACAAACATTGCCGTGAAGACTGGCTCCGATTAAAAGACATTAAATACATGTATTAATGAGGTAAATGACAATGTATTTAAGTGTAAACAAACGTTGATTAGTTTAGGAATATGGTTACAATATAATTACGTGTTGCCACATAGAAAATATGACAGAATTTAATCATACATGCTGTCTGATTACCGACAGTGGAAAAAGCTATCAACGTGAATTTTGAAGATATAGAAACGTGAAAATACAATTATGCCTGTATATTACAATATCCCCCCTTTTAAAAATAAATCGTCCCGATTTAACCTAATCATTTAAGTCAAAACCACGTTGATAAAAATATACATTTTATGAAAACATGGATGTGTAATGAACATTAGATGATAGAAAGTATTTATAGTGCAGTGACCTCAATAACTGGCATTGAGAACAATATTACATGAAATTGCATGAAAAGGATATAAGTCACATATACATGGTATACATGGTAACATGAATATAACACTACATGAATATACTTACATAATCCATAGAATGTCCAGATAGAATCACACATATACACAACATCATAATACTTACAATTAATGTCCATTCCATGAGAAAATATATACACAAAGCGAATGTCACAAATCACAATTCTTTTCCTTGAAGGGAATTAATGTAGGCATCTGCTTGCCTTCGGAGGGTCAGCTGTTCCATGAAGCGCCTGTCCTCCGCCTGGTGGAGAACAGCCATCGCCTCCCGTCCTGCTGTGATGAACTTGTCCAGACCCGGCCTGGAGAGAGGGATGTCAGCACTGGTCGGCCACACTGGAGTCGAATTTTGAAGCTGTCTTGACATCTGGTCCAGCTGGTACCTGAGGGACTGGATCTCCAGAACTTGTTGGTCGTAGGCCAGCTCCCAGGACTCAGCTGGCATCTTCGGTGTCTCCGACGTCTCCGGCTGGTCGGGCGTCTCCCGAGTCTCCAGCTTTGCTGTCATCTCCGGCGTCTCCAAACTTGCCAGTTTTGACGACATCTCCAAGATCTCAGGCTGGGCCTTGTGCATCTCAGGCTGAACCTGGTGCCTCTCCGCTGTCGCAGGTCTGTTCTTCCTGGATCACTGCCGTTCCGACCTCATGGCGAAGACCAGACACCCCGGGTCCACAAAACACCGGTTCTCGGCCACCTTGGTCCTTGCCCTCCGGCAAACGACCATGGGGTTGCTGGGATTACCTTTCCTCCCAGCGTGGGTGGCCGAGTAGTGCCTGGTCAGGTCCCTGAATCTAGAGTGGGTGGATAGGCAGCGATCCACTGGACAGTAGTATGTCGTCAGCTTCTCCTTGTGTACAAGGGTCCAGTGCCTGTCAAAAGCATGAGTATGTCGGAAAAGTTGCTTCTCCGGACAAACCGGGCACTCCATTCCTTGGGTGAAGTTTACAACCGACGCTGTTGGTTCCTGGTTCTCCTCCCCGAGGGACATGGTTTCATCTAATTCGATGACGTCAGACCTAATAAGGAGAATAAGTCATTATTAGCAAAGGGTGAAGTAATGAACTAATGCATTATTAAACGGTACATATATAGATTTATTTAATGTAGGTAATAGAGTGAGAGAGTTCCAATTATAATATTACTCCAACAGTAACACATCTAAACATCTTACTGGTAAATAAGTGGATCCAAAATCTACTATCAGTAAGTCATTCATTCTAATTGACTAAGTCTCTAGAAATACTGCGGGAAAGCGTCCAACACGCCCAAATTTTAAATCCTCGCAGACCTATAAATTCTCAATCAACTTGAATACATTCCATTTCTCAAACTGTTCTCTACCATCAACATACCGCGTCTGATAATTTTGATAAATTAATTATATTGTGTTGAATAATATTTTCATATTTGGCTCTCTGAATGTTTCAGGAAAGCTGGTTATGCAGGATGCATGTGTCTCAAACCTACGGCTTGGAAGTCCACCATGTTGGTGGATTATTCCCCAAATACGGTAAAAGTCGGTCAATATGAATCACTTTTGGGGTCTTATTTGGCCCATTCTGAACACGGTAGGTGATGTCATCAATTTGTTTGGTGACAACCCAACCCTTTGACCATTTAGGAGTTAGCTTGTAACTCAGCATTTTGGTTTTGTGTGGGTTAAACAACCAAACTGGTTGACCTACTTTGAGTTTGGCCTCCTTGCTCCCCAAGTCGTAACGTTTTTTCCGCACCTCGGAAGAACGTTTCAGACTTCTTCGAGCAGCCTCAAACGCTTTTTCAAAATGACCTTTGACCTCATCAACATAAGCGTCTCTGGTAACGGGATTCTCGTTAGGATCACCCGTCACCAGGTGAAATGGCATTCGCACCTCCGAACCAAAGACTAATTTGTTTGGCGAGTAACCGGTCGACTCATGCTTAGCACTTCTATAGGCAGCCATCACGAATGGAAGATGTTTGTCCCATGACCTTGGTCTCCCATCCGTGTAAATGCTAAGCATAGCGGCTAGTGTCCGATTAAATCGCTCGACCTGACCGTTCGCCTGAGGTCGGTGGGAAGTAGTTCTCGTCTTAACTACTCCCAACAATTTACATAGCTCTTGGAATAGTCTAGCTTCGTACTGTCTACCTTGATCGCTATGTACAATTGTTGGGGTACCGAAACGGCAAATCCACTCCTCAACCAATTTCTTAGCCACTGTTTTGGCCTCGATATTTGGGATGGCATATGCCTCTGTCCACTTAGTAAAAGAATCGGTCACTACTAGAATATACTTATTTCCAGCCGTGGTTTTTTCAAGTGGACCCATAATATCGGTAGTCACACGTTCCATTGGTGAACCTGTTACGTACTCCTTCATGGGTGCTTTTTGTTTTTTAGGCGTTTTTCTGGCAACACATTTGTCACAATGTAAACAATGGTCCCTGACATCAGCCTTCATTCCAACCCAGTAGAATGACTGTTCGAGCTTCGCGAATGTCTTGGATACACCAAGATGACCTCCCAAAGGTGAGTCGTGACAACCTTCGAGGATGAACTTTCGCTTAACAGTTGGGACAACTATCTGCCAGCGCCATTCCTTGCCGTCATTACTTTCCCATCTGCGGTGCAGAACACCTTGTCGCACAGACAATCTGGGAAATTGGCCCCACAATGCCTTGCAAGCATTGGAGTGTCCTGAAACAGTTTCCCATTCTGGACGTTTATTCTGCTCTCTAGCCTTAAAAATAAGACTGATATCAGAATCTTTCATCTGCATGTCTCTTAGCTCTTCATGTCTGAAGGTAATCTGATCATGGTTTGCAGATTGGGATCTGGTGATTGCGGAACAAACAGCACTAGCCTCTACGACACTGCATGGTCCTTCCTCCCTATGACACTGAGGACAGGGGTTACAAGGACGACGACTTAGAGCGTCTGCATTCCAGTGAACTCGACCAGGTCGGTGAACTTCGGTAAGATCATAGTTACCCAATTCCTGCAACCATCGAGCCATTTGATTTACTGGTCTTTTGATGCGCTTAGCCCAGACGACTGCAGAATTGTCAGTTCTGATTGTAACAGGCCTGCCAAAGACATATGGATGCCAACGGCGACAAGCTGCAACTACTGCTAATAACTCACGGCGAGTAACACAGTAATTCTTTTCAGCAGGAGTAAAACATTTACTGTAGTAACCCAGTACTACCTCTCTGCCATTTTGATATTGTGACAAGACAGCGCCCATACCCTCACCAGAGGCATCGCTGTCAATGGTGATTTCACCCTCCCGTGTGGGGAACCCTAGTACAGGGGCTGAGGTTAGAGCATTTTTCAGCTGATAGAAAGCTCTATCTGTCTCCTCAGTCCATTCAAAATCCACCAATGGACTGGAAAGTTTCGTCAATGGCCTCGCAATTTTAGAGAAATCTTTGATGAATCTTCTATAATAATTTGCTAACCCTAGAAATTGTTGGACATGTTTTCTAGATTTTGGCGTTGGCCATGATCTGACCGTTTCTATTTTCTCTGGCTGGGTGTGCACACCATCAGCCGAAATGACATGACCTAGAAAATCTACTCTCTCCTTAAAGAGGTGACACTTCTTTGGCTTTAATTTTAAGCCTGCAGAAGATAAACGATCCAGGACCGTTCTCATGCGTGTCAATACTTGGTCAAAATCTTGACCGAACACGATGATGTCATCCAGGAAACAGAGACATTCGTTCCACTGGAGACCTCTGAGAATCATCTCCATCAACCTTTCAAATGTAGAAGGTGCATTACAGAGACCGAATGGCATAACATTCCATTCAAACAAACCAAAACGGGTAGTAAAGGCTGTTTTCTCGCGATCACGTGGATCCATTTCAACCTGCCAGTAACCTGCTTGTAAGTCCATCGTACAGTACATTTTCGCTCCTCCCAAACTATCGATACAGTCATCAATGCGGGGCAAAGGGTACGAGTCTTTTCGAGTTTTATCATTTAAAACGCGAAAATCACAGCAATATCTCCAACGTCCATCCTTGCGTTGAACAAGAACAGTTGGGCTAGCCCAGGGACTACTGGATGGTTCAATAACACCTTGTTCTAGCATTCTATTAACCTCTTTCTCCTCAGCCTCTTGCTTTGCAAGCGTCTGGCGACGAGGAGATTGTTTTACGGGTCTCGCATCACCTGTGTCAATGCGGTGTTTCACCAAACTAGTACAACCAAGGTCATCGTCATCCTTAGCGAAGCTATCCCTGTAACTATATAGGAATTCTCGAAGCGTATCTTGCTGATGTTGGTCTAGACTAACCTTGCTTCGGTCATACAAATCTGATAAGTAATCAGGCACCTTAACAGATTTGTTTACCCTGACACTTGATACTCTCCTAAGAGGTTTTTGTGAAAGTAAGTTAACATTCTCACACTGTCCAATAACTCTTCCCTTTGTTAGAGTATATTGGTTTTCTTGAATGTTGATAATCTTAATTGTAGCAACTCTACTTTTATTTGTCACTATTGAATTTCCCATAACTAACCCATGTGCATATACCATCTCTTTACAGGGCTCTATGAGAATAGAAGGCTGGTCTCCATGAATCTCTGGCAACCTAACTTGGACATAGGATACAGACTGGGGTGGCAAAGATACATCATCAGCAACCATGACAGTGGTCTCCATGCCAACCATTGGCAACCATCTGCCGCGCAACTGGATCCTCGACCCAGCGGTATCTATCACACCTCCTAGCCTCTTAAGAACATCCATACCAAGAATACCATCGCACTCATGAGAATTATCTACCTCTGCGACTAAGAACTCCTCCTTAGTAGGGCTTAAATCATCCTCCACGAAAACAGATGCTTGGAAAATTCCCAAAGTTTTAAACAAACTTCCATTTACAGCCTCAAGCATCATATTTATAGGATTGATTTCAATAGATGAGGACAAACGCTTACTTGCGGCACGAGACAACAAAGATACTTGACTACCAGTGTCCACAAGTAAGGAAAAATAAGTATGACCAATTCTAAGATTGACAAATTCACCTTCGTCACCTATTTTAAAGCAAGCTTTGAAATTTGCTTTAACTGCTATTGGGTCAGGTGGACTGTGGAGACATTTATCCGAAATTATCTCCCTTTGACCAGAACCCCCAGAAATCCCACTTTCCACCTGACCACTGGGCTCAATTCTTTTAGGATTTGGGGTTTTATCAACTAATTTGTTCTCCACTGACATCCGACCTAATTCCGGGACAGTGGGTGATCGTTTCCCTGACAACCATTTATCTGGGATTTCAAAGGACATTCAGAGACCCAGTGACCTGTCTGATTGCACAGAAAACAGGCACCTTTTTCTCTCTTACTTGCACTCGGTGAGCGAGACTCGCTTCGCTGACCGGAATGGTTTCTCTTATGTGGAGATTGAGAATGGTTTGGTTTATTTTTATTGTGACGGTAATGTTGTCTTCCTCTTTCAGATCTACTATGAGACTGTAATGACTCGGATTGCCCAGCGGCAAGTTTCTCAACGGTCTTCTGAAGACTCAACAGTTGATCAGTTAAAGTATCAATCTTTTGTTCTACAGATGGACAATCAGATTGAAAATGAACTCTCTTCCCTCGAGAAGGGTGAGGACTGATCGATCTCACAGATTTCTTTGAATCTGGTCTACCCACAACAGACTCGTAAATCTGTGCCACCTCAATGGCCTCTTGAAGAGTGTGAACACCTCTATCAAGGAATCTAAGTCTCAAGTCTTTATCGACTGCTCTTTTAAGTGCATCAAGGGCAAACCTTTCCTGCATCTCAAAAGAAAGATCTGGATAAGCTCCAAGAGTCAAATGCCAGATATCATCACACAAATCGGCGATGTTCTCACCAGATTTGCGGGTTCTCATTAAGAGCTCCTCCCGTTTAACATCGGGGATTAAATTAGCAAACAGTCTTCTCAACTGATCAAACAGCCAATGATAATCTAGTCTCTGTCTTACAGGTAAACCAGCATGGAAACGCTGTGCTCCTCCTTCCAGGGCACATCCCAACATTTGAGCAGCCTGAGTGTTATCCCATTGGGATTGATGAGCAACATTGCTAAACTGCGCTTCGAAAGCACGAAAATCTCCAGTTCCATTGAACTTGGGTAACTGCAAAGAAATTCTGCCAATGGAATTATCTCCCCTAGGGGCACATCTATCCATGGAATCCATTCTCTGAGACAAGCTCAGGATACAACTGGACAGTTGCGAAACCAGACCAACAAGGTTTGGGTCGGAACTCACCACTTGATGTGATGGATTTTGCAAACTATTATTCACGGGTGAATGAGTGAAAGAGTTTGAACCAATTGCACCAACTGGTGAAAGTTGGGAGGGTACAGCAGTACCAGCAACATTCTCAGATTCAGCCTGGAAGGCATTATCTAGAGAAGAATTACTCACAGAGTTTAACTCTGGAAAGTTGTGCATTTGGCGAGAACGCAAATTTCCTGCCGGACCTTCCACAGATCTTTGCTCAAAGTTATTTGGACTTTGAAACTCCATTTTTTATGAAATGGGAAATTTTAATTTTAATAAAATATTTTTAAACAATTTTATCTTACTAAAATTATTTACTAGAAAATTTATTTGATCCACACATGGATCCCACCGCTGCCACCATTAAACTGTAACGGTCTAAGGGGGTAAAAGGAGTAATTTAATTTATACCGATAGCATGTTATGGAGTAATTGGATCTCTCAACTTTTACCTATAGCTTACAGTTTATATATATCTAATAAATAATTTGACAACAAGTTGATGAACCAATAAATCAGAATTTATTACATTAACATTTATCAATCAATGAGAGCAAAAATCTTACATCACATAGTCATTACATGAAATTATCAATCAATGGTCAGAATAAGAGATTTTAGGAACGCTTCTCTGAATAGATAATATTCAGGACACAACTGGAATTACTTACATATTCAATCCCAATTGCAATATTACTCTCGGTAAAAAACCGGCAGTTAAAGGTCAGCAAAAATGAATAACGTCCGACCAAAAGCAAGGACTCGTGAGTCTCTCAAAAACTTCGTTATATTTTCTCTCAACTGTCAATCACTGACGTCATAGTAAAAACAAAGGTTGTGACGTAATTTGTTTACAATATTTACAGATATATTCTTAATATATTATTATAAATTATATTACGTCCAAGGACAAAAATACAATCAAGGAAATGTAATTTACTGTTAGTAATATTCGATATACAAAAAATATAATGTATTTGCCTACGAAATGTTTACACATGAAACAGTGACGTCACAACAAAGATGGCGGCCCGCATGGACAAACATTGCCGTGAAGACTGGCTCCGATTAAAAGACATTAAATACATGTATTAATGAGGTAAATGACAATGTATTTAAGTGTAAACAAACGTTGATTAGTTTAGGAATATGGTTACAATATAATTACGTGTTGCCACATAGAAAATATGACAGAATTTAATCATACATGCTGTCTGATTACCGACAGTGGAAAAAGCTATCAACGTGAATTTTGAAGATATAGAAACGTGAAAATACAATTATGCCTGTATATTACAATACAATACTGAACAACCTCCAAAGCTTTACTCGAGGTGAATCTGATTGATTAGCTGCTCTCTGGTGAAAAGCATAGACCTCGAATGACTAAGCACGTACTCAAGCCTACCACGTCACCTTCGTCATGTGACTTATGCAACACTTGCACGAGCAACGCACACTCGCTGCAGTAGGCAAACTACCGTATTTTACCCAAAATAAATCCATTCATGTTCTAATTCTCTTCGATCAAACGAACATAAAATATTTATTTATGTACAACAAAATACTTCACATGGGTAATGCCTACCGCAGCTTGATAAAATTAAAAGACAGGGCAGAGAAACAGCAAATGATTTAATACTGGAAAATTACAAGCCTAACAAAGAAGTGACACTCAACAACTCTGTTATGTCATCTTTCACATATCCCTCCTTGTCAGTCTCGGACACCCAGCGGAATAGTCTGTCAGGTACACCTGCATTCGCAGCGGCTGACGCTCCCCCTGAACGGAAACTGTGTAAACCAAAACTATTTGGGTCAATACCTACTTCTCTACACTTCTGCCTGAAAATTTCTCTTGTTCTTGTGTATGAGATTGGAATATTTCCTCGAAGTTTAAACTTCGTTTGTTTTTTACAATAGCTTATTTTCCTAAACAAAAACTCGTGGGAATCCTCTCTGATGTTTGCTAAAGACAAATAACGCTGTAACATTTTTACTGGACAAAGTTTAGAACCGGACGCTGCAATCACAAGCAATCTACCGTCTCTATACACATCAGTCTTGCTTCTCTCTATGAACATACGAATGTATCCTTCGTGAAAGGAAACATCAGACCGTCTAATTGAGGAGATTTCAGCAAACCTGAAACAAACGGCGTAAGAAAGAGTGGACATAGTCAGAAAACGCAAATCTGCAAGGCTGCAGGACTCTTCACCAAACTTGTCAACTAGTTTTGTCAAAATACTAACGTCTACTGGATCTTTCTTCTTGACAGGGTAACTGTGACATCTCATAGCTGCATCTTTAATGTTCTTAATCAAATCATTCTCACGTGAATCTGATAGACCTGCTACTCTGTGCGCCCATCTCATACCGTAGACAGCATCAATAACAACAGGGACTTCTTGCCTGATTGAATCAAAGAGGTTAAGTACAAGCCTACATGAAAGGGCTTAGCTGGTAATATGCTTATTTCATCAAACTTCGAAGCCCATCTTTTCCAACATGAAAAAGCTCTTTTATATTTCGAAACTGTAGAATTTGCTTTAGACTTTAAAACTAAATCAGGCATCTTAGCAGATAATTCGACTTAATCTTGGTGCGCCAGAGCATCTCTCTCTTTCCATATACCCACGGAAAACATACCTGAAAAGATATACAATCAAATGTCAAATCTGAGTGCTAACATGAAACCAGTAAAGTTATTGAAAATAGACTGCTTGCTCCCACCTGAAACGAAAATGCTTCCACTCAACTTGATCATATCTGTAATGAAATGTCTGGGGTTTCCTTCCATGAACAACAAAGGCCAATAAGGAGCAGAAGGCCACATAGGCACTACTAAGGTAGTAGGCGCTTTACATGCTAAGATATAATGAACAGTTTTGCAGGCTAAGTGAACATGAGGAACAGCCCAATTGTTCTCATTGTGCCATTGCTGGGTAAATGCATCCACTGCCTCCACTCCCGGAACCCAAACTCGGGAATTAAACCTTCCTAACTTGGAGTTCAAATGGTTAGCAAAGCGATCAACAGAATGAGGGCCCCATCTACCGTTTAACAATTTGAAAACATTGTCTGTAACACTCCAATCATCGGAATCCTGAAATCTACTTAGGGCGTCAGCCTTTTCGTTTTCTAACCTGGGAATCCAGCTGAACTTTAACTTTATGTCATTCTGATTGGCTATCACGAAAATGGAGGTGGCTATTTGTTGTAAATGCTGTTTAAAGCTACCACAAGAAGTTACTCGACAACAAGGCTTGCTATCAGTAAACCACCTTACAGTTCTACCACTCAAAACACTGGAAAATGCAATGAGAGATAATACCACGGCCTTCATATCTCTCAAAGTGGAACTACGAACACTCTCTTCAAAAGCCCAAACATACTGAAAAGTATGCTCCGAACCTGCAACGTAACCTGCACAACCTATGTCACTTGCATCTGTTAATACAGAGATCGCAGGGTGGACAACAATAGACAACCCTCTTGGCTTTAGACTGGGGAGATTATCCCTCAAAAACATCAATTTGTACACACAGAGGGGATTTTCTAACTTAATAAATCTATCCCAAGAGCAAGAAGATTGTATTTCTGAATACATGTTCCTGGTAAAGAGCCTGCACACATCTCCATAAACTGGGGTAAGAGCTATAATCTTGCCGGCTAAACTGGCTAAACTCCTTGCAGTAAAAATAGGTAATTCAGACAAAAACTGGGAGAAATTCGACACCACATCCTGTTTTCTTAACAGGAACGGAAAGAATACTAGAATCTAGGTTCCAGGTGAATCCAAGCCACTCCAACTCGGTAACCGGACTCCAAACTGACTTGGAATCATTAACAATAAAACCTGCTTGATCTAAAGTATTCCTGACCAGAACTGAGTGAATTGAACACAAGTCCTTAGATTTAGCATACCCGAATCCATCATCAAGATACACTACGATATCCACAGATTTACTTCTCCAAAACGTAACCAGAGGACGAATGCACTTTGTGAACATATATGGTGCAGACGTTAGCCCAAATGGTAAAACAGTGAAACAGAGAACCTAGTGCTGCCATTAATATTCCAACCAAAGCCTAAGTACTGCTGCTGACTTTCGTGTATATCAATGTGGTGGTAGCCTGATTTCAAGTCAAATTTAAACATAAAGCCTGTATCCTTGACGAATTCCAAAGCAGTCCTGAACTTTCAAAGACGATCTTTCTTTTGTAAACAAACTGGTTAACAAATCTAAGATCCAGTATCAAACGTTTTTTGCCTGAACGCAGAGTAGCTACCGAAAGAGGGAAACTATAGGAGGATGATCAACTTCTACAATGCAGGAGTTACTTAAGAGCTCTTCAATAGCCTCTTCAACAAAAGTTCCGTTCCTCAAAGCAGAACGATTATTTTTAGAAAACGACGGGGTGGGATTATCAACAAATGGAATCAGATAACCTTCTATTATGTTGTCAATAACAAACTGTGGATCCCCGATATTAACCCAAAAGGAAACGTGTTTTTTCAAATTGCCTTTTACTATGCTTGATGACTGAGATTCAAACTCATGAGACCTCGGATAAACAATGTCCGATTCTGAGTGACTACCTCCAAAACTTGAACTATCAATGTCAGCGTCAGGTGTCGCACAAGTGTGGTCTCTCTGTTGTAAATCCATCTTGTTGACTGCATACCGCCGGCCGTCTAACTCGCAACATCTTACGCCACCTGAAACATTTAGGAAAACTCTCAGAAGCGATAATAGCTGTTCAATTATTTACCATACACAAATTTCAAATGAAAACTCTCTCTACTTCTTGACAGCTGAGTTGGGTGGGACTGTGTCCGCACTAGCTGCCTGTGCTGCACGGTGCGAAGCTGAGAGGGGACAGGACACCCTCCAGTGGCCGAATCCTCCACAGAAGTAGTACTGCTGGTTAGGCATGGGACCTCGCTTGACTGCACGGAATGGCTGGTTCTGACCGGAAGTAGATGGACGAGGTTCATCGACCAGATTACCAGAAGAAGCTGTAGAACTAGGAGGATTACTGAATCTCTCCCTGCCCGGAGCGATGACGTGCGTCGTTTGCGCAAAGCTTTGTTCTCTGCTTTATCGAACCTCTGTTCTTCCTCTGAACCGGAAGCGATGTCATCACCTTCAAGTTCGGCAACGACGGCCCAGCCGGAAGGTGAGCGGTCGGCCAGACGAATATGTTTGTTCCTCCTTGAAATATCACAAGAAAGCTCTTGCAGAATACCAACACAATCAGATTTCTTGTTATGCTTAATGAATCTGAACGCAGAGTCTAGTTTGTCTAAACAATTAGCGTTGAACTTGTATTGCAGGTGATTGCCTTTAAACCTAAAACTAGGAACCTCAGAGTCTTTCTTAGCGCGTTTAAAGGTTGACAATGACCTTTCTTCACTTTCGTCAATGATTTCTCGTTTAAAAGATTTCAACTTACTGTCCATATAATCCTTGAACAATTGAAAAGTTTCAAAACCTTCCACCGTCTCTTTGCTCTTGAGATTTACTGTCTCCTTTGGTGTAGCTTCGTCCCTGCTGATGTCAGCGGTGTCTGAATCCTCGGAGTTTTGGACTGAATTGTTCGAAAGTTTCTCCATTGAATCTGATTGATTAGCTGCTCTCTGGTGAAAAGCGTAGACCTCGAATGACTTAGCACGTACTCAAGCCTACCACGTCACCTTCGTCATGTGACTTACATTTGTGTAAACACATTTCAATGATTTGAGGTTTGGAAATTGATTTGCCTTCGTTTAAAAACTGCTAACATTTATCTCAAATTTGCTCTGGTTAACATTCAATTTCTTTTTCTTTACAAAAACGTATTTACCCATTTGCACCAAAAGCACAATTACACATTTTATGTACTTGAGAGGAATAGTATGTATGTATGTCATTGAATGATATATTAAACATTTGCAAAATTCATGACTAATGTGTGACTAAATAACATAAATTGCGCATATTTGGAAAAAATAGGCTCAGTCAAGTGTTATTTCTCAAAATTCGAACACTGAATTGAAATTTGCGAGTTGTGAATAGCAAAGAGAATGGATCCCGGATTGTTTTCATTTCCGTTACTTATAAAGACGTTAAAAGCATGCAATTGATAAAAGCAAGAAGTCATCAATAATCTATCTGCTTGTTTCAAATCTTTAGGTAGCAAAAGAAGAAACTTTAAATGTTTTAAGTAAATGAACTCTTTCAAAGTTTAACAAACTGTAATATAAAAAGAACTTGAAGAAAAAATGTTTTTGAATGACGATACAACGTTTTTGCAATGAACTGGAAAATTGGATTGATTATATTGACGATGTTTCTTTAATCAATCACAACTTGATTCAATTGTTAAACCTCAAACTCTCAACCAGTCAGTTCGTTCATGTGTGACTTTCGTTCTTTCAAATCTTTCAAAGATCGTTAAAAACTGGTTATTGATTTATTCCTGAGTGTGTCTACAGCTGCAGAAATAACAATTCTGTATCTGTTTTGTGGATCGTTCAAAATTTCGAAGGTTAACATGAAGAAATGTTTTTGAAATTCTTATTTTCTTAACTTTCTATTGAAATGTTTTACTTTGACTCTCTTTAAAAGGCTTATTGTATTGCCTTATTCCAAAGAAACAATATGACATGTGTTTAATATTATAAAGAAGTTTGAAGACAAAAACAAAATGTGTGTTTTTGAATTTTTTCACTGGTCACAAGTGTCATACTATTGTACATGCAAACAAATATACGTCCAATGAATCTTAATAAGTCCGTACATACGTCCAATCAGCATTTTAAGCAATGCTACGAAATGCATCTAAAATTACGTGATGTTTGTGCTAGGATGAAAAATGGTTAAAGAAGTTTTCAAAACAAGAATAAAGACAAATCATAAATATGCATTTTATAAAGTTATTTGATTTATAACCGTCTGTAGAAAGTGCATTATTTCATATATAGGCTTTACAATATAATGCATGATTTCAGAATATCAAGGCAGGAATATTTTCAGGTTGTGATTATTTGTAATTCTAATTAACCATAAGTAAGTTATTAAAACATCTAGAAATAGCTTTATATAATCGAAGGGAAAGGGGGAATGGTCCAAGTCCATTTAAATCACATTCTTGTGATCTTAAACTATACATGTCATGATGATATTCACTTTTGCAAAATACATTTATCATCCAAAATTCCACATGCGATATCGCTTGTGGACCTTCAAGCGATATCTCCTAGGAAATATCGTTTTGACAGTAGAATTTGAACAATGCCCTGTCATCAGAAAGAAGTTGACATCACGAACATTTTGCAATATCAGTTATGACGTCACAATGCTATGACGCCATAAACGCAAATGACGTCACAATCATTAGGGCTATGCAGTGTCCATGCAAATGTGATGAAAAATGAATTTTGATGATAAATATAATCTCATCCTCGTGTCTTCTGATATCAAATATATCAACGCTCTTTGATAAAAGTAAAATATCATATCATATATTTGTTACTTTTACAACTTCTATTGATATATTGGATATCAGAAGACACTTGGGTGAGATTCCTTATATCACACTATTGCAATCACTTTAGTGTATGATATATTGCAGTCGTCAGAAGGGATAAAAGCTGATTTAAAGAAAACAATATATCATTTGATGATTTGATAGATAAGAGCACAATCGAGAGTTGTAAGAAAAGCTACCATTGAGCAAGTTAGATTATTAAAGGAGAAGGGAGATCCAACAGTACCTTTAAAAGCATTTAAGTCTCAATTTTTTATATTTTAACTTACACTGACAAAAATACATACAATCTGAAATTTATTGCTTATGCATGGTTGTTATTGTAGGGTGGGGTGCTTTACCACCCAACTACTCAAGGCAATGATGTTAAGATGACTAGAGTTATCTCCCTTTTAGTCTATTCTTGGCCGGATGTCCGTGCGCTTGTACACACGTTCTTGACTGTGAATAAAACCTCTGATCCCCACAATATATCGTGTTATCACTAAGAAGAGATAACCCCACATGGTGTCAGAAGTGGGATCAGAGGTTTTGAGTTTACTGATAGTAAGTGACATTCATAAACAAGCAAATGAAAGTGATTTACATAGTGCACGAAAACTGAAGGACTTATCGTAAAAACGCACGTGGTTTTGAAAATTCAATATGAGTGAATCTGAGGGTGAAGATAGGAATGAAGCTTCGGGTTCATCAGTTGTAAACACTGTCCAACCGAATGTGAACACTCCAATCGCTACCTATAGAGTGAATCCACCTGAACAGTTCAATTTCACAAAACCATAATCTTGGCCAAAGTGGTCACGTCGTTTTGAGCGCTTCCGGCAGTCGTCTGCGCTAGCCAAAGAGCCAGATGAACTACAAATAAACTCACTAATATACCACATGGGTGATGACGCAGAGGACATATTATCATCCCTAAAATTGACAGCTGAACAATGCCAATCATACAAAACTGTCATTGAAAAGTTTGATGGTCATTTTGTAATTTCCCGAAATGTGATATATGAACGTGCAGTATTCAACAGAAGAGGACAGGAGGAAGGTGAATCAATTGACTCATTCATTAACTCTCTTCACATACTAGCCCGCCATTGTGAATATGGTGTCCTCCATGATGACTTTATTCGGGACCGTATTGTAGTAGGGATCCGGGACTGTACCTTGAGTGCCAGAATGCAAGGTGATAGTAAACTAACACTAGCATCGGCTGTACAGATGGCGAGACAGAAGGAAATGGTCGCCCAACAGCAATCCCAGCTGCGAAAGCCAGCCACAAGTGCTTCTGTGGATGCAGTGAAGTTCCGTAAACCCCCTAGACAAAATTCTAATAAGAAATATTCAGGGAAATCAGCAAAGAAAGAACATTCAAATTCTTCAAAAGCGAAGAGAGCATTTTGTCAACGTTGTGGAAGTAAACCCGCACACAAATGGGCAGAGTGTCCAGCTCGAGATGCAACTTGCTATAAATGCAAGAAGAAAGGACATTTTAGCTCAGCTTGCTTAAACAGCAAGAAAATTGATGAATGTGTTCTCGAAGATGACTCGGAAGTTGCTGAAGAATTCTTCCTTTATGAACTCGGTGACGATAGTGAAGGTGAAAGTGGTCCATGGGTCACAAATGTGCATGTGAACAACACTGTCTTGCACTTCAAGATTGATTGTGGGGCAGATGTTACTGCAATTCCTGAGGAGTCCTTTGACAAGTTAAAAGGCTGTACACTCAGAGAAACCAACAAACGTCTTCTTGGTCCTGCTAGGATTAGACTCGAAGTACTTGGGGTCTTCACTCCTGAAATCAGAAAAGGAAATAAGATTGTGAAACAGAATATCTATGTTGTGAAAAATCTTGACAAGTGCTTACTTGGTCGACCAGCAATACAAGCAATGAATCTCTTGAAGTTTGAGGACTCTGTTTCTGTGGATGAAGTAGAAGACGAATTCCCGATGTTATTCAAAGGACTGGGTGAAATTCCAGGTGAATATGACATTGAACTCAAAGATAATGCAGTTCCCTATTCTCTCAACACTCCAAGACGTATTCCTATTCCCTTGTTGGACAAAGTCAAACAAGAACTCCAGAGAATGCAAGATGAGGGTGTGATTGAGCCAGTCACTGAACCAACAGATTGGTGTTCAGGGATTGTAGTGGTTCCTAAGGGGAATGATCATGTGAGAATCTGTGTTGATCTGACTCAGTTGAACAACAACGTCAAACGTGAAATCTACACAATGCCATCAGTTGAACATGTACTAGGTCAAGTCAGAGGGGCAAAGTATTTCTCTCGCTTGGATGCAAATTCAGGTTTCTACCAGTTAAAGCTGTCAGAGAAATCATCCAAACTCACCACATTTGTAACCCCTTTTGGAAGGTTTTGCTTTCGAAGACTTCCATTTGGGATCTCGAGTGCTCCGGAGGTTTTCCAGAGAAAGATGTCCCAGATTCTCGAGGGTTTGCCAGGTGTAATCTGTCTCATGGATGATATCCTTATCTACGGCTTGACTCAGGAAGAACATGACGACCGTCTTGTGAAGGTTCTCAGAAGACTCGCTGACAGCAAGGTCACTTTGAACAGTGAGAAGTGTGAATTCAGCAAAACCAAACTGAAGTTTGTTGGACATGTGATAAGTGCTAGTGGCGTTGAACCAGATCCTGAAAAGGTTGCGGCTATCAGAGACATGAAAGCACCCACAGATAAGACCGAGCTGAGAAGATTTCTCGGAATGGTAAACCAAATGTCGAAGTTTTCAGACCAACTCGCTGAGAACACAAAGCCTTTGAGAGAACTTTTACAGAAAGACAGAGCCTTCTACTGGGATGACACACAGCAGTCCGCATTTGAAGAAATCAAGCTGGGCATTTGCAGAGCAGAACCTTAGCTCTGTATGACCCGGGGAAAGATACTATGGTATCTTCTGATGCATCTTCATATGGCATTGGGGCTGAACTCAAACAGAAACAAGAAGATGAAACATGGAGACCAGTCATGTTTGCATCTCGATCACTGACTGAAACCGAGCAAAGATACGATCAAATTGAAAAGGAAGCATTGGCGATAACCTGGGGAACAGAACGTTTCAATAACTTCCTACTTGGAAAACACTTTCAAGTTGAGACTGACCATAAGCCTTTAATTCCAATTCTTGGATCTAAAAGTCTAAATGACCTATCGCCAAGACTCCAACGCTTCAGAATGCGTCTGATGCGTTACAGTTACACTGTGTTCCACACTCCTGGTAAGAACTTAGCTGTTGCCGACACATTGTCTCGATCACCTGTAGACAGTGGTCCTATCCTGGACGTAATGAACTTTGAACGTGAGACCCAGCTTCATGTTGATTCAGTTGTGAGTCAATTGCCAACATCTGACTGCAAACTGTCAGAAATAGCCAGCGAACAGAAGAAAGTCTATGGCAAAATTTTCAGCTATGTACAGGATGGATGGCCATCTTACCATGCACTGCACTCGGAGGAGAAATACTTGCATAAAGTCAGACATGAACTGTCAATTGCAAATGGGTTGCTATTGAAAGGTAGCAGGCTCGTAATCCGTCCAGTTCTCC
The DNA here is from genome assembly GCA_916613615.1 of Steromphala cineraria. NCBI lineage: Eukaryota > Metazoa > Mollusca > Gastropoda > Trochida > Trochidae > Steromphala > Steromphala cineraria. The sequence continues at coordinate 9,561,136 of OU744730.1, forward strand.
AAGCAGAGATACTATCCAAGATTCACGCTGGACACCAAGGTGTTCGGAAGTGTAGAGAGCGTGCATCTAGTGCAGTGTGGTGGCCAGGCTTGAGTGATGAAATCAAATCTACAGTAGAAAAGTGTAGAGTGTGTTCTAGATACAGAACAAACCCGACAGAACCTCTGTTACCAACTCCTTTACCAGAGAGGCCGTGGCAGAGAGTGGGGACTGACTTGTTTGAGCTTAACAAATCCATGTACTTATTGGTGATTGACTATTATTCAAGATATATTGAATTGGTGAAGTTGTCATCAACGACGTCATCGAACATTATCAAGGCCTTAAAGGGTTTCTTTTCCAGACACGGGATACCAGAAACCATGATATCAGATAACGGGCCGCAGTACTCCAGTGCAGAGTTCAGGGACTTTGCTCAAGCGTACAACTTTGAGCATACTACCTCCAGCCCATTGTATCTGAAGAGTAATGGCGAAGCGGAGCGAGCAGTCCGCACATGCAAAAACCTTTTGCTGAAAACAGATGACCCTCACTTGGCCATGCTTGAGTACAGGGCAACTCCAGTATCATGTGGCTTATCACCTGCAGAACTACTCATGGGTAGAAAGCTGAGAGCAAGTCTGCCTAAACACCCATCACAACTAGAGCCTAAACCACTGAGAGACCAGGAGTTCAAAACTTATGAATCTCAGAGAAAGGCGAATATGAAAGCAGACCATGATCGCCGTCACTGTGCGCGCAATCTACCTGAGCTGAAACCAGGTGATCCAGTGTGGGTGAACAAATGTGAGTCAAAAGTGGTGAAAAAGGCAGGTACACCGAGATCTTACATTGTTTCCACTCCGTCAGGTGAGGTGAGACAGAACAGGTCAGACCTAAAAGTAATCCCGTCAACTCCAGTGAAAACAATGATCTCATCCCCTGAGATAGCAAGTCCTGCAAGTGTTGTGAACAATAACATTCAATTCACAGCTCATAATCCACCTACCCCGAACTGTGTTAAAACTAAGAGTGGAAGAGTGACCAAACCACCAAAAAGACTGGATCTCTGAAATGTTATTGTTACAAACAATATGTTCAAGTATAATTCTGATTGTATTACTTTATTACAGTTAACTGCTTGAATTTTTATTGACAAGAAAAAAGTACTTCTATTCCTTTTGTTAGATAGTTGTATAAGTCTACAACTCAGACCATTGATGGTTTAAAATGTTTTATTCTTAAGCCTTGAAGATTGCTAATGATATTACAATCTACATGTATTTTATTGCGGTAAAGTCTTTATCAAATATTTGAAGGATAGTTTTTAAAGATTTATTCTTTATAACTGTTTAGAGTATTGTGAAGATGTAACATTTGATTTTCAGTTAAAGATTCATAGCAGAAGTCTTTTGAAAAAAGTTAATGTTCATGTTAACCTTTAAATCAACCTAGAAAGGGGGATGTAGGGTTAGGTGCTTTACCACCCAACTACTCAAGGCAATGATGTTAAGATAACTAGAGTTATCTCCCTTTTAGTCTAGGCTTGGCCGGATGTCCGTGCGCTTGTACACACGTTCTTGGCTGTGAATAAAACCTCTGATCCCCACAATATATCGTGTTATCACTAAGAAGAGATAACCCCACAGTTATTGGGTTACAAAATATTCATGTAATGCACTTTAGATATGTACATAACTCGTAGCATATATACAAAAGTGCAATGTGGTGTCAATAAAACCTGTCATCAAGCATATCTGCTAACCAATAATCACACAATTCAATACTTTTTATTAAGGTCACAAGAACTACGTTATGTACCTGTACCTGACTTAATTATTGATCTGTACAATTATGCAATCATTCATTGGTTTTTAAAAAAATACCTCAACCCAATGCTTGCATCAATAAATCGATATAGATAAAAGTACAAACAATATCATAGAACTTTTGTTTCATAACATTCGTATAATTAATATATTATAGCAAAAGAGCACAAGACGGATTGAGGCATCAAAATGTACATATAATATTGATGTTTACAAGTCCTGAAAATACTGAATAAAACGATCAATGCTTAATTGACAAATAATTTGCTTTGTATATAAAATACATAAAACATATCAAATTCACGAATCTTTATTAAACAGAAGACATGTATATGAAATTCGAATACAGAAATTTTAGTAAAGAGTGTAAATGGACTACTTATGGTATAGAAAAAACGAAGGTTACTTATGCGTGTAACTTAAATCATCCTCGATAATCCAGCGCTTTAGTTCCGATAAATCTACACTACAAGCCCTGGAAAACTTTACGGGGTTTTATCTCAAACCCAAATACCTCCCTTTACGAACATGTTATCCAATCAGAAACGAAACGCAGACACCAAGTGCGAAAACAACTCAACCGTTCGCGACATCGAGTGAGTGAGTTGGGGTTTAAAGTGTTGTCAGCAATTTTTCAGCTATTTAACACGTGGATGGTGCCATCCAAATTAGAGTAGACAGATCAGGGAGAAACGGAACGATTATGATGAGGGAAACGACGGAAAGAAAGGTATAGTTAGAGGTAGAAAAGTGGTTTTAGAAGTGATCCCATTGTTTGTTAAAAAGCAAGTGTTTAGCCGAGTCATTGCAAAGGGAGGTAATTGGGTTTGAGGTAAAACCCCGTACAGTTTTCCAGGGCTTGTAGTGTAGATTTATCGGAACTAAAGCGCTGGATTATCGAGGATGAACTTAAATGAAATAGAGGGAAATTTTGTCATAAACATTCTTGCTTCATGTAACCATTATAGCCATATTGGGAATATTTGAAGTTTATAATCAAACCTTGTAAAAGAATGGATTTTTCCTGATATAAACTTATTTATAGTCTATTCGACTTACCACTGTTCTTAATTGAGCCGATTACCATGTTTGTTTTTTACGATTTAGAAAAAACATTGTTAAATACAGTCAACAGCAAAATCCCACCTGAATGATGAAACCTTTCAATTTAAATAAAAAGATTTTCTCATTTCACAGTTATATCCTAAAATTAGTTCTGTTTATACATCCTTGACAAACTCAATCATCCTCCATGTTTGATATGTGTAATCTTATATCAGCCAGTAAACTAGCCTATTGTTCAAACCATGTTTCGTTAAAAGATGATTTAGTAATTGAAATAATCCTGAGTTGATAATTAGGATAATCTTGATTGTACGCAGGAATTCATTTGGCTTTGATGACATGTATAAAATCAATTATAACGTCATACATTCCCTCCATTTAATCAATTTGTTCCTTTGTGAGGTTCATATAACTGATGGAAGTTAATTAGCGGTGCTACCAATGATCAATGAATGCTGATGAATAAATATATGCTTTTAGTGTGTATATGTATATAACATTAACCTGCCATTCGCCATGGGCAGTTGTGCGAGACACAGACGAGGTACAGATATGTACCTGAACGTATGTACAGTGTTACTGATCATGGTCCCACAAGTACAAGGTGAGAGGTATTTTATTGGGAAAGATCAGTCAAACACTTACAAATGATCTCTTGGGCCTAAGATATCTTGTGATCAAATCAAATTTGGGTGAACCATATGATCTGTAAAATGTGAAATGTAAAACTTAATAAGATCAATTTCATCTGTATGAAAATGACTTCATCAATTCAAAAATTCTGTGTTTTTAGATAATTTAATATATCATTCATATGTATACACAAATACTGTGGCTGGTTTTGTGTGTTTCTACGTACATACATCTACTCTGATCGTAAATCGCATGGGAAGAAAACTTAAGAGCTAAACTGAATGAATTGTTCATGTCAAACATTTTCTAACTAAAACTTCAAACTTGCTTGGTTGTGAATAAATCTCGTCCATTCATTCAGCAGTTATCACAAAGGCATTCAGATTATGTAACCATTAAATTGTAAATATATTCTTCATATTGTAAGCACAACGTTTAAGTGGTACATTTCTGGTCGTTAACAGGCGAATTGTTTATTGAAAACTTTACTTTAAATGTATTTATACTACTATAGCCTATATAATTGAATGAGAAGGAAACAAAATATCAACAAAATTGGTGTGATAATAGTCACAAATGCACGTATGATGAAATAATATCAATATTCACATTTTATTCACCCATAGAAATATTCATTTGAAGATTCCTAGTGCATCAATCCATTCCATTATATCTGAAAATGACAATACTTGTAAAGTGTATGTAATTTGACAGGCGATGAGAATCTTGCCCTTCTCAAGCCGACTTCAGCCTATATTAGTCCAGACCCAAACACAGGGCCTGAGCATACTTGTAAAGTGTATGTAATTTGACAGGTGATGAGAACCTTGCCCTTCTCAAGCCGACTTCAGCCTATATCAGTCCAGATCCAAACCTAGGACCTGAGCATGCTGTTGATGGTCTTGCCCTCTCAACCATGGACGTTGATGCAGGCCAGTTCTGTAGCTTTGTTGACAACCCTGGAACCGCCTGGTGGCAGGTTGATCTCCTGGCTACAGTTTGGGTGAGCCATGTCGTCATCACACCCGCTTCCTATGTTTGTAAGTATTGTCAACTGGTCATCTTGACAGCTTTATCTAATTCACCTTTTTCCTCTTATTTGATCAACAGGAATAAATATAATAAACCCGGAAACAAATTCATTGATAGAGCTTTTGTTCGTGTATTGATGATATGGGTTTGATTTACAATTCCTGCAAATATGATCATGGCTTATAAACAAAAGACCAAAAGAGAAGCGAATTATTTTATTTGCTTTGCTTGGTGCCATAAGGACGAACAATAAGAAAAATATGATTTAAACACAGTCAACGCTTGAATTTACTTCATAAGATGTGTCCTGACAACTACGTGTACATGGTGTATTGTGTAAGAGAATGTCTGAAAACTTGGCATCGACTTTGCTCATGAGGCCTATTTCTGGTCGTTAGCGATATTTATGATTTGCAATAAATGAAGCTTTAATTCTTGACAAGGGCATGTCAAATAGGAGATCATTCAATCCTAATGACAACACGCCTAAATTAACGGACATGAAATGACACAAACATCAATATGTTATAAAGACGTTTTTTATCGTGTTGGACGGAATTCTTATTCGTACACCACATGTACAAGTTCTTTCTTGTACATAAATCAATGTTGGATATCATGTGAAAAAAAAATGCTTTAGACGTGATTATTTATCAAATAATCCGATAGTAATAGGCAAATATGTTTTCTATTTTATTTAAATTGAATAACCCAAATTTTGACAAATTTACAATCACTTAGAAGAAAATGACAGCAATTTAGTAGAGGCCCTCTAAACACAAGCCAATTTGAATAAAAATACTTTTGTATGCATTTTACAAGGGAAAGAAACACTGTATTATATTATTTGTTGCTTAAATCTACCCTTAAATATTTGCTTTTGTCAAATGAATTATTTCAGAGGATCGAAAATCTCATAAGGCAACTCATTATACGAAATCTTAAATGAAAGTTTCAGTGCAATCTTTTGGCGGGATTTCTCGGGATTCAGGCGACTGACGAGTGCCAATTTCACAAGAAAAGAGGGCCTCAAATTCATAGTACGTGTACTTGATAAAAGAAATGATAAAGACTTTACCTTTTACAGATGGTCGACCAAAGGATTTCCATCTCCAGGTGCTGCCTGACCCCCGATGTTCCTCCACCCCCCAGACCTGCCTCGACTACACTGGGACCCTACCTACGGGGAACTCTACGCTCTACTGCACCACGCCTCTCAGGGGGCGCATCGTCCGATTGTCTCAGATTGACCCATTGTTCCTCTGCCAGTTTGAAGTATACCAAGCTTCTAGTTCAAGTAAGTTTTTTACCTCTCTAAAGTATTTTTTTAATGAAATGAAGGATCTTCAATAAATGAATAACGAGTTCGTGCTGATGTTGTGGACAGATCTGGCTTCCTCCCCTTTCTTCTTTTGCTTTTTTCATAAATATGGTAATAATTATGGAGGAAATCATGGTAAAGAAGATAGAACTCGAATAAATATCCTTAAAAAAATCTGAAAATATAAAGATTTATTCTACCAAAGAGAGCATATTTGTCATGCTGTGAGATTGGTACCTTTTGATTGCTGTTGATGATTCCTGAATAATTATTTTGAAGTGTTTAACACTGTTATGTATGCTCATCGTTTAATCGCAGGAGCAAGGCAGCGAAAGTTAAGAAGAAATAGTTTGCATGTAAACAGATTTTTAAGTTTATAATATGTTGTCATGTCTTTATCAGATTACATTAAGTTATGTTCTTAAAATTATCTTAGGAATGCAATATATTCCACGAAACCAAAGCATTTCATCTTTAAAATGTCATCCTTCATTTAATTGTAATTAATAAAGACAATATTGGCATCCTCTAGCTGATTTATCAAAGAAACAAACATAACAAATAGCTCTTTTTACATTTCTTTTATTAACACTTCATGATGGAAGTATTTTCGTACATTATTCCAGTATTACAGTATTCCCAACTGGAAGCTTGAGCAAACGTTTTGTCAATTATCATCTTAGGTTAAGTTAAGGCATTGCAATTTTCTTTTATAAAGATGCAAATCATATATTTATAAGAAAATATATTGGTTATTGACTTTACTTCGTTTGCCTACTTAGGCCACCTAATTAATCTGTTCGAGGGAAAATGTTTTTATCACCTTAATTGCCTTCAGAATCAATTTACCATATGGTTTAATATTTACAATGGTATCAACTGGGCCTTGGGTTGTCAAAGGAATGTCACGCATTTAGCAATTTTCTATTTTGGATCTAGGAGTATGTATTCATGTGTAATGATCATTATAATGAAACACATAGTCTTTTTGCAGTCTAAGTAAACCTAGCCTCACTATTATACGTTACACTGCTATACTGAGTTGTTTTGTAGCTATCCAAAGAAATAACACAAATTGATCCATATATTTTCAGGGACAGTTTTTGCTAGATAAACAATAAAATCACATGGTCCGACTTTGATCATTATTGAAATGTATTTGTTCATCCGGGTGTTTTTGGCTTATTTGCTACGATAGTGTATATGTTTAGTGTAGTGTATATAATAATTTTTCCTAAGCCGAATAAGCTGGTGTTCGTTTAATTATTGTTCCCTCAGCTGTTAAAACTGATTCTGGTACCATACTTGCACTAAATATTTCATAACAATCAAAAAATAAAGTGAAGTGAATTCATAATTTATTATTACCTTTCTACAGAAACATCGATGTACTTCACCAAAAGCATCGGAGAAAGAAGAGAGCTAACTTCCCCTATGGAGCAAGAGGTCAAATCTGCAGTGGACTGTGGACGCTCCTGTATCCAAGAGGGATGGACATACTTCAACTACAAGCAGCTGGGAGGTCTCTGTCAACTCCCAACCGAGTCTAACCACAGTGACGTCATCACCTCGGACATAGACTGGGACTACTATGAAGAAGATATTTGCAACATTTGATAACTATTTTGCTCAGTATAATGAAATGCAGTATGAAGACTACAGCCAGCCTAGTGGGGACATCGCAAGCAGTAGAGATGCTTCCTGTGTATCTGTGTCTGTATCTGTATCTGCATCTGTGTGGTACTCGACTTTCCTCATTTCTGATAACATCATGAAGGAGTGAATGCTAGCAGCAAAACTTATCCTAGTCTTTTTTTTCGTGACCAGATAGGTTCAGCTTAACTGTCTCTGTATTCTAACTCTCTACGGGCATGATGGAGGAAATTCGAATCATTAATTGTCCTAGGATGGAATGAGTTCTGATATATATATTTGTGTTGGTTGATAAGAACCTTGATGATCTGCTATTTCCAGTTCTGTGTTTCCATAAAACTGTTGTTCCATATCACAACGCTAGAACTTTTAAGCTTTTTTTATGGAATGCCCACTTTAGAAGAACAATTGGCATTGATATCTTGAATCCAATGCAACCTCAAGATCACGATGTTATGTTGAGGTGACACCTCATTCATATCTATGTAGACAGGCTCTCATAATGAGCAGCGAATAGTTCAAATTTAAACATAAATCCAGATCTCTCTATCAACTTGAGCCTCTGCTGTCCTCCAAGGTAATGGAGCGAGTGTGAGAGAGATGTGCGGATGGTTGTCTGTTCGACAATCCAGAACATGTAACTCTTTCTTGATAACTTTTGAACATGATTTCAGAACAGAGTTGTATAGTTGAGTCCCGTAATGCAAGAGATTCTGCTGGGCAAGTGTGGGCACTACCACTACATCGATAAATTCATTCAATTGACTTGGTTATAACACAAAGTGATTGTAGCATGAAATGATATCTTACTGTGATTGATACTCCAAAAAAATGTGCCGTTACTATTGGTAGGACGATTTCTGGATGGTATTGTCAGGAAAAAAGTATCTGGTGTTAGACTGTTTGCTTAGCACGTATGATGTATATGATGAAGATTGACGTCCTATCGTTTCCAAGGCAACTGCAACAATGTTCATCAACGAGCTGCAGAGAGGAAGTCTTTAAAAAATTGGCAAGCAACATGTGAAGGAGCCCAGAAAAGCAACAACCATAGCTGCTCGAAAGATTAAACATTTTTATCAAATGGTTCTAATCTTTCACTGAAACTGCAGGCTTTTACTTCCTTGTTCGTTTTCCTCAAAGTCCATGCTTGGAAACTTGGATATACTTTGTTTATCGGTGTTCATCTTGATCAAGATTCTCAGAGTGCCATCAAGTCATGTCAAACAAGCAGTAACAAAACCTAATCTCAAGAAGCTCAGACCTGCAGATGTTGATGATCTGCCCAATTTCAGGGCAGTTTCTTAGCCGACCTTACTGTGAAAGCAGCGAAGAAGTGTCTTGTTAAGCCGATGAGCTGTACCTATATCAATCATCCTACCGTTGCAGGATACACGTCAACTTGGTGGCACAACATATGAGTTGTTTCTCTTTTATCTTTATGATCACACTCAGTTTGTTCACATATGGGATGATGTGGAATAATGCATGGGTTGTCGCGTTCACCTTCGGAAAAGAGGTCAGGGGAACGGTTCCTGTCAGGGCTTGGCAATTGTTCTATACACAGTAGGGTTTGGGTACCATGCTACACTGAGTTTCAGTTACGTTCCACCCATGGTTCTCTATTTCCAGTCGATGCTCGCAGGTTTCACTGCAATAGTGTTCAAGGCTTTCTCCCTGCAATAATACTTGCAGTCATGATATAATGGAAATACGGTGTTAATCCCCCAAATCACCTCACCTCACCATCTCAACTCAGCTCAACTCACCTCATCTTGAATTTAATTCAAACAGTTTTGATTTGATTTTCAATTTGAAAAAATGAAGAAACAGGTTGTGCAAATAAGTACAGCGCAAGAGTAAGTCAAAGCCTATGACCAAATGATTCATTGTGCACATTTGCCTTTTAAGGTTTTCAGAATAAAAAAAAAATGTGTAAACAAGATAATAAGCTGTCTTACGTTTAAACAAAACATAACAACCACTTTCTAAGTTTGATATATTCAGAAATATATTCAGTAATCATGCATTTTAGTTGTTTTACATGTAAGTTACGAGTGCACTTTTATTTGTTTCATTGGCCATTTGACATACTAAATTGTTTACATAAAGTTGCAAAGTTTCCTCTGTTAAAAGTATTAAATTAAACACGTACTTTGGGTGTCATGCATCAAGAATATTTGCTTGTTAAATAATGACCTTGTGGAAGTTTCCTAATACATTCAATTTTTGTTGATTTGTCTGTATCAGTAGGAAAAAGGATGACCTTTTTGCACTCTGGGTTAAAACCACCAAACAAAAAAAGAACACACCATAAATTCTTTAAATCTACTCAATATCTAAGAAACATTTGATTTATTCAGCTATAGCAGGTAAGTTTATTAAACTTTCTCAACAGACATGTTTATCGATTTCCATACAGAACATGTCTTCATTGATAATGAACATTTGTCTCATAAGATAAAATCAATTTGGAGCAATTTATTAACATATGATTCCTTTTTTTTTTAAACACATAAAAGAATTCTTTAAAAGATGATTGAACTTTTATCTTATCAGTTTATGAATATGACATCAAAAACTCAACATATTTGAAATTAGATTCTTACGTATTTGAAATTTAACTCAGCCCCCCGTATTTCAATTTACCCTTGTCAATATCTTGAAAATAAGGCTTGTTTGAGGGGGTTTGAAACTAAGGGGGGGGCGGAAAACAGACATTATATATGTACTTTTAGGCCTAAAGTGTGTACTTTATTCTGCCTGTCAGTTTATATAAAGTAACGGTTTACTTATGTACTTTATATGCATGAACACAATTTTTGTTGTTGTCATAGCTAATAAAAAGTCTTTCATCTATCTTCCTGACATTGTTACTTGTTAATCGTAAGCAATTATTTACTGATATTCCTCAACAGACACGACGTTCTTCAAATAAATGTCAATATTGTCAGAAATGCTATTAATTATTCACATATCTCTTGTTAGAGACTAAATAACGATTCATTTTGTGTTAACTAAGGACGCTCCGTATCATCAATCTATTAATATTTTGCAATAAAGAAACCATTTGGTACATATCGTTACTGACTAAAGATATTCCACATATTGACCGTATTAATAATTTCCATTTAAAATTGCAAGAAACAAAAAAATCTTGCTATACGGAAATGTTTTAACAAACTCTAAAATTGTGTTTTTCAAAATAGCTCAAATATTTTTACACAATTAGTGATTTAGAAAATGTCCCTTCCAAAATGGCTCACAGTTTATTTCGATTCTTGTTTCTTTTTTTTAGTAAGGAGACTATGCTAAATGTTAAAAATGCAAAATTACCAATATATCATAATGCGTATGCGTATTCTGTCTCGCATTGTATTGCAATACAGAAATGAGAAACTAAACCTATCCTTAGTATTCAGTCTTATCGATATAGTATTAGTAATTACACTAATTTTGAAAAACAAGATAATTGTGGAAGGGGAAGGAGGTGATGTGTGTGTTTGATGTGATTTGAGAATGTTCTGGTATGATATGTTTTCGTTGTTCTTGTCACGAGATTCATCAGAAGATGACATACCCCACAGGTCCCAAATAAATCAGAATACCTATCTTACAAGTATCCGAGAAAGCCGCCAAAAAAAAATCCAAAGAAGTTGAAAAGTCTGAAAATGTTGAAAATACACATGCTGATTGATCCTAAACCAAGTTTCAATGAGTTAGCTAACGTAGTTTTGAAGTCATGCTCCGAAAACAAAATTTTAAGTAATATTCGAAAGAAAATACAAAATAGTTCTTTCAGGTTTCTTGATCTACTATATTTTATTGGCTAAAAGCAAGCATGTATAACCTATCGTCATGACAAACCCCCTGTTAGTAAAACCATGCATTTGACTTGATGGATATCAAGCTATTAGTAGAAGCTCCATTAAGTGTATTTTATACGCTGTATAGCAAGATATAACTCACATGAAAGTTAATATTTGTCTGTTTGAAAAGTATCTCCATGTATAATCTGAAAAAAAGTAAATTGAAAGGTCATCATCAGGTTTCGCCTTTTGCTACTTAACTGGTTGTCATGATCGTGTATTAAAGTACATTAAATAAAATTTAAAAACATTATATTTGTCATGAAGTGTCCAGGAGCTGTAATGTGTACATCTGAATGCTCATGTCATGTTAGTTAACATTTGATTGCAAGGGCTGACGTCATCTACATGATTTATCTTAAAAAGTGAAAACATTTTCATTATGTTTTTTAAAAAAAAGTCGACAACAATTTAATGTTCAAAAATCCCTTTTAATGCTGACGTCATCTACATGATTTATCTTTAAAAGTGAAAACATTTTCATTATGCTTTTTTAAAAAAAGGTCGACAACAATTTAATGTTTAAAAATCCTTTTTAATTCATTTAAGTGCACAATCTAATGCATGTGTATTTATTTACATCAAGGAATTCGCTTAAGAGTTTCTAACTAAAAAGATGAGCGTAATAAAAATGATTTTAATTGTACCAGCATCATAATCATAAATATCCATATAAAATGGTTTTCTCAATGATTGGTGAAGCTTCCACTTCGTTTCAACACAAAGGTTTTTCAAGCACATGGAATGAATGCATTAATTTGTATAAGCCAAAAACAGTCTGATTAAAATCGGCCTAGTTCCGAGGAATAAAATATTCAAAATATAAACTGCACGGAGATATTCTACCTTTATACTACGTCTGACCACACCCCTGTACCTCGCGTGTTTAATACCAGTAAAGCGCAGCCGAAACCCATTCGTTAGCAGACCAATCACATAATCTCGCTTATAACACTGCAGGCGGCGATCATGTTCAAAGCATTGTTGACAGGAGTTACTTGCCCTTAGCATGTTACCGAAGGCTTTTGCAGGCGGCTTGTGATTGGTTAGCTTAGTAAATTCCAGAACATGCGACTTACTGGGATGCTGTCTGACTCAGTGGAGAGAATACCTATCGAAGTAACATGTTCTATTCCAATAGAGTTGATATTTTGAAACTTGTATTCCCCGGAACTAGGCAGATTTTAATCAGACTGGTCACAAAATTATTGACAGATTATATACATATAGACAAAATAAGGTACCCTTTAAGCTTGAAATAGATCTAAAAGTATATACACACATCCGGATAAAAAAAACTATTTTTCTTATAAACCGAGAACTTATTATAGTTAAGTAAATTTACAATTATAACCCTGAAAGAACATTCAGAGAAAAAATACAAACTAGTAAGTGAAATATCCAAAACTAAGATTAAGGCTGAATATACTGAACAGTTATGGAATTATTTGCATATTGTTCTTTTATATTACCTACAATACACTTAGCCCTGGTTAAGCAGGAAATACCTGTGTAGCGATAAAAACAAGTAATTGTCACAAACGTGACCATGTCCCCCGCCGCAATCAAGAATATTTCATTCAATTGTTATTATTCTTATGAGTATGTCATTGGTTTTCAGCATATTTGACATGAAAGGTCGCCCAAAATGATTGGCGTTTGCGTAATTCCGAAATAAAAATTAGAACAGATTGGTGCATGCATATTCTCCAAATGATTGGTACCAATTTGAAGATACTTAATACAATGGTTCACAAGATATCGCACCAACAACATTTAAAAAAATGGTCAAAATGACGTCATGGTCACCCAAATCAATTGGTGTTTGCGTATTATCAAGATGAAAACTGGTACAAAGTTTGAAAACTTAAGGATGAAGGGTTCATAAAACAACATTTTCAAAACTGGTCAAAGTCTCACCGTGACCTTGAAAATGAGGTCAAGGTCACCAAAAACTTTTCAGGTCTGCGTATTCCCCAGATGAATACCAGTACGAAGTTTGAAGATTTTAGGTTGAGCAGTTCATTAGATATGGCGCTAACAACATTTTCAAAACTGGTCAAAGTTTCGCCGTGACCTTGAAAATGAGGTCAAGGTCACCGAAAACTTTTCAGGTCTGCATATTTCCCAGATGAAGACTTGTACCAAGTTTGAAGATTCTAGGTTGAGCGGTTCATTAGATATCGCGCTAATAAGAAGCGGGACGTACGGACGTACGGACGTACGGAGCTGAATACTATGTCCCCCGCTCCGCGCTTCGCGGCGGCGGGGGACAAAAATAAAGTGTGGTCACTATATGTTAGATATAGCAAATCCTTCTTTACAATGGTGTCAGTTAATGTTCTACAACCTGGAGACAGATGTTTTGATTAATGATACAAAGCTTGTAGTCAGATAGATGTTTATTTAAGTAAGTTTGTCTCCACAGTAACTTGGTAACAACAGATCGAAACATTGCTTCTTGCACTTTTAAAGATATAAAGGCCGTATTTCCTTTTTGTTGATAAACTGTTCTATCGGAAGCTTTCTTTCTGAAAAAAATGAGATTGACTTTCCTTGTTTTATATACCTGCTGTATATACATTGATATTTCATAATCCAATACAATGTAAAGATATCAACATGTTCCTGGTGATCTTTTTTGTGTTGTTTTTTTTTAATTTTTTTATTTTTGCTTTTGATTTGAAAAATTCCACAATAAGGACACGTTCATTTCAAATGAATCCTTATCCCAAGTAAAGCAATATATTGAGCTTCTGATATGTAACGATAAGCCGAGGCGAGACAAGGCAATTGCCAGTCAAACGTATTCTTGTTGGGTTGATATTCTTACATACACTGTAGGTGATCATTTCACATCATGCACACGAAATATTGTCCAAATACAGAAAGCTGTCACCATTTAACCTTTTCATAAGATACAAACATCTTCTTCATAGTAGCCCCAGTCGGTGTCCGAGGTGATGACGTCACTGTAGTTAGACACGGAGGGGAGTTGACAGAGACGTCCCTGCTGCTTGTAGTTGAAGTATGTCCATCCCTCTTGGAGACAGGAGCGTCCACAGTCCACTACAGACTTGACCACTTGCTCCAGGGGGGACGTTAGCTCTCTTCTTTCTCCAGGACTTCCAGTGAAGTACATCGATGAACCTGTATTAATTAGTAATAATAAATTAATAGTCAATGTCTCGTGTCTCTCATTTGTGGATATATATCTACCTATGCTCATCGTGTAGTAGATACCTATTATCGGTAGAGAAATTAGAATTTTTCGAAGTAATATACCTCAACCATCTGTATATACATTCTCTTTCCACAGGGGTAGATCAAGTCATGGAATGTTGATACAGCCTCTGTTCTATTACGCCAACTTTGTTGGATAGAATGGGAGATGCCTGATTGGAGGGGATCACAGTTAGTCGAGCAATCAGCGATGCTGTTCTAAAATTATAATTTTAGTTACTGAATCATGGCAAAAGCATTGTGATATGAACCAACATTTCCATGCGAGAAGCTTTGTCATTTGCTAAAGAAATTCAAATGGATTGTGTTGCAATTTTTTCCGCCAGGGGAAACTACCGGAACCTAGGGATTTCGGCATAATATAACAGAGGCTGTTATCAACATTTCAGGACTTGATCTGCTTCTGTGGGGCGAGAATGCTGTATATATCGATCGACAAGATATCAGCGTATACATTTATGTAAGTACAACTTATGTCAAGAAAAATAAACAAACACACCTCGCATATGAAAAAAAGTTACGTTACTTTAAAGAGGCAGTAGCACGTTTTTTTAATTTTTTTTACTGATAATTGTAAGTTAATGCTAAATGTATTAGTTTGCTAGTGTCAAAAACTCTCATTACACAAACCAATCATCCATAGTCAGAGGACAAAGTATAAAGATTCACATATAATCCATTGGCGGCCATTTTGTGTGAATACCTTTAATTCCTCTTGTGTAAGAAAAAGCAATAGCATGGCTAAACTTTACGTTATATATTTTAATTATTTCTGCTCCATTTAAGTTAAATACATTGTCTTTCAATTTTACACATCACCTCGTATTCCCCCTAAAAACGTGCTACTGCCCCTTTAAATATTAAAGACATACAAATCATGGAATTAGTATGCCTTCTCAAAATAGATTATTTGGGCATATAGGCAAAGAAAAAACGTACTGGTTTCTGAATACTTGAAGACTTGCACCTCGCACAAGAAGAATGAACCAATCTGAGAGAATCGAACGATGCGTCCCCTGAGTGGCGTGGTACAGGACAGTGTTGTATTCCCCGTGGGTAGGGTCCCGGTGTAGTCAAGGCAAGTCTGGGGGGTGGAGGAACATCGGGGGTCAGGCAGCACCAACACCTGGAAATCAGCGGGTCGGCCAACTGCAACAGTGCGGTTCCTTAAATTATAGGTTGTTGCTTTCAGGATCAATTTGAATGATAAGCGTTAAACAGTTTTAGGAGGTTGGGATTTCAAGTTGGAGGAACATCGAAGGTCAGGCAGCACGAGGAGCTGGAAATCCGCGGGTCGGCCAACTGCAACAGCGTGGTTCCTTGAATTATAGGTAGTTGCTTTCAGGATCAATTTGAATGATAAGCGTTAAACAGTTTTAGGAGGCAGGTCTGGGGGTGGAGGAACATCGGGGGTCAGGCAGCACCTTTAGCTGGAAATCTGCGGGTCGGCCAACTGCAACAAGGTGGTTCTGAATTGGTCCTTGAGTTATCTGGAACTTACTTGATTGACAGACGTTCAACTTCTTTCGTAGCTATATCTTTGGGATTTAAGGTTGGAGGTTATGAGTGAGGGAGTTGGGATTTTACGTGTTGTCAGCAATTTTCGGCTATTTAACACGTGGATGTTGCCACCCAAAAGAGAGTAGACAGATCCGGAAGAAAGGGATGGAAAGGAGAAACGATGGAGTGCAGCAACAGTCTATGGAAAAAGCGAGTTGGTTGTCAGCAACTGCAAATTTCTGAATAGTGTTTTGAAGATTCTCCTATAAAGGAACACTTGATAGTTCAATTTTATTATCCTCAAAATTATAAAACAGTCAAATAAATACATAATCAAAATAAAATATTTACTGATCTGATATGAAGAAAGAAACAATGTTTTCAAGGAACGACCCGTAGCACATTTAATTCCCTAGAAACAGGACTTCGTGGTAAAATTTAGATACCGAGAAGAGAAATACATCACTCGGCAGAAAAATCTTTTGAATGTTTGATATCATATTTACATGTTTTAATCATGGGTATCAACTTGATCGGCAACTCATGCCTGATTCGGAAGAAAGGAAAGAAAATCTTCTCGTGCGCGACAAGGAAGGCTTTCAAGTGTATATTTAGGAACGAGAAGTTGTGAGATGGCCACACTTGATTCGCCTTCATGTCGACATGCGTTTCGGTCATTTTGGTATACTGGTTTCTATTTAATGAATTTTCGTCCGATCTGCTATGGTTGGTTGCAAAATATTGCTAAAAATACGAGATTTCAGATGTCATATTACAAAAATAGAGCCATTGGCTCCTTAGCTCATCAGGCTTTACATGTGATTTTGCTTTAGGGTTTGGCCAATGTGGTTTCCCCCTTAGTAGGGGCCACAGGGTCACAAAATCTACAATTATTTATCCTCTCTAGTCAAGGAGTCTGTACACAAAATTTCAGCTTTCTACGTCTTATGGTTCTGGAGTCGAAATTCCACAAAGTTTACGGACGGACGGACTCGGGACACCATGCCATAAGCCCATCGGGCCTTACAGGCCAGATGAGCTAAAAAGGGGAATGGATTCAAAGTTTACATACATGAGTTAGAGAAAAGAACAGTATCAAGCAGCAGGGGGTTAAACGAATCAGAGGGAATGGGTTCAAACAAATAAGGTAGTTTTTGTCACGACACAGAAGAGGGTTAGACTGTAAAATTGGAAGATACGTCCAAGATGGATATGTAAGCAGAATTCAAATAGATTGCCTAGGGGCTCAGCGCGCCCAGAAAGGGATGTGTTGCCAAGGGAGGTAAAAACAGGGAGACCTGAAGTTCGGCGGACTCAGGAAAGTTAAGACCAGGGGGAGACTCTCGGGACTTCGACCGAGGACATCATGCCGACAGGACAGACCTAAGCGTAAAGTTCCCAGGGTATGGTATCAGGGAAAAACTGTATGTATAATGCATTTTGTAGGTAAGGTAAAGGAAAACTAATAAGCCTGTTATGTTAAATTGAATGATGTAAGCTTTGAAATTTTGTTATAAAAGGTAAATATTCTTTGCTGTGTGTCATCGAGATTGATCCTCGTGAGCAGCCAAGTGAGTAGATAAATGTACAGTTCCAGCATAACTAGAGCTCTTACAACCCAGAAATTACCAGCAATAAGACATATGTTGTGATATGGGAGAGATGGGAGACAGTTTAATGCTAATTCTTTTCATATAGGAGTGTACGTTGTGCTGTTGTCTTGTTTTCGGGTTGCTGTCCTATAAAAGTAGAAATATTAAGTGTTGTCTAAATAAGTAATTTATCATTATAAAAGGGAAAAATATTTCGTGAAAGATCAGAGATCAAGACTTGACCTTTATGTGACAATCGTTGCAGTATTCTTGATTTTCCAAGGATCTTTGATAAGTGATACAATCAACCCTTCCTTGAATACTTACAGACGTACGATGCTGGGCTAAGAATGACCTTGCTGATCCAGACCGTTTGTAGAAGGTCCACCTGCCACCAGCTTGGTCCTGTATCTCCACCAAAGGCGCAGAATTCCGTCGCTGAGTTCTCGGTTATAACAACACCATCTACAGCATGTTCAGGTCCTGTGGTGGGGTTTGGGGTCAGGCTCATAGACGTCGGCTTCAAGAGGGCAAGATTGTCCTGTCCTGGAATACAATGAACAGCATGAAATACTAACACCTTGATGGAATCTTTGAAGAGAGGATGTTATGCATGTAATGGTGGATTGAGGATGATTTATGGTTTGCATCTTAAAATAAATACAGGAGAACACGGATATAGCGAACAATCGGATACAGCGAACAAAAAATCTAGTCCCGTCCCTATATAATATCATCAAAATTATATACGTATAGCGAACACCAGATATAGCGAACTAAATTCTTTGGTCCCTTGGAGTTCGTTATATCCGTGTTCTACTGTAATTCCAAATGCAAGTTGTCAAAATTATGAATAATAATAATAAATGAATGTAGTTAACTTGTTAAAAAACAGGTATGTATTATTTAAAGTGTATGTCCTGCAATAGAAAACACTTACACCAGTGCTACTTTCACTTTAAGCTGTTGCATTACCAATCAACGATGCTTAGCTTATTAACCTTTCACATTCAAGACGCCATTAGTTTTGCACGCTCTTTTGCATTTCAGCTCTTCCTGGTGGATTGGGCGGCTGCGTTGAATTCGACAGGAAATTTGAAGACTTCTCAAATTAGTCAACTTGTGGAGACTTTCATCACAAAAATAAGACAACAAAACTATCCTCATGTATACCTTATTTTTTAAACCAATAATTGCACACAGCTAGGAAATACGGTAACATTGTCTCCTTTCATATTCCCGTAGAATACACTCAGGGGCAAAAGAAACGATACCATAAAAATGCATGATGGGTTAACCTACGAATGATAAGTTTTTTATTGCAAAGCTGTATCTGTTAACGCTTTAAAAAACATGCCTTTCAAAAATCGCAGTCTAAGATTCTCCTTAACTAGACGAAATAGGATAAAACAAAAGGCAAATTAATTTCTATCAAGTTTATTATATTGATAACATCTTAAATTTACCAAATTTATAAATTTCATAATTCTTTTATTCACATTCCAAAGATTATGACAAAATATAACATTGAAAAGTTGTTTATGATGACCCCTCGTTTATTTGATCAGTCATACAATTATAGGTATCATACTTTGATGTTTGAAATTGTGAGTACTTCTTCACAAATTATGTGCATATCACTAGTGTTCGCAGTCGCATTTCATTTACAAAAGGATTTTGTTTTGTACTATTTTGAAAAGTTGGTATCGTATATTTTGCCCCTGAGTGTAGGTTTTAAAAGGATGACTTATTGAGTGGCACATGTGCAACTTGTTCTGGATTGTCCCATTGGCTGCCATATTGAGTCTGATAAGTTTGCTGGTTTCTGCTGTATAAGTGGTGTTTAAATAGCTGCACTTTTCTTTATAATCCTCGAATTATTAAATGAAAATTATGTATTTGTAGCTGAGAGTATCTTAAATCTTATCAATACATTTCAGTCACCATGCGCCCATAACGTAATTTAAAAAAACATTCTACCATCAGGTAAATAGCATTAAAGCAACAGGAATTTCGATAGTGATGACTCACTTCTGTCTATAGGCTAAGCATTTAAACGATTAGACAACAGACCCTCATGATCTAACTATGAAATCGACGTTATGTTCATTCATTGTTTTGTTATCCATGACATAGAGTGAAGTGTGCAGACGACACAGCAATTGCCAGTCTACTATTCAACAATGAGGACTCTTACAAAGATGAAGTGACTACGTTTACTGACTGGTGCAAGGACAACTTCCTTCAACTTAATGTGAACAAAACGAAAGAACTTGTTATTGATTTTCGTAGGAAGAAATCTGTCATAAAAGGGCTCATCATTGATGGACAAGCAGTGGAGGTTGTTGAAGAGTATAAGTACCTTGGGACGATAATCGATAATAAACTGACTTTTACTCAAAATACCAACGCAGTCTACAATAAATGACAGTCCCGTCTCCACTACCTGCGAAAGCTACGATCATTCCACATCGATTCCACGCTGATGTCCTTGTTCTATAAATCATGTATTCAATCAATTTTAACATTCTGTATGAAATGCTGGTATGGAACCCTGTCACTCCAAAATAAGAACAAGTTAAAAAGGATTGTTAATGTATCAGGAAAAATTGCTTGTTGTGAATTTGATAGTTTAGACACTCTGTACATGTCATCCGTATTAAATCTTTCTTTTAGAATTTTACAAGATCCAACACATGTTTTATATCCTTGTTATCAGCTTTTTACCGTCCGGCCGCAGGTATCTTTTACCGAATGTCAAATCTAATAGAAGTAAAAACTCTTTTATACCTGTTAGTATTTCATTTTTAAACAAGCATTAAACTGAATTTATCATATCTACCATCTACAACTTTTACCAATATATTGATTTAATGTATAGAATATCACTGTTGTTACTCATGTCTTAAATGTTGTCTACATGTTCTCAACCCTGATGTACACAAAATTCCCTTTCGGGTAATAAAGCATTATCTAATGGTAATCCTTTTCGATTGCAAGGCAACTAAAAAGAATAAAACTAAACTCCATCAATAAGAAGCTTAGTTGACAACATATGTCCTTAAACAGCTTAAATTATAGCTAATTTGAGCACATGTCCTAAGTCATCAATGTATCCATATTGTTAGGTTGTTACATAAATAAGCCCTGTTTTTTCTTACATACGTTCTGACACTGAGGTTCATTCTTTCTCACTTCCTGCGAAACAAGTCAGAAAATCGATAACCAATCTGTTCGATTGGTGCTGATATTGTATAAGGTATTTGTAAGAAATTTCAAATGCAGAAGTTAAACAAAAGCAATCAAATTATCTGTCTGCTTATCAGCAACCCGAGGCATGAGACAATGGTGATTGCATTTTTTTACTGTGAATGTAAGATAAAATCATTTCCGCAATGGGAGCTATCTTACGTAAGACGTAAAAGCAACATTGTAGTGTTGCCCTGACATTGCTAACATTGTTGCAAAAGGGTGAGTGAGTGAGTTGGGGGTTGAAAAATGATTTATATATCGTATATTTCCTAAATTTTTACAACAAAACATAACTAAAAGGAACTAACTAAAACGAATGGCTTTTAGATAACTTAAACTTAAAAAAAGGGAGTTTAAGACAGGTAAATCCGGATTCAACTTAATCTTAGGTTACTTCTCCTATGTTTACAGTGACACTAAACACGCCAGGAGATCGAAAACCAATCAGTTCAATTGACGATGAATCCCTTTGATGTATTGATCGTTATGTTCCAGTAGACGTAATTGATTTATCGAACTATTGGCCAGTAAGCTATTATCGATTGTAAATCAATCGGCAGCCTTCTTACACACTGCAACACAGCACCAAAATGACCCCTGGAAACATGATTTATATAGAAGGATTCAAAAGATCGGATTAGTGGTGGCCCCGTAAAATCATCCCTCTCCTCGCCAATCCATCCCCTTTGAAATCCCTCCCTTCGCCAATCAATCCCCTCTCCAATTTCCTCCCCTCTCCAATCCCTCTTCTCTCCAATCCCTCCCCCCTCCAATCCC
Organism: Steromphala cineraria; assembly: GCA_916613615.1. NCBI lineage: Eukaryota > Metazoa > Mollusca > Gastropoda > Trochida > Trochidae > Steromphala > Steromphala cineraria. The sequence continues at coordinate 9,582,881 of OU744730.1, forward strand.
CCCCCCCCCTCCAATCCCCCCTCTCCAATCTCTCCCTCGCCAATCTCTCCCTCGCCAATCAATCCCCTCTCCAATTTCCTCCCCTCTCCAATCCCTCCCCCCTCCCATCTCCAATTTCCTCCCCTCTCCAATCCCTCAACTCACCAATCTCTCCCCTCGCCAATCAATCCCCTCTCCAATCCCTCCCCCCATCCAATCCCTCGCTCGCAAATCAATCCCCTTTCCAATTTCCTCCCCTCTCCAATCCCTCCCCTCGCCAATCAATCCCCTCGCCAATCAATCCCCTCTCCAATTTCCTCCCCTCTCCAATCCCTCTCCTCTTCAATCCCTCCCCCCTCCACTCTCCAATCCCTCCACTCACCAATCTCTCCCCTCGCCAATCTCTCCCTCGCCAATCAATCCCCTCTCCAATTTCCTCCCCTCTCCAATCCCTCTCCTCTCCAATCCCTCCCCCCTCCAATCCCTCCCCTCTCCAATCCCTCCCCCTCTCCAATCCCTCCACTCACCAATCCCTTCCCCTCTCCAATCCCTCCTCTCGCCAATCCCTCCACTCACCAATCCCTCCTCTCGCCAATACCTCCCCTCTCCTTTCCCTCCCGTCTCCAATCCTTCCCCTCTCCAATCCCTCCTCTCGCCAATCCCTCCACTCACCAATCCCTCCTCTCGCCAATCCCTCCCCTCTCCAATCCTTCCTCTCTCCAATCCCTTCCCTCTCCAATCCCTTGCTTCGCCAATACCTCCCCTCTCCAATCCCTCGCTTCGCCAATCCCTCCCCTCTCCAATCCTTCCCCTCTCCAATCCCTACTCTCGCCAATCCCTCCTCTCGCCAATCCCTCCCCTCTCCAATCCTTCCCCTCTCCAATCCCTTTCCCTCTCCAATCCCTTGCTTCGTCAATACCTCCCCTCTCCAATCCCTCGCTTTGCCAATCCCTCCCCCCTCCAATCCCCCCTCTCCAATCTCTCCCTCGCCAATCTCTCCCTCGCCAATCAATTCCCTCTCCAATTTCCTCCCCTCTCCAATCCCTCTCCTCTCCAATTCCTCCCCCTCTCCAGTCCCTCCACTCACCAATCTCTCCCCTCGCCAATCCCTCCCCTCTCCAATCCCTCCCCCTCTCCAATCCCTCCACTCACCAATCTCTCCCTCGCCAATCAATCCCCTTTCCAATTTCCTCCCCTCTCCAATCCCTCCACTCACCAATCTCTCCCCTCGCCAATCAATCCCCTCTCCAATTTCCTCCCCTCTCCAATCCCTCTCCTCTCCAATCCCTCCCCCCTCCACTCTCCAATCCCTCCACTCACCAATCTCTCCCCTCGCCAATCTCTCCCTCGCCAATCAATCCCCTCTCCAATTTCCTCCCCTCTCCAATCCCTCTCCTCTCCAATCCCTCCCCCTCTCCAATCCCTCCACTCACCAATCTCTCCCCTCGCCAATCCCTCCCCAATCCCTCCCCTCTCCAATCCCTCCCCCTCTCCAATCCCTCCACTCACCAATCTCTCCCTCGCCAATCAATCCCCTTTCCAATTTCCTCCCCTCTCCAATCCCTCCACTCACCAATCTCTCCCCTCGCCAATCAATCCCCTCTCCAATTTCCTCCCCTCTCCAATCCCTCTCCTCTCCAATCCCTCCCCCCTCCACTCTCCAATCCCTCCACTCACCAATCTCTCCCCTCGCCAATCTCTCCCTCGCCAATCAATCCCCTCTCCAATTTCCTCCCCTCTCCAATCCCTCTCCTCTCCAATCCCCCCCCCTCCAATCCCTCCCCCTCTCCAATCCCTCCACTCACCAATCCCACCCCTCTCCAATCCCTTGCTTCGCCAATACCTCCCCTCTCCAATCCCTCGCTTCGCCAATCCCTCCCCTCTCCAATCCCTCCACTCACAAATCCCTCCTCTCGCCAATCCCTCCACTCACCAATCCCTCCTCTCGCCAATACCTCCCCTCTCCTATCCCTCCCCTCTCCAATCCTTGTCCTCTCCAATCCCTCCTCTCGCCAATCCCTCCACTCACCAATCCCTCCTCTCGCCAATCCCTCCCCTCTCCAATCCTTCCTCTCTCCAATCCCTTCCCTCTCCAATCCCTTGCTTCGCCAATACCTCCCCTCTCCAATCCTTCCCCTCTCCAATCCCTACTCTCGCCAATCCCTCCTCTCGCCAATCCCTCCCCTCTCCAATCCTTCCCCTCTAAAATTCCTTTCCCTCTCCAATCCCTTGCTTCGCCAATACCTCCCCTCTCCAATCCCTCGCTTCGCCAATCCCTCCCCTCTCCAATCCCTCCACTCACCAATCTCTCCCCTCGCTAATCCCTCCCCTCACCAATCCCTCCACTCACCAATCCCTCCCCTCTCCAATCCCTCCACTCACCAATCCCTCCACTCACCAATCCCTCCTCTCGACAATCCCTCCCCTCTCCAATTTATTCGAGTCATTGATGTCGTTATTTGAACTTAAATAACCCTAGTCTCAAATGTCTGATATATGCAATGCATTTTTTGTGATCATTTTGAGGCTTATCTATATCAACAAATATTGGTGGCTTCACAAGGCTCCGCAGATTGTTTTATACTCTGAAGGTTTGGCTTTCTGATTTTATCTATTGATTTTTATTAACATGTTTTCTCTTTAAAAACAAAATGATTTTGAATGAGAGCTTAAATATATTATGTTTATTTAAAGATATCTAAGATAAACATTAGAGTATTAAAATCGTACTTTACATAATTTTTGTTTACGACCGAATTAGCGCGTTCGGCTTCGGATCAAGGGTCCGTTGTTCGAATCCCGTCAGGGGCTTGGCAACTTTGTATGCAGTAGAGAACTGTTCTACAAGCTTAAATATATGGGTGCAATGCTAACAGAAATCACAGGTTTCAACGCATTTAGTCGATTTTTACCTGAAATTTACATGACTGATATCAATGAAAAGTCGTTGATGGTTAAATATGTACCACGACATTGCTTGATGAGACGTTGACTAACTTTTTAATGGCATTAATTTTTTTACCAAAAATAACTTTGGTTCTTGTGTCGAAACTATAAGATTAACTTTGTGGCAAAGTTCAAATTCCAGGTCTAATAAGGAACTAAACGTCATTCCATTCCTCTTGTTTGGACGACAATGTTCCATTCAAAAGTTAACATGTCTCGGTTGGGTCCATTCTCTCCCGACAGAGGCAGATCAAGTTCTATTACACCGACTTTGTGGGATAGAATAGGAGATGCCTGATTGGAGGCATTCAAAATTAGTTGTGCAATCAGCGACGTTGTTTTAAAACCATCATTTTGGCTACTATACCATGGCAAAAGCTTTGTGATATGAACCACCCTTTTCGTGCGAGAAGCGATGTCATTTGATAATGAAATTCAAATGGATTGTGGTGCAATTTTTCTCCGCCATGGGAAACTGCCGGAACCCACGGATTTCGGTGTAATGGGTTTGGTCCTATTGAGCTCAATTCGTTAAATATGTTTTTTGATTGCGTAGGATCATTAGAGTTTATAAAGAAATAAAACTGCCATTGAGCAAGGCTGTAGGTTAAGTCTTACCCAGAACGACCTCGTATCTAAAACAAAACGTTGAGCTCGTACTCACATTTATCTTGATATTTCATTGTCATTGATCACGATGACATAATCATTTTAATAAACACTTTGTAATATTTCACAACATCTCTTAATGTTGTGTATAGACTCAGTATACATTTATTTTTATTTCTGTGATTAAACAGTTACAAATAGTAGGACATGATACGTCCTTAACAAGTGGTTACAATGTTTATTCAGTAAAGTGGGTGAATTCAAAAATCTTGATCCAGATGTGATATAATCTCTTTTTATTTAAATAACATTTTCTTTTAACTCATTATCGGAAAACAATTAAAGTCAGAATATTAATTTGTGTTAAAATGATAGTGAGAAAGAATCCACAGCCCGATTGGGTACGAATCACTGAGATTTGTTGGTACGAGTTTGTTTCGATACGAAATAACCCCATCCCTTGAGCAACTTTTTTAAAATGTCTTTACCCAAAATTTGCGAGTTAAGTTGAAATGTCGTTACTAAAATTTACTCAGTTCACTTGCCGGAATGAAATTGTCAATTTTACAACAACCAACATTAACCTTCATTTCATCTAATTACAAACATCAAAAAGTAGTGAAACTTTTTCAAGTGAATTGTTGTGTGTCATACAGTAACAAATGAATCAAACAAAGAATACAACTTATTCTCAATATTGTCTTTCTTTCTTGTCATATTAATTATACTAAAGTGAAATTGTATACAGGTGTATATCTCAATATTTTAGTAATTTATTGGTAGTGATGCTTTGATACCATGTAAAATAATATAGGACATGAAAGTAAGGAGAGAATTTTGCCTTTACCTTGAAATAAATCGTTTCTCGGGTTTACAGTCATCATAACAAGACTTCACAAAGTACTAAACCATGGTGTACAGTCTTCAAGAATCAACAAACTACGAGACCATGGTTTAATGTTTTCAAAATATTGACAAAAAATAGCAAGCAAAAATCGAGAAAGATATTATATTTTCAATTGCTGAAAATATCAGTCTTAACGTAGATACCCCGTGTTCAAGGTAAATACATGTTTTCTTCACTTAAAATCATTTTCGATAATGGCTTAAAAAACAGTTTTCATAACAGTTGTAATCCTTGTAAGCTTTCTTGCTGAAAGTTTCTTCATTGTAATATACAAGTTTTGTAATGTCAACTTATTTCTTCACTATTACTTTTGTTGAGCCGCGTCGCCTCGAAGACAACGAAACGAAAGCATGTTATTCAATTATCTCTTTTCGTATGTATTGCACTTATTTGCTTAATAGATATTGATATTTTATATTTTAATAATGTATCTAAAGACACTAAATCTTACCTTCTGTGAACCCCAAAAGGACCAATGACAGTGTACATACTTTCAAGTCCATCCTTTGAATCTGTTCTCAGGACCACATCTCAGTTCAAAAGGATCAAGTGTTAAAGTGGTAACCAGTTTCGATCATCACCTATAGTCATGGCTATTGATTAAAGGAAAGTACATCGCTGCTTATCGATGTAACTCCAGGTTCATGCAGATGTGATTTTCCAATAGAACAAGCAATGATTTATCCTTTTGATCAACAATGCGGGATGAATAGGCTCATCAACAGTCGAAAACAGGAGGCACCAGTCATCATTGGAAAACACAAGAGTAAAACCAAATGTGTTGTTCGAAAATTGATAAATGGATTAATTTATCAATGGATTCTGCGTTCAGACCATTTCATATATATCTATATGTATGCATATATATGTGTAGGGCTGATATGTTCAATATGAACATTGGTTGTCGAGAATCGAAGGTTCGCGTCACAATGATTGATTTACATATAGATGCCATCAAGCATGTCCAATATATTGTTAAATTTCAAGCGTATCAATTTGTCATTCTCATTTCAGGACATGAAATACTCATATGGATCAATTTTATATCACGAGTGTATAAGGTGCTACAGATAATCATTAGATAATGGTAAATCAAAAGGGCACTACGCAATAGAACTGAAACTACTATTTACTGTTGTTTGTAAGATTGTGTTTAGTTTTGACAATTTTTATTTAGTATGGATTAACTATCCTTTCTGTAAAAGTACCTTAAAAGAAAACAAAATATAAAATTTATGTTCGAATTTTACATTAAACCTGTCACAAATTCCTATATTAGATAATCTCAAATTGTAGAATCATGGGTCATAAAGAATCATAAAGCCACACCGTAAATTATTTTTTAAATTTCAGACAGCAAAGAAAGTAGTTGATGAAATGTGCATTGTTTGGGCTATTGTTAAGTTTCCATCAGAAATCTAAATCTTGTATGTCCATTTAATTAGGTATGAAGAGCGTGTAATGCTAGCTATATTTATACCAATAATATTTCAAGATATCACTCTGATTGATTTATGATAGAACAAGCGCAGGTAATTTTAAATAAAAAGTGAATTCTGAGTTATGTTGAAATTTACGTTGTAAGTATAGAGAGTGTTGATCATTCTACTGGGAAAAGAAAGAAAGAAGGTCTTGTTACATGCACAAAATGCAAAAAAACTGTTGGAAGCAGCCCGACTCAAATATGATATTAGAATTCAGCTACAGATTGGAGATCTTGATCTTGAAGTTCGCGTTCAAGCATCTTGTTACAAGGCCTACACTACAATGTAAGTGTGCCTGTGATGGAAATCAGACCACTCTTCGACCCTTGACAGAACTTTCTGTGGGGAAGTTATAGAAAAAAGGCCTGTATCTTGTTGAGAAGTCGCCCATTTCAACAAACTCTTCATCGACACTGGGAAGACTTAGAAGAACTAGATATCACTGGTTATCTCAATTTTCAGCTGAAGGACAGGTTAAGAAAGAAATATCTTGATCTTGGATTCATCAAGCCATAGTCAAGATGTTGTGAACTAGTTCTTTACCACTCAACAGAAACTTCCAACACTTCGATTAGGATGCCAAGTAATGGATGGTTCACTGGTTCGAGACACCAAGCGATTTGGTCGAGCGAAGCGATTTAGCGCATGCTAACTTTCACGTAGTTAGCGCATGACTGGGGCATGTCAGCCAATCAGATGGCTAATTTTCCACGACACCAAATCACTTGGTGTGACTTGGTTCACGGCAAACCACGTGATCGGACTAAGTGAAAGTTAGCATGCGCTAAATTAGATGGTTCACAGGTTCTCGACACCAAGCCATTTGATCTCGCTTCGCTCGACCAAATCGCTTGGTGTCTCGAACCCGTGAACCATCCATTACTCCGATCACGTGGTTTGCCGTGAACCAAGTCACACCAAGTGATTTGGTGTCGTGGAAAATTAGCCATCAGATTGGCTGACATGCCCCAGTCATGCGCTAACTTATGACTATAATATTGAGGTCTAAAGATGAGAAAAGTGAATTCCATCCCACCATTCATTCAGCCTGCAATTAATACAGGATGAGTTCGCTGAACAGTTGCCATCATCATTGGGAATGCTATTCAGGCATCACCATCTGTAACAATGTAGCCTCCTTCAACCAACAATCTGACTGAAAGCAAGTGTCTTGACATGATTCCGTCAGAGCTGTTCAAGTTTCTTGCATAGTCATGATCGAGTGGAAGTGTCCAGCACAGATGCACAGAGCAAACTACTATCCCTATCAAAAGATGTTATCTTTTTAACCACAAAGGGAAGGAAGTTGATGCAAAGGCACCTTGCATTAGGATTACAGGATCTGCAAGACTTCAGAATCTGTTGAATACTTTTGGACAGTGTGTCTCAAACTCTGTAACACCACACCCTGTAATACGCACCGTTGGGAGAGAGATTGTTACTGGGATTCCGGATTGTTATGGGACGGTTACGGATTGTCATTGGAACTGTTGCGCCATGCATGGCATATCTAATTATCGCTCTAGTACTAATAGACCGATCCATTAGGCTCCGCCCCTTCAGTCTTTTGACCAATCGGCGCGCCGTATTTCTGACCTCCTGCCAAGCGATCGCTTCCTCGGACATCGACAAGCAACATGGCGGGCTGTCTGCTTGACGGAAGGAATGTCGCCGATACATTTTTCGAACGTAGCGAGTCCTTCAAAGTGTAATATATTCCATGACAATGTAAACAACTTGAACAACGGGTCCTACCTTTCGGGAATCTTCATTAACAACAGCATATCTGATTAATTTCGGAGTTGTACACACGAATTTTCGTGAGGCGAAGGTATGATTCTCTGTTTGTTTACATTGAAAAACATGTGCTGCAGTTGGCCTATATATCTGGTTGTCTGATTTTCCTCAAAGAAATTTATTTCAGTACATGAAAAAATGTTGACAAAATTCGTTTCATGGTAAGTTAACCACAGACAGATTAAAAAAACGACTCAAGAAATATTTGCAAATAATAAATGATTTCTAGTTATCAAAATGGAAATTAGTATTATAAAAGTCAAGGTAAAATGCCACATTCAGGTTTGAACTATAAATAAAAAGCTAAATTAATAAACTAATCAACCCAATAATTATAATGATTTGATCAAGATTTATGAAATTTATTCATGATTTAATATCCATATTGATTTGTTGATTTATTATTGATTATAAATAATATATATTATCAGGGTTTGAAATTTAGTCAGAGCTCGGTGATTTTATCCAAATAAAAAGTTTCATGAAATGTGGACATATATTCAAATATATAATCTAATATCTTTCAATATTTGAATGACAGGGAAGAGCCAATATCTCATCCATAAGTTGATTTTCTTACTTTTAGATAGTCCTGCTTCATGACTGTGTATTAAATAGGAACATTTTAGTCTAGATCCTATTTCTGCAAGTCTAAATTGACTGAAAACACATGAAATTGAAACCCCTAAGAAATAAAATAACATAAATCAGGTACAGTTATTATTTAAAATATTCCATAGACTAAATTTAGTCTAACTTTTAGATAATTAAAACATTAGAATATAATCATCCAGTACCTTAAACATTTTGAAAAGTATTTACATGGATATGTGTAATAAAATATTTGTTATGATTGTATTGTAATGGGTAAGAAATTTACTAGACATCAAAGTCAAATAAGTTTGAAAACACTAAAATGTTCAAATTCAAATCTTTTAACATGTTAATGGTTTCTATAGATATCTTGAACAGTTTGGATCTGCATAGGTTGTTTTGCATTATCATAAATTCATATTATGATTTATTCATGAATATGTGCAGACCATGTTTTGGTTTATTTTACATTTGGAAGAGGGGATTTATAAATACTTTCATGATAAATAGTTAGGTTCTTTTTTCTGATAGAACAAAGGATTTAAGTGAATGGGGAAACCATCTACAGAATTTGCATAATTAAAAGATGTAAAAAATTTGACTTTGAACAATTAAGCAGCAGGACATAGGGACTTCATTCAATTATTTATAATTTTGAATGGAGTAATTTGAACCTGATCATTGTTTTCATTTTATTTAAATGTATCATTTCATTAAAATAGTTTCAAAGTTTATCTGAAATAATTTAGCATATCTAAGTTAATTGATATCATGCATCCACATGAAAATGTATATTTTACAATCCTGTTTGCTAATTATTTAGGTTTATCATGTGGGTTATTTTAACTGTCAACATGTTTTGGATTTTTGAATAATTTATGAAATTACAATTGTTTTCAATATTCTGATTTTAATGTTAATACTTGAAATAAATTAAGTCTGTTTGACTTGTTATTGAATCAAATTATATTGCATTAATATAAATATTTTCAAAACAAAATAAACAAATTACATATATCTCCATCAGTTCCATATCAATAATTGATATTTTTACACGGTAGGTGAGTATCCTTGGTGCTGTACAGCAACATAAAGAATTCTTTTGTTTGTATTTTTAAAATATTTTAAACTGTCAAGAACCAGATGACTGAACAGTGAACACTCAATTAAGGGACACAATTTGACAGGTTGATCTACATGTCCCTGAAATTGATTAATTATGGAGGCTCAAACACTGTTGCTGTGCTAAATTCAGGAATAACTTGGACAACCACATTTTAGTGGGCAATTTTTATATTGTTAGAAATTTGACCTCGATATGAAAATATGTTGAAGAACATCACGTCGACTCTGTATGGCCCGTGTGTTGCTATTTATAGACTGAATATGTATCGTAGCTTGTGAGATTTCTTCGGGGTCATATTTTCTTGGTGTCATTAAATAATTACATGTAAGTTTCTAACCACCATTTAGGCAATGTAAACATGCAATCAGCCAAGGAAACTATCGGTAAATTCACTGGGTTTGACAAAGAATAATGTTGAATTTTATCCTCCTTGTGTTTAAATAATTTATGACAGTGATTTTGTTCGAAATTCCCCAGTTTCATTATCAGTAGACCTTATTTTCATACTTTCAATCCTTTCTGAGGAATGACAAATCTGTAATAAGCCATAGTCATCAACAAACTACTCTGAGTCGACAAAGCAAACGTCGGATACTTCCGCATGTTTGTCCGAGGTTTGTGGTTGCTAAGGGCGGTTGCTAGGGGGCGGGGCTTAATGGATCGGTCTATTAATCATGTTTCATCCAAATTAACACTGTTCGAAGGTTCTAACATAATATGTCTATAGATTTATTCTTTCATTATGCATAGTAATCTTCATTGAACAAAGTAAACACTGTCGACGTCCTGAATATTGGTCCAAAATAACTACCTTGACATCATAAAGCGTCCATGTTTTTTTAATTGAAATATGTTTACGCAAAAAAAAAGTAATTCCGTATTTACACAAATGATTGTTTTAAATGATAGGTCAAACAAATGTGAAATAATTTCCTTGACAAAAAAGTTATTTTTCCGAGAGAGGGGTTTAATTTTATTACAACGGATTGTTACATGATGCTTTTCCGGATTACTACTGAGAAAGCACATTTTTGCTACGGATTATTAAGGGATGTTTGGCAAATAACAACATGGTATTCTGATGTAGTCTAATGAACGAGTTCAAATTAAATCATTCTTTTTTGCAGAAAAATGCGTTATCGCTGCCACAGATGTGAAACAAAGGATGATAACTTTGAAAAGATAATTTTACACAACTGTTTAGTGCACCCAATTGATGAACTTCAATTGAGAGTGAAAAAACTCTCTGAAAGCAGAGGTAAACTTAAAAATATCATCAAAAACTACAGAGTTACCCCACATGCAATTGGAAATGCAGGAAAACAAATTAGCGTCGTTGATCCAATGCATGAACGGATTCAGAGAAAATAGAAGGATAACCAAAAAACAGACTGAATGGTGTTAAAAATAACAAGGAGTAATGGAAAAAGAATATTTATTTGATCAAAATCTTGATCGCGAAAACGATTTAATACACTCCAGCATGCCACTGTTGAGAAGTCGAACAAGTTAAGTGAAATATGAATGCAACATAACAAGACAATTTGAGCACATAATTTCGTATCTCTATAAAATGAAAATTAACTAGCGTCATCAGAAGATGATATATGCCCCTGGTTCCAAATATTTCAGAATTAATATTAATTTTATAAATACCAAATATGATTTTAAATAGACCGTGACCCCTATATGTGGGAAACTACCAATATTTTTCTCTTTTAGTCCATAATCTATTTAGTGCATAATATCTTCGATCTGTGGAGAAATATGAGGAAAAGCTATCTTTCGACTTAACCTAACTCACATTTATTGTGTTGCTGAATTTATATTGCATCTTCAAATAATTTGTAATAGATGTAAGTGAGAAAATTTGCCATCTATTTTAAATAGAATTGGCATAGTAAAATTCCTGAGACTTTCTGTTCAAGAAACACAATTCTTATTAAAAACGTTAAAATGTAAATCAAAAGAAGTTGAAATTCATCAAGGCACATGTACACATCAGCTATGTCTTTCATGTTTGAGAGGTCTGCTTAGAAAGTAAAAAGAAACAAAGATGAAACATCAACAATTTTTGTTGAAGGTTTATATTAACTTTATGAGTACCGGTATATGTGAATTACTTCATGATTGAACAATATTGATCTCAAACAAGTTGTTTTAAAATATTGTATTATTCTCATATACAACTTTTTAACTCAATATTATATATAATATTATCACATTTTCAGGGCTTCAGATAAGGGACGTACACACGTAAAATCGACGAAGTACGGTCGAAAAAAAAATTTCAAGCGTATCATGTACGCTCATACATACCTGTGTTCGTCTACTACTTTGTTTCGGTGCGTATCATGTTCATGGACTTTCATTAGAGTGATATGATTAATTTGATACAACGAAAAATCACAAGCGGAAACGCATCATGCTTTAAACAGGAACAGAGTTATATGCTTGCTGTGCAACGAGGTACACCTTTATTTTTCGATTGGCCAACGTTTCTTATGATTTAAATATCAACCATTACATCTCTTTCTTCAACTCGATATAAAAGGGTATGCAATGTCTGTTTTTTACTGTCATGACTTATGACTTATGACTTATGACTTAGGTTCATTACAAATTATCAACCTTTCTTTTGGACTAAGTGTAATGCCCATATAACATTTTACATTATGAAAAGGTAACACTTGCATCTACCTTATCGTGACAAAATCATTTTAGTGTCACATGCTGACAAAGTATATTGATATGTGCAAAATATGTAAATAAAACACTTGTCTAATACTTATTTTAGTTTCCCACTGTTTATATATACACTATAGTGATTTGCAATTTCCCATTTTATCCAATATGTGAACATTTTACATGTCTAACTTGAAATCGATTCAGTCTTCATACGATACTGCTATTTTTGGCTTTTCTTTCCTTTTGTTTGTGAATTAGTTGTTGGAAAAGCATTGATGGTTTCACGTATGTTGAATATACCATTTAATTAACTGAAATTAGCCAATTATCAAATTATAACCATAACACCATATGTTAGGGTAAAAAGGGATCGCGTCAATGTTACTACTGTATCAACTGAAATACGACTTCATTTGTAAAAAGCGATTCTGATTTTGGGATTTTATTCACAGACCAGTTTCATCAATTAAAGACCGTTCATAAGATCAAACAAAAAATAGAGCCATTGGCTCTGTAGCTCATCAGGCATCATATCAAGTTTGCTTTATACAGGCCAGATGAGCTAAAAATGAAACTGATGTTACCTATTGCAAGAAAACCTATAAAAAATTACAAAACAAATGTAACGATTTCGGAATAAATTTCCTTACTAGGGGTGCAACGATACAGGAGAGCCACGATACGATACATATCTCGATACTTTTGCTACGATACGATACATATCTCGATACAGCCTTAAAAACTACTAAACTAGTAAACTTGGACATGTCAGCAATTAAAGCCATTTAAGCCAATAAAACTAACATCTACGCCCAATGTTCTTCTGAATAAAGGAAAACAAAGCTTTTCTTAATGTCTTTATTTCTTCAAAGACTCAATCAAAGAAATCTCAATTCAAAGTCACTACTCAAAGTGAATCAAAAGTGAAATGACAATTTAGTTAGTCAAACACTGACAAATAGTAATGTTAGTGACAGTCAGACAGAGTCAGACTCTTTAAAAGTCTTTTTATTACTGGAAATAAATTGAAATAACTTCTGTTTTCTGCTCAGTGCTCATTAGTGCTCAAGGAAAACATTGACAAATTTAATATTTATGAAACTTGAAAATTCAAAATTCAAAAAAGTTTCAAAAAATGGAAACTGCAAGTCTCATTAGTCTTGATTATTGACTCTATGATAGACAGTCTATACTGAGTATAACTTTAAATTCTTCTTCAAAAATATCAGCATATCAACATTGTCCGAAGACAGGGATGCTCGTTGAGCCGACACTATATCTCCAGCCGTAGAGAAAACTCTCTCGCTTGGGACGGATGTTGCGGGTACCCCCAAGTATCTCCTTGCGACACGGGACAAGTGCGGGAAGCAGACTGAGTTGGTCTTCCACCAATCTAGTGGATTCTCTGTCAGAGGAATGCAAGGTTCCATCTTGTACTTTGATATTTCTTCCTCTATTTGACTAGCAAGAGGCTTCCCTTTCTGCACACTGGTAATGAAGACATCACCAAATATTTCTTCCATTGCAGATTTTTGTGACAATTCACTGAATTCAGACTTTAGCTTCTTCACAGATGGCTCAACCATCTCTCCTTGTGTGTCGGCCTCACTCTCAGGACTGTCGACATCAGACGTAGCTGTCCCCACAGCGGGATCGGGCAGATCTGGAAGATCAGGAAGGGGCGGCCGTGGCACTCCAGTCTCGGGTTCCTTCTTCACTGTCACTGGAGTCTGGAAAAGTTATAATGATTTATTATTTTTTCTTTTTACAAATTAATGAATTATTTTCAATTGAATTTAATACATTTATGAAATTGAATTAACAGCTAATCTTTCAAAATTTTGAAATTTCAATCTCAATCTGACAAATCTCTAAAAAACTGTCAAAATTTTGAAATTTAAACCTTGGTCAATCTCAATCTGACAGTCAGTGACAGATTAAACACTTAACACTTATTATTAATAATTCCTGAAACAGAAAAATATAACTTGCCTCTTGTGCCTGTGTTGCAGCTTGGAGTGCTAGTCTGTTAAGACTGCTGTAGACTTCCAGTCTCTCATCATCATTACTGTAGGGCAATGTACGGAACCTTGGGTCTAGCGCTGTTGCTTCCTGCAGGAACATGTCTATGTCGGGGTCCATGTAACGGTCCTTCATATCCTTCACAATGGCTGACTTTATGGCTTTTATCAGGGTTGAGTCTGAGTCCCTCTCCACCATTGACTTCAGTATGAGCTGTTTCAGGGGCTTTATCACTGACACAGTTGGCGCCTTTTCATTACAAAGCATTGTGGTTATTGTTTTCAGTGATTTCATCACATGAGTTGCATCCTCGACACCTGTTACATCGTCGTCAGACAGTGTGACAAGAGAATCTGCATTTTTCCTGATGTCTTTGGTTGTCAGGGTGGCAAATATAGCTGCCTGTTGCTCCAGGTATCTGTCCATCATCTCGTAACTTGAATTCCATCTCGTAGAAACATCTTGGATGAGTTTATTGACTGGAAGTTCCAAAAGAATCTGTTTAGTCTTGAGGACTGATGTAGCATGGGAACTCCTGTGAAAGAAAGAGACCACCCTCCTCACTCTCCCCAGAATCCGTGACATCTGAGGTACAGACATTGCCTTTTGACTGGCTAAGTTTATAGTGTGCGCAAAACATCGAATGTGAGGAGAGAAATCTGTCTTACTAACGGCTGAGACAATGTTGCTTGCATTATCAGTTGAAATTGCTAATTTTTCAAACTTGTCAAGTCTCCACTCGACCACCGCTGTGTGGAGAACATTTGCCAAGTTTGCGCCAGTGTGACTCTCGTGTAAGGGACGAGTCTGTAGATCTGGGTTTTCAAGTTTCCAATCCTCGGTCACATAGTGTGCAGTGATCGTCACGTAACTTTCGGTAGCTCGCGAGGTCCACCCGTCTGTGGTAAGTGCAACTGACACTGCACGTTCGATCCCCTGAAGAACATCAAGTTTGGTCTGACGATATATGTCAGGAATAACACTGTTTGTAAAATGTGTCCTGGAGGGAAGTTCATATCTTGGTTCGAATGTTCGTAACATATTCTTGAAACCAGCATTTTCAACGACTGAAAATGGTCTCATATCTGTGGCAATGAAAACTGCTACACTGTTAGTCATTGCTTTGGCCCGAACAGACTGTGCCGATAATTTTGACTTGAACGCATCTTGGAGACGAAGTTGACCAGTTGGTTTACTCTTGACATCACTGCATTTTGTTTCAGATTTAGTTTCAATTTCAAATTCATCGATGTGTGTAGTTAAATTAGCGTGTTGACGACGCATGTGAGTGGACATGTTCATTGTGCTGCTTGTGTAACGTATGCGCGTATTGCAATGGCGACACACAGTTTCATCCTTAGAAACTGTTTTGATTCCATTTTCATATTTTACTGGAAACCCAAAGTGCTTCCAAACTGCTGCCTTAAATGAGCTTGGGGGCTTTTCCAGCTCACACCTGTCAGTCGGTTCACCCATGCTTGTTAAAGCAGACGACAGACGATCCTTTACTAGGAAAATATTCATTGGTTGGAAAAGTCGAAACTAGTGCAACGGCGATTCTGATTGGCCGAAGTTACTAAACACGCCGTGCTGTTATATTTACTCATTTCTTTTGATAATTTTGACTCAATAAATTCAACGTTTAAATTGTTTAATTGATAATATTAAGAAACTTTGAATGTAGCCATTTGTCAATTATTTATTTTCTAACATAATTCCCAAACACGATGTTGAGAATGTTGACATTTACATCCGAGACGGTGTTAGCATTTCATAGACGCCTGTAGAAATCGATCTAATATTTCTTTATTTATCAGGGTTTGTTTTCAAGAGTTCGTATTTGTTATGAATATTGCTTTAATATCTACGATCTATATATCTTTGAAATACTGTTGTCACAGTGTTGTGTTAACTTTTTAATAGCAAATAACCTTTGAATTTCTAAATCAACCTCCACTAACCTCATCCTAAATTCATCAGTAACTACTTCATTAAACACCGGTACAATAAACAATGTGGTCGACAGAATGCAGTACTAAGCTTTCGCTGTAATCAATTCTGATATGTGAATAGGTTAAACAGGGGAAATCTTGCTAAAACCAGGTAATAAGATTTCTTTTTGATTGATATGTGACAATGTGTGATGAAACGAATCGTGACGAATCGATTTTCAACTTTTTTGTATCGTGTATCGTATCGTGTTGGAAGTACCGAGATTCATCGGAACATCGGTGAATCGTTTCACCCTTATTCCTTACCCAAATGATTTATTATTATTGAACACTTTCTAGATCCCAATATCAGACAGTGAAAGAAGTCCACACTAAAATATCCAAGGAGAAATAAATTTGCCATAGACTGTCATCTAATGGAGAAAAATAGGTTTTTAAGATTGTGACCCCTGTGACCCTATTTGGGGTCATGGGGTCACGAAACCTACAGTTTAGAATCCCAATTGGCCAAGGAGTCTACAAAGTCTTTCAGCTCAATAGACCTTTAGGAGCTAAAGATGATGATGAAAATAAGTTGTTAAGGTTGTGACCCCTGTGACCCTATTTGGGGTCATGGGGTCACGAAATCTACAATTGAGAATCCGGCCTACCTTTAGAATCCCTCACCAAATTCCATTTCGGAACGTGGAATTTATCTTTTAAAAACATTCTCGAATTTTTTATACTACCGGACATGCGCAGACGTCATTTCTCATCGAAGCGAGAGTTGTCATTCACGACGCCATTGTTGTTTACTGTGAAATTACCCTTTCGTTCACAAGTCGTTTTACATTTCCGAACATTTCCAATCAATGATATTATTTGACAATAGGCAAAATCTTATCTTTAATAGGGCCCCTTTTGTATATTATTTTAAACGACTTTCGCCACAGATTCAATGTTATCGAGTCGTCATAAAAGGGTTTTCCCCCATGACCCAGCGCGTCGTTTTGACATGTTGCATTCCATATTTCCGATTTTTTTAACAATAAAAAATCACTTCAAGGTAAGTTTTATGTATGCAAATTTCAAAATTAGTTTTTTTGTTTATGTTAAATGCTTTTTGTTTTACATTTTTTTTATTTTTCAAATTCTATTTTTTCCCCCGCTTGTTTTGTTTTTGTTTTCGTTTTTGTTGTTTTTTTATTATTGATATTTGTTTTGATTTTATCATTTCTTGTTTCTTTTTCGTTTAAAAAAAAAAATTAATATCATAAGGGGGTTTAGGGGGGCTTGCCCCCCTATTTTTTAATCGGGGAAGGGGATTTTTTATTTCTTTCTTTTTATTTTGATTTAATGTCATCCTTTCTTTCCCTTTCGACGATATTCATCCAAACATGACACACATGCCAATATGAGCATTTTTTAAGAAGGATTTTTAGAAGGATTGTCGAATTTCAAGTCGGTGGGCGGGTTAATGCAGAGGGATGTTACTTGGAACATTGGAAAGAGGAAATTGGCGTGCAACTTCATTTAGAAGGCATCAAAAACATCCCCATCGCTATGTTGTACCTTGACTTTCCAAATGTGTTCGTTCAGGTAAGATTTAAAAAGCCCCTTCACGGTACCATTCTTATTAACTGAGCGTTTGGCATTTCGAACTATGACACTTGTCACCAGTGGCATGATAACAAAGTAACCCACGATTCATACAGCACGCAAGCGTAGCGAGAATCGTTACAAATAAATTAAAAAAGAGAAACTCGAAAGTAATAGTACGTGAAGAAACCTTAGAATCCCGCCCATACGAACTTACCCAAGGAATCGAGGAACAATCAGGTAGCGATGGGAGACGCTCCGTCTGCTTACCTAAATATGCGGACAATTTCCTCTTCTTGTTCCTCCTTTCTGGCTCAACGTTGTCAAACAACGGTCCCGTACGCAACACACGAGAGAGTGCCGACTCTCCACAACGAAATCCCCCAAAGAATCATCTAATCCCGCCATAGCGTTTCAAAAGCACAAAATTTACAACTTGCCAAGCTAAAAGTGTCGTCTGTTTACAAACAAATCATACGTCACACGTTATACATCACTATGACGACATGACGCAATGCGAGAACGTGCGGGAAGTGACGTAACAATCGACACGCGAGTTTATGAATTGACCAATCAGCGACGAGGAACGGTTTAAGGATTTCCCCTCGATTGCAAGCAAAGGTAATGATGTTTTGAAGTGATTTTAAAATCCGTGTTTAAAACTATAGTCTTTCAGACGAAGTTTTAAATTAAACTTTTGCTTGCCGATACGAAAATGACCTCTATTTTCGCCTAAAATGTCTCCTTACGGAAATCACGGAAATTACGGAATGTCTCTTATATATATAGCGCCGAAGTGAACTGCCGAAGGCAGTAAGCACGCGCCTAAGGCGCGTGCTCTTACACACTTCCGGTTTATTTGGTGAGGGATTCTAAAGGTGCTCCGAGAATCCCAATTGGCCAAGGAGTCTGCACATATAATTTCAGCTCTCTAGACCTTTTGGAACTCGAAAAGAAGATGACAATAGTTTTTTAAGATTGTGACCCCTGTGACCCTATTTGGGGTCACAGGGTCAACAAAGTTGCAAATTAGAATCCCCATTGTCCAAGGAGTCTGCACACATCAATATTAACTATCTACTCCTTTTGGAACTGGAGAAGAAAATGAGAATTGTTTTTTAAGGTTGTGACCCCTGTGACCCTATTTGGGGTCACAGAGTCACCAAAGTTACAAATTAGAATCCCCATTGGCCAAGGAGTCTGCACATATCATTTTTAACCCTCTAGTCCTTCTGGAACTGGAGAAGAAGATGAAAATAGGTTTTTAAGGTTGTGACCCCTGTGACCCTATTTGGGGTCACAGAGTCACCAAAGTTACAAATTAGAATCCCCATTGGCAAAGGAGTCTGCACATATCATTTTTAACCCTCTAGTCCTTCTGGAACTGGAGAAGAAGATGAGAATTGGTTTTTAAGGTTGTGACCCCTGGGTCACCAAAGTTACAAATTAGAATCTCCATATGCTAAGGTACCTGTACACAAAATTTCAGCTCTCTAATGTGTATGGTTCATGAGGAGAAGTCGAAAGTGTCAAAAGTTTACGGACGGACGACGGACGGACGGACGGAAGACGGCCGGACGACGGGCCATGCCATAAGCCCATCTGGACTTTCAGTCCTGATGAGCTAAAAATGAAGAATTTGCCAAAACAATATTTTTCTAACAAATTAGTTAAATTGAATAGAGCATTGAGTATATATTTGTATTTTCAGAATATATCAACATTATATTGTTTTTACTAATTGGGATGGATAGCGAAAAATATAAAACTGGCGATGATCAAATTTTACAACGTATAAAGCAAACTCTGTAGTACTATGTCAGTACACCTTCATACTCTTGAGTACACCTGCACTTAAAATTCAAGGCATATGTACAACTTCACTCAAAAAGTTATCTGGAGCCCTGCATTTTGCATCAAAAATATTCTTTTGTTGCTTTCGTTTTTTTAACAATCCGTATCGTACTCATTCACAATCCGGAACATCTGTTAACATAGCCCAGTAACAATCATTGACAATAACATTACACCCGTCTGAATAAACATCAATTATAAACAATTAAAATAACACTTTTGATTCATCGAATATGGAATTTGTAATTGTCAGTTGAATGAAGCTTTGATAATCTGAAGTTTCAATATATAAAACTGTCCAATTTAGTTTATCTAAGACTTTTAATCAGTCTTAGATATTAAAGTTTTCAATATCATCAACGAATTTTCTTAATGAATTAGAAAATACAAACTAATGATAGCTAAAATGGTCTTTGATTACATTAATTTAATCATAGTTACCAAATATTGTAATATTCCGACCAAAAAATATAAAATTAACACTTTTTTTTACCAAATTAAATTCTTACCAAAAGTGAAATTTCCCATGACAATCCGTAACCGTCCCATTACAATCCGGAATCCCAGTAACAATCTCTCTCCCAACGGTGCGTATTACAGGGTGTGCACACCCTGTAATACGCACCGTTGGGAGAGAGATTGTTACTGGGATTCCGGATTGTTATGGGACGGTTACGGATTGTCATTGGAACTGTTGCGCCATGCATGGCATATCTAATTATCGCTCTAGTACTAATTAATCATGTTTCATCCAAATTAACACTGTTCGAAGGTTCTAACATAATATGTCTATAGATTTATTCTTTCATTATGCATAGTAATCTACATTGAACAAAGTAAACACTGTCGACGTCCTGAATATTGGTCCAAAATAACTACCTTGACATCATAAAGCGTCCATGTTTTTTTAATTGAAATATGTTTACGCAAAAAAAAAGTAATTCCGTATTTACACAAATGATTGTTTTAAATGATAGGTCGAACAAATGTGAAATAATTTCCTTGACAAAAAAGTTATTGTCATTTTTCCGAGAGAGGGGTTAAATTTTATTACAACGGATTGTTACATGATGCTTTTCCGGATCACTACTGAGAAAGCACATTTTTGCTACGTATTATTAAGGGATGTTTGGCAAATAACAACATGGTATTCTGATGTAGTCTAATAAACGAGTTCAAATTAAATCATTCTTTTTTGCAGAAAAATGCGTTATCGCTGCCACAGATGTGAAACAAAGGATGATAACTTTGAAAAGATAATTTTACACAACTGTTTAGTGCACCCAATTGATGAACTTCAATTGAGAGTGAAAAAACTCTCTGAAAGCAGAGGTAAACTTAAAAATATCATCAAAAACTACAGAGTTACCCCACATGCAATTGGAAATGCAGGAAAACAAATTAGCGTCGTTGATCCAATGCATGAACGGATTCAGAGAAAATAGAAGGATAACCAAAAAAACAGACTGAATGGTGTTAAAAATAACAAGGAGTAATGGAAAAAGAATATTTATTTGATCAAAATCTTGATCGCGAAAACGATTTAATACACTCCAGCATGCCACTGTTGAGAAGTCGAACAAGTTAAGTGAAATATGAATGCAACATAACAAGACAATTTGAGCACATAATTTCGTATCTCTATAAAATGAAAATTAACTAGCGTCATCAGAAGATGATATATGCCCCTGGTTCCAAATATTTCAGAATTAATATTAATTTTATAAATACCAAATATGATTTTAAAAAGACCGTGACCCCTATATGTGGGAAACTACCAATATTTTTCTCTTTTAGTCCATAATCTATTTAGTGCATAATATCTTCGATCTGTGGAGAAATATGAGGAAAAGCTATCTTTCGACTTAACATAACTCACATTTATTGTGTTGCTGAATTTATATTGCATCTTCAAATAATTTGTAATAGATGTAAGTGAGAAAATTTGCCATCTATTTTAACCCTTACGATGCGGCTATATATTTTTGCTCTACAAGCCCACGTGGCGGAATTGTTTTGTCCGGTGCCAGCCACCGTTATATCCTGATTAACCGCTTCTTTATTTTTGTGCGCGGATATACATATGATACATGGAAATAAAGACAATTCTCTCTTCTATACGATGATGTAAAAATTATAAAATTATCTCTAATGGTTCGTGAGATATAAATGCCGCAAGGTGGGTACCCTCAATCATTTTGAGGTAAACAAATTTTTTGCGGCACTTGTCGCAACGCTTTGCCGCTTCTTGATTTTTGTGCGCGGATATACATATGATACATGGAAATGAAGACAATTCTCTCTTCTACACGATGATGTAAAAATTATAGAATTATCTCTATTGGTTTGTGAGATGTGAATGCCGCAAGGTGGGTACCCTCAATCATTTTTGAGAAAAGGTTTGATATTTTATATCCGGGAGCAGCCAAGACTGCTTGCAGTCAATATATAGCCTTATCCTGAAAGTTACGGATTTCGCCAAGAGGGCTTACGTGCCATTTTATATTTGGCCCGTAAATATCACGCGCCCCGCATCGTAAGGGTTAAATAGAATTGGCATAGTAAA
Source organism: Steromphala cineraria (assembly GCA_916613615.1). Taxonomy (NCBI): domain Eukaryota; kingdom Metazoa; phylum Mollusca; class Gastropoda; order Trochida; family Trochidae; genus Steromphala; species Steromphala cineraria. Next base: position 9,604,983 of record OU744730.1, read on the forward strand.
ATTCCTGAGACTTTCTGTTCAAGAAACACAATTCTTATTAAAAACGTTAAAATGTAAATCAAAAGAAGTTGAAATTCATCAAGGCACATGTACACATCAGCTATGTCTTTCATGTTTGAGAGGTCTGCTTAGAAAGTAAAAAGAAACAAAGATGAAACATCAACAATTTTTGTTGAAGGTTTATATTAACTTTATGAGTACCGGTATATGTGAATTACTTCATGATTGAACAATATTGATCTCAAACAAGTTGTTTTAAAATATTGTATTATTCTCATATACAACTTTTTAACTCAATATTATATATAATATTATCACATTTTCAGGGCTTCAGATAAGGGACGTACACACGTAATGTACGCCTTAAAATCGACGAAGTACAGCCGAAAAAAAAATTTCAACCGTATCATGTACGCTCATACATATCTGTGTTCGTATACTACTTTGTTTCGGTGCGTATCATGTTCATGGACTTTCATTAGAGTGATATGATTAATTTCATACAACGAAAAATCACAAGCGGAAACGCATCATGCTTTAAACAGGAACAGAGTTATATGCTTGCTGTGCAACGAGGTACACCTTTATTTTTCGATTGGCCAACGTTTCTTATGATTTAAATATCAACCATTACATCTCTTTCTTCAACTCGATATAAAAGGGTATGCAATGTCTGTTTTTACTGTCATGACTTATGACTTATGACTTATGACTTAGGTTCATTACAAATTATCAACCTTTCTTTTGGACTAAGTGTAATGCCCATATAACATTTTACATTATGAAAAGGTAACACTTGCATCTACCTTATCGTGACAAAATCATTTTAGTGTCACATGCTGACAAAGTATATTGATATGTGCAAAATATGTAAATAAAACATTTGTCTAATACTTATTTTAGTTTCCCACTGTTTATATATACACTATAGTGATTTGCAATTTCCCATTTTATCCAATATGTGAACATTTTACATGTCTAACTTGAAATCGATTCAGTCTTCATACGATACTGCTATTTTTGGCTTTTCTTTCCTTTTGTTTGTGAATTAGTTGTTGGAAAAGCATTGATGGTTTCACGTATGTTGAATATACCATTTAATTAACTGAAATTAGCCAATTATCAAATTATAACCATAACACCATATGTTAGGGTAAAAAGGGATCGCGTCAATGTTACTACTGTATCAACTGAAATACGACTTCATTTGTAAAAAGTGATTCTGATTTTGGGATTTTATTCACAGACCAGTTTCATCAATTAAAGACCGTTCATAAGATCAAACAAAAAATAGAGCCATTGGCTCTGTAGCTCATCAGGCATCATATCAAGTTTGCTTTATACAGGCCAGATGAGCTAAAAATGAAACTGATGTTACCTATTGCAAGAAAACCTATAAAAAATTACAAAACAAATGTAACGATTTCGGAATAAATTTCCTTACCCAAATGATTTATTATTATTGAACACTTTCTAGATCCCAATATCAGACAGTGAAAGAAGTCCACACTAAAATATCCAAGGAGAAATAAATTTGCCATAGACTGTCATCTAATGGAGAAAAATAGGTTTTTAAGATTGTGACCCCTGTGACCCTATTTGGGGTCATGGGGTCACGAAACCTACAGTTTAGAATCCCAATTGGCCAAGGAGTCTACAAAGTCTTTCAGCTCAATAGACCTTTAGGAGCTAAAGATGATGATGAAAATAAGTTGTTAAGGTTGTGACCCCTGTGACCCTATTTGGGGTCATGGGGTCACGAAATCTACAATGGAGAATCCGGCCTACCTTTAGAATCCCTCACCAAATTCCATTTCGGAACGTGGAATTTATCTTTTAAAAACATTCTCAATTTTTTATACTACCGGACATGCGCAGACGTCATTTCTCATCGAAGCGAGAGTTGTCATTCACGACGCCATTGTTGTTTACTGTGAAATTACCCTTTCGTTCACAAGTCGTTCTACATTTCCGAACATTTCCAATCAATGATATTATTTGACAATAGGCAAAATCTTATCTTTAATAGGGCCCCTTTTGTATATTATTTTAAACGACTTTCGCCACAGATTCAATGTTATCGAGTCGTCATAAAAGGGTTTTCCCCCATGACCCAGCGCGTCGTTTTGACATGTTGCATTCCATATTTCCGATTTTTTTAACAATAAAAAATCACTTCAAGGTAAGTTTTATGTATGCAAATTTCAAAATTAGTTTTTTTGTTTATGTTAAATGCTTTTTGTTTTACATTTTTTTTATTTTTCAAATTCTATTTTTTCCCCCGCTTGTTTTGTTTTTGTTTTCGTTTTGTTGTTTTTTTATTATTGATATTTGTTTTGATTTTATCATTTCTTGTTTCTTTTTCGTTTAAAAAAAAAAATTAATATCATAAGGGGGTTTAGGGGGGCTTGCCCCCCTATTTTTTAATCGGGGAAGGGGATTTTTTATTTCTTTCTTTTTATTTTGATTGAATGTCATCCTTTCTTTCCCTTTCGACGATATTCATCCAAACATGACACACATGCCAATATGAGCATTTTTTAAGAAGGATTTTTAGAAGGATTGTCGAATTTCAAGTCGGTGGGCGGGTTAATGCAGAGGGATGTTACTTGGAACATTGGAAAGAGGAAATTGGCGTGCAACTTCATTTAGAAGGCATCAAAAACATCCCCATCGCTATGTTGTACCTTGACTCTCCAAATGTGTTCGTTCAGGTAAGATTTAAAAAGCCCCTTCACGGTACCATTCTTATTAACTGAGCGTTTGGCATTTCGAACTATGACACTTGTCACCAGTGGCATGATTACAAAGTAACTCACGATTCATACAGCACGCAAGCGTAGCGAGAATCGTTACAAATAAATTAAAAAAGAGAAACTCGAAAGTAATAGTACGTGAAGAAACCTTAGAATCCCGCCCATACGAACTTACCCAAGGAATCGAGGTACAATCAGGTAGCGATGGGTGACGCTCCGTCTGCTTTCCTAAATATGCGGACAATTTCCTCTTCTTGTTCCTCCTTTCTGGCTCAACGTTGTCAAACAACGGTCCCGTACGCAACACACGAGAGAGTGCCGACTCTCCACAACGAAATCCCCCAAAGAATCATCTAATCCCGCCATAGCGTTTTAAAAGCACAAAATTTACAACTTGCCAAGCTAAAAGTGGCGTCTGTTTACAAACAAATCATACGTCACACGTTATACATCACTATGACGACATGACGCAATGCGAGAACGTGCGGGAAGTGACGTAACAATCGACACGCGAGTTTATGAATTGACCAATCAGCGACGAGGAACGGTTTAAGGATTTCCCCTCGATTGCAAGCAAAGGTAATGATGTTTTGAAGTGATTTTAAAATCCGTGTTTAAAACTATCGTCTTTCAGACGAAGTTTTAAATTAAACTTTTGCTTGCCGATACGAAAATGACCTCTATTTTCGCCTAAAATGTCTCCTTACGGAAATCACGGAAATTACGGAATGTCTCTTATATATATAGCGCCGAAGTGAACTGCCGAGGGCAGTAAGCACGAGCCAAAGGCGCGTGCTCTTACACACTTCCGGTTTATTTGGTGAGGGATTCTAAAGGTGCTCCGAGAATCCCAATTGGCCAAGGAGTCTTCACATATAATTTCAGCTCTCTAGACCTTTTGGAACTCGAAAAGAAGATGAAAATAGTTTTTTAAGATTGTGACCCCTGTGACCCTATTTGGGGTCACAGGGTCAACAAAGTTGCAAATTAGAATCCCCATTGTCCAAGGAGTCTGCACACATCAATATTAACTATCTACTCCTTTTGGAACTGGAGAAGAAAATGAGAATTGTGTTTTAAGGTTGTGACCCCTGTGACCCTATTTGGGGTCACAGAGTCACCAAAGTTACAAATTAGAATCCCCATTGGCCAAGGAGTCTGCACATATCATTTTTAACCCTCTAGTCCTTCTGGAACTGGAGAAGAAGATGAAAATAGGTTTTTAAGGTTGTGACCCCTGTGACCCTATTTGGGGTCACAGAGTCACCAAAGTTACAAATTAGAATCCCCATTGGCAAAGGAGTCTGCACATATCATTTTTAACCCTCTAGTCCTTCTGGAACTGGAGAAGAAGATGAGAATTGGTTTTTAAGGTTGTGACCCCTGGGTCACCAAAGTTACAAATTAGAATCTCCATATGCTAAGGTACCTGTACACGGGACTTCCGGTATGCGCGCTGAATCGTAAACACGTTTACGTCAGGGCTCTGTTCAAATCCTAACAATCTAAACACTACAAAATGAATGCCAAAAAATCAACCGGTAAGAAAGGTAAAATGGTCGCCCAGGGCAGCAAGGAGGCAAATATTGAACATTTTTTGACAGATGCAAGGACGAGTGACCCAATTGAAGATTCCACCGTATCCCGTGCCGTCAACAACATGGCTGCCACTGTCGATCTTGAGACGATCCAAGCTATGCTAAACCAACAAACAAAAGACATTTGCGGCAAAGTAAAGGAAGATATTAAGAAAATCACCGACAGGGTTGAGAACGTCTCCTTTCACGACACTCAAATAGAGGAACTGAAGAGGGAATTAAAAGAAGCAAAATCAGCGTGGCAAAAAGACGTTGCTGACATTAATCAAAAATGGCTAGAAACCTCATGTTATTCAAGACGCCGAAATCTCCTTCTATATGGAGTTCCTGAATCTGCAGAAGAGGATATTGTGGAAAAAGTTAGGCTTTTTATGAAAACCTCACTTGCATTACCCGAGACGGCCGTCAACGCTATGATCTTCGTAAATGCGCATCGCCTTCCCCGCATGCCTCGTCCAGACGGCCATGTTGTATCTGGCCCAACCCCGATCATAGTGAAGTTTGTCTCCATGTTTGACAGGAATCAGGTACTGTACGCCGCCAGAGATAAGAAAATAAGCCCTAAACTGAGAAACCTCAAACAAAGTGTCCTTACAGACCTCCCAACTATTCTAAAACAGAAGCGTGGTGAACTTAATGGGAAAGTTAAAGAACTAAGACGAACCGGAATAATCGCAAGAACACAGGAGAGCAATTTCGACGTGTACATCGTTACTAAACAGTCGCCTACAAGCAGGTGGACCCGATACAGTGAATAATGACTCACATTTGGACAGTCTTGCTGAACAAGACGGATTTTAATGTTGTTCAATGGGATGTTTCAATACTTATTTCCTTTACATGGATTGATTACTACAATAACTCTTTGTGAGACTCCTTCATTTTCATGGCACCGGTGAGACAGAATGGATTAATTTCCTTTGCTGTGTTTGGAGTTTCATTTGAAGACTGACTCTTTATTTACATGTCTACTACACGTGGAGATACTGTGTTCCTCATAACTGTTTTGAATGATATTATATTTAAAACTGTCAGTGTTATTATAGTGACTTTACTGTTATATATAATCTAAAAATATAATAACACATGGAAATCTACATCATCTTTATGAACATAAACATAAAAATTGTCTCTATGAAAAACATTGATGATATGTATGAATACAGTTAATAATAACTCCTCACGGAACTATTATCTTTCTCGATAAACCCATTTCCGGTTAACACAATGTGTCATTTAGAGCGCTAATTATGCTGTTATTTTTAATGAATGATAATTACCGTTTTATTGAAAACTTCCGAAATATCATCAAGGCATTTAACTTTTTTTTTATTTTGCGAGAGCCAAGTAGCTCTGGACGTTGCATACTAGAAAAGCGTTATGCTACTTCATGTACGTTTTCTTTATGTTATGTTGTGTGTTGTATGTAAGTATGGTATTTGTTTGTGTGACATAGTTAGGAGTAGATTATTTGCCAAATGTTTTGCATACGACTCTGATGGATAGCAAAGTATCCGTATCTGACTTATCGATTTGTTCTATCAACTGTAGAGGTCTAGCTGATTACCATAAGAGAAAAGATGTTTTTGACTTTTTAAGATTAAGAAATTACTCAATTTACTTTCTTCAAGACACTCATTTTGAAAATTCAAAGGAGTTATTAATTAGAAGTGAGTGGGGAGGTGAAGCGTTTTTTAATTGTAACAATAGTCAATCAAGAGGTGTTGCTATTCTCTTTAATACAAATGTTGATTTCAAAGTGCACAATATTTTCAAGGATAATGATGGAAATCTCTTGATTCTTGATGTTACTGTCTCTGAGAGAAGATTTACACTTGTTAACTTGTATGGCCCGAATACTGATGAACCAGACTTTTATGTCCTCTGTAGAGACAAAATTTTGTCATTTGGCAATGAATGTTATGTTGTTGCTGGTGATTTTAATCTTACGCTCCAGCCCTCTTTGGATACATATAACTATCAACAAGTAAATAATCCTAAGGCAAGAAATCAGGTTTTGAACATCATTGGGGAATTAGACTTAGTTGATATTTGGAGAGACCATAATCCTAGCCAGACAAAATTTTCATGGAGACGAAAATCTCCAATAAAACAAGCACGTCTTGATTTCTTTTTAGTGTCACAAAATCTGTGTTCCTTCATATTCAACCCAAATATCAGTATGGGCTATCGTACTGATCACTCGGTTGTTGACATAAGTTTTAGGTTCACTGACGAAAAGCGAAAGAATACTTACTGGAAATTTAATAACTCTTTATTAAGAGACAAACAGTATATTGATTCAGTAAAGGAGGTGATTGCCAATGTTGTCAAACAGTATGAGGTGAAATTTGTGGATGAAAATGGGACTCTGGATAAAACTGATGAAAAAGACTCAAATGCAGAGGTTAAGTTCAAAATTAATGATCAATTATTTTTTGAAACTTTGCTCATGGAAATTCGTGGGAAAACAATTTCTTATTCATCTTTTGTAAAACGGAACAGAAACAAAAAAGAAAAAGATCTTGAGATTGAGATAGAATCTTTAGAAAGTAAAGACACTTCCCTTGATTTTGAATTGTTAGAATCAAAAAGAAAAGAGCTAGAAGAGATTCGCAAAAAAAGAATGGAAGGTGTCATTATCAGATCCAGAGCAAAATGGATTGATGAAGGAGAAAAGGTATCAAAATACTTCTGCGGTTTAGAAAATAGAAATTATGTCAATAAGACCATGTCGTTTATTGAAGGAAGTAATGGATCAGTTCTGACCAAATCTGAAGATATTGCTCAAGAGGCCAAGACTTTCTATGAAACACTGTATCAATCTAGAGAAGACTCAATTGTTGATAGGGACTTGGATGAACTTTTTGGTGAGGATGACTTGTGTAAACTCAGCGATGAGGAAAGTAAATTGTTGGATGGACCAATTACCTCTAAAGAACTGCTTGACTCACTAAAGAAATCTGCCAATAATAAAAGTCCAGGATCAGATGGCTTTTCTTATGAATTCTACAAGTTTTTTTGGAGTGATATTTCACATTTTCTTGTTCGTTCGCTTAACTACAGTTTTTCCAAAGGTTATCTTTCAGTCACTCAGAAACAAGGAATTATAACATGTATACCAAAAGGAGATAAACCTAAGAGGTTCCTTAAGAACTGGAGGCCAATATCGCTTTTGAATTGTTCATATAAACTGTTGTCCTCGGTTCTTGCAGAAAGGTTGAAAAAGGTTCTCCCAAAGTTGATTAATATTGATCAGACAGGTTTCATGTCAGGTAGATACATTGGAGATAACATCAGGCTTTTATATGATATAATGCAGTATACAGAATCAAGGGAAATTCCTGGAATGCTTTTTCTCATAGACTTTGAAAAGGCCTTTGACTCTGTCTCTTGGTCTTTCATCAATAAAACCCTTTCCTTTTTCAATATTGGTGATGATTTTAAGAAATGGATTTATATCATGTATAATGATATCAAGTCATGTCTTGTCATTAATGGTTCACTATCTCCTTGGTTCACCATTCAAAGAGGCTGCAGGCAGGGTGATCCTTTGTCGCCATATATTTTTATTCTTTGTGTTGAAATCTTGGCTGGCCTGGTAAGAAAAAATCCAAATATCAAGGGCATCACAGTTGATAATGAAGAATATCTTCTCACTCAGTATGCAGATGATACTGAATTTATGTTGGATGGCTCAAGGTCTTCATTTGAATCTACGGTTGATACATTAAATCTTTTTGCAGATATGTCAGGATTAAATATTAATTATGACAAGTCTGAAGTTGTATGGATTGGGTCAAAGAAAAACTGTTCAGTTCGATATCTACCTAATTTGAAAATATGATGGAATCCAGATACTTTTAAGATTTTAGGTATAAATTTTGATACAGATTTGACAAAAATGCAAGAAAAGAACTTTGGTAAAGTTTTGGGTGAAATACGTCAGTTAATAAGCAAATGGATGAAGAGAATTCTTACTCCCCTCGGTAGAATTGCTATCATTAAATCTTTACTGGTATCAAAACTCAATTACTTGTTCCTAACTCTTCCAAACCCGCCAGGAAACTTTTTGAAGGAACTCAATAAAATGTTATTTAAATTCCTATGGAGTGGTAAGCCAGACAAGATCAAGAGGTCAATAGCTTGCAAATCCCTTAAGGATGGTGGTCTTGGCATGGTTGATGTTTATGATTTTATTCGAGCCCTCAAGCTGAGGTGGGTCAGGTGTCTGTTTGTTAATGTTGAGAGTTCTCCTAAATGGAAGTCCCTACTGCTCAGTTCTTTTCCGGATTGTGTGAATATTTCCAGTTTTGGTTCTGTCTTTCCCAAACAATGCAGTGATGAGATAAATAATTATTTTTGGAAAGATTGTATGTTGGCACTTAAAACATTTGCTGATATGGTTTCACCAAAGTCTTTTGAGGACTTTATCACTGAGCCAGTGTTTTATAATATTGGTATATCTGTCGCCAACAATCCTGTTTTTATATCATCATGGTTTGATAGAGGTATAAGCAGAATATCAGACTTCATGAATGCTGATGGGAGCTATTTGTCGCCATCAGATTTTGAAGAAAGGTTCGATCTGAAAGTTAATTTCATTACATATTACGGCATTGTAAGTGCCATAAAGAGTTTCTTTAAGAAACTTTCTATTGAAAAACCTGTTTCGTATAAACTTCTTGATGATAATCCAATTGTCAGAAGTATTCTTTCAGTCAAAAAGGGAGCAAAATTTTACTATAATATACTATCCAATTCAAAAGAGATCTTCAAGTCGAAAATAAAATGGGAGAACCTATTTTCAATTACATTCAATTGGGATGATATATTCACAAAAGCAGTAAAAACAACACCTGACACCAAATTTAGGTGGTTCCAGTTTAGAATACTTCATCGTTTGTTACCAACCAATTCCTATTTGGTCAAGATAAAGATGGCATCTAGTGACAAATGCTCATTTTGTGGTGACAGTGTTGAAACTCTTGTACATTTGTTCTGGGAATGTAGTACTGTTCAAGCTTTTTGGAAATCGCTTACAGAAGTATTACTTGAAAAATGTTCTCATGTTTGTAACCTGGCTTTTACATCAGAGCTTGTTATCTTTGGATGTAAAGAAAGTTTTATCTCTGATGAGGTCTTTGATCTCATTTTATTACTTGCTAAATTCCATATTTATAAATGTAAACTTAATGCTTCCACTCCAAATATGAAATATTTTAAAAGCATATTGATTGAGAGATACAATATTGAAAAGACAAGATATTTTTGTAAAAGCCAAAACATTAAATTCTATCAAAAATGGATGATGTATCATGGTCTTGTAGACCAGTAACAATTTGTAGTTTATCCTTTATCTGTTGAATATCCTTCCTACAGCTTATTTGTATATGTTATTATTATTAATGAGTTTAATTATGAAGCATCTCAGTATGCTTTTGTCATTTGTCCATCCTTTCTGTGCATAACGTGTGAAAGTGTGAGTGAGTGAACTGTCCTTGTCTTGTGTAGAAAAACAAAAAAAACTCAGAAATGTCTTCATTTTCAATAGTAAATGGGTTCATGCTACCCTGGGCATGTTCTCCTTTTTGTAACAGGCACTTCTGAAATAAAAATTTAATTAAAAAAAAAAAAGGTACCTGTACACAAAATTTCAGCTCTCTAATGTGTATGGTTCATGAGGAGAAGTCGAAAGTGTCAAAAGTTTACGGACGGACGACGGACGGACGGACGGAAGACGGCCGGACGACGGGCCATGCCATAAGCCCATCTGGACTTTCAGTCCTGATGAGCTAAAAATGAAGAATTTGCCAAAACAATATTTTTCTTACAAATTAGTTAAATTGAATAGAGCATTGAGTATATATTTGTATTTTCAGAATATATCAACATTATATTGTTTTTACTAATTGGGATGGATAGCGAAAAATATAAAACTGGCGATGATCAAATTTTACAACGAGAAAGCAAACTCTGTAGTACTATGTCAGTACACCTTCATACTCTTGAGTACACCTGCACTTAAAATTCAAGGCATATGTACAACTTCACTCAAAAAGTTATCTGGAGCCCTGCATTTTGCATCAAAAATATTCTTTTGTTGCTTTCGTTTTTTTAACAATCCGTATCGTACTCATTCACAATCCGGAACATCTGTTAACATAGCCCAGTAACAATCATTGACAATAACATTACACCCGTCTGAATAAACATCAATTATAAACAATTAAAATAACACTTTTGATTCATCGAATATGGAATTTGTAATTGTCAGTTGAATGAAGCTTTGATAATCTGAAGTTTCAATATATAAAACTGTCCAATTTAGTTTATCTAAGACTTTTAATCAGTCTTAGATATTAAAGTTTTCAATATCATCAACGAATTTTCTTAATGAATTAGAAAATACAAACTAATGATAGCTAAAATGGTCTTTGATTACATTAATTTAATCATAGTTACCAAATATTGTAATATTCCGACCAAAAAATATAAAATTAACACTTTATTTTACCAAATTAAATTCTTACCAAAAGTGAAATTTCCCATGACAATCCGTAACCGTCCCATTACAATCCGGAATCCCAGTAACAATCTCTCTCCCAACGGTGCGTATTACAGGGTGTGAACACTAGAACATGACACTGCTCTTGCAGAACGTCAGTTACGTCATGAAATCCCCGTTCCTGGTGGATTTGCGCCTGATGTCTTTAATACACTCGTCTGGGACAACAATGACTTTGGATTGCAAGATAATTATTGACCCAAATCTAAATTTCTTGTGTTGCTTATGAAGCCAACCACGACTTCTTTTCGGAAATGAAGAAATCGGTTGTCATCGCTTTGTGTAGTGACCGCGTGAATCCGGAAATGAAAGGTGCACGAAAGTTGATGTCCGTGACTTAACATGACTTTACAACCCTCATATTTTTGACAATAGTAATACTTCAAGAAAATTTGTTCAGTATCTTTAGTTTTGAGATTAAGATAATAACAAAGTTAATTATATCAAACATAAATCTGTATTTCCAATTAAATCAAATTGTTAATTATGAATAATCAAGAACTTTATACTACAAATTATTGTGGCTATATATAAGCATAGGCTATTGAGCTTATTGTCAAAAGAATTGTGCTTTTATTAAATTGTCACACAAATATTTAAATAGGCAAAGGAACCACCAAAACACCAACGGACTTATTATTGAACACGTCTCCCGCATCTGGACTGAACAAGAGGAACTTGAACCAATGAGCAGAGATAGGAAGCGCACCATAGATACTCCACCACCTGACATCCACAATTTTCACTTGGGAGTTGGTTCAAAATCTCAAAGGTACTTACCTTAAATGAATTTCAAGAGTTTGTACTTTAAGTGTTATCCAAAATTTAACAAGGTAACAATAGCTTTAACAGAATTGCAGGAGTATTTTTTTGTATAACCATAAATACACCTCCCCCCCCCCCCCCCCCCCCCAAATTCATCTCAGCACAAATAGCTCTCTGGAGGAGAAGTATGGCCGAATCAAGCTCAACTTTGATAGCTTCGACCAATCAGAGCGCTTGATTTAACCAAACTCATCGTTCTGGAAGCCATTTGTGCCTAGATGAATACTTTGAGCGTGAAAATCGGCGTACGTTCGATTTGCAGAAACAACTACAAAGTATTGGTAGGTTCCGTGAGTGGTGATCGAAAGGTACGTTGACAATGGGGGTAGGCAGAGTCCTGCCTTCTTTGTACTTTGTAACTATAAAGGCGATGAAATCAGATGGTCCTTTCAAAACAAGTTTTGCAACAGGAATTATAGGGGTTTTTAATGACCCGGGGGCCTGTGCCACAGGCCCCCGGGTCATTAAGCAATCATCCCTTTAAAAAAAAAAAAATTGAGATGACCCCCAGATTTGACTGCCTTCGTATATACATAATATTAACAAGTGACCATGACCATGACCATGTCCCCCGCCGCAATCAAGAAAATTTCATTAAATTGTTATTATTCTTATGAGAATGTCATTGGTATTCAGCATCATTGACATAAAAGGTCACCCAAAATGATTGGCGTTTGCATATTCCGAAATAAAGATTAGAACAGATTGGTGCATGTGTATTCTTCAAATGATTGGTACCAATTTGAAGATACTTAATGCAATGGTTCACGAGATATCACGCCAACAACATTTAAAAAAAACGGTCAAAATGACGTCATGGTCACCCAAATCGATTGGTGTTTGCGTATTATCCAGATGAAAACTGGTACCAAGTTTGAAGACTCAAGGTTGAAGGGTTCATGAGATATGGCACTAACAACATTTTCAAAACTGGTCAAAGTCTCGCCGTGACCTTGAAAATTAGGTCAAGGTCACCGAAAACTTCAAGTCTGCGTATTCCCCAGATGAATACCAGTACAAAGTTTGAAGATTCTAGGTTGAGCAGTTCATTAGATATCACGCTAACAACATTTTCAACACTGGTCAAAGTTTCGCCGTGACCTTGAAAATGAGGTCAAGGTCACTGAAATCTTTTTAGGTCTGCGTATTCCCCAGATGAATACCAGTACCAAGTTTGAAGATTCTAGGTTGAGCTGTTCATTAAATTTCGCGCTAACAAGAAGCGGGACGGACGGACGGATGGACGTACGGAGCTGAATACTATGTCCCCCGCTCCGCGCTTCGCGACGGCGGGGGACAACAAGGCAGGTAGCAAATGCGATTTTCGGCAGGTTTGTGCCCAGACGCTCGCATTCGGGCCCTATCGCTACGCTAACGAGACATGTTTTCCAATATTTCTTTGTGTAGACATATACTTGGATGATTCACCTATCGATCCCCATTCACTGAACCTACCCTTTTTGCAATGTTTTCCCGCCAGGGGAAACTGCCGGAACCCACGGATTTCGCTGTAATATAACAGAGGCTGTCAACATTTGATCTGCCTCTGTAGGGAGCGAATGCTTCAAGGCGTGTAATTGTTGAGGGCATGATTCGAGTTTTGATTATTGGTTCTCCGTTTCTTCTCTGCATCCAGAACGTACAATTTTATATTCATAGTCATCTGTTTGATTGACCACACAGTTGCCTTGCGACGACTGACAGGTTCCCAGTCCCCTTGAAAAATGAATGTAGACGATCTTCTACCAACATTATATACACTCTTAAACATCACTATTATTTTCTTCTCATGAAATATTTATTGTAATTGTTTTTCATTTAGCTCACATGTATAAATCAATGAATTAAAAGATGTCTTTGGCTCATTTAAAACAAATAGCTAATATTTATAAAGAAACTTGACTTCACTTGAAATTTAATAATCTAAGATTAACATGTGATAATTTTGGGGGAAACCTTTTTGATTACTCACAATTGACTTGCAAGAAGACTTCACCTTTTGATAAATGTACTTATCATACCTCATGTAAGAATCTCAATCTCTGATTGGTCCACGTGACCCTGAATAAATACTGATATCCCTCTCTTGAGCGGGGAATAAATCATTTATACCCCAGCCCATAAAAAGCATGGAAAAAGCGTGCAGATTGAGCGTCTTGAAATGTACAATATATGTTACCTCGAACACATGATTAATCTGGTTACTTTTGATCAACTGAACAAACTATAGTAAAATGACTTACGAATTTCTTACCCTTTATCTTCATATTATATGCGTTTTGTTTAAACATTCGGTAAGATAAATTCGTTATACCATACAAAGGCGGGGTACACGAGGAGATATCCGCCTCTCGCTTGGTGTTATGCAACTCGCCTTCGGCTCGTCGCATAACACCAAGCTTGAGGCGGATATCTCCCCGTGTACCCCGCCTTTGAATGGTATACCGTATTTCCTCTAATAAGCGCCGGGTCTCCAATAAAGGCCGGGCCTCTAATAAGCGCCGGGGGGTCATAGGTAGTTGAGAAAATAAGCGCCGGGCCTCTTATAAGCGCCGGGTCTCCAATACCGCCGGGCCCTAACCATTAGTTGATTGCTCACTCAGTTAACATTTCACAGATATGCATTGTAAAAGACGACTTAAAACAAAGTTCAATTCTCTTTGAAAGAAATAAGCGCCGGGTCTCCAATAAGCGCCGGGCCTCTAATAAGCACCGGGGGATGAAGGGGTGCTGAAAAATTAAAGCCCTGGCGCTTATTAGAGGAAATACGGTAACTTATATTATCGAATTGAGGTCAACTTTAAATGATAATTAAAAGGAATTATATCGATATCCTTTTTCAGTTCAAATTATTCTACCATGTAAAATCGCTTACAAGGTGATCTCACCCCTTATATCATTTGAGTCTTACTGTTTATGGTTTCATACAGTCCTCTGCACTTAATACACTTACAGTCATTAGATAAACATACCGTATTTCCTCTAATAAGCGTCGGGTCTCCAATAAGCGCCGGGGGTCATTGGTAGTTGAGAAAATAAGCGCCGGTCCTTTTAAAAGCGCTAAAAAGCGCCGGGCCCTTACCATTAGATAAATGCGCTCTCAGTAAACATTTTAAGGTATTCATTATAAATGACGGCTTAAACAAACTCCAAGTTTCTATGAAAGAAAGAAGCGCCGGGCCTCTAATAAGCGCAAGGGGTTAAAGGTGTGCTGAAAAAATAAGCACCCGGGCCCTTAATAGAGGAAATACGGTAGTTTACTACACGAGTCAAGAAAAGGGAGTCGCATCTCCGTTTACAATAGAAACATGCTAAAAGGTTTGTTACTTTGTTACAAAATAACTTCTCAAAAGGGACAGCGAGTTCCAGGTGTCTTTTATTCATTGGTCAAAAGGAAACTACTCACTAAAACTGAAATAATCATACCGTCGTGTTGAGATTTTTAATGTTTAATTTGATTCATTAATAAATTAACTATCCTTTTCATGTAAAAGTAACTTGAAGGCAGGCAAAATATAGTATTCTTCCATTAGGGTCATATCACCTAGAAGTTTTTTGTTTTCAAAGTTTTAATTTAAATCAAATGCGTTATTGATATATGATTTACACCCATCACCTGTTACGTCTTCCCCATATCAGATAATCTCAGATTGTAATGTGTCACGTGATTGTCACATCAAAACCGAAAAAGCAACTACGGGAATTGTCGGGAGTCACATATGACAAACGTAACCAAGAGTGTCATTTGATCCAAAAAAAATTGACTGTTGTATCATTTTAAAGATGACCAACGTTGCATTGTGACAGTATGAAGGTTTGAAGTCATTATTGTGATCAAAAACCCCGGACAATGACGTGTGCCAATCAGTCAAACATTATTTTGGAAAGTTATGATAGTAAGGACTTTATACATGTACTGTTCGATGGGTCATAAAACCAGTATCAATGTTAATCGGGCGTGTGGAATTGCCTTCCATTAACATATATGACTGTTCCTAGATTTTCATTAACACAACAGTTTTATAAATATGTCTCCCCCATACACCATTTCAGTTAAATTGCCTTTTTGTAAATAGCTTATAGTTTTTAAAAAATCAAATGATAACCATATTTTAAAATAAAACAACATAAATTGTAAGTTTTGGATACATTTTATTTGTATTTATGGGAATCGTTTATCAACAGCTACGCAGTTTGTCATGGAAATTAACCCTTACTTCAAAATGACAAAGTCCAAACTGTTGCCATGGAAACCCACAAATACAAGATTTGAAAGAAGTTGAAACCTCCAAAAGGCACATCTACATGATATGAAAAGGATTAGACCAAATTTGGTGCAGTTTGGTCATGTAGTTTCAGTCTTGTGCTCCGGGAACTAACCCTTCCCTTAAATGACAAATTCCAAACTGTTACCATGGAAACTAAAAAATACATGATTGGATTACATAATGACAAGGGCCCATACCTATTCTCCATCGGACTTTTTATCCGGATTTCTCCAGCGCCCTCGGTCAACTTGGGCGAAATGTTCCAATTCTCTGCACTATTTCAAACGTGAGCATTTCATAATGAAATATGAACTCAAATTACTACATACTTTCGTCTTTTTAACAAACAAAATAAGCTGAATTTTAAAAAGGAAATTTAACATCAGCAACTGTCTGTTTTACTGTGATAATTCAATCGACATCTTAATGCAACCAGGTCTTCTAGGGCCAATGGTTAGTACCAATAGTTGTTTATGGAAGAATCTTTCTTTCAAAATAAATTCTTAATTCATATATCTGGCAGCTTCAAGTAGAATATCTTAGGATTAAACTGACACATTTACTCCTCATCAGTAATATCACAGGAAGATCCTCTTTTCCTTAATTTCAGACAGGTCTACTCGTGTTGTTATCTTGTAGGAGCGGTCCCCAGTATGTGGTGTCCAGCCTCATGTGTATGAAGATGCTAACGAAGAAGATGAGTAGGAAGAAGGCGAAGAGAAGCACGCGAGACAGCACAAGGCGTCTGTTCGTCCTCACCTGGACTGGTCCAGAGTCTTGGTGAACATGAAGATCAGGATCCAGCAGATCCTGTGAGTCTGGAGACAGACAAGAGTAACGCTTTGAAAGACAGAAGTGTTACAATGATACTTCTCATGAACATCAAACTGGTATTTCTCAGGTATTTGGACACAAGTTAGTGATAAGGAAACAATGGTATTAGTTTGAGATACAGGTATTTGGACACAAGTGAGTGATATGGACAATTGTATTGGTCTGAGACAAAGGTATTTGGACACAAGTGAGTGATATGGACAATTGTATTGGTCTGAGACAAAGGTATTTGGACAACAGTTAGTGATATGGAAACTATGGTACTAGTCTGAGACACAGGTATTTGGACACAAGTAAGTGATATGGAAACAATGGTATTAGTTTGAGATACAGGTATTTGGACACAAGTGAGTGATATGGACAATTGTATTGGTCTGAGATACAGGTATTTGGACACAAGTTAGTGATATGGAAACTATGGTATTAGTCTGAGACACAGGTATTTGGACAACAGTTAGTGATATGGACAATTGTATTAGTCTGAGACACAGGTATTTGGACTCAAGTTAGTGATATGGACAATGGTATTAGTCTGAGATACAGGTATATGGACACAAGTGAGTGATATGGACAATGGTATTAGTCTGAGATATAGGTATTTGGACACAAGTTAGTGATATGGAAACAATGGTATTAGTCTGGGATACAGGTATTTGGACACAAGTTAGTGATATGGACAATTGTATTGGTCTGAGATACAGGTATTTGGACACAAGTTAGTGATATGGACAATTGTACTAGACTGAGACACAGGTATTTGGACACAAGTAAGTGATATGGACAATTGTATTGGTCTGAGATACAGGTATTTGGACACAAGTTAGTGATATGGAAACTATGGTATTAGTCTGAGACACAGGTATTTGGACAACAGTTAGTGATATGGACAATGGTATTAGTCTGAGACACAGGTATTTGGACACAAGTTAGTGATAAGGACAATTGTATTAGACTGAGATACAGGTATTTGGACACAAGTTAGTGATATGGACAATGGTATTAGTCTGAGATACAGGTATTTGGACACAAGTTAGTGATATGGACAATGGTATTAGTCTGGGATACAGGTATTTGGACACAAGTAAGTGATATGGACAATGGTATTAGACTGAGACACAGGTATTTGGACACAAGTTAGTGATATGGAAACAATGGTATTAGACTGAAATTCAGGTATTTGGACACAAGTGAGTGATATGGACAATGGTATTAGTCTGGGATACAGGTATTTGGACACAAGTTAGTGATATGGACAATGGTACTAGTCTGAGACACAGGTATTTGGACACAAGTTAGTGATATGGAAACAATGGTATTAGACTGAAATTCAGGTATTTGGACACAAGTGAGTGATATGGACACAATGGTACTAGTCTGAGATACAGGTATTTGGACACAAGTTAGTGATATGGACAATGGTATTAGTCTGAGATACAGGTATTTGGACACAAGTTAGTGATATGGAAACAATGGTATTAGACTGAAATTCAGGTATTTGGACACAAGTGAGTGATAAGGAAACAATGGTATTAGTCTGGGATACAGGTATTTGGACACAAGTGAGTGATATGGAAACAATGGTACTAGTCTGAGACACAGGTATTTGGACTCAAGTTAGTGATATGGACAATGGTATTAGTCTGAGATACAGGTATATGGACACAAGTGAGTGATATGGAAACAATGGTATTAGACTGAAATTCAGGTATTTGGACACAAGTTAGTGATATGGAAACAATGGTACTAGTCTGAGACACAGGTATTTGGACTCAAGTTAGTGATATGGACAACGGTATTAGTCTGAGATACAGGTATATGGACACAAGTGAGTGATATGGAAACAATGGTATTAGTCTGAGACACAGGTATTTGGACACAAGTTAGTGATAAGGACAATGGTACTAGTCTGAGATACAGGTATTTGGACACAAGTAAGTGATATGGACAATTGTATTAGTCTGAGATATAGGTATTTGGACACAAGTAAGTGATATGGACAATTGTATTAGTCTGGGATACAGGTATTTGGATACAAGTTAGTGATATGGACAATTGTATTAGTCTGAGATACAGGTATTTGGACACAAGTTAGTGATATGGACAATGGTATTAGACTGAAATTCAGGTATTTGGACACAAGTTAGTGATATGGAAACAATGGTATTAGACTGAAATTCAGGTATTTGGACACAAGTGAGTGATATGGAAACAATGGTACTAGTCTGAGACACAGGTATTTGGATACAAGTGAGTGATATGGACAATGGTACTAGTCTGAGACACAGGTATTTGGACACAAGTTAGTGATATGGAAACAATGGTATTAGTCTGAGATATAGGTATTTGGACACAAGTAAGTGATATGGACAATTGTATTAGTCTGAGATATAGGTATTTGGACACAAGTAAGTGATATGGACAATTGTATTAGTCTGGGATACAGGTATTTGGATACAAGTTAGTGATATGGACAATTGTATTAGTCTGAGATACAGGTATTTGGACACAAGTTAGTGATATGGACAATGGTATTAGACTGAAATTCAGGTATTTGGACACAAGTTAGTGATATGGAAACAATGGTATTAGACTGAAATTCAGGTATTTGGACACAAGTGAGTGATATGGAAACAATGGTACTAGTCTGAGACACAGGTATTTGGATACAAGTGAGTGATATGGACAATGGTACTAGTCTGAGACACAGGTATTTGGACACAAGTTAGTGATATGGACAATGGTATTAGTCTGAGATACAGGTATATGGACACAAGTGAGTGATATGGACAATTGTACTAGTCTGAGATACAGGTATTTGGATACAAGTGAGTGATATGGACAATGGTACTAGTCTGAGACACAGGTATTTGGACTCAAGTTAGTGATATGGACAATGGTATTAGTCTGAGATACAGGTATATGGACACAAGTGAGTGATATGGACAATGGTATTAGTCTGAGATATAGGTATTTGGACACAAGTTAGTGATATGGACAATTGTATTGGTCTGAGATACAGGTATTTGGACACAAGTAAGTGATATGGACAATTGTACTAGTCTGAGATACAGGTATTTGGACACAAGTTAGTGATATGGACAATGGTATTAGACTGAAATTCAGGTATTTGGACACAAGTGAGTGATAAGGACAATGGTACTAGTCTGAGATATAGGTATTTGGACACAAGTGAGTGATATGGAAACAATGGTATTAGTCTGGGATACAGGTATTTGGACACAAGTGAGTGATATGGACAATTGTATTAGTCTGAGACACAGGTATTTGGACACAAGTGAGTGATATGGACAATGGTACTAGTCTGAGATACAGGTATTTGGACACAAGTTAGTGATATGGACAATTGTATTGGTCTGGGATACAGGTATTTAGACACAAGTGAGTGATAAGGAAACAATGGTATTAGACTGAAATACAGGTATTTGGACACAAGTGAGTGATATGGAAACAATGGTACTAGTCTGAGACACAGGTATTTGGATACAAGTGAGTGATATGGACAATGGTATTAGTCTGAGATACAGGTATTTGGACACAAGTTAGTGATATGGACAATTGTATTGGTCTGGGATACAGGTATTTGGACACAAGTTAGTGATATGGAAACAATGGTATTAGTCTGAGATACAGGTATTTGGATACAAGTTAGTGATATGGACAATGGTACTAGTCTGAGATACAGGTATTTGGACACAAGTTAGTGATATGGACAATGGTATTAGTCTGGGATACAGGTATTTGGACACAAGTTAGTGATATGGAAACAATGGTATTAGTCTGAGATACAGGTATTTGGATACAAGTTAGTGATATGGACAATGGTACTAGTCTGAGATACAGGTATTTGGACACAAGTTAGTGATATGGACAATTGTATTGGTCTGAGATACAGGTATTTGGACACAAGTTAGTGATATGGACAATGGTATTAGTCTGAGATACAGGTATTTGGACACAAGTTAGTGATATGGACAATGGTACTAGTCTGAGATACAGGTATTTGGACACAAGTTAGTGATATGGACAATGGTACTAGTCTGAGATACAGGTATTTGGACACAAGTTAGTGATATGGACAATGGTATTAGACTGAAATACAGGTATTTGGACACAAGTGAGTGATAAGGAAACAATGGTATTAGACTGAAATACAGGTATTTGGACACAAGTGAGTGATATGGAAACAATGGTACTAGTCTGAGACACAGGTATTTGGATACAAGTGAGTGATATGGACAATGGTATTAGTTTGAGATACAGGTATTTGGACACAAGTTAGTGATATGGACAATGGTACTAGTCTGAGATACAGGTATTTGGACACAAGTGAGTGATATGGACAATGGTACTAGTCTGAGATACAGGTATTTGGATACAAGTGAGTGATATGGACAATGGTACTAGTCTGAGATACAGGTATTTGGACACAAGTTAGTGATATGGACAATGGTATTAGACTGAGATACAGGTATTTGGACACAAGTTAGTGATATGGAAACTATGGTACTAGTCTGAAATACAGGTATTTGGACACAAGTTAGTGATATGGACAATGGTATTAGTCTGAGATACAGGTATTTGGACACAAGTTAGTGATATGGACAATGGTACTAGTCTGAGATACAGGTATTTGGATACAAGTGAGTGATATGGACAATGGTACTAGTCTGAGATACAGGTATTTGGACACAAGTGAGTGATATGGACAATGGTACTAGTCTGAGATACAGGTATTTGGATACAAGTGAGTGATATGGACAATGGTACTAGTCTGAGATACAGGTATTTGGACACAAGTTAGTGATATGGACAATGGTATTAGACTGAGATACAGGTATTTGGACACAAGTTAGTGATATGGAAACTATGGTACTAGTCTGAAATACAGGTATTTGGACACAAGTAAGTGATATGGAAACTATGGTACTAGTCTGAGATACAGGTATTTGGACACAAGTTAGTGATATGGAAACAATGGTATTAGTCTGAGATACAGGTATTTGGACACAAGTTAGTGATATGGACAATGGTACTAGTCTGAGATACAGGTATTTGGATACAAGTGAGTGATATGGACAATGGTACTAGTCTGAGATACAGGTATTTGGACACAAGTTAGTGATATGGACAATGGTATTAGTCTGGGATACAGGTATTTGGACACAAGTTAGTGATATGGACAATTGTATTAGTCTGAGATACAGGTATTTGGATACAAGTGAGTGATAAGGAAACAATGGTATTAGTCTGAGATACAGGTATTTGGACACAAGTTAGTGATATGGACAATGGTACTAGTCTGAGATACAGGTATTTGGACACAAGTTAGTGATATGGACAATGGTATTAGTCTGAGATACAGGTATTTGGATACAAGTTAGTGATATGGAAACAATGGTATTAGTCTGGGATACAGGTATTTGGACACAAGTGAGTGATAAGGAAACAATGGTATTAGACTGAAATACAGGTATTTGGACACAAGTTAGTGATATGGACAATGGTTTTATTCTGAGATACAGGTATTTGGACACAAGTAAGTGATATGGACAATGGTGTTATTCTGAAATACAGGTATTTGGATACAAGTGAGTGATATGGACAATGGTACTAGTCTGAGATACAGGTATTTGGACACAAGTTAGTGATATGGACAATGGTACTAGTCTGAGATACAGGTATTTGGACACAAGTTAGTGATATGGACAATGGTACTAGTCTGAGACACAGGTATTTGGATACAAGTGAGTGATATGGACAATGGTATTAGTCTGGGATACAGGTATTTGGACACAAGTTAGTGATATGGACAATTGTATTAGTCTGAGATACAGGTATTTGGACACAAGTTAGTGATATGGACAATTGTATTAGTCTGAGATACAGGTATTTGGACACAAGTTAGTGATATGGAAACAATGGTATTAGTCTGAGATACAGGTATTTGGACACAAGTTAGTGATATGGACAATGGTACTAGTCTGAGATACAGGTATTTGGATACAAGTGAGTGATATGGACAATGGTACTAGTCTGAGATACAGGTATTTGGACACAAGTTAGTGATATGGACAATGGTATTAGTCTGGGATACAGGTATTTGGACACAAGTTAGTGATATGGACAATTGTATTAGTCTGAGATACAGGTATTTGGACACAAGTTAGTGATATGGACAATGGTACTAGTCTGAGATACAGGTATTTGGACACAAGTTAGTGATATGGACAATTGTATTGGTCTGGGATACAGGTATTTGGACACAAGTTAGTGATATGGACAATGGTACTAGTCTGAGATACAGGTATTTGGATACAAGTGAGTGATATGGACAATGGTACTAGTCTGAGATACAGGTATTTGGACACAAGTAAGTGATATGGAAACAATGGTATTAGACTGAGATACAGGTATTTGGACACAAGTTAGTGATATGGACAATGGTACTAGTCTGAGATACAGGTATTTGGACACAAGTAAGTGATATGGACAATTGTATTAGTCTGAGATACAGGTATTTGGACACAAGTTAGTGATATGGACAATGGTACTAGTCTGAGATACAGGTATTTGGACACAAGTTAGTGATATGGACAATTGTATTGGTCTGGGATACAGGTATTTGGACACAAGTTAGTGATATGGACAATGGTACTAGTCTGAGATACAGGTATTTGGACACAAGTAAGTGATATGGAAACAATGGTATTAGACTGAGATACAGGTATTTGGACACAAGTTAGTGATATGGACAATGGTACTAGTCTGAGATACAGGTATTTGGACACAAGTGAGTGATATGGAAACAATGGTATTAGACTGAGATACAGGTATTTGGACACAAGTTAGTGATATGGACAATGGTGTTAGTCTGGGATACAGGTATTTGGACACAAGTGAGTGATAAGGAAACAATGGTATTAGACTGAAATACAGGTATTTGGACACAAGTTAGTGATATGGAAACAATGGTACTAGTCTGAAATACAGGTATTTGGACACAAGTTAGTGATATGGACAATGGTACTAGTCTGAGATACAGGTATTTGGACACAAGTTAGTGATATGGACAATGGTATTAGTCTGGGATACAGGTATTTGGACACAAGTTAGTGATATGGACAATTGTATTAGTCTGAGATACAGGTATTTGGACACAAGTTAGTGATATGGACAATGGTACTAGTCTGAGATACAGGTATTTGGACACAAGTTAGTGATATGGACAATGGTATTAGACTGAAATACAGGTATTTGGACACAAGTTAGTGATATGGACAATTGTATTGGTCTGGGATACAGGTATTTGGACACAAGTTAGTGATATGGACAATGGTACTAGTCTGAGATACAGGTATTTGGATACAAGTGAGTGATATGGACAATGGTACTAGTCTGAGATACAGGTATTTGGACACAAGTAAGTGATATGGAAACAATGGTATTAGACTGAGATACAGGTATTTGGACACAAGTTAGTGATATGGACAATGGTACTAGTCTGAGATACAGGTATTTGGACACAAGTTAGTGATATGGACAATTGTATTGGTCTGAGATACAGGTATTTGGACACAAGTAAGTGATATGGACAATGGTGTTAGACTGAAATACAGGTATTTGGACACAAGTGAGTGATATGGACAATGGTATTAGTCTGAGATACAGGTATTTGGACACAAGTAAGTGATATGGACAATGGTATTAGTCTGAGATACAGGTATTTGGACACAAGTAAGTGATATGGACAATGGTGTTAGTCTGAGATACAGGTATTTGGACACAAGTTAGTGATATGGACAATGGTATTATTCTGAAATACAGGTATTTGGATACAAGTGAGTGATATGGACAATGGTACTAGTCTGAGATACAGGTATTTGGACACAAGTTAGTGATATGGACAATGGTACTAGTCTGGGATACAGGTATTTGGACACAAGTGAGTGATATGGAAACAATGGTATTAGTCTGAGATACAGGTATTTGGACACAAGTTAGTGATATGGAAACTATGGTACTAGTCTGAGATACAGGTATTTGGACACAAGTTAGTGATATGGACAATGGTACTAGTCTGAGACACAGGTATTTGGATACAAGTGAGTGATATGGACAATGGTACTAGTCTGAGACACAGGTATTTGGACACAAGTTAGTGATATGGACAATGGTACTAGTCTGAGATACAGGTATTTGGACACAAGTTAGTGATATGGAAACTATGGTACTAGTCTGAGATACAGGTATTTGGACACATGTAGTGATAAGGAAACAATGGTATTAATTGTAGATACAGGTACTGAGAACTTCACTTAAAATATGCATGCAGACACTAATATCGGATGGAAATCTTTTGACAGATGTGTCGATTCGATATCTTGGACAAATCATTGGTGGACAAATCACTCAGATTATAAATCAGAGACCATTAAAACAATTGATTTTATAATCTTTGAATACCAAACCCTAAAATGAATTCGGTCAAAGTTGATAAATTTTCAATCGAAATGAATTTAGATAAACATTTTTTACGGTATTAGCAATTTTACCTTCAGAATATTCTGTCATCAGCTCTTTACTGCTACTGGTACGTATCCGTGCCTGGAAGACAGAATAAGAGGGATCCTCTGAGAATATATACTTAAACACATATGCAATGCCTTGAACACAGTGAGTGTCCTCTTTCTAGACTTTCTCCTATTTGTAGCTTTAAGAGGCTGTAAGTTTTCCAACAATGAACAATACATCACCATTCATAAATAACAGAGATTAGGTATGTTTTCAACACTCTTCAGTCAAACAACCCATTCCACGCTTACCACCCCACCATTTGTTCCAAAGATTGAACTACCTGCAGTCCATAAGATAAAGACTTGTCTCACTCACCAGCCTAGTCTCCTGCTCCCAGTCGATCAGCAAGACCCGCACACAGAAGGGGATCAGTCTCACCAGCTCGGACAGCACGATACCGATCCAGATACCTGACACCAGCAATATGGAGAATAAAGGAGATTATCTACACCAACTCTAAATACAGACATACAATACAGACATTGATTGTTAAAGGACCAAGGATTCAAATTCTAACTCGTCCACATACCGGCACCAGCAATATAACAACCATCTTATATGGAGAATAAAGGAGATTATCTACACCACCAAACTCTAATTCAATCACTTAACTCAATACCTTATCGTGGCGGGTGGTTTGGGTGCATGGCAACCCAATGATTATGTCAACTGAGTTTAGATTGTCCAACAGGTCGACGGGGAAGACGTAACTAAATTTGAGTCCATTATAAACTTTTCTGTTGTCTCTCTCACTATGCCTCTCTCTCCGTCTGTTTTATCATCCCTTCGATCTCCTCCTATTGAACTATCTTCCCGCTGGTCTATCTACTCTCTTTTGGATTGCAAAACAATATGTGTTTAATAACCCCAACTCACTCAAACTCTAGTTTATCTAGATACTGGACAGTAGTAGCAGCAATACAGACATTTATATTGTTTAAGGACCAAGCCAACCAAAGTGCCACAAGTCACGGTGCCAACACCTGTCACGGCGCCAACAAGAGAATCAACAGTCACAACTCTTACCATCACCTGTCACGGCGCCAACGAGAGATTCAACAGTCACAACTTTTACCAACACCTGTCACGTCGCCAACAAGAGAATCAACAGTCACAACTCTTACCAACACCTGTCACGGCGCCAACAAGAGAATCAACAGTCACAACTTTTTCCAACACCTGTCACGGCGCCAACAAGAGAATCAACAGTCACAACTCTTACCATCACCTGTCACGGCGCCAACAAGAGAATCAACAGTCACAACTCTTACCAACACCTGTCACGGCGCCAACAAGAGAATCAACAGTCACAACTCTTACCAACACCTGTCACGGCGCCAACAAGAGAATCAACAGTCACAACTCTTACCAACACCTGTCACGGTGCCAACAAGAGAATCAACAGTCACAACTCTTACCATCAGCTGTCACGGTGCCAACAAGAGAATCAACAGTCACAACTCTTACCAACACCTGTCACGGCGCCAACAAGAGAATCAACAGTCACAACTCTTACCAACACCTGTCACGGCGCAAACAAGAGAATCAACAGTCACAACTCTTACCATCACCTGTCACGGCGCCAACAAGAGAATCAACAGTCACAACTCTTACCAACACCTGTCACGGCGCCAACAAGAGAATCAACAGTCACAACTCTTACCATCACCTGTCACGGCGCCAACAAGAGAATCAACAGTCACAACTCTTACCATCACCTGTCACGGTGCCAACAAGAGAATCAACAGTCACAACTCTTACCATCACCTGTCACGGCGCCAACATGAGAATCAACAGTCACAACTCTTACCAACACCTGTCACGGCGCCAACAAGAGAATCAACAGTCACAACTCTTACCATCACCTGTCACGGCGCCAACAAAAGAATCAACAGTCACAACTCTTACCATCACCTGTCACGGCGCCAACAAGAGAATCAACAGTCACAACTCTTACCAACACCTGTCACGGTGCCAACAAGAGATTCCATGAGCAAAAGTCTGACAACCATCTGTCATGGTGCAAACAAGAGATCAAAGGGCAAAACTCTAGTAATAGTCTGTGCCGCTTTGTGCAGCAAAAGCAGTGGGTGTATACAAGTTATACATCAAGGTTAATTGGAATTAAACCTTTTGAAGTATTGGTTTGAAGCATTTACATATATTTTAATTGCCGTGGACAACATTTCTTAATTAATTCAAGTGTCAACGACCGGCCTATGAAACACATATTTGTTACAAAATACACTGAAGATAAAACAACACGTTAAATCATTAATTATTATCAATGAATCCTAGTAATCCAAAGCATGAACAAGATAGTTCAATAATTGCTCTACAACATTTGCATGGTTAAAAGACATAAAAATGTCTTACCTGTAAGTCCAAGTGACAGAAAGAAGGCTAGATATATGCCCACAGGTAAGGATATACCGTACACCCCGATGAAAGCTACAACGGCGCCGAACCGCTGACGTCCGATTCCCCGTATAATAGAACCGAACGTCGTCTGTAATGCAGGACCATGGAATGGTATTTTATCATAAAGATCACCCAAGTTATATCAAAGAACAAATGTAGGTACACTTCATTAGATGTTGATGACAGTGGACGAAAGTTGTACAAGCAGTATAATAAAATCGGCCTAGTTTCAAAGGGAGGGGGGGGGGGGGATATCAACTCTGTCGAGGGTCGAACTTGTTATTTCGATAGGTTTCCTCTCCACTGGGACCTAGTGGTTGTACAAGAGACATACAGAATACTTCCTATTGGTTTGTTGACAAATCAATCTTTGTACGAGAAATCTCTTTTTCTTCAAATGCAAGAATGTATAGACCTATTCTTCCTATTTTTCATTTAACAATTAAATTAAATGACCATCAATGCTTCTTGTTTTATTAAATACATACCTTCATATAGTCAGAAAATATGTACAGGGACAGCAATGGTACCAAAGTGTAAGCGACTTCAATCACTTCTCTACAAGGTACAAATAAAAAACTGTTTACTCTGGAACTACTGGATCGCATAGTGACCTAACTCAAACTTTTGTTGATTTGTGGGGAAAATCATGTTACGTAAATCAACATTCAATGCTGAGACCACAAAAAGAGCAACTATAAACCAATGTAAACGGTTCTAGCAGCGAAAAAGGAAACATCAGAAATGTGATCAAGTACAATTATATTATTTAGATTGCCATTTGAATTTAGTTTTCATTAATTATATATTATACATTATTACCTACGAGGGCAGTCATATCGAGGTTCATATTTTTCATTGTGACGTCACGTAATAAACAATGCTTTGACGTCACGGCTCACCTATGACGTCACAATCTATACGGGCGGCCACCCGCTAGTCTGCCTATGCTGAGAAAGAGGTTTTGAGCATTTTCTTTAACTTTGGGACTACGGTAATAAACAGAATATTATATTTGTGCCCATGACATACTATGTTTACGACACTCGTGCCTAAATGTCAGTATATCCCTCGCTCTCGCTCGGGAAATACTAATATTTAGCCACTCGTGTCGTAAACATAGTATGTCATGGACACTCATATGATATCCTCTATTTATTTAATAAATTAGGCCAGATGTAAGTTCAGTCCACTACCGGTCAGCTGTGAAGATGTCGATGAGTCTGTACCCAACACAGAACACTGTTAGGCTGATGGAGGTCGCACAGACAACTGTAATGAAAACATATTGAAAATGTAAAGGTTTACTTTTGAAATAGTTTAGTTATCGTGTTGAATTCGTTCTCTCACTACAGAGGTAGATCAATTCATATAATGCTGATCCACAAAAGGGAAAAATGGAAATGGAAGTTAGTTGTGCAATCAGTAATGTCGTTCACGAGAAAGGTCTTGTGAGGAACAAAACCCTCTCCATGCGAGAAGTGATTTCATTGGATGAAATTTTAGAAATGGTTAGTGGTCAGTCTGATTAAAATCGACTGTGATTCGAGGAAAAAAAGAAGTGTAAAAATATTATCTCTAGCGGGGTTCGAACCACACCCAGCCTGGCTTTCCTCTCATTCACAGTCTGAAGGCACCCCTATTGCCCGCATGTTCTGAACCCAAGCTCATCTAGCCAATCGAAAGGAGCGCAGTGAAAGCTTCGGTATCCATCAGGGGCAGGTAACTCCAGTGTACCATTCGTTATATATAACCGCCGCTAAACGCTATTTAAAAACGAGAATGTGATTGGATAGCTTACGACTGGGTTTGTCTGCGCTATACTGGTTATACCAACACGCGATAGTGGTGGGTGCATTCAGACCGAGACGGAGAGGATATCCCGAATGGTTCGAGCCCCGATAGAGACAATATTTTTTATATTTTATTCCTCGGAGCGCGGTCGATTTTAATCAGACTGGGTTAGTGGTGCACACTGTCATCAATTGATCATATTGGAACAGAGGTTTGATCAACATTTTATGGCTTGGTCTATCTCTGTAGGAAGAGAATTGTAAAAACATCCATGAACACTTTATAAATCAAATTACGGAGATTTCGAAACGATCATTGTCAACCGAAAAATGGAGAGAACTTAAAACTATGGAGATTTCGAAACGATCATTGTCGACTGAAAAAAAAACGTTTTTGTTGCTTTTTAAAAGATCCCCTCCATAAATTATTGTTTTAACTGTGACCAATGTGTCTTTGGATAAGGTAATCGTTAGTTCCCAATCTGAATGTGTTTTTTTACGGTCTTTATATAACAATTTCAATAAGTTAAAACCAATATCCCTAACTATGTCAGCGTGTAGTTAAGAAATACATATCTTGATTCATTTGGGTTGTGTTTCTTACATCCAAAAGCAATTCCAACGACGGTCGCTATTCGGGCAGTCACGTGATCTCCTCCACCAATCAGATTACCTACTCGAACGTTCACTGCCGTTCCACTGCCAGCGGCAACCTGAACTTGTGATAGGAACCGGAAGTGAGGACATGGTGTATTAGTTAAGTGAAGATCTACCATTCTGCAGGACCGTTTCGAACTAATTCCAATTATCTCCTTGTGTTCCATACTCTAAGACTGTCCGATATGGACATGGTAATCACCATATGCTGCAGACAAAGACTGAAGCAATCTCCCCCCCAAGACTCTAAGACTGTCCGATATGGACATGGTAATCTCCATATGCTGCAGACAAAGACTGAAGCAATCTCCCCCAAGACTCTAAGACTGTCCGATATGGACATGGTAATCACCATAAGCTGCAGACAAAGACTGAAGCAATCTCCCCCCAAGACTCTAAGACTGTCCGATATGGACATGGTAATCTCCATATGCTGCAGACAAAGACTGAAGCAATCTCCCCCCAAGACTCTAAGACTGTCCGATATGGACATGGTAATCTCCATATGCTGCAGACAAAGACTGAAGCAATCTCCCCCAAGACTCTAAGACTCCCCTTCCTGTCATCATTTAAAGCTGGTTTAAAACATGTGTCTTCAGTCAAACGTTTTTAACCATTGACTTCTCTCATATATTTGTTGTGTACTTTGAGTCTGTTCATGTTTTAAATGGACTGATAGAAGTGTTTTATAACATAAAAACATTGAAAATAAAAACCTCAAACAGTTTGACAATAATATAGTTTCATTGTTAGTTCGAAAGTATTTACGTCTAAGTATGGACTGTTAAATATGTACTTATTTTGATTTGAAATAATTCGCTAACATCACAAAACTGAAACTATGTTTAGAGAAATTACTTACCGTCTCTATTATGTTGGAAGTCTGTAAGCACAAGTAGTGAGCCCCTAGCGGTACTTTGCCCAGCATTCCTATAAGTATATAAGCACCAATACATTTACAAAGTTGACATTCAAGGTTTGGATATCAAACAATGGCGGATCGAGGACTTTTGAACAGAGAGAGGCGGTGATGTAAATGTGTCTTTTAAAGAAGGTTTATGACTTAAGAAACATAATTCATAATTATACCTGTTTTTCACGACTGTGTATTTTTTTTTTAAAAGGGAGGGAGAGAGTTTTATCAATAATTCTAAAATTCTAAAACTTATGTCTTTCGAATGATTACATTGGAAATTATGCAATATTCCTAAAACATTTATTTGAATGTAAAAAACAAGGTCACTGTGTAATATTTTGTTGTATTCGCATTTGTACTTTGGCCTTTCTACAAATAAAACATTTTGAATCTTCAAATTTGAAAATCTATACAATGGCATTCTAGCACTAATAACGCATATTATAGACATTTTCCTCTCAATCTCTAAAATAAAATCAATAAGATAATATCACATTTACATATCAGTTTATTATAAAAAAATTGACTAATGAACAATATTTCTGTATGACTTTATTTGATTTCGAAATATCAATCCCGGGTGTAGCTTAAAATTTAGTATATACATCACCTTGAAGAGTAAGCAATGATCCAAAAGTTTTGTAGGAAGAAAGGTTCTTTGGCCGATCAAGGACTTACCGGCAAAAACCATATAGACCTCCATCGACCACCAGCTCAGACAAGTCATGAGAAGACCGTAGAGTCCCAGGCTAATGAACTCTCCCCACTCGGCTAAACACTCCACGCTCCAGCCTGGGAGAAGAAATAGATAAAAACAAGTTTCCATCGGAAATTTGAAGGTATTGACTATTGCTCGTGGATTTGCCTGAGCTATTCGGATACAAAGACGCGGATGTATCTGCTTATGCCAACTTTGACGTTATCATATGTTGAATTTAAATGAAGACCGAGATTTTGAACCCTCTCTATAAAGGGGACTAGGAACAGGAGGGCTGTAGGGTCGTGGGGTGTTGGAGTGAACTCCTAAACGTATCATATTATTTTGACCAAATTTGATACTGAAATACATACATAATTATGATTATGAAGATTTGTCATATTAATCAAATTTGAAAATAAACAGGAGGGTTGGACATCTAAACGTATCATATTATTTTGACCAAATTTGATATTGAAATACATACATAATTATGAAGATTTGTCATGATTATCAATTATGAAAATGGTTGACCCAAAGAGCTACGTCCAGGTTTAGTTCTGACAAAACTTTGGTTCATTTAAAACTCTGCTGTCTTCCTCACGATATAGTTGTATTCCTATCTATCTCTTTCCTTTCTCTTCCTTCAATGATCTGTCAGCTCCTTTTTGGATGACATCATCCACGTGTTGATTTGTAAAATACTACTGAAGGAAACTTAAACCCCACTCACTCACACCAAAATCAAACATGGGCATGTGGAACACCGATGATGAGTAAACCAAAACTAGTCACACTTCTGTGTGTTGTGAGATGAAATTGGCAAGATTCTCATTTACTATCAAATGGTCGCAGAAGGATATCAGTGTTGAGGCACCCACCCGTCCAAGTTGCTGTATATACCCTTGAGATGTAGATGTACCCAGCATGCAGCAGAAATCCACTTGTATAGCTCATGTTGAATGCCACTGCCGCTCCTCTGTAACAAAACTGAGTTACATTTAGGTGAAATAATATGACGATATCTGACTTTGCCGAGTCAGATTTAGGTGAAATAAAATGAGATATCTAACTTTTGCCGAGTTACATTTAAGTGAAATGGAATGACAATATGTGACTTTCCTCGAGCCAGGTTTATGTGAAATGGAATGGGTATATTTGAAAACAAAATAACCGCCAGGAAAGTTCAAACAATAATTTTAACGTCTTCGATTGGCATTCTCGAATTTGAGTTGATGAATAATGAACTAGGCAGTTCTATAGATATACAACTTCTTCTTTCAGTATTGTCGACATTTCAACAAATGACTTGCTTGAAAACGACATTAGTATCTATGTCGAAACGTCGCCAACACATAATGCAGTAGTTACTAATCCATAATATTACCTTCATCATTCTTCATCATTTTGATTTCATATCTTATATCCTTTTTTCCAAATATCTGTGACCAGGAACATAAATCAGTATCCTTCCTTCTAAATGTTATACAATAATTCTATGACGTGCATTTCTTCGTTCACAAATTTGCTAACGGCACCACGATTCACATCTACAAATTCACCGACAAAACCGTTATTTCGACCAGCAACGAGTAAAAAAGCAATGACAATGAGACAGAAATTTCTCGGAAATCAAAAACTAAGACGCATCATTTAGACACTATAAGGTAAATTAAATTATTATACGTTCCAACTTGCTAATGGCGTCACGATATACACTGTCTGCAGAATAACCTAGAAAACAGCCATCTAAACCAGTAACGATTATACAAGCAATGATAATGAGACAGAGAGTTCTCAGAAGTAAACAGCAAGACATATATCACTTAGATAAGAGATAAGACAAGAGTTCGAGGTTGAAAAAAATCAATAAGAAACCATTTGATAGTTATTATATACATGTAAGTTCCAAACCGACCTTTAAAAAGCCGACCGCTAACCAATAGCACATAAGGATAAATACAGCGACCCTTTTAAAAAAAACACGGCTAACCCATAGTACATACGGATGAATACAACGAGTGTTAAAGAGTCCACGGCTAACCCATAGCCTATAAGGATAAATACAGCGACGTTTAAAAAACCCACGGCTAACCCAAAGCACATAAGGATAAATACAGCGACTTTTAAAAAACCCACGGCTAACCCACAGCACATAAGGATAAATACAGCGACTTTTAAAGAGTCCGTGGCAAACCCATAGCACATAAGGATAAATACAGCGACTTTTAAAAAACCCATGGCTAACCCATAGCACATAGGGTTTAAAACAGCTACAAACACACAATGATGATATCTAAAACGTACATGATATCAAGCTTGAAGACGACGATAAAGACGTGCAGACTGCCCCAGTGGATAAGATTTATCAGGAACAAGATCCACATGCTCGGGCAAACCACATTCTGGAACAGAGCATGTGCTTGATAATGTGGGTAATATCTACACTATTATTTTTCATTTTGACTTAAATTCGGAACTGGATTTTCTATGAATGTACATGACGTTTTAGAGTAAAAGCTTACTCTGTCATTTAATGCTTATGTTAAATTATGCTTACTCGATATCCACCAAATTACTGAGTGTTTTCTGATATCAAATGTGTTGACAAAGTTTCGATATAACTGAGGCTTGCATGGCTTTGTTTACGCTTATAACAAGTGTGCTTGATAAAGTGGTTAACATATACACTATCATTTTTTATTTTGAAACATTAAAGGGGCAGTAGCACGTTTTTTGACAATTTTATATTTTCAATTTTTCACTGATAATTGTAAGTTAATGCTAAATGTGTTATTTTGACGGTGTCAAAAATCGCATTACACAAGCCAATCATGCATAGTGAGAGGACAAAGTATGAATATCCACATAAAATCCATTGGCGGCCATTTTTTGTGAACACCTTTAACTCATTTTGTGTAAGAAAATGGAATCGCGTGGCTAAACTTTACGTTATATATTTGAATTATAAATGCTCCATTTAGTTTAAATACATTGTGTTTCAATTGGAACCAGTTATTTTCATTTTCCTGACATCACCTTATATTCCATCTAAAAACGTGCTACGGCCCCTTTAAGTCTTTGTACTTTAATTCGGAACAGGATTTTCTGTGAATGTACATGACGCTTTAGAGTAAAAGCTTACTCTGTCATTTAATGCATATGTTAAATTATGCTTACTCAATATCCACCAAATTGACTGAGTGTCTTCAGATATCAAATGACTGCGTGTCTTCTGATATCAAATGACTGAGTGTCTTCTGATATCAAATGACTGAGTGTCTTCTGATATCAAATGACTGAGTGTCTTCTGATATCAAATTGACTGAGTGTCTTCTGATATCAAATGTATCAAAATGTGTTGACAATGGTTTGATACAGCCGAGGCTTGCATGGCTATGTTTACGCTTATAAACAAGTGTTGAATAGTTTGATATCAGGAGACATGAGGTGAGAGTCTATTTATCATCCAAAATAATTTTTCACATTTTTCACTTATCTATAAAAAAATTTACATCTTCGAATGTTGCTACCCTGTCAATGTGATGTCATAGCAATATGACCTCATAATATTGTGGTGTGTTGTACTTGTTATTGTCCAAAACATACTATCAAAACACTATCTCCTTTTTTCTAAAAAAACGTAACTTTAAGGAAATCATATTGTGGTATACCCTTGTTCGTGAATTTTTTACCATGTATTTTATGTAAGATATAAGCACAAAATTATGAACTAATAAGGACATCACTACCTGATGGGCAAGATACTTGCACAGCACCATCATCAAAGAAGAGGCCTATGAACAGAGAGAAAGAAAACAAACCATTATGAAGCGTCTTTCTTATTAATTGGAACTTATGTAATTGTAGATAATGGACAAAATCATTTAACTCAGAGTTTTTACGTTTTCTGTCTGATTTATGTTTTTACATTTACATTTACATTTACATTTACATTTACATTATATACATGAATAATGTATTATGTAATAAATTAAGAAGGGTAATGTTAAACATAACGTTTCGAAATAGTTTGACAGCCAGACCCCAAGATAAGATAAAAGCCTTATAAAGTCTTTATGAAGAATAAAAGCTGAATTTCTTTTTGTTAAATCATAAGTTTTCAAACTTAAGGATCATTGACCAAATTTTCATAATCAAGTAATCAAATTTGATTTTTCTTTTGACTGATTTATCATTATTTCAATAACACTGATTAAGTTTGATCCAATGTACTTGCAAAATAACAGAAGGAGACAAACATCAAATTTTGATTATAACTACAATGTTGAATGACAAACAGATAACACTGATCAAGGTTCTGAAGCGACAGACTTAGTCTTTCACAGTTAGCTAAGTGGACTAATATACTGGA
Organism: Steromphala cineraria; assembly: GCA_916613615.1. Classification (NCBI taxonomy): domain Eukaryota; kingdom Metazoa; phylum Mollusca; class Gastropoda; order Trochida; family Trochidae; genus Steromphala; species Steromphala cineraria. The sequence continues at coordinate 9,641,286 of OU744730.1, forward strand.
CACAATTTATATTTCAATATATACAAGATACCATTCCCTTGATAGTTAATTAAGTCGTGTATTAAGAAGTTCAGTTCCATACTATACTCTGCTTCACGCACTATTACACTGTAAACGGATCTTGAAATGGGGCGGGGATCCTCATCCTTACCAAGAGTAATCAAAGCATAGTCCATCTTGAGAGTCGCCGTTCTCATCACACGATAAACGTTACATATCTTTACCTTTTAATAATTATTTACCTTGTCAATAGTTAAACTAGTGACGTCATTTGTGCACCAGCACTTCAAACAAAATCCGCCCCTAGTAGGAAGCTCGTTGTTGTATTCAAAGCAGAGTAAATACGTAAGTGTGATGTGGCAAATGTTGGTTAACTCACGATGAGACCGGGAATGATGTACATCGAGTAGAGTCCAGCCGATCTGCATCAGAAACAACTTATTTAACCCTTTTATTCATACAGTTTTATACATGTATCCATGTTTTTAACTTTTTACCTGACATACGTATTAAACGAACAAGTGAAGAAGCGAGAAGAGCTCACATACCCCCGCTCCCCACTTTGTTCAAAGAATTTCAAATAGTAAAACTGATTAATATTGGTTAAAGTATGATAGTTGAGTATACAGTAAGTCATTGTGTAAGTCTTCTTTCAACTGAAACCCAAATACCGAATTCATTAATAGGTTTTACCATTAAAAAAGGGTACATCTAGAGATAATGGTTGATCTTTGTTTCAAATTTGAGGTAGTTATCATGAATATTCTACAAGATGCACTGAGGACAAAATTATTTTTGTTGAGTCACTTTGTAAGTTATGTTTTCACCACAGAGAAGAAAATCCATATATATCGTTTAACTCTCACAAGGCATATCCAGCAATCACGATTGACATATGTAGAAAATTTGGTGAAGCTGAGATGTATATTTCATGAAAAATGTTCAGGACTAAGTAATTTATCATAGAATCACTGTTTTAGTCATGTTTCCAAAAATTAAAAAAATGTGATGGTCTAATCCTCAAATGGCACATCTAGTGATCATGGTTGATAAGTGTATGAAGTTTGGTGAAGCTAGCATGAATAGTTTGGGAGATATGCTCCGGACAAAAGACTTGGTCGAAGAGTCACTGTTTTAGTCATGTTTCCATGGAAACCGCAAAAAATAAAAATAATTTGTTGGTCTAACCCTTAAAAGGCACAACTAGGGATCATGATTGATAAGTGTATGAAGTTCGGTGAAGCTAGCATGAATAGTTTGGGAGATATGCTCCGCACAAAAGACTTGGTTTAAGAGTCACTGTTTCAGTCATGTTTCCATGGAAACCGCAAAAAATAAAAATAATTTGTTGGTCTAACCCTTAAAAGGCACAACTAGGGATCATGATTGATAAGTGTATGAAGTTTGGTGAAGTTAGCATGAAGAGTTTGGGAGATATGCTCCGCACAAAACGACTTCCTCAAAGAGTCACTTTTTAGTCACGTTTCCATGGAAACCGCAAAAATGAAAATTCAGAAATAGTTCTAACCCTCAAAAGGCACAACAAGGGATCATGGTTGACATGTGTATGAAGTTTCATGAGGCTAGCATGCATAGTTTTGGAGATCTGCTCCGCACAAAGTTTTGGGACGGACGGACAGACGGACGGACAGACGGACGGACGGAAAGAATGAACGCTATATACCCCCGCTTACGCTGTAAGGCGGGGGTATAATAATGTTGGTGGCTTGCGGTAGTGAAAAGTTGTTGAACTCACTGCGAAAATTGATAATCGTCTTCCCAAATAACCCAATTATGAATTCATATGGTTTCGAGAACAATTCAAATGCTAAGTGTGAAACAACGCCGTAAATTCAAATAAATTTCACTGCAAGCAATCAGTATTAGTATATGCATTTCTGCCAGGAAAGTGGTGGAGTGAGGAGTGAAATTCCGTTCGATGTACTGATAGTGTACAATTACGTTGGCTTCAATATAGAATTATCAATCAAATATTGCCTGTTGGTAAATACTTATATAAGATAGGATATAAAGATTCTCCATTATGTAAACACTGTAATAGGTTCACTGCTGATATTTCTCATGTATTGTGGAATGGTGAACATGCTCACTCTTTCTGGAACGAGTTTGAAAATTGGATAAATATCCGAGCGGAAGAAATATAAAATTCACTAAACAAATTGTTCTCTTTTGTTTCCCTTCCAAAAGGAATGATCCATTAAATGCAATATGTCTAGTCATAAAAGATTCAATTTTCAAATGCTACCTTAAAAAAAGGGTCTTATCTGTTGCGCATATCCAGAGAGAGTTAGCAAACTACTACAACATAACGAAAACTATTGCTTATTCAAATTGTAACTATAACAAATTTGTAAAATTCTGGTCCAGCTTGTTTCAATGACGACGGCCTATCAACTGTACTGTGATATTGTCAATAATGTAGATTGTACTGTGTTGACTTGAATGATTTGACAAGATATGCTGCAATATAAAAGAGTGAGAATGTTTTTTTTAAACAACGGGTGAGGAGTCGAGGGAAGATCCTACCTGGAGATGAAAGGATCCTGGCCGAGCTGAGAGAAGATATAGTCCATGTTGACGAAGAGGGCGCCACATGGTAAACAGATCAACACGTTGATCACCAGCGCTGAATTGATCCGTTAGACAGAAAAGATATAGTATAAGAGCAATGCGAAAATTTGGCACTTTTTATAATTAAGAAGGCATGTCACCATTTTTTTAAATAAAGAAGGCATGTCACCATTTTTTAGAATTAAGAAGGCATGTCACCATGTTTTATAATTAAGAAGGCATGTCACCATTTTTTATAATTAAGAAGGCATGTCACCATTTTTTTTAAATAAAAGAGAGCCTTCCTCTGATCCTAGACCATTTAAACGTTAATTTGGATGATGTTGATCATTCATAGAAAATGTCAAACATGTTTTACACTCAAGGCAGCTTTTCTTTATCATCAGCGTTTTTACTTGCATGTTATTTGAGGTTGACGATTTATTCTCTAACAAAGTTCAACACTTCAGGCAAACTTTAGATATCAGTATAAACAAAGATCCGAAAATATTCATCGAATCATCAATTGGTAAACTCTAGATAAATGGCGTATTTTGAGGAAACATTCTGAATTTGTTTGACGAGTGTTGCTTTCTATTGCTTTACAATCCTTAGTACGAGAACTTCTCACTTTTTATAGTCACATTGCGTAGTATACATAGACCATGCATTTTGGGCAATACAAATCATATTTAATGAAACGCTGTTTGGGTTGCAAAAATGTTTTCTGTGCGCATTCTATTCTTTAACTATTTCCCCATTGCAGTCATTGGTACAAGTCGATAAATGAATTGATATTGACAAACATGAGAAACGAAAGAAAACTCACCTTTTTGAAGTAGAATACCAAGATATTTTCTATTCTTGCTTCCATTAACCTGAGTAAAGAATAGAGAGTACACTATCTTCATTGTAATTCGACAAAATAACATCGAGTTTCAGATAATAGTTAAAATCAGTTCTTAGTGTAGATAGTTCAAAACCAAGTGCCTGATTGCAAACGAGTGTGCCCAAGGTCGAATCAAAAGCATTAAAACTAAAACATGTGCCCTATAGTCAATCTTTGCGGCTTAGAATCAATCATCAAATGTCACAGAGTCAACGGATATGCAATGTACTGTAATTCAGTCATCAGCTATGTGTCTCAGAGCAATCGTTGTCGAAAGTCACCATTGTTACTCAGAGTTGAATAATGTGCCTTAGATTAAATAACTAAACAATTAAGAATCAGTTTCGAAGTGTAAATAACTGACAACCAAAGGCCTAATAATCAATCAGAGAGCCCAAGAGTCAACCAGATAGCATTGGAGTCAACCAGTTGGCTTAAGAGTCAACGAAAGAGCATAAGAGTCAACGAGAGAGCATAGGAGTCACCCAGAGAGACCAACAGTTAACGAGATATCCCTGGAGTTAACCAAATAACCCAAGAGTCAGCCACATACCCCCTGGGTCAACCAGAGTGCCCAGGGATGAATAATGGAACCGCACATTCAATCATTTTGCCCAAGAGTCAATCATTGTACATCCCAGTCAACCACTGAGGCTCCAACTTACCTGTGAGAAGAGCGTATCGCACGCCGTATTGATTCCAAGGGTGATGGACAGACCTGCCACGTTTGCTGCCTGAAACAAAAAAACTAATTTCTGAGATTATTGATGATTTATCATAGTTCACATCTTAAGAAGCTTTTTATAACAGATGTACAAACCGCCACACCACACATCTTTCATCAGAGGATTTGAAATAGGAAACGGCACTAAGAGGAGTTATCATGACCATAAGGATGAAGTTGGTCGAAGCTTGGTCGAAGCAAAGTGTATGGTTTTACAATGAACATAGGACAAATGCCGAATCTACAGGACTTTTATATACACAGTTACAAATTCACTGCATGTCCTACCCATTAGGACGAAACACTAGCTCGCTCCAAGAACAGCTTTGTCTTACTACAAGAGTGAACGAATTGTATGTTCATCGCAGAATCCCAACATCTGACGCCTTAAAAATTTACTTTCTTAGCTTTACCGAACAACAGCTTAATTTACAATGGTGGTTCAGAGTAAATATACGGACAACCTTAAGAGGACCATATAAACTAAGTAACAACTAAAGGACAAAAGTTTTTCCTTCATTTTTTCACTGTCAATTTTCTTTTTCGACAATTTTCAACAAAACGATTCTCATTAACCACTTTGTCCGGAGCCAAGAACACCCATACATGTAATGTATAGAGATTATTACCCGAGGAAGTGTGTCTTTTACGAAACGAGTGTGAATATGTCACCACTTATTTTCAACCATATGGGTAATAAACCTAGTAATTGAAATTGATTTCAGGATGATGATAGATATGAGAGAACAAAAGACAAAACCAGATTCTAACCGTGTTGCCAAGAGCCATGGCATCCAGCTGCACCTGCCCGAGATGTCCGGTGTAGACTGTGGTCAGAGTGTAGACAGCCTGCTCCAGCATCTGGCTCAGGATCTGGGAGGGGAGGAATAGTCATAGAATACGGAGGAAGAGTAGCAGTGAATACGGAGGAATAGTCATAGAATAAGGAGGAATAGTCATAGAATACGGAGGAATAGTCATAGATTAAGGAGGAATAGTCATAGAATACGGAGGAATAGTCATAGATTAAGGAGGAATAGTCATAGAATAAGGAGGAATAGTCATAGAATAAGGAGGAATAGTCATAGAATAAGGAGGAATAGTCATAGAATACGGAGGAATAGTCATAGAATAAGGAGGAATAGTCATAGAATACGGAGGAATAGTCATAGATTAAGGAGGAATAGTCATAGAATAAGGAGGAATAGTCATAGAATAAGGAGGAATAGTCATAGAATAAGGAGGAATAGTCATAGAATAAGGAGGAATAGTCATAGAATACGGAGGAATAGTCATAGAATTCGGAGGAATAGTAACAGAATATGGAGGAATAGTCAAAGAATACGGAGGAATAGTCAAAGAATACGGAGGAAAAGTAGCAGTGAATCCGGAGGAATAGTAATAGAACAAATGAAGAAGCGAGCAAAGCTCACATACCCCCGCTCCCCACTTTGTTCAAAGAATTTCAAATAGTAAAACTGATTAATATTAGTTAAAGTATGATCGTTGAGTATACAGTAAGTCATAGTGTAAGTCTTCTTTCAACTGAAACCCAAATACCGAATTCATTAATAGGTTTTACAATTAAAAGGGTACATCTAGAGATAATGGTTGATCTTTCTTTCAAATTTGAGGTAGTTATCATGAATATTCTACGAGATGCCCTGAGGACAAAATTATTTTTGTTGAGTCACTTTGTAAGTTATGTTTTCCAAAGAAACCACAGAGAAGAAAATCCATATATATCGTTTAACTCTCGCAAGGCATATCCAGCAATCACGATTGACATATGTAGCAAATTTGGTGAAGCTGAGATGTATATTTCAGGAAATATGTTCAGGACAAAGTAATTTATCATAGAATCACTGTTTTAGTCATGTTTCCATGGAAACCGTTAAAAATTAAAAATAATTTGTTGGTCTAACCATCAAAAGGCACATCTAGGGATCATGTTTGATAAGTGTATGAAGTTTGATGAAGCTAGCATGAATAGTTTGGGAGATATGCTCCGGACAAAAGACTTGGTCATAGAGTCACTGTTTTAGTCATGTTTCCATGGAACCCGCAAAAAAAAAAAATAATGTGTTGGTCTAACCCTCAAAAGGCACATCTAGGGATCATGGTTGATAAGTGTATGAAGTTTGATGAAGCTAGCATGAATAGTTTGGGAGATATGCTCCGGAAAAAAGAACTTGGTCATAGAGTCACTGTTTTAGTCATGTTTCCATGGAAACCGCCAAAAATTTAAAAAATGTGATGGTCTAACCCTCAAAAGGCACAACTAGGGATCATGGTTGACATGCGTATGAAGTTTGATGAAGCTAGCATGCATAGTTTTGGAGATCTGCTCTGCACAAAACGACTTCCTCAAAGAGTCACTTTTTAGTCACGTTTCCATGGAAACCGCAAAAATGAAAATTTAGAAATAGTTCTAACCCTCAAAAGGCACAACTAGGGATCATGGTTGACATGTGTATGAAGTTTGATGAGGCTAGCATGCATAGTTTTGGAGATCTGCTCCGCACAAACTTTTGGGACGGACGGACGGACGGACGGACGGACGGACAGTAAGAATGAACGCTATATACCCCCGCTTACGCTGTAAGGCTGGGGTATAATAAGGAGGAAAAGTCATTGAATACGGAGGAATAGTCATAGAATACGGAGGAATAGTAACAGAATATGGAGGAATAGTCATAGAATAAAGAGGCATCGTAACAGAATACGGAGGAATAGTAACAGAATATGGAGGAATAGTAACAGAATACGGAGGAATCGTAACAGAATACGGACGATGATCATAGAATAAAGAGGCATAGTAACAGAATACGGAGGAATCGTAACAGAATACGGACGAATAGTAACAGAATACGGAGGAATAGTCATAGAATAAGGAGGCATAGTCATCGCATGCAGAGGAATAGACGAAGGAATTGTTATTGAATGCAGAGGAATAGTCACATTAAAGGTAATTGAATGCAGAAGTATAGTCATTGAATGTAGAGGAAAAGCTGCGGACTACGGATAAAATGTCATTGAATGCAGAGGAAAAGCTACGGACTACGGAGAAAATGTCATTGAATGCGGAGGCATAGTCACAGAATGCAGAGGAATAGTCACAGAATACAAATAATTACTCACAGAATAAAGACAAACTATTGGGGAATATCAAGGGTTTGTCATATTATACTGAGGAATATTTATTCAACATTAATATTATATGCATTGTCACAGAGTAAAAATTCATATTAAAAACCCTTGAAACTTGATAAGAAAAATAACAATTGCAAGCCTTACTATAAAGTAAAGGAATAACGTGCCTCCATAACACTGGCAGTTAGTATACACGGCCGCCTACTTTTTCGACTTCAAAATTTGCCTGTTTAGAAAGGTGATAATGTTTACGAAAATAGATTATTAAGCAGTTTATCAAAGTACAATTGATTCAAAGAACGTTTCGCACATTTGGATTATGCAGTCATAAAATCCTGGTACTTGTATATGGGCAATAAAAGCCTTGTTTAGTTATTCTTGAAAATGTTTGTTTCAATATTTCATTGAATATTCAGTATATCATGATCTTTTTGTCATTACAAGTGAACAAGAATTTCAATAACCAAATTGGCTTTATGTTAGGCATGATAAAAGAATTATTGATAGTGATAATAATTGTTTCATATAGCGCCTGGTACAATAACAGCTGTTGCTCATCGGTGCTGTACAAGGAAACAGTCAGTATATACAAAGAAACGACTATAACTACTATTACTGATCTGTGGACGTAAATCTCGAAATAACAATGTTGTTTGGTGAAAAATCAGTAACATTACAAGTTCAGTTGAGTCCAATTATGATAACATTTCCACTGCATCACATTTAGTTTTTTAAAAAGGGATGCTAAATTTTTATCAAAATGCCCTAAATGTCGGTCTAGTTCAACTAGATATAGACAGTGACTACTGTTGGTCTTGCTATTATTATCTGAAACTCGGTGAGCACTCACAAGAGGCCATGACACCCACAGAAGCTCCAGTAGCTGTTGCCTACAGCGAGCCCAGAGGAACGGGTCCGACTTGCATGTCTTTCCTGAAAACAAAGGAAACCCACATGAAATGTGTATATACATATAATTTTTTTCTTCTTGTATATCTAGCTTATGATGCTTTTACTAAAAAGCACATAAAAGATACCATTTTGTAAAAAGTACATAAGAGAATTCCAGCTTATCTATCCAATAAATGTTCCTTATTGTTTAATTGTCTAAATCAATATGTCATTCAAAATGTTGCAGTTTCCACCAAGCAGTGATGTTAAGAAAGTTGTATATATGATATGTACTATAGGCCTAGGTACTATGTGGCCTTCTCAGCACTGCAATATAGATTGATTGACTATTTTAACATGTCTTTCTATACAGGCAAGTAGCACCAGTTTCTGGAGTGGCGGGGCCCAACTTTTCCATATTAAAGAGACACAGAGTATGTTGATAGGATCACATATGTCAAATTTTGAAATCGATGTTATTACATCGGGAACCATTAACTGTTACTGAAAATAACAAGTTAAAGGTCAAGCAATACTTTAGAGCGAAAATACGGCCATTCAGAGTCGGGATTTTGATCGAAAACCGGACAATGTGGCTCGAGTGGCGCGCGCAAATTCGCCAAACGTGATTTTGAAACCTTGTCATAAGCTGACAGGAACATATATTCGATTCAATAGTATCTATTAGGTATTGTAACTAATAGGTAGATTAATTGGATGCATAATTTCGAATATAAAACGTATTTGAGATGCTTTCTTGATTTTCCTTAAAATCAAGCATTGTAGAGATATTATGCATAAATGTATATATTTGCAAGTCCAGTGAAGAGATATGAACTTCAATCAGCATATTAGATATTTTATAACTTATCAAAACCAAATTAAAAATTTAAGAAAGATACTCTGCGTCTGGGAGGAGTGTTCATATTATCCTGTACAGAAATGGGGCGGGGCAACTTTTAATTTTTTGGGCAGGAGGTGAAGGGGATGTCATTATGTGCAAAAGTGTGGTTTACGGGCCTGCTATAGAATAAAGACAAGAGAGTGTTGAATTTCCTAATCCCTTTACATTAATTTACCCCAGGTCAAGATCGTCTTTCTCTTCCATCGATATTCTTTTTATTGTTGAAAGTGTTATGAGCTTTCTTTTGCTCGTGTGTTGACTATATCATACTCATATTTAGTATTTATTGGCAGAGTGAGATTTTGTTCAAGCAGTAAATAAGTTTCACACGTAATGCTTGAATAATGTTCTTTTGTTTGTAACATGGCTTTTGCACCAGTGCTTGTTATCTTTAGCTGTAAAGAAAGTTTTATCTTTGAACAAGTTCTTTATCTGATATTTCTACTTGCTAAATATTCATAGATGCAAACTTGCTGCTTCAAACCAAATATGAAACGATTAAAAACATTTAATGCGTGTCCATAAACTGCGTGTAACGTTAAACATAAAAAAATAACCAGACCTTATAGTACCCACGGAAATAGAATTACAGTGCTTTTTGACGATTTTTTTTCTTTATTTTGAACAAACCTGAAATTTGAATTACAACTATCAATTCACAATGGGTTTTTTCACAATTTTGTTTCTGACATTGTTTGTAAAATCCACCGAAATATATGGGTTTACAGGAGAGAAAATTGTGTCATTTTCACGCCTCGAAATTTTCAGTCAAAATGTATGTTTCTGATGCAAGATATAGTATGAAAATGAGCTGTAATCTCAGTGCGGTCGGGCAAAACGATTTGTTTAATGTACAATATTGACCTATCATATTTCCTCTACTTTTTATACATTATGTCTTATTAAAATTCATAAAATAATTTCAAAAAGGACATGTTTTTCCTATTTGTTTACATACCTAACAGCGTGTTACAGAACATCATTCCTACGAGTTCATTCATGACTTTTGTGCAACGCACGTGAAACTGTAAATTCCAGAGAAAAAAGCGTTGCAGGTTTATTGTCACACGCATTGCTGATTGTGACATAAGCTATGATATGTTTCCAACACAGGAACACGATATCGTAAATACAATGCAGGTAAAATGTGGGTACGGAGTAACGTTTACGTTTCTGCGGTTGATTTGCGAATTTAAATAGATATAAATGTTATTTGAGGGTGACATGTGTTGGAAATAAGCCAAGTGTTGCGGAGAAATGTATAACTGAGAGGTTCTTGTGTATGTGTATGAAATGTCACCAATTTGAAGCGATAACTTGACGTAACTCGGAAGCGAGTCGAGATCGGCAAGATGAATGCGTTTACTCCTTTACTCTATTACATAGAGGAGACGGGTCTTTCTTACCTACGTTTTACCTACATTTTATTTCCGATATTGGGTTCCTGTGGTTTTCAATTATGTTGCCAATATGCACGTTTTGGGCATTTGTACCTGTAAAAAGGTTACCGGTATGTGAATTATGTTTCGACATTGCTTTCATAAGGCCTAGTTGGAGAAAACTTTGTTATATTTCAACATTTGTAAGAATTTAATTTGTCGAGTAAGCAAAATAAAGGTCATACAATATGTCTTTATTTCCGTTAGTACTTTAATCGTACCTACAAGTATTTTTACCATATTGAAAAGTTTATTAAGTGTCGGGCGCCTGTGATCATAAGATAGTTTGTTTGATTTAATCTGATGATTATCCTCATTATTCATTTTTCAGTATACCCGAATCTTAAAGGGACAGTAGCACGTTTTGGGGGGAAATTATTTTCAAATTTTCACTGATAACTGTACGCTAATGCTTAATGTAGTACTTTGATAGTGTCAAAAATCTCATTACACAAACCAATCATCCATAATAAAGATCAACATAAAATCCATTGGCGGCCATTTTTGTGTGAACACCTTAATCCATTTTGTGTAAGAAAACGAAATTGAATGACTGAACTTTACCTTATATATTTGATTTATTACTGCTTCATTAAGTTTGAAAACATTTTCTTTCGATTGGAACCATTTATTTTCAGTTTCCTGACATCACCTTATATTCCCCCTAAAACGTGCTAGTGTCCCTTTAAAAATGCGAATTCATTTTGTTGAGCTTGTAGTTGAATAAATATATCCTGATTAAATATGTATCAACATGTTTGCTATGTGTCATAAAGATATTAATCATTTATTTGTGACTACCTCTCACTATACAACAATGTAGGATATGATAAAAACGCTTACTACTTGGTGACATATTGTCAAACAAATACTTTAACAGTTTTCATTATGAAACGATATGTTTTATCTTTATTCATATAGATAAGGATTAAGTAAGAATATTTCTTTTACTATTATAACCTCATGTTGTGAATAGTTATATCATATTGTAGTATTTCAATAATTAAATTTCGTATGAGACGCAGAGTTCTTGTTCCAATAACATTGCATTAATTCATATAAGCGGTCCAGCTGTTAAACTCTGTGCATGGTGCATATGATATAGAGACTATATTTCATGAGGAAATTGAAATCATTTGATGTTGATGTGAAATTAATGAAAGTTTTCTTCACATGTTTTGTTCAAAGCGTTTCATCGTTTAGCATGCAATGTTGGTACGGTTCTCTTAGTCTTCAAGATAAAAACAAATTAATCAAAATTGTAAATATAAATTCAAAAATTGCTGGTGCCATTTTAGATCACCCGGCGTCCATAAATGACGACAAAGTATTATCACACGCTCGAAAGATTATTTCAGACCCATCACATGTCCTGCAATATTCACTTTTGCAATCCGGTAAACGGTTTAATATGCCTTTCCACAGATCTAACAGAACTAAGAAGTCATTCGTACCTTCAAGTATTTCACTTCTCAACAAAATGTCAGATAAACATTGACTGTGCTCCTTATTATATTCCTGAAGGCCTCAAATTACGTGTATTTATGTGAATTTGTGTGTATGTGTATTTTATGTAAATATACCTTTTTATTAATAATTATCTTAGTATCTAAATGTCCATATGTATTTCATGCCATGAGCTCTATTTGATTCAAGAAGAATTCCCTTCTGGATAATAAAGTGTTATCTTATCTTATCTTATCTTATCTTATCTTATCTTATCTTATCTTATCTTATCTTATCTTATCTTATCTTATCTTATCTTATCTTATCTTATCTTATCTTATCTTATCTTATCTTATCTTATCTTATCTTATTTATAGGCCGAGGGACAGTAGCACGTTTTAAGGGGTAATGTAAGGTGATGGCAAGAAAATGAAAATAAATGGTTCCAATTGAAAGACAATGTATTTAAACTAAATGGAGCAGTACTAATTCAAATATATAACGTAAAGTTTAGCCAAGCGATTCCTTTGTGTTACACAAAATGAATTAAAGGTGTTCACACAAAATGGCCGCCAATGGATTTTATGTAAATCTTCATACCTTGTCTTCTGACTATGGATGATTAGCTTGTGTAATGACATTTTTGACACTGTCAAAATAATACATTTAGCATTAACTTACAATGATCAGTGAAAATTTTAAAATACAACATTATCAAAAAAACATGTTACTGCCCCTTTAATTCAGTAGACAGGAAACGCTGTGGCTTTCTCATCCATTAAACACATCTGCTTAGTCTGTATCTATCTAAAATAAAAAGCTGGTCTAAAATATATGTTCTAGTTATCTGTAACATATAGTATATATATCGACACTTATTGAGTTGGTGTTTAAGGTGTCGTGAGCAATATTTCAGCTATTAAAGAGCCACTCCGTGATTTTCATTATATATATTTGTTGCCTTTATACGAACATAAATGGCATATATTTGTTTCACTAATTAAAAACTCTCTCATATTCATCCCAAAATGAAAATTATATGAAAAATACTTATTTTCAATGAAAAGAAACCAAAAAGCAGTCAAATATATTCGCGGAAGCCAAATTCGCAAGTTCTTTTTAAATGGAAACTAGTTATATAACCTATAAAAACTTATAAAATTGTAATTGTCATTCTGTGTTCTTCGAAAAGTCGATTGACGCGCCTCATTGTCCGGTTTTCGATCATAATTCCTACTTCAAACCTTCCTATGTGGATGGATCAGCGAGAAAAGGAGTCGAAAGGGTGTGATGGCATAGCTCACAGGGTCACTAAAGCACCCAAATCACCACACCACGATAAGGTCTTGAGTCAGGTGGTTGTGAGGAAATGGCTTCTCTTCAGTGGATATCATTTCAATATGCTTATTCCATTTGATTGAGCTAATTAACGCGAACAGATGTCACAAATTCGAACATTAAGCGTTTACATATTCACAAGCGAAACTGCGTTAATGCTGATAAGGGTTTTGTGTTTTTGATATTACTTTGGAGGCATATTACCATATGAAGTAGTCTGTCATCCAGACCCTAAAGCAAAAAAAAATTATTTATGACCAACCCAGTCTAGAAAAGTATAGCAAGTCTAGATCGCTCAGCTTTAGTTAGAGTTTCTTCTGAGCTCCATTTTTTATTATACATGAATTGTTTAAAATGTTGTCAATATTGAAAATAAAATACTTCTGAGACTAAATGTTAGTCTACATATGAAGCTTTAAAGTCATATGCCTTCAGTAATCTGTATAGGAAAATAAGCTCTGATATAATCACTTTACCATCGTCGTCACTTCAAAAGCAAGGAACGTTTTTTATTATTATCTTTTTTTAATAATGCAAGATTCTTGGTCATGACGTTATCCCAAACAATTTGCCTCGGAGTTGCCCTTCAGTTGTTCAATACGTGGATGAAATCTCATTAAAATATGATCTTTCAGCTACACTACGCTACGCTATAATCTGCGTAACGTAGTGAAGAAATTATGATATGATTTTAATGAGATTGTACGTGGATGATGATCACCAACAGAGTGAAATTTAGTTACAAGATATCCCTTTATCTATAAAAATGGAGGGACCTTACCAGAAGTCACTTATCACTTATCAGTGACGTCAACCACAAACTACCTTATAGATGTTAAGCAGAGTGCCACAAAGAAACCCTGCTATATGAAAGAAAGTGATTTCATCAAAAGGTAACCCCTTATCGTTTAAAGGGGCAGTAGCACGTTTTTAGGGGGGATATAAGGTGATGTCTGGAAATGAAAATTAATGGTTCCAATTGGAAGGCAATGTATTAAAACTAAATGGAGCAGTAATAATTCAAATATATAACGTAAAGTTTAGCAATGCCATTCCTTTTCTAACACAAAATGAATTAAAGGTGTTCACAAAAAAATGGCCGCCAATGGATTTTATGTGAATCTTTATACTTTGTCCTCTGACTATGGATGATTGGTTTGTGTTATGAGATTTTTGACACTGTCAAAATAATACATTTAACATTAACTTACAATTATCAGTGAAAAATTTAAAATATAAAATTCTCAAAAAACGTGCTACTGCCCCTTTAAGGCAAGAGCTGCAACAAGATGACCCCTTAGCAATGAAAATTAAGTGACCTCATCCACAACATATCCCTTTATCTAAGGCCGCTAATGGCTGAAATATTGCCCAAGCGGCGTAAAACAATAACTTATTCACTCACTCCCTTTATCGATATGTGAGTCAATAGCATACACCTTTAACAAAGGAAAATTACCGAAAATATCCTTAAAGGGGCAGCAGCACGTTTTTTTATATTTTTATATTTTAAATGTTTCACTGATAATTGTAAGTTAATGCTAAATGTATTAAAAAGTAAAAGTAGTAGTCAAAAATCTTATTACACAAGCCAATCATCCACAGTCAGAGGACAAAGTATAAAGATTCTCATAAAATCCATTGGCGGCCATTTTGTGTGAACATCTTTAATTCAATTGTGTAAGAAAAAGGAATCGCATGGCTAAACTTACGTTATATATTTGAATTATTACTGCTCCATTTAGTTTAAATACATTGTCTTTTAATTGGAACCATTAATTTTCATTTTCCTGACATCACTTTATATTCCCCCTAAAAACGTGCTACTGCCCCTTTCACGTATTCCTTGATAATCTTACTGACACCACCAACTGTATCCGGCATTGCGGACAGTTAGATACAATGCATCCTCGAAACAATTTTGATTGACCATAAATCAATTCTACGGCTACGATTTTTTTTGTTAATTTGTAAATCATGAAAGTGTTTCTCTCACTCACCTTTCTGCATCTGTGGGCTACGGCGTAATACTGTGTACGCCGATAAATGGATCAAATTGATATAATGTATTCTCAATTTGCATATATAATCATTCATATGGAAATAAGTCGGTTGATTACTTTAGCATTGTTAATTGCATTGTCATAAATAAATGTTGCTTGGTGGTTAATCGAAATTAATTCTCAATCTGTCAAAATGTAAATTACTCATACATATCAACACATCTTGCATTAAACAAAAGAAATATTTATTATTTATTATTTAAGGGTTTATTTCCCTGTTGATACTAAGTATCATATTCTGTTTCACTCAATACTCGTATGGGAACAGGAATACATGTGTTGGTTTTTTTAAACAGAAACAATAATTTTAAATTGATGCAAACTTTAAAAACTGCAATCAGTTATATAAGATATTAAAATCATACACACACAAAAATACAATATTTCTCACAAATTGTGAACAGGTGTTTGACGTGTCGAGACAGTAATGAATATAAATCCTTGATTACTTATGTACCACGTGTTCTTTATCATCCACACCATACATCACAAGGGCTAGTATACAGATTAATAGAATAAATAAATCAAACTATTCCAATTGCTCCATATTCTCTATATACACAGGAAACAAAATTTGTTAAGATTCATTAATAGAGGATACTTAATGGTTTTCCAAATACCAGGTATATTTTATCGAGTGTCATTGGTAAAGTTGATATTTCAAACGAGGCTCTGCCACGAGATGAAATAAACTTGGTATTTGGAAACCTCCATAAAGGTTTCAATTACTATATGATTTTTACTTAAATAAGTTATTATTATAACCTGAAATATTAAAGTGACCCTTATTGGTCAAATAAATTAGTCCAGTTACCTGACCAGTGACGATATAATTTATCGTCACTCGTCACACTGAAAATATAAGAGATCACTGTAGCCTAAAAGAATCACTGATAGAAAAACAATATTTCCTTGCTGATCATACAAAATCATATATTTAGTTCATGCATGTAATTTATATCATTTAACATATCAAGCTGTGTTTGTGAAGTCATGCATATCTTGAAGGTGTGTGTGTATGAACCTGTGTGCATCGAAATGACATCATCAACGTGATGACGTCACAATGATATGCCGTGAAACCTACAGAGATTATAGTGCAACGGTTCGTGTCAAATGAAATAAATACCATCACTTGTTCGTGGAAAGATTAAAGAATAGCATCCGTTTTTTCTAATATTTATTAAATACTTCTTAAGTTATATTGATGCAATTGTTATAAGAAAGCAACTGGAAGAGTTTTTATTAAAGATGTATACATTATGATGTTATAAACATACATATATATACATGTTATGTGATAAAGGGGCAGTAGCACGTTTTTTGACAATTTTATATTTTCAATTTTTCACTGATAACTATAAGTTAATGCTAAATGTATTACTTTGATAGTATCATAAATCTCATAACACAAACCAATCATCCGTAGTCAGAGAACAAAGTATGAGGATTCACATAAAATCCATTGGCAGCCATTTTTGTGTGAACACCTTTAATTCATTTTGTGTAAGAAAAGGAATCGCACGGCTTAACTTTACATTGTATATTTGATTTATTACTGCTCCATTTAGTTTTTATACATTGTCTTAAGATTGGAACCATTTGTTTTCATTTTCCTGACATCACCTTATATTCCCCCTAAAACGTGCTACTGCCCCTTTAACCCATATAATTACTCTATTGAACAAAAAAAACCATTATACTTTTAACGAGGAAGGAATATATTTGTTATTAACCCGGTCAAACTGAGGCACATTTAACCAAGACAAATTATTGTCTGTTCTTTTGAAGCGAGTAGAAAAGATTGTCAGTTGTTTTATGTTAATCATTTTACCTTGTGTTACAATAACAAACACGTCTTTGTAAGATCATCATAACATGTTTATAAACTATAAAGTAAATATAAAAACCAATAGGTCATTCAAATAATTATTCAAAGTAAACACATATCCTACACTTCATCATTATAGTTATGTGCCCATTGTAAGAAACTGAAATATGAATCTTGGACAATAGTCGCTTGTATACATCTACGGCGTATCTTTAATACTCTTTTAAAGGGACAGTAGCACGTTTTTTTAAAGTTCATATTTTAAAATTTTCACTGATATTTGTACGTTAATGCGAAATGTTTTATTTCGATGGTGTAAAAAATCTCATTTAACAAACCAATCATCCATAGTCAGAGCATAGCAAATAATGAGGTTTCATATAAAGTGCATTGGCGGACATTTTTGTGTAAACACCTTTAATACATTTTGTGTAAGAAAAGGGAATCTAATTGCTGAACTTTACATTATTTATTTGATTTATTACTTCGTTCTTTACTTTTAATAAGTTTTCTTTCAATTGGAACCATTTATTTTCATTTTCCTGACAGTACCTTATATTCCCCCTAAAACGTGTTACTGCCCCTTTAAAATACTCTTAGATTGCTATTTCTTCATTTACTGCAGAAATATAAGAGTACTTTTTATGTTAACAACATGCAATAAATGGTATCAGATTTTATCATAAATAAATGATACGATGTGAAATGTCATATCTTATTTTGTAACATTAAGATTCAGATATAACAACGTAAAAGATTGATCTTATATATCAACCATAACTTTTATCTCAATGAAATTGACGTCAATTTTGCAAATTATTGTCGTGGCATTCGCTTCTAGATTTTGATTCAATCTAGATATTGAAAAAAGATAGGGTTAATTATTATGCATATGCAATTTATTATAAAGATAAAACATGTCTATATTTTGTACAGCCGTTATAGAATTATATGAACAAATTTGAAAATATTTTCGGTTCATGATTTTATAACTTGTCCTCCATCTTTGTACAACTCAAAGTGCAATAACTTGTCGTGATCTCGATGAACTATCTATAGTTGAGAGAAAATCAAACATTACAATACAAACACTATGCTAAGTTTAGAATAATCATGTTGTGGTGCGTTCAACTATCATGCAATGCCTCATGTTTGCATAGACAGTTTTGTCTTCATGCAACTTGGCTTACCAATGCTTGACATCGATAAACGTCTATCTGTTGATGAAAATCAAACAATTATAATTATACAATGTAATAAACTGGTTTAAAGGGGCTTAGGGGGAATATAAGGTGATGTCGTAGCACGTTTTAGGGGGAATATAAGGTGATGTCGTAGCACGTTTTAGGGGGAATATAAGGTGATGTCGTAGCACGTTTTAGGGGGAATATAAGGTGATGTCAGGAAAATGAAAATAGATAATTACAGATTGTTCCAATTGAAAGACAATGTACTTAAAGTAAATGAAGCAGTAATATATCAAGTACATAATGTATAGTTCAGCCAGGCGATTCCTATTTCTTTCATACAATGAATTAAAGGTGTTCACACAAATTGGCCGCCAATGGACTGTCTGCAATTCGTTCTCTGACTATGGAGGATTGGTTTGTCTAATTAGATTTTTGACACTATATAGATAATACATTTAGAATTAAACAACAACTATCAGTGAAAAATTGAAAATATAAATTATTCAAAAAACGTGCTACTGCCTTTAAAGTACAAATGCCTTAAAGCACTTGTTGTTTGATGAGTTATCAATATTGTATCAATACATGAAAGAGAGCATGCTAGTTTCAACATTAAGAGGGCCGTTGCTGTCTTATTCGTCATATTGATAACTACACGAAAAAGCACCGTGTCTGATAGCATCCAATAGTATTTCTCGGTAACCTCTGTAGATGAAGGCGTAACCGGATGTTGTAGCGGAAGGACCAAGAGTTGCCTGCCCTTGCCTTGTCGTATTTCATCTGCGCATGACACAACTTTCGTTCAAACGCCTATTTGAATCTCATATCCGGTCTCTGTAACTTGGTCTGGTCATTAGGAAATGATGTCGTGTGACCTCATTAAGGATTCCAAGTATATAAAAACATCGTTCACTCAATGAAGACTCACTACACTGTTTTACAAGACATGTTGACATATTTTCTTTGGTTAATAAAGACAGGCCCTTCTATTTTTTGTTGAAATTTAGTTGATGAAATATGATCTGCCACATTATAAGAAGGAAACTGTGATTCTTTGAATGTTTCAACTGGCTTTATCAAGCAACTGTTTCAGAACATTGATTTGGTGTTAACATATTTATTTCTACAGGATACAGAATTTGGTTGGCAAACAAGCCATTGCCTTCTATTAAGGCCTCTCCTTGACATATTTAGGTAACAGTTCGGCAGATAAACTTTATGTCTATCAATGCCTCTCAATAACAATGTGACTTTTAAGAAAATAATCCAAAAGTAGTATGACTTATTTAACTAGCCTTATCACCACGTACATGTGCATTAATTATAATCGTTCATACCTTCGATTAGAATATTTTTCATGTATTAAAGTTAATTAAGATTTGTGATTAGCTCATTAACTTATGTTAACATCGCTCCTATTGAACGTATTATAAAAAATGAAATGAAAAATATGTTGATGTTGATTATTTTATGAAAGACACACGTGCATACATTAAAACTAGATTATTAAAGAACCATATTCAAAATGTAGTGAATTCAAAATTTTGAAAAGTTTTGTGCTGTATTCGTTGTATTTCAAGAGAAAATCGGGCCAAAATTCATTAAATGGGAGACGATTTACCAAAGAGACCGCAACGGCATCTAATGCATTGTTGTTGACATGAAGGCGAGTCAACAGCTGTTGCCATCTCACAATTGCGTTTCCTAAATATACGCTTGAAAGCCGTCTTTGTCGCGCACGATTAGAATGTCTTTTCATTGTCTCCGAATCAGGTACCCCAAACCGTCTAAGTGGATACCCATTGGGCGCAATTACGGTCACTGAGACATGGGGTTAGCCACTAATGGCTGAATTATTGCCTAAGCGGAGTTAAACAATAACTCACTCACGTATTAAATCATACATACATACTTATTGATATAGTCAACAAAAGCGGGTTCGGTTAACAATTTGGTAAATTTGCACGGAGTACAGCACTTCTGACGTCGAAATCACTACCTTAATGTTGATTAAAACATGTAAATATGATATCAATCTTTCGACGCATGATTTTTTTCTACTGAGTGATGTATTTCTCTTTTCGATAGCTAAATCTTACCACGAACCGCATGCACAGATGACGGTGCTTTTTTAACATTCTTTTAGTATAGTGAAGCGCGATTTCAGTCAGGACAATAATATTGAGGTCACACAATTCAGAAATCGTTTAGTCACAATGTTAGGTATAATGCCTATCAGTGCAAGAACACAGGAATTGTCTGCTAGATTGGAACATCAGACCACGTCAAGCACTCAGTCCAGTTCGTTGTGGTGTAATTTAAAGTACGTTATGGTGTAGTTTCACGTTCGTTGTGGTGTTGTGGTGTAGTTTCACGTTCGTTGTGGTGTAATTACACGTTCGTTATGGTGTAGTTTCACGTTCGTTATGGTGTAGTTTCACGTTCGTTGTAGTGTAGTTTCACGTTCGTTGTGGTGTAATTACACGTTTCTTTATAGTGTAGTTTCACGTTCGTTGTGGTGTAGTTTCACGTTCGTTGTGGTGTAGTTTCACATCGTTGTGGTGTTTCAAATTCGTTGTGGTGAAAATTCACATTCGTTATTGTGTAAATCCACGTTCTTTATGGTGTTGTTTCACGTTCGTTGTGGTGTAAATTCACGTTCGTTGTGGTGTAATTTACGTTCGTTGTGGTGTACTTTCACGTTCGTTGTGGTGTTGTTTCACGTTCGTTGTGGTGTAATTTCACGTTCGTTGTGGTTCACAGATGTAGTTTCGGACGCGTTATGGTGTAATTTCACGTTCGCTGTGCTGTAGTTAGGTACATAATGAGAAACTGGGATAATGTTTTGTTCTCTGACGAGTCTTGTTCAGTAGTGACGGGAGTTTACATGCTTATCTACGCCCAATTTAAACGTTGCGCTGGTGCAAATATAGAAATATTATAGTTGGCTTGATATTATCATAAGTATTACCACAAGAACCAAAAATACCACAAGTACCACCTTGATCATGTAAGAAACAATAAATTGATCTAGCCATCAAATTGGACCATTACAAACATTCTTGTCATCGGCGCATAATAAAGTCAATTCGTTTCGATGAAACGTACTAAACACTAAATTAGCGATTCCGAAATACTCGAAAATGTACACAAAACAGTATTTTATGTAAATAATCAAATTATTGTGAATCAAGTGATTACCCATGTTAACATATTTGACAAACATTCATCACACAACACGAATCCGCTACTATGTATGTAGTAAAACATCGTACCACAGTGTACGCGATTTGACCTTTCCACCTAATAGGTCCAGACGGAGTCGGCATATCGGCATTTAACATATTTATAAATCACTTATAGGAACATTTAGCAGAACTAACAAAGCAGTTGGATAACTCTATACCTTACTTACACACACATTTCCCATCCATCGTGAATGTTGACGCCTCGGTGACAATCATGGTAGAGGTTGAAATGAAGGGGTTGGAAGAACAACTTTCTGGAGATGCTGCAAGTAAAGATGTTGACTCGAGGGGATCAAGGATCAATGATGATCCTAGGGGTCATTGGACGTACAATTTGGAGTTTGTTGCAGCTGCTGTCGCCTTCAGTGTTGATGTTGGGATGATGTCGGGATTGCCGTATGCGGCGTACGCAAACGGTGGAGGTAATTTTGTATCATATTTGTACATAACATATAATGTAAATGTTGTCAATGCAAGTTTCAATGGTCAAAATTTTCAAGAAAAAAGCTCTGTCACGCTGCGTCAGAATCATAAGTAACTCAACAGTAAGCAAATCATGTTTGAAGATCACGTCCTACGTAGTTTTAATTTGCAATTTGAAAAAATAAATCTGAAATAGTATATTGATATGATAATTAGCAGATCATAATAGCAATATTCATGATTATAATAATAATATCAATAACAATAACGACGATTACGACGGAGACAACGACGATGACAACGATAATGAAAATGAAAACGATTATGGTGACGACGACAATGACAATGATGATGTAGATGAATATGATTATGGTGACGACGATAATGATGATGAGAATGATGATGTAAATGAAGATGATTATGGTGACGACGATGATGATGATGAGAATGATGATGTAAATGAAGATGATTATGGTGACGACGATAATGATGATGAGAATGATGATGTAAATGAAGATGATTATGGTGACGACGATGATGATGATGAGAATGATGATGTAAATGAAGATGATTATGGTGACGACGATGATGATGATGAGAATGATGATGTAAATGAAATTAATTATGGTGACGACGAC
This sequence comes from Steromphala cineraria, assembly GCA_916613615.1. Taxonomy (NCBI): domain Eukaryota; kingdom Metazoa; phylum Mollusca; class Gastropoda; order Trochida; family Trochidae; genus Steromphala; species Steromphala cineraria. Next base: position 9,664,034 of record OU744730.1, read on the forward strand.
GATGATGATGATGAGCATGATGATGAAAATCATGATGATTATGGTGAAGGCGACAATGACAATGATGATGAAAATGATGATGATTATGGTGACGACGACGATGAAAATGATGATGAAAATGAAGATAATTATGGTGACGACGACGATGACATTGATGATGAAAATGAAGATAATTATGGTGACGACGATGATGATGATGAGCATGATGATGTAAATGAAGATGATTATGGTGACGATGACAATGATGATGAAAATCATGATGATTATGGTGACGACGACGATGACAATGATTATGAAAATGACGATTATTATGGTGACAACGACGATGACAATGATGATGAAAATGATGATGATTGTGGTGACGACGACGATGACAATGATGATGAAAATGACGATGATTATGGTGACAACGACGATGACAATGATGATGTAAATGAAGACGATTATGGTGACGACGACGATGACAATATTGATTATGATAATATTTTTTACTAAATCATAGCAATTATCTCTCCTTTCTCTGTGATCCTAGGAGCGTTTCTGATGGTTTACTGCATAACCCTGTTTCTGCTGGGAGTGCCAATGATTTACCTGGAACTTTCTCTCGGACAGTTCTTTGGAAAGGGACCATACCATATATGGAGAATGTGTCCAATATTTAGGGGTAATATATATCAACTTGCATTATGTGTAAATACGTTTATTATTTGATTACTCGCTTTATGACAATCAAATCGCATAGAAAAAGCAAGGGAAATCCTGCTATATAATGATCACAATAATTAAATCACAATGATGGCAACGACCTTTGATTGTTTAATGTCATTTTAAGAGATCGAGAGCCACAACTATTATTTTTGTGTTATTTTGAAACATTTTAGCAAACGTATAAACGTATGTTCTCGAACATAAACTTGCCTTCGAAAATACATCTTAAAAGCTTTGCATAATTCAGTTTTTATATATACTTCACATTTATGTTTTAATTAAGACTGTACTCGATTGTTTCTATTTTGTCATTATGTATATATTTTAAAGTTCAGTTTAAACTGTTGATGTCGTACATCAAACAATCTCACGGGAAGAATGCTTAAAAGCACAACTTACACATTTGATAGGACATTAGAGCTGAGATTGACATCATGGCGCTATAGGGACCCGCGCTGAACGACATAATAGTAGACATAGGCGTCTCGTGTTGTTTGGGTAAAGTCGCTTAGAATGATGACCTTTTGATACGGAATTCCTCGATCAAATTTCCCATGTTTACACATTTTTCGACTAATTATGGGATAAACAAAATATTCATTCCTTGTTAGATGATAGGATATTTTAAAATATGTCCCAACGAATACAAGAACATGGTATTCTAGGACTGGCGGCTAGAACAAGGGGATAATTGTCGTCGTAGCATAGTGATGTCATCAAATTATGACGTCAAAGCACTGCGATGCCATCGATAACAATATGTACGATATTCCTTTTTATAGATGGGTTTCTAAGCCTTCTTCAAAAACTTTTAGAAGCAACATTAAAAACATTATCTAAAATGTCAGTCTTATTTTTAAAACGAAATCAATCTTATTCAGTTCAATCGACGAGGCAGTGATATGCCCGTTTAGGTTTAGCTAGTGTACAGTTTACATGTTTTGTTTTAGGACTATCATTCGGACAAATTATTCGAGCATTTAAATTTAAAGATATTTAGAATCAATACACACACTAGTTTTACCTTGAATACAGGGCTGAATATTGATATTTATAGAGGGACATTATGTTCCTGCCGGAGGGCTTTGTAGACCGACCCAGGAATAGCGTATATTGCCCGTAAAGGAGGTCTCACTGAGAAAACAATCCCCTCCACACAATATGACACCTTGGGTTTATATTACCCTTTTATATCCGTTTACACAGGTATAGGAGTGGGGATGATAGTGAAGACAGCCCTGACTATTCCCTACTACGGCTCCACACAATCCCCTGGGTACTGTTCTACTATCTCTGTTTACACAGGTATAGGAGTGGGGATGATAGTGAAGACAGCCCTGACTATTCCCTACTACGGCTCCACGTTATCCTGGGTACTGTTCTAACCTCTCTCTGTTTACACAGGTATAGGAGTGGGGATGATAGTGAAGACAGCCCTGACTATTCCCTACTACGGCTCCACGTTATCCTGGGTACTGCTCTACTATCTCTCTGTTAACACAGGTATAGGAGTGGGGATGATAGTGAAGACAGCCCTGACTATTCCCTACTACGGCTCCACGTTATCCTGGGTACTGCTCTACTATCTCTCTGTTTACACAGGTATAGGAGTGGGGATGATAGTGAAGACAGCCCTGACTATTCCCTACTACGGCTCCACGTTATCCTGGGTACTGTTCTAACCTCTCTCTGTTTACACAGGTATAGGAGTGGGGATGATAGTGAAGACAGCCCTGACTATTCCCTACTACGGCTCCACGTTATCCTGGGTACTGCTCTACTATCTCTCTGTTAACACAGGTATAGGAGTGGGGATGATAGTGAAGACAGCCCTGACTATTCCCTACTACGGCTCCACGTTATCCTGGGTACTGCTCTACTATCTCTCTGTTTACACAGGTATAGGAGTGGGGATGATAGTGAAGACAGCCCTGACTATTCCCTACTACGGCTCCACGTTATCCTGGGTACTGTTCTAACCTCTCTCTGTTTACACAGGTATAGGAGTGGGGATGATAGTGAAGACAGCCCTGACTATTCCCTACTACGGCTCCACGTTATCCTGGGTACTGTTCTAGCATATCTCTGTTTACACAGGTATAGGAGTGGGGATGATAGTGAAGACAGCCCTGACTATTCCCTACTACGGCTCCACGTTATCCTGGGTACTGCTCTACTATCTCTCTGTTAACACAGGTATAGGAGTGGGGATGATAGTGAAGACAGCCCTGACTATTCCCTACTACGGCTCCACGTTATCCTGGGTACTGCTCTACTATCTCTCTGTTAACACAGGTATAGGAGTGGGGATGATAGTGAAGACAGCCCTGACTATTCCCTACTACGGCTCCACGTTATCCTGGGTACTGCTCTACTATCTCTCTGTTTACACAGGTATAGGAGTGGGGATGATAGTGAAGACAGCCCTGACTATTCTCTACTACGGCTCCACGTTATCCTGGGTACTGCTCTACTATCTCTCTGTTTACACAGGTATAGGAGTGGGGATGATAGTGAAGACAGCCCTGACTATTCCCTACTACGGCTCCACGTTATCCTGGGTACTGCTCTACTATCTCTCTGTTTACACAGGTATAGGAGTGGGGATGATAGTGAAGACAGCCCTGACTATTCCCTACTACGGCTCCACGTTATCCTGGGTACTGCTCTACTATCTCTCTGTTAACACAGGTATAGGAGTGGGGATGATAGTGAAGACAGCCCTGACTATTCCCTACTACGGCTCCACGTTATCCTGGGTACTGTTCTAGCATATCTCTGTTTACACAGGTATAGGAGTGGGGATGATAGTGAAGACAGCCCTGACTATTCCCTACTACGGCTCCACGTTATCCTGGGTACTGCTCTACTATCTCTCTGTTAACACAGGTATAGGAGTGGGGATGATAGTGAAGACAGCCCTGACTATTCCCTACTACGGCTCCACGTTATCCTGGGTACTGTTCTAGCATATCTCTGTTTACACAGGTATAGGAGTGGGGATGATAGTGAAGACAGCCCTGACTATTCCCTACTACGGCTCCACGTTATCCTGGGTACTGTTCTAGCATATCTCTGTTTACACAGGTATAGGAGTGGGGATGATAGTGAAGACAGCCCTGACTATTCCCTACTACGGCTCCACGTTATCCTGGGTACTGCTCTACTATCTCTCTGTTAACACAGGTATAGGAGTGGAGATGATAGTGAAGACAGCCCTGACTATTCCCTACTACGGCTCCACGTTATCCTGGGTACTGTTCTAGCATATCTCTGTTTACACAGGTATAGGAGTGGGGATGATAGTGAAGACAGCCCTGACTATTCCCTACTACGGCTCCACGTTATCCTGGGTACTGCTCTACTATCTCTCTGTTAACACAGGTATAGGAGTGGGGATGATAGTGAAGACAGCCCTGACTATTCCCTACTACGGCTCCACGTTATCCTGGGTACTGCTCTACTATCTCTCTGTTAACACAGGTATAGGAGTGGGGATGATAGTGAAGACAGCCCTGACTATTCCCTACTACGGCTCCACGTTATCCTGGGTACTGCTCTACTATCTCTCTGTTAACACAGGTATAGGAGTGGGGATGATAGTGAAGACAGCTCTGACTATTCCCTACTACGGCTCCACGTTATCCTGGGTACTGCTCTACTATCTCTCTGTTTACACAGGTATAGGAGTGGGGATGATAGTGAAGACAGCCCTGACTATTCCCTACTACGGCTCCACGTTATCCTGGGTACTGCTCTACTTTCTCAAGTCTTTCTCCTCCATCCTACCTTGGGCAAACTGTGCGAACCATTGGAACACGCCCACGTGCGACTCGGGGTCAGGGGGCTACGAATACAACTTTACTTCCGGGGTATTCGGGACCACGCCCACCGAGGAATACTTTATGTACGTTCTTGTATAAAGTGTTGGTTTCAGGACTTGGTTGACATTAAAGAGGAAGACATATATGATAAACAAAATAATTCAACAAATATAATAATTCTTCTTCATCAATACTCATCTGCTTGAGATGTTCATGTGATCAGTCCTTTCATATCAAGTTATCAAAAATACTGATTTTATTGTATTGTAGAGTTGTTATTTAGAATCTTTGCGTTCAACAGATATGGTTTTGTAATGTTATGTGATTTTGGTTATATACACGTCAGTCAAAAAACAACAAAAGTAACCTAGAAGATTATTTTTAAAAAAAGACAACACTTATTTTACTGAACAGCAAATTTTAATGGTTTCATGTATTGCTTTAATTCTTTTTAATGTCATAAGCGCTTCAAAATAATCATATTCATTGGTTTAGTGAATTGAAATACAAGTTTATCGAACAGAGCAGATATTCAACTCTCAAAACTTTCTGCAACTTTCTTCTTAAGTATATTTCGAGCTCTACCTGCAACATAATTGGCTAGCATGATAGTCTGCGACTTACCGTTATGAGTAAATATTTTGTATATTTTCCATAATTTCCAGGCGAAAGGTTTTACAGATCCAGTCCTCTTCAGGTATCGGCCATCTTGGGTCCCCTCAGTGGGAGTTGTTCGGTTGTATGCTGGCGGTTACCATTGTCATGTTTGTTGTACTCTTCTGGGGTGTGAAGATCATCGGAAAGGTACATCTACAATAAACAATCAAAATATCATTCGTACATCTTTAGGTTTCTGATATGAGTAGTGTTCTATAGGGATCGTGTCAGGAGATCGAGGGACGAAGCTAGAAAGTCGTCGTGTAACGATACTTAAAGGGGCAGTAGCACGTTTTTAGGGGGAATATAAGGTGATGTCAGGAAAATGAAAATGAATGGTTCCAATTGAAAGACAATGTATTTAAACTAAATGGAGCAGTAATAATTCAAATATATTATAACGTAAAGTTTAGCCATGCGATTTCTTTTTTCTTACACAAAGTGTTCACATAAAATGGCCGCCAATGGATTTTATATGAATCTTCATACTTTGTCCTCTGACTAAAATTGTTTACAAAAACGTGCTACTGCCCCTTTAAGGGACCTCGATATATATGAATGTATGTAGGTGATAGGCTCTGGGCTCAGATCAGAAAGCAGCTGATCTGATTTAAATGAGATATTTAAAGTCTTGAAATTATGTCCATCATAAGAAAGGTATAGGAGATACTTAATTCACGGTTTCTCTATTTACTATTATACCAAAGACACCCAAATGTTAATCAAGCGAACCTATTGTCAAAGTCTGCCCATCTTTAAGTATCACTGTCTATTCTTCTTATATCACATGTCAGTGTATTTACAGTACGTGTTTTGTAAAACCGTGACTTTGTCAGGAAACTGACATGAGATAACCAGAGGTCCAAATGAGACCACCCTAATATTGTTATCATATCATTATACTTGATGAGACTTATTCTTCATTCTTCATCTTGTTCTTGATTTATACATATATCTAATTTAATATATTCACTAAACGTTTTATTTGTTATAGGTTTCATGTGTCGCGGTGTTCGTGATATGTGTGTGCGTACTTATCCTGCTGTTGAGGGCGCTTACACTTCCGGGTTCCGGGTCGGGGGTCAAGTTGTATTTGTTTCCGGATTTTATGAAGATGCTTGAAGTCAATGTACGTTAAGATGCAAGGTTTCTATCTTACGTGAAACGGAAACAGAACTTACCATTAAAGTACATTACAATTATTTGTTTAACAACCACCGTACCAAAGAGCTTTAGAGGAATTTAATAGCTTAAACCTGACATTTTGTTTTTATTCACCATTTAAATTCTTACACCTATCTCTCACTTGAAAGTGCTCAAGTCATGAAATCCGATCATATTAAACAGAGAATAATAGTAAATTACTTTTACCAATCATTCATTCATTCAATTATTTATTTATTTTTTAATTATCTTTTTTTATTTTTTTTATTTATTCCTTTTCTTTACTTTTTTTTGTTTGTTAAATCTATATTTATCATTTTTGTATTAATTTTACTTATATCAAGTAAGTATTTGTGAATCTCCAGGTCTGGAGAAAAGCCTTCCTAATGGCGCTCTCCAGTAATGGAGTATGCACAGGGGTCATTCACACACTGGCCAGTTACAAAAACTTCAAATCAACAGCATTAAGGTGAGTTTGCACAATTAATTTTCATACCACCATCTTTCGCAACATTTTGTAGCATCGCTGCTAAATTTTAGAATGTAGTTTGTATGTAACTTCCAGTATCGATTTTTGAAGAACATTATTTAACACACAAGCCATCAAACCTACTTGCCGTTTTCGCAAAACCTAGTAACATCTCTGTTAATCTGCAGTCCTATTGTTAATTCCTGATTTTTTACACCTCACTTCACTTAACATAAGTTTAAACAGATTTAAATAAAATTCGTTTTATTATTTATCTGCATAATACTATGTGATGTAGCATGTTAATTTCCATTATATGGACATTTGGTAAATAAATATGTGTTTTATGTGGAAATCTTGCCTATCTCTGTCTATATCGCAGATATTTCAGCTATGAAATGTCATGCTTAACCTTACAATGCGACCATATTATTGTTGGCAATGTTTCCTTTTGTAAACAATATTGTTGCACTTCACTAGTTTTTCATTTGACATTTTAAGATTCTTCATGCATTATTTGTAGATGTAAAACATGAATACATTAAACCATTAAACGCGCTGTTAGAATATCATGCTATTTCAAATGGTCTCTCCATTTAAGAACAAAAAAATATATTGCGAAAAAAACAAGAGCAAAGCCAGACTCTCTGATAATGCAGTTTCTTTTATCATTGGGCTTCTTCATTAGACAGAATTATAACGAAACATAATGAATGTTAATAAAACATTAACATGTTTATATTCTTGCTTTTCAAAATACATTCCTCATTTCATGATGATGACGATAATGATGACGATGATGATGATGATAATAATAATATTGATGATGATAATGATAATGATGATGATGATGATGATGATGATGATGATGATGATGATGATGATGATGATATATTGTTCTAAATGCAACAGAGATTCGATACTTATATGTGGCACCTCCGCTGTTGTGTGTTTTCTTGCTGGACTGATGTTGTTTGGTTTCTATGGCTTCGTTGCTTACAACAATGGCATTTCAACCGACAAAGTTCTCTACTCAGGTAATACCCCAACTGAAATTTAGAATATATTTATCAAATATTGTTTAAACTTTTATGTAATCGATTGAACGTTTGCCAACGGAAATTGTACATCTATGCATGTTTTCAATGACAGTATAAACGTAGTACCGGACATGTTATACAGCCAGAAAATCGTGTCGCAATTGAGTCGATGAAAAGTCCAAAGGGTGATATTGAAGAGAATAATTTGGTTTCTCTGTCCATTAACAAATTTAATTGCCCCGTTACACAAAAATCAAGAAAGTCTTTGACAAACCCTTGTGTTTTGCGGTGAACGTATACATATATATAATGTTTGGGCCTCTCTCGGTTTTTCCATTATTCCGAATATTTTAAAAAAACATTCGATATTTTGCTTGCATGGAACAACTCATTCTCTGCCCAATCTCTGCCCAAAGAGGTAGAACAAAGCGAAAAATGCTGGTACAACCTCTCTTCGAATAAAACCAAATCTCTTTCCGGCACTTTCATCTAGCGGCACATTGCAGCACATACCATTTGAAAAAACCTTTAGCCAATGAAAGCACTTCTCTCAAGGAAGGGATGGTTCTCGTCACAAGACCTTTGTCACGATTCTGTTGCAAAAATGGTGACTTTAAAAACGGCGTCGCTGATTGCACAACTGATTTTGTTGACGTCCAATCAGGCTTCTCCCATTCTCAGCATTTATGAATGGGTCTCCCTCTGTTGACAGAGAATGCGAAAACTGCAGAAGAAATTGTACAAATTAAAATGTTGGTATTACAATAATCTTCTCTCAACGCTTCTACTTCAGTATTGTTGAAAAGATTTGAAAAACACAGTAGATCCAAACTCACTCATTCACCAAAAGACATTTAGTGAATGTGAGTTCAGATCTTTCTGAACGTACATTCTTGCTTTTCAAGGATATTTGAAGTCATCATATTAAGTTAGGAATATAATAAAAGCTACTAATGATATATGGTTCGTGGTATCAGTACAGTTGACTCAAACATTCAGTGCATGCCATGTGTAACTGGTTGCTGTTTATGCACTTAAGGTCCCTTGTTTGAAGGTTTCTACCCGATCTTCTCGAGTGTTCCCGCAGTATTCGCGCACCTGCCAGGAGTTCGGTTCTGGAGCATCCTCTTCTTCCTCCTGCTTCTCCTCGCTGGAGTCACCACACAGGTGAGATTGCTTTGATTTACACCTGGTTCGTTCTACCCAAACAGTGTTTGGAGCTACGTGAGGACAAATACGTATAAAAGATACTGTAACTTTAAAGTGACTGTTCTATGCCATTTTGAATTATTTGTAAATTAATGAAAGAAATCGGCTTAGGTACGACCTTCCATTTAATACCATTTTATCAAACTAGTTATATATTTTTAGCTCATCTGGCCTGTAAGGTCCGATGGGCTCATGGCATGGCATGGTGTACGGCGTCCGTCCTTCCGTCCGCCCGTCTGTAAACTTTGTGCATTTTCGACTTCTTCTCCAGAAGCACAAGGCCTCGATAGCTGATCTTTGTACATACTCCTTGACTAGTTGGGATCATAATTTATTGCTTTTGTGGCCCCTAATGAGGACCACAGGGGCCACGCCCTTAAATCTATTTTCATCTTCAACTCCAGAAGCATAAGGCCTAGTAAGCTGAAACTTTGTGTACAAACTCCTTGACTAGTGGGGATCATAATTTAGTGCTTTGGTGGCCCTTTGGCCCCTAATAAGGGCCATAAGGGCCACGCCCTAAAAACCTTTTTTCATCATCTTCTCCAGAAGCATAAGGCCTAGAAAGCTGAAACTTTGTGTACATACTCTAGGAGGGAAAATAACCTGATAAGACTGTCCCTTTAAACTGATTCCATGCCAAACTTGTTCGTTCAACATTGGTCAATAACAGGACTAAGTGTCAGTTTTCCTGTTTAAGATCCCATTATGACTGTTGCTGTGTTACTTAAACTTCGTTCAGAATAGTGTTATTTATTATATGATCAGCGATGAAATACTGGGTTTTATCAGTGAAATAAACTGTCTATCAGGCAACAGTGACGATATATGATATTTTCACTGTGACCAGTGACGATATATTATATCGTCACTGGTCAGGTGCCGGAACTACTTTCAGCCATGTGAACAAAAGAGGGTAACTTTCCAGTTTTAAAGTCATTTTAATTGCATATTTCATTAAAAAATCATATAATAAATAGAATACTTAATGTAGTTTTCCAAATACTAGGTTTATTTCATCTCGTGACATGGGACAAGTTTATATTTCAGTTTATTTATCAGTATATATTAGTTTATAAATATCAATTTTTACCCATGACACTCGATGAAATAAACCTGGTTTTTGGAGAGAAAAACCCATTAAGTATCCCCTATATATTTGATAACGGATGGTGCTATTTTTATTAATACATTAAAGTCCTTAAATGATATATACCAATATGTTAACGTTCATTTAGTTGGCAATGTTTTGATTAACAATGTAACAACGTTTCAGCTCCTTGCACTGGAGGTGATCATCACTACTGTTTGTGACGTCATACAGAGAAGTTCTAGACTCGCCAGGCTCCCCATCACTGCGTGCGTCTGTGTCGCTTCATTCATCTTAACGTTACCCTTTCTCACCAAGGTAATAACCCATGGTGCTAATTTCATCATTCAAAACAACCAAAATTGTATATTCGTAAATAATTGTCATTCCTAAGTTTATAGATAGATCTGCCTTTATGTTTCTTGTTGATCAAATTGTTGTTAATGAAAATGTTGTCAGAAACATAGCAATATTACAAGTACACCTTATCGTTATATCTATGATTGTTTAGGTCAACGAATTTTATATCAGTGCTGCATGTGAGATGTTTTCAATAATGCATCTGCATATGGGAGAGCCATTCAAATAAGCAAAGATATACATGTTTGCCAATCATGTCACTTATGTGAATAGATATGTTTCAACCATATAAGTAATATTTACAATGGTAACAAAATGAATGCACATTTACAATCACGTTTACTTATCCAACCCCAAAGATTGGCCCTATAATCTCTATCGACGGCCAAATCATTGATCCTGTAACCTATCGACGGCCAAATCATTGATCCTGTAACCTTTCGACGGCCAAATCATTTGCTCTGTAATCTATCCACCGCCAAATCATTGATCCTGTAACCTATCGACGGGCAAATCATTTGCTCTGTAACCTATCGACAGCCAAATCATTGATCCTGTAACCTATCGACGGCCAAATCATTGATCCCGTAACCTATCGACGGCTAAATCATTTGCTCTGTAACCTATCGACGGCCAAATCATTTGCTCTGTAACCTATCGACGGCCAAATCATTTGCTCTGTAACCTATCGACGGCCAATCATTTGCTCTGTAACCTATCGACGGGCAAATCATTTGCTCTGTAACCTATCGACAGCCAAATCATTGATCCTGTAACCTATCGACAGCCAAATCATTGATCCTGTAACCTATCGACAGCCAAATCATTGATCCCGTAACCTATCGACGGCTAAATCATTTGCTCTGTAACCTATCGACGGCCAAATCATTTGCTCTGTAACCTATCGACGGCCAAATCATTTGCTCTGTAACCTATCGACGGCCGAATCATTTGCTCTGTAACCTATCGACGGGCAAATCATTTGCTCTGTAACCTATCGACAGCCAAATCATTGATCCTGTAACCTATCGACAGCCAAATCATTGATCCTGTAACCTATCGACAGCCAAATCATTGATTCTGTAACCTATCGACGACCAAATCATTTGCTCTGTAACCTATCGACAGCCAAATCATTGATTCTGTAACCTATCGACGACCAAATCATTGACCCTGTAACATATTAAGGGCCCAGTATAGGTTTGATTGAAGGCCCTTTCCTTTTCCCGAACACCTATTGAAGATCTATACATTAGTATAATTTTAAGGTCAATAATTTACCTCTTTATAACTTGAAGAATCTAAAAACTGCCTGCGGTTGTCTCCCCAAAGGTTTATTCGGATAGTCATTAATTACACTCTACAAACTACCCAGGGTGGATACTACTTGAACAACCTGCTAGACTGGCACATGGTCCTGTTTGGCTTTCCTGTCCTCACCATCCTGCAGTGTGTGACGGTTTGCTGGATATACGGTATGTTATAAATAATCATTGCTATATCATCATATTGACCATGAGTGACCTTTTTCTATTGTTGTTTGGGACGATATTTTTCGTAATTGCTTTTTGCCTCACAGGGTATGCGTTTATTCAAGTGATGTTGCCCTTAAGAGGATTATTAATGCAATCACGCCTATATTTCAATGATGAACATTGTAGTTTTTTTACGCAATCTTGGTTTGTTTAGATATTTTATGAACGATTCTTTCAATATTTGTAAAAATTAACCAGATTACCACTCTCAGGTTTGCGGTTAATAAGATAGATAAAACATGACTACTACGAAACGTATTTTATTATTATAGTATTATCCAGTATCATACTTGCATGCGGTTCGGGATGAAATTTAGCTATTGAGAATATAAATACATCACTCTGTAGAAAAATCTTTCGTCGAAATTTTGATATCACATTTACATATTTTATCAACAATAACATACTTTTTTCGACGCCAAGAGCACTGTAAAAATGGTATTGCATTTCCCTAGGCTGGTCGCAAAATTTTGCAAAAATTACAAGGAAAACAGTAAAATTACTTTTAAAAATATTAAACTTTGATAATGGATCTTTAACAACTTAGCATACATATGGATGAATAACCGAACTGAGAACTTTATTTTACCTGTCAATGGTACCTTATTTAAATCTAAACCAGAATATGAAATACTCAATTGTTAAGTATGTTGACATTGAATTTATGTTTTTACAAATTCGTGTTCTAACCATGGTGCATGACTGTGATTCTCTTCTGTCAGGAGTGCACCAACTGAGTGAGGACATCAAGGCTATGACGGGACTCCGACCCCCTGTCGTCTTCAAGTTTATCTGGGGAATCTTCATACCTTTAATTGTGCTGGTTTGTATTACCTGAATTTGATTGTTTGTTTTTTTTAAATCTCTTATTTAAAGGGGCAGTAGCACATTTTTTTTTTTTTTTTTTATTGTTCCATGATGGTTACACAGCCATATATATTTGCATATTGACATCAAAACAAGGTGTGACATAGATAAGCATTATATATAAGGTAGTAGCACATTTGATGGGGAATATAATGTGATGTCAGAAAAATGAAAATTAATGGTTCCAATTGAAAGACAATGGATTTAAACTAAATGGAGCAATAATAATTCAAATATATTAAAGTTTAGTAATGCGATCCCTTTAAATGGAGCAGTAATAATTCAAAATATAACCTAAAGTTTAGTCATGCGATCCCTTTTTCTTACACAAAATGAATTAAAGGTGTTCACACAAAATGGCCGCCAATGAATTTTATGTGCATCTTCATACTTTGTCTTCTGACTATTGATGATTGACTTGTGTAATGTGATTTTTGAAACATACATGTAATACAAAATAATACATTGAGCATTAACTTACATTAATCAGTGAAAATTCTAAAAAACAAAATTATCAAAAAACGTGCTACTGCCCCTTTAAGGCGAATATTTTTTATCTTGACGCTAAATGCTAAAATGCTAAATGCTAAATGCTATGATCGACGGTATTCTCGGACTTTGATCCTAGTGAGTGTTTTATGAGAATATATAACGTTTACGTGCATCGTTGAGGTATTCTATCAGGTATATTGAAAATTATATTTTTTTAATATATTTTATCGTTAATACTTCCGTTTAAAAAACTCATGGTCGAAAGTCTGTAACACTTCCCGCCTCAACGATTTATGTATAGTGATACATTGCAGTGTTGAAGTGATTATATTTGATGTCAATCTTTCAGACTTGGTTTGGTTTAAACATATTTTATTCACTTGGGGGTGTGAGTTATTTAGCTCCGCTTGGGCAGTATTGCAGCCATTAGCGGCCTTATTCACTTGGAAAATGATTGGGAACAAATTGTCTAAATACCATCTCAGACTTATTCAGGCAAATCTCCGAATAATTTGATCATGACGTATACAAGACAAACAGTGTTTACATTCCATAATGTTTACTCCATTGTTTACAGGTATCCATGATCATCAGTCTAGTCGGTTACCGCCCACCACGATTCATGTTTTACATCTACCCGACCTGGGCAGTCACATTAGGATGGATTATCTCCCTTGGCCCGCTCATTCCACTGCCTGTGTATTTGTTCCTTACCATTGGAAGCAAAATTAGGGTAAGTAAATATCGAAACGAAAGACTTGTCGCAATTTCCTCTTTCCCGTCTGTAATTACATGGGCTACAGATAGAATGTGGGGTTAAATACCAGTTTTGTTGCCTAAAAATCAATCCTGTAAATACCAGGGTACCAGTGCCAGTCCAATTTTACGGATTTATTGACTTCAGCAGTTGATAATATATAGACACCGTTCAACCTCGGATATGGTATGGTTGTAGACACTGCTGTCAGTAAAATCCTTCGGATGCTTCGCATCCTCGGGTTTTTCTTCCTATCAGGGTCCACAACCTTACCATATCCTCGGTTCCATGGTTTCTCCCTATTAAAACATCGAGAGATGATAGATTGGAGGTACTACCGTTTCTTAGCTGGGGTACTAGTTTTAAAATACCAAGGTTTCGTGTGTTTAGGAGATCGTCCCTGAGTGACTGAGGACTTACATGTAACATTCAATTTACTTATCATTGTTTCTGTATTTCAGAGTCCCTTTTCTCTTCCGCTGCCCATAGCACCAGCCAGTTCCTCCCACCAACCAGTGTACGACAGTCAGAGAAAGACCCAGAGATCACTCAAAGAACGACTTGTTGACATCTTCAGTATATAATAGGCCACTTCATCGTTCAAATTGGTTTTGGAATTTTAATTCTCCATGCATATATTTCATTAGTTGATGTATAATTTCTTAATTTCTTATTAAGAGTAATTTCTTCAAAAGTACGATGTCTCACTAACTCAACAGAATTGTCTTGCAGTGGCGGATCCAGGGGGGGGGGGGGGGGTTCAGGGGTCCGGACACCCCCCTTTTGAAAATCAGTTAAAGATTCAAGTCCCCCCTCCCTCCACCCTTAAAAAATCCTGGATCTACTGTGTGCTATAATCGCATTTGTCGTTTTAGGCAGCTACGTTTTTGGAACTTCTTGATGTTTTGTATTATTAATTTCTTATTTCTATCATTTCTTATAATTTCTTCTAAAGAGCGATGTCTGGCAACTTCAACTTTATTATCCGTATTCTAAAAAGGGTATCACGCATCAACCGAAAACTGCATGCAGTCATTTTAGTGTTATACTTTGTTGGGGAAATTCGGGTATTAGAAAATCCTTGTACTAATTATAAAACATGTCCAATTCACTTCCTTATTAAGTATAGCATTTATGCAGATATCCATTCTGAAATTATTGATTATTTCTTTAAGAATTCACTGTCGTTATTATCTTCCTATGATCTTTTGTTTCCTACTTTAATGCAAGATAACATAAATACAGGCGGATTAGCCGTGTGTATCTATAAAATGTATTAATTGCGCAAAAAAAGACCACCGCAAATAACAACTCTTCTTAAGGAGGTTATTTTTTGCTCTGTATATCTTTTATCCATGTTTACCTTATATTTTTATGTACATTTGAATATAACTTTGTGTAATCGTGTCTCATTTCTGTTACCTTGTATTGACATGTAAACAAATAATGTAAAGAAAATATGTGACCCTTAAATAAAATAATTTTCTTCTCTTTTTCTATTTTTTACCATTTCTTAAGATCACATTATTTTTTTTAAGAGAACGCGCAAGGGTGTCATCATCAGTAGTGTGTGATAGTACATTATAAACGCAATTTGGACATTTTTCCCGTTTTGCGTCTATAATGTACTACGGGGGTTTCTGGCTAATTGGCCACCACACCTGTTTCCACTCAAGTCACGGTCGAACGCATCGAGTTTACACACCACGACAAACGCAAACAAACCGCAACGCTATATAATGAGATATGAACAAAGTTAAAAATAATCATTAGGAAATGAAAGATTGCATGGAAGTGAGGAAACAGTTGTGTAAGATTATATATTATCATAAAAAGATGTCCAGCGGAACAACACGTCGTTCATCACCAGTTCTCTCCACTAAAAACAAGGAATATAAATGGGTGGCCTTAGCATTTCCCTCGCGAAATGCGAGGAAACATTTCGGATTAGAAGTGATTGTTTCAACATCGAAAGAATGGAATTCCTCGAAGTCGACGTGTTTGAACGAGCTGCAAACTAAGAGAAGAGATATAAACAGTTACGATATTCCGGACTCGTGGGGAAGTGTTCAATATTTCATGTATTCCAGAACTCGTGTTGAATAGGAACGATAAATGGAACAAGTTTTAAATTTTCATGTTATACATGGATGATATGATAATAATCGACGAAGTAGAACATCAGGATATTAGTGGCGATTTGGAAGAACTTTTATTCCAAGCATATAAGAAAACTATTTTACATATTGTGGACACACGACCTATTCCCAGCACGGTAGAAACATCTGTATACATACAGAGAATATTGTTGAAATGGGTAGACGAACACGAAGTTACTAGACGTTGGAAAGAGAGCATAGAACTGACACCGGGCTTGTCATCAATATCACCGCTGTACCTGTTGAAATACGAATGTCTTGATTATCGGAACACACAATTGAAAAACGATAATTGGATGAGAAGAATTGTGAAGTCTTGTGTTAACCATATCAAGGAAAATGGTGAGCGAAGATATATTGAGAAAGAACTATTACAACCCTCGTAACCCGGGCGGATTTGGAGGAGCTCAAAAGTTTATTAAAACCCTACAAGCGACGCAACCTGATTTAAAACCACACAGAGTTTTGAACTGGCTTCAGAAACAGGATGCATATTCTCTACATAAGAATCCGAATAAAACGTTCAAAAGAAATAGAGTTATAGTTGGTGGAAACAGGATTCAAATCGACGCGGATCTATGCGACACGAGCAACATTTCGGAATATAACGACAATGCAAGATATATTCTCATTCTCATAGATTGTTTTTCGAGATACGTTTGGTGTAAAACTATCCAGGACAAGACCGCTGCATCAGTAGCATCTGCCATGAATACGGTATTTACCGGTATGGATAAGACCCCGTTTCTCATCAGAACTGATAAAGGTAGTGAATTTAGAAATAAGGTAATTCAGAAGGTTTATAGGAAATTTCATGTCAAACACTTTTCAACGCAAAACTCTGATATCAAAGCAGGATATGCAGAACGGTTTATTCGTACCTTAAGAACAATGATGCACAGATACTTCACGCATAAAAATACTTATAGATACGTAGACGTGTTGCAAGACCTGGTTTATAACTACAACCATCGTCCTCATAGAGGGTTGAACGGGAGGACTCCTGCGGATATCAACCTCAAAAACGAAGCTCAGGTGTGGTTGGAAACTCACCCCCTCAAGTTGAATAATACAAACGGCAAGTCGGACAGGAATAAATCATCATCATCAAGCAAACTACGTTATGAGAAGAAAACGAAATACAAATTTAAGATTGGAGATTACGTACGCATATCATTGATCAAAAGAACATTCGAGAAGGAATACGAACAGAAGTGGTCGGAAGAAATTTTCAGAATTATCAAACGCAAGCTCAGAGATGGTATACCTATCTATTGGATTGAAGATTTACAATCAGATCCGATAGAAGGTAGGTTTTACCAACAAGAATTACATAAATACCACAAGAACCCTGACGAGGTCGAATGGCGTATCGAAAAAGTGATTAAAAAGAGAACTCTCAAGAAACGTGGTAACGAGAAAAACATCAAGCAAATATACATTAAATGGTTGAATTATCCTCGCAAATTTAATTCTTGGATAGACGCGAATCAGGTCGCCAATTTATAAACGAACATGGAATGGGTTGTGGCCACAAGTACGGACAATACGGACTTCTTTCCAGAAAATGCGGCTCATAGATTTTCAATTTATTTAGATCAACCTCTTCAGTTGAACGGAAGATGGATGATATCATTGAGAGAATTCTACACAAAAGGTTCTATTCGGAATCGAGCTCTGACTAGAGCGAAGAAAAGGAAACAGAAAGTCACTGACGACCTGTTGTACGTATATTGTTCCTTGTGCGAACCTATAACAGTTGCAGGTAAGCGGAAACCTTTGCTTAGACGACTATCCTCTACAGAGGATTCAACATGGAAAGTGTTAATATCGGATCCGTATGAAATAGGTGTCAGAGTAATCAACGACACTGTTCAACAGTTCGATGTGTATATAACTGACAGTGACGGAAAACCCGCCACATTTTTAACGAACGAGTCCTCGGTTACACTTCAATTAAGACGATATCCTTTTATAGTGTAAGACTCTGCAACATGTTTGAAGAGGAATACCGACAAGGAGACGGCGGCGGAGGCAGCAACACACTTTATATACCAAACCCAGACACGTGGCGGAAATATTATGCAAACTTAGCACGAGGAAAAGACAAAATCATAAGCTCTCTGGGAAGAAGAGGAAATACGTTCTCAATGCGTAATATATCTGAAGGGTCTAACAAGAAAATTGACATTCCGTTATCATCCGCATCACTGAAATCACCGACGACAGGGTATAAGGAAAACGCTATAAATTTAGTAGCACCCAGTGAACAGGCGTTAGATCAAGCTAAATCTGAAATAGAGAGGAATCCCGACAACGTATCGAGGCTAGCTATAGAAAAGGGAATGCGTGTTAAAAAGCTGAAACACATCCAGAAAGGAGGCAGTGGAAGATCAACCTCGCGCAAGAGAGGTAATAAGAAGACGATTAGGAGGAAGAAGAAGAAGACCGCCTTCGCAGTGAAGAAGAAGAACAACAACAAGAGGAAGACGACGCCTCGTAGACGACAGAATAATAATAATAATAATATAGGTAAGAGAAGGAGGAGCTCAATCAAATCAAGCAAATCTTTGTTCAGAGACATATTTAACTAGGAATACTCAACTATCAACGAAAATGGCCGCAATAATACCAGACTCCAAATATTTTACGGAAATTCAACCACAGGAGCTTGATCTATTTAGTCTCCCAGGAACGCAAACAGCTGTAGAAAGAACATATTTACAAGACTGCCGACCCATATCGGCTATATCCGGAGACAATCCGATTGAGTTCAACGTGAGCACACAGGAGGGATTAGAGTATATTGATCTACGTAGATCTATGGTATACATGCGCTGCAGGATTACAAAAGAAGACGGGACACATTTAACTGTTGCAGACGAGTGTGGTCCTGTAAATTTGTTTATGCATTCGATGTTTAGTCAAGTAGACGTGAGACTACAAGGAAGACTTATAACCTCGACCAACAACCATTACCCGTACAAGGCTATCATACAAACTATACTCAACACTAACGAGGTAAACGCTAAGTCCAAGATGACCTCACAGCTGTTCTATAAGGACACAGAATCGAAGATGGAAGATACAGATCCAAATGGAGACAACCAAGGACTCCTTGAAAGGTGGAAGATAGCGGGTAACAGTAAAGTGTTTGACATGGCGGGAGTTCTAATGCACGACCTGTTTAACATAGATAGATACATTTTGAATCAGGTGGACGTACAGGTTAAGCTCTACCGAACAAACCCGAAATTTGCTTTAATGGCTACCAACTCGAACGAAAGTTATGCTATAAATATCGAGGATATCGTTCTGAAGGTTATGAAGGTTAAAGTGAATCCTGGGGTCATATGGGGTCACAACACGGCTCTATCCACCACGACTGCAAAATATCCTTTCAAACGAACAGAGGTTAAAATGATGTCAATACCGACTGGTCAAGCGTCTCTCACCTACGATAATATATTTCAAGGAGCTCGCCCAAACAAAGTGGTGGTTGGATTTGTATCATCAAAAGCAGTGGCAGGTGATCTTAACAAAAACCCGTATAATTTCGCCAACTATGACGTCACCTCGATTGGTCTGTACTGCGATGGCGAAAGCGTCAGCGAAACGAGTCCTATGAAGATCAGTTTCGATGAATCGCATGGAGAGTGCATCATCCCTCCATACGTCAACCTATTTAGATACAACGACACCTGGTTTGCTAATGACAGTGACCCGCAAGCCACGAGCAGTGTATATCTAAATCGTAAAGAGTTCGCATCCGGATATGCTCTATACGTATTCCCGATAGAACCAACTTTCGGACCTGCGAACGATCGATCCTACCTGACCTTAAAGAAGAAGGGTTCTATAAGACTAGAGGCTCAGTTTGGAAAAGCTTTGACTGAAACTGTTACCTGTATTGTTTACGCAGAATTTGGAGACGGATTTCAAATCGAGAAATCCAGGAACATTATCGTGTAGGATGAACACAATACAGATGGAATGCATAATAGGCTGTGACCCCGTCTTAAGAAATGGTGTGCTTGGAATTTTTTCTAAGGACGAGCTTACAACACAACTAGCTCTGGAGATAGGTAGAGCAAGTAGCAAATCGCCTTGCGCTATTATTGTAAATACCGACAACAGATCTGGACCCGGTAAACATTGGTTTGCTCTATTCATTTCTGATATTGCGATAGAACTATTTGACAGTCTAGACGGCGATTCGATCAGCTATAAACTTACGGAAATCAAAAGTCTAATTGGTTGTATTCTTGCGAGTAGAACAAGATCATTAATAGCAAATAAAATCAGATTGCAAATGTCTAACAACGATTCGTGTGGATGTTATGTTATGTATTACCTATTACATAGACTGAGGGATATTTCGATGGAAGATATACTAAAACCGTTTGTACACAGTGCTAACGAACAGAACGATGCTTATGTGTGGAGATATATAACGAAAAGATATCCGTTCTGTCTCGCAATGTAACAGAACGCGTACTCTCGTTCGAGGTTTGACGATTTGTGTCATCTTAAATGAACTTAGTATGTTTTGTTTTTTATAGAGAACTGTATTTTTAATTAAAAACTGTCTTGTAAGTGCTGACTCGTTTCTTCTTTTTTCATCTTCAGGGAGAATGATACATTACAAAGTCTATGACGTCATCGTTTATATTATGACGTCACAGTAGGAACAATGTACATTTTGATTCAACAACATAGACAAATGTTAATATTTATCAATATTGAGTTTGAAGAGGAATTTGTTGATAAAAATAGTTCTTATAATTCTATCAGAGTTATTCATGTGGTAAAACAGGAAATTGACTCTCCATTCTCATATTCTATTTCAGGGTATATTTTAAATGTTGTTCACACACGATCTATCACGTGACTGTATCACCCGTCTTACAGGCGCGGTATATGAAATTTCATCTATTACTATCCTATACCACAGTTGATCCGGACAACCATTAGACTCGCTTAGAAATTACAGGGTTGACGGAAAAAAAAACAGACTGATAACTATTATCACGGAAAGCACATTTCATGACATAATGACATGATTTACACTGAAATTCTTAAGTTTTAGATATCCATCAATTACGAATATCCTTCAGGTGTATAGATATAGCTACATAATAATCATGATTAGAAATCATGTATTTACTTTGAAAACCTAGAGGTAGAGCAGCGTACTTGTGATTTCTTAAAATGAAGCCTTAAAGTAACGTTCTAACGGGGCAGATAGCCGACTCCCTGCATACACGAAGCTGTCTTTATCTTATCATTTGGCGATGAAACATTGAGATAGTTTGAATTTATATCATGAGTTACGTCTCATGCAATGTTCATTACTACAATAAAATAATACAACTTATTAGTTTTAAAAGGCCTAAGATTGTTATCAATGTTTATAAACATATTATCGATGTAATGGTTAAGGGAAAACCGATGAAATTCAACAATTCAAGGGAGAAAACTCGTGGAGTCTTATGTATTGGGTGGAGGGGTGGCGTTGGTGAGTGTGTGCGACCACGTGGTTGCATATAATGAAAAACATATCCGCTGTCGTCTCACTATGTAGCCGAACCTACGTTGCGTCAGGATGGATGGGGAAGATCAAGATGCAATTGGAAGTGAACAACAAGATGATCAAGAACCTGTTCTTAAGATCTTGTGCCCAGCGACCGTTTATATATCCGGCGCAACGCAGTCGGGGAAATCTTGCTTCGCCCGAAAGTTGATTGACTACTCTCAGACGATATTCGATCAAAAAGTGTCAAAGATTTTGATATGTTATTCAATGTGGCAGGGGATCTACGATGAGATAATGCAAAACACAGCATGTCCCTTAGAATTCCATAAAGGAGTACCCAGTGATGAATTCATTTCTGAGTGGGGGGAAGAAGCGGATGATACTAAGCATCAACCTCGCGACCACAAGCTAATGGTGATCGATGATTTGATAGACGAAGTCTCGCGAGACCCTACGATGTGTAAACTATTCACTATGACGAGTCATCATTTAAATATATCTGTCTGCCTACTGAGTCAATCATTGTTCCCTTCTGCAGCGTTCGGGCGGTACGCGAGGACTATTTCCTTGAACTCTCATTATATTATATTGATGAAGAATAAGAGAGACGTGTCTCAGATAGCAAACTTCGGGAGACAGGTGGTTCCCGGGAAGTCCAAATTTTTTATGGATGCATACACCAAAGCTGTTAACAAAAGTCGTTTTGGATATCTACTTATCGATCTATCTCCTAAAAGTGATCCGCGATACCAGTTCAGAACGGATATATTTCCCTGTGAAACGCTTATCGTGTATTCGACAGAATGAAGCTCATCGTGAACAGTTCAGATATGTTAGGAGAACAAGTAGCTTTACTGAGGTTTCTTAAGGATAACCCGACTGAGAGACAGACAAAAGCCGTTCTATATTCGTTAACCAATCAGCAAACAGATCTTTTGGCGGAAATTTGTCTGAATATCTTAAAAGGCAACATACCTATATCCTCGAGACAGAAGACGCAGCTAGCGACTAAGAAGGGTGTGTTGAGGAAGATCGCGGATAGATCAGTCAATAGAACGGACACTAAACGTTTGATTGTGCAAATCAGACATTTACTGCCACTGATTATCGGACTAGTGCTGTCACCCCGTGAAGAACAAGAAGAAGAAGAAGAAGAAGAAGAAGAAGAGGGAGAAGAAGAAGAAGGAGAAGACAGAAATCATTATGACATATAGAGCAGTCTCGGGTTCGCAACAAGCTAAAGAATTGGTTTTGATTCCTCGCTCAAAGTATGAGAGACTCATAACAGGAAATAATAAGGACGATATGAAGACCGCTGATTGTGCTCGCGAAATAAATAATAATGATAATGGTAATAGCAGTGAATATAACCGCGAATCTCATCATCATGATAGCGATGAAAAGAACAATCGTGTCTCCATCGAGGGAAGTTCTGGAGAGGGAGTAAAGTGTACTAGAAAAAGGAAAAGGAATTATATCGACGCCAGACGTGAACGGTGGTTGCGTTACTGACGGTTATGGAACGATGCTTTAGCAGGGAAATGACAATGAATATATGTAGGCTGGTGATGGGTGATAATATTGGTTTAGAATAAATAATTAAAAAAGACATCGTTGTTGTGTTTTATTTGGTTTATTAATGCTAATGACATTCTGATTAGTATAAATCATATAACACACAAACACACACACAGAGAGAGAGAGAGGCTAGGGCAATGTTGGTATATCATCGGTGAGAAGCAGGTTTCAATGTCATGCGCAGGGGACGAGTGGTAATTCCGTCAGACCTAACCCTTCGTTTGATGTAAAAATATGATAAACAAGCCCTCCTCTGCCGATATGTGAAGATGGTATTGTTTCTTGCTCTGAAACCCACATTAACACTCGACCCAGCTCTTTGTTTCCTAAGAACGTTGCGATAAGCCCTAACAGGATTTGAAATGTTTTTCGAGCTTTATCCCTTTGAGCTTATTTTAACCTCGTTACCGACAGTATCTTTGCGCAGAATGTAGGTTTTCGAAGCAAGAGAAATCATTTCAATGCCTTCCGCTTCTAATTTGAACAAGCCAAGAGTTCTTTTATCGTGTTTGATGTGTTCAGAGCAGCAAGTTCTAGGTAGGAAGTGATTGCCCGTCGGTTCAATGTTGTCCGAATGACAAAAACCATTCAACATGGTATCGTACTCTTCGATCATATCAGGTTTTATCACCTCGCGTAAACTGTCTTCAGACAAGGCAAAATACAAGGAATCTGTATCCGTTTGCAGAAGCTCGAAATCACATCTTGATATGAAACGGTCAAGAAACCCGAAATAGAAGGAAATCATCTGTAACTTCGCGTACTGCAGAACAAAATATGCCAAGACTATAGGAAGATCTAAAACCATGGTTTGTTTGCTACTTATGAGTTCATAATCTCCGTCGTCGAGTTCGCAGAGAGATTGAAACCTTGGTTGATTCACTGCACAGAGAGCCTTATTCTCGCCATTGATGTAATTACAGTTTGTGTGTCGAGTTTTATCCATCAGAACCGAACCGTACGCGCTATTCCCAATCAGTTTAAAGACCTCACCCATAATAGCAAAATCAGGGTCTGAGTCCCCCAATCTCCTACATTCGGTCACCTTTTCAGTAAACTGTTTAAAACATTTTTCTCCGCGATATTCAACAGCCTGATATATTTTGCTGACAACCAATCCGTTTTTCAGATACCATTGCAGTAAAGGAGTCGCTAATAACACTTGTCGCGCTCTCATCCCACCTCGGTTTCCTACTCAATTTATTTTTTCGAACGTGTTTTTGCATGCGCTTCCCGAAACGTTCAAAAGGAACCTTGCAAGTAACGAATATAGGAGACATTTCTGCAAAATACTCGTATCTATCTTCGGGCACCTCGATGTCTACTTCAACCATCCCGAAAAACTCCCCTTCCTGCACAGCTCGAAGCAGAGTCTCGGCATTCACGCGTCCAGCGCGATGAACGGAATCAAAAGGAAGCTGGCGATGCTTCACAAACTCCCGCAGTTCGGGGTCTTATTTACACAAATCATTAAACTGACACTCCCATATAGACACTAGTTCGTAACCCTGATTCCTAATGTATGCAGCTCTTTCCATAGTTCTTGCGTAGCGACCCCGGCTGTCCTCGCTGTCTCCGTTTACACAGTCTCTGTGACTATGCCAATAACACCCCAGGTACTCTAGACAGGTGCGTGTAACAGGATCGTAACCGTCTACGAAGTACGGACCGATTTGTTTTTCATACCCTGATGAAGCTTTATGAATTATCTTTCTCCCGGTTTTAAACGACATCCAATCTAGCCAGTCATAAGCACGGGTATACGTTTCGGATTTCTTACGATGAAATTCGTTAAAGTCATCGTCTTTCACAGGTAACCAACGCACGAAATGTCCTACAGGCATGTCCATAGATAAGCAATACAGATATAAACCGTTGCAGTCGAAACCAAAGCATTTCTTACACGGTTTTTGCTGGTTACCCCTAATGAATGTCTGGTCCCTGCAATGATGCCTATTGAATACTATCGAAGGACCCCTGCATATTCCTTCCTTCACCGTTTCATAAAGATCGCTATCCTTTTCCCCGAACAGAGCAAAGTTGCATTGATTCTCGATTGCTGTACGGAATAATAATTTTCTCGCTATCCCAGGAACGGACACAGCTTCTTTTAGAATATCGATGTTCGTTTCAGACCAGTAAAATTGTTTTAACCTGTTAATTGCCTCGACTCCGGGTTGGACATCTAGATTGTTGTACCAAATTAATAAATCTTTAACCGTGTTCATATTATTTTCTTTCCATACCGTCTGTAAGTAATTATAGTTTTCTTCAACACTAGAGGGTACGCGAGTCAGAGAGAGTTTATTCAATATCTCGTTTTGGCTCAAATCGGGGTGGTCTCGGACATAAGCTAAATATCTCTGTCTGTTCGGATCTTCGAGAGTGTTGATGTTCTTAAGACTAGACCAAAATGCGTTCGCAGGAGGGAGTTCAGCTTCCTCTAACTTAGACTCGTCATCTAAGTATTCGTAACATAAGAATCCCTTTGATTGTTCAATTTTAAAAGTTTTCAAAAATTGCTCATAACTTGCTGTTGGAGGAAGGTATTGGAAAATGTCTAAAATTCTTAAATTTGGAGTAGAGATACAAATGTACTGATTGTTTCGTTTAACCACAAAATAGTTTGAGTCGGCAGTGTCAACGATGTTTAAGGCTCTAGCCAGACCCGATTTCCACAGATTCAGATCGTACCTAGAACTGTTGAAACCTAGGACTGGTAACTGCGCACAATACTGATTCAATTTCGTTTGCAGGTAAACACATTTCTTGTAGTATAATTCATCGCTATCTGTCCAGGTCATATCTAGCTCCCCGTCCGCCTGCTCTGAACACATCACATCGTTCTCAGATATGTCCTCCCAATCATTATACACGGGGTTTATCTCTTCACCTGTCTCTACACGCCTCAGGAAGTCGCGATAGACGTTAGGTCTAGACAATCGATCACGCATCGCTGGCGAGACTGATTCATCAGCGCTCTCTCGCTGTGGCGATGACTGTGTCTTTCTATGATATAACGCGTTGATATGTTTATCAACTTCTTTAAGCACGGACTCAAGTTTAGCCTCGATCAATCTTTTGGCCTCACTGGAAATATCATTGAGATAAGCAATTGTTTGGTTCAATAGACTTTTTGAGTCGCATGAAATGAAACATTTAGCGTCCTCAAACTTGGGTACATTAGAACAAACAGAGATGGATATAGGGTGATGACGAGCGGTCCAACTCGTCGAGGAAGTTGAGACTGTTTCTCCTTCCGTTTGTCTCAACAATAAAGATTCTCCATCAAACATTGCATGATATTCGTATATTCTATTTTCTGTCGGTACACAAATATCAAAACATTCTTCTATTTCATCGAAAATGTTTTTGATTGGTGTGAAATATCCGCCTCGGTATATAGTTTTAGTCTTTTCTAAACAAACGCTTTTTAAATGCTGTCTCCAACCTCGTGCTGTGCCGAACATCATCTCACAAAGTTCGCATTTGTACCTTCTCGTATACGCGTTTAAGTTAGCGATGTAAGACAGGTGGTTCTCAAAACAATCCATGTTTAAAGTCGAAATACGATTTTTGATTTTCCTTGTAGATAGATAAACCGGAACGCAGCTCCGTCCCTCTTCACACAAACGAAATATGTTCACACGCACGTTGAACGTTTTTTCAAACAGTGGAACATCGTCTGGTACATTAAGTCCTTTAAAGTTATCAAATGTCATGTCTTCGCTACCCTTAACTCTCTCCCACACATTGAACAAGTAACGAATCTTCGATTTACTCGGAGGGCGCGAGTTCGATTTGACGGAATCAGCTCCCAATTTTTGCTGGTGGTGAGCCAAACATCGGAAGGCACACATCGAATCTAACTGCGTGGTAAAAAGTAGACTTTTCTTATCTTTAAACCACTGAGGGAGTGAGGAGGGGGGAGTACCTAACACGTAGTTAGTTCGATACACCCAGTAAGTCACGTTGGTTACAAACACCGGTTGCCATTTAGTGTTTGGACGTTGTTGAAGCACGTGATCGCTGATACTTTTCTTACGGATTTTTTTGATTACTCTACGCATGGATTCGACATCGGAAATTCTAGGTGGTGAATCAAATACATTCACATTCCGATGAGGAATGAAATAACGGTATTCGCCCGTTTCAAGATGCCTCAGGATAAGTCCGAAAGCAAGGTTAACCTTAAAGGCATTACTCTCGTTTTGAAATATATTTGACAACTGGCTACGGAAGTCTATAGATTGAGGGTCTTCCTCTATCCCCGACAGAGGGAAATTGTAAGTATGAACCACTGCGCCACTTGTGGTATCGCTAGCGCGTAATATAATACCCCTGTGGGTTTCATAAACATCGAGTAAGGCTTCGTCTGTTAAAGCACCATCCTCGTCGGTCCAGGGTCTTTTATCGTCTCCAACGGACCAAGGTTCGGGTTGAAGGTTAACCCCTTCTCCCCTACCCACATGATTACGTCGTTTGTGACGCCATAATAACCGACGATTTTTGAATACTTCATAACAGGTTCGACATTTGTATGTCGGAGAGTCAAGAGGGAGATGACTTTTACCGCGACAGCGGTGAGCATTTCTGGTTGTATTTACCAACTCTCCGCACAGTTCACATAGCCAATCATCTCTTGAACAGTTTCTCAGATGTCTGTTAAATCGAGTTCTATTTGGAAAACATTCGCTACACCTAATACATGTGTAGGAAATAGGTTTCATTTGTTTGTAATTCTGTACAGCCTTTCTCCCGAGACTAGGTTTCATACAACAGTTTTTATGAAGTATAAATAAGCTTTTTTTCAAGAATTTCCGATTACATAAAATACATTGATAATAACGGTTTATTACACAACTACAATCTAGGAAGTGATTATATCCCTTACTACCCCTCTTCTTTACTCTTTTACTACATATCCTACATTTAATTAACTTCTCAGCAGCCGCTTTAGAGAATTTCCCATCACCTCTTTGTTTCCTTCTCCTACTCGGATATACATGTTCCATACATCTGTTAATATGACGTGTAAATAGATGTTTACCGCTAAACTTTCTGTTACATGCTACACATTGGAAAAAACGTCTTTCTACACAAAAACAATTTAAGAAATGTTTTTCCGATCTCCTACGTCCCTTGACAATGTTCTTACAAATATCACATTTGTATGCATCAGTAGCCTCCATGCTTCTTGTTCTTGATCTTGTTCTGCTTCTTGTTCTTGTTTTTGTTCTTCAAGTAGGTATCAGCGGCTTGTAACGTTGTGAAGTAGTCCTTAACGGGAAAAAAGACTCCGTTTTCTTTATCGTAAGACCCCCTCCTTCTTCTTTCTTCCGTAACCCCTCACGTCCATGTACCAGTAGTTTGAGAGTTTGACAAATCTAGCCTTGTACCAAGGTCTTTTGTTGATAACGACGGCTTTGAGTTTCTTTACGTCATGCTTCTTCTTATATCTTTTCTTAAGTTTCTGATGCTCCCTCTTCAATTTTCCTATCCCAGCAATGAACTGTAAACCCAATCAAATATCTCGTGAATAATGTTCATTAAATAATTAAAATATAATGTATGATCAAATCAATTCAAACACAGCTATTCGCATACTTTTTCTTTTCTTCTTTTTTGTTTGCTAATTAGTTAGATAAGAGATGTTACTCTTTATCACACTGATTACAGCTATTCGCAGTCCGCTATCGATTAAGATGATTGATCGCGACAACAGAACACGTGACTAACGACATAATGATCATACTTGATTTGTTTATTGAGAGAGAGATCACGTGACTAACGATATAACGACGTGTAAATTGTTTATAAATTAACCTTAATAGTTAACACGTTCCTTTCAGATTACGACAAACATATGGGATGTGCAAGTTATTTTATCACGAGAGATTTAATATGACTTACCTTTGACAAGAGAATGATCGGAAATCTCAGCCGAGTTTCCAAACCTTGAGCGTTCTTTTTCCTGATGTAGAGAGTATTCGACGCCACCTTTGTTTTAATGGCATTAGAAACAGAATTCTTCACACTGATCCAACCCAATCCTTTATCGTGCCGAGCGTCTCTGTTTTCGTCGTCGCTATCACTGCTCGAGGTCGAGTTCGAATCCTCTGACTCGGATGAAGAAGAAGAAGAAGAAGAATTGTCTTCCGACGAATCGCTAGAACTTTCACTTTTCCCGCTATCACTCAAGGATAGCGTGTCGTCAGATTCGATAGCTACGTCATCATAACGATCTTGGTTAAATGTCACCTTTTTCTTACTCGTTCCATTCCTAACTTTCTTTGTCGATACAGTATCAGAGTCGTCACAATCAGAACGCTTTTTTCGTTTACCACGTGTCTCACTGTTTGCAATGTTCGGGTGTTCAGCGTCGATTTCTTTATCGTCTTCCATGCTGTATGATATTCGGAGAGATGGAAATTATCTTTTACAGAGTCTTATATATATACACGTTTCGTTTGTTTGTCCCGCTCCTAATTATGTCTATGCGAGGCTTTAATCAGTATATTAAAAACTAGTGTGGACTGAATATTGTTAAATATAGGCGTTGAATAGTTTCATCAAGTCTTTTCACTACACCGATAATTGGGTAAATACAGGTGTTGAACAGCTTTGAGACCAATTCTCTTTCTCCATAGCGTGTGAATATGTGGTTAAGAAAACCTCGCCTTAAACCTAAATATCTATTGTTGAGCCGGGCTCCGATCGTGTGATATGAATAATAGGATACATGAAGCGTTAAACTGTGTTTCATCTAAAACTTATATATCTATGGTATTGTAAAATCGTATCTAATTTTACATTCCATTAAAATTAAATTAATTAATAAAACAAATAAATTTAACTATTTCTCCGATCGTATGATATGAATATACGGATGAATGTTAATTTCTTTTAAAACCGTGGTTTTTTTTTTTTTCTCTCTGAACTTACATATCTATACATTTGTTTAACAAACGAGCGATAATCGACTTAATCTACTTATTAGTTGTAATATATTTATAATGGTAAGCGAAACAAATGAACACATCCATGCAATGCGAAGGGAGATATCTCGTCTAGCCCTATGTAGTGTGTGTTACCGTAGTTCCTACATTCTAATCTATACATATACATAAGCGTCTGTGGTCTCCTTACCAAACCGTCTGTTGGGTGGTGATTGAACGTTTTATTAGTGAAACTACGATTTTTACCCCGCTCTCTGCGATATAACAGGTGTACTGAAAGTGGTGATAGCTGTACTAACTTTTAGGACCCTCTCCTTTTTAGGAGAGAGTAAGAGAGAGAGAGAGAGAGAGAGTGTGTGTGTGGTATTGCGGTGTTTGACGTTATACTGTGTGGAAGATAAGATGCATGTTTTACTTCAATGTCCAATTTATAATGTGCGTGAAGATCTTTTAGGTAAATGTAATGATGTGTGGTCTGAATTTTACTAACATAGAGATGATGTTAAATTATGTTTTATCCTTGCCAGCCGTAGTATTGTACATGCAGGTGCCAAAACCTGCAAGGCAATTCTAAATTTACGTAAGGATATTTTATTTACGCATTAGACTTATTTACCAGCATACTTTTTATCAAATATTTGTAATGCTGAGTACTTTTTAATATATATTTGTAATAGTTATTGTATCTTTTAATACATATTTCTAATATTTACTGTACTTTTTAATACATATTTCTAATAGTTACTGTACTGTTATGTATATATATATATATAAGTTACATTTTTATTATACATTTTTTAAATATTGTTCCTCTCTCGTAACTCCAAAAGGAGTGGCTCTTTTAATGTTGTATATTTTGTATGTAACATTTTGAGGTGAGACGTTAATAAACAGTCTGTCTATCTGTCTGAATTAACAAAGCTGAAATAGTTTCGACTACGTGCGATTCTAGTACAGACCCTCGATCACGCTCCGGCACTGACAGCGATTCAAATGTAAATTGGAATAATCATTTTCATGGTTTCCCAGTTTCGATTATCACCATAACTACAATAAATTTCTGTTTTCTTAATTACACAATTAGCAATATAAAATAAAAGTTGAAAAATAAAAGTACCGATCATATTGTTTTGCAATTTGCACCTTACAAATTTCATATTACCCTTGCAAACAATCACATCACATATAACCTAATCATGCCTTTGTTATACAATACTTGATTCAGAAAAATAACCAAAGAAATCTTCATACCATTTCAAAAGAGTATTGACTGTCATGTAACGCGTCTAAACTATTATCAAAGCACTCTGGTATATGTGTATCAACAGCGATTCTGCAATCAACAATTTGTTTATTTTATATTTATTTATGAAAAATGATCTGACGGGGGAATAGATGTTGAAAAGCTTTGATGTGATGAGGAACTAATCTGTATATGATATTAAAGGGGGAGACTAATATGTCTCCTGTAAAACAGACAGACAGACAATAGTTTATTAACGTCTCATTTCTGTACAAAGCTAGAATACATTTACATTTATACACACAATTCCTTTATAAAACATGTACAGAACCATTCAAAGCAGAATTATGAGAGACATAAAACAATATTTAACCATATAACAATTCTTTCCTACGTTGTAGTATTAAAAAGCAGATTTTGGCTGTATAAAATCAGATACCATGATTTGTGAAAATAAAATACATTTTTTCAAGATCCGATTTATCTAAAAAGTCTGGAGATAAAATAACACATTGATTAAACAGAGAATCTCTTAGATCATCATATAATACACGGTGAAACAAAACATGTAATTCATCTTCAACGTCATTAATACAATTAAAACATTTTCTATTTTCTAAAAAGAAAAATTTCATAACGGCCGGTTTACACTCTTATGGGAGCAACGCCACATCGAAATTTAGACATAGCCGACCTGTAATGTCTTGGCATGTGATGGACAATATAATTTTCAGAGTTAAAATTATACTTCAAATGTTTATAAAGTCGAAGTTTATTCGAACCAGTTCTCCCATCTTCTCTAGTTAACAATGAATGCCATAAAATAACAAATTCATTCATAACCCTATCCTCAACAGTTGTACATAAAACAGATTCCTTAATCTTAACAGGTGCGTCTAAATAATAGTGTAAATCAAGGGACATAAATTATGGGGCTTCGTTGATGGGACCATTGCGTTTGTTTTTAGGTTAGATAGATGGATGGATGGATGGATATATATAGAGATAGAGATAGATATAGAGATAGATATAGAGATAGATATAGAGATAGATAGACGTTTATTTGAGTCTCACCTCACAATATATACACAATAAAATTCATCAAACATACAGTACATTAAAATAGTGAGAGAGACTATAAAACAAAGATAGAATCAACATATACAAATGGACATAACAAATGAAAGTAAATATAAAAGTATAAACAAACATACTAAGGGGAAAAAGTCATATATGACCTATATAAAACACTTCTACGTTTCGTAGTATAACTTTGCAGGTTTTTGGCACTTTCAAATATCACAGATGGGCTGGATAGAATAAAACACACTTTCTGAGTATCACTGAAATTGATGAAATTACCACAGGTCGCTACACAAAATTAGGACTATACATATGAATATATAGATAGTTGGTAACTAGAACTTAGTCTCGGCAAATAAATCATCGGTGGGAAGTGAGATTTCCGACTACCGGAGGCTTATTTACGCCTGGCTTATTACTCTTTTCCAATAAATAATTTGATATAATGTTTTAAAACTGTCTATGGCTTCCTTGCAGAAACTTATTACCTTAATGATAATTTGATAAAAAACATTCACTAAATGTATAAATAAGATAATATCTTATAAATGCAATTGATTTCCTTAAAACTTTATATATTTTGTTAATGAAACATATCAACTTGCAGTGAAATGCATATAAACTATATATGTGTCGTGTATTTTCAACAAAATGTGAAATTTAATGATTCGTTATGTAGCATGTTTAGAGCAACTTCATATGATGTGTGATGTTCTTCATGATTTTATTTTGATAGTTAGCTTGAATTATATTTTTATTTGGAAAATACTCAATATTCTAATAAAATCAATGATTTATTCAGTTGATACTCGTTTTAGTTTGTTTTTTCCAATTTCGACATATTATGTTTTGATTTGGAAACTCACCTTCTTTTGTTTTTTGGTTTTTCTTAACCTTGAACCACGTATTGGATGTTTCACTATTACTTCTCCCTCCTTGAGCTATACAGAGAAAGAGATTATCTTTACGATCTACTCGGAGGCAGTTTGAATGAATACTCTCACACCCCTTCAGTCAAGGGCTCTCAAGTCAAGACTCGCATAGCTGTACACAATAACCAGCATGCTTAAACATATATATATATATATATATATACCGTCGTCGGGACCCTCTATTAGGCTTGAACGGAGCCGAGAATTACAGCCTGTCACCCCCCTGCATGTGTATGGAGTTCCCGCTGATAGCCCGACATGAAATCTCCCGAGTTTAACTAGGAAGATTTGATGGTCCTATCAAAATCTCCCGTAAATCGCTGGGCGATTGGTTGTGTACTCTTATCTTTATTATTCACTTTTATGAATGTACTTTTAATATTTATGTACACAAGTGAGACGTAAATAAACCATTGATTGATCAAATTGTCATTGAACATCTCTCAGATCCAATATTACCGCATGTATAAGCAAACATCTAAAACATTACGATTATGTACAATTTAATATCTCCAGTTCATTCAGATCAATTAGAGTTCGGTTGATGGTAATCTCTTGGGTTAATCTCAAAGCAACAAAACAAAACAAAACATATTACATGAAACTCACTGTTGACTGGCTCTTTAAGGCATTCAGGTATTTAATCAGTAAGCTCAGAATAGGCGTCATAATATAGGAATTAATCCTCACAACTGTATTCGTTGACACCTCATGTTGTAGATGATAAAGATGATCTCTTAGTTTGCATAGGTTGAATTATTTTAAATAATATGACTTACTCAATTCTCCTAACTCTTCAAAATTTTGGAATATCGTGATTAAACGATTACACCTTGTAATTTGGAGAGTAAAACAACAGAACGGATGAGTGAACACTCAGTCGGGTGAAATATGACAGTGGTAATTACTTTCCCGTCGCGGTTTGTTTGCATTTGTCGTGGTGTGTAAACTCGATGCGTTCGACCGTGACTTGAGTGGAGACAGGTGTGGTGGCCAATTAGCCAGAAACCCCCGTAGTACATTATAGACGCAAAACGGGAAAAATGTCCAAATTGCGTTTATAATGTACTATCGACTACTACTATCATCAGTAAGGGTTTCTGTAGCTTATTATTGTATTACCAAAGATTTAAAGGGGCAGTAGCACGTTTAAGGGGCAATGTAAGGTGATGTCAGGAAAATGAAAATTATTGGCTTCAATTGATAGACAATGTACTTAAAGGGGCAGTAGCACGTTTTTTGATAATTTTATATTTTAAAAATTGCTTTATAATGGTAAGTAAATGCCTAATGTATTATATTGACAGTGTCAACAATCACATTACACAAGCCAATCAACCACAATCAGAGGACAAAGTATGAGGATTTACATAAAATCCATTGGCGGCCATTTTTGTGTGAACACCTTTAATTCATTTTTGTAAGAAAAAGGAATCGCATGGCTGAACCTTACGTTATATATTTGAATTATTACTGCTCCATTTAGTTTAAATACATTGTCTTTCATTTGGAACCATTTATTTTCATTTTCCTGACATCACCTTATATTCCCCCTAAAAACGTGCTACTGCCCCTTTAAACTAAATAAAGCATTATTATTCAAATATATAACGTAAATTTTAGCCATGCGATTAATTTTTCTTACACAAAATGAATTAAAGGTGTTCAAACAAAATGGCCGCCAATGGATTTTGGGTGAATTTTCATACTTTGTCCTCTAACTATGGATGATTTGCTTGTGTAATGAGATTTTTGACACTGTCAAAATAATACATATAGCACTTACAATTATCAGTAAAAAAATTAAAATTTAAAATTATCAAAAAACGTGCTACTGCCCCTTTAAGCACAGTATGTATTTGTGTGAATACGACACAAGTCGTCCAAGTTAAAAGTCGTGACGCTGGAATGACAGAAAAACTGCTTGGAATGTTGATTAGGTTATGGAAGTATGCCAATAGAAATGAACTGGAATCCATGCTACAAGTAAGTAAACATGTTGAATTGACATTGAATACTTATTTTCAAACAATATGATTTATGATAACTTTTGAAACATAACACAAATCTTATTTTGCAATCTGCAAATAAGTATGGCTATATGCCGTCTCGAACCCGTATAGTTCATTCTCGAGAAAGCTGAACCCAACTATGTGACTACTGAGCCAACGATAATTTTATTGTCCCCCGCCGCCGCTTCAGTATTCAGCTCCGTACGTCCGTCCGTACGTCCGTCCCGCTTCTTGTTTGCGCGATATCTAATGAACCGCTCAACCTAGAATCTTCAAACTTGGTACCAGTCTTCATCTGGGGAACACGCAGACCTGAAAAGTTTTCGGTGACCTTGACCTCAATTTCAAGGTCACGGCGAGACCTTGACCAGTTTTGAAAATGTTGTTAGCGCGATATCTAATGAACTGCTAAACCTAGAATCTTCAAACTTGGTACCAGTCTTCATCTGGGGAATACGCTGACCTGAAAAGTTTTCGGTGACCTTGACCTCATTTTCAAGGTCACGGCGAGATTTTGACCAGTTTTGAAAATGTTGTTAGCGCCATATCTAATGAACCGCTCAACCTAGAATCTTCAAACTTGGTACCAGTCTTCATCTGGGGAACACGCAGACCTGAAAAGTTTTCGGTGACCTTGACCTCATTTTCAAGGTCACGGCGAGACCTTGACCAGTTTTGAAAATGTTGTTAGCGCGATATCTAATGAACTGCTCAACCTAGAATCTTCAAACTTGGTACCAGTCTTCATCTGGGGAATACGCTGACCTGAAAAGTTTTCGGTGACCTTGACCTCATTTTCAAGGTCACGGCGAGATTTTGACCAGTTTTGAAAATGTTGTTAGCGCCATATCTAATGAACCGCTCAACCTAGAATCTTCAAACTTCGTACTGGTATTCATCTGGGGAATACGCAGACCTGAAAAGTTTTCGGTGACCTTGACCTCATTTTCAAGGTCACGGCGAGACCTTGACCAGTTTTGAAAATGTTTTTAGCGCGATATCTAATGAACTGCTCAACCTAGAATCTTCAAACTTCAAAACATCTGGATTATACGCAAACACCAATTGATTTGGGTGACCATGACGTCATTTTGACCGTTTTTTTAAATGTTGTTGGCGCGATATCTTGTGAACCATTGTATTAAGTATCTTCAAATTGGTACCAATCATTTGGAGAATATGCATGCACCAATCTGTACTAATCTTTATTTCGGAATATGCAAACGCCAATCAATTTGGGTGACCTTTCATGTCAAAGATGCTGAAAATCAATGACATTCTCATAAGAATAATAACAATTGAATGAAATATTCTTGATTGCGGCGGGGGACATGGTCACGTTTGTGAAGGCTTGTTATTATCAAGGTGCTGATGGAGCAGTTAAAAGCGCCTAAGTTTGGGTGGTTTGAAATTTTACGACCGCTTCTGTTCTTTCCTATTCTTTCACGTTACCCATCATAATAATAATAATAATACTTTATTACCCCGAAGGGAATTCATGTTGTATCATTACAGAGCTGGTGTACAATAAAAACAAACAACATAGTTACAAGGAATACAAAGATCAACCACAATCAGGCGTGTAAATTAAGGAGCATTTAAAAGGCGAACGCTGCAAGGAATGAAAGTATTTTTACCTCTATTGGTTTTAAAATCTGGCAGTAAGTATCTTCTTCCAGAAGGAAGTTTAACATATTCACAGTGCAATACATGATCTGGATCGGACATAATTTTCAGAGATAATTTCAATACTCTTTTTTTGTAAAGATAAGATAGTTTACAAATGAAACCCCGGCAATTTTACCAGCAATATGAACCACTTTTTCTAAGCGTGATTTGTTTACCAAAGACAATGAACCATACCAACATTGGAAGGGAAAAGTTAATATGCTTTCAATGAAACAATGATAAAAGAGGGATAGTACACGTTCATTTACATTAAAAGATCGCAGCTTGCGCAAGAAATGTAATCTTTGTTGGCATTTTATAAAAACGGCATCAGTATTGGCATTCCAATTTAATTTACTATCTATTATTGTGCCAAGGTATTTATATTCATCCACAATTTCAACATTTGAACCATTTATACAGACAGGGTTAGTATTGATATGATTGTTCCTGAAATTGATAATAAGTTCTTTTGTTTTTTTAACATTCAACATTAGGAAATTGTTTTCACACCATGTCACAAAAACGGTTGACATATCTCTGTAGGAAAGTTCATCATCTTGAATGAGTCCAACTAATGCCGCACCGTGACAGCAAACTTCACTGTAAGATTGTTGGGACAATTGCTAATACAGTCATTTGTATAGAGAGTGAATAATACTGGCGATAGGACACAACCTTGAGGGGCTCCGGTATTCGTATACAAGATCGATGAATGGGCGGAGTTAACCTTTACAAACTGAGGTCGAAAAGTGACAAATTTTTCTATGCATAATATAAGATTGCAATTGACACCCATATTGAACAGTTTGTCTAATAAGATGTGTGGCTGGATTGTGTTGAACGCTGAAGAGAAATCTACAAATAGGATTCTCACATATGATTTTGGAAGCTCTAAATGCTTATATCAATGTAATAATAGCGGTTTGTAAAGTAGATAAGACATGATTCGTGGGCATTATCAAGAAAAAGAATGTTTGTCGGCGGACAAAGTGCCCTTGGGCAAAATTCCTCAGGCCAACATTCTTTATTCTTAATTATGCCCCAAATCATGTCTTATCCATAAGAAGAATTTCTTCATCAGTGTGGTTTGAAAACTAAATCAAACCCCCAATCCCTTCACAGTAAAGCTTTTCTCTTGGTTATTAATATTATATATTTCGAGATTTGAAGTCGCACTTGCTTTGATCAAGATTGGTATTAGTCTTAGTTATTCATTTTCGTAACTTGCCTTGAATTATATTTTTTACACACTCATCGCAAATGTTCCCTCAAATAGGATCACTTTCACTTTAACTGAAGCGCTATAATAGTTCAAGTTCAAGTTGTATTTGGTGAGGGTTTCTTATGGTATATGTAAAATTTAGAAGTTTAAAAGTGTGTATTAAAGTAAAATCATCATCATCATTATCAACATCATCGTCCATTTCGTTCAAATAAATAGACCACTTGGTCCATATAAAGGAATACATATTGTAATAACCATAACGATTGCAACTCACAACTAACAATAGTGATAACATCACTTGAACTACACAATATGTGTTTTTCCACTTTTCCGTGGCAAGCGTGTTTAAAATGATGACAAACAAGAAGACTTTTGGTTTTTCTTCTATATTTACTGCGGGGGATTTTCACCAGAAGTTTTACAAACAAGATGGCGTCTACAGGCAAGAGCAGTCGGGAAGTATGTCCTGCCGTAGCTGGACTCCGAGCCTGTCTGCCAGTTAGGGAACATGCACGAAGATTTAAGGATTGCAAATAGATGGACACTGAGGGTCACATTTCAGAAAGATTACATAATGGCTGTCAGGGAATGTCCAGATAAGGAATGGCAGATGTTCTCAAGATGGGGCGGCCTAGTGTATTGATATGCATGGCGAGGGATGCTGAGAACGCCGTCCTTTGATGATATTTCACTTTGAGGGAGTCGGTTTTGAAACAATAATTAGTTTGATGAATGTCAAATTTTGGCACTGTCACAGTGAGATAACATCAAAATAATAATTTATCACGATACATTTCATGTAGCATTTAATTTTATTTTCGTATGCATAAAAAGGTTCAACATACTTATATCATTTATTTATCATACTTATCATGAAAGAAAAAATTACATGCAAAATTCGATTTACAGCTTTTAGCGGATACGATTGTCATTTAATCATTATGATATTGATATATCAAGTTAAAATGAAACTCATCTTCTACTCCTTGCTTAAGTCTGTTACATATTAAGAAATTGTAATACCTTCTTTCATGCTTATCGTTGATCAGACCGTTGAAAATATCTTACAAAACAGATTAGTTATCTCTTTACCAAAACAGGGTATTGTAAAAAAAAAATAACCCCAGGGAGTTTGTTTTTGTAAATGGAGACCTACACTGACTTCCAAAAGAAACTTTGCACCATTTTGTAATGATCCTGATTAAAGAAAGAAAAACGATAGAAACTTAAAACAAAGTACCTCTTATTAACCCTCTCGATGCATCGATATTTTACTGCTCTCTGGTGCTTCCCCGGGCCTCAAAGGCCCACTTTACATTTAGATTGCTAAACAAGCCAAAATGATGATCACAAGGTGAAAGCATATGCATCTAATGTTCAAACACAAACATTCCGGTATTCCTTTCAAAATTAAAAGGAATACAGATGTGATGAAATATTTTTAGTTGCTAATTTTCATATTTATTATATTAATAGATTCGTTTATCATCTTCATCTTCTTACATTATAAAACTAGAAAATTTGTGTCCATGAGACACAGATGCCCCTGCTAACCAAAACGTCCTCAGTGTTTTCAACCATAGAGTTTAAAATGAAATAAGAGATGCACACCTTTAGCTGCATTTAAGATCAAACATCCATTAAAATGTAGAAAATTATAAATTCCCAAAACATTGTATAAGATGCACACCTTTAGGATACCTTTAAAGCATGTTCGGAAGATTAACGCAGTCTGTCCAGTACTTTTTTTTAAGGAGAAGTGGATAAACAACATCCCTTATACATGTATACCAATAAGAGCTTTCACTTCAAACATCAATCAAGAAATTAAAAACAAAATATGAGATGCACACCCTTAGGATGCCATGTGTGCAATTTCAATTAAATCTGTTGAACGGTTTTGAGGAGAAGTGGATAAACGATACCCTGTATACACGTAGAGTGGTTACGTACGTACGAATGAACGTACGGACAACCGAGGTTAATCCAATATGCCCCTGCCATATATGGCGGGGGTATAAAAATGCTTGAACAAGACATAAAAAAAGATGAATACATGCATTCCGGCCACATTTCAGGACTGTTTCCCTTAGTAGATAATTCTAAGATTTTATTCAATGTTTCATTTCTTAAAAAGAGCAACACTTACCCTTTCGTTTCGTCGATTAGATAGTGATAAGATTGTGTAAGTGAAAATTTGATTCTCTGGTTAAACGATTCACTATACATATTCATGCAGCCAAATATATGATCCGACTGCCTGATTATGGAAATAAATTAATGATATACAATATCCGGCATGAGAGGCATTTGTGGACAGTTAAGTGCTAGGTCTTACTGCAGTGTAGTTATCTGCTTGTTGTCAATGAAAGGATATGGCAGAATAATGCAGACCATTCTGCAGAACATTCTGTAGAACTCTCTGAAGAACATACTTCAGGTATCATGATTTTTCTATCCTTAAAAATTCTTATATAACCTGAATCCCCCAAATTTACGGACCTAAAAGCTGCAACTATCCGGTTGTGGAAAGTGATTGTTATGATGAAGTTTGCATAAAAATGTTCAGTGAATTTGACAGATACTTGCAGGGTTTTGATATCCAGCACCGAATCTGCTGTATGAGTACAACATGTGTAAAGGAAATCCCTTGGTGATGACACCACATAGCAGAAATGTACTGGTTGTTGTCGGAAGGGCAATGTAAACTCAAACACTGTAGATACAATGATGTTTCGATTTGTTTTCAATGATTGACGTCCGTATGTAAATGCAATCGATTTAGATGTCAACTTGGTTTTATCTTAAGCTATCCTGCAATTAAACGTTGTCATGCATGACAATCATCCTTCCAAAGGAATACACCAAAAACAATTTTAGTGACAAGTTTTAACAAATAACGAATTTTGTTCGTTTAAGTGCAATATATAAGGTTTAATATCTGATAATATCTTCCATAGACGGGTCGGAATCGTTAGGAGTATGCATACTATCAACTCTGGTGTCTGATACAAATACAAATAAGTTGATATGGCAACAACCTCTGACAAATTTAGTTTTCATGCACTAATTTTATGGTTACCTCTTTTATAATGAGCTTAGGTCCTGGGAGTTATGTTTGAAATAATTGATATTTTCCATACAAATGTCTCGCAGAACACTTACTGTAGAAATGCTAATTTCAAGAATTTGTGACGATTGTAATGGTATTGGTAAAACAAAATCGATGACTATAGGCCTAAGAGGCCCCGCGAAGCACTTACCAACTGTACATTTGTTATTGCACCATGGATAATGTGTTTGTTCTCCAAGGACTCGTACAGAAATATTTATCCAAAAGAAAGGGGCGATTTTATTGCCTTCGACAATGTTCCAGTTCATATTATGTTCAAACTGTTTGACTCTCAAATTAAACCTGTACTACTTTATGGAGCAGAAGTGTGGGGTTGTCAGCCAAGATACAAGATCGAACAATTTCAATCTAAATTCTGCAAATCCGTTCTTGGGGTTGGAGACTACGTACCGAATAGTGCTGCTACCGGAGATTGTGGAAGGTATGCCATATCAGTTGACTATCATTCACGTGCTGTGAAGTACTGGTGTAGACTGTTAAATTTACCGTCCTCACGACACCCCAAGCAAGTGTACCTAATGCTCAAAGAACTGGATGATCAAAACCGAACAACATGGGTCACTTATTTGCGTAACCTTCTATTTATGAGTGGATTTGGATTCATATGGCTATCGCAAGAAGTTGGCGACATAGATACCTTTCTTTTAACCTTTAGACAAAGACTGAAAGATATTTGCCAACAGGAATGGTGCGATAAACTAAATCAGTCAAAAGTGTTAGTCCATTACCGTCAACACAAATCTATTTTAGATATTGAATTTTATTTATGCCACCTTTCATCCAAAGCAAAACGAAGACTGTTGTTTCTGTTACGATCATCACAACTGCCGCTACGAGCAAACACAGGAAGATGGGAATCACTGCCCTACGATGAACGAGTGTGTCAAATGTGCAACATGAATGTTGTCGAGGACGAGTATCATTTCTGCCTGGTGTGCCCACAATACTCTGCTTCAAGACTGAAATACATCCCAAAATCAGTTCAACCATTTATACAATTGCATCATTTTTACAATCTTATCAATTGCAACAATATTGAAATGCTAAACAATATCTACCATTATCTCAAAGAGGCACTTG
This sequence comes from Steromphala cineraria, assembly GCA_916613615.1. Lineage (NCBI taxonomy): Eukaryota > Metazoa > Mollusca > Gastropoda > Trochida > Trochidae > Steromphala > Steromphala cineraria. The sequence goes on from OU744730.1 coordinate 9,706,817, forward strand.
CCACCCGTAAAACATTGCTCACTGTCTGATTCATATGCATTATGCCATCTTATGTTTCATTATACTTAAATTATGCCTGTTAAAATGTACTTGGGCCGTTGGCCTTTATACAGAAATAAAGATTATTATTATTTGTACATTGATATTATATTTCCAAAAAAATATTGTCAACCATCTTATTCTGGGACATTGTTTTGTTAAAGGATTTACAGGAATACATGGAATCTGGATACTCTAAAATCAATTCAACGATTTATACAGAACCTTAAAGTGACTAGCGGGCCTTTTGTCATTTGTTTAAACAACCAGCGAATCCAAGTTAAAGGTTGGAATCCCAGTTTTGCACTTATTTGATCTGAAGTGGGCTGGGGTCAAAGTTTTGGTTGTTCGTTGAAATTATGTTTTGAGCAGCCCGAGTGTTATAACTTCCAAATCTGTCATGAGTAACAAAAAAGGTCAAACGTATTAAGGTACGTCTTTTGTCAGCAGGTTCAATTTCACATTTCGTCTGCATCGAAGCTTTTCCATTAATGGGAATGTGTGGACACAAGTCTTAATTTTCATATTAACACATCTTTGAGTCGTACAAATGGTAACCAGCCTTAAGCCTTAATAAGAGCTCAACAATCGCAATTAAATCTTGTTATTTCATGCCAATTCTGACGTTATAACTTCGAATGAAATTGCCATGTGTCGATGTTTAGTGACCAATAGCTATCAACTTAGCAGTCGATGAGTTTTGATTAGATCTGTCCAAGTTCATAAAGTGCACGAGAACATAACAATATGCCGACCTTTGATGTTTGCTATCTCTGACGTCACTAAGAGACAACGTTGACGGTGGTCTAACGTCACAGATATCGGCTCCCATGCAGTGAAAAAACAACTGTTTTTTTGTGTTTCAGGGTTGTCAGCAATACTCACAACCTCTCTGTATAGCCGGATCAGGTTACCATCAGAAATGAGGGGACACTACCGATTCTTGTAAAAAGGGCTGTTTTTTTATCAATTTTCAGAGAGGATTTGCGATATTTTTGCTATAACGTTTACTGGTTTTAAGGTGGTTTTTTTACTAATGTAGTGACAAACATTCATTATGGACAGTTATTAAACTTTTCCGTCACGTGACTTTTTTTTTTTTTTTTTTTTTTTTATTACGAGAATCAAACCCGTCACGATTTCACACAGGAAACCCCTCACATGACCCACGTGACTAGGGGTCGGTGGGGTTACATTCCACATACACATCAGCAATCGGGTTTAATGTTAAACTAAAATCAATATTAGACTTAAACGGTAACATACTTTTTGGAATAAAAAAGATTATTTTACAAACAAAGAAAAGAAATTATGAGATAAGGATGATGAGATAGATTGGGGGGGGGGGGGGGGGGGGGGGGGGGGGGACCTGGTTGTTGCTGGATGTGCTACAGATGTTGCGTTAGTATCGACCATTTATTAGAAAATGTTGTATTTGTAGGGTCTGAGATAAACATTTCAATTTTGTGAATTTGCTTAATATGTTTTATCAATACTGGGAAAAATAGCTGTGTTTCTTTGTTTTTACACTTATATATATACATTTTGAGAATAAAGTATAGATGATTTATGAGAATGCTTTGATCGGGGTCTCCAAGTAAAAAAGCAGATTTAGATATATTCAGTTTCATCTGTGTTTTTTCTTCGAACCATGTTTGAAACATTCTGATTAAGTTCTGGGTCTTTCTACAGTCATAGAAGAGATGTTCAAGTGTTTCAGGTTCGTCTGAGCAGAAGAAGCAATAACTACTGTCAGATATCCCTATTTTGTGAAGAAATGTTTGTGTTGTTAAAATGCGATGCAGAATTTTGTATTGAAAATTCCTTGTCTTATTATCAATGCAGCTTTTATTGATATTGTGAAAGCATTTTGCCATAAAGTCTGTTGAGATTGGGATTTCTAGTTTCAATGCCCATCTATTTGAAATATTTTCAAGTGACGTTCGAACCTTGTCACATAAAATTTGGTAAACGAATTTAGTGTTTTTTGAAGTTAAGAGTCGTTTTAATATACCATTACTGGTACTTGTGGTATCAATTTGATGAAAAGGGTTTGTTTTAAGTAAATTTTTTAAATCTTTTGGAAGAGCTTTCAATAATTTGAAATAAAGCAAATATGTGCCCGTGAGTGTATATTTTTCTTTTAGTGTATTAAAGTCAATCAATGTTCCTGTATCTGCATAGAGGTGATATATATTTTGCAAGCCGCTCTCATGCCATTTGAGATATTCTTTGAATTCGTTTAGTTTGATAAAATTCAAAATAGGCAGTTTTAAAAATTCATCAACTGTGTTTGTTTTTTCATTTACTATAAGACTGTAACTAAATAAAACATTTTTCCAGAATTTATTAGTTATTTTCTTGCTTACGCATTGTAACTGATTTCTTTCGAATTCGAAAACTGCGATATTTCCGAATGGGCGAAGAATTTCATTCACTAATGATTGCCAGATGCCATCTGAAGATAAAAGTCGTTTGATCCACGTGATTTTCATATACCTATCGAAAGTTTCCACATCTATCATTTTAAGTCCACCATTTTCATATTCATTGATTATCATTGTTCTCTTTACTTTGTCCCTTTTTCCAGACCAAATGAAGTTATAAAACAAAGATTTTATCTTTTTGAAGAAGTTTTGGTCTGGGCTTGGGAGAGAGATAAAGAGATGTGAGAAAAGTGGAATTACTTGGGATTTCAGTATAGTGATTTTACCTATTATAGTGAGAGATCTCTTTGCCCATGAGAAAATAAGTCTTCTTGCTTTTTCAAATTGTTTATTGAAATTTATTTCAATCATCAAGTTCAAGTCCGTATCAAAAATGATGCCTAGAATTTTAAAAGGTTCTTTTGACCACTGCATAGGGATATGTGGACAGAGTTGTTCATTACTCTCCTTTTTAGATCCTATCCAAATTGCTCTTGTTTTCTCACAATTTATTTTTAGTCCAGAGTAAACAGCGAATTTTTTAAGAACTGAAATAAGTTCAACAAGACTAGTTTCAGATCCATCAAGAGTGAAATTTGCGTCGTCCGCGTATTGGAAAGTTGTGTATGTAACGCCATTTATATCAATACCTTTAATGTTTTTGTTCTTTTTGATTGCATTTGAAAGTAGTTCAGCGCACACGAGGAATAGATATGGGGATAGAGGATCTCCCTGTCTACACCCTCTACCAAGTCTGAAATAGTCAGAAATATGACCGGCATTAATGGTAGCACTACAGATATCTGTTTGGAATAATGTTACCCATTTTCTAAAGGTGGGTCCAAAATTGAAAGATTCTAATACTTTGTCTATGAATTTCCATTCAATAGTATCAAATGCTTTTTCAAAATCGACCGTTACAAGTAGGCCCGGTATTTTATTCAATTCACAGTAATCTATCAAATCGTAAAGAATTCTCGTGTTTTCGCCAATGAATCGACCTTTAGAAATCCTGTTTGAGTATTGCTAATTATATCTGGAAGAACTTGTTTCATTCTGTACGCAATAGCACTCGCCGCAATCTTATAGTCTATATTTAAAAGGCTAATTGGTCTCCAGTTTTTAAGATAGTGTCGATCACGTCCTTCTTTAGGGAAGCATGTTATTATTCCCTGTCTTTGAAATTCTGATAAACTTTCATTTTGAAAAGCATATTGGATTGATTTCCATAGGAAAACACCTAAATCCTTCCAAAAGAATTTGTAGAATTCAACAGTGAATCCATCGGAGCCAGGACTTTTTCCGTTTTTCATGTGTTTTAGTGCTTGCAGACATTCGTCAAGAGAGATATCGCCTTCACAGATTTCTCGCTTTTCAGGGGATAAGCTTATATTCGATTCAACAAACATGTTCAGATTATTTTCCCAATTTGTATCCTGTTTACTTGTATAAAGGCTTTGATAGAAGTGCACCGTTTCATGCATTATTTGATTTTTATCAGTCAATAGTTCATCATTTCCATCAATTAGTTCACACATATTTTTGTTAATATAATTTCTTTTCTCCAAATTAAGAAAATAGTCAGTGTTTTTTTCGCCTTCTTCATACCATTTTGCTTTACTTCTAAAGATAATACCCTGTATTTTATTTGTCCTGAAGGCCTCTAATTCAGATTTATTTTCAGTAAGGGTAGATAACTCGTCTTCATTCAATTTATGGTAATTTGCTTCAAGATTATTTATACTGTTTTCTAGAAATTTTTCCCGCTTCTTTCGTTCTTTTGTGGTCTTTATCGAATATGAAATGGTTTCACTTCTTATTTTCATTTTCATGAATTCAAAAAGCTTTTGATTATCTACTGTGAATTGTCTTGAAGTAATATCTTCTCTATCATCCGTGATGCAAAATTCGTTAACTGTATCACTGATGATTTCTTTTATTAGGTGTACATATTCCGTCACGTGACTAAGTTCCAGCAGAAACGTCACGTGATTATGACATTTTTGCCATTTCTGCAAAACTGCATGAATATTGTTCAATTAAAAGTTTTAAACTTGAAAGTGTGGGTTTCAACTATGTCATTGCCAACTTAAATGAAAATGTAAATATGAGATCGTTTTCGAAATTTAAGTTTTAAAATTGCAAAGTTTATTTTGGAATTCAGTGTATTTATATTTTGAATGTATCGTAAAAGATAGCATCCGCCACAATTACCAATCGAATTATAAAGGTACTTCCAAAAATGATCAATAAGGACCAACATGGTTTTCTGTCAAATCGATATATTGAAGAATGCACAAGGCAAATTTATGATATTATGGAATATGCAGAGTGCATGGAAATCCATGGTCTTCTATTACTTGCAGATTTCGAAAAAGCTTTTGACTCAGTAGATTGGATATTTATACAAAAGACTCTTTACGTTTTCAACTTTTGAACAACAGTTAAACACTATATGTAGGTTTACAAGTACAAACAAAGTGGGAGCTAAATTCAATATTCCATTCTAAAACTGAGAATTCTGTTGTAGATCTTTTGCAGAAGATGAAATTTAAAGATTAAAATAAATGCAGCTTTTGTGACAAAGAGGAAAAGACCATTACTCGTCTTTTATTTCGATTGTTCCATTTTTGGAGTTACACTTTATAAAGATATAATAATACAGAATATAAATAGATAGATATATAATATAGAATGAAGTGAACATAAATTCATCAAAACAAAACATTCGCCTTTGGTATCCAGAGAAAAAGAAACAGAAAATTGAACATGATAATAACACTCGTGAAATACACCTTTAAGAAAACTATATGAAACCAAACGTCACTAACATCATCAGAATGGCCTAAAGAAAATAGATAATATTGACAAATAAAGCGCTTATTCGACTAATGAAATTCTGTCTTGCGTTCAGTAACAAGAAATTTCCCGGGATGTTCGCGAGCGCTCGCGAACTCTCAATGTTAAAAGAAGGATACCCGCCGCGAACAACGTGTTACTGAACGCAAGGCAGGTCAACCTGCCATTTGCTATTCAAAACTAATGAGCTTCCTGTATATACCTTTGTTACTTCTGTAATTGAAAACTTGAAATATCCTGCGATTATGTATATACATGTATATATAGAGAATATACATTGTATTTTGTTTTGAGTGTGATATCACTTATCTCTCATCGAGTAACGGGGTAGAGTCAGTATTTTCACGATAAATATTAACTTTACCCCGTCACGAGATGAGAGATAAGTGATATCACACTCAAAACAAAAGATAGTCTGTTTATTATATGCCTTTGGGGTCGAACATGTGGTAATTTATGTCCAAAAGGTCTTGACTCGAGAGTTTTCTGGTGACGTCATACCCTTAATTGTTGAATCGTCAAGTTCTATGTAGCTTGTACTAAAATATGCGCGTTAGAAAAAAAAAATTAGTTATAACACTTTCAGAATTTTTGTGAAGAGGCGACATGTGTTATTTTTTCTGAATGGGTTGGGGGTACTTGAAATACATATCATTTGCCTTAATGAACAAAATTACTAATAACTCGACTCTAAATGACGTTTTAAGCACATTTATGTAATATGATTCTAAACAGCATAGATTTCTTGTTTATAGTTGATTTAATCATAACAAGGAAAATAAAATTATGATGACAAAAATTAAAAACGAAAACAAATGTTCACAACCCCAGAGATTCGAACCTACACGTCCCGGCATAGCGCCCTGTACGGCCATTTTGTTGTTACAGCTGATCGACCAGGGGGCGCTGTACTACTTCCGCATCCCATCACGTGAACCACCAAAACAAGCCAAAATTTCATCTGGCACCTGTTGAATGAAAGAGGTAAAACATCTAACTTGGGAAGTTGTTATTGTTTCTGAGTTTATTTTCAACAGAATTAAAGTCTTTGTAAACATTTTATCCATAAATTTTGTAATTTCAAGTAAAGTTTATCTCACCTTATCAGGTGATAGTATCGGACCATATCCCATGAATCCGTGTTGATTGATCGTAATCGATGTCATTGCAATAAATATATCTAAGCGTTTTAGAACAGGGTTGTTTTATAGCTGTTGATGTGTGAGAATCATATCATATTTTATATTTTCCACGAATAGTTAATCAAATTACACTTAGAGAGGGAAACGGATTGACTATTTTCGTATAAATTTATAAAGTGATGCACTGATGAAAATTATCAATCTATTTCCCTCTGTAGGTTTATAATTTGATTGACTGTTTGTAGAAAATCTGCATCATCATCTCGTCAATAGACAATATGATTTTCGCTGTGACACTCTCTTGTAAACCTTGGTTGAAAATAAAGAAGCCGATAAAATCATTTATCATTGGAATGCCATTTTTAGGTTTGATACCTTTATCTCAATCTATCATGACATATATACTTTATAATTCCAGGAAAGATAGATCTTCTTATATCTATTTGCAGCAAATAGTTAACTGCACAAGTAGAGCAAACACCACACTCTTTATAAAATATGGTTCTTGCAATGAATTTTTTTTGTAGTTCCATTGTCACACAGGAGATTAATAATATACTTGAAAAAGTGATGTCTGTGATCTATTAGTTAAATAATACATGTCTAATAGAGGCAAAGTGTTACCTCAAACCATTTTTGACACTTCATGCTTAGAAATCAAAGGTCTCCTTTGCTGAAATATATTTGGAATTCTGCCATTGTACCAATGCAAATTATTTGTTGTAAACTTTGTGGATATATTTTCTATGATCGAGAACACATTGGCAATGTGTTGTTATTTGACATGTAATTCTAGAGTTTAGAGACAATAAACTGCACAAAGATAGTTATGAATATTTTGAAATTTTGAGAAATAATTACTTTAGCTCATCTGGCCTGTAAGGCCCGATGGGCTTATGGCATGGCATGGTGTCCGGCGTCCGTCCATCCGTCCGTCCGTAAACTTTGTGGAATTTCGACTTCTTCTCCAGAACCATAGGGGCTAGAAAGCTGAAACTTTGTGTACAGACTCCTTGACTAGTGAGGATTATAAATTGTAGCTTTGGTGGCCCTGTGACCCCTAATAAGGACCACAGGGGCCACGCCCTAAAAACCTATTTTAATCTTCTTCTCCAGAAGCATAAGGCTCAGAAAGCTGAAACTTTGTGTTCAGACTCCTTGGCTATTGAGGATTATAAAGTGTAGCTTTGGTCGCCCTGGGACCCCTAATAAGGGCCACAGGAGCCACACCCTTAAGACCTATTCTCATCTTCTTCTCCAGAACCATAGGACCTAGAAAGCTGAAACTTTGTGTACAGACTCCTTGGCTAGTGAGGATTATAAATTGTAGCTTTGGTGGCCCTGGGACCCCTAATAAGGGCCACAGGAGCCACGCCCTTAAGACCTATTCTCATCTTCTTCTCCAGAACCATAGGACCTAGAAAGCTGAAACTTTGTGTACAGACTCCTTGGCTAGTGAGGATTATAAATTGTAGCTTTGGTGGCCCTGGGACCCCTAATAAGGGCCACAGGAGCCACGCCCTTAAGACCTATTCTCATCTTCTTCTCCAGAACCATAAGGCCTAGAAAGCTGAAACTTTGTGTACAGACTCTTTGACAAGTGAGGATTATGAAATGTAGGTTTGGTGACCCTGTTGCTCCAATAAAGGCAACAGGAACGTCCTTCAAATCTATTTTCATCTTATTCTCCTGAAGTACAAGGCCAAGAAAACTGAAACTTGTCGCCTTTATACTTAATTTTATGATTGGTGACCCTTTAGCCTCTACAAAGAGGGAATCACATTGGTCACACTCTACAGCATATATTGTAATTGACGATGAAGCCTGATGAGCTACAGAGCCAATGGCTCTATTTTTACTTTAACAACCTGATGAAATATTAACTACAATCAGTACACCTAACTTACTTTTTCCAGTATAAATAATTTGTAAACATGCCATCACCAAAACAATTTATGCCTTGTAAACATTATGGATACCTTTTAGAGACCACATGGCAAATGTAAATCTATAACCATAGATAAGGATGTCATGATACACCGATACATCGTCGTGATACAGTTACAATACAATAACAGTTTTAGTAAGTATCCTTAATTTTTTGTGTAGGTATAGTTAAATTTTTCTGTGAATATTGAATCGAGAAATCAAGTGTTGGTTAAATTCCTTGTTAAGATAGCTTTGATGTAGATTTAAATGACTTTTAAATGAAGAAGTTGGCTTATTTTTGTGTTTAAAGAGACACAGAGTACGTCGATAGGATCACATATGTCAAATTTTGAAATCGATGTTATTACATCGGGAACCACTAACTGTTACTGAAAATAACAAGTTAAAGGTCAATCAGTACATTAGAACGAAAATACTGCCATTCAAAGTCGGGATTTTGATCGAAAACCGGACAATGTGGCTCGAGTGGCCAAATTCGCCAAACGTAATTTTGGAACCTTGTCATAAGCTTACAGGAAGATATATTCGATTCGATAGTGTTTATTAGGTATTGTAACTAATAGGTAGATTAATTGGATGCATAATTTCGAATATAAAACGTATTTGAGATGGGGGTTTTTATTTTTCCATAAAATCAAGCATTTTAGAGATATTCTGCATAAATGGATATATTTGCAAGTCCAGTGATGAGATGTGAACTTCAATCAGCATATTAGATATTTTATAGCTTATCAAAACCAAAAAAAAATTTTAAGAAAGATACTCTTAGTCACTTTAAATGCTTGTTACTCCGATTATCTTGTTTCTAATATCTAATTTTGATCCCTGAATTTGTATCTCACCGTAATAATGTCGCATTTTGAGTATAGTGACCTTAGTATCATGATACGTATCGCAAGGTACCTGTATCGTGACATCCCTAACCATAGACATAACATACTGGACCAAAATAATTATGGATATTTAAAAAAATTGAGAACTTGTTTACCTCTTCAACAACACAACCTGATGAAATATCAACTACCCACAGCAGCAACTTATTAGTCCAGTGTAAATAATTCACCTGATGAACTCCCTGTCCATAATTCAATGACATCCAGGAGGAGACATGTTCTAATAATATTTGTGTGACTTGTGACTTCCTGACTTCATTAGATCCAGCAGATGAGAGTCAGGCTCTATTCAATGTTGGGAGTGACACTGAAGGCAGCTCAGCTACATGACATGTTTTAAGGAGATTGACACCCCCAGCTATTGTTTACACAACGACTTCATTAAGAAGTGACATGCTTAGTAGAGTGTGTAATGAGTCCATTATCTAATCAACTTGTAATGACAACATTGCCTCGTTAAGTTGAATATGCACAGTCTGTAAATTTCGTCTGTGTTTTCTTTGCTAATTTCATCCAACAACATGCACTGCTTGTTTATTTAAGGACATTTCATTAACAGAATAGAAGTATAAACATTAAGACTTGTCCCTATATATATGAGGTTGAGTTAGTCGTACCATTACTCATTCTGTGAAGATAAGAGAAATACATAACATGGGAAATTCTACCAGTTCAACTGTTCTTAACAATGAGAAATTCAGGTGAAAATAATTTACACATCATGCATGATGATTTGTGAAAAGAAAATTTTAGGTTTAAATTGTTCAACTGCAGTTTCTTGATATTCAATAGGCTTTGGTTTATAGTATATACTTTTTTTTCTTGCTCCAGAACTGAATCTATATTTCATAAGCCACAAACACTGTAAACCTCTCTTTGGAAAGTTAGTGTTTTTAAGACAGTTTAATGTGTTAATGTTACAAAGACCGATCATGAAGAGTTGATCCAACTTTAAAAGCAAGTTTAAAAAGTTATTAGGATGGTGATACAATTGAAATTTTTGTTATTATATACGTCAAAAGAGTGTCATGAGTGATTTTCATGCGAACCTTATGCTATTTGTTCATGTTCACTTTTCAAAAGCAGAATTATTTTGTACATCTTTATTTTGATGCATATTACAATTTTGAAATATTTTCTTACACTACTATCATGTTCAACATTCTGATTCAGATCCTGGCAAGATGAAAGCCTGTGCAACTCACTGAAAGCTGCAACTGCAACTTTTCCACAAGAAAAACTATGCGTGAACACTGACAAACTCAGTATTGATTCAGTGAAAAGTGCATCTTCAGAGATGGAGACATCACGCCATGAAGATAGCAGTATCGGAATCGCAGCTACCGAGAGTTTCAACAGTGATGGAACCGCTGTCCTCTCCGTCCAGTTTGACCGTAAATCGTCATTCCTTGCCCACAGTAACCCGAAAACCTCAACCCCGGGAAGAAACACCAACAAACCACGGACACTTGACGTTTCCATGGCATCAATATCAGGTCGAAGAAATGAACCTTCTGTCATTGCATCATCAAGTTCAATGACCTTTGGTGAAGAAAGTGACACAACAGCCTTGACCTCTACGATAAGTTTTGAGGGATCTGCACCAGGGTCACCGACTCAGTTGGACACTTCGGAGAGTTCATCACCAGCGACCTCACCGCCCCGGTCAGAACATAGAGCCCTGCAACAGAAGCATGTGATCGACCCGAGTCAGGTCCCGGAGATCCGGGTGGAAGCGGAGCCCGAGACGCTCTACCCAGAAGACATCAAAGTGCCCATTCTCGGGTATGAGGTCATGGAGGAGAGGGCAAAGTTTACTGTGAGTAGGACAAGAAGTTGATCTTTAAGTTTCTATGTCAGAGCTTGATTTCTTAGCAAATAGATTGTCAATTGAGTTTAAAATCTGCTTCAACTGTGAATTTTGAGAACTGAAATAGACACATTTGACAGAAAAATAGCAATTCATCTTAATATGTAGTCCCAAACAGTTTTCCAGGTTTCAAGTATTTATAGGTATGTTTAATTGTTTATATATATATTGACAGGTATACAAAATCCAGGTGCAAAAGACTGATCAGGACGTGTGGTTTGTCTTCCGTCGGTACAGCGACTTCTGTCATCTTAACGATCAGGTGCGTTTTATTCATCTTTTGTAGCTTTATTATTCCTTGATGTAAAAAAAGAGTGGTTTTCATAACAAATGAGTTTTAAAGGAAAATGAATTATTTAATGTTTCCTTAACCGTTGCAAATTAATTAAATTCATGTGATAAAGTGTCCTCAGTAGTTTAGTGTACTTTCAAAGTTATGTTTGCCAAGAGATAACATTTGTCAAATTCTGACACAAGATAATCCTATAGTAGTTTAGTTTACTTGTGCAGTGTTGTTGCTAGAGGGGGTTCTGGTAAATCATGTCTCCCCCAAAGGGTCGGGAGACAAATTGCTTTTGGCTGAGTTCCCGTCCGCGTTGTGATTGGAGTTGGCTTTCCCATTTGTTTCCAGAGCATAACTCTGAAACTACTTGATCAATCTTCACCAAATTTGGTATACATACTCTTCATATCATGTAGATGTGCCTTTTGGGGTTCAATCTTTTTTCAATTGTATTTTTTTTCGGTTTCCATACCAACAGTTTAGACTTTGTCATTTTGGAGGGTAGGGTTAGTTTTCCGAGCATAACTCTGAAACTACTTGACCAATCTTGACCAAATTCGGTATACATCTTTTTCATATATGATGTAGATGTGCCTTTTGGAGGTTTCAAATTCTTGTAAAAAAATTGGTTGAATATACAGCTACTGGCCCAGTTCCCCGGTATTCGCCTCGCACTTCCTCCCAAGCGCTGGTTCCGCAGCAACTACACGAGAGAGTTTCTGGACGATAGGTTGGACGGCCTACAGGCTTTCCTTAACAACGTCACCAGTCATGGAGAAATCTGCAACAGGTTTGTTATTTATTTATTTATTTATTTATTCCTCTCAGTGTTTACTATTAGTTTTATTATTTTTTTAAATCTTTTTCTATAATCAAATCTTTATATTTTCATCTATGAAATTTATTTTGGATATATTTTTCATTTATCAGTATTATGGTAATTTATTTGTTAATACAATTTTGAACTCATTTAAATTCACTCAACTAAACTTTAAGATGAAAGTTATTAATGAAAATTTGACATTTGTAAGGAATTGATTGTATAACAACAGATGTTTGATCCCGATTGTATGTCTTCTGCTACATCAATGCAGAGAGAATGGGTCACTTATTAGCAGCCCCGTCTAAGGACGGGGCTGCTATCAGTTTTTGTGAAGTTTCCATCGCCGCTGCCGCCGCCGCCGCCGCACTCGTACTACTAGCTATAACTTTTTTCCCCTAAGCTTTCCAGAACTCTTATTCATACCTTACTCCTCATACCTCGGGGGAACGATTTTGACACGTTCACTTTCAAGGTCAAAGGTCAAGGTCACGAGCTATGTATTCACACTAAGAATTCCTTGTAAACGCGATAACTTGAAAAGTTTTTGTGCTATGAAGCTCTAACTTGGTATATATCATCCTTGGAAAAGTAAAAAATTTTGAAAAGGTTTTGGCTACAATCCGTCAAAGGTCAAGGTCACAGCAAGGTCATGACGTAAGCATGTTTTAGCGAAAATGCTTTATTTTAACTATGAACACTTTTAATCAATACATGATTGTTATACTCAAAAAAAAGTGTTCAATGATTGTGTGACCTTGAAGGTCAAAGGTCAAGGTCATGAGATATGAGTTATTACAAAATGCACTAAATTGGGGTATAACTTTATCCCATTTAGCTTTTCAGAACTCATGAACATGTCTAAATGTTAATACTTCCAGGGAATCATTATGACATGTTCACTTTCAAGTTCAAAGGTCAAGGTCACGAGTTATAAAATCACCACAAAATTCTTTGTAAACACGGTAACTTGAAAAGTTTTTGTGCTATGAAGCTCTAACTTGGTATATATCATCCTTGGAAAAGTAAAAAATTTTGAAAAGGTTTCGGCTACAATCTGTCAAAGGTCAAGGTCACAGCAAGGTCATGACTTAAGCATGGTTTAGCGAAAATGCTTAATTTTAACTATGATCACTTTTTATCAATACATGATTGTTATACTCAATAAAAAGTGTTCAATTATTCTGTGACCTTGAAGGTCAAAGGTCAAGGTCATGAGATATGAGTTATTGCAATTCCTTCTAAACACAATAACTTGAAAAGTTTTTGTGCTATGAAGTTTAGATTTTGTATATATTATCTCTTGAGAAGTACAACATTTTCAAAAAGTTTTGGGTACTAACTGTCGAAGGTCAAGGTCACAGCAAGGTCAACATATATGGAGAAAATGGATTAATTGTATTTTTAACACTTTATTTCATTACAATAATGTTATACTCAATGAAATGTGTTCATTGATTGTGTGACCTTGAGTGTCAAAGGTCAAGGTCACGAGAAAATTCCCAATTTGGTGAGGCCTGTAAAAGGCGGAACAGGGTAAGGCGAAACCCAAAGTTCCGGGGCTGCTCTGCTTTTGCAGTATCCCGCAAATGCTAATCTAGTTTTTATACTCTTTTAAAAATTGAAATGAAGGGCGTTTTTTGGTGAGTTTTCATACCTGTTATTGAGATGGTGACATAGATGCTTGGCTACTTTTTAGCTCATCAGGTCTGAAAGACCCGATGGGCTTATGGCATGGCATGGCGTCCGGCGTCCGTCCGTCCGTCCGTCCATCCGTAAACTTTTCACATTTTCGACTTCTTCTCCAGAACCAATGACTCTAGAGAGCTCAAATTTGATGTGGAGACTCCTTGGCAATTGGGGATTTTAAATTGTAGATTTCATGACCTCATGACCCCAAATGGGGTCACAGGGGTCAAAACCTTAAAAACCTATTTTCATCTTCTTCTCCAGTTCCAAAAGATCTAGAGAGCTGAAAAATTGTGTGTAGACTCCTTGGCCAATGGGGTTTCTAAATTGTAGATTTCATGACCCCATGACCCCTATTGGGGTCACAGGGGTCAAAACCTTAAAAACCTATTTTCATCTTCTTCTCCAGTTCCAAAAGGTCTAGAGAGCTGAAAAGTTGTGTGTAGACTCCTTGGCCAATGAGGATTCTAAATTGTAGATTTCATGACCTCATGACCCCAATTGGGGTCACAGGGGTCAAAACCTTAAAAACCTATTTTCATCTTCTTCTCCAGTTCCAAAAGATCTAGAGAGCTGAAAAATATTGTGTAGAAACCTTGGCCAATGGGGTTTCTAAATTGTAGATTTCATGACCCCATGACCCCAATTGGGGTCACAGGGGTCAAAACCTTAAAAACCTATTTTCATCTTCTTCTCCAGTTCCAAAAGGTCTAGAGAGCTGAAAAATTGTGTGTAGACTCCTTGGCCAATGAGGATTCTAAATTGTAGATTTCATGACCTCATGACCCCAATTGGGGTCACAGGGGTCAAAACCTTAAAAACCTATTTTCATCTTCTTCTCAAGATCCAAAAGGTCGAGAGAGCTAAAAAGTTGTATGTAGACTCCTTGGCCAATGAGGATTCTAAATTTTAGGTTTGGTTACCCCTTGACCCCAATTGGGGTCACAGGGGTCAAAACCTTAAAAACCTATTTTACTCCATCTTCTCCAGTTCCAAAAGTTCTAATGAGCTAAAAAGTTGTGTGTAGACTCCTTGGCCAATGGGGATTCAAACTTGTAGATTTTGTGACCCAATGACCCCAAATGGGGTCACAGGGGTCAAAAAAATTTTCCATCAAAAGTCTGATGAGCTACAGAGCCTATGGCTCTATTTTTACTCTTTTTGTCTCCCTGTAGCTTAAGTATTTTGAAACCTTAATTACCGAATTGTTAGATTACCAATAACATCAGACTGAATCTCAAGCTCACTGGATGTTTTTATACCCGAGGGTAAAGGGGTAAAGAAGTGAGCAATGATTAAGAATTTTCCAATCATCTTATTATCTCAAGGTATTTCAATGAGTTCTCTCCCTTTCCAGTAAAGCAGTGAGAGAGTTTTTCTGTTTTGACGAGCCTCCGGGCCCCCATGACAGTCTGGAGGAAAGTCGGGTATGTATGTTGCCATGGCAACACAATGATTTGTCGTGTTATATTTCTGACAGGTTATTTTCTTACTTCTTTGACCAATTGAAATACATGTTGAAGGCTTATGGCAAACAATGAAGAGTAATTATTCATGGAATATCATGTACCATGTTTGTTTTTGCTACACCGATTCATTTCTTTTCCTCCAATGATTAAAGGCGTTCACACAAAAATGGTTACATTGGGTTTTTGCTTGATACTTAATAACTTCTACAATTATGGAGAATTTCGCTGAGTTGTGAGTTGTTTGATCGTCATTTGACATTAACTAATATTTATTGAAAAAAATGTTTTTTTATTAAACGTGCTTCCCCTTATGTTGCTATGTCTTCAAGTTTTAGCAAGAGTACTGTTTGCTGCTAAATGAGAAGAGCTATCTTTCGAAATGTAATTAATTGTGATGTTCTCTTGCTATAGTAAGGATCCTTTATGGACATGTTCAAGTGTTGTGTATGTTGCAGGCGTTGTGTGAGACGCTGGAGGAGTCGGTGTACAACGTGCGGAAGGAGTGTGACGAGAAGGATCGCGAGATCTCCCTGCTGAAGGAGGAGCTCGAGCTGTACCGCAACCAGGTCACCATGCTGTCCAAGTGCCTCAGGTTCGTCCACTTCTATATATTCATTTGGATGCACAAATTTGTCCAGTCTAAGTAAACCTAGCCTCTATATTATCCGTGTCACTCCTATACCGAGTCTAACAAGGCCTAGTAGAGGGTCGCGTCAGCTGACCTTTCTTTATCTATGACCAAACATTTTTTGTGCGAGGGCAGACTATTTCGGCTTGGTAAGATGAGTTCTGATTGGTCATTTGGATACGTGGGCTGACGCGACTCTCTACTAGACGTTTCTAGACTCAGTACAGGAGTGAAACGGATAAAATTGAGGCTAGGTTTACTTAGACAGAAATTTGTCATATGTGCACATGTACACGCCACATTTATATATTCATATTGTCAAACAGGAGTGACATATTTGTCATATGTGCACATGTAAACGCCACTTTAGTATATTCATATTGTTAAACAGGAGTGACATATTTGTCATATGTGCACATGTACACGCCACCTTTATATAATCATATTGTTAAACAGGAGTGACATATTTATCATATGTGCACATGTACACACCTCATATATATTTGCCTCGACCTGAATTTTCTAAGCTTTCTTAGTGCTAAGATAGTCGTAAGTTCCATACATTAACATTGATTCACCACTATCTTAGCATTAAGAGAGCTTCGGAAATCTAGGCCCTGAATTGTGGAAATTGTTTGTATTCAAATGATTAGACATGTGACATATATTTTCCTGAATCACTTGTCACTAAGTGCCTCATGTACTTGGAAATCATATTATAATTTTCATACGCATTGCCTGCTAGTTAACAGAAAGGACATAATATCTTTGCAAAACGCCTACCAAATAGCATCAATCAAGCTCTAATCAGAACTGGAAGGCAGAGATCACTAAATCAGGAACATTCGATATACAACACTGTTATCAAAACAACATCACACTTCTTCCAAAATATTTTTCCACCAGGACCTGACAAAAAATCTATTTTTATTTTCACTTAGCTTCTAAATGATTTACCCGAATATAGCACTTGAGTAATTACATGTTTGCAGGTCAGAGACGGATATAAAACAGATGCTAGAGAGACAATTTGACCAGATAGAGACACAATCTTGTTGTTTTCTCAAACCCTTCCTCAGCAAGTACCTCAAGAGTAGAGTAAAACAGAGCTTTTCTTATAAGCACTGCAATGTGAAACAGGAGGGACACAAACACTGCAATGTGAAACAGGATGGACACAACTATTGCAATGTGAAACAGGATGGACACAAACACTGCAATGTGAAACAGGATGGACACAACTATTGCAATGTGAAACAGGATGGACACAAACACTGCAATGTGAAACAGGATGGACACAACTATTGCAATGTGAAACAGGATGGACACAAACACTGCAATGTGAAACAGGATGGACACAACTATTGCAATGTGAAACAGGATGGACACAAACACTGCAATGTGAAACAGGATGGACACAACTATTGCAATGTGAAACAGGAGGGACACAAACACTGCAATGTGAAACAGGATGGACACAACTATTGTAATGTGAAACAGGAGAGACACAAACACTGCAATGTGAAACAGGATGGACACAACTATTGCAATGTGAAACAGGATGGACACAAACACTGCAATGTGAAGCACACCCTATTATATGCTTTCACAAAGTGCCCTGTAAAACAAGAGGAAGGACAGCAACATTGCAATGTGAAACAAGAAGATTGCAATGTGAAACAACAGAATTGCAATGTGAAACAAGAAAATGGCAATGTGAAACAACAGAATTGCAATGTGAAACAACAGAATTACAATGTGAAACAAGAAAATGGCAATGTGAAACAACATGATTGCAATGTGAAACAAGAAGATTACAATGTGAAACAAGAAGAATGCAATGCGGAACAACATGATTGCAATGTGAAACAAGAAGATTACAATGTGAAACAAGAAGAATGCAATGCGGAACAACATGATTGCAATGTGAAACAAGAGGATTGCAATGACAAACAAGAAGATTGCAATGCAAAACAACAGGATTGCAATGTGAAACAAGAAGATTGCAATGTGCAACAACAGGACTGCAATGTGAAACAAAAGGACGAAGACAAACATATCAAAATGAATCAAACCTTGTTAGGTGTATACAAACAGTACAATGTGAAGCAGTCCCTGTTTGGTGATAATAATAAGTGTAGAGGGAAGAAAATGAGGACTCACAAACGTGGCAGTTTATGCAGGACAGGAGAGTCAGTGAAACAGAAACGAGTCAGTTTTGATCTGACAAAGACAGCTGGGAAAGATAGTTGGGTGACATGGTTTTGATAGAAAAGAAAAACATTCTTCCTAAGGAATGAAGGCAGACCAATTGAAGATGTGTATCAACCAGTGGTTACAAGATAACCATGAGGCATTCAACCCTAACGATGAAGAAAGGTTGATGATGCAATCATGAGAGCCTCAGAATGGTTGAAGGAGATAAGCTGAAAATTCTTTCTCATGTTGATGAAAGGTAGTCCTATTGATCGGAAAGTAAGGACAGATTTGATGCAGAATGGTTGATGATGAAATCATGAGATGATCGGAATGGTTGAGAGAGAAAAGCAGAAGACAAATGTAGGAGGTGTGTCAACCAGTGGTTAGAAGATAACCATGGAGCATTCAACCCTTTTTCATGTAGAAAGATGCATGATGAAATCAGGAGATGCTGAAATGGTCTTCCAACAATCCCAATGGTTGAAAGGAGTGGTTGATTTTTCACACAGGTTTAGAGAAAGATTTATACAACCGTGATTGAATCCAGATTGAATATCAACGAGTAAGAAAGCAGATGAATCATTTAACAGATAATGTGGCTTCAACCAGGAGAGGATGTGAGATTAAATCATTCAACCATGACTGAATCGGGATGGAACATCAATCAGTGACAGATAGAGGATGAATCATTTACCAGATTTAAGTGTATTCAACTGTTTCAGATGGAGAATGGTTGAATCATGTTGTCTGACATCCAGGAAACATTTGGTTGGGTTGGTAGCATTGAGGTTTTTATTCAACTTTGCTGATTAAATTGACAAATCCTTAACCAGCTTATTTCACACACTGGTTGAAGGAAGGTTGGTCATTCAACCAAGCAGATTTGAATTCTGGTGAATCATTCATCCATGAAGGAAAGTGGATCACTCAACAAAGACAGGTTGAAGGACAGTGAATGTCCTAGAAAGTATATAAGAAGTTTTATCTTACCTTACAGTAAAATACTTGTTTTTGATTGGCTGATGATCGACTCGTTTTATCTTATGTACCCCGGGGACTCTCACCTCTCACGGTGTACAAATTTCATGTACCCCACTGCCATAGAAACAGCTCCTCTCAGAAGAGGTGTCCATAACATTAAGATGATGTTATCAAATGACGCACGCGGTGTACAGACTTTACATTAGTTTGATTAGCTGTTTTCGTGATCATCTATTATAGATTTGTTTTCTCATTTTATGTTTTATTTGGAAACAAATTACGCATTGCATTACTTGCACATGCTATAGAATTAAAATCAAATAGTATTTGAGCATGTTTCGGCTGGTAGTTTTACGTAACACGATTCATAACATTTCAGTCGGGTAGGCTGACGCCAATTTGTTTACATTAAGGCTCAAGGGCTCAAGGCGTTCAAGCGATGACCCCGTTAACGGCAGTCAAAATAAAATGAATATATTTTCTTATGACATGACGGTAAGATAAATCCGTTGTATACTTCTCCCTCGGGTAATACGGTCTAATGTACTATCTGCGTGAAAATGTCGGCCCTCGCCTTCCGGCATGAGCAACATTTCCACAAAGATGGTACATCAGACCGTGTTACCCTCGTGAGAAGCATACAACTTAAAATGTACATAAAAACAGCAAGATTTTCTGGGCATTGCTTACTACTTTTATCAGGAGTCGGTAATTGATGGGTTGAACAAAAACTAATCAAATAGTCTCGAGAAATGGTTGGTCATTTTATCAAGAAAGTTTTAACTATTACAGGTAAAGATCAACCATTTGGGATTGTTGGGAAGTTGGGTCATTCAACCATTAAGAGTTGATAGAAGGGTAGGTCCCTGCTCTGTGATTGTTTGAAGAAATCTTTCAATTATGGTAGAAGGGAGATTGTTCATTCTACCATTATTATTATTATTATTATATGAATATTTATATAGCGCGCATATCAATCCACTCGTGGTTGCTCAAGGCGCTTGGTTGATAATAGATGGATTTGAATCTAGGAATGGTTTTGAGTCTCTGTATCTGTATCTGTATCAATACTGAAGATTAACTCAATCCTGAGCAATGAACTCTTCAGGGCTGTGTGCGCGCACGCTAGCGAGAAATTAGTATGATGATGACAGTGAAGCTTTGAACTTCTCCACTGTCTCACTGTTCACTGATGTTTCTGGTAAGGTGTTCCAGTTTATTATGGTGCGGGGGATGAATGAATGTTTGTAGACGTCGGTTTGACAGGTATGAATGATAAGAGTCTTTGAGTGTCTATTTCTTGCTGGTCTGGAGTTCTGTTGGAGGTGTTGATCGGCGGGGATCGCTACCAGGTCGTTGATGATCTTATACATCAGGATCAGTCGCTTGTCTCGTCGTCTGTCTGCGAGAGGCTGCCACTTGAGGTCGCGGAGCATTGCTGTGACACTGCTGTCTCTGCTGTAGTCGTTCTTCACAAACCTGGCTGCTCTATGTTGTATCTGCTCAAGTTTGTCGGTGTCTTTCTTCTGGTATGGATCCCACACAACGCATGAGTATTCGATGACAGAACGCACTAGGGATATGTAGGCTGTTTCTTTTAATTTACTGGGGCAATGTCTCAGGTTACGTCTGATGAAGCCAAGGATTGATGATGCTTTGTTTGATATTTTATTGATGTGAGATGTCCATTTTAGATTGTCGCTGATAGTGATTCCGAGATATGGGTTTCATTTACTTTTTCTAAGGTGTGGTTTTCGAGGTTGTAGTCAAAAGTTAATGGGGTTTTTGCTCTACTAATTGACATGAGGTAGCACTTGGTGGTGTTGAATCGCATTCCCCAGGTTGTTGCCCATTTTCCCAGTGATTCCAGGTCTTGTTGGAGCTGTTGTTGATCTCTGATGGTTCTGATAGAGCGGTATAGCAAGCAGTCGTCTGCAAAAAGTCTTACTTGAGATTTTACATGTGATGGTAGATCGTTTATGTGTAGGAGGAAGAGGAGTGGTCCAAGGACGGTCCCCTGAGGGACGCCTGATGCAACTGGGCAGGAGTCTGAAGCTTCTCCGTTTATAACTACCTGCTGTTTCCTTTCCTTTAAGAAGTGTCTGATCCAGTTCAAAATTTTTCCGTTGATTCCATAGTTGTTTAACTTGTGCAGCAGTTTATTATGGGGTACGGTGTCGAAGGCTTTACTGAAGTCTAGTATCATTAGATCAGTTTGGGTTTTTTGGTCGAAAGATTTCATGATGTCGTGCATGGTGATAACGAGTTGACTTTCACATGAGTGTCCGGATCTGAAGCCGTGTTGCAGGGATGTCAGGATATTGTGTTGTTCCAGATGGTACAGGATATGTCGACATATGATGTGTTCCAGAGTCTTACATAGGACACTTGTCAAAGAGACTGGGCGGTAATTACTCGCTGTGTGTTTATCCCCTTCCTTGAAAACCGGGTGATGTTAGCATCTCTCCAGTCCGTTGGTAGGGTACCTGTCTCTAGACTCTGCTGGAAGATGTCTGTGATACATGGTGCTATTTCAGCAGCGCAGTTCTTAAGGATCCAATTTGGGATGTTGTCCGGTCCACTGGCTTTACTGGTGTTGATATTTTGCAGTAGTTTTACGATGCCTATAACGGTGATGTTGATGTCTGCGATTGGTGGGTAGTTTGGTTGAGGTAATGAAGGTAGTTGTTCTTCTGGGTTCTCTTTCGTGAAAACGGATTGAAATTGTTTGTTTAGTAAGTTTGCTTTGTTTTTGTTGTCCTG
Source organism: Steromphala cineraria (assembly GCA_916613615.1). Classification (NCBI taxonomy): domain Eukaryota; kingdom Metazoa; phylum Mollusca; class Gastropoda; order Trochida; family Trochidae; genus Steromphala; species Steromphala cineraria. The sequence goes on from OU744730.1 coordinate 9,728,828, forward strand.
GTACAAAATCCCGTTGTCCTTTATTCCAGCTACTCCGATGTTGTCTTTCCTTCGGCTCTTTACATATTTCCAAAAGCATTTGTTGTTGCCTTCTTCTAGTGATTTTTCCATAATGTTGTTAACGTAGTTCCAGTGTGATTGCCTGACTTCCTTCTGTGTAGTACGTTTACTATCTCGGTACCTATCCCAATCTTCTTCTATGTTTGTAGTCTTTGCCCGTGCAAACAGTTTGTGTTTTCTTCTTATCATCTTACGTGTCTTGTTTTTGATCCATGGTAGATTATTCTGTTTTGATGTCAGTTTTGATGGGATGTTATTCTCCATTATTTCTTCCATACCACGTTTCAGTTTTAACCATTTTTCCTCAACTGTGTCATTGTATGAGTTGGAAATTTAAGAAGTTGCTTGGGCAATGCAGCGTCCATGTTTTTAAGGCATTGATGTTTATTCAATCAAGACAGTTTGAAGGAAGCCATGATTCAACCGAATGAAGCTGTTTCGATCATTATGGATTATTCAATCGTAGAATGTTAAAGGAACTGTTAATCAATTGAAAACAGATGCTACAAATGGCAGAAATTAAGCCAGGTTAAAAAGATTTTGAGTTGAAGAAGTTTCAATAGGCATTGTTTATCATACAATCATTTATTGAAAGAGGGATGTTGAATAAGGGGGATGCTGCAAGTTTGATAGATGACTCAACAATGATTATGCCCTTTTTTCAAAATATTGGTAATATATGTGATAGAACGGTTGAAAACTTATTGTCACTCCCAACACCTTGAAGAAAAGCAAACTTTTAATCCAAGTAATATTAAAAAAAACAAACATTCAATTTGTATAACGGATCTTCCAAGGAAATGGGGTAAGTTTATTTTGCAGTGGAATATAAGAAAAGATGACATAAAACACATCCTGAAGATGAGTCAAGACTCCATTCAAGAAACAGCCATTTAGTGGACACACCTGGAAATAGCCAAGAGAACACAAGGTTATGAAAAGGATAGCAAGATCACTAGAAGGCAAAGTCCTTGCAGCAAACAAGAGCTAAGAAAAGCAAAGCAAAGGATTGGAAGATTGCTAAAAGGGAAAAAAATTCACTCACGACTTCAGCAAATGGACAAAAGACAAAACATTAAAGTGATATCTTTGAGTTGAATTGTTTGGTGCTTTCAAAATGCCTCTAAATGTGCTTGCATCCAATCAGGCTTCTCCCCCTCGAGCCCGAGAACCGATCGTATTACAACCGAGGTTTGATCAGGATTTTTATGACTTGATCTACCTCCGTGAGGAGAGAATGTATAAATGAGGTTGTATTTGACAGATAACCAATCACAATACAGCAGAGACTCAGACCTGAGTGACTATTGATATTCTGACAGAAATCTGAAATGTTGAAGATGCTTTATCATGACAGTTGAATTAATGCAGCATCAAGTCTGACTGTGTTTTTAGGAATAAAAATATTGACTCCACAAAGATACAAACTGGTTCCATCTGAGGTTTCCTTTCACAACAGTCTGATAACGGCCCTATTGGTTGCATGTTCTGATACCAATTAAAACCAGACAAACCCTTGTCATTAACAGACCCATCACATCATATACATGTGTTTCAAAAGAAATCTAGTGGCAATCATGCAACATAATGAAGGTTAAGGGACATATCTGTAACTTTATTTGTAAGTGATATCAAGACAAATGGAATGAGGGTATTGATTTCATTGACAATAAAAATCAATAAAATTATTCTCTGACTTTGTTTTTCTTTTAAATTGCAAAACTTATGAACTCCCCTACTATGACCAGTAGTATGTTTTTAGTTCAGTTGATTTGTGCAACTATACCATCAACTTCTAGAATGCTGAGAAAAATGTTTAGTACGAAAAAAGAACAGTTTAGCTGTAATATTTGAAGAAAAAATCATTGTCTCTCTGAAAACCTTAAACAAGCTCAGGTTCTCATTACTCATCACTGGTTCTCACCAGTAAACGTTCTGTTCTCACAAGTCTTCTCTTATTTCACAATGCATAGGACTGTGAATAAGGAAGGATGTTAAGTTCTAATGGAGAATGCTATGGAGACATGATTCATCAAATGAATCTGGCCTGAAGGGAAGAGTTGATTAACTTTCTTGAATCAACAACTCCAAATGCATTTTTCATTAATGAACAACTCAGATTAAATGTGCAAATGAATAAAAAGTTAAATATCTATTTATACCTTGTTGCAGCATGAGTTACCAGGCTAAAGGCTGTCTGAAAGGGCACATGTCATATATGCTGCCATCAGCAACAGAGAAAGTCTTATTTTCACAAGCAGCAATTGAAAATATTTAACTTTTCTGCCTCACAAGATGAGATAAACATAGTATTTGTCAAGAATTGACAGATTTCCTCTGTTACATATAGCAGCATATATGACATGTGCCCTGTCAGACAGTCTGGTTATGCAACAAGGTATAAATAGATATTTTCCTTCCGAGATGAGATAAACATGATATTTGTTAAGAATTGACAAATATTCTATTCATTGGATGATGGAATTTTTCGATTATATGATGACATGGTTTCATGACATCAATCGCTTGAACTTGACATTACTTGAGTAATGATAAAGTTTATTGCCACCCAATAGACATTTTCCTCACAAAGCTTAAAAAGTCATATTCAAAATTTACTCATTTAAGCCTTTCTGCCAACACTTGACTTTTCTGTGCTTGCTCTCTAGCTTACTATAATGGAAAGAGTTACTTCAATCAGACTTCATCGGACTGAAAATAACATGGTGGCCTCTCTGTAAAAGTTTGTTGACTGAAAGATTTGTAAAGAGAGAGCAGCGCCTGTAAACTACACATCAATAGCTTTTTCCTTAATTCTATGCTTAATCAATCAGTACAAGTATTGCACCACAAACACAAAAAGATTGTCAGTGATTTGTTGTAGCAAGGATGATAACTAGAGGTAACAAATTATCGCTGGAGACGGCACTGTTATCAAACCGGAAAGTCAAGGGTCTAAAGCAAGGGTTAGACAATTGGTGTTAAGATTGATCATACTCTGTCATTTACAAAACACATACGATATCCTTTATAACAGCTCAGTGATTTTGTGATCTCTTCACACAGGGAGGTGAATACTGGACGAGATGGGTCGCTGCTGATGTCTCCGATCTCCCCGGAGCTCTCCATCGCTGAATGTGACATGGAGGTTAGTCTCGAACCAGAGGCTGATCAGTCACATGGCAAGGATGATAACAGGTATACTCATTATTTTTTAAATTTGTAACAAAAACGAAGATATTATTAAAGCTGTGTACAACACACAAAGTTACCGCAGAATAAGCCAGATTACATGTTCGAGTGTCCTCTTCATATATAGATGTAGATATTCCATCACTTCTGCATATTTTTGCACCCTGGGCCTATATTTTCGAAGCTCTCTTAGTGCTAAGATAGTCGTAAGCCAATGTTATAGTATGCTACTTACGACTATCTTAGCACTAAGAGAGCTTCGAAAATCTAGATCCAGGTTTATAATCTTGAGATCCGATTTATTGCTTCATTCAGATAAAATCTGATTATTTTCAAGGTCGCCTGAAGCCTCAAGGGAAACGTCGACCCCTATACAAGATCTTCCATCCCCCGGGAAGAGAAAGAAAAGACATCGAGAAGTCCCTGTTATAGTACATAAGGAGGCCGAAGAAACATGATTGTTTTCCACTATGTGTCTGGCACAAGAGACGTGATATTTGCATTGAGATGAGTTGCCTCCCTTGGTGATCTGTCAGAATGAGTTCTCACCCTTGGTTATCTATCATGATGAATGGCCTTCTTTGGTAATAAGTCTGTTTAAGTTGCCTTCCTTGGTCATGTCACACTGAGTTGCCTCCCTTCGTTATCAGTCAAGATGAGATATCTTCCTTGTAGAACTCCTTCAAGATCAGTGACCTCTTTTTCATTCAGTCAAGATTAGTTGCCTCCCTTGCTGTCAAACATTGAGGATGAATAATCTCCCTTGCAAGAGAAATCAGAAAGAGAATGTTATCTCTGCTTCAACATTACTATTCTTTTTCGTCAGTCTGTTAAAGACGACCATGTTTCAAGGAGTACAAGTTACAAAATATTGATTTTGCAGGGATACAAATTTGTTTCATCAGGTAGTTTCCTCTCCTCACTGACTGATCACAGCCCAGTTAGTTATATATGTACGTTCAGCTAGCCAATCACAAGGCCTTCAGCAAAAGCCGTCGGTGCTATTGGGAGTTTACCATTTGTTACACATGATCGCTGCTATCCAGCTATTGATTAAGTTGACCCGCTTAATGACTAGGTTTTGTCTACAGAACATAGGACTTACAGGGCTGTGTTGAGACTGTGAGGAGACTGTACGTTTGTATCCTTGTAGTGTCAATATTTTAAAACTTAAATCCTCATATCACGGTTGATTTTTCACGGTCTTTTTCGGTTTATCAGAGATATTACTCGTCTTGCAAGATGGAGGACAACTTGACATCAATAATGGAGACAAAACCACAAGATTGGGTTCAGACAGTTATATATATCAAAAACAGACGGGGAAATGGTGTTATGAAGTTGTGTATCATGAACAAGTGCTAATATATTTTCAATATCAAGTTTATGAAAATGTTTTCCCAAAGTTCCTTCACCAACCAGAGCTTTCATTATGAACGACAGCTACCATTGTTGAAATACGTTTGCCAAGAAGAGATGAGCTTGAAGACTAAGAAAACGTCACTTGGTTGTTCTTTCGTTAAAAAATGCAGTCCCATGCCACAAACATTTGAAAGAGACTGTGTATTATTTCCACAGAGAGTGTCAATTGTACATATAAATGGTATTTACTTTGTATATAATGCTGATCTGTTACAAGTTGTAAATATGTAAGTAAACATGATGTGTTCACAAGTGTTATGCACAAGCCATACTAAACTTCAACTCAGCATTTTATCAGCAGAAAGGTACGTTTGCTCATTTTAATGTTTGTTAATTCAACATTCTGAGTAATTTGTTTTGCTTTGTTTTATCGTTTTATCATCGATTAAAAGTGGTTATATATGAAACAAATTACATTGATATGATTTTAGAATAATTTCGGTGAAATTACATAAAAGGTTTGATTCTTCAACTACATTTCAGTCGGATTTTAACTGATTTTAAACAAATCATTTTCGAAAATTGACAATTAAAACTTGGTGCTTTATTTATTGTCAAATTTCTTATTTATTTTCTTTTTGGTTGTTTTCTATTGATTTTTCTTCATTGATAGCTTGTAGAAAATGTTTTTATAGTGCAATATTTTCACAGTATTTCGAAATGCATCAGCTTTATGCTTATGGAATTTCCTTGATATGGCAGTTAATTTAATCTTTTTATAAAGCCAAACTTGTTCTCTGTTAAATGTAAGAATGCTTTTATAAGATGTATTAGCTAAATACAGAGTTATTTTTTATTGCTAAATTTCTATGACATAACTCTTTGCAAGGAATTATTTATGAAACACTCAAGTTAGGAAAACTTTATTTCCCTTCATTTTTTTAGCTAAGTAGTTGAATTATGAGTTGTCCTGGAATACTCAATGATTAAATATACTCTACAAGCTGATGTTCACAAATCACCTGAAAATAGATATTACCAAAACTAACAAACTGTCACCATTATAAACTTTAAAACTTGCACTAAAGTCATAAAAAAATTTCCTTACAATCTTGGACCAACTTTAGTTTATCAGTTTTAATTGTAGATCTATGAAAACTTTTGTATCATTACAACAGAGTGATCTTTATGCCTGACGCAACTTGTCTGCAAGAATTAAGCTCCATAAATGAAGCTTTATTTAAAAGGTGGAAAATTTTGCAATCTCATTGAAATAAGAGTGAATCAATCACTAGTACCTCTGTGCATTTCTGATGTATGTACTTGGTGGCAAGATAGCGCAGTTGTTAACACGTTCGACTTTGGATCAAGAAGTCCAAGTTTGAATCCCAGCAGGGACCTCAGCGACTTTGTCTGCAGTAGAGAACTATTCTACAACAGTAAGATTTGGGTGAAATGCTACACTGAATTTAACTACGGTACAACCATGGTTTGCTAGTTCCAGTCGATGCTTGCAGGTTTCACTGCAATGCATAGTCACAATAGTGTTGCAGGCTTTTTCCATGCAGTAATACTAGCAGCCCTGATATAAGTAAAATACTCTTGAAAATCACCTCTCCTCATCTCTTAGTACTGCTCCATAGAGCCATGTCAGATAACCTTTGAACTCAAGCCAGTGACAACATTTACAGGCCGAAGCTCAATGTTATAATATATCGGGCCTCTGATTGGTTTACTTATGGAAGATGAAAGGTCGCAGATCCAAATGCAACATGGTACAACTGATAGATTCTCTCCCATTTCAGTGAGATTGGTATATTCTGATTAATGTCATTATGTATAATAATGTTTTCCCCTATATCAGTCCATCAATCCAAGTGTCCTTACCACTAAGACAATATGTCTGTTATGTTTCTGTGTTGTAAATGGTGTTTTTTGCACCCCACTTTCAAGTCCTTCCTTTTGATATATTTGTACACTTTATAATCATCACATATTTATTGTATTGTGATACTTGTGTGATTTAGATTTCATAAAATTATCTATAATGCCATAGCCTTTCACCCTCACTTTAAACTCTGATTTCCAATGGAATTGGAGTTTAAAGTATGTATTTCAATTTTATAATAATGCTGTACATCAATATTCAGACAACTTTCTTTGGCAAAATGTAGTAAATTATATCTACTGTACTTTCATTAATTTTGTTATCTGTCACCTGTCACTTAATGTTTTCTTTTTATTCACAGTTTGCCAATTTTGTTTATTTTTTGAGTCAGGGTTTTTGTCTTTTCAACCTTTTTTTTTTTGAGGGTTTGTTTTTTGGAAAGATTTTAAATTTCTAAGGCTATGGATGTCATGAAGCAATTTGTGATTCATATAGCTTATGAGAAATTTGAAATATATCTTCTCTTTTGTTGTTTTGAGTTTGGTAATAAGCTTTTCTTACATGTATATCAAGTTGCAAGCTAAGTTGTGCTTTAATTAAGGATTAGAGAACCGGTTCCTTTTATCCAAGATTCAAGATGTTTTCATCTTCTTACCATTTGTTTCATTATTAAAACATGCATTGTATAAACATGATTTCTCGTGGTTCTGTTGTGTTTTAGTGAAGAACAAAAGAGTTGAAAATTGAAGATCAGATACATCCTGTCTCAGGGTCTGAACGTTCCGCTAACTCCACTAATCTGTACCCTGGTGTTAGAAGCTAGATTCGTACCCTGAGACAGGATGTATCGGATATCAGCTATCAACAAGAATATGACATATCTGATCGGATAGCTTGAAAAGTAGTGAATCAAAATGTGTCTATTTGCAAACTGGACCCTAGGAGAGTGCTTGTCGGAAGGTTAGGTTATCAGTTGTAGTTTACCGGTATCACCCTTGATTTTGGTAAGCCGCTGAACAACTAAGTCAATGGGATCTGCAAAACTCCTAAATGATGTCAAACAAGATCCTTAAGTCTTTCGTTGAAAATTGGTTTTCAATTCCAGCTCTTTAGCTGATAGCTTGGGTGAGAGCTATAAGGAGAGAGGGTTTACTTCGAAATTTCAAATGCAAAGTTTTGAGCATGCACTGAAAAGGACTGTTCAAAAGTCCATCTTCTTGTATCAAGCTGTTTAATTGGGTTTCTGTCTTAGAATCAAGGACAGGTACGATAATTTGAATTATGAGTTTCCTGATGAAAATTCCAAGGGGTGCCACAGTGATGAGCATCAAGCCTTTAGCCTTGAAAAACAAAGGATAGCTTTCCAAGAATCCATAACGATTAAGTGAATGTTCAAATACCAAACTAATGTACATGTTATAGATATACCCACACTTCCCGAGGTGTATCGCTCAATAACCTCCTGTTTGAATCGTGGGTCTCCGAGGCGTAGCGTAGCATAAAACATACATAAAACATAAAACAACAGAAAATACCACTGCTTGTATCAATCCTTATTAGCTCAGTCGATAATCGCTGCTCAACAACATAAAGGTCCCTGGTTTGATTCCCACCATCTTTGATTAAAATTCCCCCAAAAAACTTATAATTCTAAATTTTACAAGTCCGTTTATTTTTCCAACGTTGAAGATCTCTTCTCTTGACTAAGTGTAGGTTAACAATAAAGAGTAGGTGTATTAGAAAAGTAGAGGTGTATCAGTGGATAACCTACAGTTACAACAGAGAAAGGAGAGGTGTATCCGTCAATACACCTACAGTTAGAACAAAGGAAATCATAGCAACGAGACCGGATTTGGGTATAATAAGGAAAGGAAGGCAATTTGAGAGACTTCCTAAAATATCTCTTTATCTAAAAACCATCTTCATATGCTAGCTCATTTCAAAGTAACAGGAATCTTTGAAAAGGCCCTTGATAAAATTGAGGCACAGTATATAATGTTTATCAGTGATTTATTTGCATACCGGTACAATAATTGCATTCATCACGCTCATCCACTCACATATAACAATAAATTTATCTCTTAGTTTTATATTAGTTTATACACATACAACAACATTAAAAGAACATGAAGAGATTAATTTGTTCTCTACTGGAATGCGAAAGAAAAAATTGAACTGTGATACAATTTTAGACAACGCCCCATAGCGGGAAAAAGGACAACATTGTCTCACAAACAAATTCAAACGCTAGATTATGCATATGCACATTGACTTTTCAAGTAATCACTATTTCTGGTTTAGAGGGACTTTTTTTATTCAATCGCACATTGCAGTCACACAAAATCATTGCACAGAGAAATCATAGTTCATGTGTCATTCATTTATCCTCATTCTTTGAAATGATCAGTTTCTCACCATAGATGTAGTTAAAACAATAAAAACCTTAACTAACCTCTGTTGTTAGACAATCACTTCATGGCCCGCTGAACATTTACCTAGTAGTGGCAAAATGTATACCTAATAACATCAGAACATTTTTAGCCAATGGAACACTTCTTGCATTAAAAGTTTGCTGTTCGTCAACAGAGAAAGTCTTATTTTCACAAGCAGCAATTAAAAATATTTAACTTTTCTGCCTCACAAGATGAGATAAACATAGTATTTGTCAAGAATTGACAGATTTCCTCTGTTACATATAGCAGCATATATGACATGTGCCCTGTCAGACAGTCTGGTTATGCAACAAGGTATAAATAGATATTTTCCTTCCGAGATGAGATAAACATGATATTTGTTAAGAATTGACAAATATTCTATTCATTGGATGATGGAATTTTTCGATTACGCCAAAAACTGTCAATTTCATGGTAATGTTATATGATGACATGGTTTCATGACATCAATCGCTTGAACTTGACATTACTTGAGTAATGATAAAGTTTATTGCCACCTAGTAGACATTTTCCTCACAAAGCTTAAAAAGTCATATTCAAAATTTACTCATTTAAGCCTTTCTGCCAACACTTGACTTTTCTGTGCTTGCTCTCTAGCTTACTATAATGGAAAGAGTTACTTCAATCAGACTTCATCGGACTGAAAATAACATGGTGGCCTCTCTGTAAAAGTTTGTTGACTGAAAGATTTGTAAAGAGAGAGCAGCGCCTGTAAACTACACATCAATAGCTTTTTCCTTAATTCTATGCTTAATCAATCAGTACAAGTATTGCACCACAAACACAAAAAGATTGTCAGTGATTTGTTGTAGCAAGGATGATAACTAGAGGTAACAAATTATCGCTGGAGACAGCGCTGTTATCAAACCAGAAAAGCAAGGGTTAGACAATTGGTGTTAAGATTGATCATACTCTGTCATTTACAAAATACATACGATATTCTTTATAACAGCTCAGTGATTTTATGTTCTCTTCACACAGGGAGGTGAATACTGGACGAGATGGGTCGCTGCTGATGTCTCCGATCTCCCCGGAGCTCTCTATAGCGGAGTGTGACATGGAGGTTAGTCTCGAACCAGAGGCCGATCAGTCACATGGCAAGGATGATAACAGGTATACTCATTATTTTTTAAATTTGTAACAAAAACGAAGATATTATTAAAGCTGTGTACAACACACAAAGTTACCGCAGAATAAGCCAGATTACATGTTTGAGTGTCCTCTTCATATATAGATGTAGATATTCCATCACTTCTGCATATTTTTGCACCCTGGTTTATAATCTTGAGATCCGATTTATTGCTTCATTCAGATAAAATCTGATTATTTTCAAGGTCGCCTGAAGCCTCAAGGGAAACGTCGACCCCTATACAAGATCTTCCATCCCCCGGGAAGAGAAAGAAACGACATCGAGAAGTCCCTGTTATAGTACATAAGGAGGCTGAAGAAACAACATGATTGTTTTCCACTATGTGTCTGGCACAAGAAATGTGATATTTTCATTGAGATGAGTTGCCTCCCTTGGTGATCTATCAAGATGAGTTGCCACCCTTGCTGATCTGTCAGAATGAATTGTCACCCTTGGTTATCTATCATGATGAATGGCCTTCTTTGGTAATAAGTCTGTTTAAGTTGCCTTCCGTTGTCATGTCACACTGAGTTGCCTCCCTTCGTTATCAGTCAAGATGAGATAGCTTCCTTGTAGAACTCCTTCAAGATCAGTGACCTCTTTTTCATTCAGTCAAGAATAGTTGCCTCCCTTGCTGTCCAACATTGAAGATGAATAATCTCCCTCGCAAGAGATATCAGAAAGAGAAGGTTATCTCTGCTTCAACATTACTTGTCTTTTTCGTCAGTCTGTTAAAGACAACCATGTTTAATGAGTACAAGTTACAAAATATTGATTTTACAGGGATACAAATTTGTTTCATCAGGTAGTTTCCTCTCCTCACTGACTGATCACAGCCCAGTTAGTTATATATGTACGTTCAGCTAGCCAATCACAAGGCCTTCAGCAAAAGCTGTCGGTGCTATGGGGATTTGCTCTTGTGTACCATTTGTTACACATGATCGTTGCTATCCAGCTATTGATTACGTTGACCCGCTGAATGACTAGGTTTTGTCTGCACCGAATTGACTTCAGAACATAGGACTTACAGGGCTGTGTTTAGACTGTGAGGAGACTGTACGTTTGTATCCTTGTAGTGTCAATATTTTAAAACTTAAATCCTCATATCACGGTTGATTTTTCACGGTCTTTTTCGGTTTATCACAGATATTACTCGTCTTGCAAGATGGAGGACAACTTGACATCAATAATGGAGACAAAACCACAAGATTGGGTTCAGACAATTATATATATCAAAAACAGACGGGGAAATGGTGTTATGAAGTTGTGTATCATGAACAAGTGCTAATATATTTTCAATATCAAGTTTATGAAAATGTTTTCCCAAAGTTCCTTCACCAACCAGAGCTTTCATAATGAACGACAGCTAGCATTGTTGAAATACTTTTGCCAAGAAGATGAGCTTGAAGACTAACAAACGTCACTTGGTTGTTCTTTCGTTAAAAAATGCAGTCCCATGCCACAAACATTTGCAAGAGACTGTGTATTATTTCCACAGAGAGTGTCAATTGTACATATAAATGGTATTTACTTTGTATATAATGCTGATCTGTTACAAGTTGTAAATATGTAAGTAAACATGATGTGTTCACAAGTGTTATGCACAAGCCATACTAAACGTCAACTCAGCATTTTATCAGCAGAAAGGTATGTTTGCTCATTTTAATGTTTGTTAATTCAACATTCTGAGAAATTTGTTTTGCTTTGTTTTATCGTTTTATCATCGATTAAAAGTGGTTATATATGAAACAAATTACATTGATATGATTTTAGAATAATTTCGGTGAAATTACATAAAAGGTTTGATTCTTCAACTACATTTCAGTCGGATTTTAACTGATTTTTAACAATCATTTTTCGAAAATTGACAATTAAAACTTGGTGCTTTATTTATTGTCAAATTTCTTATTTATTTTCTTTTTGGTTGTTTTCTATTGATTTTTCTTCATTGATAGCTTGTAGAAAATGTTTTTATAGTGCAATATTTTCACAGTATTTCGAAATGGCCATCAGCTTTATGCTTATGGAATTTCCTTGATATGGCAGTTAATTTAATCTTATAAAGCCAAACTAGTCCTTTGTTAAATGTAAGAATGCTTTTATAAGATGTATTTGCTAAATAGAAAGATATTTTTTATTGCTAAATTTCTATGACATAACTCTTTGCAAGGAATTATTTATGAAACACTCAAGTTAGGAAAACTTTATTTTTCCTGCATTTTTTAAGCTAAGCAGTTGAATTATGAATGGTCCTGGAATACTCAATGATTAAATATACTCGACAAGTTGATGTTCACAAATCACCTGAAATTAGATATTACCAAAACTAACAAACTGTCACCATTATAAACTTTAAAACTTGCACTAAATTCATAAAACATTTTCCTTACAATCTTGACCAACTTTAGTTTATCAGTTTTAATTGTAGATCTATGAAAACTTTTGTATCATTACAACAGAGTGATCGTTATGCCTGACGCAACTTGTATGCAAGAATTTAGCTCCATAAATGAATCTATATTTAAAAGGTGTAAAACTTTGCAATCTCATTGAAATAAGAGTGAATCAATCACATGTACCTCTGTGCATTTCTGATGTATGTACTTGGTGGCAAGATAGCGCAGTTGTTAACACGTTCAACTTTGGATCAAGAAGTCCAAGTTTGAATCCCAGCAGGGGCCTCAGCGACTTTGTCTGCAGTAGAGAACTATTCTACAACAGTAAGATTTTGGTGAAATGCTACACTGAATTTAACTCAGTACAACCATGGTTTGCTAGTTCCAGTCGATGCTTGCAGGTTTCACTGCAATGCATAGTCACAATAGTGTTGCAGGCTTTTTCCATGCAGTAATACTAGCAGCCCTGATATAAGTAAAATACTCTTGAAAATCACCTCTCCTCATCTCTTAGTACTGCTCCATAGAGCCATGTCAGATAACCTTTGAACTCAAGCCAGTGACAACATTTACAGGCCGAAGCTCAATGTTATAATATATCGGGCCTCTGATTGGTTTACTTATGGAAGATGAAAGGTCGCAGATCCAAATGCAACATGGTACAACTGATAGATTCTCTCCCATTTCAGTGAGATTGGTATATTCTGATTAATGTCATTATGTATAATAATGTTTTCCCCTATATCAGTCCATCAATCCAAGTGTCCTTACCACTAAGACAATATGTCTGTTATGTTTCTGTGTTGTAAATGGTGTTTTTTGCACCCCACTTTCAAGTCCTTCCTTTTGATATATTTGTACACTTTATAATCATCACATATTTATTGTATTGTGATACTTGTGTGATTTAGATTTCATAAAATTATCTATAATGCCATAGCCTTTCACCCTCACTTTAAACTCTGATTTCCAATTTTATAATAATGCTGTACATCAATATTCAGACAACTTTCTTTGGCAAAATGTAGTAAAAAAATTATATCTACTGTACTTTCATTAATTTTGTTATCTGTCACCTGTCACTTAATGTTTTCTTTTTATTCACAGTTTGCCAATTTTGTTTATTTTTTGAGTCAGGGTTTTTGTCTTTTCAACCTTTTTTTTTTTGAGGGTTTGTTTTTTGGAAAGATTTTAAATTTCTAAGGCTATGGATGTCATGAAGCAATTTGTGATTCATATAGCTTATGAGAAATTTGAAATATATCTTCTCTTTTGTTGTTTTGAGTTTGGTAATAAGCTTTTCTTACATGTATATCAAGTTGCAAGCTAAGTTGTGCTTTAATTAAGGATTAGAGAACCGGTTCCTTTTATCCAAGATTCGAGATGTTTTCATCTTCTTACCATTTGTTTCATTATTAAAACATGCATTGTATAAACATGATTTCTCGTGGTTCTGTTGTGTTTTAGTGAAGAACAAAAGAGTTGAAAATTGAAGATCAGATACATCCTGTCTGAACGTTCCGCTAACTCCCCTTATCTGTACCCTGGTCTCAGAAGCTAGATTCGTACCCTGAGACAGGATGTATCAGATATCAGCTATCAACAAGAAGATGGCATATCTGATCAGATAGCTTGAAAAGTAGTGAATCAAAATGTGTCCATTTGCAAACTGGACCCTAGGAGAGTGCTTGTCGGAAGGTTAGGTTATCAGTAGTAGTTTACCGGTATCACCCTTGATTTTGGTAAGCCGCTGAACAACTAAGTCAATTTGATCTGCGAAACTCCTAAATGATGTCAAACAAGATCCTTAAGTCTTTTGTTGAAAATTGGTTTTCAATTCCAGCTCTTTAGCTGATAGCTTGGGTGGGAGCTATAAGGAGAGAGGGCTTACTTCGAAATTTTTAGCATGCACTGAAAAGGACTGTTCAAAAGTCCATCTTCTTGTATCAAATTCAAGCTATTTAATTGGGTTTCTGTCGTAGAATCAAGGACGGGTACGATAATTTGAATTATGAGTTTCCTGATGAAAATTCCAATAATGATAATAATAATGTGCATACTTATATTGCGCAGTGTACTTTCACAGCTGCTACTAATCACGACCATGTAGGTCAGTACATCCAATTTTCAGGTACCCATTTTAACAGCTGGGTGGACTGAGTGCAATGTGGATGAAGTGCCTTGCCCAGGGACACAACACAGGATGAGACCCAAGTCACAAATTTTGGTGTCTCCACCGGGATTCGAACCCGGGTCTCCGGCGTGAGAGGCCAGCATGCTAACCACTACACCACTGTGCTTTTTTTCCAAGGGGTGCCACAGTGATGAGCATCAAGCCTTTAGCCTTGAAAAACAAAGGATAGCTTTCCAAGAGTCCATAACGATTAAGTGAATTTTCAAATACCAAACTAAGGCAATTTGAGAGACTTCCTAAAAAACCTTCTTCATATGCTAGCTCATTTCAAAGTAACAGGAATCTTTGAAAAGGCCTTTTATAAAAATGAGGCACAGTATAATATATAATGTTTATCAGTGATTTATTTGCATACCGGTACAATAACTGCATTCATCACGCTCATCCATACACATATAACAATAAATTCATCTCTTAGTTTTATATTAGTTTATACACATACAACAACATTAAAAGAACATGAAGAGATTTGTTCTCTGTACTGGAATGCTAAAGAAAAAATTGAACTGTGATACAATTGTCTCACAAAAAGTTTCAAACACTAGATTGTGGAAATGCACATTGACTTTTCAAGCAATTTCCTATATCTGGTTTTGAGGGACTTTTGTAATTCATACACACATTGCACTCATACAAAATCATTGCACAGAGAGATAGAGTTTCATGAATCTTCATTCTTTAAAGTGGTCAGTTTCTCACCATAGATGTAGTTAAAACAATAAAATCCTTATCTAATCTCTGTTGTTAGACAATCACATGGCCTGCTGAACATTTACCTAGCGGCAAAATGTATACCTAATATTATCAGAAAAATTTTAGCCAATGGAACACTTCTTGCATGAAAAGTTTGCTGTTTGTCAATATGATGCCAAATTGCTTGACCTTGTCCTGTCAAGCCGACAATAAGTGCAAAGTGCATAGTCAAATAGATGTTAAGCATACACTAATGACTGAGTTTTTCAGAATGATAACTTTTTAAACAGCTTTACCGGCATAAGTAGTTTTGATTGCATCCAATCAAGCTTCCCCTTTTTAACCCAAGAACTACCAGTATGACAACAGAGGTTAGATCAGGATCTTAAGACTAAAGCTAGCTCTGTGAAGAGCGAACAGTAGAAGACGTGATAATAAACATTGTTCAAACTTCTCATCATCATTGGTATGATGCATCAAGTTTCTTGAGACGCTCTGGCATCCTGGCAAGCAAGATTTCAAAATTTCTCTCACTTTGCATTATCAGGATTCTTAACTTCTTGTCAGATTTCAAGATTTCAAGATTTCTCTCACTTTTTTATCAGGATTCTTAAATTCCTGCCAATTTCAGCCAAACTTGAAACATTAATACCAGGTAAACATTCACTTTGTTACTTGTCAAAAGATTTTCAGTTTCAAAGCAAAAAATGGTCACCATTATTGGGCTTGTATACTCTCCGAGTTGGCACCATTCTCATAGTCATCATATATACACTTGTACTCCTGGAAACATCTCTTTAATTGTTGCTTCGGCATCTGAGGTACTGCACACAGGATTACCGCTAAGTTTCAGGGTTCGAATCCCGGGACATGTTGTCAATGGTTTCAGGTCTTCTGGTGACGAAAGGACTGGACTGATGTAAGGATTATAGATCAAAACAATTAATTAATTTGTTTTAAAGTTATTCAACCATATTTTGAAAATATAGAAACTTTGTGTAGTTACTTGAGAAATAAGGTATAGAGGAAAACAATGCAGAGGAAGAATTTGGATTACATACAGTAGAACACGGATATAGCGAACTCGGATATAGCGAACAATCGGATATAGAGAACAAATTTTCAAGTCCTGTCCCTATATAATATCATTAAAGTTATATGTGTATAGCGAACACCCGATATAGCCAACTAAATTCTTTGGTCCCTTGGTGTTTGTTATATATCTGTGTTCTACTGTACCTACAAAAGGAAAATATGATTTGCATAAAATTGCTTATAAGTAAAGGTATGTACCCTGTAAATGAAGGGCTTAATAACAGTCTTGAAAACAATTACGGTAACCTTGTCCTGGTTGTATGATTGGCTCAAATCCTATTTTTTTTTAAATGAAATATTTTATATTCTGAATTTCATTTCACATGAAAAAGGTGGAGGTAGAATCATAAAAAATAGAGCCACTGGCTCTGTAGCTCATCAGGCGTTTAATTTTATTTTGCTTTAGGGTGTGGCCAATGTGGTTCCCCCTTAGTAGGGGCCACAGGGCCACGAAAGCTACAATTTATAATCCTCACTAGCCACTAGCCATTGAGTCTTTCATTGAGATTTCAGCTTTCTAAGTTCTGGAGAAGAAGAAAATAGATATTCAGGGCGTTGACCCTGTGACCCCTTACCAAAGTTACAAATCATAATCCTCACTAGTCAAGGAGTCTGTACTCAAAGTTTCTGCTCTCTAGGCTTTATGGTATTGGAGAAGCAGATGAAAATAGGTTTTAAGGATGTGGCCCCTGTGGCTATTTTTAGGGGCCACAGGGCCACCAAAGCTACAATTTATAATCCTCACTAGTCTAGGAGTCTGTACACAAAGTTTCGGCTGTCTAGGCGTTATGGTTCTGGAGAAGAAGTCGAAATTCCACAAAGTTTACGGACGGATGGACGCCAGACACCATGCCATGCCATAAGCCCATCTGGCCTGTAAGGCCCGATGAGCTAAAAAGGGCATGAATCAGAGTAAAGTTTAAAATCTAAAATATTTCATCAAAGGATACGGTTGTTCCGAAGATCCACGTCAGTTAGCTCTGACAGATGTTCCAACCCTTCACAAGTGGATACAGCATTGCCGCTGACGTCAAGGGTCTGTACACACTGAAGATATTGGAAGTTCTTCAGGGTGTCAATCTGATTGTTACTCAGGGTCAAGGTCTTCAACAAGGGAAGTAACTCTTGGTGAGACATTCTTGTAAGGTCAAGGTTAGACATGTCTAGAGACTCGTCCAGTTTCCCTTTGAGGTTGTCGATTGAATTCTCTATCAGCAGCTTGCTTCCTGGAATACAAAAGGTTTTCAGTAAGTTTAGGCACATAATTACCAAAGCATGACTTGATGATAATGTAATGTGAGAAATTTTCACAGATGTAACAATCTTGTTGATATTCAATATCTTTGATATGAGACAAATTTAAGAAACCCAAGGGAGAAGTAGAATCAAGAGAAAACAAAAAATAGAACCTTATGACATATTGTATTTTTTGCATAACTTAATGAATATAAGGACACTGAATTAAGGACACACTAAGACCTTTGTTCAGCAAGAACAAATTATAGATAGAAGCTCATGGCATTTCCTCATATTAAGATAGAAGTTTCCTGCTTTAGAACGCCGCAAATGGCTGAAATATTGACCAAGCGGCATAAAAACAATAACTCACTCTTTCTTGATGATGAGAATGATAAAGCTAAGAAAACTACATAGGAATCCTGACATACTCATAATCATACAAGGATTGAGACTGAATTGAAAGGATCTATAGACCTTTTGAGGCATATAAATGAGCATACAAAGCCACTCATACAAAGCAAGAATGTTCCACAAGGATTAGGACTGAATTATAAGGATCTTTGATCCTCATATCTGTATTGCAACATATTGCGATACAGAAAAGCGTATTGCAATGCGTATTGCAATTTATTGGTACTTCTTTAATTCAAGAATGTGCATACTCTCTTGTCTAAGTAACATATGAGCGTTAAAAAACGATCACCATTGCTTAGCTATGAGCCATTTTGGAGAAACAAAAATCAGTCAATGTTTATGATCTGTATACCTATTTGAGCTGATTTCACAACACAACTTCACACTTTGTAAGGAACTCTCTGTCAATCATGTTTTATTTGGTCATGTTTTTTTTGCAATTTTAGATAGAAATAGCTTGTTTTATAATGTTTGATATATTGGATATTTTCGAGAGTGTATACAGATTCATATAAGGTTGTTAATTCCTGTATTGCAATATACCAATGGGCTCTCATACACAATAGTGAAGGAACTCCCCTACAAAGCAAGAATGTTCCCCAGTATGAAGACTGACTTGTCAGGATGTAGGTATGTATGTAGACTGGAGGAACTCACGGAGGTCGAGGTAGTAGTTCCTCCTCTTGATGTCCAGAGCCTGAAGCTGCTGCAGATACTCCAGGATCTCGTCCTTGTTCAGAACCGGGCACAGAGCCTTCATCAGCAGTACGATCGTCAGCAGAACCCCTGGCAGGTATATAGATGCCATGAGTGCAATATCTCCTTGAAGCGGCAGTAGCACGTTTTTTGATAATTTTATATTTTAAATATTTGACTGAAAACTGTAAGTTAATGCTAAAGGTGTTACTTTGACAGTGTCAAAAATCTCATTACACAAGCCAATCATCCATAGTAAGAGGACAAAGTATGAAGATTCACATAAAATCCAATGGCAGCCATTTTATGGGATGTATAAATTACAGCTAGTTTTAACTAGATTGGGTTGATTACATAGCAGGCTATCTGTTTCACCAGACGGTGGGAGTGAACCCCCTTAACCCTACAGCCCCTCTGGATCTTCTGTGTTTGATATCAGTGTTGAGATTGGTGAGATTCCTATCTACTCACATTTGTTGTCTGGTTCAAGAGAGAAGAGCTCTTGTACAGCTTCCAGCTCCCGCTTCAACACATCACTTGTGGCTGAACTCAGCTCAAGACTGGGGATCAAATACCAAATGTAAATTATTTTTTTGATACAATTTATTTATTTATGCACATACAGAAAATTTTCGAAAACATGCTTACTCATTCATCATTTGAATTGTCCCGTGAGATAACAATTAAGTCGAGGCAATGACCTTTACATGCAAAATGATTCATTTCTAATTTCTAAAAGAGGGGGTGTGGGTACCAAACGGGCAATAAAGAATTATCTTATCTTATCTTATCAAGAATGGCCAGCATGTGTTGTCTACAGCAGGGAAAAGTGTTAAGAATTCCTACCTGAAACTTCCCTCTGATAAACCGACAAGGTGACCTTGGGATGTCTGACCTTGACCCAAGATGACCTCCACTGATAAATCTGTTTCTTCAACAGTGACCTTCACCTTGACATCCCCATCAGGAAATGACACATCTGAGGTCATGTGTAACAGTTAAAGATTCAAATATAACACCAGACACGATTCAAAGAAAAGTTTTGAAACCAAAATTGGGAAGCACAATATGAATATGGTCTTTGTTGGACTCAGTACAATGATAGAGAAAGATAACAATTAAGTCCTTTTCATTTTAAACTGTTACTCTGATCTTCACTAACTACCAAGGAAACAAATTGGAAAGCAAAGCAAACTCACATAAAAATTGTTAAATATACATTATATAATCTTGTCTTCATATTAACATATTTTGTGAAATAAGAATATGTGCAAAAAGAAATTGTATGTTACTATGATTTATCAAAATTCGTGTTTTTGTCGACAAAAACTGAAGAAAAGTTTTTAAATATTGGTCATCTCTGCACTTACTGTTTAAGAATAGTCCTGTTTGAAAAAAATGAATTGTGAAGGAATAGTCCTGTTTTGCTTAACTTATGTATTTATCAGCCAAATGTGGATTTCTGTATTTGTACATATGTGCTGTTTGGGTGTAATGTTTGATTTGCCTGTATCACAAATTATGGAAAATAAAAAAAGATTAAAATAAAAAATGAATTTATTTTTTTTAAATTGTGAAATTTGTATGACACATTTACTTGTGTAATAATCTGTAGTCATGACAGTGAAGAAAAGGATATCCACAGGGTAGAAAATGAAGATTTCTGTCGTTGATTCTTCCATTCACAGACTGTCGGGGTCCCGTTGAGTTCTAGATTCAGTTTGTCCTTGACTCCGATCTGAAATGTAAATTAACCCTCGGTCATGATAGAATTTCAGGTCACATGATAAAGATCTCTCTCCCTCCTGAATATGCTTACCAGTTTTTTTACTATTCATAACCTTGAGTATGAATAATGGGAACTTGTTTGATGTTCATGATATGCTACAAAACAATAGTACTTTAATCAGTTCTCTAGTCAGGAACGTTACCATAATTATATTTTTTAATAAAAACTTATCATAAGAGAGTCATTATTCATTTTAACTCTATTGGTTTTCATACAAGGAGGACAGTATAAATCATCAAATGTCCTATCACAGATTAAAATATATAACAATGCTCCACTTTCCTACCCTGGCTTACATCCCAATTCAAAGCTGCTTGGTGCGCCAATCACCCAACCAATCAAATACAATGTAGCTTTATGTATAGGTTATATACTCCTTTGAGGTTGATATGGGATATACAGCCCAAGGGGAAGCCGAGGGCTTTATATCCCATATCAACCGAAAAGGAGTATATAACCGTCTTACACAACATGGGACATCATTTAAGAATTTATTTTTCTATTTTGTTAAAAAGATTCAGTCAACAACAGAGAACTTTTCAAACTGCCAATGGCTTGACAGTTGACACTCTTAGAGGTTAAAACATAAGTTCTATGTCATATTGTCTCAGAGGATTGCTGATTAACTTTATAATCTTATCTATGAAACTGAGGTTGGCAAGTGCCTTGGCTATTAAGGATGTGCAGTATTACCGATATATCGATATATTGCAATACAGGAACAATGTGATACAAATCGGTACACACGTCTGAAAATATCCAATATATCGAACATTCTAAAGGAGCAATTTCTATCTAAAATTGCCCAGAAACAAAAACAAATAAACACAAGTATTTGTCACAAAGGTGACAAGATCCCCCGCCGCAAATTGATGTTAACAACAAGAAGCAGGACGGACATACGGACGGACGTACAGAGCTGAATACTATGTCCCCCGTGAAGACTCAAGGTTAATGGGTTCATGAGATATGGCCCTAACAACATTTTCAAAACTGGTCAGAGTCTCGCTGTGACCTTGAAAATGAGGTCAAGGTCACCAAAAACTTTTCAAGTCTGCGTATTCCTCAGATGAAGACTGGTACCAAGTTTGAAGATTCTAGGTTGAGCGGTTCATTAGATATCATGCTAACAACATTTTCAAAACTGGTCAAAGTCTCGCTGTGACCTTGAAAATGAGGTCAAGGTCACCAAAAGCTTTTCAGGTCTGCGTATTCCCCAGATGAAGACTGGTACCAAGTTTGAAGATTCTAGGTTGAGCGGTTCATTAGAAATCACGCTAACAACATTTTCAAAACTGGTCAAAGTCTTGCTGTGACCTTGAAAATGAGGTCAAGGTCACCAAAAGCTTTTCAGGTCTGCGTATTCCCCAGATGAAGACTGGTACCAAGTTTGAAGATTCTAGGTTGAGTGGTTCATTAGAAATCACGCTAACAACATTTTCAAAACTGGTCAAAGTCTTGCTGTGACCTTGAAAATGAGGTCAAGGTCACCAAAAACTTTTCAAGTCTGCGTATTCCTCAGATGAAGACTGGTACCAAGTTTGAAGATTCTAGGTTGAGCGGTTCATTAGAAATCGCGCTAACAACATTTTCAAAACTGGTCAAAGTCTTGCTGTGACCTTGAAAATGAGGTCAAGGTCACCAAAAACTTTTCAAGTCTGCGTATTCCTCAGATGAAGACTGGTACCAAGTTTGAAGATTCTAGGTTGAGCGGTTCATTAGATATCATGCTAACAACATTTTCAAAACTGGTCAAAGTCTCGCTGTGACCTTGAAAATGAGGTCAAGGTCACCAAAAAAATTTCAGGTGTGCGTATTCCCCAGATGAAGACTCGTACCAAGTTTGAAGATTCTAGGTTGAGCGGTTCATTAGATATCACGCTAACAACATTTTCAAAACTGGTCAAAGTCTCGCTGTGACCTTTAAAATGAGGTCAAGGTCACCAAAAGCTTTTCAGGTCTGCGTATTCCCCAGATGAAGACTGGTACCAAGTTTGAAGATTCTAGGTTGAGCGGTTCATTAGATATCATGCTAACAACATTTTCAAAACTGGTCAAAGTCTCGCTGTGACCTTGAAAATGAGGTCAAGGTCACCAAAAAAATTTCAGGTGTGCGTATTCCCCAGATGAAGACTCGTACCAAGTTTGAAGATTCTAGGTTGAGCGGTTCATTAGATATCACGCTAACAACATTTTCAAAACTGGTCAAAGTCTCGCTGTGACCTTTAAAATGAGGTCAAGGTCACCAAAAGCTTTTCAGGTCTGCGTATTCCCCAGATGAAGACTGGTACCAAGTTTGAAGATTCTAGGTTGAGCGGTTCATTAGATATCGCGCTAACAACATTTTCAAAACTGGTCAAAGTCTCGCTGTGACCTTGAAAATGAGGTCAAGGTCACCAAAAGCTTTTCAGGTCTGCGTATTCCCCAGATGAAGACTGGTACCAAGTTTGAAGATTCTAGGTTGAGCGGTTCATTAGAAATCACGCTAACAACATTTTCAAAACTGGTCAAAGTCTTGCTGTGACCTTGAAAATGAGGTCAAGGTCACCAAAAACTTTTCAAGTCTGCGTATTCCTCAGATGAAGACTGGTACCAAGTTTGAAGATTCTAGGTTGAGCGGTTCATTAGATATCATGCTAACAACATTTTCAAAACTGGTCAAAGTCTCGCTGTGACCTTGAAAATGAGGTCAAGGTCACCAAAAAAATTTCAGGTGTGCGTATTCCCCAGATGAAGACTCGTACCAAGTTTGAAGATTCTAGGTTGAGCGGTTCATTAGATATCACGCTAACAACATTTTCAAAACTGGTCAAAGTCTCGCTGTGACCTTGAAAATGAGGTCAAGGTCACCAAAAGCTTTTCAGGTCTGCGTATTCCCCAGATGAAGACTGGTACCAAGTTTGAAGATTCTAGGTTGAGCGGTTCATTAGATATCGCGCTAACAACATTTTCAAAACTGGTCAAAGTCTCGCTGTGACCTTGAAAATGAGGTCAAGGTCACCAAAAGCTTTTCAGGTCTGCGTATTCCCCAGATGAAGACTGGTACCAAGTTTGAAGATTCTAGGTTGAGCGGTTCATTAGATATCGCGCTAACAAGAAGCGGGACGGACGGACGTACGGACGTACGGAGCTGAATACTATATCCCCCGCTTCGCGCTAAACGCGCGGCGGGGGATAATAAACATGATTTACTGAAAGTTCGAAACAAAGTGTGAAGTTGTGTTGTGAAAATAGCTCAAATATCAGTGTATGAAATAAGGCCTGTCCGACAGCCCGGTACTGGTTACTTTTGGTCGGGACTGGTAGCTTTTTGAGCTTTTCCTTAAATTTTACCATTATAATTTACAAAATACCAATTTTGGTCTGGCAACATTTTTAGCTTATTTAAACACTGCAAATATGTATACAGATTATAAGCAGTGATAGAAAAATATCCCTTCCTAAACAGCTCATAGCTGGGCAATGATGATCTTTGTTGATGCTCATATGTAGACAAGATAACATGCAAATTCTTGAATTTGAAAAGTATCAATATACGTATTGCAATACGCTTTCCTGTATCGGCATATATTGCAATACAGAAATGAATAACGATATCCATCCTTATTAGCTATTAGCCTGATTTGCCTTTCAAGTACCTTAATCAGTTCCTGTTCTGAGATAGTTCAATGGTTAACAGTGCACAGCTTTGAGTTTTGTTGAAACCCATTGAAAGACAGTAGAGCTCTAAGGTATATATATATACTTTACCCTGAGTGAAATCTAAAGACCTACCTGTAGAGGTTTAGTGAAGGAAACGACAACTCGTTTAGATTCCCTGGAGACCCATACCTGCGAGATCTGTTGGGTCTTCTCACCTAGATAATATAGTGTGACTTATAAAATAGACAAATATAAGACATATCAGATGAAACAATATTGAAAGAGATAGACTTAGTTTTACCAGGCAAGTGTATCTCCACCTCAAGCAAATAGTTCACCACTTGCCCGAGCCGTTTGCAAAGATATTGTAGAATTATTTTTCTACATTGGGCAACCTGTAATTACATTCTGTATATACATTGGTCGATCATATTCTGACCTTTCAGTCACATTCTTATGACAGTGACATATTTCTTATGACACCCAGACATCTGGTCCATGGCAGAAATAACACTTTAGGAAGCAAAATTCGAAAAACTTGTTTGGCATTAAATTCTTGATAGGCATGTAACAGTAACTGTTGGTAAGTGATATAACAATGGGTTGGATGGATTACATCTTCTTTATTGTATAATAATAATAATAATATGTGTACTTGTATTGCGCAAATGTCCATACACAAGTTTATGCTCAATGCGCAGTTCTACTCATAGCATTGTTTGAACAGCATTGTCTTCAGAGCTCTCTTAAAAGAGTCTAGAGATGGTCGTATTTTCAGTTCTGTCGGCAGATTGTTCCACAGGTAGGCGGCTCCATAGCTGAAAGACTTGTAGCCGTAAGTCTTAAGTCTCACTTTAGGGATAACAAACAGATTCTGGTCAGTTGATCTCAGAGTTCGTTCAGGACAGTATTTGGTCAATAGATCCGTCAGGTATCCAGGTGCTATGCCATGAAAACACTGGTATGCCAAGCACAAAACCTTGTACTCGATCCTTGCTTTCACAGGAAGCCAGTGCAGGGACTTCAGGATTGGCGTGATGTGACACATCTTTAGTACCTTGCACACCACTCGAGCTGCAGCATTTTGAACCTTTTGCATCTTTTTTAGCAATGATGATGGTAATCCATAGCACAACCCATTGCCATAGTCTAACTTTGACAGAACAAGTGATCTAACTAGAGCATGCGCTGCATCAGTTGTCAAGCATTTGCGTATGTTACTGATGTTCTTAAGATGGTAAAAGCTTGTTTTGATGATGTTATTTACGTGGGTCTCCATGCTAAGTTCAGAGTCAAAATAAACTCCTAAGTTCCTGACACTTTCAGCAAGAGGAATAACTGAATCGCCCACTGGAACTGACTCAACTCCTGTAAGCTTTCTCTTACAAGAATAACAATAAAGTAATTGTTATCCATCCTACTCTTTGTCAAACTGATTGACATTGCTTATAAGTCCATAATATTTTATATTTTCCTCAAGATTTTAACTACTGTAAAATCATTTCTTTTCGAGGGGCATAATAATTGCATATTATTTTTGCGTGAAATGCGTGAAAATTAAACCCACACGAAATGTAATGATTTTACAGTACTTTAGTTACTAAATAAGTATGATTTTTGATCAGCATTTAAAGCTTCATAGATTATAATTTAAATGGATCTGCTTGATGTGTAAAAATCATAACTTAATATTGTCCTTATGAAATGCCATATCCTTTAATAAACTATTATTAGTTAATTCAAGGTCACTTATATTAGGTCTAAAGATGTAAGACCATGTGGATTGTTTGACCTTTGACCTACCTCTTCCCAACAGCCATCTGTGATAGAACCAGGCACTCTGATCGTCCGGGTCCGTGAAAAATGCATTCTGGACTGTCTCATGTTCTGTTTGGCAAAGAATTCATATGTTTATGTCTTTCAATAAACTATTATACTAAAATTGAAAATATACTAATTGCTTAACTCTCGGCTTCTTAAGTTTTCGTCTCAATGAGTTTATTCATTTTAACGAATATTGCTTTTTAATTGACAAGGCTTAACATAGTTAATCAGACAGACTCTGTTCCAATACAAGTTCCTTATATGTAGACTCAACTGGGATACACACTTGTTTCATCGGAGAGTTTCCTCTCCACATAGTCTTAGTCAGATAAGTTGCATGTTGCATGTTCTGATGTTAGTTCATCTAGCCAATAGGAAGGCGCTATCCCTCAAAAGCCTTTGCTTTCAGTAGCTTCGGTTTAGTTTAGCAAAGTTTACCAATAGCTTTTTAAAATGCAACAGCGTAATTGGTATGCTAATCATGTCTAGGTTTGGTCCACTGGAAACAGAACATGTGACTTTCAGAGCTGCTGTAAGACTGCGTGGCGAGGGAACTGTTTTTGTCCCGGAAACATCACTCTTTTGTTTTGTATCACCATCAGGACATTTCATTAAGAAAATCTGTAAAGAACTTACCCTGACTTGAGTAAGTTTATGAAATCGTTATGCCTATAGGGCCTTTGAAGCTCTCAAAATAATGTTCGGTCTTGCTTTGAAGAAATTAGCCGCCATTCCAAACTCTAAGCTCAGACTTTCATGTTTGCAGCCTATCAATTGGACACTTAAATTCCAAGTTTAGGTTCCTACAAATATACTGAAAAGGACTGCTTTTGCTAAAAAGATATTTCCGTCTTCTTGTATCACGCCTTTTCATTTGGTTCATGTTCTATAACAAGATTACCAGGGCAATTTTGTTTTAGTTCAAGTTTTCCCTTAGGAAAAGTCCAAGGGATGATAAAGTAAAGATTATCAAAACATTAAGTCCTCAATGAACGAGGATGCAGGATAAAATAGATGGCTTCAAAATAGTCTGCACAGAGAGGATTTAGAAATGAGTGTTGATATATTCGACCCAGGATAACCAAGGATGCATGATAGAAAAAATAAAAGTACCGAGGGTACAGAAGCTCACCTTAAAATGAATGATGTGGTAATATAGTTTAATTGTGTAACCATATTTTATATGATAATTGATTATGGCTGCCATCATGATTTTTGTATCTTTTAAAATGCTAGTCTTCTGTTGGAAAAAATTAGAGCACGAACAAACATTAATACAAGAATGTTAATAAATCATGATTTGTTAACAAGCAGTAGGTTTTTGTATAACTTTTTTTTATATCTATGGCTGAATTGGTGACCATCTTGTATTTTTTAATCTTCAAAATGTTACTTATAATATATGTGGGCATCCATATTAATTTTATTATCTTGATTGGTTTAGGAGTATTCATTTAAATGTCAATCAATAATAACAGGTTTTGTGACTCTTGAAGTCAAGAAATAGTCCCGAAAATCTCAAGAATTCTTTCTTAAAAGTACTTGTACAGTACCAAAGTTTTCAAACACAATCACAAAAGTCAACAAACTGGTTAATCCAATGTTAGATTAGTCACACTCTCAACTTCCAAAGAACTAAAAAAAGATGCACATAAACATTTGGAATATATCCCTCTGACACAAATCACAAATTCAACTAGTGATAAGTCCAATTGCCAAAGTAAACTGTCCAGGTCAATGTCTCATGTGATTCTAACTGAAGATTTCTGAATATCTTAAATCTTGACATATGTTAGTGCAATCTGATTGGTCAGAATAGGCTAGCCACATGGGGGTTTATGCTAATTACTAGATATGATGACCTGTGATGACCTCTTGCACCTGCATGTAGCTTATGTAACTTATCCTCTTATGTAAGTTACTGTTATTCCATAATGTGAGTGTCTTCCCCTTAATACAGTATGCAATACAGATATTAGGAGGGGAGTTGCAGGAGAGGGGCTGGAGGATAGGAGGGGAAAGGAGGGATAGAAGAGAGGTTTGCAATGGAAGGACAGGAGAGGAAAGGGGAGGAGGGGAAGGGGGGGTAGAAGAGAGGTTTGCAATGGAAGGACAGGAGAGGAAAGGGGAGGAGGGGAAGGGAGGATAGAAGGGGTGGGGGTAGAAGAGAGGTTTGCTATAGAAATAATCTGGAGGTCAACTCAGTAATATGTTTATTGAAGTATTTTAATATTAATTGCATGGAAACAACAGTTAGTGTTGAGAGTGAACAAATTTAATCATTTTAAATGCTTTTGAAAAGGATTTGTTTGAATTGAATGATCATTATAATTATCTAGATAATCATCGTTCAGATCGTAATCAGATCCCTCACTGGCTATGTTATTTGGCCTTTTATGAAGTGTCAGGAATTATGTAACCCACTGATATCATTAGATGTTTTATTTAAAAGGATTTATTAAAACACTCATGGTTCAGGCTGTTCGCAGATAAAGATGATTCATACAGTTTTTTGTAACTGTATTTATAGTGTTGATAAATATCACAACAAGTGCATCAATACAAATATAAACACATTCATTTGATTGACCAGGAAATGTATTCTTTTCAATGAATTTTATGAAATCTAATTGAAAATTCAATTTAAATGACATATTGACCATCTTGGATTCTTGATAATAAAATGAATGCGTCTTTGTCAGGAATCACTATATAAAAAAATACTCACTTTTCAGAATGATATCTTAATTGATTTAGTAGGAGAAGTACTTGGCCTGAAATCTAATTGAAAAATAATGACTTCTATGTTGACATGTTGTTCCCAGAGCCCCTTCAGCATGATACAATTATCATTTAGTTTTACAGGTTTTCATAAAACATATGGTATTGGAACTGGAACTTGATACAAATTACCTCTTTCTACAATAACTTATGTAGATTACTGTACATAAAAGCAGATTCTTGACTTATTAATATTAACTCATCTTGCAGATTGTTGTACACAAAAGCTGATTCTTGACTTGTTTAAATTGTTATTTGTAAAAAGTATTATTATTAATAGAATACAAGTATACTTTTCATAAAGTCAATTTATATACTTTCCATAAAGTCCATTGCTTAGACATGATAATTGCCATACATCATTATGTTGTATTTATCAATTACCCATAAGTAAAGATAACTAAGCAACATACAAGCAGGCAGGGCTGCTAGCCCCAGATCCTTAAGGAGAGTGTAGCAATTTGGGGATTTGGCTTTGTGTATTTGGGGAAGAATAGTGTGCTGAGCATGTAAACCTGAACTCTGGCTAAGCCCTTATGTGTGGTATTTAAAAACTTGACGGGAGAGAACATGCATTGTTGTGAAAAATATATATAATTTCACAAAACATAGTTAGCTTATGTCCTAAATTGATTTTGTGTCAAGAAGAACTTCTGTTAGATATAGAAATGGTATAAATATGAGTAAACACAGGAAATGGAACCTGATACAAAATAACTCTTTCCACATCAACTTATCATGAAGATTGCTAAACACAAAACTTATTGATGACAACTTTTGTGTAAGTTGTTATTCTTAGAAAGAACATATCACTGTCATGAGATTACAAGTCTAATTTCCATAACTCTTATTGTATACACATGGCCATATAGCATATTGCTCTGCAATATCAATTGGGTCAGATTATGCAACAGACTAGCAGCTGACACTGTGATGCTTGCAGCCTGTATCAGGATGTGTATTAGAATAAACACTGTGGACTCTAGAGGCATATCTGAACTCTGGTTGACCCCTTATGTTAGTATTTAAAGGAATATAAGGGAGATACCATTGTTTAAAATTTAACATGATGTTTAATGTGATTGGGTTTTTGCAGCTAGTTGCCATGAAGATTTTAAGCAAATTAATTAATTATGTTTGTCCTATATATCTTAATTTTTTTTTAAAAACACTTAAAAATATAGAGCAACTTGCATGACAATCTTAAATATTCCATATTCAAGATAATATTATGATTAGTAAGTTCAAATTAGAGAATTTATTTGATGCAAGTGATCACTTGATGAAAGCTTAAAATTTAATAATAATGATGTGTCATTGCAGCTGAAAAGTCAATAAGGCTGCTTTTGCGGCCATCTTGGATTCTCAAAACTGAAACGTCTACCTTTCTGTGCGGAATCACTATAGGTATAACATACTACAATTTAGAAAGTATATCTAGATTGGTTTAGGAGAAGTAGTCTTTTTCATGAAATCTAATTGAAAATTCAATATGGCTCCCATGGCAGCCATCTTGGATTCTCAAAACTGGAACAACTACCTTTCTGTGAGGAATCACCATGGGTATAACATACCGTATTCGACGTAATAACCGCCCAGGGCGCTTAAAAAATTGACTTGGGTGGGCGCATATTATAATGGTGTGAATGACTCCCGAAAATAAAGACGACTCAAATGGAACTGTGTTTAGATTGTCTTTGATAACTGATACAGACGTTCAAAACATACTTACACATTATTGAGTAGAAAATAACACATATTGCCGCTATTGTATCCTTCAATTTCTCTTGAAACAAAGTGAATACGTTGAATTTATCATTTTAGTACGGCTGGTACATGGGCGGTTATTAGACCTATAATTACAAATCCCTTTGGGGGCGCTTATTGGAGCAGGGCGCTTATTACGTCGAATACGGTACTACAATTTCAGAATGGTATCTGGATTCGTATAGGAGGAGTAGTCTTTTTCATGAAATCTAATTGAAAATTCAATATGGCTGCCATGACGGCCATCTTGGATTCTCAAAACCGAAACGTCTACCTTTCTGTGAGGAATCACCATGGGTATAACATACTACAATTTCAGAATGATATCTGGATTCGTTTAGGAGGAGTAGTCTTTTTCCTGAAAGTTTACGGACGGACGGACAGACGGACGGACAGACAGACGGACGGACGGACGGACAGACAGACGGACGACGGACGAAGCGCCATGACATAAGCTCACATTTACTTTGTAAAGGTGAGCTAAAAATACTTTAAACTAATCATTCCCTTTGATACTAAACCACAAATGAAGGAACTGATAAAAACTCTCGGGGTTAAGGATCATATATTTAAAGATTTGACACTGTGTAACTTAAGATGCATGACAAAAAAATCACTTTAAAGTAGTCTACCCCATTGGTTTTTAACAATGAATTAAAATGAAAATTCTGTGCAGGGAAATAGTAAAGAGCATGTAAGATTCAATACTGGGTAACCATGGATGTGTCCCACCTTGTAGAAGCTGATCCTCCTCTACCCCCCGGGGCTGGTTTGTGTCGGGGAAGATGATTGGTAGGAGTTTGCTGCGGTAATGCCACGAGGAGTAGTTGGAGAAGTTGCTGCTGATCTTGGCTGTCGTGAACTCAAACTCAGACTGAGGAGACACGTTGGAGCGTGAGACTACAAACCTTCGATAGTCCCAGCAATGAACTTCAACAAAATAAGAAAATCAGTTTTGTTGTGCCTGAAGATCAAAATAGTTCAATGTTATTGCTCCATTTTTATATATATCATTTACACTTGACATCTTCTTGACTGAAACAAATTTGTAAATTTAAAACTAATTGTTTGAATATCAAAATATTTTATGCTACTGCTACATATTAATATTTTCTGTTTTCACTTCACAACTTCCACTTCACAGAAAATACATTTAATTCTTATTATATTAACCATGTTTTTATCAATTAAAATGTGGTGTTGGTCAGGGGGAGGGGTTTAAGCCCTCTGATTTTCTATTGTTGGACAAGAAAACTTTCCAAATGTTATTCACGTAACATTTGGATTATATGACTTGATAAAACACTGTGCATTGCAAAATATATAAGAGTAAGCTTTGATAGGAACTCACAATTTCTCTCATCATACTCCAAGAACTGGTTACACAGTTGAAGTTCTCGTTCCCAGTCAGGTTTCGGGATATTGTCAAGCACAAAACAGCGGTGATGCCATGTCCCATATGACTTCGGGTTCCCTTTCAGACAGGACTCAAGGAAATGTAACTCTTGCTGGAAAAGAGTTTGGATCTCTTCCTCTGGTCTGCAAGTGTAACACGGCAAAAGTGAGCATGGCTCACATACCCCCACTGTAATTTCACCATCATTATATGACAATGATAAATCAAAAACATACATTCAATCATGTGAATGAATGATAACTGTCAATGGATTAAGGTTGAGGTTGAACAAAATAATAACTGAAGTCTAGAAATTATAGCTTTAAAAAATTTAAGAAATCAGGACATTTGATTATTTTTGGTCAAACTTTGAAAATGTTATGGCCACCTAGAATTATGTATAGATCCCTTCAAGGCAAATCAGTAGGAAATTGGAATCTTACATTTGGTATATGAATTTCTGAGCTAAAGAGTCTCAAGCTATGCTTCAGAGACTGAACAAGGCAAAAAATTTGGCTGTTGAAGACCAAAATTGAAAACAATTTAGTACCCTGGAATAATCAACTGAAACTCCCAAAAGGCACATCTGCACCACAAAGGTACCATCCATACCAAATTTAAAATTTCTGAGTGAAATACTTTTTAAGTCATGCTCCGGAAACGGAACAAAGTCAAAACATTTTGGTACCCTGGAATTGAAACCTTCATTAAAACGGAGGATTCTAAGTAGCACTTTTCCAAATTAGTTATTATAATGTGAGGTGCTTCTGATAATGAATGTATTTTTTGGCGGGGTCTAACATGTGAATAAACAAAGATGTCTTGCCTTGTTTCCTTGAAATGAACAAAGATTTCCTTCCTAAAGTTCCACAGAGAGTAGAAGTCCGAGTTAGATGTGAGGATTTCTGCTGTTATGTGGAGAGCTTCTTCATCAAACTCCTTGCTTGCCCTCTGCAAGTGGATAAAAAATAAATATCTCCTATTTAATACCACAATCAATACCAAATAAGAGTTGCCAAAAAAATGAATGAATTATCATGGCGCCAAATTTTAGATATTATCATATATATATATATATATTTATATATTAAACATTGACCAGGAGAAACAACAAGCGCCTTGAGCAACCACGAGTAGATGGATATGCGTGCTATATAAATATTCATATAATAATAATAATAATCTGCTTAAGCCTTAAACCAAGTGTTTCAGGAGGTCAACGTTTAAAAAAAAAGCTTTTCAATTTCCAGAAAAGACAAATAACTGTATTTTTCAAATTCAAACAAACAAATATTCAAAAATTGGTTCATTGATGAAACAGTTAATTTTCATTTGTCAGTATATTTGGTCAAAGTGCTGATTTGTTGATGATTTAGTATTCATTGATTTATTGATTTACTTAGACATATTGACCCAATTTGATTGTGACTTAACTTACTTCAATCATCTCTGAGTACAACATACCTTACTAAAAATCTTTCCAACAGCCGCATTATAAATTTTTAACTTCTTTTCTCTTTCTTTCCTTTTGGCTTCTTGTTGTTCTGCAGTTGTTTTGACTTTTAATCTTCCATGCTGTAAAAAGGAATATAATTTGTACTGTAGAACATAACAACAGTGTTTATAATTTTTTCATAGATAAAAACCTCATTCAAGGACTTAAAATGCATACCTGTGGTAGAGATACTTTAACAAATTTTAAATTTTTTAAAATACAGATAAAATGGTAACTTCTTTGAGAGGCATTTTAGAAGTTGGAATGACAATATAATGCTGAGGAATATGGATGACAATTTCTTTGTTCACTGAAAGCAACGTTTTGACACATGAAACGTCGCATACAATGAACAAAGAATTTGTCATCCATATATTCCTCAGCATTATAGATAACATGGTACTTAGTATTTAGTAAAATATCAAATGTATATCAATATATTTTCTGTTTATGAGTGCCAAAATAGAACTGGATATTTCAAAATAAAATATTTTATCAAGAAGTATATTTTGTTTCAAGATCACAATAATTGAATTGTTAAAATTTTATGAAGACGAGTTATGTTGCCAGTGATGGATGGTTCAGTGATTGGTTAGAAGAAAATCGACATCCCTTTTGATATCGTTTACACGGACACACATCATATAAAATATTAAAGAGCATATCATTCTCATAAAACAGATAAAATAAAAACGCATTTACCATGATCACGAATTCTAAATATTATACACGACTACAGATATCTATATGCACTCATGCGGGTACTGCCTACACGGGGAACACCGTCAAGTTTCTATTTTTAGCATGCAACGTCACTTCCGCATTTATACCAAACGCGCCTCCTTCAACAAAAGAGTCTTTGGCAACGTGCATCCGGTGCCATGGCCTCTCAAGACGGTGCGGATATGGAAGGAGCGATGGAATCATCGGAAGACGGTCTTATACAGCGTCACAAGAAGGAGAGAAAAGATCTAATAGGTAAAATATTAATTTTTTGAGCGAACAAAGATGTAAAACTAGTTCTGTTTTAAACCCAGTGGATAAGACATTTGTCGCGTCAGTGGCACAGGGTCTTCATCTTTGATTTTCTTTACAATGGTTACAGTATCGTAATATCAGTTTTTGACAGTTCTCTTTTCTTGGTGATAATACCTTTGTAGTTTTTTTAGATTGTTCGTGATATCTCTTTGATTGTTTTCTTAGAATGTACATAAGTTGATATTTATTACTTTTATATTATTATTATTTTTTAGATACTGTTAAAAAAATATATTAAAAAACAACTTCTTCACTTATTTATAATACTTTTTTTTTTGCATTTAAAAAGTATTCCACTTGTCCTCAGATAGTTATAGTCAAATGATAGAATTAAGTTACAATTTTTTTATCAATCAGCCGCAGATACAGGATTTTTTGCTATGTGGCATGTACGTGGTGTCAAAATCTACTATTAATTGATTTTTTTTTTTCAAACAATAAATGTCATGGGAAAATTAGATTAGTGACTATGTTGAGAAATTGAACCAAAATGAATAATGAATGTACATGAGAAATAAGACTGTAAACTTTACCATATCACAGTCTCGTGAACCTAGCCTCAATATTACCCGTTTCACTCCTATATTGAATCTAGAAAGGTCTAGTAGAGGGTTTTAATCAGCCGACCTTTCTGCGACCTATGACCCTCCAACGTTATACGTGCGAAGACAGACTATTGTCGCTTGGTAAGATGAGTTCTGATTGGTCAATTCGATATGTGGGCTGACACGACCCTCTACAAGGCCTTTCTAGACTCAATATCAAAGTGAAATGGGTAATATTGAGGCTAGGTTTACTTAGACTGACTATATCATGACTCATGAACTGTTTTTATCATGTGTTTCCAAACATAAATGACTATTAAAACTTGAGATAAGATGTAAAATCAATTTTACTTTATCTTTTTGTCTTTATAATTAATATAAGTATTAGTTGTATATATCAACTGCAAGTATTAAATTAAAGAATTAATTTCTTTAATGTCAGGTACAATCCAGAAGTTGAAGCATGGTGTTCCCAAGGGAGACAAGAAGAAAAAGAAGGAAGTAACAGAACAAGTAGCTCAACTTGAAGCAGAACTCGACAAACGTCAAGAAGCAGAATTGACAGAATTCCAGAAAAAGCAGGTGACATGATATTTTAAACATACTACCTTTAAGAACATTGTATTCAGAACTGCCTTTACAAATATTAGATCACATTTAAATCATATTCTCACCAGAAGCATTTAGGTTGCATGATGTTATTTGATGATTGATTGTTTAAGTGATTGCAAAATCTCATATTTAATATAGCTTTTAGTAAAGTTAGTACCGATAGTTTAACAATAACAAGGATACTGATATTAGAATAAAAGAAACTTAAATATTTTCTTATCAATCAGACTTAGACTCCCTATCTGGAATATTGTCATGCTTGTAATCAAATAGGACGAGAGCTGTTCAGTTACTGATGATACTGATGATAGACAATATTCAATTCTTTCTCCTGCTAGTATTCACTAACTTGAAGTCATAAATTGTATTCAGCATCTTCTTAAGTGATATTGTTAGAAACTTCTGATCTGAGAGATTAGTTATTGATGATTGATTGGTGGGGCAAATATGTTTGTAACAGATGATTGGTTCACATCCAATTCCAAAAACTTATCTATGTATATGCAGGTTGAGAATGTGACCGAGAAACTGGAATCATTAGACGCCGGTGGTCAAGGGGACGTAACTCCTGATGCTGATCCTGAACCTAAACCAAAGAAAGCATCGAAAGCTCAGAAGCGTAGGGTGAGTCGAGTCGAGTAATTGTTGTTTTTTGTGTTAAAGTTCACATAACCACAAACATATTTCACTATTTTCTTTGGAATATAGAAAATCTGATTACAATATTGAATAGTGCGTTAAAGGTCGCTACTCAAATATGTTTAGTTTAATAATGAAAGCTGTTTTTGAAAGCCACTTTTGATGGGCCGCTTAGACCTATCTGACAACAAACAAGTGAATGCATGACTGGTCACGTCCCATTTTGTGATGTCATGAGCAGAATCAGCCTCGTTATCTATACATCTATCGTAACAATACCACAGGAAAAAACCTAATAATAAACCGATTTTCGGAAATGTTTTCCACTCAGGTAGATAAATCAATTGACGATGTAACACTACTGAGCATTTAGTGTAAAAAAGATATCCACATCAATGGTAATTAAGCAATTATTTAGACGGTATTTCAGTTGAAATAATGATGCGTTACTCTGTATAGTCTGTTTATTACGTCACACCCGCGGGAGTTTTATGGCCCCTAACCCAGGTGGGCTTTTCACAGCTGATAATTACGCTGTCTAATTGAGAGGCTAATTAAAAGTGTTTTTTGGACAAATTTAAAAAAATTTAGTGCAGCTTTTATTTTTTTGAAAAATCTTTGAACGAAAAATCAAGATGTGGTTACTTGATGTTTAAAGGAGTATAATTACAAAATGATTTTGTTACACATATTTCAGCGATCTGATTGGATGAGAGCTCTCAAAAACATGCAACCATTTCTCAATGAATGCTGAAAACATTTTCAACCATACTCCGTGCATTTAGTTTCACTAACAGGGACCATTTTGAATGTGAATTGATACGCTAATTAGGGTTATTCCCAAAATGCAGATTCGACAAACAAACTCTGATCACATGGGCGTGAATTGTTGCGAAAATGAAATAAAATCTTCTGCCACTTTAGAGTATGGATTCCTCAATTTTCAGTGATTGGGAAAGGCAGAGGCAATGGGCCATTTTGCACATTGGATCAAAAATGGCCCATTAAAAATGTTTAGTTTATTATTAATATAATGGGCCCATTTAAAATTCAGAAATTAACCAAAAACCATGAAAATGGCCCATTGTCTAAGATGTCTTTCCCAATCCCTGAATTTTGATTCAAATATGTATTGTTTCATGTAAGAAACCACAATCTTATAACATTGATGTTTAGATTATTAAAAATAGTTATGAAAACTTTCATTAAATGGGCAGTAGCACGTTTTTTTATCATTTTAGATTTTAAAACTTTCCCTGATAATTGTTAGTTAATGCTAAATGCATTATTTTGACAGTGTCAAAAATCCTATAACGCAAACCAATTATCCATAGTCAGAGGACAAAGTATGAAGATTCACATAAAATCCATTGGCGGCCATTTTGTGTGAACACCTTTAATTCAATTTGTGTAAGAACAAGGAATCGCACGGCTAAACTTTGCGTTATATATATGAATTATTACTGCTCCATTTAGTTTAAATACATTGTCTTTCAATTGGAACCATTAATTTTCATTTTCCTGACATCAACTTTTATTCCTCCTAAAAACGTGCTACTGCCCCTTAAAGGTAGATTTTATAATTAAAAGTTTTGTTTGGATTTTTTAAAATGATAATGAAAACTTTCATTAAAGGTTGATTTTGTAATTATAAGGTTCGTTTTACATGTTTTGTGCCTCTATCAATGAATAACAGCAAAAAAAAAATCATATTCTGATAGGATGAAATATACTATTAAAATGAAAATCATAATTTGTGTTAATTTACTGATTACACGATTTATCAATTGCACCAACTACCCATTGTGTTGATATTTGCCAACTGAGTTCGGAAGGCTTTGGCTGACCGTTCTAGTATTTTATGTGGAACAAATGGGGAACCATGCATTCTAGGTACTGAGTAAGGATGCGCCGTATTACCGATATATCGGTATATTGCAATACATGAACAACAACGAATCGGTACACACATCTGAAAATATCCAATATATCGAACATTTTAAAATAAGCAATTTCTATCTAAAATTGCTCAAATACACAACCAAATAAACATGATTTACTGAAAGTTTGAAACAAAGTGTGAAGTTGTGTTGTGAAAATAGGCCAAACATGTATACAGATCATAAACATTTCCAAAACGGCTCATAGCTG
The DNA here is from genome assembly GCA_916613615.1 of Steromphala cineraria. Taxonomy (NCBI): domain Eukaryota; kingdom Metazoa; phylum Mollusca; class Gastropoda; order Trochida; family Trochidae; genus Steromphala; species Steromphala cineraria. Next base: position 9,767,318 of record OU744730.1, read on the forward strand.
AGCAATGATGATCGTTGTTGATGTTCATATGTAGACAAGATAGCATGTGAATTCTTGAATTTGAAAAGTACCAATATATTGCAATACGCTTCCCTGTATCGCATTATTGCACTTCAGAAATGAATAAGGATAGCCATCCTTAGTGCTGAATGCCTCAGTGTAGTGTAACTATCATATCACGTGACTTGTGCCAGCCTAATTGACTCATGGGAGTTCTGGCAAAAGACTCTTGCCAAACAAAATGTTTTTTCACTGTTAAGATATTTAAAGTTGAAGATTGAAAATATTTTTGACACATTTTGTCTTAAATACTATTGTAGAACATATCTTCTTAACATATATCTTAACATTTCTCTATGATTCCCCTTTGAAGAGAAAGCTGATGAATTGAGACATAAAAGTTTAATTCAGTCACTTTACAAAAGACTCCTTGACTAGTGAGGATTATAATTTGTAGCTTTGGTGGCCCTGTGGCCCCTAATAAGGGCCACAGGGGCCACATTCTTAAAACCTATTTTCATCTTTGTCTCCACTCTCCAGAACCATAAGGCCTAGAAAGCTGAAACTTTGTGTACAGACTCCTTGACTGGTGAGGGTTATAAATTGTAGCTTGGGTGACCCTGTGGCTCCTACTAAGGGGGGAACCACAACTTCCACCCCCTTTAACAAAATCCAATGTAAAGCCTGATGAGCTACAGAGCCAAAGGCTCTATTTTTGACTGATAACATTGTTTATATTCACTGATAGGTCTCAGTATTTATCTGCCAATCATAAAATAAAATCAATTATCATGTATTTTACATTTTTCACTCATCTGGCCTGAAAGGCCTGATGGGCTCATAGCATGGCATCCGGCGTCCATCCATCTGTCCATCCATCCGCAAACTTTGTGCATTTTCGACTTCTTCTTCAGAACCATAAGGCCTAGAAAGCTGAAACTTTGTGTACAGACTCCTTGACTAGTGAGGATTATAAATTGTAGCTTTGGTGGCCCTGTGACCCCTTACAAGGCCACAGGAGCCACGCCCTTAAAACCTATTTTCATCCTCTTTTCCACAACCAAAAGGCCTAGAAAGCTGAAACTTTGTGTACAGACTCCTTGACTAAAGAGGCTATTTTCTGCTTCTTCAGAACAAAAACGCTTAGAAAATTGAAATAATGTGTACAGCCTCCATCACTAGTGAGGATAATAATTTATAGGCTTGGTCCTCATAAGGGCCACAGGGGCCCTGCCCTTAAAACCTATTTTCGTCTTCTTCTCCAGAACGAAAAAGAAAGCCTAAGTCTTGTGTACAGACTAGTGAGAATTATGATTTAAAGATTCGGTGACCCTGTGGCCGCAAATAGGGGGCAAAAGGGCCATGCCTTTAAAAAATATTTTAGTCTTTTTCTCCAGGTCAAAAAAGGCGTAGAAAGCTGAAATCTTGACATGTCATTAGTTTACCTGATTATCTGCAGCCCTTATAAACAATAACCATTATCCACAAAGACCTTTAGGCGGCCATTATTATGTGAACAAACATTATTTGTATAGGGAAATAAAATAAAATTTGGTTGTAAATTTGTCATATTGCTTTAGACTTGCCACCAATTAAATTCCATTTTCTTGCATTTGGCAACTTCTTTTCATGTTACACAAGATCCCTTAATATATCTAGAAACCATGCTACTACATGTTACCATTCCTTCTTGTTGTTGGCGCCGAACCTTCAGTTCATGCTGATGCCTGGCTTGTTTCCATTCCTCGTACTCCTTGTCCAAACTCTTCTCTATCTTTGTCAGAATATATCTGATGTCTGTAAACTCCATTGTCAATGTGGCACTTCTATCAAAACAACCCCATGAAGTTCTATGACATCGTTAGGTATCCCATTTCATATCATTCTTGTCAAATTTGCTCTCTAGAATTATACAGTCTCTCTGTTACAACAAAAATATTTTGGCATTTAGGAATACTTGACATTATAAGATATCAAATTTGGACTTTCTTTTTCAAACACACATATTTTGACATTTGAAATTTTAATTCAAGAATACTTGACATTTTAAGATATCAAATTCTGATATGATGATTAGGACCTTCTTTCACATACACACATATTTTGACATTTGCTAGATTATTTTAAGAATACTTGACATTTTAAGAATATCAATTAGCTCACTTTCACTCTTCTCAAATTCTAGACACAAATTACCAATACAGTATGTTATTAGCATTACCTCTGACATTTTGAAAATTTCACTTTTTATTCATCTTTGGTTGTGTTATATTCCTATTGTTTACTGATCTACAATTTATCCTTTCTGAGTCACTGATTTACAGGATTAATTTCTCTACAGCAGAAGAACAAAATTAATACTCTAATTCCACTTTGCCAATTAAATTTTACCAAGTTAATTTCAACAGACTGATTCAACTAACCAAACAGTAAGAGGGAAAAAAATCTCAAATTTGCATATTTTACAAACCAAGTACAAACATTTTGTACTTAAAGATGCTGTTTCATACTTGCATGCGGTTCAGGCTGAAATTTAGCTATTGAGAAAAGAAATACATCACTTTGTAGAAAAATCTTTCGATGAAATTTTGATATCATATTTAGATTGTTTAATCAACAATAACATACTTATTTCGATGCCCAAAGCACAGTCCCCCTTGTAGAAAGGGCATAGCATTTAACGAACCCGCTTTCGGTGACGTAATCATTACACGTGTAGGATTTACACCGTGTCACAACTAGCGTATTTGCGTTCGATGGGTATCAACTTTGGCAGCAACGAATACCTTATTCGGAGAAAAAGAAAATAAAATCTAGTCGTGCGCGATAAAGACGGTTTTGAAGCATATATTTAGAGACCGGAAGTTGTAAAATGGCCACACTTGATTCGCCTTTATGTTGGCTGCCGTTTCCGTAATTTTGGTAAATTATCTCATATTTAATGAATTTTGGTCCGATTTTCCCTAGGTTGGTCGCTAAATTTTTTAAAAAAATACAACGAAAATATTAAAAATACTTTTTAAAATATTGCAAGTATAATACAGCATCTTTAACTACAACAATTGTTATTTAATTTTATGGAAATTCTTGTACAGATTTTCTTCTACAAATATTCCAATCACGACACAGCCATAGTCTAACAACTGTTCTTTGACAGTGTACTTTAAAGCCAAAGACTAAGTCTACATTTGCATAACCCGAGTCATTTCCATACAACTGAAAACAAACACCTCTGGTCAAGGTTATTTAAAATAGTCAAGGGGATCAAGTGTATTTAAGACATACAAGGTAATCTTATGTATCTAGAATATACAAGAGTTAGTCACCCTTAGGATGTAACAGTCTGGGTTAAAAAATCTTGTAACAGCCAATAAATCATAAACTTCGCTTTTCACATCATGTCACAGGACTTTGCCTGAAATTCAAACCATTTTGATAGTTAAGTCATTAGAAATAAAGTCTAAGTAAACCTAACCTCAATATTACCAGTTTCACTCCTATACTGAGTCTAGCAAGGTCTAGTAGAGGGTTGTTGAAATTTTTGTTTTTAAAGATTTAAAAATTCAAAAATAATAATAATGAAAGCTTCAGAGGTAAACTGGACTAGATATCTATTTTTGAAGAATGTACACATTATGTTATCAGAATGAAAAAAATTTAAAGTTGATTTACTGAATCTCCTCGCATGATTTTGAGATACATTTGGAAATTTTCCTAAATTTTATCCCTGAAATAAGTTATAAAAACCAATAAAATTTTGATATTTTTGTCGATTTCTGTACCTATTTTGCATACCTGTAATATTGCAGGAAAAAAACTCATCTTCACTAGACCAAATTTGCTTTTTTGGGGGCTCCTGCCAATTCATTTTGCCAAAACATGTAAATCAAGTAATCTTCTTTGGCCTCACCTTAAGTTAAGACAAAGCATCTTTGTTTACCTGAATAATCTTGTAGAATTCCCTCAATCTGAGCAACCTACAGGTAGAATATTTCCATAAACGAGAAATCAATATTTTGGGTTGGATTCCATCTATGTTCACAACATTGTATATTCAATGAGCATATCATATTCTTCAGCTTTGTTACTGTACAAAATGAATATGTTACCATTTTGTCACACCTTGAAGGTTAACGAGATTTTATTTCCAGGTGTAATCTTATCCTCTATTGTAAAGCACTGCTATGAATATTTAATGTATATTTTCCAGCACATTTATACAGTAATATTGAAATATTATCCGAATAACCTCAGTCTATTGGTACAGTCAATGTTGGATTTGTTCTGACACGAAGGATCAACTTGTGTCAATTGTAAGCTGTGTAATAATTTCTGCAGATATTATCGTTAATCATAATTTTAGTTGATACTGGGTAGGTATGTTTATAGATGTTGTAATGTGTCTTGTTTATTTTCATCATTTTCATACTTTTTGTTAAATTAATAATTTTAGTTTTCATGTTTGCTTTTGCATTCTTATGATTTCTTCTGAATTAATTACAAGGTCTTTAAGAATATCGACATATATATGAAATTATGGTTATTAATCATGTTTTGTTTAGATAAATTTGGAATATGTTTACAATAATGAAATATGTCATGTAATATTTCATAAATTCCAATTTTTGTAATGAATATTTAGATATAATAGGATAAATCTACATTGTATTAATATATATATGTTCAGAAATTTGAACTTATTGAATAGCTATAACTAAATAGATAAAATAGATAGATACATAAAATATGTATATGATAAGACAATAATTCACACGATAAAAAGATTTACCTGAATTAACTGTCAGCCGACAATAAACATAGATTCCGTCAGGTCCTGTTATTTCATTTGCGGGAGGCAAACGTTGAACGTCTGGTCAAATAGCTGTGCTGTGACGAGTCATAAGGACTTACCTTGAATAATTGAACAGGCTGCTTCAAGCTTGTAGAATGTTGGAGTCGTTTACAAGACATAAAACATGTTGCTTTTCGTATTGATTTTAACTTTATCAAATTAAATTAATCACTGTTGACTTGAGTGGCATATTTTGAATCATCAACTTTTCCCTTTTCTTCATTTAAACAAAATTTATATTTAAATTTAAATAATTTTGTATAAAAATCTGAAACTTTGTGTGTATTGTGCATTAAATTAATTCAAATTTAGGGGAATTTGTCTAAATATGGTAGAGGTATTATTGTGAAGATTATAGAAACTCTTGAAATTTATTTTTCTGGTAAGGTATTATACAAATAATATGAAAAATTCAATATTGGGATATTTAGATGCCATACAATAGATAAGCAATACATCTTTTTGAATATTTTATCTTAAGATTATTGATCACTTTGATATAAAGGCTTCCAACGGTAAGAATTAAAAATTCTGGGACCTTAAAAAGTTAAATCTTTCTATTATGTAATCACAGTATTTGATGCATTAAGCTTACAAAATTAAAAAGGGTGTGCTAACTGTGCTTATTGCAAGGACTTCTCTCTCAGTCAAACAAGTCAATCCCTACTAATCCTAGATGAAAACTTTTCGAAATGTTTGAATAAGCACAAATTGTTCAAAAATGGACAACAGTATCCAAGTTTTGACTCTTATTTTTGGAGTAAAATTTTGCAATATTTTTGTATGGGGGAATCTCAGTAGCAGTTTTTTCACAAACTGATCAATTCATGCCAGGAGATTCTGGTATTGATAAGAAATATTGGCCTAATGTAGCCTTTCTCAAGATCTAAACATGGTACATGTATGTGTATTTCAAATATTTCAGATACTTTAGTTGATCCAATGAATTTTTTGAAAACTATTTTAAGATTTTTTTTTCACAACCTCAAAATCAAAAAGATCAGAAATTGTCGTCCATATCAGACAGACACAATCAGCCAGGAGATTACCAATAACATGATGAATAATTCACATCTGATGTGGACAATATTGTCCTCTGTCCTTCCCTCGTTACGGCATGATTACTTGCTTGTTCACTAATCAACGTAGATGATTCCCATTTCAGTTGTGAATTTGCTCCATTTGCAGTGAGTGGACCTATTTAGTTAGAATGGAGATATCTAGCTTGGATAATTGCTGTATAAATAAAAAAAAGTCGGGTTAACGATGTTTAATTTGTTTTGGAAATGTGGAGTGGTTTGTTTTTCTATATCAGATTAACATATATGTCTATATATTCACTGATCAATTTATATATATATATATATATATTTTTTAAATCTTTCAAGAGTTTTCTACATTTTCAAATTGTGTGCAATGTAAGCTATACAAGTATACTGAGAAGGGGCGGCTCTGTCAATGTACTGTTTTACTTTTTGGTTCCATGAACTTGTGGCATGACTTGGCGTCCATTCATTTTCAAACTTTTCATTATTTTGACTTTACTCTAGAACCATTGACCCATGCAATCTCAAATCTTGTATACAAGTTCATTTGACTAAGGAGCACTTTAATTGATAAAGTGACCCTGTGACCCTTACTAAGGGCCAAAGGGGCCTTAACCTTAGATCTTTTTTTCATATTCTACCGAAGGAGCAACATCAGAAAGCTGAAATGTTGAAAACAACCTTAAAGGGGCAGTAGCACGTTTTTAGGGGGGATATAAGGTGATGACAGGAAAATGAAAATAAATGGTTCCAATTGAAAAACAATGTATTTAAACTAAATGGAGCAATAATTATTTAAATATATAACATAAAGTTTAGCCATGCGATTCCTTTTTCTTACACAAAATGAATTAAAGGTGTTCACACAAAATGGCCGCCAATGGATTTTATGTGAATCTTCATACTTTGTTCTGTGACTATGGATGATTGGCTTGTGTAATGAGATTTTTGACACTGTCAAAATAATATATTTAACATTAACTTACAATTATCAGTGAAAGTTTTAGAATATAAAATTATCAAAAAACGTGCTACTGTTCCTTTAACTGTGAGGATCATAATTCAGTGGTTTGGTGATTTTGTGGGCCCTCATATGGTGAATCTGCGAACATATGACACTTTATAGATGATGAGCTACATAAGCAATGGCTCTGTTTTTATTCATTCAAAGAGTGAATGGTAGTTTATGACAACGTTTAATGACAATCTTCATTATCAAATCCTGTTTTGGACATAGCCATTTTACAAGATGAAACTTTTTGTTCATCCACAGAATGAATGGTAGTTTATGACAACGTTTAATGACAATCTTCATTATCAAATCCTGTTTTGGACATAGCCATTTTCCAAGATGAAACTTTCTCTGACCCATTACAGAAAAACTGTTTTAACCATTCTTTTCTCATTTGCACTCCTTCTACTTTCTATTAGAAAGGAGGCAGTGCCAAATTAAAAGCAATTTCTTTAATATCTAAAGAATTTCCATGTTCATAAGATCAGACCACATCTGACCAATCACAAGAAAAACATTCTTCTTTTTTTTTTTGGGAGAAGGGTGATCAAATGCTGTGTTAGAGAATTCTTCTTATGGTCTGGATAATGGGACATCTAAGTTATTAAGCAGCCTTCAAACAACAAACTTAAGTTTGACAACACAACACATGTTGTCAAACTCGTGTTTGAGAGTGTGAACGGTCCAACAACTCGTCACCAACACCACTCTCTGAGTTGTCAAACTGTTGGCGAGAAATAGGAGAGGTCTCTATTCTTTCACACTTTTCCATAAAATTTTCGGTTTTGTCAAACTCAAGTTTGACGTTTGAAGTGATGTCAAATTCGTGTTGTTCAGAAGTAGCCAATGGCATGCGATGTTTGAGTCACATGACTTTGTGACGTCATAGATATAACGTCATTTGCATAGCAAGTTTGACAACACATGTTTTGCGTCTGAACATGCAAGTTTGACAACTTTGAAAAGTTGGCCAACATGTGTTGTCAAACTTTTGTTTGTCGTGTGAACCCAACTCACTTGTTTGTTTCTTCCAGGAGAAGAAAGCTAATCAGTCGCGTGAGCGAGAGAACCGAATAACGGAACAATCTCAGGAGAATCTGCTGGGGCCACGATACCAGGAGACCAAAACCATTAAAGCTTTACTCGCTAAACGAGGGCTGCAGATCCATGAGGTATGATCTCTTCTTTCAGCTTTGAACTGTCACCATCAAGTAACTGGTTTATTAATAATTATAATGCTTTCCTGTCAGGGAGTGGTATCAATCTCTTTCTCCATTAATGTCTCTGGCTACAGAGGCAGATCAAGTCATGAATTGTTGATCGAGCCTCTGTTCTTATTCCGGTTTCGGCAGTTTCCCTTCTCTAAGTAAAGGGTAAGTAAGTGAAATGATGATTGTATCACAACTCACAGCTAACTTTGATTGCCTCAGGCATCTCCCATTCCAGCCCACAAACTCGGCGTAAAAGATCAGAGGCTCAATCAACATTTCATGATTTGATCTGCCTCTGTGGGGAGAAATTGTCTCCATAGGAGATTAGACTACGGGAATGTGTAATAGGTGACTTGCTTGCTGTTATGGAGAGTTTCTCTTAGTTAAAGGCACCTCCATTTTGAAACATTAGCATTTCGAGAAAACAAATGTTGTATTATGCTAATTCATTAACAAAATTAAGAAATAACTACTTGATTCATAGAAGATGAGCATATTTACAAATAATTCATAATAAAAGTTATCAGTTACGACAGCATTTTGTCATAGTAATGCATTCCACGATCGTAGCTTCAATGATTAGCTTCATTTCACGTTGTTTTTTTATTTTTTAAGCGATACACTTTATTCTTTGTCAAATTGTAAATCTTGAACAACTGAAATGTTAACCCCACAAACATATTTGAAATTAAGTGTGAAATTATCCCGCTCAAATGGCCCCTTTAAAGGGTACATGCAACAAACAGACCACCCGAGCACATAACCAAAACAGTATCGTCCAGTTATTTGAGTAAAATTTAGGTTTGAGGGGTGGGACCTTCTAAATATTCAAGTTTTGGAACTTAAGAGCTGGGCTTTTATCCTGCTGTTTCATTTGACATATTTTTAAGCCTTTTTATTACAAACTTTATTAAAATTTGATTTTTTTTTCTTTGTGGAAAATTTATGAACAAACTTGTTTTTCAGATTTCCTCTGATGGTAACTGGTAAGTGTGATATTTTTTAAAATTAAAAACATTTATACAGAAACTGTTGTCAATGTCTTTTGAAAAATATTAAGTAAACATGCTTGAAAAAAGGGCGCTTTAAGGATTCTCTCTCTTGCGTTTGTTCACAATTTCTGTGCCTGGAAAAGAATACCGTAACACTCACACTAAAATTAACACTGCATGAGTTTTTCAATTTATTGTAAAACATAACTCAACATAAAGAAAACTTTCATATCAGGGCAAATATAACACTTGCTTTTATTAATGACTGTAAACTCTGTTTGGTAAATGAAAGGAAACTTGAGAAATAAACAACATGTTTTTTTGTTCTGTGTTTTAAGTTGTTCCTATTTTCAGCCTCTACAATGCAATAAGTCACCAACTGAAGAGCAGAAACATTGAGGTGAGAAAATAATTTGTTTATAGAATAGGATCATTAACAAGCTATGTAGTTTATTAGAATACCTTCCTCAATGATAACGTGATTTATCGACGACCTTGTTTGTCTGTGTTGAGTTATTTTACACTCAATGACTGGTGAAGTCAGGTAATTGTTGTTTTTACCTTAATTTTATTTCTTAAAGGGGCAGTAGCATGTTTTTTGATAATTTTATTTTTCAAAATGTTCACCGATAATTGTAATTTAATGCTAAATGTATTATTTTGACAGTGTCAAAAATCTTATTACACAAATAATCCATAGTCAAGAGGACAAAGTATGAAGATTCACATAAAATCTATTGGCAGCCATTTTGTGTAAACACCTTTAATTCATTTTGTGAAAGAAAAAGGAATTGCCTGGCTAAAATTTAAGTTATATATTTGAATTAATACTGCTCCATTTAGTTTGAATACATTGTCTTCCAATTGGAACCATTTATTTTCATTTTCCTGACATAACCTTGTATTCCCCCTAAAAGCTTGCTACTGCCCCTTTAAAATACCATTGGACAATTCACATCACATGGTAAAAAAATCACGTCTGCTTTCTAGAATAAAGTACATATGAAAGAAAAAAACAAACTTTGGTATGAAAAAACACTGAATTACTCATTCTGAAGTCATCTGCTTCAGTCCTCCAACACGAGTCTTAGACAGCAGACGGCGGACTACATGCGGGCCCACGAGGACGACTTCCTCCCCTTCCTGACTAAACTAGACACTGGAGATCCCTACACTCCCGGTTGGTATCATTACTTACAGTTTACTTATGGTTTGTTATGCTTTATGGGTAGCCTGGCGCTCTGTCATTTTGATTAAAAATCTCCAGATGAAATATTCTGTTTCTATCATCTATTACCCTGGATAGAAAGCCCTATATTTGTAACAGGGTCCCTAGAAAAAATGTTGTTAAAAAAGACATTGCCTGATTAGTTATTTTCTCCTTAGAAACAAATGATCGCAACAAAATAACAAAATTAAAAATTTGGAGCAACGATAGAATTGGTTCGCCACCCAAATACTTAGGTACCCTAAAACTGACCCTAAAACTAACCCTAAAACAAAACAAAACCTAACCCTAACCTGAAGCACAGTTTAGTATGAAAATATGAAAAAGGGTGGCGAACCAATTCTATCTTACAAACCATAATTGTTTTGATAATGTAATTCACTCTTTGTCACAACTGACAAGAGAGTAGTAACAGTGAGATGGACTATAGTGAAACGCAAGTGACAAACAAGATTCACTGCAAGTTTGTCAAGGGAAGTTGTAAATAAATGCCTCTTATGAGTACAAGAGTATGTTGTTATGTCAGTGCAATTATCATTTCTTTCTGAACACTCTTATAATTCCAGATGAATTCCAGAACTACTGTAACGATGTTGCCTCCACGTCCTCTTGGGGCGGCCATCTTGAGGTGAGATATTAGACTGTAAATTCCGTCTGATTGGTATAAATTTAAGCGGAATCAAGTACCTGATTCGGAAAAAAACAAAAACAAGTCGTGCTCGACAAAGAATGCTTTCAAGCGTATGTTTAGGAAGTAAAAATTGTGGGATGGCCACATTTAATTCGCCTGCTAGTCGTCTGCCGTTTCGGTCATTTTGGTAAATTGTCTCCTATTTAATTATGTTTTGTTCGGATTTTCTCTAGGTTGGTCCCAAAATTTTGCAAAATATACAATGAATACAGTAAAATACTTTTTAAAATATTGAACTTCACTACACTTTGAATATGGGGGTTTATTATTTGATTGCTCTGATTCTGTAGATATCTCTACTCAAAATTGACATGCTATTTTTATAGAAGCATCCTTTACTCCATTATTTCAAGGTATCATTAGTTGAGAATCTTATATTTGAAAGATAATTACCCAGTATCCTCTTCCTACTGCAGCTGCAGGCGCTCTCCCACGTGTTGAGATTGACCCTGGAGGTCGTCCAGGCCGAGGGACCCGCCATCTTGATCGGGGAGTACACTAAGGAACAGCCCATCATACTTACGTATGTACTGTCTATTGGCTAGCTGTCTAGCTGGGATATAGCATTCTGCAACCTCAATGTATATGTATCCACATCACTCCTACATATACCCTGATATCCATGTGTGAGGTCATTTAAGTGTCTTTCAAAGTAGCAGATGGAAGTTCTCTCTTTAGCCATGGTTCCATTGTGCTAAGCTTCAAAACTGTATTCTATACTACTAGACCTACACTAGAAAATGATGGATAGCATAATAACTTGTTCAGTTCCCTTTGCTTATTGCCTGAATAAGTATAGGCTGTAATTAGTAACCAACCATCCTTGTTATGAGGCTTTCAGTCTGACGGGTACCAGGGTATGTGAAGGAGCTACTACTCATTGATTAAGTTTTAGTTTTATCTGAGACAACAGAATATCTGATGTGTAGATCAAGAAATGAAGCTTTGATATTTATTAAAGGTTGGAGACCCCTCACTGGTCATAATAGCCTTACCAAATAAATTTGTTTCATCCAAACACAAAAGGAGACAACAATAGAATTAAAAAGAGAAAGGGAGTTGAGAGAGAAAGGTGTCAGAACACAAAAATCTCAAATATCAGTTCCTTGCTTGCTGCTGATGGCTGAAATATTGCTAAACCTGCATTAAGCAGCATTAACTCACTCACTTTTAACTCGACACATAAATCGTTCATCACCTGTAAAGGGGCAGTAGCACATTTTTGAAAATTTTATAATTTCAATATTTTTCCTAATAATTGTACGTTTATGCTAAATGTATTACTTTGAAAGTGTCAAAATACACCAACTAATAATAAACAGTCAGAGAACAAATTATAAAGATTAACATAACGTCCATTGCGGGTCATTTTGTGTGAACACCTTTTATTCATTTTGTGTAAGAATAAGGAATCGCATGGCTGAACCGATGATATTATTTTTGGTTTATTACTGCTTCATTTAGTTTAAATACATTTTATGGTAACCTAATCAACCATTAAAAACTTTCCCTTAAACATTTTACAGAAAGATGTCAAATCAAATAATCTTGTTGTCACATCAAGGTTAATCTCCAAAGTACAGGGGTTTTTTTTGGTGACCTGAGAATAATTATAATTCATATCTTTCCAGATATCATCGGCATGCATTTGGTCTCGGAGAGCATTATAATTCTGTCGCAGAAAAGCAGTCTGAAACTGAGGAAGATGGATTCAGTTAACCATGACCCTTGGGCAAATTAACCTTTAAATATTGCTCAGGACATCAAGGGTCAAGGTCACAGAGACCATCAAGGGTCAAGGTCACATGGAATGACCTCTTGACCTCTGCAGCAATGTCTCAGCCTGGTATCTGTGATGAACTGTATGAACAATGGTGCTGTGTCCAGTTGATGGTGTTGGATTTTGTAGTATTCTTTATTCTTTCTTGACAAAACAGATCCATTTTGAAGCTGATCTGACCTTGTTAATGTAGGTCAAGGACATCTTATTGTAGAATTCATATATAAAGGTCATATGTGAAGGTGAAGTTAACCCTCAAAACCCACAAGCCAGAATTCTGGCTCAAAAACGTATTTGTTACCAGTTTATTAGGGGTGGAAGATTTAATTTTATGAATCCCTTGTAAATATAACTTGATTTTACACCTTCGTGGTGAAGGAGTGTTTACAAAAGTTTTACCAAATAGCTAAAGGAACACAATTGGTTATGTTCATAAATGGCATTATTTAAATTCATGCATGATATTCCCATCCATTGGCATTGTAGTGACGAGATTCACCTTACTGTAGAGGTCAGTCTCCTGGTTGTATACCAATTGTCATCTTAGATGTTTTGGGTGAGAAAGATATAAATAATTTTCCAGAATAATTTAATAAAAATCACTTTAAATTTCTGGAGAAAATTTTCAATTTCAATAATAGATTATAACATATTAAGTTGATATTTATAGAAATTATACAGTAATAGTAACTTCATCAGTTACTTTATCATCTATTCCTACTATTGTTCTGCTGTCGAGAGTGATATTGATATTTGAACTCATAGATATGATATTGTTGTGAGTTATGATCTAAAGCTTGGGTCACACTTGTATAATATGTTCATCATGCTCAATCATAAATGCAGTGATAAGTAGAATTGATATTAGAGATGTTGAATTATCTTTATTGTGCCAAATATAAAGTGTGATCCTTTTATTGATGTCCAGGAGTATGTTAGTCTTCAAAGTAATCAGATAATAAACGATGCAATGCCTGAGCTATTGACTCGGATGTTATTATGAATTATAATAGGAATCCTGTTTGTATGAAAGTATATCTTATATGACAGTTAAAACTGTAGATGTATGTTCTCTGAATAAACACATCTATGTTACCAAATTGTTTTAAGTGTTTTCTCAAGAATTTAATGCACTGGTAGTTTCAATCAAAAACATTATCGTTTTCAGTCAGGGATACAAAACACTGTCTTTATTCACTGAACAATAAGTTTAGTGGCACTCAATTGTAATTACAACAGTTAACTTAATGTCCTGAATGTTCAATGAAACTATGAAAATGTTCAGTACATCATGTTTATCAGTTAAATGTATCTTGTTCAACATCAATATGCCACTCCATTTTTAGCTCATCTGGCCTGTAAGGCCCGATGGGCTTATGGCATGGCATTGTGTCCGGCATCCGTCCGTCCGTCCGTCTGTAAATTTCGACTTCTTCTCCAGAACCATAAGGCCTAGAAAGCTGAAACTCCTTGGCTTGTGAGGATAATAAATTGTAGCTTTGGTGGCCCTGTGACCCCTAATAAGGGCCACACCCTAAAAACCTATTTTCATCTTCTTCTCCAGAACCATAAGGCCTAGAAAGCTGAAACTTTGTGTACTGACTCCTTGGCTAGTGAGGATTATAAATTGTAGTTTTGGTGGCCCTGTGACCCCTAATAAGGACCACAGGGGCCACGCCCTAAAAACCTATTTTCATCGTCTTTTCCAGAAGCATATATAAGGCCTAGAAAGCTGAAACTTTGTGTACAGACTCCTTGACTAGTGAGGATTATGAATTGTAGCTTTGGTGACCCTGTCGCCCCTAATAAAGGCAACAGGAGCGTCCTTCAAATCTATTTTCATCTTCTTCTCCTGAAGTATGAGGCCTAGAAAACTGAAACTTGTCGCCTATATACTTAATTTAATGATTGGTGCCCCTGTAGCCTCTACAAAGGGGGAATCACATTGGCCACACTCTACAGCATAATTGATGATGAAGCCTGATGAGCTACAGAGCCAATGGCTCTATGTTTACTTGAGATGTAACAAATTGTACAAGTAATATTTTTAGACAAGCTCCAGATCCGACAAACCATCTGACTTTGTCCAAGCCAGAGTATATCATAATCTTGTCCATAACATTCACAATATTACATTTTCTGTTTTACATGTTGTCCTTTCAAACAAGTAAGCTAGACTTGTTATTTTTTATGAATCTTGCAGAGTGTGTTATTAACCATGCATACTGCTTCAACACAAAACTACCATCCATATTAAAAACAAGATCTCAATTTTCAAGGAGGTTTATTCCTCATAAATAGTCACTTGTATTGTACATGTTGGACATGATTAGAGAAGAACAATGCAACATAAAAATAACTTTACATTAAAAGCACTTCATCAAATCAAAAATAGAGATGGTGCTTTAATTACCACTTTAACTTAAACGGGTAAACTTTATCTCTCGTTCCTTCATGACAACTTTCATGATGTATACATTTTGTTAATCAATTTGCACAATACATAAACAAATTTCATAATGGACTACTTTCAAATACTTCTTTGTACAATTGTTGAAGCACAAACTATCACATCTCTTAGCGAACATAATCTGTTGCAATTAACTCAATGACAACTTAGAAATCCTATTATTTTTCAATATCATCTAATTAGTCAATACCAATTCCTTGATAAAAACAACATACCTCCAACATTATCATAAGATTGTTTTGGTATTTTACATTATTTTCAGTGGAATTCCCATGACATGTCCTCGAACATAAGTAGCAAAATTTTCCTTTATAGAAAGTCAGTTGTTAGGACGCTGGTTTCTGAGCTGCTGCGGCATCAGCGGCTCCTTCTGGTTTAGGGTTGTTGTCTTCTGGCTTCATCGCAGGGAACAACAACACTTCCTGTAACAACACAATTCAGTAGTGTCATGTTCTACTTTCAGTGGCTTCTGTACCGCAATCAAATCAAATATTTTTGTAGGAAGGCATCCTGTTTCAGGGTACGAACGCTACGCTAACTCCACTTATCTGTACCCTTGGCTCAGAAGCGAGATTCGCTCACGCGGCCAATCAAATCATTTTCTCGCGACCTTCTCGACAAAATTTCAACAAGAAAATGATTTGATTGGCTATATCCCAAATCGGGCCGCGTGAGCGAATCTAGTTTCTGAGCCCAGGGTACAGATTAGTGGAGTTAGCGTAACGTTCGTACCCTGAGACAGGATGGTAGGAAGGTAGATTTAAGAGTGATTTTTGCAAGCAAATATATTCTATATGATTCTGTTTCTTTCCAATTTGTGTAAGATCCATTGACCTCAAGGTGTTATTTTCATATATTTGATAAAATAAGTTAGAGATATTGTAGTATTTATGATTAATCTTCATCAGATCAATATTCATATTTCAAAAATTCCTAATTAAAATTAGTTTTATCAATTATATTGTATCCAGTCTTTGTATCTAGTGTCCAGTATAATAAGGCAAAGCCAAAGGAAACAGCTTAAAATCTTTAAGAGTTGTGCATAATTTGGTCTCAACTAACTCAAAATACACAGATAACTCAGACGACATTTGCCAACAGGAGAATCACACAAGGAATATACCAATATAAAAGGTTTAACTTTAAATTTGTGTTGCATAAGGGTGAGATACATGCAAATAAATTTCTTAATTCTTTTGGATCATAGGTGGTGAATTTAGGGCTTTTAGTTCTTTCAAGACTTTTAAGTAAGTGAGTGAGTGGGTTTGTGCTTAGCGCCGCTTGGGCAATATTTAAGCCATAAGGGGTGGGCCAGATTTTTTTAAGGCTAAGATATATTTTAAGGCTTTAAAGGCAAAGTGCCCATATTCCAGGCTTGTACGGACACTGCGTGGAAATCATTAAAATTACAATCTCAAATTTATTTAGTCTAGTGTGTATATATAAATATTGCCTAACCTTGATATTGTTTGAGTCGGTGAGGAACATGGTGAGCCGATCGATGCCCATCCCCCACCCTGCGGTGGGCGGTAGACCGTACTCCAACGATGTGCAGAAGTTCTCGTCTACGAACATAGCTTCGTCGTCTCCCGCTGCCTTGTCCTGGAAGTAGAATTGATCCTCTCACATTGAGGCACAGAATATATATGGCACAAGTGACATAGAGTATACTTAACGACGTCCCGCTTCATAACATTTTTATTAAACGAGTGAATGGGTTGGTATTTAAGGAGCGAAAGCGAATACCTATACCATTCACGAGTTTCATAAAAAATTTATGAGACGGGACCAAGTTTAGTATTTTATTTATTACTGATTGAATTACATCGCAAATATACAGAGAAATTACATGACAATCGCGGCCGGCCCGCTGTCATTGTGACATCATACTAACCAATTATGATGTCAAGTCATTTGGTCAGCGCGCCATGTTATGACACATGTGTAATAACATGGTAGATTTATTAAACAGCGACATTTTTAACGGGAGATTAATAAAACATGTTTCTAAATGGTGTACCTGTAAAATGGCAATACTAATCAAAGCCTAGTTGGGCAAAACTTGTTTATTTCCAAATCATGTACACGTACTCGTATGTAGGAATTTAAAAATCAACGTCTAACACATTCTTTTTCATTTTAACATGAGAACTATAGAAATAGATATACAAACAACTGAATTCAGAAGTGACAAATATTTGCCAACATCTCTATCTGTTTTTGTATTAGCTTATTTCAAGGCAACCAACATAGGTATGCTATTTGATAGTCAAAACATTTTTGTAAGTCACTCCAACAAGCCTTGGGCTCAGGTACGGAGTTAAACTTTGGCCTTGCAATTGATATAAAGCTTCTTACCTTAGCCTGTTGTTGAAACCTCTCCCTCTGTACGACGGGATCGTTCAACTCTGTGTACGCGTTGGCAACTTCCTTCTTCATCACAAACAGCTCAAACCTCTCCGTCAGTCCCGGCTTCGACCGATGCCTACAACACAACGGGTCAAAATGAATCTTTCAGAAGCATAATTATTCATTTGAGAGCATTTTACTATAATTGAAAACCATTTAAGCTAGTCAAAAACATCAAGCAATCAGTATAATTTTTACACCGTGGTTATTCGACTTCTGCGGCAGTGTGCAAGGAATGAGTAATCCATCATCAGCAACCAAGGGCTATATGTTCGGATGCTGTCACTACAATCGAACCTTGTTTATCCTAACGATATCATGGTCATCACCCTTAAAAATCAAAACTGTGTAAGAAAATGCAGATTCACAGCCCTTTCAACGCCCATTGGCTGCTATTAATTCAACCAACAACTTGTGACTCATGACTAAAGAGTGGGGAAGGGGAGACTTTCACAAACAAAATTTTCACCGATAACTCACCACTTGGCTAGTGGACTCATGACCTGGGGATGTTCAATGATGAAGGCGGGGTTAATAATCTTCTCCTCCAGAAACTCTCCAACCAGCTGTAACAACATACATAGACATTTTGGGAAGGGATGTTCATTTATGGTCGATTCATACAATTACTGCAAAACATAGTTAATTTTTTGACTGTTTATATTTCTAATTCAATTTTAACTAAAATCGGCCTTGTTCCAAAGTTTAAAACGATTTAAATATTGACCCCAACAGGATAGGAAATTGTTCCAGAAGGGTATTTCCTCTCCGCACAGTCTGAGAACACCCCAGTTAGTCACAAGTTCTGAAGCAAGCTCAGGCAATCACAAGACCCTGTGTCAATAGCTAGGGGCAGGTAACTCTTGTGTACCATTGGCTCTTATTGATTGCGACCACTCAGCTTCTTAAACCCGGGCCAGCAATGTGACTGGTCCACAAACTATGTTTTGTCTGAGCTCAACTGGTTGCAGAAAGTGTGCTTAAATAGCCTGCTTTCAGACCATTGGGAGAGAAAACAACCAGATGGAACAAGATCAATTTTCAACATTAACTTTTTTAAATTTTTAATCCATTTTTGTATCCAATTTTAATCAGACAGATAACTAAGGCCCCAAAAAAAAATTCTAGTCTTTGCATACGGCAAAAATGATGCGATGATGCAGATTTTTATTTTATTTCCAAATATTTTTTTTATTATTGAATAACGGAAAATAAATGAATATAAACTTTGGATCACTTTATAACTGTCTTTGAAGGCCTACACGAACAGAAACAAGTCAAATTTTAAAAGTTTCAATGTTTTTTCTTTGACTGGGGGACTTTTTTTCCATTTTCCCCCTTGTCAACATCTTGAAAAAGGCTTGATGCGGGGGTTTGAAACTGAAGCTGGCAGAAACCAGAAACATACTACTTTTTTTTCCAAACCTAACATACCTTATCAAGCAGCCTGCTGAGGGTTCTGGGTGACGGACACTCGACTTCGTGTTTTCTACACAGGTCGTCCATGAACTTGCGGGCAGCTAGGGGGGTGAAAGTATACAAAAGATATAATTAGAAGAATTTTAACTTTTGACACAGAGCAAGAAGAAGCTGTACAAAGCTCATCAAAACAATACTGATTCATCAAATCATTCGTGAAAGGGGGGAATATATTCGATCATATTTTTTAAACTTTGTAAAGCAGAAATATTTAAATTCAACTTCTCAAATAGATACATTCTGATGTAAGATGTTTAAATATTCAATTACTATTACCACAATAGATACATGCCATGTATTAGTGAAGAAACATAACATTGTTGTATTTGTGATGACACTATTTGTAATAGTGTAAATTTTTGTACTTTCATCAAGTCCAGTCCCTTTAGGGTACGAATACACACTCTCAAAATATGGAGACACTGCATTTAGTTAAACAAAGGGATCTCGCAAAAAAAAAAAAACTACTGTGCCGCTTGCAAAATAAGGTATTTTACATCAAAAGTGGCAGTTTTTCATCAGACATTTATGTTCGTTAAAGTTCTATTAATTCATATCTCTATCTTAAATAATTAAAATGCCAATTTAAGTAAACCTACCCTTAATATTACCCTTCCACTCCGATATTGAGTCTAGAAAGGTCTAGTAGAGGGTCGCGTCAGCCCACGTATCAATTGACCAATCGGAACTAATCTTACCAAGCCACAATAGTCTGCCTTTGCATGAATAATGTTGGAGGGTCATAGGTTGCAGAAAGGTCGGCTGAGGCGACCCTCTACTAGACCTTTCTAGACTCAATATCAGAGTGAAACGGGTAATATTGAGGTTAGGTTTACTTAGACTGTTAAAATGTGTTCTCAACAAAATGATGCCAGCTTAAAACATGTTTTCTGCTCCAACTACACACACAGATTATGAGATGTTTGAGCCAAAGAAGATAATACATTTGGCATAAAGCAATAATTTTTTGGAAAAATATTTTTTTTAAATGTTTCCACAAAAAAACATGCTACTGCCCCTGAACTTTCAAGACCTAAATGTCTAAACTTACCCTCAGTGGCAAAGGTCGTGGGGTCAGGGAACTTGACCTTTAGAATCTTCTCCAGCTCTTCACACAGACTGATGCGCCGAAAGGGCGGGGAGAAGTCGATCTCCACGCCTGGCTGGTCCTGGCCGTCTGGGTGGAACATTACCTTGTACCCTCCGAACAGGTACTTCACCATACCTGAGGAAAGTCGTTAACAGGTGTAGTTTTCAGGTAAATGAAATAATTGCTTTATATGTAGATATTCAACAGATTTCTCGTCTGCCAATACATCAGAAAGGTGATCACTAGTAGTTGATACATTCCGATCCAGTGAATTGAAGCCTCAGTTGATTCAATCCGATGCAAATTGACTTTGATCCAAGGAATAAAGGTTGAAAAATTTATGTGTTTTTAAGTATTGAAAGTACAACATGAACAATTCTTTATTTAATAATTTAGAACATGAAATCTTTCTTTTATCATCATCATCATTTATAATATTGAAGAAGATGATATCCTCTTTAGAGGGAGAAAAAATAACAGTTTCCGTGGTTACCTGAGACGAGTGACTCTGTAAGCTTCATGAGGTCGTGATAGTCTGCGTACGCCATGTAGAACTCACAGGTCGTGAACTCTGGATTGTGTGTCATATCAATACCCTCGTTACGGAACTGCTTCCCGATTTCATACACCCGGTCAATTCCACCGACCACCAACATCTGTCGGAAAAATATTTGTTCAGCATGTTAGCAGTCATGTGAAGCAGAACTACTTCTTATCAATGTAATTAGAAAACATTAATTTAACTCTTCCACACCTTGATTCAACAATAAAAGCTAAAACATGTACGTCACTGGATACTGTGGAGGGATAAAGAACTGAAAATACCTTGATCTAAGTAAAACATGATTATAACCATACTTGAGCGATCATGAAAACAGTCGATTTTCATCAGACTGAGCCTATCTTCTTTGAGCAGCATGTTAGAAGTTGGATACTCCTCTGCATTATAGATTGAGCCAATAGCAACTGGAGTCTTTGACCACGCAGGGGAGACAACTCACCTTGAGATAGAGCTCAGGGGCTACCCTCATGTACAGATCCATGTTTAGCTCGTTGTGATGCGTGATGAACGGCTTGGCGGTGGCGCCACCTGG
This sequence comes from Steromphala cineraria, assembly GCA_916613615.1. Lineage (NCBI taxonomy): Eukaryota > Metazoa > Mollusca > Gastropoda > Trochida > Trochidae > Steromphala > Steromphala cineraria. Next base: position 9,788,672 of record OU744730.1, read on the forward strand.
GATCATGTTCATCATTGGCGTCTCAACCTGTAATCATGGTAACAACATTACTATTTCATAAAATCAAATTTAAAATGGACGTTTTAACTACTTGTGAAAATGACTCTTAGGATTATTGTTATCACGTGACCTATCAGAACAATAATGAACAGGGAAACAAAGTTCAAAAAGAAAGCTCTTAGAGCTATCTTCATGAAGCATTTCATGAAATGGTAAGAATATGATATCTGTGTAATTGAATATGAAACTCACAGTGAAGTGTCATGACAATAGCAGAGCAACAACCCTCTAGATCAGAATTAACCATAGCAACAACCTCAAAGTTAATGATATATGACATACTCTACCCCTTGGATTAGCATTTATTTATTTCACTTTAAAAAATCATTTCCAGCAGTCAGCAAACCAATGACAACTAAGTCTCTTTAAAGTATTATTTAAAGGGACAGTCCTATCAGGGTATAATTTGTGGACACAAATTCAAGGGGTATTCTTGTTATACACTTTTTATGTTATTGGTACATGGTTATTACACAACCAAGTTGTTCCTGAAGATAACATTTCTGTTGATTATATATTATTCAGAATAACGTACAACTAAAAGTGTAAAGCCAATCATCGGCGCTATATATGGATGTGAAAATCCTTGGTAGGTCATAAGGCACTGTTGTTAAGTTTTATCATTAATAATTTGTAAATGTGTACATATCATACCAATAAAATTTCATTTAAAAAAAAGAAAAATTGATCAAGGAACAGTGTTTAATTGCGACATTTCCCAGATAAAGGACAGGGCCTTTAAGTCATACCCTTGCTGAAGTACAGTAGAACTCGGATATAACAAACTCCAAGGGACCAAAGAATTTAGTTCCCTATATCAGGTCTTCGCTACTCACGTTTGGCCGCCATGCATAGAGCTTTTGACTGGATTAAAAATTTGTGTGCTATAACCGATTGTTTGCTATATCTGAATTCGCTATGGTCGCGTTCTACTGTATTTTCAAAACACACTCACCTCCAAGAATCCCAGCTCATCCAAGAATTTGCGGACGTAGTTGATGATCTTGGCTCGTGTGATGAACTTCTGCTTGACAGGTTCGTTGATAATGAGGTCAAGATATCTCTGTCTGAATCTCGTCTCCTTGGATATGGATGAGAAGAATACATGAGGAGGAGCGGAACTTGGAAACCTGCATAGCTAGAAATGTCTAAGGAGAGGGATGTCAGATATGAAAAGTGTATGGTTGCAAACATTTTCTGTATCACCTTGTGTTGTCATCTCCCACTGAAATATTGCAACAGCAACGCTAAACGGCAAAGGATTGAATTGCATCTCAAGCTGTATCAATATGGATAAAATATGGATCAATAAAGGATATTTTGTCAATACCCAATTTGTTAGAAACCTTCAGATGGTGTTTTTTCATCTCATAAAATAAATAACTTTGGATGTCATAATTGTTCCTAAAAATTTTTTTCACAATTTCACAAGTGAAGTACGACATTCATCAAAGAATAAAATCTGTATTTCCTTAAGTGAAACAACATGTGATTTAACTTGGTAACACTATTTACATCATAGTTGATGTCACGAAATACTTGAAGGACATCATGAGATGACAATGTACCATTTACAATGTTTGAGAAATATAATTATAGAACATACTTGACATATACCATAGCTTTCTCACCTCAGGTACAAGGAAAAAAGTTTATCAACTTATCAATTTTACTCAGACTTAATTCATTGTGCATCAAAATCATGTTGATGTCATCAATGTTAAACATCAACTAACCTCGATTTTACCACTTCTCGATTTTCGTTGAAAGATTTTTCACAATAAAAACTGGACTTGATTTTTGTTAATTTGTCCAATAAACATGTTTATTTAGCCTTTCATTTAGACAGCGTAATTATCGGCTGTTAACCAGTCATGCATGTATTATACACTGGTTTGTGGCTAGATAGATCTAAGCGGCCCATCAAAAGTGGCTTTCATTACCTAACAGAACATATTTGAGTAGCAACCTTTGACACACTAGACAATATTGTCATCAGACTTTCATATATTCAAAAAAAAATATTGAAATGAGTTTGTGGTTATGTGAACGTTAAAGGGACGCACCTTATCCTTGACGCCGTAGTACATGTGAGGCAGCTGGTGTAGACAGGGGGAGAGTAGCGTCATCTCCTCGGGGACGATACTCAACTCTCCCTTCTTGGTCTTGCCTGCAGTGTACACAAACTTGTTAGTATAACAGCCAAAGGAGTCTCTCCTTTGAGTATATCATCTTGAAGGGAATAACTTTATTCCACTTTAAAGGTGAAAAAAGTTTATAAGTTGATTTTCAGAATCTCCTCTCTAAAATTCTACTCAGGATACCCCTTTTAATTATAGAAAATGTCCGACCAACGAAGAGGGAACATTTTGAATTTTTTTATCCACTTCTGTCAATTTGTTTTTAGAAAAATTTTCATCTTCACTAGACGATTTTGAATATTTTTGGGGGGTTTCCTGCTGTTTGACATTTTACCCAAAAGTCTGTTACTCAACTAATCAATTTTGTATGTCCTAATTGTAATTCATTTTATACGAAATAGGAACATTCTGATATTTGGGATCAAACCATCAGGTCGAGTGGATTGCTCTTATAAAATCCTTTTTGAAAACATAATCTTATGGAATTGATCATACAATAAATGGATATGCATTAGAACAGACGCAAGTAATTTTTTCAACTACAACTCTTCTGAAACAGTCTTGACATAAGTTGTCTCCCTTTACCTGGTCTCCCTTTAACACCGATGACATCTCCTCGCTTTAGTTTGTCTGTGATCACCTCAAACGCATCGTCTGATGTGTAATGTCTGAAAAAAAATTCATTCCTATTTATGGCCAAAAAGATTCCAAGACAAAAATCTGGGTTTCACTTTATGTAACGATAATTCATGACATCTGATATCAAGCTGGTGTAAAAATGAAAATAAAAATGTTTAACGTCACACCTTTACCAGACTGTTTTTAGTATATCAAATGGATTTGTAAATGTTTCTATGTACACGAAAATGTATTTTTCAGGTGGTTTACTCATATTAGTTTCGCTTATAGAAAGATTAGAGAGAGAAAACAATCCAAATAAAAGGTTACCTTAAATTTTAATTTTAATATTAATTCATTTCTTAAACATTCATAATTAACTACTGACTCACTTTGCATTTGCCATGACCTGAATCTTGACCCCCTCGCCCCGCAGGTCGTAGAAGATAAGCTTGGCCCCTGATAACCTCTTGGCGTGGATACGACCTGAAACAACATCACTTACCGCTATCAACTACTCTATCCACACAGACCTAGCACACAACATAAAGTCCTGATCTAACTGCTGTAGATATATGAGCAGTTTTAGGGCTCCTAAAGGGTGAAGCTAGGGTAGCTCAAGTCATTAATGATGATTGTTCAGTAGAGGTGTAACGATACAGGAGGGTTGCGATACGATACGTATCCTGATATTGGGGTCACGATACGATATGTATCCCGATACAAAAAATCTCCTGACATAATGATCTTTTCACAAACTTTTGGAGTCAGTTAATCTTGAGTAAGAATTTACTTAAGGGTTTTTTGATGTTATTGTAACATTATCAAATTTCCAAATTTTAGAATAGTTTCTTGTATGCATAATGAAATATCTTTTTAATGTATATCTAAATTTTGAGCATCTACATTGAAAACTTAACATTATTTTATGTATCCTGATACGCATCCTACAATACAATACATTGTGACTCATATATCACGAGACTATAATGTATTGCCGTATAGTTACACCTCCATCGTTGGTGTACAAGTGCACTTTTCAGGCTAAAAAGGGATAAATCTAATTGGATACAATCACCTTAAGCTGTGCAATCAGTTAAAAATTTAAAAGTTTATGATTGTCAAAGTCTCAGTCTTTTCCGTACAGGAATATCATTTGACACTTTGCATTTTGTGTTTTCGTGACAAACTAGTCACTTATTATGGCAATTGAATCATTACATAGTCGTTAGAGCTTGGGAACTCACTTTCCATTGGAAAATAGAGGGGAATTTAACCTGACCAAATCGTATGTATTAAATGATCTCTTAAGATTCTTTTCATGTCCTGGTGGCTTGAATAGACAAAAACATTTCGAACACAGTATCCATGTAACCTACCTGCGACTGTGACTGTAACATCTTCCATGATGGTCCCTTCTGCAACATCATTATACCGTGAGATGAATTCGGTCAGCGACAGCTCAACGTTGTACTTGTGTGGGTATGGATGGTCATTCTTCGCCTTAAGGTCAGCCACAGCCCTTGTCCGCAGTCGGAAATATTCCTGCGGAGTTTCAGATTCTTCGTTTGACATTATTTCTCAAATTGACTTTCAAATTCTGTTTCTATTTTCAGAAAACACTGTCTGTAGTTGTCAAACTACTAGATGTGACCACCGCTAATGGCTGAAATATTTCCCAAGCGGCGTTAAACACTAACTCACTCTAGATGTGATCCTATACAAGTTCTATTTCTCTTCAAAAGTGAGTCTGTATTCGTAAAACTTCTAAAGTTTGATCCCAAAACGGGTTCTCTAAAAATATTTCTAACTAAGAAAGTTGAGGTGAATTCAAACTCCATTGGCATAAAGATCTTAAATCTTTGAATCAATTATTCACAACAAATGGCTCTAATATCTTGTGTCACCATGCTCAAACAATACAATATATATGTAGATAGAAGTCTTGACCCCAGTACTTATACTCTCAAATGGATGATGCAACAAGAGGTAAGAATTAAAGTCACCCGAAGAGTGAAGTGTTGTAAGAGCAATGAAATTTGAAATATCTGGACGTCAGATATTGCTTATCAAGATAACCTGTGTATATCTCTTTGAACAATTAGTTTTCTTTAACTTGGATTATCATGTTGCATCATGTCAGTAGCTAACTGTATTGTCATGGAGCAGGGGAGATAACTCATTGGTCACTTGGCAATGACAGATTTGTATTTACCTAAAACTTCATTGGGCCTTTCAATAACCAACATTTATCTATTTCCTTACCTCTTCTGTGAGTAAGTAAGCTTGGGCAATATTTTGAACCATTAACTAAGTTACCTCTTCTGTAATCATTAAACTAAATAATATCTATCAACAACAAATAATCCTCTTTTAAACAAAGATTCTTAGTTGTAAAATGGAACATGGTTTTGCCTAACTTTAACAGTTACTTTGATAGCATGTAAAGAAATAAACATACATTTGCATCAATTTCTTCATCATCCTGTTTCTTCTCAGCAGGTTTGTCTTTCTGTTCTGCAGCAGCTGTGGCCTGTTTTTCAGCTTTTTCTGCGGCTTTCTTATCTGCCTTTAGCCTCCTTTTCAGTTCACTGAAGAATTTATTTTGTAAACATAAATAGTGCATATCATTTTTAGGAGCCAATTTACTGGCAAACTGAATAACAATTGTGATTAATCTAAAGACATTTGGCTTAAAATGATTGGCATTCAATAATGGATTCATATTTCAATCACTTCAGTGATGATAGCCAATTTTTTTATAATTTTAGACCATACTGTATGTCTAAACATATAGTTTCAAGAAATAACATGATTCAAAGTAAATATACATCATAATTAGTGCAACCAACAGAAAACAAAGAGGATTTTGCAAAATAACATATTGACGCAAAATTTGAGTTCTTATTTTTTTTTTAAATGCTCAATATGTGAGATATACAGTATGGTAGTAAATAATGCTTTCAAATATGTCACAACTGAGTCTTTAAATCTATCATTATATATGTCTCCTCATGAATTTTTCCCTTCATGCAGTCTAAATTTCAAAACATAACAAGCAATAAAAATCATCAAAAATATGATATGGGAAGTTGTATGATAGGAATTGGTTGGGTTGCACTGTAATGATGTATATTTACCTTGTTTTTAGACACTGTATAGATGTTGAGAACGCTCTTTGCTGATTGGTCAAAGCTAGATGATCCTTGAAGCTGATTGGTTGGATACTGACATAGTGATGCAGGGTTCGGGACCGTGTCAGAATTTGCCTGGTAGCGTGTTTTATCACTAGATACTGACACGCTGCACGCTGAAGGACTATTCTTAGGCTTGTTGATTGCATGGTCTCTGTGCTGGTAGTTGACACTGGTTACCATGGCAACACTGTCCTACACAGTAGAGTTAGAATATTCTTACACGTGTGATCCAAAAGTTTATTCCACAGAATGTTTTCATTAGTTCATGAAATGAATAGATCTGACATATGCTGACTATATATCCAAAAATCAGATTAGCATAAAATGTAAAAAATAATATATTTTATACTCTCACCAAATTTACTTCTCAACATTCATTATAGTAAAATGGTTGGTTAAATAGAGTTTGTTGCAAGACTATATATGGCTTTAGTTTGCTATGAGTCAATATCATTCATATTGATTCTAGACACTAGTCAATCATCACACATTTTAATCACTTACATTTGCCAAACATACTTGTTTTCAAAGATAATGCATGGCAAAAGTTAATGTAGTCTTGCTTGAAATAGATTGAATAAATAATTTTAAAAAGGAGATAATAAAAGGAAATGAGAATTAAATATTTACAAGGAAACTATTTCCAAAAATGTACCAAACTACAAGCATTTCCTGCATTAAAGATTTTATGTCGCTTCAATTCTAAAATGCAGTAAACATTGACAGTCAAATCCTTCGTTGAAACTCATCCGATTTATCTAAAAGTGTGATATTTAAGAAATTTATAATCTTAAAAGACTATTGCTCAATTTTCAAAAATTATTTAAACACGCTATCGAGAGCATGATGTGTTTAGTTTTGATGACGAAACTTTGCCAGAACAGACGAAATATGGGTCAGCGATGTCAACAAACGAGTTAAAATGAATCGAGCATGCAAATGGATGAAACCTGGCGATAATTTGGCACCGTTGTGAGATTCATTCATTTGCAAAGGTTTTCCGAAGGCGTATAGTAACAGATTTTAAAATACGAGTCTTACTTCTTGCTTAATTTCTCTCCTGTCTCTGCCATTATGATACACGTGCGCCAATGGCCGGCAATGCGGAAGTGACTTGAGTTACCTCCCTTGTTGAATTTCCCCGGGAAAAGTAAAGAAAGAGGAAATCATTATGGAAAACAAAAGTAGATGCGTAAAAGTCACTGTTTTGTTAGTGAAATAGAAAAACTATATATCATGTTTTTAAAAATGATGGTAAAAAGAAAAAGAAATGACTAAGTTAGTAGGCATTATCAGTCTTTTTTAATAATCAACCCAAATAAATTTGGTGTGTAGGTAGAACAAAGTTTAAATAATAACATGCAATTTGAATTTTCAAAATACATTTTTTAGTTAAAAAGATATTTGATTTCAAAGACACCCATCTTCGAGATAAATAAAATAAATTTATGTTTCAGCGATTTTTTTGGGGTTAGGGTCTTATACAAAATTCTTCATAAAAATACCGTTGATCGAGTGTTCATTGTCTTTGTTGTCCTCTTAGGCTGGAAACACACTACGTCCGAATTTTCTTGCAATCCGTCATGCAATCCGTCCAAAAAACGCACACCGTGTATTTTTCATAGAGCGCTCACACTACGACCGATGCGTCAATGCGATGCGATCCGATGCGATGAAAATAGGTGCTGCACCTATTTTTGACGCATCGCAAATGGAATCGCATGAAGGATTCCCTTCTGACGTCATATTTCGTGCATTTCGTGCATATCCATTCAAACCATGTAACTAATGTAAAGACATAGATAAAACGCAATGCTAAACGTAGGCCTACATATAATCGCGTCTATAGTGTGTAGGCCTACATGACAAACGCATCGGATCGCATCGCATGACGGATCGCAAGAAAATTCGGACGTAATGTGTTTCCAGCCTTATCTATCAAAAATCACCATTCAAAAAATTTAGAGCCACATTTGATATGGAATTTTGACCCTCTTAGAGTAGTACCCCATCATGGTTTTTTTAATATGTTCTAATATTTTCTTGAATATTGCCAATGATTGTTTAAAAATTTCACAAACTATGTTGTCATGGTTAGGCTTACTGTATTGTCATCCGAGTCTTTCTAGCCCTAACATTTGAAATTAAAGTTTACAGAGAATTGTTTACACCTCATTTAGGATGAGACTCAATTTTGCAGTTTGAGGGTCTAAAGAAGTACGTATTATCAGGGACGCTATATACAGAGGGACCCGCAACTCCGCTTAATCATCTCAGACGTCCAGTACGTCACGGTCCAACGCACAGGGCGACTGGGCGCTGTCATTGCGCATAAGTGCCTCGGTAAAGCAATTTGAGATATATAGCGTATATAGCGTCCCTGGTATTATATTGAGTCTGTATGCTTAAAAAAATAGGAGTATCATGTTTAGCCAAATTCAAGTATAAGTTATCGAATATATTTAGATTTTACAAAGAAAACCTTCGACAAATACATAGTATGTCAATATTTGAAAGGTTAAATATGAAAGCTTCAGATATATAAAATGCATAGAAAATTATAGAATTTAATTAATTTAATTTATTTTATATGCTATATGAAACATAGCAAGTTAAATTTCGGATTTTTACGTTTTAAAACATCAGGCCTACTGTTGGTAACAAAGTTCAACATAAATTGGTAACATAAATCTTTACTCATGTTTTATAGTATATATCAATTAAAACTATATAAGCTATACTTTAAGTTTGGATCCGTCTATTTATACAGCACATTAGATTCGGGAAAATGGTTCCTAACCATATATTTAGTCGATGATTACAAACACAATTTTAGCTCACGCCTTTATTGTGCCAGCCAATGAATTTGGGCGATTAATGTGGGAGTTACTCTGATTGAGACGGTAGGATCGTTCTTTTATTTCGTCTGACGTGAGTACGTTGTTATAAAAATCCGATGGATTGTGCAAATTGTAGCTGAATAATTATTGTATCACATGAATTCTTTGTAGACATGTGCGCTTTGAGTAAATACATTCCTGAAGTTTTCTTCTTCACAAAGTGAACATTCCACGTATACAAATCTAAAACTAAGGGTCTCGAGATGGTAATTAAAGGTGATGCCTTCGTGCAACTATTGTTTAGAGGAAAGCCAATCATCCTCAATGCAAATTCGGCCATAAATCAAAAGACTAGAAAAACTTCATCTGTTTGACCAAATCTCTCGGGTATTCTCGTATCGTGCATGCACCTTGTTGGCTTAGAACACAACAATGAGCTTAGCAAATAGCTTAATTACAAGCAAATTAATTTCCTTAACAGATGACAAAAGTTCGTTGTTCAATGCATGTCTTTTGAGAGACTAACAGGTCAATCTTTAATATATATGGGGTTTTTTTTCGCTTCCAGAGGTTATATCAATCATATGCATTTAAACAATATAATTTGAAATTGAGACAATGTAAATGTCGGGATATATATAACATAAAATTAATTTCAATACATATAAACAGTGCTGGATGGGTATATTGTAAACAGAAATCAATGATTAAAAACTGGGATAACGATGGCGACCTTTTCAATATCATTATTTCTTGCTCAACAAGAAATATATGTTTTAATTCAGTTTTTATATAAATTTATATATTTTTGGCGGAGATAATGATTTGGTTAAATAAAAAAAATTTAATGTAACAAACCAAATCAAGTATTTTGAAACATTTATCTTCTATGGAAAATAGGTATATTTAAAACTTTCAAAATCATATACATAGTCTTACAATTAAATTCTGATATGAAACTTTGAAAATAAATCTAAAATTTGAAGGAAAAAAATACAAATATAATGAAAAGGAGACTAAGATTTCTTCTCTCGAGTCTTGTTTTAGACTTGCATAGGCTTTGATAGGCTTAATCTCATTTTAGGGTCTGGCTGTCAGATTAGGTCGGGGCGGGATAGCGCAATGGTTAGCGCGTTCGACTTCTAATCAGAAGGTGATTGGTTTGAATCCCGCCAGGGGCTCAGCAACTTTGTCTGCAGCTGAGAATTGTGCTTCACGCAGTCAGGTTTGGGTGCAATGCTACACTGAATTTCAGCGCAGTACCACCCATGGTTCGTTAGTTCCAGCCGATGCTCGCAGGTTTCACCGCAATATATAACCACAATAGTGTTGCGGGCTTTCTCCCTGCAATGATACTAGCAGCCGCGATATAAGTGAAATACTCTTGAAAGCGGCGTTAAACCCCATATAACCTCATCTCACCTCACCTCAGATTAGGTCGATCCAAATCAAGGACTTGATAAAAAAAATCCCTCCTGGGGGCAATAGTGTAGAGCACGGGAACATTCGGCCCTGGTGGACAGAAAATGATACCCATCGTGATTCATATAAAATATATTGGTGTATATATTTGAAGGTAACTTGCCTTTCTTCATAATCTACTTATCCTCACCCCATATTCAGCAAAAGGTGGAATCGTGTGAATGACAACCGAAGCAAGAATTTTATTATTTGTTTCACGAACAGAGAGGAATGAAATCTACACAATCTTAAACCGTGTTTTGGTGTTTTGTAAACGCTTTTGCAGCAAATGAAATTTCCTTTCTGTGATGTAAAATTATGAATTCAGTAATGGTAAAACCCTTGTTTCGAATAGTATTTCAATAGTTATAATATTATCTTATAAGATATATCGATCGTCCAACCGGTTTTAAACATCTACTTGAATCTGTTGCACTAAAATGACAATTCTCAAAATACCAATTATTATTTCCTTCCCGGCTTTTGGTTTAATGGCCACAGAAAAAGCCGGATAATATCTTTAACCCCCACACCGCCGAGGGCTTGTTTGTGTTCCAAGCATAATCTCTGAATGTATGACGAGATTTAGCGATTTGACCGTTGGGATATATTAGAGAGATGGGCTGTCATTTGCCGACTGGTGTCACTGCATAAATGAATCAATATCCCCGAAGGAAGATAAACCATTGCTACTGCAGTTTTATATCGGCTATGTATACATAGACAGAATGATATTGGGCATCCACTCGATTTTATGAGTAAGTAAAAACATAGTTCCCTCTTGGAACAAGCGGGGATGGTAGCGAAATACTAGATAATTTTATATTCGAGGGTCTGAAAAGGAAATTGGGAACTTAAAGCAATGGATAAATCTATATTTCTCTGTTGCTTGACATGTGTAGTGCGGTAACCCAGGAAAGACAAGACAATAAATGATGGGATTCTGAGATACACTGGCTTTTAAAAAACGGTTATTGTGTAACAAAACACGACAGAATACTAAGTGAAGGCAATTATGAACACATATCAACAGACTTCGACTTGGCTTTCACATTAAGCGGATATAAAGCTTGGACTTGAAGTGAAAATAACTACACGGTGACCGTCCTAAATGCTTTAACAGTATTGTTTCCTTTATTGCAGATCGATTGCAATTAACCCCAACAGATTCCTTGTTTTTGATTGGACGATACACTACAGTAACTCTTTTCTGACAGTTTTGCAGCACCATTGTGTACGAATGCTTATATTGGATATTATCTTAAAAAGAGAAATCCACTTTCCTAGAAAACCATATGATCATATATTTCGAGTCCAAATGTTTAACAAAATTGAAGAAGACAAGACAACCCGATGAGATGAAAACTCAGTACGTCGTGGTTGCGTGCAGAAATGAAAAGAAGAATATTCTTCTTTAAGTGAAAACACTTTCAATGACTGACCTGCTATTTGGATGTCTTACGCATGTCTGATAGCTATTCTATTGGGAATACTCTCCAGTTTATACGAAATAACGATAAACGAGTGTGTAACCTTGCACACGGAGGAATTGCGACAGAGGAAATTACATCAACATTGATGACAACAAACGGAACAGAGTTTTGCGTGCATCAGTGAATATTGGAAATCGGTAGCATATTCAACATTTTGCAAATACTGTTAACGATTATTGTATTGAAGTGTCTCCTGTAACTAATGATATATCCCAGCATGCGATATATTAACTATTCAGGAGCGTGATGGCAGTTGGGACTCGCTTTGAAACAAACCCCGACGTCTAGGACAGTTATAGTGTTTTGACACCATAAGGGTTAATGACAGATTCAAGACAGGTTACATAAGGAGTTACAACAGCTCGGTACTTTCAGCTGCTGGTCTTGATAAACAGGGATATCAAGGCACAAGTGATAAGCGATAATCGATAGAGTATGGACCTTTAACTCAAGGACGTTTTTAACAATCCTAGTCAAATTTAACCCTCCTGATGCCACGTGACTGAAAGTGTGCTGTTTTGATCATTTGCTTTGTGGTAAACGATTATCCTTCGGAACTGGAAACGTGAATACCAGTATTTGTCATCGTTGGCGTATTACGAGAAAATCTTGATTGAAAAGGTGATACTACAGTTTTAATTGACATGCTTTTCAGGTGAACACAAGAACAAAAGGCCACATTCTGTCTTGTGGACCAAACAGGTGTCTACTGTTTTATAAAATGATTCTAAATTTGGATGTAAGATATACCTTATTGCAACAATTTGAAAAGGCCGGCCTTTTTGACTAAGTGAATTTACAACTGAATGCCAGGATATAATGGTCCAATATTGTTGAGAGCAAGTGATTCTTATATTTGAAACAAGGACACAATGCCCTAATATTCATTTTTGACAGCAAACTGGTGCAGAGATTCTTTTTAACTGGATGCAAGGATATATTACCTGTAATTCTTTTGTTTAAGGGATACATGATACTGTTCCACAGTGATTCTTCTAGTGGATACAAGGATATATGGTTCAATATTGTTTTGTGGAATTGACAAGTGCATGGCATTGTTCTATAAAGCAATTCTTTAAGTGGATACACGGATATGTGCCCTAATATTCGTGAAACTAAAAAGTTATACTTCATTATAAAGTGATTCCCCAAGACGATACAGAAACTGCGTATACCAAATAAGATCAAACTTCTCTTTGTCTAAGATAAAATCGAAGTGTTAACATCCACCAACATAATGCTCCGAGCCACGTTACGCTGGTTTGATTTAACCATCACGGCGCTGGGGTTGGTTGGGAACGCTGTAACTATAACGGTTCTGTGCCAAGCTGCGCTGCGTTCTTCGACGTCAGTTCTCCTTCTGTCAATGGCGGTCTACGACTCTCTTTACCTCGTGGCAAACCTCGTCATGCCAATTGACGGAGTTCCCTACTTTAGTGTAGACGTCAACCTCGACGCCATCTTTACGGCAGAATATATATTTGTCTGCTGCTCCGTTTACACAGTCGTTACTGTAACGCTTGAGCGTTATGTAGCCGTATCTTATCCCTTTCACGCGAGAAGATTCTGTACGATAAGGAACACGTGCATTTGTCTCAGTGTTATATTTATCATGGCTATTGTCTTCTGTGTGCCACGTGAGTTATACATGTTCACGTTTCACGATGGAAACAGTTCTAGGACAGTGAATTGCTATACCAAAGAATATTCAAATGTGTACTGTAACATACTACCATCTATTGTTATCCTGATAATTCCGTTTCCAGCGATTATGATTTTCAACCTTCTTATAATCCGAGCTTTGGTGAAGCGCAGGAAAACTGTTCGGCGTTTAAGCAGTGATTCAAACGAAATTGGAGAACATTTAACTCGTACTACAGTTGGGATTACTATGTGTTATTTCTTCTTTTGTGTCTTTCCCGGGATATATTACGTTGGTCTTGGAGTTACAAAACCTGACGAGGATTTCAGGAAAATCATGTCCGATTTTGCAAACAGCTTGATTGTATTGAACTGTTCGACTAATTTCATACTCTACTGTCTCCTAGGAAAGCGGTTTAGACAAGTGTTGATAGATAAATTTATGAAGCTCAGAAACAAACACGCCAGTACTGGAAGTAGTATTATTGATAACAGCGTGTTCGAGAATGTTCACCTTAAAGGCGTAAGTCCGCTGGACTCCTCTAACGTGTAATATATATATCTACAATTAGCTAATAGTACTCACGGAAATAGAAATATAATGCTTTTTGTCGATTATTTCTTTATTTGGAACCTACTTGATATTTGTATTCTAAATATTCATTCACAATCGTTTTTCCCAACTTTTGTTTCAGACAGTTTTTGTTAAATCCCCCGAAATATATGAATTTACAGGGGAAAAAACGTGTCATATTCACGCCTCGAAATGTATGTTTCTGATGCATATATTATGCAAATGATCTGTAATCTCAGTACCGTCAGTAAAATACATCGTTTAATGTAAAATAATTTGACATCGTATGTCCTCTGACATTCATATCATATATGATTAAAAATCCATAAAATAATTGAAAAAGAACACACATTATTGTGACGGCATATGCACAGCGGCATTAAATAGAGATTATTACCCGAGGAAGTGTGTCATATGAATTTTACAAAACGAGTGTAAATATATTTATTTATTACCTACGAAGGCAGTCATACAGAGGTTCCTATTTTTCATATGTTGCCCTAGGGCAAAATATCACTTTTTCATTGTGACGTCACGTTATAAACAATGCTTTGACGTCACGGTTCACCTATGACGTCACAATCTGAACGAGCCGGCGGCGGCTAGTCCGCCTATGCTCGGAAGTAGTTTTTGAGTATTTTCTTTAATTTGAGACTACGGTAATAAACAGAATATTATATTCGTACCCATGACATACTATGTTTACGACACTCGTGTCTAAATAACAGTATATCACTCGCTCTCGCTCGGGAAATACTAATATTTAGCCACTCGTGTCGTAAACATAGTATATCATGGACACTCATATAATATCCTCTATTACCTACGAGGGCAGTCATACCGAGGTTCATATTTTTCATATGTTGCCCTAGGGCAAAATATCACTTTTTCATTGTGGCGTCACGTTATAAACAATGCTTTGACGTCACGATTCACCTGTGACGTCACAGTGCATACAGGTCGGCGGCGGCTAGTCCGCCTATGCTGAGAGGTAGGTTTTGAGTATTTTCTTTAATTTTGGGACTACGGTAATAAACAGAATGTTATATTTGTGCCCGTGGCATACTATGTTTACGACACTCGTGCCTATATATCAGTATTTCCCTCTCTCTCGCAATACTAATATTTAGCCACTCGTGTCGTTAAAATAGTATATGTCATGGACACGCATATAGTATCCTCTATGTATTACCCGAGCGTGAGCGAGGGTTATACAAAAATTTGCACGAGTTTCGTAAAAGTCATATGACACACTTCCGAGGGTAATAATTTTTTTATTACCGTTTCTATTCCATTTACCATCTTAGAAATATCCAAGAAACGGGCCGCTTCCCTTGCGACGGCCGGCTACAGTGAC
The DNA here is from genome assembly GCA_916613615.1 of Steromphala cineraria. NCBI lineage: Eukaryota > Metazoa > Mollusca > Gastropoda > Trochida > Trochidae > Steromphala > Steromphala cineraria. Next base: position 9,804,054 of record OU744730.1, read on the forward strand.
GTCATGAACAATGATGTTATGGCGTCACAGGCGAAAAAATACGGGAACTCGCGCTACAACAATCGTTGCTAGGCAAAAGTGATATGTGCACTAGTGCTCATATTGAAAATATGTCACCACTTATTTCAACCGTATGGGTAATAAACTTGTTTTTCTAACTGTAGCCGGCCGTCGCAAGGGAAACGGCCTGTTTCTTGGATATTTTTAAGATTGTAAAATGGAAAAGAATCGGCAGTAAAGAAATTACCCTCGGAACTGTTTCATATGACTTTTACGAAACTCGTGCAAATTTGTGTATAACCCTCGCACTCGCTCGGGTAATACAATAATCAACACTCGTAAAAGTCATATAACAGTTTTCTTTTGGTAACAACCTCTGTATAAATATTACACTGTAGTATCTAATATTAGTTATAAATGGAATTGACAGTTAATTGAAGACATTGTGCTTCTGCAAATGACAATGCCCTGAAAAACAGGGTTACCCTTATTATATACAGGCGAGTAATATAAATGGATATCTACGATTTTAGCGCCAGGGTAATGTCTTGTGACCTTCCAAATCAGCCAATCAGCGTCGAGGCCACGAATTTTTTGCATGTCCAATTAGTTACTCTCTTTCAAGATCAACCAATTCCTGTAGAGACTGGTCGTCGGGAGAAATATTCATAGAGAAAATCGTATATTTTATCAAATAATACGCCTGCTTCCATTAACTAATGAATGGGTGGGCTCACTATGTACGTAGCCTATTAACCTCCGTGGGCCCATTTAACTTAATTACGGACAGTCAGAAACTGTTCTTTACTGTACTCATATTTGTGATTTAAAAGGTTTATCAAAGAGTATGATGCATATTATCTCGTTATTTGCTTTATTATTTATTACGTTTATCAAATTTTTATTCTGATGTACCACCGTTGTTTTTGTTTGGGGAAGTAAAATTCAAATTTATCTAAAAATTAATGAATTAATGTTGTGACCACGATGTGAGGGGCAGTAGCACATTTCACGAGAATGAAAACAAAATTGACAAATACAAGACAATGATTTAAATCAATAATGGCACAAACCTGACGTGTTTAGTTAAATACAAGTTAAGAATGCAACTTTCTCACTCTTGCAAGTAATGTCATTTCAGGTCTGAAAATATAGAACCCGGCCTCGATTAGAACGAGGGCTTCGATTACAACCCGGGGGGTAAGGGGGCGCTGAGTGAAACAGAACCCCGGGGTTGTATTCGAGGAAATACGTTATATGAAATGGATAATGACGTCGCGGTGGTTGTTAATACGGCGTTACACTGTTTTATCGTGATAGACTCTTCGGGTGATATCATTTATATAAAACGGCATGAGGTTCATTAATATTTGATTGTTAATATAAACTATTATCGATACATGACTAAATAACAGCCTTCTCGCTGTCTACTCGACATATCATAAATAATATTCAGGGCCTTTTTACATTTTTTTGGATCACTTAAAATATATTGAAGATTACCTGTAGATTAATTAATTTCCCGTTGTATATTTATTGATAAAAGAAATTATGTTGTCTTAAACTATATTCTTGAAGATATTGTGATCTCACATTTGCATAGAAAATAACATTAAGTTACCTCTACCACAAAACATATTTACAAGATAAATGGGATGTCATTAGGTAAAATTGAATTTGTAATTTCAATCACGCGGACTCGAATCGCTGATTTGCCCTAATACCAATTGTGGTAAAATGTCAATGAATATTTTGCACTTATTTGCCTGTGCTTGTTGTGACTCGCATAGAATTATAATTTTTTAGCAAAATCGGTGAAGAAACTGAGATGATTTCTGGCTGCAAATTTGGCAAGGATATAAGCAGAATTCATAAAATTCATAAAATTATTCACGTTACACCAAAATAATATGTTTCTTGAAGGGAAAGAAAAGAATTTATCGAATAACGATGATATAACATACAAATAGGGCAGTCTTCTGCTTTTCTCGTTTATCGACTCAGATTTTTTTCTTAAATGCAAGACTATTCAATAATAATTATAGTTATTATAAGTTATTGATTTTGAGCGATTTATAGAACAGACGGTAGCTTTTGTACAACGAAAGAAAAAAATCCATGCTGAACGTTTAGAATGTTGGGTTTTTTATATAAAAAAAGAAGAACATTGTGTTTCGTTCTCCCGCATGGAACGTCATGTCGCTTATGACGTCACGTAGAATACGTTTGATGTGCACCTATGACGTCATGTAGAATATGACGTCATAGTTACTCGGAGAAATGTAAACATGGCGTCAGTCATCTCGTCGTAAGATTTGCTCCAATATTTTTTGAAAATGGAGCGATTAAGTAAAAGAAAAGCGACGTTAGCGACGTCGGGCAGCGAATCCAGTGATAGCCAAGCTTCTGCTAGTCGACGTCAAAGCCCAAGACTCACGCCCGATAGCAGAAATTATAAAAAACAAAAACTTGAGAGTGCTGGGTCTTCGAAGGTAGGTTTTTACTCAAGATATTTGTGTGTTTTAATGCTTTTTTAGTGCTTCACTCTAAAATTATTAGTTGAAATGGTAAAATCATCTTGACAAGAATAAAGGAATTCTGTGACTGATAATTGTAAATTATTACTTGATGACTGAATTATTCCGCCTTTCTCTCCGTATGAGGACATGTTATGTTGGACAGATCTATTTATTAGGTATTTTTTTCTTCTCAGAATATAATTTGTCTTTTAAAAATAAAACAGTTTCAACGTTTGCACACGTCGGCTTCACGTCAGTAAATAATGGCAAGTAACAATTAAGTTATATGTGATTTCATGAACATTTAGGGACCGGTCATTTATTACAGGGGGGTGGGCCGTTGTTTTTTCATTTGGGCTTGTTCATAAAAATATGACCCTCCCCAACTCAATGTAATTTTTTGGGCGACCCTCCCGATTTATGTATATATTTTTTTATGACCCTGCCCTAATTCATATCTTCAAAATATCATAAAACCTGACTTCAGAAATTTATGTTAAGGAATACTTAAACCAATTTTCATTAGCACTTTAAATAATAATTAATTGAATGTTATAATATACACATTTACGCTATGATTATCAGTTGATTATACAGTATATAAATGTATAGTTTTGGAAATATGCCTCGGACAAAATGACTTCCTCATAGACCCACTGAATAATCGACATTGGTTTTTGGTGAAGACAAAATAATACATTTCATTGATAGATTTGATAGAAGGTTGACATGAATATTTCCTTATTTATATGCAAGAATGCATTGTCTCTAAGATAAGAATCGGGAATTGATTAGTCAGGGGTACATAAAAAAAACTTTAAAATCTAAGATGAAACAAGAATACCAGACCTAAAATATCTAGGGAAAATCTACATTTCATGTTAAACTACCAATATAAGACTTAAAAGTGGATGGAGGCCTGTCCCTCCAACTTTTTTCATGACAAAAGGTTGTATGATATGATAAATTCATAAGATATAAGCTTTTGTAGCCAAAGGGCTGATAAATGTATGTAATATTGATAAACATGTCAAAGATTTTCCTTCCCAAAACCCAAAAACTGAGCAAAATGGAATTTCACCATACACAAAACATAACCATGCACCTTCAACAACTTCAGAAATCTTTGTTACAAATTAGGTTTAATATGTCAAAAGATTACAAAGGTTTACGGCAAAAACATACAAGGGATATATGGATCAAAGTGATTACAATGTCAGGTTTTGTTACATTTGAATATAATAAGTTTAATGAGTTTGAGTTAGACAATTCACTTCATAACAAAATCTTGAGAATGGTATAGCAAGAAGTTGACTTTGTATGAAGTTAACAAAACACATCTATAACTCATTAAGATAACGTTGATAGGTTTCATCATATTTGAAAAAGAAGCATCTGAACTTTGAGATTGACAGGTAAATAGGATACTAACGCATATATACGGACAATTTGATTGCTGCATAAAAACAGAAAATGTTCAAGTATCAACATTGGAATTCATTGTATATTCATACTTTCTCTGCTTCATAATAACTTTGAAATAGTTGCTAGGATATACTGACCAAGATCAAGTTGAAGATTTATGAATATTGATCAAGTTATAGATTTTATAAATTTGTATAATATCATAAAAAGTGTCATTCTCAGAAAAATACTAACCTTATCATTGTGATTAATTATATAACTGGTTCTTTTGCCAGAATATTCTATATCAGGGTTGACCATGCATCTAGATATCTTATCAATTTACAACAATCAGTAAAAAAAAACTTAAATATATAAATCGTCTGTCCTCTTAAAGCTATCAGTTCTGTTCTGTTCTGTTCTGTTGTTCTATGAACATGGGTTAGAAGTGATGTAGCTTATATTACCCGTTTTAAGGGAAGTCATAATTCGGAATTCTAATCCTGAACTACTCAAAATGAAAATATTTTGATCTTTACCCCCAACAAAGCTTTGTAATGACATTTTAACGCATCTTTAAAGTTCTCAAAGAAAGATGGTATAAGTCTTGTCTATTTTAAAATGACCCTCCCTAAACTCTTGTATTTTTTATCATGATATTTATCGATATTCCTACATTCCGCAATCGTGAAGTATACATACAGTACTGCATGACGGGATACGCACTTTTAGATACGCATTTTAGAGATAAGCGATCAGTCATGCCAGTAAAATACAATTTATATGAAACTTTAAAAAAACCTCTTTTTTTGTGTGCGAGAATACGGTTTAATTGATATTTAAAAAGTAGAATAATCTTTTGGATTTTCTTTTGTCAAAGGCACTCGACTACCAAGTTTTCCCGTGGGTCGGGAAGTGTAGGCTAAAGATACGCAGACAGGTTTTAAATACACCAAACATTTTCAATTATATATTTCTTAAAGATTTGAAAACAGCTTTCAGAGGTCAAGGGAAGGCAAACGTGCTTGCAGGATCCATGTTTTGATTTATTTTGACTTTTGGTGTGTGAAAAGAGAAACTATTTGATGACAACTAAGTTTTTTGCAATTTTGACAGTTTGTCCTAACTCATCACTGTTCTGGGTCGCACTTCAAAATCTTTTTCCTTAAAAATCTTTTTTTTTTAAATTAATATCTTCTAAATTTAAAAAAGATGTAAATATTGTAAATTAACACTCATTATGTAATAACAAGGATTACTTTTGTGTGAGTGCGTATCTTCACCCTCCGCGTATCTTCATCCGACACGACTGTAGGCGTAGGCGTATATTACGTGAGAATTAAATATGTTTCCGTTAAAGTCATAAATTGATTTTCAAGTGCAGAAGGAGTTCATACAACTTTGCAGTAGATTAACACATTGTAGGCAATATCTATTTTGCATACAATCGTAAGGTAAAAACCGCAGTCGATATTGTTAATGCATAAGTTATTCTTTTACTGTGAATAAAACATCTTTATAGTTGCAGATGAACCTTTTTGAAGAATAGTTCTTCCTTTGTTATCAATTAAGTGATAAGGCCCAAAAACTGTAATTTGGTTTAAGCCCTATTTACAATATGATGACAAGGGAAAAGAATGGAACTTTATTCTCATAGGCTTGTCTACAAAACGACATTGAAACGTTACTTTTAAAGGGGCAGTAGCACGTTTTTAAGGGGAATATAATGTGATGTCAGGAAAATGGAAATTAATGGTTCCAATTGAAAGACAATGTATTTAAACTAAATGGAGCAGTAATAGTTCAAATATATAACGTAAAGTTTAGCCATGCGATCCCTTTTTCGTATTCAGGCATGTGTCGTATACGATACAAATCTTGTTCTCAATATCCATATTGCTGATAAAAGTGACATAATGACATACAAACCGATGACAGGAGTTCCTTGATTGACATGTTATTAACAATTGATTGACTGTCGCTTGTATTTATCAATAAATGAGATCATTCTGTATTATTGCAATCGAATTGTATTACCTTTGCGAAATGAAAGTGAAATTTTGAATTAATCGAGAAAGAGAGAAGGCTTTATTATATGATTTAGGGTGAGATACTCGTGAAAATATCAACTTTTTAACTCACTCGATGAGATAAACATGGTATTAGTCAAGAAAAGACATATCCTCTATATATACAAGGTCAAAAAAAGAAAAAATAACATCTTGATTTTTTCCAGAAATTTTCTATTTCAAATGTAAACAACGTGTTAATGTTTCAAAGGCTTAACGTTGCTATACTGTAAAATCTAAAGAGGTATTAATGTAATTCTATATTGTTCAGACAATTCTGATCTTCAATATGTTCCAGTCTTCCCTGACGCCAAGCCGAGGTCGCGTTGATACATTCTCAACAACCCGGTCCTGCAACTTCAGCTCTACAAGCAGCAGTAGCAGCATCAACAGCATCAAGAACCCGAGTCAAGCATCAAGCATCTCCAGTGTAGAGGAGGAGAAAGGAGAGAAGCAGACAGGAGATACCAGCAGCACCATCTCCACAACCACCGCCAGCACCTCCACAGAGAGTCTCATTGGGCAGCATGTAGACCGCAGTGCCAAGAGGGACATCAGTGCTGGCGAGGGGTGCAGCACTTGGACCAACAGCAGGTCAAGACCGACGTGCCGCACCAGGCTCAGGAACAGAGTTCACATCTGTAGGTACCCGTCCAACACCAGCAGCGATAGTGACAGCACCTTGAGTGGAGGCAACAACGCCAGTTCCAGCTGCAGCGATACCAGCACGTTAGTGAGCAGTGACATCACCAGCACAAGCTGTAGCAGTAGTAGCACCAGTACTGGCAGTGACAACAGACCAACCGCCAGAAGGTGGAGTAGTGGCAAGAAGCGAGAGCTGAAGAATCTCAAAGATGCTTGGTCCACGGAGGTTTCTCCCTACAAAACAAGGTCAGGGAGTGAAGATAACCCTAACAGAAAAACACCAAGAAGAAAGATTCGATTTGCTAATGAGGATTCTTCATCAAGTTGCTATCCATCTTCTTCCCTCTCGTCAGCTAGATCTGCTTCTAGTGAACTCTTGACCTCCCCAGAAGTTGATGAAACACCTCTTAATTGCCCCAAAAGTGTTGAATCAATCGACGAGGAAATTAAAGAGGCATCGTCTCCTTCAAAACAGGTATCTTCCTCCCTCACGGATGACCTATTGCTATCCTCAGATACTTTGGTGTCAGAAGCGCATGAGGCATCTGAAGATTTAAATAAAGAAAGTTTCAACACCAAGTCCTCAAACTCAGACACATTGCACGTTGATGATACTGACTTTAGTTCAATTTCATCACTTGATTTTCCTTCAATTCCCTGCAAAGACGAATGTCCGAAACATGTTTCAAAATCCCTGTCGATGGAAAGAAGTTCAAAACCATCGAGGAAAAACATCCATCAAACACCAACCCCGACAAAGCGAAATCTCAGACCGCGGCATATATCAGGTATCAGTATTGCCTCAACATCCTCTGCTGCCTCTAACGACTGTTATACTGCTTTGCCTATCTGTGAAACAGAGACATGTGGGAAGGGCAGTGCTGTTGGGATGAGTGGTGTTAAGAGTGATGACACCATAGGCAAGACCAAGTCAGGATATACATCTGAAGGCTCAAAATACGCCACAATTGAGGACTCAGTTGAAGGGACATCAAAACACACAACGTTGATGACCATTCTTACATCTGAACATGACTACTTCAAGAGAGAATGTAATGAAGACAACAAAGACGTACCCAAAGGACATTACCATCATTCGGGAGAACCAAATATCAACACCAACAGAACATACACCATTCACGATTTCGATTCCACAACAGATTCTTACTCAGACTTTGGCTTCTATGTTGGTGACAGCAGCAGTGCAGATGACAAGCTTTCTATGGCAAGATCTGATAATGCCTTGAGCGGCATGCCACCTGATCGAGAGGAACAAGGTTGTATCAAGTCTCAATGTACCTCTGGAAATCTTATCAACCAAGCTGTTACAGATGCAGCAACACCTCTGTGTGGTGCCAGTGGTTCCGCAATCAGTCTTAGTGATGAAGGGAAGCATTTAGGGTTCGACTTGAATGATTTTGTTATCCGAAGACGACGATTAAGAAGCGAATCAACACAGGATGAATTGTGGGAAGGTTTACCTGCAGTGGTACCATTCAGAAAACAGTCAAAGGAGAGAAGGATGGACATAACAGGAAACGATTCGTGTGAAGAGGAGGAACTAGAACAGGAAATGGGTAAAGAGCAAGTGTCAACCACCACCTTGAAGAAATCCTGCAGCTCCACAACAGACATCATCAGTGAGATAGAGTCTATCCTGTCTGATACACCGTCATCCTCTTGCCAACAGTTTCCCTGTGACGAGATCACCCAGTTCAAAGAGGAAGATGACATTGAGGGATATCCTATGCTTCATTCGCCTAAATTTTCTTCATCATCAGTCCAAAAATACATCAATGAAGACTTGAATAATGTCACTCAAGATTGTTTTGATGAGAGCAATGTTGCAAAGTTTTCTAGCAATTCCGAAACCTTGGATTCTAGTTGTCCACCTCAATCATACAAGAATGATGAAAGAAAGTGTGATCTTGGCTTTAGTGGATACTTTTCAGAAACACCGAGTGAAGCGTCCTCAACTCCCATTGCATCTCGTCCAGAGAGTGTCTGGTTCAGTGAGAAGAGTGAAGACTGGGCTTCACCAACTGACAGCCCTTTGGAAATCAAGCATGATCCTAGTAAAGGAAAACTGGAAAAGAAACAAAATTTTCTGAAAACGTTATCAGAGAAGTCATTACGATCCTCTACAAAAGACTTTGAACTAGATGATCAAAGCCTGTACGGTTCTGAATCCAGTGATACTGAATTTCATTCAGGCAAATTCAAAGTCACAGAAACGAACGAGGATCACCAGCTTGCAGAAGACAACATCAGTGTTGTTGCCTCGAGTAGTGACACCACATCATCAACAGAGTTTCTAATGTGGAATAAGAAAAAAGACAAAAAGAGACAGTTGTCTTTCCCTAAGATTGTATTACGCAAATGTAAAGAAACAGCCAAGTTTACTACAACTAAATATTCAAGTCCAAAAACCAGAGGAGAAAGTTCTTCAAGGACGAATAGTGAAGTGAAAAAAGGTGTATCAGAGAGAAGTCAAACTGGACGGAAGAGAAAGGCGTCATATCATTCATCAGACGACTCCTTAACACCTAAGAGAAGTGTAAGACTGAGGAAAAACTCGTCGTCTAGTCAAAGTACAGACTTTGTTTACACTACTCTGAAGCGAGATGATGTCAAGCCAACACAGTCAACCCAAGAAGATGCTGGATCATTGTCTGTCAGCAAGGAAAGTTCAAGTCAGCCAAAACAGACTAAGACCAAGAGCAAAAGCAATAGGAGCAGAACTATATCCGGAGAAAACACTCCGGAACCAAAACAGACAGAAACATCAAGAAGCAGCAGCGATCCATCTCTTGGTGTCTTCAAAGACGAGAAGAGAGAGGCTAGACAGAAAAACAAAATGAAGAAGAAAAGAGACAGGACTTATAGTGAAAGGTTTGTAAATTCAGAAATCATTCTGTTAACTTCTGTGCTCCCTAATTTTGTCTATTCTTGTTTCTGCAGCGTCAAAACGTTTCACTTGGACCTTACTTTACTTGGCAGCAATAAGCTTTGTTGATTGAGTTTGTAAATCTTTTAAGATCCTTGAGATATGAGACCACTCAAAGGAGACCAGTTGTGTCAGCTTTAATAGGTTAACCTTTCAATGATATTCGTCAGAGATACTTCTTTCAGAATGATAAGTTGATGCTGAGGCAAATATTTTCCTTTATTGTATAAAGGTTCTAATCTATTTGCAGGAGTTTCCCTGACCTTTTCGATAGTCCTGTTATCTCAACAAGAAGAAGAAAGGGGCCTCTTCTAGACGAGGAGCTTCTTACTAATCCAGTCATCGATAAACATGCTTGTGTTCTCTGGTCAAGGTAAGTCTTTGTTCTATCTTAACTTCTAGAGGACAGTTTGTCTAACATTTTGAGATTATCATTTACAGTTCATATATACTTTAATGAAATGCTGAAATTACTATTGATGATTTCGATACAAACTATGACTTTCAAACGTTTAGTATCTAATACCGGCAAGGTGAAAAAAAAATTATATTGGAACATTTTAAATAGCATTCTATCCATATATTACTTTTGATCCTATATCTCATGTCAGAGTTTCACTTATGGACTTTACATCTGTAAGTTACTCATTTGTCAATATTTCCAATTGCAGCAAGCATTGTTAAAGAACAGTTGGGTTGTGAGTCAAATATTGAGATTCTACAGCAAACCTCATATTTTCTAAAATACTGATCTCACTGACTGTGCACAATCTTACTATTCTGGATCTAGATTTTCGAATCTATCTAAGTGCTAAGATTGTCGCGAGTACCATACACTGACTTACTAATAATTTAGCTCTAAGAGAGCTTCGAAAATCTAGGCCCTGTATTCCAGCGATCACAGACGCACAGTGACTGAAGTCTGCTAGCTAGAAAATGATATATTGAGATTCTACAACAAACCCAAAATTGACTCTGATGCAGATCTCACCGATTATCATCTTTCTCTCTTCTATGTTGCAGCGAGCACAGACGGCACTTCCAGATGAAGCACCCCGAGGCAAAGCAGAGCGAGCTGGACGAGTTACTCAGGGATGAGTGGACGAACCAGCTGACTGCACAGGAGAAGATGAGGTACTTCATCAGAGCCAGAGATGCGGTCAGGGACGAGGACAAACACGCACCCAGGAGTAGCAGAGGTGCTCATACCACACTCACAGACAGATTGTGAAATAGTCTCAGGTGTTTAAGTGCCTCTGATCATTTATAATTGCCTCAAAACCAGTCTTGCTCATTAACGAAATTCAAATGACATATAGATTGCATAATTGATTGATATTTTGTAAACAATACACAATGGACATTCCTAAGGACTGTGAATACTCTTCAAAAGATAATCCAAAATTAATCAACAAGGTCTTTTTCATTTTGTTACGCTTTATCATGATATTTCACTGTTTGCTCTTATTTTGGAAACTAATAAAACTTGAAGTATATATATTAATAATCTGAACTATGTTCTAGATAAACGACGAGGAGGAAGGAAAGCAAAAGAGGACAAAGAAGATGAAATTAGTAGTTTGGAAATGTTCACAAAACTGAAGATCAAGAGACAAAAGGATTTGCTCACCAAATGGTTGCATTTCTTCCAGAAGGTTCTGTCCAGGAAAGAGTATGCAGAATTCATTGAGGAGGTGAAGGAAGGGATCCTTGAAGCAGAAGCTAGAGACAAGCCTAACAAGAGTCGCGGACTCACCAGCAAGATCTTCAGTCACAAGAAACTCCTCTTCCAGAAGATGTTCAAGTTGAAGGATCATGTCATGAAGCAGTACTTTCATCGTGTTCAGAAGCAGAAACAGCTACAAGGTATAGCATTCCATATTCTAATCAAGAGACTCATTGAAGGGAAGCCGTGTGCTTTCATCAAGGGCTGCAGGTCTCGTCAGGTTACAACAATTCTTCAGGACTTGAAGGAACTCGAATACGGCGACAGTGTTGCTGTGCTTGGTTATCCCATTGCAACCAGCAGTTTCACAAGCTTATACAAGGAAATTGTTGAGACTGTCGACTCCTGCATGTTCAACGACGATGCCACACAGGCAGATCCTTCTATAGTTGATGATGTCAAGACATCAGACAACCCTCTTGCTGTACAAGATCAAGATGCAGTTGCTTCAACATCAACCACAGATGATTCCAAGTCAGAGGTCTCAACACTGGATGTGCAGAGTTCGAAAACGTCCGAAGAGAGAAATGACACAAATCCGAGTTTAAGTTCAGAAAACCCGCCAGAACATCAAAACTGGTTTGAAGATGAACAAATCAACTGTGAATTGGCAAATGCCCTTCTGAATGATTTGTCTCACCAGACAAGTCTTCCAGTCCTCGACACCAGCGCGCTTGATGCAGTGTTCCTCCCACCTCCTGCTTGGGTTCCCGCCTCTTCTTGTCAACTTCCTGTCAGGCCAATATCTCTCATATCTAGGGCAGCCTCACTGAGACCCTCTGGAAGTTTTCCGCCCATGTACAACTTCACACCAATGGCTTCCAGGTCTGGCCAGATGCTTCAGAGAATGCAAGGTATCCGGTACATGATGCCAAACGTCCCAAGAATGCCAAGCTTTCACCGAGCAACTGACATGAACTTACAAGGCGCACAGTCCATCCTTCGAAATCAATTCACTATGAACCTAGCTCATTCTAGTCAAGCTATGAGAATGCCCCGATTCCCTCCTCCCCCAGTCCGTGATGTGATGTACTCTGAGGCAAGGGATGCTTTCAGGAGATCCTTCACAAGCACCTCCAACTCCTGCTGTGAGATGGACTCGCCATCCTGTGTACTCTCTACTTGGGTGGCTGCTGATCAGTCCAAGTCCAACTGAACAGTAGACTGAAGACAGTAGACGTGTCACGGTACACATAACTAACCAAAGAGAAATACATCGCAAAAAGTGAAATGTCAACAAATGTAAAATCATAAAAGGACGGTGAAAAAGAAATATAGAAGTATGCTGATGATTGACCCTTATTTTTCTGATGGGCAGAATCGTAAATTAGATGTCAAGGTACTTCTGGTGCATTTTCGTGGAAACATTGTTTGCTATTTGTACTGATATATTATTAGATTGAAATAAGCAATTCTATATGATCATAAAATCTTGAAAGTGTCATGTTCATCTCTGAGTCTCGCTAGAAAACAGCTATCTTTTTATGATGTTCAATGTATTTTAAGGTGTAATAAGTATAGTTTGTAGTAATTTATATATGAAATGGTTACCGTTGGAAATTTGTTATTTATAACGAATCAATAAAATTACTTTCAAATGATAGTTATACCGTTTTTTATATCATTGTTTTAATGTGTAAATAACATGCTATTTATTTGATCACAATATACCAATGAAATGTTTATTTCAAATTTGAAAATTGAAAGAGCAAAATGTGATATACAGAAATTATTTTCATATAAATACAATAAAAACTTATCCTAACGGAATCCCTTCTGTCATTTTAAGGATTGTTTTACAAGTTTTGTGCCTCTATCGATGTATAACAGCAACAAATTGTATAAAATCGCGTAGCGTAGCTGGTGAAGGCGGTTATCACAATACAGTCATGGAAAGTTTCATAATTTACGGTATCTTATAAAAACAGCTAAAAATGTACATTACTATTTTGTTGCAAATCTGTAGCGCATCAGTCACAAATGTACATGTAAACCTTAGTTTCCTCCTTCGTTCGAATAATTGTCACATACCATGACGGTTTGGCATTCAAACCCTGCGTTTCTCACGTCAGGCACACGTGGTATCATTGAAACTATCAGAGCACGTGCAAAGCATGGTCTCGTAAAACGATGCTTCGCGTTTCCTGACGATACACGTGCGTGGATGAAATCCTTTCATGAGGGTAGTAGCACAAGGACGTGTAATGTCGAGAACAACAGAATAAGAAGCTTTTTCAGTCGACGATCCAGCACATACTCAATAAAAAAAGTAAAGGGATGTAACGACAGCAACACGCCCGTTTGAAAATATATTTCACAATAAAATCTTTACAATGTTACCTACCGTGTCATATATAGCTTTAAAGGCAATTTATTTCCCTTCAAAATTAGTCATAAACATTAATCAGTTGGGTATTTTAAAAGATATGAACTTTCAAAGTCGAAAAATAGCCCATCTATGTGCTCGATCGGCGACTGAAAAATCTTACTCTGTTGTTTTCGACATTATTACCCTGTGGGTCTCTTTGTCCAGTCTAATTAAAATCGACCTAGTTGCGATAAATTAAATATTTAAAATATTAACCCTACGGAGATATCAAATCCTCTACAGTGGAGAGGAGCTATCGAATAAGAAACCTAGCCTCAATATTATCCGTTTCACTCCTTTACTGAGTCTAGAAAGGTCTAGTCAGCCCACGTATCGAATTGACCAATCAGAACTCATCTTACCAAGCCACAATAGTCTGCCTGCGCACGTATAACTTTGAAGGGTCATAGGTCGCGTACGATCGGCTGACGCGACCCTTTACTAGACCTTTCTAGACTCAATATAGGAGTGAAACGGGTAATATTGTGGCTAGGTTTACTTAAACTGATTCTCAATAGAGTTATATTTTTAAGCTTTTATTCCTCGGAAATAGGTCGATTTTAATCATACTGCTCTTTGTCAAGTTTCCAATGAGTGAACCCCAAAGTTGCAATAGAGTGATAACAGAATGACGTATTTATAGGATATCTAACGAGTTTCCCCTTTCATATCAAGTTTATGTCCCTAGTGAAATAATTTTGCTTTGTCACGAGCAATGTGTAAACAACCGCCTTCAAAGTAAGTTTAATATGCTTATCATTGTTCAAACGCGTTTCTTTTTGATTTAATGTTTAAAGAATATTCAGTTGCCTTTATATTCTGTAGATAACAAGCAATACCTTTCTGTATCATTTTGGAGCGACACGGATCAAATTCATGAAATTCGGTGAGCAATTTCTGCTGAAGTTAAAAACTTTTGTGTTTTTATATGAGCCTTGATATATCAGTAAGATGTCTTATTGTAATTCTTTTGTCCTCCGATTTATTCCTTATCAATTCGGTAAGTACAGATTCAAAATATAAACTGAAAGTTTGAAGAATGACTCCGACTCACTTAGTGCCTTTCGAAATTTGTGAATGAAAACACGTTCGTTTTATGAATGAATAAAGTAGTTCGGACAATGTCAAAGTTCACCGCAGGCCAATCAAATTACTTAAAGGTGTTATGACCCACATGTGTCATAACAAATTGTTATGAAACCCCTTTACGATGTACCACGTAGGTAATTAAAGCTAATATTTCCAATGACCAATAAATGAAAGCGATTTCCGTGGCTTTGGAAAAAATTGAGAAAGATATGAAATGACAATGAAGTAGCCTTGAGGTAGCCTTAGTGCAATGTTAAAGAATGGGAGTTAAGGCCAACCTTAGTTAAGGTTGCTTTGTGAAAGGAAGCCCAGGACATTTGCGTTTTTCACAGAGATATTTTTATTCTGGTTTGATTTTCTTTCCTTTTCCCCCTATAATTCATGATACAGGAAATATGTATTGTACAACACATCATACTTGCGCTACAACGATCGTTGCTAGGAAAAAGTGATATGTGCACCAGTGCTTATATTGGAAATATGTCACCACATATTTTCCACCCTATGGGTATTAAATAGAGATTATTACCCGAGGTAGTGTGTCATAATATGACTTTTATGATACAGGAAATATGTATTGTACAACACATCATACAGGACATAAATAGATTTATGAATAAAATACACCCCTAGTTAGCTTTGGAAATTTCAATAAACGACAGAGTAGTAGATAAGATGTCTGTTGTGATGTCAAATACATCAACTACCCTGGAATCATGTTTGTGTTAATAACAAAAGGATTATATTATATCATATTTGTGTTATTTTGAAGTAGAATCAATATCAATTAACATTACTTACAGATAATCAAAGACATGGGTTTTAAAGGGGCAGTAGCACGTTTTTTGAAAATTTTATATTCATTGAAAATTATACGTCAATACTAAATGTATTATTTTTTTAGTGTCAAATCTCATTACGCGAACGAATCATCAATAGTCAGAGAATAAATTATAAAGATTCACATAAAGTCCATTGGCGGCCATTTTTGTGTGAACACCTTAAATTTATTTTGTGTAAGGCAACGGAATCGCATTACTGAACATAACATTAAATATTTGATTAATTACTTCATTTAGTATTAATACAATGTCTATCAATTGGAACCATTAATTTGATTTCCGACTTCACCTTATATTCCCCCTATAAACGAGTTGCTGTCCCTTGAATATATCATAAGTATAATTAAACCTTTGCCGGTTTCATAAAATTTTCAGAATAATAAATGCACACTGATATACATTAATTATACAAGTTTATTTAATTCAGGTATGTTTATGCGTATATGGTATATTACAACGACGTATATAGAAATACAACATAACACAAAATCATGTTCTTAATGCTTTTAAACGTCTCTGAAAAAAACCTCCTTACCGACGTCGTCAACTTCAATATTGATGTTCACTGAAAGATTAACTGGCATGAACACTTGAAAATACATTATTTTGATGATCAGCATAAGAAGTGAAATAGGGAAATTCCATTAAATGTTCTCCCAAAATATGAACTTCGAAGTAGACTATAAGAATGACCACTGATATAACCTGATCTTTCAAAATAACCTTAATGTCCTGGCAACGGAAACAAACACCTTGCCGTCCTTTTCAAGAATAAACTTTGATTGCCACTGTACTATGAACCTTGATGTCAACTATAAGAACTACCTCAAATGTTCACCCAGAGATTTTGACATTTATGACTTCTAGAAAGGCCACTGAAAGAACAATCCTTGATGTCCTTTCAAAAATGAACTTTGATGGCCATTAAAATATGTATGTTTATGTAAACTATAAGAATCACCTCCAATTTCCACTGAAAAAATTACATTGATGACTTCCAAGAAATGAACTTCAATTTTCATTGAAAGAAATAAACATTGATGACCTAGCAATGAAATGAGAAATGAGCCTAGATTTGCAGTTAAAGACTGAATCACTAACAAATGAACCTAGATTTTGACCGAGAGACTGAACCTCTATCAATGAACCTTGTTGTCTTCTAAAAGAATGAGCTGTCTTCTTCTTCTCTATCCTGTGCGAAAGCTTGAGCCATGGTGACAATGCCCTGCAATGCCTGCATCCCTCTGGGGGGCCGTCTGTACCCGCCCGGTTGAGGACTTCCGGTGGAGCCGAGGTCAACGTTCAGATTCTCCACCATTGCACTCAGGCGTCTCGCCTTGTTTCGCGTCATATCGGCAGGGGTCAAGGACTCGCGAGCTATGGACGACCTCCGGCTCTCCTTCTTACTATTTCCGGTTGTGGCGGTGTTGGTTCCTTCGTGGTGTGTGCTCAGCTTCTTACTCAGGGTTGTGTGGAGGTTGCGTCCTGAGTGACGGCTGCCCACGCTTGCAATGCTGGATTTTATGCCAAAACGTTTGTGGGGTGACCCTGACACGTCACCATACGTTGATTCTTCATCCATCTTGTCTGATTTCCAGTTCCCTTTTGGCTTTGGTAGAAGGATGCGGATTCCGGTCATCAGAGTGAAGCTGATACGGAATATGTCTTCGTCTGTGTATGGAGGCATCAAATAATATTAGTGAGTAGTTAAGTTTCAATTTAGATGTTGACAATATTGGAATTCAAAACATTAAATCAACCGTCATCACAAAATAACTGTATCTCATAGAAGGCGGGTGATTCTTTAAGCTAATAGTATTCTAACATTATAAGAAAATAACTTATATTGAAACCTTAGCTTTAATCAACCACAGTCCTTTTGTTTTTTAGGCGCATTGCATGGAATGCGTTTCTCGTAGACTACTGCTTAATACAAGAGAAAGTTCTTCGAATTAGATAGTGAACTCATTCACCAACAGCTAAAGAAAATTACATTAATTGTTAACTTCAACCTTTAAATTCTGCATTGCACCAATTCTTTCGGGGTAATCATTTTTCATTCAATGCAGTCGGAAAAGTATGACTTTGTCCATGTCGCAAAAGAGCGATGACGTTGCGGCGACGGCGTTAGACAGCCAATTGAATCAGATTTTGGCATCTTTTTTTTCCAATATTAGGACTACCATAATTAAAGGAATTAACTTCATTTTTACCAAAACAGCCAATCGGTTCAGAAAGGGTTAATGAACGGGACATCCGTTATCAATAGAGGATACTAAACGACCTTCAATTTAGTACAATGTTTATTAAACGAGTTAATGATTGTGTTGGTTTGTTAGTTTCGCAACGTACCGACAACTATGTTTTATTTTTGGGACAAGTAATAAACAGAATACTAAACCCCTTTCATTTATTACTCTTTTTATCAAACTCGTAAATGATTTGGTATCAAACTCGCTTTCGCTCGTTTTATACAAATATTTAACTCTTTCATCAAAAACAGTATTACATGGAAGATCGTTTAGTATCCTCTACCTGCTCCTGGTACGAGGAAGGTTTTGATGTCCTTGAGTGACGCATGGGTGAAATCAGGAAGCTTCTCCATTCTGTGCGGAGTTTCCTTGGTCTTGTGCATGCCTTCGTACCGGAACCGCGCCAGCATCACTTCCGGATCTTCCTTGTCTAGCCACTCATGCGAGAACCTGTTGGACACACGTCATCAAGTCATGACATCATTATGCTGCGATTTCATAAGGGGATATTCGGGTTTTTTTCGACAAATCCCATGTTCACAGTGTACCTAAGGTGATGCTGGTAACGATCGTTACCATCATCTCAATATGGTGGAAGGAAATATCGCTTCGCGAGTATTTTACATGATTTAACAGTTTTTAAGTGTTTTAATAAATCTTATTTTGCACATATATGCACTTTGATAGTGCCAATAGATTTGATGCACTGAAATAGAGTATCAAGGTCCACGTTTTGAAGAATGAGAAATTTAAAAATCGCTCGGGGATGCTGGTAACTTCAAATCTGGATGTTGGTAACGAGCGTTACCAGCATCACCTTAGGTACAGTGATGTTTGTCCCATCTCGGAAGAGAGTTTATATCATCACAAGATGTTAACCAAGGGTGAATAATATCTAGCTTTTTAGCTCAAGATGGGTTAAACATTGTTGGCTAAAATTGGTCAAGAAATGAAATATGTTCTGTCTGATATATAATCTTATATTACCGAAATAGAAGCGCATATAGATTGAGTCCGTCGCCGAAGCAACACGATGATTTCATGAATGTTATGTCACCAATGTTACAATAGTAGGGGAGACCGGGGCCGGTACGTCCCCTTTTCACTAAAATTGAGATAATGAGTCGTTCTCTTGTAATATACTAGTGTACGTTTGTACATACATTGACATATATCTTAACTTCATTGCACTAATTGTTGGAAGTGCCTAACTCAACTAGTTTGCCTATTACTATGCTTTTAAGACGACGAGTTGAAAAAAACGAACATGCTCCTCAGGGGCAGGTTCGTTCAACGTTGGGAACAATTAGTACATGTTCAGGCTACAAGAATTAAAGAGAGATAAGATGCTATTCATAGTAATCGATATTTGGGACAGAAAAAATACTACATTACTTCACAAAGATATATTTTATAATGATGTAGAATCAGTTAACTTTCTATTACGTATAGGATTCCGATTTCTTTCCAATGAGAGGAGCCAGGTTTTCAAGGACCTTCAAGAGGGTCCTTTTGAGGAGGAGGACCTTTAGAAAATGGTTTCTAGGAAGACCTTAATTTTTTTTGTGACTCGTCCTCACGGCCGAATGTGCCCCGCCTGTAATGACCGAACGTACCCCACACACCACGTTTGTTCTTTTTTGTATGCTGCAAAAATACACAGCTCTCATAACAAAATAACTTGTTCGTTACATATACGTCTTTGCATATTCGTTTATGTTCACTTAAGAACATATTCCTTAACGCAGTCAACATTTGTCAAAAGCATATTCTACCATGACATTTCAAAATCCTCGAATTTCATTGGTTTATTTCTATGGTCGAACCTACGTTCGAACACGATTTTTATGACAGGCGATTCACCGCGGTTTGATACACACTGCCATAGAAACGAACGAGTCGACATGCATACAGTCACCGTACGCTTCGGCAGTTGTTTCGTCTGAATACTAACTAAAAGTCTTTTATCATTGTACTACCCGTACTTTTATATAATGAGAGTTTGGTTCGCATCAATATCGTGCATGTTTATATCCAGGAAATAGTGTAATTTTAAGCGAAAGGCTGAATTTAGATCAATAAGCTACCGCAACCGGTTTTGGTTTGAGCGATGTCAACAGTGACGTCAACCTTTGACTTCATAAGCACAAGACATTATGACGTCACAGTGTTGACCGAAGCACAACTGACGTTACGCGGTAGAAAAGAAAGTACATTTAAAACGCTATAAAAACTCGTCATGGTAGAATGGAGATAAACCTACTGTGTTTTATAATTTTCGTGGTTTAACGTCGATTCGATACCGTTGATGTTACATTCGAAGCCTCACGCTTACGCGTTCGGCTCCGAATGACATCAACAGGTATCGAATCTACGTTAGACCACGAAAATTAAAAAACACAGTAGGTTTATCTCCTAAGTGAACTGAAGTCAAATATTTTACTCAACTAGATGAAAAACGGGGTTTCTTCCATAGTTTGTAAAGAAAATGTTGGACTGTCAATATTTTAAAGTCAGTGTGGGAGTTAGGTCATGTTGTCTGTTAGAAATTACTAATTTTATTTAAAGTGGCCCCGAAAAAAAATTACAGAGAAAAGACGAACATGCCCCGGGGCCGTGCCTGCCCCGGTCTCCCCTACTCGTGAATAATAACAAGGTGTATTCCTATTGAGAAATCATGGTATTTCAAATGAAATTAAATCGTGTGATGATAAACATGCCGACTTCATACAGTTCATCCTTCACCGCACTGGCAATTTAATCTAGGGGAATGCAGGGTTCAGATTCAAATATTTTATGGAAACGAAATGGAAAATCATTCATGTTGAAAATTCGAAACTCACCTTCATGTCTTCTCATATCAAACAAAGCTACACTCATAAAGTTAACTGGCCCCGACAAGCCTCTTTTTAAAATGATTTTTTTACTTTTTTATATTTTTTATATCAGAATTAAGACACTTTGGTACGATTTTCTTTATGTCATTCAATTAAAAGACCGAGCTGCTTAGTCACTTGTAAAGTCACACGACATCAATTGAAAATTAAAATAAAGTCGTAAGCGACGACAAAAATGATTCAGCCGAAAGTCTAACATATTCATCACACAGATAATAATGTCAATAATCTTTCCTGAAAATTTCATGAAAATCCGGACAAGCAATAAGTTACAGGATCATTGGGAAGGATCAAGTTACTAATCCTGTAGGAACTAACCCCATGTTAGGAAAATGCTTCATGGCGACCGAAAATGACTGTTCGCGAGCAGAATCCTTTATCAAACGAGTTACACGAAGCTACGAGTTAAGAATGAGGTCAGAATTATACTTAGAGGCTGCGGTTATAGGACCCTTATGTATCAACAAGGTTGAACAGAATATGTCGGTCTGTCTGTGTCCTCAAACCAAAGACGAGCTGTAGGGCTGTACAAACCTGCGCCAGAAGTGGTAGAGCACGGGGAAGACGAGATGTAGGGTTGTACAAACCTGCGCCAGAAGTGGTAGAGCACGGGGAAGACGAGATGTAGGACTGTACAAACCTGCGCCAGAAGTGGTAGAGCACGGGGAAGACGAGATGTAGGGCTGTACAAACCTGCGCCAGAAGTGGTAGAGCACGGGGAAGACGAGATGTAGGGCTGTACAAACCTGCGCCAGAAGTGGTAGAGCACGGGGAAGACCAGATCTAGGGCTGTACAAACCTGCGCCAGAAGTGGTAGAGCACGGGGAAGACGAGCTGTAGGGCTGTACAAACCTGCGCCAGAAGTGGTAGAGCACGAAGAAGACGAGCTGTAGGGCTGTACAAACCTGCGCCAGAAGTGGTAGAGCACGGGGAAGACGAGATGTAGGGTTGTACAGACCTGCACCAGAAGTGGTAGAGCACGGGGAAGACGAGATGTAGGGCTGTACAAACCTGCGCCAGAAGTGGTAGAGCACGGGGAAGACGAGCTGTAGGGCTGTACAAACCTGCACCAGAAGTGGTAGAGCACGGGGAAGACGAGATGTAGAGCTGTACAAACCTGCACCAGAAGTGGTAGAGCACGGGGAAGACGAGATGTAGAGCTGTACAAACCTGCACCAGAAGTGGTAGAGCACGGGGAAGACGAGCTGTAGGGCTGTACAAACCTGCACCAGAAGTGGTAGAGCACGGGGAAGACGAGATGTAGAGCTGTACAAACCTGCGCCAGAAGTGGTAGAGCACGGGGAAGACGAGCTGTAGGGCTGTACAAACCTGCGTGTAGGGCTGTACAAACCTGCGCCAGAAGTGGTAGAGCACGGGGAAGACGAGCTGTAGGACTGTACAAACCTGCGCCAGAAGTGGTAGAGCACGGGGAAGACGAGCTGTAGGGCTGTACAAACCTGCACCCGAAGTGGTAGAGCACGGGGAAGACGAGATGTAGAGCTGTACAAACCTGCGCCAAAAGTGGTAGAGCACGGGGAAGACGAGCTGTAGGGCTGTACAAACCTGCGTGTAGGGCTGTACAAACCTGCGCCAGAAGTGGTAGAGCACGGGGAAGACGAGCTGTAGGGCTGTACAAACCTGCACCAGAAGTGGTAGAGCACGGGGAAGACGAGATGTAGGGCTGTACAAACCTGCACCAGAAGTGGTAGAGCACGGGAAAGACGAGCTGTAGGGCTGTACAAACCTGCACCAGAAGTGGTAGAGCACGGGGAAGACGAGATGTAGGGCTGTACAAACCTGCGCCAGAAGTGGTAGAGCACGGGGAAGACGAGCTGTAGGGCTGTACAAACCTGCGCCAGAAGTGGTAGAGCACGGGGAAGACGAGATGTAGGGTTGTACAAACCTGCGTGTAGGGCTGTACAAACCTGCATCAGAAGCGGTAGAGCACGGGGAAGACGAGCTGTAGGGCTGTACAAACCTGCGCCAGAAGTGGTAGAGCACGGGGAAGACGAGCTGTAGGGTTGTACAAACCTGCACCAGAAGTGGTAGAGCACGGGGAAGACGAGCTGTAGGGCTGTACAAACCTGCGCCAGAAGTGGTAGAGCACGGGGAAGACGAGCTGTAGGGCTGTACAAACCTGCGCCAGGAGTGGTAGAGCACGGGGAAGACGAGCTGTAGGGCTGTACAAACCTGCGCCAGGAGTGGTAGAGCACGGGGAAGACGAGATGTAGGGTTGTACAAACATGCGCCAGGAGTGGTAGAGCACGGGGAAGACGAGCTGTAGGGCTGTACAAACCTGCACCAGAAGTGGTAGAGCACGGGGAAGACGAGATGTAGGGTTGTACAAACCTGCACCAGAAGTGGTAGAGCACGGGGAAGACGAGCTGTAGGGCTGTACAAACCTGCGCCAGAAGTGGTAGAGCACGGGGAAGACGAGCTGTAGGGCTGTACAAACCTGCGCCAGAAGTGGTAGAGCACGGGGAAGACGAGATGTAGGGTTGTACAAACCTGCGTGTAGGGCTGTACAAACCTGCGCCAGAAGTGGTAGAGCACGGGGAAGACGAGCTGTAGGGCTGTACAAACCTGCGCCAGAAGTGGTAGAGCACGGGGAAGACGAGATGTAGGGTTGTACAAACCTGCGTGTAGGGCTGTACAAACCTGCGCCAGAAGTGGTAGAGCACGGGAAAGACGAGATGTAGGGCTGTACAAACCTGCACCAGAAGTGGTAGAGCACGGGGAAGACGAGCTGTAGGGCTGTACAAACCTGCGCCAGAAGTGGTAGAGCACGGGGAAGACGAGCTGTAGGGCTGTACAAACCTGCACCAGAAGTGGTAGAGCACGGGGAAGACGAGATGTAGAGCTGTACAAACCTGCGCCAGAAGTGGTAGAGCACGGGGAAGACGAGCTGTAGGGCTGTACAAACCTGCGTGTAGGGCTGTACAAACCTGCGCCAGAAGTGGTAGAGCACGGGGAAGACGAGCTGTAGGGCTGTACAAACCTGCACCAGAAGTGGTAGAGCACGGGGAAGACGAGATGTAGGGCTGTACAAACCTGCACCAGAAGTGGTAGAGCACGGGAAAGACGAGCTGTAGGGCTGTACAAACCTGCACCAGAAGTGGTAGAGCACGGGGAAGACGAGATGTAGGGCTGTACAAACCTGCGCCAGAAGTGGTAGAGCACGGGGAAGACGAGCTGTAGGGCTGTACAAACCTGCGCCAGAAGTGGTAGAGCACGGGGAAGACGAGATGTAGGGTTGTACAAACCTGCGTGTAGGGCTGTACAAACCTGCACCAGAAGCGGTAGAGCACGGGGAAGACGAGCTGTAGGGCTGTACAAACCTGCGCCAGAAGTGGTAGAGCACAGGGAAGACGAGCTGTAGGGTTGTACAAACCTGCACCAGAAGTGGTAGAGCACGGGGAAGACGAGCTGTAGGGCTGTACAAACCTGCACCAGAAGTGGTAGAGCACGGGGAAGACGAGATGTAGAGCTGTACAAACCTGCGCCAGAAGTGGTAGAGCACGGGGAAGACGAGCTGTAGGGCTGTACAAACCTGCGCCAGAAGTGGTAGAGCACGGGGAAGACGAGATGTAGGGTTGTACAAACCTGCGCCAGGAGTGGTAGAGCACGGGGAAGACGAGCTGTAGGGCTGTACAAACCTGCGTGTAGGGCTGTACAAACCTGCGCCAGAAGTGGTAGAGCACGGGGAAGACGAGCTGTAGGGCTGTACAAACCTGCACCAGAAGTGGTAGAGCACGGGGAAGACGAGATGTAGGGTTGTACAAACCTGCACCAGAAGTGGTAGAGCACGGGGAAGACGAGCTGTAGGGCTGTACAAACCTGCGCCAGAAGTGGTAGAGCACGGGGAAGACGAGCTGTAGGGCTGTACAAACCTGCGCCAGAAGTGGTAGAGCACGGGGAAGACGAGATGTAGGGTTGTACAAACCTGCGTGTAGGGCTGTACAAACCTGCGCCAGAAGTGGTAGAGCACGGGGAAGACGAGCTGTAGGGCTGTACAAACCTGCGCCAGAAGTGGTAGAGCACGGGAAAGACGAGATGTAGGGTTGTACAAACCTGCACCAGAAGTGGTAGAGCACGGGGAAGACGAGCTGTAGGGCTGTACAAACCTGCGTGTAGGGCTGTACAAACCTGCGCCAGAAGTGGTAGAGCACGGGGAAGACGAGCTGTAGGACTGTACAAACCTGCGCCAGAAGTGGTAGAGCACGGGGAAGACGAGCTGTAGGGCTGTACAAACCTGCGTGTAGGGCTGTACAAACCTGCGCCAGAAGTGGTAGAGCACGGGGAAGACGAGCTGTAGGACTGTACAAACCTGCGCCAGAAGTGGTAGAGCACGGGGAAGACGAGCTGTAGGGCTGTACAAACCTGCACCCGAAGTGGTAGAGCACGGGGAAGACGAGATGTAGAGCTGTACAAACCTGCGCCAAAAGTGGTAGAGCACGGGGAAGACGAGCTGTAGGGCTGTACAAACCTGCGTGTAGGGCTGTACAAACCTGCGCCAGAAGTGGTAGAGCACGGGGAAGACGAGCTGTAGGGCTGTACAAACCTGCACCAGAAATGGTAGAGCACGGGGAAGACGAGATGTAGGGCTGTACAAACCTGCACCAGAAGTGGTAGAGCACGGGAAAGACGAGCTGTAGGGCTGTACAAACCTGCACCAGAAGTGGTAGAGCACGGGGAAGACGAGATGTAGGGCTGTACAAACCTGCGCCAGAAGTGGTAGAGCACGGGGAAGACGAGCTGTAGGGCTGTACAAACCTGCGCCAGAAGTGGTAGAGCACGGGGAAGACGAGATGTAGGGTTGTACAAACCTGCGTGTAGGGCTGTACAAACCTGCATCAGAAGCGGTAGAGCACGGGGAAGACGAGCTGTAGGGCTGTACAAACCTGCGCCAGAAGTGGTAGAGCACGGGGAAGACGAGCTGTAGGGTTGTACAAACCTGCACCAGAAGTGGTAGAGCACGGGGAAGACGAGCTGTAGGGCTGTACAAACCTGCGCCAGAAGTGGTAGAGCACGGGGAAGACGAGCTGTAGGGCTGTACAAACCTGCGCCAGGAGTGGTAGAGCACGGGGAAGACGAGCTGTAGGGCTGTACAAACCTGCGCCAGGAGTGGTAGAGCACGGGGAAGACGAGATGTAGGGTTGTACAAACCTGCGCCAGGAGTGGTAGAGCACGGGGAAGACGAGCTGTAGGGCTGTACAAACCTGCACCAGAAGTGGTAGAGCACGGGGAAGACGAGATGTAGGGTTGTACAAACCTGCACCAGAAGTGGTAGAGCACGGGGAAGACGAGCTGTAGGGCTGTACAAACCTGCGCCAGAAGTGGTAGAGCACGGGGAAGACGAGCTGTAGGGCTGTACAAACCTGCGCCAGAAGTGGTAGAGCACGGGGAAGACGAGATGTAGGGTTGTACAAACCTGCGTGTAGGGCTGTACAAACCTGCGCCAGAAGTGGTAGAGCACGGGGAAGACGAGCTGTAGGGCTGTACAAACCTGCGCCAGAAGTGGTAGAGCACGGGGAAGACGAGATGTAGGGTTGTACAAACCTGCGTGTAGGGCTGTACAAACCTGCGCCAGAAGTGGTAGAGCACGGGAAAGACGAGATGTAGGGCTGTACAAACCTGCACCAGAAGTGGTAGAGCACGGGGAAGACGAGCTGTAGGGCTGTACAAACCTGCGCCAGAAGTGGTAGAGCACGGGGAAGACGAGCTGTAGGGCTGTACAAACCTGCACCAGAAGTGGTAGAGCACGGGGAAGACGAGATGTAGAGCTGTACAAACCTGCGCCAGAAGTGGTAGAGCACGGGGAAGACGAGCTGTAGGGCTGTACAAACCTGCGTGTAGGGCTGTACAAACCTGCGCCAGAAGTGGTAGAGCACGGGGAAGACGAGCTGTAGGGCTGTACAAACCTGCACCAGAAGTGGTAGAGCACGGGGAAGACGAGATGTAGGGCTGTACAAACCTGCACCAGAAGTGGTAGAGCACGGGAAAGACGAGCTGTAGGGCTGTACAAACCTGCACCAGAAGTGGTAGAGCACGGGGAAGACGAGATGTAGGGCTGTACAAACCTGCGCCAGAAGTGGTAGAGCACGGGGAAGACGAGCTGTAGGGCTGTACAAACCTGCGCCAGAAGTGGTAGAGCACGGGGAAGACGAGATGTAGGGTTGTACAAACCTGCGTGTAGGGCTGTACAAACCTGCACCAGAAGCGGTAGAGCACGGGGAAGACGAGCTGTAGGGCTGTACAAACCTGCGCCAGAAGTGGTAGAGCACGGGGAAGACGAGCTGTAGGGTTGTACAAACCTGCACCAGAAGTGGTAGAGCACGGGGAAGACGAGCTGTAGGGCTGTACAAACCTGCACCAGAAGTGGTAGAGCACGGGGAAGACGAGATGTAGAGCTGTACAAACCTGCGCCAGAAGTGGTAGAGCACGGGGAAGACGAGCTGTAGGGCTGTACAAACCTGCGCCAGAAGTGGTAGAGCACGGGGAAGACGAGATGTAGGGTTGTACAAACCTGCGCCAGGAGTGGTAGAGCACGGGGAAGACGAGCTGTAGGGCTGTACAAACCTGCGTGTAGGGCTGTACAAACCTGCGCCAGAAGTGGTAGAGCACGGGGAAGACGAGCTGTAGGGCTGTACAAACCTGCACCAGAAGTGGTAGAGCACGGGGAAGACGAGATGTAGGGTTGTACAAACCTGCACCAGAAGTGGTAGAGCACGGGGAAGACGAGCTGTAGGGCTGTACAAACCTGCGCCAGAAGTGGTAGAGCACGGGGAAGACGAGCTGTAGGGCTGTACAAACCTGCGCCAGAAGTGGTAGAGCACGGGGAAGACGAGATGTAGGGTTGTACAAACCTGCGTGTAGGGCTGTACAAACCTGCGCCAGAAGTGGTAGAGCACGGGGAAGACGAGCTGTAGGGCTGTACAAACCTGCGCCAGAAGTGGTAGAGCACGGGAAAGACGAGATGTAGGGTTGTACAAACCTGCACCAGAAGTGGTAGAGCACGGGGAAGACGAGCTGTAGGGCTGTACAAACCTGCGCCAGAAGTGGTAGAGCACGGGGAAGACGAGCTGTAGGGCTGTACAAACCTGCGCCAGAAGTGGTAGAGCACGGGGAAGACGAGATGTAGGGTTGTACAAACCTGCGCCAGAAGTGGTAGAGCACGGGGAAGACGAGCTGTAGGGCTGTACAAACCTGCGTGTAGGGCTGTACAAACCTGCGCCAGAAGTGGTAGAGCACGGGGAAGACGAGCTGTAGGGCTGTACAAACCTGCGCCAGAAGTGGTAGAGCACGGGGAAGACGAGATGTAGGGTTGTACAAACCTGCGTGTAGGGCTGTACAAACCTGCGCCAGAAGTGGTAGAGCACGGGGAAGACGAGATGTAGGGTTGTACAAACCTGCGTGTAGGGCTGTACAAACCTGCGCCAGAAGTGGTAGAGCACGGGGAAGACGAGATGTAGGGCTGTACAAACCTGCGCCAGAAGTGGTAGAGCACGGGGAAGACGAGCTGTAGGACTGTACAAACCTGCGCCAGAAGTGGTAGAGCACGGGAAAGACGAGATGTAGGGCTGTACAAACCTGCGCAAGAAGTGGTAGAGCACGGGGAAGACCAGATCTAGGGCTGTACAAACCTGCGCCAGAAGTGGTAGAGCACGGGGAAGACGAGCTGTAGGGCTGTACAAACCTGCGCCAGAAGTGGTAGAGCAGGGGGAAGACAGATGTAGGGTTGTACAAACCTGCGCCAGAAGTGGTAGAGCACGGGGAAGACGAGATGTAGGGTTGTACAAACCTGCGCCAGAAGTGGTAGAGCACGGGGAAGACGAGTTGTAGGGTTGTACAAACCTGCGCCAGAAGTGGTAGAGCACGGGGAAGACGAGATGTAGGGCTGTACAAACCTGCGCCAGAAGTGGTAGAGCACGGGGAAGACGAGATGTAGGGCTGTACAAACCTGCGTGTAGGGCTGTACAAACCTGCGCCAGAAGTGGTAGAGCACGGGAAAGACGAGCTGTAGGGCTGTACAAACCTGCGCCAGAAGTGGTAGAGCACGGGGAAGACGAGTTGTAGGGTTGTACAAACCTGCGCCAGAAGTGGTAGAGCACCGGGAAGACGAGTTGTAGGGTTGTACAAACCTGCGCCAGAAGTGGTAGAGCACGGGGAAGACGAGATGTAGGGCTGTACAAACCTGCGCCAGAAGTGGTAGAGCACGGGGAAGACCAGATCTAGGGCTGTACAAACCTGCGCCAGAAGTGGTAGAGCACGGGGAAGACGAGCTGTAGGGCTGTACAAACCTGCACCAGAAGTGGTAGAGCACGGGGAAGACGAGATGTAGGGCTGTACAAACCTGCGCAAGAAGTGGTAGAGCACGGGGAAGACAAGCTGTAGGGCTGTACAAACCTGCGCCAGAAGTGGTAGAGCACGGGAAAGACGAGATGTAGGGCTGTACAAACCTGCGCAAGAAGTGGTAGAGCACGGGGAAGACGAGATGTAGGGCTGTACAAACCTGCGCCAGAAGTGGTAGAGCACGGGGAAGACCAGATCTAGGGCTGTACAAACCTGCACCAGAAGTGGTAGAGCACGGGGAAGACGAGATGTAGGGCTGTACAAACCTGCGCCAGAAGTGGTAGAGCACGGGGAAGACGAGCTGTAGGGCTGTACAAACCTGCGCAAGAAGTGGTAGAGCACGGGGAAGACCAGATCTAGGGCTGTACAAACCTGCGCAGGAAGTGGTAGAGCACGAGGAAGACGAGATGTAGGGCTGTACAAACCTGCGCCAGAAGTGGTAGAGCACGGGGAAGACGAGCTGTAGGACTGTACAAACCTGCGCCAGAAGCGGTAGAGCACGAGGAAGACGAGATGTAGGGCTGTACAAACCTGCGCCAGAAGTGGTAGAGCACGGGGAAGACGAGCTGTAGGGCTGTACAAACCTGCGCCAGAAGTGGTAGAGCACGGGAAAGACGAGATGTAGAGCTGTACAAACCTGCGCCAGAAGCGGTAGAGCACGGGGAAGACGAGCTGTAGGGCTGTACAAACCTGCGCCAGAAGTGGTAGAGCACGGGGAAGACAAGCTGTAGGGCTGTACAAACCTGCGCCAGAAGTGGTAGAGCACGGGAAAGACGAGATGTAGGGCTGTACAAACCTGCGCAAGAAGTGGTAGAGCACGGGGAAGACGAGATGTAGGGCTGTACAAACCTGCGCCAGAAGTGGTAGAGCACGGGGAAGACCAGATCTAGGGCTGTACAAACCTGCACCAGAAGTGGTAGAGCACGGGGTAGACGAGCTGTAGGGCTGTACAAACCTGCGCCAGAAGTGGTAGAGCACGGGGAAGACGAGATGTAGGGCTGTACAAACCTGCGCCAGAAGTGGTAGAGCACGGGGAAGACGAGCTGTAGGGCTGTACAAACCTGCGCAAGAAGTGGTAGAGCACGGGGAAGACCAGATATAGGGCTGTACAAACCTGCGCCAGAAGTGGTAGAGCACGAGGAAGACGAGATGTAGGGCTGTACAAACATGCGCCAGAAGTGGTAGAGCACGGGGAAGACGAGCTGTAGGACTGTACAAACCTGCGCCAGAAGCGGCAGAGCACGAGGAAGACGAGATGTAGGGCTGTACAAACCTGCGCCAGAAGTGGTAGAGCACGGGGAAGACGAGCTGTAGGGCTGTACAAACCTGCGCAAGAAGTGGTAGAGCACGGGAAAGACGAGATGTAGAGCTGTACAAACCTGCGCCAGAAGCGGTAGAGCACGGGGAAGACGAGCTGTAGGGCTGTACAAACCTGCGCCAGAAGTGGTAGAGCACGGGGAAGACGAGCTGTAGGGCTGTACAAACCTGCGCCAGAAGTGGTAGAGCACGGGAAAGACGAGAAGTAGGGCTGTACAAACCTGCGCCAGAAGTGGTAGAGCACGGGGAAGACGAACTGTAGGGCTGTACAAACCTGCACCAGAAGTGGTAGAGCACGGGGAAGACGAGATGTAGGGCTGTACAAACCTGCGCCAGAAGTGGTAGAGCACGGGGAAGACGAACTGTAGGGCTGTACAAACCTGCGCCAGAAGTGGTAGAGCACAGGGAAGACGAGATGTAGGGCTGTACAAACCTGCGCCAGAAGTGGTAGAGCACGGGGAAGACCAGATCTAGGGCTGTACAAACCTGCGCCAGAAGTGGTGGAGCACGGGGAAGACGAGCTGTAGGGCTGTACAAACCTGCGCCAGAAGTGGTAGAGCACGGGGAAGACGAGATGTAGGGTTGTACAAACCTGCGCCAGAAGTGGTAGAGCACGGGGAAGACGAGATGTAGGGTTGTACAAACCTGCACCAGAAGTGGTAGAGCACGGGGAAGACGAGATGTAGGGCTGTACAAACCTGCCCCAGAAGTGGTAGAGCACGGGAAAGACGAGATGTAGGGCTGTACAAACCTGCGCAAGAAGTGGTAGAGCACGGGGAAGACGAGATGTAGGGCTGTACAAACCTGCGCCAGAAGCGGTAGAGCACGAGGAAGACGAGATGTAGGGCTGTACAAACCTGCGCCAGAAGCGGTAGAGCACGAGGAAGACGAGATGTAGGGCTGTACAAACCTGCGCCAGAAGCGGTAGAGCACGGGGATGACGAGATGTAGGGCTGTACAAACCTGCGCCAGAAGTGGTAGAGCACGGGGAAGACGAGCACAGACGCCTCGTGGAAGAGTCCCCTGCTCGGTCCCGCTATGTTCAGGGCGTTGGTGATGGACATGGCCAGATCTGTCGGGATGTTGATCTGTGGGGATAGGCAATGAAGAGATTTGTATTTAATGGGGTTTTGGTTTTTTTGATACACTGTGTTTTGTTGTGTCAATATTTTAGCGTTCACAAACGAATGGTGTCACCAGAGGGTAATAGTTTATAGAATTTGAGGGTCATTCACTTTTGAATGAATGTTAGATGATTCCTTGCTCTTATTAGATCTCTTAGAATGACTTGGTTGCAGTAAGAACAATTTCGACACGCGAATCCAATTCCTTTAACCCTTATAGTGCCCGGCCTTTGACTCTATGCGCTCACGCAGTGCCGCTAACTTTTGGAGTAAACTCGAGAGTTTGGTCAACGTTGACAAAAAATGTCCCTGAGGCATTATCTATGTTCGGAAATTCATGAAATTTTAAGTGCAGAAAGCTGAGTTTTTTACCATTCAATCAATGTAATTTTAAATCATAAGTGACAACAATAAAAATGCATTTAATCTAATTATAAACTTCAGAGACGTTTTTCATGCAAATGTTCAGCCGAGGATCGTTAGCATACATTTGTTTCATCGATTGTAATTAAATTGCCGTTATCTACAAAGTAATTAAATTGTCATTTATCAAGAAAGCGGATTTCAGTGATCACGTTGATGTGTTTACTTCCTACATGCGACCGATTGTTCACGAAATAATACAAGTTATCTTTTTGTTTTCATTTGTTGAACATTGTTCGCACACTAATTTCCGCGATTCTGATTGGACGAGAGCGCTCAAAAACCTGCTGCCATTTCTCGATGAATGCAGAAAAATTTGCAACCATACCATGTGCATTCATTCCTTGTGACGTCACAATCACCTGACGCAATAGTCCGGTTTTAACAGTTGCGAGTTACGTTATGTTGCAAAGACAGATATAACATATCTTATCACTTCCCACCTGCGTTTGTAACAAGTCAATACATTCCTCTCCCTAACACAATCCATACATTCACCGGAAAGAATGCATTTTAATAACTACGAGTCCTCAAGCTTGTTCGCTCTAAGCGTCTCGCAAACGGCGGACATTTTGAACGTCGTGTGATATGCTAATTAGGGTTATTCTGAAAATGCGGATTCCGGTTAAGACGAATTGTGATTGCATGGGTGTCAATGGTAGCGAAAACGAAATTAAATCTTCGGCCGTTTTAGTTAATGGAGTTCTCAATTTTGATTCAACTTTGTATTGTTTCGTGTAACAAACCACAATTTCACGACATTGGTGACAGATTTTTTGAAAATAATTAGGAAAAACTTTGTTAAAATGTTGATTTTGTAATTATAAGGATTGTTTTACATGTTTTGTGCCTCTATCGATGTATAACAGCAACAAATTTTGTATAAAATCGCTACGCTACGCTACGCGATTTTATACAATTTGTTGCTGTTATACATCGATAGAGGCACAAAACATGTAAAACAATCCTTAAATAACCAACTGATAATTATGTTTCGTGTTTTTCATGGCAAGCATCAATAAAAGGGTGATATTCATTATCGGTATCAGGACTGTTTTGCCCAAAGAGTGTTGTTATCTGATGCAGGAACACTTTTGTTAATATCTCTTCAACGAGTAATCAACGACAAAGACATAAAATAAATAAAAAAATGTCTGAGATAAGCTTGGTACGTGAAAGTTCCAAATAGCTTTTTATGAGAAGTCCATGGAAAACTAATGTAGAAACCACTCACAGGTCAATTTGAAACACTAACAAGACAGTGTAGTGCTTCAAAATTCAACGAAACGGACATCCTATCAAATTTTTCCTTTATGCAGCTAGATGGTCATTGAGTGCACGACGTTCACCAGCCCAAGAATATTTTTCGTGCCTAACGCCTTTTCCATAAAAAGTATGAGGTTCTATGCACCTTATAAGTACATACTATACATAGTTACTATCATAGTTTCTGAGTGGTATCGATAAACGTCACGGACATTTTTTCTTCGAGGCAGTCCTCGGCTGCGCCTCGAACTGGCCTTTTTCACATAAACAGATGACATTCCTAAAACAACATAGAAACAATAATAGTCACGTCAAGAGGGATTTGTAGGAGCCTCTCTGATTAATATACCGTGAAGATGAAGGATTGGCATCAATGGATTGATTTGAAGCAACTCACCTGTACGCGTGGCGGCACGTCGGACGCCAGGAAGCAGGTGACGATGGCCCGTGCCTTCTCCTGGAGTTGTTCTCCGTCCACCTTGTCATACGTGCCCGAGTTGACGATGCCATCGATCTGGTTCTTGAACCTATATATGAGGGTCAAACATCGGAGGACTCTGACATTGAATTACTAGCCTCGGCGCTGATTAGCTCGAATATAAAGGTCATGTGACATGCCCTCTTTGAGGTGGTTAATACTCAGATCAGTAACACACACAGATCAGTACTACAATGAGATTGATCTTTAAAAACATTGCTAAATTTGAATGGAGAGTTTGTCTTCGTCCTGCTATCACATGCAGTGTTAAGTCAATCAAGAACAATTTGAATTGAAAGTAATTTATGATCAATGCTGGCATGCAGCTCTTCAGAATAATTCAAATTTGTTTGTGTACTCTCAATCTAAGTCTATTTTTTTCACCCTTGAACAACATTAGTTATCCCTAAATATTGCTATGCTTTTAACATTTTAGAACGTTTCCGCTGTAGTTCCCATAACTGAAACAGTGGAACAAGAATGTATAATAAAATCCCTATTGTGATATATCGCTTACAGTTACCTTTGAAATAAATGCATGCCTCTTAAATTAACCCTGAAGTAGAGATTATTACCCTGGAAGTGTGTCAAATGACTTTTATTAAACAAGTAGGAATGTTGTATTACCCGAGCGAGAGAGAGGGTTGTACACACATTTGCATGATTTTCGTTCAAGTGGCATATGGCATGTTTCCGAGGGTAAACATGTCTTTATTACCGATTTTATTCAGTTATATTCCTTTAGAACTTATGAAATATGTTGCCATGTGCGACTCATTATCGCAAATCTGTCCTCCAGATACCCTACATGTCTATGCAAATAGCAATGATTATTACCTATCGACCTCGAGCCAGAACTGGAGGTCCCGGGGCAGTTTGTTGACGACCACGACCTTGTTGCGGACCACGACCCGGGTCATAGTGGAGAGGGAAGAGTCGTATGCGATACTGTCGCGGCCTCGCCCTACCTCCCTGGTCTCCATCAGCCCTGCAGCATATGATCAACCTCATATTAGCATGGAGTTCAGCCCTTAAAGAAACTGTAACACGTGTTGTGGTTATAAAAGACTTTCACGGAAGTGGGGAAAAAATTTATTATTGCTAGACGACCATTCAAGGATCTCATAAGACTAACATATAGTCCCTGAAAAAGTAATTTATTCACTAAAATTCTAATTTTAAAAATTTGATATTATAATAAAAAGGAACCCTGACCAATTCTTAATCTTAATTTAAAGCTGAGGCATCTAGACTTGCCAACATTGTCTGATACCTAATGTCTTAAATGAACATATAAGATCGGTACACAGCCTCACTTTCGGCGTATATTTGTCAACTTAAATGCGTTAACCTATTATATAGATTATAAACACAGACTGATGACAACTAAAAGTACGAGGATCCAAATCCCTTCCAAGAGAGTTCCATGCAAAGTAAATGTTGTGAGTCGTTTTATTCATACATGATAAGGGTATAGCAGAAATGTGTAGGGCAGGGAGGTTACATTTCAGTAAAGGAGCTAAATTTCCTATGGACACATATTCTGTGGACCAAAGTTATATTTCCAATAGATGTGGGTTTCTTGTGACAAGCAAAGGGCGCACCCCATCCAAATATAAACATCCCCGTATCGGCCACTTGACCAAAGTGTCCAGAGCGACTCAGTCTCGGCTGGGCTTATCCTGTAAAGGAGCTAACTTTCCTATGGACACATGCATATTCTGTGGAAGAAGCTTATCATCCATGATCATTCCAATAGATGTGGGTTTATTGTGACAAGCAAAGGGCGCACCCCACCCAAATATGAACTGTATCGGCCACTTGACCAAAGTGCCAAGGGCGACTCACTCTCGGCTGGGCTTATCCTGTAAAGGAGCTAACTTTCCTATGGAAACATGCATATTCTGTGGAAGAAGCTTTTCATCCATGATTTTTCCAATAGATGTGGGTTTATTGTGACAAGCAAAGGAAGCACCCCACCCCAATATAAACATCCCCGTAACGGCCACTTGACCAAAGTTTCCAGAGCGACTCACTCTCGGCTGGGGTCATCCTGTCGAGCTCCTTCTTAAGGTAGATCTCGAACAGCTGCACCTCCGCATGGTTCCTTAGACTCCCCAGGAAGTCCGTGATGAAGTTGATGAAGGTCTGCCACAGATGAAACTGGAAGAAAAAAGGCTCGGAACATTTAAGATATACCTTAGTTTCACAGTTTTCATCGTTTGCGCAATGGGAAACTGGTTACTTTGATGAACAATAAGGACAAGTCTTATGGATGAACAACTTCTTTATTCTCCGTAAGCGACGTTTCGACATAGATTCTTATGTCGTTGTCAAGCAAGTGGTTACTTTGATATCTGAGCGCAAACGCTTAACTTGGTCTTGTCCTCATTAACCAAAATGGCCGTTGCCCTTGTCTCCAACATGATCCACATATGCAATACTCTAGTTATGTAGAACTGTAGAAGATTGAACTACACCTGCATATTAGTTAATGAATGGGAATATGAATATTTAACCATGATGTAACCCCAAGGCAAGCTACCGTCTTTTTCTTCTGGATTCTGCGACGAGGCGGAGCCATCCATTCGGTCATGACGGGCTCGTCTTCGAAGGTTGCGATGCTTAAGTGGGAGAGGTCTGGACTCTGTTCACGACGATCAGCGTCCGGGGGGAAGGACTCTAGATAGGATGGGTACCTGACAGGAAAACAACGAGCTGTTGATCACGTCTTATCTAAATAAAACAAATGTTTGTCACAAATGTGACAGTCTCCACCGCAATCAGGAATTGAGCTAAAATGATTGACTTGACTTAGTCTAAGTCACGCTGATTCAGTGATATCTGGGCACTCCTCCATTGAAGTTAAATAACAAATTTGAAAACTAGTTGCAACAGCTCATGAAATACAGCTGATAGCAATTGTCTAGGTTTCCTTAATAGAAGTCGAAGTCTTTGTGCAGCGGGTCATTAGATATCGCGCTAACAAAGTTCCACAGACAACAGCCTATAAGAAGCAGTACTACAGAAACGCGAACTGAATCGAAGCTTCAATGGAAATTCTGACAACGTTATATTGTAATACCGCTTTGAATATTTGTAAAATATAATGATTCCATGACATTCAAATCTTTTCCTCGACATCAATCAATCAAAATGCGATTTCGATGCTTACCTCATCAGGATTACTAAATGCTAAATCAGTGACAGTGAAGAAGAAACCCACCATTTGCGCTCCATCATGCGATACACGCTGGCCTGTGCACACACCATCATCCCGGGGGTGATGGAATCCATGAAGGGAATCTGGCGAATCACCTCGTCACTGCATTCCAGGGTCGCGCCTAGGGACGGGAGGGGGGACATTGTGGATATTAAAGGGACAGTCCTATCGGGGTATTTTTGTTGAAACAAAATTCAAGAGTACTTCCCTGCTTATATTTAATATATATGAGTCTAACATGATTATTTCACACTTATTTTATATGTTAGTGAGGGTAACATAAATGGTGTTCTATACATTTGACAAAGAATAGAATGCATCACTGCGTCCTCTTGAATTTCGTTTCCACAAAAAGGCCTGTCCTTTTGAATTATATAATTACTAAGACACCCCAATGTACATATCTAGATATAAAGAGCTGGAGAGGCTGCGAATAACCATTTCAAGTTACTGACGAGAAACAATAATGTCCAATTAGGAGATAAACCTAGTGTGTTTTAAAATCAGAGACATGTTATACTGGATTGATAGCGAGTAAATTTTAAATTGAAACCGAACGCGCAGTTATATATGTATGCAACCTCACATCTAGTATGAGACCTAGTGTCATAGTTCGTGTCATAGTTCGCAAAGTGTTTATTGACAATCTCATTAAAACTAAACCAACCACTCGAGCCTCCTCACGAAGGGTTATTTTACATGACCAGCATGGATTAGTTCTGACACCGGGAAGGAAGTCACAAGTGTTAAGTTCGATAAGATATTAATGGATTACGCTAGTTGCACACCATACAATGTGTTCTATATACATCTGGTTTTAATGATATTTTGCTGCTTAAAAGATACCTTGCTTGGCCGGTATCCTATAAAGAAGCGCTTAGATATGCTGTTTTCTTCATGTGTCTAATACAGGTTCAATCTAAAATGATTCTGTGCTGGTTGCTTCACAAAAATGTTTTCCCGTTTTCCTAAACATCGTCTAAATGAGATGTTGGTCATCTCGTGCCTGAATAGGGTTCTGGGCTTCCTTTCGTAAAACATCGAGAAAGGAGGGCTTAGATTGACCTAATTTTAATGAGATTGAATTGGTTGCACAACGTCCCTGGCTCCGCCCAGCTGTTAAAATGGGTACCTGAAAAATGATGTCCTGATCTACGTGGTCGCCAATAGCGTTAAGTAGCAGCTGTGAAAGTACAATCCGTCGGGGTAATGATGTTTATAGCGCTTTGGGCGTGTCTTAGGACGTGGAAACGTCGCCATATAAATATTCATCACACTATTATTATTACCGTGTTTGGCCTGTTTCCCGAAGAAGCGCCGGAAGATGTGGTTCGTCTTCATTTGTCTAGCTTTAGGGTTGTGGGTCTCCTTTAGATCTTCGACCGCCTTCCAGAACTGTAGCGGCACCGTCACCTTCCGGGCCAACAGGAAGCGCTTGAAGAACTCGAAATGCTGAGTGTCCGTCAAAACCTCCATGAACGACCTGCCGAACAGTACGGACTGAGGTAAAGCTTTCAGTGGACAGTACAGAGATTGGAATCATAGATTTGATAGAACATTATTTCCTTAATTACACGTCTGCCTCAAATAGATGCCCTTGTATAGGGCTTTCTGAAATGAATAAACGCCTGCCTTAATTACACGCAAGGTTAAATTGGAAGGAGGGGCACATATATGGTCCTGGGGCACTATGAGGGTTTAACCAATTTTTAATGTGATGTCGCTCACTGTTCCTTGAAATATCTCTATTTTCTTAGAAATGATCTGAACGGTATTCTTTGTTACGAAATAGACGCTTGCCTTGAATAGAAGCCTGCCTCCTATGGTGTAGACCGTTTGATAATAATAGATGCCCGGCGTGTAATTAAGGAAATGCGGCATTTGAAACAATAAGAATCTTGACTTGTGGTGAAATTGTTAATAGATATTGTTGTTTACAATTATTCACATTATTTACAAAAGGGGGGACATTTCCGCTGCCATTGC
Organism: Steromphala cineraria; assembly: GCA_916613615.1. NCBI lineage: Eukaryota > Metazoa > Mollusca > Gastropoda > Trochida > Trochidae > Steromphala > Steromphala cineraria. The sequence continues at coordinate 9,842,981 of OU744730.1, forward strand.
CAAATCGTAAAGATAGAATGACCGTTTAACAATGAATGAATTTCGCAAGGTAAATACCGATAACTCTATTCGTAGAGGTGATATGGCAATGTTACAAGCTGCATAATCCTGAACAGGCCTCACCTAGGTTTGCTGGGCATGTTCATGATGACTCCGTTCCTCCTGAGCACCAAGCGGCCGCCCCTTGGTGCGAACACATCCTGGTTCTTCTCCGGCTTGGGGATGTTGATGGCGGGCAGGATGACCTTCCTGGACACCTTGATATCGCTGATGTTGATCTTCTCCGGGAACACCATGCGCCGGATGTGCTCTTTTTGTTGAAGTGATTTGGTTTATGGAATGGATGAAAGGCAAGATTTAGCGCAGTATGTTTGGGCAACTGGGATAAACAACTAACCGTTTCTTTGTGCAAATCCATTCAGTATCATTTAAATTGAAATCGCCTATTTCCGTGGAATAAAATTTCAAAATGTTATCGAACTTTTTCAGTCGGTTTTAACCCAACTAGGTCCGACCGCTTCCCCGTAGGTCGCAGGTTCTGACAATTATCAATTACAAGTGAGAACCATGTTTACAACACGAACACCGTTAGCAGTCTTATAAACGCAATGATATGATTGGTCCGACTGCATTAAACTGGTAAAAATAGAGCCATTGGCTCTGTAGCTCATCAGGCTTCATCATCAACTATGCTGTAGAGTGTGGCCAATGTGATTCCCCCTTTGTAGAAGCCACAGGGTCACCATTCATAAAATTAAGTATATAGGCGACAAGTTTCAGTTTTCTAGGCCTTATACTTCAGGAGAAGAAGATGAAAATAGATTTGAAGGACGTTCCTGTTGCCTTTTTTTAGGGGCAACAGGGTCACCAAAGCTACAAATCATAATCCTCACTAGTCAAGGAGTCTGTACACAAAGTTTCAGCTTTCTAGGCCTTATGCTTCTGGAAAAGAATATGAAAATAGGTTTTTAGGGCGTGGCCCATGTGGCCCTTATTAGGGGTCACAGGGCCACCAAAGCTACAATTTATAATCTTCACCAGTCAAGGAGTCTGCAAACAAAGTTTCAGCTTTCTAGGCCTCATGGTTCTGGAGAAGAAGATGAAAATAGGTTTTTAGGGCATGGCATCTGTGGCCCTTGGCCCTTATTAGGGGTGACAGGGCAACCAAAGCTACAATTTATAATTCTCACTAGCGTAGGAGTCTGTACACAAAGTTTCATCTTTCTAGGCCTTATGGTTCTGGCAAAGACAATGAAAATAGGTTGTTAGGGCGTGGCCCATGTGGCCCTTATTAGGGGTCACAGGGCCACCAAAGCTACAATGTATAATCTTCACCAGTCAAGGAGTCTGCAAACAAAGTTTTAGCTTACTAGGCCTCATGGTTCTGGAGAAGAAGAGGAAAATAGGCTTTTAGGGCGTGGCCCCTGTGGCCCTTATTAGGGGCCACAGGGCCACTAAAGCTACAATTTATAATCCTCACTAGCCAAGGAGTCTGTACACAAAGTTTCAGCTTTCTAGGGCTTATGGTTCTGGAGAAGAAGATGAAAATAGGTTTTTAGGGCGTGGCCCCTGTGGCCCTTATTTGGGGTCACAGGGCTACCAAAGCTACAATTTATAATCCTTACTAGCCAAGGAGTCAGTACACAAAGTTTCAGCTTTCTAGGCCTTATGGTTCTGGAGAAAAAGATGAAAATAGGTTTTTAGGGTGTGGCCCCTGTGGCCCTTATTAGGGGTCACAGGGCCACCAAAGCTACAATTTATAATCCTCACTAGCCAAGGAGTCTGTACACAAAGTTTCAGCTTTCTAGGCCTTATGGTTCTGGAGAAGAAGTCGAAATTCCACAAAGTTTACGGACGGATGGACGGATGGACGGACGGACGGACGGACGGACGCCGGACACCATGCCATGCCATAAGCCCATCGGGCCTTTCAGGCCAGATGAGCTAAAAAGTCATGCGACCTACGGCGCAGCAGTCAGACCTAGTCAGTAGTGTATAGAGGAATTCGTATCTCTACAAGTTAATATTTGGAATGTTTTATTCCTCGAACCGATGTCGATTATAATCAGACTGCTTCTCAAGTTCATAGCTGGACGATCAATGATTATTTCAAATGTATCGTTCTACATCACATAATTTATTACTATCTATTTTACATTCAGTCAGATTAAAATCGGTCCCGAGGAATAAACTATTCAAAATATAAACTGCACGGAGATATTGAATCCTCTACACAAGTGGATACCTATCGAAGTAACATGTTCGATTCCCATAGAGTTAATATTTTAAACCTTTTATTCCTCGGAACTAGGCATATTTTAATCAGACTGTTTTACATGTAGAACAATAGTCAGCACTCTTGTGAACACTGAGGAAAGGGTGCCTATGTAAATTCTGAATCAACTAATCGAACAGAGCCCATGGTATTCCGGAAATCGTCCACCTACCCTGATTGACGACATCCCCGGGAGAGAGGTCGAGACTGCCGTAGGTGGAGCATACACACTTCACCAGGTCCTTCACACTGAACATCGGCGTGATCAGACACACTAGAGGGACACACATTTCACAGATGAAAATTTACATAAAGTGGAAGACAAGCTAGCGGTACAATATCAAACTCATTCATCAAAATAATCCCCGAATTTGTCGGTTGAGAACACCCCTTACCATACCAACCAGAGATTACACTAATGATATCTCTCATTACCTCTGTTGCAAATAGGTAGTTTTTCTTAGTTCCCATAGTTCTCAGTTAGCTGTAAAAATTCAAGGCGGATAACGTCCTTATATCTAAGAAATTAAAATTCATTTCATTTCACTCTATCAAGTTTTAAATTTTGTGCGCAGCGCACAGGTGAGTAGACTTCTGTCTTATCGGGTTAACAGGGATTCATCTTAATTCAAAACAAAGTTGCTGATCGTACAACAGTCGTATTTTGTATTGCTTGCAATAGAAAACGCTCGGATAAGAACAGAGGTTGACTTTTGAAAAAAGACTAAGTGTTAAGAATAAGTGGAATAGCATCAATCAATATAACGTCAAACAAAAGTAACGCACCATCCTCGGATAGCAGTACGCTCTGCTGAAGTGCCGCTGCTCTGTGCTCCTCGCCCAGAGGTTTGAGACGAGAGTTACCTGCCCCTACTGTCGGACTTGGCGACATGGTTCTGGAGCTGCAGTCGCTGTAGTCGGCACTCCCCGCTCGCTGTTTGGCCTGTTCAAAATAGACTGGATCTGTGTTCCCGGGCTCCGTGTGACCAGGGTCCGTCTGCAGCTGGCGAGGCGGAGGAGACTCGAAACTGTTCAGGTACAGAAGGAGCCTTTTGCCGCACTGCAAGACATTTACATTAAAGATACATTATCATAATTCAATATTTTAAAAAGTAATTTTACTGTTTTCCTTATAATTTTGGTAAATTTTCGCGACCAACCTAGTGAAAATCGGACCAACATTCATTAAAAAGGATATAATTTACTATAATTACCGAAACTGCAGCCGACATAAAGGCGAATCAAGTGGGGCAATCTCACAACTTCCGGTTTCTAAATATACGCTTGAAAAACGCGCACGACAAGATTTTATTTTATTTTTCTCCGAATTAGGTACGCTTGCTACCAAAGTTGATACCCGTCGAACAAGTTTACGGTAGTTGAGACACGGTGTAAATCCTACACGCATAATGATTACGTCGCCGAAAGCGGGTTCGTTAAATGCTATGCCCTTTTTACAGGGGGTACTGTGCTTTTGGCGTCGAAATAAGTATGTTATTGTTGATTAAAAAAATGTTATTGTGATATCAAAATTTCGACGAAAGATTTTTCTACAGAGTGACGTATTCATATTCTCAATAGCTAAATTTCATCCCGAAACGCATGCAAGTATGATAATGCATCTAAAATGAGTACTTCATCCTACCCAGTGAAAGAGAGGATTCTTCTAGCATTGATAAAACTAATTGGAGATTGAACTGACCGTAATTTAATTCATCGTTGTATAAAGCACAACTTCACATCATACGCAATAATTCCTGAATATATTGTATGTACATCAATTGTCAACGATGCATACCGACACAATGGTTGAATTCATTGCAGATGATAATACACAAACAGTCAAACTTACTGACGCCCGTGCAAAATTCCGCCTGTCCAAAGCAACGAACTTCCGCCACGTGATGTTGAGGGACTGCAAAATATGGGCTTTGAATAATAACCATTCCTATGAATAGAATGTAGATATCATGTCACTAGGTACTTGAAAATTAGTTGCTTGATGTCTCATACCTGTTGTCCTACTTGACCTGAAATATGTCTGAATCAAAAAGCGGAATCGACAGGGTTTATGAGAAGGAAACGTCTTCAATCTACCTGTAAATTATGCACAAAAACTCCTTGTTCCCTTATCAGCGATAAGCTGTTAACTTAAGCAGATTTCTTTCAGAACTATCAAGATCAACCGCAGTAGATTGAAGAGGAGCTACATAACCATGAAAAAAATCAGCAAGGTTAATATTAGACTTGTATGTCATGCCTTTTGTATGAAGTTGCTGACGTGGATGCACGCAAAAACTCACACTGGATACGATATCGTGTGCTGCAAACAATAACGTCTCCTCGTCCCCTCGTGACAAGGACGCCAGTAGCGCCATCTTGAGACCCTCGGAGAAAATGGACTCGTCCTCGTCTGCTGACAAGAGATACCGTTCTGCAATGTTCCGCGCTATCACCCTCCTGCTATAGTTCCCATTCCTGTCCAGCTTGGAATCGTCGGTTCTCAAATATGTCCGAACATCAAGCCAGAAGTTGAGGTACTTCATGTCAAAGAAGAGCTGTTTGGTCTTCAGGAAGTGCATAAGGGGCCATCCGGCGAGTTCATCGGATGCCAGGGCGCACATGATTCTGTTGCTGACTCGAGGTGCGTCTGTCGTGCAGTCCCTCCGCCCCAGGATGTAGTGCTTGAGAAGTTGAGACATGTCGCCATGTTTCTTCCTCTCTAGACTAGAGAGCACCATCCGGCTCAGACTGTTGTCCTGCAGCTGAATGCTGGATGTGTGCTGCAGCATGTTTGAGATTGACGACCCCGAAGGTGTCCGAAGATCTTGCTCGTCGTTCGGCGAAGGCGATTCCCATTCCTCGCCGGGGCTGTCGGGTGTTTCCGTGATGATGGAGTCCTCATTGAAGGCCCAGGATACCGCCGACCAAGGTCTGGACATGCTCCCCACTGTCGGAACCTCGTTGATTGGTTTAAACGGACCCCCTGCAACAGGAGAAGATAGGTATTCAGCCTTATTTACATAAGCTTTCAACTTGTTTACCAATAAAATTCTTCATTGAAATAAATGTTTAAACCCATAAGGTATGCATGCTGCATATCAGAATTAATTCATCCGCAGAACTCCTACATCCCCCCCCCCCCCCCCCCCCCCCCCCCCCAAATCTCTTCAGTCGGTTTACATGGCATCGCTAACGATAGGTTATCCTAGCTATCATCGGTCCTCTCGTCCGGGAACTGCATGCCAATATAGCACGAATGGTCACGATACAGGCGACTAAATGAGGTTTAGAGTTTGCAAAACTGAGAAAATTACTTTGGAAACATTGCTAGAGTCATACCTCCCCATAGGCTGAGCAAGTCCTCTGGTTTGATGTCCGAGGGCGTAGGCCCGGGGGTGACCGTTGTCCTCCGTGGGTCGTCCTTAGCTGTGTGTGATTCAAATATGTCCGTCAGAGACGAGAATTCTTCGGGTCGTTCAAGCACAAACTTCGGGAACATTCGGCGGTATCTGATCAATCGCACAACATCGTCCACGGGAAGGTCTTCTCCGTCGAGAGGCCGGAACATCGGCTGTAACATCAACGTTGCATATCAGAATGTTATTTACCTCGTAATGTATGTATGATAAATTGTGAAATTTACATTAACATTAGTATTAGGATGAAATAATTGACAACCCAAGTGACAACAGAAAAGGAAACAGAACGAAAACGACATATTTCTAAGATTTTTCATCTTCTTCAAATACCCTTTTGTTGATGTGTGTCAAATTTAACATGATCATTGGTATATAGAAATTAGACAACAAGACAATGACCAACACGTGTACACGCATCCCGCTTCAACTCCCTATAACTAAATTTTCTAGCATATATTCTTTCACCCAAATAGGCTCCATTGGAAATTCGCGCAGCACGTATGTATATATCATGTCGAAAAACTGCTTTTTAAAGGAACCGCTTTCACAAATGAAGGTCATGCAGCATTTGAAAACAATTCTTAGCAAATGACAGCTATCAACAATGAAAGTTCGTGCAGCACGTGCGACAGGGTGAGGTCAAAATCATTCCTACTTGCTACTGGAGGGATATCTCTTTGGCCGAACTGGTAAAGTGTCTGACTTTCAACCCGGAGGTTCAAATCCCGATAGACGTTAAAATATTGGATGTTTGATTCCGGCTACACGTGCATGTCATGCACCAACTTTTTAGAAACCGGAAAGAAGAATCGTCAAGGAGATCAACAAGAAGTTCGTGCAGCACGTGCATTTTAAGAGATATCAACAAACGAAGCTATTTCAATGATTAAACGCTCTCTGCCGGAGTAGTTCCACGGAATGCTCGTGCAGCACGTGCATTTAAAGCGATCACAACAAACGAAGCTATTTCAATGGTTAAACGCTCTCACCCGGAGTAGTTCCACGGAATGCTCGTGCAGCACGTGCATGACGTGTCTCGGCACCCAGTAGCGTTGTAGCGCCTCCAACAGCAGACTCTGCAGCGTGGTCAGTGCGTTGTCCGAGTCCGTGGTGAATGTCTCGTCTGTGTAGGACATGCCCAGTAGCGTGTCCACTAGTTCCCGGATGTTGTTGGTCACTATTTCGAAGTTGAGTTTTCCTGAAGGTAAATTCAGATTATACATAACTTCTCAAATATGGCGTCTTTTAATACTGGTATCGTCGTGTTTATTCTTTTGAATCATTTCACATTGATTATAAGAGTTTTATTATGTTTTTGCTTTTGTATCGTTCCGTTTCTATTGACACCAAAAGTATTGGCGTCACATTTCAAGCCTATCTGATATGTTTAAATAAAACATTAAGTCCAACAAATTATCATGAGATTTATCATTTCTCTTCATCTTCCTTTTTTTGTACCTTTTCAACATACACTTTCATCTGATTCCTTAATGAAGAAGATATTTTCTTTCAAGCAGATTTCCAATACCTTCGGTATATAAAACTCTTGTGGTAAAGCAAATCTTGGTAAGAACGAAGTAGCCTATACCATGATTCATTGATGATATTGAAACTAGCTATAGTTACCATATTGGAAAAGTGATTTTATTTTGCCGGACAATTGGAAAGGACCTCCGTCGACGAGATACTGAGACTTGATGTGTTGAAATTGCCGCCTGCGCAACTTTGGGTTTGTGTTGAGTCTAAATATCTCCACATCCAGCCAACAGTTGAAGACTCGCTCGCCTGGCGTGTCACGTAGTGATTCGCGGAATAGTTGCATTCCGATCATGTGACTTAACAAATTGCTCGTGAAAACTCGTGTGGGTTCGGGAGGTTCCGGCATATCTGCAAACAAATCGTAATATCTTGTGATTTGAAACCTTAAATCTTATTTTCAACGGAATACACAAAGTACATTATAATCTATGTTACATTTATCAAATTAACATAACATTTTTAACTTTAAAAAATCATACTTTTCTCTTTGTATACAGAAAACCTAGTAGCCTAGAAATGAAATTTGCAGTAGAGGTCCCTAGGACTACTAAGCAACCAAGAAACTTGGTGAACTTTGCCGCTGGTCTCAGATTTTTGTGAAACAGAGATAAAGTATTACGTCACGTACCATTTCCAAACGCATCCCTGACGTGAAAGCCGACGTCCCTGATGCGACAAGAGAGCAGATACTCGATGTACAGACGCGTCTTCTGGAAGTAATACAGTCTCTCCTCTCGCAGCCAGTTGATCACTGCACGCCGGTGTACAAACTAGACAGTGGGTAGAGGAAACATATTCATTATGGTTAATCCTTTTTGACAGGAGACATTTACTCTCCTTTCATCCCTACAAAATTCAGGCTCGAAAAAAGTTTTTGTTACTTGACTCTTAGCAGTGAAAAAATAGATTGGAAACCCAGCCTGTCCTGATAATTAATTGGTCAATTCCTTAGGGGAAAATAAAGAAATGTTTTGAAAAATTATCAGTCCTGATAAAAAAAGTAGCCAGTTTAAGGACTGGCGGACGGGCTATACTTTAAACACTGCTCTTAGGGGTGCCGGGGTTAACCCCTTAATGCTTCATAAAATAGCGTTGACGCTAACCCCGTGCCAAATAAATTTCATGGAAATATACTAGTATGTACAACCCGGCACCTGGATGGCGTTTCATGTACATTACGTTCAGGCTGGCGTCAAGGGGGTAAAATCCGTCAACCTTGCTTCTATTACAACTGAACACTGAGGACAACATTTAGCATTCGACATTCTCTACCAACTGGTTACTATAATTAAATCCGCCAACCTAATATCTGTTACAACTCGAGCATAAGAAATAAGGATAATTTGATCAGGAAATACCTCAAATTGTCATGCTTCACAAATTAACATGAGCTTGTGGCGGACCGTTCAAATGTCCAAGACATATAGTAAGATTTGACATTGGCAACTGATGTCAGAGGTTGCTGGTTTCATAGCAGTACGTGGTTTTGGTAAGAAGAGGGATATCAGAAAGCTATTCAAATTGCGAGACAAGTGCCTTTTAATCAAATGTAGCAGTTCTAAAATGAGCTACCAAGTTCAGTTTAGCAACCCGAGTCAATTTTCCAACCTCAAATTTTAAAGGGTTTCAAAAACAAATGGTCGCAAGCAGTTTTCGCTATTTTTTCTACGACTACGAAGAACGGGTTGAGTAATGAGACGTTAGGTTCAATGAAGGCATAACATTTGGCATAAACTTATATTTATTGGATAAAGATATAAATTGTTTATTGTCCCTTTAAAGGGGCAGTAGCACGTTTTTTGATAATTCTACATTTTAAATGTTTCACTGATAATTGTAAGTTGATGCTAAATGTATTATTTTGACAATGTAAAAAATCTCATTACACAAGCCGATCATCCATAGTCAGAGGACAAAGTATGACGATTCACATAAAATCCATTGGCGGCCATTTTGTGTGAACACCTTTAATTCATTTTTTTGTAAGAAAAAGGAATCGCATGGCTAAACTTTACATTATATATTTGAATTATTACCGCTCCATTTAGTTTAAATACATTGTCTTTCAATTGGAACCATTAATTTTCATTTTCCTGACATCACCTTATATACCCCCTAAAAACGTGCTACTGCCCCTTTAAGGTTGTTTTCAACATTTCAGCTTTCTTTGAAGAGTACAGAAATGGTATAACGTTTGATATTGTACGTACAAATCTTCTTCGACGAATTGGGGGGTCGAACTCGAACTCTTTCTCGACGAAACTGTAGATGACTTGCTGGCCCCATATCTGCAGATATAGAAGAGTTCATAAGCATTCTATCGTCGAATTGTAAGATATTAATTCACCCTCATTCATGCACATATGTACGCAGAAAACTGTATGTAAATAGAGGGTACTATACGACCTTTATCTCATTAGTAATACTTTCTTTATAAACGAGTTGATGAAAATTTTAAGGGAAAGCGAATTTGATACCGAATCAGTCATTTTTAAATGGAAGGAAGTTGTGTATCCTGTTTATTAGTCGCACATGTTAATGGAGCGTAATTGCTGAAAGTGAATACGATATCTTTTGAAAGGTATGATATTTCAACTAGAATCGTTACATATTATATTGTGACTAGTTATAAACTCATATGAAATATTTTAATATACTCAATTTCACTTAGGACTTTAATAATGAACAGTGAACAATCGTTACAACTTTAGAATATGTTCGCCACTAAATATGAAATTTTGGGATTTAACCCTTGGATTCGTGCAAGACTGACTTTTTTAGCCCTTGGATATGTGTTGACTATTATTTTTCAAACTTTGGATCCGTATCGACACAGCTTTAGGGTTAGTTTGTCTAGTTTAAGGATTGGTAACGTACTGTAGAAAAAGTGGCGAGCATATTTTAAAGTTGCTCGGAACAATCATTTTGCTCATTGGAGGCCATCGCTAGAGATATTGCGCTTCTAAGAATACCGTACTTGTTAAAATAGCAGGCCCAATGTGTATGAATGATACAATAAACTCACCGGCAGAGATAGGAAGACATTGAAATGGTCCACGAAAGCTTTGTCTTCAAGCAGAGCGTCAAACTCTGCCAAAGTCGGCAGTTCTGTTCGAAATGTCATAATAATTTTACATTACACGGATAATTAGAAAACATCTTCCTTTCTTCAGGTGTTTCATAAAATTATCACCTTTTCGCATGAGGAAGATATTAACATAAAACCTTAATTTCTAAGTTATCACCAATTCCAACAATAGCCTACTTGTCGAGAAATAATAGGGAATAGACCTTCCTTTCATAGTTATTGATTATGTTATATTATGTTATGAACTTTATTTGTTCTAGTCTGTGTCAACGATGTTAACATGTGTTGTTTGGAAATATAATTTATGCTTCAACGAATTGATGGAGAAACGTATTCATACAAAACAAATTTACCTTTTGGGAAAATATAGAAAATCTTATCTAAGTTAATCGATGGAATGTTCTTTCACAGTACAAATTAATGAATTGTAATAAAGCAGAGAAAAATATGTTGGGTCATTTTGATAATTGTTACAATATCGTAGCCTTCAATCAAAATAATTATTAAGACAACAGATCAGCTCATTCTAGAAATGAAAATTTCATTACGTGAGCGAAAATGTCTTTTTTTCATGATGGATTGAAAGTGGCAGAGTGACATTGGTATTGGCCGAGCCACTTTAAGATTATATTAAGTTGCGTACATTTTAAACATCAAAATGACCTTAATTATTACCTTGTTCTTTTGACGTGGACATTACTGTAAAATTCTATTCTGTTTTGACCGCCATTTTAGTAAGTCTACATTGTTTCTATGTAAACAACTCAGATTTTGTGACGTCGTCAAATCCATTGTTGCGTTAACAACCTGCGTACACGTCACAAATACAGTGACGTCATAGACAGACAAAATGACAAATGTGTACATGGAGTGGACGCGCTTTGCTCTGTTATTGACAAAGTTACATCAGCGTAAAGGTAAGTGAACAATGTTACATAATGATCTTTGTGAAATTATTAGTCCCAATACACATTTCAGCACAGTATGTTCAATTACTTGAATGTTTGGAGATAATATCCAAGACGATTGTAGATTTGCAACCGTAGAGTCTAATTATCCTGATAAAATTAAGAATATGTTGTTCTTCAAAAATGCATTGTCATTTTAATTGCTTTACTTTTTTATTGTTAATGTCTTTCGTCATGATCTCCATTTATCGATATTTATCTATATGTTGTGAATAGTATTGTCAAAAAGTGTCTTGTGTATAAGCATGGCAAACGGTAAGCGTCATAACAACGTTAAATGATTGAAGATGTTGCTGCTTTGCTTCCGTTTAGAATTGAATGATAGAATAATGCTTTACTAGCTTAGGTTTATTTTCAATCTTTTGATGAAATTGTTTTTATCGTATTATAATAATTTGGTTTAAAATGAAAATATTGTGTTTATTGACGGTAAGTTATACTTGTGTGAATGTTAGATATGTGTTTGATTCTAATCATTGTTAAGGATACATGTATGTGCTTCTGTTAAATCAATGTTTGTATATTTTGCATTTCTGACAATGGCATCGGTATTATGAATGTACTGATACAATGTGCGTTTTAAAAGTCCGGCTGTGCAGTGATTTTGACTTTATATTGGAGACAGAAGACCATATAAAATCGTTGCGAAGACATGAAAAACTTATTTGCCGCTGATTAGTGACTGTTAAAAAAATCATATAAATGTTTAAGTGATAATTTGAGGGATCAATCACCAGTTACAAGACATTAGTTTGAATAAAATCAAAAATTCTAAAACAAACATACCATGTATATTATACGGTTGAGCTCTGTGTCATCATTTGCGTGATACTTATCATTTTGTACGAATACTGATAATCGGATTGCCTTGAAGATCGAAGATCATACATTTAGCATAACTAAAATCAATTTGGAAGACAAAACAATTGAAGATATACATTCTTCTAAAGACGTGCTACAGCCCCTTATGATTGCTGTTTTGAAAACTTTTGTTTTTTTTGGTGGGGATAAAAGTTTGAAGCTGAATTTCAATTTTATTTTTTATATTCTATTGTTTACATTTGTTCTGATAAAAAAGTTCTCTTTCTTATTGATCTTACCAGCATGACTAGCCAACTGTTCAGGCGAAACAAATTATAGTTTTACAAGGCAAGTATTGAGGCACCACAGGCAAATATTTAACTTAATCCTGTACATCAATTTGTGCAACGTTTGCAACAAGTTTAGCCTTTGCGAGCATTCTTGTGCTCACGATTGAATTTTGAGCAGTACCCTGTCCATACCTTACCATGTTATTTCGTCAAAGACATGTGCAAATCAACTTTGTTGGTGATGTGATGTGTTGATGATGTGATGTGCTAGTGATTTGAAGAACTGATGATGTGAAGTGTTTTTGATTTCAAGAACTGGTGATGTGAAGTGCTTGTGATTTGAAGTGCTGGTCATGTGAAGTGCTAGTGATTTGAAAAGCTGGCAATGTGAAGTGCTTTTGATTTGAAGAACTAATGATGTGAAGTGCTTTTGATTTGAAGAACTCATGATGTGAAGTGCTTGTGATTTGAAAAGCTGGTCATGTGAAGTGCTTATGATTTGAAGAACTGGTTATGTGAAGTGCTTGTGATTTGAAGAGTTGGTGATGTTAAGTGCTTTTGATTTGAAGAACTAATGATGTGAAGTGCTTTTGATTTGAAGAACTGGTGATGTGAAGTACTAATGATTTGAAAAGCTGGTCATGTGAAGTGCTTTTGATTTGAAGAACTAATGATGTGAAGTGCTTTTGATTTGAAGAGCTGGTGATGTAAAGTGCTAGTGATTTAAAAAGCTGGTGATGTGGAGTGCTTTTGATTTCAAGAACTGGTGATGTGAAGTGCTTTTGATTTGCAGAGCAGGTGATGTGAAGTGTTTGTGATGTAAAGAACTGGTGATGTGAAGTGCTTTTGATTTGAAGAACTGGTGATGTGAAGTGCTTTTGATATGAAGAACTGGTGATGTAAAGTGTTTTTGATTTGAAAAACTGGTGATGTGTAGTGTTTGTGTTTTGAAGAGCAGGTAATGTGTAGTGCTTGTGATTTGAAGAGCTGGTGATGTAAAGTGCTAGTGATTTAAAAAGCTGGTGATGTGAAGTGCTTTTTATTTCAAGAACTGGTGCTGTGAAGTGCTTTTGATTTCAAGAACTGGTGATGTGAAGTGCTTTTGATTTGAAGAACTGGTGATGTGAAGTGCTAATGATTTGAAAAGCTGGTCATGTGAAGTGCTTTTGATTTGAAGAACTAATGATGTGAAGTGCTTTTGATTTGAAGAGCTTGTGATGTAAAGTGCTAGTGATTTAAAAAGCTGGTGATGTGGAGTGCTTTTTATTTCAAGAACTGGTGATGTGAAGTGCTTTTGATTTGCAGAGCAGGTGATATGAAGTGTTTGTGATGTAAAGAACTGGTGATGTGAAGTGTTTTTGATTTGAAAAACTGGTGATGTGTAGTGTTTGTGTTTTGAAGAGCAGGTGATGTGTAGTGCTTGTGATTTGAAGAGCAGGTAATGTGTAGTGCTTGTGATTTGAAGAGCTGGTGATGTAAAGTGCTAGTGATTTAAAAAGCTGGTCATGTGAAGTGCTTTTTATTTCAAGAACTGGTGATGTGAAGTGCATTTGATTTCAAGAACTGGTGATGTGAAGTGCTTTTGATTTGAAGAGCAGGTGATGTGAAGTGTTTGTGATTTAAAAAGCTGGTGATGTGAAGTGCTTTTGATTTCAAGAACTAATGATGTGAAGTGCTTTTGATTTTAAGAACTGGTGATGTGAAATGCTTTTGATTTGAAGAGCAGGTGATGTGAAGTGTTTGTGATGTAAAGAACTGGTGATGTGAAGTGTTTTTGATTTGAAAAACTGGTGATGTGTAGTGTTTGTGTTTTGAAGAGCAGGTGATGTGTAGTGCTTGTGATTTGAAGAGCAGGTAATGTGTAGTGCTTGTGATTTGAAGAGCTGGTGATGTAAAGTGCTAGTGATTTAAAAAAGCTGGTCATGTGAAGTGCTTTTTATTTCAAGAACTGGTGATGTGAAGTGCATTTGATTTCAAGAACTGGTGATGTGAAGTGCTTTTGATTTGAAGAGCAGGTGATGTGAAGTGTTTGTGATTTAAAAAGCTGGTGATGTGAAGTGCTTTTGATTTCAAGAACTAATGATGTGAAGTGCTTTTGATTTTAAGAACTGGTGATGTGAAATGCTTTTGATTTGAAGAGCAGGTGATGTGAAGTGTTTGTGATGTAAAGAACTGGTGATGTGAAGTGCTTTTGATTTGAAGAACTGGTGATGTGAAGTGCTTTTGATATGAAGAACTGGTGATGTAAAGTGTTTTTGATTTGAAAAACTGGTGATGTGTAGTGTTTGTGTTTTGAAGAGCAGGTAATGTGTAGTGCTTGTGATTTGAAGAGCTGGTGATGTAAAGTGCTAGTGATTTAAAAAGCTGGTGATGTGAAGTGCTTTTTATTTCAAGAACTGGTGCTGTGAAGTGCTTTTGATTTCAAGAACTGGTGATGTGAAGTGCTTTTGATTTGAAGAACTGGTGATGTGAAGTGCTAATGATTTGAAAAGCTGGTCATGTGAAGTGCTTTTGATTTGAAGAACTAATGATGTGAAGTGCTTTTGATTTGAAGAGCTTGTGATGTAAAGTGCTAGTGATTTAAAAAGCTGGTGATGTGGAGTGCTTTTTATTTCAAGAACTGGTGATGTGAAGTGCTTTTGATTTGCAGAGCAGGTGATATGAAGTGTTTGTGATGTAAAGAACTGGTGATGTGAAGTGTTTTTGATTTGAAAAACTGGTGATGTGTAGTGTTTGTGTTTTGAAGAGCAGGTGATGTGTAGTGCTTGTGATTTGAAGAGCAGGTAATGTGTAGTGCTTGTGATTTGAAGAGCTGGTGATGTAAAGTGCTAGTGATTTAAAAAGCTGGTCATGTGAAGTGCTTTTTATTTCAAGAACTGGTGATGTGAAGTGCATTTGATTTCAAGAACTGGTGATGTGAAGTGCTTTTGATTTGAAGAGCAGGTGATGTGAAGTGTTTGTGATTTAAAAAGCTGGTGATGTGAAGTGTTTGTGATTTAAAGAACTGGTGATGTGAAGTGCTTTTGATTTGAAGAACTGGTGATGTGAAGTGCTTTTGATATGAAGAACTGGTGATGTAAAATGTTTTTGATTTGAAAAACTGGTGATGTGTAGTGTTTCTGTTTTGAACAGCAGGTAATGTGTAGTGCTTGTGATTTGAAGAGCTGGTGATGTAAAGTGCTTGTAATTTGAAGAGCTGGTGATGTGAAGTGCTTTTTATTTCAAGAACTGGTGATGTGAAGTGCTTTTGATTTGAAGAGCAGGTGATGTGAAGTGCTTTTGATTTAAAGAACTGGTGATGTGAAGTGCTTTTGATTTTAAGAACTGGTGATGTGAAGTGCTTTTGACTTGAAGAACTGGTGATGTAAAGTGCTTTTGATTTGAAGAGCTGGTGATGTGAAGTGCTTTTTATTTCAAGAACTGGTGATGTGAAGTGCTTTTGATTTGAAGAGATGGTTATGTTAAGTGTCGGTGAAGTAAAAACCTGGTAATGTGAAGAGCTGGTGATGTGGTGTGCTGGTTATGTGGTGTGGTGATATAAATTCATGTTAAGAGCTTTGGATGTTACGATGTGGTGATATGAATTGATGTAAATTCTTTGGGATTTTACGATGTGGTGATAAGAATTGCTGGTGATGTGAAGAGCTAGCGATGTGAAATTAGATGGTAATGTGACGTGCTGATAATGTGATGTTTTAGATAAAATGTTTGTGATTAGAATTGATTGTTATGTGTAGTAAAGAACTGGTGATGTGATGAGTTTGGGAACTGATGAGGCTGTAATGTGATGTGTTGATGGTGTGATGTGCTTGTTAAGTAATGTGCTTGTAATGTGATGTACCTGTTATGATAAGTGCTGTTAAGAGATGATGATATGATGTGATGTGACGTTCTGGTGATTTGATGTGCTGGTGATGTGAAGTGCTGATGTTGTGTTAAAGAGGTGATGTTATGTGCTGGTGATGTGATGTGCTGGATATGTAAAGTGCTGGATATGGATATGTAAAGTGCTTAGGATGTGACGAGTAGGTGATGTGAATGGCTGGCGATGTTAAGAGCTGGTGATATCATCTGCTGATGTGACAAGGCTTGGATAAGATGTGCTGGTGGTGTGATGTTGAAGAGCCACTGATACAATGTGCTTTGTAAGTAATGTGCTGGTAATTAGAAGTGATGGTAATTTCAAGAGGTCTTGATGTGATGTGCTTGTAATGTGATGTGATCTGATGTGCTGATGTGTCTGTGATATGAGGTATTGATTATGAGAAGAGAAGACCTGGTGGTCATGTGTCGGTGATTGGATTTGTTGATTATGATAAGAGCTTGTAATGTGAAAACCTGGTGATTTGAGAGGCAATGATGTGATGTGCTGGTAATGTGATGTCCTGTGATGTTATGTAAAGTGCCATTGATAGGATGTTCTTTTGAATAATGTGCTGGTGATGTGAAGGGATAGTGATGTGAAGTGCTTGGGACACGAGGAGCTGGAAATATGATTAGAAGAGATAGTCACGTGAATTCTAGTGATTAAAAGAGCTTATGGCGTCCAGACGAGCAGGTGAAGTGATGTGCTGGTGAAGTAAACGGCTTGTAATGTGATGTTCTTGTTATGAAAAAATGATGTGATGTGATGTTCTTATTATGTGAAGTACTCATGTTGCTGATCAAGCTTGTGATGTATTTATTCATAAATCATGTCCTGGTAACTGTTTTGTGAAGTGTTGAATAAGTGAAAGGTTGCTGATGCATGTACTAATGATGTAAAGAGCTTGTGATGTGTAGAGCTTGTGATGTGTAGAGCTTGTGATGTGTACAGCTTGTGATATGAAGAGCTTGTGATGTGTACAGCTTGTGATGTGAAGAGCTCGTGATATTTTGAGCTAGTGATGTTTAGAGCTTGTGATGTGAACAGCTCGTGACATTTTGAGCTTGTATTGTCAGCTGCCGATGTAAAAGGTTCCTGATGTAAAAAGATTGGTATGTGAAGAGCTTGTGATGTGTAGAGCTTGTGATGTTAAGAGCTCGTGACATTTTGGGCTTGTGATGTTTAGAGCTTGTGATGTGAAGAGCTCGTGACATTTTGAGCTTGTGATGTGAACAGCTGCCGATGTGAAGGTTCCTGATGTAAAGAGATTGTGATGTAAAGAGCTTGTGATGTGAAGAGCTTGTGATGTGTAGAGCTTGTGATGTGAAGAGCTCGTGATGTTTTGAGCTTGTGATGTGAAGAGCTCGTGACATTTTGAGCTCATGATGTTTGGAGCTTGTGATGTGAAGAGCTCGTGATGTTTTGAGCTTGTGATGTGAAGAGCTCGTGACATTTTGAGCTTGTGATGTTTAGAGCTTGTGATGTGAAGAGCAGGTGATGTGAAGTGTTTGTGATGTAAAGAACTGGTGATGTGAAGTGCTTTTGATTTGAAGAACTGGTGATGTGAAGTGCTTTTGATATGAAGAACTGGTGATGTAAAGTGTTTTTGATTTGAAAAACTGGTGATGTGTAGTGTTTGTGTTTTGAAGAGCAGGTAATGTGTAGTGCTTGTGATTTGAAGAGCTGGTGATGTAAAGTGCTAGTGATTTAAAAAGCTGGTGATGTGAAGTGCTTTTTATTTCAAGAACTGGTGCTGTGAAGTGCTTTTGATTTCAAGAACTGGTGATGTGAAGTGCTTTTGATTTGAAGAACTGGTGATGTGAAGTGCTAATGATTTGAAAAGCTGGTCATGTGAAGTGCTTTTGATTTGAAGAACTAATGATGTGAAGTGCTTTTGATTTGAAGAGCTTGTGATGTAAAGTGCTAGTGATTTAAAAAGCTGGTGATGTGGAGTGCTTTTTATTTCAAGAACTGGTGATGTGAAGTGCTTTTGATTTGCAGAGCAGGTGATATGAAGTGTTTGTGATGTAAAGAACTGGTGATGTGAAGTGTTTTTGATTTGAAAAACTGGTGATGTGTAGTGTTTGTGTTTTGAAGAGCAGGTGATGTGTAGTGCTTGTGATTTGAAGAGCAGGTAATGTGTAGTGCTTGTGATTTGAAGAGCTGGTGATGTAAAGTGCTAGTGATTTAAAAAGCTGGTCATGTGAAGTGCTTTTTATTTCAAGAACTGGTGATGTGAAGTGCATTTGATTTCAAGAACTGGTGATGTGAAGTGCTTTTGATTTGAAGAGCAGGTGATGTGAAGTGTTTGTGATTTAAAAAGCTGGTGATGTGAAGTGTTTGTGATTTAAAGAACTGGTGATGTGAAGTGCTTTTGATTTGAAGAACTGGTGATGTGAAGTGCTTTTGATATGAAGAACTGGTGATGTAAAATGTTTTTGATTTGAAAAACTGGTGATGTGTAGTGTTTCTGTTTTGAACAGCAGGTAATGTGTAGTGCTTGTGATTTGAAGAGCTGGTGATGTAAAGTGCTTGTAATTTGAAGAGCTGGTGATGTGAAGTGCTTTTTATTTCAAGAACTGGTGATGTGAAGTGCTTTTGATTTGAAGAGCAGGTGATGTGAAGTGCTTTTGATTTAAAGAACTGGTGATGTGAAGTGCTTTTGATTTTAAGAACTGGTGATGTGAAGTGCTTTTGACTTGAAGAACTGGTGATGTAAAGTGCTTTTGATTTGAAGAGCTGGTGATGTGAAGTGCTTTTTATTTCAAGAACTGGTGATGTGAAGTGCTTTTGATTTGAAGAGATGGTTATGTTAAGTGTCGGTGAAGTAAAAACCTGGTAATGTGAAGAGCTGGTGATGTGGTGTGCTGGTTATGTGGTGTGGTGATATAAATTCATGTTAAGAGCTTTGGATGTTACGATGTGGTGATATGAATTGATGTAAATTCTTTGGGATTTTACGATGTGGTGATAAGAATTGCTGGTGATGTGAAGAGCTAGCGATGTGAAATTAGATGGTAATGTGACGTGCTGATAATGTGATGTTTTAGATAAAATGTTTGTGATTAGAATTGATTGTTATGTGTAGTAAAGAACTGGTGATGTGATGAGTTTGGGAACTGATGAGGCTGTAATGTGATGTGTTGATGGTGTGATGTGCTTGTTAAGTAATGTGCTTGTAATGTGATGTACCTGTTATGATAAGTGCTGTTAAGAGATGATGATATGATGTGATGTGACGTTCTGGTGATTTGATGTGCTGGTGATGTGAAGTGCTGATGTTGTGTTAAAGAGGTGATGTTATGTGCTGGTGATGTGATGTGCTGGATATGTAAAGTGCTGGATATGGATATGTAAAGTGCTTAGGATGTGACGAGTAGGTGATGTGAATGGCTGGCGATGTTAAGAGCTGGTGATATCATCTGCTGATGTGACAAGGCTTGGATAAGATGTGCTGGTGGTGTGATGTTGAAGAGCCACTGATACAATGTGCTTTGTAAGTAATGTGCTGGTAATTAGAAGTGATGGTAATTTCAAGAGGTCTTGATGTGATGTGCTTGTAATGTGATGTGATCTGATGTGCTGATGTGTCTGTGATATGAGGTATTGATTATGAGAAGAGAAGACCTGGTGGTCATGTGTCGGTGATTGGATTTGTTGATTATGATAAGAGCTTGTAATGTGAAAACCTGGTGATTTGAGAGGCAATGATGTGATGTGCTGGTAATGTGATGTCCTGTGATGTTATGTAAAGTGCCATTGATAGGATGTTCTTTTGAATAATGTGCTGGTGATGTGAAGGGATAGTGATGTGAAGTGCTTGGGACACGAGGAGCTGGAAATATGATTAGAAGAGATAGTCACGTGAATTCTAGTGATTAAAAGAGCTTATGGCGTCCAGACGAGCAGGTGAAGTGATGTGCTGGTGAAGTAAACGGCTTGTAATGTGATGTTCTTGTTATGAAAAAATGATGTGATGTGATGTTCTTATTATGTGAAGTACTCATGTTGCTGATCAAGCTTGTGATGTATTTATTCATAAATCATGTCCTGGTAACTGTTTTGTGAAGTGTTGAATAAGTGAAAGGTTGCTGATGCATGTACTAATGATGTAAAGAGCTTGTGATGTGTAGAGCTTGTGATGTGTAGAGCTTGTGATGTGTACAGCTTGTGATATGAAGAGCTTGTGATGTGTACAGCTTGTGATGTGAAGAGCTCGTGATATTTTGAGCTAGTGATGTTTAGAGCTTGTGATGTGAACAGCTCGTGACATTTTGAGCTTGTATTGTCAGCTGCCGATGTAAAAGGTTCCTGATGTAAAAAGATTGGTATGTGAAGAGCTTGTGATGTGTAGAGCTTGTGATGTTAAGAGCTCGTGACATTTTGGGCTTGTGATGTTTAGAGCTTGTGATGTGAAGAGCTCGTGACATTTTGAGCTTGTGATGTGAACAGCTGCCGATGTGAAGGTTCCTGATGTAAAGAGATTGTGATGTAAAGAGCTTGTGATGTGAAGAGCTTGTGATGTGTAGAGCTTGTGATGTGAAGAGCTCGTGATGTTTTGAGCTTGTGATGTGAAGAGCTCGTGACATTTTGAGCTCATGATGTTTGGAGCTTGTGATGTGAAGAGCTCGTGATGTTTTGAGCTTGTGATGTGAAGAGCTCGTGACATTTTGAGCTTGTGATGTTTAGAGCTTGTGATGTGAAGAGCTCGTGATGTTTTGAGCTTGTGATGTGAAGAGCTCGTGACATTTTGAGCTCATGATGTTTGGAGCTTGTGATGTGAAGAGCTCGTGATGTTTTGAGCTTGTGATGTGAAGAGCTTGTGACATTTTGAGCTTGTGATGTTTAGAGCTTGGGATGTGAAGAGCTCGTGATGTTTTGAGCTTGTGATGTAAAGAGCTCGTGACATTTTGAGCTTGTGATGTAAAGAGATTGTAATGTGATGAGCTCGTGATGTTTTGAGCTTGTGATTTTGAACAGCTCGTGGTGTTTTGAGCTTGTGATGTGAAAGGTTCCTGATGTAAAGAGATTGTGATGTTTTGAGCTTGTCATGTGAAGAGCTCAGCTCGTGATGTTTTGAACTTGTGATGTGAAGAGCTCGTGATGTTTTGAGCTTGTCATGTTTAGAGCTCGTGATGTTTTGAGTTTGTCATGTGAAGAGCTCGTGACTTTTCCAACTTGTGATGTGAAAGGTTCCTGATGTTAAGAGATTGTGATGTGTAGAGATTGTGATGTTTTGAGCTTGAGGTGTGAAGAGCTGCCGATGTGAAAGTTTCCTGATTTAAAAAGTTATTGTTAAGTGAAGAGCTTGTGATGTGTAAAGCTGTCGATTTGAAAAGTTGCTGACGTATATGCTTGTGATGTGAAGAGCTGATTATGATAAGAGCCGATGATTTGAAAACGTGGTGGTGAATGTACTGTCGAAGATAAAAAGATCTTGTAAAGCTAATAGTTTCTGTTATCATGCCTTCCAAAGAAAAAATCAAACACTCCATCTGTTGATGTAAACAGCGTATGATATCCGGATCTGTTGATGTAAACAGCGTATGATATACAGAGCTGTTGGTGTAAAAAGCGTATTATATACAGAGCTGTTGATGTAAACAGTGTATTATATACAAAGCTGTTGATGTAAATTGCTTGAGATATAAACATCTGTTGATGTAAACAGCGTATGATATACAAAGCCGTTAATGTAGACACCATATGATATAAAGAGCTGTTGATGTAGACAGCATATGATATAAAGAGCTGTTGATGAAAACAGCGTATGAAATACAAAGCTGTTGATGAAAACAGCGTATGATATACAAAGCTGTTGATGTAAACAGTGTATTATATACAAAGCTGTTAATGTAGACACCATATGATATAAAGAGCTGTTGATGTAAACACCATATGATATACAAAGCTGTTGATGTAAACAGCTTATGATACACAACGTTGTTGATGTAAATAGCTTGAGATATACAGAGTTGTTGATGTTAACAGCATATGATATAAAGAAACCGTTTATGATAAAAGATCTGGTGATGGAAACAGCATATGATATACAGAGCTGTTGATGTAAATAGCTTGAGATATACAGAGCTGTTGATAATAACAGCATATGATATAAAGAAATGGTAATGGAAACAGTCTATGATATAAGAGCTAGAAATGGAAACAATTTATGATATAAAGAGCTGGTGATGTAAACTGCTTATGATATATAGAGCTGGTGATGGCAACCGCTTATGATATAAAGAGCTGGGGATGGAAACCGCTTATGATATAAAGAGTTGATAATGGAAACCGCTTATGATATAAAGAGCTGGTGATGGAAACTGCCTATGATAGAAGAGCTGGTAATGTTGTGAATAGCTGATGTTGTGGAAAAGAGCTGGTGATGTTGAGAAGAGCTGGTGATGCGGAGAAGAGCTGGTGATGTTGAGAAGAGTTGGTGATGTTGAGAAGAGTTGGTGATGTTGAGAAGAGCTGGTGATGCGGAGAAGAGCTGGTGATGTTGAGAAGAGCTGGTGATGTGGAGAAGAGCTGGTGATGTGGAGAAGAGCTGGTGATGTTGAGAAGAGTTGGTGATGTTGAGAAGAGCTGGTGATGTTGAGAAGAGCTGGTGATGTGGAGAAGAGCTGGTGATGTGGAGAAGAGCTGGTGATGTTGAGAAGAGTTGGTGATGTTGAGAAGAGCTGGTGATGTGGAGAAGAGCTGGTGATGTTGAGAAGAGTTGGTGATGTTGAGAAGAGTTGGTGATGTTGAGAAGAGCTGATGTTGTGGAGAATAGCTGGTGATGTTGAGAAGGTGATACAAACAGCTAAGAGCTTGAGATGTAAAGAGTTGGTGATGTACAGAGCTGGAGATTTAAAGAGTTGGTAATGTACAGAGCTGGAGATGTAAAGAGTTGGTAATGTACAGAGCTGGAGATGTAAAGAGTTGGAGATGTAAAGATCTGGTGATGCACAGAGCTGGAGATGTAAAGAGCTGTTGATGTAAAGAGTTGGTGATGCACAGAGCTGGAGATGTAAAGAGCTGGTGATGTAGAGAGTTGGTGATTCACAGAGCTGGCGATGTTAAGAGCTCGAGATGTAGAGAGTTGGTGATGTACAGAGCTGGATATGTAAGAGCTAGAGATGTAAAGAGCTGGCGATGTAAAATAGCTGGAGATGTAGAGAGTTGGTGATGAACAGAGCTGGAGATGTAAAGAGCTGGCGATGTAAAGAGCTGGTGATGCACAGAGCTGGAGATGTAAAGAGCTGGTGATGTAAAGAGTTGGTGATGTACAGAGCTGGCGATGTAAAGAGCTTGAGATGTAAAGAGTTGGTGATGTAAAGAGCTGGCGATGTAAGGAGCTGGTGATGTACAGAGCTGGAGATGTACAGAGCTGGAGATGTAAAGAGTTGGTGATGTACAGAGCTGGAGATGTAAAGAGCTGGTGATGTACAGAGCTGGAGATGTAAAGAGCTGGAGATGTAAAGAGTTGGTGATGTACATAGCTGGCGATGTAAAGAGCTGGAGATGTAAAGAGTTGGTGATGTACAGAGCTGGAGATGAAAAGAGTTGGTGATGTAAAGAGCTGGCGATGTAAACAGGTGGAGATGTAAAGAGTTGGTGATGTACAGAGCTGGAGATGTAAAGAGCTGGAGATGTAAAGAGCTGGTGATGTACAGAGCTGGAGATGTAAAGAGTTGGTGATGTAAAGAGCTGGCGATGTAAAGAGGTGGAGATGTAAAGAGTTGGTGATGCACAGAGCTGGAGATGTAAAGAGCTGGAGATGTAAAGAGTTGGTGATGTACAGAGCTGGAGATGAAAAGAGTTGGTGATGTAAAGAGCTGGCGATGTAAACAGGTGGAGATGTAAAGAGTTGGTGATGTACAGAGATGGTGATGTAAAGAGCTGGAGATATAGAGAGTTGGTGATGCACAGAGCTTGAGATGTAAAGAGTTGGAGATGTTGAGAAGAGTTGGTGATATAAAGAGTTGGTAATGAACAGAGCTGGAGATGTAAGTTGGTAATGAACAGAGCTGGAGATGTAAAAAAGTGGAGATGTAAAGAGTTGGTGATGCACAGAGTTGGTGATGTAAAGTGCTGGCGATATAAAGAAGTGGAGATGTAAAGAGTTGGTGATGCACAGAGCTGGAGATGGAAAGATCTGGTGATGTAGAGAGTTGGTGATGTAAAGAGCTGGAGATGTAAAGAGCTGGAGATGTAAAGAGCTGGAGATGTAAAGAGCTGGTGATGTACAGAGCTGGAGATGTAAAGAGTTGGTGATGTACAGAGCTGGAGATGTAAAGAGCTGGTGATGTACAGAGCTGGTGATGTAAAGAGCTGGAGATGTAAATAGTTGGTGATGTACAGAGCTGGCGATGTAGAGAGCTTGAGATGTAAAGAGTTGGTGATGTACAGAGCTGGAGATGTTAAGATATGGTGATGTACAGAGCTGGAGATGAAAAGAGTTGGTGATGTCAACATGTGGAGATGTAAAGAGTTGGTGATGTACAGAGCTGGTGATGTAAAGAGCTGGAGATGTAGAGAGTTGGTGATATACAGAGCTGGAGATGTACAGAGCTGACGATGTAAAGAGCTGGAGATGTAAAGAGCTGGTGATGCACAGAGCTGAAGATTTTAAGAGTTGGTGATGCACAGAGCTGGCGATGTAAATACCTGGAGATATACAGATCTGGTGATGGTACAGAGCTGGAGATATAAATACCTGGAGATGTAAAGATCTGGTGATGCACAGAGCTGGAGATGTAATGAGCTGGCGATGTCAACAGCTGGAGATGTAAAGAGTTGGTGATGTACAGAGCTGGAGATGTAAAGAGCTGGTGATGTACAGAGCTGGTGATGTAAAGAGCTGGAGATGTAAATAGTTGGTGATGTACAGAGCTGGCGATGTAGAGAGCTTGAGATGTAAAGAGTTGGTGATGTACAGAGCTGGAGATGTTAAGATATGGTGATGTACAGAGCTGGAGATGAAAAGAGTTGGTGATGTCAACATGTGGAGATGTAAAGAGTTGGTGATGTACAGAGCTGGTGATGTAAAGAGCTGGAGATGTAGAGAGTTGGTGATATACAGAGCTGGAGATGTACAGAGCTGACGATGTAAAGAGCTGGAGATGTAAAGAGCTGGTGATGCACAGAGCTGAAGATTTTAAGAGTTGGTGATGCACAGAGCTGGCGATGTAAATACCTGGAGATATACAGATCTGGTGATGGTACAGAGCTGGAGATATAAATACCTGGAGATGTAAAGATCTGGTGATGCACAGAGCTGGAGATGTAATGAGCTGGCGATGTCAACAGGTGGAGATGTAAAGAGTTGGTGATGTACAGAGCTGGTGATGTTAAGATCTGGTGATGTACAGAGCTGGAGATGCAAAGAGTTGGTGATGTAAAGAGCTGGCGATGTCAACAGGTGGAGATGTAAAGAGTTGGTGATGTACAGAGCTAGTGATGTAAAGAGTTGGAGATGTAGAGAGTTGGTGATGTACAGAGCTGGAGATGTAAAGAGCTGGAGATGTAAAGAGCTGGTGATGTAAAGAGCTGGAGATGTAGAGAGTTGGTGATGCACAGAGCTGGCGATGTAAAGAGCTGGAGATGTAAAGAGCTGGTGATGCACAGAGCTGGCGATGTAAAGAGCTGGTGATGCACAGAGCTGGAGATGTAAAGAGTTGGTGATGCACAGAACTGGCGATGTAAAGACCTGGAGATGTAAAGATCTGGTGATGGTACAGAGCTGGAGATGTAAAGACCTGGAGATGTAAAGATCTGGTGATGCACAGAGCTAGAGATGTAAAGAGTTGGAGATGTTGAGAAGAGCTAGTGATGTGGAGAAGGGCTAGTGATGTGGAGAAGAGCTAGTGATGTGGAGAAGAGCTGGTGATGTTTGGAAGAGCTGATGATGTGGAGAAGAGCTGATGATCTGGAGAAGAGCTGGTGATGTTGGGAAGAGCTTGAGATGAAAAGATCTGATGATGTTGAGAAGAGCTGGTAACTAAAGAGTTTGTGGTAATTACAGCTTATGATATGATGAGTACGATTGTTTTAAAAGCCACTTAGGCAATATTTAAGCCATTGGCACCCTCGCTAATGATGTAAAAGCAGGTGATACAAACAGCTAAGAGCTTGAGATGTAAAGAGTTGGTGATGTACAGAGCTGGAGATTTAAAGAGTTGGTAATGTACAGAGCTGGAGATGTAAAGAGTTGGTAATGTACAGAGCTGGAGATGTAAAGAGTTGGAGATGTAAAGATCTGGTGATGCACAGAGCTGGAGATGTAAAGAGCTGTTGATGTAAAGAGTTGGTGATGCACAGAGCTGGAGATGTAAAGAGCTGGTGATGTAGAGAGTTGGTGATTCACAGAGCTGGCGATGTTAAGAGCTCGAGATGTAGAGAGTTGGTGATGTACAGAGCTGGATATGTAAGAGCTGGCGATGTAAAATAGCTGGAGATGTAGAGAGTTGGTGATGAACAGAGCTGGAGATGTAAAGAGCTGGAGATGTAAAGAGTTGGTGATGTACAGAGCTGGAGATGAAAAGAGTTGGTGATGTAAAGAGCTGGCGATGTAAGGAGCTGGTGATGTACAGAGCTGGAGATGTACAGAGCTGGAGATGTAAAGAGCTGGAGATGTAAAGAGTTGGTGATGTACAGAGCTGGCGATGTAAAGAGCTGGAGATGTAAAGAGTTGGTGATGTACAGAGCTGGAGATGAAAAGAGTTGGTGATGTAAAGAGCTGGCGATGTAAGGAGCTGGTGATGTACAGAGCTGGAGATGTACAGAGCTGGAGATGTAAAGAGCTGGAGATGTAAAGAGTTGGTGATGTACAGAGCTGGAGATGTAAAGAGCTGGTGATGTACAGAGCTGGAGATGTAAAGAGCTGGAGATGTAAAGAGTTGGTGATGTACAGAGCTGGCGATGTAAAGAGCTGGAGATGTAAAGAGTTGGTGATGTACAGAGCTGGAGATGAAAAGAGTTGGTGATGTAAAGAGCTGGCGATGTAAACAGGTGGAGATGTAAAGAGTTGGTGATGTACAGAGCTGGAGATGTAAAGAGCTGGAGATGTAAAGAGTTGGTGATGTACAGAGCTGGAGATGTAAAGAGTTGGTGATGTAAAGAGCTGGCGATGTAAAGAGGTGGAGATGTAAAGAGTTGGTGATGCACAGAGCTGGAGATGTAAAGAGCTTGAGATGTAAAGAGTTGGTGATGTACAGAGCTGGAGATGAAAAGAGTTGGTGATGTAAAGAGCTGGCGATGTAAACAGGTGGAGATGTAAAGAGTTGGTGATGTACAGAGCTGGTGATGTAAAGAGCTGGAGATATAGAGAGTTGGTGATGCACAGAGCTTGAGATGTAAAGAGTTGGAGATGTTGAGAAGAGTTGGTGATATAAAGAGTTGGTAATGAACAGAGCTGGAGATGTAAGTTGGTAATGAACAGAGCTGGAGATGTAAAAAAGTGGAGATGTAAAGAGTTGGTGATGCACAGAGTTGGTGATGTAAAGTGCTGGCGATATAAGGAAGTGGAGATGTAAAGAGTTGGTGATGCACAGAGCTGGAGATGGAAAGAGCTGGTGATGTAGAGAGTTGGTGATGTAAAGAGCTGGAGATGTAAAGAGCTGGAGATGTAAAGAGCTGGAGATGTAAAGAGCTGGTGATGTACAGAGCTGGAGATGTAAAGAGTTGGTGATGTACAGAGCTGGAGATGTAAAGAGCTGGTGATGTACAGAGCTGGTGATGTAAAGAGCTGGAGATGTAAATAGTTGGTGATGTACAGAGCTGGCGATGTAAAGAGCTTGAGATGTAAAGAGTTGGTGATGTACAGAGCTGGAGATGTTAAGATATGGTGATGTACAGAGCTGGAGATGAAAAGAGTTGGTGATGTCAACAGGTGGAGATGTAAAGAGTTGGTGATGTACAGAGCTGGTGATGTAAAGAGCTGGAGATGTAGAGAGTTGGTGATATACAGAGCTGGAGATGTACAGAGCTGACGATGTAAAGAGCTGGAGATGTAAAGAGCTGGTGATGCACAGAGCTGAAGATTTTAAGAGTTGGTGATGCACAGAGATGGCGATGTAAATACCTGGAGATATACAGATCTGGTGATGGTACAGAGCTGGAGATATAAATACCTGGAGATGTAAAGATCTGGTGATGCACAGAGCTGGAGATGTAATGAGCTGGCGATGTCAACAGGTGGAGATGTAAAGAGTTGGTGATGTACAGAGCTGGTGATGTTAAGATCTGGTGATGTACAGAGCTGGAGATGCAAAGAGTTGGTGATGTAAAGAGCTGGCGATGTCAACAGGTGGAGATGTAAAGAGTTGGTGATGTACAGAGCTGGTGATGTAAAGAGTTGGAGATGTAGAGAGTTGGTGATGTACAGAGCTGGAGATGTAAAGAGCTGGAGATGTAAAGAGCTGGTGATGTAAAGAGCTGGAGATGTAGAGAGTTGGTGATGCACAGAGCTGGCGATGTAAAGAGCTGGAGATGTAAAGAGCTGGTGATGCACAGAGCTGGAGATGTAAAGAGCTGGTGATGAAAAGAGTTGGTGATGTACAGAGCTGGCGATGTAAAGAGCTGGAGATGTAAAGAGTTGGTGATGTACAGAGCTGGAGATGAAAAGAGTTGGTGATGTAAAGAGCTGGCGATGTAAGGAGCTGGTGATGTACAGAGCTGGAGATGTAAAGAGCTGGAGATGTAAAGAGTTGGTGATGTACAGAGCTGGCGATGTAAAGAGCTGGAGATGTAAAGAGTTGGTGATGTACAGAGCTGGAGATGAAAAGAGTTGGTGATGTAAAGAGCTGGCGATGTAAGGAGCTGGTGATGTACAGAGCTGGAGATGTACAGAGCTGGAGATGTAAAGAGCTGGAGATGTAAAGAGTTGGTGATGTACAGAGCTGGAGATGTAAAGAGCTGGTGATGTACAGAGCTGGAGATGTAAAGAGCTGGAGATGTAAAGAGTTGGTGATGTACAGAGCTGGCGATGTAAAGAGCTGGAGATGTAAAGAGTTGGTGATGTACAGAGCTGGAGATGAAAAGAGTTGGTGATGTAAAGAGCTGGCGATGTAAACAGGTGGAGATGTAAAGAGTTGGTGATGTACAGAGCTGGAGATGTAAAGAGCTGGAGATGTAAAGAGTTGGTGATGTACAGAGCTGGAGATGTAAAGAGTTGGTGATGTAAAGAGCTGGCGATGTAAAGAGGTGGAGATGTAAAGAGTTGGTGATGCACAGAGCTGGAGATGTAAAGAGCTTGAGATGTAAAGAGTTGGTGATGTACAGAGCTGGAGATGAAAAGAGTTGGTGATGTAAAGAGCTGGCGATGTAAACAGGTGGAGATGTAAAGAGTTGGTGATGTACAGAGCTGGTGATGTAAAGAGCTGGAGATATAGAGAGTTGGTGATGCACAGAGCTTGAGATGTAAAGAGTTGGAGATGTTGAGAAGAGTTGGTGATATAAAGAGTTGGTAATGAACAGAGCTGGAGATGTAAGTTGGTAATGAACAGAGCTGGAGATGTAAAAAAGTGGAGATGTAAAGAGTTGGTGATGCACAGAGTTGGTGATGTAAAGTGCTGGCGATATAAAGAAGTGGAGATGTAAAGAGTTGGTGATGCACAGAGCTGGAGATGGAAAGAGCTGGTGATGTAGAGAGTTGGTGATGTAAAGAGCTGGAGATGTAAAGAGCTGGAGATGTAAAGAGCTGGTGATGTACAGAGCTGGAGATGTAAAGAGTTGGTGATGTACAGAGCTGGAGATGTAAAGAGCTGGTGATGTACAGAGCTGGTGATGTAAAGAGCTGGAGATGTAAATAGTTGGTGATGTACAGAGCTGGCGATGTAAAGAGCTTGAGATGTAAAGAGTTGGTGATGTACAGAGCTGGAGATGTTAAGATATGGTGATGTACAGAGCTGGAGATGAAAAGAGTTGGTGATGTCAACAGGTGGAGATGTAAAGAGTTGGTGATGTACAGAGCTGGTGATGTAAAGAGCTGGAGATGTAGAGAGTTGGTGATATACAGAGCTGGAGATGTACAGAGCTGACGATGTAAAGAGCTGGAGATGTAAAGAGCTGGTGATGCACAGAGCTGAAGATTTTAAGAGTTGGTGATGCACAGAGATGGCGATGTAAATACCTGGAGATATACAGATCTGGTGATGGTACAGAGCTGGAGATATAAATACCTGGAGATGTAAAGATCTGGTGATGCACAGAGCTGGAGATGTAATGAGCTGGCGATGTCAACAGGTGGAGATGTAAAGAGTTGGTGATGTACAGAGCTGGTGATGTTAAGATCTGGTGATGTACAGAGCTGGAGATGCAAAGAGTTGGTGATGTAAAGAGCTGGCGATGTCAACAGGTGGAGATGTAAAGAGTTGGTGATGTACAGAGCTGGTGATGTAAAGAGTTGGAGATGTAGAGAGTTGGTGATGTACAGAGCTGGAGATGTAAAGAGCTGGAGATGTAAAGAGCTGGTGATGTAAAGAGCTGGAGATGTAGAGAGTTGGTGATGCACAGAGCTGGCGATGTAAAGAGCTGGAGATGTAAAGAGCTGGTGATGCACAGAGCTGGCGATGTAAAGAGCTGGTGATGCACAGAGCTGGAGATGTAAAGAGTTGGTGATGCACAGAACTGGCGATGTAAAGACCTTGAGATGTAAAGATCTGGTGATGGTACAGAGCTGGAGATGTAAAGACCTGGAGATGTAAAGATCTGGTGATGCACAGAGCTAGAGATGTAAAGAGTTGGAGATGTTGAGAAGAGTTGGTGATATAAAGAGTTGGTAATGTACAGAGCTGGAGATGTAAGTTGGTAATGAACAGAGCTGGAGATGTAAATAGTTGGTTATGTAAAGAGTTGGTGATGTATAGTGCTGGCGATGTAAAAAAGTGGAGATGTAAAGAGTTGGTGATGCACAGAGTTGGTAATGTAAAGTGCTGGCGATATAAAGAAGTGGAGATGTAAAGAGTTGGTGATGCACACAGTTGGAGATGTAAAGAGCTGGTGATGTAGAGAGTTGGTGATGTAAAGAGCTGGAGATGTAAAGGGCTGGAGATGTAAAGAGCTGCCAATGTAAAGAGCTGGTGATGCACAGAGCTGGAGATGTAAAGAGCTGGAGATGTAAAGAGTTGGTGATGTACAGAGCTGGAGATATAAAGAGCTGGTGATGTACAGAGCTGGTGATGTAAGAGCTGGAGATGTAAATAGTTGGTGATGTACAGAGCTGGCGATGTAAAGAGCTTGAGATGTAAAGAGTTGGTGATGTACAGAGCTGGAGATGTTAAGATATGGTGATGGACAGAGCTGGAGATGAAAAGAGTTGGTGATGTAAAGATTTGGCGATGTCAACAGGTGGAGATGTAAAAAGTTGGTGATGTACAGAGCTGGTGATGTAAAGAGCTGGAGATGTAGAGAGTTGGTGATGTACAGAGCTGGAGATGTAAAGAGCTGGAGATGTAAAGAGCTGGTGATGTACAGAGCTGGCGATGTAAAGAGCTGGAAAAGTAAAGAGCAGGTGATGCACAGAGCTGGAGATGTAAAGAGTTGGTGATGCACAGAGCTGGCGATGTAAATACCTGGAGATATAAAGATCTGGTGATGGTACAGAGCTGGAGATGTAAATACCTGGAGATGTAAAGACCTGGTGATGCACAGAGCTGGAGATGTAAAGAGCTGGCGATGTCAACAGGTGGAGATGTAAAGAGTTGGTGATATACAGAGCTGGTGATGTTAAGATCTGGTGATGTACAGAGCTGGAGATGTAAATAGTTGGTGATGTTAAGAGCTGGCGATGTCAACAGGTGGAGATGTAAAGAGTTGGTGATGTACAGAGCTGGAGATGTAGAGAGTTGGTGATGTACAGAGCTGGAGATGTAAAGAGCTTGTGATGTACAGAGCTGGAGATGTAAAGAGCTGGAGATGTAAAGAGTTGGTGATGTACAGAGCTGGCGATGTAAAGAACTGGAGATTAAAGAGTTGGTGATGTACAGAGCTGGCGATGTCAACAGGTGGAGATGTAAAGAGTTGGTGATGTACAGAGCTGGTGATGTAAAGAGCTGGAGATGTAGAGAGTTGGTGATGTACAGAGCTGGAGATGTAAAGAGCTGGTGATGCACAGAGCTGGAGATGTAAAGAGTTGGTGATGCACAGAGCTGGCGATGTAAATACCTGGAGATATAAAGATCTGGTGATGGTACAGAGCTGGAGATGTAAATACCTGGAGATGTAAAGATCTGGTGATGCACAGAGCTGGAGATGTAAAGAGCTGGCGATGTCAACAGGTGGAGATGTAAAGAGTTGGTGATGTACAGAGCTGGTGATGTAAAGAGCTGGTGATGTACAGAGCTGGAGATGTAAAGAGCTTGAGATGTAAAGAGTTGGTGATGTACAGAGCTGGCGATGTAAAGAGCTGGAGATGTAAAGAGTTGGTGATGTACAGAGCTGGAGATGTTAAGATCTGGTGATGTACAGAGCTGGCGATGTAAAAAGCTGGAGATGTAAAGAGTTGGTGATGTACAGAGCTGGAGATGTTAAGATATGGTGATTTTCAGAGCTGGAGATGAAAAGAGTTGATGATGTAAAGAGCTGGTGATGTCAAAAGTTGGAGATATAAAGAGTTGGTGATGTACAGAGCGTTAGTTGTAGAGAGTTGGTGATGTACAGAGCTGGAGATGTAAAGAGCTGGTGATGTACAGAGCTGGAGATGTAAAGAGCTGGAGATGTAAAGAGCTGGTGATGCACAGAGCTGGAGATGTAAAGAGTTGGTGATGCACAGAACTGGCGATGTAAAGACCTGGAGATGTAAAGATCTGGTGATGGTACAGAGCTGGAGATGTAAAGACCTGGAGATGTAAAGATCTGGTGATGCACAGAGCTAGAGATGTAAAGAGTTGGAGATGTTGAGAAGAGCTAGTGATGTGGAGAAGGGCTAGTGATGTGGAGAAGAGCTAGTGATGTGGAGAAGAGCTGGTGATGTTTGGAAGAGCTGATGATGTGGAGAAGAGCTGATGATCTGGAGAAGAGCTGGTGATGTTGGGAAGAGCTTGAGATGAAAAGATCTGATGATGTTGAGAAGAGCTGGTAACTAAAGAGTTTGTGGTAATTACAGCTTATGATATGATGAGTACGATTGTTTTAAAAGCCACTTAGGCAATATTTAAGCCATTGGCACCCTCGCTAATGATGTAAAAGCAGGTGATACAAACAGCTAAGAGCTTGAGATGTAAAGAGTTGGTGATGTACAGAGCTGGAGATTTAAAGAGTTGGTAATGTACAGAGCTGGAGATGTAAAGAGTTGGTAATGTACAGAGCTGGAGATGTAAAGAGTTGGAGATGTAAAGATCTGGTGATGCACAGAGCTGGAGATGTAAAGAGCTGTTGATGTAAAGAGTTGGTGATGCACAGAGCTGGAGATGTAAAGAGCTGGTGATGTAGAGAGTTGGTGATTCACAGAGCTGGCGATGTTAAGAGCTCGAGATGTAGAGAGTTGGTGATGTACAGAGCTGGATATGTAAGAGCTGGCGATGTAAAGAGCTGGCGATGTAAAATAGCTGGAGATGTAGAGAGTTGGTGATGAACAGAGCTGGAGATGTAAAGAGCTGGCGATGTAAAGAGCTGGTGATGCACAGAGCTGGAGATGTAAAGAGCTGGTGATGTAAAGAGTTGGTGATGTACAGAGCTGGCGATGTAAAGAGCTGGAGATGTAAAGAGTTGGTGATGTACAGAGCTGGAGATGAAAAGAGTTGGTGATGTAAAGAGCTGGCGATGTAAGGAGCTGGTGATGTACAGAGCTGGAGATGTACAGAGCTGGAGATGTAAAGAGCTGGAGATGTAAAGAGTTGGTGATGTACAGAGCTGGAGATGTAAAGAGCTGGTGATGTACAGAGCTGGAGATGTAAAGAGCTGGAGATGTAAAGAGTTGGTGATGTACAGAGCTGGCGATGTAAAGAGCTGGAGATGTAAAGAGTTGGTGATGTACAGAGCTGGAGATGAAAAGAGTTGGTGATGTAAAGAGCTGGCGATGTAAACAGGTGGAGATGTAAAGAGTTGGTGATGTACAGAGCTGGAGATGTAAAGAGCTGGAGTTGAAAGAGTTGGTGATGTACAGAGCTGGAGATGTAAAGAGTTGGTGATGTAAAGAGCTGGCGATGTAAAGAGGTGGAGATGTAAAGAGTTGGTGATGCACAGAGCTGGAGATGTAAAGAGCTTGAGATGTAAAGAGTTGGTGATGTACAGATCTGGAGATGAAAAGAGTTGGTGATGTAAAGAGCTGGCGATGTAAACAGGTGGAGATGTAAAGAGTTGGTGATGTACAGAGCTGGTGATGTAAAGAGCTGGAGATATAGAGAGTTGGTGATGCACAGAGCTTGAGATGTAAAGAGTTGGAGATGTTGAGAAGAGTTGGTGATATAAAGAGTTGGTAATGAACAGAGCTGGAGATGTAAGTTGGTAATGAACAGAGCTGAAGATGTAAAAAAGTGGAGATGTAAAGAGTTGGTGATGCACAGAGTTGGTGATGTAAAGTGCTGGCGATATAAAGAAGTGGAGATGTAAAGAGTTGGTGATGCACAGAGCTGGAGATGGAAAGAGCTGGTGATGTAGAGAGTTGGTGATGTAAAGAGCTGGAGATGTAAAGAGCTGGAGATGTAAAGAGCTGGAGATGTAAAGAGCTGGTGATGTACAGAGCTGGAGATGTAAAGAGTTGGTGATGTACAGAGCTGGAGATGTAAAGAGCTGGTGATGTACAGAGCTGGTGATGTAAAGAGCTGGAGATGTAAATAGTTGGTGATGTACAGAGCTGGCGATGTAAAGAGCTTGAGATGTAAAGAGTTGGTGATGTACAGAGCTGGAGATGTTAAGATATGGTGATGTACAGAGCTGGAGATGAAAAGAGTTGGTGATGTCAACAGGTGGAGATGTAAAGAGTTGGTGATGTACAGAGCTGGTGATGTAAAGAGCTGGAGATGTAGAGAGTTGGTGATATACAGAGCTGGAGATGTACAGAGCTGACGATGTAAAGAGCTGGAGATGTAAAGAGCTGGTGATGCACAGAGCTGAAGATTTTAAGAGTTGGTGATGCACAGAGATGGCGATGTAAATACCTGGAGATATACAGATCTGGTGATGGTACAGAGCTGGAGATATAAATACCTGGAGATGTAAAGATCTGGTGATGCACAGAGCTGGAGATGTAATGAGCTGGCGATGTCAACAGGTGGAGATGTAAAGAGTTGGTGATGTACAGAGCTGGTGATGTTAAGATCTGGTGATGTACAGAGCTGGAGATGCAAAGAGTTGGTGATGTAAAGAGCTGGCGATG
Organism: Steromphala cineraria; assembly: GCA_916613615.1. NCBI lineage: Eukaryota > Metazoa > Mollusca > Gastropoda > Trochida > Trochidae > Steromphala > Steromphala cineraria. The sequence goes on from OU744730.1 coordinate 9,878,535, forward strand.
TCAACAGGTGGAGATGTAAAGAGTTGGTGATGTACAGAGCTGGTGATGTAAAGAGTTGGAGATGTAGAGAGTTGGTGATGTACAGAGCTGGAGATGTAAAGAGCTGGAGATGTAAAGAGCTGGTGATGTAAAGAGCTGGAGATGTAGAGAGTTGGTGATGCACAGAGCTGGCGATGTAAAGAGCTGGAGATGTAAAGAGCTGGTGATGCACAGAGCTGGCGATGTAAAGAGCTGGTGATGCACAGAGCTGGAGATGTAAAGAGTTGGTGATGCACAGAACTGGCGATGTAAAGACCTGGAGATGTAAAGATCTGGTGATGGTACAGAGCTGGAGATGTAAAGACCTGGAGATGTAAAGATCTGGTGATGCACAGAGCTAGAGATGTAAAGAGTTGGAGATGTTGAGAAGAGTTGGTGATATAAAGAGTTGGTAATGTACAGAGCTGGAGATGTAAGTTGGTAATGAACAGAGCTGGAGATGTAAATAGTTGGTTATGTAAAGAGTTGGTGATGTATAGTGCTGGCGATGTAAAAAAGTGGAGATGTAAAGAGTTGGTGATGCACAGAGTTGGTAATGTAAAGTGCTGGCGATATAAAGAAGTGGAGATGTAAAGAGTTGGTGATGCACACAGCTGGAGATGTAAAGAGCTGGTGATGTAGAGAGTTGGTGATGTAAAGAGCTGGCGATGTAAAGGGCTGGAGATGTAAAGAGCTGCCAATGTAAAGAGCTGGTGATGCACAGAGCTGGAGATGTAAAGAGCTGGAGATGTAAAGAGTTGGTGATGTACAGAGCTGGAGATGTAGAGAGTTGGTGATGTACAGAGCTGGAGATGTAAAGAGCTGACGATGTACAGAGCTGGTGATGTAAGAGCTGGAGATGTAAATAGTTGGTGATGTACAGAGCTGGCGATGTAAAGAGCTTGAGATGTAAAGAGTTGGTGATGTACAGAGCTGGAGATGTTAAGAAATGGTGATGTACAGAGCTGGAGATGAAAAGAGTTGGTGATGTAAAGATTTGGCGATGTCAACAGGTGGAGATGTAAAGAGTTGGTGATGTACAGAGCTGGTGATGTAAAGAGCTGGAGATGTAGAGAGTTGGTGATGTACAGAGCTGGAGATGTAAAGAGCTGGAGATGTAAAGAGCTGGTGATGTACAGAGCTGGCGATGTAAAGAGCTGGAAAAGTAAAGAGCAGGTGATGCACAGAGCTGGAGATGTAAAGAGTTGGTGATGCACAGAGCTGGCGATGTAAATACCTGGAGATATAAAGATCTGGTGATGGTACAGAGCTGGAGATGTAAATACCTGGAGATGTAAAGATCTGGTGATGCACAGAGCTGGAGATGTAAAGAGCTGGCGATGTCAACAGGTGGAGATGTAAAGAGTTGGTGATATACAGAGCTGGTGATGTTAAGATCTGGTGATGTACAGAGCTGGAGATGTAAATAGTTGGTGATGTTAAGAGCTGGCGATGTCAACAGGTGGAGATGTAAAGAGTTGGTGATGTACAGAGCTGGAGATGTAGAGAGTTGGTGATGTACAAAGCTGGAGATGTAAAGAGCTTGTGATGTACAGAGCTGGAGATGTAAAGAGCTGGAGATGTAAAGAGTTGGTGATGTACAGAGCTGGCGATGTAAAGAACTGGAGATCAAAGAGTTGGTGATGTACAGAGCTGGCGATGTCAACAGGTGGAGATGTAAAGAGTTGGTGATGTACAGAGCTGGTGATGTAAAGAGCTGGAGATGTAGAGAGTTGGTGATGTACAGAGCTGGAGATGTAAAGAGCTGGTGATGCACAGAGCTGGAGATGTAAAGAGTTGGTGATGCACAGAGCTGGCGATGTAAATACCTGGAGATATAAAGATCTGGTGATGGTACAGAGCTGGAGATGTAAATACCTGGAGATGTAAAGATCTGGTGATGCACAGAGCTGGAGATGTAAAGAGCTGGCGATGTCAACAGGTGGAGATGTAAAGAGTTGGTGATGTACAGAGCTGGTGATGTAAAGAGCTGGTGATGTACAGAGCTGGAGATGTAAAGAGCTTGAGATGTAAAGAGTTGGTGATGTACAGAGCTGGCGATGTAAAGAGCTGGAGATGTAAAGAGTTGGTGATGTACAGAGCTGGAGATGTTAAGATCTGGTGATGTACAGAGCTGGCGATGTGAAAAGCTGGAGATGTAAAGAGTTGGTGATGTACAGAGCTGGAGATGTTAAGATATGGTGATTTTCAGAGCTGGAGATGAAAAGAGTTGATGATGTAAAGAGCTGGTGATGTCAAAAGTTGGAGATATAAAGAGTTGGTGATGTACAGAGCTGGAGATGTAAGTTGGTAATGAACAGAGCTGGAGATGTAAATAGCTGGTTATGTAAAGAGTTGGTGATGTATAGTGCTGGCGATGTAAAAAAGTGGAGATGTAAAGAGTTGGTGATGCACACAGCTGGAGATGTAAAGAGCTGGTGATGTAGAGAGTTGGTGATGTAAAGAGCTGGAGATGTAAAGAGCTGGAGATGTAAAGAGCTGGCGATGTAAAGAGCTGGTGATAAACAGAGCTGGAGATGTTCAGAGCTGGAGATGTAAAGAGTTGGTGATGTACAGAGCTGGAGATGTAGAGAGTTGGTGATGTACAGAGCTGGAGATGTAGAGAGTTGGTGATGTACAGAGCTGGAGATGTTAAGATATGGTGATTTTCAGAGCTGGAGATGAAAAGAGTTGATGATGTAAAGAGCTGGTGATGTCAAAAGTTGGAGATATAAAGAGTTGGTGATGTACAGAGCGTTAGTTGTAGAGAGTTGGTGATGTACAGAACTGGAGATGTAAAGAGCTGGTGATGTACAGAGCTGGAGATGTAAAGAGCTGGAGATGTAAAGAGCTGGTGATGTACAGAGCTGGAGATGTAAAGAGCTGGAGATGTAAAGAGTTGGTGATGTACAGAGCTGGAGATGTTAAGATATGGTGATGTACAGAGCTGGAGATGAAAAGAGTTGGTGATGTAAAGAGCTGGAGATGTAAAGAGTTGGTGATGTACAGAGCTGGAGATGAAAAGAGTTTGTGATGTAAAGAGCTGGCGATGTAAGGAGCTGGTGATGTACAGAGCTGGCGATGTAAGGAGCTGGTGATGTAAAGAGCTGGTGATGTACAGAGCTGGAGATGTAAAGAGCTGGAGATGTAAAGAGTTGGTGATGTACAGAGCTGGAGATGTAAAGAGCTGGAGATGTAAAGAGTTGGTGATGTACAGAGCTGGAGATGAAAAGAGTTGGTGATGTAAAGAGCTGGCGATGTAAACAGGTGGAGATGTAAAGAGTTGGTGATGTACAGAGCTGGAGATGTAAAGAGCTGGAGATGTAAAGAGTTGGTGATGTACAGAGCTGGAGATGTAAAGAGTTGGTGATGTACAGAGCTGGAGATGAAAAGAGTTGGTGATGTAAAGAGCTGGCGATGTAAGGAGCTGGTGATGTAAAGAGCTGGTGATGTACAGAGCTGGAGATGTAAAGAGCTGGAGATGTAAAGAGTTGGTGATGTACAGAGCTGGCGATGTAAAGAGCTGGAGATGTAAAGAGTTGGTGATGTACAGAGCTGGAGATGAAAAGAGTTGGTGATGTAAAGAGCTGGCGATGTAAACAGGTGGAGATGTAAAGAGTTGGTGATGTACAGAGCTGGAGATGTAAAGAGCTGGAGATGTAAAGAGTTGGTGATGTACAGAGCTGGAGATGTAAAGAGTTGGTGATGTAAAGAGCTGGCGATGTAAAGAGGTAGAGATGTAAAGAGCTGGTGATGCACAGAGCTGGAGATGTAAAGAGCTGGAGATGTAAAGAGTTGGTGATGTACAGAGCTGGAGATGAAAAGAGTTGGTGATGTAGAGAGTTGGCGATGTAAACAGGTGGAGATGTAAAGAGTTGGTGATGTACAGAGCTGGTGATGTAAAGAGCTGGAGATATAGAGAGTTGGTGATGCACAGAGCTTGAGATGTAAAGAGTTGGAGATGTTGAGAAGAGTTGGTGATATAAAGAGTTGGTAATGAACAGAGCTGGAGATGTAAGTTGGTAATGAACAGAGCTGGAGATATAAAAAAGTGGAGATGTAAAGAGTTGGTGATGCACAGAGTTGGTGATGTAAAATGCTGGCGATATAAAGAAGTGGAGATGTAAAGAGTTGGTGATGCACAGAGCTGGAGATGTAAAGAGCTGGTGATGTAGAGAGTTGGTGATGTAAAGAGTTGGTGATGTACTGAGCTGGCGATGTCAAGAGGTGGAGATGTAAAGAGTTGGTGATGTACAGAGCTGGTGATGTTAAGATCTGGTGATGTACAGCGCTGGAGATGCAAAGAGTTGGTGATGTAAAGAGCTGGCGATGTCAACAGGTGGAGATGTAAAGAGTTGGTGATGTACAGAGCTGGTGATGTAAAGAGTTGGAGATGTAGAGAGTTGGTGATGTACAGAGCTGGAGATGTAAAGAGCTGGAGATGTAAAGAGCTGGTGATGTAAAGAGCTGGAGATGTAGAGAGTTGGTGATGCACAGAGCTAGCGATGTAAAGAGCTGGAGATGTAAAGAGCTGGAGATGTAAAGAGCTGGCGATGTCAACAGGTGGAGATGTAAAGAGTTGGTGATGTACAGAGCTGGTGATGTAAAGAGCTGGAGATGTAGAGAGTTGGTGATGTACAGAGCTGGAGATGTAAAGAACTTGAGATGTAAAGAGCTGGTGATGTAAAGAGCTGGAGATGTAGAGAGTTGGTGATGCACAGAGCTGGCGATGTAAAGAGCTGGAGATGTAAAGAGCTGGTGATGCACAGAGCTGGCGATGTAAAGAGCTGGTGATGCACAGAACTGGAGATGTAAAGAGTTGGTGATGCACAGAACTGGCGATGTAAAGACCTGGAGATGTAAAGATCTGGTGATGGTACAGAGCTGGAGATGTAAAGACCTGGAGATGTAAAGATCTGGTGATGCACAGAGCTAGAGATGTAAAGAGTTGGAGATTTTGAGAAGAGTTGGTGATATAAAGAGTTGGTAATGTACAGAGCTGGAGATGTAAGTTGGTAATGAACAGAGCTGGAGATGTAAATAGCTGGTTATGTAAAGAGTTGGTGATGTATAGTGCTGGCGATGTAAAAAAGTGGAGATGTAAAGAGTTGGTGATGCACACAGCTGGAGATGTAAAGAGCTGGTGATGTAGAGAGTTGGTGATGTAAAGAGCTGGAGATGTAAAGAGCTGGAGATGTAAAGAGCTGGCGATGTAAAGAGCTGGTGATAAACAGAGCTGGAGATGTTCAGAGCTGGAGATGTAAAGAGTTGGTGATGTACAGAGCTGGAGATGTAGAGAGTTGGTGATGTACAGAGCTGGAGATGTAGAGAGCTGGTGATGTACAGAGCTGGTGATGTAAGAGCTGGAGATGTAAATAGTTGGTGATGTACAGAGCTGGCGATGTAAAGAGCTTGAGATGTAAAGAGTTGGTGATGTACAGAGCTGGAGATGTTAAGATATGGTGATGTACAGAGCTGGAGATGAAAAGAGTTGGTGATGTAAAGATTTGGCGATGTCAACAGGTGGAGATGTAAAGAGTTGGTGATGTACAGAGCTGGTGATGTAAAGAGCTGGAGATGTAGAGAGTTGGTGATGTACAGAGCTGGAGATGTAAAGAGCTGGAGATGTAAAGAGCTGGTGATGTACAGAGCTGGCGATGTAAAGAGCTGGAAAAGTAAAGAGCAGGTGATGCACAGAGCTGGAGATGTAAAGAGTTGGTGATGCACAGAGCTGGCGATGTAAATACCTGGAGATATAAAGATCTGGTGATGGTACAGAGCTGGAGATGTAAATACCTGGAGATGTAAAGATCTGGTGATGCACAGAGCTGGAGATGTAAAGAGCTGGCGATGTCAACAGGTGGAGATGTAAAGAGTTGGTGATATACCGAGCTGGTGATGTTAAGATCTGGTGATGTACAGAGCTGGAGATGCAAAGAGTTGGTGATGTTAAGAGCTGGCGATGTCAACAGGTGGAGATGTAAAGAGTTGGTGATGTACAGAGCTGGAGATGTAGAGAGTTGGTGATGTACAGAGCTGGAGATGTAAAGAGCTGGTGATGTACAGAGTTGGAGATGTAAAGAGCTGGAGATGTAAAGAGTTGGTGATGTACAGAGCTGGCGATGTAAAGAGCTGGAGATCAAAGAGTTGGTGATGTACAGAGCTGGAGATGTAAAGAGCTGGTGATGTAAAGAGCTGGTGATGCACAGAGCTGGAGATGTAAAGAGTTGGTGATGCACAGAGCTGGCGATATAAATACCTGGAGATATAAAGATCTGGTGATGGTACAGAGCTGGAGATGTAAATACCTGGAGATGTAAAGATCTGGTGATGCACAGAGCTGGATATGTAAAGAGCTGGCGATGTCAACAGGTGGAGATGTAAAGAGTTGGTGATGTACAGAGCTGGTGATGTTAAGATCTGGTTATGTACAGAGCTGGAGATGCAAAGAGTTGGTGATGTAAAGAGCTGGCGATGTCAACAGGTGGAGATGTAAAGAGTTGGTGATGTACAGAGCTGGAGATGTAGAGAGTTGGTGATGTACAGAGCTGGAGATGTAAAGAGCTGGTGATGTACAGAGCTGGAGATGTAAAGAGCTTGAGATGTAAAGAGTTGGTGATGTACAGAGCTGGCGATGTAAAGAGCTGGAGATGTAAAGAGTTGGTGATGTACAGAGCTGGAGATGTTAAGATCTGGTGATGTACAGAGCTGGCGATGTAAAAAGCTGGAGATGTAAAGAGTTGGTGATGTACAGAGCTGGAGATGTTAAGATATGGTGATTTTCAGAGCTGGAGATGAAAAGAGTTGATGATGTAAAGAGTTGGTGATGTCAAAAGTTGGAGATATAAAGAGTTGGTGATGTACAGAGCGTTAGTTGTAGAGAGTTGGTGATGTACAGAGCTGGAGATGTAAAGAGCTGGTGATGTACAGAGCTGGAGATGTAAAAAGCTGGAGATGTAAAGAGCTGGTGATGTACAGAGCTGGAGATGTAAAGAGCTGGAGATGTAAAGAGTTGGTGATGTACAGAGCTGGAGATGTTAAGATATGGTGATGTACAGAGCTGGAGATGAAAAGAGTTGGTGATGTAAAGATTTGGCGATGTCAACAGGTGGAGATGTAAAGAGTTGATGATGTACAGAGCTGGTGATGTTAAGATCTGGTGATGTACAGAGCTGGAGATGAAAAGAGTTGGTGATGTTAAGATTTGGCGATGTAAACAGGTGGAGATGTAAAGAGCTGGTGATGTAGAGAGTTGGTGATGTAAAGAGCTGGAGATGTAAAGAGCTGGAGATGTAAAGAGCTCGCGATGTAAAGAGCTGGTGATGCACAGAGCTGGAGATGTTCAGAGCTGGAGATGTAAAGAGTTGGTGATGTACAGAGCTGGAGATGTAGAGAGTTGGTGATGTACAGAGCTGGAGATGTAAAGAGCTGGTGATGTACAGAGCTGGTAATGTAAGAGCTGGAGATGTAAATAGTTGGTGATGTACAGAGCTGGCGATGTAAAGAGCTTGAGATGTAAAGAGTTGGTGATGTACAGAGCTGGAGATGTTAAGATATGGTGATGTACAGAGCTGGAGATGAAAAGAGTTGGTGATGTAAAGATTTGGCGATGTCAACAGGTGGAGATGTAAAGAGTTGGTGATGTACAGAGCTGGTGATGTAAAGAGCTGGAGATGTAGAGAGTTGGTGATGTACAGAGCTGGAGATGTAAAGAGCTGGTGATGTACAGAGCTGGAGATGTAAAGAGCTGGAGATGTAAAGAGTTGGTGATGTACAGAGCTGGAGATGTTAAGATATGGTGATGTACAGAGCTGGAGATGAAAAGAGTTGGTGATGTAAAGATTTGGCGATGTCAACAGGTGGAGATGTAAAGAGTTGATGATGTACAGAGCTGGTGATGTAAAGAGTTGGAGATGTTGAGAAGAGTTGGTGATATAAAGAGTTGGTAATGTACAGAGCTAGAGATTTAAGTTGGTAATAAACAGAGCTGGAGATGTAAATAGTTGGTTATGTTAAGAGTTGGTGATGTAAAGTGCTGGCGATGTAAAGAAGTGTAGATGTAAAGAGTTGATGATGCACAGAGCTGGAGATGTAAAGAGCTGCTGATGTAAAGAGCTGGTGATGTAAAGAGCTGGTGATGTAAAGAGTTGGTGATGTACAGAGCTGGAGATGTAAAGAGTTGGTGATGTAAAGAGCTGGAGATGTAAAGAGCTGGAGATGTAAAGAGCTGGCGATGAAAAGAGTTGGTGATGTAAAGATCTGGCGATGTAAACAGGTGGAGATGTAAAGAGTTGGTGATGTACAGAGCTGGTGATGTAAAGAGCTGGAGATGTAGAGAGTTGGTGATGTACAGAGCTGGAGATGTAAAGAGCTGGAGATGTAAAGAGCTGGTGATGTACAGAGCTGGAGATGTAAAGAGCTGGAGATGTAAAGAGCAGATGATGCACAGGGCTGGAGATGTAAAGAGTTGGTGATGCACAGAGCTGCCGATGTAAATATCTGGAGATATAAAGATCTGGTGATGGTACAGAGCTGGAGATGTAAATACCTGGAGATGTAAAGATCTGGTGATGCACAGAGCTGGAGATGTAAAGAGCTGGCGATGTCAACAGGTGGAGATGTAAAGAGTTTGTGATGTACAGAGCTGGTGATGTTAAGATCTGGTGATGTACAGAGCTGGAGATGCAAAGAGTTGGTGATGTAAAGAGCTGGCGATGTCAACAGGTGGAGATGTAAAGAGTTGGTGATGTACAGAGCTGGAGATGTAGAGAGTTGGTGATGTACAGAGCTGGAGATGTAAAGAGCTGGTGATGTACAGAGCTGGAGATGTAAAGAGCTTGAGATGTAAAGAGTTGGTGATGTACAGAGCTGGCGATGTAAAGAGCTGGAGATGTAAAGAGTTGGTGATGTACAGAGCTGGAGATGTTAAGATCTGGTGATGTACAGAGCTGGCGATGTAAAAAGCTGGAGATGTAAAGAGTTGGTGATGTACAGAGCTGGAGATGTTAAGATATGGTGATTTTCAGAGCTGGAGATGAAAAGAGTTGATGATGTAAAGAGTTGGTGATGTCAAAAGTTGGAGATATAAAGAGTTGGTGATGTACAGAGCGTTAGTTGTAGAGAGTTGGTGATGTACAGAGCTGGAGATGTAAAGAGCTGGTGATGTACAGAGCTGGAGATGTAAAAAGCTGGAGATGTAAAGAGCTGGTGATGTGACGATATGGTGATGTACAGAGCTGGAGATGAAAAGAGTTGGTGATGTAAAGATTTGGCGATGTCAACAGGTGGAGATGTAAAGAGTTGATGATGTACAGAGCTGGTGATGTTAAGATCTGGTGATGTACAGAGCTGGAGATGAAAAGAGTTGGTGATGTAAAGATTTGGCGATGTAAACAGGTGGAGATGTAAAGAGCTGGTGATGTAGAGAGTTGGTGATGTAAAGAGCTGGAGATGTAAAGAGCTGGAGATGTAAAGAGCTCGCGATGTAAAGAGCTGGTGATGCACAGAGCTGGAGATGTTCAGAGCTGGAGATGTAAAGAGTTGGTGATGTACAGAGCTGGAGATGTAGAGAGTTGGTGATGTACAGAGCTGGAGATGTTAAGAGCTGGTGATGTACAGAGCTGGTAATGTAAGAGCTGGAGATGTAAATAGTTGGTGATGTACAGAGCTGGCGATGTAAAGAGCTTGAGATGTAAAGAGTTGGTGATGTACAGAGCTGGAGATGTTAAGATATGGTGATGTACAGAGCTGGAGATGAAAAGAGTTGGTGATGTAAAGATTTGGCGATGTCAACAGGTGGAGATGTAAAGAGTTGGTGATGTACAGAGCTGGTGATGTAAAGAGCTGGAGATGTAGAGAGTTGGTGATGTACAGAGCTGGAGATGTAAAGAGCTGGTGATGTACAGAGCTGGAGATGTAAAGAGCTGGAGATGTAAAGAGTTGGTGATGTACAGAGCTGGAGATGTTAAGATATGGTGATGTACAGAGCTGGAGATGAAAAGAGTTGGTGATGTAAAGATTTGGCGATGTCAACAGGTGGAGATGTAAAGAGTTGATGATGTACAGAGCTGGTGATGTAAAGAGTTGGAGATGTTGAGAAGAGTTGGTGATATAAAGAGTTGGTAATGTACAGAGCTAGAGATTTAAGTTGGTAATAAACAGAGCTGGAGATGTAAATAGTTGGTTATGTTAAGAGTTGGTGATGTAAAGTGCTGGCGATGTAAAGAAGTGTAGATGTAAAGAGTTGATGATGCACAGAGCTGGAGATGTAAAGAGCTGCTGATGTAAAGAGCTGGTGATGTAAAGAGCTGGTGATGTAAAGAGTTGGTGATGTACAGAGCTGGAGATGTAAAGAGTTGGTGATGTAAAGAGCTGGAGATGTAAAGAGCTGGAGATGTAAAGAGCTGGCGATGAAAAGAGTTGGTGATGTAAAGATTTGGCGATGTAAACAGGTGGAGATGTAAAGAGTTGGTGATGTACAGAGCTGGTGATGTAAAGAGCTGGAGATGTAGAGAGTTGGTGATGTACAGAGCTGGAGATGTAAAGAGCTGGAGATGTAAAGAGCTGGTGATGTACAGAGCTGGAGATGTAAAGAGCTGGAGATGTAAAGAGCAGATGATGCACAGGGCTGGAGATGTAAAGAGTTGGTGATGCACAGAGCTGCCGATGTAAATATCTGGAGATATAAAGATCTGGTGATGGTACAGAGCTGGAGATGTAAATACCTGGAGATGTAAAGATCTGGTGATGCACAGAGCTGGAGATGTAAAGAGCTGGCGATGTCAACAGGTGGAGATGTAAAGAGTTTGTGATGTACAGAGCTGGTGATGTTAAGATCTGGTGATGTACAGAGCTGGAGATGCAAAGAGTTGGTGATGTAAAGAGCTGGCGATGTCAACAGGTGGAGATGTAAAGAGTTGGTGATGTACAGAGCTGGAGATGTAGAGAGTTGGTGATGTACAGAGCTGGAGATGTAAAGAGCTGGTGATGTACAGAGCTGGAGATGTAAAGAGCTGGAGATGTAAAGAGTTGGTGATGTACAGAGCTGGCGATGTAAAGAGCTGGAGATGTAAAGAGTTGGTGATGTACAGAGCTGGAGATGTTAAGATCTGGTGATGTACAGAGCTGGCGATGTAAAGAGCTGGAGATGTAAAGAGTTGGTGATGTACAGAGCTGGAGATGTTAAGATATGGTGATTTTCAGAGCTGGAGATGAAAAGAGTTGATGATGTAAAGAGTTGGTGATGTCAAAAGTTGGAGATATAAAGAGTTGGTGATGTACAGAGCGTTAGTTGTAGAGAGTTGGTGATGTACAGAGCTGGAGATGTAAAGAGCTGGTGATGTACAGAGCTGGAGATGTAAAAAGCTGGAGATGTAAAGAGCTGGTGATGTACAGAGCTGGAGATGTAAAGAGCTGGAGATGTAAAGAGTTGGTGATGTACAGAGCTGGAGATGTTAAGATATGGTGATGTACAGAGCTGGAGATGAAAAGAGTTGGTGATGTAAAGATTTGGCGATGTCAACAGGTGGAGATGTAAAGAGTTGATGATGTACAGAGCTGGTGATGTTAAGATCTGGTGATGTACAGAGCTGGAGATGAAAAGAGTTGGTGATGTAAAGATTTGGCGATGTAAACAGGTGGAGATGTAAAGAGCTGGTGATGTAGAGAGTTGGTGATGTAAAGAGCTGGAGATGTAAAGAGCTGGAGATGTAAAGAGCTCGCGATGTAAAGAGCTGGTGATGCACAGAGCTGGAGATGTTCAGAGCTGGAGATGTAAAGAGTTGGTGATGTACAGAGCTGGAGATGTAGAGAGTTGTTGATGTACAGAGCTGGAGATGTAAAGAGCTGGTGATGTACAGAGCTGGTAATGTAAGAGCTGGAGATGTAAATAGTTGGTGATGTACAGAGCTGGCGATGTAAAGAGCTTGAGATGTAAAGAGTTGGTGATGTACAGAGCTGGAGATGTTAAGATATGGTGATGTACAGAGCTGGAGATGAAAAGAGTTGGTGATGTAAAGATTTGGCGATGTCAACAGGTGGAGATGTAAAGAGTTGGTGATGTACAGAGCTGGTGATGTAAAGAGCTGGAGATGTAGAGAGTTGGTGATGTACAGAGCTGGAGATGTAAAGAGCTGGTGATGTACAGAGCTGGAGATGTAAAGAGCTGGAGATGTAAAGAGTTGGTGATGTACAGAGCTGGAGATGTTAAGATATGATGATGTACAGAGCTGGAGATGAAAAGAGTTGGTGATGTAAAGATTTGGCGATGTCAACAGGTGGAGATGTAAAGAGTTGATGATGTACAGAGCTGGTGATGTAAAGAGTTGGAGATGTTGAGAAGAGTTGGTGATATAAAGAGTTGGTAATGTACAGAGCTAGAGATTTAAGTTGGTAATAAACAGAGCTGGAGATGTAAATAGTTGGTTATGTTAAGAGTTGGTGATGTAAAGTGCTGGCGATGTAAAGAAGTGTAGATGTAAAGAGTTGGTGATGCACAGAGCTGGAGATGTAAAGAGCTGCTGATGTAAAGAGCTGGTGATGTAAAGAGCTGGTGATGTAAAGAGTTGGTGATGTACAGAGCTGGAGATGTAAAGAGTTGGTGATGTAAAGAGCTGGAGATGTAAAGAGCTGGAGATGTAAAGAGCTGGCGATGAAAAGAGTTGGTGATGTAAAGATTTGGCGATGTAAACAGGTGGAGATGTAAAGAGTTGGTGATGTACAGAGCTGGTGATGTAAAGAGCTGGAGATGTAGAGAGTTGGTGATGTACAGAGCTGGAGATGTAAAGAGCTGGAGATGTAAAGAGCTGGTGATGTACAGAGCTGGAGATGTAAAGAGCTGGAGATGTAAAGAGCAGGTGATGCACAGGGCTGGAGATGTAAAGAGTTGGTGATGCACAGAGCTGCCGATGTAAATATCTGGAGATATAAAGATCTGGTGATGGTACAGAGCTGGAGATGTAAATACCTGGAGATGTAAAGATCTGGTGATGCACAGAGCTGGAGATGTAAAGAGCTGGCGATGTCAACAGGTGGAGATGTAAAGAGTTTGTGATGTACAGAGCTGGTGATGTTAAGATCTGGTGATGTACAGAGCTGGAGATGCAAAGAGTTGGTGATGTAAAGAGCTGGCGATGTCAACAGGTGGTGATGTAAAGAGTTGGTGATGTACAGAGCTGGAAATGTAGAGAGTTGGTGATGTACAGAGCTGGAGATGTAAAGAGCTTGTGATGTACAGAGCTGGAGATGTAAAGAGCTTGAGATGTAAAGAGTTGGTGATGTACAGAGCTGGCGATGTAAAGAGCTGGAGATGTAAAGAGTTGGTGATGTACAGAGCTGGAGATGTTAAGATATGGTGATTTTCAGAGCTGGAGATGAAAAGAGTTGATGATGTAAAGAGCTGGTGATGTCAAAAGTTGGAGATGTAAAGAGCTGGTGATGCACAGAGCTGGCGATGTAAAGAGCTGGTGATGCACAGAACTGGAGATGTAAAGAGTTGGTGATGCACAGAACTGGCGATGTAAAGACCTGGAGATGTAAAGATCTGGTGATGGTACAGAGCTGGAGATGTAAAGACCTGGAGATGTAAAGATCTGGTGATGCACAGAGCTAGAGATGTAAAGAGTTGGAGATTTTGAGAAGAGTTGGTGATATAAAGAGTTTGTAATGTACAGAGCTGGAGATGTAAGTTGGTAATAAACAGAGCTGGAGATGTAAATACTTGGTTATGTAAAGAGTTGGTGATGTATAGTGCTGGCGATGTAAAAAAGTGGAGATGTAAAGAGTTGGTGATGCACAGAGTTGGTGATGTAAAGTGCTGGCGATATAAAGAAGTGGAGATGTAAAGAGTTGGTGATGCACACAGCTGGAGATGTAAAGAGCTGGTGATGTAGAGAGTTGGTGATGTAAAGAGCTGGAGATGTAAAGAGCTGGAGATGTAAAGAGCTGGCGATGTAAAGAGCTGGTGATGCACAGAGCTGGAGATGTTCAGAGCTGGAGATGTAAAGAGTTGGTGATGTACAGAGCTGGAGATGTAGAGAGTTGGTGATGTACAGAGCTGGAGATGTAAAGAGCTGGTGATGTACAGAGCTGGTGATGTAAGAGCTGGAGATGTAAATAGTTGGTGATGTACAGAGCTGGCGATGTAAAGAGCTTGAGATGTAAAGAGTTGGTGATGTACAGAGCTGGAGATGTTAAGATATGGTGATGTACAGAGCTGGAGATGAAAAGAGTTGGTGATGTAAAGATTTGGCGATGTCAACAGGTGGAGATGTAAAGAGTTGGTGATGTACAGAGCTGGTGATGTAAAGAGCTGGAGATGTAGAGAGTTTGTGATGTACAGAGCTGGAGATGTAAAGAGCTGGAGATGTAAAGAGTTGGTGATGTACAGAGCTGGCGATGTAAAGAGCTGGAGATGTAAAGAGTTGGTGATGTACAGAGCTGGAGATGTTAAGATATGGTGATGTACAGAGCTGGAGATGAAGAGAGTTGGTGATGTAAAGAGCTGGCGATGTCAACAGGTGGAGATGTAAAGATTTGGTGATGTACAGAGCTGGAAATGTAAAGAGCTGGAGATGTAGAGAGTTGGTGATGTACAGAGCTGGAGATGTAAAGAGCTGGAGATGTAAAGAGCTGGTGATGCACAGAGCTTGAGATGTAAAGAGTTGGTGATGCACAGAGCTGGCGATGTACATACCTGGAGATGTAAAAATCTGGTGATGGTACAGAGCTGGAGATGTAAAGAACTGGAGATGTAAAGATCTGGTGATGCACAGAGCTGGAGATGTAAAGAGCTGGCGATGTCAACAGGTGGAGATGTAAAGAGTTGATGATGTAAAGAGCTGGCGATGTCAACAGGTGGAGATGTAAAGAGTTGGTGATGTACAGAGCTGGAGATTTAGAGAGTTGGTGATGTACAGAGCTGGAGATGTAAAGAGCTGGTGATGTAAAGAGCTGGAGATGTAAAGAGCTGGAGATGTAAAGAGTTGGTGATGTACAGAGCTGGCGATGTAAAGAGCTGGAGATGTAAAGAGTTGGTGATGTACAGAGCTGGAGATGTTAAGATCTGGTGATGTACAGAGCTGGAGATGAAAAGAGTTGGTGATGTAAAGAGCTGGCGATGTAAACAGGTGGAGATGTAAAGAGTTGATGATGTACAGAGCTGGTGATGTAAAGAGCTGGAGATATAGAGAGTTGGTGATGTACAGAGCTGGAGATGTATAGATCTGGTGATGCACAGAGCTGGAGATATAGAGAGTTGGTGATGTACAGAGCTGGAGATGTAAAGAGCTGGAGATGTAAAGATCTGGTGATGCACAAAGCTGGCGATGTAAAGAGCTGGTGATGTACAGAGCTGGAGATGTACAGAGCTGGAGATATAGAGAGTTGGTGATGCACAGAGCTGGAGATGTAAAGGGCTGGAGATGTAGAGAGTTGGTGATGTACAGAGCTGGAGATGTAAAGAGCTGGAGATGTAAAGATCTGGTGATGCACAAAGCTGGCGATGTAAAGAGCTGGTGATGTACAGAGCTGGTGATGTACAGAGCTGGAGATATAGAGAGTTGGTGATGCACAGAGCTGGAGATGTAAAGGGCTGGAGATGTAGAGAGTTGGTGATGTACAGAGCTGGAGATGTAAAGAGCTGGAGATGTAAAGATCTGGTGATGCACAAAGCTGGCGATGTAAAGAGCTGGTGATGCACAGAGCTGGAGATGTAAAGACTTGGTGATGCACAGAACTGGCGGTGTAAAGACCTGGAGATGTAAAGATCTGGTGATGGTACAGAGCTGGAGATGTAAAGACCTGGAGATGTAATTATCTGGTGATGCACAGAGCTAGAGATGTAAAGAGTTGGAGATGTTGAGAAGAGTTGGTGATATAAAGAGTTGGTAATGTACAGAGCTGGAGATGTAAAGAGTTGATAATGAACAGAGCTGGCGATGTAAAGAGCTGGAGATGTAAAGAGTTGGTGATGTACAGAGCTGGAGATGTTAAGATCTGGCGATGTACAGAGATGGAGATGAAAAAAGTTGGTGATGTAAAGAGCTTGCGATGTCAACAGGTGGAGATGTAAAGATTGGTGATGTACAGAGCTGGTGATGTAAAGAGCTGGAGATGTAGAGAGTTGGTGATGTACAGAGCTGGTGATGTAAAGAGCTGGAGATGTAGAGAGTTGGTGATGCACAGAGCTGGCGATGTAAAGAGCTGGCGATGTAAAGAGCTGGCGATGTAAAGAGCTGGCGATGTAAAGAGCTGGAGATATAGAGAGTTGGTGATGCACAGAGCTTGCGATGTAAAGAGCTGAGGATGTATAGAGTTGCAAATGTCAAGAGCTTGAGATGTAAAGAGCTGGTGATGTAAAGAGCTGGAGATGTAAAGAGTTGGTGATGCACAGAGCTGGTGATGCACAGAGCTGGAGACGTAAAGAGCTGGAGATGTAGAGAGCTGGAGATGAAAAGAGTTGGTGATGTAAAGAGCTGGAGATGTAAAGAAGTGGAGATGTAAAGAGTTGGTGATGCAAAAGAGCTGGAGATGTAAAGAGCTGGTGATGTATAGAGTTGCAGATGTAAAGAGTTGGTGATGTACAGAGCTGGAGATGTAAAGGGCTGGAGATGTAGAGAGTTGGTGATGTACAGAGCTGGAGATGTAAGGAGTTGGTGATGTAAAGAGCTGAGAGCTGGAGATGTAAGGAGTTGGTGATGTAGAGAGTTGATGATGCACAGAGCTGGAGATGTAAAGAGCTGGCGATGTAAAGAGCTGGCGATGTAAAGAGCTGGCGATGTAAAGAGCTGGCGATGTAAAGACCTGGAGATGTAAAGATCTGGTGATGCACAGAGCTTGAGATGTAAAGAGTTGGAGATGTTGAGAAGAGTTGGTGATATAAAGAGTTGGTAATGTACAGAGCTAGAGATTTAAGTTGGTAATAAACAGAGCTGGAGATGTAAATAGTTGGTTATGTTAAGAGTTGGTGATGTAAAGTGCTGGCGATGTAAAGAAGTGTAGATGTAAAGAATTGGTGATGCACAGAGCTGGAGATGTAAAGAGCTGGTGATGTAAAGAGCTGGTGATGTAAAGAGCTGGTGATGTAAAGAGTTGGTGATGTACAGAGCTGGAGATGTAAAGAGTTGGTGATGTAAAGAGCTGGAGATGTAAAGAGCTGGAGATGTAAAGAGCTGGCGATGTAAAGAGCTGGTGATGCACAGAGCTGGAGATGTAAAGAGCTGGAGATGTAAAGAGTTGGTGATGTACAGAGCTCGCAATGTTTAGAGTTGCTGATGTAAAGAGCTGGCAATGTTTAGAGCTGTTGCTGTAAAGAGCTTCTGATGTTCGAAGTTGGTGATGTAAAGAGCTGGTGATGTGGAGAAGTTGCGGTGAGTAAATAGATTTTGATATAAAAATCTGGTGTGTAAACAGCCTATGATATTGTAGCTGTAGCTCATCAGGCTTCATATCTAAATTTTCTTTAGGGTGTGGTGTGGTTTCCCCTACCTAGGGGCCACAGGGTCATCAAATGTACCATTTCGATAGGATCCCCATTACCACTACACAACATTTCATCAATCCTTATGCATCTTGAGAAGAAGATGAAAAAAGGTTTTTGTGAGGCCACTGCGTTCCAAAGGTCACCAAAACCGCTATAACTTATAATAGCAAGGAGTCTGTACACATTAATTCAATTTTCTTAGCCTTTTGGTTCTGGAGAAGAAGAAGAAAATATGTTGAAGGGCGTGGTCACAGGGTCTCCAAAGTTACAATTAATAATCCTGACTAGTCAAGGAATCTGTACTCAAGATTTCTGCTTTTTACACCTTCTAGTTCTGGAGGAGAGGACAAAAATAGACTTTTACGGCGTGGCCCCTGTGGCACTTATTAGGGATCACAGGGTCACCAAAGCTACAATTTAGAATCCTCACTAGTCAAGGAGTCTGTACACAAGATTTCAGATTTCTACACCTTTTGGTTCTGGAGTAGAAGAAGAAAATGCAAAAAGTCACAGGGTCACCAAAGCTACAATTTAGAATCCTCACTAGTCAAGGAATTTGTACACAAGATTTCAGATTTCTACACCTTTTGGTTCTGGAGAAGAAAAAGAAAACAGACGAACGGAAGGACGGACACCATGCCATGCCATAAGCCCATCCGGCCTTTTAGGCCTGATGAGCTAAAAATGAGAATTTCAACCTTCGTTCTCAGTTTAGAGATTAGGGACTATGAAAAACCTGCACACCTTCCTAGTTTATCTGTTTAAAAAATTCTTTTTTCATTATGTGCACATCAAATCTTGGTGTTTACCTATTCTACAGTTGAATCCACAATTCAAATGAAGAAACAAACACAATTTAGTAATTTAGTAACGTAAATAAAAGTACCGAGGGTACAGAAGCTCACCTTAAAATGAAATGAAGTGGTAATATGGTTTAATTGTGTAACCATCTTTTATATGATAATTGATTATGGCTGCCATCATGTGTTTTAGGAGAGTGTAGCAATTTGTGTATTTGGCTTTGTGTATTTGGAGAAGCATCCTAGTGTGCTGAGCATGTAAACCTGAACTCTGGCTAAGCCCTTATGTGTGGTATTTCGAGACTTGACGGGAGGGAACATGCATTGTTGTGAAAAATATATATAATTTCACAAAACATAGTCAGCTTATGTCCTAAATTGATTTTGTGTCAAGAAGAACTTCTGTTAGATAAAGAAATGGTACAAATATGAGTAAAACACAGGAACTGGAATCTGATGCAAAATAACCCTTTCCACATCAACTTATCATGTAGATTGCTAAACACAAAGCTTATTGTTGCCAAGTTTTGTGTAAGCTGTTATTCTTAGAAAGAACATATCACTGTCATGAGAATACAAGTCTAATTTCCATAACTCTTATTGCATACATATAGCATATGGCCATAAAGCATAATGCTCTATCATATCAATTGGGTCAGGTTGATTATGCAATTGACAAGCAGCTGACACTGTGACGCTAGCAGCCTGTATTGGGATGTGTATTAGAAAAACATAGTGGACTTCACAGGAATATCTGAACTCTGGTTGACCCCTTATGTGTGGTTTTTAAAGGAAAGTAAGGGAGATACCATTGTTTAAAATTTAACATGATGTTTAATGTGATTGGGTTTTTGCAGCTATAGTTGCCATAAAGATTTTAAACAAATTAATTAATTATGTTTGTCTTTCATCTTAATTTATTTTAGAAACACTTAAAACTTTGGAACAACTTGCATGACAATCTTAAATATTCCATATTCAAGATAATATTATAATAATAATAATAATAATAATAATAATAATAATAATAATAATAATAATAATAATAATAATAATAATAATAATAATAATAATAATAATAATAATAATAATGATAATAATAATAATAATAATAATAATAACACTTTATTACCCCGAAGGGAATTCATGTTGTATCAATACAGAGCTGGTGTACAATAGAAACAAACAACATAATTACAAGGAATACAAAGAACAACCACAATCATATGTCTAAATAAAGGAGCATTTAAAAGGCGAACGCTTCAAGGAATGAAAGTATTTTTACCCCTATTGGTTTTAAAACATGGCAATAAGTATCTTCTTCCAGAAGGAAGTTTAACATATTCACAGTGCAATACATGATCTGGATCGGACAAAATTTTCAGAGATAATTTCAATACTCTTTTTTCGTAAAGATAAGATAGATTTACAAATGAAACCCCGACAAATTTACCAGCAATATGAACCACTTTTTCTAAGCGGGATTTGTTTACCAAAGATAATGAACCATACCAACATTGGAAGGAAAAAGTTAATATGCTTTCAATGAAACAATGATAAAAGAGGGATAGTACACGTTCATTTACATTAAAAGATCGCAGCTTGCTCAAGAAATATAATCGTTGTTGGCATTTTTTTTAAACGGCATCAGTATTGGCAATCCAATTTAATTTACTATCTATTATTGTGCCAAGGTATTTATATTCTTCCACAATTTCAACATTTGAACCATTTATACAGACAGGGTTAGTATTGATATGATTGTTCCTGAAATTGATAATAAGTTTTTTTTAACATTCAACATTAGGAAATTGTTTTCACACCATGTCACAAAATAGTTGATATTATCTCTGTAGGAAAGTTCATCATCTTGAATGAGTCCGACTAATGCCGCATCGTCAGCAAACTTCACTGTAAGATTGTTGGGACAATTGCTAATACAGTCATTTGTATAGAGAGTGAATAATACTGGCGATAGAACACAACCTTGAGGGGCTCCGGTATTCGTATACAAGATCGATGAATGGAAAAACAATTCATAGCTATTGAGGTAAGGGCGACTGGTCTAAAATCGTTCATTTCACTAACATTAATCTTCTTTGGTACTGGGACAATCTTTGATGTTTTCCACATTTCTGGAATCACATGATGATCGATAGAAAGTTGATACAGACGGGAGAAGACATTACACAATTGTTCACAACAACGTTTTAGGACGATGCCACCTAAACCATCAGATCCGGGTGCTTTCCTTATGTTTAGTTTTGAGAATTGCAGCCTCACAATTTCTGGTGTTAAAACGATTTTATGATTAGTAAGTTCAAATTAGAGAATTTATATGGTGCGAGTGATCACCCGATGAAAGCTTAAAATTTAATAATAATGATGTGTCATCTGCAGCTGAAAAGTCAATATGGCTGCTATCGCGGCCATCTTGGATTCTCAAAACTGAAACGTCTACTTTTCTGTGCGGAATCACTATAGGTATAGCATAATACAATTTAAAAATGATATCTAGATTGGTTTAGGAGAAGTAGTATTTTTCATGAAATCTAATTGAAAATTCAATATGGCTGCCATAGCGGCCATATTGGATTCTCAAAACTGAAACGTCTACCTTTCTGTGCGGAATCACCATAGGTATAACATAATACAATTTCAGAATGATATCTATATTGGTTTAGAAGGGGTAGTCCTTTTCATGAAATCTAATTGAAAATTCAATATGGCTGCCATGACGGCCATATTGGATTCTCAAAACTGAAACGTCTACCTTTCTGTGCGGAATCACCATAGTTATAACATACTTAAATTTCAGAATGATATCTAGATTGGTTTAGGAAGAGTAGTCTTTTTCATGAAATCTAATTGAAAATTCAATATGGCTGCAATGGCGGCCATATTGGATTCTCAAAACTGAAACGTCTACCTTTCTGTGAGGAATCACCATGGGTATAACATACTACAATTTCAGAATGATCTCTGGATTCGTTAAGGGGGAGTAGTCTTTTTCGTGAAACTTTATGGACGGACGGACGGTTGGACGGACGGACAGACGGACGACGGACGAAGCGCCACGACATAAGCTCCCATTTACTTTGTAAAGGTGAGCTAAAAAGTAACCGCCATATCCAGGTAGTTTATTTACTTACTCTTCGTTGAAGATGAATGTTTAAAAGTAGATATTGTCTCATTTAATTGTTAGTTAACTATATAACTTACTAACCACAACAACAATTTTGTCTTCGTGTTGACTGTAAATATGTTTCCCAAAGTATCTCTCGTGCGCCAGTTGCTGTATATTCTCCAGGATTCTATCATAAAAAATACCTGGACATTAAATGGATATTAATCAGAAGTAAACAATACCACTGTGTATAACCGTACACCGGAACTAGCGAGGTGTACGGCGGAGAAATGTTGCTAGCGAGGAGCCGAAATGGAAAGTTAAGTAATTTTTACTTCATAACTTTCAAATAATCAACTTCATGTGGTAATTTTAGCACACATACTTAGTAAAATGTATGTGCTTGTCATTCTGTATCCAAGGGACAGTAACAATGACAGTTGCGAGTAATGCTGTTGTTAGTAACATATTTGCTATCTCTGATTATGAAAAGGATATGACATTAAATAGTTATGTCTCGGAAAGCTATTGACGTGATAATAACATAGAAAAAGTTGATGAAACGGCGATGATTGCTTTTTAAGTGATCCCGTTTGCGATCACGCTCCTCGCTAGCAACATTTCTCCGCCGTACACCTCGCTAGTTCCGGTGTACGGTTATACACAGTGAATACATCTCGTTTAGAAAACAACAGTGACCACTATATAACAAGGGTTAGTCGTACTGTGTCGATAGAAATCGGTTTGCCTTAATGTTGTTATTGTCGACAAACAAACATACACGACAACATGGTATTGCATGTGCTGGACAATACAGCACATTATACAGCAAACCGATTTCATCTGCTTCTTTTTCCTTAAAATATCAGCAGACTTTATGTTTCCCTTCCACAACTATTCTTATTTCATATTTTTAGTTCTAATGGGGATGTTATTGACGTTTAGTCGCCAGTGTTTTGATTCTTTAAAGTATTAGTTGTTAGGAAAGTTTCTTGTTACTAGTATCAATGTTAGATTTGTTATATACATGTAATGATTTTGTCGTGTTTAATTGTTTACTCTCATGTCAGTTTAATAGAAGCCCGGGAAATATCGCAAATCAAGTATCAAATAGATTTAATTTTATATAGGAAATTACGGCCTACAAGGGCAAAAATCACTGACAATGTTTTTATTTTAACTTTAAAACTTGCAATTGCACCTTTTAAAGTTGCAATTACAAGTTTAAGAAGAAAATGTTGTCATTTAATTTCACCCAAGTTGATGTCAGGAAAATGAAGTAAATTGTTCCAATTGAAACACAAAGTATTTAAACTAATTGAAGCAGTAACAAATCAAATATTTAATGAAAATAGATTCACACAAAAATGGCCGCCAATGGACTCTATGTGCATTTATATAATTTGTTCTCGGACTATGAATGATTGTTTTTTAATGAGATTGTTGACACTATCAAAATAATACACTTAGCATTAACGTAAAATCATCAGTGAAAAATAGATTTTTTTTCTCCAAAAGCGTTCTTTAAGAGTGTTACTCGATATAAAAGACAAAAGAAATGTAATTTACCACACGATTTCCGTTAACATAACCAAGCTCGAACCAATGAACAGCGAGTTAGAGTGACAATGCACGTGCGTTTCATGCATGTTGATCAGCAGGCGTAAGCACGGCGCCCAGTGCAGTTTTGTCCAGGTATCCGATAAAAACGTAGTAAGAAGATAAGATGTCGCCTTTATTGCTGCTTGCGATATTGGTTAACTTCTATTTGTTTGCATCGGGGTTCTTGGTAAGTAACCATCATAATATGTCATTCTGTTACACCATCGCTTTATTTCGCGATGATATAAATAAGGGAATAAGTTTGGTGACACTCAGACTCGGAACGTTGTTGTAGTCTGGTCAAAATAAGCTTGGGATATTAACAGTTTTATGATCTATATTTCATCAGAGGTAAATGAAAAAATACATGTATATACATATTCATAATTTTAACAATTCAAACAGTAAAATTGATAAACTTTGTTTAAAGCTGTATGATAGTTGAGTATTCAATTTTGTGTCAGTCTCCTTTGCACTGAAACCACAAACCTTTCTTCATTTATAGGTTTTACCATTAAAAGGGTACATCTAGGGATAGTGGTTGATCTTTGTTTCAAATTTGAGGTAGTCATCATGAATATTCTACGAGATGTGCTGAGGACAAAACTATTTTTGTTGAGTCAGTTTGTTAGTAATGTTTCCCAAAGAAACCACATATTGTTTAACTTTCAAAAGGCAAATCCAAAATCATGATTGACATGTGTAGAAAATTTGAAGCTGAGATGCATATTTCAGGAAATATGATCTGGACAAAGGAATTTATCATCAAATAACTGTTTTAGTCATATAATATATATCCATGGAAACTGCAAAAACTAAAATAATTTGTTAGTCTTATCCTCAAAAGGCACGTTTAAAGGGGCAGTAGCACGTTTTTTGATAAGTTTATATTTTACAATTTTCACTGAAAATTTTAAGTTATTGCTAAATGTATTATTTTGACAATGTCAAAAATCTCATTACACATACCAATCATCCAAAGTCAGAGGCCAAAGTTTGAAGATTCACATCAAATCCATTGGCGGCCATTTTGTGTGAACACCTTTAATTCATTTTGTGTAAGAAAAAGGAATCGCATGGCTATATATTTGAATTATTACTGCTCCATATAGTTTAAATACTTTGTCTTATAATTGGAACCATTAATTTTCATTTTCTTGACATCACCTTATATTCCCCCTAAAAATGTGCTACTGCCCCTTTAAGGACCGTGGTTGATAAGTGTATGACGTTTGGTGAAACTACAATATAGTTGTTTAGATATGCTCCGTACACATTTTTTGACGGCCTGAAGTAGGATGGATGGACAGAATGCACGGTATATACTCCAGCGCATGATTAAACGTACATTGGTCAGTTATTCTGTCATTTGGGTATTTATTTCGGTTAGCCAGGTCAGCCGCTTACAAAAAATTAACTTGTTCCTTTCTCGTGCCTGTTGCAGAATCGGCGCGCGCCGGTCAAATGTCTGCTTTAACGAATCAAGCATAGCATATCATTTTTGGCACACATCCCCCGTCAATGCGAAATCATGTACAAATGTAATTCGAAACATTGCAGTCGTGTAAAACTCGAAATGCAAAAGTCTGTTTTAAAAAGTTGATTTTACCACTCTTAATTTTCCGTTTTCCATCTGTAAAACATAACTTGCAGCATTGCTTATTGTGAATATTATCCTTATTCAAGATAGAAAATGTGGGGTTTTCTTTTACATTTCGAGATCCACTCATCTTTGTTCATAACCAACAAGTTTAACTCATGAAACACTAAGATTTTATACATTGTCAACATGAATAAATACAACATAATAAATAGCACGTTTTAGGGGTCGGGGGGATATAAGGTAATGTCAGGAAAATGAAATTAATGGTTCCAATTGAAAGACGATGTATTTAAACTAAATGAAGCAGTAATAATTCAAATATAAACTGTAAAGTTTAGCCATGCGAATCCTTTTTCTAACACAAACTGAATTAAAGGTGTTCACACGAAATGACCGCCAATGGATTTTATGTGAATCGTTATACTTTGTCCTCTAACTATGGATGATTGATTTGTGTTATGAGATTTTTGACACCATCAAAATAATACATTTAGCATTAACAAACAATTATAAGTGAAAATTTTGAAATATAAAATTTTCAAAAAGTGCTACTGCCCCTTTCAGGCTTCCAGGCTTGAACCGTCCAGAAAAAGTCGAGTGTCGTCAGCATATTGGACTAAGTTGTATTCTTGTCCGTTTAAAGTGATGCCCTTGATTTCCTTATTGTGTCTAATCCTACTACCGAGCATTTCAACTACAAATAAAACAGATAGGGAGATATCGGATCTCCTTGTCGATAGCCACGATCAAGGAGAAAGGATGGGAACAAATGCCCATTCGGGATAACATAGGAGTTGGAATTATTGGACAAGATTGAAATTCATTTTTGAAAGTTTATTCCAAAACCAAACTTTTCAAGAACTAACATTATGAAATCTTTAGAGACTGTTTCAAAAACTTTTTCAAAATCAACAAGCAATTACATTCCACGTTTTTCTTTTGTTCCTTCATTTCAAACATTATACCTTAGAGAAATCTGGTGTTATCCCTTAAACATCTGCCAGGAATAAAGCCAGTTTGATTTTCATGAATAAGAGAAATCAAAGTCTTCTTTATCCTTATAGTTAAACATAAGCAATGATTTTGTAGACTGAATGTAAACGTGAAATAGGCCTCCAATTATTAAAAAGGTTTCTGTTTTCTTAGTTTTGGGAATAAAAGTAATTGCCCCACTACTCATAGTCATTGGTTATATTCCTTTTTTTCAAATACAGCTGTTATATATTCCAGAAAAAAATTAAATAAGGTCAATAGTTAATCCATCCAGCCCTGGTGGTTTGTTTTTAGAAGATTATTGTAGAAGATATGTTATTGGCCGGTGAAATAAACGAAAGTTTACAATTCCTTTGAACATTAATCAAGCATTTCTATATCTATCTTCAAAACGTATGAAGTTGAGGTTTTTAGTGTGAGATACAATATTGCATAACGATGTGTCATGATAAACAATTTGAAATATATCTGTTTATTTTTTTATTTTTGTAAAACCTCCTTAAGATAACTGCTTCAAGTCCTGTCCGGTCTATAACTTCAGAACTATTTTGATCAAATATGGTATTTGGATACAGAATGATAAGGCCGCGTTTTTGTGAAAAGGAGCTTAAAATATCAAGACTAATGACTTTGTAAGAAAACGTTTACGGTGTATCAAGATAAGGATTTGGAAAGATTTGTAAATCTACTCTGTATCAAAAACATGATATAATTGAAACTTCATTAATTAAGCGATAATGAAAGAAAGTTGATAGTTATCAGATAAGTAAAATCTATACATATTGTGTCATTTGCGGGGGATATATCTCGACGATGTCATTTGCTTGTTTATATGTTAAGTTGTACACCGGAATGCAGAATCGAAGGAGTAAGTTGAGTAATAGTAAGAATGACTATAACCGTAACCATTAACTACGTTTATTATCGATCCCTAACATCGTGATTTGTAGACATGTTACTCTTATTGTGGCTCTCGGCTCATTCTATACAACCATGTAATTTGTTTGGGTCTTTTAAATAATATGAATATTCCTCTTTCAGGTCGATTATCCAGATGAAAGAAGTACCCAACTAGAGGGAAATCTGGAGATTCCTTCAACAGCGTATGGAAAGATGTATGGTGATCATAAGGGGCATTATGTGACGTATATGAAAATAGTTTGCTCCAATGGAACTTACCCTATGATAAAGGACGGATCGGCGATCTACATGAGGAACATATACTATCCACAGGTTGAATCGAGTCATGAAGGCGAGTGCACCTTCTATGGACCTAACGATATTACTATAGATGGACGTCACTACTATAAGTACTTCGTCTATCTCTCCCTCATATGGAGTGACGGATATCCAGGCTGGGCGGAAAAGGCCTGCTTTTTTGGTCGTGGTCCAGGAGAGTCAACACAATTTCCAGGAGGGACAACACGATTTCCAGGAGGGACAACAAAAAGTCCAGGAGGGACAACAGGATTTCCAGGAGGGACAACACAATTTCCAGGAGGGACAACCGGATTTCCAGGAGGGACAACAAAAACTCCAGGAGGGACAACAGGATTTCCAGGAGGGACAACACAATTTCCAGGAGGGACAACATGATTTCCAGGAGGGACAACAAAAACTCCAGGAGGGACAACAGGATTTCCAGGAGGGACAACACAATTTCCAGGAGGGACAACCGGATTTCCAGGAGGGACAACAAAAACTCCAGGAGGGACAACAGGATTTCCAGGAGGGACAACAAAAACTCCAGGAGGGACAACCGGATTTCCAGGAGGGACAACAAAAACTCCAGGAGGGACAACCGGATTTCCAGGAGGGACAACAAAAACTCCAGGTCGGAACAACAAAAACTCCAGGAGGGACAACCGGATTTCCAGGAGAGACAACAAAAACTCCAGGAGGGACAACAAAAACTCCAGGAGGGACAACAAAAACTCCAGGAGGGACAACAAAAACTCTAGGAGGGACAACAGGATTTCCAGGAGGGACAACAAAAACTCCAGGAGGGACAACAAAAACTCCAGGAGGGACAACACCTTTTCCAGGAGGGACAACAGGATTTCCAGGAGGGACAACAGGATTTCCAGGAGGGACAACAAAAACTCCAGGAGGGACAACAAAAACTCCAGGAGGGACAACACCTTTTCCAGGAGGGACAACAGGATTTCCAGGAGGGACAACCGGATTTCCAGGAGGGACAACCGGATTTCCAGGAGGGACAACAAAAACTCCAGGAGGGACAACAAAAACTCCAGGAGGGACAACCGGATTTCCAGGAGGGACAACAAAAACTCCAGGAGGGACAACCGGATTTCCAGGAGGGACAACAGGATTTCCAGGAGGGACAACAAAAACTCCAGGAGGGACAACACCTTTTCCAGGAGGGACAACCGGATTCCAGGAGGGACAACCGGATTTTCAGGAGGGACAACCGGATTTTCAGGAGGGACAACCGGATTTCCAGGAGGGACAACAAAAACTCCAGGAGGGACAACAAAAACTCCAGGAGGGACAAC
This sequence comes from Steromphala cineraria, assembly GCA_916613615.1. Taxonomy (NCBI): domain Eukaryota; kingdom Metazoa; phylum Mollusca; class Gastropoda; order Trochida; family Trochidae; genus Steromphala; species Steromphala cineraria. The sequence goes on from OU744730.1 coordinate 9,906,673, forward strand.
CGGATTTCCAGGAGGAACAACAAAAACTCCAGGAGAGACAACAGGATTTCCAGGAGGGACAACAGGATTTCCAGGAGGGACAACAAAAAGTCCAGGAGGGACAACACAATTTCCAGGAGGGACAACACCATTTCCAGGAGGGACAACACCATTTCCAGGAGGGACAACAAAAACTCCAGGAGGGACAACACCATTTCCAGGAGGGACAACAAAACCTCCAGGAGAGACAACACAATTTCCAGGAGAGACAACAAAAAGTCCAGGAGGGACAACAAAAAGTCCAGGAGGGACAACCGGATTTCCAGGAGGGACAACACAATTTCCAGGAGGGACAACACAATTCTCAGGAGGGACAACACAATTTCCATAATGTCCAGGAGAGACAACAGGATTTCCAGGAGGGACAACAGGATTTCCAGGAGGGACAACGCAATTTCCAGGAGGGACAACGCAATTTCCAGGAGGGACAACGCAATTTCCAGGAGGGACAACGCAATTTCCAGGAGGGACAACGCAATTTCCAGGAGGGACAACAGGATTTCCAGGAGGGACAACACGAATTCAGGGTACCAGCAAGGAGACTCCACATCCAGGGGGTACCAGTGAAGAGACTCCACCTCCAGGAGGTACCAGTGAAGAGACTCCACCTCCAGGAGGTACCAGTGAAGAGACTCCACCTCCAGGGGGTACCAGTGAAGAGACTCCACCTCCAGGAGGTACCAGTGAAGAGACTCCACATCCAGAAGGTACCAGTGAAGAGACTCCACATCCAGAAGGTACCAGTGAAGAGACTCCACCTCCAGGAGGTACCAGTGAAGAGACTCCACATCCAGTGGGTACCAGTGAAGAGACTCCACCTCCAGGGGGTACCAGTGAAGAAACTCCACCTCCAGGGGGTACCAGTGAAGAGACTCCACCTCCAGGGGGTACCAGTGAAGAGACTCCACCTCCAGGGGGTACCAGTGAAGAGACTCCACCTCCAGAAGGTACCAGTGAAGAGACTTCACATCCAGAAGGTACCAGTGAAGAGACTCCACCTCCAGGAGGTACCAGTGAAGAGACTCCACATCCAGGGGGTACCAGTGAAGAGACTCCACATCCAAGAGGTACCAGCGAAGAGACTCCACCTCCAGGAGGTACCAGTGAAGAGACTCCACATCCAGAAGGTACCAGTGAAGAGACTCCACCTCCAGGGGGTACCAGTGAAGAGACTCCACCTCCAGAAGGTACCAGTGAAGAGACTCCACCTCCAGGGGGTACCAGCCAATCGACTCCAGGGGGTCCTAAGCATACCACTTCAAAACAAACAACTCAAGGTGGCGGTAGAATTATGGCGCCTGGTCATATCGTTTCAGTGACTGCAAAATGTGATAATGTTGAAAACAGAAATGGCAACGGTGAAATTTACTATAACAGTGTGCATCTTGTTACTGATGTTCATATGTCAGCAGTTGGTCATTGTCAGCATGATTCTATGGTTGATTTCACAACTGATGACTTTGTAATTACTACTTGAAGGTGTACTACAACCAAAGTGACGTAGATCCACCAAGAGAGGGCTTATGTATATTTGATACGTCACATGAAGTTGTATTCCGTTCACACTTACCACAAAAGTTTCATGGTCACCTGTATATGGCCAACTGACGACAAATCAACAGTTAAATCGAGTATAAAAGAAGGTTTCATTAACCAGAGAGATGTAGAAGGAACAGGACACTTTTCTACAATGTCAACCACAACCTTACGTGTTGCCAACATATTAGGCCAACCACTTGCCATTCCCTCTACAGATCTGGGTCGCACAATCCGTCTCCGTGCCGACTCTGATCGCGGGTTAGGGGAGCTTGGTCTCAGCGCTGTCTCTTGTGATGCTATCGGGGTGAACACTAATCAACGATTCGGGATCCTTCGAGCTGGTTGTGGTGATGGAATTATTTTTCCAAAAAACAGAGGATTTATTACAGAAGGTTGTACTGTCTTAAGTCCATATTTCACTACATTTGCCCTGTCCACAGATTCCCTACTCCGTTTTGAGTGTAACTTTACTTTATGCAAGAGTAATTGTGATGGAACTTCTTGCCATGAAGAATAAGAAATAGTGAATTAGTTGGAAGTTACCGTGTGTTGTGTGTGTATGAAAGGATTAAATCTTACTTTTTATCATCTTGTATTTCTTGTTATTCAAGTCCAAATGGTCAAACCAAGGTTGGACTTATACTTTAAGACCAAGACCAAATGTACAGCTTGATTTCGATTGACAATTGAGAGTTGTTTTGAAAGGACATTTTTATAAAACTCCAATGCCTATTTTGAGAGGTTGGGGAAAGAAGCTAGTTCATGACTAAATGTACAACCTTTGATCGCCTAGTAACGAGGTACCTGTCAACAAATTGTCAGTTTTTAAGAGTACAGAAGATCTGAAAGGTATTGGCATTAATGTTAAAATTGGCACCGTCCGTCCGTCCATAACACATTGTCTGGCTAATACTTTGAAACTACTCAACTATTAAAATTAAAATTCACTGACGATATGCAGAAACATGTGTGTCATGGGTAACAATTTTCATTAGATTTTAGGATTTTTGGGGGAAATAATAAATTTGCAAGAAAACTGTAACAAGTCATGTCCGTCTAACAACTTCTAGACTTATTACATATTGACCATAAATTACAGTGAGATACATAATCGTAATAAGGTGGATCATCATTACATTTTAAAATTTTGCATTTTTGGGAAAAGTGACTTTTTGAAAACTGTCCTATCCGGATCACAATACCTAAAGTGAGGGAGTGAGTTATTGTTTAACGCCGCTTGGGCAATATTTCAGCCATTAGCGACATATCACAATACCTTAACTAATAACTAATGAAATGAAAACTAGTTTATATTTCCCCTATTGGCGTAATTTTTATTTTGTCAGTTTGCACTAAATTATGCCCAACAGTCAATACAATGTTGATAATATTTAGTGTTTGTATTAAAACAGTTTCCTTCATATCCTTGAAAAAGTTTAGGGTTTTAGGGTCTGCCATATGAATCTGTTGTATGACGAACCAAATCTTCAACATCAATACAATTATAGAAAAGCTTAAATAGATACGATACGTAAAATCTAAACATATTGTTGCATTTGGGGTGATGGATCTTTACAATGCGAGTCGCTTGTTCTTGTAAACGTTAAATGACAACTATACTCCTGAATATCCATCTCGGCTCCTCCGTATCTCTTCCTTATCCCGATGTTTACGGCGGATATCTCTTCCTGCTTATTATAAACATACATGACACTGTCCTTGTCCAGAGATCCGTCGTCGATCATTAGTTTCTCCCAGCATCTCGCGGTGTTCTGTTATACCTACAGGTCATCTCTTTCACTACAGGACTACAAGTGGTATTGAAACTTGAAAGCAGTTATACTGGTTGCAACCGAGTCGATGATGTAACTATAATTCACTAGGAAATATAAAATCACAAATTAAATTTTATTTGAAAAATGATGTTCATACTCCTACCAGTACAGTATTAGTCCGTAAAATGGAGTTTTACGCCGCTTGGGCAATATTTCAGGCATATGCGGCGAGATATAGCATTAGACTAATGCTACAAAGTGAGCTTTACGCCTATTTAAATGTGTCAATCCTTGGGTGATTTAAACAGCAATACAGGAAGGTGATCGGAAATAGCACAAGGTACAGTGGTATCTCTATCATATCCAAACATATTCTTCCTTAAGTCACAGTTGATGAAAATGCTGTTTCAAAGTTAGCGGTCGAGTTGTCATGAGGGACAACATATCACGCTCTTTGTGGGTTTACATTAGCATTGAGCTCTTGCTTTAAGTGAAGAGATGTTTCATGTCTCCAAGAAGTATGACTCGCCTTGAATAGAGTATGTATCGTATACATCAAGCTTTCAGTGAGTTCTTGTTTTACGCCGCTTGGGCAATATTTCAGGCATTGGTGTCGTGTCCTGCGTTCAGGGTACGTCTATAACGATTGCACATTAGACGCTGGAGTGAGTGAGTTATTGTTTTATGCCGCTTGGGCAATATTTCAGGCATTGGCGTAGTGTCCTGCATTCAGAGTACCTCTATAACGATTGCACATTAGACGCTGGAAGCCGGACACACATAATGACGATGTCTGGTTTCAGTGGGTGAGCCCACCCATGTTGCATGCACACGGATCACTGAGGTCATAAAGTTCTCCGATTTCCTTGGGAATGGAACACATCCGCTTCTCCTCTGATTATGGTCCTGTCGGAGGTTTACATACAAATTAAAATTATGATTTTAATCCATAATTGTCAATATCGTGCAGCCCATATTCATTTAGAAACAGTACATTTTTCATAACAACTGTTAAGTCAAGAAAGCAGTTCTTCATAATACGCGTTGCACGTATATTCGACGTAATGATGCAGGTAATTACTAGTATCAAGAGATATATATTCATGGATTTTCTCAGTTCATATTCACATTCTTAACCTTCACGTTCGTCGCTCCGGTATCTCCATTTCCCCGACAGTTGACCTCCCGAAGGACTCATCCTGCAAGATCCAGTAGGCCGACTGTCCAGACATTATCCTGATGGTCGAGGTAGGAAGGCGTTGACGTTCCCAGTGCACAGTTATCTGGAAGTATGGAATCGCCAATCCACGGTCCCTTGCATATTCACTTATTGCACATGAACACTTCAAAACTGTCGTGGCCAGGCACCGTGTGTTTCTGTCTGTTGTGATACATCAGGAAATGGTAGACCCCTTTCGCTGGTGATCAAATATGGCGTTTCTATTTTCTCCCGCTTTGTGTTCAGGATCAGTGGTCAGTGTTTGTCTGTATGACTGTTACAACATCTCAAAGCTTGTGGTCTGGTTTGTCCTCATTAATGTCAATCTCTGAGCTTGAGGTTAGCTCGGCTTCCTCTAGGACGCACCAGCTTGGGGTGAGGTCATGTTTGAGGGTTCCGATTCTATTGAAATGACCTCTTATCTCGGTTTCTGAATGAAGCCGTTTTTCATATCTTTGTATTCATTGCATCTCATTAGATGTGCATACAAAGTCAGGTGTCTGTATTCAATTGGTTTAGAGAAGTTACACACTAGCTACTTAGACGCAACCGGGAATTGTCATTGTCATAGAATATAGTCATACACACTATATTATAAATATTATTTTGTATACCGGTACTTTTGAAACTAAAAAGTTATACGTCTACTATTAGCACATAATGGATCCGGACACATTCACATAGCTATTATTTTTAACATGTATTTTCAAATACACAAAACCTATTTTTATTGGAAATGTGTCTCAAAGTAAATATTTGATTTTCAAAATGTAACTCCAATCCTGATCCAGATGAAACTTGATATTGAATCACTTTAATCACCTTAAAAACTGCAAAATTATAAATAAAAGTACCGAGGGTACAGAAGCTCACATTAAAATGAATGATGTGGTAATATGGTTTAATTGTGTAACCATCTTTTATATGATAATTGATTATGGCTGCCATCATGATTTTTTTATCTTTTAAAATGCTATTCTTCTGTTGGAAACCACTAGAGTTTGAACAAACCCCAAGGGGTTTGGGGAGGGGGATAGAAGGAATGTGGGATAGGTTTGCAATGGAAGGACAGGAGAAAAAAGGGGAGGAGGGAAAGGGGGGATAGAAGGGGTGGGGGTAGAAGAGAGGTTTGCAATGGAAATAATCTGGAGGTCAACTCAGTAATATGTTTATTGAAGTATCTTAACAAACAGAGAGAATTGGTGAGAAAGACTTTGTAAAAAAAGAATTGTTCAGACAGCTGTTCAATTAGTTTTGAAGATGAATATTAAATGATATCTTTTATTAGCATGACAAACAAAATAAAAGATAATTTGTTATTCATTAACCAAAATTTTCAATTTGGAATAAATTAATTGCATGGGAACAATGGACTAAAAAACCTAACAGTTAGTGTTGGGAGTGAACAAATTTAATCATTTTAAATGCTTTTGAAAAGGATTTGTTTGAATTGAATGATCATTATAATTATCTAGATAATCATTGTTCAGACCGTAATCAGATATAGATGATTATAAAATGTATATTTATTCCTCACTGGCTATGTTATTTGCCATATATATGAAGTGTCAGGAATTATGTAAAACGGAAAGGATTTATTAAAACAGTCATGCTTCAGGCTGTTCGCAGATAAAGATGATTCATACAGTTTTTTGTAACTGTATTTAAAGTGTTGATAAATATTAGACCAAGCGTATCAATACAAATATAATGACATTGATTTGATTGATCAGGAAATGTATTCTTTTCAATGAATTTCATGAAATCTAATTGAAAATTCAATATAATTGACATAATGACCATCTTGGATTCTTGATTATAAAATAAATACGTCTTTGTCAGGAATCACTATATAAAATAAATACTCACTTTTCAGAATGATATCTTAATTGATTTAGTAGGAGTAGAACTTGGCCTGAAATCTAATTGAAAAATAATGACTTCTATGATGACATGTTGTTCCCAGAACCCCTTCAGCATGATACAATTATCATTTATTTTTACAGGTATTTATAAAACACATGGTATTGGAACTGGAACCTGATACAAAATACCTCTATTATTAACTTATCATGTAGATTACTGAACATAAAAGCAGATTCTTGACTTGTTAATATTAACTCATCGTGCAGATTGTTGTACACAAAAGCTGATTCTTGACTTGTTTAAATTGTTATTTGTAAAAAGTATTACTATTAATATAATACAAGTATACTTTCCATAAAGTCCTTTATGTTCTATTAATCAATCAGGTCAGGATTACTATGCAATATACAAGCAGGCAGGGCTGCTAGCCCCAGATCCTTAAGAGTGTAGCAATTTGTGTATTTGGCTTTGTGTACGTATATTTGGAGAAGCATCCTAGTGTGCTGAGCATGTAAACCTGAACTCTGGCTAAGCCCTTATGTGTGGTATTAATAGACTTGACGGGAGAGAACATGAATTGTTGTGAAAAATATATATAATTTCACAAAATATAGTTAGCTTATGTCCTAAATTGATTTTGTGTCAAGAACTGCTGTTAGATATAGAAATGGTACAAATATGAGTAAAACACAGGAACTGGAACCTGATGCAAAATAACTCTTTCCACATCAACTTATCATGTAGATTGCTAAACACAAAAGCTTATTGTTGACAAATTTTGTGTAAGTTGTTTTTCCATAACTCTTATTGCATACACATGGCCATATAACATAATGCTCTACCATATCAATTGGGTCAAGTTGATTATGCAACAGACTAGCAGCTGACACTATGATGCTAGCAGCCTGTATTGGGATGTGTATTAGACGGCATAGTGGAGTCAACAGAAATATCTGAACTCTGGTTGACCCCTTATGTGTGGTATTTAAAGGAATATAAGGGAGATACCATTGTTCAAAATCTAACATGATGTTTAATGTCATTGTGTTTTTGCAGCTAGTTGCCATAAATATTTTAAACAAATTAATTAATTATGTTTGTCTTTCATCTTAATGTTTTAGAAACACTTAAAAAATAGAACAACTTGCATGACAATCTTAAATATTCTATATTCAAGATAAAATTATTATTAGTAAGTTCAAATTAGAGAATTTATATAGTGCGAGTGATCACTTGATGAAAGCTTAAAATTTAGTAATAATGATGTGTCATCTGCAGCTGAATAGTCAATATGGATGCTATCGCGGCCATCTTGGATTCTCAAAACTGAAACGTCTACCTTTGAGGGAGGAATCACTATAGGTATAACATACTACAATATGAAAATGATATCTAGATTCGTTTAGGAGGAGTAGTCTTTTTCGTGAAATCTAATTGAAAATTCAATATGGCTGCCATGGCGGCCATCTTGGATTCTCAAAACTGAAACGTCTACCTTTCTGTGAGGAATCACCATGGGTATAACATACTACAATTTCAGAATGATATCTGGATTCGTTTAGGAGGAGTAGTCTTTTTCCTGAAAGACGGACGGACGGACGGACAGACGGATGGACGGACAGACAGACGGACGAAGCGCCATGACATAAGCTCACATTTACTTTGTAAAGGTGAGCTAAAAACTGTATTATCCATTTTTTTACAGGTAATAACAGATTTCTTACAAATAAATGTCAGTTTATTTACCAATCAATCAACAAATCATATAAACTTGACTCTGTACAAAAATTACTGAATTGATAATAATTATTTTCAAGATTCAAAGGGTTAAATAAAAACAAAGAATATATTATTGTATGAAATATCAGACAGGAGACAAGACACATGCAATTTAACAAGTACAGTAGAGGATATGGATTTCATATGATTTGCGATGAGTTGTAGTTAAATGCTGCTAAAACAGAATAAGAATGATGAAATCAATTGAAACAAAATTAAGAAATATTTCTTCTCAATCATTTTTAACTTAGTACATTTATTATTTTGCTTACATAGAAAACTTTGAAAAAGAGAATCTAAATTTAAAAATAAAAATATATCACTGATTTTTAAATTTAGAGCAGCCCTAATCATGTGTTTTACAATAAAGCATTACTATTCTTGGAACTATTATAGTTAAAGGATGAGACATATAAACATATACTTAGTAAATCACGCTCGGCTGTGAATTGTGATGTCATAGCAGTTGTTATTGATGTCATAGACCATGGTTTAGTGACCTCTCTCTAAAACTATACTTGAAGAATTAAAGGGCGGATGGCGGCTTTGATCTATGTGTAAACATGTACTAGCAAGAATTTGATTGGATAAGTATTCATAACCCATATATCATAAACCAAATAAAACTAACAGTCTTTTAAATTTGGTGTATGTTAACAAAAGAGAACACTCTTTGCAATACATGTATATGACAAAGGTAGTTTTTTTCTGTATCATACATATAAAAACTTTAAGCCAATTCGATATCTAGGCAATTATATCTTGCTTAAAGTTTTTCAATTAACTTTGCACTTCAAAATCTTGGTTTTGAAATCTTATCAAAAATCATAAAATACATAAAATTATAATATTTATTTACTTATCATATAAAAGGACAATGATATTTAGTCCTAAAGAGCCCTATGAATTAAAAATATTGTTTAACTAAACAATTTAAATGAAAAAATATATCAAAAGTTTATCAATTATAATATTACTAATTTACTAGTCATTAACTTCTATATTTTCATAATGGCAACATTTCTATACCAATCATCATAACGTTTCAAACATGTTTAGAAACTTCAAAATAATCTTCACTCAACTCTTGCCATTGTATAAAAGGAGTAACAGATCATCCCTTAAAGGGGCAGTAGCACGCTTTTAAGGGGAATATGAGGTGATGTCAGGAAAATTTGAATTAATTATTCAAATTGAAAGACAATGTATTCAAACTTAATGTAGCAGTAATAATTAAAATATATAATGTAAAGTTCTGCCATATTATCCTTTTTCTTATGCAAAATGGTTTAAGGTGTTCACACAAAAATGGCCTCCAATGGACTTTATGTGAATCTTTATAATTTGTTCTGACTATGGATGATTGGTTTGTGTAATGAGACTTTTGACACTAACAAAATAAAACATTTAGCATTAAGGTACAATTATCAGTGAAAATTTGAAAACATAAAATTTCCAAAAACATGCTACTGCCCCTTTAAGACCTGTTCACCTTGGATATAACATGTTAAATATAAGTAAGACAAGGTTGGCCTTACTACGGCGAAGGGGCAAGGGATTATTGCTTAGAGTAACTAGTTTGGTCCACTGTGTTGGGACTCGTCAGACTGAAGAAGCAATGGGTCTGTCTCTCCTTATATACTCTTTGAGTGGGTCACGTGACTTGTGGGTCCCGCCAGCGGTGGAGCGGTAGGGCTTCCGGCACTTACTTCCGGTACAGGGAAAAGGTCGCCGGCGGCGACTTCCGGTTCCGGTTATACCGCCGGCGGCGGGAATGACGGAAGCGGCGGATTTCGTTTCCGGTGTGTAAAGAAGTGTGTATGATAATTTTTGACACTGTGTTTGACCATTTTCTCAGGTTTGTCTTAATTATAAACAGTTTGTTTATATGGTGTAGGTGATGGCAGTACCGTTGGCAGAATAAATAGATCGAGATCCTGCATGGAGAAGACGTGTTTTGTTTTCTTTTGCACAAATTGTGGTACTTTTATCAGGGTCAGTTTAGAGTAAAAGGGACCATTCTTCTACGTAATGAGTATTGTAGAAAAATATATATAAACCAAGTTTTATGGTATTGCCTAGATTGAGTTGCCTATGACCTTCATGAGAGGATAGGCTCGGGGGCCCCTGTATTTTCCGCAAATAGGAAAAGTAGGGGCCCGTAGAAGACTGAAGAAACGATTTAGAAAAGAGTATAGCTTTATTGCAAAGGCAATAAAAGTATAAGGGCAAGATATGCATGTGGTGAAATATAAAATTTATATTTATAAAGATATGAATTAGGAGAGAATGTAGATAACACAGATGATTTTTCTGGTTGAAAGATGGAAAGATGTTTAACGCATTGTATTGACAATGGGATTGATTGTGACGTCACAGACGGGAATATTTGTGTATGACATCATAGTCTTGTGTATGTTAGACATGGGTCACGTGTGTGTTACAAAGTGACAACCATTTGTAAAACAGGCCCTGATAATGTTTACTAGATCATGGTTAAAACAATCAGAGGAAAGTAAGATGATAAAAATATGGTGGGAAGTTTTAGCCCACGATCTTTACGACCACGGTACTGCCATCACCTACACCATATAAACAAACTGAGAAAATGGTCATACACAGTGTCAAAAATTATCATACACACTTCTTTACACACCGGAAACGAAATCCGCCGCTTCCGTCATTCCTGCCGCCGGCGGTATAACCGGAACCGGAAGTCGCTGCCGGCGACCTTTTCCCTGTACCGGAAGTAAGCGCCGGAAGCCCTACCGCTCCACCGCCGGCGGGACCCACAAGTCATGTGACCCACTCAAAGAGTATATAAGGAGAGACAGACCCATTGCTTCTTCAGTCTGACGAGTCCCAACACAGTGGACGAAACTAGTTACTCTAAGCAATAATCCCTTGCCCCTTCGCCGTAGTAAGGCCAACCTTGTCTTACTTATATTTTATATCCCTGCCTTCTACGTACAAGATGTCTACCGGAAATACGCCGGCCCCTTCCTGACCTAGGTTCACTAGCGTCATTGAGGTAAAAACTCACCTTGAGCAACCAAATTCAAACACTTTGGTACCTCCACTGTCGGCGCCCATGAGACCAAAGAGGTCAATTTCCGGCCAAAATTATGTGGTCGTAAAGATCGTGGGCTAAAACTTCCCACCATATTTTTATCTTATAACATGTTAAAAATAATGCTGTTGAAAATTCCTGATATTTGTTTAGAAGCATCCATCGTTGAGACACATTAAAAAACACACTTGCTAGTAACAAAAGTAATGCATAATATACAATCATTCTGAGCAACATAGATATTCATATAATGAAATACTGAAAACACATAATAAACTCTGGATTTCTATGGAAAGGTGAATAAATGAAAAAATAACCACACACAATAAAATTGCAAAATTCAACAATTTAGAAATCTATTTCACTCTCAAAGAACCATATTGTGATTTTCATTGGCTATGCTTGATTCGTCTTAGAGGCGTATATGCCTGTCACGTGTCCGGCGTAATCCGGGTCCGCGAAAAGCTGAAGTTGAATCAAGTGTATCGGCGTATGCACAGGAACTATTGAGCATACCTCAAAGTAGCTTCATTAAACATCTTATTTATGTCAGCCGAGTCTTAAAGGGGCAGTAGCACGTTTTTTGATAACTTTATATTTTAAAATTTTCACTGATAATTGTATGTTAATGCTAAATGTATTATTATGACAGTATCAAACATCTCATTTCACAAGCCAATCATCCATAGTCAGAGGACAAAGGATTCACATAAAATCCATTGGCGGCCATTTTATGTGAACACCTTTAATTCATTTTGTGTGAGAAAAAGGAATCGCATGGTTAAACTTTACATTATTTATTTGAATTATTACTGCTCCATTTGGTTTGAATACATTGTCTCTCAATTGGAACGATTAATTTTCATTTTCTTGACATCACCTTATATTCCCCCTAAAAACATGCTACAGCCCCTTTAATTCTAACATTTTGTCGAAATATTGAAAAAACATCAACTTTCTTTAAATGCGCTGTATTTAATAAGTCATGATTGTTTTTTTATTCATAATAATAATTTTGATATTTTATCATCAAAAGTATTCATGTCACAAAATTAGTTGTGGAATGTCACACGGAAGATAGTTGTCCGCCATGATACGCCGGATTTGCACGTCTTTCAAACCGGCGTATTGTACCAATAAAGTGCTTTGCACGTTTTGTCACTTCCTGCGGCGTACGCCTGATAGCACGCCAGGTTACCAATCAAGCAGGGCCATTGACACATTGCCTTATATACAAACCTCAATGCCATGAATAAGGTAATAAAATTCAGAAAAATTTGAGTTATTCAGCCCCAAAAGAAAATTATTTTCTATAAACTTTTTCCTTGATAATATAAAAAACAACCATACTTGATTATAAGTTGTATACTTGATCACTTTTAGCAACCAATATTTTTACAGAAAAAAACCCACTGTGCAATGATTTATTTTCATGATTGTCTTATATTACTCATTTCATTTTTTTTTTAAAAGCATGAAATGTTCCCTTAAATTCATTATGGTAAAGCTCCTTTAACTTTATAAAACTCTCTCCTGTTATCAAATTAATGAGTTTTATAACGAAGATGAAATCTTGACAGTTGTCAAAATTTTAATAATTACAATATGTAACTGATATCATCTTTAAAAACCCATAAGTATGTTAACAAATTGCATTGCACTCTCGCCACATTTTAATGTATTGACCCAAAATTCACCATTCTCATTTAATGTTCTTCACTAAATTATCAAAGATTAGACTATTTAGAAAATATGAAAATAAGAATTATATTAAATCATGGAATTGCTGCACAAAACAACCTAATTGCTACAGTAGCTTAAGTTACCAAAATCTCCAAACAGTAGTGGGGGACAGAAACTCTAAAGCATTGTGCAATGTGACAATGGGCTCATGTGCACAAAGCCCCGTTAGTTCACAGACAGCTTAGCTCACCATAGAACCTGCCCTTGGGCTAAAGTTGCTTTGTGCAGTGGATCATGTACATCCTGTACCTCAGTGATAAGAATATATGTAAGGTCAATTAGAAATGACTTACAAATAGCAGGACTTTCTGTTAGACAAACAGAGAGAGTTTCATTGAAGAAGAATCGTGACGTTGTCTATATCAACAAAGCATCGTACAAAATTTGTGTGATATCATGTACCTGCAGATTGTAGGGCATTGTTCAAAACCTGGGAGATATAGCTTGATCATCAACAAGTGATATCTCCTGTTGAACACAGATTTTGATGACCATTACATCTTCATAACTAAACGCATTTCTGATCTCAAAAAGGACAAGAATTTTAGGAAAAGGTATTCCCCAATATAATGATGTTATAAGACTTTCTAGATTACAACTTTTTTATTGACAGAATACACATTTTGGAAAAAGCATATTCGACAATGCTACAAAATGTCTTGTATTCTCACAAAAAGTTGTTTTCAAGAAAATCTTGCTATTTTTTATAAATAAATGGGTTATTCAATAAAGGCAAGAGAAAAAGTTTGATACTGAAAACACTGGTGATAAGCTTAACATTCCTATTACACAACCAAGATTAGGTAATACTGAAATGATATGGCAGTATCAATTTCATCACAACTATAGATTCAAATAATTTATTTCATCATGATCATGAACACTCCAATATCACCACATATAAAACATTCTCACAACTACAGCATATAATAAATGAACTATTTGAATCAAAGGTGGACTAAAAGACAGTCATCCTCAGTAATCTACCAAACTATGGAAATACTTTGTGTTGATTTTTGTTAAACTATATTTTAAAAAGAATGGTGAATTAACGTAGGAAGCTACACTCAAATAAAATCTGATCATTCACCTTAGCTTTGAACCACCTGGAAAAGGTTCAAAATAATGTAGGGCACAATACTCATCTGAACTTAGCTTGTTTCCACTTTTAATACTTTGGTAATGCTGTTATTAACCCTTTTTATCCTACAGACCAGAAAACAGACTCAAAGTGCATTTGCTACTGCTTTCTGGGTGAAAGGATTAAAGAAAAGCTTATGACTGACAAGAAGTTAACTGCATTGATGAAGATCCAGGAGACGAGAATTAAATTTGGTTTTGTCATGAGAGAGGCTTGATGATGACGAGGATCTTGAACGTGTTCCCTCCTTCTGTCAAATACACCGACTCTGACGTTTTGAGTTCATCGTATGGGACAATGTTCTCAAGATTATGCAGGCAGCCATCAAAGTCATAGATACACTTCTTCTTAGTAACATTTCTCACATACTCGGATCCATTTGCACTTACAGCTTTTGCCAATACGGACACCTCAACGTTGCGATTTCCGTCACGAACACAGTTTGCCTTTACGCCAAGTCTAGTTTTGTTAAGTTCATGTTGATCTATTTCATAGTTTTCCTGTATTCCTATCAATATTGCTCGCGGAAAACGGACCCCCTTTGAATAAAGCTCAACTTGCCAGTCCCAACAAACGTGTTCATCGGGGACAGAGTTACTGACTGGCGTGGAAAAGAAGAATGTTCTTGCTGTGAATTCATCGAGAGAGTCAAAGTTCTCAAGGACGAGTTCACAGCTCCAGTCCTCACAGGTGTAGTTCCGAGGTGTTTTGGATGTAGGGAGAGGGGAGGAAGAGATAAGCTCATTGGTATTGGCAGAATGAGAAAGGGAGGTAACTCTGGTTTCTTCGAACCGTTCCTCAGTTTTCAAGAAACATTTGTTGACCAAGTATGCATGGTACCTGAAACAAAGGAATTTGAATGTGGAAAAGAGAATCATTTTCAATAAAAAATCCAAATCAAGCATATTTTGTGTATTGCCCATTAATAACATTTTCAAAAGATACTTATTTTGTGAAAAGATACAAGGTAATTTTTACTTCAGTTTTCTTATCATTGACAAATTGACAATTGCTTAAAGCAGGGTCAACATTTGAGGTTGTTGCATTCACATCTCATCACTTGATCACTCATCACGTGATTTAATGAAATAAAAAAATAGAGACATTGGCTTTGTAGCTCATCAAACTTCGTTTTATAAGAAGAACAGACATCTGACACAATGCCATTCCATAAACGCATCATCCCAAATCCAGAGGAACCAAAAAACAAAATCTAGTATAGACTTAACATTTACCTAAAAGCTTCTCGTAGCTTTCCTTCGAAGACATCTCCATGTTGCAGAATGAACGGATCCTGACATAAGAGCTCCAGCTGTTGATGAGACATCAGGTCAAACCTGAGACAGGAGGAGACCTTCTCCACCACTTCTCGATGAGACAGCGGATTCCTCCCACACTGAACCTGATTGTGGAGCAGCCATTTCCTAACAAGAAGAAACAGGCTCAACTCACTGTGAACAACAAGATCAGAGCTTGAAAGAAAGTCAAGCAAATTAGCTGTTGTCATTGACAAAAAATCATCACCCAGGGCAACCTTCTGAAAGTTCCATTCCACATACTGAGTGCAGAGGACTTCAAGCTTGTGGTAGTTGCAGAGTTTTGCATACTGCAGCCAAGAGACTGCCCTGAGACTATCAGATGAGGTATCAATGTTATCACACATGTAAGAGACACAGATATCCGACAAGTCCTTGACATTGTACTTGTCCGCTAGCGTCAACACCGGTAACACTGTCAGGTGACTCAGATGAATGTGGCCTGTATACATGTACTCAATGAAATCTTTGAAGACGTCCACACACTCTGGTTCTTCCATGAGAGTTATCTGATCTTTGAATGCTTCCGGCCATTTTAGGTCTGTGAGCATTGTCTTGAACACGTCACTGCACATACTGAGGATGAGTTTGTGGGCGGAGAATATAGCTCCGCCCACGATGAGCTGCACATCACTGAGGGTTGAGTTGCGATAGAGAGACAGCAGTCGATTGAGAGTGCTTGCTGAATTGTTGACAAACTGTCCATTTAAGAAGCTTGCTGCCATGGTTTTGGAGATGTTGGTTGTGTCCATTATAAATCTCACTCACTTGTATTCAGAACCAAAAGCTCTGCAACAGACAAGAATTTACCTTTAAAATATTTATGAAGAATAATATAACAGGTGTTTATTTTTGGGTAAGAAAAGGGGTCATAACCTAGTGTATGGAAGTGGAGGGCAGCATACATAAAAACCAGTACCTGTTACATTCAGACAGTGACTTATTTAAGTAGACTTGCAGGTTAATGTTGTGTTGCTCAAGTAATTTTCAGTTATATATATTCAGAAGATGAATAAGTTGCATGAATGGTTTTCTCGCTTGTAATTTATGCCGGGTCCTGTTGATTTTTTGCACACAGGAAGAGAGGAAATCAAGCTGTTGTTACATTCATTACTACCTCTTATAGATGTTAATTGGCACCGCTTCCAACATTAACATCTAGTAGAGGGGTAATGAATGAAACAACAGCTTAACGACCACTTGATACATTAATTTTTGTGGATGGCGAAACAGGTGAGTTGGTTAGCTGCTGGAATGGTCATTGCTGGTGGCGTTGCCTGAGTTTGAGTGTGTGGGTTCGAATCCTGCATGGGACTCAGCCCAAAAAAGTACAACTGTACTTTTGAAGGTAGACCCGTTTTGGGGAGGGAATGCAAGGAGTGTAAATAAAAGTTTTGCATTTTGGCAAAAAAGATGAAAGTTTGAACTAACCATCCGTCATTCGGCCGGTAAAATGCATTTAAGCCATCATTTTAATGCAATTTAAACTGCTGCATTAACTATTAAGGAATTAGTTCACAGATTAACGATTTTGTTTACAACGAAAACAACATGAAACTTGAGACTTTGAGTTCCAAGTTACACGTACTACTTTGAAAGTGAATTATTTTGCGTTGACAACCTCTAAATTTCATGAAATTATCTCTCTTAACATACCCTTACTCAAGTTAAACCGTCATGTGAAGTGCGATTAGCACACGCAGGCGTATGGTAGTTATGTCCGTTGAAATAAACAGCTGACCCAAAACAACAGTAGGCAGCCATTGAACGGTAGCCCGGATGTATCGCAACTTCTCACTCGAAGCGATATCCCACAATGCTATGCGACGCTTGAAGCACGATGGCCGACCATACTCCAAGCCGACATGAAAAAAGTTTAGGATTGCTTACAACGAAGTTTGTATCGCTTCTCCAAGAAGCTAAGGATGGAGTATTAGATCTGAAAGTGGTAAGTTAACTTGACGTGTTTTTTGGAACGCCAGTGGCCTACATTTCTTGGTTCAGACCACGAATGAATGGCATGTCACAAAAACAGCATTGTTTCCGTCAAAACTCAAACGAAAAGTTTGTTTTCTTGTCATGCCAATGGAATTTGACAACATTCTATCAAATTCTACTATATATTGTACATTTTTATTTATTTCGATCTTAATGATGCCATTATAATAAAGAAAGATGAAATATATTTTGAAATCGCGAATCCACTATTTTGAAAATTTCACGCTCTAGTGACCTCAAAATATCACGTGGTCCACCTGTCACTAAAATGGGATCATCCGTCGGCGTATCAAAGGCACATGCCACCTGTTGAATTTAGGCTGTTGATATTTTGGTTTCTTGAATAATGTAAAGATGGCCTTATATGATGAACTATTACGGATGTTTTGGTATAATCAGTATCAAAATTCACTATGATGTACATCTCATTTAGCCTTTTATGTTTTGGTCTATTTTCATTTCCAGATAATAACATTACTCATGTTTACATTCCTAATATAGACATACGTTTAGAAGTTTTTAAATTGTTACAATTGTTACAATTGTCCATCTGTTTGTCAGCAAACCTAAGGTTGAATGATGTTTTACTGCCTAATGCACAACATTCTGTCATTGTTTTCTAAATGTTTTTGCATGAAGAGCCACATTATCCATTTAAATATGTTTTCGCGATGCTATTAAAACCTGTTATGTAGAATTAACTAGGTACTTTCTGTATAAGAGTTGACTATCGTGAATTATGATTCAGAGGTTAAAAAAACTTGTCTGGTAATATAACAGGAAGAAGAGTGTAGTTTTCATTTTCACTCTTTATACATTCAACTTTATGACACTTTGATATGTTATCAAATATTGCTGCATGAATATTACGGGGAAATTTCTTTTAACACATCATCCCTTTAGTCTGAAAGTAGATTTAATACTAAGTAGGAGTTGTGAAAGGATTATAGGACATAGAAACGTTTAAGGTCATCAGACCTATACAACTACTTATTTGGCATACTTTTGTGATCCGGTACAAATAAATGATTATATATCATTTATTTGCATTCATACATGTTATACTAAACAACTAATTATTTGTATAGCACCAATATCCAGCTCAGAGAGCGCTGCTCAAAGCCGCTTTGGTTTTCCCTCGATCATTGGATATCAGTTTTCAAGACACATCTTTTACCATCTCAACTCCCGGGGGAGCATACTATCAATATTAAAACTATCAATGTTATTACTTTTTTTGAAAAGACATTAATAAGAATATTTGGCAAAAATTAATGCAATTAATATATATCACTCTAAAACCTATTGATTTATCTCTTTGAATGAACAATAAGCACTAGAATATAATTCTCAACCAAATTATGATTTATATTGTTTATATTTCTTTAAATCTTCGTTTTGTAAAGTTATTATCTCGTATGTTATCCCTTTAGATAAGAAGTAAGGCTAGGCCTTATGAGCTACAGGAGCAATGGCTCTTATTTTTTTACGTCATACGTTCATCTTGTTCCCAATACTTTGCAGGCAGCAGATCAGTTGGCCGTGCGACAGAAGCGGAGAATATATGACATCACAAATGTGTTGGAAGGGATCGGACTGATTGAAAAGAAGTCCAAGAATAGTATACAATGGAAGTAAGTTGGTTACATATTCTATTTGATTTGCTCAACAAGCTACAAGTACATGTTATATTAATTGTTGCATTTTTGTTTTTCCATAAATATAGTGTTGTACATCAACCCTGGCATTGGTGCAATACTGTTTCATAACTGCCTAACAGTTGTAGCAGGGTGAGATATAAGTATTCCTACTGGCCTCGGCTAAATGGATACCTCTGTAGTTGAAACTGTTCAGTGTTTATAATATTCAACCCAGAGCTCTGAGGCTCAAATCCCGGTGGAGGTGATCTCACAATCACTTCTGTTACATTTGGTACCCAATGTTTTGACTGGAACTCTCTAGTTCACAAATGACTCTGATTAGGTCTAACGAGGTGCCTGATAACTCTAAATGACTTGACTCGATGACGAGTCACTTTGTGAAGGGGTGTGTATGGCAGGGTGAGATATAGGCGTTCTGACTGGTAATGGCTAAAGAAATATCTTTTTTGCCGAAATCAAAAGTGTCTTACTCTCAATCCTGAGGTCCCAAAATTTAATCCCAATAGAGGTTATCACACAATCACTTCTGTTAGATACTACATAGTAATAATAATGAACATTTTTAAGCCTAATATCCAGTGCAAGCACAGCTCATTGGCTGTACATTATTTCCCTGAAGGAAGTACCTTCAAAGCCGCTACTAAACGCTTCGCGCGACCACATAGGTCCATACTTCCCGTATTCAGGTACCCAATTGTACAGCTGGGTAGACTGAGTGCAATGTGGATGAAGTGCCTTGCCCAAGGACACAACACAGTGTAAAGCCCAGGTCACAAATCTTTGGTGTCTCCACCTGGATTCGAACCCGGGACTTTGGCGTGATAGAGCAGCACGCTAACCAATACACCACCGCGCTCTGCACTGTTGTACATAAAGGCTTCACAGTAAAACAACATTGTTCATATAAGATTAATAGTGATACAATGTTGTACGCAGGAACCCAATAGTAATACAATTTTGTTTTCCCAGAGGTGCAGGGCCGGGATGCAACACACGAGAGATCTCAGATCGACTGGTGACACTGCAGGGTGATATTGACGAGCTGGAGCGACAGGAGAGGGAACTCGACCAGCACAAACTATGGGTACAACAGAGTATCAAGAACGTCACGGACGAGGTCACCAACACAAGGTACAAGCTTTCTGTTTTGTTGTTGATTAACACTCGCATCCATATAGGCCTGTAAACAGGCCCATTAGCATTAGGGATGTCAAGATACACCGATGCATCGTCGTGGAACAGTTCACGATACAATATATATTTTTGATACAAATTTTTAGTGAGTATCGTTAACTTTTTGTGTGGGTATTGTTAACTTTTTCTGTGAATATTGAATCAAGAAATAAAGAGTTGGTTAAATTCCTTGTTAAGATAGCTTTGATATAGATTTAAATGACTTTTCATATTTTTGTGTTTAAATGCTTGTAATCAGATAAGTCCTGTTTCTAATATTATATTTTGATCCCTGATTTTGTATCTCACCGTAATAATGTCGCATTTAGTGTATCGTGATATGTATCGTATCGTGACCTCAGTATTGTGATACATATCGTATCGCAAGGTACCTGTATCGTGACATCCTTAATAAGCATATATATGCAACTGGTTTCTTAGGAATAAAAGGGTAAAGTCTTTTAGATTTGTCAACTACATAAAGTCAACACCCTTGTGAAGCTATTCATGTGCACTAGAATATAAATGTACTACAGCATTACGAGGCTTCGTAGAATAGTCTTGTCATAAATCATATGTACATGTTGGGATATAAAAAGATGTTAAGAGTATATTCCTGAATACTTAGTTTGAAGTATCTGAATTATTAAAGTGAAAGTCTTATTCAATGAAATTTCTAGGTTTCATTTAATTTTTCGTTTAATTGAGAGTCTTTTTCCATGACGATCTAGGTTAGCTTTTGTGACACACGAAGACACATGCAAGTGCTTTAAAGGAGATACACTACTGGCTATACAGGCACTCTCCGGTACACAGCTCGAAGTTCCCATTCCAGAAATAGTAAGTGTTCTTTACAATATAGAGGCTGAGAGTTTCCTCTTCAATTGTTTTGATCGTTGATAATGAAATAACAGTGTTCCTTGGTGATCGGAGTAAAGAGTCTTTTTATCCAATTTCTCAGAAGATTATAGGTTATAGGTAATGACAGGCCGAGGAGGTTTGCAAATTTTAAAGTAATCCCTCTTGGAACACTGGAAGCAGTTTTGTCATTTAAACGGACACTCTTAGACTTCCACTTTCATTCACAGCTCAAGTATTGCTAATTTATCATATAGTATGTATTATGTTAACTAAGTCCTGATGTGTCATGAAGAATATGCTAAACCAGTTATTCCTCATTGCGAAAGAAAAAAAAGCATTCTATGATTGCTAATGTTCTATTTATGTTGCATCAGAATTTGTAAACAAGCAAATGAAAATTAATCCTTGACTTTGCAAGCCTTCAGGAGGCAAATATAACAGTACCTGTATGGTCTTCAATGTGTGTTCTCTGTGTGTAGGGTCCCGGTTTCAAGAAGAACTACCAGATCCATCTCAAGAGTCATGCGGGTCCCATCAACGTTCTCCTCGTCAACAAAGACGCTGATTCCAATAGTCCAGTTGTTGTTCAGGTTCCTCCTCCCAAAGATGATGGCATTGAAAACACATCAAACCAAAATGTTGACCCCATTGCGCAAGGTCGTCAAGGTCAAAGGTCACAAGGAAAGGTGATCATATGTCTCTCATTTACATTGGTGGAAGAATTTTATCCCCATTTGTTTCTAATTGTTTTAGATTGCTAGCCTGCTTGAGACTTAGTATATTTGACCTACAGAAATCTTTTGTTGTCGACTTCTGATTGGGACATGCTATGGATATTATTTGTTGGTGACGTTTATCACCCTTACTCTTTCAAACTAAGTGGAATGTACATCAGTGATAATGTTTTATAGAAGCCTGTTATTAATAAACTTGTTCGTTCCGAGTTTCAGTATAATTTCGACAAATTTTACAATAAATTTCACTGTTCTTGCTATGTTAAATTTTGCAATATTATTAATTAAAGAAATCTCCAAAATCACCACTGAAGCAAGCACAGCACATAGCAGCAGAAATGTCCGCACCAGTCACAAGAATGGCAACAAGATCGTCACCAAGGAAAAACTCTCAGGAATTACCTCCACAAGGTAAGCTGTTAACTGAGTCGAGAGTTCCGCCAGCGATCCCTGAAAAGTATTTGAGGGGGAGGGTTTAAAGTATGGTTGCAAACATGAATTAAACTCGTGTATATATTGAAGGTTGTGTGAGCTCTCAGATATTTTGTATCTTGAGAGGAAAAAGAAAGAAAAATG
The DNA here is from genome assembly GCA_916613615.1 of Steromphala cineraria. Classification (NCBI taxonomy): domain Eukaryota; kingdom Metazoa; phylum Mollusca; class Gastropoda; order Trochida; family Trochidae; genus Steromphala; species Steromphala cineraria. The sequence continues at coordinate 9,929,163 of OU744730.1, forward strand.
GTAGAGTTGTCTCCCTTTGTGGTATCCACCATTTGTCATGACTAGCTTCAAGACCTCGAATTGTCCCTCCTTCCAGTGTTTGCAACTTTGCAGGCTCTTGTAAGTCCTATTTCTTAGACCATGCCAGTCTTAATTCATTCTTTAAAACAACATCTCAAAATGTGAAGAGGTAAAAGAAGTTCAGCCATTAATCTAACACTACATGTCCAATAAAGAGTTTAGAGTTTGAATTGAGGTTGATATTGCTTTTAGAAAGGTGCCCCTGTTTATGCTGGGAGCCACAGGCACTCAATAAATTTTCCGCAATTACTTTGGAATTATAATATTTATGAGCTTTGAGTTTTCATTATTTAAAAGAGTGGGTCCATGTTTCAGCTTCCACATCAGCAGCGCCCTCTACCTCCAACACACTCGCCTCAGGTGGCTTTGACACACTTCCTTCAGACATGCTCTTCGACCCAACTCGTACAGACTATGGTGGGTATAAGTTGTCTCTTGACAGTGCTTCTAAGCTGGATGTGATTTGTTCACACTAGTTTTCGTTCACACATCAGAACCAAAAGCATAGCACTGAATAAAGGAAACCTCAACAGCTGGAACTATGTTATCAACAAGGAAAGTGAGGCTTATGGACTTTGTAGCTATATAGATCCATAAAAGATACTTTGTGGAATGCCAGTTATGCTATGAATGGAACCTGTGAGAATTTTAACTGGTAATTGTGTACACTCAAGTTACCTTGAATAATATGTTGAATGAACTAAATTTGCTAATATGCATTCACTTTCATTACTCTTGTCATATTGTGGTTTTAATTTTAATTTGTCCAGTTGATATATTTTGATTAGTATATTTGTTGTTTCAGATGTTGATGGATCTTTCATTGATGATCTCATTACATCAGAAGGTAAGTTGATATGTTGATATTTAGTTGATAAATGAATTTCTGAAAACACTATGTGAAACAACTAAAGGGAGGTAACTCATGCAAGTATGGGTACTTAAAAGCATCAGGGCAATTCTTGTATTATTTCCATGAGAACATCTGTCGAATCATCCTTTTGAAGATCTTCAATTATCAAATGCATGCAGCTGAAATATAAACCTCCAAACCAAGCAGATCGAAAACAACACAATTCACTTACACAATTATCAAATGATATACAAATTGTTCATCCACAGCCTTCGCTCCTCTTCTCCGACTCAGTCCACCTCCAAGCGACCGTGACTACTACTTCAACCTCGACGACACAGAAGGGGCGTGCGACCTGTTTGATGTTCCACTTCTCTCCATCTGAGGATTGTTCTTCTCCCCTGTAGGCGGGGCTGAGCGACGTATATCCTAGCGTAACTAGTGCTAACCCCATGTGTTCTTGTGTGTAGCGGGAGGGTACGTCGTACCACCTTGAAGGGTACCTCCCCCCCTATCTATATGCATATATACATCAGCTGGGTTCTAACTGTCTCACCGAGGTCAGTCCTGTAGGAGAGTCCAGAGCAGAGTATCGGACAAGAAGGTCCTCGGAAGACTTTATCAATGTTGATTTGCTCCTGATCGATTAAACAAGGATTCAACAGTAGCGGAAAACTCAACTTTAGATGAAGTAAAAGTTGTTTTGGCTTTTATGTTTAGTGATTGAATCAAGGTGCTTTCCAATGTAGATCTACCTGGAGTACATTAAGGATTGAAGATTCACCCCGCCGCTAATGGCTGAAATATTGCCCAAGCTCCGTTGAGCTCTAACTCAATCACTCAAGGTTCACTGAACAGTTGAGAAGAGTAAACTAAAATTAAACTTGATACAGAAGTCTTGCCTTCTACTGGGAATGGTTTCAGGATTGTGCTTTGAAAAATCATTAGGTAATGTAATTATCAAGGATTTCTATGTTTTGCAGATCTACAGTGTGTACTGTAAGTTTACAGGACTGAGTATCATCTAGTATTGGTTATTAGCTTTCGTCACGGTTGTTATAGAGATCTCCGTGATGTTGCATTCTCTCCTCACGAAGCCATCGTTATCAAAGCTTGTAGTTTGAATATTTATTGGTTTAATTTAATTAGATTGTTTTAGGGTTCCATTTTGAAGCTGTCATGGATTCAAAACTCTCACGGAAGAGAAAGCAAATCGGCATGAAATGTAGAAATTAGGAGTACTGCATAAATGACATGCCATTAGGAGCCTTGCGAAGAATGAACAGCAGTACAGATTCTAGAAGAATTAGGTTGCCTTTGCTGAGGATGTAGCTGCTGAGAAGATTTTACTTCAGCGTATCTTTGTTTCAAATAATGCCACACAATTTATGTTTATCAGTTTTGTGCCGAATTCTTGACATTTATGCGCAGCTAAGTGCTGATATATATGATAGGCAGATTATTGGCAACGATATTGGGGCTGTTAATTATCAACAATCTGCCAAAGCTTAAGATCATTGAAGCGGAAACAATCTTTGTTGTTGTATTAGAAAGTATTCTTCCATGATAATTCCATGCAGGTCTTATACAATGCAAAATACAAATAACTTGTTAATGGTAGTCTTCCAAGTTGTATCAAAATTGTATTCATTTCATCAAGAATGTCTCACTGCCAGGGGTGATGTGTGTAAGAATTAAGTCTGCTATCTTATTATGCATTTACTTCACAAATATCCTAAATATTTTTTCACTTCCGCTTACAGGGATTATTGATTAACCGCATATGGTAATGCTTAGTAGGCTGAGCTGACAACCCATACCATGACTATTTTCAAAAGTTTTATAGATTTATCAAAATTAACCAAAATCATGGTTGTTGGTTGATCAGTTTCCAGGCTTTTTTCTGTCAACATTATTTAAAGTTGTCATTTCAATTCCAGTCCCTAGAAAATGTTTTGAATTCAGTTATTAGGATATTGACAATGTTATTATTTTTGTCAGTTAGGTATATTTAGCAATCGTTTGAGTAACAAATCTAGTTTTGTTTGTCAGAATTGAAATTAGTTATTATGATGCCAAACCTCCAATGTTGATTCAAGAGTAATCATAAATGATATTGTTAAACAAAGTAAGATTGTTAAAATATTGATCCAGAGTTTATTTCAGAATTTTTAAGAAATGTTCAAGAGTTTTTAGAAACATGTTAAAGCCCTCAACAATCAAAGTTGACTTGATTGTTTTGAAGTCACTGACATTTTTGTTGAATTTGGAAGAAAGAAATTGTCACTTTCTTTTGAAATATTTTGTGTATATTTTGGATATAAATTTTTGATGGCATTAAACTATGAAGGATGATTAAAGAACTTACGATGTTTTGGGGTTGCCAAATAACATAAGTTTTTATGTAGAATTTAAAAGCTATCTTGAAAGCTTATACAGTTTAAATCAATTTTGAGAATACTGGTATTCAAGGTGTTTTTTTATTTTCCCTGAAATCAAAATCCTTTTTCTTTTACTTCAAAATGTCAAAATGGTGATTGAAAGATGTACATGATGTAAATATTGGAACATACATAAATTTGTTGTTGTCATTCTTGTTTACGACACAGATGTACATATATATATATTTGTATGTTTCTACTTTCTTAGCCCTGTCTAAAATTAATTATGCAAACCAGTAACACAGCAATGTTTTGCTCTAAATTTCCATGTAAATGATAATCTCAAATCATCTTTCTATTCATGTTGTGTATCTATCATTTTCAAATATCTTCTTTTATTACTTTCTTGTAATTTCAACGTCTATATCTATCTTCAAAACTAAAATCATTCTGTTACTGTGTTTAATTTTCAACTAAAATAATATCTTGTCGATTTATTTCACACTTATGTTACCTAGCAACCATTGTCCATTTTCACACATGCAAAATAGAACTTTGTTAAATTGTTGTAAAATATTCAAAATGATATAAACAAATTTAATCCAATTAACATCTTCTGTTTTTTTTGCCTTTGTATAATCCCTTTGGAGCTGATTAAGTATAACATAGCTAATGGCTGAAATATTGCCCAAGCTGCTTACAACAACTAACAGTCTAAGTAAACCTAGCTTCGATATTATCTGTTTCAGTCTGATATTGAGTCTAGAAAGGTCTAGTAGAGGGTCGCATCAGCCCATGTATCGAATCCACAATAGTCTGCCTTCGCATGTATAACATTCATGACGTTGGAAGGTCATAGGCCACAGAAAGGTCTGCTGACGCAACCCTCTACTAGACCTTTCTAGACTCAATATCGGGGTGAAACAGGTAATATTGAGGCTAGGTTTACTTAGACTGAACAACTAACTCACTGATTAAGAATACAATAGCTCCATCCATCAAGTTTTGTCAAGTACTATTTTAGTTCAAACAAAAAGCAGTTTTTTGCCATGAAGACCAATTGTAATGTCACTCAGTCCCCATAACACATAAGATGGTTGGGGCTACCTTATTGATCTTGCCTATATCTGCTGAATTTCAGTTAAGCCATGGCAGGTACAAGATTTGTGTTACACTTTTCCTTGTTCCAGAATCTCATTAAAACCAGTTTGAATCTAACGCTCCTACCTGGAACCGTGTATGATAGTATTACTTCGGCACTCTATGTTGCCATTTTCACATCATTCTCGATAATTCAGAGGTAACGTTCCGATAAAATCTCCACTGACGTTAGTGAGATTTTATCGGAACGTTACTTCTGGATTGTCGAGAATGTTTCCACATTTAATATGGACTTTTCCATGTTTTTCAACCTAATATGGCAGTTTCTTTGGTAAGTCTTCCCAACAGAGAATAACTGATCAAAAAGGCAGCAATGTACAAGTTTGATTTGATGTAAGATAGCTTTGTCACTTGAATCATACTCACATACACTTTTTGGAAAAGAAAAAAACAAGGACAAATCAGTATTGAGTAACAGGAAAGTTTATTGTGTTTGAAACAGAAATGCATGTTAGACCGTAAATATATGTACAATATCACAGTTCAATGTAACAGAAAATGATCTTCAAATGCATAAGTGGCCAACATAATGAACCTTATTAGGGAATAATTGCTCTTAACTGATCTTGTACTCATTATGCAAGTAGTTTCATTTTTGGTGAAATTTTGAAATCACTTGCAAAAGTTCCCAAAATTTAATTTAACACATAGTTTTCATGGTGACCTGAATTAAAATTTAATATTTCATAGCCCAACAAATACGTTTAAGAAAATGAAACAATTGACAGTATATAGGATGAATTGTAATCCATGTGTTCATTTTATTCTTGAATGAACAAGTTAATATTATAAGAAATAGATAAAAATATTTAAAGACAATGAAAGGGTTTAGTTTTAAACAGATATATAACATCTGAAATGAATGACTTTCAAGTGAATGAGAAAACAATTCTGTTAGCGCAGGAGAGCATGTGGGTTGTGTAAGATTTTTCTTAAATGTTATTAATTTAACCATTTTCAGGCTGGTTTTACTTTTGGCCTTGTAACATCAGCAGAAATCAGCAGTTTGAATATAAATCAAGATGTGCATTAACAATATTTCACCATACAACCTGGTCTAGAATTAAACTTAAGAAAGGTCATAGATAAGATTAAAATTGTGATGGACGGATTTTTATCACAGACAAATTAAAAAAAGAGCATCTGGCTTTGATAGGGCGATTTATAATATTGCACGGGCAATGACTTTATTTGAAACTTCTAATCAAACCACAGGACTATGTTCATACAATATACAGAGTTTGTGCATGTGGACATTTACAAAGCAATATTGATACGATATAGGCTTTTAATTGATAAAATTTTGCATTTAATTATTATGTTCGTAAAATTTGATGAAAGATTTGTCTTAAAATGTAATTGAGTAATCCTTATTTGAAACCTCCTAAACAATTTTAGAAATCAAAACCCTCACCGAGACGTATCAATTATTCTGAATTTTCTCTTGATATGTACATTATCAAATAAACTGAATTCTGACATTTATTTTGAAGTTCGTTGACATATGTTTTTCTCATTGAGCAATAATCACAAAAGCATTCAAAACTATACTTAAAATACCAATAAATTTCAGCAGCAGCAAAATCAAATTTTACCAAAATACGAGTTCTTTGGTTAATGAACATACAGGTATTTGTACAGAAGCTATATATAATATAACTAGGAATATCATCAAAAAGGTTTTATATCACAACTTTCACAATATATTTACAACCAACTTATATATAAACTATATATTAAACAATATACTGGTGCGATTTACAAGTTTGAAAAATAATGCAAGCAGTGATAAAAGTCAGCTTGTTATGAGGCAACATGAAATTAATATTTCAGTGAGGTAAAAAACAATGAGAAAGGATTTTAAAAGACTACAGTTTTCAAGATGATGAAAAGTATTCACCTAAGGCTGTGGCATTGAGCACAACAAATTTTGCGCACTTTGAACGGACAAAATAATTAAGAGATATAAGTGAAAATCAAATAATTATCATTAATAATAAACTCCTTCATTGAATTATTAATCATAAAAATTTCACTATATCTTGTATATGGAAAATGCATTAAAAACATTGAATTCAAACCCCAAGTTCATATACTGAAGCATACACCTTTGTAAACTTCAGTGTTAGGTAAATCTGTACTATTTGAGGTTTGAAATAACAAATAAATAAGTTTATAATTTTATTTTTATCTCTTCATCCTGACTATTAAATGCAACAAACAAAATACATTTCCAATTTTTGAGTGAAAGAAATGCAGTAGCAGTAAATATAAAATGTCAAAATTTTCGGATTATTTTTTTCCTTAATCTTATCACGGATATATCACAAGTTGAAGTTTACAAGAGTCAAAAATTAAGGATTGCATAGTATATTGGCTTAGTTTTTTATTCTTTTAGATTTTGAATAACATCATGATATCAAATTAATAAATAAAAAAAACCCACCTTTTTATCATGGGATGCCAATTTTACATGTTTTGGCATATCAATAATTTCAATTAATTTCAATCAATGATATTATTGCCTTTCAAAAACACAATCAAAAACATTTTAGTTTTTTTGTTCTTCCACAGAATTCTATTTCAACAATATTTGAGAGACAAATCTTTTATGAATATTGGATATGGATAAATTTACAAGTATTAAATTTCTTAATCATTTTAGTAAATTCAATTTTGATTCACTAAACTGGTTTGATTCAATGTTATGTAAGTAAGGTAAATGCAAACATGTCAAAAATCATAAACTGAAAGTAAACAAATTGATGAAATATACAAAATGCATAAATAAAATCGATTAAATCCATAAGGTGACTAGGATCATGTTGAAAGTTTCTCTCAACGTCAAAATCAACATATAAATCATATGAAATTAAAACAATGAATAACAAAAAGTTGAGGTCAGTATATGCTTGAGCCATTTTACAAATCCAAATTAGAATAAACTGATATTACAAAATTAGCTACTTTCACACTTGTTAATTTTGTACAAGGACAAAACAGGAATTTCCTTTTTATAAACATGAAAAATCTTATTTGATTACATTTCCACCTGTTTAATTCATTCTCATATTGTGTCATTCTATTACATAGTTTTGAAATATACCAAAACAACGATTATAACAAAATCAATATGTATCATAAGTTATCATAACTTAAAATAATATCAACAAAAAATATCACGATAGATATTTGTGTGAAGTGCCATCAATTATATGCATAACACTAAAAACAGTAACCCCCACAACCCCACGGGCCAGAAATTGGGCTAAATACCTTTTTTGTTACTGGTTCTTGGCAGTGAGAGGGTTAAAGTAATTTACAGACGATTATCACAGTGTTGCACATATTGTAGTTTTGATTACCGTAAACATTTCTTATTGTAGAACGCAGGCTGAACTTCCATCTTTGTTTTTTCCATTGCCCTTCGTAATCCGACCGTTTTCTCCGCCATTAGCCTGTGGCTGAAGTGAAACAAGAGATTATTCATGAAAGCACTTAAAGATTAAATTTTTAATCATTATCATATTTATCATCAAGAATCCTTTAGAAATAAAACAGCTTGTTTAATAAAACATATTTGCCACTTTTATCATAAATCAGAACTATTTAAATTATTAACAATAACATTAAATGTTTAATTTTATCAAGAGATTTTACAAATACTTTTCAGGAATAATTCTAAAGAAATTATCATTTATTAAAAATTATGAAAGACATTTAATTAACATTGATAATAAACATGTACTTGAACAATAAACAGAAAGATTATCCTTTAAACATATGTAACAAATACTATAACGAACAAAAATAATCTAGTCTACAAATATGTTAGTAAAAGCACTTCATGATCATAGATCAATGAAGTATGTAAACATAAGCGTGCAGGGATGTTAGAAGTGGTGGGTTCAATTAAAAAGCTTAAAATCATGATAAAAATATTTAAAAACGATAAAAGTTTTCGTTAATCAAAAATGAAAGCTATAGATGAAATTGAATGAACATGTGGTTTTGAAAATTCAAAAGAAATTCGATTTGATGTAATTCTGTAGGTAACTTAAATGATAAAAGTTTGACACTACTTGAATACTTGTATTGCAGATTTTCCTCCATTTGGCCTGACTGCAGCCAATATTAAGCCACATGTTCTGAAGTTAGACAATTGTAAGTTATAGGTCAAGCCTCTAGGGGCAGTAGCTAGGGGCAGATAACTCTTGTGTACCATTTGTTATAAATTAACAGTTAATCTTTGTAATCATTGTTGTTTAGCTAATGCAAAGTTTGGTCTGCACTAAAATGGTAACAGAACATGTGCCTTTCTGCGCTGTTTTCAGACCATGTGGAGGAGAAACTCCCTAATGGAACGAGTTTGTATCCTGTTGGCATCAATATTTTGAATTTTGTTTTCCTCAGAACAAGATTGATTTTCATCAGGCTGTTGAACAATTTATTTAGGTTGTATACACAAGATGTTAAAGGAATGATGATCAAAACATCACAACAATTGTCAAATCATGGAATCAAAGCCATAGAAGTAATGTTATAGGATATCAATTGCATCCTGATACATTAGTGTCTTGTAGTCATAGAAATAAGTTATACACCAATTTTTTTACATCTTTTTTGATAACGTCATTTTCTTAAGTAGGGAACAAGAAAGATTAGAGCCATCATAATCATAAAGCCGTCAAAAGTTATGATTGTTATTTTAAACCACGGTCACTTTGAAATGCCATAAGTACAATGCTTCAAGATTAATTTTTGGCAGATTATGGAAAACTCACAGCAAAGTTATTAGTTATTGTACTATGAATTCAAATTTTCACAAAAATGTTATTAAATGTTTTCAAAATCAATTCAAATTGTACATTACAGCAATCAATAAAAATCACTCAAAATTATCAAATTAATTGATACCATATCAGTCAGTGGACACATTGTTACTCAAATTCAGAACTTTGTTGTTCACATAATTAATTTAATTAAATGTTAATCACTTCATGTCATAATTAGATTCTTTACTATCTTACATCAGCATAGTTTGGGGTAGATTTTGGTCTTAACCGGTGTAACAGGCTCAAAAGACTCTACCGCCTCAAATAACTCTAGAGTCATATGGGCCTAGCCTCAAAAGACTCTAGAGTCATGTGGGCCCAAGGACACGCCCAGTCTCAAATGACTCTATCCAGGCTCAAATGACTCTAGCAAATAATCAATCTGTGAAATCAAATTCTCACATGAGTCCAAGGAAACGCTCAGTCTCAAATGACTCTATCCAGGCTCAAATGACTCTACCAAAGTAATCTGTGAAATTGAATTGTCTTTATGTTTATTTTAAACCTTTGATAAGTCTAAATGTTTTCATGCACTGGATTTACATCCGCCCCAAATTATTAAATCTCATACTTTTAATCTGCGTTTCGAGAAGAGAATACTTTCATGTTAATTATTCATTGTAATGAAAACTGCGTATTATCTAAATGGCAGCTTCAATTTTGATTTCATGTTGTAACATTTATTACTTGACGTCACTGATGAGTTTAAACTATAGTTCTTGACTGAAATTGTAACAATATTTACACATATCATCACTATGAAGCGTTGAATCCGTATGTTGTCGTTTGCGACTATACTTTTACTTTTTTGAGGATACTAAGCAATTTTATGAGAGCATATTTGGTGAATGGTTATATCATTTAAATCAGTTTTTATATCCATGGCTTATGTATTTATTATTGATGCGTTTTTTAAATTCATTTTTTTTTCAAAACTTTTAATCACGTTCAAGTTCAATTTTCGTTACATGTCAATAATTTGAGGGAACTGTTATAATAAGCGTCAAGAAAAAAATCATGTTTGTCAAGGTTTTGAGATATCAACTTTTACAAAAATATATTCATCTTGTGTACTGCAGTATGGTATTGCAAGATTTTTAAAGAAGTATTTCGGCAATTTTCCATGAACAATTGATATAAAGGACAGAAGACTGAAGATTAGGTGTTATAACGTTTTGATAATGAATGATTTTTATTCAAAATTATACACCAAATCCATTTCATTATCAATTATATTACAAGTTATTCATATCCTACGTCTGTAATTATTTTACAAATGAAGAGTTTTTTTTAGCCGAGAATAGTTTTAATCGTCGTCATACGTATCATCTTAACCAATAGTCTTATGACTTTAATCCTAAGACATCAAATTTTTATTTCTCTTTTCTTTGCTGTAACCACCATGAGACGTTTGTTAAAAAAATTAAGTTTTGTAAAAAAGAACATGGAGAGCGCTGGTCTTTAAAAAGGCTCACTCTATGTATACCATTTCACTTACAAATTTCGAAATGGTAAAATCGTGCTTTTTTTCCTACATTGCAGTCATTTAATTTGTAGATCTAGTTAAGTATCTGAATGGCAGTTTCCCATATTGTCAGGCTACCTGTTTAATTTTTAAATTATTTTATGTTCTACGTTTTAGCCAATTATGTTACCGAATAATCGCTTGAATAAATCTATCCTAATTCAGTATCAGACTTCATCTTTTTTAGACGAATGTAGTCTCCATTCAATGATTTCAGATATATTCATCTTTTCATATTTTAAATACTTGACAATGTAAGAGCAAAAAACTACATTGACGAGGAATTTAGAAGGATAGATATCATAGGACGTGTTTCATACGACTTTTACGCAACAAGAAGGGATATTTATTTTCGGAACATGAGCAATAGCGAATGTTAAATACAGACTTGCAAGAGTAAAAGTTATATGACAGACCTTCGACTGTTATACATTCTGTATATCTGTATCGTAATCAATGCATGACTTCACAAACTAGAATTTTACAACATTCTAAGCGGTTTCAATATTTTCGTAAAGTAAATATGCAATTTTCATTTTCGGATATGAAACAGGAAGATGGGACACTTGTGGAATGAACTCTCTTTAGAGATACAAGGACCTTTCCATTAGGTCTGACCGCAGCCCCGTAGGTCGCATCATAGTTTGCAAGTTTAGTGAAGGCAAAACCTAGTCATTTGAGTAATAATCACGGCCAAGTATGATGCTTGTGGTAATAAGACAACTGTTTGTTGATATTTTGTATTACAAACTAAACTGAACTAAGTTATGCATTCTAAAACAATACCTGTTCACGTTTTCATAAAACTCTGTACAAATTATGTCGTTTTAAAATCTATTTGGCTAGCGGAGATAGGATAGTGAAAACAGGCTTGTGAGTCTAGCGTCCTACAATAAATTTGCGAAACAAAACAATCTTAAGCCACGTTTCGACTCATCTTGAGCTTGACAACCATACCAGCAGTTGTGTTAAAACGTCACCTAACATGAATAAAGAACTTGTCATCCATCTATTCCTCATTGTCATTCCAACTTCTAAAATGTCTTTAGAATTTTTTGCTTGTTTACATAGTAATTTATTTTATTATCCCCCGCCGCGCTTTAGCGCGAAACGGGGGATATAGTATTGAGCAGCGTCCGTCCGTCCGTACGTACGTCCCGACGGATGAAATTGAATAACTCAAAAACTATTGACCTGATTATTTTCAGTTTTTGTATATACCTTCATCACCATGAGAGCAAAGTCCCTCTAGAGGTTCATGACCTTGACCTTCATTTCAAGGTCATTACGAGACTTTGACATTTTACGCTTGTCAGCGAGATATCTCAAGAACCTTTCATTGGATTCTCTTCATAACTTACACAATGCATCTTACTGGGAAGGCGCCGGGCCCAGTCGAGTTTGGTGACCTTCACATTATTTTCAAGGTCACAGCGAGACTTTGAAAATTTCAGCATTGAAACCTGCATTTTAGGCTTGTCAGCGGGATATCTCAAGAACCATTTACTGGATTCTCTTTATAATTTACACAAATCATCTTATTGGGAAGGCGCCGGGCCCAGTCGATTTTGGTGACCTTCACATTATTTTCAAGGTCACAGTGAGGCTTATATATGGAAGACTCAGGGACCAGTTGATTTGTTGTGGTCTAAAAGACATCTAGTAGCATCAATTAGCGGCGGGGGATCTTGTCACCTTTGTGACAAATACTTGTTATATGTAAGGTTTCATAATTCTTCTTCCGGACTTTCTAGCAAAAAAAACATATTGGAAAAAATGTTTTGGGACCCCAAGTGTAATTGAACAGTCACAAAAATAATACTTTCATATTCTGAAGAATGAAATTGCGAGTACTTCGTCAAAGCTCATGTGCCTGTCGCAGGGATCGCTATCGCAACCCACCAACTACAGGATTAAGTTTTTAACCTCTAGACCTGTAGACATATGATAGACTTATGAAAGTGGACTTTATCTCAATAGCAATGCTGTGTAGTGTGTAGGTAGGAAGGTCGAAAATATGCGTGAAATAGAGAGAATTGGTTTTTGTTTTAAAGTTTTAGACAGACATTCACATGAAAGTTGACATATTTAAAAGTATAACATACGGCCAAATTTGACCTATGTGACATTGTAGTCAGGCACATTTATAATACATACATGTAACAATAGAAGTCATAATACATATGTGATACATACGTACACGTACATACATTCAGACATACAGACATATACACATATACACACACATTCATACATTCATACATTCATACATTCATACACACATACACACATACACAAACATAAACACACGCACGTACGTACGCACGCACGCAGGAATGCATGCATAAACGAAAAATACGAAAATACTCATAGTTTCTAAATCAATTCATGTTATTGTTTATATATAGAAAGACATATTGAACTCTTGAAAACAGGTCGTACATCATAGTTGGATGGAAATGCATTTTCTAAAATTGACAGGGAAATATATATAACTCAGCAGCATAATATCAAGATCAAAGTGAAAAGGGTTGGATGTAAAGTATGAAAATAATAAGTTGAGCGTTTCAGTTGTGTGTCGGTCATGAAAAAACAAGTTGACCTTTATTTTATCGTTCATCAGCAATTATCAATGTTAACGCCATAAGATCACAAAGAACTTTTGATAAAACTCCTCTCATTGACAACAACTCGGACTTATAAATTGTTTTTATTCCCACCAGAAAATGCGTATAAGTAATTTTGACAAAATAATTAATTCTATACTTGATTATGTGTTGTGAAAATAGTGTTCTACAACTATACAAGAAAAATACGCGCAATCCTCCATAAAAGGAAAGTCGAAGAATTATTCAGATGACTGGAGTAACAATTAGAACATGTTCTTAGATAGAAGTTTGAGGATGTCTCAAGAAACAGATGTCTGCCTTCATGCAGTGTTTTTTTCCAAACCTTGTTAGATCTCCAAAACTTTCTCTATTGTCTATCGGTTTGCCAATAAGATTTTTAAAAAATCGAATTAATTTTTTTTAAAGAAATTGAAAGAAACATACAATTAAATAGGATATCTGAAGTCGTCAACAAAATACAAATTATTGCTTTAAAAATTTAACATTCTGTCATCAATTGATTCATCTCCTAGAGTTTTCTGAGGCTAGCCCGAAATGACTTTATTTTATTATATGACATGCGGTGAGAGACTGAGTTTTCTCAGTTCTAGAAATGTGTTCTCGCCACTGAGTGTGATATCACTTTTCCAAGTCAGTGAAAATATCACAGAGGGGATGACGTCATGTGTACAATGGTTTGACGTCACTTCTACAATCAACGCGACGTCATCGCCGTCGCTAAGTTACAATCAACAATGGTATGACGTCGCCAGAAAACTCTCGAGTCAAGAGCTTTCGGACATAAATTACCACATTTTCGACCACAGAGGCATAAAATAAACAGAATATCTTTTGTTTTGAGTGTGATATCACTTATCTCTCATCTCGTGACGGGGTAAAGCCTATAGTTTCACTCGTGGCTGCGCCACTCGTGAAAATACTGGCTCTACCCTGTCACTCGATAAGAGATAAGTGATATCACACTCAAAACAAAAGATATCCTCTATTTAGTTTCATCGATAACGTTTGGAAAAGTTGAATTTGAGGTAGAGTCATTTGAGCCTGGATAGAGTCATTTGAGACTGGGCGTTTCCCTGGGCCCATATGACTCTAGAGTTATTTGAGACTAGATAGACCCAGAGCACTCTAGAGTTATTTCGGGCTAGGCTCGGATGACTCTAGAGTTATCTGAGGCTAGCCCGAAATGACTCTATCGTAGCTTCATCGAAATTGTTTTTAGAAAATGTTGAATTTGAGGTAGAGTCATTTGAGCCTGGATAGAGTCATTTGAGACTGGGCGTTTCCCTGGGCCCATATGACTCTAGAGTTATTTGAGACTAGGCCCAGAGCACTATAGAGTTATTTCGGGCTAGGCTCAGATGACTCTAGAGTTATCTGAGCCTAGCCTGAAATAACTCTAGAGTCATATTTTGCCTAGAGTTATTTGAGGCTGATACACCGGTTTGAGCAGTAAGACGTTGCGTTGGAAGCAGCTTTCGCTTCTCTGAGTCTCTGAATGGTTCCAAACATAGATGGTAAATAAAATATTTACCGTAACAAAAATTCTTGATCTCATCTGGACTTAGAATAAATTCTTGTGCAATAGAGTGTTTTCCCAAATGATTTGATTTTTTTAATTTTTAATAAAGATTATGAATTCTAATCAGTGCCAATGTAATATATGACTACAAAAATTAAAGATTAATATATTTTGATTTTAGAATTGATTATCGATGATTATGAATTGTAAATGGATAAATTATGTTGAATGATGAAATTTGCAGGATTTCTGCATCTGACTCAAATATTTTGTCAATCATAATTTTTTTATTTCAAAACAATCAAAGAAATGTTAGTGTCATTCTGAAAATGTGAGAAATTATCAAAAATACTGCAATTTATAGTACAAACATGTCATTTATTGATACATTCATCCCAAACCAGTCTGCTTTCATAAAACATTCTTGTCTTTATCCTGTGTCTTGTGACTTTTTCTCTGAGAAAATGACTCCATGTCAACAATCCAAGTGGAAAACTCTGATGGATATCAGCACTTTGGAATCAAGAAAAGGTTTTCTTTTGACATCTGACAAGAATAATGGTTCTGATGTCATGGTTGGGTGTTCCTCAAGGAGTTGAGCCAATAGAGGCAAACCCATGCACTGAGGTGATGTGGGGTTCAACGCCGCTTTCAAGATTATTTCACTTACATCGCGGCTGCTAGTATTATTGCAGGGAGAAAGCCCACAATACCATTGTGGTTATACATTGCGGTGAAACCTGCGAGCGTGGGATGGAATTAGTGAACAATTGGGGCCCATGAATTGAGCTACTGTAAGACTGACAAAAGTTTATTTTGTTGATAACTAGCCGTATGGAAATTATTCTGAGACTATCATTTCTACAATAAAACCTCAAAATTTACATACAGAACAAATTCTTAAAAATATTAGATACTACTTTCTCATAACCAACATCAAACAATGAGATTTAAACAAACACCATGCAACAAGCAGTAAAACTATTTCTACACGCACATATCTACATTAAAATTCAGAAACCAAACTCCCAAATTACTAAGGAGACACAAAATCACAATGAAGACCGACAATACACTTTGACAATTTTCAACAGCTACTTATTTAAACCATATCCTTAACCTTATTGAACATACAGAATTTGTCTAAATAGGATGGGAAAATGAGGAGTGATTGTATTTTCTTTAGATAATTATCATGATATTCCGACCCCGGAACTCCAGAATTTGAAATGAATGAAAGAGGGAAAGAAAAATGAAATGATTGTCTGAAAATGATTTGTGAAAATATTTGCGAAACATTACTCACAACTATGAGAAAATGAAAGGGATCAGAAAAAGAAATAATGATTGATTTAGTGCGAGAAGAAAATTATATTTCATGCAATGGGAAACATTTCACAAAAAACTTCTTTCATTTTCAATATTGTCAACATCAAAAAAAGGTAATACCAAGTTTTATAATTATTGATTAAATAAAAAAAAATGTTGGTTCAAAATAGTGATAATGTACATCTCTTCTGAAAATGCAATACAAAAATTACCATTAAAACTTCACTTACAATAAGAAAGCTCATTGGATTTTGGCGAATGTCTCCTTTACTATGAAATGATATAAGCTTATCTTTATTCATATACCTTTTCAGTATTTCCAAGACAAATTTGGCTTTTTAACAAAAATTTATGTATGGTTGTGTAAAAGAAGAAATGAAAGAATCTAGAACCATAAACAACAGCAATTTGGGGATTTAAATTAAAGTAAGGTCACATGACCTTCAGGAAATGGAAGTTGCGACTCACTTGGTTTCGTCTCTTGCGGGGTTGTTGATAGTCATTGATGACATTATTGTTATCGTAACTGTTATTTTTCTTAACGGTACTGGCAGGTTTCATGTAAGGCTCAAGGTCTACAGATCCAAGAGAATCGGTATCGAAACTCTGGGGCTCGGTAAACTGCCGTAGAAATATAAAAACATCATTTTAATATTTAAAGCATCTATCATCTTATTCAGTTGATCAAACTTGGTAGTTTTTACAAAAAAATTCAAAATAATCACTGGGAAAGAACATAACCTTGCCTGATGATGAAATTACTACACAACTTCAAAAAATTCTCTTTAAAAGAATACTTAACAGAAAATATAATTTTGTTGATTCATATTTTCAAATCAGTTTTGACCACAAATATTATCAGGACCCTCTTAAACCTGCGGTGTACTTATAAGTATGGGCTGAAGTGCCTTAGCATCAAAGGGGTTAAGTACAAATAGCAGCTTCATGTTCAGAACAAATATATTGAACAAATATTTAAAAAATGCTTTTAAAGAAGACTAATTTCTCATATGGACTTTTTTCATATTGTTTATGATAAAAAAAGTAACTATTCTACTACTATGTGCAATTGTAACAAAAGGGAAGCAGAATGTATATAAAAACGGGAAAATATTGAAATTATTTACTGACATATGTAGGTGAATGCCAGAAGTGCAGGTATGTTATTTCTGTACATGCAATTTATGTATAGTTCTTATAGAAAACAAAACATGATTTACCCTTTCCTGGTTTTTTTCCCCAATGATAGATATTTTTTTCAAAAATTGACTTTCATATTTTAGAATGAAAGATTTTTGCCAATTGAATTTTGAAAGTATTTTAATCATCAAATATATGAAACGTGGATGCTAATGATTATTGCATGCATAAATGGTCAAACGTTATAAAAAAAGTCAATGATAATTTTTCTCTACCCTATAAACCTATATTAAAACATATAAAAATGTTTATATGAAATGGTGAAATGAAAATTTGTAGGCCATATACATATTGAGGTCATATTGAAAAAAAGGATTAGGTTCCGAGGTCAAACTTAAAGGTCAAGGTCATCAAGGGAGAAGATCACCTGGTTTCAAAAAGCATCAAACAGGCCAACAAAACAAATATTGTGCATGGACAAACAGGGAAAAAATAAAGGAACATGCAAAACTGAAGAAGCAAAATCCTTAGGACCATTTCCAACAAAATACGAGAACACACAAACAAAGGTCAAATGAAGGTCAACGTGGTGCAAAGGTCCAGACGAGGACGATTGTGATTGGGCCTCGGTTCGGGATCAGATAGCTTACATGGTCTCCTGGCAAAGCTGACTTTTCATAGTCAAAGTGATGTTTGGCAACCATATCGTATTCCACGAGACCATTCTGATCAGCAGCGTCAGCGAGAGTTGTCTCCTCTTCCCCAAATACATACAAGCTAATAATATCCTCATCTTTCTCCTCTGAAACCTGGTGAGAGCAAAGGGAGACAAATCTTTGCAAAAGGGAGATAACTCTCGATTACCATTGGGAGTGTACATGTCTTTTTATTCTGCCACAATTTATGCTTGTTTCCTGAAAAAAATGGTTTCTCAGATGGAAGAAATTTTATTTAAAATATGAAATGATAATTTTGGGTGAAAATTTTAGAATTTATTTCTTCTATCTGAGAATTATGAATAAAAGTAATCGTACAACATGAAAAATTGCATTTAAAGCAATACAAGGGGATTGCACTTCTATTAATGAAAATAGTAATTGATGAAGGTATATATACAGGGCATTGTTAGGAGAGATAAACCACCTTTCATGGATTAATTATCTGCGGGATCTGCAAATGTTTGTCAATCATAATGCCCCATAAAGATACCTTCAAGCAGAAAAGCGCATTTTACATCTACCACAAAAGCAGGGGTTAAATGCTTGTAACTGTTCATGAATTCGAGGGGTTCTTCAATTAATTAAAAAGAAATCATAAAAGGTTAATCTTTGAAAGAGGGATATAGATAGAATATGTCCATGTGCAATTTTAAAGCCATGTGATTTTGTTTGGGCTGGTTAATCTTCTGAGCTTTTCTTTCATTTTCATATTTTTCACATTTTTACTTCAAGGCCGGCTTTCCTTTCAAGCTTATTTGATGTACTCATAGAAGTAAACAAAACTTCAAATTTCAGCTTGTTGTAAGTATAACATAGATTTAAATACTTGTGTTGAATAATTTACTAAATATCAGCTTTTAAAATTTTAATTGTGAGGAAAATTTCTTATTGAGTGATTATTAAATTTCTAATCCATGAACAGCTAACAAACAAACGCTGGGATGGACAGTTACATGCAGGGGATTAGCAAGCCGCCTTGAAAAAAAACATCTTTTAGTTTCACATAATCCTCACGTTTTGCTTTTCTATCTTATGCTTTTCACGAACATATCTTTGAGCTTGAAGAACCTGCAAGGAACAGTGACCACAACAATTATTCTAAGGTGAAACATTTTAATGAGCTGAGAATCTTATGAATTATTTTACTGATTTGAAAAAAAAGTGGCAAAAAGAATCAAACATGTTGCCAAATTTTAACCCCCGAACTAAAAAATGTGGGAACATTCATATTTTCATGTTTTTTTCAATATTTGGCATACCTTCATCATTTTTCAAACTAATCTATAGAAGAACCTAAGCCTAAAGGAGAGTCTGGCCTATTGACTGCCATTAAGAATTTTCTACGTGGAATGACAAAGAACAACTTTGGACAACACTTTTGAAGGAAAGGGGGGTGGGGGGTGGGGGGGGGGGGGGGGGTGGAAGAGGGCTGGTTTGTGGAGGTTTTATGTCAGAATTTGTAAGGGTCTATCTACTAAGTTGACTTATGCTTGTGTTGGCTGAGTGGTTTCAGAGTAGACAGACAGGGGTTCAAGACAGGTTGAGAGGATTCAACCCTTAAAACATTGATAATTTAGTTTGTTAAGTATTATTTGTTTTGCAATAAGAAATCTGTAAATCAACAATTTATATTGGTTCATTATAAATGGTTTTCATAATGTTATGTAAAAAAAATATTTCTGATCATATTTGATCAACATAATTTGCAGAAATATATTGATATGTATAGGGCAATGTCAGCGTAACTATCACTTCCTTGAAAATAATGGCCTGAGATCCTCCATAAAAACTTCATAAAATATAAATATAAATATATAAATATAAATGAAAAACTTGAAGTAAAATGTGACACTCCATTACAGACAAAAAATTGGAGCGATAGAACAATAGGCTGACGTCACAAGTGTAATTTGAATGAATTTAAATTTTTTAAACCTTCTTTCTTATTGATTTCTCTGAATAGCTTATGCAGTAAGTAAAATGATGTATGACATTAAATTGCTATATAACTAGTTAAAGTGTTATCTAAAATTCTGCAACTACTAAAAGACAAATCAATGTTAACCGCAGCGCTACTGTTTAACATTGGATAAAAGACTTGACGTTTGTGATTAGGTCAATATTTTTAAAGAATTAAATATTCTTGTTTTTACCTGAAAACATTTGTTAGTAATTGGTGCATGCAGATTATGTGTACAGTAAAGACACAAAGACACCTTTGAAGTTTTGGTTAAATGCTTTAAAGTGCGTTCCAATACATAACAATGGGTGATATTATCTATAAATTTTGGTGTTAAGTTATGGAACTTCTTTTCCGGGAATTGTAAGATATAATTACGTTTTCTTCACTATCAGAATTTTCTGATTTTCCATTCTGTATTCGCAATAGCTGCAACCAAGACAAGTTACATAGCAAAGAGAAGCAACTCTGATAATACACTTCAAGCATCATCGTAAGACAACACGTATATATAATTTGTATATATGCAATCACAATAATCATCATTTTACTTTAAATGCAACAACATATTACCTGAAAAAAACGTAGGTATTACACAATACAATTCAGTTAAAGTTACTGATAAGAAGTGAGTGAGTTATTGTTTAGCGCCGCTTGGGCAATATTGCAGCCATTAGCGGCGAGACTGATAAGAAGAAACAGTATTAAAAAAACAATGTAAAAACATTACTTTTTACATATTTGTCAAAATTTATTCTAAAAACACCTTTTAAAATTTAAACCCAACCCATATAGATAAATGCATAGGTAACACTTAAACCCATATTTCACTAAAATTTAGAAATATTCAAGACACTTTGTTTGAACAAATTTCAATATACATTTCAATTGATTTTGAAATAGATAAAAACAAAATGTTTTAATATATTCTAAAAAATAATTTCAAAAACGGTTCAAGATAAAACATTTGAAGATAAAGCTAATAAAAAAGATAAATGACAAATATTTAAAAATATTAATTAGCCTCTCCAACCTCATTTAAAAAATGTACGAAATTGAACAATATATTTTAATTCAAACAATAACATTTTGAAAAAGTTCAAGAAAAACTTTTTAAGATTATTAAAAAAAATGAATTACAAAAATAAAATCATCCTCTCCTACCTGATTAAGAAGATGGACACGTGTTTTGAGTCTCGTTCCGGAGCTGTGAGCCACCGCAGAGACTGCGCGGTAGAAGGGCTCGTACGATTGGTCCTCTGTGTTCTTTTTGGACCACTCCTCACACAGTTGCTGAAATTTGAATTTTTTTGGTGAAAAACACATTTTGGTTTATCCCTCTTGAATCTATCTTTTAAAGTCTAAACTAAAGACATTCTGAAAGGAGGAATTGAAATTTTAATTATCAACTAATTATGGATAAAATATTTAATTTTTTTACATATTATCTTATCATAAGACTGAACAACAACTTGTAAAAAATTGTTGTAACAAAACTTGCTTTATTTGTTTAAATGTTTTTGTTTAATAGATCAGTGCATTACATTAAAGCATTCAATAGCTCAAAATCTGTAGCTAAAAAATGCATAGATAACCAAATAACTTTAATAATCCATCAATCATAATCTGCCTTCTGCCACCTATAGCCGACTGTTCTGTTGCCCTACATTGTATCACCCCTGGGACCTTTCATCAGGAAAATCTTTTCTGAAGTAGCCTGCTTGTAAGCCTTGTTGTGAAACATTAACCCAATAAAGGTCTTGACATGAGATGATGCCATAATGTATCTCGTTTCTCAGCCTTTTTTGCGCATACTCAGAGACTTAGATTTGAAATTTCATATGAACCTTCTTCATGGCAGACTAAACACAAAACTGCAAGCCAAGAGTTTTGAATTCAAAGGCAAGGTCCTCAACACAAGGCCACCGCCTATTGTAACAAATCATTTGTGAGGATAGCCAGTTTAAAGCACTTCTATTGGATTATAAAAATCAGGGGCGGGTAATTTCAGTAAAGATTCTCCTGATGAAAAGTCCAAAGGTTGATATTGTATAGTGAAAATAGGCGAGGTGATGTTGGGTTTACCGCTGCTTTCAAGAGTATTTCACTTATATTGCTGCTGCTAGTATTATTGCAGGGAGAAAATCCGCAACACCATTGTGGCTATGCATAGCGGTGAAACCTCGGAGCAACGGGTGGAACTAGCGAACCATGTGTGGTACTACGCTGGAATTCAGTGTAGCGTTGCACCCAAACCTTACTGCGTGTAGAACAATTCTCAACTGCAGACAAAGTTGCCGAGCCCCTGGCGGGATTCGGACCACAGACCTCTTGATCCGAAGCGGAACGCGCTAACCACTGCGCTATCCCGCTCCCTAGTGAAAATAGAGAATCAGAACATTTGGTATCCGAGGATGTATTCAACCAAACTGACCTGCATTCGCTTCTCCTTCTGTGCAAGTCTCTCGTACCGGCGCTGGAGCAGAACAATTTCTGTTTTGAGATGTGACTGCTCAGAGACTGCAGCTGTTTCGGCGCTGAAGATGGTTCCACGTCTGCCGTTCTCTGCCATGTGACCCATCTGTTCCATCTGGCGCAGTTCCTGCAAGCAAGAGAAAATTATTCTTTGAATCTCTATTTATGAACAGTTACAAAGAGGATAAAGCATTGATATGACCAATGACCATCTAGAATATTGCAGCAATAGCAGTTTTAGTATTAAAACTTAAATCTTTTAATAAATGATCTAAAGGCACCATTCTAGCGGCTTTCATCCTCCATTTTGAAAGGTTAGCATTGAGAGAAAACAAATGTACTGTATTTTGCTTATTCATTAACAAAATTAAGTAATAACTAATTGATTGATAGAAGAGAAGCATAATTACAAATAATTCATAATAAAAGTTATCAGTTGCGACGGCATTTTGTCATAGTAATGCATTCCACAATCGTAGCTTTGATGATTGGCTTCATTCTACAATGTTTTTATTTTTTGAGAGATACACTTTATTTTTTGCCAAATTGTCAAAACTAAAATGCTTATTTTACAAACATATATGAAATTAAGTGTGAAATTATCATGTAAAAATCATATATAATTGTAAACAGGAAAGATAAATACTCCGCTTGAATGGTCCCTTCAATAAACAAATTACCCTTGAGTCACCCCTTTTACATGCATTTTATGTAAAAGAGAAAGAGTGATCATGAGGACTTTACATAGAAAGAGGAAAAGCCAAAGCCTGAACCCATGGCCAATACGACGGTAGAGGCATTCTTTCAACAGGAGGCCCAATGCCCTTTGTAAGTAGGGAGGGCCTTGTAAGTGTTCAAAAGGACCTCACAGGAGGGCATTGTATGATGTAACAAAGCCCTCTCATCCAAAGGCAGAGAATTCCATTGGGGTAACAACTGACTTGAAAGGGTTTTAAAGGGGCAGTAGCATGATTTTAGGGGGAATATAAGGTGATATGTCAGGAAAGTGAAAATAATGCTTCCAATTAAAAAAAATGTAATTAAGTTCAATGAAGCAGTAATAAATCAAATCTAAAACGTAAAATTCAGCCATCTGATTCCTTTCTCTTACACAAAATGGACTTTGTGTGAATCTTTTTTTTTGTTCTCTGACTATGGATGATTGGTTTGTGTAATAAGATTTTAGACACCATCAAAATAAAACATTTAGCATTAACATTCAATCATCAGTAAAAAATTTAAAACATAACATTCACAAAAAAAAGTGCTACTACCCCTTTAACTAGATATAGAATTTGGTGGATCAACTACTGTACACAGAGAGACCAACATACCCTCGTGGTGAGTTTGAGAAGTCTGGCATCTGGGGTGGAATCCTCCTGTACCCCGTAGACAAGGAACGCGATGTTCCCCTTCTCGAAGAACTGCAGATGTTCATCCGTTACGGCCGAGAAGGAAATGATCTTGGCGTGTTTAAACTCAGGCTGAAGTGAGCTCCTCACGACTTGAGTCTCGATGAAACTTCCCTTGTAGTCCTTGTATTTGACATGGATTCCGCGAGAGAACCGCGGTTTGTGGATGTCTGCGCTCCTCACTGTCACCTTGGAGACAGAAATGTAAAAATAGGTAAATGAAGAGAAAAGAAATCTGTTGATCCAAAACAAACAAGAAAGTTTTGGAAACCTTTTAAAGCATACATAAGGGAATCAATGGTGTTGGACAGGTATTATGACTTATTTATGACATATATTTTATGCTTCTGAACTTTATAATAGGCATATACTAAATTGTTAATGACAACAAGTAAATAACCCTCATTAGAGCTTTTAGATATGAAAATGCAAATTGAATGAGTTGTTGTGAGCTTAACAGCTTCCATTATCTTTTTGCATTTATCTATGGCAAATAATACTTTATGAAAGATACTATATGTCCTTTTAACTGTCAGAATGAATTCTCAAACTCTCACCTTAAAATGATACGGCTTCCCAAGAAGCTCTGACGGACTCTCCACAAAGTATTCCTCATCGAGAGCTTTCCCCGTCTGTGTACACGGCGTCACGTTCACATACAAGAAACCTTCTTCCTGTGCCTTGTAGTCAGTGATCACAACCTTATCGTCAAAGTCCAGCCCGAAGGCGAGAGATTGGAGGAACACATTCGCAGTCCCGATGAGGACGTCCTCCGTTGGTTCCCAGAATGGATCGTCCTCCTTCTTGATGCGGGACACGTCCTCCCCGTCCAGGTACTTCTGGTACATTTCCTGAAAAAGAGGTCAAAGTTTTAATATAAATTTTTTTAAAAATATATTGTGATTCCATGGGTCCGAAAATTTTGACACAATAAGTCAGATCTCAACATGGACCAAATAACACAAACTTCCTGTCTAACTGCAGAAGGTCATGTAATTGTTTTTAGGCCAAGATATATAAATGGCATATTTTGGCATAATGTCTTGACATGATCACTTTGAGATAATCTCTTACTTCATACAGTCTATATTACAGTGTATGTGACACTATCTACCCTTCAGAGCCCTTGAGTGCTAGAATTGTTTTTTGTTTTGGCTTCATATGTACTTAATTTTGGAAAACAGGATTTTCTGGGTTAAATTTTGTACCAAGCTACAAATCCATAGCTTTAAGGCGATGGACAATACGTTACTGGCTACACACGGTACCCATACACAGTGTTTGAAATAAGCATCCAAAAACTGCTTGTCGCAGATAGGAAAAACTGTGGGCCCGACCCTGAAACTGTCAGCATTCATTATCATTACTGATTTGACTCATTCTAAATAATAATATTCTTGGTATCAGTATGTTATAAATATACAAAACTGTATCAGTTTAGACTGATAGTAATGAAGGTTTGGTGAGAAAATATGTCTTATTGCAAGTATTGTTAAAAAGGAACAGTATCATTTTGAAAAAACTGTGAGCCTGTAAGGACCTGAAGATATGAAAAGTGTGGGCCCTTGTGAATAACTGTCGGCATTTGGCCTACGGGCCTACACTTATTTCAAACACTGCCTTTAAAAAGAGACACAAAATACTGTGAACAGTTAATAAGTTGTACGAACCTGAATTAGGTACCTTCTGTTCATGAATTTGCCTCTTTCCCACAGCCAGGTGTTCCCATTGAGCAGGTTCTTCATCTTCACCATCACTCTACAAGGCAAGGATAGAGTTATCTCCCTTTCTTTACAGTTACCTCCCTTTCATACACAGTTGTCCCCCTTTCATAGACAGTTATCTCCCTTTCTTCACAGTTATATCCCTTTCTTACACAGTTGTCTCCCTTTCATAAACAGTTGTCCCCCTTCCTAACCCAGTAGTCCCCTTTTAAGTTACCCAAAATGTACAAAAGCTTGAATTTTGAATAAAGATTTTGGAAAGCAGTTTCATAACTACTTAAATATAACATTAAACAGTCTGGTTACAATATTTGTAAAGGATAAACACTTTGATAATTTATCATTTATTGATATCTCTAATGATTATTAATATTTATGCTGTCAAAGATTCAGAGTGATAGAAAAAAATAAAGAAGAAAGAGTTTATTCAGAAAACAAGAAAGTGTAAGACATCACCCTCACACAACCATTTCTATAAATCCAATCTTTAAAACCTTTAAAACCAAGGACTAACATCATAGATTGCTTTTAATAAAAATGAGATATTGATATGATGATAGATAATTTTTAAAAGACTGTATGCACATTGTATCGTTTGGAAGAACCAATGAATTCATTCACATCTTCTTAATGACACAAATCATTTATAATGAACAGTGAAGAAGGTTTAAATAAATTACTTTCATTATACCAAGTTATAAATATACTTTTCATGCAGATGTTAATTTGTTTTTCTCTATTTTCCTTTAAATGTCAATGTCAAAATAGTGATGAAGTGATAATTCTAAAGGAATTTGAGTGCCTCAATAAACATGCAACACTCCAATAATACCAAATGCAGTTTTCTTTAACAAGTGTTTAAACATTGACAAGTGAATGCATTTTTTTATCAAAAAAATTCTCAAAGTTGCATTGTGATTTCATGCATGCACTGTTACATGCATGTTTACCGCAAATCTGCCATGGAATAGTAGCAGCTGTAAAATTATTCAAAGTGATGTCAAACAAGTATAATATTTCATAATCAATGTCCACATCTAACCTACAAAATTTACCATAACCATATTATTCATTTATAAATTAAAAATCATTCCAAAAATATTTTGAAAGTTAAAACCTTAAAATACAGACAAATCATTAAAATGTCCATCACCAAAGTCAATCCCATCAAATTGCAAATAAGAAAGACAAACATAATTAAACACAAATTTTTTAAGAAAACTTTGAAACAAAATCATATGAAAGTTTCTTCCAAGTTTTCTTAAACTATTATAGCCTTTCAGATAAACAACATCAATGAAATAATGTCTATCTATCTAATGATTTTAAGCTATTTTAGCGGTACACTGCCATTCTGATAAGCATAAAGGGAGATTTCTAAAGTTGCTTAATTATCTCTAAAAGCCTTTGAGGATCAACTAAGAATTCTAACAATTTTAGCTAGGGATAAGACAAAGGGACTTTACAACTACACATTTCTGAATAACCCCATGTATAAAATTAACATAATTTTTTTATTTGGCTCAAGTTACTTGTGTACTTCTCTTATATTGATAAATCATAACTTTAATCCATAGCCTCCAGAAACGCACATAATACGATTCAATATTCAAAAGTTAATTAAAGTAATTATTACTTTTAATATCAATACCATAATATCCATAACCTAAAGAGCAACAAATACATATTTTTCATACTTTCATTACTAACAGTTTACATGGGCCATTTTTATCCTAAACAAAATATCCATAGCCAATAAAACACTCAATACGACTCAATGTTCAAATGTTCAATTCATATTTAATTGATTGGAATATCATGAGCTACCCATATCCTATGCCATTATTGACAACATTATAAAAAATGTATTTTAAAATTAATAAATTTTTCAAAATTCTTCTTCAAAACTGAGATGCATTTCCAGTTGTCACTACCATAACCAAGGCCCAAAACTGTTGAACAACAGCTCACATACTACACTTGACAAGCTACACCATGGCTGGACGGTAGGGTTAGGATTCTTTCACCAACAAAAGGGGAGACAATGTTAGACCCTGTCTGACACCAAGCTTATATGTATACCTCACGGAAAGGTCCTCTTCTGTTTTGCTAAAGTAAACATTACACAAAAGAAAAATAATCAAAATAAGATTCACAGTGGTTTTATGCTTTCCCTACATTAGCAGTTCTTTGTTAAAAGTAAAACAAGCACATATGTTAACCCTTGGTAAAATTTATCAAAATATTTTTTCCTTTGGATTTCAATTATTTCTACTGACATTTTCCATTTAGAAATGTCCATAGTTAGAAAGTTCATATTGCCCAATAACAATTAAAATTTTACATTAAGTTTGAAATAGCAGTTACTGGTTATTGATAAAAATAATTCTTATTTTTTTTCAAAAAGTTAAAAAAAAATTAAAATGATAATAGTTGATAATCGACCTTCTACAAAGCTTAACAAAATATTCAAACACGTTTAACAAAATTTACCACCACCAAATTAATTATAAAATTAATATTACAAACTAAATCAATGTAAATACAATGTTAGTAGTTTCCCTGTTCTTTCATTTCTGGCATTAAAGTTAAAGGATAAAGGTAAATAAAATCAACCTTAAACCTCTGTCACTATTCAAATACATATTCCTTCACTTCTAGTATAAAAACAAAATAAATAAAAACAACATAAAACCCTTTACTAAAATTTAAACCCATCATTCACTTCTAAATTAAAACATAAAAGTTATTTGTTAAACTCATTTTTCCAAACGAAGACCCTCTATTAATATTCTTACCCATCCTTCACTTCTAGCAGTAATGTTAATTCATTAAACTTACATGAAACGAGATATTTTAATTGGTCTGCGTTTAGTTCTCACAATAGGCACTCTTTGAAGTCGATCATGTCTTTGTGAAGAGATTTAGAGATTCATCATATAAGTAAGCTTAAAGGATATATATTTTAAATACATAATCATAAAGCAATGTCAAAAGATTCATAGATCCAGATCTGTGGGACAGACTGTCAGAGACACAGAGACATAGGGACAGAGAGAGAGAGACACACACACACAAAAACAGAGAGAAAGACACACAAAGACACAAAGACACACAAAGACACAAAGACACACAAAGACAGACAGAGACACAAAGACAGAGAGAGAGACACACACAGAGACACAGAGAGAGACAGAGAGGGACACAACGTCAGAAAGACAGAGACACAAAGACAGAGGCAAACAGACACAAAGTCAGAGACAAACAGACACAAAGACAGAGACAAACAGAGATAGAGAGAGACAGAGACACAGAGAGACACACACAAAGTCAGAAAGACAGAGACAAAGACAGACAGAGAGACAGAGACAGAGAAAAACACTAAGTCAGAAAGTCAGAGAGAAAGTCAGAGAGAGAGACCAGGGGGGAGGCAGATAGTCAAAATCTCTGACACAGAGAGACACAGAAATGCAATCAGCTCTGCTAGAAGGGCTTGTAAAATCTCTGACAGAGAGACACAGAGAGACACACACAAAGGCACAGAGAGACACAGAGAGACACAAGTCACAAACATAAATAGAGAGACACATAGGTAAGAGAGGTCGACAGACAGAGGTTTTGTAGTAATTTACTAAAAACTTTATATTTATCATTTTTTGGTGTAAATAGTTTAAAATGTCAAAGACAGAATAAAAACCATATCAAACATACTTTCACATTATGTAAACATAAGCAGAGTCATATATTAGATTGCACATTACAATAAGTGAACATCAAACAGAATAATATGGGTGGTTTCTCCTCACTCAGTGTTGTGTAAACACAATACAAACATGTCACCACACAACTGTTATTGATGTTATTGTCACAGATCAATGAAGCGTGATGAATATTCAATGGAAATATGACAAATCAATATATTGTTGCCTGTAGCAACCGCCTCCAACTCTATTGTTTCAATACAAAGACACATAACATTGTACTGGCGATAATATGATAATGAGGGAAGAATAAAGAGAATTGGGGAAAATTAAAGTTTAAGAATTGTTAAGATAAGATTAGAACAGAAAAAAAAATTATTTGATTAACTGTACTTTCTGAAGGAAAGGATTAATGAATAACTTCTTTACTTTGATGATTGAAAAAACATAAAGGAGTTGTTCATCCATGGAGTACCATTGTCTTCTTTATGCTTTCAACATCTGGAATGCCACTCAAATTATTTTTATTTTTTGTGGTTAATGTTCATTACATAATTATCTATATTGATTAAAGCAGGAATGACATACATTAGAAATTGAAATCATTCAGAGAGTGAG
The DNA here is from genome assembly GCA_916613615.1 of Steromphala cineraria. NCBI lineage: Eukaryota > Metazoa > Mollusca > Gastropoda > Trochida > Trochidae > Steromphala > Steromphala cineraria. The sequence continues at coordinate 9,959,205 of OU744730.1, forward strand.
TTGGAGTTTTGCTTAGGCAAGACTTGAACCATAAGCAACATAAGATGAAATGAATAATTCCTAATATAATAACAAAAAATACAGGCATTATCATGAGATAGGAATTCAAAGACAAAGAATATCTTTCTTTTGGTTGGGAATAAAAAATCAGTTTTAGCATATGATATTCATGCCAGTCTTAACGCTAAGAAAGCTTGGGTATAAGCAGAAGACAGAAATTTATCAATGACGTGGGAAAATGTTTTATGACGAAAGAATAAGAAAGAAGACTCTCTGGATGAACAGAGCAATTGCTTAAAGGGACCATTCAAGCGGGGTATTTTTTTAGGAAACAAAATTCAGGAGGACTTTCCTGTTTACAATTATATATGATTTTTACATGATAATTACACACTTAATTTCATATACCGGTATGTTTGAGAGATAAGGATTTTAGTTGTTAAAGATTTGACAATTTGACAAAAAATAAAGTGTATCGCTCAAAAAATCAAAACATCATGAAATGAAGCCAATCATCGAAGCTACGATCGTGGAATGCATTACTACGACAAAATGCTGTCCCAACTGATAACTTTGATCATGAATTATTTGTAGATATGCTCCTCTTCTATCGATTAAGTAGTTATTACTTACGTTTGTTTATGAATAAGCATATTTATTTTCTCGCAATGCTATTAACTCTTTCAAAATGGCGGATGAAAGCTGCTCGAGTGGTGCCTTTAACTTTATATTATAATAATGAATACAGAAATAGTAACTTGAATTCACTCCATTTGCTAAACAGAAAATTACAGGAGAAAGCCAAGTTTTCAATACTGAAGTATAAACTGCCAACCACAAACATCTCTTTATACTCAGATATTGAATATTGGGGTCCTTTTCTTTTGTTGTTCAGTATGAAAAGGTTATGTGTGAATTGCATAAATTGTTATAAGTTGATGTAAAGAGAATTGAATAGAATAGTTTTTTGTGAGATTGCTCATAAGTTGTATCTAAATGTTTTGGTTATAATCCGGTACAGAAATACTGACATAAAAAACATGCATAGACAGTCACAAAACAAAACAAGGATTCATATAAATAAATCTCAGAGTTTCAGACTAAGCAGAACTTCTGCCGGGTGATGCCAATAAAGAAAAAAATTGGTTGAGCGATTATATGCAGTTGAAAAAATTCTTATATCTCCAGAATTAATATTCAAATTTTGAGTTTTGGATGCTTGTTTAAAATAATTGTCTAACCTTGATTTGTATTTTATGTCATTTTATTGCTGTAAGATGACTTTTTTGTATAATTAATTCATGAATACCTATATTGCCAACATCGACAGCTGAATCAAGGACAGACAATTATTGACATATTCTGAAAACAAGCGCCAATTTTTATTTTTTGCAATATTAAGCCTGGAGATATTGAAAAAGGCCATCACTGCAATTATACCTTGCTATATGATCTGGTCTGCGTAATAACACAAAGGAAGATATAGATTTATTATAACATGAATCTTATTAAAATTTTAGACCTTAATATTTTTAATGCTAAATTTTGTATGGCCAAACTTCTGGAATCACAAGTTATTAACAATAACGATACAGAAACAGCCACGAAAAAAATAAACGCTAGCTTGCTTAGGAATTCAGGCACCAAATGGAAACGGTTAAGTCTAAAATCATTTTGAAAATATTTGATAACAATAAATTTATTGTTTTGGGAAAATCTTTTACAAAATAAAGAAATATAGAAAAAAGCTTCACAAAATGTAAGCATCTCCAAATACATATTTCATATATTATGAGTTTTCAAAACACATAAACAAGGGTAAATGTGATATTGGTAAATTCTATCATGACATGAAATATACAATTATGAACTTGTGATGACATGAAATATGTTATTAGTTCATTTCATTCAGCGATACATTGACAAACACAAAACAGCAAAGCTACATGTAAGTAACGCCATTCCACAATATTACATACTTCATAGCCCAACAACTGGAACAACATTGATAGTCATAGAGTTTCAGAGTCATTATTATCACTTTAATCAAAATTGTAATTTTTAATATTCCTTTATGTTGAAAAATAGGTGAAGATATTGACAAAAATAAAATAAAAATTCCCTATTTTGTAGTTTTGGTTTCTATTTGGGGGGATTAAGAGTAGCATATTAGTCAAAAGAATGTGAGGAGATTCCATATATCTACCTTTTAATCTTCTCCTTCCTAATTTATTCTAAACATCATATAAAAACACACCTGGTTCTCTTCATTTACATCCTGTGTTACTATTCATTTTAAAAAAAAAAATTCTGAATTTTTGTAAATTTTATTGAAAAATAAAAAAATCCCACCTGGTTCCCTTCTGTCCCCCCTGCCCCTCCTGAGCAGCGGCCGAGATGAGGACGACCTCGAAGGACTTGTGTTTGTTGAGTTCCTCCGAGACGGCGTTGACCTCCGACACCATGGGCAGTATCTCCAGAATCTGCTCCTGAGCTATCTGTTGCTCTGTACGTGGTAGGCAGAAAATTGACACAGAATTAACGGGCTCTAGCACAATTTTCAAACAAATTTGTTCTTAAACATGATATCATATATAAATATTACTCTTTGCTTAATGTATTAACTGTAGTCATTAAAGAAATTACCAATATAAAGCAAAAACTATTGGCGACCATTTAACAAAATTTTCTTTCAATTGTGTTAATTATTTATTCCTATTTCTACAATGGCAGATCCAAGATTTGTTAAAGGGGGTTCAGGTTCGGATTAAGATATTTTCAACAAAGAGGGGGGGGGGGGGGGGGGGGGGGGTGTATGGGGTTATATTGTTATATAACATTATTTTTATTGACTTGAATCTATAACTGATTTTTAAAATGGGGGTCCAGACTCCCTCAACCCATACCCTCAACCCTAAATCGGCACTGATCTATGTTACTGCCCTTTTTAAGGGGTATTGGAGATTAGACCATTTAAGACGAGGCAAGTACCTTTTGACATGTTAGCTGAGCCGGTAGCGAACCCCTTGGCCTGAGCGATTTCCTTCTGAGCGTACTCCCAGGTGATTTCAGCCGGCAGGTCCGCATCAGCATCGGGTTTCAGCGGGTTCATGAACACATACAGGTGGTTTGAACCTGAAATTGAGAATATATCTTTATTTAATATCCTGAAACAACCTTGAAATCAGTACATTACAAAAGATTGGGTATAGGTAAAAAATACATTTCAATGGCATCATAAAAGATAATGATGATGATGGTTAAGAATGATGGTCAGTTTGGTTCTGATTAACACAATCCCCTGAAAGACAAAACTATCAATTTTAAGTGCAGCAGGCTGAAGAGTTGGTACCGAAAAGGTTTACAAAAATTCAAGATGGTTTGAATAAGAGAGAGACTGACAGATATGCCTTGCTTGTGAAATTTGGTTCTTTCACCCCTGCAAGGAAGAAATCAGGCCCAAAAACGTATTTGTATTATTTCTTAGGTGTGAAAGGGTGAATTTCAAGTGTCTATTAAGAGCAAAAAGACTTGACAATACAGATGCCGTAGAACACTGATATAGCAAACAATCGAATATAATCAAATTTTTAAGTCCTGTCGAAAGCCCTATATGCATGGGTGCCAAACGTGAGTAGCGCACACTGGATATAGCGAACTAAATTCTTTTGTCCCTTTGAATACGTTAAATCCGTGTTCTACTGTATTTATAAGTGTTAATTTTCTCTCTTACTCACCAAAGAGTACTCGGTCTTTATGACAGAGTTGTTTCCTCGCTGTAAGAGGTAGGCCGTTAACCTTGGTCTTGGCGCCCTGGCTTCCGATTGGTTCAACCTCCACCACGTTGTTTTTGTTGTAGATTATTGCATGTTGTTTCTGAATACTGAACAACATCACAACATTGGTTTGAATTTTGACAGAAAATACCATTGTACAGTTTTGCAATCTTACAGGCAATTTGATATATTATATATATAAATACTGAACAACATCAGAAAATGGTTTGAATTTCAATGGCAAAATACCTTTGTGAAGTTTTATTTTTTATAAATGATTAGATAAACCTTTGAAGGAAAACGTTTTTAACACTGATTTTGCTTATTGCCTCTGAAAATTGGAAAACCTCAGAGAATGGTTTGAATTTCACTGCTTCATATTCTTCAAAGAATTGATTAGCCTTACAAAAGATTTTGACTTAACATATTGTTTCTAATTATTGAATAATCATAAGCAAAAAATTGTCAAACATCAAATCTTTGATTGAGGGTTATCAGTTTTAAGTCCTAGATCTTGTGTTTATGCTCACCTAAGGCCACTAAGACAAATCTTTGGTTGTGGGTTGGCGTCCTTCCGACCGATGTTTGTCTCCCCCTTCTCCAGGAAGTGGAACACGACGCCAGACAGCATGGGGTCCTCGTTGAGATTGACCAGGTGGGGAGTCTTCTTCCTCTTGGAGCTCTCCCGATAGTCTGCCTGCGTGATCTCGTCTGTCTCGTGACGGGCCTCAGACAGCTGCAATGGTCAGGAGGTTCACTTACTTCAGATTTGCAGGTCCTATTCCTATGCTCCAATTCAAGTGTTACACCACTTATATAACACATGATCCTTAATTCCTTAACCTGTTCAAGAGCCAATACCCCAAAATACCAAACTGATAACCCCATGTTCAAACAAATCTCCTCTCTCTGAATCCAACAGCCCTTGATTTGATTTGATCTTGAGCAGATTTGGATGTCTGAAGATCCAGTTTCTAAATTTCTAATAATTTGATTCAATGAAAAAGGTTCCAAAGCACATCTTGTTTCCTAGCTCTGATGTCAAAACGGTGCTAATCCAAATATTCGAAAAAAACCTAACCAAGGCCCCTCAGATCCTTAAACGTGGATTCTGTCCTAGCTTTTCCTAAATCGTAACACAAACTGACATTCCTAAACCTTGGCCTCTTCCTATAGACCCAAGGCCTTGGGTCATTCCAATATTCTATAATCCAGTTGGCGAAACCGCATTAGCGGTGGTTGGGGACTTTCTAAGGGAAGTAACTCTGATTGAACCTATGGAAGCTATGCCACTTAGTTCCGTATTCACAATTAAATAATTGATTACAAGTAAATTAAGACATGCTAGTACTAAGTACGTTTATCATGTTTTCTTATTTAGTAATAGTGACTTTATCAGCAAAGTTCCCTCATCTTCTGGGTAATCGTAAATGTGGGCCCACTTGAACTGGTTCCTATATAGAGCCGAGATACGTGGGCCCACATTTGTTATCATCACGGTCTACCGACGATTTCGCATATTTGACAAGCGTGTAACAGTAGAAAAAGTAACTTATTTGGAGGAGAAACATTCTAGAAACAGTACTCTTATGTTCTCATACGAAATAAACATTACCAATGAATATTATTCTTGTTTTTTCCCATCAGAAACGACATTAAAATTCTCCGCGAAAAGAAGACACAGCTCATGCATATTAATGAGTGATGTCCTGTCATTGGTCACATCAAAGGTCAGGACCTAGGTCAAGGGTCGTGACATTGATTCTACGTTATATATCGACCATGTTAGAGATATTGATCACCAAATAATGTCTTTCGGTAAATGTGGGCCCACTCGTTTGGTCTCTTATAGGGAGCGGCCGAAGTGGGCCCACATTTTAGATTATTGATCTTGATGGGAAATATCATCTAGAATGTTGAACCTTTTCCATCAAAACTAATTAAATTTGTTTAGTCAAAATTTAACCACTTCGGGAGCTCCTTATAGAGGTCGAAACGAATGGGCCCACATTTACCAAAATACTTTATTTTATGATCAATTTCTCTGAAATGTTCTAGTGATGTTGTTGAAACTTTTCCATCAAAGTTTATTGATGGAAAATATCATAGAATAACATGAACCTTAATTTTCCATCAAAACTATTTGAATTTCCCTCGTCAGTATTTAATCATAAATATTTTAGAATGTTGAACCTTTTCAATCAAAATTACATGATGGAAAATATCATAGAATGATATGAACCTTTTCCATCAAAACTATTTGAAATTGCCTCGTCAGTATTTAATCATAAATATTTTAGAATGTTGAATCTTTTCCACCAATATCTATTTGAATTAGTCACGTTAATATTTCATCAGAAATATTGCATATCGGTGAACCTTTTCCATCAAAATTACTTGATGGGAAATATATAGAATGTCAATATATCACAAGTATAACAGAATCGTCGAACCTCTCGAAAAATTCGAATTCTGTAATTGTGGTCCCACTGTCGACTGAGCATAAGGGGAATGAAAATCAGTGGGCCCACATTTGAAACAATAATTCTGCAGTTAGGAATTGTCACACGAACTATCCCAAAACATACTCATAATCTTAGGAAAACTACTCACCCTAAATCACATTTATTGTCGACTGTAAGAGCCATTTTACCAAGAAATCAAGGAAAATGTAACGGAGATAGGATACAGACACGCCATTAGTATCCATTGCGCGCGTGACTACGTCAACAACGGCCGTAGCTCCGCATGAAAGTGGGAAAACAGAGTTACTTCCCTTAGAAAAGGCCCAACCACCGATAATGCGGTTTCGCCATCCAGTTGGCCCCTCAGATAATAAAACATCAGCCCTTTCTCTACATTCTAACACCGGCTTTCCCCAGTTCTAATTTTTGTCCATAACCATCCTGTCTCAAGGTACGAACGTTATGCTCAGTCCACTAATCTGTACCCTGGGCTCAGAATTTAGATTCCCCCGCGCGGCGATATAACCAATCAAATCATTTTCTTGCCCCCTTCTCGATAAAATTTCAACGAGAAAATTATTTGATTAGCTATATCCCAAGTCAGGCCGTGCGAGCGAATCTAGCTTCTGAGCCCAGGGTACAGATAAGTGGAGTTAGCGTAACGTTCGTACCCTGGGACAGGATGATCCATAACCAGCCCTAACAATCTTCAACCATTCCTACATATGTTCCCAAACCTTGCCCCTGTCCCTACGTTCCCTGTACCTTCTGGTCCCAGTTCTGAGTGTTGTCCATGAGGAGCTGCTGGTTAGCCATGAGCTGGGCCCGGATCTCTTCCTCCATCTTCTTCCTCATCTTCTCCTTCTCTGAAACATGGAGGACGCACAAGCTGAAACATGGGGCATGCTATATTGGGGACAGAGGGGCACCTGCTGAAACATGGGGGCATTGCTAAAAAGAGCACTGAACTGTGGGGAATTGAGGTATGATATAATTTAAGGAAGGGCAATAAAAACATGGAAAGACTAAACAATGTGGGAGGGAGGGGGCACCTGCTGAAACATTGGGGAATAACAACATTAGGGAAGGAGGGGGCACCTGCTGAAACATTGGGGAATAACAACATTAGGGAAGAAGGGGACACCTGCTGAAACATTGGGGAATAATAACATTAGGGAAGGAGGGGACACCTGCTGAAACATTTGGGAATAACAACATTAAAGGAGGGGGCACCTGCTGAATCATTGGGGAATAACAATATTAGGGAAGGAGGGGGCACCTGCTGAAACATTAGGGAATAGAACATTAGGGAAAAAGGGGGCACCTGATGAAACATTGGGGAATATAACATTAGGGAAGGAGGGGGTACCTGCTGAAACATTAGGGAATATAACATTAGGGAAGGAGGGGGCACCTGATGAAACATTGGGGAATATAACATTAGGGAAGGAGGGGGCACCTGCTGAAACATTGGGGTATAAAATGTTAGGGAAGGAGGGCGCACCTGCTGAAACATAGAGCACTGAAACAGGGGGAGGGGGGGGGGGGCAAAAACATGGGGGCATTGATACAGGGGGCACTGACACGTGGGATGTTTAAGATGAAACATGGGGGAATGATAAACGGATTAGTCTTGACAATTAGCTCAGAGGCATCAATGACACTTTTTGTAAGGTAAGCCATGTGGGCTGACTTCTTTAGTTGTTTGGACATTTTATGTGTGGGATTGGTGCCTGATATTGTGGGTGTTCGTTCTAATCCAAAAATTAACTTGTTGCATGATGTAGTATAATTTTATGTCATGTTACTAGAAGAACAAAAGATATAAGATAACAACAAAAGTGTTTTACATAGAATATGTGTCAATTAGAATCAAATATCTTTTTAAAATTTACCCATTGAAATAATGTATTTTGAGAAGTATACAATAACATTCAGATATTTTAATGATGATGATTAAAACTCATTGATGATGGACTTTAATTATTAAATCAATGATATAAAATAAACCGTTCAAAATGTCATGTAGACCAGTGAAAATGTACTTAGAATTTACTATGGTTCACATTTTAATGGCTGTACATGTATGTGTCATAGTGTCAATAATGTTCTTTAGGTAATAACTACAGAATAAATGAATTTCAATGGATAACCTTCAAACATGTGATCACGATCTTGTATAAATTATGTTCAAGAATCATAGTCCACATTGATATTTAAAAAAAAAAATGAATCAAATGCTAGACTGAGAAAATAGGAAGAGCACAGGAAAATGTTTTCTTAAGAATATTTTTACTGAGACATGAATGCATATGATAGCTTACAACAAATGAATACAACACAAAAGATAGGAAAAATAAAGAATTGCATCTTTGTTGCACTGAGTTGCATGAAAACTTATGTTGCACAGGATAAGCAAGGCCATTCTCTCCCCACATAGGCTACTCAAGCCATATCGTCCTCAGTAACCTCTGTGACATGTGGACCATAATCTCTTAGCAGTCATTGTTCCTAGTACATTTCTTTCAATATTTAAGAATTGACTTCGAAATTTATAAAGTTTATGGAGGTATAAACTTAAAAACCGCTGTGCAAACTGTGTAAATCCGCGTAGCGGATTTACGCCAAGTTTGCACTGTGGTTTTTAAGTTTATACCTCCATAAACGTTATAAATTTCGAAGTCAATTCTTATAAATAAATCTGCATATACTTATTGTTTTGAAGACATATTGTTTCTCCAAATACACAATTTACCAACAAAAAGAGATGCACTATTTTCGCGAAAAACGGTCCGCCACGGGGGCGTGGCTAGACATGACGTCATATATATTATGACGTCACGAAAATAAGTTTACACGGGTATGAACAGAATCGCTCTGACGGCCTTCAGCGAATCAGATCCCTGCAAAGCAAATGCTATTTATTTATATCAAATTATTATCTAAGGGGCAGTAGCATGTACTTTTTGGGGAAAAAATGAGATCATCTGAGAATGAAATTAAAGGTTGACAATTTCAAGAAAATTTGTTTAATCAAAAGTGGCAGTTCTTAAACAACATAAGCTGTTTGGGAAAGCTCTGCAAATCAATTTCCCTATCACAAATGATTAAAGGGGCAGTAGCACGTTTTTTTATAATTTTATATTTCAAAGTTTTCACTTATGATTGTAAGTTTATGCTAAATGTATTATTTTGACAGTGTAAGTCAGAGGACAAAGTATGAAGACTCACATAAAATCAATTGGCGGCCATTTTGTGCGAACACCTTTAATTCATTTTGTGTAAGAAAAAGGAATCGCATGGCTAAACTTTACGTTATATATTTGAATCATTACTTTTCCATTTTGTTTAAATACATTGTCTTTCAATTGGAACCATTAATTTTCATTTTCCTAAAATCACCTTATATTCCCCCTAAAAACGTGCTACTGCCCCTTTAAAAGGTAGTCTTTGCTTGATATTTGATGATTTCTTCCCTGACTAACAATAATCCGGTTCACTTACAATTGGTTTGATCCTAAACTATGATTGATTTTCATTAACTAATATTTATTTTAGCAAACAATTGTAAGAACCAAGATTTCCAAAAAATGTGCTACTGCTCCTTTAACTAATGCCTGTCGTGTAAGAAGTATGTGCTCATCACGCAAATGAAGGAACTTTAGTTCTCTTAACGGTATAAAGGCACATACCTTGTGCTCAGTTAAAAAAACATCACTGCATGAAAATGTACTTGGATCTAATCAGGAATCTAGCTAAGAAATAACTCCACTTGTAACAAAGGTTACTAGGTGAACTTGATCTTTGTGGCAGAGAACGATTGATTGAAAGAAATATTTTGTACAAAATTTTGTTGCTTTACCTAAACTCAACAAAGCAACTAATAGAGGTTGAATGATATGCACTTGAGCTATGATTGTGAATAAAAGAGTTGATTAAGAAAAGTAATTTATGTTTTAAAACATAAAAAGTTTAATTCTATCCAGTATTTTGGACATTTAGCGAGAGAATTGTTAATTTATCAAAGATTTGTGCAGGAATATTTTGATTGTTCAAACAAAATAAATTTTACAAAAATCTAGAAATCAATAAAAATTCAATATCACAACAATAGAATATGTTATGATAGAAAAAGATATCATATGATGAATTACTTTGTTATCAAAGTTACTAAGATTGTGCAGAAAAAGTTTATCGCTCCAATGATTTATACAAACATCTAAGAAATTTATAAAATTTCAATATCACAAGGATAGAATATTATGTAGTGATAGAATAGTTATAAGATGATTCTATTGTAAGCAGAGAATTGCAGAGATGAGAGTACATTGACGTATCTAAAGCTATAAACATACCAGACTTATCTGTAGTGGAAATATGAAACAAGCAATGGTAATATATAATGGCAATTCAAATTTGATATTAATGATGAAATTTAATAAGAACTGTAAGCCAGTCAATATAAGCCAGTCAATATTTGACTTCAATTAGAAATTTAAGCCAGTCAGTAAAATGCTTCATATAAGCTAGTCAATATTTGACTTCAATTAGAAATTTAAGCCAGTCAGTAAAATGCTTCATATAAGCCAGTCAATATTTGACTTCAATTAGAAATTCAAGCCAGTCAATATAAGACATCATATAAGCCAGTCAATATTTGACAAGCTTGACTCCAGTTGTTCAACTTACATTTTTTGTTTAATATTTAGATCAAGGAATGTAAGCAAAAATTTTAATGTTTGATGACAGCAAAAATATTATCAGCATTAGTTACAAAACAAATCTTAAGGATTGAAAACAAATTGCGGACATGTTTTTGATGTCAAGATGTTATTACAAACTAATGAAATTAAATCATAAAATTAAAATTAAATTAACATGGCATAGATCAATAAGGTTATTCAATGGAATTGTGTTATTCAGTTGTTTATCAAAATTGACAATTGGAAAAGAATCTTGTTAATTTCTTTGATAAAAAATAAACATATTTTCAGAAACATGGTGTTAATAAGTGTGTGAGATATGAAATTAGAATTTTTGTTTCTTCTGAAAATAAAGTGTTAGCCTGTTCTGACCTTTAGGAATGAACCCTCATAAATAAAATGTTTAAGTTTTAGTTTAAAACAAAATAACATTTTTCCAGAATCCTGTATGTTACATTTCATTATGTCAAGCATCCAAATGACAAGTTAAATATTTTTGTTCATTCTTTACATGTAAATAAGAAATAACTGTAAAAATTTGTAACATAATTTCATATTCTACCAAGAGTTTTTTGCAATGCCACTATGAAAAAATATATTCTTATCAACAGAGGAATATGCCAAAATGTCATTTGTTTAAAAAAAAAAATCCCATTAATATAATGACTTTTAAAATATCAGTTTTAAATATCCCAAAGAATAACAAGAATTATGGTTTAATAATGATGAGAAATCCAAAATTTGAATGAATTAAGTGTTAATATTCCCTCATTTCAGTAACATTTAAAAATATATAAAAGTTAAAATTAAATGTTTCCCATGTTTGTATATACCTGTTATATCATCATCATCATCATCATCATCTTCGTCTGAAATATTTTACGTCTACATGCTCTAAATCACTCGTATAATAAGAAACCAAATTAACCAATAATTATTCCTCTAAAAAAAATTAAATATCATATATCTATATACAATATGTACATTTAACATAAATATACAAAGTTGTAGAAGTGATTTTCTTAATCCAACATCCATACACAGTACATCCATATACATAGGCGTAGGAACAGGGGGGGGCACAGGGGGGCCCGGCCCCCCCACTTCCGAACTTATACATACTTCATAAATATGTAAACTCAATCTTTCTTCACTTAACAATAAGAACAGCAATTGCTAACAAAGTTATACTTTAAATATTTAAAAAAAAATTCTTGCACCATTGTGTACATCAAGCAAAACGTTCAATGCGTAAAACCAATTCTTAACATTTGGATAAATTCTCCTTCCTCTATGTCATTTATCACTTACTTTATAATGGTGCTAGTACCTGCACCGGAGGTTACTTATTTTGCAACAAAGAAGTTGACTATCCAAAAACCTGTTTATTCATCTAAAATTCCAATCAAAGTTAAAAGAATCATTTGAAACATGAGGGTATATGCAAGTGATTGCTGATTCATTAAAATCTTATATCTTCAAGATAGATTTGACGGTAGTATTCCAGATATTATAAAGCCCTGCTTGCTGCAGGCCAGTCAAGCTGCCGATTCGTTATTGAATATTATGTATGTCATCATCCAATGGTTAATATAGGCAATTTATACCGACCTTCAGGTGACATGCCCATATCTCCTCCAACCATTCCTCCACTCTCAAGCGCTCGCTTCAGTTTGTCATTTTCTTCCTAAAACATTTACACTTCAATTACTAAAATTATTTCAAATTAATAAAAAAATCTGACGCATATCCTCTTTCATGGTTCCAAATACTGGATCAAATTGTGAAAATAGTTGAAAAGGCAAAAATTATGAATAGAACATTTAGTAGTTTTATTTCAATTACTTGATCAAGGTTTGTTTTTCATGAGTTTAATTGCTTTCCATCAAAAGAAATAGGCTTTCACTAGTGGCCTTAAAAGTAATTGTGAAATAGTTTAAAGGGCAATGTTTTTGTATAAAACATACTGTTTTACTTTACAAGTCAAGGTTAAATGCATTCAAGGAGTGTTTAGTTGAGACACTAATTAATGGCCCTACATATAAAGCTATCTATAAAACCGAGGTAAAATAATTGGTGTCAACAATCACAAGCATATTCAATACCATTGACTAATGGAATGGTATTACACAGAAGCTTGTTTAGTATTCAGTTTTACCTGCCCGAAATGATAAAGGTCACTGTAAATATCATTATCAATGTCCATTTATGTAAATATGATCCATACTTAACATTGTGTATGGTCCTAGGATTGCTGGGATTATTTTAATTATATACCTTGAGTTCTCTTATCATTTTATCAAGAGGATTCTCGTTGATAACGGCTTGATTCTTGATCTTCTTGGCGCGGTCAGCGTAACGTAGTGTGGAGAGGGTTTCGTCATAGTTGATATCAGCAGGGGACAAAGCAGCAATCATCACTGTTTTACTGTGGACAGCCGTAAATTTAAATACAATAATGCATTCCTGTTTTATTTCAAAATTTATCCTAATTTTTTTCATAGATCTTGATTTGATCAGATGATCTTGTTGAACTTTTGACCTACAATTAATCAATGATTACAATTTACAAAAAACATTTACATCAAATTCCAGCAAAATTTAAATAAAATATCAAAAGGGACAATCTTATGTAGCTTACTAGAGCATGGTTATTTTGGCAAATACATGCAATAAATAATTTCAAAATTATTTTTTAACAAAAGTGGACAACACTTGTTTATGAATAATAATCTTTTTTTTGTTCAACAAAAGTTGACATAATGCAGCAAATGCAACAGTAACTTTATGAAACAAAGTCTTCTGATTTTTTAATTTAGAGTTTATACAGATTATTTACAGATAATATTTATGTACAACGTACCTGTTACCTCCAAGAGCATTCTGCAGCAGTTTGGTGAGAATTGAATCACGGTACGGAACAAGAATTTTCTTCTTACCCATGGACAGATCAGCCAGCGCCTAGACAAACAGATTATAATGGTAAGGAGATAAAGTCTCTGATAGAAAATTTTGGAATCATGATGCATGGAATGTACATGTGATGGTTGTTCAGCAAGATATCTATGATATAGATTTGGTTTAGGGCAAATAAAATTCTTACAGCTTAGGTTTCACATTGCAGAGTCTGTCAACACTTAATAAAAGTACCGAGGGTACAGAAGCTCACCTTAAAATGAATGATGTGGTAATATGGTTAAATTGTGTAACCATCTTTTATATGATAATTGATTATGGCTGCCATCATGATTTTTTTATCTTTTAAAATGCTAGCTATTTTTCTGTTGGAAACCACTAGAGCTTGAACAAACATTAATACAAGAATGATATAATCATGATTTGTTTACAAGCAGTAGGTTTTTGTATAACTTTTTTGTATATCTATGGCTGAATTGGTGACCATCTTGGACTTTTTGATCTTCAAAATGCTACTTTTATGTGGGCATCTGTATTAGTTTCATTATGATATCTTGATTGGTTTAGGAGTATTCATTTAGTCACACTCTCAACTTCCAAAGAACTAAAAAGATGATGCACATACATTTAGAATATATCCTTCGGACACAAATCACAAATTCAGCTAGTGATAAGTCCATTTGCCAAAGTAAACTGTCCAGGTCAATGTCTCATGTAATTCTAACTGAAGATTTCTGAATATCTTAAATCTTGACATATGTTAGTGCAATCTGATTGGTCAGAATAGGCTAGCAACATGGGGGTTTATGCTTATTACTAGAAATGATGACCTATGATGACCTCTTGCACCTGCATGTAGCTTATGTAACTTATCCTCTTATGTAAGTTACTGTTATTCCATATATTGAGTGTCCTCCCCTCATTTCAATATGCAATACAGATACCCTTTAGAGGAGAGTTGCAGGAGAGGGGCTGGAAGGATAGGAGGGGAAAGGGGGTGGGATAGAAGGGGTGGGGGTAAAAGAGAGGTTTGCAATGGAAATAATCTGGAGGTCAACTCAGTAATATGTTTATTGAAGTATCTTAACTAACAGAGAGAATTGGTGAGAAAGACTTTGTAAAAAAAGAATTGTTCAGACAGCTGTTCAATGAATGCTGTTTTGAAGATGAATATTATATCTTTTATTAGCATGACAAACAAAATAAAAGATAATTAGTTATTCATTAACCAAAATTTTCAATTTGGAATAAATTAATTGCATGGGAACAAAGAAGTAAAAAACCTTACAGTGAACAAATTTAATCATTTTAAATGCTTTTGAAAAGGATTTGTTTGAATTGAATGATCATTATAATTATCTAGATAATCATTGTTCAGACCGTAATCAGATATAGATGATTAAAAAATGTATATTTATCCTTCACTGGCTATGTTATTTGCCATATATGAAGTGTCAGGAATTATGTAACCCACTGATGGAGTGAACAACTTTTATCATTTTATGTTTTATTAAAAAGGATTTATTAAAACAGTCATGCTTCAGGCTGTTCGCAGATAAAGATGATTCATACATTTTTTTGTAACTGTATTTATAGTGTTGATAAATATTGCAACAAGCGTATCAATACAAATATAATGACATTGATTTGATTGATCAGGAAATGCATTCTTTTCAATGAATTTCATGAAATCTAATTGAAAATTCAATATAATTGACATATTGACCATCTTGGATTCTTGATAATAAAATAAATGCGTCTTTGTCAGGAATCAATATATAAAAAAATACTCACTTTTCAGAATGATATCTTAATTGATTTAGTAGGAGTAGTACTTGGCCTGAAATCTACCGGGTAATTGAAAAATAATAACTTCTATGATGACATGTTGTTCCCAGAACCCCTTCAGCATGATACAATTATTATTTAGTTTTACAGGTATTTATAAAACACATGGTATTGGAACTGGAACCTGATACAAAATACCTCTATTATTAACTTATCATGTAGATTACTGTACATAAAAGCAGATTCTTGACTTGTTAATATTAACTCATCGTGCAGATTGTTGTACACAAAAGCTGATTCTTGACTTGTTTAAATTGTTATTTGTAAAAAGTATTACTATTATTAGAATACAAGAATACTTTTCATAAAGACAATTTATATACTTTCCATAAAGTCCATTATGTTCTATTTATCAATTAGGGCAGGATTACTATGCAATATACAAGCAGGCAGGGCTGCTAGCCCCAGATCCTTAAGGAGAGTGTAGCAATTTGTGTATTTGGCTTTGTGTACGTATATTTGGAGATGCACCCTAGTGTGCTGAGCATGTAAACCTGAACTCTGGCTAAGCCCTTATGTGTGGTATTAAAAGACTTGACGGGAGAGAACATGAATTGTTGTGAAAAATATATATAATTTCACAAAATATAGTTAGCTTATGTCCTAAATTGATTTTGTGTCAAGAAGAACTTCTGTTAGATATAGAAATGGTACAAATATGAGTAAAACACAGGAACTGGAACCTGATGCAAAATAACTCTTTCCACATCAACTTATCATGTAGATTGCTAAACACAAAGCTTATTGTTGACAAATTTTTTGTAAGTTGTTTTTCTTAGAAAGAACATTTCACTGTCATGAGAATACAAGTCTAATTTCCATAACTCTTATTGCATACACATGGCCATATAGCATAATGCTCTACCATATCAATTGGGTCAGGTTGATTATGCAACAGACTAGCAGCTGAGACTGTGATGCTAGCAGCCTGTATTGGGATGTGTATTAGAAATGCATAGTGGACTCAGCAGGAATATCTGAACTCTGGTTGACCCCTTTTGTGTGGTATTTAAAGGAATATAAGGGAGATACCATTGTTTAAAATTCAACATGATGTTTAATGTCATTGAGTTTTTGCAGCTAGTTGCCATAAATATTTTAAACAAATTAATTAATTATGTTTGTCTTTCATCTTAATGTTTTAGAAACACTTAAAAATATAGAACAACTTGCATGACAATCTTAAATATTCCATATTCAAGATAATATTATGATTAGTAAGTTCAAATTAGAGAATTTATATGGTGCGAGTGATCACTTGATGAAAGCTTAAAATTTAGAAATAATGATGTGTCATCTGCAGCTGAAAAGTCAATATGGCTGCTATCGCGGCCATCTTGGATTCTCAGAACTGAAACGTCTACCTTTGTGGGAGGAATCACTATAGGTATAACATACTACAATATGAAAATGATATCTAGATTGGTTTAGGAGAAGGAGTCATCTTCATGAAATCTAATTGAAAATTCAATATGGCTGCCATGGCGGCCATATTGGATTCTCAAAACTGAAACGTCTACCTTTCTGTGCGGAACCACCATAGTAATAACATACTACAATTTCAGAATGACATGTAGATTGGTTTAGAAAGAGTAGTCTTTTCATGAAATCTAATTGAAAATTCAATATGGCTGTCATAGCGGCCATCTTGGATTCTCAAAACTGAAACGTCTACCTTTCTGTGAGGAATCACCATGGGTATAACATACTACAATTTCAGAATTATATCTGGATTCGTTTAGGAGGAGTAGTCTTTTTCCTGAAATCTAATTGAAAATTCAATATGGCTGCCATGGCGGCCATCTTGGATTCTCAAAACTGAAACGTCTACCTTTCTGTGAGGAATCACCATGGGTATAACATACTACAATTTCAGAATGATATCTGGATTCGTTTAGGAGGAGTAGTCTTTTTCCTGAAAGTTTACGGACGGACGGACGGACAGACGGACGGACGGACGGACAGACAGACGGACGACGGACGAAGCGCCATGACATAAGCTCACATTTACTTTGTAAAGGTGAGCTAAAAACTGACAGAAAGATTGATTGTTTGCTGACTGTTCTAAACTTCATGCGCAAAAGCATAAAGATAATAAGAATTCATAGTATGATTTATCCATGCAGCTCAGGCTGTCAATGTGAAACTGACAGAGTTTTTTAAACGTCAACGCAAGACTAAAATAAAATAAAATATTCGCAAAATAATTTTTAATCCAAGTACCCTTCATCAATGTGATCAAAGTTCCAGTGGAATGATAGCTACATACGATTATGACATTGTCTTGAGCGGAAAGAGATCCCGCCTCTTTGCCAATTGAGTATCTTGTTCACTGTATACAATTATTTTCCAAAAGGTCTTGTTGTTCAAAATTAAATTACAACTACGATGATAATAACTAATACTAACCGATATAACGTTGCCGAGAGCAGAGAGAGACTTGTTGATGTTGGCTCCCTCCTTCAGACGATCTCCGGTGGCGCCGGTACTGTCCGCTCTCTCAGAACCTGCAGACAATGCCAGGTATTACCAATATTACTTATAATCATACTTGTTGTGTAAGGACTGAATAAGAAAAACCTTAATATCCATTTATTTTTTTACAGTCTTGTAGTGTGAAATGTGGGGTTTATCTCCGCTTTCAAGAGTATTACCCTTCATGGCTGCTAGTGTTATTGCAGGGAGAAAGCCTGCAACACTATTGTGGCTATGTATTGCGGTGAAACCTGCGAGAATCGGCTGGAACTAGCAACCATGGGTGGTACTGCACCAGTCTTGTAGTCTTTACAGTCTTAATAAGAACATAATTTATGTTTGATGATTTAAAAGTTGGATCAGAAATGAGTTTAAAGGGACATTGAGTATGTTAATGTTTCTGATACAACATTTTATTCAAAACACCTATAAATTATATCAATCGGTAGATAAATCTTTAAACTACAATTAAGTATATGAGAATATGCTGACAAATCACAATAAGTCGATGTTATTATGTTCAAAAGACATTTTTTGTAACCGGAAGCGCGCGCTAGTGAATTGTGATGTCATTGAGCAGATTTCCGATTTTTGCGTACTTCGTCAGCTCGCCTATTTTCATTCGCAATATTAATCATTTACTAGCAAATACCAACAATATCTAAACCAGAGAACAATACATTATTTAAGCATTATATTGATATTGAATAACCAAATAACATAACTTTCTTCTAAAAATTCCATGTAGCTTTTCTTTTCCTTTTCCCTCTTTGCCATCTTTGTTTACATTCAGTGTGTGAGCAGACTACGACATGGATATAGTAAATTCGTAACCAAACGAACTCGTACCGGAAACGTTTCTTAATTTCATTTATAGGTTTCGATAATTCAACATTAAGTTCGTCTAAATATGTAACCATAACTATGTTGACACCAAGATAATACTAAACGTGAACAAAAAAATACAAATAGTTTTCTTGTCGATATCATATTAGACAAATTCGAAATTTCTATGCAAATTAGGCAATTCTTCATTCCGTTAAGGACCGAGTTATTATAACTAAATTCGTCATCGGTTGGTATTTTAATCAACTTATGTAAATTATTTCAACTTGTTCTTTCAAAATTCGAAAGATCATAAACGATATCAGGAATATTCGTTCACGTGACTCTACAGTCAGCCATATACGGAAGATAAACTGCAAAACTCGACTTATCGAGCCTTTTGAGGTCTGAAATCTTCGTGATTTTGACTCTGAATATTGATTTCATATCTATAAAATTATATTTGGAAGCTAAATATTTATTAACAATATATTGAGGGTAAATAGGAATACTTTTACACATTGAAATAATTTCAAAATCAGAACGTACTTTGTATTTTATAATGAGTGTAATTAGCTTAAATAGCCTTAATTGTTAAGAAAGAATGCTTTAATGATAAACACATCACTAATGACTAATAAACCATCAAATGGACTGCGGATACGTGTTCATCCTTTTGTTATAGGCACGAGTTTCTTTTCGGTACGAATTCCCGATGGGAAAAGCTTCATTTTTAGGTACGAATTCACCCACAGCAACAATGACCACAATGCTTTGCGAGAGAAAGTTATAAACTCGATCTATTTATATCCTGGGGAAACACCTCTTCTAATTGTTTCGGTTTCTAAGCTTATTTCAGGTCAAACTAAATGTTGATAATTTGTGTGTATATGTTTCAATGATATAGATTTTTAGCAGTGTTCTTAAATTTGTATCAAAACACTCAATGTCCCTTTAAATGGTGCCTTGGAATTGTAACTATAGTAGAACACGCAAAAATTCTCTTTACTCCCTTAATTAACAAAATATTATGTTAAAGAACTATTTTCCTAGTGTTAATGAGCACTATTGACAATATCATGGCAAATCCTTTTTGAATTTTCCTAAGCTCATATGAAATTTTTACAAACAAAATATTTATAGTTTTGACATTTTTTATTTGTTTGACAATTTATTATGGTTATTCCTATTCAATTCTCTTTCTATATAATCTTTCATTTTTTCCCATTTAAATAAACATATTTTTGTCAAAATCAAAAGAATCTCAATGTTCAACTTGCCTGCCAGATCTACAAGGTTCATAACACTGCTCTTCTTTGTCTCCGAGCCTAACTCATTCTTAATGATCTGATCGAAGGTGATGGTCACTACCGTGTGGGCGCGACTACTCGTAGCGTTCATGTTGGTCGACGCCACCGTTCTACTGGCCGTTCCTGTAAATCAGAATATGAAAAGATATGTTGAGATACTTGATGACAGTGCTTTATAGCTTTAATATAAATAACATAAATAATATAGAACAACAACATGGAGATTTGTTTGTAACTTTAACCAGGACCTGCTCTCAGCACTACCAACATCATTATTTACCTTGAGGGATTGCACTTTCACAGCAGTCAATAAGCTCTTCTTCAGACATTGTAGGTCTGTATATCATGTTTTCAGTTAAAAAAAAAAAATTGAAAAAAGGCTGAAACTCAAAAGGCACATCTACATGATATGAAGAGTATGTATACCAAATTTGGTGAAGATTGATTAAGTAGTTTCAGAGTTATGCTCCGGAAACGAAATGGGAACGTCAACGCGGGCACGGACAGGAACTTTGCCAAAACCATTCAGGAGAGATATAATATTAAGTGTCTCCATATATAGATTTGATCCCAGGTCTTTTGCATCAGAAACCAGCAAATCCACAAGACTATTATGCTCCACAATTACAAATCCTTCCACTCGTATTTGAATTCATTAGATCCTTGAAGACGATAAATAGTGACCACTAATAATCTTCAACCATAAAAATGTGCAGCGTGTTAACAACCCTTGAACTGTTTGCATGCTTTCAAAGCAGAGATGTTTCTAAAACTAATGAAATAAAAAAACTGACTAACGGAAAGAAAAAAAAATAGAGCCATTGGCTCTGTAGCTCATCAGGCTGTATATTTGATTTTGCTTTAGGGTGTGGCCAATGTGTTTCCCCCCTTAGTAGGGGCTACAGGGTCACAAAATCTACAATTATTAATTTTCACTAGTCAAGGAGTCTGTACACTATGTTTAAGCTTTCTAGGCCTTATTGTTCTGGAGAAGAAGATGAAAATAGGTTTTTAGGGTGTGGCCCCTGTGGCCCTTATTAGGGGTCACAGGGCCACCAAAGCTACAATTTATAATCCTCACTAGTCAAGGAGTCTGTACACTTAGTCTAAGGTTTCTAGGCCTAATGCTTCTAGAGAAGAAGATGAAAATAGGTTTTAGGGTGTGGCTCCTGTGGCCCTTATTAGGGGTCACAGGGCCACCAAAGCTACAATTTATAATCCCCACTAGTCAAGGATTCTGTCCACAAAGTTTCAGCTTTCTAGGCTTTATGGTTCTGGAGAAGAAGATGAAAATAGGTTTAAGGGCTTGGCCCCTGTGGCCCTTATTAGGGGTCACAGGGCCACTAAAGCTACAATTTATAATCCTCACTAGTCAAGGAGTCTGTACACAAAGTTTCAGCTTTCTAGGCCTTATTGTTCTGGAGAAGAAGATGAAAAAAGCTTTTTAGGGTGTGGCCCCTGTGGCCCTTATTAGGGGCCACAGGGCCACCAAAGCTACAATTTCTAATCCTCACTAGTCAAGGAGTCTGTACACCAAGTTTAAGCTTTCTAGGCCTTATGGTTCTGGAGAAGAAGATGAAAATAGGTTTTAAGGGCTTGGCCTCTGTGGCCCTTATTAGGGGTCACAGGGCCACCAAAGCTACAATTTATAATCCTCACTAGTCAAGGAGTCTGTACACAAAGTTTCAGTTTTCTAGGCCTTATGGTTCTGGAGAAGAAGATGAAAATAGCTTTTTAGGGCGTGGCCCCTGTGGCCCTTATTAGAGGCCACAGGGCCACCAAAGCTACAATTTTTAATCCTCACTAGTCAAGGAGTCTGTACACCAAGTTTAAGTTTTGTAGGCCTTATGGTTCTGGAGAAGAAGTCGAAATTCCACAAAGTTTACGGACGGATGGACGGACGGATGGACGGACGGATGGACGGACGGATGGACGGACGGATGGACGGACGGACGGACGGATGGACGGACGGACGCCGGACACCATGCCATGCCATAAGCCCATCGGGCCTTACAGGCCAGATGAGCTAAAAATTCAACTAGTTGAAAAAAACATTTGTATCAATGTCAAAACATTACCAAAATTAAATAAAGAAGTTTTATATCCTTAAAGTTTTGTTTATCATTCTTTTTGTTACAATGTTGTTACAAATGTCTAAGCATTACCTTGTTCCATTCTTCTCTCAATTTCATCGTAACTCCCGACAGGAACCCGTTTCAAACTTTCCACGTAGAACATTCCGAGCTTGGGGTTTTGTCTGACAGTCAATCCCCCTTTGGGGTTGTCTTTTGACAAGAGGTCGCGCACTTGTTCATTGTAGATTTCCAACATGGAAAATGTAACTTCAAAACGCTGCAAAAAAACAATAGGGACATATTGAAATTAGAATAGAATACATTTAAGACTTAAAATAAATATTTGAACAGAATCAAATACCGAAATAATTTAATAGTTGAGATATATTTAAGATTATTTATTATTGATTTAACATAATATTATATTGAATCCATGAAATAATAAAATAATTTGCTTGGATCATACAATAACTTTCCATGAGTCACTATTATTAGACAAAAAACGGTAAAAACACATTATCCATTGAATATTTAAATCAATGTTGAAAGTGGATGACCTTGTCTAGGGCGTTTGGATCAGGGAAAAATTAAAGATTTGACTTTTGAACAGGGAGATTGATACCAAAAAAATCAGATTTTTGTCTTAAAACTGGAATATTTCAACAATTTTCTGAAACACTGACCTTATTAGGATCTGAGTTTGCTGACATAGTTTGAAACAGTTCATCACATGTGATTGGCACAATACCCCTGGAACAAAATTATTTTTTTTTAAATAAATCTCTTATTCATAAAATTTATGAGTACATCATAAAACACATAGACAAAACAGAAAACATAGAAGACATGTTTTTACTTGATCTATATACCATATATTTTAATGTACACGGCGACTTCGTACATAAGGTGACCCCCTTTCTCAGCCCCCCAAATTGCTGCCAAAATCATATATCTCATTTATAAGGCGACCCCCCTTTCTAGCAGGTCGTCGTAGCAGGTATATGAAATTTCTAACTCATCATTATGACATAAATCATATTTCATTCTTGGTCAAAGTTTATAATCTTTGTAATCTACAGCTACAATATTTTTGTTGAATTTATGGTGTTTATTAGTTGAATGGTATTGATTTCATAAATAAATTTGGATTCAACTTTAACATGGCAGCTTATGACATACCTCTATTACAAAGCAAAAATACATAAATGTGATGTCATAAGTTACATATAAGAATTACACTGCATGTATTAAAGGGGCAGTAGCACGTTTTTTTATAATTTTATATTTTAAATTTTTCACTGATAATTGAAAGTTATACTAAATGTAATATTTTGACATCGTAAAACATCTTATTACACAAGCCAATAATCCCTAGTCAGATGACAAAGTATAAGGTTTTCACATTAAATCCATTGGCGGCCATTTTGTGTGAACACCTTTAATTCATTTTGTGTAAGAAAAAGCAATCCCGTTGCTAAACTTTAAGTTATATATTTGAATTATTACTGCTCCATTTAGTTTAAATACATTGTCTTTCAATTGAAACCATTAATTTTTATTTTCCTGACATCACCTTATATTCCCTCTAAAAATGTGCTACGGCCCCTTTAAATGAAGAGAGATGTGGCAAATTTATCAAACCAGTAAAATGGCTGGCTGTACGAACCTATTAGCACCGTATCCCACCATGGAGAAGGATTTCCCTGATCCTGTCTGTCCATAGGCAAATAGGGAACAGTTGTACCCTGAAACATTTAATAATAATAATAATAATATCACTTTATTATCCTCAGTATATACATACATCATCGAAAATTCGGGTTGCGCCTAAGCACCCAGCAGCCACAGTGCAGCGCCAGTTAATGC
Organism: Steromphala cineraria; assembly: GCA_916613615.1. Taxonomy (NCBI): domain Eukaryota; kingdom Metazoa; phylum Mollusca; class Gastropoda; order Trochida; family Trochidae; genus Steromphala; species Steromphala cineraria. The sequence goes on from OU744730.1 coordinate 9,983,464, forward strand.
GTTGTTCTGCCTCTACAATGCTGAGTGTCAAGCAAGGCAGCAACAACTCCGACCTTTTAACGTCTTTTGGTATGACACGACCAGGAATCGAACCCTGGTCTACCGGGTGACGAGCCGACACTCTACCACTTAGCTACACCTCCGTACAGTCAGACATTGTCGATTTAAGATTATTTAAGAAAGAATTACAGGCGACCATGGATGTAATGAACTCCAAGGGACCAAAGAATTTAGTTCGCTATATCCAGTGTTCGCTACTCATGTTAGGCCATCATACATAGGGCTATTGACGGGACTTCACTATATCCGATTGTTCGCTATATCAGTGTTTGCTATATCTGTGTTCTACTGTTGATCCTTATGTTATTGCTATGATATGAAAAAGAACTTGATAAATGATGTTTAAAATTTTCTCTGACGATAAAATGTTACTTTTTAGCTGCTTTCATTAACGATTGAGAGGTCAATCTAAAACAAAGGATTGATCAATCAGTAAAACCACCAATCTAGTCAAAACTAGAAGAAAGGTTTATGTCCAATAAGTCCTACATTACATCTAGCGACTTACCGACTCATTCCTTTCTTCCCATGTGATCACTGTTTCAAGTATGCCTTATATCTCTTATCTTAATTCAAAAGAGGTGAAAAATTGCAACATGGAAACTTCCCTTTTCTATCTCATAAACATAACTGTACATCAAGGTTTCTCCTTTGTTTCAAAAGGGCTACACTTGTAACATAGGTTATGTGGAAGAGATGTCTTGACAGAGATTCCCCTCATATTGTTTTCCACTATTCATTTGCCGATTTGGAAGAGTGAAAAACTGAAGCCATGGGCCATGCAGCTAATAAGGTACTTGATTTTCTATCATTTCCATGTTTGAAGATTTATATGTCCAAATATGTGGTTGCTCTAATATCAGCAAAGTTTATATTTTAGAATTTGCACTGGTCATGGCATGATCAAAAAGTATAACAGTAAGTAAGACCATTGATTTTTAAAGAAAAAGTATCAGATAGGGTTGAACTTTTTCCCTCCTCAAGTGAAAAATCAGGCTTAGAGATGTATGTGTAATTGGTTTCTGGAGTGAAGGGTTCAGGAAGTGACCAATTTTAGCCTCAATACAGACTTTTACAGTTGAAAATAATTTAAATTAAAATAACCATAATTAAAAAAATCAGCTGACCTTCGAAGGCATTGTCCAGCACGCCCTGGCCGAGGTCACTGAACACTTTACGCTGACTTGCATAGTTGGTGCCGGATCGTTCCACCAGCAGACCGTCCTGTTCTTGGTACCCGTCATGTGACCTGGAGTAAAACAATTATCTAATTACCTTTAGAGGGGGAAGCACCAGAATATTGTTGTTGTTGTCGTATTTGGAATAGCACTATCTTTAAAGGGGCAGTAGCATGTTTTTTGATAATTTTATAATTCAAATCTTTCACTGATAATTGTACGGTAATGCTAAATGTATCATTTTGATAGTGTCAAAAATCTCATAACACAAATCAATCATCTATAGTCAAAGGACAAATATGAAGATTCACAAAAAATCCATTGGCGGCCATTTTTTGTGAACACCTTTAATTCATTTTGTGTAAGAAAAAGGAATCACATGGCTAAACTTTATATTTTAGATTTGAGTTTTTACTGCTCCTTTGAGTTTAAATACAGTGTCTTTTAATTAGAACCATTAATTTCTATTTTTCTGACATCACCTTATATTCCCCCTAAAAACTTGCTATCGCCCCTGAGTAAAAATGTCTTGAACCAACACCCTCAGAGACAGCCAAAAAAATCTTGGTAGCCATGTGGGAAAGCTGGTGGTATAACTAGTGCCACTAATTATTATTTTACAACGATAGTATGGGTTTGAATCCTCCTACTTAGTAATAAACTACTTAACATGTAAGTCTAAAAAATTTCAACTTTCAAATTCTTGAAAACAATGTGAAAGTAAAGAATTTTAAATTTCATTAATCCTTTATCTATCTTCTTATGTGTTGAGCAGAGACTGATGTAAACCAAATTCCCTTTTGGGTTAATAAAGCATTATCATTATTAATCTGATGAATGTTCAGTTGCCACAACTGAAATAAGTTATAGTTATGTCTGTAATGAATAGTTCCAATTTGTTATTACTATGTACAAAATCATACTTACCAATATGAATAATCGAAGGAGAACTGAAATAAAAACAAAATAAATTTACAAATCCTTCTATTCCATGACTAATTAATCTCAGTTAAATAAAATAATTTTAATATTGAACTATGATATGTCTAAAGCAACAAAGAATTATTTGGACATTGATTACCAATATGAACTTGGTTTTTTTTATGTATAGGGTTAAACAAACAAATTTGAAAGGACTTTCTTTTGTGTTAAATTGGCCATTGGCTAAGAAGATTATCAGGCTTTCTAATAGATTATACAAATAGTCAGAGGGTTACTACAGATGGTAAGAACATTTATAAATTACAATCCTCTTTGTCCAATTAAGGAGTCTATCGACTCAGCTTTCTAAGTCTTTCACTTCTGGATAAGAAATCGAAATGTCAAAAAGTGTATAATGGATCTACAGAATGACATCTGATGCCATGTCATGTTAAAAGTCCATCGAGCCTTAATTTCAGGCCGAATGAGCTAAAAATCATTGACAATAAGTTGTAATTTTGCACTTTCTATAGATTTGACAGCTTTCAAAAAGTGAAAAAAGATTATATATTTATTCAAAAAGGTGTTCGCTGTTTCTGAAAACTCATACTCACTTTCTTAGGGTCATCATCTGAAAAATATAAAAATATTTTTATTATTTTGATCAAGATGAATTGAAGTAATCTTTTATCATTCTTCAATCAAATTGAGAAGATAATTCAAAACCAATGTCCTAGCTTTCAAGGTTATGTCTCTAAACCTTTTGCCAAATAATTGAAGTCAAACAAATTTCAGGTGTGCATTTAGGCTTATTACCAACATTCTTTACAACATTCAAGTCCAAAAAAGATAATGTTAGAGGCAAATATGAAATTATCTTAATCACTTGAATAATTGACAAATCTTTTTGATTGCCTTTAACATTCAATAGAAAAGTTCCAAGTAACAATCAAATCTGATTGGCTAATGGCGTCCAATGAGATTTATTTATTGATGTATCATGGAAACACGCAGACAAAAGACGAGTTAAGATAAACTGCTGTAAACGCGTGTTATAGCAACAACTGCCCTGGACAAAACCACTGTTATGGTCAAACAAGCCTATTGAATATTTCTCATTGTTTTCTCATTCTCAAACTTTCATTGACAGAAAATATAACGTGGCGTTAAAACGGGAGTCCGTGCCATGTCTTGTTTAATGTCTGGGAGTGGTTGGTGTTTCTTAACCAATCAATACAATTGTACTATTGTTGTCAAACAATCAATACAAGGGTCCTATTGTTCGCTGACAAGCGGTACAACTGTCTCATTGTAGAGTTCAATCGATCAAATTGATTATTTTATGTAAATTTGTGAAATATGCATCTGTGAATGATTTGCACTTTTAATGTAAATATATCAATTGTCATGAAACACGGGCATTTCTTTAAATGTTCAGAAATTATGATATAGGTAATGGGAAGGGTTTTCTAAAATTATTTATGATCGTAATTAACATTCTGCATAAAGATGGTGTTTCTTTAATGACAACTTGAGAATGATAATAATTTTAAGCTAATGACTTTATCTTCTCCTCTTATTGAAATTCTAAAGATCACATTGGAGGTACACACTATGATATCACTGCGTCAGATACATAAAATATGTGGTACATGTTTAATGTCATGTGTAATTCATTTATCTAATAAACATACACAATAATTAACAAATAGTTAAACAAGTTACCATCTATTGCAAGACAAATTTCTATCAAAACAAATAAAAAATAACAATAAATTCACACTCCTCAAAATGAACACATTTGTATCACGACCAACATGTTTATCAATCTTTATGAATGTGAGGTGAGATACAAGATCTGGGGTTTAGCGTCGCTTTTAAGAGTATTTCACTTATATCACGGCTGCTAGTATTATTGCAGGGAGAAAGCCTGCAACACCATTGTGGCTATGCATTGCGGTGAGACCTGCAAGCATCAGCTGGAACCGGCGAACCATGGGTGCTGTAATTCAGTGTAGCATTGCACCCACAATTGAGTGCATGTAGAACAGTTCTCTACTGCAGACAAAGTTGTCAAGACCCTGGCGGGATTCGAACCACAGACCTCTAGATCCAAAGCCAAACTCGCTAACCACTGCACTTTTCCGCCCCCCAAATCAATGAAGCTAGCATGTATACTTTTGAAGAATTCTTTGCACAAGACAAAATGGGAGAATGTAAATTGGATTAATCATCCATGTTGTTAAATTAAGGGGTGTATTAGTTGAACAATATTTTCATGCAATTAAACTGACAAGAAACAGAGACTACTTTAGTAACTTTTGGCCTCTATGTTTTCTATTATTGCCATGTTCTTGAACGGAATGCTGTCAATTAAAGTTCACATAACCACGAACATATTTCACTTTTTTCTTTCGAATATAGAAAGTCTGATTACAATATTGTATAGTGCGTTAAAGATCGCTACTCAAATATGTTTAGTTTGGTAATGAAAGCCATTTTTGAAAGCCACTTTTGATGGACCTATCTGACAACAAACAAGTGAATGCATGACTGGTCACGCCCCCATTTTGTGACATCATAAACAGAATCATCCTCGTTATCTATACATCTATTGTAACAATACCACAGGAAAAAAAACTAATAATTAACAATTTTCAGAAAATGTTTTCCACTCAGTCAGATAAATCATGTGACGATGTAACACTTCTAAACATTTGGTGTAAAAAAGATCACACATCAATGGTAATTAAACAATTATTTAGGCGGTATTTCAGTTGAAATAATGATGCGTTACTCTGTATAGTCTGTGTATTACGTCACACCCGCGTGAGTTTTATGGCCCCTAACCCAGGTGGGTTTTTCACAGCCGATAATTACGCTGTCTAAATGAAAGGCTAATTAAAGGTGTTTATTGGACAAATTAACAAAAATTAAGTCAAACTTTTATTTTTTTGAAAAATCTTTGAACGAAAATCGAGATGTAGTAAGGTCGAGGTTAGTTGATGTTTAAGTCAAGGTACGCTGCCAACAACCAAGACAGTAAACACAAAAAGCTTTATAGTTACAAAAGCTTGAGTGATGAAAATTAATTCAGCTTTTTTAGGTTACTTCCTGGTTCCATTGTCGACAGTGTCATGTAAATTGATTTATTTGCTGATAACCAAATAGAGTTTAAATGCTGTCATTGTTTACTGTTAGATACTTCAAAGCACTGCACTAAACATGAGTAAGTTGATCACTTAATTAGATGCAGTGTAGCAACAATGAATAAGTTTATTTCCTTTTGGACAATAAGTTATCTGAAGTGTAAACATCCAACCCCATGCTGAGTTGAGGTGCCACCGTTTAAGGGACAGTCCTATTTTTTGTGGAAACGAAATTCAAGAGGACGCAGCGATGAATTCTATTGTTTGTCAAATTGTTAAATCTAAAACGGCTAAAATGTTACCCTCATTAACATAATATGAAAATAAGTGTGAAATAATCATGTAATAATCATATATAAGAATAAACAGTGAAGTACTCTTGCATTTCGTTTTTACAAATATATACCCCGATAGGAATATTAGTTGATGTCAGGAAAATGAAAATAAATAGTTTCAATTGAAAGACAATGTATTTAAACTAAAAGAAGCTGTAATAATTCAAATATATAATGTAAAGTTCAGCCATGCAATTCCTTTTTCTTACACAAAATGAATTAAAGGTGTTCACACAAAAATGGCCGCCAATGGATTTTATCTTAATCCTGATACTTTGTCCTCTGACTATGGGTGATAAGCTTGTGTAATGAGATTGTTAACATTGTCAATATAATACATTAAGCATTAACTTACAATTACAAGTGAAATATTTAAAATATATTATTATCAAAAAACGTGCTACTGCCCCTTTAAGAGTCATTAGATTTTACAAAAACTCTTGCACCATCAGCATTGCCCACTCAGTGTCCGAAATAACCACGAGCCCAGTAGCATGATGCTAGTTGAAATTTGCCAGGTCTAGTAGAAAAAAGGTAATGATAGCCCGGTTGGCTAATGTGGAATAGTATATCAAAATTATTTTGACTTCTTTTCATTCATTTTTGTAATTACTTCAGTTACTATTTTGTGTCAGTTTGCGATCTTCCCTATCACATGCCAAGACCTCTTGAGCAGATATTCAATGTCAGAAAACTTTTTTTATCTTTACTTAACCCTTACGATGCGGGGCGCGTGATATTTACGGGCCAAATATAAAATGGCACGTAAGCCCTCTTGGCGAAATCCGTAACTTTCAGGATAAGGCTATATATTGACTGCAGTCTTGGCTGCTCCCGGATATAAAATATCAAACCTTTTCTCAAAAATGATTGAGGGTACCCACCTTGCGGCATTCATATCTCACAAACCAATAGAGATAATTCTATAATTTTTACATCATCGTGTAGAAGAGAGAATTGTCTTCATTTCCATGTATAATATGTATATCCGCGCACAAAAATAAAGAAGCGGCAAAGCGTTGCGACAAGTGCCGCAAAAAATTTGTTTACCTCAAAATGATTGAGGGTACCCACCTTGCGGCATTTATATCTCACGAACCATTAGAGATAATTTTATAATTTTTACATCATCGTATAGAAGAGAGAATTGTCTTTATTTCCATGTATCATATGTATATCCGCGCACAAAAATAAAGAAGCAGTTAATCAGGATATAACGGTGGCTGGCACCGGACAAAACAATTCCGCCACGTGGGCTTGTAGAGCAAAAATATATAGCCGCATCGTAAGGGTTAATTGGGCTGGTAATTTTTCTTTTTGGGCTAGTAACTTTGAAAACTTTCAAGCCCAGTTTGCTAGTGATCTTGAAAAATTATTTCATACACTGGCATTGCCTCACATTGCTAGTAGCTGATACCTCATAGCTATTCAGATGAAACTATCTGTTATATGAGCTCTTATCATTGGGGTATTTTTTTATCGCATAATACCTGATAGTTTTCTCAGCATTGCCTCCTAGCTGGTAACTCATATATAGCTATTCAGATGAAACTATCTGATATATGAACTCCTGCACCATCTTGGTATTATCTGATCCAATGATCATAAATAGATACCTTAATTTCTTCTTTAATCATATATTGATTGAAACATTTTGATGGTTATTTTTTATGTTTTAATGTTTTCCTGTTTTTATATATAGATATATATACATTATACAAATGTATTTACCTCATCTCTATGTTTCTCTCTTTTTATATCCATGTTTATAAACATTTATGATTACATTTTAATATTATATGTAAGCTCTGCACATCGGAAAGGGTTTCACTAACTTGGATTAATTGTATATACTCCTTCCTTTTGAATAAAATATGCTTTAATTAATCGAAGCCTATCATCCCTGATTCTTTTCTTAGCAGTTGCCTCTGGTCCCTATACTAGTTGGTAACTCATAGTTTAGGTTAACATAACCTTTGGACATTTAATGGTAACTTCATCTTGGCATTGCAAATATTGCTTAAATTTAAGTTTGTTGGTTGAAACGTCATTAAAATTATAAATTGCATTTTTCAGTGAAACCTCTCATGCTAAAGGCACTGGCTTGAATCCAGATGGAGACACAAACTTTTGTTTGGATGGCATTTCATCCACATTGCATTCAGTTAAACTAGCTGTACCAATGGGTACCTGAGCACAGGAATTACATATCTTTGAGAGGCATTTTAGAAGCAGGTTTGATGAAGAAGAACAGGTTCTTATGGTAATCAACTTCTTTATTGCATGAAATGCAACGTTTTGATGTAGATACTAATACCGTTATCAACCAAGTATCGACACCGAAACATCGCATTCCATGCAATAAAGAAGTTGATTATCCATAAGAACTTGTTCTTCTTCACAGGAATTACAGACTGGGTGAAATATTGTTGATTCTATCAATTGAGTAATTTGTACATAAATTATGTTATAAAATCATGGTTTGTTGTTAGATAAGCTCATGATAAACATTGTTACCCTAGCAACATACTCAGAAATTAAAGTCAAACTTATTTGCTTAAAGTGACAATACAATTGTCTGAATTCACCATTCTTAATTCTCATCATTCATTGATATTTGTACAACAAACAAATATGCCATATCATCTTCTAACTAACAATTTCTTATCTCACGTTACAAAAGAGTTCTGAAAATCTATTGTGCATGTCTTTGTAACTAAAAGCAAATTTCCCAAGAGGAAAATATACCTTCGCCCCATTGCCTATCTCCTGAAATAAACATAAGTATCAAGTAAGTCAGCTGGAAACATGAACAAAGTGTCAACAGGGACAATTCATCTCATACTCTCTACGGAGCGGGGAAAAAAATTTCCAAGTAAACATCTGTAATGGTAATTATGAAACAACCTCATCGCAATGATATAAAGCCACTAAAATGAGACTTGACTAATGTGTTGAGTATTTTGAACACAATATTGGCATAATTACAAAACAACCTGATAGCAATAATATAATGCCGTTAAAATGAGACTCGACTAATGGGGTTGAGAATTTTGAACAAAATATTGACATAATTACAAAACAACCTGATAGAAATGATATAATGCGCTTAAAAGGAGACTCCATTTTTGTGTTGAGAATTTTGAACACAATATTGATATGATTCTAAAACAGCCTCATAGCAATAATATAATGCCATTAAAATGAAACTCAACTAATTTGAGAATTTTTAACACAATATTTACATAATTACAAAACAACCTCATAGAAATAATATGAAGCTGTTAAAACGAGACTCAACTAAGCTGGTGTTGAGAATTTTGAACACAATATTGATATGATTCTAAAACAGCCTCATAGCAATAATATAAAGTCGTTAAAATGAGACTCAACTAATGTGTTGAGAATTTTGAACACAATATTGACATAATTACAAAACAACCTGATAGCAATTATATAAGGCTGTTGAAAAGAAACTCTATTTTTGTGTTGAGAATTTTTAACCAAATATTGACATATCTACAAAACAACATCATAACAATGATATGCAGCTAAAAGAGTTCCAGCTAATGTGTATTTTGAACACAATATTGACATAAGGAGGTTTCTATGTAATTTTCATCAAATCATTTACAAACAATTCACAAAGGCTGAATATTTGTCACGAGCTGCTCTTGAATTATAGATTTCGCTGTGATGTAAAATCGTGTAATCAATAACAGCTTATAGAACTTGCCAAATCATGCATTGTACCTGGATCTTAATCAAACACATTGTCAGGAAGTGAAAATGAGATGAAAGCTATCAACCTTGTATCTGGTATTATTGTAAAGTACCTATCCTAAAGCACCAATAGCATAATATTCAAGTAAAAAAGTATCTCAAGAAAACAAAATTAAATGTTGCTAATTGAAAAACAATTTTTTAAATCTAAAGTACAAAATGTGCCATGTTGAACTACATGAATCAAATTCCAAATGTTTAAAGTTGTTCACACAATAAAGACCTCCAACAGTTTTCACTAATTACTTGATATTTCTTCTATGAAAGCTGATATATAATGGTGTTGAGTCGTGAGATGTTTTACCAAATAAATACAATACATTACACTTTTATAAGGGGGTTGTCATTTTGAATTGATATTTTTTGTATATCTCTTCTTATAATCTTTCAAAAGGTAAGCCCTACAGTATTTACTCCAAGCTCATAACTAATGTGAAGGTGAAACAGGTCATCAGGGGGTCAAAGGTTACCTAATCCCACGTTGATTACCAACACAAATAATAAATGGTCGACTGCCTGCTCAACCATATAACTAAATGAGCTATTCATAATGTAAAGATACAAACATTAAGTTGCATGCGAGTGGACGCTATTTTCCTACAACTGCTGACCATTTGTGGTATTCATTATATGTAAACATGACAAGGCAACCATCGACTTTGTCCAAGACTTGAGAATTAACACTTACCGGTAGTATTTGTTTGGCAGTCAAATGGACAATTGCAGAAAATCTGAAGAATGAATCTTATCGTGAAAATTTACAGCCATTAATTTTATGATATGTGAAAGAAATTTTGTTCTTGCATCCGGACATCAAAGCATATTTTTATTTTCACTACTGTCTTATCATGGTATTTCTTACCCTTTGAGTAAAGTTTCACAATAATTTTTTTTATATTTATTTCAAATTAAACCATTTAAAATTAGAAATTTTCAATGGATAATGCAAAAATGTAAAACTTTTTTTAAAAGAAGAAAGTTCAAATGTATCTAGGAACATTAATAAGAAAATTGTTGTCAATAACATTTGTCTTGCATTCAAAAGTTATTTCAAATATATTTTCAAATGATTTCTAAGTAATATCAACATAATATCCAAATCATAAAATTTATGCCAAATGAGTTTAAACTTATATTGTAAAATTACTTCAAAATAATTTAAACATAATTTCAATTTGATACCCAATTTGCTACCCAGAGTGATTTCAGAATGATTTCAGGGTGATTACTGAATGATCTCAGAGTGATTTCAGGATGACCGTTGAAAGATTTTAGAATAATTTTCAGAAGGTTTAAGCATGCTTTCAGCATGAAAAATAAAAGGATGTTGATGTGTGATTGACATGATCAAAAAGGATGTTTGAAAGATCTCAAAAGGGTATTTCAGAATGATTTCAAGATGGTTTCAGAAAGATTTCAGCTTCTACAATACGATTGATTTTATTGATGAGTACTGACAAGAGCTTAGAATACTGACACAGATAAACGACTGCTGTCGCCATAACACGATCATCACCAAAACAATTTCCAACTCTCTGACGTCCATGAAAACAATCCTCGTGTCCGGATCAATTGGTTCTATTGTAAAGGAAGACTTTTCTACATTAGGTGGTTGAAGAAGTTACTGAAACATGTTTACATAATGTTAACATTTAAAATAAGCACTTTGCATTTGAAAGTGAATGCCATAATGACAGATATTTCAGGTTGTTAGATTCTCTACGTCTGCTTGCTATTTAGGAACATTTGTGATTTCATGACATCATGTTTGGCTTTGAGATGGACAATTTTTGACCATTTTGAAATGTTAGCAATGCGAGAAAACAAATGTGCTCTATTATGCTTATTCAAAAATTAAGAAATAACTACTTGATAATAGAAAAGGAAGCATATTTACAATAATTCGTACTAAAAGTTATCAGTTACGACAGCATTTTGTCTTAGTAATGCATTCCACGATCATAGCTTCAATGATTGGCTTCATTTCACAAAATTTTATTTTTTGAGCGATACACTTTATTCTTTGTCAAATTGTTAAATCTTGAACAACTGAAATCTTAACCTCACAACATATTTGAAATAAAGTGTGAAATTATCATGTAAAATTCATATATAATTGTAAACAGGAAAGTCCTCCTGAATTTCGTTTCCACAAAAAATACCCCGCTCGAATGGTCCCTTTGATGAGACAGACTAAAAATAATTATCAACCTCCATTTTGTGTATGGCATGTTCTAATGTCATATACAGAAGGCCTTTAGTCTGCCATTTTGTCTTTCAACCGTACATCTTCTTTTCATCTTTCATAAAAGGCATTCATGCTAGGTTTCTGATCAACAGTAATAAAACTGAGAGATCAATGATTGCAATTGTCATAAGATCAAGGCCAGAAATTTTTATGTAGAAGATTCTCAAATATACACAGGCAATATCAAACGTCCAAGAAATCTACGCATATAATATAATCATCAATTATTTTGAAGTCTATCTGTATGTCCAATTGAAATGGTATCAATCCATGCAATAATCATCAATATTCTGTGAATTCTACATTAATTGTATATTTCAATTTAAAAGTTATGATTGCAACACTTCTTTCAACTTACAGTAGTATATCATTGAAATTAACAATTTGTCCTCCAATGTATTTTATCAAGTAATAAGAATTTTTATCCTCAATTTTATCCATTTATCTTCTTTTTCTGTACAAATAAGTAATTTGATATTGATTGGATTCTCATCAATAAGTATCACAACAGTCCTTTAAGAACAGTTGTTGCAATACCTTTGTCAAAGTTTATTGTAAATGAAATACAAGAATTTCATGAATAATTTGCTTCATTTTCATATTAGCGTCGTTTCAGTATAGATCATTTTCCATTTCCATACATATCTGATCCATGCTATCGAATACGCTTGATATGATTGTCATCGATTTGTGACACGAATCATTTATATTGATTAGTATCTGGAAGTCTTTAGATAGAATATCTTGAACTGTAGCAACGGGAAGCAGTGCATTCTGGTCTATCAGCTTCGATGTTGTTAGATCAATTGATGTCGATTGTACGAGGAAAAATCACAGGTCATGGTTGAATTGACATAGAAATATGGATTCATTTCTAATTGATTTTTATATGATATTGATATCAATGATGGCAAAAGGAAAAGGAATTCATCATTTATTGCTTAGAATATCTGTCAATTCTTCATTAATACCAAGTTTATTTCATCGAGTGGGGTATATATATATATTTGGGGAAGGGAGGGTTGCGAGAATGTACACCTCTCTCAAGATTGTCCCAATTAAAGTAATTGTTGAGAGTCGTAGTTCAACATACATGACAAAATTAACATATTTTTATCATATCAATCGAGTCTTTGAGTTAATTATCCCGTGGTTACTGATTCTTTGATCCAAAATGATCATTTCAATACTTGTGATACCCATAGGGTACATCCCTCTCTAAACAAAATCGGGTATCAGTTCCTGGTATCGATTAAAGTGACACAGAGTATCTTTCTTCAAATTTTATTTGGTTTTGATAAGCTACAAAATATCTAATATGCAGATTGAAGTTCATATCTCATCACTGGACTTGCAAATACATGTATATCCATTTATGCATCCAATTAATCTACCTATTACCGGTAGTTACAATACCTAATAAACACTATCGAATCGAATATATCTTCCTGTCAGCTTATGACAAGGTTTCAAAATTACGTTTGGTGAATTTGCGCGCGCCACTCGAGCCACATTGTCTGGTTTTCGATCAAAATCCCGACTTTGAATGGCCGTATTTTCGCTCTAATGTACTGATTGACCTTTAACTTGTTATTTTCAGTAACAGTTAGTGGTTCCCGATGTAATAACATCGATTTCAAAATTTGACATATGTGATCCTATCAACATACTCTGTGTCTCTTTAAATTTTTACCAGCCTAGTGTATATCTGTAGATAAGGATTTACTGGACTAGGCAATCATGCCAGCAGACATCTGTTGAATATTTCATCTCCTATTTTCTCTTAACTCCTTTCATCATGCACTTCTAAAGCACAACAAACAGAATATACACTGCTTCAATATTTATGTCTTTAGCTACAGTCTGAGAAAGGATAGCCAATTTAGTTAGCTTGAGACACAATTCCAAATACCAATGTAATTGATTTTCAATAAACTTCATGTCAAAATTTGTAAAAAATTGTCTTTCGAAAGGCCTAAGATAATGAATTACTTGTTATACAGATATTTTATGGCCAAAATTTCATGTCAAAACATGATGTGCCCAATTCTATTCCTAAATAAACAAAATATGTTTCGATTATAGATTTAGGTTACAATTAACATTTTGTTTGATATTCTTTGCATTAAGAAATCTTGCATTTTGACTAATAAATAGATGGAAACCTGCAAATGTTGGATAGAATTTAATGAACTATTTTTATGTAAGGCACAACAAATTTATATACCGGGGGTATAAATGTTTCTGGTCTTTACATTAGGGCAACAATGATGCGATGATGTCAATTATTTGTAATTTCCAATTTTCTTTTATTATTGAACAAGAAGAAAACAAGAAATAAATGTAACCTTTGAATCACTTTATCACTACGCACTCGCGAACAGAAATGTCTAACCCTGCGTTTCAAAGTTCTTTCTAGGCACCGGACAAAATTTCACTTTTTTCCCTTGAAAACATCTTGAAAAAAAAGGCTGGATGTGGGGATTGAAACTGACGTGGATGGAAATCAGAAACAAGTTTCTTTTTTTCTAGGCCTAACAACAATTCTGCAAACAAATTTCTTTGCACCAATCTTACTACAAAAAAAGAAAGATCTTTTCTGCAAAAAAATAGGACAACCAGAATATAAGACATGTAATTTGTCTTAGTGAGTCTACAATTACAAGATCTGTGTCAGGTGAACAGCATTAAATGGGAGTTTACACTTCACCGAGTGGGGTTAAGTAATCTCTAGTTGTTAGGTAAACACTACCTTATCTTTTACACAAAGCATGCAACCAGGTAACAAGCAAATCAAACATATTGTTATGTAACGATTTAGCGCTTTCAGTTTTCAAAGGTTTATTCTAAGGATTGTAATGCTATTTTGTTCATTCCTCGAATCATCATATTTTTATAGATTGATCCCGTATTATTATATATGAACTCTTCTGTTGAAAACAAATACCTGTAAATCAACAAACAAACATCCGCAAGCTGGAAACATGGGGAAACAATCTCAGGTTTATTCAATGATTTATGAATTTACAACCCAAAGGTGCATTCCAATGAATAAAAATTCCATGTTTATTATTTTGCATGACAAGAACACGATGCTGATAAATCAAGGAAATTTTTCAGATTCTCCTTATAGAAATAGAAGTAAACATTAACATAAAACATTTATAATTCCTTATACCTTCTGCAGCTGTTACCAAAAAAATTTTTTCCTGTATTAAAAACACCTCACTCCCTTCTTTATAATTCCTTATAAACCTCCAGTGACGTCACTCTATTGTTCTATTAGGTTCTTCTTTTACCGGATAAACCTCTTTGCCGGGCATTCTCCAAGAATGCCCAGGGCTTTCTCTAGGAAAGCACAGGGCTTACTCTAGAATTTATCGGAAATTTATTTTGATTGGGATTATACACATTTTGAAATACTTTGTTTCAAAGTCCTTCTTCGAATAAATACCATCACCAAATTTCACATTTTTTGACAAATCACAAATATAATGTTCACATGGCTGGTTTCGAACTCTGCACCACTCGCTTACTAAACTGGCGCCTTTGACAACTCGGCTATAAAGGCCCACGAGAACAATGATGTATTTTCCACAGTGACAATCATGTGAACTTCACGAGGCAGATAGCGCATGCATTTCACGTTCACGGCTTGGGTAGCGAGCGCATTTTTATACTTATTATTGAAATTATTTTGTAACTACGGTTTATCTTGGTTCATAAGTTAGATCAAAACCTCGCCCTCGGTGTTGTTTGATAATGTTAGCCCTCAGCCTCGGGAAATTGGGATGGGCCTGTCGGCCCTTTCCAATTTCCCTCTGCCGCGGGCTTACATTATCAACAACACCTCTGGCTCGGTTTTGATCCTACACTTATAGTTTCAGCAGTTGATTTCATTTATAGAAGTGCTCAATTTGTGGAATATTACTGAATACTGTATTTCCTAACAAGCAACCTACCGTATTCGCCGTAATAAGCGCCCTGATCCAATAAGCGCCCCCCAAAGGTTTTTGCAATTAACTCTAATAACCGCCCATGTACCAGCGGTACTCAATAATAACTTACCTAAATTCAATCCAACAACCCCTTTAGACGAGAAACTAGTCGCTGAGAGCCCTTGACAAGGAATTTCCAACCCGCCTGCTCCTGTCGAGTGTCTATATATTTATCATCTGTCATCACGCAATTCTGGGAAGTGTGACACAATCGATGTCAGACCCACGAGTTAGCGATGTTTACACCGGAATAAAAAATGCACAAGTTTACATCGATTTCATTTCTTGAAAAAAAAAAATACATTGTCCAGTTGTTGTTTTTAATGACTATATGCATTGTAAATTAATAAAAATAAATTAATATATTCTTTTTAAATATTCAGGCATCATAAACGTACTGTTAAATTCAGCAGAAATCACGATGGATGTGGTTTCACTTGCATCATCGATCGGGAATTGAATTATTTGATTTCCTAAATGTTATCAAGAACTATCGCTAGGCTAACTAGGTTTGTTATCCATTCTATATGTTTAATATGTCCATTTCCAAACTTATTTATCATATTTAATCAAAGTTCAAAGATATATTTGTCAAATATACTTTCGTGAAAGCACATTGTTTTACTGCACTTGGAATCTCTATCGTAATTTCTTGACGACAAATAATATTATTAATATTCTTTCGTGCTCATGATCATAATTTTTGCATGTTTTTCTTCGAATTTTATATAAGTAAATATTTCAATTAACTACATGTTGTTTTGGAAAATGTAATATATCGAAAATGTTTAACAAATATTTGAATATGTAGACATTTAATAATGTATCGACAATTTGTTGTCATGAATTTATTACAACCACGTTTCAGTTTCATACATCGTTTTCAAATCGACTTGCTGATTGGTTGACCTACATTTCTGGACCAATGAAAAGGCTTGTAACAAAGATCTCTCTACCCGTAAACACATGCAGCAAAAGCTGTCGACTGATTATTCACGTTAGTTTTTCATGAGAATAATATTATGTAATCTGATTAAAACAAACAACAAACAATGTAAGTTAGCATTTGCAATTTCTTTTCTCATTCTTTTCAATAATATACGTCTGGAAAAGTGT
The DNA here is from genome assembly GCA_916613615.1 of Steromphala cineraria. Classification (NCBI taxonomy): domain Eukaryota; kingdom Metazoa; phylum Mollusca; class Gastropoda; order Trochida; family Trochidae; genus Steromphala; species Steromphala cineraria. The sequence continues at coordinate 10,000,252 of OU744730.1, forward strand.
CACTTGATATTTAAGAAGACTTTAACAATAAAGTCAAAAGTATCGATGTCAATTTTCAACGCAACTCGCACAAAGATGTTCTTGGTTGGGGTCTTTTGCCGCCATAGGCAATGTGATTTGAACTCGATAATGTGTAAGTATATTTTGAACGCCTGTATCAATCATCAAAGACAACCTAAACACAGTTCCACGTGAGAAGTCTATATTTTTCGTTCGTCACTCACATCATTTTAATAAGCGCCCACCAAAATAAATTTTTTAAGCGCCCTGGGCGCTTATAAAGGCGATTACGGCTAGTCCCCCTTTTTTGTTACCACCCCTTGACCCAGCATCCCCATATCTTCTAAATGGTTTCTCTTTTATTTGATGTAAACTGTCATTAACAATGAAAATGTGTCTGCTTGTGTAACACGTAAGAAAATCCAATCTTTCCATGTCCAGCGGGATTTGAACCCGGGACCTCTTAGTTGAGAGTCCTACACTCTGTTTAGCCAAAGAGATATCCCTCCAGCCGAAGCCAGTAGGAATACTTTTAACCTCACCCTGTCACAATTGCATAGAGGGTAGCCTTAGTGCAATGTAAAGGAATGACAAAAATGATAACAACAACCCCAAGTTGAGTGAGTGAGTGAGTGAGTGAGTGAGTGAGTGCTCAGCACTGCTTTGGCATTTTTCAGCCATTATGCAGTCGGTCTATATAAACGTATCAAACAAACTGGATTTGTACTTTTCGAGGCTCAACAACATAAACAACACATAGACATTTACAGGAGACAGATAGATATATGATAATGTATATTATACCATTCAGAGCCGAGCCGAAGGTATAACACTAAGCGAGTAGCGGATATCTCCCCATGCACCCTGCCTCTGAATGGTATAACGAATGGTATAACTAACCAAATGTTTATACAAAACGCATATACTATGAAGATAAAGAGTAAGAAAAACGTTAAAACTGCTTAAGTCATTTTACTATACTTTGTACAAAGCTGATAAAAAATCACCAGCTTGATCATGTGTTCGAGGCAACATACATTGTACATTTCAAGACGGTCAATCTGCACGCTTTTTTCATGCTTTTTATGTGCTGGGGTATAACTGATTTATCACTCCGCTGAAGAGGGTGATATCAGTATTTATCCAGGGTCAATTGGACCAATCAGAGATCGAGATTCTTACATGAGGTAGGAATTAAATTAATGCTTTTGGCAGGTGCCCTTAACACTTATCCAACTGCCTGACAAACACCTTTGATTCTTTGGTAAACAATAAATTGAATTGGGGTCAACACTCAAAAAGTTTAAGTGTCAAATCTGCCACACAACAAATCTTCTTAATCATAGTATTTGTCTTAACGGATCATAACAGCTTAAGTTTATAGGCAAATACTTAGAGAGCCACACCACCAGTTTATTCTTTCAGGAAACTGAACTTCAGCAAGCAGTCATAATATTTGTATATGCTATTAATTCAGATAAGACAGTAAATTTGAAAAATAAAATTGTTTGGATTTTTTTCTTTGTATAAGTTTTTGTAGTAAAAATCCTTTGCTTAGTTGTTAGGCAATCACCTCTGAGGGCAAAGTCTAAGCAGAGTTTATTGTCATAACACAAGACAATTGGGCCATCATTTTGCTGACACTCACATTGAACACTCATACAATGTTTTCAATCTAATACTGGTATTATAAATATTACAAAGCATAACAAAATGCCCTAAAAATGAAACCAGAATGTATTCAAATGAGTCTCATGTATAGTCTGTCAACCTGATCCTAGAATAAGATAAAAGCTTAAAGAGACACAGAGTATGTTGATAGGATCACATATGTCAAATTTTGAAATCGATGTTATTACATCGGGAACCACCAACTATTACTGAAAATGACAAGTTAAAGGTACATCAGTACATTAGAGCGAAAATACGGCCATTCAAAGTCGGGATTTTGATCGAAAACCGGACAATGTGGCCCGAGTAGCGCGCGCAAATTCGCCAAACGTAGTTTTGAAACCTTGTCATAAGCTGACAGGAAGATATATTCAATTCGATAGTGTTTATTAGGTATTGTAACTAATAGGTAGATTAATTGGATGCATAATTTCGATTATTAAACGTATTTGAGATGTTTTCTTGATTTTTCCATAAAATCAAGCATTTTAAAGATATTATGCATAAATGGATATATTTGCAAGTCCAGTGATGAGATATGAACTTCAATCAGCATATTAGATATTTTGTAGCTTATCAAAACCAAATAAGATTTTAAGAAAGATACTCTGTGTCACTTTAAACAAGTCTAGAAGAAGACTTGAGAGCTTGATTTTAGTTGAAATGAAGAAAACTCAGTCTCCCTTTCATTTCATTTAATTCCTTCCAAATTTGAATTTAATGACCATTTCATTTCAGAGTAAAAGGGTATTAGACTATCTCATGTAGTCAATACTCAGATTGTATTGAGTAATTGTATATTGTATCAGTGTATTGAATACAATAAAACAGTGATTATCTGGGTCAGCGATGTCTGTCCTATTGAACTACTGGGTGAGATCTGACCGAAAATCAAACAAGTCTTTGTAGAAGTAACTCGTAACTGGAGACGATAATTAGCCAGCATTGCACCGAGAGCTATCTTTGAGACACAATAGTAACCAGTAGGTCTACTGAGTCTCAAGGATCTGATATGTAAGAGCTTAGAGAGACATAGATTGTTTGGATAAGAATTAACCATATGCTTGCTAGATTGTTTAAAGGGGCAGTAGCACATTTTAGGGGGATTATAAGGTGATGTCAGGAAAATGAAAATAAATGGTTCCAATTGAAAGACAATTTAATTAAACTAAATGGAGCAGTAATAATTCAAATATATAACGTAATGCGATTTCTTTATCTTACAGAAAATGTATTAAAGGTGTTCACACAAAATGGCCGCCAATGGATTTTATATGAATCTTCATACATTGTCCTCTGACTATGGATGATTGGCTTGTGTAATGAGATTTTTGACACTGTCAAAACAATACATTTAACATTAGCTTACAATTATCAGTGAAAGTTTTTAAATATAAAATTATCAAGAAACGTGCTACTGCCCCTTTCATGTCACAACCCCCTGTAATAGGGCTTCCTCGGGTTCTTGAGTACTCAAGCCCTAGTTGGGTCCAGCTAGACTCAATTCCATTTCATTAGACTCGAAAAGTGGACCTCACTATTAATCATTAAAGTTATTTCCGTCTGTTTATCTGTAACTTGTGAAGATAGGTGAGCTTCATTACTATTTCAAGACACTTATATCAAAATATGCAATACATGACCATTTATAAGTCAAAATATATGAATAAATTTATCTTGGCTGAACAACAATTACATCATTTATTGGATAAAGATAAAATGTCGGGTACTCAGGTCCGAGTCGAGTCTGACCCCTCGAGTACTCGCGGCCAACTTTTGGACCCATGGAAGCCCAGTACGCTGTCATCTGGATTACGTACTGTTAAATCAACAACATCAAAAAAATTGGAACAACTCAAAAATTACATCATTCTGTTACACTTATATAGAAAAATTGAGTTGTCATAGACGTCTGTGTTTATATGTTTTGAAATACAGTCAAGGGTCACGTCTCATGAGATGGCATCATACACTGCCTGCAGGCAAATATCAATGCACACCAGGCAAATATTTCAGCATTTATGTGAATCTTACCGCAAAATTTCAACTGAATATCAACTCAATGACTTACTTGACGAGTCTGGGTTGGCGATCATCGTCATCTGTCCCTGCATCTTGATAATACATTTTGCCTGGCGGTCCTTCTCCCTGAAAACATTTAGGGGAAATATTTATATTTAATATTTATGTTTTTAAGCTTTTCACTAATTAGGCCTCAGCAACATAAATTCATTGTTGTACATTTTTTGGGGCAAAAACAGGAGGCAGAAAAATCCAATTTGCTCAGTCATAAAATGTGTCAGGCAAGCAGATAAGGTACAGAAAAGAAAACAAAATTTATTTTGTTCTTTTTAGTGGAGTTTTGGTTGAAATTTGGCAACATTTTATCTAGTGGGATTTTGTGTGGGTTTTTTTAAAAATAAAACCAATTTAATAAATTCTTTACACCATAAAATGATAATAATACACATGATAGAGATTTAACAAGGGGATATAGCTGACCAGGTGATGACTTTTAACTCATTTCTATTTATCAATACCACCTGGACATTTATGTAATTACATATTTCAGGCTTACAAAATCTATTTTAAGATTATTTGATTTTTTTAAATAAAAAAACAGATCAAGATACAAATTCCTCTGAATTTGATTGTTCAATGTTGGCTAGACATGATTCTTGAGAGCTTTTCTGAACCTTTATATATTTACTTTGTTGTATTTGAATAAATGCATAATACAGGTACCTAAAATCAAATGTATAAATACCCCATATTCTGGTTTGATGTAAGGATTCAAACAAAATATTCCTGATTTTTTAAAAGATGTTTACTTTCACAATTCTAGAGAGTAATGAACATGCATCTTCATTAATTGGATTTAAGACCTGTCTTTAAAATAAAATCTAATTCTAATTATTTGTTTTGAAAATTTAAAATTCTAGAATAGGATGCATCTGTATTTACTATTAACTTCACTGGTGTGTTTCCATCCAATAGCCCGAATGACTTCTTAATAGTTTTCTATGAATTTGCTTACAAAATGTTTGCCTATCACAATTCTAGAGCACAATGAAGAAATATTAATTGATATTCCTGATGCATTTCCATCCAGTAACCTGAATAAAGTGAAACATAGTACTAAAATCTAATCCATCTTTAGAAAACCTTTGGACCAAAATTGTTTTGTTTTCTTTCCACAATTCTATAAAGGGATTCTTATCCATTATCAATATTCTTGGTGCATTTCAATCAAGAAGCCAGAATGACGTCAGATATGTTTTTTTATTAGAATCTTTGGCACACTGACATTATTTTATCTATTAGTACAAAAAAAGGGTTTTTAAGTACATGTATCAGTTAAAAGTTGTTTAAATATCTGAAATTTTCTGGATTGTTTTGCAAATATTTGCTTTTCACAATTCTAGAGCGATGCACATTTATCTATTATTAATACCCCTGATGCATCTTTCTCCTATCCTGAATGACGTCTCTAAAGGTGAGAGAACGTGCAGGTAACCAGGTTTACCTGCCCAGGTAACAACAACCGATCGTTAACGAGTTGCACCTAACGAACCTTGTTGTGTTGACAATACAATTCTATTGAAAATCAATGTTGTCAATCAGAACTAAAATGATTTTAGAGTTTAGAAGTAACAAAGCAATGTTCTTTTTTGATGGATTAGATAGATTTTGTATGATATAATTATTCATATCTCTCTTACAACAAAAAAGAAACTACGGGTGAAATAAAGGGTGAAACAATTTAACTCGTCCATGAAATAAGAACATTTACAAATACAGATGTTATTGTTACCGTTCTTGTTACATGTTGTAGGTCAAAGCTATAACTAGATAAACTGTCTCAAAAACTCTTCTAATGCATGACACTCAATTTATTTTGAATGAAAAAAAACCCCTTTGTTTGTAAGTTTTGATTAAATTTTATCATTGATTTAAAAATATATCTAGCTCTTGGATGTATGAATTTAAAAAAACATGGTTAACATGTTCAGCATCTAGCACTTCATGGCTTATTCCCTTTCTTAATAAGCTGGGATTACAGTTATCATGCCATTCAGAATTGTTAAGCACAGTGTGATTAAATGGTTTTGAGGAATAAACATCTCAGTGGAGAAGAAGCCTATCGAAATGACGAGTTCGATTCTCGGTAGCGTTGATATTTTCTGAACTGGATTTTAATCAGACTGGACGAAGCACTTTCTCATTCAATTTTTTTAATTCATATATTTGAAATAGAAGAGTTCAGTATTTTCAGGCAATATTTATATTTGCATCTCAGCAGGATTTTATTTCTTATCTCCTTTAATCTTGATCTGATTCAGGGACTTTTACCTATGAAAGAAGAATTGCTTTTAAACTTCATGTGCCACTTAACCCACATTCATTTGTCATAACTGACCCTAATGAATGGCCAATACCATTTCCATTAGCGAATACTTATATATAATTACAGGAACAATTAAAATCTAATCTGTAAATCATTGAATGGGCACATTTTGTGTTATATATCAACAATTAAACCTCTGAATCAGATAACATTCAACAAATTAAATTAGTATTTGGTATTCAAGTTTCAGTGTAAAAAGAACAATGCAGTAAAATAATGACGCATAAGGAACTGGAGTATATTTCTGACTTTCAGAGAGGTCAAATCTTTAATATCAATCTCTTTTATATTCAATTTAATCAAACTTTCCCAAATAAATTCACTTTCTCATATGATTTTACCTTAATATTGTCTTTTAATATGTAAAATTACATTTGCTGAAATTCACTTTTGCCTTTTTAATTTGTATTAATTCCTCAATATATTTTCATTTGCAAAACAAATGTTATTTCAAAACCATCATGAATGATGTAATTTTCACTTTCTACATTAGCAACTTGAAAACATTAATATTCGAGATCCATTTTTAATTGTTGTGAAAAACTTATAAAATTTGACAATTCGAAGGAAATAATATAAGATAAACCTCTGGGGTTAAGAATCTGAAGACAGGGCTACGTTTACCCACTCGTGAAACACAAAGACTTTCATATCTCCTGTGTCAATTTTGATTTATCCATCATAAATGAATATCTATCTTACCTTTGGTTAAAGGGGCGAACCCTCACGGCCACTTTAACCCTGAAAATAAAAAGATAACAATATTTATTCATACATGCAAATCTAAATAAAAGTACAAGTCAACTCTATCATAAATAACCTTATTTAAGTAGATCAAAGAAAGTTAGGTTCAATGAAAAACAAACACAAAACTTCATTATTCATACCTTTTGAAAAAGTTAATTAAAGAAGTTTTTGAGATTTTAAATCATAGACTTCTGACAATTGTTAAATGTACGGTACCATAGCAAAATTGCATAAATGTTTATATCATAATGAAAATTTGTGTTTACAAAGTTTATTATAATATCAAATATTACATTAATAGGTGATAATGGGATAAAAAAAGATTTTATGATGTATACCATGCCTCAAATATTTTTCAAGAAATACCATTTTAAACTTGCATTGAAGCATATATCATTACATAATAAATCATATTAACAAATATGTAAATAGATAAAAAAATAAAAAGTCTCACATCACTCACGAGTTATCAGACATAACTTTCATAAAGAAAAGTTCATAATCAAATAACACAGGAATATTTCCAAAATAAGAACTCTTTGTGATCTTGATGAAATGGCACGATGTAAATTCCCAAGTTCTGTGACAGGCAACGGACACAAAACGAATGACGGTATTACTTATAATATATTGACATGCAACGCTAATCTACTTACGATTCGGCCGGCATATTGTTTATAGTTTAAGATCCAACGAAATATAGTATAATCCGACTGGTAGATTATGAGCGATATAGCCCATGTCAAAGCCGAACGTTGCGTCCCATAGTCGCCCACAGCTCGCGACACTTCAATGTACATTCGCGTGAGCTGCTATGTTCATAGTCACGATTCGATAGCTATAGTCCGTATTCTATTGTTGTTTACGGGTAGATAACTTTAACTGAATAAGGAAGTTGATATACAAAGAAGTAACTTCATGAATGTCAACGAAGAGTTAATATTTATCTCGTTTTACTTTTTGCATGTCAAATATCTCAGAGTGAATTTTAACACTTGTATGAAACATTACTGTATTTTCCCTATTTAATAACCATGATAAATTTTAGAGGTACAAGTGACGTTCGTACATTTATTATTTAGATTTAAGTTAAATAAATCTTGTCCATGTGATTTGTTATGTAAGGGACTAACACTGATCTCAATATACACTTTATGTAATGGTGTTGAAAACTGGAGTAGGAAAGCCGATTACACCATAATGTGAAACGGACTATAAGCGGTGTTGTTGTCAAGGCCACGGGATAAACAATCAGAGACAATTGTTGTGTTCCACTAGGCACAATCAATGAGGGAAAATCGAACAGTTTTAGCGTTCTAGAAAGCATCAGGGGAAACATAAGTCAACAAGTACTTATACTGATAGTGTTACATATATATACCAGTGTTGTGACAACGGTGCTTAGATGGTAATGATCATAATTTATGATACAACTAGAAAAATGACAGAGAAATTGGAAAGACTGGGGGAAAGACTTGTCTAGAAAAGAGGGGTTGGCTGACAGAGGGTGGAAGATAGATAGAGACAGAGGGGGGAACATAGATAATGTTTAAGAGGATTGTTAGGGTATCCGATAAATATTTGATTAGGCCTATTTATATTGAGCTACATTCCAAGAAATTGCATGCTCTAAATGCTACACAAATTATTAACTGGCGTTGTGATAGATCAATTATCGTTCCTTTTCTTTCATCATGAATTCCGAAAAGATTATGCAACCGAGCCGCTAATTAAAGCGCCTTCGTCTTCGCTTCCACACCAGGTACCCAATCAAACCGCTGGGTGAAAAGAGGCACGCTTAGTAAGTTACTTACCCAGGGTGACAACACAAGGGAATCAATGCTTAAAATTCTAAAATATTCGATAAATAAGCGGGTCACCCATCCATCCAGAGAACTGCGCCCGATGTTGCTGAACTTCACTGATATCGGTCAACTGAACATGGCACACGCCCACGGGCTAACACAAGATATACAATTCCACGATCCGTTTCGAAGAAAACTTAATCTATTTATATTTTATTTAAGCTCTTAAACGTAGCGAAACGTTCATATTTTCAATTTCATCTTGCGAAAGAATTTAGATTTCGTGTCATTTTTTAGTTGTTGAAATTATAATCAAGTACTTCCGATTAATCGTAAATGTCGACATCGATTCACCATTATTAACACAGAACCAGTATTAACGCCATACCTCAAAGTTCCTAAATACAATATTGATATAAATCAATATTTAATTAAGGTTATTGGGGCATTTAATTAACTAAAACGTCATAACTAAACGACGATTGCACTTGATGGCAAGGTTAAAGAGATACGAGATCAAATATCTTCACTGAACAACATTCTTTCGATATCGATGATTCTATAAAGGAAAATTGTCACGCTCGATAATTCAGAAGTGTATTTTTAAAATCTCTTAAGACCTCAAGGGGCAGAAATCATTACAACTTAGATTGAAGGAGGTTTAAAGGGATAGAAGCACGTCTTTGTTCAATTTTTTTCCCTTCAATTTTCACTGATAATGGTACGTTAATGCTAAATATATTATATTTCGATAGAGTAAAAAATCTCATTATCCATAGTCAGATAACAAATTATAAAGATTTACATAAAGTCCATTTCTGTGTTAACACATTCAATTTGTGTAAGAAAGTAAGGAATCGCATCGCTGAACTTTACATTATATATTTGATTTATTACTGCTTCATCTAGTTTATATACATTGTATTTCAATTGGAACCATTTGTTTTCATTTTCCTGACATCACCCTATATTCCACCTAAAAACGTGCTACGGCCCCTTTAAGGAGAGGGAGATCATATAGCTAGTCTAGATCTGAAATCTAGGTCGAATAGCATTCATCTGTTTTTGATTAAAAGGTCATCTCGATGCGGCCTTCTACGTTCATAAAATACAATTTAATGCCATATGTAAAAATTAAGGCGAAATTACGTAAACTGTTTCTGATAGTTACCAATAAGTGTCAGATATAGGAACAATAACAACTTACCTTGCAAAACAGACTTGGTACCTACGTACTAGCCCCAAACACAGGTTATTCTAAATCTTGTAACCTATCGGCGCAGCTCCCTTGCTCACTGCGGCTGAGCTTGATAGTCTAATATGAAATACTTGCTTAGCTGCAAGATTGTATTTAGTCACTGATGGATACTGGCGCGATTTATATCTTGTGTTGGAAGTTGTAGGAAGAACGAGGAATATTTTTCCTCTTTTGCTATCCAACAGTTCTTCGGATAAGAAATAAATGTGACTTTGCATTTTTGAAATATTGAAGTTAATAATTTCAGCATCTAGAAATGATAGACATAGTGTCAAATATTGTATTAGCTGTTGGTCACATTAGTCATCAATAAATCCGAGTTACTGAATACTGAACTAAGTGTGATTTTATGTTCGCATCTGACACCAACGACTTTATTGCCTTAATTAAAAACCGTAACGTTAATTTGGTTAAACATGGTTATCCAAAATGTCTTGCTGTTTGTACACCACTTCAAGATGCATTTTAAAATATTAGATGAATGATATGTTAAATACTATACCTTTAACACATATTTCGCCTCAGAAGAACATATTTGTAGACCTATATCATTTGTGTTTTTTTGGTGTTGATTGTTTCATTATTCAAATTTTCGATATTTTAGCTGATGGAACACATCTCCTCAAACTAAAAACTGGTTTAGGAGTGGATTATGTTGTTCCCTGTTGTCGCATCCCTCTAAGTGGAATTCAGCACCGTTTAATCTATGACATTTGATTGTTTTCGAAGTTAATGCATATAATTCAACCAGAAATTGGATATCGGCTTAAAGAGTAATTATGTCCATTTAATTCCAACAGCAAACATTAGAATTATTAGTTCTAAAAGTCACGGGTGTTCGTAAAAATGTCAACGGTAGTACCTGTCATTCATAAGAATATTTTTTTTTAAGAATGTGACTTAAACCTAGTAAAACCAAGATATATTGTATTGCATTCGATTTTACTAGTAGAACCCAAACTCGTCAAAAAATTAAACCAAATTTTCCGAAACGAACCTAGTATAGGATAGTTTAAAAACAATTCTATTTATTCAAATATTCCAATATATTTAATTACTTTAAGCCAGATGTATTATCTTCAGAGGGACCAACATTAATTAATTCATCCCGGTCATCCATAGTCACAGAAGAAATGATCAAGTATACTACTCAAAAGAAGTTAAGGGTCATATCTATATTTCTTCATCACATCGTCAAAGAGAACGAACCTGACTGCAGGGTTGTTCTACACAGGGCAGTTATGCACAGAGATTTGGTAGGAGTCGACGAGTGAAAATATCTCTGTTGAACCAGTCAAAAAATGAATTCTTCCACCATCAATAACGGTTTACCGAGGTCTTACCAAGACAAACTTTAAAATTTAAAGCAACATACGCATCGTAGTTAATTTTGAGCTTTAAATGTTATGGGATAATGCATATGACACGTTTAAAAACATAATAACCTTAATAAGGCCCGACTACCCCTTGTTTTCAGCATGAATTTGGAACTTTTCAGGAGATTATTAGACTCGTTGTTTTGAAGTACGACATATACTTTATACACATTTTTGTCGTCTTGATATACTGAACCCATTTCAAAAACATTTCTGCTTGGATATTTGAATTCACATCTTTCTAGGCATAGAAACATGTCAGACAGAAAATAGGTTTGATCCATAACTTCTTTTGAGTAGCATATGGACAAAAACTATTGTTGTAGTTTAAGGATTCATTTTTGTTTTAAACAGATTGCCGTGCACTGGTTTTACTTTTCCTGACATGCTCAGATTTCCGAAAGTGCTTTCTACCCTTTGACAAAATAGCTTTAAACATGCAATGTGTATCCTTTTCGAAACAATTCCAAAAGAAAATGTTTAAGATTAACCTTTCATCGAAACAAGATGGTCTTCTGAGCCGCAATAATTCCTCCAAAGTTTGGGTATCCATGTTCACTTGGTGGCCTTCTGCATATGATGCAGTTATTTCATATCGTGTTCTGCTGTATTCTGGCAAGCATATACATGGGCGAGGTAGGTGGTACACAGCAAGGGGACAGTTAATGGTGACTTAAGCCTGTTTGCAGTGTCATTTAGAAAGTTTACCGACGTTGTAAAGACAGCCGTAAAACAATGTGTGAAGTCCAAATGATGAGTTTGGACATTGTTAGCCTTTATCATTGTCCCCTTAGTCAATATTTTCCGGACACCCTTCATTGCAACTCCTTTTCTTTAAAACTAAATTAAGAATTTTTCTGTTTACATCTAGTGGAAAATTAAATTCTATTTAGTTCTTTTGATGCGTTGAATCAAATCATTATTTGAAGAATATGAAAATGAAATAATAAAAAGACGTCGTGTGAGTCTAAGTTTACAATGTGAGCAAAATAAAGAACTCTTGGTCGCAGAATTCCTAGTTACTAATCACAATCTACACGGCAAATATTCCTTGGAATGTGATTGGTTGGAAAATTGTATGAAACACGAGCCAACAGGATATGACGTAGCCCTTCAGTCCAACTCCAAGTTGAATAAGTTTTACCAGTGGATAATTGAAAATGATTATGAAGATGATATTGTATGCAGTCCTTAATGTAGATAATTTGTTCGGACTTTAAAACATGAAAAGATGACAATCAACAACTCAGTAAGATGACAGATAACAGTCTGTTGAAAGGTAAGACATTACGGGGTTCGGATTTCAACCCTATTGAGAACATTTGGGACCTAACCAGTCAATGTATTTTAGTGCCTGACCGTACTCTGTTGACACTGAACGGAATGGAATAACTTTGATCTCAAGGCCTTAAGATGTCATCTTTGGTCAGCAAAAGACTTGCAAGCTCAATAGGATGGCATCACTTGAAAGATTCATTATAATTACCACTTTCCATATCAGGCCCTAAAATCTCCATGAATTAATCACTCTAGTACTCTGCTTTTCAAAAGGTATATCAATGATTTCTTGCATCTGCAAGTCATAGACCATCAACTGAAAAAATCCTCTAACTTGTGTGTCAAATTTACTGATTATACTTGCTAAAGGTTGAAGAATGATTCGAACTAAATCAAGGTAGTTAGACTTTATCAGTCCACCAATAGAATTTAATATTTCTGAATGATAAAGAAAGTTTTCTGAGGTGAGGCTTTAGCAGGTAGTAGAAAGTACTTAGTAGCCAAAGGGTTATTGATTGCATCTATACAGTCACCTAACCACTATGTATAACCGTACACCAGAACTAGCGAGGTGTACGGCGGAGAAATGTTGCTGGCGAGGAGCGTGATCTCAAACGGGATCACTTAAAAAACAATCATCGCCGTTTCATCAACTTTTTCTATGTTATTATCATGTCAATAGCTTTCCGAGACATAACTATTTAATGTCATATCCTGTTCATAGTCAGAGATAGCAAATATGTTACTAACAACAGCATTACTTTCAACTGTCATTGTTACTGTCCCTTGGATACAGAATGACAAGCACATACATTTTACTAAATATGTGTGCTAAAATTACCACGTGGTGTTGATTTTTTGAAAGTTATGAAGTAAAATATTACCTAACTTTCGATTTCGGCTCCACGCTAGCAACATTTCTCCGCCGTACACCTCGCTAGTTCCGGTGTACGGTTATACACAGTGCTAACGTAGGAAGAGGTCTTGCATGCTGCAAAAAACCAGTGACACTGCACCTGTTAACCATGACATCCTTTGGAAAGCTGGTTCAAAGTAAGGTAATGGAATGGGCAATCATTCAGGGTTAATCATCCTGGGGTTCATACAGGACCATAAAGGTGTCATGTGTCGCCAGAGACAATTAATCTATAACATCTTGATAGAAAGTATAGATTAGATATTAAAATTGACACCAGAAATGGACACAAATGACAGAGCAATTACACATCCCTTGTTTTTGAATCAGTTCTCTTTGTTGTCGTTAGAAGTTGAAATATCAGTTCTGCATCCTCTCTTTTAGTTTAGTTTGAATTCCAAATGGCTCTTCCAAAGCAGCATATATTCAGGCTTATACAAAGAAGACATGACATAACAAGGAACCATATAGAATATTTTAATAAAATATCTGTCACAGAAAACAAAATGAGTAACATGAATACATCATTTGAAGGAAAAGGAGAGATTTTAGAGATGTTTCACTCATACATTGCGTGTGAAGTTTTTATCCTGACTGGAAAGCAGGGTTGTTTTATTGGCAAAATCACCCCTGCCAACCTACAAATTTGAAAAGTCCTGAAATCTTTATGCTTGGTATATCTAAACTTCATAGACCAACTATACTTGCTTACCATCAAACGACAACTGAAATAACCTAGCAGGCAGGCAGGCATCAGTAAATACCAATTCAAATGATTTATTACGCCAACCTAAATATTTGGTGATAGTGCACCTTACATGAAGATTCTGAAGTTGATAATTTCAAATCTCTGACACATCAAATATGCAGCAAAGTGATATCACAGACAAAGGGGTCTCTTACAAGATATATACAGAGAATATCATATAAATATATACAAAGCATATTTACAGCAAAAGCATAAAAAATAGCCTAACCTTTAAAATACTTGTAATATTCTTTATACTTTCAAATATTACAACTCTCATATATATTGAAAATTAAAGTATCTGTGATTTTTTTTCTCTCCAAAATTTGTGACCTACAAAAATATCTAACATATATTTAACTTGACTTAATTTTTCTAATTTTTTTTATTGATGATAAAAACATTTAATTAAAAAAAGATAAAAACATAATTACAAACAACTCATTTGTGTAGTACGTACAAATGATACTTGAAGCAAATACTCGTTCACCTACTTGCTCCGATGCTAGAATGATTTTCATATTTCATACATTAAATGCTTGATGTTCAAAATAAATATATTTTCATTCAAAATTTTTTTTTTTACAGAAATATCGAATCAGTACATGAATATATGTTAAATATAACGATGAACAATAGGGCATGATGATATTCTGTTCTCATTTTTGACATTGTGCTTCAAGAGGGAGATAACTTGTCTACTACCATTCCATGTTCCACCTGCAAAGGCATTAGTATTTAGCTTGCTGTGCGAGATAGAGCATTCAATGACATATTTTTTTACCATAAAGCTCCGATCATGGACAAGGCACATGTTTATTCTATTAATCAATTTGAGGTTTTAAGATCAGTAAGTAAAATAAATTATGATTATAATGTTTCTCCTTGTGAACAATCAAAGCAAGAAAAATCCAGCAATTCTAGTGAGAAGGAAAGACAAACAAAAATGTACCACAGTTCGTATTTCAAGGCCGACAACCTTATCATACAAGGATATCAAGGATTTCTTCAAATCTCATGAAAACCAGTTCAAACCCAACACTCATACCTCAGTGTGTTACAATGAATATGAAATGTATACATGTGGTTCCTCGTGTCAGTCAATCAGGATTTAGAGACATAATACCTCTCTGAGAAAGTCAAGGGACATAATGACATTATGAGGAATGAATATTGCCTTGTATGAGGCAAGTCAATAAGTTCATAGAAGTGTATATTGGTATACACTGTCACAATAAGCAAAATCAAAGCTGGAGGCAACTGCATACATGGCATCTTACCCGATTTCGGCGGGTTTACCCGATTTCAGGTGGCTTCACCCGCGTCCCCGATCGGGTATTGAAAAACCCCGATTTTCAGAAAACTACCATAAATACCCGTTCGAGAAACAGTGTTACCCATTATAATTGTTAAATGTTACAAATTTCCTAAATAATTCTTTGTATTTTATCAAAGTTTTAACACATGGTCGTCAAAGATACAATCTCGAAAGCATGTTATTTTTCCCAAACCGGTGTTTCAGAAATTAGTTACGGCTTCGTTTTCACTCCACTTAAGTAGGTAAATCTTGATAAAATAAATTTACATGCATAACGAAATACAAATATTCAAACACGGTAGACTCAAATAGAACCAAAGACTGGCTACCATAATTCATAATATTCAATAATATCGCAATAGATCGAAGAATATGCGATGAATTTGTCAACTTTATCTGACAGCAATTATGAAAAGGAAACACCGTTTGAAATTACAATCGTATTTTCTTGACGACATATAGAAATTATAAATATTATTTCAAGCTGAGTATAACAATTATGTGTGTTTCTCTTCAAGTAATATGTAAATAAATAAATGAATTCATGGCATGTTTGTTATGAAATAAAATATAAAAAACATTCAACCAAAAACTTGTTTTATTCAGACATTCAATATTTTATCGGTAATATGTTGTCATGAAAATGTTACGACCGCATGTGATGTTGAACATTGCCATTTGACTTCGGCAATTCGTGGTCCTGTTTTGATGCTTTCTTTTGAAAAACGATTTAAACTTACGCTTTTGGGGAGCAAGTTGAGAAACTACAGATACATTCTATGATTATATTATCCAGTTTTTAATAAAATTATTTACAAATTCATCGAAATTTAAGTGCGTGAAACTCGCTAGCAATGTCGATAAACCGCAAGTCGTCAGACTAGTTATTTTTCAAGTGGTATAAGGTAAATATTTTTAGCTCACTGTTGCGGAAAGGATTTATTTATAGAATTAGAAATGAGACTATCTTGAGATTGACTAATAAAAACGGTCTTTATTTATTTATTTCATTGTTGATTTATTTTTTTTTTTTTGTAAGTGGGTCTTCTTCATGAATTTTATCCGAATACCTGTTACATTTTCAATCAAATTTTATTATGCTATCAGAATGAAACACTCAAGTAATATTTAGATCAGCTTTATTATTTCAGATGATAGACTTACAACATTACAAGACATCTTAAAAAATATTTCAATTTTTAATGTCACATTGTGAAGTTTCTTTGGACAAAATATATCCATTGATAAAAAAAACCTTTTAAACAACTAGTTCTAAATAGTAATAAAATTTTTTTGATATATATATAATTAATTGAGCACTTTTTAAATTTATTTTTTAGATTAATATGTAAAAAACAGGTTCATTTTTTATATGATTTTGTTATGAAAACTACGAGCGCTAAAAACCCCCTTTGGTAGGGAAAAACCCCCATTTGAGACCCCCAAAACCCCCATGGGCATTTCGGAAAGATGCCATGTATGCAACTGCATTATATCCAGTTCTATGAACTCATTGACTTTCCCTTGGCCTTGAGAGACAACAATCTGCACAGTTATAATTTTAGTCCTGATTGGCTGGGAGTCTTGTTCTTTAAGGCAACCAATCGGGTGCCAGGAAAGAAAATTGTTTTTCCCCCAGCCTATGATTGGTTGAATTGAGCCATGACCGTGGCTAACTGCCGACCTGAATTTGACAATTTCATTTAATCTTAAACACAAATGTATGATCAAATTTTCCCTCAACTACCAAGCTACTTTAAGTATTTAATTTGATAAATAAGTGTGTATGATATAATACCCTGTTATTGTAAATCATAATCGAGAAAAACTTCTCTTTATTTGCACCGATTAAGTTTTATCAATTAGTATCATACCCTGTGATTGTAAATAATGAACTGTACATTATGATTACTTCTCTTTATTATCATTTTCTTTCTTCCATACAAAACTAAAATGACTAGAAATAATTGTTAATCATTTATCTCGATTTGTAATTTGACATAGGTATTTGCAGTTTCCTACTTAAATTAGCTTCTAATTAAAATTTTTCTCCTGACCAAGAAATGATTTCTTGAGGTGTCACAAAAAGCTGTTAATTATTTCAATGAATTACAAAAATAATGTCAATAAGTAAATGCAGAATTGTTTGTTCTCAGAAACTTATCAAACCACAACAAACCTTCCAATTCTTAATAATTACAAAAATAAATAAATTCTACTCATAAAAATTTAAATAGTTAATCTCAAGAATTTCACTGGTATCAATTGAGTTGCAAAAGGCATTCATCTAAAAAAATCATTTAAAATATTCTCTATCATAAACTTGAGTTCACAGATTGTCCCTCGTATGATTTGTCTCTGTCGTCGGTCCGTTGTTGACTGTTGCTACGGAGACGCGACCGCTCTGAGTCCTTCCTGAGTCTGGTGGGGGTATTGAGATCGTAGCCCTCGCACACCTTCCGCACGATGTTGTTGAACGATGTGGGTTTGTCAGCGTACACGTGATGACCTGCCCCCTGGATTGTCTGGAAGGAAATGAGTTTTAGTTATTATCCTTAGAGTCATTTCAATATATTTCATGTCAAATCCCTAATTTTTTCCACTTTGATTCCTGCCCATGTGCAACTCAGAAATGTTTGAATTCTTTTCTGCAGCTGGTTAGGTCATTAGATAAGACCAAGTTCCCTGCACAACCAAAGGTTTGATCTATTTCAGTGTCAAACTGAGTACTGTAAAATCATTTATTTTTGCTGGGCATTATTTTCGCGCATTTATCAAAAGTGACATATTCGAGCTGTGTATTTTTTGCGCAAATCCTACCTACTGAATATTATTTTATATCTCATCCTCCGAAAATGCTGTCAAAATCAATAATCTCATTTATAATGCGACCCTCTTTCAGCACGAGTAAGGAACCGCTCAGCAAAGGACATGATGTTATGTATGTAATGAAAATAACATTCGTTTACTTACGGTGTTTTGTTAATTTTTTAATGCAATATCATTTTCATCACAGTAAAAGCAATATGGCAGTCAATCAATTTCCTTTTTATGTCATTTTGTCAAAAGTTGCTTCGTTTTAACCGATTTACACATCATTTGCATCTAGATATCTAAACAAACGTTCAGTGAACGTAGTGGTAAAGATGTTTTTGTTACAAGCCTTTCCATTGGCTCATTAGTTGAAATCGACCAATCAGTTAGTCGAGGACAAAAAGCTTATTGACAAAGCTGTAGATGACCTAACCGGTGTATAGGAAAATGGATGCCTACTTAAAAATGTAAAAGACAAGCTAACAAAATTATGTTTTCAGTTGAATTTTTTGGTAAGATACGCAGAAAATATTAAACCAATATCAAAATCAGTAATCACAGAAAATACTAAGATGAGTACTTCATTGATAATTTCTTGTAATATTTTATTATGTAAAATTCATTACCCTTATGTCACGAGGTTTCATCTTGTATGACACCGTCACTAACTAACACATATTATCGATCGATATTGCCAGCTAACACATGTTGAATATTTCCTGTAGTCCGGTACATGAATACTTTTTATTGATACATTATTTTGCATTTCCTTATCATTTCTCTCTATATTTTCATTAAAATGCAACATTTAGACTAAAGTAATTTATTTTACAAGGTTTGTTTTGAAATGACATCGATGCTTTTATGTAAACATCGACTCGCCTGACTGGCTCGGCTGGCAGATATAAACCATCTTACTTGGTTTCAATGTGTTTCCACGATCATGTCATACATATCTGTATATATTTTCGCGAGGTTAAATATTCGCGCATAATACTTTTGCGTGAATTTGCGTGAAATGTCAACCCCCGGGAAATATAATGATTTTACAGTAATTCATTCATTTGCCAATCTTACCGAAATCACATCAAACCTATCACTTTTTATATTATCTTTTTGATATGAGTTAGGTTCTTCAGTGAGATTGTACATTTCAACATTTCCTCCAACTTTTATGGTCTCTTATGCCATCTTTGAAGCAGTTAAACAAGAACTCACCTGCACAGCTACGTAACTGTCACTGCGTAGCTTCTTGACGGTGTGACCTATCTGTTGATCTATCCATGACCTTGACCCATGGATGAAGGTCATTGGAACTTCTGGACTGACATCCGTGATTCTGTTTATCATCGGGTTCTTGGCCCACCCAAACGACATTTGGAGCGTCTTGAAGGCAGTTTCTCCACTGAAACACATTACACTTAAAAAATTATTTGGTAAAAAGCTCCTTTATTCAAAATGGAACATGGTTTAAGACTAAATGAACAACAATCAGTAGCCAACAATCATTTTGAGAGTCTTTAAGGCTCAGAGAAAAGTCTTTCTCCAAATGGAAACACATTCTCTCTTGGAATCTTGGCGTAATAGAACAGAGGCTAACTCGGGTATGGCTGAGCTGCCTCTGTGGGGAGAGAATGAT
Organism: Steromphala cineraria; assembly: GCA_916613615.1. NCBI lineage: Eukaryota > Metazoa > Mollusca > Gastropoda > Trochida > Trochidae > Steromphala > Steromphala cineraria. Next base: position 10,020,230 of record OU744730.1, read on the forward strand.
GGAAACAGGGTCAAGACCAAAACCTGCAAATTTATCTCTTAAAGAGACACAGAGTATGTTGATAGAAACACATATGTCAAATTTTGAAATCGATGTTATTACATCGGGAACCACTAACTGTTACTGAAAATAACAAGTTAAAGGTCAATCAGTACCATAGAGCGAAAATACGGCCATTCAAAGTCGGGATTTTGATCGAAAACCGGACAATGTGGCGCGCGCAAATTCGCCAAACGTAATTTTGAAACCTTGTCATAAGCTGACAGGAAGATATATTCGATTCGATAGTGTTTATTAGGTATTGTAACTAATAGGTAGATTAATTGGATGCATAATTTCGAATATTTAACGTATTTGAGATGTTTTCTTGATTTTTCCATAAAATCAAGCATTTTAGAGATATTATGCATAAATGGATATATTTGCAAGTCCAGTGATGAGATATGAACTTCAATCAGCATATTAGATATTTTGTAGCTTATCAAAACCAAATACAATTTTAAGAAAGATACTCTGTGTCACTTTAAAGATGTTTTTTTTGGAAAGTTGAGCTACCTATTTCCAATGATTTCTCAGGTGAAGCTGATCACCAGGTACCCGGTAAGTTTATGAGAATCAAAACCTACACAACAAAATAATCATGAGAGGCTGGTTTGGGGTCAGTGTACAACCTTTGATGCCCTATTTGAACCCCCTGAACGCAGATTCTGTTTCTGTTGCAAATATCAAGAATAGAACATACAAACTTAAACTGAACTATTGCTGCTCGTGCACTGGTAAAGTAATATTTGCTCCTGTACTAAATTTATTTTTCTATTAATGTTGGAAATACATCATATTTCATAATAGGGAGTGTTGCCAGTTCAATTAATAATTATCTCTTTATTCTCTAAAGTTTCCCACCTTGGTTTCTGAGCGTTGCAGTGGTAGATATATTCGAAAATGGTCTCGTCATCAAAGAGGTCGGAAAACTTGGCTTGCAGGTCAGGTCGAAATCTCTTCACTAAACCAGGACCTGGAACAGATTGAAAACAACTTGCAATATTTGATGAATCGTGAACATCTGTTCTACTCTTTTCAAGCCATAAATCATGTTAGGAATGTTTTCAACCTAATGTACACTGTTGAGTATTTTAAAAAACATTAACACGCAATGTATACAAGAAACAAGAAACAAGTTACAGATGATACAGTTTTCAGTTATGCTTTAGAATCTTAAAATTTGGCAGCTTTAGCCATAAGAGTTATGGTCCAGTTTCAAAACAAGTTTGGCAATGAACTGGCATTCTAGAAGTTTTTTACTCACAAAAAAGTGATGTTTAGTATAGATTCTTATACCCTTTTTCAGTAAGGCAATGATACTTGGCAATCTAAATTTGTAACCCCTTTAAAACAAAGCATAACCACAAAGATAACTTTTACTCTGAATTTGAACTATCTGAAATGATTTAGGATGGACATAGTATGGAAACTTAAGGTCAAACTTCCAATATAGTTAGCACTCTTGAGTTATAACCTCTTAAAGGCACAGTATCACCACATAGGTAACTTCCACTCTGAATTTGACTAATTTCAAATAAGCATAAAAGCACCAAATTAGCAGCACCTATAAACTCCTGACTGTTTGAGCAGTGATCAAATAAACAAGATGTGTTTGTGAAACATGAATGCCCCCGGATGCATCCTGCTCACTGTGTCAAGGTCAAGGTCACAAGGTCAAATGTCATGGTGTCATCTGAAAGGTCTCATCACAAGGGATCCATATGTCAAGTATCAAAGACCTAGCTCTGACCAATCAAAAGTTATGACCAAGGTTAAAGTTTTTGTGGACAAACGGACAAACGGACAGGTGAAAAACAATATACCCCCGGAATCTCCGATTTGGGGGCATAAAAATAATAATCTTTGTTTACAAATATTTACCCCAAGGCCCTGCGGCTCTGATGCCAGCTAGAGGGTTAAAAGGCTGCAGCATCGTGGCTATCATCCGTATCCACGTCGGGACTCGTCTCTGTATCTGGTTGTCTGGCGGTTTCTCAGGGAACCCCCACGGATCAACCAGAACCAAATGTTTTACTCTCTCTGGATGCTGGATGGCGTACGAGGCAGACACATATGCTCCAAGACTGTGACCAAGAAGGATGAACTTTTCAAGTTTGACCTCTTTCCGCCATTCCTCAACAGAATTTACAAATTCCATTTCAGCGACCTTTGGGTCGTTGCTGAAATTGGGCCGAGAGCTCCGTCCGAACCCGAGAAGGTCGAATGTGTAGACGGGTCTGTTCTGAGCAAGAGAGTCCATGTTTTGCACCCAGAGTCCGAGACCCCCTCCCATCCCGTGAACCATCACCAAGGGGGTTGAATCTATCTGCTTGTTGAGCGCAACTGTCCATATACGCGACTGAGTCGACTTCATAGTCACAAACCTACTGTCAAGAACGCTCTTTATACCTGCAAATTGATCAAATAAGTTCCAAAATCAACCTGTGTCAAAAACAGTGTCAGAAATTTTGCACATACATAAATTCATGAAATAAAATCATCCTGATTGTTTTATGAAATTTTTTGAATGATGGTATGGGAAAGAATGTAATTTTATTTCAATAAACTTTATCAATTTCTAAGTTACTTAGATATATGATAAATAAATGACCTGGCACAGGGTATGCATGATAAAGAGTCATAATTAAGAATCATCAACTTGCAGGTTCTGCAAAGGTTTGAGGAGGTCAAGTTGGAAAGATCTCTACAAAGCCCATAACCTAGACCAAGTTATTCAAACATTTCAACTCTCTTTTAACTAATGACGACAGTCTGGCTAATAATAGACAGAACTGTAAATACATTCTTGAATCAGGATAAGTAATAATATGTTGAGCAATCTCCCAGATCTTACATTTGAGAATCCTCTGCTCCACCTGTACGAGCTGCGCCATGGACGTCGGTCTCCACTGGATCCACCGCTGGGGCCTCACGTACTCCACACTGAAACATTTTCTCTACATTAGCGCATTCTCCATTACCCAGGTCCAGCTTCCACTGGTACTAGGGTACTCAAAGGGTCAGACCGAAACCGTTTCAGCTGGACTCAAGTCCATTTAAATTCTTTGACAAGGGGACTCGAAGAGGGGAAGTCATTGCTCCTTATTTATATTATCTTAGAGGTGAGGTGATGTTGGATTTATCGCCGCTTGCAAGAGTATTTCACTTATATCGCAGCTGCTCGTATTATTGCAGGGAGAAAGTCCGCAACACTATTGTGGTTATGCATTGTGGTGAAACCTACGAGCATTGGCTGGAACTAGCAACCATGGGTGGTACTGCACTGAAATTCAGTGTAGCATTGCACCCAAACCTGACTGCATGTAGAACAGTTCTCTACTGCAGAGAAATTTGCCGAGCACCTGGCGGGATTATATTATCTTAGACTGTTTGTGTATGATGTGTGAAGTTAGATGATCAACATCGCCATATTAAGAAATTGATGTCAAATTATGATCATGTATAAGTCGACATATATATTCATAACATTTAGGCTGGCCGACATTATTACATGAGGTAGAGGTACTGGTAAAAACTCAAGTACTTTGGTCCGAGTCGAGTCTGACCCCTTAAGTACTCGATTCTGATTTTTTTACCCTACCCAGGACCACTGTCACGATAAATATCTAACTATTTTACTTGATCCACGCAGCTGTTTATGTGTATGGTGCTTGATCATGCCTTGCCTACACTGGAAAGTCCAGCATACCAATCTTAATGAAAATGCACTTCCACCGCTTTTTCATTTACGATGCAGCAGCAACCCCTAACACACTTTGGCGTAATAAACTCAGGTCAGGTAATAATGTCAGGTCAGGGAGTTTACATCCTCGATATATCCTTTCATTCAGATAAATCTACACTACCAGCCCTGGGAAACTTAAAGTGATTATAATTGTTTCAAAGTAAACATTTAGTCTATTTCCAATGCTGTCCATATATTCCCTTTTCTTGTAATTCAATTATTTGGGAAAGCTTTTTTTATTGCAATTTAGCCATATAATGGGAAACTTGACTTTCAATGAAGATAACTCAAACCCTCCATATTACTGGTCGCAGGTTTCTATGTACCCATTTCATTCTTCATCTGTTACCATATTACGGTAATTTGACCGTTTGCTTAGTTAATTAATATTTACAATCTGTTGTTAATCAAATTCATTAATAAAATGGACTATAAATGTGTTGCCTGCGATACACAGGATAATGCAAGTTTTCAATAAATGGCATTTAAGTAATTCATCAGGTTAGATTATGAGATTTATGATAGATAAATAAAAAACATTGGTTTTACATGACATGACAAATCAAATTTTCTAATCTCTATAATTGGGGTCACACAAAAATAAGACAGCCTTTGGGGGTGGGTCGTAAAATATTAAGACAGACACTAGGGGTGGGCCATAAATATGACGGGCAACAGTGAGGGGGGAGGGGGTTCATGCAAAAACATGACAGCTAAATTTCCTTAGGGGTGGGTCACATGACATACTTGAAGAAAACATCAACCCCCTATAAAAAACTGGATTAGCATTTGCGGGACACCGCAAAAGCAGAGCAGCCCCGAAACTTGGGGTTTCGCCTTTCCCTGCTCCGCCTTCTACAAGCCTCAGCATATTGGGCATTTTCTTGTGACCTTGACAGTTGACACTCAAGGTCACGCAATCAATGAATACATTTCATTGAATAACATTAATGTAACGAATTAAAGTGTTAAAAGTTAGAATAATCCATTTTCTCAATATATGTTGAACTTGCTGTGACCTTGACCTTTGACCTTGAAAGTGAACATGTCATTGTAATTCCCCAGAGGTGTAGACACTTATACATGTTCATGAGTTCTGAAAAGCTTAATGGGATTAAGTTATATCCAAATTAGTTGCACATTGCAATAACACAAATCTCATGACCTTGACCTTTGACCATCAAGGTTACACAATCAATGAACACATCATTGAGTATAACAATCATCTAATGATTAAAAGTGTTCATTGTTAAAATGAAGCATTTTCGCAAAACCATGCTAAAGTAGTGACCTTGTTGTGACCTTGACCTTGGACAGATTGTAGCGAAAACCTTTTCAAAATTGTTTACTCTTCCAAGGATGATACATACCAAGTAAGAGCTTCATAGCACAAAAACTTTTCAAGTTATCGCGTTTACAAGGAATTTTTTTTAGTGATTTTATAGCTCGTGACCTTGACCTTTGACCTTGAAAGTGAACATGTCAAAATCGTTCCCCCGAGGTATAAGCAGTAAGTTATGAATACAAGTTCTGGAAAGCTTAGTAGAAAAAAGTTATAGCCATTAGTATGAGCGCGGACGTGGCGGCGGAAACTGCACAAAAACTGATAACAGTCCTGTCCATAGACCTTACCATGCAGTCCCTAAAGCGATCATGCTGATCAAAGTTAGTATAGGTAACCCTTTGAACCCAAGTCCAAATGATTAAATCAAAACGCTCAAAAGGCCAAGGGGTAATTAACATGTAACACATTACCAGTTCATTGAATCATATTCACGCCCCATGTCTCAGAAGAGTACATTGTAAATCACCGCTAGCATGTCACACTGTTAGATAACCCAAATAACACAGCACATGTGATAAAACCTGTATCATTGGGTCAGTGGAACACTGAATACAGGTTAACGTTGACAATTACTCATAGAATGATGCAAGCCTTAATCAAATTTCATTTGAAAAGTGATGCCATGAGCTTTAGATATTGCATAATTTACATCCTTAATTGATGACTGCATGATCATTCTATCAAAATAACATTTATTAACTAATTTTTACATTTAATACAATTGCATCTGACAGTACTGCCTAATATGTAATAAATACAAAAATATATTATTTAAGATTTTCTACCAATTAGATTCAGTAAGACATAGATAATAGAGAGACAAACATGACGATAATGATAGCTCAGATCAAATAAATCTAAAAGGCAAACTTGTGACTTGTCAAAAACGATTAGTTTGACGTTTAGAAAATGCTCTTGACAGAACTACACTTTGCACTTACGCGACTAGGATCACGTGGTGTATCGCGCGCGTGATATATTGGTACCCGGTTGTAAACAAGCACATACTTATGTAACATTACCAATCGTGATAGCTGAAAGAGTAAATGTAAACACTCTCCCGCAGTGCTATTAATCTGGCGACTTATTATGTAATCACTTGGATACGCGTGGTTTTCTTTGACAAATGAAGCCATATCAATGTCAACCCAAAGTATTTCTTGTAATCTATTGTGATACTTATCTTTGTGGATTATTAAACAATAACTAAACATTCAAAGGAACACAAATTCTCAAACGCATTTTGTAAGAGAAATGGTTGTTGGTAGGAAAGTAGGTTATGTCGTATCCCATAGAAAAGTGTTGGATAACTCGACTCCCACTGAAAGTGCATTAAACAAATATTACTTTCTCCCAGAACTGGTTAAAGGACTCAGAAACACTCATTTAAAGCACATGTTCATGTTAATTTACTATAACATCCTCTAAATTGACGGTTAACTTACTTTACTTCAATTTTCTCCTCGCTGGAATATCCATCAGAGTCGGCCATGTTTTCTGCTAAGTATCACGTGACTTGGTGACTGGAGTTCGTCCTTTAAATAGAACAAATATACGTATAGATATATGAGTGACGCTGCAAATTTACAATTATGCCCCCACCAAAGCAAATAACAGGATTGCTTGGAAGAACGAAATGAAATATATTTTTGATTTATTTATTGAATAATAGTAACGTTGAGCTGAAAATTAACATAGAAAAGTAAGCCTAAAAATGTTTTATTTAAAAAAAAAGTTTAGGAGTATTAAAAAGTGGTTATATATCAACAGTGATAATTGTTACCTTCAAATCGAAATTCTTTTAAAATCATTAAAGCTGTTCCCAAATGGAATATCCGTGCGACGTATTATTTACATCCAAAATAAAATGATAGGCCTATATTAGTCCTAATAACTTAGCCTATATAGATTTAGCAAATATCGCCTACAATATATTAAGGCGGGTTGACTTCCCCTCCAAAGTGACAGATGCAGTGAAACAATTGCCGTTAACAAGAAAAAAAGTTATCATTGCGACATTATAATATCAACAGCTCCTACGATTAGATAAGATTAACTGAAGGAAGTAAGAGAAGGAATTATTTCTCTCCCCACAGAGGCAGACCAAGCCATGAAATGTTGATTGAGCCCTTGTTCTTAGTAGAACAAATCCGCCAGTCTCCCTGGGAAAATGTGCACCACAATCCATTTGATTTTTTTTAGCAAATGACAACGTAGGTCTATGGATAGGGTGGTTCACATCACAATGCCTTTGCCATGATTTTGCGAATGTGTAGGCCTACTGTGTGAGTTTGATGTTTGACTGTTGACTGAGAAGATAAATTATTATGTATACTGGTGCGTTGTTTATCGTGGTTCCTTATGAGTGCAGTTATGTATTCAGATAGCTGAGTTAAACTTAGCTTGATTACGTTCTCTCTATCGTTTCCACTACATCAGTGGGGCTATGTATCTTAGCTAGTATTGAGAGTGTATGTAGGGGTGGGTAATGTGGTGAAAGGTGGTGCGAAATCTGGCGAATGCAAATGTATTGGTGTATTTGTTATGAATTTGTAATTGTATGTTTGTGTCTCTTACGCCTTATGGCTGGGTTCCAGTAAGAGTGGTTTATTTTACGTTACACAGTCACAAATACACCTTCTAATTACAGGGACCTGTATAGATTAGATGTAGCGCAAGAGAGACAGATATATACTATATACTATAGGGTTGGGTATATAGGCATATCTGTCTCTATCTGAGCGATACACGTCCCTGTGCTTCTAATCGTGGAAAGACCGTTTAAAACGAAAAATTGTGTAGGGTTCGCAGATAATATTTCATCAAAGTTAAAAAACCACGGCACTTTAAAACCCTTTTTAACAATAGGTGTTATCCCAGGGTAGTGTTCTCCGTCCGGTCTTATTTACACAAAGCTTATACAACATCGCAAATTCGTTGTCACTGAACAGTTATTTTAATCAGACTAAGAAGAAATATGCACTTATCGTTTTGATGGTTTGCAAAAACATCTAACAGTTTGTTGCGATAAGGATTCAATTTTTCATTAAATATAATATATAAGAATATTTATAAAATAAACGTGTAGGTGTACAACCTGAGAGAGCCACTCTGTGATGCAGATATATATTGTAATCTTTATCGTTACTCCGAGTCGATCGAGATCGAAGCACTGCCTGTTGCTGAAAAGTATTATCTTAAAGCTAATCGACGTTTAATTAATAGTGACAATTATTATAATAAGTCACGATCATGACAACCGGACAATAACGCTCGTCAATCAGTCAAACGTCATTTTGGACACTTATCTTTAGCAGTAAAAATTACATTAATGACTTTATAATGTTTGAAACTTGAAAGGTTATGCAACTAGTGTAAATGTTAATAGGATGTTTACAAGATTCAGGTTCTGGGACCATATATCACTGTTTATATTTTCATTGGAAACAAATTTGTGTCATATCTTGGCCATTTTTTTTATGAATATGTGAAATGTTTTAAAGTCACATCACAAATTATCGCTTTCAGGTGCAACTCAATGCTAAACAAAGTACAATGAAGAAAACCATGGAGTGCCTCTGTAATTGTTCTAATCAATCCACATTGACAAGACTTCACTTTCTAATCTTTATCTACAAGAATTGTTATATATCTGCACGTAGATATTTCGGTTATCATCTTTCTGTTCATGTATATCATTTTATCTTGATCAGATATATAAACGACGTACAACGTCGCACTTATACTACGTGATGTCACATTCTTGATATACGTGTAACAATCTAGTTCAAACAGATTGTCGTGTGGCAACTACGCACATAAACGCCTTCATATGATATAATATGCATAAAGAAATGGGGATATTAGACTTTTTGCGATTTGTATTTTATGAAAGCTTCAGTTTATAGCATTTTATTGATAAGTTCATAATTTACATATACCCCTACCAGTAATATATTGAGCTGTACACGATTACGGGGAAGATGAAATATCGAAGCTGCCCTAAAATCACCGTGTTTGTTTCATTGGTTTCGTTATGACCACTGTATTTCATAAACATATATATGATATATAAGTATTGAGTCGTGTACAAGGACAAACCAGTATAATGGACTATTTCTACTTCTGACTTCATATCTTTTCAATATCTAATACCTGAGAGTTTAACAACAATCTCCAGATAGTGAACTTTTTGTATGTATGTATGTATACATATATTATATAACTTAATAATTATAAGGGGGAAAATTAAGTAAAACGAAATTGTTTATCTCTATTCTCCAATGGATTTCATTTAGATTTTTGTGTGGAAGTGCCATATGTAAAAAGATCTTATACACGAGAAACCGAACACGTGTGTAAACGAAATGCTTCTCTTAGTGACATTATAGATGATTTTACAATATTGTGATATTGAAGTATATGGATGGCAACAACAGTTTCTTTCATTAATGACATGCTGTTTCTATAAATATTCTTTTGTTGTTATCAAGCAGATTTCGTAAGATCATAAGCAAAAAGAGTTTCTTTCAGTGGCATTTTAGAAGTTGGTTAGATGAACAAATACAAACATATGGATTAACATCCTCTTTATTGCAAAAAGATGTGACGTTTCGGTGTAGATACTGACACCATTTTCAAACAAAAGCTGGTGAACATTAGAAGATAGAGAATATATGCATAATATTATGGCAAAACTATATATTCTCAATCTTCTAATGTTCAGCAGCTTCTGCTTGAAAACGGTGTTAGTATCTACACCAAAACGTCACATCTCTTTGTAATAAAGAAGAAGTAAATCCATCTACACATTCTTTAGTACCATTTACGTCTTTGATCTTGAGCATTTCAGACTGTCTACATTGTTACAAGAAATAAATGTGCATCCGTTACATCATCATTATTATTAGAGGAAAATCCCCAACCTCATAAAGGTAAAAGGAACAGTGCAAAGCTCAGTTTAAAACAATGTCCCTGATTGCACAACTCAATTCCTAACATGCTTGCAACCAATCAGAATTCTTCATATCCTGCAAAGAAAGTGTCCAACTTGTATGAGAGGTTTCATGGGAATGATGACTTGAGTTTCCTCTGGTGGAAGAGAATGTCACACCCTAGACATACCTGATTTTCTTGCCCGCAAATCTGAGATTCTGGGGCTACATTTTTTTTGCCCTGTCCACCTGTCAGTCTGTCGGTCAAAAAAACAACCAACCTTGCTCATAACTTTTGATTTTTTGGAGGTAGACCTTTGAAATTTCACATGTGCATCTATTATGATAAGACCATTCAGATGAGGTCATAACTTTTGACCTCAAGATTTGAACTTAGTGTTGGGGGTACCAGTGTTTCACAGACACAGCTTGTTTAAAAGCATATCCTTGAAGGGAAATGAAAACAAAACACATTTTTCTTCAGTGACCTTTTACTCTTGTGTACACAATAACAACTGATGAATGCAAACATCCTACAGCAACAAATGATAACAGCCCTAAGGCAAATAGAGTTTTACACAACCAAACAGAAGTAAGCTTGTCGCTAATATCCAGGGTAACCCTTGAAACCTACCATTGGTCTTGTTCCAGTCACAATCATTTCAGTGCTGTACTCAAAACAAAAAAAAGATTTGACTACCAGTTTTACTACCTTTTTCTACCAGCCAGGATAACACGAAGGTTGATTGTCAACCCTAGTGCATGAAGGTTGATGCATGAATGTTGATTGTCAACCCTAGTGCATGAAGGTTGATTATCAACCCTAGTGCAAGAAGTTGGTTTATCAACCCTAGATAACGAAGGTTGATGCATGAAGGTTGGTTTTTCAACCCTAGTGCATGAAGGTTGATGCATGAAGGTTGGTTAATCAACCCTAGTGCATGAAGGTTGATGCATGAAGGTTGGTTAATCAACCCTAGTGCATGAAAGTTGGTTAATCAACCCTAGTTCACAAGGATTGGTTAGTCCACCCTAGTGCATGAAGGTTGGTTAGTCAACCCTAGTTCACGAAGGTTGATTATCAACCCTGGCGCAAGAAGGTTGGTTAGTCAACCCTAGTTCACAAGGATTTGTTAGTCCACCCTAATACATGAAGGCTGATTGTCAACCCAAAAAATGCTGGTCATCAACCGATATGCCTGATTTATTGATCAACCATTGTGCATGAATCTGGCTCGTCAATCCGTGTGCTGGCTGGTAATGAAGGGTCTATATGGTACAGGACAAGGCAATCACATATACCACTGTATTGTGGTTGGTAGGTTCTCAGACATATCTCCCTGGATATTACAGGGGTGAGGGTAGGTAGTAATTATTTCTGCTGCCTATACTTTGGAAAGCATGCCAACTATAGTTCTGGTGTAAAGCCATAACATTCAACCTGGATATGTGCATAAATAAATATAAAGCTTGTGCAACCCTAGGCCAATCAGTGGTAATGAAAATGTCATATTGGTATAATTACAGGATTTCAGAAATATATATATATGTATTAGGTAAGATGTAAATAGACAAAAATGTTTTATTAAAACACCTCGAAAATTCACCATTTTGATCTCATAAACTTGTGAGAATACATTTTTTCTCAGTGACAAATGATGCCTGTTATTCTTTTCATCAAAATGCTGAAGTTGAATGTTTAAAGTTATTCAAGATATGAGTTACTTTTTGACCATTTTACTTTACAAAAGTATACCAAAATGGTTGAGCTTTCCAGGTGTCTTAACCCCCGACATGCTGAAAGCAAAGTTTGTTGCCAAACGTTCACCTCAGTATGAAAGGTCAATAACATTGTTATGATTTGGTTTCTGGGTTAAATTGATAACATGGTTACTACATTTAGTGATAACCTGCAAGTGTTATTTATAACCATAGCTGTATAAATGTACAATATTTCTGAACTAAAAATGCAAATGTAATGTGATATTTCAAATCTACTTTTCCTGAGCACACTTCAAACCGTTTCATGTAAAATTAATACTAAATAAAAATAAACAAGATTCAAGATTGACATGATTCAATATGTGGGACTTATTTAAACATATAAAGAGCTTCTTCTAAAATTATAGAAATGACCAATAATGTAAAAATATGGCCATAGAAAGGAGATACATCTTATGCCATTTTTCTAAACTACTCAAATGTCTGATGACAACTACATCTACATCTGGTAATACATTACATACATAGTTTGAATGACAATGCAACAGTCATATAGTGAAGTTAATAAATCAAAAAGGTTCAATCTAAAATATTGTAATTGCATTACCTAAATGAAGTGTCTTGACAAGCTAAAGAAACAAAATATTATGAAAACTCAATACAGATATTAAGGAAATTTAGATGAACACATAATTTTACAAATGTTCACTTAATTTTTAATATCAATATTATAATAGACAACAACCTTACTTTCAAACCCTACTTCTTTAAATATAAATTTAAATCAAAACAAAGTTTAAAAAAAAAAGGTTCAGTCATAAAGTGCAATAATATCATAAATGATTGATTCAATACCCTATGAAACAAGCAAGAATAATGTGTGAAATAAACTTCTTTAAGTACCTTTGCAAGTGTGCAAAAACATAATCTGCAACAAAAAGACAACAACCCAAAGAAATGATACTTTGTGTAAAAATACATTTTTAAAAAAGCAGGCAAAGTAAATATTGTAGAAAATTGGAACACAGATCTTCAAATACTTAGTGTGTAAGATCTGAAAGAATTGAACTGCTTCATGATTGGCCAGACAAATTCATTCCTCTTCTATTAACTGCTCCATGATTGGCCAAACAATCTAAATCCAACAACTATGAGAGCTGTTTTATGATTGGGTTAACACATTAATCCAATAATTTTGTAAGCTTTCTCATGATTGGCCACACAAGTTCATCATTATATAAGCTGCTCCACAATTGGTCACATAGCTTAATCAATCTAGGCCAGGCATCAATTCTTTCAGATCCCAACAAACCAAAAGCCAATAGATCTGCACCGAGTAAGCTAGAAATAATAAACACGATTAACACTGCAGTCACTTCAAACACGGATCAGTTGCACTTTAACCCTTGAGCTATAGCTTGCCTCCATACAAACATATATATACACTAACATACAGAGGCAAATATGTAACATCTTGGGCGCAGGTTTATATATATATATATCTGCGTGCAATTATAGAAGCTGCTTATATACAGAGACCGACTAAAGTGTAAGAAATGTAGAAAGCATAAATTGTGTATTAACTTAGAACTCTACATATATATACATCAAATTCATTGATAAACATAAATGATTATATACAGTTGTATCTTAAATTAACAGCATGTAATGAAATTAGGTTATGATAATGGTGTTTTGCGATGAATGTGTGTTTAATTGACAAATTATAAAAATTTGTAGGTCAATTCAACAAAAACTTGTGAATGGATATTTATGACATGTCTGTACATACAAATTATTCACACTTGACAAAGATGGCTAACTAAAGGGAGAGCACTCTTACAACGACAATGACAACCACTTAAAAAAATCTACAAAATGGTATTTCAATGAAATTGCATGAGTTTAAACAGCAGTAGAATGTACATTTCATTTATGTCTAAAGTCCTATTTTTTCTAAAATTGCAAAATTTGAACTTTATTCATGTTGAATCATCTATGCTTCAAAACGACAGTAAGTAGTGTTTTCTGGGTATAAGTATAATGCTCATGAAACAACATTTCTGAAATATTTCATTTCCTCCTAAATATCATTACTCCAACATCTTTAAATATTGATACATCACTGGGGTGGATATTTGAGCAGGGTAATTATCACTATCACCGATTGTGTAAAAACCATCTGATTGCAAAAATGACCTAATGCTTGGCAAAATTGATACTACATGTATCAAAAATATAAATTACAGATTTCCTCAACGATAGACCACCAAAGAGATTGAAACTCCGGAAAGCATTATGTGGCAGGGGGAGCTCAGCAAGGGCCCTCATTGAAAGGGGGGGTCCAACTGTGGGAACCATTAATGGTTGTTTATTTTTGAAATTGCCAAAAGCAGTGTGCTTGGTACCACCATGACAAACAGTTGCCATTGAGGTGAGATGATTCGAAACCTGGACCTCTTCATCCAAAGCTGAGCACATAACCACTGGGCTACCCTGCCCCTACTTGCCAATAACATTATTCATGGCAAGGGCGGATCCAGGGGGGGGCAGGGCAGGGCAGGATGACTTGGGTTTGGATTAGAAATTCTCAATGGGAGGGGGGGTGGGGGGATATTGTTTTTTTTCACTTGAAACTATATCTGCTTTTCAAAAGGGGGGGGGGGGGGGGGATTGGAGCAGGGGGGGCTCTGCATGTAATGTGTGGTCAGGCAAAACCAAAGTAACCACTACAGTCAGAGTAAATCATATTGAGGTACTTCATAACTCCTGCAGGATCAGGTGAGAAGAAGATTATGTGGCAGCATGAGGTAAAGAAGCTCCTTCAAGCCTTGGGAGATAGTACATCCTTGTGGCTCTGTTGGTGAACTTTTCAGAGGTCATGGATTTGAATAAAGTTGGAGATCCCACTATAACTTCCGCTGACATAAAAAGATACAACTGAATGCTATTTGCACAATAAGATGCTGTTGTGGATCAAGAAATTTCAAAAGAATGACAGGGGACGGGGAGGGACTGGGTGGGATGTTCACCTTTTGAAGATGTGTTCACTCTTTTAAATGGCGATTTTAAAAAGAATAAAAAAAGTTTGAAACAACCCCCCTTAGTATGGATCTGCCCCTATCTTAATTGTTCATCAAAAATGGTTTCCATGTTCCTTATATATTCTTGACATTGTCCTCATACCAGTTTCATGTCTAGAGCACCAAGCAGTAGATCAATATCTATATCAGATTCCTCGTAATGTGCGACATGATTAATCAGAACCATTATCTCCATCAAGCCTACCATTGCATATTGCTAAGAATATCACACACATAGACATACACACCCTTCTTAGACCAAATAGCCTTATCTTCTTTCTTGTAATTCTATTAAGTGAGCAGAATACGAGTCAAGGTTTGTTTATTGACAATGAAGAAACACCAGAAAATGCTTATAAGAAACTATACTGGGCCAAAAAATTAGGGACATATCTGTATTTATGATTAATATTTCATAAAGTTCTCAATGAAAAATTAAAGTAATAATAGTTTCAAATATTTCTTAATTTCAAAAAAATATATATTCATATTATAGAATAATATATATATGTATGTGGATCACATTTCCAGTTAATTACATATAAATTTTGTTTCCAAACAGGCATCATATTAATTCATTATGAAATGAAAACCAAGTTTAGGAATTTAATTCTGAAGATTTTACATTATGTTTGACACATAAACCCCAACATTAATTCCCGCAAGAGCAACTTAGAATATCCAGAGATTAATCAATACCCAAACGTCAACAGTAATCATTCTGGAGCAACTCAATATTTTCCTAGATTAATAATAATAGGGCAATAATATTTATATCAAGATTTCCATCATGATCCAATAACATGGTTTATGATTAGATTTCTAGAATTTGATTTGATGTCATGAAGAAGTGCTTAAGGTTTCATTTAATTAAAACAGCATTTCGAACATGCAGAGAATGAAATTCTCTCGGAAATGATTTGAGATCAATTATCACTAGTGAACACTTCCAAAATAAAAAATAAAACGTAAAGCAATAATTGGAAGTAATACCCTCTGAAAAAATGTAAATATAAAATCAACACTTTAACAAATAAATAATCAAAAAATTATCAACATTCACATGAAAAAAGGCAACTAAAGATTAAGAACAAAAGAAAGAAGTAGATTTGCCAATTATGAGCATTTGATTTTGAAATTTGTTTCATCAAACAAATTGAATAATAGACTAGTCCATAGTTAGCTGATAAAGACAAAAATGTTCATACCATACATTTTGATTTAAAAAAAATAATAGTATTTCATCCACTATGCTAAGATCATTATTAATACTAACTGGGTTAAAGATTTCGTTTGGAAGGTAGGAGATCACAAATTCTAAAAAGAATTCTATCTCAGCAGTAAATTAGTGTTTTGTGGAACTACATTCGCCTGAGGACTTTTCTTTCATAAAGAAATATTGTATTTCAATAGGTAACATTATTTTCCTTTCCATCAGACTATTTGATTTCCCAATGTAAACCGTGCACAATGCCGTAAGAGAGAATTCCTAGAGTATACAATGTAATGGTTATGAATATTATCCTATTTGTTATATATCCATGATGAAAACTTAAACCAATGTATCCAACATAAACAAAAGTCTCCTTTGTATAATACAAAAAAATGTGGAAAGATAAGTAGAAATTTTACTTACTTCTAGAAACATCTTAAGTTCTGAAAAGAATAGCTCCACGGAACACTTCGCTATTTTTATAACCTTGAAATAGAGTACTGTGGTGTGTATCGTATCGAATCGTACAGCTAAGAGATATCGTGCCGAGCATCATATCATGAGAAATTGTATTATATAAACCTTGGAGTTTAGAATTCATAAGTTTTTGAACATTTGAAGAATAAGGACCTATCTACAAACACACACTATTTCTAATCAAACATCTAAAGCATTTATATCTATAAACATGAGAAGCTCACACAAACATATAAGATTCACACAAAATGAAGCGTATTAAAACATGAGGCAGTCGTATGTCAACAATATATACATATATACACAACATAGAACACAAAAATGCAATCTCTTTAAAACCAGTCAAACCCACTGCTAATCTGAGTACTGCATCATATGAATCATGTCATGTGACTGAATCATGTCATGTGACTGAATCATGTCATGTGGCTAAATCATGTCAGGTGACTGAATTATGTCATGTGACTGAATCATGTCATGTGACTAAATCATGTTATGTGACTGTTAACTTCAGCCAGTCAGATTTGAGGCTAGAACTTGTTAGCTTGATTTATAAATTATAGACAGTCAGATTAAAATCTGTGCTTCGAGGGAAAAAATATAAAAATATTATTTCTAGTGGGGTTCGAACAACACCCAGCGCGGCTTTTCTCTCATTCACAGTCTGAAAGCACCCCCATTACCCGCATATTCTGACGTAAGCTCATCTAGCCAATCACAAGGACGGCAGCAATCTATATTAGAGCTAGGGGCACGTTACTCCTGTGACAGCTAGGGGCACATAACTCCTGTGAAATACATTTTCTACATGATCGCCGCCGGTTATATGATTGGTCTTCTTGTGACTAGGTTTTGTCTGCGCTAAACTGGTGTTGAACAAGCGCCTAGCTTGGATGCTTTCAGACCGTTGAGGAGAGGAAAGCCTTGATACATATTTTTTATGTTGTTTCCCTCGAAACAAGGTCAATTTTAATAAGACTGAAATTATTGATTGTCCTGAGCCTGACATGAACTGTAGAACAATGCTCAGGTCATCAATACAGCAGGGTATGAGTGTTATGTTTGATTAGGTTTAAATGAGATTGCACTCATCGGGTACACAAGCTTAAAACAGTTGCGATCACAGGTCCCAGGCAATGGAAAATCTACTTTTGTCACACCCATTCATTATGCAATGATATAAAGATAATATTTGAAAAAAAAATGCATTTTTTTTTTGAACACTTAAAACTAAAAAGACTTTCTTAATGTTGATGACAGTCCATAATCAGAAATTGTTTTGAACACTGAAGATTTGAGAGTATTTTCATGACCTAACAATCTAGTGCATTTAAATTCATACCTCACTACATTTTCTAATATGAGATATGACTATTGAATATGAAATCATCAAACTACTGAATCAAATGGATTGTATACCACCCAGGATTTTGAGATTTAAGAAATGTAAGCTATAAATGCTTTGATGCTGGGCAATATTGAGCAACTCTAGATATGGATAAACACACGATTATTATAGATATATATTTCTCTAAAATCTATGAAAATATTGAACATCCCTTTGGCAAATAACTTAGGGTTTTCTCGATCCAAACTGGTGTCAAAATATTTACAAATCTTACATCATAATTCTGATTTGCAAAACATCTGCTTTCAAAAACACAAATATCTTTACAAAATTGAAATTCACATCTCTAGAAACTTCAAATAGCTATATCCTGAACATTATTCAGAACCACAGAAAGCTGCTTTACTCATAACACACTCTACAAAAGCATCTTGCCATGTAACTGTAGGGATTAGCCAATATTAGACATGCATTGTTAATATCAGCTTTGTTTGACATTGTTTATATCTTCTCCTAATCAATAAACAACATCTATGAATAGCTTACACAGTTGAGTCCCTGTACAAGATACATAGCTATGTAGATATATGGTAAGTAATACTCAGTTGGAGGATGGACAAGACACTGGCCAACATGGCATCCAACAGGAAGTGGGTGCTAGGCATGATGGGATAGCCTCTCTCACTTTTCATCCTCCATCATTGGAGAGGTCTAGGTTACTCAGAGATGAGGGTATTGAAAGGGTAGTCCCATAATTTACTTGATATTCCAAAACCTGAAAATGACGACCACAGAATGAATAAATTAAGTGAGTAAAGAATACACTATACAATTTGATCTTATGAAATAGAGAGACCATAACTTCACACATTCCATAAAGTGAGGTCAACTTTTGTCAACCAATCCTTTTTCCATCTCCTAAAAACATATACAGAAAAGCAAGTATCTAACCTTCTTTTTGTTCCTCATTTCAATATTGTTATACAGAAGGGCCTATTGCGATACATATTGCAATAAATTATTACTTAAATGTTTTTCAAGATTTTGCATTTTGACAAATTAATAGTTTGCTTCATTGTTGCCGTTTTGATAATCAAAATTGTTCATTTACTGGTAATGAGTTTTTACATATTTCACTTTCACTAAAATCCCTTTTATTTGGTTGTGTCTTTTTGCTCTTTAAGATGAAAATTGTTGATTCTAAATGTCATATATATTGGATATTGTAAAAAGTGTGTACCAATACCTATCGTGTTGTTTCTGTATTGTAACCGATAACACCCACATCCTTACTAAGCACCATCAGCGTATATGTCTCTGCTTTATACTCCAATCCATCCTGTGATATCCTTTGATCATTTTCAGCCGTTATCGCTATATATAGCAAGCAAATCAAATGATGCCCTTTCAGCGATAGCAGTAAACTGGTTTCTGGGCTTTGTCTGTGTGCTCACCGCGTGATTCAAATAAACCAATGGGAGTGCTAGCAGATAATTTCATGTTCCTTCCCAGGCTCTCGATGAGCTCCAAACCCCATTCTATAACATATCCAGGAGAGGAATAGCTAGACAACTGTGTTCAAAATAGTTTGGCAGAAAACATAAAGGCTATAAACAGAGTTGAGTCACCACCCATCAGCGATTAAGGATGCGCGGTAATTTGATATATCGGTATATTGCAATACAACGTGATACGAATCGGTACCCACTTTTGAAAATGCCCAATACAGTCAGACCTCGATAATCCGAACGCTTCCGTTTTTCATCAAAATCGTTCGGATAGTGAAACGTTCGGATTACTGAAACATACCAAACAAGTTGGAGTTACTCCCCTTTGAATCTACAGAGAGACGATAAGGTATTTTGAATATCAAATGAGTTTATTTCATGCAGCTGATCTCATTTTCACACGCTGGGTATTTATCACTATCACACAATTTACAACAATCACAAACTCCAGAAACACAAAGTGAGACATCTCAATTTAT
Organism: Steromphala cineraria; assembly: GCA_916613615.1. Lineage (NCBI taxonomy): Eukaryota > Metazoa > Mollusca > Gastropoda > Trochida > Trochidae > Steromphala > Steromphala cineraria. Next base: position 10,040,126 of record OU744730.1, read on the forward strand.
TACAATCACAAACTACCGTCACGCTCAACTCACGTGTCAATCCACTGTCATTGAAGTTTACCGATCCAATCAGTGTGAACTGTTAATCACTTATCTGTATGCTTTTGATAAACGGCCGGATTAATGAAGCAGAAATAGTGATAATTAACTAATCCGTTACAGCTGATTGCCGTCCGGATACGGAGACTGAAGCAACGGAGTAATGAATCAACAATTAATGAGTTTATATAGAGATTAGTTTGGTTCAGCTTGCTACCGTTCGGATACCGCAGGATTCGGATTATCGGGGTCTGACTGTATATCGAACGTTTTAAAATGAGCTTTTTTCATATCAAATTATAAAGAAACACAACCAAAAAAACTTGATCGACAGAAAGTTCTTTACGAAGTGTGAAGTTGTGTTGCGTATACAGATCATAAACAGTGATTGACTAATTATCCCTTTCCAAAACGGCTCATAGCTGAGCAAAGATGATAGTTCTTAATGCTCATATTTAGACAAGATAGCGTGCAAATGCTTGAAGTAAAGAAGTGACAAAATATTGTAATATGTTTTGCAATAGGTGGAACGATACCCAACCTTATCAGCAATAGTGCTGAATATAATCAAAGGATATCAGGGGATAGGTTGGATCAAAACGTGGAGACATATACACAGATGTAGCAGGAGAACGGAGCACATACCTTTATCCTGCTGCTCAAAGTGGTGTTTGACATGGTATCTCTTGAGGTTCTTGAAGTACTGCATCCTGGGAGTGCCGTGGTGTAGGTAGTAGTGTGTCAGATCGTAACTCATGTAGCCCAGTATCGTCCCAGATATCAAGGTGAAGGTCATCATGGGTGGGAATATTGCGCTATATGCACTGTAGAATATAACACCTACTATGTTTGCTGGAACCAATGGGAACACTAGCCGGCCCTTCTCCAGAGGTGCCTGAAATTGAAAGGATTGAAAATCTCATTAACTCAATTAAAACATTAGCTACGTAAGTAAGTGTGTCCTGGGATGATATATCTCCCCACCCAACTCATAAACTAAACTCAATGCATATACATTTAAGCTGAAAATGAATAAACTTTATATATGACTTGGGACAAATACTCTACTGGGAAACAAACTCTTTCCATCAGAAGGTTTCCTCTCAGCAATTGCTCTCTGAGAATAGGCTGTATGTTGGCATGTAAACTCAACTAAACTAAACACAAGGCCATTGATGTAGCTAGGGGCAAGTAACTCCTGCGAACAATTCTTTCTACATGATGGAAGCCATCTTTCTTTTAAACATGAGGTTTTCTCTGCACCAAAGTGGAACATGTCCCTATGCAAGCTGTCATCAAATAAAGTGGAAAGAAAACCCCATGTTTACCCCAACAGCGTCAATATTTCTTAAAAACAGTGAAAGTTTTACAAGGGTGAAAGGGTTAAACATCTTATCTAGACCTCTAAATCCGATAAACTCAGTCCAGCATGTAAATACCTTGTGATGCTGTCCGTGCAACAGGAAGTGAAGCTGAAGCACTATGGGTATGTTGGTAGGCGGGCGGAGGTGGAACACCCACCGATGTATGACGTACTCAATCAGCGTCCACGACAACGTGCCCAGGATAAACAGAATGGGCATCCGATTTAAGTTCACTTCAATACCTGCAGAACATGCATAGAGATTGTAATTAGGCCTGGTCAATTTATTACCTGATTATGAGACAATTTGGGGCAGAATTTCAAACGGCAGGAGGAAAAAGAAATCCAACATTTTTTGTTCTATTTCAGATAAAAAAATTCCTGGAACACTTCAGAAACTACTACCAAAATTCCATAAGAGATGGAGGAGGCTCTTGACCATGTTTATAATGAAGTTGGAGTACCTGGCTATCATGATCCATCAAAGGATACAGGGCGGTACGCTAATGTGAAACATTAGAAACAGAGAGTTACGGACAACAACGGGGGGTACAGCGTCTAATCCAAAGAGGTGGAATTGCAGCAAAAAATCTAATAAGGTTCATCCGACCAAAATATCATGTTTGCCATTTCTACAGACCAGGGCCTAGCTCCTTTCACAAAGCCGTAAGGTGATCGTAAGTCACTAAGGTAGCGTAAGGGTAATGTTAAAGAATGGGAGTTAAGGTCAACCTTACTTAAGGTTGCTTCGTGAAAGAAGACCCAGGGCCTCCTTTCAACAAGTCGTAAGATGATCGCAAGTCTTTAAGGTAGCCTTAGTGCAATGTTAAAGATTGGGAGTTAAGGCCAACTTTAGTTACGGTTGCTTTGTGAAAGGAGGCCCAGACCACTCACCTCCGAGGAGCCAGGGCAGGAAGGTCTCAGGTCTGACGCTGAGTGAAAAAAAGTAAGAAAGTAACAGAGAACAAGGGGGTGTACCATCTAAACCAATAGAACACCAAGTGGCAGAATTGCAGCAAAAACTATAATGTTTCATCAGACCACTATATCATGTTGGCCAATTCAACAGACCAGTCAACTCACCTCCGAGGAGCCAGGGCAGGAAGGTCTCGGGTCTGGTGCTGAGCGAGGAGACCGCGGTGGAGACCATGAGGAGCATGACGGGGACCCAGTAGAGCGGGACCATCCACCAGGAACACTTGGAGAAGTACTCCACGAAGTCCCAGTCAAACAGGCGCAGCGGGTTGTCTGTCGGCTGGTGCACCCATTCGTAGTAGTCTGCTCCCAGCTTCGGGATCTGAGGGAGAACTGGCCGGTTCCAGTCTACAGGGTCCTTCTGTGGGTGATGAGAGACAGAAGACACTCAACAACTTGTCATTTAATACTACTGGTTTGAAGGAATTGTTAAACCCTACACAAATGTCCGACTACCGGCCACATTTGTCTTGGATGGGATAGATCAATGCTTTTTTCTAGCTTCTGACTTTAGTATCAATCTCACATGGATGTGTCAGATGGACACACAATTTTGGAGGTTATACTCATTTTGATATTATTGTGGACAGCAGTTTTTACTGAAACATTGGGGAAAACAGCCTTGTTCTAGTCCATGGATGATAATGATAATGTACTTATATCAATGTATAGAATATGATTGAATAGAAGCCAACCAAAAAAACGTGTCACTAATCTTGTTTTTGAAATAAGAAAATAAACAGTGACAGGCTCTTGATGTGTAGAAAATACGTTTAAAAAGGCAATGACACCATTGTTTTGAAATACAACCCTGAAACATCATATCAATTTTTGACAGTCTCCTTTATCTCTGCATATTTTCGAGACCTACATTTAGGAATGTCTTTTATAAACGCAGTCTAAGTAAACCTAGCCCTAATATTATCCGTTTCACTCCTATTCTGAGTCTAGAAAGGCCTAGAAGAGGGTCGCGTCAGCCCACGTATCGAATTGACTAATCAGAACTCAGCTTACCAAGCCACAATAGTCTGCCTTCGCACGTATAACATTGGAGGGTCATAGGATGCAGAAAGGTCGGCTAAAGCGACCCTCTACTAGACCTTTCTAGACTCAGTATAGGAGTGAATTGGATAATATTGAGGCTAGGTTTACTTAGACTGTTATAAACGCTGATCCTTTTCTCTAATGCATCAGACATTATTTTCAACAGATTTGGTAGGTTGTTTCAATTGAGTTTCTTTCAACTGAACAATTCTCTCCCATATGGTTTTCAATTGTCCATTTGTGTCATCAAGTGCATAAATACAATGCATACAGCCATACAATTCGTACAAAGTCACGCCGAGGTGTGACTGCAGTAACATACAAAGGCTATCTAACACCGACCATTTCTGGATTATTCCATTGTTGAGGTTTCTGTTGATTGGTCGTTCTGGTTTAGATTTGGTAAATTCATCAGCTTATTGTTATTTGATATTTTCAAGATCTAACATTATATATCAAAGATATATATACTAAATCTGAGGACAGTAATCAATAAACTAAATGATAATACTCTGAGTGATTGGATATGAGATGTGGTTTTATATCATATTGTTTTTTTCAATGGTGAGAAAGTTTTAAACAATTCAAATTTAAACAATGTAGCCCAGAAGATGCTTGAACTCCTAATGAGCGATCTAGACCTGCTTTACTTTTCTTGATAGGGTTGGTCATCAATTTAATATTTTTGATTTAGGGTCTGGATGACAGACTAACTGACATATTGACAACCACACATCTTTACTAGATTTTATAAGATATGTTACTCCAAGCACAGATGCAGGTCTTTAAAGGGGCAGTAGCATGTTTTTAGGGGGAATATAAGGTGATGTCAGGAAAATTAAAATTAATGGTTCCAATTGAACGACAATGCATTTAAACTAAATGGTGCAGTAAAAATTCAAACCTATAATGTAAAATTTAGCCATGCGAATCCTTTTTCTTACACAAAATGAATTAAAGGTGTTCACAAAAAATGGCCGCCAATGGATTTTAGGTGAATCTTCACACTTTGTCCACTGACTATGGATGATTGGCTTGAGTAATGAGATTTTTGACACTATCAAGATAATCCATTTAGCGTTAACGTACACTAATAAGTGAAAAATTCAAAATATAAAATTATCAAAAAACGTGCTACTGCCCCTTTAAGGGACTTAACTTTCCCGAGTATTTGACGCAGAAAATGTCAGGAGGACCCCAAAAAATAATCATGTGGGTCCTCTGTGACTCAGTATTATGCTGATACAAATATCTAATCTTTTAATGAAAACCATCTTTCTGATTTCAGTAGGATTTTCATGTGAAGACATCAACATCAACCAATAACCATGCCATTAAAGGCAATTGTTTATCAACCTATTTATCAAGAATGAAACTTCTATAATGTTTTTAAAGACTCCTGAAATAGGAAAAGGACCCCTAAAAACATGTACTTTAAGTCCCCAGCACTCTCAGTTTTCATTTACTATGTAAAACCCTGCAGATGCTCTAAAAAAACACACTCTTGTGACGAAAAACAAGCTGTATACAACAGGGTGGTGCGCTAAGACAAATATCCTCTTATGATGAAGATGGAAAGAAAAGTACATCATCTTCAATCACAAGTCACCATTGTATTAATATCCGGAGCATATTATACACACAGACAAATCAGAGGGTTGGGTTTCTCCAGGGACGAGACTGGCTGAGCCGATAATTGGATCAATACTTATCATACTTACATACTCCTCTCGTTTGTTGTAGAAATACTTCCTTGCTTCCTCAGCAGAAAGAGAGTCGAGGGAGTCAACGTCCTGCAACAACAACAATCAATAGTGAGGACATGACATTAATAATAATAATAACTAGATTAGCGTTTGCGGGACACCCCAAAAGCAGAGCAGCCCCGAAACTTGGGGTTTCGCCTAACCCTGTTCCGCCTTTTACAGGCCTCACCAAATTGGGCATTTTCTCATGACCTTGACCTTTGACACTCAAGGTCACACAATCAATAAACACATTTCATTGAGTATAACATTAATGTAATGAAATAAGGTGTTAAAAGTAAATTTCATCCATTTTCTCCATACATGTTGACCTTGCCATGACCTTGACTTTCAACAGGTCGTACCCATAACTTTTTGAAAATGTTGTACTTCTCAAGAGATAATATATACAAAATCTAAACTTCATAGCACAAAAACTTTTCAAGTTATTGCGTTTACAAGGAATTGCAATAACTCATATCTCATGACCTTGACCGTTGACCTTCAAGGTCACATAATCATTGAACACCTTTTATTTATAAATATTATTTTAAAATTCAAAACAGTATCACAAAATGTGTGCTAATGACTGTTGTGCCAATGATAAATTAAAGTTAATTGTTACAATGAGTTGACCTTTCCAGAATCACAACATAATAGAATTTACAACTAGCTGTACATTATTGATTCCAATAATGATGACAAACTAAACTTGGTAAAATCTCAAGGGAAATATAATTCTATTCCGAAATCAGTATGTGAAGTTACACAATAACTAAAAATACTGACTTAATAACCTAGCTCCTAAAATAACCCTTTAACTTTGCTTAGTTCCTACTGTAGAAAGGTCAGGCTAATTAAATTCAGAAAATACTTTCAACATTAATAATTTCCCAATCTAATGCCTAAGAATTTTGAAATAAATTCTAAGTCAAATTTATCTTTACCTGTGTAACTTAATCGATCTTTGGCAACTGTTCTGATAACAAATAAGAAAAATTGTAACATTTTATTTGGATGAATTATTCATTGCAATTTCAAAATGGAGCTTTATCGAAACAAAAAAACACAACTTATCAGAGAGAGGCACATGAATATGTGTCTAAAGACAAGAAGAAAATTTGTTAATAAAACCATTCAAATGTTAATCATTTTAAACCCCAATGAACTTACCAAAGTGCCTCTTATTCTGGAGAAAATAAGTTTTGGTACTTGAAAAATTAATACAATTCTTTTGAAAACATTTTGATTATGTTTGTGTTTGGTCAAATCAAAATCAGACAAAATTAACATTAAAAACTTAATTCAATCACGTCATCAAACCACAATATCTTGATAACATAAAACCTGAAAAATATTCTTTGCTTTATTTATTTAATCGTGAAAGACACTACTAAAGGGCAAACAGTTTTTCTAGAAATTTTTACATTATGTAAATGTTCACAATTAATAGGTATTAATAGGTCTTATCCAATGGGCGGCATATTTTCCTTTGATCTTTTCGCAGTTGTAAATCATGTACCAAGTAAACTCAAGCTGATATCTATTACGTCACAATAATACCACCACAGTTATTTCTGACGTCCTGATTCGACAATCATGAAGGAGAGAGGCCAGGGTTCGTACAGAATTTCAAGACCCAAATTTAAGGCTTTTTAAAGGCTTTTTTAAGGCTTTTTTTGACAAATTTAAGGCCAATAATGCAAGCAGTAAAACGAGAAATCACATTGAAAAGGACAATATGATTTCTGCTTTCGTTACGTGTTGATTGGTCATGAAACTAGCCACGCTCGTCTTCGTACTTTTTTTTTCATTTTCACTTGTCATCGAAGTAGGGGCGAGTGGGACACACAGTGACACATCAGGTACATCGGTAACAATTTCCGTCTTTGATTTTGAACAGAAATCTGTCATTTCCAACTTCATTGGCGCCGATCGTTCATTACAGTGACTGTGTGCCTTGTGTTTGGCTCCATTACTGTGAGAGACTATCGCATGTTCGCCCATCTTTCCTAATTCAAAAGACTTTCGGCAAAATGTACAGTAAACACGATATTTGTTGTCCTTCACGTGTGTCGCCCAAGGATATTTCTTCATCCATGAAGAATTGAAAGCGACCTTCCCCATGACGATTGGTTGCTATTTCAAGCAGTGTCAATAGAACGTCATTTCCATATCAATGGCGGGAGGCATTTAATGTGACAGAGCATGCGCACTAGATCCCTTAGACACTCAGAAACGGCGGAATTACACGAAGATTTCTGAATGTACTGATGCAAAGGGAGCGAACTCCAAATTTATTCTGAATCAGACGCACGCAAATGAAATCAATAGCAATACTTTTGAGAGGTTTGGTTGTAAATTTTAAAGTTATTTTGAATCAGATGCATATAAATAAAATTAATAAAATCTTTGAGACGGTTGATAGTGAATTTAAGGCTTTTTTAAGGCTTTTGTAGCATTTTCCAGGCTTTTTAAGGCTAAATTTTGTTTTTAAGGCTTTTTAGGGCCAAGTGCCCAAATTCCAGGCTTTTTCCAGGCCTGTACGAACCCTGGAGGCAGTTTAGGGCGGAGCTAGCAATATCGGGCCGTCGACCTTGAGAAAATTCAACATTGATGCATACTCAAACACGTAGCCGAGATCAAAGGAATGGAAACCGCTCAGGCGACCAAAATATTAACAATACCAGTCACTAAATGATAAAAATATCAAGCTGACCATAATATCTATTGCAGTGGAAAAAAAATCAGGTTGAAAAGTACCGCTGACTACAGAAATTCATTGGTATCCCGGAAAAATATAGATATGTGTCGAACTTTCGAGCTGACATTTCTAATCAAAACTTTTCGGTAGTTAAGATCAACCCCCTCACAAATAATTAGTAAAAAGGTACAGAAATAAGTTGGTGAAAAATCAACAATTCTTTAAATATTGATAAGACCACAAGTAATAAAATTTACATTTCACTATAAAATGAAATCCAGTCTGAAAACAAATCAGTGCATGTGTTACCTTAATTCAGTAAATATATGTTGCATATACCTGCATGGATGAGAGAATGTCTGGTCATCAAAACCCATCAAAATTATTCATCGTTACCCAAAAAAATGAGGAAATTGGGTCATTCGTCGTTGGACGATTCCTTCAGACTGAATGCAGGGAATGTTGATGCCGGGTGAAGGATCGCAAAACGGTGCCCATTGGATAAAACAGATACATGATTGACACACGGGGTGTATACAAAATATCAGCTTGCTCCGCCCCCTCGTGAGATGATAGCTCGCTGATATTTCGTATACACCCCTTGTGTCATCATGTATCTATTACATGATGAATGCATAGTCTTAGTCATAGAAGAAATTACCAAGTATCAAGTGAATACTGTTTGCGGCCATTCTAGTGGCTGCACCTTTCAATCTGTTTTATTTAGTGTTTCCGAAACTGATTCATGTATTTTGTAGGGGTGCAACCACACAGGAGGGTCGCGATACGATATGTATCTAGATATTTGGGGTACGAAACGATACGAATCTCGATACATGTTACACGGGATAGTGAAGTATTAAAAGAACCATAACCAAGAGAAATTGTGACATCAATACCTTGATCCTCCCTTGAGGACACATCAATGATTCAATATGGAATAAAAAGGTTGTTTTTATGTATGTAGGTCGTATCGTAGTGTATCGATTCAGAGGCAAAACGTATTGTATATCTTATCGTCGGTCATATAATCGCCATGCACCGGTGTATCGGTGTATCGTTGCACCCTTAGTATTTTGTATATTTAAGGACTTATTAAACTAGAAAGATTGCCTTGCAGTTGGTAACCTCTATTTCTCGAAGAATACATACTTTAGTACCTGAGTACTTGAGTAATTCCTTAACCTCAAAATTGGATAAACAAGAAGACATAGTCATCAACATCCCCCGCCAGATTTGTACTTATTTTAAATTAAGTCAGAACCTTCTCCTAAATACTCGAGTGTACTCAAAAATATCATGACATGAAACTCCGGAAAAATGTTTGCGCGGTTCTGATTTTTGAACTCCATCAAGGTATTGATACCCTGAAGGCACACATCAAATTTGATGATCCTATCTATAACAGTTTCTGAGAAAATTGGCTCCTTTGAAGACACCTTGAACAGAGTCCCAAAAAACGTAACAAGGGCAATAACTATGGAACTGTTTTTTGAACGGTTCTGATTTTCGAACTCCATCAAGGTATTGATACCCTGAAGGCACACACAAAATTTGATGATCCTATCTTAAACGGTTACTGAGAAAAATTGGCTCCTTTGAAGACACCTTGAACAGAGTCCCAAAAAAACGTAACAAGGGCAATAACTCCGGAAAAATATTTGCGGGGTTCTGATTTTCGAACTCCATCAAGGTATTGATACCCTGAAGACACACATCAAATTTGATGATCCTATCTTTAACGGTTACTGAGAAAAATTGGCTCCTTTAACTCGGACGGACGGACGCACGAACGCACGCACGGACGGAGGGAGCTCAAACCTATATCCCCCTTCCACTTCGTGCGGGGGATAATAATAGGTGAGGTCTGAATCATATATTCTCTTTGTATGGTTTTATGCCATTATTATGAAAATATAAGGTTACTGCATTAGTGTTTGACCTGACACAGAAATATTTGTATCTGGCACAAAAAATTCTAGTTGACTTTGAAAACATACTCCTGACTGTCTTTTCAAAGGAGTGAGTCATGATGACTCTTAGAATCTAAGCCTAGGACAAATGCTGGTACATTAACCCTTAGTTATTGCATTAGTTACAATCATATTAAGGGGGAGGGGAAGTCTCGAAGAACCCCCTCCCCTTTGTGAGAAGTCTACGTTCATGTGAACCTTTGACTTTCTGGAATTGTCACGTAGGATCGATCACAATGTCAGTCTCATATGAATGGACACTCCTACATCGTGAACTATCAACCATTGAAAAGGACAACATGAATTATCAATGGTCAGATTTTTCCTCGCTCATTCTTTTTTTAGGTCAATACTAATATATTTTGTCTTTATGAAGCTTCTAATGTACACATACACACCCCTTGGATGTGAGGCAATGTCTGTATTGTAAGTAAAGTAAACATGAATATGAGTTGATAAGTAAGTAGGTTGGCGGATAAGTCTGGATATAAACATGGCTCATGGACAGGTGAAAAGATTTGTACGTCATGTGATGACTTGCTTGAATAGCTCCTGTCAATGTGCTATGTTGTGAGAAAGCACAAAAAGCAGGATATGAAATGGGATTGTCCAATGTATGACAACATAATTTCAATTAAGGGCCTCAACCACTGTCCAATTTGAATTTATCTTGTCTTTGTTTATTTCATTTTGTAACGATTTGTGACGATACGGAGATGTCCCAATACGAGGCGTATTACAATATTAAAGAACGAAACGAATAGAAACATTATGACAAAATACACAATTTTCAGGGAGGATTCCAGAGTAACATCTTCATTTTAGGCTAAATAAGGAATTTGAGAGTTAACAATAGGCATCATAATACAGACATCCTATCATAATACATGTAAACATGTAAATATGCTCATCTTCTATCAATCCAGTAGTTTTTTATTAATTTTGTTAATGAATTAGCATAATACAGCACATTTGTTTTCTCGAAATGCTAACGTTTCAAAATGGCGGCTGAAACCCGGTCGAGTGGTGCCTTCAACATGAAGTGTCGACACCTGGTTTTCAATCCCTGGGCTCTGCCTGTTTAATCCAAAGTTTTACCAACTAGGATACGAAAGAGATTGTTTGTCAGAGGGAGTACAAAGTTCTTCATGAGGCCAGCAAGTGCGAGGTACAGAAGATTTAACCTCAGTTGAAATCTCAACAGTAGATGCAGTGCAGTACATGTAAATGGGACATTCTACCATTATTGTGAAAAATACTTGTTTTTGATTGGCTACTGTGAAAAATCAGAGGGCATATGATTTGTTCACGCATTCGACTTTGAATTGAACTTGGAGCTATAATAGTTCTGTTATATGATTTTCAAACACAGTTTGTCCATCTTCTAATTATATGAGTGTCCATGACATACTATGTTTACCATAAGAATGCTTAAATATAAGTATTTCCCAACTGCGAGTGGGGGTATACTGATATTTAGGCTCAAGTGTAGTAAACATAGTATGTCCTAGACATCAAATCAATATTCTGTTTATTACAGTAGTCACCAAATTAAAGAAATACTTAGATCTATTTCTTAGCTTAGGCAGAATAGCTGCTGCTGTTCTTAACAGAACACAACACCAACAAGAAAAGGTGATATGTTTTCCTGGCGCATTTTATGAAGAATATGAGTCCTTGTAAGTAATAGAAGTATCAAATATTGAACGAGTCAAAGGTAGAGCTGGTTATCGCTACATTTTTGGTGATCGATAATCGCTAGTGTTCGATCGATTATCGATCGATTATAATCGTTATTATTGTTGACAGTCACTTTTCATTTCACTGTCTAAAACCTACGTAAGCCAACTGACTTCCGGATTGTTGTCATCACTCTACATTGGCGAAAGTATTTTAAAAAATGCTTTATCATATGTCTGCAGAATTAATACTGACCTCTTGACGTGAATAAATACAATTTCAGGCAGTGAGTGACCTTTATTTAAATGTTCAAAGAAAATCTCGAACAAGAAAATGTAGGACCGTCGTCATTCATAAACTCGTCGGCCACCTTTTCCTGGGAAATGATAGTATCGAACGATGGCACCTTTTGTCATTTAATTCGTTTATTTTCTCATTTATAAGAGTTGAGAGGTCCACAAGAAGTATGAAATTGCAGAACAAGTTATGAAACATTATCTAATTGAATTGCATTTATTCACGTTAATATTGAAATGCCCGACTGACAGCGTCCTTTCAAATATTCACATTGTTTACCTTTCGGCCTCTTTGATAAGCAAATCAACTGTGATGTAAATAAATAAACGTCTGTATCCATCTGTCTTGTGTTGATATTGTATTTTAAATTGTTTATTTTGTTGTAAATGCTTATAACTAAGGCATCATGATAAAGAATCGTATCAGAAGCTCTGAAGTAGCTGTCGACTTTACCTGCCTAAGCGAAGTCACGTGATTATATGCAAATACCAATTGTTACATGGCCAATGAGAGTTGCACATCTTGTTCATGAATATTAATTACTTCCCACGACAACCGATCTAAAAATACATGGCTATTTCATTGGCTGAGCAGGAGCCATGCGCACTTGAGTACGACATGACTTCCGTTTTTGAGGTAAACAGCAAAACTTTACGATTTGATTACACTTTTCAAATAAAGAAAATACGCTAAAGCAAAACCTTTTATTGTTTATGTATCAAAGTAATGATTACTTCCGATTATCGATGTGCAGTTTTTTGTAATCGACAATCGTTTATTTGACTTCAATCGATCGATTAAGCGATCCTACGATTAATCGCTCCAGCACTAGTCAAAGGTATTAGCACTCAAGGCAGCAGCTGTTTTCATTCTAACCATAAATCTAAAATCATTCTTCAAAACATTAAATTTATTTCAAAACCCATCTTTGAGCAACACATCCTATCTTGAATGATAAAATATTATTTTCAACAACCTTGAAATTACTTAGCTTAGTTATTGATAAAATAAACTTCCATCGAAGGCATGTTCATAATGCTAAGAACTCAACTATCAATACCACAATTACTACTGAGTATTTGTACTTCAAAAGAATCCACTACAACAAGAGTCTGATTACCATGGGAACAAGTAATAAGTAAACCTGTCATAAAGGTCTGATCAGTGTGATTTTACCTTCTCCATTCTCTTTGATAACCAGCCTAGTGGTCAAATACCAACTTTCTTCCTCAACATCGGTAAGTGAAGGTCAGAGGTTGAAACATCAGAGTTCAGAGGTCACTCGATGACAGAGTGATAGAGTTAATGTTTTGCCCCGCTTGGGCAATATTTCAACCATAGGTGGTGCGATGACTTACCGATATTGTCACTAATGTAAAGCCTGACAGTTTTACTAAGATAGGACTTGGGGAAGTGAGTGAGTGAGTGAGTGAGTGAGTGAGTGAGTGAGTGAGTGAGTGAGTGAGTGAGTGAGTGAGTGAGTGAGTGAGTGAGTGAGTGAGTGAGTGAGTGAGTGAGTGAGTGAGTGAGTGAGTGAGTGAGTGAGTGAGTGAGTGAGTGAGTGAGTGAGTGAGTGAGTGAGTGAGTGAGTGAGTGAGTGAGTGAGTGAGTGAGTGAGTGAGTGAGTGAGTGAGTGAGTGAGTAAGCAATGCTTGTGAAACATTGAGTCACTAGCAGCTTTTCAGATATCATTTTGACAGTAAGATTTTGAAGTTGTTCAACGTCAAGTAAAGACAGCAGGTGTATTGAATAACAATGAATCCCAGAAATATTACAAACACAACTATTCATCATCTAAAATCTGATATCAAATATATCAACACTTGTCAATAAATGTTACTCAGCAAATCTTCTATATTTGCAACCCGACATTTTTTATATTAAAGACACTTGGGTGAGATTTTCTATTCATTACACAAATACACTGCTGGAAAAACTCTGAAAATAGAACTTGAACAGATATTAATAAAGCAGATGTACAACAATCAATGCTGAAGGGCCTTCCACTGCAAGTCTGGTGGCAATGTGGTAAAGTCACTTATAGAACTTGTTAAACATGCGATCAATACTTGAAATATTATGACTGAATACTGGACAGATTTTCCATTTATCAAGGCCATGTCACATAGTGCATCTCGGTTGTCGGGGCCAAGCTCTGAATATTGGAAACAGTTGCGCATGGTGGTTATTATCTATAAGTAACTAACAACTTAATCAATGCTTGACATCTTGATGTACTCTCATATTTGCATGGTCTATATTTAGCAGGTCTGTTAATAACTTGGATATTCTGGTGTAACCTACTTTCGGCTAAGATGTCATAGGTGATGTTAATGATGATGAAGATGAAGATGATGATTTGATATTGTAGATTTATGATCGGAAGTTGGAGATGGTTTTGACTGTACATAATGATGTTGATGACAAATCACTTTGACTTCATTTATAAAGATGATGAGGATGATGATCACTTTGACTACGATCATGAACAAGATGTTGATCATGATGATCACTTTGACTATGATCATGAACAAGATGATGATGATGATGATTTAACTACATTAATGAAGATGATGAGGATGATGATTTTGACTACATTAAAGAAGAAGATGATGATGATAATGATTTTGACCATGTGACGTTAATGAAAAAGATGATGACTGTTTGGAATATTTACACGAGTTGAAGATAAATTCTCATTTTTCGTGTAAAGAAATCTGTTAACTGATTGTGAAAATATAATCTTTCTGCCTCCCTCAATGCCATAAACATTGTATTTGTCAAGGAAAGATAATATCCCCTAAATTGAAAATCTAAGCTTGAAATTCAACAAATCATATATTGTATAAACCAAATAAAGCCAAAAGTCTTTCAGCTTACACATTGCAACCCCTCAGACTTATAACAGAATAAAGTATATTCAATATCCAACATATTCTGTGATGTACGATGATTAAGAAAGTTGGGTACAAAGCATCTAGTGTGGAATCATCTCTTGAGTCTAATGGAAGTCTATGCAGATAATGGACCTATGATAAAAGTGGTATTGTGTTTCTTGCTACAAAATGATTCAATCTTATAACTCTTTTCAACTATGCTGAGATTATTAGCAGACAAGATGGTGAACCTTGAAATCTAACTGAACATCGTCTTAGTCTGAAAAAAAGAGTTTGAACAAGTAGGAAAAGGATGCTTTGGTAGCGATATACTCATTTCCCGAGAAGGAGAAAGGATGCTTTAGAAAATGTCAATATTTGAGAAAGGGAAGTTCCCATCTTTGCACTGTTCTTTTGAATTTCTAGTGTGTTATTCAAGTTGAACAATATTTGCTGATGATACATTCAACATTTATTCACTGATTTTTTTATATTGATCCTCACAATGTTTCATGGATTCTTTTTTATGTTCCTCTCATCATTAACTTTTAAATGCTCATAAAACTCAAACACACTACAAGAATTCCACTGTAGCCATAATATTTGTCTCATAGTAGCTGGATAGGAATTATTTCCAAGGTTTTCAAATTCATGGTTCTTGAAAATGTAGGAAAAAAAGCAAATAATTTGATGAAAAAAATTGATATTTTTCCATATGTTCATACATTTTACCAACATAATTTGAGAAATCGCCTTCAAAATTTTAATGGTCTCATGAAAAAGGCATCATATTGCATAAAGAAAGTCAATCCATAACATTCTTAATTTAGCCGATAGTCAAGGTTCCAAACAAAGTATTTAGTGTTTCAATCATTGTCTGATTTTAGTCTGCTGTGGTCTGTCAGTTCTTTAAAGTCAGTTCTTGAGGTTGTTGCATCAAAGGATTTAGTGAGCGAGTTATTGTTTTACGCCGCTTGGGCAATATTCAAATGATTGAAGGCTCCTAGCAGTGATTGGTAAGACCAGTGGCCAATCTTTGCATATTGAATGAACAAATGGCACATTTAAATTTTGAAGATTGCTTCATGTATTGATATAAGGGTAAAATCCATTTAGAAATTAAGAAAATCACTTAAATCCCTTTAAATGGCACCTTGTCAAGATGTGCTTCCAAATCCCTGGCTCATAGCACTTATAGAGGATATTTGACATTTCTTGTCAAAAACCTTATTTTTATTTTATCAAAATGGGACTAGCTTTGGTTGTTTTAGACTGTTGCATAGAGGAAAGCAAAGCTGGTTTGACTTTCAAGTTTGGACCACTCAATATTTCAATTCTATTTTTTGTAGATTTTAATCCGTCCATCCAGAGAATTCTTGCCACGAGAATCATCTTTACACAATCAACTAGCAAATTCCAAATCATCTCTTTAATCAGCGACTACCTAACATCCATGATAGATTTTAGTTGATTTTTGTACGATTTCTTATTGAATTCCAATAAACATCAAATATGGTTTATTGACCTTTATAGATAATTCATTACAAGTCCATAATCGTGCCATAAATCGCTAGACATAAACTGAGTGCTATATAAACACTGATACACTGTAAACATCTATTGTTAGTGCATTGCTTTAACACCATTGTCCAGGGAGAGAGTGAGTTATTGTTTTACGTCGCTTGGGCAATATTTCAGCCATTAGCGGTGTGCACCATTATCCAACCAATGTATGTAATAGTTCTTATCATTATCAGGACACTCACTTTCACTTTCTAAGTATTCCGGGGACCATGAAATCATTGAAATGAGTTTATTGCATTAGATGGTATTTCATTAAGCAATCATAAACTATACGCACCCAAGAGTTGATGATATATCAAAGGGTTTCTCAATAGGGATATATATACACAGATGCGTTGATGCAATGGCGTGGTACAGTTCGCGCTATCATGATTCAAATTTTGGTAAATATTGTTAACAAATTTCCAGAGTTTGTTAATTTCCTCATTAAGATAGCATTTCTTTCCATGTTCAATTTGGAAAAAAAGAGTTATGACTTTTTCATGAAGAAGTTGCTTTTGTGTTTAAATGTTGGTTACTCAAATTCTTGTTTAAAATATTACATTTAGATCAGTGAATTTGTATCATTTTTTGTATCATGACCTTAGTATCGTGATATGTATCCTATCGTTAGGTCCCTGTATCATATATCCTTATTTTTATGATATGAGAAAATTTATCTTAAAACCCTATTTATATATAAAATCATATGGCGAAACCTCATTATCGGTGGTTGGGCACTTTCTAAGAGAAGTAACTCTGATTGAACCTATGGAAGCTATGCCACTTAGTTCCGTATTCACAAATACATAATTGATTACAAGTAAATTAAGACATGCTAGTACTAAGTACGTTTATCATGTTTTCTTATTTAGTAATAGAGACTTTATCAGCAAAGTTCCCTCATCTTCTGGGTTATCGTAATTGTGGGCCCACTTGAACTGCTTCCTATATAGAGCCGAGATGACGTGGGCCCACATTTGTTATTATCACGGTACCGACGATTTCCCATATTGACAAGCGTGTAACTGTAGGAAAAGTAACTTATCTGGAGGGGAAACATTCTAGAAACAGTACTATTATGTTCTCATACGAAATAAACATTACCAATGAATATTATTCTTATTTTTTCCCCCATCAGAAACAACATTAAAATTCTACGCGAAAAGAAGGTACAGAGCTTGTGCATATTAACGAGTGATGTCCTGTCATTGGTCACATCAAAGGTCAGGACCTAGGTCAAGGGTCGTGACATTGATTCTACGTATATAATCGACCATTTTAGAGATATTGATCACCAAATAATGTCTTTCGGTAAATGTGGGCCCACTTGTTTGGTCACTTATAGGGAGCTGCCGAAGTGGGCCCACATTTTAGATTATCGATCTTGATGGGAAATATCATAGAATGTTGAACCTTTTCCATCAAAACTAATTGAATTTGCCTCGTCAAAATTTAATCGTTAATATTGTAGAATGTTGATGTGGGCCCACTTCGGCAGCTCCTTATAGAGGCAGAAACGAGTGGGCCCACATTTACCAAAATACTTTTTTGGATGATTAATTTCTCTGAAATGTTCTAATGATGTTATTGAACCTTTTCCATCAAAATTGCTTGATGGAAAATATCATAGAATGACATGAACCTTAATTTTTCATCAGAACTATTTGAATTTGCTTCATTAGTATTTAATCATAAATATTTTAGAATGTTGAACCTTTTCCATCAAATTTACTTGATGGAAAATATCATAGAATGATATGAACATTTTCCATCAAAACTATTTGAATTTGCCTCGTCAGTATTTAATTATAAATATTTTAGAATGTTGAATCTTTTCCACCAAAACTATTTGAATTAGTCACGTTAATATTTCATCAGAAATATTGCATATCGGTGAACCTTTTCCATCAAAATTACTTGATGGGAAATATTATAGAATGTCAATATATCACAAGTATAACAGAATCGTCGAACCTTTACCTTCAAATCTATTGGATGTGAAATAGAATTAATAGATTAGAATGTTGAACAATTTCCATCAAATCTATGTGAATATCTTATTGTTATTGGATTGGAAATATTAGAGAATGTTTATATCTCTCCCTCTGAAATGTAATGTCATTTATGTATAGTGCTCCATTTTTGAAAAATGTGTTAATTAAAAACTTAATTTACGTAAAAATTAGAATTCTGTATTTGTGGTTCCACTGTCGACTGAGCATAAGGGGATTGAAAATCAGTGTGCCCACATTTGAAACAATCACTCTGCAGTTAGAAAATGTCACACGAAATATAAAAAAACATACTCATAATCTTAGGTAAACTACTCACCCTAAATCACATTTATTGTCGACTGTTAGTGCCATATTACCCAGAAATCAAGGAAAATGAAACGGTGATACCATACAAACACGCCACTAGTATCCATTGCGAGCGTGACTACGTCAACAACGGCCATAGCTCCTCATAAAAGTGGGAAAACAGAGTTACTTTCCTTAGAAAAGCTCCAACCACAGATAATGAGGTTTCGCCAATCATATTCATGATCAAATCAAATTCATTAAAAGTTTTAAGTGACAGGTAGTCAAATAGACGTCTTTGATCAAGATTTATTAAACTAATTAAATCAAAATGGAGAATCCTTCCCTATAGATAGATCTGAAGTGTCAGTCTCCATCTGTACATCAAAGACGTTGCATCAAATTGACCAGGAAATAATCAGTCTCCTAAAGAGACAACTCGAGGCATTTCTTCCCACGCAACTTATGTAACAAGTGGACCATATTTCATACAGGGTTTCTCAAGAACTCAAAGAACCAAATTTAAATCAAAGCTATCAAAACCCAAGTGTCATATTTGCATGCGCTTCATGATGAAATGTAGCTATTTAGAAAAGAAATAACTTGGTAGAACAATATTTTGTCACTAGTTTGATATCATATATGATTTAATCAACAATGAAATACTTAATTTGACAATTCTCTCTGCAAAAGTAACATAGCATTTAAAAACCCTCTTTCAGTATTATCATTATGTGTGTAGGATTTACACGGCATCTCAGTTACTGCAAAGTGTGTCAGAAGAAAAAAAAAAGAAAATTGTTGTGCGCAACAAGAACAACTTTTAAGCATTTATCAAGGAAACAAAATTGTGAGATGGCAACGCTTGATTCGCCTTCCTGTCTACATGTTTGGTCAATTTGGTAATTGTCTCCTATAATGATAAATTCTTTTAATACCTACGAGGGCAGGCATATCGAGGTTCATATTTTTCATATGTTGCCCTAGGGCAAAATATCACTTTTTCATCTTACGTCACGTTATAAACAATATTTTGACGTCACGGTTCACCTATGACGTCACAATCTATACAGGCCGGCGGCGGCTAGTCCACCTATACTGAGAAATTAGTTTTGAATATTTTCTTCATTTTGGGACTACGGCAATAAACAGAATATTATATTCGTGTCCATGACATACTATGTTTACGACACTCGTGCCTAAATATCGATATATCCCTCGTTCTTGCCCAGGAAATACTAATATTTAGCCACTCACGTTGTAAACATAGTTTGTCATAGACGCTCATATAATATCCTCTATATATTGATTGATAACTTGTCCTGGTACTGATATCATATTTCAAAATTCATAACAAACTTTTTTCTCATAGTCAGACTGTGGCAATGTCTTTGAAACTAAGCTGAGACATGATGAAAGATTGAACAGAGAAATGGCTAATGTGGTGCTAAAAATCATCTCTTCCCATTTATCTTTAATATTTCTAATCTAGCGTTTTAGAAATCAATAGTATGAAGGCAGATTGGTTTTCACTGGCCAAAAATATATTTCTGCTTTGAGAACCATTTATGCAAAGGATCTTTACTGATCAAAATTAAACTCTTTTTAGCCATTTTTTCATAAATATCTTAAATCTGTATTTAGAAGATCAAAGAATCACATAATATATCCTGTGTAGGGATTGTTTCTGGGATATTTTCTCATTGATATAATACTTAAAATTTACATAATTGCCGCCTCTAAATGGTCAAAATTGTCAGAAATGTTAGAAATATTTTGATAATTCAGGTCACGATTGAGTGATTGGCATCAAGCTGGCCAAATTGACCAATTAGAATGTCTAGGTTTAATCAGACCAACACGTATAGAGTTATTAGGGTCATGTTATAAGGTAAAAACGATGACCTTATTAGGGTCATGACTTCAGTCTTGTCATATGACCTGTTTGAATCTTTCTACAACTTTCAATTCTTCTTTACCCAAATGACTAAAACTCACTGTTTATAAATATCCTGTGCTTTTTTAGATATTGTGATCTATAAAAAGTTTGTTGCATGCGTAACCTTCTTTACCCAAATGACCAAAACTCACTGTTTATAAATATCCTGTGCTTTTTTAGGTATTGTGATCTATAAAAAGTTTGTTGCATGCGTAACCTTTCAAAAAGTTCTTTCAAAGACGGTGTAAACAAATTCAGAGAATCTGGTATAGCGAACTCGGATATAGCAAACAATCGGACATAGTGAACAAATTTTCAAGTCCCGTCCCTATATAATATCATTAAAATTATATGCGTATAGCAAACACCAGATATAGCAAACTAAATTCTTTGGTCCCTTTGGAGTTTGTTATATCCGTGTTCTACTGTAATGTTCTCAGCAGAATTTCTCATCTCTCTAAACATAGTATTGAAAGGTCTTTCACTTTTAAAAAGTGGCTCCTGTCAAATAGATGGAATGAATGGGTGATTATCATATCTATGTATGACAGCTGTTACAAACTTGTCATACCTAATGGGAAATCATGTCCATCGGTGTGAACGTATATTGTAATGGTGATATCAATTAATAATGATTGGGATATATGATATGGTTAATCTTTTTTCAGATATATATCTGCTTCTCTTCTATATATGGACAATGCTATTTTAGTTCTTGAGGTTTTGTTTTACATTTCACATATTGAATCAAGATAATTATGACTAGTTAAAGTACGAGCCTGAAGGTCGAGTTGTTGGACATTATACTGGTTCAGGGCAAAACTGAACTTTTCTAGTATCATCTGAATGTTGATTTTAACTCATTATTTTGTATGTATATTTTGAAAGAACATTCAGTCGCAAATTTATAACCTCGACGAGGGCCATGGCTAGTGATGTCATAGTAAAAACATTAATGTTAACGTCGTCATTAATCATTGTTTAGTGACATCACTCATCTTGCTACATCAGCGTATATGTCTCCGCTTTTTGCTCAGCCTATCCCCTGATATCCTTCTATCGTATTCTGCCGTATCGCAATATATAGCAAGCTGTTTGAGTGGCATTCTAGAAGTTTTCTCATTATCATACCAAACTGTATAAGTGCTGTACTCCTCATTTATCACTATATGCTTAAAAACGTTATAAGAATCTATACTGAAACGTCGCCACCGTCCAATAAAGAAGTTGTTCATCCATAGAATTACTCTTGTCTTCAATATATAGCAAGCCAGTGAAAAGATGCCCTTTCAGCGATAGCAGCAAACTGGTTTCTGGGCTTGGTTCCGCTCGCTCAACGTGTGATTCAAACTAAATTAGCGTTTGCGGGACACCGCAAAAGCAGAGCAGCCCCGAAACTTGGGGTTTCGCCTTACCCTGTTCCGCCTTCTACAAGCCTCAGCATATTGGGCATTTTCTTGTGACCTTGACTTTTGACACTTAAGGTCACGCAATCAATGAATACATTTCATTGAATATAACATTAATGTAACGAATTAAAGTGTTAAAAGTAAATATAATGCTTTTTTTCAAAATATGTTGACCTTGCTGTGACCTTGAAAGTGAACATGTCATTGTAATTCCCCAGAGGTGTAAACACTTATACATGTTCATGAGTTCTGAAAAGATTAATGGGATTAAGTTATAGCCAAATTAGTTGCACATTGCAATAACACAAATCTCATGACCTTGACCTTTGACCTTCACTTTTCATTGAGTATAACAATCATCCATTGATTAAAAGTGTTCATAGTTAAAATAAAGCATTTCCGCAAAACCATGCTAAAGTAGTGACCTTGCTGTGACCTTGACCTTGGACAGATTGTAGCGAAAACCTTTTCAAATTTTTTTACTCTTCTAAGGATGAATATACCAAGTTAGAGCTTCATAGCACAAAAACTTTTCAAGTTATCGCGTTTACAAGGAATTTTTTAGTGATCTTATAGTTCGTGACCTTGACCTTTGAACTTGAAAGTGAACATGTCAAAAATTTTCCCCCGAGGTATAAGCAGTAAGTTATGAATACAAGTTCTGGAAAGCTTAGTAGAAAAAAGTTTTAGCCATTAGAATGTGCGCGGCGGACGCGGCGGAAACTGCACAAAACCTGATAGCAGCCCCGTACTTAGACAGGGCTGCTAATGAATTGTTTAACAAGATGTGTTTGTGAAACACGAATGCCCCCGGATGCATATGTCAAGTATCAAAGACCTAGCTCCGACCAATCAAAAGTTATGACCAAGGTTAAAGTTTTTGTGGACAAACGGACAGACGGACAGACAGACGGACAGGTGAAAAACAATATACCCCCGGAATCTCCGATTCGGGGGCATAAAAATAAAGTCAATATTGAAAAACAATACTTTTGAGACTAAATGTAAGTCTAGGAGAAGGAGCAAAAAAACAAAGATATCACATGTCTGTCCCTGTTGTCAATTTCATTTTAAAGTTCACATAACCACAAACATATTTCACTATTTTCTTTGGAATTTAGAAAGTCTGATTACAATATTGTATAGTGCATTAAAGGTCGCTACTCAAATATGTTTAGTTTGGTAATGAAAGCTGTTTTTGAAAGCCACTTTTGATGGGCCGCTTAGATCTATCTGACAACAAACAAGTGAATGCATGACTGGTCACGCCCCCATTTTGTGATGTCATAAACAGAATCAGGCTCATTATCTATACATCTATCGTCACAATACCACAGGAAAAAAACCTAATAATTAACAATTTTCTAAGGCTGCAACGATACACTTAGCTGACGATACGATACGTATCTCGATACTTTGCTCACGATACGATACGTATCTAGATACGGTGCCACAAGTGTCAGAATGACAAATTACAAATGGACCAATTTATCATTATTTTAACTGTATTATCTATTGTCTTTAGCATTCATCATTCAAATACTGTAATAGTGTTTATTCTTGCATTATTTTCTAAACTTACATTATTCATGCCAGCTTTGAAGTCAAGACAAAAAAACTAACAAAGTGCATCTTTACAAATTCGTTTTTCACAGTCATTCAAATAGGCCTTTAGATATAAATAGGACTTATTCAAAAATAAATGCATTCAATTATGACATTGACAATTAAATCCAAGAACCTAGATAACAATTAAATCAAAAGAAATAACCCACGTGTATACCAGCATGTCAGTAGCAGCTGACTTCTGTGAGAGAGCACCTGTCAATCAAAGCCTTGACCTAGTTCCAAGCTTGTGTTGGCAGAATGGTCTATTATTATTTGGGGGTGACTAGTATTTGCTTACTGTTATGTCCTTGTAAAATGTCAATCTACGTCTTAAAAACTATCTTTGTAAGACAACAATGACATTTATATTCATCCTATGCTGTGAAACATTCGTTAACAATTATTTGACAACACATAGTTAAATATATTTAGATGTTTTGTCACTTTCTTTCCCTACATGATAATGGACTCTTCTCACTTACAACCAGATGACTGACATACGGCACTTTGATTTTCTGTTTCAACTGTCGTAGCTAAACAAAATATGGAAATGGTGATGCATAAAAGCATGAAATTAGAGAGATAATACCAGGATGAGAAATAAGAAGCTATATGTGAAAGAAGCATTGTGATATTTATTGTAATACCTGCCCACAGGCAAGCTAAAGTAAGCAGTTCAGTTGCCGGTCATTGAAAGTTTGCTGTACCAAGTCGGCAATGGTATTTTTTAATCTCCATGGAAACAGTGCTGGCAAGTAAAATTAATTCCATACTTTCATCGTGATTCATCATATATCAATGGAATTTGTAGTGATACAGTGGTTGATTTTTCTAGAGTTTAGTTAGATTGACATAAAATTTGTGTATCGTTTCTGTCCAATATTCAAATGTAATTGTATCGTGTATCGTATCGTGACTGTCGCTTCGAGATACATAGATATTTCAGTGTATCGTTGCAGCCTTACAATTTTCTGAAAATGTTTTCAACTCAGTTACATAAATCATTTGACGACGTAACACTACTAAGCATTCGGTGTAAAAAAGATATCCACATCAATGGTAATTAAACCATTAATTAGGCGGTATTTCAGTTGAAATAATGATGCGTTACTCTGTATAGTCATTTTATTACGTCACACCCGCGCAAGTTTTATGGCCCCTAACCCAGGTGGATTTTTCACAGCCGATAATTGCGTTGTCTAAAAGAAAGGCTAATTAAAGGTGTTTATTGGACAAATTAACAAAAATTAAGTCCAGTTTTTATCTTTTTGAAAAATGTTTGAACGAAAATCGAGAAGTGGTAAGGTCGAGGTTAGTTGATGTTTAATATCAAAGAAACATCTTTCTAATCTTAAACATACTGAAATAAACACAGGAGTGTGACATATTTTCTGAAACAGATAATGACCTATCTGGTTACAAATTCAGCTTCTTTTACAAATGTGCATAAATGTGCCAAGGTCTTCTCGAACTGTCCTGACTTACTTATTTATTAAAATCATTTTTGTTAAAACATTTACAAATCAAGATGTCTAATCCTCGCTAGACAACCTGTAACTTTTTTTGAACGCTTAAAGAGAGTATGATTAATTAATCAGAATATTTGAAATTGTCTTAAAAACGAGATGACCTCCTTTTCAATTTTTTGACATATAAAATATTCTTGAATACTGTAGTTCAACTTAAATAACCCTTCTCCCCACATTTTCTGATTTGCTGTTCAATTAATGGTACATAGGCCAAAAAATTCTTGCATTTCAAACAGTACTTCAGGATACCTAAACTTGTAAAAGGATATTTTAACATTAGATCTAAACCCTTAATTAGAACCAGTTGTTGCATAGGATTGTGAGAATTTGGAACTTATGTGTACAATATTTACTCATACAGGTTCTGTCTCCTCTTAAAATCTATTCTGTTTCTTACATTATTTATCTTGGGCATGCTTCACACATTCTTCATCCAAAACTGACGACCTAAGCACTTTTGACCAAAGCTGCCAACTCTTACAATTTTTCAAAGTCAGATATATGAATTTCCGAAATGCCATTCAAGACCTGGCTAAATTTCAAACCCATATCTACATAATAAAGTTATGTAGAAACAGCCATGCAGGCCGAGATAAACCCCTATCTGTGAACATATCTGCACTTGGGCACCCTATCTGAAACCATCACATCCCATCAACCATGTTTACAGCGCGATCTTACAGTTTATCAGGCACCCAGGAGTAGAGTAATTTACAAACACAGTTCCACAAGTGATGTCTATAGGAGCTTGTGTCGTCATCAGGCTGAAGACGCTCAAAAGTTGGAGTGCACCACATTGAAAACTATTTCACAGACAGTTAGAACCTTTGTGAGATCATTCTTTCTGTAAAATTTGAAATCATGTAAACTGGAAAGTACAAATTCTGTATTTGGTAGACTAGAACTCGCACCAAATGACAATGCTTGAAAAAAGCTTTTGAGGTGTGTTACTTGAACCTGTCACTCTACAAGTGGATGGATGGATATAGATGGAAGGATGGATGGATGGATGGAAATGGATGGATATGGATTGATTGATGTGGATGGATGGATGGATATGGATTGATTGATGTGGATGGATGGATGGATATGGATTGATTGATGTGGATGGATGGATGGATATGGATTGATTGATGTGGATGGATGGATGGATATGGATTGATTGATGTGGATGGATGGATGGATATGGATTGATTGATGTGGATGGATGGATGGATATGGATTGATTGATGTGGATGGATGGATGGATATGGATTGATTGATGTGGATGGATGGATGGATATGGATTGATTGATGTGGATGGATGGATGGATATGGATTGATTGATGTGGATGGATGGATGGATATGGATTGATTGATGTGGATGGATGGATGGATATGGATTGATTGATGTGGATGGATGGATGGATATGGATTGATTGATGTGGATGGATGGATGGATATGGATTGATTGATGTGGATGGATGGATTGGGATGGGGATGGATGGATATGGATTGATTGATGTGGATGGATGGATGGATATGGATTGATTGATGTGGATGGATTGATTGGGATGGGGATGGATGGATATGGATTGATTGATGTGGATGGATGGATTGGGATGGGGATGGATGGATATGGATTGATTGATGTGGATGGATGGATGGATATGGATTGATTGATGTGGATGGATGGATTGGGATGGGGATGGATGGATGGATTGGGATGGGGATGGATGGATATGGATTGATTGATGTGGATGGATGGATGGATATGGATTGATTGATGTGGATGGATGGATGGATATGGATTGATTGATGTGGATGGATGGATTGGGATGGGGATGGATGGATGGATTGGGATGGGGATGGATGGATATGGATTGATTGATGTGGATGGATGGATGGATATGGATTGATTGATGTGGATGGATGGATGGATATGGATTGATTGATGTGGATGGATGGATGGATATGGATTGATTGATGTGGATGGATGGATGGATATGGATTGATTGATGTGGATGGATGGATGGATATGGATTGATTGATGTGGATGGATGGATGGATATGGATTGATTGATGTGGATGGATGGATTGGGATGGGGATGGATGGATATGGATTGATTGATGTGGATGGATGGATGGATATGGATTGATTGATGTGGATGGATTGATTGGGATGGGGATGGATGGATATGGATTGATTGATGTGGATGGATGGATTGGGATGGGGATGGATGGATATGGATTGATTGATGTGGATGGATGGATGGATATGGATTGATTGATGTGGATGGATGGATTGGGATGGGGATGGATGGATATGGATTGATTGATGTGGATGGATGGATGGATATGGATTGATTGATGTGGATGGATGGATGGATATGGATTGATTGATGTGGATGGATGGATGGATGGATGGGAGGATGGATATAGTATGGGATCAATGGATGGATGGATATGGATGGATATGGATGGATGGATATGGGATTGATGGATGGATATGGAGGATGGATGGATGGATGGATGGATCAGGGGTCGAAATTAGTCCCAAAGCTGTACAAGCCATTCGGACAAGTGCACTCCTGAGAGTACTAGCCCAAAGACATTCCAACTAGCCAAATACATCTTCATAATCATAACAACTTAAAATCTAACTACTCCTTCGGACTACCAGTCATTGCATTTTACTAGCCCAGCATCTTTTTCACTAGCCATTGGCTACCGGGCTAGTGCTAATTTCGAACCCTGATGGATGGATATGGAAGGATGGATGGATGGATGGATGGATATATGCCTTGAAGAATGCACGGATGCATGGACAGATGGAAGCATGGATGCATGGATAGAAAGGTGTAGTGTTGTTGCCACCATTTCGAAACAAGGGGACACTTCTAAAGGGGTACTTATCAAACATTCATGTTTTTTACACTCATGTAAAAAAACATAAATATAATTTATTAATTTATTATCAATTTTTGATGCTAAAAAAACCCAAAACAAATAGAGCCTCCCCTGAGAGCCAATAGGAGGTACAAGCAACCTGCCTTATCACAAGAGTTACTGAGACCTGATACTTTACCTGCAGAACAGATCGTGATAAAGTAGGGTTTTACCTTAATGGTGCTCACAAAGATACTATTCACTCTCAAGATTTGGGTCATTTATATTGTGTGACAGGTCCGGTGTCAACTCTGTTGTTGTTTTTTGTGAAAGATGGCGGTAGATACCACTAAAAGGAGAGGATTACGCAACCTGGCTCGCAAACTGAAAGAGTCACGTTTCAAACACAATATGGAAAGTGACGATGCATATTTGTTTATATGATTTGGAATAATGTCACCTAGGATAATTTCAACAAGTTCTGTTAGAAAATGATTTGGTAATTGTTATTCTTTTGTGACTCTGCATTTTTCAATGTTACAATATATTGTTTGGAGTAGTATTTATTCAAACATCGTAATAATTTGGTAATCTTTAATTGTCATTCAATATATCAGTGTACTTTTAAGCTAAGAAGAAAATACATTAATTGATAATGTTGACATGTTATGGAAAATGGCATACATGCCGGACAAAATGAGTTAGGAATATTGAAATTTTAATGATTATTATTTCATTACGAGACAAATGTTATGGATAACAACTTCTTTATTGATATATCACGTTTCTTGACCACTTCTTGTCCCTACTTCAGGTTGACAATAAGGAAATATATTTTCATATATTATCGAAAAATTTTCAAATATCCTATATATTTTTTGTGTATCTGCTCTTTTTAAATTTCAAGACACAGAAGAGACATATGGCAAATCAAGAGGGGTGGGGGGGGCAATCAGGGCAGTTGAAAAATATTATTTTGCACACCCAGAGATAAACCCCCAAATGCGATAATCCAGTATTACATTGTTTATTGATTTTCAGTTGCAAATCAAACTCATCAACTCAGTGTATATATATAGAGCTTAATTAACTATATTGTACTAAAGGTTGAACTACTGCTTAATTGCTTCTGTGACTTTAGATAAATGAACAGAAAATCTCTCATCATGGAAAAACTTTAAGTAGATTAATATTATGCAAATCTCATTGCTTTAAAGATTAACTGAGATTAACGCTTAGGCCTTCTTTACATTGACTTAAGCAAAAAAGCAAATTAGTTCAAAATATGAAGTTCAAGAATAAATACTTTTAGTCATAAGATTGCTGTAATAGATTAACTGAGATTAACACTTAGGCTTACATTGACTTTAGCATAGAAACAAGTAATTTCAAAATAAGATGTTTAAGACTAAATACTGAAGGCTTTGCAAGTAACGAAAGTCAAAAGATTGCTGTATTAGTTACAGATAAGTAATGTAAGTTTAACGCTTCAGAAAATATCGACTTCAAATCAAATGTCATTAATCAAGTATTTCTATATTGGATAATTGATCCAGGTACATGTCCAAGATCTTTTGTCAACACGAAGAGTCAAAATAACAGGCTGAAGACCAGTAACTTGGCAATAAGGAAATAATAAATGACAATTTTATTAATAAACATCTTAACATACTGAATCAATAGAACAAATACAAAAGGAGTTAAGTTTTCAAAAGAATCAAAATAGCAACTTAGTTAGATCTATCTTATATTAGGTATTTTCTTTATTTGAATCTCTTAACATTGTCAACAAAATCAAACTTGCTGAGGTTTTGATGAAAGTTAACGCTTCCCTTCATCAGACCAAAGCTTATGATTGTCAGGTACAAATACTCTAAACAGACCTATCATTTAGGAGGTTTACAAATTATCAAGAGTAATTATTAAAATGAATTTTGAAGCAAGTTTTATAGCATTATTACATATTTTGTTATAACAATAGCATAAATCTACTCTTAAGAGAACAGATAGATGGATGATTTCAATTTTCAGTTTGAGGCATTTTAACTTTAAAATCAGACAATTTTTCAAATGATTTTATATCTCCTAGTCAATTCTTAGACAAGCAGTTTTTCACGATCGCCAGGTTGCTTTCATAAACCTTAAGTTTCCAAACTTAATATATAACTTTTAGAGACACAAGAACTAATTGAAAGACAGGCTATAAAAAGATATTAAGAGCAAATGGGTTTTCGAAATGAAAAAAAAACGAGACTTCATGAAAAAGTAAAATTGCAAAGATGTCTGTTTGAGAAGTAAGCATTGCAAGCTAAATGGGATGGAGGTAATTATAAAGCAGTTTTATGCTGAAAATGAAATAAAGAAACATAATCGCATGTACTTCGGGGATTTGTTTTGAAATGGAACAACCAATTCATTCAATTGAGTAAAAACTAGACATTAAATGCCATTCCGTTTTTGATTCAATGGATGCCATTGTCTTTTCTTCTATCAAAATGACAAACAAAAATTGAATAAACATTAATGCAAACACATTTTTCGTAACTGATGACATTTTCAAGAGATTAGCCCTGTCAATACCACTTTGTCTATTTCAAATGTGGTTTATCTCATCTTGAAATTTGTCAACAATATGGACGGTTGTTATGGTAACAGGGGATATCAGACAATGGCACAATTTTACTTCCTTACCTGATTTGTATATATATCATTTTACTTTCAGTTCAGGAAGTTTTTCGAGTTAAACACACAATGAATTGCAAATCTAAAGATGTAATATATGCAATACGTTTCCCTACATGCAATCTTACTTAAGCGCGACTCGGGTACACAAACAACAAATTAATGACCCTAATCTCCGCCAGATAGCAAACACATTGCAGAATGTAGCAATGGTAACTTTAATATTTTCCCATTCTACAAGGTTTATGCAAAGTCAGAAAATAAAACTATGAATCTTGAAACGAAAGAAACATTTTTTATCAAAAATATTGTCCAACACTAAACAGTGGGACCTGAACAGTTAGCTCACATAAGGAAGTGATAACCTTTGTGATGTTTTAAAAAGGTTTTCGATTACACCTCTCTGTCCATCAAGTGATTGATAAGACAATACAAATTCGTCAATATGAATTTATTGTTTTGTCAGTATAAATATGTGCAACCTTCCATTTGTAATCATACTTGACTTAGACCCACATAATGGTCGAAATGAATTCATGGTATTAAAGAAGATTGATCCAGTCTGAACCATCGGCTGATTATTATCCATGTTGCACATATCCCTGATGACCAAGTCAAATGATAATATCACATTCAATGCCTCATCTCATCAAAAGTTTATATCTAACATTAACATCACAACCAATAGCTTTATTTCATAATGTCACAGCTACCAAAGTACCCTTCTAGGTGATTAGATTTAATTTTCTAGATTGCTAAATATCCATAAAGCCACTTATATCAGTAATATCAAAAATTAATTATTTTATTGGTGGTGAAATACAGAGAATCAATCAAAATAAACTGTGTTGTCAGTCACTGGTGACAATAACAATGAAATGTGTCACTATCTCATGATGTCATGTTGCTTAGATTGGCCCTCTTTGGAGTCAACACAATACACTTTGATTTCAGTCAAAACAATTAAATCATATTATGATAAAGAGAACTTTTGTTTTTCCTTCACAAAAATGTTTGTCTCATCCTGTAAGGTACAAAATTAATTCATTACCTCGAAGGCAGTCATATGATCATATCGATTTTCATATTATTAATATGATGCCAATTCTCACTGTGACGTCACATTATAAACAATGCTTTGATGTCACGGTTCGACTACGACATCACAATCTATAGGGACGGATGGTGGCTAGTCTGCTTGTGGCATGAAGTACATTTTTTGCCAAATACTAATATCGAAGCACTCATGTCGTAAACATAGTTACATTTTAGTATGTCATGGACACTCATTCTCTGGTTTGGTTTATACATAATGAATAGGATTGGGGACAAGTTCTGCAACTTAGGTTACCCTCTCATTCTCTATATATTATATCGAAGACAAACTTTCTTGATGAGATAAACCTGGTATTAGTATTTTGAATGACAAATAACCCCTTAATATCATAGCTGGTGTTGGATGAAGACATTTCAACTATGTACTTATGAGCTTATGATACTTATAAGTTATAAGCACTCGCTGGAAGTTAAAAAGTATGGGTGGTGCTGTACTGATATTCAGTAGCATTGCATCCATACCCTACCAAACAGACAACTCTTCCCTAAAACAGGAAATCAAGTCATTTGAAGATGACATACCTCAACTGAATCACCAAAACAAATCCAAAATTCAAAATAATCGACAAGGAGGTGAAAATCCAAAAAGGCAGATATAATCTGCATACCAAGTTTCATTATTGAATTCGACCCCAAAATTTTCAAAAGATTTTCTGAAATGTGTATGGTTGAACTATTTATCACTTTTGATCGCTCATTTGCCAACATGGTTGAAATGTTAGAAGAACATGTGTAATTTAAATGCATAGGTTTAATTGATGCAAGACCACATAATAATTGATATTTCTTCATTATGAAGATATTTTGATTTCTAAAGTTGAGATTATTATGCTTTGTAATTTATTTATTTTTATATTAAACAATGATTTTAATCAAGAGATGAATCAAAGTAGCATCCACTTTAAGAACTTTTGGCACATGGTTGAAATTTTAGAAGTGATTTGAATTTGCGACTTCACTAACATATGCATCTTCACAACGTCACGGGCGAAACGAAAAAGTTTCTAAACTTTCCCATTCCTCCCTTGACATCATTGGCCGTAATTTCTGTGCTAGCATTTCAACCCGCTGCACGGAAGTAGAATAGTCCAATCAGAAGACAGCATGTTAAATGACCCGATTTGAAAAATACTTTTGTATGCGTTTTACAAGGGAGAGAAACACTTTTTTTGAGGGATACATTAATGTTTGTCTTCTCTGCATTCTCGGTGCTCATCCAAAATATGAAAACAACCCTGCGGACTAAAGTTTAAAATTAAATTTCACTCGGATAATTTTAAAAAGGATCGTCTGTTAGTATTTTGAATTTGTTTCGAATGTAAACGGCAATTTCATTGGCTATTGTTGAAAGAGCTGATAAGGGGCGTAACTCATGATCACGATAGGTGTCGCTGCTCCGGATCACCAGTTTTCTACCTTGTGATGGCAAGGTCTAAACGAGGAGTTACTCGATACGTTTTCACCTTGCCGTGGGAAGATGTAACATATGATGTGGTTGAATTATTAGAGATGTCGAATTAATAGAGAAATAACGGTACTGCCCTTTTAAAGCAAGCAGAAACATTTACACAGTACTTATCCATTATTGTAACATGACTTCGGTAAATACTCGTTTCTGATTGGTTGATTTGAAGGATTTCCCAGTGTTAAATGGCAATGA
Source organism: Steromphala cineraria (assembly GCA_916613615.1). Classification (NCBI taxonomy): domain Eukaryota; kingdom Metazoa; phylum Mollusca; class Gastropoda; order Trochida; family Trochidae; genus Steromphala; species Steromphala cineraria. Next base: position 10,073,499 of record OU744730.1, read on the forward strand.
ACACCCGCAAATTGGCTAAGGCGAATCACCGCGAAAGGATACATTATTTGATCCGCCTCAACATTAAAATGTTCTAATTCTCCAAATATTCGTGACCGATTCACATTTTACTGTTGTTGCTGTCATTTTCTAACTTGCGCATTCCCGTAGATGCCAAAAATCCTTTTCTATTTGCTTTAGTTTTATGTAACCAAACTTTCATAATTAGCTAAGTTTCTCCTAATTTGCCGCCTTGTGCCATGCGGCCGGTTTCTTTCGAATGCCGTTCCCATGGCACGACGTCACAAAGGCCAACGGTTATGACGTCATAATGATCGCGTCACCGTCACAATGGTCTGGGCGAGTTTAAGATATTTGTTCAGTCGGGTTTGTTCCTGTTGGTTTATGAATTATATAACTGTTTTCTCTCTCATAAATTCCACAGTGAAAACTATAAGATCTCATCATTATGAGCGCTACTGGTTTGCAATATTAGAACACTATTTTAATGTCTATAACACTGGGAATTCCTTTTTCTTTATAGCTGCGAACACCTATAACAATAAAGGACCAGTCGTTAGATCCTTTCAACTCCGAGTTCCCTACGCAAAAATAGAGTTCGCTCTTAAAATGCTTATAACTAACGGTCATGTTACAATATCGATAAATAGTTGCGTTTGTAAAATTTCCGGGATTCATTGTTATTCAACACCCGCAAATTTAAGCGTTTAAAACCTCCGGCTAACGCCGTCGGTTTTAAACTAAATTTGCGGGTGTTGAATAACAATGAATCCCGGAAATTTTACAAACGCAACTATTTATCTTCTAATTAGGCTATTTATTCAAAGCATAAATCATAATCATTTCACCACTGACACTGTTTTTTGCTGCAGAATATGTTGGTGACTCAAATAAGCTAGGGCTTAGTGACAAATCAGGAGAGAAATCTTTCGTAACTGTGCTAATCTTTGATTCCACTAATCCTCCTATGACTTGCAGGTCAATAACAAAATATTTTTCAGATAAGGTCACTAGGCGCAATAACATTACTCCATGAGAGTCATTTTATTATTACACAAATGAGTTGAATAATCCAAGTTCAGGAAAAAACTTGAAAATTAAAAATGTTTTGGAGTCAACTGTTCAACCAAATTCAATTTTCTCTGTATTAGAAAGATATTGCAATAGTATACTAAATAAAAAAGTTGACATGACCCTCAAAATATTTTGGCATTGTGTTGTTTATTTTATAGTATATCTCAATTTTGGAAATATTTGTTCTTGTTTTGTTGAGTATATATTGAATAAACATTTTTAATTGTGCTAGATTTTTTTATTCAATGTAAACATTTCTCTTTAGATATACATGTTGTTAGTGCATTTGTAACAAAGAACATTAGTCAAGGGAATTAAAATTTTAGTTGTTATACCATTTGAACTTGTAACCAGTGTCCAAAATAACCACTAGCCCGGTAGCCCGATGCTAGTTAAAAGGTGCCTGGTCTAGTAGAAAAAAAATAATGTTAGCCTATCTGGCTAGTGTAAATTTGTCATTTGTCATTTGTAAGTTTTTTCATCTGGACTTGATTTGGCTAGAAATTTTTCTTTTGGGCTAGTAACTTTTAAAACATACTAGCCCCTTTTCGGTTCGGATTTTGTTCAGGGGGTACCTGAATCAGTTATAGGTTCAAGTCAATAAATTCCACCCCCCCCCCCCTCCTGTTGTTCCTTGTGTACAAACTTAAACAAATATAGTCTTTTATCAGGCTTTGTATTGTCAACTGTACAAAACATTAACCTTGAAAAACCAATCTTTTAACAATTGTTAAAAAGACTGAATTACTCAGAAAAGATTTTGACACGTTACTAATAAAGAGGGTCTACAGGGAATCCAAGGTTTATCAACAGTATGAAATATACAAATCTAACTCATCCAGTAAAAATCAGTCTAATAATTCAGACAAAGTGTTGATAAATTCCAGGAAAGTGTACTAAATAAGTCATTTAAATACATCAATTTCATACAACAAACTGACATATTCATTTGTTACCATGATAATATGTTATTATATAACCATTTTATTCACAAGATAAGCAACAACTGTTCATAAAGAACGAATATATATATATCACTCAATGTGACATTGATAGTGTTTTACAGTGTTGACAAATGTAATCATATCGAGTAAACTGTTTATTTGTCTGGGTTATTCTCCAAGAATATAAATCACAACTCAATATGCCTATGTGACAAACCGCATGTAAAAAAACAAGCAGGCTAATGCTATATAAGATATCAAACACTGAAACAGAAAATAAAAGGTGTGCGATTCATAAAGGTGTGATATGATATAGTATGTATACATTATCTCATCGTTAATATAAACAAAATGAAAATTGAAAAAAATGCTCACCCATTGATCTGTCGATGTTTGTAGCCGCCCAATGCAGTATTTGTTCAATATAGAAAAGGCATGTTCCGTGTGTTTATGTATTTCCGGAGTGATCATAGTCTGAGTGACATCTTTCCCAGATTGTTCCGACAGTACCTTCTCCCCGCCAGGATGTCTGGAGACGAAATCCGTGACATCATAAACATCTCCGGCATACGTTACGCACGTGCGACCCCTACTTGTGAGTTGACGCAGGCCATCTTCCGAAATCGACGGCATTTTAGACTGTGAATCGCGTTAGTCAGTGCATGTATGTGTGTGTATACCGCTACCAAGAAAAGGTCAAGGACTCATACATGTACTATTTTCTTGACAACTTATCATCTTTCGCAATTCGCTGTTGATGTATGTTCATCTTATTGGCATTTTTGGCCAGCAAATAATATTTATGATGCATAATGAATATTAATATATTGTTTCAGTGTATGATTTGCTATATGTTTGCTCTTTATTATCATCCAGTTTTTAAATGATTACTGATGATGAATTGCTGTTGTACTGCGGATGGCACATTATTCGTAATATACTTTCAGGTGCCAAATAATGATATATAGATCCCTTTCCAAGAATCATTTATTTAAAGAGTCGACTGTTTTAATAATATGTTCTTGATTATATCATTCGTAATTTCGTTACAAAAATACCACAATAATATTGATGAAAGAGTCGTAAAGGCTCCCCTAAAGTTCATATAATACTATTATATGAGAGTGAAACAAGGATATTACACGTCTATTTAAAATGACTAATAATTTCTGATGATAGTTATATGTAAATATGATGTGCCACGTCGAATTATAAACTTTTTTCATAATGTGCACATGTGCACGTATCATTTTTGCCTAGCAACGACTGTTTCGTCTGTGACGTCATAAGTCTATTTTTCTGTACATTTAAAAGTACGACATTTTCCTGCAAATCAAACTGAATAGGATCGGTTATAAATTACATGATAACACACACAACTATGTCGTATGACTGTAACAAAGCTCGTGCAAACTTCTGTATAATTGTCGCTCTTGCTCACGGAGTACAAAGATCACATTCGTTTAGTAAAAGTCATATGACACGCTGCCCTGGGATGACAATCTCTATTATTACCTACGAGGGCAGTCATATTGAGGTTATATGTTTCATTTATTACTCTCCCGTTGAAGGTATCGATGTTTAATAAATTTACCATGTTATTACACATATATATGTGTCATAACTTCGCGCGCTGACCGAATGACGTGACGTCACAATTACGTATGACGTCACAATGTCAGCGGGCCGGCCGCGATGGTCATATCGGCGAATTTCTTCATATTTTTATAGTGTTATTAAGCCAGTAATATATTAAATACTAAACTCGGTCCCTTTTCATAACATTTTTATAAAGGTCATCGATGGTATTGGTATTTAACTCGCTTTCGCTCGTTAAATACCAACCCATTCACTCGTTTCATAAAAATGTTATGAAACGGGCATCGTTTAGTATTCTCTATTTATGCCTACAGTGTAGGTTCTATGTTTGTATCTAAATTTATGCAAATACGTAAACTGTATCACATGTGTCATTACCATTCACGCACCTGAAACATGAATGATAACATCTGTCGTAGAGGAGAGGGTCGCGGTATTTGGTAACATATGTTGACATATCTTAATATTCAAACAGCTTACATCTATGTCGTCCCTTACATTATGTTTACATAGTGACATTATGCATCATTTAATGTAGACCTATATCGAAACCGCGTAAAAGCATGAACGTCACTTTCTTCGATCTGCATTCAACTACCTGTAACATAGGCATTTCATTACATACGAGCAATGACAGATCAATAACATGCCCCATGCAAAGGTAAAAGGGATTATTTTTCGATGCGACTTAAAACATAGATTACACGTTGCCATTCAACGCCGTTACGGGTATAAATTGGTCTTCACAGTACTAGCCATTCGTACTAGTGGATTTCTACAACATATTTTATCCCAAACGCAATTCCGGCTAGCCCAAACCATTGAAATGATCGTGTTATCCTTATTTATTACCTACGAGGGCAGTAATAACGAGGTTCATATTTTTCATATGTTGCCCTAGGGAAAAATATAACTTTTTCATTGTGACGTCACGTTATAAAACACTGCTCTGACGTCATGGTTCACCTATGACGTCATAATGTATACAGGCTGATGGTGGCTTGTCCTGATGTGCTGATAAGTAGGTTTTGAGTATTTTCTTTAATTTTGGGACTACGGTAATAAACAGAATATTATTTCGTGCCCATGACATACTATGGTTACGACACTCGTGCCTAAATATATAGAGGATACTTAATGTTGTTTTCCAAATACCAGGTTTATTTCATCGAGTGTCATGGGTAAAGTTGACATTTCACGAGTGGCGCAGCCACGAGTGAAATATCAACTTTACCCATGTCACAAGATGAAATAAACCTGGTATTTGGAAAACTACATTAAGTATTCTATTTATTATATGATTTTTAATGAAATATCTAGTTAAAACGACTTTAAGACTTAAAAGTTACCCCCTTTTGTTCAAATGGCTGAAAGTAGTTCCGGCACCTGACCAGTGACGATATAATATATCGTCACTGGTCACAGTGAAAATATAATATATCGTCACTGTTGCCTGATAGACAGTTTATTTCACTGATAAAACCCAGTATTTCATCGCTGATCATATAATAAAAGTATATCCCACGCTCTCGCTCGTGCAATACTAATATTTAGCCACTCGTGTCGTAAACATAGTATGTCATGGACACTCATATAATATCCTCTATATGTTACTAGTCCTTCAGACTACCAGTTCACTAGCCCAGCTGCTTCTCGACTAGCCATGGGCTACCCGACTAGTGCTAATTTCTAAACCAACATACAAAGAGTTTGTTGTATGGAGCATTTATTCTTGCAAATCTGATTTTAATCACAGACTATCTAGACCTTGACATTTTTATTAGCTTTCAAACAGACATATTACATTATAGTAAATATAAATATTAAATGTCAAATTCCTTTTACCGATTTGAGGTGGGTTATAAGGAAAAGAATTTTAATAAAGTTCGTTGGACTTTAACTTAGCTTTACTGGATTTTCCTAATATAAACCTTACATCTACAATATAGTTGAGTGCAATAGTTTCTTGGCATCATGTTCATTTAGTCATAAATGTGTTGACCAAATTCCGGAAAAGTAAGCTCACTCGGCTTAGGCCTGTTTATCGTTTAGCTGACCATTAAAGGGACAGTCCTATCGGGGTGGAAACAAGATTCAAGAGTACTTCCCTGTTTTATACTCCTGTATGATTGTAACACGATTATTAAACACTTATTTTCAAATATGTTAGTGAGAGTAACATTTTAGTTGTTCTAGAAGTTTCACAAAGAAAAGTATGCACCGATATGACTGTCCCTTTAACCCCGTCTGATTAAAATCGACGGTACTCCGAGGAATGAAATAGCAAACATATCGTATCGTAAAGTATCGAGACGGAGAGGATATCCCGACTGGTTCGAACCCCGATAAAGACTATTTTTGCAATTTTATTCCTCGGAGTACGGTCGGTTTTATTCAGACTGCCTTTAACCTCTCCGATAAATTGACAATAGAAATGAAATATGCTCAATGGTTTTTGTATATATTTGATCATATATACAAGGGACGACAAATGGTCCATGGTCATACTGTTGGAAAGCTACGGTAGTTAAACAACAAGAAACCTCATTATTTTTCCCATGTTAATTGGTAAATATGTACAGAAAACATTGTCAACTTAAAAAAACACCAAAAATACGTTTTCATCGGTCCTCTAATAACAAAGATATCGCCCTTCAAAGTGCGCAAATTTTAGGCTTCTCAATTTGACAGTCTGAAAAGGGATTCTACCGGTGAAGGGCGATGTGATGTGGCAGGTTATGATTGGCTGAGAGAAGTTTTACAGACTGAAAATATGATGTTTGTTTTCAAAGTCATTAAAGGGGCAGTAGCACGTTTTTTGATAATTTTATATTTTAAATTTTTCACTGATAATTGTATGTTAGTGCTAAATGTATTACTTTGATAGTGTCATTAATCTTATTACACAAGCCAATTAGCCATAGTCAGAGGACAAAGTATGAAGATTCACATAAAATCCATTGGCGGCCATTTTTGTGTGAACACCTTTAATTCACTTTCTGTAAGAAAAAAGAATCGCAAGGCTAAACTTTACATTATATATTTGAATTGTTACTGCTCCATTTAGTTTAAATACATTGTCTTTCAATTGGAACCATTAATTTTCATTTTCCTGACATCACCTTATTTCCCCCCTAAAAACGTGCTACTGCCCCTTTAAATGACTATTTTGCGCATGTTTTTGAACAAACAAAATATCGATGTTATCTCAAGATATCTTTCTGTATCCATTTCTGCATTGTGTACCCCCTCGGGGTTACATGTTGTTTAACCCGTTTCTTCCATAGGATCTTTGTAAACATTATTATCTTTCTTGGTAAAGGCGGCACCTGACAAAAAAAAAACCTTTTTAGATTTCCTGACATGAGCAATGTTAAATGATTTATTTACCCAAAACTGAATCGATCGAGACTTTCTCGTCTTTGGTCTTGATTTAGACTCAAGTTTGATATGATGTCATCATGATGTCCACGAAAAACGATCATGAAACTCTACCAAACACAGCAAGGTCGAAGCTACAGTGACAGTGAGAGTGAGGATTAACTAGACTTACAAATAGTTGTGTCGTCAATTTGTAAACTGAAACGCAAGGGACTGATCCAGTAGAATGACAATAATTGAACATTATATGATATATTCTAGGCCTGCGGTATTCTGGGCCTAGATTTTCGAAGCTCTCTTAGCGCAAAGATACTCGTAAGCCAATGTTAAAGTATGGTACTCGTGACTATCTTAGCACTAAGAGAGCTTCGAAAATCTAGGTCCTGATCTTTTATTTCTCTAGAAACAAGGAATGTTATTCTTGTTCAAAAAGGATATAAATTAATTCTGAATTGAATGTCTAGCCTCATGTGTGATTGGCTTGATTTTGCTTTTCACTTATGACAGAGACAGACAAATTGGAATGAGAAATATGAAGATTTTTACTTGTAGATTTAGCATTGTAATTTTATCATAATGTGGATATCTATCTAATGTATATTGAGCACAATGCAAAACAATACATGAAACCTAAATTATTATTTTTGGTAACTGGCCTCTGTGATCATTTCCCCAAAAGACGTTTATAATTAATGATTACCTAACATCTTTGCCATAATTTAAAAAATAATAATTTGATTGAATCATATATCCATTCGTGTGTTTCCGGAGAGTTGAATCGGGCGGCCATCATTAACGAAGTTTTCCGAATGATCGTCAACTTCCGGTTTTAAAAACATGTGTTTACAAAACAGCTTGTTTTGATTGCGATGATTTGTACATAGCTGTTATTTATCATGGAATCGCAATCGAACAAAGGAGTTGATCTTGTTTCCTTTGCAGAAAGTATAAAGTCGCAAGACCCTTCTTATTCAAGATATTGCCTGTACGTTTATGTTGCCATTTTTCAGTTTGTTTGCAAATATTTCGCATGATGAAGTCAATTTCTTCTGATCACTGACAGTGGATTAAATTAACATCTCGATCGTACTACATAACCTCGATAAGGGTATATTTGACTATTTAAAGTGATTATTTTCATTTTGATTTAAAGAATTCATAAATATAATTTTTTCAAATAAAGTGAAAATCCCCAATTTTCAACCAGTATCCTTTTTCTTTTCAGATACAGGGCAAAACAGTATGAATCACCATCTGGTATGTAATAAATATTATAAAAAACGTTGGAATTTTATTTCTGCCTTTTTTGTCTTTTTCAATGAAACTTTTTCTTAATCAAACTCACTCACACATTGTAAACATTTATCTTGACACCATTTATGGGTGGTCAGTTCGTCCCAAAAATTTATTTGAAGAATATCAGTTCCAGGATTGGATTTTAGATTTCAGAAAATATGTTAAATTTCAATCGATTTTGCCTTAGAAAGGCTATAGTCTGAATGGCAAGTATTTAATCTAAATAAATGTAGATCAACAGGATCATACTGTTGATCTAAGATCAACCGGTATGTCAGGTCATCCCGTTGAACTCTGAAATCATCCGTTCGGCCAATCAGAAAAGATGCCCTATCTCGATGGAAGTACAACAAACTCAGTGGCACTCTTTTCGAAATGATTGCTGTATGGAGTTCTCATTGAAAGCAGAGCATAGCGACCAAATAATCTGATGACTTGAATGTATTAATGATATCATAAAACCTAATATAAATACTGTTGATTTAAATTTATTTAGATTGGGCAACTACTTTGAAAACACTACCGGTAATTTTATATTTTCATGAGTGATAAAACATAACATTTCTGCCTCACGCGATGAGTTAAACATGGTATTTGTCAAGAAACAAATTTCTTTTTAGTTTATGATTTAAGCTTGTCCCTGCTGCCGGCTACAAATGGAGCCCGGACTATTACTAATTGACACGTCATTGAAATTTGACTCTTTGACATACAAACGTCAAACGCGTGTGGCAAAGTTCTGTAAATATTGACTAAGTTAATATTTCCCGAATCACAAATCGACAGGCTTTCTAGCATAAAATAAACTTTTCCGTTATCTAGAAGTGAGGAATTAAAAATATTGAACGTATTTTCAATAAGAAAACTATGTGCAGGTGAGAGTTTTTCTTACGAACAGCGAATTTACCTATCTTGTTCAAAGTCGCAAAGTTCACGTTGAGTAAGCACCAAGAGAGCCCGTCCCCTTAGCCAACATGAGTGTGTCATTGCATCTGAGCATTGTTGATGATGTCAGGCCATTGTTGTTATCAGTCTATAGTGACTTATAACACATTCCATTGTTATTGTCACTAGTGACTGATAAGACGGTTATTTTCCCTGATAGATGTTGGTATTTAACCGCCACTCGTGAAAATATCACTTTCTCACTTCACTCGATGAGATAGAAATGATATTCGGCAAAAACAATGAAATAGTTTATTTATTATATAATTTTAAGATCATAAAACAGAGTTGTCAGACATCAGAAGGCAAAGTTTTGCAGTTGAGTGTAGCAACTCCATTAATCCTTTCTCAGTAAAAAATAGTTCGATAGAAATAAATCGATATATAATCGAAATTTTTTTTTTAATATGTAATGTGTGAATGTTTATTGATACCATATCCAAAATAAGTTTTTTTTGTTATAACTAGCTGAAACAAAGGCTTATTTTGGAACGTCAGTTTTGATGCGAACTCAAGCTCTATGTTAGTGTGACATCTTCCTTGCTTCGTAAATTTATTTTGCGATAAAATGAACAATTATTAACTACAGCAACAAGATATGAACTTGAGTGGCTTTTTGGTATCAGAGGATACATTGGCACTGCAAAATATAAACAGTTCCATACCGAAAACATCATAAAGATTCGTTTTTCTTCAATCCTAACCAACGCCGTGACGCGAGGCATGCATTCGATTTCCTCAAAGGGAGATAATCGTGTTTCAAAGGGAGGTAATAGGTTCGGTCCTACTCTTCTCACTGCAGGAAAAAATGACTTTCTACTGCTTTTCTTAAAATATGGATTATATTTTCACCTTATAACCATATATTTCATTGCTAATTATATGATAATATATTTTTATTTTTTCAGATTCAGCACTTCCACCCTACTGCAATATGTGTTTCACAACTCTCAAGACTGGAAATCACAAAGTACGATTGGCTCCAAGGGTGCCGCTTACAAAGAAGTTGAAGAAACTTCTTCATTCCTATGCATCATCATCAACAACGTCGTCATCCTTTTCAAACTCCTCTAGTCTAAGTCGCTGTCAGAAGAAGCTTGTAAAGCGATACCTCAACAGCTGTAATGTTCTTGTAAGTTTACAGCCACAATTTAGATCAGATCTACAATTAAATTTTTGGTGAGTAATGAAATAATTAGCCTTAACATTTCCTTGAGTTGTCCTACCTGTCAACAAGAGACATACAGGGTTGAACAAATCAAAAGAATTGTTAGGTGGTTTGCTTTGTGATCAAAAAAGTTACCTCCCTTAGGTCACATAAATGACAGCTATTTTCTTTCATTCAATGTACAATTTTGATTGGATGAAATGATCTCATTATCATTTTGTTTTTTCAAATTTTCAATGATGATGTTTTATTTGTGTTTCAGGTAATTTCATGTGCTGTTTGTGGAAAGAGTACAAAAATAAAATGTCAAAATCGATCAGATCGGGTGCAACAACTTCTTGCCTGGAAGCCTAAAAAAATAGGTGAGCTTGACCAAATTACTTCTTCCTTCAACTTCTCATGATTCACACTAGGACGCTAAAATTTTGAGGGAATGAAGGGTACTCCAATTTGTTGGATTCATATACTTTTAAAACATAGAGGACATACATATATGTCTCTTTTTGACCAAATATTACCCTATGTTTTTCTCTTTGACTTAGATAGAAAGTTTGTGTTTCCACGAGCATCAGAGTCACAAGTGAAGATATGTTTCTTTTCTACATCACAAGTTATAATTATTATTTTCCGGCAATCCGATTGGTCGAGAACTGGTCATGTGACAGTCGACAGAAAGTGATATTGACTTGACCCCCGTGAGCCCGAGTCCGACCAAAAGTGATATTGACTTGAGTTACTAAAAATAGAACCGATGACGTCAAACCGTTGTTTCATGACGTCATTGACCTGTTCTCGCCAACAAGCGAGCCCAAATGCCGCTCGTTGCTGTAGTTTTCTATTCTCTTTTGTTTTTTGACCGAGACATAATAAAACAATTATAGACTGGTGAGTTCGGTCAATACCTGTTTTTATAGACCCGAGGAAAACAATATCGACCTCGGACTTCGTCCTCCAAAATTGCTTTTAATTATTTATATTTTGTTTGTTTTTAATCAACCACATATTCTATGATATATTATTCCCTGAGCATTGAATAAAGATGATTAAGGGAAACCATGGTTGTCAATATAGTGTAATTATGAAAGAATGAGTGAGTGAGTGAGGGAGTTATTGTTTTACACCGCTTGGGCCATATTGCAGCCATAAGCCGCAATGATAAGAGAAGACATTGTGCCTAGGGTTGGAACCAAAAGCGTAGCCATGATATCATCTGTGATGTTAGAATCAGAGTATTTTAAGTATCAATCTCTGAAGCACTAACTCTGTTCTGGAACTTAATCTTATTTTGTTGCTCTAGGTCATATTTTCATTGATATATGTTTTATTAGAATCACCTACAGAAGAAGCACCCATAAAATCTAAGAAGAAAAAGAAGTCCAAAAGGACATCTGATAGCCTTCTTGCAAGTTTGGAAGCCAAAAAGAAGCGACCAATCGTCACAGACTACCTGAAGTCAGATAGACAGAATGGACCAATCGGTTCACCTCTAGTAACTAGGTATGGTATCACAGCGATTTATGATTCAAATCCCCGGGACTTTTCTTCAGGAAAACTGAAGTGAAATTACCAGCACCTGATTTGAGTAAACCAAAGAAGTGCTAAGGCGATTGGACCTGATGGCCTCCCAGAAATTCTGAAAACACATGCTTTTGTTTTGTTTTGAGAAATCAGCTTGCCTTTCTCACTCACAATTTGATGTTTTAAACCTACCAGATGGTAAGGTTTGTTTGAATTTCAAATTCAACTCCCTTAGAATAGGTTAAAAAGATTTTGAAAAAACATGACCAAGACAAATTTCCATCATCTCATGTCTTGACCTATCATTTGGTAACTGTTTCAATCAAGAGGCAAGTGTGAGTGATCTTGGTACAGATTTTCCTCATGATGAGTCCCAAGGGTGATATAGGGTCTTAAGAAGAATGAAATTGAACCAATATTGTATTCGGGTTTGGACTCAATCCAGTCAAATTTTCCACTTGGCAACCACCTTTGTTGAATGTTTATGACGTAAGCTTGCCTAATCAATCACACAGACCCTTTCCAAAGCTTTCGGTATCAGCAAGGGGCAGGTAACTCCAGTGTACCATTTGTTAAATATTATCACTGCTAAACGTTATTAAAAAATATGATGTGATTAGATTCTGATAACTTGTAACAGCAACATGTGAGTAAGTGGACTGCATTCAGACCTTGCTCTCTGATAGAATATGAACAATATGGACAGTTCTCAAGTTCTTCTAGAATCAAGGTAGAACATGTTCGATCCCAAGTAGTATCAAGATTTTGAAATCTTTATTCCCAGGATCACGGTCAATTGTCATCAGACCGTCCCTTTGACTAGTTATTTGAATTTTGAGCATTATGATAAAAACAGTTTTAGTGAATTGATGATGCTTTGAATAGTTATGAAAACCTTGATATTACACAAAGATTTTGTAGCCATATGTAACTAATCAAAAGAGCATTATAGTTAGTTTTCAATGAATCTAAGGAGATACACATAATGGGTGTCTTTCAGCCATGATTATGTTCCTGATATGAAGTGAAAACAGTGATCATTATTCAGGAGCTTAAAGACATCTTTTACATTTGTAACACGAATTATTTATTTATTCTAGTTTCTAGTCTTTAGTTCACTCAAATTTTTACTTTTTAGCTCATCAGACCTATGATACAGTGCAAGGGCCTTTGTCCATCTTCTGTAAACTTTCAACATTCTAGAATTTCATCATTACACAACCTAAAACCTGGTGAGCTATAGAGTCAATTCTTTGTAAGCATGATTATCTTAAATATGGAAATGACCCACAACATGGTAATGAATTGGTTTCAGCACCCCACTGCCTCCTCAGGATGACAGTGGTATCGGCAGCTCCAAGTCAGTAAAACCAGAGCTTTCTGGGAGTGATAAAAACACCAGCAAGGAGTCCCCTGTATTTGCTCTGCTCCGACACCAGGGTGTCAGTGAGGGGGGTGTTAAGAAGAAGAAGAAAGGGAAACACAAACACCAACATCTGGAGAAACTCCTGCAGAAGCAGAAGATGACAGACAATGCTGCTAAATCTGACAAGAATAAGAACACCTTGGCATCATTTCTCTCTGAACTTTCATATTAAGGGGATGATTTATTTGTTATTTTGATGGATACTTTTGAAGCTGTCTTTTTAGACTTGGATGAAAAATACAAGTCAGATTGACAATATGATCGTGAAGCTGTGAACATGATAAAAAAACAACAATCTTGCTATTTGACAAGGCTGTACAGATAGTTACTGAGGATCAAATATTGTTTTGTTAATTGATATTTGAAAATGATTTGTTGAATTGTTGTGCAATCATAATATTTTATGACAGGGCGAAAGTGTTTACATAAAACAATTGTTATTACATTTTACTTGGATTAAAATTCAATAAAATAATGTTAAACCTGTCTGTTGGTCTCATTATCTATTGTCTTATGACATTTTCACCTTTACAGGTTCAAACAAAAGTTTAATCAATTATCAGAAGATACCTGACCACTAGCGGATCCAGGGGGGGGGGGGGTCCAGGGGGTCCTGACCCCCCCCCCCCCCCCAACTGAGTGGAGAAAAGTTATTTTGGGACCCCCCCCCCCCCCCCCCCCCCCCTTTTAAAAATCCTGGATCCGCCCTTGCTGCCTCATATCACACAATTCATGTTAATCTGATTCACTTCATCTGATTCACTTGATGATATATGATATGACTTGATGAATTTCATAGTCTTTTTCTGTCCCACCTCTTCAGCATACTGCAACTGATGATACAATCAGAAATCTGAAGGGTGCAAGTGAAGAACATTCTCTCCCAACAGAGGTAGATCATGACAAACTGATATCCAATATACTCTCCCAACAGTTAGAAGATCAAGTTATAAACTGATGTTCAATATTCTCTCCCCATAATCAAGTCATAAAATGTTCATCAACTCTTCTCTCTTGACAAAGGTTGATTAAGTCATAACATGTTCATCCAATTTCTGTTCTAATTAGACCCTCAGGTGGAAAACCATTTGAACAAATTCAGCAAATGACAACGCTTTTCTCCAAGAAAGGATGGTGACAAACCCATTTCAAAATGATCACTGTTTTCACAACTTAGATTATAACCAATAGGGCATCTCCCTTTCTAGCCCACAAACTCGGCTAATTCAAACAATGGCTGGATCAACACTTTATGACTTGATCTACCTCTGTAGGAACATAATAGCATTGTGAAGGAAGTTGAGTTTTTCTCCAGTGTGTCTCTAGTATGTCACAAAATACATGTATCTCAAAGATAAATACTAGAAAAAAATTATGACTGACATTTATTAAATAATCATTTTTACAAATACAATAGTAACAAACCTTGTATATAGATATTGGGCTATGTTCATTTAATACTTTCATTCATACTCTTGAATAGAAAAGGGATTGGTGAAATGCAAAATGCTGGAAAGTCCAAACTATGGCACCAATAACTTTGGGAAAACTTGCTATTTTGTAAAAGTCTTGCATTCGCACTTTGTTGGATTCATTATTGAATGTTATATCCAGAACACTGTTGGTCGCTTTGATTGTCTGATGAATGGAACTTGAAACCGAAGCCTCATGGATGTCATGCAGATCGCCACTTTCCATAAAAAATCATCCTTTACTCAGGTACCGAAGTGTTACTAGCAACTGTATCTCAGGAGAAATAGCATGAGAACGCTTGGTCGTGTGTTCTATATGCGGTCTTACTTTTCCAAGAAGGGCGAATATGGCATTGCGAGGCAATCTATACCTAGAGATGAGTTCACTCTCTCTCAGGATCAAGTTGTCAATCTGCAAAGAGATGAAAGGAGAAATTGAAATTCAGCATTCCAAACAACAAACACTTTAATACAAAGTTTTTTTTTAATGATACTGGTCATGGAAAACCTGGAATGTCAAGAAAAATTGAATCTGATTCCAAATATTGTTGCATCAAATAGATGTTTATGCATTCAAACCTTGTTTCATTGAATCATTGTGAAACCATGGAAAAGTCATGGTATTAGAGTTGCTTTCAAGTGTAGGAATCCTGCAGGTACAGGTATTTGGTTTGGCCTCTTTATATGAAGAGGTACTGGCAATTATTTTATCACTATAGTACATTGAATTAGAAATAGACTTCATTTCATACAAATTTTATCATGTTTACCAATGTCTCATACCCAAAGGATGATAGTTCTCTTAGGCATTATTTTTGTGAAATATAAACCTTTAACACAAAACTTCAAACATGATTAATAGACTACAAGAGTTGGGGGATATTTGAAATAATTCATGTTAAATTTTATGTTAAATTCGGAGTAAGCTGATCAACATGGTATTTGTCAAGATAAGACAAATCTACTCCCATTATATGCAAAGGTATTATAATATGAATATTATTCCTTATTTTTAAAGGGGCACTAGCACGTTTTTTGATAATTTTATATTTTAAAATTTTCACTGATAACTGTACGTTAATGCTAAATGTATTACTTTGATAGTGTCATAAATCTCAGTACATAAACCACTGAGCCATAGTCAGAGGACAAAGTATGAGGATTCACATAAAATTCATTGGCGGCCATTTTGTGTGAACACCTTTAATTCATTTTGTGTAAGAAAAAGGAATCGCATGGCTAAACTTTACGTTCTATATTTAAATTATTACAGCTTCATTTATTTTTAATACATTATCTTTCAATTGGAACCATTAATTTTCATTTTCATGACATCACCTTATAGTCCCCCTAAAAACGTGCTACTGCCCCTTTAAAAACTTAACATAAGAACTAATTTCAAAGCGTAAAACATTTTTTGCTTTTCTAAATTTCAGAAAATCTAAAGGGACACACATTCGTTCGATTTGGACCATTGATGTAAAGGCATTTCTTTCAAGGATTTTCAATTGCATGACAATTCTAAGCTAAGACTGCATAGTTTCGACCTCTCCGTCAGGGCTATGCATACATAGCTAGGCAATTCTTTTCTTGGTTCAATGTTTATGGAAAATGCCTCCCTAAAACTAACCACTTAATGTTCAAACACATAACGAACCATCAGAGAAGTAGCGATGACATTAACATGAAATACCGAAGACAGACATTATCTTAATTATTCTGTTAATTATGGCTGTTCTAGAAGTATCTGCTAACAATTCAGCAATCCTAATCTAAATTCATTCTATACAACGAATTATCACAAGGTGTGATACGTTCTCTTGAAAAAGCAACATCAGTACTTCAATGACTCAAGCCGAACATAAAAATTTAAAAACATAACCTGATATGACATAAACATATGAAAGCATTCAATCAAACTCCGTCATGAGTTGCGCATGCAGACTGACGTTTGACAGCCCTAAAATAAGAATTCGCAAATGAAATCAGAAAAGTTTGATTGGATGTTGGAAAACGTATATCAAAGATTATGTTGAAAACTAAAAAATGGGCCCGTAAGTTGATAGGTATCTCTAAATTAGATTTTTCCATTCCCCACAAGTCTTCATAAGCATTACATTCAAGTAATACATTTGATTTGTACTTTCAGTATAAGATCGAAGCACTTTCCTGTTATAAGAGTTAATCTAGCTTTTGAATTTTGATTTAGACTTACAAATATATGTCTGAGGGTTTTATGTTAATATAAACAGTGAAAATACAATAAATATAATTACCTGCAAAATTCTTACAACAAAATTTACATGGGCAATTCTATAAATTATTTTATTATTTGTGCAGAACCCTTTTTTACTGTGAGTGAATGATAGGTTATTTGGATATTACTCATTGAACATTTGATAGTTTAACATTGCATTAAAAAATTCAATATTGATAGTTTATCATAACATTAAAAAGTTCAATTTCTGTTTAAATATAATTAACAGTTCTTTTATAATGAAATTATGCAAGAAGAAGTCGAGGATAAGTGACACTTAGAGCTTCAGGTCAATGGCCTATTTACAAACACCCCACTCAGGACATTTGTCTTACTACTTTTTCTAGGCTTCAAAATCACTGCTGCAACTTAATTGTTCATAACCACCACACAATGAAGACACTGTAATAGACTACACGGTCTGTCCATTACAAAACATCTTCAAAATTTAAAAAGGAAGGTTTAATTTCATAAAAGACGGTTGATAAACTGGACAAAATTGATTGGGGATATATGAACTTTTTGACATTGTAAAGAATGTGTATTGATGTATTTCTTCACTGACTATCTGTTTGTTACAAAAAACAAGATCCCTAAGTTATTTTGTCACGTACATGTTGATATGACGCTTGTTGTTATACAAGAATTTCTAGTAAAACATTAATCTAAAATATACCACTGTCATTGATTGTATGTCCTGTAGAAAATGTTTCGAAGTTTGTAGTAAAGAAAAAAAATCTTGATATTCATTCAGACTTATTACAGATGATAATACATAAATTATGAGAATAAACACACACGAACAAATCTTTTTGTGACGAACAACGAACAACAGCACGAAAACACTTTTATTCATTGTCACAAAGTAAAAGTGGAAGAATGAAGGCGTCCATACACCAAAGTTTGTCAAACTTAACCTCTTTTGTCTATTTCTACTAATTAAGTCCTACTTAATTCTTCATAAATTGTATTTTCAAGTATCTTTGTAAAGTTCATAACGCAGAAATCACGGTAGATATCTCTAAATCGCTCGATAAGAAGACGATTATTTGTACATAACATTTACGAGAAAATTAACATGCGTTTCATATTATTCTCGCCAATTTTGACATTGAAAAGGCACGATTATGGGATAAAAAAAGGAGTTTATTTGTTTAAATATGGATATTGATGGCTAACTATCAGTCTTCAAGTATTTTAACAGATTTCTTGTACAGCAAAAGTATTTGAAAAACTTCTTCTGGAAAGGTAAGGTTGGGGAAAGAAAGGACTAAAACATCAATTTAATATATATTTGCCACCAATGAAACATCACAATCAATTCCCAAGTTATTTCGTTACATTTTGATAACTTTTACATGCAAAAAGGTCTTTTCTTTTACATAAAGAACGTCAATTTCAATTCATATAATGGTTGAAAAAGTAAAAAAAAATCGAATCTATAAATAGAACAGTCAGGAACAATCAGGCCGGAAACAGCCGAATGCAAATGGTCACAATCGCAATGACGTCATGGATGGAACCGAAGGGCTCTTCGTGACACTTCGGTTCCGTTGCTATGTGCTTCCTTCGACGTCCGCACTTTGTGTATATAAATGACGTCGTCACAGCAGCAACGGATTTCACTTCCTGCTGTTGTCTGTGACGGGTCAGATACGCTCTGCTGATTGTCAACTGATTGTTCACCCTGACCCCAACTTTGCAGTCCTCAAATCCGATGACATCCTTACCGTAGCTTTGCGGTATGCTTCTTTGAAGATTTGGATACCTTTTGTAAGTTATATTTCATGCTTTCATAGGTTTATTTTTATCATATACTTAAAAACAACAACAAAATCGGATAGTAAAGTTCTCTAGGTCCACAAGAACAGTTACTAACGTAAAATTAGGTTAGAACATTTTTGCAATGATTTCATTTCAGGGTAACTCTTGGCAGGTAAGTTTAGTTTTAGTTATAGCTTAGATTTTATGTTTTCTTATTCGCGAAGCATGTCATTATTATCCATCTCATCTTCGGCAAACAGTTGTCATAATAAACAATACAACTTTTACGTGAATGACCCAAGCAGACCTTTCAGTTGATGACATAGATGACATCCGATTATCAATATTTCCAATCCAACTTTTGCGATAAAGATGCCAAAAATGTTAAACATTAGATAAGAATAGGTGTTTGAAAACATTATTTGTCAAATTATATTGCCTTGACTTAAGCATTATGAAACTTTTTTGTTAATCAACTATCAAATCCTAAAACATAAACACAATATTGACACAATTTACCTTTTCATGCTCTTGAATCATTCATTCTAGAATAAATAAATATTTTGAACAATACTAAAACTTGCAATAAATAGGTCAGTTAAACTCCCATCTCTAATTCTAATTATTCTGAAGGTTTTCATTGCATGCACTAGGTACGACAGTTCAAACCCCAGTCCCTTTTAGAAAGAACTCTAAAAGAATTAGACATCACCATAGACTGCACTAAGTAGGTCAATTGAAACCGCAGTCCCTTTTAGAAACAACTTTTATTATTTTGAACATTACCATAGCATGCACTAGGTAGGGCAACTAACCTGTCTCTAGAAAGAACTCTAAATAGTTTTAACATTACCATAGCTTGCACTAGGTAGGTCAATTGAAACCCCAGTCCCTTTAGAAAGAACTCTAAAATAGTTTGAACATTACCATAGCATGCACTAGGTAGGGCAACTTACCTGTCTCTAGAAACAACTCAAGTATTTTTAACATTACCATAGCATGCACTAGGTAGGTCAATTGAAACCCCATTCCCTTTTAGAAAGAACTCTAAAATATTTTGAACATTACCATAGCATGCACTAGGTAGGTCAATTGAAACCCCAGTCCCTTTTAGAAAGAATTCTAAAATATTTTGAACATTACCATAGCTTGCACTAGGTAGGGCAACTAACCTGTCTCTAGAAACAACTCTAAGTATTTGAACATTACCATAGCATGCACTAGGTAGGTCAATTGAAACCCCAGTCCCTTTTAGAAAGAATTCTAAAATATTTTGAACATTACCATAGCTTGCACTAGGTAGGGCAACTAACCTGTCTCTAGAAACAATTCTAAGTATATGAACATTACCATAGCATGCACTAGGTAGGTCAATTGAAACCCCAGTCCCTTTTAGAAAAAACTCTAAAATATTTTGAACATTACCATAGCATGCACTAGGTAGAGCAACTAACCTGTCTCTAGAAAGGACTCTTAGTATTTGAACATTACCATAGCATGCACTAGGTAGGTCAATTAAAACCCCAGTCCCTTTTAGAATGAACTCTCAAATATTTTGAACATTACCATAGCATACACTAGGTAGGGCAACTAACCTGTCTCTAGAAACAACTCTAAGTATATGAACATAACCATAGCATGCCCTAGGTAGGTCAATTGAAACCCCAGTCCCTTTTAGAAAGAACTCTAAAATATTTTGAACATTACCATAGCATGCACTAGGTAGGGCAACTAACCTGTCTCTAGAAACAACTCTAAGTATTTTTAACATTACCATAGCATGCACTAGGTAGGTCAATTGAAACCCCAGTCCCTTTTAGAAAGAACTCTAAAATATGTTGAACACTACCATAGCATGCACTAGGTAGGGCAACTAACCTGTCTCTAGAAAGAACTCTAAGTATTTTTAACATTACCATAGCATGCACTAGGTAGGTCAATTTAAACCCCATTCCCTTTTAGAAAGAACTCTAAAATATTTTGAACATTACCATAGCATGCACTAGGTAGGGCAACTTACCTGTCTCTAGAAAGAACTCTAAGTATTTGAACATTACCATAGCATGCACTAGGTAGGTCAATTGAAACCCCAGTCCCTTTTAGAAAGAACTCAAAAATATTTTGAACATTACCATAGCATGCACTAGGTAGGGCAACTAACCTGTCTCTAGAAACAACTCTAAGTATTTTTAACATTACCATAGCTTGCACTAGGTAGGTCAATTGAAACCCCATTCCCTTTTAGAAAGAACTCTAAAATATTTTGAACATTACCATAGCATGCACTAGGTAGGTCAACTAACCTGTCTCTAGAAACAACTTTAAGTATTTGAACATTACCATAGCATGCACTAGGTAGGTCAATTGAAACCCCAGTCCCTTTTAGAATGAACTGTCAAATATTTTGAACATTACCATAGCATGCACTAGGTAGGGCAACTAACCTGTCTCTAGAAAGAACTTTAAAATATTTTGAACATTACCATAGCATGCACTAGGTAGGTCAACTAACCTGTCTCTAGAAACAACTTTAAGTATTTGAACATTACCATAGCATGCACTAGGTAGGTCAATTGAAACCCCAGTCCCTTTTAGAATGAACTGTCAAATATTTTGAACATTACCATAGCATGCACTAGGTTGGGCAACTAACCTGTCTCTAGAAACAACTCTAAGTATTTTGAACATTACCATAGCATGCACTAGGTAGGTCAATTGAAACCCCAGTCCCTTTTAGAAAGAACTCTAAAATATTTTGAACATTACCATAGCATGCACTAGGTAGGGCAACTAATCCTCTCTAGAAACAACTCTAAGTATTTTTAACATTACCATAGCATGCACTAGGTAGGTCAATTGAAACCCCAGTCCCTTTTAGAAGAAACTCTTAAATATTTTGAACATTACCATAGCATGCACTAGGTAGGGCAACTAACCTGTCTCTAGAAAGAACTCTAAGTATTTGAACATTACCATAGCATGCACTAGGTAGGTCAATTGAAACCCCAGTCCCTTTTAGAAAGAACTCTTAAATATTTTGAACATTACCATAGCATGCACTAGGTAGGGCAACTAACCTGTCTCTAGAAAGAACTCTAAGTATATGAACATTACCATAGCATGCACTAGGTAGGTCAATTGAAACCCCAGTCCCTTTTAGAATGAACTCTCAAATATTTTGAACATTACCATAGCATGCACTAGGTAGGGCAACTAACCTGTCTCTAGAAACAACTTTAAGTATTTGAACATTACCATAGCTTGCACTAGGTAGGGCAACTAACCTGTCTCTAGAAACAACTCTAAGTATTTTGAACATTACCATAGCATGCACTAGGTAGGTCAATAGAAACCCCATTCCCTTTTAGAAAGAACTCTAAAATATTTTGAACATTACCATAGCATGCACTAGGTAGGGCAACTAACCTGTCTCTAGAAAGAACTCTAAGTATTTGAACATTACCATAGCATGCACTAGGTAGGTCAATTGAAACCCCAGTCCCTTTTAGAAAGAACTCTTAACTATTTTGAACATTAATTTACCATAGCATGCACTAGGTAGGGCAACTAACCTGTCTCTAGAAAGAACTCTAAGTATATGAACATTACCATAGCATGCACTAGGTAGGTCAATTGAAACCCCAGTTCCTTTTAGAAAGAACTCTAAAATATTTTGAACATTACCATAGCATGCACTAGGTAGAGCAACTAACCTGTCTCTAGAAAGAACTCTAAGTATTTGAACATTACCATAGCATGCACTAGGTAGGTCAATTGAAACCCCAGTCCCTTTTAGAAAGAACTCTAAAATATTTTGAACATTACCATAGCATGCACTAGGTAGGGCAACTAACCTGTCTCTAGAAAGAACTCTAAGTATATGAACATTACCATAGCATGCACTAGGTAGGTCAATTGAAACCCCAGTCCCTTTTAGAAAGAACTCTAAAATATTTTGAACATTACCATAGCATGCACTAGGTAGGGCAACTAACCTGTCTCTAGAAAGAACTCTAAGTATTTGAACATTACCATAGCATGCACTAGGTAGGTCAATTGAAACCCCAGTCCCTTTTAGAAAGAACTCTTAACTATTTTGAACATTAATTTACCATAGCATGCACTAGGTAGGGCAACTAACCTGTCTCTAGAAAGAACTCTAAGTATATGAACATTACCATAGCATGCACTAAGTAGGTCAATTGAAACTCCAGTCCCTTTTAGAAAGAACTCTAAAATATTTTGAACATTACCATAGCATGCACTAGGTAGGGCAACTAACCTGTCTCTAGAAAGAACTCTAAGTATATGAACATTACCATAGCATGCACTAGGTAGGTCAATTGAAACCCCATTCCCTTTTAGAAAGAACTCTAAAATATTTTGAACATTACCATAGCATGCACTAGGTAGGGCAACTAACCTGTCTCTAGAAAGAACTCTAAGTATTTGAACATTACCATAGCATGCACTAGGTAGGTCAATTGAAACCCCAGTCCCTTTTAGAAAGAACTCTAAAATATTTTGAACATTACCATAGCATGCACTAGGTAGGGCAACTAACCTGTCTCTAGAAACAACTCTAAGTATATGAACATTACCATAGCTTGCACTAGGTAGGGCAACTAACCTGTCTCTAGAAACAACTCTAAGTATTTTGAACATTACCATAGCATGCACTAGGTAGGTCAATTGAAACCCCATTCCCTTTTAGAAAGAACTCTCAAATATTTTGAACATTACCATAGCATGCACTAGGTAGGTCAATAGAAACCCCATTCCCTTTTAGAAAGAACTCTAAAATATTTTGAACATTACCATAGCATGCACTAGGTAGGGCAACTAACCTGTCTCTAGAAAGAACTCTAAGTATTTGAACATTACCATAGCATGCACTAGGTAGGTCAATTGAAACCCCAGTCCCTTTTAGAAAGAACTCTTAACTATTTTGAACATTAATTTACCATAGCATGCACTAGGTAGGGCAACTAACCTGTCTCTAGAAAGAACTCTAAGTATATGAACATTACCATAGCATGCACTAGGTAGGTCAATTGAAACCCCAGTTCCTTTTAGAAAGAACTCTAAAATATTTTGAACATTACCATAGCATGCACTAGGTAGAGCAACTAACCTGTCTCTAGAAAGAACTCTAAGTATTTGAACATTACCATAGCATGCACTAGGTAGGTCAATTGAAACCCCAGTCCCTTTTAGAAAGAACTCTAAAATATTTTGAACATTACCATAGCATGCACTAGGTAGGGCAACTAACCTGTCTCTAGAAAGAACTCTAAGTATATGAACATTACCATAGCATGCACTAGGTAGGTCAATTGAAACCCCAGTCCCTTTTAGAAAGAACTCTAAAATATTTTGAACATTACCATAGCATGCACTAGGTAGAGCAACTAACCTGTCTCTAGAAAGAACTCTAAGTATTTGAACATTACCATAGCATGCACTAGGTAGGTCAATTGAAACCCCAGTCCCTTTTAGAAAGAACTCTTAACTATTTTGAACATTAATTTACCATAGCATGCACTAGGTAGGGCAACTAACCTGTCTCTAGAAAGAACTCTAAGTATATGAACATTACCATAGCATGCACTAAGTAGGTCAATTGAAACTCCAGTCCCTTTTAGAAAGAACTCTAAAATATTTTGAACATTACCATAGCATGCACTAGGTAGGGCAACTAACCTGTCTCTAGAAAGAACTCTAAGTATATGAACATTACCATAGCATGCACTAGGTAGGTCAATTGAAACCCCAGTCCCTTTTAGAAAGAACTCTAAAATATTTTGAACATTACCATAGCATGCACTAGGTAGGGCAACTAACCTGTCTCTAGAAAGAACTCTAAGTATTTGAACATTACCATAGCATGCACTAGGTAGGTCAATTGAAACCCCAGTCCCTTTTAGAAAGAACTCTAAAATATTTTGAACATTACCATAGCATGCACTAGGTAGGGCAACTAACCTGTCTCTAGAAACAACTCTAAGTATATGAACATTACCATAGCTTGCACTAGGTAGGGCAACTAACCTGTCTCTAGAAACAACTCTAAGTATTTTGAACATTACCATAGCATGCACTAGGTAGGTCAATTGAAACCCCATTCCCTTTTAGAAAGAACTCTCAAATATTTTGAACATTACCATAGCATGCACTAGGTAGGTCAATTGAAACCCCAGTCCCTTTTAGAAAGAACTCTCAAATATTTTGAACATTACCATAGCATGCACTAGGTAGGGCAACTAACCTGTCTCTAGAAAAAACTCTAAGTATATGAACATTACCATAGCAGCACTAGGTAGGTCAATTGTAACCCCAGTTCCTTTTAGAAAGAACTCTAAAATATTTTGAACATTACCATAGCATGCACTAGGTAGGTCAATTGAAACCCCAGTCCCTTTTAGAAAGAACTCTAAAATATTTTGAACATTACCATAGCATGCACTAGGTAGGGCAACTAACCTGTCTCTAGAAACAACTCTTAATATTTTGAACATTACCATAGCAGCACTAGGTAGGTCAATTGAAACCCCAGTCCCTTTTAGAAAGAACTCTAAAATATTTTGAACATTACCATAGCATGCACTAGGTAGAGCAACTAACCTGTCTCTAGAAAGAACTCTAAGTATTTGAACATTACCATAGCATGCACTAGGTAGGTCAATTGAAACCCCATTCCCTTTTAGAAAGAACTCTCAAATATTTTGAACATTACCATAGCATGCACTAGGTAGGGCAACTAACCTGTCTCTAGAAAGAACTCTAAGTATTTGAACATTACCATAGCAGCACTAGGTAGGTCAATTGAAACCCCAGTCCCTTTTAGAAAGAACTCTAAAATATTTTGAACATTACCATAGCATGCACTAGGTAGGTCAATTGAAACCCCAGTTCCTTTTAGAAAGAACTCTAAAATATTTTGAACATTACCATAGCATGCACTAGGTAGAGCAACTAACCTGTCTCTAGAAAGAACTCTAAGTATTTGAACATTACCATAGCAGCACTAGGTAGGTCAATAGTAACCCCAGTTCCTTTTAGAAAGAACTCTAAAATATTTTGAACATTACCATAGCATGCACTAGGTAGGTCAATTGAAACCCCAGTCCCTTTTAGAAAGAACTCTCAAATATTTTGAACATTACCATAGCATGCACTAGGTAGGGCAACTAACCTGTCTCTAGAAACAACTCTTAATATTTTGAACATAACCATAGCAGCACTAGGTAGGTCAATTGAAACCCCAGTTCCTTTTAGAAAGAACTCTAGAATATTTTGAACATTACCATAGCATGCACTAGGTAGAGCAACTAACCTGTCTCTAGAAAGAACTCTAAGTATTTGAACATTACCATAGCATGCACTAGGTAGGTCAATTGAAACCCCAGTCCCTTTTAGAAAGAACTCTAAAATATTTTGAACATTACCATAGCATGCACTAGGTAGGGCAACTAACCTGTCTCTAGAAAGAACTCTAAGTATATGAACATTACCATAGCATGCACTAGGTAGGTCAATTGAAACCCCAGTCCCTTTTAGAATGAACTCTCAAATATTTTGAACATTACCATAGCATGCACTAGGTAGGGCAACTAACCTGTCTCTAGAAAGAACTCTAAAATATGTTGAACACTACCATAGCATGCACTAGGTAGGTCAATTGAAACCCCAGTCCCTTTTAGAAAGAACTCTCAAATAGTTTGAACATTACCATAGCATGCACTAGGTAGGGCAACTAACCTGTCTCTAGAAAGAACTCTAAGTATTTGAACATTACCATAGCATGCACTAGGTAGGTCAATTGAAACCCCAGTCCCTTTTAGAAAGAACTCTAAAATATTTTGAACATTATCATAGCATGCACTAGGTAGGGCAACTAACCTGTCTCTAGAAACAACTCTAAGTATATGAACATTACCATAGCTTGCACTAGGTAGGGCAACTAACCTGTCTCTAGAAACAACTCTAAGTATTTTGAACATTACCATAGCATGCACTAGGTAGGTCAATTGAAACCCCATTCCCTTTTAGAAAGAACTCTCAAATATTTTGAACATTACCATAGCATGCACTAGGTAGGTCAATTGAAACCCCAGTCCCTTTTAGAAAGAACTCTCAAATATTTTGAACATTACCATAGCATGCACTAGGTAGGGCAACTAACCTGTCTCTAGAAACAACTCTTAATATTTTGAACATTACCATAGCATGCACTAGGTAGGTCAATTGAAACCCCAGTCCCTTTTAGAAAGAACTCTCAAATATATTGAACATTACCATAGCATGCACTAGGTAGGGCAACTAACCTGTCTCTAGAAAGAACTCTAAGTATATGAACATTACCATAGCAGCACTAGGTAGGTCAATTGTAACCCCAGTTCCTTTTAGAAAGAACTCTAAAATATTTTGAACATTACCATAGCATGCACTAGGTAGGTCAATTGAAACCCCAGTCCCTTTTAGAAAGAACTCTCAAATATTTTGAACATTACCATAGCATGCACTAGGTAGGGCAACTAACCTGTCTCTAGAAACAACTCTTAATATTTTGAACATTACAATAGCAGCACTAGGTAGGTCAATTGAAACCCCAGTCCCTTTTAGAAAGAACTCTAAAATATTTTGAACATTACCATAGCATGCACTAGGTAGAGCAACTAACCTGTCTCTAGAAAGAACTCTAAGTATTTGAACATTACCATAGCATGCACTAGGTAGGTCAATTGAAACCCCATTCCCTTTTAGAAAGAACTCTCAAATATTTTGAACATTACCATAGCATGCACTAGGTAGGTCAATTGAAACCCCAGTTCCTTTTAGAAAGAACTCTAAGTATTTGAACATTACCATAGCAGCACTAGGTAGGTCAATTGAAACCCTAGTCCCTTTTAGAAAGAACTCTAAAATATTTTGAACATTACCATAGCATGCACTAGGTAGGTCAATTGAAACCCCAGTTCCTTTTAGAAAGAACTCTAAAATATTTTGAACATTACCATAGCATGCACTAGGTAGAGCAACTAACCTGTCTCTAGAAAGAACTCTAAGTATTTGAACATTACCATAGCAGCACTAGGTAGGTCAATTGTAACCCCAGTTCCTTTTAGAAAGAACTCTAAAATATTTTGAACATTACCATAGCATGCACTAGGTAGGTCAATTGAAACCCCAGTCCCTTTTAGAAAGAACTCTCAAATATTTTGAACATTACCATAGCATGCACTAGGTAGGGCAACTAACCTGTCTCTAGAAACAACTCTTAATATTTTGAACATTACCATAGCAGCACTAGGTAGGTCAATTGAAACCCCAGTTCCTTTTAGAAAGAACTCTAAAATATTTTGAACATTACCATAGCATGCACTAGGTAGAGCAACTAACCTGTCTCTAGAAAGAACTCTAAGTATTTGAACATTACCATAGCATGCACTAGGTAGGTCAATTGAAACCCCAGTCCCTTTTAGAAAGAACTCTAAAATATTTTGAACATTACCATAGCATGCACTAGGTAGGGCAACTAACCTGTCTCTAGAAAGAACTCTAAGTATATGAACATTACCATAGCATGCACTAGGTAGGTCAATTGAAACCCCAGTTCCTTTTAGAAAGAACTCTAAAATATTTTGAACATTACCATAGCATGCACTAGGTAGAGCAACTAACCTGTCTCTAGAAAGAACTCTAAGTATTTGAACATTACCATAGCATGCACTAGGTAGGTCAATTGAAACCCCAGTCCCTTTTAGAAAGAACTCTAAAATATTTTGAACATTACCATAGCATGCACTAGGTAGGGCAACTAACCTGTCTCTAGAAAGAACTCTAAGTATATGAACATTACCATAGCATGCACTAGGTAGGTCAATTGAAACCCCAGTCCCTTTTAGAAAGAACTCTAAAATATTTTGAACATTACCATAGCATGCACTAGGTAGGGCAACTAACCTGTCTCTAGAAAGAACTCTAAGTATTTGAACATTACCATAGCATGCACTAGGTAGGTCAATTGAAACCCCAGTCCCTTTTAGAAAGAACTCTTAACTATTTTGAACATTAATTTACCATAGCATGCACTAGGTAGGGCAACTAACCTGTCTCTAGAAAGAACTCTAAGTATATGAACATTACCATAGCATGCACTAAGTAGGTCAATTGAAACTCCAGTCCCTTTTAGAAAGAACTCTAAAATATTTTGAACATTACCATAGCATGCACTAGGTAGGGCAACTAACCTGTCTCTAGAAAGAACTCTAAGTATATGAACATTACCATAGCATGCACTAGGTAGGTCAATTGAAACCCCAGTCCCTTTTAGAAAGAACTCTAAAATATTTTGAACATTACCATAGCATGCACTAGGTAGGGCAACTAACCTGTCTCTAGAAAGAACTCTAAGTATTTGAACATTACCATAGCATGCACTAGGTAGGTCAATTGAAACCCCAGTCCCTTTTAGAAAGAACTCTAAAATATTTTGAACATTACCATAGCATGCACTAGGTAGGGCAACTAACCTGTCTCTAGAAACAACTCTAAGTATATGAACATTACCATAGCTTGCACTAGGTAGGGCAACTAACCTGTCTCTAGAAACAACTCTAAGTATTTTGAACATTACCATAGCATGCACTAGGTAGGTCAATTGAAACCCCATTCCCTTTTAGAAAGAACTCTCAAATATTTTGAACATTACCATAGCATGCACTAGGTAGGTCAATTGAAACCCCAGTCCCTTTTAGAAAGAACTCTCAAATATTTTGAACATTACCATAGCATGCACTAGGTAGGGCAACTAACCTGTCTCTAGAAAAAACTCTAAGTATATGAACATTACCATAGCAGCACTAGGTAGGTCAATTGTAACCCCAGTTCCTTTTAGAAAGAACTCTAAAATATTTTGAACATTACCATAGCATGCACTAGGTAGGTCAATTGAAACCCCAGTCCCTTTTAGAAAGAACTCTCAAATATTTTGAACATTACCATAGCATGCACTAGGTAGGGCAACTAACCTGTCTCTAGAAACAACTCTTAATATTTTGAACATTACCATAGCAGCACTAGGTAGGTCAATTGAAACCCCAGTTCCTTTTAGAAAGAACTCTAAAATATTTTGAACATTACCATAGCATGCACTAGGTAGGGCAACTAACCTGTCTCTAGAAACAACTCTTAATATTTTGAACATTACCATAGCAGCACTAGGTAGGTCAATTGAAACCCCAGTCCCTTTTAGAAAGAACTCTAAAATATTTTGAACATTACCATAGCATGCACTAGGTAGAGCAACTAACCTGTCTCTAGAAAGAACTCTAAGTATTTGAACATTACCATAGCATGCACTAGGTAGGTCAATTGAAACCCCATTCCCTTTTAGAAAGAACTCTCAAATATTTTGAACATTACCATAGCATGCACTAGGTAGGGCAACTAACCTGTCTCTAGAAAGAACTCTAAGTATTTGAACATTACCATAGCAGCACTAGGTAGGTCAATTGAAACCCTAGTCCCTTTTAGAAAGAACTCTAAAATATTTTGAACATTACCATAGCATGCACTAGGTAGGTCAATTGAAACCCCAGTTCCTTTTAGAAAGAACTCTAAAATATTTTGAACATTACCATAGCATGCACTAGGTAGAGCAACTAACCTGTCTCTAGAAAGAACTCTAAGTATTTGAACATTACCATAGCAGCACTAGGTAGGTCAATAGTAACCCCAGTTCCTTTTAGAAAGAACTCTAAAATATTTTGAACATTACCATAGCATGCACTAGGTAGGTCAATTGAAACCCCAGTCCCTTTTAGAAAGAACTCTCAAATATTTTGAACATTACCATAGCATGCACTAGGTAGGGCAACTAACCTGTCTCTAGAAACAACTCTTAATATTTTGAACATAACCATAGCAGCACTAGGTAGGTCAATTGAAACCCCAGTTCCTTTTAGAAAGAACTCTAGAATATTTTGAACATTACCATAGCATGCACTAGGTAGAGCAACTAACCTGTCTCTAGAAAGAACTCTAAGTATTTGAACATTACCATAGCATGCACTAGGTAGGTCAATTGAAACCCCAGTCCCTTTTAGAAAGAACTCTAAAATATTTTGAACATTACCATAGCATGCACTAGGTAGGGCAACTAACCTGTCTCTAGAAAGAACTCTAAGTATATGAACATTACCATAGCATGCACTAGGTAGGTCAATTGAAACCCCAGTCCCTTTTAGAATGAACTCTCAAATATTTTGAACATTACCATAGCATGCACTAGGTAGGGCAACTAACCTGTCTCTAGAAAGAACTCTAAAATATGTTGAACACTACCATAGCATGCACTAGGTAGGTCAATTGAAACCCCAGTCCCTTTTAGAAAGAACTCTCAAATAGTTTGAACATTACCATAGCATGCACTAGGTAGGGCAACTAACCTGTCTCTAGAAAGAACTCTAAGTATTTGAACATTACCATAGCATGCACTAGGTAGGTCAATTGAAACCCCAGTCCCTTTTAGAAAGAACTCTAAAATATTTTGAACATTATCATAGCATGCACTAGGTAGGGCAACTAACCTGTCTCTAGAAACAACTCTAAGTATATGAACATTACCATAGCTTGCACTAGGTAGGGCAACTAACCTGTCTCTAGAAACAACTCTAAGTATTTTGAACATTACCATAGCATGCACTAGGTAGGTCAATTGAAACCCCATTCCCTTTTAGAAAGAACTCTCAAATATTTTGAACATTACCATAGCATGCACTAGGTAGGTCAATTGAAACCCCAGTCCCTTTTAGAAAGAACTCTCAAATATTTTGAACATTACCATAGCATGCACTAGGTAGGGCAACTAACCTGTCTCTAGAAACAACTCTTAATATTTTGAACATTACCATAGCATGCACTAGGTAGGTCAATTGAAACCCCAGTCCCTTTTAGAAAGAACTCTCAAATATATTGAACATTACCATAGCATGCACTAGGTAGGGCAACTAACCTGTCTCTAGAAAGAACTCTAAGTATATGAACATTACCATAGCAGCACTAGGTAGGTCAATTGTAACCCCAGTTCCTTTTAGAAAGAACTCTAAAATATTTTGAACATTACCATAGCATGCACTAGGTAGGTCAATTGAAACCCCAGTCCCTTTTAGAAAGAACTCTCAAATATTTTGAACATTACCATAGCATGCACTAGGTAGGGCAACTAACCTGTCTCTAGAAACAACTCTTAATATTTTGAACATTACAATAGCAGCACTAGGTAGGTCAATTGAAACCCCAGTCCCTTTTAGAAAGAACTCTAAAATATTTTGAACATTACCATAGCATGCACTAGGTAGAGCAACTAACCTGTCTCTAGAAAGAACTCTAAGTATTTGAACATTACCATAGCATGCACTAGGTAGGTCAATTGAAACCCCATTCCCTTTTAGAAAGAACTCTCAAATATTTTGAACATTACCATAGCATGCACTAGGTAGGTCAATTGAAACCCCAGTTCCTTTTAGAAAGAACTCTAAGTATTTGAACATTACCATAGCAGCACTAGGTAGGTCAATTGAAACCCTAGTCCCTTTTAGAAAGAACTCTAAAATATTTTGAACATTACCATAGCATGCACTAGGTAGGTCAATTGAAACCCCAGTTCCTTTTAGAAAGAACTCTAAAATATTTTGAACATTACCATAGCATGCACTAGGTAGAGCAACTAACCTGTCTCTAGAAAGAACTCTAAGTATTTGAACATTACCATAGCAGCACTAGGTAGGTCAATTGTAACCCCAGTTCCTTTTAGAAAGAACTCTAAAATATTTTGAACATTACCATAGCATGCACTAGGTAGGTCAATTGAAACCCCAGTCCCTTTTAGAAAGAACTCTCAAATATTTTGAACATTACCATAGCATGCACTAGGTAGGGCAACTAACCTGTCTCTAGAAACAACTCTTAATATTTTGAACATTACCATAGCAGCACTAGGTAGGTCAATTGAAACCCCAGTTCCTTTTAGAAAGAACTCTAAAATATTTTGAACATTACCATAGCATGCACTAGGTAGAGCAACTAACCTGTCTCTAGAAAGAACTCTAAGTATTTGAACATTACCATAGCATGCACTAGGTAGGTCAATTGAAACCCCAGTCCCTTTTAGAAAGAACTCTAAAATATTTTGAACATTACCATAGCATGCACTAGGTAGGGCAACTAACCTGTCTCTAGAAAGAACTCTAAGTATATGAACATTACCATAGCATGCACTAGGTAGGTCAATTGAAACCCCAGTCCCTTTTAGAATGAACTCTCAAATATTTTGAACATTACCATAGCATGCACTAGGTAGGGCAACTAACCTGTCTCTAGAAAGAACTCTAAAATATGTTGAACACTACCATAGCATGCACTAGGTAGGTCAATTGAAACCCCAGTCCCTTTTAGAAAGAACTCTCAAATATTTTGAACATTACCATAGCATGCACTAGGTAGGGCAACTAACCTGTCTCTAGAAAGAACTCTAAGTATTTGAACATTACCATAGCATGCACTAGGTAGGTCAATTGAAACCCCAGTCCCTTTTAGAAAGAACTCTCAAATATTTTGAACATTACCATAGCATGCACTAGGTAGGGCAACTAACCTGTCTCTAGAAAAAACCCTAAGTATATGAACATTACCATAGCAGCACTAGGTAGGTCAATTGTAACCCCAGTTCCTTTTAGAAAGAACTCTAAAATATTTTGAACATTACCATAGCATGCACTAGGTAGGGCAACTAACCTGTCTCTAGAAACAACTCTTAATATTTTGAACATTACCATAGCAGCACTAGGTAGGTCAATTGAAACCCCAGTTCCTTTTAGAAAGAACTCTAAAATATTTTGAACATTACCATAGCATGCACTAGGTAGGGCAACTAACCTGTCTCTAGAAACAACTCTTAATATTTTGAACATTACAATAGCAGCACTAGGTAGGTCAATTGAAACCCCAGTCCCTTTTAGAAAGAACTCTCAAATATTTTGAACACTACTATAGCATGCACTAGGTAGGTCAATTGAAACCCCAGTCCCTTTTAGAAAGAACTCTCAAATATTTTGAACATTACCATAGCATGCACTAGGTAGGGCAACAAACCTGTCTCTAGAAACAACTCTTAATATTTTGAACATTACCATAGCAGCACTAGGTAGGTCAATTGAAACCCAAGTTCCTTTTAGAAAGAACTCTAAAATATTTTGAACATTACCATAGCATGCACTAGGTAGAGCAACTAACCTGTCTCTAGAAAGAACTCTAAGTATTTGAACATTACCATAGCATGCACTAGGTAGGTCAATTGAAACCCCATTCCCTTTTAGAAAGAACTCTCAAATATTTTGAACATTACCATAGCATGCACTAGGTAGGGCAACTAACCTGTCTCTAGAAAGAACTCTAAGTATTTGAACATTACCATAGCAGCACTAGGTAGCTCAATTGAAACCCTAGTCCCTTTTAGAAAAAACTCTAAAATATTTTGAACATTACCATAGCATGCACTAGGTAGGTCAATTGAAACCCCAGTTCCTTTTAGAAAGAACTCTAAAATATTTTGAACATTACCATAGCATGCACTAGGTAGAGCAACTAACCTGTCTCTAGAAAGAACTCTAAGTATTTGAACATTACCATAGCAGCACTAGGTAGGTCAATTGTAACCCCAGTTCCTTTTAGAAAGAACTCTAAAATATTTTGAACATTACCATAGCATGCACTAGGTAGGTCAATTGAAACCCCAGTCCCTTTTAGAAAGAACTCTCAAATATTTTGAACATTACCATAGCATGCACTAGGTAGGGCAACTAACCTGTCTCTAGAAACAACTCTTAATATTTTGAACATTACCATAGCAGCACTAGGTAGGTCAATTGAAACCCCAGTTCCTTTTAGAAAGAACTCTAAAATATTTTGAACATTACCATAGCATGCACTAGGTAGAGCAACAAACCTGTCTCTAGAAAGAACTCTAAGTATATGAACATTACCATAGCATGCACTAGGTAGGTCAATTGAAACCCCAGTCCCTTTTAGAATGAACTCTCAAATATTTTGAACATTACCATAGCATGCACTAGGTAGGGCAACTAACCTGTCTCTAGAAAGAACTCTAAAATATGTTGAACACTACCATAGCATGCACTAGGTAGGTCAATTGAAACCCCAGTCCCTTTTAGAAAGAACTCTCAAATATTTTGAACATTACCATAGCATGCACTAGGTAGGGCAACTAACCTGTCTCTAGAAAGAACTCTAAGTATTTGAACATTACCATAGCATGCACTAGGTAGGTCAATTGAAACCCCAGTTCCTTTTAGAAAGAACTCTAAAATATTTTGAACATTACCATAGCATGCACTAGGTAGAGCAACTAACCTGTCTCTAGAAAGAACTCTAAGTATTTGAACATTACCATAGCAGCACTAGGTAGGTCAATTGTAACCCCAGTTCCTTTTAGAAAGACTCTAAAATATTTTGAACATTACCATAGCATGCACTAGGTAGGTCAATTGAAACCCCAGTCCCTTTTAGAAAGAACTCTCAAATATTTTGAACATTACCATAGCATGCACTAGGTAGGGCAACTAACCTGTCTCTAGAAACAACTCTTAATATTTTGAACATTACCATAGCAGCACTAGGTAGGTCAATTGAAACCCCAGTTCCTTTTAGAAAGAACTCTAAAATATTTTGAACATTACCATAGCATGCACTAGGTAGAGCAACTAACCTGTCTCTAGAAAGAACTCTAAGTATATGAACATTACCATAGCATGCACTAGGTAGGTCAATTGAAACCCCAGTCCCTTTTAGAATGAACTCTCAAATATTTTGAACATTACCATAGCATGCACTAGGTAGGGCAACTAACCTGTCTCTAGAAAGAACTCTAAAATATGTTGAACACTACCATAGCATGCACTAGGTAGGTCAATTGAAACCCCAGTCCCTTTTAGAAAGAACTCTCAAATATTTTGAACATTACCATAGCATGCACTAGGTAGGGCAACTAACCTGTCTCTAGAAAGAACTCTAAGTATTTGAACATTACCATAGCATGCACTAGGTAGGTCAATTGAAACCCCAGTCCCTTTTAGAAAGAACTCTTAACTATTTTGAACATTAATTTACCATAGCATGCACTAGGTAGGGCAACTAACCTGTCTCTAGAAAGAACTCTAAGTATATGAACATTACCATAGCATGCACTAGGTAGGTCAATTGAAACCCCAGTCCCTTTTAGAATGAACTCTCAAATACTTTGAACATTACCATAGCATGCACTAGGTAGGGCAACTAACCTGTCTCTAGAAAGAACTCTAAGTATTTGAACATTACCATAGCAGCACTCGGTAGGTCAATTGTAACCCCAGTTCCTTTTAGAAAGAACTCTAAAATATTTTGAACATTACCATAGCATGCACTAGGTAGGTCAATTGAAACCCCAGTCCCTTTTAGAAAGAACTCTCAAATATTTTGAACATTACCATAGCATGCACTAGGTAGGGCAACTAACCTGTCTCTAGAAACAACTCTTAATATTTTGAACATTACCATAGCAGCACTAGGTAGGTCAATTGAAACCCCAGTTCCTTTTAGAAAGAACTCTAAAATATTTTGAACATTACCATAGCATGCACTAGGTAGAGCAACTAACCTGTCTCTAGAAAGAACTCTAAGTATATGAACATTATCATAGCATGCACTAGGTAGGTCAATTGAAACCCCAGTCCCTTTTAGAATGAACTCTCAAATATTTTGAACATTACCATAGCATGCACTAGGTAGGGCAACTAACCTGTCTCTAGAAAGAACTCTAAAATATGTTGAACACTACCATAGCATGCACTAGGTAGGTCAATTGAAACCCCAGTCCCTTTTAGAAAGAACTCTCAAATATTTTGAACATTACCATAGCATGCACTAGGTAGGGCAACTAACCTGTCTCTAGAAAGAACTCTAAGTATTTGAACATTACCATAGCATGCACTAGGTAGGTCAATTGAAACCCCAGTCCCTTTTAGAAAGAACTCTTAACTATTTTGAACATTAATTTACCATAGCATGCACTAGGTAGGGCAACTAACCTGTCTCTAGAAAGAACTCTAAGTATATGAACATTACCATAGCATGCACTAGGTAGGTCAATTGAAACCCCAGTCCCTTTTAGAATGAACTCTCAAATATTTTGAACATTACCATAGCATGCACTAGGTAGGGCAACTAACCTGTCTCTAGAAAGAACTCTAAGTATTTGAACATTACCATAGCATGCACTAGGTAGGTCAATTGAAACCCCAGTCCCTTTTAGAAAGAACTCTTAACTATTTTGAACTATAATTTACCATAGCATGCACTAGGTAGGGCAACTAACCTGTCTCTAGAAAGAACTCTAAGTATATGAACATTACCATAGCATGCACTAGGTAGGTCAATTGAAACTCCAGTCCCTTTTAGAAAGAACTCTAAAATATTTTGAACATTACCATAGCATGCACTAGGTAGGGCAACTAACCTGTCTCTAGAAACAACTCTAAGTATATGAACATTACCATAGCATGCACTAGGTAGGGCAACTAACCTGTCTCTAGAAAGAACTCTAAGTATATGAACATTACCATAGCATGCACTAGGTAGGTCAATTGAAACCCCAGTCCCTTTTAGAAAGAACTCTTAAATATTTTGAACATTACCATAGCATGCACTAGGTAGGGCAACTAACCTGTCTCTAGAAACAACTCTAAGTATATGAACATTACCATAGCTTGCACTAGGTAGGGCAACTAACCTGTCTCTAGAAACAACTCTAAGTATTTTGAACATTACCATAGCATGCACTAGGTAGGTCAATTGAAACCCCATTCCCTTTTAGAAAGAACTCTCAAATATTTTGAACATTACCATAGCATGCACTAGGTAGGGCAACTAACCTGTCTCTAGAAAGAACTCTAAGTATATGAACATTACCATAGCATGCACTAGGTAGGTCAATTGAAACCCCAGTTCCTTTTAGAAAGAACTCTAAAATATTTTGAACATTACCATAGCATGCACTAGGTAGAGCAACTAACCTGTCTCTAGAAAGAACTCTAAGTATTTGAACATTACCATAGCATGCACTAGGTAGGTCAATTGAAACCCCAGTCCCTTTTAGAAAGAACTCTAAAATATTTTGAACATTACCATAGCATGCACTAGGTAGGGCAACTAACCTGTCTCCAGAAAGAACTCTAAGTATTTGAACATTACCATAGCATGCACTAGGTAGGTCAATTGAAACCCCAGTCCCTTTTAGAAAGAACTCTTAACTATTTTGAACATTAATTTACCATAGCATGCACTAGGTAGGGCAACTAACCTGCCTCTAGAAAGAACTCTAAGTATATGAACATTACCATAGCATGCAGTAGGTAGGTCAATTGAAACTCCAGTCCCTTTTAGAAAGAACTCTAAAATATTTTGAACATTACCATAGCATGCACTAGGTAGGGCAACTAATCCTCTCTAGAAACAACTCTAAGTATTTTTAACATTACCATAGCATGCACTAGGTAGGTCAATTGAAACCCCATTCTTTTTTAGAAAGAACTCTAAAATATTTTGAACATTACCATAGCATGCACTAGGTAGGGCAACTAACCTGTCTCTAGAAAGAACTCTAAGTATTTTTAACATTACCATAGCATGCACTAGGTAGGTCAATTGAAACCCCATTCCCTTTTAGAAAGAACTCTAAAATATTTTGAACATTAATTTACCATAGCATGCACTAGGTAGGGCAACTAACCTGTCTCTAGAAACAACTCTAAGTATATGAACATTACCATAGCATGCACTAAGTAGGTCAATTGAAACTCCAGTCCCTTTTAGAAAGAACTCTAAAATATTTTGAACATTACCATAGCATGCACTAGGTAGAGCAACTAACCTGTCTCTAGAAAGAGCTCTAACTATTTGAACATTACCATAGCATGCACTAGGTAGGTCAATTGAAACCCCAGTCCCTTTTAGAAAGAACTCTTAAATATTATGAACATTACCATAGCATGCACTAGGTAGGGCAACTAACCTGTCTCTAGAAACAACTCTAAGTATATGAACATTACCATAGCTTGCACTAGGTAGGGCAACTAACCTGTCTCTAGAAACAACTCTAAGTATTTTTAACATTACCATAGCTTGCACTAGGTAGGTCAATTGAAACCCCATTCCCTTTTAGAAAGAACTCTAAAATATTTTGAACATTACCATAGCATGCACTAGGTAGGGCAACTTACCTGTCTCTAGAAACAACTCTAAGTATTTTTAACATTACCATAGCTTGCACTAGGTAGGTCAATTGAAACCCCATTCCCTTTTAGAAAGAACTCTAAAATATTTTGAACATTACCATAGCATGTACTAGGTAGGGCAACTAACCTGTCTCTAGAAAGAACTCTTAAGTATTTGAACATTACCATAGCATGCACTAGGTAGGTCAAATGAAACCCCAGTCCCTTTTAGAAAGAACTCTAAAATATTTTGAACATTACCATAGCATGCACTAGGTAGGGCAACTAACCTGTCTCTAGAAACAACTCTAAGTATATGAACATTACCATAGCTTGCACTAGGTAGGTCAATTGAAACCCCAGTCCCTTTAGAATGAACTCTCAAATATTTTGAACATTACCATAGCATGCACTAGGTAGGGCAACAAACCTGTCTCTAGAAAGAACTCTAAAATATGTTGAACATTACCATAGCATGCACTAGGTAGGTCAAATGAAACCCCATTCCCTTTTAGAAAGAACTCTAAAATATGTTGAACACTACCATAGCATACACTAGGTAGGGCAACTAACCTGTCTCTAGAAACAACTCTAAGTATTTTGAACATTACCATAGCATGCACTAGGTAGGTCAATTGAAACCCCAGTCCCTTTTAGAAAGAACTCTAAAATATTTTGAACATTACCATAGCATGCACTAGGTAGGTCAATTGAAACCCCAGTCCCTTTTAGAAAGAACTCTAAAATATTTTGAACATTACCATAGCATGCACTAGGTAGGGCAACTAACCTGTCTCTAGAAACAACTCTAAGTATTTTTAACATTACCATAGCATGCACTAGGTAGGTCAATTGAAACCCCATTCCCTTTTAGAAAGAACTCTAAAATATTTTGAACATTACCATAGCATGCACTAGGTAGGGCAACTAACCTGTCTCTAGAAAGAACTCTAAGTATTTGAACATTACCATAGCATGCACTAGGTAGGTCAATTGAAACCCCATTCACTTTAGAAAGAACTCTAAAATATTTTTAACATTACCATAGCATGCACTAGGTAGGTCAATTGAAACCCCAGTCCCTTTAGAAAGAACTCTAAAATATTTTGAACATTACCATAACATGCACTAGGTAGGGCAACTTACCTGTCTCTAGAAACAACTCTAAGTATTTTTAACATTACCATAGCTTGCACTAGGTAGGTCAATTGAAACCCCAGTCCCTTTAGAATGAACTCTCAAATATTTTGAACATTACCATAGCATGCACTAGGTAGGGCAACAAACCTGTCTCTAGAAAGAACTCTAAAATATGTTGAACATTACCATAGCATGCACTAGGTAGGTCAAATGAAACCCCATTCCCTTTTAGAAAGAACTCTAAAATATGTTGAACACTACCATAGCATACACTAGGTAGGGCAACTAACCTGTCTCTAGAAACAACTCTAAGTATTTTGAACATTACCATAGCATGCACTAGGTAGGTCAATTGAAACCCCAGTCCCTTTTAGAAAGAACTCTAAAATATTTTGAACATTACCATAGCATGCACTAGGTAGGTCAATTGAAACCCCAGTCCCTTTTAGAAAGAACTCTAAAATATTTTGAACATTACCATAGCATGCACTAGGTAGGGCAACTAACCTGTCTCTAGAAACAACTCTAAGTATTTT
Source organism: Steromphala cineraria (assembly GCA_916613615.1). NCBI lineage: Eukaryota > Metazoa > Mollusca > Gastropoda > Trochida > Trochidae > Steromphala > Steromphala cineraria. Next base: position 10,114,349 of record OU744730.1, read on the forward strand.
TAACATTACCATAGCATGCACTAGGTAGGTCAATTGAAACCCCATTCCCTTTTAGAAAGAACTCTAAAATATTTTGAACATTACCATAGCATGCACTAGGTAGGGCAACTAACCTGTCTCTAGAAAGAACTCTAAGTATTTGAACATTACCATAGCATGCACTAGGTAGGTCAATTGAAACCCCATTCACTTTAGAAAGAACTCTAAAATATTTTTAACATTACCATAGCATGCACTAGGTAGGTCAATTGAAACCCCAGTCCCTTTAGAAAGAACTCTAAAATATTTTGAACATTACCATAACATGCACTAGGTAGGGCAACTTACCTGTCTCTAGAAACAACTCTAAGTATTTTTAACATTACCATAGCATGCACTAGGTAGGTCAATTGAAACCCCATTCCCTTTAAGAAAGAACTCTAAAATATTTTGAACATTACCATAGCATGCACTAGGTAGGACAACTAACCTGTCTCTAGAAACAACTCTAAGTATTTTTAACATTACCATAGCATGCACTAGGTAGGTCAATTGAAACCCCATTCCCTTTAAGAAAGAACTCTAAAATATTTTGAACATTACCATAGCTTGCACCAGGTAGGTCAATTGAAACCCCAGTCCCTTTTAGAAAGAACTCTAAAATATTTTGAACATTACCATAGCATGCACTAGGTAGGGCAACAAACCTGTCTCTAGAAAGAACTCTAAAATATGTTGAACACTACCATAGCATACACTAGGTAGGGCAACTAACCTGTCTCTAGAAACAACTCTAAGTATTTTTAACATTACCATAGCATGCACTAGGTAGGTCAATTGAAACCCCATTCCCTTTTAGAAAGAACTCTAAAATATTTTGAACATTAATTTACCATAGCATGCACTAGGTAGGGCAACTAACCTGTCTCTAGAAACAACTCTAAGTATATGAACATTACCATAGCATGCACTAGGTAGGTCAATTGAAACTCCAGTCCCTTTTAGAAAGAACTCTAAAATATTTTGAACATTACCATAGCATGCACTAGGTAGAGCAACTAACCTGTCTCTAGAAAGAGCTCTAACTATTTGAACATTACCATAGCATGCACTAGGTAGGTCAATTGAAACCCCAGTCCCTTTTAGAAAGAACTCTTAAATATTATGAACATTACCATAGCATGCACTAGGTAGGGCAACTAACCTGTCTCTAGAAACAACTCTAAGTATATGAACATTACCATAGCTTGCACTAGGTAGGGCAACTAACCTGTCTCTAGAAACAACTCTAAGTATTTTTAACATTACCATAGCTTGCACTAGGTAGGTCAATTGAAACCCCATTCCCTTTTAGAAAGAACTCTAAAATATTTTGAACATTACCATAGCATGCACTAGGTAGGGCAACTTACCTGTCTCTAGAAACAACTCTAAGTATTTTTAACATTACCATAGCTTGCACTAGGTAGGTCAATTGAAACCCCATTCCCTTTTAGAAAGAACTCTAAAATATTTTGAACATTACCATAGCATGTACTAGGTAGGGCAACTAACCTGTCTCTAGAAAGAACTCTTAAGTATTTGAACATTACCATAGCATGCACTAGGTAGGTCAAATGAAACCCCAGTCCCTTTTAGAAAGAACTCTAAAATATTTTGAACATTACCATAGCATGCACTAGGTAGGGCAACTAACCTGTCTCTAGAAACAACTCTAAGTATATGAACATTACCATAGCTTGCACTAGGTAGGTCAATTGAAACCCCAGTCCCTTTAGAATGAACTCTCAAATATTTTGAACATTACCATAGCATGCACTAGGTAGGGCAACAAACCTGTCTCTAGAAAGAACTCTAAAATATGTTGAACATTACCATAGCATGCACTAGGTAGGTCAAATGAAACCCCATTCCCTTTTAGAAAGAACTCTAAAATATGTTGAACACTACCATAGCATACACTAGGTAGGGCAACTAACCTGTCTCTAGAAACAACTCTAAGTATTTTGAACATTACCATAGCATGCACTAGGTAGGTCAATTGAAACCCCAGTCCCTTTTAGAAAGAACTCTAAAATATTTTGAACATTACCATAGCATGCACTAGGGAGGTCAATTGAAACCCCAGTCCCTTTTAGAAAGAACTCTAAAATATTTTGAACATTACCATAGCATGCACTAGGTAGGGCAACTAACCTGTCTCTAGAAACAACTCTAAGTATTTTTAACATTACCATAGCATGCACTAGGTAGGTCAATTGAAACCCCATTCCCTTTTAGAAAGAACTCTAAAATATTTTGAACATTACCATAGCATGCACTAGGTAGGGCAACTAACCTGTCTCTAGAAAGAACTCTAAGTATTTGAACATTACCATAGCATGCACTAGGTAGGTCAATTGAAACCCCATTCACTTTAGAAAGAACTCTAAAATATTTTTAACATTACCATAGCATGCACTAGGTAGGTCAATTGAAACCCCAGTCCCTTTAGAAAGAACTCTAAAATATTTTGAACATTACCATAACATGCACTAGGTAGGGCAACTTACCTGTCTCTAGAAACAACTCTAAGTATTTTTAACATTACCATAGCATGCACTAGGTAGGTCAATTGAAACCCCATTCCCTTTAAGAAAGAACTCTAAAATATTTTGAACATTACCATAGCATGCACTAGGTAGGACAACTAACCTGTCTCTAGAAACAACTCTAAGTATTTTTAACATTACCATAGCATGCACTAGGTAGGTCAATTGAAACCCCATTCCCTTTAAGAAAGAACTCTAAAATATTTTGAACATTACCATAGCTTGCACCAGGTAGGTCAATTGAAACCCCAGTCCCTTTTAGAAAGAACTCTAAAATATTTTTAACATTACCATAGCATGCACTAGGTAGGGCAACTAACCTGTCTCTAGAAACAACTCTAAGTATATGAACATTACCATAGCTTGCACTAGGTAGGTCAATTGAAACCCCAGTCCCTTTAGAATGAACTCTCAAATATTTTGAACATTACCATAGCATGCACTAGGTAGGGCAACAAACCTGTCTCTAGAAAGAACTCTAAAATATGTTGAACACTACCATAGCATACACTAGGTAGGGCAACTAACCTGTCTCTAGAAACAACTCTAAGTATTTTTAACATTACCATAGCATGCACTAGGTAGGTCAATTGAAACCCCAGTCCCTTTTAGAAAGAACTCTAAAATATTTTGAACATTACCATAGCATGCACTAGGTAGGGCAACTAACCTGTCTCTAGAAAGAACTCTAAGTATTTGAACATTACCATAGCATGCACTAGGTAGGTCAATTGAAACCCCATTCACTTTAGAAAGAACTCTAAAATATTTTTAACATTACCATAGCATGCACTAGGTAGGTCAATTGAAACCCCAGTCCCTTTAGAAAGAACTCTAAAATATTTTGAACATTACCATAACATGCACTAGGTAGGGCAACTTACCTGTCTCTAGAAACAACTCTAAGTATTTTTAACATTACCATAGCATGCACTAGGTAGGTCAATTGAAACCCCATTCCCTTTAAGAAAGAACTCTAAAATATTTTGAACATTACCATAGCATGCACTAGGTAGGACAACTAACCTGTCTCTAGAAACAACTCTAAGTATTTTTAACATTACCATAGCTTGCACCAGGTAGGTCAATTGAAACCCCATTCCCTTTTAGAAAGAACTCTAAAATATTTTGAACATTACCATAGCATGCACTATGTAGGGCAACTAACCTGTCTCTAGAAAGAACTCTAAGTATTTGAACATTACCATAGCATGCACTAGGTAGGTCAATTGAAACCCCAGTCCCTTTTAGAAAGAACTCTAAAATATTTTGAACATTACCATAGCATGCACTAGGTAGGGCAACTAACCTGTCTCTAGAAACAACTCTTAGTATTTTTAACATTACCATAGCATGCACTAGGTAGGGCAACTAACCTGTCTCTAGAAACAACTCTTAGTATTTTTAACATTACCATAGCATGCACTAGGTAGGTCAATTGAAACCCCAGTCCCTTTGAAAAAACTCTAAAATATTTTGAACATTACCATAGCATGCACTAGGTAGGGCAACTAACCTGTCTCTAGAAACAACTCTTAATATTTTTAACATTACCATAGCATGCACTAGGTAGGGCAACTAACCTGTCTCTAGAAAGAACTCTAAGTATATGAACATTACCATAGCATGCACTAGGTAGGTCAATTGAAACCCCAGTCCCTTTTAGAATGAACTCTCAAATATTTTGAACATTACCATAGCATGCACTAGGTAGGGCAACTAACCTGTCTCTAGAAAGAACTCTAAAATATGTTGAACACTACCATAGCATGCACTAGGTAGGGAAACTAACCTGTCTCTAGAAACAACTCTAAGTATTTTTAACATTACCATAGCATGCACTAGGTAGGTCAATTGAAACCCCATTCCCTTTTAGAAAGAACTCTAAAATATTTTGAACATTACCATAGCATGCACTAGGTAGGGCAACTTACCTGTCTCTAGAAACAACTCTAAGTATTTTTAACATTACCATAGCTTGCACTAGGTAGGTCAATTGAAACCCCATTCCCTTTTAGAAAGAACTCTAAAATATTTTGAACATTACCATAGCATGTACTAGGTAGGGCAACTAACCTGTCTCTAGAAAGAACTCTTAAGTATTTGAACATTACCATAGCATGCACTAGGTAGGTCAAATGAAACCCCAGTCCCTTTTAGAAAGAACTCTAAAATATTTTGAACATTACCATAGCATGCACTAGGTAGGGCAACTAACCTGTCTCTAGAAACAACTCTAAGTATATGAACATTACCATAGCTTGCACTAGGTAGGTCAATTGAAACCCCAGTCCCTTTAGAATGAACTCTCAAATATTTTGAACATTACCATAGCATGCACTAGGTAGGGCAACAAACCTGTCTCTAGAAAGAACTCTAAAATATGTTGAACACTACCATAGCATACACAAGGTAGGGCAACTAACCTGTCTCTAGAAACAACTCTAAGTATTTTTAACATTACCATAGCATGCACTAGGTAGGTCAATTGAAACCCCATTCCCTTTGATAAAGAACTCTAAAATATTTTGAACATTACCATAGCATGCACTAGGTAGGGCAACTAACCTGTCTCTAGAAAGAACTCTAAGTATTTGAACATTACCATAGCATGCACTAGGTAGGTCAATTGAAACCCCATTCACTTTAGAAAGAACTCTAAAATATTTTTAACATTACCATAGCATGCACTAGGTAGGTCAATTGAAACCCCAGTCCCTTTAGAAAGAACTCTAAAATATTTTGAACATTACCATAACATGCACTAGGTAGGGCAACTTACCTGTCTCTAGAAACAACTCTAAGTATTTTTAACATTACCATAGCATGCACTAGGTAGGTCAATTGAAACCCCATTCCCTTTAAGAAAGAACTCTAAAATATTTTGAACATTACCATAGCATGCACTAGGTAGGACAACTAACCTGTCTCTAGAAACAACTCTAAGTATTTTTAACATTACCATAGCTTGCACCAGGTAGGTCAATTGAAACCCCATTCCCTTTTAGAAAGAACTCTAAAATATTTTGAACATTACCATAGCATGCACTTTGTAGGGCAACTAACCTGTCTCTAGAAAGAACTCTAAGTATTTGAACATTACCATAGCATGCACTAGGTAGGTCAATTGAAACCCCAGTCCCTTTTAGAAAGAACTCTAAAATATTTTGAACATTACCATAGCATGCACTAGGTAGGGCAACTAACCTGTCTCTAGAAAGAACTCTAAGTATTTTTAACATTACCATAGCATGCACTAGGTAGGTCAATTGAAACCCCATTCCCTTTTAGAAAGAACTCTAAAATATTTTGAACATTACCATAGCATGCACTAGGTAAGGCAACTAACCTGTCTCTAGAAACAACTCTTAGTATTTTTAACATTACCATAGCATGCACTAGGTAGGGCAACTAACCTGTCTCTAGAAACAACTCTAAGTATATGAACATTACCATAGCTTGCACTAGGTAGGTCAATTGAAACCCCAGTCCCTTTAGAATGAACTCTCAAATATTTTGAACATTACCATAGCATGCACTAGGTAGGGCAACAAACCTGTCTCTAGAAAGAACTCTAAAATATGTTGAACACTACCATAGCATACACTAGGTAGGGCAACTAACCTGTCTCTAGAAACAACTCTAAGTATTTTTAACATTACCATAGCATGCACTAGGTAGGTCGATTGAAACCCCATTCCCTTTTAGAAAGAACTCTAAAATATTTTGAACATTACCATAGCATGCACTAGGTAGGGCAACTAACCTGTCTCTAGAAAGAACTCTAAGTATTTGAACATTACCACAGCATGCACTAGGTAGGTCAATTGAAACCCCATTCACTTTAGAAAGAACTCTAAAATATTTTTAACATTACCATAGCATGCACTAGGTAGGTCAATTGAAACCCCAGTCCCTTTAGAAAGAACTCTAAAATATTTTGAACATTACCATAACATGCACTAGGTAGGGCAACTTACCTGTCTCTAGAAACAACTCTAAGTATTTTTAACATTACCATAGCATGCACTAGGTAGGTCAATTGAAACCCCATTCCCTTTAAGAAAGAACTCTAAAATATTTTGAACATTACCATAGCATGCACTAGGTAGGACAACTAACCTGTCTCTAGAAACAACTCTAAGTATTTTTAACATTACCATAGCTTGCACCAGGTAGGTCTATTGAAACCCCATTCCCTTTTAGAAAGAACTCTAAAATATTTTGAACATTACCATAGCATGCACTTTGTAGGGCAACTAACCTGTCTCTAGAAAGAACTCTAAGTATTTGAACATTACCATAGCATGCACTAGGTAGGTCAATTGAAACCCCAGTCCCTTTTAGAAAGAACTCTAAAATATTTTGAACATTACCATAGCATGCACTAGGTAGGGCAACTAACCTGTCTCTAGAAACAACTCTTAGTATTTTTAACATTACCATAGCATGCACTAGGTAGGGCAACTAACCTGTCTCTAGAAACAACTCTAAGTATATGAACATTACCATAGCTTGCACTAGGTAGGTCAATTGAAACCCCAGTCCCTTTAGAATGAACTCTCAAATATTTTGAACATTACCATAGCATGCACTAGGTAGGGCAACTAACCTGTCTCTAGAAACAACTCTAAGTATTTTTAACATTACCATAGCATGCACTAGGTAGGTCAATTGAAACCCCATTCCCTTTTAGAAAGAACTCTAAAATATTTTGAACATTACCATAGCATGCACTAGGTAGGGCAACTAACCTGTCTCTAGAAAGAACTCTAAGTATTTGAACATTACCACAGCATGCACTAGGTAGGTCAATTGAAACCCCATTCACTTTAGAAAGAACTCTAAAATATTTTTAACATTACCATAGCATGCACTAGGTAGGTCAATTGAAACCCCAGTCCCTTTAGAAAGAACTCTAAAATATTTTGAACATTACCATAACATGCACTAGGTAGGGCAACTTACCTGTCTCTAGAAACAACTCTAAGTATTTTTAACATTACCATAGCATGCACTAGGTAGGTCAATTGAAACCCCATTCTCTTTAAGAAAGAACTCTAAAATATTTTGAACATTACCATAGCATGCACTAGGTAGGACAACTAACCTGTCTCTAGAAACAACTCTAAGTATTTTTAACATTACCATAGCTTGCACCAGGTAGGTCTATTGAAACCCCATTCCCTTTTAGAAAGAACTCTAAAATATTTTGAACATTACCATAGCATGCACTTTGTAGGGCAACTAACCTGTCTCTAGAAAGAACTCTAAGTATTTGAACATTACCATAGCATGCACTAGGTAGGTCAATTGAAACCCCAGTCCCTTTTAGAAAGAACTCTAAAATATTTTGAACATTACCATAGCATGCACTAGGTAGGGCAACTAACCTGTCTCTAGAAACAACTCTTAGTATTTTTAACATTACCATAGCATGCACTTTGTAGGGCAACTAACCTGTCTCTAGAAAGAACTCTAAGTATTTGAACATTACCATAGCATGCACTAGGTAGGTCAATTGAAACCCCATTCCCTTTTAGAAAGAACTCTAAAATATTTTGAACATTACCATAGCATGCACTAGGTAGGGCAACTAACCTGTCTCTAGAAAGAACTCTAAGTATTTGAACATTACCATAGCATGCACTAGGTAGGTCAATTGAAACCCCATTCACTTTAGAAAGAACTCTAAAATATTTTTAACATTACCATAGCATGCACTAGGTAGGTCAATTGAAACCCCAGTCCCTTTAGAAAGAACTCTAAAATATTTTGAACATTACCATAACATGCACTAGGTAGGGCAACTTACCTGTCTCTAGAAACAACTCTAAGTATTTTTAACATTACCATAGCATGCACTAGGTAGGTCAATTGAAACCCCATTCCCTTTAAGAAAGAACTCTAAAATATTTTGAACATTACCATAGCATGCACTAGGTAGGACAACTAACCTGTCTCTAGAAACAACTCTTAGTATTTTTAACATTACCATAGCTTGCACCAGGTAGGTCAATTGAAACCCCATTCCCTTTTAGAAAGAACTCTAAAATATTTTGAACATTACCATAGCATGCACTTTGTAGGGCAACTAACCTGTCTCTAGAAAGAACTCTAAGTATTTGAACATTACCATAGCATGCACTAGGTAGGTCAATTGAAACCCCAGTCCCTTTTAGAAAGAACTCTAAAATATTTTGAACATTACCATAGCATGCACTAGGTAGGGCAACTAACCTGTCTCTAGAAAGAACTCTAAGTATTTTTAACATTACCATAGCATGCACTAGGTAGGTCAATTGAAACCCCATTCCCTTTTAGAAAGAACTCTAAAATATTTTGAACATTACCATAGCATGCACTAGGTAAGGCAACTAACCTGTCTCTAGAAACAACTCTTAGTATTTTTAACATTACCATAGCATGCACTAGGTAGGGCAACTAACCTGTCTCTAGAAACAACTCTAAGTATATGAACATTACCATAGCTTGCACTAGGTAGGTCAATTGAAACCCCAGTCCCTTTAGAATGAACTCTCAAATATTTTGAACATTACCATAGCATGCACTAGGTAGGGCAACAAACCTGTCTCTAGAAAGAACTCTAAAATATGTTGAACACTACCATAGCATACACTAGGTAGGGCAACTAACCTGTCTCTAGAAACAACTCTAAGTATTTTTAACATTACCATAGCATGCACTAGGTAGGTCAATTGAAACCCCATTCCCTTTTAGAAAGAACTCTAAAATATTTTGAACATTACCATAGCATGCACTAGGTAGGGCAACTAACCTGTCTCTAGAAAGAACTCTAAGTATTTGAACATTACCATAGCATGCACTAGGTAGGTCAATTGAAACCCCATTCACTTTAGAAAGAACTCTAAAATATTTTTAACATTACCATAGCATGCACTAGGTAGGTCAATTGAAACCCCAGTCCCTTTAGAAAGAACTCTAAAATATTTTGAACATTACCATAACATGCACTAGGTAGGGCAACTTACCTGTCTCTAGAAACAACTCTAAGTATTTTTAACATTACCATAGCATGCACTAGGTAGGTCAATTGAAACGCCATTCCCTTTAAGAAAGAACTCTAAAATATTTTGAACATTACCATAGCATGCACTAGGTAGGACAACTAACCTGTCTCTAGAAACAACTCTAAGTATTTTTAACATTACCATAGCTTGCACCAGGTAGGTCAATTGAAACCCCATTCCCTTTTAGAAAGAACTCTAAAATATTTTGAACATTACCATAGCATGCACTTTGTAGGGCAACTAACCTGTCTCTAGAAAGAACTCTAAGTATTTGAACATTACCATAGCATGCACTAGGTAGGTCAATTGAAACCCCAGTCCCTTTTAGAAAGAACTCTAAAATATTTTGAACAATACCATAGCATGCACTAGGTAGGGCAACTAACCTGTCTCTAGAAACAACTCTTAGTATTTTTAACATTACCATAGCATGCACTAGGTAGGGCAACTAACCTGTCTCTAGAAACAACTCTTAGTATTTTTAACATTACCATAGCATGCACTAGGTAGGTCAATTGAAACCCCAGTCCCTTTGAAAAAACTCTAAAATATTTTGAACATTACCATAGCATGCACTAGGTAGGGCAACTAACCTGTCTCTAGAAACAACTCTTAATATTTTTAACATTACCATAGCATGCACTAGGTAGGGCAACTAACCTGTCTCTAGAAAGAACTCTAAGTATATGAACATTACCATAGCATGCACTAGGTAGGTCAATTGAAACCCCAGTCCCTTTTAGAATGAATTCTCAAATATTTTGAACATTACCATAGCATGAACTAGGTAGGGCAACTAACCTGTCTCTAGAAAGAACTCTAAAATATGTTGAACACTACCATAGCATGCACTAGGTAGGGAAACTAACCTGTCTCTAGAAACAACTCTAAGTATTTTTAACATTACCATAGCATGCACTAGGTAGGTCAATTGAAACCCCATTCCCTTTTAGAAAGAACTCTAAAATATTTTGAACATTACCATAGCATGCACTAGGTAGGGCAACTTACCTGTCTCTAGAAACAACTCTAAGTATTTTTAACATTACCATAGCTTGCACTAGGTAGGTCAATTGAAACCCTAGTCCCTTTAGAAAGAACTCTTAAATATTTTGAACATTACCATAGCATGCACTAGGTAGGGCAACTAACCTGTCTCTAGAAACAACTCTAAGTATTTTTTACATTACCATAGCGTGCACTAGGTAGGTCAATTGAAACCCCATTCCCTTTTAGAAAGAACTCTAAAATATTTTGAACATTACCATAGCATGCACTAGGTAGGGCAACTAACCTGTCTCTAGAAAGAACTCTAAGTATTTGAACATTACCATAGCATGCACTAGGTAGGTCAATTGAAACCCCATTCACTTTAGAAAGAACTCTAAAATATTTTTAACATTACCATAGCATGCACTAGGTAGGTCAATTGAAACCCCAGTCCCTTTAGAAAGAACTCTAAAATATTTTGAACATTACCATAACATGCACTAGGTAGGGCAACTTACCTGTCTCTAGAAACAACTCTAAGTATTTTTAACATTACCATAGCATGCACTAGGTAGGTCAATTGAAACCCCATTCCCTTTAAGAAAGAACTCTAAAATATTTTGAACATTACCATAGCATGCACTAGGTAGGACAACTAACCTGTCTCTAGAAACAACTCTAAGTATTTTTAACATTACCATAGCTTGCACCAGGTAGGTCAATTGAAACCCCATTCCCTTTTAGAAAGAACTCTAAAATATTTTGAACATTACCATAGCATGCACTTTGTAGGGCAACTAACCTGTCTCTAGAAAGAACTCTAAGTATTTGAACATTACCATAGCATGCACTAGGTAGGTCAATTGAAACCCCAGTCCCTTTTAGAAAGAACTCTAAAATATTTTGAACAATACCATAGCATGCACTAGGTAGGGCAACTAACCTGTCTCTAGAAACAACTCTTAGTATTTTTAACATTACCATAGCATGCACTAGGTAGGGCAACTAACCTGTCTCTAGAAACAACTCTTAGTATTTTTAACATTACCATAGCATGCACTAGGTAGGTCAATTGAAACCCCAGTCCCTTTGAAAAAACTCTAAAATATTTTGAACATTACCATAGCATGCACTAGGTAGGGCAACTAACCTGTCTCTAGAAACAACTCTTAATATTTTGAACATTACCATAGCTTGCACTAGGTAGGGCAACTAACCTGTCTCTAGAGAGAACTCTTAGTATATGAACATTACCATAGCATGCACTAGGTAGGTCAATTGAAACCCCAGTCCCTTTTAGAATGAATTCTCAAATATTTTGAACATTACCATAGCATGAACTAGGTAGGGCAACTAACCTGTCTCTAGAAAGAACTCTAAAATATGTTGAACACTACCATAGCATGCACTAGGTAGGGAAACTAACCTGTCTCTAGAAACAACTCTAAGTATTTTTAACATTACCATAGCATGCACTAGGTAGGTCAATTGAAACCCCATTCCCTTTTAGAAAGAACTCTAAAATATTTTGAACATTACCATAGCATGCACTAGGTAGGGCAACTTACCTGTCTCTAGAAACAACTCTAAGTATTTTTAACATTACCATAGCTTGCACTAGGTAGGTCAATTGAAACCCTAGTCCCTTTAGAAAGAACTCTTAAATATTTTGAACATTACCATAGCATGCACTAGGTAGGGCAACTAACCTGTCTCTAGAAACAACTCTAAGTATTTTTTACATTACCATAGCGTGCACTAGGTAGGTCAATTGAAACCCCATTCCCTTTTAGAAAGAACTCTAAAATATTTTGAACATTACCATAGCATGTACTAGGTAGGGCAACTAACCTGTCTCTAGAAAGAACTCTTAAGTATTTGAACATTACCATAGCATGCACTAGGTAGGTCAAATGAAACCCCAGTCCCTTTTAGAAAGAACTCTAAAATATTTTGAACATTACCATAGCATGCACTAGGTAGGGCAACTAACCTGTCTCTAGAAACAACTCTAAGTATATGAACATTACCATAGCTTGCACTAGGTAGGTCAATTGAAACCCCAGTCCCTTTAGAATGAACTCTCAAATCATTTGAACATTACCATAGCATGCACTAGGTAGGGCAACAAACCTGTCTCTAGAAAGAACTCTAAAATATGTTGAACACTACCATAGCATACACTAGGTAGGGCAACTAACCTGTCTCTAGAAACAACTCTAAGTATTTTTAACATTACCATAGCATGCACTAGGTAGGTCAATTGAAACCCCATTCCCTTTTAGAAAGAACTCTAAAATATTTTGAACATTACCATAGCATGCACTAGGTAGGTCAATTGAAACCCCATTCACTTTAGAAAGAACTCTAAAATATTTTTAACATTACCATAGCATGCACTAGGTAGGTCAATTGAAACCCCAGTCCCTTTAGAAAGAACTCTAAAATATTTTGAACATTACCATAACATGCACTAGGTAGGGCAACTTACCTGTCTCTAGAAACAACTCTAAGTATTTTTAACATTACCATAGCATGCACTAGGTAGGTCAATTGAAACCCCATTCCCTTTAAGAAAGAACTCTAAAATATTTTGAACATAACCATAGCATGCACTAGGTAGGACAACTAACCTGTCTCTAGAAAGAACTCTAAGTATTTTTAACATTACCATAGCTTGCACCAGGTAGGTCAATTGAAACCCCATTCCCTTTTAGAAAGAACTCTAAAATATTTTGAACATTACCATAGCATGCACTTTGTAGGGCAACTAACCTGTCTCTAGAAAGAACTCTAAGTATTTGAACATTACCATAGCATGCACTAGGTAGGTCAATTGAAACCCCAGTCCATTTTAGAAAGAACTCTAAAATATTTTGAACATTACCATAGCATGCACTTTGTAGGGCAACTAACCTGTCTCTAGAAAGAACTCTAAGTATTTGAACATTACCATAGCATGCACTAGGTAGGTCAATTGAAACCCCAGTCCCTTTTAGAAAGAACTCTAAAATATTTTGAACATTACCATAGCATGCACTAGGTAGGGCAACTAACCTGTCTCTAGAAACAACTCTTAGTATTTTTAACATTACCATAGCATGCACTAGGTAGGGCAACTAACCTGTCTCTAGAAACAACTCTTAGTATTTTTAACATTACCATAGCATGCACTAGGTAGGTCAATTGAAACCCCAGTCCCTTTGAAAAAACTCTAAAATATTTTGAACATTACCATAGCATGCACTAGGTAGGGCAACTAACCTGTCTCTAGAAACAACTCTTAATATTTTGAACATTACCATAGCATGCACTAGGTAGGTCAATTGAAACCTCAGTCCCTTTAGAAAGAACTCTAAAATATATTGAACATTACCATAGCAAGCACTATGTAGGGCAACTAACCTGTCTCTAGAAACAACTCTTAGTATTTTTAACATTACCATAGCTTGCACTAGGTAGGTCAATTGAAACCCCAGTCCCTTTTAGAAAAAATCTCTAAAATATTTTGAACATTACCATAGCATGCACTATGTAGGGCAACTAACCTGTCTCTAGAAAGAACTCTAAGTATTTGAACATTACCATAACATGCACTAGGTTGGGCAACTAACCTGTCTCTAGAAACAACTCTAAGTAGTTTTAACATTACCACATCATGCACTAGGTAGGTCAATTGAAACCCCACTCTAAGTATTTTTAACATTACCATAGCATGCACTAGGTAGGTCAATTGAAACCCCATTCCCTTTTAGAAAGAACTCTAAAATATTTTGAACATTACCATAGCATGCACTAGGTAGGGCAACTTACCTGTCTCTAGAAAGAACTCTAAGTATGTGAACATTACCATAGCATGCACTAGGTAGGTCAATTGAAACCCCAGTCCCTTTTAGAAAGAACTCTAAAATATTTTGAACATTACCATAGCATGCACTAGGTAGGGCAACTAACCTGTCTCTAGAAACAACTCTAAGTATTTTTAACATTACCATAGCATGCACTAGGTAGGTCAATTGAAACCCCAGTCCTTTTTAGAAAGAACTCTAAAATATTTTGAACTTTACCATAGCATGCACTAGGTAAGGCAACTAACCTGTCTCTAGAAACAACTCTTAATATTTTGAACATTACCATAGCATGCACTAGGTAGGTCAATTGAAACCCCAGTCCCTTTAAAAAAACTCTAAAATATTTTTAACATTACCATAGCATGCACTAGGTAGGGCAACTAACCTGTCTCTAGAAACAACTCTTAATATTTTGAACATTACCATAGCATGCACTAGGTAGGTCAATTGAAACCCCAGTCCCTTTTAGAAAGAACTCTAAAATATTTTGAACATTACCATAGCATGCACTAGGTAGGGGAACTAACCTGTCTCTAGAAAGAACTCTAACTATTTGAACATTACCATAGCATGCACTAGGTAGGTCAATTGAAACCCCAGTCCCTTTTAGAAAGAACTCTAAAATATTTTTAACATTACCATAGCATGCACTAGGTAGGGCAACTAACCTGTCTCTAGAAACAACTCTAAGTATATGAACATTACCATAGCTTGCACTAGGTAGGGCAACTAACCTGTCTCTAGAAACAACTCTAAGTATTTTGAACATTACCATAGCATGCACTAGGTAGGTCAATTGAAACCCCATTCCCTTTTAGAAAGAACTCTCAAATATTTTGAACATTACCATAGCATGCACTAGGTAGGGCAACTAACCTGTCTCTAAAAAGAACTCTAAGTATATGAACATTACCATAGCATGCACTAGGTAGGTCAATTAAAACCCCAGTTCCTTTTAGAAAGAACTCTAAAATATTTTAAACATTACCATAGCATGCACTAGGTAGAGCAACTAACCTGTCTCTAGAAAGAACTCTAAGTATTTGAACATTACCATAGCATGCACTAGGTAGGTCAATTGAAACCCCAGTCCCTTTTAGAAAGAACTCTAAAATATTTTGAACATTACCATAGCATGCACTAGGTAGGGTAACTAACCTGTCTCTAGAAAGAACTCTAAGTATATGAACATTACCATAGCATGCACTAGGTAGGTCAATTGAAACCCTAGTCCCTTTTAGAATGAACTCTCAAATATTTTGAACATTACCATAGCATGCACTAGGTAGGGCAACTAACCTGTCTCTAGAAAGAACTCTAAAATATGTTGAACACTACCATAGCATGCACTAGGTAGGGAAACTAACCTGTCTCTAGAAACAACTCTAAGTATTTTTAACATTACCATAGCTTGCACCAGGTAGGTCAATTGAAACCCCATTCCCTTTTAGAAAGAACTCTAAAATATTTTGAACATTACCATAGCATGCACTTTGTAGGGCAACTAACCTGTCTCTAGAAAGAACTCTAAGTATTTGAACATTACCATAGCATGCACTAGGTAGGTCAATTGAAACCCCAGTCCCTTTTAGAAAGAACTCTAAAATATTTTGAACATTACCATAGCATGCACTAGGTAGGGCAACTAACCTGTCTCTAGAAACAACTCTTAGTATTTTTAACATTACCATAGCATGCACTAGGTAGGGCAACTAACCTGTCTCTAGAAACAACTCTTAGTATTTTTAACATTACCATAGCATGCACTAGGTAGGTCAATTGAAACCCCAGTCCCTTTGAAAAAACTCTAAAATATTTTGAACATTACCATAGCATGCACTAGGTAGGGCAACTAACCTGTCTCTAGAAACAACTCTTAATATTTTTAACATTACCATAGCATGCACTAGGTAGGGCAACTAACCTGTCTCTAGAAAGAACTCTAAGTATATGAACATTACCATAGCATGCACTAGGTAGGTCAATTGAAACCCCAGTCCCTTTTAGAATGAACTCTCAAATATTTTGAACATTACCATAGCATGAACTAGGTAGGGCAACTAACCTGTCTCTAGAAAGAACTCTAAAATATGTTGAACACTACCATAGCATGCACTAGGTAGGGAAACTAACCTGTCTCTAGAAACAACTCTAAGTATTTTTAACATTACCATAGCATGCACTAGGTAGGTCAATTGAAACCCCATTCCCTTTTAGAAAGAACTCTAAAATATTTTGAACATTACCATAGCATGCACTAGGTAGGGCAACTTACCTGTCTCTAGAAACAACTCTAAGTATTTTTAACATTACCATAGCTTGCACTAGGTAGGTCAATTGAAACCCTAGTCCCTTTAGAAAGAACTCTTAAATATTTTGAACATTACCATAGCATGCACTAGGTAGGGCAACTAACCTGTCTCTAGAAACAACTCTAAGTATTTTTTACATTACCATAGCGTGCACTAGGTAGGTCAATTGAAACCCCATTCCCTTTTAGAAAGAACTCTAAAATATTTTGAACATTACCATAGCATGTACTAGGTAGGGCAACTAACCTGTCTCTAGAAAGAACTCTTAAGTATTTGAACATTACCATAGCATGCACTAGGTAGGTCAAATGAAACCCCAGTCCCTTTTAGAAAGAACTCTAAAATATTTTGAACATTACCATAGCATGCACTAGGTAGGGCAACTAACCTGTCTCTAGAAACAACTCTAAGTATATGAACATTACCATAGCTTGCACTAGGTAGGTCAATTGAAACCCCAGTCCCTTTAGAATGAACTCTCAAATATTTTGAACATTACCATAGCATGCACTAGGTAGGGCAACAAACCTGTCTCTAGAAAGAACTCTAAAATATGTTGAACACTACCATAGCATACACTAGGTAGGGCAACTAACCTGTCTCTAGAAACAACTCTAAGTATTTTTAACATTACCATAGCATACACTAGGTAGGTCAATTGAAACCCCATTCCCTTTTAGAAAGAACTCTAAAATATTTTGAACATTACCATAGCATGCACTAGGTAGGGCAACTTACCTGTCTCTAGAAACAACTCTAAGTATTTTTAACATTACCATAGCTTGCACTAGGTAGGTCAATTGAAACCCTAGTCCCTTTAGAAAGAACTCTTAAATATTTTGAACATTACCATAGCATGCACTAGGTAGGGCAACTAACCTGTCTCTAGAAACAACTCTAAGTATTTTTTACATTACCATAGCGTGCGCTAGGTAGGTCAATTGAAACCCCATTCCCTTTTAGAAAGAACTCTAAAATATTTTGAACATTACCATAGCATGTACTAGGTAGGGCAACTAACCTGTCTCTAGAAAGAACTCTTAAGTATTTGAACATTACCATAGCATGCACTAGGTAGGTCAAATGAAACCCCAGTCCCTTTTAGAAAGAACTCTAAAATATTTTGAACATTACCATAGCATGCACTAGGTAGGGCAACTAACCTGTCTCTAGAAACAACTCTAAGTATATGAACATTACCATAGCTTGCACTAGGTAGGTCAATTGAAACCCCAGTCCCTTTAGAATGAACTCTCAAATATTTTGAACATTACCATAGCATGCACTAGGTAGGGCAACAAACCTGTCTCTAGAAAGAACTCTAAAATATGTTGAACACTACCATAGCATACACTAGGTAGGGCAACTAACCTGTCTCTAGAAAGAACTCTAAAATATGTTGAACACTACCATAGCATACACTAGGTAGGGCAACTAACCTGTCTCTAGAAACAACTCTAAGTATTTTTAACATTACCATAGCATGCACTAGGTAGGTCAATTGAAACCCCATTCCCTTTTAGAAAGAACTCTAAAATATTTTGAACATTACCATAGCATGCACTAGGTAGGTCAATTGAAACCCCATTCACTTTAGAAAGAACTCTAAAATATTTTTAACATTACCATAGCATGCACTAGGTAGGTCAATTGAAACCCCAGTCCCTTTAGAAAGAACTCTAAAATATTTTGAACATTACCATACCATGCACTAGGTAGGGCAACTTACCTGTCTCTAGAAACAACTCTAAGTATTTTTAACATTACCATAGCATGCACTAGGTAGGTCAATTGAAACCCCATTCCCTTTAAGAAAGAACTCTAAAATATTTTGAACATAACCATAGCATGCACTAGGTAGGACAACTAACCTGTCTCTAGAAAGAACTCTAAGTATTTTTAACATTACCATAGCTTGCACCAGGTAGGTCAATTGAAACCCCATTCCCTTTTAGAAAGAACTCTAAAATATTTTGAACATTACCATAGCATGCACTTTGTAGGGCAACTAACCTGTCTCTAGAAAGAACTCTAAGTATTTGAACATTACCATAGCATGCACTAGGTAGGTCAATTGAAACCCCAGTCCCTTTTAGAAAGAACTCTAAAATATTTTAAACATTACCATAGCATGCACTTTGTAGGGCAACTAACCTGTCTCTAGAAAGAACTCTAAGTATTTGAACATTACCATAGCATGCACTAGGTAGGTCAATTGAAACCCCAGTCCCTTTTAGAAAGAACTCTAAAATATTTTGAACATTACCATAGCATGCACTAGGTAGGGCAACTAACCTGTCTCTAGTAACAACTCTTAGTATTTTTAACATTACCATAGCATGCACTAGGTAGGGCAACTAACCTGTCTCTAGAAACAACTCTTAGTATTTTTAACATTACCATAGCATGCACTAGGTAGGTCAATTGAAACCCCAGTCCCTTTGAAAAAACTCTAAAATATTTTGAACATTACCATAGCATGCACTAGGTAGGGCAACTAACCTGTCTCTAGAAACAACTCTTAATATTTTGAACATTACCATAGCATGCACTAGGTAGGTCAATTGAAACCTCAGTCCCTTTAGAAAGAACTCTAAAATATATTGAACATTACCATAGCAAGCACTATGTAGGGCAACTAACCTGTCTCTAGAAACAACTCTAAGTATTTTTAACATTACCATAGCTTGCACTAGGTAGGTCAATTGAAACCCCAGTCCCTTTTAGAAAAAATCTCTAAAATATTTTGAACATTACCATAGCATGCACTAGGTAGGGCAACTAACCTGTCTCTAGAAAGAACTCTAAGTATTTGAACATTACCATAACATGCACTAGGTTGGGCAACTAACCTGTCTCTAGAAACAACTCTAAGTAGTTTTAACATTACCACATCATGCACTAGGTAGGTCAATTGAAACCCCACTCTAAGTATTTTTAACATTACCATAGCATGCACTAGGTAGGTCAATTGAAACCCCATTCCCTTTTAGAAAGAACTCTAAAATATTTTGAACATTACCATAGCATGCACTAGGTAGGGCAACTTACCTGTCTCTAGAAAGAACTCTAAGTATTTGAACATTACCATAGCATGCACTAGGTAGGTCAATTGAAACCCCAGTCCCTTTTAGAAAGAACTCTAAAATATTTTGAACATTACCATAGCATGCACTAGGTAGGGCAACTAACCTGTCTCTAGAAACAACTCTAAGTATTTTTAACATTACCATAGCATGCACTAGGTAGGTCAATTGAAACCCCAGTCCTTTTTAGAAAGAACTCTAAAATATTTTGAACTTTACCATAGCATGCACTAGGTAAGGCAACTAACCTGTCTCTAGAAACAACTCTTAATATTTTGAACATTACCATAGCATGCACTAGGTAGGTCAATTGAAACCCCAGTCCCTTTAAAAAAACTCTAAAATATTTTTAACATTACCATAGCATGCACTAGGTAGGGCAACTAACCTGTCTCTAGAAACAACTCTTAATATTTTGAACATTACCATAGCATGCACTAGGTAGGTCAATTGAAACCCCAGTCCCTTTTAGAAAGAACTCTAAAATATTTTGAACATTACCATAGCATGCACTAGGTAGGGCAACTAACCTGTCTCTAGAAAGAACTCTAACTATTTGAACATTACCATAGCATGCACTAGGTAGGTCAATTGAAACCCCAGTCCCTTTTAGAAAGAACTCTAAAATATTTTTAACATTACCATAGCATGCACTAGGTAGGGCAACTAACCTGTCTCTAGAAACAACTCTAAGTATATGAACATTACCATAGCTTGCACTAGGTAGGGCAACTAACCTGTCTCTAGAAACAACTCTAAGTATTTTGAACATTACCATAGCAAGCACTATGTAGGGCAACTAACCTGTCTCTAGAAACAACTCTAAGTATTTTTAACATTACCATAGCTTGCACTAGGTAGGTCAATTGAAACCCCAGTCCCTTTTAGAAAAAATCTCTAAAATATTTTGAACATTACCATAGCATGCACTAGGTAGGGCAACTAACCTGTCTCTAGAAAGAACTCTAAGTATTTGAACATTACCATAACATGCACTAGGTTGGGCAACTAACCTGTCTCTAGAAACAACTCTAAGTAGTTTTAACATTACCACATCATGCACTAGGTAGGTCAATTGAAACCCCACTCTAAGTATTTTTAACATTACCATAGCATGCACTAGGTAGGTCAATTGAAACCCCATTCCCTTTTAGAAAGAACTCTAAAATATTTTGAACATTACCATAGCATGCACTAGGTAGGGCAACTTACCTGTCTCTAGAAAGAACTCTAAGTATTTGAACATTACCATAGCATGCACTAGGTAGGTCAATTGAAACCCCAGTCCCTTTTAGAAAGAACTCTAAAATATTTTGAACATTACCATAGCATGCACTAGGTAGGGCAACTAACCTGTCTCTAGAAACAACTCTAAGTATTTTTAACATTACCATAGCATGCACTAGGTAGGTCAATTGAAACCCCAGTCCTTTTTAGAAAGAACTCTAAAATATTTTGAACTTTACCATAGCATGCACTAGGTAAGGCAACTAACCTGTCTCTAGAAACAACTCTTAATATTTTGAACATTACCATAGCATGCACTAGGTAGGTCAATTGAAACCCCAGTCCCTTTAAAAAAACTCTAAAATATTTTTAACATTACCATAGCATGCACTAGGTAGGGCAACTAACCTGTCTCTAGAAACAACTCTTAATATTTTGAACATTACCATAGCATGCACTAGGTAGGTCAATTGAAACCCCAGTCCCTTTTAGAAAGAACTCTAAAATATTTTGAACATTACCATAGCATGCACTAGGTAGGGCAACTAACCTGTCTCTAGAAAGAACTCTAACTATTTGAACATTACCATAGCATGCACTAGGTAGGTCAATTGAAACCCCAGTCCCTTTTAGAAAGAACTCTAAAATATTTTTAACATTACCATAGCATGCACTAGGTAGGGCAACTAACCTGTCTCTAGAAACAACTCTAAGTATATGAACATTACCATAGCTTGCACTAGGTAGGGCAACTAACCTGTCTCTAGAAACAACTCTAAGTATTTTGAACATTACCATAGCATGCACTAGGTAGGTCAATTGAAACCCCATTCCCTTTTAGAAAGAACTCTCAAATATTTTGAACATTACCATAGCATGCACTAGGTAGGGCAACTAACCTGTCTCTAAAAAGAACTCTAAGTATATGAACATTACCATAGCATGCACTAGGTAGGTCAATTAAAACCCCAGTTCCTTTTAGAAAGAACTCTAAAATATTTTAAACATTACCATAGCATGCACTAGGTAGAGCAACTAACCTGTCTCTAGAAAGAACTCTAAATATTTGAACATTACCATAGCATGCACTAGGTAGGTCAATTGAAACCCCAGTCCCTTTTAGAAAGAACTCTAAATTATTTTGAACATTACCATAGCATGCACTAGGTAGGGTAACTAACCTGTCTCTAGAAAGAACTCTAAGTATATGAACATTACCATAGCATGCACTAGGTAGGTCAATTGAAACCCTAGTCCCTTTAAGAATGAACTCTCAAATATTTTGAACATTACCATAGCATGCACTAGGTAGGGCAACTAACCTGTCTCTAGAAAGAACTCTAAAATATGTTGAACACTACCATAGCATGCACTAGGTAGGGAAACTAACCTGTCTCTAGAAACAACTCTAAGTATTTTTAACATTACCATAGCATGCACTAGGTAGGTCAATTGAAACCCCATTCCCTTTTAGAAAGAACTCTAAAATATTTTGAACATTACCATAGCATGCACTAGGTAGGGCAACTAACCTGTCTCTAGAAACAACTCTAAGTATTTTTAACATTACCATAGCTTGCACTAGGTAGGTCAATTGAAACCCTAGTCCCTTTAGAAGGAACTCTAAAATATTTTGAACATTACCATAGCATGCACTAGGTAGGGCAACTAACCTGTCTCTAGAAACAACTCTAAGTATTTTTTACATTTCCATAGCGTGCACTAGGTAGGTCAATTGAAACCCCATTCCCTTTTAGAAAGAACTCTAAAATATTTTGAACATTACCATAGCATGTACTAGGTAGGGCAACTAACCTGTCTCTAGAAAGAACTCTTAAGTATTTGAACATTACCATAGCATGCACTAGGTAGGTCAAATGAAACCCCAGTCCCTTTTAGAAAGAACTCTAAAATATTTTGAACATTACCACAGCATGCACTAGGTAGGGCAACTAACCTGTCTCTAGAAACAACTCTAAGTATATGAACATTACCATAGCTTGCACTAGGTAGGTCAATTGAAACCCCAGTCCCTTTAGAATGAACTCTCAAATATTTTGAACATTACCATAGCATGCACTAGGTAGGGCAACAAACCTGTCTCTAGAAAGAACTCTAAAATATGTTGAACACTACCATAGCATACACTAGGTAGGGCAACTAACCTGTCTCTAGAAACAACTCTAAGTATTTTTAACATTACCATAGCATGCACTAGGTAGGTCAATTGAAACCCCATTCCCTTTTAGAAAGAACTCTAAAATATTTTGAACATTACCATAGCATGCACTAGGTAGGGCAACTAACCTGTCTCTAGAAAGAACTCTAAGTATTTGAACATTACCATAGCATGCACTAGGTAGGTCAATTGAAACCCCATTCACTTTAGAAAGAACTCTAAAATATTTTGAACATTACCATAGCATGCACTAGGTAG
Organism: Steromphala cineraria; assembly: GCA_916613615.1. Taxonomy (NCBI): domain Eukaryota; kingdom Metazoa; phylum Mollusca; class Gastropoda; order Trochida; family Trochidae; genus Steromphala; species Steromphala cineraria. The sequence continues at coordinate 10,137,874 of OU744730.1, forward strand.
GTCAATTGAAACCCCAGTCCCTTTAGAAAGAACTCTAAAATATTTTGAACATTACCATAGCATGCACTAGGTAGGGCAACTTACCTGTCTCTAGAAACAACTCTAAGTATTTTTAACATTACCATATCATGCACTAGGTAGGTCAATTGAAACCTCATTCCCTTTTAGAAAGAACTCTAAAATATTTTGAACATTACCATAACATGCACTAGGTAGGGCAACTTACCTGTCTCTAGAAACAACTCTAAGTATTTTTAACATTACCATAGCATGCACTAGGTAGGTCAATTGAAACCCCAGTCCCTTTAGAAAGAACTCTAAAATATTTTGAACATTACCATAACATGCACTAGGTAGGGCAACTTACCTGTCTCTAGAAACAACTCTTAGTATTTTTAACATTACCATAGCATGCACTAGGTAGGTCAATTGAAACCCCAGTCCCTTTTAGAAAGAACTCTAAAATATTTTGAACATTACCATAGCATGCACTAGGTAGGGCAACTAACCTGTCTCTAGAAACAACTCTTAGTATTTTTAACATTACCATAGCATGCACTAGGTAGGGCAACTAACCTGTCTCTAGAAACAACTCTTAGTATTTTTAACATTACCATAGCATGCACTAAGTAGGTCAATTGAAACCCCAGTCCCTTTGAAAAAACTCTAAAATATTTTGAACATTACCATAGCATGTACTAGGTAGGGCAACTAACCTGTCTCTAGAAAGAACTCTTAAGTATTTGAACATTACCATAGCATGCACTAGGTAGGTCAAATGAAACCCCAGTCCCTTTTAGAAAGAACTCTAAAATATTTTGAACATTACCACAGCATGCACTAGGTAGGGCAACTAACCTGTCTCTAGAAACAACTCTAAGTATATGAACATTACCATAGCTTGCACTAGGTAGGTCAATTGAAACCCCAGTCCCTTTAGAATGAACTCTCAAATATTTTGAACATTACCATAGCATGCACTAGGTAGGGCAACAAACCTGTCTCTAGAAAGAACTCTAAAATATGTTGAACACTACCATAGCATACACTAGGTAGGGCAACTAACTTGTCTCTAGAAACAACTCTAAGTATTTTTAACATTACCATAGCATGCACTAGGTAGGTCAATTGAAACCCCATTCCCTTTTAGAAAGAACTCTAAAATATTTTGAACATTACCATAGCATGCACTAGGTAGGGCAACTAACCTGTCTCTAGAAAGAACTCTAAGTATTTGAACATTACCATAGCATGCACTAGGTAGGTCAATTGAAACCCCATTCACTTTAGAAAGAACTCTAAAATATTTTTAACATTACCATAGCATGCACTAGGTAGGTCAATTGAAACCCCAGTCCCTTTAGAAAGAACTCTAAAATATTTTGAACATTACCATAGCATGCACTAGGTAGGGCAACTTACCTGTCTCTAGAAACAACTCTAAGTATTTTTAACATTACCATATCATGCACTAGGTAGGTCAATTGAAACCTCATTCCCTTTTAGAAAGAACTCTAAAATATTTTGAACATTACCATAACATGCACTAGGTAGGGCAACTTACCTGTCTCTAGAAACAACTCTAAGTATTTTTAACATTACCATAGCATGCACTAGGTAGGTCAATTGAAACCCCAGTCCCTTTAGAAAGAACTCTAAAATATTTTGAACATTACCATAACATGCACTAGGTAGGGCAACTTACCTGTCTCTAGAAACAACTCTTAGTATTTTTAACATTACCATAGCATGCACTAGGTAGGTCAATTGAAACCCCAGTCCCTTTTAGAAAGAACTCTAAAATATTTTGAACATTACCATAGCATGCACTAGGTAGGGCAACTAACCTGTCTCTAGAAACAACTCTTAGTATTTTTAACATTACCATAGCATGCACTAGGTAGGGCAACTAACCTGTCTCTAGAAACAACTCTTAGTATTTTTAACATTACCATAGCATGCACTAAGTAGGTCAATTGAAACCCCAGTCCCTTTGAAAAAACTCTAAAATATTTTGAACATTACCATAGCATGCACTATGTAGGGCAACTAACCTGTCTCTAGAAAGAACTCTAAGTATTTGAACATTACCATAGCATGCACTAGGTTGGGCAACTAACCTGTCTCTAGAAACAACTCTAAGTATTTTTAACATTACCACATCATGCACTAGGTAGGTCAATTGAAACCCCATTCCCTTTTAAAAAGAACTCTAAAATATTTTGAACATTACCATAGCATGCACTATGTAGGGCAACTAACCTGTCTCTAGAAACAACTCTAAGTATTTTTAACATTACCATAGCATGCACTAGGTAGGTCAATTGAAACCCCATTCCCTTTTAGAAAGAACTCTAAAATATTTTGAACATTACCATAACATGCACTAGGTAGGGCAACTTACCTGTCTCTAGAAACAACTCTAAGTATTTTTAACATTACCATAGCATGCACTAGGTAGGTCAATTGAAACCCCAGTCCCTTTAGAAAGAACTCTAAAATATTTTGAACATTACCATAACATGCACTAGGTAGGGCAACTTACCTGTCTCTAGAAACAACTCTTAGTATTTTTAACATTACCATAGCATGCACTAGGTAGGTCAATTGAAACCCCAGTCCCTTTTAGAAAGAACTCTAAAATATTTTGAACATTACCATAGCATGCACTAGGTAGGGCAACTAACCTGTCTCTAGAAACAACTCTTAGTATTTTTAACATTACCATAGCATGCACTAGGTAGGGCAACTAACCTGTCTCTAGAAACAACTCTTAGTATTTTTAACATTACCATAGCATGCACTAGGTAGGTCAATTGAAACCCCAGTCCCTTTGAAAAAACTCTAAAATATTTTGAACATTACCATAGCATGCACTATGTAGGGCAACTAACCTGTCTCTAGAAAGAACTCTAAGTATTTTTAACATTACCATAGCATGCACTAGGTAGGTCAATTGAAACCCCATTCCCTTTTAGAAAGAACTCTAAAATATTTTGAACATTACCATAGCATGCACTAGGGAGGGCAACTTACCTGTCTCTAGAAAGAACTCTAAGTATTTGAACATTACCATAGCATGCACTAGGTAGGTCAATTGAAACCCCAGTCCCTTTTAGAAAGAACTCTAAAATATTTTGAACATTACCATAGCATGCACTAGGTAGGGCAACTAACCTGTCTCTAGAAACAACTCTAAGAATTTTTAACATTGCCATAGCATGCACTAGGTAGGTCAATTGAAACCCCAGTCCTTTTTAGAAAGAACTCTAAAATATTTTGAACTTTACCATAGCATGCACTAGGTAAGGCAACTAACCTGTCTCTAGAAACAACTCTTAATATTTTGAACATTACCATAGCATGCACTAGGTAGGTCAATTGAAACCCCAGTCCCTTTTAGAAAAAATCTCTAAAATATTTTGAACATTACCATAGCATGCACTTTGTAGGGCAACTAACCTGTCTCTAGAAAGAACTCTAAGTATTTGAACATTACCATAGCATGCACTAGGTAGGTCAATTGAAACCCCAGTCCCTTTGAAAAAACTCTAAAATATTTTGAACATTACCATAGCATGCACTAGGTAGGGCAACTAACCTGTCTCTAGAAACAACTCTTAATATTTTGACCATTACCATAGCATGCACTAGGTAGGTCAATTGAAACCTCAGTCCCTTTAGAAAGAACTCTAAATATTTTGAACATTACCATAGCAAGCACTAGGTAGGGCAACTAACCTGTCTCTAGAAACAACTCTTAATATTTTGAACATTACCATAGCATGCACTAGGTAGGTCAATTGAAACCCCAGTCCCTTTTAGAAAGAACTCTAAAATATTTTGAACATTACCATAGCATGCACTAGGTAGGACAACTAACCTGTCTCTAGAAACAACTCTAAGTATTTTTAACATTACCATAGCTTGCACTAGGTTGGGCAACTAACCTGTCTCTAGAAACAACTCTAAGTATTTTTAACATTACCATAGCATGCACTAGGTAGGTCAATTGAAACCCCATTCCCTTTTAGAAAGAACTCTAAAAATATTTTGAACATTACCATAGCATGCACTAGGTAGGGCAACTTACCTGTCTCTAGAAAGAACTCTAAGTATTTGAACATTACCATAGCATGCACTAGGTAGGTCAATTGAAACCCCAGTCCCTTTTAGAAAGAACTCTAAAATATTTTGAACATTACCATAGCATGCACTAGGTAGGACAACTAACCTGTCTCTAGAAACAACTCTAAGTATTTTTAACATTACCATAGCTTGCACTAGGTAGGTCAATTGAAACCCCAGTCCCTTTAGAAAGAACTCTAAAATATTTTGAACATTACCATAGCATGCACTTTGTAGGGCAACTAACCTGTATCTAGAAACAACTCTTAGTATTTTTAACATTACCATAGCATGCACTAGGTAGGTCAATTGAAACCCCAGTCCCTTTGAAAAAACTCTAAAATATTTTGAACATTACCATAGCATGCACTAGGTAGGGCAACTAACCTGTCTCTAGAAACAACTCTTAATATTTTGAACATTACCATAGCATGCACTAGGTAGGTAAATTGAAACCTCAGTCCCTTTAGAAAGAACTCTAAAATATATTGAACATTACCATAGCAAGCACTATGTAGGGCAACTAACCTGTCTCTAGAAACAACTCTAAGTATTTTTAACATTACCATAGCTTGCACTAGGTAGGTCAATTGAAATCCCAGTCCCTTTTAGAAAAAATCTCTAAAATATTTTGAACATTACCATAGCATGCACTATGTAGGGCAACTAACCTGTCTCTAGAAAGAACTCTAAGTATTTGAACATTACCATAGCATGCACTAGGTTGGGCAACTAACCTGTCTCTAGAAACAACTCTAAGTATTTTTAACATTACCACATCATGCACTAGGTAGGTCAATTGAAACCCCATTCCCTTTTAAAAAGAACTTAAAAATATTTTGAACATTACCATAGCATGCACTATGTTGGGCAACTAACCTGTCTCTAGAAACAACTCTAAGTATTTTTAACATTACCATAGCATGCACTAGGTAGGTCAATTGAAACCCCATTCCCTTTTAGAAAGAACTCTCAAATATTTTGAACATTACCATAGCATGCACTATGTAGGGCAACTTACCTGTCTCTAGAAAGAACTCTAAGTATTTGAACATTACCATAGCATGCACTAGGTAGGTCAATTGAAACCCCAGTCCCTTTTAGAAAGAACTCTAAAATATTTTGAACATTACCATAGCATGCACTAGGTAGGGCAACTAACCTGTCTCTAGAAACAACTCTAAGTATTTTTAACATTGCCATAGCATGCACTAGGTAGGTCAATTGAAACCCCAGTCCTTTTTAGAAAGAACTCTAAAATATTTTGAACTTTACCATAGCATGCACTAGGTAAGGCAACTAACCTGTCTCTAGAAACAACTCTTAATATTTTGAACATTACCATAGCATGCACTAGGTAGGTCAATTGAAACCCCAGTCCCTTTGAAAAAACTCTAAAATATTTTGAACATTACCATAGCATGCACTAGGTAGGGCAACTAACCTGTCTCTAGAAACAACTCTTAATATTTTGAACATTACCATAGCATGCACTAGGTAGGTCAATTGAAACCTCAGTCCCTTTAGAAAGAACTCTAAATATTTTGAACATTACCATAGCAAGCACTATGTAGGGCAACTAACCTGTCTCTAGAAACAACTCTAAGTATTTTTAACATTACCACATCATGCACTAGGTAGGTCAATTGAAACCCCATTCCCTTTTAAAAAGAACTCTAAAATATTTTGAACATTACCATAGCATGCACTATGTTGGGCAACTAACCTGTCTCTAGAAACAACTCTAAGTATTTTTAACATTACCATAGCATGCACTAGGTAGGTCAATTGAAACCCCATTCCCTTTTAGAAAGAACTCTCAAATATTTTGAACATTACCATAGCATGCACTATGTAGGGCAACTTACCTGTCTCTAGAAAGAACTCTAAGTATTTGAACATTACCATAGCATGCACTAGGTAGGTCAATTGAAACCCCAGTCCCTTTTAGAAAGAACTCTAAAATATTTTGAACATTACCATAGCATGCACTAGGTAGGGCAACTAACCTGTCTCTAGAAACAACTCTAAGTATTTTTAACATTGCCATAGCATGCACTAGGTAGGTCAATTGAAACCCCAGTCCTTTTTAGAAAGAACTCTAAAATAATTTGAACTTTACCATAGCATGCACTAGGTAAGGCAACTAACCTGTCTCTAGAAACAACTCTTAATATTTTGAACATTACCATAGCATGCACTAGGTAGGTCAATTGAAACCCCAGTCCCTTTGAAAAAAATCTAAAATATTTTGAACATTACCATAGCATGCACTAGGTAGGGCAACTAACCTGTCTCTAGAAACAACTCTTAATATTTTGAACATTACCATAGCATGCACTAGGTAGGTCAATTGAAACCTCAGTCCCTTTAGAAAGAACTCTAAATATTTTGAACATTACCATAGCAAGCACTATGTAGGGCAACTAACCTGTCTCTAGAAACAACTCTAAGTATTTTTAACATTACCATAGCTTGCACTAGGTAGGTCAATTGAAACCCCAGTCCCTTTTAGAAAAAATCTCTAAAATATTTTGAACATTACCATAGCATGCACTATGTAGGGCAACTAACCTGTCTCTAGAAAGAACTCTAAGTATTTGAACATTACCATAGCATGCACTAGGCAGGTCAATTGAAACCCCAGTCCCTTTTAGAAAGAACTCTAAAATATTTTGAACATTACCATAGCATGCACTAGGTAGGACAACTAACCTGTCTCTAGAAACAACTCTAAGTATTTTTAACATTACCATAGCTTGCACTAGGTTGGGCAACTAACCTGTCTCTAGAAACAACTCTAAGTATTTTTAACATTACCATAGCATGCACTAGGTAGGTCAATTGAAACCCCATTCCCTTTTAGAAAGAACTCTAAAAATATTTTGAACATTACCATAGCATGCACTAGGTAGGGCAACTTACCTGTCTCTAGAAAGAACTCTAAGTATTTGAACATTACCATAGCATGCACTAGGTAGGTCAATTGAAACCCCAGTCCCTTTTAGAAAGAACTCTAAAATATTTTGAACATTACCATAGCATGCACTAGGTAGGGCAACTAACCTGTCTCTAGAAACAACTCTAAGTATTTTGAACATTACCATAGCATGCACTAGGTAGGTCAATTGAAACCCCAGTCCTTTTTAGAAAGAACTCTAAAATATTTTGAACATTACCATAGCATGCACTTTGTAGGGCAACTAACCTGTCTCTAGAAAGAACTCTAAGTATTTGAACATTACCATAGCATGCACTAGGTAGGTCAATTGAAACCCCAGTCCCTTTTAGAAAGAACTCTAAAATATTTTGAACATTACCATAGCATGCACTAGGTAAGGCAACTAACCTGTCTCTAGAAACAACTCTTAATATTTTGAACATTACCATAGCATGCACTAGGTAGGTCAATTGAAACCCCAGTCCCTTTTAGAAAAAATCTCTAAAATATTTTGAACATTACCATAGCATGCACTTTGTAGGGCAACTAACCTGTCTCTAGAAAGAACTCTAAGTATTTGAACATTACCATAGCATGCACTAGGTAGGTCAATTGAAACCCCAGTCCCTTTTAGAAAGAACTCTAAAATATTTTGAACATTACCATAGCATGCACTAGGTAGGACAACTAACCTGTCTCTAGAAACAACTCTAAGTATTTTTAACATTACCATAGCTTGCACTAGGTAGGTCAGTTGAAACCCCAGTCCCTTTAGAAAGAACTCTAAAATATTTTGAACATTACCATAGCATGCACTTTGTAGGGCAACTAACCTGTCTCTAGAAAGAACTCTAAGTATTTGAACATTACCATAGCATGCACTAGGTAGGTCAATTGAAACCCCAGTCCCTTTTAGAAAGAACTCTAAAATATTTTGAAAATTACCACAGCATGCACTAGGTAGGGCAACTAACCTGTCTCTAGAAACAACTCTTAGTATTTTTAACATTACCATAGCATGCACTAGGTAGGTCAATTGAAACCCCAGTCCCTTTGAAAAAACTCTAAAATATTTTTAACATTACCATAGCATGCACTAGGTAGGTCAATTGAAACCGCAGTCCCTTTGAAAAAACTCTAAAATATTTTTAACATTACCATAGCATGCACTAGGTAGGGCAACTAACCTGTCTCTAGAAACAACTCTTAATATTTTGAACATTACCATAGCATGCACTATGTAGGGCAACTAACCTGTCTCTAGAAAGAACTCTAAGTATTTTTAACATTACCATAGCTTGCACTAGGTAGGTCAATTGAAACCCCAGTCCCTTTTAGAAAAAATCTCTAAAATATTTTGAACATTACCATAGCATGCACTAGGTAGGGCAACTAACCTGTCTCTAAAAAGAACTCTAAGTATTTTAAACATTACCATAGCATGCACTAGGTAGGTCAATTGAAACCCCAGTCCCTTTGAAAAAACTCTAAAATATTTTGAACATTACCATAGCATGCACTATGTAGGGCAACTAACCTGTCTCTAGAAAGAACTCTAAGTATTTTTAACATTACCATAGCATGCACTAGGTAGGTCAATTGAAACCCCATTCCCTTTTAGAAAGAACTCTAAAATATTTTGAACATTACCATAGCATGCACTAGGGAGGGCAACTTACCTGTCTCTAGAAAGAACTCTAAGTATTTGAACATTACCATAGCATGCACTAGGTAGGTCAATTGAAACCCCAGTCCCTTTTAGAAAGAACTCTAAAATATTTTGAACATTACCATAGCATGCACTAGGTAGGGCAACTAACCTGTGTTTAGAAACAACTCTAAGTATTTTTAACATTACCACATCATGCACTAGGTAGGTCAATTGAAACCCCAGTCCCTTTTAGAAAGAACTCTAAAATATTTTGAACATTACCATAGCATGCACTAGGGAGGGCAACTAACCTGTGTTTAGAAACAACTCTAAGTATTTTTAACATTACCACATCATGCACTAGGTAGGTCAATTGAAACCCCAGTCCCTTTTAGAAAGAACTCTAAAATATTTTGAACATTACCATAGCATGCACTAGGTAGGGCAACTAACCTGTCTCTAGAAACAACTCTTAGTATTTTTAACATTACCATAGCATGCACTAGGTAGGGCAACTAACCTGTCTCTAGAAACAACTCTAAGTATTTTGAACATTACCATAGCATGCACTAGGTAGGTCAATTGAAACCCCAGTCCATTTTAGAAAGAACTCTAAAATATTTTGAACATTACCATAGCATGCACTTTGTAGGGCAACTAACCTGTCTCTAGAAAGAACTCTAAGTATTTGAACATTACCATAGCATGCACTAGGTAGGTCAATTGAAACCCCAGTCCCTTTTAGAAAGAACTCTAAAATATTTTGAACATTACCATAGCATGCACTAGGTAAGGCAACTAACCTGTCTCTAGAAACAACTCTTAATATTTTGAACATTACCATAGCATGCACTAGGTAGGTCAATTGAAACCCCAGTCCCTTTTAGAAAAAATCTCTAAAATATTTTGAACATTACCATAGCATGCACTTTGTAGGGCAACTAACCTGTCTCTAGAAAGAACTCTAAGTATTTGAACATTACCATAGCATGCACTAGGTAGGTCAATTGAAACCCCAGTCCCTTTTAGAAAGAACTCTAAAATATTTTGAACATTACCATAGCATGCACTAGGTAGGACAACTAACCTGTCTCTAGAAACAACTCTAAGTATTTTTAACATTACCATAGCTTGCACTAGGTAGGTCAGTTGAAACCCCAGTCCCTTTAGAAAGAACTCTAAAATATTTTGAACATTACCATAGCATGCACTTTGTAGGGCAACTAACCTGTCTCTAGAAAGAACTCTAAGTATTTGAACATTACCATAGCATGCACTAGGTAGGTCAATTGAAACCCCAGTCCCTTTTAGAAAGAACTCTAAAATATTTTGAAAATTACCACAGCATGCACTAGGTAGGGCAACTAACCTGTCTCTAGAAACAACTCTAAGTATTTGAACATTACCACATCATGCACTAGGTAGGTCAATTGAAACCCCAGTCCCTTTTAGAAAGAACTCTAAAATATTTTGAACATTACCATAGCATGCACTAGGTAGGACAACTAACCTGTCTCTAGAAAGAACTCTAAGTATTTTTAACATTACCATAGCTTGCACTAGGTAGGTCAGTTGAAACCCCAGTCCCTTTAGAAAGAACTCTAAAATATTTTGAACAATACCATAGCATGCACTATGTAGGGCAACTAACCTGTCTCTAGAAAGAACTCTAAGTATTTTAAACATTACCATAGCATGCACTAGGTAGGTCAATTGAAACCCCAGTCCCTTTTAGAAAGAACTCTAAAATATTTTGAACATTACCATAGCATGCACTAGGTAAGGCAACTAACCTGTCTCTAGAAACAACTCTTAATATTTTGAACATTACCATAGCATGCACTAGGTAGGTCAATTGAAACCCCAGTCCCTTTTAGAAAAAATCTCTAAAATATTTTGAATATTACCATAGCATGCACTTTGTAGGGCAACTAACCTGTCTCTAGAAAGAACTCTAAATATTTGAACATTACCATAGCATGCACTAGGTAGGTCAATTGAAACCCCAGTCCCTTTTAGAAAGAACTCTAAAATATTTTGAACATTACCATAGCATGCACTAGGTAGGACAACTAACCTGTCTCTAGAAACAACTCTAAGTATTTTTAACATTACCATAGCTTGCACTAGGTAGGTCAGTTGAAACCCCAGTCCCTTTAGAAAGAACTCTAAAATATTTTGAACAATACCATAGCATGCACTATGTAGGGCAACTAACCTGTCTCTAGAAAGAACTCTAAGTATTTTAAACATTACCATAGCATGCACTAGGTAGGTCAATTGAAACCCCAGTCCCTTTTAGAAAGAACTCTAAAATATTTTGAACATTACCATAGCATGCACTAGGGAGGGCAACTAACCTGTGTTTAGAAACAACTCTAAGTATTTTTAACATTACCATAGCATGCACTAGGTAGGGCAACTAACCTGTCTCTAGAAAGAACTCTAAGTATTTGAACATTACCATAGCATGCACTAGGTAGGTCAATTGAAACCCCAGTCCCTTTTAGAAAGAACTCTAAAATATTTTGAAAATTACCACAGCATGCACTAGGTAGGGCAACTAACCTGTCTCTAGAAACAACTCTTAATATTTTGAACATTACCATAGCATGCACTAGGTAGGTCAATTGAAACCCCAGTCCCTTTGAAAAAACTCTAAAATATTTTGAACATTACCATAGCATGCACTAGGTAGGCCAACTAACCTGTCTCTAGAAACAACTCTAAGTATTTTTAACATTACCATAGCTTGCACTAGGTAGGTCAATTGAAACCCCAGTCCCTTTTAGAAAAAATCTCTAAAATATTTTGAACAATACCATAGCATGCACTATGTAGGGCAACTAACCTGTCTCTAGAAAGAACTCTAAGTATTTTAAACATTACCATAGCATGCACTAGGTAGGTCAATTGAAACCCCAGTCCCTTTTAGAAAGAACTCTAAAATATTTTGAACATTACCATAGCATGCACTAGGTAGGACAACTAACCTGTCTCTAGAAAGAACTCTAAGTATTTTAAACATTACCATAGCTTGCACTAGGTAGGTCAGTTGAAACCCCAGTCCCTTTAGAAAGAACTCTAAAATATTTTGAACAATACCATAGCATGCACTATGTAGGGCAACTAACCTGTCTCTAGAAAGAACTCTAAGTATTTTAAACATTACCATAGCATGCACTAGGTAGGTCAATTGAAACCCCAGTCCCTTTTAGAAAGAACTCTAAAATATTTTGAACATTACCATAGCATGCACTAGGGAGGGCAACTAACCTGTGTTTAGAAACAACTCTAAGTATTTTTAACATTACCATAGCATGCACTAGGTAGGGCAACTAACCTGTCTCTAGAAAGAACTCTAAGTATTTGAACATTACCATAGCATGCACTAGGTAGGTCAATTGAAACCCCAGTCCCTTTTAGAAAGAACTCTAAAATATTTTGAAAATTACCACAGCATGCACTAGGTAGGGCAACTAACCTGTCTCTAGAAACAACTCTTAATATTTTGAACATTACCATAGCATGCACTAGGTAGGTCAATTGAAACCCCAGTCCCTTTGAAAAAACTCTAAAATATTTTGAACATTACCATAGCATGCACTAGGTAGGCCAACTAACCTGTCTCTGGAAACAACTCTAAGTATTTTTAACATTACCATAGCTTGCACTAGGTAGGTCAATTGAAACCCCAGTCCCTTTTAGAAAAAATCTCTAAAATATTTTGAACAATACCATAGCATGCACTATGTAAGGCAACTAACCTGTCTCTAGAAAGAACTCTAAGTATTTTAAACATTACCATAGCATGCACTAGGTAGGTCAATTGAAACCCCAGTCCCTTTTAGAAAGAACTCTAAAATATTTTGAACATTACCATAGCATGCACTAGGGAGGGCAACTAACCTGTGTTTAGAAACAACTCTAAGTATTTTTAACATTACCACATCATGCACTAGGTAGGTCAATTGAAACCCCAGTCCCTTTTAGAAAGAACTTTCAAATATTTTGAACATTACCATAGCATGCACTAGGTAGGTCAATTGAAACTCCAGTCCCTTTTAGAAAGAACTCTAAAATATTTTGAACATTACCATAGCATGCACTAGGTAGGGCAACTAATCCTCTCTAGAAACAACTCTAAGTATTTTTAACATTACCATAGCATGCACTAGGTAGGTCAATTGAAACCCCATTCCCTTTTAGAAAGAACTCTAAAATATTTTGAACATTACCATAGCATGCACTAGGTAGGGCAACTAACCTGTCTCTAGAAACAACTCTTAGTATTTTTAACATTACCATAGCATGCACTAGGTAGGGCAACTAACCTGTCTCTAGAAACAACTCTAAGTACTTTGAACATTACCATAGCATGCACTAGGTAGGTCAATTGAAACCCCATTCCCTTTTATTTTGAACATTACCATAGCATGCACTAGGTAGGGCAACTTACCTGTCTCTAGAAAGAACTCTAAGTATTTGAACATTACCATAGCATGCACTAGGTAGGGCAACTAACCTGTCTCAAGAAACAACTCTTAGTATTTTTAACATTACCATAGCATGCACTAGGTAGGTCAATTGAAACCCCAGTCCCTTTAAAAAAACTCTAAAATATTTTGAACATTACCATAGCATGCACTAGGTAGGGCAACTAACCTGTCTCTAGAAACAACTCTTAATATTTTGAACATTACCATAGCATGCACTAGGTAGGGCAACTAACCTGTCTCTAGAAACAACTCTTAGTATTTTTAACATTACCACATCATGCACTAGGTAGGTCAATTGAAACCCCAGTCCCTTTTAGAAAGAACTCTAAAATATTTTGAACATTTCCATAGCATGCACTAGGGAGGGCAACTAACCTGTGTTTAGAAACAACTCTAAGTATTTTTAACATTACCACATCATGCACTAGGTAGGTCAATTGAAACCCCAGTCCCTTTTAGAAAGAACTCTAAAATATTTTGAACATTACCATAGCATGCACTAGGTAGGGCAACTAACCTGTCTCTAGAAACAACTCTTAGTATTTTTAACATTACCATAGCATGCACTAGGTAGGGCAACTAACCTGTCTCTAGAAAGAACTCTAAGTATTTGAACATTACCATAGCATGCACTAGGTTGGGCAACTAACCTGTCTCTAGAAACAACTCTAAGTATTTTTAACATTACCACATCATGCACTAGGTAGGTCAATTGAAACCCCATTCCCTTTTAAAAAAATCTCTAAAATATTTTGAACATTACCATAGCATGCACTTTGTAGGGCAACTAACCTGTCTCTAGAAACAACTCTTAATATTTTGAACATTACCATAGCATGCACTAGGTAGGGCAACTAACCTGTCTCTAGAAACAACTCTTAGTATTTTTAACATTACCATAGCATGAACTAGGTAGGGCAACTAACCTGTCTCTAGAAACAACTCTTAGTATTTTTAACATTACCATAGCATGCACTAGGTAGGTCAATTGAAACCCCAGTCCCTTTGAAAAAACTCTAAAATATTTTGAACATTACCATAGCATGCACTAGGTAGGGCAACTAACCTGTCTCTAGAAACAACTCTTAATATTTTGAACATTACCATAGCATGCACTAGGTAGGTCAATTGAAACCTCAGTCCCTTTTAAAAAGAACTCTAAAATATTTTGAACATTACCATAGCATGCACTATGTAGGGCAACTAACCTGTCTCTAGAAAGAACTCTAAGTATTTGAACATTACCATAGCATGCACTAGGTTGGGCAACTAACCTGTCTCTAGAAACAACTCTAAGTATTTTTAACATTACCATAGCATGCACTAGGTAGGTCAATTGAAACCCCATTCCCTTTTAGAAAGAACTCTAAAATATTTTGAACATTACCATAGCATGCACTAGGTAGGGCAACTTACCTGTCTCTAGAAAGAATTTTAAGTATTTGAACATTACCATAGCATGCACTAGGTAGGTCAATTGAAACCCCAGTCCCTTTTAGAAAGAACTCTAAAATATTTTGAACATTACCATAGCATGCACTAGGTAGGGCAACTAACCTGTCTCTAGAAACAACTCTTAGTATTTTTAACATTACCATAGCATGCACTAGGTAGGGCAACTAACCTGTCTCTAGAAAGAACTCTAAGTATTTGAACATTACCATAGCATGCACTAGGTTGGGCAACTAACCTGTCTCTAGAAACAACTCTAAGTATTTTTAACATTACCACATCATGCACTAGGTAGGTCAATTGAAACCCCATTCCCTTTTAAAAAGAACTCTAAAATATTTTGAACATTACCATAGCATGCACTAGGTAGGGCAACTAACCTGTCTCTAGAAACAACTCTTAATATTTTGAACATTACCATAGCATGCACTAGGTAGGGCAACTAACCTGTCTCTAGAAACAACTCTTAGTATTTTTAACATTACCATAGCATGAACTAGGTAGGGCAACTAACCTGTCTCTAGAAACAACTCTTAGTATTTTTAACATTACCATAGCATGCACTAGGTAGGTCAATTGAAACCCCAGTCCCTTTGAAAAAACTCTAAAATATTTTGAACATTACCATAGCATGCACTAGGTAGGGCAACTAACCTGTCTCTAGAAACAACTCTTAATATTTTGAACATTACCATAGCATGCACTAGGTAGGTCAATTGAAACCTCAGTCCCTTTTAAAAAGAACTCTAAAATATTTTGAACATTACCATAGCATGCACTATGTAGGGCAACTAACCTGTCTCTAGAAAGAACTCTAAGTATTTGAACATTACCATAGCATGCACTAGGTTGGGCAACTAACCTGTCTCTAGAAACAACTCTAAGTATTTTTAACATTACCACATCATGCACTAGGTAGGTCAATTGAAACCCCATTCCCTTTTAAAAAGAACTCTAAAATATTTTGAACATTACCATAGCATGCACTATGTAGGGCAACTAACCTGTCTCTAGAAACAACTCTAAGTATTTTTAACATTACCATAGCATGCACTAGGTAGGTCAATTGAAACCCCATTCCCTTTTAGAAAGAACTCTAAAATATTTTGAACATTACCATAGCATGCACTAGGTAGGGCAACTTACCTGTCTCTAGAAAGAACTCTAAGTATTTGAACATTACCATAGCATGCACTAGGTAGGTCAATTGAAACCCCAGTCCCTTTTAGAAAGAACTCTAAAATATTTTGAACATTACCATAGCATGCACTAGGTAGGGCAACTAACCTGTCTCTAGAAACAACTCTAAGTATTTTTAACATTACCATAGCATGCACTAGGTAGGTCAATTGAAACCCCAGTCCTTTTTAGAAAGAACTCTAAAATATTTTGAACTTTACCATAGCATGCACTAGGTAAGGCAACTAACCTGTCTCTAGAAACAACTCTTAATATTTTGAACATTACCATAGCATGCACTAGGTAGGTCAATTGAAACCCCAGTCCCTTTGAAAAAACTCTAAAATATTTTGAACATTACCATAGCATGCACTAGGTAGGGCAACTAACCTGTCTCTAGAAACAACTCTTAATATTTTGAACATTACCATAGCATGCACTAGGTGGGTCAATTGAAACCTCAGTCCCTTTAGAAAGAACTCTAAATATTTTGAACATTACCATAGCAAGCACTATGTAGGGCAACTAACCTGTCTCTAGAAACAACTCTAAGTATTTTTAACATTACCATAGCTTGCACTAGGTAGGTCAATTGAAACCCCAGTCCCTTTTAGAAAGAACTCTAAAATATTTTGAACATTACCATAGCATGCACTAGGTAGGACAACTAACCTGTCTCTAGAAACAACTCTAAGTATTTTTAACATTACCATAGCTTGCACTAGGTTGGGCAACTAACCTGTCTCTAGAAACAACTCTAAGTATTTTTAACATTACCATAGCATGCACTAGGTAGGTCAATTGAAACCCCATTCCCTTTTAGAAAGAACTCTAAAAATATTTTGAACATTACCATAGCATGCACTAGGTAGGGCAACTTACCTGTCTCTAGAAAGAACTCTAAGTATTTGAACATTACCATAGCATGCACTAGGTAGGTCAATTGAAACCCCAGTCCCTTTTAGAAAGAACTCTAAAATATTTTGAACATTACCATAGCATGCACTAGGTAGGGCAACTAACCTGTCTCTAGAAACAACTCTTAAGTATTTTTAACATTACCATAGCATGCACTAGGTAGGTCAATTGAAACCCCAGTCCTTTTTAGAAAGAACTCTAAAATATGTTGAACATTACCATAGCATGCACTTTGTAGGGCAACTAACCTGTCTCTAGAAAGAACTCTAAGTATTTGAACATTACCATAGCATGCACTAGGTAGGGCAACTAACCTGTCTCTAGAAACAACTCTAAGTATTTTTAACATTACCACATCATGCACTAGGTAGGTCAATTGAAACCCCAGTCCCTCTTAGAAGGAACTCTAAAATATTTTGAACATTACCATAGCATGCACTATGTAGGGCAACTAACCTGTCTCTAGAAAGAACTCTAAGTATTTTAAACATTACCATAGCATGCACTAGGTAGGTCAATTGAAACCCCAGTCCCTTTTAGAAGGAACTCTAAAATATTTTGAACACTACCATAGCATGCACTATGTAGGGCAACTAACCTGTCTCTAGAAACAACTCTAAGTATTTGAACATTTCCATAGCATGCACAAGGTAGGTCAATTGAAACCCCAGTCCCTTTTAGAAAGAACTCTAAAATATTTTGAACAGTACCATAGCATGCACTAGGGAGGGCAACTAACCTGTGTTTAGAAACAACTCTAAGTATTTTAAACATTACCATAGCATGCACTAGGTAGGTCAATTGAAACCCCAGTCCCTTTTAGAAGGAACTCTAAAATATTTTGAACACTACCATAGCATGCACTAGGTAGGGCAACTAACCTGTCTCTAGAAAGAACTCTAAGTATTTTTAACATTACCATAGCATGCACTAGGTAGGTCAATTGAAACCCCAGTCCCTTTTAGAAAGAACTCTAAAATATTTTGAACATTACCATAGCATGCACTAGGTAGGGCAACTAACCTGTCTCTAGAAACAACTCTAAGTATTTTTAACATTACCATAGCATGCACTAGGTAGGTCAATTGAAACCCCAGTCCTTTTTAGAAAGAACTCTAAAATATTTTGAACTTTACCATAGCATGCACTAGGTAAGGCAACTAACCTGTCTCTAGAAACAACTCTTAATATTTTGAACATTACCATAGCATGCACTAGGTAGGTCAATTGAAACCCCAGTCCCTTTGAAAAAACTCTAAAATATTTTGAACATTACCATAGCATGCACTAGGTAGGGCAACTAACCTGTCTCTAGAAACAACTCTTAATATTTTGAACATTGCCATAGCATGCACTAGGTGGGTCAATTGAAACCTCAGTCCCTTTAGAAAGAACTCTAAATATTTTGAACATTACCATAGCAAGCACTTTGTAGGGCAACTAACCTGTCTCTAGAAACAACTCTAAGTATTTTTAACATTACCATAGCTTGCACTAGGTAGGTCAATTGAAACCCCAGTCCCTTTTAGAAAGAACTCTAAAATATTTTGAACATTACCATAGCATGCACTAGGTAGGACAACTAACCTGTCTCTAGAAACAACTCTAAGTATTTTTAACATTACCATAGCTTGCACTAGGTTGGGCAACTAACCTGTCTCTAGAAACAACTCTAAGTATTTTTAACATTACCATAGCATGCACTAGGTAGGTCAATTGAAACCCCATTCCCTTTTAGAAAGAACTCTAAAAATATTTTGAACATTACCATAGCATGCACTAGGTAGGGCAACTTACCTGTCTCTAGAAAGAACTCTAAGTATTTGAACATTACCATAGCATGCACTAGGTAGGTCAATTGAAACCCCAGTCCCTTTTAGAAAGAACTCTAAAATATTTTGAACATTACCATAGCATGCACTAGGTAGGGCAACTAACCTGTCTCTAGAAACAACTCTTAAGTATTTTTAACATTACCATAGCATGCACTAGGTAGGTCAATTGAAACCCCAGTCCTTTTTAGAAAGAACTCTAAAATATTTTGAACATTACCATAGCATGCACTTTGTAGGGCAACTAACCTGTCTCTAGAAAGAACTCTAAGTATTTGAACATTACCATAGCATGCACTAGGTAGGGCAACTAACCTGTCTCTAGAAACAACTCTAAGTATTTTTAACATTACCACATCATGCACTAGGTAGGTCAATTGAAACCCCAGTCCCTCTTAGAAGGAACTCTAAAATATTTTGAACATTACCATAGCATGCACTATGTAGGGCAACTAACCTGTCTCTAGAAAGAACTCTAAGTATTTTAAACATTACCATAGCATGCACTAGGTAGGTCAATTGAAACCCCAGTCCCTTTTAGAAGGAACTCTAAAATATTTTGAACACTACCATAGCATGCACTATGTAGGGCAACTAACCTGTCTCTAGAAACAACTCTAAGTATTTGAACATTTCCATAGCATGCACAAGGTAGGTCAATTGAAACCCCAGTCCCTTTTAGAAAGAACTCTAAAATATTTTGAACAGTACCATAGCATGCACTAGGGAGGGCAACTAACCTGTGTTTAGAAACAACTCTAAGTATTTTAAACATTACCATAGCATGCACTAGGTAGGTCAATTGAAACCCCAGTCCCTTTTAGAAGGAACTCTAAAATATTTTGAACACTACCATAGCATGCACTATGTAGGGCAACTAACCTGTCTCTAGAAACAACTCTAAGTATTTGAACATTTCCATAGCATGCACAAGGTAGGTCAATTGAAACCCCAGTCCCTTTTAGAAAGAACTCTAAAATATTTTGAACAGTACCATAGCATGCACTAGGGAGGGCAACTAACCTGTGTTTAGAAACAACTCTAAGTATTTTTAACATTACGACATCATGCACTAGGTAGGTCAATTGAAACCCCAGTCCCTTTTAGAAAGAACTCTAAAATATTTTGAACATTACCATAGCATGCACTAGGGAGGGCAACTAACCTGTGTTTAGAAACAACTCTAAGTATTTTTAACATTACCACATCATGCACTAGGTAGGTCAATTGAAACCCCAGTCCCTTTTAGAAAGAACTCTAAAATATTTTGAACATTACCATAGCATGCACTAGGTAGGGCAACTAACCTGTCTCTAGAAACAACTCTTAGTATTTTTAACATTACCATAGCATGCACTAGGTAGGGCAACTAACCTGTCTCTAGAAACAACTCTTAGTATTTTTAACATTACCATAGCATGCACTAGGTAGGGCAACTAACCTGTCTCTAGAAACAACTCTTAGTATTTTTAACATTACCATAGCATGCACTAGGTAGGTCAATTGAAACCCCAGTCCCTTTTAGAAAAAACTCTAAAATATTTTGAACATTACCATAGCATGCACTAGGTAGGGCAACTAACCTGTCTCTAGAAACAACTCTTAATATTTTGAACATTACCATAGCATGCACTAGGTAGGTCAATTGAAACCTCAGTCCCTTTAGAAAGAACTCTAAAATATATTGTACATTACCATAGCAAGCACTATGTAGGGCAACTAACCTGTCTCTAGAAACAACTCTAAGTATTTTTAACATTACCATAGCATGCACTAGGTAGGTCAATTGAAACCCCATTCCCTTTTAAAAAGAACTCTAAAATATTTTGAACATTACCATAGCATGCACTATGTAGGGCAACTAACCTGTCTCTAGAAACAACTCTAAGTATTTTTAACATTACCATAGCATGCACTAGGTAGGTCAATTGAAACCCCATTCCCTTTTAGAAAGAACTCTAAAATATTTTGAACATTACCATAGCATGCACTAGGTAGGGCAACTTACCTGTCTCTAGAAAGAACTCTAAGTATTTGAACATTACCATAGCATGCACTAGGTAGGTCAATTGAAACCCCAGTCCCTTTTAGAAAGAACTCTAAAATATTTTGAACATTACCATAGCATGCACTAGGTAGGGCAACTAACCTGTCTCTAGAAACAACTCTAAGTATTTTTAACATTACCATAGCATGCACTAGGTAGGTCAATTGAAACCCCAGTCCTTTTTAGAAAGAACTCTAAAATATTTTGAACTTTACCATAGCATGCACTAGGTAGGGCAACTAACCTGTCTCTAGAAACAACTCTTAATATTTTGAACATTACCATAGCATGCACTAGGTAGGTCAATTGAAACCCCAGTCCCTTTGAAAAAACTCTAAAATATTTTGAACATTACCATAGCATGCACTAGGTAGGGCAACTAACCTGTCTCTAGAAACAACTCTTAATATTTTGAACATTACCATAGCATGCACTAGGTGGGTCAATTGAAACCTCAGTCCCTTTAGAAAGAACTCTAAATATTTTGAACATTACCATAGCAAGCACTATGTAGGGCAACTAACCTGTCTCTAGAAACAACTCTAAGTATTTTTAACATTACCATAGCTTGCACTAGGTAGGTCAATTGAAACCCCAGTCCCTTTTAGAAAGAACTCTAAAATATTTTGAACATTACCATAGCATGCACTAGGTAAGGCAACTAACCTGTCTCTAGAAACAACTCTAAGTATTTTTAACATTACCATAGCTTGCACTAGGTTGGGCAACTAACCTGTCTCTAGAAACAACTCTAAGTATTTTTAACATTACCATAGCATGCACTAGGTAGGTCAATTGAAACCCCATTCCCTTTTAGAAAGAACTCTAAAAATATTTTGAACATTACCATAGCATGCACTAGGTAGGGCAACTTACCTGTCTCTAGAAAGAACTCTAAGTATTTGAACATTACCATAGCATGCACTAGGTAGGTCAATTGAAACCCCAGTCCCTTTTAGAAAGAACTCTAAAATATTTTGAACATTACCATAGCATGCACTAGGTAGGGCAACTAACCTGTCTCTAGAAACAACTCTAAGTATTTTTAACATTACCATAGCATGCACTAGGTAGGTCAATTGAAACCCCAGTCCTTTTTAGAAAGAACTCTAAAATATTTTGAACATTACCATAGCATGCACTTTGTAGGGCAACTAACCTGTCTCTAGAAAGAACTCTAAGTATTTGAACATTACCATAGCTTGCACTAGGTAGGTCAATTGAAACCCCAGTCCCTTTTAGAAAGAACTCTAAAATATTTTGAACATTACCATAGCATGCACTAGGTAGGGCAACATACCTGTCTCTAGAAAGAACTCTAAGTATTTGAACATTACCATAGCATGCACTAGGTAGGTCAATTGAAACCCCAGTCCCTTTTAGAAAGAACTCTAAAATATTTTGAACATTACCATAGCATGCACTAGGTAGGGCAACTAACCTGTCTCTAGAAACAACTCTAAGTATTTTTAACATTACCATAGCATGCACTAGGTAGGTCAATTGAAACCCCAGTCCTTTTTAGAAAGAACTCTAAAATATTTTGAACATTACCATAGCATGCACTTTGTAGGGCAACTAACCTGTCTCTAGAAACAACTCTAAGTATTTTTAACATTACCATAGCTTGCACTAGGTAGGTCAGTTGAAACCCCAGTCCCTTTAGAAAGAACTCTAAAATATTTTGAACATTACCATAGCATGCACTTTGTAGGGCAACTAACCTGTCTCTAGAAAGAACTCTAAGTATTTGAACATTACCATAGCATGCACTAGGTAGGTCAAT
This sequence comes from Steromphala cineraria, assembly GCA_916613615.1. Taxonomy (NCBI): domain Eukaryota; kingdom Metazoa; phylum Mollusca; class Gastropoda; order Trochida; family Trochidae; genus Steromphala; species Steromphala cineraria. The sequence goes on from OU744730.1 coordinate 10,160,307, forward strand.
TGAAACCCCAGTCCCTTTTAGAAAGAACTCTAAAATATTTTGAACATTACCACAGCATGCACTAGGTAGGGCAACTAACCTGTCTCTAGAAACAACTCTTAGTATTTTTAACATTACCATAGCATGCACTAGGTAGGTCAATTGAAACCCCAGTCCCTTTGAAAAAACTCTAAAATATTTTGAACATTACCATAGCATGCACTATGTAGGGCAACTAACCTGTCTCTAGAAAGAACTCTAAAATATTTTGAACATTACCATTGCATGCACTAGGTAGGGCAACTAACCTGTCTCTAGAAACAACTCTTAATATTTTAAACATTACCATAGCATGCACTAGGTAGGTCAATTGAAACCCAAGTCCCTTTTAGAAAAAAACTTTAAAATATTTTTAACATTACCATAGCATGCACTAGGTATGTCATTTGAAACTAGCGGGGCCAGTCCCTTTTAGAAAGAACTCTAAAATATTTTGAACATTAACATAGCTTGCACTAGGTAGGGCAACTAACCTGTCTCTAGAGAGAACTCTTAGTATTTGAACATTACCATAGCATGCACTAGGTAGGTCAATTGAAACCCCAATCCCTTTTAGAAAAATACTTTAAAATATTTTGAACATTACCATAGCTTGCACTAGTTAGGGCAACTAACCTGTCTCTAGAGAGAACTCTAAGTATTTGAACATTACCATATCATGCACTAGGTAGGTCAATTGAAACCCTAGTCCCTTTTAGAAGGAACTTTCAAATATTTTGAACATTACCATAGCATGCACTAGGTAGGTCAATTGAAACCCCAGTCCCTTTTAGAAAAAAACTTTAAAATATTTTGAACATTACCATAGCTTGCACTAGTTAGGGCAACTAACCTGTCTCTAGAGAGAACTCTAAGTATTTGAACATTACCATATCATGCACTAGGTAGGTCAATTGAAACCCCAGTCCCTTTTAGAAAGAACTTTCAAATATTTTGAACATTACCATAGCATGCACTAGGTAGGTCAATTGAAACCCCATTCCCTTTTAGAAAGAACTCTAAAATATTTTGAACATTACCATAGCCTGCACTATGTAGGGCAACTAACCTGTCTCTAGAAATAACTCTAAGTATTTTTAACATTACCATAGCATGCACTAGGTAGGTCAATTGAAACCTCAGTCCCGTTTGGAAAGAACTCTAAATATTTTGAACATTACCATAGCATGCACTAGGTAGGGAAATTAACCTGTCTCTAGAAAGAACTCTAAGTATTTGAACATTTCCATAGCATGCACTAGGTAGGTCAATTGAAACCCCAGTCCCTTTTAGAAAGAATTCTAAAATATTTTGAACACTACCATAGCATGCACTAGGTAGGGCAACTAACCTGTCTCTAGAAACAACTCTAAGTATTTTTAACATTACCATAGCATGCACTAGGTAGGTCAATTGAAACCCCAGTCCTTTTTAGAAAGAACTCTAAAATATTTTGAACTTTACCATAGCATGCACTAGGTAAGGCAACTAACCTGTCTCTAGAAACAACTCTTAATATTTTGAACATTACCATAGCATGCACTAGGTAGGTCAATTGAAACCCCAGTCCCTTTGAAAAAACTCTAAAATATTTTGAACATTACCATAGCATGCACTAGGTAGGGCAACTAACCTGTCTCTAGAAACAACTCTTAATATTTTGAACATTACCATAGCATGCACTAGGTGGGTCAATTGAAACCTCAGTCCCTTTAGAAAGAACTCTAAATATTTTGAACATTACCATAGCAAGCACTATGTAGGGCAACTAACCTGTCTCTAGAAACAACTCTAAGTATTTTTAACATTACCATAGCTTGCACTAGGTAGGTCAATTGAAACCCCAGTCCCTTTTAGAAAGAACTCTAAAATATTTTGAACATTACCATAGCATGCACTAGGTAGGACAACTAACCTGTCTCTAGAAACAACTCTAAGTATTTTTAACATTACCATAGCTTGCACTAGGTTGGGCAACTAACCTGTCTCTAGAAACAACTCTAAGTATTTTTAACATTACCATAGCATGCACTAGGTAGGTCAATTGAAACCCCATTCCCTTTTAGAAAGAACTCTAAAAATATTTTGAACATTACCATAGCATGCACTAGGTAGGGCAACTTACCTGTCTCTAGAAAGAACTCTAAGTATTTGAACATTACCATAGCATGCACTAGGTAGGTCAATTGAAACCCCAGTCCCTTTTAGAAAGAACTCTAAAATATTTTGAACATTACCATAGCATGCACTAGGTAGGGCAACTAACCTGTCTCTAGAAACAACTCTAAGTATTTTTAACATTACCATAGCATGCACTAGGTAGGTCAATTGAAACCCCAGTCCTTTTTAGAAAGAACTCTAAAATATTTTGAACATTACCATAGCATGCACTTTGTAGGGCAACTAACCTGTCTCTAGAAAGAACTCTAAGTATTTGAACATTACCATAGCTTGCACTAGGTAGGTCAATTGAAACCCCAGTCCCTTTTAGAAAGAACTCTAAAATATTTTGAACATTACCATAGCATGCACTAGGTAGGGCAACTTACCTGTCTCTAGAAAGAACTCTAAGTATTTGAACATTACCATAGCATGCACTAGGTAGGTCAATTGAAACCCCAGTCCCTTTTAGAAAGAACTCTAAAATATTTTGAACATTACCATAGCATGCACTAGGTAGGGCAACTAACCTGTCTCTAGAAACAACTCTAAGTATTTTTAACATTACCATAGCATGCACTAGGTAGGTCAATTGAAACCCCAGTCCTTTTTAGAAAGAACTCTAAAATATTTTGAACATTACCATAGCATGCACTTTGTAGGGCAACTAACCTGTCTCTAGAAACAACTCTAAGTATTTTTAACATTACCATAGCTTGCACTAGGTAGGTCAGTTGAAACCCCAGTCCCTTTAGAAAGAACTCTAAAATATTTTGAACATTACCATAGCATGCACTTTGTAGGGCAACTAACCTGTCTCTAGAAAGAACTCTAAGTATTTGAACATTACCATAGCATGCACTAGGTAGGTCAATTGAAACCCCAGTCCCTTTTAGAAAGAACTCTAAAATATTTTGAACATTACCACAGCATGCACTAGGTAGGGCAACTAACCTGTCTCTAGAAACAACTCTTAGTATTTTTAACATTACCATAGCATGCACTAGGTAGGTCAATTGAAACCCCAGTCCCTTTGAAAAAACTCTTAAATATTTTGAACATTACCATAGCATGCACTATGTAGGGCAACTAACCTGTCTCTAGAAAGAACTCTAAAATATTTTGAACATTACCATTGCATGCACTAGGTAGGGCAACTAACCTGTCTCTAGAAACAACTCTTAATATTTTTAACATTACCATAGCATGCACTAGGTATGTCATTTGAAACTAGCGGGGCCAGTCCCTTTTAGAAAGAACTCTAAAATATTTTGAACATTAACATAGCTTGCACTAGGTAGGGCAACTAACCTGTCTCTAGAGAGAACTCTTAGTATTTGAACATTACCATAGCATGCACTAGGTAGGTCAATTGAAACCCCAATCCCTTTTAGAAAAATACTTTAAAATATTTTGAACATTACCATAGCTTGCACTAGTTAGGGCAACTAACCTGTCTCTAGAGAGAACTCTAAGTATTTGAACATTACCATATCATGCACTAGGTAGGTCAATTGAAACCCTAGTCCCTTTTAGAAGGAACTTTCAAATATTTTGAACATTACCATAGCATGCACTAGGTAGGTCAATTGAAACCCCAGTCCCTTTTAGAAAAAAACTTTAAAATATTTTGAACATTACCATAGCTTGCACTAGTTAGGGCAACTAACCTGTCTCTAGAGAGAACTCTAAGTATTTGAACATTACCATATCATGCACTAGGTAGGTCAATTGAAACCCCAGTCCCTTTTAGAAAGAACTTTCAAATATTTTGAACATTACCATAGCATGCACTAGGTAGGTCAATTGAAACTCCAGTCCCTTTTAGAAAGAACTCTAAAATATTTTGAACATTACCATAGCATGCACTAGGTAGGGCAACTAATCCTCTCTAGAAACAACTCTAAGTATTTTTAACATTACCATAGCATGCACTAGGTAGGTCAATTGAAACCCCATTCCCTTTTAGAAAGAACTCTAAAATATTTTGAACATTACCATAGCCTGCACTATGTAGGGCAACTAACCTGTCTCTAGAAATAACTCTAAGTATTTTTAACATTACCATAGCATGCACTAGGTAGGTCAATTGAAACCTCAGTCCCGTTTGGAAAGAACTCTAAATATTTTGAACATTACCATAGCATGCACTAGGTAGGGAAATTAACCTGTCTCTAGAAAGAACTCTAAGTATTTGAACATTTCCATAGCATGCACTAGGTAGGTCAATTGAAACCCCAGTCCCTTTTAGAAAGAATTCTAAAATATTTTGAACACTACCATAGCATGCACTAGGTAGGGCAGCTAACCTGTCTCTAGAAACAACTCTAAGTATTTGAACATTACCATAGCATGCACTAGGTAGGTCAATTTAAACCCCAGTCCCTTCTAGAAAAAACTCTAAAATATTTTGAACATTATTATATCATGCACTAGGTAGGGCAACTAACCTGTCTTTATAAACAACTCTAAGTATTTTTAACATTACCATAGCATGCACTAGGTAGGTCAATTGAAACCCCAGTCCCGTTTGGAAAGAACTCTAAAATATTTTGAACATTACCATAGCATGCACTAGGTACTGTAGGTAGGTCAATTGAAACCCAAATCCCTTTTAGAAAGAACTAAATATATGTCGACATTCATGTTGTTTCTTTTCTATTTTCATGTCTATTTGTCATTTTGAAAACATAGTCAAGATCAATATTCATCTATTGTAGAATCCCTAAAGAGCTTTGTTCACTAGTTCTTTGAAAGAACTAGATAGTGCTGACAAGATACAAGGATTCATTGAGACGACTCACAGACATATGGTAAATGGACTTGTGCGACAAAGAGCCCCTTTCCTATATAAAAACAGCCACTTGACAGTCACAGATACTGAACTAGAAGTGATTAATTTACATCACTACGTACACAACACCCATATCACTCTTTGTGACAAACAAAATGATGATATCAAACTGAAAATTGTCACCTGAATGCCAGTGAATGGTAAGCATTTAACAAAATTGCGGAATGAATGTAGTAAAGTACCATCATAAGAAAGAATATGTTCATCAATGTTTCCCCAATTATTTCATAATTTATCTTTTCTTTTATTTGACCCTTTTCCGAGTTTTCTGTTTTCAAAGTTCTGAATGGAACGAGATAATATACGTTTGGAGAATCTTTGGTTTGTATAACAACGTACTTTTGGGTAAGTATTAAAATTTGGGAGCAACTATAGAATTGGTTCGCCACCCAAATACTTACCCGAAAACTAACCCTAACCCTTACCTAATCCTAAACGTAAACAAAAAATCCTAATCCTAACCTAATGAACAGTTTAGTAAAACAAAATATTGGCGAACCAATTCTATAGTTATACCAAATTGGGTTTACTCTGGTCTGTTTTCAGCTTTGTTTTGGTTTCTTCATTTTTGTTGAAAATTTTTGTTAAGCTGTTTAAACATAAAAAGACTATGTTATAAGTTTATGATTTCAATTTTGGGTAACATTAGACCCCCTCAATTTATATAGATCTATGCCAAATAGTCAATGCGAAGTATTGAATATTACTTTCTAAACTTTGTAGATTCAAAATTCATAATGTTGGAATCGATCTATCATTATCAATTATATTATATTATATTATAGATGACATTAGATATTTCCATCAGTTTAAAGGAAGCCAATGAATGCTACGTTACTTCCTAATCGGTTTGTAGCCTTGTAGGCTATCGGGGGGAAATTCTAGAATGTTTTAAAATTAACAGTGACGTTGACGGTAATATTCTTTTCCGTATTCTTACCGCTTTAATCATTAAGCAGAAAATTAATTTGTCAATCTTATAAACGTACTTACCTTATTCGGCCATGCGTTATAAAGACTAAGCATCGTATCAAAACGTTAAATTTTAACGGAGCTAACGCTTATGGCGGATATGACGTCATATATTCAAGAGAGATAACTCTCGATAGAGAATCTCCGTACAGTGTTAATATATTGCTTAGTGATGTGTGGAGTCTCGGAAATATTTAAGATAAGATAAGATAAGATAAGATAACACTTTATTACCCAAAAGGGAATTCTTCTTGAATCAAATAGAGCTCATGGCATGAAAATGAAAATTTGGGTGTGTTTTACTGATATTATAAAAAAGAAACTGGTATGCATTTATAAAGCGAAAATTATAAGTTATATAATGTAAAGAGGTTAGCTTTAAAAACAAGTCCAAACGTTTGAGGTCAAAATTACTTGTATTAATACACAGATTAGTTAATTACAAGATTTTTTAAAAAGAAATCAATATAAAAAGGTATCATTGTTTGATTATTCACGAATGTGAAAAACGAATACACTCTGGATGAAATATTTCTTGTGTCATTTTATACATTCCCGATCCCCCTGCTTATGAAGGAAGATTTACCGTATAGAAATTCCAAGCAAAAAGGATGATATTAACACTTTTCAATAATCTTCTCAGGAGTGACATGTGCAGATTTATGCGTAAAGAACTTCAGACAGAGAGACAGACAAATCTTCACTAGAAGATGAAGAACTGGGCTCTTGAAAAGAACACCACTAGTGAAAGATTCCCGTACCATTAGGTCGAAAAAAAAATCACGAATGATGTAAGTAAATCATAGCTCATTGAAATGATTTTTATTTAACTATAAGTGACATGGCAATTAAATCCAATATGTGAATTAGAAGATAAATAGTTGCGTTTGTAAAAATTTCCGGGATTCATTGTTATTCAACACCCGCAAATTAGAGGGTTTAAAACCTCCGGCTAGCGCCGTCGGTTTTAAACTAAATTTAACAATGAATCCCAGTATGTTGAATAATAATGAATCCCGGAAATTTTACAAACGCAACTATTTATCGATATATTGTAACATGACCGTTAGTTATTAGCATTTTTAGAGAGAACTCTATTTTTGCGTAGATAACTCTGAGTTGAAAGGATTTAACGACTGAATCATAGTTAATTCGCTTGTTAGTCATTACTAGATTCGAAATACGCATTTATTACACATATGTTTGAAAATAAGTAGTGACATATGTTCAATATTAGCCCGAGTTTCCTACTGGCTGTATATAGCTGAGCTAATGTTGATATTGACATGTACGCATCTCTGGCTGTAATGCGAACATGTCAATATCAAAAGAAGCTTATGTTCAGCTATATACAGCCAGTAGGAAACTCGGGCTATTTCAATATGAACACATGTGCACATATCACTTTTGCCTACCAACAATTGGTGTAGCGGGACTCCCGAATATTTACTAAGTTACGTCTGTAACGTCATAAATTTTAAAGCATTGTTCGTGAAAACGCTGTAGCCGGCCATCGCAAGGGAAGCAGGCCTTTTCTGGATATTTTAAGAAAATTAAATGGAATAGAATCGGTATTAAAGGAAACCCTCGGAAGTGTGGCATATGACTTTTACGAAACTCGTGCAAATTTGTGTATAACCCTCGCTCTCGCTCGGGTAATACAAAATTTCACACTCCTTTCGTAAAAGTCATATGACACACTTCCTCAGGTCATAATCTCTATATTCTAAACCTGTTTTTAAAAACAGTTTTTTCTTCTCGTGCTTCATGTTAAAATGTGAAATATTCAGGATGAATTATGGTTTAAATCGCTTACACGCCGTTGCAGAAAAGACCATCAAACTGAGGGGAGGTTGGCATAGACGCAGAGTCAAGAAAATTCTGGTGAAAAAAGCCACCGAGGATCGCACCTCAACTTTCTCTCATGGATTGGATACCGTTAGTTATATACCTCAAGGCCCATTTAACACTATTTGAAGCGAGTTTTTGTTCGGGAGAACATCCGTCGGAATGGAATTGAGAGGGCCTTAGACTGTATAACACCCCGCCGGGAGGGCCTTGCACTGTATAAGACCCTGCTGGGAGGGCCTTATACGAAATAATAACATCCAAGGAGGTTATTATTTATTATGAGGCCCTCCATTTCGCACCTTATAATTTCAAAGACCGGTAAGGTAATCGATCTCAAAAATTTTCAGAAGCGAAACCGCGGGATTCGAACCCACAACCCTTCGCTCTGTAGCCCAAGACTTATACCATTAGACCACAAAGGATTGGTGAATATGAAGGAATTGTTTTGTGAGGTCTTTGCTGCTCTCCTAGAACTTGATGATATTAAATTGCGCTCTACTGTACACTTTATACGTCAGAGATGTGGTGTATCTCTGTAACAAAAATTAATAACGCCCTTAATATGCTTATGCTATAGCGTTCTGGCAAAATGTCCAAGATAAAACATTTCGTGGCAGAAAATGGGGGATTCGAACACAGAGACACTCACTTCGTAGTCCAAGATTATACCACTAGACCACAAAGGATTGGTAAGTGTGAAGGGATTGACTGTTGATATCTATTCTGCTCTCCTCAAACTTTAAAAGTTTATTTTCACTGTTCACCTTAAATGTTAGAAATGTGATTTTATTTTCGATATATGAAATTTGCAACAACCTCATCCTCTAGCTATAGCGTTCAAGAAAAATTTCTAAATGTAAAATGTAAAAAAATTGAACATTAGGGATTCGAACCCTCAACCTTTCAAGCTGTAGTCCAAGACTACACTAGGCCACAGGGGATTGGTTAGTAAAAGGTTATTGACTATTGAAGTCTATTCTGCTCTCCTCAAATTTAATGAAATTAATTTGTTGATTTTTTTCGCTTTTAAGTTAAATAAGTGATTATTTCGGTATATAAGATAGATAACACACACATCCTCGGGTGTTATAGCAAACAGAGGCCTTTGCCTACGGGACGACCCTCGTGCGCTGACGCGCACTCGGGTCGTCCCTAGGGCAAAGGCCTCTGTTTGCTATAACACCCTCGTATGCGTGTGTTATCCATAACATAATTTAACAAGTTGACTCGGGTCGTCCCTAGGGCAAAGGCCTCTGTTTGCTATAACACCCTCGTATGCGTGTGTTATCCATAACATAATTTAACAAGTAGAAGTTACACTGCATTACGAAGCGTCCGTAAAATCAATGCTTATAGTATCATCCAAGCTTCGTCTTTGTAATTTTTGCTAATTAATACCTTGGTTTTTTTTTAATGATATCAATATAATTATGATATGTGCACATAAATAGTGTTGTATGTTGATCTTCCACAAGCGATATCTCCTGTGGAGCACAGTTTTGGGTGATAAGTAAGTATATATAGAGGTTATCATGAGAGTGTGTTTTGGGATCGTAAATATCCTGCATTAGGAATAAACATTGTATTTTGCGAGCCTTGGCGAGCTAAATACATAGTGTTTATTCCTAATGCAGGATATTTACGATCCCAAAACACACGAGCATGATAACTTCTTTATCATACAATGTCATTTTAAAATTTAATTAGAAAAAATGCCTGATAATACTATTTTAATAGTTGAAATTGTTTTAAGATCCGCGCATTGATATATGCAAATGAATAGAGCAATGACTCTGACGGTGAATTGATAAAAAATAATTCATCCTTATAAATGCCTTTTATTGCCGTTTGAGTTATTTTATCACGACTCCAAAGTTTTGAAATTTTAAAAATCTATAAAATACGATGATTTGAAAAATTAAACACATTTTAAAATGGTCTTTGGCGGGATCGACCTGACGTTCTTTAATCCGACGTCATCGAGAGGACGAGTCAATCTCACCAAGGGGCAAGAGTTGCTTCCCTTCGCCTACGTGACAATGGCAGCTTGCGTTGAGACGAACATCGATGGCCGGAGAGCTAAACTAGATGATAGTCTGTGGATTTCTGAATACAAACTAAACAGTATTAAATTAAAGAACACCGAAGATGGGTAAATGACGTGTTTGAACATGAGACTTGAACTGCCTTTGGTACCTGTGAGTAAAATTGTTCAGTCGGTTTCATTCAAATCGTGGTGACCGTGTTTCAGCACTGCTAAGTCATACATATGGCCAAAGACCCATGCAGTTTTGTTGATATTTCTTAGATTAATGTTTATGCAATATATCATTCATATTGTAATGCCTCTCTCCGTTACTAAAGGCGTTCAAGATGTTAACGCTTGTGACGTCATCGGAATTTTCGAAAGATTTTCCGACCTTGACCTTTGAAATTTGCATCTGTATCCGTATATGACCCTTAGCCACGCCCAACGGATATCGAAAATATCCGTTGGCTTTATTATGCCGAGAACACTATCCATTGTATGATAAACAATTATATATGTTTAAGTATTGATATATAGAATGAGCTTGATGGATGTATGTTAAATAATCAAGACTTGTATGTATGCATTTACAATTTAATTAAATATTTACTTTGATTTATCAATTATTTGTAGTTTTTTCAATGTTTGTAAGCAATCGTTTTTTAATTTTTTTATTCCTTAGGTTTTCATGTATATTCTTACTTAAAATAACCTGATGAACGTTGTTGAACGTAATTTTGAGCCTCTTAAGTCGTGTGTTTGACTTATCGTTCATGTAATAAATATTTGTAGTTCAGTTGTCTTTATTTGCTGTTTTTAGTTAAGAAATAGAAGCAACGGAAGAAGAGAGATTAATTATTGATATTGGAAAGTAACGATGGCTTCGAACCCACGCAAAGGACTAGGGTATAATAGTTGTATACACGATTCAAGGCAATGTCTTATCCCATTACTTCTTACTGTTTTGCACAAGTCTTCTGTTTTAAAGACAATGTTTTAAAAAAAAAACATCAAAGAGGCACTCCGTGATTTTCACCATAATAATATGATTTTGCTCTGATATGAACGTAGATGGCATGATCCAATATATAATTTAAACTATATCACATATTTAATACCGAATTGGCATATGATATGATTAATACTTGTTTTTGATTAAAATCTAAATATATTTGCGGAAGCCAAATTCATACGTCCTATGTATATGGATGCCAGTGATATAACCTTTTAAACATTATCATCTCGTAACTTTCACTCTGACTGCTTCGAAGAAGTTTCCAAAATTACGTTTGAGTGATTGACGCGCGTCATTGTCCCGTTTTCGATCATCATCGCGACATCCCTAATGTTACCACGATTAGCTTTAAAAATATACGTTCCTGCAATAGTCGATAATTCTTGATCGGATGAAACTTTTGGTAAAGTTTGGCATTTTAGACCCCTGAACACTTACGGAGCGGCCAGGGCAAAAGGATCAATATAATTTATGATGTTATGTATAATATGTCACCTATGTGTTCCAACCTCACAAACTGATCGGTGATATGTTCATTTGAAGGCTTTTGTGGTTTGGAAAAAATGCAAAGCAGAATTCACGTAAGAGTAAACGCTAGATCATGTAGTACCTTTGACCAACCAATCATTGTTTCAAATTTTTTTATTCATGGAACAAAGGTTACCATTATGCATCGACAGAGTGTCATAAATTAAAACGCTGTCGAACGTGAAATTGAAACTGAAGTTTCATGACTCACAGTAGTCTGGCATAATTATTCATTATCGCCATATTGCGCATTATTGGTTCGTTCCTACAGGCCAATTCTGGCCAAAAGAGCTTAAGATGCATGTGCATTAAAAACCCAAAATCTCTACATCCTGGTTACAATTTTTCTTCATTCTCTTGCCATAAGGATACAAATTATTCACATCATCACTGATTTATGTTAAAAAGTCCACCAAATTTAAACTTTACGAAATGGGGTATTTGACCATGAAGGCCAGTTTTCGCCCCTGTTTTTGGTGGTTTCAAAGATCTCAATCATTTGAAATGGCGTTTTACGATCATGATCTTGAACCATAAAATTTCAGGAGAGTTTGGTTTACCAAAACTACAAATTCGTCACTAATAAAAAATAGCGTTACTTTGGATAGTTTTCAGTTGCAAAAAGAAAAATGTCACTCCTTGTTTATGCCATAAGTCAACAGATTCGGTTGAGGCAGTGTGATTGGGTTGGATACAATATTTAGCACACATAGATGTGGTTAATTGATGGGGTTGAAGAAGTTAAGAGGCAAATCTCAATTCCAATAACGTCCATGAACGTCACCTGCATCAGATTATTGACTGACAAAGGTAGTGCTTCTATCGATATAACTTGAATTTACTTGCAGAACGTCAGGTGGCTCTTTACACTGCCTTTTCAAGAATAGAAGATGTTAATGCCTTCTCAAACACTAGATTCAAAGCCAAATAAAACATCAATGCTATAAATCAAATAAACGTGTACGTCAACGTCACAATACGCCCGAGACACACCAACAACTGGCCATTTCATTGCAGAAGGAATGGGGTAGAATTTCATAATGGGGACTCCATTAATTTGTCCATTCATTTCCTAAGGGAAGTCAAGCAAGAATTTTTGCAAATGCCATGAATTCATATATAAGACTGACTTCAACGCCATCTTATCAATATGATTAACAGAATACGGATACGAACCTAAAACTAGTGTTCTTGTTTTTCTTTGTTAAAGGGGCAGTAGCACGTTTTTAGGGGAAATATAAGGTGATGTCAGGAAAATGAAAATAAATGGTTCCAATCTTTAGACAATGTATAAAAACTAAATGGAGCAGTAATAAATCAAATATACAATGTAAATTTAAGCCATGCGATTCCTTTTCTTACACAAAATGAATTAAAGGTGTTCACACAAAAATGGCTGCCAATGGATTTTATGTGAATCCTCATACTTTGTTCTCTGACTACGGATGATTGGTTTGTGTTATGAGATTTATGATACTATCAAAGTAATACATTTAGCATTAACTTATAGTAATCAATGAAAAATTGAAAATATAAAATTGTCAAAAAACGTGCTACTGCCCCTTTAAGGCGAAGAAATAGTTTCTCTGAAAAATTACATATGCGGTTCGGTTTTGGGAGAGTATATTATTTTTGCTATGTAAGCTTTTTTCGGATTTTGGTTTATCTACATCAGGAACTAATCTCAAGGGGTATTATTTAATTATTTTTTATAAGTTTATTGCAATTCTGTATATATTGTACTGAAACAATGGTTTACCCTTGGCCTTTGAGGCCCGAGCTTACAGCAAACGTATGTATTTTCTTATAAAGTCAATTAAAAAAGCAATATCTTGTCTACAGTTATGACGTCATACGTAGCCTAAGAAAACATACTAATGGAGGAATACATGAAGTAAGAAGTCGCTTATTTCAAACGTGTTGATTTGGGGTAATGTCTAACATGTAACCGGGCCTCAAAGGCCCCACGATACTGCGTGAGGGTTAAGGTATTCGTCCGTTAGAGGTGGGGTGATGTGCATAGTGTTTATCGCCGCTTTCAAGAGTATTTCACTTATATCGCGGCTGCTAGTATTATTGCAGGGAGAAAGCCCGCAACACTATTGTGGCTATGCATTGAGGTGAAACCTGCGAGCATCGGCTGCATCATCCATTAGAACCGAAAACAGACATCTGGTTGTAATACTTCCAAGCCGGCGATATTAGATTTCAAATGATTCTCAATTGCATCGCGGATACGCGCATATCTATATATAACAGATTCAGCAGCATTGAGACAAGCGGATTTACTTATAAAACAGCTTTCTGTGTCTGAAATAATCCTGGGAAAATTCATGTTTTCTGGTGACGAAGAGGAAGGCCTAACTAATGTTGAAAAGGCTTAAAGGGACATGTAGTCCTACCGGGGTATTTTTTGTGGAAACGAAATTCAAGTGGATGCAGTGACGCATTCTATTCTTTGTTACATCTTGAACACCTTAAATAATACTCTGATAAACGTATTTGAAGAATGTGTGAAATCATCATGAAATATGCATACATTAAATATAAACAGGGAATTTTGTTCCCACGCAAAATACCCTGATAGGACTGTCCTTTTAAAGGGGCAGTAGCACGTTTTTTGATTAATTTATATTCTAAAATGTTCACTGTTAATTGTACGTTAATGCTAAATGTATTATTTTAATAGTGTCAAAAATCTCATAACACAAATCAATCATCCATAATTAGAGGACAAAGTATGAAGATTCACATTAAATCCATTGGCGGCCATTTTGTGTGAACACCTTTAATTCACTTTATGTAAGAAAAGGGAATCGCATGGCTAAACTTTGCATTAAATATTTGAATTATTACTGTTTCATTTGGTTTAAATATACAGTAGAACACGGATATGGCGGACTCGGATATACTGAACAATCGGATATAGTGAACAATCGGATATAGTGAACAATCGGATATAGTGAACAATCGGATATAGTGAACAATCGGATATACTGAACAATCGGATATAGTGAACAATCGGATATAGTGAACAATCGGATATACTGAACAATCGGATATAGTGAACAATCGGATATAGTGAACAATCGGATATAGTGAACAATCGGATATAGTATCGGATATAGTGAACAATCGGATATAGTGAACAATCTGATATAGTGAACAAGCCCCCTCAAAATCCCCATGCATGACAGCTAAACGCTACCGTAGTAGCGAACACGTGATATAGCGAACTAAAATTCACACAGATACTCACAGATCCTCTTCTGGTAGCAGGCTGTAGAGAGCCTCAGACACCAGCTCTAATTCTAAATTCGTTGGTTCTTGGAGTTGGTTATATCCATGTTCTACTGTATTGTCTTTCAATTGGAACCATTAATTTTCATTTTCCTGACATCACCTTATAAATATTCCCCATAAAAACGTGCTACTGCCCCTTTAAGGCACTCGCGTCCTAAACATAACATGTCATGGATATTTATACAACTTAAATCTCCTCCCTTCCGTCTGCTGCTGAAGAACTGAATTGTTGCTCAGAAATCTCATATGGAGATTGATTGTCATTGCCGATGAAGGCTTTGCACCTTTTAAAAGGAACAGTTCGATCGGGGTATGTTTATACAAATCCAATTAAAGGGGCAGTAGCACGTTTTAGGGGGAATATATTGTGATGTCAGGAAAATGAAAATTAGCCAGTGATAATAGGCCTACTGCCGTGAGTGGGGAGTTGTGGGGACGGAAACATGCCAGCAATGTTACATTTGGGATATGTTTATGTCGTTCTTTAGTTTTTTTTAAACGTATCTTTGAGTAAGAATTCATCATATGTATGACATTATTTTATTTGTTCAAATTGATATAAATAAATGTCATTTGTTATCCGTGTATCTGATTCGCTGAACACTGTAACAGATATTCAGTTCATACCTGCATAAACTTAATTTCGTGACGTCACATCACATTTAGCCACGTCCATTCACACTTAGCCACGCCCCAAATGACGGAACTATTCGTAAACAAGTAACGTTTTTTATGCTGTACCAGTTCGGTAAAAAGACACAAATTACAAAAAGCTTTTATCAAATACATATTTTATAGTTTCTTTGATAAATGGCACGGCCTCATAACAATACACCCGGTCGTTTTCCCTCTCCCGCAGTCGCGGCTGTTGCAAGGGGATCGGCCATTGAAATGCCGCACTTTCTAGCTTTGTTTCTCAACAAGATTTAGAGAACTGTGCCGTTTAACATAAACTTAATTCGATTTGATCTGATTGCTTTTAAGCTTTTAAGCCACATATATGGCACCTACGATAGTCGAATCGGCTATTTTCATCCCGAATCCAACAGTCGCGAGTCTGTGTTTACGTATGTAACGGTTGACACTAGGAATGTCAAGGCCACGTGACAAGACGTTGCGTGATTCCGTTGTGAATTTTCATTGGCTGGTGAACTAGTCGTAGGCGGAGCTTAAATAATAATGACGTTTTGATTGACATTTTTTCTCTCTCGTTTTGTTGAGAGTTGAATTCGTTCGCGTGAATAGTGCAGTAGTATTTGTTGCATTGTGTTTATTTGGACCAAATAATCGTATTAAAACATCGAATTTGTATATATTTATTTATAAGAATTGACTTCAAAATTTATTAAGTTCATGGAGGTATAAACTTAAAAACCGCTGTGCAAACTTCGCGTAAATCCGCTACAGTTTGCACAGCGGTTTTTAAGTTTATACCTCCATGAACTTAATAAATTTTGAAGTCAATTCTTAAACAATTCTATTAGTGAAAAGGTAATATTTCATGTTAAGACGCTTGTCCCTTGTCTATCCATTTCGTTGTATAATTCATCTTTTTCACGTGGTTTGTAATAATTAGATATACCATATACAATGAATTAGAATTTAAGCTTTAAATTAGCCGATTAGTTTCATTTCCCTGGTTATAATAGAATTATTTTTGAGGTATGCAAAGTGGGAAAAGTGGCAAGAGTTGTGTCCCTTAGATTGTTATGTAGTTAGAAGTTTTAGAAAACTTGCTGTTGTTTATTTATCATAATTCACGATGTCGGTGACATGATAGACTCAACGAAGAATGATCTGACATATTCAAGCGATGCTGCGACTGGCAGCTACCGGTTTCAGGCAAGAAATGCTACTATTTGTTAATAACCTCCTGCAATGTCAAACACGGAAAAGACCTTCAGTTTTCGCTCATTATGTCACAACTTCTGAACTAATCTGTACTAGTTAATCTCTGGGAAACGCAATATTGTAATGAAGACAAAGCTGCAGAAAAGTCCCATTTATTTTATTCTTTTGTAAATTTGATTTATTAACCTTAGAATAATATATGTATCATATGAAAAAAAAAATCATAATTTTATCGGTATCAGTATGAATATTTGAATTTAAAAATAATTTCATTTATCAGATTACCCACCATCATACCCTCGTGTTACCTATTTCCGTGGTAATAAGAAATAACATATTTTCCAAGCATTTACTTCATATTCTTTTATATTTTGATTGACATTTTTCAAACAGCTGCCAATATTTACAACTTTTTTGGTGTCACCTGTTTTCATGGTGTTTTCTTAGATCAAATCATGACAATACAAAACAACATTAATTTTTAATGTTTTTAAAAAATAGGTCGATGGTGTAGAATAGAATTTGAATCATAAGATTTCAAATTTTTAGATAATTTCCATACCATTTTCAATTGTTTCACTGTCACAAATATTTAGCAAAATTCATCACAGAACAGATTAGTTAAAATTGATAATTTTCTACTTAGATTCATGTAGATCAACTGATCTACAAAATATGTCTTAACTTGATAGGAACACGACTGCCGTTAGTGACATATGACATTATTTGTAAATACCACGAAAACAGGTGACCCATGAAAACAGCTAAATCAAGTGTATGAATTCCGCACTATCCTGTTTTCTGTGATCAATTATAACTGAAAGATATTTTTAATGTGATAACAAAATTAAATTTCTCCTGCAAATCCAACATACAATACATTGCGAAAAACAGCTGATCCTTTGATATGTGTTTTAATGTTTGAAATGTCAATTTTTAGCTATGCTCTCAATAACTGGCCATGTTTTGAAATGACCAGTATTTTCACACAATAGTTAATGGATGACAACTTTTCAGATGCTTAAATCTACTTTAAAATGCCACTCAAAGAAGTTGGTATCATCATATCTAGCTTTTAGAAAATAGATAATCCCAAATAAATGGTAAATAAATTATTCAAACATATTATATTGATTTCAATCTTAATTTCATGTGTTTTTAGAAGAATGATTCCGAGTTCAAGGCTTACCATGCTAAACAGGATCTCATTAAGATTGCTCAGTGTTCAGGAAACGGCCAACGCTCTTCGACCATTCTATTTTGTGGTTCATCCAGACTTGTTTGGTAAACATCCTAAAGAACGAGTAAGTTTATTTACCTTAGAGCAATCCTTGTATTTAATTCTATTACTTTGCTTCTGATTGAGGCTGAGAAGGTCTATTTCAGAGCTATGTAGGATAAATCAATTATCATTTCCAGTAATTCAGTCATTAAACTCTGTGCACTGTTTAATGCTCATATAACTGTATTTAATGATTACATGTACTTGAATATAGAATTTAAAAAATCCAAAATTAATAATCATTTGATTACTTTTTATTTGTAAGAGCAGATTGTAAGTATTTTATAGACTATTAATAGTCATATTCATATAAGTCAATTTATATTTCTTACTTTTGACAATTTCGAAAAAGCATATTTTGCCTTTCTAGTCAGTAAATGAAGAATCACTGAAGCGTCTTCATGAGTACATTACAAGTCTGCAACGGTCCGGCTCAGCTCGACCAACTGTTCTTCAATTCTTCATTCGTCCAGAAAATCAAAGATCTTCACATTCAGGTGACATGTCTATGAAATATGTTAAGAGAATCATAAGGATAATATCACTCAAACTTGACTCTATTATCTATGGCTATGTTCAGCATATTAAATTCATTCACTATGAAAATAAGTTCTCAAACCTAAAGTACTCCTCTCATTAAACATACATGGTGAGTACAGTCAAAACCTTACCAAATTTAAGGCCTTTTAAGGCTTCAAAACCAAAATTTAAGGCTCAATTGTCACTCAAAAGCGATGATTTTTTTGGTGTGCATTTACACAGCTTCGTAACATACTCATGGCACTGCTCAAGAGATGGGATTTCGAGACTTAGTACATCAACCAATAAAACCTGAATGGTTAAATTGTTATCTTCATGGAGGTCGACACAAGAATATTTAGATATGCAAATAAAAAAGACTTTTGCTAAATTTAAGGCCTTTTCAAGGGTCTTGATTTAAGAGCTTTTTGATGCAGTACTTGAAATTCCAGGTGCACCATAAACAAGTTTAATTCAATCAAAATAATATCAAATGTCTGATAAAAGAGTTTGTCTCTTGATTAACAGAAACAAAATGGTTGATATTTATAAAAGTAACAAAGCAATATAGTTTTTACAGCAATTATTGTAAGGATAAGTTGAGTAGTATGTGCAATAAAAAACAGTGATACATCTGAAAACCCCCAAAAATTATATTGCAAACAATTGTTATGTTTTTTGGGGTTTTTTTTTGCAGGCAACCTAAAGTGTGTCCAAATATCACTGACCTCGAAAAATATCAGGGACACTGTCACTACTGTCCTCAACTCATTTCAACTGTCACTCGACTATTTAGAGACTTTACCGTTCAAGTCACGGTCTGGTCCCCCAGATAGGCCTATAGACTGGCATCCCTCGTATTACGCCGCAACAGGCAAAGAGAATCCAAATGCAAGAGAAAAACCCCAGAGCAGCGTTCTGATTTCACTAAGGTATGCATCTTTTAATTGAAGCGAAAATTTGCTACATCCCATTCTGTAAAAAACAATTTGTGTTATTCTCTTTGGGATATTTTAAGGCAAAAAATGCTGATCTTTCTAGTCATGTTATTATGATGATAGGTTGTTCTTTTTCCATGGATGATTTCCGCGCATGCATGGTAAGGATCAGGTGGGTTAGTAGCTAGATGTAACGCGAGGACTTAGGGGATGTATACATTACAGCTAGTTTTAACTAGATCGAGTATTAGACACTGTATTGCTCTATTGCTATTTTTATGTGCAAAACTAACATCTTGTGTAAATGTAATAAAAGTAATAAGTTTAAGTTAATATAGCCTCAACAATACCTACTTTACTCCAGCAAGATGTTGTAGCAGGTTGCGTCAGCCGACTTTTTGCCGACATATGACCCTCCAACGTTCCAATGTGTGAATACTATCCCTGATTGGTCAATTCGAAAGGTCAGCTGAGGCGATCTGGCACTACATCTTGCTAGACTCAATATGGGAGTTTAGAGAGTATTGTAAGGCTAGTTTTACTTAGACTCAAAAATACAAGTGTCAAATCACTGTCAATGTTGTCTGAAAGCAAGTAAAACATAAAAATAACATAAGGAACCAAACTATTTAATTTCAGGTCCTGGCTATTGAAGAACGTTGAAAAATCCAGAAGTCAAACAGAATCTATGGAACTGATCAGAGAGGATATAGACAAGATATGTGCAGTGTTACAAAGCTCGATAGGACTGACAGACCTGCGCTGGGAGAGTGTTTGGGGTTTCAATCACTTCCGCGGATGCATCAAGAGTTTCTATAGATTGTACACAGAACACCCAGAAAGAGTAGGAACTATACTAAAGGGTAGAACAGCTAGTTCAATTAAATTCTATCTTTTTGCAAAAATGTATGAGCAAAGATGCCTGACATGTGTTTGATCTTGATTTGTAAGGTTCCCTTTTCACAAAGCCCTAAGGTGATTGTAAGTCCTTAAGGTAGCCTTAGTGCAGTGTTAAAGAATGGGAGCTAAGGTCAACCTTAGTAAAGGTTGCTTTGTGAAAGGAGGCCCTGACCAAATCAAGGGAAGGATTCCTCACATCTAAGTAATTTTTTGCCCGAAGTATTACGAACAGCACTTTCTCTCATAATCACTTGTCAAATTTAGTTGGTTAGAGTCAGTCCAAAACCTAGGATTGCAATAAGATTTATGTTAAACAGCTATAATGCATTCATTTAAGGATATAGAGAGGCATTCTTATTCAAAATATTTCCTTTAAAACAAATTTTTAAAAATTGAGATCAAAATATTGCCGTCCTTTCATCGGAATGATTTGATCAATTGGGGGTATAAGCCCCACGGTACAGTTCAATAAGAATAATCTTGTATCATTAAAGATTCAGTTTAAATATCAACAAAGGTCTGTCTGATAGAGAATTCCAAGGGAACCTCACAAAAAGTAGTTTATTGGACAGTTGTGTTAACCAAAGAGGGAGAATTAGAATTGAACTAATTGATATCTATTCAGGTCGATCGCTGGTGTTCGGGAACAGTACGGGAGTGTCGGTACACGGGGAGATTGTTCTCAGCAGCGAGGACGTACCTACCTACTGGATGACGGTCAGTGTACAATAATGTGTCTTTCTAACTTTCGACATTACGTGTACTGTAACGCTAAGTTTGGTTCTATTTGAATCATGAAGAGAATGGGATGCATGAGTCTAAGTAAACCTAGTCTCAATAATACTCGCTATACTCCAATACTAAGTCTAGCGAGATACAGTAAGAGGTCATGTCAGCCGACCTTACGGGTACCTGTGACCCATCAACATTATATGTGCGAAAACAGACTATTGCAGCATGGTAAGGCAAGCCCTGATTGGTCAATTCCAAAAGTCAGCTGACGCGAGCCCTAACTACACCTGGCTAGACTCAATATGGGAGTTAAGCGAGTGTAATTGAGGCTAGGTTTACTTAGACTGCCTTCAGCATGTGTCGATGTGCCTTATTTCAGTTGCTGATGTCCGTGCGTGCGTACGAGGCGGTGTTGGAGCGACTGCCACTGATGGAGCTGAAGCTGTCGGAACTGCTGAACCATATACAGATCGTGAGGAGGAAGAGGAGACATCATCTTGTCATGGCCGAGGAGTACGAACTGCTTCTCAACAAGCTCCTCAACTCACTGCGGCGCTGTCAGGATGCAGCAAGGAGTCGACTATTTACAGAGGATCTCTCACATCTACAGCTGGTGGTTGAAGGGTTGGTCTGATTTAGTCAATGTCTTGCGAAGTATTAAAGTTCAAAATGGTGTCCTGGTTACAGAATAATTCCATCAAGGAGATTCATTCCACATGGTCTGCCAAACTGCCTAGTAAAAGTGCTGACAACACTTAGTCATAAGTGGACCAATCACTTCATTGATAAGCTGGGCAGGATCATGTGTAATAATTGGTTTCACAGGAGTTATCTGCCCCTTGCTACTGACACCAAAGGATTTTGTCTAATAACATGCCAATACCTCCAAGATTTTTAACCTTTTAATTTTAGAAACATGGTTGAATTGAATGAGACTGAAGGGATGGTTGGTGGAGACATCCTGAACATGGTCTGCTTAAAGCGTAGACTATATGTTAAAATCAATATCTGTAGAATTATTTTCAGCTATAGATATACTGAAATATAAACAAAACTATCAACAAGGCTGTTAACAAACTCTATATCTACCATTTCCTCACAACAGTCAATCCTTGTAAACTTTTGGGAGCATAACAAGACCTCATTTAACAAAAAGAAATCTCAATGCCTGATTTCTCGTGTATTTTCTCGGCAGTGAGTCCGGTCCACTGACGATCTCTGCTACTGGTCAGTTCCTCGTACCGGCCTCTATCCCGGGATCTATCCTGATTGACCACATCGCTCAACACAAGGACGAGGCCGGCAGGATACTTCGAGATATGGAGCGGTGAGCCTATCGTACATCTTCATCAGGATCCATCAATTAGCATCCCTTGTTTCATGGGTCTTGTCAGAAATCATGACCATATCTTACATAAGGCATTTCTTAACTCTTTATCTTTGATATTCAGTTTTTTTGTTAGTGAAAAACAGACATTGCTTCATAACAATAGCAATGATGGAATTTAAAAAAAAAGGGTAAGTAAAATCATATAGGGAACAGTTGGTATGAAAGCCTTGAGTTTTCTGTGCTTGCTCTCTACTCTGTAGGGGCACTATAGCAGCACAGAAAAGTAAAGTCTCTGCAGCAAGGCATAAAATGACAGTTTGGAAACTGGCCTTTAGGCTCTGCGTAGGAAGATCGGTTATCAGATAATGAAGGATTTATTATGGAAACTTACAAAATAAAGATTGATACAGATGGTCCATAAACATTTAGGCAAATTGCCAATGTTAACTGTTGGTCAAATCATTCTTGTATGGTCACGGGCGGTAAGGAGGCATTTAACGATAAAGAAGCTGAGAGTGGTGTCCATGGGAAAACAAAATGATGCACTTAGAACTTGTTTCTAATCTTGCAGGTACATGTTGAAGGAGGGGGAAGTTGTAGAGTTGTGCCAGAGTGAACTAGAGTTATCTGCCCTTACCAAGGACGAGTCAGTGAGTCCACAACAGATGATAGACTGTTGTCAGAAACTGCTGGACGAACAGTGGACGCTGGACGTGTCACTGGAGGGCGCCAGACTGCGTGTCTCTCACTTCTACTCTGTGATGCAGGACGGGGAGATCTGTATACCCTGGGATTGGACAAGTAGCACTGATATGTGATGTACAGGCCGTGTTCAAGATCTCTAGCTCTACAGTGATCGTGATGGGTTTTACATGAAGGGTTGTGTGGATGGGGCGATCTGTATACCCTGGGATTAGACCAGTAGCACTGATATGTGATGTACAGGCCGTGTTCAAGATCCCTAGCTCTACCGAGATCATGATGGGTTTTACATGAAGGGTTACTTCATTGATTCTGCTGGAGATGTGTATACTCTGGAATTGGACCAGCAGTGATGATGTAGGATGTCAGTACCTTGTTCAAGATCCCTAGATCTACAGAGATCCTGATGTGCTTATGAAGGGTTGTGTGGATGGGGCGATCGGTGATTGAACCAGTAGCACTGATGTATGATGTCCGTGCTATGTTCAGGATCCCAAGCTCAACAGAGATCCTGATGGGTTTTACATGAAGGGTTACTTCATTGATTCTACGGGAGTTGTATATTCCATGGGACTGGACTAGCTCTGATATGTGATATCCGTACCATGTACAATATCCCAAGCTCTACAGAGATCCTGATGTGCTTATGAAGGGTTGTGTGGATGGGGCGATCTGTATACTCTGGGATTAGACCAGTAGCACTGAAATGTGATGTCTGTGCCATGTTCAAAATCCCAAGCTCAACAGAGACCCTGATGGGTCTAAGATAAAGGGTTACTTCATTGATTCTACGGGAGATCTGTATACTCTGGAATTGAACTAGCAGTGGGGATGTGTGGTGTACGTACCATGTTCATGATCCCAAGCTCTACAGAGATCATGATGGGTCTAAGATAAAGGGTTTGTATTAGTAATTCGACAGGAGATCTGTATACCCGGGAACTAAATGTTAGCACCGATATTTGATGTCAGTGCTATGTTCAAAATCCCTAGCTCATCAGAGATCCTGAGGAGTTTATGATGGTTGTTGTTTTGGTAATTCTACAGAAGATCTGTATTCCCTGGGATTGGACCAGCAGTGATGATGTGGGACGTCTGTATCATGTTCAAGATCCCAAGCTCTCCAGAGATCCTGAAGAGTCTCAAATGAAGGGTTGTATCATTTAGTCTATAGAAAATCTGTATACCCTGGGATTGGACCAGGAGTGATGATATGTGATGTCAATACCATGTTCAAGAGTCTTAGCACTACAGAGATCCTGATGGGTCAAAGATGAAGGGTTTGTATTAGTGATATCGATGGGAGATCTGTATACCCTTTGACTGGATACGTAGCACTTGATCCGATGTCAGTGCTTTGCTCAAGATCCTAAGCTCAACAGAGATCCTAAGGAGTCTAAGATGAAGGGTTATGTCGGTGATTCTAGGGAAGAAATGTATACCCTAGGATTGGGATGGCACTGCTCATGTGTGATGTCAGTATGTCAGAGATGTGTGGCTACCGTTTCTAATAACTCTTGTTTATGAAATAAGCTCTATTAATCAATGTGTGCGTCAGTATCTCGGAGATGAAGGTTGGTTACTGTTGTAATTACCATATGTCATGGGGTGAGAGGGGGGATGGCATTGTGGGGTAGTTGCCTCATAGACACATGCTCTGTTTCAGGTAAAAAAAACTAGCGGCCTTTTATTTAGATTGTTGTTTATGAAATAAAATCTTCATTCAATGACCAGTAGCATTGTGTTAAGTCCATACCTTAAAGATTAAGGGTGGTTACTGTTTTAATAAGCTCTTGTATACGCAATAATAACTCATCTTTCAATGACAAGTAAAGCGCTAATGTGTGACGTCAGTTCCTCAGAGATAAAGAGTTGTTACTGTTTTAATAAGCTCTGGTTTTGAAATAAGCTTTCGTGATTAGCCTCAGATAAAGTGTGGTTACGGTGAGGCAGTTTGTCTTCACTACATGTAACTGTTACAATAACTCTGATGGGCTTTGTGAGAGGTGTTATGGTTGTTATTTCTGAATGGCTATAATTCACCATGGCTCAGTAGTTAGTTTGGTTGTCTTTACAAATCCTAGCGACCACATTTCATTATCTTCTCATTATCTCCAGTCTGAAAAGAGCTTTCTCTCTATGCTTACCTGTTCTAGTACTATCCATTTCTGAGCTAGAAATGAAGCCAGATTTGTTTCCATGCAAGAGTTTTTTTCTTTGGCTCAAATAAAGCAGATAAGATATCTGCTAGGGGAATATTGAAAAACCTCAGAAAGTGCCCCTATTTCAACAGCATAGAATGATAAGATGTAATTTAAAAATGTGGCAAAATAATAGGAAGCTTTTGATGCCACTTTGACATAAAATGGTTGTCAAAAAGTGCTCCTTAAGTCTAGGTGGCCTTTTATACTTCAAGGTTGTGTACAATAGTTCTTGCTTACAGGGTGTATTAATTCATCTTTCACCTAGCATATGATTTGTTATTAGAAATTGTGCACTTTTTGGGTGTACCGTGTATAGAAGAAAATGTTAACTTCTATGCCATGCTTAAAAAACCAATATGAAAACAGTGATGTTTATTTGGTTTGAGGATTTTTTGAGGATTTTAAGATGTTAGAATCCAGGGAAAATCCAAGTAGTATTCAACTATTATGATGAATGTTTTCACCATGAATTATTTCCATGGGAAAATAATTTAATATTTCACAGGCATTTAAAAATATTTTAAGGGCATTTTCTAATCATGATGTCCATCCACTCTATTAACTATTTGTATTGTGTTATGCTATTAAACATATTTAATCAATTGACAAGTTTTGTTTGTCTAGTTACCTGTCAGGATGTCTTTAGAATTACTGATTTAAATAGGCATTACATTGTACAAATGATTAAATGGCATTTAGAAATTTGATGAAAAATATATTTTTAATCAAATTTAATTGTGTAAGATCCATCAATTCAGTTATGTGATTAAGACTTGAACGGGCATTTCCTTAACTGCAGTATCCGAGATTGGTTGACAGTATTTCATTCGTTATTAAATCCTGTTCCACCTATGGAAACCTTCCCCCTAAATGCAGGGACTGAGACTGTGATAGCTGTAGAATGTAGGACCAGGAGATTATGTGATTTGTTACTTGTGATTATAAATTTTTCAATCACTGTTTTCTGTGTTTTGTTTTGACTTTTAATTCAAAACCACAAGATTTTCTCCAGAACTTGGGGGTATATTCTTACTTAAGTGACATCATCATAGAGTATCTTTCTTAAAATTTTATTTGGTTTTGATAAGCTACAAAATATCTAATAAACTGATTGAAGTTCATATCTCATCACTGGACTTGCAAACATATTATGCATAATATCTCTAAAATGCTTGATTTTATGGAAAAATCAAGAAAAAATCTCAAAGACGTTAAATATTCGAAATTACGCATCCAATTAATCTACCTATTAGTTACAATACCTAATAAACAATATTGAATCAAGTATATCTTCCTGTCAACTTATGACAAGGTTTCAAAATTACGTTTGGCGAATTTGCACGCGCCACTCGAGCCACATTTTCCGGTTTTCAATCAAAATCCCGACTTTGAATGGCCGTATTTTCGCTCTTATGTACTGATTGACCTTTCACTTATTTTCAGTAACAGTTAGTGGTTCCCGATGTAATAACATTGATTTCAAAATTTGACTTATGTGATCCTATCAACATACTCTGTCTCTTTAATCACATCTTACCTGATGAAGGAGGAAGCATTTACTTTGTGATTTTAAAGACGATGCCTTCCAGAAAACATTTATGTTCTTGTGTATTTCCTTCAGAGACTATTGTAACAAGTTCTATTCCAGGTTGAAAGCCGGAAATAAACATTAGAGGTGAAATATGATCCACAGTCTTTGATCTTTTAATCCTAGTTCTTGTATTGTTCCCGCAAAGATCATTCCGCAATAAAGTATAGTTTTTGAGTGATGTCCAGCACAATGGTCCATGACGTCAAAAGGTGTGACCCTGATGGAGGATATTTAATTTGCGGCCAGTCATGACATACCAAATATTTTTATATTTGGAGTAGAAATAACATAAGCGAGTAAAATTGACATACTAGAAAAGCAATAGAGTAGCCCTAACCAACATTATGTTGTGCAATAAAGTAGTTTTGCCCTAAACTATTATAACGTCAAACTATTTGGCCTCATGCTTAAATAAACTATAACTATTGCAAAACAAATCTAGAGATATTATCAACTTAGCACAGGGATTGGTAAAGGCATTGCACATTGAATAAAAAATGGTTTTCTATTGATATAAGGGCAATGCCCCCTTTGTAAATATTACAGAAAAGTCTACAAAATCTAGAAAAATAAATGAATTCTTTCCAAATGTGAGCATAAGAATTGAACAAGAAAGTCGATCAATATCTTGAAAAATGATAATAGTCTTGCCAAATACAATTCAGAATTGAGTGAGTTGGGAGTTTATGCCTCTGACATTTTTATCCCCCGCCTCGTGTTTAGCGCGAAGCGGGGGATATAGTATTCAGCTCCGTACGTCCGTCCGTCCCGCTTCTTGTTAGCGCGATATCTAATGAACCGCTCAACCGAGAATCTTCAAACTTGGTACCAGTCTTCATCTGGGGAATACGCAGACCTGAAAAGTTTTCGGTGACCTTGACCTCATTTTCAAGGTCACAGCGAGACTTTGACCAGTTTTGAAAATGTTGTTAGCGCGATATCTAATGAACCGCTCAATCTAGAATCTTCAAACTTGGTACCAGTCTTCATCTGGGGAATACGCAGACCTGAAAAGTTTTCGGTGACCTTGACCTCATTTTCAAGGTCACGGCGAGACTATGACCAGTTTTGAAAATGTTGTTAGCGCGATATCTAATGAACCGCTCAATCTAGAATCTTCAAACTTGGTACCAGTCTTCATCTGGGGAATACGCAGACCTGAAAATTTTTCAGTGACCTTGACCTCATTTTCAAGGTCACGGCGAGACTTTGACCAGTTTTGAAAATGTTGTTAGCGCCATATCTCATGAACCCATTAACCTTGAGTCTTCACGTGGGACATAGTATTCTGCTCCGTACGTCCGTCCCGCTTCTTGTTGTTAACATCAATTTGCGGCGGGGGATCTTGTCACCTTTGTGGCAAATTCTTGTTTTATCCATTAGTGGTGTAAATATAGAATTAAGGATGACCCCCGACTTCATGGATATATTCTGATAATTATGAGTACATGAAGCTCACAAGGAAAATGTTAGCATTTACAAAAAACACAAGTTTTATCATATACAAATTTATTTCTTATTCATGATTTAACATTAATACTAAAAATTGCACTTGTCTGTATAACTGTATCTTTAAGAATATCAAACGCAGCACTATTGGTTATATTCTAACATAGTTGTACACCATCTATCACATTTAGTAGTTTCAACAAAGGCACCCGTCGCTATCTTTCCATTTCATCTGTCAGGTATTCCATGTTGATAAGAATCGGCTACAGGCCAGCTGTTTATAAATTCATCGGGTTAACTGCTGAGAGTACTTGGTTATTAGCTAGCTACAGTAAGTAAATGTTTAACTGGCCGACAATACATTCGTATCATGTTGCTATAGTATGAGGTACAATGTAATAACAGATAATGAGATTTACAATGATACAGGACAGATAACAGGGAACAGAAAGAGTATGACACACGATAGATAGAATACATCACAGGATAGATAGGGCAAGATAGAGCAGAGTAGTCAGTTGGGACAACGAGCACACCTACATATACACTTAAAAACAAATAAAATACTTACAAGACACAACATGATAAATAGTTGAATAATATTGGTAGTATCATACATTATGTGAGAAAATAGATATTTCTTTATTATTCCAAATTATGCTTAATGTCATTTATCAAATTTTGGATGTCATTTTATCATTTATCAAATTTTGGATGTGAAACTTCTTTTTATTTACATTAACATGGTCAAACTCTTAATAAATATCCAAATATAAAGTATTTGATGCAAGACTGATCTATGACTTAAACGATTTGGCACAAATCCTGTTTCTTTAAGTTATTGGTTGAAATCTAGAATTTTTTCCTCCCTAAAGGAATCTCATTAAGTGAGAACCTCCCTATTACCCTATTATACATAAGTACATCACAGCACATGCTATTTGCCAGTTGCCTGGCCAACAATCCACAATCGGGATATTATCAACCTGACACGCCCCCTTTACAGTCTTTAGCCACAATGCTGTGAGTCATTGCTGACACATTGCATCATTTCTGTATCAGTCCTGAGACTTGAGGCAATTGTCCACTGAATGGCAGTATCTGCCCACATATCACAGCTTGTTTAGATGGCTTTTGGGGGAACCTTGACTGGCGGCAGGGCGTCTGAGTGCCATGTCCGGATGTTTGCCAGGTTTCGGTTGATTTTGTTACACCACACAATTCTTTCTTCCTTTGTGTCAGCTGAAAGCATCACTCTGAAAAATAAAGTCAAAGAGTTAAGTGGTTGAGTGAGTTAATGCCCAACGTTGCTTTGGCAATATTTCAGCCATTAGCGACAGAAAAAGAGTTAAGAAAAGAATCTCAATTGAAAGGCCGTCTATGAGATCTTTTAGCAATTAAGGGAGTTGTACATAAACAATGGTTTATGTTTTCTGATAAAGAAAATATTTTGTCATCACTATGGCCACTAACATCAACATGAAATATATCAACGTCATCTCAAAAGGTCAAGTTCACCCACAGTGACTGGCATTTGCATAATTCTCCAATGATGGCTGTGAAGACGTTGAACTTGAAGACTTTTGAGTGATACATTTCATGAGATGACCCGCTAACAAGGATCTGTACACTGTCAAACACAATATCACCTGTTCTGGGTTGCGGCGGGGACAAATATGACTACGTGATGTATTTACCTGACAGTGGTCATTGTGTTGTAAGTTCTGCTGACAAGTGTGTCCTTCTCCCCCTGTCTGGGCTGTCTCACTGTCATCAACTCGAAGGTGTTGGGTCGGGCACAGATGTCTCTCGGGATGAGACCCACCTTCTCGGTGATGCATCGTTTCAGGTCAAACACTCCGATAGGATCCTTGTGTGATAATGACATTTGTTTGTTATCAATGTCTTTGAATGCATAAAATGTGTATGTGTAAATGCTTGAATTTCTCAAGGGTGGAATTTAAGTTTATTATCTTCAATACACCACAACAGAAATGCATATAAATTTAAAATCATGTATGATTTATTTTTATATTGACAATGAACTGTAGAATTGTCAACTTGATAAAGATTATTGGTACATTTATCAAATAAAAAAAAGAAAAGGAACAATATTGAAATATTACATATTTATCAATCAAGTAATCATCAATAGCACTCAAACACAGAAACCAATTTCTGGTTTGCCTGGTAATGAAATAACAGATTACTAAGTATTTCAGATTGCAAGGTTAAACTCAAAACACCAATAGGGTATTGCTAAGCTAAGCATGTCTGGAGGACCCCTACAAGACTAATCTAAGTAAACCTATCCTCAAATATTATCCGTTTCACTTCAATACTGACTCTAGAAAGGTCAAGTAGAGGGTCGCATCAGCCGACCTTTCTGCGACCTATGACCCTCCAACGTTCTACGTGCGAAGGCAGGCTATTGTGGCTTGGCAAGCTGAGTTCTTATTGGTCAATTCAATACGTGGGCTGACGCAACCCTCTACTAGGGCTTTATAGACTCCGTATAGGAGTGAAACGGATAATATTGAGGCTTTATTTAGACTGCCTACAAGACAATAATGTTATGAACTGAAGACGGACTTCATGGCCATGTAAGATCGCTCACCTTTCTGTTCTCATCATCAGGGTACTTCCAGAAGCAGAGCTTGTTCCTAGCGAGAGCCACCCATCTTCGGTGCCAAGCTCCCAAACCACTCACATCCTCAAACATTGTCTGGAATGGCAAAACAGAGCACTATCATTAACTTTGTTTTGAAATTCTTTTCAAATTTAATTGTATATCACTTAGCAATTCACTTTTCCTGGACCAGTATTAGTGGTTTTTGTCCAAACATCTCTTAAAGTCTACAAAGATTGTCTGTACAATAATATATGGATCTTTATTTTTCCTTTGTTACTAACGGGTTGAGATCACATCATCAGAGTTTAGAAATCTAAATATTTTGGACCCTGATTAAGCCTCAGTAGTAATCAGTTAACAAAAAAACTTTTAAAAAATCACTTTACAATTATAAAATGGTTTGGCTGTGAAGCAGTGATCTATTACAAAGTGCAAAACATTGACCCATATCCATGACAGTGGATGTATTTGTTATTCCCTGTTATCCGAGCACATACACAGTTTAACTAGAGATATACCGTATATGACCGGGTATAAGCCGAGAACTTGATACCAGAAATTAGGGGGTCAAAGAGGTGCCTATACCCAGGATATATGATCCAGATGAAAAAATCTAGATACTATATTTTTATACTGGAATTTGGGGGGTTGAGAAAGGGGGTTGGATTATAGGCTGGATCCGCTTATACTCGGTCATATATGATAGCCCACAAGCAAATTTGCATACCAGAAAGCCCCTCTCCTCCACATTGGCCTCCATCAAACACTTGAGTCGTAGATAGATGCTGCCATGAAGGGGAGACAAGTAGGGGAGCTGGAACAAGAAATAGAATCATGGATAAGAACATCTCATTTCAGTGTCCTATGATTTCCTGTTTGTACATCAAAAATTCTGTCTTTTAGAGAATAAAATCCAAGATGAATTTTCAACAATACTTGAGGGTTTAACTAAGACATACTAAGCTTGTAATTTGTTCTTAAATTCACTTAATTCGAACAAACCTGTAGAGGTTTCAGATTCTTTGAAGGGGATCCTCCTTGGGGTACTATTGCATAAAAATCTGTTTTTTTGCTACTATGACAGGTTGTGACTATTTTTGAATAAAAAATATACAAAAAACAACATTTGGAAAATGTGTTGTCGTTTGTCCTACCACCTCGTATAGAGCCCCATCCCTGGCCGTCACTATGACACCAGGGGCAGATAACTCTAATCTTACCACTTATCAATCTAACAAAGCAGACTGAAGAAGGGGAGGAGGGTGGCCGTACCCCAAGGAGGATCCCCTTCAAAGAATCTGAAACCTCTACAGGTTTGTTCGATTCTTTTTCAGAAGGGATCCTCCTTGGGGTACTATTGCATAAGTCAGACTCCCAGAGATGGAGACCCTGGGTGTGGTAGACAGTCTGCTATTAACTATACCCTAATGCCGTAATAAAGCTAAAAGAGTAAAATGAGAAAGAAGCGTACACCCACCTGACCAAACACTTGAGATGTCTTGGCTCCGGTGCATGGCTCTGACCCGTGGGGACTAATATTCGAAGCAGGAATGAAACCCTGCACAGAAATTAATTTAAAAATTAACCCTCTCCCTCCCTTTTCGTTACCAAAAAGGCTCTACAGGGGAAAGTAACTAAAAAGAGTACCCACTCAAAAAAGGCGATAACCCTCCGGGTGTCCTCCACTAGAGTCCGTATCAACATAAACATGAGATGTTAGTGGGTAAGTATTAATCCCGCTAATAAGATCTCAACTAAAAACTTAAATAACTAAGTCAGATAACGACTTAACTAATCAGGCCCCGAAGATACAATCAATTCGGGGGAGCCTGGCTCTGCCCACTGGAAAGAACAGTCCTGCCAAACCGAGCACGCTCACTAGAGTGCTTGTCGAGTTGGTAGTGTTTAATGAACGTGCTCGGTCGGCTCCATATAGCCGCTGAGCAAATCTCCTCAATGGGCAGAGCCGCTGCATATGCCTTCGAGGTTGCCACCGCCCTCACCGAATGAGCCTTTAGGCCCTCCGGGGGCTGGTGACCCTTATAGAAATAACCCATACAGATGGCCGAAACAATCCATCTGGATATCGTTTGCTTAGAAGCGGGAACGCCCGACTTCCCTCCGCCATAGCAACAAAAAAGCTGTTTGTCCTTACGAATGCTTTTTGTTCTTTGGACATACTTCTTTAAGGTCCTACGCACATCCAGGATGTGCGGGATCGTGGACCTAGCCCCAGAGGACGCCGGCTGTGACATAGCCGGGAGCTCTATGGGAGCTGAGACATGAAAGGAGTGGGCTACCTTGGGACGATATGAGTCCGGCAGTCTAATGCTGACTCTGTCCTTATGGAAGACAGTCAGCTCGGGATCAGCAGACATCGCATGGATGTCGCCTACCCGCCTGCCAGACGTAATCGCCACCAAAAAGGCAGCCTTCCAGGTTAACAACTGAAGAGACAAGGAATCAAGGTCCCTAAAAGACGGACCTGACAGCCAGTCCAAGACGTAGGATAGGTCCCACGAGGGGCTGATCCGCCGCACAGGGGGGCGGATCCTGTCCACGCCTGCTAGAAAACGCTGCACCAGAGGGTGGCCACCTAGAACGGTACCATCCACCGGAATGTGGAACGCAGAAATGGCCGTAGAGTAACCTCTCACTGTGGACGCGGCCAAGCCGTCATCCAGCCGAGACTGTAAAAACTCGAGAACCGGCACTAGCCCTGCAGAAAAGGGATCGAGAAGCCCTCGACTTCCACACCAGCGCGCATAACAGGCCCATCTATCCTCGTACTGAATGTTCGTCGAATCCCTCCTCGAAGCCAGTATTGTGTCTGCAACTCGTGCAGGAATACCGCTCTCCTGGAGGCGATTCCGGACAGTGGCCAGGCCACCCACTGAATCCTGGGATTCGGGTGGGGCATTCCCTCCTGGGATAGAAGGCCCCGCCGACACGGTAATAGTACAGGAGGCCGTACCAGAAATCTGAGCACCGACGGGAACCAGCTCTGAGCCGTCCACAATGGGGTCACCAACACCAGAAGTCTGGGAGGTTGACTGCCCATCTGCGATAGAACCCTGGGAATGAGGGGCAAGGGTGGGAACGCCCACAGCACCCTGTCGGTCCAGTCTATCGCGAAGGCGTCTGAGGCCAGAGCTGCCGGGTCCGGGATTTTGGAGCAAAAGACCGGGGTCTGTCTCGTTGCCACGGACGCAAACAGATCCACCTGGAACGATCCGTACAACTGGGAGATAGTGTCGAATGTCCCCCGGTGGAGCATCCATTCGTGCGGGGCCAGAATGCGACGAGATAGCGCATCTGCCCGAACGTTGTCTATCCCTGGAAGATACTCCGGCATCGCCTTGATGTCGAGGTGATCGCACCACAGTAGAAACTGCCAGGCTTCCTCTAGAAGGGAAGGTGACACTGTCCCTCCTTGCTTGAGAATGTAGGTCATTGCCGTCTGATTGTCCATCTCTAGACGTACGACCTGGCCCTGAATCAGCGGACTGAATCGACTGAACACTCTCCTGACCGCCCGAAGTTCCAACACATTGATGTGCAACTTGGACTCCTCCGCAGACCACAGGCCTGAGGCCAAGTGATCGCCCATGACCCCTCCCCAGCCTGAGAGG
Organism: Steromphala cineraria; assembly: GCA_916613615.1. Classification (NCBI taxonomy): domain Eukaryota; kingdom Metazoa; phylum Mollusca; class Gastropoda; order Trochida; family Trochidae; genus Steromphala; species Steromphala cineraria. Next base: position 10,194,799 of record OU744730.1, read on the forward strand.
GAGGCATCGGTCTGGATCGTAACTGAGGGTCTCGGGACCTCCAAGGGAATGCCCCTGGATAGATTGTCCCTGTTCAGCCACCACTCGAGATGAGCCGGGAGCCACCCTGGAATGGGGACTTGCCGCTCGAGATCGTCCGCATGAGACCACAGACCGGCTAGAGCCTGCTGAACTGGTCTCATCCTGAGGCGGGCTCTCCACACTATGTCTACCGTGGCCGCCATATTCCCCAGCAGCCGAAGCCAAGACCTGGCCGGCTGAGACGGAGACTGAAGGAAATGGGAGACGGCCAGGGAAACCTTGATCACCCTGTCCGGAGCCAGGGAAACTAGTCCCTCCGCGGTGCGGAACCTGGCCCCCAGAAAGACAAGGTCTTGTGATGGGGCAAGGTCTGACTTCTTCAGGTTGATGATCCAACCCAGGCGAACAAGAATGTTCATAATCTCCTGGGTGGCTTCCTGGTTCAGCTGACGTGAAAGGGCCCTGATGAGCCAGTCGTCCAGGTACGGGTGGCAACACCTGCCCCTCGATCTGGCCACTTGGGCTGGAACCAGCATCAGTTTGGTGAACACCCTTGGCGCCGTCGAGATGCCGAAGGGGAGCACACGAAACTGGTAGCACACCCCGTCGAAAGCGAAGCGAAGATACTTCTTGAACTGGGGGTGCATCGGGACATGAAGATACGCATCCTTGAGGTCGATTGAGGAGAGCCAATCTCCCGACCCTACCGATGCTATCACAGACCTGAGAGTCTCCATCTTGAACGATGGTATCTCCAGCATTCTGTTCAGATACTTCAAATTGAGGATGGGCCTGAATCCTCCGTCTTTCTTGGTGACCAGGAAGTACGTCGAGTAATACCCGACTTCCTCCTGGCCCACCGGAACGACTTCTATAGCTGCCTTGTCCAGCAGAGCTGTGACCTCGGCGCGTAGAACCTGCGCTTTTCCCGGGGAGGCTGGCACAGGTGTGCTCCTCACTCCGGTAAAAGGCGGTGGCCCAACTTTCCAGAGTGGCAAGTGACCATCCCTGAGTGTGGACAGGACCCAGGGATTCGAAGAAACTACTTCCCACTCCTCCAGGAACCGAGACAGACGGCCCCCGACTGGAACGTCTGAGAGAAGACAGTGGATTCCCGCCTCTGGCGACACTCCGGTCCCCTGGCGGTCCTCCAGAACAACTGGGAGAAGGCAGTGGATTCCCGCCTCCGGCGACACTCCGGTCCCCTGGCGGTCCTCCAGACTGGGCAGGAAGAGGCTTAGGGGCCCTTGTTGGCGCCCCTTTTGCCCCGAAAAGACGACTGCTTGCCCTTGGCATGCTGTCGGTTTTTCCCCCGGCCTTTCCCCTTCCCTTGCTGTTGACCTGAGCGTCCCTCGTATGGCCCGTTCCACGACGAGTAGGACTTGGCCGGTGGCCCAGTGCTCAGGTTGTCAAGGGGGGAGGACTTCCGCTTACCAGATGAGCCAAGGGCGCCTTTGACGTCCCTAACTCGTGAAATCTGGTCCGCGGTGTCCTTGATGATGGTAGCGGACCCGGGAAACAGGGTGGAACCCAGTTCGTACGGGAGCTCCATCAACATGTCTCGGGTGGGCTGCGGGAAGGAAGAGAAAGAAAGCCACACCCGGCGCAGCCCCATTACTGCGCACATCACCTGGCTAGAAGCGCTACGGATGGCGTCCCTTGCCAGGTGACCACTCACCTCAGCCAGCTGCCTCTGGAGCATAGCCGGAAGGCTACGGTCCTTTCCCTCGTCCAACGACGTGGCCTGGAGCGAAGCCAGGTACGCCTGATGAACTGCAATACGGAGCGCCTGACAGCCATTTCTGTAGGAGTCTTCCGACGTCCTAAATAGCTTTTTCAGGAACGCATCCTGCTTAAAGGGGGGCACACACCGGCCCTGGGCTCCAAGGGAGTCCAGGCTGACTGAGGCCGACACATCCGAGTCACAGACCGGTACCTCAAATAACCCCGCCTCCCCCAAAGGATACCGCTTATTTAACTCCGGCAGGGAGTAGCGTGTTCTAGTACCCTTCAGGAGCGGCGCGATCATATCAGTGCGGACTGAATCCAAGATGCGGAGGCGCACCTGAGGAGTCTTGCGTTGAGCAAAAGCTCCTCCGGGAAGCCGGAACTCCTCCCCTACCTCCTTCTCGGGAACGACAACCTGAGGGATGGCCTCTGCCACCTTGGCACGGATCTCCCTCAAGGCAACAGAGATGGGTAAGTCTAGTGGATCAGGATTCCCATCCCCCTCGACGTCCATCTCCGCCTCCGATCGCTCCCCCGACACCTCGGAATCCTCTACCGAGGACAAGGCATCAGAGGGAACGACCGAAGACACAGAAGGAGGAAGACGAGGGATGCGGAACGCCGAGCCACCAGACTCACGCCGTTCGAGAGAAGGGGGCGGAAGGAAAAGTCCAGGTGCGAGCCCCGGCGGCGGAGCGTCGGGACCCAGCCTCTCTGGGGAACCGGCACCGACCGTCACACCAGCGGAGCCGGAGGAAGACGGGGGAGGCCGTATGGTATTGCCCACCATGGCCCGGGAAGTACCGGGCACTTGGGCGTCGGGTACCTGTGCGACACCTGGGCCCCTGCCCAGGCCTGCGTCGGCACCGACGTCGGACGCGGTGCGCGAAGCACCGGCCGACGGAGCATCCAGGCATGGGGGGACCGACGTCCTCAGCTCCTGCCAAAGCTGCGACATCAGGTCTCCCAGCATGCCCTTCATCTGCCCCTTAATAATGGCGTTAATGGTGTCAATAGATTGTGTGATTGGACGGACCCTAGCGGAGGACAGCCGTTCCCCCACCTCCGAATCTGAACTCGGAGAGTCAGAAGGGAGAGCGGGGGTGGCCTGCTTACTCTTACGCTTGCGCTTGGAGGGGGGGGTCGCCTTGCGGAGATCCTCGCCCGCTTCCCTGAGGCTCCGGAAGAACGCCGTGTCCAGTGCCCTTCTCTTCTTCGTACGGTTGGAGAACCCCGAGCAGGTGGAACACGCTGAATCATCATGGTCGTCCTCGACCAGGCAGACGATGCACAATTCGTGTGCATCGGCTTGAGGGATGTTAGTCCCGCAGTTGAAACATCGTTTGAAAGACTGCAAAATCATTCAAATAGATATTTCAACCGTGCATGCGTGGAAGAATGTAAACATGTGTATCAAAGTGTACATGCGCCTATTCTAAGCATGACATAAATTGGCAAATTCGGCTGCCAAAGTAATGAAATTGCAACTTATGAAGCAAGCCAAAAAACATAGCAGCCTGAAATGGAAAAGAGCATGTAAAAAACATGGCTTGCCCGTTCCACAAAAATAAAAATCACAACGAACTTTCGAAGTGAAATTTATTCAAGGAACGAAAGGTTGCTTAAATATTATGACTAACATAACAACAAGCACCAAAGAAAGACGCACTCCATACGAAAAGATACAATTTTCCACTAGCAGGAAAAGTCTAATCGGGAAGTCGCCATCTTTGTCGAATTCTCGCCCCACAACGCGAGCACATGGCCGCGCTGGGTTTGAGAAACCTAGTCTACAACGCGAGAAATGCGAGAATGCGAACCTATTCTAAGAATAAAAGGTTACCACACATACAATTTCTTTGTCCATAGTACGTTTTCTTAGGAAACTTCACAAGAAACTTAACAAAAGTCGACAGAAGAACGAAGACGTCCGGCTGACTCAATGACAGATTGATAAGTGGTAAGATTAGAGTTATCTGCCCCTGGTGTCATAGTGACGGCCAGGGATGGGGCTCTATACGAGGTGGTAGGACAAACGACAACACATTTTCCAAATGTTGTTTTTTGTATATTTTTTATTCAAAAATAGTCACAACCTGTCATAGTAGCAAAAAAACAGATTTTTATGCAATAGTACCCCAAGGAGGATCCCTTCTGAAAAAGAATGAATGATTGTATAAATGCCTGTAAAGTACCTAACATAAATGACACTAATGAAATCAAAGTTTAAGACGCAAGTTTGTGAGTTGGGAGTTGCACAATATTGCAACCATTCAAGTTCATAATCAGAAGTTAAAGACAAAATCCTGATACATGTTGGAAATATTCTGATTCAAAACAGAATGAATATCTTAATCTGATTTTTAAGAATTTCTACATACCCGTTCGAGATTGAAGCAAGTTTTGTCAAGGGACCGCATGTTGATGGGGACGGTTGTGATGAGACTGAAACTTGTAGTTCTCACAGCCATCGGACCTCCTGGACTCTGCACTGTGTATGGAAATAAGATGTTATTGCAATTGTTTCAATATAATATATTTACTTTCTATCAAGAAAGTGTAACATTTTTCATAATTTCAAACATAAGTTTATCTACAAAAGAATATTTTGGATACTGCTTTCAGGCTTGCTAAGGAAACAAAATATTTTATTTTAAACATAACTAAAAGGGCTCAATTTTATAAAACTAACAATGTTATCAGAAATAATATATATGCAATATTCACTGAAGCATCTAAATACAAGAAATGACAGTGTGTTTATGCCTATACTTAGTACTCACAGGGCATGTTATTATGCTTCGACTTCTTGGGTGTTTTCGGTTTCTTCTTGTCCTTTGTAATTGCCTCTCGTGACACTGACTACAAAGAATTTTTTTTCAAATGTGACCATTTGTAACAAAGACAAATCAAACATAAGCTATTCATGTTACAAAAATTAAACACAGAATATTGCCCATGCAAAGCAATCAAGACAAGAGTTAAATGCTTTTTTCCATATCACCAAACTATATCTGGTTATAACATTTCAACACAGAGTGAGATGAAGAAGCAAATTCACCAAGGTATAGTCCTTGTGATAACTCACCATTCCGTATATCTCAAGGGTAAGCTTGAAATCGCCTGTGATGCCGTTGATCTTGATAAGGTTGGGGAAGTCGAGACTGCCGCGCATCATGGGGTCGTGTGTGGACAGCATCTGGGTACAGATCACCTGCGTCTCCTTCCGGATGAGGATGATGAAGAAATAGGTGATGTTGTCTGCAGAGGGGAAAACATTTTGAATTATTTTTGGAAACCAATATAACAAGAATAATCAAAATATTCCATTCAAGTCGTACAGATATCAAAACAACTAATGAAATGAGTCTCAAGTAGTGAATTATTTTATCGATTAGCCACTTGGGCAATGTTTTAGTAACGTGTGGTCGTTTTTATCTATGAATGAATTAAATTGAAACAACAAACATGATGAGAATGAATATCATCTTATACCTATAACCACAAAAAAATACATAGATGCCTCTGGTGAGGATTATAAGACCCAAATTTGAAGTTAAAATGGGTTTTGATTGTGCTGATCACCAAGTTGGGATACAAAGTAGCCACTGATGTCCATTAAATGTGATTATAGAGTCTTTGATTTTTCGAAACTATTTTCCTTATAAAGTGTCACAAAAGGATATCGAGAAAGAAACCCTGAAAGATGACATACCCTGTGAAGTACCGATCTTGGTGACAAACTCCTTCTTGAGAGGGAGCCTGATATCGCTGATGGTGAGAGAACCCTTGGGGCCCCGCCCACAGCTCTCCAGGGTCCCCTCGCTCTTCAGGCGCTGGATCTCCAGGATGTACGACTGGCGCTTCTGGCCTGGAAACATGGGGAGCGAATATTTAGGAAACACAATTATGGATTTGATTGCAAATGACTTCTGAGTGCAATGCTAATCGTAAGAAAATAAAACTGTAAGGTGCAATCTTTTGGGCAACACATCTAGTTAAAATCAAAGGGCTGAAACTGTGTTGCCATGTCAACACTTAACATTTACCCATGTTTGTGTTTGTTTCGTCCTTTATTCTTCATTCTTTGAACCTAACTTTGGTTTCAGATGCGACTTATTATAAAATCAACATACGTTTTATTATTATTTCACCTTCTTTGAATATCAAACAGTCAACTACCCTTTAACTTGATCAATTCTGTTCTCTGTTCACAACCTGTTATCGTGATGTTACGACTGAAGGACTACACCTTTGACAATGAAAAAACATGGTTTGCAAGCAAAAAATATTTCAAAACCATCAACAATCATAATCCAAAAGACTAGATCCAATCTGTACTCACAAGCAACAAGGAGAAGCCTGTTACACTCGACCTGTTCAGCTGACCCGGCAAAGTACGAGTCACGACCGCAGCACTGGTTGAGAGCGTTGCTGGTCTGCATGATGACACTCTGCTCCTGTTGGACAAGCTCTTGAAGCTCCTGTAGATCAGGGGAGGCAACTCATTGAGCATTTTATTGGTCAAAGATTCACAAGCTCTTAAAAGCAATGGATCTAAATGCTGATGTCCATTCACATAAAATTGTTCTTAATAAAATGGAAGTCAACTACATTAACATTAATAACAGCCATGATGTCCTTGTTGATTTTCTTGCATTTTGTAAAAAATGACAAGTTTCTCAACTTAAAAAAAAATATCTTAATTTAACCTTTTGCCAAATTGTCTTTGCCCATGAAGATACTTTTGACTTTTTGACTAATATAGAAAAAGATTTAAAAAGATTAGAAGAGCAAGATTTTGTAGTAAAATATGTTAGGGTTTGTGTATGCTAACTCCATTATCAGATCAGTGACGAAATTATCATTTAACTCAAAAGTTACGCAGGGTATGTCGGCAATAGCCAACCATGTCCTGTCCGCTGTTGTCTCACCTGTATCCTCTCTTGTACCGACTTCCTCTGCTCATGTGCGGGGGGCTGGTGTGGCATCTCTATCTCCTCCTCCTCCACACCCGTGTCTACGTACTCACTGTGCCGAGATATCCGCGCTGACGGCACCGGTGGCATCTGCAGGTTCCTGTACACAGATGTATGGTTGTCATCAGTATAAGGACAAACTTCAAAGAGACATCATACATAGACATACTTTTCCTCTATGAATAAATACAACATACGTATACAGAGTACTCTGTATAATGTACAGAGACAGCAAAAATTAACCTACAACACAGTGAACTGGTGATTATTGGTCTGCAGATTTCATCTAATGCAAGTCTTCCTCTTAGAATTTTATAACATGAATGTACAAAAGACAGTGCAATGAAAATTTTTTAACAATATATGATACAAAGAATTTGGTTTGTTGGGTTATCAAGTCATAGCTTTGAGTGTGTAATATAGTTGATTAGTGAATTCATCACACATTTTGCACATAATGGTATGTACTTTTGTAAGGTGATTAGGATGATCAAAGTTATTGATTTACAAGAAACATGGCCCCTAAACACCTACCTCTTAGACCTGTAAGCACTGACACTGTACACCAAGCTGCCGTCACTGTCCGACGTTTCAGAATGGTAGCGATAATTTCTCTGAAAATAGAAAGTTCATTTTGAATAAGAGTAGTTTGATTTGTAAAATGAATATCCAAAGGCATCAATTCACAAGACCATCAACAATTTTTTTGTCAATGATAGACTGGTAAAGATCTTCGAAAGATTTCTGTACTTTATCATGGCATATTATTTATAGGTTTTTATTGTCAAAGTAGTTTTTGCCTGCATCAAAGATGAATTTCTTATAAACAAAAATGCATTCTATTGTTCTTTGAGAAAAATATCTTTAAATTCCACACTTCCACACAAATTATTGATTGATGCAGGACACAAACTATCCTTATTAACTTTGTATGAAGGAAGGATAAATTTAGAAGGTATATTTATTATCATGTTCTTTGAAAATCGATCAACAATGGATAAAATAAGAGACTTGTTGATTGAATCACTAATAACACCAAGTCTGTTCTAAAATCTAGCAATGTCAACTCACAGGGAATGGGACTGGTCCTTTCCTTCTGCTCTCCTCCTCTTCTGAGTCCATAGCTTCGTCCAGCAGGTCATCGATGTCGCCACGGTTACTGTCCGCGCTGCTCGCCAGACTGCTAGAACTGTCCTGCTGGTTAGCCAGTTGCCTCAGGTTGGAGGTGCTCCTGTACGGGTTGCGGGGAGCATTGTGGGGTTCCTCAAAACTGTCCTGACTTGTCTCGCTGGTGAAACTCTGTCTACGGTCCTCTGGCCCTGAAGGTAGGACACTCTGCCTACGGACTGAGTCGGGGACGAAGGCACTGAGGCTGACATCATCCTCTTCATAAACCGGGTGTCGAGGTCTGGCCTGTTGGTGTGGCTTCCTTCTCATTTCCACTTCATCATATTCTGATGTGTCATCTCGGTCGGACTCAGTCTCAAAATGAGATTCTGTCTCGTCCTCTTCATCCATGGATGTCCTGACAGCTTCGCTCTCGTCTGTAGTGCTGTCGAAACTGTCATCAAACTGCACCCTCCGACTGTTTGTGGATGCCTGGCGCTGAACAGGGTTGCTAGGTGGCGCTGTGTGGCTGGGCTGGCGGTTCACGTCCTGGTTGCCCTTCTGAGAGATGATCTTGTAGATGCTCGACCCACCCTGGGTGGGTGGCTTGGATGCAGCTGGGTTGCTCGGGGGTCTACCAGTGGGGGGTTTCATGGATCCTTCTGTCGGCGGAGGGGGAGGGGGGACCGGGATGCAGCCTGCAGGGGGAAGAGGGGACTCAGATTCTTGTTGCTCAGACATGTGCTGGTTATACGATCGAGAGTTAGCCCCTCGCTTAAAATTGAAGGAAGCTCCTTGCTTTCCGTCGTCTGACACATCAAAGCCCATTGCAGCTAGCTTGTCGTCAAAGTCTGTGCAGCGAAAACACAAACTCCCAGTTAGTAAGCAGGTGACAACTACGATTGTTATGATGAACAAGAGATAAATCTATGAATGAATGAATGACAGATATGGTGAAATTGACATGGAACAGATGTGCACTATATTTTTTCTTGATGAGTATTTAAAACATGTATAAATTATGTTATGTGAAATAAAAAAATAAATTATGAAAGTTATACAAATTACTGCCTACTAATATTAACCAACAAATGATGGTGATTTTCTGCTACCGTATTTGACCTAATAAGTGCCCAGGGTGCTTAAAAGATTTACTTGTGTGAGCACTTATTGAAGTTGTGAGAATGAAAACTACTCAAGTGGAACTGTGTTAACTGATACAGAAGTTCAAAACAAACTAAATTATTGAGTAGAAAATAAAACATTGTCGCTTAATGTAAAGTGAATTTTATTGTTTCAGAACCGCTGGTACATGGGCGGTTATTAGACCTAATTACAAAACCCTTATGGGGGCCGCTTATTTGAGCAGGGTGCTTATTAGGTCGAATACAGTGACTTATGTTTTCAATGGTGATGGTAGGAGATACTAAAGATGAACAATCTACTAAAATGAAGTGCACAGCAAAGCAAAGACAAGCCCCACAATACAAACAGAGGAGACAGATACTCACCAGCCCTTGCCTTGGCCCTGATGGCCTCTCGTTTATCTGTCTTGTCGGCAGAAGGGGTAGAGACTGGGGCACTTGCCTGTTGAGATGGCTGCAATAAGGGGTTTATAATGTAACTAGCTCCTTGCTGTACATTAACAAACATAAATTAACTCGGTTCACATTAGAATTATTGTTTTTGCAGAGATACCAGTAACTAGAATTTTTCTCCTACATTCGAAAGTAAGACTCATGAAGATGTTACACAAATGAAAAAATGTTTCCGGTCATGAATATCTAATGCAGAATTTTTTTTCTAAAAATCAACAATAATATATTAAATTTTCAACTGGAATAAAATGACGATAACTGTTTTGTCAACATTTGAGAAGACAAGTGTAAGTCCATTTTGAGTCAACTCCTTCAGAAAACAAATTAACAAGCATTATAAGTCTTGACTTTGTCTAAAAATTGCTTACCGGTAGTTCAGAAGCAGCAGGGGCATCGTCCCTGAGTATTCCGTTCTTCCAGCGGTTCTGTATGGTGTCCAGCTCTGCCATCCGCTCCTGCCTCATCTTCTCCATGATGTCCTGGCTCTTGTTGCTGTTGTGCGTCTGCTCCATCAGTCTCTGGTGCACAGACTTCATCGTTCCGCTCGCACTCGACGGCGACAATGGACAACCCTTCGCTGGTGTGGCCGACTTGGGTGAATTGTGTGCAATCCGCTGAGCTTTCTCGTTGATGGCATCTGCCACACACTTGCTGGGAGTCATACCTTTTTTGGTGGCAGAGTTTGTGGGTGGAGGAGGTCTAGCAGGGGACTTAGTGGGCGACGGATCTCCGGGGTTCACCTTCTTGATGTAGCTCACTTGGTTTGAGGAAGACATGTGCTCCCAGGCTGACATACGAGCATTCACAGAGTAGGCTGTGGGTTCCTCCTCAACAGGGGGAGCCTTCGTCTGCTCCTGCCACTTGGCCATTCTCTCGGACACCGGTCTAGTTGTCGGGTCGGCAGCACCTGCAGGGACAGCCATACTGACGGGGCGTTGAGGTTTTGGGGTCACCTTGGTGAGGACATTTGATTGGGTCATGACGGCTGCCATGGAGGGCGTGCTGATAGGTCGCGCAGGTGCATTCTGGGTCCTGGCAGGTGTACATGTCTGTCTAGGCGTCTGGTTGACCTTGCTTACTGAGGATGTGCTGACAGGTGTCTGGCTGACTTTCTGTTCCCAGGAGGCCATCCTTGCTGCCACTGGGGTGAGAGCTGGGTCTAGAGCTCGGGAAGACTTTGGGGTACCACAGACTTCTTTCTTGGCCCATGAGTTGAATCTTTCTGACACTGGCTTTGCAGTGGGTTCGTCATCAGTTTGCTCTGAAGCAGAGGGTGAATCGTCCAAGCCTTTCACATTGACAGGGATCTGATCCGTAAGGCGTCTATCGTCATGCACCTTCTGTGGGATGCGGATCTGTGAGGTCAGGGGCGAGGAGACTTTCTTCACGGGAGAAGTTCTAGACATGTTGCTATTTGAGAGGCTGCCGATACTCAGCATGGACTTGACAGGAGACTTGGGTACAGTAGCTGTGGGTTGTTTCTGAGGAGACTTGTAGGTCTGTGGGGGCCTGTTGGGGGGAGCAGAGGATGCGGTGGGTGGTTGAGGGGCTCGGTACTTCTTGGGGGAGTTCTGGGCACCAGGGGGAGGAGGGGGAGCGGGGACTGATGACTTGTTGTCAGACTTCGGTGGCTGCCATCTTGGTTTCTTCTCCTCTTCTTTCCTGCAAAGACATCAACATTAGTCAAGTTACAGTTCATAGAAACAGTTGAAAAAACTCGATTTAGCTTCAAAGTTAGATCTTCAGAGGAAAATCTATTGAGAAGAAAAGAAAAACAGCTGAAAACTGCCTTTGTGGGCGGAAGTAACACGGTACTGTTAACACAATATACATATCATAACTCTTTGTCCTAGCACAAAGGGAGATCAAGAAGTGATAAGAATTCAACAGAAGAGATAAGATATTTCCTCTTTGATTAAAGATAAATCAATAGGTAATCATCAAAAGAGTAATGAATCACTCACTGTACAGTAGGGCGACTGAGATCATCTTCCCAGGTGTTGATGTTTGCTGCTAAGGCTGCGAGCCTCCCTCGTCTGTTGCCGGGCGTCGCCACAGGAGCCGGTGTGTTCTCTTCATCAAGGTCGTTACCCAAACTCTTTCTTGGAACTGGTACAGGACTGTCACATGTGTCGGCCCAATCACCACGCACCTTGGAGAGGTTCTGCATGCGAGAGCGTACACTGCTGATGGCGGGCGTGTCTTGTTTGACATCCTGCTCACTTTCACGCAGACACTGGCGCTTTGGGGAGTCTGGAGTGGAAGGGAATTGATCATGCCCTTTATTTTAACACACAAAATGACAGAAGTCGGATATTCGCGAATAATCATGAATACATCACTTAGATCAGGTCTTTAATTTATCAAAATATTTCACATGCCTGATTACACTAGAATTTATGGAAGAATGAAGATCAAACATGGTTGCATGGCAGACGCTGAAGAAAACTGGCCAAATTTGCTTATTGACCGATTTAAAAATAAATAAATAAAAACTTAACCGGTTACTCAAACTCATTTTCTTAATTTTACTAACAGCTCATAACTCAATAACCAACTTCTACCTACCATCATTCTGTTGAGAGTTGTCTGGAGAGACATTATCAGACAGGTCCTCTCCGAGGGGAGTTCTTCGTTTTCTAGGCGCAGGATCTGGAGTCTTTCCTAGCTTCTGATTCAGCATCTCCCGTCTCTGACGAGTCCGCTCTATCAGTTTCTGGAATAAACAATTAAACATCAGCTGGTATTTTCTAAAAATTTATTCATTTACATTGATCTATGTTGATGTTACACTGTTTCTTGCATGCCTGGAGTACCGTAATTTCTCTATTAATTCGACATCTCCAATAATTCGACCACATACTATTATTCTGAGGTCACAAATTCAAATCACTTCTAAAAATTCAACCAACTGCCAAAAGCTTGTTCCTGTACTTGAAATGCTGATTTAATTTGCAAAAATAAAATGAATAATTGCAATGTGTAATTCTCTCTGCTGCAGTAATCAATTAAAATATATTCATTATAATGACTATGGCATTATCATCTAGTCACCTATGAAAAATATGTATTAATTAATAATAATTATATATAATATAATTCCTTATATGTATCTAATATTTCAACCATGGTACCAAATTAGCCACCAAAAGTAAAAATAGTTCAACAATAGACATTTTCTAATTATCTTTTGAAAATTTTAGGGTCGAATTAATAGAGAAATTACGGTAACACATTCTCTACACAATGAACTGAATGAAGTAGATCAAGCTATAAAATGCTGTTCCAACCTCTTTTCGAATTAGATCAAATTCCTGGTTTATGGCAGTTCCCCCTAGCGCAAAAATTTGCACCACATACCACTTGAAAACTTGCACCAATGAATTCGGATGACTTAGAATAGTGTCACTGATGACAAAACTTTTTTTCTAGCCAATAAACTCAGCTCAATCGTACAGAGATTCGACAAATATTTTATGACTGATATCCTCTGTGGGCAGAGAAAAGTAGTAACAATATTTAAGCTGCCATTGAAATTGAGTTGAAGGTAACCTAAAGCATGTTATTTGCCATCAAGCAAATGAAAACTTTAAACACTATATAAACTCTATTCATCACTTTTCTATTCGTCCTGTTGAGCATAACATTCAACCTTAATCATTCCTTACTTCTGACCTTCCCTGTGACAAGAATTAAAGTCATATTACTTTGCTATTTTTTAAAAACCACCAAGGATTGGAAACTTACAACCTGGATACCAACCATCCTCTTTTTATCCTTTGAATACATGGTTTGTACTGAATTTCAAAACTCAATCAAATTAAAGGCTTTTTCAATCTACAATAATGGTGTATAATAATTGAGAAATGAGTGAGTTTGAGTTGTATGCAGCTAAGGCGATATTTCAGCGATTTACTGCTTAAAAATTTAAAATGACAAGAAGATTTTTGAACACCGACAACTTTACCTTGACAGTATTACACATTAGATTGCTAGACATTCTAAAACAGCGGAATCACACTAAGATTTTTGGATATACTACTATAAAAGGAAGTAAATACGTTATGTTGCACAAGACATGAACAAAATTACTCGCAATATCTATGACAAGATTGGTTGTAAATTTAAGGACTATCCTGGCTTTTTAGTTATTTTCAAAGCTTTATCAAAATGTTTTTAAATTTTTTTTAGTGTAAGGTCTTTTCCAGGCTTGCACTAACCATGAAATACGTTTTTAACAACTCTGAGTCTCCGACAGACTTTTGAGACTCAAGTTTGCTCAACAGCCAGACTGAATATCTGTTTGAAACAACATTGCTGATTGACACAATCACCTTGGATTGCAACCAATCATCAAACAGCTCTCAAGAAAGCTTTTTGTAGCCTTTGTTGGGAGATAATAAATTGAGCCTGATATTCAAAGGTTAAACAACAACTTATCTCTTTGTTTTTTAGAGTTTCGATAAAAGAAAAACATTTACAAGCATGTTTTGATAAAAATTTAAAATAATATATAAAAACTTGTTCCTGCCACATTTACATGATGTCAACTGAGAAGTGGGATTTGAATCTATTTATTTGAATATTACCTTAACCTCTGCAACTGTTGTTATCTTTAAGCTTATTGGTCAAAAGAAAAATGACAAATCCAGGAAATTAAAACATAGATTTATCATTTAATTGATATATCAACAAAGGAAATGAAGGGCTCAGGTTAAAGTTTTGTTGTTTTAACGGGATACGGTCAAAACGGCGACAAGCCAAAACGGCGACAGATCAAAACGGCGACAATTTGGTCAAAACGGCGACAAATGCCTAGTCGAAACGGCGAAACACATTTATCAATAAAATATATGTCAAATTCGCTGGACGTAACGGCGACAAGATTTGGACGGAACGGCGACAGAAATTTTTTTTATATGTTAAATACATTTGAAAATGACGTTGTAGCATGTTTGTTTTTTAGTTGTTTTGTAATTTGTTTTTTAAAGTTTGATAAGACTTTTTGAATATTGCATGTGTACCAAAAAAGGAAAATGTAAATCTATACCCGAATTACTTTTTTAATAGAATTGAAAAATCATTCCACCCAGTAGATTGGATATTTATTCTAAACAAACTAAGTAACTAAGATCATGCAGCTTTACTGCTGAGAAGAACTGTAAAGGAAAGAACAACTGTAACAATTGGAAACGAATAATGATCATAATATCAGTAACTACAGAACAATGGTCAATTCCTTCCAATTAAGCATTGATTACTTAAGTCGATTAATTAATTACGACCAATTACTATGACACTGATTGATATCGGAGGGGCATCAATGAGAGCACGATTTGCCGTGATTATTATCACTTAGTACACAAGATCTTTTCTATCAACTTCAACTTCACTTTATTCTCCAAGTGGTATTAGTGTACAAAGAGATGTGTTTTAATCCCCACGCTGTTTTCAGTTTATATTAATGACTTAGTTGATAAGATCAATAGTCTTAATCATTTTGTTCAGTCAGACTAGTAACATAGCACTTTTAACTCTTGGTGAAGTCAGTTTTAAAGTAGTAAGAAAATGTATCATAGAAGGTTGCGCCTAACTATATTTACCCAATGTTTTATATCTATTTGTATCTATATTTTATATCATAATAAATGTTTCTTTGTACTGTCATAGGCCATAACTAGCGATTTGGACTCAGTATAAATAACGACTCAAGTGCGTTGAGAATTAATATAATCTTTTTAAACGGGTTATAGACAAAACGGCGACACGGCAAAACGGCGACAAGCCAAAACGGCGACATTTTGGACGGAACGGCGACACACCCCAAAAAATTGTTGGACAGAACGGCGAAACACATTTTCAATGAAATTTTACACAAAAATTGTTTGACAAAACGGCGACGCATTTGGATTAAACGGCGACACCTTTTTTCAAAGAAAACATTGTTTAACTTTGATTCGTTTACCTTTCATGTCTGATACGCATATTATTTTTATCTTTTATCAATAAAGGGATATGTTTCAATTATGTCCAGCACATAATTAACCCCATAAAACTGCTCTATATATCAAATATGACTTGCGTATGCTCAATTAATTGTATAATTCATATCTATTACTTCAATATATTATTTGATAACTATGTCATGATTTATGATAATAAACTTCACTTGACTCATAACTAATACACTCTTGAATTTTCGATTTCGTATTGATTGATTTGTTTTCTTAATAAACTACTCAATGTACTTTTCGAGTAGTTGTCACAATCCAAGTAATTGTTTTCTTAACGAACAAGGTATTGCAGTAGAAGATTGATTATATGTTTTCTTAACTAATTACGTATTGTTGTAGAGTCATCTCCATTGTTGCATAACACAATTCAGTTTTTAAAATGTTTCAAAAGTTTACGTCTCTCACTCTCTCCAACAAATACACGCCCATAGATCTCCAAAATTCCATTGAGAAATGTAAATGTACTTGTTTTGACTGCTTTTATGTATCAAATAATTTCCGTTTATACAAATATTCATGTTGAAAGACAGTTAGTCTGCTATACACAGATCACTCCAAAGCATACATAAAGTTTCATTCCACCAATTTTGTTTCCTCTTACACTTGCTTTTTCTGTTAGTTGAACTATTTTGGTTTTCATTCATTTCTGTTATCACAGTGAGTTCCGATAATTAACTTACTTACCAATAGTTATGAAAATCTAAATTCCATCACTTAAAAAAACATAGCATAAGCCAAGGATTAATTTTGGAATTGATTGGAATCACTTGGCTAAGTTAACTGTCAAATATAGGTTGAATAAATTTATATGATATCTCCCTCTCTCGATAAATAGTTCATGAGACGAGCACCTAAAAGCACCTAATACACAACCTTGTCTGACACCTATTTGTATCTCAAATGTTTATGATAGAGTATCCTTATTTCTGACACACGCTTTTACATTTTCATATATTTGCTCTAAAAGGTTACTAATTTTTGGACTAAGGCCATGCATGTTCAGGATATTCCATAGTTTATTTCTTTCCACTGAATCGAAAGCTTTCGCAAAGTCAACAAATAGAGCATAAAATTTCCCACCATTAACATTAAGACATTTCTTGACAACACTTTGTAGAATAAACACATTATAAATGGTTGTGTAACCTTGTCTAAAACCTGCAATCGAATATAACAAACATGTTACAAACTATTACAAAAAAATATTTGTGTCGCCGTTCAGTCCAATACAATTCTGTCGCCGTTCAGTCCAATTTGTCGCCGTTTTAACTAAATTTTTGTCGCCGTTTTGCCGTGTCGCCGTTTCGTCCGTATCCCTTTTTAAACAATGTCATAGTAAGCAACGGAAAGATGAATCCTGTTTTCTGTTGTCCTTTATTATTACAAATGCTATGCTGTCGCCGTTTTGACTAGTTATTTTTGTCGCCGTTCCGTCTAATTTGTCGCCGTTTTGACTAACGGCCTGTCGCCGTTTTGGTTTGTCGCCGTTTTGACTATAACCCGTTTTAACATGCCAAATATAAAATGTCACTCATTATGTCCTAGTTTTTTTACATGATTTAGATAGTTATCAAATTTTTTATGTAGATGAAGGTGTGTAGCAGTGAACATCTAATATACCAATGCTTATAGTTTGGCGACATGAAAACCTGAATGAACTGTTATAGTGATCCAAATTCAAATGAAAAACCACACCAAAAAATGGTTAAAGGATTTTACATCAGTTCAAGCAATGTCTGTTAAGCTGAAAATGAACATGAATTAAGCAAATGTCATTATTTCAACCTGTTTTTAATGCCACCACACATAGGCCTCCTAATGGATTCTTCACAGTGAAAACAATCCAGCCATTGTGTGATTTGTTGTCTCACCATCAAATGTCCATCACCGCTGTCATCGTGCACATCAGTCACCGTCAATCGTATTCCTATTTCTACATCGGTATCCATTGATGCGTGTACTTCCATGTTTTATGAACATCTAAATCCGAGACAAAGACTTGAGTTGATCTATGTCGATATCCACAAGACAGAACTCATAGGGGGTCTACTCTAGATGGTCTTCTCCATTTTGAAAATATTCGGGGCCAAATATTCAAACATCGTGCATGTTTGATTTATTCAAATAATCGTCAGCATAAAAGAAAGATATATTTTTGGGGTTTATATGTAATTATTAGATAGAATCGTCAGAAAATTGCAAGTTGGAACATTTGAGAACGTGATTTCAGGAAATATTTTTCAAATGATGACGATAAAATTCTAGATCTGCGTCCTTCAGCTTGTTACATGAATGCATGCTCACAAACAAAAGCTTCTAATCAACAAAACAAGCTATATATAAATGCACGTGACTTATTGTACCTCAGTGTATGGATCCATTGTCTTTGTTTATAAACATCAGCGTCCCTCGATCACTTTTCACGAGGAGCCCGTGTCTTCCAACTTTTCAATGATTTTGAAATTGGCGGTTAAAGTCACGTTCTCTCTCGTGATATCTCGCGGTGAAGCAAAACCGGAATGTGAAAACGGGAACAGGTTTTAAATATCGCTACGATCATTGGTCAGATGATAAGTAGCCCGTCCAATGAAAGAAAAGTATTTTGAAAGCGTCTCATCATATCACACACCCAAAATAAATGACAAGATGAACCATCTATATACATGACGCTGATGATGACAGTTGTACTTTTGTGTACGGTTATCAAAATGAATAACTTATAAATGTTTAGTGAGAAATGGTATAATAAAATTCACAAAATAATTCGACTGGGATATTTTAATTCTAACTCGGAAACTACAAACTCCATACCATATATTCCAAACTATGTCTAAAAATAGATTTAAATTGTATATCTAGGTAGAGTCTAGTATAGGTAGTAGCAAATGAATAATATGAACGGCTGTTTAATATCATAGTCTTTTTAACTAAAATTGTTCTCTTGGTACTATGTAGACCTGAAGTAAATGAACAGTTTAACAAATGAGTTCAATTCCAACTATAAATCTATAGATGTCTACCCTAGACTAAAATTTAGTCTATGAAATATTTAAAATAATTAATGTACCTTCATAATATAATAAGGCTTCATTATATCTTTTTCATTTCTTGAAGCTTTTCATTTCATATTCAGCCAATCTAGACTTGCAGAATTAAAGGGGCAGTAGCACGTTTTCAGGGGGAATATAAGGTGATGTCAGGAAAATGAAAATTAATGGTTCCAATCGAAAGACAATGTATTTAAACTAAATGGAGCAGTAATAATTTAAATATTTAACGTAAAGTTTATCCATGTGATTGCCTTTTCCTTAAACAAAATGAATAAAGGTGTTCACACAAAATGGCCGCCCATGGATTTGATGTAAATCTTCATACTTTGTCCTCTGACTATGGGTAATTGGTTTGTGTCATGACATTTTTGACACTATCAAAATAATACATTTAGCATTATCGTACAATTATCAGTGAAAATTTTAAAATTTAAAATTATCAAAAAACGTGCTACTGCCCCTTTAAGACCTAGACTGTATAAAGGCTCCTATATATTATATAATACATATTCATGGAGCAGGACTAACGTCTATTCTTTAGTCTTTCAGTATAAATAAATGATAAAAATGAGTCGAACTAATTTGAACAAAAAATATGTAAGAGACTTAAAATCAGTCAAGATCGTCCGTTTTGATCATAAAGTCAGACACGTCATTCTTTACCGCCATCTTATTTCTACTGCTAGTAAAAGAGACGATTAACATCGCCATTTTGCAATATATAACGGTTACAACAATGCCCATTTTAATGTTGGATAAACAAATAAACCAGAGAGAAAATAGTTGATCAATGACATTTCTATTAATTTCAAAATTAAATTTGTTGAGGATTTTTTTTATCATCCTCATCTCAAAAAACGGAAATTGGAAACTTATGTTAATAACACAATGTCTTCTATATCGCTGCAGTTGATAATACGTTTTCTTTCGAGAAAATATATGAGTAAAACTCATTAAAATCTGATAGACTAATATGTGTATTCATTGACCGATAAACAATCTGAGTGTCCGTATCGTAGGTATATCTAACATATATAGATAGTGTGATAACCTTTCTCCAAATAACAGAACATGACATTGCTGTAAATAAATACAAATCCATTATCCATATACTTTGTGTCGGTAAACACAACTTAAAAGATAAAACCTGTATTCAATGCTTACAGTTGATAAAGTGATCCTCATTTGTGTTGAAATATCGCCTTTTTTAAATTTGTGAGAATTTTGAGTAATTCATTATATGCATGTATATAAACCGACATTTACATTTCTGTGAATCTTGATTTGGAAAATGTTATAAAAAAATTACAATTCTTAGTAATGAAAACGATGTGGTGAAAATACAATTCCTTAATTATTTCATATAACATTTAGTCGTGTTGACGTCATTTAAATTAACACATGTTTCAGTACGCCAACCCTTTAGACAGGAGTAAACCATCTGATCCAAATAAAATATTTTCAAATTGGCCTATAAATTTTGTTAAAAAGAACACCATATACTTGAGTTTATCACAGAGAAGATAGCAACATTATATCATTTCGCATATTGGAGAAGAAAATAAATCATTACACAAAATCCCAATTTCTTCATTATAAAAGGTTATCCCGGGTATGCGCATTTATCTGTTTATCGAGCACGCACCTACAGAGGTATCAGATACGTGTAATTAAAGCCTTTAATTCGCTGCCTGCCAGCAATTTGTGATTTTGCCACCTTGAGTGTTTAATTACGCTTAAATATGTTTGTTGACAATAAAACCTGTTACCTATTAGAATCAGATGCCAAACAGCTGACAGCCTGTCTAGATATTTGGTATTTGTAAAACTATCCTGATAACCTGCCAGATTGATTGCTTTTTAATTACAGTTTATGTTGTAGTTAGATGTGATAATATGATAGGTATATGATATAACGCTTACTTTAATAAAAGTTGTTTTCAGAAGCGCTTATTCTAGATTTGTCAATCTGATCCCAATAGTTTAGTTAAATAATGATACATTATGAATGATTTTTATGATATATTGTTTGACTCTAGTACGAACATAAATGCCTCTGCAGGCGTACAAATGACAAGTTTTGTAGATGTTTAGTCTGTCAGCCAGACCCAAAAATAAGATAAAAGCCCTAGAAAGTCTATAAGAAGACTTGATGTCTCAACTGAAAATGAAGACGACTCAGTCTCCTTTTTAATTTGTTGTTTAAATTTAGATTTATTGACCATTTCTTTAATTCCAGAGTATACATGTTAGACTACTTTAATCACACGTACCATTTACATATACTACTGAGAATAAGTTAAGGGTTAAACCTATATTTTTCATGACATTATCATAGATGCCGGATATTGCCTGGCTGCACTATTGTTTAACACAAAGGAATGTTGCACAGAGACTTGGGTGCAGCCAAAGAGCGAAAAACTTCTCTGTTGAACCAGTCTGTAGCCACACAATGTTTTCTTCCTTTATCAAGTTCGTTTTACTAACGTCTGACATTGGCGAAATTTCAATTGAAAGCAGCCGCCTCAGGGTATTGATATATTTTGCTCCTTTTTTCACGGAAAATGCATCAAAATCAAGCTTAGTCTTGTGACGAAAAGGTCTAATAAATGCTCATAATGAATGTTTGTCACCCTGTTAGTGAAAAAAAACCGGTTAACGGCATCGCAAATCCCCACTGAAAATCGACAAAACTTATACAAAACTACCCTTGTTACAAGAATCGACAGTGTTCCTTCATTTCTTATGGTAACTTGATCCGGCTATACAGAGGGGTTGTGAGGATTACTGACAACCCTAAAACATTAAAAAGAGTTTTTTTTTTTGCTGCATGAGGGCCGATATCTGTAAGGTTAGACCACCGGCAACGTTGTCTTTTAGTGACGTCAAGGATAGCAAACATCAAAGGTCGACATGCTATTATGTTCTCGTGCACTAAATAAACTTGAACAGTTGTAACCAGAGCTCATCGACTGCTCAATTGATAGCCATTGGTCACTTATCATCGACACATTGCAATTTCATTCGAAGTCATAATGTCAGAATTGGCAAGCAATAATAAGATTTAACTGCGATTGTTTAGCTCTCAAGGCTGGTTACCATTTGAACGACTCAAAGATGTGTCAATCTGACATGTAGGAATATATCCACACATTCCCATATATGGAAAAACTTGGATGCAATTTAATGTAAAGGTTGAACCTGAAAATTCAAGTTTTTTATTTTTTTTGTTACACATGGCAGATTTTGAAATGATAAGTTCGATCGTTTTTCATTCTTTAATCAGAATGATTACAAAAAGTAAGTTTCTTTTGGACGTCTGTTTATTTTCCTGAAAACAGCAAAGTGAATTTTGCTGCACCATGGAGACGTGCCCTAGACGTGAATGCACAACTATATATATCAGAAGAACGTGAATCTCCATGTGTCATGCTTTCGGTACCAGATTCAATTGCAGCTGTGGACAAAATTGAACCCAAAACATACAAGCTATCAGTAGATCTGCTAAGCCTTCATACAGACCAGAAAACGGGATACAATCTCTTTTCAAATCGCTAAAATCAGTGATAATCAAAACGTTTGCTCAATAACAGTCCGTACACTCTAAAACGGTACTCAGTAACATTCCGTACACTCTAAACGGTACTCAGTAACAGTCCGTACACTCTAAACGGTACTCAGTAACATTCCGTACACTCTAAACGGTACTCAGTAACATTCCGTACACTCTAAACGGTACTCAGTAACAGTCCGTACACTCTAAACGGTACTCAGTAACAGTCCGTACACTCTAAAACGGTACTCAGTAACATTCCGTACACTCTAAAACGGTACTCAGTAACAGTCCGTACACTCTAAACGGTACTCAGTAACATTCCGTACACTCTAAACGGTACTCAGTAACATTCCGTACACTCTAAAACGGTACTCAGTAACATTCCGTACACTCTAAACGGTACTTAGTAACAGTCCGTACACTCTAAACGGTACTCAGTAACAGTCCGTACTCTAAAACGGTACTCAGCAACATTCCGTACGCTCTAAACGGTACTCAGTAACATTCCGTACACTCTAAACGGTACTCAGTAACATTCCGTACACTCTAAACGGTACTCAGTAACAGTCCGTACACTCTAAAACGGTACTCAGTAACATTCCGTACACTCTAAACGGTACTCAGTAACAGTCCGTACACTACATTTCAATTGAATACGACTTCGTGTTTCTGTATTTCAGATCAGTTATCTAAGTAATTTCTTAAAACAGGAAAATGAAACTTTGGCATATTCTTTCCTAGTGTATTATACATTCATGGTTGTGATTTTCCTTTTAGAAACTATAAAAATTGATAAGTAAATGAATAATGTATGTCAATATTTTGTTATTGTTAACATTGGGTAGTCATGAATCAAGCTTCATTTTCGCTTAAATATTAACTTTTTCATGTCCATCTGTTGGTGAACTCTCAATCCAGAAGTATATATGCATTATTTTTTATATGGTGTTTTTTTAAAACCGAGAGGAGAACAAACAGTGCACTTACTCGTCTTTCCCGTGATATCCTTCGCTGTAATATCTCATACGCTCGGTAAAAAATTTTCCCGCGCGTTAAACATTACACCCAGTGTGCATATGGCACACTTAAAGGGGCAGTATCACGTTTTTTGAAAATTTCATATTTCAAAATTTTCACTGATAATTGTACGTTAATGCTATATGTATTATTTTAATAGTGTCAAAAATCTCATTACACAAACCAATCATACATAGTCAGATAATAAAGATTAACATAAAGTCCATTGGTGGCCATTTTTATGTGAACCCCTTTCAATCATTCTGTGTAAGAAAATGGAATCGCATGGCGGATCTTTACATTATATATTAAATTTATTAGTGCTGCATTTAGTTTGAATGCCTTGTCTTTCACTTGGAATCATTTATTTTAGTTTCCTTACATCGCCTTATATTCCCCCAAAAGACCATATTGTGTTTGTGCGATGCAAACTTCTTCATCGATTCATCTTTAGAGTATGAAATAGTGAATCTAGCATTTGCTTATTATATATGTGTCATATGCTTTGTATTCAACTTCTGTTGTCGGGAGATACTGAAGCCATTCTAACAAGATTTCTGCTTAGAAATTTTAGTTCATATCCTTTCTTTGCATAGAAACATGTCAGACTGAAAATAGTTTTGACCCTAAACATTCTTTTGAGTAATCTATATATTTAAACGTATCAATTTCAAAAGCTATTAACACATTTTTATCTTGTACCGCCTTTGTTGATAAACGTTCTCAAAATATTTTTACTAATTGACGAGGGTAATTTTCCGGTTTATACAACTTTATGCATAACCTGACATGCATTGACACTCTACTGACAGTCAGTGGAACAGTTCTTCTCGAAACAACGACACCATTAGTCTGTGGTCATCCTGACCCTTAAACAAAACTATATTTAATTGATGACCAACCCAGTCTAGAAAAGTATAGCAAGTCTAGATCGCTCAGCTTTAGGTCTGAAGTTAAATCATCTTCTGGGCTCCATTTTGTTATAATACGTGATTTGTTTAAAAATGTTGTCAATATTGAAAAAAAAATAATTCTGAGACTAAATGCTAGTCTATGACAACATTCATAACGTTGGACATATTTGACTTGAATAACTAACTGATGTCTATTCAAAAGTATTCAATATTTTTGTCTCCGCTAACAATCCAATTTCACAAAATTTTCTCCGAAAGGAATTGTACAATGTAAATATCAAACCTCCCATTCATTGAAAGAGCAGTTTGAATTTAGTGGCGGATCTGTTCCGTTGTGTTGACACGCATCACTGAATCAAAATATGCGTAGAGGCTTTCAACAGGCTATTTTTATCACAGGGAAGTGAATACTTTCAAATGGATAGAATTATGTACGTACGTTACATTGAAGGTTGGATACTTCCTTGTTCCTCTGCATCTAATTACGTACCAAGCTTTGAATAAACCGCTTCAATGTATACAACTGAAAGCGAAATTTGTGAACAAGCTTGTGAGAAATATACACACAATATGAAACGGATATACACGAGCTGGATATATTCATACATTCAGATACAGACATTATTCAATATTCCAGGAACATAGATGTAATACGGGGCTGAAGAGTGTGGAGAAATGTATGTATAGTTGCTTGTTAAGGTGTTGAGTAATGCTATCATTGTTTTTTTGGTTATATGTGCTTTTTATTAAATGACTTTATTTCAAATTCATTTCTGCACGCTTTGAATTACATATATATAAGGTCTTGCGTGTTGAAATAGAACCTAGACTGTATTAATGTCGCCTATTCCAAACAGAGTCGTTGATATTTTCTTAAAGTTGATAAAACATTGTCTATTCATTTGTTATTTAATATTCATTTGTTTATGTATTTTTGTGTGCGTTTCAGTAAAAGTACCGTCGGCCATAAAGCTGATTTAGAATTTCTTTGATAAACTTGTTTCTTGTTAATAAGATTTCAAAATCCATTCATCCGGGTATAACTCTTGTCGTGCAGAGCTTAACAATGGAAGTTATGTTTATGACGATTACTGTCTATACAGCTTACCCTATTATATCTTGAGACATCATTGCTATAGGATGAAAAAGCATAGAAGTAAATTTTACCTTCCTTATCGTGTACGTTAATAAAAAAAAATCAAGTTTATGTGAAACATGAACAGTACATGTTAACAAAAAATTTAAAGTTAAGTATAATTGACTCTTACAAAAAACATTTAATTTTTTAACTAGTGGATAAGATAGTCTAAGATATCTTGCATGTTTGTGTGTTATGCATTGTTTTGCTTGTCAGTTTATTTGATTTGAACATTTACAAGTCGTGCATGCATAGCCGTGTATAAAATACACGCCTTACATACATGTTGTCATTTATCAAGTCTTCTTTCGACTTAAATCACAAATATGAAAGCCTTAAAAGTCAATCGCCTGTATGGGTAAAATTACGGTTACTGCCACAGTACTATTTTCACATTTTCATACATGTACAGTTCATTTAAGTCTACATATTTAAAGTCAAATGGCTTGTTGACTACGTAGCACTAAATGTCAAAACAGTGAATCCAATAATAGAGCTTATTACCGGAATTGTATCACCCCGAAAATGTAAATGAATTCTTACTTCTTGAAGATGTAAGATTTGAAAAGAACTAGAATGGAAGCGCTCATAAAATATTAAACAATTTAAAATTGTAAATTCGTCAGAATTATTTTATCTAACTTTTTTTCTGATCGTTTTAAATTAATTCTGTTAAAAAATAATAACATTTTCGCATAGGTGTTGATTTTATTTACCTCATGTCACCATTGCTAAATATGTACTCCGATATTCGTTATCTTTTCTCGTGGCCAGTATAGATAAAGCGAACCGTTTCACATCTATTTGTCTTCATACAGATAACAATGGCGGTCGGTAGATTGGCGTGTGTTGTTGCCCTCGGGATTGTCATCCTGTCAGTGGGCGTGGCCGCGAGGGGGAGGGGCAAGGTGCCCCTCGGGTCGGTGAATGGGGGGTCGAATTGCGCAGGTAATTATAATTATTTTTTTTGGTTATCGGTGATGTTATAGTTGGCATTCGAAATGTGCTTAAGAACCTCTTTAATGATCAAAATAGTAAGGGAAAATGCATTTATATTTAATTATTTATATCGGTGAATGGGATTCAACTATCATTTGTACGTTTTCAAATGTACAAGTTATATTTACATTGTAGATGTCGACATCATTAAACATTACTTTAGCATGTTCTCAATTCTCATCGCTTGACATAAAACTCACAACAAACGAACATGATTAATAAAAATGTAATTATCTATCAAATTTACAATATACGTATTTAGAATATTGTGATACCAGAAAGTAATTTATACTCGTGTTGATATACATGTACTTATCAAACAGGGCACCTCAAGTTGAGATTATCTTTATCATCGTCAGAAATATGACTTCAGAGAAAGCTCTTATCCGAATAATAAGAATTCACCAGTATAAACAAAATCACGGTGAAATATTCACATATATTTCAACATAACCACGACCCTAAAATATACGACTTATAGATATTGTCTTCTCTAAGATGGTCATGGTTCGTGGGTTTGTTTATCTGGCAAATGTCACAATAAAAGACTGTACCTTGATCATTTGCACTCTTTATTGGAAAAGAAAACCTATCAGTGTTAGAATATCTCCACTTTTACAAATACTATGTGACACTTTTACAAATACTATGTGACACTTTTACAAATAAACTGACTTGCAAAAGAAACGCCACCACAATATATTACTGTATAAAATAAAACACAGTCAAATAATGGTAACAAATGTCGTTTTATTTCGCAGAACGATATCCTTGAAATCGTATTTCATACAAAAAAAACAATCAGCATTTACGACGACATAAGAGAGGCAAGTTTATCACACAGGGGTGCATTGTCCGGTATTCGATCACCAAGTTTTGTTGAATTCTGTTGTTTTTACAATGTTTAGAGTTCTGTGACGTAAACAAAGGTATCATAAAAGAGTCAGTATCGTGTGTGCCCTCCCCTGGCAATGATGCACTCCCTCACACGACGTCGAACAGAGTGTACAAGTCTCCTAACGTCTAAGTTAGGAATCCTACGCCATTCCTCTTGCAGGGCGACGGCCAAAGCGTTTCTCGTCAATGGGGGTTGTTGACGGTTTCGAATTCGACGTCCCAGTTGGTCCCAAAGGTGCTCAATGGGTGAGAGGTCCGGTGAGCGGGCAGGTTGGCAGGATGCGACAGGGAGAAATCGATTCCGGAGGTGCAAGATGCGCAAATACCGGTCCTCCCGTGCAGTCGTAACCTTCGGTCTTCCACTCCGGGGCCTGTCCGCAGTACTGCCAGTTTGTCTGTGACGTGTGACAAGTCTGGCAATGGTACACTTGTTGCAGCCCATGATCCTTGCAACATGGCTCTGAGTTGCTCCAACCTGAAGCATTCCTATGGCTCTCTCTCTTTCTGCAGCGCTTAATCGTGGCATGTTTTCTTCTTCAAATCGATTGTTTCAATGACAAACATCATTTCTGATCACCTTTTATACACACATTTCATACGGGTAACTTTGCACACGATGACAAACTTTTGGTCAATAAGTTCATTTTTCTCGAAAAATACACAAAAAACCTGCAGTTTCGAGCGCAGAACATTAAGGTTGTGTTCGTGCGACATGTTCAGAATGTTTTCAATCAATATTTGTCGTTGGTTAAAAATCAATAACAATTTTTATGTTGGTGGCGTTTCTTTTGCAAGTCAGTTTACTATGTGACAAGCCTTGATATGTCGTATAAATGCTTTCCACACTCGTTTATCGATTATTGGTGTTCTCTCAAGTTGTCCATTACAAATCAACAACACTGAAATTACCCCTTGTGCCACGATTCAACATGATTGTGATATAATCATTTACTTATAACATTATATTTATAAAGTGGTATGTCCCTTAAATTTCGTTTCCACGAGAATACCCCAATAGAACTGTCCCTTTAAATTGTCCAGACAAGCCCTTAATGGCTGCAGTATTGCCCAAGCGGAGTAAAACAATAACTTACTCACTCACTTAAAATGCCCTGATTGAATATAAGTTTTAACCCCCATAATGATTGTAGTGACGTCACAAGGCAAATCTTCACATATTGTCTTTAATATTCTCTTCAAATTATAGTAAAAAAACTCTAACAAAATATTTCCCCAGGATGCACGATTGTGACGTCACTGGTGGAGCAGCTGGCCGAGATTCACAACGAGACTATAGTGAGATCCCTGGAGCGACTCTGCTCCTACCTACCTGACACCTTTAAGGCTCCCTGCAAGACCTTCGCAGACTTCATCGGACCTCTGCTGCCAGAGTTGTATGTTGGCTCAGTTGAAAAGCACTTTCCTTCGGTTCTCCTTTCGCAAAAAAACTAATTCCAAGTTTTATCTTAACTCTAATTCTATAAGGAAAGGCTACGGCCACCTTAGGTCATTATTTCATAAAATTCTTCAAAGACATTTAGAAGTTTGTGTGATAATGCAAAAAGAAAAACCCGCAAGAAGTAGCCAAGAAACGTCGTGAGAAAACAATAAAGAAGTTGTTATCCATAAGACATGTCTTGTATCATTCAATAATTCCCTTTTAAGATGACCGTACCTGAGTGATAATTACCAACAAATAATGCTAATGTATCAGGTTATCAATACAAGACTGAAGGATTTTAGTTTATCATAACCTTGGGTGAATGATATCATTTACTTTATCTTACCTTATGTAAGAATCTCGATCTCTATGTGACCCTGGATAAATACTGATATCACCCTCTTGGGCCGGCCGATAAATTATTTATACCCCGCCATAAAAAGCATGAAAAAAGCGTGCAGAATGAGCGTCTTGAAATATACAATGTGTGTTACCTCGAACACATCAATGTTAATTTTGATCAACCGATATATAGCTGTGAACAAACGATAGTCAAAGCGCTTCCGCTCGTCGCATAACACCAAGCTAGAGGCCGATATATCCCAACGACCCCGCGTATGAATGGCATAACTTATATTATTAATTTATTCGTTTACTCAGTTTCACGGAGAAGGAGAACCCGGACACGCTTTGCCACGCCCTCTCTTTCTGTTGGGTGGAGCCCGGACATGACCGCTGCTACGCCTATCCCCACCCTCAGGTTAGTTTTCTCCAGTCTAAAGTTTGGAATCACTAGTTTTTATGCATCTTCCAGTTTCCGAACTGTCATTTTATGCCTTGCTGCAGACCCTTTACTTTTCTGTGCTGCTATAGGGCCGGGCTACTGTCTCTTTAAACCCTCTTCTAGCGAAGTATCCGTAAAAAGTCACAGTTTTTAACATTTCCCTTTAGCTACATGGGAATATGCTTCATATATACTGGTGCCTCAAACGTTTGACGGGAAGTATAGTATGGATTATTGATTTACTCGAAGGTATTTGGGCTTGTACCTTTGCATTGTCATCTCCTTTAAACATCAAAATTTGTATTTCTGTCTTTGAAATCTTAATAATGTCCAAAGGTTGTTGTCAAGTCACTGTTCCCACACAACCTCTGTTACAAGTGGCTATACTTCTCGCTTCTTGAAATAGTAATCTACGAAGCTAGCGTTTTAAAGTACTCACGAAAATATAAATAAAATGTTTTTTTGGCGTTTATTTCTTTCTTACTCGACTAAAGTAAGTAATTCTTACAGATGTTCAAATAATTAAGTTTTTCCCAACTAGGTCTTATGAAATCACCGCAAAAATATACTTTAATTGCCTTTGTTCAGATAAAACTGCCCAAAATTTGCATATTTTCAATATATATAGAAACCTATAGCTTACCTCACTTTCAGCAATGCGTGTGACAAAAAACCTGCAACGCTCTTTTCATTTAAAATTGCAGTTGCACGTGCGTTGCAATAGCAACTCTGCAATTGACAACAAAAGTTATGAATAAACTTGTAAGAATAGTAGTTTGTAAGATAGGAATAGTAGAGGACATATGATATAAAATTGTTGTACATTAAACAATGTATTTAAGCGGACGGTACTGGGATTACAGA
Organism: Steromphala cineraria; assembly: GCA_916613615.1. Classification (NCBI taxonomy): domain Eukaryota; kingdom Metazoa; phylum Mollusca; class Gastropoda; order Trochida; family Trochidae; genus Steromphala; species Steromphala cineraria. The sequence goes on from OU744730.1 coordinate 10,224,906, forward strand.
TCATTTACATACTATGGCTTGCATCAGAAACATAAATTTCGACTTTGAAATAATTTCGAGCCGAGAAATGGACACGTTTTTCTCTCCTGAAAATACGATTTCGGGGAAGTTTCCGAAAAACTGTCTGAAACAAAAGTTGTGAAAAACCATTGTGAATGAATATTTAGAATACACATATCCAGTTAGTTCCAAATAATAGACAAAAAGCATTATATTTCTATTTCCGTGAGTACTATAGTTCTATATAGTTTTATCGAATGTTTATTACAGACTGGATTTGACTCTGGTGTCGCCCTTCGACGATTAGTGATGAAACAACACGGGGTGAGTATAGAAACTTGGCAATTACATTTACATTGATACATAGTAAAACCTGGTTATAATGCCACCATTTGTCCTTGAGATAACCTGGAACTATATCCACGTTGGCATTACACCAAGGTAAGGCATATATAAACATGATGACTACAAAGATAACAAGTCATTATCACTGTGCCTAGGTTTATTCTTTATATCTACAGCTGCGTATCTTAAGTTTGTTCACTTACCTTCGTATTCTAGTGCAAATATCATGTAAATTGTAACGTCTTTGAGACATCATATCATTGTGAAAACGAAACCGATAATGATGAAATTTCACTGCATAAGTTAGGATTCAGTTTGCGTTGACATATTCGTATGTCATACCTAGCAGATAGCTGTAACAAATGTGGCAGGTCATTGAAGTGACCAGGGGTTAAAATTTCGAAAACACTGATTTCTATTTTGCCCTACAAAATCCTTCATAAATGATCAACAGCTTTAGATCTTATTCATATGTGTTCTTTTGCGCTAATGCAACGTTACTGTTCTGATTTTTTTCCTATAAAGTTAACATGGATGATATTAATCGAAATTCAAGAAAATCCGAATTTCACAAATATGACCCCATCTGTCTATTGAACAATGCCAAATGTCGACATTCAGTACCAGTGACAAGACGATTTCGAAATATGGTTTTGGAATGGTTATTTTACACATGGACAATTGAAGATCTTCTGTAAGTGGTCCTGGAGTTATTTTATGAACGTTAAAACGAAACCCAAATTACATGATATTTGCACTAAGAACACAAGCAGGTGAACAAACTTATGGTATGCAGCTGTATATATACATCATAGATACACATGCCTGTAAAGATAAACATGTACATGAAGTTTGATTTACAGTCCTTGTGACGTTTGCAGGATGTCAGTGGATTGTTTAAGATACATGTATTATCATTGACAAGAAGAAATTCAAACAAATACATATAAATGAAGTTTGGCATTGGAGAAAGATGTAAAGTCTGGTTGCTGTGACAATCGCCTTGTGACGCTTACAGGATGTCAGTGGATTGTTTAAGATACATGTATTATCATTGACAAGAATTACTTCAAACAAGTACATATAAATGAAGTATGGCATTGGAAAAAAGTTAGATTTGGACTCAATTTTGAATAATAATTGTTGGTTAGTTGTATGTGTACTTGTTTACAGGTATCAATCGACTCATCAGACATTTGTAACTTACCTGGAATCAAGGAGATATGCGACTGGATTAAAAAGTAAGTTTGTATCTTTGTTTCTTTGTGTCACATCGTATATCTAGTTCATGAATTGTACGGAGTTATTAGGGCTGTGCATTATTTTCGCAATACCAATATATTGCAATATAGATTGTTCAATACAATTATTGCAATATCATTTTCATTGAGCAATATATTGCAATATTATCAAACCAACTAATATCAATTCAAATTGATTACAAAATCTTGTTTTAAGCTACAGTAACATATGCTAAACAAGCAAGAAAGTTCTTTTGGTATGCAAGAATATGTGTTGAGCTGTTGAAATGTTTTTACAGTAAACATCCTTTAGTAAGCACGTCATCAATATTTACTTCAAATTTCATCTCTCTGAGTGGTAGTCTATATTTCATAGGATTTGAAGTGCATGGACTTAAACTTATTATGTTTAAAATGACATGAAAAAGTATTAAAAGTTTCTCATAGAGTTCGTGCAATATATTGCAATATTATTGCAATACATGAGTTGCATATCGCAATATATGGTGGTGCATTATCCAACCCTAATGACTACATATCATTAGGTTTTGATAATGTTCTCATGCATTTACACATGGAATTTGGTTTTATATATATATCATAATGACCCTTGAATATTTGTCTGGTTGACAAATATGAGATAATTATTTATGAATATATACTTATGCATTCATATAATTTCTTTTGTTTGATACATGCATCACAGTGACAATCAAATATTTGTTTTTTTTATAATTTCAGCTCAATTGTCAGCCATGACCCAGCAATTGACTTGGATTCAGATAGGTTTAGTACATTCCAGGTAATACTGTAAGAGTTTTGAATGAAATTTATATCAATCTTTGAGTCAGCTGATCATTTCTGTTGTAGGAATTTCGGATATAACCTTGGTTAGTTATATTTTTTACATGACATTTTGCTATTGATGAATTTAAAAGTAAGAGTTTTATATACATTTTTATGATTTTGGATTGTAAGATGCTATGATATTAACGAGATTTGATACTTTGAACACTTTAAGACTACAATGTCTTTTAAAAGTAAAAGAAATAGGCCATCTAAATAACGTTCTCAAAATGGGTGTCAAACACGCGTTCATTTGGCATTCAATGCAAAGTTTGAGAGCAATAGGGTCTTATCTCTTGAAATGAACTTTAAAGGGGCAGTAGCACGTTTTTTTGGGGGGGGGGGGGGGGGTGGGAATATAAGGTGATGTCAGGAAAATGTAAATACATCGTTCCAATTTAAGGACAATGTGTTTATAATAAATGAAGTATTTATAAATCAAATATATAATGTACAGTTCAGCCATGTGCTTAATTTTTCTTTCACAAAATGAAGTAAAGGTGTTCTAACAAAAATGGCGGCCAACATAAGTTATATCATTCAGAGGCGGGGTCCATTGGGAGATATCAGCCTCGAGTTTGGTGTTATGTGACGAGCCGAAAGCGAGTTGCATAACACACAAGCGAGAGGTAGGATAATGGACTTTATGTAAATCTTTATAATTTGTTCGCTGACTATGGATGATTCTTTTGTGTAGTGAGATTTTTGACACTATCAAAATAATACATTTAGCATTACGTACAATTATCAGTGAAAATTGAAAATATAAAATTTTCAAAAAACGTGCTACTGCCTTTAACATGAAGAATATTCCTCTTTATCGCAGTCATTACGAGGGTCATCATGGCGAGGCAAGGACTGTAACGATGAAAACAGCGATATTCACCCAGGGGCGATGTGAGTGATATCTAGTTGTCCTTGTTATTTAGATCTGTCATTCATATGTTGTTTTCATAATCTTTCTCGATTGAGAGACAACAGTTTTTGAAATCGCTGTGCATGCCGAAAACGGATTATTAAGCAATATCTTACAATTGTTTCATATAGGTTGGTGTGAAAGCAATAATTTGATTATAATTCTCCCATTTATATTCCATCATTCAGCATTAATATATTTTTAATGGCAAGTTTCAATGACAAAATAATAATTTTTTTGATAACTACAATCCTGATATACATTATAAAGATAAGTCATTAGTGATTGTTATAAAGATGCTTAAGATGGAATAAAATGCTTGGAAAAAAGAAGAATGATTGAATATTTTATTATTTTCAGTCCGGTGATGGGGGATGTAAAGAACGATTCAAACTGCAATGGTATTTATGTAAGTAATCATATGATAACGTGATATGATGTTACTTGGAAAGGTTTAGTTGTTGCAAAGTATTCAGTGATGGGAAGTGGTGAACTATACATTTAAAATTGCATCCTGTCTCAGAGTGCGAAAGTTACGCTAACTCCACTAATCTGTATCCTGGGCTCAGAAGCTAGATTCGCTCGCGCGACCCGACTTGGGATATAGCCAATCAAATCATTTTCTCGTTGAATGTGACGAGAAGATAATTTGATTGGCTATATCCCAAGTCGTACCCTGAGACAGGATGTTGAAATTGGTTCTCATGTCGAATAATGTTACCAGTTCTCTATTGTGAAAGTAAGAAACATGCAATCTTTTTATACCAAATCATACTTTTTAAAATCACTCTTAGTAAGTTGACAACATACGATGGGCATGTTCATTATGTACCAAACCTCCCTCGTTGTATCTCGAAATATAAGACAGACAGACAGGCGGACAGAAATATTTTATTAAAGTGTCACAGGTCAGTTACAAAAGATATATACATAATAAATATACATGAGTAAAAGCTGACATCCAGCTATAAATTATCTTATGAGACACTGGCAATATAGCATTTAATTCATCATGAGACATATTTTAAAAATAATATAAGGCTGAATTTGAATTCCAATTTAATGTTAATTTGATAACCTCAGGGCTCTGACCCGTCCAGTGGCAAGGCGTACGAGGAGGTGTTGTGTGGGGGGACGGAGCCCCGGGGGGTGGCGGTGCTGGGGGACTCAATCAGCGCGCACTTCCATCTCCCTGAGGAGTGGTTCGACTCCCTCAACCTCTCGCCGGTTTGTCTTCACTTATATCCTATGTTAAGAAAATCTAAATTTACAATATAATTAATTTATGCTACTAATTATATACAATTTATGCTATTACATGTTATTTTATTAATAGCATAGCCTTATCAGCTCGAGATCTCTATATCTATGTCAGAGGTTTAAATTGTTACGGCTGATTTGTATTTGCGGTCCGGGACGCAATATGGGTGCGGTTCCCTTACCATTATCACATATGTAAATACCATGTCAAGGATAGGTAAATATGCAAAACTATCCATTTGATTCTGAATATATTTCATAATTCCCAGGGTTCATATAATGACAAATTGTCAATGTAATGGAAAATCAAATCCACTTAATTCGTTTACAACCGTCTTGTAACAAAATATTTGTTTCATATATTTAAATTATGGAATCTATAAAAATATTTTGCATTGTTATTTTTGACCATTATAAACAATTATTTCAAGATAAATTTGTTGTTATTCATCCTAGTTCCTGTAACTGAAATATGATTAAACCATGTGTACATTTCAGGAGGTATTTAAACACCTGGTCTTCATAATAGAGAACGAGATTGACTGGCCCATGATGTCAACCATCACAGGTATTAAACTGAAAAACATCTTCAAGTGACACAACATATGTTTTATTTTTGTTTATGATACGTGCCGAAACACAAATCAGCTCAATCTCTTCGTATGTTTGATACAAAATGTCAGATATAAGGCGTTAATTATTTTTAGATAATTATCGGAAAAGGATCCTATATTTACTTTATCATAAGATATACAGTATAGTTCCGATTAAATATTTTCAATCGCGTCGTTTTTCAGCTTTGAATAAGCAATAAAATTAGTATTTTTCAGCATCAAACAATAACTAATTAAGTACATCAGCATTCGGAAGGATGTGTCTCCAACAACATACCTGTGTCAACATACATTTGCCAATGTTTCGAAGAAATCAATTGGACGTTTTTCACTTTTCAAGGGAAAACGGTTTGAAGTTGGCTAGTACATATTTTTCCCAATAAAATGAATATGAAGAACAACGTTCATATGTTGCCTGATAATCTTCATGACAAACCCAAACCTCCTGATTGAAATTCATATCAATTAATAATATGAACATAAATTTATGTACAATTTTACCTTTTATTGTCCCGGAAATCACGTGATGTAGAGAACGAAGTTTGATATTGTAAATATGATATAATATATAATTAATTATAATAATATATAATTTGTTGAAAGGTCATGGTAACAACAGCTGGCCGGAAGTGATACACGGACCAATAGACTCCATCTATCTCAGACTATTTAACAGGAACCGCTGTAACCATAGAGACTACCAGAATATAGGCGTCAATGGTAGGCAAATTTGTTTTCATGTATTGTTAATTAAAAGGCCATGTTCAAGGCTGTGAATAACAATCAGTACTGTTATCACCCACTTGAATTGTCTACAAACCAGTACTTCATTCAACCATTTCAGATGATTTACAATCAGTCCTTTATTCAACGATTTCAGATGACTAACAACCTGTACTTTATTCAACCATATCAATCAGAAATGTATCAATCCATGTCAAATAGCATAGTTTCCCCCATTTTTTTCATAATTCATAACAAATATTTCCTTTTCTAAAGTCGAATATTTCTTTGTTTTTCAACAGGTGCTAAATCAAGCAGTATGATTGATATAGAAAATAGGTAAACACTGATTTCATTTTCAATATTTGCCATATCCCACCTCGTCTATGCCTTTGTCATATGTATTAATCTGACATGATAATAATCTGACACATACAAGATCTATTGTACTTTATTCAAACATAGACACTTGTATGTACTATTCTATACACATGTACTTTACCCAACGTTTTCAATACGTAGTAAATTTGACTTGATTGGTTCACATGGTGAACATGTACATATATATAAAAGATTGAGTTAATTAACTTATGTAAAATGAAATAACAATATCAAACGCATGGTGAACTTTAAGGGGCTGTAGCACGTTTTTTGATAATTTTAAATCTTAGATTTTCCCCTGATAATTGTAAGTTAATGTTGAATATCATTTTGACAGTGTCAAAAATTTCATAACACAAACCAATCATCCGTCAGAGGACAAAGTATGAAGATTCACATAAAATCCAATGGCTGCCATTTTGTTTGAACACCTTTAATTCTTTTTTCTGTAAGAAAAAGGAATCGCATGGCTAAACTTTACATTATATATTTGAATTATAACTACTTCATTTAGTTAAAATAGACCGTCTTTCAATCAAAACCATTCATTTTCATTTTCCTGACATCACCTTAATTCCCCCTAAAACGTGCTACTGTATATAGTTTTTGTTTGTATAACGTATCTTTTTATTCCAGTTTACAGAGAGATCGTTTAAAGGACAAGCCAATGATCGTTGTGTACGCTCTTGTTGGGAACGATGTTTGCAATGGGTAAAAACCTTTCCTTATTTTCTCCCATTTTAAAAATTATGAATAAAGAACGATTGATTAAGTCGTAGGAATAACGAATCTCTGAAACACCAACCTTCATGTATTTTCATAAACATAATTTTATATTTACCCCACAGATTTATTCAACTGAATTTTATGGTATACTCATACTTTTTATGCTAATAATAAATTCAAATCATTACTTTTATTCTAACATGGCTTTCAGACTTTTTAGCGCTTCTTAGATATCCATTATTATTATACCATCTTCCAGTTCCAATTGAAAGTCTATTATAACATATGTATGTATGTACGGAGTTGCAATTATTAGTTTTCAATAAGTAAAATATCTTTAATAATAGTAAAATTTTTATGATTGTAATTTCCGCAGACACGAAGACACGTTTGCCCGTATGACCACACCCGCTGAAATGAGGAACAATACAATGACAACTCTACGATATCTAGTAAGATAACAAAACAGATTATCATAAATAATATTATGCATGAAATTCCATTATTTGTAAATCAACAAACGAATCATGGTTGTAAAAATAAGTGAGTGAGTGAGTTGGTGCCTAACTTGTTTTGAACACTATTTCAGTTATTAAACACGTAAAAATAAGTGAAAAGAAGCTTAAATTATGGTTCAATTTAGCTTCAAAGTACATATAAATCTCCAAACCAACAAACGCCATTTTACTAGAACGGAAGTTAAATGATTGTTTTGTGTCAATTAGAAAAGCATTCAATGCAAACTAAAAATCGGCCCGCAATCACTTTTCAGTTCGAATAAGGGCTTGGCTCAATGGGGTTTATGTCCGGTGCCAATTTGTACCTCTTGGTAAAAAAATCTTCTTTGATAAACTGGCTTCTAAATAGTTGTCTCATTTTACGAATGTTACAAGTTAAACCATCTTGAACCTCCAGGAGAAGATGTTACCTAAGAACAGTCACGTGCAGATGGTGGGTCTAGCAGATGGTCGCATCTTGTACGACAGTCTTCACAACCGGACTCACCCCCTGGGCCGGTACCGCAACGACTTCACCTACTCGCAGCTCTACACTTTCCTCAACTGTCTCGATGTGAGTAGTGACTTCTTTCTCAATTTCAACTTTCTTATTCACCATCCAGTTACATCGGCGTATTTGAGTCCGTCAAGCTACAACCATACCCTGATAGCTGTTAAAGGGACAGTTCTATCGGGGTATGTTTTGTGGAAAAAAATTCAAGAGGTTTCGGTGATGCACTCTATTCATTGTCAAATGGCTAGATGTGGAACAACTGGAATGTTACCCTCAATAACATAGTTAAAAATAAATGTGAAATAATAATCTAATAATCATATATAGGTATAACCAGAGCAGTATTCTTGAATCTTCTTTCCACAAAAATACCCCGAAAGGACTGTCCCTTTAGAGAAAAGGACTCTTATTAACAAACTTTGCCAATCTTCTTAGAACACTTAAATTTGAAGTGTTAAAATGAAATAACTTAGGAAAACCTGATGTCAAATTATTTCATTTTATTTCATAAGCTTAAGTATTAAATAGTGTCCACTTTATCATGATAAAATTACGTTGTTTTACTGAAACATTTAAAAATATCTTTTTTTTTAATTATCAAAATAGAATTTATTCCATTCAGTTTCCCTTTGTGATAAAAATCATTTTCAAAAGCTTTCCAGTTGTACTTTGAGTTTTAATTTGTAGGTATGCATCTATGATACCTTTTTGTAAATTTTTTTTGGAAAAGTTTAACTTACAGTAGAACACGGAAAAAGCGAATCTTTTGCTACGTAACTTTGGCATTGAATTCGAAAGTAGGCCTTTATAAAACAAACAATCTTTTGTTCATGGGCTCTATGCGTACCTTAATTTCCAAATTTATCAAATAACATAGTCTCTCAAACTTATCTATAATGATATGTTTTACTTCCAGGTCTCCCCTTGTCGTGGCTGGATGAATACAAATGAGACAATACGGAACATGACGACACAGGTACATGTAACATATTTCATAAATAAAAACTTTCATTTACATGGACAGATATTTAAACGGCATACCTAATAAACAAATATAACGTAATTACCCACTTTATAAGTAAAAGGATCCACAATGCCGTTTCGATAGAAATTCAAAAGGTGGTAACCTGTTTTAAATATGGCTTCGTCTTTGAAGTTAAAAAATAATAAGCCTGGGTTAAAAAGGTTTTTAAAGTGTCGGCGATTCGGTTATCAGGACTTTTTGGACGAAAAGTGTCCTGATCTGACACTGGTTCAAAACAGCAGCGAAAAGGAGGAAAACATTCTTGATAATCATAGTCATTTAAGATATAATAACGTGACTTCATTTGTGATTATTATTCAAAACATATCAGGGAAGAATTCTTTTTTTTTCAAAGATAACATAACAAAACATTTTGTTTCAGAGAGCGGTAGAACTGAGCAACGTACTGAGCGACATCGCTAAAACAGAGGCTCAGACCTTCACCACCTTCAACCTCACCTACATGGACTGTCCATTCACTCAGAGTGAGGGCCTTGATCATTTCAATGGACATGAACATTAATTTTCTTGTTATTTGTTAAAGGGGCAGTAGCGTGTTTTTAGGGGGAATATGAGGTGATGTCAAGAAAATGAAAATAAATGGTTCCAATTGAGAGACAATGTATTTAAACTAAATGAAGCAGTAATAAATCAAATATATAAAGTAAAGCTCAGCCATGCGATTCCTTTTTCTTACACAAAATGAATTAAAGGTGTTCACACAAAAATGGCAGCCAATGGATTTTATGTGAATTTTTGTAATTAGTTCTCTGACTGTGGATAGTGTTGACACCATCAAAACAATACATTTATCATTAACGTACCATTATCAGTGAAAATTTTTAAATATGAAATTGTCAAAAACGTGCTACTGCCCCTTTAACCAAGAAGCAATCTGACTCAATACTGAACAGGATTACCTGGTCTGATATACGAACGTCAGTCTGATAACGATCAACCTAGCTCCGAGTAATAAAACATTCAAATGTAAACCCTGTAGAGATACGAATTCATCTCCACTTGGTCTAAACACAGCCCCGTAGGTCGCATGATTGATACATGTAAGTGCAGCGTAACAATTACATTAACATGATAAAAAAACAGCTAGTGATCATTTTAAAGGGGCAGTAGCTCGTTTTTTTAGGGGGGATGTAAGATGATTTCAGGAACATGAAAATTAATGGCTCCAATTGAAAGACAATGTTTTAAATATATAACGTAAAGGTTTAGCCATGCGATTCCTTTTTCTTAAATAAAATGAATAAAATGTGTTCACACAAAATGGCAGAATTTGTGTGAATCTTCATACTTTGTCTTCTGACTATGGATAATTGGATTGTGTAATGCGATTTTTGACACTATCAAAATAATTCGTTTAGCATTAAGTTTCAATTATCAGTGAAAATTTCAAAATATAAAATTATCATAAAACCGTGCTACTGCCCCTTTAAAAGCATGGTTAACAGGAGTTACTTGTTCCCAGCTACTGATAGCAAAGGCTTTTGCGTTACAAATTGTGATTGGTTTGCTGAGTTTACTCCGGAACATACACCAAACGGGGCTGCGGTCGGCCCCAGTGGAGAGGAAACCCCCCGACCGTCCAAGTTCGATGCTCGATATATAGTTGATATATTGAAACTTCGATATTTGATATTCATCGAAGCTGGACCATGTTTCATCACTCTGTGTGAACGTATACAATAGATTTACGGTCGCTAACATTTTAGTAAGCATATTCACGCAATTCTCTCTTGAACAATACCCTTGGTATTTGATAATGTAGAATTTTAATTTCAAAACAATGCTTTAATCGACAGTGTTTGATGACTGGAAGAAGAAGGGCGGACAGGGATGGCAACTCTTAGAACCAGTTGACGGCTTCCACGTTAATCAGGTACTCATATAAACTGACTTGCAAAAGAAACGCCACCAACATAAAAATTGTTATTGATTTTTAACCAACGACAAATATTGATTGAAAACATTCTGAACATGTCGCACGAACACAACCTTAATGTTCTGCGCTCGAAACTGCAGGTTTTTTGTGTATTTTTCGAGAAAAATGAACTTATTGACCAAAAGTTTGTCATCGTGTGCAAAGTTACCCGTATGAAATGTGTGTATAAAAGGTGATCAGAAATGATGTTTGTCATTGAAACAATCGATTTGAAGAAGAAAACATGCCACGATTAAGCGCTGCAGAAAGAGAGAGAGCCATAGGAATGCTTCAGGTTGGAGCAACTCAGAGCCATGTTGCAAGGATCATGGGCTGCAACAAGTGTACCATTGCCAGACTTGTCACACGTCACAGACAAACTGGCAGTACTGCGGACAGGCCCCGGAGTGGAAGACCGAAGGTTACGACTGCACGGGAGGACCGGTATTTGCGCATCTTGCACCTCCGGAATCGATTTCTCCCTGTCGCATCCTCAGCTGCAAATGGACTTGGACATCCGGTCAGCAGATGGACCGTCACCCGACGACTTCGCCGGTATGGTCTACGCGCCCGTCGAGCCCTCAAATGCGTAGCGTTAGCACGCAATCAACGACTTGCAAGACTGAGGTGGGCCAGGAACGTACAGAGGTGGCAACAACGAAACTGGGTGAGAGTTCTCTTCAGTGATGAAAGCAGGTTCCAGCTGTTCCGTTCTGACGACCGTGTCAAAGTTTACAGACGACAGGGAGAACGTACAACCCCGTGCTGCGTCAAGGAGGTGGAACCTTACGGTGGCGGTAGTGTGATGGTCTGGGGTGGCATTTATGGAGACCAGAAGACGGATCTTGTTATCCTAAATGAAAATCTCACCGCCCGTCGCTACATCGACAATGTCCTCAGACCTGTTGTGCTGCCGTTCATGCAACAAAACCAACGAGCGATGTTTCAGCAGGACAACGCCACGCCCCACACTGCTCGTATCACCAGAGACTTTCTTGCTGCCAACAACGTGAACGTCCTGCCGTGGCCTGCCCGCTCACCGGACCTCTCACCCATTGAGCACCTTTGGGACCAACTGGGACGTCGAATTCGAAACCGTCAACAACCCCCATTGACGAGAAACGCTTTGGCCGTCGCCCTGCAAGAGGAATGGCGTAGGATTCCTAACTTAGACGTTAGGAGACTTGTACACTCTGTTCGACGTCGTGTGAGGGAGTGCATCATTGCCAGGGGAGGGCACACACGATACTGACTCTTTTATGATACCTTTGTTTACGTCACAGAACTCTAAACATTGTAAAAACAACAGAATTCAACAAAACTTGGTGATCGAATACCGGACAATGCACCCCTGTGTGATAAACTTGCCTCTCTTATGTCGTCGTAAATGCTGATTGTTTTTTTTGTATGAAATACGATTTCAAGGATATCGTTCTGCGAAATAAAACGACATTTGTTACCATTATTTGACTGTGTTTTATTTTATACAGTAATATATTGTGGTGGCGTTTCTTTTGCAAGTCAGTTTATATGAATTCTCGCTTTCAAAGACATGTTTTTATATACTTTAACTCTACAGTGACATATATGATAAACATGGTGTTATCTTGACACTGCTTAGACAGTTATTGGAAGATACTTTTTAAAGTTAAAAGGTTAAAATCGTGGTTAATGATCGAAAGCCTGACAACTTACCGTATGTAAGGTATTTTGGTATTTATATTTTATCAAAATTAGTCTATTTACTATTTTCTATATTCTTTACTTTATCGAACATCCCAAAAGCCGTGTAGGCTTGCTGATTCTGTGCAACTTATCTAATCTGAAACTACAAAAAAAATTCTCGAATCCTTGAAGCTGATGACTCTTAACGATCCTGTATGTCTCTAAGTCAAACATTCAGTTTTCATTTAAATATTTTTACACTTTACCTTGGTTGTAAACAACACTGACGTGCAATTGATATCCAGAACTTTGGACAAAAACCTCTTGAGCTTTGCTCCCCCGAATCCTCAATTAGGAGTTGACATTTCAGGTCAAGCTCTCAGATTTCTTATAAAATTCTTCACTTTACATAACTGGTGTGCAATTGATATGTAGAAATGTTTGATGATACATGTATAAGGTAAAAAACTTGAATTTCCCTCCCCCTTATCCTCATTAAGGAGTTGAAATTAAAGAGACACAGAGTATGTTGATAGGATTGATGTTGTCAAATTTTGAAATCAATGTTATTACATCGGGAACCACTAACTGTTACTGAAAATAACAAATTAAAGGTCAATCAGTACATTAGAGCGAAAATACGGCCATTCAAAATCGGGATTTTGATCGAAAACCGGACAATGTGGCTAAAGTGGCGCGCGCAAATTCGCCAAACGTAATTTTGAAACCTTGTCATAAGCTGACAAGTAGATATATTTGATTCGATAGTGTTTATTAGGTATTGTCAAATAATAGGTAGATAAATTGGATGCATAATTTCGAATATTAAACGTATTTGAGATGTTTTAAAATAAAGGATTTTAGAGATATTATGCATAAATTGATATATTTGCAAGTCAAGTGATGAGATATGAACTTCAATCAGCATATTAGATATTTTGTAGCTTATCAAAACCAAATAAAATTTTAAGAAAGATACTCTGTGTTACTTTAACTTTATGAAATTATCTTCAGGAAGGACAAGCTCTATACGCCTCCTATCTGTGGGACCATTTGGCTGAGCTTCCAACCCAGCCCCTTGGACAAGTTAACCCTAACAACGCCAAGATACAGAAAATATTCGGGGACCAGGGAGGATACTGAACTGTCACGTGACCTTTAAGGACGAGTAACAGAAGTAGTCAACGCCTCGCCTTATTCAAATGTGCAATAATTCAGTGTATATTTCAGGGCAGTGTTTTTACACTGCTTTGTTATATGTGCGATTGTGATATCCTTAACGGGTACTTTTTATACCTTTATCTTTTTTTAATTAAAGTATGATACCTTTAATGTCGTTCTTTTCTATGCAGTTTGGGTTAAATATGTATTACATATATAAGTATATAGTTGCACATATATAACATGATTACAAAAACGCGGTACAATATGTTCGCCACAAAAATAAGGATTAGAATTCACTTTCTTTATTAATATTTTTAACCCTTGGGTTCGTATCGACTAAATTTTGTCTGTTGTAAGGGTTGGTAACGTATTCTTGATAAAGTGGTGAACATATTGTAAAGTTGCTCCCAAAAATGCTTCTAGCAGTAACGTTAATTAGTGTATATTTTGTAGTTTTGACGCCGTTGATCTTGATTTTTTAAATTTATTTTACCAATCGTAATATATTTATGCGTTTTGAATTATCCAAGCTCATTCTGACGAAAATGTTAAACTTGTTAAAATGCCCATTTAAATGTTTTTCATCCAGATTTATAAAATTCAAACACTTTGTTTTAAAAAAAGAAGGGAGTAAGATGGATTCATTCCGATTGAGCTAAATTTCTTTGAAAAGTCTTGTTAATTTCAAATGATTAGACTATGTGGCAGTACCACATTTTAGTTCTTCAAATTTCCCCAAAATAGATATAGGTTTATGCCAAATGTATCATTTTCAGGGAGAAAAAACACCCCATCATTCAATCCGATTATTCGTAGTCGTTGAAAATATAAAAAAATCAATAAAGCAAAACTTGCAAAACTATTGATAACTTTTATATTCGTTTTAATGAGTTTTAATCATTTACCTTAAAAAAAACTTATTGCCCCTTGAAAGCAAAACCAAGCACGATGCTTATTTGCAGCTGCATAATTCGTCATCCTTGACGCAGCTTAAACCATATAAGTAAATACGTTCGACCTCTTCACATATCATTGCAAACACACGATAACATGTAAACATGTAAAGAATTCCAAAACGCAGTTACCAACATACGTATGTAGTTTTGGACTATCAACGACACACTATCAATGACAACAATCAACATCATAGGACGTCTAGAAATATAGATATCATTTTATCAAGATGAAGTGATTAAGGCATTCAAAAGATAACATTAGACGATCGACTTTATACCACAATACCATCTACACTGATCAGGCAACTCTATACGAAATGGGCTGGGGTCAAGCTGTCTGTGTCCTCACCCTGGGGGTGCTACTGTGTGTGGGTGGGGGGTCGGCCCGGGGGGAGAGGAAACCATCACCCATGGATGGAGTCAACGGTGGAACCAACTGTGCCGGTAATCTTGATACCAATATCAGAAACTCAAGTACACAGAGTTTGGTTGTGTGTCAGTCATAATAACCTTCAGGTTTTTACGTCGTTTCATTTTTCATAAGTTTGGCCATAATGATTGAGCTCTTTTCTTGCATAAATCTCACATTTACTCACATTTTCATTTTTGGTTTGTGTTATTATTGCCTTCAGGTTTTACATCGTTTGGCTTCAGAATAGGAATAGGAAAGTGTATATTTACGTTTGAACTATTTATTGCTATTAGATTATGTTTTAAAATTAAAACTGGGAAATAGAGATAAATATTTTCAAAAAGTTTTGCTATAATCAGAGAATGTTTGTTTCATTGCACAAAAAGCGCTGAAAATATTATAACCTCGATCCGGATTTGGAACCATTTTGGCTATATATTTTCCAAACATACGAAGTTTTATCTTTTCTATACAGCTGCGTATCTTAAGTTTGTTCAATTGCTTGTGTATCTTAGTGCAAATATCATGTAAAGTGGGTTTCATTTTGACGTCCATAAAATAACCCCAGGAGCACCTACAAGGGACAACCAATTATCCATTAGTAAAATAATCATTTCCAAACCATATTTCGGGATCGTCTTGTCACTGTTACTGAATTTAGATATTTAGCATGATTAAATAGACAGATTGGGTCATATTTGTGAAATTCAGATTTTGTAAATTTCGATTAAAATATTCCATATAAACATCGTAAGAAAGAAATAAGTACAAGTACATTGTATTAAAGCAAAGGAACAAATATGAATGAGGTCTAAAGCTATTGATCACTAATGAAGGATTTTGTAGCGAAAAATACAAAATAGTGTACCCCTGGTCATTTAAGGTATGATATACGAATATGTCAGCGCAAACTAAAAGTTAACTTATGTACTCATATTTCAACATTATCCGTTTCGTTTTAGCATTGCTAGGATGCCCCAAAGACATTCCAAATTACATGATATTTGCACTAAAACGCAGGTAAGTGAACAAACTTAAGATACTCAGCAGTACAAATGCATGGATTCAAACTTCTAATAAAAATAAAGTTTCACCTATTGGTGTTTTCCAATCTTATTTCAATATTTGAGGTGCTTTTCAATTAGTGATCATCAAGGAGGATTTTAATTCACTACACATGACAAAAACTTGAATAAATAGTCTGTTAATTCTTTTCGTAATTGAACAGTTCCATAGCTCATTAAAATATTATGTTTTTAATATCGGATTCCACCATAAATTATCATTTTAACATAAACGAGCCTTTGAACTGGGATTAAAAACTTGATATTGATATCATAGAAATGCGAATTCATTTGTGAATTATAAACATTTCGTTACTCCAAGTCAGTTGAAGGCCTAGATAAACCAAACCAAGACATTAGTAACCCACTACCCTACACCTGGATGAAATACATAGATGTTAGTCTATGTTAGATATATCTGACAAGTAGGCCAGAGAAGTGGCAAAGTTCATGTGCCCTTATCATATGATACCAATTATCTTATGATACCAGGGAAGGATCTATCAATACAATTATATATTGGATTATTATTTGCTCATTCAATATTTACTCTTTAAAACCTGCCTTACACCATCGTTTAATTAATCATAAGGTTGTTGCTGACTGGTTTGGAAGGTTGATTATGCAAATGTCCTTCTCTTGCTGTTGACATTGAAAGAAAATGTGATAATTAAAACCTCATCAAAGTACAGATTATATAAGGAATATTCCCCCTACCCTATGGCACAAACTGTATAAATCTGTACTTATGTTATGGAGCTCGTCAAAAAAGGGTTTATCATATAAACATATTGAACTAAAAGAACTTTGAATGACCTAGTTCACGACTAACTGAGGATACAACTATAAGGATACTTTATAATTTTCTCAAAAGAACTAATTCACATAGATTGCATAAGGTACATTTGTAACTCAACAAGTATCAAATCTCAAATGAAAATATATTTATTTATTGTTTGTTTTATTTCATGTGTGTAAGGTGAAGACCAAAAGTACCGGGATTTTCCGAAAGCAAGCCCAGGGCTTCTATATGGAAAATAGGTTTTTTGACAAGTGAACTTTGGGGCTAAATAGAAGCCCGAGCTTATATTCGGAAACATGGGCTTGTATTCGGAAAATTTTAGATTCAAGTTTGACAATCATACTGAATAACACTCATAAAAACATGGCATGGCATTACTTTCATATATTTTACAGAAATATGACTTTTGCAATGAGTTAAGAAAAGGTAGCGCATGGGAACTCTCGTAATGAAAAACTATACAGTTTAAGAATTGAATGACTATACTCGGCCCATGAGAACCACGTTGTTTTAACTTTAAAAAGTTAGGTTTCAAGATACAGGGGTTCGAAAGTTCATATGTTGTATTAGTTTATAACATCATTTGTTTTTAAACCGATTTGGCATGCATGTATTAAAATGGTTCGATTAAGTATTAACATAAAACGTAAAAACTTATATCTTGTCTAACAAATCAGTATTTAAAATAAGTTACTAAATAGACTTTGGACAATGTTTTCCAAAAAGAGATCGAGATTGCATGTGTTATATAGATTGTATACACATGAAATTTCTGAACATTGCAATGTTGTTCTAGTGTTGATTAAGTATCCTGCGTAGAAAGATGTAAATGGAAATTAAAGCTGTTTATTGTTATTAATTACTTAGTTTCACGCTGTTCTGTGGGCATCTCACATGATCATATGGACTCAAATGATTGAGAAAGACAAATGGAACAATTTGCAACTAAAACTTTTCATGAATATGTTGGAGATAAAATCCATAAAATAGAAATCCAAAAAAAATTTATAAGCTATATTATGTCTTGAATTCTCTTCTGAAAATAGAAAAGAACCTCTGAAATATTAAGAACACTCAATCGTGATCAAAATGGAGTTGAACCACCTGGTTCTCTTTGGACGAACTATCTAAGTGTTCTTTGTACTTGAAAACCGCTGATAACTCTTTCCACAGAGCAAACAGATCCCATTTGTAATGTCATATTACATATCTTTTATAGTGGCAAAAATCTATACCAGCGATGAGTAGGCCTATCATGACATTAACTATTGGTGTTGTAGAAAGGGAAGGCCACTTTCGTTTGACGCACTTTGGAATATAATAGAAGCCCATGGGCTTCTAAATGGAAATATTTTCCAAATAGTAGCCCATGGGCTTCTAAACGAGAGGGCTTGCTTTCGGAAAACCCCGGTACTAAGAATCCAAACACATGAAAAAGCAGTATATCAAATATGAGAAACATTTACCTTATTTGAAACAGTATAATTACAGTATGGTAAACATTTACTTTATTCCACAATTAATTTTGAACATTCGCAGTTTCCATTGTTTGTTTACAATATATAATTGTTATCATACGTTAAGTTGATTATATACTTCATTCAACACAATGTGATGAACACGTAAGTCAGTCAACCTTCTTGTGTGACATAATATTATTTATGCAATGAGTTGAATATCTAATTTATTCAAGACAGTTGATTAGTTGATTCGCCTTTTACTCCAAGCAGCAGATAATAACACAAAGTATGATGCACATCAGTTTATCTTCTGCGTATCTTAAGTTTGTTCACTTGCCAATGTGTCTTAGTGTGTCTTCGGTTTCGTCTGGACGTCAATCAGATAATTCCAGCAGCAATGACAAGGAATCAAAACTCAAACAATATTCTAGGTTTGTTTTGTCACTGGTGCAGAAATTCAAAGTTTGACAAGGGAAATTAGACAGGTGGTGTCATATTTTTGAAATTTCTAAATTTTCGATTTAAATGTTCCATATTAACTCCCCGAGAAAAAAATCGGCATCAGTACATTGACTTAGTGCAAAAGAACAACTACCAGTATAACTTAGGCCCAACATTTTTTATGACTTTTGAAGGAAGTTATAGAGAAAAGTAAAAAAAGGTATTTTCGAAATTTTGACCCCTGGTCACTTTAAGTTCTTACGGTTAAATGTTTGTAATGACATACGAGTATGTTAACATTCATTGAATCCCAACCTTTGTAGTGAAATTTCACTATGATCCGCTTCGTTTTTTGCAATGCTAGGATGGGTGAAAGACATTCCAAATTACATGATATTTGCACTAGAATACCGAGGTAAGTGAACAAACTAACAACGCAGCTGATCTTACATTATATTCGACACAGTATGCATGGCTAACACTATGAATAACACACTAATAATAAAAAACCTTTCCTATTCACCACAGATGATAAACCTCTACTCCAGTTATCACAATATGGTGATAATATGTTCAGCAAAATATTAATCTTGACATTATTCAGCCGTGTATTCTACGCACGTCATTTATTTCATTTGCCTGATTGTACGCATACTTTATTCAACACACAAATTAATCAGTTACTTCATTCAATGCAGCATGGTGATCATTTGCTTTGTTCAACACGATGTGATGATCATTGATTTCTTAACACGTTGTGGTTATCGCATATTCTAATCAACACAGTATGATTATTATTTATTTTATCCATCGCTCAACATATATTTATGAATATAGTATTTATTCAGTACGGTACACATAAACATATACAACACATTTTGATGACAATTTATTTCATTCAACATGGTATGGTGATAATTCACTTAATTTAACACTAACGTTTGATACACAAGGAATATGTGTATATAATGAAAACACACAACATTAAGCATTTACTTTATTAAACACATTATTTAACCAAAGTATGACAAGCGTCAAATTAATTTAACACAGATTGGTGATCATTTACTCCATTCAACATTTACTCCATTCAACATTTACTCCATTCAACATTTACTCAATTCACCCAGTATGTACGATAGTGATGGCGCTGGTGATCCTTAACGAGACTGTAGTCAAGTCACTGGAGCGGCTCAATGATAGTTTCTTTATATTACACATTATGACAAAATTGCTGAACATAAACTGTATTCAACACAGTATTTGGCAAAGTATAACGAACGTTAACTTTATTTAACCAAGTTGGGAAAAATTTATTTATTCAACATAGTATCATGACAATTTTATTTATTCAACACACTATCTTATGCTAACCATGATAGTTTTGTAAATGATAATAAGACATAAAAGTGAGCAATTAATTCTTTCAACACCTTATTTAACAAAGTATGGCGAATTTCAACTTAATAAAACATATTATGGTCATCATTCATTCAACATTTACTTTATTCAACATTTACTTCATTCAACATTTACTCCATTCAACATTTACTCCATTCAACCTTTACTCCATTCAACATTTACTCCATTCAACCTTTACTCCATTCAAAATTTACTTCATTCAACATTTACTTCAATCAACATTTACTCCATTCAACATTTACTTTATTCAACATTTACTCCATTCTCATTTATTTAATTCAAATTTTACTTCCTTCAATATTTACTTTATTCAACATTTACTTCATTCAACATTTACTTTATTCAAAATTTACTTTTTTAATATTTACTTCATTCAATATTTACTTTATTCAATATTTACTCCATTCAAACTTTACCTCATTCAACATTTACTCCATTCAACATTTACTTCATTAAACATTTCCTCCATTAAACATTTACTTCATTCAACATTTATTTCATTCAACCTTTACCTCATTCAACATTTACTTCATTCAACATTTACTCCATTCAACATTTACTTCATTTAACATTTCCTCCATTCAACATTTACTCCATTCAACATTTACTTCGTTCAACTTTTACTTTATTCAACATTTACTCCATTCAACATTTACTTCATTTAACATTTCCTCCATTCAACATTTACTTCATTCAACATTTACTTCATTCAACATTTACTCCATTCACCCAGTATGTACTATCGTGATGGCGCTGGTGGAGCAGCTGTCTGAGATCCACAACGAGACTGTAGTCAAGTCCCTGGAGAGGCTCTGTTCCTACCTTCCCCAACAGTTCGAGGGTCCGTGCAAGAGCTTCGCGGACTTCGTCGGACCAATGCTGCCGGAATAGTGGGTTTTATTCTTGAATTTGATTTTTCGCTTTTATGTTGCCAGATAGTGGGTTTTATTCTTGAATTTGATTTTTCGCTTTTATGTTGCCAGATAGTGGGTTTTATTCTTGAATTTGATTTTTCGCTTTTATGTTGCCAGATAGTTGGTTTTATTCTTGAATTTGATTTTTCGCTTTTATGTTGCCAGATAGTGGGTTTTATTCTTGAAAATGCTTTTTCGCTTTTATGTTGCCAGATAGTTGGTTTTATTCTTGAATTTGATTTTTCGCTTTTATGTTGCCAGATAGTTGGTTTTATTCTTGAAAATACTTTTTCGATTTTATGTTGCCATATAGTGGGTTTTATTCTTGAAAATGCTTTTTTGATTTTATGTTGCCAGATAGTGGGATTTATTCTTGAATTTGCGTTTTCGATTTTATGTTGCCGGGATAGGCGACTTAATTTTTTTATTGGTTTTTCTCTTTTGCTACTATTTCAATATTACAGCACGGAACCTATGGTCGTGTTTATTCGCGAACAGTAGCTCAATTTTAACCTTATCCCTTAATTAAGATAATTATAACATATTTTATTTCAGCTTCTGATGAGATTGCTCAATCTCTAGTTCAAAGATTTTTTTAGCTTTTAATATACAAGGCATACGCCTTCATAACCTGACATAGACAATTAACCAGCAATTCTATCATCGATGGGAATTTGGAAATTGTATTTTTGTTCATAACCAATGAATGTGAATGGTTGTTTGACAAACGTAAAACTCTACAAAACGTTTTATACTTTGCCATGCACGCGTTAACTTAATTTCGAGTGAACAATTTCTCATTTTGTTTCATTCATAATAAATTTCTGCCCTCAGTTTTTCCAAGTACGAGAATCCGGACACCATCTGCCACGCCATACCTTTCTGTACTACGGAACCAGGACATCCTCGATGTCAAGCTTATCCCAACCCGTCGGTGTGTTTACCTTGCATGTACTCGACAAAACTTTATCTTTAATTAAAAAACAATGTGCAGAAACATTTATGCCACTTGCGTACATTTACCAAACGATTGTCAGGGAAGTTACAATATCTGGATGTACTGACCTACTTGGTCGTGATTAGCGCTTAGTCGCAGCTATAAACTACACTCCTTCAGGGTAATAATGTAGATTTGAGCATGTCTAAGGATGTAGAAAGGGCGCCATACAAGTATGCACATTGTTACTTTTATCAATTCCGATGCTTTCTGATTAAAAATATCAAACTGAAATGCTCATATGAATGATTGCAGCGACAATGTTATATTGCATAAAGTGAGATATTTTTATTTGTTTTGTAGACAATCTGATCACCCATTTGACAGAGTCCATGAAAAATGCAATTATCTATATACAATGAGTGCAGTAACTTACATGTCCCAGTAAAGATTTTTTTTCATATAAATATTTCAGATAAATTTTGAAACCAGTGTGAATCTCCGACGACAGTATATGAGACGCCAGGGTGTAAGTAATCTAAAATGTATTATGAATCAAAAGTCTTTTGTAAAACATAAATTACAAAATTTTACCGAAGCATTTATAAATACAGTAGAACACGGATATAGCGAACTCGGATATAGCGAACAATCGGATATAGTGAACACATTTTAAGTCCCGTCAAAAGCTATGTGTATGATGGCTAAACGCGAGTAGCGAACACCGGTTATAGCGAACTAAATTTTGTGGTCCCTTAGAGTTCGTTATATCCGTGTTCTACTGTATTTGATTACTGAAAATAGGATTAATCTTTAGCTTTCATCTTAAGTACGTATACTATTTTGACCCATAAAATATAAATCATACAAACACGTATTATGTATGTACAATAACTATAACGCGTAAATTTCAGCCTTTGAAATTTAATTTTACTGAAATGACACTTAAGATGACGTCTGTAACACATTACACATTTAGTTATTGAACATTTGAACATTAACAGTCATATATAATTGAAATGTCTTGTCTTCCTTATGCCATCAACTTCTAGAATGCCACTCAAACAGCTCATAATTCAAATGTTCAAATCTATGACAGATCGTGATTGAAGCCCCTGATATCTGCAACCTCCCTGGCATAAAGGAGATCTGTGACTACATCAACAAGTGAGTCATGCATGACCAACATGTGACATGAGGCGGTTGTCATGCTTCATGACAGTGTATGAAATAGGAGCCTTTATTACAGTCTAGATGCTAATTCTGCAAGTCTCAATTCACTTTATACACACTAAGAAATGAAAAATGATAATGAAATAACCAAATGAAGGCAGAGTAATTATTTCAAATATTTCAGTGCAATAAGTTAATTGTGTCATATCTAATAAATGAGGGCAGACATTTTAACCGTAATAGGCTGAATAAAGCAATGTGAATATGTTTAGATCGACAGTTCCCTGATAGATAAACTTGTTGGTCTAAATTTATTTAGATTCCTTAATATTGTAAATATTTTCAAGGCTTTAGAATATAGTTGTTGGAAGCTCCTGATAGCGGATGTGGCATTAAACATTGTTCTACTTCTTGTACAGTCTAAATGTGTTAACAATTTATATTCCAGTATATTCGACAACCATGAACCAGCTATTGACATTGATACAGATGGGTTCAGTACAGCGGAGGTACAAATTAGTTTTTCTCTCACTGATATTATCGTTTTTCTTTATGTATTGTAAAGAATGAAAACCACTCAGATAAAGGATATATACAATTCCAACATAAATGAAACTTGTTGGATCATGTTAAAACAAGAGAAGTTTATCAAATATCATTGTATTTTTTCAATAGTCTAAAATTACACCGTATTCCTATTTATTTAGGTATAGGTTCATATCATATGGTAATTTGGTGTTGAACATGATTGTTGAAAAAAAAACCCAATTACTCATTCATCTTAACACTTGACGTGAATATCTTATCAGCGGTAGTTATTTATCCGACTTATAAACCAGACACTGCGGGGCACCTCATGGCGAGGGAAAGACTGTGCTGACAACAACAGAGACTACCACCCAGGTGCCAGGTGCGTGCTCAGAGATACCAAGACTGTCAATACTTTAGTTTTATAGGGGCAGTAGCACGTTTTTAGGGGGAATATAAGGTGATGTCAGGAAATGAAAATAAATGGTTCCAACTGAAAGACAATGTATTTAAACTAAATGAAGCAAAAGGTGTTCACACAAAAATGGCTGCTAATGGATTTTATGTAAATCTTTATAATTTGTTCTCTGACAATGAAAGACTGGTTTGTGTAATGATATTTTGGACACATTTAGCATTAACGTATACTTATAAGTGAAAATTAAAATAAAAATAAAAATAAAACGTGCTACTGTCCCTTTAAACCAAAATTAAGTGCATGAATATAAATACTTCGATTGTTGAGAGCGAAAGGGTAATGTTATTGTAATGAAGGCAACTGTGGTGTATATTTAATTGTGAGAAAGGTATAAGAGTAAATTTAAGAAACCATGCAATTCCCGAAGATTCATACCGTGAGTATATTATCTGACATTCACTTAGTAAATCACGATACTGAATTTAAAAGATCTTATAGTAAGAAATTAAGAAGTTTCGATTTAAAGATCCTCATTCCCCTTTAGTTCTAGAGAGGACTTTATTTTCCGTTATTTACAGATTCAAAAACATTTTTTCAGACCTCTTTTGAACGATATTGCTGATGATTCAAACTGTAACGGAATTTACGTGAGTATTCATTTTCTATTTCTTTTCTAATTTTCATCCTTATCTAGATTTTGTCTAAATGGTATTAAAAATTGTGCAAGTTATCAAACTAGGATATTTTCAAAGCCCATTTACTAAAAACTTTTAAAGAACACGTTCTTTACTGGCGGAACAAATTCCTAGAAAGTTTTCGGCCCAAATAATAATGAACGCGTCGAACCATAATTTTTACCTTTTTTGGTCATTGATGATATTCGTTTCCTGTAGGGCTCAGAGCCAGCCAGTGGGAAGACGTACGAGGAGGTATTCTGTGGAGACACAGAGTCTATAGGGGTGGCAGTGCTCGGAGACTCCATCAGTGCTCACTTCCATCTCCCAGAGGAGTGGATGGATTCCAGGAAACTCTCTTTTGTAAGTCATCAGTTAGGTCTGTTAGGGTACGTTTTGTTTTGAATATCTTCAAGATGGATTCCAGGAAAATCTCATTTGTAAGCTATTGGTTTAACCTTTTAGGCATTCTCTCCCCACAGAGCCAGATCATGTCATGAAATGTGAATAAAGCCTCTGTTATACTACGCCGAAATCCGCGGGTTCCGGCAGTTTCACCTGGCGAAAAAAAATTGCACCACAATCCATTTGAATTTCTTTATCATATGACAACTCTTCTCGCATATCACAATGTCTTTGCCATCATTTAGAAGCCAAAATGTTGATATAAGAACAACTTCGCTGACTGCACAACTAACTTTGATTGCCTCCAATCAGGCGTCTCACATTCTATCCCACAAACTCGGCATAATATAACAGAGGCTTTATCAACATTTCATGACTTGATCTGCCTCTGTAAGGAGAGAATGCCTTTCAGGATGCGTTCGACGTTTTGTATTGAATATCTATCATAAGTTTATTACAATGAATAGAACCCAAAAACTCTTTCTCTTACAGGACGTGTTCAAGCATCTTCCTTTCATATTGGAAAACGAGCTGGATTGGCCTCAAATGTCGTCCTCAACAGGTTGGATTGGATTGATATATTCCATAAAATCATTTTTTTTGGTTTGCAAGTCAATGTATGCACCTCAGGCAATACACAGTTACTCATATTGATATTTTCTCTCGTGTATGCAACATCTTCAGATATTGCTTGCATTTAAGCCCTCAATATTGGATTTTAAACCCGTTGGTGTAAGACAAGCATTTACCACATCATTTCTCAGATATCATGTGGAATTTCAACCGGCGTGTTCTGCATTTATAGCTGCAGTTATACACAATAAACAATTGATTGCATCGGACAGGCGGTATTCATGAAATGTCAATACAAAGTCTTAATATAACCTTCAGTCATTTTCTAAGACTTAGTAGGATTAGCGTTTGACGGAACTAAATTTCATATGCACACATCTTAGAAAGCAACTTTGCAAACCCTTGTTGACCATTGCATTTTTCATAACTTGCCCTTGCTATAACTACTTCAGTACAGTATTTGATCATTCCCAGGTTTGCCTTGACAAGGTTACTCTAACTTTATACAAACGCTCTTGATTAAAAAAATGTAATCAAATATGTTGTAACAATTACAAAAACAGAAGATATATTTTCTCATTTGGTCACCAATAAAGAAAAAAACTCAATTCATCATATAACGTTTTAGAAATAACATAATGCACGATTTTTGTCGTTTAGGTCACGGCAACAACAGCTGGCCGGAAGTGATACAAGGACCAATCGACTCACTCTATCTGAGAATGACTGCCAGGAATCGTTGTAACCATAGAGACTACCAGAACATAGCAGTGAATGGTCAGTTCAAAATACCTTATCAAGGGGGAGAACTCTTACCACCTTATGACATTTGCATACCATAGTCCAATTGCACATAAAGTTCATAAATTTCCTTTTCTCAAATGCGAAATTTCGCTGAACGTGATATATATTGCACTGTATATTTTGTCATTGGATGTATTTAAAGCTTTCTTAAAGGGGCAGTAGTTTAAGGGGGAATATAAGGTGATGTATGGAAAATTAAATAAATATTTCCAATTTAAAGACAGTGGATTTAAACTAAATGAAGCAGTGATAAATCAAATATATAATGTAACGTTCAGCCATGCGATTCCTTTTTCTTACACAAAATGAATTAAAGGTGTTCACACCAACATGGCTTCCAATGGACTTTATGTGAAGCTTTATAATATATACTCTTACTATGGATGATGGTTCATGTAATGAGATTTTTGACTCTATCAAAAAGATATATTTAGCATTAACGTACACTTATCAGTGAAATATTGGAAATATAAAATTGTTAAAAAACGTGCTACTGCCCCTTTAACATCTTAAGATGTGATAATTTCAGGATACGATATTTGCACGGTGTAGACATTAAACTAAATATGATATTAAATTTATTTTACAGGTGCCAGGTCAGGGAGTATGCTGAGTATTCAGAACAGGTAATAATGGAACATTTGGCTACCTAGGTTTCTTGTGGGGAGAGTACCAAGAAGCGTTTAAGCAAGTGTCATGCGAAAACTGTTAGAGGCTATATTTGTGTGAACAAATGAATCATTTACGAAGTGAATTCGTAGAGCTTAACCGCACTTTGTAAGTTGGTTTAAAGACTTATTTTCATTGTTTAAAATAGATTTCTTTGCTTCTCATTTGATAAAAATGAACAAAAGAATCTCTCTTATGCGCTAGTTTACCTAAAACGACATCTGTTGCGAAGATGAATTGTCATATATTGATGCTCACAATCGAAATCTCAGTTGTTAGTCAGTCATTTAAAACATGATGGTAATTATGATGATGAGGATGATAGCGATGCTGATTATAAATACGATAACCATAACGACGATTACGACAATAAAAGATATAAAATTGGTGTTAATGATGTTGATGTTTAATTACTCTCTTAACTTCAGCTTATCAAGAAATCCAGAAAAAGACCATCCTATGTTTTTAACCTACGCTCTCGTTGGAAATGATGTATGCAATGGGTCTGTATATTTCATTCCCTCTCTTTAAGTTTGAAAAAAATAAAATATATTAAATGGTTTTTTGATTTGATGTTTGATTTAAAAAAATAAAGGAAATGCTTAAATGTAAAATGATAAAAATAAGTATAATGATATAAAAAATAAGTAAACATAAAGTCCATTAAAAGTGTTGGTTTTGTCTCATAATCTTTAATTCTATGAAAACACCCTTTTAATGAGATTTTATTTGTACATTTGATACAAATCCTATGTCAACTGTTTGTAAAGACACGAGGACACCTTTGCTGATATGACCACACCTGCTGAGATGAGAAACAACACCATGGAGACTCTTCGCTTTCTGGTGAGGTCCTTGTTTTCAATACGAATTAGCCTCCATGGACGTTATTTAAACACTTGTCAATGATCGTTGAGGTCCAGAGTATCCTCAATATTCTTGTTAATGATTTTTGATTTGACAGTGTAGTTTTTAAGAAAGGACATTTTACACTCGCGATGGCAGCCATCCATCCTTACCTCCTAATCATGGCAACAAGTCATGTTTTATCTGTCTCATAAACCGATTTTTATTTCAATTTTACTATACGAAACTTTTAAACAGCATTATACGAACAATTTGAAGAATCGTAAAATGCAATGAACAAGACCATCACCCCAATCGAAAAGGACTTAAATTTGGCTGTGATCAGTGATGTCATTCGTGTCAGTACCTCTGCAGTGAGAGAAAAACTCGTTACGTTCGACATGGTGTTTGCCTGATCATTAATTTTGTTGATTTATATCGAAATTATTTTTGTTTTGATTAATAATATAAGTCAGAAATGAACCCAACATCGATGCTTGAATTAAAAAAACATATACCGCTAAACTTGGACTTTGGATCTTTACATATGAACGTTATTTTGTATGCCCATTATGATTAAACTCTATACATCATATACAATATTTTTCAAATATTTCACCCCATACATTATATAACTAACAGGAGAAGACCCTTCCTGCCAGCAGTAACGTGTTGTTGGTCGGTCTGGCCGATGCCCGTGTTCTCTACAACAGTCTTCACAACCGGACTCACCCCCTGGGACGCTACAAGAACGACTTCACATACACAGAGATGTACAACTTTCTCAACTGTCTCGATGTAAGACGAAACTTTATACATATTAAATTTAATTGAGTAAGATAATTTTGGTGAAACAGACAGATTTATGTATATTAATCCTACCTCATGTAAGAATCTCGATCTCTGATTGGTCCACGTGACCCTGGATAAATACTGTTATAACCCTCTTGAGCGGGATGATAAATTATTTATACCCCGGCACATAAAAAGCATGAAAAAAGTGTGCAGATTGAGCGTCTTGAAATGTATGTTACCTTGAACACATGATCAAGCTAGTTACTTTTGATCAACCGATATGTATCTTTGAACAAAACATAGTCAAAGGGTTTAGGCAGTTAACGTTTTTCTTTATCTTCATAGTATATACGTTTTCTGTAAACATTCGGTAAGATATATTCGTTATACATCTCCCCATGTACACCGCCTCTGAATGGTACAACTTATAATGTACGTATGGTAAGGTAAGTATAAACACAAACAGACTTACGTTGAGACTCACTTCAGTAACATGGAATGATTAATGAGCTTTAACACTTCTGAACTGATATTTCAAACATTCATTGAAGTTGCAGTTTTAATATGAGTAACAAATGTCACAATCATACACGCTCTTGTTAAATAAATTCAAATTCATTTTTTATATTTTTGTTATGACCGTAAATTCATATATCTGCTTTAAGATCTTGCAACTCTCTCTATCACACACAGTTTATGTAGCTCTAGAGTATTAATCTAGCTTGAGGTGGTTTTAATGTCAGAATGAGATCACTTTCTCCTGCAAGTTAAGTTAAATGAGTAGAGTCAAATTAATATTACTTTTTTATTTATTTTCGTGTGATAATTAGCTCTAAGGTAATTGTATCAAGTAATATGTATCATATACGTACCATATTTCCTCACTATAGATATCTCCTTGTCGTGGATGGCTCCAGTCGAATGAAACCATCAGAAACATGACAGCACAGGTAAGATATGAACCTTATCAAAATTGAAGAAATATAATAATTGAATTAAAATGATTGATTTGAAAAGCAAATTCTCCAAAAGGAAACAGAAAAAGCTGTAGTTGTTGAGGTGAGGTGAGGTGATAAGGGGTTTATCGCCGCTTTCAAGAGTATTTCACTTATACCGCGGCTGCTAGTATTGTGGCAGGGATAAAGCCCGCAACACTAGTGTGGCTATGCATTGCGATGAAACCTTCAAGCATAGGCGGGAACTAGAGAACCATGGGTGGTACTATGCTGAAATTCAGTATAACATTGCACCCATGTAATTGTTGACGTATACACTCGAAGATAAGGTAATTTTTAATCGAATATATTTGGTAAAATAGATTGCCAGTTCCGGTTCGTTTAAGGTTATTTAGAGTATGGTTTTAGCTGTAGGTAAAGATGTATGGGTAAAAAATAATTAAAACCACAGGCTATTTCATCACACCGGGCTCATCTAGTTCTTTAACCTGAGGGCCAGTAAAGGGAGGTAATGAAATTCTCGCATTGGGCTCACTCTGTGTCCAGAGTTTATAGTGGAGAATGATTAAAACAAGAGATAAATGCCATTTAGATAGTGAACAGATGTAACAATGCCTGACTCTGAGGGTGTGGGTGGATTGCGAAACGGGCGAGTTGGTTAGCTGTTGGTATGGCGATTGCTGGCGGTGTTGCCTAACTCTGAGGGTGTGGGTTCGAATCCCGCATGGGCCTCGGCCCGAAAAAGTACAAGAATTTGTACTATTCAATATAGTGTCATCCCAAATATAACATTGTTACAAATGATTTAAACTTTTATTCTTGATTATCGAGAATATCAGAAATATTTCTCATAAACAAACTGAAAGTTAAAAGTCAATATCTGTTCTCAATTGAGGGATATAAGTCAACTAAAAACAAGAACGTCGGCCACATTGGAGTGCAGCATTGTCAAATCCATGTCAAATTGGAAATTATACCCCAAATCATATTCCTAATTTTCAGCGTGCACTGGAGCTCAGCAACGTTCTGAAGGATATAGCTAACAAGGAACACTTCACCGCCTTCAATATGTCCTACATGGACTGTCCCTTCCAAACAGGTGCCACCTAAACTTCTTTTCAAGAAAATTCGACAAACGAAAAGTTACAAAGTATCCGAAAAAACGTTGATAATGTTTGAGAAATGTTATAAGTTTTAATTAATTGAAACTGAAAGGGCAGCAGCATGGTTTCTTAGAGAACTAGAGGGATTTCAAGAATAGAAAAAATAGGTTACCAGCTTAAAGAAAATATCTTTGAATAAAAAAATAGCAGATATGAATTGATATACCGTTTTCGTAAAGCTACACAAAACTATTTTCCTTCCACATATGATTAACCCTAATTGGTCGCCAGCAATTTTTCACTTAACTCTTGATAATTTTTTCTTCGACTACGGATACAATGACGAGTAATGAAATCTTTGATCCTCTGGGGGGGGGGGGGGGGGGGGGGGGGAAACATTCGGTTTACACTATTAGTTATTTGGAAAAATTTGAAGATAAAAATGCAAAATTGTGTAACATTGTTGAATGCTGTACATGTTCAGCAATACTGCAAACTATCCACAACAAGGTTAATGTGTGGAGTGAGTGAGTTATTGTTTAACGCCGCTTTGGCAATATTTCACCCACTAGCGCCGTGAAGTGGATGATATTTTTCTCCGCTATAAATTCATTTAATAGGTTTGTCAATGTCACTAGAAGGCTGCTATGACAAAAAGACAACCAACGTCCATGTAATTTCACTTAGAGGAAACAACGGGTAACATATATATATGTTTCATTTCAGTTCTTGATACGTGGAAAGCACAGGGTGGGGAACCATGGCAACTGATCGAACCAGTAGACGGTTTCCATGCCAACCAGGTACACTATTGCCATAAATGTCAGTTTTGAATCGAATCCGTTGTTCTGTTGAAACACATTTTATCACCAGAATACTTCGTACATCTCCAGTAACATTCAGTGTAAGTAAATATGGCCTCAATATTATCCTTTTCTGAGTCTAGAAAGGTCTAGTAGAGGGTCGCGTCAACCGACCTTTTTGCGACCTATGACCCTTCAACGTTATATGTGCGTAGGCAGACTATTGTGGCTTGGTAAGCTGAGTTCTAATTGGTCAATTCGATACGTGGGCTGACGCTACCCTCTACTTGGCCTTTCTAGACTCAGTATAGGAGTGAAACGGATAATATTGAGGCTAGGTTTACTTAGACTGCAGTAACATTCTTCCTTGTGTATTGTACATACACTTACACCCAGGAGACTTAGCTCACTATATTCTGATCTGACCTCTTCTCAGGCTTCCGCTACATTCATGCATTGCTCTAAGCGGCAAAATGTTGCACAAAAAAACTCTGAACATTTTCAGCCAATGATAACAGTTCTTGCATGGAAGATTAGCTTGATGTAACAGAGACCTATGACAGTATTGAAGCGCCATATTTTGTGACCCTTCAGGCCCGTAGCACCAGTTTCGGGAGTGGGGGCCATAATATAGCTCAGTGAGGGGAGGGGGGAGGGGAGGTGAGGGGGTGATGGAGTGTTTGCATTATCCTGTTCAAAAGGTTGGGGTGGGGTTACTCAAGGTGCGTTAAGGTGACTCAAAGTGCCCAGTGCATGATACCTGAAAATGTTTTGATCCCCTTCTAGCCAGATAATTGCTCGTATTTTAACAAAGGTTAGTTTAGACTTAAGTTATCTCTGTTAGTACTAATGGTTAATGTACAACGACGAATGTTTCTTTTTACAGCAAGGTAACTATTTGATCGCTGGCGCAATTTGGGATCACGTACAGAAGAACTTCCCCGGGGCGATTGGACAGGTTAACCCTAACAACGCCAAGATACA
The DNA here is from genome assembly GCA_916613615.1 of Steromphala cineraria. Classification (NCBI taxonomy): domain Eukaryota; kingdom Metazoa; phylum Mollusca; class Gastropoda; order Trochida; family Trochidae; genus Steromphala; species Steromphala cineraria. Next base: position 10,257,897 of record OU744730.1, read on the forward strand.
AGAAGTGTTCGGAGAACAGGGAGGGCTGTGATAGAATTGTGATGACCAGTGTTGTGATTGAGATATTGAAGACATTGACATTTGATTTACTTGAGAGTTTTGTATTTTTTTGTTGTTACGAACAATGTGAAAAACAATTTAACGCATCCAACCAAAATGAAAACTACAAACAAAACTTAGGCATAAACGCAATATACAGAAAAACACATAAACAAATTCAAACATAATATTCATGTTTCATGCAAGCATGTACTTTCAATATGAAACCACCATAACAACCACGTCAAGGTAAAGCACTTTAAACACACACGTGATATGTCAAACGGGTATTTATGTAATCTTTCATTAAATAAAAACCTAAAAAAGGCTTGTGTTAAAGCTGTTATTTATTCTTATTTGAAAATGATTCGCAATGTGGAAATAAATGCATCCAACGAAAAATACTTTGGTATAGAATTATTTACTGTACAACATCATTTCTATTGTGTAGTAACACATACATTGCTGGGATACATATATGCATTGACTCATTTATTCCATTTTCCATTCCACTTTTAAATTCTTTCAATGACTTAACACTGGAATTCAAAACTGAGTTATAAAACAAAAAGTGTATTTCCCAATTTATAAGGTCGGCTTACAATCAAAACCTTCAGGTTTAAATAAAGGTAAAATAGCTTCTTAAAGATGATGTGATTAGTTTTAATCTCACCATAAATGATTTCAGAAACAGAAGGCGTAACAATGCACGTAATGTCCTCTTATTTACAAATTATGCTTCAAAAGATAGGTAAAATTACATTGTGCAATAATAATTTTACTTTTCCATGCACAATCATAAATGGTAATTCCTTATTTTTACACATAGCTTTTCGTAAAATAACAGCAAAATTCATCTTTACCAGGCACAATTATAAATGGTATTTCCTTATATTTAAACATAGATGTAGCTTTTTGTAAAATAACAGCAAAATTCATCTTTTCCAGGCACAATTATAAATGGTAATTGCTTATTTTTAAACATAGATGTAGCTTTTCGTTAAATGACAGCAAATGCAGGCTGTTATTTTTTTTCAAATGGTAATGGATATTATATGCCCTTTTGTTCTTCGTTTGCAATATGTCAACCTCGTTCTTGGAAATATGACAGCTCCAACCCCACTGAGAATACGTAAGCCAGCAGATAGCGGAAATACAGCTTGCAAAAAAACCCGGAAGATAAAAAGTTATACCGTTTCTGATATGTTTTTTGCATGGGTTTAATGTCCTGTCTTTGATGAGTTCGTTTTGGTTTTCATATTCATTTGATACTGATAAATTGCATTCTGATAAAAGGTTAATGATAAATTAACGATGCAAATTCCAATGATTAATAAGTACAAATGAGCGTTAGTGCAAAAAATATTTTTATGGGGGTATAATAAGTGAATTCAATTAGCGGTTTAGTTTGAGCGTGTTTATCAATCGATTTCCTTCTCCCTTGATCAAATCTGATAAATTATCTCACAAAATCAAGGTAAAGACAAAACAAACTTTTAAAGGGGAAATTGCACTTTTTTAGGGGGAATATAAGGTGATGTCAGGAAAATGATAATAAATGGTTCAAATTGAAATACAATGTATTTAGACTAAAAGAAGCAGTAATAAATCAAAAATATAATGTAAAGTTCAGCCATGCTATTCCCTTTTCTTACACGAAATGAATTAAAGGTGTTCACACTAAAATGCTTGCTAATGGACTTAATGTGAATCTATACAATTTGTTCTCTGACTGATTGGTTTGTGTAATGTGATTTTTACACTATCAAAATAAGAGATTTAACATAAACGTACAATTATCAGTGAAAAACTAAAAAGATAAAAGTTTCAAAAAACCTGCTACTGCCCCTTTTAAACACTTAACTTTTGTCTAAAACGTTCAACTATATATAGATATTTGATATGAAATTGTCTTCAAGGACTTTCCTGTCTTAACTCAATTCTTAACTCAATTTGGCTGACTATATATATATATAAACATGATAAAAATTCACGTAGTTTACTTCCCTTCAATAACATATTCCATTTTCATCGCCTCTGCTATTAAGACTTTTGACAGACGTGCTATTCTTGGAGCTTCAGTTACACAACACAGAAACCAAAAGAAACCTTGCATAACATCCAAAAATAGCGTGCTTGTACCGAGTTTAGAAAGCTGTTGTACTTGCAACAGTAGCACGTTTTTGATAATTTTATATTTCAAAATGTTCACTGATAATAGTACGTTAATGCTAAATGTATCATTTGGATAGTTCATTTCGATGTTTGATATCGGTTAAAGGGTATTTTGGGACAGTGTAATGATATCAATGATACATGACACATGTAATTAATATATGAAGCCCGATAATGGCAAAACATGTAATTATTATTTGCTCAATGTCGAAAAACATGTTTTCATACGAAGGAAATAGAAAATTGAGTTGTATAATGTTACATAAACAGGAAGTGTTTTAGTGTGAAACCGTAGAGGATATGCGCTAAGAACGAATTTTACCCCTTTGGGATTACTGCCGCCGTTTAAGTAGTCTGTCCGACTGCCCGTCTGTCCGTTATTGATCATCGTTTACTAAGCAGAACTCAATAACAGTTTAGGTAATTTGGAAAATGGAAAAAACACCATGCATGTTTTACATATCTTCTATGGGTTTCGATTTTTCATGTGTGACCAATCCCATTCTCTACCCACAGAGGCAGATCAAGTCGTTATTTTACGCCGAGTTTGTGGCAATCTTATTTAAATACGATCTATTTGCTACACTACGTTAGGGACCGGTCATTTATTACAGGGGGGGGGTGGGCCGGGGGTTTTTCACTTGGGCTTGTACATAAAAAAATGACCCTCCCCAACTCAATGTCATTTTTTTGGGCGACCCTCCCTATTTATGTGTATTTTTTTTCATGACCCTCCCCTAATTCAAATCTTCAAAATATCATAAAATTTTACTTCAGAAATTTATATAAGGGTCTACTTTAACCACTTTTCATTAGCATTTTAAATAATAATTAATTGAATGTTATAATATACACATTTATGCTATGATTATCAGTTGTTTATACAGTATATAAATGAATAGTTTGGGAAATATGCCTGGAACAAAATGACTTCCTCATAGACTCACTGTGAGAATAATGGACATTGGTTTTTGATTGATAGATTTAATAGAAGGTTGACATGAATATTTCCTTATTTATATGCTAGAATGCATTGTCTCTAAGATAAGAATCGTGAATTGATTAGTCAGGGGTGCATAAGATAACTCTAAAATATAAGAAGAAACGAGAATACAAGACCTAAATATCAAAAGGGAAAATCTACATTTTATGTTTAACTATCAATATAAGACTTAAAAGTGGATGGAGGCCTGTCACTCCAAACTTTTTCATGCCAAAAGGTTGTATGATATGATAAATTCATAAGAAATAAGCTTTTGTAGCCAAAGGGCTGATAAATGTATGTAATATTTTATAAACATGTCAAAGATTTTCCTTCCCAAAATAAAAAAACTGAGCACAATGGAATTTCACCATACACAAAACATAACCATGCACCGTTAACAACTTCTGAAATTTTTGCTACAAAATAGCTTCAATATGTCAAAAGATTACAAAGGTTTATGGCAAAAACATACAAGGGATATATGGATCAAAGTGATTACAAATGTCAGGTTTTGTTACATTTGAATATAATAAGTTAAATGAGTTTGAATTAGACAATTCACTTCAAAATAGTAGAGAAGCAAGAAGTTGATTTTATATAAAGGTAACAAGGCACATCTTTAACTCATAAAGATAACGTTGACAGGTTTCATCATATTTGAAACTATGAGATTGACAGGTAAATAGGATACTAACGCATATATACGGACAATATGATTGGTGTATAAAAATAGAAAATGTTCCTTATATCGGTAATTCAAGTATCAAAATTGGAATTCATTTTATATTTATATTTTCTCTGCTTCATAATAAGTTTGAAATAGTTGCTAGGATATATCCACTGACCAAGATTGAAGATTTATGAATATTGATCAAGTTATAGGTTTCATAAATTTGTATAATATCACAAAAAGTGTCACTCTTAGAAAAAGACTAACATAATCATAGTGATTAATTATATAACTGGTTCTTTTACTACAATATTCTATATCAGGGTTGACAATACATCTAGATATCTTATCAAGATACAGTAATCAGTAACAAAAGCCTTAAATATATAAATTGCTGTCCTCATAAAGCTATCAGTTCAGTTCTGCTGTCCAATGAACAATTGGGTTGGAAGTCGTGTAGCTTATATTAACCATTTTAAGGTATTTGAGTCTTATTTCGGAATTCTAATCCTGAACTACTCAAAATGAAAAATATTTTAAACTTACCCCCAAAAGAGCTTTGTAATGACATTTTACCGCATCTTTAAAGTTTTCAAAAAAAGATGGTATTATTCTTGTCTATTTTAAAATGACCCTCCCCAAACTCTTGTAATGTTTTTCATGACCCTCCCCTAAAGGCTGTATATTTTGTTATGACCCTCCCCTGAAAACCCCCGGCCCACCCCCCTCTGTAATAAATGACCAGTCCCTTACTAATCTGCGTAACGTAGTGAAGCAATTAAGATATCATTTTAATGAGATTGAGTTTGTGGAATAGAATGGGAGATGCCTGATTTGAGACAATCAATGTTAGTTGTGCAATCAGAGACGCTGTTCTTCAATCATTTTGGCTACTGAATCATGACAGAGGCATTGTGATATGAACCACCCTTTCCATGCGAGAAGCGTTGTCATTTGATAAAGAAATTTAAATGGATTGTGGTGCAATTTTTCCCCGCCGGGGGAAACTACCGGAGCCCACGGATTTCGGCGTAATATTGCCGAGGCTTTATCAACATTTCATGATTTGATCTGCCTTTGTCGGGAGAGTGTTGACATGATGACTAGGCTCTTGGTTCTTATTCAATGATTAAATGCAGAACTTGATGCATAAACAATTCACAAGTAGAATGTCAGCCATTTTCTTTATAACATGTAACATTTAGGGGAGTAACTCTTCTGTTACTCAATAGAAAAAGAAAACTAAAAGAAGCACACATAAAATCTAGCACTTAAGTTTATATCCTAACAGAGAGAATGGACCAATCCATAAAAAAGAAACCTTAAACTTCGTTAAATACCAGTTGGGCACATAGGCTATTGACGACTCTCGTTTATCATATTCTTATGATAGTTTATGTCATCAAAAATTAACTGCATGCATTAACCATTATAAAATAATCCCTTACAAACTTATACTGGCTAAATTTATCATATAACTTATATTGGACCGGTGAAAAACATGGCCTTATCGCTCTTTTTGTCAAATATAAGTAAAATTAAATTGTAGTTAATCTTCAAGGCACCAAATAAGCCTTGAATTTCATCGTTTTTCAATATTAAACACACTAAAAACACAGTCGATTCTCATTCATCCCTTTATACTTTCCGCATTCTTTTCACGCAGATGAAGATTCAATAATGAAATCCTGAACTAACACCTGTTTTATTAAGTTAAATGAGTTAAAGAGACAAACCCGTGATTTTAAACACATATATTTTGATTTAAAACTAACTTGGATGGTATGATAAATGACATATTCATCCCCAATTATATGATAAATTCTTATTTTCAAAAATATATCATTACAGTAACTTATGTTCGTTGAAGCCAAATTCACACGTCCTCATCACATGAATACTAGTAATTAAACTACAGTAGAACACGGATATAGCAAACAATCGGATATAGTGAACATATGTTTAAAGTCCCATCAAAAGCCCTATGTATGGCGGCCAAACGCGAGTAGCGAACACCGGATATAGCAAACTAACTTCTCTGGTTCCTTGGAGTTCGTTATACCCGAGTTCTACTGTATAATGACTACTTTTGATCAGTTTCCAAAATTTCGTTTGACTGAATGACGCACGTCATGATCCGGTTTCGATCATAATTACATTGAACCTGCCTTGTGTTACTATACGACGTCGATTGGCTCTAAAAGGATATTTTCCTGCAACAGTCGACACTCCTCGATCAAATGAAACTATTGATTTAGGTTTGTGACCTCAACAACTCACGGAGTGGCTGACAAACTGAGAAACGTTGAAAGTCCTTTTAACATTCCATATTATATATCTGTAACACCGACCACTTATATTGAAACCATCATGATATAAATAAAGAAGAGCCTCAATGGGCCAAAGCGAACGGGTCGATTGGATTTCACATCCTGATACATGACTCCGCAATTGTCATTGGGCGCACTCTATCTGTCAGAAAAGGTGACCTTGAACAAGGCAATATAGTCAAATCGCTGTAAGTGATTGAGTGTGTTGGGGTTATTCCATTCTCTCCCCCAAGGAGGCAGCTCAGTGCGAGCAAGCCTCTGTTCACTTACGGCTATAAACCGGGGTTCCGGCAGATTGCCCTAGCGGCAAAAAGTTGTAACTCAAGATATCTCCCTTATTTTCAGCCAATGAAAACAGCTTTTGGATATCCATGACTCGGTGAATTCGTAACGTCCGTTTAGTGACATGGAAAATATCATGCCTTTATGTTTATTTTTATTAACAGTGTGAGAGGGAAAATATTTGAAAAATCAGAAATGGATTGGGTTTTTAGCCCACCGGTATGTATTACCGTGGGATATAGTCATCACCCTGTCCGTCTGTATGTCCGTCCGTCCGTCCGTCTGTCCGTCCGTAATCATTTCGTTTCCGGAGCAGAACTCAAAAACCGGTCCACATATCTTTCTGAAACTTTACATGTGTATTGCCCACCTACTGAAGTGGTGCCTTTTGATATTTTCACATTTCTGAAAATTTTATTTTTTAATTATTTCCATGGAAACGGCTCTGATTTGGACTCAGTTCATGAAGGGTTTCGTTTCCGGAGCAGAATTCAAAAACCGGTCCACATATCTTTCTGAAACTTTACATGTGTATTGCCTACCTACTGAAGTGGTGCCTTTTGATATTTTCACATTTCTGAAAATTTTATTTTTTATTATTTCCATGGAAACGACTCTTATTTGGACTCGTTTCGTTTCATATACATTAGCTTATACTATTATGAACCTTGCTTGAAAAATTTACAATTATCTTTCAAAGGTTTACATTTTACAATCATGTGGAACCGGTGGGATATGTCATCTTCTGATGACTCTTGTTTATAAGATGGAAACTGTTTTGTAATTGTGTAATGATTATTTGTTTAATGATTAATCATATTTTACTAATTAACCAAAACTAACTAATAAAAAGGTAAAAAGCGATGTTTTGAAAAAAGGAAGAGTTATCTCCCCTGGAATTTAAATTTCAATGATAGCTTTGTCGAAGTATACGGAGATGACCGAGGTTTTGCGAATGATCACTTTTGAAACGGCGTCGCTGATTGCACAACTAACTTCGATTGCCTCCAATCAGATTTTTACCTTTCTATCCGATGTATTAGCTGTAATAGAACAGAGGCTAACTCGGGTATGACTGAGCTGCCTCTGTGGGAAGAGAATGGGGTTATTCGTGTTTTCAGAAATATATTTAAACTATTTAACACGTGGATGATACGATCTAACCATCTAAAACAGAGGAGACAGATCACAGAGAAAGAAGGTCAACAGGAGGGAACAGACGGAAGGAAGGGCATAGTGAGAGACATAGGAACTTGAACTGCTAAAAAAAACTGGTTCCTTGTAAGCATACTTGAATACGAATATCCCTTTTAATACTAAAAGGGATCCAACGCCAAATATTGTAATTACTACAACTATGTCAAAACAAGTCAAAAGAGTTTCACTCGTACGAATCGGGTGGACCAAAATGGTGTCTCAGAAAGACATCGATAGAAATCGAATAACCTGATATTTCCTATCAACCAAGAGCTCTCAATCTCGGAAACAGATTTCTCGACCGCTTAACATTCATGATGCATTTCGGATACTTGAATCGGTCGTAGTTTCTTACCGTAACATCTTCATTGAACTTTATTGTAAATTCTTGACAAGCTTTCACCGGGCCGCGCCATCTTGGAGGAATTAAGTGACCTACATTTCAAACATCGAGCGCGCACTGAATAAAGTTAACTTGATCTGCCTCTTTTTGGAGAGAATGCAATAAGATCAAAGACTGTTTTTGTTTTAGAATGAATATGGAGTAGATTATTAAGATTATATTATGAATTAAATTTAGATAATGAAACGTAATATATATAAATATATACTTCATCAAATTCTTTATTCATGGTTAGCAGCACTATGTTCTCCAGAGAATACACTTTTGCCGACAATATAGAATTTATTACATACATGTACTTAAAATATTTTAAAACTTTATCTAATTTGTTTTTATGATGAAGTATTTTCATTTCCTATGAAAAAAACTGTTTTCTGTAAAAATCTATTTCATAAACTGTTATTCACCTTTCTATAAGTCCTCAAGGCTCGATGAATATTTTAAGAATCACACGAATAACTCAATTCAAAATCGACAGGAGAATCAACACATTTCAGGTAATAAATTTCATGTTCAGAAAGTTATATGATCAGATCTATTGCTTTCAACAACAGATTCCAAAGAAAAATGTAGTTCTGCAGTTTATATGAAATGTTTCAGCTAATGAACTTTGATATCAACCCTTCATTGCACGAACCCTTTAAATAAATCATATAAACAAATTGGACCTCGCACCAGAGAAACCATGAATAGGAACTCAATCAATGATTAGGGGCAAAGGTGTGTAATTGTCATAGTCTTCAACCGTAAAAACGCCTATTCTAACACTACAGTGTAATTTCCTCTTTAGGTACCAAGAAGTGAAACTTTCAATTTTTAGAATCTGTCTTCTCTGTAAATTATATCATATAACTGAATTTACTTTTTTTCCTGAAACAACATGGAGTGTCTTTTCGGAAATTGTATTTCTCTAAATTTTCAACGATAAATATTAGTTTATACCAAAATTATACCCCACTTCCGATCTCGTTGCTATGGTTTCCTTTGTTCTAACTGTATATTGACCGATACACCACAACTTTTCTAATACACCTATTCTTTTTTGCACACCCACAGGTGTAGAGAATTTCAACTTTGGCAAATCAACGGAGTTGTAAAATTTAGAATTTTTGAGAAATGTTAACGACCAAAGTGGGAATCGAACCAGGGGCCTTAATGTTGCGATGCGATGCAACGCCTCTATGGACTGAGTTACTGAGGCTTGATACAGGTAAGGGTACTTTTTGTTGTGTCATGTCTAGGTTTTTGTATTTTCTTATACAAGCCTATGTATAGCTACTAGTTTGTACCAACTTTTATTGTAATGAAGTTATTTTTTTTTAAACGTAATGAGAAGAGCATTGTTTATATTTTTTGATCTAGTTAGGTCAAGACATATATACATAGAGAAGGGTGGAAAGCTCTTTTTCGTCAAATATAACTCGACAGGAGTGGGGTATAAGTCAGATATACCCACCCTTCCAACGATGCATCACTCAATATACCTCCTGTTTGAATCATGACTGTTCGGCTCCCTTCGCTACGCCTCGGAGACCCATGATTCAAACAGGTGGTATAGTGAGCGATACACCTCGGGAAGTGTGGGTATATCTATTACGTATTTTCTTAAGCGGGGCAAAGATCTCAATATTCAACCTGATCATTCGTAATAGTGACATTAACAAATTATCAATCAAATACACTTGAGGCCATCTTAAAAGCTTTTGAAATGGAGAAATGAATTCCCGTAAGTTAACTTAATATGGTACCTTCTTTTAATATCTGCATTTCTTTATCTAAAAACACATTGTCTAACAATAAGCAATATGTTATTCCTTTATGGTCGATTTATATATTTGTTTTTCCCCCAAGAATGACCTTCAGTTGGATTTTCAATGATGACGTTACAATGACACATTCCAATTGTCCCGATCTGAGAAGAACACGTTGAGTATTGATTGAAGAAAAATAAATCTCACCTCAACTCCTCAACAGTCTAAGTTTTATTGGTCTGCCTGAGTAAATCACCCTGGCAGAATACTTCGAGTACGCTACCTTTTGTGGTCGTAAAGGGCCATACGGTATGGAATTCATGTACATTGTACATTGTATATGCATTTAGAAAAAAACATGACAAACATCACAATGATGAAATAACGTGTTGTTAAGAAATGAGAAATGTGTATTTATTGGTTTCTCTTTTATCCTTAAAAGGGCAATTTTACGATATTTTTTTAATTATATATATACAGGTTTATATTTACGAGCAATATCTTTGGACATCATTTGAATTTACAGTCAGCTTGACACTATAGACATGTTTTCATCCTATCCAAATATAAAAAGTTTGCTCGTAATAGGAATAAGTTTTTTACTTCATTATTTTTAAATCTCGTATTTGACTAGGAAACTCATTGTTAACAAGTTTTCTTAATCAAAAGTTGAAATTTAAAATATAAAACGTGTTAAGCTTATCATGTCACGTGTCTAATACTTATGACTTAACAAAGCAGTGCGCTGGGAAGTGCAATTTCTTATTATTTCATGGTTACTTTTAACAACATTGAAATAGTCATGTCAAATTAAACTCCATTGCTCTTGACTATTTATATTTCTTTTTAAATATCATGATTATAGTTATAAAAATGAATTCCTTTAAGGTATAAGAATTTCGGTATTTGATTGACAAAAATTATCAAGAATTTATCAAGCAGATATTGACCCTACCTTATCTATAATCAATTTCTTTGACACATTAACCATCTAAGGCACAAACCCATTATTCAAGGAGACATAATGCACTAGAGTGACTAAGATAAAAATCGGAGAATTCTCAATGGTCTTCGTGATTCCCCGTTTGTCACGAATGAGTTACACCTTCTGTCATTGAGCTCTTAAATACATTCTTTAGTATCATAATTTTCTTTAGTGACAAAGATAAAATAGAAGTATTCTCCGAAGAGGAGAAGATGATTGGATCGCACCTTATGATTCGCACTTTGTCACGATTTAGTTACATCTACTGTCATTGATCCGCCCTCAGGAATAGTGTGGCTCTCATTTCAGGATCTATATTAGCAATAGTCCAACCCTTTAAAGGGACAGTAGCACGTTTTTAGGGGGAATATAAGGTGATGTTAGGAAAATTAAAATAAATGTTTCCAACTGAAAGACAATGTATTTAAAATAAATGGGGCAGTAATAATTCAAATATAGAACGTTTCGTTATATGCGATTCCTTTTTCTTACACAAAATAAATTAAAGGTGTTCACATAAAATGGCCGCCAATGGATTTTATGTGAATCTTTATAATTTGGTATCTGATTATGGATGATTGGTTTGTGTAATGAGAGTTTTGACACTGTCCATATAATACATTTAGAATTAACGTACAATTATCATTGAAAAATGTAAATATAAAATTATCAAAAAACGTGCTACTGTCCCTTTAATCTTCATTCACTGTGCTTCACATGGTAACGCCATTGGATATAAATCTGAACAACGTATTCAAATGATATTTACGCCAACACCAAAATACAAACGAACGAGTGATAGATGATTGTATTAGATTATTCAAACATTATTACTTTACCTCTCTTTATTATTTGAAATGTTGATATTGGTTGAAATGCATATCTACAATGCTGTTCATATAGAGAACTAAATGACAAATATTCAGTGTGCATGAGTTGTTAAACATGATTAAGAAAGTATATATTTTAGATGTTGTCACCTTAGCTAGATGTAAAAGATTATTCACAACAGTACTGAAACACAGAAGAACAGCAGATTTACAGGGCCTAGAAGCATCTTAGAAACATGCATCTATTTCCGATATGTATGAATATTACTCGAAAGTTGCAGAAGAGAGGTCAAAAACATATATATTTTTATGTGTGAATCTTAAACCCTAAGGCAAATTAATAACGTCATATAAAGTAGTATGATAATAGTGACATTCAGACATAAGAAAATGAGCTTTGCAAATGTAATCCTTAATAGCCATCGTGATTTTTGAATACATATTGTAATTCGAGTTATTCTTTGAAGCATTCCATTCTCGCTGGTGAAAAAATGGTGAACAAATAGCAAAACGAAAACAAACATCCCTATGTGACCACAGAATGCTTGGGGCTTTCTGGATTGTGCTCTATGAGATCAGAGGGAATGGTAACAATCTTTCTTGACAAAATATTTTCTTTTCCTTTTTTTTCTGCATATTTGATAGTACATTTCATTTTGAATTCCTCATATATTGTGAGACATGAGACTTTTTAGGTAAATCGAAATTGATATGCAATATATTAAGTAAAATGTTTTATGGTTTGCATAAACAAGCACCAACTGGCTCCTAAACCTAAACCTAAACCTAAACAAAAATCCATCCCTATGAAATCTAGAAATGATGAAACTATTGCTGAATTAGGATTTCATTTAAATAATGGATTTAATGTTAAATATTGCCTCAACTGCGTCAGAGGATTAATTTGGACAAATCCAGAGTACTTTGTAATGAAAACTTCATGAAGTGTTCAAAGAATGCCTAAATTCAGGAGTACTTCGGTTGTTATGAAATAGTTGTTTAAGTTATTAAGTGTAGGACTAGGTTCTATTAGATACTTATTTCTTTAATTCAAGTATTGTTTTTCAAATTTCAAGTGTTCTGAAGACAAACCCTATTAAAAAAATGATGATATTAATAGTGATTTAAGGTACGACCATCACAACTTTATAAATGTAATCATATAATGATATTGGTTTTACCCGATAACACTTGGGAACATTATTTTAGAATTCATCAAAACACGCGGCAGAAATAAAACATGTTCCATTTAGTTATGAATCAAATTTTTTATTCATATCACACAAAGACATGTTCTGGGAGAAAAGCTTAATAAAAATATTGCCTGGGAATAGCAACAATAAATTTGTCTGTATCATAATTTCATATATCGTGGTGAAAGCTTCTCATTTCGATAACTGTAAAGCCATGCTATCAATTCCTTTTTGGCCATCATATATTATTTGAGGTTATTTTGCATTCAAGGCTGTTGCCTAATGCTAATCCCAAATCGAAGTTTAAATGTTTCTCTTTTCCAATCAGTATAATCTCCGAGTGCTTATGAAATTTAGTAGATTGAAATCATGTTGGTATTCGGATGCTTTATTTGTTTGAGAATTTGCTTTTGGTATTCAATATTGTGATTTCTTTTTGAACCTAATAAAACAAAATTCAATAATACAGATAGAAAAACAAATAGATTGTCCATTAACTTAAAACGTACCTTGAGACCTCACTTTCAACTCTTTCGAGCAAATTTACAATGAAAAATGGTTAGATTTGATTCAATCAGAGGCTAGTATTAAACATGTTAGTAAATTTGTTGACAATAAGTGTTATATTTCTTGTTGCATATAAAATTCTTTTTAGAAAGATATATGATCTGGCTGCAATGTTATTTTTCAACAACAGACATGTGTAGTGCAGCATTCTTAATGAAGTGTCTAAGCTAATTAGGTTTAATTTGCAATTCACCTAAGCAAGGACAGTCTGAATTAAGGATACCACCAAGTTAGATTGTTTACACAAGAGGAACCCTGAAGAGAAGATTAATCAATGATCTTGTGTTAATGTCACTTTCAGCTGTCTGTGTGGACTTTCTCCTAATTAATACTATCACAAATGAAAGAAGAACATTGTCTAGAATTAATAATAGGCTTCTTATTTGCTATATTCATATCCTAAATACTATTGATTTCAAGAATCTGTTTTTTAATTTTTTTTATGTGTGCCATTTTATAGAACTGATTTTCTGATAAAGTTACAATGACACATCCCACCTTATTCTGATCAACAACCCAATATGTCTTTTCTACTTTATCATATGTCTTTTCTACTTTATCATATGTCTTTTCTACTTTATCACATGTCTTTTCTACTTTATCATATGTCTTTCTACTTTATCATATGTCTGTTCTACTTTATCATATGGCTTTTCTTCTTTATCATATGTCTTTTCTACTTTATCATATGTCTTTTCTACTTTATCATATGTCTTTTCTTCTTTATCATATGTATTTTCTACTTTATCATATGTATTTTCCTCTTCATCATATGTCTTTTCTTCTTTATCATATGTATGTTCTACTTTATCAAATGTCTTTTCTACTTTATCATGTCTTTCTACTTCATCATATGTCTTTTCTACTTTATCATATGTCTTTTCTACTTTATCATTTATCATATGTCTTTTCTACTTTATCATATGTATTTTCCTCTTCATCATATGTCTTTTCTACTTTATCATATGTCTTTTCTACTTTATCTAATGTCTTTTCTACTTTATCATGTCTTTCTACTTCATCATATATCTTTTCCACTTTATCATATGTCCTTTTTTACTTTATCATATGTCTTTTCTACTTTATTATATGTCTTTTCTACTTTATCAAATGTCTTTTATACTTTATCATGTCTTTTCTACTTCATCATATGTCTTTTCCACTTTATCATATGTCCTTTTTTACTTTATCATATGTCTTTTCTACTTTATCATATGTCTTTGCTACTTTATCATATTTTCTTTAAACTCACAGCTCAATATCTTTATCTCTTTTTTTGTAAGGTAATTATCAAAGATAAAGTCGGATAGTTATCAATGATAATGTCAAAATGACACTTCCTCTTTGCCCTAATCTGTCTGATGAACATGTTGAGTATTGATTGGAGCAAAGTAGACCTGCCCACAATCTTTTCCTCAATTCCCCTTAACAGTCCAAGTCAAACTGGTCTGCATAAGTAATTCATCCTGACACGTACACATTGAGTACTCTACTTGCTTTCAAAGTCAAAGTCAAAGTCAAAGATGTCTATTGTATAAAAGGCCTCCGGCCCATATACAAAAGAGTTAAACGTATAGTACATGAAAGTTAACTAACATATAGTTACATAAAACAACAATCTACTACAATAGCTAAGGTTTTAACAATTGCTTTATGAGAAGATCTCTCTTTTTTAATGCATGTTTAATATATAATGATAATAGAACAATAATAGATTCGTTATCAGTTTGCAATATAGACGCATAAGCGTCCCTTGGTTGTTTATCTAGAAAGTGGAATGGTATATATTTCTGTCTTAATTCATACTTGCTATCTGATTGTGCTCTTTAAGTGCATCCATGATTGAAAGACGTTCAAAATAAGATACTATTGTTGACAAGATGTTAATTGCGGCATACTTATGTTTGCAGTGAAAGTGAAATGAGACGAAGAAGCAATTATGCCTAAAGATTATGCCTTTTAAAATTGTCAAATATAAATCAACAAACGTGACTGCCCGTGACATAATTCAACTTGGCTGTTTTATAATCATGTACTTATAAAAAATTTCCTTAAAATGCTTCCCCTTGAATTTCGTTTCTACAACCATACCCAAATATGACTGTCCTTTTAATGCTCTTAAGTGACAAGGATAAAATGGTAGTATTCCCAAAGAGGAGAAAATGATTGGAACGGCCCTCGTGATTCACACTTTGTCACTATTGAGTTTTATCTCCAGTCATTCAGTCCTCATATTAATTATCAAGGGGTCATGACATCCTTCAGTGACAACGCTAAAGATCGAAGTATTCTCAATGGCAAGGGAAGGAGAAGGTGATAGGATCGCACCTCGTGATTAAAGTAAGTTTATCTTCTGTCAATGAACCCCCAGAAATAGTGTGACTTTTATTTCAGAGCAGTAGCTGAGAACTGACTTAGTCCTTTCTCAATATTTCTCATCTGCATCATGTGTCACATGGGTGCCGAATCTCCGTTAAAGTACAAATTGTTTTTAAAATGAAAAATAAATTGGAAAATCCAACTTAAAAACAAAATGCTGGAGGATTGCAAAATGGTAACTGTGTGTAAGGAATTGTTTAAGCATTTCTGGTTGATTCTCTGGAAATTTAATTAATATATGTATATTGATTTTAAAACGCATATCAAAACGAAGTTCAGTTTTCACAAATAATGATATTTTTTAAATTCGTATGCGATCATTAGAATATACATATCGCAATATTATTCCAGAACTGCTCCAGCATAATTAAAATAAAAAATATCAAAATAACTGCCTTAATAAGAATCTTTTAATCTACTGCTAGTAATTTAGGATTCATTTTTATCATTGTTAATGACAATAAACTCAGAATTTTCAGATAAAAAAATCAAACATTTCTATGTCTATATGTTCAAACTTTCTTGATAAGAATTGATTATGTTAGGCCTCTGAAACCTTACAATATAGTCAGTCTTCTATCGATAACACTCAGACAAGGGGAAATGATTTCTGTAAAGGATATTCTATATACCCAAGCGTATTCTTACGACATGTTACAGAGTTTCAAAGAATTCTTTGATTGAAGCCTTCTATTCTCACAGATCAGGAACTACATAATTTATGGCGAAGTGAAAACAAATATACCTTTGAGACTAAAATAGACCAACGGCTTGGAAGATCGTGCTCTTTGAAGTCAAAGGTTGTGACAACAGACATCTTCATTAATGCCTTGGATTTGCATATATTGTTCAGAAATAAAACTTCAAGAAAATAAAATTTAACGATCTTGCAAAATGCCTTGTTTAGTTTTCTTTAAAATGTTCATATTTGTCAATTAGTGAATAACTAATCATATTAAGATTACATTATTAAAATAAAATTAGTCAAGTATAGTGCAACATATACATTATTCAATCCAAAAAGGACAGAAATAGTATTTAATGTATATTATTATATGTTTTTTTCATTCGTAATGACGCCTGTGGCACCTCAAGGTCAAAAACTGACATTAGTAAATAATGTATTTTTGGACCAATATGATTTTAATTGTTACTCATGTCCCAAGCCCGTAAACAAATAAGTTTGACGAATTGTTTGCAATCAGACGGTCTAGCAAGGAGCTTATACACCCATATAAGTCAAGGTCAAGCGCTTGTCTGTTGTAATTTACTCTTTTAAATGCCCTAAGACCAGACTGCCAAAATAAATGAGATGTAAACAATATTGCCTGTTGCCGGAAAGATGATCCGAAAGAAGAGGAAGAAAGAAACAAAAATATTGTAGTTTTATACGGTGCTATCTCTTTATTTATTTGAAATTTCAAGATACTTAATTGTTTATTTTCCTTGAGGTACATGTAGGTTTTCGGCCCATGGTACATATCATTGGTCCACAGTCTTGCGATAATTAATCGCATAGAGAATAAACATGGCAATACGTTTCAGCAATTCCTTGTTAGGACTCGACAGCAAGAGGTTAAATTTATGTATTGAAGGGTTTACAGGAAGGTATAATAATTTTCCTAGAATTCAAAGGATATGTACAATATGTAAGAGTGGTAATATTGAAAATGAACATCATCATATTTTTTGTAAGTTGTAATCTTACAGAAATCTTAGGAATCAGTTTATACCTTCAAGATACTGATGTCCACCGTAGTTTTATTTTGGGACATGTAATGGTCCAAGATAGGACACTCATCAGTTCACTAACGCAATATGAAACAATATTTAAAAAGTCAATTTCTTTGAAAGATTATGTGATGCTGTAAATCAATCAAGATATTCCGTTTCCGTGTACTGTAATAAAAACCAAGATAAATTAATGAAATATCGTTAATAGTAACAGGACCAAAACCACACAAAGATGCTACACAAGATGCAGAAAAAACAAATTCATCGCTTGGGAAACTTTGCAATCATAAAACTATCGTTGAATCGAAGATGATATGTGTAATGTGGTTCCTTAACTACGACCATTAGAAGATGAATTCGACGTACCATTAACGTGATTACTTCATGTTGTGTTCAAAGGGCAGCTGGATGTAGGATTATTTTGGGTGCCTCGAAAATGTTTCAAATTATTTAGGAGTTGTTTTACACGTCATAAATATCTAAGTGTAGGACTTGATCTTCTTGGCAAGGTATAACTTCAAAATAAATGTTTAAAAATATTTCAAACGTTCTGAAGACAACTCAGCTTTGGTGATCATAATATGCGAAGTGATCTATACCGAATGTAAATACATTATATGTTATGATAGCTTTATTTTCAGACAAACAAAAGCAAACAGTAGTGATTTAAACAGGTTCCTTTTAGAGCAATTGTTTCATGTACTATGTACTATGGCCAATTTTTAACAACTTGAGCGTGTACCAGGTCACAGCACGAAGGGAGTTAATAACAGTAATATCAAATTGGATTGTCCACACTACCGGAATTAAGTCAGCTTGCAGATATGTGTAGTATGCCAACTGGTATCTGCCTCTGTATGTTTTCATATACACACCTTTTATCGATCAGTTTTAAATGTTAGCTCATCTGGCCTGTGCATTTTTGACGTCTTCTCCCGAAGCATAAGACCAGGAAGGCTGGACCATTTTTTAAAGACTCTTTGACTAATGAGGATTATAATTTTTAGGTTTGGTGGCCCTGTGATCTTAATATGGGCCACAGGAGCCACATCCTTAAAACCTATTTTCATCTTCTCCTCCAGTGGCATAAGGCCTAGAAAACTTTTGTACAGACTCCTTGCCTAATGAGGATTATTATTTACAGCCTAGGTATATTTCCATCTTCCTCTCAAAAAGCATTACGACTAGAAAGTTGAAATTTTGTGTACAGACTCTTTCACTAATGATGATTATTATGTATAGCTCTGTGGTTCTATGTCCCTAAAACGGCTTGATGAACCTTTGAATCCTATACCTTAAAGTATCAATAGCAGATTTGGTAGCCTTCTTACTCAATTTAAGGTTGGACCGTTTCTTTTTGCATATTGTTTTAAATGTTTGAGCAATTTCCAATTCTTAGTTGTTAACTGGTATATCAGAAATCACAATGTCTGCATACTAGAGCTAAATGAGCATACTAGAGCTGATGGGCTACAGAGCCAATGGCTGTATTTTCCAAAGAAATTTATAATCGAATTAAACATCATTTCAAGCTAAATCTCTAACCTTAGCACATATTCGATCTTGATTAGTGTCTTTCATTTCAGGATTCTAACAACAAAATGTTTGAATTGTAAAGTCGCCTTGACCTCCTTACAAGAGAAGGGCATTTTGAATATTGAGTAACCAATCACTGATGTCATATTCTGATTGGTTTGCACATGCCATTCATCCCAACACGAACACAGGCCCCTGAGTAAACCGTATTTGCAGTTTGTTTGTTCAAACTTTTAGAAGTAGATTAAGAAACTAATCAATGTCAAGATAAGAGAAAGAAGTCTTCTCCTTCTTCCAGTCTTCACTATGAAATACACTTTAGAAATATGGATCACGTGGCCCCAAATGTATATATATGTGTCACTTGTCACTTTTACTACACGTATCTCATGCATGTGTTAAGTTGTGTATAGTTCGAATTCATAAAGCAAGAGAGTTCTCATCAAACATAGCATGTCAGTAATTCATGCTGAAACTGTCATCCATTTCGTTTAATTGTGAATCCTGGTTTTTGTATGAACCGGAAGCACGGTATTCCGTTTCTGTATTACGGTTCCACTTATGCATTAAAGTTGCTCGCCATGTGCTTCATGGCTCGATCAACGCCAGTGTTGTTTATCTTGCTGTTATGGACATAAAACAGAAACTAAACCAAACAGGAAACGAAACAAATTGATTTAAATTCAGAATATATATATATGTTTTGTTTGTAATTGGCTATAGCCAGAGACAGGTAAAATGTACATTTTGTACAACGAAATCAAATTAGAAATGAATTCCTATTGATTATTTACTATGCTTGTTTATCTCGTTGTTTCAAAGCCTTTGGTCAAAATATAAAGGAACAACTAAACACTTTTCCTGAAAATTTCACCCTATCAGGAATCTCCCTTTCTAGCCCCAAAATCGGCCTAATTCAAACAGACGTTGGATCAGCATTTAACGACTTGATCTATAGAATCCTGCGGATCCTGGGCAACTCTTTTGTAGTATCAAAGTAAACTTTACATTGAATATAAATGTCTTTGGGCGTAAGAATTTGCTATTTATTTGATTGGAACTGAACGTTTTTCACGAAGTAAAACTATGGAAACCAATCAATGACACCTGACAGTAATTGGTTGTGACACTAAACATTCCAGCGCCCTAATTGGATCAATTCAACGAGCCTAAAAGGAAAGTTTCTGATTTTAAGTTCTTGAACTTCAATAATTCACATTTAAAAAATCTTAGATCATCTACAGAAGTGATTTATATATAAATACTAGAAAACGTGCACCTAATATACGTATAAAATCGAACAAGGGATCTGTCAAATTAAAATATGACTGTACGATGAAAATATATGAAACAAATATCAAATTGCAAACCATATACCATACTAGATCACAATGGAAAATCAAAATAATCATTGTGTTTTTACTGAACATTGTTAGTTAGTCCTATTGAATGCATTTTAAGATTCTTTATTGCGCGTAAGGAAATATTGAATTTGACTGCGTTTCAGTATGTAAATTGTTAAGGACATCTATAACAAGTGAGTTAAATCTAGGTATTTCACAGAAAAGGGAAAATTCTTATTAATGATGTTAATGAGAATGTTACGGAAATAGTCTTTTAAAAAATATGCGTTAAGCTCTTACCGATCTCATTTGCTATTTGTGGCATATGACTGTTATATATAATACATTTCTTCTGATTTCAGGTTCTCTTCCAACAACAGAGGTGTTCAGTTTCAATTGTTATGACATGAACGTCCTCTTATTCTGAGAACAGAAGTTTTTATGAATACATTAATATAGTATAACAATCATTTGCTTCAGTTTATAAATGTAAAAGTTTTATTAAAAAGAATGAAATGAGATATAAGCATTTTCAAAGCAGATATTGACCTGACATGAGTTTTTAAGTAAAGTTACATGATAAGTTCTTTAACACCTCCAAAGCTGTGACAACTATCGATTTTGTGGGAGAGCATAAATTCTAAAGTGCCAGAGATAAATTCGGAGTGTTCTTAATGGTCCAAAGAGTAGAGGTTTATTGGATCGCACTTTGTGATTCACACTTTCACACTGGTGAGTGACATTCTCTCCCACAACATTCTCAAATACATCGTCATAGCATTCTTCAGTGAAGAGAAAAAAAGTCTCAATAATCCAAAACGAAGAAGTCGATTGAATACCTCCTGATGTTTCGTCACTAGTGAGTTATTTCTACTGTCACTAAGCTTTCATGATTTATTAACAGGAATCCAGCCGAGTTATATCATTGCAGCGATAATCAAAAATACAAATTCTGATCACTTTGGGAAGGAATCATATTAATAATTGAACAAATAAACACCCAAAATTGATGATTGCATTGGATGAACTCAATGGTGTATATTAGTCTCTAACCGCTTATGGTTGGAATATTGCCCAAGCGGCGCTGAACAACAACTCACTCACTAGTTATCCTCAAAATGACGAAGTGCAGAGAATTGGTGTTAAGACCAATATGCATTCCAATCTAGTTTCTTCCTGTAGTTTTACATTGTTATCAGTCATTGAAGTTAATGTCCGTATTTTGTTATTGTTTGAGGATATCTGTACTTTTATGACTTATACCTTGTTTATAACTTTCAGTGAAGAATAACGTAAATATTTGGTGCAGCCACAGGTGAAACTATGTTACTTCACCTCACGACGATAAAGGTTATCGCCACTGAAGCCAGAAAGATGGTTTAATTCACTGATAGACAGAGCATCTCATTCTGATTTAAACATATTTTATTCATTCAAAAGGGATTGGTAAACAAGCCATAAGGCTTATATAAATACCTCTCCCATACATAAGTATACATAAACAATTCACGATAGGATAGAAAGGACATACCTTTACATGAAACAATAATTATATCTATGACAAACATAAAGAGGAATATAATAAAACTGTTACTCACTGAGTTAATAACTACAACTCTGATTTCTCTCAGGCCGGACAATCGCGAGCAAAGAAAGAAAGAATATAAAATAAATTGGAATAACGTCTTATATGGTGTCAAATATTTTCGAATGAGTTATAAAGAAATGAACAGATTCTAATAATTTCTGATTTATTTCTTTACCTTCAGCTGCATTACCAAAAAGTACACTTTTTATGTTAAAACATTTCTCATAAAAATAACAATTAGCACCTCATTCTCATTCATATAATAAAACCATGTATCTTTGTTAGAAATTTAACATGATTTTAAAATATAACGTGTAGGATTGAATAACATAAACTTTATAGTAAGGTTATTTGCAAGGAAAAAGAAAATTAGCCATGCGGATTAAGTTATATCCACTTACTTATTAATATTAATTTTGATTGATTAGTTAGACATGATATCTATAGCTACATGTAACTCTTTTAACAAAGTATTCTATCGTTGACATTAAGACCTTGGAGAAATGAGCCTTGCAGAGGTTGTTCTGAAGGTCATCCTTTCACAAAGCAATCTATACTAAGGTTGACCTTAACTCCCATTCTTTAACATTGTAATAAACGTATCTTAAGGAGGTTCCTTACAAATTTGAAAAATCTCCAGAATTTTTTGATAATATCCAATATTGATTAAAATGATCTGCTAAGTTCATTTTTGTAATAAAAAAATGGGGTTTCAATGCTTGTTTTCGAGATAATAGCTCTCAATCTCAATAGTGGTAGTGAAAAATAGAAAATTTTCAAGTTCATTTCACATTAAAAAAATGACAGAAAAACCATAGATATGTCATAACAATGGCTTTATTCTAATGAACTTATGATGATATTACCTATTTTTAAGAAGGAATGATTTTTTTTTTTAATATTTGAAAAATGTAAAAAAATTTATTTTTTTATCATTTTCAAATTTCCAAACAAAATAAAATTTTCATGTCAAAGAATCTTAAGAATAGCAGGAAAATTCATCATTTGATAGCAATTATATCAAGGAACATAATTAACACCAAAAAACAAGATGTATCCAGGTTACTTTTTTCAAAAAATGTCAAAAACTATTATATGTGAAATTTTCAGTATAAAGGGAGATAACTCCTGCAATGGCCATAAGAAATTACAAAAAAGGTTCCAATCAATAATCAAAATAAATGACAAAATGCTGTAAATTGACATGATGAAAGCTGATAATGTATTATATCAGGTTCTAGATTAAAAAAGGCATGTCACGGACCTACTTTTCAAGAAAAATGGCGTTTTTTTCAGCTTTTGACCCAAAATGTGGGGAATATTCAGTTTTTTCCGAATTTATATTTTTTCTAAAAATTAACAACTTTTTCAGAGCTGATATGATTTTTTTAAATAAATGCATTATTATTGTAATAAAAAAGTTACTTCTATTAAATTATTTTTTAATTTATTAATTTTTATTCAATATGAAAATGAAATGTTCAACAGAAGTCCATAAAGAACTTCAAGAGACCTGTTTTAATAAAAAAATAAATGACAAATTTCAAATTATGGGAATTATCGAAGCTAACATATTGTTGAACAATAATCTTTTTAAAAAAAGATATGTCACGGACCCATTTTCTGAGTTATTTGAAGCCGTAGTCCAACAACCATGAAATTTCTTTTCTGTAAGGGGAGGTAACTCTTCAAAAAATTTGAATTATAATTGTAGTGAATAAATGAAAATACATTTGAACCCATTTCAAAGCTTTTATGGGAAAAAATCAAACGTAAAGTCATACAGTGTTGCCCAATTTTGTAAATTGATAAAATGTCATTCATGAATACAAAATCATCATTTTTAAATGATTCCTGAGTATGAGGTGAATTGCTCCACAGGAAGTATTTTTAAAGAAGAAAACAGCATGTTGATGTTTTAAGTCACCAGATGAATTAAAACCATAGCTTTTAAGAAATTATATCTATAACTCTTCCATACATGGTCTGGCAGAGGGAAAAGTATACAGCGACTAACAACAATGTGCAAAACACCAGAAGACAGCCTACGCCAGATGTCAAACAAAGTTCAGTTTTGGAGGACACAGCATTTTCATATTGAAAAAAAAAAAAATCTTGAATATTAAAGTTATTCTCTACATAATAATTACATTTATGATCAGTAAATTACATTGCATAACCTAAATGTTTTATGGTCAGTTTGCCAAGTTTTTCTATCTTTTCTTCATCTTCATGTTAGTAATTACATATCAAAATTTAGTGATAATAATTCTTGACAATATCAACAATATTTTAGAAGGAACATTGTTTGTTGGTTATTTGTCAACATACAAGTTCAAGGTATGTTGTTTGTTTATTATTAACCAAACACAATAAACAAAACAAAATAGAGTCATTGACTCTGTAGCTCATCCGTCTTCATCATCAATTTATTATTTCCATTATGCTGTGTGACCAATGTGATTTC
Organism: Steromphala cineraria; assembly: GCA_916613615.1. Taxonomy (NCBI): domain Eukaryota; kingdom Metazoa; phylum Mollusca; class Gastropoda; order Trochida; family Trochidae; genus Steromphala; species Steromphala cineraria. The sequence continues at coordinate 10,282,351 of OU744730.1, forward strand.
CCCTTTGTAGAGGCCAAAGGGTCACCAATCATAAAAGGAGATGAAGATGAAAATAGATTTGAAGGATGTTCCGGTTGCCAAATGTTCGGTCACCAAAGCTACAATTCATAATCCTCATTAGTCAAGGAGTCTGTACACAAAATTTCAGCTTTCTAGGTCTTATGGTTCTGGAGAATAAGATGAAAATAGTTTTTAGGGTGTGGCATCTGTGGCCCTTATTAGGGGTCACAGGGCCACCAAAGCTACATTTTATAATCTTCACTAATCAAAGAGTCTGTACACAAAGTTTCAGCTTTCTAGGCCTCATGGTTTTGGAGAAGAATATGAAAATAGGTTTATACGGTGTGGCCCCTGGGCCCTTGTATGGGGTCACAGGGCCACCAAAGCTACAGTTTATAATCCTCACTAACCAAGGAGTCTGTACACAAAGTTTCAGCTTTCTAGGTCTTATGGTTCTGGAGAAGAAGTCGAAATTCCACAAAGTTTACGGACAGACGGACGGACGGACGGACGCCGGACACCATGCCATGCCTTAGCCCATCGGGCCTTACAGGCCAGATGAGCTAAAATGTAGAGAATATGAATTATACATTTATGGACATTATCTTTTATCTGAGGATAATAACATTTTAAGGGAAATGATGTTTATCATACACTATGACAACATCACTGTAAAATATTTTCATCAATCACTACACATGCAGATTTTCTTTACTTCATACAAGAGGAATGCAACCTCCTCTACCCCAGCACGGTCGTGGGTCGCCATGACAACACTTACCAGGAGAATGGGATTTTGGAAGTCAGTCTTGCTAGTGTAGAGTCCCTCTGGGAGTTTACTTGTGGATAGTGTTTCTAATTGTGGCAATCTCCTGTTGGGAGTCTACATGCCTGTTTGTATAGGCTATCGCAAGATGAATGCAACCTCCTCTATCCAAGCCCGGTCGCGGGTCGCCATGACCACACTTACCAGGAGAATGGGATTTTGGAAGTCAGTCTTGCTAGTGTAGGGTCCCTCTGGGAGTTTACTTGTGGATAGTGTTTCTAATTATACGTATAGCTAGTATCGAACAGAAGTGAGGCCTGATGATGTTCAGTAAAAACACCATGATATTTTAAGAGAAAATACAGTACATTGATTTTATGAAGACATTTGTACACATTCTTCGTTGGAATAATCTTCTCATGACAGTGCCAGTTGTTCAAAATATGTCACTAAATTATCAATGACATTTTTCCTGTTCGTGACACGAATTCCAGCACTTGTTTTTTCGGAAAGCACAGCTCGTAGCCCATTTTCACCTTTCCGTTGGTAGGCAAGTTTGAGGTGGCACAGTTCTAAACCTGATGCAGCACACTTTTCTGCCATTGGTTTTGATATGAATTTTCTCCTTATGACAGCAGAAAAACTTTTGACATTTTCGTGTTTTCTCTTTAAAGACTGCATGTGTGAAACTGCCCACTGCATTTCAAAGCTATGCTGAAAAATGTCTGTGTCATTCAAGTTGACTAGTTCACGAAGAGCAAGGCAATCAGCCAAGGCATTGTGGGCATCAAATTGTTTCCCAAGTAATGTTTCCACTAAGAATTCTTCTTTGTGACAAGTTAATGATGGATAGCACTTCCTGAAATGTGGGAGGGTATCGATGAAACCATGGACAACATCTGACAACTCTGTCAATAGGTCACATGATTGTGCAACTCTGCCAAGGTGGGTAGAATCAAAAGCTTTTGAGTTATGCCCAACAAGAATGATAGGAGCATTGAATGATCTCATCCATGCAATAAAAGCTTTCAATGCAGAAGGTAATGACACAGTCTCAACTGGAATGCCTTTGTGCAATAAAGTGTTTTCATGAACAGTGAGTTTAGTAACTTGAGATGCAAAATGACTGATTGGTTTACATGGAAGAACATATTTATTAAAAACATTGGTTTCATCTACCACAGCACTGACTTGACAAATGTCTGTATCCCACTCAGTTGAACTGGTTTCAAGATCAAACATAATCAGTTTGCATTCTGTTTTGATACTCATTGGCTGGCTTACATGTATCACCTCTGGGTCAGGGATCTTGATAACATCATGTTCCTCTGTTGATCCAATACAAGTCTCATATGTTTGACCTTCTCGGACTTCATGCTCTTCTGTGAACTTGCACCTTGTCTCCGCCAACTGTACTCTCCTCCTCTTGAAACTTTTCGTCAATGAATTTGCTTTTCTCTTTGCAGCCTTTCTCTGGAGTGCCTTTGCTTTTTTTGCCAGGGCCTGTCCTGGTGATATATGATTATTTTTGTAAACAGACATGAGGTAAGCTGGACCAAGGTTCTTCTGGGAAACTGCAGCACCGATCCTAAAATCCAAACTTTCAGAACTTGAATAGTGACGACTTTTTGGAGCCTTACTTGCCACTACATTGTTGAACGACTCATTTGCTTTTGTACTCCCCAAAGGCGCTAACCTATCTGCATTCAGAGCATGAATCTCAAAAACAGCCTTCAAATCATCTCTGAACTGGTCTCCTTCCAAACACTGGCCTCGAGGTAAAGAGCTGTACTTATATGCTGCTCCTTTTGACAAGAACCCACACCATGATCCACAGTTCGTATGATCTCCAAACACATGAGGAGTGATAGATCGCAGTCCTCTTCTGACAGCCTCCACATTATTCTTATTTTGATTCAACACATACGAATAACATTTCTTCAGATAAGATATCACTTTTCCTGTTAGTTTTCTGTGTGTCTTAGCCAGTTTGTATAACTGATTATTCAACCTTTTCTGTGAATGATTGATGTCACTCCATTTTATTATATCAGGATCATATTCTTGTCTCAAGTGTGACAGCGTTGTAGTATCATCATCCATGATGATATATTTGACACAAGAATCTGGTTTAGAAGTTTCTTGAAGAAGTTCTACACCTAAACTTGACTCCATGGATTTAGCACTTCCAGACCAGTTATATCTGAAAATACAAGTAGATATAATTACTTTTACTAACAAGTGAAGAAGCAAACGGAGCTCACATACCCCTGCTTCCAACTTTCTCTAAAGAAATTGACATGACATGTGTGTCAGAGCAATGTTCGGTGACGTCAAATCATTGTTACTTACGACTGACAAAACGATCAATTCTCGTGAAATGATGATCAATATGTTATATTAATTTAGAAGTTGTGAGCCGGACAGGACTTGTAACAGTTTTCGAACGGAGTCCTCATTTTTGACCAAAAAAGGCAAATTTTTATGAAAATATTTTCAAAATTGTTCTTCATGACACACCTTCATATGAATATGTATCTCCATATCAAATTTGATCGATATGTATTAGGGACGAGGGCAGCAGAAAATGAAAATGGGTATCAAGGATTTGGTTTTATAAGGGACAGAATGAGCTAAAAACTAAATCATACCTGCAGTTGTGCTTTGCCACAGTGACATTATTCTTGCTTGCATTTTCAATTAGGATTTATTTCTTTGGTGGCCCTGTGGCCCCTAAAAAGGGCGACAGGGGCTACCCCCTAAAAACCTATTTCCATCTTCTTCTCCAGAACCATAAGGCCTAGAAAGCTGAAACTTTGTGTACAGACTCATTGACTAATGAGGATTAATAATTGTAGCTTTGTTGGCCCTGTGACCCTTAATAAGGGCCACACCCTTAAAACCTATTTTCATCTATTTTTATAAGAATAGGGGGAAATATAATTCTTATCAGACACTATCTGGCAAATAAGTTACCTTTTCTTCACCATTGACATACAATTTTTTTGCAAACATTGTTTCATTATGTAATCAATATGTATACATGTAAGTATAGTTTGATATCCTTGATAAAATGATTTATTCCAATGTTCTTTTTTAGGTCATGGATGTTTGATTGGACAGAATACTGGCAACATCATTGCCTACGGCTCAAGAAAAAGTACATGCCGGATCTGTGAAAATGCAAGCAAGAATAATGTCACTGTGGCAAAGCACGACTGCAGGTATGATTTAGTTTTTAGCTCATTCTGTCCCTTATAAAACCAAATCCTTGATACCCATTTTCATTTTCTGCTGCCCTCGTCCCTAATACATATCGATCAAATTTGATATGGAGATACATATTCATATGAAGGTGTGTCATGAAGAACAATTTTGAAAATATTTTCATAAAAATTTGCCTTTTTTGGTCAAAAATGAGGACTCCGTTCGAAAACTGTTACAAGTCCTGTCCGGCTCACAACTTCTAAATTAATATAACATATTGATCATCATTTCACGAGAATTGATCGTTTTGTCAGTCGTAAGTAACAATGATTTGACGTCACCGAACATTGCTCTGACACACATGTCATGTCAATTTCTTTAGAGAAAGTTGGAAGCAGGGGTATGTGAGCTCCGTTTGCTTCTTCACTTGTTAGTAAAAGTAATTATATCTACTTGTATTTTCAGATATAACTGGTCTGGAAGTGCTAAATCCATGGAGTCAAGTTTAGGTGTAGAACTTCTTCAAGAAACTTCTAAACCAGATTCTTGTGTCAAATATATCATCATGGATGATGATACTACAACGCTGTCACACTTGAGACAAGAATATGATCCTGATATAATAAAATGGAGTGACATCAATCATTCACAGAAAAGGTTGAATAATCAGTTATACAAACTGGCTAAGACACACAGAAAACTAACAGGAAAAGTGATATCTTATCTGAAGAAATGTTATTCGTATGTGTTGAATCAAAATAAGAATAATGTGGAGGCTGTCAGAAGAGGACTGCGATCTATCACTCCTCATGTGTTTGGAGATCATACGAACTGTGGATCATGGTGTGGGTTCTTGTCAAAAGGAGCAGCATATAAGTACAGCTCTTTACCTCGAGGCCAGTGTTTGGAAGGAGACCAGTTCAGAGATGATTTGAAGGCTGTTTTTGAGATTCATGCTCTGAATGCAGATAGGTTAGCGCCTTTGGGGAGTACAAAAGCAAATGAGTCGTTCAACAATGTAGTGGCAAGTAAGGCTCCAAAAAGTCGTCACTATTCAAGTTCTGAAAGTTTGGATTTTAGGATCGGTGCTGCAGTTTCCCAGAAGAATCTTGGTCCAGCTTACCTCATGTCTGTTTACAAAAATAATCATATATCACCAGGACAGGCCCTGGCAAAAAAGGCAAAGGCACTCCAGAGAAAGGCTGCAAAGAGAAAAGCAAATTCATTGACGAAAAGTTTCAAGAGGAGGAGAGTACAGTTGGCGGAGACAAGGTGCAAGTTCACAGAAGAGCATGAAGTCCGAGAAGGTCAAACATATGAGACTTGTATTGGATCAACAGAGGAACATGATGTTATCAAGATCCCTGACCCAGAGGTGATACATGTAAGCCAGCCAATGAGTATCAAAACAGAATGCAAACTGATTATGTTTGATCTTGAAACCAGTTCAACTGAGTGGGATACAGACATTTGTCAAGTCAGTGCTGTGGTAGATGAAACCAATGTTTTTAATAAATATGTTCTTCCATGTAAATAAATCAGTCATTTTGCATCTCAAGTTACTAAACTCACTGTTCATGAAAACACTTTATTGCACAAAGGCATTCCAGTTGAGACTGTGTCATTACCTTCTGCATTGAAAGCTTTTATTGCATGGATGAGATCATTCAATGCTCCTATCATTCTTGTTGGGCATAACTCAAAAGCTTTTGATTCTACCCACCTTTGCAGAGTTGCACAATCATGTGACCTATTATCAGAGTTGTCAGATGTTGTCCATGGTTTCATCGATACCCTCCCACATTTCAGGAAGTGCTATCCATCATTAACTTGTCACAAAGAAGAATTCTTAGTGGAAACATTACTTGGGAAACAATTTGATGCCCACAATGCCTTGGCTGATTGCCTTGCTCTTCGTGAACTAGTCAACTTGAATGACACAGACATTTTTCAGCATAGCTTTGAAATGCAGTGGGCAGTTTCACACATGCAGTCTTTAAAGAGAAAACACGAAAATGTCAAAAGTTTTTCTGCTGTCATAAGGAGAAAATTCATATCAAAACCAATGGCAGAAAAGTGTGCTGCATCAGGTTTAGAACTGTGCCACCTCAAACTTGCCTACCAACGGAAAGGTGAAAATGGGCTACGAGCTGTGCTTTCCGAAAAAACAAGTGCTGGAATTCGTGTCACGAACAGGAAAAATGTCATTGATAATTTAGTGACATATTTTGAACAACTGGCACTGTCATGAGAAGATTATTCCAACGAAGAATGTGTACAAATGTCTTCATAAAATCAATGTACTGTATTTTCTCTTAAAATATCATGGTGTTTTTACTGAACATCATCAGGCCTCACTTCTGTTCGATACTAGCTATACGTATAATTAGAAACACTATCCACAAGTAAACTCCCAGAGGGACCCTACACTAGCAAGACTGACTTCCAAAATCCCATTCTCCTGGTAAGTGTGGTCATGGCGACCCGCGACCGGGCTGGGATAGAGGAGGTTGCATTCATCTTGAGATAGCCTATACAAACAGGCATGTAGACTCCCAACAGGAGATTGCCACAATTAGAAACACTATCCACAAGTAAACTCCCAGAGGGACTCTACACTAGCAAGACTGACTTCCAAAATCCCATTCTCCTGGTAAGTGTGGTCATGGCGACCCGCGACCGGGCTGGGATAGAGGAGGTTGCATTCATCTTGCGATAGCCTATGCAAACAGGCATGTAGACTCCCAACAGGAGATTACCACAATTAGAAACCCTATCCACAAGTAAAATCCCAGAGGGACCCTACACTAGCAAGACTGACTTCCAAAATCCCATTCTCCTGGTAAGTGTTGTCATGGCGACCCACGACCGTGCTGGGGTAGAGGAGGTTGCATTCCTCTTGTATGAAGTAAAGAAAATCTGCATGTGTAGTGATTGATGAAAATATTTTACAGTGATGTTGTCATAGTGTATGATAAACATCATTTCCCTTAAAATGTTATTATCCTCAGATAAAAGATAATGTCCATAAATGTATAATTCATATTCTCTACATTTTAGCTCATCTGGCCTGTAAGGCCCGATGGGCTAAGGCATGGCATGGTGTCCGGCGTCCGTCCGTCCGTCCGTCCGTCCGTAAACTTTGTGGAATTTCGACTTCTTCTCCAGAACCATAAGACCTAGAAAGCTGAAACTTTGTGTACAGACTCCTTGGTTAGTGAGGATTATAAACTGTAGCTTTGGTGGCCCTATGACCCCATACAAGGGCCCAGGGGCCACACCGTATAAACCTATTTTCATATTCTTCTCCAAAACCATGAGGCCTAGAAAGCTGAAACTTTGTGTACAGACTCTTTGATTAGTGAAGATTATAAAATGTAGCTTTGGTGGCCCTGTGACCCCTAATAAGGGCCACAGATGCCACACCCTAAAAACTATTTTCATCTTATTCTCCAGAACCATAAGACCTAGAAAGCTGAAATTTTGTGTACAGACTCCTTGACTAATGAGGATTATGAATTGTAGCTTTGGTGAACGAACATTTGGCAACCGGAACATCCTTCAAATCTATTTTCATCTTCATCTCCTTTTATGATTGGTGACCCTTTGGCCTCTACAAAGGGGAAATCACATTGGTCACACAGCATAATGGAAATAATAAATTGATGATGAAGACGGATGAGCTACAGAGTCAATGACTCTATTTTTGTTTTGTTTATTGTGTTTGGTTAATAATAAACAAACAACATACCTTGAACTTGTATGTTGACAAATAACCAACAAACAATGTTCCTTCTAAAATATTGTTGATATTGTCAAGAATTATTATCACTAAATTTTGATATGTAATTACTAACATGAAGATGAAGAAAAGATAGAAAAACTTGGCAAACTGACCATAAAACATTTAGGTTATGCAATGTAATTTACTGATCATAAATGTAATTATTATGTAGAGAATAACTTTAATATTCAAGATTTTTTTTTTTTTCAATATGAAAATGCTGTGTCCTCCACACTTTGTTTGACATCTGGCGTAGGCTGTCTTCTGGTGTTTTGCACATTGTTGTTAGTCGCTGTATACTTTTCCCTCTGCCAGACCATGTATGGAAGAGTTATAGATATAATTTCTTAAAAGCTATGGATTTAATTCATCTGGTGACTTAAAACATCAACATGCTGTTTTCTTCTTTAAAAATACTTCCTGTGGAGCAATTCACCTCATACTCAGGAATCATTTAAAAATGATGATTTTGTATTCATGAATGACATTTTATCAATTTACAAAATTGGGCAACACTGTATGACTTTACGTTTGATTTTTTCCCATAAAAGCTTTGAAATGGGTTCAAATGTATTTTCATTTATTCACTACAATTATAATTCAAATTTTTTGAAGAGTTACCTCCCCTTACAGAAAAGAAATTTCATGGTTGTTTGACTACGGCTTCAAATAACTCAGAAAATGGGTCCGTGACATATCTTTTTTTAAAAAGATTATTGTTCAACAATATGTTAGCTTCGATAATTCCCATAATTTGAAATTTGTCATTTATTTTTTTATTAAAACAGGTCTCTTGAAGTTCTTTATGGACTTCTGTTGAACATTTCATTTTCATATTGAATAAAAATTAATAAATTAAAAAATAATTTAATAGAAGTAACTTTTTTATTACAATAATAATGCATTTATTTAAAAAAATCATATCAGCTCTGAAAAAGTTGTTAATTTTTAGAAAAAATATAAATTCGGAAAAAACTGAATATTCCCCACATTTTGGGTCAAAAGCTGAAAAAAACGCCATTTTTCTTGAAAAGTAGGTCCGTGACATGCCTTTTTTAATCTAGAACCTGATATAATACATTATCAGCTTTCATCATGTCAATTTACAGCATTTTGTCATTTATTTTGATTATTGATTGGAACCTTTTTTGTAATTTCTTATGGCCATTGCAGGAGTTATCTCCCTTTATACTGAAAATTTCACATATAATAGTTTTTGACATTTTTTGAAAAAAGTAACCTGGATACATCTTGTTTTTTGGTGTTAATTATGTTCCTTGATATAATTGCTATCAAATGATGAATTTTCCTGCTATTCTTAAGATTCTTTGACATGAAAATTTTATTTTGTTTGGAAATTTGAAAATGATAAAAAAATAATTTTTTTTACATTTTTCAAATATTAAAAAAAAAAATCATTCCTTCTTAAAAATAGGTAATATCATCATAAGTTCATTAGAATAAAGCCATTGTTATGACATATCTATGGTTTTTCTGTCATTTTTTTAATGTGAAATGAACTTGAAAAATTTCTATTTTTCACTACCACTATTGAGATTGAGAGCTATTATCTCGAAAACAAGCATGGAAACCCCATTTTTTATTACAAAAATGAACTTAGCAGATCATTTTAATCAATATTGGATATTATCAAAAAATTCTGGAGATTTTTCAAATTTGTAAGGAACCTCCTTAAGGACTTACGATCACCTTAAAGGGGCAGTTGCACGTTTGTTGATAATTTTATATTTTTAATTTTTCACTGATTTTTGTACTTTAATGCTAAATGTATTTTTTTGTATGTGTCGAAAATCTCATTACACAAACCAATCATCCATAGTCAGAGAACAAATTATAAAGATTCACATAAATTCAATTGGTGGTTATTTTTCTGTGAACACCTTTAATTCATTTTGTGTAAGAAAAGGAGTCGCAAGGCTGAACTTTACATTGTATAAATGATTTATTACTGCTTCATTCAGTTTAAATACATTGTCTTTCAATTGGAACCATTTAGTTTCATTTTCCTGACATCACCCTATTTTCCCCCTTAAACGTGCTACTGCCTCTTTAAGGCTTTGTGAAAGGAAGCCCTGGAAGTAACTGTAAGTTTCCCTTGGTTGAAGTCTTGCATACTTGCTGATTAGGAACGACAGAACAAATTGCAAAGTGAAATACTATCTGTCTCTTGAGACGAAGAAAGACAAGGGGTATAATTGAAGGTGCAAAGGGCGTGCCTTATCCCAATTGTACTAAAATTGCCTTTTCTGTTTTGATAGTGTCAGTTTGAACTTATGGATTGATGCGTTTGACTGCATGTTATATGCTATAGTGAAAAGTATATTAAGTAATTTTTTTTAATGATAATATGTTGTTTTTGTTTGATTTTTCTTTAGGCTTTTAATGTTATCTACCAATTGAACGAGTAATTATAATTAGATGAATAGAAATTTGCCACCGGCATACTATGACACATAAAAACATTACGTTTTGACAGAATAAAAATTAAAATGATGATTGCAATGATTTGGAAAGATTATTTAACAACACATGTATGTCTGGGACTGCTTTCACAAAGCAACCTTTACAAAGGTTAACCTTACCTCCCATACTTTAACATTGCACTAAGGTTACCTTACGGACTTACGATCACCTTAGGGCTTTGTGAAAGAAGGCCCTGCTGGACATGTTTCATAACAATATTAGCATGTAAGATGTAAAACTCGTTGCTAAAATTTGAAGTAGAAACATGAGTCATAGGGTCCAAACCTTCAATCAAGGATCATTCTAAAACATCAATTTACTGATTTGCAATCATAAAACTATCACCGATTGTTTAATGTAAGTAATGCCTTTAATGTCAAATGGGTCCAAAACTGCAGCCATTATATGATGAACGTTCAGTCTCTGAGATCAAGGATCCATTAAAGTGATTACTTCATGTTGTCTTCAAAGGTTGACTGGATAAAGGTTTGCTTTGGGTGCAATGAAAGCCTCTGCTTAGTTGTATTGAAAGCTATTTAACATGCCATATAATCAAAGTTTGGGGATGGATTTCCTTAGAATTGCCTTGAGAGTGTTTCATAACGTCAATAATTCTTTAAGAATTTGATGACGCCGTAAAGGAAATCAATATTTAGGAAGTCATAATGACAATATCTTCCAGACCCCAATGTCTTCCTTTGAATTGAAAGAAGATTATTAGTTATTTCCAATTTTTCTTTATCAAGTCGAAGTCACATATTGTGATTGTCAGTTATGTCTGAAATTAAACTATTTAGTGAAATAACGTATTAAATAATATGGCAACATGGCTTCATGGGATTTTAACAATTAGCAAGGCAATCGTGGATACTTATTTAATATCATGAACATAATCAACGAAATATGCATTATTTGAAAAAGATAATAAATTAAATAGTTGACATAGGCTCATGACAAGTTTGTTTTAAACACAGTTTCAGGCACGGGTGCAGATCAAAATACGATGTTGGAATAAGGCTTAAGGCTTAACTTTCATCCCTATCCCTTATTGATTGTGACATTACGCAATTAATTAATTTGTCAGATCTCTTTGTCTTCTTTTATTTGGATTGATCTGATTGACTAAGGGATTACCTGGAGGGACATTCAATCTTGATGGAAGTTAGGCCTGACAGAAATTATTGATGGATAAATATTGTTATACTGGACTAAAATTAGTTTTAATGCTTTCATTCATACCTAATAAGATTGATTAAAAAAAGGAAACGATGCGTCATATATTTTCCTTTTTGTATCTGGATTTAAAAAGCTTTATCCTTACTTTGAAATTAATGAAAAGGCACACGAATACCTGATATTTTAAGATAATAAAAATCTAATAAATCAAGGGTAGTTGTGGAAAAACTTAATCATTATTTGAAGATGAGTTGTCTTCAATGTGTTTGACAAAGAAATGAGATATTAAAGTACAGAGATAAGTTAGTGATCTTTTTACTCATGTTTACCTTTTAATTAATTATCAACATTTTGATGTCGCTTTTCATGAAATCATGTTACACGTTGTATAGGAGTGGTGGTAATATAAGTTTGCCAGCTTGTTCAACGATCCTAATTCATTTTCAAGAATCAAAAATGTTTTAATCAAGTAGGAATATGTACAACCAAAAAGGTTTGGCAAAATGTTTCAAAAAAAATGTTCGATCTTGTATAACATGTTGGATCTTGTGATCTCTTTTATTTTGAACTAGGGAAAATCAAATTTTTCTATTTTCGTCAAATAAAACACATCCTCGGTCCCATTGTCCGCCATTGTTTTAATGCTGTGGCTATCTTATATTAAAAAATCGGATGCTGTTAATCAAAGTTGTCAACTACAATTCATCAATTAAAAAATACCACTGATGAATAAGTTATGACGAACTGACTTAAACAAGGTTGTTCCTTGACAATTGTTTCATTAACTGAAATGCACCAGTCTGATCAGCCTGCATGGGTAATTCATTCTGACACGCACAGGCTGAATACATAGATTGCAGAGATCCCAGGACGAGAAACAAGTATGGAGGTTAATCAATGGAGAGATGTCAGGACCTTGATGTCAAATCCAATTTGTCTTTACAAGACCTCTATACTGTTAAGAGAAACACCAAAACATTATCATAACTTATGTTTTTAACCTTTTTTTGAATGATTATACCTTTATCTTAAATTTTGAAAAATTATTTAACATTTATTTAAATGTCGAAAGCAAAGTTGCTGTAATGTTATTTTGTATTTTGGATCTTTGGCCTTTATACAATAAAACATCTTTGCTCTTGAATCTTGAATGTTATTGTCGCTGGCTACCAACAAGAAACTTAATCTTTCCAAATTCAGTAATCACACCTCGTTCGTAGCCAAGACAAAATCATATAACATTTTCTCTTATACTAAGTTTCTGTTAATAAATGTTTAAAGATAATAACAAAACAAAATATAAACGCCCACAAGCAGAAAATGTTAACAAATGATTGCAGAAGCCCAAATAGTAACCATCTTGATCTTCCGACCACTAAACCATCTTAGTTTAATTAGTCTACATATAGAATTGAGCCGGACACGAACACAAAACATCAGAGAAGCAGTATTTGAGTATTTGTAAATACTCTTTATACTCACAAAGTACAGGTTCTATTAAACACGTTTTAAGCGCTGATTTAATCTTCAGTTTTCTTCTTTCTTTCTCATACGTGAATTTCTAAGTAATGCCTGAATACACATAGCCATAACATCAATATCCACATCAAACAAAACATTTTAGCTTGTGCCACGGATCTAATTTGAAAGATACAGTTAAGAAATGGATTAAAAACGCATATTTCAGATACTGAAATTCATTTGAAGCCTTAAAGAGATTATCAGTAAAATTATGTTTGCAAAGTACAAACACAACAGATGAGACGTAAATCAATAAACCGCATTTATGCACAAAGCCGCGCAAACGTTGCTTCAAGCAGTGAAAACGTTTGAAGTAATTAAATCATTACATGTTTGATTTAGAGATTGTTTTCAACCGCAATAGAAGTACACGCTTGTATACAGAAATATGCAGACTGGACACTGATCTTAAACCTTTTTGACAATTTCTCAGGTGAAAACGTAGACTGCAGACTGAACACTGGAATAAACCTCTTTGCACAATTTCTCGCGGTGAAAACGTGGAGACATGGCTTGAATGATGTTATTTCTGTTTCAGCCAGCTAGAAACACGTATCTCATTTCCTTTCTACCAGTACCCCTAGCTTCGATGTGGAATTAATCATGTCAGATTCAGAATACAGACCAAACAAACCAAATCAGCAGACGTCACTGTGGAGTGTTGGTCAATTCTCTCTTGAGACTGATATAAACAAGAACAGTGATGATTAAACTAGACTGTAAAGTGGCAGAAGCACGTTTTTTGAAATGTGTATATGTTCAGGTTCTCACTGATGTTTGTACGTTAATGCTAAATGTATTATTGTGATAGTGCCAAAAAATGGTTATACAAACCAATCATCCATAGCCAGAGAAAAAATTATAATAAAAGTCGCATAAAGTCCATTAGTGGCCATTTTTGTGTTAATACCTTTAATTCATTTTGTGTAAAAAATGGGAATCGCATGACTATACTTGACATTAAATTTGATTTATTTATGATTGCTTCATTTTTCTTTTAATACATTGTCTTTCTATTGGAACCATTTATTTAATTTTCCTGACATCATCTTATATTTCCCCTAAAACGTGCAACTGCCCCATTAAGACTAATTTCAAAAAAGAAGTACTCGAAAAGAATGTTATTAAAAATGTTACTATGTTTCCTAAAGTATGAATGATAATATGTTTTGCTTTGAGAACATCTTCAAAACAAATTGGAAGCCTATTCTTTTACTCTTGAGTTTATCTTTTCTCAGTTATTTTTACCTTGGATTTCATATTTTAGATAATTGTGGGTGGAATAAAAACTTTTAAATTAGTGCAGAACAACAACAATTGAATCTCAGAACAGTGCCCACAATTAAAAACATTTTCAGAATTATAGGTTTGCATACATGTAAAGTTCCCTTGAGCACCTTGTATTCAATTTCAAATTTAGATAGATTATTTTGATTATGAAACATAAATTGCCAGTCCTCAATTATCAATCTTCCAGTTGTTTGTTTGAAATGCTTTATAAACTGTGAACTATGAATTACAACAATTTTCCAGCAAGCTTAAAAATATGTCCTACTGAAGAACAATTCATACGACGACCCTCTTTCCAAAGACCATGAAGCAATCACTTAGAAGAAACATTTGTATCACAACCTGATGTCCCCTGACAGTTCATCGGTTGATGGTTAGGTTAAGGGACATTGGTTGTACACTTAACTCAGATTTAATCCTGATCCAGTTATATACTTAGAGAAGAGCAACTGAATTAAGATGATACATGTGAAAGCAACTGTGAAGTGTTGTACATGTTTCCTCAAATGTTTTAAATTGTAACACTCACAATCTTACTTTACAGTTCATTAACCACCAACGTCCTTCTGTTTACTGAAGCAAGTCTGTAATTGTGTATCTAGTTCTGCTTAACCCATACAGATAACTCACATTAACATTTCGCCTTAGCTTTTGATTTTTTAGATATCTTAATTGTCCAGATAATTCAATCAAATATTTGCAAGACATACTTTCAGATGGGACATAAGATCATTTCCAATTATCGAAACTTATTCTTTAAACCGACAAATATATGATTTGATACTATCGAGGCATTTATTTTACGAAATGTTTTGAAGGCCATCATGGCTGTTACTTAAAGGACACTTTCACTTAGTGAATTCTTTGTATATTATTGAAGAACTATTTGATAATTCAGTAAGTTATTATTTTCAAAGTGTAGGGCAAACAGAATGGTTAGGTTAAGGGACATTGGTTGTACACTTAACTCAGATTAAATCCTGATCCAGTTATATACTTAAAGAAGAGCAACTGAAGAGTAAGATGATAAATTTGAAGCAATTGTGGAGAGTTGGACATTTTTTCGTAAATATTTTAAATGGTTACACTTACAATCTTACTTTACAGCACATTAACCATCAGCTTCCGTCTGTTCACGGAAGAGTACTGTGTGATTAATTTACTCTAATGGACCAGGGATGCTTTCAAGTACCCTAAGTTGTAAAAAAACCCGAAGCAGGTCTGTAATTGTGTATCTAGTTCTGCTTAACCCATACAGAAAACTCACATTAACATTTCGCCTTAGCTTTTGATTTTTTAGATATCTTAATTGTCCAGATAATGCAATCAAATATTTGCAAGACATACTTTCAGATGGGACATAAGATCATTTCCAATTATCGAAACTTATTCTTTAAACCGACAAATATATGATTTGATACTATCGAGGCATTTATTTTACGAAATGTTTTGAAGGCCATCATGGCTGTTACTTAAAGGACACTTTCACTTAGTGAATTCTTTGTATATTATTGAAGAACTATTTGATAATTCAGTAAGTTATTATTTTCAAAGTGTAGGGCAAACAGAAGTAAGTTTTACTACTCATTTTTAAATAACAACATTCGTTGATGGAAACATTTATGAAACGAAAGTTTGCTTGAAGGTACTCCAAACAGTTAAAAAAGAGGAATTTGCGAGCAATAAACCGTTAGTTTCTATTCCTGTCAATCAAAATGTCACCCTGATAACATTTACAAAATAAATATTGACAGACCAACTATTGTCTTAACAAATTCGAGAGCCAGATTGATAACATATGTCAGTAGACTGCTATCTTATCTTTTAGATTCATTATTCTAGTGAAATCAAAGATAACACTGATAAAAATATCCACATACAGTAAAGTTTTGATGAGAATTAGCGCTTCTGTAGGTCTGTGACACTTCCAAAATCTGACGTGTATATTGACAGACTTAAGTATTCAGAGTGTGATCAATGGAATTACAATTACTGCAAAAATGTTCGAGCAAGAATGAATTACACATGTAATCCTACCTACATTCATCTGGAAACAGATTCATTTGAAACAGATTGGATTGAGGTAAGCCTCGTACCCATTTAATTTGATATCATGGTTATGTAATGGTTAATGGATTGTTAGCCAGTTAAAGATATTGTCGAAGCAACTACTATTAACAGGGGGAAAATAACAAAAATGGGGCTTCATAGAGGTCATGTGAACATCATAAAAATATAACAGAGTTGTAGAAATTTGCAATATACAGGTAATTGAACGAAGATGAATAAGCTTTTCCAATCTACACATGTGCATAAAATTGAAAGAAGTGTAAGGTTGCGAATGGATGGATGAATAGAATAATTCTAACAATTGAGAAGACAACTTGAATTCAAGTTAAGTTAATTTCCATTCCTACACATTCCTACATTTTGAAAAATCCGCAATCCGCAAAAATACATATGATGAAAAATATTTTGTTCATAGGTACAGGAAGACCATCACATTTGCAAAATCCGAACAAACGTTTTGAATACACTTTCTTTTCATGTGTGCATAACAAATTATATGCGGTGAATGATTGAATAGAAAAGTCTACTAATATATGAAATTTTTTGAAGAAAAAACATAAAAGGTATATTAGTATGGTCTTAGATATATCAGTTGACATTAACAGAAACTTCATGAAGAGCTCAAGCTCGAAGTATCTCGTTACATCCTTACAGACTCAATGTGTAATTAATCAGTTTCATTCGCAATCAGAGAGATTACTCTCAAGTTATCAATTGTGACCCGGGGAGATGTTGTAGTCTTTAAGAGAGTGCAAAAAAATGTTTTTCTAACAACTACAGTTAAAAACCTATGAGAGGGGGGAAATGGTAAAATCACCAATGTTTGGTAATGTTTGATCGTATTTGAATCTAGAAGATAATTTCTGGCTATTTCCCAAATGTTTTCAGTAGCCATACTTATTAGTAGTATGTTTAGTTTAATGCATGCTTAAAAAAAGCGAAAATCCTTCCTCTACATTTTTAAAATCATGAATAAAAATATATAATTTTTTACACGATCATACTTAGGTTACGAAATCCTCTACAGCTGCCGGGCGGTGCCCAGTTCGTGTCACGTGACCGCGTTACGCAACTAAAAAAAGTTCTCGAACTCTCATTACCTTGGCTGATTAGTGTTGTCAGGCCTGAGTATAGTAGTCCGATCAGTCTCCCTTTAAATCAAGGACAACTTGAAAATGTTAGGAAATATTGCAAACATTTCTATATTTGTATGTACCTGATCTAAATGCTTCAGAGAAATTCTGGTACCTTTGTCGAAATTTAGCTAGAGGAAGGTTCGTCAAGGTTTACCAAGTACTCTTTTTCTATTAGAGGCCCTGTAGCTCAACAATTCAATAAGGACATGGCAGTCTCATTCTCTTCTGTCTGTTATTTCTCAAAAAGGATTTATTCAAGGTAAATGGTTTGTAAATTGATCTTATCTAAATTTATTTCTCTGTACATCTTTCACACATGCCTGCAGGCTTAAGGGTCACTCACCGAGTTAACAATTTTCCCTGTTTGGTATACCAGGGAACAACTGTTCTAGTTTAAAATGTGACTATAAAATGTCAACTAAACTTATCTCAAAATCTGTAAAATGAAATGAAATCACCAGTCTTAAAACGTATTTAAAAAACGTATTATAAAAGGAATTCAGAAGTTAGACAATGAAATGCTTTGCCACAAATCACAATGAATTTAAAAGTCTTATATGTAATCGCCTTTTTCTCTAATATGAATTTTAAGTTCATGTTGATAAAACTGTTTATAAAACTATCAACAAAGTTCAACATTACCATGTAATATTCAATAAGCAGACGTGTTTTACAAACATCAAGTTATTATCATTGTTTATTTGCTTTTGGCTTCTCTCATATACTTTTTAAAACTACGAGCTTGTTTGTCAATGCCTTTTCACCTTTTTATGAAATAAAATAGTTTACATCAATTCAGAAGTTCATTATATAGTCTTTCCAAAGTATTTATAATTTCGGGACTGTTTCAGTATCATCTTTTTTTCTTCAAACTTTAATTAAGTGACAATGCATATGGGATGTCTTAGTTGCAAAGACTAGCCAATGGCTAAGAAACCATTATGTCCATTCATCAAATTTGTCATAACATAAACAGACCACAACATTTCGGGTTTCAAAAACGGTTGTGCTTTCTTTAGTTATTGGTGGATAATTATACTTTGAACAATATATCAAAGTTATTAATAAACAGGTAAAATGAAACTCGGTAAAGATAGAGATAACAGGTATCAAATGTACACACACATATTCATCTTTTATATGTTTCAGAAAACAATTAAAACTAATTTAATTTTGAATACAAAATATGCATTATGTTTGATCGATCTCAATTATTTCAACACGTAGATATAGTTTTTGTGTTTTGTAATGACATAATTCATACAGATATTACTATTGTTATTACATTGATCATGAATATAGTTACATTCCTTATGTGTATATTAAAAGATGAGCAAACTGTAAATCGTAAACACATCGTAAACATGGTAATTTCAATTAAGACATCATTGCATAAGTAATAACTTAAACTTAACAAACTGGTTTCTACATGAACTAACATCAGTTATATCGATTCTTTAAGTACGTGGTCGTTTTAACTGCCTTTTATCATGACATGGATATGTTTAAAGACAAAGTCATTCTGTAACGACAATAGAGGATCTATGCAAAAGAAAAATCAATTTCATTATAATTTTTGATAATGAAAATGTTATTTTATTGTTAACAATTGATATTTATAAATTAAACAAAGATTATCCAGATTATGTTGTGAAAATATATCTTTTACTTTGCTTGGAAGTAGTTCTATAACTCAATTTCTTATTGTGAAAGAGCACAAGGAAATTTAACTGGATACAGATTCCATATCATAATATCAAAATATGATAAACTCTTTTCAGAAAGCACTTTAATACATGCATTAAAGGACTCTTGTGACATACTTCTTTTGTCATACTGACCTAAACACGTTAATGCTATATGTTTTATACATTATTCTCTATTAAATTCTCTTAGCTTTACACAATCGATGCAGATTTCATCCCTCGGATTTTTCAGCTGAAAAATGTGAGCAGTCGTCGAAATAATCCAAAAGGAGTAGGAAACTTCTTTAAAGTTGTTTGACAGAGATCACCTTGTCACATATTATTCACGTTGAGTCCAGAAATAGCGTGTTTGGAAGGGGTCCATTCAATTAAGAAATAAAAAGAATTATATTTAACATGTCGGATTTCTTAAAGATTAAACATGAGAAGTTGTCTCTATGCAATAAAAAAACTGGACTGATAATGAATCCTAGAAGAAAATCTAGAAATGTCAAATAAATTTTGATGACGAAAACAAAGAATTTCAATGAAATCAATGATTGACTGTTTTCTTTGAAATTAATGCTCACATGTATCTATCCCTAAAGGGAAGGGACAATTTGATGAACTGTTCAACCACAAAAATTTAATGGCAATCAATTTGCTCCTTAATATTTAAAACTTTTAAAGGTCCATGAACACTGCAAGTATGAGTTGCTTTCTTCGTCACTTTGCTGTCTATAATTTGCCATATAAATGACTACAAGTTAACCGTATTGGGTGTCTCAAAGTACCAAAACCTGTAAGTTATATCCGGACCATCACGTCTGTGCACAACGTCTCAGCTTTCTAGACCTTTCCAGCTTAGCAGATGGAAGGTCACTAAAGAAATAAATTCTGGTAAAACAACATAATCTTTTTGTCACCACCTTTTTTCAGATCTCTTCATATTCTTTCTGGTGTGAATCACAAAATAACACTGATCCAGCAAGTCTGCTTTCATTAAAAAACTTACATTTTTAAACACTGTAGTTGTCAAGCAGTAAATGGGCAATTGGGCTTCAAACTTTGATTAAATGCAAAAAAGATCTCCATGTAGTGAACGCAAAAGCTATCAAAAATGCTGTTGACACCTACAATCTTACTTAACAGAACATTAAACACCAGTTTCCGTTGTCTGTTGAAGCTGAAGGTTTGATTAATTGACTCTAATGAGGCGGTTATGTAGTCCATTACATTGCCTGGAACACACTACAAAGCTCTTCTGTTCAGCTTATTATTTTGTATTTCAACCAAAAACCTCTCTTTAAAATTTATAAATTATATCTTCCAAACGAATGATTGATATAAGTGTTACATTGGAGTTGAACTCCTTTCGCAAAACAATTTGAAATCCATAAAATGATATTCTGGCATTCACAAACATTTAACAAAATATGAATATGGAAATTATGGTGTTTTTGTGCAACGGGATTATTACATAGAAAACCTTATCAGATTTGACAAAGAATACAATTATTGATTAAGATCATTTTTAGAAATAGGTATGATACATTTTCATATTCCTTGGGCTTTTATTCTTTAACCCACAATATTTAAATATCTCTTAATATCACGAAGTCTTGTACTTACCCCAATGGTGATTGAATGTAGAACGATGGTCAGCTTGACATAGCGGAAAGGCCATCAGGTACATTTGGTATTAAATGTTGCCATTGTACATTAGTGTCAGTTGATTTAATAAAGATCTTCCTTCGGGCAACAAGCCATCAGTTCCATTCCTGGAACATGCCTGAGGCTCTGACCTCGTGACATTACAAGAGTGGAACATCAATGGACGGTATTGACTTTAGTGTTAAGAATCGTAAACATTTGACTATAAACTGAGTATATGCTTAGCATTCATTATTATATTGTCCTTCAAACTGTTCGATGTTAATTGTACAAGTCATACAAGTCATTCAGCAGTATTTGTTTATCTATCAATAGATCCTGTTTGTATAAATTGTCCATAATTAAATGAAAATATCACTTAAAACTTCAAAATTGCCTGAAAACTCAAAATATTCTTATCATGATAATTATAAAGAATCTAAAAATGTCATCATTGTTGATGCTCATCATTGCGTGAGAGGATCATTACAGTTTGGTTACACACTTTTGAAGTTTAAAAACTTCTGCTTGTTTGATGAAAAATTAACATATTCTCTGTTTACTTTAAGTAGCGTCCTAAGTAAAAAATAAATATCATTAAATCATAATATCGTTCTAATGAATATAAGACAAAAATTTAAACTTCTACCAGAGACCTTCCCAGGATGTAAGCTATGCTTTTCAGGCTTCGAACATGGCACAACAAAACTTTTTTAGAATTGTATTCAACTTCAAACGTTTTTACATAATTTTTATAAATGAAAAACCTGATCGGTCTCGTAGTATAAATTTAATTTGCATTTCTTTCTTGTTTTTACTGTAAATTTCCTATTTGTCATGATGTTTGTTTATTCCCATTTCGTACACTGTCCATGAAGAGTGTTCTCTGTGAACATGAATTAACCTATCTTTTACTGTATTTTATGAGATTATGAATGAGCCAATGGGTTGCCATTCTTTACTCTTTAATGTTTTTGTTAACACCTTAAATTGATCGATTACTGCACAAATGGAAATTTAGTCAGTAATAATTCCTCTTTTGTCTTCAAAACTAACACTTTCTGACATGTGAGTATGGATTGACCTTCTCTCCTGGGTTCTCAAAGTGTGAACAATCCAAATATAATTACTGTTAAGCCAGACTGTTCGTGTCAGAATGAATTACACATGAAATCCTATCAGGTTGAGATCACCAATGCTGAAAGGCTGTACATCTGGTGTACCATCTGATCTGAAACAGATTGGAGTCAATGAAGTCGTCAAACTCAATCTATCATTATCAAACTTTTTGTGTCACGGTATTTGGAGGTCTATGTTTGGTTCTCAGAGTTTGTTAAAGGCAGCTTTAGTGTCACAGCAATCTATATAAATTTAGATCAACAGGTTTTATATTTGGTTGCAACAGTATGACAAAACAAGCAGCTGACATAGTCGAGCTATATCCCCCGCAAATTGCACAATACGTATAGGTTTTCCTTATCATATTGCTGATTAATTTTTGTCGCACAAAATAACAAAATTTTCCAGGATATGAAAGAAACTATTCTTATTAAAAAAACTAAATCATTACCAACTTTATGTTCACTGTTGGGCCTAATTAACTGACAAAATTAAAATCAAACGAATGAATTTATGTTTTATGTATTTGGATCTCCAAGATCAATTTGATCATATTTAAACAAACATATTTTCAAAACTGTTCTTCATGACACACCAACATATGATTTTGTATCTCCATAACAAATTTGATTAAAATGTGATGATTAGTTTAGTTGTGAGATAGACAGGACTTGTAACAGATATCCAACAGAGTCCTCATTTTTTGCCAAAAAAGGCAAAATTTTATAAAAACATTTTCAAAATTGTTCTCCATGACACACCTTCATATGATAATTTATATCAAATTTGATCACTATGTGATGATTAGTTTAGAAGTTATGAGCCGGACAGGACTTGTAACAGTTTTCCAACAGAGTCCTCATTTTTTGTCAAAAAAGGCAAAATTTAAAAAAAATATTTTCAAAATTGTTCTTCATGACACACCTTCAGATGATTATGTATCTTCATATCAAATTTCATCAATATGTGATGATTAGTTTAGAAGTTGTGAGCCGGACGAGACTTGTAACAGATTTCTTACAAAATTTACCACTTTTTCTCCAAAATCCCAATATTTTATGTTGATTTTCAGAAAATTGTTTCTCATGACACATTATTACATGTTTCTTCATGTTCATGATGAATTTGAATTGAAATGGTTGATTAGATAGAAAGTTATGAGCCGGACACAAAGTGTAACGGACGGACGGACGGACGGACGGACGGACGGACGGTACCCATTTTAATACCCCCCGCAACTTCGTTGTTGCGGGGGATAATAAAAAATCTGTTGATCTGAATCTATTTAGATTGGTGTCACAGAGGTTTTCAATGACCACCTGTCAAGACTGAATGGAATCATGGGTAGGTTATACCAAAGGAAATCGATTTAAACATCTAATAAAACAAGACAGAGAGATAAATCTTTATAGTTATAATCTCAAAATATTCATTTATTTTAAGAAGAATTAAGAAATTTTAACAAATCTAATTATGAAAAGAGGATTTTAACAAAAACACATTCTAACTTTATATATGAATTCCACTTTCTGAAAGGTCTCGAATAAATTAGATGAGATGGAACAAAACGTGCTTCAAAAGCTCGAGTCAAGTTATTTCTGTATTATCGGTCTATAAACACGTATCTCATTTCCCTCCTACACATTTCTCAATCCTCGATGTGTAAGTAATCGTGTCAGCTTCATCCCCAATCAGAATGATTACGCTCCACGAAACAAATTGGTCTCTAGGCGATTATAAGCACTGTTGCAAGTGTTTTTGAAGGGGAGAAAAGTACCGATGTCAGATGTTTCAAAAGTTTTATTACTTATATTTTGATCATATTTTTGATTGAATTCAATGTAAAAAATATGCATTTTTTAATGCTACATCGTGAATGAAAATGAATTTTGAAACCTTAATTTTATACATGAATGACATTTTTTAGACACAAAATGAAAAAAACCCACTCCTATATCAAAATTGAAAATGAGTTCGCTCGTTTACTACCACATGCATATGGTCAAAGTTGTACAAAACCATAGTAAAATGTTATCTTTAATATTAAACAATATTAATGTGAGCATTACGAGTACTTATTTCCTGTATTAGTACACATACACGTGTAGACGACTCAAAAGCAATCCAAAACGCCGCTGGCATCTACATTCTATTTTACAGTACATTAAACACTAGGTTCTACACTACCGGCAAATAAAACGCCAAGTTCATTTCTAAATGGATTTCATAAAAACGTTAAACAACACGTTAGCAATATTTTAGCTTGATGAAATCATACCATTTCTGCACTATTGTGCCAGGTTTCAGAACTGCAACTTCTGTAACAAAAGAATGGTAATTGTTTAATTGAGACAAGGGTAAGTTGTCCAGTACAATCAATGTTTAATAAGAGAAATTTCATTGAAACAGATTTACAAACAAATGTGAGTTTAACAACGGGTGTAGGCACAACAGACAGCAATACAGGCATGCACTCGTCGACGCATAAACGTGGTTACACATCGGATGACTGCATTAGCGATACGTTTGTGTTCAAAGTTGGCATTTGTCGCTTCCAAATCTTCCGAATCTGTCTATCCAAATGATCCCACACGTGCTCAATGGGATTGAGGTCAGGGGAATTAGCTGGCCATGGAATTGGATCCACGCTCTGCGCCTGTCAGAAGTTGGCTGTACGACGAGAAGTATGGATATGCGCATTGTCTTGTTGCTTCAAAAACCGTTGGTTCTGCTGCAGGAATGGAATGACAACTGGTCTTAAAACCTGGTCAATGTACTCATGGGCATTCAAATAACCATTTACAATCACGAGGTCTGTCTTTCTGTCACCACAGATGCCCCCCCCCCCCCCCCCCCAGACCATCATCCCTCCACCTCCAAATGCTCTCACCTCTTGAACACATTCACGCATAAAGCGCTCCTCATGGCGACGCTTCACATGCACTCTATGAACACCTGGAACCTGCTTTCGTCTTTTAATTTAACACTTAATAAGTGACGATTTCGATTTGTGTAAACATTAGTTTAAAACATCCAAATGAATAATGAATATGAATATTGAATGAATAATGAACATGTTAAGATTTGAATACAACTGCAATAATTTGTATAAGGATGACACATACAAGTCACTACAAATTTGAGCCAATTGAGTTGCCGTTATCCTTGACTTTTTTTGAAAATGATGGGATATGATAAGTTTTACTTGTCATGATCGTGGTATCAAGGATTGTAAAACTTAGTTTGAGGATATGTTCATCATAATACCCTTACCGTATCGTGATAGGTATTGTTGAGGTATAGATTTTTTTTTACCAAGAAGGTATTTGTCAAAAACCTTTATGGATTTCGACCCATACTATATTGAGTCGTATTTCATTGATATATCATCATAATATCGTGAACTGAAATGTCTGAATTATCACAAAAAATAGTTTTAGTTAGAAATATTTCACGTCTTCGTCTATGAAAATAACACATTCCGACGTGTGAATATGGATTGACCGTCTATCCTGGGTTCTCAAAGTATGAACAATCTAAATGTAATTACTGCTTAGTCAGGCTGTGTCAGGATGAATTACACATGAAATCCTATCAGATTGAAATCCTCGAGGCTGAAATGCAATACACCTGGTATACCCCCATCTGATCTGAAATAGACAGACAGATAAGAGTAGTAGTAGTTAAGGTAATTTGTCAAATTTTATGACTTTAATATTTTACCAAATATAATGAATGGATATCTGATATTAAAGAGATTTGATTCAACTACAAGGGCAGCAGCGCATTCTAAAAACACATTTATCTAAATTTCACTATCTGAAAAAAAACGTATCATCCAATATGTTATAATTGAGAGGGATTTCCCATAGTCATAGTAGAAATTATCGAGTTCAAAGCAAAAATTGGTGGCGGCCATTTCAGCATGATTAACTTTTGATCATTTGCATTTGGGAAAACTTGTAAAGGTTCATAAAGAACTAGCGACCATGATGCAAAACATCTCCTCGCATCTGATTTTCGTTTTCGTTCTATCAGTGAAGTCTGTTGTTGTTATGGTCCTTTAAGCTTCCAACTCATGCCTTGTTATATACATTATATCTGTCATAGAAGGTTGCAAAACAGTAATGGTAGGCATTAGTTACCATAGAGAATCAGATGAAAATGATAAAGTTAGAAAACTACAACGTACAATTGGATGTACATTGGATGAAAAATATAAACATTTTCAAATGCACATAATCATTAGATGAATAAAGAAGTTGTCATCCATAAATAGTGTCCTTAGTTGACTTTCAACTTCTAAAATGCAGCTCAAAGAAGATGAAATTTGCCTAGAAATAAAACAAATCTCATCGTGATAGATGAACAAATTGATGTTCCTTATTGTATTCAACTTTTATAATAATAAATATAATAGTTTGATGATAAATATTGAAAAAGGCAATACTATGGATACATAACTTCTTCATTCAAGTTTTGTGATGTTACTGCATAGATACTTGTGTTGTTTTTTCTATGTCGAAACTTCGCACAAATCAACTTGTATAAGAAGTGGTATATCAATAATATTGCTGTACCCTCTTCATCGCCAAGTTCTAGAATGCCAATCAGAGAAGTTTGATGATGGAAATAAGATTTTACAAAAACTATCTCAAATTTTCTGAACTCATCTCGAGTAGAATTGATGAACTGAAACAAAACGTGCCTCAAAATTTCGAGTTAAGTTATTTCTGTACAGCCTGTTAATAACACGTATCTAATTTCCCTCCTACACATTTATCCAACCTCGATGAAGATGTAATCGTGTTAGCTTCATCCCCAATCAGAGTGATTACTCTGCAACAACTGATCGGTCACTAGGTAACGGTTCTAGTTACAATGGGTAGGTACTTTTGGGTGGGCATAGAATGTAGAAAAACAGTTATTTTCAGGTGTTCGTAAACATTTGAAGTTAAACACATAAGACGAACAACTCTGATTGACACCCATGATAAGCATCCTTGTTTAGTCTATCAGAAAAGTTAGGGGGTTTAGTCTATGTTATGGGGACTACAAACCAAAGTTGGTGAAGAATATGATTATAAACCGAAAGGCAAGGCTCGATTCTACCTCCATTTAGGATTGGCGTTAAATCGCGACAAATTGCATTAACATTCAAAATGGACATGTTTGTATTATAATGCCGAGTCAAAAACAAAACTTTGTTAGAATAATGAATAAAAATTACTCAGAATTGTTGGTATTTATGGTATTTATAATGCAAATCGTATGCATGTAGAATGTAGAAAAAAAGCTATTGTCAGATGTTCGTAAACATTTAAAGTGAAGCACATACGAGGAACAACTGTGGTTGACATCTATGTCAAGTTTGGTGGAGCCAGCACCGTCAGACAAAATATTTTCAGAAAGTATGCAAATGAGAGACTACAATAAACAAAAGGAAAATCTACGCTTCATTGCTATTCAATTTATTCAATTTATCAGCGGAACACAGTTCAATTTACTAAAATGAGGGATGAGGGGTGGTTGATGTAATTTAGCCTCTAAATGAATTTGGTTTAGTCAATTTTATATCCTCTTTCCATCAATCATAACCTGCTGTATACATAATTATCAACCTTGTGCATTGGATGGTTCATTTGAGGGTTTATCTAATATTTTGGATACCAGCATCAATTGAAATTGATATTTATTTAAGCATCCTTGTGTAACTTATCAGAAAGGTTGATAAATTGAAAACATAATGGATATGATCCTCCATCAAGACTTAAATGCACGAGTCTCTTAAGGTTAGTTTTTGTTTACACAATTGAAGCTGAATACACTACCTGAACTGCTTCAATCTTTCATAACTGACAAATGTGGTACATTTAACAATGCAAGAGACGATAGCATCTGTTTAGATACCTATAATGGAGATAAATTCACGTGTATTAGTAGCCTTGAGGGGGACTACAAACCAAACCTCGGGGAAGAATTTGAATATAAACCGAAAATATAAACTTTCTACCTCACTCGATAAGATAAATATGATATTAGTCAAGAAAAGACAAATATCCTATATATATATTATACTTAATATAATACTTTACATATATTTGGATATTAACACCTAAAAGGAACAGGAGTGAGCTCTTGAACTCTTGGCGAAGGTGTAAACATCGAAATAAATGTTATGCGAATAGGTTAGAAGAGGATATAATGAAATATGTCCAATCTTCCAAAATCATCCTGAATAGAAACAAAACGTGCTGCAGAGCTCACATAAAGTTATTTCTGTGTAATCCAAATATAAACACGTGTCTCATTCCACTTCGCACATTCCCCTTGCCTCGATGTGGAATTAATCGTGTCAGCTTCGTCTGTTATCAGAGTGATTACTCTCAAACAATCTAATTGGTCACCAGGCAGCAGATGTTGTGGTCACTCTGGTTAGTGTACAGAAAAGTGCAGAGAGGTGGATTTTGCCATAGACATTTGAAATTCGTCCTACAGTCATTTTTTACAAAATATTAATTTTCTCAGAATCAAAATTAAGATAAAAAAAACTCTGCTTTTCAAAAATGATGATAACCTAATTCATTACATGCCGAAAGACATGAAAAACAAAAATCGGCAGTGTTGATTTATAAATCTTTTCTATAAAGCACAACTTTTTACTTCCTTTTGATAGGATTCAAAATATATCAATATGTCGTATTTTCCTTCATTTATGTTAGTTTTACAGACATAAATGCAAAGCTTGTCCTTTGATACAATATAGTCTCAAGTTTGAATCGAATTCGACCTCATCAGGTTTATGGGCACGGACTTTATTTTTAATTTATTTAACAATTTCTCCTTACAAACTTTAAATCAAATGTCATACAACGTATGTGTGTAAACACCAATGACAAAAATAGCTTTTATTGTATCTTTACATTGGTTTTTGAATATAATTCAAAACGAGAGTTCTCTCTTGAATGGCCTTAGTGTTTTCATTAGTTAGGGATTATACGTAATTATACTCGACAATATAATGTGGTTGTACTTTACCATAACTCCTGGTAAAAATGAAATTAGTAGTCTGAAATTAACTATTTCGCTCCTACATACCAGAAAACATACTCAAAAACGTATAAAAACGTACTCAAAAAAATATAACACGTAATAATCGTAATAATCGCAAACCACCAAATACCAACGAATATTTAATTAACATCAATTAAAAGGGATGATTATCCGTGGTCGGATGGAAAAGGTGCCCAGATATTTTCAGTTTACACTTTTTTTATCGTGCCTGTAAGATGTGAATTCTGACTGACTGAAAAAAACTGTAATATGTTGTTTCGAGATCCCATGATGCAATAATTTTTTTAATTATTTTTGTTACAACAAACGTTTAACGATGAATTCCATTTATCGCCATTGTCATGATTCGTGTCATTCCGATAAACTCTAATTCAATCAAATACTTTTTTCCATGTCGGTTGAAAATGAGTGCTATACTTCTTTTGTGCGGTACTGTATATGTTATACACCAGAAGGTATACTTCTTTTGTGCGGTACTGTATATGTTATACACCAGAAGGTATACTTCTTTTGTGCGGTACTGTATATGTTATACACCAGAAGGTATAATTATAAGCAGTGAATCAATCAACACTAAACGATTTGTGAGAGTAATTTCCCGAAGACGGTAATTAGACCGCCCATCAAATTGTGATTAACCCTGACAAAGGCTTTGGTTAACAAACTTTGTTTGGCTATCTTACAAGAGTTTTATTCCTCGTTCAACAGTCACAGTCATGATTTACCGCGTACTATGGAGGTTGATTGGCCTATTAAATAACCAATCATTCACTATGTTTCAAAACACCTGGCATCAAGTGGAAAGAGTATTTCCTTAAGCACTAGTGAATTGTTAAACATTCTGACATAACTCTCTAAACATAATCTCCTTGTATATTGATGTGTTTTATCATATTTCGTAAGAACTAGCATCAAGTGAAATTAATTTCTCAAGCATTATCATGTAAATTGATTAGCATGGTCATGAATCACGAGAAGATTTATTTATTTAAATCTCTATCATACATATTTATCTCAATACATCATCTCCTTGTACGTTGACCTGTTGTATTATGTCTTATGATACCCGGCATCAAGTGAGAGTGATCTCTTCTGAGCATAATTGTTAAATTGATTATTTTTGTGATGAATTGTAGGCGAAATTTTGATTTAAAACATGCATATCTATCTCAATAATTCATGATCATCTCCTTGTACGTTGATCGGTTTCATTATGTTTGTGAAAATAGAATTGCATCGAATGAAATTGGGATTTTCATGTAAATTGATTAGCATGATGATTGATCATGAGAAGAAATTTTGTATTCAAATCTCTTTCATACATAACAATCTCAAAACATCATCCCTTTGTACGTTGACCTGTTGTATTATGTTTTATGATACCCTGCATCAAGTGAGAGTGATCTCTTCTCAAGCATAATTGTAAAATTAAATAGTTTTGTGATGAATTAGGAGGCGAAATTTTGATTTAAAACATGCATATTTATCTCAATAATTCATGATCATCTCCTTGTACGTTGATCGGTTTCATTATGTTTGTGAAAATAGAATGGCATCGAGTGAAATTGGGATTTTCATGTAAATTGATTAGCATGGTGATGAATCACGAGAGAAAATATTTATTTTAATCTCTTTCATACATAACAATCTCAATACATCATCTCATTGTACGTTGACCTGTTTCACAAGGATGAAAACGTGGCGTTAAGTGAAATAAATATTTTCTCAAGAGCTACAATGTTAAGTGATGAACCTATTGTGAACTAAGTGAATATATGTTGATATAAATCGTCATCAAGTTGTGCTTGAAAGCATCTGAGCTTCACATCTGTTTACACATTAACAGCCAGTCATCACAGTCATGTGATAATAAATTGTCATTTCTATAAAAGAAAGAAATCTCTTTTAATGGTGGAATGATGGAATCATTTGTCCTGTAATATGCACATTTATAAAGCTTAGTAAAGCAATCTTAAAAATGTTTTGGCTTTTTGGATGTAAGCTGATAAAGAGATACATTTTGTAATGGTGAACTTGATTGAACTATCTTTATATATAGAAATTCAACTAATAAGAGTTAATTGAATATCTTGCTAAACCATAATTCCTTTTGCCAGAATATTAACCCTTGAAACGTTGAAAGGGTCCTGTTAACCGATTGCTGCTTTTAAAGGGAGGTAGCACGTTTTTTGATAATTTCATATCTTAAATTGTTCACTGATAACTGTAAGTTAATGCTAAATGTATTATTTTGATAGTGTCAAAAATCTCATTACACAAGTCAATCATCCATAGTCAGAGGGCAATGTAAGAAAATTCACATAAAATCCACTGGCGGCCATTTTTTGTGAACACCTTTCATTCATTTCGTGTAAGAAAAAGCAATCGCATGACTAAACTTTACATTATATATATGAATTATTACTGCTCCATTTACTTTAATTACATTGTCTTTCAATTGGAACAATTGATTTTCATTTTCCTGGCATGACCTTATATTCCCCCTAAAAACGTGCTACTGCCCCTTTTAAAGCTATTGATATGGGAACAATAAAGCACGATCTGCCAATGGTAAGGTGTTACCTTAAAATAAAGTTTGCAGGACATAGGAAAATACAAGCGTATGTTTACTTCCTTCACAGAGGCATCCCATTGATTGAAATGGGCTTTTCATTCTCGATACAAAATGCAAGGTACAGCAGAACCATTCAATTGCAAATATTCTCACATAGAATATTGAATTACTACCGGTCAGCAATAGAAATATTATTGGTTT
This sequence comes from Steromphala cineraria, assembly GCA_916613615.1. NCBI lineage: Eukaryota > Metazoa > Mollusca > Gastropoda > Trochida > Trochidae > Steromphala > Steromphala cineraria. Next base: position 10,314,092 of record OU744730.1, read on the forward strand.
TTTTTATTGAAGCGCAACGTGTCATCTTAATTATTGTAGTAATGAATAGATATTGTTTCTCATTTCTCAAGAAAGCTTTTGCAAAAGAACGTGTTTACACTTACGTGTTACGCCTTTCACTTTTTAATTGTTTGAATTCTCTAAAGAGTGCCACTGAATTACCTGATTTTCATGATATATCTAAGGATAGTAAATTATACAACTAGTTTATGAATGAAAACAATTTTAAGACTTATCCAACATGTGCTATATCACCATTATTTATATTTCGATTAAGAGTAAGGTTATCTAATAATTAGTTAATAAATGTTTTGTTTTGGCAATTTATTCAACGAATATTTTTAAAAAAGATGTGTATGCACACTTGTAAGACAATTCCAAAGTTATTACTGAAAAAGGTTTGTACAAAATTGACGAGGATGAGCCTTATGAGTACTTTTAAAACACAATATGGTCATAAAGGTCTTGTAGAAAGGAATTTAGGTAAATTTTCATTGATAATTATATACAGTATATGTACTTTTTTGTTGTCATTATTAACTATTTCTAACAATCCATGTATTTGCTTGGGATAACCAAGAACAAGTATTTTGCATTAGTAATAATCATATCTACACGTTTCACTGAACACTTTCTGATGTAACAAGTATGCAAACAAGATAATATCTTTCGGTCTGTTAAAATGAACAATGATCATCAAAATGGAAACAGGAAATTTGAGTGAGTGAGTAAGTTGTTGTTCTACTCCACTTAGGCAATATTTCTGCCTGGGCGGCGTGCATAAATTGGAGACATGGTACTTCGAATAATGACAAATACATACATATTTCCCGCAAAGCTTTAAACGCCAGTTTCTAAACTGTCTATTTAACAGTTCTGAAACTGTTGTTGTAAGCTTTGCGTTGAAATATGTATATAACTTGTTTTGCATCTGACAAATTGTAAACAGTTAATAACTTTGGTAAGTCATAGAAAAGCAAAGATATCAAACTATAATAGTTTATTAGTTTTTAAATGATTCCATTCGCGCTTTCACAAAACTTTTGATTTTCATTTCTATAATGTGTTAACTGAAATGACCATACTTCTTGTCCAAACTCCAAAATTAGTGTTTGTAACTATTTGATATATATTGAATATAAACATAACGATAAGAACATATTGTTAAGCAGTAAGGTCCTTTAACTGTAATCAGAAAGAGATAACATATAAGACATTGTATTATATGCACAATGCAATGCTCTATCACAGTTCAACATCATATCACAATAAATAATAACACAACCTTTGTTTCACAATCACACGCTTAGATATTCTACACAACGTGAAGCAAACATTCTACTGAGTGCATCTATCAACAACGCATAAGAAAGCATTTGAATCTCGACATTACCATATGAAGTAAGTTCATGACTTTCGCAAGGTGAAACTAATTAGGCAACAATTTGATATATAGTTTTTTGGCATGACTAAACATAACCTGCCTTATATTTCCTTTTTACCAAACATGCCTGTAGCGTAGCCTTTTATCTAGCGGAAGTGACGTCAGAAGCCTGTTTGGTATCCAGGAAGTGACGTCACCAACCATTCTGGTGAAATGAAGCTGCAACTGTGGGCCTGTTGTGTTTGAACTTACAAAATGACGACGAAAAGCTATACAGTTCTGAAAATAGACCAATGTTGGACATCATCCTTCCAGAAATGCATGCATAAAGATTTAAAGGATTGCATGGTTTATTGTCACTTTGTCCTCGTATTCCTTTCAAGTTATCAGGCAGTAGACTATCACTGTTATCAATCAAAGTAACTGAATGGTCATCTTTAATCCATCTTTTATTCCGTACAGCACCATCATCAATAACCATCATGATCGATCTTTCTCAACACATCCATGACGTTTTTTTGCACTTCTCTGTATCTTCCACATCACAACCCTTATCCCATAGAATCCTTCTTGTGTCCCATATATCAACATACATACAGATAAAGTCTGGTAAATAAACAGTTATGTCTCTCTACACACAATAAAGGTCAGTCCCTGAATCCAAAGAGGTATTTCTCTATGGCCGTGGAATGGTGAGGTTGTATATTATGTTCTTCTTTCAATTCGTCAATGGGGAAGAAAGCAGGTGGTTCGTCCTTAACCTCCACGAAGTCGAAGTGTTTGAAGAGCGCCACTCCAGGTATCCAGAGGACGGAGGCCAGGATGAGGACCACGGCGAGGACCTGACACCACCAGGGCCAGGGTAGGTGTACTGGCATACCCTGAGGACCAAAACAGTAATCCTGTGAGTTACCGTGATAAGGGGACCTTGGGAGATGGACTAGGATGGTCGAGGACCAAAACAGTAATCCTGTGTGTTACCGTGATAAGGGGACCTTGGGAGATGGACTAGGATGGTCGAGGACCAAAACAGTAATCCTGTGTGTTACCGTGATAAGGGGACCAGCGGAGATGGACTAGGATGGTCGAGGACCAAAACAGTAATCCTGTGTGTTACCGTGATTAGGTGACCTGGGGATATGGACTGGGATGGCCTGAGGACCAAAACAGTAATCCTGTGAGTTACCGTGTTTAGGGGACCAGGGGAGATGGACTTGGGTGGCCTGAGGACCAAAATAGTAATCCTGTGTATTACCGTGATTAGGGGACCATGGGAGATGGACTGGGATGGCATGAGGATCAAAATAGTAATCCTGTGAGTTACCGTGATTAGGTGACCGGGGGAGATGGACTGGGATGGCCTGAGGACCAACATAGTAATCCTGTGAGTTACCGTGATTAGGGGACCTGGGGAGATGAACTGGGATGGCATGAGGACCAAAACAGTAACCCTGTGAGTTACCGTGATTAGGGGACCTGGGGAGATGAACTGGGATGGCATGAGGACCAAAACAGTAACCCTGTGAGTTACCGTGATTAAGGGGACCAGGGGAGATGAACTGGGATGGCATGAGGACCAAAACAGTAATCATGTGAGTTACCGTGATAAGGGGACATGGGGAGATGGAGTGGGATGGCCTGAGGATCAAAATAGTAATCCTGTGAGTAACCGTGATAAGGTGACCGGGGGAGATGGACTGGGATGGCATGAGGACCAACAGTTAACATAATATTTTAATACACTATAGCTATGAACAGGGAATCACCTTTCACACTCAGTTCTTTTCAGCAATGACCCAACCTCCTGGCGAATCTGGTCCGCGCAGGATCACATGTCACCAAAAAGTTATGATGTGAAATTTGAATTACAGTGCTGTTTCATAAACAAAGATTTTATTCTTATTGTAAATGTATTTTAATTCAAAGCGTTCTTCAATGCCATGGCTGTTATGTTTTATATGTTCAGTCCTCTTACCAGTTCTGCATCCCACGCCTCATACGACACTCCATCTCTGAAAATGCCCACAAGACTAGCTATAAGGATCCCCAGCATGGCTATTGGCGCCAGGTACTTCCAACACATCAAGAAGAAGTAGCTGGGTCGCTTCCCCAACATCAGCTCGATGTCATCACTTATCCTGAAGAAATAGATCAGATATGGATCCATTCAGGAATACACATTTCAATTAACAAAATAAGTTTTATCTGCTCAAGAGACAACATTTAGACCGCTTATATCGGGAACATATCCATTTGCTTAAGAATTGTTCAAAGCGCTGTATGTTATTACCCTGAATTGTACAAACGCGAACAAATTGTAAAGGTTATAAGTCCCTTGGCAGTAGCAAGCAGAGTAGGGGGTGGGACATGACCGGTCTCATACTTCAAACATAGAATACAATAGCATTGTAGCTTTATAATGGAAGATCAACCCAACATCATCTTCCGAAATTAAAGAGAGGGGCCATCTATTGTAAAATGTGATGCTGATTCTGATCTGTCTTGTACTCACTGTTTGAGTCCATAGCAGTAGGAGACAGCCATGCACTCTGTGAAGGCGATGATAAGGAGAGGGATGTTGGCAGAGAATGAGTCGAACAGGGAGAACACATAGGGGCCGGTGGATGTGCCGAAACACAGAGATACGATGAAGGATATCAGGCAAATCGCACCTTCGAACATAAGAACATAGAAATGAAGATTAGAATGTTGGCGTAAATCAAACCAAATGTTTGTAAATATCTACTCACAAAAATCAGTTTAAGTAATATGTGTTCTGAAATAATTATTTCAATGGACCTTTGGCATTTAATAGTTTTGCCATATACAAGCAATTACCACATTGTGATTTGTTAGAACGTGCTCATCTGATAGTTGATGAAGCAAATTTAAAGTACAAGTCTCTGGCCAAACGTTAAGACTGTGATGGGCAACAAAACGGACATACGAAGTACAATAGATCCCGGAATTTGCCATTCGGTGACAAATATAATACTATTTTTCATTTGAGTTTAATAGACACTAACCACCGATAATATATTTTTTGACCCGGAGGAAAGTGTCTCTTACTCGGATGTCAGGACAAACATACTTATTATATAAATAAAACATGAAGAATCACCAACCACAAATTATCTCTCTCTTGACCCGAGGGAATTACATCATGTCGTTGATGGAGGTCAGAGCGACCTCTAGTGTCCAAAACATGGATGGAAGGAGGAAATACTTATCATATAAATCAAACATGACGATCACCAACCACAAATGATCTCTTTCCGGACCCGAAGGAATAGCATCATGTCATTGAAGGAGGTCAGAGCGACCTTTATTGTCCAAAACATGGATGTAAGGAGGAAAATACTTATTATATAAATCAAACATGAAGATCCACCAACCACAAATAATCTCTTTCCGGACCCGAAGGAATAACATCATGTCGTTGATGGAGGTCAGAGCGACCTCTAGTGTCCAAAACATGGATGTAAGGAGGAAATAATTATCATATAAATCAAACATGAAGAATCACCAACCACAGATAATCTCTTTCCGGACCCAAGGGAATAGCATCATGTCGTTGATGGAGGTCAGAGCGACCTCTAGTGTCCAAAACATGGATGTAAGGAGGAAAATACTTATTATATAAATCAAACATGAAGAATCACCAACCACAGATAATCTCTTTCCGGACCCGAGGGAATAGCATCATGTCGTTGATGGAGGTGAGAGCACCCTCTAGCGTCCCAAACATGGAGTCTAGACCCAGTGTGAGGAGCATGAGGAAGAAGAGGATGGCCCAGAGAGGAGCTACAGGGAACTGGTTGATGGCGTCTGTGAAGGCGATGAACGCTAGACCAGTACCAGACGCAGACTGAAAGGAGGTTTGGATGGTTGTTTGGACAAACCAAGCATCAATACGACAATAGCTAGCTTTCACAATTATGTTCTGATAAGACAGCAAATTATTATGCAAATCCATAGGAGTCATTAACTCGTTAACTAGAGTCATTAAAAGAAAAGCATTTATAATGGGAGTACATTTCTGCAGGTAGTTCAACATAGTGTATAAAGAATTGATTTGGGAAAATTTATTTTCGACAAATCGAGAGAAATAATAAAGATTAATCGAAGAAACTTAAGGTAAGAAGGATACATTGTATATAGCAACAATTATATTTTGAAGTTGGCTTTTATATTTATTGTTAAGTCCCGTTTTGTGTAAGGATATGGTCGTCTACATAAAAGAGTACGCTTTACTAAGTACTTTTCTATTCATTGGGGTAAATGACGTAAGGGTTTCGAAATGGAAACTTTCAATCTTGTTAAACTTAAGAGTAATTATAAGTGGTATACCCCCAGAGAAGTAATTGTCGACGTATAAAATTGTAGTTCGTTTAGATCACGATGTTTTAACTAACAGGTGCGTCTGTTACGAGTTATCTATGGGGGTTATTGTCAAAGCACGGATGTTCGATATATGCTTGGATAGTTTAACTAACTTAACTATAAGAATAGTTTAACTAACAGGTGTGCATGCATCATCAACAAGATCTACTTACTTCTTCTATTATCTTCTTAAAATTACACTCCGTGTGGTTGTGTTCTGGTTCAAGTAGAGAGCTTTGGTTTCCTTGGTCTTCAAGACACTGCTCGTACGCCATTGTTGCTTTGAAGCCTGCAAGATAAGAATGAAAAATGTATTCATTCATTCCTCCTTTAAAGAGCAATCATGAGTCACACCTTAACTGATCATAAATCATACTCTTTTACGGGTTCTCGAGTATCAGGTTACTACTCGAATAATGCTGATACCCGAATCGCACTTTAGTACCTGGGTGCCCGTTCCATCCCTTAACATCAGCGTAATTGTCTCTGCGTATCTCCAATCTTACCCTGATACCTATCAAGGCATACAGAAGTATAGCTCTTTATTTAAACAACCAATGAAATGACTTGCATCCAGCAATAGGGGTGGACCCCGGATGACAGAATGTAAGGGCCAAGCTTATATTTTTTCAGGCTCATCGAATAACGTCATTTCAATGCCCAAAGCTATAGTCATTAATTATCACAAGGCATATGGCTTGATAGATATTGAGGAATAAATGGAGCTATGACGAAAGACATACAGGATGAAATACAGCGTTCAAAGATAAAAATCACAGGTAAAAGTATTTAAACAGATACGAATGGTAGGTAGTTAACCAATATATATTGTTAATTAGATTGTTCAGAAAGTAAAGTTCTGTCCTTCTTGGGGCATGTATATCCGTAATCACTCGTTCAATAGCAAAACTAAAACATGCTATTAATCAATACTTCCGATGTTCAGCTAGCAATCACTCGATAACAGCGCCCTTCGGTAGTTAAAAGATAACGAATCATTGTTTGTATGTCATTAGCTTTGAAGTTTGAGTAAAAGAAAATTAAATCTCGCTAATGCTAAAAATAGGACACAAAGGTTCAGCTATTTGATTTTACAAGAAAGTCGGTAAAAGCAAGGAAACGATGCTCTACAAATTAAGGTAATGCAATTACAGATGGCACATTGTCGATTCTGAAGTCGAATAACAATAGCTTAATTCCACAGGCTTGCTATCAACAGAGCAGACACAAATCGATGGACCATACCATCTCGTTTAAATATTAAGGGGTGACTGTCATATCTTTTAAAAATAAATTTATTTTGTTTACAAAATGATTAACAAATATCGAAACTGGTCTATGCATGACTGAAATAATAACATAATAAATGTGTATCGTACAGTTATCCAATGAAAATGTTTCAATTTCTAGCGGAAATTTCGGATGAGTTTCGTGAAGATTTTAAAATTATTGTAATATAACATATATGTATTATTATTTATATAATATATATAATTTATAATTATCATAAAAAGTGTTGATTCACGAAATGTTCCCAAAACGAGGTAACTTGTTGTTAGGATAACTGTATTTATCAGAGCCATAAACCAATGAACTGTGGTCTAACCTAGAACGGAGAAGACGACGGTGGCGGTGAAGATGGAGGTGAAGAAGTCGCAGACGGTGACGATGAGGGTCTCCTTGAGGAAGTTGCTGCGGACGGGGTTGTAGGAGGAGAGGGCCACAAGACACCCGAACGCCAGACCAAAGGAGTAGAAGATCTGGGTAGCAGCGTCAAGCCACACCTGGGGGTCCTTCAGGCGACCCCACTGAACAACAAGAGAAATATACACTGAATACCAAAAGAAACTTTGCAATTTTAAAACTGAAATTTTGAAAACGATTTCATATCTAAATTTTCATTTTAGTTGGCAATGACATAGTTGAAACCCACACTTTCAAATTTCAAACTTTTAATTGAGCAATATTCATACATTTTTGTAGAAATGGCAAAAATGTCATAATCACGTGACGTTTCTGCTGGAACTGAGTCACGTGACGAAAAAGTTTAATAACTGTCCATAATGAATGTTTGTCACTCCAATAGTGAAAAAAACACCTAAAAAGCAGTAAACGGTATAGCAAAAATATCGCAAATCCCCTTCGAAAATTGACAAAATTGATAAAAAACAGCCCTTTTTACAAGAATCGGTAGTGTTCCTTCATTTCTAATGGTAACTTGATCCTGCTATACTGAAAGGTTATGAGGATTGCTGACAACCCTGAAACACAATAAACAGTTGTTTTTTCACTGCATGAGAGCCGATATCTGTGACGTTAGACCACCGCCAACGTTGTCTCTTAGTGACGTCAGAGATAGCAAACATCAAAGGTCGGCATGTTGTTATGTTCTCGTGGACTTTATAAACTTGGACAGATCTAATCAGAGCTCGTCGACTGCTAAGATGATAGATATTGGTCACTAAACATCGAAACATGGCAATTTTATAAAAAAAATTATAACGTCAGAAGGGGCATGCAAAAACAAGATTTAATTGCGATTGTTGAGCTCTTAAAGCTGGTTACCATTTGTACGGCTCAAAGATGTGTCAATTGTCAAGTTAGACTTGTGTCCACACATTCCCATTAGTGGAAAAGCTTTGATGCAGACAAAATGTAAAGTTGAACCTGCTGACAGCAGACGTAATTTAACGTTTGACCCTTTTTGTTAATCATGGCAGATTTGGAAGTTATAACACTCGGGCTGCTCAAACCTGGTACTAAAGTAGCACATTTTAGTACTTTAACGAAATTATTGCGAAAACATCATTTCAACGAACGTCTGAACAACCAAAATTTTGACCCCTGCCCACTTCAGATCAAATAAGTGCAAAACTGGGTTTCCAGCCTTTAATTTGGATTCGCTTGTTGTTTACACAAATGATTGAGTAATAAGAGGTACTTTGTTTTAAATTTCTATCGTTTTTCATTCTTCAATCAGAATCATTCCAAAATGGTGCAAAGTTTCTTTTGGCATTCAGTTTAGATACATTTAATGATTACTTCAGTTATGACGACGTCATTTTATTGAAAATGATTACTACAGCTGAAAATGATTATTTTGATAATTATAGATTTAGTACATGACACTATAATCAAGTATGATATTGTTTGATAGGTTATATGACTAGTTTTTATTTATATTGAGTGGGTGATTTTGGCTTCTTTTTTCGATATTCACTTATTTTTACTTATGACATTTTGCTTATTCAAAATATATATGTGAGACTTTTTCAAATGTTTATCACAATATACATGAATGGTATCTAATTTCGTATCAAAGCCAACCGATATTTTATGAGATCACTATGTATCACTGTAACAAAACTCTATGGTGTTTTCCGTATACCTATAATGTACTAGTTCTTTTCAATTGTTAAATTCATAAACAATTAACAGTATGATATGCCGTTAGATGTTTGAGCATGCACTCGTAGCATTAGGCCTAGAATAATTTAATTGGAAAGGCACTGTGCGAGGATACTCTTGAGAAACACCAGGCACCAAAGTTCCTGAAACCAATGGTAGCAATTATGGTCAGACAGTGTTCAAATCTAATACGGCTCTGGTGTAAAGTTAATGTATGTGGAGACCGGACCTAAATCCTACACGAAAACTTCTTAAAAGCTTCTTTAAAGGGACAGTATCACATTTTCTCAGGTAAAAATGTATCCTGCGGAAAAGAGTTTACCATTTGTAAAACAAGTTTTTCAATCAAAAGTGGCAATAAGTGACACGTAATCTGCTCGGTTTAATTATGCAAATCCAATTTCCCGATATCTCGAATGACTAAAATGTGTTGACACTGAAATGACCACCAGTAGTTTTCGCTTGATATTTGACAATTTATTCTTCAACTACAGAATATCGGGTTGAGATATGAAAGTTTGATCAAATGAAGAAATACTGTTTTTCGGAAAACAAGTACTCCTTTATAAATAATTGAGATATTTTGAATATATATAACTATTAAAGGGGCAGTGCCACGTTTTTAGGGAGAATATATGGTGATGTCCTGACAATTAATGGTTCAAAATGAAAGACAATGCATTTAACCTAAATAAATCAGTAGTAATTCAAATATATAATGTAAAGTTTAGCCATGCAATGCCTTTATCTTACGCAAAATGAATTAAAGGTGTTAACACAAAATGGCCGCCCATGGATTTTAGGTGAATCTTCATACTTTCTTCTTTGATTATGGATAATTGGTTTGTCTTATGAGATTTTTGACGCTATCAAAATAATTCATTTAGCATTAACGTACAATTATCAGTCAATTTTTTTAAATATAAAATTATCAAAAAACGTGCTACTGCCTCTTTAAAGGTAATCACTTTCGAATCAAGGTTTGAAAATATGTCATTTCTTTGACGATTATGAACATACCTCAGGAACAAAGAGATGTTCCAGTCCCTTCTCGAAGCCATGCAGTGTGACTCCCCGGAAGAAGAAGATGACTAGCACGAAGTAAGGGAATGTGGCTGTTACATACACCACCTGAAAATATTATATATATCATTATAGACTTGGGATTCCTACAGTAGAAGAAATGTACGACCAAAATCACAAATTTCCTTTATAAGCCTAGAGAATATTGCAGCTGAATAATTAATGATTGGAAATATCATAATATCAAATCAAAGGACATGAGTGGCTTAATAATTAGTATGACTGCGAAAGAGCATTACATATGGTTAGTAACTATTTGTATACATTATATATTTACAGCTTTTCAATTTGAGATCTTTGTCGAATGGTAATGAAGTGTTCTTGTAGTTGAAATTATCAATTTCTCTAAATATTTATCATATCAGGCTACACACTCATTTTTTAAAAATAAGTACAATATGCTTCTGAATGAATACTTCAATGTTACCATATTCAAACAAGATTTGATATACCCTGCGGATACGTTAGGAAATATAAATGATTTGAAGGAGTTTGTCAGTTTCCATACAGCAGTCAAAGACAAACAAACCGAAACTGAAGTTTGAGGTATTTTCTTTCAATGACATTACATTTTCATCTATTTTGTTTCCTCTTTATTATTCATAACCAATAGCCGAAAGTCAGATTTATGAAACCCATTTATCCGATTCATTCATATAAGCCGGATAATTAAATTTTCATCATGGAGTTGCCTTGCGTGTAAATAGTATTAAGTTGGTATAGTTGGTGCCTACTGCTACAATTTCCCAATTGTTCTTTGCTTTCATAATTAATTGATAACTGATTAACGCTTTTAGCTAAACAGCAATGTTATTAATACTAGCCGCCATTTAATCGATTTTTGGGAAATCATTTGATTAATTGACTCTTGTGAAAGGTTAGTTGGTTCATTAGACATAAACACTTTGCTTATATCAATATTTCATATTTTTTATCATTTCCAAAGATACTCATGAATTTTGGTTTTTAAATCACCGTATTTGATATTAGATATATTGTATATTTTACCTAAATACACTATCGGATATTGTAAATATAAAGGACCAAGTGACATATATTCACCAAGCTCACTGTGTAGAGCCAACTTAAGAAAATGATCTAAAATATCGCCATGATGAAATTTCATAATAAAATATCTAAAAACACAACTCTTTATGGTCGTTTAGTACTGGAAAGACACATTCTGCATTTTCAACCAAGACAGAAAAGCTTCTTAACTTTAGCCTGCTAACGTTTGACCTTTACTGTCCTCTCGATCAGACAGCCAGTCCTAGGAGGTGATAACGGTGTATGGTGGAAGCTATTTGCACCATCAGGTACTGATCGACACTGGTCTAAATGTATGGTGTACTATCACCTCCAATAGTGCACTCGTCAGCAATTTAAATAATTGTTGTCTGTAACATTTAGGAAAGTTTCAAGAGGAAATAGAGACTTTACTGTTACATTTAGGAAAGTTTGAAAATGTTATACGTGCAAAACATTAATAGAGTGCAACAAAAGTGTCTTTAGACTTCAAACCTTGTGCACATTACATCATGCAATATGCTGTTTTCTTTGTTATGAGTAATTCAATCATCCTTCTACCAAATTGTCTGTTTTTAAGTTGATGAAAGCATTCGTTTTTTATCACATACTTTAAGAGGATACTTCTCACTCTACAGAAAAAAACATTTGCAGGTTAGTTAGCAACAGTGAGGTCAAAATGTTGACTAAAATTTCTTGATTTACCAATAAAATTGTCACTTCGAATATTGTTTTTTGATGAACAAGAGTATATATGTTACAGTTAATATGTATAATCAGGGAAACTGTATAATCCCTGAAAATTTCAGTGATTATGTATATTCCCTGATTCACTCAGTGAGTATGTAAATTCCCTGAAATTTTCAGGGATCATACATATTCCCTGATAAAAGTCAGCAAATATTATACATATTCCCTGAATGCTTATAAATGAGATACCAACACAGTTTACAGTTGTTTTCTTTATTACATTCCAACCCTAAACGACATGTCACACATGACACAGGACACAGTTGTCTAAAATATGTATTCATCAGTTGTACCAAAAGAAACATCTCATGACATTTCTGATGTTTTCATCAAACTAATTTATAACATCATGAAATTACTAGACACAGTTGTTTCAGATATTTCATATATCTGATTTATAATATTTGCTGACTTTTATAAGGGAATATGTATGATCCCTGAAAATTTCAGGGAATATACATACTCACTGAGTGAATTAGGGAATATACATAATCACTGAAATTTTCAGGGATTATACAGTTTCCCTGATTATACATATTAACTGTAACATATATATCATAATGTTAACCAATAAGAATAATTTGACCGACATCAAATATGTTCCATGAATAAATAATTGGAGAAATAAGAAAGTCTAATTCATGAACCATGTTATAGGTGAAAACTCACTCACTCAAACTAGAGGTTGTATCTCAGTTTATAACAGTTTGGTCTCGATAAGAATAAAACACGGGACAGAGGTAAGGCTAGGGACTGTAAAACTCTTGACACTTGAAGTCTCACTCACGCAGAGCCTACAACCAAACTATTAGAAAAACCTTTTCTACATTAAAAGAAGTGACATTCGCAACTATAAAACCTTAACAAAGGACTGAGACTTAAAAACTAATGTGACAAACAGTAGAACGAAAAACCCCTTATGTAGCACAATGTTAATGTTGTACGTATACACAGTGGCAAACTCGTGTTTTATATAACAAAGTTGTAGCTTTGACGACAGTATGTCGAATGAAACACCCATCACAAGTTGTATCTTTGACAAAAACAGTAGAGCGAAATACAGGTTATTAATGACAGAGTTGGAACAGTTGTAACACCCATGAGTCCATACGATTTGTATATCAGTCGTACATTTTATCTATACATTCATTGTTTTCTTATCTAACTTAATTCTACATTTGTGTCTTGTCCAGTTTGGCATCTTTATATGATTTGAATGTATAATATTGTAAATACCAAGGCGAGGGTATCCCAAGTTGGAGAACTTGTCCCCAATCCTATTCATTATGAATAAAATATGTTAATACCAACAGTTGTAACAGAATACACAGGTTGTATCACAAAGTTGTATTTCAGAGCCACTTGTACCACATTGTCGCCCTCACCTTCCCTGAAGACTTGATTCCCTTGATGATACAGCAGTACACGATGATCCAGGCGCCGAGGAGTCCCACACACAGCTTCCAGTTGAGGTAGGGGGTCGACTCCACGTTAGGGGCCGTGTTCAGCGTCTCACGGTACCAGAAGTACGTCGTTGGACTGCTTTTCTTAGGGAATAACATACGATATGAATACTCAGTTCTTCTAGAACTCAGCTATTAACTAGTGTACTGACTTGTGCAGACATTGAACAGTGAATAGTTTTCAATAACTAATCAATAACTAAGAATACTAAGTACTTAGTTTATTTTTGGATAAAAACGAAAAATTATCCCAAACTTTGCTTTTATTGCTATGTTTCATGAGATTGATAAATGCTCTTCAAAGACTTGCCAGGCGAGTGGGGTATTGTTCTTATTCCAAACCTTAAAATAACGGAACGCTGGTAGATATTAAAACTTCAGTTATCTGCAATCCAATCGAAAGCCATCAACTGAACATGTAAACTGTGGTTGTATATTCTTATTTCATAATTTGAAACATTTTTGATTGTAGGCACAATTGTAAAACTAGCAAAGGTGTGACATCAAATTAATCTGCTTAATGTGCTAGTAACTTTCCACATTATCCTTAGAAATATTGGGCCTTGGAACTTCCTCCCTTCATGTCTCCAATACTTTAAAGAAATGGTATGTAGACAAATTTATGCAAGGATGACAGACTATTACAAATATAGTATATATTGCATTTTAGACATATAGATTGGTAAACCAGTTCAAAACACTTCTTTACAAGGATATCATACTTTTACAACTATGAAAAAACAACACAACATTTATTAAAGAAGTATTTTCCAGTTCCAAACTACGTGGGCGATGTAAAGAGCAAGATTAAGGCTACAGCATTACCTCACACTCTGGCTCCAGAATGACAGTGGTGTTGCCCTCTACGCGGTGGGGACACGAGGCCCAGGGGAGAGGGGTCTGGAAGCTCTGGGCCAGGTAGATGAGGCACCAGGCCATGATGGTGTTGTAGTACAGGGCCACGTTGAAGGACACCACTGCAGACGCTATCCCCAGACCCCCCAGGTAAGGGGACATCTGCTTCCAGGCGCCTATAGCTCCCTTCCTTAGTCTTTGACCCACTGCCAGCTCGAGGAAGAACAGAGGGATTCCTTCTATTGCTAGCATGATGGCGTAGGGGACTAGGAATGCTCCTGAAATGAGAATATAGATAATATACAAATTTAAGATGTGCTCAAGAAATGTTGTCATAAATATGTTGCCTTCTATTGCTAACATGATGGCGTAGGAGACTAGGAATGCTAAAATGAGAATATAGATAATATGCGTTGTGAAGACGTTTATGAATATGTTGCCTTCTATGGATGCGAGTTGAGAAACAATGCTCCTGGTATGAGAATATGTAGAATTTGCATTGAGTAGATTTTTGTCCAAAAATGCTTAGTGAATAAGAAAATGTAAAGGATGCCTTCTAAGTCTTGCATGATGGCGAGGAGATTAGGAATACTTCTGTGATGAGAACATGTAGAGTGTACATTGTAAAGATTTTCGTCTCGGAATGATCACCTGATCACCGATTAAGAATATATCAGGGATACCTTCTATGGTTAACATGATGGCGTGCATGTAGGCGAGCAAGAAGAGTCTAGAATGAGGATATGTTATACATGTGAAGATACTCTTTTGTCAAGGAATGATAAATGAAATAGAATATAGAGGGGACAAATAATAATCCAGGAAAGGGGATATGCAATGGGCAAATTGCTGCTCAAATGGAAGTTTAACAGTACCAAAGTCACCACTTAGAGAGTACTAATTAAAGGACCAAGCAACATGAATATATTGCTATAATTAGTTACATTGCAATAATTGTATCATCTTAAACTGTTTTTCAGAGGACATCGTCTTCGCACATGTGAGAATATTATTTGCAAATATAAGGCATACATGTACTTAACTTTGAATTTAACGACAATTTATCAAATTCATGAAATTCGGTATCAAATATCAATATGAATAACAATAATGAAATTTTCTCGTTCAGTTATAAATCCTTATTCAACTGCAACTGAAATCCCATTGTTTTCTTCTCTGAAATACTTAACTTGGATGCTGTAATACTATTCTTAATAATCACTGTTTTCTTTTTTTTAATTCACAGAAACATATTATCGTCATCGTATAGAATTAATGTCAGCCTTATTATTTATTGATTCCAAGTCCAAAGTAAATGTACAAGAAAACTTGTACCATTAAATTTTACAGCAAAAAGGACCCTACAGAAGATTTTTTCTAGTAGAAATTGTGATAATGTTAGATTTTGGACAAAGCCATCCTCAAGTTGTTTAATTTATATAATTTGATTATAACAATAACGCTTGCAAATTTGTGTCATGAAGGAGGTGAGGTCAAAATGTCATGACTCACCGACAGTATAGCATTGTATTTATCAGACATGTTTCAGTTTTTGTAAGCACAAGTAAAGAATGAACTACGAGGTGATAAATAGAGAATCTCACCCACGTGTCTTCTGATATCAAATAGATCAACATACGTTGATGAAAGTAAAATATATCCTAGGCTTGCAGATATCAGAAGACATAAGGGTGATATTCTATTAATCATCCAAAATCATTTTTAATCACATTTGCAAGAAAAATGTACATCTTTGAACACTAAATAACCCCAAAGCTCCTAAATAAGTTGGGTCAAAGCATTATGACGTCGTGGTGTATATAACGTCATAGCATTGTGACGTAATTGTGTTTATGACTTCATGTCATAGTGACGTCATTACTGATGATGCGAAACGTTTTTGATGTCATGTTCCTTTTTCTTATAACAGAGCATTGTTCGAAATCTACTGTCCATAGAAACTTGATACCACAGCTCAATTTTACTGTCAATCTAAACCTTTATGTCCAAACTGATTTTGCTGCAAAAATATAAACGAATACAGCCAGTGCAAGAGCCCTTTCAACTTCGTGCCAATGTTCCCGCTAACGTTATCTATTTCTCTATTGCTCTCGATAGCAAAATCAATTGACTGTAATCCAAGAAGGGTTGAAGATTCTCCGACTATTGACTTTATGTAGATCACGTTCGCCCTTTGCATAACAGTCTGATGTCTACGGGTTATTAGAGACAACTTCAAAACTCGATTACTGCGGGAAACTCAACATCTTAAACGTAAACACCATCCTTTGTAACAGTTTTAACCATAAGAAGTCATCTTTGTTTGTCCTCTGAAATAACTTTATAAAAGTAATTTTCTGAATAAGAGAATTATACTTATAACGCTTTATTCTTGTATAAACAATCATATGTTAATCCCAGCACAACATTTTGTAACATATTGACGCTTAAAGACGTAAATCTGAAACAGAAAATGTTATTTTGAAAACTACCAAATCGTTTTCCAAATTTTTAGTGCTTAATCATTTAGGTAAGACATCTACGTAATTCATTATTCAACAACTGGTGCCATTTTAAGCCGATTATCCCAAGTTTCACCTCAGTTCACTTAATTAACGACCCGACAACATAGTGATGTCTCTGACCTCTTCTCAAAATCATATTTTGAAACGATTTCCAACTTGTTACTTGTCAAACCCATCATGATGTTTGTAAGCTGTAAATTAATTTAACAGCCCTGAAAAAGCATAATATTGAAAAGACAAAAGTAGAGAATTTAATTGTTTTATCCATTGACTTTGAATTCTATTATTTACCTTGTATTTAATGTACCGTTAGAAAAAAGCGATTTGTTCACAATGACATGACATCACAATGAAAAAGTGATGACTTTCCAAAGGGCATCGTATGTGAACCGCGATATGATTTCCCACGTAGGTAATTATACCAAAATAAACACGATGATGGTTAGTGTTTACAAGCTCGCATAACTCCAACTTGTTTATTTCTGAATTTTCATTTCTAAATTACAGGTGCGATAAATGAAATGTGAAGTAGACAATTATATGCCCTTGGCCTTTTTCCTCAACCCTATTGTATCGTTTTCAATATTTCAGTTTAAGAAATGATTTCAAACCTTATTCTTTCAATAATGTAAGGCTCAGTTGTGAAATTATCAAGAAATACATTAGGATTGTAAAAAGGCTTTTAATAAAAAGGTTCAAAATGAGTATTGAAAAAAAGCAGAAATTCTGCTGATAGCTTTTTCAAATAAGTTCAAATGTTTTCAATCGCTTGTTGAGTTACCTTTTACAATTAAATTCTTCTTTTGAATTTGTGCTTATGAGTCAAAGTTGCATTCACTGCAATAAATGATTAAATAGCGTTGAAGGGCCCTGGTACATACTCGGATAGTAAGATATTCAATAACGAAGAAGACTAATTCTAACAAGTTCTAACAAGTCCTGTATATGAACAGAGAAATGTCCACTAAGTTGTTATGTTCATGTCATTCAAATAAAGATATATTTTTAATCTGTGATTCTTGAACATTTATCAACTCTTGAATATACAGTACTAACTCGGAGTTAAATACTTGCAATGAATGATTCTTTATAGTGAATTCAGAGCTAACAGCAAATTACGATTATTGTGATAGTTCCAAAAAATTTATTAGATCAAATACTAACTACAATAAAGGGTTTAATAAGAAGACTTACTCATCAACATCCCAAACAAAATTCGTTATAATTATAGCTCCCAACATTTCCTAAGAGTTCAAAATCACGGAAGAAGGGCCATAACTCTGTAAAAGGTAGTCGTATGCTTCTGATCTTTATAATAAATCAAGGTATTGATACCCCAAAGACACAGATCCTATCTTAAATAGTTTAATGAATTAAGTTGACGACACCCTTAAACAACGGAACATAGAACAAGGGCAATAACTCTGTAAAAAAATGTGTTTACATATATATATATATGATATTGAACTAGGACGCACGGACCCACGGACGGACGGAGCTAAAAATATATATACCCCTTCCACTTCGTTAATAAACCTAAGCCATGTTCATGAAGCAGTTAATCCAAGCCACCTTCATAAAAGGCAAAATCTCAAGACTTGAACCAGGAAATGTGGACACAAGAGGAAGCCATATTTGCACTCTCCTTCCCCGTTCCGCCTTGATGGCATTTTCGATGATAAATGACAGCCTTGGGTTATTATAAACACCGGTGTATGTTCAGCCTCTGTTACTGGCAACAAAGCCATAGATACTATTGTCTCTGTATTAGCGAAATATCGATGAACGGAATCATGTAACCAATGATCGCTTTATATCTGGGATCCATGCAAACATTGAAACATTTACAGAGCTCGGTAGAGTGTAGTTAAATGCAATCGGATGTGAAGTGTTTAAAGCATGATTGATTTGATATCGTTTTACCAGGGACACATTTCCGGGATCACATTTCATTCGCGGCGTAATACAACTGAGAATATTCATTGAGGCGCAGTTATCGCATCACCTAGGGTTTGTCAAGTGAATGAACTCTTGTACAGATGTAGCCCTATTTTCATTGCGCATTATAGTGCAAATATCATAAATCTTGTATTGACTTTCGTCACCATATGCATTACGCATTGCGTACTGACAAAGGATTATCGTTTGCCATCCTAATTTTCATTGTTCATTATAGTGAAAATATCATGTATTTTGTATTTACTTTGGTCATCAATTGCATAGCGTTTGGCATACTGACAAGGTATTCTTTCATGTTTATTGACATTCGAGATGAAAAAAGTTAACATTCTGTCAGTGGTACAAATACTAAAAATTCATAACACATGACAAAATACATGACACACAGAGAAGTGAGCATATTTATAGTTAGCAGCAGAGTATTTACACGGTCAAATATGCAATCAAACCGTCGTTTACTGCAATTAATGACTGAATTTGTAAAGCCAATATACGTGCAAATGAATGTCAAATCAATTGGATCATAAATCGTTATGAAATGATTATTTCGATGCAAGACTTGTAATGGTTAAGCTAAGCATATATAGAAATGTAACATTTCTAGAGATAGGACGAGAGATTAACTGATATTTGGACACGAGTGGCATGGCCTCCCGAAGAGTCGGGAGACATATTGGTTTTGGCTCAGTCCGCGATGGCATTCCCATTTCGATTCCGGAGCCTAACTCTGAAACTACTTGATCAATCTTCACCAAATTTGGTATACATACTCTTCATATCATGAAGATGTGCCTTTTGGGGGTTTCAACTTCTTTTCAATTCTATTTATTTTGTTTGTTTCCATGTTACCAGTTTGGACTTTGTCATTTTGAAGGGTTGGGTTAGTTTCCGAAGCTAAAGACTGACACTACATGTACATGACCCATCTGCGCCAAATTTGGAGTACATCCTCTTCTTATCATGTAGATGTGCCGTTTAGAGCTTTCCACTTTTAAATCATGTATTTTTTGGTTTCCATGGCAACAGTTTGGACTTTGTTATTTTGAAGGGAAGGGTTAGTTTTCATGACAAACTGCGTAGATGTTGATAAATGATTTCCATAAATAAAAATCAAATGTAACCAAAACAGTTTATGTTGTTTTATATAAAAATCTGATTTTCATTTCAGTTTTAAAAATCTATAAGGTTTTTCCCAAAAGAAAATTTAGCTGATATGGTGTAAGGGGGAGACATCTGTTTTAACGAGTTAAAACACTTTCGAGTTTCATATTCGGTTCATTACCGAAATCGCTATATCTATGAACAAATAAAGTCTTCATTTTAATATTGGGGGATAACCCGCCGTCAGCGCTTTTGGAACGCAACGTCATAATCAAACTGAAAAAATTCAAAGCATTGTTTAAGGCGTGAGGACATAACGAAAAATTATAATATAAACCCCTAAATAATTGTCCTGAGAGGTTATCAATCAAGGTAGGGTATTACAGTAACTGACAGTCCTTTTTGGCTACAAACATCAATCCAAACTCAGTATTTCTGTTTCTTTTTTTAATTCTAAAACCCCGAAGTTTCCATTTTGACAGGTGTTTAATCGATATCTTAAATGAAATACAAAACAAATGCAAAAATGAAGTTTACAGATGGTGTCGCTCACGTTGCTAGTGTTGAATATGATATTCTCGTTTTGCATAAAACATCCATTGTGTTCTTTGAAGTCTCTGAAATCAATAATGTTTAGCTTCTAAATACAATGTATTGGATGTTCTTAAAATGAAATTTAACACCTGTGAACCCAGTCCTTTGAAATATCAATATCTAAAGGTTTGATGTTAAAATAGATATTAGCTTTGGAAAAAAGATTAAGAGAAGTGTTGAAAATTTAGGAAAAAAATATTTATGATGATTCATTTTTGTTGTTGCAAGCCTGCATTTTCAAATACACTACAAAGTCGCATCGATTATGTATTCTACATGATATTGTTTAAGAAACTATTATAATACCATCATTTCCAGGGCAAATATGTCTGCGAATAATCCAGTCAATGCTCATTTGGACAGCAATATACATATGTAAGTATGAAGCATATTTGCATCAATTAGTCATTAGTTCTTACGTATTTGCGCTTGAAAAAATGGCATTACTTTCAATACGTTTTTCATGACTGACAGGCATAAAGCACAAAAATGCTTTATAACCTGATCTACCTAGACTCTGTTCATATTTCTGGAAATATCTAAGACATCTGAGCTAATAACATCCAATACTTTTCATATCGAAAAAGAAGAAAGCACAAAATATCAACCATATTACCTGATCTACCTTGAAATCTCACTGTTTATTATTCTAAAAATATCTAAGATATCTAAGTTGGTCCCTAAAGAACTCTTAATAAAGGGCCCTTGATCAGAAAGCATTGTGAAGTTATGGTCAGTTACCATGACAACTCACGGTTATTGCCAAACATAACATCATTATGATAAATTGTGTTTCACGATTTTGTGTGATTCCTTTGTAATTCAAGAAATTATTATTCTTCGTTACTCTACTATGATTACAAAGAAACAGTAAAATAAATCGATTTCATGTCAACAAAAGAAACCTGTAAAATATATATAAGGGCGTTGTCAAAATGCAGAGGCCAATTAGCCATTAATGGGTTTCTTTTATGCCAAAATGAGTTCCAAGTTAAGAAAACACGCGTATTCGATAATCTTTTACAACGAATAAATGGCAACGCTCTTCTAAATGCCATAAAACAATTCTTCATAGAAAGTGCACTAATTGACATTTCTGGTAGCGTGTCGGATGTTGAATCAAAAGACTAATTGAACTGATTCACAATCCAATTCTTCAAACCATTCTACTTACACTATGTCATTATCTGTCCTTCATGTCTTAGGAAACGTACTGTTAGCTTGTGTAATGGGAATACTTAGGTCAAAATCATAAAATTACAATCCACAGACTCTTTAAGATGTACATGTATGACGATATTTTCATGGTTTTCGAGGATGCTCTATGAAGTAACTTTCTCTTCACACTTTTCTGAAGGGTATTCTTCACATGCTATATATTCTTCATGTATACCTCTGACACCCAAAACGGTAATGGATTACGATTCACAGCATTTTTGAAGCAGGATAGTCGATTCTCAATTAACAAAATCATAATCATTTTGAAATATTCAAAAAATTTCAGTTTTCTTTAACTTGTCATTTTAAGAAACTCATCAAATCAAAAAATGCCGTTTTAGCGATTGTCTGTAATTTCTCATTTCTCTTTCTGAAAATGACATGACATATATACCATTTGAACACAAGCATATCTTACCCCCTCCATTCTTCTGTGTAAGGTAAGGGAACCGCCATACATTTCCCAGCCCAACAGCGTAGCCAATCAGCGACAAGAGAAACTGGAAGCGGTTATCCCATAAGTCCCTCTCCTCCCCGGTGTGTCTACTTATTTTCTGCTCCAAATCAATGCGCAGAAGATTTGCAGTTGATGCTTCCGGTGCGATGCTTAAAGTACTTCCGTACGATGGAGAAGAAGCTGTCAGAGTGTGTCTAGCATCGTTTTCGTCAGGATCGACTTCCCGTCTCAAATTGGGCAAAGCTAGCTTGTCCATCTCTATCCCGGGGTCTACTTCCGTGTCCGACATGATGTACTTCCGGTGATGCTCTTTCTCTGACTTGTCCAAAGATGTCGGAGAATATCTTTTCAGTCTTTTGAATTAGCTGTCTTCTGAGGGGACACTAATAATTCCTTTCACAATAGGGATGTAAATCCTGATATTTTTTACAACAAAGTAATTCCTTGCCAAGGTTTCACAGAGGTAACGATTTTCCGCTGATCACTGACTAGTTATCCATGTCAACTTAATCTATTCCCTCTCTCTCGCATGTCTAATCAAACAAGGATATGTATTACCCACGGGTTATCAGATTATCCAATAGGATTGCCTCTTTTGATGGATGTCCCGGAATGCACCATTTATCTTGATCCGCTATTTCCTATGTCCACTTCTCTCGCCATTTCCGGTTGGCAAGGCGTAGTCACATGCCCGGATGTGAAGCCATAGTTACGAAGCTGAAACAGACAAATGAGCAATGATGCGGAGAAAAGTAAATTGTAACATTGTATAAATACCTAACGGTTATTTTGGAATGATCATATTGGCCGAAGTTGAACTGCCGTTGAATCAAAGTGCTTTTTGTCAAAAAGGTTCATGGTGTAATTAAGCGATTGATTGTAGGTTAAAGGGGCAGTAGCACGTTTTTATGGGGAATATAAGGTGATGTCAGGAAAATGAAAATAAAAGGTTCCAATAGAAAGACAATGTATCTAAACTAAATGACGCAGTACTAATTCAAATATATAAAGTAAAGTTTAGCCATGCGATTTCCTTTTCTTAAACAAAATGAATTAAAGGTGTTCACACAAAATTGCCGATGATGGATTTTATGTGAATCTGTCCTCTGACTATGGATGATTGGCTTGTGTATTGTGATTTTTGACACTGTCAAATTAATGCATTTAGCATTAACCTACATTTATCAGTGAAATATTCGAAATATAAAATTATCAAAAAATGTGCTACTGCCCCTTTAAATAAAGGTATATATTAGATAAATGGGTGTATTAGCGCTATATTCCCCAAAGAACACTGTCATATAACCTACGGACATATGCTAATCGGAAAGTTCTCTGTGAAAAACTATGAAACTCAGTCTTTTGACATTTAAAAATATTTTTATTTTTTATAATTAACAAAATAAATTTATAAATTCATATTCAAAGCTCACGGTTGCACTCTAAATTTTTAACCCTGATTTGCAAAAAAAAAAGTATTTACGAGAGATTTAATTATGTCATCATAAACGGGAAATCGCTAAGACGAAATCGACATTTACAAAATGCTGTGTAAGCGAAATATCTGCACTTTGTGACATCCATCTAATATTAATACAGAAGACTTGAAGGTCAAAGCAAGATAGCAAATACAGAATGTCACGTATCAGTATCCTTAACAATAACAGCCGTGAATGTCAGACTTCAAACACTCTTATTTCATAAACATTTAATATATAGCACAGTGATAATATCGGTTATTGTGACATAAAACCTAAAAAAGCACATTTTTCATATAATAAGTCAACCTTTTTAGGGCGTTTAGGTGTGGAAGCAAAATTTCCTTGGCAACGGCAATAGAATCATTGTCGAAACGTCGCTTATCAAAGAACTTCTACATCAATGAAAACTCGTCATGCCTTAACTTGTCTATACAAGATTAGATCAATCGTATGAGCCAAACTTAGAAAGATTATTTTGAAAAATATTAAATTTAAAATGAGTGCTCACGGTCGGGCGGGGTATGCGAACTATTTTGTGAACAAGAAGTGTATGAATTTTAAAAAGTGAATTTATTCGTAACGAATTATCTACTCTTATTTCCATTGAATCGCTTTAAACGTGTTTTTTGTCTTCAGTATTAAATTAGTACGATCCATACCATATTACGAAATCAAGCATTATTTATTAACTTTCCTGTCAATTCTGAAATATTAAGTATTTTGCTAGTACCTGGAGTTTGTTATCCGTGCATAAAATAAAAACAGTTCCATTAGAGAGAGGTTTTAAGGTTAACAAAGCCAATTAAAATGGATCTTTCTTGTTTTACAAGATAACCTAGCAATTAGTCTATGCTTTCCTTATATCATTCGCCTCCCCTCTTGGGTCCTAAGTCCCTCAATTCGGGCTCTTGTTTCTAGTAGATAACCTCGAAGTTGTGCCTTATCTCAGAACTAACTTTCATTTCTAAAGTTTTACACATGCAGAGGAGCAGTTGGGTGTGAAGATATGTAATGGACGTTGAGTGTTTACTTGAGTAATCGATTGCTCTCACGCCTCATCGAATCGCTTAGCTCGCTACATTAACGTGAACATCTGCAGTAGGAAGCTTTCTTCACTTTCCGTTTTTATGCTACACCAACTCGTTTATAAAAGAATATGTATTTTTGGTTGTTATGGTCATAGTTTTAGTTACTTGTTTACGTACAATAGTTTTTTGTATGCTTTTGTTATAGCAAGTTCAAAACTTACAACAATATCTTAAATTATATTCTTTTGTTAAAGCAAGTTCAAAACTTACAACAATTTATTCAATTATCATAACATTGTAACACATGCAGTTGAGATGGTACGATGTTCTATGTAAACTGAAGGTTTAGGATGTAGTTCACAACAACATAAAATCACTCTCTATAAACAAAAATTGGGCTGTGAATCATAATGAAACCTTCAGTTTTTATCAATATTAAGCTTGCTTCATAACAGACATTAAAGAGAACGAATATTAAAATGAAGTTTATTTATCTTAAGAGCCTTAATCCCATCAAATAGTCAATGCTCATTTGGCTTAACACACCACTTTGTCTCTATGAAGAAACATAGGAAGATACATGCATGCTTTTGAATTAGGTTTAGATATTACAACAGGCTTTAACTTGATTTTCGATATTTTATATGCAAGATGTATGACAACATTTGAATACGTGTTTATATAAAATCAGCTGAATCTGTATTCGTTAAATAAACTCTGGGAATACGTTTTGAAAATAAATATCTTTAGATATTCAGACATTTTTTTCATATAAAAAATTGGACTTTTGCATAAATATCTGTCAATTTGAAGTGATTTGAAATATTTTAAACAATTAACAAAACGCAACTTTCATAAAAAAATAAACTTGACTCATTACAATACAGGTGCATGGTAATATCTCACAATTTCCATAAACCAGTGTCATAAGCTCCAACGTTAGGAGAGATGCATTTCAAAAGTGAATGAACGCATAGGCATGTGTAGATGGCCTGGTATTGATTTCATCACCTTGAAGCCAGGAATGTATAATTGATAAGTGGATCATTTTCAAAAGGTATAAAACACATTTTTCAATTTCCATACCAAACGTCTAAAACATGAATAGTTGATTTGATAAAATCTCATATTCACAAACTCTTATCCACAACGTATAGTCAAGGTACATTAAAGGGGCAGTAGCACGTTTTTAGGGGGAATATAAGGTTATGTCAGGAAAATGAAAATTAATGGTTTCAACTGAAAGACAATGTATTTAAACCAAAAAGAGCAGTAATAATTCAAATATATAACGTAAATTTTAGCCATGCAATTCCTTTTTCTTACACAAAATGAATAAAAGGTGTTCACATAAAATGGCCGCCAATGGATTTTATGTGAATCTTCATACTTTGTCCTCTTACTATGGATGATTAGCTTGTGTAATGAGATTTCTGACACTGTCAAAATTATACATTTAGCATTAACTTACAATTATCAGTGAAAATTTTGAAATATAAAATTATCAAAAAACGTGCTACTGCCCCTTTTAGACCCTAAACATTGACAAAAGGAAGAATTCGATATGTGCAAGATACATCGGTAGGACCATGTTAAATAAAAGTCAAAGTAACTTTTCCTTCCAAGAACTTAATTGCTTCGATATTTGAAAAACACTGTCCACCTGTGAACAAAACGCTTTGCTGGTGATCAAACACCATACTTTTACCAAACAGTAGTTTACCATTTACTAAAGAGCGAAAGCCATTCCCATGAGACAAGGCAATATTTACCCAAGTCTCTTAATATTGCTTCAAGTCTTCCCGGTGTACGATGCTTTAATGTCTAACACGATACGTATTGTTCCTTACACACCCGACCCAAGCCAACACGAGACATCGATCTAGAGCAAGGTTAATGTAAGGAAAGTTATGTGGAAGCTTGCTGATGTAGAAGAAGTTGAATGCAACTGGGCCGCAAGCCTGGCTGTTCAAAGCTTGAGTAAAATGCAATTAGAAGACAGGCTTTCAGAGTGAGTGTTCTATCCCTATAGTGCTAAGCTCAATGGGTGATGGGGCTGTCAGCGATCTAACGATGTCCAACGTTCTCTTCAGAATTCAATAAAGAGAATCTGACTGGCTTCAGCATATTTACACACAGCCAAGTGTGTTGACTTTGGATAACCTTCCTCGAGTTTTATAGGGAGGAATGGTTAGAGAAATATTAGTTACATTATAGATTCGAAGACCTGCTATGTTAAATATTTGTGATTTGTGATTTTCGTTTACATTTACTAACCTTCATAAGATATCACAGGGAAGGAGTTGAATATTGGTTACATTATGGATTCGAAGACATGCTATGTTCAATATTTGTGATTTGGGATTTTCGTTTACATTTACCAACCTTAATAAGGTATCATAGAGAAGGGGTTGTTTATAAAATATTTGTTACATCATAGATTTAATTAAAGACATGTTATGTTAAATATTTGTTATTTGGCGATTTTCGTTTATCTTTACTAACCTTCATGTGATCTTATAGGGAAGGATTTGTTATGAAACATTTGTTTCATCATGATTTTGAAGAGCTGCTATGTTTAATATTTGAACACGTTGATGTTTGAAGACTTTTAGATAACTAGTCAAACCTTTAAAAGGAATGTTAAGAAATGTGCAACATAAAAGTATTTTTGGAAATATGATTTTCGTTTACTTTTACTAACCTTTACCTTAACTTCATCAAATCTCATAGGAGAAAAAGTCGGAAACATCGGATTTGAAGATATGCAAAATAGATTTTACAAACTGTTTTTGTTACCTTTCAAGTGACATTCTTTAGATTTTATCTTGAGGAATTATTGGTTACATTTTGGATTTTCGATATTCTTGCATTGCTTTGCAAATTAGCGATATTAATGACTCGTTCATAACCATTATCAGGTTGACAGAGCAGGGGGCTGTTGAAATGGACTTAAAATTTAAATTTTAAAGAATTAAAACCTGGACCTCAACATGCAATTTGTAAAACATTTGATTGATGACAATACCCTTTCTTCAACATTGTGTTTGATTAATGAATAAAAACAAATTAAGGATTCAGAAACGCAATCAACATCTTCTTCATAACAGTAATCCATGGAATTGGAATCAATTTATGAGCATTATACAGGTTAATGATAAAATATATTTAAAGAAAATAACATTCAAAATATATGTTCAGTCTACATAAGTTTAGTTTTTATAAAACAAACTATAGAGATTTTGGATGAAATAAGATTCAATATCGTTTAGAATAAAACATGAAAATTCAATCTTGTCTTTATTCACATATAGACCATAATCAATATGGGCGACTTTAAGGTAAAGGTAGTTTAATCAAAACATGGAATTACTTACTAATAATATCATAAAATGATTTTTGATGAAATAAGATTCTTTATCGTTTAGAATAAGACATGAAAATTCAATCGTGTCTGTATTCACAAATAGACAATAATCAATATAGTCGAATTTAAGGTAAAGGTAGGTTAATCAAAACATGGAATTACTTTCTAATAAAATCCCTTCAAATCCTTCTATTATTGATGAAATCTGTAATCATGACTGACAGAATGATTGAATCCAATACCTCTGTGACCTACTTCAGTACTTGAATGAACGGAGCAGTCCTTTATTAATTAAACAAACATGCATGCTATGGCGCTTACCAGACCC
Source organism: Steromphala cineraria (assembly GCA_916613615.1). NCBI lineage: Eukaryota > Metazoa > Mollusca > Gastropoda > Trochida > Trochidae > Steromphala > Steromphala cineraria. The sequence continues at coordinate 10,342,502 of OU744730.1, forward strand.
GTGACCTTCAGATTCATCCGTGACCTTCACATACCGCGCCGGAAGTAACCTCGACATGATTTTCTTAACTTCTTTTTGACAATACTTCAATAAGAACATCCGATATAATTATGTTTGATGGTAGAAAACGCTTAGAAAACGAATGATGTGCTGGTGATTCTAAACTTGCTTACTTCCAAACTTACATCTTAAATAAAATATTGATAAAGGAAAGCAGCAATATATCAGAATATGCTTATTAGTATGACATCTAACTATTGACTAACAAGTAGTATATTTTGTATAATTCTGGTAAACTTCACAGTTTCATAACGTTTGTTTTTGTTTCAACTTTCAATAAGTAAATTGATTTTTCATTAAACTTTAAAAGCAAAAGAAGTAAAGCAAGTATCTAATCTATTTCTTTAAATTAATTTTCAGAAAATGAGATTTCTTAAAAATGTAATTAAGAGAGCATGTTTTAATATATATTGGTAAATTTGATTTTCAGTCCAACGAAAACACATATCGCGTTGATATCAAGGTCGTTGAAAGGTCATTGCGTATGACGGTAAGATATACAAAGAAGTTATTCTGTTCCAGAAATTGGACGTATTATTTCAGGAACATCAAAATTATTGGCGTGAATACCATAGAATAACCTTAACCTCCTTAGAGATGGCCTGTCAATCAGAATATTGGAACCAATGGTAAGCTGTAATGTGACTCGATCTGTGATTTGATAGGGAATCGATTCAGACTTGTCGTATCAATGACACTCGCTAAATACAGCTCACCGCCACAATAGAACCGTCGATACTTTGAATGGAATATTTGCAAGCAAAACATGTTAGTGATTATTCTTGACTTTGCGTTAACCGTTTCCATTACCATACAGTTATGTCGATAGTTGATCAGTCTGGTAACAACAGCTTTGATTGCAACTTTGAAATAGAAATCAATACGTCGCTGTATGTACATATGTTTCATTAAAATTAATAACTGGTGGAATTTACAAATCAGCTGATTTTACAAAGATGTTATTAACACGTTATGTTATAAAATACAAATTCGAACTTACCTGAGAAATATACTATCCACAAATCAACAAGTTTTGACTTCGCTGTACTCCACACGGCGTCAACGCAACGCCAGTGCCAGGAGTCCAAAAACCGTGTTCGGAGTCTTTGAGATGAGTTCGGGACGGCTGTGTTGCTTAGAGTGATGACTACGTCAGAAAAACCGTGCTGCTGAGTTGGAGGAATGTAGGGTTCCCGGTTAACTGAGGAACGAACTCCACACACTGTTGTATTGATTGGAATAGAGTTAGCTTTAATAAGCTCTGGAACTAGTTGTACTGAAAGCAGTTCCCACTGTTTCAACCGGAGCTCGCTTAATTAGGAGCAGCAACAGGAAAATAGCATTCACAGGTGTTTTTGCGATTCAAGGGGAGGTAATTGAGGGTAGACGAAACCTGGACAGAACTTCCATAAATCATTCCGGTCTCTGGCGAGTATAAATTCTGCTCATGTCAGTGTGCCGAGGCCTTCTGCACTAGGTGATAACATCTCCGAATAACCTTATCTGGAGAGAGGCATTACGTGACAAAGTCTCACATAATCAAATTACCAGGAAGACATAATGTCGCCATCAGTGCTTTCTTAATGCTTTCTATGGCAAGTGGAGAACAGAAAAACTAATCATGGAAAAGTAGTTTTATAGGACTTGTCCTTTGTAATGGATCCGTGATTAGGTTTATAGATTAGCTGGCGATGTCTTCCTTGTTCAGCACGAGGCAGTGGTTAAAAGATCAGTTTACAATGTACAGTTTCCTTTGTACTAAAATAACAATCTTTACAAATATCCATGTGAAAAAGTATGAGGTAATGGATCAAGTTTAACGTACGTTTTTAAACCACCAGCATAAGCTGTAGCTCAAATAGAAAGGTACACCTACATTCTTATTATAAAAACCAGCAATAGCATTCGCGCTCTTACTATCAATGCCTATGAAGCCACCGGTTGAAACATTTTTAACATTTGATTTAGCATGAAGTAATGGCATATCCTTAAGAAATTGATATTATTTAAGCATTGACTAGTAAACGGTTTTGACAGTTTCGATAGAAATGGGGGAATTTGATGATATTTCATGCTTTGCTTTGAAATACTAACAGGGTCGAGTCATAAACATTGAATGTCATACATGTTAACACTACTTTGGTATCCATTGTATCACAGGAGTTTTTGATATCGAAGAAAACAAACAACTTTTAAGGTAGGTTGGTTACCGGCGGTCACAGACAAATGTAACTGGTAAAACTATCTATACACACAAAAATAAAGTTAAGCACCTCCCTAATAAAAGTTGAATTTTCAGTATATGCAGTATATGGCAAATCAAGGATTGTTCTATTGGTGATGAAATAAGGTTTAACTTTTTGAAAAAGCGTGTCTCACGAACGCAATCACATGCACGTGAATCCCGCTACCTATGTGTTGCACAAACCAAAGTTTCAAACAATCACAAGTATTGGATATTTAAGGATCGGTTCCGACTTCACTACCACTTGTTTCACTTGACATTGACAATGGCACGAAGGAGAATTTCAAATGCATTGAGATGACAAATCATTGGGCTTCATCGGGCTTCATCGGGCAGGACTTTCTTACAAGGAAATTGCCAGAAGAACTCACTTCCACTACACCATTATATACCGTCTGGTCAGGAAGCATGCACAAACAAATGATGTGAGGGACCTTCCACGATCAGAAAGACCAAAAGCTTACCAACCACCCCCCCCCCCCCCCTTAAGAGGATAGAGTCTAGTTACGACACGTTAGACGCCTGCCGTTTGCTTCAAGCGCCCATCTTAAACGGGCATAGTTACATCACCGCCGCTTGAGCAACCAAACTCTGAGAAAACCGCCTCAAAGCTGTAGGATTAAGGGCCAGAAGGGTCATCAGGCGTCCAATGCTCGCAAATCATAACAGACGTGAGCGTAGGTTGTGGTGTGTGGACAGGCAGAGATGGAACCTGAGATCATGGAGGAGAGTACATTGGACCGACGAAATTCGTGTCCTCCTGTTGATGGCCGAGCCAGAGTATGGAGGAACAGGAATACACGTCTTGCCCCCAGGAACATTTTGCCAAGGGTGTACCATATGGCGGGGGATCCGTGATGGTTTGGGGAGGCTTCTCCTACGACTGTTAGCTCGATTTGGTGACTATTCAGGGTTCACTCACAGGCGTTCGCCACATTCAGGAGGTTCTGAGTCCTGTAATTATTGATCATTTCGATGACCACAGACTTGACACAAGACCCTTGTTCATGGACGACAATGCCAGACCCCATCGCACACTTGCTGGAAACCAACTTCTGGAAAATAATGGTGTAACACGAATTCCATGGTAAGAAATGTCACCGGATTTAAACCCAATCGAGCATGTTTGGGACATTTTGGGTCGTCGGATAGAAAGAAGGGATCCTCTTTACGATGAGCGGCAGCGGATACCAATGGAACAATTAAAGAACCTGGTTAGGGGTATGCCAAGAAGAGTGGCTGCAGTTATTCGCGCACGTGGTGGCACCACATGTTACTGATGTTACTGGTGATTCTTGAAACACTGAATTACTTTATTTAAGCTGCTCGGGTGACATACAACAAGAGCTTGTAGTGGCAATACTTAAACATCCATGTGTTTTGGATGAAATTCTATGTCCATTTCCCTCTTAATTATCATGCCCTTTTAATGCCTACACGATTACAAAACTTCTCTTGCAAATGAACAAATGATTGTTCTCTCAATAAAAATTGGTTTCGCTTTTTTTCTTTTTCTCAGTCTCATAACATACTTCAACGAAGTACACCCCTCTGTGAAAAATCAGGGGGGTGCTTAACTGTTTTTGGTCTGTATATGACATGACAATATCAACTACGACATAAGGATATTTTGACCCGATATGATTGGCCTCTCTAGGTTAAATTAATGACATATTTGTGTTTTCCGGAACATATATGTCATAGGAAGTTTTGTTTCAATATCGGTATGTGACAGATGATTTGTCAATCTGACAGGATGTTCCCCATTGGCCCAGTAATAGCCTAGCGCTGTTAGGTAGAAACAGCAGATGGGTATAGTAGCTACTCCATCATTAATCTACCTGAGAGAATTCGTCCCATTTGGCAAGGGAACGAGATGTATGTCATCGGACTGCCGTAGTACATTTTGTACGTTATGATAATGCTCTTTTATATTATCAAAACCTAATGTTTCCGATTGAGTAAGATTAGCATGACATAATCATGATGCTTACAATACACTGTAATATTCCTTGTCAACACTAAAACATTAAACGATTTAGGTTAACATTAAATTCAACATTGACGTTTACTTTTGCAAAGCCATAGGCAAAGGCCACTGACACTGTTACTGCCATAGGGATATTTTGCTCCGATATATTTCTGCCCTGGTCGAGTTAGATTTATGACATATCTGTGTTTTCCGGACCAAATATTTCAGAGTAAGTAACTAAGTGAGATGTATGTCATCTTGTGAGTGATTAATTCCTGTTATACGTTTTTACAATGCGCTAAAAGGCAAATCTTCGATTGAGAAGTATATAGCATGAAATAATCACGTTTCTTACTTTCAATAATAAACATTCCTTGTTATTACAAAAACGTTACACAAGATGAGGTCAACCCCCAATTTCATTATTAAAACTTTGTTCACTATATCATCTCTCTTTAACGTAATATAGTCCTGCTAGCTTTGGAACCGTCTCTGACCAGTACCTATATAGCTTGTGAGGAAGGTTATTTTCTTGACGGTCTGTCTGACCACTTTTTGCAATAAAATCAACACTTTTCTTCTTTGCAATATCAGATGTGGAAAGTGTCACTAAAGAAATAATATATTTTATTGTGTCTGTAGCAGAAATATATCTGGAAATTGGACATTTTCCAAAAGTCTTTGGTGAAAGAGGAGTATCTCTACGGTATCTACATTTCACTCCTGGTAACATTATATTACTTAAGGTTCTTTAGTACTTTCTACAACTAACAATTGGTCCATAATGTTGTAAATCATAAAAGAAATGTCCTTATCGTTTCAATGAATTTTGACAGATATATTGAGAGAGATATTTTTACTTTTGAAAGAAGGCATTATGAAGGTTTTTATCTGAAGCTATTCATAACAATATTCATATTGAGACTCTTGTCGAATCAATTGATCTGATTAATAAAAAGACTAGTAGAAACACCACAAGAATGATGGCAACTTTCCACAAGATCCACAGCCTGGTTAGGATACCTGTCGATTGAAGAATAGGTCGGGTAAAGCCCATTCTCTCCCCACAGAGGCAGATCAAGTCATGAAATGTTGATACAGCCTCTGTTCTATTACGCCGACTTTGTGGGATAGAATGGGAGATGTCTGATTGGAGGCAATCAAATTTAGTTGTGCAATCAGCGAAGCTGTTCTAAAATCATCATTTTGGCAGCAACCAGAAGTTAGCACAAGATTCAAGATTCAACATTCACATTCGAATGTTGCATATTGAATATGGTGCTAACTTCAGGTACAAAAATCAACATTCGCGAATCTGAATCTGAAATTAAATTTCACATTCTCATTCGAATCTGAATGTTGATTTTTTTCAACATTCACATTCAAAATGAATCTTGAGTTTTTTTCAATTTGGGCTTTCAAATCATATCTTATAGACTCTACATTCGCGAATCTGAATCTGAAATTAAATTTCACATTCACATTCGAATCTGAATGTTGATTTTTTTTCAACATTCACATTCAAAATGAATCTTGAGTTTTTTCAATTTGGGCTTTCAAATCATATCTTATAGACTCTACATTCGCGAATCTGAATCTGAAATTAAATTTCACATTCACATTCGAATCTGAATGTTGATTTTTTTTCAACATTCACATTCAAAATGAATCTTGAGTTTTTTTCAATTTGGGCTTTCAAATCATATCTTATAGACTCTACATTCGCGAATCTGAATCTGAAATTAAATTTCACATTCACATTCGAATCTGAATGTTGATTTTTTTTCAACATTCACATTCAAAATGAATCTTGAGTTTTTTCAATTTGGGCTTTCAAATCATATCTTATAGACTCTACATTCGCGAATCTGAATCTGAAATTAAATTTCACATTCACATTTGAATCTGAATGTTGATTTTTTTTCAACATTCACATTCAAAATGAATCTTGAGTTTTTTCAATCTGGGCTTTCAAATCATATCTTATAGACTCTACATTCGCGAATCTGAATCTGAAATTAAATTTCACATTCACATTCGAATCTGAATGTTGATTTTTTTCAACATTCACATTCAAAATGAATCTTGAGTTTTTTCAATTTGGGCTTTCAAATCATATCTTATAGACTCTACATTCGCGAATCTGAATCTGAAATTAAATTTCACATTCACATTCGAATCTGAATGTTGATTTTTTTTTCAACATTCACATTCAAAATGAATCTTGAGTTTTTTCAATTTGGGCTTTCAAATCATATCTTATAGACTCTACATTCGCGAATCCGAATCTGAAATTAAATTTCACATTCACATTCGAATCTGAATGTTGATTTTTTTTCAACATTCACATTCAAAATGAATCTTGAGTTTTTTCAATTTGGGCTTTCAAATCATATCTTATAGACTCTATATTCGCGAATCTGAATCTGAAATTAAATTTCACATTCTCATTCGAATCTGAATGTTGATTTTATTCAACATTCACATTCAAAATGAATCTTGAGTTTTTTCAATTTGGGCTTTCAAATCATATCTTATAGACTCTATATTCGCGAATCTGAATCTGAAATTAAATTTCACATTCTCATTCGAATCTGAATGTTGATTTTTTTCAACATTCACATTCAAAATGAATCTTGAGTTTTTTCAATTTGGGCTTTCAAATCATATCTTATAGACTCTACATTCGCGAATCTGAATCTGAAATTAAATTTCACATTCACATTCGAATCTGAATGTTGATTTTTTTTCAACATTCACATTCAAAATGAATCTTGAGTTTTTTCAATTTGGGCTTTCAAATCATATCTTATAGACTCTACATTCGCGAATCTGAATCTGAAATTAAATTTCACATTCACATTCGAATCTGAATGTTGATTTTTTTTCAACATTCACATTCAAAATGAATCTTGAGTTTTTTCAATTTGGGCTTTCAAATCATATCTTATAGACTCTACATTCGCGAATCTGAATCTGAAATTAAATTTCACATTCACATTCGAATCTGAATGTTGATTTTTGTTCAACATTCACATTCAAAATGAATCTTGAGTTTTTTCAATTTGGGCTTTCAAATCATAACTTATAGACTCTACATTCGCGAATCCGAATCTGAAATTAAATTTCACATTCACATTCGAATCTGAATGTTGATTTTTTTTCAACATTCACATTCAAAATGAATCTTGAGTTTTTTCAATTTGGGCTTTCAAATCATAACTTATAGACTCTACATTCGCGAATCCGAATCTGAAATTAAATTTCGCATTCACATTCGAATGTGAATGTTGATTTTTTTTCAACATTCACATTCAAAATGAATCTTGAGTTTTTTCAATTTGGGCTTTCAAATCATATCTTATAGACTCTACATTCGCGAATCTGAATCTGAAATTAAATTTCACATTCACATTCGAATTTGAATGTTGATTTTTTTTTCAACATTCACATTCAAAATGAATCTTGAGTTTTTTTAATTTGGGCTTTCAAATCATAACTTATAGACTCTACATTCGCGAATCCGAATCTGAAATTAAATTTCACATTCACATTCGAATCTGAATGTTGATTTTTTTTCAACATTCACATTCAAAATGAATCTTGAGTTTTTTCAATTTGGGCTTTCAAATCATATCTTATAGACTCTACATTCGCGAATCTGAATCTGAAATTAAATTTCACATTCACTTTCGAATCTGAATGTTGATTTTCTTTCAACATTCACATTCAAAATGAATCTTGAGTTTTTTCAATTTGGGCTTTCAAATCATATCTTATAGACTCTACATTCGCGAATCTGAATCTGAAATTAAATTTCACATTCACATTCGAATTTGAATGTTGATTTTTTTTTCAACATTCACATTCAAAATGAATCTTGAGTTTTTTCAATTTGGGCTTTCAAATCATATCTTATAGACTCTACATTCGCGAATCCGAATCTGAAATTAAATTTCACATTCACATTCGAATCTGAATGTTGATTTTTTTTCAACATTTACATTCAAAATGAATTTTGAGTTTTTTCAATTTGGGCTTTCAAATCATATCTTATAGACTCTATATTCGCGAATCTGAATCTGAAATTAAATTTCACATTCTCATTCGAATCTGAATGTTGATTTTTTTCAACATTCACATTCAAAATGAATCTTGAGTTTTTTCAATTTGGGCTTTCAAATCATATCTTATAGACTCTACATTCGCGAATCTGAATCTGAAATTAAATTTCACATTCACATTCGAATCTGAATGTTGATTTTTTTTCAACATTCACATTCAAAATGAATCTTGAGTTTTTTCAATTTGGGCTTTCAAATCATATCTTATAGACTCTACATTCGCGAATCTGAATCTGAAATTAAATTTCACATTCACATTCGAATCTGAATGTTGATTTTTTTTCAACATTCACATTCAAAATGAATCTTGAGTTTTTTCAATTTGGGCTTTCAAATCATATCTTATAGACTCTACATTCGCGAATCTGAATCTGAAATTAAATTTCACATTCACATTCGAATCTGAATGTTGATTTTTGTTCAACATTCACATTCAAAATGAATCTTGAGTTTTTTCAATTTGGGCTTTCAAATCATAACTTATAGACTCTACATTCGCGAATCCGAATCTGAAATTAAATTTCACATTCACATTCGAATCTGAATGTTGATTTTTTTCAACATTCACATTCAAAATGAATCTTGAGTTTTTTCAATTTGGGCTTTCAAATCATAACTTATAGACTCTACATTCGCGAATCCGAATCTGAAATTAAATTTCGCATTCACATTCGAATGTGAATGTTGATTTTTTTTCAACATTCACATTCAAAATGAATCTTGAGTTTTTTCAATTTGGGCTTTCAAATCATATCTTATAGACTCTATATTCGCGAATCTGAATCTGAAATTAAATTTCACATTCTCATTCGAATCTGAATGTTGATTTTTTTCAACATTCACATTCAAAATGAATCTTGAGTTTTTTCAATTTGGGCTTTCAAATCATATCTTATAGACTCTACATTCGCGAATCTGAATCTGAAATTAAATTTCACATTCACATTCGAATCTGAATGTTGATTTTTGTTCAACATTCACATTCAAAATGAATCTTGAGTTTTTTCAATTTGGGCTTTCAAATCATAACTTATAGACTCTACATTCGCGAATCCGAATCTGAAATTAAATTTCACATTCACATTCGAATCTGAATGTTGATTTTTTTTCAACATTCACATTCAAAATGAATCTTGAGTTTTTTCAATTTGGGCTTTCAAATCATATCTTATAGACTCTACATTCGCGAATCTGAATCTGAAATTAAATTTCACATTCACATTCGAATTTGAATGTTGATTTTTTTTTCAACATTCACATTCAAAATGAATCTTGAGTTTTTTTAATTTGGGCTTTCAAATCATAACTTATAGACTCTACATTCGCGAATCCGAATCTGAAATTAAATTTCACATTCACATTCGAATCTGAATGTTGATTTTTTTTCAACATTCACATTCAAAATGAATCTTGAGTTTTTTCAATTTGGGCTTTCAAATCATATCTTATAGACTCTACATTCGCGAATCTGAATCTGAAATTAAATTTCACATTCACTTTCGAATCTGAATGTTGATTTTCTTTCAACATTCACATTCAAAATGAATCTTGAGTTTTTTCAATTTGGGCTTTCAAATCATATCTTATAGACTCTACATTCGCGAATCTGAATCTGAAATTAAATTTCACATTCACATTCGAATTTGAATGTTGATTTTTTTTTCAACATTCACATTCAAAATGAATCTTGAGTTTTTTCAAATTGGGCTTTCAAATCATATCTTATAGACTCTACATTCGCGAATCCGAATCTGAAATTAAATTTCACATTCACATTCGAATCTGAATGTTGATTTTTTTTCAACATTTACATTCAAAATGAATTTTGAGTTTTTTCAATTTGGGCTTTCAAATCATATCTTATAGACTCTATATTCGCGAATCTGAATCTGAAATTAAATTTCACATTCTCATTCGAATCTGAATGTTGATTTTTTTTTCTTTTTTCAACATTCTCATTCAAAATGAATCTTGAGTTTTTTCAATTTGGGCTTTCAAATCATATCTTATAGACTCTACATTCGCGAATCTGAATCTGAAATTAAATTTCACATTCACATTCGAATCTGAATGTTGATTTTCTTTCAACATTCACATTCAAAATGAATCTTGAGTTTTTTCAATTTGGGCTTTCAAATCATATCTTATAGACTCTACATTCGCGAATCTGAATCTGAAATTAAATTTCACATTCACATTCGAATTTGAATGTTGATTTTTTTTTCAACATTCACATTCAAAATGAATCTTGAGTTTTTTCAATTTGGGCTTTCAAATCATATCTTATAGACTCTACATTCGCGAATCCGAATCTGAAATTAAATTTCACATTCACATTCGAATCTGAATGTTGATTTTTTTTCAACATTTACATTCAAAATGAATTTTGAGTTTTTTCAATTTGGGCTTTCAAATCATATCTTATAGACTCTATATTCGCGAATCTGAATCTGAAATTAAATTTCACATTCTCATTCGAATCTGAATGTTGATTTTTTTCAACATTCACATTCAAAATGAATCTTGAGTTTTTTTCAATTTGGGCTTTCAAATCATATCTTATAGACTCTACATTCGCGAATCCGAATCTGAAATTAAATTTCACATTCACATTCGAATCTGAATGTTGATTTTTTTTCAACATTCACATTCAAAATGAATCTTGAGTTTTTTCAATTTGGGCTTTCAAATCATATCTTATAGACTCTACATTCGCGAATCTGAATCTGAAATTAAATTTCACATTCACATTCGAATCTGAATGTTGATTTTTTTTCAACATTCACATTCAAAATGAATCTCGAGTTTTTTCAATTTGGGCTTTCAAATCATATCTTATAGACTCTACATTCGCGAATCTGAATCTGAAATTAAATTTCACATTCACATTCGAATCTGAATGTTGATTTTTGTTCAACATTCACATTCAAAATGAATCTTGAGTTTTTTCAATTTGGGCTTTCAAATCATAACTTATAGACTCTACATTCGCGAATCCGAATCTGAAATTAAATTTCACATTCACATTCGAATCTGAATGTTGATTTTTTTCAACATTCACATTCAAAATGAATCTTGAGTTTTTTCAATTTGGGCTTTCAAATCATAACTTATAGACTCTACATTCGCGAATCCGAATCTGAAATTAAATTTCGCATTCACATTCGAATGTGAATGTTGATTTTTTTTCAACATTCACATTCAAAATGAATCTTGAGTTTTTTTCAATTTGGGCTTTCAAATCATATCTTATAGACTCTACATTCGCGAATCTGAATCTGAAATTAAATTTCACATTCACATTCGAATTTGAATGTTGATTTTTTTTTCAACATTCACATTCAAAATGAATCTTGAGTTTTTTCAATTTGGGCTTTCAAATCATATCTTATAGACTCTACATTCGCGAATCCGAATCTGAAATTAAATTTCACATTCACATTCGAATCTGAATGTTGATTTTTTTTTTCAACATTCACATTCAAAATGAATCTTGAGTTTTTTTTCCATTTGAGCTTTCAAATCCTATCAACATGAACTAATGTTGAATCTGGATTTTATTCCCACACATTCCCTTATTTGATTTATAAAACCTTCATATCCAAAATATTTGTGAAAACGTGTTTGTAAATTTCGAAGACTTTAGTATGATACCACATTTAATTACATTTTCTAAGCTTTATTTTGAATTCGCTGCTCATGCAGTTTTACCAATATTTTATAGTACTTATCATAGAATTCAATAAATATTTAGGATCAATGTTACAATTATCATATGGAGAGCTCCATCACAATGGGAACATGTAGAATAAAATTCTAAGATACTAATATTTTAGAGGGATTTAGGGATTTCTTATATGTTTGTATTTTAAGATCAAAACCTTTATTGTAGTAAAACATGAAGTTAATTCCTTCCCTTTTAGCATAAAAATACTATTAAGTTTGTAACTTCGTCTTAATAAATTGTATATGGATATTGATATTTGTAAATAGTTCATGTTGAAATTCTTAAATCGTTGAAATTCGGCAAAACATAAAATCTTAATTCGCCTACACAATCTTCGCACGACAAAACGTAAATTCAATGATAAACAAACGATCTGAGAGACAGCACTGTCTGTTATACACAGGTGTGTCCCAATTTGCTCTACGGTGTCCGGCCACTTGAATACACATAACGCGTGAGTGCACTCTATACTCCGGGTGTTTAATGCGCTCGAATTTTTGACAGTGGGGAATGCAAAGATGAGCATAAGAACTTGTAATAGATCAGGATGAATATATATGTCCTGTTCCCCAGTGGTCAATACCTTTGTCTAAAATTCAGTTTTTTTTAAAAACGATATTAACATGGGATTCCGAAATAGATGTTTCAATGCTTGAACAGATGTTTATAAACTGTTCAGTGTTTATAACATTTTCAATTTTACATCAATGGATGATTTAGTTATAATTATATTATCATAAGCTTTATACACCCCCGTTACGAAGTAATCGGGGGTATATAGCAGTTATTCTGTCCTTTCGTCCAGGTACATATCTCGAAAACCGTTAGAGGTAGATCAATAAAACTTTGTGCAGGTGTTTGTGGATTGTCCTCATGTTGCAATTAATCAAGTTTTTTTTCATATTTCTTTACGTAGTTATGGTCCCTGGCTCTCTCTGTATTCTAGCCTGGTGTAAATGCCAATGACTATATGACTTTGCTTGCTTATCTAAATGAACTAATATATATATATATGTGTGAACTACAATGACTCAAATCTTAATCCCTCATAAATGGTACATTGTGCGCTAATCAAGCTGACCACTTGTCACATGTCAATTAATCAAAGTCCATTACACATTGTTACATTGTCAAGCATGTACTATATATTCGCCATGTTGTTAAAACTCCACACTGTTGAAAAGACTTGTTAACAAGTCGAAATGCGACGCATCCAGTCCTCATTAAAATGATATCTACAGCAAGTGTTGTCTGAAGTATTTTATTTTTCAAATCTACATTTACTTCACGTGAGACCCCTTCATCTTTATACCTATATATATTTATATATATATATTTATATTTTTTTTTACAAGAGAGTTGGTTTCTCACGTGAAGAAAGGTTGTATATGGGTAAAGAGTAAACATCAGATGGTTCAGACTGGATCAATTTTCTTTAATACGATGAATTCATTTCGACCATTATGTGGGTCTTGTCAAGTATGATTACAAATGGAAGGTTACACATATTTATACACAAGAACAAAACAATAAATTCATATAATCAACACATTGTTGTGTGTTTAGATTGACAGTTAGGAAGTCAGTCATGTGTTGTCAATCACGTAACGATTGCCCCAAGCACTAATTGTAGGGTGCAATTAGAACATAATAGACTCAGTCAGCATTGACGAATCTGTATTGTCCTATCAATCGTTTATGTTTTTCAGGAGAAGCATTTATATAGGCATTTGCTGCCTGTTTGCTTATCCTTTTTCCCTATTGTATATATATTCTGAATGTTGTGTATTTTGTATATGTTTTATGGAAATAAAATACTGTTTAAATCACTTAATGGACAGAGAGGTGTCATTCAACAAGTATTCTAATATGTCACAACGGTAATCACTTCCTTATGTGAGCTAACTGTTTAAGATAGCACGGTTCAGTGTTGGACAATATTTTTTGATAAAAAATGTTTCTTTTGTTTCAAGACTCAAAGTTGTATTTTCTGACTTTGCATAAATTTTGTAGAAAGGGAAAATATAAAATTTTCCATTGCTACATTCTGCAATGTGCTTGCTTATCTTAAGATGTCGGAGATTAGGGGATATTTTGGTTGTTTGGATTATGGGTACTTACAAATGTTATGGTACGTTTTGGTACCATCTTTTCTTTTGGTTTTCTCAATTCCGCAATGGTATGATTGGTTGCTTTTTCAATACCCTTGTCTATCATACTTTGAGGAAAAGCTCGTTTTAAAAGAGAATCTTTCAGTTCTTCTAACCTTTTTTGTCGTAGCTCACCATCTTTAATAATAGTACATATGCGTCGTGCTAAGCAATAAGGGAGATTTGTTTTCACATGTTTTTCATGAGCACTCTTGAAATGAAGATAAAGTTGTGTGTCGGTAGGTTTATGGTAAATGTCAGTGATGAGTTTTGTACCTTCCTTTTTAATAAGGATATCTAAAAACGGGAGCTCATTGTGGTTAGTTTCAATTGTAAATTTGATATTTGGATGCAAATTCTGCAATAGATTAAAAATATCTAAAATATCCCCTAATCTCCGACATCTTAAGATAAGCAAGCACATTGCAGAATGTAGCAATGGAAAATTTTATATTTTCCCTTTCTACAAAATTTATGCAAAGTCAGAAAATACAACTTTGAGTCTTGAAACAAAAGAAACATTTTTTATCAAAAAATATTGTCCAACACTGAACCGTGCTATCTTAAACAGTTAGCTCACATAAGGAAGTGATTACCGTTGTGACATATTAGAATACTTGTTGAATGACACCTCTCTGTCCATTAAGTGATTTAAACAGTATTTTATTTCCATAAAACATATACAAAATACACAACATTCAGAATATATATACAATAGGGAAAAAGGATAAGCAAACAGGCAGCAAATGCCTATATAAATGCTTCTCCTGAAAAACATAAACGATTGATAGGACAATACAGATTCGTCAATGCTGACTGAGTCTATTATGTTCTAATTGCACCCTACAATTAGTGCTTGGGGCAATCGTTACGTGATTGACAACACATGACTGACTTCCTAACTGTCAATCTAAACACACAACAATGTGTTGATTATATGAATTTATTGTTTTGTTCTTGTGTATAAATATGTGTAACCTTCCATTTGTAACCATACTTGACAAGACCCACATAATGGTCGAAATGAATTCATTAAAGAAAATTGATCCAGTTTGAACCATCTGATGTTTACTCTTTACCCATATACAACCTTTCTTCACGTGAGAAACCAACTCTCTTTTAAAAAAAAAAAATATATATATATATATAAATATATATAGGTATAAAGATGAAGGGGTCTCACGTGAAGTAAATGTAGATTTGAAAAATAAAATACTTCAGACAACACTTGCTGTAGATATCATTTTAATGAGGACTGGATGCGTCGCATTTCGACTTGTTAACAAGTCTTTTCAACAGTGTGGAGTTTTAACAACATGGCGAATATATAGTACATGCTTGACAATGTAACAATGTGTAATGGACTTTGATTAATTGACATGTGACAAGTGGTCAGCTTGATTAGCGCACAATGTACCATTTATGAGGGATTAAGATTTGAGTCATTGTAGTTCACACATATATATATATATTAGTTCATTTAGATAAGCAAGCAAAGTCATATAGTCATTGGCATTTACACCAGGCTAGAATACAGAGAGAGCCAGGGACCATAACTACGCAAAGAAATATGAAAAAAACTTGATTAATTGCAACATGAGGACAATCCACAAACACCTGCACAAAGTTTTATTGATCTACCTCTAACGGTTTTCGAGATATGTACCTGGACGAAAGGACAGAATAACTGCTATATACCCCCGATTACTTCGTAACGGGGGTGTATAAAGCTTATGATAACATAATTATAACTAAATCATCCATTGATGTAAAATTGAAAATGTTATAAACACTGAACAGTTTATAAACATCTGTTCAAGCATTGAAACATCTATTTCGGAATCCCATGTTAATATCGTTTTTTTAAAAAAAATGAATTTTAGACAAAGGTATTGACCACTGGGGAACAGGACATATATATTCATCCTGATCTATTACAAGTTCTTATGCTCATCTTTGCATTCCCCACTGTCAAAAATTCGAGCGCATTAAACACCCGGAGTATAGAGTGCACTCACGCGTTATGTGTATTCAAGTGGCCGGACACCGTAGAGCAAATTGGGACACACCTGTGTATAACAGACAGTGCTGTCTCTCAGATCGTTTGTTTATCATTGAATTTACGTTTTGTCGTGCGAAGATTGTGTAGGCGAATTAAGATTTTATGTTTTGCCGAATTTCAACATGAACTATTTACAAATATCAATATCCATATACAATTTATTAAGACGAAGTTACAAACTTAATAGTAGTTTTATGCTAAAAGGGAAGGAATTAACTTCATGTTTTACTACAATAAAGGTTTTGATCTTAAAATACAAACATATAAGAAATCCCTAAATCCCTCTAAAATATTAGTATCTTAGAATTTTATTCTACATGTTCCCATTGTGATGGAGCTCTCCATATGATAATTGTAACATTGATCCTAAATATTTATTGAATTCTATGATAAGTACTATAAAATATTGGTAGAACTGCATAAGCAGCGAATTCAAAATAAAGCTTAGAAAATGTAATTAAATGTGGTATCATACTAAAGTCTTCGAAATTTACAAACACGTTGTTTTCACAAATATTTTGAATATGAAGGTTTTATAAATCAAATAAGGAAATGTGTGGGAATAAAATCCAGGTTCAACATTAGTTCATGTTGATAGGATTTGAAAGCCCAAATTGAAAAAACTCAAGATTCATTTTGAATGTGAATGTTGAACAAAACATCAACATTCAGATTCGAATGTGAATGTGAAATTTAATTTCAGATTCAGATTTGCGAATGTTGGATTTCTCGCACATTCATCGGGAGACAGTGTTTTTAGCAAGGTATTACGCGGTAGTCAAATCTAAGCCCGGAGGCAGTCCGAGAGCGAATCTGAATGTGGAAATAAATTCCAGATTCAACATTCGTTCATGTATGTAGAGTCTATAAGATATGATTTGAAAGCCCAAATTGAAAAAACTCAAGATTCATTTTGAATGTGAATGTTGAAAAAAAATCAACATTCAGATTCGCGAATGTAGAGTCTATAAGATATGATTTGAAAGCCAAAATTGAAAAAACTCAACATTCAGATTCGAATGTGAATGCGAAATTTAATTTCAGATTCGGATTCGCGAATGTAGAGTCTATAAGTTATGATTTGAAAGCCCAAATTGAAAAAACTCAAGATTCTTTTTGAATGTGAATGTTGAAAAAAAATCAACATTCAGATTCGAATGTGAATGTGAAATTTAATTTCAGATTCGGATTCGCGAATGTAGAGTCTATAAGTTATGATTTGAAAGCCCAAATTGAAAAAACTCAAGATTCATTTTGAATGTGAATGTTGAACAAAAATCAACATTCAGATTCGAATGTGAATGTGAAATTTAATTTCAGATTCAGATTCGCGAATGTAGAGTCTATAAGATATGATTTGAAAGCCCAAATTGAAAAAACTCAAGATTCATTTTGAATGTGAATGTTGAAAAAAAATCAACATTCAGATTCGAATGTGAATGTGAAATTTAATTTCAGATTCAGATTCGCGAATGTAGAGTCTATAAGTTATGATTTGAAAGCCCAAATTGAAAAAACTCAAGATTCATTTTGAATGTGAATGTTGAAAAAAAATCAACATTCAGATTCGAATGTGAATGTGAAATTTAATTTCAGATTCAGATTCGCGAATGTAGAGTCCATAAGATATGATTTGAAAGCCCAAATTGAAAAAACTCAAGATTCATTTTGAATGTGAATGTTGAAAAAAAATCAACATTCAGATTCGAATGTGAATGTGAAATTTAATTTCAGATTCAGATTCGCGAATGTAGAGTCTTTAAGTAATGATTTGAAAGCCAAAATTGAAAAAACTCAAGATTCATTTTGAATGTGAATGTTGAAAAAAAATCAACATTCAGATTCGAATATGAATGTGAAATTTAATTTCAGATTCGGATTCGCGAATGTAGAGTCTATAAGTTATGATTTGAAAGCCCAAATTGAAAAAACTCAAGATTCATTTTGAATGTGAATGTTGAAAAAAAATCAACATTCAGATTCGAATGTGAATGTGAAATTTAATTTCAGATTCAGATTCGCGAATGTAGAGTCTATAAGATATGATTTGAAAGCCCAAATTGAAAAAACTCAAGATTCATTTTGAATGTGAATGTTGAAAAAAAATCAACATTCAGATTCGAATGTGAATGTGAAATTTAATTTCAGATTCAGATTCGCGAATGTAGAGTCTATAAGTAATGATTTGAAAGCCAAAATTGAAAAAACTCAAGATTCATTTTGAATGTGAATGTTGAAAAAAAAATCAACATTCAGATTCGAATGTGAATGTGAAATTTAATTTCAGATTCGGATTCGCGAATGTAGAGTCTATAAGTTATGATTTGAAAGCCAAAATTGAAAAAACTCAAGATTCATTTTGAATGTGAATGTTGAAAAAAAATCAACATTCAGATTCGAATGTGAATGTGAAATTTAATTTCAGATTCAGATTCGCGAATCTAGAGTCTATAAGATATGATTTGAAAGCCCAAATTGAAAAAACTCAAGATTCATTTTGAATGTGAATGTTGAAAAAAAATCAACATTCAGATTCGAATGTGAATGTGAAATTTAATTTCAGATTCAGATTCGCGAATGTAGAGTCTATAAGATATGATTTGAAAGCCCAAATTGAAAAAACTCAAGATTCATTTTGAATGTTAATGTTGAAAAAAAAAATCAACATTCAGATTCGAATGTGAATGTGAAATTTAATTTCAGATTCAGATTCGCGAATATAGAGTCTATAAGATATGATTTGAAAGCCCAAATTGAAAAAACTCAAGATTCATTTTGAATGTGAATGTTGAAAAAAAATCAACATTCAGATTCGAATGTGAATGTGAAATTTAATTTCAGATTCAGATTCGCGAATGTAGAGTCCATAAGATATGATTTGAAAGCCCAAATTGAAAAAACTCAAGATTCATTTTGAATGTGAATGTTGAAAAAAAATCAACATTCACATTCGAATGTGAATGTGAAATTTAATTTCAGATTCAGATTCGCGAATGAAGAGTCCATAAGATATGATTTGAAAGCCCAAATTGAAAAAACTCAAGATTCATTTTGAATGTGAATGTTGAAAAAAAATCAACATTCAGATTCGAATGTGAATGTGAAATTTAATTTCAGATTCAGATTCGCGAATGTAGAGTCTATAAGTAATGATTTGAAAGCCAAAATTGAAAAAACTCAAGATTCATTTTGAATGTGAATGTTGAAAAAAAATCAACATTCAGATTCGAATATGAATGTGAAATTTAATTTCAGATTCGGATTCGCGAATGTAGAGTCTATAAGTTATGATTTGAAAGCCCAAATTGAAAAAACTCAAGATTCATTTTGAATGTGAATGTTGAAAAAAAATCAACATTCAGATTCGAATGTGAATGTGAAATTTAATTTCAGATTCAGATTCGCGAATGTAGAGTCTATAAGATATGATTTGAAAGCCCAAATTGAAAAAACTCAAGATTCATTTTGAATGTGAATGTTGAAAAAAAATCAACATTCAGATTCGAATGTGAATGTGAAATTTAATTTCAGATTCAGATTCGCGAATGTAGAGTCTATAAGTAATGATTTGAAAGCCAAAATTGAAAAAACTCAAGATTCATTTTGAATGTGAATGTTGAAAAAAAATCAACATTCAGATTCGAATGTGAATGTGAAATTTAATTTCAGATTCAGATTCGCGAATGTAGAGTCTATAAGATATGATTTGAAAGCCCAAATTGAAAAAACTCAAGATTCATTTTGAATGAGAATGTTGAAAAAAAAAAAAATCAACATTCAGATTCGAATGTGAATGTGAAATTTAATTTCAGATTCAGATTCGCGAATGTAGAGTCTATAAGATATGATTTGAAAGCCCAAATTGAAAAAACTCAAGATTCATTTTGAATGTGAATGTTGAAAAAAAATCAACATTCAGATTCGAATGTGAATGTGAAATTTAATTTCAGATTCAGATTCGCGAATGTAGAGTCTATAAGATATGATTTGAAAGCCCAAATTGAAAAAACTCAAGATTCATTTTGAATGTGAATGTTGAAAAAAAATCAACATTCAGATTCGAATGTGAATGTGAAATTTAATTTCAGATTCAGATTCGCGAATGTAGAGTCTATAAGTAATGATTTGAAAGCCAAAATTGAAAAAACTCAAGATTCATTTTGAATGTGAATGTTGAAAAAAAATCAACATTCAGATTCGAATGTGAATGTGAAATTTAATTTCAGATTCGGATTCGCGAATGTAGAGTCTATAAGTTATGATTTGAAAGCCAAAATTGAAAAAACTCAAGATTCATTTTGAATGTGAATGTTGAAAAAAAATCAACATTCAGATTCGAATGTGAATGTGAAATTTAATTTCAGATTCAGATTCGCGAATCTAGAGTCTATAAGATATGATTTGAAAGCCCAAATTGAAAAAACTCAAGATTCATTTTGAATGTGAATGTTGAAAAAAAATCAACATTCAGATTCGAATGTGAATGTGAAATTTAATTTCAGATTCAGATTCGCGAATGTAGAGTCTATAAGATATGATTTGAAAGCCCAAATTGAAAAAACTCAAGATTCATTTTGAATGTTAATGTTGAAAAAAAAATCAACATTCAGATTCGAATGTGAATGTGAAATTTAATTTCAGATTCAGATTCGCGAATATAGAGTCTATAAGATATGATTTGAAAGCCCAAATTGAAAAAACTCAAGATTCATTTTGAATGTGAATGTTGAACAAAAATCAACATTCAGATTCGAATGTGAATGTGAAATTTAATTTCAGATTCAGATTCGCGAATGTAGAGTCTATAAGATATGATTTGAAAGCCCAAATTGAAAAAACTCAAGATTCATTTTGAATGTGAATGTTGAAAAAAAATCAACATTCAGATTCGAATGTGAATGTGAAATTTAATTTCAGATTCAGATTCGCGAATGTAGAGTCTATAAGATATGATTTGAAAGCCCAAATTGAAAAAACTCAAGATTCATTTTGAATGTGAATGTTGAAAAAAAATCAACATTCAGATTCGAATGTGAATGTGAAATTTAATTTCAGATTCAGATTCGCGAATGTAGAGTCTATAAGATATGATTTGAAAGCCCAAATTGAAAAAACTCAAGATTCATTTTGAATGTTAATGTTGAAAAAAAAATCAACATTCTGATTCGAATGTGAATGTGAAATTTAATTTCAGATTCAGATTCGCGAATATAGAGTCTATAAGATATGATTTGAAAGCCCAAATTGAAAAAACTCAAGATTCATTTTGAATGTGAATGTTGAAAAAAATCAACATTCAGATTCGAATGTGAATGTGAAATTTAATTTCAGATTCAGATTCGCGAATGTAGAGTCTATAAGATATGATTTGAAAGCCAAAATTGAAAAAACTCAAGATTCATTTTGAATGTGAATGTTGAAAAAAAATCAACATTCAGATTCGAATGTGAATGTGAAATTTAATTTCAGATTCGGATTCGCGAATGTAGAGTCTATAAGTTATGATTTGAAAGCCCAAATTGAAAAAACTCAAGATTCATTTTGAATGTGAATGTTGAACAAAAATCAACATTCAGATTCGAATGTGAATGTGAAATTTAATTTCAGATTCAGATTCGCGAATGTAGAGTCTATAAGATATGATTTGAAAGCCCAAATTGAAAAAACTCAAGATTCATTTTGAATGTGAATGTTGAAAAAAAATCAACATTCAGATTCGAAAGTGAATGTGAAATTTAATTTCAGATTCAGATTCGCGAATGTAGAGTCTATAAGATATGATTTGAAAGCCCAAATTGAAAAAACTCAAGATTCATTTTGAATGTGAATGTTGAAAAAAATCAACATTCAGATTCGAATATGAATGTGAAATTTAATTTCAGATTCAGATTCGCGAATGTAGAGTCTATAAGATATGATTTGAAAGCCCAAATTGAAAAAACTCAAGATTCATTTTGAATGAGAATGTTGAAAAAAGAAAAAAAAATCAACATTCAGATTCGAATGTGAATGTGAAATTTAATTTCAGATTCAGATTCGCGAATGTTGATTTTTGTACCTGAAGTTAGCACCATATTCAATATTCAACATTCGAATGTGAATGTTGAATCTTGAATCTTGTGCTAACTTCTGGTTGCTCATTTTGGCTACTGAATCATGGCACAAGCAATCGTGATATGAACCACTCTTTCCATGCGAGAAGCGTTGTCATTTGATAAAGAAATTCAAATGGATTATGGTGCAATGTTTTTTTGGCCAGGGGAAACTCCTGGAACCCACATAATTCGGCGAGTTAGAACAGAGGCTGTATCAACATTTCATGACTTGATTTACCTCTGTGGGGAGAGAATGCTATTCGAAGACGCACCTTTTTAAAACAAGATTAGACATCAAAGATGAACTCTAGACGGAAACTGAGGCGTGGTTGAGGGACCAGCTGTATTCTAAATATTTAGATAGTTTGATATCTGTTTAGGTATAGTGACTAGGGCCTTGATGAATCAATGTGTATGATTAAGCACAATATTGACGACAGCTCTGTTTGCATTATCCTGAGATCCACAGCTTAATTAGATTAGCTGGATGTTGAGAGATTAGGAATTCGGTCGCAACGTCTGGAAGAGTTATATTAGACAGTTATATCAATGGTACCTTTACGGCGGACTAAACCAATACATCTATTGTTGAGATACAATTTTAGATGACATTTTCATGTAAATTAAACATGAAGTGAAATTTAATTATTTTGAAAAAATCATTGAGGTGTTGACTGATTAGAAGGTTGATGACAATGAATGTGTATTGTAAGACAGTCTTTCTATGACACCGATTTTTGATGGTGTTATGTTTAAAAAAATAAAATTTTAAAAGAATTCAGATGACATGTTTCTTTGAGAGGCGACATTGCAGGCCATTTTGGCCCTTGAATCAATTGGGTACCTTAAAGTACGGGTACGTTTTTTGATAATTTTATGTTTTTAAGTTTTCACTGATAATTGTAAGTTAATGTTAAATTATTATTTTGACAATGTCACAGCTAAACACATTTACTTTATTTTATGTATTTTCAAAGCCTAATGGTTTTCTCAAACAGAGCATGATTTGACGTCAGAGAAGATTAAAACAGTGAATTTATAATCGTCATCAAAACATCAATAGGTTTATATGATTTTTTTTCCACAAAAAAACCCGATAGGACCACAGGAACCAGATATGGTAAAAAAGTTAGGTAAAACGTAGAAATATAGAAATCCTTTAACCACTTCAACATTTTTTCACTTTCTAAAGCGGCATGTATGTTACGTCGTGTTAAAGGGGCACTGGAATTTGTGCGAGGGAAATGTTTTTTAATAAATGCAATCACTTCTAATTCAAACGTACTATATGGTTTAGCTATGTTATTTCCTTTAAATTTAACTGAAATTATCAAATTGTGTCTCATGAACTTGTGAGTTAAAGGGGCAGTAGCACGTTTTTTGATAATTTTATATTTTAAATTGTTCACTGATAATTGTAAGATGATGCTAAATGCATTACTTTGATAGTGTCAAAAATCGTATAACACAAACCAATCATCCATAGTCAGAAAACAAATTATGAGGTTACACATAAAGTTAATTGGCTGCCATTTTTATGTGAACA
Organism: Steromphala cineraria; assembly: GCA_916613615.1. Classification (NCBI taxonomy): domain Eukaryota; kingdom Metazoa; phylum Mollusca; class Gastropoda; order Trochida; family Trochidae; genus Steromphala; species Steromphala cineraria. The sequence continues at coordinate 10,366,483 of OU744730.1, forward strand.
CCTTTAATTCATTTTGTGTAAGAAAAAAGAAACGCATGGCTAAATTTTACATCATATATTTGAATTATTACTGCTCCATTAAGTTTAAATGCAATATAGTTCAATTGGAAACATTAGTTTTAATTTTCCCTGACATCTCCTTAAATTCTCCCTAAAACGTGCTACTGCCCCTTTAAGGTCCTTAATAACCATGTGCCTTGCAACTGTAAATCAACAAATCGTTAAGAGTTATTCCTATTTTCCAAAACAGAAGTATCAAACAATTCACATTTTTATCTATTTATACTGTTACTACGTATTGAATTTTAATGTAATATTTAATGTTTTAAGTTGATAACTGAAAATATATGATATCATGAATGTAATGGAATTTAACAGTTTACAAATTAACTTATAAAGGTTATATCTACAAATGTACATGTCTACCACATAAACCTGTGAACAGTACTACAATTGACACTTGCATTAAAAAATGATTAAGTTTTTACATAATCTTTTAAATTTTTTCTTGACATTGACGTCAAAGGGCTGAACAGTAAACAGTATTACTCGACCTAATTCTTAAATATAAACCAAAAGAAAAATTACTTCAGAACTGGAAGTCGTATTTTGGGTTTTATGATATAATCTAGAAATATATGTACTGCATGTGTTTCCGTTTCGACAATTGTGGCTGGAAATGGAAAATAAAACATCTGTGGCGCCAGAGAAGTTGTACATTGGTGTCTATGATTAGGGAACCTTTTTAAATTCAGAATAAACTATATGATATTATCAAGAAAGGTCGCTATAATCTGCTTATTGTAATCTCAACCAAGATATTAATCTTGATTCGATTATAAAATAGACAGTTACTTTACATATGACTATGAAGAAACCTTTTAGCATGTTGACAATTATTCAGTCATGGAACTTGAATACATATATATACACTCCGTTAAAAGTTAAGTATCCCCTACAATTAAAACTGAAATATGTGACTGTTAATGTTAGTATAATTAGATTTAATCAACCATTATGAATATGTCAAACGTTGAATCAATTGTACAAGGTAAAAAGTGTCATGTTTACATTGGAATATAATACAACAGAAGTGGAAATTATACTCATGCTTATACCAAACATAACTGCGCTGGTATCAAAGTTAAGAGATTAGTTTTGGGTCTCAGAGAGAGGTCAAAAACGACAGTTTAATCAACACATTGACCTTCATGGATCAAAACATCACTTGCCCTGAAGAATCCATTTATATGATTAAGTTTAGGAATGGAAACAGCTCTGTCTGCATTATCCTGAGCTTCATTAAATTACCTGACCTGACACGTTGACCTTCATGGATAAAACATTATTTGCCTTGAAGAATCCATTGGTATGATTAAGTTAAAGAATAGCGCTAGCAACAACTCTGTCTGCATTATCCTTAGATCCACAACTTCATTAATTTACCTGATGGTAAGAGATTATCTGGTGGCTATGAACTCGAATTGTCAGAAAGACCTTAAAAGGAGAACTCTCATGCTGCTGTGTGGAATAGTTTTAAGATGTTTGGTTATTCTCTGTTTAAGATTTAATTTACCCTTTGTTTCGCTAGATCATGATATATTTCAGTGTGAGCACGTATGTGTTGTATTCCTCATAAGTCACACACTTTTAATCGGGAGGGTATTACTAGAAAACAAATATAATGCACAATTAGTTAGACAGGAATTACTGGAAATCAACATCATTAGCTTTCGTATTTTAGAAATCAGTTAATACCTCAAGGTACTTTGTTAACTCTTCGATTCATAAATGTAACCCCTTGCCCTATTTCAATACTGAACTTATAAAAGATGTTCATTCCATATGCTTCTAATCATCTCATTTCTGTGAACAAATAATAAGTGTACCATGGACTGAGGACCTACACGTTCTCTATGAAAATAAACAATATCAAGGTCGAAAATGCAAAGGTTTTAAGCAAATCCTAGCCCTAAATGAATCAAAACTCGTCTTGACCTCATCCCAGTAAACCAACCTCCCCTCCCCCTCCCACATTCCCCCTCTCCCTCCCAATGAACCAACCATCCCTCCCCACTCCATGTGAGCCAACTCGACTCCCACCTCCACGTGAGCCAACCTCCTCCCACTCCCACAGCCTCCCCTCCCCTCCCAGTGAACCAACCTCCCCCCCCCCTTCATGTGAGCCAACCGCCTCCCCTTCCCCTCCCAATGAACCACCCTCCCCTCAAAAGTCAGAAGAACTCTGAAGTGTCCAAAAGTCAAACATAAACCATCTCAGCGATTCCCAAGCACGTCCAGCCGCCTCCTGCGTGATGTAATTTTCTTAATGGTTTCTTCAAGGTTCTGAAACACGATGAATCTTGTCTTGTCATACTTCATATACGATTTAGAAGAAAAGTCGTGATTTTCAACAGATATGAGGACACAGAAGTATCTGCTCATGGCTTAATATAGATTTAGAATAAATCGGAAGATATTCAGTTCTTCCATTGAAAAAAAACATTAAATGTTTCATAATACTAAGAAAACCACTTTTAAGGTTTTTATATAAAAGAGTAGTCAAACATTGACGCATAAAAAATCACAACCTACATGTAAAACCCATAATTGTAAAATGACTTGGGTTAATACTTGATTCTGATTAGCTGATTTGAAAGATTTAATATTCCCACGTTCGAATCATTGCGATAGATACATCATGTCCAAAGGCCAGGTTACGCAATATATACTTAATATGATGGTGTATCAGACTTTCCCTTTAGGGAATTATTTAATTTCAGTTAATTCTTGTAACCTGCATACTTCATTTCATCATTTCATAATAGACGAATACGTTGTTGTAACGGGTAAACATATTATAAAGGTAAGTTCATTCAGGGACAGAAACACGTTTTAGGGGGGAATATAAGGTGATGTCAGGAAAATGAAAATAAATGGCTCCAATTGAAAGACAATGTATTATAACTAAATATGAAACGGTAATAAATGCAATATATAATATAAAATTTAGCCATGCGATTCATTTTTCTTACACAAAATGAATAAAAGGTGATCACACATTAATGGCTGCCAATGGACTTTATGTGCCTGTGTATAATTTGTTCTCTGGCCATTGATTTGTGTAATGAGATTTTTGACACTATCAAAATAATACATTTAGCATTAACATACTTGTGCCAGTAAATAAACATTATTTGAAACTGTTGACATGGTGTAAACGATGTTATTCACACAATTACAAATTTTCATTATTTAATACACAGCTGCAAGGGATCACAGATATTCAATAAAGACAGATTTCTCATAACATGATGGGATAAGTGAGCGGAAACAGAACTTGCCCATCACACACATCATTGATCATCTTCTCGCTTTCAAGAACATTTTTTCAGTAGTGATTATATTTTCAAATTTTCATGGTCAGAGGTCTGGGTTTTATTTTGTTCAACAAGCCAATTTTTGGTAACAATAAGACAAGAACGTGCCTTTGAATTTACAAAGGACTTCATATTATTGGATAAACTTTAAGGTATGTTTTAAGTTAAAAATCTCTGTGTTTTTAAAGCATACATGTTATATTATCTTTGGTACAAACCTAAATGTTAACTAATCCGAACTCAAAACACCTTACACTCTCATGACAATTATATGAGGACTATTTCTTTTCAAAGAGAATATAAAAACAGCCATATTTGCTTTCAATCACACGTCCAATATAAATTATACTATTTTTAACAGTTACAACTTTTAACTATGCTTTTTCTGCTTTGGATAAATTCTTAAAATTTCCTTTAACTAACTGAAGCACGTTATGATCAAACATGACATCTCGAAATAATCTCGACATTATGGTTACATATTGTGTACAATCATTAACCTGAAACGAAACTTCTAAGCAACTATCGGTAATCATCGATGAAATAACACCATCGCTAATAACTTACATATGAACCTTCATCGACACAAGGAGAATTTCTTCAAACGAATTTATTCGGCGCAAATACATTGTTGGCTTTGTTCCAAAGCCTGATCCTTTTCCTAACGTCCGTTAGAAAAGTGAGAGTTAAATGAAACAGACCATAATAAACTAGTTATTAGACAAAATGAATAAATTCATTAAGTTCCAAAACATTCTAAGCAAAATCTTTAGATTCGTTTAATGTAATGTCTATCTTATACGCTCAAAATGAATGTAAATAATTAACACAATCCCATTTGTTAAATGAATTAGATACCCCTCCCCCCCCCCCCCCCCCCTTCATCCTTCAACAGCGTCGCCTCCTCCATTCACAACGAAAAAGCTGAAGGGATTTCTTTAAGGCAAAACTTTACCATAAACACTCTCAGCAATTCACAAGCACGCTCTGCCTGAATCTACCGTGATGTAATTTTTCTAATGGATTCTTTGATGAAGGGTTCAACTATGAACCTTTTTAAGAGCAAGTCTGTTGATCGCCTTGACTAGAATTATAGTATCATAAATAAATAGAGTACTCTTTGCTTTCAATTTTTGCACAGATAGTCCATGCCCTTTATATTTTCATGTGCATGGAGGATTTTACTTTCCCATTTAAATGTGTAAAGGTCTGGAAGAAAGGTTTTCATCAGCCAAGTCGTTCACGAAACAACATAATCCAGACTTAACATTAAATCGTTCCATTGATGGCAACACTTAAATATGGAAACAGTTGTTGTGGAAACTGTTAACTGGGACAATGTTGTAGTTGCATCCTGATAAATCAATTGACTTTGAAAAGAACTTTAAAACCCAAAATCACAAGTAACCAATTTCTTTAATTGTGGCTTTTTTTTTTTTTTAAACTCCAAATGCATCATTTGGAAAAGATAAATTCCATACATAGCAATATTTAGATAGTGAAAGACTTTCATGATTTTCCTTGACACAAAGAATTTCTTTCTGTTTCGTTTTGGTTTTCTAGCTATATTTTTCATCGAATTAACCTCACATCGTGGAATTGATTAAAAGTCTTAGCTATTCAAACGTATAGACACAATTAAAAGTATATGATACCAGGCTATGGCATTTGGGAAATGTGAACAAGTGTGGCAAGCTCTGTTACTAAAAAAAATTCTAGCTTTTGCACTTTCTGCAGAAGAATTACAGATTCGTCCCAACAGTATAAAGCAGTTTCCCTATACAAAGAGGAATGTCAAAAACACAAGGTGCATAGACGCTTCTGAGATCAGAGCACTAGTGGAATAGCAAACAGGAGCCTTTAGTAATGTCTGAATCAATTACTTACAGCATTGTGTGAACTTGTGTGAACCCAAACAAGACATAAGTCGTCAGTGGAATAATAGGCATAGAAACGGAGGTCTGCAGCAGGATGCATCAGAGGTTTGTCAAAGTGACTATTTTGTTTAACCTATGACATGAGTCTCATTTTTGGTTAATGATTTCGAGATTGTATCTTATGGCCTATGTTGTCCATACTAAACAATACACCTTTTACGGTTACACTAAGAAATTTAATAAAGGTATTACAAAGACTAATTAGAGGTCATTTTACTCATTAAGTAAACAATATATTTCTATTCCACCACGGGTGGTACATTGGAGTAGTTAATGATCAGATACCATTTTCTTACTCTGTTGACAGTTTTCAGTTAATTGGAGTAGGATGATCGGTTTCAGAAAGCAGCTTTCGAAAAATCTTTTAAAAACCAAAAGCAACAACTTGGCAGTACCATTTACTGACTCCATATTTTACAATGTGAAACTTATGGCTTTAAAGAATCTTTGGGAAATCTATTTAAAACGATCATATCTGTTGTATTGATGTTATTGCAGTTTTGTAGAAAACACCATCAAATATTACTGTTCGCTCCTCAGCGAAAAATGTGCCAACCATATGGAATGGTGCACAGCAATATCCGTCTCAAGATTTCAAGAAAAAAGTATTGAAAAGGTGAAGAAAGTTTTTCTACCTTAATCTGTATATTCAAGTTTATTTTTCACACATTTTCTTATAATAAGAAACAAAAACTGATTACCAGCAACTAGCAAGTTCAATGTTTCTAAAGGCTGCATAACTAAATGGCATTAGTACTGTTAAAGCGTAAGAAGTATTAAAGGTAAGTTAAAACACCAACGCCAAATTAAATTAATATTAAGCAAAACATTCACTATACTCTTATGTTTCCTTTTTAAACAAAATCATTTTAAAATATATTTTTTAAAAGAACAAAGATTTAATGATATTTAAGGCAACTGAAGTCAGTTTAATACATTTATTGATATTTTTAAAACATACATTTATTTGAAGAAACTTAAATAGAAAGTAGAAAATAGAAAGTAAGTTAATTCATAAAGTGCTTTTGATATGCATATTTCCAAAAGTAGCTGTTTGAAAGCACTCGTGACGTTTGATGTGTTTGACAAGGAAACGATAATTTGCATTTCGTAAACACTTTTGAAAAATAAAAATCTTATTTTCACTTTCTTTTACAATATTTTCAGTCAAAGTAAACCTAGACTCTATAATACTCGCTGCACTCCTATATTGAGTCTAGCCAGATGCAGTAACTGCCGCACTAACTGGTCGCGTCAGTCAGTCAACAATCGAATTGACCAAACAGGGCTCATCTTACCAAGCCCCAGTAGTCAGCATTCACATATAACGTTCAAATTTCAAATTTCAAATAAATAGTACTAATAGTACCCGCTTTATGATTGAATAAATCCATATGGCCAGCTCACGTTTGGTTTAAGGATAATAGGTCGCGACCTTTTAGTGTATCTAGCTAGACTCAATATTGGAGTGTAGCGAAGTTTACTTACACTTTCTATCTTTTTATATATAAGTCTATTCCCCTTCCTCCGATTTTCCTTAAAACTACATAAAGCAAAACTGTATTTTAAATCTATACAATCACATGTAAATAAGGCTTCAAAGATTGTCTTTTTGGTGCTTCGAAAAATATCTTACCTTAAAATGTAATAAGGGTATGAGGAAAGTAAAAAAAATTATTTCATATTACCAAATTAACGTCAATCTTCATGAAACTAATCCAAACTATATCATGAACCACGTTAATGTTGATAATAGTTGGATAAGACAAACATCAGAATAAGTTTTTTGCAAAGGTAACTTTAACATGACGTTTTGCTACATTCTGCCTGATGTGAAAATATAAACCTAGTCTAATCCAACTGCAGTCATGTACCTTACGTACCTTGATACCAGTGAAACAAGTTCTGATTTGTTACAATTTTCCAATAATTATCAAGAAGAGTATTCATTAAAATCATCTTCAGAGAAAAAATTCCATAACTCAGCTATGTTATCAATTGAATCGTAGAATGTATTGTCACGAATCAATGCAGTAAATGAATGTGGTTAATTGAACCTTTGAAAACACCTGATGATAATTTTAGTATATTTTATAGGAAATCCTGTATCTCAGCCAAATATGGTCCGTTTTTAAAAAAAGTGGTTGCATCAATTCAATTATAATACATTTCCCTCATACAATATTCACAGAGCTTAAAGGATTGTTTTCCAGTGTTTTTTTTATACCACACCATGGCAATCTTTAACAAACAAGACAAAACTGATAGATTGAAATGGTTTAAAATATTTCCATTCTACAAATTCATTGAACAGTTTTATAGATATTTTTCTTGTTCAGCAAAAAATTAAACTGGGTTTGATTCAATTAAATTGTAGATCATTTGACTTTTAAACGTGATTTCCTAAAATGTGTGATTTGGTCGATATTCCAAGGTGTTAGCATAAGCAACAAACAATTATCAAACAAGATACCTCATTTGAAACTTTTTTTCTGAAAAGCTTAAATTCATGATTTGATATGATTTTGATATTTCTGTAACGCATTCTGTTCGAAGCGACATCCAAAACATATCAATAATGTTTTTTCAATTATATTGAAATGACTACGAGAATATTTCATTGACAGATTGTTGCATTAAATCATGAATTTTCATTCAAATTAGTTTTCGTGATTTCATTTCCAAAACCAATACCTTGCCGTTGAGTTATCAAGATAAGTTGTTCTCTAAAAGGAATTATCCAATTACAAACTTATGATAACAAAACCACAACGTTCCTTATATTTTTAAGAGGAAGAAAACTGCAGACTTGTTCCTGTTTCTCATCAAAATCAAATAAGGTAATTTCTTTAAGTCGTTAAAGAGACTGGTAAGGAAATACAAAGATTTGGGAAAATGTCAAACGGCATCAAACTACGAATTGCAAATTTATTTATTGAAGATATAACTTGCAAGGTATTCATATTGAGTAATTAATACCATATGTATGCCTCTGTAAACGGTATTTTGTATTTAGCTCTATCAACTATTTTTTAAAAGTTTTTGCTTTGTTTTGCTTTTTCGAAGCTTCCTTGACCAAATGGGAATGGGTTGAGTTTGAAATGAGATTTCCCAAAATGTTTGATTTGGTTTATAATCCATGATGATGGAATCATTAACATTTAAGAAAAACGTCATCGTATGATATTGTATAAAATTTGATTCTGTAATCATGTAAATCTTTAATTCAAAGTGCTTGGTTTTGATTTGCACTTGATTCGAAAACGTCTACGGCTAATACTGATTTTCTATTTATTGAAATGTTATGAGGGTATTTCATGAAGGATCCCAAAAGAAACGAACAATCAAGCAGAAACACATTTCCTCCCTACGAAAGGGTGCATTGCGCCAGTTGACCAGTTTAATTACATATTGATTTGAGCCTTAAGCTCTGAATATCAGGTGCAAGCAGGAATCGTTATTAAAATTTGTCATTTGTAAATGTCCCATTTTTGTATTTGAATTAAACTTTCATTTAACTTCTTTTTTTACGAGTAATCAAACATTATACCGTGTACATCAAATTTTCAATCAAACACTTATAACATAAACATATTCTCTTTTTTTAAACTTTAAAATTGTTTTTCACAATAGTCTCACAAATATTAAAGGATTACATGGCAAAGGGGTGTGACAATTAAATAAATACTGAAAGAAGCTTTTTCAGATTTGGATTCCTATTGAATGCGTTTTCAAAGAATGCGCTTCCATCTAAACAATTCTGTAGGAAAATCATTCAGCAATATTTTGACAAAGAAAGAGATATTATCTATTTAACGACAAAGTATCTTATTTTAATTTTGAAGTTGCCACCCTCTCAATTTTGCCCTAGCTATAAAGAACCCAGAATACGTTGCATCATCGTTATTTGTGCTTCTAAAAAAGATATATATTATGAGCATAATGATCAGAATGCGAACAAAGAATTATACATTTTATGATTTTGTTATAAATTGTCATGAATTAAAAATATATTGCATCTCTCATATGATAAACAAGGAAATTGTTAATACATTTCAGATATTTTTGACAGTATTTGGCACACTATAAGAAAAAATCCTACGAATTCCTTCCCGAGTATAATTGTCAAATTCACAGTTGCACTTGCAATGTCATGCAAATGCATTTCTTGTTGAATCAGTGTTGCCATCAACTTATGACGTGTTTCTCGATGTGTTTACGATCATTGACTCAATTTATTGCAAAGGAACGATGTGAAAATGGTTTAACTATAGTAGCTACTACATCATTAATCTACCTGAGAGAAATTCGTCCCTTTTTGCAAGGGAACGAGATGTATGTCATCGGACTGGTCAGTTGCCGTAGTACATTTTGTACGTTATGATAATGCTCTTTTAAATTATCAAAACACAATGTTTCCGATTGAGTAAGATTAGCATGACATAATCATGATGCTTACAATACACTGTAATATTCCTTGTCAACACTAAAACATTAAACAAGACGGTTAACATTAAATTCAACATTGACGTTTACTTTTGCAAAACCATAGGCAAAGGCCACTGACCCTGTTACTGACTGTGCCATAGGGATATTTTGCCCCGATATATTTCTGCCCTGGTAGAGTTATATTTATGACATATCTGTGTTTTCCGGACCAAATATTTCAGAGTTAGGAAGTTTTGTATATATCAGTATGTGACAGGTGATTTTTCATCTTGACAGGACGTTCCCATTGGCCCAGTAATAACTTGGCGCTGATGGGTCGAGACAGCAGATATACTTAATGGCTACTTTATTATTCATTTACCTCAGATAAATTCCCTTTTGGCATCGCAGTGAGATATATGTCTTCTAGTGAGTGATTAATTCCTCTAGAACGTTTTTAAAATCGCTAAAAGGCAATTCTTCGATTGAGAAATATTTAGCATGAAATAATCACGTTTCTTATTTTCTATAATAAATATCCCTTGTTATAACAAAAACGTTAAACAAGATAAGGTGAACCCCCAATTTCATTATTAAAACTTTGTTCACGATATCATCTCTCTTTTTCTTATAGTGCTGCTAGTTTTGGAACCGTCATTGACCAGTAGCTTTATAGCTTGTGAGAAAGTTTATTTTCATGGTGGTCTGTTTGATCACTTTTTGCAATAAAATCAACACTTTCTTCTTTGCAATATCAGAAGTGGAAAGTGTCACTAAAGAAATAATATATTTTATAGTGTCTGTAGCAGAAATATATCTGGAAATTGGACATTTTCCAAAATTCTTTGGTGAAAGAGAAGTATCTCTAGGTGTCTACAATTCACTCCTGGTAACATTATATTACTTAAGGTTCTTAGTACTTTCTACAACTAACAATTGGTCCATAATGTTGTAATTCATAAAAGAAATGTCCTTATCGTTTCAATGAATTTTGACAGATATATTGAGAGAGGTATTTTTACTTTTGAAAGAAGGCATTATGAAGGTTTCTATCTGAAGCTATTCATAACAATATTCATATTGAGACTCTTGTCGAATCCATTGATCTGATTAATAAAAAGACTAGTAGAAACACCACAAGAATGATGGCAACTTTTCCACAAGATCCACAGCCTGGTTAGGATACCTGTCGGTTGAAGAATAGGTCGGGTAAAGTCCATTCTCTCCCCACAGAGGCAGATCAAGTCATGAAATGTTGATACAGCCTCTGTTCTATTACGCCGACTTTGTGGGATAGAATGGGAGATGTCTGATTGGAGGCAATCAAGGTTAGTTGTGCAATCAGCGACGCTGTTATAAAATCATCATTTTGGCTACTGAATCATGGCAAAATCATTCGTGATATGAACCCCCCTTTCCATGCGAGAAGTGTTGTCATTTGATAAAGAAATTCAAATGGATTGTGGTGCAATTTTTTTCGCCAGGGGAAACTCCTTGAACCCACATAATTCGGCGAGTTAGAACAGAGGCTGTATCCACATTTCATGACTTGATCTACCTCTGTGGGGAGAGCATGCTATTCGAAGACGCACCTTTTTAAAACAAGATTAGGCAACAATGATGAACTCTAGACGGAAACTGAGGCGTGGTTGAGGGACCAGCTGTATTCTTAATATTTAGATAGTTTGATACCTGTTTAGGTATAGTGACTAGGACCTTGATGAATCATTTTGTATGATTAAGCACAATAATGACGACAGCTCTGTTTGCATTATCCTGAGATCCACAGCTTAATTAGATTAGCTGGATGTTGAGAGATTAGGTACTCGATTGCTGTGTCTGGAAGAGTTAGACAGTTATATCAATGGTACCTTTACGGTGGACTAAACCAATACATCTATGTTGAGATACATTTTTAGATGACATTTTCATGTAAATTAAACATGAAGTAAAATTTAATTGTTTTGAAAAAGTCATTGAGGAGTTGACTGATTAGAAGGTTGATGACAATGAATGTGTATTGTAAGACAGTCTTTCTATGAAACCGTTTGTTTATGGTGATATGTTTTAAAAAATTAAATTTTAAAAGAATTCAGATGACATGTTTCTTTGAGAGGCAACATTGCAGGCCATTTTGGCCCTTGAATCAATTGGGTACCTTAAAGGGGCAGTAGCACGTTTTTTGATAATTTTATGTTTTTAAGTTTTCACTGATAATTGTAAGTCAATGTTAAATTATTATTTTGACAATGTCAAAAATCTCATTAACAAGCCAATCATCCATAGTCAGAGATCAAAGTATGAAGATTCATATAAAATCCATTGGCGGCCATTTTGTGTGAACACCTTTAATTCATTTATTTGTGTAAGAAAAAGGAATCGCATGGCTAAACGTTACGTTATATTTATGAATTATTACTGCTCCATTTAGTTTAAATACATTGTCTTTCAATTGCAACCATTAATTTTCATTTGCCTGACATCACCTTATATTCCCCCTAAAAACGTGCTACTGCCCCTTTAATATTAAAGACCTAGAGCGAAGTATGCATCCTTTTTTAGGTTAACATTTCAATAGATATATAGACTGAGGGACACGCTCAGCGATAACATAACTTAAGAAAGATTTTTAATGACACTGTTTGGAAACGGAACAAGGTTGGACAAATTATTTCCTTGAATTGAAAAGTTTAAAACAAAAGTTTGTGAGTTCCTTAAGAGACTTGTGGTAGTAATTAACTATAAATACTTTGCACTTGAGTTTTTTTCTTATTTAACTTATGAAAGCGAAATGTATTCACATATAGTTGAAAATTGTTTATTTTATCACAGCTAAACACATTTACTTTATTTTATGTATTTTCAAAGCCTAATGGTTTTCTCAAACAGAGCATGATTTGCCGTCAGAGAAGATTAAAACAGTGAATCTATAATCGTCATCAAAACATCAATAGGTTTATATGGCAAGCGTAGAAAATGTAATAATTTGTTTCATACATATTAAATGTTTTCAAACAAATTGGTATTTCAGACACAAACACTTGTAAATACTGGCATAAAAACTAAACAGTAAATTGTGACGGCAAAACATTTCATGTTGTTATAATGCATATTTCATTGATAAATTTTATTAGCCTATTGAAAGTGTTTTCTTTTTATTATTTATTTATTATTTTTGTTTGTTATTATCATTATTCAACAAAACCTGTGGAAATTATACAGCCAAAATGGCTGATGCTATAAGCTAACCTTGACACACATGATTCACCTTATCATTGAGACGTGAAAATAAACTTTTGGTGAAGATCTGATTTAGGTGTAATTCGGAAATTCATCAAAGGAAATTGTTTTCAAAATGCATCTCGAGACATTAAACATACGTTAAAAGATGAAGATTGATAATACAAGCAAACAAGACGATACCACGTGATCACATGGTTTTGGCGCCTTTTTTATTTTGGCATTGAGTTCAAAGTCCAGACCCATGCACCTTGCAAAATTAGTTTCATTTTTAATGCTTAAGACTTATTGATGATGACATCCGAATTTGAAATGTATGTAAAAAACTTGCAACACATTTATCTCCATCTACCCCCAAATAATGCAATCGTTTTAAATAAAGCTCTGGACTGCAATTATAGCTTATTGTAGCATATGTTATCACCATAAAGCGCTGATATGCTGCTCGTTTTTGGTCCCTTTATACAGTCCTATGTGCATTGCTCAGTTCACCCAGATTAACTTAAAGGGACAGTCCTATCCGAAGAAACCTGATTTCGTAAATAAAATGTAGGTAAAACGTAGATAAGAATAAAACATCTTTAACATGGTACATAATGGAATGACACCACTATGAAGCGGTGATTTCGACCTGAACTCGGAAATGAGTCGAAATCGGCAATGGGTCTTTCTTATCTACGTTTTACCTACCTTTTTACGATATCAGGTTCCTGTGGTCCTATCGGGTTTTTTTGTGGAAAAAAATTCAAGAGGACACAGTGATGCATGCTATTCTTTGTCAAATTGTTAAATCTTTCACAGTACAGAAAATCTGATCAATGGATCCGTGATTAGGTTTATAGATTACCTTGTGGTGGTTTCCTTCTTCAAAGTGAGTGTGACGTAAACAAGAGCACTATACTGTGTACAGTTTACTCATTCTTTCCAGAGTGCAAACATTTGAAATCATGGATTAAGCTTGACGTACATTATTGTCAACTATACGCATAAGCAAATTTTAAAAAACATGAAATATTTAATACTTAAATTTGTACACATAACATAGAAATAAACGATCATTTGCCCTGTACTATCTGTGTCATGTGTTTTACAAACATGTCTGAAGTAAGTTTTGATCTTGTATGAAATATAATAATGATATGAATATATTTTTGATGTAAATACTACAATAGGTGTTATATAATCATTGAACAGATAACAGGTAGAAACAGAAACATAGGGAATACCATATTAGTGTCCATTTCAAACCTTTGTCACGACACAGGTGATTGAATATTTGTATTTGCCGAGCGTGAGCCGAGAGTCTTTGGAAGAGTCACTAACTTTTTCCTACACTAAACTACTTGTAGCAAACATGCAGCAGCCTCCCTTTTAAGAATGCAAAAAACCATAGACAAAATATGATATCGAAAAACGTCACGTAACTATGACGTCATATAACTCTGGAAAATAATATTTTGCACCACCATGATAGCCATTGCATTTATATTAATGGTATATTAGTATTTTCTGGAACAAATAAAACACATATTTTTTCAATATCAAGATATGACAGATGATTTTTCATTCTGACAGGACGGCCCCATTGGCCTAGTAATAGTAAGTCGCTGATGGGTAGAGACAACAGTATAGTACCTACTTCATCATTATTCATCTCAGATAAATTCGTCCCTTGTGGCGACCCTGGTTGATGTACGACACTACGTGAGAATGTCTGAGTGATAAGTAGCTCATCCTGCTACATCAGCGTATAGGTCTCCGTGTTGAGCTCCAGCAAATACCCTGATATCCATCGGGCCAAAAGCCTCGTATCGGTAAATGTAGCCAGCCAATTAAATGGCGCGCAATCAATACCCGCACCACCATGATGAGAATTTATAACAGTGTGATTCAAGATCTCCACAAGAGGCATCGCTAGATAACGGTATATTGATTTCGAATAGTCTAAAATAGATAAAAATAGTATTGAATAACTAGTAGTCAGCGACACGAGTTATTTTGTCTGATGGATATGAGGGTACGTGTTGGAGCCTAGCGGAGACTCATACCAAGAAGCAAGTAGCTGTAATGCTGTTGTAAAAGTATGTTGATTTGACTGAAAAGTCTGCGTATATAATGAGGGCTTCCACGAGAATTCGAGTACTCGAGCCAAAGTCTGGTCGAGCTGTACTCGAGGCAATTTTCTTGGGACTCGAGGACTCGAACAGTGGAAGTCTCTGTTAATCAGACAGGAGGTGACCAACAATAGCAGTTTAAGACATTGATGGTAAAATATGCTATATAAGACTATTTATAAGTCGGAATATATATTACGATATATAGACAATTTAAACAACAATTACTAGCTCAATACATGATTTCATGGATAAAAATATGATTTCAGGTACTAGGTTTCGAGCTGAGTTTGACCATTTTTGGATCCATAAAAGCCCTATATAGAAATCCTTTAACCACTTCAACATTTTTTTTCACTTTCTAAAGCGGCATGTATGTTACGTCGTGTTAAAGGGGCACTGGAATTTGTGTGAGGGAAATGTTTTTCAATAAATGCAATCACTTCTTATTCAAACGTACTATATGGTTTAGCTATGTTATTTCCTTTAAATTTAACTGAAATTATCAAATTGTGTCTCATGAAGTTGTGAGTTAAAGAGGCAGTAGCACGTTTTTTGATAATTTTATATTTTAAATCTTTCACTGATAATTGTAAGATGATGCTTAATGTACTACTTTGATAGTGTCAAAAGTCTTATAACACAAACCAATCATCCATAGTCAGAAAACAACTTATGAGGTTACACATAAAGTTAATTGGCTGCCATTTTTATGTGAACACCTTTAATTCATTTTGTGTAAGAAAAAAGAAACGCATGGCAACTTTACATCATATATTTGAATTATTACTGCTCCATTTAGTTTAAATGCATTATATTTCAATTGGAAACATTAGTTTTAATTTTCCCTGACATCACCTTATATTCTCCCTAAAACGTGCTACTGCCCCTTTAAGGTCCTTAATAAACATGTGCCTTGCAACTGTAAATCAACAAACGTTAAGAGTTATTCCTATTTGCCAAAACAGAAGTATTAAACAATTCACATTTTGATCTATTTATGCTACTACTACGTATAGGTATACGTATTGAATTTTAATGTAGTATTTAATGTTTTAAGTTGATAAGTGAAAATATATGACTTCATGAATGTAATGAAATTTAACAGTTTACAAATTAACTTATGAAGGTTGTATCTACAAATGTACATGTCTACCACATAAACATGTGAACAGTACTACAGCATTGACACTTGCATTAAAAAATGATTAAGTCTTTACATAATCTTTTAATTTTTTTCTTGACATTGACGTCAAAGGGCTGAACAGTAAAGTAGCTTATGAGAGCGTTCTTTTCTTGATGTATTACTCGACCTAATTCTTGAATATAACTCGGAAAGAACAAAATTACTGCAACACTGGAAGTAGTATCTTGGGTTTTATGATATAATCTAGAAATATATGTACTGCATGTGTTTCCGTTTCGACAATTGTGGCTGGAAATGGAAAATAAAACATCTGTGGCGCCAGAGAAGTTGTACATTGGTGTCTATGATTAGGGAACCTTTTTAAATTCAGAATAAACTATAGAATATTATCATGAAAGGTCGCTATAACCTGCTTATTGTAATCTCAACCAAGATATCAATCTTGATTCGATTATAAAATAGAGAGTTACTTTACAAATGACTATGGAGACCTTTTATCATGTTGACAATTATTCAGTCATGGAACTTGAATACATGTATATACACTCCGTTTAAAGTTATGTATATCTCCCCTGCAATCAAACTGAAACGTGTGACTGTGGAAATGTTAGTATAATTTGATTTAATCAACCATTATGAATATGTCAAACGTTGACTCAATTCTACAAGGTAAAAAGTGTAATGTTGACATTGGAATATAATACGACATAAATGGTAAAGGTACCCATGCTTATACCAAAAAATAACTGCGCTGGTATCAAAACTAAGAGATTAATTTTTGGTTTCAGAGAGTTTTATTAACGATCAAAACATCAATTGCCTGGAAGAATCCATTTATATGATTAAGTTTAGGAATGGCGACTACTCTGTCTGCATTATCCTGAGATCCACAGCTTCATTAAATTACTTTATGGTAAAAGATTATCTTGTTGATGGCCATTGTCTCGAATTGTCAGAAAGACCTCGGAGAACTCTTATTATCCTGAGCTTCATTAAATTACCTGATGGTAAGAGATCATTTGGTTGCTATGATGTATGAGATTAATTTTGGGTCTCAGAGAGAGGTAAAAAACCACAGTTTCATTAACACGTTGATCTTCATGGATCATAACATCACTTGCCTTGAAGAATCCATTTATATGATTAAGTAAATGAATGGCAACAACTTTCTCTGCATAACAGTGTAAGCTGTATTTCTCATAACTTACACAATTATAATCGGGAGGGTATTACTAGAAAACAAATATTATGCACAATTAGTTATACAGGAATTATTGGAAATCAACATCAATATCTATTGTATTTTACAATAATTTCAGAAATTAGTTAATACCTCAAGGTACTTTGTTAACCCTTCCATCATAAATTTAATCCCTTGCCCTATTTCAATAATAATAAAACATGTTTATTTCATATGCTTCTAATCATCTCATTTCTGTCAATAAATGATAAGTGTACCATGGACTGAAGACCTACACATACTCTATGAAAAAAAAAATATCAAGGTCGAAAATGCAAAGGTTTTAAGCAAATCCTAGCCCTAAATGAATCAAAACTCGCCTTGACCTCATCCCAGTAAACCAACCTCCCCTCCCCCTCCCACATTCCCCCTCTCCCTCCCAATGAACCAACCATCCCTCCCCCCTCCATGTGAGCCAACTCGACTCCCACCTCCACGTGAGCCAACCTCCTCCCACTCCCACAGCCTCCCCTCCCAGTGAACCAATCTCCCCTCCCCCCCTTCATGTGAGCCAACCGCCTCCCCTCCCCTTCCAAGTGAACCACCCTCCCCTCAAAAGCCAAAGGAACTCTGAAGTGTCCAAAAGTTAAACATAAACCTTCTCAGCGATTCCCAAGCACGTCCAGCCGCTTCCTGCGTGATGTAATTTTCTTAATGGTTTCTTCAAGGTTCTGAAGCACGATGGATCTTGTCTTCTCATACTTCATATACGATTTAGAAGAAAAGTCGTGATTTTCAACAGATATGAGGACACAGACGTATCTGCTCATGGCTTAATATAGATTTAGAATAAGTCTGAAAATATTCAGTTTTTCCATTGAAAAAAACATTAAATGTTTCATAATACTAAGTAAACCACTTTTAACGTTTTTATATAAAAGAGAAGTCAAACATTGACGCATAAAAAATCACAACCTAAAACCCATAATTGTAAAATGACTTCGGTTAATACTTGATTCTGATTAGCTGATTTGAAAGATTTTATATTCCCACGTTCGAATCATTGCGAAATGATACATCATGTCCAAAGGCCAGGTTACGCAATATATACTAAATATGATGGTGTATCAGACTTTCCCTTTAGGGAATTATTTAATTTCAGTTAATTCTTGTAACCTGCATACTTCATTTTATCATTTCATAATAGACGAATACGTTGTTGTAACGGGTAAACATATTATAAAGGTAAGTTCATTCAGGGACAGAAACACGTTTTAGGGGGAATATAAGGTGATATCAAGAAAAGGAAAATAAATGGCTCCAATTGAAAGACAATGTATTTTAACTAAATATGAAACGGTAATAAATGCAATATACAATATAAAATTTAGCCATGCAAATCATTTTTCTTACACAAAATGAATAAAAAGTAATCACACATTAATGGCTGCCAATGGACTTTATGTGCCTGTGTATAATTTGTTCTCTGGCCATTGATTTGTGTAATGAGATTTTTGACACTATCAAAATAATACATTTAGCATTAACATACAATTTTTAGTGAAAAATTGGAAATATCAAATCTAAAAAAACTGCTACTGCCCCTTAAAAGGTAGTCTACTTGACATGCATGAATTAAGGTTTCAGGGTATTATTACCAGAATAAATTGAGAAACACCTGAACTTTTGTATACAGATATTTTTCATGATTTCATGCAATGATCCCTATGAAACGTATTATTGAATAATTTTGAAGGGGTTCTTAAGTTTTTCTGCTAAAGAAACTGACACCGTTATAAAGTGATACCCTTCTAACGCTATTCTATGAACCACAAAAAAACAATGCTGGAATTATGAACATCGACTCTTAAAGGGACAGTTGCACGTTTTTTGATAATTTCATATTCTAAAATTTTCGCTGATAATTGAAAGGTATTGCTGAATGTATTATTTTGACAGTGTCAAAAATCTCAATACAGTACACAAGCCAATTATCATGGTCTAAAGCAAAGTATGAAGATAGAGTCCATTGGCGGCCATTTTGTGTGAACACCTTTAATTCAATTTGTGTAAGAAAAAGGAATCGCATGGGCAAACTTTACGTTATATGTTTGGATAATTACTGCTCCATTGGGTTTAAATACATTGTCTTTCAATTGGAACCATTTATTTTCATTTGCCTGACATCACCTTATATTCCCCATAAAATCTTACTACTGCCCCTTTAACCAGTAATAGGCCTGAGCGAGACATGTGGGAATATATTGGTCTGGTTCATTAAGTTGTACATAACTTGTTGTAATGACCATTTGATGGTAATTCTTCCCGCAGTACAAGAGGCTAATGGTCAGATAATCTTTCCTGTTCCTTGTTAACGATGTCTAATGGGAGACCAGTTTCAGAGAACAAATTTACAAAACAAAGCCATTGATTAACTCCGGATAGCTTATAACCATTAAAGACATTCAGAGTAGTTAGCATTGACTCTATACTTGCAATGGGATTTGACAAACCATGTGGGAATATAAATTGGTCTGATTCACAAAGAGGTACAGTAGGTTGTTTGTTTTGCAACCTCTGCAATGATAAACACATCTCGCTTTCAAAAATAACATTTTCCACATTAACTCATTTAGAAAAGGAATACTTATAGTTATTCTTTGATCTACACAATGGTCAAAGGCAGTGGGTCAAAAGTTGGTCAATACTCTTGATGCATATATACAAATGCTCAAACAGCAATACAAACAGTTATCTTGATTTGAAATGAACTTAAGGTCACCCTAATTAGCAAGTTGTTTGTTCATCATTGGAAAAAAATATAAATGTCAAAATAATGAATAGATAGTTTCTTAAGCAGACATTAAGACCTATTGTAACATGAATGCTTATTCATATTTTGCAAAGAGTAATTTCATTGGTTGTCTTAAAAATCAAGTGATTGAAAGTGTTATTATTGTATTTGGTAGGCCCATGAATTGTTTTATGATCTCACTTGTGCCAGTAAATAAACATTATTTGAAACTTTTGACATGGTGTAAAGGATGTTATTCACACAATTACAAATTTTCATTATTTGATACACAGCTGCAAGGGATCACAGATATTCAATAAAGACAGATTTCTAATAAAGTGATGGGGTAAGAGAGCGGAAACAGAGCTTGCCCATCACACACATCACTGATCATCCTCCCGCTTTCGAGACATGTTTAGTAGTGATTGTATTTTCCAATTTTCATGGTCAGGGGTCTGGGTTTAATTTTTTCAACGAGCCGATTTTTTGGTAACAATCAGACAAGAACGTGCTTTTGTTGAAATGAATTTACAAAGGACTTCATATTATTTGATAAACCTCAAGGTATGTTTTAAGTTAAAAATCTCTATTTTTTCAAAGCATACATGTTGTATAAGCTTTGACACAAACCTAAATGCCGACTTATCAGAACACAAAACACCTTACAATCTCATTCCAAATTACAATTATATGAGGACTTTTCAGAGATAATATAAAAAAAAGCCATTTTGCGTCCAATCGCACGTCCAATATCATTTATACGTTACAGTATCAACTTTTAACTATGTTTTTTTCTGCTTTAGATAAATCCTAAAATCCCCTTTAACTAATTGAAGTACGTCATTATCAAATATAACATTTCAAAATAATCTCGACTTTATGCTTACATATTGTGTACAATTATTAACCTGAAAACGATACTTCTAAGCAGGTATTGGTAATCTTCGGTGAAATAACACAATCGCTAATGATTTCAATATGTACCTCCATCGACTCAAACTGTAAAATTTGTATGAAACTGTGTTAAAATATATTCTTATAAAACAAAAACAATATTGGCTTTGCTCTAAAGCCTGATTATTTTCCTAAAGCATACTTTCGAAAGGTGAGAGGCAAATGAAACAGCATGACTATAAAAAAAACTACACATTAGACAAGATGAATTAAATTGTTTAAGTTCCAAAACATTCTAAGCATAATCTTAAGATTCGTTTCATCTTTTACTCTCAAAATGAATGTCTATGATTAAAACAATCCTATCTGTTAAATGAATTAGATAACCCCCCCCCCCCCCCCCCTCCCCCCTTCATCCTTCAACAGCGTCGCCTCCTCCATTCACAACGAAAAAATTGAAGGGATTTCTTTAAGGCAAAACTTTACCATAAACCCTCTCAGCCATTCACAAGCACGCTCTGCCTGTCTCTACCGTGATGTAATTTACCTAATGGATTCTTCGATGAACGGTTCAACGATGAACCTTTTTAAAAGCCAGTCTGTGAACTGCCTTGACTAGAATTATAGAATCATAAATGAAAAGAGTACTCTTTGCTTTCAATTTTTGAACAGATAGTCAGTGCCCTTTATATTTTCATGTGCATGGAGGATTTTACTTTCCCATTTAAATGTTTGAAAGCCTGGAAGAAAGGTTTTCATCAGCCAAGTTATCTACGAAACAACAATCCAGACTTAACCTTAAATCGTTCCATTTATAGCAACACTTAAATATGGAAACAGTCGTTACTGTTAACTGGGACAATGTTGTTGTTGCATCCTGATAAAATAAGATGTGTAATTGACTACTTTGAAAAGAACTTTAAAACCAGAAATCACAAGAAACCATTTCTTTAATTGTGACTTGTCTTAAAAAAGAACCGTCCAAATGCATAGTTCTTCAAGAGATGCATACACAGCAATGTTTAGATAGTGGAAGACCTTCATGTTTTTCCTTTACACAAAGGTTTTTTTTCTTAATATTAACAGATTTGAAAGATGGTTTTCTAGCGACCCTTTCTTTGAATAAACCGAACACCTTTAGTCGTGACATTGATTAAAACAATTAGCTGTGGAAACTTCAAGGTATTAGTTTAATGTATATGATTCCAGAGTTATGTACAGGATTAGAATAATTCTCTTTTTCTAGCTTTTGAACTTTCTGTAGGAGAAGTACAGACTCGTCTCTACAGTACACAGTTTGCGTATGCTGGGGGGAACATGAATAACACCAATTGCAAAGACGTTTCTGAGATCAGAGAACCAGTGGAATAGCAAACAGGAGCCTTTAGTAATGTCTGAATCAATTACTTGCAGCATTGTGTGAACAAACCAGAGATTGGTCGTCAGTGGAATATTGGCATAGAAACAACAGTCTGGATGCATTGGAGGTTTGTCAAAATGACTATTTTGTTTCACCTGACATGAGTCTCATTTTTGGGTAATGATTTCGAGAATGTATCTTATTGCCTATGTTGCCCATACTGAAAAATACACCTTTTATGGTTACACTAAGACATTTAATAAAGGTATTACACAAGTTAATTGAAGGTTCAATTTACTCATTAAGTTAACAACATATCTATTCCAACACGGATGGTTCATTGAAGTAGTTAATGGTAATATGTCATCTTCTTTCTCTATTTACAGTTTTCAGTTAATTGTAGGAGTATGATCGATTTCAGAAAGCAGCTTTCGAGAAATCTTTTAAAAATTAAAAGCAACAATTTGGCAATACCATTTACCGACTCCATTTTTTTACAAAGTGATTTTTTTGGTTTTAAATAATTTTTGGGAAATCTAGATATAAAACGACCAAATCTTGTGCATTGATGTTATTGCAGTTTTGTAGCAAACACCATCAAATGTTATCGTTTCCTCCTCAGTGACAGTTATGTAATGAAAGGGGGGAAAATGTGTCAATCATATGGAATGCTATATTGCCTTATCGTTTCAAGATTTCAAGAAAAAAGTAGTTACAAAGTGAAAAAAATTTCTCTACCCTAACGGGTATATTCAAGTTTATGTTTTACATATGTTCATATAATGAGGATGTTTACCTGCAACATTAGCAAATGGATTTTTAACTCACAAGTTCATGAGACACAATTTGATAATTTCAGTTAAATTTTAAAGGAAATAACGTAGCTAAGCCATATAATACGTTTGAGTAAGAATTTGTTGCATTTATTAAAAAACATTTCCCGTACACAATTTTCAGTGCTTTAAGTGATTGTTTTCAGATATTTCTTTGGTACTAGACCAGAGCAGTCTTTGAACTTTGATCTCGGGCAATCAGCTTTTAACACACAAGTCAAAAGTCATCTTTTAAAATAACTATTCACTAAAAGTGTTTAAGCTTACATCAGGTCAGTGTTATTTTCATAATTTTCATTAAGCTTTTTAAAATTCTATTCTAAAGAAAGCATTAAAAGATTAAGCTTCAGAAGATGTTAGGGGCAAATAACGTCATCTGAGCGCTTTAACAAATTTTAAGATAGAGTGGTAGTTTGAAATATCTAAATATTACTTCCCATTTAGATTTTAAAAGCCTTAAATAATTAATAGATGTAATTTTACTAAAGTTGCTATAGTTGCTTGAAAGCACTCATAGACGACACAAATCATTTTTAAAAAATGTTAAATTATGAAACCATTTTATGTCTAATAAATTTATTCAACAGTTTAACCTACACATGGTTTCAAATTTAGGAACTCCTCTAAGTAAAATATAAACTTTTAATAGCGTCCATTTTATAGTTATCTTCTTATGTTCAGCATTGTTTTTGGATTTGATTCAATTACAAAGAAGATATTTTGACTTTGAAATGTATAAATTTCCTTAATGTTTGATTTGGTTACTAACTCATGATGTAGGCATGAGCATCAAACAATTGTCAAACAAGTAACATCAGCGGAAACGTTATTTTGATTCTGATTTTTTAAAATCTTATATTCATGAGTTAATGTTTGGGTTGTATTTTTAAAAATCCAAACAGTTCTTACATTGTCACTTGTGCCGAATCGTTATAAAATGTATTTAATATATTCCACAATAACAAATTAAGCATGATTTAGAATGTATTGATTTCTTTTATCAAAACCTTTCAACATTGAAACAAATGTTACTGAATTTTTCGATTGGGAAACTTTAAAAAAAATATCAAATGAATGGCATATTTCGAAATTTAAACTTGGTATTTGGATTTCATCGAATTGATCCCTGAGAGATATTCTATTTGACTTTGTAATGAACAGTAGTTAGTTAAATTAGTGAAATAAAAAATGCAGAATGGATATAGGCGTGGGGTGAATAAGAATTGTTAAATTCAATATGCAACGAACAAAACTTGTGTTGAAATCAAGCATTGATATAAGAATACATTTTAGCTCAGTTGGTGTTCAGATTTAATGTACGGCGGCATTTGCTGCAAAGTTTTACACATAACACACATTTAGTAAACATGGTCAAAAGAATGATTGGTAGAGGAAAATGTTTGTTCAGCAATCATTCTTAAACATATCTAAATTCAACGCTATTTTTAATTTGAAACGATTTTTTGATAACACATAATTGAATAGATGATATTGGTTTGGTAACAGCTGAGTGAATGACATCTTAAACATGTAAAGCTAATACCCCTTTTGGTTTTCGGGCGTATTACATCTTTCGTTGCTAAATTGGTTACATAATTCCAAATCTGACAACCGATTTGTATCTGGTTATGTTTTTATCACACTCGCCGCAGGAACAACAGAATTAATAGAATGACATAAAATTATTATAAATTTAATATAAGATAAGATAAGATTTGAAATATGATTTCATCAAAAACATACATTTCCCTCAGATGGGGCAAATAATTTACCAAATTACTCATAACCACCAATTTACTAATAAGAGGTTGGTTGGTTACAGAAAAGTACAGGTAAACAATAAATAACAATCGCAGACCAGAAAGACGCATGATGACATTGTTCAACCGTAGTTCTTTTTTTTTATCACTTTATTTCTTTTTGTAGGCATCACGTCAATACACAACATACATTTTCAAAATAATATGTACATATTGATCAAGTGTGGCAGGTGGTGTCAAATCGACAAGACATTGTAAGTTTCGGTATACAATTACATGGTAATGTGACAGTTTCAGTAGAAATGGATTATGTAAAAAGGCTGTGGCATGAGGACCAGAAGGAGATGAACTTTTCATATCTACACTCAGTGTAAAGATGCTGTTTACTGACGTTATAGGTATCTTGAAGGATAGACTTAAGACCATTGATGTGCGGCCTCTTGTTCTGGCATTTACATTATATGTAATGTTTAGTAACAATAAAGATCAAGTTTAATACATCGTTTCTCTTTTCCTGGTAACCAAATATAGTATGTGTTATATCTGGCTCTAAGTTGATTCCAGAATTCAATTCAATCCAATTTAACAAGTGACGCCACAAGCTTTTTACATGTACACAATCAAATAAAAGATGTTTTATAGTTTCATTTGTATTGTTGCAAAATGTACATAAAGGTGAAGTTTGTAATTTGTAGATAACAGCACTTTTGTTAGTTGTCAGTATTCTATGAATAATGCGATATTGAAACCATCTTAATTTACAGCTAATAGTGCTTCGAAATGGGATATAATTATAAACTGTCCATAATTCTTTACTTATATCTGCGCCAATGTCAATTTCCCACTTTCTTTCATAGTTGACTTGATTTTCTAGACAATCTTTTTTCATTAGTTCTGTGTAGAATTCTTTACATCCTTTTGGTGCTTTGAATAGTATTTTCAAATGATTTGGAATAAAAGGCACATTTACCTGTTTGTCTAATAATAGTGAATTTTTGAAAATACATTCTCTTATGCAGTTAATCAAGCCCATGTATTCCAGAAAGTTTGTTTTGACAGGGTATATTTTACAAAATTCTGAGAATTTTAAAAAGGAACCATCTTCTTTCAGAAGATCGTTAATGTATTTTACATTTGATGTTACATAACGTTTGATCAGCACAGGTTTTTTGTCAATCAATATGTTGTCATTTGTCCAAATGTTCTCTGTTTTAACATCATTAATAGTTCTGTTGCTTTGTAAGGTGGCCCATGCATTGAAAACATCTTTCCAGAAAGTGTTTTTAATATGTGGTATAATACATTTTCTTAGATAAGTTGATCCCATTTCTACAGGGTCTAAAACACTATTTGGTAGAAAGGCATCTGTTAGATTTTTTAGCTTATTACTTTTAGTATACAATCTTCGTATCCATGATATTTTCTGAGATAGTATTGTTTCAAGGATCAGAGGGGCCTTTAGACCACCTTGTTTATAGTCTTGAACAATCAAGTTTCGTTTTATTTTATCTGGTTTACCTCTCCATGTAAATGAGAAACACTTTTGTTGTAGCTTATTAATTGTATCTGCACTTGGGTTAGGGATTGATGTAAAGAGGTGATTTATTGTTGGCAGAATAAGACTTTTCAAAACTGTGATTCTATCTATAGGTGTGAGGTCCCTACGTCACCATAATGTCATCTGATTATCAATTTTCTTAAGTTTATCTTTGTAGTTTCGTTCAACCATTTCTGCCATATTATGTTGAAATTGTATACCAAGAAGTGTGAAAGGACGCTGTGTCCAATCCATGTCAAGCGAGTCATAGTATTTTGTGGAAGAAAACTTATTTGATCCTATCCATATAATTTTAGTTTTTTCAATATTCATTTTGAGACCAGAGAAGGAAGCATATTTTTTTTTAAAACAGCAATGGCTGCATTCAACCGTAGTTCTGCCAGCCATCCTAACACACATATTTGGTAAATGAAATTGACGCTCTCTTAATGCAATAATCAGATTCAACAAAGAATCACCCATAGTCCTATCCAGAGATCCTTTGGTTCATAAGATTGTACAAGCATTGTGAGAATTGATATCATGATGATTGGGGATCAGAGGATTCCTAGTTGAGGCAAAGTTTAATATTGACCAAGAAATACTCTTCTAAGGGCTTGTTGATTTCAAATGTGTTATGCTTCCTGATTTGTTAAGGTCATATACCTAAAGATATTCGACTGCCTCGTTGTGAAGTTCCTTAAAGTAAGTGGTAATGTTTTATGCGATAATATTCTGTATTGAAGTGAACAATCGTTTCTTCAAAGTGCTAATTTCCTGAATAGTTTCTTACATGTTTTTCCTCGTAGATAAAGACACTTTAAGGAATTGGTATTTAAGGTAAGGCATTCCTTATATATTTTTATTGGTTAATTTAGTTATAATGTTAGCATTTTTTACAACCAATTTCAATTATTTTTCTCAAATTTTAAAAAGGTGTATTCTATTGCAAATATGCGTTCACAATGGAAATCAAAATAAGAACAAATTGAAAAGTATGTATCAAGAAAAGCTACGTTATTAAGATAAGTTGCTCTTCAAAATAAAAATATTTAAAAATAACGATCTTTATATTTTGTAAGAGGAGAAAAACTGCAAAAGTGCACCTGTTTCTCATCAAAATCGTCCAATGGGAGTGATTTCCTGAGGTAATATCCTCACGTCGTTAAACTCGAAAGGTTTGGGATAAACAGTGATAAGTGATTAACAGCAGCAAACTACAAATTGCATATCTATTTATCGAACAATTAGTTATGAATTGTAATACCAAGGTATTCATATTGAGTAAGAAAGATGTTTATGCCTTTTAGGGGTATTATTCAAACGTCGATTTCAAAACCATTTTGCCTTTAATGGAACCATTTGCTTGTTTAAAGCTACATTGACCAAATATGATATGACTTTACTATAAAATATGATTTTAAAAAATGTTTGATTTGGTATATATCTATGATGATGGAATTATCAACAATTGAGAAATAACTCATCTTATGATATTGTATTTTGATTCTGTAAACCTATTAACCTTTAAATCATAGTGTGAATGCTTGATATTGTTTCTTAGCGATTGCACTTGATTTGATATCTTTCAAGGTTAATATATTATTCATTTATTGAAATGCTATGAGACTATTTCATGACGGATCCCAAAATTAACTATTTGACAAGCAGAAACTCATTTCCTCCCTATGGAAGGGAGGCTTTCATCAGTTGCTCAGTTTAATTATTTGAGTATTAGGAGCCCTGAGGATAGAGTGCGTGCACTCACGAATCTTGGTTATCATTTTATTTCAATTGTCAAACAGCTCAATTTTGAATTTGAAATAACTTTCATTTCATTTAACTTTTTTACGAGTGATCACACATTAAACCCATGTACATCAAACGTTACAATCAAACACTCATAAACATATTGTGAAAATATTAAATTATGCTTTTTTTTGATGATATTATGTTCTCACAAATATTGAGGGGGCAGTAGCACGTTTTTTGAAAATTTTATATTTTAAATTTTTCACTGATAATTGGACCCTAATGCTAAATGTATCACTTTGATAGTGTCAAAAATCTCATTACACAAGCCAATCATCCAAAGTGACAGGACAAAGTATGAAGATTCACATAAATTCCATTGGCAGCCATTTTTGTGTGAACACCTTTAATTCATTTTGTGTAAGAAAAGGAATCGCATGACTTAACTTTACATAATAATTTTGATTTATTACTGCTTCATTTAGTTAAGATACATTGTCTTTTGATTAGAATCATTTATTTTCATTTTCCTGACATTACCTTATATTCCCCCTAAAAACGTGCTACTGCCCCTTTAATAGATAAAATAATGCAAATGAGTAGGATTTCAAAACGGTTTTAAATGTATGATCCGTAAAAGGTCCTTACAACATGGACTATCACGTTAATGTAGAACCCAGCGACTCAATAAATCAACACAATTTACAGCTCAACAGAATATGTCCCCGCCAAAGGCTGTAAATTACCAGGATTTATGTCTTGAATAGTCTGGTTCGGTTAACCACAATTAATGGGCACATTATCTGCAATTCGATGCTGTTAGTTATCTTAAGAAAAATATCTATTCTACTTTATTTTGAAATATGGAGATTAGTCATATCATAACATGTAACCGAAGTTACTGTATCTTTTACTTATAATATCGTTTGCGTTGGAGAAATGTTACTTTAATGTCATTTATTGAAAATATTTTCCTAGCAACGTGGAATAATTCGCTATCAATAATTCGAAATAAATGGAATAATTCGATATCAAGCTTGTCTTCTAGTGCTGAAGATTCACTTTGATTATGAAGTGAATAGTAGTAGATGTTCTTTCCAAAATATGTAACTGCAGTATTGTTATTGTTTGGTAGACTTCAATTACTGAATAAATTTAGTATTATATTATTTTTTGTTGATAAGATCATTTAAAACAAAGACAAACATTTAACTGAAGCCTTTTCAGCTAAACTATTAATTGAAATATGAAGCAAAAACATAAACGTCAAATCAATTTGTTACTTTCCTAGTGGGTTTTCAAAGCCAATGTAGATGGGTAATTATATGAAGCGCTTGAAAGATGCATCTTCTTGGAAAAGACACAGTTTCCCATGGATTTATCACGGCAATTGCAACATTGCAACATCTGACATTGCAAAAAACTTACTCATCGGGTAATTTTAAAGTTCACTTCCCAAGGTTTCTCAAAAGACAAGAGATTCAATCATTATCTTATTATACAAAATAATAACACTGTCGCCGTTTAACCATTTCTAAAAGTTCATATAAACCGGGATATGAGTGATACAAACCTGCATTTTTTCAGATCTTGATTTTCTTATATAAGTCTTTGGAATTGTTAACCAGCCTTCTGACACAGATAATCATCAATGTAACTCAAAATGAAATGTCATGATAATATTTCGTGAGGGATCTTCAGATTAGAAAATAATCAGCCAGAAACATTATCCTCATTCTTTTGGAAAAGAGGATTGCAATTTAGGGCAAGTTCAATGAATATTGATTTAAGCATGAAACCCCGAAGACCAGGTGCATGTACTAATCCTTTTGTTATAAAGCTAAAAGATGATATATTGTGTCTGTGTTTGTAATAGAATGGTCCTTTAACCTATTCTTTATTTTGATGCTTGTGTTTAATTATTGATAAATGAGCATTTGTATTGACACTTACAGTCACACATCAACGACTGGTCAAAGGAGTACAGAAATCTCAATTCACCTTTATTAACATTTTGTAAGATTAAAAGTTACCATCATTTGTTTCAGTTATAATAACGAAATCTCTAGAAGTTATTTTTATATTTTTACTTATATTGCAATTGTGATTCTTTTCCAGCACTTTTCACATTTCACAAAAAGTCAAAGATTGAAATCGAGATCAACAACATCTGGTGTTTTGCCTGAGGGAATGTGATCTTGAATTGGTACGTAATTGAAACACAACGGACTCGAAAGAACATGCTAGAAAACTAGTCTTGAAATGGCATTGACATCAGGTATTGTCCAGATGTTTACTTAAAAACTGATGTCGATGGTCACATTAACTTAAACCAATTTCAACCAAGGCAAATGTGAGCACGGCTCACAAACCCCCGCTGTTATTTCTCCGCAATTACAATGACAATATCAAACATATTCATTCAGTCATGTGAAAGTGATATCTATCAATGGAGTAGGGGAGACCAGGGCAAAGCGCGCCGTCGGGGCAAAGTGACCAAGCCTTATTTCTCCTTAACGATCGACAAATGGCGTGGTTTGTCATTATCAACCGATGAATGCAAGCGTTAAGAAGGGTTGTGATCCATGTTTGCATCGTTATCGTGAGTTGTAGATTTACCATTGCAAAAAGTTTAAAAAACGTCATTTTTCTTTAAGGAAAGAATCTGTCCGAATCCACATATTTCATAGAAACACAAAACGCAACATTGAACTCTAGTGTATCAATTAAACAAAAATATATCACCTTTTCATTGAATTAGCAGTTTTGTAATTCATTGCTTAAATTATTTTCTATGATGCACATATCGAATGCTACCCTCAAAGGGGCAAAGTGAGCCGGGGGGAGCGCTTTGCCCCGAGTGATCTCAAATGTTTTTTTATGGTCAACACATTAGTGTCAGAGATATTTATTATTTTTCTTAAGCAAATATCGTAAAATGGAATTGTAATTTTCATTCTATAATTTTCCTGTATTTAAAAAAAAGTGATATTATTAACGAAGTATCAAAATTATATCATAGGATTTTTATTTAATTTAAAAACACGTATATTTTATTAAATAATTTAGCCTTAGTTTTGATATTTATTATAAATTTTGTTTTATCCCTAAACAATTAAAAATATAGCAGTCAATCAGAGATCAGATGTTTGTAAACTGTGAAATTTGTCTTTTAAACCAATCAATTCATTTATTTATTTCATACTTTTATTGTTTTCTGATATTTAATGAGTTAAATTGTGAAGACTCATATAGTTCTTAATAATTCGTATATAGTAATCATGTAAGTGTTTGGTTAAGAACTGCCAAAATCTAGGTCCACGACATATGAAAGTATTTGTTCGTTCTTTGCATACTGAGCCTTGGTTTTTATTTTTGTTAAAGTTTTTAAAGGGTGACTGTAAGCTGCATAGCACTTTCAAAATCAGTTGTGGATGGTAATGGCTTATTATAGGTGTTTGACATATTACATTTTCCCATGGGCGCTTTGCCCCAAACTACGGGGCAAAGTGCACCGCCTTTGTCGAAATACATTTTCGTATATATCTCTTTATGCAGGCGTGGTAGGTTACAAAGCTTTTGTCATACAATAGTTTATCTGACGAGAATTAGAGACATGCTGCAAGTTGCATTCTAAACATGTTGATGTGCCGAGAAAACACGCTTATATGTTAGGGGGCGCGCTTTGCCCTGGTCTCCCCTAAGGGTGAGTTTAAACAAAATAATAACTAAAGTCTAGAAGTCATATCTTTAAAATTTAAAGAAATAAAACAAAGTCAGGACATTTGATTATTGTTGGTCCAAGTTTGAAAATGCTATGGCCAAAATGTTATGGGGGCATTGCCACCTATGATTTAAATCTCTGAAAGATACATCAGTGGGAAATGAAAATCTCACATTTGGTATATGAAGTCAAATAGTTTTCAAGTCATGCTTCAGAGACTGTTCAAGTCAGAAATTCGGCAGTTATGGGACCAAACAATTTCGGTACCTTAGAAATTTCCCCCCCAAAGGCGCATTTGCACCGATCCGCATAAATCACATCCATATAAAATTAAATGTTTCAGACACACATAAATTTCAAGTTATGCTCCGGAAACGGAACAAAGTCAGAATTTTGGCCGTTTTAGGTTGTACCCTAGATTTGTAACCCCCAAAAGGCACATCTGCACCACATATAAAATTTCAAGTTCCTGAGTCAAATATATTTCAAGTTATGCTCCGGAAACGATTTTGGACGCACGCACAGACAGACAATCGGGGCGCGTATATATATCATTATATATTTTCTGCTGAAATTGGAAATAGATGATTCGATTTTCTATTTGAAACCTAATTTTATTATGATACTTTCGCGGCAGAGATATGTATTTTAACGTTATTTATTTGGAAAAGGGCTTGTCAAAATTGTATAAATTGCATCTTTCAGAATTAAGCTGGTGTTGTGGAATGTAAGCCTATTGAATAGTACACTTTATTATATTCAGTTAGAATTTTGAATAAAACAATAATTGCATTTTCCCAAATGGAATGTTGCAATAGTTTTTGATAACTTGATAAATTCTGTATGTTGGGGCGTTAGATAAAAATCTTATGTGTAAAAGAAATCCACATGCACTAAACATGTGCTAGAATATAATATGATGCATGAAATTTACTTCTTGCAGCTGTAAAATACTCTGATGTAAATACAGTTTGAATTCGAATACATCTGAGTATTATCATTCACCGTTGTCAACATAGCAATCGTTTTCTTGGGGCAGGCCGATGTTCAACCCAAATCTACGGTGCAATAATTGAATCACAGAATTACTTATTCCGGGGATTTATTTAATTTGGAAATTTGGCTCGGAAGAACAGACACAACAATAACAGGTTTGTACTTTCTCCTGGCAGTCATAATACCACTCATATCCCTTTATCAGAATTGATGGTCCCTTGGAGTTTACAATAATTCAACAACAGAATGGCAGTTAGGTCCAGAAATTCTGAGCTTTATTAGATTATGCTAGCGTTTGGCGAATACATAGCCGAGTTGATACCTTCCTTTCGATAAAAGCCTAGAAATACATAAGTTATTTGGTCTTTTTGAAAACCAATTTCAATAATGCAAAGAATGTTATTTTTATAGTACAATCTCGAGCAAACTGAACGTCACTATATGAAATTAGAGATATTTCAAACCACGAATGAAAATTCCGACTATAACAGGCTTATGTAGTGTCTCCGGATGCCCACTCAAATAAGTGTAACCGATATCGTGGGGTGTCAAAGGAGAACCAACACTGGTTACGGGTTGTGAGGGTTTATTCACTCAAGTGCGATGGAAGCACTAGGAACTGATAAGTTACCCTGCAACACATAATGTTATACAATGTAAAATACATCACAATCCAACATAAACATGTTTAAAATAAATATCACATTTCATAAAACAGTACCGCAAAACATGTTATGTTATGCCTCATATATAATACACAAAAACATTATGCATTGCCACCAATCATTACGTTATACATGATTATGACAGAGATGTGTGGCATAGTACACATAGCAAAGGGAGATAATAAATGAAGCTTGCATTTACTATTATAACACTTATTGAAGTAATACACAATAAGCTCCATATATACATTACGAATTAATTACCACAATTTGATAATCAACAGTACCAATACATACATCACATTATGCATGATATGCATAATAGTAGAAATATATAAACACACATGAAACATTAAAATATTCAAACAAGCATACCCTGAATGTGGTTCCGGGGTGATCAGTCCTTAACCACAAGGATACTGCATTATCATCATCATCATCATGTCCTGAATACAATATGTACATTAAATATAAAACGATTCAGACATGATGATAAATAATACATGAGTAAGAAGTGATAATGACCTAACATGTCGAAAGATTAGTTCACACACGTCAATTAAATAAAATAATCATTCACTCACCTTTCTTCACAATACTCAAGAAACACTCATACAAAGAAGAGAAAGAAATAAAAGCCTACTTTAGAATAAAATAGTATTGATGAAGTAAATTATTTAGATTGTAAGATTTATACAAAATGGCGGCAATCACCATTACCTTTACAATGATAATTTACACTAAGTTAAGTTTTACATTAGTTATGAAATATAAATGATTTATGCAATACAAGTGTTATACTTTACTCTAAACCACTAAATACATTTATGATATAAATTATATTGATTACTAACCTTAGAATATCATAGCTTTCTCTTTAACCGTCTGTCAGTCTATCTGTGCTGAGTGCTGTGACAGTTGTGCAATATGGAGGTAAGTGCACTGATTTGAATCAGCCAATAGGAGGACAGATTGGGGTTAATTGTAAGAAATATACATGATAAAATGGAATAACCTAACCTCCCTATTATATAGCTAATAGACTGATCCACTGCATGAGAAACCTTAAGCTAACAATACTACTTGCAGAACAACAGGAAACTATTAACCTACAACTAAAAGCATATCAATAAAAACAGAAAGACTTTACATGAACAACAAGTTTATTATAAAAAGCTATTTACAAACGCCTGCCACATACTTCCCCCCATCGGGAAATGACGTCCCGTCATTTCTTCTTGCCTGCAACAAGATCCAGGAGAGTATCCGACAGTTTGTGGCGCTGATCCTTGAATCTGTCATCAGCTATGAGGGAGCTGAGAAATTTGGCCCGAGCAAGCCAATCTGGTGATTCTGAATCAGCACTCGACACAGCAGAGAACACATAATCACCACTTCGCATCCAGTTGGGCTGATTCCTGGTTCTGGTAGAGCGCCTTGGATTTGGTTGGTCGTCTTGCTGTTCCTCTGTGTCGTCATCTTCTGCCTCGTCACCACCTGCTGCCACAGATCCATCTTCTTGCTGCTCATCCTCAGGATCAACAGTATCAGTTGGCTCTTCCTCCCCTCCCTCAGTAGGAGTCCCATCTCCTTCAATAGCTCCTGTCGGCTCCTCTTCAGCTGGCCTGTCCACTGGAATCTCAGTAGAAGCTGAAGGTCTTGAAGGTAGGGTGATTAACACAACTGATTCTTCATCCGATGAATCTTCTCTGATGCTGGCATCTCTTATCTTAATCCTCTGTCTCGGTTTAGGCACAGGTGGTAACACTTGTCTTGTCCGGGGTTTCGCTGTCACTGGTGGCTCCTTGAGTTGGGTATTCCTGTCTGGTTTTGATCCATTCCTCAAGTGGCTAATGACTTCTGTCAGTATTGGGTCCTTGGCTTGAGCTTTCCTCCAGTCCCTGGCATTCTGTTCGCATCTGTCGTCACTCAGATCAAAGTCATCTTGGTCCACAACATCAGCAGAGAGACATAAACTTTCCACAAAGTTGCTGGCGTGCACAGATTGACAGATGGCAGAAACAGATTCAATCCCAATCTGTTCCATTTCTTCCAAATTTTCTTTGACAGGTAGGCGAGATAGAGCGTCGGCATCCATGTTGGCTTTGCCGGGACGGTACTTGATGGTAAAGTTGTAACTTGACAATGAAGCCAGCCATCGATGACCTGTTGCATCCAGCTTTGCTGTTGTTAGGACATACGTCAGAGGATTGTTGTCCGTGACAACCACAAAGTCATGGCCCCACAAGTAATCATGAAACTTCTCCGAGATAGCCCACTTCAGACACAAGAACTCAAGTTTATGTGCTGAGTAGTTTCTCTCGGATCGGCTCAATCCTCTACTCGCATAGGCTACAACCCGTGGCTGTCCTCCCTGTTCCTGGTATAACACTGCACCAAGTCCATGTCCACTGGCGTCGGTATGAAGCTCGAAAGGTTTAGCACAGTCGGCATATCCCAGAATTGGTGGCACAGAGAGACGATGTTTCAGTTCCTGAAAAGCATGTTCCTGTTTGTCTCCCCAGATCCAGTCGACTTGCTTTGCAGCTTTGTTTTTCTTGGATGCAGACTTGGGCATTAACTCCGAAAGTGGCTTGGCTATTTTAGAGAAGTCCTTGATGAATTTCCTATAATACCCAGCAAATCCAAGAAATCTGCGCACTTCCTCTGGATTGGTTGGAGTTGGCCATTCCTGAACTTTATTGATCTTTTCTGGATCCGCTTCAATTCCATGTTCCGAGACTATGTAACCGACGTAGCGAACTTTCCTTCTGAAGAATTTGCATTTCTTCGTTGCCAGTTTGAGACCGGAATCCTTGATCCTTTGAAATACTTGCTGAAGACGTTCAAGGTGTTCCTCATAAGTTCTTGAAAAGATGATGACATCATCCAGATAGATTAGGCAGGTGTTAAGGTGTAAGCCTTCCAAGCATTGCTCCATTAGACGTTGGTATGTTGCCGGCGCATTGGAGAGTCCAAACGGCATTCTGTTGTACTCGTAAAAGCCAAGTGGTCCAACGGTGAAAGCTGTGCGTTGCTTGTGTGATTCCTCAATTTCTACCTGGTGATAGCCACTTTTCATGTCAAGTACAGTAAAGAACTTATTTCCTCCCAAACAGTCCAGCAATTCTTCAATTCTCGGCAGCGCATAACTGTCCTTGATAGATCGTTCGTTCAGCTCGCGAAAGTCAACACACATGCGCAGTCTTCCATCCTTCTTCTTTACTAGCACGATGTTAGATGCCCAAGGACTGTGTGACTTCCGGATGACACCAGCTGAGAGTAGAGTCTGAAGATGATTCCTCACTTCGTCATACATCGCTGGTGGAATTCTTCTGTGGCGCTGCTTGAATGGTACTTCGTCAACGAGATCTATCCTATGCCGTACCATGTGACTGCAACCAATGTCATCATCATCCTTCGAGAAGATGTCAACATACCTCTTGATGACATCAAGTCCCTGACTCAGTTCTTGCTTGGTGAGGTCACTGTCATCCAAGTCCACTTGTCTAATGATGTCATCCAACCTGCTGACTTCTTCTGAAGGTGGCTCAGGAATAGAGACGGGCTGGATCTCACATAGTAGCGCTCTCGGTGGTATGACG
Source organism: Steromphala cineraria (assembly GCA_916613615.1). Taxonomy (NCBI): domain Eukaryota; kingdom Metazoa; phylum Mollusca; class Gastropoda; order Trochida; family Trochidae; genus Steromphala; species Steromphala cineraria. The sequence continues at coordinate 10,403,829 of OU744730.1, forward strand.
ATAGTCCGGGTGGTGACATTGGATATGTGGACATCAACTGTTCCTTGGTCCTGGTGGTTGTAGGTGATCAAGGTTGGAGCAATGTCTAGATCCTGTGGTAGTGGAGAGTTCAAGGTTGACTGGAGTAAGGCACATGTGATAGGTAACTTGAATCCTTTGGTTACTTGTCCTTTGATAACCATACTGGAGTTAGGTGGGACTATCAAGTTCTTGTCATCTGTACTCCTTAGCAATCCTAAACAGTGTCCACGTTTCTCAAGTTCCTTGTCTCGTAGCGTGATGGTCCTGTATGCGATGTACCAAGGCGTGTGCAGGTTTGCCTTCTGTAGAAACCTGACTCCATGTTGCTCCTTACATAGGTCCAAGAAGAAGCGAAGCACATTCGTTCCTAGCAGAGCTGGTACCTTAGCGTTGTATCTTGTATCCGGTACTATGAGCATCAGGCAAGATACAAATCCATCATCTGACAACATACCTCCTCCAACAGGACTGATGTTTACCTTGACATATCCAAGATAGGGAAGCTGGTCTCCTCCGGCACACTCTATGTCTAAGATGTCTCCAATGGGCTGCAGTGGAATGGTACTGAAGTTATCCCGGTAGAAGCTCTCAGACATAATGGAAACGGTGGCTCCTGTATCCAGTAGTGCTGTGACTTGCAGACCTTCAATCCCTATTGTTACTTCTGTTGAGTCACCAACTAGTCCGTCTGGTATATCTGAAGTGTAGGGGCGTGTCTTGTAGCCTAAGGGTAGCCCCTTCCCGTAGGCCTGTCCAAGTTTAAAGGTCGCTTAAGATGGTCTAGGCGCACACGACATCCAACGGCGATATGTCCAGGGTAGCCACATCTCCAACATTTGATTGGTTCTCTCTCCTGAAAGCCTTGTTCTCCCTGACCTGTGTGCTGGAGTGGAACTTGCGGCTGTGGTGGTATCTGGTACTGAGGATACTGTGGAGGTGGTCCTGGTGGGTGATAAGGCGGTTGATGTACAAGAGGTGGTTGCACTGGAACCTGAAAGGCTGGCTGGTCCTGATAGGGAGGTCCATTAGGCTTGCCTTGTCTCCTTCCTCTTCGCCCATGTTGTCCACTTGCTTGAGAGGGAGGTGGTTGATGGAGTAGAACTTGTGCAGATTGTCGGTCCTTAAGTTCAGCAAGCTCTGCCTTGATGTCCATCATCATAGCTCTCAAGTCGATCACCTCGTCCTTTGTTACCACAGTAGTATCCTGAGTAGCTGTCATCTTGACTGTCGCTGTTTTCTTGGTGCTGGTACCTGTGGGTGACTTGTTCCTCCTCAAGTCAAATTCAACCTCACGCAGACACAATCTCAGTTCATCGAAGTTAAAGATGCTTTCGTACTTGTGGGCTGCAAGGCTCTTCAGTTCAGGTCGAAGTCCTTCCCACATCTTGCTTCGGAGCATGTCGTCCTGGTCTTGAGATGTGAGGGCACGCTGTAAAGTGATCTGGTAAAGGATCTTCTCCAGACGACATCCCCAGGCTGATACATCCTCATTCTCCTCTTGCCTTGCTCCATAGAACTGGGACATGAGTGTCTCCTTCCTCCTTAAAGTCCCAAAGGCACTCCTCAACTTGTTGGTGATGTCCAGTACAGTGGCTGTGTGACCAAGCTTCATAGCACAGAGAGCTGCCTCACCCTTCAAGGACTTCCTGACGGCTTGTAGGATGACTCCATCGCTGTAAGTCTTCGACTGAAGAAGACAGTCAACCTCATACCTCCACAAGTCGTAGGGGGTGTCCTTGCCACTCTCACCACTGAAGAAAGGTATCTTTGGAAAGTAGTTGATGGAGGGTGCTGTAACCTGAGTAGGAACCTTGCTTTCTGGAGGTGTTAACACGGCATGGGACCCTTCAACCTTGATGCTTGGGGCTGTTCCTTGAGTAGGAGGATCTCCAACCTTCAACAAGGCCTCTGGCACAGTCTCCACGAGAGGTCCTTCTGCCTGTGCAATGCCACTGATCCATGCCTTGAAAGCCTCAGGTGTATCATGCTTAGGAGCTAATCCCATCTTGGCAAACACTGTCAAAAGACTATTCATATCTTCCTCGCTGAGATCCATCTTGGAATATGCACTCACAAAATCCAAGAAACAATTCCAAGAAATCCCAAAATATGAATGAAGCACAATTGAAACACAAAGTTTTCACACAAAAAGTGAATCACAATTTCACACAAGCACTGGTAAATTCACATGATGGCACTCCTTTGTGTGAATGAAGAACAAAAATGAACAATGTGAATTGATGTGAAGTGGAATAAGGGAAACAGAAAATGAAAAGTTAAATTTAATCAAATTAAATTAAGTTAATATTAGGGTTAGTTGTTAAAGGAAACAATACTTGTGATAATAATTCACAAGTGGAACAAGGTGAACAATAACACGTTGAGCAATTAAGACTATAGCGAAATTGCAAACACAAATAAAGAATGTGAAGTGGTTAGGATATTATGAAATTGCAAACAATAAATGCCAACAGGAATTCAGAAAATTTAACAGATTAAATGAACTTAAGGTTTAAGGGTGCTATAAACAGGTGTTGAAAACTAAGTTATATTTGCAACACAACAACAACAATGCAATATTGAAATGAATTAGAGAAATAACATGGCAGTATGATATGCAATAAGAACATTAATCCACCTGTAACACAAAGGGACTGTGTAATTGTAATTGATAATTAGGACATGGTGGTCACTGAAACACAAAGGGGGTGTGTAACTGTGGAGGGTAATTTAGGACATAATTTCACATCTGAAACACAAAGGGGATTGTGTAAATTACAATGCACAAAGTGGAAATATGTAACATGATGTAAATACAAAATGGCAATATGTGGGATGCAAATGCAATTTATATTAACTAAGTGGATAATACCTTATATACCCTAAGTACTAACAATAAAGTAATTAAAGAAAATTAGTAATCTAAACCTGAATTTAACCAAAGTAAATTAACCAGCAAAATTAACCAAAGTGAATGAACAAAGCAAAAGTTACCAAGTTAATTAACCAAAGAACCTTACCAAAAAACCTAACAAAGATAACCTAGCCAAACCTAATTTACAAAATTAAACTAACCGAGCATGATTAACTAAGATACACTAAACCAAATACTATCCCAAATACACTAACCCTAAGTAGAGATAAGGAAAGGCAAAGGATAAAGAATGAACTAAGGCATGGTTATAAGAAGATGTATCTAAGTGCGGTGCTACATGCAATACTAAACAGTCGGTCGTAAGGCAGTCAAATAAATTGAAGACTTACATATTAAATTTTATTTAAACCTATCTTTAATAACTAATTTAAATGAATAGGACAGCAAAGAATAGCAATAATTCAATCACACAAACTCACATGGTTGCATACACAAAAATCCTAAGTGTGTGAATAATCAATTAACTAATTAACTAAGTAATTAACCAGTGTATTAATTAACTAATTAAATAATCTTAACATAAGTTAATCTAACAACTGAAGGTTAGATAAACCTAAGTTTAGATGAAACTTATCAAAGTGTAGGCCTACATAATGTAAACAAACAATAGCAAAGTACAAAAAATACTAAAGGTGATCACCAAATGTTAACAAAAACGTTGAACAAAGGAAACGCTACATGATATTTGTAAACAAAGCAAATATTTTCAAACTTCACAAAAGGTGTAAACAGTAGTAAGTTATTACAAAATAATTACATGTTAAATGGCTGCAGCAAACAATTACAAAATTCAAAAATAGACTAAGCCGGCAATAGGAGTAGAACGTAGACAATAATTACATTATTAAACAATAATAAGCTGAATTATAATATTGCAAAAATTTAGAGTCTTTGATATAAGAGTCAAGGTCACTTCAATCACATGTTATAAACAAGTCTCAAAACACAAAGGTAAATACCGTGAACAGTCCAAGAATAACACAAGTCCAGGAATCACAATATCACAGACGACGAACGCGCATATCCATGATGATATCACTGATGATGAGGACGTCTCGAATCCAACGTGGAAAGCAGCATTTCCTCACTGGGGGCTCCAAGTTGTAACCGATATCGTGGGGTGTCAAAGGAGAACCAACACTGGTTACGGGTTGTGAGGGTTTATTCACTCAAGTGCGATGGAAGCACTAGGAACTGATAAGTTACCCTGCAACACATAATGTTATACAATGTAAAATACATCACAATCCAACATAAACATGTTTAAAATAAATATCACATTTCATAAAACAGTACCGCAAAACATGTTATGTTATGCCTCATATATAATACACAAAAACATTATGCATTGCCACCAATCATTACGTTATACATGATTATGACAGAGATGTGTGGCATAGTACACATAGCAAAGGGAGATAATAAATGAAGCTTGCATTTACTATTATAACACTTATTGAAGTAATACACAATAAGCTCCATATATACATTACGAATTAATTACCACAATTTGATAATCAACAGTACCAATACATACATCACATTATGCATGATATGCATAATAGTAGAAATATATAAACACACATGAAACATTAAAATATTCAAACAAGCATACCCTGAATGTGGTTCCGGGGTGATCAGTCCTTAACCACAAGGATACTGCATTATCATCATCATCATCATGTCCTGAATACAATATGTACATTAAATATAAAACGATTCAGACATGATGATAAATAATACATGAGTAAGAAGTGATAATGACCTAACATGTCGAAAGATTAGTTCACACACGTCAATTAAATAAAATAATCATTCACTCACCTTTCTTCACAATACTCAAGAAACACTCATACAAAGAAGAGAAAGAAATAAAAGCCTACTTTAGAATAAAATAGTATTGATGAAGTAAATTATTTAGATTGTAAGATTTATACAAAATGGCGGCAATCACCATTACCTTTACAATGATAATTTACACTAAGTTAAGTTTTACATTAGTTATGAAATATAAATGATTTATGCAATACAAGTGTTATACTTTACTCTAAACCACTAAATACATTTATGATATAAATTATATTGATTACTAACCTTAGAATATCATAGCTTTCTCTTTAACCGTCTGTCAGTCTATCTGTGCTGAGTGCTGTGACAGTTGTGCAATATGGAGGTAAGTGCACTGATTTGAATCAGCCAATAGGAGGACAGATTGGGGTTAATTGTAAGAAATATACATGATAAAATGGAATAACCTAACCTCCCTATTATATAGCTAATAGACTGATCCACTGCATGAGAAACCTTAAGCTAACAATACTACTTGCAGAACAACAGGAAACTATTAACCTACAACTAAAAGCATATCAATAAAAACAGAAAGACTTTACATGAACAACAAGTTTATTATAAAAAGCTATTTACAAACGCCTGCCACATAAGTATTTAATTTTGAATAATATCTGTTCAAGTTTCTGAACAAAGACACCTTTTAAGAAATCCATCTTTGATGATATGAGACTCATACAGTTTCAGACACCCAACTTTACAGACATTTGCATAACTTTTTTACTAGTTATAACATTTCTTTACTAAATTGTTTGGCAAAATTTGTATTTCTTGCATTAAAAATTGCATGTTTTTGAAGTTTTAATTTCTGGTGCTACAAATTGAAATGAATTGTATTTCGTATGAAATGTACATATGAAGTGACGGAATAAACCACACGTACTTGATAAATTTCTAGAATTCATGATGTCTTAGTTTCAGCTCTATACATTTTGGACCAGAAACTTTGAAAACGTAATCTCTGTATTTTACTCTGATGAAATTGTGAATACCTTTCCACAACACATGTGCTTATCACAAGGATTGAAAGTCGTTTATCCTAACAGGAGGTTTTATACTTTGTTGAAAATGCCTGTGGGTTCATTTCATAACTTCTTGATAAATCCAACAATTAAGGATCTTTAATGTGTTTGCAAAGGAGGAAAACTAAATAATTGCTTAGTAGGCTAATCGTTTGTGAAAAACGCTATAATGCGAATTACAGTAAACCCTGATTAAAATATCCCTGGTAATAATGCCAAACTGGATATAGTGCTTTTTAAATCATAAGTCAGTTTTCCATGACTATAATGCCAATGAAAACACACTGTTTAGGACAATGTTTAAACTGAATAAGGGTAATTGGCATGGCTCAAATAAATTGACACTGGGTGCATATTGTAAAGGTACTTTGTTCGATGGTTTATAGGCTTTAAAGTGACACAGAGTATCTTTCTTAAAATTTTATTTGGTTTTGATAAGCTACAAAATATCTAATATGCTGATTGAAGTTCATATCTCATCACTGGACTTCATCCAAATAACATCTCAAATACGTTTGGTATTCGAAATTAGGGAACCTATTAATTACAATACCTAATAAACACTATCGAATCAAATATATCTTCCTGTCAGCTTATGACCATGTTTTAAAATTACGTTTGGTGAATTTGTGCGCGGCACTCGAGCCACATTGTCCGGTTTTCGATCAAAATCCCGACTTTTAAATGGCCTTATTTTCGCTCTAATGTACTGATTGACCTTTAACTTGTTATTTTCAGTAACAGTTAGTGGTTCCCAATGTAATGACATCGATTTCAAAATTTGACATATGTGATCCTGTCAACATACATGTACTCTGTGTCTCTTTAATCACTTGAGAGACATTCTACCTGTCTCTTATTGATTTATTCATCACTTCTGTATGTAGTAGCTTTTTGGCCAACATGTTTCTAAATGCTTTACCTGGGTGTAATGCCAACCTGGATATAGTGCCATATTTTCTCGTGAACAAATGGTGGCACTATAACAAGGTTTTGCTGTATATGCTTTGTACAGAGGTTTTAGTCGTCATGATATATTGAACCAACTTCAACACGATCTCTCCCAATCATTTTAGCTCATACATGTATATTTTCTATGTGGAAGATGTCAGAATTTTTTTACTTCTTTTAAGTAGTATACATTTATATTGATATACATTTCAAAAGTCTGTGTTTAAAGTGTGCAATGTAATTCTTTTTTAACATTGTTCGTTGAAATTTATGAATTCCTTAAAATTTCATATCAAGAAGTGATATATGTTATTTTTCAGTTCTGTTTTAACCTTTGTCAATCGTTTGTCAATAGTTTGTAGATATCCACAGTCAATGTCTAATAATAATATATTCCTTAACATGGATATTCAAACGTCCTAATGTTTATCAATAAACTTCGCCATTTTATCAATTATATTTTAGGAATCCTCGATCCTCTTTTAAGAATTGCTTTCGTCAATTGCTATATTGCAATAAAAAAGTTGACTTGAAACTTGAACAGGAAATCAACTCATTTGATTGATGTTTCAAAATGCTTCAAAGGAGTAATCTATCTTATGAGAACAAAGGTGACCTAAATGTAATTTGAGGAATAATCGACCAGAAACAGATTTCCTTTTTCCTGAGCTTTAATTAAGTTAAACAAAACAAATACATAAAAAAGAGTTAAACACATTTGATAATTATTTTCTGATTGATTTGACATAATATGTGGTTTGGACCTATATGAGCCTAAAATAGATTTGACGTTTCAACAAAGAGAAACGAAGTCCCTTTTTTCAAAGATTCCTTAAATCAATTAATCAGTTCGATCGAAGGTTTAAATGGAGTTATCATATTTCAAAGAAAAATATATTAGTTTGTGCTCCACTCTTATCAATGAAGTTTCTCCAAACTAATGACTGCAGTATATGAAACTACAGGCATTTAATAATAATAATAATAATTTTTATTATTATTATCATTATTATTATTATTGTTGTTGTTGTTGTTGTTGTTGTTGTTGTTGTTGTTGTTGTTGTTGTTGTTGTAGGTCTGTTGATAATTGATTAATTGATTTAGGGCATCTTTGAAAAAAAGGACTTCGTTTCTCTTTATAAAAACATCAAATCTATTTTAGGCTCATATACAAAACAGGTATCGTTAAACACAGTGTGATTTTCTCCTTGAAAATCTTGGCCTGTCATACATGAGTGAGTAGTTACAAGTGCAGTTCTTGATATAGCTCAGATATCGATTGGAACAGATGGCCTCTATTAATCTTTTAAAGTCTGATCTGAATACCATTGTTACTGCACCTTTCGAAAGATCAAATTTACTTTCTGATGTTTTAAACATTTCATTCATCACATTTTCAATTAAATGTTCATGCACTTTTAACAGAAAACTTTTTTTAATGAATGTTTCATTATCTAAAAAATTCCAATGAAAAAATTTACTACCCTTTGAATCTCTTTCTCTGCAACTTCCAGAATTGATTGAAAATTCTTCCAAAGAGAAACCAATCTCACTTGAACAAAGGTGACCTAAATTGAAGAATAATCGACCATGAACAGAATTCCATTTCTTGGAGGTTAACAAGATTAAACTATCAACCCATCAAATAGAATATCAAATTAAGGATGTTATTCTCGGACAGAATGAAACATTGGATAATTTGTTTGGAATGTATAATTTCACATCAATCAATAAAAAAGTAAATGGTTATCATTCCCTTTTTTTACAAACTCTTTAACAATACATGTCATATGGACCCTCCAATCATTATCAAAACATTTTTTATAATGTTTCATTTCGCTATTATAACCTGCAAGCAAAATTATAATGAAATTGAGGGACTCTCTGAACAACGAAAACAAAAGTGAAGTTCCAGGCAAATTATCATTGCTTTATGATATTCTGTGATTAAGAATTTTTCTTGCATATCTTGTCTTGTGATTAAATTGGGTTTTTTAGAGTTAAATCGTACAACAGTCTTGCTAAAAGGTGATTGAGCTATTATCCCCTAATCCAACGTCATTTAAACATAAATGAGGAATACATTTCCAGGATAAATAGTTTATTTTTAGATATAGATGATATATCAATTTGACCAGGTGGCCTATAATATCATGATCCGTCGTTATCGGAATTTCACAATATTCGTTTTACTTGTAACTATTACAGTTCATTTCAATATGAAGCAGTTATGTCGATTAAGCCAGGTGACCTCAAATAATCTCTACAGTCTGATTACAATTGACAATCATTGGATATCTGTCATTATCGGAATTGCACAATCTTCATGTTTACCTGCGATGAATATATAAATCAGAGAAGCAGATGATTGACTCTATACCGTGATGTTTGGAAGGACAAACTCTGTTATTGTTTTATTACGTGTGCTCGGAGTGAAGGAATATGAAGACAATTTCCTCAAACCTTTTTTTTAAATGTAAATAATCCTTGTTATCCAGACTAGCACCGCTTTGTGTCTTCTTTGATTGGCATTCTAGGACTTGGTGTGATGATTAATAAGGAAGATTATGTTTATGCATAATCAACTTCTTTATTCTGCGAATGCCAAGTTTCGACATAGATCCTAATGTACCTGCTTGATGCACAATAAGAAAGATTATTTTATGGATCACCTACTTCTTTATTCCGTGAAAGCGACGTTTCGACATGTCGTTGTTAATTGCTTGATGCCCAAAAAGAATAAGAAGTTGATTATCCATAAAAATAATCTCCATTATTGACCTTTTTGACCGGTTAGTGTCGTTTGATTATTGTCCCTAGGAAAAATTGTGCCTGAAGCTTAATATGAAGATAATTGGATGTAAATAATTGTGCGTTGATCATGGTAGACGTTTAAATACACAAGAGCACTATCGTGGATCTTTACAATGATACATAAGTTATTTGTTTGTGAAAAAAATAAACATAACAAAAACATTTTTATATAACTCCTATTGATGATTCATGCATTTACTATGCCACGTGTTAGTTCTTGCTTCAATCAGTAATTTCGTACTGATTAAAGGTATGATCAATTCACATATCTTTATATGTATTGTCTGATAATTTGTATGAATTTGGTACTTTACATTAACGAAGTGGCTTGTGACTATAAGAAACATTATACGGTTATGGTAAGGTTTTTGTTCAAATCCGAGTATTCTTATGATATTATCAAACGTTATAGTTATTTAAATTCTTTAAAATGATAGTTTTCGCATCCATGAAAAAACCGATAAAGGTTACACATCAAGGAAGTTGTCTTGTGCATTCTTTGCACTGTGCTGCTCAAAATATAGGGAATACTAAACGACCTTCCATTTGCCTATCGCTTGTCTCAATGGGTTAACTTCAGGATAAGGTAGATTTTTTGAGAGATTTGTAATAAATTGATTTATCCACTACAATTGAAGTTATAATTTGATAAAACGTAATAAGAAATGAATGCAATGTACAAAATTGGAAAACTTGTGTTTATTAAAATGTACTCATTAAATGATATTCGAACAACAAATGGCATTCAAATTACATTTTGATATGATTAAAAAAACAGCTGTTGTTGTAAAAGTGCAACTACTGTTACATAACGTGGTCATTAGGAAGCCATTGAATTGCAAGAGATATCTATGCTTAGTGGATCGCTTCTCTATTTGTGATTAAGATAAAATTTGTTATTTGAAATTTGATAGTTTCATGATAACATTGGACTGTTGTATCCGTATCGTATTTGATGGGTTTTTTAAATAATCAATATGTTCTGTAAATTTCACGATATGATTGTCAAAAGAATAAACCAAATAAGTAGACAGGGTTTGTTGTTTTCTTATTTCATAATGTTAACCTATAATAATTTCACAGATGTTGATTTTTAGGTAGGAGGCATTTCAACAATTTCTGTTAAACTGTAGTGTGTACTTTCTGCAAATAGCATCCATCGCGGATATTATGTAGTTTTAGAGGACTGGAATAGTTTAGGTAACTAAGATTTTCATGATTTTTTAATGTGATGCAAATATCGATCAACTTTTTATAAAACCTGTCAATATCAAAAGTTCCTTATTCACAAACAAAAAGAAAGGGGAAAATATTGTTGAAAGCGAACCACATTGAAGGTAAATTACAAACATCAAATGTTCAATTTCAAACTTTGTCCTTAAATTCGCGTTGAAGAAAGCAATGCTTTACTTTTAATATTTGCCCACGAAACTTTCGATGTCCATATTTGATAACATCTCTTAAAGGGGCAGTAGCACGTTTTCAGGGGGAATATAAGGTGATGGCATTAAAATGAAAAGTAAGGGTTCCAGTTGAAAGACAATGTATTTAAACTAAATGGAGCAGTGATAAGCCATGCGATTGCTTTTTCTTATGCAAAATGAATTAAAGGTGTTCACACAAAATGGCCGCCAATGGATTTGATGTGAATCTCAATACGTTGTCCTCTGACTATGGATGATTGGCTTGTGTAATGAGATTTTTGACCCTGTCAAAATAATACATTTAGCATTAACTGACAAATATCAGTGAACATTTTAGAATATGAAGTGATCAAAAAACGTGCTACTGCCCCTTTCAGGTGTATTATTACCGCTAATCACCAGACGTTAAACCCTCTATCAAGATCCAGTAAATATCCATTCAGCAGGTCTGAGATGAGGATTTTGTAATGTTCATACCAAAGAGGATTGTCAGATCAAATTGTGTATATTTGATAGAGGTCAACTGGTCTAATCAATATTAAAGGTTCATCAAGAACTGCACTCGTTGGCGCCTTTTTACTTTTCCCTCATTTCAACGTGACACGAGAGGGAGACAGAAAGGGATCTACGAACAAACAAATAGTAAATGTACACTGCTATCATCAGTAGCAATAAAGAGAATACTAAACGACGTCCCGTTATATTACATTTTTATGAAACGAGTGAATGGTTTGTGTAATAACATGGTGGATTTATTAAACAGTGATATGTTCACGGGAGAGTCATAAATTTTGAGAATGCACTTTCATCATATGATTAAGAATCTCACCCTCCAGAATAAAAAAAAAGCTTATTAGGTTAAAACCAGTAAGAAACTTGTAGTTTTTGTAATAAGTGGAGTAAAATCAACAGATCAATCAAAACTTGAAAAGGCATTTTCATCATGTGATTAAGAATTCCACCCTTTAGAATTAAAAAAATGCTTTTCAGGTTTAAACCAGTAGAAATTAGTAGTTTTTGTTAAGAAGGCGGGTAAGATAAACAGATCAATGAAGTCAGTTTAAAAAAGTGAAATAGCATTTAAAACCAAAGTGAACCTTAAAAATGGTATAAATATACCTAAAATGTCATGCATTTTGTTACACATCAATATGTTATTATGAATTGTTTATGAACATAGAGTTTCAAAAAAGAGAATTTCCTCTTGTTCAGCCTCTTGTCCAAGATGGAACGAGGGTTTCGTTACAATGTTCCAACAAGTGCAGTTCCAACATAGCTGTTGTATCGATTATACCAGATGTCCTTCATTAATCTTTTAAATCTGATCTGAATTGAAGATTGTTCGATATCGGCCATTATGAGAATTGTAAAATCTTCATTTAAACTTGGGATGAATAGCAATTTTGGAGATCTCGACTTGGAAAGTGAGTTTTGAGGAAATGATGATTTTTGTTTCATGATAATGGGAAGATTGAGTTGAATGTTATTGGATAATATTGATTTGAAGATTTGAAGGAAAGAGCGTTGGCGTTGAACATATTTAATGCCAAAACATCCATACTTTAATTGACATTGATAATATCTTTGTCCTGACTGGCATTTAATTCATGTAAACCTGAAATTGATGATTCGAACCAAATGATGCACGGTTAAATGAAATGCATGAATTAACTAAATTTGAATAATTCCTTAAAGGGGAAGCAGCACGTTATTCTTAACTATTGTATTTTAAAATCTTCACTGATACTTATACGTTAATGATAAATCTATTATTTTGACAATGTCAAAAATCTCAATACAAAAACCAATCTTCCATAGTCAGAGAACAAATCATAAAGATTCATATAAAGTCCAATGCTGCCATTTTTGTGTGAACGCCTTTAAGAAGAAAATATAATCACACCGCTGAACATATATATTTGATTTATTGCTTTTTAATTTATTTTAAACAATTGTATTTCAATTGAAACCAATTATTTTCATTTTCCTGACACTACCTCATATACCCCCCTAAAACATCCGAATGCGGCAGCGACTTCTCCATCAGTGGACCCAGTCTGCAGCAATTAAATCGTTCTTTCTCGCTCGTCAGTTGTTAATCTCGACAGTTTAATCGAATAATGGTGTAAAATAATGAATACAGGGGCTTTTTGTACCCGTTATTAACTGATTTCAATTGCATTTTATGCGTGGTAAAAATTCTATGGCTACGTTTTGGTGACATGATCCTTCTGATGAAATCCAAAATGTAAAAGAAGTTCACTATTTAGAAAGATTTAGAAACAAATCTAGTCCGTAGACATGTGCCATAGCTTACTAAAACAGTCGAAGCACATTTTTATCAAAAACGTTTTCTTAGAATCTTATGGTTGTGTTTAGAATAGAAAAACAATTAATCTCAATATTCCGTCATTTTCAGACAAAATAACGAATATATGTTTCCAAAAACATAACTTATTTCCTTTTTTGTGAATGTGCATTCATTATCAAGTCAGTTTGGTTAAGTTTTAAAATTTTCACTTCAATTATTGCATGATCGGAAATAGGACAATTTACCCCACCCATGAAGAACTGGAGATAACTTATTTACCATTAAAGATACAGGTCTGTTTTTTTAGCACAAAACACTTAACTGATGGAGTGTTAAAACACAACAAAGCAAATTCCTCTGAACACGTAACTTTTTATTATATTCAAATTCAAAGAGGTTTAACATTTCTTTTGGCGTTCGGTTTATTTTTTCCCGTTTGTTTATCACATGTTTGATTGTAGAAATTATGTCACATTGAAAGAAACTATTTCATAATCCATTGATACATCTGTTGATTAATTATATTTACCTTCTGATGGTATTGTCATTAAATTGATCAATTAATCAAGTAAATTGAGAAAAGCCTTGCTCCTAAGGTAGAATACCTGAAATAAATGCTTCTTTATTTGCAAAATTGGAAAATGGGCTATTCTTTGAATCGCTATCTGCTAAAGTGTTTCAAAGTCATTAATCAATTCACTTGATTAAAGTTTCAATATTCTTCAAAAGAGAAACTAATCCATCCTACTCTTTGTCATAGAAACCAATCTTACTTTAACAAAGGTGACCTGGATTGAGGAATAATCGACCAGGAACAGTTTTCCTTTTCTTGAGATTTAACAGGGTCAAACAGAGACATACAATTAGAAGGTTGGAGTGATATTAACTCATCCATTTGATAGAAAGTTTTTGGTTTGAAACGTGTTTTAATAACAAGAAAATACTCAATGAACAGGCCTACACAATGAAAAATATAAATACTTTGACTACTAAAAATATTTTCCAAATGGACACTTTTTACATATCGTGAAAACAGTTCTTTATAAATTCAAAAGGTAAAAATCGATTGAACAGTTTATATAATTTAGTTTAGATTTATTTCTGTACTTATATGTTTTAAAATTATTTCTTGGTTATCCTTCAAGTTTATATTTTTCCGATTCAAAGATTCATGGGAGTTGCAGCAAGGGCAAATGTTAACGTGTTTTTATGTGAAATAAATAGACTACCAGATTAAGGATGCTATTCTTGAAAATACTGAACAATTTGAAAGCACTTATGTATGTAGAATACGTATTTTCGGATAAGTAAGTTACCAAGCCAATGGCCTCATACTTTTTCTTCTTAATAGAATGTTTTTGTGAAAACAGCTGAAGTTCCAGCCAATAGAGCATTAAAGGGGCAGTAGCACGTTTTTAGGGGGAATATAGGGTGATGGAAGGAAAATGAAAATTAATGGTTTCAATTGAAAGACAATGTATTTAAACTAAATGGAGCAGTAATAATTCAGGTATATAACGGTAAGTTTAGCCATGCGATTCCTTTTTCTTACAAAAATGAATTAAAGGTGTTCACACAAAAATGGCCGCCAATGGATTTGATGTGAATCTTCATTCTTTGTCCTTTGACAATGGATGATTGGCTTGTGTAATGAGATTTTTGACACTGTCAAAATAATACATTTAGCATTCACTTACAATTTTCAGTGAGAAATTCAAATTATAAAATTATCAAAAAACGTGCTACTGCCCCTTTAAACAACAACATTTTATAACTGTCTGTGATGTTATATTATTCTTGCATATTTTTAGTTATATTATTTGTTTTGATTTGAGATATAAGGGCATGGCAAAAAAAAATATTGTTCATTACAGAAATGTTCTTGTTTTCAGAACGATGAATTTTGTAGAACTAACATGTATCAGTGTAAGATGTTTAGTGAAATTGAATTTGAAGTTGGGAGATTATTTTATGAATGACAAAATAGGATTGAAAATGCATTTCAAACAAAAGGAAATGCACTTTGATTCAGAAAGGGGAACAAGTAACCTAAAGATCGAGTACAAAATAATAACACTTTCAGTGATTGCACATAATGGAGTAAAACTTTAATTTTGAATGTCAGAATTTATCTGATCAGAATTTACGATCATTAGATATTTATCATTGTGGCAATTACACAAATTTATGATAAATACCAATACATATTCATTATGACGTCTCCATTAGGAGACGTAAAATCTTAATATTTGGGAGCCAATGATGATATCCAAAGGATGAAATGATAGACACTTATGTTATTAAAAATTGATACATGACTGAAAGACAGTGTTTGACATTTTCATAATCTTTGTTTAACGTTTAATCAAGACTGGCACTGTTTAGTGTCAAAAGATTGATTGTATCTAAGCATGCAACTATGATCTAAGCCTTAGTCCGTTTTGCCAATGATCAATTCATATCATTTGATCCCGACCTGCCAACCAACGCAACGTACTTTCCGCACTATGAAAGTTACGGGACATTAATAGAAGTTATTATTTGTTGAAGTGTTAATACACATATTTGGATACTTTTTTCAATCTTGTACCTTATGCAAACATCTGTACATTGTACATTAGTCTGATAAATTTGCTAAAGGTTGATCCATTAGTGCCAACAAGATGCATTTACAGACCAAAAGAATATATAAATCCAAGTAATTCATCATTTTTAAGAATTCCTTCACACAGGAACACTTTTTGAATAAACGCATTATAATCTGACAGGCGAAAAAAGTACACACATCAGTTGAATTTATCATATCTATGATTTCAATTTCAAATATATCGAGTTTTTGATGTCGTATTCCCAAACTGATAAGAGCAAGAGTTGAATCATCGTCCAAAGAATAATTTCAAGAGTGTGTTTTATCAAAAATAATTATATTTTATTTTCAAAAAATTTTCAAAAGTTACTTTATTGACAGATATAACAAAGAGGACATAATTTTTATTTGTGAAAATCGATATAAACGTATTTATATTTCAACATATTGACAACATTTAAAAGTTGGTAGGTGTCATGATAACGTAAAATCTTGTTCTCACCCCTGCCTTCTATAAACAAAGATATTGTAAGAAAACATTGACCAGACACCAATAATTTTGTTCAAACTACTGCACTTAGGCCGAGTTTGAAATCATCACAAACAAACCAGCAAACTCTGCCTTTATTGGCAAACTATCGCAATAGTACCCCGCAATAGACTATTGCTGTTGCGATAGTTACTCACAATAGACTGACTGTCGCTATCGCAATAGTCCCTTTTGGGTCAATAGTTACCCTAACAGGAATGATGTCTGTGACTGGTACACCTGGGTAATATTGTATGGCGCTTTTAGCTTGTGGGGGAGGACTTCAGTGCAATCAAGGTATCCTTAATTATTAAAAGGAACTTGATGCGTGACTCCAACGAGTGCATTTCATTCATCTTTAAAGGGGCAGTAGCACGTTTTCAGGGGGAATATAAGGTGATGTCAGGAATATGAAAATAAATGGTTCCAATTGAAAGACAATGTATTGAACCTAGACGAAGCAGTAATAAATCAAATATATAACGTAAAGTTCAGTCATGCGATTCTGTTTTCTTACACAAAATGAATTAAAGGTGTTCACACAAAAATGGCAGCCGATGGACTTTATGTGAAACTTCATAATTTGTTCTCTGACTACAGCTGATTGGTTAACTTTGTATAATGAGAGTTTTGACACTATCAAAACTATACATTAAGCATTAACGTTCAATTATCAGTGAAAATTTTAAAATATACAATTTTCAAAAAACGTGCTACTGCCCCTTTAAAGAAAGCTTTATCAGTGGGAGTCCATGGCTACCCTTAAAGGGACAGTAGAACGTTTTAAGGGGCAATATAGGGTGATGTCAGGAAAATGAAAATAAATGGTTGTAATTGAAATACAATGTATTAAAACTAAATGAAGCAGTAATAATTCAAATATAAAATGTAAAGTTATGTCAAATCATTCCCACAAATATGGCCACCAAAGGACTTTATGTGAATCTTTATAATTTGTTTTTCGGACTATGGATGATTGGTTTGTACATGTGTAATGAAATTTTTGACACTATCAACATAATACATTAAGCATTTACGTACAATAATCATTCAACAATTGAAGATATCAATTTTTTTAATAACGTGCTACTACCCCTTTAAAGCTAATCTCAAAACATGAAATCGATAAAAGGTCATTTTTACCATGAGATGTCAATTATCACCGAAGTGTCTATAATGAGTCGATCTCTTCCCTCGTCCTTGGATAAACAAAAATGTTCAATTTTCCATAGCTTCACGATGACCTCAGTAATTGATAGAAATTGATTTTCTTGAGTCATTACAGTTTTTCTCAGAACCGCCTCTATCAATCACGACAAAATTCAAAGTTCATTTAAATGCACATTTATTTTTTATTAAGACATGATTGCAATTTGTTTTGGTGAAATATAAGTTCTATAAGCCTCAATATAAACTTTGTCTTTAACGTTAATGAACTAATCAAAAGATGTAAGCTTGCTGTTAAATTGTGTAAGGTACTCGAAGATTAGTTTGTTTGTTTGTCGTCAGCTATAATGTAAGTAAATCATTGGTGATATTAAAGGGGCAGTAGCACGTTTTTAGGGGGAATATAAGATAATGTCAGAAAAATTAAAATAAATGGTTCTAATCAAAAGACAATGTATCTTAACTAAATGAAGCAGTAATAAATCAAAATTATTATGTAAAGTTAAGTCATGCGATTCCTTTTCTTACACAAAATGAATTAAAGGTGTTCACACAAAAATGGCTGCCAATGGAATTTATGTGAATCTTCATACTTTGTCCTGTCACTATGGATGATTGGCTTGTGTAATGAGATTTTTGACACTATCAAAGTGATACATTTAGCATTAGGGTCCAATTATCAGTGAACAATTTAAAATATAAAATTGTCAAAAAACGTGCTACTGCCCCTTTAATGCAGACGAGGTTTTGTAATGCCTTGAGTCCTCCTGTGTAAAACTCTCTCTGTTATTTCATATGTCTTCTCTCTTTTTTTCAGACGAATATCCTGTTTTTTGTTGGCACTTGTTTTCTCCACCTGTTTAAACAAGTCTTCCAGTTTCAAAGTCACAAGCTAATGAATTGATGAAAAAGATTTCCAATTTACTATTTTTGAGAATTAATATCTCCATCACTTCAACATCTCTGTGTGAGTGAAGCTTTCTTGTAGTACATATACACTGCCTCTTTCGGAGATATGTAGGTTTTTTATCGGCTATTTTAGACTTAGATTTTATATATTGTTTCATTCTCATTGTTCAGCTAAATGACAATATTAATGGATGAATTAACATTTAACCACTACTTCTCGATTTCATATTTCCAATAACCATTCCATAAAGTTTAAGTGTCAGTAAGTATCTTTAGTAAGTATCAATAGCATATTGTTTTAATTGACCGTGCAATGATATTAAATGATTTATTTCATGACCTGATATAAGTTCAAATTCATATATCATAACTTTCTTTTTCAAAAAAGCCTAAATTCCATGTCCCATATACATGTACATTAATTTATGGCCTACTTCTCAACGAAAACATAGTTTAATGTTCGTCTCTGTTAGAAATATTACCAAATTAGGTTTGGAATCAGTTTCACCCGTGTTATAGTCACAAAACTGATTCAATGAGGCGTGTATCGTTATTTTGATGTACGAGTATGTTACCCAAAGGACTTTATCAGTCAAAGGAGCGCGGTGGTGTAGTGGTTAGCGTGCTGGTCGGTCACGCCAAAGACCTGTGTTCGAATCCAAAGATTTGTGACCTGGGCCTTACACTGTGTTGTGTCCTTGGGCAAGGCACTTTATCAACATTGTACTTAGTCTACACATCTGTAAAATTGGGTAACTAAATGCGGGAAGTACGGACCTAAGTGTCCGCGCTTATTAGTGATTTTTGAAAGAACAATTCCTTCAGGGTAATAATGTACAGCAATTGAGCAGTGCTTGAACTGTATATTAGGCTTAAAACGTGTCATTATTTTTATTATTATCAAACTTGTCATTATTGTCACTTTAAATTTACATCATTTTACGTTGTTCACTGCATTAACATTCAGAAAAGATCACTTGGACCCACGCCTCAAATTCCAATGATGACGATAAGGGTACCTTAATTGCACTGGACACCCCATGACCAATATCAAAGGTCCAAAAAATATTATCCCATTGTAAGGCATTCTCTCCCCACAGTGGCAACTCAGTCATACCTGAATTAGCCTCTGTTCTATTACGCCTAGATCCTGGGGTTCCGGTATATTGCCCAAGCGGCAAAAAGTTTTAACTTAAAATATCTCCTTTATTTGCAGCCAATGAAAACACCTTTTGGCTATCCATGACTTAGGGAGTTCTTAAGGGTCGTATAGTGACAAAGAAAAATATTATGTCTTTATGTTTATTTTTCATTAACAGTGTGAGAGGGAAACTATTTGAAAATCTGATATGGATAGGGTTTTTCATTAGATAGAAACTGTTTTATAATTATGTAAATTATTATATGTTTTATTGTACTAATCAACCAAAAAATAACTAATAAGAAGGCAAAAAGCGATGGTTTGTAATAGGAAGAATTACCTCCCGTGGATGTGAAATTTCAACGAAAGCTTTGACGAACCACACGGAGATGGACGAGGTTTTGCGAATGACCACTTTTGAAACGGCGTCGCTGATTGCACAACTAACTTCGATTGCCTCCAATCAGATTTCTACCTTCTGTCCCGTGTATTAGCCGTAATAGAACAGAGGCTAATTCAGGTATGACTGAGTTGCCTCTGTGGGGAGAGAATGATTGTAAGGATAAACATCTATTTTTCATTCCCAACTGTTTCGGGTATGCAACCAAGCAGCCAACAGCAGGGCCCTCTATAGGGATATGTTACATTGCCATCTGTTCTGAACAATGTAAACCCAACACGAGACGATTGAAATAACGATTAAGTTCCACAAAACCAACATATTTCTAGAATTACACCGTCTTCATTTTGGCATATCCTTAACACGATAAAATATTATGCCAATATATCATGACACGGACATTAACATGTTTTGTTCACATAAGCTAACCCATAATTTTGCAAATTGATAGCTGCTTGTCATGCCATAAGAGACTTAACATTGCTGAGTCCCTTTGTGGTATTTCAAAAATCATACAAAATGAGTACTAGTTGTTGGTTGTAAAATTCATTATCATGAAATAGACAATAAAACATAATTTGATAAAGTTTTATTCAGTTTGACTCATTTTGATGAATTAATTCTCCAGATTGAGAGTGGTCTTGAAAAGTTTTTGGTACCGGTCGTTTTCCCAATACATCTTTTTATGCAAATGATATTTTCTTCAGTACTGTTGATAGATGTGCGATGACCATATTATGTGCTTCTGATATATATTTTAATATACATTTACAACAATAACATACAGTCTAAGTAAACCTAGCCTCAATATTATCCGTTTCAAATTCTATACTGACTCTAGAAAGGTCAAGTAGAGGGTCGCTTCAGCCAACCTTTCTGCGACCTATGACCCTCCAACGTTATGGGTGCGAAGGAAGACTTTTGTGGCTTGGTAAGATCAGTTCTGATTGGTCAATTCGAAACGTGGGCTGACGCGACCCTCTACTAGGTATTTCCTAGACTCAGTATAGGAGTGAAACGGATAATATTGAGGCTAGGTTTACTTAGACTGCAATAACACATAAACACGTTTAATCTTTACGTTTACTTTATTTTAATAGCAATACCGTCTTGTTTCTGAATTCAGTTATTTCGATGCTTATATCATATTGCAATATTTTCGTAAATAACGAGTCCTGAAAATATACACTATAACCATGTACGGATTCTTGAGAGAAACCGATCTTCATCTATCATTAAAGGCACAGATCGATATTGCAAATCCTGATGCACTTGGATGGTGATGGTCGATTTTTCATAAATGCAGGTCAAGTGTTTGAGCAATGTATTTATTAAAAATTGTTTATTAATGACATTATTATTTACTTGATGAATGACTTGTCTAGATTGTAAATTCAAGTATGAAAGTAACAAATTGTATTATTACTGTTTTAGTTACGATTGTATTGGTTGAATTCGAATAGTTTTGTACGGACATTTTTAATGTTGATATACATTATGTACATAGCCAAAAAAGGTGTTGCAACCCATACGGCCCTGTATTTTTGGAAGAGTTTAATTAAAACAAAATTAATAATTGAACCAAGAGTGTGAATACCAAGAAAACAGTTCAGTGGCTGAGACATGAACGTACATGTGGAATACCAAGACCTTCTGGCAAACTTGTGCCGAACATTTTGATGAAAATGTTTAAGAATATCGAATATGCAATAAGTATTTAAAAGTTAATATTAACAAAACTCTAAAGTGTACACATGGAGATGACAAAAACACAATGAGTCAATACCAGGTATTTCCACCAAACACTTGGATCACTTACTGCTTCAAGTTGCCTCCCCCTACCCCCAAAGTGCCCCACACATGTTCCGGGGGATTAAGATCCGGACTCATTGCTGGCCATGGAATGTTCTGGATATCAATGTTCAACAAAAACTTGATCACAGCTCTTGCACGATTGAATCGAGCGTTATCATCCATGACCAGGTGGCTGATGGTTGATTAACAAAAAGTGGCACAACGACTGGATCGAGCGCTTGCCGGCTTAGCGAGCCCTGTCAGATTGTCTTGTAAGGTCACCAAATATAGCTTGCAATCACATTCGTATACCATAACAGATCCACAGTTCATGTACAATTGGCATGATATGTCTTGATGCATAAGCTGTACCAGGTCGCCTCCAAACTCTTAGTCTGCCAACAACAACATGAAGAAAGAACCTGATCTCGTCGGACCAATGGAAATCTCTCCAAGATCTGAAGTTCCACCCCTGTCTCTGTCTACACCAAGCAAGACGTAGTCGTTTGTGATTGTGAGTTTAGAACGCTTGATAGGGCTTCAGGTCCCCTGCAGTCCAGAGACGATTTCTAACTGTTTGGCAGCTGAGCGGACGATGATGAAGCAAATGGGTAACGCCTTAGTAGCCTCAGCAAACTTCTGTCATCTCTGTAAGAGGTCTTGCGTGGTCTGCCTGAAGGTCTTCGATTCCTTACATCCCTCATTTGATCATGTTATCTTACCAAACGACTTACTGTGGAGGACGGCCAGCCTATTCTTCTTGCAATCTCCTTGAAGGAAAGCCCGGCTGGGTCCATGCCAATAATCTGTCACTCTACTGCTTCTGTCATTCGACATTTTGTGTTGCAGTGGATAGGGCTGTTAAAGAACGGTATTTCTAGGCGATATTTACCATAGGACGAAACTTCATTTTCCAAAATTCATGCCGCATGATTTTAAGTTGCAGATTACTACGTCTGTGCGATCCTCGAGGAATCATAACGGATTCAAATCCAAATCCCGGTTGAATAACAGCAGTCAAAGCAGTTTGAATAGTTTATATTTTGTAATGTTCAAATGCTTTTTATTTTGGGGTATACACAGCTGAATAATTGTATATACCTTGTATGTCCTATTTAAAATAAAAAGACTTGACATTTTTAACCACGAATGTGACGTGGATGACCTTTATTCTTCGTTTGATACCCATATAATTGATAATTAAATTAAATATATTTCACTCATGAAAGCAACCACACACGGAAATAGGTTCTAATGTTTTTCCTAACGAGTTTCCATTATCATTAACTTCATCAAAAAGTCGTTATTCTTTATTTTTGTAATAAAAACATTCTAAATGTTAATACGATTTTCTCGGAAAAACACGAAGTTTACGCAAAAGGCTAGTTCAACTGTAATCCCCTTTTGATTTGCAGATTCACAAAACGATAGACGTTTAAGACGTCTTAATGTTGCACAGTTACAGATAATTTGTAATGATTGTGTGATGTTGTACCCATCAACTAGTCGAGATCCTTATCATTGAAATGTTCTCAGACAAGCTATCTTAAATTTGTATCATTACCTGTAGTATCATAATGTCAGATTCAGTGCAAAGAGATTTAAACGTTGAAGGTCAGCTCGACTTGATAATCTTATTATATTTTTATTTTAAAATCAATTTCCAGTTACCCTATTACATGAAGCGTTTTAAGTTGAAAAATTCCTAAGAATTCAACAATTAAAACTTTGAGGATGAGTTTCACCACTATTCACGATTCTGAATGTTTTAAGCATTCCGGGAGGAATTCCCAATATTCAATAACTGTCATGTACAAAGGACATCACTGTAATTATAACCTTCTATATTATGGAAGAGGAAATTGCATTTGTCTCTGATTACGAAATATGCATGTTCGTGAGCACGTGGCGTATCGTAATAATCTTCTTTATTGGAAAACTATCACTCATTTGGAATGGAATCATTCATTTTCTGCTTGTTTAAAATATCTGATGTAACATCATAAACCTACACTTTTTAGGAATGTCGGTTATTCTGCATTCTCTCCCACAGAGGCTTTCAAAAACTCCTAATCTAGCCTCTGTTTTAAATAGAGCAGTTGCGGGGTAGAAAGGGGAAGAATCATAGGATGGAATATGAGCGACGCTGTTTCAAGTACTCAATGATGAAAGTAATTTGAACATCTCAGTCATTTCCGTATGCTTCGGGAAAACTCCAAGTTGCATTTTACGCTATGAGTCTTTATGTCTGAACTCGGTTTCGTAATTTTGTGACTGACACGCAGCATAAGCCTATGTGACAGCAAACAAGCTTCCTATGCGAGAGGTGATTCATTTGCTGATTTTAACAGATTGTTTGTTGTGCCCATTTTTGCAGACAGGTGAATGAACCGAAACGCAGAAAACTGCTCTTTTAAACAGAGGTTAGATCAGATTTACATAACTTGAGCAACCTCTGTGGGAATGATGACGGGATAAACTGAATATTTTATGAGTGCTTCTATCAAATGTACAACATGCTATAAAATAGCAATGTTAAATATATTCCTATATCATATCATTTATACGTCCCTGTACCCGATCATCAATGCATTTGTGAATCTGAAACTTTTGTATTCCTGTCTCATATAAACAATTGCATTCCTGTTAGATATAATTCATCCATTTCTTACGTAACACAACAAGTAAAGCGCCTCTGTTTCATGTCATTAATACGTTTAAATTTATGTCTAAATTCGCAATGCATTCCTCTATCATATATTTGTCAATTCTTTAAATTATCAATATGCATTATTGTACACGTATTATCCCTTTCGTATGCAATTTAACTGAATCGATATATCATATTATATTAATATATGTGGTACTTTACTGTACCATACAAATTAATCCATTCCTGTATCATACTATCATTTTCCCTTTAAAGGTGTCTATGCATATATAGACTATATATTTGTATACGAAAGTGTGAAAAAACTACTGCACCTCCTTTTAAGTTATTTCATATTTTGGGATTTTCAATATAGTTAATCTAGACTTGCTGTGCGAGGACCTAGACTGTATAAAGGCTCATATTAAAGGGGCAGTAGCACGTTTTTAGGGGGAACATAAGGTGATGTCAGGAAAATGAAAATTAATGGTTCCAATTGAAAGACAATGCATTTAAACTAAACTTGGAGCAGTAATAATTCAAATATATAATGCAAAGTTTAGCCATGCGATTCCTTTTTCTTACACAAAATGAATTAAAGGTGTTCACACAAAATGGCCGCCCATGGATTTTAGGTGATCTTCATACTTTGTCCTCTGACTATGGATAATTTGTATGTGTTATGAGGTTTTTGACACTATCAAAACAAGAAAAGCCTTTAAAAAGGCAAGCTTTGGGGCACCCGGTTATGTATCACTATATAGAACCAGGAAATTTAGGTTAGGGAGGACGGGGACGGGGACTTTTACTTGAATAAATTGTTCCAATCGGAGACGCATGTTCTTTGCTCTTTGTTTTGATAGTTATCTGTACACTATGTACATAGTTAAACGACTCGTTCGTTCCGTTTAAATTTCAACAATGATCGATATGTCTCCTATCTCAATTATGATATAATTTTTTTAACATTAATACGGTTATTCAAATTTATGTTGCTTTAAAAGATAGCTGACGATGAGTTTAATACAAGAACCAGTGATTAGCTAGAAGATAAATAGTTGTGCTATTGAGTTTCAGGTTAATTACATGTTGCAAGAATAATTTTCCTTAATTGAGTGTTGATCGAATTACAGCCGAAAGTTGCTGAAAAATTAAGAAATTATCTCAGCTAAAAGTTCATAATTTTCATTATATTATAGAGTGAAATTTAAGAATATTTTGTCATACTTTAGGCTCTATGTCAATACTTTCTTCGAAAGACACCTTTGATCGTAAATAAATCATCCATAACGTTTGTTTTGAAACATGAAATTTGAAAATGGCCTGTTCAGAATCATTTTTTCCGTGAAGCGATGAGATGCATTGAGTGAACGATCAGTCATTGACAAGGCGGGACATTTAGCGCTCGCGTTATAGTAAAAAGAACTGGAGGAACCGAATTCCTAGTTGATACAAAAATGAAATGTCGTTTCCGAATGTGGAGTGCAAAAAATAGTCCGAATAACTACAAAACAGCTCACATGCATATGCAAAATTTATATTTATTAATGGTGTAAATGCTCATCTATATATTTTGGAAGATTTACGATATATTTTACATCATAGCATTATTATAATAATCAGTTTCCAAATTAAAGCTTGCCAATTATTTCGTACCACCCACATGGTCACGTGGGTAAAAATTTGCTACAGCACGGTCCATTGGTCGTTGAAATACCAGGATATGCTTAAAACAAATATCATTGGCTGAAACTTCTCTTTGAAGTTTCCAAGAGTAATATAGAGAGAAACTTCTGCCATTAGTTTTCAATATCAGATGTTACATAACTTTGGGGTCTCTGGACCCCAAAGCAATAATACATTTAGCATTAACGTACAATAATCAGGGAAAATTTTAAAATGTAAAATTTTCAAAAAACGTGCTACTGCCCCTTTAATACACAGTCGTGAAACGGACAAACGCATACAGTATAATCCAGATTATCATATTGACCACTGGCGAGCGTTGGTCAGCTGTCCACTGGAGGGTTATTGGACCAAATTCCCGAGTATGTAGTGACACTTTGTTTACAACGAGGTTAAAAGGTCGCGAGAGAAATTTGAAGAATATCGCCAGTGGTATTTCAAGCTCTTGGTAGTTAAGGTAAGTGTTTAGACTAAGTCTTTCTACCTTAGAAAAAACACGATTTTCTGTATGATATGATGACAAAACTTAGAATACAGAAAATTATTTCCACAAGGTATTTCAATCTTCAACAAGAAAGGTTTACAATCTGGTATTTAAAGCGTTATTCTGTGTTTTCAAACCAGTTTGGTTATTGAAATCTAGAATTTAATATTCAATGAATAAAAAATCATAAATGCTTATAAAATTAAGGAGTGACTGAGATTTGGCGTTATATGTTTAAAAAACAGTAGCATTATGGAAACCTACTCCATATAACCTACTCTTATAATATAACTCTGAAAATGAAATATACTAAATTGAATGTTCATTTTCATAAATTCTCGCTAGCAAGTCCTCTTTTAGAAAAGATTTGACTTTTTATCTTATTTGAAGGTCTTCCTAATCTAACAAAAAGACTCTGAAATGAAATTGTCCAAAAAACAAAATTTGCCCAAAAAATATTCAGACTGAGTCTTAGTCTAGAAGATAATTTTCTCATGGAAGTGTCGCTTTGGTCTTGCTGACTAGGAAATCTAGACTAAATTTCAGTCTCTGAAATGAAAATACATATAAAATGCAGTTTTCTACTATTAAAATTGAAAGGAGCCCACTGAAGCTGTTCCTGAAACTGCAGTGAGCTAGACTTGCTATAATAATATAGACTTGTGTGGGTCTTTAAAGATATTTTGTTTCAGGGGCTGTTAGACAGACTATAGGAAATCGTGTAATACGCAAATATGAATCGACCTAGGGTAGCAGCTTACAGTGACGAGGTCAGGGTTACCAGTGAAGCGTGACCCCTTTGTGTCCCTCCCTACCCTCCGCCTCACCCCTGGAAGCTATTCTTGATATGCTAGACTGTACTTCAGTCTCTGAATACTATTTACTCAACAAATTATCATATGTTTATACACATATTTATATGTAGAACCAATGGGAACCAAGACGAATATGGCTAGTTATAATTGCGTAGAATGCGGGATTCTTTGAAACCCAAGGGTATAGTTGAGAGAAAAAATAATTAGTCGACTGCGACAAAGTTTATTTATCTTGAGGCTGTGAAGTCCCTGGAGCAGGTTTGTTTTTGTACACGTTTGTCCATTTCAATCATATTTGGCATTTTTAGCTCATTTATACGATAATTTGTGCATTTTGTCTAGCATCTGCGCGAGTAGGAAGATTATGCAATGACTGGTAACAAGTGATCTGTAGATGTATTGGTGACATTAACATGTGGCACATATATTTGGGTTCTAATTTTAAATCCTGAGAATATTTTCCTAACGACAGAACTGTAACAACATTCGCCTCGATCTTGAACCTCAACTGAATTATGATAATGACTATGATAATTTAAGAAATTAAAAGGCCTGAACAAGTCTGTGGGGCGAAGTTATAAAAAAGAAATCCCTTTATTACATTATTGTGTGTTTTTTCTTAAATGTTTTCAGAAAATGATGATTAGATGACAGAAATTATGAATATCTGCTGTAAAATGTACAGCAAGTCATTTCATTTGATAGACCCTTTATCAATTACCCCTTATCATAATGCTTGCTCTATAGGTGACAAATGCATGCTTTGAATATGGATGTTACAATTCTACCTGTGAGTTTGCATATCAACAACCAAAAAATATTTATCTTGTATTGCATATGTTCTATGCACATGTTACTCAGCGGTTTTAGGCTAACGATTTGAACGATTTTATGATTGCATAGAATGAAGGAAACTAAAACATAACTTTCAATAACCCAATACGAACTTTATGTTTTCCAGACAATGACGAATACTGCAGTTGTTGCCGTTAGCCTAGCCGTTGTAGCACTGACCGGAAATTGGCTGTGGACCAGACATGCGCAAAGAGAGCAGATCGAACGTCTTGCCAGCAGAGTCAAAGCGCCGGAAATTCTGAAAGAACACTCAAAAGTGTTTAATAAGAAGGAAGTCATTAAGGCACGTTACAATTCAGAGTTTATTCGTAAGATTAGAACACAACCTCTGATGATATGTCCAGCACCAAGGACGACTAGAAAGTATTTATTCAAATAACATACAAGAGCAAGTAGGGGCCAGTTGAACCCATTGAAATGACTGTTTCTCATATAATTGAAATTAGATAGATTAGCTAACGGTCTGGGTTGTTTTTTATTAATGGACTCCCTTATGTTCCACTTGGCAAACGTCTCGGGATTATGAAAACCCTCAAAATCGGTGATTTGCTTTTCGTATTATATTCATGGTGACACCTTGCTTTAGTTTGAGAATAATGTTTATTGTAAAGTATATTGGAGTTAGTTATTGCTTTATCCCAACTTCACCATCGGATGTTAATCTCATTACAAACCAAGGAAAGCCTCGGATTCAGGTGCCAGGTGATGTTATGTTTATGCCATATGTGGTTTGATGAGTTTTACATTAATTACTAGGTGTATCAAGGTAATACCTACCTACGTACATAAGTGTATGCATCTCCAGGTGACACCAAACATCTACTGCGCAATCGGCTATGCCCTGGCTAACACCATCATGATAGAGGGGGAGAATGGCGTCATCATCGTTGACGTCACTGAGAGCGCCGCAGCCGGGAGGGAGGTGTTCAAGGACCTGAGAGCAGTCACAAAGAAACCGGTCCTCGCCATCATCTACACCCACAACCACCCTGACCACACGTATGGCGCTGAGGTGGGTTCAGAGTCCACAGTTTTGCAAAATTAGCAGTGAGTATGGTTGCTGGTGTTGACTAGGAGCATTCAAAACAGTTCATGGAAGAAATATTTGTATTTCAAGAAGATGTTGTTTGCCTTGATATATCTTTCATAATCAAATACGTCTGAACATTTTAAGTTCATCAGGCCTAAAAGGCTAATGGCATGGCGTCAGTCCATCGAGTCAGCCCGTGTTCATTTATCCATATCCAATTTGTCCAGGAGAACCAAAAAATTATGTACAGGCGCCTTGGTAAATCGGGTTATTAATAGTATTTATAATTGGTGACTCCGTCGACATACAGATCCTGATAACATCACAATCTCAAGAAACAGAAATCCTAGAATGCTAAAATCAAGAAATCTAAAACCAAATGAGCTATAGAGCCAATAGCTCTTTGTTTCATATATCTCACAAGTGCAAAGGCCAACATAACCATTCTAACCATGTAATTGCAGTCGTTTATCGAGGACCCGTCCCATCCCCCGGACATCTGGGCCCACCAGCTGATCATGAAGGAGTTCCAGAGATGGTTCTACAGCAGTGAGATCCTCATCAGTCGGGCAGCCAGACAGTTCGGCACCCACACACCCGCCCAGATCAACTCCGGCATAGGATTCAAACTCAGCATGGACAAGAGTCACATGGACGTCGGTCTGGTTCTGCCCAACAAACTCTTCACAGGGTCTGAACGTGATATTAGTTACGGAGGTAAGCTGCCAGGAGCTTTCGATAAGATTGCTTGAAGTAGAGTATGCAACACTGAGTTAACTATGCATGAATTATAAGGTGTTTATATGAATGATAAGATTCATCTTAAAATATTATCTAACCTGTGTGTAATTAAATAATTAAAATATGCATTGTTGATTATTGGAATTTGTTGTGATTTGCATATCACCAACGAGAATTCCTTCGATAATTTGAGCAGAGTAGGATCTTTATATATTCTGTTTTGAAGAAGATTAAATCTTAGAATGTTTGCAATGCAAGGTAAGTGAATTTTAAAGAAAACGTTTGGTAATTCGTGAACAAAGTCTGACAAAATGAAGGATAGTTATTGAAAACATAAGTACTGTCTGTAGTTATTGTGTCATTTCTGCCCTAGGTATCAAGATGAAGCTGGTTCACATCCCGGGAGAGACGGCCGACCAGATTGGGGTGTGGCTACCCGACCAGAAGGTCTTCCTCTGCGCAGACGACGTCTACCGTGCCTTCCCGAACCTGTACGCCATCAGGGGAACACCTTCCCGTAGTCTTCTCGACTGGGTTGCCTCCCTTGACAGGATGCTTGATTTTCAACCCGAGTACATCGTGCCAAGCCACACGAGGCCGATACAGGGCGCTGAAACCATCAAGACCTTGTTGACGAGCTACAGAGATGCCATTCAGTTCGTTCATGACCAAACTATCCGGTTCATGAACAAGGGTCTTATGCCAGACGAGATTGCTGCAAAGATTCGTCTGCCGGAACACCTAGCAACGCATCCATACCTCCTGGAGTTCTATGGCACAGTTGAATGGTCTGTCAAGGGCGTCTTCAACACGTATCTCGGCTGGTTTGATGGGGACGCTGTGAACCTGTCACCACTGACACCAGACGAGCTCGCCAACAGGTATGTGAAGCTGGGAGGAGGGGTGGACAACGTTGTTTCACAAGCACGCAAAGCATTGGAGGAGAATGACTTCCGGTGGGGACTTACACTTGCATCTCACGTTATCCGAGCAGACGACAGGAATTCAGCAGCACGTGAAATCGCGTCTGTCTGCATGATGGAACTCGGTAATGAGCAAATAAGTTCGAATGGACGGAACTACTTTCACACGGCCGCGTTGGAGGTCATAGGTGAGACCAACACCAAAACTACTTCCGCCACAATTGCGTCCTTCATCAAGAAGATGCCTCTACTGACTCTCTTCAAAGTATTTGGAGTCAGATTCTCGCCTGAGAAATGTGGAAACCTAAATACAACCGCTCTCTTTGAATTTGAGAACCCAAAGTCGACAGTTTTCCTTCAAGTGAGAAACTCTGTTGTCATCATTAAGGACAGGCCTCAGGCGAGCTACAATGTCAAGGTCACCACCAACAGCGAGAAATGGCGAGAGATCACGATAGCCAAGTTAGTTGAGAATAGCGCAGCACGAATGTCTGACCTTAAGATTGAAGGGGATGCTGAGATAATTGAAAGATTGTTTACTTGTTTCAAAGACAATTGAAGACATTACAGATGGTCCCAAATCGACACCTCTCCCATAACTCTCGCCCATCTCAATTTCCCATTTGATCAACCATTGATGCATTTCATCTCATCACCTTAAATTTTCTTATTTTCAATGCGCTTTGAGCATGCACCTTGTGTATGGATATAGCGCTTTATAAATGCCCATTATTATTATTATTTGCTGCCAGCACTGTAGCCTATATATGGTCTTTAGTCCTGTCATAAGTCCCCCGCAGTTTTCTGCTCTTCGCTAATGATAACGCTGCAATTATCCTAGGATTTAGGCTCAACGCAGCAAGATTTAGACAAGAAAGCGCTAGGAGTGCTTTGCCTGGGAAGGACGATGGTCTTATTGAACCTTTATAACTTTGTACCTTAAAACTTAAGACAGAAAAATGTATGTGATCCTCGATTTAAGACAATGTTTATACATAAGTCTGGTTCATGACCCAGGGGCCTGAGGTCTTATTTGCTTATGGCGATATTATACCTTCTTTATTTAGTTATTTTCTTTATGATGTACCAATCTTCAAGTAGTGTACACAGTATTAAAGATTTCATTTAAATGAACAATGTATATTTTTAAAGATGTTTTATTTGTAATAAAATATTATTGGATTCATTTCTATCGTGTATTTTTTTACTAGAATATAGATACTAAGTGCAGATATTTTCAAAAGGACAACTGTCTTTTTTTTCTACTTTCTTACTAAGAACCAAAACAGTAATACTAGATGTTGCCGCATATGTTATGTGTGGTTTTGGGGATTCTTGATTATCTTTTAATAATTGATACATTTTGAAATCAATTATTGATTCAACTAACAGTTAAAAAATATTATAAAAATCATAAACCTCGTGTGTTCCAGCAATTGAAAAATTATGGATATCATGTCTTCTTTGATTGGCATTCTAGCTTGATGACCATAAGGACAATCTTATGGATGCGAGATTGTGTTTGTGAAAGTGACGTTTCAATATTGATGTTCATGCAAGTGCTACAACTAATAATAGGCCATCATTTTATTTACATTCATCATGAATCAAAGACTTTAGATACATCATATCTTTTTTAAAAAAATAATTTACTTAGAAGTAATTTAGAATTTGTAGAATAACATGAAGACCTTTATGGTATGATCATTATTCAATGACATTTCAGATTCTGCACCTGAATTGTAAAACTTTCACAGGACAAATTAAGAAGTTGTTGATCAATGACAATGGTCATTATCATTTAAATGACATGTTTTGAAAAATAATGTATTTCTATTTATTTTATTCCAATATGATGATTTTTCTCCTCATGGACACAAGGAATGAAATCTTGTTTATGTACATTTCCCTGTTTATCTACGATTAAAGGTACAACAATAAAAAAAAATCAACAAATTTACTGTAGGTCGCAGACCAATTATACACTGGGCAATAAATTAGATATAAAGTGGACGTTTATACAAAATAGTTTTTTTTTTCCAGCTAATCAATCCAGCAAGGTCTTCGTATTATACGTTATTAACGGTAAGATATGGCATAAGCAGTGACATAATTTTCATAACTGCACTTCACACTTGCCCGGCAACGATTGTTTCATTTGTGACATTCTAAAACAATTTTCGTAATGTCATCGAAGCCACCATAGGAGGAATAGAGCGTTTCCTAATTATATCAATGCGATTAAAATGAAATTCAACAAAATGATAAATAAACAAATACACTGAGTGAGTCAGTTGACGTTAACGTAACCTTCGATCAGGCAATAGTCTATACAAATCCACACGCGTTTCGTAAAAGTCATATCGCAAATTTCCTCAGGTAATTATCTATATACAATTATAAACACTTTTTACATGCATATGCATGATATGCATGATATCATGCATTCATCACAATCAATATGAACTGGTTCCTTCCATGCATAACAGAAGTGTTTACGTATAACGCAAAATTTTAATTTCAATAACATTGATAGTCCAACCACAGGGGCGTGTAACCCTTAGAAATAGTGATAGAAAGGCGTAACTATCCATTGACCCATTGCTAGTCTGTCCAACAGCCCCTGAAACAAAATATCTTTAAAGACCCACACAAGTCTATATTATTATAGCAAGTCTAGCTCACTGTCTGAAAATGAACAGCTTCAGTGGGCTCCTTTCAATTTCAATAGTAGAAGAATGGATTTTCATTTCAGAGACTGAAATTTAGTCTAACCCTATGCTAGCTACTACTGTATTCAGAATAAAGTAGTTCCGGTAAAATCCATGGGCATCTTTCTAACGCTATTTCTAAAAGATAAACGTCCCATAAAGCGAAACAGTGATTGTTTAATTCACCTATACAAACGATAACTGTATTGACATTTCGATAACATCCCAGTTTTTGACCTCTGACCTAAATATGCATGTGCATATCGTATCTCGTAACGTATCCACAGTGAGGAGTGCTTCAGGTCCCTAATGTGAGTTCCATGGCGTACGGACCGTAACGCGTGTCGTGAGTTTTGTTTACCTTGGTTTAATGTCTTGCATTTCCTGCTCTTAAGTGTCAATTGATACACAAATAGCTCTGATGTTACTACAGGGTCAAGTAAACTAAAGGTTGTGTGTCCTACGCAATGTCAGATACACAACTGTAGATACGATGTAAACTGCCGTTACATTGTCTTTGAACTCGGTCAATGAATGACGAATGCAAATAGCTTTCACTCGTTAGAATTCGACATAGGCGTTCATGTTTTAACACAAATTTGTTAAAACAATGTGTTACCATTTGAAACTGTCATGATTGGACAATGACGGTTCACTGTACATTTTTTCCTCATTTCAAAGTTCATCAAATTCTATTTCGATGATATACTATTTGAAAATAACATTTCTTTCTATAACTCACGTTGAAGAATAAACAAACTTTCCAAAGAACTTTTAAATTAGTAACTTTTACCTTTATATCTTTTGACCAAAAAAAATCTTTTCGTCAATTATATTTTCTCTCCAAAGAACCTTCTTAAGTCATTTCTCAATAAGTTACCTCAAATGAATAAAAGGTGTTTCCACAACAATGGCCGCCATCAATTTTCGCTTGATACTTGATATTTTCTTGTTAAACATAGCTTATCGACTTGAGTAATGAGATGTTTCATCCTCCGAAGATGATAATTTCGCATAAACTAAACTTTATTGGGGAAATTTTGAAAAACATAATTTAAACCACATGCTACTGTCCCTTTAGTCTAAATCGCCTCTGTGGGGAGCGGCTAATATGTTTTTTTAAGTAGTATCATGCATCTTATTCAGTAATTTTGTTTATCAGGTTCATCCGTTTTACTTTCTGAAGTTAAAAAAAAACAATTGAGCAAAGACAACCTCTTTATTCAAATGCATTGTGCATCAAAATAATAAAATATCATAATTGGTTGTATTGCATTAAAATAAATTATATAGTTTTGTAGAATAAAATGAAGATCTTAATAATATGATCATTATCTAAATTACATTGAAATTTATAAATTTTAGGGGAATAAACAAACTTTAACCTGATATATATTTCCCTTGTACAAAATGTGAATAGTGTAGACATTTTGGAAACGTATAAAAGCCGATCCACTTTCAAGTTTGTCGTTAAAATAATTTCCATATCTTATTAAGTGATATGATGAAGGAACTTGTCACAGAACAGTAAGGTTAGTATGATATGTAGTCTGTCAGCCAGACCCTAAAATTAAATAAAAGCCTAAGCAAGTCTATAATAAGGCTCGAGAGCTCAATTTTCAGTCTCCTTTTCATTATATTTATTAATTTTTTTTTTCAAATTTCAGTTTTATTGAAAAAAAATCATTTCAGAGTCTAATTGTTAGACTATATGATATGCTATGTGCAAACTAGTACCAGGCCAGTTTCGACAGTTCCAGCCGACGCTCACGGATGAATCCCAATCAAGCACGGTATTGTTATAAGAATCTTTCCATCCTTTTCTTACAATAAAAGCGTATTTCCTCTAATTCTTAAATATAAATAGTCTCATTTCCTTCTTAGTTTGATTCCAAACATGGCGAACACTGGGGTTGTTGTCTCTGTCGCTTTGGCTCTGCTTGCACTGACCGGAAACTGGCTGTGGTCTAGACATGCGCAGAAAGGGCAGATAGAGCGATTGGCCAGCAGAGTTCGAGCTCCGGAAATTCTGAAGGAACATTCAAATGTATTTAGCAAGAAGGAGGTGGTTAAGGTGAGGCAAAAGGTTCTTTATTTCAAATCAGCGTCAGATATGATACATATACATCTTGCTACTTCTGTGTATTTGCATCCACAACATTACTACAATCCATCGGAAACAATTCACAACTTTAGCATCATACATGTATATATGCCGTATTGCTAGTCATAAATTGCTACATAAAGCATGTGATTCTTAATCCATTATGCCATCATCCAGGGTGTCAAAAAAGGAAAGAAAGGGGTTAGTTTTTCAAATTCAACAGCCTTTATCCGGGCACTGTCAAAATAGCTCGGGTTTTATATGTTCAAGGCATGTTTTCAACCACTGACAGGTAACGGAGAACGTTTACTCCGCCATTGGTTCCGCCCTTGCTAAATCCATCTTGACCATCGAACTTTGAACTCTATGAACTAACAGGTAACGGAGAACGTCTACTCCGCCATTGGTTTCGCCCTGGCCAACTCCATCTTGATCGAGGGAGATGACGGCGTGGTGGTGGTTGACGTCACAGAGAGCGTGGTGTCGGCCAGGGAGGTGTTGGCAGCCTTCAGGGAGATCACCTCCAAACCAATCAGAGCCATCGTCTTCACCCACAACCACGCAGACCACACCTTTGGAGCAAAGGTAGGTTTAATGCCTTGGAACAGCCTCTGAAATGGTAACATGAAACAGTGCAGACAGAAGATAGATACGACGAAAAAAAATTATTTTCAATCCTAAAGGAGTCTACAATATCAGACTTGGCCTTTATATAATCGTTTGCGTTCAAATCAAAGGTCAACTGTTAGCAGTACATTTGAACTATTTGTAATGTTTTTTATCAAATCTGAATCTTACCTCCTAAATATTTTTTCACTTCATCTTTTAGGGATTCATTGAAGAAGGTCAACCAAAACCAGACATATGGGCGCACCAGAGCTTTGTCCAAGAGATCCAATTCTTCTTTTTCTCGGCGCCCCTTGGTTCCCGGCGTGCATTGCGGCAGTTTGGAGTCCTTATCCCGGACCACATCAACTCTGGTATCGGGATGAAGCTGAGAGTAGGGGAGGCGGGGGACTCCATGGGACTCATCATGCCCAATAAGATGTTCCAAGGTCTGGAGAGGGATGTTCAGGTGGCAGGTGCGTGGTCTTGTTTATTTTGACCTTCAAAAGAATAAGAAGTACTTTTGTTACCCTTAATTGACCTGAGGATATCTTACAAATGAATCAGAAGACAATTGAAAGAAGGTGCTCATGGTTTCCATGAAGTTATATACCTCCCGAATGTGTAAACACACTTTTAAGTCATATTTTTACCCTTTGAAAGATCCCGGTTGTGAACGGGAGGGCATTGTACGCCCTCCCCCTTTGGTGCTACCTTTGGGTAGCGGTCATTTTTTGACGGAAAGCCCTCGGTCCTTCTCTCTTATCATTTCGGTTTTTATCTTATCAATGGTAATGCCACATAAAGTACTTCTTTAGCATTTTGAAGTTTGATTATGATTTAACTTGCCCTATTTAAACGTTAAAAGACATATTGGTGCCCAAAGCAAAAACGAACTTGTAAAACCATTTGAAATGTTCTGATAGGTATC
This sequence comes from Steromphala cineraria, assembly GCA_916613615.1. Taxonomy (NCBI): domain Eukaryota; kingdom Metazoa; phylum Mollusca; class Gastropoda; order Trochida; family Trochidae; genus Steromphala; species Steromphala cineraria. The sequence goes on from OU744730.1 coordinate 10,441,218, forward strand.
AATATGAAGCTGGTGCACATCCCGGGAGAGACGGCCGACCAGATCGGGGTGTGGCTACCCGACCAGAAGGTCTTCCTCTGCGCAGACGACGTCTACCGTGCCTTCCCGAACCTGTACGCCATCAGGGGAACACCTTCCCGTAGTCTTCTTGACTGGGTTGCCTCCCTTGACAGGATCCTTGACCTTCAACCCGAGTACATCGTGCCAAGCCACACGAGGCCGATAGAGGGCGCTGAAACCATCAAGACCTTGTTGACGAGCTACAGAGATGCCATTCAGTTCGTTCATGACCAAACTATCCGGTTCATGAACAAGGGTCTTATGCCAGACGAGATCGCTGCAAAAGTTCGTCTGCCCGAGAATCTGGCAACACATCCGTATCTCATCGAACTTTACGGAACTACCGAATGGTCGGTCAAAGGAGTGTTTAATACTTATATTGGCTGGTTCAGTGGTGATCCTGCTGAACTCTCACCTCTAACCCCTGATGAACTGGCCAACCGATATGTAGAACTCGGTGGTGGTGTTGATAGGTGTATATCAACAGCTCAGGAAGCTTTGGAGAAGCAGGACTTCCGGTGGGCGCTCACGTTGGCGTCACACGTCATTAGGGTCGACTCTGGCAACAAAATTGTACGGGAAATAGCATCAAAAGCAATGATTGAACTTGGAAACAAGCAGATTAGTGCAAATGGACGAAACTACTTTTTCACGTCTGCGCTTGAGGTTGTCGGTGGCATCTCAACTCGACAAAATGAAGCAAAGCGGAGAGAAGATTTTGTCAAAGTGGCACCTATATTAACCCTTATGACGATGTTGAGAGTTCGGTATAAGTCTGAAGAGTGCCCAAATGTCAACACGACGATTCTCTTCAACTTCACGGACACCAAAACTGTTATTTCACTTACAATACGCAATTCTGTTGTCATGGTAACAGACAGAGAGACAAAGAATTATGAAATAAAAGTTTCTACGACTGAGTCAACATGGCGCGATGTCACTGTCAGCAAAATGGCGGCTCTGACGTCACTTGCTACTGGAGACTTTGTTGTTGAAGGGGGACTTGTGAATTTCAGAAATATCATGTCATGTTTTGAAAAAGATTGACGTGACTAAGTATAATAATTAGGATATCACATATTTCGTATATGCAGAATATGGGAGAGGTATTTTTATTGTACATCATTGTTCCAAATATAGTTGGGAGTCGAAAGATATATAAGTCGTAAAATAAAAATTTTAGTGTAGATCTCTTTTTACCTTCTCAATCCAGTTATTAAGCTAATTCTCCAATTGACACATTTTATTTGATCCAAAGTCATCCCTTAGTCGTTACACTCATGACACCCCATTCTAGCGAAGTCCTCTATCCTACACATGCAATAAATCAAATGTCATCTGTGTTTAAAGGGGCAGTAGCACGTTTTTTGATAATTTTATATTTTAAAATTTTCACTGATAATTGTAAGTTAATGTTAAATGTATTAGTTTGACAGTGTAAAAAATCTAATCACACAAGTCAATCACCCATAGTCAGAGGACAAAGTATGAAGATTTACACAAAATCCATTGGCGGCCATTTTTGTGTGAACACCTTTAATTCCTTTTATGTAAGAAAAAGGAATCGCATGGCTGAACTTTACATTTTATATTTGAATTATTACTGCTCCATTTAGTTTAAATACATTGTCTTTCATTTGGAACCATTAATTTTCATTTTCATGACATCACCTTATATTCCCCCTAAAAACGTGCTACTGCCCCTTTAAAGGGGCAGTAGCACGTTTCTTGACAATTTTATATTTTATAATTTTAACTGATAATTGAACGTTAATGCTTAACGTATGATTTTGATAGTGTCAAAAATCTCATAACACAAATCAATCATCCATAGCAAGAGGACAAAGTATAAAGGTTCACATAAAATCCATTGGCGGCCATTTTGTGTGAACATCTTTAATTCATTTTGTGTAGGAAAAAGGAATCGCATGGCAAAACTTTACATCATTTATTTGAAGTATTACTGCTTCATTTAGTTTAAATACCTTGTCTTTCAATTGGAACCATTAATTTTTATTTTCCTGACATTACCCTATGTTCCTCAAAAAATCGTGCTACTGCCCCTTTAAAAGTTGCTTCAAAATCATACATTTTAAAATCGCTTGAAACATTATGGATATGTTATCACCGTTTAACGTAAGGACTGAAATAATAATGAATTTATTTGTTGACGTTTTGATGAATATGACGTTTACAAATAACAATTAACCTACATTATAACCTAATAAAGTTCTAATGTTTAAAATGTTCTGTTGAGGTTTATGTCTCAATAAATTTCAAATGTTTTTACTACAGAATGTTTAAATCACATCCTTACATAAATAATATTTGAGTTCATAATATATAATGAAATTCCTAAAGGCATTTCATTGCTTGCTTCATGTGCTTGCACGATTTGATAGGAAGGTATTTTGATATGACATTGGAAAAAAAAAGAATTTTAAAGTTCTGTCATCTTAATGTTGTGAAAGATACCATTTTCTTTTAATTTGCACGTTGTACCTAAGAACAATATGTACTATTATTTACACCATCCAATTGGTAAACATTTTATTTTCTGTTAAATACTGAAATATTGTTCTTATTCGAACGCTTGAACATTTATTTATCAAAGTTTTTAATTTTAAAAAACAATGTGATTTACTGGAATGTCTGACTGATCGCTTTTCCTAATTTTCTGTGATATGTCTTTTTGAGAAATTGTATATGTATCATTTTTTTCACAAGATATGATAATAATGTTTGTAATAATATGATTATTACGAAGATTAGACCCCTGTGAATGTGTTATATGTAAAGATGCATGCTTGATTTGCATAATTTTGTACTGTAGGCTTTTATTGAAATAAAGAATGAAAATGAGATACTGTAAAACTATCCCTAGCTTTATAACTCTTTGTCCCACAACCATTGCGTAAAGGATTATGTCGGAAAATCTGAGACCAAAGGAGCGTGTTTGTCACTCTAAGTAAAACTAGCCGTTTCAGTTCTATACTGAGTCTAGAAAGGTCTAGTAGAGGGTCACGTCAGCCCACGTATCGAATTGACCAATCAGAACTCATTTTACCAAGCCACGATTTAGTCTGCCTTCGCAGTATAACGTTGGAGGGTCATAGGTCGCAGAAAGGTCGGCTGACGCGACCCTCTTCTAGGCCTTTCTAGACTCAGTATAGGAGTGAAACGGATAATATTGAGGCTAGATCTACTTAGACTGCGTTTTTGTCAAAGTAACTTTTTTCAGATCCATTTTTATTCATCAATATTACCAGTCATCATTTATCATGACTTCCGTCGATGTTCGTAAATGGAATAGCATGTACTAGGTTTTTGGGTTGTTTTTGTTGGTGTTACTAATAAATATTTTAAAGCGAGTATTGCTCAATTGTTACACAGAACTGATCAGAGATTTATGAAGTAAAAATCAAATAAGAAACAATTATGATTGGATAACAACGGATAAGCATAGGAGGTGTCATATATATCATATAAACCACCCAATGAAAGAGAGGTGCGCTATTTGTACCAGAGAGTTAGAGTAACAACATGTTAAATGGCTGTAAAAAAAGAACTTTGATTGAATTTGAGTATTAAACATTAATATGTGGTATGTCTAACTAAATACGTTTCCCCAAGACAACTAGGAACTAGCTCCATGAGCTATAGAGCTGAAGTTTGATAACGTAAAATATAAATATTGCATTACACATAAACAACCTCTCCCCCCCCCCCCCCCCCCCCTCCCCCCCAAAAAACCCTAACAAAGCAACAAAACAAAGTTTTATAACATTTGAAAATGTTACATACATCTTGAATTATTCATATACGATAAGCTTATAACATTCATTGTTTGGATGCATAGCGAAAGAAAACTGAAGAAAGGTTTAAATGTAGTCTGAAATGAAATTGTCAATTAATTATAAAATTTGAAGGGAAAAAATAATGAAAAGGAGACAGTTTTCTACATTTGCAGCTAAAATTGAGCTTCTAAATCTTTCATAGACTTGCTTAAGTTTTTATCTTATGTTAAGATCTGGCTGACAAGACTAGTTGAAATGATAAACTTTTTTTACATTACTTCTTTTTCTTAAATAAAACATTACTCGGGTTACCCATAATGCCTTAATTTTGTTATAAAAGTTAACGTTTGTCCTAAAAATCTTCATTAACTGAAAATAACTATAGGGAATCCTTTCATATTAAGCAAATAATTTAAGCCGGTCTATTTGTTTGAAACAGCTAGAAACGTACCCCCAGGGGGGCGTGGCTAAATGTCTGCTAACGAGAGTTATCTGCCCGTGAGTTTAAGATGTAACAGGAATCCTCATTGGCTACGTATTGCGGCAGTTAACTAATGAATTCGCTCGTTATAAATCATCACGTTAATTACGTTCGAGGTTCCTGTGACATAAAATCATTTGGGGTAAAATCCACGATATTTTAAACCACCGTTGGTAAGTAGATGTAACATCTTAACATTTGAAGACAAATCATATCTGTGAAACTATCTGTATTGATTAGAAATCAACGGGCTTCGTATTTATTCGGATATTTATTACGATTTATTTCAAGTGTACCCAAAATTATTTCTCAACGCTCCCAGATTGAGGCTAGACAAAATAAGGATGTGTTGTAATCGATGTTCATAGAGGTCATACAGCGTTCATTGCGCATTTTATACAGTTTTGCTCATGCAAAACACGGCATTTTAACCAAATAAGAAACCTTGACTTTTCAAACGACAAAATATTCCACAGAAACGTCAAATATCATCCAGCTGATAAAGTCGGTTTCTTCAAAAACTGACATCATGTTTACGAAAATATTCATGACGGAAGCATGGTCGCTGACTTAAAGATAGACAATGATAAGAATGATAAGGGTCATAAAAGGTTAATAAAATCAAATAAATATTAATTACTTTTCAATGTCGAAAATCATGAATACTAGCATATAATTATATGTAAAACAATGATACAAAAAATGTAATCCAATGATTCATTCATTAATGTCACCTTGTTGAGCTAAAACATGTAGATATTTATTGTTATGAATTATTTATATCACCTGCAGATGAACTGAATAGTTAGTCAAAAACAAGGAAGTAAATGGAGATGAATATGAGTCAGTCTATATAGATTTCATTATTATGGGATTCAACAGGTGAAATAGATAAAATAAAAAACCATAAAATTTCCTGTTTAAAAAAAAATATTCCTTTTTCTGAAAACACCTTTTCACTTGTTAAAAATATATGTTCAATGATAAAAATATATAAAAGTCTCAATTGTAAAGAATATTTTAGAAACCTCAAAAGAAATACAGACATTAAAACATGTAATTAATGATTAGAAGGATTATGAGATGAAATTCATTTGTTTGTCATGTCAAGGCCAATGTGCTCGGTCCATGACCTTTGACCTGGTTTGACCTTTTGTGTGCATGTCACACCTGAATGACTTCAGTACATAAACTTTATCATGTTAAAGATTTCCTGAGGCAGTCTCTTTGTTCTATTAATTCTAAAAAATGCAACATAGGTGTCTGTGCAGGTGCTAATTACTTGTGCATTAGACTTGAAATACCAGTTTATAGGTATAACTAGTGCTTGACTACGTAGGACCCTTCTTCAGAGAAAATTAGATAGTATAAGCTTTTAGGTAAGTAGTGATGGGTGGTTATTTTTTAGTGTAAAGGAGAAAGGTTCATTCAATCAAAATTATGTCCTTGTGTAATTTTTTTTTGTTCAAGGAAAAATGTTTGCAGTTTTTAAAAATACATATCCAAATTGACTGTTTTGTAAACTTGGTGTCATAAATAATAAAGTCAAAAGATTCTGTACAGTTTATACATTTGAATATTTACATACAGAGTTTAATTGATGTTTTCAATCTATTGGTGTTCTTGTTTTATATAATTTACTTATGAAATTAACTATTCTGTTTATTATAATAAAAGTTAACATATACATGTAAATCTATGTTTATTTTGCATCTTTCTTATGCATTTATGTGTTCTTCCATTATATTTGATATATTACTGTATCTTTCATCTATTCTTCATGTTTCAATTGATAACCTTATTTTGCATTTAGCCATGCATGACTGAATGAGTTCAGGAAATATGATTGATACGACAAGTTGATTGATTGAGGCTATAGACCCATTTAAGATTGTGCAAGGACTATTCACAACTGATGTTGCAGACAAAGGAAGTCAATTATTTTCACATGAAATACTTTTGGCTATGTGTGGTTTAGATTAAATTTTACTTTTACAGATAGGAGATAAGTGGATAAAATGTGTTGTTTTTGTCAAATATGATTTCAAAAGTAAGTTTATATAAATCTATCTGCATGTTCTTCCTCTTTTGAATTATTATGGTTTTAACCATATTTTTGAAATATCATGCATGGCTGAATGTCAACATTTGTTTCTCCTTGTTTGTTTAAATGTTTTTGTGTGATTTTGTTGCTTGAATTTTTTATTTGCCATTTCGAGCAGCGACTTGAGTAGAAGATTTAGCTAAGATGGATCCCCAAGAGTTGCAGGAATCCGAGACCCACAGTCTCCTCACCGCATCTTCTGATCAGGTCTGCATGCTTTGTTTATTATTTTCTATCTATTCATTTAAATGTTTAAGACTTTAAGCATGATTTTGAAAACATATTTATGTTTTATGAAACCATTATAAAAGTTGTTTAACACCCTTTGGGCAATTAAGCCATTAATGGCATCAGCTCAATATATGATTTGTGATTTAGTTCCGTGAATAGCTACGTTTACAGCTATCAGCTTAGTTCAGCATTAATGGGCTTGGCTCATCAGAGGGATGGGTGACCCCATTGCTTCATGAGTTGGAACTTTTCAACAGTGAATCACACTATTCATAACTTTACAACCACAGGTGAAACTGGAAAAAAACGATAAACAAATTCATTTGTGGGTTTATATTAGGGGAGATGCATCATAATTTCGATAGATTCTAACCCTCTTTGCAAATGTTTGTTATAAAAAGTAAATATGAAAATATGATTAATGCATCAGTAGGGAGCATACCTCAGTGGCAGAGTGTCTGCTAGTCACCTTAAAGACCGGGGTTTGATTCCGAGTCGCGTCATACCAAAAGACGTTAAAAAGAGGGAGATGTTGCTGCCTTGCATGACACTCAGCATTATAAGGACAGAACAATGCATTAATTGGCCCTGCACTGTGGCTGACAGGTGTCATGGTCACAAATCGAATTGCCAACATGTACATGTACACAGGACAATAAAGTGTTACTAAAATATATAAAAAATAGAGAGGTAAACTTTCAATAGTATAGATGGTTTATTTGATTTAAACATTTATCTTGAATGATTTTTTTCCATTTATTCAATGCAAAGTTGAGGGAGATTGTCCAATGGCTAAGAATAATATAGAAAAAAAGACGCACACTCTGCTTGCATAATAAAGAATCGGTTTCATTGATGTTTCAATCTCAAAATTTGGTGACCCATAAGTTAACAATCAGATGATTGTAATAAAATTTTGAATCAACGACTATTGCAATAGCTATTTCAAAAGAAGGTCATAATGAATAGTCTATTGCTGTTGCAATAGCTGGTTGCAAAAGACTTATCGCAATAGTCAAGGGCAAATGGTAGTCAATAATCACAACTAGACTATATAAGTGAATGAGAAAATTAATTTTGAAGGTAGATGACTATATTCTGTTTGTGCCAACATTCTGTTTGTTGCATGATGGGAATTTTGAGTGTATTTGATGAAATAAATGTGTAAGATTGTGCTCTCATGCATACTATTTATTCCAAAATGAATGTAGAGTGTCTGAACTGTAACATGAATGTTATCTTGAACCTAGACTTATTGTGTTCCTTCAAGAGCTTGGATTTTATATCTATGTTCACAATGACTGATTTTGATGTGCAATTACCGGTAATCATCTTTTAAAGTTGGCATCTATCATTAAATAAGTTCCAATCTTTGTTTGCATTAATGAATGATTATTATCATTTGGTGGCCAATTTGAATATTGATGTCATGAATTTTTAAAAATATCTTGAATGTCAAAAAGTCAACAGTTATTAAAAGGGGTTTCATTAAGAGATATGAAATAAAGAAAAACTTATTTTTGCTTCTTATGATTTCATTTAGTTGGCGCTAAGTCTAATGTAAAACTAAAAGAGTTATAAATTGGCTATGCATTGTGGTTATGAAATTGTTCCAGCACAATAGCAACTCCCTTCATTAATATATAAGACAGTTTAAAAAATCCACTATTATCAGTTTCAATTTTTTATCAAACCAATTTTATGTGATATACTGTAAGCTAAAACATTTTGCTTAAATGATTTTCAAATATATGCAATCCTATTTAACCTCGCTGTTTTGTGCAGTGAGCTTTTGGTTATGGGTTATCTCCCTTGGACCACGATGGCATTCAATGTACTCAGAGTCCTATCTGCCTGTGAATCTTCATGTCAACAATAAATCTCACTAGAAGCGGTGTAGAAAATAGATTTGAAACCTAACCTGTCCTGTTAATTAATTGGTCAATTTCAAAGGGGAAAATAAAGAAAAAAAATTGAAAAGTTACCAGACCTGACCAAAAAGGAACCAGTCCTGGTAAAAAGTAGCCAGTCAAGGAGGATAATTTAAACACTGCTAGAGGTTATCATGATCATGAGTAGTCTCCCTTTGACTATGACAGCATAACAAACAAAGCGTTTTTCAAAGAACTAAGGCAAAGAAAAATATTAGAAATATTTCTGGTCTTTTCATACAGACAAAAGTGACCTGATGACACAGATATGTTTTTTAATTTCCATAATCTTAGTTATTATTTAGAATATTAAAAATCAACAGAAATAGACAATAGATGTATGTAAATTGGGATTGGGAAAGACATCTTTTTCGATTGGCCATTTTCAGTGTTTGGGCAATTTTCTGAATCACAAATCGGCCATTGCCAATTATATCAATTGTAAACTTCAAAATTTTAACGGACCATTTTTTCGTCCAATGTGCAAAATGGCCAATGGCCCTTGCGTTTCCCAATCACTATATAAACTTGATATCCCTTACCGGGTATTCACTGTGGAAATGCATCTTTGAAGGCTGGTCAGAAATAATTTTTATTCTAAAGTTCATGTTTATATGTTACAGTAATAAAGTTCCATATTTATTTGTCCTTGTCATCTTGAAAAAAGGCTTTATGCATGAAACAGACACAGATGGAAACCAGAAAAAGTAACTTTTTACTAGGCCTAAGTCAAAAACCTCTTGCATTTTGTTGTGTGAATATATACATGCTGAAATTTCTTTTATCTTTAGAATCACTCTCCGTCTCAGGCATAATGCAAGAGAATTACAAATCCTGCATGATTTATATCACCATTGATCATGAAATTCAAGTTGTAGTGCGGCAAAGTTACACTGGTTTTAAGTCAAAATATTTTTGAAAGATACATAGGACTTTTAAGTATCTAAGCATAACATAAGTGATGTTTATTTATAATGAATTTGATAGAAATAAGTGGCAACAGTTTTTGATAAAATTGCAAACTTTCAGAAAATTACATAACAACCCTGATAGGATTATTATCCCCCACAACAACGAAGTTGCGGGGGGTATTAACATGGGTACTGTCTGTCCGACCGTCTGTTACACTTTGTGTCCGGCTCATAACTTTGTAACTAATCTACCATTTCAATTCAAATTTGTCATGGAAATGAAGAAACATGTAATAATGTGTCATGAGTAACAATTTTGAAAAAATCTACCGGTACATAAAATATTAGGATTTTGGAGAAAAAGTGGTAAATTTGTAAGAAATCTGTTACAAGTCCTGTCCGGCTCACAACTTCTTAACTAATCATCACCTTTTGATCAAATTTGATATATAGATGCAAAATCATATGAAGGTGTGTCATGAAGAACAATTTGAAATATTTTTGTAAAATTTTGACTTTTTTAGCAAAAAATGACTCTGTTAGAAAGCTGTTACAAGTCCTGTCCGGCTCACAACTTCTTAACTAATCATCACATTTTGATCAAATTTGACATGGAGATACATAATCATATTAAATCTAAATATTGGTGAAAGTAACAACTCTGTTAAAAAAACACCAAAATATTTCCAGGTGGTCATTTTTGGATCGAATGTGAACACAGAACAGTTTCCATCATTTGCTGGAAAAATTGTGTTATTTTGTGTGACAAGAATTAATCGGCAATATGATTAGGAAAACCTATAAATGATGTGCAATTTGCGGGGGATATAGCTCGACCATGTCAGCTGCTTGTTTACTGTTGAGTGTACTGCCTTGTCAAAAACATGATAGCCCAGGATAGCCTGTCTTTGATTCCCTGTATCTAAATTAGCCTTTCGAATTCTTGGCGCCAATATGATCATTTTCTAATGCATTGTATAAGCTTCCAGTGTCACCACCAAACAATTCATGGTTCCTTGTTTTAGAGTACTGCTTGTCAATGTGCTACTAACGGTTGTTTGGCTATTCATTTATAAAGTCCCTTGAACCTGAAATTTGTTTTTGCGTTACTCAGATAGTGTTTTATGAAGTTTATATCAAAATAATATTTATAACTATATTTATATGACATCATTTAGTACCAGCTGTTACTTTTTGTTGTGTTAGGTTAGTGTCTAAGAAGTTGATTTAACCTTGATACAGAACAAATAAAGATGAATTATTACTGAAAAGAATCAGTTGATGTTTATTTATCCAATTCCATCTTTGACAAAAAATGATATTTTGTTATTTCAAGTTTGCTATTTACTATTTTGAATTGAAAGACACCTTTTTGCAACTTCATTAAATCTATTTCAATTATCAAATTCTAACAAATACTTCTATTATAGAAGATAATTTGCTAATGCCCAATATTCATAAAGGCAATAGAATTATAAACATTTCTCTGATTGTAAAGTTGATAATGAAAGTGTAATATAATGAAAGTGTAGTACAGAAGGGTAAAATTTCTCTCATGAAAATTACAATGAAAGTCTGATAAGAAAATACATATTATCTTCCACTAAATCATCATCTCCTTCTGCACTTCAGAAACTAACAGAGAAGTTGAAAGGTATAGATAAACACTTTCCCTCATTATGAAAGTGAATGTGAAAGCCTAAATACATACCTCTGCCTCCTACCTGTCTTCGTCTCTATTACTTATGAAATTGACATTACCATTTCTATTGTTCTATGGTGAAAGATGATACAAGGTTTGCTTTTGATGCAGGCGATAGAATTGTACACAATTGTCTCATTATAAATAGAGGATATCTGTCTTTTTTTGACTAATGCCATGTTTATCTCATCGAGTGAGGTAGAATGTTTATATGTGCAGCCACGAGTGAAAATATTTAACTTTTCTTCCTCACAAGAAGAATAGAAGTTAGATGTACCAGCAGGAGAGAGGCAACAGACCTTCATCATCAAATCAAATCAAAATGCAAAGAGAACAGATTCCCTTTCTTTTCGTCAATGGGCAATACAAAGAAAGACAGATGGTTAAAAAAGACACAACCTCTCACACCAAGAAAGAAGGCACCAGACCATCTCAACAGTAGAAGAATCAAGCTTGGAACAGACCATCTCAACAGCAGAAGAAACAATCTTGGAAACTAGCTTTCCTCCAGAATTAGAAACTACCTTCAACTACCAACCTTGTCCACCTTTGAAGATTCTCCAATGGAATGCCCAATCACTGAGAAACAAATTGGATGAATTTAAAGTTTTCTTAGAAGAACAGAAGGTAGATATAGCTTTCATATGTGAAACCAGACTACCCAAGGATGACTCTTGGCCGATCAAGATACCTGGATACACAATCAGTAATGCAGCCAGACCAGACAAGGAAGGAGGTGGAGTCTGTATAATAGCCATGAACACCTTTGGCATCACCAACGAGAAATCCTTCTACTCCCCAACATGTGAATACATCATGTCAGACATCACAATAGATGTCCACTCCACATACAAGATCATCTTCCTGTATGCCCCACATGGATGCAGAAACGTAGAAAAAGATTTGGACAAGTGAAAGTTTCCCAACCATACTATCATTGCTGGAGACTTCAATGCAAAGTGCACCATGTGGGGAAGTACAACAACCAACAAATCTGGAGAAGTCCTACGGGACTGGATATCTGATAAAGACTATGTTTCCATGAACAACGACCAACATACGTATCAGAACCATTCCACTGGAATCACAGACATTCTAGACATCACGCTAGTCACTCCAGACGTTGCTGCTCGCATACTTAACTGGCAAGTCTTGGAAGACATGGACAGTGATCACTTCCCAATCATCACGACCATAGAAAGACCTGGTTCAAAATCATCACGATTGCTAAAACCTAGATGGAACATCAAAAAGGGCAATAGGCAACTGTTCACCACTTGTGCACAGATTGCCGCAAGTAGCCTGGAAAATGAATGGGATTCCAACAGCACCCATGAGAAAGTCACTAAGCTGACAGAATGCATTATAACTGCAGCCGAAGAAAGCTACCCAAGAAGTAAACCCAGAAGAAAACCTCCAAAACCCTGGTACAACAATGATATCCATCTCGCTCGTCAGGAAAAGAGAAAAGCAAGAAGGAGATGGAAACAGAAACAATCACTGGAAAACCTCGTTAACTTCAAACGACAGGTGGCGGTAGTCTAAAGATTAATAAAGTCCTCCAAACGAACATCGTGGAGAGAATATGTCGGCTCAATCAACCGGAACACCGTCCAAGGTCATATGGAGTAAGTTAAAATCTATCAATGGGAGCACAAAAACCGAAAACCCAGTTTTGGAGCACAACGGACACTTGCTGACTGAAGCCGAAGACCAAGCAGAGGCCTTTGGAGAGTTCTATGCCAGCAAAAGCACTAAAGCTGACACGAGACATGATCCTACCACCTTCATGGATCTGGAAAACACGATCTTCAACAGCATCAACCTTCTAGAAGAGACGAAAGATGAATGTGACAAGTTATTTTCCAAAATAGAACTGGAAAATGCTCTTAACAGCCTGAAACATTCGGCAAGGGGAGAAGACCAAATTCACAACCAGATGCTTCAAGATCTTCCACGGGCCACCAAGCATCTTCTCCTTGACATCCTGAACAGCATTTGGAAAAATGGATCATACCCAGAGTCCTGGAAAACGATCCTAGTTATTCCACTACTGAAGCCCAATAAAGACAAGTATTCCATTAAATCATATCGTCCAGTAGCTCTTACATCATGCTTCGGGAAGTTGATGGAAAGAATGGTCAACACAAGACTGTCATGGATTCTCCACAGGGATGACATTTTCCATAGTTCACAATGCGGATTCAGACCAAAATCTGGAACCATCGACGCACTTATCCAACTCACGGACAAATGTCACGATGCTCTCCATGGAAAGGCATACACAGCTGTTGTATTCCTGGATCTAGATGGCGCATTTGATAAAGTCTGGTGGGAAGGAGTTGTTGCGAAGTTGCCAGCATAGGTATCAAGGGACGAATGCTTAGGTGGATTAAAAACTTCCTCAAAGATCGCTTCCTTAAAGTACAAATAGGAGGGGCTACTTCCTGTAAATACCAGATTAACTCTGGCACACCACAGGGTGCAGTCATCAGCCCCACTATCTTCAACATAATGATGTACAACCTTCCAAATGCAGTACCCCGAGGATGTGGACAAGTCTCCTTTGCCGATGGTGGGTCAATTTTCAAGACAGACAAAAGCTTATACATCATAACAGAAGAAATCAACAAAGCACTCGACAATGTTCAAAGGTGGGCCGAAAAAAATGGATGTTGACAATATCAGAAGAAAAGACTGAATACACCATCATAACCAAGAAGAGGAAACATGCAGTTCCTCTAGAAGAGCTGCACATCCGCATCAAGGGCAAGAAAATACTCTACAACAAGAACCCAAAGATTCTGGGACTGATCCTTGACCCAACTCTCAGCTGGAAAAACCACCTCGACATGCTGGTAGAAACCTGCTCGAAACGCTTGAACCTGATGAAGGTCATCGCTTCACAAGAATGGGTAGCTGATTTAACCACCTTATAATATACACAATATACATTGCCTATATCAGGAGCAAGATCAGCTACGCAGCTGAGATTTGGTCATCATGTGAAAAAACACACCTTGCAAAACTCAAAAAGGTTCATAATACAGCTCTGCGCCCTATAACCGGTGCACTGAGGACAACACCTGTAGAAGCCATGGAAATAGAAGCAGACATCATGCCCCTGGACCTCTACATCAACTCATGTGTCACAAGAAAGTTTGCAGCGTGTCGCTTCCTGCCAAAGAAGATGCCTGGTCACATTCATCCTGCTACAAGCCCAAATAGTTTCCATGAAAGAGCAAGAACTCTCCTACATAAAATGAATCTTAAGATCCCGAAAGTGCCCAAAGAGCTTCCTGCTTCTGCTGTGATAAACGTCACACACCCATTGGATTGGAGCCCTCCAAAATACAACTGTAGAACTACCAGACAAAAGCACAAAATCAGACATTCCGGACGCACTACTACAGTCAACCCTAGAGATGATCAACACCAAATATGTAGACTACCACAAGATCTACACGGATGGCTCCCTATCAATGGATGCAGGCATTGCAGGTGCAGCAGTTTTCTTTCCTTCTGAGCAGAGAGAAACCATCATTCCGCTCCCTCCTTCATCAATCCTTGAAGCAGAACTGGTGGCCATCATTAGAGCTCTCCAGGAGATCTAAGACTGTAGTGCTGCAGATGACGAAAAAGCGAAATTTGGGATTTTGACGGACTCCAAATCATCGCTTCAATCACTACGATCCTACCCTCCCACAGACTACTATCAACTCTGCCAGACGATTTCATCGGCTATCCAATCAACAAAGGCACAAATCCACCTTCAATGGATCCCCAGTCATGTGGGCATCAAGGGCAATGAAGAAGCCGATCGACTAGCCAACGTAGCAGCCTTAAGCGGTCCAGTCCAACAACGCCTACCATCTCGCCCAACCCTGTCCAACAACATCACCAAGTGCATCAGAGAACAGTGGTTACATAGATGGGCTTCATCGACAAGAGGCAGACAATACCATCAGCTCCAACCTAAACGGAACAGGTGCACGTACAAGACTTTGGCAAGGAAAGAACAGGTCCAGCTAACAAGATTGAAATTCAGCCACTTCCCATGTCAGTCATATCTACACCGTTTCAACTTGGTGGATGAACCAATCTGTCAACTGTGTCAGGAACCAGACGAAACAGTAAAGCACATCATTCTGAAGTGCTCGGCACTGAGCCATGTCAGAACTTTCCCACCCACGGATAGTCTATTAGCCGTGTTTCAGAACAAAAACAATGAATGGAAAGTTGTAATAAACATTATAGAAGAAAGGAAGGAAAGGATGCGTGCAAGGGCCACTGTTGTCGGAAGCACGATCTAACAGAAGTAACAGAAGTATATGGCATGTATTGACAGATTGGGGTATTTGTCAAGAATTGACAGATTTTCTATTTATTATATGATGAAATCCTTCTAATTACATCAAAAAAGGCCAATTTTATGTTGAGCAGCTGCTTGGAAGAGCCCGTCACCGCAGTAACAGTGGACGTCATATGAGAATTCATGATGTCAGACCATTGTTACATGACGTCAAACTCTTGTACTTGACGTCACTCGAGTGGTGATAAAGTTTATCACCACTCAGAAGAGTGACGATAAAGGTTATCGCCACTGTAGCCAGATAGAGGGTTTATTTCACTGATAGAACAGAGTATCTCACCCTGAATCATATAATAAAAGTGATTATGAATGTCTATAAACAAGTAAATACATACCTTCCACCCTTCTTCATCTTTATAACTTATGAAATTGACTAAACATCCCTTATCCTACATGACACATGTCCAGTTCTATGATAGAAAATAGGTAGCTAAATGGGGCCTTTCTATGATCATGAAAATGAATATAATGAATGTCTAATAAGTAAATACATACCTTCCACTCTTCTTCATCTTTATCACTTATGAAATTGACTAAACATCCCTCATCCTACATATCCAGTTCTATGATAGAAAATAGGTAGCTAAATGGTGCCTTTCTATGATCACGAAAATGAATATAATGAATGTCTAATAAGTAAACACATACCTCCATCCCCACCCATCTTCATCTCCATCAAGACGTTAGACCGCTGTCACTATAAGCTGTCTCTCTGACATCCACTCGTCCACGCCTTGTGGCTCCGTGACAAGCTATTGTCTATAGGCAACTAGAAAGAGAACTCTCCCGTTAGAAGGTAACATTGCACAATTTGACCCCTGACCCCTTCACAAGACAAGCCATTTTTCATAATCCTGTCATCTAGTTTCTGCCATCTTGTTTCATTTTGCGTAGTGGATTTAAACTTTGCGATAGTCACTAACAACTATGGAGGAACATGTAAGTCATGTGTTTCTATTGTGTTTCAATGTGTAATGTTAGGTGGTTTTTTTTAATAAATACATTTATGAATGCCGTGTATGTAAAATGTTCGTATATTTTCAAATCTGATTGCAATGATCTAATTGATGAGTGGTTACGTTACTAGTGTCAATTTTGGATGGTTTCATCATTACTTTGTTGAATAACAAAATGCATGTACAGTTTGTAAAGATCAAATTTAAGAAAGAAAAAGTGAATACTAAATTTCTATTCAAGGTCAGTGTGTGTGAGTGCGTGGGTTCAGTTGAAGTGGAAACAAAGATAAGCAATAAAATCGCTAAATATATATGCTACAATACAAGAATTGTTTATTTGAGAAGAAAATGTAACAGGGCGTTATTATACATGTTCTGGTGGTTAAAGCATTTGTATCATAGGAAAGGTGTGATTGTTGATACATTGGAGTGGTAAAACATTGCAATCAAATTTTGTCACTCCTCAAGTTGCATCTTCAATCATAATGATTTGCCGAGAGTTGTTATCTGGGATCCAATATCATTATAAATAAGGTTAGGGTGCAATGCTACACTGAAATTCAAGGCAGCACCACCAATAGTGCACTAGTTCCAGTCGATGCTTGCAGGTTTCACCACAATGCATAACCACAATACTACTGCAGGCTTTCTCCCTGCAATAATACAAGCAGCCTTGATATAGGTGAAATACTCTTGAAAGTGGTAATAAACCCAAATGACCTCAGTCCTCGCCTCATGTTCACAAAGAAGACACAACAACCGAGAAACTGAATATATCAGCAGTGGCAGATCCAGAAAAGACAACTCATCACTCAGAATAGCATAGCGCACATTCTTATCCCCTTGTATACATTCCTATTCCCAAGTTTCCTCATCAATCAATACCCCCCCCCCCCCCCCAAAAATTTTTTTTCCCTACCTCTGTTTTTCAAAATTCCAGCTTAATATAAGCGGCAGGCAAGAAGGGAAACAACAATCTCTGGATCCTAAACTGCATAAGTAACAGGAAAGAGAGAGCCTTGCTTACATGTGATGTGAATGGAGTTTTGATTGATGGCATCAATACTGCATTGTGTTAAGATTTATGATATGTCTTTTGGGTACTTGGGACTGCGAATGTTACTTGTGTACACTTTGTTTTTCTGAGTAATGAGTTGTGTTTTGTTTTGACCAGGCCTATAATTAGAAATGTCTCTGCTATAAAGGAGGAATTTCAGAGTTCAAGTGAATGAGTAAAAGTGATAAGGAGTGGCCTGGGAAATTCATTTTATTTATGCTATATATAATGAGCTAATGGACAAACACTTGCTATTCAAATGTTATTTCAATGATAATCATCCTCCTCGTTGTTATTCTCATCATTAATATGTTGTTTACAAAGAAGCTCATTTTAATGAAGCTGAGTATGAATTTCTTACAATTTGTGCTTTGAAGGTCGAATAGAAGTCAAAATTACATTTTGGATACATCATCTTCTTGGTTTATGTTCCAATTGTTACATTGTTCCCTTGTGTGGTAACGTTTTTATGGGATCAATGTTGAAAAAACCCTGCTCATAAAACTTCAGATTTATGTAGCCTTATTTACATTGTCAACAATGTAGTATTTGTATTTGGAGTAATATTTTAAAAATTAAGAAAGTGAATGAATAGTTTAATGGTTTGAGATTGATTTTAAGATATGTATTCAAACAGTACTGGTAAGTAATTAAAGTCAGTTGGGATGAAATAATTGTTTGGGTTATAAAGACCTGACTGTTTGCTCATACATGCATAGGTTCATTGAATTATGAAATGGAACTAGATTTATCTGTGAAAATATAGGAAATTATGTAAAACTGAACCTGTAACTTATTGGGATAAAGTGGGCAGGATAGGACAGGTTTAATCTCAAATACGTTTAATATTCGAAATTATGCATTCAATTTAATCTACCTATTGGTTACAATACCTAATAAACACTATCGAATCGAATATATCTTCCTGTCAGCTTATGACAAGGTTTCAAAATAATGTTTGGCGAATTTGCGCGTGCCACATGAGCCACATTGTCCGGTTTTCGATCAAAATCCTGACTTTGAATGGCCGTATTTTCGCTCTAATATACTGATCAACCTTTAACTTGTAATTTTCAGTAACAGTTAGTGGTTCACGATGTAATAACATAGATTTCAAAATTTGACATATGTGATCCTATCAACATACTCTGTCTCTTTAACTTCTTTGAGCAAAAGATGACCAAAATCTTGTGTCGTATCAAGAGGTCTGGGGTTCAAATCCTGCAAGGGGCTCTGCAACTTTGTCTGCAGTAGAGAACTGTTCTGCAAGCAGTAAGGTTTGGGTGCAATGCTACACTGAATTTCAGAGCAGTACCACCAATGGTTAGCTAGTTCCAGCCCATGCTTGCCGGTTTCACCGCAATGCGTTGCCACACTTGTGTTGGTGGCTTGTTCCCAGAATTAATTTTAGCTGCCGTGAATAAGTGAAATATTATTGAAGCAAGCATTAAAATCCCAAATCCCAAATCACCTCAACTCGCCTAAAGGGGGGAAAAAACTAGATATTGAGAAATAGCTGTATTTGTTAGTTTATGTCTTGAATATTACAACATATTATCACAAGAGATAACTGCTTCAACATTTTCGCTTCCAAAAAAGTGCTCGGTGAGATCGTGAATGAGGTGAAGACAGGTGAAAACAACCATTGATTTGCTGATTAATGGTGTTATTGTTCTACGCTGTTACATTGTTCCTGTAGAGTATTGTGTGTATTACAGTGGGTTACTGTATAAAAAAGCCCCGTGGCTACAGTGGTTGCTTAGTGAGAGGCTATTGTAAAAGGATAAGTATACAAACCTTGGCCCTATTGCATAGCTAATTGATGATCTAATGGTAGCATTGTCCCTGATTTAGTAGGGTTGTAAAAGTAACTCCATTAAACACTTGTATTCAAAGTATGAAATATTCTATATTGAGATGCTTACTACCGTATTCGACCTATTAAGCGCCCTGGGTGGTTAAAAATTCGAAAAGGGGAAGCTTATTAAAACGTCTTAATCATTCAATCGAATGATAAAAATGTTTGTATATTTTCGATCTGAATATAATTTTTAGCGAAAAGTTGCAAATCCAATTACCGTAATTAAAGAGGAGGACTGAAATCAAGTCTTCAAACCATTTTTTATTTAAAATTTCATAGGTTTGTCATGTAAGTTATGCCTGGAGAGTTTTTTAAGCTAAAAGCACCATTAGGGGGCGCTTATTATGTCGAATACGATATTAGAATTCAACACATATGAATTGAGCATTTTGTCATTTCAATACTAGAAACAGTGGACTAAACAAGAAATAAATCTTTATTGCTTCTAAGAGGCAACATGTTTTAATACGTTACCAGAAAGGTACCTGAAGTGTTACCTCTAATGCAAAAAAACATAAGAAAAATTCTGGAAAACATAAAATTGTTCAGTGGTTTAGTACAACAACTTTTAACTATTCCCATCTAAGAAAACATCAAGTAAACTCCAAATATCTAATTCACAGCGCTCATTTAAGATTTATTCACAAACTTATGATTGTTTATCAATAGTCATAATTTGCACTAATATAACATTTTGCACCTTAAGACAATGGTAAATTGGCAATTTCACATTTTTGTTTCATATCTATTGAGTTTGCCAAATAAGGGGGATATAGGTTTGTACCATCCCTCTAAATGCATTGCCAGATTCAGGAATTTCAAAGTTCCATAGAATCTCAAAAGTAGGTTGTGAAGAGTTGGAAAATCTCCTCAATTTGCCACTGACATATCTAACTGCTGTTATGTCCCACCCATAATGGGTAACTGTATGTATGAGTTACATATGCCCTGTGGCTAGTTGTCGGTCAGTTGGTGAGTGAGTGTCCAGTCAGACCAGTGCTACGGGTACGGTCATCTTAATCAAGTCCAGAGGCTACTGCCCATAGACCATAGTGACCCCAGTTTGTAGGTTGACATAACCCTGTTCCTCCCAGTCTCCATCACACCGAAACAGACAGACAGACAGACAGACATTCAGTTACACAGGATTACTGCACATCGCAAGGTACTGTCTTGCTTTAAGGTCACGCGATGAGGCCTTATTGTTTCTTATACTATTATTGTTTGAAAATATGAAAATTTGTTTTGGCCGGGTTTTTGCTCTGTAATTTCATGTCTTATACTGTCATTGTTTGTTAAATATGTTAATGTGTTATTTCTGCTCCTGAAATTGAGTTGTGATTTGAGTGGTCTTATTTCACCCTTTTAATTTTGATTATTTTTTGAAGAATTTATTGTGTGTAACAGAATGGTGTAAAAATAATGGGAATATAATCAATCACTAATTGGGATTTATTGGTTTTCCTATATATATTACAAACTTTGACAGAGACCGTTTTTTATAAAAAAGGATATTTAATATATCCTTACAGGGTTTCAGAATAAGTACTTCTCCAATAGCCTATGGCTAGTAGAAATCTTCTGGGGTTGTAAAATGTTTTAACTGGTTGCCCAAAAGACTAGTTACACATGGAAAATAACGTGATTTTTTCATTATCTTTGGCTAGTGTTTGGCCCATTTGTCTTAGAAATCCACCAGTCCAAATGACAAAAAGTGTGATTATTTGATTTCTAAACCTGCTTTACGACATAGTATAACTTTTAAAAATGAAAGGCACTGTACCTGATTTTCCATACAGAAAAATAAACACTCCCACGAGATTCAGCGAAGGTAACCGGTACATTTTCTCCATCAATGTTTCCCTTTCTTCGTATCAGCTGATCAGTTTCACCAGAATAAACAGATTAGTATTCATGACCACATTTTGTTTTTATGTTCTGGGAGGATGATTTCACGCTCCCACTGGGAAAGTTTGAACCAAATACTTCCATAAGAATTTATTCAACAATAAATACGACCTTGCAATGACTCTTCTATATTTGCAATAAATGGGTAATTTCACTTCTCAAGGGTACTTCTTGGTGGTTTATTAGGGCAGGTAAGGTGAGGGACTGTTCTGAAGGACATCATATATGCTAGTTAGAAATATGATCCACTTGGGTACCAATATAGGTTAAATCAAGCCAGGATCATCTCCAAGCTATATTTGCAGTAGTGACATGTATCACTTGCTTCAACATCAAGTTCATCATTTATAGATGTCTAGGGACAACATTAGTGACCCAGTATATTTACATCAGGAGGTTCAGGGTCTTTGCTCTGTGTTAGAAGTCTCTGTCTTATCAGTGTGCAACATTGCTTATGCAAGACCACACCTCCAGTGCTTGAAGATCAGGACTTTGAGGGGGTGTAAATAACCACATTGTGTCACAGCAGACGACACTTTGATTGAAGCAGACGTCAGTATCAGAAATATTTTGATTGAAGCAGACGTCGGTATCAGAAATATTTTGATTGAAGCAGACGTCACAAATGGCAGACAAAGATGTGGAAGAGGTCTGCTTTAATTAATCTAAAAATATTTTGTGAAATGGTTTATGAAATTTTTGTCTTGAGGCCAAGCAAGGATTGTGTAAATCAGTTTCTGTGATTAGATGACACTTTTTCTGAAACATTGGAGGGCAAGAGGGATACTTTCTGTGCTAGCTGGTGACATGTTTACAGAAAAACATGACATCTTGCCTCGACATGAGGTTCACTATGATTACTATGATGGTATTTACAGGTTTTTTTAAGATTTTCTTTTTTCTTTGGTTACAGAGAAGGATGGAGAAACTTACGGACATCGAGCTTACCAGTATCGACAGCACTGACCCCAAGCCACGGTCATTTGCAAACACTGATGCAACAGCAATTCTGATACAGGTCGGTTCTTTTGTATTTATGCAAATATTTAAAGGTGAAATTATTTGGTGCAAATTTGAAATCTTGTGAATTTATATCCATCTTGTGAAAATTAGCACATTAAGGATTGTTTGATTTTGTTGCATTCATCATCTGTTGCATTTTGAAAGATATCTCTATGCCAAGATATGTTTTTAGTTAATTTGTTATCCATACTAATTTTGTGTTAGAATTAAATCAAAGGTCATTATGTATCAGGTATAAGGATCAATACATTTGTTTTTAAGTTACAATGAAATTTGATCCAAACTCCAATGTGAGCCATTAACAAATCGATGAATGCTGACATCACCTTTATATAAACAAAACTTAATTTGCAGATTGTTAATTCTAACACATTTTCTCACCTACAGTTATTCATGACAGTTGTTGTTTATATTTTAAAATTCTTGTTAATAACTTGTCTATCAAGTATCAATAATGGCTGAATCAATCATATTTCAAATCAGGCAAATGAACACCTCCCAGTCAATCAACACAGAGACAAATATCAACAAAACAAATGATCAATTTCAGCATTCATCATAATGTTTTACCTGCCATCTGAACAATGTATATTTCATGTGTCAAGTAACCCTGTCAATTAATTAAAATTCAAATATCTACAAATACAAATGCTTGAATTCAGTATTCATCATATATTTCACCTGCCTTTTAAACAATGCATATATTCATGTGTCAATCACAACCTAATGAACATGTCAATCAACTCAGATACACACAGCAGCACTTGCAATCTACAAGCATATACAAGTGTTCATTACAGATAATACAAGGTTGGCAAGTTCCCTGGGGCAGTTGTACATTATCACTGGTTGCGTAATAGACACATACTGTTTATCCCAGAGGGTCACTATGAGTTATAGAAATATTAGGCAATTTGTCATCATCGATTGTTAACACCTTTAACAGCTCGTTAAGGGATATGTTTTGATCAATATGAACTGCAGTCTATGTTTACTGTTGAATAAGGTTGACTATTGTAAAGAAAATTTGTAGATAAATAGACACACACTAATTAAGGATCAGCCCATTTCTCCTTACCGAAATTTCAGATATTATTTTGATCAGATATTGAACTCTTAAAATGCATTTTAGGAAATTTATCTTAGGAAAAATGCTAAATATGACTACAGATAATTAAAATTGCAGGACAGTTTTAGAGGGATTTTGTATCTTTACTGATAAAAGTATATTTGGATTGCTTGAATGCATTTTGGGTTAATACTTTCAAAAATGCACTTAACCCCAAAAGTAGGCACTTGGGTAATCTTAATATCAACCTGTGTGGGGTAAACAGTGAAATCTAGACTTGTTGAGTGAAGAACTAGAATAAACAGTGAAATCAAGACCTGCTGAGTGAAGAACTAGAGTGAACAGTGAAATCTAGGCTTGCTGAGTGAATAACAAGAGTGAACAGTGAAATCTAGGCTTGCTGAGTGAATAACGAGAGTGAACAGTGAAATCTAGGCTTGCTGAGTGAATAACGAGAGTGAACAGTGAAATCTAGGCTTGCTGAGTGAATAACGAGAGTGAACAGTGAAATCTAGGCTTGCTGAGTGAATAACGAGAGTGAACAGTGAAATCTAGGCTTGCTGAGTGAATAACGAGAGTGAACAGTGAAATCTAGGCTTGCTGAGTGAATAACGAGAGTGAACAGTGAAATGTATACTTGCTTGTTGAGATATAGAGGAAACCTAGACTATTGCACTAAGGGTTGAATCGAGACTTGTTGAGTGAATAACGAGAGTGAACAGTGAAATCTAGACTTGCTGAGTGAATAACGAGAGTGAACAGTGAAATCAAGACTTGCTGAGTGAATAACAAGAGTGAACAGTGAAATTTAGACTTGCTGAGTAAAGAACTAGAATAGACAGTGAAATTAAGACGTGCTGAGTGAATAACGAGAGTGAACAGTGAAATATAGACTTGCTGAGTGAATAACGAGAGTGAACAGTGAAATCTAGCCTTGCTGAGTGAATAACGAGAGTGAATAGTGAAATATAGACTTGCTGAGTGAATAACGAGAGTGAACAGTGAAATCTAGCCTTGCTGAGTGAATAACGAGAGTGAACAGTGAAATCTAGCCTTGCTGAGTGAAGAATTAGAATAAACAGTGAAATCTAGACTTGCTGAGTGAATAACGAGAGTGAACAGTGAAATATAGACTTGCTGAGTGAAGAACTTATGTAAACAATGAAATGTAGACTCCCTGAGTGAAGAACTAATGTTAACAGTGAAATGTAGACTCGATGAGTGAAGTATACAGTGAAATGTAGACTTGCTACATGTAAGTGTTATATAAAGGGTAGGACTATAAGCAAAGTCAGGTAGGGTAAGACCACTTACAATGTGGGCCATGTAATAAGGGACCATTGTGGTCATCAGGGTCCAGTAAATCTCTCACTTTTATGATGACATATTCAGTTTCTAGTAGGCTTTTAGGACTCCCAATCTTCATGGTAAACAACATACAGATCCACAAATAGCCTTGACTTGAGTATGTAGGACTAAAAGCTCTTAAGACTATGAATATGAAAAGGTATTTAGAGAATTCTGTGATAGATAGTTTTCATATTCATGACAAATTCTCTAAATATCATTCTTGGCACTTTAACTTAAATATAATGGAAATATATCAAGATTTTTTATCAAGGATATTTTGTTATGATTTATGATTCATTCTATCTTACTGTCTTATGATATTTCAGTAGCATCAAAACCATAAAGAGTTTTCGCAGAATGATTTGAGTAACATTTACGTTGAAGAGCTTGTAAGGCCTTGAATGAGTATATTTTCAAACTTTCAAAACTGTTTCAGCTTTCAGTTTAACCTCATGACATGGTTTCCAGAATGTTTAATGTAGTGTTGCAAAGTGCAAGTAAAGTTGAAACTGTACAGTGTTTCAGGATTGACGTGTTGTTATGTAAGAAGCTAGGAATTAACACTGGCTACTGGTATGCAGGTGTTATTTGTGCAAAGATGTAAACACAACTTCGGTGCAACAAGTAGATACATCAAACAGGTCCTTTAACAATAGCAATGAGCTCAGAGATTGTTTTGTCATGTTCAGTATAACATAATAAAAACGTGATGTTGTTGAGCTTTTGGATGTTATTTTGGGAAACTGACTCAGATGAAATCTGAAAAAATCTAAAAATACTTAATTAAGTTCCACATACCTCACTATTGTCTATTAGACTTGAATATTGCCTTCTGTACTGATCGCTATGGTATGCATGCTCAATGGAATTACGTTAGAGGGATATTAACATTTCAATTGCTAAATATTCCAAAAGTCTCATACCATGGAAAATTCTAAAGACAAACATTTTGTTAAGAAAGATCTTCCTCTTTGATAATACCTTGATCCTAAACTGAATGATAATAATGGAATGAAGAGGCACTTTTACTTACTTACTTAAATTGGATATAAGAAATGTGTAACTAATGTTTAATGCAGTGTTTTCTTAATGAAGATGATCAGTATGATTAACATGTAAGCTCAGCTAAGCAATCCCGGCAAGAGACTTTGGTATCAGAAGCTAAAGGCAGTTAACTCCAGTGTACCATTTTACAAGTAACATGATCGCCTCCATTCAGCTTTTTAAACGCAACAATCTGATTGGTGCAATAATGACTATGATCGTTGTTGTTTGTGTTAAACTGGTAACAGGTCATGCGACTAATGGGACTGCTTTAAGACTGTTAGGAAACCTCCCCCCTCCCCCTTTCCCCGCTCCCCCCTCACCCCTCCCCTCGTAAACCTGTACCTGCAATAGTTTAAAATGTTATTCCTCAGAACAGTCCATAAAAAAAATAATCATGTTTACATGACAACTATGAAACTATTAGACTTATGCTGCAGGAGGATGACATTGAGACTCCGTACGGCAACATGCACGTGGCCATCCAGGGGGACCGCTCCAAGACCGCCATCCTCACCTTCCATGACATTGGACTCAACCGTGAGTGGGTTTTTTTTCTTGTTTATTTTTTTAAGTGCACTTTCTTTAGGGTAATGATTTAGTCAGCGGGTATAAGTAATTGAAAGAGTACTATATTAATATCAAAATCATTCTTAGTGTTACAGATTTATGTTGTTGCTCTGACATATTTCGAATAACTGTTTTTATAGAGAATCTCCTAATTGAGGGAGATAAAATTACACTTGAAACCAAAGAATAAAATAAGGCCTCTCCTTATTCAATTTGCCTTCATTTCTGATGGTTAGTCCTTTTTGAACTTTGTGAAATTTTGTAATTATCAGTGTAAACCAATATTTCTATGAGAATTGAATTGCCATTTCTTTTTTCATCATGTAATAAATGATACTGGCAATTCTTTGACTTCTTCTGCTTATTCAATTTTCCTCTCATGCTAACTTTGGCTTGATTAAATGGCAGATTAATATGCAACATTGCCCACAAAAATTATTGAGGGAATATTAATGTTTTTTTGTTGGTTTTTTTTTTATTCCAGCAAAAGTTTAGTACAGTTACATGAGTATGACAAAATAAAAGTGGTTATTGCCACGACAGTCAGATTATCAATGGTTGAATGGCTCTGGCGTACATTAAGAAGGAATATTAATGTTGCCTTGAAGGTTAAGTTTCAAAGCATGTCTGTGTTCAGCGCATAGCTTCATATAAGGGTCAAGCTTAATTAAGAGTGTACTGATTTGATTATATGGTGCTTCTAATAGGGATCGGTAAGGGTCAGTACATTAGATAAAGTGTCTGTTGAATGACTCACAATGACACAGGAAAATGGGTTTCGCAATTAACACAAGAAGATCATGGTTATGAATGCTGATGAGTGATTTTAAATATTGTTGACTCATTAAGGATATTTTCATGCCAATCACAATGTATCCTTACAGTAATATGAGCATGCATGTAGATTTGTGCACCATAGATATTCCCCTTATCTTCACAATTCTTAGAAATAGATAGACTGATATTCAGTCTCTAAAAATAATTCCCAAAGAAGAAATCGCCTCAAATCTAGACTTGCTTATCAAGAATATATATTATTCTATCTTAGTCACTTTTGAGAACATGTTTTTCACTGAGTGAAAAAAACAAGTTATCACTTCTCAAAGGTTAATTTAAAGATTTTACTTCATGAAACAATTCTCTGATGTAAGAAATCCCCTTCTGATGGTACACTGTACCCAAGGTTACAGGCTTTTCCTAGAGGTCGTTCAACATGAAAAGGCTACTGTATTGTTAAAAAACACTGGGATTGCATCATGTGATAAATAGATCATCTGTCAATGCTTAAAAAGATACATATTCTCAATGTATCTTACAGTTGAAAATTTGTGTGTCAGTTCTTTATTTCCGGGTGATATTTAGACCAACGACCTATAACAACATAGAATACATACAAAAATTGATAATCTTGATGCACATATGATGAATTGTAGTTATAAACATAGTATGATAAAATGCTCATGTAATAAAGGTACTTTGTATTCCATAGCATGGTATATGTACATGGCAACATTTCTAATATACCCTTTAATTGTGTGTCAAAAAATATCTCCTTTAAAATGATTGTTCCTCCCTGCAGACACCACCTGTTTCCAAGGGTTCTTCAGCTACTCTGAGATGCAGCCCATTCTGCGACACTTCTGCGTGTACCACGTCAACGCTCCGGGACAGGAGGAAGGAGCTCTTCAGCTGAAACCTGAGTGAGTACAAAATGTTATATAGTACTGACAAAATCACAAAAAATGATTAGATTATGTGCATTGGTTTTGATCTTAAAATAATGATCCAAATCAGGTCCAACAATTGTTTTGCTTGTCCTAGAAAATTTTGCAAAACATGTGTATGCAGTTATATGAATTGTTCTATATCTTATAATATTTTAAAAATTCTGGTGACATTTGAGTCAAGGGTTTGAGTTGAATATGTTTGTCCTACTTGAAGCAAAAATTTCACTTAAAATTATGTCCAATATGTGTGTCCTACTTGAAGCAACCGTTGCACTTGAAATTATGTCAATCCCAAAGGTCAAGTCAGTAAAAAATGTTATGTATTGATAAGACTTTAGGACTTGCTTCTAATTCATATTAACAAACATGTGGCAGCATCTTTCAAATCTCACCACCTCTTTTTGTGGGATATATACTAAACAATTAAGTTACTTGTTAGGGACTGCCCTGATTTTCAATATTGAGATGTTCTTAAAATTATCCAAACGCTGCTTAAAAATGCAATATTTTGGTCGTTCCTGGCTTCATTTGTTCAAAATACTATGGTCTTTTGCTGAGTTCAGGTCATAGCATTTGGAACTTAGCGAACATATGGACAAAATGGTGCAAATTAACACTTATGAAGAAAATAATAT
Organism: Steromphala cineraria; assembly: GCA_916613615.1. Taxonomy (NCBI): domain Eukaryota; kingdom Metazoa; phylum Mollusca; class Gastropoda; order Trochida; family Trochidae; genus Steromphala; species Steromphala cineraria. The sequence continues at coordinate 10,470,007 of OU744730.1, forward strand.
CAGAATATTTTGTTTAATTATATACCTATCAATGAAATACAGGGTTATACAGTGAAAATATAATCCATATTTTAAGAAAAGGAGTAGAAAGTAGTATTTTCACTGCGCCACTCGTGAAAATATCACTTTCTAACTCCACTCGATGAGATAGAAATGATATTCGGCAAAATAAATTAAATAGTCTCTATATATAAATATTTTCAATAATGGCTGAGTGTTAGCCGCTTCCTTTAACATTTTGATGTGTGGATGCAAGAGTTTTTATTTGTGATTGTGAACATTTTGCTAATGACTCTTCTAGAGGTGTCCTAGTTCAAAAATAAGTGTTTTATGAAAACCAAGGGCCACTTGCATAAAGCTCCCTTAGTCTAACTCAATGGTTACGGGAGCTTTGTGAACACAGGCCCAGGACAGATGGAATGTGCATGTATTTGATATTCTAATGTAGAAATATAGTATTTGAATGTATGTTTAACATTACTAACATCCGTTTATTCATATATCTTGAACAAAAAATCATATGAAACCTTTTGTTTCATGTAAGAATTTTGTTTTGTTAATGTTGTAATTCTATAATAATCTGTGTAAATGACAATTTGAAGATTTATGTACTGAAACTAATGTGACTAACATTGACTTATATCTCTCATCTGGTTCCGCAAGGATGATGTCAGGAAAATGAAAATTAATGCTTCCACTTGAAAGACAATGTATTAAAATTTAATGAAGCAGTAATAAATCAAATGTATAATGTAAAGTTCAGCCATGGGATTTTTTTTTCTTGCACAAAATGAATTAAAGGTGTTCATTTAGAAATGGCCGCCAATGGACTTTATGTGAATCTTCATAATTTGTTCTCTGACTATGGATGATTGATTTGTGTTATGAGATTTAAGACGCTAAAAAAATTATATATTTAGCATTACCGTACAATTATCAGTGAAAATTTGAAAATAATTTTTTTTCATAAACTTGCTACTGCCCCTTTAACGTCAATTATTATAACATCCAGCCTTATGAGAACCTTAATATCCATTGCTAATGAAGCCAGGGTGTTTGAAACATTTTGTGTGTATGGGAATGCTATTGAAATTTTGAGAAACATTTGTTTAGTATGCTCTTGTTACTAATTTGCAGCGTAATGAATACAGCATGCAGTGCATCGTGTAGATATCTAACATTTTGTGGTTATTTTTTTTGCAATTTTGCATAAAATGTCTTATAGTGAAGTTATGTGGCAAAACTGAACAAATCATATACATTGGGAATTAATCTATTTGTCCTTTGTACAATGATGATGATAAAGTGGAAAAAAATGATACTTGTGACATGGAAATTAATCTTAACTTGTTGGTAAATTATTGATATTATTTTTCAGAGATATGTTCATGTGAAATGAACACCTACCTAGAAGTACATCTAGAAAAAATTAAGTCACATATTCATTGTAAATATCATTAGTCACAGCATGAGTAAACTTGCAACATGTTATCATTGTTATGTAAGTGACATTATCATCCACGAATGCACCTTTAACGTCAGAAATGCACTGAAACTGACTTTGCCGTTCATTCTAACAGACACGATGTTCTGGGTAACCCCGATTCGCTAGGTAGCAGGTATGTTGGTCATGTGACTAGCTGTGCGCACTGTGCCACTCTAACGTGACTCCGCCCACTTCCGATGACTCCGCCCAATTTTGTACATACCGTTCACCTGTCAACTTTTTTTCACAGAATTATTTAAAGCACTTTAAAAACTAGCTTTACCAATTTTAATTTATTTTCAAAAGTCCCTTGATGTATATTTAAATGATGACCCCATTAAAAAATTTACAGAAGAAATATTGAGCCAATTCTTAACAATTTGGGAAGAATGTAAACTTCAATATCAATGATGATTACAGAAATTGTTTGAGTAGGAAGTTTTTTCTGTTCAAGAAAAACTTACTTAATTCATATTCAAAATGCAGACAATGTGGGAAATTAGCTTATGGTGAGGGGCCATTTATGTTGCCTGCTCAAGAAATTAACAGATTAACCTTGCTTGCATCAGAGCTGAATTTGTAAGTAAGATATAAAATAGCGTTACGACAACTTCCCTTGATGTGACAAGAGCTTTTCTTTGTCATCACAGTCTAAGAATAAAGGTTCTCTTGTCATTTAAGCCCGTAAAGGTTATATTAGGACTCCTTATGGTTTATTTTTACACACTCTTGATTTTATTGCTATTCTACACCTCTAACCTTGACCTTTAAACATTTTGGTTGACAGCCTGAGGAGTGTTGTTTTATGTTGTTAGGAAATACATTGCCTTCTTAATGCTGTTTATGACGACAACAACTTTCTTTTGTAAATATATCAAAACTTGGATTGTCAATTACTCTTTCATCCTCCGTTTTATATTATGGATAATGTATTTCTTAGATACAAAATTGACTCACTATTATTTTCAAATGTATATTGAAATCTCAACGTTTGTTGCTCACACATGTCTCTTATCCTATTATGGCTATAGTTCTGTTTTTGTTTAATTTCTTTTGTAGCCTTTAGTTAAGTGTTTAACTGTATTTACAGCATGGGGAAAATGTTTTTTCAAAATATGTCAATACATTTATTTATTTGTTTTTCATGTATTGCATGATTTTGATGTTGTACACCTGTCGTGTTGTGTTGTATTGTAAAATAAGGAGGTGTTACTATATTCATTTAGTAGACTGAGAGAGTAGGTAACATTTTTTTGCAAATGTTCATTTGCTGATTTTTTTTAATGAAATTATCATGAAACAGCAATTGCTTACACCGGCTCAACTAACTTTAAACCACAATGGTACTGAGAAATAAGTTTTGTGAAATTTTCTTACTTCAGAATTTTGATGAAAGATTTGTACACAATATGAGCTTTTCTGAAGAAAGGCAAAAACAATTTTTGATGAAAGATACATTATTTTCAAAATAATTTGTGAGTATATGAGGGTGTTAAAAAGTTATTGTAAATCTAAATAGATAACAAAAATTAATAGTATTAGTTAATACATTATTTTCATCATGCAGGTTTTTTGAGCTAGTAAGTAAATAAGTTTGTTTTGCTTTCTTAAGGTTTGTGTACCCATCAATGGATGAACTCGCTGAGGGTCTACATTCCGTGGTGGAACATTATGGGTAAGGGAAAATTTTATCAGAATAATTCTGTACTTCATTTATTGTTTTGAAATTCATATCCTCAATTTTGCAATGTTTGAAGCACGATTGTTAATTTGAATTGAAAAGATACACATTCAGTGTTGTTCCTAAAGAGCGGGAAATTTGCCCACTCTTTTTCCTTTGTGTCCCTTAAAAATATTAGATGAAGGATACTTTTACCATTACAAATGGGTTTATATGCTTAGAAATTTGACCCCTCAGATTATGACCTAGGAACAACACTGCACATTAATATATAAGATTCATAACAGATAGACTCATTTCTATTTCAGGTTGAAGAGATTCATTGGATTTGGAGTAGGAATGGGCGCTAACATCCTGACTCGTTATGAGGTGAGAGAGTTTACTATGTCCGCATTTCCTGTCAAAACTCTCAATGTAAAATGTTTTTGAATTTGGAGTCAATGTACAACTAATGTTTAATGAATTTCCTTCTTTGAGAGGCATTTTAGAAGCAGGTTTGATGAAGAAAAACAAGTTCTTATGGAAAATCAACTTCTTTATTGCATTAAATGCAACGTTTCGGTGTAGATACTAATGCCGTTATCAAGCAAGTGATACAAGTGATTTGATGTAGACTTTATACATAAAATGATATGTTTTTCTTATCCAAACTATATGTACATCAAACCTTTTAATTGTAAAACATCATATCATTGTATGTATAAAGTTTCCTACATCAAATCATGTATCACTTGCTTGATAACGAAACATCGAAACGTGCATTTCATGCAATAACGTTGCATTTCATGCAATAAAGAAGTTGATTATCCATAAGAACTTGTTCTTCTTCTTGAATTTCCTTGTAACTTTGTCAGTATTTCCTATTACAACTCTCCTTATAAATGGTGTTGCATTGGGAGTTAATCAATGACTAATGTGGACTTGAATATTCTTGTTACCATTGAGTATCAATATGAATGTGAATTATCTCCCTTGTTTCAGCTGAGCCACGCGGACCATGTGGACTCTCTAGTGCTGATCAACAACACGGCCACACAGGCAGGCTGGGTCGAGTGGGGATACCAGAAGGTGAGGGATATTTCTTTCTCTTTCTAGCTCATCATGTCGAAAAGACTAGATAGGCTCATGGCATGGTCGTCTGACGTCTGGCATCTGTATTATGATTTCAGATATTTGTTTCGACTTGTCGAATTGGATTGACCTTTAACATTGTTTAGCTATCCTTTATGAATTTTGACTTTTAGACAACATCTTGATTCTTTTTGATCAATTCTAGAGGTGTCATGATATATTATAATATTTGAGAATTGTGATAATTAGCTTTATGATACACATATCGTGATACATTCTGTGTGTTGTGATACTTATCCTTGCTAATGTTGCTTTAAATCAGGGTTTTTATCGAAAGTTTGTTTTCATTATTAAAAAAACTTTGGAAACACTGTATTGTGACGCGTATTGTATTGAATCGTATCACTGAGGTATCAATATTTGTATGGTATCTTGAATAATCTGCATTTTGGTGACCTTTGATCAAGTTCATGTAAGGGATTGTGCTTGTTCCTTAAAACATCATTTTAGTCTTTCAACATCAAACAATATGAAATCTGATAAGCTACAGAGCAATCGCCCAATGTTACCCTTGCTTGTATAGGTTTATAATTCTAATGGTTCGCTGTTTGAGGGGAGGAGTTATGTTTTGGTTTCATTCAGTAAAAGTCAAATTTGAAGTTATAACTCTGATATAAATGCATCTGATATAAATATAGTTAAGAATTACAGTATTAGCTGTTCTTAGATAAAAAAAATGGTAAGAAAACATTTGTTGATGTTATAAAGAGATGCTATTTGTCATCAATACATATCAATTAATTGAATCAATTTATGTTTCTCTTTATCAGGGCTGTTTGTATTTATTGATTATTTTTCAACTTGGTCATTGTGTTTATAGATGAACTCGTGGTACCTCTTCTCTGGCCAGGTGACCAACTTCACTGAAGAATATCTCTTGTGGCACTGGTTTGGAAAGGTGAGTTGCATAGCAGGAACAAGCAATTTACTTACTTAACTTTAAGATCGGGATTATAGACTAATTTCAATGTCTTGTCATGGCTCTAAGTTCATTGAATAAGGACTGAAAGGATACATTCGATTCCAGTAACTGGATGTTCAGAAATTTATTGATAAGGCAGTGTAATGTTTGTTACTTCATACAATCTGACAATTATATGGTAACTCAATAAAGTTTGATACATGTTCCCAGATGTAATGTTGTTTAAATTCAGAAGATTACTCCAAGAAATCTTGCCTCAAATTATGACTGTTAATGTAAGAGGTTCTATTTCAATTTATTCAAGAAGTTGTCCCTTTATTTCTCCCAAACTTCTATATGATGCCGTGATGTTTCAGAAAACCCGCTGGGAGAATCACGACCTGATCACAGTGTACAAGGACTACGTCAAGTGTATCAACCCCCAGAACCTGGCTCTCATCACTGAGTCCTATCTCAAGTAGGTCCACTATACTCCGTCCTGTCTGTCTCCCTCAACTGAGCTCCCTCATGATCCCCCTCCTTGTTGTTTGATACGTTGCTTCACTGGTTTTAAAAGGCTATAATATGCATTTTGTGATAGATTAACAGTCATTTGTCTATGAGAGGGCGATATAGTGCAGTGGTAAGTACGTTTGGCTCCGGATCCAGAGGTCAAGGGTTTAGTCCCACCAGTGGCTCGCCAACTTTGTCTGCAGTACAGACAGCAAGGTTTGGGTGAAATGCTACACTGAACCACTGATGGTTAAAAAAACAAACTCTTATAAGCGCCGTTAAACCCCAAATCAACACACCTCACCTATGTGTCTATTAAACCTCATCTGTATAATGTGTCATCAACCTGGGCATATTGTTGATTTAAAAGGTTGCTGCCCATAGATATAATTAATTTTCTCTTATGGTTGGATAACTAAGATATTCAAAATACATTATTGAGGCATGTCTTTCTTAAAAGCACTTTGCCAGAACTGCCAAATGCTTAAATATTGTTCAGGGTGCCAAACACTAGATACACTCTCTCCACCTATAGCTGGCATGATATTTACCTATTTACCTTATCAATCAATGTTCCCTAACCAACTTGTCTTTTATGCTATATATGTTAGTAAACTTGATATTTGTTTGCAGACGCACTGACTTGAACATTGTGAGGGAGATTGACCCTATGAAGAAGATGCAGGCGAAGAATGTCAGGTAAGTCCCCTACAATATATCTGTTCCATAAAACATGAATACAAGCCCTTCAACTTAAATATACAAACGCTATGCCTCTGAACTCCAGTACATAATCATGTACAGATAAGTCTGGTTTTGACCACAGAAAATAAATAGGACCATGTATTAATCCGAATGTGTTTATTCAGATGCCGCAGCATAATGCTGGTTGGAGACGACTCGCCCCACATAGACGATGTGGTCAACATGAACGGTCGTATGGACCCACAGGAGACAGACTTTATGAAGGTTTGTAGTGCATAAACTTGGCTCAGATTTAACAGAAATGTTGAAGAGTGGCTGTAACACTAAACCAGTTAACTGACTTTCAAAGCATTCCTATATGGCTGACAGTCTAATTAAACCTAGCCTCAATTATACTCGCTACACTCCCGATATTGAGTCTAGCGAGATACAGTAAGAGATCACGTCAGCCGAACTTTAGACAAACTATGACCCTCCAACGTTATATACGTGCGAAGGCAGAAAATTTATTGCCGCTTGGCAAGCCGAGCCCTGATTGGTCAATTCGATAAGTCGGCTGACTCGAGCCGTAACTATGTTTAGCTAGACTCAATATCGGAAGTGCAGCGAGTATTATTGAGGCTAGGTTTACTTAGACTGATATGGCTGACGTCTGGAACGAACTTACTGAGATTTGTCTATTGCTTTTATTTCAAGAAAGAGTGTTATTAGAGGGAAAATTTGTTATGTAAATTGCTGTAACAATTGATAAAGTTCAGCTATATTTCATAGTTTCTTTCTCTAAATATGATGTCTATCTTTCCAATAAAAGTTAAATTCTTTAGCCATCAGGTCTCCTCTTTTTACGCTGTCAACTGGCATCTGTTAGGCAACGTCCATAAGTGTATCACAATTTCGAGCTCTTCACATAAACTGCTGAACCTTTGAAGTTAAAGTTGTGTGTCACAATTTCGAGCTCTTCACAAAAACTGCTGAACCTTTAAAGTTGAAATTGTGTGCAACGTGGGGATGAAATTGTTAAATGTTGATTGATGTTGTCAGATCGCCGACTGTGGAGGAATGCCTCTAGAGGAGCAGCCCGGGAAGGTGACGGAGGCGTTCAGACTCTTCTTGCAGGGCATGGGCTATGGTGGGTGGTCAACCTTTACTTTAACAAATAAACTGTATTGAAATTGGACCTTTGGTAGCATCTATGGTAAAATAGTTATAATAAACATTCATTTAACATATTGTACAAATTAAGGACAAAATAATGACTTACACCAGTCTTGTTGCCTTGTCTTGTTGCCCGCCCATCTGCAAATTGCTGGTTTCTTAAAAGCTGGGCTTTTTGAAGAAGTCAGCAAGTCTGTTTTCTTTGGTTGTTTTACATGATCTATGTATCTAAATAGTGTCAATTTTAAGCAGGGCCTGCTTGTTTTTCAAACAACAAGACTCAAAGGCCATTACTTTGCATTTCAATTTGGGTTTTTGTGTGAATTGATCTAGACATGAACTATTATAGAGGATTTTATACTTGATATAATTCCTTCCCCCTGCAGTTCCCTCCCTTCACCAGAGAAGAAGCATTGCCGGACAGGTGAGCCAGCTCCACAACCCTCACACCCAGGACCTGAAGACTACCGCCGTCTGCTAGACGCAGTTATCTCCCTTGACTTACTGGCCAGCACTGCACTGTGCTCTGCTCCGCTTGACCAATGAGCTTGACCATGTGTAGATAGCCTGCTTCCATTGGTCAACTCACAGTCACATGTCATTTGTCGTCCAGCGGCCTCGTTGGGATTCAGAGAAATTTCATTTTGAAGTTGTCTCTGAAAATTCTTGATGCAAAACCCTTGAAGGTCTTACTCTGTGTTCATCTTAGTATTAATGTACTTCACCGTGGACAGATATCATGAATATTCATCAAACGCCCTTATTTGGTTGAAATGTATTCCCTTCAGAATCATTGAGGAAATTTATGAAATTTTGCTTTTGATATTTATCAAAATGTTCCTAATTTTGTTTTACGTCAATGTCATTGAGTAAAAAATGTAGTTAAAGATCTGGCTTTTGATACATTTTGTGCACATCAAGTTGTATATAGTTGTGACAAAGATTGTGATAGTCAGGAATACAACAGAAATAAGAGATTATTTTTTTGTTAATTTACAATTCATATGCTTTTTTTGTCGTTTACAGCCCTCCAATAATCAAGATTATCAAGATTGTTTATCAGCATTTATTTCATGAACAGTTTTAATTTTTTTTGGTAATGTCAAAAAGACATCCCCATAAATATGGTAACTGCATTTTTTGGCATATACACTTCACTGAAAATCATGTTGTAGACCCTCATTTTTATGTTCCCGTTTTTTTATATATGGCATTTTTTGCATAATGTCTTATTGTACATACTTTGTGTTATATATTTGTGACAATTCAGATCTTCGTCCTTATTTACTGCGATTATTATAATCAGAGGTGTGACGATATTTCGGGTGAAAATGTTCTCTTTCCAACATAAAACTTGAACTTATGAAAGTGAACGTGTGTCCTATATTACAGTTTAGATACCTTTAATACCTTTAGAATTCTTGTACTGGACAATCTGTACCTATACATTTATGTAAACTTTATTAATTTCTTAAGATTCACATGATGATCTGTATTCCATTGACAAATTTCTGTATCGTCATTCCTCTGAAATTTCAATAATGAATTAATTGTGTCAAGCGTGAAACCTTACAATTCTCAAGACACTTTGCACAATGGCAAAAATATCAACCATGTTGACGGTAAGTTACAGTAAGCATGTGAATGTGCTTCTTCAACCATATCAGATATAACAGATTGAGTATGCGATTGTTGTCATGGTAACTGCCATGGTTACCATGACGAAATCTAAGGATACTTGTCACACTCTTGCAAAATTTCATTCCACAAAACATTCACATAAAAAAATAATAGTGCTGTTTTTGTGAAATTATCATCTATATTATGCATTCCAAAGTTTCTCTTTTTGTATTTGAGTTCTTTATCTTCGTACCAATTGCAGACTAAGGAATGTGCTTGTTTTATTTGTCAGAATGTGAGAGAATTGAAGTTGTTTTTGATCCCTTGAAATTTATCACATCAGGGAAAGCAAGTTAGAAGTTACAGTAAAATCTGGTTTTAATGCCACTTTTTGTCTTAGAGAAAATATAGCTTAAGTCAAAGTTGGCATTACATCAAGTCAAAGCATTTAGAAACATGTTGGGAACAAAGCCACTACTAAGAGAAGTGATAAATGTTGTCAATTACTATGTGGCAAATACAATGTCACTCAACTAGTCAATGAAAAATTACCACCAATTAAGGTAACATGCCCCCAATTTGTTAAATGTAATTAGTTAAAACGATAATCAAAATAGTGCAGTTTCATTGGCATTATGGTTAGGGAAAACTGACTTTTGTACCAAAAAGCATTGGCAAATAGCACAATATCAAGTTTGGCATTATAACTAGAGAGTTAAAAACGTAGGAAATCTGTTCTTGCAAAAAAGAAAAACATGGCATTACTTCCAGTTTGGCATTATAACCAGCCTTTACTGTATATGAGTCGGAAATCAAAACCAAATGAAGAAATGTAATCAATAAGAAAATAAAAAATACTGTTTTGGAATACTGTCTCTATGTACCCAACAAAAGTAAAGGTCCATCCAATTTTCAGTATTTGAGTACTAGATTGATCATCATTTTGATCTATTAAATACTTCAATATTAAAAAATTGGATGAAATATAAGCTTTAGTGTTGAGTTTATATAAATAAATGTACGAGTCTCAGTGGATAGTCCCATCAGAATTAAGTCAGTTTTATAATAGGCAATTAAGTTAAAATATCACAGGGTTCTAAACAATCACCACCAAAGTAAAGAAATCAGGAAGATTGCTAACGGTTATTAATCATAACCACACAAATAAAGAATTGCTTACTTTGTGCCAAAATATATATAGTTGGCCTATGATACAATCACAATAAACGTTTATCTAATATATGTGAAATTTGAAATATTTCAATGTTTTTATTTGCAAAAAAAAATGTACCATTTCTTGCAAAAATGTGATATTATTATGACATATATTATTGACTGAAGTATCATTGTAAACAATAGGTGAGTGTAGAGAACTAAAAGAATGATCATGTTGCTATTATTGTTGACGTTTGTTTACATACTTTAAAATTTTATATAGAAGAACTTCTTGGCACAAGCTCTCTAGTGATACATGTATGACTCAACATGGCCAGATGAGAATCTTGGAAAGATGCAAATTGTTGTATGGGTATCAGACAATAAATTATGTACATCTGGAACTGTTTGTATTTGCTTGTTTGTTTCGGGGGCGGGATAGCGCAGTGGTTAGCGCCTTTGGCTTCAGATCAGGAGGTCCGTGTTTCGAATCCCACCAGGGGCTTGGCAACTTTGTCTGCAGTAGAGAACTGTTCTACACGCAGTCAGGTTTAACTGCAATGTTACACTGTATTTCAGTGTAGTACCACCCATGGTTCGCTGCACGTTTTACTGCATTGCAAAGCCATGATGGTGTTGCTGGCTTTCTTCCTGCAATAATACTAGCAGTGAAATACTAAACAACAACTCACTCATTTTTTTGTTTCAACAAACTCATGGAAAACGTGGCTGAAAGAACAGTCACTTTTATGAGGAAGTGACTTGCAACTGTGCAGCAACCTTCTCAACCCCTACAAGGCATACTTGCACAATCTTCTTATTTACAGTTATGGCTGAAATATTGATAAAATAGCCTTAATGACCCTCTACTATCAACTTCCAGCTCAAAAGAATGTTTATCTCAGAAATTTCACAATTTAACGCGGTGCTTTTATCAGTTTTGTATTGATAAAAAAGTATAAACGTGGTGGAAGGGTTACAAATGATTAGTTATAAGACTCAACAACAGCTTTTCACACTTGTAGTGCAAATTATTGGCTTCACTTCTCATTGTAGTGTGTGTTCTGTTTTATGATATCAAATATAAACCAACCAAACTGTTACTCCCAGTCATATGTTTCAACTGGGTTGTGTTATAAACTTGAAATAATAACATTATATGCATTAACTGGAATGTACATTTTGAAATTTGCCCCTATGCTATGGCATAACAAGGCATTTATATTTAGTCTTTTCATAAATCATTTGTTAATGTGTGATAATTCTATCAACATATAGTTTATTTTCAAAAAAAAAAGAAAATTTTATCAAATTACAAAGTTTTAGTACATGATAATTCCCTGATTACAAGTTCCCAGACAAGAAGCCAAATTGAAGGGGTCTTTAAACAACCAATTGCTCACAATCTTAGTCTTGATTGCAATGTCTTCACCATCAATTTTATGTCGTCCCCAGTTATTACTCCTTACCCATCTTCCCTGCAACCATCATCCTTTGCAAAGCCTAAAACGTCAGTTTCGGAACTGTCAGATTTATGTTTAACCTTGAGTTTTCGGTGCTGATATTAGTGCCCCTACAGGCGATTGTTAGCAACCTCAAGTTACTCTCTGATTGGACTATTGTGTTCTCTCATAGGGTCATAGTAAGCTAGAGAGCAAGCACAGAAAAGTCAAAGGTATGCAGCAAGGCATAAAGCTGACAGTTCTGAAACTGGCGTTTTTGGCTTTGCATAGGAAGATGCCCTGCAACTAGCACAAGTGTTCATCAAAGGCTAATGCAAACTTTCTTTTTGGGTCTGCCATTAGTTACAATCTTCATAACATTTCTCAGTTGATTATCACACTCAAAGTAACCCAGAGAACAAGCACAGAAAAGTTTTAAGAAAAACTGCAAGGCTTAATTAGCTACTGGTAGTGATTAGTATTAGCACATGTTTTGCCATCCAGTCAAAGTAATGCACATGCCCTAGGTAATCTGCATTTCCTTCTATTCTCATTATATTAAAAAGGCGCAACCTACTGAAAACAAAACTTCAGTCATAATACTGTCACATTGAGTTAACCATGTAGGTTTTGCCCTGTTTATAAAATGTTTTCTCATTTGACTATCAAGTTTAAGTCCAGCACACTGTCAAGCTGGCACAAAAAGTAGCAAACTGCAGTCTTTGATTAAATTGTTCAATGACTAAGAGTGGCACGCTTTTCAGGGGAAGTTGTGACCTTGCAAAGAAGCTTCTCTCTTGTTTGCTGTTTGGTTTCCTATTCCGCTGATGAAGACAATTATATAATTGTCAAAGGCTAGGTCAAAAGTTGATTTTGATATTGGAAGCATCATGGCTCATAGTACAAATTATTGTAAATCAATTTACTTGTGCAAAATGCTGATATATGATATATACAACAAGATTATAATAGAGTATTAACATTGTACAAAATGTGTGTCAGTTTCTATTACACATGAACAAATATCAAGAGAGACTACATATCATGCATCATACACTGACGATGAGGTCAATACCTGTTTTTATAGATCTGAGGAAAACAATATTGACCAATTACAAGGGACAGTCTGATTAAAATCGACTGTGATTCGAAGAAAAAAGTGTAAAAATAGTATCTCTAGCGGGGTTCGAACCTCACCCAGCCCGGCTTTCCTCTCATTCGCTTTTGTGTGTACATTGTAGTTTTCTTCACTTTGCATTTCAATTTTGGTTTTTGTGTGAATTGATCTAGACATGAACTATTATAGAGGATTTTATACTTGATATAATTCCTTCCCCCTGCAGTTCCCTCCCTTCACCAGAGAAGAAGCATTGCCGGACAGGTGAGCCAGCTCCACAACCCTCACACCCAGGACCTGAAGACTACCGCCGTCTGCTAGACGCAGTTATCTCCCTTGACTTACTGGCCAGCACTGCACTGTGCTCTGCTCCGCTTGACCAATGAGCTTGACCATGTGTAGATAGCCTGCTTCCATGGTCAACTCACAGTCACATGTCATTTGTCGTCCAGCGGCCTCGTTGGGATTCAGAGAAATTTCATTTTGAAGTTGTCTCTGAAATTTCTTGATGCAAAACCCTTGAAGGTCTTACTCTGTGTGCATCTTAGTATTAATGTACTTCACCTTGGACAGATATCATGAATATTCATCAAACGCCCTTATTTGGTTGAAATGTATTCCCTTCAGAATCATTGAGGTAATTTATGAAATTTTGCTTTTGATATTTATCAAAATGTTCCTAATTTTGTTTTACGTCAATGTCATTGAGTAAAAAATGTAGTTAAAGATCTGGCTTTTGATACATTTTGTGCACATGAAGGTGTAAATAGTTGTGACAAAGATTGTGATAGTCAGGAATACAACAGAAATAAGAGATTATTTTTTTGTTAAATTTACAATTCATATGCTTTTGTTGTCGTTTACAGCCCTCCAATAATCAAGATTATCAAGATTGTTTATCAGCATTTATTTCATGAACAGTTTTAATTTTTTTTGGTAATGTCAAAAAGACATCCCCATAAATATGGTAACTACATTTTTTGGCATATACACTTCACTGAAAACCATGTTGTAGACCCTCATTTTTATGTTCCCGTTTTTTTATATATGGCATTTTTTGCATAATGTCTTATTGTACATACTTTGTGTTATATATTTGTGACAATTCAGATCTTCGTCCTTATTTGATCATGCTTTACTGCGATTATTATAATCAGAGGTGTGACGATATTTCGGGTGAAAATGTTCTCTTTCCAACATAAAACTTGAACTTATGAAAGTGAACGTGTGTCCTATATTACAGTTGATCAAATACCTTTAGAATTCTTGTACTGGACAATCTGTACCTATACATTTATGTAAACTTTATTAATTTCTTAAGATTCACATGATGATCTGTATTCCATTGACAAATTTCTGTATCGTCATTCCTCTGAAATTTCAATAATGAATTAATTGTGTCAAGCATGAAACCTTACAATTCTCAAGACACTTTGCACAATGGCAAAAATATCAACCATGTTGACGGTAAGTTACAGTAAGCATGTGAATGTGCTTCTTCAACCATATCAGATATAACAGATTGAGTATGCGATTGTTGTCATGGTAACTGCCATGGTTACCATGACGAAATCTAAGGATACTTGTCACACTCTTGCAAATTTCATTCCACAAAACATTCACATATAAAAATTATAGTGCTGTTTTTGTGAAATTATCATCTATATTATGCATTCCAAAGTTTCTCTTTTTGTATTTGAGTTCTTTATCTTCGTACCAATTGCAGACTTGGGAATGTGCTTGTTTTATTTGTAAGAATGTGATAGAATTGAAGTTGCTTTTGATCCCTTGAAATTTATCACATCAGGGAAAGCAAGTTAGAAGTTACAGTAAAATCTGGTTTTAATGCCACTTTTTGTCTTAGAGAAAATATAGCTTAAATCAAAGTTGGCATTACACCCAGGAAAAGCATTAGAAACATGTTGGGAACAAAGTCACTACTTAGAGAAGTGATATTTTTTTTGTCATTTACTATGTGGCAAATACAATGTCACTCAACTAGTCAATGAAAAATTACCACCAATTAAGGTTCTTTACAACATGCCCCCAATTTGTTAAATGTAATTAGTTAAAACGATTATCAAAATAGTGCAGTTTCATTGGCATTATGGTCAGGGAAAACTGACTTTTGTTCCAAAAAGCATTGGCAAATAGCACAATATCAAGTTCGGCATTATAACCAGAGAGATAAAAAGGTAGGAAATCCGTTCTGGCAAAAACATGGCATTACTTCCAGTTTGGCATTATAACCAGCCTTTACTGTATATGAGTCGGAAATCAAAACCAAATGAAGAAATGTAATCAATAAGAAAATAAAAAATACTGTTTTGGAATACTGTCTCTATGTACCCAACAAAAGTAAAGGTCCATCCAATTTTCAGTATTTGAGTACTAGATTGATCATCATTTTGATCTTTTAAATACTTCAATATTAGAAATTAGATGAAATGTAAGCTTTAGTGTTGAGTTTATATAAATAATGTAAGAGTCTCAGTGGATAGTCCCATCAGAATTAAGTCAGTTTTATAATAGGCAATTAAGTTAAAATATCAGGGTTCTAAACAATCACCACCAGAGTAAAGAAATCAGGAAGATTGCTAACGGTTATTAATCATAACCACACAAATAAAGAATTTTTACTTTGTGCCAAAATATTTATAGTTGGCCTATATTACAATCACAATAAACGTTTATCTAATATATGTGAAATTTGAAATATTTCAATGTTTTTATTTGCAAAAAAAAATTTACCATTTCTTGCAAAAATGTGATAATTATTATAACATATATTATTGACTTACGTATCATTGTAAACAATAGGTGAGTGTAGAGAACTAAAAGAATGATCATGTTGCTATTATTGTTGACGTTTGTTTACATACTTTAAAATTTTATATAGAAGAACTTCTTGGCACAAGCTCTCTAGTGATGTAACATGTATGACTCAACATGGCCAGATGAGAATCTTGGAAAGATGCAAATTGTTGTATGGGTATCAGACAATAAATTATGTACATCTGGAACTGTTTGTATTTGCTTGTTTGTTTCGGGGGCGGGATAGCGCAGTGGTTAGCGCCTTTGGCTTCAGATCAGGAGGTCCGTGTTTCGAATCCCACCAGGGGCTTGGCAACTTTGTCTGCAGTAGAGAACTGTTCTACACGCAGTCAGGTTTAACTGCAATGTTACACTGTATTTCAGTGTAGTACCACCCATGGTTCGCTGCACGTTTTACTGCATTGCAAAGCCATGATGGTGTTGCTGGCTTTCTTCCTGCAATAATACTAGCAGTGAAATACTAAACAACAACTCACTCATTTTTTTGTTTCAACAAACTCATGGAAAACGTGGCTGAAAGAACAGTCACTTTTATGAGGAAGTGACTTGCAACTGTGCAGCAACCTTCTCAACCCCTACAAGGCATACTTGCACAATCTTCTTATTTACAGTTATGGCTGAAATATTGATAAAATAGCCTTAATGACCCTCTACTATCAACTTCCAGCTCAAAAGAATGTTTATCTCAGAAATTTCACAATTTAACGCGGTGCTTTTATCAGTTTTGTATTGATAAAAAAGTATAAACGTGGTGGAAGGGTTACAAATGATTAGTTATAAGACTCAACAACAGCTTTTCACACTTGTAGTGCAAATTATTGGCTTCACTTCTCATTGTAGTGTGTGTTCTGTTTTATGATATCAAATATAAACCAACCAAACTGTTACTCCCAGTCATATGTTTCAACTGGGTTGTGTTATAAACTTGAAATAATAACATTATATGCATTAACTGGAATGTACATTTTGAAATTTGCCCCTATGCTATGGCATAACAAGGCATTTATATTTAGTCTTTTCATAAATCATTTGTTAATGTGTGATAATTCTATCAACATATAGTTTATTTTCAAAAAAAAAAGAAAATTTTATCAAATTACAAAGTTTTAGTACATGATAATTCCCTGATTACAAGTTCCCAGACAAGAAGTCAAATTGAAGGGGTCTTTAAACAACCAATTGCTCACAATCTTAGTCTTGATTGCAATGTCTTCACCATCAATTGTATGTCGTCCCCAGTTATTACTCCTTACCCATCTTCCCTGCAACCATCATCCTTTGCAAAGCCTAAAACGTCAGTTTCGGAACTGTCAGATTTATGTTTAACCTTGAGTTTTCGGTGCTGATATTAGTGCCCCTACAGGCGATTGTTAGCAACCTCAAGTTACTCTCTGATTGGACTATTGTGTTCTCTCATAGGGTCATAGTAAGCTAGAGAGCAAGCACAGAAAAGTCAAAGGTATGCAGCAAGGCATAAAGCTGACAGTTCTGAAACTGGCGTTTTTGGCTTTGCATAGGAAGATGCCCTGCAACTAGCACAAGTGTTCATCAAAGGCTAATGCAAACTTTCTTTTTGGGTCTGCCATTAGTTACAATCTTCATAACATTTCTCAGTTGATTATCACACTCAAAGTAACCCAGAGAACAAGCACAGAAAAGTTTTAAGAAAAACTGCAAGGCTTAATTAGCTACTGGTAGTGATTAGTATTAGCACATGTTTTGCCATCCAGTCAAAGTAATGCCCATGCCCTAGGTAATCTGCATTTCCTTCTATTCTCATTATATTAAAAAGGCGCAACCTACTGAAAACAAAACTTCAGTCATAATACTGTCACATTGAGTTAACCATGTAGGTTTTGCCCTGTTTATAAAATGTTTTCTCATTTGACTATCAAGTTTAAGTCCAGCACACTGTCAAGCTGGCACAAAAAGTAGCAAACTGCAGTCTTTGATTAAATTGTTCAATGACTAAGAGTGGCACGCTTTTCAGGGGAAGTTGTGACCTTGCAAAGAAGCTTCTCTCTTGTTTGCTGTTTGGTTTCCTATTCCGCTGATGAAGACAATTATATAATTGTCAAAGGCTAGGTCAAAAGTTGATTTTGATATTGGAAGCATCATGGCTCATAGTACAAATTATTGTAAATCAATTTACTTGTGCAAAATGCTGATATATGATATATACAACAAGATTATAATAGAGTATTAACATTGTACAAAATGTGTGTCAGTTTCTATTACACATGAACAAATATCAAGAGAGACTACATATCATGCATCATACACTGACGATGAGGTCAATACCTGTTTTTATAGATCTGAGGAAAACAATATTGACCAATTACAAGGGACAGTCTGATTAAAATCGACTGTGATTCGAAGAAAAAAGTGTAAAAATAGTATCTCTAGCGGGGTTCGAACCTCACCCAGCCCGGCTTTCCTCTCATTCACAGTCTGAAGGCACCCCTATTACCCGCATGTTCTGACGCAAGCTCATCTAGCCAATCGCAAGGGGTGCAGTAAAAGCTTTCGTATCATACTAGGGGCAGGTAACCCCAGTGTACCATTCGTTATACATAATCACCGCTAAACGCTATTTAAAAACGATGATGTGATTGGATAGCTTACGACTGGGTTTGTCTGCGCTAAACTGCGGTTATAGCAACACGCGATAGAGGTGGGTGCATTCAGACCCAGACGGAGAGGATATCCCGAATGGTTCGAGCCCCGATAGAGACAATATTTTTTATATTTTATTCCTCGGAGCACGGTCGATTTTAATCAGACTGTGACAAAGGGTATAGCATGATGTCGTGAAACAACGGTTTGATGTCATTAGGACTTATTCAGTAAGTTACTCAAGTCAATATCACTTTTAGTCTAACTGCCATGAGACTATCTCGACCAATCAGATGCCGGGAAAATCAGCTTCCGGTACATGATAAATCTGAATATAATACAATTATAGACTGGTGATGAGGTCAATACCTGTTTTTATAGACGCAAGAAAAATATATTGACCGAGGTCGATATTGTTTTTTCCTTTGGTCTATAAAAACAGGTATTGACCGAATTCACCAGTCCATAATTGTTTTATTATGTCTCTGTCAAAAAGACGAAAGAGAATAGAAAAGTACAGCAATGAGCCGTATTTGAGCTCGATATTGTTGGTGAGGACAGGCCAATGACGTCATGATAACAATAGCATGACGTCACCAAACAACAGTTTGACGCCATCGGCTCTATTTTTCGTAACTCAAGTCAATATCACTTTTGGTCGGACTCGGGGTCACGGGGGTCAAGTCAATATCACTTTCTGTCAACTGTCACGTGACTGATTCTCGACCAATCAGATTGCCGGAAAAAGACGCTCACATAATAAATATAAATAATAACATGATATCCAAACACATTTTCTATATTTATGTCGAAAAACAAAACACTTGAAAAGGCTAAACAAAGTTTGATCACTAAGCTCTTACTTCAACTTGTAAATGTTTACGAAAAAAGAGTCAGACACATACAATTACCTGTCTAAGAGCGACTTAAGAAATTTATCATACAAGTCCTTGGTCTAAAGACTATATTGCCATAACATAAGGAAGCCATTCATTATTCACATTACAATCTAAGGAAAGTTATACTGATCACTTCTAATTGGTCAAAACATAATTATACAATTATTGGTGTCCTGTTAATTTTTTTGTTTAGTAACAAAGGGAACTAATATCATAATGGACTAACATTATCAAAACTTATTTGAATGTAGCAAACTTCTTCAGACTCGGATTGATCTCATTTCTGATATACAGAACGTGTACATTTTATGAGTGCTTCATATAACCGATTGATTGGAAATCTTCTGCGATGAAGATAGCTTTTAGCATTATTATAATCGATAAATATTCTTAACTATTTTTAAAAGAATAAGATGAAATTTGTGACCGTAGTTTTATTGTTAGACATGACATATAGACTTTGAAGGATTCTTACACTAGGTGTGGTGCAAATTCTAGTCATATATCTTTTTTTTAAAACTCGATAGTTTATCGACTGGTTTCTTTCTTGCACATGGTCCTCCAAGATGGCGACCAAACGAAAACATGTGGCAGGGGCAGTTGAAGAATTTGACAATAACTCGGTAAGGCATTTAACTTATGACAATAGCTTACTGATATGTTGTTCACGATTTAAGTTTTATCAACCTGTGGAATTTTCATCTATGTACTAAAACAAATGTGTTCATCATATCAAAATCAAAGTAAGAAAGTAAAAACAATTTAATCGTAAGAAAATGTAATCTGTTCATTAAGTGTTTATATAAAACAAAGTAAATGTTCTTACTTTAATAGTTTTTGGTGATCATAAGCTTTTTTCAAAACCTAAAATAAATCATTGTGATATAATCAATGTATTGACATTACTACTTTACCGGTACTATCTGATAATCATCAGGGTTGGAAGTCTTTTTTAACCATTTGGTAAACTGTTCAGTCTTTTTAACTTACCAAAGTACAATCAGATTGATGTGCACATTGAATTGTTGTTTGTGTTTCTGCAACAGCTTTTGATGAAATGTTGCCATTTTGCTAACAGAGCTATTTAAAACAACATTGAAGTTTTTCATATATTAAACATTAAATTTTGCAGCTTCTCATTAGAAAAGACTTGTCAGATGAGGAAGATGGAAAGAATGACGAAGGTTTCTCCGACACAACTGACTCGGAGGAAAGTGTTTACTCTGGGCTAGAAGATGAACCTGACACATCAACAGAAGAAGAGGCAACATCGGATGAAGAAGATGGGGAGGAGGAAGAAGACGATGATGATAATGATGATGATGATACATCAGATAGCTCTGAAGAAAAGGTATCAAATATCATATATAGGGTGATATGGACACAAACCTGTAGAATGAATGGATTAATGAATGAATTTTCAAGTAGGAAAATTTATGTTATGTAATCTGCGCAGTACCACCCATGGTTCGCTCGTTCAAGCCAATGCTCACAGTTTTCATTGAAATGTATAGCCCCAATAGTGTTGCAGGCTTTCTCCCAATGAAGCATCACATTTATAAGATAAAATGATTTTTTATTTTCAAATGATTTGAGTCAATATTTGTGTTTTCAAATTCAGAAAACAGAAGACTTGATTGTAAATGAGTCCCCAAGTTCAAAGGAAGGGCCTGTTAAACCAGCCAAAACTTCAAGCAGTAAACTTGAACCAAAGACGAACACTGCTGCAGATGAGTACGAACATGATTCATCGGATGAAGAGGTAAATTTGTGCGTTCTGTAAAGTTGATAAACTCAAGTCCTAAAAGGTACTCATTTATGAGTTTTTATTTTATTTTTCTGAATATAACCCCGATTGATGTTTAGCACTGATGAACACTTTGTGTAGTTTGATTCAATGACATACTTGTTTTGCCTTTTGGGACAGTTAATCTGAATCACTGTCTTTAATTTTATTTAGGTGGAAATGTAATTTGTTAATTTGAAATTGATGTACTAAAAGAATTATATTAGCCTATCATGTTTTTCGAAAAATACACATTTTGCCCTGAAATATCATTATTAATAAACCACTTATTGATTTAAAGTTTAAGTCAAAATTGTACAAAACGTGATTATTTTGGCTAGTTATGTTTTCAACAAAGTGGGATATTCTGTTGAAAACACCTCAAATATGTATACAGGTCATAAACAGTGATTGAATAATCTCCCTTTCCAAACAAGTACCAATATATTGCAATATGTATTGCAATACGCTTTTCTGTATCGCAATATATTGCAATATGGAAATGAGGAACGATACCCATCCTTACTTGTGCCCTACCATTCTGTCTGGCCACTTAGCCACTTTACACCATTACTGTTTTACCACAACCCCTGCTGCTTACAGGATATCAGGAACACAGTTGGTAACATTCCCTTGGCGTGGTACCGAGAATATCCGCACATTGGCTATGATGTTCTGGGCCGGAGACTTATCAAACCCAAGAAGGGGGATGAACTAGATGCCTTCCTCAATAAAGTGGACGATCCAAACTACTGGTAACTTGAATCATTTTGAAGAGTCATTTATTAGGGAAATTGTTGACAAATTTGACATTTATTGGCAATTCATTTGCTTGCAAGAATTAGATGGTATTTTTTGTGAAAATGTAGGTAATAAACTTGTATTAAGAAAAGAATTAATTTGTAATCTTAACAGTTGTTTAACATTTCAATATATTGCTTTCTACGACTTAATTCCCTTGCAAAGAATCAATACCAAAATAATTTGATTTTAAAATGTTTAGGAATCTTCCTTTTACATGGTCATGGTGATATGTTGACAGGAAGACGGTGACGAACAAACTGACCGGTCAGAATGTGGTGCTGAGTGAGAAGGATATGGAGCTGATAGAAAACATCCAGAAACACAGACACCCTGAGGGATCTGAACACATGTACCCGGTGGGTGGCGTTAGCACATCTCGAGTTCCACTGGCTTGTAACATTTTTCTTAGCAATCTAGTTTTGTATGATAAGTGATGAGAGACTAATTTTTCCCAGTTTGAAAAAATGTTCCAAAATGGTACACAGAAAATATAATGGGGATGTGTACAAGGGATTGACATTACTTATACAATCCAAGCCACGTTGCTGTTGCTAAATAATGATGCAACAATGGCATGACATTGCAAGAAGCACTGAAGTTCAGCAGTTTTGGACGTAAATCATCACATTTCAAACCACAAAGGTATTATAAACACTTATCATGTCTTGGGATTAAGGATTTCTTTTGACGTTTAGCTTCACCACCAATGAAAATACTAGTTTTACCGCCTCACTGGATAAGAGATAAGTTATATCACATTAAAACAACTAAAAATCCTCTACGCCAAGCTGTATATTCTGTATATTTGCATGGATCTCTATGGCATCAGATATAAATATCATGGTCCTAAATCCATTTTTTGTACAGTAATTATGTACATTTCTTGACTAATCTAAATGCAACATCTCATATTTCAGCCGTGGATCGAGTGGTTCACCAGTGAGACGATGGTTACCCCAGTCACTGCACATCCTCCACAGAAGAGGAGCTTTATTCCTTCCAAGTGGGAGAGGTTGAAGGTGAATTACAAGAATGTCAATATACTCTATCTCTATTGTTGATTGAATTATGTGTTTGTGGTTCAATTGTTATTGTTTCATACTTAGCTCATTTGTCAAATTACGGAAACTTTTATTATTTTGAGTTATTTTAGCTCTCTTTCTTTGTCCAGATGTTTGGATTTCAGTGGTATTTAGGCGATCTCAAAATCAGAAACAGTTAATCAAGGAAATAAATAAGCTTTGATAAATGTTATTTCATAAGTTACCATCATTGAACAATATTTATGGGTTATTCTAAGCTCCAATTCCCCTTTATGGGTAATGTTACTTCCATACTTTCATACCATTTCGGATACCTTCGTTAAAAACAAACAGAGCCAGACAATCCTTCATACCAACAAGTATTCGTGAAATTAATAAATGTTTTGAATCATGAAGCAGTTAATTTTACAATTATCCAGCCTGTGTGACTTGCTTTTCTGTGTGTGACATATTTGTATGTAATGTTTGTTTAAAGTTGTATATCGAGTGCCTATGTATATATGAGACCGTTGTTGATGTAAAAAGAATTTCCTACGGGATAATAAAGTATTATCTTATCTTATCTTATCTTATCTTATCTTATATGAGTAGCAGAACTAACTGTTAGATGACTTCCTGCGGGATTAGAACCCAGGACCTGCAGATGAGACTCGGACACTCTACTGATTTAGCTAAAGAGATTTCCCTCTATCCAAAACTATTAAAAATGACACATATGCAGAATTGATAAGTATGTTACTTGTTATGCTTATGTTAACCCTCTCTCTCTCCCTGTGTACCAGGTGGGTCAGATGGTGCATGCGATCAAGATGGGGTGGATGAAGCCCCCCAAGCCGGCGGCCGACAGTGATGAAGATGAAGAGAAAGAGGAGGAACAGCCGACTTACTTCAACATCTGGAAGGATGACGAGGAGGTTGGTAACATTGTCTTCAATAATTGCTGTTTTTCCTTTGATGTTCTGCATTCCTTCATTTTAAGGGGACTAACAGCTGTTGGTAACATGGGTTTGATAATTATAACAGGATACTTGTTACCAGTTACTAATACAGGAATTATTAACAGAGGGGTTTGACCTGTTGAAAAAGGGAGTTCACTCATGGTTGGATCTAGGCGTAAATAATTACTCTGATGTAGCAGAAATTGTATACATCACCTATGTTTATGTTCTACAGGCTGAGATAACGAAGCGTTACCGCCAGCACATCCCGGCACCGAAGATGTTAACTCCGGGCCACGAAGAGTCGTATAACCCGCCTACAGAGTACCTACTTACTGAGGAGGAGGTTTGTATAATAGCGGCTGATTGGCTGATAATAGAAGCATTCTGATTGGTTGATAATATAACAAGCATTCTAATTGGCTGATGCATCAATCATTTTGATGGCTGATAAACACACATTCTTATTTGTTCTTAATGCTGGAAAATACTTGCAGAAATTATTTTATCTTCAGTCTGACCTGACAAAGAAATTGTCTCAAGTATTATCTTTCATGAAAACAATTTAATAGAAAAATAAAAAAATAATGTAGACTGTCATATGAATTGAAGTTAAAATTTGATGTCAAGTTGATGCACTATCTTTGTTTTATGCTCACCTGCAAATACTTTTTGAAATTTCATTTTGTCTTGAACACCACAACCTCGAAGTGAAAAACTATACGATAGTCACTAAACACAATTATGACGTCAATTGCTGTCGTATAACACTAGTTTGATATTGAAGAATTGATATCACTGCATTGTAGTCAACAGGATAGGTATCAATTCATGCACATGATATTTCATAACTTGTTAAACCTGCTGCTTGTCCTAGAATTTGATGATTTTTTTTTTTAATGCTCTTTTTGTCAACAGGAAAGTAATGAATTATTCACATACTATTTTTAACTATTTCTCAACCAGGAGAAGAAGTGGCGTTGTAGTCAACAGAATAGTTATCAATTCATGCACATGATATTTCATAACTTGTTAAACCTGCTGCTTGTCCTAGAATTTGATGATTTTTTTTCAATGCTCTTTTTGTCAACTGGAAAGTAATGAATTATTCACATACTATTTTTAACTATTTCTCAACCAGGAGAAGAAGTGGCGTTGTAGTCAACAGGATAGTTATCAATTCATGCACATGATATTTCATAACTTGTTATAACTGCTGCTTGTCCTAGAATTTGATGAATTCATTTCAATGCTCTTTTTGTCAAAAGGAAAGTAATAAATTATTCACATGCTATTTCTGACTTTTTTCCAAACCAGGAGAAGAAGTGGCAAGACACAGACCCGGAGGACAGAAGAATGAAGTTCCTCCCCAAGAAGTACTCGTCGCTACGTCTCGTACCGGCGTATGCTAAGTTCCTGCAGGAGAGATTTGAGCGCTGCCTCGACCTGTATCTGTGTCCTAGACAGAGGAAAGTCAGGGTGGGTTGATGAATCTCAATCCTATCTTCCTGAAAACTTATCATTACAATCATTGCTTACAACTTTATATGTGTCAAAAAGTCATTGCGAGTTGGTTAGCCTTTAACTTCCTGAAAACAAAATATCTGTAGGAATCAAACAGCATTTTTATTTATGAACTGAGATTTTTTGTGTAATTAAAGATAATTGATTATGTGTTGCTGTCATGCAGTGGATCTCGGGTTCCTGGATCCCAAATTGTTAGTTTAACTAACAAATGTATTTTCCCTTTGATAGATGAATGTAGATCCTGAAGATCTTATCCCAAAACTGCCCAAACCAAAAGACCTGCAGCCATTTCCGACAACACAAGCAATGGTAAGTTTCATTTCATTTTATTTTCCTGTTTGAAATATCTCATTTAAATTCTGGCAACATAATTTAAATAAAGGAGTCAATAAATGATTTTGATTTTGTTCATGCAACAATGATTTTGTTGTTTCAGGTTTATAAGGGACATGAAGATCTGGTGCGGTGTATTTCAGTTGATCCTAGCGGACAGTGGCTTGTGTCAGGTAAATGACTTGGATCATGTCCATTTGAGAGATAGGGATAATAACCTAATCTCTTGCATTTGCTAATCTTTTAAACTTAAGATGCAACTCTGAATGGTGTAACATGAATTTGAAAACCATTACAGCTAGCTCAATGCTGGTTTATTGACTAATCATTGCATGAAGTTTAGTGTCTTTTGGGGTATTTAACTTTCTGGAGTTTTTTAGTTTTGAGGTTTCCACGGAAACGCAACCAAACATGTGTGTCCGGAGCAGAACTTGAAAACGGTTTGGCCTAGCAGAATTTGAAAACAATTAGGGCTAGCCTAATGAAACTGTTTACAAATGTGCCCTTTGGTGTTTTTAAATTGTAGGGAGCTTAAACTCAATGACATTCTTCATTCAAACATTACCATTAATTTCTAAACTGTGTCTCACCAAGGAATGAAGCTGTTTTGATCAAACAGCATGTTCAATCAAACAGAATGGTTGTTTTGCTCTCTCTTCACATTACCATGTGGAGCTTGACAATGGCATACCATAGGCATTTACTAATTAAAAGACCTAGCTGTGATTTATAATAGTTTTATGATAGTTATTATAAGTCAAACAAAATTACCTGCATGTATACATACAACATTATTCACACAATCGGTTTATCAAAGTATCAAAATATATATACTAAAACTGATCATTTGACCTCAGTCGGGCCAGGGGGATAAACCTATATTTCCTGATGGCTCTTGTTTGAGACTCATTATTATAGAATCGACAACCGCCTAACGGGTGATAAACTGGCGATGAATTGTGGCTGATGGGTGCTTATGCCATAACAAATTTTCTAGCTGTATATTACTGAGGACAAAAGAGTGTTGCTATTGTTATTAATGTCTTAACATACATTCAGGCTCCGATGACGAGACAGTTCGACTGTGGGAGGTTGCGACAGGGCGGTGTATGAAGACAATAAAGATCGGGTCGAAGGTGAAGAGTATTGCGTGGAACCCCAACCAGTCTCTTTGCTTGGTGGCTGTGGTTGTGTAAGTAAACTCTGTGTTTGTGTTTAAAACTAGTTCGAAAATGTTTGATCTACAATTGTAACAATTGACACCGATTTTCTTCTAAGTATCAAATGATGTTTTTTCAGCCAAACTTCCAGAAAAGTGATGTTAAATGTTTCAGAGTGACTCTTTCATGTCCTGTGGTCTGATGAAGGAGTCACAGGACTCTGGAACGTGTACCATCACTTTTCTGGAAGTTTTGCTGATCCTGGGTTGTTGGCAGATTTATCCTCTCTAGTTTTACCTAACTGTCGTAGATCCCGTCTTTTAGTGGATTCCCATGTTGTTATCCCTACAAACCAACATGAAACATGTCGTCTAACGCTGCCTCTAACTTATCTAGTTCACATTGCTGAACACCACCCATTTAGTGAGGTAGAAAGTTCATATTTTGATTGGTACAGCCACTACTCACTGAAAATAACATGATCTCACTGCTCTATATTTATTATGGATTTATGCCCTGAAAGGAATACAATATTTCAGGGTTATATATTAATTAATCTTATTGTCCCTCTCCTCCAGAGATCAGTGTGTGATGGTGTTGAACCCTGGCCTAGGAGACAAACTGGTCATCTCCAACACAGACACCGTCATATCTGCCTTCCAGCTGGCTGATGACGATACTTCTGGTGAGTTGTTCATGGTTCACTCACTTTAAATCGTTATCCTATTATTATAAGTGGAAAGGGGATATTGGTATGAGCTCTCTCCGTCAGTTTGAGTGTGTGATCATGGGAAAGGTTAGCCATCGGATAAAAAGGGAACAGCCTTTCTGCTTGACTGTTTATTGAGGCCATAGTTATTAGAGATCTGGCAGATTACAAGAGAACTAATAGTGGATATGATATGAGTGTTTCTCGGTACCACTCCAAGGGAATGTTACCAACTGTGTTTCAAATGTTTAAGATATTAGTATTGCCAAATATATGACATCAAAGATAATGATAAAAGTCTACATCCAAGCACATGTGGATTACCCGTCTTTAGTAATTTTTTGGAAATTTTAGATATTGTTAGAAAAATGTCTAAAGACAATATTAACAAAACAGCTGGTTAAACGTACGGTAACTCTGATGAAGCTTTCACATCTGATCATTTAAGCGAATCCTCTTTGTCCACCTTGAGAGGAGTAGTGAGGTACTCAAGGTGAATCAGCCAATCAAAAATGAGTATTTCTATCAAATATCTGTGTTGAAATGTCTTTCACATATTT
Organism: Steromphala cineraria; assembly: GCA_916613615.1. Lineage (NCBI taxonomy): Eukaryota > Metazoa > Mollusca > Gastropoda > Trochida > Trochidae > Steromphala > Steromphala cineraria. The sequence goes on from OU744730.1 coordinate 10,498,123, forward strand.
CTATGCCTACAGCCAAGAAGGTGCCCGTCACATGGGAGTTGTATTCAGGAAAGCAGTACGACCAGGGCTGGAGGCTCAAGGTCACACATCCCAAGGTGAGAAGGGAGAGTAATTTTGATTGGTTAATATTAAATAGCCAGGTTGGTTGGCTAGTTTCAGTTTCAACCATCAAATTCCGAATATGTATCTGTTTGTATTTTTGTCGGGAAATGATTGATCGTTGACTGTAATACATGTGACATGTTCGAGATGCTACTCCAAAGGAGTTGTTCTGGAATAAAAGCTACAAAGTGCTGAGCGCAACCTTGTAAATCTATAGATTCTGTTTTTGTATCCATATTTAACAGCTGGGTGGAATTAGTGCAATGTAGATGAAGTGCCTTGCCCATTGATACCAAGGTCACAGTAGATTCAAATCTGGGTCTTAAGTGTAAGAGGCAAGTATACTAACCACTGCACCACCATGCCCCACTAACTAATAGTTAAAAAAATATTTTCTTGAAGTACTCATTGAAACACAAGGCATGTTAGTATTCAACTGGTTATGTTTGTTGCCAGGATGTGTCGTTCGTCACGTGGCACGGGAAGGGAGACTACCTGGCCACCGTGATGCCCAAGGCTGACAGCATGTCTGTGTTGATTCACCAACTCTCAAAGAGGAGGTCCCAGGTTTGTATTCAGAAGTTTGTATTTTATTTACATGAGAGATGTACGAGAAAGAATATATTGTATAGGACTGATAGAATAAGGCTTAATGATGAAGTAATTTAGCCAGAACTATTTGAATATCATTTTTTTATTCTGCCTTGTTTGTTCATTTGTATTGGAAAAATATTGAAATGGTTACATTTTAGGGTCGGGTGATGACAATGTGACATGGTGATAAAATGGTAATGGGAGCTTTTATGTTATTTTCAAGGCTGTAAAGCTTGAAAAAGCAAAAAAATATTGCTACAATTGATTTAAATATTTAGTGAAGACAATGGCATCTGGCAACTCCAACTGCAGTAAAATCTGTTCTTATATAATTGTATAATATTTTCAGAATCCATTCTCCAAGCCGAAGGGTTTGGTACAGAGAGTGCTGTTTCATCCAATACGTCCTTATCTGTTTGTGGCGGTGAGTTATATATAACCAAGTGTTCAATTAAAGATGAGAGGGTTTAAGGAATGCAATAAAACTTAAGATCAAGAAAGATATATATTTTGAATTGATGTTTAAGTGCTTTCCCATTAGTTGACCCCTCCCCAACTTAATTTATGTAACCTCATCAGTCCTATACAAGTGACTTTGAGAAGATTTATTTTCAAGATAAAATTTGCATAAGTGAAGAAAAAGCTTGCTTAGTCGGAAATATGTGTATGGTTTGTGAATATCCAGAAAAATCTCCCTGAACTACTTTATATAATTACCAAGAACTAATTTAAAAAACAATTTTGAAAAAGATTGATAATTTGAAGGAAGACAGGTGATGTGTAATCTGAATCACAATGTCCTCCTTAATGTTCTCTCCCCAGACCCAGCGCTACGTGCGAGTGTACAACCTGTTGAAGCAGGAACTCACCAAGAAGCTGATGACCAACTGCAAGTGGGTGTCCAGTCTCGCCGTCCATCCTGGAGGTCAGTACCTTCATCAGGCTGGTTTTACTTAAGGAATATTTAAATTATTAGCCTGGGAAGTGTGTATTATGACTTTTTGGATACAAGTTGTTGTACTGACCTCTCAGACTTGATAATATTGTGACTTGGCCTACAGCAATTGTTGCTATGCAGACGTGATGTGTGCACATGTACCCATTTTAAGGATATGTCACTACTTATGATTGTCCCCCACCGCAACGTGGAATGGGGGACATTGTATTCAGCAGCGTATGTCCGTCCGTCTGTCTGTCTCTGTCTGTCCGTCTGTACGTATGTCCGGATCCTTGTTAACGCGATATCTCAAGAACCGTTGCTCCCAAAGTCTTCAAATTTGGTCACAGCCTCACCTGGTGGGATTACGCAGACACCAGTCACTTTTGGTGACCTCGACCTTATTTTCAAGGTCACAAGGCACTTTGACCACTCTTGAAACTCTTGTTAACGCGATATCTCAAGAACCCTTGCACCCAAAGTTTTCAAATTTGGTCACCGCCTCACTTGGGGGATTACGCAGACACCAGTCACTTTTGGTGACCTCGACCTTATTTTCAAGGTCACAAGGCACTTTGACCACTCTTGAAACTCTTGTTAACGCGATATCTCAAGAACCCTTGCACCCAAAGTTTTCAAATTTGGTCACCGCCTCACTTGGGGGATTACGCAGACACCAGTCACTTTTGGTGACCTCGACCTTATTTTCAAGGTCACAAGGCACTTTGACCACTCTTGAAACTCTTGTTAACGCGATATCTCAAGAACCCTTGCACCCAAAGTTTTCAAATTTGGTCACCGCCTCACTTGGGGGATTACGCAGACACCAGTCACTTTTGGTGACCTCGACCTTATTTTCAAGGTCACAAGGCACTTTGACCACTCTTGAAACTCTTGTTAACGCGATATCTCAAGAACCCTTGCACCCAAAGTTTTCAAATTTGGTCACCGCCTCACTTGGGGGATTACGCAGACACCAGTCACTTTTGGTGACCTCGACCTTATTTTCAAGGTCACAAGGCACTTTGACCACTCTTGAAACTCTTGTTAACGCGATATCTCAAGAACCCTTGCACCCAAAGTTTTCAAATTTGGTCACCGCCTCACTTGGGGGATTACGCAGACACCAGTCACTTTTGGTGACCTCGACCTTATTTTCAAGGTCACAAGGCACTTTGACCACTCTTGAAACTCTTGTTAACGCGATATCTCAAGAACCCTTGCACCCAAAGTTTTCAAATTTGGTCACCGCCTCACTTGGGGGATTACGCAGACACCAGTCACTTTTGGTGACCTCGACCTTATTTTCAAGGTCACAAGGCACTTTGACCACTCTTGAAACTCTTGTTAACGCGATATCTCAAGAACCCTTGCACCCAAAGTTTTCAAATTTGGTCACCGCCTCACTTGGGGGATTACGCAGACACCAGTCACTTTTGGTGACCTCGACCTTATTTTCAAGGTCACAAGGCACTTTGACCACTCTTGAAACTCTTGTTAACGCGATATCTCAAGAACCCTTGCACCCAAAGTTTTCAAATTTGGTCACCGCCTCACTTGGGGGATTACGCAGACACCAGTCACTTTTGGTGACCTCGACCTTATTTTCAAGGTCACAAGGCACTTTGACCACTCTTGAAACTCTTGTTAACGCGATATCTCAAGAACCCTTGCACCCAAAGTTTTCAAATTTGGTCACCGCCTCACTTGGGGGATTACGCAGACACCAGTCACTTTTGGTGACCTCGACCTTATTTTCAAGGTCACAAGGCACTTTGACCACTCTTGAAACTCTTGTTAACGCGATATCTCAAGAACCCTTGCACCCAAAGTTTTCAAATTTGGTCACCGCCTCACTTGGGGGATTACGCAGACACCAGTCACTTTTGGTGACCTCGACCTTATTTTCAAGGTCACAAGGCACTTTGACCACTCTTGAAACTCTTGTTAACGCGATATCTCAAGAACCCTTGCACCCAAAGTTTTCAAATTTGGTCACCGCCTCACTTGGGGGATTACGCAGACACCAGTCACTTTTGGTGACCTCGACCTTATTTTCAAGGTCACAAGGCACTTTGACCACTCTTGAAACTCTTGTTAACGCGATATCTCAAGAACCCTTGCACCCAAAGTTTTCAAATTTGGTCACCGCCTCACTTGGGGGATTACGCAGACACCAGTCACTTTTGGTGACCTCGACCTTATTTTCAAGGTCACAAGGCACTTTGACCACTCTTGAAACTCTTGTTAACGCGATATCTCAAGAACCCTTGCACCCAAAGTTTTCAAATTTGGTCACCGCCTCACTTGGGGGATTACGCAGACACCAGTCACTTTTGGTGACCTTGACCTTATTTTCAAGGTCACAACGGCACTTTGACCACTCTTGAAACTCTTGTCTGAAATGTCTTAAAATTTCGTCACAGCCTACATTGGATTATTATGAAGACACCAGTCACTTCAAGTGACCTTGACATTATCTTCAAGGTCACTACGGCACTTTGGCCACGTTTGAAACTCTTTTTAACACAACATCTCCTGAACCGTTTTACAAAATGTCTTCAAATTTAGTCACAGCCTGTGAGTCTACACAGATCCCAAATACTTTGGATGACCTTGACCTTAATTTTCAAGGTCACCACAGTTCCTTGAAAACTTTTGAAACATCTTATATCTTATGAACCGATTCATGAAATGTCCTCAAATTTGGTTACAGCCTGCATTGAGGGATTACATAGATACCAGTCACTTTGGGTGACCTTGACCATAATTTCTAGGTCACCACTTTCACCATTTTTGAAACTCTCGTTTACTTGATATCTCATAAACCACTGCACCAAATGTCTTCAAATTTGGTTAGAAACTACATTGAGGGATAACGCAGACACCTGTCACTTTGGATGACCTTGACCTTATTTTCAAGGTCACAATGGCACTTTAACCACTTTTGAAACTCTTGTTAACACCATATCTCTTGAACCATTGCACTTATTGTCAATGGGAATATAGCATTTGCATATTGTGACAATTCTATCGCAATATCCAAGCGACAGGGGACATTGCCACATTAGTGGCAAACACTTGTTTACCCTATCTTTACGAGATCTTTGTATTGTATTAATGCACTAGAATTGTCTGAATATTCTACTTGCATTTCTTGAGTTGTGATTTTGTCATATATGTTAGAGAAGGGTCTCATGGTAAGGCCCCTACCAAACTGACTGATAAAGTTAGTTAGTAAAGTATTTAGTTAGCATTACAATCCCTTCCAAGATAGAATTCATCTGTATGAACTGATATGAACCATATATCTTGTGTTATGTGCAGGTGACAATGTGATCGTTGGGAGCTACGATTGTCGTCTCAGCTGGTTTGATCTGGATCTATCAACAAAGCCCTACAACACTCTCAGGTACAATGACAGTTTTCATGCTTTTTTAGCTCACCTTTACAAAGTAAATGTGAGCTTATGTCATGGCGCTTCGTCCGTCGTCCGTCTGTCTGTCCGTCCGTCCGTCCGTCTGTCTGTCTGTCCGTCCGTCCGTAAACTTTCAGAAAAAAGACTACTCCTCCTAAACGAATCCAGATATCATTCTGAAATTGGAGTATGTTATACCCATGGTGATTCCTCACAGAAAGGTAGACGTTTCAGTTTTGAGAATCCAAGATGGCCGCCATGGCAGCCATATTGAATTTTCAATTAGATTTCACGAAAAAGACTACTCCTCCTAAACGAATCCGGATATCATTCTGAAATTGTAGTATGTTATACCCATGGTGATTCCTCACAGAAAGGTAGCATTTCAGTTTTGAGAATCCAAGATGGCCGCTATGGCAGCCATATTGAATTTTCAATTAGATTTCAGGAAAAAGACTACTCCTCCTAATCGAATCCAGATATCATTCTGAAATTGTAGTATGTTATACCCATGGTGATTCCTCACAGAAAGGTAGACGTTTCAGTTTTGAGAATCAAAGATGGCCGCCATGGCAGCCATATTGAATTTTCAATTAGATTTCACGAAAAAGACTACACCTCCTAAACGAATGCAGATATCATTCTGAAATTGTAGTATGTTATACCCATGGTGATTCCTCACAGAAAGGTAGACGTTTCAGTTTTGAGAATCCAAGATGGCCGCTATGGCAGCCATATTGAATTTTCAATTAGATTTCATGAAAAGACTACTCTTTCTAAACCAATCTAGATATCATTCTGAAATTGTAGTATGTTATAACTATGGTGATTCCGCACAGAAAGGTAAACGTTTCAGTTTTGAGAATCCAAGATGGCTGCAATAGCAGCCATATTGAATTTTCAATGAGATTTCATGAAAATGACTACTTCTCCTAAACCAATCTAGATATCATTTTCATATTGTAGTATGTTATACCTATAGTGATTCCTCCCACAAAGGTAGACGTTTCAGTTTTGAGAACCAAAGATGGCCGCGATAGCATCCATATTGACTTTTCAGCTGCAAATGACGCATCATTATTACTAAATTTTAAGCTTTCATCAAGTGATCACTCGCACTATATAAATTCTCTAATTTGAACTTACTAATCATAATATTATCTTGAATATGGAATATTTAAGATTGTCATGCAAGTTTTTCTTTATTTTTAAGTGTTTCTAAAACATTAAGATGAAAGACAAACATAATTAATTAATTTGTTTAGAAGATTTATGGAATTAGCTGCAAAAACCCAATGACATTAAACATCATGTTGAATTTTGAACCATTATATTCCTTTAAATACCACACAAAAGGGGTCAACCAGAGTTCAGATATTCCTGTTGAGTCTAATACACATCCCAATACAGGCTGCTAGCATCACAGTCTCTGCTGCTAGTCTGTTGCATAATCAACCTGACCCAATTGATAGGGTAGAGCATTATGCTATATTGCCATGTGTATGCAATAAGAGTTATGGAAATTAGACTTGTATTCCCATGACAGTGATATGTTCTTTCTAAGAATAACAACTTACACAAAACTTGTCAACAATAAGCTTTGTGTTTAGCAATCTACATGATAAGTTGATGTGGAAAGAGTTATTTTGCATCAGGTTCCAGTTCCTGTGTTTTACTCATATTTGTACCATTTCTATATCTAACAGAAGTTCTTCTTGACACAAAATCAATTTAGGACATAAGCTAACTATATTTTGTGAAATTATATATATTTTTCACAACAATTCATGTTCTTTTCCGTCAAGTCTTTTAATACCACACATAAGGGCTTACCCAGAGTTCAGGTTTACATGCTTAGCACACTAGGATGCTTCTCCAAATATACGTACACAAAGCCAAATACACAAATTGCTACACTCTCCTTAAGGATCTGGGGCTAGCAGCCCTGCCTGCTTGTATATTGCATAGTAATCCTGACCTAATTGATAATTAGAACATAATGGACTTTATGGAAAGTATATAAATTGTCTTTATGAAAAGTATACTTGTATTCTATTAAAAGTAATACTTTTTACAAATAACAATTTAAACAACTCAAGAATTAGGTTTTTGTGTACAACAATCTGCACGATGAGTTAATATTAACAAGTTAAGAATCTGCTTTTATGTTCAGTAATCTACATGATAAGTTAATAATAGAGGTATTTTGTATCAGGTTCCAGTTCCAATACCATATGTTTTATAAATACCTGTAAAAATAAATGATAATTGTATCATGCTGAAGGGGTTCTGGGAACAACATGTCATCATAGAAGTCATTATTTTTCAATTAGATTTCAGGCCAAGTACTACTCCTACTAAATCAATTAAGATATCATTCTGAAAAGTGAGTATTTTTTTATATAGTGATTCCTGACAAAGACGCATTTATTTTATTATCAAGAATCCAAGATGGTCAATATGTCAATTATATTGAATTTTCAATCAGATTTCATGAAATTCATTGAAAAGAATACATTTCCTGATCAATCAAATCAATGTCATTATATTTGTATTGATACGCTTGTTGTAATATTTATCAACACTATAAATACAGTTACAAAAAACTGTATGAATCATCTTTATCTGCGAACAGCCTGAAGCATGACTGTTTTAATAAATCCTTTCCGTTTTACATAATTCCTGACACTTCATATATGGCAAATAACATAGCCAGTGAGGGATAAATATACATTTTATAATCATCTATATCTGATTACGGTCTGAACAATGATTATCTAGATAATTATAATGATCATTCAATTCAAACAAATCCTTTTCAAAAGCATTTAAAATTATTAAATTTGTTCACTCCAAACACTAACTGTTAGGTTTTTTAGTCCTTTGTTCCCATGCATTTAATTTATTCCAAATTGAAAAATTTTGGTTAATGAATAACAAATTATCTTTTATTTTGTTTGTCATGCTAATAAAAGATATCATTTAATATTCATCTTCAAAACTAATTGAACAACTGTCTGAACAATTTTTTTTTAGAAAGTCTTTCACACCAATTCTCTCTGCTAGTTAAGATACTTCAATAAACATATTGAGTTGACCTCCAGATTATTTCCATTGCAAACCTCTCTTCTACCCCCAACCCTTCTATCCCCCCTTTCCCTCCTCCCCTTTTTTCTCCTGTCCTTCCCTTGCAAACCTCTCTTCTATCCCACATTCCTTCTACCCCCCCCCACCCCCCCCCCCCCCCCCCCCCATCTATCCTTCCAGCCCCTCTCCTGCAACTCTCCTCTAAAGAGTATCTGTATTGCATATTGAAATGAGGGGAGGACACTCACTATATGGAATAACAGTAACTTACATAAGAGGATAAGTTACATAAGCTACATGCAGGTGCAAGAGGTCATCATAGATCATCATATCTAGTAATTAGCATAAACCCCCATGTTGCTAGCCTATTCTGACCAATCAGTTTGCACTATCATATGTCAAGATTTAAGATATTTAGAAATCTTCAGTTAGAATTACATGAGACATTGACCTGGACAGTTTACTTTGGCAATTGGACCTATCACTAGCTGAATTTGTGATTTGTGTCAGAGGGATATATTCCTAATGTTTATGTGCATCATCTTTTTAGTTTTTTGGAAGTTGAGAGTGTGACTAAATGAATACTCCTAAACCAATCAAGATATCATAATGAAATTAATACAGATGCCCACATAAAAGTAGCATTTTGAAGATTAAAAAGTCCAAGATGGTCACCAATTTAGCCATAGATATACAAAAAAGTTATACAAAAACCTACTGCTTGTTAACAAATCATGATTATATCATTCTTGTATTAATGTTTGTTCAAGCTCTAGTGGTTTCCAACAGAAGAATAGCATTTTAAAAGATAAAAAAATCATGATGGCAGCCATAATCAATTATCATATAAAAGATGGTTACACAATTAAACCATATTACCACATCATTCATTTTAAGGTGAGCTTCTGTACCCTCGGTACTTTTATTTGTTTATGCGACCTTGAAGTAGAGTCTATAGATACCTAACTGCAGAGCTCTCACTTTGTACATTAAATTTAGATTGAAGTGGCTTCCTTGTGGTTTGAGAGCTTTGACCATCGAGGCGATGAGGAAGTGTGATCAATAAAGAATTTCTCCTTAAAAGCAAATAGTTGGCAACCATTGAAATGATGATCTGAAAAAAGTCATCAATTTTGCCCTAAAGAGGCACAGGGTTTTCTTTCATTTGCAGGGATAGTGTATTTCCTTCACTTAGCACTTCAAAAGCTTTCACTACAGAAACCTAGTATTACTATTGCTTTAGATTTTATGTTTGTCAAAATTTACCTTTGATTTATGAACATCACTTTTAACAACCTGTCTTTCTTGAATACAGGCATCACAAGAAGGCAATCCGGCAAGTGTGTTACCATCGGAAGTACCCGCTGTTTGCCTCTGCATCAGACGATGGGTCTGTTATTGTCTGCCACGGAATGGTCTACAAGTAAGTTGATCTCACATTTCAGAATTTGATAGTGTCCAAGAGACTTGGTAAACCCATACAGAATACACAGTTTTGAGGTTCAATGTAGACCCACGGTATACAATGCAAACCATAGCAACTGAGAGCCCAGAGATCTGTTTCAAGCCAGGTTTTTGGTCAAAACTTCTTCTCTTTTTGTGCAGAGAACAATCCTCACACCTTGGTTACCCTTACAGCCATCCTTGATCATGGAAACCATAGCGATAAAAACTTACCCTTACATTTTCACATTAAAAGCCAGAATTCAGGCTCAAAAATATATTTCTTACTGGTGTCTTGAGAATGTAAGGGTTAGGCTTTGTGCAACAGATCCTTGGATTCTACTTTATTTTATCATCCAAAAGTGGCTACCACAGTAGATATCGCTTTTCTGAGATCAAGCGATATCTACAAGCGATATCTACATTGTAGATATCGCTACAATCAAATCGTCATAATCCTATGACATCATCAGTTAAATGACATCACAAGGCTTTGGCATCACTTAGAACACAAAGACAATACTATGACGTCACAAAGTTCATGACGTAACAATGCTATGACGTCATAATGCTGATGACGTCACAATGCAATGACCTCACTGCTCAAGTAGTCTAATGGCAGTTTCGTGTTCAAATTTGTTCATTCTTTTGCTAATAACTGTTTAAAAATGATTTGGATGATAAATAAAATCTCACCCTCGTGTCTTCTGATATCAAATATATCAACACTCGTTGAGTAAAGTAAAAATATCCTCGGCAAGCCTCGGATATTTGTAACTTTAATCAACTCGTGTTGATATATTTGATATCAGAAGACACTTGGGTGAGATTCTCTATATCTCAACTTCCTCCTGTACAGATAGTCTTGAACGTTGGGAATTCTGTACAAATCCTATTTAATCTTGGGGTATCTAACACAATTCATTCTTTTATGAAAATTTGACTCATAAAAATAATCAGTACAGTATGATTATTATAAGATTTTTCTTTCTCCTCTCTTTTCCAGCGACTTGCTACAGAACCCTCTGCTAGTGCCTGTGAAGGTGTTGAAGGGTCATGTGACCACCAAGGGACTGAGCGTGCTGGACTGTCAGTTCCATCCGACCCAGCCCTGGGTCTTCTCCAGTGGAGCAGACGCCACCATCAGGCTGTACTCATGATAGTTATCAACACTTTGGAGATTCTATGAATACCTAGGCAATCTTATTGTGAACATTTATAAACAAGATCATATTTCTTAGTGACTCAATTCCAAAGGAAAGCCTCTCACCAGGAAAAGCTGACATTTTGTACTTGAGTCCAAATGAGTAAAAACTACCATCAGGCTGTTTTCATTGTAGAGTTAAAAACATTAATATCGTATGCAGACATTCTGAGGAAGTGCAGACCTGTTTCAATATCTAGAGGCCATAGATTCAACGGCATCATTCCCACAACAAACACTGATAGTTTGGACATCAAAAGAGGAGAAATACTAATCTTCTGATGATTTCCCAACATATGATAAGTTGACAGAATTCAGATGTTTTTTCTTGAATAGGAGGAATCTCTCAGGTTGTGTTCATTTTAGTCAAGAAGGTCGATATAACTTTCATGATGATATGGAATGTCAGTTCTTCATACCATGACCAGATTTATACACAGCTGAATTTAAATCAGTGTTTATGATATAGCCCGTCCGCCAGTCCTTTAACTGGCTATTTTTGCCAGGACTGGTTACTTTTCAAAACATTTATATATTTCCCTAAGGAGTTAACCAATTAATTTCCAGGACAGGCTAGGTTTCCAAACGAGTTCATACACTGATTAAAAGGGGATGCTTTGAAGATTGTATACATTAGATATCTATGTATACAAATAAATGTTACAAGTAGAAGTAAAACAAACCATGATGAAGAAAATGTGGCGTTTTTTGACTGCGGTGCATTGCAGATCAAGCTGTTCTTGTTTCACTCAACGTTGAAATCGTAACAGAAATGAAGAGTTCATCTGATCAATGACACTTACCATGTTCTTAAGTTGAATATCACTGTAAATATGTACATTTACATGTTTTGTATTAAATGAATATGAAACTGAGTATATAATATGTGTTGTCATATTATCCTGGGTTTGCCACTAGGTGCTTGACAAAGATACAAGATAATGTCAAGTGAATACATTAACATCTTCATTCACTAAGAAGTGATCAATGAAAGCGAAAAACAAGAACACTTTTGATAAAACAAGTAAAGCTTTAATACTGACCAACAGGAATACATTTGAAAAAAAAACTCTGAAACAATTCTGATGTACATGTGACCCTAACATGACAACAGTGTAAGAAAAGCAATATGCCATAATACTGAGTGTAGTCGTCAGCAATACATACACACATCACAGGACAAGTGTTGACAAGTCTTCAACTTCCACTGCAAGGCAAACCCTGCACCAGTCTCAATCCCTGCATTGCTGCATTGTGCAGTAATTTGTAATTCTAGTGCAGTCCTTAGAGACTTGTAGGTGATATTACCATAATTTCTTGATAAACTTGACCCTCAAATTTGTGAGAATTGTCAGAAAATGACTTGTTGAACTATTCTCACTTCTAATCCCTCATTTGGCACTTTTGTTGAAAAGTAAGATAGTATCAAGAACATGTTTATTAAGATGACCACAAGATAATGGCTTTGTTGCAATTATGAAGATATTATATTTTGATGAGTGCAGTCGAAAAAATAATTCTTTGTAATTTATATATTTTTATCCCACCGGTATGTATGTATGTCCGTCCGTCCGTCTGTCCGTAATCATTTCGTTTCCGGAGCAGAACTCAAAAACCGGTCCACATATCTTTCTGAAACTTTACATGTGTATTGCCCACCTACTGAAGTGGTGCCTTTTGATATTTTCACATTTCTGAAAATTTTATTTTTTATTATTTCCATGGAAACGGCTCTTATTTGGACTCTGTTCATGAAAGGTTTCGTTTCCGGAACAGAACTCAAAAACCGGTCCACATATCTTTCTGAAACTTTACATGTGTATTGCCCACCTACTGAAATGGTGCCTTTTGATATTTTCACATTTCTGAAAATTTTATTTTTTATTATTTCCATGGAAACGGCTCTTATTTGGACTCTGTTCATGAAAGGTTTCGTTTCATATATAAAACCGGTCCACATATCTTTCTTAAACTTTACATGTGTATTGCCCACCTACTGAAGTGACGCCTTTTGATATTTTCACATTTCTGAAAAATTTATTTTTTATTATTTCCATGGAAACGGCTCTTATTTGGACTCTGTTCATGAAAGGTTTCGTTTCCGGAACAGAACTCAAAAACCGGTCCACATATCTTTCTGAAACTTTACATGTGTATTGCCCACCTACTGAAATGGTGACTTTTGATATTTTCACATTTCTGAAAATTTTAATTTTTATTATTTCCATGGAAACGGCTCTTATTTGGACTCTGTTCATGAAAGGTTTCGTTTCATAAATATAAAACCGGTCCACATATCTTTCTTAAACTTTACATGTGTATTGCCCACCTACTGAAGTGACGCCTTTTGATATTTTCACATTTCTGAAAATTTTATTTTTTATTATTTCCATGGAAACGGCTCTTAATTGGACTCTGTTCATGAAAGGTTTTGTTTCATATATATTAGCTTATACTAATCTATTATGAACCTTGCTTGAAAAATTTACAATTATCTTTCAAAGGTTTACATCTTACGATCATGTGGAACCGGTGGGATATGTCATCTTCTGATGACTCTTGTTTATTTTTGCAAAACAATGATTTTAAGCAAGATTGATTCATAGGAGCATCAACTTAAAACTTGGCACTTGGACTTTTGTTGAAGGGATTATCACTGATATGAATTTGTGACCTTTGCAAAATATCATGTGGTTGAATTATTGGAGACTTTGAATTAATGGAGAAATTACGATAACTATTGTTAAAAAGGAAAATAGCTCATTTCAAATTCAGAAAGTTACAATTAAGCCGGTAAATTGCCCAATGTCAAAGATCTCAGTATGGGTAATTTTAATTTACTCAACACAGCAAAGCCAGTGATTGAGAGAGATGTAAGTACGCCGCCTTGCAGGGGAATGGTTAAAACTTGATACATGGAAGTCAATTATCACAACACTGATTTATCACAAAACAACATACCTGGTACTTGTAAAGATTCTTTGGTTCTTTCAATGAATACTACTGATTGAGGTGGTACTTCTATTGGGCGGTCCGTATTTTGTTTCTTTCATCTTTAAAATATTCATGCTAATTTTATCAAAGATAAACAAATATATATATTATTTTTGGTTGGAAGAGCATTCAGGTCATTTTGAAGGAAACACAGGAAGTGAATGGTTGGCCCAACAAGATGACAGTTATGATTCTTTATGATAACTTCTTTAACTGTTTTGATAATTGTGATGATGATGAGAGTTAATCAGATGAATCGATAAAACTAATTAAATTCAAAGATCTAACATTTCTTATAAAAGATTACAACCTTTCCTAATGGTTTCTCAAAATTAACATTTTATCATAATCTTATTCACACATTTATAAAACGTTGTGAAGCAACTACTTACATTGAAACTGTACTTTTTTATCAAATGACAAATATTTTGTACTACAGATGAATTTTTATGAATTTACCTTACCCAAAAGTGAATTGTTATTTTATGACAGTTTGAGAGAACTGATTATGCATATTAAACTGTACGAGCATTAAGAGTGTATGATATGAGTACAAGTGGAGGAACAACCAACAAAGTAGAACAGAATTGATAAAGTCTTCTGGAGATCAGTCTGATTAAAATGTTCTTGGAGGAATAACATGGTAAGAATATTGTCTCTATTGGGGTTGTACCAGCCGGGATATATCCTCCCTGCCACGGTCTGAATGCACCCACCTTTGATTTATGTTTCCGACGTAAGCTCATCTAACCAATTAGAAGGACGGCGCCAAAAGCGATATCATGCTGTCAGTCTATCATTCGTTATACATGATCACTGTTAAACAATTTATAAAAATGATGTGATTGGATGGCTCATGACTGGGTTTTGTCCGGCTCTTGTCTGCGCACAGAGCACTCAATTGGGTGGATGTGGCGCATTATCAAATGCAATATATTATTATTATTATTATTATTATTATTATTATTAAACAGGTTACAGCAACATGTGATTAGGCTTGCTGTAGTCAGACCATGGGGTGAGTATATATTTAATATTTCAGCTGGTTTGAACCCTGATAGAGAGAATATTTTATTCCTCGGAGCATGGTCGATTTTTGTATGACAGTCTAGAGATTAGACACTTTGTTCATAAAACAGATAGGAACAATAATACTTCAACAATCTATCTGTTGAAAGAAATCATTTCTGGTTTGAATTTAAAAATATTCAGATCACATAAATGTCTTGAACTATTAACAAGAAATAACTAAAACTTTATAAAATAGTCAAAAAAATATACAACAATGAAATTCAATTTCTTAAACATTTCAATCTAATAACAAACAATAAACTTCATAAAGGAAAATAATGAATAAAACTTTTTTTTAACAATGGAAATGAGCAGGGGTGAATGTTCGAAACTAGGGTTGTTGCTCACAAGGTAGATCTTTGGGTCTACAACTACCACAGTTGTTTAAGAGGCAGTAGCACGTTTTTAGGGGGAATATAAGGTGATGTCAGGAAAATGTAAATAAATGGATCCAATTGAAAGTCAATGTATTTTAACTAAATGAAGCAGTTATAAATCAAATATATAATGTAAAGTTCAGCCATACGATTCCTGTTCTTATGCAAAATGAATTGAATGTGTTCACACAAAAACGGCCACCAATGAATTTATGTGAAACTTTATAACTTGTTCTCTGACTATGGATGATTGGTTTTGTATAATTAAATTTTTGACACTTATCAAAATAATAAATTTAGCATTGACAGCACAATTATCAGTGAAAAATTAAATATATTAAATTTGAAAAAAACATGCTCCTGCCTTTTAAACGGTGGTTCAGTGAATCATACATCAAACTGAATGATAAAGCTTATGTTATCAATGTTTGGCTAAACTGTTTCAGGGCTTACTTCAGAATTACATATTAAGGAAAGATTTTTTCTCTTGTGAGTTAGTTTGATAATTCTTGGTAATGAACAAAATGTAGTGAACCAAGGTTTGTGTACCGAAGTCAATATCAAATTGAGGTACAACTGCACCATTTCACCACAAAAAAGGGGGTTTTCAATTATGCCTGAAATGATTTTGTAAATTTTTCTAACAATCTGTATAACCAAGATCATAATTTGACAAAGGAACAAACATTTGAATAAAAGAACACTGAATTTGTGTTTTCAATCTCTTGTCTATGTACATAATGTGAATTTCTTGAAATTCTAGTATCGTTCCCGTAAAGATCAAAGGCGCCGCCCACCCTTACTCCGCAATAAAGAATAGTTTATGAGTGACGTTACAAAACAATAACCCATGACATCAATAATAATCCGCTATGACATCACTAGATATGTCCCTGATCGAGGATTTTCAATTTGAGGCCGGACGTGATTTACAAAATATGTTTATATTTGGAGTAGAAATAACTTAAAAATCGACATACAAGTAAAGTAATAGAGTAGTCCTAACCATCATGTGTTTTGCAATAAAGTATTATTTTGCCTTGAACTATTATAGTGTCAAACCATTCAGGCTTCGGCCTCATGATTTAACTATAATAGTTCAGGGCAAAATTATACTTTATTGCAAAACACATGATGGTTAGGGCTACTTTATTTCTTAAATAGATGATAGTAAGAAATTATGTTATTTCTGTCTACTCTAAAACTATCCTTAGAAGATTTCTGAATTTGATATTCTGTGGAATACTCTTCAGCTCTATGAAACTAGTGACAAATAAATTCTCTAAAGCTCACACAAATATACATTAATTCACATGAACATATTTTTACAACCAATTCAAAATATACTTTTTATCAATGATATATTTTGTATGAAGATTTCTTATCCTATTCAAGAAATCTCTTTATGATGGATAGTTTTTTCTTGTGTAATGTTTAGTTATATTCTAAACTGAAAGGGTTAAGCAGAAAAGAAACAAAAACAATAGGTGGGGTCTAAGGATATGCTAATAAGGTTTCAAATATTTATGGTAAATTTATCCAATTTTGTTCATACTGTAATTTCATGGACAGTCAGTAAGATATTATTTTTAAAATCAATTTCGTCACACCAAATTTCATAGAAATATGACAACAGGACTTGATCTAGGAGGAATCTTAGTCCTAAGATAGCTGTATATGGCTTACTTGAACATTGACATATGGCACAAAAATGAGGACACATTATCATTATATTAAATCTCTTTTGTGGTATATGATAGAATTCTGAAAATATATCTTTAGAAAAGTTGTTAACAATTCACACTCAAATCTCTGAGTCCTAAGATTCTAAATAATTCAGTTTCTTTTAATTCATGGATCGGAAATCTCAACCTCAATTTGAACATGACATGATTTGTGTATATAGAACTATGAAAATAAATGCTTAGAAAGTGTAAACATATGACACTGGAATATCAGAGACCTTATCTTCTTCATTGTTCTCTGGTCCCTTAGAAGCCTTGACCTTTCCATCCTCACTATCAAGGGGAGATAACTCTAACATGGATGAAGATGAGCATTCTGGATTATCTTTCCTTGGTCCCCAAGAATATACTGGACTAGTTTGGCACCTATTGTTCACTAGCTCACTAACTGCAGTTGTTCCAATTTCAGATAAATCTTTCTCAAACCTTGACTGCAAATCATTATCATGAGGCATCTTAGATTTACCAGGGTTGGAAGAGCTATGAGAAACATCTAAATGAGCATTTTTTCCAGTTGTAGATTTGAGCATGTCAATCTTTGGAATCTTATCACCTTCTCTAAGCCCCCAGGCTATGGCATGTTCGTTGTAACTCTCCCCTACATTATCATCACTCCTGCCGTCGTAAAGATACCTGGTAGGTTCAGGATCGTGTTCCTGTTCCTCCTTGACATCGCCAGGTCCACACAGGCAGTGGGAGGATCCTGGGCATTGGGGCAGGTGGTCCACAAGACCCTCTTTGGGTTCGAGCTTCACAAACAGCTCGGGATGGAGTTCCATTGCTTCTAGAAGCTGTTCTTCAGACATGACACCTCTATAGGATGACTCGTACCCATCATCTGCTGGTTCTAGCTTGATGGGGAATTCTTCATACGTCTGCTGATGGCACTGACTTCTTTGAGGATGAATCTTCTTCTTGTTCCTGTTCTCTTTCTGAGACTTTTGTTCAGTTGAGCAGTTTTTGTTCTTCTTTCCTTTTGAATTGGCTTTTGGTTTTGGTGTCTTTGATTTGGATGGGGATTTCTTTGATTTAGGTGATTTTGATGCTTTGGTTTGAGATTTTGATGTTTTGCTAGACGATTTTGTTGATTTTGGTTTTGAGCTTTTTGATTTTGTTGTTGTTTTGCTCTTTTCATTTGGATTTGTTGCTGATGGACTCTTCTTATTGGAATTCACAACAGTTTTTGTTTTGGGAGAGTTTTTGGAATGTGATATTTGACCTCTGATTTGTTTCTTTTTTTCCTTTTGATTCTTTTGCACAACAGATTTTGGTTTGTGAGATTTTGATTTTCCTTCTTTTGATTTTGTTGATTTTTTGGTAGATTTTGCTTTTGGCTGGAGAGACTTGCTGAGAATGCGCACACTGCCATTATATACGTCTGAAACAAGACTAGGCAAGTTCTTGGCAGTCTTTTCACTTTCAGCAGACGCTATATTTGGCATGTTGGAAGTGTTCACCGTAACCTTGAATGTTCCTGTCTTCTTCCGTTTAAGAACTAATTTGATGTGTGATCCACCAACATCACGATCATTTGAGGTTGCAGCTTTCTGACATCCACTATCAACATTTTGATTAAGTGTTGTATTAGTAGTTATGCTAGTTTTATCATTGTTGAACAAATTCACAGAATCAGTTAGTCTAAGTTGACTCAGAGGAAGATCATCTTCATCCTCAGTTTGGTTCTCTTTCATGTCCTCTTCATCATTAGAAGAACCTGCATCCTCCTGTACCCCATGGGAAGGAACAGGATCCTCCAGCAATGGTGAACCTTTCATTGATTCCTTGATATGCCTGATCCTTCGTTTGATCTTCCTCATAGTCTTCAGTTTCGTTCTTCCAGAAATGAGCAATCTGTGAGATTCCAGGTGATCGGTATGACAGGAATCTGTCTCTTCTGACTCCTTTTGGCCTGTGTTTGCCATCATACAATTATACACCACATAAGATTTTTTCCTTACTCTTGGAATGCGACCGCTGTTCATTTTATCCAGAAATCTTTCCTTCTTGGCCATGTAAGCTCTCTGCTTATCTGCTGCATTACCAAACATGTTTTCAGGCTGCATGAACCATGATCTTGGCTTCTTTCCAGTCTTATCAAAGTTAAATTGAAATCCTTTGGTGGCAAGAGGAAGACGGAAGCCATCTTGATAAGTTGCAAGTTTGCTGGAACGTTCGGAAGTGGATTCATCTGTGATTTTCATTGGTTCAGAAGCTTCACCATCCAGACATGATTGTTCTTGCTGATTGTCTTCTTCATCCAAGACCTCAACTTTAATCTTTCGAGGTCTTCCCCGCTTTCTCTTTTCATCAGGTTCAAAGTGAACTTCTCCAATCTTCTTAACACTAAACACATCACTGCCCGTACTGATTACCCCGTCAGCGTCAGACTCAAGCTTGATGTCAATCTTCCCTTCCTTGTTGCGATCAAAATTCTTCTTGACATTTTTATGCATTCGTTTGATGTGAACTTGAAGCTGGCTGTACCTTTTGAATGGTTTGCGGCACAGCTCACAGAAATAGGCATGGGAGTCTCCATGCATCGACCCAATGTGAGCCAGTAGGTGATCGCTGATTCTGGCCCCATAAGGACAAATAGGACAAAGGTATGGACGATCACCAGTGTGGGTTTCCTTGTGCTTCACCATGTTGTATTTGTTGAGGAAGGTTCTGAGACACACATCACACTGATAGGGTTTAACGCCTGAATGGATTTTCATGTGAGCTCGAAGCGACGGCTTGTTCTTGAACCACTTTTCACAAAGTGCACATTTGAACTTCCGGACATTGCTGTGTCTGTCCTTATGCTTGTTGAGACTCTGAGCTGTGTTGAAACCTTTCCCGCAGATGGCACACAGGAAGTTGTTCTCCTTGTTGTGAGTTCGCATGTGTTTGGTCAAGTCTGACTTTGTTTTGGTCTTCTGGAGGCATCCAGGGAATGTACAGCTGAACTCCCTGATGTCACTATGCTTCAGTTTATGACATTTGAGCTCATAATTTGTCTTACATCTGAAATCACAGATTTCACATCTGATTGGTTTAACATCATTGTGTCTGTAGAGATGATACTTCAAATCCTGAATTCGCTTGAATCTGAATCCACAAATATGGCAGCCATGAGGTCTTGCTTCTGAATGCTTCAGCAGATGATGTTTTATATTCCGACACCATTTTGTCTTGAAGTCACACTGCGGACAACTGAACTTCTTGACAGTGGAATGTTTAGCCCTATGCTTATACAAATCAGCTCTGAATCGTGTTCTGAACTCACATTCCTTGCACCTGAAGGGTTTAGAGTTGGTGTGTTTAGCCTCGTGTTCTTGAAGACGTTGCCTGATGTAAGTGATGTAATCACAGTACCGACACTCGTGGTACCATCCTTTGATGGCATGTCTGGCCTCATGGCGCTTCAGTTCCTTATTTGTCTTGGCCTTGAAATCACAAATATGGCAAGGAATGTGTCTCCTTGGCTTTTCTGTCTTATCATACTCCTCCTCTTCCTCCTCCTCTTCTTCTGAATATGATTCATCGTTGTTTGGAAGAATTTCTTCAATTTGTTGTGTTATCAAGCCTTCTGCGTCTTTGTCCACCGAGGAGAGTTGAATCTCGTTATCCAAGATGGCCGACAGCTCTTCGTCAGGTGGCTCCTCCTTGATTTTGATATTAAAAGATGTCATCATTCTAGTTGTGGTTCTTTAAATCCAAACTTGAGGACAATTCTGAGGAACATCTCTTTGCCCTGGAAAAATATGAAAACAATTATCAGAAAAAAAATAGTCATTGCCTCCTTAGCTCATAAGGCTTCATATGTAATTTTATTAGGGGCCACAGGTTTACCAAAGCTATAAATTATAATGCTCACTAGTCAAGGAGTATGTAAACATGACTTTAGCTTTCTGAGCTTTCTGAACATTTACTAAATAAATTGCAAACTGAAGTTCACTTAAATCACTTGAAAAGTTGAGAGTATGGTTGACATTCGGAGACTCCAAAATCAGACTAAGATCAACTTAGTGTCTGAAGTCACTACCAAACACTTCAGAATAGCAACATCTTGATATTCTTGTTCAAGCCATTTTTACTTGCTTTTCTAAGATTTGCCTGAGATACCATGCCAGGCTGTATCATGCTGGTGACTGAATATGTTGGTGATAATCTTTACACTTGTCGGACATGGGATGAAAGGCATGAGCAAGGGATCATCAAGTTCAGAAGCTTTTGATTTGACCATAGCATGATGAGTGGCAGCCTATGTCAAAGTAAAAATTGCCCTTTAGTTGTATCAATGGCCATATTGAAGAAACAATTTGGCTGATAGGATGATATACTGTATTGAATCTATATGGATCTTTAAAGCTAACTTGCACCAATGTAAGAGCAACTTAAAGGGGCAGCAGCACGTTTTTATTTTAGGGGGAATATAAGGTGATGTCAGGAAACTGAAAATTAATGGTTCCACTTGAAAGACAATGTATTTAAACTAAATGAAGCAGCAATAATTCAAATATGTAATGTAAAGTTTAGCCATGTGATTCCTTTTTCTAACACAAACTGAATTAAAGGTGTTCGCACAAAATGACCGCCAATGGATTTTATGTGAATCTTCATACTTTGTCCTCTTACTATGGATGATTGATTTGTGTTATGAAATTTTGGACACTATCAACATAATACATTTAGCATTAACGTACAATCATCAGTGAAAAATTGGAAATATAAAATTTTCAAAAAACGTGCTATTGCCCCTTATAATGTGAGGATAAGATTACATTTTAATTAAAACTTCCGTTTGAAACATCAGATAAGTGTTGAAAATGTTGAGTACCCAATTTGTGAAATCTCAATATCATTAAATGATCCTGCGCCAGTACATGATTTTTGATCAAATACTGAACTCAGTTTGAGTGGCATTCTAGAAGTTGGTGGTATAAGAAAGACAAAGAGAATTCTATGGATGAATCACTTCTTTATTTGACAGTATCGACCTTAAAACATCATAAGGATTTATACAGAAACGTCCCTATTGTCTTCCTGATCAAATACTTCCACAAATGTCAGTCTGCAAATAGACATCCTTAAAAAGGCTTTTCAAAATATTGATTAATGTCTGTTTCAATCATAAGTCCAAATACTGATTAACAATGCGCCTTGCCGAAATAAATAGAAATATTCTTTTTATTATGGTTTCCACTATCCCTTAACCTCAAATATATATTTCATAGAAGCATGTATTTATCCAAATAGTCCAGCAGGTTTTAATGATATATTTTTTATGTATACCCTAATACAATGCATAGTGCATATATTGATGTTAAAATCCAAACCGTTTCACATTTTCATCACAAAGCAAATAGATTTAAATGAACATAGGTAAAAGCTATGCATATGTGCAGAATAGAAAATAAAATATCAAAATTACAACAAGTTGTAACGCTAAAACTATGCTCTCTTTCCCATACAAGTTGTGACCTTTAGCCTTTGATAAATAGAATGCATTAAAGGGCTAGTAGCACATTTTTGGATAATTTTATGTTTTAAATATTTTACTGATAATTGTAAGTTATTGCTAAATGGATTATATTGACAGTGTCAACAATCTCATTACACAAGCTAATCATCCATAGTCAGAGGACAAAGTATGAAGATTCACATAAAATCCATTGGCGACCATTTTTTGTAAACACCTTTAATTCATTTTGTGTAAGAAAAGTGAATCGCATGGCTAAACTTTATGTCATATATTTGAATTATTACGGCTCAATTTAGTTAAAAACACTGTCTTTCAATTGTAACCATTTATTTTCATTTTCCTGACATCACCTTATATACCCCCTAAAAACATGCTACTGCCCCTTTAAAAAAGGCATCATCTTTCAAATTTGTATCAGACATTCATATGACAGGATATTGAATTTTTTTTAAATATCTGCATTATTTACTATGTTTGAAAATAAAATCATTTTATGTAACTTTCTTGCAGCAAGAATCAATATTGTCTCCATCCCCACAAGAACATTATTCCAAGTCTCATCCCATTTTATTGATTTTTCTGTGGAGAAGAATTTCAATAGTTTTATTTTCGGAATAACAGTTTTTCCAAGAGAGATTTATTTTGCCGCTATGGTAAATCATGGTTATGAAAATGGGTCTTAGAAAGTAAAAATTCTTCATGTTCTATCATACAAGATCCTGTATGTAATATATGATATATACACTTGGAAATTAGTATTGCACCACCTTAATGATACTCAATCAATAAGAATCCTATATTTATCATACTTATTGTTTAAGGTTAAAGCATGCATAAATTCTTCAGTAACAAGGCAATAGTGATGGTCATTTCATAACAGAAGTAAGATTAAAGACACACATTTAGGCATGTGAATGTGATTATATTGCTGACAATAGACTTGGGGCAAAGTTTATTTTAAAAAAAAGAGCCATTGGCTCTGTAGCTCATCAGGTATCATATCAAGTTTGCTTTATACAGGCAAGATGATCTAAAAATGAAACTTATGTTACCTATTGCAAGAAAACCTATAAAAAAATTACAAAACAAATGTATTATTATTCAACACTTTCTAGATCGCCAATATCAGACAGTGAAAGAAGTCCACACTAAAATATCCAAGGAGAAATAAATTCGCCATAGACTGTCATCTAATGGAGAAAAATAGGTTTTTAAGATTGTGACCCCTGTGACCCTATTTCAGTGTATAAAATAGATTGGAAACCTAGCCCGTCCTGAAAATTAATTGATCCATTCCTTAGGGGAAAATAAAGAAAACTTTTGAAAAGTTACCAGTCCTGACCAAAAAGGAACCAGTCCTGGCAAAAAGTAGCCAGTCAAGGACTGGCGGACGGGCTATATTTTAAACACTGCCTATTTGGGGTCATGGGGTCACAAAACCTACAGTTTAGAATCCCAATTGGCCAAGGAGGCTACATGCAGTCTTTCAGCTCAATAGACCTTTAGGAGCTAAAGATGATGATGAAAATAAGTTTTTAAGGTTGTGACCCCTGTGACCATGTTTGGGGTCATGGGGTCACGAAATCTACAATTTAGAATCCCCATTGGCCAAGGAGTCTGCACATATCAATATTAACTCTCTAGACCTTTTGGAACTGGAGAAGAAGATGAGAATGGGTTTTTAAGGTTGTGACCCCTGTGACCCTATTTGGGGTCACAGGTTCACCAAAGTTACAAATTAGAATCCCCATTGTCCAAGGAGTCTGCACATATCACTTTCAACTCTCTAGTCCTTTTAGAACTGGAGAAGAAGATGAAAATAGGTTTTTAGCTCACCTTTACAAAGTAAATGTGAGCTTATGTCATGGCGCTTCGTCCGTCGTCCGTCTGTCTGTCCGTCCGTCCGTCCGTCTGTCTGTCTGTCTGTCCGTCCGTCCGTTAACTTTCACGAAAAAGACTACTCCTCCTAAACTAATTCAGATATCATTCTGAAATTGTAGTATGTTATACCCATGGTGATTCCCCACAGAAAGGTAGACGTTTCAGTTTTGAGAATCCAAGATGGCCGCCATGACAGCCATATTGAATTTTCAATTAGATTTCATGAAAAAGACTACTCCTTCTAAATGAATACAAATATCATTCTGAAATTGTAGTATGTTATACCCATGGCGAATCCTCACAGAAAGGTAGACGTTTCAGTTTTGAGAATCCAAGATGGCCGCCATGACAGCCATATTGAATTTTCAATTAGATTTCATGGAAAAGACTACTCCTTCTAAATGAATACAGATATCATTCTGAAATTGTAGTATGTTATACCCATGGCGATTCCTCACAGAAAGGTAGACGTTTCAGTTTTGAGAATCCAAGATGGCCGCCATGACAGCCATATTGAATTTTCAATTAGATTTCATGAAAAAGACTACTCCTTCTAAACGAATACAGATATCATTCTGAAATTGTATTATGTTATACCCATGGTGATTCCTCACAGAAAGGTAGACGTTTCAGTTTTGAGAATCCAAGATGGCCGCCATGACAGCCATATTGAATTTTCAATTAGATTTCATGAAAAAGACTACTCCTTCTAAACGAATACAGATATCATTCTGAAATTGTAGTATGTTATACCTATGGTGATTCCGCACAGAAAGGTAGACGTTAAAGTTTTGAGAATCCAATATGGCCGCCATGGCAGCCATATTGAATTTTCAATTAGATTTCATGACAAAGACTATTTCTTCTAAACCAATCTAGATATCATTTTTATATTGTAGTATGTTATACCTATAGTGATTCCTCACAGAAAGGTAGACGTTTCAGTTTTGAGAATCCAAGATGGCCGCAATAGCAGCCATATTGACTTTTCAGCTGCAGATGACACATCATTATTATTAAATTTTATGCTTTCATCAGGTGATCACTGGCACCATATTAATTCTCTAATTTGAACTTACTAATCATAATATTATCTTTAATATGGAATATTTAAGATTGTCGTGCAAGTTGTTCTATATTTTTAAGTGTTTCTAAAAAACATTAAGATGAAAGACAAACATAATTGATTAATTTGTTTAAAATGTTTATGGCAACTAGCTGCAAAAACCAAATCACATTAAACATGTTAAATTTTAAACAATGGTATCTCCCTTATATTCCTTTAAATACCACACATAAGGGGTCAACCAGAGTTCAGATATTCCACTATCCTGTCTAATACACATCCCAAGGCAGGCTGCTAGCATCACAGTGGCAGCTGCTAGTCTGTTGCATAATCAACCTGACCCAATTGATATGGTAGAGCATTATGCTATATGGCCATGGCCCATGTGTATGCAATAAAAGTTATGGACTTGAATTCTCATGACAGTGATATGTTCTTTCTAAGAATAACAACTTACACAAAAATTGTCTACAATAAGCTTTGTGTTTAGCAATCTACATGATAAGTTGATGTGGAATAAATATGCAGATGAAAATCGAAAAGGGTTTAGTAAGAAAAGTAAGGAAATTTGATTTGTCATATCTCTCTGTTGATTTGACAATGCAAAAATGTTTACCATTATAGTACTGTATGAGTGTTAAATAAATTGATACTTTAATGAAAGACATCTCATGGTCACTTGACATGTAAATATTATGTGAACAAAATAAATGTGTCTTATGCATTGCTGTGTTTATGACTTTCCTCTCAATCAGTCATTCATTTTCCTTGAAAAATCTGTACTTTTGGGATTCTCAATATCCCATGCAGCATAACCATCAGTGAAATAATCTTGAAATCATATTAATGATTCACTACAAAACAAATGTAAGTGCCCACCATCCTGTAAGTAATGAATGACATTTAAATGGATACACCTAAACCAATCAAGATATCATAATGAAATTAATACGGATGCCCACATAAAAGTAGCATTTTGAAGATTAAAAAGTACAAGATGGTCACCAATTCAGCCATAGATATACAAAAAAGTTATACAAAAACCTACTGCTTGTTAACTTATCATGATTATATCATTCGTGTATTAATGTTTGTTCAAGCTCTAGTCGTTTCCAAAAGAAGACTAGTATTTTAAAAGATAAAAAAATCATGATGGCAGCCATAATCAATTGTATAAAAGATGGTTACATGTATAATTAAACCATTTTACAACATCATTCATTTTAAGGTGAGCTTCTGTACCCTCGGTACTTTTATTAAGGTTGTGACCCCTGTGACCCTATTTGGGGTCACAGGTTCACCAAAAATACAAATTAAAATCCCCATTGTCAAGGAGTCTGCACATATCACTTTCAACTCTCTAGTCCTTTTAGAACTGGAGAAGAAGATGAAATAGGTTTTTAAGGTTGTGACCCCTGTGACCCTATTTGGGGTCATGGGGTCACGAAATCTACAATTTAGAATCCCCATTGGCCAAGGAGTCTGCACATATCATTTTCAACTCTCTAGTCCTTCTGGAACTGGAGAAGAAGATGAAAATAGGTTTTTAAAGTTGTGACCCCTGTGACCCTATTTGGGTCACCAAAGTTACAAATTAGAATCTCCATATGCTAAGGTACTTGTACACAAAATTTCAGCTCTCTAATTTGTATTGTTCATGAGGAGAAGTCGAAAGTGTCACAAGTTTACGGATTGACGACGGACGGACGCCATGGGCGGGCCATGCCATAAGCCCATCTGGACTTTCAGTCCTGATGAGCTAAAAATAGAGCCATTGGCTCTGTAGCTCATCAGGCATCATATCAAGTTTGCTTAATACAGGCAAGAGGAGCTAAAAATGAAACTGATGTAACCTATTGCAAGAAAACCTATAAAAAAATTACAAAACAAATGTAACGATTTCGGAATAAATTTCCTTACCCAAATGATTTATTATTATTCAACACTTTCTAGATCGCCAATATCAGACAGTGAAAGAAGTCCACACTAAAATATCCAAGGAGAAATAAATTTGCCATAGACTGTCATCTAATGGAGAAAAATAGGTTTTCAAGATTGTGACCCCTGTGACCCTATTTGGGGTCATGGGGTCACAAAACCTACAGTTCAGAATCCCAATTGGCCAAGGAGTCTACACGCAGTCTTTCAGCTCAATAGACCTTTAGGAGATAAAGATGATGATGAAAATAAGTTTTTAAGGTTGTGACCCCTGTGACCCTATTTGGGGTCATGGGGTCACAAAATCTACAATTAAGAATCCCCATTGGCCAAAGAGTCTGCACATATCATTTTCAACTCTCTAGTCCTTTTAGAACTGGAGAAGAAGATGAAAATAGGTTTTTAATGTTGTGACCCCTGTGACCCTATTTGGGGTCATGGGGTCACGAAATCTACAATTAAGGATCCCCATTGGCCAAGGAGTCTGCACATATCATTTTCAACTCTCTAGTCCTTTTGGAACTGGAGAAGAAGATGAAAATAGGTTTTAAGGGCGTGGCCCATGTGGCCCTTATTAGGGGTCACAGGGCCACCAAAGCTACAATTTATAATCCTTACTAGTCAAGGAGTCTGTACACAAAGTTTCAGCTTTCCAGGCCTTATGCTTCTGGAGAAGAAGTCGAAATTCCACAAAGTTTACGGACGGACGGACGGATGGACGGACGGACGCCGGACAACATGCCATGCCATAAGCCCATCGTACCTTACAGCAGATGAGCTAAAAAGCTACAAAATAAAACAAAGTCAACATTTTACAACTTTGAAGTTAAAACCCCTTAAAGATCCATTTTAAAACTGCAGTGAACTTGCAATATTTTAAAAGTATTTTTACTTGAAAGCCGACAATGTGGCACATGACTAGATTTTCTTTTCCATTTACTCCAAATCAGGTACTCATCGCTAAGTTGATCCCCATCGGACAAAATTGCAATAACTGAGGCACGCATACACGCATAATGATGACTTCACCAAAAACGGGTTCGTTAAATGCAAAGGCACTTTTGCTGAAGGTACTCTACTTTCAACCTCAAATTAAGTAGACTTATTGTTGATTTAAACATGTAAATATGATATCTATCAAATTTTCGAGGAAAGATTTTTCTACCAAGTGATACACTTTTTTTTCTCAATAGCTAAATCTTATCACAAACCGCATGCAAGAAAGACGATGAAGCTTAAAAGTCACATCATGTTTTGAAATATGCTCCTGAAATAGTAAAAGAAAAGAAATTTGACAGTTTTGGGGTTAAAATTTTCAAAATTTAGGTACTCTTGAATTGTAAGCCCTAAAATTACATTTTTCACTCTTCATTGAGAAAACTGCCTAATAGAGCTAACATTTTCTATCCAGGTACTTTGATTTTTGGATAATTTTTAAGTTGAGTTGTTTGAAATTTTTGGCAGTTGGTGTCAGTTGATTTAGGATGGGTAATAAATGACATCCCAAATTTAAGGTATGTCTCAATTTGTGCTTTTTGCCAGCTGTAAAAGATTAAAGAATTCCTTTTTGGGCAAAATGCATGTTACCTTTTCAATATTTCAATACATTTCAGTACAATAGGTATGTCAGTATGTATAATAATGGTAATAAATAAGCAATGTTTTTACTTTCAAATAGAGTTCATTGAGTAATTCAATCTTAAATCACTGGAATGTTGTCGAGGGATTAGTTTGTTGCTCTTTTCACGTTCAATGTAGACTTTTCCACATTTTTTTCTGCGCAGTGTTTTGTTTGGTAGGCCTGATCTTGATTGATGGTATTTTGGTTTAATTCTGTGACAATTCAATCTTTTATAGAGATCAGATGTCTCATTACCGTAAAATATTGTTGGATATGTAAATCTTCAAACCTTGATGCAAAGCCTGATGAGCTTCGTAACCAATAACTCTATGTTTAAAAGAAGTTTTATACTTTCAGCCTATTGAACAAAAATAAAAAGACTGTCGTTTTTACAACTCTAAAATAGGATTCAACTTGCTTAAAGTTGAAAAGAATTTCTGTTTGCATAAGATTACTTAATAATCTTTGTCAAAATTGCATATCATATAACCTATTAAAAACTATGATCGCCCAAAATCGTTCATTCTGTGTGCCTAAAAGACTTCACCATAAAGTTTTCATTTATCTGATGTCTTAAAATTAAAAATGGGAACCTAACAAAAAAATATAAAATATATGTATATTGAACATGAAATATAACATTTTCCATGACTGTATTGAGATAATGATTACAGATCATTTATATACTAATGCTTGAATCAGAAACATAATTTGACATTGAAACTTCAAGGTGTAATATTTGCAATATTTGTTTTCTTGTTATCCCATATTTGTTTTCTTGTTATCCCATATTTTGGTGGGGATTGAATAAAAAATTTCATTAACAAAATTTCAGAAAATGATTGTATATGTACATGAATATTTGACATTAAAATTTTAATCTTGTTCAAAAATAAGAAATAATCACCAATAAGCATCAGACTTATAAGTGACAACACCTTGTTTTGAGCTTGAAAGTTGTATTTTGGCATAATACTTATTTGATATAAAACTGAAAATACAACACAACTTATACCTGCTTTTACTAAATATTTGAACCGAAGTGCATAATAATCATTGTGTTCAAATGTTAAATCAGTTGGAAATTATGGAACAAAAACCACTTTCCTACACTATCTTCTGATTAAATTATCAAGTTTACAATCAATTTTGCATAGGAATTCAGTAACATTAATTGAGAAAAACTTAAAGAGCTGGTATTCCTAAGACTGGATAACAATAGATATTGACCCAAAAACAATTAAACATAATCTTCTGAATTAATATGTTTCTTGAAAATAAGTATAGCTTGCTAAAGTATGGTATCAATACAATAATTATCATAACAGAATTTTTCTGGGAAAAAAAAACCCCAAACATATAGGGGATTAATTTATTCACTGCACATGATCAACTTGCAGTTCATAATTAAAATTGAACATTTCCTTGTAAATATCAATTTTTCATAATTCATTTAAACAAATTTCAGTTAAATCATCATTCAATACCATTATTTACAATGCCGAGGTTTAAATGTCCAGGCTGTGGCCTGAACTTAATTTGCATAAGAAATGCAGAAAGAATGATGGGCTCAAGCGACAACCTTGTCTGCTTCTAAGCTGTGTTCTGCTTTACAATGAATTGGAAATTGTACATTTAAACCCTTTTATTATCACAGAAGTTACATTCGTGATCCGACTGACTGTCTTTCCAACATCAAGAATCGGTGCTGCCGCTAGCCTAAGTATTTATACGTGACCTAGATCAGCATCACATATCAACTGTCCATTTATTTCGCATCGCCGTTCAAGAGATATGCGGCTTGAACCAAAGTCGACGGTCTTGGCATCATGAAAGTTAACAATTCAACCCAAATCGAAATATAATGCCTACGACAATTAACATTTCAGATTTTTAAATAAACTCAAACGACGACGATACAAAATTTCACTAAAAATAGCAGAAATTACCTTCTTTCACCATTCTGTGGTTCCTTGCATAAATTATGCAGAAGTCTTTCCAAGAAGAGATTTTCATGCTTTCAGGGATGAAATCTCCTTTCATGTGTTAGTTTTCAGCTTTATCCATTCATAAAATCCTAACAAATAAACATTGTTGAAAATCACACGCGGCAGACGTCAAACGGCACTCGAGCAGACGATAACTTGGCGTGTGACAGGCACATCGCATGCCGTGACCGTCTGCTTGATTCGCTGCCGAACTGACAGCCGCTAGTTGACAGCGCGCACAAGTTACCTCCCTTGTTAAATATTAATTTCAATGCTGACAGGATACTATTTATGATACCGACACTTCTAACGCATTTCTTTTAAGTATTGTCTGCAATGGGAACAAAATAAGAGCTTCCAATTTTTAGGCTGTTTAGTCTGTTGTATTTCTCATTTCAAGTTTGTTAAAATGCAATAAATGGCATATCTAATGTGTTTAAAGACTTTATTTAAGAACATGTCAAATGCAATAAGAACTGAACAAGAACAGATAAATGACATGCTTATATGCCAAAACACCTTGAAAATATATAACATGAACTTTTCTTTGCCATTTATATCTTCTCTCGTAGGCCCCTATAACTTTTTTCAAATTATAACAATATTTTGGGGGATCATAAGTAGTACAAAGTAATGTTATTTGTTTGATCCCCTCAGGATTGGCATCTACACCCTTAGTCTATACAAGGAATTTTATGTGAGCTACAAAATCCCTGGTCTAATGCGTCCACGCATGTGCACACCGACTGTCCCAATACCTATAACCAACTCAGCCACAAAGACATAATATAAGAAATCATCGTCATTGGCGGACCAAGCGGTGGTGCGTAGGCCTACCCTCCCTCCCAAGAGTTATTGAGACTAGTATTTATTATTCACGATTAAAGTATACAAAAGTGTAGGGCAGTGAATATGAAACAGTTAACACATAAAGTAGGGCGTAAATTCAATAGTTGGACTTTTTACAGCCAAAGGACGCATGCCACCCTAACCTAAATCCTGTGTCCGCCCCTTCATTCAGAAAAATTCTGAAATATATAGTTTATTTCACACAGTTCCAAAGGCTGAATACATTAGAACATATCGATAGTAAACTAAATTAAATGTTATGTTGTTATATATTTGGGGCGATGCTATTTGAAAATTCAGGCAATATTTCCCTGCTTCATATTACTGTTTTCAAAACATTCTTTATCGCTTTGCATAATACCAAATTTGCAGATTTATATACACTTACATAGGTCTCATCAAACACCTCTGCATAATACATGTGTAAGTATATATACACAAAGAACTTAATTAAGCACCCCCCTATTTTGTAAAATGAATTTGGGTGCTCTTGGACTATTTGGTTTAATTTGTTGTATTGACCACTCCAGATATAACAATCGCTTTTTTATTGACTATTGAATTGAACTTAAGATCGCTAATGAGCAAAAATAACGAAAATATGAGAAAAACTGTGAGACTACTGAAATTTGGCTAAATGTAACTATTGTCCTAGGGGGAAAACTACACATAAAACTTTGGATGTTATGAATCAAAAATAACAATTTTGATCCCTAGTTGACATTTATACACAAAAACCCTTTTTATCATGCATGATAAGAGGCTAGCAAGACTTTGAATTTTCAGTACTTTTTTCATAAAAAATTGATAAAATGCCTATGATCTTAACATCTGTGAGTAAATTTGAGATTCCTTGAGTTTAAGTTGTTGACCAAACAGTTCTCCTTCCTCTAGATAAGCCATTTTCTTTGACAGTGGCCAATTAATGTCTTTGTGCAGTTTTAAAAAAAATCATTTTTTGATAATTTTGTGATTTTGAAGGTTCATCCTGCTTTAACGATTGACTTTTGCTATGAGGTTGTTTCCTAAAAAGTCATCAATTCACTCAAGAAAATGATAATAATCACATTGCAGCATAAAATATTGACTTTCATTTTCAATTTTATAGTAACTTGGATTTTGACTAAAAAATACCAAGTTTTTGTAAAACCAGTTACTCAGCGACAGTGAATATTAAGCCAAATGAAATTTTTGTTACCACAATGCTAGATGATCGTTCTATTCAAAAATCCTTATTGTTTGATTGTACATATGTTTTGTTTATTATCAGCAGTATTTTTCTGTTTGAAAAAGTGGGGGGTGCTTAATTAAGTTCTTTGTGTATAGAAATAAAAAATCTTAAACGAGATTTGTCGAAGTAAAAAAAAACCATAACTCTAATTCGTGTGTTTTCTAATCTAGGACCTTATGTACTTGCACTTTACCATTCAAAATAGGTTTTGTTTGCTGTTACTCGGGATTTAAATGTTATTTACTTATTGACAAAATAGCTAGTAAAAAATCCAATACGACAGTTACTGGACCTTTTTTTTTTAAATATGACAGTATTTAGCAATGTATTGATTTACTTCAGTAATGTCATAACAGCCAATTCTTCGCAAAAAAAGTAATATGTCATTTTAAAATTATTATTTTTAGGCATATAACAAATTTGTGTGGGGCAGGCAACAGTAAATCTCAGTCAACATTTACACGCCGCTAATAGCTGAAGTATTGCCCAAGCGGCGTAAAACAATAACTCACTCACTCAATCAATTAAAAGTTTTGTGTTATTTTCTATGGAGTTGATAAACTATTTATTCAAACGACACCAATGTCTTACCTTGATGACAAGTAGTTATTAAATAGGAATGGGTTGAATTTATAACCGGAGGGAACGTGTCAATTTTCGTTTAGGAAATGTATATTTAACCCGAGCGAGAGCTCCTTATAATATAACTCGCTCTCGCTCGGTGGGTAATAAAAAGTCGTTTCTTTCGTAGAGATCATAAAACATACGCTTTCGGGTAATAATCTCTTGAAATTGAAATGGGGGTATGGGTGTCACCCTCAAAGATTTTACCTAAAGGTAAACGTATGTCAAAGACTGAAAGAAGCATACATAAAAGGCGAATAAATGCCAAGGGACGTAACTCTAAAGTAGGTCGTTATGCTTCAATGATTTCAAGATGGCGGACTAACAGGACATTGTTGTCAGACAGAGAGCTTTATTATGAAGGGCACGCTGATCTGTGTTTTTGTTCTACAGAAATCACGTCCTAGTTATTTGTAGATATCTAATGAATCTTTCTACATAGCTGAATGTGCTACATATTTCCCAGACGATCATAATCTGAACTGTCACCTTTATACACACACGGAAGTTGTATTTTGCTTGTAGATCATCCAGCAATGTTTACTTTTGAAAACAGATCATTCGTCATTTTGTGGACTGTTGGTAAGATATTCTTTTGATTTATATATATTTGATTTATTATATGACGAATGAAAGATGTATTTTTCTTTATTCTCGTTTCTATTTCAAACAATGTTAAACTTAGATTGGTAGTCAAAATAATGTGTTGTATCTATTTTAACTCTAAAGTGAAGCCTTTTAAAAATTTAAAATACATTTACTAAAAAAAATAAAGCATTTCACTTTAAAAAAAAGAAGACTTTTTTCTAATAACACATATTTAGGTAACAATAACAAACCATTTCAGCTTAGCAGAGAAGTTGATCCACGTTATCATTGGCTCTAATCATGAAAAAAAGAGGTTATTTGTAGATCTATCAAAGCTCCAAATAAGTCAATTACTATCATGACAAGATTCAATCTTTTGTACCATATAAAGGACCACAGGGGCCACACCCCAAAAGCCTATTTTCATCTTCTTCTCCAGAACCATGAGGCCTAGAAAGCTGAAACTTTGTGTACAGACTCCTTGGCTAGTGAGGATTAAAAATTGTAGCTTTTGTTGCCCTGTGACCCCTAATAAGGGCCACAGATGCCACTCCCTAACAACCTATTTTCATCGTCTTCTCCAGAACCATAAGGCCTAGAAAGCTGAAACTATGTGTACAGACTCCTTGACTAGTGAGGATTATGATTTGTAGCTTTGGTGACCCTGTTGTCCCTAATAAAGGCATCAGGAACGTCCTTCAAATCTATTTTCATCTTCTCCTCCTGAAGTATAAGGCCTAGAAAACTGAAACTTGTCGCCTATATACTTAATTTTATGATTGGTGCCCCTGTGGCTTCTACAAAGGGGAATCACATTGGCCACACTCTACAGCATAATTGATGATGAAGCCTGATGAGCTACAGAGCCAATGGCTCTATTTTTGATAATTATTACCACTTCTATTAATCCAGACACCTTTTTGTTATAGCATTTGCAATTAAATAAAAAAATTTACTGCCATGACGAATGACACAAGTCGTTAGACTAAAAGTAGACATAGGAATTCCCTTAGTGGGGCAGTTGAAAGGGGAGTCGATGACTAATGTTTCTCTAAATTTCATTGCTTTACGATGCAAACTTACCATATGCAAAATTAAAGAAGGTGATAGTCAAGCACTATTGCTAGTTGTAATTTTTGCAAACTTTATTTTGGCCTTGCACTGTACATTTATGATCATTATCAACACATCTTGCTAGGTCATATTTAAACAATTGTTTGATTGTGAAATACTTAAACAATGAAAGATCACATATTTGTCTAATTATACAATGATGAAAATTCCTGTTTGTAAGTCTTAATCAAGTATCGCATTTATACTAAAGTACTGAATTACTGCATGAAATATTATAGTATTTCATTTACATGGAGGTTATGAGTTGATGAAACAAAGATATTTACTTACTAAGATTACTTTCAAATTAGACCCTGAAAACAATAAACATCCTTGTTGTTTGTTTTTATGGGAACAAAATTTGCAGATTGTTGATATTACTACAATATCACCGATTATTGATCATTAAGATGATATTCACCCTATGAACTGATTTTGTCAGACAAGAGAAGAATATTATCCATGTCAAATTCATTATGAGTTGCATATAAAATTTTAATAAATAATCTTAGATATACAGCATCCTTAATGACAATGATGACATTATAATTTCCTCAGCATGATGTTATTACTGATATAGCCCACTCCTAACATCCTGTATCCTGCAGAGTGGGCGGGGCAATATGAAATGTACGTGTTCACAAGCAGCTGTTGTAGGAATGTCAATCATTTGAGTCTCAAACTTTGATTGCTTACATAATACTGTTGTCTTTTTTTGGCATGTAACATTTTATTGATTTATACTTGAGAAAATAATCTCATCCAGGGATTGGGAAAGGCATGGGACATGGACCATTTTGGCGTTTGGATAAAAATTTACCTATTAAAATTTTATAGTTTACTATTGATATAGTGGGCAATTACCCATTTGCAATCTAAAATAATACCCAAAACCTTGAAAATGGATAATTTTTAAAGTTTTCTATCCCTGCTCATCTGTTATAAAATTTAAGATAATGATTGTTAGTAAATCAGAATTATATACATGTTAAATGTTGAGTCTTTTAAAGGGGCAGTAGCACGTTTTTTGAAAAGTTGTATATTTTAAATTTTCACTGATAATTGTACGTTAACTTAGACGTTATCAAAATAATACATGTAGGATTAAGTTAATCCTACATGTATTATTTTAAAACAGTCTTAGTTAACCTAGCCTCATTATTACCCGTTTCACTCCGATATTGAGTCTAGAAAGGCCTAGTAGAGGGTCGCGTCAGCCGACCTTTCTGCGACCTATGACCCTCCAACGTTTTATGTGCGAAGACAAACTATTGTGGCTTGGTAAGATGAGTTCTGATTGGTCAATTCAATATTTGGGCTGACGCTACCCTCTACTAGACCTTTCTAGACTCAATATCGGAGTGAAACGGGTAATATTAAGACTAGGTTTACTTTGATAGTGTCAAAAATCTCATTAAACAAACCTATCATCCAAGTCAGAGAACAAATTATAAAGATTAACAAAAAGTCAATTTGCGGCCATTTTTGTATTAACACACTTAATTCATTTTGTGCAAAGAAAAGGAATCACATGGCTGAACTTTACATTGTATATTTGTTTTATAACTACTTCATTTAGTTTAAATACATTGTCTTTCAATAATATTTTATTGGAACCATTTATTTTGATTTTCCTGACATCACCCTATATTCCCCCTGAAAACGTTGTACTTCCCCTTTAGGTTAGGAAGTTTATTAGTTATGGAAATGAAAGTTTAAATAGTCATCATCACCAGGAAATATTTACAGCTGTCATAACTTCATAAAATGAGAAAATTTTTAGCATTTCTATATATTTCTCAATAGCAATACTTTTAGTCTGTTATCTTTAAAAAAAAGTACCGGTAAGTATTTTCTCCTACATTCTGAACTCTGTGTATAGAAAATGACAATGTTTTAGTCCTCGTATTGATAATGGATAGGTAGGTCACAGTAACACCCTCATGGCAATGTCATGTTAACTCGACACGGTTGAATGGGTAATTGTTAAGTGGACTAGACTTAATGATTGTATAACACGTCACTAAAGCACTATAGTAGCAGATGTTCAGTTATAATGTTTTGAGGCCTCAAGTGTAAATCAAAGACATTGGAACCGAAGGGGTTAACTCAAACCACACCAACAGAGCTAATAGTTGTTCTTATTGATGTAGGAAATTCGGTTTACATTCATGATATTTAGTTTTATAAGGGGACATTATGGTTAGTCTTAGCCATTGATTTTAATATAAATAGATAGTAAAATAAATCAATATATTTAAAGTAAAATGCAAAATATTGAAGAAAGAACAAGGAGATACCTTTTCTGGTATTGTTTGATTTACAGCAATTTTTGAAAAACGTGTCAATATTGATGTTTTTAATCAAGATTTTTGAATAAGGAAGACAAATGAATCCTTTGGATGAACAACATCTTTATTTGACATTATCAATTAACTTTCAATGATATGGCACAAATACAATATATATGGCCTAGACCTAATGATTTGGTAAGCTGGACCAATACAGGCAAAACTGGGCCTTATGAGACAGACTGGGCCAATACGACTCTGAACATGCACATACACACAAATGACAAAAGTCTGAAGTGGTAAGATTAAAGAAGCAAGTATCCACTTATCTCTGTTTAATTACGTTTACTCTTTTCATTAAGTTGTTGTTACTGTGTATTGTACTATTTACTTACCCGGTATAGATATGCCCCTACATCATTACTCTTCCTCTGCTTGAGAACGACATAAGAATCTGTCTCAAAACGTTGCATACAATGAATAAAAAAGTTTTCATCCATATATTCCTCAGCATTATTGTCATTCCAACTTCTAGAATACCTCCCAAAGAAGTTATACTTTCAGAAAGGGTTTGATTAAGAAGACGTAAGCAAGCCCGGCTGGCTTGTGTGAATTCAGATATAATAATAGCTTTTTTATACCAAGCCTATATCCATGATATAACATGCTCAAAGTGCCATGAGTATTATTACCCCGGAGGGATAGTATTTTCCGTGCCGCCGATTAACAAGGCCCATGCATCCCCCTTGTTCTGGTACCCATTTGTACAGCTGGGTGAACTGAGTGCAATGTAGATGAAGTGTCCTGCCCAGGGACACAACACAGAATGAGACCAAAGTCACAAATTTTTGGTGTCCCCACCGGGAATCGAACCCAGGTCTCTGGCGTGAGAGGCAAGCTTGCTAACCACTACACTACTGTGTTCCACTTACTTTCTTCCCTGTGCAGGGCTTGTCAAATGTATAGGAGGGCTGGTTGAATTTTCACACCACAAACCCTTGCAGGGACTTAAACATATTTCAAACACTCGTTGACAATGAATATTTTGTGTTTCAGGTGTCTATCTGATGTTTATTGTTGGTCCGGCAGACGGTCAGTCAAGTAAATCAAGTGAGTAACCCCCTCCCTTCTGGATTCTTTGCTTAATTTTATTTAT
The DNA here is from genome assembly GCA_916613615.1 of Steromphala cineraria. Lineage (NCBI taxonomy): Eukaryota > Metazoa > Mollusca > Gastropoda > Trochida > Trochidae > Steromphala > Steromphala cineraria. The sequence goes on from OU744730.1 coordinate 10,536,908, forward strand.
TTCTGCATCCAATTTTTCGAAGTTCTGCATACAATTCTGTGAATAGGAAAGTTAAAATTACCTAAAAAGAGGTAAAATGGACTCTTTTGTGCAGTTTTAGAGCCGACAGCCCCTGATATCTCCGCTTTAAAGATTTATGAAATCAGAATGAACAATCTTTAGTGATTATAGTTGTGGAAACATATTGTGTTGTTAAACTTATGTTTCAATTTAAACAACTTTCAAATGAGTAAATTCTGAGGCAAGAATATGGTAAATTCTGAGGCAAGAATATGGTAAATTCTGAGGCAAGAATATGGTAAATTCTGAGGCAAGAATATGGTAAATTCTGAGGCAAGAATATGGTAAATTCTGAGGCAAGAATATGGTAAATTCTGCAGGTATTCTAGCCTTGTCTGCATAACAAGAAATTTCCAGAATTTGACAAGTAACAAAGATTGCATTATTGTACATGTATGGCATCAGAATAGTCAGTTAGCTATTCACAATTATAGCTCATCAGGTCTCCAATTGAATATTCTAAACCCTAACCAAAACTATAATCATAATCTGAATTTGAGCTGTGTAACTTTGCAGGTTTTGTCATGATCCTTAATGTTTTAGTGATAAATTTACTGCCAGCTCCTGCAGATATGACTTTTATGATGTTTACGCTAGGAGACTTGCCCGTTTTAATGATTTATCTCCTATAGGGAAGTTTTACAATATTGAAAGTAATCGTAAGCTTACCTTTGACAGTGTCAGAACCTGCCATGACATTTTAACTTTAAGACGAGATGTTTTATATAATCCATAATTTTTTTTGTGTATATATTTTTTTTCTGTAATTTTTGTTCCTAGACATTTTTAGTAATTTTATCAGTTGTATATTTTCTCTCATAAATCACTGAGCGATTGGATGTATTACACATGTTAGATGCTAATAAACTATTCTGTCTGTCTGTCACAAAACTTGGTGGTTCAAGTCCCTGGACTCAGCAGGTCATATCTGTAGATTGATCACTGAATGTATCCAGATAAAATTGTAAGCAAGCCAAAGCATGAAATATCTGTATGAGGACTCTCCTGTATAGCTGCACCCCTACAAATTATTAACCCCCTTTGTGCCACAGACTGTAAATTGGAGCACATCAGCACACGAAGTGGACAGGTCACTAGCCCAAGGGATGTTGGTGGTCCATACTGCATCTACTATGTGTTCCATATGGACAAGGCTGACACTCTCACAATCAGGTACCTATTTTCTTATATTTATTGGATATTACCCTAAGATTAATTTGTTCAATTATTATTGGTCAATAGCTGAAATCAGATGTGACACAATAAATATGAGGTCTACAAGGGTCTTACAGTCCCCCACACCTTATACATATGCTGTGTAACTAATTACCCTTTAAAGTGAAACATAATTAGTGTTATTCTTTCAAATGTGTACATATGTCACGTTCGTCTAACAAACTTTTGCTTTATTATTTGATAATTTTGTCAGTAACATGGTTCTTTTTAAGATTTCCATTAAAATCAGATTTTTTCATAAAATTGCCATATCTGGAATTAAGATGTGAGATCTTTTGAATTCATATAATAAATTATGCCATTTTTAGCTCATCTGGCCTGTAAGGCCCGATGGGCTTATGGCATGGCATGGTGTCAGGCGTCCATCCGGCCGTCTGTCCGTAAACTTTGTGGAATTTCGACTTCTTCTCCAGAACCATAAGGCCTAGAAAGCTGAAATTTTGTGTACAGACTCCTTGACTAGTGAGGAATAAAAATTGTAGCTTTGGTGGCCCTGAAAACCTATTTTCATCTTCTTTTCCAGAAAGGCCTAGAAAGCTGAAACTTTGTGTACAGACTCCTTGACTAGTGAGGAATAAAAATTGTAGCTTTGGTGGCCCTGAAAATCTATTTTCATCTTCTTTTCCAGAACCATAAGGCCTAGAAAGCTGAAACTTTGTGTACTTACTCAGATTCAGATTCAGATTCAGTTTATTCAGCATTTCGGGCCATTAGGCCTATAGTACAAGTACAGAGGCAGATAATATTTGATATCACTTGGTAACAACATTTCGACAATAGAAGACATGTATTAAATACACAGCTATTGCTTTGATATTGCCTTGACTAGTGAGGATTATAAGTTGTAGGGCCAGAGGGACCATGCCTTTAAAACCTATTTTCATCTTCTCCAGAAGCAAAAAGGCCAGAAAGCTGAAACCTTGTGAATATACTCTTTGACTAGTGAGGATTATGATTTAAAGCTTTTGTGGCCCTGTGGCCCTGTGGCCCTGTGGCCCCTAATAAGGGCCTCAGGGGCCAAACCCTTTAACCTAATTTCATCTTTTCCTCAAAAAGCATCAGGCCTATAAAGCTGAAACGTTGTGTGTAAACTCCTAAGTTAGATAAGGAGGATTCCAAATTGTACATTTAGTGACCCTGTGGTCCAAACTAAGGGGGGAACCACATTTTCCACACCCTAAAGCAAAATTGATATGAAGCCTGATGAGCTACAGAGCCACTGGCTCGATTTTTAGTGTTGTTCCTAGAGGGGGGTCCTGGGGAAATTTTCCAGCCTTATTGCTTGGTGTTCCCTAAAGTTTGGAGAAGTAGGTGACCCCTACCATTGCAAAGGGTTCCATTATCTCAGAATAGGACCAAATGACCCCCTCAGTTGATAACCTAGGAACAACACTGCCATTTATGTTCTTATCAAAGCCACACAATATGTGACGAAAATTACGGAGTGGCTCTTTTAGACTGTTTTAGATAGAGTGGCTCTGACATTGCATCATAAAAATTCTTTTTTTTTTTTTTTTTTTAAATCATCTTGTTGTTTCCAGTTTTGACTCACTGGAACTTGGAGTGACAGACAACTGCAAGAACACGTATCTGCAGATGGGGCCACTGCATAAACGAACTGTGTGCGGACGGAGTAGTCTCCCTTACATCTCAAGTGTCCGCTACAATCAAGCATGGGTCTATTACATGACTGACGATACGATTAACAACTTCTTTCAGTTTAGCTACATTTTTGGTAAGTATATTCTTGCTGCTAACAAATCTGTTAGAAATTCATTTATTTTTGTAGGATTTCAAATTATGATCATTTATGATTGCATGACATTGCTGAATTGGAAAGTATTTAGTTTGATGAATCGCAAATTAAAATCATCATTTATTTAATGTTTTTCTAGATTTTGTCTTGTCTTTGAAACTATTGTGTATTTGGTCCTTGTCAAAAGAACAGAAATTAAGCTTAGGTAAGATGTGAGCTTATGTGATTCAAAGGGATCTTTAGTAGAGGAAACAAAATGAACACGTTCATTTCTCGAAATAGAAAACATTTTGAAACTTTTATTCCTATGTACTATTTGCTTACTTATTAAAGAACTGATTTAAAACTGCTGGAACTCACATTTGTGGAAGCAAGTCCCTGTACTCAGCAGATCATATTATGTAGATTGGTAACTGAGATTTATAATATTATTTCAATGACCTTAAACTGTGCAGGCAGTAAGCCGGAGCCCCTGCGATGTCTGCCTGGGGAGTGGATGTGTCTCAACGGCAAATGTATCCTGGAGCGGTGGCGCTGTAACAACCATTACGAGTGTGTCGACCACAGTGATGAAGAACACTGCATTCAGGGTGAGTTATCTCCCTTGTTGCATCAGATACACTGGAGTCAGCAATTTGAAATTGGAATTCTTAGCATTTGGAAGAAGTTTCAAGAGGAGTTATCCTTAGGCCATTTGTTTATTTGGCAAAAAAAATAGTTTTCCACAGTGTTATTTGAAATTTGTGGATATTTTAGATTGCAGGATAATAATGTTTCTTATTCATTTCTTGTGTTATTCAAGTTGTCGGATAATATTTTTGTCTGTATTTCAGATATAACCACAACAACACAGAGATCCTGGGAACCCATATTTAAAGGTTTGTTATTTTTGTGTACTTCATTCAGTTTATGTAAAATTAGGAATCCGCACAAAAGTTAAAACTTTTCTGCATTCCGTCCCCACAAAGGTTACCCAAAATTTTCACTTTAGTTTCTATGAGAATTTTTACATTCAATCAAGAATCTAGCAGGAACATTCCTCTAACATTTAGATATCAGTTTGAAACTGCATCACTGTTTGTAAAAGAATATCACACAAACAATAATATTCTCTATAGTTAATATAAGAGAACAGCATAACAAAGGATTTAATTGGAAGATGTTGAAAATTTGGGTAACATCTGCAATAAGAGAGTTCTTTTTTATGCCTCCCTCCATTGGTGTTCAGTAACATGTTGCGTGCGGCGGGTACCTTCTTTGAACATTAAGTGTTCACACACACTTGAGAGTTTTCTAGGAAATTTCCTGTTACTGAACTCAAGGCTGCTACAGGTGTTTATTTAATCATATAGGTATGTTATTACTGGTGTTCAAAATACCTACCAATGCTTTTTGCTTTTATAATGGGCTCGATGGAGAACAAGGGTCGAAACGTTGCTACTGTCTTAATAAACAAGTTGATCATCCATAAAACTTCTCTTTGATATTTTGAACTTCTAGAATGCCTCTCAAACAACTTTTACTGCATAGTTTAAAGACCACTTTAGCTGCTGACCTTGTCATCTGCTTGCTACGGTGTTCTGCAAATTATTAATCAAATGCCTCTCAAACAACTTCCACCATGACACAAATTGATCACCTTCAATCTCTCTCTCCAGTACCAGCATGTCGGAAGGGCGGGCAACACATCGAGAAGCTGAGCGGAATAATCACGTCGCCAAACTTCAACAAAAAGTATTCAGCCAATGAACACTGCACCTGGACGATCACCAATTACAATGGCTTCCAAGAACAGCTGCGTTTCACGTATTTTCAGCTGCAGAACGAGGAAGGTACGGACTATGTGGCTGTGTACGACGGAGACAGTGAAAGCAGCCCGTTGATTGGGAAGTATTACGGACCCCACAAACCGCCTCCTGTGATTGAGTCTACACGCAAACAGCTGTATGTCGTCTTTCATTCTGATGGGTCGTACTCCGATAAAGGATTCAATGCAACTTATCAGCAGAAAGGTAGGATTGATTATGGATGATGATGATGATGATGATGACGATGATGATGATGATGATGATGATGATGATGATGATGTATAACTCAGAAGTAAACATCATGTTTTAGATGATGTTGATGTTGATGTTGATGATGATGATGATGATGATGATTTTTAACCCGTAATGGAATTCATCTTGTAAACAAAGCATGTTATAAATGATGATGGTGATGATAATGTTGATGTATATCTCAGAAGTAAACAGCATGTTTTAAAAGATGATGATGATGATGATGATGATGATGATGATGATGATGATGATTTTTAATCTGTAATGGAATTCATCTTGTAAACAAAGCATGTTTTAGACATTGATGAAGTTGTTGTTGGTTACAAGTGATACAAAAAACAAGAACATTCTATAAAATATAATATAAAGAAGGAAAGTAATGAATGTATTTTTACCTTTTTTGGTTCAAGGATATGAATTTTTTTATCAAAAGAAAAACCACAATGGTTATATTGGTTAAGAAAAACATTGATAATTGATGCATTTGACAGTGATTTCTATGGTAAGGTAGATAGATATAACTCAGATTTATGATTATTACCTGAGTTGAGTTTCTTTCTCCATGCTCATCATAAAATTAATAAATTATAATTGGGGACTATTATGAATTGTCATCATTTGTCTGATATCTATAAAACCTAAATAGAGAACTTTTTTTTAGTTATCTCACTATTAACAAAATCTGAAACATTGATGATAACCAAACATGTACATCTCTCTGGGTGCAGGTTCCTGCACTGCCGATCAGTTCCGGTGTAAGACGGAGGACGAGTGCTTCTTCCCTTTCCAGAGGTGCGACGGATTCTGGAACTGTCCCAAGCATGGAGACGATGAGATCGGCTGTGAGTACTTTTTATCATCCAAAACTGTGTTCCACTGGAGATATCGCTTTGACAGAAGATTTTGAATAATGCCCTGTACGTAATCAGAAAATACATGATATATCACAAACTTTTTTACATCATCAGTAATGACATCACAATGCTATGACATCATAAACACAACATCACTATGCTATGACATCACTTACACGATGACGTCACAATGCTATGACATCACAGGTTTAGGAGTTTTAGGGTTATGCAGTGTTCAAAGATGTACATTTTTCATGCTAATGTGATGAAAAATGATTTTGGATGATAAATTGAATCTCACCCTCGTGTCTTCTGATTTCAAATATATCAAAACTCGTTGATAAAAGTAAAATATCTTTGGCAAGCCTGGGATATTTGTTACTTTTATCAACTTGTGTTGATATATTTGATATCGGCAGACACTTAGGTGAGATTCTCTATATATTACTGGCAGCTGTTGAAAAATAACAACAGCTTGGTATAGATATTTCCCAAGTAAGTAAGGTGTAGTGATAAAGCTAATATCAAATACTCATAAAATTTGTAAGATCCATGATAATTTAAGCTTTGGGTCTCCGGGCATAAAGGTTTCGCATGGTCCCATTTGCATACTTTTGAGGGAATCACACTCACAAATCCTTGTGGTAACATGTACTCAGCAGGTCATATTTTGAGATTCATTTATCACTGAAAGCTATAACAAAATTTGCTAGAGATGTAATAATGTGGCAATACATTAGTCCACTACATCGAAGGATGCATAACGTGATACATATTATATTAATCAATTCTCAATGTAGATGATGAAAACTGAGAAAGAGATTTAAAAGATGTTTTTTATATGCACACAAGAACCTCCTCTTATAATTGGAGGTTTGGTGATATTAAAATAACATCAAACAACGTAAAGTAAAATTCATGCACAAAAGTAATTGATGCAAATATTTTGTGAAAAGATCATCGTGTAAGGAATTAATGAGTATCGGGATACGTATCGTATCGCGACCAATATATCGGGATATGAATCATATTGCGTCCCTCCTGAATCGTTACACCTCTAATATTTGCTCCACGGTTGCAGGTAACGGATGTACGAACAAGTTCAGCTGTGGGACTAGCAACAAGTGCTACAGCGAGGCGGAGCGGTGTAACGGCAAGGGGCTGTGTCTCTACAACGCTGATGAACTCAACTGCAGTAAGATTTGCTACTTATATTTGATACAATTCTCAAGTTCAACATATCATTTGCTGAATGGCCTTGACCTACTGTTTGCAGTATTGTTCCTAGGTAATGAGATTACCATTGCGCAATTCGTGAAATATCAACATTACCCATGACGCTTGATGAAATAAACCGGGTACTTGAAAATCTACCTCTATGACATCATATCTTACCCAACATGCTCACTGACTCAGATATTGGGTCATTTTGGATGAATTCTGAATAGATGGCACCTTTCACAATGATGTCTGTATTCTCAAGATTTAGAAGACGCCCAAGCGAAAAAGGACAATTTCTGAGTAATGTAAAGGTTTTTATATTTGGGATCACATATAAACAATATAATAATGTTACATCTGTTCATTTGCTCAATGGCATGCATCTCTTATGCTGAGAAAGTAACAATGTCATGTGTGTATTTCAGCATCTGATCGATGCGGTCCTCAGAATGGGTTGTTCCTGTGTCGCAACAAGCGCTGTATCTACGAATCCTGGGAGTGCGATCGGACCAACGACTGTGATGATAACTCGGACGAAGAAGGCTGTCCTTCACCTTGTAAGTTGTGGCCTTGACCTTTGATATTTACCTCTGGGTTCTGTTGAAACAGTCCTAGCTTAGCTATGTGGTCATGATATTTACTTTAACAAAAGAACACCTCTTAGGAAACCTTTTTACTTATAATAGATAGAGTGAAAGGGTTAAATGCAACGTCTGTGGGTTTTTTTACACGAAAGTGATATTCTTTGTAGATGTTGTGGAAAATACCTCTAAGAGAACATTTTTGGGTGTGATTTATACATAATTATTATTAAGATCAATATCAGGATATTTTGCTGTGTCAATGTGTGTGAGTAAAAATGTGAACATTTAAGAGGAGCAATGGATAAAAGATCCTTGGTTTTTCTACGAAAGGGTTGAAGCTTTGTACATATAGATTTCTATGTTACTCAAGTGACCCTTCTCAAGACGAGGAGTTCAGATTGTCTTTCATCAAGGAATTACCACATTGACAGGGGGTACAAATACCACAATCATTTAAATTTGTTTTATCAGTATTTACAATTACACAGATTAGAAAAACCTGATATATATTTTATGTAAAAAAAGATCATACTTATTCTGAAATTATACTATGCCTCAGATATTGATGATACTAGATATTATTCAAGAATGATAAGGATTTGGTGGCTGAAGTTAACAAATTCCTGTTTCAGTCTTCACGAGACGTGTGATAGTTGCTGCTGTGGCCGGATCTCTCATCTGTTCTCTACTCCTGGTGATAGCACTGGGCTGTATCTGTAAAGTGTACGCCCTCCGAATGCATGAACAATGTGGACCTCGACATGAAAGCCCTCTCAGCAGATTACAGGCCGAGTTCTTCCGTCGACGAGCCCCTCCCCCGCCCTATCACGAAGCAATGCTCACGTCACGACCTTACGAGGAGGCCAGACGTGAATATTTAAACCAAAACCGTGAACAACGCAGAAGACGTGCCAGTGATAGAAGAAGAAACCGTGTTCAACCAATACCAGAAGAGCCCACAATGCACCAGTTATCAAATGACCCTGAACAAGGGGGAGGTAATGATGTTCAGCTTCGGTCATTGAATACCACTAATGAACAAAATGCAGTGACAGACACGTCTTCCACGGCACATCTGATTCCTCCGACGACATCCAGTGATTCAGAGGGACCAGGGGATAGCGATGGCGACACACCGTGTATTGATGATGGGGGGGACGACGCTGACAGCACAGATTCGGTACTACTTGATCTTTCAGAAGGAGTGGGGGGGTCAGCGACCTGGAGGTCACGGTCGACTAGCGATGAGGAGCATTCTCCGAGTCACGCTCCATCGGAGGCTGGTGGTGACAGTCTTGACTCCGCAAGTGCCACCATATCAGTCGACGACATGTCGCTAGCGCTGCACGAGACTCTTGATAAAGAAAATGGTGTTGAGGCAGATATCGTTGACAAGGACAGTTCAGTCGAAACACAATTTCCTTCTTCGTCGTCTTCTACCCCTGTGCCCGAATCATGTAGCGTCAATGACAACCAAATGAAAAACCAGTGACGTTGACGTCATTACCACTTGTTATTTGCTTGTTTATCACAGAGTACTAATATATTTTACTATGTTTATTTTGTTGTCACAAACCATGTGAAAATCTTCTTTCATATTTCTACATTTTTTAAGGCAGGAGTTGTAGATTTTGAGACATTTGCTAGAAATTCACGGTGATGTTAGATCATGAAAATGTCAGAAGTTGACATGTTGACAAGATGTGATAGTTTGTATGATAAGTGTCGTGAAGTGTTAGTTTATTGTCAAGAAATACATACACTTACAGTTACAGTCAAAGTTCATTCCATGAGCTTGACTTGAATGGATGGAATATAGTTTCAGATCAGGAATTGTGAAAGGAGGGGGTGAGGAGAGGTTCGACTTCAAGGTTCACCATTTTGAAGGTTGAAAATCTAAATAGCGGGATCCATTAAATCCCCCTCTGGATTTGTCACTGGTTTTAAACTTTTACAAGACATTTAATTCCATCACCTTATATCAAGCCTTTAACATATTGTACGTAATAAGCGCCCTCTCCCTATAAGCGCCCCCTAACACTGCTTTTAACTTTAAAAAAAATTAAGTGCCCCCTCTCCAGGCATACCTAACAAACCTATGAATTTGACATAAAAAATGGTTTGAAGACTTGATTTCAGTCCTCTTTAATCACGGTTATTGGATTTGTAACTTTTTGCTAAAAACCTATATACAGATCGAGAATATGCAAATATTTTTATAATTCGACTGAATGATGATGACATTTTAATAAGCGCCCCCTCTTTCCAATTTTTTAACCAGGGCGCTTAATAGGTCGAATACAGTATTTGTTATTTTTTTAAGTAAAAAGTCAAGGGCAAATAATTGAGTAAGAGTAATGGAACATTTTACCCTGGCTGACTAGGAACAGTTCTAGTCCTTTGGGGTAAAATAAGGGATATCCTCTATTCTCCACCCCTTTATGACATCATTTAAAAAATGTTTGCAAGTATGATGTAAACATGTTGTTTTGCCAGAATCCAGGTCGTTGTTTTTGGTGTGCCTTGACAGTCTATCATGGCCTATGCATTCCATCTAATTAAACCAAACTAAAAATATGTCAATATTTTTGTTGTTGAAATGTACATCGGTTTGTCAATTTTAATGATCAATACCTTTAATGATTAACAGGACATCAAACTTGATGTTAAAAAACAACCATTACTTCTTCTTTTAACAGTGATTTTTAAAAACTTGATAATCAGATATGAGAGATTTGAATGAAAAAATACCTCTTTTTTTTAAAATGTCTTTTCAAGGAATTAAATGTATTATTTTTAAGGGACAGAAGCACATTTGTAAGTTCGTTTTTTAACTGTTTCTTTTGATTCAAAACATTTTCTTGCAATTGATTACATAAATTTTTGTTCTGATTAGATCCTTTTATTTTCCTAAAAAATCTTTTACATCTTCGTATTAATTGGTAAGAGGAAATGACATTATGATGTCATTACGCTTATGTGATACAAGGATATTTTTGAACAAGAATCTCAATTTTTCAAAAACATATATTGTCTTGTATGTACGGTACTAATTATGAAAAAAAAAATGAGTGAAATTTCCAATCAGATAAGAAAAATGTATTCTAACTTATCTCTGTAATCAGAAGTATGGTACAACAATTATGTTACAAAATTCATCAAAAAATATTTTCTAAAAATTCATTCTGGAAATGACCTACTTTGTGGATTTTGTTTGTATAATAGTCAGATTTTATTATCATTTTATTTCATTTTCGCATAGTTTTCAAAAATACTTGAAGACAATTCATCATATCATGACAATGTGAAAAGCTCCTATGAGAGATGTGATTTATTCTAAATATTCCAACATTTATCTCTTATCAGTTATCTTTTAATATTTGAAATTATCACATCTCTTGTAAGACCATGATAATCTGGTAGTTATATTCTCTTTGCTATTTGTATTTATTAGCTTTCAATGCTTTTTATTTTGAAATTGAATTATAAAAGAGTTTGTTTTGTTTTTTTCTCATAAATACTTGATAAGGGATATTCTATGTCTTATTGTTGATATGTCATCTTTGGTTAGATTACTCGTTATCTTGAATATCCGAATTAATATTTATCACTTGTTATTTCTTCCCAGTTAAGGCGATTTTTTAAGAAAGCTTTGTGTTTCCATATAGGCAAGTGAATAAGATATATATTCAACTAAAAGTTAAAGATTGCTTGCTTCAGTAAGATATACATCAGCATTTGCTTAGTCTATTCATATTGGTGCATATTTTCATGTTTTATAGTCGCTAGATTTTATAACTATTGTAAGTAGAAGTATTCTTTTTAAAAGTCATTTTAACAACTCTAAAACATTAAACGGGCAGAAGCATGTTTTTTGATAATTTTATATTTTAAGATTTTAACTGATAATTGTTTGTTAATGCTAGATGTTTTTTTTTATATAGAATCATAAATCTCATTACACAAGCCAATCGGCCATAGTCAGAGGACAAAGTATGAAGATTCACATAAAATCCATTTGCGGCCATTTTGTGTGAACACCTTTAATTGATTTTGTGTAAGAAAAAGGAATCGCATGGTTAAACTTAACATTATATATCTCAATAATTACTGCTCCATTTAGTTTAAATACATTGTCTTTCAATTGGAACCATTTATTTTGATTTTCCTGACATCGCCTTATATCCCCCCTTAAAACGTGCTACTGCCCCTTTAAGGCATATTTTGCTAGACGTGTGTGCCAACAAACATTTCATTTGTCTGATCAATGTTAGTTACATGGCAGGGAAATTGATTTGGAATGTCCTTTCACTTAGCAGTGGTAATCCTATTTACAATTTTAGTCAATCAGAAACAGTGGAGAGGTTATATATGTAAAATATTCTGAGTGATGCAATAACCAGCTCTATGATCAAACAAATGTTTAAATGTGTAAATGTCAGCACTCATCACTATCTCTTTAGCATCCTGCTTTGTATCCTTGTTGCTTCCACACATACCCTGATATACTTCACACCAAAAGCCCTGTATCACTATATATAGCCAGCCAATGAAATGATTCACATCAAGCAATAGCAGCTTCACCAAGAAGTAAGATCATGCCAATGTCATTCAAATCAACCAATGAGAGCACGCTGGCGCTATTTCTGCCATTCTAACAAGCAGTGTTATATTGATTTCCAAAAGGGACTGAAAAAGTAAAGATATGAATCATGTGGAGGAACTTGCTGTCAGCAGTAAGAGGCTTTTGGCTTGATGGATATCAGGGTTTTTCAAGAGCAACGTTGATACACGTATGCTGATGAAGCAGGATGTCTGCAAAGTTTGTATGCCGGTCAAAGCAAGACTTGAGTCAAGGCTTTGATTGATCTTCAACAGTTTGGCCAAAGTTAAAGAAATAATTTAATATCCTTAAAATGTATGCATATAGTATGTAAGTCAGTATATAGAAAAGACAGTTTAGCAATTTTTTATATGTTTTCCCAAAACATGTTTATTTTCTGGCAGTTTTCTAGCAGTACTCCTTCAAGGCCAACAAATTTGAGAGAACAGTCAATAGATTGAAGGGATATACCTCTACATCTGCTTTGTGAAAGGTTTCCAATATTGTTGTTAACAATCAACTCATTACCAGTGTTTGATATAAGCCTGAAGAGCTAAGGGGCCAGAATGTATGAACTTGTTAATAATTTGATTTTTTTTTCTAAAAAGTCACAAAAAGTTATGTCTACCACAAGAAACCAGGGACCTGTTGCATGAAACATTAACCCTTTAACCCCTAAGATACCAGTAACAAATAATTTTTTTAGTCTAATTTTTATTTTGTAGGGATGAAAGGACATAAGGCAATGTTGAAAGATGCCGCTATGGTTTCTCTTTGTGTAAGACCCACATGTTTTTGTTTGTTTGACAGGTTTATTTCATACACTCATCGTATATGTAAGAAGATTGAATGATATCCACTGTGTAGTTGCAATTACATTCAAGTGTTTACAATCTGTGATACGAGTATCTCATGCATAGTGCCATTGTTTAACTAAACCACTCTCAATCAGAGATACAAGCTGTACAGATCACCTCAACTCAATAAAGATGCTCTCATCTCATCTATCTTCTCTCGACTTTATTTTTCTTTCAGTGGCATTTTTGAAGTTAACTTATTTGAGAAGCATTTTAGAAGTTTTGACACAGATTCTTGTGATGTTCTCAAGCAGAGAGAACCACACAAGACTATATGTACTCAATGTGTAGAAACGTTGCAGACAATGAACAAAGAAGTTGTCATCCATATATTCAGCATTATTTTAGAAGTATGATGAAGAAATAGAAATTATATGGATTTGCAAAGAGGTGCAACATTTAGGTGTAGAAACTAACACCGTTTTCAAGCAAATGCTGCTGAACATTAGAAGGTTGAGAATATTATGGCAAAACATGTTTATACAAGTAAATAAGTTGATGTACAGAGTGATTTACACCTGAAAGGAAGCCAGATATACAATGAGGTTGGCGCTGATTTAGAGGGATTAGCGTTGATTGGCCTTGATCAAGTGGTATTATGCTGATGGGATGTAATACTTGTAAACAAATTGACTAAATTTGTAAGTAAAGTCCTTCACACACTTTACATTAGCATAACCTTAAGTATCATGTTTGGAAGATTGGTTAAAGCTATCGTTTTTATATCATGTTTAAGGCTAAGATAGTTATTAGAACAAGATAGCACAGTGGTTAGCGCGCTCCGCATCGGATCAGGTCTGGGGTTCAAATCCTGCCAGGGATCTGCAACTTTGTCTACAGCAGAGAATTGATCTGAACCGCACGTGATTCATGAACATAACTTGAAAACCTTGGTCTCAGTTGAAAACTATTACTTGATGCAGTATTTGGGTGCAATGCTACAAAGAATTTCAGTGCAATGCCAACCATGGTACGGTGGTTCCAGCCGATGCTCACAGATTTTTCAGCCACAATAGTCTGTTGTGCTTTCTCCCTACACTAATACTAGCAGCCTGTTGCTGTACAGATCAGCCCACTCAATAAAGATATTGTCATCTCACTTGTCTCCTCTTGATTTTGGGGCGGGATAGCGTAGTGGTTCGGCTTCGTCTCAAGAGGTCCCTGGTTCAAATCGCGCCAGGGGCTCGGCTTTGTCTGCAGTAGAGAACTGTTCTATACACAGTAAGATTTGGGTAGCAATGCAACACTGAACTACAGTGCAGTACCATCCATGGTTTGCTAGTTCCAGTCGATGCTCGCAGGTTTCACCGCGATGCATAGCCACATTGGTGTTGCAGGCTTTCTCCCTGCAATAATACTAGCAGGCGCGATATACCGGTAAGTGAAATACTCTTGAAAGCGGCGTTAAACCCCAGATCACCTCACCTCACAACTTTATTTGTCTGGTATGATTCTTCACACACTCTGCATCTGGATCAGGAAGTGCCATTCAATGGTATCTGATTTTCAGGAATCCTTCTTAACTTCTATTCCTTTGTTAAATTAAGGGTCGGGAGACATATTGGTTTTAGCTGAGTTCCCGTCGGCGTTGGCGTTGGCTTTCCTATTTCGTTTCCGGAGCATATCTCTAAAACTATGTGACCGATCATCACCAAACTTGGTATACTGTCTCTCCATATCATGTAGATGTGCCTTTTGGAGGTTACAGATTTTTTTTAATTTAATTTTTTTTATTTCCATGGCAACAATTTGGACTTAGTCTTTTTCAAGGGTTTCAGCATCAAATCATTTAGAATTTTGAATATTTTGTTTGGAGTTGATAGGTTATTTATTCAAGTTGAATTATACAGAGAACAGTAATGCTTTATGATAGTATTGTTGGAGCGTTTGAGGACAGGGGAGACATCTGTTTTTACGGGTAAAAACACTTTCTAGTTACTTTTGCTGTTTGCTTTAGTTTGACTCATTCAATCAGTATTGTACCACAAGGTATATTTGGAGGACTAATGGAGATTGGTTGTGACGGTTGTTGGTTACCATGGATCTATCGAAATTGGTTTTATTTGTGTCACTTTAACCCTTACCAGATGCCGTAAGAATAGAAATTATATATATAAGATAAAGATAAAGTGGCATACATGTTTTATTCAAGATTCCAAATGCATATAACATAATTGGAACAAAGTCAATATCGAAAGCATGAACTGGCATAACTAGAGTGAGATCATTAATCATTGGACAAGTGACAATATTTCATAAGTATCAAAAAACATTAAATCATAATCGTCAAACCTGAAATTTTAATACTCAAAATGTTTGTTTATTATTTTTCATAAATCATATTTTCAAAAGAAAAAGAAGCTTATTATATGAAGAAGAGTTTGTGTTTAACTGATCTCATATCTGCACCATTGTGGCAATATTAATTAAAAGTGATTGCATATCGCATAAGGTAAAATTATTTTTTCCATGATTGTAAGCAAATCTAATGCTGTTAAAAGAATCACAACTCTTTAAATTTCAGTTAATTCTGGAAAACTGGTAAAATACAAAAATAAAACTACATCAAATTTCATTTCAAAGCATCTATATATTCTACAATTCTAACTGAAACATTGCTGATTGGGACGGCCCTTACCGTAATTCTAAGTTTCTTCATAGCATTAAAAAATCCTCTTCATTCAGGGTATTTATCACTGCAAGCCTGCTCCCATTTCCTGATTTTTCACCTAATTATACTCATATCAACCCTGTTCAGAGGATAAACGTTAAAAAATATTGTTCATTCAGGTAGTTTTCTCCTCGACACAGTCTGATTGTAGCTGGGTTAGTGGCATGTACTGTTTCCAGTTTAGCTCAGACAAAACCTAGTCATCGGCCAATTCACATTGTCACGTTTGCATAATGGCTTTCTTGTTTAACAAATAGTACACAGGAGTTACCTGCCCCTGGCTACCGACACCAAAGTTTCTATATGAGGCACTGTGAGTGGTCAGATCATCTTAAATAAAATATTTAAAAAAATTTGACCATGTTTCTTGGAATAAGTTTTGAAATATTGACACAGATAAGAAATTCCATCAGGGCGTGTCTGCCTTAACAGAGTCGGCTTGTAGTCCAGTGGGACGCATGTTTGTTACAAGTAAAGGGACAAAACCTAGTCAGCGAACCAGTCATATTGATTGCATGATGATGGCAATCTTGTTTAACTACCGTAATAGTACACAGGAGTTACCTGCCCCTAGTTGTCTACATGAGGCACTGTGATTGGTCAAATGAGCTTACATCAAATCATATGACTAACTTTGCTGCTTTCAGATCATATGGAGGAGAAACTCCATGATTAAAACATTTTTGTATCTTGCTTAGGACAAAATTTTGAAAGTTTTATTTCTCATAACAAAATTAATTAATTCAGGTTGTTTATATGTATTAATATCATGCATATAGACACTTTTTAGTCCAAAAATCAAAGCACTGACAATATTAATTCATTTGAAATCATGTCAGTGGTCATTTATTAGTGTAAAGGAGGCAAAGCTGCGATGGCTATCAGCAGTTTGTGGTGCTGTGGATAAATACCCTCATGGAGCAGGATGTAATAAAACAAACACAAATTAAAACAAAATACAACTACATACTAAAACAAAAGCTTCAAATCTGCAACTATCTGAAATTGATAAATAAAATTAAATCAATGAAAACAAAACAAGAAATAACAATGACTATAAACTCAATGCATCTGTTCATGGAACAGTGAATTATACAAACAACTCTTGAATGGAAAACTGAGTATTTTTTCTGGAGATGTTTTATAAGCATGTATATTAAACAATTAAAAACCAAACTGATAATAAATCACTAGATATGATAATGAAAAACTGATTAATTGATTGCAAAAAAAATCAAACTAAAACATAATCACTAAAAGAGATTATTCAAGTTAATTTAACAATGCATATCCAGTCTATCTTGTGGTCAATAAACATTAAATTTTAATTCCATTTAAAATTGATTTTAAATAATAATGATCACAGAAAACTTATCAACAAAATAAATTTATGCACCGGAGAGACAATTGTGGATTTATCTTTTTAAATAAAATTAAAACAAACACATTAAAAACACGTAAAATTATTGACACATCTGAAAATGTTTTCTAACATCAACTATTAAAGTGTTCGGCTGTAGAAAATCACAATAATCAACGTCTGTTGAACCGAAGCTATAAATAATTTTACTGGAACTAAAGAATTGTTTGTAAGTAATTTTCATATTGTAATAAAAATGATGTTTAATTATCCATATATGTAGATAATAAGTTTTATTACATACGTGTTCTGAATATCTTCATTAGATAATTTTGGTTATTTGAAACAAGTGTTGTGTAACCAGTTGAAAGTTATTCAACGAGTGTTGTGTAACCAAAGCAGGTTATTCAAAGATAGTGATGTCATAATGCCGTACTACTTTTGCAATCAGCTGATCGGTGGCAACCGAACCCCCGCCGCTTCAAATTTTTAATTTGTCATATTTTGTTCCATTTTCAAATTTTCCCTCAAAATAAAATTGCATCACATCAAAGATATATGTGCAAAATTATCAAAGCAATACTCGCGTTTCGATCTTGGCTATTTCATCACTAAATGTAAAGAAAAGTCTTGCCTAAATTTAGTTTGGAAAGAGTTATCTCCCTTTTCTATTCAACGGACGCGTTTTGTCAACACGGAACATAATCAAGGTTATTGTTTAAAAAATCAATATTTGATAAATAAGAATAGTGTCAAATGTGGATTAAACTCATACATGAATAAACGATGAGTAAAACTTTATTTAATTTGTCTCTTTATAGACAAAATCTGATTCTATCCAAACACTAACAATCAAAAACAAATTGAACTGAAGTTCATTAACAATCACTCAAAGAAATCATAAAAAATATGCTAAAATATGATTATACACTTTCATGCACAAACTTATGCATCCATACATATAATGTATATATACATACATCTACATCAACATCTACATCTACATCACTGCAGTAATGACATCCACGATCATTTCTTATTTCATCAGAGCAGTACCAATTTTATCACACAAAATTTCATTTATGAAAAACAGATAGAGGGTTTTCTACTTGTCAAATTGTCTTCCTGGCTAAAAACTTGAACTCTTGCCTTAAAGGGGGTCTGCAACCCTGATTTTTAACTTCCAGAGTTTTATTAGAAGGGCTCCGAAAGAGTCGTAAATGCTCGGTAGGGACGAAATAATTTTGTTTTGAATCGCTTACAGCTGACAGCCAGTACCAAGTTTGTGACACGTGACCCCCCTTACCCATCTGGACGCTCTCATTAACGATGGTCAAATAGGTTTCACAAGCTAGGTTGTTGATTCCCTGTAACTTTTGGTTGGTCAGAGACATACATTAGAACATTGATACGGGACCAAAGATGTATGTATATCATTGAAAGACTCTTCAAATGAGGTCATGATTTTGACCTTGTGATCTTGACCTTCAAAACAGAGATATATATATAAATATAAATATAGAGATCCTTTTCTAAAACCCTTAAGCTTGGCCCTTACTTTTGGATAGCAAGTTAAAGACATTTGAAACTTAACACATCGCCGGATGAGATTTTATCTTGTGACCTTGACCTTTGCGTAGAAAGCATAATACATGTATAACCTTTCATCAATGATAGGACTTTAATACATGATGCATCATTCGTTTGATATTCATCTACTTTTCAAGTTTGAGATGGAGTTATAAAGGTCAGAACAAAATATTTGGGGGGCATATCCATTTTTATTTTCCGCCGCTAATGGCTGAAATATTGCCCAAGCATTAACTCAATCACTTATCCCAACTTGATTTAAACAACCCTTTTTCTTCAGTTGAAACTAATCACAAACCACAACACTAATGAAAACATTCACATCTAGATATACATATAAGATATCTCAACAAAAGGAATCAATTGGTACAACAAGCAAGAGCTGATATTATTGACCATCCGTACAATCCTATGAGAAAGAGATGTGTAACTTTTGTTTCCAATTTGACTCACAAATAAAAAATAAAAGAATATATTTTCACGAATTTTTGACAATCCTTAACAGCAGCAGTGTTAGGTAATCTCTTATCACTGAGAAAACCTTTTTGACTACATGAATATAATTTTTGCCATTTCTGAGCTAATTATGTAACAATCTGGAATTGATTCATGGGATTTTGCATTCAGCCATCTGTGCAAGAAAACATAGACATAGAATGAACATCAATACATAACTGAATATTGTTTAAGTTCTATTTGCAGAATGCTTGATAGAACAAATAAGAAATATATATTTACTCTAACATGTTATTATTGTTTAATTAATTGTACAAACATCAATATGTCCGTCAATATTGTTTTCCTTGGGTCTATAAAAACAGGTATTGTTGTTAATAGATAATAATAATAAATATTGTTAATAGATTTTAATTCAATAGTCAGAGAGCATAATCCAACAAGTAGGAAAATTATATTGATTATCATGTCATTATTGTGCAATTAACTGATCTTATATTGAGCTGTTCAAGATTATTATTTAATGTTCTACAACAGAATTTCATTGTCATACACTCATCTATATAAACTATCGATATGTAAATTCATGAATGAGGTCCAGTTCAATTGAGCAATCTAACATTCAGGCAGTGCAAATTTCTACTTATAGAAATATATACCAACTAGCATGATTATTCAGTTGACACATATATGCTGAACTCAATACTTAAACATCTATGTGTTTTGAATGAAATTCCATTCCATTTTCCTCTTTATTTTTGGGTTTGATGTTGATACAGACATACATTTAAAGTGCCATTGTAGAATTTAAAAGAGTTGTTAATATCAATTCATGTTATCAAATTATTTAACATTTTGGAATAGATTCTTATACAAATGCTTGGAAATGAATAAGAATCTATACAAGGACATTGCTTGTTAATAATAAAGAAGCTGATAATCCATGAAATTCTTTTTTGACACTTATACAATATTTATTTGTAATTCCTTACTAGAGAAAGAAAATTTCATCCACAATCTGCTATCAAACGCTTCATACAATATTCAAGTATAAAATCTATCTAATAACATAGAGTATCAAATGAAATGAAAGTTGAGTTTTCTGTTATTATCTCCCTTAAATATTATTTCTTATTTATTATCCTGTCAATCTTTATTTGCAAAGCCTTGTGTATGCGTCCTCAATTATCGAAAATTTGTGCATGCAAAATCTTTCAAAAAGGCATTTCATAAAAGAAATGAAATTGTTGGTTTTTAGAGATCTTTCAACATGATTGATTTAATACAAATAAAATGCTAATTAAGGATACTTTTGTAATATGCAACTATTCAAATTTTTAGCTAAAAGTAGAAACAAAGGCAGAGAAATCATTGGCAAGAGAAATGTTTCAAAATAAAACAGAATGAACTTGAAGCATGAAAGAATTCTTAACCCCGAGGGTGCCGCAGCCACTAAATGCTACCAGCTCCATAAACGCTTGAAAGTTACTTACATGTTTCTTGCAGAAAACGCATGCATAGCCAGTCAACAAGGCTCATTGAGAGACATATAAATACTATCTACAAAATCTAATTTTTCCTGAAAAATTTAAATTTTGGCAATTAAAATAACAATTAAGAAACTACTGAGATATGATTGTTTACGATTGTCAGGGTTGGGTTTGTAAGGTTTTGGATTAATGAATTAAAAAAAAATTGTTTACGTTTCATGAAAGTTCCTGAAATACTGATATCAATTTTGGTAATTGAAAACATCAACATTTTTTGATAATTCATTTAGTTACATTTGGCTATCATTGTGGTATTTGGATTGTTTTCATTATACTGCTAAGTAAGAGTGAATGCTTTTCATCTCTGCTATAAACTGACGTAGATTTGGAGAAATGTACAGTATTTGTTTGTTTGAATCAATCTAAAAAAAACAAACTGGTACACTGATTCATTTAATTTTGGGCAAGTGACCAAGTCAGGTAACCATGCCTTACAAATGGGTACCTAGTTTGGATGTCTAGATAGAATGACAGGTGACCTCAAAATATTTTATCCCTTCTAAGTTGCACACTCCCAGAGGTTTGATAATGAACGATGTCGGTCCTTACCCCAAGGGAAATTTTTTTTAGAAATAAACGTGTGCGCTTTGAGCATGCTCCTCTTGGTGTGGAGTTTTCTGTGATACATGTACCCTCTTTATTATCAGTTGTACCTCTCACTAGCCTAAGTATTGCCTTAGCATCAGACCAGATAGATTCTTATGGCACTAGAGACTATGTCTTGTGTTTGAAATAACCTACTACCTACAACATTGTGGATAATTCTGGCAAAACACTTTTCATTGAAGAAACCAGTGTACTTAAGATATATCTCTTAAAGAATCATGCAATTAATCAGTGAAACTGTAGGATGATTTTTAAATCATTGCCAAACTCAACAAATGACCAATGATGCTGGCTATCAGGGTTAAAGGTATGTTACAAACAGGTGAAACTTTAGTAAAGAAACTATCAAAGAAATTAGATCATAGCACAAGACCTTCCTGTAAGTTAAAGTTTGAAATATAATATAATATAATATATTAACAGGTTTTTCAGGGCATAATCATTTGCAGAGGCCCAAGGTCTTCAATTAACTGCCCGACGAAACACTTCAAAATGTCATTGCAGCTGTATTGTCACATAAGTTTTAGGATAATAGATGCCAAAATCTTGTGTGAAAAGATGTTTTGCTTTAAATTTTCGAGCCGATACCTTTTATGATCGCCATATTTGTTATGATTTTGGAGTGAAATTCTAAAGTGATGTCACTTGGCTACGTCATCAAGGTAAAGTGGGCGATTATCATTTGCAGCGGCCCAGGAATTAATGTGGCTTATGGCACTACTGGAACTATTTTCTCTGAATACTGATCTGGCGAATGCTCACTCGCTTTCTCACGAGAGGCATTTGATGTGGTTGATACATTATCCCACAAAGAGCAGTGTGTGTAAGACTAAAAGGGGCAACAATCATGCTATTTGTATCACAGCAAGGAAATCTTAATATCATATGTGTCACCCTGACCTAACAGACACATGCATAACCTGTATTTTTAGATAGCATTGAAAACTGGCATCTGGGACCGGGATTGGGAAAGGCA
The DNA here is from genome assembly GCA_916613615.1 of Steromphala cineraria. Classification (NCBI taxonomy): domain Eukaryota; kingdom Metazoa; phylum Mollusca; class Gastropoda; order Trochida; family Trochidae; genus Steromphala; species Steromphala cineraria. Next base: position 10,559,348 of record OU744730.1, read on the forward strand.
CCTATGACAATGGGTCATTTAGTAAGTTATGAATATTACATGGGCCTTTATCATTTTATCAATAGTAAACTTATTGTTTTAAGAGGAGATTTTAAATAGATGCATTAGCTGAAGATGAAAATAGACACCCAGGGCACCCATAAAGGGAAATTTGGGGAACAGGTAACCCTTTGACGCACCTATTTAGGCAAAACTGGCATCGGACAACCTAGATTTACCTCAATATCCCCCATCTAGGCAGAACTGTTACTGGACAACCCATTTACTCAGGTAAAACAGTCAGAACTTAGGTGACTATTTAATCCCCTATCTAGGCAGAACTGTGACTGGACAAGCCATTTACTCAGGTAAAACAGTCAGAACTATCTAATCCCCCATCTAGGCAGAACTGTTACTGGACAACCCATTTACTCAGGTAAAACAGTCAGAACTATTTAATCCCCTATCTAGGCAGAACTGGGACTGGAATGAAAGATGGTTCCACTGTAGACATCGCAAGTTTGGGAGTGTAGATGCCAGCAGTCGCTGTATACTTCTTCCCGCCGATGTTTATCTGATAATGTGCATCTTTGTCCATCACAAATTTGTTCATGTTCTTTTTAACAATTTTATTGCCGTTTTCGTCAAAGTCACTGACGTAACCCAGACAGACCATGCGGTCGAGTGTGAAGCCGTAGCCACAGGTTGTGGTGAACCCAGCGAAGGCTCCGTTCCTGTAGATTGGTTCACCTCCCCACGGCCACAGGTCCCGGTTCACATCAAAGTCCTCAAGAAGAAACTGGACAAACTTCTGCTTGATGCCATTTTCCTTCTGGGCCACGAGAGCATCTCGACCAATGAAGTCTCCCTTCTGTAATAAAGGACATGATATGAGTGCATGCAGTAATAAACCCCAAGTATGTCATTGACACAAATATGATATTTTGTTTGTTACTGAAGTTGTGAAATCACAAAAAAAATAATCAAATTCTACTTCCAACCTAGGTGCCATTAGTATACTTAGAAGGCAACATCATAATCAGATTGTTACGTCAAAGCATATCATAAGAAGGATTATTTGTTATGTAGGCTTGCATCACTTTGAATTGTCATTAAAACCTCATAAATTTATCTATAAAGAAAGTAGTGCATCTTGAATTATGAATTTTCTGCAGAGTAATTATCAATAAACGACACTTTTTAAAGGATCTTATCTACTATTACTACAAAACATCAAAAAAAGAGATGTTTTATTCAGCATATTTTTTCAAACAAAAAATTCAAGCTTGAAAAGATAGTTGAATGTAATTTGAAACATTTGGTTTGAATTCACAGATGTCTTTTGAAAATAGCCACACACAAAATATTTTAGTCCTGTCCTAGTTTGAGTTTTAGATTTCCAGTCTGTAAGTTTATGATGAATGAAAGACACTTTTCTCCCCAAGGATTAAAGGAGCAATCACCTTATCTGCTGTTAAAAACACAATTTCCCAAGAACAGGATATTGTCAGCATTATATACATTTTTTTTAAACAAATCAATTCGAACTTGAATAGACAACAGAAATGCTGTTTAAAACATTTGGTTTGAATTTTGATCCTTATGAAAATAGTAAATCACAAGTTTATTTTAGTTCTGTTGTTTCAGAGATAAGACTTACATCAAGGTTGACCCTGAACTCGCGACCACACTCCATGGGAGTGGTATGAGCGTTGATGTCCAGGCCCCAGTAGGCAAAGAACTTCTCCATACGGAGGTGTCTCATTGCATAGTACCCAGCATTCCTCACTCCGTAGTCCTTCCCAGCTTGCATCAGTGTGTCGTACGTGTGGATTGTATACTGCAACAGGAAGAACTCTGTCATATCTTGGTGTCACATTGAAATGGTACAGCTTGGGCATGTATTTATTCCTAATGTTCAGTAGCATTTGCTTGATAACGGTGTTAGGATAGATCTTCACTGAAACATCACATCTACATGTATTTGCAATAAAGAAGTTGAACTTACCAACTAGACTTCAGAAGGCTCCAATATTTATTTTATTAGATAACAAACCATAAAATAACATTCCTGTATTGAAAGCCAGCTAGGTTATTACTTGTCAGAGAGAACAGATATACAGATATTCACAATATCAAGTCTAGTTTCTCATCACTACAGTTACACAAAGAGACAACGGTGTACTCACGTCTGAGGGTATGTACAGGAGGAATCCATCCTCCCCCGAGTGAGTTAATCTCATAGCGATGATTCCACTTGCATAACCCACGTCAATCACCTGAAACATATTGTTTGACATGTGGAGGGTTTGAACTTAAAAGTTATTCCATGAAAACTTTTACATGCACTGCAATGATAAATCTACGAACATAACCTGCTGAGTCAAGGGGCATTTTATCACATGGTCTTGACAGTCACAGAAGATTTAAGGTTTCCCTCAATCAACATCCCAAAAACACATCCTAAAACTCACAAATTGAATTTCAATGGGTCTTTTCAAAATTATATGATTTTTTGTGCAGATTGCGTTCAAAGAAATAAAATATAAAACATTAACTCTATGGCAACGAACAGGTTTGCTGTCAGATCATTTTGCAGCATCAACCTCTTGGATTGGATTTTGAAACTCTTATTCCTCTGATCCAATCTAGGTCATTTAAGAAATGACTTCAAAATTGATAAAGTTCATGGAGGCATTTCAATGGCCGATCCCCTTGCACCAGCCGCGACTGCACTGCCTTCTAAGATGGGAAAACTACTGGTTGTATTTTTTATGAAGCCATGCTATTTATCAAACTATAAAATATTTATTTGATATTAGCTTTCGGTTATTTCTGTCTTTTTACTGTACTCTTGCGAACTGGTACAGCATGAAAAAGGTTACTTGTTACAAATAGTTCTGTCATTAGGGGCGTGGCTAAGTGTGAATGGGCATGGCTAAATATGATGTGCATAACAAAATTACATAGTTTACATAGGTATGAACTGAATTTCTGTTACAGCGTTCAGCGAATCAGGTACACGGATAGCAAATGCCATGTATTTATTAGTCTCACAATCAAATTTTCATTGACAGTTCAAAGAGTACTGCTGCTTTACATGGCAGCTCAGTTTTGAGATGCTGAACACTGCAAGGAGCTAAGGGCTGCAAGGGAGATAACTCCAAAAGCTATTGTCAGCGTTCCACTAAAAATATATCTACAAAATCAACTAACCTTGCTAGTCATTGCCTTGAACTGATCCTTGCCTGTGGGTTCATCTGACACGTCGGCAAGAAGATGCTGAGCGTGAGGGCCGATCATGTTGATACCGGAGTACATGGACGTGACGTCCTGCACCTGTACTGACCCGTCCTCAGGTAGGTGGCGCCGCAACCAGGCCAGCGCTCGGGTCTGCTGGGTGGTCGGGCAGATCATGAAGAAACTGGGAGAGAGAGACAGGAGTGAAAAGGTTATTGTTTAGTTCATGATCTTATTAACCTAAAGAGTTTGAAACCATTACATTACCGGGTGCGTAGCTCAGTGGTAGAGTGTCCGTTCGTCACCCGGAAGACCAGGGTTCGATTCCCGGTCGCGTCATACCAAAAGACGTTAAAAGGTGGAAGTTGTTGCTGCATTGCTTGACATTCAAAATTGTAAAGGCAGAACAATGCATAAATGGCGCTGCACCGTGGCTGCCGGTGCCATGGGCACAAATCAAATTTCCAATGTACATGTACTGAGGACAATAAAGTGTTATTACTATTATTATTATTAAGTTTCACATCACTTAGTGTAACGTATTTCACATGGAAAGATTATTTTTAGCTCATGCATTAAGAGTCTGCTGGGTGGTCGGGAAGATCATTAAGAAACTTGGAGAGAGATTGGGAGTATTGGAGTGAGTGGGCTATGTACCATGACTAGTTATTATCAGCCTAAATTTGTAGCTTCAACAATATCTTTAACATCACTGACTGCTCGAATATTTCATTTGGCAATAGATTATTTCTACCATTTAGGATCTACTGTCATTAAACCTAACTGACAGTCTTTGCTCTTGAATATATTTCTATTATTATTATTATATGAATGTTTATATAGCGCGCATATCCATCCACTCGTGGTTGCTCAAGGCGCTTGTTGTTTACCCTGGTCAATTCTTTCACCGTCCGATTATTTTCCAATTCAACTCCCTGGGGAGTATACAACCCGCATCCATATGTGGCGCTCAGGTTAGGGACTATTCTATGTCTCACAGGGTACCCATTCACAGCTGGGTAAACTGAGACACATAGTCACAGCAGTTTGTCCAACACTGCTGAACGCTGATAACTGACAGCTAAGTGTATGCACCTGTTCATATATCCACCATTCAGCCACTGACATGAATTCGTGGGATCTTTTAAGTGTGCAGTTTTAGTTGCACTACACACTAGGAAATATACTATAAACACTTGAATATTGCCTAGATGGCTAGGTAGAGATGTGATACCTTTTATGAAGAATTGACCCAACCCAACGGTTTAACAACCTATATTGCTGCTTGAAAAGACAACTGATGACTCACTGTTACACTTTAACATCTTAATCTTCCGTATGATGAGTGGAAACTCTACAAGTACTAAGCTATATGTATTGATCATGAAAGAAAGCAACCCACCTGTTTTCCTCCACCCTGACAATACTGCAGTCGTTTTCAAATCCTCCGCGAGAGTTCTGCATGCCGGTGTGTACGATGTTGCCAATGCTCTGGTCGATGTCGTTAGAACACAGCTTCTGTAGGTACTCCACGGCTCCGCTCCCCGCAGACTGGGGTCATATAGCAAACATACATTGTTGGCAATAAAGCAAATACGTAATACCATAATTATTTCAATAGGGTAGCGATGCTCATCATGCTGAACCTCCTATGTACATAAGATCAATGGTGAGTGTTCTGCTTTCTAGCTCAGTAATGACCATAACACCTTTGGCGTATATAGGTATATAGGAAATTAGAAATTAGGGGTGTAACAATACATCAAACTATCGATATATCGCTATAGTTAGCTTGGCAATAGTACACTATCGATAGGAAACACAAAAAGACTATCGCTATCGCAATAGTAAGGTTAACTATCGATAGTATCGAAAGTGTAATGTTCTGCTAAATTTGGAAATATTTACTCATTTTTCTGCCGGTTAGTTGAAATTATTCATTCTCGAATGAGGACAGATGTGATATTAGGGTGAGGAAGTCATTTGCTAGAGTGAAAAATGACGAAAGCTGTTTAATTCATGATTTTATCACAGATTTTGCCGCATATTACTTTCAGCAATAACATGAATATAATAAAGATTATGAATATTCTGGCTAATTTTGGATTTTCTTAAGATCCAACACTATCGGATTGGTTATCGCAATAGTGGCTCACAATAGTCTATCGTTATCGCAATAGTAGGTTGCAATAGACAATCGCTATCGCAATAGTCCCACATGGTCAATAGTCACCCCTATTAGAAATGGGGAGTTGACCAAACATGCAGTCAAACAATAAGAGTCTGAAATGAAATGGTCAACAAAACGTAATACACATCTTCTTTAATGAAACTCTCTTTGTTTTTCTGTGGTTTGGCCGGTACACCCCCCTTTTGTGTAGTTTTACTAATGTTTTACCGCATTAGGGTACCCGCTAGTATCCTTTAGTGGATTCCTTTAGAATCACGACCAGCCCCCAACTGTATAGTTTCCGTGGATAAGAAAATCTTTCTCAACTATTTTTCTGTATTTTGTTTAATACGACTGTGACTCACCTTGATGAAGAACTTGGCGTACGAGGACATGTCGATGAGACAGACTCTCTCCTTACAAGCCCAGTACTCGTCTTGAACTGCCTCGAACCAGTACGGCTTGCCGAATGTTCCCTTCTTCGCTCCTGTGTCTATATCATCTTCTGTAAAGTGGTGATACTAACTCAGAGATTTGGATAGTACGTAGGATCAAAATTTTAGACATTTTGCTTAGCTTTTCCTGGTAAAAAAACAATATAAGAAAACTAAATGAAAGTTGGCTAAATTAAAAATTAATGGACAGTCTAATCAAAATCGACCATGTTCCAGGTAATAAAATTTTCATAATATTGACACAATTAGGGATACAAACTTGTTTTATCAGTACGTTTCCCCTCCACAAATTCTGAATGCTGTCAACTTACACGCATGTTATGACGTAAGCTCAGCTAGCAAAATCCCAAGGCCTTCCGCCAAGGGGCAGCTAGGGGCAGGTAACTCTCGTCCATAATTCATTATACACGATTGCTTCAAGCTTTTAAATGCAACAATGTGATTGGTCCGTTTATGACTAGGTTTTGTGTTCGCTTAAAGAGCCACTCAATGAGAAGTTAGAATTCACTATATAAATTGCGTCCTTTGATTGAGAAGTATTGACTGTTGTAGGAAAGTACCATTCTAGAGCCAGTTGGCATTTTATAGTAACATTAGGAAGGGTTTGAATTCGTGATGATGATCTTAAACCAGACAATGGCGCATGTCAAACATAATCAGTCAAATATAATTTCGGAAACTTATCTACAGCATTCATTTGATACGTTATTGAAGTAGTATTCATGTAAATTGGACCTGTGAATTTGGTTTTCACAAATATATATGTCTGTTATAAGATTTTCATTGAAAACAATAATTCATCATAAAATTGGAGATGAATATGTGAGATGTTACAAATTTACAACATTAATTATGCCATCTTCATTTCTTTCAAAGCAAAACGATCTGTGTTGAAAATCATGGAGTGGCTTTAACTGGATACAGAACACAGTCCATTTTTCTAAGACTGAATTAAAGGAAAAGATGGAAATGTGAAATATACCGTGCGACTGCTGTGGGAACCAAACTGCCCTCTCATAGGCCATGGTCTCGGCGAAGTAACCCCCGGCAACCTCCAGACGCGTGTGGAGGGGCGAGGTACGCAGCCGTCTTCCTGTGATGTACTCGAACTGTCGTGGGTAGTTGATAGCGTATCCTGATCCTACAAATCAAATAAGAGTCCTTTGTACTATGAGGATTGAACAAAAGTAACAATATGAGAATAAAAGGGGCAGTAGCACGTTTTTATGGGGAATATAAGGTGATGTCAGGAAAAGGAAAATTAATGTTTCCAATTGAAAGACAATGTAGCAGTAATAATTCAAATATATAACGTGAAGTTTAGCCATGCAATTGCTTTTTCTTACACAAAATGAATTAAATGTGTTCACACAAAATGGTCGCAAATGGATTTTATGTTAATCTTCATTCTTTGTCCTCTGACTATGGATGATTGGTTTGTGTAATGAGATTTTTGACACTGTCAAAATAATACATTTAGCATTAACTTACAATTATCAGTGAAAATTAAAACATAAAATTATCAAAAAAGGTGCTACTGCCCCTTTAAAAAACTCAAGTTTGTGCAACATCATCTCCAGGCATGTTCTTACTTTTGTTCCCAAGGTCATCATAGCTACATCTTATTCCTTTGCATTCAATCTCCATGAAATACATTTTTATTTTTTTTTCTCAAATTAACATTTTTTGATTCACCTAGTTTCATGTTATGTTCTTCACAAAATGCAGATTTTGTATAAATGGTGGAGAAATTATGCAGTTTAAGGGCAAAAGATGCAATTGAAAGACATTTGGTCATTGGAAAGTTTGAGGACCAGAAACCTATAAATCATAAAGAGCACAAATTTAAAACGAACAATAAAGGAGATGCAAAATATACCTCAGCAAACGAGACCTGGATTAAAATCAGAATGCCATTTAGAATATGTGTGTATCCTTTGAACACATATCATATTGGAAATGAAGAACTAAAGCTAAAGCTCTGTCATGATGCTTGATAGCCATTGGTTCCTTGCGAAGTTCTGGTGACTGGGGAGGACTAGGTTATGTACAAATAATGAATAAGATATAATTTTTGATAAATTATTTGAATAGAAACACTGTGATTATGCAGAATGAAATATCATGGTTCATACAGCTAAAACAGAATAAAATTCCCCTTCCTTTCTCTCTCACTTACCTAATTCATCCTTTTCTTTCTCTCTTATTTATATCACCCTTTATTTCCCCTCTCTCACTTATCTATTCCAACCCTCTCTTTCTCTATCACGTTTTGTTTCCCAAATTACCTTCCGTCCCATCTGTTATCATATTGGAAGATTATATTTATGTAAATATATTAAAAAAAATTTAAAAAAATGTTTTTTAAACAATTTAAAAAAATAAAAATTCCAGTACTTTTCAAGGACTTTCAAGGACATTTTACCCCTATTCAAGTACATATATTTGCAAAACTTTCGGTTTCGATGCCACCATTTTCCAAAGTGCTGCATTGCAACATTGGAATTTCCAAAATGCAATCCATCGCGAGAAGTGGAAATTACCGAATTGGTTGGAATGCTTCAAAGCTCGCAGTCTGGTTTCATTTCATTTCATTTTCTATCCATTTGCGCAGTTAGCAGAATGACCCGTTTTCGATTGTGATCCATGTCATGGTAACTTCCAGTACATTTTTGAAAATTTCAAGGACATCACAGCGAAATTCCAGTACTTTTTCAGGAAATTTAGTAAGCATTTTAAATTCAAGTACTTTTCCAGTATCAGAACAAAATTCAAGTACTTTTCAAGGCCCTTGCAAACCATGAATATGTAAACAAGTCATGACTGAACAGATTCCGTGTTGCTATTCTCAAAAAGAGAAGCTGAAATAAGTAACAGGGGCATTGAGCTTGTGCTGGAAAAATATCTTCGAGGTTAGTTAAGAAATAGGATGGAAATGATTGTTCGGCGCAAATAACCTGAAGACAAGTATAAAAGGAAATAATGAATCAACACTGTCAAGCTGAACCTGAAATATCTGACCATTTAATTAAGTCTTGAGAAAAAGGAACAAAACTTCTGAGAGGTTATGAACAAAACCCTTCAACTTTCGCCACAGATAAAAGATGACCAAAAACACAAGAAGTTAAAACTATCAATTTGTGAAGATGTGTCACGTGAAATGGTTTTTGATGATAAAATTGAGGACAAGATTACATATTGCCAATAAAATATCAAGAAAAACAACGATGTATGAAATTGAACTTAACATTATTCCATTTCAAATTATGTATTATAAATCATCAAACAAAATACATCAACAATATGTGTTATTAGGAATATATATTTTAGGACATTCCTGTTGATAAACATAAACTGTATCATATGAATATTTCATATCATCTGTCACAATAAAAATAATTAACAGCTGTGACTATTTGCATGTGACAAACCATAAATATTATGCCATAAGCCCTTTAAACTTAACATAATAGAAATAAATTCTTTCAATCTTAAATTTTTTTTGATTGAATGAATATTAGTGAAAGGAATATGGATACAGTTTGTTTTGATGAAAAGAATTATGAATATGGATGGAGTATAGCATTAATTAGTGATATTGTGTTCAGTTAATTAATGTAAATGAAATGAATTATGAATAATGATTAGTATGCATGCTCACAAATCAGAAATCATTATGATAATGTAAATATGCTTTATCTCATTCTCGTACATGATTAACCGCTTTTGTCTTGATTTATTCACATTTTCATCATTTTAGCTTATCTTGCTACGGTATTTACAATTGGTTTGTGATCATTTTCACTTCGCCTTAACTACTTTGAGCAAAAGATTACCAAAATCTTGTGTACAAAATTGTAGAATTGGTGACTATGTCGGACCTAAAATGGGCAAATATAGACTACCTTATAAAATTGTAGAATTGGTGACTATGTCGGACCTAAATGGGGAAACTATATACAGTAGAGATCAGATATAACAAACTCCAAAGGACCAAAGAATTTAGTTCGCTATATCCGGTGTTTGCTATACACATATAATTTTAAAGATATTATATAGGGACGGGACTTGAAAATTTGTTCGCTATATCCGATTGTTTGCTATATCCGAGTTCGCTCTATCCGTGTTCCACTGTACTAAAATTGTAGAATTGTTCACCTGTTTACCAGTTGCTATAGAAATATTATTTTAAATGCCTATGATGTTTTATTTTAAGCCGGCTGGAAAATTCAACAGGTCTGGTCAAAATGTTAGCCAGTTTATATATTTCATGACATAAATCATGGAATTTTTAATCCTATGCTGAATTGACATTAAACATGACACATCTTACATACAACTGAGTATACAAAGTGTCATTCAATCATTCTTGTTTACAGTTGGCAAATGCCTCCTAAGAGTCACTTTTTTAGACTAGTGTTCTGTTGAATTTATGATTAACATTCTTGACTCTCTTGACTCTCTTTGAGCAGGATATCCAGCCTGGAAAATCGCTATATAAATGTTCTTATTATTATGATCATTATACCCAGTCAACTACAGTAAGTACCAATGGAAATGTGAAGAAAAAGTTGCGACCATGGACTACATCAGGATGTGATGAGGATTATCAATACACATCAAATTCATGCATAAAATGTTTTTGTCCATTAGTATTTCAGGGAAGTAAAATGTGCAAAATATATCCATCATGACGTAGCAGACATCTGATTGGAACCTTCAATAACTTTATGCCCTTCTTCTTATTTCCAAACCACGAAGGCTTTTTTTTCCTGCCAAAGAGCATGTTTACCTTGTCTTCCTTAACATGATTTCACTAGTAATTAAGTTTTATTTTGCAATTTTTTATCGAAATTCAGTCCTGTTTCACTCATTGTAGCAAATGATCTTAGATTCAAATGCAGTGCAAAATGTGAGCATAATTCCCCAAAGTTGGCTGTGACCAAGTTTGGAAACATTGGGTTGAACAGTTGATGTGATATGGAGTAAACAAGAGTTTGAAAAGCAATGAAAATACAGTAGTGACCTTGATAATGAGGTCATGGTCACCAAACCACTGATGTCTGCGTAATGTAGGCTGTGACCTAATCTGAAGACTTTCTAAGGTCTCGTTATACAGTTTTTTCATTGTGAACAGGGGTCAAAGAGTTCCCACTTCAGAGAGCAAATAGAGGTCAGACAGTGTTTTACCCCTAAAGGAAAAGTTATATGAGGTATTTGAATAAGTCTTTCTTTCAGAATTAGCTAATATACTTGGCTGTCAGCATGTAAGAGTCATATATTGCTATGCCAATTGCAGAAGGTCAGGTGACCCACTCAAGGAAAGCTGTTCGGTCGCTTCCGGGTCCAAAATCCCAAGAATTTCCATGTGTGAATTTCATAGGGTATATTTTCAAATAGCTGTAGCTAAAAAGTAGTAAGGTCAATGTATAGTATATCATTGATTTTTTTATCAGGATTATGCATATCTTACTGCTGCTAGTGGTTAATAGTGACCTGATTCAATTGTAAAGGAGCGACAAGTCAATGACCGATGGCAATTAAACATTGGAGTCTATGGGGAAAAAAAAGTATAACAAGACCTAAGCAATGGTTCATGAGATATTGTGTAAACAAGAATTTGGACCTACGTATGTACAAAGTTGCTGAACAAAATGTTTGGCGCACGATTAACATGTATATTGAGATTTTATAGAGAACCTTTTGTGCTGTTGTCTTTTCTCACAGACTTTTGATATTGTTACACAAAATTAAACCCATCTTCCGCATGAAAAACATTAGTCAGATTAAGTTTAACCAACATCCTTGAAGCTCAACATTCTCTGACATAATGCTAGTCCCTTTTCCCTTCGTTTGAGTTCTCTAATCTATTGTTTAGTTGATTGTTAATTTGAGATAAAAGTTGTATTTGTTACAAAGAAGTACAAAACCCTTTAATAATAAAAGAAAATCATATTAAAGAAACCCAGTTTAGTTAGTGTAAAAGGATTATTAGAATACTTTAATCCTCTATCTACCAATATCAGCAATTATTAATAATTCATAATTAATTTTTGGCATGACAGTAATTGAATTATGACCTATTTGGGGACATAAGCGTACATATAAAAATCATTTCTTACGGCCATCATTTCCTGAAAATAAAATAATGTTCATCTATCTGTCGATAAAATAAATCTGACAAAATAAATTTCCGCATGTGTCCTTAAAGGTTTCGTATATGACTTTAATTTTAGCCAACTTTTTTTAATAAATGCTAAATTTGAATATTTTATGTTCAAAAAGTGTGAACATGTCAATTTATACTATAATATAAATCATAGCCTCAGTTGCAATATTTCCAGAGTTAAAACATTATTCATTCATTCACTCACTCATTATTACAAATGAAATATGATTAGGGATTCTTCAGAAAGCATGAAACTGATAAACATGCCTAATGCTTTAGAATAGTATGTAAACAAAATAAGTTATCTACCTAGAATTTCCTTCACTCTATCCCTGAGGAACTTCTTGTTGCTATGGAGACCAGCAAAGCGGCGAATGTCATGAATCCACAGGTCTATGCTGGGTTCCCCGTCAAGAATCCACTCGGCCATGTACTTGCCGACACCCCCGGCTCCAGCGATTCCTCGGGAGTTCATACCGGCCGCAACAAAATAGTTGTTTACCTGTGAAGATAGAGAGGAAAAGGGGCCTTTCTAATAATACTGAATATTAATAAAATTACATTAAAATTAAAACAAAAGATATGACTTAGACATGGAAACCTAAATGCCCCTCAGAATTCAAATGGAGAAATTATGGACTGGAAAGGAGTCTTTGAGGCCCTCGATTTGTTTGGCACTAATTATCATGATCAACCTTAATGTAAGAACTTTCTAACATTAAGATACCCTAAACTGATTTTGCTTTAAGGTTGAATCTGGACTGAAAGGTGAGGTGAGGTGAGGTGAGGTGAGGTGAGGTGAGGTGAGGTGAGGTGAGGTGAGGTGAGGTGAGGTGAGGTGAGGTGAGGTGAGGTGAGGTGAGGTTAATAGCCACTTTCAAGAGTATTACATTTATATCTAGTATCTAGTATGCTAGTATTATTGCAGGGAGAAAGCCCGCAACACTATTGTGGCTATGCATTGCGATGAAACCTGCGAGTATCGGCTGGAACTAGCAACCATGGGTGATACTGCACTGAATTTCAGTGTAGCATTGCACCCAAACCTGACTGCATGTAGAACAATTCTCTACTGCAGACAAAGATGCCGAGCGGGATTCAAACCCCGGACCTCCTGATCCAAAGTCGAATGCGCTAACCACTATCCCGCCCCCCTAACTCTGAAAGGACTGTGAGCCAGGATTTGCAAGGTTTGTTTCATGGTACTATTGTTTTCACGTTGAAGGACTCTATAAACTCTGCAAGGACTCAGCAGACATTGTGCTGTCAAGTCCCTGAACTCAGCAGGTCATGATCATATTTGTAGATTGATCACTGCTATAAACTAATCAAGATGTCCTCAGCATTATTTTGAGTAGTTATTGTATGATTTTCATCATGGATGAGTTTGGGCGAGAGCTAGGAAGAGTTTGGTGAGTTCCTACCTCCGGTGCCTCTCCGAGGATCCAGTTAGCGTCGGGGGTGAAGCTCTCTGGTCCGTTGACGAGCTGGCGGATCTCCGCGGTCTCCATAGCTGGCATCCTCAGTAGGATCTGCTCCAGGAGGATCTCTGTGATAAGAGTAGAAGTAGTAGAAGTAGTAGAAGTAGTAGTAATAGTGGTAATAGTAGTAGTAGAAGTAATAGTTGTAGTAGTAGAAGTAGTAGTAGTAGTAGGAGTAGTAGTAGGAGTAGTAGTAGATGTAGTAGTAGTTGTAGTAGTAGTAGCAGTAGTAGTAGTAGTAGTAGTAGTAGAAGTAATATTACTAATAGTAGTATATGCAATAATCATGCAGGATATCTTTATTACATTCATTGCGTCACTCGTAAAATTTCAACTTTACCCATGAAACTTGAAGAAATAAACCTGGTATGTGAAAAATTACATTAAGTATCCTTTATTCATAAACAGGAAAAATAAAATGACTCCTCTCCAGCCATAGGGGTGGACTTGGATGATTTGTGTCAAGCTCCTTAAATAACTGTTATAAACAACCACCTATCCCTAAACTAGGCATTTGGCTTTATGATATCAGGGTAAGGATGGAGCTACGCAGAACAAATACGCTGATGTAGCAGGGAGCATGTCAATCAGAGTAGAAGTCAACTCACGGAAGTGATCCCAGTCCTCTGGTAGCAGCTGAAACTCAAACTTGTCTGGTATCCCCTGCGTGAACACTGGCTTGGCTACGGGTTCAAACCCTCCTGCCAGGATTCCACCATTCCATTCTCGGAAATATGTGTAGCCATCGTAATCTCGTATCACTGAAACATGGAATGTAGCAATTGCAAATTCCATTCCATTAAAAAATCAAATGGAAATCCTCTAATCACTGAAATATGCACTTCTTCTAATATTTGTAAATGTTCCACATTTTGATGTTTAAAAATAGAGCCATTGACTCAGTAGCTCATCAGGCCAGGCTGTATATTTGATTTTGCTTTAGGGTGTGGCCAATATGTTTCCCCCCTTAGTAGGGGCTACAGGGTCACAACATCTACAATTATTAATCTTCACTAGTCAAGGAGTCTGTACATTATGTTTAAGCTTTCTAGGCCTTATTGTTCTCGAGAAGAAGATGAAAATAGCTTTTAAGGGCTTGGCTCCCTGTGGCCTTTATTAGGGGCCACCGGGCCACCAAAGCTACAGTTTTTAATCCTCACTAGTCAAGGAGTCTGTACACAAGGTTTCAGCTTTCTATGCCTTATGCTTCTGGAGAAGAAGATGAACATAGGTTTTTAGGGTGTGGCCCCTGTGGCCCTTATTAGGTGCCACCGGGCCACCAAAGCTACAATTTATAATCCTCACTAGTCAAGGAGTCTGTACACCAAGTCTAAGCTTTCTAGGCCTTATGCTTCTAGAGAAGAAAATGAAAATATGTTTTTAGGGCGGGGTCCCTATGGCCCTTATTAGGGGCCACAGGGCCACCAAAGCTGCAATGTATAATCCTCACTAGTCAAGGAGTCTGTACCAAAAGTTTCAGCTTTCTAGGCCTTATTGTTCTGGAGAAGAAGATGAAAATGGTTTTTAGGGCGTGGCCCCTGTCGCCCTTAGTAGGGGCCACAGGGCCACCAAAGCTACAATTTATAATCCTCACTAGTCAAGGAGTCTGTACACCAAGTTTCAGCTTTCTAGGCCTTATGCTTCTGGAGAAGAAGATGAAAATAGGTTTATAATAGGGACATTATTATTGGTCAGCAGTAAGAATATACACACAATGCAGTCCCCTTCTGGACCCACCCTTCAATCACATACCTGGCATCATCTTGTCTACTCCGTCGAATGGTTTGGTGACGATGTAGTAGTGTTCACACGAGTGCAGAGGGACCTTCACTCTAGGACTCGACTTCTTGCCGATTTCTCTAGCCCACTGCAAGTAGATAACAGTACATACTTCTATCACTTGAGTTTACATCCTACTACATAAGTGCATAATACTATGTCTCCGTGTTTGCTTCAACTTATACCCTGATATCCATTGAGCCAAAACTCTCCTTTTGCTGACGGTTGGTTACTCAACGGTATTTATAGTCTGTTTTCAGCCAAGCTATTTTTAACTCCATACACTTTCATCTCGCATTGTCTCTCATAAAAGAATGCTGCTCAGGAGCTCAGCAGAAGCGAGCAGTAGGACATAAGATATATTTTCATATAGCACTCTCATTGGTTAATTTGCATCACACCGTGAGTATGCATAACAAAACCCTGGAACCAGTATGACGCTATTGCTGAAAGAGCATCATTTGATTGGATTGCTACATATAGTGAAACAAGGGTTTGGTAATATGGATAACAGGGTATATGTTGGAGCCTAAGGCAGAGACAAATATATACGCTGATGTAGCAAGTTGTTGATTGTATTGACATTGAAGATAATACAATGATACTTAAGAAAATCCCTCTTTTAGATATTTCAGAGAATATAATTGTTTTAAATTTTATTCCTTTTCTTATCAATTCGAATTTGATCTATACATCAATACAACAATGGTTACATTGTTGGCACATTATTATTCATACAAGTTATAGACATGGATGCTGGATAACAAGATTGTCATGTTACAAAATTCAGCATTAAGGCTATAGCAGTGCTAGAGGAAATCCTGATATCCTCGACATTTATTGACGATTCGTATGGTTTCCAAATGGAAAGTTTTGAGATATAGAATGCCACTTTCTCAATCTTGCAATAGATTTTGTAATGCCATTTCAGGTAAAAAAAAATAGAACCCAGGCCTCGATTAGAACCCGGAGGGTAAAGGGGTGCCGAGTGAAATAGAACCCTGGGGTTGTATTGGAGGAATTACGGTATTTATCTTCTAAATGATAGAGTTAGCTCCACCCACCTGCCCACCACAGTTCACAAAGTATTCACAGTTCACTGTTCCCAGTGATGTCTCTACACCACAAACTCGGTTGTTCTTTGTCAGTATTCTCTTCACTTCAACATCTTCAACTATCCGGCCACCTGTTGGACACAAACAAAGGTCTCAATGATAAGCTTATTAATTGAATATTTGGATAGTTGTTTTCTCAATTGGACGTCTGCGTTTAGAGACAATGGATCAATCAGATGATCCTTTTAAAGTTGATACTTTTTTTGTAAAGACTATCACAATAGTGGGTCAAATATGTCAATCACTTCCACAATAGTATTCTACAAAAGTCAAATCAGGGTCAATATTTGATCTTTATGTAGTGTCTATTTTAAACGAAAGATTATCAACCTACCCTTCTCTTTGACCAGACCTGAAAACACCATGGCAACGTCTGGCGCCGTGGTAACCCCATCTTGAGGAATGAACAGACCTCCCTTTAAGGGAAAAGAGGTGACATTAGCTTTAAAGGGAATCAACAACCTAGCTTGTTAAACCTAATTGACCATCGTAATGAGAGAATCCAGACGGATAAGGGGGGGGGGGGGGGGGGGTCACGTGACACAAACTTAGTACTGGTTGTCAGCTGTAAGCAGTTCGTAACCAAACAATTTCGCCCTACCGAGCATTTACGACTCTTTCGAGGCCCTGCTAATAAAACTCTGGAAGGGAAAAAAATTCCGGTTGCCGACCCCCTTTAAGCAGAAAGAAAATTGATTCAACAATCAATGAAACTCTTTGATCACAAAAAATATAAATAATGAAAATGTCTTGTTAAAGTCAAATCAGTTTTCAACAACATAATGAAGAAAATTGAGTCTGTTTGTTTAATGCACAACATTTAAATGCAAAATGCAGTGTTGTCAGATTAGTCTCATAAAACCAAATAAAAGTTGCAATACACTGATTCTGTTGAAGTACAACTCTGATCGATACTTTAGTTTTCTGTGCACAATAGTCTGAGAACAGCCCGTATAGTTGCATGTTCTTATGTAAAATCACTAGTCAATCAAAAGGCCTCGAGAAGCTAGAGAAACAATATGAAGACACTAAGTATTTCTAAAATCACAGAAGCCAGCCAAGCAATAATTTGAATATCTATTCCTTGATCATGGCTAATCTAAATAAGACTTGTAATAAAATCAAGGTATCGAGGTCTCTACTCACCACAAGGTCATCTGTTTTTATTGATGGTACAAGATCCTTGATTTCATTTGGGGTCACAATATGAGATTCTGCATTGCCGTAACTGTAATAGAAATGTTCTTTAAGCAAACATAAAATCCCATTTACAAATGCAGAGAGTGGAATCTTAATATAGTTAAAGACACATGAAAACTTGTCATATTCTCGTTAATATATTTCCCAATTAATGAAATCATCATTAAATATATAGACAATTCATCACAGATTGAGATAATAATAATAATAATAAATTTATATAGCGCCTGATTATCCAATCAGAGATTGCTCAATGGCGCTTGATCTATACATTCACCCTCAGATATTGGGTTCTATATACGTATAGATACTTTATACATGATAGGAGAAAGGGAAAGTAATTTATTCATCTGATGTACTCTGGTAATATCTCTACATATTTACCCGCTGACTGCCTGTGATCTTCTCAGCGTAATCATCCGATCTTTCGTCCGAGCGATGGACACACTGCCACACTGTTTCCACCCTAGAACAACATCAAACTTATGATATGATTCTATCACATAAAAAACAATTTAAGGATTGTTTTGCGCCTCTATTGATGTATAACACCAACAAATTGTATAAAATCACGTAACGTAAGGTAGTGATTTTATACAAAATTTGTTGCTGTTAAACATCGACAGAGGCACAAAACATGGAAAACAATACTTATAATTACAAAATCAACCTAATAACAAAGATTTTCTTAATTACTTAAAAAAATCTAACATTTATGTTGTGAGATTGTGGTTTGTTACACGAAACAACACAACAAACCTTGAGAACTCTATAAACTAAAACGGCAGAAGATTAAATTTTGTTTTCGCAGCAATTGACACCCATGCAATCACATTTCGTCTTTACCGGAATCCGTATTTTTTAAATAACCCTAATTAGCATGTCCGCCGTTTGCAAGACGCTCTGAGCAACTCGTAGTTATTAAAATGCTGACTTTCTGGTGATGGTATGGTTTTCGTTAGGGAGAGGAATGTATTTACTTGTTACATTGTTCTCATTTGTTAATGATAGAGAAGGGTAGATGGGCCCAGAATAGATTAGAACTTGCTCAACGAACATGTAGATACTGCTCGAATGAAGTAGAAGACGAGTTTCATGTATTATTGATATGTCCTACTTTCAATAATGTCAGGAATATTTATATACCTAGCTACTACCATAGACGTCCTAGTTTGTTTACATTCTAAGAACTTCTAAATAGTGATTGTAAAAGTGTTAATTTTAATTTAGCGAAATATGTGTATCCGATTGGTCTAATAAAGAATCTGTCTGTCTGTCTGTCTGTCTGTCTTTCTGTCTGTCTGTATTTACTTGTTACAAACGCAGATGGGAAGTGATAAGATATGTTTTATCTGTCTTTGCAACAGAACGTAACTCGCAACTGTCAAAACCGGACTATTGCGTCAGATGATTGTGACGTCACAAGGAATGAATGCACGGGGTATGGTTGCACATTTTCTGCATTCATCGAGAAATTGCAGCAGGTTTTTCACCGCTCTTGTCCGTCACGGATATTAGTATAACAAAATCTTTTTGTAATTGTTATATGATCAAACTAGACCCTGATGAGATTAGGTAAAGGAAGTATGTCATATGACTTTCAATAGCAAATTCAGAATTGTTTTTAATGAGCAAACTGCTTAATACAAATCTGCATGAGTTTCATAAAATTTATAATATGTCCAATTTTGATATTTCATATATTGACTCTGTTCTATTTGAATCAAAAGAACATACAGAAATTGCCCTCTTCCTTTTAGTGACTACCTGCTACAGAGTTGACACGAGCAATGATTTAATGATGTCACAGATAACACAATGCAGCCAGTCATCTTACTGCAAACAACTGTTTATAGGTAAAACAAAACTTGCACATATGAAAAATTTGGCAATTCTAATTTAAACCATATGGGTATCAAGGGATCTAACTGTTACAACTTGGAACACACAGAGGATGGGCAGTGTTGTTCCTAGGTGATCAGTTGAGGGGGTCGTTTTGGCAACTTTTTAGCAGATGAGCCCCTTTTCAATGGTAAAAGTATCTTACATCTAATAACTTTAAGGAACACCAAGCCAATTTCTCAAGGAGCCTCTAGGGAAAACATGTACACTGAATCAGATGAGGTTTGATTGATATTTTCTCCGAGGATTTGACTCACCTAGACCGTATCCTTGTTCCTCAAGTTTCTTGTACAGGTCCCGACTGTACGATGTTAGCATTGTATCGGTCACGCTCTGCCGCACACAACCGATCAATCCCACCGAGTGCCATGTCGTACCACAAGTCAGTCTGAAGAGAAGTGGAATAAATGATAAGAAAATATAAACATTTTGTTTTGATATTGAGAAAGATATTAGTAGATATTGTTTGAACTCATTTAACCTTGAAGGATAGTATATTCGGTGCCGCCGATTAAAAAGCGCTCTGTGCGTCCGTATAGGTCCGTACTTCCCCCTTGTTCAGGTACCCATTTGTACAGCTGGGTGAACTGAGTGCAATGCGGATGAAGAGTCTTGTTCAGGGACACAACACAGAATGAGACCCAAGTCACAAATGTTTGGTGTCTCCACCGGGATTCGAACCCGGGTCTCGGGGTGAGAGGCAAGCTTGCTAATCACTACACCACTGTGCTATAGAGTGGCTTTCAAAGGACTGAGTCTAAACAGTTTAACAACTATTAGTATCTTGATTCTTGATACATAATATACATTGAAATGACTTTATGGTCTATTCTAAAGTTGTGATTATACAGTTTTTTGCGATATGATACATATCTGTATACTCATAATGACAATTCTACATGATTAATATCATGATACACTTTTAAAATCACACCTCTAATTGTCAAATACATGTATCTTATTGTTATACAGTAGAACACGGATATAGCGAACTTGGATATAGCGAACTTGGATATAGCGAACTTGGATATAGCGAACTTGGATATAGCGAACAATCGGATATCGTGAAAAAATTTTAAAGTCCTGTCAAAAGCCCTATGCACGGTGGCCAAACGTTGTAGCGAACACCGGATAAAGCGAACTAAATTCTTTGGTCCCTTGGAGTTTGTTATACCGGTATCCGTGTTCTACTGTACAATGATCTCTTCTGCTATCATTACATCCGACCTACTTCAGAGATATAAAGTGCAAATAACTGTCTCAATTTCATATGCAATGTAAGTAACATGATCCATTCAAAACAATCATGAATTTATTTCTTGTTCATTTATTGATTCCATGTTTATTAACTTGTAGTCTTTCTCCATTAACTCGACATCTCCAATAATTCGAATACAAAATATTTTTCTGAGGTCACAAATTCAAACAACTTTTAATATTTCAACCAAAAGCCAAAATTTCAAACATTGCTCAAATTCATTGTTTTGTTTTGAAAAAAAAAGATTATTGAAAGCTCACCTTTGCAGTCTTCAATGTAAAGTACCTTTGTAATGACGACAACATCATCATCATCATGATATGGTTAATCATAAAAACTATGCATCAAAATTATACATGTACATATCGACCATAATCAAAAGTGAAAATTTAACCTTATAAATTTTATGAAAATCTTTTGAAAATCTGAGGGTTGAATTAATAGAGAAACTAATTTTTTTTTTATAGACAAATATAGTTAAAAATCGTTTTGTTTATCTAATCCGCTGTAATTGCACCCGACCTACTTCATATATATATAAGCATATATCTACATCCTAAGCTTGTCAATTATACAGGTGACATGATTCAGCGACCTATACAAATTACATATCAAGGTCATCAACATGTCAACATCTTTATTTACATGCTTCTATCGTGTGATATCAAAATTATCACATAGACAGCTATCTTATGACACGTCAAGTAGTCTGGATATTTCCTGTTCTTGACCGGGTAAAACCTGTCAAATCTGGCATATAAACATGTGTGATTAAATAGAAATAGCATGTGATATCAATTGGGATATAGGCCAATCAATATTGATAACCAATTTCTAACGACAAAAACCTTTTTACATTCCAGATTTTTTAGGCAACCATTCTGCAACGTATCATTTAAACGTTAAGGTTGCAATCACCATCATAATCCCCATTGGCAAAAGATATCAAAGTAAAAATAACAAATAGGTCTACATTAAAATTTCTCATTAATCTCATTTTAAGGACAATTAATTTAGTAGGGTCAAAGAAGGCGGGTAGGGGGGTCGCCTTACTCCATGGTCTATTTTCACTGATTTAACATTTCATTTTACGAGATTATGTTTCCAATCCTCTTAATGCGAACAATGTTATCTAACAAATCTAATAAGGCTAAGCTTATGCAGTTTGATCTATTACTCTCTACAATCATCACAAAAGCTTAAAGGGGCAGTAGCACGTTTTTTGATAATTTTATATCTTACATTGTTCACTGATAATTGAAAGTTAATGCTAAATGTATTATTTTGATAGTGTCAAAAATCGCATAACACAAACCAATTATCCACAGTCAGAGGACAAAGTATGAAGATTCACCTAAAATCTCTCGGCGGCCATTTTGTGTGAACACCTTTTATTCATTTTAAGTAAGGAAAAGGAATCTTTACTTTATCTTTAACTTTACATCATATATTTGAATTATTACTGCTCCATTTAGTTTAAATACATTGTGTTTCAATTGGAACCATTAATTTTTATTTTCCTGACATCACCTTATATTCCACTTAAAAATGTGCTACTGCCCCTTTAAATGTCATGATTTCACATTCAATGATAACAATATGATTTTTTTGCTAATCTAGTGCTTTATTGGCTGTTTAGATTATAACTGCACAGCCTGTAATCTCAATTGATAGTTAATAAGAACAATTTGTCATGCCCTTAATTCCCTAACAATATGTCACTGATAACTGCCTTTGAGGTCCGATCTACATATATAAGCAAAGCAACAGCTGCTATTTTAATCAAATTACCAGAAAATTCACAAATGACCCCCAAAACAATTGTGACACATTTCTCTAGCACCTAAATCAACAGCTAGATTATAACTTTTTTAGTCATCATTCAATGCATAAATATTGTCAAATACTTAATTGTTAATACTTTTTTATCCTAGCTATTAACTTGAGGTTTGTAACAAGCCAAAATACCATTTGCTCAGCTTCAGCAACAAGATTTAAAGGGGCAGTGGCACCTTTTTCGTTTTTTTTATATTTAACATAAACCAATTATCCATAGTCAGAGGACAAAGTATGAAGATTCACATAAAATCCATTGGCGGCCATTTTGTGTGAACACCTTTTATTCATTTTGTGTAAGAAAAAGGCTAAAGTTTACATTATTTATTTGAATTATTACTGCTCCAATTAGTTCAAATGCATTCTCTGTCAATTGGAACCATGTATTTTAATTTTCCTGACATCACCTTATATCCCTCTAAAAATGTGCTACTGCCCCTTTAAGGCTATTATAATTGATAACTTTTTATTTGTGTATGTGCATGAGTGTATATTCATGTATGGTATATATATCTAATGTACTAGCCTAGACTAATATTTAGTCTATGAAATGAAAATATATCTAACCATAACTAATGAATAAAGTAGCCCACTGAAGCTGTTCATTTTCGAAAACATCAGTGAATTTTACTTGCTACATTAATGTTGACTTGTGTGGGTTATATTTGGTTTGAGGGGCTATCAGACAGAATAGTATTAAACCAGTTGGCCTTGAGTCAATAAAGTCATTGAAATTCTATATACTGGTATATTCATAAATAACTCAATTTTATTTACATATATTATGTGTGAACGCCATTACCGTAATTTCTCTATAAATACGACCCTAAAATTTTCAAAACTTTTTCTGAAAATGTCTATGGTTGAACTATTTTTCACTTTTTATCACTCATTCGCCACCATGTTTGAAATTTAAATGTATAGGTTTTATTGATGAAACACCACATAATAATTGAAATGTCTTTATCATGAAGATATTTTTATTTCTAAAGTCGAGATTATTACACTTTGTAACTTGTTTTGTTCACGAGAATAAAATAAGTTCAATTAAAGTAGCAGTAACACGTCCTTATTTCCTAAAAATTTCCCCAAATAAACATTAACTTATGTTTAATCATTCTATCTGATTATTAGTAGTTGTTGAAAAATTATTAATTATCAAAACAAAAAATACTGTCAGCCAGTTTTATGTGAACACCTCTTATTCATTTGAGGTAGGGAAATGGATTCATTGATTGAACTGAACATTGATGTTCATTTCAAAACCTACTTCTTTTGACTGAAAAGTTGCAAGTGAAAAATAAATTTTTGTTTTTGGAGATAACTTTGTCTATCTTTTACATTTGTGCTACGGTCCTGTTCAAGGACAGTCCTATTGTGGTATTTTAAAGGGGCAGTAGCATGTTTTTTGATAATTTTATATTTTAAAATTTTCACTGATTATTGTAAGTTAATGCTTAATGTATTATTTTAACAGTGTCAAAAATCTCAATACACAGGCCAATCATCCATAGTCAGAGGACAAAGTATGAAGATTTACATAAAATCCATTGGCGGCCATTTTGTGTGAACACCTTTAATTCATTTAGTGTAAGAAAAAGGAATTGTATGGCTAAATTTTATATTTGAATTATTACCGCTCCATTTAGTTTAAGTACATTGTCTTTCAATTGGAACCATTAATTTTAATTTTCCTGACATCACCTTGTACTCCCCCCTAAAAACGTGCTACTGTCCGTTTAAGGAAAAAAAATACTAGAAGACGCAGTGATGTATTCTATTCTTTTTCAACACGTTAAATCTAGATCAACTAAAATGTTACCCACACTAACATATTTGAAAATAACTCATGTAATTATCAAATATGAACATAAACAAGGAAGAACTCTTGAATTTTGTTTCCACAAAAATACCCCGATAGGACTGTTCCTTTAAGACAAAACAAAAATGGGTGTATTTGGTGCTAATGTAACTTCTCAAAATAAAACAAGACACTATGCAGTCTTTAAGCCTTCTCCTTGAAAAAAATTAAGTTTGTGTCCCAAATTGTGACAAACACCAGCTTTGGCCTTGACATATGAGCTGTGAATCATAACTATTTCTGGTCATGTATGTTTAAGCTTCAAGCAGACGTGAATATTTTTTTGGCACACAAAGCCCACAGGAAGCATTTAACCATGACATCTAAACACATAGAAAATCAAGCAATTATCTAGTTAAGTTCAGCAAAGTTGGCATGTAATTTTTCTGACATTATATCAAATAATTGGTAAATTTCTTTCCAAATTCAATAGAATAGCTGATGGTTCATTATCCCTTATTACATACATTTATCATATTATGTCATAATTTTGAGGTTGCATAGAATGATTGAAGTCCTTAGTTCTAGTGTTAATGAAATATCAATACCTTTTTCTAAACATAGAGCCATTGGCTCTGTAGTTCATCAGGCTTTACATTTGATTTTGCTTTAGGGTGTGGCCAATGTGGTTCCCCCTTAGTAGGGGCCATAGGGTCACAAAATCTACAAAAGACCCTTATTAGGGGCCACAGGGCCACCAAAGCTACAATTTTTAATCCTCACTAGTCAAGGAGTCTGTTCATAAAGTTTCAGCTTTTTAGGCCTTATGGTTCTGGAGAAGAAGTCGAGATTACACAAAGTTTACAGACGGATTGACGGACGGACGGACGGACGGACGGACAGATACACGGACGAATGCCAGACACCATGCCATGCAATAAGCCCATCGGGCCTTACAGGTCAGATGAGCTAAAAATATGATCAGTTCATTATACAATAGATTCCCTTATCAATATGAATATCAAAGTAAACAATGACATGGCAAAACCTTTTCATATCAACCATATAAACAAAGATTAATCAATACTTTCGTATTATCGCTCAATTTAAAAGTAATGCTCAATGATATTTCTTTCTTAGCAAACTCAATTCTGTTTATGTTGGGAGTTTTGCAAACACTTCTAGAAGCAGTCTGACGCTTGAGTCTATAATTGAAAGCCTTGGTTAAATTAATAATCTTGGAGATGAAAATAATTTTTTCTCTTTTAGAAATGCAGAAAATTCTGTTCCTCAAGTAATGTTTTTCAATCTTGTGAGTCTTGAAAATATTCGGTTTTTATTGCACCATGTCTGACAAATGCGCACCTCTCCTCCAAAACCCTTCAACTTTTATAAAAGTTCTAGAAAAGTGATTTACAGTTTTTATATGTTTTTGAGAAAAACAAAATGCTATTTCAATCACACAAGTTATAAGCAAGTTACATTAGAAAAAATTAAAATCTTTTGGATTGTTTGAAGAATTATCTTTAGAGAAATAATCTTTATATATTTGAGGCATAACTAAGATTGCTTGATATGAATATGTATATTTTAAGCATGTTATAGAAAATGCTCTGTAGTTCATCGGTTCTACAATACATATATAAAAGCCATGATATAGCAGCATTCTTCAGGATCAAATCTTGGGGTAACTTTGACCATTTCTGAACTAATAAACACTTTGCTATGGTTAAAGTATCTCACATAGCGAATCACCCCCGCATCCTGCTTTAAATACTCACAAAAGTTTGAAAGGATTACGAAAGCTACGAGTTGTGGCTTGCAAGGTTTTTTGTATGCTGCTATAGCTAACACATTGAAGGCCCTATTAAATCTGCTAGGACTTGCAAGACATTGTGCTAGAGAGTCCCTGAACTCAGCAGGTCATGATTGTAGATTGATCACTGCTTTAGACTTCTCGAAATGTGCGGGACACCATATCAAAAGGTTGGGCCAACAAAACACAGACTCCTTCTAGGGACAACACTGTATTAGGATGCACTTTATCCACATTGCACTCAGTCACCCAGCTGTGCAAATGCTACCTTGAGTATGTTCCTTAGATATCTGAGTGGTAAAAGTACCCTTCTTATCATTACTAGGCATTGAAATTGCAATTGATATTATCATTATTCCAGGTATTTAATTAATTACATTGATTAATCTCACCTGCCCTGTTCCAGTAGAAGAATGTCCGTGACGCCTCGTTCCGCCAGGTGGTACGCTAACGAAGTCCCGATGACCCCACCACCACAGATGACCACCCTTGCTTGAGACGGGAGGTTTACTCCGGTTATATATCGTCTCTGATGTCCATTTGGATCAAACTTAGCACCACTCTCAGTCAAAGTTCTATATGAGTATGTTTTCGACCTCTCCCCATTTCTCTGGTTCCAAGTGTGCAGTGAAGCACAACCAAGTCTGGAACAAAGTTTGTGTGAGGAGGAACTCGAAGTGACCCCCTCCCTCCATCCTCCGCCCCTCAGGGACCTACTGCAGCAGTTACGTAACGCTCCACTCAAGTGCGACATTATCCCTTCTCTGTCAAGGCTGTGAAGTGTAACACTTTCTTATATAACACAAGTGTTTGTAGTCTTCTCTTCTCACACAGCTACCTGTCCCGGCCTGTCAGTCTCACATTATGAATACACACACATAGCCCTGATATACACATCCATACAGACCAGATTATTCCAGTCACAATATCAGTCGGGCTGGTCACAGTCTCTTATATTTAATTGACATATGTAAGTGAGGATGCATCACCACATGCTAATGTACAATCTGCTCAGGCTTAGCTCGTTCTCTGCATCGTCGTATTAATATTTCATTTCTTGTTTATCTTGTCTGCACAAGTTGTATCTGAAATAGTAAAAAGATAAAAAATAAATTAACAAATTTCATAAATCTGCTCAGGTTTAGGGCACTCTCTACATTATCCTATCTTATTATTTTTTTCACCTTGTCTGCATAAGTTGAATCTGAAATAGTAAAAAGATAAAAAATAAATTAAAAATTTTCATAAATCTGCTCAGGTTTAGGGTGTTCTCTACATTATCCTATCTTTTTTTCTGCACCTTGCCTGCATAAGACGTATATGAAAAAGTAAATTATTAAGATGAAAATGATTATTAAAATTCTCATGCAATCTACTCAGGTGTCTCTATCTACATTGTCCTATCTTTTTTCTTTTTCTTTTCACCTTGGCTGCATAAGTTAATTGTATCTAAAAATAGGAAAATATTTAGATGAAAATTAACATTCAAAATGGTCATGCAATCTGTTTAAGCGTAGATCATTCTCTACATTGTTCTATCTTATTTTTTTATATTTTTCACCTTGGCTGCATAAGTTGTATTTGAAATAGGAAGATATTTAGATGAAAATGCCTATCAAAAATGGTCATGCAATCTGCTCAGCCTTAGGATGCTCTCAACATTGTCCTATCTTATTTTTATTTTTGTCACCTTGGCTGCATGAGTTGTATCTGAAATAGGAAAATATTTAGATGAAAATTAATATTCAAAATGGTCATGCAATCTGTTCTGGCGTAGATCGTTCCCTACATTGTTCTGTCTTAATTTTGTTGTTGTTTGCCTGCATAAGTTTTATCTGAAATAGGAAAATAATTAGATGAAATTAAATGTGAAAATTGCATTATCAAAAATGCATTATATGCATTAGGTCATTATGTACATCGTCATATCAAATTTTCATGTTTTGTTCACCTTGTCTGCACAAAATTAGTAAAATATTAAGATGAAATGAGTATAAAAATTGCATTATTTAAAATGCACATGCAAACTGCTTAATTAGGTCATAAACTATCATATTAAATTTCATATCTCCACAAGTTGTGTCTCGAAAAATAAAAGTTAAGTAGATGAATATGAATATGCATAAAAAAGAAGTAGTGAACACACTGTGCAAGCAAATCTTAGTTAAGCCGAGGTCATTTTGTGCCTTGTTATATAAAATTCTCATTTCTTGTTTTCCTACAATAGGCGTATACCTGAAAACATTAAATTATCTAAAGAAAATGCATGTATGCATTGAAAAAAGTAGTGAGAGAAACATGAACAATGCAAACTTAGGCTAAGGCTTAGTAAGGCCTTAGCAAGTAATCAAGTTGAGCTGTAACACTTAAACATTTCATGTTTTCATTTTATAAGAAGGTGTATTAAAAAAAAGAAATATCAAGGTGAATATGCATTTACAATGAAAGAAAACCAAGTGAGAGAATCATGAATGAAGGGCAAGTTTATCATTTCTACGGTGTATGAAACACACCTGAAAATTATCCAGCCGTTAAGTAATATTTTGTTGATTATGATGATTAAAGTTAAGGAAAACATGATTGAAATGAAAATAACCGAAACACTAGTCTTTTCATGTTTATATTACATTATAACCTCTTACGGTATTAGCCATATCATCGCAAGAGGCTATAATGCACATGTGACACACTTCGCTGCACATGGTGTTTGGGTGCACTGAACCATGAAGTGCAGTTCATTTCATGGCCTTAACTATTTATTCCTGACAAAGGTTTTTATTAAAAAGATTTGTGTATGTTTGCCTCAAGGCAGTTAGAGTTTAATGGTTAGGAACTAAGCTTCAAAAGGAAATACATTATAATAGTCGTGATTATCTATAAAGAATTTATCGCAAATTTTAACAGCATTTATCAAGTTGTGATATTTAATAAGGTTAAAGGGTTATCTGTTTTAATCTATCATGTATAATAGTCGCACTGCATTTAATTCATGCTTGAAAATTATACTAGAATTCTTATCAAAACACCATTCAAAAAGCATAAAAAAGTTCATATCATAAATATTGGCTTTCAACTTCTTTATCACTTCAAGAAATGATGATGGAAGAAGAGAAATCAGTGCCTATCCATGATGCGTTTCTACAGCATTTCCACTTCAAAATGTGATTTCCCACTCTTCAGATATTGGTTGAAGCCATTTATCACAAATATTAAGAAAAACAGTATCCATGAAATGTTGGTCTATACACGTATGTAGATAAACATTACAAATATGAAACGTTGAGGCAAGAGATTAGAAACAAAACCAGTTTAATAAGCGTCAACATTTTTATCAATATCACTGATGGGCTATGCGATATTGTAAGCCAATGAAAACAAGTCTTTCAAACAACTTTATCACACACATCTATCACCCAATTCCATGATGAGAACAATTGACAATGATTGATTTACTGGTTATTTGACTGATATGTTCACCAGTACATTTCAACGTGAATACGATCCAAAAATTCCTGTCAGGTTTTCATGTTGGAGTAATTGACATGATTCTGTGCATGACAGCATGGGGCTTATATATCAAGGAAACTTTTCACAAAACCTATATGAAAATATAACATTATCAAATAATTTTATGAAGACAACAAAAGACAATTTACAAATGATAGATCAGTTAATCATTGAACTGATTACAATTACGCTGTGATTATAAACCTAATATTCTTCTGAGGTTTTCATGTCAGGGAAACTTTTAACAAGTCTGATGACATCATATTTCTACCATTTTCACAAAACAAATAATAACCTTACTACTTCATCACACATTCCCAACTTCTTCATTAAACAAAACTTGCACCTATCTCAATTGCCTTGCTTAAAGGGGCAGTAGCACGTTTTTTGATAATTTTATATTTTAAATGTTTCACTGATAATTGTAAGTTAATGCTAAATGTATTAATTTCATAGTGTCCAAATTCACAGTACACAAGCCAATCATCCATAGAGGACAAAGTATGGAGATTCACATAACACTGGCGGCCATTTTGTGTGAACACCTTTAATTCATTCTGTGTAAGAAAAAAGAATTGCATGGCTAAACTTTACGTTATATATTTGAATTAGTACTGCTTTCTTTAGTTTGAATACATTGTTTTTTAACTGGAACCTTTAATTTTCATTTTCCTGATATCACCTTATATTCCCCCTAAAAACGTGCTACTCTCCCTTTAATTGCCTTACTGAACGGTGCCAAATTAGGGGTGCCCTCATTAATGAGAAGTTGCACCACCAGGAGATTCTGATTGGGCTATCAAGTTCAAGTGCAGTATTCTGAAGAGTTGCCACAGACAAGATAACAAAATGTAGAAAATATTAATGAGCCACTGAGACTAAAATTTGTTATGCCTTGTGTTTGGGAAATTTGTAATTATCATATGTTTCAAGAAATCACTGATTCTGTTAAAATCTCTATGAAAAGATTCTGTGAAATGAAGTTTGAACAAAAATTAATTCAAGTGAAAAAGTATTCACAAGATGTTTTTTTTGGAATATTTACCTAAAATCTCTCAGAGAACCATGTCATTACAACCAAGATTGTTTACAGAACTCAAATTATGAATTACATAATAAATAAAAAAATAATAACAAACTAAAGTTTAGGCCCAATCTCAAAAGTCATTGTGACACATATATTTACTATTCAACATTGTACAAACATACAAGAGTCTGAGGGTTGAATTGTGAGATTTGAAGTGGATCAAAGTAAACAGATAGAAATTGATTGAAAATATACATGTCACTGGCACCACTGGATTGCAAACAACATAACAAAAGCTTTAAATGGATATCATCCAAATATGGAGGATATCGAGATTATTAACCAAGGAAGTGTGCCATATGACTTTTATTAAACTAGTATAAAACTAGCGACAAAAGTCATACGACCGACTTCCAAGGTTGGAAATTTCTTTATTACCTATTCTATTCAAATCTATTCTATTAGAAAAATCAAGAATATTGCCCTCTTCCTTGCAACGGTAGCAACAGTGACTTCAAGAACAATGGCTTTATTACGTCACAGACATAAATATACGGGGAGTCGCGCTACAACAATCATTGCTAGGCAAAGATGATATGCGCACATGTCCTCATATTGTAATTTTGTCCTCATATTGTAAAATTACCTTATGGGTAATAAAATAATAAATGTTGTGTTGTGCTTTCGGGTAAAACAATTTGAAGTCTTGTCTCCTGAGCCACAAGACAAGGAATGACACTGTCACAGAGATGGTACATCAGGGTTAGAAATGACTACTCCAGTCAACAGCCCATGGCTAGTCATGGTTCGTACAGCCAAAACAAAATAAAATTCCAGTACTTTTCAAGGACATTTTACCATTTTTACAGTACATATATTCGCAGGTTAAGTGACAAAACTTTCGGTTTTGATGCCACCATTTTCCAAAGTGCTGCAGTGCGACATCAAAGTTTTCCAAATGCAATTGATCGTGAGAACCGGAAATTACAGATTTTGTTGAAATGGTAGGAAGCTCTCAGACTGGTTTTGTTTCATTCCATTCTCTATTAATTTGCGCAGTTAGTAGAACCATGATATATCCGTGTTTTAGATTGTAATCAATGTCACAGTAAATTCCAGTACATTTTTGAAAATTTCAAGAACATATATATATATATTTCCGTGAAATTCCAGTACTTTTTCAGGACATTTAATAAACATTCTAAATTCAAGTACTTTTCCAGTATCAAAACAAAATTCAAGTACTTTTCTAGGCCTGTGCGAACCATGCTAGTGAAAAAGGTGCTTGGCTAGTAAAAAGCAATGACTGGTAGTCCGATGGACTTTGAATTCAAAAGCAATATGATAATTATGATTATGTAGATGTATTGAGCTAGTCTGAATGTGTCTGGGCTAGGTCTCTCAGATATACACTAGTCTGAATGGCTAGTACTGCATTAGGACTAATTTCGACTCCTGTTAATTGCTTCATTACTTAATCAATTGTTTCATTATACTGAGCAGACGTGAACATAGAGACAGGAGGTCTGCAAATTACATCATAACATGACATCATCTTTTAGACCCTGGTCACTGACTTACTTACCTGAGATATTGCTGAAAATCAATTGTACTCTAAAGAACATAATAGCAAAGAAATTGTTTCTCACGGGGTTTGAACCAGCCTTGATATTCCACAGTCTGAATGCACCAATGTTTTTGACGAAAGCTCATCTTACCAATTGCAAGGACGGCAACAAAAGCTTTCAATATTAATTATATCATGTTAGGGGCAGGTTACTCCAGTGTACCATGTGTTACACATGATCGCTACTAAACGCTATTTAAAAACAACAATAAAATTGGATAGCCTATGACTGGGTATTGTCTGCGTTAAACTGGTTACAGCAACATGTGATTACTCCGTTAAAGTGACACAGAGTATCTTTCCAAGCATCTGGTAAACACGCATAATATGACATAACAATTTCATAACTTTTAATTTTTATAATGAATGATTCGTAAGCTCATATTTTATGAACAAATTAGTTATTTCATATTTTGGTAATAAATTAGCATTATACAACAGATTTTTATCTCAAGTAATGTTAAAACTTAAATATGTCGGATGAAAGCTGATGTATTGGCGATAGGACTATCTTCAAGATTTCAGATTTGCACATGATGTGAAAGAAATCAGCACAATGATCTAACCGCAGAATCTCTGAGTCATGATGCACTTGCATACCCCGGCCAGTGCAGTCAATAGTCAATATTGACGTGCACACAACCAGTCGTTAGTTTAAATAATGTAGACTTGGTTACCATGTATGGCTTCCACGGGTACAGTTTGAGTACATGAGTACGGTACTCTAGTACTGTAGTACATAAGCCAGAGTCGGATCGGGTCCATTATCTTGACTCAAAAAGGGGAGGCCATTATTACTTATTTGGGTTAGTTTTTACTGTTAGTCTGTAAATAAGTAGTTAGATGGTAAACATGACAATTTCAAGACATGGATGTCAACATATGAAATTAGGTATATGACTTCCGGCAGTGTTGATCCTAGGTGGTCAGGTATGGGGGTCATTTTGGCCTTTTTTTAGTGGATGGGACCCCTTGCAATGGTGAAAGTATTTCAATTTCCCCAGGACCCCCTCTAGAAACAACACTGCTACCAGTATGTATAAGTCAATATATGTGAGGATAAATAATATCTCGGCTGGACAAAAATTACATGATCTCTTGGGCAGTTTGATTAAAATCCACCAGGTTTAGAGGGAACAAAATAAAAAATATGAATAAGGTCTTTCCTTTCCACAACGGTCTGAAAGCACCCAAGCTAGGCGCTTGTTCAACACAAGTTTAGCGTAGACAAAACCTAGTCACAAGCGGACCTATCACATTGTCCCTTTCAAATACCAACATGGCGGAGATCATGTAGAAAATTGATTGCACAGGAGTTACATGCCCCTAGCTCTGATATCGGAAGCTTTTTTCGCCATCCTTGTGATTGGCTAGATGAGCTTACGTCAGAACATGCGGATAATTGGGGTGCCTACAGACTGTGAATGAGAGGAAAGCCGGGCTTGGTGTTGTTCGAACCACAACAGAGATAATATTTTTACACTCTTTTTCTTTGAAGCACAGTCGATTGTAATCAGACTGATCTCCCTGGTGTATATAAGAATTTCAGGTACTCTGCTCATAGTTGAGTCTGACCCCTCAAGTACAATATCTTGGACCCATGAAAGCCCTAGTTCCATGTGACTAGCGCACGATGATATGGGGAGGCAAGTCATGCTTAAATTGATAATGGTAAATTGTTGTTAGAAGTTCAATAGGCTGGGATGCACACATTCACTTGACAATTATTGCAAACCCAAGATTAAACATTTATGCAAGTGCAATAAAGATCTTGCATGTTTATTGTTGTGCATAAATATCTGTCTTGACGGATGAGACAATGACTTATCTAACTAATCAAAAATTTGAGAGTATTGCACTCAGAAAGTCTACAGTATCCCCACGTTACCTGTTTTCGAGCGTCACGTCTTTTCGAGCCCCTAAAAAACGGGCCCGGGGTGCATTCTAGAAGCCTGTTAATAATAATTTTTCAACGAATATTAGAGGGAAATGTCCCGAATTATCGGATTCATTCTTTATTTTGTGTATAAGTCTGAATTTCAGATTTTAATTCTAGAACAAGTAATCAGTGCAATGAAAACATAGATTTCCATAAACACCGATCACAGTCATATTTCTAAAGCGAGCACAGATCAA
Organism: Steromphala cineraria; assembly: GCA_916613615.1. Taxonomy (NCBI): domain Eukaryota; kingdom Metazoa; phylum Mollusca; class Gastropoda; order Trochida; family Trochidae; genus Steromphala; species Steromphala cineraria. The sequence goes on from OU744730.1 coordinate 10,593,846, forward strand.
TACAAATATTTTGAGAACTGAGAAACTCATTTTGACCGAAGAACGTAACCTTCCAGTCAACGTCATGTGATTGGCATCACGTGACAGACTATTTTTAACTTTCCAGCTGATTGACAGTTGGGGTCATCTCATAAGCGATCAGCAATTTTTTGGCCAAGTATCGCAGGTCGCCAAATGAACGTCAGGCTGCTGATCAATGCATAAACTTAAATTGACAAAATTCTAATGAAAAAAGGCTCTTATTCATCCAAACATCCCAGGGAAAGAAACCTCTCAAAATTTACCACTAGACAACAGGACCAGTGAATGGGTAAAATCTGGTGGTCCTGTCTATAATTCAGTGGTCCCAAATATGAATATTGAACTTTTATTTTAAGTAAAGTGGCACTAAACATAATTACAATCGTTGACGGTTGCATTTGATAAAAATTTGTGTTATATGCATTTTATATATCACTAGCCACCAGGACCACTGCAAACTGAATATTTGGTGGTCCTTTTGATTTTTTACTAGCCAGGGACCACAGGACTAGCGTAAATTTCGCACACTGCATCCCCAACAGTAGTTATCAAAATACCCTTTGCCCATAAAAATACCAAGAATAATGTGAACGACTCATTTAATTTCCATACCGTCCATGCCGTCGCATTGGCGGTTTCTAAGGAAAGTCAACAACTCGGATTTCTCGCATGCAATATTGATATCAAATAAAGCAACACTGATAAATGCTTTATGTACAATAATTGTAAATTTTATTTCAAGTTTATATTTCTTCATTAAATGTTATCAAAGGGGGAGTCAATTATATATTCCGATAAAATATTGTTGTGTTCTCCCTATCGAGTGAAATTCACATCTATAACCTGCTGTACAGAGGTCAGGTGCGCGTTGAAATGGACAGGATTATATTTCGGATTTCTGAAGTTCTTTCTTCACATAAAGTAAGAAAATGCAATGCATTATTGTTTTAGTAAAAAGCCTAATAAGTAAACGATCTCATAAAAGCTTGAACAATTTATTTTTACAAATTCAGGAAGCCGGTATGGCCATGGGTTGTTTACGATTTATTCATTTGAGGTACATAATGTATATGCATCATGTTTTCTTTGTGATATCTCCAATAACACATTTATTTGCAAAATATGAGATTTTGACACTTTTTATAAGTTCCTGTATGTTAAACTTGATAAAATAGTTTTTACTTTTGAAATCGCCCCTGGAAGGCTTCCGATGTGACGACAACGTCACAGAATCTGAGGGGCTCGAAAACAGGTGACGTCACAAAATGCGCGATAAATTTGACCTCTTCAAAATAACGAGATTTTAAGAGAAATAATCAAGGCTATATTTACTTTAATTTGGTATTCAGTTAGCCAAATAAATGTTACTAAAGGTATTATAAGTATTTAGGATAAATTATATGTAACTAAATGCAAATGCTGCCGTTTGTCTTACGGGCTCGAAAACACCGTACGCGAGGTTATATCATCAACTACACTGCTGTTCATAACCCTGGACCCTGACAAATGTCACTGTAAAATCGTTGATGAGCTGTTCAACTACTCCCCTTAGCCGTGCATGCCAGAGGTCTATGCTTTTACCAAACAGGTTAAGAGAGGAGATATTCATAGTCACGGCAAGCATTACATCACCAAGAGATAAAAATGCTCATGACTACAGGTACTGAACAAGCACCTAGGTAGAGATTACAGAGTCACTGGAATGTGCATGATATGGGCAGCTGCCAGGACTGTTCAGCAAACATGACATTTTAAGAACCAAAGTATAATTGGTTCATTGCAATGACGCCCTTGTTATTTTCTCATACTCTACATGACATCATGTTTTTTGGTAAATATTTGTTTAAACATATAAAATAAAGAATGCTTCCAAAAGCATTTAGGGAGGATATCATGAATGGACGTTTTCTTGAGAATTTACTGTTTACATTCTCACGTGAACCTAGATAAATCTTCTTATCAATACAATATTGCATATTGTATCATTTAGCACGTGAATTAAACGTGATTATTACCAGAATGTAATGAAACGACGTAAATCCAGCTGTTGACTGTCAAGGTCACTTATTTCTGTCGTCTGCAAACCCCTTCATCTTGTATTTTTCTAATTTTTCTCAGAGACCGGTGGAACAAGCAGGAACTGAACATAATTGTTTCATTCTATTATTCATGTTCAACACCTTGACAACGGTCAAGTAAGCATTGACAACCGCGATCTTCGATTGATTGTCACACAAAGCAGTGCTCAACAAGCAATTGTTTTCAAAACAAATTAGAGTAGCTTCCCCTTATAAATCGTTCGGCTGTTTCCGCCACTCTTCGTTCATGCTAACTGAGTACCGGAAAAATCTCCAATATTGTTCAACAGTGAAGTAACGTGTATCAAATAAATAAATAAATAAATAAATAAATAAATAAATAAATAAATAAATAAATAAATAAATAAATAAATAAATAAATAAATAAATAAATAAATAAATAAAAAATAAAAAATAATAAAAAAAAAAAATAAAAAAAATAATAAAAATAATAAATAAATAAATAAATAAATAAATAAATAAATAAATAAATAAATAAATAAATAAATTAATTAATTAATTAATTAATTAATTAATTAATTAATTAATTAATTAATTAATAAATAAATAAATAAATAAATAAATAAATAAATAAATAAATAAATAAATAAATAAATAAATAAATAAATAAATTGTAATGTTGGAGACAGATAAGGAGAAGTTGAAATACATTGAGAAAATTAATGCATTTTATATTGCATGTATATTGTATGTTGGGTGATAGATTCGGGTCGATATGGATATTCCACAATTGTTGAGGTGGATCCATTGGATTAAGTGCATGAACCTTGCTCACGCAATATGCACTGAGGCGAAGCCGAGGACCGTTGGTATCAATAACATTTGTCAAAGGCAGACAAACCATTGGATCAACCGAGTCCGAGATCTTTAGTTGTCTAATCATGTGGAAAAGGTATAAGTTTCGACCGTGAAAGATAACAGATATGAAGCTATTAATAATAATATCCATTAACCTCTTGCGATAGAAATAGGTTGACATCGTTTGGCAAAAATGTGTCAAGTGACCTAGTAGGCTATTCAGAAAACCAGAACTAATCCTGTTATTTATAAAAAAGAAACTAGGCTGCTTACTGAGTCTGACCGTTTATAATTTTATCAGAAAGCTTGTGACGAAGAATATGAAAACCCTTTTGTGTTGACCCACTTTTTATGGCCCTGTAAATTAGAACGATACGATCGTTAGTCAATCAATCTTAAATTGTTTAAAATCACATGTAAAATATTATATAAAATGCTTGACATGTATATTTCAGAAGTTGGAAATATCAATAAGACTAGGAGTTTTATGGATGATTTTTATTGTAGAAAGTACCGACCTCTTGTCATAGACCCATATACCGTTTTCAAGCTATAGATTCTATACCCTCGTTACATCTACAATAACGAACTTGATCATACATAAACTCATTGTCTTAAAAACATTTAATCAAAAGATAATCTAGCCTCACACAAATTACTTGTGGTTTCACGATATCGAACTAATTTCTTTATCATAACTCTTATAAACGATACTTTATTTAGTGATGAGTGACAATGTATGAAATAGACTTAAAAAGTAGCAAGTCCGAAAGTGTTACTTTAGTACTCACGGAAATAGAAATAAAATGCTTTTGTCGGTTATTTCTTTATTTGGTACCAACTTGATATTTTAATTCTAAATATTCATTCACAATGGGTTTTCACAACTTTTGTTTCAGACATTTTTTGTAAAATTCCCCGAAATATATGAATTAACAGGAGAGAAAAACATGTCATTTTCACGCCTCGAAATTATTTCGAAGTCGAAATGTATAGCCTACGTTTATGATGCAAGCTTTAGTATGTAAATTATCAGTAATCTCAGTACCATCCGTTAAATTACATTGTTTAATGTACAATAATTTTATGTCTTATGTCCTCTTCTATTCATAACTCATATGATTTAAAAAAATAAATTTTTTTAAAAAAAAGAATGTGGTTTCCAGTGAGTTAACAGACATAAACGTGTGTTACAAACTACTATTCTTGCGAGTTCATTCATAACTTCTGTTTTCAATTGCAGAGTTGCTGTGGCAACGCACATGCAACTGCAAATTCAGGTGAAAAGAACGTTGCGGGTTTATTGTCACACGCATTGCTGAGAGTGACGTAATCTATAGCAGGTTTCCAAATGTATTGAAAATATGCAAATTTTGGGCAGTTTTACATGAACAAAGGTAATTTAAAGTATATTTTTGCAATGATTCCATAAGGCCTAGTTGGGAAAAATTTTGTTTATTGAACATCTGGAAGAATTACTTACATTTGTCGAGTAATAAAGAATAAACGCCAAAAACCATTTTATTTCTATTTCCGTGAGTACTTTATATGATATCAATCTTAAGTCACAGCAGCAAGTCGCACAAAGGAAATATGGGGATCGCATAAAAACAGTTCTTTTCCCAAAACAAAAAAGTTTTAAACTAAAGAAGGCTTCTCTAACTTTCTGCCATAGTGTTTTGATAACATTCTAGTGTCCACACTCAAATGGTCGCATGCAGTTTTCGTGAGATATAAATCTGTGGCTGAGAATAAACTTTACCTCCGAAGACAATACATTTTATTTTGCATTTCCTTGTATACAAAGGGTTAACTTTGAACAAAAGAATCATCAAAAAACGCAACAGTGCCTCAAAAGGTAAAACAATCCCAAAAATTTAGGATCGGACTGGCTTTAAATCAATCTACATACTCCGGTGATGCGTACGGAAAGCTGTTCCAGTTTTGCAAGTTAACCTGTCATCTTAGATTATAATCAACATTTAGTGTTTCAAAGTCATACCTTTCATAAAAACGTGTAAAATGCCGTCTAACTTCAAGGTTTCTTCGGGTACTTTTTCAAATGTACTATCCCGAGGGTATCGACTGTTTATGATGATTCTTCATTCTAACACGTTAGGTCTTGTCCCTGTAACATGAATAGTGCGCTTAATAACCAGCATTCAATAATCTTTAGAATGATCTGCTCTATACAGACATTTTGTAAAAGAAGAAGACGCGGGTTTTCGAGCGTGACACAGCCAGTGGTGGACGCTCACGACCTTTTAGCCTAGATATATAGAATGGTTGATCTATCCATGACACATCTTGAATTAGCGTGTATATATAAGCCTAAGAACTTGACGTTAACCCTATAGATTCCACGTGACTGCCGAGCCCGTTAACCCGTCGCCGACTGTCATTGGTGTTTCATGGCTGCATGATCTACCTAACATTTAGTGACTGCATGATAGTCATTACGATAAACACGGACATTTTCGATATCATACATGTTTTGTTTTAAGTTGATCTTTTTAACATTGCTGATGAACTAGAGAAAAATATAATCGAATTCAACCATCGGTAAAATACATTTTTCAAATAATTTTTTTTGAATGTTTATGTAAAAATATATCTTCCTTGGAGAAAAGACCTTTGAGTTTATTGTAATGATAGATCGTGCAATGTGATCGCTAAATCGTTTGGTACTGCAGATTGAACGTCAATTCCGTATTGGGGTAAAAAAACACATGCAAAATGAAAGATATTTGGCAATAATTTTAAAATGACTATGCGCTGCAACATAAAAACTTGCGGTGATACCAATGATAGATCCTTAAACATCACAAAACCCCTTAAAATATCGATGCTACAGGTTGATGAAAGACATGTTTTTTTTTTAATTGTTATATTTTATCGAAAATGTCCGGATTGACTTTAATTTTTATTGGCAGCTACAGTCTGTAAACTCATTGTAATCACACTGGTCATGTCTTGTCATGCAATCGATATCGACACCACACTGAACATGTTTATGGTATCTCCTTTAGCTCAAGAATTGTATGAACTATGAATATATTATTTTGGTGTATAGTAAACGAAGAAGAATAGTTGTTATGGTGTATAGTTATAAGAGAGACTCGTATCTTAATTACGCAGTGAAATACTATTTTATTACATGGAAGGGACATATATAATGAACAGTTCCACATATTATACTTTATCATCGGTGTTGTTTGATTTCCAGTACTGAACATTGCTTAGATATCGAATTACTAACTACAATACCTTCACTTTTCTGACTTTTATTAGTTTTCAAGGAAAATATTGGGAAATATTTCACTAACATCAATGTTTCCTTTGATATTTACAATTCATCTAATAATTTGCCAGCTTAACAGCTTAAAGGACGCCGGCCATTCGGCAGCCAAATGGGCGGGACAGCGGGTACTATTATTATCCGTACACCGTTAGAGTGCGATGATACTTATAGGGCCAGTAGCACGTTTTTAGGGGGAATATAAGGTGATGTTAGGAAAAGAAAATAAATGGTTCCAATTGAAAGACAATGTATTAAACTAAGTAAAGCAGTAATGAATCAAGAACATAATGTTAAGTTCAGCCATGCGATTCCTTTTTTCAACAAAATGAATTAAAGGTGTTCACACAAAAATGTCCGCCAATGGAATTTATGACTCTTTATAATTTGCTCTCTTACTGTGGATGATTGGTTTGTGTAATGAGATTTTGTACACTTTCAAAATAATACATTTAGCATTAACGTACTAATATCAGTAAAACATGAAAATATAAAATTTACAAAAAACGTGCTTCTTCCCCATTTAAAACAGATGCATTTCTCATTAAAACTAACTTCTTTTGATCTGATTTCTGTTTTTTTAAAAGTAACACGAGCTATTTTCATTGCATGTCAGCTATTAAGCTGCTATTAGTTTCAATAATTACATCATCACTTTTGAGAATGATGCATAGAGGCACGACATGAATGGATTGGGGGTCTGTTTAAAAGTTATATGTTTGAGGTTAGAGGTTATTGTATGTATGCAGGCATCTGAAAGCGGTTGCAAACGTCAGATGAAAGGTTGGTGTGAGTCATTAATTATTGGCATGTCAATGCTAAAAGGTTCAGTTTAGGGACAAAATCATAAAGGCGCAAATTATTGCTTTGATCGATAACCAAACAATGTATTGCGGCTGAAATATGGATCCATTTAAAAAAGATTGACGTTCTGATGTTGTTTTCAATGCATTTTAAGATAATTTTCAAATCCCGATACGAGCAAATGAATAAACAATTCAGATAAATAATTCTTTTACAATATTTGATGCACTGAGATTGATTTATAAAATTGAAACAACAAGATCTTCACCTAAATAATAATACTAATTTAGAAGCGTCAATAAAATCATTAATCAAACCCTTGCCATTTGTTTCTGCTGTAATTGAAAAACGTATTTATAAGGAGTTGGCTAGAAATAAAGGACCTGTTTTTATAATCTCAAGCTTGATTTAGACCCACTTATTCACCAGCAGACGATTTATGTGTACTTATTTAAGTAAACCAGAAGGTAGCTTTTACTGTGGTTTTTTCTTTTTTTAGAAAGGCGCTTGACTATGTTTATAGATAGAAAATTATGTATCTATTAATTACGAAAGGATTAACTGGTAAATTGTCAAATGTATTGCAAAATATGTATTCCTCATTTGAGGCATGTATCAAAATAGAAAATGGAGTCACAGAATGTTTTAACACTTCCACTGGTGTAAGACAGGGGCGTTTTCTCAGCCCTGTATTGTTGATATAACGTATTTTCAGACGGTATCGCTTTATTGTCATTTTCAGTAAGTGGCTTTCAGAAACAATTAAATGTTTTCAATTATACTGTGAGAAATGGGACCTTGCTGTAAATCTGGAAAAAAGGGTTGGTGTAAATTGTTTCCAGAAGAGGTGGTATTCTTTTTAAAAAAAATAAAAATTGACATACAGCAGCAAAATGTAAACGTTCTTCCCTATTATCCTTTATAATCTAAGGTTTAGGCGATTGTATCCTCCAGCGATGATCATCATTGTCTGCAGCCTGCAAACAACTGCAAATAAGCATCAAAAGCTTTGATTACTGTATAAATTTATTTAAAGACAAAAAGTATATATGTTTTACAGGTGGTTTTGATATATTTGATAGAAGAAACATATATACATTTTAATGGTTCAGAAATATGGGGAGTTTGATTCAAAGGAAAACCTCCATGGTTTAATGTTTAAAACGTTTCTAAAGGTTGGTTTATAGCGGCCTCTTATAAAACTGTTTTAGGAGAAACTAGTCTTTTCATAGATACAAGCAAGGTGTGGCCAATATGGTTCCTCCCTTAGTAGGGGCCACAGGGTCAAATAATCTACAATTATTAATCCTCAATAGTCAAATAGTCTGTACACAAAGCTTCAGTTTTCTAGGCATATGCTTCTGGAGAAGAAGATGGAAATAGGTTTTAAGGGTGTGGACTCTGTGGCCCTTATTGGGGGGCACAGGGCCACCAAAGCTACAATTCATAATCCATAATAGTCTGTACACAAAGTTTCAGCTTTCTAGGCCTTATGCTTATGGAGAAGAAGATGAAAATAGGTTTTAAGGGCATGGCCCCTGTTGCCCTTATAAGGGTGCACAGGGCCACCAAAACTACAATTAATAATCCTCACTAGTCAAATAGTCTGTACACAAAATTTCAGCTTTCTTGGCCTTATGGTTCTGGAGAAGAAGATGAACATATGTGTTTAAGGCATGGCCCCTGTGGCCCCTTATAAGGGGCCACATGGCCACCAAAGCTACAATTTATAATTCTCACTAGTCAAGGAGTCTGCACAAGTATGTCAAGCTGCTAAATATGGTGACTGTAAAACATTTTGGAACAGTTTAAAGAGTTCATTGAGAAATAAAAATACAAGTTGTCCAATATCAGCAGATAACTTGCAGAACTATTTCAAAAATCTTTTAAACCCTTCTAAAGAGAGAGTAGAAGATGAGTTTGATCAACATGTCTCTGAATTTATATCTACCCACCATTGTGATGAGTGTGTTGATGCTTTAGGAATTGACCAACTGTTGTCTCATACCATATCTGAATTTGAAATTATTGATGCTATTAACAAACTGAAATCTGGTAAATCACCTGGGGAAGATGGAATACCTCCTGAATTTTTTAAGTCAGCACATTCTTCAATAATTGCTTTCCTAAAGCCTCTATTTAACTCAATATTAGACTCTGGAATATTTCCTGATTCCTGGAACTCTGCTCTTACCATTCCTCTATTCAAGTCAGGATGTAGGATCGACCCGAATAACTATCGGGGTATATCACTTTTGAATGTGTCAGGAAAGATATTCACATCAATATTAGATAAACGTCTCAGAGCGTGGATAGAACTTAATGATATTTTAACGGAAGCACAAGCTGGGTTCAGACCCGGATATGCTACTACAGACAATATATTTACCCTACAGACTCTGTGTACCAAGTATCTCTCAAAGCCAAAGGGACGTTTCTATTGTGCCTTTATAGACTTTAAAAAGGCCTTTGACTATGTTGACAGGGCTAAACTTCTATATATGCTACTTAAAGCTGGATGTCATGGTAAATTGTATAATCTTCTGCATAACATGTATTTATCTGTAAAATCTTGTGTAAAGGTTGGTAATTATAAAACTGATATGTTTTCAACAAGCTCCGGTGTACGTCAAGGCTGCATTTTGAGCCCAATTTTATTCATCTTTTTTATAAATGAACTTGCTACAGAAATCAGTATATCTTGTAAACATGGTGTCTTTTTAACACAAGATATTGATGATATGTTGATGTTACTATTTGCTGATGATGTTAACATGTTTTCATTCAGTATAATTGGTTTACAACAACAACTCAATGTTTTACATAAATTTTGCGTTAAATGGGGTTTGAGTGTAAATATTGAGAAGACAAATATTATTGTATTCAGAAATGGAGGTGTGTTAAAAGGAAATGAAATATGGTATTATGGTAATACAAAACTTAAAATTGTTACATATTATAAATATTTGGGTTTAATATTTTCTTCCAGACTAAATTGGTCTGTAGTTTGTAAAAGCTTAGCTTGTCAAGCCTCTAAGGCTGCAAAAGGTGTTTATAAATTATTCAAAAAGAATCCTTTTGTTACCTTCAAAACAGCATGTACCATTTTTGACTCTAAAATATTGCCAATTCTTCTATATGGCTCAGAAATTTGGGGTACGAAATATTTTCATTCCATTGAAAAAGTACATGCAACATACTTTAAATATTTTCTAAATTTGGGAAAGTATGCATCAAATAAAGCTGTATTAGGGGAAATTGGTCGTTGTAATTTATCTGTTACAAGTAGATTAAGAGTTGTAAAATATTGGTTGAAATTATTAAGAATGGATTCCTCCAGGTACCCTAGGCAAAGCTATCTTTTTTCAAAGGTGCAAGATGCCATTGGGAGAAAAAATTGGGCCTCTGAAGTTAGGCAATTGCTTTTTTCAACTGGTTTTTCCTTTGTATGGATTTCTCAAGAGGTTGGAAATGAAAATGAGTTTTTATTTGTCTTCAAGCAACGCCTTCAAGATATTTATTTCCAGGAATGGTCAATGTCAATTAATAACTCAAGATACCTAGAACACTATTCTTTTCATAAATCTTTGTTAGAACCAGAGTTTTATATTATGAACTTAGATGATAAATCTTTACGACGGGCACTATGTAAATTTAGAATTAGTTTACATGATTTTAGAATTGATTTCTTACGAAAAACAAATGTAATTTTAATTGATGATAATGTAAGTGTTTGCAAAAATTGTAACTCAGGCAAAATTGAAAATGAATTCCATATATTATTTGTATGTGAAAGGTACTCTCATTTAAGAAGCAGATATTTATCATTTGTATCATTACCTGTAAGAGATAAACAAATATTGTATAATTTGCTAAATTCTAAAAATATTGATGCCATTAAATCTCTTGCAATTTATTTAAAACATGTATTCATTGTAAGAAATGTCACCGCCACATGTACCACATAATTCATCAACTGTAATTGTACTATAGGCCTCAAGGTCTGAACTACTGAATAAACAAATCTGAATCTGAATCTGAATCTGAGTCTGCACACAAAGCTTTCAGCTTTTTAGGCCTTATGGTTATGGAGAAGAAGTCGAAATTCCACTAAGTTTACGGACGGACGGACGCCGGCCACCATGCCATGCCATTAACCCATCGGGCCTTACAGGCCAGATGAGCTAAAAATCAGGGGTCAAGTTTCTTAAGGACGTGAGTATATATTTCATGAACTATGAGGTTCATGGATTATACAGTATTGGTTAGATTATATATCCACTGTTTCAAATAAAGGACGTTTTTCTATATTTCTTTAAGCTCATATCATCCTGAACAAGATACAGGAAAATGTACGGCGTTCATTGCACTAGAAATTATATCCATATGAAATATACATACATATAGATATACATACGATATAATCAAATCAAAAACGTCGACAGCGTTTCTCATTTCTTATCATCGAATACAAGAATCAGGTTGAATGGAATCAGCGAATTGTACTCGGGTCATTATTTATACACACGGCATGTGATGTCTAGTATTGGAAATAATCAAATCAAACTATTAAAATATCATATAGTTGGCAGCGTTCCTTTTTGTTCTGCCAAACATCTAAGGCGAGGGACCTAAACATTTTTTAAATATCATACAAAGAAAAAAACAGACTTCGTCATTTATGAACACACTATAATTAATGTGTCTAATATAATTAACAATAATTTTTTCAATTCAAATAAAATTGACACCGTTCTTATTCTGAAAACACACAGCACCAGTGTAAATAAAAATATACTGCGCCAACATCATTAAACACACTAACATTAACGTCAATTATTGATTTTTCAAATCAACCATTTTGAACATAATTGACACCATTCATATCTCAAAATATCAAGATTGAAATTAATATTTTCTTTGATTTCACAGTTGAAAATATACAATATACAATCATGCACTAATCTTCCATTGCTCACTATAATTCGATGTCCAAAATCTACAAAACCCATTAATCAAATTCAAAATATTTACATTTATACCATAAGTATATGCATTTGAACCATTAATCTTTCCTTATTTCCCAAACATCCAGGACCAGATAGAACCCAGCGATCTCGTGAAGCCTCCCCACATATTCCAGGACGATCCAGACTTCTTCTTCCTTGAGTTCGCTTTCTTCCGCGAGGGAGCGACCTTTCCCTGTTTGGCGGTAGGAGCAATCCTTGCCGCAGGCCTCGTTGCTAAGGCTCTATGACTTGATGTCGTTGGAAACTCTTCTGGCCTTGTAAACAATGCTCCAGTACTTAGTATTTCGCCTGATGGTTCTCCTTGGATCACTTTCGATGCTGCAGGTAACTGAATTGGTTTTCTTTGCAAGGAAGGCATTGCTGACAGCCTTTGATGTGCAGATATAGAGAGGTTTGATGTTGACGTTGGTCTCACGTACAAATGGGTTGGTAATGGTGCTGGTTCTTCACTTCCAGAACTTTCAGAAGACTCCTTGTTTATGTCTTGTTCAGTTTGGGGAGTTCCTGCTTCAAACGGGTCAAGCATCATGTCACCATTTTGGTCATCGTTTTGGAATAACATGGATGATTCCACAGGAAGAGATGAGGCATGGTCACGTGATATAGGATCTGTAATCTCATTGGTTCCCTTCCTTGTGTTGAACCTCGGTTTGGAGCCCTGTATAGTTTCAATACATTTCAGATAGGTCTTTCCACATTTGTGATCATGGATTGTTTCATCGAGCCAGAATACTGTTAGTTTCTGTTTTTCGTCATCGGACAATGTCATCATGAAGTTGTAAACTTCGCTGTTTCCATGCTTCGTGAAATGTCGTCTTAGTTGCTTGATGACATTTGAAGACTGACTTCCAACATATAAAGCTTCGTTCTCATATGATATCTTGTACACGCCGTAGATGCTCGGTTTGGTTTCGAAGACGACCTTATATGGAAGATGACCAGCGTGCAGTAGTTGGCATTTTGTAGTCTGAAATAACACAACACGACGTTAACACAACATCATCTACTGTTGAGCTATGTGAAATGTGGAACAGTGAAATATATGCCATAGCGAACGACCGAAACATGGTTGTTTTCAGGACAACAACAAGTGTCCAGATCTGGGGATGTGGGTTCGAATCCCGCAAATTTCATAACCCGAAAAGTATTTTTTAAATCACTTTTGCCTATAGTTGTTATGCTAAGTATAGCAATGACGTTTTGTATTATACCTTTTAATTTTCACAGAATAATATTTCCGGCATTTTGAGTATCGAAAGTAAATGGTCTTTCATTTATTTTATTCAAATGAGTGCTTTCTGGGCTTTGATGCAAGGTAATAAAATAATTGTAAATAGTTAAATCTATTAGATCTGTGTACATGCTAGAAGAAAAGTGACCCAAGTAACACAAGAGTGAAATATACACTCGATAGACGGTTTGGGAAGAAAGCCGTCGATTTGCACATGTGCAAAACATAACTCCTATTCACCCAGTTATACCAACATGTCACATGCATACCATAACGAGTCAATATCACATTTAAATAAATTAATTGTATTTAAAAAAATTATTTAAAATGTTTCTAATATGAGAGGAAAAAGAAAGAGAGAAATTTAATACCCGTGGTTAAAATACTGAAGAATCTTTGGTAATGTCGGTCTTTCTCTTTTCTGATTGGCTGTCCAAGACATTAACTTACCTCATTGGAAATCTTTAGTTTAGCAGCCTTGATTTTCTTAGGTTTCTTCACAGCTGGTTCAATGGTTGTGTCTGCCTCAGCCGGTCTCTTTGATTTGGTGCCTGCATTCTTACTAGAATTTTGTTTTGTAGGGTCCTTCTGTAATAAACAGATATAGTTTGTGAAGAGAAGAAGATTAAAATATATTTACAGGAGTCCCCTGTTGGCCTTTTTTCAAGCCCGATGAGCTACTTTGTCTGAAAGATCGTTTGTTGATAAGGTCATGTATCGATTGTTAAATTAAATTGCCATAATTTTTATTAAGTGACTGATAATAATGGGCAATAACCACCCACGGAATATTATCCAGGGCTAATTGCAGATCACAAAATAATAGGCCTAATAAAAGGCCTAAAGGCACTTCTGGAATGATCGTAAGATTTGTTTACACAAGTGCAAGATATGATTGTTATGCATCATGATGTTCCAGGTTATCTAAGCATCACTATCGAGTTTCATGGATTCAAGTGTTACTGGTTTGAGAAGCAAATCGTTGTGTTGTGCACATGTGTCAGATTTGATTCCTACTCACCGAGTTATGCAAACATATAATACTTGTTACATAGTATTTTTTCATATTCGCATTACTATTGAGTTCAATGAATTATTACTGGTTTGAGAAGAATATCATTGTGTTGTGTACATGTGTCAGACATGAAACGTGTTCACCGAGTTACGCAAACATGTCACATAAATGTTCCATAACACTTTTCATGTTCGCATTAATATAATTGTTTTTCATTCAGTTACCAAAGTAAGAAGAAAATCCTTCCAGATCCCCTCATCTGCACTGTGCGGCACTGTAGACCTCGCCTTGTCTCCATCCATTTCTGATAGCTCTCTGTGTGATAGAAAACGGTCATTTTTATCTATCCAATAGTATGCAGATTTAAAAAAGTATGAAACGATTTAAAAAAAGCAATGGATATCAATATACACAAAGTTGATTCATAAATCTTTCTGACTGTGACTCTGAGAGTGGGTTGGCTTATTATTAATAGACGAAGATCGCCTACTTGTACACGTCTCATCGACTTCCCCTTTCGATTCAATCCTTGCAAAGCATTAACTGGCGTCAGCCTCAAGCAAAGCTAAGTTAAACCTTGCTGTTTTCTCTCTAAGACTAAAACCCTTCATATTATTACAATGTGGTGTAGTTGTTAGCGTGTTGGTCTATCACGCCAAAGACCAGGGTTCGAATCCCAGTGGCGACACAAAACAATTATGACCTCGGTTCTGTGTTACATCTCAGGGCAAGGCACTTCATCCACATTGCACTGTCTACCAAGCCGTACAAATGGGTACCTGAACACAGGAATGTATTGACCTATACGATCGCGAGGACCAGCATCAAAAGTACTCTCCCTTTAACAGGGTAATGATACAATCTATGCGCTTTGAACATGCCTAGCATGAAGATAGAGTATTACAAATAGACTATTATCATTTCATATAAGGCTATGTCGCAGTAGACCAGAGAGCGGACACAGTATGTTAGATACTACAAGTCTTAAAGGGGCACCTTTTTTTTTAAATATTATATTTTAAAATTTTCTCTGATAATTGTACGTTAATGATTAATCTATTGGTCAAAAATTCAATTACACAAACCAATCATCCATAGTCGGAGAACAAATGATAAAGATTCACATAAAGTCCATTGACGACCATTTTTGTGTAAAACCTTAAATTCATTTTAGAGAGAGCAAAGCGCGAGAGCGCGAGAGGGAGAGATTGTTTATTTATGTCTTCTCTCATACGAACATAATTGGCACATGATACAATACAAAAAAAGATGTATGAGCCGCCAAAGGGCTACAAGAGACAAATATACAATATAATGTCATCAAATGTTGCAATAAATATATATTAATTTACTACATTTATACCAATATATATCAATTCACCATACTCTATTAGTTTATCACTAATTGCAAATACGGCCTAGACAAGCGATAGTTCACGGCAGGTGATTATCAATTTCAGAATGTTCATAAATTATTAAAAAAATCATCGAAAACATTATAATAGAGGTCATTTCCCTGAACGAGCTCCCTTGAATATAAATTCTTTTTATATGTAAACCACAATTCATAATGCGGGTTTTAAGTATCAAAATGGTGTAGTTCGTTTCATTTTGTTAAATGTTGTCCGGCGATTATTCATGGTTGCCAAATATTCAAGGCAGGGGATTATTTAAGGAGTTACGGTATTCATATCTACCCACATATTAGATCACATGGAAGGCTTTATCTATCCTAAACACCACCCTCAACAGAAGGCTTTTGGAATCTATACTGTGACTTTATACACCAGTGATAAAACGTCTGCATAATGAACTATGAACTGTATTTGTTTATTGCTCAATGTATATTATCGGGTAGCAATGTAGGTTACGTTACCTCCACACTTAACTTAATACAGTAAATGCATATACATAATTAAGTATATTCATGCAAGGAATGATTACTTTTATTAATTGAAAGTAATTGAAGATATTGTGTATTATTGTTGGGAAAATGAACTTTAGTAGGAACAGAAATTACAAATGTCTGAAAGTTTATTGATTATTACTCGACGTTATATTCCTCAACAACATACCTCACATGCAAAACATATTTAAATTGATAAAACTTTAAAAAACAAATGTCATTATACTTACAAAAGCCTTCTAAAAGTGACACAAAACAGCCACTTAGTGTAAAACAATATAGGCGAATGCAGAGCCGTGCTTACAGTGTAAGGAAGTAAATACTTATGAACATGTGTGTACATGATCAGTGTAGGACATTTCGATTAAGAGTGATTTAAAACCCGGTTTAAACTGTCTAAACATGAATATGCTATATTAAGTTATGCCAACCAAAAAAAACTATGACTGGATATGAATAGTAAATACGTTCGTACCTTTTGCGTAGGTTGATAATATGGTGTTGTAAGGTGTAGCCTTCAAGTGTGTTCAAGACCAGAATCGCTTGCCTGGCGTATACTTAAGTGTGTTCAACATCGAACTCGCTTGGCAGACATGCATAAGTGTGTTCAACATCAAAAGCCGCTTGGTAGCTTTATGCTTAAGTGTATTTGACAATAGTGGGTAAATGTGTGCTCAAGAACAAACTCGTTTATCACTGGTTTATTATTAAAGTGTATTCAAGAACAAAACCGTTGATCAAGCGTAACGTTCAAGTGTGTTGAAGAACAAAATCTTTTATCAAGCGTTATGTTAAAGTGTGTTCAAGAACAAAAACGTTTGTCAAGCGCAATGTTCAAGTGCGCTTGTGTGTGTTCAACATCAAAAGTCGCTTGGCAGCTTTATGTTCAAGTGTTTTTCACAATAGTGGGTAATTGTGTGTTCAAAAACAAAATCTTTTATCAAGTGTAACGTTCAATTGTGTTCAAGAACAAAACATGTTATCAAGCGTAGCGTTCAAGTGTATTCATGAACAAAACCATTTATCAAGCGATACATTCAAGTGTGTTCAAGAACAAAATTGTTTATCAAGCGTTATGTTACAGTAACTTTATGTTAAAGTAACCAGTAATGTTCAAGTGCGCTCAAGAACAATATCTTTATCAAGCGATTCAAGCGTAATGTTCAAGTGTGTGCTCAAGAACAAAACCGGTTATCAGGCGTAACATTTAAGTGTGTTCAAGAACAAAATCGTTTATCAGGCGTAACGTTTAAGTGTGTTCAAGAACTAAATCGTTTATCAGGCGTAACGTTTAAGTGTATTCAAGAACAAAACTGTTTATCAAGCGTTATGATAAAGTGTGTTAAAAATAAAACGTTTTTCAAGCCTAACTTTCAAGTGTGTTGAATAACAAAATCGCATATCAGGAAAAGTGTTCAAGTATGTTCAAATAACATAACCGTTTATCACTGGTGTAGTGTTCAGTGTGTTCAAGAACAAACCCTTTTATCAAGCATAACGTTTAAGTGTGTTCAAGAACAAAATCGTTTATCAGGCGTAACGTTTAAGTGTGTTCAAGAACAAAATCGTTTATCAGGCGTAACGTTTAAGTGTGTTCAAGAACTAAATCGTTTATCAGGCGTAACGTTTAAGTGTGTTCAAGAACTAAATCGTTTATCAAGTATAACGTTTAAGTGTATCAGGCGTAGTGATAAAAGTGTTTTTAAATAAAACTCAAAGAATTTATAAAGTGTTTTGAAATAACGCCAATGACTCCTATCCGTCAATAAAAATTACCCAGATGATATTCCATCAAAGATAGTGAACCTCGAGGGTATCATACATTCTAACATACACGAAGAGAAACTTCAAGATGTTTACATTTCTTCGGGTAATGACAAACAATGAGTAATGTTGACACACAGTTTGATTTTTCAACACATCCGTTAACAAGGTTACATTAACCTTTGATTACATCAAAGCATTATGGTAAGATAATTTAGTTTTGTATGATTTAGTTTCTAAGTGTTTGAATTCATTTGTCAACTTACATATTGGCGATGGTATTCTGAAACATTTTAACTAGGCCTACTTATTTTGTGTGAAGCTGTTTTTTGATATTCGATAATGTGATATTAGACAGTAAACGCAAGGAGAAGGTCATTAACAGTCTTTGTTAAAGGTATTCTTTATTTCTTTGATGTAGTTGTGAGTTTAATACTAATCAAAGGCGGTATCACACACTTGCTTGTAACGTGTGAAAACAACTCTTCTTTCATTGCATTTTTCCTATCTTCATTGAAAGAAAATATATACATCTATATAAGACCATAGTAGCAATAATATCAAGCAAATATTTTTTATAAATTTATTTTCATAAAAAATCATAAGCTATAGAAACACAACAATCAACATTTCAGACATTGTAGATAATAAAATGAAATCCTCGAAGTACTAATTATATGAACAATGGACACGTGAAAAGTTGTAAAGAATTGTAAGTAATCATAAAGCGATATCAAATAATATATAACACTGGTTGGTATGAATCCAACGAGGGCACTTATCTTATCATGCCCTTGAACAGGACTTCTGTGTGTTATGAGTGATATCTACACTTTGTTCAGTAACACGAAATTTCCCGGGATGTTCGCGAGCGCTAGCGAACACTCAATGTTAAAAGGATACCCTCCGCGAACAGCGTGTTACTTAAGACGTTATCACACATTATTATGATTATATAATATATAGATAACCGTGCTCTTTTTGTGGCTAACTTGTGTAGATTTACAACGTCTATCTGTACCTATTCTATTTGCGTAGTCATTTGCAGTCATCCACTCAAGCCTACTTATGTTTTAATGCATGCTCAGGCCTTTCAAGTAATTAACAACTAAATAGCCTCGCGTCCAAACCATACTATGTCTCATCCCATATAACCAACCACAATTAATCGTATGTTATGTGATTGTGAACCTATCTTCAATTTATGGAAGGAAATAGAATCATTGTTATACTCTGTACAATTAAAATCGAAATTAACAAATAACGTTATCATACTGGGAATGAAAGAAAGGAACAATAATCCTGTAAATGCAATCATTTTATTAGTTAAACAGATGCAGCATTAATGGTATTAAACCAAAGATAGAATATGTGAAAAATGAAATTTTACGGTATTAGGATTTATCAAAAAAAAAATTTCTATCGACAGAATCTAAAGAAGTTGTTTTTTCAATATTGGTTATCTTTCCCAGTGTAGAAAATAGATGGGAAAACTAGCCTGTCCTGAACATTAATTGGTAAATTCCTTAGGGGAAAATAAAGAAATTTTTCGAAAAGTTACTAGTCCTGACCGTAGCCAGTTTAAGGACTGGTGGACGGGCTATATTTTCAACACTGTCCACTTATAGTTCAGAAATAGTCCTGTTCTGCCAAAGTAACGAGTTTGTCAGCCACCTGTGGATTTATGTATTTGTTCATATATGTTATTTATGTATAATGTTTATTTTGCCCGTAACACAAAATATGGAAAAAAATAAATTTAACCAACCACTATAAGTAAGAGCCACTCCGTGCCTTCAATCATGCACTTAAATTGCCCTCAACTTGAAGCTTATTCAACAAGATATCTTTAAGGGGCAGTAGCACGATTTTGAAAATTATATATTTTGAATTTGTCACTGATAATTGTATGTTAATGCTGTGTGTATTATTTTGATAGTGTCAAAAGTCTCATTACACAAAACAATCATCCATAATCAGAGAACAAATCAAAAAGATTCACATAAAGTCCATTGGCGGCTATTTTTGTGTGAACACCTTTAATTCATTGTGTATAAGAAAAAGGAAACGCATGGCTTTACACAACTGAAGGTGAATTCGTACCCAAAACGAACTCGTTCCCACCGAGAATTTGTACCCAAAACGAACTCGTACCCACATTAATTTTAAATAGTTAATATCGTATATGACGATAGTTAATATCATAATCAATATTTTGTAATATTTCACAAAATGTTGTATATACACTCAATATATATTTATCTTTATTTCTATTTTCTGATCAGTATGTGTTTTAAACTGTATTTATTTCCAGATTCTTTGTTTTGACATGATATGATTTACACAATCATAACAGACATTTTCAAATAATACATGATGACTGCCACAAACAAGTTATCGTTACATATGGTACGGTGACGGGGAGCAAGCAACCTTCAGGTAACTCCTTTAATTTGATATCTCTATAGATTATAATTACTTACTATACACTCAGGGGCAAAAAAAAACGATACCATATAAAATACATGATAGGTTAATCTACGATTGATAGTAACGGCTGAAACAGGGTTAATTCATGTATTCAAGAGCTAACTGAACTAAGTTTTTTAATTTCAGAGCTATATCTGTTAACGCTTTTGAAATACAAGCCTTTCAAACAACGCTGTTAAAAAGTCTACTTAACTAGACGAGATAAGATAGTGAAAATGGCCCTTTTTCTTGTTTTTAAATCAAAATACAGGCAAAATGCGTGAACAAATTAACTTCTACAAGGGTTATTTATATTGATAACATCTTAGATTTTATAGATTTTTAAATTTCATAATTATTTTATTCCAACTCCAAAGATTATGACCAAAAATAACATTGAAAAAGCTGTTTTTTGACCCCTCGTGTATTTGAACAGTCATACAATTATAAGTATTATACTTTGATGTTTGAAATTGTGAGTACTTCTTCACAACTGATGTGCCTATCACAAGGGCTCGTAGCCGCATTTCATTTACAACAGGATTTTGTTTTGTACTCTTTTGAAAAGTTGGTATCGTTTCTTTTCCCCCTGAGTGTATATTTGCCTGATTAATGGAAACACACCCTTGCCCACTCTTCTACAGAAATTAATACCATATGCAAAGATATACCTGAATGAAATACATCACTAAATGTTAATATATATTTCAAAAGGTTTTCAGATAATTTTGATTCGTGTTTTTCATGTCTGTGTTTCTCGTGTCTGTGTTTCACATATCTGTGTTTCTCGTGTCGGTGTTTCTCATGTCTGTGTTTCTCGTGTCGGTGTTTCTCGTACATCGGTGTTTCTCGTGTCGGTGTTTCTTGTGTTTGTGTTTCTCGTGTCGGTGTTTCTCGTACATCGGTGTTTCTCGTGTCGGTGTTTCTTATGTCTGTGTTTATCGTATCGGTGTTTCTCGTACGTCGGTGTTTCTTGTGTCTGTGTATGTTGTATCGGTGTTTCTCGTACATCGGTGTTTCTCGTGTCGGTGTTTCTCATGTCTGTGTTTCTCGTGTCGGTGTTTCTCGTACATCGGTGTTTCTCGTGTCGGTGTTTCTTGTGTCCCTGTTTGTTGTATCGGTTTTTCTCGTACATCGGTGTTTCTCGTGTTGGTGTTTCTTGTGTCGGTGTTTGTTGTATCGGTGTTTCTCGTACATCGGTGTTTCTCGTGTCGGTGTTTCTCATGTCTGTGTTTCTCGTGTCGGTGTTTCTCGTACATCGGTGTTTCTCGTGTCGGTGTTTCTTGTGTCCCTGTTTGTTGTATCGGTGTCTCTCGTACATTGGTGTTCCTCGTGTCGGTGTTTCTTGTGTTTGTGTTTGTCGTATCGGTGTTTCTCGTACATCGGTGTTTCTCGTGTCGGTGTTTCTTGTGTCTGTGTTTGTCGTATCGGTGTTTCTCGTACATCGGTGTTTCTCGTGTCGGTGTTTCTTGAGGTCAGTGTTTCTCGTGTCAAGAGTTAGAGCCTAGAGTTCAGAAGCTCTCTTAGTTCTAAGATAGTTGTTGGCCAAAGTTTATGCATGCTACTTACCATGATCTTAGAACTAAGATGACTTAAGGCCTTTTATTCTGAAGAGGAAGATCATAGATTTAAGAGCATCAAAGTGTTCAACTTAAGAATCAACACACAACCTACCAACCAGAAATAACGCCACACCAAATTGCAATTCAATAAAGGATACAAGATGAAATATCTATTTTACAAAAAC
Source organism: Steromphala cineraria (assembly GCA_916613615.1). Taxonomy (NCBI): domain Eukaryota; kingdom Metazoa; phylum Mollusca; class Gastropoda; order Trochida; family Trochidae; genus Steromphala; species Steromphala cineraria. Next base: position 10,616,028 of record OU744730.1, read on the forward strand.
AACAACCTTAAAGCTTGAAATAGACAAAGGTAAAACTTGTAAGCCAATAAATTACTGCGACTTACCGAGAACTAACATAAGCATAATCAATAAGACAATAAAACCCTCTAAATTTGTACAAGAAGCTAAACACAAGAGTAAGAAACTTACTACCAACATACGAAGAAACGAACCAACAAATGTTCCAACCAAGAACCCTACATGCCAACCAAAATAGCAACCTGCCCACAAAGCAATCAATAAACCGAGGAACGGGCCGAAAAAGAGAACAGATACCATAAACACAAAGAAACCTGCTATCCAAGCGACTTCACAACCTACTATAAAACCAACAAAGTAGCCCACTACGCGAAGTGCACTGAAACCCTCTGGTTGCCTCTCGTCTTTCTCCCGTGACGGAGGTGCCTCATTTCTGCGTTCGGTTTTGTATGAGCTCCATGAGTATGAGTTAAATGTGAAGTTGTATGTTGAAGGGCCACTGCCCTGTTCTCTTCTCATGTAATGTGTGTCTGGATTGTGTGTGGAAGGCTGTTCATATGACCGGTATCTCGAGGATGTCACGCGAGGCAAAGATTGAGGTTGGTGTTCTTGCAGAGATGGCATCGCTGACAGTCTCTGAGGAACAGATATAGAACCAATAGGGTTTGACAAGGTCGTTTGCGAAGATTGAGTTTGGCATTCTTGCAGAGTTGGCATCACTGACAGCCTCTGTGGAACAGATATAGAAGCAATAGGGTTTGACAAGGTCGTTTGTCTCGTCAGTAGATGTGCCCGACCCTGAGGAGCCTCCGATCTACCGACTGAGTCAGATGACCTACATACCGTGCTGATGTCTTGTTCCATATTTTGAGTCGTATTGGTTCCATCGGGTTCAAGCATCGTGTCGTGGCCATTTTGAAATGAAAAGGACGAGCGGACAATAGAGGAAGTGCCTTCACTGACACGTGACTGTGAGTCTTTACTCTCATTGGTTCCCTTCCTTGTGTTGAACCTCGGTTTGGATCCCTGTATAGTTTCAATACATTTCAGATAGGTCTTGCCACATTTATGATCATGGACTGTTTCATCGAGCCAGAAAACTGTTATTTTCTGTTTTTGGTCCTTGGACAGAGTCCTCATGAAGTTGCAAACATCGCTGTTTCCATGCTTTGTGAAATGTCGTCTTAGTTGTTTGATTACATTGGTCGATGGACCGCTAACAAAAATAGTCTCCTTATCAAATGCAATCTTGTAAACACCAATGATGTTAGGTTCCGTCTCGAAGATGACGTCATATGGGTGATTAGCGGTTTGAAGCAGACGACAATTTGTTATCTGAAATAACAGAAAGAGTGAAACGGATTACTCAAACAGGATTCATGTAACACTTCATTAAATTATGATTATATCAGCAATCAATGAACCATAATAAAATAGAGACATTGACTCTGTACTCTTCCGCTCATCAGCCTTCGTTCTAATTTGCTTTAAGGTGTGGTCAATGTGGTTCTCCCCTTAGCAGATGCCACAGGGTCACCAACTGAACATTTAAGAATTCCCATTACCTCAGGGGTCTCTACAAACAAGTTCAGAATGTTATACCTTGTGCTCCTCCGGAAGAAGATTTTATAAGGGCGTGGCCCCTGTTATTCCTATAATGGGCCTCAGCGCCACATAAGCTATAAATTTCAATACTCAATATTTTAAAAGTTTGTGTACAATATTTTCTAGGCCTTATGCCTCTAGAGAAGAAGATGAAAATAGTTTGTTAAGTTGTGGCCTCTGTTGTCCTTATAAGGAGCCACATGGCCAACAAAGCTGTAAATCATAATCCTCACTTGTCTGTACACAAAGTTGCAGGCCTTATGTTTCTCTTGAAGAAGATGAAAATAAATAAGGGTGTGGCCCCTGTGGCCCCTTATCGGCGACAGGGCCACCACAGTTATACACTTTAATCCTCACTAGTCAAAGGGTCTGTGCACAGGGTCTGGTTTTCTAGGTCTTATGCTTCTTTATTAGGGGACACAGGGCCACCAAAGCTAAACTTTATAATCCTCACTAGTCAAGGAGTCTATACACGAAGTTTCAGCTTTCTAGGCCTTATGGTTCTTGAGAAGAAGATGAACATAGGTTTTAAGGGTGTGGTCCCTGTGGCCCTTATTAGTTATTTAGTTTAGTATAAAGTTCAGCTTTCTGGGGCTTATGCTTCTGGAGTAAAAATCGAAAATGCACTAAGTTTACGGTCCAATGGACGGATGGACGGACACTATGCCATGCCATGCCATAAGTCAATTACAGACCTGATGAGCTAAATATTAGAAACGTAGGACTAGGAATGAGTAGACTTCCCTTTATTCTAGTATTTAAGCCCGACTTGGGATATAACCAATCAAATCATTTTCTCGTCACCTCGATAAAATTTCAACGAGAAAATAATTTGATTGGATTTATCCCCAGTCGGCCGCGCGAGCGAATCTTAACTTCTGAGCCCAGGGTACAGATTAGTGGAGTTAGCGTAACGTTCGTACCCTGAGACAGGATGTCACAAGACGGAAGTGTCAAAAGTAGCGTCAATAGGTCGCAATCTCCTCTCTCATTGGTCTATGAGCCCAAATAAACGAATCATACGTTGATGATGATCAATGTGAGAGGCGTATAAGAAATTGTTTGTTGAAAAGTATACTGCACCTTTTGTTTTTTGACTGCTGGTTCTATTACCATGTCGGCCCGAGCACACCTCTTGGGTTTTTTCCTAAGTCTCGTTTTTTCTTCCATTTCTGATGTGGTTTTTTTCTGCAAAAGGTCATGATTATATCTTTTAAAGTATGACATAAACATCACATGTACATCATCATGCATTTAGTAGGACAATCCACTACTAAATGAAATGACAATAAATATCCTATCATGTTGGTAAGAAGCCAAATCAATAATATCAATAAATCAATTGCACGTTTTACTTGGCATAATCTCTACATGTGAAATAAATGTTGGCCAAAATGTTGTTTATCGCATAGTTTTATACTAAAGTAAGGAGCAAAGAAACATTTTTTTTTATTTCTTCACAGATTTCATTAGATTTTGAATATTGGTTAATCTCAACAAATATAAGCGTAATAAGAGTGCAAAAGTTTACATTTTATTATTTTTATGTATTAGTAGGTCAAATGGATCCCAAGTGTGACCTATGCCTATATTGACACCTTAACACGTGTTTACTAAACAAAACCTTAATATCTCTGTCTTTTGCTACTGTAAGTAAACTTGAGATGTTCCATATCTTGTACTCATATTATCCTTTAAATAAATTTAATTTCATATGATATTTTGGTTATTAAACTATCATTGCCCAATCCCTTCCAATACAATTCCTTCACTCATTATTCACCTCTTCATATTAATCTTGGCATGCGTAAGTGGCATAAAATTACCTAAACATTGTATATGATTTTGATACATGAATATAGAGATTATTACCCGTGGAAGTGTGGATATGACTTTTACGAAACGAGTGTGAATTGTTGTATTTCCCGAGCGAGAGCGAGGGTCATACACAAATTCGCACGGGTTTCGCTAAATATATCATGCTATGTTGATTTATATATATCAGTTTATCTTTGTTAACGCTTTATACTGGAGAACTGTATAAGATGCTCCACGTGGGATAATAAAACCCTTATCTTTTCTTAACTAAAATGCAGTGTTGTTTCTATGTGATCTGTTAAAGGGGCAGTAGCACGTTTTTTGACAATTTTATATTTAAAATCTTTCACTGATAATTGTTAGTTTATGCTTAATGTATTATTTTGACAGTGTCAAAAATCTCATTACACAAACCAATTATTCATAGTCAGTTGACAAAGTATGAAGATTCACATAAAATCCATTGGCGGCCATTTTGTGTGAACACCTTTAATTCATTTTGGATAAGAAAAAACAATCGCATGGCTAAACTTTACATTATATATTTGAATTATTACTGCTCCATTAGTTTAAATGCATTGTCTTTCAATTGGAACCATTAATTTTCATTTTCCTGACATCACCTTTTATTCCCCCTAAAAACGTGCTACTGCCCCTTTAAGGGGGTCATTTTGGCCTTTTCTGGTCAGATGGGACCCCTTGCAATGATAATTTGAAGCCTCCTGACTCAGGGTGCGAACTCCACTAATCTGTACCCTGGGCTCATAAGATAAATTCGCTCGCGCAGCCCGACTTGGGATATAGCCAATCAATTAATTTTCTCGTCAAGAATTTGACTATGTATGACGGTAACAAGGCACATCTATAACTCATAAAGATAACGTTGATAGGTTTCATCATATTTGAAAAAGAAGAATCTGAACTATGAGATTACAGGTAAATAGGATACTAACGCATATATACGGAGTGCTGCATAAAAACAGAAATGTTTCTTATATCAGCAATTCAAGAATCAACATTGGAATTCATTTAATATTTATATTTTCTCTGCTTCATAATTAGCTTGAAATAGTTGCTAGGATATATCCTCTGACCAATATGGAAGATTTATGAATATTGATCAAGTTATAGGTTTTTTAAATTTGTATAATATCATAAAAAGTGTCACTCTCAGAAAAAGACTTACATAATCATTGTGATTAATTATATAACTGCTTCTGTTACAACAATATTCTATATCAGGGTTGACAATGCATCTAGATATCTTTTCAAGATACAACAGTCAGGAACAAAAGCCTTAAATATATAAATTGTCTGTCCTCATATAGCTATCAGTTCAGTTCAGCTGTACTATGAACATGGGTTAGAAGTCGTGCATTCTCGATTATCCAGAGTTTACGTTCCGATTACACCTCCACTATTATCGGAACGTAAACTCTGGATTATCGAGAATGGAAGTCGTATGGCTTATATAAACCGTTTTGAGGGAAGTCTTATTTCTGAATTCTAATCCTGAACTACTCAAAATGAACAATATCTTAAACTTTACCCCCCAAAAAGCTTTGTAATGACATTTTACCGCATCTTTAAAGTTTTCAAAGAAAGATGGTATTATTCTTGTCTATTTTAAAATGACCCTCCCCAAACTCTTGTATTTTTTTTCATGACCCTCCCCTAAAGGCTGTATATTTTTTTATGACCCTCCCCTGAAAACCCCCGGCCCACCCCCCCCCCCCTGTAATAAATGACCAGTCCCTAAGTGGAGTTAGCGTAACGTTCGTACCCTGAGACAGCATGAATTTGAAGGGATACCAAGCAAAAAGTGTCGGCAGATTTCCCTGGAACCCCTCTAGAAACAACACTAATGATATGTATCAGACAAATCAACCTAATGCATATTATAAATCCAGCAATTACTTACTGGATGTAGATGAATGCATTACCTCTATGCTTGATGGGTTGATGGACACCAGAAGCTCCTGTCTGTAGTCATAAAAATAGGTCGGTGCAACATATCAGATAACATTCTTGAGTAATCACAGGCTCGATACATGTTGACAATCGCTGATAAGGACTTGTATACACTGCATATTTCAATATTCAGTTGTTTTTATTCGAACCAAACACTTCCTCTTTCTGCATGCAATGATTTGGGGGTTATGCTAAACGCACACTTTGTAATCAGTAAATAATATCTATTTAGCTTATCAGTTTCAAAGTACATCTGCTACTTTTACAGTCTAAGTAAACCTAGCCTCAATATTATCCGTTTCACTCCAATACTGAGTCTAGAAAGGCCTAGTAGAGGGTCGTGTCAGCCCGAATTGAATTGACCAATCAGTACTCATCTTACCAAGCCACTATAGTCTGCCTTCGCACATTTAACGTTGGAGGGTCATTGGTTGCAGAAAGGTCGGCTGACACGACCCTTTACTAGACATTTCTAGACTCAGTATAGGAGTGAAACGGATAATAATGAGGCTAGGTTTACTTAGACTGCTACTTTTAAGCTCATCAGGACCTGAAAGCCCAGTTATGGCATCAGTTCATCAATTAACTTTTCAAACATGCTTGAATTCTTTGAATTCTAGCAGGGGTATAAACAAAAGAGCCATTGGCTCTGTAGCTCATCAGGCTTCATATCATCTTTGGTGTAGGGTGTGCAAATGTGGTTCCCCCTTAGTAGGGGCTAAATGTACAATTTAGAATCCTCCTGGTCTAACTAGTGAGTCTGCACACTTTCTAGGCCTGATGCTTCTTGGGAAAAAATGAAAATAGGTTTTAAGGGTGTGTATTTAATGAAAATAAGATAAGAGTAAAGTTGGCAGCAAAACGGACCGCCTGCCCTTGAACTTTTTCAATCGAATCTATCTGATGTTGGAGATAGGCGTCCAGCGAACTCTATGAACATAGGCTCTGGAACAGGCCTGTTCTGAGCCTGTTCTTAGGTTGTGACTCATGTCTCGACTGCGCTCCAAATAATGGTCTCATGTAATCTTGCTTTGTTCATCAGCTACTTTTCATCATATAGTTTTATAGCTTGGCATGCCAGTCTTCATATAAGATATGGAAATTTACATACTTGAATCAGATACATGACTAACTCTCTCAATGATGATTTATTTAGGGTAAAAGGTCAGAAAGGATGCATGTTGCCAATGTGGTCATGGTTGTGAAATATTTTTCATTACTTTGTTGAATGCCCCTTGTATATTATTAAAAATAGAGCCATTGGCTCTGTAGCTCATCAGGCTTCATCATCAATTATGCTGTAGAGTGTGGCCAATGATACCCCCTTTGTAGAGGCCACAGGGGCACCAATCATAAAATTAAGTATATATAGGCGACAAGTTTCAGTTTTCTAGGCCTTATACTTCAGGAGAAGAAGATGAAAATAGATTTGAAGGACGTTCCTGTTGCCTTTATTAGGGGTCACAGGGCAACCAAAGCTACAATTTATAATCCTCACTAGCCAAGGAGTCTGTACACAAAGTTTCAGCTTTCTAGGCCTTATGGTTCTGGAGAAGAAGATAAAAATAGGATTTTAGGGCGTGGCCGCTGTGGCCCTTATTAGGGATCACAGGGCCACCAAAGCTACAATTTATAATCTTCACTAGCCAAGGAGTCTGTACACAAGGTTTCAGCTTTCTAGGCCTCATGGTTCTGGAGAAGAAGATGAAAATAGGTATTTAGGGCGTGGCCCCTGTGACCCTTATTAGGGGTCACAGGGCCACCAAAGCTACAATTTATAATCCTCACTCTTCAAAGAGGCTATACACAAAGTTTCAGCTTTCTAGGCCTTATGGTTCTGGAGAAGAAGATGAAAATAGGCTTTTAGGGCGTGGCCCCTGTGGCCCTTATTAGGGGTCACAGGGCCACCAAAGATACAATTCATAATCCTCACTAGCCAAGGAGTCTGTACACAAAGTTTCAGCTTTCTAGGCCTTATGGTTCTGGAGAAGAAGATGAAAATAGGTTTTTAGGGCGTGGCCCCTGTGGCCCTTATTAGGGATCACAGGGCCACCAAAGCTACAATTTATAATCCTCACTAGCAAAGGAGTCTGTACACAAAATTTCAGCTTTCTAGGCCTTATGGTTCTGGAGAAGAAGATGAAAATAGGTTTTTAGGGTGTGGCCCCTGTGGCCCTTATAAGGGGTCACAGGGCCACCAAAGCTACAATTTATAATTCTCACTAGCTAAGGAGTCTGTACACAAAGTTTCAGCTTTCTAGGCCTTATGCTTCTGGAGAAGAAGATGAAAATAGGTTTTTAGGGCGTGGCCCCTGTGGCCCTTATTAGGGATCACAGGGCTACCAAAGCTACAATTTATAATCCTCACTAGCCAAGGAGTCTGTACACAAGGTTTCAGCTTTCTAGGCCTTATGGTTCTGGAGAAGAAGTCGAAATTCCACAAAGTTTAAGGACGGATGGACGGATGGACGGACGGACAGACGGACGCCGGACACCATGCCATGCCATAAGCCCATCGGGCCTTACAGGCCAGATGAGCTAAAAATTGTTGGAAACAGGGTCACAACTGATATATATATGACTTTTATTATACTGTGGGGATACATAGCGCTCTTTCTATCTGTTTGTCTGTCTGTCTGTCTGTCTGCCCGGAGCATATCTCCTAAACTCCTAAAATCGACAGGCTAACTTCAGGCAAACATTACGCACATATTAACAATTAATACCTATACACACATTGTTGTTTGGGAAAAGACTAACAAATGACCCCAATCCGAAAGGGTACAATGTTTTTCAAACTTTTGCACATCAATGCTTTCAGCCTCTTATCATGATAATTGACAAGTTAAGTGAATCATAATGATTTCATTACATCAACAGGTAATTGACTTTTAAGTTCTGGGAGTGTAAATTATTGTCAATCATGTGCAATGGAATCTAAAAAGTAACATTTGTAAACACAAAAACAGATTGTTTGCAACAAGTTTTAATCCTTTGCTCAAAGTCACAAAGCTAAGAAATTCAGGGTTAATCATGAACAATACATGAACAACAATTTCGTTATTCATGATAAAAACATGTCAGTATCAATTCTAAGAGAATCCCAAATGAACAAAAAGGCCTTTTTTGGCAATAATTATACTTCTTTTATATTCTATGCTTACAACTATATGGGGAAGTTTTTTTACATTCAAGTGGTAAGTTTATTTTCAAGTACAGAATTTCCAAAGGCAAAATATAAATTCAGCAAAACAAGTCTTTCATACCAGAAGCATACACGTTTCACAACCAACATTTAAGATAAATATCATAACACAAATAAATATACAAGACAACAAAATGTTATGATTAAAAACAGACATAAAGAAAAAATAAAACACAAGATTCAAATCAACATAAAGAGAGAATAAATACTACACAGAGAAAACATGTATCTCATCTTTTAAGAATATTGGCAACAATTTCCTTTGGATGATTTATATCAATGATTGCACAAATATTATGAATGAAATGAAGAACAGATTGTAGAGCTGCTGAAAAATCATAAGAGTAGGGAGAATAAATCGTATATCGTAGTCATGATACCTTATATTTGGGAAAGATTTCTTTGAAGATGGGCCATTTTCAGGCTTTTCAGGAATTTTCTAAAACTCAAATAGGCTATTGCCCTTATATCACAAATGTTTAAAATGGCCCATGGTCTCCTGCCTTTTCAAATCCCTGTATTTGTGTCAATATATCAATAATTTTATCAGTAAGGTGACACATGCTCATAGAATTCTAAAGGCACACATGAAATAACAAAGACAAAATTCCGACTCTAAAAACAATGTCCTGGAACTTAACAAAACTTGTGAAATACCCTCGCACTCTTTCAGTTGAAACAAAAGTTCATTTTGTAAAAGTCATCCAGTCTGATTAAAATCGACCGTACTCCGATGAATAAAATTGCAAAAATATTGTCTTTATCGGGGTTCAAACCCCTCGGGATATCCTCAGTTTAGCGCAGACAAACCCGTTCGTAAGCTATCCAATTACATCCTCGTACTTTAATAGCATTTAGCGGCGATTACATATAACAAATAGTACATTAGAGTTATCTGCCCCTAGCATCATATCAAAAGCTTTTGCTTCCCACCTTGTGATTGGTAAGATGAGTTTATCTCAGAAACATGCGACTGATTTGGGTGCATACAGACCAAGACAGAGAGGATATCCCGACTGGTTTGAACCCCTATAGAGACAATATTTCTGCAATTTTATTCCTCGGAGTACGGTCGATTTTAATCAGACTGAAATGTCATCTGACACGCTGTAAAATAATATGTAACTGCAATGGAATGATGATGGAATGGCAAACCAAGGACAGGAATATTGGTATATTATTCAAATATTGAGAAACATATTTTGTAGTTATTAACTATCCTGCTACATCAGTATATATATATATCTCAAAATAGAGCTCAAACACATACCCTGATACCCATCGGGCCAAAAGCCTCATAACTCTGATGGATGGTTACGGCTTGAGATAAGTATATATAAAATAGCACTCACATCAAATCTCACTCAGGGATTGGGAAAGGCAGGGGCCATGGGCTATTTCGTATGTTCAATGAAAACATGGCCCATAAAAAAATTTAAAGTTTACTATTGATACTAAGGGCAATTGCCAATTTAAATTTCAGAAAATTACTAAAAAGCCTCAAAATGGTGTCAGGGAAGTTCTCCAAAGCTCCTTAAAGTGTTATGAATTCTCATCCGGGTGGTGTGGCTATTGCAGAAAGTGCATCATTTTATTGGTTGGCTATTCGCAGTGATGCAAGGCTTTTGGCCCAATGGATATCAGGTAAAAGTGTTGGAGCTCAACTTGGAGACATAAACGCTGATGTAGCAAGATGTCTTTGACACACAATGAAGATCTTGAATCATCAACAAAATATTCTTCAAAAAATAATCTTCATTCTTATTTTAAATTAGGGCATAACTAAAAAAAAATCAACATGCTCTTAATCTCATATTGACTCACATTATCAACATATTATTAACAATTTTATATAGCATTTACTTTAGCATGAAGTGGGAAGGATTATGTTACTTATGACATTATGAATCTGGCAATAATGAATTGAGATGAAATATGATTAAAGCTTCAGTGATAATGTTCATGTAAATATTGAAATTGATATAAGTTGTATTTTGTCATGAATGATTTTGAAATCATTGTGGTTTATATCGTCAAAAATGCCACAAAAGATCATTGATGATTGAGCAAGAAATTACCAATGAAATGGAATGATGGTTCAAAAATAACACATTAAAATGATTTTTGGACATGGAAAGATAATTACACAAGAATTAATTGGAGATTTGGAAGTACACAGAGAAGATTCTGATCTAACCTCTTATCTAACATGAGCAGATCTCGGGCTGGAAAAGATAAAGCCCGATTGACTGCAACAAAAGTTATCGGTAGATTTGCAATCAGAAGGGCCGTTTCAAAAGGAATTATTTTGAAAGGCTCAATCATTTCTGAATACTTTAGGCAACTAACATTTATTCACCTATGCAATTATCACTTCTTTTTGCTAGGTAAATGTGCGGAAAACCTGAGAAATGCTCATATCACATCAGAGGTTAGATTAGGATTTTATGCTTTGAGCAACATCAGTGGGGAGAGAATGAACAACATGCTCTGCTATCATAGTCCTGAGAAACTACATGAACCAAAATTAGACTCGTGAGTCTATCTACATTAGTTTTTTCAACCAGTTATACAAAGTTGTTAATGTAATGTTTTCATGAGGGATCTGTGTTATAAGCACACAATTGAAGACACGAGAATTCAGAATTAATTCAGAATTATGCATAATGTCATCCACTCTTCAACAAAATTAATAAATAAAAGAGACATACCCAGTCCTATTATAAATAAGAGATGGGCACAAATTGCATAAGGACACTAAATTTAACAAACAACCATTGTCAAAAATGGTAACATTTTAAAGGCTTAATTGGCTGACAACCTTTATCAAGAAGCTTCAAAGACAAAATATCTTGACAATTTGTAGTTCCACAAGGACTGTTTTTTAAGGCCACAACTCAAGGAAGAGCAAAAGAACAACATAAATTGAAGGCATTTTGATGATGCAATTCCACGCACCCAAGATCAACTCAATCTTCCAACCAGGGATTGACTAGTGTTCAATATTGTCTAACCTCTGCCAGCAACAGTTATTCGACAGAAGCTTCAAATCCTCAATCATCGATTGACTAGTGTTCAATATTTTCTAACCTCTGCCAGCAACAGTTATTCGACCGAAGTTTAAACTCCTCAATCGTCTGACAACAATTTAGTTGTGGGAAGTGTTCCGTCACTCATATCAATCTCAAAATCATTGTCACGCTCTTTGTCCATATCTTTAGCAGGCGAATAAAACTTTTTCCCATAATTAAAGTCCATCTGCTCCCAACGCCGAACCGTTTTCCTACGGCGCCGACACCTCTTGGTTACAAGCACACCTATAAGTATGATAACAACAAACACTCCAAACGAGATTCCAATAGCCATTCGTTGAGTTGTGTCCGATTGTGCTATCGTAGCTTCCTTGTTACTTTCCTTAGTGGTCTCCAGGAAGTTGGGTTTGCCGCCCGTAGCCTCGATATTTTCCTGGATCTCGTGGCTGATGTTGACGGGGAGAGTCTCGGTGTTAAACGGTCCGTGTTTCTCCTGAACTATCCAGATTGAGTCGATGAGTTCGCTGTCAAACACAGACTTCTGTTCCCAGAACACGTGTGTGGAGTTGAGAACATGCAGACGTCCCAAGCTGTTCAGTGATCCGTTCCCCATGTGGAACGCTGACCATGGGTCTACAACAGGAAACAAGTTGATTAATTTTTATGCAAATATTCATTATATTGGATATTCAAATTGTACAAATCTCTATGCTATGAACAGGACTACATGTGACCATTTCATGTAATAAATAGAAAATGTGTTCACGAAGATAAGGTCTTTTCACATGGATTGTGCTTGAAGCTTTTCGAAAAAAGTTTAACACTTATTTCTATCACAGATTCTACTCTTTGTCACATGCTTAGAGGCATTATTGGTCTTGAAAATATGTCAAAGGAATGGCAGGAGATTCTACATGACAAGCATGAATATTGGGGTTTCGCTGTTATAAAAACTCTTACAAATACACCTCAACAAGAAGACATTGTCAACAACCCCTGCCATATTGGATCTCATTAGTTACAAAACATTACTGTGTGATTCTAATTTTCAAAACTAGTAAACGAATTGATACATTGAAGGCATATCAAATTTGGTAATCCTGTAATAAACAGTTTTAAGAAAAGCTGTTCTCTTTGAAGACACCTCAACAAAGTAAACAAATCAGAACAAGGGCAATAACAAAAAACTGGCACTTCTGATTCTCAAACCCCAGCATGGAATTGATACCTTGAAAGCACCCACCAAATTGTGTATCAAATCTTAAAGTGACACAGAGTTACTTTCTTAAAATTTGGTTTTGATAAGCTACAAAATATCTAATATGCTGATTGAAGTTCATATCTCATCACTGGACTTGCAAATATATCCATTTCTGTATAATATCTCTAAAATGCTTGATTTTATGGAAAAATCAAGAAAACATCTCAAATACGTTTAATATTCGAAATTATGCATCAAATTAATCTACCAATTAGTTACAATACCTAATAAACACTATTGAATTGAATATATCATCTTGTCAGCCTATGACAAGGTTTCAAAATTACGTTTGGCGAATTTGCTTGCGCCACTCGTGTCACATTGTCCGGTTTTCGATCAAAATCCCGACTTTGAATGGCCGTATTTTCGCTCTAATGTACTGATTGACCTTTAACTTGTTATTTTCAGTAACAGTTAGTGGTTCCCGATGTAATAACATCGATTTCAAAATTTGACATATGTGATCCTATCAACATACTCTGTGTCTTTATTGGTTTTTGAGAAATGTTGTAACCCGAGACAGACGAACAGACGGACAGAGCCAGAAACTAGGTTATAAGGGTGCAACGATACCACGATACACCGGTGCATCGCGATTATATGGCCAACGATACGATACACGATACGTTTTGCCCTGAATCGTTACAATACGATACGACCTGTCACTATTTCTATATATGTCACATAGTCCAATAACTGTTAGACTACAAGTTAACACTTTTAAGTCATTGGTGTTTTACCTTTTTATTGCATATTGATGTGTCCTCAAGGGAGGATCAAGGTATTGATGTCACAATTTCTCTTGGTTATGGTTCTTTTAATACTTCACTATCCTGTGTAATACGTATTGAGGTACATATCGTATCGTACCCCAAATATCTCGATACGTATCGTATCGCAACCCTCCTGTGTGGTTGCACCCCTACTAGGTTAGGAAACCCTTCAACTTCATGGCAGAGGATAATAAAATGAGCAAACACTTACTATCAGTCCTGTTAGACATTGGATCAATGCCATGTTTGCTCCCCGCGGCGCCGGTGATAAGTTGTATGGGGGCAACAGGGTTGGTGTAGTTGTTGGAGAGAACCACTCCCTTATATTGCGGAAACAGTCGCTCGTATGAGTGCTCATGTGCTTGAAGCACAATGTCTACTCCGAAGTGGTAGAATATGTCCTCTAACCTGAAAACACAAACATGTTTTTATAAACCTTTAGTGTCATATCACACTATTGTTCAGTGTTTAAAATATAGCCGTCTGCCAGTCCTCAAACTGGCTACTTTTTGCCAGGAGTGGTTACTTTTTGGTTTAGGACTAACTTAACTTAAAGGGGGTCTGCAACCTGAATTTTTAACTTCCAGTGTTTTATTAGCAGGGCCCCGAAAGAGTCGTAAATACTCGGTAGGGACGAAATCGTTTGGTTGCGAATCGTTTACAGCTGACAGCCGGTACCAAGTTTGTGTCATGTGACCCCCCTTACCCGTCTGGAAGTCCTTGTTAATGATGGTCAATGAGGTTTCACGAGCCAGGTTGTTGATCCCATTTAACCCCTAAGGAATTTACAAATGAATTTTCAGGACAGACTAGGTTTCAAATCTATTTCATACACTGTATTGTTATATATGTATCATAATTTCCTTCTGCCTTTTAAGAAGGAGTAAAAGTGTTTACAAACTATACATTTGAAGAATAACTCAAATACAATAAATTGTCAAATATGTCTGTTAGATTTTGGGGATATTCCCTTTTCAACATGTATAGTTCATACAGCAACAAAGTTCCCTATCCTCTTACCACTGTGTCACAGCGACTGAGCTGATGGATCTTTTATGTTTTAACGAAAGTTCATGGCAAATGCATTAGATTGATGTGAAGACTTTAAACAGTGATAATGGACTTCACACTTTTATGAAAGTTTGCAAAACTTTGTTTGAAAAATACTCCATAGATTCAGTGTACTTAGCATACAAAATATTTGACACCTAACAGCGAGAAGAGGGCTGTAGCATGAGTGTTTAAAGGATATGAAGGAGATTCTTATAAATAAACTGATGACTGATAATACCATACCCCTTTCTGACAAGTGAATCTGGTTTAGTGCAATCATCTTCTAAGTCGTTCGAACAATACATCGGCCTGTGACCCATCGCTATCACCCACGGACACTTCTCTCGATTCTGATTGGCCTTCCTCAGGTCTTCCAACAGCCAATCATGTTGTGCATCAACATTCGACTGGTTTGAAGTGAAAAATACTTCAGAGGAATAGCTGAAAAAAAAAAGAATGAAAATCTGATTAATTATATCGTTTTGATAATAATTTGCAAGGGTGAACAGTTCAGTTAAATAACAGAAGTTTATGAAGCACTAATAAAATCATTCAACAAACAGCAAACTTTGGTCTCTGGTTTGAAATGCAATATGACAAAGTATGGTCCATAAGTTCAGGATTTTATTGACATCTTTACAATGGTTCAGAGAATATGAGAACCCCTTCATAAGGTGACCGTGGGATCGGGGAAATAACAGAGTGAGATACAAGGTTGTCAAATGCAAATTGACCAAGTATGGTCATGTTGAACATATTTGCTTTAAAAAGCCGTAAGCGTAAAATATAATGGCCATACTGAAAGTGGAAAGGACAGACCTCAAGGATGAATCCCCCCTCAAATCCTTTAAATAGATGGTGCTTTCCCCCCTTTGAAGTTATCTGAATCTGCCACTGGTTTGACAATCTGATGGCAAACTCCCTCAGGATTATACAATGTAGGCTGCCACTAGAAGCTTCAGCAGGCTACAGTCCTACCTGATTAGATGAACAGGACCAATATCCATGCTGTACCACATTTTCTGTACCGGAATCGGCCAATCACTGTGCGGCATCGAGAACCGATGGCGGTAGTGGGAGAAGGAATCATCCACAATTTCTGTCAATGAATAAAAAATATTTCAATTACAGCGAAGACTAGATAACTGGATAAGTAACTGTTTGTTTCATTGTTTTCTTTTAATTTAGAAATGATTTTTGAAAAATTATTGGAAAAGTGGGAGAAGGAATCATCCACAATCTCTATCAATGAAAAAAACTTATTTCAATTACAGCGAAGACTGGACATGAAAAATAACTGGATAAGTATGTTTGTAAGTTTCATATTTTTTTTTAAAAAAGAAATGATTTTTTAAACATTATTGGAAAAGTGATGAATTTGTTATGGTCTCGTGGAACTTCACTGTATAGATGTTATATAGGTATACTCTCAATAAGTAACAGAATCTAGTACCCCTCATTTAGGGACATAACAAACGCTCTTTATTTTACAAAACACTGTCACAGAACATTCATATAATATATCTTTTTCTATTTCTATCAAGATCAATATTTATACTCATCTAATTTCTGAGTGAGTCATAAGTGACCTTTACAATAAGTGACAAGGCTTGAGAGATATTCAATATGATGTGACCTTTTAGCTGACCTCTGATTATTTGAACTTATAGAGTTCAAAGGTCACAGACACTTGAGATGACCCTTATTGAACTACTCAGTTATTGAAACACTTCAAGGTATGAATGTTACTAATAACTTACCATGACATAACTACATAGCATATATCTTAAGGATGGGAATCGTTCCTCATAACTGTATTGAAACAAATTGCGATATAGAAAAGCGTATTGCAATACGTATGGCAATATATTGGTACTTCCATATTTAGAGAATGTGAATGCTATCTTGTCTAAATATGAGAGTTAAGAACGATCATGATTGCTCAGCTATGGAAATTTTCATAAGTGTGTTACGATTCGTATCATGTTGTCCCCGTATTGCAGTATACCTATATATTGATAATGCTGCGCATCCTTAATATATCTTTTCCCTAAACAAAATTAAACTTCTCTAAAGATTTGTATTACACAAATACACATACATAAAGCCATAAAAAGCAAGTCAATTGATGAGACATACAGAAATAATAAACTTAAAACGTATAATGAATCAAAAAATTGTGCAGAAATTCTGTCAAATCACATTTTCAATATTTCTTAATAAATGTTTTTACTTAAAGTGTTACCATGGTTTCCTGGTGATGTCATGTATGGAATCTGTGATGAAATTCCCTGAATCAGCCTCATAAAGGTGTCCCCAACCTGTCAAGAACATATATAAAATATACATATAATGCGGTGCTAGAGGACCTGTCTGATGAAGGATTTAAAAAACATCATTCACACCAAATAAAATAAGAAATATAAGTCGCAATAAGTCTACACCTATTTGTTATAATATATGATACTTGTACAGCTTATGGCACATCAATTGTGTAATTAATAATGTAAAAATAATGCATAAAATTATCATGAATGTACTGCACTGTATATGGGCCTGAGGCCTTCGTACTGTAATAAAGACTTGACTTGACCAAAATACTGTATTCATGGATTTTGGGACAAGGTAAGCCATTATCAATTACTTTCGAAACGGTCACAAGCGTTCCATTGCACAAATCACTAAGGTGGCCTTAAAGGGGGTCTGCAACCCGAATTATTAACTTCCAGAGTTTTATTACAGGGCCCCGAAAGAGTCTCATATGCTCGGTAGGGAAGACATCATTTGGTTACGAACCGCTTACAGCTGTCAGTCTGGACGCTCTTATTAACGAGGGTCAATTAGGTTTCACAAGCTAGGTTGTTGATTCCCTTTAAGTCACTTAGGTAGCCTTAGTGCAATGTTAAAGGATGGCTTTAAGGTCAACCTTAGCGTGAAGTAGTTTTGTGCGAGGGCCTCCAGAAGTAAAGAAGTATCTTATTTTTATTTATTTTATTCACAATCGTTAATATGCTTTTCTTCTGCCTTTTTCATTTTTCATACATTTTCATTATTTCTATTCCATGTAGACAAAGGGGGTCATATTGTACAGAAGATATAAAGGGAAGAAACATCTAGATTCTTGGAATAGTCCATTAACAGTTCCACTGGCATTAAATCTCAATATAACGACGAGTAATGGGTCAGATATATTTCAGGAGATGTCATAAAGGATCGCAAAGAGAACCCAAACATATTTTTGAAAGGATTGCCTATATGCTAAAGTATTCAAATCCTTCCCATTAAGTATGATCTACCAGTCTACTCATATTTTGTTTTCTTCTGTTATCAAAACAAGTAAATATTAGATGCTTATTCACATAAATTGAGTCTGAGCAATAGATATAACCTCTTACCATTCCTGCGTTGTCATGCAAATTATACGCAAAGTCTCCATCGTGTAGTACAGCGGTGTATTCCCCGGAGAGGACCTCATCCTCGATGTAGGGTATGGTCTGCGCGTGGATTCCCAGGTCTCCGTACACCAGGAACAGGGGAGACCACTCCTGTCAACACAACATAACGTTTGTGTATGAATAAAAATAACTTGACTCTTCTTATCAAATGTTCATTATAGTTATAAATGAACTTAATCTTTGTTTTTTTAAGCTAAAAAGTTGTTGATACCATGTAAAACCCTCCTCACTCTCAATTATATCATTCACAAACCAAAACTGTTCATTAGTTCCACCATTTTCTTGTAGTCAAGGACTCAGATTTCTTTACTCGTGGAAAAAGAGAGGTCACTGTTACTTATTTAAATAACTGTAGAGTCATTGTCTGTGAAGTAGATACACAACATGACCATTTTGAGTCATGGATGTCAAAAATATACCGTAAATGACAATGTATAAGTCAACATTATATTTTAAAAATCAAGGCTAAAGAACAATTACTTGACCATATGGGTAAAGATAAGACTTTTGTCTACTTTGATAGACCCCTCAAGTGCTTGAGTCAGTAGTTACTAGCATAAGTACGAAACTAATGTTCGTGTTTCGTATCTTGATTGATACGAAACTAGACATTCACTCTAGCTTTACCCACTCTAGCTGGACCTATGGAAGTTCTATCACATATTTTCACTTACCTGGCCACTCGGAGCTGTCTTGAAGTAGAAGGGCCCGCTGCCGATATGATTGCTGATTGGACGATAGTAGTAGGTTGTAAAGGGCTTCAGATCCTGGGAAACAAAGTAAGTTTTGATCATACTGACATTTGACAATATGATAAATATTACGATATAACATTGTAACATTAAATTTGGGATCAGTTGTATGGATCCTGACATTTGGCAATACAATACATATCAAGATATCTGGTAACATTAGATTTGATACAGTACATGTCACAATTCTTTTTTTCATGGCTTTTTTCAAAACAATGAACTTCAAATTTTGAAAAAATAATTTGTCACATATAAACTCAAGTCAATGACATTTATAATGATACAGATGACCTATCACAATATTCATATCAACAGATCTTGTCTCACAATCCTTGATAGTTAATATAAATGATCATAGTTTCTAATAGCTTTTGCTTGATAGACAAAAATTATGAAAACAAAAATAACATATTCCTGATTACCTTTAATTTCACTCTATGAATGAATTGTACGCCCCACTCATTCTGGAAGTCAAAGTTTACAGCGTGACCTTCAGCCGTGTCATGGAAGCCCCATTGAGAAACTCCGTACTTGACAGTCGTCGTACAGTTTCCTGATGTCGACCACATGACAACCATCTCACTCAGGGAGTCTCCATATGCCAGGTGCACTTGCTCAGGGGTACATAACTCTGCAACAGTAGTGTATACCACTAAACAAATTTTGAAGAAGAGAAAGAGTTATGTAATGGAAGATCCATTCAGGAACCCCCTGAAACTCCTCTCTGGATCAGCAACCTTATGGCATTTCTTTGTTGATAAACAGTCTTATATTCAAGGGAGAAGATTTCTCAAAACTGCATGGTGTAATATATTTGTTTTGGAAGATATAAAAAAAAGATATTAAATATAATCTTCAAAAGGTCTAAATACATAGTTTTAGTTACCAGTTTAGTTCTTTCACAGGCCTCAGTTCTTTAAATTCTCTTGTAACAGTACCCTGTCGACAGTGTTGTTCTTAGAGGGGGTCCTGGGGACATTTGCCCACCCTTTTGGCTTAATGTCCCTTAAATTATTGAGAGGTAGGATACTTTTACCATTGCAAAGGGTCCCATGTGCTCTCAATACGCCAAAATAACCCCCTCAGCTGAACACCTAGGAACAACACTGCTGTTACATATGTATCTACATAGCTTTAACACATACCCTCATACTAATCAGACCAGAAGCATTGTATTGCTGAAAGCTGGTTACTCAACGCTAATCCTAGGCTGTAGCTTTTTAGCCAATGGGCGAGGGAGAAGAAACGTTTTTAAAACTCTGATTGGTTCATCTGAATCACTTTTGTTTGTCCTCTTATTTTATTGAAGAAGTGAATATTTTCACTGCCTAGCTATATTTCCCAATATGAGTCTTGGCCTGATAGATATTAGGCTTTGTGAAGGAACTATGTTGATGCATATTAGATACTGTGGCTTGATGGGTCATTATTTGGAAAATATATAACATTTTTTCCATTTTTTTAATGTTGAGTATGAGAAAATAGAAAGAAACATGATCATAAACAAATAAAATGAAAAACTGTTCTTCAGAATCTGTAAATGAAAACATGCATTGAAATATTCAATGTAACTGGAAAGACGTACACATATAGATTGTGCAAAAAGGTATTGACTGAATGATGTAATATGAATGCATTCTCCTCATATGAAGAATAGTGAATTAATATACTCGGCGCATCAACACTCTTTTAATGCAAATAAATTCAATGAAAAATACACAGAAGTATTAATTATTGATTCATGCATTTTTCATCATGTACATAAATATTGCTATGATGAGGGGTTATTTATCTTATTGAAATAAAATGTTTTTATTAATTACAAATTATCAATATAAATGTTAATGATGCTTTGTTCTCAAACAATCTCAAAACAATAAAAACAATACAATTCATCCATCAGAACAGTTGCTGAAAGAGAGCACATGACACAGACTACATACCTTCAACAATAGAATAAAAGTAGGATAGAGGACAAAAGGGGAGATAATCCAAAAGCAAGGGAGATAACCAGGGAGCCATGCAAGTGGTATTCATCCACCCTCCACCACTGAGTACATTCTTATTAAAATGTAGATGTTAACTCATTTCAATCTTCATCCTGCTACATCAGCGAATATGTCTCAGCGTTATGCTACATTCTATCCCCTGATATCCTGTCATGGTATTCAGCTGTATCGCTGACGGGTGGTTACTCAGCGCTATTTATAGCCTGTCTGTTTTCAGTCAAACTATTTGGAACTCCATACACTGTGGTTTAGTGATGTCGCTCGTGGAAATCTATTAGAGCGCGTGATTTGGAGCTTAGCGGGAGCCAGCAATGAGAATCAGATTTATTCTCTAATAGCACTCCCATTGGTTAATTTGAATCACGCGGTGACCACGCGGAAAAAAGCCAAGAAAGCAGTTTTCCCCTATCGCTGAAAGGGCATCCTTTGATTAGCTTGCTATACAGCTGAATACCATAGCAGGATATCAGGGGATAGGTTGTAGCATACATGGAGACATATACACTGATGTAGCAGGATGTTCAATCTAAGGAAATCTATAATTGCCTGTGTTGACCATGCATGTCAGTCCTTAGTGACGTTAATGATTCTTGATTTTTCTTTGTGAGGATTCAACAATTCATGAACTTTTCTCCAAGAAGAGTTATTAATGCAAAGATATTGCGACTTCACAAACGTGATTGATTCTTATCAATGATCAGTCATGCATGGAGAACACAGGCCAATGACAAAATTATCAAATATTTGAAAAAAGATATTTTTTAAACTAAAAAATAACATCTACATTTTAATTATTGGGAACAGTATAAGTGCATTTGTTAGGTGTTAGGACCTACCAATCTTATGTAATTCCTGCTTAAAATCTGTAAACATAATCAATGAATATACACATAAGTTTTGATGTAAACAAAGTTACTTATTGACTTGACACTACAGAGATTACTTTTGACATGCTACTAAGATAAGACTTCAGGAAATTCATTTTGATAAAACAGCCTTATAAATACATGGCACACAATGTACAACTATATACAAACATGACATGATCAATATGGCAGATCAATAAAAGCAACACATAGCTTACAGTAGCCTTATACAAATAAACATTAAGATTTTCAGTGAAACAGTAGATAAACACGCTAAATGATTTTAATACCTACCACTAAATATTTCAAATCATTTATAAATTTCACGAATACTTGCTGGTATGATAGATAAACCAGTTCTGCTTTTAAAGGGGCAGTAGCACGTTTTTTTATAAGTTTATATTTTAAATATTTCACTTATAATTGTAAGTTAATGCTAAATGTATTATATTAACAGTGTTAACATTCTCATAACACAAGCCTATCACTCATAGTCAGGGAACAAAGTATGAGGATTCACATAAACTTCATTGGCGCCATTTTTGTGTGAACACCTTTAATTCATTTTGTGTAAGAAAAAGGAATCACATGGCTAAACTTTACGTTATATATTTGAATTATTATCGCTTCCTTTAGTTTAGATACATTGTCTTTCAATTGGAACCATTTATTTTCATTTTCCTGACATCACCTGAGATTCCCCCTAAAAACGTGCTACTGCCCCTTTAACGAAGGTAACTGAAAGCGGCGTCCAGAAGATAGAAGTTTGAATTGATAGGACGGAATATGCAAGCTATCGGTTCTTATTTTTGTAGCCTTTTGAAATTGTTTATTGTAGCAGTTACGCCCTAAAAAAAGTTATTTCAATTTGTTATTTATATCTTTAAATTGTTAAAAATATTTGTTGGCAAGGAGACCAAGTATTTATTGTCCTGATAATAAGGTGGAAGTCATCAGCATACCTAAACAGAGGCATGCCCAGCAGTGCCATGATTTCAATTACTCAACATTTATTTTGTGAACTCTTTAAAGAAAATGACACAAAATATAACGACGATAAATTTCAATAGGATTATTTCTTATATAAGTGTTTAAATATAGCCCCTCCACCAGTCCTTAAACTGGCTACTGTTTGTCAGGACTGGTTACTTTTTGGTCCGGACTGGTAACTTTTCAAAAAATTTCTTTATTTTCCCCTAAGGAATTGACAAATTAATTTCCTGGACAGGCTAGGATAATCACTTAGAAAATTGAACACTTGTTATCATTTTATTGTGTGCACTATGGATGATATAATTATTCATATTTCAACTGTTATAACTTAACAGAGAAACATACTCATAATAATGTTTTATTCAACTCATGAATAATTTGGTATCAGACTCATTTTCCCATATTTTATGCATAATTCACACATTTGACAAACATGTATTAAATGGAAGGTCATAACCGACAAGTATCCTCTATTATTCCAATTTGTAAATATATATATGTATATATATATGTGTGTGTATGTAATATATTTAACTTTTCTCTATACATGTCACTGTTGTGAATTATGAGAAGTAAAATTCTGTTCTGTTCTGTTCTGTTCTGTCAGACACCAGGTTATAAGTAGACCAATCAGAAAACAGATAAGCCTTTTGCCCTGAACAGATAACCAGCTGTTACTATACAGATTCACACTACTGCTTTAATTGCTGAAATCGGAGTCATGTTTCAATCAAAACAAACAGTCGACAGATGTTAAAGACATAGCCTGTCTGGCAACGTTAACCTGATGTTTATAGTTAATATTATTATTTAAAAAGCATATAATGCTTTTGTCTGTTACGTTTATTTGAAACCACATACATTAATATCTACAGTTAGGACTCAGAAATTAACAGAAGACCCTTTCCCTAATGGTAGTTCCTTTTAAAGGGACCATTCGAGCGGGGTATTTTTTGTGGAAACGAAATTCAGGATGACTTTCCTGTTTATAATTACCTGTGTATATGTTTTTACATGATAATTTCACACTCAATTGCATATATGTTTGTGAGATAAGCATTTTAGATTTGACAATTTGACAAAAAATAAAGTGTATCGCTCAAAAAATAAAAACATAGTGAAATGAAGCAAATTATCAAAGCTACGATAGTGGAATGCATAACTACGACAAAATGCTGTCGCAACTGATAACTTTTATTATGAATTAATTGTAAATATGCTCCTCATCTATCAATCAAGTAGTTATTACTTAATTATGTTAATGAATAAGCATATTACAGCACTTTTGTTTTCTCACAATGCTAACCTTTTAAAATGGCGGATGAAACCTGCTTGAGTGGTGCCTTTAAAGACCAGGTTGCCAAAAAGAGCTTATTTCTTGTACAATATTTGAAGATATATATTCAGAATTAATCTTATTTTAACAACTTTACTACGGTCCAGATAAGTACAATTACCTAGATGTGAAGATTTTTAGTTGTACTAGTTGGATTAGATAATCCAACATACCAACAAGCACAGGTATGGTCAGGATGGATCAATTTGTTCTTTGTTTAACCCTTTGGGGAGATCATATTTACACCAACCACATTTCACATTTTTGCCTACCGGTATATCAAGAAGTCAGAAGACAAGATGCAAGACTTTCATGTTTATCCAAAATCATTGGACTTGTTTGGCCGGCTGTTCGTAGTGTGTAATGCGTAATGCGTAATGCATAATGCATAATGCATAATGCATAATCAACACTTTATACTAAAATAGTAGTTCATTCTATGTACGCGCAGTGCGGGGTGCGCAATGCGTAACGTGTGGTGCGTGTTCACCCGAACACTCATGAGAGTGTCCGACTACGCAATACGCACTTTCGCAGACCAAATAAGGGCACCACTTTTCGCATTACGCATAACGCATCACACGTACATAAAATCAACTTCTACTATTTTAGTGCAAAGTGTAAAATACTCATTAGGGCAGTGAATGTCAAATTGGTTACTCACGCAACATGCATTACGCAGAACACAACACCCAGCACACATGAATACGTACACAGCTTAATTCTATTCAATCATGATCATGAATATCAGACACTTAAATGAGATGAATTGATGATGAATTGGAATACATGGTAAACAAGCACCTGCTATCACACCCCATCAGACTATTATCATCAAACTTTTCTGTCTAACTATAGATGTAACAGCTGTCTTTACACAACAAGTCTCATTGTACTATTCAAACTATCTTCATATAAAGCATAAGGAGAAACAATAATTATGATTATTCGTCATGAAAATTTATATTAAATACAGTAGCAGGGATGGGAAAAGACGTCTTTGACAATCATTAGGGCCGTTTCTATACTTTTCTGTAATTCACGCAATCTACAGGAGCAATTGCCCATATATCAATAGAAAAATTATAAATTTTATTTGCCATCTTTTCATCCATGTTGCGAAATGGCCTATGTCTCCTGCCTTTCACAACCACTGGAGTAGTCGACAGCTTTCAAAGATATTCAGCAACAGTTTCTTGTAGATCCTTAAAATAGGTTAGAGTTCCAATCAAGACCATTTCTGGTTCACCGAATCATCAGTGTAGCCAAATTACCGCAATTATCTCAAACATGCAATGTATAGATAATTATCATAATTGTTCCACCAGTAATTATCTTGAGTTATGATGACAGTTATACTGCAACAATAATTTAGTTGCCAGTCTAAGTAAACCTAGCCTCAATATTATCCGTTTCACTCCTATTCTGAATCTAAAAAGGTCTAGTAGAGGGTCGCGTCAGCCAAAGGTTTGATATTGACCAATCAGAACACATCTTGCCAAGCCACAATAGTCTGCCTTCGCACGTATAACGTTGGAGGGTCACAGGTCGCAGAAAAGTTGGCTGACAAGACCCTCCACTAGGCCTTTCTAGACTCAGTATAGGAGTGAAACGGATAATATTGAGGCTAGGTTTACTTAGACTGTGTAGTTGCCAGTCTGAGTTGCAAATAATTTCTTTGCACACACCTATATTTATATTGAATAAAAAAACAACATTCAATGTATATACCACAAATAATAACATTGAAAATTCAAAATGGCGACCTACTTTGGATCTACATTAAACAGACAAATCAATAACTAAAATTAATTAACTGGATTATCAAATTCAACAAACATTAATAGATAAGGTTAGCCAAAGCGTGTGGTATAACAACACACAGCCAGATTATTTTCCTGAACATAACAACAATCAATTTGGATAAAATTCACATACCACATCAAGTATACCATTACCACACTGATAAATGTTGAAAATTAATCATATCAGCCTAATACAGCCAATCTACATTAAACAGACACTTATAAGTGAAATAAATTGACATGATTATCAAATTCCATGAAAATCAATAGATAATTTAGCTAATGTAGCCAAAACATGTGTGGCTCTATTACGCGTAGCTAAGCCTTTGTTAAAATCTCTTATCCAGATCGTATATCCAACCACCTGTTGCCATGACGATGTGAATGAATTAAATATATGTTAACGCCTGTATGGAATGATTTATTATTTCAGATAAATAAATAAGTTATTTCGGATTAACAAATAAATTCATCACCATGTCAATGTATGAACATTATTTTGCTCAATTCATCATAAAAGAGTAAACATTTGACAAAAATGCATGTCACCTTTGAAATTCATGTAACCTTTCCAAAAACATTGTTCGAAGAACAGATGCACATACAAAACCTGCTTTTTTTCTTTCTTTTTCAATTCCATATAAATTATAAAATATCCTATGGTTTTATGTTAGTGGGATATATAGTGAAAATATTAATAAAGGAGAAAGCCAATTCATAATCTAGAATGGCAGTAATGAGGAATATGAAAATTTCCATAAGCCCTAAATTGTTAAGATAACAGTTTCTAAAGGATTCGAACAAAATCAATAATTGACCGTGTGTAATGATTTTGATAACTTTTAGCAAAGATCTATATTCTGTTGACCTACAAATGATAGGGTATTTTAATCTTTCATATTTAGTATTATTTATCTTACAAAATATGACATTTTACCAAACCTTTTTCTTTTTTAATACATGTTCGTCACTTTTTTATTTCTATAAAGAAATTTAGGAAAAAAAGTGGATGAATTTTAGATAATTACAAAAGATATGGCTGTGTGGTTATTACATGTAATACACATCCTGTGCAATCCAATATGGCTGCCTAGTCACATCTGCTTTCCAAATAGGATCGATAAAATATAAGAGATATATATGTTGTTTTTATCTGTTATTACAAACATAGATTCGTATTCATTCTCATGAGAAATGAAAAAGCGTATATAAAGAAAAACAAGATTGTATTTTTTTTTAAATTTCTTATTGTAACAATTAGGCAAATAAATGATATTTCAGAGTATTGTTTCAGGAAGTATGCTTGATTTGGTCATGTGTTGGATTTGTTGCTTTAAACCAAAACTAAATTACTGACATTTTCTACATCTAGAGGTTATGATAGGTAATGAAATACAAGAATAATGTTGTAGTTTTAGAAATTCAAGATATTTTACAAAAAATGAATATCTGCATGGTTCAACCCCCCTCTTTTTTAATATACAAAAATCGCCCCTAAAGGGCAAACCTTGAGGGAGACAGTCCCCAAATCAAAAGATTAACCCCATTTAAATTTTTTTGAACTGTCACTGTTCTGATTAATATTTATTTACATTGTGACAAAAATACATTAAAATTGAATTGAGGGTTTAATTTATGGAGACATCGTGTCTTAATCATGATGATGCAGAGAGGTGTGAAGAAGCACCTGTATATCGATACATCGATATGGGAGGGTTACAATACGATACGTATCCAAATATGTTTTCACAAAATATTTTGATCAAATAATTTTGTGCAAGAATTTAACATTACCTGATTTGATGTAATTGTAATATGATCAAACTTCCAAGTATTAGAGGAGGTACTTGTGTGCTTAAAAAAATATCTCTTAATCTCTATATCAGTTTTCAGCATCTACATTGAGAATTCATTAAAATTGGCAGTAGCACATTTTTTGATAATTTTATATTCTAAATGTTTCACTTATAATTGTAAGTTTATGCTAAATCTATTATATTGACAGTGTCAACAATCTCATTACACAAACCAATCACCCATAGTCAGAGGACAAAGTATGAGGATTCAAATAAAATCCATTGGCGACCGTTGTTTGTGAACACCTTTAATTCATTTTGCGTAAGAAAAAAGGAATCGCACGGCTAAACTTTACGTCATGTATTTAAATTATTACTGCTTCATTTAGATTAAATACATTGTCTTTCAATTGGAACCATTTATTTTCATTTTCCTGACATCACCTCATATTCCCCCTAAAAACGTGCTACTGCCCCTTTTATATGTTATGTATCATGATATGCATCCTCCAAATGATATGATACGTGGACCAATATATCGTAATACGATACTGTATCACTGTACTGTTACATCTCTACTCTATATTCATGTCTATCATTGAACAAGAATAAATATTCAAATTTGATAATACACAATGAGACAAAGGAAATAGCTAGATCCTATTATCTCTCGTTACAATTTGCAAACAGGAAGTGATGT
This sequence comes from Steromphala cineraria, assembly GCA_916613615.1. Lineage (NCBI taxonomy): Eukaryota > Metazoa > Mollusca > Gastropoda > Trochida > Trochidae > Steromphala > Steromphala cineraria. The sequence continues at coordinate 10,644,437 of OU744730.1, forward strand.
TGTGCCAACGGTTGATGATATTAAATATGACATTTACATCCATTACTGTTATTAACTCTGCATGTTACAGTGTAACCATGCTTGTCTAGTTCTAAATACTGTATTTACTATCATAAATTAAATACAGGAAATGCGACTCGTTAAAAGTGTTTTAGAAATTGAGGAAAAGCTTATTTTTGGAAACAGCTTTTTGATGGTGAAATATGTTATGCTTCTAAGTATTCAACATAATTAATCAATTAAGCTTACTTTATCAGTACATACCAATATAAAAAGAAGTTGTTAAATCATTTTTCAATAAACAAGAGTCATCTGATAAAGACATATCTCACTGGCCCCCAATTATTATGATCAGAAATGCAATAAGATCAATAAAATTTACATCACAAGAAATTTTAAAATTCACATCTCCACAAGTTGATCAATACAAACATTAAGTTTTATTGAGGTACACTTTATAGTTATTAAGTTCTGTTATGAAAACCAGAATCTATTTTCAAAAATTCCAAGAAGTAGAAAAGCTGCTTGTTCTGGTAACTTTTTGAGGATTTTTTTCAATTTCATCATTAAAATCTACAAAATACCACTATTGGGCTGATTATTTTTCAAGCCTTTATCAGATAACAGGGATGCAGCTCAGTTGGTAGAGCGTCTGCCAACCACCCAGCAGACCAGGGTTTGATCCAGTGGCTGCCGGGTACCACAGGCGATGATTTTCCAACTTATTATAATATCACCATAGAATAGAAGAAAATTTGCTGAGAAAATGTAACATGTCAGTCATTTATTTTGCAACATAACTATCTATTCTGCGACATCATATCAGAATTCTACACAATTCAATAAGATAATCCGAGGTTGACAATAAATACGAAGACAATACCATCGGGGGTGTCAAATCTATCTTGTTGGACCAGCTGTTATTAGAGCCTTTGTATCTACCACATTTATAGCACTCATAGCCTCGGTGTAATTGCAAACCTGGTGTTTTTATTAGACGGAAATATGGCTTGATTAAAATTGCCAGGCACATGGAAAGAGGTCAAATGATAAAACTTTCATTAATATGTGTTTGAACAGGCATTCTTAGTTGATTTCAGGGTCCATAATGAAATTATAAGGCATGTTCTCAATAACTCAACTCAATTTCTGCCATGATTAATTTTGTGACTCATATGCATACCCAAATTGCACTGTTAGTCATCTTGGTTATAAAGTACAACTGGAAACCTTACATGAAATATTTCATTAGAACAGATGTTCACTGTTTGCTAGAGAAGTTAGTAATTATTTTGTTAAAAGGTTATTTGTTCAGGTGATATTGTTAATAACTAAAGTAGATGAACAGCTGTAGTTTGTTTGGTTCGGTGCACCCTGTATCGTAATTTTGGTTATGAATACCATATACTTCATGAATAACATTTTTCAATAATTTGTACACAGATTGAGAAAGAATATTTTTACTTTTGAATTTCTTTTATGAATTCCAAATGGGACATTGCCCTTATATCAATACTTAACATGTAACTTTAAATGGGCTCTTAAAATTCACTAAAATATCATTTACTTGCATGAAAAGAGGGGGGTGGGGAATAGGGCAGGGCTATATCTTGTCATTGATGCCATATGGAGCTATCGTTCTCAGCTCAAAGATCCAGCGTAATTCTGCCGATCTACGTTTAATAGTGCTATGTTTTGAGTCAGGATTAGAGTGAAGCTTATATATGATTTTGTAACAGAGATACTGTGTGGAATGTCCCTCGCCATTGAAGTGTAAAGCTACTGGTTTGTCTCTATTATGTTGTGTATCAGCAAAGTGTTCTCAGGCCTATGGTTAACTTATCCACTTTATTCATTTACTTGCAGTTTAACAGTCTTCAGACATTAAATTCAAGGAAAGTGTGTTTTGTTATAATTCTAGTTTGAGGTTAACTTCGTACTCTATGGAACTCAAAATGAATCAACCAGGGCTACTGAACCCAGTATGTTTTGAACCGAAGATTATTTACCGCATAACCCCTATATTGTACAAAGAGAACCAATAATTGAATGAAATGGTTGCAATTGGTATGATTGCGGGCATTTAAATGAGTAGATATTCAAATTAAGGGGATAAAAGAAAAAGCGAAATCTAAAAGAAATATGGATAATCGTTGTACAAACATTTGTTCTAAATTCATTGAAAAATAAATTGAAAAAAATGAAGATAGGTTATATAGTTGCATGATCTATTGTTTGGCTTATACAATAAATAGTTAGTATAGAAAATATCAAAGAGGAATATAGGATAACAGACACCACTACTGTAATTGTTAAAAATAGAGGAATATTGGCAAAAACAGTAATTTTAGTGGAGAAAACATAAGAAAACCCAGATGATTTAGTTTAGTATTCAAGGTGTTATAGGATGAAATTGGGGAAATGAATATTAAAATCCTTAAATATATGGCGATGATAATACATTGGACAATATTGAAATAGTTTTCATCTTTTTCAGATTCATAAGAGGCATTCATATGAAACAAATTTTAACAAATTTAATTTACATATAATACAGAATCTAATCAAATTGTGAGCATGCTTAAATTCAAAAGACAAAATTAATTTTTCTTGTTAAACAAAATATAGTATTAGTTACACAATTTACATTTGACAAGGAAATACTTACCTTCATCTTCCTCCACTGTTGAACTTGTAAATCGTGTCAGTAAACAGAGACTCAAACTCACGAACCATATTTTGTGCATGTATACTATCCCAACATCAGAGAGACGATATACCATCATTTTGAGAATATATTTAAATCATAAAATAACACAAATGTTAGATTCACAAAGAATGGTGCCTGGTAAACTCGAGTCCGTGTACGAGATTTGTAATGCCCGTATTTTAAGCCAAAGGCCCGTGCGATCTTTTTATGTTGTTTTATCTAGAGAGAAAAAGTGTCCACATTTCCTCTAGCCACACATTACTGTTATAACTGTCGCGTGTGCTGTGTAGCTAATCTCACGAACTCGATCGAAACAACTGTTGTTGCAGAATCAATTTCAGCAATGTCAATGTCGTCACGCATGCGCACTGTTGCTTCCTAACTGAACCCTCAAAAAGGAGGGTTTAGTCAGCTGTCGTGCTTCCTTTTGAGTAGGGTCACCGCTTGTTATCTGTTATCTGTAGTTTGTGAGTGTAACAGGCCTACGGTTAACTTATCCACTTTATTCATGGTATATTTCGGATGACCTATGATCGTAATTAAATTGGCCTTATATGGTACATCGAATGGAGTTGTGTAACAGGTTGCGATGAAGTTTAATTTCCATTGTCAACTAGAGACTCATTTGACACGTTTCAGCGTTCAAGCGAATCTTCGGATTGTTAGTTAAATGAATACTTACATTTGAGGTTCGAATTGCAGACTACATTTTTCAAAAAGTGCAGTTTATTTTTTCAAAAACAATTTAATCGGAGTTTTGGAATAGATTAAAAATAAAAGTAAAAGTAACAGCTTATATCTTTTATCTAAAAATCAACAATGTTTTTATGAATATTGACTGTACAATCATAATTTCAGCAGGCCTCATACAAAACAAATGAACAGTACAAATCCGAATAAGACCATTTCATTACCTACATTTATACAGCTATGATCGTTAGGCAGGTATCGCAGAATAACAGATAACAAACACATATTTTCCCTAAACGTTATTGTTTTAATCAGATTCCATGTTGACCGGTCCACAAACGTGGGAAGAAACGTTGGCGTTTACTTATCTTATGTACTGTATATAAGTCAGTATACTTGTTACTCGATTGTAGTTATAATACAAAATGGAATTTGCAACTGTAATCCTTGGTAAGTAATAATTAACGACAGTTCTTAATTTCTGTAAGTAATAACTAACGACGATTAGGTACTAAATTTCTGTATAAACTATCCATTCAGTTGAAATATTTTACCATTTTGTCATTTACTTATCTGAAGGTGTTGTATATATGTCTGTACCTTGAACTCGTTTGTGGTTAATATGACACGATGTAGGCCTAATAGCCAACTTTAATCCTTGTTAAGTTATAATTAACAATTACCGTATTTCCTCTAATAAGCTCTAATATAAGAGGCCAGGCGCTTATTGGAGGTCCGGCGCTTATTTCTTTCATAGAAAATTGAAGTTTGTGTTACACAGTATGTTACAATGCATATCTGTAAAAATATTACTAAGGGACATTAATTCAATGGTTTGGACCCGGCACTTATATGAGGCCCGGCGCTTTTTTTCTCAACTACCTATGACCCCCGGCGCTTATTAGAGGAAACACGGTAACTACAATGCTGTAAGGATGGGGTAGTTATCATTCATAAGAAGAATTTAAAATATAACGCCGTCGGTTTCAAACTTAATTTGCACGTGCTGAATAATAATGAAATTTTACGAACTCAATTTTTTTTCTGTTTGAAAATGAGGTCAAGTAAGATAGCCACTCTTGGCTGAAATGAAACTTAACCATATTTTGAAACCATTATTATCAAAGAACGAAAAATGATAGAAGTTATACTTATAAATATAAAAAAGTTATACTTATCAATAAAACATTTCTTTAATCAAATTTATATCAAATTTTGCATTAAGGGGCAGTAGCACTTTTTAAATTGTATATTGTCACTGATAATTGTACGTTAATGCTAAATTTATTATTTGGATAGTGTCAAAAATCTCATTACACAAACAAATCATCCATAGTCAGAGAACAAATTATAAAGATTCACATGAAGTTCATTGGCGGCCATTTTTGTGTGAACTTTCTTTTATTCATTTTGTGTAAGAAAAAGGAATCGCGTGGCTGAACTTTACATTATATATTTGATTTATTACTGCTTCACTTAGTTTTAAACATTGTCTTTCAATTGGAACCATTTATTTTCATTTTACCGATATCACCTTGCCTTCCCTCCAAAAACGTGCTACTGTCCCTTTAATGGAACGATTAGTTTGGGCTTCCAGACGTTCGTTGAAACGATTTTAGACAATGACATCTTTAAAGTTATGAAATATGTTACTTTAGTACTAGGTATAAATAATGCTCGTGACATCATTTTCAAAACCGCCATGTGAAACACAAAAATGACTAAGTTAAGGTTTCATATTTTTCAACGTCAGTTTAATTTGAAATCTATTCTTAAATTTTAGTTAGTAATAAAAGTATCATTCGTGCTCATTATAATCCCTTAACGACACTTTATTAACCTTTCACATTATCTTTCGCTTTCGCTCGGGCGATTTCAGCTGTTAGACACAATTATTAAGGGCATACAAACTCCAAACATTTATTCCACAGTTGTACTGGCGGCGTATGGATGTGGAGCATCCCGTAAGTTCAGTTTGTCTTAATCATTAATTTTACAGAAATAAAATTTTGAATCAAATCAATTTTATGTAAGAATAAAAGTACACAGATCGAGTATTTATCACAAAATATTAATATACAATGCAAACAAATCCTCCTCTTGTTGATTTGACAGCTTCTTGCAAACAGATAATCGGTTTATACGTAAGTCCACGTAAGGAAAATTGATTTTACAATGACTTCGTAATCAAATATTGATATAATGGTATGATATTCCATTCCAGAACTTTGCATTGATAAGATATACAGTTGCAGTTCGTACGCTAACGCTTGTTCAACGACGGGCCCGCTGTTGAAGTGGGTCAAGACCTACTGTCCCCAATACTGTGGCGTATGTCGTATGTATGGTTGATTACTTACTTCTGAATTTTTACAAGCAAGTGTAATATAAGGACGTGAACAATAGGGGCTGGAAGTCTCGTTCCGTACGACCTTCACCTTTGACTTCCGGGGAATGACTTAACAGCTCCGTGCTTGACGCGCGGCTGCGCAAAGCTGCGCTTTATTGCATCATAACGCGACACGGTTCCCAGTCTCTGGTAGCTGCGCTATGTTTTATCGTAGACCTATGATAAAAGTTCTATCTTTATTCATCAATAAACAATGGTTTATTGTTTTTCTTTTAGTTGTTATCACTTTAGCAGTGAACACTTATGCCATTTTAATTGATTTTCTGCAAGTTTTGTATACAGTCAATTTGCACTTTCGTTAAAATTCCGATGTTACTATACGTGTTTTCTAACACTATTTTACTCAGATTCTATATAAGTCTTAGCCTACTATTTCGATTTACACACTCAAACGGAATAAATATAGTCCGAATTGGCTTACAAATGTATTTATCTCATGTATAAGAATCTTTTTTTAATTCATCCATCAATTTTTTTTTTAATATACAATGTTCTTTCAATCATTTTTCATCAGGGCCCAGAATCAATCATCCAGTTCCATTGAGACATTTGTTTTTGTCTATGAAAAGAGATTAAAGGTGGAAACTACCCCCTGATAGTCAAATATATATTTATATTTATTGTAACATGCACATATTATAACTATATTATCTATAACGTTTTAGTATTAAACATAACAAAATTACAGGTTTTAAATTTCAAAACAATTGAATGATTAAATAAAATAATTAAAATAAAATATAATTTTTTCAGTGTTGATGTCATTATTTAAAATTATAATGAAAATGACAAATTCTCCGCGGATGAACACCGCCCGAAGCCTTCATAACTTTGTTATAATCTGAGATCTTCACATACAAAATATATCAAAATATACAGAACATTAAAAGGGTATAAATGGGTGCAACAACCTGGGTCAATTATTGGAAAACCTTCTCAGTCTATTTGGATCAAAAAGAAATACACAACAATGTTAATACTTGATCGGACCATTTTACACATGTATGCCAAATTTGTGTGAAATCAAATTATGCAATTAAAATATTGTAACCTGTGACTCTTAAACTACATTTTGAACAACGTGGTTCTCATTCATTCAACTCTTAAACGGTACATAGTTTTTATTTTGTAAATTAAAAGAGTTTTCATTCGCTCTCTTTCTTAACTCATTGCGATAATCGTATTCCGGTTAAATGTATCAAAATAATGCCATATACTTATTATGATTCTTATCGTCACTATAATAATTTCCGAGGACAAGCCCATAATTATATTGCTGAATAAAAGCCTGGACTTCTATTTAATCCAAAAGTTCAGTTGTCAAAACAACATTTTCCGTATAGAATTTAGCCCTCAACTTGCTTTCCGAAAACCCCGGTAATATCTTAAGTCAAAACTGTCCACATCTCGGGGGAAGTCGTTATTCAAAACAAAAACCCGTCTTTTTCAAGTTAATATATATACAGTGAACAAATTTTCAAGTCCCTTCCTTGTATTATATCATTAAAATTATATGCGTTTAGCGAACACCGGATATAGCGAACTTAATTCTTTGGTCTCTTGGAGTTCGTTATATCCGTGTTCTACTGCATAGTAAAATCTGAACAATTGGGTAGAAATAAGATAAAATATTTTATTACCTGTAGTGGTTTGGTAAAAACAATTCTCAATTAATAATTCATTATATATAAAAAAAAAAATTATAATCGGAACACGTACGGACTACCCTTGGTTAATTTCCATATATGTTTTGAAACTAACTGTTTCACAGTAAAACACTCACAGCACAAAAAAATTATTTAGTCATTTTTCATTATTCCACTTATCCATCACAGTATTTAAACCATTTAAAATACTTTATCTACATATTAATCATAAATTGTGTAATTTATTCATTAATAATTTAAGTCTTTATTTGAGACTTTTTAGTCAGGTCTTCTTTGGTAATTAATTCAATTTTTTCGTTGCATGTTTTTTTTTCTTCTTGCAATGTTGTGGGCTTATTTGCGTTAATTTAATTGGTGCTATAAAATCAAATAATTTTTTTTGACAAGACCTGTATTTATATCACAAGATTGATTATCCTAATTTATTTAATAAGAAAATAATCAATAATTTTGAAACGATTTTTTTTCTAATATTATGCAGATGAATAATTGCAAAAGTCTTCATCAATCAATGATTTGTCTTTTCGAAAGGTGTAGTAATATCAACACGAATAATGACGTCTGTCTGTGTCTTTTGATTTAACCGCGGTTGTAACTATCTACTTCTAGAAAATGTTTCTACTAATTTTTTAAATATCCTTAATTTTGTATATTATTGCCAAACAAAAAGTTCTTAAATCTTATTAAGCCGGAATTAATATTTAAAAAATAATCCTACAACGACTGAGTCGCGCTAGTAAACGACACACGCAGCCATCTACAGAATCCAGGAAGTATGAATGATATGGCAGTTTTAGTCTTGTTTTGCAGTTTTATGAAGGTCATCGGTCGTTTCAAAGACTGATTATTATTATTAAGATATTAATTTCTTGTCGTTTGCAGGCATAATTAATTAGAAATCATGGTTTCATGAAATGAGCACTGCGCAGACGCGTAAATATCAAAAACTAGTTGGTTGAATTCCCCGGAAGTAAGGCATCTCGTAAGATCTCGTGACCTACTTACAGGCCCTATAGACCTTTCCACGGCGAATTTCATGGGCGCAGCCATTTTGTGGCAGCCATTAAGCGGCTGCAAAGTTAACTGGTCAGTGTTATTTGTAACGCTGCGTGATTTGCGCATTGACGTTGCATACACGTAAAGACGGTACCCAGTCACCACTTAAGCGGCATACGCTAACGTCACCTTCCTTACCAACTAATAGTTCATTTTAAGTATCTCCTTATGTCAGATCGGCATCAAACACTTCAGTTAAGATTTTTCAAAGCTTGGCAATGTATGTAACTGACCAGGTAAATACGATTTAATGTTAAAGTCGGCGATATTAAAGTGCAGAAATTTAGGGTCTATGAATGACGTTAGATATCTAATTTATTAACTCACTCGACTATTTCTTTATTTCAACTGCTATTTTATCCTGTCTGATTGTTTTTTGTTCAATTATCTAGATTAACGCATATTTGTTTTCAAGGAAACATGATTATATCACAATATTCTATCAATATTTACTGTAGGCCTATAGCTTTGTAAAGGATTGATTGGCCAATTTACTAGGCGTTGAAAGCCTTTCAGCAAATTAGGATTTCGATGCTAATGAATTTACCTTAATGTAATAAATTTTCCATGATATTTTTTACAGTAAAATTTGTGTAAAACTTTAATATTTTAAGGAAGTAATTAAGTGTTTAATTTTAAATAAAAGTCATCTAAAATTCCAACATTCCAATCATTCTTATCCACCGATAAACTTTCTAATTAGCAACCAACAAGGGCAACCTACAAACACAATTTAAAACCTTTAAGGCAACGTCGCAAGCAATCTAAATAATTTTAGATCAACAGGTTTTTATGTTAAGTTATAATATTAGACAATATGGAACCGTCGATGTAACTTTATTTAGATTTAATCACAAGGAAATTCTATGATGAGCAACTTCTTTGACAATGGCGTCGTTGCGGCAAAGGTTCTTTTCCGTTTTTAAAGCATGAAAGCATTTAAATTTTCGAAACATTGCTATTATGAAATATAAGAAGTTGTTCATGCGTATAGAATATCCTAGTTTTCCTTATACTACCAACTAAAGTGATCCTCAAACAGTTAATTTCATAGTGATCATTAAATATATTATGTCAACTAGTTTATTGATTTTTGGAGTATGGATAAATTTCTAAAAATCCCCTAATAGCTTCCTTAAATATTCTGATTTACAATATTTCAGTAAGGATTAAAACCTCCTTCATCATCCTTCATCTGTAATTAATTATAGGCATATTTAAAACACGAACTCGTCTGCAGTGATCCCAGGATCACCAGCATTCTGTCGTCATAGCATTGTTGCGCCATGAATTGGGTGACATCATTACACTGTCAACTGTGTTTTCAATTATAAGTATTAACTAATAATGCTTTTTATTTTTTGATTATTCGATTTTGTGACTGATTTATTCATTGAAGATTTAAATTACACGCGAGAGCAAGTTTTGTGTTTTCTTTTAACTCGGAACATATTGACATGGTATTGGCACTATTTATCACTGGATGTAATGATTTGATTGATACAGTACCATGTCGGGGTTATATGTCTTGCAGTGGTTGAATTTGGACCCGATATCGGCGTGGTATCATCGAAGATAGGAAAAAATATTCCATTACATTTTTATAAATACGATTCATATCGAGTGACATTCGTACCGATTACACATTATAGATTCATTTCAATTTGTTTTAATCATCCTTCAAAATTAAATGAGTCTTGACATGATGAGTCCATTGATCGACAAAAAATGTTGAAAAAAAACATTTACGATATCAGTCATCATAACTTCAATAGGTATAAAAGTAATTACTAAAGTAATTAAATATGATTTAAGCATTATATATAGGCCAAACAATTCCTCTTATTTCGTGTTTTGAGTGTGTATGTATTTCTTGAGTATTAACACATAATTTGTAATGACAAAGGTTAGGATAGTGAAATCATGCTTTCTATTTTAATCTTAGGAAGATTTCATAGATCAATGAGAAATATAACCAGAAAATTGTTTACCTTAGGCATATAAGTTGAGTTTTTTAAAATGATAATTTCCCTTTTTAACAAAAAAAAGGCACTATGGTGCACACGTTTTTACTATCTTATCGAACTTGTGAACAAGGGTAAGTGTTACGTGTTAAAACATAAAGCTTAGGCCTAAAGCCTATTTTCTGTATAATTTTAAGATTATATCTATTCTATTAAATTTTGACTAAAACTCACATCGGTCAAAAACCGCTTCATAATTGGTAAAATTCAGTATGTGATACCTAATTATAAGCTAGACATAAATCAGAAAATATGATAGGAGCTCTTTGGAGATGATAGACCTATATATAGATGCAGTAGGGAGAAAATAACAGTGACAGTGACTCTCTGACGGGTTTTTAGCTGTGCATGGGGATTCTTTTCACATAATATATGAATTCAAAGAAAGGTACTTAATGACACAAACCGTTCATGACAGCTTACGATCATTTTAATTTGTTAGAAGTCATATCATTAATAAAAACGTCAATTGTAAGCAAGTAGAACGTCGACGTAAGATTGCAGCCGCTTAATGGCGGACGATGCTAGCGCCACCCAAAGGGAGGTAACTGAGAGCGGCATGACGCACTGCTCTGTGGAGAGGTCTATAGCCTAGAACTGAAAATTTTTTGAAGCACCTGTAAAATGTCTCATTAAGCTTCTCTGTTCAGAACTCTCATAGATGCTTAGATTGACATAATTGGCTATTTTCTCTCACCATGGTATGAACTTGACGAGGATAAATAGGCAGTAGTATATCATTTGGAAAACAAATATTTATTAACAACATTTCAAATTAATTTTGTTTGCGTCACATGTATTAGATTAAGATGTGCAAACATGTTTTTACTTATACCCTTTAATGCGTATTCGTAGAGAAAATCATTAGTATGATAAAAAATTCCATGGCGACCATTTTTATGTGAACACCTTTTAAACATTATTGGTAGGGAAATGCATAGCTGAACCGAACATGGTACGGTCGTTTAACCTCTTCTACTTTTGAATTTGATACGTTGCCTTTTAATTGGTCGCATTTATTTTTGTTTTCGTGAAATCTCTCTTTCTTCCTATCTGGTTTGTCCAATGGTAGTTAGCGAATCGAAATCGAGGATACGTATAGAAAGCATAGTAATAGTTAAATGGAATAGTATGTCAAGACTGCGAACGAAATGCATTTTTAAAAACATATACCTTTATTTTGTGATTTCAAAGTAAACATGTTGTTCTATAAATTAATGTCATAGACTTTCTAGAACTTGCAATTGAAGATCTAACGTTTAAATCAGTACCATAATACATTAAAACTAGTTGGTATTTCTCAAAGAATACCATTATTTATCTCAACGAGATGGATTTGAAATGTCTGGTTTTACATGTTGTCTTGTTTTATGACTAATAAATCGCTTTAAATTATAGAATGAGAGGAAGAGACTTATAAACATAGTTTGATAGTATTTTACGAGAATAATGATGCCATCGTACTGACCTACATGGTCGTGATTAGCGCTTAGTAGCAGCTGTGAAAGTACACTCCTTCAGGGTAATAATGTAGCGCTTTGAGCATGTCTTAGGACGTGGAAAAGGCGCAATATAAGTATGCACATTATTATCATGTAAGCGATTGAAAGTGTTATTTCACTGGCTAGAATAATATTTTACTTTATACAGAGAAAGGTTGTTATCTTAATTTCAACTCTTTTAATTCAACATTTTTCTGTCCTCCTTCTTCAGATTTACTGGAGTCTACTACGACCACGTCCGCCCCGACTACGATTCAAAAAGATCAACGCTCGACATGTGAGTGCTTTCAAATTCATCCCGATATTTTTTACAAACATGTTTTCAGTTAGGTCATTGGCCAAATCTAGCGTTGTGCAGCACGTGTTGTTACTATTAATTATCCCTGTTTCAAACGGTTACGTCAAATATACTCGCGAGGGCGTAGCCCGAGTAGAGATATTTTCCATAACGGGAGGCAATCGGGCTACTTTTTGAGAAAAACAGAATAAAGTGACTCATTCGTAGGGAAACTAATTAAATTATATGTGAATAAGGTTAAACTTTGCTACTTTGTCCGTTAAAATTGGCTTATGGCTAGGCTACTGCCGAAGTGACTGAAGAAAAATTGACGATGGCGAATCCCCTTGAAACTGCCTTTATTTTCAGACACGTGTCTCCAAAGTCAGATATCATATTCTTCATTGCGTGATTGAAGGTATTACGAAATTTGAAAATAATAATTCCTAATTTTTGAGTCATGTTTTTTTATCCCCACCTACCTAGACGACAACCGAAAGAACAACTTCTGCTACTACGAGGGGAAGGAATATGTGGAGGGGGAGAAGTGGCAAGATGGATGTGACTACAACTGCACGTGCGTCGACGGCGTTAAGGGTCACTACACGTGCATGTCCCCGTAAGTAAATCTTTCGAACATTTCTAAAATTCTACTTTGTCCATATTCCAACAGTTCAGGGTAATCGCAAACTTATTTTGGTAGCAGAAAAATATTTCTATTTAATATCCTCGGGTTATTCGTACGAAACAACTTTAATATATCATTTTAACATTTCTTTTTGAATTGTGTAATTAATATTAATTTCTGATAATAAAATATTGTTATGCAGTTATTAGTTCAAATAAATATACAATATGTTTAGGAATCGCGTATACAATTTTACTTTAAACTATAAATTAATATTGTTAATAATTGGATACCACAATCTGTCATTATATAGAATATCGGGTCACGCAACAATAGTCAGCACTGACTACACTAAGATTTTATCCATTCAAAAACCGAGACTTCGACAATTTCTATATGGCAATTTCAATCAACTTTCTACAAAGTTTTCATATCTGTTTGTGGCTTCAGATGATCTGATATAGTCATCCAATATCGCTATTCAGCACCAACTATACAATCTTATCTACAACCAAGAAACCAAGACTTCGACATTATATTGCAGTTTCATTCCAGTTTCTACAAATTTTTTTCACTTTCAATTTGCACCAAGAAAACAATCATCACAGACTACACCAGAATAGCATCCACTCAAATACCGAGACTTCGACATTAGATTTAAGACTCTCTCTCCAGTCTCACTCTAGCTTCTACACATTCTCTCCCCACAAAAGTAGATCAATTCATGAAATGATGATTAAACTTCTGTTTGATTTGCCGAGATTGTGGTGGGTACAAAGGAAGGAGACTCATGGCATTCCATCAAATTTACTAATAAACATTACTTTGGCAGTCTAAGTAAACCTAGCCTCAATATTATCCGTTTCACTCCATTACTGAGTCTAGAAAGGCTTAGTAGAGCGTCGCGTCAGCCGACCTTTCTGCGACCTGTGACCCTCCAACGTTATATGTGCGAAGGCAGATTATTAATTGTGGCTTGGCGAGATGAGTTCTGATTGGTCAATTCGATACGTAGGCTGACGCGACCCTCTACTAAGCCTTTCTTGACTCAGTATAGGTTTACTTAGACTGTAATTTTGGTAACTGGACCACGAGGCCTTGTGACATGAACCACACTTGAATTGGTGTTCATTGGCTGAAAGGCGGGTTGTAGTGCAAATATTAGGCGCTAGAAGAAACTGCCTAAACCAGGAATTTGGTCTATAATTCGAAAAGAGATTTGATAACGTTTTATGACTTGATCTACCTCTGTTGGGTGAGGATGGTTTCCCAAAAGTTTTCTCACCTTCAATCCGCTTCAGTTGCTCTGGCATAATCATCCCTAAGGACTACCCCAGCAATTGCGAGAGGAGAAGGGTGGGATGTTGCACCCGGCTCTTTTGTCGTGTTAATGTCAATGGAAGTAAGTGACAACAAACATTTCTTTCTTTTGAAAAGATCTTCTTTGTAATTCAGTAGTTTACGGAAGGGGGAAACTTAAAGAACGGGGGTCATTTTAAACGTTGAGTGGTGTGGACACCCTAGCCACGACAATTTCCAAAAGGAAAATTTAACATATATTGTAACATGTATGATTCGATGAAGGGAGTAAAATCATGCCGTTTTGGTGAAAGTATGAGAAAGCTTGACCAGGAATTGTTCTGACCACATGATTTACATTGTTAATTAGTCAGTGGACACTTAGGTGTCTCCATTGTATATATGAAGACACGTATATATATGTATATGTAGATATCAATTAACTGTTAATGTTTCTATGACCCTAGCGGACACGTACGTCCCCTTCGAGCAGATACCGACGGCAGTGACCCCCACTGTCCCCCCTACCCCGTCTCCCCGACCCTGCCGCAATGTCCTGCACAACTGCAACTCCTTCCCCTACGCTTGTACGGACGAACCGGGGATCCGGAAGTGGGCGAGGCAGTACTGCGCACACCACTGTGGACTCTGTACCGTACAGTGATTGAGAAATAAATGCTGTTGAGTGTTGATTTTTTGTATATTTGAAGGTTGCAAGGCATGGAAAACTGCATTAACAAGCAAAAAAGCGAGCGTGGCTCACTAATACCCCCGACCGTGCATCCCTGACTAACGGAATTATTTTTTACTTTCAATGTAGTCATCTCTTGCACAGCATTTGACCCCCAAAGAGGAATTGAGAGAAATGACTAATCAAAGAAATGGAAGTTTGTATAAAAAACACACACACAAAAAACACTCATCAATTTTAGTTTTGATTTGGCACTGCACCGCTCCTAGAAGGGAAGAAGACACATGCAAAATGTGAAAAGAATCAGATGACATTTTTTTCCCGTAATAGGTAGGACAAATCTAATATTGGAAAATGACTAAGTTCAAAACATCGAAATTTGTAAAAAATGCAAATATTAACGAAATTTGCTGTTACTTCGCACTGCATCCCTCCTAGTAGGGTAAAAGACATGTGCAAAATTTGAAATTAATCGGATAAATAGTTTTCCAGTAATAGGTCGGACAAATCTGATATTGGAAAATGACTAAGTTCAAACCATGGAAATTTGTAAAAAATTAATAAAAAATTCAAATGTTAACGAAATCTGCTGTAACTTCGCACTGCACCCCTCCTAGTAGGGTAGAAGACATGTGCAAAATTTGAAATTAATCGGATTAATAGTTTTCCAGTAATAGGTCGGACAAATCTGATATTGGAAAATTACTAAGTTCAAAACATGGAAATTTGTAAAAAATTAATAAAAAATTCAAATGTTGACAAAATTTGCTGTAACTTCGCACTGCACCCCTCCTAGTAGGGTAGAAGACATGTGCAAAATGTGAAATTAATCGGATAAATAGTTTTCCCGTAATAGGTCGGACAAATCTGATATTGGAAAATGACTAAGTTCAAAACATGGACATTTGTAAAAAATTAATAAAAAATTCAAATGTTGACAAAATTTGCTGTTACTTCGCACTGCACCCCTCCTAGTAGGGTAGAAGACATGTGCAAAATGTGAAATTAATCGGATAAATAGTTTTCCAGTAATAGGTCGGACAAATCTGATATTGGAAAATGACTAAGTTCAAAACATGAAATTTGTAAAAAATTAATAAAAAATTCAAATGTTAACAAAATCTGCTGTTACTTCGCACTGCACCCCTCCTAGTAGGGTAGAAGACATGTGCAAAATGTGAAATTAATCGGATAAATAGTTTTCCCGTAATAGGTCGGACAAATCTGATATTGGAAAATGACTAAGTTCAAAACATGGAAATTTGTAAAAAATTAATAAAAAATTCAAATGTTAACGAAATTTGCTGTAACTTCGCACTGCACCCCTCCTAGTAGGGTAGAAGACATGTGCAAAATTTGAAATTAATCGGACAAATGGTTTTCCCGTAATAGGTCGGACAAAAAATGTCCTCGGACGGACACACACACACACACACACACACACGGAATCGTTGGTATTACTAGATACCCCGGACCGTTGGTCGGGGGTATAATTAAAGGGGTAACCGTATGGTTGAGAATAATTGCTCATGAGTGACGTCACGTGACTTTGTTTTGAAATATATCACATCCTGTTGCATCAGCGTACTGTGTTATGCTCCAACCTATATCCCCTGATATCCATCGAGCAGAAACTCTCGAATCGCTGACGGCTGGTAACTTAAGGTTATTCAAAGCCTGTTTTTATGCCAGACTATTTCGAAAATTGTACACTGTCATGTAACAATGCCTCTTGTCAAACTCTTACAGAACGCTGCATGATAGCTTAGACTAGCGTGCAGCGGGAAATGAGAAATACTATCTAATAGCACACCCATTGGCTGATTTGAACCACATAATTGCCGATATCGCTGAAAGGTTATACTTTGATTGGCTTGCTATAAGTTGAATAGCATAACGCGGATACTTATATGCTGATGAAGCATGAAGATAACCATGCTTTTCTAAAATAGGAAGAGTACAAAGACGTGCCAAGCTGATTTAAATGGGTAATCATATCATCTGGAGATCTTTGCGGACAGATAACATGACAAAAGCATTGAGCTTATCGAATTTTAAAGATGCGTTTTGCTGTTTTTGATTGAATTGAAAGTGGAAACCTTTTATGCCCTTTTACCCATCAAATAATATACATAGAGGACGTACTTTTCTTCGTTGTTTTTTTGGCGATTTCAATAAAACGTTGAAGGTAGTACGCTTTTTTCAAAATACTCAGATCGGAAACAGAGCTAAGTTCGAGTTTTGGGTTCGATCTGATTTAATGAGTTTGGTCATTAGTTGCATAAAATTGAGACAATAAAAACAACATGCATTGGATGCATAGAATAACGTTTATTAAAAAAACATAACACTTCCTTTGAATTCGACACATGATCAACATTCAAATGTAACCCTTGTAAACACAAACCACCCAAGCAAGTTATAGGGATAGAGGATTCATTTACACCTGCACACATACATACTTTTAAACCTATGCAAACAAGTTCTTACAAACAACTTAGAATATCGAAAATTCAAACCAAAAATAAGCGTCATTTTGAATTTAGGCAACGCAGAAAATATATTTTGAATTAACAACACGATAAAGATCAAGATTATCCACAAAAATATAAACAACCAATGACGGATCAAATTGACAAGACACTCTTTAAGAAGCTTGAAAATAACAATTGTGAAATGTATAAATGTAATAATAACAAAAATTGGAAAAACAGGGACGTCCTCTCCGCAAAATATTCTGAAACTAGTCCCCCTTTAAATGATGATGAAGTATAGACAAATCTTGGAAGTTCCCCATCCTTTGGCTCGTTGTGAAACGAGGAGCAGAATTCTAGCAAAGTGGGAGTTTTAAAGATGAGTCTCGGTAAAGACAAAAAATACACAAGTTATTGACAAATCGAAGCTGACCATCGCTTGGTTATGAACCATCCTCGGTTATCCAGGGATAAATGTTCCGATGCCCTTCGCCGTATCATCTCAGGAATTTCAACAGGAAGAACTGTACTAAAATCGGCCGCCTTAATTTGTGTTAGCCAATAAAACTTTTCCGTAGATTGGACCTGCGAGCAAGTCAAAATTCAAGTCTCTGAGCAAGCGCAAAACAAATTGAGATACCGAGACACGATTTTGTGACGTCAAGCCATTTCATTTCATTACAGTTTTAAGGAACCAAGAGCGGGTGATTTCAGTGATAGAGTTTTTATCATCGGAACATTCAGCGCTCAGTATCCATGAATGGTTCATGACCATCCGGGTATATCCCAGAATAATCACAAGTCAAAGACCAGGGTTTGGTCAGAGCACTCTTATTTGACTGATGGCCTACAGATTCACAAGCTGCCGTCAACTTCTTTAGGAGGTATTTAGAACGTGTCCATATCATTGGCTTGATAACTGGGTGAGTCTCTACACAGACACATAGTTCTCTTGCAATTAAGAATTTGTAAGTTTAACGAAAGCTTAAGCACACTCGCTTCCAGGTCAATAAATATGTTTTTTTGTAGGATTGTAAATATTTTAAACTTGAGTTCTTGAGCAGATAATGACGCCATGCCTTTACAGACGCAAAACTCCAAGTATCTTTCTTGTGCTTTTTTGTATCAATTTATCATTTAATCCAATGTCACTGACATTCACTCTCTCTCTCTACATAGGCAGCTCAGTGCGAGCAAGCCTCTGTTTTTATAAGCCACGATTCCGGGGTTCTAGCGGATTGCCTTAGCTGCAAAAAGGTATGTTCAGCCAATTAAACCACGTCTTGGATACCTATGAATGGGAGCATTGTAAACGTTCGAATAGTGATATGGAAAATATCAGGCCTTTATGATTTTTTTTAGTAACAGTGAGAGGGTGAAATATTATTAAATTCATATATGGATATTGTTTTTTTAAGTAATAGATAGTAGATAGTACCTGATTTAAACCTGTGTAAATTAATATTTGTTTTATGATAAATTTTATTTTAATGATTAGCCTCAAAACTAATGAGAAGGTAAAAAGCGGCGTTTTGTAAAAGGAAGACTTATCTCCCCTTGATGCTTAATTTCATTGATAGCTATTCCGAAACATACGAAAATGACCGAGGCTTTGCAAATAACCACTTTAGAAACGGCGTCGCTGATTGCACAACTAGCTTGGATTGCCTCCAATCGACTTTCTACCTTTTGTACACCATGAATTTGGCTAATAAGAACAGAGGCTTGCTCTGGTATGACTGAGCTGCCTCTGTTGGGAGAGAATGGTTGACATTACGCAACGTTTGCTGCTTCCGATTTCGTCCCTTTGTCTTGACCCTCTTCATTATCTTCTTGGTTTACCCTTTCAAATTCTAGTTTGGATGTATTCTGCAAGAAATAGGATATCATGAGTCGATCGTCATTCGCTGTACAATTATACGATTAAGAATCGTTAGCATGTTGATATATCTCAAACTGTTGGTTCATATAAACTATATATATTTGACAAAAATAATTAGGAGTATATGAACATTTTGAAATTATTTATATTATTATATTTCTTTATTGACCACCTGATGAAGTATTGATCATAAAATCCTAAACAAGATTAGTTTGTCCAGTATATAATACAAATATTTAATAAATCGTTTTGACATAAATGTATTTAGATCACCTATAGTCACCTACCATATCTTTCTATAATTCTTCCCCCGCACATCATTGAATCAGTTAATACTGGTAACCAGAACCAGTTTCCATCAAGGTGATTTTGATCAGCAACCTACCGTTTTCCTCAGCTCCCTTTTATGTCGCACTCTACGACGCAAAAAGAAGATGACGACGACAAAGACGATGATGACGACAACGATGACAACCAAGACGACAACAATAGTGACGACATGATCAACGCACTCGTCGGAGCTGTCCCCGCAGTTGTTGAAGTTGTTGCAGTAGAGGGTCCCGTCTATACAGTGCCCGTTGTTGCAGGTGAACTCGCTGTCTTCACAAGGACCTGCAGGTGAATGATGCAAATTGAACATTACACTATACTGCGTCTCTGTGGAAGACTTGCAAGGCAAGCTCTCGCGGCGGTTCAGAGTCACATGTTCCCAACTCTAGCTGAGATCACTTTCTTTGAAAGCGCCTGAAGATGAGAGCTGAAGATTTTAACATAACATAACCAAGTTTTATACATATCCTTAAGTTCTAAAAGCTGTTGTAGAGGTTACAGAATAGAATGTCTTCTGTGCTCTTCCAAGTCCTGAAACCGAAGGACATGGTAGCAATGGCGGTTCTGAAGCTCTTGATTCAGGATGGATTAGATGCTAACGACATCCTGAACCTGCGATCATACAACGCTCGCTTCATTCTTCACTAAAGAACATTTTGGAGTTCCGTATGGTTGAACGCAGTTATCGACTGTATAATTATGATTCAATAAGATTGAAACATTAAACTCACCTGTATGAAATGCTGTGAACATGAGTTGAAAGTCCCGATGTTCGTCAACTGTCTCACTGCGCATATGCACACTGATGTTCCGGCTTGTGGCATGAAAGTGCATGTCGGGAGCAGTGTCACCACACAATTTGGAGGACAGTTCTGGATGGAAGGGGGTATAAGTCTGTTGACGTTTTATTTATATGTATATGTATTATATGTTTAATGAAATAGATTGGAGTTGGAAAGGACATTGGCATTTTTCATTAACTTGATATTCTGATAGTTTGGCCACACGACTAAGAGGAAGGGCAACCTATTGGTTTTGATCATGCTTATTCTGAACAACAGCTACTTCATTTACAAGAACGTTTGTACATATATGTATAACATTAACGATCTGATGCGTGCCACCATTGTAATTGGGCTTTTGAAATGTTACATTATCAACGTGACTGTAAGATAAATACATTTGTTTTCTCCCTCGGGTAATACGGTCTCGTGTACTATCTCTGTACCAGTGCCATCCCTCGTCTGACGGCTCGGGCGACACTGCTACAAAATAATACATCAAACCGCACTATGATTACTCTCAAAAGAAGAGTACGTCTTATGTTGCTTTAAGTGTATACGAATGAGATCTGTTACTTTCACGAAAACAATAAATGATTAAAAAACACAATCAATACACGCAACATCCATAACGCTAAGATTATAATTCCTTAAGCTCAATGCATTGTTAAGAGAACAATCTCAGTTCTGTTTATTTTTCAAATTACATGACCGAAAGTGTGAAAAAACTTTGGATATAGTAAACCTTCTATAACCATGATTTCTTTATCGGAGTAAACGTTTCTTGTCTCGTTACCTTTAGAATCATCAAATATTTGCACAAAGTCATCATCACAGTCATTGACCTGTGGTATGTGCATGCGCAGTAGATGGACCATCACGCTACGTCTAGCAGGTGCCCGTATGTGTACCCAGCAGTCCATGCTGTTGGCGTATGTTGACTGCTTCCGGTTGAGTCTCAGCCTGCCCCACGTGAGATTTCCCGCCACCATATCTACCTCACCGCTACACATCTCGGTCATATAGTCTGCGAACATCGAATATACGAAAAATAGTTTCTTTATTCTACCTTTTACACATTAAGCCACACAACAAGACGTGCGTCACCGATCATCTTGGGTCGTGATTGTCCGATGCTTTACACTATATCAACCATTGGACTTTTCATCAGAAAATATGTACCCAAGGATAATGTTTGCTTTGTTACTGTATCAAAAGAACACTTGATCATAAATTTCAAATTTGCCAAAATGATTTTGCCTTTTTAAAGGAGCTCGATACTTCATGATTCTTTTGTTTGATCAACACATTTTCTCCAGGAGAGTTGGCAAACAAAGTCCTGTGTAAGAACGATGGTCTGTATTGATTTGTCAAAGGCAATACACAAAGTTGATATTCGTACACTGACAATAGATGTTGCCATGTAGGTGTCTCGTTCATCTTTTTTTTTACTGTGCACGATGCTTATAAGTGAAAAATTACCCAACAAAATATTGCTCAAATCAGCTCCCTCACTCACTCTATATTCTGAGACACAGAGTATGTTGATAGGATCACATAGGCCCTATGTAAAAATTTTAAATTGATGTTATTACATCGGCAACCACTAGCTGTTACTGAAAATAACAAGTTAAAGGTCAATCAGTACATTAGAGCGAAAATACAGCCATTCAAAGTCGGGATTTTGATCGAAAACCGGATAATGTTGCTCGAGTGGCGCGCGCAAATTCGCTAAAGGTAATTTTGAAACCTTGTCATAAGCTGACAGGAAGTTTATATACGATTCGATAGTGTTTATTAGGTATTTTAACTAATAGGTACATTAATTAGATGCATAATCTCGAATATTAAACGTATTTGAGATGTTTTCTTGATTTTCCCATAAAATCAAGCATTTTAGAGATATTATGCATAAATGGATATATTGGCAAGTCCAGTGATGAGATATGAACTTCAATTAGTATATTATATATTTTGTAGATTATCAAACCCAAATAAAATTTTAAGAAAGATACTCTGTGTCACTTTAACATATTATTACCAGTCATTTGTGGTGTATAATCATTTCCTCAACTCGTTGTATTTGATCGTATCTATAACAGGGCTGATATGACTAAGGACGTTGAGAAGATAACAGTTGAGTGTTTACCTGTTTATCTGCTATAGCTACCAAACTCTACATACTTTTGCTGTTAGGTTATTTTCACCATGCTAGTTTTCAAACACGGGGAACACATTTATTCATTCAAATTTGACAAAATGTAAAAAAAAAAATCAATTTTATTATTATTTTGTGTTAATTTAATTTTAACACGTGTTGTTACAGTATGATTAAAGTTTGTTGACATTGTGAAATATCTATTCAAGTGTTAATAAAACACGTGTCACTCTATCTCTGTACATTGCCGGTACAGGTATGGAAATTGGACATGACTTTACTTACATATTTCACCATGCGGAATTGAGACACTATAGACGCAGTTCACGAAAACGAGAAGAAAGCCTAGACCGGAGAGGAAACAGAACTGGACGGTCGCCATGTTGGCGGGCTGGTCGACTCTTAAAGAGACAGTAGCAAGTGTTTTGAAATGTAAATATTTTAATTTTTTTCTCAACCAATTTAAGTTTGAGGCACATGTTAAACCTTCATAAGGCGAAACATATCACGACTCGACTCGGTAATGTGTAGTCTAAGTTAATACTATCAAGCAAAAAACACTGACGGCCATTTTTGTGTTAATTCCTTTCATTCATTATTAAAATCGATTTACGGACCTTTTCTGAAAAGGGTGCTTAATATTTGAAACTGGATTCTTTGACATTAAAGGGGCAGTAGCACGTTTTTTGATAATTTCATATTTCAAATTTTCACTGATAAAATCCTTTGGCGGCCATTTTGTGTGAACAACTTTAATTCATTTTGTGTAAGAAAAAGTAATCGCATGGCTAAACTTTAGGTTATATATTTGAATTTTTACTGCTCCGTTTACTTTATATACATTATCTTTCATTTGGAACCATTAATTTTCATTTACCTGACATCACCTTATATTCTCCCTAAAAACGTGCTACTGCCCTTTAAAGGGACAGTACAACGTGTTTTGAGAGAAACTATTTTTCAACCAATTTAAGTTTAAGGCACATGTTAAGCCTTCATAGGGTGAAATATTTCACTACTCGACGATAATGTGTAGTCTAAGTATAAACTACACGTATCAAATATCAAGCAAAACACTATAACGGCCATTTTTTTGGTAATTCCTTTCATTCACTTGAGGTAACAAAATAGAGTTGCGTACCTTAACTGAACAAGGTGCTTAAGATTTAAAAACTGCATGATTTGACTAAAACATTGAGTTGCAAATTGCACATCTTATATATGCACCACAATACAGAGAGATTGTATTTCGTAAGTTATAGAAGCAATACTGAACTGTTCATTTGCTGTTGTTTTGTATCTGTTGTTAAAAGGGCAGTATCACGTTTTAGGGGCAATATAATGTGATGTCTGGAAATGAAAATAAATGGTTCAAATTGAAAGACAATGTATTTAAACTTAATGAAACTGTGATAAGTCAAATATATAATGTAAAGATCAGCCACGAGTATGAGAACAAACGTCCACCATTCCTTATGGTACAGTGCAGAACGGGGGAGATCATATGCATGGACCATGATGAAAATGTTAACGCCAATCATGATGGTATTGCCAAATGTCGAATGTAATTTGAGGCTTATCGAATATAAATTTGAGGTTGTTTTTGTCAGTGCATTTCAAATATAATTCAACAACTGTTATGTTACCATCTTATATTTGCTTCCGAAGAAGCATTTATATGGGCTCTTGGTGTTTGGTAATCATTGTTTCTTTGCTGTATATATTCTGAGTTTAGAGTATTGCGTGTACGTGTTGTTTTCTTTAAATAAGATACTGCTTTAATCATGTTAGTGTTATCATATTCAAATAGTGTATTGTTTTTATTCTAATATAAAACATGTATTCAAAACTTTGGGCATGTTGTTAGTGTTGTACGTGTTATATTGTGTGAAGGTATAAAAAAAATTCTTTTCATGCAACAAAACATATCTAAAACAAGGAGTGGGCTTTTGTCCGAGTATGTGTAGGGTTCTGTCCGGGTGGGGTTTTGTCCGAGTGGGGTTTTGTCCTAGGATCTAATATAAATATCAATATTAATATATATAAACAAATTGCACATATTTATTCAAGTGTAAAAGCTTTAATTACGGACTGATTTCACCGATAAATGTATTAATTTATAACCTTGGCAAGGCTCCATCAAGACATTGTTCACGTAACGCTAAAAGAGTGGCGATAAAGATTAACGCCATTCAGTACAAAGGCGATAACTGCTATCGTAACACTAACCTGATAAACGGTTTATTATACACTCAGGGACAAAAGAAACTATACCATATATACTACGCGACAATAGTTACACTCACTATCAAATGATGCTATAAAATGGTAGTATTAGCGGGCATTGTAAAATTGATTTATACTTGCTCAAGCCTCAACTTATTAACCAAGTGTCATGCATTTGTCATTAATGGACCTTGATAAACATGGGCATCATGAAACTGTACTGACAAATGCTCAGGATATGTCCATGGACATCGTTGAAAATGAAACTTTATTACGTCATTATGACACCCTACGTATCGGGGACATTGTTTCGTTATCGAGGTCGACTGAAATTGTCAAGCTTTCCTCACATTAAGCTTATTGCATTTCTTCCCAATTATGAAGAATAGAGTCTCTAATTTTACGACATTTCCGCTAAAAAATAAGACATTACATTCTGCACTGAGTCTAAACTTTTGTCCTGTAGTATAAAATGCAGGATAGATAAGCGTCGAGGGATAGTTATGACTGAAACAGATTTATTTCGCGTCCCCAAGGACCAACTGAACTAAGTTTTTAATCTCTAAGCTATAACTGATTACGCTTTTGAAAAACAAGCCTTTCAAAAAACGTCGTTTAAAAATCTCCTTAACTAGACGAGATAGGATAGTGAAAGTGGCCCTTTTGCTTGTTTTTTTAACTAACTTTCAGACAAAATGCATGAACAAATTAATTCCTATTAAGGTTATTAATATTGATAACATCTGTAGTTTATAAAATTTATACATTTTATAATTTATTTATTCCAATTCCAAAGATAATGACCAAAACTAACATTGAAAAGGCTGTTTTAGGACCCTTAGTGTTTTTGAAAGAATCATACTCTGAAGTTTGAAATTGTTAGTAATTCTTATGTGCCTGTGTCACAAGGGTTCGTAGTCGCATTTCGTTCACGACAGGATTTTGTTTTGTACTCTTTTGAAAAGATGGTATCGTTTTTTGGCATTTAATGAATGAACAGAACGTAATTTATGTTCAAAATGAAATTATTGCTCAGAATTATTTGCTTTCGTTTCTATCCAACTTATGAATTCCTTAAAAAATGTGTCTTTTTCTGATAAAGTCCTTAATAATTTTAATTTTTCGACATTTTTATTCGAAATAAATTATCAGTTTTCTTTTAAGTTTATTAATATCCATTTACAATAACGCATGATATACATTTTTTATTGCAAGTTCTATAATTTAATGCAAGTTAACGTTTAAAGGTCATGCTTGAAAGGGGCAGAACCAAGTTTTTTAAACATTTTATTTCTTCAATTTTACCCAATAAACATTATTTAAGGTCAAGTGTATTACCTTCAAAGGGTAAAATCATCATCAACACGATCTCCAGTAACCATAATTTTTATTATCAAGTACCGTTAAACTTTATTTTTATCATTTTATGTAGCTATTATACTGTCCCGTCCCCATCAGTGGATACTTATTTATTATTCGTCGATGAACCGCATATCTTAATGTTGTCATAATTCCCCAAAAAAATAAAAAGCAACATTTATTAGGAAATGTTTGATTTTCCAGTCAGATTGTAAAATTCCACGAACGCAGTATTCAGTATTCGATTCATTCATAACACAGCGGGGCTATTTATAGCACCAAGAGGCTGCGAATCCTCCGAGCCGCTGTCAGATATATGTGTCCTTTTGTTGAACTGACAATTTAACTCTGCTGTCAAGCTTTTCTCAGCTGTCAAGCTTACGTAATAAACGTCAGTACGTCATCATAGCCCCAGGGGTGAATATAGCCATCATATCCCAGTCCACAGACGTATATAGACAACATCGCATGTTGTTACGTTTACTGACAGCACCTACAGAAATAGGCTATCATTCTTGTGTGCTATATTTAGCATCAGGCATCTCGGAAACACCCTCACAAGATGGCGGACTCTGTGGTTCAGTGTGTACTTCTGTTGATGTGGATATCTTTTAGTGATGCGCTGCGCGGCCTTACACCAAATACATGTGAGTTTGTTATATGTAAGGGAGACACACCCAGTTCCTGGGATTGTAGTGATATGATATTATTACATTACTTATCATATGTAGGCCTATACGTAATACCCTAATAATGTGTACTCTTAATTCCTGTGTATTCTTATCGGATCAGTTACTCTGTGTACTGTCAAGGTCGAGGAATTGCAGGACAGATTACTACCACCGTGACCATGTTGTCCCCATGCACCCACTTTATCTCCTAACTTATCTTTAGTCCTAATCATCCAGCATCACAATGATATCATTATCTTTACTTATCATACACAATATCGGTCCCATTAGTCGTGTAACTCAAATTTTAGCGTCAATCAATAAAATAAATTAAAAACATAAAACCTGCAATGTATAAGTACTATATGAAGTATTGGAATATATATAGACAGAATAGGGCCTACTACTATTTGATCTCTCCATCAAATCAATCGATGACGTGTAGGAAATCATTACCCGGCATGCATTTCGTGGTGCAGGGTCTACATAACAGGTTCTATGAGGACAACACAGAGTTTAACAAGCACTTGTACTACTATGATATCACCCCTTGAAATCAATATGCTCCTATACATAGCTCAGTATTGGACGCTTGTAATACGCAGTTATCTTCCCTAAGTTGCCCAAGGGAACAAATGTTGATTTCTTGGTGTTATTGCCTAACATTTTTGGTAAATGAAATTTATACTTAGTCTCTAAAAAATAAAAAAAGATTTGTCTATTAAATATAAATAAAGAGCCTCAGAAAAATGACTATTTACAACTCAAAACTAGACTTGCTTTTCAAGGGCCTTTGTTGGGATCAGTTGGTGTGATAGATTACAGGAAGAGGAGTTGAAGAAATATTTAGACATATGTGATGAAAATTATGACTCAATTTAATCACTAGACAAACTTCTACTGGCCCCTAGGGTGCATGTGCATTAGTACAGAGTTGTGAATGGGTAACATTATGTATGCATGTACATCGCATGTGTCAGTATTACACAATGCCAGTACAGCAGGTGTTACATCTTATTATTCAACCAGACCTGCAGGCAAATACCAACAATTTATTACTCGTCGAACAGCTTCAAGTTAAGTCTGTATTCATGTATTCAACTATATCATCAATATGAATATTTATTTTATAAATAATAAATTTGTTTTGTACAAGCGTCCAAATGGTTTGACATTTTTTGTCACGATGCCTGACGTTGGTATCGCATTAGAAATCTCCTACACCGTAACATAGCCTGTCCTCAAATATAACATTTCATACAATATCATGATATGCTATATCGACCCGGCTCTTACTATATCATGTTTTGTTACACTATGCAATATCATGCTATATTTATACGTACCACGAATGTCCTAAAAACTATCGTCACGTACAGTCATAAACATTCCGTATCATACCACACCGTATAATACCTTTCCTCATTATACATTACCATCGGATACCCTCACATACCATATTGTATCATACCGTAACACACCCATACCTTTCCATACCATGCCATACCATATCATAATTTTTTTTTATCATATTGTACTATGTCATACATTTCATTCAATACCATACATTACCTTACCATATACTTACCTTACAGTAGCATACAATACAATACCTTTCCATATATACACCAAGACATTCAATACGTAATAGTTATATGACGAGTATTGGTCGTCTAGTCCACGACATGGTTGGTTATACGACGAGCCGCGGAGCGGCGAGTCGTATAACCAACCATGTCGTGGACTAGACGACCAATACGAGTCGTATAACTTACTTATACCACGACCAACACAACGACATATATAAACAAAAGATATATATAAAAATACCATACGTAAATTGTAAAAATGCTTTGAACTATGTTCTCTTTACCAAACAATGTGCCTCATCACGCCTTTTGAAGCTACCAAATATTCTCTAAAATATGCTCTATAGTTACCTTATCCTTCGTGTCTTTAAAAAACTATCTATTGAGCAGCACTTGCGTAGAAAACTACGGTAACAACAACAGCGCGTGGGTCATGCTTTGCACGTGCACTCCATGATGAAAACGACATGGGTTTTCGGAGAAGGCGACATTGTCACTGTGTACAATGGAAGGTGAGGACGTAGGCAACATTTCTCTTCAATCATGGATGATGCGCCCAAATGACAGGTGATTACTTTCCTCTCGATGAATTTAACATACAAATTTAGAATTTGGAAGTGTTTCTACCGATAAGAGTGCAATCTTGAAGTAAATAAGATATATGATATGACCGAAGACTCCCATTACATATTTAGTTATTCGCGGTTGATCTAATTTCATTGAATTTCCTCTGTCTCTTGAACAACCAATCAACGTGGACTGTATTTACATACTTTAATATTTCCATACGTAATCGCCGATGCAATTCATTTCTTTAATTCTATTTATAGGCTGTTTATGTAAAGAATGCGTTTGAAGGTTGCATATTAGGCACATTTGTCTTTTTGTGTTCATTATCACCGTTGTATTGACTAGAGCATTAAATAGAACTACAATTAGTTTCCAATTTTGTCTCTTCATCTCGCCGCTAATGGCTGCAAAATTGCCCAAGCGGCGCTAAACAATAACTCAACTCAGTTGTCTCTTCATTCCATATGTTTTCGTGTCAGATACACTTGCCGAAGAAGGCAGGAATTAATTTAATGAGAGGTTTTAGTTATAACCTATGAAGAAGTTATCTACTGTCTTAAGAACAGTCTTTATTGACTAGTCATAAATTCTTGATATTCAAAGAATGCATTAACTTGACGTTCAATAACATTTTCAGGAAGATAATTAACATCTATTCCTTTACCTTATTTTGGCATTCGAATGAACATGCGAGATGTTTTGAATGAATTACCATTACTGTTTAACAGTACAGTTGTTTAAATGGTGCAATGTCCTGATCTGTCATAGCTAGATAATGAGGTTTCTGTCACTGATCATTTAATTAAATTCACATATAAATTTTACAAAATCGTACAATGAAGAAATGTTCAGTTTATTATGTATTTAGGCTTCTGAAAATATTATTCACCTCTATTCTCTACATGATTCAGTTTAACATATCAATCTTAACTCTTTGCAGGTCTTTAATGGAACGACATGACGCCTTTCCAGGAGAAAAGACGTTTCCCCTTAAACGGAAAAAATTCGTATGGGTGAATCGTTTGTGTGAAGAGAAGAGAGACGTGTTGGTCTCAACTTCTCCGCCAATACGTATACGAAGAAATGGTCAGCCAAAACGACGTCCTCCGACTGTAAGACTACCTCAAACGATGACAAGGCTCCCGACAGAACCCTTACAATTAACAAAATATCAAAAATGTAAAAAAAATTAATAAAAGTTTCCTATGGTTGTTTGTCGTTTTTTGAAATTGAAGGTATTTGTTACATTCTGTTTTTAGTCCGTCATGAGAAGGGTTAAACGAAAGTAGTTCCGGCTGATTCACTGGTGTAGTATAACTAACATTTTGGTTAGTTATACCACGGGTCCAAACAATAGAGTCGTGGTATAACATACCATATTATACATTACCTTACATGCCGTACTATATCATATCATGCAATACAATACTAACCATAACAAGTAATTCCATACCATAACAGACCATACCAACCCTTAACATACCATACATACCTTCCCTGACAATACCAGACCGTACATTAACTTACCATTCCTTACTATACCAAGCCATATTATACAACACATCATGATAACATTTCATTTTCGGTCATGTCATAACATATCATGATACAACAATATTAATTTTATGGTTTCATATCATACATGTACCTCCAATAAATATCATGCAAAATCACGTCAAACCATTCCACATCATTTATAAGTTACTAAGCATATGAATGCATGGCGATATCCTCTGTATATTTAAATTTCATTTATCCTACCTCATTTAAGAATGTCGATCGCTGATTGGTCCACGTGACGTGGATAAATACTGATATCGCTCTCTGAAGCGGGGTGATAAAAGCATGAAAAACGTGCAGATTGAGCGTCTTGAAATGTACAATGTGTGTAACCTCGTACACATCAAGGTTTCTTTTCATCAACCGATATGTAGCTTAGTCAAAGCGTTTTTTCTTACCCTTTTATTTTTCATATTATATTCGTTTTGCTTAAACATTCGGAAAGATAAATTCGTTATACCATTCAGCCGCTAGGTCATAGGGATTTACCAATAAAACTTATAATCTCCATTCATTCACACTTTACGGTTCCGTAGTTGTTCCGTAAGCTCCTGCTTTAATATACAACTTTAAATAAGTTTTGGAACTTTTTTTAAAGCAATTCAAAGTATAATATTCTATATATGATTTTACCAAAACAGTATGACCAATGTAACACATGTTTGTTCAGCAACTGTAAAATCTTGGCCAAAAGGCCTATTACAACCAAATATGATGTCATTAATGTAACACAAAGTGTATCTTATCCCCTTTATTTCCAGATATGATGGGTCGGCTGTGTGGCAAAACTATAGACATGCAAGACGATGGAATAATGGCGGGAAAACTAAGGATGACGCAGGAGGTCAACGACTGCTGGGTGACTGCGCGCGCACCCGAAGGCCTGCTCCTGATGGTTTCATTGGTCCAAATGGATTTCGAGGAAGAAAAATCATGCACAGATTACGTCTTGCTTGTCGACGGAGCTTCTAACAGTTCAGGTTGGACAAGGACCCTTTTAATGGGTCTTTAACCAAAATACGTCATTTTATGGAAGACAAGTAATTCTATGGATGAACAACTTGTTCATTTGACAGTAGAGACGTTTCAGTATAAACCCTTATACCGTTTAAAAATGATATAAGGGTCGTATGCCGAAACGTCGCTACTGTCAAATAAAGATTGTTGTCCATTGAATTATTCTTGTGAGAGGGTCTTCATAATCCATTTATCTCTTCATGATGCATTATTTTATGAAACAGTGAACGCTATGGTTTCCATAGAAAGTTATGTCACACAAATAACTCTGATGGAATTGCACAATGGCGCAATTTGTGAAAAGTAATATTACATGGCCTGGAGGACAATATGAAAATATTTAATCAATATCTATCATTAAAGTGCTTTAGGCCTATATGCTACCGAAATAGTTGTGATATGATATAATTAACGCTGATGCCATTACACAAAATGTCATATTTCAAGCAAAGGAGTACACAATTAGAGTAGTTAATATATTCTGTTAACAGAGGTGTCTGCGATGGACGTGTCGACGCCGATGTGCAGTATGAAGACAGAGAAGAAGTACACAGTGACCAAAGATCGGGAGCTGACGGTCCGCTACCACAGTGAAGACGTCAGGAGGCCGGGACAGTTCGAGCTTCTATTCACGGCCGTGTATGAAGGTTAGTTCTCTCAACAGGAACTTGAAAATTATTAAAACTTGACAGTCTAAGTAAACCTAGCCTCAATATTATCCGTTTTATTAACAAGTCTTTCTTCCGTACCCTTTTCTATTAGGCGTACATAACCTGTTATATTACTTTTGTGGTTTTTGGCTGGGGGAATTAGCCTCGGTAGAGATGGCTACTTACAACACTACACAACAACTCCAAGATCTGTTGATTCAAGGCCCAGGATTAGATTTTTTATTCAAGAACATATATACAAAATCACACACCAGTTAAAATGCATAAATCATAATTCATAATACAACTCATACAATGCAATATACATTAATAAAGAACGGTAAACCCATACAGTTGATCATTCATCAACTCGTTACATCATCATCACGTTTGTCATCAAGGTTTTATATTCATACCTTTATACTTTTTAATATCATACACTAAGGCATATACAACGGTATTTTCACATTTAACATACCGACACACACTCTATATTATCCTATTGGAAAGTGCTGATAGGTTCTTTCATTTACATGAACCCATATGTGATATCATTTATATTCACATACTCATCGATAATACACACATTAATTCTCATATTAACTTCATTGTACACTTAAACTGTGTATTCCTCGTAAACCATAACTTGAACATCAACTACAAACAACATTTGTATTGACTTATATTAACAACGACTGCACACATCATATACAGTAACTCAATACCCATAAGAGTATAATGTATCAAACTACAAATATCATATACATTAACAAGATACCCATAAGATATGTCAGTATATCACATCATTACTAAAATCATCTATATTGACAGGATATCCACAATATAAGTCAGTATATCACATCATTACTAAAATCATCTACATTGACAGGATATCCACAATATAAGTCAGTATATCACATCACTACAAATATCATATACATTGGCTAGTTATACCAGATACAGTCAGCAATCATAAGTTTATCAGTGAAGTACATGTAAGCATGTTCTTAGTTAAACATTTACAGAAGCATTGAAAACCGTTAGACTCACCTGTTGATTCAAGGCCCAGGATTAGATTTGATTCTTACTAACCCTGGCCCTGCTTTTATACCCTTTCCAACAGGTCACATATGGATGTATTATTTAATTTATGGTATAATCAAGGTTATGCCCATCGTGATACGTAGGTAATATATCATGGCCATTAATCTTCTCCTGACATATTCGGCCTATCTACATCTGTACTTACTAAGTGGCTGAACTTCTGACCATGGCGACATGCTGACCTAATACGTTAATGTCGCACCTGTGGAACTAACGCACTTTGTAACCTAACCTATGAAGAGATACATTTTCGTGTGTATAATTTACAGAGAACGGCATATAAACGGTTAGTGTAGCTTGCAATTCATTTGTTCAATTTATTGTAAAATACTCATGTTAATAGAATCCCCCCACTCTGAAAAAATTTCGTCCCGAAATTTACATGTTTTATTATTCTAGTGATGGATAGAGGGATGTTGGATTATTCTGAAATGATTTAGTGGAGTTGGGTGACTTTACAGGGAGTAGATACCCATGGTGCTCCATAAGCAAATATGCGCAAAAAGGTTGTCTTACCATGGTTTTCAATCTATTGGCTTGCATGAAAGGTACTTGATAGGATTGAGAAATTGGAATACTTTTGTCTAAATTGATGTCAGTGATTTGAAAACCAGGCATGTCAACATATAGCATGGGTCGGAGACAGCCAATGACTTGTAAGTTATTGATATTAAGGGGAGTTTCAATATTATATTGTGAAAGACATTTTGTTAGTTTAACAATCGGAATAAAAATACAGTTAGTTCCATTTGTTATTTCAAGAACAATTGAACATGATTGGCGATATTGTTTGTGCCACGCTGTTATAAGAAAGTACATTAAGACTATAGAGAGAAGGAGACATTGTAGCGTGATGACAGTAGTTAAAGCATGATCCATAGAGAAATCTATGTCCTGAATACTTTTCCAAGGATTGAAAGGAGTAGTAGTTGGCAATTGATACTTGAATGATGGTAATTCGGAATTGGCCTTAGCCCTAGTAGATTGGAGTACAAGCATCATTGCAGCTAAAGTGCGCAAACGTAAGAATGTATAGATGAAAGCTAGTGTAGAGAATGTACTTATAGTTAAGCCAGCAACGGCTATATATGAATCGAAGTTCGGCCATGAAGATTCTGGGACTGCTGAGCCGTCAAGGATAGGATCAGATAGAGAACTGAAAATGACTTTTCGTTTCTTTGCTCTTTCTACCATGCGGGCCAGACTAAGGTGGTCTTTCTTATCTTGAGCAAGAGCAGAATCAAGTGAATGATTGAATAGCTTAAACTCTGGAATGTCTATAGAAAGTGGTTCTGGAAAGGAAGTATCAGCCTGAATTGTCAAATATTGTGTATCATTAAAGAATGACTGAATAAGGGCAAGATTGATTGGATGTTCAATTGTGACTGTATCTGTTATATCAGAGCATGAAGCTAAACGTGGAGGAAAATATAGTTCTCTTGTTGACAATGAACAACGACAAGGAACATGAATAACGCAAAACTTACAACCTTTACTCATCTTTTGATGAGCATTACAATCAATAGCAAGTAAATCAATATCATATGCAAGAACTGAGGAGGGTGATAATTCTAACACTTTAGGAGATACAACATCGAATTTGAATCGGAAATCACAATATTTGAATACATTTGCCTTTTTATTTAAAAGCAGTGAAAAGGCACAATTGGGTGATGTAGCCGGATGAAATGCACTATTGAAGGGACAACTAATAGTATTTTGGCGTGTACAAGTAGCAAGTTGAGAAGTTGACAGTGAACTATAATAATCATTTGATTCGGTAACCATAAGGTAATCAGGAAGATCGAGAATTTGGGAAGCATGAGCGGAAGTGGTATTTACTGGTACAGGAAAGGAATGTACTTTAAACAGGTACAGTGAATCCCGAAATGCTGTTAAAGGTATTTTGACAGTGATATATAATTTGGAATCGTTGCGCAAGTATAGAAAGTTGCTGTTGTGATAATAAGCTCTTACATCATTGAACGCAACTCTAAAACTTGGGTATTGCTGTCTCAAAAGTTTCTGAATGTTGTCGAGAGTGTGGGTCATAACCTTCAAAGGTACAAAATATGGAGAAAGTTTTCCTTTAACAAGATCACGTGTTGCGTGCAATAATTCATCCAATTGATGCTCTAATGTATTGGTATGAGCAATTTGCTTACTTAATAGTTTTAACATTCTAATGTAATAGTGCTGAAGATATTTTTGATTTTGTGTAAGATCTTTTTCCAATTGAACAATTTCATGATGGTTGGCTTTGACAGCTGTAAAAATATTAGAAATTCTATCATTTTCGGTTTGCATAAATGATGATAAATCATCTTCATGTTGGCTAAATACTTTTGCCAATTTTGCGGTTTGTTTGTTCAGTGTCATCATGTGATTAGCCAAAATTTGAACATCGTGGACTGTAGCTGTTCCAAAGAGGGATTTCGAAAATGAGCCAATAAAGTTAAACAGTCCTCTCTTACTTCTTATGTTATCAGGTAGGGAGTGTTCTGGTAGAAGTGATTTTAAACGTTTACAGGTATTGTTTAGTCGATGAGAAAACTGAGACTTGAAGGAAAACATTGGTGTCAGTACTCTATGTGTCACATGGCATCTAGTATCATTAGTCATACATGAAAATTTAAATGCTGGCAAATCATTTTCAGGTAAAGGTATTTCGAAGGAGTGTAACCAGTAATCACCAGCTAGTTGTAATTCAGTTTTGCTAGTGAAGGCAACGCCATAGTTAAGCCTCAAAACAGCTGATTCCTCTGGTGTTAAGGCTGCCGCTACGAGGTTGGGGAGAATCAGCGAGAAGAGAAGAAGGAGAAGGGTGTGTCCAATACCTACAAGTAGATAGTTTTGTGTTATAACATGTAGAACAGCACATAGGGTTTTGGGTGAAATTGGTCGACTTCAATTTCTAGCACTATAAAACTGTGAAGATCTACATGTTATGACATCTATTTAGTACTGATAGTGGACACATCTTCATATAAGAGCCTTTCATTTTACTTTTAGAAACTTGTAAGGGCGTCGTCGTTTCTTACCTTGTGCCGTGAATCGCTCATGAAAGGCTTTAATGGCTTCTTTTGTAATATGTTCCTCAGGCTCCCAAGATGTCTGAGTGTACCCTATCCATTTTACTAAGTAGTAGCGCTTACCTTTCTTCATCTGTTGCCGCAATAGTCTGTCTATTGGATAGTACTTGTTAGTTGATTTTTGGATTGTTGGGGTACTTACCTTTGGTGTAGTTTTCTTCTTATTCTGATTGGGAGGTTTCGGAATGGGAACCTGTGGCTCCTCGGGTTCTGGTTCTGGTTCTGGTTCTGGTTCTTGCCTTGGTTCTGGTTCTACTTCAGTGAATCCTTTGATGGGTCCACATGTGTAGTAAGATTTCATGCGATTGGCATGAGTCTTAGAAGGCAGATTCTTCATAGTCCTTCTATCTCTCAGTTGATATGTGTTCTTAGTGCAAACATCACTAACAACATATGGCCCAATGTATTTTGGGTCTAATTTATGTGACTTACCTTTTGTATTAACTTGATTTGTGATCCAAACAAGATCACCAACATCATACAGTGGTTCTGAACTTTTGCGGTCATAGCGTTCTTTCATCTTTTCTTGAACAAGTTTGAGGTTACTTGATGCTACCTCTTTTGCTACTTTGAGGTTATCCATTACCTCAGTGACATACTCAGTGGCATTTTTACCAATCCCATCTTTTGGTAAGATGGCAGTATCAAAGGGAATGTTCATTTCTCTACCAAAGAGCATATGAAATGGTGAGAACCCTGTTGACTGCACACAGGGAGACATTCTGAAGGCCATCATGATCCCTGGTATGAGACTTGGCCAGTTACCATGGTCAGTGTCACAGTATGTACGTAGTGCTTGAAGGATTGTACTGTTGGTACGTTCACATGCTGCATTAGACATGGGATGGTAGCTACTTGTAGTGTGTCTTGTCACTTGAAAAATCTCACAGATGGCACCTACAAGTTTTGATACGAAGTTTCTGCCTCTATCAGAAACAATTGATTTTGGAGAACCATATCTACAAAATATCTCCTGATAAAGAACTCTTGCAACCTCAGTAGCTTCTTGTGTTTTGAGAGGGAACGCTTCACTCCATCTACTGTAAGAGTCTACAACTAGAAGGATATGTTTGTATCCGTCTGAGGTTTCTGTAAGTGGTCCTAAGAAATCAATGTGTACTCTATCAAAGACATCAGTGATTGGAAGAGGGTGCAAGGGAGCTTTGTTAGGATGGCGTGATACTTTAGATGCTTGACATTTCTTGCAAGACTTCACATAGTCGTGCACATTCTGGTACATACCAGGCCAGTAATATTTCAATCTGAGTGCTCCATACACTCTGTCAGCACCCATATGACTTCCTCCTGCTTTAGAGTCATGGTAGGATAGAAGAGCATCCTTTCGTAAGACTCTTGGAAGAGCTAGCTGGCGTATCAGTTTATCAGCATCTTCAGTTTTCTTAACTCGAGGCTGGTGGAAATGGTAAAGTACACCATTTAAAAGATCATATTCACAGGCTGTGTTCTGAATTTTCTGACATTGGTTCCTGTCATCTGGTAGAGAGCCGTCAGTCAGATACTGAATAATGCCTTTGAAATCAGGACATTGACTCTGAATGTCTTGGATGTTTTCCAAAGTCAAAGACTGTGGAACAGGTTCAGTTGCTGCCTCATCTAACTGAGCTATCACAGGACATGTGTCATAAGAGAACTTGATCTCTAAGGGCTCTATTGTGTCATCATCTGTAGAAATTGAAGTAATGGCAGGATATTCACGTCGAGATAACGCATCAGCATTACAATTAGTTTTGCCTGGTCTGTGAATAATCTCATAACAATATTCCTGAAGTTCTATTGCCCATCTGTGTAGGCGACTGGTTGTGTGCTTAATGTTTTGGAGCCACACAAGAGCTTTATGGTCTGTTATTATTTTGAAAGGTTGACTGGTAAGATAAATTCTATTGTTTTTGACTGCTTCAACAACTGCTAAACATTCTTGTTCACTAACTGTCCAATTTTTCTCATAAGATTTCAAAGATCTCCCTCCATATGATATTGCCCTTTCTCTTCCATTATCATCTAATTGTCCCAAAATATAGCCTATTGCTGACCCTGAAGCATCAGTTGTAAGAATGAAAGGTTTACGCATGTCAGGGTATGCTAATACAGGAGCATCTGTTAGTTTGTCTTTTAATGAGTCAAATGCTACCTGGCAATCAGAGGACCAATTGAAAGTTGAATCTTTTTGGAGCAAAGTATTCAATGGATTGGCAATTTTTGAAAAACCTTCTATGAATTTTCGATAGTAGTTGCACAGACCAAGAAAACTACGAATTTCATTTATGTTTTTAGGGACTGGAAATGTTCTGACTGCCTCAGTTTTTGATTGATCAGTTTTGACACCATCTTTTGAAAGAATGTGACCTAAGTACATGACCTCAGTGCGTGCAAAATGACATTTGGTTGGTTGTAACTTGAGATTTGCTGTACGTAGACGGTTAAACACTGCTTGGAGGTGTAGTAGGTGCTCTTCAAAGTTCTTACTATAAATAAGAATATCATCAACATACACCAAGCAGAAGGTCCAAGTTAACCCTTGTAGTGCCCTAGCCATTACCATTTGAAATGTTGAAGGAGCATTTCTGAGACCAAATGGCATTACACGCCAGGAGTAGAGACCACTCTGTGTAACAAAGGATGCTTTATGGGCGGTTTCTGGATCCATAGGGATTTGCCAGAAGCCTGATGCCAAGTCCAAAGTTGAGAATATTTTTGCGTGTGAATCTCCTATTGCGTCTAAGGCATCTTCAAGACGAGGTAAAGGGTACGATGCTGGAGTAGTGACTTTGTTGAGCGCACGGTAATCAACTGCAAAGCGGTACTCACCTGATTTCTTTTTCACCAGTACAACCGGACTTTGCCATGGAGATGTTGATGGTTCAATCA
Source organism: Steromphala cineraria (assembly GCA_916613615.1). Classification (NCBI taxonomy): domain Eukaryota; kingdom Metazoa; phylum Mollusca; class Gastropoda; order Trochida; family Trochidae; genus Steromphala; species Steromphala cineraria. Next base: position 10,683,741 of record OU744730.1, read on the forward strand.
AGCCATGATTGAGAAGTTCCTGAGTTTGTCGGTCGGTTTCAGCTTTGGCTTCAGGGTTCTTTCTATAGAAAGGTAAATGCACTGGCTTTGTGCCAGGTGGTGTTTCAATTTTGTGGGCATACAAATTTGTAGCAGTTAGTTGACTTTTAGTGGCAGCAAAGATATCAGAATTTTCATTTAAAAGTTGTGACAGTTGACATTTTTGCTTAGTATCAAGTTGTGCATCACTGAGATCAATGCTGACATTAGACTGTTTGCTTACCTGTGTCTTTGGTGTTTCCGCTATGTCCACTGCTTGAATAGATGCAACATCAAGTGGTTGTGCTACTGCAATGACTTTATTTGAAGGGAGAATGACAGGATCACTGGTTGGATTCAGCAAAGTAAAGCATGACTTTCCTTTGACAGCGTTAACAATGCACTTGGCACCCGCCAAGTTTAGATAAGTAAGCTGAGGAACAGGTTCTAAGATCAAGGGTTTGCACTTACCTTTTGGTTGTTTGATGGCTACTGGGATAATCATCTCACTATTAGGTGGGATGGTTACAGAAGACACTGTCCTTACCAATGATGAGCCAACAGTTGTGAGTGGTACCACAATTAAACCATGGTGTATGGAAAATGTATGAGTAGCATAATTTATGATGGCACTATTGGTTTCTAGAAAATCCTGTCCTAAGATAAGTGAATGTTGGACAGCTTCTAAGACAAGGAAATTATGATCTATCAAAAGTCCTCCTATTGATAATGGAATAGTGATTTCGCCATAGACAACATGTTGTTCACCCCCTACACCAGTTACATGGGACAGAACACTTCGCTTCATGGTAGCCAAATTGATCCCTGTTCTTTTCAATAACGAAATAGCAACGACTGATAGAGATGCCCCAGTGTCTACTAAAGAATGACATTGAAGTCCAAAAATGCTTATATTGACAGTGTTTCTGACTTTTGAGAGACTGTTGACAGATCCCATGTAAATGTGCCTGTTCCTGGGTGGTTGCCCATGAGCAGGCACAAACCCCTATTGTTGATTCAAACGTTTCTTACACACACGGATCAAATGACCTGGTTCATGACAGAAATGGCAGCTTAAGTGAGTTAAGCGACATTGATCTCTGTAGTGATCTGCCTTACCACAACAATGACAAATACCTTTTGGGAGAGAAGGACCCCGTTGCTGTTGTGGATACTGCTGCGGCGATGACCAATTCTGTTGCTGATTCCAGGGCTGTTGCTGTGGCTGCTGGTGGCCTTGCCATTGTTGTTGTGGCGGCTGGTAGCCGTGCCACTGTTGTTGTGGCTGCTGGTAGCCTTGCCACTGTTGTTGTGGCTGATGGTAGCCTTGCCACTGTTGTTGCCTCGGGGGGCCCTGGTGATTTTGTGGTTGCTGCCGTGGCTTTCTCGTCCGCTCCTTGAGTTTAGACGTCAAGGCATCAAGTTGCTGCTGCTGGTTTGTCAGCAGCGACGCTATTGATGTGAATTCCGGACTTAAGGCAGCAATTGTTGGAGGTGAAGTAGTTGCTGCAATGGTGGCCTCGGCCAGTCGAATCTGCTGACCAAGTTGTTGAATTGTTGTAGGCCCTTGCGGCATGACAATCGATTTGATTGCCTGTTTCAACCCATTTAGGATGACTTGAATGAACAACAGGTCTGGGATGTCCATACCCGCTGTCACTTCCTGCATCCTCTCAAGGAAGCTGGTGCCACTTTCTGCCTCGCTCTGCTTTTCGGCCAGGAAGGCTGTTTGGCCTGAATCTGCTGTGATGTATCTGATTTTGAATGCTTCTCTAAATTCGTTGAATGTGGTTGGAGTAGGATGCAGCGAATCCAACCACGTTGCGGCTGATCCATCTAAATATAATGGCAGAATTTGGAGGAAGACTCCGTCACTCAATTGTTGGTGTTTGCTCCAACACTCCATTTTCCGCAACCAGTTGCGGCCATTACCTTTACCATCGTACTTTGGTACCATGTTGGTTAGAACCGACATATTGGCAATGGCAGAACTATGTGGTTGTTGGGTTTGTGGAGCTTGTGGAGCTTGTGGAGCTTGTGGAGCTTGTGAAGCTTGAGTAGAGCCACTTGTTTGCGGGATGACGTCTGACTGTGGTTGAGTTGGGTGGTCTTGTGTTATGTTGCTGGTTCCCGGGGCGATGTGTGACTCTGAACTTCCCTGTGGCTGCGTTGTTTGGGTTGAGGTCCGAGTTTGACTCCTGGTCTCGATCGGATAGTTGGTAGGTTGGTAAGTAGCCATGTACCAAAACCAAGGTCACCACCACGTATTAACAAGTCTTTCTTCCGTACCCTTTTCTATTAGGCGTACATAACCTGTTATATTACTTTTGTGGTTTTTGGCTGGGGGAATTAGCCTCGGTAGAGATGGCTACTTACAACACTACACAACAACTCCAAGATCTGTTGATTCAAGGCCCAGGATTAGATTTTTTATTCAAGAACATATATACAAAATCACACACCAGTTAAAATGCATAAATCATAATTCATAATACAACTCATACAATGCAATATACATTAATAAAGAACGGTAAACCCATACAGTTGATCATTCATCAACTCGTTACATCATCATCACGTTTGTCATCAAGGTTTTATATTCATACCTTTATACTTTTTAATATCATACACTAAGGCATATACAACGGTATTTTCACATTTAACATACCGACACACACTCTATATTATCCTATTGGAAAGTGCTGATAGGTTCTTTCATTTACATGAACCCATATGTGATATCATTTATATTCACATACTCATCGATAATACACACATTAATTCTCATATTAACTTCATTGTACACTTAAACTGTGTATTCCTCGTAAACCATAACTTGAACATCAACTACAAACAACATTTGTATTGACTTATATTAACAACGACTGCACACATCATATACAGTAACTCAATACCCATAAGAGTATAATGTATCAAACTACAAATATCATATACATTAACAAGATACCCATAAGATATGTCAGTATATCACATCATTACTAAAATCATCTATATTGACAGGATATCCACAATATAAGTCAGTATATCACATCATTACTAAAATCATCTACATTGACAGGATATCCACAATATAAGTCAGTATATCACATCACTACAAATATCATATACATTGGCTAGTTATACCAGATACAGTCAGCAATCATAAGTTTATCAGTGAAGTACATGTAAGCATGTTCTTAGTTAAACATTTACAGAAGCATTGAAAACCGTTAGACTCACCTGTTGATTCAAGGCCCAGGATTAGATTTGATTCTTACTAACCCTGGCCCTGCTTTTATACCCTTTCCAACAGGTCACATATGGATGTATTATTTAATTTATGGTATAATCAAGGTTATGCCCATCGTGATACGTAGGTAATATATCATGGCCATTAATCTTCTCCTGACATATTCGGCCTATCTACATCTGTACTTACTAAGTGGCTGAACTTCTGACCATGGCGACATGCTGACCTAATACGTTAATGTCGCACCTGTGGAACTAACGCACTTTGTAACCTAACCTATGAAGAGATACATTTTCGTGTGTATAATTTACAGAGAACGGCATATAAACGGTTAGTGTAGCTTGCAATTCATTTGTTCAATTTATTGTAAAATACTCATGTTAATAGAATTCTTACTAACCCTGGCCCTGCTTTTATACCCTTTCCAACAGGTCACATATGGATGTATTATTTAATTTATGGTATAATCAAGGTTATGCCCATCGTGATACGTAGGTAATATATCATGGCCATTAATCTTCTCCTGACATATTCGGCCTATCTACATCTGTACTTACTAAGTGGCTGAACTTCTGACCATGGCGACATGCTGACCTAATACGTTAATGTCGCACCTGTGGAACTAACGCACTTTGTAACCTAACCTATGAAGAGATACATTTTCGTGTGTATAATTTACAGAGAACGGCATATAAACGGTTAGTGTAGCTTGCAATTCATTTGTTCAATTTATTGTAAAATACTCATGTTAATAGTTTCACTCCTATACTGAGTCTAAAAAGGCCTAGTAGAGGGTCGCGTCAGAGGACCTTTCTGCGACCTATGACCCTCCAACATTATACGTGCGATTGCAGACTATTGTAGCCTGGTATCATGAGTTGTGATTGGTCAATTTGATACGTTGGCTGACGCGACCCTCTACTAGGCCTTTCTTGACTCAGTATAGGAGTGAAACGGATACTATTGAGGCTAAGTTTACTTAGACTGCAATACTTGAAAGTGTTTGAAATATAGATAACAATACCCCTCCCCATACCATACACTTAACTGGAGACTTTTGTATGAGAGAAGGGGTATTGTTATTGTTAATGTTATTACTTGTTTCCATTAGTCCTCTTTAATGACTGTCATAAAGCCATTGTCAATATTTATCTGAGTGAGACAAATAGTTCATCATTTACATAAATTTTTACTCTGACCTTTACACAATGTTTAAAAGTTTCGCCTCCACTATCTCACATCAAACACAGGTACAACACGCCTTACTACGTGATTTGCGAAAGTAATAATGTAAAGCACATAAAATTTCACAGCTTTGGTGGGGTAGAATATACGGCGTCACTTAAACTGTAAACCTGGCAATAAATAGAAATTATGGAAACATCATCTAAATGTTACAAGAGAGAAAAAAATTGCCTTTCGTCGGTTTCGTGCAAAGATATTTACTGAAATATTTGTAATTTTCTTTTCATGTCTCAACCATTAAAGGGGCAGTAGCACGTTTTTTTATAATTTTATATTTTAAAATTTCCACTGATAATTGTAAGTTAATGCTTAATGTATTATTTTGACAGTGTCAAAAATCTCATAACACAAGCCAATCATCCATAGTCAGAGGAAAAAGTATGAAGATTCACATAAAATCCATTGGCGGCCATTTTGTGTGAACACCTTTAATTCCTTTTGTGTAAAAAAAGTAATCGTACGGCTAAACTTAACATTATATATTTGAATTATTACTGCTCCATTTAGTTTATATACATTGTTTTTCAATTGGAACCATTAATTTACATTTTCCTGACATCACCATATATTCCCCCTAAAAACGTGTTACTGCCGGCCCCTTTAAGTCTAGATTAACATTGCATCGCATTAAGCACGATCTCAGTCACTCAATTGTAAGAATGACTGTTTTTATATGTCAAAATGAAGATACACAATTTGCATTTTAACTGCAATGTTTGCACAGCCTGGTTTGAATTTGACCAGAGTCACTTCCGTCTAGAGCGAGAGGTTGACAACATGGCGTATTTCTCTCCTAGAGCCTCTTGTATAATAGGGGTATTGTTTCGATATGTTATATACTTTGAAAAATTGATCATTATAACTTTCCTCTGTATATTTGTCTCCAACAGGCCCCTGTATAGGAACAGACTACAAGTGCAAGAGCGAGTACTGCATTAACGACGAACTCTGTTGCAACGGACACAACATGTGCGGCAACCATGACGGCTGTCCGAAGAAAGAGGTTGACAATGGCCGAGACTTCCGGTTCTGGTTGGCCGTGGCTGGGGGTGTCGGCTTCCTCAGCTTCGTCGCCATCTACTACATACGTCAGCGGCGACAGCGGCAGCAGATGGCTCAATCGGTGAGATATACATTGTTACTTATGATGATGATGATGACGACGATGATGATGATTTTTTTTCTTATGATGATGATGATGATGACGATGCTGATGATGCTGATGATGTTGTTACTTATGATTATGATGATGATGACGATGATGATGATAGTGTTACTTATTAATGATGATGATGATGATGATGACGATGTAGGAACATTTTATTTGTATAGCAAGTGACCAATCTAGTTAAAACTAGCTGTAATGTTATCGTTCCCTAAGTCCTTACGTTACATCTAGCTACTAACCCACCTGGTCTGTGTCACGCATGCGCGGAAATCAGCCAATGAAAAAAGAACCTGCTGATCCCTTTGAATCGGACAATCTAGTTAATACAAGCTGTTAGAATCGGCCAATCTAGTTAAAACTAGCTGTAATGTTTATTTCCAATAAGTCATACATTAAATCATTGATATTTATGCTTAAATATGTAAAATGCAATATGAATACTAACGACGCCCGATTCAAATCAGTTATTTTTCCATTGGTTGATTTCCGCGCATGCGCGACACGGAGCAGGTGGGTTAGTAGCTAGATGTAACGTAAGGACTTAGGGGACGATAACATTACAGCTAGTTTTAACTAGATTGAGCAAGTGACTCATATAGCAAATGTCATATTTATGAAGCAGTTTTAAATGCTATATGTTTTAGGTTTTCATTACACAAAGTTGAAATATAGATGTTTAGTATCCATACATATATTTCATTTCCGCTATTATCAGGTTTAAATGGACACAAATAGTTCTTTCGTAAGTTTCTTAAAATGACATATCATGTTATTTTCTGGACGTTATGACATTATTACATGAACAACAACTTTGTCAGATGTCAATCATGGCGTTTCCTCACAATTCAACTGTTTTCTTTCAGACCGCCGACCCTCAGTCGCTACCCCTGAACTCCTTACAGCAACCAAGCCAGAACGCCGCAGTGGAGCCTACACTTCCGCCAGCATATAATACCCAATATTCCACCCCTGGCGCCTACCCACCCCCTGTATCCACCTACCCCGCCCCTCCGTCATATAGTGATGTAGAAAAACCTCCTTTATAGAGCAAAAGTTTATAGGTTTTATACTAACCATATCTATACACTCAGATATTTCATCTGTTATACGGTTTGAATAATAATTAATGTCAAATTTAATGAAACGAGATGATATAAAGTGGCATAATTTTGCAACACTTTTATACCAATCACCTTCATTTAGATAGTTTTTCAGATATTGATTCAACCTCAAATGCTGTGAGCTAGAATTTTGAAATGACAATTGGGAGCAGTTGAAGTTCTGGCTGTTTCGTTTATTTATGTCTAGATGAAATCGTAGGAGAGGCATATATCACTGACTTGTTTTAATGTCAGTTAGAGGTATATCACTTCGATATAAGTAACAAAAGGCGTATTTTTCATGACATGACGAGAAGGACGCCAATCACGACGTTGCCAACGGTCAAGGGCGGATAACTCTGAACAACTGGTAACGCAAATTCAAACTGAGATGAAGTGCTGACACCTTTTACTTTATCATACGATTGCTGTAAGGAACGGCACATTAAATGTCCGAAAACATTTATACTGCCTAGTCACTGGTCCCTTGGACGAAAAGATTCCATTCATTAGTTTGTAATTCAGAGATAAATTACAAAGGTACATCTGGTTTTGATTATTGATTCCTGAACCCTTGTATGGGAGGAATTTTATGTTTCATCCAAAGCGAAACTAAAATTGTCATAATTATTATAGGTAGCCCACGTTCTTCTGAAAAGTTACTGTCGGTCCTGTCTGGATGACCTTCCAGAAACTTTGACCTTTGACATACCAATATCATCTATTGCCAATGGGATTCGACCCCCAGTCCTGATGAGAACCGTTTTGTATTGCCCAGGACGTATCATTAAACAAGAAATAATTTCGTCAAGTGAAAATCGATCCCAAGTTTAACTTGATGTAAGCCTTCAAAAGTAAACATTGTGTATAAATGTTTACCTAGTAGAAATACTAAATGGGACAACGTGTGCATTTATCAATTTAGAATTCGTTGAGAAAATATCTAGACAGTTTAGACAAGCTTCAACTATGTATGTATTATACCAATCTCATTGAAGTTAGGACTTTGTCACTCATCATGCAGTTTTTCATCTTATTGCTTTTAGTAAGGAATATCTATGGATGTGAATGGCAGTGAAAGGGAAGATTTCTGCAAGATTCGATCTCAAAATTACACAAGGCAAACCAGTTCTTATAATGCCCATTCTACCTCATGGCAAACGAGTTCACGTTAGAATTTAACCGTTTTCTATCGGTTTCATTAGAATAAACAGCTATCGGTTAATAAAGTCAGTGCCTTACTAGCTTATGTCAATTGTTCATTATAAATCTTTAAAATCAGACCCCACGTGATACTTGTAGTCCTTCCCAACTGGGTTATGATCTATAAACTGCTCCTCGGGGATAATGTTTTGTCACTTTACCTCTTACCGTTCAAATATCTACCAAGTTAAAGCCTGTTTAGGTATCGACTTGTACCGTTCCCTTGGCTTGTCACTGATTGGTTGTTTGGAAGGGTCACGAGATGACCCCTTCCAAGCAGTATCGATATCATAACGAATCGTGCTGTAATATTTTGTTGGATCTGATTTTATGGCGATTGAATTTCATTTGGAAATTCCGAAACATATTTGGAGCGAAAATATATAATCAAAATTGCTAAGAGAATGTCATGTACTGTCTATGTTAACCAGGTACATACTGCAGACACCTTTTCCTGCTGTCTGAAACTTGTGTGAATGCAGAATTGTTTTCTCGATACATCCGGGCTTATTGACAATTTCAATATAAGCAAAGTCACAAGCCAAAGGATTATGGGGTAGGCGTTGTGGAACACGTACAAGAGTGAAGACGTACGTTCTACACGTAAAGTTATTTAATACTAAGGCAAAACTTTGTTATAACTATAATTTATATTTCTTTTAGGTCAAATGTCTCTCTTCTCCTCCTAGAAAATTGATTAATGATGAAGCTGTTAATGTGTAAGAAAATGTAATAAATGTGTAATCTTTAAAGCATACCCAGATGTATCTAAGCTAGAATCGCGTGCGTGAATGTATCCATGTATTTATGTGTTTGTCATTTCGAAGATTAAAACTCATTACTGTATATAGCTATGCATTACCAGTCATTAGATATACTTATTACCTGTTTTGTCTTGTTAATCCTTTCATAAAGCATAAGTTGAACGTAAGTAACTGTAGTGAAATGCTTAAAAAATGGAAGTTAAGTTCAACTGTGAAAGGACTGTTACTTAAGTTCCGAATTTCCGCTTGTTTGAATAATGCTTTGTATATAAATGAAACTGACAAAGTTGGATTGAAATTTATAAGTTTTTATATCCTTACATGTATATGTAACTATCATGATAATATTAAACGATTCCCAATGTAGAACCATCTAGGAATTAAGCAAGTATTGCAAGTCTATTTAAAATATAATGAGTTGTATTAAAACAACTACTACATGGGAGAGTTTTGTATTTAAGTTCAGTTGATATTTAGCTCCGATGTATAAAACTGTCAGTTGTAACATAATGACGTGACATTGGTGTAAATGTCAAATGTGAAAATGTCGATTATATGATTAACTGCTTTATCCACTACGGGTGAGTCATAAAGGAGTTTTTGAACCTATTCTATTTATGTTATTGTTCATGTACGTTTTATCTATATTTTCTGTCTTGTTACCCATTTTTATCCTGCTGTTGTTACCTTTTTTCCGATTTAATAAAACATTTCCGTTAACATTTTCTTATTATTAGAAGTGCACTACCCAAGCAAATCATCCAATAATTCAGGTCTCCTAAAAATAAAAAGGTCTCAATTGTATTGCAGATTTGATATTCTATTTCTATTATTGTTTAACTCTATTTTATTTTTAATAAGGTTGGGTTTAAATAGAGTAGACAAAAAACTTCAAGAATTACAAATCTAAAACCTCTCAAATTTGAGAAGAAATTTTTTTTTTGGAAGGACGAGAATCCAGATTCGAATTCGAACTTTATTTTCACGAATCGAAACGACCCATGCATTCTTAACGTTTGGTGCAAAACATCAGACAGATGAATTGACACTTTCGCACGATTCACCCGCCCGCTTCGTCAACGGACACGACTTTGCACGTGTTGCACGTTTTTACGGTGTTTCCCGGAATCCTCTTGTTTTTCTTTAGCGACCGAAATAATTGACATGTGCTGGTTACTTGTCAAGTTTAGCCATAGAAAATCAAGTATGAATAATTGAAAACAAACGAAGAACTCAGGGTTTGACAATTTTTCTCTCAAGTTGACAAGTGAGAAAGTAATTGTGATGATTTCAGGTAGACGATGATAACATTATTTTAGGCATTCTCTCCCCACAGAGGCAGATCAATGTTGATACAGCCTGTTCTATTACGCCGAAATCCGTCGGTTTCGGCCGTTTCCCCTGGCGGAAAAAAAACTTTCATCACAACACATTTGAATTTCTTTATCAAATGACAAGGCTTTTCGCATGGAAAGTGTGGTTCATATCACAATGCCTTTGCCTTGTTTCAATAGCCAAAATGATGATTTAAGAACAGCGTCGCTGATTGCACAACTAATTTTGATTGCCTCAAGCAGGCATCTCCCATTCTATCCAATAAACTCGGCGTAATATAACAGAGGCTAAATCAACATGACTTGATCTGCCTCTTTGTAAAATGTCATAATGTACAGAAAGGATACAGGTAGTGTATATTCTATGTCTATAAAACAACCTTATTGTAAATATACACATCGATATATATTCGTCATGATTTATACTTTTACTAGGTCAAGGTTGTATTTTTGGCATCCAAAGGGCGCAACAAACCAAAACGAAAATCCTGTACCCGCACCTGCTAGTGGTAGGCCTATGAATCATCAGGCTAGTGACCATGTTTAGCCTTTAGTTCCTCCATTTCCGGACTGTCTTCTCTCGCTAAGCACCATGGCCCTTGTGGCTCCAGACTATTCCTGAGTTTCTGTGAGAAACAAGATAACTGATGATTTGCCATATCATGCTACTTCAATGTATTTATTTCTGTCTACCTTCAATCAAATGCTAAGTGCTGCGTTTGCGCACAGAAATGAAACCAGTTTCTCTATTCCCCAAAGAAGCGCACTGGTTACTTTTTATTTGCGCGATAAGGCTAAATCTGGTCCCTGCTTTGGCCTGATATCTATCAAGACAAAAGCCTCGTAAGGCTCTTTATATAACCTGCCAATGAAAAGAATTGTCTACAACAACAGCGGTGGTCCCCGGATCAAAGAATACAAAGGATCATGATATTTTTGAAAAAACAAGCAAATACCGTCTATAGTAATGAATAACCATGATGCCCAATGGGCATCAGGGTATTATATGATGTTAACGATCGGGTAATCTCTTTATATTGGTCGTTGAGTACGTAGTTTACGCTACTAGTTCTGTAAGATTGGTCACAATACAACGAGTATTTAAAGAAATGCAGCTGTTTGAAATATGTTTCCAGTATAGTTTTTGCCTAGTAACGCTTCTTTCAAACGTGAATAGAGAGCTACAGAAATTTTTCAAAGAGATTTGAGATATATGTGTATGTCAAATCATTCAAATCAAGGCAGTAGAGTTATTCTGTTTACAAACCCCAGGGATTGTATAGTGCAGAGCATGTTGCCATGGGTTACTGGAAAATATGTAAACGGGCTCTTGAATAAGACAAATACATAAGTGAAAATGTCCTCACCACTCTGATACTATTTCCCGGCGTCCTCCACACAGTCCACAGGAAGTAGACTGGAACAGGGGAGATAATCCCCATCGATATGAACCAACCAATCACACTCGCCCACGGCTTGAATACGTAGTCCTCAAACCTGGGAGGTCGGTAAGAGTAGAACGAGTAGCCGAATACACCCTGAAAATGGAAGTACTGATGAAAACTATAGAAGATCATTAACTGATGTTATAGATAGATATTCGGTAAAATTGGAAGAAAATGGTTAAGAAGAAAATATCTTCTTTATAGCCAAAGCATCAAGGCCAGATCCGAATATAACATAAGCAACATTTCGAGGACCCATCAGTATCGAAAACGGCGCATGCTCTACCTTCTTTGGTGAAATTCACTAAAACAATAAACTCTAAACATAAACCAATAGGAACATATAAGTGAGTGAGTTATTGTCTTAATATTTCAGCCAATATCGGCGAGGAACATATGACAATTCGATGTTTACATTGAAATAATCATTGACAAAAACTTTCGAAGAAAGCAAACCAGGGGATCTAGGTAGATAGGTAGGTAGGTGAAATTAAGGGCGAAGTTTGGAACCAGGAAACTTTGAAAGAGTTGTCTCCCCTGAAGTTAAGACAATTAGCCTACCGTTAGAAGAACAGGGCAGACGTATTTCAACATAGCGACCATCGGTCTGGGTAGCCGACTTCCCTGTTTCCGCTTCAGAATCACATTGAGTCGAGGTGTACCTGAGGTATACAACAGTAAGAAGATATGTCGACTACATTTGTAACGTCTTCTCCTGTTACCGCCCTTAACTCACCAAAATCTTTACTGATAAAAATGTAAAAAAATATGTTACTATAATCATACTACACCTATATGGAAAAATAGTTACTAATCATGTTAAGAAAATATCTTACTGTATTTATGGTAGGCACATTTTCATAATCTTAATGAAAGTGTTGTAGTTCAACCGGCCTCGGACACATGACCTATACCGTATACCTTTATTCTTACTGTTTAAAAGAGTTTATCTCGGGCAACCTGTAAACCATCCTTTGTTTACCTTTATTCAAATGTTGTTGCCCTTGCAAACCGTATATATCCAAGAGTTGCAGCCTTTTAAATCCCTATATAAGGGTAACCGCACATGTAACCGTATATCTAAACATTACCACCCCGTAAACCATATATCGAAGAGTTATTGCCCCCTTCACCATATATCCAGCGTTATTGCCCCTGTTTATCGTATATCCAGAGTGACTGCCCCTGTTTGCCGTATATCCAAGAGTTACTACACCTGTTTACCGTATATCCAGAGCTACTACCCCTGTTTACCATATTATATCCAGAGCTACTACCCCTGTTTACCACGTCCAACAGTTACTGCCCCTTTTTACCGTATATCATGCAGATTAGTGCCCCTGTTTACCATATATGCAAGAGTTACTACCCCTGCTTACCGTATATGCAAGAGTTACTACCTCTGCTTACCATATATGCAAGAGTTACTACCCCTGCTTACCATATATGCAAGAGTTACTGCTCCTGCTTACCGTATATCCAAGAGTTACTGCCCCTGCTTACCGTATAACCAGGCGACTGCCACCAGTTCGAGCAGAGCAAAAACGGCGAGGGAGGGAAAGAAGGTGAACCATTCTATTAGGGTCATCAAGTACACTCCGCCCTAGAGTTGATAGATAAGTGTTATGATGTAATTGATGATATTTCCTCGCTGTGTCGCTATATCGTTCCCCTTTTTCTAAAACTGGTGAGGTGTACGAAAGGTCCTTCACGATTTTTGTGGAAAAAAAAGGAAATTTAAGCTACCCACCGAGGAGGAGAGACTCCTTTGAAAAGTTCATATTTCATTCTGAATTTAACAATGGATATTTATTTTTTCGCTTCAAATTCACTTCAGACATAAACATTTATAGGATATATAAAAGGATAGCGATACACCTACACTTTAAACAAAAGGACCGATACCAACTAGACCGGAAGTTTGGTATAAATAGTAAAAGTGTAAGCGATTAGTTGAAGCTGAACTACAAACAATACTGCCAACATACTGCCAACTGTACATGGAGATAAATCAAGCAACATCCCTATTTTTTCGGACGAAGTAACTTTAATGACCAATAACATTTTGAATATTTGAGAAGAAACCAACACACAAATTCAATTATCGTTTTATTTAATTGTCAGATAGCACAGAAGTAGTGATAGTGAAGTGAGAGGCCAGGATGTTCTGCAAAGGTCCGAGTATAGACTTTCCATCAATATTTATTGTGGCCTCCCTGTGCACGAACGATTGATTCCAGAAGCCACCTTATTTTATATTTTATATATATATTTTATTGTGATTTTGAAAGCTCTTTGAATGTAAAGCAAATTTCCCTGCGGGGATAATAAAGTTTATCTTATCTTATCTTATCTTATTCCTCGTATTAATCTCCCGATTTGATTCAAAAGAATTCTGTTCCATGCCTCATGCATGCGACAGTCAATTCGTTGAGTTGCAAGATAGGACACGACGGCCTAGAATGTCCAAGAGATGTTCTATTGGGTTGATATCCGGGCGCATTGCTGGCTATGGAATCAACTCAACCGCATTTTGTTGGCAAATTGGATATTGACACAGGCTCTGTTTGGTCTGGCATTGTCATCCATGAAGGTGGTCATTGTGCCAAGAAGATTGTAATCAAAAGTTGGGATGACAGCCCTGTCAAATCTCTTGTTTGTATCGAAGACCATTGAAGATCCCTCTGATTGAAATGGGGTCGATCTTACAATTCATGGGAATGCATACCTTTTCTGACCCTCCTTCAAAAGGAACTGTCTCCTGAATATTGCGGGAACCCATTGCTGTTTGTCCTTACCTCCAAACACGAGTAAGACGGTCCACCATGTACAGAAAAAACCTACGCTTGTCAGAAAGTTAACCCTCCTCCGAGATGCATTGCTACAAGCTCACTCATTACCATCAAGTGGTGCTGCTCTATGAGCTGGAAACAACCTGGAACGCCTGATTGGTCTTCTCGCACTGTATCCTGTCGCTTTTATTCGATTACGGACAGTCTGGCAAGAGATGTCTCTCCATGGAAACCAGTGTTACCTCAACAACATGCTTGATTCCCAAGATCGAAGCAAAATGAGCATCACCTCATCAATGCTCTATCATCTCGTACCGTTGTCTTACGGGGTCTGTCAGGTCTTTGGGGGACTGTTCGAGTGGCATGGTATAAGGAAGGCAAATGAATAAGTTGTTCATCCATATCATTTCTCTTGTCTTCCTTAGGTCTTAAGTGATCTTTAACATCGTCTGTGGCCCTGTATGTTTTTTTAAATTTGGAAGGGACATCCCGACATTTGAAATATTGAGGGTTAGGCAATTCAATTTCGTCGTGCATGCAGCACGTGCATCATAGGTCACAACGTGAACGTCAAGATTTGTTTCCGATATGTCCAAAATTTGTACGAAGCCTTTTAATTTACAAAGGGTTATTGTTTTTGGAAATTCAATATAAACTGGATCTGGTGTTGCTTGATTAATGTCCATATTTTTATATTTAAATCTGAATTGATTATTAGCTAATTTTGTTTTTCAGCAATCAAATCTTTATGTTGGCTCTGCTATCTTAAGATATTTGGTTGGAATCGAAAATGCGAGGATATATACAACTTTGACCCTCTCCCCATAGAGGCAGATCAAGTTATAAAATGTGAGAGAATGATGCCACTATTTAACTGAGCGATCCTAAGATTGAGCCTAGCACGCACCTGCAGAGTAAAGGGAACAGCCAGTATGAACGCCGCCATCATGACCAGCCCATACAGTAGCCAGGGACGTCTGAGCAGACGGGGTACCATCACTCCAACTATACTGGCTACAAACTCGGCAGGAGGGATCTGTGAGGTAAATTTGGTATGGTTTAATTCATACGGCCATCTTACTTCATGCTTGTTATCTAAAGAATAAGTAAGAGTAAGAACTAATGCAATACATTTGGTGTCATAGCCACAGGGGTTCGAGTTTCGGATTGGATCCTAAAAAAAATAAACTCGATTTGGAGCTTAGCGTGAGCCTGCAATGAGAATCAGATTTATTATCTAATAGCACTACCATTGGTAAATTTGAATCACGCGGTGAGCACGCGGAACGAAGCCAAGAAACCAGTTTGCTGCTACCGCTGAAAGGGCATCATTTGATTGGCTTGCTATAAATAGCGATACGACAGAATACTATAAGAGGATATCAGGGGATAGGTTGGAGCATAACGCGGAGACATATACGCTGATGTAGCAGGATGATTTGGAAACGAGACGAATAAGTTTGTATCCAAACGAAGGAAAATGCTGAATTCGTCCACTTCATCTCAAGTCATGAAAAAATAAATAAATACACCAAAGTCAGCAAAATATCTATTGTTGTACTAAGCTTCTCGATCTATCGAAAAAGTGAAAACTATTTAATTTGTGTGACTACAGCCTGCTTTACCACGTTATCTGCGAGTCTCCCCGATCTTCTTCATTGAACTTTGACAATTGACCCTTATAGCCTATTGATAACCAGCCAACAAACTTCAACTTAGAAAGGAGCTGTACCAGCAGGGTAAGAATACTGATAAGTAAATTGAAAATAATCAGTTTTCAAACATGTACAGATATAATGTTTTTAAAGGTATAAAAAAAAAACCCTCCCTGCCTTCCACCACAATTTGAAAACTATCGCCTAGACGGAAGTGACTCTGACTGGCCAAATTCAAAACCTTATTTAATTCGGCAATCAACTTGCGTAAAGGGATAACATTTAGGTTTCTACCTGGCAAAAGATACTCATCACAGGCCCCGTAAGTATAATCGTTGCAAAAAAATGTTTTAAAATGGCATTGCGCCAACCCCTCGATTTCAACACCTTCATAGTTACATAGTATAAAGAAGGCAGGTAACTTGTACGGTACCAAGTACTACCTACCCCATCGCCTTTTTCGCCGACAGCTAAGCTTACGTGACATGGAATCGATTAAAACTTTGTGCAAATATATACTTATATGTTATACCTTTCGATTGCCACTCACGGAACCGACCAATAGGCCTACTGTTATAATTTCTTCAAATCAAACGAAAGCCGATTTATGCGCTCAAAGTATCAATCTCGGCACAAATGGCTGCCAGAAGGAGGACTGTGACCAAAAGAAAGCTTAATTTTGATGCTTCCGACCAATTGAAGCGCTTGATTCGGGAGCCTGTGCTCTTCATGTGTTCATGTCGAATATAAGTTTATTCGATGTATTTGGTTAGATTGCGTGTATTTACGAGAATCTTTATCCGTAATCATTTGGTAAGAAACCTTATAGAGAATAGACAGAAAGCTAAATCTGAAGACATTGTGTAGAATTTCAGATATTAGCCACGAATTGAGAGAAGCGAGTTAGCGTCGCTGAACAACATGGCGGCTTACCGTCCTTTAGCCTTTTGTATTTGGGAGGGGTATTGTTATCTATATTGTATATCCTTTTAAATATTGATTTTTTTTCGATTTCCTGTGTGATAAGCATATTAATGCGATAAATAGATGTACTTTTCGTAGATCTCATTCTTTAATAAATCAATAAAAGCATTACAAATCGCGTTTTGGCCGATTTACGTGACATTATAATGATGTCGAATGGGGAAGTCGGGAAGGGTCATGGCGGTGAATGAATAAATTACTTAATTAAACCTCGTTTTATAACATTTGTTTACGAAATCGCTGGTTCAATACCAAATAACTCACCCACCATTCATAAAAATATTATCAAACGGGACATCGTTTAGTATTCTCGAAATAGTTAACCAACTATCTGCATTACATGAAAAATCTATTGAATCCACTCAGGGGAATGAAGGAACCTCGAGGATAAGTATACCATTAAGGGGCGTGTTCGGATACGTCTTGAAGAAAAATGCTACTTTCAATACCACTGTGTCGAGTCCCAACGTGAGCAGCATAAGGAACAGCAGCACAGACCACAGCTGGGGGAAAGGCAGCAAAGCCGTTGCTTCAGGGTAAGTCATGAAGCCTAACTTGAACCCTGCAAATGTAATGTGTCGTAAGGTATAAAATATACATATACATATGGTGTGTATATCAATGTGAGTGAAGCTGTCCAATGTGTCCTCGTCATTCGTTGCACATTAGGCATGCCGTCTTAAACGCGCGAGCATATTGTCTTTACTGAAGTAACTAACAAACCGTAAAGAAATATTTTTGCAAGCATCTTGTCTTTAAGGAACTAACAAACCGTAAAGAAATATTTTCTACAAAAATTGCTCTTGGCCTGTATTTTTTCAAATACGCTGATTCATTGATTCAAAATATGTGCACATGTGCATCCAAAAAGACAATAGTTTCAGTGCAAGCTCTGTATATAATCGGTTGTTAAGAAATGATGCGACGTCAAAAGTTCGCACAAAAATGAGCGATTTTGGCGATAGGTATATTTACATCTAGAAAACGATTCACATTGTCTCATAAAAAGCATTTGACACAATAAATCGGGTAATGTATATTTATAAATCGGTAAGATGGCTTTGGAATTCGATTTGTAAATGATGCCTGCATAAAGCCCTCCACATCGTAATGGCGAATGTCTACAACAAAGTTGCACTTAAGAAGAACTAAAGCTAACAACAGAACAGAGACATCGGCCTTTTTACGACATATACCAGATAGAAATGTGGAACTATACAAGCCCCTACATTATAATTACAGGATATCTAATCAGCTTCCTCTTTGTCATATCATATCAAGTTTATGTCCCAAGTGAAATAATTTTGCTTTGTCACGAGCCTTGGCGAGTCCGGACAATGTCAAAGTTCACCGCTAGCCAATCAAATCACTTCAAGGTGTTATGACCCATATGTGTCATAACAAATTGTTATGAAACCCCTTTACGAAGTACCACGTGGGTAATAATACCGCTTAGCTTCTTAGAATTATGTACTTACCAGAAGAACTGAAACTGTCCATTGACGCCCCAGATGGCCTGTAATTGCGAACACAGAAAACCCGAAATATACCAGACTGAAAGTCGTCAGCAAGTTCAAGGTCACCGCGTCTCTGTCGAGAGATGAATTTCTTTTCAGAAAAGATGCAGGGATGATATTGATAAAGAACTGGATCGGTTAACAAAATAACCGATTACGCGATTACAGCTTTAAATAAGCATGTTTTAATTGGAATCGTTTTCAAGATCTAAACGCGTTCCATGAACGTTAATGCCAGTAAAAACCAAAACTAAAAACTATTATTTCAAACAATTCACATGATTTCATTCATTGACATCTGATATTCGAACGCATTGCATTTAAATCCTTTTTGTTTTACAGTGAGCTAACCTTAAACAATTGTTGGCAGTAGGGTTGTGGGCAGCCATCTTTATCAGAGATCCGAACCCGATACCCATGAAATAGATAGCCAGACCACAGGCTTCCATCCAGATCTGAGGATTTACAAAAAATGAAATGTAACACCATCGCAATCGAAGCAGCTGATAGATATAAAGTCTTTCAAAAGGCACCGGAAAGTCTAAGTTGATGTAACGCTTCATAACATTTGATAACTGTCATTATAAACCTCAAGTGACGTCACTCTACTGTTTTTCCGGGACACTATTTTTCGTTATTTCCTTCCGGTCTGATACAATGTCGCTTCCAAAGGCAGTTATCCAATTATGTTAATTATTTTCAAACATTTGGTTGATGATATTTTTCAAACTGTTAACTATCACTTTTGAAAAATAACACAAATCTTGCTTTTCCCAATTGCAAATGTTTTGGGTATTATGCCGTCTCGAACCCACACAGCTCCAACTCCGGAACGCTGAACCCAACACTCTGCCTACTGAGCTATTGTGACAGCACTAGGACGACAAATGTAAGGTGCTTTTATAATAAAGGTCTGAGTTTAAGTGAATTGATATTTTATATCATTGCATTTATTTTAAGGAATCTAATGTTAAAATATATCCTTCTTAAAAAATACTTGACGATCTAGGGATTATGAGTATATTCTAAAGTAAAAACCACGCGAGTCAATGTACCACTCCAGATAGATGCACGTGGATCACATACAAAGGATGACACGGCTGCTTTCGCCCGATGCGTTTCAAAACCGAAACCAATTTGGATGTACTCAAGTCTTTTTATTACTATGTCCACCACCTTATAATTTAGTACAAAATTGTTTCCCCACTGTTTCATCCTCCCTCGGGAAATACCCGCGGCATCGAGCATACTCTTCAATAATGCCCGCGGGTCATGTTTTATCCGACACTTAACGTTTATCAAAAACTGTTCTGTTTATGTTTTTGGATAGAGATTGTCCTGGGTGGGAATCGTCCTAGGTGGCAATACTCCTTTGTGGCAATTCTCCTTCCTGAGAGGGAATTGTCCCAGTTTGGATTTGTCCTGGGTAGGAATTGTCATAGTTTAGAATGATCCTAGTTGGCAATTGTTTGAGGTGGCAATTAACCCAGGTGTAATTTGTCCTACGTGGTTATTGTCTTGGGTGGGAATTGTCCTGCATGCATATGGCAATTGTCTTGGGTGGCACTTTTCCATAGACCCCTTTGAGTGATAGACAGTCAGTTGTCATGTACATCCTTTTCAAATGGAACATATACTATCATTTTGAAAGTATGATTAGCTGGTTGAACGAAAATGAGAACTCGAACTCTTGCTATTTCGACGGGCAGAAAGACAACGAATGGAGTACCCGGTAATATATAATAACATTTAAATTTTCTTAACGTCCATGACGATCAAACATCTTTTGAATAATACGATAAAGCACACCACCAACAACATCACCTTTGGATCTTTGAGACGAGCAAAATCTGGCATTATGTAGTATTTGATGCCCTCAAGCGACCCCGGCAGGAAACATGCCCGGATTAGAATCACAGTAACCAGGATATAGGGGACTGTCACCGTCACATACACGATCTGCAAGGTCAAGGTCACTTCAAATTCAATGCTTAAAACCATCAGATCAATTATTAATCAATTTGACACCCAATAGTTCAATTTCGTATTTCATTGTGTACCGAATACCGAATATTATGGTGAAATCAACCTTACTGTTAACGATGGAGTTATATACCACACAGAATATGATGGGAGTTATTTTCCACACACAGAATACGATGGAGTTATCTACCTTACCAATTACGATTGAGTTATCTACCTTACCGATTATGGACTATTACCGGACTATTATATAATTATATAACAAGTGAAGAAGCGAGCAAAGCTCACATACCCCCGCTCCCCACTTTGTTCAAAGAATTTCAAATAGTAAAACTGATTAATATTGGTTAAAGTATGATAGTTGAGTATACAGTAAGTCATTGTGTAAGTCTTCTTCCAACTGAAACCCAAATACCGAATTCATTAATAGGTTTTACAATTAAAAGGGTACATCTAGAGATAATGGTTGATCTTTGTTTCAAATTTGAGGTAGTTATCATGAATATTCTACGAGATGCACTGAGGACAAAATTATTTTTGTTGAGTCACTTTGTAAGTTATGTTTTCCAAAGAAACCACAGAGAAGAAAATCCATATATATCGTTTAACTCTCACAAGGCATATCCAGCAATCCCGATTGACATATGTAGCAAATTTGGTGAAGCTGAGATGTATATTTCATGAAATATGTTCAGGACAAAGTAATTTATCATAGAATCACTGTTTTAGTCATGTTTCCAAAAATTAAAAAAATGTGATGGTCTAATCCTCAAATGGCACATCTAGTGATCATGGTTGATAAGTGTATGAAGTTTGGTGAAGCTAGCATGAATAGTTTGGGAGATATGCTCCAGACAAAAGACTTGGTCGAAGAGTCACTGTTTTAGTCATGTTTCCATGGAAACCGCCAAAAATAAAAATAATTTGTTGGTCTAACCCTTAAAAGGCAAAACTAGGGATCATGATTGATAAGTGTATGAAGTTTGGTGAAGCTAGCATGCATAGTTTGGGAGATATGCTCCGGACAAAAGACTTGGTCGAAGAGTCACTGTTTCAGTCATGTTTCCATGGAAATCGCAAAAAATAAAAATAATTTGTTGGTCTAACCCTTAAAAGGCACAACTAGGGATCATGATTGATAAGTGTATGAAGTTTGGTGAAGCTAGCATGAATAGTTTGGGAGATTTGCTCCGGACAAAGAACTTGGTCATAGAGTCACTGTTTTAGTCATGTTTCCATGGAAACCGCCAAAAATTAAAAGAATGTGATGGTCTAACCTTCAAAAGGCACAACTAGGGATCATGGTTGACATGTGTATGAAGTTTGATGAAGCTAGCATGCATAGTTTTGGAGATATGCTCCGCACAAAACGACTTCCTCAAAGAGTCACTTTTTAGTCACGTTTCCATGGAAACCGCAAAAATGAAAATTCAGAAATAGTTCTAACCCTCAAAAGGCACAACTAGGGATCATGGTTGACATCAGTATGAAGTTTGATGAAGCTAGCATGCATAGTTTTGGAGATCTGCTCCGCACAAAAAGACTTCCTCAAAGAGTCACTTTTTAGTCACGTTTCCATGGAAACAGCAAAAATGAAAATTCAGACTAGTTCTAACCCTCAAAAGGCACAACTAGGGATCATGGTTGACATGTGTATGAAGTTTGATGAGGCTAGCATGCATAGTTTTGGAGATATGCTCCGCACAAAGTTTTGGGACGGACGGACAGACGGACGGACGGACGGACAGACGGACGGACGGAAAGAATGAACGCTATATACCCCCGCTTACGCTGTAAGGCGGGGGTATAATTAACAAAATACGACGGAGTTATGTACCTGACTGATTATGATTGCGTTATATACCGCTTGATGTCTACTTTGACATCAACTGAGTATGATAGAGTTATCTACCTTGCCGGATATGCGGATGCCCTTGACTATACAGAGGAAGATGAACAGGTTGATAACAAACAGACAAATTGTGATTGGCCACCTTAGAGTGCCGATATTCTCCAGACTGTCTGTTATCTGCAATACGTTGTTCCTGTGAATAAAAATATATATTGCAATGCATTTTTGTAAACATTATTACCATAGTTGTTCACTTTACAGCTGATGCACATATCGACTTAGGGTTGAACTATTTATCAGCAATGTTCAAAGGTAGGCCTTCTCTCTATTAAATATAGATAATGACTTGTTTTATACATTACAATCAAATCAAAAGAAAAGCACACCAGAAGAATTCTTCAGCTGGGGGCACAAGGACACGTGACGTCACATTCCCATCAATGATATCATTTCCGGTTTGAGAGGGGTTGTACAATGTGGTGTTGAGGTTGAGGTAAGACATGCTGCTATTGGTGAGGTTGTAGGCGCTAAGACTGAGGTTGTTGCGGTTGGGGGTGCCCAGACAGCGGGGGGTGTTCCAGGGTTGGTCACACAGAGTCCAGGGGAGGGACGGGGAGAAGGAGTGGTAGAGGTAGTAGAGGATCCAGGCCAGGAGAACAGGAGCGTACACCAGAAATATACTGCTGATCAGCAGGGACCCCACAGCTAGACCTGAAATAGGAGCGTACACCAGAAATATACCACTGATCAGCAGGGACCCCACAGCTAGAACTGAAACAGGAGCGTACACCAGAAATATACCACTGATCAGCAGGGACCCCACAGCTAGACCTGAAATAGGAGCGTACACCAGAACTATACCACTGATCAGCAGGGACCCCACAGCTAGAACTGAAACAGGAGCGTACACCAGAACTATACCACTGATCAGCAGGGACCCCACAGCTAGACCTGAAATAGGAGCGTACACCAGAACTATACCACTGATCAGCAGGGACCCCACAGCTAGACCTGAAATAGGAGCGTACACCAGAACTATACCACTGATTAGCAGGGAACCCACAGCAAGACCTGAAATAGGAGCGTACACCAGAACTATACCACTGATCAGCAGGGACCCCACAGCTAGACCTGAAATAGGAGCGTACACCAGAACTATACCACTGATCAGCAGGGACCCCACAGCTAGACCTGAAACAGGAGTGTACACCAGAACTATACCACTGATTAGCAGGGACCCCACAGCTAGATCTGAAATAGGAGCGTACACCAGAACTATACCACTGATCAGCAGGGACCCCACAGCTAGACCTGAAACAGGAGTGTACACCAGAACTATACCACTGATTAGCAGGGACCCCACAGCTAGATCTGAAATAGGAGCGTACACCAGAACTATACTGCTGATCAGCAGGGACCCCACAGCTAGAACTGAAACAGGAGCGTACACCAGAACTATACCACTGATTAGCAGGGACCCCACAGCTAGACCTGAAACAGGAGCGTACACCAGAACTATACCACTGATAAGCAGGGACCCCACAGCAAGACCTGAAACAGGAGCGTACACCATAACTATACCACTGATTAGCAGGGACCCCACAGCTAGACTTGAAATAGGAGTGTTCACCAAGATTTTACAACTTATTAGCAGGGATCCCACAGCAAGACCTGAAACAGGGGCCTTCAACAGAAATGTACAACTGATGAGCGTACACCAAGAATATACCGCTGATTAGCAGGGAACTCACAGCAAGACCTGAAACGTGAGCGTACACCAGGAATATACCACTGATTAGGAGAGAGTCTACAGCAAGGCATGAGGTGGGCGGACATCCTTGTTGTGCCAAAGTCGGTTGTTACTC
This sequence comes from Steromphala cineraria, assembly GCA_916613615.1. NCBI lineage: Eukaryota > Metazoa > Mollusca > Gastropoda > Trochida > Trochidae > Steromphala > Steromphala cineraria. Next base: position 10,707,916 of record OU744730.1, read on the forward strand.
TTCACTATATCACCTCGTGGACTGTTAATCAGGAAACTCCTTACTGCCTGCCATGATTTTTTAAATTAATCAATACTGCTGCTTATATTGGACCTCTGAGCCTATCAAAGAACATTGTGTTGAGGACATTTGCTCAAAATAAAGAAATATTAAACACGTTTGCATTCTTTGCAAACCAGGTGGTAAGATGTCCGTTTATATATAAAAAATAATAAAATACCTAAACATGCACAAAACAAACCAGAAAATCGAGACACGAGTTTAATGTCAATAACAATTAATAAGGTTTTGTTTCATAACACCACCAACGGAGGGTATATTTCAGTACAGATTCCTGAAAATTCCCAAGGGCAATAAAATGTAGAGCATCGGAACATTCCGCCCTTGGTTACTAATAATTGAGGGATGGTGGCTGTATTGATAAGGAAGTAAATGTTTGATGACTGTTTCACATGGCACTCTTGATTGTAAAAGTGAAAAATAAAATATTAGCATATGCATTATGCTAGGGGTTCCTTTTTATACATTTCGAAATCGTTTTTTTTTTAAAAAGATACTGAGTCTAAGCCTCAGGGATCTTTCCTTACCTTGAAGAGGGGGGCAGATCTTCCAGGCACCGAAACAGTCAAGCTGAGACATCTGACCAACAATACTCTCCAGGTACGTCAGGGGAATCGAACCAATCAGCGTGAATAAGACATATGGTATAAGGAAGCTACCTGCAAACGAACCAATCAACGTGAACATGACATAATGCATCAGGAACTGATAGCCCGTCAATGTAATGAATCTGCCAAAGTTACGAAAGCGGCACCATCCGGATGAGAGGATTAACGAGTTCAAAAGTTATCAGTGAGAGTATTTCTCCTAAGCTCACAAGCAGCGTCAAATACCATTTCCAAGCGAGGCACTGGTAGATAACTGTTCAAGATGTTCGACATAGTTTTGCTTTCGTGCTTTGCTAACAAAGTACAGGCTATAAATAGCGTTGAGTAACCAGGACCTAGATTTTCGAAGCTCTCTTAGTGCTAAGATAGTCATAAGTACCATACTTTAACATTGGCTTTACGACTATCTTAGCGCTAAGAGAGCTTCGAAAATCTAGGCCCTGGCCTCAACAATTTGGCTTGATTGATATCAAGGCATGTGTAGAAGCTAGGATCTATTCAGTGTTGTAAAACCGTCGTCTCATTCCCTCCGTTTCTGTCACGATGTAGAGGAATTTCAGTTTGTCATCTTCATAGCTAACTCAAGACTTATGGGTCAAATATTGAAGTTGCCTTTGACTTTAAAATGAAATAAGTGTGATTTTTTTATCATAAGAGTAATAAGCAGCTCGAACATGTAATTGTACAGTACATGTGTATATACTGTAAATTGTAATAAACGCTCGTCTCACCTCCGCCGTTCCTTGCACACATGTACGGGAACTTCCATATTGTCCCCACCCCCAGGGCGAACCCCAGAACCGTCAGGCAGTAGTCCAACTTGTGGGACCACTTCTCTCCACCCATAGTTGAAGGGGTGTATCTTGATACTTTGAAGGTCCTACCCCTGCAGAAATTAGAAGTCTGTTAAGAATAGGATTATAAGAAGTCTCATGGCAGTCTGGTTAAAATTGACAGTGACTGAGGATACAAGTTTAAGAACTTTGATGCTACCAGGATACGGAACTGTTCCGGCAGGTATGATTTGCTTATGAAAAGTCCCAGGGTGAAATAGTGTAGTGTAATTTGGAACATCAAACCCTGGGTGACCGAGGATGGATCTATAATGACACTGATGTATGATATATGATATCTAATGTTGCTAATATTAAATTGGACTTACATAAAGTCCCTGAAAAAGTGTATAAAATAAAAAGGAGTCCTGAAGAATACTTAAAGCTGAGGCAACTAGACTTGCTAATATTTTCCTCTTTTATTTTGTTCTTGCTTAAAGGTCTGCATTTATATGTATATCGGTTCAAAACGAGTGGTATATAGAGATTAATACACAAGCAGAGATGACATATTGTTTTTACAACACGAGTGACTGTAAAATGATATTTTCCCAAGCGAGAGCGATATAGAACAATATGACACCTCGCGAGTGTGTTAATTTCTTTATAATGTCAGGAAGGCAGAATTCCGATTATTAGAATTTTCAAAACATCAGCGCGTATGGATACACGTATCTCGGCCAGGGTTAACACGGTTAAAAGACTTGTTGTGTAGCGCCAGTTTCAAACAGCAATACTTAAACGGAAATATTACTATGTTGATGTTATCCATCAATCTAAGTACACTCACGTGTCAAGTGAAGCAGAATTTACATTCTTCTTTATTCAAATCATGTCTTTAGTGTGTAGTAAATTTGTAGTTAGGGGGATAAATTTACAAGTCAGTGTTCCCGGCTATGAAGTTCATAGCCAGAACACAACCAGGGCTGAAGACATACATTCCATGGCCTCAGCAGTATGAAGGTAGTGGGGCCTAGCTCTCATTGTCACTTTTACCACAAGGATTCTTTAGGTAGTTTGATCTTTGGGTGCTGAGAACAGGTTTCTGATTTCAGCTACTTAGGTTTTTGGGAAGGGGGATTTTTTTAGTTCTACTGGCTAGTGGGCTCCTCACTGGACTTAGAAACCTATCGCTTTCGGTCTTACTTTCCGCTCAGCTTTCTTTCCTCAGGTTTTTGAAAACCCAAGCATAACCTCGTTCGAGTGTTTTAACCCTAACTTAGACCACTTTTTATAGGAACTCTTATTTTTGTACTGTTGTCTTGTGACTTCACAGGACAGTCCGTAGGGCTTGTTAGGGAGTTAGGGAAGTAGGACTTTTTAAGGTTAGGTTGTTAGGGAATTAGGGTAATTAATTAGGGAAATTAAGGTCATTAGAGTAGATAGCAAGATTAAATGTGGAACTGATAAAGATAAAATGATTGAGAGGGTGTGAATAAGTGAGTGTTTGCTGTTTGTACTGTACAGTTGTTGAAATTATTTTTTTTCATCTTTTTACTCTGGTTGAGTTTTTGTTGATTTTTATGTGAATAAATTGTTATAAACTTGCTATTTGTTGTCAGTATTTCTTTATCGTGCCAGCAATGGGGCCCGATGCCATTGAACCTAAATGAAGTTGGTCACATGTAAATTCAAGTAACATAACATCAAAACATAACGCAAAGTCCTTTTATAATAAAATTAAGTTGCCAACTTCACTGTCACTGGGCAAAGCAGTCTAATAATATCTTGACCTGCCTATTACAAGTGTCAGGCAGATGAAATGACACGTTTGCACTGATTCACCCGCCCGCTATGTCGGTGTACACAACTTTGCTCGTGCTGCACGCTTTTCACGTGCTGCCTGGAAACCCTCAGCCACGCGAAAGCAAAAAGTCGAGTAGCTCGTAAAGTAGTCCCACACTCGGATGTCACGAGATCTTCTTAACTAACCAATGAAATTACCGCTAGGATTTATTACAGACAGACAGACACACGTGCAACATATCGTTTTTTATGTCATGACTTATTTCAGCACATTTGGATAATAAACTTTCTTTTGCACAGAATGTTCCTTTCACAATTTCTCAACAACACACTCTTCTTCAGTTAACATGAACAAATCTTTCTTTTTCCTGCAAATACTTCTTGAATATGACATTAGATGAATAAAATCATGGTTAAAACTTTTTTGAGAAAACCCCTTAAACTTATGATGGAAACAGGCGCATATTGGAACACCTGTATTGCATTTTAATACTTTAACCACGAGGGGCCCTTTTTTTATTAAAATTGAAACTTACCTGTAAAAAAATGATACTCTAATAAAAAAAACTGTTTCTAAGGAAGAAAAGAGTAATTCTATTGATGAACAGCCGCCAGTTCTTTATTTGACAGTAGCGACGTTTCGGTATTATAAGTTCCATTTGTTCGCGAGTTTGATATGGAGATTTATCATGTGTCCGAGTTAAATATCAAACGAGAGCGAAGTATAACGATCTATACGGAAACGTCGCTACTATAATGTTATTAATCATGTTTTTCCGTATTGGTCCAGTTACAGGTCCGAGGTCTGCTGTATTGGCCCGAGGAAAAACTTGATTAATGACATTTTTATTAATTAACTTCTTTGTGATTTACTTGTACAACATTAGAGAGTTCATTTTCATCGAAATCAAAATTATAAAAGAGATTGGTGAACTGTAATATATTATGTTGAAAGTTTTGAAGCGATAGCTTCGGACTTGCGCCATTTGTGTATATGCGCATGCTCAGAGTCGTATTGGCCAAGTCTGCTCGTATTGGCCCAGTTTGGCCCGTATTGGCCCAGCTTACCTGTATTGGCCCAGTTGCCGAATCGTATAGTGTAGGTCGTTCAGATTGTATTAATGCCATATCATTGATAGTTAATTAATAATGTCAAATAAAGAAGAGGGAAACGGTATAAGGATATATACGGAAACGTCGCTACTGTCATACAAAGAAGTTGTTCATCCATAAAATTACTTTTGTCTTCCTTACCATCAATTTCTAGAATGCCACTCAAACAGCTCAACCTTTTTCTATTCAAAAAGTCTACATCGCTTTATACTCTTTCATACTTTCAACTATGTTAGTATTTTAAACTCTGTTTTTAATGTAGTAGAATGCTTTTTAACTGTGTAAGTTATATATCAAGATTAACAAATCTTTAAACGTAAATGTTGATTTGAGGTATCTTAAAACATCCGTACCCTTGCACAGTGACGATCAATTAGAAACTTACCTTAAGGATAATCCAAATAAAAAGAATAAAACCTTTCCAAGGGGTCCACAAGAGGCGATGAACACAAAAATTTGAAGGTCACTAGGGGAATGCTACAGAAACTTGTAATGAAACACCCTAGTTTGAAACAAGGACATATACACCTCAGTGCTCCTATTCAGAAGCGGTGTATATTTCAATCTAAATCTTCTAATCCCGAGAAGACAGATAGTGATAAGGGTCCTATTTATTTTGAGATCAGATTAGCTTTGTATAAGCGGCAATCGCTGAAGCATGGTGGTTAACTTAGAGAAGTCAAAATGAACTTATTTGTATATTTGTATATTACAAGTATACCATTCAGACACGGGGTTCTTGGGGAGATATCAGCCTTTAGCTTTGTGTTATGCGACAAGCTGAAGAGGATGATATTCCCCCATGTCATTTCAGATTATACTCTAGCTTCAAATCGCTTTTAGATACAGAGAAATATGTTGTATAATTATTTTGTCAAAAGGACCTCCTACGAATATTTTGTAAATTCAGATTCCAGTCACACAAACTTAAGATTAGTAAATTAAGGTACGACAATTTTATTGATAAAGATCAGCTTTTATGCACTAATTGTAATATGAATGTATATATATGTACTCACGTAAGCATATGCGTTCACATGCAACCCTAAGTAAATTTACTTACATGAGCATGTTTAATCACATAAGCAAAAGTGTCCATGTGAAAAGGCTTATAAGATACGATGGTAGGGTAAACTTACGGTAAGCAGCTGCACTATCGTTCACTGAATGGAACCAGCCTCCCAGAATACCATTATCAATCTTAACGAGTTGGAGAATCACCTACGAATATACAATCGAACCAGGATGTTTAAAATAAATCACTACACGTTTACAAACGTAACGTACATACTAATGTGAATAAAAGTTCATTATAATTTGGTTCAAGCTTTGTAACTTATGCAGTAAAAAGTAGCACCATACAATGCATATTCGAGATACATCATCATCATGATATATAGATAGTGAACGAATGTACAGATGACTCGTTTTATAGGTTTTGTGATCTCAAATGTAAATGTTACAAAACACAATATTCTATATTCTGTTGCTTTCTTTTCTAATTTAGATCTTAGTGAAATTCTTATTTTGATACATTGATATATAAGTGTGTGTTTCTTGAAAGAACGTTACAATGAATGTTTAACAAGATGATAGATGCTGGATACTTCAACCATAGATTCATGGAGAAGATAATCACTAGTACCGTAGATCCTTGAATATTTGACTGCCTTGAACAAACGCCTACCTGGAATAAACGCCGGGTCTAAGGCATTGTTGAACTAAATAATCGTTAGGTTTAAAGACCCATGTTCATACTTGCATGTGGTTCGGGATTAAATTAAGCTATTGAGTATATAAATAAACCACTAGATAGAACTATCTTTCGTCGAAATTCTGATTTCAGCATACTTATGTTGACGCCCAAAGCACAATACCCCCTGTAAAAAGGTCATGGCATTTAACGAACCCGCTTTAGGTGACGTCATCATTGTGCGTGTAGGATTTACACCGTGTCTCAAGTACTGTAATTGCGTTCGATGGGTATCAGCTTTTGGCAGCAACGAATACCTAAATCGGAGAAGGCGATTTTCAAGCGTCTATTTAGAAACCGGAAGTTGTGAGATGGCCACACTTGATTCGCCTTGATGTCGGCTGCCGTTTCGGTCATTTTCGGTAAATTGTCTCCTATTTAATGAATTTTGGTCCGATTTTCCCTAGGTTCGTCGCAAAATTTTGCAAAAAATACAAGGTAAACAGTAACATTACTTTTTTAAATATTGAACACTGATTACTCAGGGATGCTAATTATGAAACGCTTTACCTTTGGGAAGAGTCTTTATCACAATATTCACAGTACCGAAATTCCCGATGATGGTGTTTTTCTTCTTCTTATTTTTGAAAAATGCAAATTAGTCTCCGAAGAGTATAATCGGCTGCCATGAATAATCGTCGGGTCAAATATGTACTTGAATTTATAATTGCCTGGCGATAATTCAAGGATTCTCGGCACTCCTTTATCACATATTAAATATTTAATATTCATGAAAGATTTCAAAAACACAATTCAAGATAAACGATTAGAAATTATTTGAATAAATGGTTGATGGTAAATTTAAGAAAGAAAACGTTTAAAATGAATATATAGGCAATGAATGAAGGCATGGACATACCGGTAAATAATTTATTTTTAACATCATCGTAATTAAATCCTTAGTTAATGGAATATATGAATAAAGATGTAACCGAAACTACTTGGTAGATATTTCTAGTGCTTTGGTAATGATTTCTGTGTACTGTTACATAGGATTAAAGTGAAAAATGTTTATATATTTAGTATGTAAAACTTATCAAATGACTGTTAAAAACAGTACTGTTAACAAGTGCATTGTTTGTATATAATTAAATTCATGCATGGACACGATCATTAAACACTTAATAAGATGAGACTTTTACGTGAATCGCTTTTACATGAATGCGTTATACATAATCAATTTCAAAACGAATGATTTGTAGACAAATGCTTGGTGAATACATCATTTCGAGGGCTTGGTGCAGGAAAGTACCAGATGCATATTTCCTCATTTTGAGAAAATCACATTTTTAACTTCTTTAAGAGGCATTTTAAAAGAGTAAAAACCGCGAACATTTCAAAGATAGGCATTTTTTATGTGAATTTTAATGTCTTTGTCTATATGACTTTTACAACTTTCTACTTTGTGATTGGTTACATTCATTATCAAAACATTAATACAATGGTTATTTGATGCACTTGTGAACTGATTGTATCATTAGCAACTACGAATTAAACATCATTACTATCATTGAACAAAATATGAAACAAAGATGTAGTTTTCCGCCTCTCGTTCATTTTGAATCCACTTTATCTTCAACCAGTTGACCCAATCTCCACCGGCTGAGGCTTTCATTTTGGGATAATGTTGTTTGAAATAAAAACATTTCCAAATTTTAAAAGAGTAGAGATGTATCGCTTCCCTCCCCTTGCCAAAGATATGACGGTGCTCCACTGGGCAGGGATAAATACCAATGGCGTCTTTTGTGCAGTTTGAATTGCTGAATGAATGAAATCCCATTCCATTTGAGAGTGTCTTGATGTTTGGAACTCATGATTTATTCTCTGTAAGTTGGCATTTGAGGAGCCGACTGAAGAGAAGAGAACATGTAACGAACTGGGCCCCTATTCTCGAACCCTAGGATATCCTAACTTCTGTCCTAAACAGCTAGAATATATCCTAGCTAGGACATTTTCAAGAATAGGCACCCTGGTTTTATTTTGACCACCGCATGAATCAGAAAAATAAGAAACTTCCTTTACATTTCTGTTCAGATGACAAACTGATGAGGTATTTTTGAAGAGGCAGGTGGCAATCTCATTAAGCTCATCTTTTGCCATGTTTTTTATCGAACTGATGGCATGTTACTTGTTGGTCGCCAAGAGAGTACAGTAAGGAAGATTGTTCACAGCTGCTGATATATTCCTTGCTCTTCCTATGCAGGATTCGAACCCACACCCTTAGTCAGGCAGCATCACCAGCAATGACCATACCAGCAGCTTAACCAACTTGTCCATTTCACCATCGTCCACAATAGTTTTCTAGTCACACACATATGAAGAAAGTTAACTTTTCCAGGATGTGTCAAGTACACTAACTGTTTAACTGTAGTTTCCCATCTTGACAATAGTACTTCACATTCTCTCCCCACAGAGGCAGATCAAGTCATGAAATGTTGATTGAGCCTCTGTTTTACTTCGCCGAGTACCCCACAGCAGTACCATGTGTTGGAACCACTACTGTACTACACAATTTCTTCAGTGACCCTTGGCTAAAAATAGTCAGGCTTGAAGAGTTGGTGCAGAAAGGAGTCAGGTGTCACATGGTACTTTACTGTTCCAAGCAGACTGCACTTGGTACCTTTCTGCACTTAAGATTTCTGAGTTATGTACTTGGTACCTTTCTTCACTAAAGATTTCTGAGTTATGCACTTGGTACCTTTCTGCACTAAAGATTTCTGAGTTATGCCCTTGGTACCTTTCGACACTAAAGATTTCTGAGTTATGCACTTGGTACCTTTCTTCACTAAAGATTTCTGAGTTATGCACTTGGTACCTTTCTGCACTAAAGATTTCTGAGTTATGCACTTGGTACCTTTCTGCACTAAAGATTTCTGAGTTATGCACTTGGTACCTTTCTGCACTAAAGATTTCTGAGTTATGCACTTGGTACCTTTCTGCACTAAAGATTTCTGAGTTATGTGCATGGTACCTTTCTGCACTAAAGATTTCTGAGTTATGCACTTGGTACCTTTCTGCACTAAAGATTTCTGAGTTATGCGCATGGTACCTTTCTGCACTAAAGATTTCTGACATAATTAAATATTTTAGTGATTAGGTACAGTCTCCAAATTTTTACACAACATGAAGGACATGTCACTTGTTAAAAATTTCCAAAAAATAGAGCCATGGGCTCTGAAACTCATCATGTTTTGATGCAATCTCATTAAAATGATATCTTAATTGCTTCACTACGTTGCGCAGATTAAAGATCTCACAAGGCCCCGTAAGTCCAGCCGTCAGGGTAACCTTTGACCGCTTGATGTGAGGAAGATTTCATCCACCAATCAAATCGTACGTCTCTCAAAGGACAATGCAAGAGATTAAACCGTAAATCGGCACAGCCCAAATGATAAAATGATAACTTATGACCTTTCGAATTTCCCCAAAAACAGTGTTAGGTAATTTGCATAGGTCGTAAATTTATTTGTAATGTTTGACTATTTGACAGAACTAGATTCTTTCTAATTTGCATATGTACATCGAATATGTGTGATATCAAATCAACAAGACTTGATCTAATGTTTTTATGTCAGTTCTGGTCTTCTCACTTGTGTCAGTATATTTATGGATACAAAATACACCGAATTTAATGAACATGAATCGTTTCATATAAGATTTAAAGGGAAACGTTTATATAACGTAACTGTTCCAAAAATAGCATCTACAGCTTGCTGTTTGAATTTGCCCCGTTTACGGTGATTTCTTCGATAATGATAACATTAAAGTATTTACCTGGACGATATTGGACCAACAAATTGATAGGAGCGATATAAAGCACAGTTTGAGTTATTCATTCGGACATGACAGGAAATATTTGTTGTCGACATTTAGAAATAGTCGGAAATGTTCGTTTTTCGAGTTTTGAAGATTAGATATGAATACCAGTCACCAACAACCCGAGTTACGGGGCAAAGACGCTGATTGGCTGAGTCAAAGGATACTCTGACGGCTGTTATAACTGAGCCTGGTAAGATCTACATGCGTAGCGTAGTGTAGCAAATAGATCGTATTTTAATAAGATTGGTTTTGATGGAAACAGGTTTTAAAGGTTGTTACCCCTGTGACCCAATTTGGGGTCATGGGGTCACCAAACCTACAATTTAGAATCCCCATTGGCCATTGTCAACACACAACTTTTCAGCCCTCTAGACCTTATGGAACTGGAGAATAAGATGAAAATAGGTTTTTAAGGTTTTGACCCCTGTGACCCCTTTGGGGTCATGGGGTCACGAAATCTACAGTTTAAAATTCCCTTTTGCCAAGGAGTCTGCACATCAAATTTCAGCTCTCTAGAGTCATTGGTTCTGGAGAAGAAGTCGAAAAAGTGAAAAGTTTACGGATGGACGGATGGACGGATGGACGGATGGACGGATGGACGGACGCCATGCCATGCCATAAGCCCATCGGGTCTTTCAGACCTAAAGAGCTAAAAAGTGAAAATGTGCAAAAATGCACTTGGTACCTTTCTGCACCAAGCCCACGATTAGTACATTCAATAGGCTTCGTAAAGAAGGTTTTTGCTAAAAGATAACGGTTTATAAAATTTGCATTTATCCCATGTTGTGTTACAAAATCACATATGCATTTTTTTTTCGTGGTACATGTACATGACCTCTTAAATCAATAATATCACATTCGTAGAAATAATGTGACATGTTAAAAAACGAAAATCTAGTCATTTTGGAAAATGGTAAGTCGAACAGAATTTCATAAATTTTGAATACAAAAATCCAAATCAAATTAAATCAACAATTTTCAAAATTACGTCAGACAGTATCAATATATCATGAACTATATAGATTGACACAACATAAAACAAATTATTTATGTCAGAATGTGTACACGGTGCATAGTAATGAGTTGTATTACAATATGAACTATTTGGGATAATAACACTCAAAGTTCTCATCTGTCTTACCTTAAAATCCACCAGAAAACTTTATATTCACCCGGTTTCTATTTAGGTCGGGACAATTAGGTTGAAGTAATTTTTTATCCCCCGCACTCCATAATTCTGCCGTCTTAAATGTCCAGAATGGTTCGGCGAACTTCGTAGTATCCGGCATGAGTAGATTAAAGCAGAATTAATCCGTGACGGGAACGTGACTGTTTAAATAATTTATCCTAGATCAAAAAAGATGTATACAAAGGCAGCCTTCTTTTTGAAAGTTGTCGCGGTCATAAATAATCAAATTATGAGCTGTCAAACTTGAAGAGGTACTTTGGTTACAAGTCTCAGCATGTTATCAGAAGGATATACGGAAAACGGTGTTTCTGTATCGCAACTTCCAAGTAGTTTCTAACGTCGCATTTATAAACAGAACAGTCTACACAAGAACCGTATATTCGAGCGATCATCACAAATTAGATTATAAATCTTTATGCTACTCATCAACAATATTAATTTCTATGATGATATACTATTTTCATTATTTTCACAAATACTATTTAGCCAGGAGCTTCATTAGATATCATGTCACGTTTTCAGAAAACCGTTGGCCGCATATGATAAACTGAACACCAAGGACAATTGAGGACAATTGACCCAACCCATTAAGAACTGGCTTTAACGTATTTACCATTAAAGTTACAGGTCTGCTATTTTAGCACAAAACACCAAACTAATGGAGTGTTACAACACATCAAAGCAAATTCCTCTGAACACGTCACTTTATATGATATTCAAATTCAAAGAGGTGTAACATTTCTTTTCGCGTTCAGTTTACTTTGTTCTACTTACTGTGGAGCACAGTAGTGTAGTGGTTAGCATGCTGGCCTCTCACGCCGGAGACCCGGGTTCGAATCCCGGTGGAGACACCAAACATGTCTGACTTGGGTCTCATCATGTGTTGTGTCCCTGGGCAAGGCACTTCATCCACATTGCACTCAGTCCACCCAGCTGTTAAAATGGGTACCTGAAAATTGGATGTACTGACCTACATGGTCGCGATTAGCGCTTAGTAGCAGCTGTGAAAGTACACTCCTTCGGGGTAATAATGTAGCGCTTTGAGCATGTCTTAGGACGTGGAAAAGGCGCAATATAAGTATGCACATTATTATTATTCACCTCCTCTCTAGAGAAATCAACGCCCAAGCCGTCTACGAATCCACCGTAATTTACGTCTACGAATCCACCATAATTTACCTCCACGAACCAGTTTTGTCTACGAATTCACGTACAGCCTTATCAACTACAAAGTTCCCATAACATTTATCTCAAAGTAATCGCAGTTGACGACTGTTAAGTTTTGATGGGAGTGTTTTAGTGGAATCGTATGTCGAAGATCATTGTTGAAAGTTTATGGAGATGTACTTAATGTTACTCGAAAATTCGGTTAGTTAATGGGACAGTCTAGTCGGAGAATTTTTTTTTGAGAAACGAAAATCTTTCTCAAGTTGTCTAAAATAAATCAACAAAATTTTACTCAAAGAAACATGTTTCAACTTTGACAACAATAAAATGGATTCTGCGGCTCGTCAATTCATATGAACATGTAAATAGCCAAGTGAAAGTAAAATGTGCACCTGCTAACTATTCTTATGGAATTTGGAAATTAAATGCTTTACACACACGATTATATTTGACGAGCACGCTAAAAAAATGCAACAAAGAAAGAAATGATGCTTATTGCCAATGTGGCAATAACTATTAAGGTATTTCATTACTTCAGTGAGTAATTTTTGTGTCTCATTCCAAGAGAATTTGTTTATAAATCTTTGAATTTTTTTTGTCAGAAACAGAGCAAATTATTGATCCAATCCTGATTTTCATGACAATGCAGGTGAAAATCAAGATATTTTCAAATCTGTACAAATCCATAACTCTCAAAGGTCTTTCACAGACTTCATTTGCACATAAAACTCTCTGTCCGTCACTTGTTGTAATATAAAATGCTGTATATGCCTGTACCGTAAAACTAATGGAGAATAAATGGGGTGGAGTGGATTTGTGGAAAATTGACGATCTTGAATAGATTCTAAAGTGAAAACCATGCCGGTCGATGTACCAGGGCATATAAATGCTGGCTGCACGTGCATCACATACCAAGGGTGACGCGGCTACGTTCGCGCGATGAGTTTCACAAGTAGAACACATTTGATCGACTATTCTTTTTATAACCGTGTCCATCACCTAAAATTTGGTATTACAGAAGAAATTTTGTGTGAATTGTGTGAAACTCCTTACCAAACTCGACTGCATAGTCGATGTTTTTCCTTGTGGTGTTTATGAAATGCATATCCTTGGTTTACATCTGATCAGTATCTCTGTATCAGGGGTTTAATAATGATCTAAACCTAATGTTCGGCATGGCGCACAAACATGCAGTACACCTTCACACAATTTTGAAGATCAGTGCAGTCAAACAATGCATTGCAACAGAACAGAGGCATCAGATAATTTGAATGGCTCGCCAATGTGCTGCAGTGTGACAATTCCATATGCATCCGTTTTTCGACTTAATCAGTAATTCAGCTAAACGGACATTTGCAGATCATCCTGTGAATGTGATCACTCCTTGTGCCACCTGTGCCATTTTTTTGAAGGATCGTTATTTTCATGTTTTGCATGTGAAAGACAGTTTCTTACCGGTGACTAAGACTAGCCGATTTCCAGTCTGATTATAATCGATCGTACTCCGAGGAATAAAATATAAAAGATATTGTCTCTATCCGGGCTTGAACTAGCCAGAATATCCTCTCCGTCTCGGTCTGAATGCACCCACCTATGTCGCATGTTGCTATAACCAGTTCAGCGCACACAAACCCAGTCGTAAGCTATCCAATCACACCCTCGTTTTTAAATAGGGTTTAGCGGCGATTATGTATAACGAATGGTACACTGGAGTTACCTGCCCTGTCATGATATCGAAAGCTTTTACTGCGCTACTTGCGATTGGTTAGATGAGCTTGCGTCAGAACATGCGGGCAATAGGGGTGATTTCAGATTGTAACTAAGAGGAAAGTTGGTCTGGGTGAAGTTCGAACACTATTTTTTTACTTTTTTCCTTGAATTCACAGTCGATTTTATTCAGACTGAGCTGATTTCCTGTGTACTTTACTTTACTATCTCAGTTTGACATTGAACTTTGATAGTAGATTTTGTTTCCATCAGCTTCAACATTAACATTATTTCTTGTCTTAAGTTTTCATTTTGAATCTGTCAAAGGGGAACATTGTTATGATAGAACAATATGACCTACTGTCATTACCCCAGGTCAGGTACTTGTCTTGATGTACAGTAATCAACAACCTGACAGGACAAGAGTAAGTAAATTTCTTTATAAAGGTGGTTATGATATGCTGTACAATGCCTAAATTTTATTTCAACATTCTCACGTACATGCCTTTAGTGCAACGTGTCAACATTAATAGCTCCATACCAAATCTTAAGCAAAACTAATAGACTTACGAATGACAACATCTCCTTACAAAACTATTCAGTATCTTCATCACAAGATGGTGTGTAGAACCTTATATGATTATCACTTTAAGTTCCAAAACAAGCACAATAATTAAATAAACTTAACAAGCAGTACTAAAACAAATTCTTAAACATTATTAACATTTTCTAATAAAGAAAATTTAAGATGTCATCACCCTAAGCGAAAATGAGAAATTACATGTATCATCATGACCTTCACCAAAAGGACATCCAAATCTGTCAAGAAGTAAAACATATTGCTATCATATTAGCAAGAATATTTCTTAATACAATAATTCATGTGTGTATGGCAATAAGCTCTCACTCATCATCTAAGAGAAGGCAGCTGAAACGATTGTCCAGTTCACAAGCAGCCTGGACCATTTCAGGTAGTCCATCAGAACCATCTGAGTCCCGTCCTTGACTGGATGTTCCCTTTGAAGAAGTCTTCTTCCCCTTCTTCTTCTTCCCTTTCTTCTTTGTCTCCAATACCTGGAAATCATCTGCATCTAAATGTTTCTGAAGTTCACATTCCATCTGCTTAAAGACTGCAGTCAACGGTGACTTAGGTCCCAGGGTCTCGTAAATGTAGAGCTCTGGTTTGTTTCTGGACCTGAGTTCTTTGCTGAAGTTGTAGAGGAAGACACCACTGATGAAGCTGTGAGGCCGAGGACAAGGCAGTGCTTCCTGCAGCAGCTTGTTCAGATGAGTGGCATCATACAGACAGGCTTGGAACTGAGAGGTGCCATGAGTGATTGAAGATTCCACAGGATTTGTATTGTTGATTGGCATGAACTTGCCGTGATACTTGTCCAGTCTTTGCAATGCATTTGAAAGTTCTTGCTCTTCTGCTTCAATACAGGCACATTGAACACATATCTGATCGCCTGAAGTGTTTGAGGTGTGATGGGGACATTTGAAATCTTCAGCATTTTCCTTCTTTACTTCTTTGATTCGTACCTTTGCTTGCAAGAGAACGACACATACAAGCATAGCATAATAATGATGCTTGAACACTTTTGGTAGTGAGTGTTTAACCCAGTACAGAACAACACACACTAGAAGCTGAAGTGGTGGAGAGAACGACTGAACCAAACTTCTTGGCACAGCAATCACTTCCAGGAGAAGGTCCTCCAGCTTGTCCTGAGAAGCATCATCAACTTCATCCAGACCTGGCAGAGATCCATACACAGGGAGAGAATATGAAGGACTAACAAATGTCTTCTTCAGATTCTTGAACTCATCCCTGGTGTATTCCAATACATGAGATGCTTGACTAGGTTTCTCCTGTTGAGATTCTGGCCCAGGATCATCCTTCAGGAGGATGCCGTACATGACCTGTCTGATCCCGACTGAGGTATTGTAGGCAGACTCCACCCTCATGTTCTCCACCTGAGTAAGTAGAATGACTCGACGACAGACTGCAGTGTTGAGCAAGAAGGCGTGTAGACTCCCTGACCGATGAGCTGCAAGAAACCACCCAGCTGGTGAGCTTCCGTTGTACATCTTAACACTTGCTGCATGGTCAGACAGAGCCTTTAAGTCACCAGAGAAATATTCACTGAGGCTGAAGGATTCATCAAACTCTGTATAAAAGCTCAAACATTTTTTAATCTGGTTCTGCAGATCATCATCTGTTGTTTTCTGCAGAATCTTGCCAACTGCATCATCACAAGATCTGCACTCTTGTAGCCAGTGGAGAATTGATTTGATTCGCCTATGTCTCTGAGGTAATGATTTCGAGCCGATGAGTCTTAAACTTGATAAAAAGTTTTCAAACAATGCCGAATCAATAAAGTCGTTTCCAAGAAGGATAGCAATGATCGGTAACAATTCTTTGTCAAAACCAGGAAACATTTTGATAAAGTTATCAACATGAAAGAGTTGAACTGATAGATAGTACTCAGCCCCAGATTTTGCTTGTGAAAATGTTGAGAGTCGAAAATCAATGTAGTCAAACAAAATGAAACCACCTTGAAGATTAAACACAAAGAAATCACTGTCATTACTCATGACTGGGCATTTCCATTGATTGGCTAGTTTGACTAGTTCAGCATCAGCCTCAAAGTCGCATACCACAAAAGAAATATTCAAATCCTGCAGAACATTTTTGAAAACTTCCTCAGCCAAGATTGGTAAAACCTGGCCGCGTCCTCCATGAGAGATATGTCCAGCTAGATGGATTCTATTTTTGGCCCTCGTCAAAATTGTTTTGAGTTTTTTTCCATTAGCTTCATAACTTCCATCAAAAACAACAAAAGGTTGGATATTACATGAGAGGAACATCTGAAAAATGTCCCGAACTTTTCTGTAATAAATATCATAGTCTCCTCCATATTGGTGCTTTACATGAAGGTAGGAGTACAGAAAGTGATACAAGTTATTGCCGTCAATAACAACTTTTGTGTCATGGAGTTTAAAGTCTTGTAACAGATCATTGTTGGAATCCACAAAGCTTGTAAATCCTCGAATTCCCATCTTGGAGCATCTGAAAAAAGTAATACTATAAGATTAGAAACATTAATGGAAGAATTAAAACTGTTGCTGAGTGGATTGGTCTGATCTTTTTCAGTCTGTCTTGAAACAAAGATCTTGTACAAATATTACGTTTGCTGAAATGTAGCTCTAACGAACTCGCAACACTGCTTTTCTTGTCTTGTTCCAAAGAATAAAATAATTAAGTCATTTTTTCAGCTTATATATAAACCTGGTTACATTTTTAAAGTTATTTGTCATAAGTTTGAAACAAATATAATTTTTGCTTTACATTTGTTAAACAAACTGCATTATAAAAATAGATGATAACATTTCAAATATCACTAACTAATTTGTGGCTATAATCAAATATTTATGGGATGCAAGTTGTTAAAAATATCAACTTATCAAGGTAAATACTATATATTAGTACTACCTCAAAATCAAATATTTTTGGTTTAAAAAAAAGTGACATCAATCAAAACAACGGGTAAATGTAGATTAATGAGTGTTTACCACAAATTAAGTCATATGAGTTACACGAATGTTCGGTTAACCGCGACAGTACTTATAAACCAACTCCATTTTACCAACATGTGGGCAACCCACGTTGGTGATTTAGAGTAACCTCCCCTGAGCCTGGGAAACCTCGAAGCAGTGCTATTTGTATTAAATTTAATATTACACTTGATTAACATCCGTCATTTGTGATTTATTTGCATATATGCGTATTTATAAAGTATAAATATAACTAAAATTCCTTTTTGGGTTACCTTAATTCTCAATTTAATCAATAAATTGTACAACATGATTTAGAGGGTATTAAAATATTCAAGATGGTGGCGAATTTCAGAAAAATCTCTAAATGAAAAATCTTCAGTGATCATCAACCCGTTTTAGGCCAATTCATATCTTTATTATCGGAGGAATATTACGTCAACATGTTCATAGATAAATTCAAATATTTAAAACCAGATCATTAAGTTTAATATTCATTAATTCTGGTATAAATCGCTTTTATTATCTGAATTTGCATTATTCAAGGGAGACAACCTGAACAGCTTTACTTCTCTAGAATTTAATTAGACGTCTTGCAGCTCAATTCAAGATGGGTTTGTGTTTTTTGTTTCTGTAATTTGATTTTTAAATGTTTTATCATATTAAAACATGTTTCATTATATTGTTTTCTCAATTATTTAAAACTAAATTGCTTTATAATATTATTTACCCTACTGTACAGTAGTGTAACGATGATATATGAATAAAGACAAGTGGGAGTGTCTTAGTACTGTCAATTGATAAAGATTGATCGTACTGTCTGCACTTCAAACTACTGCTTTGTAATGGCATACAAGATTTCAGTAATGACATGTGGTTTATTTGATAATTCACCAATCAAATTTAGCTATTGTTAGTGTATCCATATAATTGCAAATATCTACACATCGTGCTGATACACCTAATTTCAACAGATACTGAAGTCAAAGTTAATTCAAAACTGTACTGTCAGTGATTGTTTTAATAGATCAATGACAACATTGCTGTTACAGGTAACATATTTCTTATTGTGTTTCATATCATATGATACAATCATTACAGGAATTTGGACTTACTGCCTCTTGGGTTTGGTTGCAAGACTCGGTTGCTTGTTGTATGGTGAATGGCAAGACTCATCAATGGAGGTCAAGTTCACAGATGTTGACTACTTTGTTTTTGATGATGCATCAACATTTGTTAGAGAGGTAGAATCAAACTATCACTTTGTTTTCATGTTTTCTTTCAAGAGACAGTAGCATGTTTTATTTAGGTAGACAAAGAGATCTTGCAAAACAAAAATAAATATTACAAATTGCAAGACAATGTATCTTTAATCAAAAATGGAAGTCCTAAAATTAATGTTTCATGTTTTGTTAAGCTATGCAAATCCATTTCCATGCATAAGAAATAAAGAAGAGTTTACAATAAAATAATAATAAAAATATTTTTTACGTAACTGATATACAGTAAGAAATACGGTAAAGTAAGAACTTCTTTTTGAAAAAGGTCCTACTGGCCCTTAAAGTTTTGCTTATCAATTTGAGAACAGAAATTATCATTTCCGATAAGTAAAATATATTGCTTTGATGTTCAAAGGTAGCAAATCTCAACTCAAGATGATGAAAAAAATTCAAGACTTTCTCCATAAAATTTCAAATTCCTGTCACCAGAATAGTGTAACTGTGTTTTAATTGGTCAAATCAGTAACTTTGTGGAAAAAATTATGTTTTAGTTCTTATGCTGTTTTTATCATCAATCAATTCATTTCAGTTTTATTTTTATTGCTTACAGGGTGAAACACCATACAAGAGATCAACATACAGATATACACCTCTTCTTGCATATCTTCTTCTTCCAAATTGCTGGTTCCATAGTTTTGGAAAATTTCTCTTCATCATTTTTGATATCCTAACTGGTTATCTTATTTATCAAATATTTGCCTTATATGGTCATCGACGAAGTACTGCAGCTCTCTGTGCCTCGTTTTGGATTTTCAATCCTCTTCCCATAATTGTTTCCAGTCGCGGAAATGCGGAAAGTATCATGACATTTCTAGTTGTTCTGACTCTGAAGTTTTTGCAACAAAAGAAAGTGAAATCATCAGCATTTACATATGCGCTAGCAGTCCATTTCAAGATCTACCCAATTACATATTCATTACCTATATACTTACTTCTTGGCAGAGATTTCAAACATCAAAAACCTGTGCAGTCAGCAAAGTTTGCTCAACTGACAGATAAACCCAAGGAGAGTTTATGGAAAAAGTGTTTAAATATATTCATTGACCTTTTGCCGAACAAGGACAGATTTGTGTTTATGATGATTGGAGGCCTCGTTACCGGAGGATTGCCGTTACTCTTTCATAATTGGTATGTAGCCAATGCAATTAAAATTACTCTTTCATAATTGGTATGTAGCCAATGCAATTAAAATTTAAGAAACTCATTGTTTAATAAAAGCGCATTTACAGTTTTATCATTTTCAAGTTTTACTTTTTATATTTCTATCGCATTTTATTAATGCTATTTATGATAATCTATTCTTTTTGTATAAATTCACTATGAAAGTGTAGCTCTCGCAAACGTAGGTGCTGTCTCAATGAGCATTTATAAGCAAAATAGCTTCTCAAACCTTGTTTTTGTTGAAGTCAGGCTAGCTGAGTGGATAAGTTGTTTGAATGTTCAGTGCTGGCAATTGTTGCCTGACTCTTCAAATGAGGCTTAATTCAAAACAGAAAAGCCCAAAGAAGTACAAGAATGTGAATTTATGTATCCTGCTACATCAGCATATATGTCTCCGCTTATGCTACAATCTATCCCCTGATATCCTCCTATAGTCTTCTGTCGTATCGCTGACGGGTGGTTGCTCAGCGCAATTTATAGCCTGTCTGTTTTCAGTCAAACTATTTCAAACTCCATACACTGTTGTCTAGTGATGTCGCACGTGGAAATCTAAGAGCGAGCGATTTGGAGCTTAGCGGGAGACTGCAATTAGAATCAGATTTATTATCTAATAGCACTCCTATTGGTTAATTTGAATCACGAGGTGAGCAGGCGGAACGAAGCCAAGAAACTAGTTTGCCGCTATCGCTGAAAGGGCATCATTTGATTGGCTTTCTATATATAGCGATACGACAGAAGACTATAGGAGGATATCAGGGGATAGGTAGTAGCATTAGCGGAGACATATACGCTAATGTAGCAGGATGGAATTTATGCAGATAACAATGTTCTTATTAATTCTTTCCTTCTAGGAGTTATTGAATGAATGTGCGGTAATTAGAGTGTGTGATTCTTTTTCCATCAATTTAAAAAGGGTTCAGGGATTTTTAATGTTATATACTCATAAGTACACAGAAAGCAGGTCCCACTTGCACAAAAAGTTGAAGCTCTAATTATTTGCAGTTATTTGCAATCAATATTACAAAATTGCAGAGATTTTGTGCAAAAGAGATCCCGGTCCAGCACATTGAAGACATTAAACATATATCTTCTTCATTTACAATAACAGGTATGGCTGGGAGTTCATATACAACACGTACCTATACCACATAGTGAGACAAGACACGAGGCACAACTTCTCGCCCTACTTCTACATGCTGTACCTACTAGACAGAGTTACCTCCCCCTGGATACAAGTCCTCTCCTTCCTCCCTCAACTGTTACTCGTGGCAGCGCTGGGAGTCAAGTTCTACCGTGATCCTCCTGTGTGCTGGTTCCTTATCACCTTTGTCTTCGTCGCTTTTAACAAAGTCTGCACTTCTCAGGTATGTGAAGTCTTGCACCTTTTTTAGCTCATCAGGACTGAAAGTCCAGATGGGCTTATGGCATGGCCCGTCGTCCGGCGTCCGTCCGTCCGTCGTCCGTCCGTCGTCCGGCGTCCGTCCGTCGTCCGTCCGTAAACTTTTGACACTTTCGACTTCTCCTCATGAACCATACACATTAGAGAGCTGAAATTTTGTGTACAAGTACCTTAGCATATGGAGATTCTTATTTGTAACTTTGGTGACCCTGTGACCCCGAAAAGGGTCACAGGGGTCACAACTTTAAAAACCTATTTTAATCTTCTTCTCCAGTTCCAGAAGGACTAGAGAGTTGAAATGATATGTGCAGACTCCTTGGCCAATGGGGATTCTAATTTGTAACTTTGGTGAACCTGTGACCCCAAATAGGGTCACAGGGGTCACAACCTTAAAAACCTATTTTCATCTTCTTCTCCAGTTCTACAAGGACTAGAGAGTTGAAAGTGATATGTGCAGACTCCTTGGACAATGGGGATTCTAATTTGTAACTTTGGTGAACCGGTGACCCCAAATAAGGTCACAGGGGTCACAACCTTAAAAACCTATTTTCATCTTCTTCTCCAGTTCTAAAAGGACTAGAGAGTTGAAAGAGATATGTGCAGACTCCTTGGACAATGGGGATTCTAATTTGTAACTTTGGTGAACCTGTGACCCCAAATAGGGTCACAGGGGTCACAACCTTAAAAACCTATTTTCATCTCCTTCTCCAGTTCTAAAAGGACTAGAGAGTTGAAAGTGATATGTGCAGACTCCTTGGACAATGGGGATTCTAATTTGTAACTTTGGTGAACCTGTGACCCCAAATAGGGTCACAGGGGTCACAACCTTAAAAACCTATTTTCATCTTCTTCTCCAGTTCTAAAAGGACTAGAGAGTTGAAAGTGATATGTGCAGACTCCTTGGACAATTGGGATTCTAATTTGTAACTTTGGTGAACCTGTGACCCCAAATAGGGTCACAGGGGTCACAACCTTAAAAACCTATTTTCATCTTCTTCTCAAGTTCCAAAAGGTCTAGAGAGCTGAAATTATATGTGCAGACTCCTTGGCCAATGGGGATTCTAAATTGTAGATTTCGTGACCCCATGACCCCAAATAGGGTCACAGGGGTCACACCTTAAAAACTTATTTTCATCATCATCTTTAGCTCCTAAAGGTCTATTGAGCTGAAAGACTGCATGTAGACTCCTTGGCCAATTGGGATTCTAAACTGTAGGTTTCAAGACCCCATGACCCCAAATAGGGTCACAGGGGTCACAATCTTAAAAACCTATTTTTCTCCATTAGATGACAGTCTATGGCAAATTTATTTCTCCTTGGATATTTTAGTGTGGACTTCTTTCACTGTCTGATATTGGCGATCTAGAAAGTGCTGGAAAGTTTTCTTGCAATAGGTGACATCAGTTTCATTTTTAGCTCATCTTGCCTGTATAAAGCAAACTTGATATGATGCCTGATGAGCTACAGAGCTAATGGCTCTATTTTTCTAAAGTTTTTTCTAAATTTTTTTTTTTTTTTTCCAATAATTTTTCGTTTATGCCAAATGTATCATCCGGAGGGTCAAATATTTCAAAACGCCACCCGATTATCCATATCATTAGAGAAATCAAGCGAAAACTGCTGTGTGCCTGTTTGGTGTAAACACCTTTTCTAGTTGCATGTAACGAAACATTATTCTTAAAAGTTCACATAACCACAAACATATTTCACTATTTTCTTTGGAATATAGAAAGTCTGATTACAATATTGTATAGTGCGTTAAAGGTTGATACTCAAATATGTTCGGTTTGGTAATGGAAGTCGTTTTTGAAAGCCACTTTAGATGGGCCGCTTAAACCTAACTGACAACAAACAAGTTAATGCATGACTGGTCACGCCCCCATTTTGTGACGTCATAAACAGAATCAGCCTCGTTATCTATACATCTATCGTAACAATATCACAGGGGAAAAAAACAAATAATGAAAGATTTTTAGGCAAATGTTTTCCACTCAGTTAGACAAGTCATTTGACGATGTAGCACTACTAATCATTTGGTGTAAGAAAGATATCCACATCAATGGTAATTAAACAATTATTTAGGCGGTATTTTAGTTGAAATAATGATGCGTTACTCTGTATAGTCTGTTTATTACGTCACACCCGCACGAGTTTTATGGCCCCTAACCCAGGTGGGTTTTTTAAAAGCCGATAATTACGCTGTCTAAATGAAAGGCTAAATAAAGCTGTTTATTGGACAAATTAACAAAAATTAAGTCCAGCTTTTATTTTTTTGAAAAATCTTTGAACGAAAAACGAGAAGTGGTAAGGTCGAGGTTAGTTGATGTTTTAAAAGCTTATACAATAAATTTATTTATTACTCTCCCGTTGAAGATATCGCTGTTTAATAAATCTACAATGTTATTACACATTGTGTCATAACATTGCGCGCTGACCGAATGACGTGACGTAATGATGACGTCACAATTGTTAAGTATGACGTCATAATGTCAGCGGGCCGGCCGCGACAGTCATGCTGGCGATTTTCTTTGTTTTTTTACGATGTTATTCAGCAACTCGTGAATGGTATAGTTATTTAACTCGCTTTCGCTCGTTAAATACCAACCCATTCACTCGTTTCATAAATATGTTATGAAACGGGACGTCGTTTAGTATTCTCTATATCAGACATATCACATTTTAACCTTGAACAACACAAAACCAATGAAAGTCAGTGACTATTTGTCTATACAATAACATATCAAAGTGGCTTCAATTGTTAACTCATGACCTTGTGAAAAAAACTGCTGTTTATCCTTGACTCAATAACTCTCGAAATATGAATATACTGGTGGAAATTAAAGATGAATTAATGAAAAAAAAATTTAGAAATGGTATGGAAAACAGTAATTATTCAATAGCTTATTATTTTCTATTCCTGCAATATTTGTGCCTTCCACAAGGTAGATGGTTTTAAGATAATCTTATTAGATAACTATTTATTTTCCCTCCCTGCAGTATTTCATGTGGTATTTGTGCCTTCCTAAAGCTAGAATAATTATGAAATAATCTTATGAAATTTGTATTTATTTTCTTATCCTGCAGTATTTCATGTGGTACCTGTGCCTCCTGCCTTTCTTGTTGCCGAGCGTGGATCTCACTCTCAAACAGACGCTCGTCATCGCCGCCCTCTGGTTCTTGGCACAGGTGAATACCTCATTATCTCTCTTATCAGTCTGATTATAATCAATCGTGTTCCGAGGATTTTCAATTTAATATTGACTTCTGGATAAAAACTCATTTTACAGGGCTTTGAAGTCATTTTCAGAGGTAGGGTTAGTTTCAATAAGCATATAAACTACTTGCCCATTCTTACCAAATTTTGTATACAGTCAAACCTTGTTTATCCCGACCTTTCGGTTATGCCTGAAAATCGTCCTTATAGCAAAGCAATGGGTTTTCTGAATCAAACGTTTGGTTGGTACATAGTAAAACTCTACTCAAGCTTGATTAACAATCAAAGGTACATTAACTTTGAGGAAGATTGTAGTTACTGTTAGTGTTGTAGCTTCTGTTTGAAATCTGGAAGCTTTTTCTGTAGGGTGTCAGTACTCAGTAGTTGGTGGTTAGCGTGTTCAGCTTCAGGATCAGGAGGTCCGTGGTTCAAATCTCGCCTGGTCTCGGCAACTTTGTCTGCAGTAGAGAACTGTTCTACATGCAGTGAGGTTTGGGTGCAATGCTAAGCTGAATTTCAGCACAGTACCACCCATCGTTCGCTAGTTCCAGCCAATACTCTTTTGTTTCACCACAATACATAGCCACAATAGGTCATCTGGATGTTTTTAATCTGACATGATTTGAAAAATCGCTGTACGGGTCCTTGAGTACATTCACTTAGGAAAATGTTTGTTTCAAAGTAAAATTGTCTGTAAAGCAAGGTTTCCTGTTATCCGAACAAAGTTCAACAGTACACCCTCTTTATATGTAGATTTGCCATTTGTGGTTTCAACTTCTTTTCAATCAAATAGTTTTTGGTTTCCATTGCAACTTTGTCATGTTGAAGGGAAGGGCTAGTTGTGTAGTTTCCAACAGAACTAATATTTTCATCAATGTTATGTTGAATCCACAGGGCACCTGGCTTTTGCCGGCCTACTATCTAGAGTTCCAGGCTATCAACACGTTCCTCCTCATCTGGTCGGCGGGTCTCGTCTTCCTCGCCGTCAACATCTACATCCTCTACACCATCATCACAAACTACGAGCCAGTGACCGAACAGGATGTCACCAAGAAAACAAATTAGATTGAAATGAATAATTACATATACCATTGACAGCATGTGAAGCAAACCTGAAAAGCTGTAAGCCCAAAAGTGGTGTTTTTGTGGATTTAAGTTGTATAATTGAAACCAAAACTTTGAAATGTTACCAGCCCAGAACAAAAGGAACCAGCAATTGTAATCAGTTTAGAAAATAATATTTTTTTCTATTAGGAATAATTCTAAATTTGCAGTATCACATCCTGTCTCTTTCTCTTTTCATTTCTTTTTCATTTCAAAGTGCATAATTCAAACTTCTATCTTCAGAGTAGAAATTCTTGTATAATGTTACATTTTCATCAATCTACGTATTATTGCTTTATTTAGAACTGAAGAAGGTTAATAGAACTAAATATATGATTTTTACTTTGAGCAATGGTACCCAGAATCATGAAATGTTAATGTTGTAATGTGTATTTTTTTGTAACGAATGTTTACAATTATTCCAAACAAATATTTTATAAAATCTGGAGAAGCTTTGTTGATCCTTCTATTGTTTACATAATAAATTGCTTCACATTTTCTATCCTTTCTCTGCATATATCAATATTATTATTCGTCAATGCCTTTTTATTGACCATGTTGTTTTTTCACTATTCTTATTCCATGTGTTTTATGATACCACTTTACCAAACATTTTTATGTGAAATGATTGCATGTTCATTCCAAAGTAACATGCCTGAAATAGAAATAAATAAACCAATCGTAAATAATAAAGTATGTTTTTTTTTATTAATTCTTGTTTTAAGGTGATTAAGGTGTCATTAGGGTATTAATCAATATTACACCCCTTAGGCAGTTATGTCCCTTCTTTTTTTCAAAAGGTTTTAACTCGTAACTACTTTCCTATGGTTTTTACCCTTTGCACCCCTAAGTATTTGCCTTTATTTTAGTTATTCTAGTTGCATGTTATATGCCGTGAGCATCATCTGCGTAGGTTGGTTATCTCATAACCACTTTGGTCGGTTATAAGATTGTAAACAAACGTAAACAATTGGACAAATTTTGACTTGTAAGATGTGTGATCAAACAAGAAAGTGAAAATATGTGGGATTTGAACCTGGGGTCGCTATGATGTCAAGCAGTTGTGCTACCGAGGATCCATGCCACTTGATATAAAAATAGAGCCATAGGCTCTGTAGCTCATCAGGCTTTACATTTAGTAAGGACCACAGGGTGACAAAATCTACAATTATAAATCCTCACTAGTCAAGGAGTCTATACACAAAGTTTCAGCTTTCTAGGCCGTATGCTTCTTGAGGAGATGAAAATATGTTTTAAAGGTGTCGCTCCTGTTACCCTTATTAGGGGCCGCAGGGCCACCAAAGCTACAATTTTTAATCCTCACTAGTCTGTACACAAAGTTTCAGATTTCTAGGCTTTATGGTTCTGGAGAAGAAGATGAAAATAGGTTTAAGGGTGTCGCCCCTGTGGCCCTTATTAGGGGTCACAAGGCCACCAAAGCTACAATTTATAATCCTCACCAATCAAGAAATCTGTACACAAAGTTTCAGCTTTCTCGGCCTTATGCTTCTAGAGAAGAAGTCGAAAATGCTGGATTGACCGACGGACGGACATACGCCAGACGGACATACGCCAGACACCATGCCATGCCATAAGCCCATCAAGCCTTACAGGCACTAGAAAACAACTAAGAGCCTTGAGAAAGCCAGAAATCGAGCTCTTGAAATTCCGCACTAACCCTGTGAGAAGAAATCCTGAGAAAAATCATTTGTTGAATCACTGATGATCTGTTAACAAAGACAACATGGAATGAACAAGAAAGTTTATTTACATAAATAACAAGATCATAAGTTATATCAACATGATTCTGGTATCACACACATGCTTTCAAAGGGAAGAGCAAACCATAATAATTTATATTGGACTGTTCACACTCTTGCTACTGTCCAAGTTGAGATCAAAGACAAATGCCTAAGTTACATGCTTTCATTCTAGAACTGTCCATAGTAATCACAAAACTTCGAAAAGGCACATAAAGGTTTGTAACTTTTTACTTCAGGGAATAAATTGCATTAAAATACATAAAAGCAAAAAGTCAGTATATCAGAAAGGTTAAAGCAATAATTCTGAAAAATAATCAACAATTCGAGCATCCCACTGCAGGGTAATGAAGCTCCTACAATAATCTGATAACTATATATAGAGGATACTAAACGACCTTCCATTTAATGCTATTTTTATAACGAGTGAAAGCGACTTTGATACCCAATCATTCATGAGTTTGATAAAAATAGTATAAAATCAAAGGGAGCTAAGTATTCTGTTTATTACTTAGCCCCAAAATTTGCGACAGTTTGCTGAAACACAATGACGTCACCACCACACACAATTGTGTTATTACACTAATTTGATATTGCCATATAAATATTACACTGTGATATCTTACACGGGCGAGTAATAAGAAGCTATATAGCTTGTATAAAACCAATTAATAATTGACCAGTTACATAAATAGAGGATACCAAATACTCTTCTATAATACTTTTTGTATTAAATGAGTTAATAATTTTGTATGAAACGAGCGATCATCACGATCATTCACGAGTATCAAATGGAAGGAAGTTGAGAATTCTGTTTATTACAAGTTTGCCCTGAAAATCAAGCAAACTTGCCGACAATGTGCATTACCACGAACTAGGATATGGTCTCAACCTGTACACTAGTTTAATATTGCCGTACAAATATTACACTGCGGTATCTTACACGGGTGAGTAATAAAAATTGATAAGAGGCATTTGTCTTGATAGATATCAGGAAATTGTAGGAGCTTAATTCTGCCTTGAATCTTAGGTAGGTGAAAAGCCTAAATTTTACTACATACGTGCATTTAGCTTATTGCTTTTGCGATATATTCTTAAGAACTTCAATGAATTTGTATGAAGAACTGTTTTGTATATTTAGAAGTGATTGTTTTAATCTTGAGTACATCTCCAAACATCATGCATTGTCTGTTCAATTCATATCTTCTCCACATAGAAATATCACAATTGCAGTGTTTATGTGTCCTTGACCTTATCATCCATGAGAGGAAGCAGCTGATTGGTCAGCCTATATCTGACTTCTTTCCACGTGAGGTGGGTTGGGGGGTCTGAATCTCCCTTCCCAAATTCAAACTTTCTACTTAAATCGATAGCAAGACTTGACTTAATCAAACCAACACTATCAACTTTCTCTGGTGCTGGATGATAGACTCTCCCACTTGAGGGGAGCATGCAAACTTTCTCTGGCTCAAATGGAACTGTCAATAACTCCCCTGCACCCCCATAAGAAAGTAGGTCTGGCCCATCTGGTTGTCTGTTAGGAAGGATATGGGTGAACACAATTGGACGGTCGTCACAGCGGATGAAGTTTCTTTCCCGTCCACACGGGGAGATAAATGGAAAATCTTCTCTGAATCTATTTGTCTCGTTGATCTTCAAACGGGTAAAAAAGAAAGCAAGGAAAGCTTTTTCTGAAAATAAAAATATTTGCCTACATGAATTACACAAAACTATACAAGATCAAAAATGCATACAGTAAAATGGAGGATATCTGTTTCTTCTTGACTTATACTTTTTCATGTCATTGAATGAAAAAGAAAAATCATAAATTCTCAAGCGGAACAGTATCTGGTACAACTTTACAATATGTTCGCCACTTTCAGATATTTAGGGATTTAACCCTTTTTAAAGCCTTTGACTGACGTTTTAGCCCTTAGATATTGTTGACTATATATTTTTAATCCGTGGATCCATGACGACGACATTTTAGGGTTAGCTTATCGAGTGTAAGGAATGGTAACGTGTTGTTGATAAAGTGGCGAACATATTGTAAAGTTGCTCCCAGTATCTTATTGAAGTTATTCTCAATAATTTTGAGTTAAAAAGAAAACTCAAAAATTCATTCATTATTTCATTCTCAAAAATAAACAACAATACACCTGGCCTTCCTGTGGAAACACTGTACGTACTTCTTGGAGTATAACCTCTTAAACTATGAACAGTAAAAATAATATTGTAAAGATAGTAAATATTGCAACAAAACACCCACAATGAAGGAGTTTAGACTTTTCAAAATGAATCATCAGATATTAGATCATTTAAATATGCAACTGTTTTCAAGTTTACATTCAATCAATGTCGTGCTTGTTACTGTGGTGATCGGCGGTTTCCGGAAAGTACATCCGGGGACAGGTCACGACCTCGGGACCCCTGCTCGATCACCCAGTAAGTTAAGCAGTCTTTTGAAGTGTCAACACGTGTCTTTATTGAGTGACGGACCATTCCACGGATACAAGGATTCTGACGCTGATATGATAGATTCCAGAGAACTATTAACCTGAATCAAGTGATAATCGGGACTTAACCCGCTGTACCCCAGGGACTTAATTATCCCTGCCCAGGCTCTTGGGATAGAAGTACTTCCTTGTGAACCCAGGTTCACAACATTACCTTTGAAACAAGAGGTGAAGTTTTTCATCTTGGAGTCATCCAGGAAAAGCTGAAAAAAATTCATAAAAGTCACTTTATCCATAATGGTTACAACAAATGATTATATTTTCATTTGAACAATGCACATTTCATGACAGAGATTCCCTCAGATATTTGAATATGTCAGTCCTACTATTTCAAATTTAATATCATATTCAGTGGGTGTTTTCAATCTGGTTTACAGTAGAGAATAAACATGACTAAACGTTTTCATTATTGTCAACTTCATTCATCTTTCACTTTGATACTTATGAATCAAAATAAAAAGTTTTGTTTGTACCTGTCCTTGATGATCAATGAAATAAAAGTATTCCCTGATCCCCTTTTCTGGAGATTGACCTTGGACATAATGGAGAAGTCTAACGCTGTTAGAAAGCCAATGATATTTCGTAGTAAATAACCTTACACCCCTAAAAATATTGACAGTTGTCATGCTTCCTTGAAGTTTGTTTATATCGGAAGTTTATAGTGCGCATGTCAAGCGCACTGTATCCGGCGACTCAATATATTCCATTGTAACCGAGATAGCGATTGGCTCTTTTCTGAAAAATGCACCAATAGTAGGAAGCGTAATAGAGTTACAAAGACAAGATTGCCATACTTCCATGTCGGAGTCATGAATGAATGTCTGATCATGAGTTAAAACAATGATTTTGTAAAGTTGCTGTTCCAAGGATTTGTACAGATGACGATTTTTAATAATTTTATTGTTATATAGTGTTCACAATATAGGTAAAATGTCACAGACGAAACGATCATGGAAGCTACGTAAGTATAAAACTGATGGCAATCATTTCAATCAAATTCAATATAATAAAACATGACAATAAAAGCCGACACTTAGATAAATAATCGATCAATGTTGTTTTCTAATGAATTTTGTTTTGTTAGCAGAACACCGTGTATAATAAAGTGTTCACAAACTACTTTGAAGAACGTCACATCGCAAACATTTGCACTAAGTGACATTCTGTTTGTCTAGAATCTTCAGCAAGAATGGCCAAGAAATTATTTATCATCGGTTATTAAAAAAAGGACCATTTTTGATGTTGATATAAGCAGAATTGATACTATATTGATAGACACCTAGGCTAGACTCCGTTTTAATTGGCACACACTGTTGGCGTCCATTTTCTACATCTTTATTTAGGCTTTGGATTTCTGTTAGAATATCTTTAGTCCTTAGATCAATATTGACTGTTAATACTTTAATATAATCTGATTTAAATGTTGGATCCATTTTGATTAGTTCAGACACTCAAAACTTCAGTTTATGTGGGATAGGTGCACTCAAACTTAAGACTCTCAATATTCACAGCTTTCTAACAGATTTGCTCAGGAAGGATTTTGAAATAAATGAAACATCTTAAGTACAAATGATATATTGATGGAAAGATAAATCCTTTGGTTACTATCTCTCACAACTATCTCACTTTTGATAATTTTATGATTCAGCAACATCAAATTCACCTCTATCCAAGATTGCATATGTCAAGTAGTCATACAAAGAGGGGCTAGTGATGAATTCAGTGTTGTTGAATAATAAAAAAATTTCTAAGGTAAAACAGTTGGTGGGTATTGAAGCTAAAGCGTTTATCATTCATCTACATGTCAATTTTAGTTAGATGTTTCGTCTTTATTGACTTAAAAGGCAAAATCCTTCCTGAGCAAATCCGTTGGGAAGCTGCTTGAGTTAAAACAGGATTCAGATGCTAGACATCCAGATAGGAAGATGTATAGCATGCTGGACTGCATATGGATTCTCTTAAAAAATCGAACATTTAAACTTCTCGATTTTCATTCAAAGGTTTTTCAACAAAATAAAAATTGGACTTAATTTTTGGTAATTTGTCCAATAAACACCTTTCATTGAGACAACGTAACTATCAGCAGTGAAAACCCACCTAGATAAGGGGCCATAAAACTCGCGCAGATGTGACATAATAAACATACTATACAGAGTAACGCATCATTTTTTAACTGAAATACCGCCTAAATAATTGTTTAATTACCATTGATGTGGATAACTTTACATCAAATACTGAGTAGTGTTACATCGTCAAATGATTTATCCAACTGATTGGAAAACATTTTCTGAAAATCGTTTATTATTGGTTTTTTTTATGCCCCCGAATCGGAGATTCCAGGGGTATATTGTTTTTCACCTGTCCGTCCGTCTGGTTGGTAACCAACTACAGTTGATAATCATACATGCTGGTAGGGTGCAGTAATCCTTTATAATACATTTTCAGTCATGTGTTTTAAACTTTGAACCACATCATTAATGATTACATGTCTTATGGAATCTATGGAAACAGGGATTGGGAAAGATTGGGCCATTTTCAGGGTTTTTGGTAACTTACTGAATTTCATTGCCCAATATATCATAGTAAACTTCAAAATATTAATAGGCCATTGTTTTATCCAATGTGCAAAATGGCCCATGGCCCCTTTTCCCAGTCACTGGGAAAGTATCAAAATTTGCCTTGTGCTTTAAAAAGAATTGATCTATACATTCATTGCATGGTAATTTGTATACCCAGGGTACATCAGTTCAATAATACCATGTATTAAACTTATGTTAAGAAAATAGACAATGGAAAAGAAGTAATCTCTTAGTGATGTTTCCTCAAATGTCACTCAACTAATATGATTTGAACCTGATCAGTGTACTATATAACTGATACAACTTGATTAGATTTCTCTCTGTCTAAGCACTATGTATTCATGGTTCTGCTCAATGTTTGGTTAAGTTGTAATAATGTATACATTCACATTAAAGATTTGAATTTTTCAAATTATTAGTGTATTGTTCTAAAGGTTAAAATATACTAAAAAAAATAACAATTTTTTTTTTCCAACTACTGTATTCGACGTAATAAGTGCCCTGTTCCAATAAGCGCCCCCAAAGGGGTTTTGTAATTATAGGTCTAATAACCGCCCATGTACCAGAGCTACTAATATTAGAAATTCAATGTATTCACTTTGTTTCAAGAGAAATGAAAGGATACAATAGTGGCCATATGTGTTATTTTCTCGTCAATAATGTGTAAGTATGTTTTGAACGTCTGTATCAAAGACAATCTTAACACAGTTCCATTTGAGTAGTTTTTAGTTTAGTTGTCATTCACACCACTTAAATAAGCGCCCACCCAAGTAAATTTTTTAAGCACCCTGGGCGGCTTATTACGTCGAATACAGTAATATTTAAAGTTTCATTTTGGGGCAAGATATGTGAAGTTTGTCAATTTCTTCCCTTCATTTTGGTTCCAAATAATGTTTATTCATTTCTATGGTTACAGAGGAGTTTGTGGCCCACAGCGCCAATATACAGTGCCTGGCGATGGGTCACAAGTCTGGTCGCGTCATGGTCACCGGTGGAGAGGACCGCAAAGTCAATCTGTGGGCTTTGGGCAAACCACATTGTATCATGGTGAGTTGTGAAGTCAATTAACACTTTAGAGGCTGAATTAGAACCTAACAACTATTTTGACTTTGCCAGAAATGCCCTTACACAATTATGTTTATACCCTCTAATACAAAATGAAGTCTATTTTGTCCATTGTTATCAATGTGTTCACAGTCAAAATGAAACAGCTACAGTCAAAATGAAAAACATATTACAATATTTCCTCTAAGAAGTGCTGGTGGTCAAGGGTTTCTGAATAAAATAAGCACCAAGGCACTTGTTTGAAGAAATAGGGTATTAAAAATTAAAAACCTAAGATGAACAAGAGAAACATTTGTACATGTGTATCAAAACTATACCTGGGGGTATCAGTGTTTCACAATAAAATTACTTGACATTTACATTTACATTTACTTTTCCATAACATAAAAGGTTTTAGTTAATCAAAAAACCCATTGTTGGTAAGATGAAACATCCTTACAAATCTTCCACCTATTTGAGTTGTCAAAATCTGATTATAAGAGATTTTTGTATGATTAGGATCACTTGTGGTATTTGACTCGCCCCAGAAGGGAATGTTGAGCAGATTGGATAAGAAGATGATCTAACTTATCTCATTCATCTCAAGCTGTTGCTGCATCATTAATCTGACCTGAGGGTATCAGTCTTGTAACAGTTTATAATAGTTATATATAATAGTTTAATCGTCTGGCCTTGACCTGATGGTACACTGACAAAGTTTCAGATTGATGGTGGGTTCGGGCCTTTCCCCCATGATCTTTATCAATGGCCCATCGTTTTTTAAGTGCTTGGGTCTTAAAGGCCCACGCCAAAGATTCATGCTACTATTTAATAAAGAAAAAACTATATGTACCAGTAACAGGAAATGGAATTTGACCCCTCAAATTACTGAGTGAAGGGGTGCTTTGACCCACAAGAATTTTTTTAAAAACTGAAGTACTGCGGCTGAGTGACTGATATATGCCAAGTGTCTGTATATCCTTAAATACTGTTATTGTACCATATTCTGTACTGATTTGGTAATCAAGCTTTTTACGCAATAGTATTATGCATAAGTGAAAATGGAAATGTCACTTAAAGCCAAGTTGTTTTCCTAGAAGTCTCTATTATTTGAGATGTGACGATACAGATTTTCATTATACAATACATATCACGATATCTCATAGCGATACAATACACATCATGATACAGTATTTCAAATTTTTGACAAAATATAACACTAAATGTTCAGAAATCCTCTGATTTTTTGGCAAAATAAGCCATTTCAAAGTCAACCATATGAATCACGAAACAGAGAATGTATCGCCATACGTGTATCGTCAGATTAAGTATCACGATTCACGAATACCACGATATATTGTCACAACTCTATCTATCATGTTACTTTTTTCTAGTTGATAATAGAAACCGTGGCAATTGACCAAAAGCATTTGATAAAGAATTTAGCAAATAACTACTAACAAAATCAGGTTGACCACTAACAAAATTACATTGCCCTCTTTTTTAATAATGTTCACAAAATTTGCGTTTTTCACACAAATTTTGTATGATATGCTGATTTCATATATTTTGTGAACTGATAAGATTTGCTATATCTTTATGATAGCATTACCCTCTTTTTAATGGTTGACAAATCATTACACAGAGACAGTAAATATTTCATGTGTGCATTAGAAATGTATCGAACACAGATAGTAGCAAGCAATGAAGAAATTATGAATGGAATAACATCCAGTTCATCTAACATAGCCAGTCACTACACAAACAACCCAAGTCTGTCATCCAGACCCTAAAGCAAAAAAACTTAATTGATGACCAACCAAGTCTAGAAAAATATAGCAAGTCTAGATCGCTCAGCTTTAGGTGTCTGAAGTTAAAGCTTCTTCTGGGCTCCATTTTTTTATTATACAAGAATTGTCTAAAATGTTGTCAATATTGAAAAAAAATACTTCTGAGACTAACAACCCCTGCATCGGTCTCAAGACTCTAATCTCAAGCCTCTAAGACTAAGGTGACATTAAACATTTAATGACATGACTGGCTCACCGGGAGTGGTCAAGTGACCTTCTAAACAGGGTCAGTCACTCACTAGACAGAAGGAAGGATTAGCTGTCTGTGGCTAGCTCGATGTCGGGTCGATGGGACAGTTGTTTACTCATGCTGCACAGGCTCGCTGGAGAGTCCTGAAGTCCTGTCTCACAGATTTCTCGGTCATTAATCCCCGCTCCCCACTGCCCAATCCACACTCCCTCCTTCTCTACCCTTTCCCCCTCCATTATGAAACCCGTTTTATTTGATTTTTAGCCAAATAATATTAAGCGGCCTTCCCCTCCCCCCATATAGTTATGAGTTTCTTGTTTGAAAATTCTATTGATAATTTGATATGTATTTCTAGCAAATAAATTAAACATTAAGATTAAAGTTCATTTGTATTTTATGTCAATTCTGAATATTTTTATTCAATTTATCAATTCCAAAATGCTAATGTGAGCATTCTTCTTATGCTTCTTTAAAGAAATTTACAAAGAGAGGCTTAGAAATTTATCTTTTATTTTGATCTTGATAATATTTTCTTCATACATTACTAATATTGAAATAAAAGAATAATTATTATCTGAAAATCTAAAATATAGGTTAGAAACAGAGTACAGTACTTAGGCTTCAGCTTGGTAATAATTGAGGGCCTAACTTTCTGTATGAACAAAGATTATTATAAATCTGAAATCAAAATATACAACTTAAGTTCTTGAAAATTTAGGAATTCAAAACCAAAACAAATATACGAAGAAAGCAAGGGTTATATCTGGCCCTCCTGTCCTGTCAATTATACCAAAAACTGTTTGGTCCTGACGAATCAAATTTTGCAAACTAATAAACAGTCCTGTCTAGAGCTTAGACCAAGTTTGCATTTTCTGGAAACACTTTTTTTGGTCATTTCCACGGAAACGTCACTTCGGACTTAAGTTATATTGAAAACAATGGGCACAAGTTTTCTCAGAAACTATCACAACCAGATGAGTTAAATTTTGGTATGATATCTTGATTAAGTTTAAAAGCCATTTCTAAAAAATATTTTTGTCAGTATTAATGATCATTGATTGCTAAAATGGAGTTTAAAGATACCAATTTAGAAGTCTATCCTAAAAAAAAAAACATTCAATATTGGCCACTTGCATGATAGAATGAAGTTGTGTATTCATCACATTACGATGTCTATCACTTTTTCAGAGTCTAACAGGCCACACGACGTCGGTGGAGGCGGTACGGTTCGGCCACGAGGAGGAGATGGTGGTAGCTGGTTCCCTGTCTGGGGCACTCAAAGTGTGGGACCTCGAACAAGCTAAGAGTAAGTAGCCAGTCTACAATCATTATTTTTCTCTGTCTGGCTAAGCTAACATTCACGAACATTCGTCAATCTGCTTGGCTCTAAGAGAGAGTTATTTGTCTTCCTTTCAAATTATGAATTCATGAAAGTGTTTTTTTTTCTATGACTTGCTAAAAATGATTTTAGAATCAACTTCATAAAATATCAAGTATGAGATAATGTAATTTGAACAATTGATATTTGATCCTGCGGTCAAATGAAAACCTATAATCATAATTTCACAGTTTCGATACACCCCTAATTATTTTTGTCTGGTATGATATAACACTACATGATATAACTATTCTTAATTATATGTCCTCCTTGCTTTTACATAAAATAATTTCTTGATTGATATGGCATTTGTTCCAGTAATGCGCACGTTGACGGGTCACAAGTCTGGTGTGTCTAGTTTAGATTTCCATCCATACGGAGACTACACAGCGTCAGGGTCTCTCGATAGCAGCATCAAGGTATGGGCTTTTGCTGTCTCTCTTATGATGGAACTGATTTCATTTCTTAACATGATACCACATCTTTCTAGAGCAAGAGGAAAAATCATAAATGATGAAATTTTGATATTGAGCTATTGGGGAGAAAATTGGTCAATTGAAAAAAAAAAATACAGATATTTTCTAAATTTATTTGAAACATTCATTAAGTTCTACTGTAAACAATTGTCCAGTCAAGCAGAACACAATTAAATTGGATCTTTTTCACAACTTCTGAAAAAAATTGTCACTTGATGTAATCTCTTGATAAGTGAAAAGTATGATTGTAAGTTTTCTCTGTGTGATACCATGATTTGTTTATCGTATATTTCATGTTGTTTACCTGTTTCAGTTGTGGGATATCAGAAGAAAAGGCTGTATATATACATACACTGTAAGTATCAAAAACTGTTTTATTAGCATTATTGAAAGCACTTTTCTAGACTGTTTGCAGCGTTACCAACTTACCATGTAAAATGAGTGACTAGAGAAATATAGAGAACAAAAAAATAATAAATCATTCATTGCAAAGAATGGGGGGATGCTTGAAGATTTTTGTATTTGAATACTTATGGGTGAGGAAATGCTGACAAGTATGCTATATAACAAAGTAACAGTCCTGTCATAAAGCTTATATAAGATTACCGATATATACAAATGATTATAATTGATAAAATATTTGCAAAGGGTCGCAAAAGAACAGCTCACTAAATGGTGAAATGCTAAGGAAATTGAAGTTATTGTTTAAAGTGTGTAAGGCTTAAAACTTATATGTAAGTACACAAAATATTAGAATTTTACCATTCTATTGAAAAGTCTGTTTTCTGTTGAGTATATGGCCATTAACTGAATTTCACAGGGCCACACGGACAAGGTTAACTGTCTCAGATTCAGTCCAGACGGCAAGTGGATCGCCTCCGCTGGACAAGATGGACTTATCAAGGTAAATGTTTGTGACGTTTTATCTTGATAATAGCAATAATCAATATGGCGCGAGGACACCTCCCTTTCAGTGTTTCACATATAGAATGTGACTGTTGGTTTAAATCCACAAGGGACAAAAACGAATTTGCGCTATTGCAGATAGTGTAATACCAAATATACAGGCCCTATTGTTGTATGGTTCTGACACTCTTATGATAATATTATTATTAAGTTATGTACTTATATAATAATAAATACCTTTCATTGTTCTGTAGATCTGGGACCTGACGGCAGGCAAACAGTTGACGGATCTGAAACAACACAAGTCGTCTGTCAATGTGATAGAGTTCCACCCTAACGAGTTGCTACTAGCAACAGGAAGCTCAGACAAGTAAGGGAGACAACTCCTATTTTCATCTTGAGCTTCATTAGTTCTTTCCTTCTCACAACAGACGAAAAAAATTTACCAGTTGATATGTTAAATTACTTAGAAGATCTTGTTATGTAAAGATAATAAATTTTGTTCTGTAACAAGCTTGATATATTATAAAGAATTAAAAAAATCACAACTTAAGCAATATTATGATCAAACCTAAGTAAAACTCTCTCAGTATCAATAGAACCTTTAGTGAACCGACATTTTAGTAATGGTACACCATTGACAGGTCACTGTGAAACATAATAGCTACTAACATTTGACCAATCTCCATTCCAGAACGGTCAAGTTCTGGGACCTTGAATCATTCCAAGTGGTCAGCACCACTGACCCTGACTCCACGCCAATCAGGTCAGTATGATTGGACTCGCTTGTGGTAAATTATTCACCACCACAAAGTGAAAGGGTGATTTAGGTTTGAGCTCTGTCCATCCATCCGGGTGACCGAGTTAAAGGTGTCAAAGGGGATAGCTTAGATCAACTGTGTACCAAGAAATATAACTTTTAAAATATTGAAGCTATCAGGAGTTAAACGTGTTCCAATAAAAGTTTTTTCTGCACATTGGTCTGAAAAAGTCTAATTCGTCATAGGCCTCTCTGATGGAACAAGTTCATATCACACCAAACTTCTTTTCCTCCAAAAAATTGATTTCAATTAGAGAAGAGAAACTTTGTCCATGAAACTTAATGATAGTTACTAATGATTTTTTAATATTTCCATAAAGAATCCAAAAACAACACCTTTGATTGGCATTCCAGAAGTTGGTGTGATGATCAAAGAGCAAATATATTTAAGCAATGTTTTTACAATAAACAGGGTTGACGTACAAAGGTTGATATGAGATTGAGCAATGTTGATTAGTTAAGGTAATTGATGTACAGTGAGATTGAGTTGCTGATTGGAAGCCAGCTAGATGTCTTGTTTTGTAAAGACATTGCTTGTACAGTAGAACCTGGATATAACGAACCCCCAGGGACCAACAAATTTAGTTCACTACATCCGGTGTTAGCTACTCACGTTTAGCTTTCATACATAGGGCTTTTGAGGGGACTTGTTCACTATATCCGATTGTTCGCTATATCCGTGTTCTACTGTATATATTTGCTCTGTCACACCACCACTGTATCACTTGCTTGACAACGACATTAGGGTCTATGTCGAAACGTTGCTTTCAAAGAATAAAGAAGTAATCTTCCTTATTGATCCAAACCAATGTTATATTGCAGGAGTTTACTATTCCACCCCGAGGGTATGTGTGTGTACGTGGGCAGTAGAGACACGTTGAAGGCCTACAGCTGGGAACCCTCCGCCTGTCTCGACTCCGTACCCGTAGCCTGGGGGGAGGTCACCGACATGACACTTGCTCAAAATCAACTGGTAGGTAGTTATATCTTAACTATGTTATCACTTAATGTCACCTTTTTAGCTAATCTGGCCTGTAAGGCCCGATGGGCTTATGGCATGGCATGGTGTCCGGCGTCCGGCCGTCCGTCCATCCGTCCGTCCGTAAACTTTGTGGAATTTCGACGCCCTAAAAACCTATTTTCATCTTCTTCTCCAGAACCATAGGGCCTAGAAAGCTGAAACTTTGTGTACAGACTCCTTGGCTAGTGAGGATTATAAACTGTAGCTTCGGTAGCCCCGTGACCCCAAATAAGGGCCACAGGGGCCACGCTCTAAAAACCTATTTTCATCTTCTACTCCAGAATCATAAGGCCTAGAAAACTGAAACTTTGTGTACAGACTCCTTGGCTAGTGAGGATTATAAATTGTAGCTTCGGTAGCCCTGTGACCCAAAATAAGGGCCACAGAGGCCACGCCCTAAAAGCCTATTTTCATCATCTTCTCCAGAACCACAGGGCCTAGAAAGCTGAAACTTTGTGTACAGACTCCTTGGCTAGTGAGGATTATAATTATTATAATTATTATAATTATTATAAATAAGGGCCACAGGGGCCACGCCCTAAAAGCCTATTTTCATCATCTTCTCCAGAACCACAGGGCCTAGAAAGCTGAAACTTTGTGTACAGACTCCTTGGCTAGTGAGGATTATAAATTGTAGCTTCGGTAGCCCCGTGACCCCAAATAAGGGCCACAGGGGCCACGCCCTTAAAACCTATTTTCATCTTCTACTCCAGAATCATAAGGTCTAGAAAACTGAAACTTTGTGTACAGACTCCTTGGCTAGTGAGGATTATAAATTGTAGCTTCGGTAGCCCCGTGACCCCAAATAAGGGCCACAGGGGCCACGCCCTAAAAACCTATTTTCATCTTCTACTCCAGAATCATAAGGCCTAGAAAACTGAAACTTTGTGTACAGACTCCTTGGCTAGTGAGGATTATAAATTGTAGCTTCGGTAGCCCTGTGACCCAAAATAAGGGCCACAGAGGCCACGCCCTAAAAACCTATTTTCATCTTCTTCTCCAGAACCACAGGGCCTAGAAAGCTGAAACTTTGTGTACAGACTCCTTGGCTAGTGAGGATTATAAATTGTAGCTTTTGCGGCCCTGTGACCCCTAATAAGGGCCACAGGGGCCACACCCTAAAAACCTATTTTCATCTTCTTCTCCAGAAGCATAAGGCCTAGAAAGCTAAAACTTTGTGGAGAGACTCCTTGACTAGTGAGGATTATAAATTGTAGCTTTGGTGGCCCCATGGCCCCTACTAAGGGGGCACCAGATTGGCTTCTCCCTATAGCGAAATCAAATGTAAAGCCTGATGAGCTACAGAGCCCATGGCTCTATTTTTTTACTGCTCAAAGCTTAATCACTGGCTAGTAAAACTATTCCACAATACTATCACATATGATGATGGTGCTGATGGTGATGGTGATGGTGATGATGATGGTGATGGTGATGGTGATGGTGATGGTGATGATGATGATGATGATGATGATGATGATGATGATAGCTCAATGGTAATCTACATTACAATAAGTTCATGTGACATGTTGCTCTTGATGTATTCACCTTTCTTGAATATGTATGATTGTGTCACTGACAATTCCACATATCTTTGTTTTTCCGAAATTCATAACTTTAATGTCATTGAAAACCTTTTTTCCTCTCCTTTCAGATGGGATCTTCATTTTCACAGACAAATGTTAGCAGTTTTGTTGTTGATTTAACGGTACGTATGTGTCTACATCCATTGACCTTTTTTTGATCAGTGTTTAATAACATTTTCTCCTACTCAAGTAAAATGTTTAAATGTTTACAAGATTTGGTAACTGTAAGTGATTTTTCGGATTATTTACTGTGTTTTTTTTGTTTACAGAAAGTGAAACCAGTTGGAAGTTCATCAGACAAAAGCTCAGGTTTATCAAGGTTAGTGTTTGTATATTTGAATAGTAGCCGGCCGTTGCAAGCGAAGCGGCCCATTTCTTGGATATTCTAAGATGGTAAATTGGAATAGAATTGGTAATAAAGCAATTAATGTCTTTGGAAGTGTGTCATATGACTTTTACGAAACTCGTGTAAATTGGTTTATAGCCCTCAATCTTGCTCGGGTAATACAAAAATTCACACTTGTTTCGTAAAAGTCATATGACACACTTCCTCTAGTTATCTCTCTGTATCTGACTGTTGATGTTACAGTGGCAGGAAGAGTTTCATCACGGAGAGACCGCCCACTGCCTCCTCTCGTCAAGCCAGGTGAGAATATCTTATTGATGAACAGGTGATAAGATTTCCCTGATTTATTGTTGTTCAATACAAGTCAATTTGTAAAATTATGGTACTTAAAAGAAAATTGAAAATTATTAATCTCTATGGGAATTCAGAAAATGATAATGACATCTATCAAATTTAAGTCAGGCTTTAATGTTTTGATAGTCAGAACAAATAAATCTTAATTCAAGCCAAATTGAGTTGACATTTTAAATCATTTCGGGGTGATTTGCCCGAGCCAATATGCACGCATTGTTGTCATTAAACATAAGGAAATTAGTTAAATGAGCCAACGAGAATCAAAGATTCATTTAAGTGTTAAAGTAGATGATCTAAGTGGGATCTTTGACAAACCAACACTGTTTAGAATATTCCCATTTTCAAGGGAATTTTTAGCCAGAACACTTATTCATTAACACACTCTATCATTAAAGGTGTCGTATTGTGTCAAAATATGTCCAGGAAAAACGATACTTCATTCTTTTTAGATTACCAATCAGAATGGTTCAATGTCACTCAAATAGAATGTATTAATTACAAAGTCATCTGGTTTTCTTGATTGTCCTTTGACTGTGCTCCTGAAGGAGTTACCTCCCTTGCAGTGTCCCAAAGGAGGATGTGAGCGAACCGGAACAAGATGGGCGCGGAGACGGCGAGGAGAACCAGAGTGCAGACATACAGAGTCAGGACGACTACCGAGAACACTTCCAGCCCAACGCTCGGCAAGGTAACGTGTCTTAACCATAACTTGTCTTGTCTTGTCTTGTCTAGTCTTTGATCAATACTAACAACGTCCTCTAGAGGTGACTCTTTGCATATATATAGAAGCACAGTTGATGTAATATGTGTATTCAAAATACAAGGTAAGATGTTTTTACAGTAACTATTGCTCGTTGCCTACGATACTAACAAGCTGAGGTAACTTCTTGCATATACAAGCACAGATAATTGATGTGAGCTATTCACAGTCAGGACGACTTGTCTTGAAAACATTCATCTGATTCCTCTGCAAGGTAATGTGTCTCAACCACGGCTATCTATTTCCCTCAGTCAATACAATTCTCTCTCTCTTACTGGGCGACTCCTTGCAGATAAAGGTAATGTGTGCTATTCATAGTACAACGCTTGGCAAGGTTATGCGTACGTGTCTTTACCGTAGCTATTGCTCATCACTCATCAATAACATATCTTTCTTGAGGTAACTCCTTGCACAACACGAAACAAGGTATGTCTTAACCATAGCTATTTGTTGCGTTACTTAACTCTCCTTGCTCATATCGGGATAGATGAGCTTATATATCCTAAATTTGAAACAACATACAAATACTTGCTGTACAACTCACTCACCCCCACCACATTGAAGCCTTCAGTACCTCTGAGTTGCCATCTTAACACTTGATATTTGTCTCGTCTGATATTCTTACATATCTCAAATATATTTCTTCAGTAGAATGTGTTTCACCATATAACACTTTCTTTCAACATTTCTCTTTTTCATTAAAAGTAAATCCTTTGCAGCATTTCTTTTATAATTCATTCACTAAGGTGACCTTAAGTCACTAAGGTAGCCTTAGTGCAATGTTTAATGTCATTTTGTGCAACAGCCCTCTTGTCTGCTTATTTCTAAGGTTAATTATTTTTTCATGTTTTGTGTAATATTTTTGTATATTTTATGAAAAACTTA
Organism: Steromphala cineraria; assembly: GCA_916613615.1. Classification (NCBI taxonomy): domain Eukaryota; kingdom Metazoa; phylum Mollusca; class Gastropoda; order Trochida; family Trochidae; genus Steromphala; species Steromphala cineraria. The sequence goes on from OU744730.1 coordinate 10,752,092, forward strand.
TCTATTTAACTGTTATGTTTCTTGTGCACATTGTTTTGCTTGCTAACATTTTTTATTGCATCATAAACTTGAATGAAGTCATTTAATCGGTTACAAATGGCATTACGCTTAGCCTTCCATGTTGTGAGAGTGTTCAGTCTCTTTCCTCTTCATAAAAAACTTTCAAACTTGAAATACCTATAGTATACCTAATTTTCTGCACACACTTTTATTTGCTAACATGAGTACTTTATTGCATCAAAAACTTTTTGACAATCTTTTATTGCGGATGTCAGTTAACTGAGCCTCCATGTTGTGAACTTGTTCAGTTTCTTTACTTTCGATCAAAAACTCTTTATCTTTAAAGGGGCAGTTACATTTTTTGATATTTTTGTATTTGAAAATTTTCACTGATGATTGTAAGTTAATGCTAATTGTATTATTTTGACAGTGTCATAGATCTCATGACACAAGCCAATAATCCTTAGCTAGAGGACAAAGTATGGAAATTCACATGAAATCCATTGGCGGCCATTTTGTGTGAACACCTTTAATTCGTTTTATGTAAGAAAAAGGAATTGCATGGCTAAACTTTACGTTATATATTTGAAATATTACTGCTCCATTTAGTTTAAATCCAATGTCTTTCAATTGGAACCATTAATTTTCATTTTCCTGACATCACATTATATTCCCCCTAAAAACGTGCTACAGCCCCTTTAATCAAAGAGTCACATATATTCTGGACATGCTTCTACTTGTCATCACTTGCATCGTAAACTTTACCAACTTTTCGTATTGATATTAGGTTAGTGTAGCCTCTCATGTTCTGATCTTGTTTTGTCTTATATTTAACTAAAGAGTCAATTAATTTTCTGTACATGCTTTTATTTTGACATTTTTGTTGTGACATCTGTCAGTAAGCTTAGCCTGTCATGTTGTGAACTTGTTAGTCTCTGTACTTCCAGCTTCTCCTTCTAAACTTAACTGGAAGAACACAAAGAAAAAGAGTGGTGAGATTGGAATTATCCTTGAGATTCAGGATTTTGTTCAAATGGATTAGTCGAGTGGTGCATGATTTGGGATTAGTGAAGGTGATGGTCGAGATTTTGAGTTTTCTTGATATCTTAGAAAAGGGATAGTCTCCTACTTAGAAATATTTGGTGTTGAAAATTGGAAATATTGGTTTTAGGATAGTTATGATATTAGGTGGCGGTTCAGATGATTTATCAAAGAAGCTTTTATTCTACAACATTGCATGAAGAAAATGTGGAATTAGAAGTTAAGTTTAATTGTCATGCATTGCACATTGTATTCATGTTTATGCATTACTCAATACGGGAAAATCATCGAGAAGTTTTGATACTACTTCTAGTATAGTGCATGATTTAGGTGAGAAGAGGAAGTGGTTTGGTTTTATGTATATTTGGTTCAATTGAGTGTAAGTATTGAGTAGAAAGGCTCCGTTTCCCGAATCAAGCCATGTATGATTTAACATGTGTTTGTGTTTCAAGATTTATTTTGAACATTCTTTTGCTTCAGACTATCAAAGGATTTCCATTAACATAGGTAATGCATAAATATTTGTCAATCCATGACACGTTCTGATTACCGAGACAGGATTGGAAATCTTGATTCTTTCCCTTGATGTTATCATTTGTCCCATTTATCATATTTAAAGTTAGAGATTTTGACATATTGCTTATAGCTATTTGGATGAGTTGTTTCTTTTCTGTTATTTAAGAGTTTATTTGTTTTCGCAGCTCAAGATATCAAACTCACTTGGCACTTAGCCAAGAAACCTTTGGGTGAGACATTTCAGTATCACACAGCAACTGCAGCATAACACATGTATCTACCACGCTGCAGACGTATATAGCCGTATTACATGCTTACATTATAAGCTCACACACTGGTTGCTGGTCATATTGTAATAATTTAAGGTTACATGTAAATGTTCAAATGGGGCATGTGGAAACAAAGAACTTGAATATTTTATAGCAGAGTTTGGAAAAAAAAAATCTGTACTTTCTACTCTGCCGTGATTGGGCAAAACTTGAATTTGAGGTATTTTTGCATGTAAAATATAAAATCATGTCTGGCTATGAACAAGGCGGTATATTGTTTTTTACAACATTAGAAATGTACGCGAGGGACTTTATACTGTGGATAAATGACGTGCATGGGGGAAATGAAATATTTTTATCTATAAAGCATGTTTATTTACAGCCAAATAGTTTTTTTAAGTTTGGGATTTGGAATATATAATTTTACTTAATTTTGCTTTTGTATCCATAATATTTGCATATAATTTCATACCATATATTAATACTATTCAAGATCAAGACACTAACTATCCAAAATAATATCCCATCCTTTTTAATACAGATTGTTTTAATGAGCTGGTGAAGTTTGAATCACTAAATAAGAAAATAGCTTTAAGTGAATTTTGCAACTTAGCGTCTGAAGGTGAAACAAAGTTTTCTTTGCTTACCCTCATAAAATTTGGTTCTTTTGAAAAACCTGGACATGGTAATTTAGTAAAAACACAGGGGTTGAAATTACTTAAGTCATCAGAAGTTTGCCTTTCTTTTTGTTCCACAGGAACTTATTCCTTGTATCCGAATAATTCTCCATGATCAAATTGTATTTTGATTTTCTTTCAGTTTTCTGGACCTTTTTTCTTGAAAGTTCCAAAGCCCTTTCTAAATATTAATTGTAGCATATGAGTTTGTGGAGTTTCATTGTTCTATGAATAACCAAACTCATTTCACTCTTACCTAACTGTGTTTCTGAATTGAGTACTGTTTCAAAGGTGGCCTTTCACCTCCCTTCTAGTTTTGTTGCTGAATGACTGGAGTGCATAAGTCTCCTGACATGAACCCCATAGAGCATTACACAGTTCAGAAATGCAGGTACAAGTGAAAGGTTTGATTTGATTTCAATGAGATTCTTGAAAAGCCAGTCTTGTCAATACATTTAACTTTTTGACATAATTTCAACTTATTTTAGGCCACATACAAATTTATCCAGAAACTGAAGGACACATGCTTGCATTTGTTGTTGACATCGATGTTGTACCTGCCTGCTATTGTTTTTAGATGCATGATGTTTTCATTTCAGCAATCTCGCCTCCGAAGAAATTCGAGCCCTTCCCTCCCCCGCCTGATGATTGTGAGTGCATGTTACTTACAGCATCTTTCAGCTTGCATTTACTTTCTGATGGTTTATCATTGTTTAATGATTGCTTGCGTTGAAATAGAATGTTTTTTTATTTGCTTGTATTTTGTAAAATATTCAGGATCCATACATTGAAAAACTTATTTATTTGGTATAGGATTTACGAGTTGGAAAAAGAAGGGTTATAGGAAGAGGTTGCGATAATCATATCCCTGTATCATTACACTTCTATTTTTATTATCCTTTCACCTCTACAACAAGCTAAAAACTTATTGTCACTGGTTTCTTACGGGTGAAATGGTAAATGAATAATGTCAATGAAAGAAAATTTTGTACAAATTGTGTCGTGGAATTAATACCAAATAACCCTTCTTCTTCCTTTAAGAGTTAGTACAAAGTTAGGTAGGTAGATTTAAAGGCTATGTTGGGCCAAAAAAGCCTATTGTTCCATAGACTGATAAATAGAGTTGTCTCCCTTTGCAGACGATGAACCAGAGCCTGTGAGACAGCGACCAGCAAACCGTAGAACAAATACCTCAACAGATCGCAAGTCCACACATCGAGTCACACATTCCCCGCCACGTAAAGACCCGTCCCATGATCCTCCTCCACGTCGTGTCGAGAGGTCACCGCCCCCTGAACCTGCACGAGGGAGGGTCGCAAAGTCACCGCCTCGAGAACCATCACGAGGGACGAAAGCGAGGTCACCACCACGGAGAGTGTCCCCTGTCAGACAGAACCCATCAGGCATTGCAGCAGAGGACTTCCTGCCTGTGAGTTGTCTCCCTTATATGAGTCTTTGCTTGGTCATTACTGCAAACATGGAGGGCACTTGTCCATGAAAGAGCTTACATCAAGGAGCTGGACCGTTATAGCTCTAAAAATCAAGTAACATAACTCTGATGTTGTAATTCTTTTTTTGGATTGTCAGTTCATTTTAGCTTGTGTGTTTCAATAAGGAAAGCAATATAAGTGTAATCTTTCTGTTCATGTCAGAAATCAGCATTTGACTATGGAGGTGGACGAGATATGTCCGAGTCGGAGGTGTTGTCATCACTGGTGAAGGGACACGGTGCTATGATGAAGGTGATGAGTAGTCGATCTCGCAACCTCCAGATCGTCCGCGCCATGTGGACCTCCGGCAACACCAAGGTATGAAGAAAACATTATTCTCTATCACAGAGTAAAACAGTGGATATAGGTCTGATCTTTGTCGTCCATCTGCACATCCAAGAGAAATTAGATAGCTTTTCTCAGAAATTATTTAAGATTTTTTATGGAGTTTGAAATTGAGAAGTACTCAATTATTTTTTCAGAGATTTAAGCCTTGTTTTGTTTATTGACTATGTTTGAGGTCACTTTCAAAGGGGACAACTTTACTCCAGTGTTGAGTAATCCTGACAATCTCTAGTAGACACAAATCAAATTCCTATGTTTTTTGTAAATTGTTCACAGTAGTTCACATGATCCTTATCAAATTGCAAATGATTTATTGCTGCATCGACAATTTCATCATTGAGCACAGCTGAAGGATTTTCTAGTAGCCCTCAGACATGAGACGAAACCCCCCCAAAAAGAGTTCTAATCTAAATTCTGTATTGCTCATTATGGTTCATACTTTCCAGACTGCAATCGACTCCGCCCTGAGTATGAACGACCCAGCTGTGATCATTGACATTCTCAACGTCCTCAACTCCAAAACGTGAGTATTCAAGATCTTACTAAAAACTGTATCTTCTAGATTCAAACCTTAAGCTTGTCAGGTCTCATGAACAATCTTATGAATTAAACTTTGTTGGAATTATTTTGACACAGTTTTACATTCATGGTCAAAGGTCAAGGTCACAAGTTAGAAAATCAGGATTTTCAACATAAAAGATTGAAAAGTTGTGCTGTGAAGCTCTTTTGAAGGTCACATGCCAAGTTTATTTAGAATATATAAAAGGCGGAACAGACTAAGGATATTTAGAAGACGGAGCCAGTTAAATGATAAGTCCTGAATATACTACCTGTATGTGTATGTGTGAATCACCAATGAAACCTCAAAATTAAAACAAGATAGACTAAATACTTCTAATGGTCTGATAGACATTGTGCTAACTAGTAGCATGCCATGTTGACGAGAATATATGTAAATATATGAGTATTCAACATTACATTTATATTCTAAAATCAAAACTGAGTTTTGTTTGGAAAATATTCTTATAACTGTTAAATCTAAGGAGTCAAGGCGTATGATTACTTTATAAAGAATTGGAGAGTTAGCCATTTACAAAAATATTGGTAGACGTGATGGTATTCCTCGCCAAAATCGCAACTGTAAAATTTGTAAATCCAATTATGTGGAGAATGAATTTCATTTTCTTTATAAATGTCCAATTTATGAAGATCTATGTCTTAAATTCTTTGAAAATATACCTGTGTATATTAATGGAGATATCATGATCCATAACCTTCAAAATGATAAATCTGCGTATTTAATGTCCATTTCAAAGATGCTTTAATTTTACGTAATTTATTCAACAAATTCCAACTCTGAATACATGTACTATGTAACTTAAGTCGAGGTAAACCAAGCCTCAATATTATCCGTTTCACTCCTATACTGAGTCTAGAAAGGCTTAGTAGAGAGTCGCGTCAGCCAACGTATTGAATTGACCAATCAGAACTCATCTTACCAAGCCGCAATAGTCTGCCTTTGTACGTATAACATTGGAGGGTCACAGGTCGCAGAAAGGTTGGCTGACGCGACGCTCTACTAGGCCTTTCTAGACTCAGTATAGCAGTGAAACGGATAATATTGAGGCTAGGTTTACTTAGACTGTTTGTTAATTCTGTACGTTGGCCGTAGGCCTATCTTCTGAATAAATGATTGATTGATTGATTGATTGATTGATTGCATGTTGCAGATCTCTATGGAACCTGGATCTGTGCAGCACTCTGCTCCCACATCTCAAGGAGATGCTCAACTCCAAGTATGAATCGTAAGTAGTTCACGATTCACGTAACAACAGCTTAACTAACGCTTGTTGCACCTCCATTTTTGTGGATGGCGAAACGGGCGAGTTGGTTAGCTGTTGGTATGGTCAGTGCTGGTAGTGTTGCCTGACTCTGAGGGTGTGGGTTCAAATCCTGCATGCGACTCAACCTGAAAAAGTACAAGAATCTGTACTATTTAAGATAGAGTGATCCCAAATATAACATTGTTTACAGGATTCAAGTAATTGAGTTTATCTAGTAAGGCCTGCAAGACTTAATTGCATGTAAGTATGTCAACTTAAAGGCAATAAACTTTTCAAAAAATTTCTTTATTTTCCCCTAAGGAATTGACCAATAAATTTTCAGGATAGGCTAGGTTTCCAATCTATTTAATGCACTGCATCCAGACAATAGCAGCATCGCCATGTGACATCCGGAACAGTATTTCCTGAAAAATAATTATTCTTGTCCTTACTGCCAGCAGTGAATATACATGGTGAATAATACAAGATCATAGGCATTGGAAACACTGGAAATTTTGACTCTCTAAAACATATGCAGATGGAATAAGAGGTTGTCCATGTTTAACATAGAAGTTAGAGAGTGCAAAAGGAAAATGGATTTTCTTAAGCTATATAAAAGAAGAGGCACATAGATACTGATTATGATTGGAAATATCAACAGATGAAACAGGAATCTATTCTGATATGATTATTGTAAAACTGTATGAAACAGTTTTTTTCTGTCACTTTGTCAAATATGCTAAATGAAAAAAAACCATATAGGTAAAAGTGTTTGTTGTAAAACCAGTAACTAACTATATCATCCAATTACAGCTAAATCTCTTTGACTCTCATTCCTTTTCAGATGAAAACTAAAGTATGTTTTGAACTATCAGGATCATTTAAAAAGGTTCTGACAGCTAGGATTAAATAAAAGTTGTATAAAAGAAGTGAAGTTGCAAAATATTTTCTACTTTTCATCTCTCTCTTTGAAATTTCAGATATGTACTTACAACTGCCACGTCCATTAAGCTGGTTCTACGTAACATGGCACCGGTCATTAAGGCCAACCTGACGGCGCCGCCAAGTATAGGAGTCGACATTTCACGTGAAGAGAGGTGAGGAATTCATATTTTACTTCTTCATACATGTTTTGGTCGGATTGGACACAAACAGTTTTTATATGTTAATGATTTTAGACAGTCTACATTTTATGTCCAATAATGTTTAGTATGAGCTGCTCCAGTTGACCTGTTAATAACCAATGTTAGAAAAGCAAATCTCCTTGAAGATGTGTTCTTGCATACAAACATACGTTCCCAATTCTTTGTAACAAAATTAATTGTTTTCTACAATTCCTTACTACTCTCGATATTATGACCTTTAAGATATTTTTTTAGATTCTAGATAGCTGAGAAACCGGTGCATAGAAGACTTTGTAAGTGGATTTGCCACAGATCCAAGAACTGTTCCTCAAGAAAACTAAATATATCAAGAAGTTGAAAGCTTGTATACCCTTATAGTGTTGTTCCAAAAGAGGAATCTTCGGAATTTTTCACACCCTTTTGGCTTGGTGTCCCTTAAAATTTGAAAAAGGAGGATACAGTTCCATGGGTCACATTTGTTCAGAATTGACCAAAATGATCCCTTAGTCTGATCGCTTAGGACCAACACTTCCCGTCCGCTTTACACCTATCAAATGTTGTTATTATATGATAGATGAGTGATCTGTCTTCTGATTGGTCGTAGAAGGTGGTCGCCGACAATGATCATACCTTATGTTGACCGCGGGAAACGTCACGCGAGGTCAACATAACAATCCAATGACCTGGAGCTTAAATAGATCGCCACTACGAGGATACGCCATAAAGAGTTGAATAGTTTTTAAATAATTGAATAGTTTTCAAAATAACTGAAACTTTCATAAATAAAACAATAAAACAGTTGTTGACTTCAGTTATCGGTGAATCCAATGGTTTATTGACCTTGGAAACTTATGTTCACGAAACAGTTCAGAGGTCAATAGACCATTGGATTCACCGCAACTGACGTCAATAATTGTATACTGTTTCTAACTTTCTAATAAGAAGAATTTCACTTTCCAGACACAAGAAGTGCCACAGCTGCTACACGACACTGCTCGAGGTACGGCAGGTGCTGGAGAAGAGACAAGGGTTGGCCGGGAAGCTCGGCTCCACCTTCAAGGAGATCATGCTGCTCATGGGAACCCTGGAATGATGGCAGAGTCACTAGTTCCTTTATCTATCATCTGTATCAACACGGCAACACTGGCTCGCAGGATGTGATTTCTCCGCAGATGTCGAGTTTATAAACGGTGCAGAGAGTCAATGGCCAGGCCGTGATGTTTTTCCATCCAAACCGGCTATCAGTTGAAGCCTACGGTCCATATCTTGGCAGTAACAAAGATTTTGTCATCAATACACCAATACTGGCTTGGCAGTGAGTTGAATTCATAGGTCCATATTTACAAACTATCAGTAAACTTGAAGACATAGCTTGGCAGTGAGTAGAATTCATACGTCCGTATTAACAAGCTATGGCTATACTTGAAGACATGGCAGTGGTGCCCTACAGCCACCAGTCATTCAGATCTGGACAGCGGTCAGTAGTGACCCGAGTGTGTTCAGGTTAAACCTGATGAGAGTTCTGTTTCATCATTGGATCATTTTCTCGCTCTCATCCAAAAGCTCTATGCATTGATTGTAATATCTTTATATCTGGCCACAGTATCCGCAGCTTCACACCACATGGCCTTTCGTTGGCTTTGAGAGATTTGTTATCAACTCTGGAACTATGCCATGATCACTCTCGACATTCACTTCATCACCGCTCTCGGTCCATTGTAAGACTAAAGGACATTTCCAGTGACTACAAGTGTGAAACATCTGCTGTCCAAGATTTCCAAGATTTCAGTCACAAGATGAGTTCTCGTTGAGCAACTTGCCTGTCAGCTTCTTCGTGTAAAAGACTTTCAATTATGCTTTGAACAAACCATATTAAATACTAAATCTTGAAGGACCTGTATTTAATAATATATTTTTATATTCTCAAGACTTATTTTGGAGGTTGAATTGGCTGCTGAAGTTATTGATCAACATGAAGACAAACTGGTGTGGAACAAATATGATCGCAAGAGTTACCTCCCTTAGACTGAGGTTCAAAGTTGCTGATCTGGCTAGCTGTATTGAAATGCAATGGTGGGGGTGACGCTAGAACTTTAGAATGACTAACTTAGAACTTCTCAGCTGATTTAGACAACTGATATAAACCATGGCAAGTTATTTCTATGAATTGATCACAACTTCCACAAGCAGCTTCAACTTCCTCCCCCCTTTATTTCACCTTCGACTCTCCCACATCAACCAACGGACCAATTCATCCTCCCTGTGAAGGGGTGTAGTAACTGCTTGTACAAATTAAATAAACTATATGATGTCAAAAAGGAATTTGACAAAATGTACATGAACTTATAAACCGTGAACCATAAACCGTGAACTGCTTCAGAGTTGTGAGTGAACTATCATTAAGTGCTTGATTTGATTCTGTGTTTGTGCCTCCGGATTTATTCTGTCACTTCCTCAAATCTGTATATGTTGCTTATTTTGTTTGCTTGCTATTCATGCTGTTTTCACTTAAGTTTTTGCTAAAAATTATTCTGATTTCTCTCCATGACTGCATCAACGTACTCAGATTCAGATGCCGAGATTCCGACACGGAGGTACAAGACCAAATTGCCTTTTCACTTTGCATTTGTAGTACCTAAATCAATCTTAGCCCTTAGCATTGACAAGCTTTTAAGCTGATAATTCATGGTAATTTCAATTTGGATTCTGTTTAATAAACTTATCATAGCAGAAATCATTTGACAAGCCCAAATATGTCATTTAACAAAATTTAGAAAATTCATATATTTTTTAATTATGATTACCGGTAGATTTTACCAACACCTTTTACGAGCATTTTGTATTTCTAGTATCCAACCCTGAGATGAAACCCTAAGGCTGGAAGTCAAATCTTCTCTCCAATTTCTAATTGGCTGTCATTGGCTATGATTGATTGATGTACTACAATTGCTCAGTGAAAAGTGTTCAACACAACTAATCATAGATATTGATCTTATTTACATATTTATTTATTCAGATGTATCAGTTTATCGTTATTGGCCTCCAACATTCAAATATCAGCCCTGTGATTATGTCTCGTGTAGATCTCAGTATCAGAAAAACCAAATATTCCATTTCATCGAGATCAAAGAGTATCCGTCATTATTTATTGCGGAATCATTAATAGGGGATCGTGGAAAGCTGTAATCTGTACATCTTACATGACGTTGAATGGTTATTATTTAAGCAATCTATACTTGTCAAACAAATTTAAGGGATATTTTAATTTTATGATATTTAGCAGCATGTCAATAAATGAATATATAAACATTCATAATTTAAAAATGTTGAGATATCCCTTTATATTTGTTTCCAGTATATCAAATCTAAAGTAAGGTCAGTTACAATGTGCCAGTTTCTAGAACTTTAACTTTTATCTCTTACATTGAAAACGTATTTTGTAATACTGGGAAGAGAGAGGGAAGTATTAAATGTATCTAAAAACCTAAGTGAACTGTTTGATTTTCACCATTACCCTTATAAAACTGAATCTAATACTTTTCCTTTTAAAATGGGATCAGTTTTAAACGATAAAACATTTTGTGAAATATATAGTTTGTCAGTCATTTTGAATGAATTCTACCTATTAGATACACAAAAGGTCGTCAATTAAGGATTCTCCATTTATTAACTCATTTCAAAAGCTGATGCTCAGTAGAAGAGAGTTGATTGTATCCTCAATATAAAAAGTTATGGACCACCCAAAGATTTAATATTTTAAAAATTTCATTATTAAGATATCATATTACTCATACAATGATCCATATTCAACCATTATATGGGTCATTAGATGAATTATTAGATATCTTAATATTGAAAATATTGATGTTCCTTAACTTACTTTGTTGAGTGTATTTTTGCAAAGCTTAGAATTGTGGTTTGCTGAAAGCTTTGAGTTTGCACTGATTTCTTTGTCTTCTGATTTGCAAGCTTCTCAGTGAACTTTACTAACATAGTATATGTCGTTATTATTATAGATCTTAAACCTATCACTGAACATTTAAAAACATCTTAGTAAATGTGAAATTATGTATTCATAAGACCTTGTAATTCCCGTAAAAATATGGCAATACCTCATGGCAAGAAATTTGTGATATATTGTAAATGATACTAATGTTTTATAATGATTCTCTCAAATATCACTCTCAAAGGTTCTAAAAGTTAAAAGGTATATACAAAAATTGTCACTTTGTTAATAGTTGCTTAATAAATTTAAATTCATTTTGTAACAAGAATTACATTGTTACTTTTGTGTTTTAAGAGCCAAACCAGGCGTTTATGTAATGCCATGAAGTCTTATTGTTCAATTAAATGTCACTATCCATTCCAAAACCTTTAATTCATCTTTGTGTTAGGCATCTATCGTTCTATATCCTTTGTACACCGGTAAGAAAAAATGTTATGTAAAGTTTATAACTTGACTTTGTTTATACTAGGAATATGCCATGTTTATTCCTGTGTGATTATTACCATTATCTTGTATACTCTCATCCATGAAATAAATCTATTCTGTTTCTCTAAAAAAAACATGTTTTCTCACCAAGGTCAATTGTATAAAGTGGTTATCAATATCATGCCTCTGTCGGAATTAATTACTTTCTGTGGGTTTTTATACCCTGAATAGAATTAATCATTATTTGATACAAGGTCATGTTTATACAAAGGTTATTAAAATGTTGATATCAAATGGAGTTTGTATTAACTTCTGTTTATACCATGGTAATTATAGAATCAGTCATTAATTCTGATTATATTTCAAAATATTCATTTATAATTGCAAGTTAATGCTTAATGTATTATTTTGACAGTGTCAAAAATCTCATTACACAAGCCAATCATCCACAGTCAGAGGACAAAGTATGAAGATTCACATAAAATCCATTGGCAGCCATTTTATGTGAACACCTTTAATTCATTTTGTGAAAGAAAAAGGAATTGCATGGCTAAACTTTATATTGTATATTTGAATTATTACTGATTCATTTAATTTACATACATTGTCTTTTAATTTAAACCATTAATTTTCATTTTCCTGACATCACCTTATATTCCCCCTAAAAACGTGCTACTGCCCCTTTAATGGTTTTGATCATCAGCATTGCACTGTTCACTCGTGTGAATTTTGCAACATGTTAATGGAATAATGAAAATATGTTTTTTGTTTCAACTGGAAAGGTAAAACTTAATTTTTATTCTTTATGAAAAAAAACCCACCACAAGAGCTTTATATTATTCAGCATTATGTACCAGGTATAAAATTTGTATTTGTCAACTGTCATGAGGTTATGTTATGTTGCCAGGCTGAAAGTGATTGGGGCATATCTGTTGTTTCACCAAAGATATTTAAGTTGAAAGGTGTGTTTTATTCACGCAAACCTTTTAATGGCACTAACAAATCGTGTCGCTATATTTGCACTTTAAGCTAATATATCTACAAATTTGCTTCCCTAAAAACAAGATATGTGTGACTTGATTTTATATTCTTTGCAACTGAACACAGCTTAATAATTTAGGAAACACATTTGACTTTTGACACAAGATCGTGAGTGTGGTTCCTACATAAGGATTTCAAACATAAGGGTCACAATGCTGATAAAATATTAACAAGGTAACCTTTACTGTTGTGTTTGACTTGTTCATTTAGGCTGAACGTTATTTGCTAATGATCGGTTTATGACAATAAAATGATAGATAACAGATGTACTCCTCAGAAAATGTTTCATTCCAAGATACAAAATTGCTGCAATGTTCCAGAACTATTGTAGATGATTTTTCTGTAAGGGTTATTATTGTACACAACTGGACGACAATCGCCACCCATGCTTTTGACTGCCCACTCAATCAAAATGTTCTATGAGCAATAAGTTTGGCAATGCTACATGGGAGTTCTGTACAAGACTCGGTGGACTAGAAGTTTCCGCAAATCTACAGGGATAGACAATCGTTGAGAAGATCCTACCCCATTCCCCTCCTTTCTGATATCTGAATCTTTTAATTAAACAAAGGAGTTTAAATCAGAGGGTGAAGTCTGCATTTCCCATCCACAGTGCCTTGTCTGAGCTGTGATATTGGTGTAGGTCTCTGTGGCTACGGACACAGACGTATCATAGACATTCCATATATGTCTTTGCTTGCAACCATTGTTATAAACTTCTTTGAGAGGCATTTTAGAAGTTGGAAGGACAATAATGCAAAAGAATATATGGATGACAAGTTCTTTATTCATTGTATGTGACGTTTCGTGTGTCGTTCTCAAGCAGAGGAAGAGTAACAAAAACATTGCATACAATAAACAAAGAAGTTGTCATCCATATATTCCTCTGCATCATTGTCTATACAGCCTCTACTTCGCCCTTGTTCATTGAATGAATCTTTGGTGAGACGTCATAACGTATTTATTTTCCTTTCACTTTATTAAATATGATATGCTATGGTTGACAGAGACATTATAATTTGTAACCAATTGGTGCAAAAATTTAACCATTTCTTGCATAAAGCAATGTAATTTCATCTTTATGAAATTGAGTGAGAATCAACATTCAAATTTAATGTTTGTAGAGGTTCCAAACTGTTCACTTAACTGAAGGAAGCTCAAGGAATGAAATGGCATGGATATTGAAATACCAGTACTTAATTTGAAAGTGACCTATAAAATTTTATTTTGAAATATTATTTTTAATCTGAGAGATTGTGTTAAAAGAAGTTGAAGGAATCTGCAAAATGGCATGAATATTAAAATTCCAGTACTTAAAGTGACCTATTGAACTTCTTTTTGAAATATTTATATAATTCTGAGAGATTGGTGTAAATATTTTTCACTTTGTGTTACATTCACGAACCAATATTCGTTTTCCTGTGCTGTCCTGTGTTGTGACCCGAGTTGTCATGGTTACTGTATATTCTCTGGTTGGCGGCACAGAGCTCGTGTCAGAACTTTGTCTCTTTCCTCACAGCTTTAGAACAATTTGTACAGCAATAAATCATACCACTATGAACAAACTTGTGTTGTATTTTGGTACCATATTTCCACGAATACAACCCCAGGGTTCTTTTTCACTCAGCACCCCCTTACCCCCCGGGTTGTAAACGAGGCCCGGGTTCTATTTTTACCAACATGAAATGGCATTACAAAATCTATTGGAAGAGTAAGAAAGTGGCATTTTATAGATCAAAACTTTTCATCTGGAAATCATACGAAGATTATTTTAACATTGAAAACACAACAACTCGGATACAGTTGTACAATAGAGGTGTTAATATGATTGACCTGACAGTTTGTTTATTTACATTGCAAAAGGGAGTATTCGGTTATTATGTAAGGCCTGGGTTGTATTTGAGACCCGGGTTGTAATCGAGGAAATATGGTAAGTGGGATAGCACTGAATTTTTGATGAATAGTGCATGGTTCAAGTTCTACTAGAGGCTCTTGGCTGTTTCTCGCTGCTAATGGCTGAAATATTGCTAAACAATAACTCACTCGCTCTTGGCTAATTATTCTATGTCCAAAGGGGTTTCGTAAAAAGCATTGCATCTTTATTATCCCACTGGTATGTAATACTGTGGGATATAGTTATGAATCTGTAATTATTTTACTTCTGGAGCAAAACTAATACTGTCAGACCTAGTTCAACTGATAGAGGATATTTTATGTGTGTCCATGACATACCATGTTAACAACACAAGTGCTTAAATATTAGATGTTGTAGACGTAGTATGTCATGGGCACTAATATGATTTTGTCAAATATTGTTGTCGTGAAATTAAAGAAAAAACTTAAAAACTACCTCCCAGCATAGGTGGACTTATAATGAACCCCGACGTCGCAATGAAAAAGGGATAATTTGCCGTAGGGCATCAAATGAAAAATAAGAACCCCAATATGACTGCTCTCAAAGGTAATAATATTTGATATTTGTATCAAGCAACATGTTTGAATGTACCTATTGGATTTTCAACTCTCTTGAGAAGTTTTTTTAGTGGTTATTGTCAAAACATGTCTAAAAATACATTTCCTGAGCAGAACTCAAAACCTTTATGAGATTCTTCAATAAAACTTTGTATATGGGATAATCATAATGTAAAGAGAGGCTGTAATAGGTTTTTTGACTTCTTTCAATGTTCACTTTTTTATATTTTGCTCATCTGGCCTGTAAGGCCCAATGGGCTTATGGCATGGCATGGTGTCCGGCGTCTGTCTGGCCATCCAGCTGTCCGTCCATCTGTCCGTAAACTTTGTGGAATTTTGACTTCTTCTCCAGAACCATAAGGCCTAGAAAGCTGAAACCTGGTGTACAGACTCCTTGGCTAGTGAGGATTATAAATTGTAGCTTTGACAGCCTTGTGGGGACATCCAAGCTGGACAGGTCAATGGATAGAAACGACAAAAATTTGAATTATCTAAAGCCTACTTTCTTTCTCGTCCGTTTTTACGTCTATTGCGTCTTTCGTCTGTTTTTACGTCTATTCAGTCATCCTTTTGATCTCTTTTCTCCCAATCAATCAACTATTTTGGACCAGGTTCAGACATATTTATTGACTTTTGATGAACACATTAAATCCAACTCACTCTATTTAGTCAGCAATGCTTCTCGATTAATGGTAAGGGAGATAACTCTTGTAAACTTGAATGCAGTATGGCCTTAAGTCATATCATAACCTCTGATACATTGCAACTATCATAAATATTTCTCTTATTTCAAATTAAGTATGAAAATGGAGCGTTGAAATATGCTCTTTGAAATATTTCTTGGAAGAAAGAAATGTTGATTATCTTGAAAGTTACCTGGCTGATAAAGTTGTAATATTTACGCAAAGAATACTTGCATGCCACAATGGCTTCATTTTCTTGTGAGAGGAAAATATTTGCATCCCAAAATTAAGAAATTTTGACTATGGGTTTACAGTACTGTGAAGAACATTTACATAACAATAAGTTTTATGGATGATCAACTTCTTTATTGTAACCCCTTGCTTTCAAAGATCTGGAATGCCTTAAAATCATATACACAAAACAAAAACAACAATTTTTTTATCAATATTTATTGTCAATCTGTTTCCATGGTAACTCGCAGAGAACAGGTCATGATGAATGAATAGTGGCAAGATAGTTAACCCACATGACGTCATGACTCGCATTTGGTCCACAAACAAGAGGACTGTAAATATATTAAAATCCAAGGGCGAAAACAGGATTTTTGTTTCGACGGGGTGTGTCCAAGTTACAACTATCAATTAATATTTGGAGAATAAATTTTGGCAACAGGATAATTAACTTAATGACTTGATTAGGAACATGAAAGTTCTTATGTCGAAATTTACTATGTTTGGGATTACATTACACCCTTGTGCCTGCTCTGGACCCTCGCATGAAAATATGATAGTGAATTAATGCTGGTATTAACACCATTGTGTGAAACAATCACGAGATATTTTGACTTCAATTGAAACCAAGTGAGGTGGCCAATTCCACCAAATCAATATTTCAGCTCCATTACAAGCAATCGTGCTAGTATGCTAACTCAAATCTATAATATTGCACATCGGGGGTGAAAACACTAAAAACTTGTCAAATTCATTTTAACACTACTGAACATGAATAATATGCAGTACAGATGATACAAAAACATTTGGTCAACTATTTCAGTTCCTCGTCTTCAATAGGAACTTGGATGATCATGTGAATTGAAGGTTGAACATTAACAATTAGGTCAAGTTTGCACTTCATATATTCTTGATTTTTTTTTCACTGATAATTGATTAGATGTAGGTATTATACAGATACGGCAACAACTAAAGCAAAAGCATTTGAGAAACATTGTATTTATATGAGTTATCATAATAACTGCACAACAGTCAATAATGCAGAATGTTTTTGATATGCAAATTTTGTACTAGCTTTGCATCAAATTAAAACACATTGATATTACTTCAACTTGACTATATTTACCATGATCATCTTCATCCAGATATTTTCAATTCTACCATTATACTAATTAGAAACTGTCATATTCACATATTGAAAATGCAAAGTTATGAAATTTAACAATAACATGAACAACAAGAAGTTGCAACAATAAGGCACTGGTAGCGTCACAGATCTCGGACAGGGGAGATTACTCTTGGAGATCTCACAAACAGGGGAGGTAACTTGTTCAACAAGAAAAGTTTGGTAAGTTACTCATTTTCCTATTATTTTTTTTTTATGACAGAAAGAACATTTGATAATAAACTTATTTTTTTCAAGATATTTAAAAAATAGAAATGATTTATGATCAGACTGACATTTCAAAAATGAAATTTCATTTGTTTCTTTCAATATTTTGACAAATACTGTATATTCTACTGATATCTAACATTTCTAATGCCAATGAAATACTGCCATTTTATGGATGAAAATACTGATTCAAATTTTCTTCAGAAAATTATTGTCATTTTGTAACTAAAGGTATAAATATAGCACTAAATCTCCCATACAGAGCCACATTTTGCTAGAGGAATATATTAATGTTTGGTATGTACACTAAAAATATACACATCTACATCACAAAAAGTCTACTTTATCAACATTCTAAATGGTAAGTCTCTGTTCTGAATATGTTAGATACATATTACCAACAACTGGTCTTATTTCCCACTGAAAAATATGCCTTATAACGAATGAAGCAAATTGGCATTAGCAACTGGGAACCTTTTTGTTTCTTGACCTATTACAATCACCAACGTTGCCTGATGAAGAATAATCTAAAATATTCAGCACAGAGAATGGTAAGATCTACATTAAAGCAGAGTATACTCAAAACACCAAGCTTGGTCTGATGAACCACATCACATATAAGATTGCACAAGTCCACGCTTTCTTAGTATAGTATATTATTTAAGTAAATTATCCTCAAAGAAGGCAATCAAAACTATAAATGAACCACTTCATATTTTCACAGGGGCAACATTGCTATATAGATTCTTATACATATTTTCAAACAATGCTTGAAATTAACTTCTTTGAGAGGCATTTTAGAAGTTGGAATGACAATAATGCTGAGAAATATATGGATTACAACTTCTTTGTTCATAGTATGCGACGTTTCGACACAGATACTTGCATACGTCGCATACAATGAACAAAGAAGTTGTCATCCATATATTCCTCAACATTAATGCTTTAAATTGATACAAGAATCTATACCCAAACGCTCCTTAAAAACTTTGATCCATAGAATTTCGTTTGTCTTCTTAAAACTGTCAACTTCTGGAATCAAATGAAACAGCTTAACCCAAAATATATTTTTAAATTTTTCTTTTTTTTAGGCTTGAACCTTCATAAAACTAGTTTTGAATTAAAGTTCAAGAAAACATTTAATAAAGTGGTGAATTAGTGAATAATAAATTAGGTTACAATCTCATATTTTTATGACTAGTTTTGAAACTGACACTAATAATTATATAAGTAGTATCTTCTGAAAAAAGATAAATACGTTTATTTATTGTCCAAAACACAATTTGACTAGAACAAACAATAAATGTAAAAAAATCTAATGAAAATGCAAAACAGAGATCAACATAAAATTTCATACATAATGTAAAAGCAAATTGTCATGTAAACACAAACAAAATCAACAAAGTCTTTCATATTTTTTGTCTCAATAATTGCTTGCACATTACATAACGACACCAGTGTAATTAATAATAATATTAAGTTACAATCAATCAACTTGTGAACATGGAATTCAATGATGAAACAAATTGTAGTTATTTTATGAACAGTCATAATACAGGTATGATCAGGAATGAATAGCAATATCTTGAAATGATCTGGAATCTTCTACATTGGAATGTCATTATCATATTCTTGATTTTAAAAATCAGAATTCTCCCCAAAATATCTTTAAATGGAACCAGTCCATTCAAACACTCTATGATGTAATAAAATCCTCATCTCTATGACTCAGACGATTTATCTTAACAATATCCATCTACTCACACAATGGAACCAGTCCATTTAAACCCTCCCCCAAATTGAGAATATCTTCCCCAATTTCCTACTTCTCAAATCCCCTTTCAAAAATCCCAATCCTTTGCCCAAATCCCCCTCCATATTCCCTCATCACCGGTATCAAATCTTACATTGTAAATAAAACACAACCTTTGGTTTATTCAATTCATATGCAACAAACATGTGTCAAAAAATAAATCATACATCAATCATGTAAATATGTAGCAACCGCCGTCCAACAGCCGATGTTCATAGGGAATAGCTTGGTATCAACTTCGGCTGTTGTATCGTACAGTATTGTATAAACTGACATCAAAAATAGAATAACTTATTCTCCGAGGAGATATATATTACAATATGTACATGGGTCGGGGTTTCCAGGGCGTGACCTCCCGATGACGGGAGAGAGGTCGAAGGTCAATCGCTGCTGCTACTTCCGGAGGGGCTACCGTCGGCACCGCTACGTCTTCGGGACTGTCGGCCCTACAATAGAGACAGATATGTTAGTAAAAAGTTTTGTTAACAATTTTGCCTAATTGCCTTGAAATGATGTTCAGACATCATGGAAAATAATATTTCTACATCCCTGGTGCCAGATATGAGTAGTATTGAGTACTTGTGTCATTGAAGGGCAATTAGATGATAAATACATAAGAACAGAAAGTTTTCGAGACAATGACTTCTTCATTGCTAAAACTTTCAGGGCATAAGTGTTTTGCTTATAAAGGTGGTATGTGGGGGTTAACAAATAGGGATTCATAGCTTAATAGAAAATAAAATCATTTAGAAAATTTTTTTAGATGGCAACGAAAAAACAACATATATGCATTTTACATAAAATTATACATTAGCACTTAGAGAACTTCCAAAACATGTTCACTTATTTCATCTAAGCCACTGGAATTATGCCTATATTAGCACTAAGAAAGCCTCGTAAACCTTGACCCAATAATATGTAAAGTGTGGGAGGTTAGAGTGGGATATTTCAAACAAATCAAAGCTATTAAAATCTTGTAACTAAAAGTGCTTATTCAGCAGTATTGGCCTCTGTAGGTGTTATTCCCGAGGTCAAACCCAGTACATTCCATCAAATTCCGAACAGATTCAAGATGCGCAGTAAGGCATTCAAACTGTCACCATAACTCGGTCAGGCATCCACATAAAAAGCACATCTGGTTATGGATATGTTATCAAAAGCTCATTAAGAACAATTTCCTCTTGGTGGGCTCAAGCCTGAGTTCGAGCCTAAAGCCGCAACTCTTCACCACACCTTTCCACTTTGTGAGCTCGCGACGCCTCTAACCACATTGTAACACATTGTAACGGAGATAGCCACATCAAACATCAAACAAATCCAGCTCGGCTTAAAGCTTCACGCTCGCCACTCCTCAGTGAGGGCATTAGTGTAGGATTGTTGTCTCCTACTTATTTGCATAAGTTTGATTTATCTTACAATACATTGTAAACTTGTGCACTCAAAATTTACTTATTTGCATAAATATGAATCAACTTCCAATATAATCTGCACTTATGTTTACCAATGCAAATAATAATGTGTATGTCAGTTAAGTTACATAGAACATTTATTCATCTGCATAGAATTTTTTTTTTTTTTTTTAAATTTTCCATAGAATTCAATTTTAACATATAGCATGAATAGATGATACCTGTGAGAGATTACTTCTATGCACTTGCCTACTCACATATCATACAACAACTACTTTAATTGCTGCATGGAATTTTTCAATCTGAAACTTGAATACTGCTGATACATCTCCTAGTGGCATCAAGTGCACAAGCTTAGAAATTCATAATTATCTTCTACCAATTCAACACCCGTCTTAAAAGTGATAATCTCCCTTCAATTTATACTAGCAAACCGCAAAACCTCTTACAATAATATAAGATTCCTCTAATAAAAGTGTTCAAAATGGAATAATGTGAAACCACAAAGCAAAATCTAAAACCACAGAACTTTTGACAAAACCACACATTATTCGCACGAAACATTTAGGTTAAGTGTAATGTCAAACCATCAACATCAACATTTTCAAAACCTGTAAATATGCCATTAAAGTTTTGCCAACCCTTAAACCACAGGCCTTTTAAATGACAAAACCATAGGAATAAAGTGACAAAACCACACTACTTCAAACTTCTTACACCTTATGAATTACAAAACCACACAGCTCTTTACCTCTAACCTACCTATAACACACCTTTAACGACTTTATTCACCTGAATTTACCTATAATCACCTGAAGGCATACAGACAGGTACAATGGCGTTAAAACGCTCATAAAGCGACAAACCACATTTCAGAGATTTTCTGCTAAAGGCCTGGTATGCAAAGAACTAGAAGAATGTCCTCACTCCACACCTTAAAGGGACGGTTTTAACAGGGTCATAGAATGCAGGTCAAGTAACAAAGAGGAAATTTTAACTTTGAATTGATATTTATACTTTAACTGCACCATTCAAGAATATGCCCAAAGACATTTGATAGATCAATGTAGATATGAAATAAATATATTAAAAGAATTTCTTAACAAAATTCATTTCGCTTACATTGGCATTGAATAGTCCTCTGCGATGATAAACAGTATTTTTTCTATCTATTTCAGGTTCAAAAGTCCCCCTAAAATTATAAATAATAAAATAAAGTCAAATTTAATAGAAGAAATTCAACAAAGGAAAAAAAAGTAAACTTCAAGGTTGTTAATTCAAAGAATCAAATTTGTCATCTCAATTATGAAATAAGTCTAAACAATTGTTAGAGCTAAAATTAACTGGGTGCCTGCCGGAGTGGCCCTGAGCTGCCGAAAGTTGAACCCTTTTGAGTTGAGAGCAGTTGAAGATTTGAACCTCTTAATAAGGTGAGAGCAAGCGAACACAAGGAAGTTGACCAAGGTTCCTAAGTCAAGACAAATCCAGTATCATGAAGCTAATTTAGTGTAATGACTGACCTTCCAACCCTGTTAAGATAAGTCAGGATTTGATTAGTTTTGAATAAGGATTCTCCCTTTCAATGTGTTAGTCTAACAAAGCTAATTACAAGAGTCCTGAGGACTTTTTATGAATTAAATTCATCTTGAAGAAATCCAAGTGATTGCCATAGGGTATCAAATTGAGGACTGGACACTCCAAATTATCAGTTAATTTAACACTTGACACTTGCAATTTTCCAATAATTAATTGCGACAAAGTGCAAAAGAACTTTTGTTTGCTTGTGTTGCCATTTTTCTTTAAATTATTTCACAGGATAAAGCATGAATGAAGGCAAAATAAATTTTATTGAAATTTTTGTTAAGAAATGAAAAGATTGAAAAACTAGGAATACTGTACATGGACTGAGAAATTGTCAAGTCAAGTTCAATAAACTTCTATATTCTTCATTATTCTGGAAAAAAGATTATTTCTAAAGAGTGAGTTGGTGTTTAGCACCGTTTGAGCAATATTTATACAATGAAATTTTTAAATGCTGAAAGTTTATCATTTATCAAGGTGTATCATCATATATATATATTTTTCAAAACAAACCTTTGGTAAGAATAAGATCTTGAAAATGTTGGGGGAAAAAAATCTTCAAAAATTCAAAACACAATATTACTCAAGAACAACGAACAAAGTCATATTAACTAAAGTCAAGTACTTTAATCCTTTATCCAACAAGTCCTGCGTAATAATCGCAACGTTAATTAAGACGGGTCAAGTTTCGACGACGCCCGACATTCAATCTGAGCCAGACGAGCCCCTAGTAAAGTTGACTGTAACACCAAACGACCATCTGCCAAGATATGTATTTCGACAAACAAGAGAGACTTAATCATGTCTCACTATTGTATCGGATATTATCAAACACCGCGCTCTCAATGGCTGAGTGGGAAGGGGAGGTAAGCCAACCTAAATACACTTCATAAAACGTAATGCACTCTTTGTCTGGGGTCAAGATGAAAGAGAGGTTGCGTATAAAATCTCTTCAAGGGGCATGGTTAATAACGGGGCTGGTCTCAACGTATAAGGTGCAGGATGTAAAAGAAACATTTCTGTCTTCGACTACAAGTGGGTTGCGTGACTTACGGGGATTTCGTAATTTTACAAGTAATGATGATCTTATTGTCAAATCTTATAACTACAATCTCACTACAGCTAACTAAATTTAAAGTGACCAATTTTTAAAATAAGATAGAAAAGTTTGAAAGAGAATATTTTCTTATCTTAAGTATTCTAACATGTACTGATATTCTCTTATAGCTGTTAAGAATTAAAATTGAAAAATTAAAAAAAAAAATTTTTTATATATGTATAAAGCCACACAAAATAATTTTTTTTCATTTGGATTTTGTTCAAAATAAAAGTTTTCAGTAAGTTTTCTGATGTTCATTTAATTTTGCAAGGGTATTATTAAAATTAAATATTTATCATTGACAAAAGAAACTGTCTTATCTTAACATATATTTTAGATTTGTTATAGATAATATTTTTATATTGTCTGTTAAAGAAAATATCAAAAACAAATACGGGGATTCTTTTGTATTGTCCATATGAATATATCACATTTTTAACCTTTCCTGAGATTTTTTCTAACAAAGAACAAATTTTATTGCATAAATCATAACACTTGATTTAAATGATCAAGTATTCATCTGTATTCATCTGTATACAAATCAGATTTTATTATTTCTACATTTCATAATTTAGATTTTTATCAAAGTTAAATGTCTCCCTTAATGACTGATTAAAAAATTATTTCCTTATCAAAATCATTACAAACAACTCTCTCTTTTTGAGCAGAAAATATTTCAGCAATTTTTGCAATTTAACAACTATTAGCGCTAATCTGGCCTTTCAATTCACGACTCGGAATAAAACTCACAAAGTGACAAACATCTTTGATCACAATGCTCCCATAGTAAGATCACCTTTAAATGGCCGCCATCGGACGTGCTTGGATGATTCCGTATCTAAAGACAGGAAATAGGGGCACAGGACCGATATAATGCGGAAACCTTTAACACTGTGACTGTCTTCACAAATTTCTGATTGATATCACAAATATCCGATTGATATCACAGAAATCAACTCTTACACTAATGTTGTTCATCAATAGGCTCAAATCCTAATTGAACGTCAACACGTTCATTTGATAATAACAATAACAATGCAAATTCTAATTGAACCTCACCAAATACACTTGATAATTACAAAATCTTAAAATTCAATTGAAAGTTAACAGGTACATTGATAAATCTAGATAAGAATAATAAAGATTGATTATTTCAAATCAACATAATGCCATATTTTATCTTTGCAAATCTATATTGAAATTATTAATTAGATTTTGAAATTTTGATTTTGGCGCAACATATTGAGTGGATTGTGTGTAATTAAGCAGATCGGGAAGATAATCACTGCATGGACGCACTCAGGTGATACACTCTCGGCCAAATCTACCTGACGAAAGATAAAAGATGTTTTAAAGCCCGGAGTGCCATATTAGTAACGGCCAATGACATTGATGCAAGCTTTGCTAGCCTAAGTTGCATTAGTGCAAAAAGGTAATTTTTAATTTGAGTTTCCTACTGAATGAGTTCACCGAAATCCAAGTGGGCGATCATCTAATATTCTAGCAACAGAATGATCTATTCCTTTAAAGGGGCAGTAGCACGTTTTTTGATAATTTTATATTTTAAAAATTGCGCTTATAATTGTTAGTAAATGCCTAATGTATTATATTTACATTGTCAATAATCACATTACATAAGCCAATCACCCATAGTCAGAGGACAAAGTATGAAGATTCACATAAAATCCATTGGCGGCCATTTTTGTGTGAACACCTTTAATTCATTATGTGTAAGAAAATGGAATCGCATAGCTGAACTTTACGTTATATTTTTGAATTATTACTGCTTCAATTAGTTTAAATACATTGTCTTTCAATTGGAACTGTTAGTTTTCATTTTCCTGACATCAACTTATATTCCCCCTAAAAACGTGCTACTGCCCCTTTAAGCCCATTAAACGTTGAGCGTGTTATGTAGGTTTAAATAAAAGGTATCAAATGTATCAATGCAAGATCTCATCTTAGTGGTGGATCCAAAAATTGTAAAATGGGAGGGGGCCGCGGTCATCCTCAAGATTTGTTAATTTTGAAAGAAATTTGAAAGGAGGATAATGGATTTGGTGGGTTTCTAGTTGTTTTTTGTTGTTTTTTTCAAAAAAAATTTAAACAAATGATAAGATCATAAGAAAGATTTATTTTTAAGAGTAACAATAGTACTTTATTGTCTAAAACTTCTTTTGCAACAACTATTCAGGAAGACTAATAAGAAAAGTGTCATCGCCTGAGTATTGATTGAAGATTTGAGACAAAGGGTGTCAGGATCTATCACCAGAACAGTCTATGACAATCACTTCTACCAAATGTAAAATGTCAACTTCAATATCCTCAAAGAATATTTGGATCTACTTTGTCTTTGTTGCGCAGGTGTGCTTATTGAAGACAACAGACATATTGTCAACCTGACATCCATACAATGTTGAAGTGACGACCAGATTGTTTCATGGATGAGCGACCAAAGTGTGACCATCCCAAGATGCATTGCTTACATAGAATTGGCCAATCAGAAACCCATTACACTAATTAAGCAGAACATAGAGATAACGATCATCTGCTAACGAAGACCTCTCACAGAGTTTGTTCCCAGCGGTTTACGATTCTAACCGCCCCTTCTTTACACTTAAGATAACACACACAGCTTTTTTACTCAGCCGAAAACCTGGTTCATCTTCTAAGAGCTGTATTGTCTCGACTCGATGTTTAACATTGTTGGTCAGTGGCTCCCCCTGGAGGCAAAAACCGTCAACAAAACACTGATCACACGATTAGTCTCGGACAAGCCTCGGACTTATCACAAACAATGCTCTGATAGCCTTTGGCTCGCCACAAAGGGAGCTAACTCTTGAGATCCACGGGTCATTTGTTTGGCCGAGTGTTCCGAGGTGATTAATGGACACTTGTAAGTGACTTGGGCTTTTTGAACAAGACTTCTAAATCAACTGATAAAATATGATTGATGAAATGTGACAACTATGTTATGACAAATGATAGAGAACTTGATTTACGGCAATCTTCACAATTGGTCACCAAATTGTATGCCTTACTTTGCAAATAGTGCACAGACGGAACAGAGGGTGGAATAATTTACAAATCTGTCACATAATTAGTGAATTTCCAGCTCTGCCAATTCACAAGAAAAAATCTCTTTTTTTTCAACAAAAAATACAATCATATCAATTTGAGAAAACAAACAAACCCTGATGAATCAATCAAATTAATTCCATCAAAATCTTGACATGAAAGGCACAAGTGTTATGTAATCTGCCATGCAGTTGACGAGCTTTGTAAACTACAAACAAACCGATTGGACATGCATAAAGAGGAACCAAGATGATTGGCCGTGTATCAAAGATAACAAACACTGCGGACGCAACACCCGATATCTCAGGTAGTCAAGTAGGGTTGTCACGGGTCAGGGCGTGAGCGGTTCGTGTTTCTCACAGGATTATATCGGGTGTCATCGAGCGACTGAATTGAGCTTCATATCATTCATCTCGCGACACACGTGTGCGGTATAAGTGAAGTAAAAGAAGCCAGCCAAGAAAAACTTTAACACTGAGCACAAACTCCTTGCAGTGAATAGGCAGGCATTGAAGTAGCAGTAAGGAGATGGTAAACATGCATGATAAGAGCTGCGGAGGAGCTTATGAAACATCTATAATACATCTGTCAAGTGTCCATGCTCTGGGCTAGATGAAGCAGTGCAAGCTCCGAACAGGGTTCTTCCTGTGTGAATACACTGCATGGAGATTTGAATGGAAACATTGCAAGTGGATTAAGCAGTCATGATCTTACTTCTTTGAAGTGACTTCTAGATTTTTTAATATAGATATGCACCTTCACACTCATCTGTCACCTAGATTTTAGCAAAATCTATTTCAACAAAATATGATTTTTGTGATTATTTGTTACTAAAACTATCAGAGAGGTGTTATTGAGCTGAATGTCAAGTAAAAAAATATTTTTATAAAAAATCTAATTTTGAAAACAATTTTAAATGGTTTTGGTTTATAATGGCGCTGATAAGGTATTACATGTCTTCTATACCAGCCACACCAAAAACATAAGAGTATCAAATTTATACCTTCATCAGTCATCCCCTTATCACGGTATAGATCTTACTCAAACTCAGGCCTAATTATCAAGATCTTCTGACAAAACTTAATTATAAAAGAAATCTTGTTCAAATATCTGTAAACTTTTACCTCAGCCAATTAGAAGACTCAACAAATCTGAACATCATAAAAAGAACTCAATTATGTGAGGGAAAAAAAGGTCCTACAAATGTAACACAAGGCCTCGTCACCTGTTTAAGGGCGACGACCGTAAATCACAGCACAGGTAGCCGACTCCATTAAAGCTCCCTCTGTGCTCGGGGACATTAATCAAACCCCATAGTATGCTGGAGATGGGGAGAGGGGAGCTATGGGCTGGCCAGGGGTACGGTAAGAGACATGATGTGTAGCAAGGTCCACAAAAGGTTCCTGGGAGTCAGAGGGGTTAATGATTACTAAGGTAGTTGGAAGTAAGGTACTACAGCTAAGGGACTAATAAGGTACCTTAGCATGTTACACTGTCAGAAATGGCTCATCAGTGCTTGCCACGGATAGGGTTAGGGGCATAAAGGGTACTAAGGTAAACATTGGGTTGTCAGAGTAAGAGGGGTTACCGGTAGTTACACTGTACACAAGGGCTCACAAGTGCTGGCCAGGGTTACGGTCAGGGACATGATTGGAAATACAGAAACTTGGGTTCTTATACTGTACACTGTATGCCTTTGAGTATATTTTCATTTTGGTAATCACTTGGAACCATTTTCCAAAATCAAGTTTAATAATATCTGCTTGGCCAAAAACCTTTTCTAGATTGTGGCATGACATAAAAATATTCCATTAAACATTTATATTTTGATTCCTATAATTATTGAATTCAAAATGGTTTGAAACCTTCTTAAATTTTCTCATAAAAAATAAAAAGCTGATAAATTGTGAGGAGTCAAAAATAACTTCTTCCGTTTACAATGTCGAAAGAAATCTATTAGGACTATAAGACACAGAATTTCTAGTTGACCATGTGGTTGGATTCGCAACCACAGGTTACTTGACACAAAGGGATCTGAATGGAGGAATATCTGGAGAGAGAGTATGATTATGAGTCGATGAGGTCTCATTGAGTCGACATGTGGGACTGTAAGAATAGTATCTCATCCGTGACATGTCACCCGCAAAGACAAACAACTCACTCGAGACAGTAGATAATGAAATTAGTGGAGCGTGAAATAAATTATTGCAGGAGTTTTATCTTATTGCAAAAATTTCTTCAGCGCAAAATTACTCCATGATGAGGAACTTTCCATTAATCAACTTTTGATTTTAGAAACACTGTTACATTTGAGACTTCTGTCAAAGCCACATTAAAATACAGGTACAGAGAAATAAAGAATTCTTAAATTCCTGGTCTTTGATCTTAGATTTAAGATCAGACTAAATTGTTTCAAAGCATGCCATCGGGTGAAAGGCAGACTTTATGAGAGCTGTAAGATTGTATGGGTAGGGAGCTTTAAGGGGTAGAGAGTGGAGGGTAGAGGGGTAGAGAATGAGAAATGGAAGGAGGAGAGATTGGGGGTGCCCTGCAAACAATAATCTAATCTGTTGGGTCTGGAGGGGCCGGTAGGGGAGGTAACTCTACACCTAATTACAGGGTGTCGGCAAACTGTGGTAGTCGGGGGCGACCCGAGACCCTCCTCCCTTGGGATCCAGGCTTTCATCGAGGGACACGGCAGGTGCATTGTGGGTCTGGCGAGCGACCCCTCGTGACCTAAACGCCCCTTCATACACCCGGCTCAAAAACTCATTTGTTACGAGCTCAGTTCCTAATCTTCCCTCAAAACATACAGGACATTAACTTGTTCTTATTATTGCATTTAATCTCATTTCTAAAAAACTTGGACCACGAAGATATTGTGTATCATACTGAAGCTGTGAACTGATTAGTTTGATTAAAATTATGGGTCATTCCACGCCTGATAATGGCCCAAACTAACACAATCCATGTCCCTTAGGGCATTTGGCTACCCACAAGGCCCTTGGCTACCCACAATGCTTCTGGCTACTGTCAGACTAAAATCAAACGTGAAAGGTCCCCTCGACCAGCTCTCAGAGGGTATTGTACACCCAACAACAAAAAAGAAATAAAACGCAAGAATGAATAGAAAATATGAATCTTATTTCTTTCTCAGAGTCGAAAATAATGAGTATTTTTTGTGCCTTGGCAAACATCATAAAACTAATGTGAAGTTGTAGAAGGGGGATTAGTGTAATGTCTCTCACGCAATGGATCGCGGACACACGGACGGACTTCCATCCAGTCGCAGGCTGTTACAGGAAATAAGATACGACAATGTACTCAGCTCCTGCAACAATTCCCTCTACGGCCTCTTTCAGATCCAATGAGCTACACTCACAAAAAGAAAATAAAAAAGTGGCAGGGCCAGGATTTTGCGAATATAATCCTTGGGGGAAAAAGAAATGACCTATTAATGTTGGGTGTAAGGTTGAATATACTAACTTTGATGTTCAGCTTGTCATGGATGACTTCCCTTGCAACTGTGCCCGATGAAAGACCCGGATTTATTTCACTCTCGAAGAAAGAAGCACATTTTACGACAGGACACTTCTGGGATGCATCAAAAACAACTGGACGCGTTTATTTCGTTTGTTTTCTTTGAATTGACATTAATGACCACTACGTGCTAATTCTGAAATAATTAATTGAAGAATTCACATTTACTGCGGAGCTGATGATGATTGGGTCTAACAAGGCAGAAAAACCTCCACAAAGTAGCCCCTATTATTATTTGGGGTCATTTTCTATGCAATATGTTACAAAAGCTCTTTTGCTCATCTGACTTCCATGTTGCCAAATTTGTCAAATAATGGGAATCTGGGTGACAAATGCTAAAACTGTCAGCACTGCCTCATGTAAACATGCAATTTAAACCTCACATTTGATGTTATGCTGGTTGCTTTATTACCCCATGCTAATGCTAATAATACCCACTTTTTTTCAGGCACAGTATGATATGTACTGCATTAAGTATAAAGAACCAAATTATTTACAGTATCATATTACAACATCATAATCCGCCCAGGGCAATGTGGCTATTTTGCCGTCAACTCACAAAGAACTAACCTCTAAAAAGAGCTTGTATCCGACATGCTTTAAATACATTATTTCCGAATCAGTACTGCATGAATTATTCCCTGAATACGACCCGCGAATCACAATCCCTGGACAAAAAGAGAGAGAAGGCAGAAACAGGAAGCCGACAGCTTGAAAGATTCATTCGGCAGGGCTACGAGGGTTAGAGGGTCCCATGGTTGACATCTCTAATTTGTCAAACGGCTATCAGAGTAGCGATCATACCCTTATCGGTCTAGTGGCTATTGTTGAGCCATTATCTCCCGAGGCAGATTCAACGAGTCTGCTTCCAGATAGTCTTGCCTTCCAACCACCCGGGATGCCCGGTCGCTACCCAGGGTGTGTCGGGAACCCCCTATTTATTCTCTGATGGATAACTTTAGATCATTAACTTAGACCAGAGGAGTTGATGGGGCAGTCTTGGGTTAATGTACCAAACAAAATATGTAAGGGTAGATACTGGATAAGATAAGTTTTGGAAATTCTAATTCTTATTATGAATATAAAATCAGTTATAAATGGAGAAATATCTTTTTTTTCATACATTTTGTAGAAATTTTGAATTAACTTAGACCAGAGGGTTTGATGGCCGCCTTCGGTATATGTACCCAATAAAATATAAGGGTGTATCCTGAACAAGATAAATTTGGGATATTGTAATTCTTATTACCGTATGCATATTGAATCTGTTATCAATGAAAAAATATCTTATTTTTCATAATTTCATAATATAACCTTAACCCGATAGGTTCTGTCCAGTAATCAAATAACTGTCTATGCTGTCAGTTGAATGGTTGCTTCTTTTGGTATATACATGTAAAATGATTTTTTATTCATAATCAAATTCTTTGAAAAAAACTACTGTCACTATCTCTATTATTTCTATGAAATAAAATCTAGGTTCAGGTTCAGGTGGATAATTTTGAATTTGGTTAAGGTAAAAATAAACACATAAGTTGATATATGCAATAAAATCTTATATCACTGATATAAGATTATACAAAAAAGACATTATTACATAAAATTACTGCCTGAATAATTGAAACAATTGCTGTAAATCTTTGACCTTACGGTACAATGAGACAAAATACAATCAACTTAACACAACTACGTCTAAGATGATTTAGCTAGGATGAGCCCAATAGACCAGCTAAACGTTAACACAACCCTTTGTAGGACGGCTTCCCACTTCTGCTATGTGGGTATCGTGGGTATTCATGTCTCTCCCTCAGTTATATCACTGTAACAAGCCTTACCCCTCCGCCGAGTGATTTAATCAATTTACACTGCAGCCTAATTGAATCTGAATGAAAGCCTGTGCACAACGAGGACTAAGAAAGGATGGCCTTGCGTCGGAAAATGCATTCGTATGTGGACCATGCGCCGGTTATTGTACGAGGAGGCAGTGACGGCAGTGATGGGTGATCTCGCACAGTGAGTCACGGTCCTCGCTAGGCTTCTCCAAATAAATTATGCACACTTGTTCACAAATAAAATCCCCCTCTATTCGCTTCATCTGTATAGGTCCTTCTTAACATCGAGAACAAAAGTTTGCGGTTTGAAACCACAAACCCCGCTTTGACTCCAGGACCCACCAGTGAAGAGGCTGACAGACTGACAAGAGAGTTGCGGTTTAGGATCAGACCTCGTGCCCTTCTTCCCATAACACTGTAGATCTTTGGAATTGACACTGACCCCTGAATAGATCCCTTGAATGGCCGGCCCTATTGTTGAACGAGCTTCACCCCATGTAATCACTAAGTAGGGTTCAGTGATGCCTACCCATAGTGTAGGCTAAAGAGAAATTCCCTGAATAACAACTAGTCGATAAGATTAATCTTTCACCTTAAATACTGTTGGTTTTCTTAATTGTCACTGACCCCATAATAGATCGTTTAAATGACTGGCCCTGGTTGAAAAGGTTTCACCCCTAGGTAGGGCTCATTGATGTAGAGTCTTAGGGTAGGATAGAGAGTGATTCCCTGAATGAAAACTGGCCAATTAGATTATTGTTCAATTATATGTAGCCTGAATGGATCATATAAAGAGACATTGTAGACTCTCCTATTCTCTCAGTACTGACCAGTCTAAGCCCTTAGATAACCCTTCAATGGACAATTACCCATAACATTATGCTTAAGTGGATTTGTCATTCAACAATGGCCAATAATGTAGGCATAATGACCCTTCCAATGGACAGTGACCTTCTTTCCCCTTATAAAGAGTAATTAACAGAAACCCATTAGTAAATAACATAATTGCTGAATTTTCATTTCGTCAAGAACATTTTATTTAGTGTAGCAGATGACTTTCAATCCTTAGAAAACAATTTCAGGAAAGAAATCTTTCAAATTTGATTATGTTCTTTGAACAAGAACACTGGACATATGTTTCACAATATAAATCTAATAGAGATCCTACTTAAGCCACCAGCATAACTTTAAACTGACCAATACAAAAGTCCAAGGCAAAACTGCATCAAACTCTTTAATCACAAAGTCTAAATAGTCACCAAAGGAAAGTGATACTTGCTAAATAGGCTAAGATTAATGCTTAATTTCACTACTCTATTGTGCAACCCACGTGTGTCCCCCACCAAGATATAAGCTCATTAACCCCACCCAACTCCCACCCCAATATAAAGCTCATAGCCCCCTGCCCCACTATCAAGAATATTAACCCCATCGTGCCCACCTGCTATTATGGTCCTTACATCTAACAACATTGTTAAACTCTCATCACCAGTGGATTCAACCTCTACAAAGGACACACACACACTAATCAACCTTTAAAGACCCTATAAACTGACTACCAGCATATTGCTTCCTTCTACGGCCCGCATGCCCCATAAGACCTCGGGGTCACCCAATCAGACCCCGGGTCGTGAGCAGATTGAGGTCGCCAAGTGACCATGACATCTGCTCTAACGTTGGGGTCAATAGAGTCGTCTTGACCCTTAACAATAACATGGATACACTTTACTTGGACAGGGAATCTAGCTGTATAACTTTCAGCAACACTGGCGGATCTCAGAATTATGAAGGGGAGGTGGGTTCACCTATTAAAAGGGGGTTCACCCTCAAGGATCAACCTATTTACAGATGAATTAAATATTTTCAAATATACAGCACATACAGCAGCAATGCAAGAATATTTTTTTAGTGGATTCAGAAGGGGTTAAAATGGTTTGAAAACTCCCTTTCAAAATTCTAGAATTTCTGACTGGTATTTAGGTAACTATTTTACACATTGCATGTTGACAAAATGTCAGCCTTGTGGTCTGCAGAAGTTCTGTGTTTCTTTCGAAAGTTTGAGATCATTTTGAATTTCGTCAAGACAAAAGTACTACCAGTTGAACTACTTGTGACAAATCTCAAACTCAAATCAACAATGAAGCTAAATAATATCATTGAATCATATGTTCCACCTCAAATTTCATTTCCACAATAAAACACCTCTATCCCTCTTTTTTTTAAATCCCTAAATCTGTTGTAAAAGAGACCTTAAGCCAGTCTAGATCACAGGAAGAGAAAAGTTCTACAATCAGCTGAAGATCGACGAACACAATGAGAGGACACAATCAGATCATAGATGATATGTCTTGCATAAACTATTGTTAGGGAAAAATATAAAAAAGTACATTTTCTAAAAATGCCTCTGCCCTTTAATCCTGTGAAATGGAGACTAAGTCAGTCTAGATCTCGGTGAGGACAAGCCAGGGATCAACTGAGGACATGGGGACACAATGGGAGGACACAATCAGGTCACTCAACTGTGAAACTAGTCATGTGACCCCGTTCTAATCTACCAGCGATGACATTTCCTCGACCGATAGCCCTGATTTACACAACTCTGGTCAAAGTGTGATTGATAACAAAAATTGGAGGCCATGAAATTATGAAGATGAGGAATCGAGGGTCCTGGTCATCATGGGTTGGTTAGACCATCTGCCCAATGGTTGCGGCTGGCCGATATTAACACATCATCGGTCTCACTGTGGGCTCTGTGTAATCAAAATGTCAGCCAATCACAATAGAAAGTCCAACATTTCATCTCGATCATCACATCTTATCAACGAGGGTTGGTACAAGTAGTGGCCGCAAACTCATGACCTCTTAAATAAGCCCCAATACAAAGAGAGGGGTAATAAATGGCCGAACTTCACCACTATGCTGGATCCATGAAATCTGAACCGGACATTTCTCTAGTCCCTTAAGTACACCAATAACATTAGATCAGATTTTTTTTCATCCTGTCCACTACAAAAATCAGCCCCTATCATCATAAAAAATGTATCTAATAAAAACAATGAGAATCACCTAATCCTTTCCTACACCAATCACAAACACCTCTTCATCCGGCCACAAACTTATCACCATGGTATTAAGGCACCATGAGGGTTAAATCCTTGTTTGAGGGTCAGTATTGGATGATATTACCTAGGCGGGTCATTACGAGAGAAGAGGATTAACACTTGAGTGGATTATGGGGCCTGCTAAGAGAGCATGAATAGAAATATACCCTCGGTCTGAACTTCAGTAATTGGAAGTATTATGGACAAAACTAATTTATTTTGTGGCTTTTGTCCACATTTTATATTTTCCAAAATGTCATAGAAAACGAAATCGCTTCAGGGCGTGTCACATGACAAGGAGTTTCCAACCAGTGTCAACCCTCATGGAAAACTGGCATATGTCACTCGCTACATCCCCAGTGTAGACTGAGAGGGAAAAATAAGTTCCCATGCTGAGACTGAATGGCTACAATGTATAAAATTTCCTTCCCAAAGCATGATTGAGGTTATGATTAGGACTCCATTGTCTCACAGTGATCGGAGTTACAATTTGACCCCTTGATAAATAGACCGAGCCTTGTGAGCGATGCTTTTAGCTCAAACCTGTTCTCCACCACAGAATACACCCGACTCCTCGGAGTCTTTCAACAATTAATTGTCGTTATTCTCCGACCCAGCGAGGAGTTGTGTCTAACTG
The DNA here is from genome assembly GCA_916613615.1 of Steromphala cineraria. Lineage (NCBI taxonomy): Eukaryota > Metazoa > Mollusca > Gastropoda > Trochida > Trochidae > Steromphala > Steromphala cineraria. The sequence continues at coordinate 10,787,719 of OU744730.1, forward strand.
TTATTTACCACCCCGCTCTGTATTGTACTGCTGAACCGATGGGAGGGTTGGCTTGATGGGGAGTCCATGATTCACATCGGGTTGTGGGACCAACATCGAGCCATACAGGTGCTGTGCGACCCCAAATACCCAGTAGAACCTGGCAATACCCTCTCCGAGACCAGAGCAATTACACATTCGGAGCTTTGACACAAGACCCACCTGGGTCTATAGAGCTGTACCCTCCGGTCTTCAGCAAGTGTCTCAACCAATTTCATATTTTTGTTATTTATAAAATGGTTCCCCTCTGAGCTTTGCTTTCAACGTTTTGCCTTGCTTTAGAATCTAATAGAAGAAATGGTTCATTGTATAGAGGTATTATGTCAAAGAGAAAGGGTTGTGTTTCTTATGTGTTTTTCTATTCTCTAGGCAAGTACTGCTCTGAATGCCGACCCCCTCCCAGTGAAGTATTCAGATTTGATCTCGGCAATTAGTAACTGGCCCTGTTTAAGTGCTTCAATTTTACACTATCACTGATTTCATTAAAAATTGTCATTATGGGAACTCTCTCGATGTCCCATTGTCAAAGTGTGCTTATTAAACACAAGTTTAACCATCTTGATACCATGGGCTGATTAAGAGATGGGCTGGTATTCCGAGACCCCCGATGTGGCCAGTCACGACTCAAACTCAACTCACTCGCGACCAATGACATAATGTCAGGGAGGGCGGCTAGCCGGGACGTGATGACAGGGCAGGCCCCGGAACATGTGTAATGACGGAGAGAAGTACAAGAAAATCACAGTGATTGTAGCCATTAATCACTCAATACCTCCACACGACTGCCAAGTGTCACATGACGTGTCACATGACCCAGGTGTTCTCCTCCTAACTCCGTCACGCAGACAATATCATCATCATTAATTCCAAATACTCACTCCCTTTGAAATCCAATTCCACAAACACAAAGAATGATAGAACGAGAGATCATCATGAAAATTACCACTTAAAACACATGTTACAACATTTTACATCCGGCCAAGTCATAAAACAGTCTCCCTAACCAGCTGTCAGGGCAAGCCAAGCAACCTTTTTGTCAAATTTTCAAAAATCATATCACAAACACGCTCCAACTAATAACAAATTTGAAAATGAACATTCCCTTTTTGTTAAATTATTCGTGACAGTGACATGACAAACTCTGACAAAGAAGCGTGTATGTTATTATTACGACCATGTTTCCATAAAGCTTCTTTTCCCCTTTCTCCCATGTTAATCTTTACCCTGGCACGTGAACCAATTCTCCGACCCCGTACCGACCCACGGCCAGGGTATTATAAAGGGGTGCTGATAATTGAACTGTGGCCGGCCGTCGGGCGAGTCGGGTGAGATATGGGACACAAAGGCCTACAAGGGCATCGTGGGTAGGTCAGGGGGGCAAACACGAACAGACAACTGGCAGAGGGACGGGAGGACATCATTTCACGCGAGGATTGTCCATCTTACTCTTCAGGTAGATATTGATAGTCTATGGTGCCATGAGGGTTAATAATTTTATCATTTAATCTTACACTTTAAAAGTCAAAGGGAAGAATTGAAAACTTAGAGGATGGAGAGGTAACAATGATATTCATCTGTATCAAGCTAGAATATTATTTTTTATGTAGTGTAATAGATAAAATATTAATGGTTAAGTCATATAGAGAGTTCTGATGGTTATTGCGGATGAAGTAAATTTTATTTTTATTTACTCTTAAAGAGTAATTGAAGGGAAGAGAAAAACTTTGGATTCATAGAAAGAAGAAACAACATCAATTTTCATTTGCTTGAAACTTGACAGAATTTAGATTTATAGATAATATATAAGTGTTACAGTCAAACACAGTATCATATTAATTTTTCTTATTTGACCAGTTTAATATGATGACAATAGAACGAGCGAGAGAAAATAATCTTCTTTCAGGATTTTTGTTTAATCATTGTATGACATGTACCTTAGAGATTTATGTAGAAAAGACTGCAAATCATTTAAAAATAAAAAAACTATTTGCTTTGAATCAATTTAAAAAAAGTTAATTTCTGATAAATTTTGAGAAATGAAATAAAACAGATCAAAAGAGAATACTGTGAGGTTGACTTATGCTAAAATTTTGAATAAAATTAAAATCTGATAAAATTTTGTGATGAATATTTTTTAGCCATAAGATAATGTAATGAATGTGCATCTTTCTTGAACAATAAAGAATTAAAAGAGCCTTTTAGAAAATAACAATAACATCCCATCTTGTTTTGAAAAAGATTGCCTATTACTGTTTCATACACGAAACATGAATTTGTAACTTGGGAAGTGAAATATGTTCCACAGATAAAGCCTATATCATTGAGACGAAAATGTTTAACAACACAATGTTACACAATGTCTAACTTTTACAACTATGAAGTACTTTTTAAAATAATTTGACTATTTGAATTCTTCAAGTGTAACAATCTACTTTGAGTGCAAAAACAAAACAATGTTAGAATTTATAAATAAAAATCTGTTACTTTGTAAAACAAATTAATCATTGAAAAAACAATAGATAATAATTGTACAACACATTGTAAAAATCTAGAAAATAAACTTTTTGTTTGTTGAGCAGTGTTGTACCCAAGAAATGTATTCTCAATACCTCCTTGAAATATGAAATCTTTCCTATAAAAAATTAAATATTTTGTATACAGAATTTTCAAAAGGTTTACAAAAACTTCATGTGTTATGTATGTTTCTAACCATTTATTGTTGTATGCACAACATTTAAATAATTGGCGATAAGTTCACAAATTAAACTTCAAATTTTGCTCTTTTCTCTTCATTCGTGTAACTGCCTGAATGTTGATATATTTGTGGTAAAAATGACCTTATTGAAATAACTCAAATCATGACACAAATTAGATGAAAAATTTAAAATATTTTAGTTTAAAATGTCCATATTATAATAACTCCAATCATGTCACAAATAAGATGAAAACATCCAACTCGAAGGCAACTGTGGCCAAAATATGTTTTAACCAGAAAAAGCTGACAAAACAAACAGGACATACACAACACGACAACGACAAGATGAAGTGATACCCAGGATGCATCAGTGGTCTACCATGATTGGTTAATGAAAATCATGAACACAAAACAGCGAGAGACAAAGAGCGTGATTCTGCAACATCTTACTTTGTACGTGACCGATATTTGCCCTCAGACATCTGTGATCTGATGCGGCGTAGGAATCCTTTCTGCGCTGAGGTCCTATGAAAAAAGTCCGTTTTCTCATCCCTAACGATCATTTGGCAGTCCTGTTGGGTAGAACAGGAACCAGTCAGAAATGATCCGAAACATATTTCGAGTTTTTGTACGATTTCATTAATATCATTTTTTATTTTATAACGCTCTGGAATTTTGTAAGATTTCAAAAATATTATTTTTCAATTTTATAACGCTCTGGAATTTATCTGATATTTTTACGAAACAGGTAGACCATTGACGCACTGGATTGCTATTGTTTTTCTTTTCCTGAAAGCCAAGATACCGAGATAGCTTATGCTAATAAATTTCTCAAAGAGTGCACTTACCGTTTGAAATGATACAAACTTTCCTATTTCCATTAAACTTTGAAATGATCTCGCCAAAAAAGGTTTTGATCAAATAAAATATGAAATTGCCCTAGTTCTCTTTTGAAGGAATAAATATTCTATTGATATGAACGCATCTGCCATACCTAGTTTTATGACAGAATTTTATGTAAATAAAGTCATTTCACTCCTGAGTGCTCCACTGAAAGAATACATTTAACCCTTAATCCTCAACAAACAAAACCAAAACTTCTTATTCAATAAAGCATCAAGTCTGTTGAAACTTCTATAAATATTCTGGAAACATTGAATTTTTCAGCCTTTGCCCTCTGCTGGATGTTACAATCATTTCTTTTAAGATTAAACTTAACAATGATTATCACACTATAAAGATTCATCATCAACGTTGAGATATACATCTCTAGCACACGATTATATAAAATGGACGTAACAATAGCAAAGTCACTTATACATCCTTCAAACACCACAACCACGTCTCACAGTTAAACAACTGATAAATTCTACGATAAAACATTTAAACTGGATTAATCCCTCCAGGGTTGACCACATTTTATTTTCCTTTCGGAAAGTACTGAGTTGTCACTTTTTCCTAACATCAATTTCAACAGCCATGTCCATCCCTAATCTCCCCCTCCAAAGATTCAGTCCTTCCCTTTATCCCCCAATCCTTAATCCCCCATCCTTAATCCCTCCCCCTACCTCAAACCTTGGCTGGACCACCCACCTAAATAAAGACAGCCAGTAACAGGGAAGAAAAGTGTCCTGTTGTAAAAACTTTTGGTTTTGCTGTATGTGAAAAATTAATCTCTAAAACTCAAACTCCTACATGCATCGTCCCTCAGACATTCCATGAACCATGTTTTTGTGTAAACTATAGCCTTGAATGATTTTTTAGATACATAATAGAATTGTTTAACTATATTTCTCTTATAAAACAGTATGATGTCTTTTTGTATGGAAGTTTGCCTCTGTGTGTATACAATCACCCATCAAATCTAGAACCCCTTTCTTTCTTGCCCCTCCTCTGCCCCCCATATTCATGGAGCAGCTGTCCCCAGATATTCTCCCACACAACCAGTCTTCTGCTCATAACTTATAAAGTAAGGATCACTTGATAATAAACTAATATCAACAGTTCTCATTTGCGTTCAGTTTCATTTTTGAACCTTCAGGCAAGGAAAGCCATCTTGAATTTCCCTCCTTCCCCCCTAGAGAGCACCCTGGCCTGTGAACCAATGAGCTCTCACTGCCAGCCAGTTGAAGCATGGGAAAGGAAGGGAGGTAACTCTCATTTACTGTTAGAACTATTGATTTTTTAACAAGCTGGGAAGCTGCTTGTTGAGTGTGGAGTGATCCACTTGCTGGAGGTGATGAATGGTTCTGACAGGGCTTTAACTAGGAGGAACTCAGGTACACAGGCATGCAGACAGACGGACAGACAGACAGAAGCAACAACAGAAATAAAACAAAGCCATTGGACAACAGATTTGTTTAATTGTAAACAAAAACATGCAACAAGAACAGTGTATGTCTAAAGCTCACAAAAACCAAAAAGTTAGACAGCTAGGAGAAAACTTAATATACAACAGAAATATATTTGAGATAAAATATTCATTTTGCAACAGAAATATAAAAATATAAATTTGTAGTAGAAAGAATCACAACATTCATGTTTATCTTTGACTTTTTTCAGAATATTTTCTTATCTGATGGTCTACTGACTAGAATGTACGTCCCTGAAAGTTTGCGGAATATCTTACTTACACTGTGGGCTTACGTCTTGATTCTACCCAGCTCTAGTAACATTCACAAACAAACTTCAAATACTAAAGGAATAGCCATAAACAAAGTAATAAAAAATCTGTTCAACAAAATCAATAAAATACATAAAAAAACAGGTGTGATTTGTGAAATAAAGATATGCACTTAGTAATAAGCTTTGGCATGCAGATTCAAAGTTTGATCTTTCACAGAAAATGGCAGAAAACATGCATGCCGAGGAGAAGTATGTACATAACAATATCACAAAGTGGACAAAATAATAATAAAAACAAAAGATAACATAAAAATAGAGTTATTTCTTTCAACAGCCGATGTTTGTCAGGTTTAAAGTTTCTTACAAGTTGGGTCACTTGTTGGACAACATGGTCAATCAACTTTAACAGTCCTTATCAACAATTCTCGTAGACATTCCAACAACCTTATCCCAATTTTAAGGGAACTGATGATAAAACAATGCATTATGAGTCTTCTAATTATCCAATTTGGACTGATATGCATGTGCGTGTGAAGTACAAGCAGCGTATGCATGCACGCCCAATGTGACAGCACATGCACACCGACTACCCTTCATCTGAGTTCAAGCCAGCCGTCATTCGTACCCAACCCTCCACCAAGAGCAAGCAAACTCAACTCCAAGGCTAACATTCCATCACATCCCAGTTCTCTCTGGCCAGCTCTGGTCAGTTCCAAAGTGGACAAAACTGAGCGAGAAGCGCTCAAGTCCAACCATGGAACTCAGAAACACCTACAGGAGCCTTATGGACCATCTAAACCTTGAGATCATGAAACCAGCAGGTAGTTTCTAAGTGAGAGGTTAAACTGGCCAGCTCATCTTGCCTAGCATTATGGCGGCTCTGCCCCGTGTCATGAGTTTTGTCTGGAGGGGGACTTTGGGTTAGTGGCACCCTCTGAGATACAAAGTAAGGCCTCGACTACCTCTGCTTCCGACTCTGCCTGCCGCTCCTGGTCCTGTCTGTATTGGCGCTGACGGTCTTCGAAGTCTCGCAACCGCCGGTTGTATTGTTCGATCTGTTCCCTCAGTATTGCGTCTTCAACCTGCAAAATTAACGTAAATCTCATCACCTGCCCATACAGGAAAACAATAAGGCAGCAATAGCCTATCTGAAATCTCATCAAGGGTTGATTAGTCATTAGGTAATTTGTGAGTTTGTGGCAAGTGTTTATCGGCTGATTAGCGCGAAGCAGCTGCCTCCTGGGCCACACTCCTCACTGCACGTCCAACTGCTCTCGTCATTGCCGCCATCGTTACAGCGCCACCTATGCAGTGAGTCGACAGACAGGCCCGGTGCCAGCAGACCTTCTCTCCACTCTTCATCACCTGCACAATTGTATGTAATTAAACAAATCTGGAATTGGCAAATTATGAGCAAACTTGCTTGTGTGATTAAGAATGGTTAGGGCAGCTGAAACATGGTTTTGGCACCACAATGCCAAACTGAGGGGTGTTGGCAAAGAATGGGCCAAAAATGAGAAAAAATATTATCAGCTGCCTTGGTATAAGAGCTAACAAAGCCAGTTTTAATTGGTTGAGGTAGCATAATGAGTGTGCAGGCCCCAAAGCTTGGCTGCATATGGTTGCTAGAAGAACATTTGCCCAAACACACTAGAAGGACTCTACCCATAAAGGTGGGAAATCTCCAGACAGCTGAACTTCAGCCAGCTTCCACAGTCAGCTATTGATTTTTTTCTTTGTCTTTTTGTTCCCATTGTCTGGGAAAAGTTTAATTTTCTTGTTTTGGCAGCCCCAAGTTATGAATTTTATGAGCAGTGTTTGGTGGGGGGCCATCTGACTGGCATGGAGTGAGGCATGTGTTGGCCCATCTCTGGTGGAGCATCTGCAAGTCTTGCACCCCTCCATGGCTTTGTCTCATTGTCTTTGACAGTTACCAGCCTAGGGGTGGCAGATGGGCAAAGATTGGGGGTCAAACTGCACAAGTAATTGAGGGAGAGGGGGAGAGAGAGAGCATGCATACCCTCCCTCTTGCATCAGGAGCAGGGGCTAGTCACCCACCCTCCACCCAGCTAGCTGTCAGTCTGTCTGTCTGTCTGTCCTTCCTTCTACAGACCCTGGAACCTTCCTAACACAACATATGGCTTAATTAAGCTTGAGAAGTGGAGAGGGGAGGGGAGGGGGGAGAGGGAGGGAGGAGGGGTGAGGGGAGATCCCCCAACCTGTGCCCCTCTCTGCCTCCCCCCCTTCCCTCCCATCTGCCTCTCATGCAGCAGACTGCTTGTACAGGCACCGATATTGGTCCTTGGTCCCCCGACTTATACCTACCCCTCTCTCACCCCCATACATTGTCTACCTAATTGTGGCTTAGGGCGGCCATCAGAGTCACGTATTACTGTTATGGAACCTCCCCATCCCTCATCCTCCATACACTAAATTTCCCATGAAAATTGAACAAGTTTGGACTCAAATTTCACAGATTTTTCATCTAATTTGTGGAAAAATAAATTAAACATGATGGAAAAGAATTTGAAGGGAAAAAGTACACCCAGATTGAATTAGGTGACAGAAGTGTAACTATGAAATTACCATCATTTCAGGGGAGAGGGTAATTTCTTCATATTAAACTTTTGAATTTTAAACGATTTTAATTGGATCAAAATTCTTTGGATAGAAAGTGCCTGTTCCATAAGGAGGCACCCTGATGTACGGAATGGAGACAAATTAAACCTCATAAAAGATGAAGCTTTCCCTCTTTGTACGACTGATCTTCCTGAGCCATATGTCAGAGAGTTTAAATACAGATAGTTCTTTAAGACTGGAGCAGCGTTCCCGGGTCCCGAGTGTTCCCCTCTTGAGATGCGGCCCGGGAACACGCCACTCCCCGGGAGGTTTACATTAAACTCTGCAATATGTCCAAAGAAGCACAACCTGTCCAAAAATTACTAACGTAATCAGAAACTTTATTGAACCATGCTATCAACCATTGGGTGATATTCTATCATAAAAAGATATTAATCTTTCCAAACTGCTTTTACCATGCCTGACTGAGATTGAAACTGCTTCTAACATCTGTAGAGAGTTAACTGCCTGATGCTCATGTTATTGAGAGAAATAAAAGTTCTAAAAACTTTTTTGGATGAAAGCAAACAAATATCATTTGACTGGATATTAGAGTTATCCTGGCAGGATGATGTCATATTGAAGCCATATTCAGCAAATTTCCAAACTTCCTCAACCTCAGATTTTGTATGTTGTAAAACTTAATTCTTATAATATGACAAATAAGTCGATCATGCAAAAGGAAGAACATTTCCAACAAACTTTTAAAAAAAATATCCAAATTTCCTGAGCTTGAGATCTTATATATTTTATAGCTATTTCTTTTCCCGGTGACACTTTGTTAAAACCTTACCACAAGGTTGATCATTCATACAGAAAAAAACGTTCTTAAACATTTTTCACAAAACATCATCTACCAAATAGTTTTTTTTGCATATTCAAGGTGAGAAAAGAAAACACCTTGCCAAATGACAATATGAAGCATAAATGGTAAAGTAATAATACTTTTTGAATAAAACATATAAAGTTTTGTAAACTTCTTTGGGTTATATTCATAAAGCATGCAGTAGGAATCATAGTGTTTCTTAACCCTTTACCTGCTTGTTGTCAACTATTAAGGGATAGTAAATACACTTAATAATTACACATCACTAACCATAGCCTCAACAAGGTTTGATTACAATACTAAACAATTTGTCAGTGAAACAAAATTATCATTTCAAATATCAATGAGTTGTGATTCCAATAATTTGATTATTCTTTGACTATTCTCTGTCAACCAATTCATTATTAAGATGATAACATTAATTTCAAACATTTTTATGATTATCATATTTTTTCATACATTTTTATAACAAAAGTAAAAGTCCTGTTTCAAAAAGTTTTTCAATGGCTGCTGACGTACCTGTGCTCTATCAGAATCATACTCGAGACATCCAATTCCATCAAGACGATGTAGGTCCACCCATCCTCGCCATACCACACACACGCCGTTCATTATAAACTGGGATTTCAAGTGAACCTGAAACAAAGACATAATTTGATAAATGTCTGCGAACAACTTCATTAAGTTTATTGTCATGCTTGAAAATGTTATAAGAATCTATACAGAACATCACTATTGTACGAAGAGAGAAGTTGATCATCCAAAAAGTATATGGTCATGTTTGAAAATGTTATAAAAATCTATAGAGACATCACTATTGTGAAAATTAAAGAAGTTGATCATCAATAAAGTATATGATCATGCTTGAAAATGTTAAAAGAATCTATACAGAACATCACTATTGTACACAATAAAGAAGTTGATCATCCATAAAACTCCTCGTCTCCCTGATACTTCCAAATTCTAAAATGCCAACCAAAGTCACCAAGTAGCAAGAAAGTATGTTTTCCTGCTATTTGACCAAAGGTTAACAATTTAAAATTTTAATGTTTTTGAAACCTAGAGGACTGTAAAATGTTAAAACCATCAAATTCGTATGATAATCAAACAGAAACTCCAAAAAGACCTTTATAATCACTATGATCGTAAACTTTCTAACAAATTATTTAAAATAAAATTCTCAATATTAAGCCTAAAGCATATCCTCAGAATAAGGAATATATTTGAAATATTATCTTTTGTAGAAATAATAACCATCATTATGCACAAGCTCTATCCACATCTAAGTGTTGAAAAGTTTTAGAAAAACTATACCGGCAATCTCATAATACAACATATAATTATCTTTCAACAAACCTGAGACAATATTACATGTCATGCATGAAATAATTTTCTTTTACAAAGATTGTGATGTTTTTTAAACATTTGTACCTGTCTGACTAAATTTATCATCTGAAAAAAGAGCCACAAATTAAACATAACACATTGAAGATTTCAAAGAACGGTTCTTTGAAAAGAAACAAACTTTTAACAAAATGATTCCCATTCTTTGATTTCAAAACAATTACTCTGCATGTAGTTTTAAGTGAACGTTAATCAGCACTTAAATCAGTATTTTAATATCTCTTGTTTGCGAGATAAGGGTTGGACTGTTAAGCATGTGGTTGTCGCTGTTCATCTTACGTAATCGCAACCCTTTGTCAACAGCTCATCAGCAAGTTTATCATATCCATGGACAATTAGGCAAAAATTTAAATTAAACCTTTCAACGGTTTTTAGAAAATTAGAAAGTAGTATCCCACCATTATGGAACAATTAACATTAGCTGTGACAGGATTGTCTTTCATGCACTTAATTTTATGACGCCTCTCTAACCCACACAATAATTAAGTCGATAGGAAACAAAATGTTGAAGAATTATTTTCTTCACGGTGCCGCGTGGCGATTTCTTCGTAGATGAAGCCGAGATTGACTTCACAACTCTCTTGAAGTGTGTTAACAAACTAAGAGTCGAGGGAATTCTATCAACGCCGCAACTCATGACGCTAACACCACAATTCATGACGTGGGCTCGGCCACACAAAGCAAACTGATTCAAGTCCATCTGGGTCCATGTGAGCTTAGTTAAACCACAGTTTTTAATCATTATCCCCTATCTCCCGAGCCAATAATAGTTTGGTGAACCACTGCCAAGCTTGGCGCCAAGATGTGGTAAGGCCAGCGTGCAATCTTACAGCTTTAAGACGCGCCGATCTTGCAACCACAAAACCATCTAGCCACTGTGTGGAACCACAAAACCATCTAGCCATTGCGTGTAACCACAAGTATCTGAACCCTCTTTCGCCATTTGGTTATGCTTTGACTTTCAGCATCTCACAATTGTTTTAAAACTAGAAAAAATAATGAATCTATGTAGCACCAACAAGTTACATACTTATCATTACAGGAAAAACATTTACTAACTAAGCACAAAGGTCAAAAATTGGTTATAAGCATTCGAGTCCTATTTTCATTTTACAGGTGTAAAATAAGAAACACTTAAAGAAGTATATTTAACATAAGACTACTTTTAGTAAAGAGTGAAAATAATTTGTGCCTTTCAATTTCATAATGATGAAAAATGAACTTTGACAAACATCTTTCTTACTGCATTGCGTTATTGACATTGTTATAAGATACTTTATACTAGTTAATCTTTTTATTTGATCTCATAATAATCATAATTCCCTTTAAAGTCTTATCAGTTATACATTTAAAAAATAGCAAATTTAGAAGTTATTTTTTATCATTTCAACTCTAAAAACAAAATTTCAATTGTTTTTTTTCTCCACAAAAATATCCATGACTGTATAACCTTGAGGAGATGGACTTTAGCCCATGACAACAAAGCCTGTCATTATGTGTTTAACTTTGAGTGCGTGACACCCATAACAAGCCTTGTGACAAAGCATGTGACTCTATCAAAGCATGACATGACCTATTGACCCCCGCCCACACCTAGGGGATTCCCCTTGACCTTGTAGGGGATTCCCCAGGTCAGTGCTTGGATACCAGCTGATACAATCTCTCCACTGTCTATGCAGTACTGGGAAACCTATTTTACAACTCTCATTAAATCTTAATGGACAGTGTCAGTTTCTGACAGAGAATTCGCTATGTCACATGTATCATGTCAAAATGTCATGTAAAGTTTTACTATAAAATGTATATTTGTATAAAAAAAAATTTTATTGGTACTCTTGACATTGACATTGTCAATTGAAAGATTATAGTAGATTGTAGGCAGCTTTATTTGCCTGTAACAGAAATTGAGCAAGCATGATTATAAATTGATACTAAAATCCTTGAGAACATTGGTTTTGTTGGCTTGGAGCTTGGGAAAGAATAGGTAGATCAACAAACACCAAAAGTCAATGTATGAAAAAGCATCTTCCATGTCCAAAATAGTCCTGTATATCTACCTATCCAAATCACCCTTACTAACCCCCTAAACTCCCCCCCACCCCCAACCAACCCTAAATCCACCCCCGCCAACTAGCTCTGCACACACCCCACCCCCTATCCCACCCACCTTTAGAAAATTCCCAGATCCATGCTTGAAGATAACAATAATTGTGTTCATATAGTTATTTTGCTGTACACTTCTATCATAGTAACAGCAACAATGTTAGATATGGTTGAGCGACTACACAGCATGAATTAATAATGAACACAATCTAAAGTCAATTGCTGCAACGTGTAATGAACTCACTTTGGAATCTCCCTTCATTTACTATTCAGTAACAGAGTTAAGATGGAAATTCCAAAAAAATCTATTCAACCATGTGTCTGCAGAAATATTCTTGACATAAGCTCTTTTACGTTAAAACGGAATGTCCCTATGACATCAGATTTGACATCAGCAATGAAAACAAACTCTTGACAATTATGTTTGATGCACATGATGTCAGCGTAAAAAAACAGACCTAAACATAAATCACTTTGGATATTGTGGCATTTGTTTAAAATTCCATGATAGAAGATTATCATCCTAAGAAATTTTTTTATGAAATAGGAATAAGCATGTTTTATATATTTTAAGTACATAATTACCATTTGGAAATTTTGTTGTTTGGTTTAAAAAACATCATCCTGTGCACTGTCTAAGGGAATAACCACGTGTTACCATGGTAACATATACATAAGCACATATCATTTGGTAATCAAAGTGATGTCATTAAATGAATGTTTCAGTTTTAAAACGAATGTACTATTTTGGGTAAAGCTGCACAATTCTGTTTACTATTACAAATATAGAAAAAGCACAGAATAATGGCCGCAAGGAGTATTTGCTTAACATTGGAATTACTTCTACAATAGCAGATAATCAGGTTGAGTAATTAAATGTTCTAAAGATGATACAATTGACAGAATCTTATATTCATTTGAGAAAAATTTATGAAAAATGTTTCCAAATGTGCTACTGTCCCTTATACTTCGAATGGTCGACCAAGCCAATCCTCTCCCAAAATCTAGAACAAACTTGGCGTTCAAATAGAGCTTCACTGAAAGAACTCTAAGTTGCTACCTACACACTGTGGGTTGAGTGGGAGCGTGGTACACCCGCCCTAAATCTGGGTAAAATTGTTGTGACACATTAGGACATATTGGGACATATTTGGACATCAGAGAGGTCTTTAATACATGCAGACACAGGTCCTGTAGAGTGGTAGGACTATGGAAGAAGAACCTCATGTAGCAAATTTGACGTAAATCTGATCAACAACTCTATATTCAAGACCAATGGGAATAGACAATATCAGGACGGCTGCGTCATAAATAATGGCCAATATCTATAAAAGTGTATCCAATACATCTAACCACTAATTACAGTACAGTACAGTACAAGCTTCAAAACCCATGGGCAGATTCACCTTTCATAAATGATAACGCTGTATTTGTATACATCCCTGCCATGTGCTATATAGCGTACCACCCAGCTGTTTTACTAAATAGTGTTCTAAAACTCCTGACCTCACAAGAGTACATATACCTAGCAAGTCCTCAAGAAAATGGTCAGCCAACCATTTCACTGATCTTCCAGTGGGAGTCGACAGGGTTAGGTTTTCCCTCCCTCTCCGTAGTGGCAACATTCCACAAGAACTTTGTCATGGCTTGTCTCTGTGACCTAGTTTCGATGTGTGGGTGGCAGGGGGTCTTCCCCATGTAGGTCACATGACCTGGTCACATGACCAGTCCGGCATGTGACCATGAGTCACGGATAGTGACCAGAGCAGTGGGGTCAGCGAGTGCAAGGTAGGAAGTGGGAGCATCTGTTCTGGGTCGGTGTAACATGGAGCTAGATAGCTAGACTTACACCAGTCTCTAATAGGAATATTCATAACCCAAATGAGGATTAAAATGACTTTACTCTCTTAATTACTGTCTTTTACACATGTGAGCATTGAATTTAGTATGAAACTACAGCTTTACAGCTATTGAAACTACAGCTTTACGGCTATACATATAGCTAGAATTACAGTAATCTCCATTAAACAGGAAATTCATCGGTACCGGTATAATTAATAAAAATAGAAACAAATGATACCAAATGCAATAGAATCAATTTTAAACAATAAAGGAGCCCTTGAATGAACATAAAACATCATAACCCTAACACAAATGATGAAAAGGTGTTCACACATAAATGGCCACAAGCAGTTTTTGCTTCCTACTTGATACTTTTTTCTTTACCTTCAATTCTATTCATTTTTTTGGGCTTTTCATTTCATGTGTATTCAGTCAAGCTAGGTTTGCTTAGCTAGACTGTATAAAATACTCCCATTCAATACACAATGAAGAAGGACTATACTAGGGCCCTCAAGAACTAAAAATGCTTGTAAGAGAGCCATTAAAATGAGAGACACGATTTAGATAAATTTTATGAAAGGTTACAAATGAAAAGCAATGTAATGGAGTCAAGTTAGAAATATAATTTGAATATATACCATAATTTTCTGACATAATAAAACTAATCATACACAAATATAAAAGCACACTTTCCTCTGTCACAAAATTAATGTCCTTATTTGTGGATTCAAAATGATGTATTTATCATTCACAATTATTATTCTACATTTTACACAATTAATCAATAAAATTGACAATTTTAACATTTAATTATCCACAAAAAAAATTTCAATTAAGCTGATCAAATTTTTTTTCCCGAAAAAAATATTTTCATATTCCGCTGCCTGACCACAATGGCACTTAGTGTTACAGAACAAACCTTATACCATATCCAAGTAAAAATATAGTTTGCCAAAAATGTATTTCACAGTTTAAGAGGCCAGGAGGTGAAAGTGTAAGCCTAATGACACATAGCCGCTCCTAATATGCAAGTTTTAACACATGTGTTGGCGGTTCCTTGGTTAAAGTTACTATTTGCACTTGGGTGACTCTGAAAATTGTATTCTTCTTAAGTGGATTTTTGTGACATTTATAAAGGAAACAATTATGTGCTGAAATATCTAGATATATCATATTTCCTTGGTAAAAATTTAATTGTTGAAAAACAGGATTATTTTCAATTTTCTTTGAAATAGTTGGGTTTTTTCCCCTTAAATCTTAAAGATGGGTAAAATTATACATATCATAATCATCATCATCATCATCATCAAGCATGATAAAAATAGAGTTTCTTGTATGCTATAGGGAGTATCTTAATATCCTTAAAATTTATAATGTATTTTTTTAAATATCATATTTTTTGCAATCTAAAAAATGTCACAGTATGAATGTATACAGTTAAATAATAAGTTCAGTAACAGGTACAAAAAAAGTTATGATTCATGAACCTATGACCCAAACAGGTTAAACCAATCCCATCATCCCACAGAACTTAATCATCAGGGTAAATACGGTGGAATTTCTACAAAATTTAACAGTTGTAAAATTGTAAGCAGCACCTATTGTTCAGTTAAGATAAAATCATTGGCATTATCATCATTGCCGTGGATGTCATCATCGTTATCATCGTCATTATTGCCATCATCATTATCATCATCATCAACGTCACAGCCGCTGTCGTCATCATCATCGTCATCAACATTGTTGTCATCATTGTCATCATCATCTTTGTCATCATAATCATAATCATCATCATGATCATCATCATTGTCATCATCATCATCTTCATTTAATCATCATCGTCATCGTCATCATCATTTCTATTATCATCATCAAATATAACCGCCAACGAAAATTATCACAGTCATGGTCATCATTATCAGTAAATTCACAATCATCATCATCGTCATCATCATAGTCATCGTCATCATCATCATCAACAACAATATATCTTATTTCCTCCTGTATCACCAGAATGCAAGTGCCCCGCCCCCTTCTCTGCTACTGAAGTGCAGCGTGATGCACATACTCCTGGGTTTCAATTATGGAGAATTCATTAGAATTCAGTCCAGCATACTTCAACTGCATGTGTGTGGTTTTCAAGAAATTGCTTTGTAAAATGTGTGGTTAGATTAAATTATTCAGATCAATTAAATTTTTCTTAAAACTTTCATGAAGCCTGGAAGATGAATATCACGTGTCATTTTTAAGCATTGCTAGTGTGTTTGCATTTTTCAAAACAAATATCAATTTTCTTTTTAGTGAAAATTCTATCATCACGGTCGACCGATGCCATAAAGTGATTAATTACAATGACATGGACCCTCAATACTGCGATACCCTCAGCCTTAATGAAATCAAAGTTTGATGTTGGAAACTTGTTCACGTGGAAGACATGTTGCCTGGTGCATTGTGGGTGCTGGTTGGAGCAGATAATTGTACGCCTAATTAGAATGTTTAACTTCTTCCAGTGATTTTCAATCAGTATTACATTGAATCACACTTTGGGTTCTTCAAGATGATCTTATTCCGTCCTTTTTTCCTCTTTTATGAAACTTTTTTGCATGATTTGTTAATATCAGTCTATACATCAAAATAACATTAACACGGTCCCTGCAGTGGGCAGCCTAAGTTGCTGCATAAGTATTGTTATTATCTAATAGGCAGAAGGGTAATGTTCTAATGATAAAAGCTTATCACTAACAAGTCAACGCCATCAACACCATAAAGCCACTGCGGTTATGTTATGTAATCAAATTCTTATTAAAGACAAACTTGCTTCCCAGAGAGCAAACCATCAACATATTATAACAATTAACTTTTCGTTTCTTTTATATTTACTTCCTTGAATGGAAAATTAATTTAAGAGATTAAAATGTTTGTTGTGGATTTCCTTCCGGTGGCAATGTTGTCTTTGAACTTGAAAAATGAGGGGAGAGCAAAGGGGGAGCTGAGAGTTCGATTGATTAACCACAAAGTATGATGGCAAGTTGTAAAACTTAAAATTAATTTAAATATTTTTCAAAGTCCTAACCACAACCAACCCCCATCTGTCTCAAGCTGAATAGAGGGGCTTTACCAGATGGATTGGCAAGATTAACTAAAATACACCACTGCGACACACCGCAAACATGTCTTTACCACAAAGTGCGCAGCTGCATCGCTGCACCAGGATGCATCTGGCCAAACGCCAGTCTTGGTGCATCATCTTCTCATCTGAGACATTGCTGCATCCTCGTCTGAGTAACTGTAGCGCATGTTTCATCAACAAATCATTTCTATCTTCCAAATACTTATGCATAATAGAATTAGATGTATCAGATTATAAAATTCAGTTTACATATGTACCTTGATGATATCATAGGATTATATGTATCAGTGGACTGAGGCCCAATTTTCTCTAAAAACTCACTTACATAAATCAAATAAAATTCACTGTTTATTGATATATTGATATATTGATATATAATTATCCATGTAGTACTCATGGACATTGCTTTTTCAACTCTCAAAACAATATCTTTACTGTCATTTCACCATAGAATTTTTATTAATTCTGATGGTTCCTTCAAATCAATATAGATAATTCCATAATAAGAAAATGGATTGGTATGTTTAAAATTAAGTATTCCACTTTCATAGCAATCAATACTAGTTACATCACTTTATACATCTATTATATTCTTTCATTTTGGCCTGACTCATGTTAAATTATTACTGACTAAGTTCATCATCAAAGTACTAGGTCATGTGACTAATATAGTTATTCATACTGTTTAGGTGCAGGTTATCTTTTTGTCCAAAGGCAGGTTTTCTTTCAATTAATATATTTTAACTATTTGTTTTAACAATGTTATACACTTATACACTTTGTAATATTAAGTAAAACATATGAATATCATTTTGGTCAAATTATTACAATTTTCATGGTTTAAAATATTTTCAAAATGTTACACAAATGTCAACAAAATGTTTACAATTGTCAACAAAGTTTCACAAATTACATGAATGATACATTAAATACAATTTGTTTCATACATTTATACAATGTTTCACTCTTTATTTTAATGTGATAAAATTAGATACATACTGATAGACAGTATTTCATGGGTGTTTTCATATCATACCATAACCTAAAATGTAGATCAGGATTGAACATAATAACAACCAAATAATACAATGTCTACTTTTATCATGCTAACTATGATTCCAGCCTTAAATCAAGGCTTTATAATGGGGTTTTGTCCATTTTTAAACTTTTATACAGATTGCTTAAAATTTGTATTAAAAATCATTAATGTTTTTAAGATTTATCAAACTTCTATCAGTTTAGTTTTGAAATAAAAACGGACATGAAAATCACTTTTCACAATTGTTGTAATTTCCTATGTTGATAACAGATATGCCTTTCAAAGTTTATGAACTTCAAACAAAACTTACTCTAACACTACACAGATCATTGTCACATAACCACAATTAGTTTCCTTGATTATTTCAAACAGCATGTTAAACAGAGAGCAAAGATTATGTTTCCCAGTTAAGTTTGAATAATTGAAAAAAGCGTTTAAAGTTTATTGAGGAGAGCAAAAAGTGTTCTCAAACATTATTTGTCTTTACAAAAAAGGTTATTTTGGATGTTATATTTTTAACAGGCAGACAAGCAAAGATTTTCATTTTGAAAAAAAAAAGTTTATTTTGGATGTAATATTTTTCAAGCTTGAAGGTGCCAGTCGCGAAAGTTACCTAGCGTTTGTTTCTGTGTTGAGTCGCTGTTCTACACCTAGCTCGTTAGGTCTGCTCGTTAGGGACACAGGTGGGAACAGTGCAGGCATGTTTACCTGTGTTTACCTAGCAGTTTTACCTGCAGGTTGCAAGGGTTCGCACCTGAGTGTCAAACCACAAGCCCTAAAGGTAGCCTGCCACCACCTCCTTATGTTTACACACTGCAGAAAAGTAATTTTGAAAATATTTAGCATTTTCAAGGGAAAAGACATCCTTGCCAAGTTGCCAAAGCTGATTTTTTTCTCAAAAACCTTGTTTTAAAACTTCAAAAGGAAATGGTCTCTGTTTTACTTGGCAAAAATACTTGATGTTTTCTGCAACTTAAAATATTTAAGGGGAAAAGTGTTTCCAGGACAAAAACCTAAACTTCACATGTGTTAATTTGAACTGTCTTTTCACAAATTCCAAGTTACTGCATAAATAATTTCAAACATTATTTATCCATCAATATCCTTATCATCATCATTTAAAAATTCATATTTTCAGATAATTCTTTGACACCATGACGCGCCATTAGTTCCAGATACCTAAAGACACCTACACAGATGACATAGCAAATGTTCCACTTGAAATACAGAACTATTCAAGCCCTGAAGGTTTAATCAGTCAAGTCATGGCTCAGTGACCCTATTACCAGAACAATAACGAAGTTCCCTGACAACTGATCTAGAAAGATACATCATTTACTAAACAGACCATCAAGGAAGAAAAGATGTGAGGCATTAAACCAGGACACGAACCAAGACCGTTGTTCATTTCCCTAAACGCCGTATCTACTGTCTTAACACACGTCAACTCCTTACAGCTATTGTACACCTGAGCTCCGGACAGTGTGTGCTACAGAGGTGAACATATGACAACAGAGGGCTGGATATTCATTACGGAATCGTTTAAATATTAACGTGGATTCCGTGCTGTTGTTGTTTGTATTGTTGTAAGCACGCTGACTGTTTAATTACGAAACGTCTAACCTGAGAACAATTAATGTTAAATGGTTACCTTGGGACGTCTCGACTTTCAAGCTCCGCACACAGCGAGAAAAAGATACAACGCTGTCAGGAGTTTCGCAAGCTGGCATCGTTTAACCTTTTCCCTACAGATTTCAACAGTCATTAAAAGGGAGTTTTTACGTTCGGAATTTGACTAATTTACAACTCTTTTATGCAATAAATTCTCAAAGTTTCACGGAACTTGAAGAGGAAGGTGTTGAATATCGTTACCTCGACTTCTTACTCACACGGGCTTCATAAAAAAGTTATTAAAACAACCGTAATTTATTATCGATGACAGTCGAAATTATGAAAGTGAACGAACAGTTTTACTTTTTAAGAGGATTTAATGATATAAGAGATTGTTTTTGTAGCTCACCAGGCTAATATTGTTGGTAATTTTAGGCTGGCAATCTGCCTTGCGTACTTAAATCTTTCGTATCTTGTAAAGCACTGTGATCAGATGCATACTTCTGTAATGTTCACGAAGAAGAAGAAAACGCTTCAATTAAACTTCATTATATCTGTACTCAATGTGGCTAATGGTATACGAATCTCGTCACAAAATAAATGAATAAATGTTCACAAGGTGGCAAGCAAGTGACATATCGAAAAAATAAAGAAATATCTCGAGCGTTCAAGCAAATAAACTTGAAACGGTTTTGTATCAATGACAAGTTTGTTATAGAATTCCTCCCTTTTCAACTAAATGAAACAGTTTTAATATAATAAATATGATTTTATCCCCCTCCCCCCATTCTCTCGTCCTCTCCTTTCCGTCCCTCAAAGAAAAAGAGAAAGAAAGACACGATTTTTTTAAAGAACCAGTTGGCAGCGTGAACAAATTCAGCGTTCTGCTAAACCATTTACTACGATGAAGAGGGAAATCCCCTGTACTCGATATCCCCTGCAATAAGCAGCATTCGGGGGGAGGGGAAGGAAGGGGATGGGAGGAACGCTCGGGAGGGGGAGCGTTATACTTGACCCAGATATAACCCTGTTCCGGTTGAATCACTCCGCACATTGCTAATGTCTTACGTATAGGATAGGTTCTTCTGCGTTTTAACTTACATTTTCACTTCCCTCGATTAAGAAGCTAGTTCTTGCGATGACGGGAATTATCACAGAAATATGACTCATAAAATACGAAAAATAAAAATTTCTTGGTTGAGCTTCAGAATTAAAACAATATTTTGAACCAGCGAATAGCCTACAAGGTCCCAAGTATTAAAAAAAGGCCTCACAATTTTGGAGAGCTATTACAATTATTGGACATGGTATATTGGTTATCCTAAAATTCATCAATTATTTGAGCGTTACACGTGCAAATTATACACGTGCATTTGAGGAATCATTAATATATTGGTTTGTGCGTCATATGCTTATGATTATTGTTCACAGCTCTTTGTTTGTTTTAACAATGATACAGCTCCGTATATACCATAAGAGGTTGTTACCACACGTGGTTGGATATCACGTGTTAAAATTAAGAGGCAATAGACCTACAAGGTGGACACAAGTATTTTCAATCAAAATAATGTTCAATAACCATTTAATTTAAATATTTTCAACATGATATTTTATGAAACTATCAAACGTTAAAGTGACACCAAAACGACAATAATAGAGAATTTTTATAGCACAGTCGTTTGATAAGACATCTTCCTACTCAAAGCCTAAAACGCCAGTTTCCGAAATGTCATTTTAGGCCTTGCTGCAGACCCTTTACTTTTCTGTGCTGCTATAGTGCCCCTACAGACTAGAGAGCAAGCACAGAATACTCAAGGGTATGCAGCAAGGCATAAAACTGACAGTTCGGAAACTGGCGTTTTAGGCTTTGCGTTGGAAGAATTATGTTTGATAGATTGAAAAGCGATATTTTCTAAAGTAAGTCCACAGCTTTTCTACCTTCGTTTTTCTTCATTTTTCGGTAAAAC
This sequence comes from Steromphala cineraria, assembly GCA_916613615.1. Lineage (NCBI taxonomy): Eukaryota > Metazoa > Mollusca > Gastropoda > Trochida > Trochidae > Steromphala > Steromphala cineraria. The sequence continues at coordinate 10,809,619 of OU744730.1, forward strand.
TTTACCAGCATATAACTTACATATTTCATTAAAACATTTCTCTAATATAATGCCACAAAATTCTACTTTCGTTTTTTGTCCGACATTCTGTGATTTCTGAAATAATTTTACCAAAAAAAAAAAAACACTGTGTGGAATAATACTGAAATTTACCGCTTATCACAGGCACCTGATAAAATTGGTTTCATGGAATGTATTCCAGTGTTTAGTTTTTCCACCTCCCCATTCCGCCCCTACCTCTTAACGCGCTCTGTGTCCAGATTTGTTGAGGGGGGCTGATGACGTAAAGACTAAAGTCACCGCGTTACGTATAAGGAACGAGCACTTTACGGTGTTTTGAACGACTCGATTTTTGAGAGACGGCGATTTGATGAAGTGGGGAACCGTGCGTATGTAAATAAAAACTTGAACTAAATAACAAGCCCCTGTCGCCCTGTTCACGCTAGGGTGTTTACTCCATCTATTCAAGTTGAGTTAGCGTCCAAGTCGACACGCCATACAATACACGCGTATCACCTTTGTAGCGCCGTCGAATCGTACTCCCACCATCAATTCAAACAGGCGAATGAAAAAAGCATCGCTGCTTTAAAAAAGAGGAAATCTGTAATTCCAATGGAAAGTCTTTCATCTGAATCGCTAAAGAGCACACTATAATACCGGCGACTCTGTTGTTCGTGATTTTAACGCGATCCCGTTAAGCACGCGACAATTGTTATGTTTACCTTTTCATAATCCATCATCAATGAAAACATCAAACATGATTGTTATTTCAGGACAAATTTGATACACGAAAACGACACCCCATAACAATGAATGAAAAAAAGCTCAAAGAAATGAAATATTTTCATTCCAACAATATCATAAAAAATATTATTAAAGCAGCAGTCACATTTTTATAACAAATAATCAATATTTATATGTGTTCCATACAGGGATATTTCCTTAACTCATGTATTTGTTTACACAAACATCAATTACAATATTCAAACTTGTGTTTTCATAGTGATCTATCTTTTATTCCTATATTCTTAGACATAATATATCAATTATACACCTTCACGTATCCCTAAACAAGATCGTGAGGTTGACATCAGCTTATGTGATGTGTATACCCCGATATTTACAAAACAAACTGCCTCTATAATGCATGGAAATATGAGGACGCATGCTTTACCGCTGTACCAGTAAAACATCATTAGCCGTGCTGGGCTTGCAGACAAATGAAAGCATCATCAAGATTTATAGGGCATACCCAGCGCTCATAACGGGACTAATGTCACGGAGTCTCAAACCCAACTACTATTTCTACCACCTTTGCCCATTGTCGTACAAACCTAAGCGAAAATAGTAATTATTGGTTTTATCAAGCCGCTAATATGTACCTAGCGTAGTAACGCCGTAGTAAGATTGAATGAATGGAGATTACGACGGGCGAGAAGCGCGGCATAGAAACGGAGGATTGATCTAGCGCGGCGCTTCATTCACTTTTGAGAGTGATTCTATCATAAAGCACGTTGTGATAAACACCGTATTTGGCTGGAAATATCAAATTTTAAATAATATATTTGAGTTACTTTGAGAGGCGTTTATGAAGTTGTTATGATAAACTAGATTAGTGTTTGCGGGACACCGCAAAAACAGAGCAGCCCCGCAACTTGGGGTTTCGCCTTACCCTGTTCCGCCTTCTACAAGCCTCAGCATATTGGGCATTTTCTTGTGACCTTGACCTTTGACACTCAAGGTCATGCAATCAATGAATACATTTCATTGAATATAACATTAATGTAACAAATTAAAGAGGTAAAAGTAAAAATAATCCATTTTCTCAATATTTGTTGACCTTGCTGTGACCTTGACCTTTGACACTTCATACCCAAAACCATTCCAAAATTTTGTACTTCTCAAGAGATAATACATACAAAATTTAAACTTCATAGCACAAAAACTTTTCAAGTTATCGCGTTTACAAATAATTTTTAAGTGATTTTATAGCTCGTGACCTTGACCTTTGATCTTGAATGTGACCATGTCATTGTAAGTCCCCAGAGGTGTAAACAATTATACATCTTTATAAGTTCTGAAAAACTGAATTGGATTAAGTTATATCCATATTAGTTCCACATTGTAATAACACAAAACTCATGACCTTGACCTTTGACCTTCATGGTTACACAGTCAATGAACACTTTTCAATGAGTATAACAATCATCTATTGCTTAAAAGTGTTCATAGTTAAAATAAAGCATTTTCGCAAAACCATGCTAAAGTCATGACCTTGCTGTGACCTTGACCTTGGACAGATTGTAGCGAAAACCTTTTCAAAATTTTTTACTCTTCCAAGGATGTTATATATCAAGTTAGAGCTTCATAGCACAAAAACTTTTCAAGTTATCGCGTTTACAAGGAATTTTTTAGTGATTTTATTGCTCGTGACCTTGACCTTTGACCTTGAAAGAGAACATGTCATTCTAAGTCCCCAGAGGTATGGACACTTATACATGTTTATGAGTTCTGAAAAGCTTAATGAGATCAAGTTATATCCAAATTAGTTGCACATTGCAATAACACAAATCTCATGACCTTGACCTTTGACCTTCAAGGTTACACAATCAATGAACACTTTTCATTGAGTATAACAATCATCTATTGATTACAAGTGTTCATAGTTAAAATAAAGCATTTTCGCAAAACCATGCTAAAGTAATGACCTTGCTGTGACCTTGACCTTGGTCAGATTGTAGCGAAAACCTTTTCAAAATTTTTTACTCTTCCAAGGATGTTATATATCAAGTTAGAGCTTCATAGCACAAAAACTTTTCAAGTTATCGCGTTTACAAGGAATTTTTTAGTGATTTTATAGCTCGTGACCTTGACCTTTGACCTTGAAGGTGAACATGTCAAAATCGTTCCCCCGAGGTATAAGCAGTAAGTTATAAATACAAGTTCTGGAAAGCTTAGTAGAAAAAAGTTATAGCCATTAGTATGAGCGCGGCGGACGCGGCGGCGGCGGCGGCGGCGGCGGCGGCGGCGGCGGCGGCGGCGGCGGCGGAAACTGCACAAATACTGATAGCAGCCCCGACTAAGTCGGGGCTGCTAATAAACACAAGTGTTTATTAACTGTTTTTGATAAGATGTTTGTTTTCGATGGCTTTATCAATTTTGATACGCACGAGCGACCTATTTTTCACAACTTACCTTTTGTGAATAAATTCTACAAGCCAACATACGTTTATTTTGACCAGCTCAAATGAATATGGAAGTACGTAATGAAAACAAAACAAATTGATATTTATTAAAAACTACCCTGCTAATCGACATGGCAACCGCGAAGAGATTTATAGTTATTCACACTCCTTGATAATCTTTGACAAATAACATTTTAACAAACAATAAATATATAAACATATTCAAATGTCACGAAACAACAAAACTTACCTTGCCGGGTTCCCTATCAAAATTGACATACTCCTGGGTTGGTATTCTATCCTCGGGTTTATCCGACCAGGAATTTGCTGCAAAACTTAACTGTAAGTTCGTACCCGTTGCTATGAAGGCCTACAATTTAAATAAATTCAATTGAAATTCTAATATTAACATTAATATTTATTTTACAGCATCAATAGATTAATGTACACAAAAAAATTTGTTTTGGTACAAGTGCTGTTATATAATCAAATCAACAATAGAATCTAATCTATATGAACGATTTTTAACCCTTATGTATCTAGCTCACCCTAAAGAAATATCAAGGTTTGGATGAATGTGGTTCTTTAATTACAAAGGGATTCAATGGAGAATATTGTATTTGATACAAAATTAAACATTGTATAAAAAATGTTGAAAGTCGCATACATATTATTCAAATAAGTACGAGGTGCAACCATGGTATATACAATGTTCCACATGAGATATAAGACGTTCCGTATGGGATATTACACGTTTCATGTGACATATACGATGTTATACATGACAAATACAATGTTAAACATATCATTATACTGTTATACATGACAAATACAATGTTAAACATGTCATATAAAATGCTATGTATTGCATATACAACGTTAAACATGTCATATACAATGTTCAACATGACAAAAACAATGTTAAACATGTCATATAAAATGTTAAATATTGCATATACAACGTTGAACATGTAATATATAATGTTGAACGTGATATATACAACGTTGAATACGCATATATAATTATATGTTCAACATGATATAAACAACGTTGAACATGTCATATATAATGTTCAACATGATATATACAACGTTGAACATGTCATATATGATGTTGAGCATGAAATGTACAATGTTGAACAGTCACAGACAAAGTACTCTTTGTACTGTTATATCTAATCTATAAAGTTACAACGTAGCATTGACGTGCTGTTAGAAGATCAGTATCACACCCTAGACCCTATCATACAACTCAATAACAACTCGGTGTGGAGATATCGTCGTTACCACGTTCAACAACTACAACAAACAGCGGTTTTCAAATTAAACCATGTATTATTAACGTATCTGATGTCTTGCAATGGACACTATGTAAAGTATTCGTCGACTGCAAGGATAGGGAGTGGTTAAGTTTCAGCAGCAATGCGCGACGAACTTAAAGTGGCACGCGCCGATTGGATTTAGTCTTGGGTCTCAAGTCTATAGTCTCAAGTCTGGGGTCTCAAGTCTGTAAGCCTGACACTCAGTCTAGCGTAAAGAGCATACCGCTCTCTCTATGTCAGCAGTATAAATAACTTCCACCTACTTTATATACCATGGGAAAAACCGCTGGGTTTGCAGGAAGGGACGAAAATGTTTTTAAACTTGTTTTTCAGTAAGCTGGCGTCATGTTTGTCACGTATCGGTAAACTGCATCACGATTTACTTTATAATTAAAACACGTTGTTTTTTAAAACAAACAAGGTTCTCGCGAAAACAAGGCATTGTTTTATGTTAAATAACTTTCTATCGAGCATAATGTTTTCATTTATATCGGCATCTTTCAATATGTAAATGAATTTGAAATTTAAACAGTTCTACCCATAAATATAACGCTTTCGAAGCATGAAAATACGCAATTGAAGTATTAATCATTAGAAAAACTCAAAGTATGAGTGCTCTAGGTGGAAGCAGATGGGTCCAGTCACGAGTGAGTAAGTGCACCGAATTTGGCAGCAATTCAGGAACTGACTGAGTTACAGAGGCGGGATATAAGTAAACTGTACTTACGACATCGGCTCGGCCCTCCCGACACTCGGTATGAAATCTCAACTGTCGCTCCTCTTGCGGCCTGTCTCGGAATCCTGTGTACCGTACCTGGAAAGAAAAATACTCCATGAGAAAACTCTCTGTGATCCGAGATTGGAACTGTCACGAAGTGACGGTATTTCCTAACGGCAACACAACTTGGTAGAACGGCACACGTGAAAACATAACACTTCCGGGTGAAAGAAACTCCTGAAAATCGGCGTACCTCACTTTCCCGGCTTAGTTTCCTAAAGAGTTCATCATTGTCAAACTTTGCCCGTTGGTCGGACACGACTTTCGGCATCCTGACGAAGAGTTTGGGGGTATCTCGACAAGGCGAGCGGCTAGCCACAACTGATCGCATCCTGGCATAGGCCTCGCCATTCATCGCAATACACAACAATAAGCGTGACAAGTCCTTCACCACTCCACTTTTCTCATTGGTCGGACGATTATGACTCGGAGATTTTCCGAACATACCCGAGCGGCCACGTCATCCATATATGGTGATTCTCGACATCGGAATCTGAAACGTCACGATCGGGAGCCACTTCGTGGTATATTATGCAAATCCCTCTATCAATATTCAACAACATGCCCATATATGGAGTTACTCGTCATCACGATTAATTATTCATGATCTGTATTTGGAGTCTTGTGGCCTAGATTTGTGAACGTGTGATTCTTCGAGATAATCTATATTTCTGTGTATAAGAAATCACAGCGTAAACGTTTAGCCGATATGTGTGCTACTATATAGGTTACCTGATCTCAACTCGCTCTCGTTCAGAATAGATCCACAACACAGAAGCGTAGGCTATTTCTAGACTCGACTATTGTCTAAACAAGGACTCGCTTATAGTACGACCTCGCGTAAATACTACGGTAGGATTTATGAATGAAACGGCTATTGTGAAAATTTCTCACGATCGCCGTGGCGGGAAAGCTTGCGCTAGAAGAATCGCGCGTGCGCAGTGCTGCTTAGATGATACATCGGAGATTTTGGCTCGAGATAAACAAGTTGATGATAAACTAATGAAGACTTACAAAAACAAACATCTTGAAAGGCGTAAACATTAATCCGCCAACTCATAAAGAATGCATTATAAATTCCTGTTTACACACCTTAGTGATGGGTGAAGTGGCATTATGAAACTATTTTATGAGAAATAAAACAAATGAAGACACATGCACGTAATTGGTCACGATTTCGGTAGTTTCACAATGTACGGGATTTGCGTTTATTTACTTGTCAATCGTGATATTTCTTTCCATGAAGAAATGAAACATGATTGCGCATGATATTTTAGCCCCTTGCGCAACCTTTCCTTATTTCTCTTCATATCCCATTTATCCTCCCCAAATTACCTCTTCTGTATACGTTAAATCTTATGTTTCCTTATCCATTCTTCTTTTGTTCCCTATCCATTTTATTTACCCCCCTATCATGTTATTGCTTTCTTTCCATCCCATTTCCAGCTGTCCCATTCTCGACCCCTTTCATGTCATTTCTCTGTCCTTATTCAACTCTCTTATTTTCTTACTTATTATTATATTTATAAGCGTATTGTATCACTACTTGAGAGTAGGATTTGAAGTATTATCCAAAACGAGATTGTCAGAATTGCCTCGTTTTGTAAGAATATAATAGACCATAGACTCTAATTATAAATATCCTTAATCAATGCTACCAGTATTACTTTTAGACTTTATTTCATAGCATTTCATCTCATCACCTTAAATTTTCTTATTTTCAATGCGCTTTGAGCATGCACCTTGTGTATGGATATAGCGCTTTATAAATGCCCATTATTATTATTATTATTATATACTTGAAATATATATATGTGTGAAATGTATTACTTTATAGTTTTTAATTAAAGTTTAAAATGTCAAAGGCGAAACATATCAAATGAACTGTATGACACTTTCTATCATACGTTATTTAGGATTGACTTAGAAATAATAACGACATACAGACTGCATGTTATTGAGGAAGTGTCGTTTGTTTTGGGAAATTTTATTTTTTCAAATTTCCCAAATAAAACATAGTTTATGTCAAACAATTTTTTATTCAGAGGGTTAAACATTTATTATCCTTAGTCAGAGATTAAATTATCAAGTATCGAGCGAAAACTACTGGCGGCCATTTCAACATTAATTGCGTTAAGGAAGTGGATCCGCGAAGCTTCACCAAACACTGTACGTATTAGACTTGTATTGCTTGAATAGACTACATATATTATGATGGGTTTGATAACTGAAGAGATTTTTAGTTTTAGGCATCATTGTATCAGATATCATCTAACCTGAGTTAAACACTTTAATTCTGAATTAAACCCTTAAAGGGGCAGTAAGGTGATGTCGATCAGGAAAATGGAAATTAATGGTTTCAATTGTTAAACAATATATTTCAATTAAATGGACCAGTAGTAATTCAAATATATAACGTTACGTTTAGCCATGCGATTCCTTTTTCTTACACAAAATGAATTAAAGGTGTTCATACAAAATGGCCCCCAATGGATTTTATGTGAATCTTCATACTTTCTCTTCTGACTATGGATGATTGGCTTATGTAATGAGATTTTTGACACTGTCAAAATAATACATTGAGCATTAACTTACAATTATCAGTGAAATATTTAAAAAATCAAAATAATCAAAAAACGTGCTACTGCCCCTTTAACAATCGGATATCATAATTTGTGATACGACATTTACCAAACAAACCGCTGCACTATTTTATCAAGATGTAAAGTTTACTTTTTTGATAATGCTCACGGCACACTACTTTGTTGTATTACAAGAGTATAAATGACGTTATGATTAATTATTAATTATTTTATTCTCCCATTTCATTAAACATATATACTTGCGCATAATATAATGGTTATTTATCTTTATGATGTGCTGATATTACATTCAAAGTGTAGCTGTATGTATATGTATGTATGTATATATATATATATATAGAGAGAAATATCACAAATAATGTTCAAACTCTATGGTAGTACATATTAAAAAGAAGAAGATGGAGTTGAATTAAGTCCTGTACCTGCTTCATCAGGCCGTTTAATGCAGTAACTGACACACAGTAATGTGTCAGTTACTGCATTAAACGGCCTGATGAAGCAGGTACAGGATGTACCTGCTGAAAACGTTTGCCAAACTTAATTCAACTTCATCTTCTTCTTTTTAATATATATATATATAACTGTATTTTGTTAAGACTCTCTTAAGATAACATTGAAACATGTTGGAGTTTTAATTGCATGGCTTCGTGTCATTTTGTATCTTTTGAATATGTGTGTGTGTGTGTGTGTGTATATATGTATATATAAACAACTTTTTTTAGTCCCTCTAAACTCATTTGTATGTATATTTTGTATTTTAAAATGGGAAGCGAGACCATAATGAAAAGTCTTAGATTAGGTACTAGTATACCTATACTTATACTTATACTTATGTATAGGCAGACAGAACAAAACAGACATAAACTGTTGCTCACACTAGGTAAAGTGACTTACCAACAGTTTGTTTGTTGTAAAAGGACAATTTTTTTTTTGTATAACAGGTTTATCAGTAGTCAGTTGTCCAAAATATGTACATGTTATAAACCTTAATTCAATTTTTTTGTCTTTACAATCTAGAATAGTAAAATAGATAAAGTATTATTCTCTAGTGTAGAATAAATTTGTTCTCTACCTTTTCAGTTTTGACACAAAGGTACATACATTGATAACATATCTTAAAATCACCTCTCTTTTGTAATTGGGGGTCATATTTGGCAATTTTTATTAGGGGGTGGGGGGAGTAAATTTATTCACAAATAAGAAAAACAAACATTGGGCAGATTTCTTAAATGTAAGAATTAAATTGTTTCTCATGATGCACACAAAAAGTGAAAAGACGCCAAATAAAGCCGATAGAACGGTCGCTTTAATACGGGTACATCGTCTTTATGGTGCAATGCCCCTTTAAGAAATTCATGCAATCTAAATTATGAACCCTTATCATGTTTATCTACGCCAAATTCATTTAAAACCATTCAGTTGCTGATTCGTTAATCTGATAGTCCGCCAGGGGGCGCAACACACTGCACGTGCAGGCTTCACAAGGTGCGATGGCATCGACAGTATGCTAATGAATATTAATATGGCACGTGATTATGAAAATGATAATGTAAAATATACTTTCAATGATGCTAACGACGATGTAAAATATACTTTCAATGATGCTAACGACGTATCCTATATATATCTTTCTTTTATGATATTTATATTTTCTTTCCTTTTTTAGGTTTATAGTACGTATTTTCGCGTCCAAATTGTCTACTCTAGAGCAAATGATATGTAGGCATGTGTGCTCTCTATATAGCAGTGAACTGAGAAGAAAGGATATTCTATATACGTATACCCGTATCTTCAATCTAACGTGACTCTTTCAAAATGACGTGGTTAGCCATGTCGTATGACAATTTAAGGGCAGTGATAATACTGTAAATTGAAGAAACCAACAGTGAAATGTAAATGATGTACTATTTCTCCGAGGTGCCTAAATGTCTGACTTGAAAAGTCTATCATTTCTTAAGTTTAAAATTGAAATACACTTTCATATACTAGAACTCTGGAGAATGCAGATTCCTTTCTTCTCTCGTCATTACGTTTAATGTGGGCTCATGCCTCGGTCATCCTCTGTCTCTACCCGTTTTTGCAGACAGACAAATATTTTATTTCATGTTAAAAGTATGACATTACATTTTTTTAAAAACATGATATACATAAAATTCCTTGAGCCACTCCATTAGGAGTTATGAGAGACTTAAAATAATAAATACAATAACATTCACTCCCAGCCCCTTGTCCTCGCACCCCTCGCCCCTCTCACTAACGCCGCTCACCTGTGTAGATTAATCAGAGCGCCGGCAGGTAAATCTCCCAGCGCGATCTCTTGCTTCTGTTACCTTTCTCGCCGTTTTTTTACTGAGCTGTCAATCATTGACTCAATTAAAACGGGGCGATGTAATAAAATCAACGAGATTTAATCAGTTGCTATTTTAACAGTCTCCGAACTGAGATTTCTGAGAAATTTGATATTTTGTCGACGGCGAGAGTCACAGCGTTGACAAAGATACGAGATAAAAGGGTTTTAGTTCTTGACTGTTACAGGCATCCATTAGTGCTTCTATTGCGAAAGCTAAAGTGACTATGACTATGATCATTATCTTCAGCAAATATGCATTATTATCTTATCATGATCATAACATCTTATGCATGGTGTTTTGTGTCAGGGGCACTGCAGACATTTCTTTCGACGTTGCTAGTTATGATTGGGACTTCAATATCAAAATATAATGTATCTTGTGTATGCGTTAATCAAATATGTCATTCAGTACTATGACCCTTGTGACATTAAATCCTCTAGTTGTGAAATCACCCTTATGATTTCAGCTAAGATTTGTTGATGGACACATAAACAACCTAGGCGCGGGTTGGACGGTATCTAGCGTTTTATATAATAATAATAATAATAATAATAATAATGGGCATTTATAAAGCGCTATATCCATACACAAGGTGCATGCTCAAAGCGCATTGAAAATAAGAAAATTTAAGGTGATGAGATGAAATGCTATGAAATAAAGCCTAAAAGTAATACTGGTAGCATTGATTATTAAGGATATTTATAATTAGAGTCTATGGGTAGAATCTATGAATAATAGCTAGAAAATAGATGAGTTTTGAGCTGTGATTTAAAAACAGTCAGTGAGGATGACATTTTGATGACATAAGGAAGTTGGTTCCAAAGTCTTGGAGCAGTACAGCTGAAAGATTTAAGTCCATAACTGGTGTTTTTATACTTTGGCATCTGGAGAAGCTTCAAATTCTGGGATCGAAGATCTTTTGCAGGGGTATAGTCCTCCAAGGAATTTAAAAGATATGCTGGAGCCATATTATGTTGACATTTGTAAGTAATACATAGAACTTTAAATTTGATTCTCGCTTCGATGGGAAGCCAATGTAGACACTTAAGCACAGTTATATAACCTATATAACTAATAAAACATATTTTCTTAGTTTCAGTTTCAATTCAAACGTTCCTGTGAGTCTACTGTAATTTAATTTTAGGTAGATAGGGATACAAAAATAAACTTAGCTTAAAGATAGGACAGTTAATTCATTAAAGTATGTGGAGGAAAGTCCAGTACATATTTTCCTCATGAAAGTCCCAAGAGTTATATAGTGTTGAGCAACGAATTATTGGTAACTGAGCATGCTTTGTATTGTATTGTATTTGTATGTATAACAAAAGGTATAAATCAGCCATTTAATATTGTATTTTGCATATACATGTATGTAATTAAGCACTGGGTTACTTCCATGTATTATAAATTATGTTTTATGATGTCGGATTTTATCAAGTATCATTACTTTTAAAGTGTGTGACACTTAAATAAAAAAATCTTCTTCTTCTTCTTCTTCTTCTTCTTCATCTTCTTCTTCTTCTTCTTCTTCTTCTGTATTATTTCAATAAATATGTTCAATTAACCTCGTCATAACCTTACTTTTATCAGACGCAACTCTATAAATCGATTTTTAGTTTATTATCCTACCTTAGTTAATAACCCATTTTCATTATCAAAGCAGATGTGAAAAATAGAGAATGATGAGAAAATTCTGTTGTTGTGTAAATTACCATTATTTCACTTTTAAAGCAGCCACAAATAAAAAGAGTATTGTAAATCGTTGATTCATATAAGGTTAAATAACCCCTTTTGTTCGATTCTCTGTACTGTGGCTCGACTTCGATTTGCAATAACATATTACTAACGCTGTATTTCAAAGATCAGTGATTCCATCATTAGGTTTTCAAAGTTGCTATTCGAGGGATTGAATCTGTTACAATAATCCTTTTGGGTTTTACAATATAACTTACAGCTATTTATGCTATACGCGATCAATAGTAATATTTCTCCATTAGTAACTCCTATTTCTTTACGTAGAAAACATCAGTGGATTTGATTCATGGTCCAAATTGCTCTATCGCACGAGGGCAATACAACAGTGTAGAACTCTATCGCTTTAGGGGGCGGGGTAGTTATATAGTGTAATCCACCCGTAATACCAAGCCACCCGTGGCAGTCTTTCACTCAAGCGTGGACGTCCATATTGGCCAGGCATACACCTATCCCCCCACTAGAACAATGGACCCTACTGCTCACTTACACTTGGTCTCGTCGACTGTGACTTCACGTGCAATGAGCGGCACGTGCATCGTTGTTTTAACGCTGTGAGCGCGACTCGACGTTAGGTGTTTACTGTTAAGGGCGTAATCCCTTGTTGACAAAAAGAATCGCACAATAAACTTTTGATCTATTGTATAACTGTCAACAGGGTTGGGCTTTACAAATGGCGTAATTTCTCGCATACAGCCACAATGAATATGATTATTAATAATAGAAGAGACAGATGTAAGGGGAAATGCCAGGTTTATTTCTTTCATGACAATATGCTCGTAACAGTTTCGAGGTCGGCGTAATTTTACATGTTCTTTTCTTCTTTCGGTTTCGTTTTTTTTCCTAAATTCGTTTTTTTTTGCAATAAAAGTTTCTATGAAATATAATTATCTAATGTTTATTCACATATATATTTCATGTTGAACGGCATTCATTTTCTACAGAAAATATATATCTTTCTCTGACGAGATCCTTATTTTGATATATTCTAAATAAATTGTCATTTAACCAAAATTTCTTTTATGGAATTAACTTTTTTGTAAGTCTCATGATTTGATGAAATTGAGATCAATTTGAGTTATCGATGATTTCTCATGTCAATCTACATTGGTCAATCCATCACAATTTGATGTTTTTTCAAATTTGAAACTTAACTCGTGATTAAAACCGGGAAAGTAGCTCAGTTGGTAGAACATCCGCTCTTCACCCGAAAGGCCGGGTTCGAATCCCGGCAACGTCATACCAAACGACGTTAAAGGGGCAGTAACACGTTTCGTGATAATTTTATATTTCAAAGTTTTCACCGATAATTGTAAGTTAATGCTAATGCTTATCACTCAAGCAAATCATCCATTGTCAGAGAACAAAGTATGAAGATTCACATAAAATCCATTGGCGGCCATTTTGTGTGTACACCTTTAATTCATTTTGTGTAAGAATAAAGAATCGCATGGCTAAAATTTAAGTTATATATTTGATTTATTACTGCTTCATTTAGTTTGAATACATTGTCTTTCACTTGAACCATTAATTTTCATTTTCCTGACATCACCTTATATTCCCCCTTAAACGTGCTACTGCCCCTTTAAAAGATTGGAGATGTTGCTTCCTTGCTTGGCGCTCAGCATTGTGGATAGAACATCGCTTGCACTGTTGCTGCTTGGTGCCAGGCGCAAAAAGATTTTCCGAATTTACTCTGTTAAGTAGACAATAGGGAATTATCATTATAAATGAGATAAAAAGATGACTTAGTTGAAAGGTGTCTACAGGTATTATTTCGTCAGCGCTGATAAAGTTGACAAATAATTATGCACTTACATTCACATTAAAACATTGACAAGTGAGCTTGAAATTAATAAGCGCTACGAGTGTTGTATTTGTAAGGAATGCTTGTGTCTATTTATGTGTAAATATTCATACGTAAATATAATATTGTATCGATACAAAATTTCTATTCTCATTAAGTTGTGAAATAATTTACAATCAAGCACGCGAAAGACAGCCAGACAGCCAGACAGCCAAATCTTATAGGAACGCAAGACATACTGATTTATAATTTTAACATCATATATATACCAATACGCTTGAAATGCAAATTTGATCTAAAGAAGAAATAGTGAAAAAAAAAGATATCTCGATAAAAAGTAAGATCCATCATTGATAACGGTATGGAAATGTGATTGTGAAAATCGACGAATAGGCCTATTCTTGATTAATCGGTCACACTGTATAATTTCTAGAACGAAAACAGTGTTAATTTGAGAGACTAGACAATTGTTTGATTATAAAACGAACGAACGCCTCTCATAATGTTGCATGATGTTGACAGATCACGCTAAGTAAACAACGAAAGAGCCGGTCACGTTTGCACGCGACTCGTGAAACGGTCTAATGTTTATCTTTTTGTCAAATATTTTCATAATATCAAAACTTATAAATAAAAAGACAACGAAACTTCCATCGAGGTTGACTGCTTAAAAAGATATTTGAAACTATTACAAGATTATAAAAAAGCGACAAAGGTCATTCAAGGGTCACGTAGAATCTTTGGAGCGTAACGCGAGGCACGCGACTAACGTCGTTTCAACTCAACGTTAACTATCTTCGCGCTGCGGCCCGCCGAATGTGCCCTGGGTTTAGGTGCGGTGTACATGGATTTGACACCCCTATCTGCGCTTCTCTTGACGACAGATTATGGACTTGACTTCTGTAGAGACTCAGGACGTCACTTGTCACGTTTTTGTCTGATATATAAGAGGATCAGGTCGCGTGTCTAGAGTAAAGGTGTCCACTTGAAAAGGTTAGAAACACGAGTTCGAGCCCACAGCCGCCATCTTGTAGGCTTATCCCGTGGTGCTGAAATACGCAACGTGTTTTATGGAAGCAGTGACCTTTATGAAATATGATACAGCGATACGGTTGAGTATGTAGCCATTGTTGCTTTGATAAACTGTAATTCTATATACCATTGTGCTCCAGAGTAAATGGAGAAAGTTTATAATTATTCAGTTGGACTGAGTGTTCCGTTTAGGTTTGACATTAACGTTGGAGTCTTGCTAATGACACTTCAATAAAAAAAACTGCCGTCAGGGAAACGTGCAATATGACTTGATGGTTGATGTTATGATTTGTTTTAAGTGCTCGACTCAGGTTTCATTATGCTTTATACATCAGCATCAATTGTAACTATTGTAACTATTGTAGCTATTGTAACTATTCGACCAGGCTCCATTCTGAAGGGGACGTGGGTCAATCAGGATGTCTCCCTAAAAATCATAATTTTATGAATAATTGATTTTCAGCACGAACATGATATAACGTAGCAATTATTGCCAAGCAAAATACAAACCATTATTTTTTTCTTGGATTGAGGGTAAATGACTACTACTATAATTGTAAGATATTTCTTTTATTTTCTTAAGGATATGAAATTATGTCCGATGTGAAACACAATGTAGAAATATGAAGAATCTATCATTGAGCGTTAATAATATCTAAAACGTTTGCTGATAAAGTTCTGCGTAATAACTAGATCTAACAGGTAAAGACAATCGTATAGTTTGAAAATCATCCTGTATTTGATAATGAATTTTTTTTAGCTTATTGTGTCGTGTACTGGTGAACTAATGATGCTAACATGTATAATTATACCAGAATAGAAAAGTTTCATCAACATTATAATTGTTTAAAACGTATAACATCTAAGAAAATATAAAATCGGTCGGGCTTTTGTTCTATAAAAAACTGTAGTCACCACAAGATAAATGTTTTTCATATTAATTAGGATTAATCAGATTTAATATTCATGTGAAATATTTTATTCTGAATCTACTTAATCCTACACGATTAATACAGCGTCTGTTAGAAAATTTCAAAAGATGAAACGCTAATTTGCTATCGATGTCGACGAGAAATGTGGAAGACAAATGTGTTTTGTGTTATATTTTCACGTCACAAAGAGACTTTATCATTGAGCCTTTTATGGCGCTTCAAAACTGAGCGGTTCTTAAGAGAATGATATTAATACGGAATAATATCTTTGCTCCGGACTGGGTAACGTTCTATTCTCTTTATGGTCTGGACCTTTATGACTTTCAACCTTAATAAATGTCATTGCCAATCAAGGAAACCCATCGCTACCGCCCTAGTTCATCTGTGCGAGCTACTTCTATTACAAAGTGACTGACATATTTTCTGTAGTCAAAAGAAACTTGATGGCTTAAAGTCAGTGTTTGGGGTTATGGGTCGCATTGTATTGTAAATAATAATCTCGACAACCAGTGAATTACTCCCGTTACGTGATCATCAGCCAATCACGTAACTGCTCATTGAGCCGACCAATCGGAGAAGAGTAAGTCGAGCCAATGAGAGCGCGGTTTGTTTGGAAACGGTGGTTATGGGGATATCTCTCAACGATTGCTCTGTACACACCTGCGCTTTGTAATTAAGCCGCCTCTCTGAAGCGTAATAAAGTATAGCGATGAATCAAACACGTTGATGGACATTTATATTTGATAGTGTTTTAGGGATCTTTCTTGTTGAAAAAAACTTGATCTTTGTTTGCGATTCTGTTTTTGATTATCCCGACTTCTGAGCCAAAACGAAGAAGAAGACAAACAACATTGTTTATAGCTTTTCATTCCATGATATTTTTCGCAACGCGATTTTGGTACAATTAAATAAGTATTAAGTAAAAGGGGTTTGGTAAATTTTCAACAAAAAATCTATTATAAAAAATAATTCATCAACTTGAATAAAACATGTGTTCAAATTATTTGGAAAAAAAAATCATTCTTAAAAGATAGAGATAAAAGCTAAACATGAAACCGAAAAGGTTATTTATTTACAATGTACACATCCTGATTTTTAAAGATATTTATTAAGCTTTTAAAAAAAGTTGAAACTTGAATTTCGACAACAAAATTGTCGTCATGCAAAAAAATTCTGAAAAATAACTAATGCAACACATGTAAAATATTTTTAGGGGAATTTTACCTCATTCTTGAACAATCTTTGACCAGATGTTTTTATATGAATTCTAAAACAACACGTGTCGCATTTTCAAGGAAGCTTTTTATATAAAACTACTACATAACTACAAACTTGAAGTTACAAACGTCGTTTAAAAATTATCAAATCACTTTTATATAAAGCTCAGAGACTGCATGATAATCCCGAATCACTATGCACGAATATGAGATTGTGTAAATTAGTGAATGTTCGACGTTCGTGAACATTCGGAATTTTCGTGAACAGCAATGAACATATGTAAAAACTTTTGATGGTCATTACCTACGAAACATGTTTGAATTGTACGCAATTTGTTATTATAAGACACGAATTCATAACAGATTTCCAAAAATAACATACGATATCACGATCTAAGTAAAAGATAAACTAACGGACGAATAACAGTTAATTATCTGGAGATAAATATGCGGGTTTGAGAACCTTCCCTATCTATCTTAGAGCCCAGTTAAATGTTTGAGTCATGCTAAAATGTCCTTGATTATACTTGGAATGACTTGTCAACAACTTTGACTGTCTTTGAGAAACATTATCTGTAAAGCGTCCCAGAAATTCATTGACATTGCTCATTTTCATATGCAAAAACGAAGGCCAACGTACGACGTCGTCAGCGGCACCTGCACTGCGATCACCGATTTCCTTGATTTGTCCGTGATGCACGAGAGGTACACATTATATAAATCGTGCGAAGCGTGCAACAGCAAAGGCTCGTGCTTGACGTATTGACATGCATTATAAACACGCTTTTCATGCAGAGATCTTGCTTTCTATTACATAAGAGTGCATATAAGGATCTGCTGGTTTTTATAATGAAACATATCACACATTTGCTTAACAATAGACAGCGGACAGTTGTTTGGTCTGGTTTGAAGATGACGATATGTAATGTATTCAAAGGTAAAGTTCAACTAATTTTTAGAAATTATCTGAATCGATTAAGGCTACTAAAAGTAGATTTGTCATTTACTTTTCGTATTTTAATGAAATGTCAAACCCCTTCAGTATTTCATTAAATCTGTATATTATATATATTATAACAATTACATTTTGTACTACCCAGGTAAGTGTATATTTTCTTTATTCTGCACTGTACTTTCTATTATTTTAACGTCTGTATTACAGGCGATATTAAATGTATAATGTATTTGGGGATTTTTTTCCAGGCTATTTTAGTGAAATATATAAAACGTACACTAAATGCTCTCTGGAAAGGTAATCAATTTATTATTTTCTCGCCATTTCTTTGACACTTTTTAAACCATCTGAATGCCCTTGAATAATATCATTTTACTCAGTACTCAAATGTATGTTGAATCAAGGATTTTTTATCTACAAAAATACTCGGTTGACTGTTTCATTCAGATGCATGTAACTCTTTCACTCAATATTGTGACATAGCAGAACTACTTTTAACGTGACCCTACCCCTATTCAGTTCACAGCACCTACTCTACTAATATTCACTTATGATCACATATTTTCTTACATTTTCATTCAAGATGATGAATCTCAAGTTCTAGAAGAACATTTTTGAAGAGCGACATCATTTTCTTTCGGAAAGGACACCGACATCAAAGGGGCAGTGACACGTTTAGGGGGAATATAAGGTGATGTCAGGAAATTGAAAATATTTGGTTCCAAATAAAAGGCAATGTATTTAAACTAAATGAAACAATAATAAATCAAATGTATAATGTATACCTAGCCTGTCCTGAACATTAATTTGTCAATTCCTTACGGGAATATAAATAAAAATTTTGACCAGGCTAGATCAAAAGTTATCAGTCCTGGCAAAAAGTAGCCAGTTTAATTGCTGCAGGGTGCTCTGAACGGGATGTTATCTTCCTACGCAAAGCCTAAACCGCCAGTTTTATGCCTTGCTTCAGACCCTTGAGTTTTCTGTGCTTGCTCTCTTGTCTGTAGGGGCACTATATATAGCAGCACAGAAAAGTAAAGGGTCTGCAGCAAGGAAACTGGCGTTTTAGGCTTTAAGTTGGAAGGTGGGATGTATGTAAGAACATCTTACCTTGAATACCTTCAATATATGGAAATTGCTGACAACACGTTAAACCCCAACTCACTCATTCCATATGCTTGGACAAAATGATAAGATACATCACCATCTAGAGCCTACATTAAGAACTACGGTAAGACCATAAGTCCATAAGGAACATGTCAATACGTGTCAGAACACGGGATATAAGAACGTCTCATTTTTCATACACGGAGGTTCAAATTGCTGATACGATAGCACGTTTTCTACATACCATGCGCAGATTCATTTTGTTTCTTAAATTTTATTTCTTCGCCAATTTTGATTAAAGAGACACAGAGTATGTTGATAGGATCACATATGTCAAATTTTGAATTCGATGTTATTACATCGGGAACCATGAACTGTTACTGAAATAACAAGTTAAAGGTCATTAGTACATTAGAGCGAAAATACGGCCATTCAAAGTCGGGATTTTGATCGAAAACCGGACAATGTGGCTCGAGTGGCGCGCGCAAATTTGCCAATTGGCCAAACGTAATTTTGAAACCTTGTCATAAGCTGACAGGAAGATATATTCGATTCGATAGTGTTTATCAGGTATTGTAACTTATAGGTAGATTAATTGGATGCATAATTTCGAATATTAAACGAATTTGTGATGTTTTCTTGATTTTTCCATAAAATCAAGCATTTTAGAGATATTATGCATAAATGGATATATTTACAAGTCAAGTGATGAGATATGAACTTCAATCAGCCTATTAAATATTTTGTAGCTTATAAAAACCAAATAAAATTTTAAGAAAGATACTGTGTGTCACTTTAAATTTGGAATATATGTTAGTTACAATATACTCAACATAATATAATAGCGATTTGTAAGCACAAAAACTAATTTTATCTTTTAATTTTGTATTAGGACATTTCAGCGATTCGAACCTCCGTGTTTCCATATGGCACAAAAATGTTTGCTTATGCAAAAAAAAAGAGGATGCTTGCAGAGCTACGGAGAGTCCAGCCCAAAAGGAACATGATCTTGTAACTGTTAAAATTCCTTTCTCCTTACGTTCCGTAGCTCATAATTACACCTAATAAAAACATGAAAACTGAGATTGACTGACAATCAAGACTTATTTCCTCACATTATGCCGACATTTTGTCGCCAGATTTGTGGCTCGGTTGGCTCCATTGAACTGAAGTCCCGTCCCAAACGAGTGAGAGCAGCCATACCGGCATTGCATTCGGACTCCTTGGAATGCCTCTGGGGTAGGGCCCTGGGTAAATAGGGGTCACTTGTGCGAGGGGGGTAGGGTTACGTCTTGCCAGGCACCCGTCGGGCTAGACCCAGGGTCGCGTTACAGAACCAGCCCGAACTGGATTAAGCGATGATCGTATGATGATGGCACATTGTGAGCTGGTACCATATCATCAATACAGAACATCCACCCCTGGTCTGTGACTAGTTCCGGGGATTGAGAAATCTCTGTGGGTGGGGATCCTCGGACAGGACGTCTGTGGGAGACAGGGACAGTACAATGTGAGATATTTGCCCCTGAGTGCCGGCAATGTTTGGTGATCCCGTCCATACCATCTTCTCCTCAGGTGGTATGTTGGTCCTGGCATTGTTACCCTGGAACTCTGTAAGGGCAGGCTTGTCCTCTTCGTGCAGCCATATGTCGAGCCTGCATGCATAGCGTGGACTCCTACATCGTAAGTCATTACATTAAAACACGCTTTAGATAACGACAAAGGTGCTTGCATCCAAGGCGGAACGAAAACACGAGATAATTAGCGCCATCGTCGCTTGTGAATGCTCAGCGAAATCACAACGAGAAAAGGGAAAGATTTTAATGACTTTTACGCGGCTCATAGACATTTGTGGCTGATTAGGTCGCGTTTAGATGTAATTCTCACTATCAGGTGACCTCCACAACAGCTTGCCTGGTGCTCGCAGCAACAACACAATACGTCAACTTTCATCTTGCTTTTATAAGTCTCGGGGAGTCTCGCGAGGGCAATCTAGACCCGTCGGTGCATCCGGGCACTTTGTCTATCTGAGATCCAAAACCAATATCCGGAGAATATCTACTCGTGGCTTCATATTAAACAATAAAACACGAGCATGATGAATCGTTTCCGACACTTTCATTTTAAAAAGCCAAAGTGCTCTTTTATTCAAAGAAGTTTTAAAAAGCTAACCCCTCCGCTCTAAAGGGAAACGTGATATATCTTGTGGACCTCTTTTTTCACGTTGGTCCACTTCGTGATTCAAGAAACTATCAAAACTTTTTTTTCACGAAATTTAAATATTTGCCAGTATTATTAAATACAAAAAAGGGAACATTTCTCCTTGATCCATGCTTGTTTGAAGTTGACAGTTGCAGAATTTCATAATGTTGATGTTTTCACCAACAATTACTCGCTTATAATCTATGATGTCGCAATTCAAGGGCAAACCATACAGTTTAATCAATGATTAAACTGCACTAAGAACAACAAAACCTGGATTCTGCAGTAGTTCTCTAAACCGTGAGTCTTTTTCTTTTCTAAAATTGACTTGGTAAGAGGTGTAGGTCAAGGTTGTATTCAACTCCCATTGTTTTTCCTGACTTTTGACGAAAAAACGGCATAATTCAATAAATCTTTTTGAAACAAGAAACTCTTCCGCGGCTGTATGGACATTTAGAATTAAAATATTAAGACATTGAAAGGTGACTTTAACAATAATGATGAAAACACTTTTTGATATTTGAAAAAATATATTGGTTATTAAAATAATGATAATTGATATGAATCAAGGGTTCTTGAAATGTGTGATCTTTTTTATACAATTGACAATTTAAAAAGTACAATTTGAAAACAAAAGATTTTTTTCTCTGACATAATATGGTACTAGAAGGCCTATCTTAGACAATGTAAAGGCTGATTCACTTTAACACCTGTACAAAGGGGAAAGGACATTTTTTTTGTATAAGTGACAACCAAAGAAAACAGATTTGTTTCAATATTCGTATTTATTTTACTCTGAAATTCTGAATTTTCACTTAAAAGATGAGGTTCATGTTTAAATGACATATGATTTCATTTATTGATTTGGTAATAACTTGTAACCAATTTAGATGATTATAACAACGTACTTTATGCATTATTTTGATTAAAGGTAAGCAATTTCAGGATTTTAATATTCAGTGTCAACAGTTTCATAGTTTTGATCCCAATATTTCTTTCACAATGACCATATGTCGCCATGTTCCAATGTGTTTACATTGTGTGATTGTGACGAGGCTAATTATCTCCCTTTGTATACATACTCAGCACTCCTTACAGCGACGGCTGAGACTCGCCTCTCAATACGACGTCGCTGTATAAGAAGGGGGCGTGACTTGTTCGGAGGTGACGGGGGTCCCAAATTAGTCAGTGGGGTCTTAAATATCGGTTTTATCGGAGGTAGAATGGGTAATGAAATAAAAGGTCATACTTTAGTATAAACGTCTTGGCGGCATATGTTTCATTATTTCAACACGCTTTTGACAGTTCCATTCGGCACTGAGCGTTGATTTTATAATTATATACGACCAATGTGGAGAATATCCAAGAATACTGTGTAATCCTGACACTTCATGACACACACTGTCCGGAGTTTGGACATAGTAGTTAGTGAGGAGACGTCTTTGTCAGCAATGTAGCTAACATTGAGTTGGTGAAAATAAGTCATGTGCAAGGAAAAACAAAGGGTTGAAAACTGGGGACATCTGACTTTGGCATTCAAGTGGTTAAATTGATTGTTATAACAAAGCTCCTAATGAGAACGTTTACTGGACTAAAGTAAATATACAGTACTGTATCTTTTATACCAAAAACTATTGCTTTATACATATTTTTATTACTTCTGATCAATGTGTGTTTTGTACATTTGAAGTTTTCACATTGTTCTTCCTTTTCAACTCTACAGTTGCTTTGAAAAAAAGAATCATGAACATGCGAACAACATCACCGGCCTTCTATGATAGTCCAATCAGAAAGTAACTGGAGGTTGTTGACAATCGCCTGTAGGGGCGCTGATATCAGCACAGAAAACTCTAGGGTAGCCTATATGGTAAATATGATACTGTATTTCCTCTAATAAGCGCCCGGGCGCTAATTTTTCAGCACCCCTTTACCCCCCGGCGTTTATTAGAGGCCCGGCGCTTATTGGAGATCCTGTGCTTATTTCTTTCCCAGAAATTTAAAATCATTTTAAGCCGTCTTTTACCATGAATACCTGTAAAATGTTTACTGAGGGAGCCTTTTTCTAATGGTTAGGACCCGGCGCTTATTAGAGACCCGGCGCTTATAAGAGGCCCGGCGCTTATTTTCTCCACTACTAATGACCCCCGGCGCTTATTGGAGACCCGGCGCTTATTGGAGACCCGGCGCTTATTAGAGGAAATACGGTATATGGTATATAAAATTATGGTATATGGTATATTGTATATGCTACTCAAAAGAAGCCGATATCAAAACTGTATTTTTTCATTACACCATAACGTTGCACAGAGCACAGACAATTCGTTGTAAGCTAAGAAAAGCATACATCTCTGTTGAACTACGCTTGAGTCATACAGTGATTCTGTCTCTATCAAATTTGCTTTGCTGACGTCTGACCGTGACGAAATTTCAATTAAGAAAAGCATGATAGTGATATTTGAGTTCAATTTGTTCTTTGAAAATGCATATCACCAACTCATATAGGTGGGGCCACAAATTATGTGTGACCAATGAAACATTTCATGGAAACTTAAGTTGTCATGAAAAGAATTTCTCATGAATCTGTGTCAGTTTAAACTGAATCCATTTACACTGAATTTCTGCTCACAAATCGTTATGTATATATTATGTTGCATGCGTAGAAACATTCAGAAAGAAGAATATAGTATAAGTAGAAGGGATTGATAATTCTAAAGATGTATTATTTATTCTTTAAGGAACTCCAGCTATTACTGGTTATATTATTATTATGGTTATACTTTGAGATGCATTTTTAGCTCATCTAGCCTGTACGACCCGATGGGCTTATGGCATGGCATGGTGTCCGGCGTCCGTCCGTCCATCCGTCCGTTAACTTTTTGGAATTTCGACTTCTTCTCCAGAACCATAAGGCCTAGAAAGCTAACACTTTGTGTACAGACTCCTTGACTAATGGGGATTATACATTGTAGCTTTGGTGGCCCTGTGGCCCCCAATATGGGCCACAGAGGCCACACCCTAAAAACCTATTTCCATCTTCTTCTCTAGAACCATAAGGCCTAGACAACTGAAACTCGGTGTACAAACTCTTTGACTAATGGGGATTAAAAATTGAAGCTTTGGTGGCATTGTGGTATCTAATTAGGGTCACAAGGACCACGCCCGTAAAACCTATTTTCATCTTCTTCTCCAGAACCATAAGCCCTAGAAAGCTGAAACTTTGTGTACAGACTCCTTGACTAGTAAGGAATATAAATTGTAGCTTTGGTGACCCTTTACCCCTATTAAGGGCCACTTGGGCCACGCCCTTAAAACCCATTTTCATCTTTTTTCTCCAGAAGCAAAAGGCCCAGAAAGCTGAAATCTTGTAAAAAATACTCTTTGACTAGTAAGGATTATTATTAATAGCTTTTGTGGCCCTGTGGCCCCTAATAAGAGCCTTAGGGACCACAACCTTTAACCTAATTTCATCCTTTTCTCAAGAAGCAACAGGCCTAGAAAGCTGAAACTTTGTGTGCAAACTCATAAGTTAGATAAGGAGGATTCCAAATTGTACATTTGGTGACCCTGTAGTCCAAAGAGGGGGGAACCACATTTTTCACACCCTAAAGCAAAATTGATATGAAGCCTGATGAGCTACAGGGCCACTGGCTCTATTTTAAAAATGTGTTGTCCTTAAAGCTTCACTTACTATTTAAGAACACATGAAACCGTCTTAGAATTTATTAGTTCACATAAAACTTGTTCTGATACTTGTTCTTATTCTTGTTTCAGAACACTCTGCAACATTTTAAATAAGAAGAAGAGGTTCTCTGAATTTTACGATTAACGACAATGAAGAGAAGCTTGTGGATAACACTGCCAGGCAACAACTGACATTAAGAACTTGTGTCAAACCGTCACATACCATGAATAAAGAAGTTCTCATCCATATACGTTTCTTCATTATCGCCACTCTAACTTCTGAAACGCATTATATCAAAGCTTACGAGTAACGATAGCAAATAATATGTAACGTGCATACGTTATCGTCCCTAAAATCTTCATTAATGTTTATGAAGACGTTTTATTTAAAATGGTATTTGACATAACATTTTGTGTAATAGTTTCCATGAAATTGGTTTAAAACAAAAGAAGAAAACCATCTAGTGCATAGGCAATTATGAACTTAACCGAACTTCAATGGTTTACTAGATAAAACTTTGAAACAATCTGCTTATAAAACGGTTACCAAACAAAGCATTCTCTTCATCTTTACCAAAGATCAAGCACTGCGACCCAGATAAAACATGATATTTGAAGAATTCTTCAAGACCTGCAGGTGACAGGCGACGCATCGTTGCTAAACTACAGGAGTTCAAAGGTTTCTATGGTTACGGTTCCTGGAACAGTTGGTTGACGTGGTATAACTCTACTGAACCCCTGGGGTTTGAAACAAGGAGTTTGATAATGGGGTATTGGATTTGATTTGAGTGGGGTGGATGGTTGGAGGGGATTGGGATGAGGGATAGTTAGAGGGAGACCGGTTTCTAGACACGGAGGGTTTGATCTGCAAGGACTGGTTAAAGTCGCAGAGAGGAAGAAGGTCGACTGACTATAAAGTCGCACTTCTTACCCAGGGAATAATGACCGCCATTGTTTTCCGTGATGGTTGAAAGGACGTTGAATCTCAAGTAGCTTTCTGTTCTCGCCTCTTGTGAATTATTGCAATTAACTGACGTCCTTCAACCTATCTGCAATTCCTATTTCACGGATTTGTCAAAGTCACCTGTGTCCTTTGTTAGTTTATATAATTGAAATTCCCAATTTGAACCCTTCTCGACTTGGCTTGTTTCCCGTCTCGACCTCCCAGCGGGGAAGATTGAAACCCTTCTGAAGTCTCCATCAGCCCAACCCAAATCAAGCGAATCTCAGCTCTTGGGGAAGAATGGACAATCGGGAGGGTTCGCTTAGCGCTCCCAGTAGGTCAGAGGAGTCTATAATTTTCCACCTTTTTAAGTAGAGCTACTCGGGGGACCTATAGACTCCCTGCAGCGCTACAATCAGTCAAGAGGCACGTGCAACATCTCAGCGCTCCGCCGTGTATTGTGTCTTCGTAACGAACTGCATCACTTTGACGTCAACGCGTCATTGAGTGACCAATTAAAGATTAAGCGGGATTACCCTTTTTAGTTTAATTATAACTTTTCAGTGCGTTGGTCAACGTCCCCATGCTGTAACTCAAGACGCTTTCCGTGGGTGGAACTTGGCCCTGCTCTGAAGGGTCACGAGCCGACAAGCTTTTCGTATTTTCTTTTCTAGTTGCGTGTCGGCCGACCCTCCCTCCGACTGTGCACAGGATTGAAAACGCGGGGTCCCGGGATGGAGTTCTTGCGAATTATCATATTAAAACCTATTAAATAATGCATGGGGGATTTGTGAAAAAACTGATATAGCGCTGAACGCCAGGAGAGGAACGCACAGCGGGCAATGTTAGTGTTTTTACGCCCGATGAGTCCGTTCACACCCCTTTTAACACCTCGTGGAAGAAATTAAAAAACGTTTCAGGGGAGTCCGGGAGGGGTCTTCAGCGTTAATTGTCCGTTGTTCCTCGACCCCCCACTATCAGTTAATGCCAAGCGATCTTATCTACAAGGCAGCTTAACCTCACATCCCTCTAATGGTTTGACGAAATGCTTTAATTGTTACTCCAAGACCAGGCCAGTTTCGCGCACCTGTGAGCCAACCGCTCGACCAATCAGAACGATTCATTATCCAATATCACCACACCTGTAACCCCTTTTCATTAAATAAATTCATTTTTTTAAATAAAGTATCCCCGTGCTTACTTAATAGAGGGACCAAGTCTTTGATGAATACGGAACTGCGGCCGTGGTCACACATTAAGATTTTATGTGCACGAAACATCGCAATAAAAGAGCTCAGTTCGGCGAAATGTGTTTTTTGTTCGGCGCTGATAAGAATCTGGTTCTTTCAGCTGAGTAAACCATTGATGTGGAGATAAAGATTCTCACTGGAGTTGTACAAATTGGACTTCAAATCCTCGATAAACGCCAACAACGTCAGTCCGAAGCCCGATTACGTCTCTCAAAGAGCCGATAGCATCGTTTCTTATCTCTCCCATCTTGCGTCAGGTGCGACTCTTCTCTTCTCGAGCTTCATTCAACTAGACATCGTGATTTTTAAATTAATTTTCTCTTATAACATCACGCATTTGCCATATTGGCTCAGATATATGAACAATTAATGGAGATTAGTGAGAAAAGGTCATTTCATTCAATCAAATAATATTGCTTCTATTATGACATTCGATTGCACGCTTTACCTGTTCTGTTTCCTTATCTGTAAAGTTGATTTTTAGTAGTGCTTAAGCTTGCGGCTTTACAAAACTCTTCAGTGCTAAGCATGGCTTCAATCAGCGATCAGATCATCGGTGTTTGTTGTACACATTATTTATCATAACGTTCAACCATCACTTGAATCAATACCATATTGTTGGTAGTGGTTTGAATGCTTCAATAACCCGAGAGCTCTGGTAAGGTCAACTTACAACCTTTATTATGGCTAACCTTAAGCCCTTTTTTAACAGTACACTAAGGCTACCTTAGTGACCTACACATGATTCAATACGTTTTTGTGGTGTAGTTATTTGATTGCTCCAATAAACTGGTACGGTCAACCTTTCACAAGCAACCTGTACTTAGGCTAAGCTTAGCCCCATTTTTTAACATTACATTAAGGCTACCTTAGTAACATGCCATCACCTCAGTGATTTATGTTCCCTCACACTAATGATCACTTTCTTCATTATTCTCTTAAAAGGGCAGTCCTATCGAGGTATTTTTTTGTGGTAACGAAATTTTAAGAATATGTAGTGATACATTCTATTCTTTGTCAAAATGTTCAACAACTAAATTGTTACCCTCACATACACAAAGTATAAGCTGGGAAATAGTTTTGAATTTTGTTTCCACAAAAATTACCCTGATTTGACAGTCCCTTTAAGAAGACATCCATGTGTTAAATAGCATCTTCCTACGCAGAGCCTAAAAGGCCAGTTTCCAAACTGTCATTTTATGCCTTGCTGCAGAGACTTTACTTTTCTGTGCTGCTATAGTGCCCCTACAGAGTAGAGAGCAAGCACAGAAAATTCAAGGTTATGCAGCAAGGTATAAAATGACAGTTTGGAAACTGGCCTTTTAGGCTCTGCGTAGGAAGATGGTTAAATAGGTGAAATACTGCCAAGTGCGTGTTAAACCCTACTCACCCACTGCCTAACATGCACTTACGTGCAATGTATAACAAAAACATTGTTTCCCATGGTTCCCATTCACAACCATTTCAACAGATTTATTTTTAGTATTAAAAAACGCGGGAAATGACAAGAAAAAAGTTTTGATATCAAGATTAATTTCGCCTTTCAGTTCACTTTTAATGACTAAACGGATCCTATTATAAGTTTTAATTATTTTTTTATCTCAATTTGACGTCTCAAATTTTATAAAAGTAACAGTCACTTACACGTAGAATAAAATTAAATACTTTGACGGAAAACCAGAATGTTACTTGAAAACACAAATTGATATAGTATGCAGCATTATTTTTGTATAAATGTATAAGCATAAACGAGTAGATATCTCAATTCTAGGTTTTTACATAATGTGTAACAGTCGGTTTCTAACAGTTATGATATTTGTATTGTTTGTGTTCAATTATCGTTCATTAGGAAAACCTTTTATTATTCTTTCATAAAAAAACTGGTGTCAAACCCAGTCAAATATTAATATATCTGAAACAAAACTGAGGTCGTTGAAAAGGCAATTTCTATAAATCGATATTTGATATGACATTGAAGGTGTGTAGGCACGGTTTGTAAGTAAATTCGGGTTTCTTACGAAAAGTAAAACAAATGTTCCAAAATGAAAGGCAATATAATTTAAACAATAAATAAGTCTTTAAATTAACGTTTTAAGTTCGGTAAAGATACGTTAATACATTTCACTAACGCAAATGATGGAAAGGTGTTCACACTAAAAGGCTGCTAGCAGATAGTTGATAGTTTATAGTTGATGATTATTTTTTTTATGGATAAAAGGGTTGATTTATTTGATGTTTGACCATCTCAAGAAATGCGAAGATGCGTGTAGATTGTCATTTATTGAAAACTTTGAAAAATTAAAATTTTAAAATGTACAGCCTCTTTAACCCCTTCTGTCCCTTATCATCATGACAGGCTTCCAGAGACAGGAACAACACGTTAGATTTTTAAACACGAGGAATATTGAGTTTTGTAAACGTTTTTATCAATGTAATGAAATTAAAGTGATGTTAAAAAACAACGTTATTTTCTTTAATTATTCCAACTTTAAAGATTTTTGTTGAAATCTCCATCTTTTCAATTCACTCAATCAGTTCATTTCATAACAATGTAACTAAGATGATCTACATTATCATATCTACATATACATAGTGTGAAAAGCAGGCATTATTACAAAGATATTGTAATGGATCGGTCTAAGTAAACCTAGTCTCAATAATACTCGCTTGACTCCCGATATTGAGTCTAGCAAGATGTAGAAGCGGGTCCGGTCAGCCGACCTTTCGCCGACCTATGTATTGTGTGTGTGTTTGTGTGGAATTAAAAATATAGTATTGTTTTAATTGGTTTTGTATGGAATTAGGTGGATCTAAATGAATAATTATGGTGTGTGTATTTCTTCTTCTTTTTCTTCTTCTCTGTATATTTCACAATGGTCACCCTGCATGAGTTTGTGAAACTACTTGTGACCAACTAGAGAATAATATATAAAACACCTTTTCAAGATAAGACGATATTTAAAATGCATAATTTTCTCTACAATATCAATTATCATCTTGCTAATAAAGCTCTTAAATCGTGACAATAGTTGTTATTAATCATATTTTTAAGAATTTTCGCAGGATATTTGTTTTTGTATCAATATCGGATAAATAAACATCCAATAATAATTAAATGACAGGTGCGATCTATTTATACAACTCTAGTTTCTCAGGTTCTATTCATGTAAACGCACAACACCATGTTGAATTTTTTCGTACATCAGTACTTTGTTGATTCTTTCGTTTTCTTTAAGATTTTCTAAATAACTTCTTAATAAATTTGATACGGTTGTATTAACAATTATGTCGTTCATAATTGCCAAGAAACTTGTGAATTAAAGTGACACTGCGATAAATATGAGACCCATCCCCATGTTTAGAAGAGACGTCGCATTTTCTGGTATCAGACTTTATAAACTCTTGTATTCAAGTCAAATTCTATAGTCGAACAGGTTTTATTGTAACCTCATTGTTAGATCGTTAGAGTCGGCTGCCGACACCTACTGCCTTTGGAAGACTACTAAAAGGGGCAGTAGCACGTTTTTTGACAATTTTTTATTTTCAATTTTTCACTGATAATTGTAAGTTAATGCTAAATGTATTCCTTTGATAGTGTCAAAAATCTAATTACATAAACCAATCATCCACAGTCAGAGATCAAATTATACAGATTCACATAAAATCGATTGGCAGCCATTTTTGTGTGAACACCTTTTATTCATTTTGTGTAAGAAAAGGAATCTCATGGCTTAACTTTACATTATATATTTGATTTATTGATGATTTATTTAGTTTAAATACATTGTCTTTAGAGTGGAACCCTTTATTTCCATTTTCCTGACATCACCTTATATTTACATCACCATATATAAAAACGTGCTACTGCCCCTTTAAGACACAAACCGACATTTCGATGTGTCCAATTGAGCACAAATGGTTTGCCGCAATCGTCCCCTCATTTACTGAACAAGGCGCTGAGCCGCCTGTTCGACCGATGGTTCCATACCATTTTGTAAAAACATTTGTCAGAAGAATTCTTATAAAATATCCTATCCCTTTAAAGAGCCACTCCGTGAGTTGTCAGGGGTCATATATTCAAAATTCACGGAGGGGCTTTTTAAGGGTTGCGTATTAATGGTATCCTACAAGAATTGTTGAACATGGGCATAAATAATTTAAAAAGTTGGTGTTGCAGTACTTTCTTCCATGTGTATATTTGACATTTGGGGAGAAATATGACATAAACAAAGGTAACTCAAACAAATTTGTTCAGATGACATTTTGGGATGTATCAAAGATAAATGAAACCTTTTGTGATATATACAATTTTATATCAAATCGAAATTCGGTCAAATTTTATCTAACGTTTACTTAACGTCAAAATTAATGGGAATCTTAGTTCCCCATTTAGCGAGACAAACCATTTACTTCAATAGAGATTGTCAAAGAAAAAGAATGTAATATAACTTACAGAATTCTAGAAACACCCCTATGTCGAGTGATACAGACGTATTTCAATTGAAGCTTGAATCTTGACACATAACACCTGATACACGTTGATACACGATAAAGCAAACAAACGTTTCATTACACGTTACGTTTAGTAGGACGATGACAAGAGGGAAGTTTTATAAACAGTTTTTAATTAATTCTACACAAGGGCACTTTTTACACTCAAATAAAACGAAGATTTAGGTAGTTCTTGTCTGAATTACTAAAATACTGTAATTTCCATGACATTTTCTATAATTGAAAAGCGTAAACTACTCTGTAATTAGAATCGGTAATTATATATCTGAATGTTTGGACAAAAGTCCAATACGAGAAAGGTATAGAGTGTCCAGGCAGTAATTCATCCAGTCGGGTCTCTTTTCAGGACACCCGCCTTCTAAATCAAATAAAACAGCTCAAAAACACATCAAGAAAAATATCTTTTAAAGTGGCGCTTTGATAATGAAGAGGTCCGGGCTACCGTATAGTATGTTACAACGTAGCAACCAGCTGGTCATAATCCGAAGTGACCAGTGCCGCTTGACTTGTGACCCAAGGTACATCTGTCCCTTTGTTGTCCGGCTGGAGGTCAGCAACAAACCCATTGTGACCCGTTATCATATTTCATAAAAATCCATAAAGTATACGTTAACCTGAAGAGCGCCGGAGTCGTTGACGCGCCGATTCAGGACACCAGACGTAAAGGAAGTCGTTGACCAGTCACGAGGGAGGGACAAGTGGACAACTCCTTTGATATTTCGGACTTCCCCTTTAATATCTCGAACTCCCCCTTTATGGTCAATTGATGTTTTTCTCTCTCAAGAAATATAGCGTTTCTTTTAAGGGGTTCCCTCTTACATCTTGTTGAGTGAGGATTAAGGAGGGAAGTCGTTAGCGCGTGTCGGTCTGTTGTATACGTGTTATAGTGTATGTTTTTGGGTGTTACAATGGCTTTATTGACTTGTTACTTTATACGCTTAGAGACAAGTGTGTTAATGTGTCTTTAAACGCCACGCGTTACACATATACAATAACACTTTGAAAGAGTTTCCTTCAAGTTGGAGACAATTGGAAAACGCCATGTTAACTTTTTTGGTGATTTATTCTTATATTGTGAAGTGATGTTTGGTAACTTTGTTTTGACGTTACCATGGGATTTGAAAAGGTTTTTACGTTTTCATTCTGAAAATTCAATCTTTTTAACATTTTAGATTCGTTTCATTATGATACGTACGAAATTAGGAAAGAACGGGAAATAATATTTATGGTAAAATTACATTAGTTTTGTGTTCTATTTGAGATAACGTTTAGGTAAACGCATGGGTGTATACCATGACAAAGAAATGTATCAAATACTGATGTCAAAGTTCTGCATAGTGTAAATTTTTGTAATATGAAAAGTAAAAGTAAAAATGTCAACGGGAAAATAGACAATGTCAACGTGCACAATAAGAAAATGTCAATGATGTGACAAAATTTAGGTTTCAAAAGTGTCAAATAGAATAATATCAAAAGTTGAAAAACGGAAAATATGTCAACGTGTAAAATAGGACAATTTAAATGATGTGACAAAATTAAGATTTCAAAGGTGCATCATATTCAATGTCAAAGGGATGAAAAAATGCAGGAGGTTATTTTGAAAGTGTTAAATAGGAAATATAAAAAACGAAAAATGAAAAAAAAAGTGTAATTAGGGTAAATGTCGAAGTGTAAAATTTGGTCATGTGCAAACTAAAGTAAAAGTGTAAAATGAAATAGGGTAATGTAGAAGGTATGGCTTTATTACAAAGTGTATGGTAATATTTTAAATGTATGATCAAATACAATAATGTGGTTAGTCTGAAACATGATAAGATCAAATAGTTTTGGTGAAAATGTTAAAATTGACAATTTAGAAAAATAGAAACATATGTCAAAATGAATTTTAAATATATGTTAAAATGTATTTTTAAAATATGTTTAAATGAATAAAAAACATCTGTAAATTTGAAAATTAGTTAAAATGTGCTAAAATTGTGAAATGTAGAATGAAATCGGAGAAAATGTTTTATATTTTCAATTTTTCACTGATAGTTAATACTAAGTGAACTATTTTGATAGTGTCAAAAATCTCATTGCACAAACCAATAATCCATAGTCCGAGAACAAATTATAAATATACACATAAAGTCTATAAACGTTTTTTGAAAATTTCATATTTTAAATTTTTCACTAATAACTGTACGTTAATGGTAAATGTATTATCAAGACAATGACAAATATCTCAATACACAAACCAATCATCCATTGTCAGAGAATAAATTATAAAGATTCACATAAAGTCCATTGGCTGCCAATTTTTTGTGTGAACACCTGAAATTAACATGGTATATTTCATTTATTACTGCTTCATTTAGTTTAAATATATTTTCTTTCAATTGGAACCATTTATTTTCATTTTCCTGACATCACCTTAAAACGTGCTACTGCCCCTTTAATATGATTATGAATATTTCATATGTCTTATTCATCTGGACGTAAATGAAATATCCAGCAGGTGAACTCTTGAATATCTAGCTATAGTTAATGATTTAACCCTTGGTTCTCTGCCATCAACCATGACCTATTCTCATACACAGATATCAGGAAGTTATCAACTGATTCAAATAAAAGATATTTTCGGGAAATAATTAATTTCCTGATCTCTAAGTTATGACGTGAGGATTGTGATATCCATAATGATATCAATTCATTGTCCTCGTTTAGTTAATAAATCTTACTTCCGATTATACGATATTGCAGGTGTGCGGCAGGGTTGGATACTTTGCCTGAATGATTAATTTTCTTCCACAAATTGCTTTATTACACCTGCAGGCTCCCCGGCCAGGTATTGCAGTACCTGTTCAGGTAACGCACAGGTAAGGTAATTAACACAGGTGTAAGCGAGGTCTTGCCCTCTGATACATTTTATAGTCAATGTGCAGAAATAATCAAATTTTGACACGAGTCTGATTTTATTTTTGGATTGTAAGAGTGTTAGTATATGATATTTTTTTTGTCATTAAAGAGGCACGCGCATGATAACATGAATTATACAAAACATGGTACACTAGGTATTAATACAATGTATCGCAGGGGCTAACTGGCCTAAGAAATCCTATTATTTACATTTTACTGTATTTTACTGAACATTTTACTGTTAGATGAAATGCTCAATACAAAATATCATACATAACCAGGTGAATCCCAGTTCTCTTTTGTTTTGAGATTGCATACTTTTTATCGTGTCCATAGACACTTTTGCTCAATTCAAATTACTTCCAACAAAATAAACAATTAAAAACTTTCTATGTTTGCAAGTTTAAATATTTATCTTGTTGTAAGATAAAATCTTATTTTCTATGTTCATATAATAAGGGCCAAAGGAAACGTTACAATATTCAATGCATGATAGTTTAAAGAGCCACTCCGTGTGTTATCAGGGATCATATATACCAAACTTTACTAATAGTGCAATCTGATCGAGAAATATTGATTGTTGAAGGAAAGTATCATTTTAAAACTAATTGACGTCGTATAGTGACAAAACGAAGGTTTGAATTCACGAGATCTAAAACCGTCAATCAGTCAAACGTAATTTTGAAAACTAATCTAAAGCAGTAAGAATGAGAGTTACGAGTTGATCATGTTTAATAGCTTATATAACTAGCATTCATGTATTTTTTGTGAAAACAAATTTCAAAAGGACGCAGTGATGCATTATATTCTTGTCAAATTGTTAAATTTAGAACAACTCAAATGTTATCCATACTAAAATATTTTAAAAACAAGCGCGAAATAAGCATACAATAATCATAAATAAGTATACACAGGTAAGTACTCTTAAATCAAGTTTCCACAAAAAATACCCTTATAGGACTGTCCCTTTAAAAGACCTTATTCATCGGGTTACCGGTCCTGACTAGTAGAGTTATCGCCCCTTCCTGGTTGACCCCCTGCAGGCAGCTTAATGATGCATGTAGACATCGCTGTGAGATTTGGTGGTAATTCACGAGGTAACGAGTCAGTGCGCATGCGCGTGCCAGGAACTATCCCCGACACACATAACTCGTGTACACGTTTACACAATTTCGCACTAATTCAGATACCATGTATTTTACAAAGACGTAATTTAAAATGAGTTATTGCGTTATTTTTCTTGACAGACCGTGACGCTACTTCGGTGCAACGTTTTTTTCCCACAAGCAATTTAATTTCGTCATTAATGCGCATCGTTGGGTTTGAATTGCTTTATTTAGGCTTAAAAAATTGAAGCGGAGTCTTGTTTAACCTTTCGTGGCAACACTCTACTGTTATAATAGCACTCACCTTCTTTCCATTTTTTATAATCAAATATGGAAATTCATTTTTTTACAATGGTGACCAATTTGTACACATTCCTTTTAAATTTTTTTTCATTGAAAATACTTTTACAAGTTGCGAAATTTTGCATGCGGATGGCTTTGTTGTTGATTGAATTAATATGGACATGATGGAAGAAATTGAATTTATGATTGTGAAAACTTTTAAAATATGTATAAAATGTTTTCATATTCCCATACCTTTTTAGAAAATTGCAACCTTTACATGTCTTTTTAGATAATGACATTATTTGAGATATATTTCCATATTAAAGAAAATCATGAAACGTGAGAAGATAATGTTCATCGACATATGAATAATAAAGGACTTAGCAGACAGCCCTGCATAATTCAACTTATTCATGACAAATATCTGTTATCGTTTTTTTCTGGAACAACATTCTTGTATAAATCGTGAAATTGTTCATGTAGTGTGCATGTTCAACACTTTTTAACAAATCATGTGTTATAACAAGATGGAGCACAGAAGATGCTTTAACTTTGCTGAGCGATCTAGACATGCTATACTTTTCTAGACTTGGTTGGTCATCAAGTAAATAATTTTGCTTTAGGGTCTAGATGACAGACTAGTGTGCATGTTTCCTGAGGTTGTTAGGGCTATCGACCGAGAAGCACAAAAACTATATATCTCTCTATATAAATGTAAACTCTTTAAAAGAATAGTCTTTACAAATCCCGAGCTTTACAGACATAACGGCATCATATTTTGAGCGTAAATTGAGGAAAATACAAACAGTTTTGCACTTGAAGATTGAAAACAAGAAAGTCATTGAAAAGCTTTTAAACAGCCAATGGAGACGATATCTTTATTCCATTGGCCTGTCACCATAGCACCACCATTTGAATAGTTTCTACCCAGAAGTTCGAACTATCCAGAGCTAGATCCTTACACACCATACAGCCTTTATTTCCACTTTCATAATTCCAAGACAAAATAAACGTTAAAACGTTGGACAACCATGTGTGGACAACGGTCGTCACCAATACCGGACTTAAAATGCAATTTGATCAAAATTACACCCGAGCCGTTCTGTGTTGCTCAAGGTATATCCGGGTATATTGTATACCGGGTGGGCCTCCTGTAGTCAAATGAGGGGACACAAAGGCGTGTGGGGGGTGGGGGAGTGACCCCAATCAGTATCTACACGTACTGGCCAGGTATAAGGTGACGTGACCGGCGTTATGGACGTGCGTTACACGCTAATAACATTCATACACATGTCGGGTGCACGTGGAACGAGGTGAAACCCTCTCTCTATGACTTAGCTTCATGTGATTAGTATACCCGAGACACATACGGGTCAAACGCTGCACGTGCACTAGGACACAAGACGCCGGAGGGAGTTATATGACGTCCAGAATGCACGTACATCGTCCCCTGCATGCGCCGTGTGCCTACGGTGATTTGAAAACACGTCCCGGTCAACCGCACGTGCATGTGCGTGCATTGTCCGACTCAATGCAAACATGAATACTGTGGTCTGTCCACGCCTTATATGTCGTGGTCATGTGATGGGGACACGTCTGATGAAGACTGGACACGATAATCAAGGTAATATCACTAATGAAGTCCAGCGAATTACCTCCTCAAGTTTATGACTTTCAGAAATAATTGGTCGTTATAATAATGCATAACACCGAATATGACAATATAACAGACATCTGAGTTTAATGACACTGATAACTAGAACAGTGGACAGTTTATCATACGCTAATAGGGAAAGGCCGTGTGTAGTCCTTCTGTCCTTAACTGATATGATTTATAAGCGTCCTTACGCTAGTATTAACTTGCAGCAACGCTGGACTTAAGAAAATTATCGCTTAAGAGGATAATACTGGCGTTAATGATAAAAAGATCTAATATACATTTATAATCATCTTTATATGAAATGGTAAAACGGTTATGAAAGAGGTTACGGACAAGCTATATACTGAATCTCTTTTATTACCTCTCTTCAAGAAAGGATAGCCAGATGTGATGTCATATCACAAATTAATAATTTTATAATACATTTCCATTTTGATACCACGTTATAAGGAATATTGTATGAGTTTGACCTCCAAGAATGACCTCCATGGATGAATGACTCAGACAAAGCGATACCCAGAGAGCAATTTTGGTAAGGCTTATACATTCTCACTGACTTGTATTTTTCCTTATACAATGATTAAAAGGGCAGTGGCACGCTTTTTGAAAATTTCATATTTTCAACTTTTCACTAATAACTGTACGTTTATGGTAAATCATGATAATGACAAAAAATCTCAATGCACAAACCAATTATCCATATCCAGAGAACATATTATGAAGATTCACATTGGCTGTCATTTTTGTGTGAACACCTTTAATTCATTTTGAATAAAGGAATATTTGATTTATTACTGCTTCATTTAGTTAAGTAGGCCTACTTTATCTATCAAATGGAACCATTTTTTTTCATTTTCCTGACATCATCTTAAATTCCACGTAAATACTGTCCCTTTAAGTCCCAATGTCTCCTGGCTATAGAGCTGCTTTTTTTTTTAAAAGGCTCGTTTTAAAGAAAACATTTAAAGTTTGTCTTGCTAAATGATTTAAAGCCTTGGACTCCCCTTTTACAACTTGTCGCTGAAACAAACTTATTAAACTGAACTCAGTGCTTACAAACTTCTTTTGTTTCGAAAAAAAAAAATATTAGCTTTATGATCTCTGAAAATTAAGATAAACACTTCTCTCTCTCTTAACGTTTCTGAGCTTTCAATCTCGAATACTAGTACCCTATACATGTCAATATCTTCTCATTTCACCGACTCTCCAAAAGTTCACAGTCAAACTCTTCCTAAATGTGGTACCTGCCAAATGGTAACGATGGATCTTCTTTGTTCTGCTGTTTTTGACATATCTGAATGTCCCTGAGATACTCCAATAACTATATACCTGCCTATCTAGCTATCTGCCCCGGGATAAAGTACTCTTTATCTCTATATAAGACTGAAATAAGTACCCGTACAGCTGGTTATAGCTGAGGGATAAACGACTGCCCACAACGCTGACAGAAGCCATTAGAGCCCGGATGTTGTGGTCATCCCAGCTAAGCCAGCACCCGTCTCATTCTTGAAGTCTAAATCATGAGATTTCACCACATATTTACATATCTGCCATAAGTAGGATTTCAGTGACGTCAACCAGAGGAAATCATATAAGATGTAGACACCGTTCAAATGTCTCATATGTGAATATTAAATCCATACCAATTTAGATCATCAGTTCTATATTTGTTTATTTTTTTATTTGTATAATCAGTTCCATATTGGTTAATACTAGCCGACAAAAATATAAAGATCTGTTACATTTATTTAGATTGGTGACTATTCAGCTTACTTGGCATAGTTTTTTTGTATGCCATATGCGCATGTATGTTGGGTAACTGATAGCTATTCAATATAGAGTTCAATATATCTACATCCGGTCATCATTCATTGCAGTGATGTCGTTGATGATCAGTATAGCCAAGGTCGGAATGGTTAGTACGGTTCTGAATTAGCATAAAGATATTTTTGTTTTTGAATGATTCAAAAGAAATTAAAAGTTTCAAAAGTAATTTTCATAAAGATATAGCTTTGATTTTATCCCGAGATGAGTAAAAGAGATCAAACTTGTATTAG
Source organism: Steromphala cineraria (assembly GCA_916613615.1). Classification (NCBI taxonomy): domain Eukaryota; kingdom Metazoa; phylum Mollusca; class Gastropoda; order Trochida; family Trochidae; genus Steromphala; species Steromphala cineraria. The sequence continues at coordinate 10,849,254 of OU744730.1, forward strand.
TTTGACCTCCACGAACGTCTGTGATGGATGATTGAGATTTGTACTTTAAAAATGGTAATATTCGAAGTGGGAATATCAATTTATTGAACCCACTAACGTTATATAGAGGATACTTAGTGTTGTTTTCCTAATATCAGGTTTATTTCATCGAGTGTCATGGGTAAAGTTGATATTTCACGAGTGGTGCAGCCACTGATCAAATAATGAAAGGAACTCTTATATCATACGTTATTGGGACGTTAAATGCCCCTCCTCCTGCTTATCATCATCATCATAATCATCATCGTCGTCGTCGTCGTCGTCATCATCATCGTCAGCATCGTCGTCATTATTCACGGAATTATCTTAATAATATATATAATCATCATTATCAAATAGGATCAACATCATCATCAATCATCGTCGTCGTCATCATCGTCATCATCATCGTCATCATTATCATCATCATCATCATCGTCTTCGTCGTCGTTGTTGTTGAATGGCAAACAAGCTGTGCAAGACACAGGTCAGTTATGCATCACGTGATAGCGAAACCAATAAACCTCCACGTGGATCAGTTTGTGAGTTATTTGTCACGTGATCTAGTTATCATACCAATGACACACCTTTACTCTATATCTTGAGATAAACAAATATCATATCTAATATTTTCTGCACCTCCCAACGGTACGTTCCGTTGGTCATATCGTCAGTGACTCAACAATGTTTTAATAAATAAACTAGTAAACAATTAAAATGGTTAATCTTAGAGCGTAGACTTTCTAGTGAATTCGACTCTGTGACAAACTTTATATTATCAAATATCTCATGCCCTCTCCCTCCCTCGCGGTTTCAATGTGAAAAACATCACGTGATCGAAAAGACCATCTGCATAAAGCCGTAAATGTATATGTCTTTGTATACATTTCTCAAATAATTATTATAACTTGATCAATAACTTTAGAACACTGCGATGAAGAGACACCTGCGCGACTAATCACACTTCCCTGGTGGGGAACTCACAAGGCTTCACTCTCTGTATGGACAATTGGCTCCTTTAATTGTTTTTATTAAGAGTTTTGTAATCATTAGTTGTTATATAAAATTACAGATGTTATTAAACGTGTGTAACACGCTCTGTGGATAGCCGTGGTGAATCTAGAATTTTTATTATGGTTTTTCTCTCCATTTTTTGTTGTGGAACCAATATAGCATTAGCCACTGTATGATCTTTGTTTTGAATTTAGGGTTGTTAAAATAAGTGGTTTATATTAGATACGATCGACGTATAACATACTTTTCGCTGTTTGAATAAATTTTCTAAGTCGACAAAAATGAAATGATGTTGATCATCCCGATGATTGCTGTGTGTAGAAATTGCAATTTAGGAAATACATGTATTGAAGACGAATATCATGTAGGCCTATTGTTTGTATGTGAACGATATATAAACCTCAGAAATAAGTATTTTGGCGATGTAAATCGCAGAAACTTGTATACACTTACTACTTCTCACATTAAATTGATAAAATCTGTTGCAATCTTTATGAAACCTGTATTTGCATCTAAAAACTAATAATATACGAACATGTTTGTCACGTGACATATCTATGTAGTCACATTTATTTGTCAAATAAAATTTAAAAGGATCTTTTGTGGGTTCATTTATGTTTCTCTATTTTCATGCATGCTGTAAAGAAGCTACATAGAATCAACTCAAACATGCATTTTCCCATTCTAGTTTAACGATTACGCACGTTTTGTTTTGCCCCTTCACTTCTTGTGAAAAGATATTTCTTTTATCCCTATATTCCTTATACCAAAAATCAATAAAGATATGAGGTAATGTACAACGACATGTCGACGGGAACGTTTAATAACCTTTTAACAGAGGCAAATGAGAAAACAATTATGTTATAGATTCTTGTATCGTAGTGACTTAAATATTATTATAAAACACTGATTATAAATGGTTGATGTATACACTATAGTTCAAACTGTCAAGAAAATCCCTATACGCGCCTCCAAATCAGTTTTGAACAAACATAAGGTTTTACCTTCCAAAGTAATAAAGCTATGACGATACCAACAGTGTTCGATTTAAAAGTTTAAAGACCCAGAACGAAAAAATCCTCGTTGATGTTATAAATCCTCGTAAATGGTATCTACACGAGGTGTTCTTAAAAGAGTGCAAATAATCATCCAGCTTAATACATTCAAGGGTTCCACACTTTACAAAAGCATAATGGTGTCATTTAAAGACACATGTCAGCTGAACTAATTTTCTTAATCAACCAGCGATAAATATCTACTAGGGGAAGATTATTTCCCAACCTCAAATGAAGGATTGATCACTCACTGCATCGCGGAGCCTTCATTAGGCGATCTATTTCCTATCAAATCATATTTGGTTTCTTCTTTGTACGTATTGTCGCATACTGTTTGTAACGTTAGAGGAACATTAGTTTCCCCTTTGACTCAGAATTAACATCTGATTAATGACATCGTTCCTTTGCTTCTTGAGGTTAATGTCGACATTAAGAACCCTAAACGCATTAGAAAGCGATTTAACGGTTTTTAGTCGTGCGAGAGGTGCATTTAGAGTGGAAAACGGCGTACGCTGAGATTAGTCGAGTTCATCCGCCCTGTCATCGAGTCCTCTACAAGCTTCATATAGCAGTTGGAATTACAGGCCGTGGGTCATTGTAGCAGTATCTGTTATAAACCCCGTTCAGAGCAATAAATGGGGTTTGTTGACAAATGTGGTTGAACTGAGTTTTAATGATAATTGTTTCAAGACGCACGCTGCCTGTGTAAGCGAGCGGAATTGAAGAGCGGCATAAGCCGTACGGTCTAATCTAGCACACACCGTATCGCCACTCACAGACAATTAGGATTTTTTTCAATTTCCGCCGGTGTTTTTAACGATCTTGTCTCGTGTTGCACGTGTTCCTAAATCTAACAACACTAAAATTATACGTAATGTCCTTCTACTGTTGTATAAGTTTGATCAGAAACCTGTACACTAAACCACGGCGACCGTTGCCCTCCCATAATCGGCCCGAGCGTCAATAGAGAGAGACCTACTGATTGCTCCGACCTATGTTACAAATTACCAGACAGGGAATTAGCCTCGGTTTATTACTGATTATGACCCCGGGCATTACTACGCGTCCATACACACGCGTCATAATCTTTAACCTCCCTTCTCAAAAAATGATTTGACAATAAACAATATTTTATTTTCTGGAACGCTGTCAATCGATGGAGATCATACACGCGGGAAGTGAAACAAAGTGGAAAGAAGTGAGCCCAAGGCGAAATGAAAAGAAATACATTTTCGGACAAAACGAAAGCGACGTCACGGCGATTCAGCATGTGTCAATTGTTCTGTTAAGGGTTAGTTTTGATTACGACGCACTTGCCACTGTCCATACGTCAGGGCGATATCTCAAGAAGGGAGTCAATGTAATAAAGAATTTAAATCCGATGAGTTATGGCACAACTGGCCCCCGGCTGTTAAACATTATTTGAGTCCTGTATGGTCACCAGACGGTTGACGTGCTGTAGCTCTTCTGAACAGGTGCCCGTAAATATATCATTAGTGACTGTGGGTCTTACTTGATGAAGAAACAACACCACGCTCTTTGTGAATGAATAAGAGCATACTCTGAAAAGATACTATGTGTCCATTTCTCTGAAAGGATTCCAAACATACTGGCTCTGTAGTCTAAAGCTTGATGAATGGGTAAGGGTATACTCCGAAACTATACCACATTGTGACTGGGGTCTTAGGCCATTTTGTATGATGAGGTGGGAAGGGGGTATTCTCACACTGATTCTTCGCATTGGCTAGGTCTTTAGGCCAGATGCATGAAAAGGAAGATCTTTTTGAAGTGATCCTCAATTACCTGGGACTTTACGACCAATGCAGGTTGAAGGGTAATGCTCTCTCTGTAACGAATATACACCACTAGGACTGTAGGCATGTGATTGATGAAGTGGTAGGTATCTGTACCCAAACGTTACCACGGAGTGACTAGAGTTGACCCAATACTGAATACAGAAGGAAGGTTACCACAAATTGAAATGAAGGCCAAATGCTTAAAGATGCTACATCATAGTGCAATAATGTTAATGTATACGTTGTATTTTTAGAAAAATTCAGCGACCAACCTTGAGAAAATCGGACCAAAATTCATCAAATAGGAGATAATTTATCAAATAATACCGAAACGGCAGTCGACATAAGGGCGAATCAAGTGTGGCCATTTCACAACTTCCGGTTTCTAAATGCACGCTTGAAAACCGTCTTTGTCGCGCTCAACTAGATTTTATATTCTTTTTCTCCGAATTAGGTATTCGTAGCTGTCAAAGTTGATACCCATCGAACGCAATTACGGTAGTTGAGACACGGTGTAAATCCTTCATGCATAATGATTACGTCACCGAAAGCGGGTTCACAAAATGACATGCCCTTTCTAAGAGGGGTACTGTGCTTGAAGCGTCGAAATAAGTATGTTATTGTTGTCTAAATATGATATCAAAATTTCGACGAAAGATTTTTCTACAAAGTGATGTATTTCATTTCTCAATAGCTAAGTTTCATCCTGAACCGCTTGCAAGTATGATACAGCATCTTTAATGAAGCGATAAGGACATTCTTTGAAATGACATCTCACTTTGATGGTTGGTCCACCTCTTGGTGAAGAACTAAGAATATATCCCCATACCAGACCACATTGGCTAGACTAAATGCATGTTGAAGTTGGTAGAATATTCTATGAAGCCATATCACACAATGGCTAGGGCTCAAGCCCAAATTCATGTTGAGGGGGGAATAATATACTGTATAAACATACAGGACATTGACTAGGATTGTCGACTAAATGCATGATAAAGGGGAACTATACACTCTGAACCACACATCGACTAGGACTGGAACTAGGACTAAGTCCAAATGCATAACAAGGGTGGAAGAGTATACCGTGAAACAATACCGAACATTGATTAGGACTGTAGGTCCAATGTTCAAAAATATTCTAAAACGATAATATAAGTTATACCATTCAGAGGCGGGGTATGGGGAGATATCAGCATCGAGCTTGGTGTTATGCGACGAGCCGAAGGCGAGTTGCATAACACCAAGCGAGAGGTTGATATCTCCCCATACCCCGCCTCTGAATGGTATAACGAATTTATCTTACCGAATGTTTAAACAAAACGCATATAATATGAAGATAAAGAAAAACGTTAACTGCGTAAACCCTTTGACTATAGTTTGTTCAAAGCTACATATAGGTTGAACAAAAGAAACCAGCTTGATCATGTGTTCACGGTAACATACATTGTACATTTCAAGACGCTCAATCTGCACGCTTTTGTCATGCTTTTTATGTGCCGGGGTATAAATAATTTATCCTCCCGCTCAATCAGTATTTAACCAGGGTCACGTGGACCAATCAGAGATCGAGCTTCTTATACATGAGGTAGGATAACACATATTGACTAAGGCTAACGTCGATGAAGGATTTGCAAGTACTCTGAAACGAAAAAAAATCTGACGGGGATAAAGGCAAAATGCATGATGATGGGGAATTAATATACTCAGGTCTGGGCCTCCTATTATTGTTGAAGGGAGGGGAGGGGGTATTTTTGAAAACCATACGTGTTACTATGTATACCAAAAGGTGACTAGGACTGCGAGTCAATTTCTTGATTAATAAATAAGAATATACTCCAATACCATTGACCTTGTTGTATGCTCTATTCTTGATAAAGGTAAAGCTTATGTTCTGAAATTATACCACTAGGTCGTAAGTCCAATGGTAGATGGTGGAGTGTGACTTTACTCTGATACGATTCCACGCACTGACTGGGAATGCAGCCGTATGCTTGAAATGGAGTTACGATGTTCTCCGAAACCATAGCACACACTGACAATGGTTGTTCAGGCCCTTAGATTAAAAAGTAAGATAGTTCTTCGAAACGTCGTAAATGATCATAACAAAGAAGGTTAAAAGTATGAAATCTTTCTTTACTTACATAAATGAAGTTACATCAACACTTGATTCAATGTTGAACAACTATATCATTGGACAAAAAAAAATAGATTTAATGATTGATGGTATGTGGCATCTTCTAGCGCAAATTACGTAGCAACTCAGAATATACTCCAATACAGCAAATGATGGTCTTTAGTGCTTTGTTTCTTGTTTAGTATACTTATAACTTGTATTCGTTATGTACTTTTTCTTTTTAATGTATTGAGCAGCGACTGATGTAAAGCAAATTCCCTTTCGGGCTAATAAAGCATTATCCTTAACTCTAATGAATATGTTTGATACTAAATGTATTACTCATGACGTAAGGACCTCAACAAAATAAACGCTGTTCTCGATACAAGATGATCCAAATCACGTAAAAACATACATTTTCAAAGATGTCCATGTACGTCACGTGAGCTTTTGACATCAAACTTTATTGATGGATATGCATGATATACTTGGGGAATAGGACAAGGCCATGATTCAGTTTACAATGACCGCCAATAGTACAATGTTATAGTCTCAATTGATAGTGAGTCTTAACTTTTGTCGGGTAATATATCATGCCAATCTTTCTGTTCTCGAATGTACAGTGGTGTAGTGGTTAGCATGCTGGCCGCTCACGCCAGAGACTGGAATCCCGGTGGAGACACCCAAAATGTTTGACTTGGGTCTCATCCTTTGTTGTGTCCCTGGGCAAGGTATTTCATCCACATTGAACTCAGTCCACTAAGCTGTTAAAATGGGTACCTGAAAATTGGATGTATTGACCTTCATGGTCGTGATTAGTGCTAAGTAGCAGCTGTGAAAGTTCACTCCCTCGGGGTAATGATGTAGCGCTTTGGGCATTTCCTGGGACGTGGAAAAGGGGCAATATAAATATGCATATAATTATTACCTCTTTTTGTCATTTCAAATATTTAAAAGAAGTATATTATATCAATCTATCTTAACTAACCACCATTCAAACATTATGGCTGGTTGAAGATTGTTCATTATTATGACAATGATAAAGAAGAAAAAAAATTTTTAAAATTATTCACGTTTAATCTTTTACTTCGCTTCCTCTTCCTCTTTCTGGGACATCATTTCCATTGGTCTTTTGTTCGAAATGCTTGTTAACGTTGATAGTATCTATACCGAAACGTCGAAACCTTGCAAAAACGAAGTTGTTAATCGAATTAGTTCTCTCCTGCCAACTTCTATTATGCCCTTCAAATAAGTTTATAAATGGTTCCAATTGAAGGACCATGTTTAAAATAATTAAAGCAATACTGATTATCAAACGTGTAATGTGAAGTTCAGACATGCGATTCCTTTTCTTACAAAAAAATGAATTAAAGTTGTTCACAAAAACTGGTCGCAAATGGTCTTTATGTGAATTTTCATAATTTGTTTTTTACTATGGATTATTGGTTTGTGTAATGAGATTTTGGACACTGTCAAAATTTGAAAATATCCAATTTTCAAAAAACGTGCTACTGCTTCTTTAAGGTACTTCTGAAGAAAAAGAAAAGTGAGCCTTCTTTCGTTTTGTCTCAAAGTTTGAGGTTAATATCATAAAACAGCCGCTATAAATTGCAATTGTATGAGGGACAAAATGTCGATGTCACAATCTTTGAATGTTGAATAGGATAACAATTATTTCAATCTAAAAATTAATTTATAATATGACATTTTCCTTATCAAATGATATTAGACGACGTCATCTTGCATTCAAACGGTATTGCGTGAAACACGAGAATGATGATGCCATTTGAAGGATGTGAATATTGTGTGGGATGAACACCATTTCCTTGTAACTTTATCACTTTCTTCATTCCAGTCGGTTGTCTGTGTAACAGAGATATGGGAGGGTTCGAGAGATTTGTCAGCATAAGGACGTACAGCTCTATCAAACGTAATGAGTTTGTCATAGAATTATATCCAATATCTGAAAATTAATTAAATTAAACGACCTTCCATTTCATAGGCCTTTTGTTTTAAACGGGTTAATTTTAAATATAAAAAGAAGAGTTCCGGCACATTTTTAGTAATTACGTTTGGTGTTTTTGTTTGCGAGTAATATACAGAATACTAAACTCCCTTTTTTTTTATCAAACTCGTAAATAAATGGAATCATACTCGCTTTCGCTCGTTTTATACTTAATCATTAATGTTTTAAATAAAAATCGTATTACATGGAAGGACGTTTAGTATCCTCTATAAAACACGACACTGCAATTGTTTACACGGGCGAGTAATACATTGCTATAAGAAATGAGGAACGATACACAACCTTACTGAAACATACTTATCGATATAAATAAAATCGATTATATTATTAATACTAAAAAGGAATCTCTGGAATAAGATGTCGTATATATAGACCTAGACTTACTTTTCATAAGGTGATGTTGATGTCAAAACATAAGTAACCACGGTCTGAGTGTTGGACTATGCTTACCATTGTCACTGCCCATGTTGGTAGAACAAATATATTTCTATATAAATATATGTTCTTGTTGCTTTCAGTGTTGCAACTAACTCGATTAAACCATTTTAATCATTCATTTTCAGTGACAATACAGTGAATAACGACACAGTATTACATAGTCATCATTCATTATCATTATCATTCATTAAGCATTTATAATCATCTTCATTATTTATAACCATATTCAGTAATCATAATCATACTCAGTAATCATAAACATTTTAAGTAATTATAATCATATCCAGTAATCATAATCATATTCAGCATTCATTATCATACTCAGCATTCATAATCATATTCAACATTCATAATCATATTCAACATTCATAATCATATTCAGCATTCATAATCATACTCAACATTCATAATCATATTCAACATTCATAATCAGATTCAGCATTCATAATAATATTCATCATTCATAATCATATTCAACATTTATAATCATATTCAGCATTCATAATCATATTCAGCATTCATAACCATATTCCGCATTAATAAACATATTAAGCACCCCTTGGGCGGTTATATCCCTTTTTTTAACTACCTTCTTATAGGTGTTTACCACTTACATCCCTTGGGAAGTTATTGCCTTTATTTTAGTTGAATGTTATATGCCGTGAGCTCCATCCGCGTAGGTTGGTTATCTCATAACCACCTTGGTCGGTTATAAGATTGTAAACAATTGCAAACAATTGGACTTGTAAAATTTGGATTTTAAATCAAACAAGAAAGTTAAGATTTTAGACAACGAAAGTGGGATTCGAACCAGGGACCTCTATGTTGTCAAGCAGCGCTCGTACCTGTTGAGCTACCGTGGATCCATGCCAGTTGGTGTAAATGTGTGTGTGTCATGTTTGGTTTTTTATTTTCCCCTAAAAATATATATTAATATTGCAATAAAATAGTTTTTAATGTAAGGAATCAAGTTTTTAGTTCTAAAACCCTTAGCAGGGGGTATTGTAAGTAGTCTAAAATAGTATTCTTATCAAGACATATCAAACCCGCAAAATGGATAACTAAAACGTTTTTCAATTATTTGTATGTAAACCAATTTAGTTGAAACACCGTAATAAAATAGTTTTTATTGAAAGAAATCAAGCGTTTATTTCTAAAAGCCTAATATGGGGGTAATTTAAATATTTTTCCTTATCAAGAAATGAAAAACCCGCGAATGATATCAGTAAAACGTTTTTAAATTAATTGTTTATAAACAAATTAAATTGAAACTATTGCAGGAGTCTTCCGCGGGAGTGTAAGTCAAATAATAACCTGTTTGCCTCGAGTTATGGAAATAACCTCTGCTCGGGCTACGCCCTCGCGAGGTTATTTTCCACAACCCCTCGGTACCAGGTCATTATTTACTACTTAACCATATCCAACATTCATAACCACATTCAACATTCATAACCATATCCAACATTCATAACCACATTCAACATTCATAACAATATTTATCATTAAATCAGCATTAAATAATCATATTCAGCATTCATAACCATATTCAGCTTTCATAACCATATTCAGCATTCATAACCATATTCATAATTTATAATCATATTCAGCATTCACAATCATTTAAAGCATTCATAACCATATTCAGCATTCATAAGTATATTCAATATTCATATTCATATTCAGCATTCATAATCATATTCAACATTTATAATCATATTCAACATTCATAACCATATTCATCATTCATAACCATATTCAACATTCATAACCACATTCAACATTCATAACAATATTTATCATTAAATCAGCATTAAATAATCATATTCATAATTTATAATCATATTCAGCATTTATAATCATATTCAGCATTTATAATTATATTCAGCACTCATAACCATATTCATCATTTATAATCATATTCAGCATTTATAATCATATTCAACATTCATAATCATATTCTACATTCATAACCATATTATCATTTATAATCATATTCAACATGTATAATCATATTCATCATTTATAACCATATTCAGCATTAATAATCGTATTCAGCATTCATAATCGTATTCAACGTTAATAATCATATTCAGCATTTATAATCATATTCAGCATTCATAACCATATTCAATATTCATAATCATATTCAGCGTTTATAACCATATTCAACATTCATAATCATATTCAGCATTCAAAATAATATTCAGCATTCATAAACATATTCATCATTCATAAGTTAACCATATTCAGCATTCATAAACATATTCAGCATTCATTAACATATTCAGCATTTATAATCATATTCCGAATTTATAATCATATTCATCATTTATAATCATATTCAGCATTTATAACCATATTCATCATTCATAACATATTCATCATTCATAAGTTAACCATATTCAGCATTCATAAACATATTCAGCATTCATTAACATATTCATCATTTATAATCATATTAATCATTTATAACCATATTCATCATTTATAATCATATTCAGCATTTATAATCATATTCATTATTTATAACCATATTCAGTAATCATAATCATACTCAGTAATCATAAACATTTTAAGTAATTATAATCATTTCCAGTAATCATAATCATATTCAGCATTCATTATCATACTCAGCATTCATAATCATATTCAACATTCATAATCATATGCAACATTCATAATCATATTCAGCATTCATAATCATACTCTACATTCGTAATCATATTCAACATTCATAATCAGATTCAGCATTCATAATCATATTCATCATTCATAATCATATTCAACTTTAATAATCATATTCAGCATTCATAATCATCTTCAGCATTCATAATCGTATTCAGCATTCATAATCATATTCACAATTTATAATTATATTCATCATTTTTAATCATTCATATGTATTCATAAATGATGTTGAGCATTCATAATAATACTTCCCGTTTATGACATATTCAACGTTCATAATCATATTCATCGTTCACAATCATATTCATTGTTCACAATCATATTCAACATTCATTATAGTTTTCAGCATTCACAATCATATTCAGCATTTACAATTCCATGCAAAATGCAGCATATATTCATATTCAACGATAATTCTCAATTACAACCTTCATAACATTCAAAATATGTTATTATCTTTGACAATCACAGCAATGATAAACGATCTTTTTAAATTAGATACAAACTTGAGTTAAGTATTTACAATCATTACAAATACATGTCATTTAGTTAGCAAACAAAGAATATGTAGAATTGAGGAAAGTGTGGTCCATAAATATCATTATCATATACATATTCAATATTCTTAAGCATGGTCAACATTCATAATCTTAGTTTACATTCATATTCACAACCAACCAGTATCCAAAAACGTAATATATCATGTTTAACATTCACCATTCATAGCTTGTTCAATACTTATGACATTTGGATTAAAAATTAATGTATATACCATTTTGTAAACGCAAAATGATATGATATAATAATCACATTAAACATGACATACTCATTTATCTTTTAAACATCAAAACCACCTGATCATTTCCCTGTCGCTGTCAATTTAACATTTCATTTTCAGTGAGTATGATGATTTTACACCATCATTCGAAATCGATGTGCATTTAATCATATTTCGAGGTTCAGTTGGGATAATATCATTATTTAAACATAAATATTCTATTCCATTAAAACGTCTACATCATTACGCTGCAACAAGATGTGTTTGTTAAACGTTGATGCTCCCCGATATCAGTAAATTGTAAATGTATATGTTTTATGTCAATATGTACCTGAGACATTTCACCATTCATTAAAAGTGTAGTGTTAGTTAGATGTGTAAAAAAGTGTGACCTCATCTGGAAGTTCTTATCATGATAGCTCTATCAAATCACCAGTTATGGCCTAGCTTATATGTATAGCCTGTTGATTTAAAAATTCTTCCATCGTCCAAATTATATATCAATTTAAGCAAAATTGATTTTCTTCCGAGGGTGAAACATCTCATTTCTCAACCATGTCATGTAGTGGAAGGAGAGAGTGACACATAACAAGCGAAGCAGCATGCGGCCAATTTGATGTGAATTCCGTTTAAATCACCTGAGTTGGGGAAATAGATCGTATAGCTTTAACAAAAGTTGTACGTTCGTACAAGAATTCCACGTATGATTAAAAAGATTGGCTTTTAATCGATGACATCTAAATTCATTTTCCTTAGATCCCTCAGTATTTCCATTGAAAATATGCTACGATGCCTTTTAAAGCCAAGGGTCCAAAAATCTGAATCCCAATGGTTTCCATTGAAACTTTGAAATCTCTTTCTTAATCGCGAAAATATTTATTATTATTTGAAGGTATTTACGTTATCTCTTGAAAGGATTTCACATGTTTTCTCCATTTTCATTCATATTTGAAAACGATACATGCATGTCTATATAAAATGATCAGTAATGTTGTAGGTTATGAGAAGGCTTTTATACAATACTTGCATTTCTTTTGATTCCATCTTCTAAAATTAACTCTAGCAAGTAGATCAAAATTCTCGTTAAGTATCGTCTTTCAATTGAACAATATATATTTATGGTTAAAACAGCAATCAGATATAACAGAAATGACATTATTTGATTGCCATCGAAAACATTTCATTTTTGAAAAATACTTTCACTAGCGTATAAACCAGCGGTCATGTGACAGAGACATGATCGTTTAGTGGCTTAAACGTTCTGGTTGCGTGATTCAGTCATGATCGCTTGTGTTCATAATCCTCACGATCTTTGGTTCTGTTTGTGATCACGTGGTCATGTTAGACGAACATTCATCGAGGTCGAAATCGGGTTAACACGGTATTAGGATTAGAGAAGGAAGTAAAAGTTAGCGGCTAATGTAAGTCATATATAGAACAAGTTGAGGGTAAGCAGATCCTTTACCTTTCGGAAGAACAAATCTAACCTCAAATGCTATTTGAAACTTTCCCGATTACATAGAGAGTATGGCCTATGGATTATTTGTGAAAGTTTGTGTTTCTAACAAGTGTGTCATTAAATCAAGATTCTTGCACGATTGACCTGAAATACAGAAGGTTGTTTGTTTCTGACGATTATACAATTTATTCATTAACACCGCGCATATATAACAATGATAACGTAAGAAAAAGGAGTAAAACAGATGAAGTATGAAGTGAAGGGTAAACCATGAGGATGAAGTGAGGATGGCATTTATAGGATATAATGCTCATTGAAGTATGGTTCTTTAAAAGCACATTCCTAGAATGGAACATAATGCCCTATGCATTTTTCTAAAATGAACAGTAGTAATAGCGATGGAATTGTCGGAAGATAAAAATTGTGCAACGCAAATGGAGTGATGCAATATTGTGCATGTATATAGGAATAGAAATTTCCAAAATTAAGGTTATATTAAACTGTACAACAATCCTTGGTTGTACACACAGGCATTAGAGTCTAATAAAAAATGGGACAGACAGAAATAACGAACATTTTGAAAACACATCAAATATCCAAGGCCCACATCCTACACAACGTCGTTCCAACAGCAATATCGTGATTGGATAGCCAAATAGCTCATGAGGCAAGCCAACATCGAATCCCTCGCTTTCCAGATCTAAACCCTATTGAGCACATCTGGGATGATATTTGTCAGTTTTTTTGTTCAGTTCACCAACATTCGAGAACTCAGACAGGCCGTTTTAGACGAAGAGAAAACCGATGCAATTCTCCCTTAAATTGGGGATTTCGATGAGAGAAGTGGTCCGAACCCTTTGCGGATATAAATTCCACTGATATTCTATTCTGTTTCCAGAGCCAATATGAATGTTATCCATGTAAGGACGTTCGTATTTTCCATAAAACATGATAAAGCGACAAAACTGTAATCCTATACTCTGAACATTTCTTTGAAATGTGAGTACTTTTTATATTTATGTCACACTTCTTCTTTATAGTAGAATAATAGTTATTGATTGTCACCAATAAACTTTGTTTTGTTCATGAAGTAACCTTTAGACATTTCATTTAAAAAAACATGTACTCACGCAATGTTTATGACAAACACGCTATATATTCCCTATTAAACCAGATCTGAAAGTTGCTCGTTGCTTCAAAATGGGAGTGTTTCAAATTTGACCATTAGTATTTTGGCCTATATAAAGTCAACTCATTCCACTTCACAGACATGTCCAAATAACGAAAGGGTCACATTTTCACACCTTTTCAAACACTGCGTTACAATGTGGTAACAAAACAGCACTTGTGTCTATTATCGTAAAGTAACAATATCTTAACGATAACAATGCCCTTTGGTCAGTAACAATACAGGAAGTCAACGATACTGTATTTAAATAGAGGTACCCAAAACAATTATGACATCTTAGCGAGTAACAATAAGAGAGATTATCAAAAACTGGTTTAGCGAGTTACATCATGTGATGTAGGCAGAAAGTTGACGATTCATTAAGTCATATGTAGCCTACAGACACCTAACACCAACAAGGCTCATATGGAACTCAATTTGACTACTCGTTTCAGTTTCCATCACGTTGTCACAATACTTTGTTTTGCCTTTATATTAAATTGTCAAAATACAATATAAAATCGTGGATAATGTATCAGTGCTATATATTTCAAAAGTTAAGATAGGCCTATTGATGTTTCACTTCAATAAAATAACGTGAATAATATGACACATTGTTATTGCAGTGACCATGGGACATGAACAAGTAATTTCTGAAAAAACATGCAGATTTTAGATGAAGAAAACAAAACTTAATTGATAAAGTCATCTTCTGACTACCCATGCAAACTTCGGTGTTAATAGTTGATAAAACTTTTTACAGTGAATATACTGAAATTTGTTCAAAAGCAAAACGCCGTACTTAAAACGTGCATGGTTATCCAAAGAAATGAAGGAAAGATCGTGTTTGCACGGTTGTTGAGTATTTGGATCCAGACCGTCAACCTCTCTACACAGAGTTACTTCTGCTCACGCAGACTCTGTTAAAGGTGGGCCGAATTCGCGAATCTCTCGAAATCACCTAGTTGTAAACGTGCAATACGGATCCAGTTTATAGATGTATTTCTACGACTGTATCTATGTATAATGTGCGCACCACACAGATGATGGAGTGTCTAAGAGTAACGTTAACAGACCGAAGTGGTTACACGTAATACTTTACATTGCTCAGTCGACCGTGTCAGTGTATAGTTCAGCAACAACGGGCGCGGTACTCTGGGTGAGTGGGTTACCCGCTTGTTGCTGAATAAACTAAGAGTTTGAAGGGTTGATACCAAGCCATACACTAAGACACGAATGCAGGTGACAGGCTGACAGCACAAGTTTTTCAACCCTTTGGCAAGAGACTTTATTCAAAATGTGCCTCTGTTTACTCAACAGAAATGGGTACCCGGTAAAAGTGTTTGTTGGTGGTGATCCTCTAGGGGCAAATATCTCACCTTGGATTAGACCAGGGTAATGGTATTCTTCCTATAGCACCTTGACCAACCACTGATTTTATGAATAAATAGAGGATATCTGTCTTTTCTTGACTAATGTTTTTCTCGTCTCGTGAGGTAGAAAGTTTATATTTTCACGAGTGGCGCAGATGAGATAAACATGGTATTTGTCAAGAATTGACAGATATTATATTTAGTATATGATGAAATTCTTCTAATTACGTCCAAAAAAGGCCAATTTCATGTTGAGCGGCCGCTTGGAAGAGCCCGTCACCGCGGTAACAGTGTGACGTCATATGAGAATTCATGACGTCAGACCATTGTTACATGACGTCAAACTCTTGAACTTGTCGTCACTCGAGTGGTGATAACGGTTATCACCACTCAGTAGAGTGGCGATATAGAGGATATCTTTTGTTTTGAGTGTGATATCACTTATCTCTCATCGAGTGACGGGGTAGAGCCAGTGCGCCACGAGTGAAAATATAGGCTTTACCCCGTCACGAGATGAGAGATAAGTGATATCACACTCAAAACAAAAGATATTCTGTTTATTATATGCCTTTATGGTCGAAAATGTGGCAATTTATGTCCAAAAGGTCTTGACTCGAGAGTTTTCTGGCGACGTCATACCATTGTTGATCGTAACTTAGCGACGGCGATGACGTCGCGTTGATTGTAGAAGTGACGTCAAACCATTGTACACATGACGTCATCCCCTCTGTGATATCTTCACTGACTCGAAAAAGTGATATCACACTCAGTGGCGAGATCAGTTTTCTACAACTGAGAAAACTCAATCTCTCACCGCTTAGCATATAATAAAAAGGTTATCGCCACTGTAGCCAGATAGAGGGTTTATTTCAATGATAGAACAGAGTATCTCACCCTCCATTATTTAATAAATGGGCGTATTGTTAATATGCTTGATGTTTGAAATACCATAACAGAGTTCTACAACTTAGGCCTACTTTAATTGCAACTCATCAAGATTTTGTATTCCTAGCACTTGTAACAGCACTTGTAACAGAGGTCACCTAGGTAGAAATGAATCTAGTATTTTCTTTTAAGTATGGAATAATATGGAAAGCAGTGAGTTAAGTAGGCTCCTTTATTTGATAATGCTAAACAATGTCTCGTTCAATACCATGTTTATAAGAGTTGCTTATTTACGTTGCCGTTGTGAGAAAGGTTAGTAAGTTTTGATTTTTTTTACTTATATCAATAATGTTGTATGGCAGTTAGGCCTACTTTAGGAGACCTTGGTTCATTAGGGATACCATAGCATCGGCATTAATATTATGACATCAAGTCATTTATTGGATCGATGTTCCCAATTTATCATACAATGTGTAGGCCTATAGGCCTACACGTTGTGCATTTTTATCAAACATTTATTTCAACCGAGTAAGAAATATAAAACTTAAGGACGTTTCATTTGTCACAGTTTTATGAAATGAGTATTTGGTTTAGTAGGCTATCTAACGAGCGATTTAGACCAAAATTACATATTCGAGTCCCATAAAACCATAATTCTTAGATTAGGCATTTATATATCTAATTATTTTAACACAAAGGCCAAATTGACTCATTTCGATGAAGTTAAATTGATAGGCTAATGCTGACAAGTGACAACCAATCAGAAAGATATAGACCATTTTGATTTTTGGAGTCGTAGACAAACCATGTTATGACGTCAATCGTGCATGCGTGCAAACAATAATATGTCTACATATCAAGCATTGATATTTTAAACAAATGAGCAAATATTTCTTCATTCTTTAGGCCTAACATGATATAGGCCTAATCATCTATGATGTTTACAGTAGACCCTAAATCTGCAAAGTAGGCCTACTTGGCCTACAAAAAAATTTGATAAACCAAAAAGATGAGGGAATGTTGGAAAACACTTTATTATGTCAAACTTCATCATGTCAAATCAATTACAAGTCTAGTGATTAAGCTATTTATAGGTCTACCTATCTTTGTAGCTTATTATTGTGTATCGGACCATATTTGCCCACGGCAGTCTTATAGTTAAATAGTTAGGCCTAAATATCATTCGTTTTGTTGAATTATGTTTCGTTTAGCAAAGGAACATAATACTTTTCCAATGATGAAAAAACAAGTATGGATTCATCTAAACTAGGGCATATTTTCAAAATGGCCTTTCTAATCAAACAGACAAGTGAAGCAGACGACGCATTTCACCGATCAGTGAACAACAGGAAGTGATTCAGCTTGCGCATGCGTTGTTCGCAGCAAAACAAAAATGGCGTTGAGTTATTTCTGCGAATGTAAACACTTGCTGAAATAGCCTCATTACTTGAAAGGACAAATATCAGATATACTCAATGTACTATAGACAGATAGTTTAAGTTAAATTCATCATGCTCGACCTAGAGGTAGTGCCTGAGAGATCTCTAGGAAACGAGCAATGGGAGTTTGTTCTTGGTAAGTTGAGTCGTTTTATCTAACCTATTTATGCGCATAACGTCATCAGAAACAGCAGTAATATACAGTCATCAAACTCAATATTCTGATGAAATATTTGATATTGAAGCCCTTACACATTACCAACTGACTTGTTGTGATTTTATGTCTCAATTATCACCTTTTCTCACATAAATCTATTACGTAGGAAAGTTGTTGTCATTGAACCAGTTGAATGTAAACATTGCCTGCACCAATCAGCTGATTTACTGGGACAATGGGCGCTTAGGACGTTTTCCGTGAATTTCAATATACTAGTTTCATTGGCAACGCCTCTAATGTTTGTCTAGGTATCTATTTGACTCAAATATAGTCAATAAGTAACTATTTTCACTATTTCCATAACTCATTTCCAGGAACTGAGGTTGAGGATTGAAAGAAAATTTGAAACTCATTCTCCTTCAGATGTCATGCAAGTCATGAAAACATACATCTACATCAGTGGTTTGTGCTTAGTCACAGTAAAGCTTATCATTTGCTTGCTTGCTGCAGTTTGCTTATCATTTGGGTTTTACATAAACCATATGATCCTTGTACACAAAGTTATTGATTTGAAAAAAATCCATGAAAGATGTGAAGTATATCAATATATGAGCATGTTGACAATTATAGAAACCCATTTATTACAACGTATAACTTACTGATCCTGCTGAAAATTGAGGGTATCAAAATTCTAAATTGTTAATATCAATCCTGTCTCTGAAGATCTATGTTATGGCAACAAGATGACTTTGTAGTAAGCAAACTAAAAATATGATTGCCAAAAAATATGTAAGTGTCGTGACAGCTAGATAAAATACAGCCTTCACAGACAGAAATATGGCAGATAATATCTGTATTGATTTCATGATTGTTGATTAAAATATGAAATTGATGTCATAAAGGAGGTTTCGAAATATGCACTAGTCCGGTAGCCCATGGCTAGTGAAATTTATCAATTGGTAGTCCGAATGACTAGTGACATATTAAGGATAACAAGATCATCGCGTTAATGCTATTACTTTTAATAGTTTTAATGGCTAGTACTGTTATTTCAACCCCTGTAAGGTATACAGCACAACTTTTCAAATTTCAAATTGATAGCTGTTGGCAACGGTTACAAAGCAATTTGAAATGACAACACGGGCACATGTGGAAATTGACCAATGAGAGGCGTTTTCATTTCCGATTCATTCACGGCAGTGTGTTTGATTTACGGAAACTGCCGATATTTTCCCGCATTCGACCAGGCATTTGTTCAAAGAGGGGGTGGTGTTAATGCGTGGGGGCAGTGGTCAAAAGTTGGAAGAAGTTTGATAGTTTGGGCGAGATGTTCAGCAAGCCAAAAGAATGATCTATGATTACAATGTATAATCTTGAGATAAAATTTAGTTTAATTGCACCGCACATTCAATAGTCGGGTTGTCCAGTTTTCGATCAGGTTTCAGTGTCCCCCCTTCTGTATTCTATATAATATGTAGAGCTTACGCTAAAATCTTTATTTCTTGACCGATTTCGGTCAAATTTGAGATGTAGGTTTATCTCAACATATGAAAACGATATATGAGTGCAAAAGTCCAGGTTTTGAATATTTTTTCCTATATTGTCCACTCCGAGTTTGGAATCTCTGTGGAAAATCCAACAGATTGATGTCGATAGTTATCCAAACATGTTATGTTTACCGAGTAATCAATCAACTACTCATTATAGCTCACATGATTTTAAGGCTTAAAAATCAATTAACTGCAGAATGGCATTTGAAACGAAGCCCTGTTTTATGTTACCGACTGTGCATGACCTGATTATGCTGTTACAATAACTATATTGTGATTTAAGAGAATTTAATATTGTGACCTTTATGTTTATTTGGTATTGATAGTGTATAAAATAATTACTTAGAAATCTTTTCATGTGCATTTAGAAAATAATATAACAAAAAGAGAAAGGGAACAGTTTTTGTAATGTCTTTTCAGTGTTGTTTCTGAAAGAATCATTTAACCAATTATGAGCAAAATGAACCTCATGCATTATATATGTAATCTTACTCATAAAATTTTAAAGGGACACCAAGCCAAAAGGGTGGGTAAAATTCCTCAGGACCCACTGTAGGAACAACACTACCTTCTGAGTCAAATGAGCAATATGATAAGAACAGTGTTCCCAAATAACAGGGAATCTTTTGCATGATATACAATGGAAACATGCTGTCACAGGGTACGAACGTTACGCTAACTCCACTAATCTGTACCCTGGGGCTCAGAAGCTAGATTCGCTTGCTCAGCCCGACTTGGAATATAATTAATCAAATCATTTTCTCGCTACCTTCTCGATAAAATTTCAACAAGAAAATGATTGGCTATACCCAAAGACGGGCCGCGCGAGTGAATCTTGCTTCTGAACCCAGGGTACAGATTAGTGGAGTTAGCGTAACGTTCGTACCCTTAGACAGGATGCAATGGAAAGTTTAAGCCTCATTGTAGTAGTTGCTTGTCCGTTATGATCATAACAAATGTAGTGTAAGAGGTCAACGTTGAAATACTGAACAGAATAAATTTACAGTGTATTCCTAGTTTTTACACTATCTTGTAACAACTTCAGTTACATGTATATCAAAGGAAAAATATAACTCAACATGACATCACTGCAGAGAATGAATGTGTAAAAATGATTATGCTACCAGGTTACAAGGTTGTTCTATCAGAAGTTTCCTCTCCGGACAATCTAACCCCAGGCAATTTAGTCGCCTGCTCTGACGCAAGCTCAGATAGCCAAATGCAATGTTCCTGACAAAAAAAAAGCCTTTGGTGTCATTATCAAGTAACTCAATACCATGATTTATCTGGACCCAGTAAACAGCTTTTTAAACAAGGCAATGCGATTGCTCTGCTTATGCCAAGGTTAATCATTGCAGTGCGCTAGACTTGTAAACTAAACATCATGCTTGCTGCATTTTCTCACCTTCTCCAGTCTTTCAATTGACTGCAGCTGAAGTTAATAGTCCTATCAGAAACTGTTTTGAGATAGTTACTAATCATCATTGAGGTTGCTGCATTCAACCCATAATTCTGGTACAGAGCAGCAAGGTTTAAAATAGCCAGTGATGAATGCCTGGTGTGAGTTATACCTTGCAGAGTAAGGTGAAGACTATAATTCACAAAACATTCACACATTTTTAATACAGCAGTGATGTCATGCTTGTTGTGTAGTCCTTGTATGAAGGCTTTGAACAATTCATTGAACTAAAGATAGAACGTAATTCGCAATACATTGTCAGCTTTGAAATGGTACTTCATTGATAGGGATTATGAAAGACAATTGATGCATTGAAAATAGTATCAATCGAAAGTGCATTTTTTCCTTGATTAGAACTTGTTTATTATGAAATGTACATGTATTTCACCATTTTCAAACAAGTCTAATAAGAGTCCATTCAGCTCAGATTGGGAAAGACATCTTAGACAGTTGGCCATTTTCATTGTTTTTGTTAATTTTTAGTCCATCTGGCCTGAAAAGGCATGGTGTCCGGCGTCGGTCCGTCTATAAACTTTGTGCATTTTCATCTTTTTCCCCGGAAGCATAAGGCCTAGAAAGCTGAAAGTTTGTGTACAGACTTGTTGACAAGTGAGGATTATATATTGTAGCTTTGGTGGCCCTGTGGCCCTTATTAGGGGCCACACCCTTAAAACCTATTTTCCTCTTTTTCTCTAGAAAGTTTGTGTGCAGACTCTTAATTTAGAAATGAAGATTCTTAATTGTACATTCGGTGACCATGTGGCCCCTACTAAGGTGGGAACCACATTTGCCACACCCTAAACTAAAATTGATATGAAGCCTGATGAACTACAGAGCCAATGGCTCTATTTGTTGCCAGTGAAATAAGTAAACTAAACTGAGGTCAGTAAGTCGAATGTAGTTCTGAGATGTTATTATGGTCATTATCAGTTGAACAACTTAGACATAAATGAGGTCAGCGCTAGTTGTGCTTGAGTTTTTTCAAGCAGCAATTCACATTGATATAAAAAGAAATTTGCTTGATAAATGCTTCATAGTTATTTCTGTAATTATTTTGCTAAAATGAATAAAAAAACTCAAAAGGTTATCACTCTGAAGCAGAAGTTTCTAATTGGCCTTATTTCAAACAATGTAATGCATATTTTAACCCAGAAGGATTTTAATTTCAAAGGACTTCTTCCTTGAGAGGCATTTTGGAAGTTGAAATAACAATAATGAAGAGGAATATGTTGATGACACTTCTTTTTTCATGGTATGCAATGTTTCAAAACAGGCTCTTGTGTCGTTCTCAAGCAGAGGATTAGAAAATAACAAGAACCTTGTCGAAATGTTGCATACCATGAATAAAGAAGCTGTTATCCATAGTATATATTCCTCTTAATGTTTTCCAAGTACTGTCTATATATACAGTATCTATAGTTTTAGTGTATCTTTCAAACCACTGGAAGGACGGAGGGTGAAGTATCTTGCTCAGAGATACATCTAAGTATGAGATCCAGGTCAAACAAATATTTTCCCCACAGGATTTGAATTTGGTTTGATGTGAGTCCAGCTTGTTAACTACTGCTCTTGTTTTTGAAAAGATGAAGTAAGGAAGGTCTAGCTTTCCGTGGAATTATGAAGAAGACCAAGATGTGTTGTGAAGCTTGATGCATGTTAGAACCTATGCAGTCGTCTCTAGGTTTGTAAAGTGACCTATATAAGTGCCAGTCTCCCCATTATCCAGTCTATGATCCTTGGTGCCGCTGCACTCAACAGTCATAACGTTAAGAATGTCAGTAATCTCACATTTCATTATTGATCAAATGGTAAAGTTTGGTCAATGAAATAGCAACCTTCCCGAGTCCTGATGCAGTCTTGTTCCTAGGAATAATTTGAGAAGTCATTTGGCCAATTCTGAAGTGTTCTTCCTTGGTGATTAGCTGAGAGGTCATATTGGCATATTCTGAGCAAATGGGACGCTTCCTATGTTGAAAGTAAACAGAGCCAAAATGGTAGACAAATTTCACAAGGACCCTCTCTGGGAACAACACTGGATGAACCCTTTGCAATGATAAGAGTATCCAATATCTACAAAAATTAAGAGATATCAGGCCAAGGATGGGCATAACTCAGTGTTGGAACAACTCTGCTGAATTGTGAAGCATGAACCAGATTCCTATCTGACCTATTTACAAGCATGACCCGAGCCATGCCAATGCTATTGATTATTGAGTTCTCCATCATCAGCTTATGATATGCTTGTGTTTACACATGACATCAGAGTCTGTACAACATCTCAAGATGCCTCCGCTGCAGTCTGATAGACGCCTAGGTGTCCAACACTGGACAATCTAATTACTGGGATGTGAGGTGCTGTCTTGTATCGATTACATCATTGATTTCACTTTGTCTCTTTCTCCTCGGCTGCAGTTAGCATAGAGAGGCTTTGAGGTTCAAAAGAGTTGTGTGGTTTTAACCTTAGCGACAACATTAACTTAAAGATTATCTTTAAAAATGTGATGTTAGTTTACCAAAGAATTGATTTTCTTTTTTAAATGTGTTTGGAATTACTGCCTCAAATGTTTCTGTGTAGGTTGGTTAGGACTATCTCAGGCAAATTATTGTTTGGAAAGAGCAGTAGGTTTTTAATACATATTGATCTTTAAATATTCCTCATTGTAAATCTATGGAATTTTGGTCTGCTGTATTGTTCTTATTTCTGTGATGGAAATTGCTTCTCCTGAAACTTGCAGTTGCAACCTTCCAGGTGTTGTGGAACAACATTAACATTTTCAAGAATAGTTGTGGTTGGTGGGATAGCTCAGTGGTTAGCGCGTTGGTTCCGCTTTGGATCAAGAGGTTCGGGGCTCGAAATAAGCCAGGGGCTTTGTAACTTTCTCTGCAGTAGAGAACTGTTCTACAGGCAGTAAGGGTTGGGTGGACCCATGGTTTGCTAGTTCCAGCCGAGATGCCTACACAGCTACAACACCGTTGCAGACTTTCTTGTTACAATGTAACAATAATACTAGCAGCAGTGATACAAGGAAGTACTTTTGAAAGTGGTTTTAAACCCCAAATCACCTCTCCTCACCTAACAATAGTTGTAATGAAGAATGGACTACAGTCTTTTCTTCAATGTCAGAAAGTGATCTTCAGACAATGTATGCTCAGGTTTAAGGAAAACCTTTATTGAGCTAGTGGCCAATCAACAATATCTTGAGATCTATTCATAATCAAGAATTGGTTTCAGAGTGCATCAAAGACTTATCCTACAACAATTAATGGTAAAAGTGAGACATTCTTCAAAGACTTCCAAGGTTGTTAAAGGCAGGCACCACGGGCCATATTGCAAAAAAACATATTGAAGTTAAAGTTAACATTTGACATAAGGCCCATTTAGACTTAAAAAAATAACAGGTATTTAAAAGCCTGAAAATAGCATTGTCAAGGATGTCGTTCCCTAACCGCTACTTCTAAACTTGATTTCATAACCTTTTCTCAGTAAAATGTGAACTATCACTTTATCCAAGTAATAGTCTCAATAACAGTGCAAGGAATTGTCAACATTTCTTCTAACAAAAAGTTCAATGTATACTTTGACAGGGAGATTCATGAATGATTGATCTAGATACACTGGTGTTTTCTCCTCCTTTCCTATAACCTTATCAGTGGCCATATTCACATTACCATGTATTCTGTTTTTTCTCCATGATGATTCCGGAGGGACTGAATATAAAATGAGATTTATCTTCCACTCTTACTGAACTAATATTTCTCTCACTGCATGTGTGAATACTCTTATTGACAAACAAATGTCTTAAACAGCACAAGAATATTGTTGTCTTTATTATGTCTCTGGCAACAAAAGCAATGTTCGTCTTGAAAAGGACATTTATCATTTACCAAACTGCTATGGTGATTGCTCTGTCATGACCTTATTAGTGACCATATTCACATTACTATGTATTCTGTTATTTTGTAATGATGTGCCCTCAGGGACTGAATAGATAATGATCTACCACTATTATTGAACTCATATTTCTTTCACTACATGTGTAAATGTGTAAATACTTTTCACTGAAGAAAAATATGCTTAAACAGCACAAGAATATTGTTGTTTTTATTATGTATCTAGCAACAAATGCAATGTTCGTCTTGAAAAAGGACATTTATTGACCGAACTGCTATGGTGATTGCCACTTTAGTCGCATACCTTATCAGTGACCATATACACATTACTATCTATTCTGTTAATTCTCTATGATGAGCTCTTTTGGGACTGTAAGTAATTAGAATCATCTACTACGGAACTCATATTCCGCTCACTACAAGCAGTGTATAAAATAGATTGGAAACCTAGCCTGTCCTGAAAATTAATGGGTCAATTCCGTAGGGGAAAATACAGAATTTTTTTGAAAGTTACTAGTCCTTACGAAAAAGTAACCAGTCCTGGCAAAAAGTTGGTGAATGCTACCATTTCCGTAGACCTTATCAGTGACCATATTCACGATACTATCTGTTCTGTTATTTCTCTATGATGAGGGGGACTGTATATAAAATGAGGTGGATCTATCACTGATACTGAACTAATTTTGCTGTCACTACAAGTGTCAAAATAATTCATTACAGTTATTTTTTCTTAAACAGTACAAGAATGATGTAGCAATATTATGTCTCTTGCAACAAATGCAATATTCTTGAAAAGGACATTTATGATTTACAAACTGCTATGGTGATTGCTACATCATGACCTTATTAGTGACCATATTCACATTACAATATGTATTCTGTTATTCTCCGTGATGAGTCCAGGGGGACTGTAAGCAATGAGAATCATCTACAGAGGCCGAGCCACAGGCAGATTGTAGAGATAGTGTACTGCCAGGCACAAAGCCATTGACATCAAGTATCAGTAGTTATTTAGTGTTCTTGGCAAAAATCAACTAATATCACTACATAGTAGGGCTTCAACAGGCATATAGCCATTGACACCCAGTATCAGTAGTTATTTAGTGCTCTTGGCAAAAATCAACTAATGTGACTACATAGAAGGGCTTCAACAGGTACTCGAGTACTCACTGAGTCAGGTCCAGGTGGACTTGAGGCCATTTTCTTGGACTTGAAGAAGAAGTATCAGTTGCTGTTAATTATTCAAGCTATTTCAGTCTGTTTGTCTGTAACGTGAGAAGACAGGCGATCAACATAACCATTTCATGGCATTGATGTTTAAATATGCTATTTATTAGCATTTCTAATTACAACCACATGTTTATGATATTTAGGCTCAATTACAATTACATAATTTCTTGGGTAAAGATAAAATTTTACGTTCTGCGGTTTGAGTCAGATCTGACTCTCCAGCACTCAAGTCCAATTAGGGCCACAGGGGCCACACCCTTAAAACTTATGTTCGTCTTCTTCTCCAGAACCAATGACTCTAGACTAGAGAGCTGAAATTGTGTGTACAGGTACCTTGGCATGTGGGAATTCTGATTTGTAACTTTGATGACCCTTTGACCCCAATTTAGGGCCACAGGGGCCACGCTCTTAAAACTTATTTTCATCTTCTTCTCCAGAAGCAGAAGCCCAAGAGAGCTGAATTTTTTATCTTTTTCTCCAGAAGCATAAGGCCTAGAAAGCTGAAACTTTGTGTACAAACTCCTTATCTAGTGAGCATTATAAATTGTAGCTTTGGTTTCCCCATGGCCTCTACTAAGGGGGCAACACATTGGCCACACCCTATAGCGAAATCAAATGTAAAGCCTGATGAGCCCATGGCTCTATTTTTCAATGTGGTATAATTAGTTTCACTGTTTAATTTGTCATGACTAGTGCCTTGAACTGCACGACAAATCGTTCTTAATGCATGCAAGTGAAGATTTTCCAGCACATTTGCTTGTTCAAAAGTACAGTTATCCCATATCTGACAACCATAATCAAAGAGTGGGTGGATAAAAGATTTGTACAGAGTGTCTAGTGTTTTACGAGATAAATGGTATTTCAAACTTCTAAAACAATTGATCCTAGGTCTTTGTAGTTTATTGACACAAATGTAATAAGTTTTTGTCATTCACTCTGGTCCATTACACTGAAGATTCGTCGGAGTCTGTTTTTGAATAGAAATCAACAATTTCTGATGCCAATGAAAACAGTGATGTTGATGTAGTATGTTTCTGTTGCACTTGAAGTTCTTCAAATTGACAACATCACTAGCTGATTTGAACTGACTGATTTCTGGGATTGTCAAGGGATTCTCTGAATCTATTGAAGTTCCCAATTCCAATATCCTGTTATGGGACTTGTATCGAATCTCATTCTCTGATTGACCCATCACTGAAAGAAACTTGCGAAATCTCTAAGCAATATCCTCTGACACTTTCTGGATCTGACCGAATTCTGGGATTTACAATTTCAGATAAGTCAATGGAATAAACAGTTTTCTTTGCTTTCAATCCCTGACTGGTGAGGAAATCAGGTTGGTGACTGCCCTGGACCTTTGACGAGACAAACACGAGGTCGTTACGTAGTCATTTCAATCTACTTGATAAACATGGGCGGTGGGCAGCTGTGAAGTTGTAGTAGTCAAGTCTTGCGGTCGCAGGTTTAGATTGAGGTTAATTTGACGAGGGAGGAGGAATCCTGTGAAGCTGTGTTGATGTTTGCTCACATAATGGCACAATTGGATCAATACTGAAGTGTTTTGATGACATCATTGCACACACCTACTCCACCTGAGTTTCTCGTGTCTTCTACAATATTCTCATCGCAAATTAGCGAGTGTCGACGTTGTGTAATTCTCTCGTAGACAGTGTGGCTGCTGATTGGTTCATCGGTATGGGAACTGAGTCAAGACTTCGTCAATGGACCAGTTTGGATGGCTTTTCTGAAATTTTAGGCTGTGAATGAGAATATGTTGATGTCAGCGTGTAAAAAATAACATATTTTTTTGCAACAAGATGCTTCATGTACATCAACACAACACCTCCACATGAAATTTATATTAGGCTTAATCTACTTGTTTATTACAAAAATAATACATGTTTTTTGACTTTATGGTAATAATGGTTTTCAACCTCTACTGTTGATGAATTAATCTGCAGTTTCTTTAATCTTCTGCCCACAATACTTGAGTATCAGTGTCTAGGTTACTGAGCACCCTTCGATGTGGAGGCTGGATATTATCAATACCTATATTCAGAGAAATAATAATGTCAGTGTTTTGCTCATGACTTATATCTATAACATAACAATTATGGTTCTTGTTTGTGTCAAAGATCTGTTGACACTTTGAGATGTGTAGGCTTGATTTTGTAATGATGTAGATTCCTAAGATAAGAGTTGTGCTTGTTAGTTCAATTTCATGATAACCTTTCTCTCATTTTCAAAAATATTCACATGGATAATGTACGTTATGGGAAACATATTTAACCCTTAGAATTCATACTTTTATTTTGGCCTATGGAAGCTTGACTGATCATATTTAACGGGAGTGAGTAGGGTTTAATGCATTTTCAGCAAGTTAACATCTCAATGTTTTCATCCAAAGGAGAGTGGATAGATCAGGGAGAAAGAGTCAGAAAGGTTGCTGTAATGGCCGAAATAAAGGTCAAGTGAGATGTTGAAATAAAGTTTCAGAACACTTAACTTTTTATCTTACCGCTATATAATACTGAAGAATAAAGTCTTGCCCTGTCCGTTTGTTAGTCCGCCCTTCATAATTACATTTCCGGAGCATAACTCAAAAACTATTGGACCTAGCTCATTGAAACTTGGTTTATGGATCAGTCAGTCAGCATGTGTAAGATTTTGAACTTCTTTTGATTTTGATTTCTGGCTGTTTTAATGGAAACAGAACTTTAAATTTCAACAGCTACATTACCCTAAAAAAAATCTAAAAAAGTTTTAAGATTGATATTCCAATTTATTGAGGACCGGTAGGATATGTCATCTGATGACACTT
The DNA here is from genome assembly GCA_916613615.1 of Steromphala cineraria. Lineage (NCBI taxonomy): Eukaryota > Metazoa > Mollusca > Gastropoda > Trochida > Trochidae > Steromphala > Steromphala cineraria. Next base: position 10,878,612 of record OU744730.1, read on the forward strand.
GTTTAAAACAAATTTCCAAAATGTACATATACTGCAGTGATCAATCTACAAATATGACCTGCTGAATTCAGGGACTCGCTAACACAATATCTTGTCACTTTTGTGAGTCCTTGTAGAGTTAAATGAGTCCTTCATATGTAAGTAATAACACCATGAGAATAACATTGCTTCCTGCTCCTCACAGCTTAGATTTTTAGCTCACCTTTACAAAGTAAATGTGAGCTTATGTCATGGCGCTTCGTCCGTCGTCCGTCTGTCTGTCCGTCCGTCTGTCCGTCCGTAAACTTTCACGAAAAAGACTACTCCTCCTAAACGAATTCAGATATCATTCTGAAATTGTAGTATGTTATACCCATGGTGATTCCTCACAGAAAGGTAGACGTTTCAGTTTTGAGAATCCAAGATGGCCGCCATGACAGCCATATTGAATTTTCAATTAGATTTCATGAAAAAGACTACTCCTTCTAAACGAATACAGATATCATTCTGAAATTGTATTATGTTATACCCATGGTGATTCCTCACAGAAAGGTAGACGTTTCAGTTTTGAGAATCCAAGATGGCCACCATGACAGCCATATTGAATTTTCAATTAGATTTCATGAAAAAGACTACTCCTTCTAAACGAATACAGATATCATTTTTATATTGTAGTATGTTATACCTATAGTGATTCCGCACAGAAAAGGTAGACGTTTCAGTTTTGAGAATCCAAGATGGCCGCAATTGCAGCCATATTGACTTTTCAGCTGCAGATGACACATCATTATTATTAAATTTTAAGCTTTCATCAAGTGATCACTGGCACCATATAAATTCTCTAATTTGAACTTACTAATCATAATATTATCTTAAATATGGAATATTTAAGATTGTCGTGCAAGTTGTTCTATATTTTTAAGTGTTTCTAAAAAAAATTAAGATGAAAGACAAACATAATTGATTAATTTGTTTAAAATCCTTATGGCAACTAGCTGCAAAAACCAAATCACATTAAACATGTTAAATTTTAAACAATGGTATCTCCCTTATATTCCTTTAAATACCACACATAAGGGGTCAACCAGAGTTCAGATATTCCACTATGCTGTCTAATACACATCCCAATACAGGCTGCTAGCATCACAGTCTCAGCTGCTAGTCTGTTGCATAATCAAACTGACCCAATTGATATGGTAGAGCATTATGCTATATATGGCCATGGCCCATGTGTATGCAATAAAAGTTATGGACTTGTATTCTCATGACAGTGATATGTTCTTTCTAAGAATAACAACTTACACAAAACTTGTCTACAATAAGCTTTGTGTTTAGCAATCTACATGATAAGTTGATGTGGAATAAATATGCAGATGAAAATCGAAAAGGGTTTAGTAAGAAAAGTTAGGAAATTTGATTTGTCATATCTCTCTGTTGATTTGACAATGCAAGAATGTTTACCATTATAGTACTGTATGAGTGTTAAATAAATTGATACTTTAATGAAAGACATCTCATGGTCACTTGACATGTAAATATTATGTGAACAAAATAAACGTGTCTTATGCATTGCTGTGTTTATGACTTTCCTCTCAATCAGTCATTCATTTTCCTTGAAAAATCTGTACTTTTGGGATTCTCAATATCCTATGCACCATAACCATCAGTGAAATAATCTTGAATTTATATTAATGATTCACTACAAAACAAATGTAAGTGGCCACCATCCTGTAAGTAATGAATGACATTTAAATGGATACACCTAAACCAATCAAGATATCATAATGAAATTAATACGGATGCCCACATAAAAGTAGCATTTTGAAGATTAAAAAGTACAAGATGGTCACCAATTCAGCCACAGATATACAAAAAAAGTTATACAAAAACCTACTGCTTGTTAACTTATCATGATTATATCATCCGTGTATTAATGTTTGTTCAAGCTCTAGTGGTTTCCAAAAGAAGACTAGTATTTTAAGAGATAAAAAAATCATGATGGCAGCCATAATCAATTATATAAAAGATGGTTACATGTATAATTAAACCATTTTACCACATCATTCATTTTAAGGTGAGCTTCTGTACCCTCGGTACTTTTATTTCTATTCAAAATTTTGCGAATATTTGAAGCAGGACTTGGGTAAATTTATCACTGATACTGAAGACCATATTCAGGTGATATTATTATTATTGATATCATTCATGTTTCAGGCATGCCGTTCTACCAGGCGGTGAACATCCTCAAACGACAGGACCGCATCATCAAGGGTATCCAGGTCTGGTACAGCGACCAGGTGAGCTGGGGGAACAGGGCTGGCATCACTTGCTTAGGGGATGATAATTGTGATGGTGATGGTGATGGTCATTGTGATTGTGATTGTGATTGTGATTGTGATTGTGATTGTGATGATGATTAATGATTGGTGCATTATGATGATATACAGCTACCAGGTGAGCTGGGGAACCTGGGGCTGTCATCACTTGCTTAGGGGATGATAATTGTGTTGAGGATGGTGATGGTGATTGTGATGATGATTAATGATGGTTGCATGTATGATGATATACAGCTACCAGGTTAGCTGGGGGAACAGGGCTGGCATCACTTTCTTAGGGGATGATAATTGTGGTGAGGATGGTGATGGTGATGGTGATAAATGATGTTTACATGTATGATGATAGTGATTGTTCCATTACTGATGAAAATATAAATGGCATTAAAATTCCCAAAGAGGAGAGATAATAGAGGTGATGGTGTTGATGCTGCATGTATGATGATGATGAGGGGAAATGTGATGATGATGTAGATGATGGTGATGATGAGTGATTATTATTGTGGTGATGATGATGATCATCATGATTGTGATGATGATTGTGGTGGAGGAATGAGCTGTTGAGAAAGAAAAAGCTGATGATGAAATAGTTATGGTAGTGTCAGCAGTGATGGAGTTCCCGATAGAACATTGATAACAATTGTGACCAGACTTTTGCTGATGATATTGTAGGTTTTTACAAGGATGAAGTGATGGTAGTGATGAAGATAAGGGTATTGTTCACAGTTATGATAAAGATGGTGATGGTTTTATTGGTGATGGTAATATGACATAGTGAACCCGAATATAGCAGATCCACTGGGCAATTTATTATGCCCCCGAATCGGAGATTCCGGGGGTATATTGTTTTTCACCTGTCCGTCTGTCCGTCTGTCCGTCCGTCTGTTCGTTTGTCCACAAAACTTTAACCTTGGTCATAACTTTTGATTGGTCAGAGCTAGGTCTTTGATACTTGACATATGGATCCCTTGTGATGAGACCTTTCAGATGACACCATGACATTTGACCTTGGGACCTTGACCTTGACACAGCGAGCAGGATGCATCCAGGGGCATTCGTGTTTCACAAACACATCTTGTTCAAACTATTTTTTTGTTCATCTTCATATTATATCCTTTTATGCAAGTGTACATGTGTCCATTTGTTCAATAGATATCATACAAATTATTTTAAATGAGTGATATATATTCTACATTGGAAGACTTTGTCTGGATTACTTTGAATGAAAATGCAATGAAGATCATTTATTAATTGTAGTTAATTTTATTTCACTTATGTAAATCCCTCCTACGGCTTATGATATTCAGAAGTGGAAGTTTATCAACAACATGAAACAACAGTGTACAATTCTGTAACAAACATTCATGCTCAAATCTTATCTATTTTCTTGGTGATGCAATTCTCTGGCAAATGAAAATGTGAGAAAAAGTCTTCGTTGTAACATTGGGCAATATTTCCAAATTTGAACATAGTAATATCTTTTGAGATCTCAAGATCTTTGTTTGTTCATCGAAATGACAAAAATATTTTTTTTTATTTATATGACAATATTAGATTTGTTTTTCAAGTTTCTTTAATACAAAGAATATATAAAAAAAAATTTATTTCATAATTGCAAAATATCCCAAATGTCCTTGAAAGGTATTTTCTTGTCTTTTATAACCGCATGATAAATGGGATATTGTAAAACAAGTTCTTGCTGGACTGATTATCACTTCAAGCACCTGCCGGTGACAAACAAGATGTTTTTGTGAGAACAATGTCTTGTTTTGGTCAGGAGTATGCAGTCTCTGGTCCCCTTGTTCCCACCCATGCGTCCTGTCACCCTCCTTTTAAGTCCATGACGATCAGCTGATTAGCAACTCTAGCGCGGCCTCGACGGCTCTGTGACGTCAGTCGCAAGTCAAGCTCGGCCGTGTCGTGTCGTCAGTGAAAGCGAGTGCAGTGAGTGACGTCGTAAGCCACAACAAGTTAATGCCATGCTGTGATTGCGAATGTTCACGTTGGTGGCTACTATTCTTGAGCTGACTCTGGCACGAAGGGAGAAGATGTGACTCACTGTCCTCCAGTCTTGGAATCAATGTTGTGTGTTAGTCTTCATGATGCAGTGTTCTTTCAACATATACATGTTCCCTGTTCCCTGTTCCCTGTTCTCTTGGTACCAAGGTTTCTCCCTTTCCAAAAGAGCATTGTCTGAATCATAGATAGAATTTGAGCAAATTTAGAGAGAAATCTATCGGCAGATAAATGAGATTATTGATTATCACTTTCTCTGGTCTCAAGTTTTGGTTCTGATTTGATTGTTACTGTTATTTGTTCTTGATGCAGTGTTCTTTCAAGATATACTGTTCTCTGTTTTCTTGGTACCAAGGTTACTCCGCTTCCAAGAGAGCATTATCTGAATATATATTGAGCAAACTTAGAGAGAAATCTATTGGCATATTATTGATTATCACTTTCTCTGGTCTCAAGTTTTGGTTCTGATTTGATTGTTACTGTATGTCTTTCTTGATCCAGTGTTCTTTCAAGATATACTGTTCTCTGTTTTCTTGGTACCAAGGTTACTCCGCTTCCAAGAGAGCATTATCTGAATATATATTGAGCAAACTTAGAGAGAAATCTATTGGCATATTATTGATTATCACTTTCTCTGGTCTCAAGTTTTGGTTCTGATTTGATTGTTACTGTTATTTGTTCTTGATGCAGTGTTCTTTCAAGATATAATGTTCTCTGTTTTCTTGGTACCAAGGTTACTCCACTTCCGAAAGAGCATTATCTGAATATATATTGAGCAAGCTTAGAGAGAAATCTATCGGCAGATTATTGATTATCACTTTCTCTGGTCTCAAGTTTTGGTTCTGATTTGATTGTTACTGTATGTCTTTCTTGATCCAGTGTTCTTTCTAGATATACTGTTCCCTGTTTTATTGGTGCCACGGTTACTCTTCCAAAAGAGCATTGTCTGAATATGTATTGAGCAAACTTAGAGAGAAATCTATCGGCAGATTATTGATTATCACTTTCTCTGGTCTCAAGTTTTGGTTCTGATTTGATTGTTACTGTTATTTGTTCTTGATGCAGTGTTCTTTCAAGATATACTGTTCTCTGTTTTCTTGGTACCAAGGTTACTCCACTTCCAAAAGAGCATTGTCATAATATATATTGAGCAAACTTAGAGAGAAATCTATCGGCAGATTATTGATTATCACTTTCTCTGGTCTCCAGTTTTAATTCAGATTTGATTGTTACTGTATGTCTTTCTTGATCCAGTGTTCTTTCTAGATATACATATTCCCTGTTTTCCTGTTACCAAAGTTACTCCACTTCCAAGTGATCATCATCGACATTTACTTAGCAAAATCAATAGAATTCATATGGAGATTATTAATTATACTTTTCCTGTCTTCAAGTTCTAAATTCAAGTTTTATTGATGCAGCGACCAAACATACCCAACTCTCTCATGGCATCATGGTTACTTCTCTTCCAAGACAGCATCGTCATGAATCATAGATATATATTTAGCAAAGCAAGGGAGAAATTCATGGGTAGTTTAATAATTTTCACTTTCCCTGTCTTCAAGTTCTAAATTCAAATTTTATTAAATGCAGCGACCAAACATACCCAACTCTCTCATGGCATCATGGTTACTTCTCTTCCAAGACAGCATCGTCATGAATCATAGATATATATTTAGCAAAGCAAGGGAGAAATTCATGGGCGATGTATTGATTTTCCAACAAGGAAGAAGCTTCATGTGTCTCATGACTCCATTCAGTCCACCAGCTCTTCAATTTGATGAGTAATTGTAATCGCAGCTTTGATATTGGAGCAGTAAAGCTATTGCTATATTTGATATGAATTCTTTTTCACGGTATTGTGTTGTTTCTTTTAATGCAAATTAATCCATTATGTTGCTTAAAATGAGAGCATCGTGTAAAACGTCTCTCTATATTAATTTACGTGATAAAGTCATAGTATATGTATGGCTAGTAAATTGATTGTCACAGTAAAAAAGTTTTTTTTAGATCACGTTTATCATATTAATTTTCTTTTTTTGCTTTTAAATTGAATATTGTTAGCTCTTAATCAGTGTTCTATATGTAATATATATTTTGATTATGATATGATTATTTGTTTTTATGTAAACAATTGTAATTGTATTCAGGGATTGGGAAAGACATCTTTGACAATGGACCATTTACAGGTTTTTTGGTAATATTCTGAATTTTAAATGAGCCATTGCCCATTAGATCGATAATAATCTTCAAAACTTTAATGGGCTATTTTTTCATCCAATGTGCAAAATGGCCCATGGCCCCTGCCTTTCCCAATCACTGTGTATTTTTGTCATAAACATTGCAAAACCCTTGACAGTAATGTAAACAAAAAACTATTTAAAACGAAGTATTTGAGAATTAACTTATGTAAGCTTTGACACGCATGAAAATATCAAATGTTTCGTCACACAGCAATTAATGACACATAATGCGATGCCCTTGATTTTTATGTTTGTTTAAAAACAAAAACATCCCAGAAAGCATTTAAGAATATAGTATTTAAAAACTTGGCTTATGGCATTGCATGGTGTCCTGCGTCCATCTGTCCGTAAACTTTGTGGAATTTTGTCTTCTTCTCCAGAACCATAAGGCCTAGAAAGCTGAAACTTTGTGTTCACACAGTATCACTCCTTGACAAGTGAGGTTTGAAAATTGTAGCTTTCGTGACCCTGTGGCACCTTAAAAAGGCCACAGGAGCCACACCCTTAAAACATTTTTATCTTTTTTTCTCAACAAGCTTAAGGCCTAGCAAGCTGAAGCCTTGTCTACAGACTCCTAAGTTAGATAAGGAGGATTCTGAATTGTACATTTGGTGACAATGTAGCCCCTTCTAAGGGGTAACCACATTTGCCACACCCTAAAGCAAAACTCAGGTAAAGCCTGATGAGCTACAGAGCCAATGGCTCTATTTTTTCTTTTATGACATGATGATACATCCGCAAAAACCTCATATAAATAAGTATTTTAAATGTGAACTATCTTTTATCAGACTACCAAATCATGTAAATTGTAAAAAATCTCAGGGTGACAGCTTGAATGAGAGGTTAATTCTGTTTTGCATGTCAATTTCAGTTAGTCGCAGGCGTGTGTTGGAGTGTGGCTGTGCACGTGTGATTAAATCAATCACAACTCCGACTCTCCATAAAAAATACAACCAAAATGACTACTCTAGGAAACAATGTTATTTTACTCAAGGAAAAATTAAGATTTGATATTATCCATGAATGTTATTTTACTCAAGGAAAATAAAGATTTGATATTATCCATGAATGTTATTTTACTCAAGGAAAATAAAGATTTGATATTATCCATGAATGTTATTTTACTCAAGGAAAATAAAGATTTGATATTATCCATGAATGCTGTATTTCACCATTTGAAAAGTTAGTAAAATATTAGTTTTACCAGGTAAAACATATTGTGACGACCATGTGAAATAGCCTCTGTCAGGATGGCTAATCTTTCTTAATTCATTCTCATTCAAGGCAAAAGACAATTCAACAAGTTCTTAAAGTTCAATAAAGTTTATTTAGTAACAACAGAATTCAACAAGTAATGGCAAGTAGATATATGCTATTTCTGAATAGAAATATATATGAGTGCTTTAATTTACTATCTTGCAAAAAACAATAAACTTCGAATATATCACAGTAGCTTGTTTGCAACTCTGCTACTCAGATTTAATCATTTAACTAACCATGAAACGTCAAGACCAAATATATCTCAGTGTCTATAATCTTGAACCAAAGTGTCAAATGCCTGTAGCACTAACTCTTGAACCTCAATATTTATTGCAACCATATACAGCATAAACCTTCACTATACTGTAACTCTCAAATACTGAAATGCACATATCAATATTGACCACAATATGTCTCCATTTACACAATGGACACAGCACTACAACTCTGGACGATTATCAACTCTACGTACCACAACTGGAGCACGATCAACTGTTCATGAAACTACGATACAAATATAGCACCTTGAAAACTATTCAGTTTGCTTTGTAATCGTAAACTTTTATGAGAAAAATCCCCCAAACACTATCGTAAAACTTTACCTATAAAGATGAGTGTTTGCTACTACATTATCGATCAAAACATCATTAATTCTCTCCTACAAATAGTCTTATGAGTACTAGCACATTTACAAATATAACCCTCTAAAATTTCAAGTAAGTACCAACTAACCTATCGATACGACCTGTCGAGACGGAGATCAAAGCTAGACTGGCGCGCGGCTGCGAACAGCCTCTATTTATAGCCTTCCGAAACCGACAAAAACCAACAAGAAACCGACAAGAACCAACGAAAAACCGACGAGAACCGACAAGAACCGACGAAAAACCGACAACCCGACAGACCGACAGGTCGGTATATCCCACCAAAACCAACGAGAAACCAACAAGAATCGACGAGCTGTCAAATCAATAGATCGACAAAGTCTAGCAGAATCAGTAACAAAAAGATAAAACTATGAAACTTATCTTGGAAGAGCAATAAATATACTTGAAGGCAATAATAAAACATCATGAAAAGTAAATATTTAAAGAAATGTTATCATGACAGTTCAAAACAGTAAAGCTTACAGCGGAAGCAGTGATGTCTGTGACCCGGATGTGTACACCAACTGACCTAGGTCATGGGGTCAAGGCAGCTCACAATGTTTACAATGTCACTGATAGGCACACATGTATCGGAGAGGATTGTGAGATAATCATGAGGTATTTACGTTAGTTTATGATAGGAAATTGTTTGGAATAAATAAAAGATATGATGAGGGCTTATATATTTACAGGGGCAAAATGACACTTTGAAATAGATACAAGTAAACCTTGCAAAACTCATGTTACGGCCGAAAGGATTATCATAAGAAATAACTTGAAAATCTGATTCCTCACAATATGATTGAAAGGGTATTTTCACTGAGGTAAAATGCATGTTATTTCACTCATAAAATACTAGTGTATCATTCAGAGCAAGTATCACAGTGTGTTAATCTCAGGGATATAATGAAACTTACAATTCAATGTTTACAAATAAATGCTGTATTTTACCATTGCAAAATATTTTTTAGTATCAGTGTTCAAGTACTACACTGTAAGAATCCAAATAATATATTTAATAGAGATATAATGTTAACCAATAAATGCTGTTTTTCACCATTTGAAATACTTGTTTATTATTCAGTGTAATTTTGTTCACAATAGAATATAGATCGTCTTCAAACCAATATGAGAATCTCAGTTTTTAACAATAAATGCTGTCTCTTCTCCCCCCCAGAATCCCCTTCAGATGGACCTGGTGTTGAACCTGTCCCACGACGGCATCAAGCTCATCTTCGACCCGGTCTCCCAGCGGCTCAAGGTGAGTGTCGAGAGCTCCCCACACGTGCCTCGCTGTTTATGTAGAGACAGTCCGACCATGGTCCCCATTGTTGCCCCTCACTAAGTGATAATATCAATAAATAGGACCCGTGAGCAGCATGTATCACCTTTTGTCCACACTTGATTACTTGCAATTGCTGAACTGGGGAGAAAAAAACTGCTATCAGCATCTGCCAGTTAGCCTCATTAACTTGCTTCAATTTTGCTTTTATTTGATGAGCTCCATCAGTCCTGTCAGGGGTTTGATCAGTCGAGGCAGGAGGGCATGAAATGAAAGCAATGGAACCCGTCCTCTTGACAATTGCCTCTTGAGAAACATGCTCCCCTTCTTAATGGGGAGATGAGAGTCTTATCAACTCTGGACAGTCGTGCTCTGGGAGAGTTTGGTCTCGTTTTCTTGCTACTAGCGCCCTCTGGTCAGTGGGCCTGAACTACAGACAATAGACATGTCACGGCGAGAAACCAAGCACGCGCAAGTCAGTCAAGCGATGAAACTTTACTGCGATTAAAACTTGAGCCTTTTGTTCTTTTGTTGCCTGCTTCTTTACACTTCTTTATCACCGTCGTCCAGCAGACATTAATCAGCCCGACTGGCCAGTTTCTTGTGGACATTGGTGCTAAGTAGACAAATATAACCTCGTCATTCACACCAGTGAGTTTACATACTGGATAGGCAGACGGGTCATATCATCCCGTAGTGATAGCTTTCGTCTCTCTTTGTTGACCATCGGCTCCCAGAAGAATGGACTAGGCTTGTAAGTGATGAATTAAAAAAGGGGGTAGATTGTTTGTCAATAAATATCTACCAAGATTTGTGATTTCACCGGCATCTGTCAGACCCTGACTCCGGACAGAGTAAACACAATTTCCCGCCACCAGACTGCCCGTCAGCTTTACTTAATAGGCGCAATATTGATGTGCTGGCTAATTAGAGAAATAGATGAAGAAAATATGGAAATGTTCTTTATTAGATCGGGGCGAATGTGACTCGTAATAACTGTGATGGTGCGTGGTATTGTTGTTTTGTCCAGTGACACCGAGAGGGGTGTTTGATGGATGGTCAGATCGGGATGAAGGAAACGGGGGTCCTTCTTCTCAAAGCTTTCAGCACTCTTCTAATTACTGGGTTTCTTCTAACCAGCTGGTCAGGAAAGGGACTTCGGCCTCAGAGGAAAGATTAAAACTACATTTGTATCAATTTCAGAAATTCAATGGTTTCTCATTCAAGTTCACCAACTGCTTAACCAAAGGATGTCATTTGACCCTGAGACAAAAATTTAATAAAGAAAAAAGAAATAAAATCTTTTGGTTTTCAATTTCTTAAATGTGTAATCACTTTTGTTGGGTAGTAATTGGTAACTTAGTTCACTTGCATATTGACTTTCAGCTAGTATGAATATTAAGGAGATAAATCAAATGTGGAAACAAAATTATCTTTTATCTCAGTTATATCAAAGACCATGATTTCCTTACAATATGCATCAATGTTCACTGAATGTATTGCTAACATTCACCTTTTGTTAGAGGCTTGCTCATATGGGAATAAATCAAAGTAGAATCTGTGTTCAAGTAATGGTCGGTTGCTCCCTACCAAATGTGAATGAGGCGGATGATGTTTTATTTGTCACTAACTACGGAAGGACAATGGTGTCTGCATGTGAGTGTAAGTGTACATCTGTCACAGTACTATGCTCCTGGACCCAGACTGGTGGTATGTCAATTCCACTGTGCTACACTTATCAAAACTACTGGAACAATAACTCATGTTCCTGGAATGTGCAGCTGGATTCGAACCCAGACCCGACCTGCTGGTACAGCAATTCCACTGTGCTACACTTATCGTAACTACAGTGAACAATGGGGACTATTAGTCCCGAGCTGTCAGACAAGGGTCTCCACTCAGCTGGTGGAGTTATGGGTCTCCCAATCTCTCCTCATCAATACCAACATTCCTCTCCCGACATGTCCACTCCACAATACCTGGTGGCAGGCAGCAGCGTTTTATTGCCAGTAATATGTATAATGATTCCACTTGACTCTCCGCTCAGCCCTGACACTCATTAATTATACTCTTTTTCCTCCTAACTGCCTCAATCAGCACCACCCTCTCCCATTCACACTCATACATACGAATAAAAAATGTCAAATGTTGCTTTTTGTCTGGGTTCATGTCCTTCTGATTGCACCTGGACACTAAGACACGCGTCCACATCTTGGGTCAGTGCAAGGTGAAGTGACCCTCCCTCCCCCTCCTCTACCCTCGCTGACACCCCTCCCCCTCCTTTCTTCCCCTACCCCGCTACCCCTCTCTCCTACTCCTATGTTCAGTCAAGGGTAAAGGCAACCCAACAACCCTATAATTTTTTGCCTGAGTTCTTTTAGTTTCAGTGATCAATTATAAAAACATTTCTTTTGGACCATTTGTTTTTGGATAATGTAACATTTCAATAAAAATCATTTCTCACCAGTTGACCACATCCCAGGATCATGTGAAAGGAATATCACTTTCAAATCAAGCACAACCAAAAAAATTCCACATGATTTATGATTTGGCTTTGAACATATTACACCTTGGCTTTCTTGCAAAATTTCAACTTCAATTTCAATGTTTAAAATTATTAATTAAGCTCCAGTTTACACCTGTATGTTATGATAAGGTCTTTATTTGATCCACATTTCCCATGTTATTCCATTTCAGCCCATGCCTAAGATATCACATTCAGAAAGATATCCCACTCAATCCCAAACCCCATTTAAAAAATTATCCATGTCATACCAGACTTTAAACACCAAAAATCAAGCGTAAGCCCACACAAACCCACACAAAAGAAACCACATCTATGAATTTATCCCACTCCATCTTACATCCATTTCAATAGCTATTCCCAACCAAAGATACCAAATTTCAAAACCAATACCACAAGTTTTCCGTCTAAAACCAACTTGGACAACCCGTTTCAAAGATACCCCACTTGCTGCTGTGTACCACCTCCCATCCCTCCTCCAGTGGACAGGGTTTATCTCAAAGCTTGTGTCTGAATAATACCGAGTAGATTGACGACCCTTTCTCTCCATCAATGCTGCCACGTAATAAAAGCAAGTGAACCATAGAAAAGAGCTCACGCCTCAGTGATCTCCCATTCTCGTAATCAGTGTAAAATAATCGGGAGCAGAGATCCCTTGCAAAACCGAAATATTTGAATTAGAAATATTCTTTAAATGTCCCAACCACTCGCAATAAAAAAAACTCTAATGGTTGCAATAATGCAACCAACAAATAACTCTTGGCTGAAGGTAATCCAGCAAATGAATCGAAGCATCACTTATCAGGTTCACATATTGACTCGTATTAAATCTGCTGTGAAGCACAGACTTTGATGCAAGTTTGTAAATGACCTTTGTTGTGTTTTGTCTCATTATTGCTAATGACTTCAAACCCTGGGTCATTCGCCTGTCACATTAATGACCTCTTTTTTTACCCACAATGCATTATGCACGTGTATACAAATCAAATCGCGACCTCAGCTTTTGATCACCATTTATTATTCTTTAATCCATTTAGACGTAATAAACTTCCAACAATTTTTGCCTTGATTATTTTATTGGTTTTCACTTCCTGTGACATAAAAATTTTATATAATTAGCTGGTCATTATTTCATGGTTCTTAAACTATTATTTTTTTATGCAAATCTAAAATTTCTGCAATATGTGTATTATCAAACCAACCTTTTAAATTCTGATATTGATTATTCATTCAGGTCCTTCCGTTATGATATTTGTTTGTTAAAATCAAATGTACATGTCAATAATTACCGATTTTGGTTTGCACTTGGGTACAATGTCATCGATTGATATCTGAACTAGGTGTTGAAAGCGATTTTTGAAGGAACCTTTTTTTGTTGACTCGAAAAATGATTAAGAAGTGTGCTTAGTTCAGTACCTTTTTTCTCCTAATAAAAAAAAAGTTCATGTTTGAGACACAAAAAAGGAACTAAATATTATGCACCTTGGTTTAAATTCTGCCATCTACTCTGCTTTTCATGAAAGTACAACAAAGGACTTGGTTCTCAAACATGACTATTCCAGAAAAGGGAGCTGTTAAGTCACTGATCAACACCTATAGGAATGTTTTCAGTTTATAGATCTATGTACCTAGGTAACTCACCCCTCCTCATCCTATAATGCCCTGTTTCTCTGTCTACGAGCCCTAACAAGCTGCTCACAAGGTTTCTATGCTATTTCTTACCCTTCGATGACAATTCCTGAGAAAGGAGCAGCCATGTCACAAAGCTCCTCCCATAAGGGCACTATCACTTTAGTGATCTATGTACCTAGGTAATTCATCCCTCCTCATCCTATAATGCCCTGTTTCCCTGTCTTCAAGAGCCCTAACAAGCTGATCACAAGATGTCTAGATGTCAACTTCCGTATTGTAATGATAGGCAGACCCGTCCCCTATTGTCTGTAGGGACATGTTGACATGTGTAATGTTAGAGATCCTGCTAAAGGGAGAGGGTCCTGCTAATGCTATGTTGTCCTCCCGAATGTCCTAGTGGCCTGTCTAAAGGTATGGTGTCTGGCTTTATGCTCTACCATCCTGATTCATCCTGTATTTTCCTGTCGTTTTGGTCTTGTCTATAGGGAATCTCACCCATGTGTCTTCCGAGATCAAATAAATCAATATTAGTCAGGGATTTTGATTGCTCTAGGCCATAGGCCATTGGCCTATTACATTTTCAAATGACCTATTAACTTCTATTGACTTAGGACATTGAGGCTGATCAATAATTGTAATATTAATTCTACATTTTGGCTTATGAATAATGAATATTGATGTTCACTTGTTAAATGTTATTAATCTTTAAAAATGGAAAGGTTAACCAAACCATGAATTCAAGTCAAGCCACGGAATATAACAAACAATTTTAGTTGAATAATTCCAAAAGTTATTAATACTTGTTTTAAAACGCTCTAAGAGCTTCAGGTCAATGGCCTATTACTAGACATACACTTAGGACATTTGTCCTATTCACATTTCTAGGCTTCAGAATCACTGTTAGTTGATAAAAGTAAGAGAGGCTGTCTGAGAATATTTCTACTTCAAGCAACATTTCGTACCAGCGGGTGATATTATTTATCTCTCAGATTCTTTTTTTTTCTATAATCATCTGTACTTCCTTGTACACTGCCTTACCCTTACAAGCCAATGCAGTGATGTCATAGCAATTTGATGTCAATACATGTATTATGATGTAAAGAATTGTGATGTCATGTACTGGAAGGACTGTTCAAAATCTACTTAAAAACAATATTTCTTAGGGAAACAAATTATCTTGAACTTCAAAGAAGATATAGTAATACAAAAACAACCCTTCGCTGCTGTCAATATAAAACATTGAGTGTCATCTCAAAATCAAATTTGGAGATAAATAAATATTTTCGGATTGTCTAGTTCAATTTTCTTCTTGCCTTTCTGTCCCTTAAAGATTTGAGAGGTAGGATACTTTTACCATTGCAAGGGGTCCCGTAAAATTATGCTCTGAATATGCCAAAATGACCCCTTCAGCTGATCACCTAGGAACAACACTGCAGGTGATGAAGGTTGAATTAAGAATTCTTATGTCTGCTAAGCAGTGCATCTATTCATTAAGTTGAGTGAGATTTACTGTCCATCAATAGCACTGATAAAGTAATAATAACTGATCAATATTTGTTCAACAGGAACCATATTTTGGATAAATTAGTAATTTGCATGTTTCTCAAAGAGTAAGATCCATGATCAGTGTGACTGCCTCAGCTGATCATCATTGATCACTGATGCTGTCGCGTCAAGACTGGAGCCGTCCTGGAGAAGATTCTTCCCACACTTGACTGCCCTCGCTGTGTACGACCCGACCAGCATGTGATGACCTCAGCGGGTAATGATACGTATAGATGGGTCGACACATCGTGGAGCCGGCCTCATGGACAGGTCGTGTGCCGGAATACGAAGCACCCTCATCAATGGGTTGGTGGCCATCGCTTCAGGATTATCAGCCCTGACAAGACCAACACTTAATTGATGATCCCTTGATGAAATTTCTGTATCATTTCAATGCCTCAAGCTCTATCCTTTATTTCCCATCATGCAGCTGAAAAAACGTGGATGAAAACACCAGTTCTGACTTGTATAGTGTTTTTAGTAGAAACCCGACACTCTTTGCTTGTCCTTTGACAGGCCGAGCTCAGTTCAAGTGGGGCTTCTTGTCCTGTGACATGGCTGATAAATAGGTGTCCATGGATGACCTCCCTTCCTTCTCCCCTCCCTCTTATGATCTCCACACCCACTGCTTCGTTACTAGCCTTTTGTAGTCCTCTCATGATCTCTCTTTCACTCTATATGTTTTTATCACTCCTCTGCATTTGATCTAAAATATCTTCCCTACTTTAACTTGTCTTTTGCTTTTTGCTCAACATACTGATCTTTCCATCCTTTCCTGTGGCCATCATAGAAAGTGACTTCTTTCAATCTCTCAAACCACCAACAATATCATTTTCCTACTTTCTGTGTGTCTGTCTATCTACGATGTCTGTATCTGTGTCTGTCTCTGTCTGTCTGTCTTGAAGTGTCTTCTGTCTGTTAGGGTCTGTCTGTCTCTCTCTGCCTCGCTATCTCCCCCTCTCTCTCTCTCTTTGCTGTTCTTTCACTCCCTTTCATTCTTGTTTAATTTTCCCTTTCCCTTTTTCTTGCCACACATATCCCTTCACCCTTTACTCGCTCTCCTACCCGTATGCTCTCCTCACAGTGTAATATTGTCCAGTGTGATAGACAGGGTGACAGGGTGACAGAGCTAGTGTGAGCCGCCCGAAGACACACTCAAGGTGGTTTGCCTCGACTTCTGACCCGACCCCCGTTCCATGAATCAGTGGGATACATGTCCACCCTCATAGCTCCCCCACCCCCACGTCTCATGTGTTTAATTATACCGTCACCTCTCATCACCAGCTCTTTATGCAACCATTCAAAGTCAAAATGAGACCTTGATGTTCGACAGAATCCAAACTTGTGCTGTCCTGGAGGGTAATTGTGTAAGCTTGTTGAAATAATAATGTAGTTTTAATACAACGATCAGCTATTCAGAGAGGGAGTGTTATTGCAGCAGCCATCATACCCAGCTTAATTAACTCTGTGATAATTCTCGTTATTGCTTGTTGCACAATTAAACTTTGGCTTCAACTCTGACAGAAAACAAATTACTTCTCGGGAAGGTAGTTGACAACAATATTTCAGCCTTCTGATCAGTTGACATAGTAATAAGAAAACTCAGGAAACAGATATCTGAATCTTATTAATGGGATTGTATAATGGTTTCTCTTTATCCCCATTTCCTTTCTTGTTTTGCAATGTGTTTACATCAATGAGTTGAATCAATCTGAGAATTTATACTATGAATGACGGAATTTGAAACAACAAATATATGTTGCTGACGTTTGTTGTCATGCTGATGGTGAAAACAAAAACAAATATTGTTTACGAATGATAATGAGTTTCTTTGTGCATTGTGACTCATTAATCAAATACTTGCATCAATACCCCTGTAAACAACTGCAAACACTAATATTATTATTATTCTAACATATTGTCAAACACTCTCATTATGGTTTTAAGCAATATTCATATCCTTCTAATAAAGGTTTTAGATATCGCCATGAGAAATATTTCTATGCAAGAAGTAATTAATGTTCATGACAGTCTTATAGAAGTTGACTGCTGTTATGAATTAGCACTTTTCTGGTCTCTCTGTCACGGAAAATATGCTGGGCTAGTAAAATGAAATGAGAGATTTTCTGAACAATAACTTAAACGTATACCAAATGCATCTGAATGGCTAGTATGGAGATAAGACTAATTTCAACCCCTGTTGACGATTTGAATATTTATGCCAGCTAAAATCAACATTTGATATTAAACTAGGATGTATAAATATTCAATAATAAACTTATATTTGTTGAGAAAATATTATTTACAAAATCATTTAAAAGAAAACCTGGAAAATACAAAGTGTTGAAGGAATGACCCTGTCAGATTAGAACTACTTTCATGGAGCTTAACCAGACAGTTTAGAGTTAAGCCTTGTATTGTTGGTATAGATCCACTGTATTTACATCTGTCCACATACATCTACAGTAGTTAGATCTGCCTAATTGCTCTATTTAGCATCAAGCTGAGATTCCATTGATACTGATCTATAGTCAGTGTATTGGGTCTATTTGCCTGATTTGTAGTCAAATAATGATTTTGTTGATGGAGATCTGTAACTCTTGGACGTCAAGTGAGGCTATTATCGATATAGATCAATGGTCCTTGGACGTCAAGTAATTCTTTATTGATAAAGATCTGTCAAGCTATGCATTTATTGATACAGATCTATAACTCTCAGATGTGTAGATTTGTCGTGTTATCATCAAGCTGTGTCGAGATTTCGATCTGTTAAATCGGCGGATCAGTGTTCAACAGAGTGTCGGTAACTAGCAACAAGCTGACCGACCGACCGACCGGACAGTTGAGTGGACACAATGTCCAACATGGGGTCAGTGCTCCGGCCAACCCAGGTCCGGCTAGGAGAACAATAGCCAGGTTATTAGCACTACAGCCGGTCTGATTATTGCTTGTCCATTCATCCGGCTAATATGTACAAATGGCCCCAGCTCAATCAACAATGAAGTATACAGGGTCATCGGGCCACGTGCCACCTTGCCAAGTGCACATTATGTTTTAGCATTGATTGGAACTCAAAGAAGCTCATCAACAAAAAGGCAGCAGCAGTGGACAGAGGTCATCCAGTGTCCAGAGACAGATGTCCAGATGGACAGCTGACCGGTGTCCGAACGACGGCCGGTGTTGACTTGTCCCCTGGTTCCTCCGGGATACGGCCGTCAATCTCTCATCATCACAGACACAAGCCCCCATCCAGGACCAAACTTGATTGTCCTCAATTAACCCTTATTGCTTTTTGAGAGATAGCAATATAAAATATATTTTGATGGGGACTCTGGATTAGTCCAAGGTGTCAGTTAGGAGCAGAAAATGACATGCGTCGCCTTTGAAGACAGTGCTGGTCAGAAAGGGCTGCAAATTGTTTTTGTGGACAGCCGTCAATCTGGCGAGCTGACCATGTCAGTTAGGGACAAGAGACCTGATGACCGGTGTGGAAGTGCCTGTAATCAGCCCGATTGACCAGCACTTGTCTAGGGGAGGATGGGGGACACGCGCTCCGATGATCATAGAGCACACTTGATTGTGTGAAACCAGAGATGAGTCGAGGGTCCACTGGTCAACCGAGGTTAGAGTGTCCGGCTGGTGGACACATCAGGACATCCTGGTCACACGTCTGCTACAATGTAACACTTCACTAAGTCCTTGTACATCAGGCGTAATTACACCACTGTTTCATTAGTTTGAACTGCGGGTTTCTCGATGAGCTTTTTGAGTCATCTTGGTAAAAGACAACTTGGGAGAGTGTGATATGTGATGTGGCTAATATCTAGGATACATGGGCTGAAACATTTTTATTATCTTCTAATTGATGGACATGTCTTAAGGAGGTATTATAAAGTCAGTGGTCCCATAATAAACACTGATGACGATTATTACTGATGAAGATAATTTCATTGGTCATTTGTACTTATTTGATCAATGACCTAATTTCTTAGCTTCATTAGCATTAATTGGAAGACCCTTGCTGGCGATACTAATCATTAGTTACAAGGGATACTGATAAGTAAAACCGAAATTCAAATTCATGGGTGGTCAGTTACACGTGTGAACATAATAAATAAATAAATTTAATAAATTACAAACCTTCATTTACATTCAATTAAAATAACAATAATCTTCATTAACCTCATAGCTGACCTCATAAGTGTTTGGCACAGATAGTTTAAAAGGTTTAAGTCTTAACAATCAATTATTTGTCAAAAAATGACTAAGCTTGTGTATTTCTAGACAAGCAAAGATAAGCCTTTGTCTGTTGTCCAGCCTTGGAAAAGGTGATGAGACAAGTGAAGGGTTAATGAACGCTTCATAATTAGTCATGGTATTAATCAATCAAGGAGAACTAATAAGCAAGCAAACAGGACAGTTATTTGACTGATGAAACTTACAGGAGCTGTTGATAACAAAATGGACATGCCTTGTAATTAGTCTTCTCTAACGCCTTGTCAAAACTGACAGGACTTTTATTGAAATTGATAGTTGATGGGAATTGTTTTCAGTCAAAATATTATCACTGTCTTGAGGAACAAATATTAACCTAAACCAATATTTTCAATTATCATGAATAATATAATTTGTTCCATTGAAATATACATTACCACAATTATGACCTGAACTTTTTGGAGTAATGGTGATTCTATTTCAAAATGTTGTATGAAACAGTATACAATCTAGTAAGATATTGAAGGAAGAAATACACAATTTGGTAAGTCAGTGAAAAAAACAATACACAATGAAAGAAAACAATACATAATCTGGTAAGACAATGAAAGAAAACAATACACAATTTGGTAAGACAATGAAAAAAACAATACACAATGAAAGAAAACTAACAATATGGTAAGACAATGAAAGAAAACAATACACAATCTGGTAAGAGAATGAAAGAAAACAATACACAATTTGGTAAGAGAATGAAAGAAAATAATACATAATCTGGTAAGACAATGAAAGGAAAAAAGTACCATGAATCGCCAACTAATTTATTGAATTAATAGAACTATTTTGTGTAGATACACCTTTATCAAAGATACATACTCGTACCTGCTTTAATAGGCAGTTTAGAAGTTTGAATGGAAGAGGAATATATTGATGACAACTTCTTTATTCATTACATTCAATAAATAGAAAATTCATATATCATCCATATATTCTCTTCCTTTAGTGATACATTATCATTTCCTGAAGGCAAATTTATGAATAAAATGAGTAAATAGCATATGGTGGTTTGTTGTACATTTTATTGTGATAATGAGTTCAAGTATAGAGTAGGGGCAAAATGTACCATATTTATAAAAGGAATTAGGGAATTGACTATCACAAGAACTACTACCTTCCTCTCAAAAGAATTTTAAATGCCCATCAATAACTTTTATTCAATTTGTTTTCTTGTGAATTTGTTAAAAAATGCCTTTAAATTAGTTTTTATGACTGGATTTCATATACCAAAAATATCCTGGTCTTTAATCACCCGTCATTGTGATATCCCTCAGATTATTAAAAGAACTCAGCTAAAGAAGTAACATTTCAATTATTCAAGATCAAGATAGTTATTGAAGACATTGTTGACATAGGAATAACAGTTCTGAGCAGTACAAGTGGAACATCTCGAAGTTGTAACGGTTGATTTATTGAGAGTCCCTGCACCTTGCATTGTTCCCAGCGTGTACTAATGATATTCATTCTGTGTTTCAGATCATAGAAGTAAACAATATGAGCAAGGTGAAGTTGAAATACTGGTAAGTGGCCTCACACTGAGATTTTGAGTTGTGGTTTGTGGATCTCAAACATCTGCTGAAGATGGCTTCACAATGAAAACTTTACCCAGACCTAATTACTTTCATATTTCTCTGACTAATATCTCCTTCTAGCTTTCACACAAGAAGACATCAGCATATTCAATGTAGAAACATAAATGTGGCCAAACATTGAAACCATCATTGTGACGGCTCTAGCATTTGATTCATGTCCGAGAAAACCCGAATATTTGATGTGGCACTTAACAGAACAATAAAAAATGTTTCACTTTGAGTTATGGATGATAGGCCATTGTTTTGGGCAGAGGAAGCTTAATGGTTGTGTCACTTGCGAATAAAACCAGGTCCTTTGAACAGTTAGGCCATTATGAAATGCTAAAAAGCGAAGTAGAAAGCCATTAAAAGCGAAAGATCCGGCTGAAGGAGGTGACCCGGTCACTTGAATAGCGCCCTCTGGCGAGCCGGACGTAATGTTGACATTATGTTACGTCTCCATACACTGCCGGAACCTTATTGCGGCACTAACGTCTCGGGGATCAGGGGTGTTGTTACGACAGGAAACAATTTTATTGCTCTAATTGCGACAACTATTGATCCCAATCAAAATGTATTCCAAGACTAAAAAATGATTTTACAGATCCCTTCCTGTTCTGCTCCGTCCATTGTTGGAGAGTTTTAAAAGAGCCGGCGGCTTCGAACCTCTCCTCAAGCGTTCTTTTTTCATCTTTTCCTTTCCGTCTGAAATATTGTTTTTCATTTACAAATGATTAATTGGCTATTTCACAGTGGGGTCCACTTCAACACGGTCCAAGTGCGTCCAACCATAGAACAGATTGACCAGTCGTTTGGAGCGACCCACCCCGGAGGTAACCAACCCTGACCTTTGACCTCGGGGTACAATATGCAGTGGGGGATGAAAGAGGCATCATAGGAGACAAGCTTAAAACTCGCGACGGGGTAGAAGGAAGCTTAGCCAAGCACCTTGTTGGGCCTTCTGACTATAATACATGATTAAATGACAAGAACGTCACAGCAACTTACGCAATTAATGTTGAGAGAACTTCAAATGTTAAATATGATGCCTCTCTGCAGGGCTATAACTGCTTGACGTGATGAAATGAATCGGTTATGAAACGATGTAAACATCGATAAAGTGTATTATAGGCTGGAAGCATATGGCCCACCTGTTTGCAAGCCCAGCAGTGATGTGGGAACACCAATCATAGCGGTCTCATTTCAGATTAAAGTGTTGTCATTAATCATCTAGAAGAACAATGGGGATTTACTTCATGTGAGGCAAACCCTTCCAACCATGTAAAATTTAAGGGGGAAATGCACGATTTTTGGGGGGGATTTTTTTTTTATGATCATGAGGAAATTTATGAATCAATAAAATAGGCTTAATTCATTGTGTTAAGTAGGAAATGAGAAAATAATCCTTTTAGTAATTTATCTATTCTGCCTCAGAAATTGTTGAAAAGATAAATAAATGTAATTTATTATTTTTGTTTCATTGCAGTGTACATATCTGAAAAGCAATTATTTGTTTTGAATTTCCGTGGGCTTTCATTTGACTTTCCAATTGATTCCAAGTTTGAGGTAAGTTTATTGCATCGGAAATAATATCTTCTATTCTAAAAAAAATGACATGTTGTATTTGATTATTTTCTGCACTCTTTGTTTAATGTTCCATTTTAAATTAAAGATGTTTTACACCAGTAAAGCTTATACTTGTCAATAAGTTTATTTCTTTAATACTTTTAATATCTTGCTGGTAACGAATATGAATTTTATGCAAATTATGAGAAATAAATGAAACAGGTGAAATATTTGTCTCTTTCTTCTGTTTGCATGAACTTCTAGTAGTTTAGTTTCTTTATCTAACCAGATTGAAATTGTGAATGGATGCTTGATTGTGAGTAACACTTCTTTCTGCTTCCCTCTCAATCATGGCTAATTAACTCGCAAATTAAAAATTATCATTTGCAACTTTAACAACAAAGAATTAATATATACTGTAATATATACTAGTAATAGCCATGTTTATTTCCACTAGGCCACTCTCAAATACAAATCAAAATTTGTTACCAAAAAAACTTTATATACAGGTATATGTTTTTTACTAGTAATAGTCATCTTCATCATAGCTTGATAACCCTCAAATAACAAAATAATTCATTCTTACTTTTAACAATAATTTTTTTTTTTTTTAAATTTATTATTATTGCATTTTAATATTCTCTTTTGCCAGTAACAGCCATCTGCTTAATGTTAAATCTTCAAACACAAATATATTACACATATGTATAAGAATATTATATTTATAAAAACACTGGTATATTCTCTTGTATTAGTAATAGCATCTTTGTCATTGCTATATAAACCCTGAAACACAAATATATCATACATTTATATGATAAAAACCTTTTACAAATTGAATTTAAAGAACAATAGATACAAGGTGAAATGTTGCATGTCAAATGAATAATTACAACAAGGTTATCCAAGGATTGGTAAAGACACCTTTGACAATGAGCCATTTTGATAATTTTCGGAATTTCAAATGGACCATTGTAAACTTAAGAATTTTAAGGGGCATTTTTTCGCCCATTGTGGCAAATGGCCCATGGCCCCTGCCTTTACCCATCACTGCTTATCATTGCTCTATCATAAAGCAAAAAAAACCAAAACATCTTAGAATTTTGATCTTTGGCCCTTCAAAAGTTAAAAGGACAGCTAAATATGACCTTTTTAAATAATCTCCAGATTCAATAGTATACTTATTGGACAGTTTTCATTGGACATAAAATTAACCAGAAAATTCAGTCAATGCGGCTTTTGATATCAAATGTTTTAAAGCTTAAAACAGAGGATTGAAGAGGCTGTATAATCACTGAACATGGGCTTAGTTTCTAATGGAAGGGAAATAACTCTTGTGGTACTACTGTAGTAAATGGGCTTTTCTGTATTAAAGACCATTGTCATTGATTTTGATTACAAGACAATTTTCCCTAAATCTTCAACAAAATCCTCATATGATAGACAATATCTATTTACTTAAATAGAACTTTTGATTTATTTGATATATTCAAAATTTTTAGTAAAAATGGAATGATGCTAAGAGTTCAAGTCAATCAATTTATTGGCAACTTTTCTGCCAAAAATCTCTTGTTAAAAATAACTTCAGAATCACATGTTATAAAGCCAGTATTAGGATGGTACAAACTATTCCAGCAGGTGAAAGTACCTTCGTTTAATCGCTTGTTTGCACTTGCTGCCTAACTCTTTATCCCGACTGAGCACTTCTGTCCCAATCATAAACTTATTTACAAGGCTAACATAAATGTATATACATGGGCACTACCTCAGATGAAGCTTATCATTCCCCACTTCAGCACTAATACAAACCCTTTCATGAAAAAGTTACTCATTCCAAGGTCTTCAGAAGATTACATAAAATGAACAAAATTTGGCAAACTGGCAGTTTGCCAGTTAAATTGAAGATTATTCAATATTTAATATACTATATTTCTCTTTTATACCACTGCAATCCGGGTCCTTTGTATTGTTTCTTCTGTGACGTTTGCTTTGTAGTACTAGAAGCTTGAATAACGAGGCATTTGCTTTGAAGTTCTTTGTCATGTTCTTATACTTCTGACATACATGTATTTGGGTAACTTATTGAGGTTTTGGATTGTATTACAATATATCTTCATCTGATGTTGGGTATTGTTAAAGACAGATGATATTGGAAGATTAATAAGAGCAGCTATGTAATTTCATGTTGAACAAGACATTTGGGTGATGAACATGATTTGAATGGACGTTGAATGATTTGAATGAAATATTGACCGATACCCTTCTGACACAATACTAACTTTAAATGTAATCAGGCCTTGAATGACTATGGATGTTTCAGATTAAGGATCTGGAGAGAATGTTTAATCAAAACCCATATAACATTCCAACAAGGACAACTATTTCTTATGGATGTAATAAAAATTTAAAAAATCACAAAATTTCAATACAGCATCATGTTCAGACATGATTCAAAACTGTTTAGTACCAGTATTGAAATGTCAGATCGATGAATGCATGTTACCTTTAACCCTTTACATACAAAGAAGATCCAGGAATCGATTCTACTCATATCTCCTATATCCTCCCCCTAAAAGCACCACTCGAGCGGCTTTCATTCGCCATTTTGAAAGGTTAGCATTGCAAAAACAAATTTGCTGCAATATGCTTATTCATTAACAAAATTAAGTGATAACTACTTGATTGATAGAATAGGAGCATATTTACAAATAATTCATAATAAAAGTTATCAGTTGCTACAGCATTTTGTCTTAGTAATGCATTCCACGATCGTAGCTTCGATGATTGGCTTCATTTCACGATGTTTTTATTTTTTGAGCGATACGCTTTATTTTTTGTCAAATTGTCAAATCTTTAACAACTAAAAAATGCTTATCTCACAAACATATATGAAATTATTAAGTGTGAAATTATCATGTAAAAATCATGTATAATTGTAAACAGGAAAGTCCTCCTGAATTTTGTTTCCACAAAAAATACCCCGCTCGAATGGTCCCTTTAACTGCAATCTAAATAAATTTAGATCAACAGGTTTTTTATTTGGTCATACTGTTGATCTAACATTGGCCCGTAAGGCAGGTCGTCCCGGTGACCTCTGACATCAGCCTCTCGGCCAATCAGAAAACTTGCCCTAGCTCGCTGGAAGTTTAAAAACTCAGCAGCGCATCTTTTGAAATGGATGATGTTCGGAGCTTTGTCATTCGGAGCGGATTGCTTGGATGTATTAATAGATTAGATTTTTAGCTCATCAGGACTGAAAGTCCAGATGGGCTTATGGCATGGCCCGTCTGGCGTCCGTCCGTCCGTCGTCCGTCCGTAAACTTTTGACACTTTCGACTTCTTCTCATGAACCATACACATTAGAGAGATGAAATTTTGTGTACAAGTACCTTAGCATATGGAGATTCTAATTTGTAACTTTGGTGACCCTGTGACCCCAAATAGGGTCACAGGGGTCACAACTTTAAAAACCTATTTTCATCTTCTTCTCCAGTTCCAGAAGGACTAGAGAGTTAAAAATGATATGTGCAGACTCCTTGGCCAATGGGAATTCTAATTTGTAACTTTGGTGATCCTGTGATCCCAAATAGGGTCACAGGGGTCACAACCTTAAATACCTATTTTCATCTTCTTCTCCAGTACTAAAAGGACTATAGAGTTGAAAATGATATGTGCAGACTCCTTGGCCAATCGGGATTCTTAATTGTAGATTTCGTGACCCCATGACCCCAAATAGGGTCACAGGGGTCACAACCTTAAAAACCAATTCTCATCTTCTTCTCCAGTTCCAAAAGGTCTAGAGAGTTAATATTGCTATGTGCAGACTCCTTGGACAATGGGGATTCTAATTTGTAACTTTGTTGACCCTGTGACCCCAAATAGGGTCACAGGGGTCACAGCCTTAAAAAACTATTTTCATCTTCTTCTCAAGTTCCAAAAGGTCTAGAGAGCTGAAATTATATGTGCAGACTCCTTGGCCAATGGGGATTCTAAATTGTAGATTTTGTGACCCCATGACCCCAAATAGGGTCACAGGGGTCACAACCTTAAAAACTTATTTTCATCGTCATCTTTAGCTCCTAAAGGTCTATTGAGCTGAAAGACTGCATGTAGACTCCTTGGCCAATTGGGATTCTAAACTGTAGGTTTTGTGACCCCATGACCCCAAATAGGGTCACAGGGGTCACAATCTTAAAAACCTATTTTTCTCCATTAGATGACTGTCTATGGCAAATTTATTTCTGCTTGGATATTTTAGTGTGGACTTCTTTCACTGTCTGATATTGGCGATCTAGAAAGTGTTGAATAATAATACATTAAATTTTGTTTTGTAATTTTTTTATAGGTTTTTTTGCAATAAGTTACATCAGTTTCATTTTTAGCTCATCTGGCCTGTATAAAGCAAACTTGATATGATGCCTGATGAGCTACAGAGCCAATGGCTCTATTTTTAGCTCATCAGGACTGAAAGTCCAGATGGGCTTATGGCATGGCCTGTCGTCCGGCGTCCGTAAACTTTTGACACTTTCGACTTCTCCTCATGAACCATACACATTAGAGAGCTGAAATTTTGTGTACAAGTACCTTAGCATATGGAGATTCTAATTTGTAACTTTGGTGACCCTGTGACCCCAAATAGGGTCACAGGGGTCACAACTTTAAAAACCTATTTTCATCTTCTTCTCCAGTTTCAGAAGGACTAGAGAGTTAAAAATGATATGTGCAGACTCCTTGGCCAATGGGGATTCTAATTTGTAACTTTGGTGAACCTGTGACCCCAAATAGGGTCACAGGGGTCACAACCTTAAAAACCTATTTTCATCTTCTTCTCCAGTTCCAAAACGAGTAGAGAGTTAAAAATGATATGTGTAGACTCCTTGGACAGTGGAGATTCTAATTTGTAACTTTGGTGACCCTGTGACCCCAAATAGGGTCACAGGGGTCACAACTTTAAAAACCTATTTTCATCTTCTTCTCCAGTTCCAAAAGGAGTAGAGAGTTAAAAATGATATGTGCAGACTCCTTGGCCAATGGGGATTCTAATTTGTAACTTTGGTGAACCTGTGACCCCAAATAGGGTCACAGGGGTCACAACCTTAAAAACCTATTTTCATCTTCTTCTCCAGTTCCAAAACGAGTAGAGAGTTAAAAATGATATGTGTAGACTCCTTGGACAGTGGAGATTCTAATTTGTAACTTTTGTGAACCTGTGACCCCAAATAGGGTCACAGGGGTCACAACTTTAAAAACCTATTTTCATCTTCTTCTCCAGTTCCAGAAGGACTAGAGAGTTAAAAATGATATGTGCAGACTCCTTGGCCAATGGGGATTCTAATTGGTAACTTTGGTGACCCTGTGACCCCAAATAGGGTCACAGGGGTCACAACCTTAAAAACCTATTTTCATCTTCTTCTCCAGTTCCAAAAGGAGTAGAGAGTTAAAAATGATATGTGCAGACTCCTTGGAATATGGGGATTCTAATTGGTAACTTTGGTGACCCTGTGACCCCAAATAGGGTCACAGGGGTCACAACCTTAAAAACCTATTTTCATCTTCTTCTCCAGTTCCAAAAGGAGTAGAGAGTTAAAAATGATATGTGCAGACTCCTTGGACAATGGGGATTCTAATTGGTAACTTTGATGACCCTGTGACCCCAAATAGGGTCACAGGGATCACAACCTTAAAAACCTATTTTCATCTTCTTCTCCAGTTCTAAAAGGACTGGGATGTTAAAACGATATGTGTAGACTCCTTGGCCAATGGGGATTCTAAATTGTAGATTTCGTGACCCCATGACCCCAAATAGGGTCACAGGGGTCACAACCTTAAAACTTAATTCATCATCATCTTTAGCTCCTAAAGGTCTATTGAGCTGAAAGACTGCATGTAGACTCCTTGGCCAATTGGGATTCTAAACTGTAGGTTTTGTGACCCCATGACCCCAAATAGGGTCACAGGGGTCACAATCTTAAAAACCTATTTTTCTCCATTAGATGACAGTCTATGGCAAATTTATTTCTCCTTGGATATTTTAGTGTGGACTTCTTTCACTGTCTGATATTGGCGATCTAGAAAGTGTTGAATAATAATACATTTGTTTTGTAATTTTTTATAGGTTTTCTTGCAATAGGTAACATCAGTTTCATTTTAGCTCATCTGGCCTGTATAAAGCAAACTTGATATGATGCCTGATGAGCTACAGAGCCAATGGCTCTATTTTTTCATTTTGAAATGATTTAGCGTATTTGCTAGTTGTCGATGACAAATGATAACTGCACGTCGCACAGATACTAACGTGGCGAAAAATATTCACAAAGTTAGAGCTTGATAAATGCCAATATCTGCGAAAATCCATATGCAAGGGGAGGTAACTCCTTTTTTATCAAACTCGTTTATACTAATTTATTTCATTGTCATCCAAATAATATTTAAAATAGTGATTTTTGTCAATCATAAACCTAAAAATATTTCATACAACCAAAATAAAATCAACCTATTGATATTTTTCTTATCAGTTTTGAAAACAAGATTTATTTTTCACAATGCACACTGTTATTGAGAACAGGCCATAAGCCATCGTATATTTCTTCCGTTCATTCTTTGAAATAGCGACTATGAACTGTTTGTAACGTCGAATTTGATTGATCAAATCGCGAATTCCTTAATTGCATACGAAAGGTCACCGGGACGACCTCTCACACTGGTCAATGTTAGATCAACAGTATGACAAAATAAAAAATCTGTTGATATAAATTTATTTAGATTGCTTTAACTGAGAACAAAATCTGTAAGGAAGAAGATCCACTTGAACTAAGTTTTTCATTCTATGAAAGTCACATACAAAATCATCCATTTTCAATGACCTGACATAATTTCTCTACTCCTGAATAAGAAAACAAGATCTGTAAAGACCTGAACATGAGCGAAATACTAATCGATGGCTCTGTTATACAAATTCATCCACTTTGAAATGTCTGACATCTTCTATGATTTCTTCTGCAGCCGAAGTATGCTCACGGACTAGGCTCCCTACAGTTTCCTAACGGCGCCTCGCCCACAGTGTCCCGTATGTGTGTCTACTCAGGAAACAGTCTTCAGGAAACTAAGTGAGTTACCTCCCCTCTTCCAAGAAAGATATTTTAATCTTTCATCCCTGTAAGGCCCAAAGACAGACATGCAAATGTGTTTTAGTCTGGTATCTTAGGGATGAAAGAGTAATCTTGACTTTTGTTATTGACTATTGTCTATGTAAACAAAGTATTTCAGTTATTACTTTAGATTCAGATCTCTACATTAAATATGGTATATAGATATGAGAAATTTATTGTTTTCCCATTTCAATAATTTCCTCCAGCATCAAGTACTCATAAAATTTGAAAGGATTCATGAAAACTTAAGCTGTGGGTTTCGGGGATTTTTTTTAAATGCTTCTATTTGTTACCTTTTTGAGGGACCCATAAGACTTTGTTGTTTCAAGTCCCTACACTCAGAAGGTAATATTTGTGGATTCATTGAAAAAAGTAACAAAGAGAGATGCATCCTGATATGAATATCCTGCTTTAAAGTCATTGATAGCAAAATATGCATCATTTGTTTCTGCTGTCTGCAGAGCGCCTCCCTTGCCTATAACATGTTTCCATGGCAACTGTTTCTTGGATTGCCTTGAAGTTCTACGTGAGCATAATACAACTCTAGGACTCAAGTTCCTTCTAGTGACAGAGGGTGAGTTGAATGTCTTATCAGAGTGCCCTGGTCATTTCAAAGATTGAAAATAAAAACTTTTAACGATTCAGCTGAGGGTTATGTGTAATGTTATGACATAAAAAATCAAAACGATGTAGGACTGTTTTACCTAGAAGGCTGTAATGCAATCAAAAAATTGTTAGTTTTGTCTTTGAAGTGATTTTAGAAGTGGCATGCATAAGAGACAAAATTCTCTATGAACAAATTTTTAATCAAAACTATTCGTGTAGGATTGTGGCTTCATTTGGGTATGAAATAGTGAGCATATATGCTGAAAAAAATATGTAATGTCACAAAATATAAAGTTGGTAATGCAGAGGAATATATGGATGACAACTTCTTTGTTCATTGTATGCGACATTTTGTGACACAAGGATCTGTGTCGAAACGTCTCATACAATGAACAAAGAAGTTGTCATCCATATTATTGTCATTCCAACTTCTATATTGCCTTTCAAAGAAGTTATAAAGTTGGTGTCAAGAAAATCCTGGCATAATCTGGTTTTATGCAGGTAACGGAGCAGGAAAGCTGCTGGACCCGAGGAAGAGACCGATAGAGAGGATCATCAGATTTGGAGACTCGTGTCAGGTAATTCTTTGTCAGTGTCTTCTTAGTCTTTTCTCTTGGTCTCTGTGACCCTCTCCCTTGCTTCTGTCTGTCACTAGTGCATGATGTCATTCTTTCTGTCTTTCACCCTCTCTTTTTACCTAGTATCCCTCTCTGTCTTTCTCTTTCTTTGTCTTCAGTTCCTCATGACAATTTTCATTCTTTGTTCCTATGTGTCTACCTATCACTGTCTATCTCCCCCTTAATCTTGTAAGTGGCGTTAAATCCCACCTCACCTCAGCATGTCTATGTTGATGTTTCATTTCATATTTTACAGGATGTTATCAGTGCCTTAGGATGTCCCAGTAAAGTATTCTACAAGTCGGAGGATAAGATGAAGATCCACTCCCCGGAGGCGTTCAAACGTGTCCACTCTCGGAGTGCTGACTTCTTCTACAACTACTTCACCATGGGAGTGGTGAGTTTACTTAACAGTTTACTGTCAGTATAACAATTTATGACATCAAGCAATGTATATGATTTGCTTATGACTAGAGTGTTGACAGACATGACTCTTCGACACATCATGTTTCAGGACTTGTTGTTTGATGCCAAGTCTTACCTGGTGAAGAAGTTCATCCTCCACACCAACTTCCCTGGACACTACAACTTCAACATGTGAGTTGCTATCTTCACATATATTTGGTGTAACTAAGGAATTATACCAACAATGAGTGATTAAACACACAACAGGACAAGTGTCTTTAGACTACACATATTGATGTATCCTCTTTACTTCATCACTTGCTTGAGAACGACATTAGTATCTTTGTCGAAACGTCGCAAACTTGAATAAAGAAGTTGTATATCCATAATATTGCTTTAATGTTCTTCAGCAATGGTCGGTACAGGATACATCTCCTGATAACATCTCCTGAAAAAAATGCATCTGTGCATTTCTCTTGATTTATTTTAGCTAGCTTCTTGCAATTTAATTGAATTAAATCATAGCACCTTGACCCTGAAATAATGCAGTTCAGTATAGACTCAAATGAATCTGTGCTAAGACGGATGCCTACATTGCAGGTACTGTCGGTGTGAGTTCAAGCTGCCCATCTCGGTGGCGAGGGAGAAACAACAGAGTTTGATGGACGACTCGGACATCATCATCACAGCATACTCACGGGTGCGTCTCCATCTCCTCACTTATCTTTAGCACTCACGGCTCAAGCTAGAGACGCATAAAAAGCAGATAAAAAATGGAGGAAGACAATGAAGATCACAAGTATTTAATCCTTAATGATCAATACTATTTGAACAGATATCTTGTTCTAGACTCATGTAGCCTTAGCTGTAGAAACATGGAGAGTACATCTATTCTGTCAGTGAGGATCTCATGATGAAATCCTGTTCCCTTTCCAGGCAGGTTGAGGATAACTCTCAGAAATGAAAAGCATAACAGGTTGAGAAACTTATCCCATACCTTTTGGCTATTGCTAGAGACTAACTTCTGTTTGTCCTCCCCATAATGAGGTCAATGAAGAATTATGATGACTATTATGATTATCTTCACAGTGGAATGACGTTCAGTCCTCGCTGCTGAAGGCTGACGAGCGGCCGGTGATCCTGAACAGATCCTCCTCCACCAACACCAGCAACCCCTTCGGATCCACCTTCTGCTACGGGGTCCAGGACATGATCTTCGAGGTACTCTTACAGCAGATAGTCATGATTTCTTACTGGAACATGTGACTTACTGCATACTGGCTGCTTATTTGGAGATTCATTCTTTATTGCATGGTGGCTAAATCATTGTTATCCAGCTGCCTAATTTACACAAACAATTGCCTGCAAATGAGAATCTATACATCTTTTTGGATCTTAAAGTAAATGAAAATAACCACATATGTATTCACCTATCACGAGTCAGTATGAAATGATTACCAATGACAGACCAAGGAATGATGAAAGAGAATTGACCTATGAAGGGAGACATTAAAGGTTCTCACAGAGGGTATTACAATTCTGTCAATGATGATAATTTTTTTATGAGGTTTGTGTCAAGTATTTGTTCCATTATTCATAATTTCTATGTGGTCTGTGTGTTTACAGGTGATGCAGAACCAGCATATAGCCTCCCTGACTCTCTACAAACCTTCAGCAGCCAGGGAAACCGTGTCCGCATCCTGATGATCCCGCTCGGACTCACGGACATCATTCAAACAGACAGACGGAGCACTGGCAGACATAGTACTGTCCCAGGGACAAGGGAGATAACTCTATATTCACCACCAGGGGAAAGGGGAATAACTCTGTTCCCTCACTAGGATCAAGAGGCACTTCCTCTTCACCAAGGTCAAGGGGGACAAGTGTTCCACCGTCAGAAGCAAAGGGGGATAACTCTTCCCTTTGACAAGGGGGAATAACTCTTACAAATCACCTGGGGAAAGGGGAATAACTCTCAGTTCCTCAGTATGGCATGAGGAGGATAGCTCTAACTTTCATCTGGAGAAACGGGAATAATTCTATCTTCCCATGTCTGATATTATACATGGATGTGGGTTTTGTCATCTGAAATATTCATCCAATTACCATCATCACCTTCGGACAGTACTAGTCTAGCGAGAGACAAAGTTTGCGTATTACAGTGATCCAGAGAATGCACTGTGTGTTGGCTCGTAAAAAGTTAAGGAATGTTACTTGAAAGGATTTTTCATGTTCAACGGATTGAAGGACAAAGTGTGAAGAGAAAGGTTGTTCTTGTTTAGGGTAATATGTTACCATTTGACTCTACTCTTCTGTGATTGGTCAACCTCATATCACATGTGTGTTATTGGGATGTCATGCACAAGCACATTATTTGTGAGGCTGACATCAACGTTTTTGCATCAAGCACCTCCATAACTGTGGCTGAGTATCAATATGTACCAATTGCTCTGTGGTACAATAAGCATGAGAAACAGATTGTGTGCCTGTTCCTAAATGTAGGGGTACAAAATAGTTAGGGATATAAGCAATTTTGAAAGTGAAATATGGACTTGTTTATTTTTGACGATCTGGTGAAGTATTACTGAAAATTTTTAATATCCCTAACTTATTTTGCCAGTATGTTATCCCATCTCCAGTACTAATTGTGGGTTCGACCTTGACTTCTATCTTCTGCAGCCATAATCTCCTCCCATTCCACTCCAAGAATCCAGTGTCTTATCCCTCCTTTCAGTTCACAGTGGTTGAAGAATCAAGTTCTTTGTGAGAGTGTCTTAGCTGTTCTAACCACTACCATATCTCGGATTGACTTGCAATGTTTGAGGAGTGTTCACAGGATTGACTGTTCAAGCTTGTGTGGTTTGAGTTCTGGATTGTCACAAGCTTTCCCTTAGCAATGAGTCGCATTTAATGTGTGGCTTGTGTGTATTACTAACGTAGTAAGCAATCGTTGCTTTTCAAGAGTTCAATATTTTTCAGCATCTCCTTTTCTCTGAGTCAAACCATGCAGAAAGGGTACAAAGGAAAAGTCAAGTTAGATTTCATGAATCAAATGTAGATGTGGAGGATTTCTTTACGGGTAGAATACAGCTCGCGTGTCAATCATTTCAGAGTGAATTTCTTCATTCAAGTCTGCATGAACTGCTTCAATCATCTAAGAATAAACTTTGTCGAGGACTCTGTGTCACAGATTCACTGACAAGAAATATGGAAGTAATTACAAGGGTGAAAGTTTAGTTCAGGAGATGCTATACTCCCTGGAGGTTGTTGAATCTATACTCTATCAAAGCATCGTGTGGAGAAAGCTTGAACATCCTCTACATGTTAAGAGGTTTTCCTATGAGTCCCAGGAAATAATGAATTGCAGCAGAATCATGACTCATCATTGTCAAGGAGTCAAATTGTTGACCATCTTCTTGTGAAACGTTTGGAAGTACAGCAATGATAAGGTTTCTAGATATGGTTTTCACTTGAAAATTTGTGACCAGATTCCCCATATCAAATATTAGTATTTATGAATTTGTCATTATTTGATATATTCTAGTAATTGAGAGTCGAGGAATAAGATTGGAAGAATGGGAAATACTTTTAAACAAGTAAAATATGTGCATGAAGAAGGGCAGTTCATTGTTGTGAAGAAACAATTGTACCATAGAAATGTGATATGAAACTAAATGTATTTTCCAGAATTATATTTTGTCGTTTTGGACTTCAAGTGGATTCGACTGTTCTCTCAAGACAGTTCTGGTTTGTGATAACTTTCAAGACAAGTCGCTTTTCCTGCACATTTCAAATGTTTTGTCAACTTCAACTCAAATATTTGTATATTTTCTGAGATTTGTAAATGAGCACAAACGATTTTAAAGTCCCGTTCATATTTATGACTTTAGTTAAATGTTATTGCCGTGTTTGATGCATTTGATTCGGCAGTTTGTGATGTATCAGATCATAGAGTGCTATGCTAGGAGATATCCATCTTGTAGGTAGTTATATTTAGGTAGATAAATATCGTTGATCATCGTTGATTACTCTAAGATCTGTAAAGTCATTTAGAAGGGGCAATCGGTAGAACAAGTGTGTTAGATATCAATCTGGCATTACGAAAAAAACTTTAGAATTTTTTTTTTTAGTGAATGCAAGTAGTATTTTTCAGTATCAGATTATTACCTAAGAAAGGGTATCATATGCCTAAACCAAATTAAATGTGGATGGTTTTATTTCCTGAGTTAGAGTAAGGGTTATACACAAAGTTGCATGAGTATCATAAAAGTTGTATGACTCATCATTATTAGAAATAGATAAATCTTTATTGACAAATGCCATTATTAAGTGAGGGGAAATTGTTTTGGAGTTACAAAATAATGACAAAAGAGAAGGCCCTGACAGCTATATTTAGTTTTATAGCATTGAATGATGAAATAAAGAAACCCAACCAAAGTGATATCTGCACATATGCACATATAAATATTATTACACCGCTTATTTTTTCTTTGTTAAATCTGATAAATGGCACTGGTTATGTATCATGTGCCCTGTAAGTTTGTGCCTCTTAGATATTCTGATTTTCTTTATAATAGATTTGCATATTAACTTGTATATGTTGATATGAAGCATTTTGAAGGCAACTTAGCTAAAATAGTAATGAATACTTTATTTCATATGTCCAAGATTGAAAACAATATTTCTCTATTCATGCCCCACAAATAATTATTTATTGACATAAAATTATATTTTTTTCTGATAATTTTTAACAAAGATATTTTCTTGTTTTAAGTTTTGAAGGATTAACATGGATATGTAAACTTGATTATTTATTTCAATTTAAAATATAGTTTTGTAACATATTTCTAAATCAAATGTTTTCATGTATTTTCAGTCTACAAGATGTATAAAAATTATATCTATAATCTGTCATACATAAATGTAATTGTTTCCCTATTCTGTCACATAACACGCCAGTAAGTTTCAAAACAGCCTATTTCTGAAATACAACAGATTTTTCAATTCGCTATGGTTAATTGCTTATAGTATTGAAACTATTCTTTTCAGAACAGAGGCACAGCCACTGAAATGTGTTTTGCTTTGCAATTTTTCAAATTTCTGAACTTCAAAGAATCATTCTAATAGCTTCTGAGCTCCATTTAAATAGCGTAATCAATGTACATCATGCCCTAAAACACAGCAGAGCTCTGGTCGGGATATATCATTTTGTTACATAAGGTAGATTAATACATCATTTTCAGAGTTTCAGGTTGTTGCATTCAGTGAGCTTAGCTTTCCTGGTAAACAAGAGAAAAGCTAGTGCAAGACTTCAAATATGGATCCACTATTCAGCTCCACAGATTTCCTGGTGTATCATAAATGTGAGGATTGACAATGTTCGCAAGCTTATCTGTGAGATTCTTGATTTCAACCCCCAAATTTCCTGCCTTTATGTTGAGATGATGTTCAGCATTATGATTATTCTTCTTATCCTATTTATCATTATCTTATCCCAATCATTGGTTATCCTAATCACGATCTTACATAAATCTTTTCATCACAGTAGTTGCACATATCTATACTTGCCAATTTTTATTTCATCAGGCATGAAAGGCCTGATGGACTTGTGGCTTGGCATGGCGTCTGTCGATCCGACCAGAAATTTTAGCTTTTTCCCAATCACTAACTGAGAGTTGAAATCTTGTGCACAGGTACATTGGCCAATAGGTATAATAAATTTTAGATTTCGTTGATCAATAAGACATGCCCTATGAACTGTTTTATCATCTTCGACAAAACTCTAGAGAGCTGTTTTGTGCAGACCCTTTAGACAGTGGGGATTCAAAAGTAATGTGGTTCACAGGAACCACACCCTTAAAAACTACTTTCAACAACATCTCCAGAACAAAACAAAACAAATTATTTTGCACAGAACCCTTAGACAATGTGGACTATAATTTACAGGCTTGTGAGACCTAAATTTATGTCATAAAAGGTCTGATGAGCTACAGAGCCAATGGCTCTATTTAATACTGTTTTTCTTGCCTTACTTGTAGATTTATCTATACTTTGCCTGTGGTTCGTCGATCTTTTAATCAACACCGAGAATTTACAATGAAATCATATGCTGTACATAATCTTTTTGCAAGAGGAATAGCAACTCAATGGTATAAGATACTGGTTCAGTTTCTTGGCTCGTTTGCATAGATATGTTGTATTTAACTAACAATAAGTTGAATGGTGAACTGTATGAAACTGTTTGATTGTACAAGGAAACGCCTGATGCAGATTCTATGCAATGTGAAGGGAGGTTGGAGGGAGAGTATTGCAGGGAATTGAATCAAAATTCTTCTGTAAAGCAACAAGGCTTGCTTCAGTGGTGAACAGTTTGTGCCTGGGTTAGAACTAATTATCAAAACAAGGGGGATCACCTTATACAGTAGCTTTATATATAAAGAGAAAAAAATAGAGGCCAAGCAAGTCAATGTATACACAGGTAACGAAAACTCTTTTCTTTGAGACAAGTTCTTTTACATTTATGTATTTTGATAGAAAATGTTACCTTATGGGAAATTAATAATTTATATTTACATGATATGTTTGGAGGAGATGGACTAAGTCGAGAGAAATATTTGAACTTCCCTTGTTGTTCCTCATAAAGTCATTATTGATATTTGTTTACATTTTGTCACAAATTTGCATAGCTGGTATGGAGTATTCATTTAAGGAAATAAAACCAAAAAAAGTTATTTTCTTAGTCATGTAGAACGATTTTTGGGGATGATTTGTGTATTTTCTTCAACAAAGGTGAAGGATAAAAAAAATAATATAACATCAATGTCCATGCACGAAAATACGATTGAAATTATTATTCAATGTGGTTGTTTTCACCTTTTTCTTGTACAAGATTATTATCAATAATTGTACCATTATCATCCTGTACATTATTTAGTCATGTGAACAATCATCTTATTAATGGTCCTCATTTCTACCAACATTCTTTAGTCCTGTCAATATCAAGTTTTGTATATTTTGTACATTTCCATTTATATTTCAGGTTATTCTATTAGACACTTTGTGTGCATATATTTATGCTTGTTACTGCTTTCAAATGCAATAGTTTCATTTAAAACGTGACGTCATAGCTAACGTAAAATTTCTAGATTTGTGATTAGAGAAAGGAACAAATATGCCAAGATGCCAAATTTGAAAAAAATATTAGTACTTAGCCTAAATTTGTTAAGTGTCTGTAATGTAAAATGTGTAACATATGAAGCCTTATTTAAACAGTTTTTACCACAGTCCTGTTTGTTGAGCACAATTGCTGATGCCCAAAGTTTCCGAGGAAATTCTTCACCTTAGGCTTTTAATTCTAATGTTGTGGCTTTTCTAACAAACATCTTTCTGTTATGTCAATTCTTAAAGGAGCAGTAGCACGTTTTTAGGGGGAATATAAGGTGATGTCAGGAAAATGAAAATTAATGGTTCCAATTGAAAGACAATGTATTCAAACTAAATGGAGCAGTAATAATGTATATATGTTATGCGCTTAGAGCATGTCCCTGAGTGATGTGGATGAAGCGCTTTAAAAGTACTCTTATTATTATTATTAATAATTCAAATATATAACGTAAAGTTTTAGCCATGCGATTCCTTTTTCTTACACAAAATGAATTAAAGGTGTTCAAAAAAAATGGCCGCCAATGGAGTTTTTGAGAATCTTCATTCTTTGTACTCTGACTATGGATGATTGGCTTGTGCTACTGCCCCTTAAATAGCTAACTTTAAGGAGTAAATTAATTTTATCTACCCTTTGTAAATATTTAATAATACTGCTAATTATATGCTTATAGTATAATTTAAAGCTGCCGTCATTAACCATATTATTTATTGTGAGAGACAAAGTATGATTTGCTAGATATCTTTATTAATGTTGATTTGTTACAATCTGTCCTTAGTAGCATATTGAATATTTTGCAATGTATTTCAGAGATAAAATGCTATTAATAATTAAGATGATTTGTCCTTAGATTTTTAGTTTCTTCTATCATTGATCAGGTTACTGATGAAGAAAACAGCTCAGATGATCAAAGTTCACTGCACCTATAAATTGAAACCAAAGCATTTCAGACTTGCTTAAACTGCCTTTTCTGTGCAAGTAAGACTTTTGGGTACATCATGCATTCTATAGGTGATTTCTGTGGTGCTTTTGTATACAGTATTGCTCGTAGAGAATTAGTTCCGATCTCATTGAAATCCAATCAGCGATTTGCTTTCTTGTCTAATGTTTGCTTGTCTCTCATCTATGATATGAAAGAATCCTGTATAGTTCAGTGTCCATGTTAATTATACCCCCGCTACGACGTAGTCGGGGGTATATAGCTACGACGTAGTCGGGGGTATATAGCGCTCCGCGTGTCCGTCCGTCCGTCCGTCCGTCCGTCCGTGCGTCCGTCCGTCCGTCCGAAATCGTTTCCGGAGCATTACTCAAAAACTATAGCACTTAGAAACTTAAAATTTGGTATGGAAGTAGCCTATATGGTGCTGTGGTGCCTTTTAGGGGTTTCAGCTCAATGGTCCAAATAATTTTTGAAATTTTGACCAAAAACGGTCCGATTTTTGGACTTTGTCTCGTTTCCGGAGCATAACTGAAAAACTATACCACTTAGAAACTTCAAATTTGGTATGGAAGTAGCCTATATGGTGCTGTTGTGCCTTTTAGGGGTTTCAACTCAACGGTCCAAATAATTTTTGAAATTTTGACCAAAAACGGTCCGATTTTTGGACTTTGTCTCGTTTCCGGAGCATAACTGAAAAACTATACCACTTAGAAACTTCAAATTTGGTATGGAAGTAGCCTATATGGTGCTGTTGTGCCTTTTAGGGGTTTCAACTCAACGGTCCAAATAATTTTTGAAATTTTGACCAAAAACGGTCCGATTTTTGGACTTTGTCTCGTTTCCGGAGCATAACTGAAAAACTATACCACTTAGAAACTTCAAATTTGGTATGGAAGTAGCCTATATGGTGCTGTTGTGCCTTTTAGGGGTTTCAACTCAACGGTCCAAATAATTTTTGAAATTTTGACCAAAAACGGTCAAATTTTTTTACTTTGTCTTGTTTCCGGAGCATATATAAATACCAAATGACTTGCACACTTCAACCCAGACTCCGTATATCCATAAATCTCACCTTACGGACAAAGATTTTTCAAACAATGTGTCTATATTTCTTAAGAAAAATGACCCAGTTAACCGGACGATTTGCTATCCGGACGATTTTCACCTGTAACCAAAACAAGGTTCGACTGTATAGTGCTGTTGTGCCCTTTAGGGGTAATTCCAGGGTTCCCAGAATTTTATTCAAAAACTACATGGCCGGGGATGTTTTGAAGTGAAATAGTTTTTAGGGTTGCAAGATCATTGTGTTCTAAGTCATAATCATAAATTTTCAAATTAATGTTACGTGAAGGCGGTCAAACTCAAGCGGGGGTATGTGAGCCGCGCTCACTTTTGCCTTGTTTTTTCTGCAAATAACCATGAAATTGACAGTTAAGGACGACCAATATCCAACCAATCAGTTTCAAAGTTTTCTTGGCATTTTTGTAGTTTCTTAAAATGGCTACCACAAACGTTTGCCTAAACATTATAAGTTTTTTGCAGAAAACTTATATTTTTGTTTCAGTGCTCGTGTTCCATGGTTAATCACCGTTTCCTCTAATGGAATTAAGCTATCGCTGGATGATGGCAACACATGACAAAAAGCAGTTGTTAGAACTTATTACTTTTAGAAGCTTGAGGTAATAATGTAATTTCTGTGGACACGAACTCTATGGGCTTTAGTCAGATGAGTGACAAGTGACAAACTAAAACAAGTCTAGGGAGCAAATCAACGATTTCATTTCAATGAGAGCAAATCAGCTCTTCACCCGGCTCCCTGCTCTGATTTCAGTTTCTCATACAGAAAGTAAATTTCTGTGCCTCGCAGTGTTGTTCCTCGAGGGGGTCCTGGGGAATGTCCCTTAATATGTAATAAGTAGGATTCCGAAGAGCCCAAATTACTTATGATAAGCCACAACCCTCTCGGATCACCTAGGAACAACTGCCTCATATAGACTTTAAAGGCTGCTTCATGTGAAAGATAGTTGCATGTTAGATTTGCAGTATATCTAAATCCGGATACTCATAATAGTTAGGGGAGACTGTTTGCTCAACTCAACCAGCCGTGTATCAGTTAGTCAGCGAGCATTTATGTTCTCCAATGATCTCAGTACAGCATGTACATCACAGTGCAGACAGTTTGTGTTCTGTTTCACCATACCTCAGTTGCCGTCAGTCAGCGTACGCATCTCTTCTAACACTCCTCCTCCACTCATTGTATATACCGACAGACAGACAGACATTGTCATTGAAATAAAGCCAAGCTTTACTCAACACAGTCTCCTGTTCTTCGTTCTTGTTTTCATTGAGTTGTTTAGACCTGCTTGAGAAATATGTCGGCCATTTGCAGAGTTTTAATGATCCTCTTTCAAAATAGATTGAAAATAACATTCATAGTCAACACCAACTCCTGTTGATTTAATTGAGATGTTTAGAGCTGCTTGGGCAATATTTCTCCTATTTGTAGTGTTCTTGTTTAAAGGGGCAGTAGCATGTTTTTAGGAGGAATAAAAGGTGGTGTCAGGAAAATTAAAGTTAATGGTTCCAATTGAAAGACAATGTATTCAAACTAAATGGAGCAATAATAATTCAAATATATGATGTAAAGTTTAACCATGCAAAATGAATTAAAGGTGTTCACAAAAAATGGCCGCCAAGGATTTTATGTGAATCTTCATACTTTGTCCTCTGACTATGGCTGATTGGTTAGTGTAATGAGATTTTTGACACTATCAAAATAATACATTTAGCATTAACTTACAATTATAAGTGAACATTTTAAAATATGAAATTATCAAAAAACGTCCTACTGCCCCACAATGTACCGGTAAATCTTAATGAATCACTGTTTCCTACAAAGCTTTCCATCCTAGAGCCGTCTGGATAGGGATATTGTAAACCTTCAAATATTGATTGTCAATTGCCTGTGCCTTTAGATTTCAAATCCATTGGCTGAAGGAGCTCTGTACAAGTTGGCCCTTATCCCTACTCAACATTGAAAGGGCCACTGATCATCTTGGAAGACTTTAACCGTCATCTTGGACCAGTAGGTTTTGAATTCATACACATAAACCATTGACTCCCATGTACAAATTGTAAAGTATCACAAACAAATTGAACATATCTTTCTGTTTCTTTATTCACAATTGTTAAAATGAGGAATAAATATTTTATAGAAAGTGATCGTGGTGTAAGAAAATATTTTCTGCTTCTTCAAATCCAATGTACAGTGTAAAATCTAGATATATTTTTTAGTGTAAGATCAAATACAATGGATCAGAATTTTTTTTAACCCAAAGGGATCTTTGAAATTACAGGTCCGTTCTTTTTCAAAGTTACAGCAAAATTATTTATTGCATATAAATCAGAATGAATAGAAAATTAAGAAAACTTTCCTATCGAAGAAACTATCATGCTTATATTGAAATAACCTTTCAAATTTTGAGTTAGTTTACGCCTACTTGGCAGTATTTCAGCCATAAGTGGCATTCCAAAATTTGAAGTCATTCATGCTAAATGTGATAATGAAAATTAAGATATGTATTTTTCTTATGAACTTAATAATTAAATTCTGATATAATCATACAAATATTTGATGCACAGAATATTTCCCACTTAAGTTAGTATCACTTTCATAATTTGTACAAGCAAGAAGTTACATTTACAAACATCTAAGACACAATATTGCTACTTGTTCAGTAATAACATGGTATGATACAATCACGTGTATTTATGCTGACCTACAAAACAAAGGCACCGGCCACCATTTTGACATGCATAGTATAGAGTTAGCTCCCTTGTTATACTTCTGTGTAATCTCATATAAGTTGTAGTTTTCACTTGGACTAAACACTGTTACAATACACCAACTTCCCATTGAAATATAACGTTCTTCGGCAAGCAACAAGCTCATGATTTCTCACTTGTTTTACTTTGTTAAGATTGGACTACCATAGAAACACAAAGTCAATTTACTTGTCCAGCTGTAAAATTTAAATATTGAGTTTAGTTTTTTTTTCTTAAATCTGATTCACAAAAATTATAGAAACAAATGAGCAAATATCTTAATGTATGGGAAGTTAACGCTAGACACAAATATTATATTTTATTTGTATTTGTCAAGTCT
Organism: Steromphala cineraria; assembly: GCA_916613615.1. Taxonomy (NCBI): domain Eukaryota; kingdom Metazoa; phylum Mollusca; class Gastropoda; order Trochida; family Trochidae; genus Steromphala; species Steromphala cineraria. The sequence goes on from OU744730.1 coordinate 10,922,525, forward strand.
TGAAGTAAACATAGTCATATGAAAGACAATTATGATAACCAGATCAATGACATTTTATGAAAAGGACAAAAGAACTGGCAGAGATTTTCAAAGAATTTGTAGTTTATCATCAATGTTGTAGACAAAGAATGAAGCACAGGAAAGATGTGAAAATTAAGGGTCTCATCTTTTGGGAAACGAGCATTCCTTAATAATAATGTTCTCATTTGCAACGTACCAGTAATCACTATGGAACTATGCACAGTGATAACAGTAAAATAATTTTCTTCCATCAAGGCATGAGAAAATTTTAGAGATTAAACATGATAGTGACAAACATAGTCTTAACCCCCATGGTGCCACTGGACCAAGAAAGTCTCACGATACTATGAAGGTCCAACTATCACATTCATGATGTGTATATTAGATAGAAAATAATAATTCTGTCATATTGCCTGAAATGAAAGTATAACTTCATGTTTGTAAAGTACAGGAATGCCAGGTAGTCATGAATTCAAAGTCACAAAAAGAATTTTTGAGTAAATATAACTGGGGTGTAGATAATTAAATTTCATATATTCTCTAAAATTGAAATTAAGAGAAAAATTCTTAACTGGCAAAGAAAATTAAATACAAGCAAAGACAATTCAAACGCAAGAACCTTAATTGGAGAAAATCAAACAGACTAGCTCAGGATGCATTCAAGAGTATTAAAAGGTTCTTAGAGAAGAAAATAACACTATTCTTGGGTATCAAACAATTTCTTAGAAAATAGGACAAGAATTCAATAAACTGCTGGGAGAAAAATAAGCATCAGGCAAATAACAACAAACAAATCTGAAATAAAACCAGAATTTAAAACACAACATGGATGCATAAACTAGCTCCAGCCAATGAGAGTTCTCCATTCACGTCACTGGTTGGATTTCCAGAAGGTAATTGAGCATCCATTTTAAGTTGCATACAGCACTCATTTTATAACTATTTAAGTTGATTTCCAGTCACATCAGGAAGTGAAACTTGGTAAATGCATCTGAATACGACAAATTGTCTGTTTTCCTGCCTGATTCTCACCATTGAAAGACAAATCCAATTCAAACGTCCGGAATCAGGACTCAAAATTTCTCTGATTGCCGGCACATGATTAAAAGCATAAAAAACGCTAGCGTAAAAACAATGACTTGTCAGTGTTATAGCAGGCATAGTGACCCAACATCCTGATATGTATGTATGAATATTGCAACAATGACGTCACTCCACGGCGGAGAATCCAAACACTTGAAGGCAAGTCAGCTTTGTGACTTATTGAAGACTCAGAGTTCGAAGCTGGCAGAGGTAGTGTGCTCATATGATGAGACCGGAGCTGAAGGTTTAAGTCTTTCTGTAAACATATCTGCTGTGATCCACTTTACAACCAGGAGAGAATTTTGTTGGATAGACTCTGATTAAAGGCTGAGGTTCCTGAAATCAACTGATGCCACCAGAGCTGTAGTTAGATGGCATAACTGTTATCCAGTGAATCTGGTCAAGGGAAACTCCTTTCACTATTTTGTTCAACTCAACAAGCAATCCTTCACAATGTTCTCCTTCGTGATATAGATGCTGCAGTTGCAAGATGTGTTGATGTGACAGAAATATTGATGTATCTCTCCGATGATGAATATTTTTTAGTATCACATCTCTCACAACCCCTATCACAACACGAAAGCTTCTGATTGGTCCAGTGCTTGCTCCTCCTCCACCAATCAGCTCTCGCTATGCAGTTCCTGGATCTTCACGCGCCAACACTTGGGGAGATTCCAGTCCAACCCACGACAAGCCTTGAGACGGCGGACTTGCACTACGACCTTCACCTTGGCCAACCTGGAGGGTCAAAGTCAAAAGATAGCATCATCACAAGGCATTTCTTATAAATGTCATATCAGGTCTTGTTATGGGGAAAATATTTCAAAATAGCCATGTATCATGAAGAAACTGATAAATTAATAGAAACATATTTTGTTGAGACATTTTTGTTTGATACCAACTGTGCGAGTGCAAGGGAAGGAGCAGGGTGACTTGTTGAGTTAGTTGAAGATAATTCTGTTTGAGGCAGTATGGACAGAAGGCTTTTTCAACAAAGAATGAATTTAATGATGGAGCCGGGAGGATAATAAGTAAGGGGTACAACTTACTGAAATATCAGTTAGTGAATGAACATCTTGAAAGAACATAAAAGCCTGAATTTCTGAACTGGGTACAGGGAAACTGAGAATCAGGTCACTGACCAAGAATAAAAGGAGCAATTATTAATGGGAAGTTTAACCAAACTTAAAGAAAGGAATGGTTGATTTGGATGAGGTAGGGATGAAACAGAAGAGGGTTATCAAGGTTATCATGGAGCAGGAGGATAATGGGGGCAGCGAGTAATCAATAAGTTTGGGGTCATAAGGGACACAGGGGTTACAAGTTGGACGGTTTTACAGGAAGGGGTTTTCTTTCGGAAAGGGTAATCCAGGGTAAAGGTTATCATGGAAATGGGGGACATGGGGGTAATGAAACATGGGTTATCAATGGGAACAGGAGCGAGTTAGCAGGAACAGCGGATTATCAGGGGCAAAGGGTTATCAGGGAAAAGTGGTCAACAGTGGTTTATCAAAATGAGCCGGTAAACAAGTGACAGGGCAAGGGCAGGACAGGTGTTATCTAGGGTAAGGGGTTGTGTGGGGCGGGGTTATCAGGGTGTTATCTAGGGTAAGGGGTTATGAGGGGTGGGGTTATCAGGGTGTTATCTAGGGTAAGGGGTTATGAGGGGTGGGGTTATCAGGGTGTTATCTAGGGTAAGGGGTTATGAGGGGTGGGTTATCACCTCGTCTCGTCACAGCCAGATTACCTGGGGGAACAAATACCTTGCTGTCCAGCATCTGCTCCAGTGAGTCCTCGTGAAGCTGCGGCTCCCACGCGCTGAATCTGTACACAAATGTAGGGCAATTTAAAACTGCTACCTGTACACACATAATTTCCATTCTCTATCAGTTATTATCTGCTAAATAATAACTTGAGTCAAAACTTTGTTTATCATGAATAAAGAAGTTATGACGTATGTCTCCTCATAACTACAGAGAAAAGTTCCTGCAAGGTACCAACCTAATTGCATAAGGATCATTGGTGGATGGAGGCTGATATATTCGTTGTTTTGCTGACTGTACGGACTCGGACACTCGTTTCTTGTAAGCGTCAATGTCTTGGTGATATCTGGAAAAGAGGATTTGTATATGATATACACACAGTAGATAGATTAAAAATAGAGCCATTGGCTCTGTAGCTCATCAGGCTTCATCATCAATAATGCTGTAGAGTGTGGCCAATGTGATTCCCCCTTTGTAGAGGCCACATGGTCACCAATCATAAAATTAAGTATATAGGCGACAAGTTTCAGTTTTCTAGGCCTTATACTTCAGGAGAAGAAGATGAAAATAGATTTGAAGGACGTTCCTGTTGCCTTTATTAGGGACAACAGGGTCACCAAACTGCAATTTATAATCCTCACTAGCCAAGGAGTCTGCACACAAAGTTTCAGCTTTCTAGGCCTCATGGTTCTGGAAAAGAAGATGAAAATAGGTTTTTAGGGCGTGGCCCCTGTGGCCCTTATAAGGGGTCAGAGGGCCACCAAAGCTACAATTTATAATCCTCACTAGCCAAGGAGTCTGCACACAAAGTTTCAGCTTTCTAGGCCTCATGGTTCTGGAGAAGAAGATGAAAATAGGTTTTTAGGGCAAGGCCCCTGTGGCCCTTATTAGGGGTCAGGGGCCACCAAAGCTACAATTTATAATCCTCACTAGCTAAGGAGTCTGCACACAAAGTTTCAGCTTTCTAGGCCTTAAGGTTCTGGAGAAGAAGTTGAAATTCTACAAAGTTTACGGGCGGACGCCGGACAACATGCCATGCCATAAGCCCATCGGGCCTTACAGGCCAGATGAGCTAAAAATTAAATTTGTCAATTGTTACATGACATCTAATCATATACCTCTTAAATCTTAATCATCATCAAATGACAAGTAGGAGACATTGGTCAAGGGGAGATAACTTACAGGTCTGCTGCCTCTTGGTTCAAGGGCGTCTTTGTTTCTATCTTGTAGAAAATCCTTCTGGCGTAAAGTAGCACCTGCCAAATGTGATTCACGTTCCTTCTGCAAGGGAGAGAATGATTGGTTACGGACACTTTCAAACATTCCTTTACACACGGAATATCTACAGCATTCTTATTATTTTGATCTGTACAAACTCAATCAGGCATGGCTCTTTTACACAATAGGCTTGAGGAGGTAACAAACTAGTCACTACATGGATCCATTGAAGGATATTAGCAGCCATTGTAGTTAAACATTAGAAAAGTAAAAGAGGAGAGGGTTCAGCTACCAAAAATATAGAAAACTAGGTGTGTAACAACTTCAAGGATAAATCATAGTCTATCAAAGATGACTGTCTATGTTCACCAGATTCCATAGCTCTATGTCCGATTTATCAAAACCTCAGTAAGATTTTCCAGTCTTTTAATAGTATCCCTACCTCCACTTAGGGAAGGCCTTCTTCACATCAAGCTGTCCGCTGGTGGGATGAACTACAGGATGAAACACAGGGTACTCGAACACTATACTCTGTGGGAGAAAAAAACGGGTAATGTGGTCAGTGTTCAGAGTTGATATCTCTAAAATTAAACAAGCAACAAACGAGATCTTCTCCATCAAGCCAAATATGAGGTGAGGTGAGGTGAGGTGATGTGGGGTTTTATGCCGCTTTCAAGAGTATTCAGGCTCTTATTACAGGAATTATGTTAATTAGGTTTGACACTTATGGTAACAATATGGAGGTACGTACAGGACAGTCACAGTCTGTGTCGGGGAAGTTGTCTGGGATGGTGAGAGAGAAGCGGAACACACCCCCCTGGTACATCCCCTGTCTGATGAACAGCACTCCGTTCCACACTGGAACAGAACAGCGAGAATAAAGTGTCCAACAAAGAAGTTGATGGTAAGGGTTATAAGATCCTTTCCTTCATTAAAATCAATGACCTTATACAGCATCTAAGGGTTCAGCATTAAAGTTTGAAAGACACAAGTAAAGGTACCGTATTTCCTCGAATAGACTCCCCCAGCTTTTCCAGACCCCCTTTCTCCCCGGCGTGTATTCGAGACCCGGCGTCTATTCAAGGCCGGCGTCTACGTATTTATTTTTTAGTAGGAAACAAATATTATAGATGGTGTAAAGGGGGAATGCTTTATTTCAATTCAACTAAGGGAGCATAAATTAATCAACTTTTCACCCGGTGTTTATTCAAGACCTGGCGTCTATTCGAGACCTGGTGTGTATTTACTTAAAACGGCCATACCCCGGCGTCTATTCAAGGCCCGGCGTCTATTTGAGGAAATATGGTTTACTTTCTCTGAATATTTTCACAGGAAAGATCAACCCTGATGCTCTTAATATATGATCCATTTGAAAGCCATTTTGAAACATGCATGTCCTGGTGCACATCTTCAGTTGCTAACAAGTTCCAATTCATGTTCCAATCAGCAAGACGAACGTACCTCGAGGTGAATCAGCAGACGGTATCACATACACGCCCGGTGCATTCAGGGAACTCAACTGGTTACTGAAGCAGAATGATAAACAACTTGAAATGATAGTAATAATGAGAACATTTGTATAGTGCATGTGTCCATGAGAATAGTTTCATGCTCAAAGCGCTTAGAACAAAAAGACTGGCTTATTGTCATGGGCAAGGTGAAAAAGGCGAGTCTTGAGTCTTGGTTTAAAAAAAGGAGAAATCATCACAATCTCTAAGGTGCTGTTAGAGATTATTCCGGGCGATGGCTGCAGAGTGGGCGAAGGATCTCTTGCCGTAGGAGAAAATCAGTAAATAGTTCAGAAGTTTCATGTGACTGAATGCAACTTACCATTTACTTTCAAAGACAACACCATGATAAAATTTAAACTATAAATCGTGTTTGGTAAGGGGAGGTAACTCACTACTCTGCCATGAGATTGTACTCCTGGAAGAATGGCCCGTAGCCATTGGTTCCTTTTGTTGTCGGCATTGTCTGTTTGTTAGACAGACGTGACATCATTTCCTGTGCATCTGGGGAGGGAATGTTGGGTAATCTGCGTCCATCTGTACGGGAGGGAGGTCTCGGGGACGGCGTATCACTGCTGAGCGATGATGGTCTTGAAGTCTGAATATACAATCATACATGTACACAGATAAAAGGGGGCAGAACTTCTTTGTTTTATGCAAAATGGAAGATTGGTTAACCTATATACAAGAAGAATGGTCATATCTGAAGATGTGAATAAAGTGTTTTTACTATTGAGAGGGCTATGCTCTTATACAATATCCTGAGGGTACAGGTTTTACAGTTCTGCCATCAAAGCCACATTTTAATTTAAGCAGGTAACGTCATTTATGAAAAGTGACTCGAATAAGAGCTCTTTTTAAAAAAAAAAACATTTTCCAAATGTATATTCTTGCAGTAGCAGGTTATTCATATCTGACCATTTGGTAGTAATAATTTGCATGATAATCATATCAATGAGTTACCTGCCAGTAGCCTATACTAGTAGCCTAGTGAAAGTTGTCAGGGAATTGCATGAACCTTGAGGATAGAAATAACCTGATCTAGCAGTCTAAGTGAACATAGCCTCAATAATATTCGCTTAATTCTGATATTGAGTCTGGCAAGATGCAGTAACTGGTCGCGAGATACTACCAATCAAATTGAGCAATCAGGGCTCATCTTACCAAGCCGCAATAGCCTACATACACACATAATGTCCAATTTTCAAACAAATAATACTTATAGTAGCCGCTTTAAGATAAGATAAATCCATTCGCCCATCTCACATTTGATTTGAGGGTCACAGGTTGCCAAAAGGTCATTTGACCCGTTACTGCATCTTTCTAGACTCAATATGAGAGTGTAGCAAGTATCATTAAGACTAAGTTTACTTACTGATCTAGCTGATTGTAAAGAAAAGCTGCTGTCCCTACCTGATCTAAGCTAGAGGAGGATGTGGACATCGCAGACCATCACAGTGACCTTCACCTTGATGCGGTCGTCATGACATCATTGGGTGGCTCAAATCCTGCAATTGAAACAATACTCGGGTCAAATTTGTGATAGTGTTGAAACAAAAAGAGTCAAAATATCGAAAAAGATTGCAAAGTTCTAATGATCATAAAAGATGATTCATATACCATGTGTTAAAATTCAGACCAAATATTTTACTCTTTATATATATATTGGCTAACAGTAACAATTTTAAACATATAAAACAGCTGGTCTGGCATTGCATGCCAGTCAAGGCTAAAAGATCAAAGGTCCCTACAGTTTACATCGGTCAACATTAGTCACAAAGCTCATGCTGAGTTCTACAGGATTGCATTCCAGAAATACTACATCATCAAATGTATGGAATGCTTTTGAATTTAGTGTTACGTGACACTAGCTAGTAGAAGTATTTACCGTAAGTGATTTGAATCTATCATGGGAAGATTGGTCCAATTTAATTTTATGTGACAGACATCCCTTTTTTTACAGCAAATGAATAAAAAAATACATGTTTTTGCTGAATAACCATGTACATGTATGTTACCCCCAAAAGAAATAAAGAGATAAAAAAACACAAAAAACACCATGAATTGTGACGCAATTTAAAATGTGTTTAAAAGACAAAAAAAAAACCAAACCTATTGTCAATCTATCATAGCGATCGCAAACATTTCAAAAATTTTGTCACATTTTGTAAGAATCTAAAAAATCTTTCAGATTCTGTTATGAGACAATAATTTCTGTTGAATTTTTTTATTTTAATCAATTGGTCATTAACATGTTAAAATGTTGATGATTATCACATAGTGGGTGTTAGTTATGTTTATCACCCGTCTGACACTTTGTATCTCGTTTTAACAACAATCTATAGACATTCGAGAATAAAAGGTAACATTCTTTGAAAGCTAATGATTGTTCTTGTTCAATGCAATCATTAAATTAAATAAAGATAATTTTTGTAGCTGATAAAACGGATAAATAGTCGCAATCTCAGCAATGTTTTCCGCCGTAAATGAACCGGAAAGAACAGTTTTGCCTCCATTTACGCCGATTGGTCACCAAGAAAACCGGATCAGTAGCCGTACTGCACCGTTATATTTTCGTAAATGCCGTTTTTGCGACCGTAATCGCAAGTATGGTCTCTGCAACTGACATTCTCGCTGCCTAAATTAACGCTCGTGCATGTAAAATTGACGCATTTTTTCCATAGTAGAGGTGATTTTTTCAGTTTTTGTTGTTATATGTTCAAAACAGGAGGAGATTATTTCAAAATTGACATTTTTATTTCCGTGCGTTAGGGGGGCCTGACAATGCATCTGGAATGCATTTCCAGATTACAGGGTAAAATATTTCATAAAGCAAATTTTGGACAACTCCCTGTACATTTCACAGGTTATTTTCCCACTTAGTCATCAATGCTTACAAAATTAATAACTGCACTTTTAATGAATCACATAAAATTAAAATCAAAAGAAGATATTTACAGACGAGGAGGTAAAATAAATAGCCAAAGTTATGCATAAGTCCCAGTACATTTCACTGGTTATTTCCCCACTTAGTCATAAGCTGTCCGACACCCTGAACTAGGTCACTGTGACACCTGCTGGTGTAAACTACATGTCACTCAAGTTGATGGCTGTCAATCAGCAGTTATCTCCCTGTCACATGGTGTGACATCTCACACCAGGGGGCGATACAAGACTCATCCCTCGAGATCATACACAAACGCTGTGGTGTGAACATCGGCTGCACTGTGTTGTGTAGAAACACACTGACAATATGAATGAATTTTAACTACCGTTACATTGCCATAAGTATGTTAAATGTTTTGATAATTTTCTTAAATTACTTGTCATATTTCTATGATGTACAGTTATTAAACTATGACCAGCTTGAATCATTGGAATTCAAGAAGTAATTTCCTGAGAATTGCATCATTGGAAAAAACACATGATCTATATTATCATTTTTCATCAATTATGAAAATAAAAAAATCCTTAGGACCTAATCTTTCCTCTTGTCAATCACCCATTCCCATTATCTGCTTTAGAATCTAAAATTAATCTGAAGCAGTTTACCGCAAAGGCACTATCATAAATCAGAGTTGTATCACATGATAACATAACTATCCTTTCCTATCCCAAATTGGGAAAGCATAAAAGTTTTGAAAAGTGAATCCGCAAGCCAATGACATAGATTTTTCTACAACAACAATTTTTTTTGTAAAACAAAATAAATCAAAACTTTATATCAATTCAGAAAAGCCTCTATGTAGGCCTACAGGAACAGATACAAGCAGCATTGTGAAAGTCAATGTGTTACGGGGATAACGTTCCATTCTTTTTCAACATATAGTCAACATTTGGAAAAATAGACTCAACGCATGGGCGAAAAATAAATTACTTTTCTACCCTAAGCCTAATACCATCCAGAAAAACAAATTTCATTGTATGATATAGTCTGTTACAAAATAGCAAACTTGTATAACAACCTATAACAATGTACAACATTGTTCATGTTAACACAATGTCATGCGTTGCTTAACCATGAACATAATGATAACACCTGAAACACAAATCTCCCTGTTATCACCTGTAACACTTACGTACTACTACTGTGTACTAATACAAATACTTATATGCTGGTCATATCTCACCTGGTCATGCATGACTGACCGTGATTAACTCCAGGTGTGGTAACGAGAAATTCTGCTCATAAATGATCCATCATGCAGCAACAGCCCACTCAAGCCAGAAGTCAATAACACTCAACGCTATCTAACCTTTGATCTTTCATAACAGGGCTTATTGTAGTCTTTGAATGGTCTTGTTACATATGTATGCTATGTGAGAACTGATATATAGAGGATATCTTTTGTTTTGAGTGTGATATCACTTATCTCTCATCGAGTGACGGGGTAGAGCCAGTATTTTCACGAGTGGCGCAGCCACGAGTGAAAATATAGGCTTTACCCCGTCACGAGATGAGAGATAAGTGATATCACACTCAAAACGAAAGATATTCTGTTTATTATATGCCTCTGTGGTCGAAAATGTGTTAATTTATGTCCAAAAGATTTTGACTCGAGAGTTTTCTGGCGACGTCATACAATTGTTGATCCTAACTTAGCGACGGCGATGACGTCGCGTTGATTGTAGAAGTGACGTCAAACCATTGTACACATGACGTCATCCCCTCTGTGATATTTTCACTGACTTGAAAAAGTGATATCACACTCAGTGGCGAGAACACTTTTCTAGAACTGAGAAAACTCAGTCTCTCACCGCTTAGCATATAATAAATGGACTGATAACTCACATAATGGAAAGTGTTCTGGAAACTGATATAAATAGCACTATTGATTCTGTAGCTCATCAGGCATTCTGTATATGTCAAACATTAATAGAAGGCTTTGCTGTAATTTCAGTTTGGGTGAAGCATAGTTGGGTAGAAGTTGAAAATGAACACAATCTAGCCTCATAGGTCTGATGAGTATTGTAATATATTCCCAATATAATGCATATTCATGTGAAAAAAATGTGAAAACAAAAAATCTTCTGAAGTGATTTTGATAATAATGGATTCCAGAAACTGATTAAGAAAGACATAACCACTTGTAAACTTACCCCAAGTCATGCATCAAATATTTATAAAATTTAGAAAAGACCAAAAATAATCCAAGGATGCAAAATTTTCATAGTGCTATTTGCTTAAATACTTATTATTAATATCATACAACTTTTCATTATTATTACTATTGAGACCTGCCCGGAGTTGTCGTAGCGAGTCCTTGAACTCAGACTGGGTCATATTTTTAGATTTATCACCGTCATTTCTATGACATGTTGTACAGAAACTACTATTTGAGTAGGACTGCACAAATAACATAAATACCAACCGAGTAGGGGAGCAAGTTTAAAGGTCATCTGTACATGGAGTGTGCTGGGGTGACATTACTGCAGCTATATGCTACACATGTTAATCAACATTCCACGTTTCTGATGAACATTACTGCATGCTACTCATGTTAATCATTTTCTAATCCACTGATGTACATGAACAAATATTATTACTGATAAATTTAATTACTGCCTTACATGTGTATTTTCTCACATGTCAATATATCTACGTCAATTAAGATAACTTTGTGTGAGTTACTGTCATAAGTGACTAACCTTGCCCAATCAGCCTTGTATAATAAATCACAATTATTTACATAAACAAGAATTGGGGTACAAGAATTGGGGTACTAGCCTTTTGGACTAGTGAATTCCTGTGAGCACTAGCCCAAAGATATTCTGACTAGCCAATTACACCGATATGATAATATTTTCTTTAAATTCAACTAGTCCTTCTGACTATCAATGATTGCACTTTACTAGCCCAGCATAGTTTTCACTAGCCATGGGCTACCGGGCTAGTGCTACTTTCGACCCTAAACATGAACTAAAACCACATGAAAAAGATAAGTATAATATTAATATTCTCCAATTCCAAAGATTAGTCTTCATAAGAGGGCTGATAAAACTGTAATTGTATTCCTTATACAGAGTTATTAATTGCATCAAAAAGTGTTCTTAACCAATACAATACATAAAAAAATTTCAGGGAGTGGAGAAGTCATTGCCAATAAGTCTCACAATAAATCACTGGTAAATGTTTGGATAATCTATAAATATATGGTCTTTTTCTTTAGTTTGATATTCAAGTGATAGAGTAAGTAAATGAGTTTGTAGTTTAGCACCAAATGGGCAATATTACAGCCATTGGCTAGGTGAAAAGGTAAATAAAGTACAGATTGTTATATTTCAAGAGACACAAAGTATGTTGATAGGATCACATATGTCAAATTTTAAATGGATGTTATTACATTGGGAACCATTAACTGTTAGTGAAAATAACAAGTTAAAGGTCAATCAGTACATTAGAGCGAAAATACGGCCATTCAAAGTCGGGATTTTGATCGAAAACCGGACAATGTGGCTCGAGTGGCGCGCAAATTCGGCAAACTTAATTTTGAAACCTTGTCATAAGCTGACAGGAAGATATATTCGGTTAAATTTATAGTGTTTATTAGGTATTTTAACTAATAGGTAGATTAATTGGATGCATAATTTCGAATATTAAACGTATTTGAGAGGTTTTCTTGATTTTCCATAAAATCAAGCATTTTAGGGATATTATGCAGAAATGGATATATTTGCAAGTCCAGTGATGAGATATGAACTTCAATCAGCATATTAGATATTTTGTAGCTTATCAAAACCCAATAAAATTTTAAGAAAGATACTCTGTGTCACTTTAAGTTATACCAAAACACCAAAATAGCTTCATAAAAACCAACAATACTTGCTCTTAGGAAATGGTGTTATTATGTGATATATAGAGAATACTAAACGACGTCCCGTTTCATAACATATTTATGAAACGAGTGAATGGGTTGGTATATAACGAGCGAAAGCGAGTTAAATACCTGTACCATTCACGAGTTTCATAAATATGTTATGAAACGGGACCGAGTTTAGTATTTTATTTATTACTTGCTTAATAACATCGTAAAAAAACAAAGAAAGTCGCCAGCATGACAATTGTGACGTCATCATTACGTCACGTCATTCGGTCAGCGCGCGATGTTATTACACAATGTGTAATAACATTGCAGATTTATTAAACAGCGATATCTTCAACGGGAGAGTAATAAAAGTTATTTCAACCCTTAATGTGATATATTAGTTATTAGTACTACATTGATATACAAATGATTATGAGATCAAATTTGGAAAGTTCTTATCCTTTTAATTTAGCATTCAAATAGAAAAATTGTTAATCTTTTTAAATCTATCTATCTTTTGCATGTTTTGAATTACAAATTTATTGTTTCATAATTATCTCCTACTCGGCAATGACGATGGATGCACCATTCAATTAACAAGCTTTTTTTCTGCCATGTAAACACGGCATATTACACCACTACATATTACACATAAACGCTAAGTTTATATCGTCATAGTGTCCTATTAATGTCCATAACTTCTAGTGTCAACTAATAAGTGGTCAACACACCTATTTGGTGTTAATTACCTGGCGGTTGGTGATGAAAGGCCTCTCAAAAATGTCAAACCACACACCTATCCAGATACCTGGGGAACTGCCATCTGTCGGCAGTCAAGGGAAGTAATCGGAGTAGCTACCGACCAGAAGCTTGCTTTGTTGGTCGGTAGCGCTGTCGTCTTCCTTCGTTGGCATTCCTTACGTGTGTAATCTGGCCCAGTCCAATTAAATGAAAATATTCAATTTCTTAAAATTTAAACAAAAACTTTCCGTTTTGCCTAATGTTATCTAAGTTGAATTTTCATATATTGCATTGATTTTTCTCATATTTCATAAGATATCAGTAATGTAGTTCATTGAAAACAATTTTAATAAGAAGGATTTTCTTTATAAAAGATTCTTAACGTTTTTAAAGGATATATTTGAGTTCATTGTAATGAATTTATATACGATTAAAAGTTAAAACGTCAATTTCCGAGAGAAAAAAAGTAGTGTTTATTTACAAAATATCGAGTATCGGGATACGCACTAGTTCTATCAAGAGCTTTCTCAATGGAGAGGAAACTCCGGATTGAACGAGTTCGTCTTATTCTTCCGGTACATATTAGAGTTGAGCTTTATACGATGGATGCATCATTTAATTGACAACCTTTTCCCGCCATGTAAACACGGCATTTTACACCATGGTGTATATGAATAAAGTTAATATCGTGAAACTTTTATTTCCCGGAACACTGTCGATTTTATTCAGCTTGAACAGACGAAATAGTAACCACATTCTATTACTCGTTTTGATAATTACACAGTTTAAAAGATTAAATAACTTTTATTTATCAAATCCAAGGTTTCGAACGCTCATAGGTTCGGTTAAACAAATAAAGTGAATAAAAACTATATCATCTTGAATGCATAGTACCAAGTAACGTTGGGACTTGTCAAAGACCATGACAATATATATGGTTAACCCAGCACCAGGTAATATACAGTATTTCAAGTTTGAAGTGTTCGTTACAGGAAAGAACGAAACCTGAGGGACAGCTACAAAACATGTTATATCTAAGATTTATGAAGTTGGAAATATTTTAATGAACTAAGCAGTACATACGTATTCAACAAACCCCTATTAATTTAAAAACAAACAAGACTTTTCTTGTACAGAGATAAAACTTGACAACATCTTTACTGAGGGACAGCAAAAAGTCGCGCATTTTTTTCATTTTTAAACAAGAATAAATCACGATTCAACCATGATACCCTTCCCAGACTGGAAAGTTCAAATAATTTTGATGAAAAGATGATTTTATTGATAAAAGACAAGAATACCTACGTTTTTAAAAAAAAAAAAGACTCATATGAACTACTAAAGAAAAAAATAATAATTAAAAATAATAGTAAATATTGACTTAGAAATACAAATTAATTACTGTCTACGAAATCACTGTCTACGAGATTGTTTTGTCTGCGAAATCACCGCAAACCGTTTTCTCAGAGGATGATATCCTTCTTATGATCATTAGGCCTATATGGATATACCGGTACCAATAGTTCCAAATTCAGTTATTCAAACTATTTGCCAACACCACATTTTATTTAAGTATATAAATGTGTAATCAACAGATAATCAATGGTTCTGGATTTGGAAATCTAAAACATAGTTTGAAAGTAAAAGTAGAAGCAACTTTTCAGATTCAGGGGAGATAACTGTAATTTGCGAGAGTTGAACGAGATCAAGTATGGCCGACGCTGGTGAGCGTGAGGTCGAACTATTGTTCTTTGATACGTTTTCACACGAAACTGCTGAGGTAATTACACATATTTCAAATGTTTTTATCTTGATTATGACGTTATACAAGTGCCTCATTAACTATTTTAATATATTTTACTGTAGTTCATGAACTATCTCTTTTTCACATGGCTGTGTAAAGGTATCCTGATTTCAAAACAGAAATATTGATAAGTTCCTAAGGTTTGGAAGATCTTGAAATATTATGCAGCAATCAGCCTAACAATCAGTCAGTCCTTCGTTCGTTTTAGGTATAATGAATATTTGGCCATTTGATGAGCAGGTCTATTCTTGCAACATTGTAATATAAGGTAATTTCTAGGGTGTAAAATGTCAGTATTTTATGTTATTTTAGTTCAGATAAACTAAATTTCAGTGTATATTGCGATGACATTCAAGCATTTTTTACGAATTTGAAAAAGAAAAGATTTTGGCATTTTTGGCAATGAATACAAAGGTTTATTTTCAATGGATAGCAAATCTAAACGGAAATCACAGGGAAGGAGAAACGGATAAAATAACTTGGAGCAACTTTAGAATTAGTTCGCTACCTAAATATACTTACCCTAAAACCAACCCTAACCCTTACCCTAACACTTAGTAAGTCGCTTACCCTAACACCGTAACACGTACCCTAACCCTAAACCTAAAATAAAACCCTAACCCTAACATAATGAACAGTAACTGTTTAGCAAAACAATATATTATGAAAAAGGGTGGCGAACCAATTCTATAGTTATACCAATAACTCTACTTACATTGACCTCTAGCATGATGATGCTGAACTTCTGTTATTTCAGTGATTTAGGATTCATTCATGGACCCGGCGCTAATGGCTAAAACATTTTACAAGCGTCTCCAAGCATTAACTCACTCACTTACTCACTTATTCATGGAAGTATGATTGCTTACAGGAACTGAATTTGGATTTGGTGCAGTTTCCATGCCCTGTGGTGATTAATGAAGTTAGAGTTATTCCACTACGAACACAAGTTCAAGCGGACTTCCCTGGTGGAGTAAGATTGGGGTAAAAATACTTACATCTTATCAACAAAGGAATTTATTATGCATTAATTTCATTTGTTTAAGTCAAATTTTAATATAATTTTGAATGTATGAAATTCTGTTATTCAAACATGTATTTGCTATTGAGTTATTGCTTTGTTTGTGACATCCAAAACAAGTATTTACAAATGTTACACATTTACAAAATAAAAAAAGTAAATTATGCTATATTCATTACCATCATATTTAAATATATTAATTCTTGATTTACCATAATATTTCAGTGCCACCAACCCATCCACCTTCAAGCTTGAACTTTATGCCAATAATCTGAGTACACCAAATGCTTCAACATTTGAGAAACTTGGAGTGTAAGTGATTGTTACCAAGTTGACTCAAGTTTTATATATATCTTATATCGCACCAATGTTATGGTATTGATAACAGCCTTCGTATAAAATATTTATTTCTCTCTTAAAATACTAATGATATTTATGTTATATTTCTTATGTTGTTTATATTAATGAAACTGTTAAAAACTCTGATCTCGAATAATCTCGCGAGATTTCTTAAAGGGGTTGTCGATGAAAGTGCCTGTTTTGATTTTATCTTGACGATCGCGCTTCACTCACAGCGCGGAATGAAAACATGTCTCCCATGTCCCGCGATATATCGAGGTTCCACTGTTTATTTTTTTTAAGACAGCAACAAGTTGAATCTAATTTATTTCTTGTTTCGTAGAAATGAATACTTAAAGCTATTGTATAATATAAGAAATGATTTTGTTTTGAGCTATTTATGCCACATTGACAGTCAAAGTTTCTATGTTTTTTTACAGGTTGGATTACAAAGAAAATTCTATAATTCTTTTGAAACCAGAAGAAGATGTAAGTAAATTTTAAGAACCTGTAGATTGACCCATTATTTGGATCAAAAGTGTACAATGCCTGGTATGGCTATCTTACAATGGTTAATTATTCTCTCCCCACAGAGGTAGATAAATTCATAAAATGTTGATCAAACCTCTGTTCAAATAAAAGAGTTGTTGGTATGGCGGGTTTACATGGTGGCAAAATTTCGCCCCATAAAACCATTTGACACATTTTATCCAATGGAGATACTGCTCACATAGAAAGTGCAATTGTTGTCACTTAAGCCTTTGCCATGATTCAGTAGCCAAAACAATGATTTAAACTTCGATTGCATTCAATCTGTCTTCTCTCTTTCTCCAACCCTTATTCAAACATTGATTGGAGTAATATTTTATGACTTGAGCTATGTGGGGATAAAGTGATGATGATTATAGGCAACATTAGAAGAGGTGTAACGATACAGGAGGGTTACTATACGATACGTATCCCGATACAGGGGTCACGATACAATACGTATCCCGATACATATTATCTCCTGACATAATGATCATTTCACAAAATATTTGAGGCAGTTAATATTGCGTATGAAATTACTTGTAGCTTTTTAGATGAAATTGTCATATGATCCAATTTCCAAATTTAAGGAGAGGTTCTTGTGTACATAATGAAGCATCTTTTTAATGTATATCTCAGTTTTGAGCACCTACTTTGAGAATTTATTATTATTTTATGTATCCAGATACGCTTCCTGCGATACAATACGATATATTGTGACCAATGTATCACTATACGATAATGTATTGCCGTATTGTTACACCTCTAAACATTAGATTGATACACGTCTTGAAATATAATGATACATATTTTACAGTTTAGATCCAAAAGAAGAGATGTAAATCTCCCTGGCTTTCACAGACTGAATGCTTATCCTTTTAAGTTGTTCTCTTTTTCATAAGGGTAGGGGGATTGGTATATATAGAATTGTAAGGAATTGCCTGAAAACAGTATCTACATCAACAACATTGATATCGTGAAAAATGAAAAGTCTTGGAATGCCAAGTGAAATGATTTATCCTTCAGTTCCAAGATAAATGGTTGAACTCTCTCTGCAGGTGCCAACTGATGGTCTGATACTGAAGGGCTTATACAACACTATTACTCTAGCAGTGTTTGGAAGCGCTACCACTGTTGTCATCCGACCCGACCGCGAGTCTCCCCCTCCCCCTCCTCCCCCTCCACAACCTGCCCAGAGACCCAAACCTCAAGGTGAGCTTTTTGACAAATTGTTTTATTTCATTCATTCTTGAGAAGTTAAGTTAGGGAAATTTGAATTTGTGTTGTTATATAATATTTCACAAATCGGTAAAGGAAGGGGTCTTGAGCCACATTGCACATTTGATGAATAAAAGGCGCTTTAAAATTTTGAGGTGTATGATTCTTAAAAAAGAAATGGCCCATTTCAAATTCAGAAAAAAAGCTTGAAAATGACCCATTGATGTTTTTCCAAATCCTTGATAATTTGGCAGTTTGTCAATGAAAAGATACATGGATATCTTATTGTGTCATTTAAGCAAGGTTAAATTTCAGTTATATAGAGTTAATTCTTATTCATTTATGAAAATTGTCTGGCCTAACAACTTTATCAGTAAGTGTTTGGGAATGATTAAGTCTATGAATAATGTACTTCTCCTTCTACAGAGATCCGCACATCAAGCACCCCAGACTCCCACACAGACATGGAGGTCCGCATCCCGCCCCGTCCTGCTCAACAGCACCCTCTCGACCTCCTGGAACAGGCCGTGCAACAACAGCAGCAGCAACAGAGACAGCAACAACTGCAACAACAGCAACTACAACAGCAGCAGCTCCAGCAGCAGCAGCTTCAACAGCAAGTGGTTGTCCCACCACCACAAGGCCAGCCTCCCTTCACCCATCCCCCTCCCTCTCAACCCCCTCCCCAGGGCGTCCCTCCTCCAAATGTACCACATGTAGTTCAGCCTCAGCCTGTCCCCACCCCTGACATGTATCGAGGACCTTTTGAGGCTCCTCAGGTTGTCCCGCCCCAAGGGGTTATGGATCCAGTCAGGGAGTTCCCGCCAGTTCCGGCTCTTGCTCCAAAAGATCACGACTCTGATGTCAGGGATCAGAGTTCAAGAGAGTTCAGAGACTTCCCTCCTGAACCTAAAGAGCCTTACGAGCCTCGAGACTTGCATGATGAGACTCGTTCCAGGGATTCATATGATTGGGACTATCACAGAGATAGGGACCGTGATAGGGACAGGGATAGAGAGAGGGATAGGGAGAGAGATAGAGACAGGGACAGAGATGGCAAGTCGAGGAGAAACTCGAGAGATAGTGAAGGCAGAGACTATTCAAGTTCTAGAGAGAGTTCTAGAGAACCTAGAGATTACAGGGATAGAGATCGTGAGAGGGATCGAGAAAGAGATAGAGACTATTATAAAGAAAGAGACCGAGAGCGTGAAAGGGAACGAGAAAGGGAAAGGGAAAAGGAAAGAGAAAGAGAGAGGGACAGGGAAAGAGAATGGGAACGAGAACGTGAGAGAGAAAGAGAGAAACAAAGAAGAGAAGAACGTGAACAGGAGAAAGAAAGAGAACGAATACGAACATTTGAAGAGAAAGAGGTACGACCTCGTACTCCTCCATCCAGAACCAGTTCAAGGTCATTTGACAGGTCAAGGTCTAGGTCACGCTCAAGGTCACCGATTGTGCGGGAAGGTCAGCGACCCCCAGAGCCTCCGCCGCCACCAGAGGAAGAGGCTGAAGCAGGTAGGGTCCTACTTCTCTCTTCAAGTAATATGCTGTAAATTTAAAGTTTGAAAGTGCCGTTTCCTATGTTTTGTGGCACACCTGCCAACCTTATCCAATGTCTTCTGGGGGTAGGGACCATTCATTAACTTATGGTATGCTTGCAGGAGAGATTCTTGATGAAGGTCAGGATGAAATCTATGAGACTCTCACTCCAGAACAGTCTCCTCTTGATGTCCTCTTCTCCGACGGAGAACTGCCGGTAAGATAACATTCATTACATCATTTCTGTTCAGAAGATTTAATTTTGAATTGGTACGCTCACTTTGATAATATCATTGAGGATGTGTAGATTTACTTTTAAAGTGGCAAAAGTTCATATTTTGATTAACAAGAATTTGATATATTAGAGTATTTATTTATGAAGTGCCAAAGGTTCTTAATTTGAATACTATGTATTTAATATGGTATTTATCTGTGCAGGACGGTGAGGACGGAGGGTACGAGGACATCTCATCAGAGGACGACCTGATGGGCGAGGACACGGACATGATGCCGGTAGGGACCCGTTCGTCTTATCTTACATAAGAAATTTAATCCATCTGGTTTGGATATCATAGGTACTCTTGTCAGTGTTATCCATCTAGCAACAAGCTTTGAATTGCTAACATAATTTGAGGAGTGAAAGGAACTATGTTTTAAGATGTGGTTCAATGTGTCTTTTAGTTCAATTCAATTCCTACTTATCTAAGTTTTATAGGCCATGTACACTTATGTTAATATATTATATACTTATATTGTACAAAATAATTGTAGCAAATACAAATGTATAAACAGTAGTTAATTTATTACAGAAGATAGAGCACATTTTCTAAGCGTGGTTGCAGAAAGCAAGATAAGAAATTTTCACAAATGTGCTAATACTTTGATAGGTTAGTTAATGTTACTATGATTGTATGTACAGGGTATGGACATGTATGACATGGGAGATGAGAACTGGAGTGTTCCTGGATCCACATTCAACCCCCTCCAGACCTTCATCTCTCCACTAGCGGTAAGAGATCCTGAAATATGTTTCCTAATTATACTATTAGCCTTGCGGAGGTCAATGTGTTCTCGCATAAAAATAATCTTGGGCTAGGTAAAATATATAAATCAATATGAAATCTCAATTTGAAATGACTTTCAGATCAATGATATTTATGATATGATAGGAATTTAAAAACATATCTAATTCAATTGAAAATTTACTTCTTCAAAGACGTTACCTTCTTTGACTCCATATTTCTGGGATTTCTGATTGAATCCGTTTTGAGTGACGCCAGTCTGTATATGTTTACAAACAAAAGAGTATATAACATGCTATATTGCAGACGTTCTGTGACCCTTCGTTAACCCCGTTTGAGCTGGAGGCGAGTCAGCTGGAGTCTCGTGAGAAGGACGAAGAGAAGCCGGAGGAGGCGACCAAACTACTGGACACGTGGACCATGTTTACATCCGAGGATCTGACACGCCAGGACAAGTGAGTGGGAGAATCTAGTATATGCAGATGAGACTTTTGCAGTACAAGCTGCATACCAAGACAGCTATCATATGCAATAGATGTAATATGCAGATAATGAGTAGCCTTGAGATAACATTGATCGTACTGACTCTGTTGAAGTAAGACAGCCAGTTTGATGCTACTTGATGCTACTTGATGCTACTCTTGCTTAACTCGAACTCATCTCTCTAACCACAATATAATCTTTTGGTGTTATCATTTTGGTAAGTTAGTTCCTATCTTTATGACGAAGTTGAGAACCAAAGAGACCACTACAGAAACTACATAATCAATGGCACTTTTAGTCACCATAGAAGATCAATTTTAGAAATCAAAATCATGATAATGAAAAAGACTTGCAAATGTTTGTAAAATCATGAAGCAAAAGTTTTGGTCTTTTATTGGTTGTGTATTTGTTTTATTTGCCCTGTATCTTTTTTATTTACTCTTTTTGTTGCATTTTGGCCCTGTAGTTCTGTATTGACCTATGTTATGATGTATGTCACATTACAGTTTATGCTATATAAATGCAGTACAATTGTTAGTTAATATTTGTTGCTTGTAGATGGATTGAAGCTCTGGAGGAAGTACCCAACTACCTGGTGAAAGGACTGGCCTACCTTTTGGTGAAAAACAGCAGGACAGGTTAGTGCATGTAACTTCCTAAATAATCCTCCTAAAATACGCTCATCTTCTGAGAGGTAAAGAGTTGCAAAAAGTACCCCCTTCATGACCCTCGGGCTTTTATGATAATGTTTTGCTCTAAAATATGGCTAAACCATCTACAACACACAGACTTATCTGCCAAAATAGCCAACTTTTATCTTATATTTTCGGACATACTTCATCAGGTCAGATTTCAGACAATTTTCCTTCGCTTAGATTATTTCCAACTCTGTTTTTACCTAAATATTGTGTTTCTCAGTACAACAATGTTAAATAATTTTTGTCCAGACATACTGAACACGCTGATTGACTGGGCCATGGATGGACTAGATCTAGACAAGGCTATGCAGCAACCAGAGTCGGCATTCAAAGTGCGCCACCTCAAGATGGGCATCAAGCTCAGTGGCGCCCTCTGTGGGCTGCGATCTGACATCACATACAGCTTGCTGGTTAGTGTCTACAGGGAAATTGCATTTATATTTAAGAAATGAATATGCAAAGCTTGGACAAACAAATTTACAAAAGTTTTACTTACATTTACGTTTTCAACATGAAAATAAATAACTTATGAATTCTAACCAAAAGATTTGATATAAGTTTGAATTTCTTAACAAGATTTAAAATTGCAACTAGAGTCCAAAACCAAGTACTTCTATACAACTGGTCTTTGTATCAGTACCAAAGCTACACCTACTTTAGTGCCGCTTCACTCATTTAAGACCACTAACAAAAAGTTGTTCACAAAAGAGATAATGAAAAGTATTGTATTCATTTTCTTCAAGATGCTGACTTTTCCTGTTAAGAGTTACCTCCCCTAACAGTCTCTTGTCATAAACATCGTAACTCTCAATGTCAAACATTCTATTTTATAGAAACGTAAAGTACAAGAGAAGCTGCTAGCACTCTACCAATCACCTAGCATGGCCTTTAGTGTCAAACAGCAGATCATTGCCACCCTCGATAAGACCTTGACCTTCACAAACGGTCTTCTCTGGATCGTGCGGAAACATCCCGACCAGACCGCGAAGCCGGAGGAAGGGGAGATAACTACCGGCTACCAGACGTTGGTGACCATCATGACGGCTAAGCAGGTATGTGAATTGCTGAACACAGTCTTTATGATGAAGTTTGTGCAGATGAAATCTTTTATTGTTACGTAAAGGTTCTTATTGACACATCAAAAGACAGCATTTTGTATGTTGAGTATTGTATGTGTTTAAGCAGAGAACTTGTTCTAAGCCACAAATGTATAACCTGGTCCAACAATGCTTCCAATATGACAATGCAATGCCAATGTAAAAGATTTGATATCAAATGGCAACTTTTACAAAGACATATGTATTTACAGTGTTTGAAATAAGTCTGAAAAGTAGCCATTCCATAGGTTGTATTTTGTATGTTTCATTTGTAAAATTGAAGAAAACCTGAAGAATTGCCCAGCCCTGACCAAAAGTAATCAGGTACCTACAGGTCTTATTTCATACACTTCTATTTATATATTCAGCTAGATGAGGGCGGTATGATTGTTTGAGGGGTATTAGAGTATGTCCTACCCTGAAAACCACAACTCTGATTAATTGATGTGATGTTTCAGTTATCGAGGACAAGTGTGGCTCTCTCTGCCCTCACTAGGAAGGTGCATACATACGAACTCTTCCAGAATCTGACCAAACTCATCGACCAGTGAGTGTTTATATCTTTCTTTTCCATTGAAGCTGTGTTCATTGAGTGCTTTGTAAATGTCAATAATCTATATCTATCATATCTTCATGTCATTATTACGCCATAGAATCACTTACATTTGTTATCAA
Organism: Steromphala cineraria; assembly: GCA_916613615.1. Taxonomy (NCBI): domain Eukaryota; kingdom Metazoa; phylum Mollusca; class Gastropoda; order Trochida; family Trochidae; genus Steromphala; species Steromphala cineraria. The sequence continues at coordinate 10,946,089 of OU744730.1, forward strand.
TTTTAATCGGCACCTTATACTTTGTTATGAATTTTCTTTCCTCACTGAATATGCAAATTGTGAGTGAGTTATTGTTTTATGCCGCTTGGGCAATATCTCAGCCATTAGTGGCCTTAATATGCAAATAACTATGGTTGCTACATTCTGCATTGGCTGGATCCCAAACTAAATATAATGCTTCTGATTATACCATATCCTCGCGGGTATAAGATCAGGGGGCCCCGGCAAACAAATATCTTGAAAATTGGGGGATGGGCTTTAAACCGCGAGTGACCCCAACCAAGAAAATCCTTCATGCGAGTTGCATTGAAAATTGACATCGATACTTTTGACTGTTGTTCAGGTCTTCTTAAATATCAAATGACACTTTTTCCAGACGTATATTATTAAAAAGAATGATAAAAGAAATTGTAAATGCTAACTTACATTGTTTGTTGTTTGTTTTAATCAGATTACATAATATTATTCTCATGAAAAACGAACGTGAATAATCAGTCGACAGCTTTTGCTGCATGTGTTTACGGGTAGAGAGATATTTGTTACAAGCCTTTTCATTGGCCCAGAAATGTAGGTCAACCAATCAGCAAGTCGATTTGAAAACGATGTATGAAACTGAAACGTGGTTGTAATAAATTCATGACAACATATTGTCGATACAATATTAAATGTTCGATTTAACATTTTCGATATATATTACATTTTCCAAAACAACATGCAGTTAATTGAAATATTTACGTATATAAAATTCGAAGAAAACTTGCAACTATTATGATAATGAGCACGAAAGAATATTAATAATGTTATTTGTCGTCAAGAAATTACGATTGAGATTCCAAGTACAGTAAATCAACGTGCTTTCGCGAAGGTATATATATTTGACAAAGATATCTTTGAACTTTGATTAAATATGATAAATAAGTTTGGAAATATGCCATTTTAAACATTTAGAATGGAAAACAAGCCTTATAAAGCGATAGTTCCTGATTATATTTTGGGAATCAAATATTTTAATTCCCGATCGCTGATGCAAGTGAAGCCACATACATCGTGATTTCTGCTGGAATTTAACAGTACGTTAATGATGCATGACTATTCAAAAACAATATATTGTTTTATTTTTAGCTCATCAGGACTGAAAGTCCGTCCGTCCGTCCGTCGTCCGTCGTCCGTCGTCCGTCCGTAAACTTTTGACACTTTCGACTTCTCCTCATGAACCATACACATTAGAGAGCTGAAATTTTGTGTACAAGTACCTTAGCATATGGAGATTCTAATTTGTAACTTTGGTGACCCTGTGACCCCAAATAGGGTCACAGGGATCACAACTTTAAAAACCTATTTTCATCTTCTTCTCCAGTTCCAGAAGGACTAGAGAGTTAAAAATGATATGTGCAGACTCCTTGGCCAATGGGGATTCTAATTTGTAACTTTGGTGACCCTGTGACCCCAAATAGGGTCACAGGGGTCACAACCTTAAAAACCTATTTTCATCTTCTTCTCCAGTTCCAAAAGGAGTAGAGAGTTAAAAATGATATGTACAGACTCCTTGGACAATGGAGATGCTAATTTGTAACTTTGGTGACCCTGTGACCCCAAATAGGGTCACAGGGGTCACAACCTTAAAAACCTATTTTCATCTTCTTCTCCAGTTCTAAAAGGACTAGAGAGTTAAAAACGATATGTGCAGACTCCTTGGCCAATGGGGATTCTAAATGGTAGATTTCGTGACCCCATGACCACAAATAGGGTCACAGGGGTCACAACCTTAAAAACCTATTTTCATCTTCTTCTCCAGTTCTAAAGGACTAGAGAGTTGAAAGTGATATGTGCAGACTCCTTGGACAATGGGGATTCTAGTTTGTAACTTTGGTGAACCTGTGACCCCAAATAGGGTCACAGGGGTCACAACCTTAAAAATCTATTTTCATCTTCTTCTCCAGTTCTAAAAGGACTAGAAAGTTGAAAGTGATATGTGCAGACTCCTTGGACAATGGGGATTCTAATTTGTAACTTTGGTGACCCTGTGACCCCAAATAGGGTCACAGGGGTCACAACCTTAAATACCTATTTTCATCTTCTTCTCTAGTACTAAAAGGACTATAGAGTTGAAAATGATATGTGCAGACTCCTTGGCCGATCGGGATTCTTGATTGTAGATTTCGTGACCCCATGACCCCAAATAGGGTCACAGGGGTCACAACCTTAAAAACCAATTCTCATCTTCTTCTCCAGTTCCAAAAGGTCTAGAGAGTTAATATTGATATGTGCAGACTCCTTGGACAATGGGGATACTAATTTGTAACTTTGGTGACCCTGTGACCCCAAATAGGGTCACAGGGGTCACAACCTTAAAAAACTATTTTCATCTTCTTCTCAAGTTCCAAAAGGTCTAGAGAGCTGAAATTATATATGCAGACTCCTTGGCAAATGGGGATTCTAAATTGTAGATTTCGTGACCCCATGACCCCAAATAGGGTCACAGGGGTCACAACCTTAAAAACTTATTTTTATCATCATCTTTAGCTCCTTAAGGTCTATTGAGCTGAAAGACTGCATGTAGACTCCTTGGCCAATTGGGATTCTAAACTGTAGGTTTTGTGACCCCATGACCCCAAATAGGGTCACAGGGGTCACAACCTTAAAAACCTATTTTTCTCCATTAGATGACAGTCTATGGCAAATTTATTTCTCCTTGGATATTTTAATGTGGACTTCTTTCACTGTCTGATATTGGCGATCTAGAAAGTGTTGAATAATAATACATTTGTTTTGTAAATTTTTTAAAGGTTTTCTTGCAATAGGTAACATCAGTTTCATTTTTAGCACATCTTGCCTGTATAAAGCAAACTTGATATGATGCCTGATGAGCTACAGAGCCAATGGCTCTATTTTTATTTATTGACAACAACAACAGGACAATATATTTTTATTTTTCAAGAAATGACATCGATGTAAACTTGTGCATTTTGCTTCCGGTGTAAATTTTAACATCGCTAACTTGATCGTCTGACATCGATTGTGTCACACTCTCGAGAATTGGGGGGTGGGCTATAAACCGAGAAAGACCCCAACCTGCTCAACCCTGAAAAATGGGGGGTGGGCTTTAGTTCGAGGGTGGTCATATACCCGCGAGGATACGGTAATTAGACAACTGATATTTCAGAAATAATCATAAAAGAAATTGTCAACCACAGGCCAGTTTACTGACATAGAAGGTTTACAGGGAATAATAAATAATAAATAATAACACTTCAAAAATATCTGCTACATCAGAGACTGATATCCCATAACAGGATAAGCTGTTTCCATGTGACCTTTCTCGTACTGACCCTTGACCCTTTGCAGTGTGCTGGACACGCTGCCCCCTGTAGACGAGGAGGAGACGAAGGGGGAGGGGGGAGACGGGCTGGGGGAGCAATCCTCACCCCCCAGTCTTCAGGAGGGAAACGTAGACAAACTGGTCGCCGCTATAGAAGAGGTCACAAAGGTCTTCATGCACGCTGCCGAACTCATTGTAAGTTTGTACTAGATTCTGTGATAATCTACCTAATATATATTCTTATCTGTGTTTGTTTATTTTGTATCCACTTTTACAGTTTTGAGGGACATGCCCTATCTAATTAAAGAAGAATCATAATAGTTTTATCAGATGGTGATATAAAATGAAACATTATTATTCTTTTTCTTTTGAGTTTAAAATATCACCAAAATGTTAACACAAACTAAATTCCCATTTTGAACATATTTCTATTACCTGTATTTTCGAAGATATTAAAACAATTTCCTTTCTTCAGTCACAGCCGAGGCGTGGACTAGCAGGATCAAGAGTGTTTTCTGCTCCCGAACCTCCGGTTGATCCCATGCCAGGTCTCTTCCATATGGCCTACGAGAGGTATGTGTTATCCTTCACAAACACGTCATAGAAAAGAGTGACCCAAAAGGATCCATTGCCTTTCATGTAATCAATTTGAGTTCAAAATAAACATTTATGCAGAGTTTAGTCCTACTTGTACATGTAAGGCAAAAGGGTTCATATCCTGAAACTACTCTTGATAAAAAAAAACCATTGTCATCAGTGTTTAAAATATAGCCCGTCTGTCAGTCCTAAACTGGCTAGTTTTTGCCAGGACTGGTTATTTTTTGGTCAGGACTGGTAACTTTTTAATTAATTTTCAGGACAGGCTAGGTTTCAAATCTATTTTATACACTTTTGTCATGACACTGAAACATTAAAATGTTAACCATATCTATGTATCTCTCTCCCAGCCGTCTGCTGGAGAGTGTGTTTGTGCTGACATCAACCCCCGCGATGTCCAGCCAGTCGTCCATCTTTGCGGCAGTCCAGACTCTGTTGCTTCACCTCATCCAGTCACAACAAGGACTCCTCTTCCTCAGCTCCAAGCCAGACACAACCAACGGTATCATACGCTCGCTCATACAGATCAACGTGAGTTGACTTCATGTTTTTTTTTATGGAATTTTTGAAAACATGTTAAACCTTCTCCTTCACTTTTCATTGTCATTGTCGTTTAGTCACATCCAAATCAGTGAATTTTTTTTGACAATTTTTGAAACAGGAAGACATCTGTTTTACTTGAAAAACACTCATTAGTTATACATTGATCAACAGCTTGTAGTAATGATATGTGCTATTATATCTAAAACAATATTTTGGAGGAAAACCAAGATGAATTTTCAACTATTATAATTGAATGACATTGAATGTTGTCATGTTTCAATTATGATGCATTACATATGTAGTAACAAACAGGACATAGATACAAGAATATTGAATTGATATGAAATATGATAAATGTACACTGTGTATAGGAGGACACAGTGGACGAGGTTGTGGACGAGACGTTGGCGCGGCAACTTGGTTTGGAGTTGGTGTATCATCTACAGACCCTGCAGTATGTCGACCATCTACTGGAGTACCAAAACAAGTGTGAGTTGCTTTATCATCAGTCAACTAGATTTATTCAAAACAGTTCTAGGTCCTGCCCACTTTTACTGCAGTTTTGATCTGATTCACTTAAACTGCATTTTTAATCCAGTTCACTTTGATGAAGTTGTGATCCTTTCCACAATGACTGCAATTTTTACTCTACACAAAAATTAAAACAAGTCCTTGCATCTTATTCGTTTTTCCTTCATGTAGCTGGTAAAAACCGTCCAGTTGACGACCCAGAACCTCTTGGAATCCTACAGAATCTTTTCTCCATGACCTTCACCTCTGTGTCACGTGACGCCATCAACATGTTCAGCACCATGGGTCGTGATGCTGTCGTACGAGTCCTCGGTCATGACAACAACCTCAATGTACTGCTTCCCTTTGTTGAACAGAAGGGTGGGTAGAGATTTCTGTATTCCTTTTGATATACAAAACCCTTTCATCCCTGCTGTCTAGAAATTAGATTAAAAAACATATTTGTTAAAGTTGATAAAGTTTTGTTCAAAACTATCATGTGTTTACCATAACATAGCTCCATATTCCACTTTGGTTTTGTTCATTACTTCAAATAAATTACAAGGGACGTTTAACAATACGTCACTCACTTAAGATCAATTCATGATTGAACTTTATCCAAGAAAGAGAAACCTTTTTCTCCATACATACACCAACATCAGATCTTTCCTACTGGTAACATTGAAACTGGAGTTTGCTTTAATGTGTCAATTTGCTTCCCCAAGTTATCTGCCGCTATGACAACAATATAGTTCTTGTATCTGCCACCAGGTGTAGAGGATGAGGACCGTAGACTGAAGAAGTCTGTGTGTGCTGGCTACACCACCCACCTGCTGTGTCTCGTCATCAAACACTCCTCCAACGTCTTCATGCTGGAGAAGTTTGCTCCCAGGGTACAGGCCATCAGTGAACAAGGTAGGCTTGCAATACAAGAATGTCAAGGATATTTTAGAAATGATTACACTCAGGCACAAAAGCATTTCTCAATCTTAAGTGAACTACTTTGACATCTAAACTTTAGTTTGATATTTTGTCCTTAACATAACCGCTTAAAAAACAGGTTTCATTCTGAATTGAAATATAAATAACCATTTGTTTGCTAATGACTGTATGCCTGTAAAATATGAAAATTAAAAAAAAGTTTGAGGCACCAATCTGGTTATAAATAGATTTGTTTAGAGACCGAATATTAGTCTAACCAAGTATGCTATTTTGAGACATAATTTTAATTTGATTATGATCGTTGAGAAGATCAGCTGAGTTACGCAGCATCAATGACAAGATTGAATCCTGCTGTATTCCCAACCTTCTCACTTCTGATTGATCATGTTTGTAAATGAGTCTCTATGAGTATGTTTTAAGCAGCATATGCTGCAAGAATTCAATCATATTTCGGATTCTTATAGCACATGACATTGCAGTGAAGGATTACATTTTGAGGAAATCATGACATCCACTTGTATATATCCATCTCCAGATTTCAACAGCCGACTGACCGAGCTAGAGGAGTGGGTTGCTCCACTGAAGAAGGTTCCCACAGTGTCACATGACGAGCTCTCCAACCTGATTGGTCAACTCAAGAACTACGCAGAGGATGTCCAGAAACTTCCACCAGGTCTTATCACCACGGTCCGCATTCTGCACAACCTGACTGTGGCACCAGAACGACACTTCTCCCAGGGTAAGTAGTTATGTTGATCAATATGTAGATTTATAGATAAGCAAAGGTGCTCATAACAATTTTAAATTAGTGTAATCCATGCTGCCACAAGTCTCAGAAAATTGCAGAATTTGCTGTTTAAGCAAATCTGCAATTTGTCTGGTTTACTGAAGGTAAAGTCACAAAGTCTCAAGTCATTTGACTTGCAAAGCTGAAGTAAGATCACCATTGAATCAGTGTATGAGATACATAAAGAATGATGCTGTGTCATCTTTTGTCCGGAAAAAATGCATCCTTTTAGTTAATGCCCACCATATCATGCTATATCTATACATTCTGTAGGAATGATTTAAGTCAAAGTTATGAATATTTTCTGCTGCAGATACTCGGACTGAGCTCAAGTACATGTACGCACTGGTAGAGCTGTACAGTGAAGAGTGCTTCCCCTTGTTCCTCGGCTTCCTGCAGGTACTGGCGCCTCCGGCTTGAACCATGTTAATGTTTGAAAGATTGTATTGGACATATGACCATTTTAGAACTGAATAATTGATCTTTTGTTCCTGAGTCTTTTTTCCACAACTGAATTTTATTGCATGACATGGCATGAATTATGTCACAATTTATGTAAAACTTGATAAATGATGGCAAATATTTCATCAATACACAAAATCGCATTAACTCACAAAATTGAACAAGTCATATGTACACTTCTCAACATTTCCTTAATTTTTGTATATGAATATATTTAGTTCATTTGTCTTTCATATATTGACCAAGTGACTCTAAACATTAACTCACTCTCTCATATATCCACCTCTCTTTGTGTCAGAAACTGAGTGAAGGTCTACTGAGATCGTGGCAGACCGGGACAGTGTTGAGTAACGAGCACCTGGCCCGCTACCTGTCCGTCATCAAACCTTCTCTCGCCATCGTTCGCAGAACTCTCGCCTTCCTCATTGAGGGTCGGGGACCTGAGGTAACCTTGACCTTTATTTTTGTTTAGACGGTTATGAAACTGAGGACATGTTATGGACAGCTTTGTTTACAAGAAATAGTCTTTTTTCTGATGTGATATTACCAAATTAAAAGATTTTGATGTAAACACAGATTACAATTTAGAAGTTTAACATTAAAGAACACAGTTGTAAATGATTATTAAGTAATTGTCAACAATGGTGATGTAAATTAAATATATATTTAAGGAATTAATTTAAGCAATTTCAGTTGGCAGTTTTGAGGTTATTTGCCATCAAACCCCAGAATCCTCTTGTGATGTATTTTCTTTCATTGAACAGTTCAAAGACTTGACAGCCCTACCAGCTCTTTTTGAACTCCACACAGTGTTGTGTTCAGTCCCCATCAGTGTCATCCACAGTCAGGAGATAAACAAGGTACAGTGTTGGGAGTTTATCGCTTTGAATATCTTTCCTCTTAATCTCAGTCAAATGTCACTATTTAGAGTGACGCTCTTTAAGATAAGACATCGACATTACTTATGATAGCTTATGTTCGATAATTATGTTATCAATTGAACATTCCCTCTAATATATATATGCTTTACATAAAGTTTTAGCAAGACAATTACAAGAAAAATGATGATGCTATGTCTGTCTTCAATCTGATATGTCCCAATGACATTATGGCTATAACAATTCTTGTACTTAGTAAAAAGTTAATAAATAATTATAGATTATTGTTAATAGAATATTGCTGTGTTAATTTTACCTCATATTAAAACCTCTTGATGGTATCATCCATGATAAGACAAGACCCTTGCTGATGTTGATTGTAACTTATCCAGATTCAGAAGGACATCATGGAGACTCTGCTGGCCTACACACAGCCAGCCCTGAACCAGGATTCACATACAGAGGAGGGTCAGTAGCTTTCTGTCTGCATTTTCCATCCATTTCTTTATCAATTAATATATCCAAACTTTTCTTGATGTACTGGTAATTTTCCTCCCAGGCCCCAAATGCTTGACTACAGGAGGAGTATAGGTTGAAAATTGTTGGTACATCTTAATATCTACTATACTCTATTGACCTTCTACAATCTTGATCTTAGAAAGGAGATTTATTTGTTGTTCTGTCAGCGTTACTTTAATTTGAGAATATTTTGTAAAGAAGGGCGGCTGATTGCTTCATGTATCTCAGTGTCAGTGGTTCATCAAGAAAGTTTTGAAAGAAGGGCGTTGGCTCACCTCGACATCTACTGAAACGATGGTGCTCACCTTCAAGGTTTCCTCCACTGAGTGTGTTCTTGTTGCAGCTCTAGCTAAAAGCCTGTGGACTCTAGCAATGACAGACCTGCTGAAGTATGCACAGAAGATGCCCTACACCTACCTCAGTGGCCTCATCATGATGTCAGAGTTGTTTCCCTTGCCTCTACCTCTTCAGACAAAGGAGGTATTGAATTTCTCTTCATTGTATTCTGATGTCTTTCCCATTTGTCTTCATTAAAGTTTGATGCCCCTAATGGCTGAAATATTGCCCAAGTGGCGTAAAACAATAACGCACGCACTCACTCATTAAAGTTTCTTGCAGTGCAAGAAAATATTATGCATTATTGATTTGTGTTTTAGTAGCAGTGATCTTTGAGGTTGATATTTATGCTGTAGAGATATTGACATAGATAATGAATCTTTCAAATGACAAATCTGTCTTTTTCTCTGTTGCCAGCCTCTGAGTGAGAGTGAGTGTAGCAAGACTGTGACCACTCGTAAGCTGTGGAGCGCTCACCTCCACCCTATCTCCTCTCTCATCAACGATCTTGTCAAGGTGTGCGCAGGTGAGTGGAATTCACTTAAGAATCCTTAGTGTCTTCATAATCATTATTAGACCCCGGCTTTGGGGTGAGAATGTAAGCTTCGGTTGGCATAGCTCTTGTGATCATGCATTGAAGCAGATGACCACAAAACCGTAATAGGTCACATGCTGATGCTCACAATGATGTTGCAGTACTTCCCTATTATTACAATATTTTGCTAGACAATCTTCAATTAGCACTAATTTTATTAAGGAACATAAATTCCACACTGTTTGGACTGATTTACTTACCGTACATGAATTATATTTATGTTATAAGAATGGATACAGAATACAATCCACATCATCATCTCTGCCCATGTTTTAGGTTCCAGCTGCCAGCCCCTGCAGCAGATGTTGAGACGGATGTGTTGGCAGCTCTCCGATCTTGCCGCTCCGTCAGCTGTTGCCATCACTAAGTGAGTTACGTTTTAATCTTTTATTTTCAGATTATGATATGGTCTTCTCATGCAAGAGATAGAGCAATGTTTATGTTATTTATTTCTTTTTTTCCTTTTTAATTGTGAATTCATGAATGTTCATTTTGCTTATACACATGATATCTATATTCTTCGAGGAACCATACTATTGAGCAACTTTGGTATGATAAGGCCTTAAAAGATATTTGATTACCAATAAATGTTTTGACTGATGAATCCTTTAATTGATTCTAGGTATACAAGCTCCAGGAGAATAATGTTCTGTCTTGTGGGACCTTATTTCAGTAAATGTTTAATCAGTTACACTTCTCCTCAACAGGTGCTTGTTGGACATTATCCTGGAGACTCGACGCCCCAGCCCAGAGAGTGGTGGAGAGGAGAAGGAGGGGGAGGCAGACCGCCCCCCACGAGATGACATGGACCCCGCTGCCAGGGCGGTCCAGGTGGCCAAGTGTCTCAATCTGCTGGGGTACCTCCTCTCTCAACCTACCATCAAGGTGTCCACCCTGCAGCTCATCAAGGGCAGGTTAGTCGTCAACCTCTCCTGCAGAGATACCTCAAGTCTTGATAATCTAGCCATCATCTGCTGTAATATGATACCTAAAGTCATGATAGCCTGAGCCAGCATCTGCTGTAATATGAGCATGTATTGGGATGTAGGATGTCTCCCATAGCTTTGCAACACAAACTTTTCGCATAAATTCAGCTAATGAAAATACTTCTTGAATTGAGAGTTTGAATGTAGTAACCAAGTGCATCAGTCACTAAATTATGTGACTGTGTCCTTTCAGAAAACTCAATGAGAAAAAGGCATAGTCGAATAAGTTCTTGTTTTCCTGAAGAATACGGAAATGTCTGAGGCTTTGAAGTGATAACTTTTGAAACAGCCTCGCATCCAAGTAGGCTTCTACCTTTCTTACCCCATATGGATTGTATTACAAGAGGTCTAGTACTTTATCAGGGTGATTTCCTTGCAGGATTCAAACTCAACCAAGTCAAGCAAAACTGCCAGCAATGATCATACCAACAGCTTACAAATTCAAATTTAACCTTTTTGGTTGGACAACATCGCCAGTAATTACTCTACCAGCAGCTTGTGTATGTTGTGCACGTAATAATCTTCAATTTGAAAAAAATCTTACAAATTCATCCCCTTTTATTGCCAGTTGCCCTGAGGACGAGAAGTACGCGACTGTTGTCCCCTTCATGGTTGGTTTGATGAATGAGGTGTCTGACAGACCCACTCATATACAGGCACAGGAGAATGTAGTGGTGAGTTCCTCATATCTTTCATACCTAAGAAATATGTAGCAAATATTTCTGGCTTACAGGGGTGAAATTGTTGAAAGTAAGAAGTTTTACGTCTCTAGTGTTATTGTTTGAGCAGGTAATTCATCCATTGCATCTAAATCTGTTTTAACTGGATAACATATTATCTTAAGTATATAATTATGTTAAACATTTATGAGTGTTGAGTATGGCCACATGGCATCAATAATAAGTTTTTGCCCTTCTCTATTCCACAATACCCTTTCTTTTCATGCATATTGTGTATGGCCCATGTAATGTTGGTCCCAACCATGTTAAATTGTGTTTCTACTGTATTGTCATTGTTTGTTATTGCAGTCAATTCTACAGAGTCTGTGTGACACGGAGATATCTCTTCTCCCTCCGGACTCCCCCACTGATCAGGTATGTGTCCTCATTCTTTCTTTGTTTCCTGGGTACTAGCTTTTCAAGCTTCGGTATTTACACCATAATGCTAGAAGGAAGTTAAAGCATTATTGGTAAGATCAGGGAGAGGAACAATCCTGTACATTTGAGGCTTTTTTAGTCCTACCAAGGACACTGTTCATTATCCATTTATGAAATATTTCAAATAACTGCCAAACCATATTTGCTGACAGCATGTCAAACCCTTCCCATTCACAGTCAGAACTGCTGAAATTTCCCGATTTTCTTGTCAATTTGATCAAAAGACCTCTGACGTGAGTGATAACTAGCCATTCGTTGTATTGTATGAATTGTCTTCCTCCTCCTCCAGATTCTCAGCAACTGCCTGCCTGACAAGGAGACATTGGGTGTGATCATCACGGCACTGCTACAACACATGGGCAACCCTGACCACTCGTACGCCTCCATCCTGCCTTGTGTCCGCACCCTCGTCATGCTCACAGACCACGACTATGGATTCTACCATCTTGTCAAGTGAGTGTCAATGGTCTGAAACTACTTGGAAAATCAGAAAGAGTTTGTTTAAGATCTATTAAATAATCTATATCATATGTCATAAGAAGGGGTTTCTTTATTTTACAAAGAGGGGGGGTCAGCAGTGTCAGTGAACCCTTTTTGTTGGCGATATTTAACAAACACATCAATAGGCTGAAACCCTCTGGGTCCAAAACTTGGTTTGTACATACTGTTTAAATCACAAACTACTCTTAGTTCTATTAGCACTTGGAGAGGCATGAACATTGTTGAAACCATCTTTCTTGACAATGTTAATTGAAACCTAATTTTGATCTTGCTTTAAACTCTATTGTCACGTCTGCCCGCAGATGCCTGGAGAAGCAGACACGAGTGTTCAGCAGCCTGCTGATGAGGATCAACAACACGTTCAGCAAGGACAGCTCCGACTGTCTCTCCACTCTCTCCGTCTCTCTTGACTTCCTCCGTCTCCTCGTGTCTCTCGACTCCCACATGGATGACATCTCCATCGCCCGGACCAGCACCATCTCCACCACCCAGCTCCGTGCCCTTCTCTCCTGGACCCCCCAGGAAGATCATCCGCTCGGGGACCTCGAGAAACTGCTGGAGGTCAGATTTAGTTTAATATTCATAGTCACAAGGTCAGATGAAGAAGAACAAGTTATTATGGATAGTCAAATTCTTTATTGCATTCATGTAATAAAGAAGTTGACTATCCATAATAACTTGTTCTACTTCATCAACCAGCTTCTAAATGCCTCTCAAAGAAGATGAGGTCACATATTGTTATCAATGATGCATTGAAATATTTGCTGTGGCCTATTTTTAATATGTCTACATGTGCACCTATCCTTTGTGTCTGTTGTTTGTGTTTGTGTGATGAAAATACTGTACCAGGTTTTTGACAAAAACTGAGCTGTTTTCTTGATAATTTTGCATTAATTTTTCATAAAAAAATCTTACTTTGTAGGATGTGCCATATGCCCTTATGAAACTTTTGCAAACTCTCATTTTCATTTCAGACAATATGGTAGTTCACACATGATAGAGATCTCTATATTTCTCTTGATTTGATACAATGCAAAGTGTGTCTTTATAACCAGTGCTGCTTTAACCAAAACTACGATGCATGTGATACTTCAATATAACTACTAATGGTTGTATCAACTCTCAAGTCATATTTGCTGTTGATACAAAACATCAGAATGCAAGCATCAACTATCATCTTGTATTAAATCAAAGGTTGTTGTTTCAGATATTTGCGAAGGACGAGGAGACGCTGGACAGTCTACTGGAGAGCATCACATCCCTCACCAAGATGCTCAAGGAAGGCAGCTCAGGACAGGACAAAGGTAACGACCTATACCTACCCCTTCTTACTGATTGATTAATCTGATAAATTCATAGGAATAGTTGGGTAAAGTGATATGAAATTTCCCTTGATATTTGTGACACACATGAACAGTCAATGTGAAATGCAGGATAACCGCTGCAAGAGAGATTGTCACTGAATGCAGGACTGCAGAGCATATTGTCCACAAAAACTTTCTAAAATAAATCTTTTTTTGAGAAGGCAGCTGAAAAAACTATTTATTATACCCAGCCACGAAGTGGGAAGAGGATAAGGGATCTGACAATGTCTTCTTCTTTTGTGACTGATGAAACCTTAAAAATCCAAGTCAAAGAACTTTTATTTTCTTCAGACAGAAATTAGGTTATGTTTTACAGTTTTAAGTCAATCCAGAAATGAAAAGAGAAAGCGTAAGAGTCTGAAGCCTTACATGAGCTGGTCTAGGATGATAATTGTTAAGAACTTCTCCAATATTTTTCTCAGAGCTGACAGAGCCCGATCTACCTGGAAGCGAGACACTGAGCATGTTGTTCAACAAGCGCTCCGTGTTCAGCGTGAGTGACGGAGAGGATGAGAGACTGAGCGCCACCTACTGGCTGGCTAACCCGGTGACGGAGGAGGCTGACGGAGAGGCGGAGCTAGTGCGATGTAATCTGGAGGAGCTGTGTGGTCGGTACTTCCCGGACTTCACTCTGGAGACTGAGCTTACTCGAGATTCTGCTCCATCTGCTGAGGAAATTGTCAAGCCCAGGAGACTCAGGTATAAGAATATGACATTTTATTGTCCTCAGTACATGTATGTTTATTAAAATGTTTTGTGTCTATGTACCCAACAGGGACAGTGCAGCATCAGTTAATGCAATGTTTTGTCTTTATAATTATGAGTCAGGCAAGAAGGCAACTCATGCTATCTTTTGACATGTTACTTAATGATGCGAATGGGAACTGAACCTGATTGCATTATAGCATTAGGTAGTGAAGTCCGTTGTTTATTTTCAAAGAATATTCATGGAGACTTCTGTATTTTGAAGATCTGTATATTTCAGAGATCGACGAAGATCCCAAGAAGTTATCAACATTAATCATAGAGGAAGGCGAGGAAATCGTCCATTTGGTGAGTTGGTCTTTATGAAGTAAACTATGATCATGCAAAACAATTATTTCACAGTCTCAACCATAGTCATTATCCCACCACAACATAGTCAGGGGTATACAGCTCTCTGATTGTCCATGCGTCAAAAGTCATTTCCGTATCATAACTTAAAACTCAGATAATAATAATCCAGGGTACAGTGAGCTGTGCTCACTTTTGCTATGGTTACAATCAAAATCTCAAATCTATTATGACTTGACATTCCAGTTGCACCTATGCGAGGAAGGGGGATAACCCATGGCATGATGGCCTCCAATCGGTCTGACCCGTTCCGATCTCGGCCCCCTAACACGAGCCGTCCACCATCAATGCATGTAGACGACTTCATCAAAATGGAGAAAAACCAGAGACATCCAGGATCATCTCCACAGAACCAGAACATACAGTCAGGGCCTCAGCGTCGCATGGAGAAGGTAAATACATTTTGTTTTTTAATGTTTGGTGGATGTGTAGGGTTGTTAAACGGTTCGTTGGAGGGTCTCTTTCAATTATCAAGCTTAGAGTCTTTCTGCTGCCGCAGCAACATAGTATTTCTCTACTGCAGTGATATCTTTGTGTGTCCGACAGGAAACTCCCCGTGGCCGAGGTGGCCGTGGAGGGTTCGGAGATCGAGGTGGCCGAGGCTTCTCTAGAGGGCGCTTCTTCACTCCGCCCGGCAACTACCGACGAGACCAGGGACACGGAGGTGAGGTGGATTATAAAGGGATGACTTTCTGAAGATTATACAGGAAGTCAATCAAATAAGAAATCTGATTTTTATCATTAATTCAAATTCAACGACTCACAAAGACTATTTCATTTTAGACGAGTGAGTGAGTTGCTGTTTAACACTGCTCCTGCAGTATTTCAGCCATTTCAAATGAAAAAGGGTGAAGTATATTACTAGAGGTGTAACGATACGGCAATACATCATCGTATCGTGATACATGGGCCTAAATATATTGTATTGTATCGCAGGATGCATATTGGGATACATAAAATGATAATAACCTCTCAATGTAGGTGCTACCTATACCCTTTATCAGGATACGTATCGTATCGCAACCCTCCTGTATCGTTACACCTCTATATATTACTGATATTCCATGAATGTCTTCCACAGCCAACAGTAGCTCCAGCAACACAAGGGGAGGAACCAGCTCGTACCTCGGTCGACAGAAGTACAACTTCCCTAGTCAGAGGTCCTTCAACCGCGGAGGGTAAGTAGCTATAATTTCACCATGCAGAAAGTTGGATCTTTATTTACTACATCTTTGCTGATAGTCAGCATAGAGGTAACCAGCAACTCTCATTTGGCACTTTGTTGTTCTTTGTTGTTTTCTACTTTTGTAAATTCTTTTTACCTTCTATTGAATGTTGAAATAAAAATAAACTCAAGTTACGCACCTACATGTATATATTCATTCTGAAGAAACAATGTGTTCTTTCAAATCAGTTGCAGTTTGACAACTTGTGTTTTACAACTTTACACCAGTTTATGGATAAGTTGTTACAACATGTTGTACCATGTTACAAATGGGTTTCAATTGATATATAAAACTGCCAAAATTGAATCATTTTATGTAAAATATTACCAAAACATCTAGAGGACATAATAACACTAATCACAATTCATAATTTTCCATTGATTTTTCTCTACTATAGAAGATCAACAGTATTGTTGTTTATAAAAGTTTGAAATTCTTACCATGATAATGCTCTTCTCTCCAGAATGAGTGACCGGTCAAGCCCAGCTGACCGACACAGTGGGGGAGGGAACAGCAATATGGGTAACCGTGACAACCGCTTCTCTCCACGTGGTAGGGGCGGAAGCCAGTGGTTCGGAAAGAGCAAGGAGGACTCTAGGTGGGTATAGCAACTAAATGTATGGTTAAACAGTAATGTGCCATAAAATCGCGACCTGCAACAATTTTCATGGAGAAAACTGACTCTTTTGGCCATTTCTACAACAACAATTGTTTATGTCTCATGCTCATAGTAATGACATACTTGGCTCTTCTTATCTTCTCAAATAGTTTCTGTCTGATTTACAGCCATATCTACACAAAAAATTGTTAATATCTCATGCTCTGTAGTTATGACATATTTTGGACTTCTTATCTTATCAATTAATGTCCAATTTCACGTGACTTTGAAGTTTATTCTCTTTGCTTCAGGTTCTCTGGCGGAGGATTCCGAGGCAGAAGAGATTTCGGTCAGGGAGGCCGCCACTTCCGTTCCTTCACTAAATAGGAGCGTTGACTTCTTCTTCTTTACTTCTTCTGTTTGTTGCCCAGGCTATGACATCAAACAGAGAGCCCATTCACATTATACAACTTGTAGTAAAGACTTTAGGCTATTAAACTCGGTAACGTTATTACATTTTGAGACACACTTTCTGCATTTATTCCAATTCTTCAAATCTTCTTCCGAACCCACACCATCAGAGTCATGCAACATCGTCAGCAAAGACAGTACCAGCCTATAACAACTTTTGCAAAGTTATCCAGCTCGTTGGGTAAAGATATTTGATTCAAGAACCTTCATTTCATTTCATCAGCAGCAAAAATTCAAAGCAAGATTTCCAGTCATATGTCATACCTTGATTGTATAAGGTGGATTTAGATGCAAATCCCTGATTTAAAACCCTGATGAAGCAGGATATTTAAGAATTGAAACAAAAGTTGGAACAGCTCTCCAATATAATCAGTTCCTATCATGGAAATCACTTGAATGGTGCCTGCCAGCAATTGCTCTGCCTGAGAGAGTGCTCCGATTGGTTTCTTTGAATGACAAATGTATGAACCCTTGTTGTGTTGGGAGGCAAAATTGATAGACAGATATCATGGCTTACTACAGCTTGTACTGTGTGAAAGGTTTAAAAGAGCTCCATACTTGCTAGAACTTTAAGTGATGCTTTCTTTCTCTGTTGAACATGTCCAAATTTATCAAAAGCAATACATACAACTTACAAGGCAAATTTATTCCTTCTTCATTGTATATGACTAGACAAGAGTTATTTTCAAAGTGCTACAATCATGACTCCTTTATTTTCATCAAGAACAGTTTTTCATCAAATATTCATCAATGTTCAGGAACATTACATTATTAGCTATTTCCCCATAAATGTATGTTACTGTAATAAAAATGAAGCACGATGTTTGTAGCCATAATATAAGTACCGTAAGTTATATTGTCACTGCAATTAACCAAAGGCTATGCTTGATTCGTCTTAGAGGCGTATACGCCTGTCACGTGTCCGGCGTAATCCGAGTCTACAACAGGCAGAAGTTGAATCAAGTGTATCGGCGTATGCACAGGAAGTAATGTGCATACCTCAAAGTAGCTTCAATAAACATCTTATTCATGTCAGACGAATCTTAATTGTAACATTTTTTGGAAATGTTGATAAAACATCAACTTTTGTGAAATGAACTGTATTTAATAAGTCATCTTTTTTTTTATTCATAAATAATAATTTTGATATGTTATCATCAAAAGTATTCATGTCACAAAAATTAGTTGTAGAATGTCACACGGAAGATGGTTGGCCGCCATGATACGCCAGGTTCGCACGTCTTTCAAACCGGCGTATTGTGCACACGCCTAGTGCGCACACATGGTACTAATAAAGTGCTTTGCACGTTTCGTCACTTCCTTGGGCATATGCCTGATAGCACTCTGGGTTACCAAACAGGGCCAAAGTTACACTGGATATAAACACAGGTGAAGTCAAGGATTAAGATTTGGATAATTCCTCGTGTTCCCTAAGCTGTAATGAATTATTAACCATAGGGCAGTGGTTAGCGCGTTCAGCTTTGGACCAAGAGGTCCGTGGTTCGAATTCGCATGTGGCTTGTCAACTTTGTCGGCAGTAGAGAACTGTTCTACACACAGTTAGGTTTGAGTGCAATGAATTTCAGTGCAGTACCATACAAGGATCGCTTCCAGCCGTTTGCAGGTTTCACCACAATGTATAGTCACAACAGTGTTGCGGCTTTCTCCCTGAAATAATACTAGCAGCCGTGATATAAGTGAAATACTCTTGAAAGCGACATTAAACCCCAATCATCTCACCTCATTTACCATTTGAATCGGATAATTGTAAGCAAATGTCTGAATTCATGGAGTCGGATAATCATGAAAATACATTCAAACTGATGTGCATTTAGATAATCATTGAAATTAAACTCACAGGTTTCCCTTTCCTATCTTGTTAATACACATCAATTCACTTAAAGAAACCACTAAAGTCATTTTATCATTCTTATCTGTCATCACTTTGTGATGTAAATGTTGTCTTTTTTAGATATTAAGAGTCCTTTGTTGCTACATGTGTATGTAAATGAATGTTCATCCATCAATCATAAAGGCCTCAGTGAAGATGTGTTGGGTTACAAAGCTATAAGTCAATATTGTTAAATACAGCATTAAATGCTACCAAACTTCAACTGTGTTTTCTTTGTCTTTGTTCAAGAAATCAGCTCTTTGGCAATGACAATTATTTTATCAACACAACAAAAGGTTTCAGTTGTGTAGATGTCAACTGAAGCATTCGTAAAATGTCAAGGATTTCAAATGGCATCCACATTTGTATCTGCAGTGAAAGCAGTGCGTATTAACGTGAACTAAATTTAAATATATATGTAAACTATAGCAAATAATAAATCCTTGTGAGTAACACCTTTACAAGGAAAGAATCAATAGAATTCAGTTAAAAGCGTAAAACCAACTATCTTGGCAACTAAAATAGCTTAAAGAAGAGTTTAGATGTTACAACTGAAATATTACCATATGTATACGGAGTGAAAAGAGCACAAAGTAAGAATATCTATAAGTATCTAGTGGCTATCATATTTTTCTGAAATATATGATTTGGTTTATTCACAGAAATAGAACATTTATGATAAACTGAACGCCAAAAGAAATGTTACACCGTTTTGAATTTGAATATCATATAAGATGACGTGTTCAGAGGAATTTGCTTTGATGTGTTGTAACACTCCATTAGTTTGGTGTTTTGTGCTAAAATAGCAGACCTGTAACCTTAATGGTAAATAAGTTATAGCCAGTTCTTCATGGGTGGGGTCAATTGTCCTATTTCCGATCATGCAATAATTGAAGTGAAAATTGTAAAACTTAACCAAACCGACTTTGTTTTCTTTGATAATGAATGCACATTCACAAAAAAAGGAAATAAGTTTTTGATTTTGGAAACATTTATTCGTTATTTTGTCTGAAAATGACTGAATATTGAGATTTATTATTTTTCTATTCTAAACACAACCATAAGATGTAATAAAACGTTTTTGTTAAAAATGTGCTTCGACTGTTTTAGGAAGCTATGGCACATGTTTACGGACTAGATTTGTTTCTAAATCTTTCTAAATAGTGAACTTCTTTTACATTTTGGATTTCATCAGAAGGATCATGTCACCAAAACGTAGCCATAGAATTTTTACCACGCATAAAATGCAATTTAAATCAGATAATAACGGGTACAAAAGGCTCCTGTATTCATCATTTCACACCATTATTCGATTACAATGTCAAGATTAACAACTGGAGGGCGGGAAAGAGCGATTGGAATGCTGCAGACTGGGTCCACTGATGAGTCGCTGCCGCATTCGGATGTCATCGTCTCCCCATTCTTAGGCTGTGTGGACGTCTACAACAAACTTGATCGCCTCGAGATCGAACTAGAACCGGTAGGCCGCCAGTGACAACCCCAAATGAAGACCGGTACCTGCTTCAACTGCATCTCAGGAACCGCTTTCAACGCCATCCAAACACACTTTTTCAACAGGACAATGCTCGTCCTCATATAGCCAGAGTGAATTAACTGTACCTCAACGTCAACAACGTCAGTACCTCAACGTCAACAACGTCCACGTTTTGCCTTTTCCTGCCAGATTGCCCGATATGAATCCCATCGAGCACCTCTGGGATTACATCGATCGAAGGATCCGTCAACGTCGACACCAACCACACACACGTCAATGACATTGCTGCATTGATGGCCGAATGGAGGCACAAACCACCTGCTTTCATCAGACGACTGACGTTTTCTGTGAGACGAAGAGTTCAGGCATGTTTGAATCACAGGAACCCGATATCGGAAATAAAATGTAGGTAAAACGTAGATAAGAAAGACCCACCCCTCTATATAAATTCTAGGTAAAATGTAGATAAGAAAGACCCACCCCTCTATATAATACTCAATTATATAGAGGGGTGGGTCTTTCTTATCTACGTTTTACCTACATTTTATTTATGATATCGGGTTCCTGTGGTTTGAATGCCAACGGCGATCATACCAGATTGTGATCAAATACAATTAGGACAATTGACCCCACCCATGAAGAACTGGAGACAACATATTTAACATTAATGATACAGGTCTGTTATTTTAGCACAAAACACTGAACTGATGGAGTGTTGAAACACAACAAAGCAACACGTTACACGTTACAACACGTAACTTTTTACTATATTCAAATTCAAAGAGGTTTAACATTTCTTTTGGTGTTTAGTTTATGATCTCGAACTCTGATGTACTATGTTATTCAAAAAAAAATGTAACGATTGTGTGATGATGAAACTTAGAATAATGTTACCTTTGTGACAAAACGTACTTGAAGAAAAACATCAGAATTGTTTAATTTAGTTCAAAAATGTATTGACAATGTCGGTGAAATCGAATGTACAGTAGCATCACCACATTTGGCATTTGGGTTATTATTTACGCCAAGCAGTATGGAGTGACTTTTTGGGTAATGATGTTTCTATTTAGTGTAAACGTCTATGTTCAACGTGTTGATATTTGTTTGAAAACTCTATTACAAATGATTCTATTAAAAAATCTCTAAAACGTTAACTTATATAGTTAAAAACGTCAAATACAAAATGGAACTAAAAATATACCTCCCTGAAGATTATAGATGAAACCGGTAGGAGAAATATCCGGCATTATGTTTTTATTTAATATTCATTAGACGAAGTTGGACCATACACCTGGACAATAAACTCTTTGTGAATATATATATATATATAAAGTTAATATATATACAAAAAGTTCACAATCTTGAGATTGTTGTTCAGCTCTCAGGTAATATATATTGAAAAGATAAGTCAGAAGTTGAATGAATCCATTTTACTGGCTAGTACTTTCAGCTCAATTTAGGAGCATCTTCAGGCCATATACAAAGATATATATATCCGACATTATGTTTTATACTTGTTTATATATATTTCGACCATAACTTGGTTCTTGTAAGTAAGATGGACCAAGCAACTGGACTTTATACTTTATACTTTATATATATATATATTCACAAAGAGTTTATTGTCCAGGTGTATGGTCCAACTTCGTCTAATGAATATTAAATAAAAACATAATGCCGGATTTTATATATATATATATAACGTCATAGTATGGCAACGTCATAAAGACCCCATGATGAAAACTGAATAGTGTGAAACCGGTCGGGGATTCAAATCATTTCCAGACTTACGTCTTTGTTAGATCACCATAATATAAAACAAAACAAGTGATTGATTCAGTATATTTTATCTCGTTCATTCCACTGCGAGACAGATACAGTCGATGATTCCACCAAAGGGGGTATTTCAGATGCATAGTGGTAATCTACTAAAACAAAATGATAATCTAAAAAGCAGAGGTATGTGTCATTAATACAAATATTACAAACGTAGTTGACTACATTTGACGCCATTAACTTTTCGATTCACTAATTTTCATAGATTTCTTCTTACTTAGGCTTATTTCTTGGTTCTGGTGGATTTCCTTTTGATTTCTGACTCAAAGGGGCAGTAGCACGTTTTTAGGGGGAATATAAGGTGATGTCAGGAAAATTAAAATAAATGGTTCGAATTTAAATACAATGTATTAAAACTAAGTGAAGCAGTAATTAATCAAATATATGCTGTTAAGTTCAGCCATGCGATTCCTTTTTCTTAAACAAAAATAAAGGTGTACACCCAAAAATGGCAGCCAATGGACTCTTATGTTAAACCTCATAATCTTTTGACTATGGGTGATTTGCTTGTGTAACGCGATATTTGACACTATAAAAATAATACATTTAGCAATAACGTACAATTATCAATTAAAAATTTGAAATTTTCATAAAAGTGCTACTGCCCCTTTAAGAAGCATTCTAAATGTTTGAACAGATGCTCAATTTGAACGTAATTCATTACAAATAATCCATCTTTGGTTCTCCACTAATACCCAAGGCTGAAGGTTCCGATGTTCTTCACTACAGTATATCACGCCTGGGACTTTCCTCACGAATTGTCATTTCTGCCCTTGAGTTTTGTTATGAAGCAACAACCAATAAAGTGGCTTATGCTAGGGATGAAATAAGGTGTGAGGTAACGCTGCTATTGAAAGAGTCCTTTCAGTTTATGCTAAGAAATTTAATTTTTATTTTTAATTTGAAAGGAAATCTTCCCTCCTGATGGGCTTTGAACACGGAAATGTGAGGTTATAGCACATAATCTATCTCCTAAACTCATTAAACATCGCGTTGACGTAACTATATATATATCGATAAGATAACTTCCTAACGCAAGACCAGAAGATGTTGTAAAAGGTCTTTTCGATGTGCAATCGACGTAGCAATCCCATTGGCTTACTCAAATCAAGAGTGGGTAATGCTAATACAGTATTTCCTGACGAATAGTCCAAGGTTTTGTACAATGTAGAGAATCAGAACACGAAGTCCTTGGTTGCCTTAGATGCATAAAGTAATGGCAATTACTAGGTATGATAAATAAGGCTGTGTGGGAAAATGTTGGTTGAGAAAACCAATTGACGAGATTTCAAACAATGGTTCGCTCTAAAAACTACATATGTCAAACAGGCCTACTAAATAGCCAGATTTGATTAACCATAGGACTGCGTAGGCCTTAAATCATTACCCTAATCAAGCAAGGAACGTAACTCAACAATATTGGAGATGATAACGAAAAAGTATTCCCTGAAAATGTCTACCCTCGATAAACCCCGATAAAAAGATTGTCAGTCAATGAAAACATAACAAAACCATAACGAAAACATGTTCATAGGTTTTCAAAAAACATGCTAAAGAAAAAAAGTTATTAATGTCCCCGACTATGACTAATGAACGCTGCATAGGGCTGAACATTTTTTGAAAAGGGGAGGTAACATTAATCTAGCACCTTGGGCACACCACGTGGAATTCAAGTTTGCAATCCCTTTCCCGCGTAAGTATACATTTCCTCTTTACCGTATTCTATTTTGATTACAGATACGTTTAAGAATTTATAACCGCCTTGAAATACTTTTCCTCCTTACAAAAATTTACCTTGATTTCAGAAACGTTTACGAATTCACAACAACAGTGATGAGTGTCAAATTTTTCTTGTAGCGTATACGATCTTCCTAATTAGAACAAATTCGGTTCAAGAATATTAGTTTAGCGAGACGCATTGTCGGCACTAAGCATTATGTTGAAAAATATATTTAACATCATGTTGACCTGAAATATGTATATATTTTCGAGTAAATGTACATCCTTAAGGAACAGTAATATCGGGGCATATTTTGTGGAAACGAAATTCAAGAGGAAGCAGTGATGCATTCTATTCTTTGTAAAATTGTTAAATCTAGAACAACTAAAATGTTATGTCACTAACATATTTGATAGGACTGTCCCTTTAAATGGTCATATATATATATATATATATATATATAAATATATATATATTTGAATAAGGAGAGTTGGTTTCTCACGTGAAGAAAGGTTGTATATAAGAAAGAGTAAACATCAGATGGTTCGGACTGGATCAATCTTATTCATTCATTTCTCTGATTTAGTTCTGAAAGTCCGTCTGAACGATCAACGTCTATCTAAAAACTTAATGTTGTAATATATAATTTCAGGTGATTAAATCCTAAGTTTTTCAACGGAATGGAATTGTGGTTTGATTGGTACTCGTTAAATATTTATTTTAAAGGTCAACGAAACGATATTTCTTGAAAACTCGAGACACGAGCACATAATGTAATTTAAATCAAATTTTTCTCTCGAATGACCTGTTGTCAGAAGTATGCAATAGATAGCTGTCTGCTAGCTTCTTAATAATGTATAGTCGAATAGGTTTCTACTCACAAACTTTAAATAACTTTGACTTTATGGTCTTTCCAATAAGAAACCCTTACATTACAACTTCAATTGTCTGTGCTGTTCCTATTTCAGTAGAGAAGCATTTATTCTCCACGACTGGAATATCAAATTATCGAAGTTGTTGCTACCAAATTGAACATTTCTAAGCTTGCAAGTACTCGCCAACATTTCGCAATGTCGGATGACAATCAATAAAACATGGTAAAATTAAATCCCTCTGTCGTTAAAATGTCAATTCACATTCAAACACGTAGCACTTTTAACATCACCATGGTTACCAGAGAATTTCGTCACGATTCCTGAAAGTGGCAAACGAGGCACAACTGGGTTGGAGAAAGTGGATATAGATACATATGGAAATGATTTCCATTTTCTCGGAATGTTTACGCAAAAAGTTCTATAAAATATTTGGCAGGTTCAAAAGCAGATAGTTTATAAATGTGCGTGGTTTTATAATGCATGGTTTCTTCAGAATTGGACAAAAGATTACATTAAAACGTAACCTGGGAATAATTGGAGCTCCTGGTCTTTCACAGGCCACACCCATATGGTCTCTTGGTCTGAATCACTCAATGTGGGCACATACGTTACAAATCAGATTTTGTATTTAGAGCAATACCATCATTAGACCATAGAATGCTGAATCACCATTAGACCATAGAATGCTGAATCACCATTAGACCATAGAATGCTGAATCATATCCAGAAATAATAAATTAATTGTTTCCAACTGAACACATCAAAGAGTGGTGACCTTGCCCCCTCTGTTACCGGAAGCACAATGTCTACATCCGGGTGAAGAGGGCGTATCCGGCTCCTCATGTTGCATCTGAAGGTCGCGGAGTAATACAAGAAGTTCTTGTCTCTCATCATGCATTTTCTCCATATCCTGCCGCCGTTTCAACTCTAGTTCCAGGAGTAGTTTTACCTTTTCATTTATCCTTCCAATCTCTGCCCTCAGATCGTCGATATTGGTCTGTAAAGCGGTTTCCCTAGCAACCATATGACCTCGCTGCATGTCAAGCCTCAGTTCCATATCTTTCCTCTGGTCGTCAAGGCGACAGATCATCTCTGACCTCAAGAGTTCAATGTTTGACCTCAGTTCGGCTATACAGCTGTGCTCACGTTCATCTAACGCCGTCACCTTCAGTCCACAACCCTTTGGACATTCTTTGTTCCGGAAGTCGCACTGCTCCACGTGCTGATCCAGGTCGCCACGTGGAACTGAGCACGTGCAGCCCTCGTTCGGGCAGACGACAGTTTCTTGAGGACATTCCTCCTCGTGCTTGTTTAACGTCTCCAGATTGGTCACGTGATCACAGCCCCGACGAAAGTTACGACAGCGTATCTTCAACTTTTGAAGATCGTTTTTCATATAACGAAACAATGGACGGAGATCAGAGATGCGAAGTCGTTTGCGATCTTCGGGACATGTAGCCTCGTTCTGGAGCCAGCCTAGGATGCACGTGCGACAGAAGGCGTGTTCACAAGGTGCTTGTTGCGGGTCCTCCAACACGTCACGACAGATACAACACAGCAGGCCGTCGTTTACTGAGGTCACAAACCGGTCCACGTCATAACCCATACTCTGCAGCTCCGCACAGCGACGAGGAGACCCGCCCCGTTCCAGAGTCTGAAACATGCAAGTTGAATGAGTCAAATGAATGAAGAAATATATTGAAAACGTGCCAAATAGACCAACAGTGCAGAATATCATAACTGAGGAACTACGTTGGTTATGGTTTAAAAAGAAGTTGAATATTCTTTGACAGTCTCCAACGGATCATTCCAGAAGATACTATGACTCCAGTATGGCAGTAAAGCAACACAAATAGTTCTATGCGAATCTAACTGGGATAAAACTAAAACAGAAACTCAAAGTTCTCCTTATAAATTGATTATCGTCTATATTGAGGAGCAAATCTCTCTGTCTTTCTATTTAGATTAACAGGTTCCCGAAGCGAAAGGTCAGTAACCTAACAACTTACATCAAAAGGGTAAAATGACAACAGCTTGAACTAAACAACATTCCTTAAAAGACTCTTTTTTTCGGAAACAAATCCTGCCTACTGTTTATCAAATAGATCCTATGCGTGTTATTTCGCTGTAAACAGATGAGAAAAAAATATTTTTTCTGAACCCTGATTTGTACAATTAACCCGTTTATCCATACCTTCACAAGCATCCCTCATTAACAAAAGTAAATAAATTGAAATAAATATGTCAATATTTCAAATTGGTTAGATCAACTTTAATTGATGCATATGTCTTCCCCGCTATGCAAATATGTTATTTAAACGGCTAAGATATAAAAACGTCTATAGTAAATCATCGATAGCAAATCCTCCTATCTCCCATTAAGTCCAACAGGTGCCCGAGGCGAGGGGTCAGTCAACTTTGATCCAACATAAAGGGGCAACGACTAATCAAGGAGATTTATGATCGAACCATAAAGCGGTCTGCATGTTGCAAGTCCAATGATCAAAGCTAAGGCTAGTTACCGATTCGTCGAATTTCTAGTTTTAGAATAGAAAAATCCATTCGACGGATCGGTACTGTGATTTTAGCTGTTGATTGGCTTACATAACGTTGGAACGTTCCAAAATAAGACAAAGGGGGTGTTTGGACTCTCATTTATTTATTTTGATCACTTGAAGATAAGATGATGCGATGTTGTATATAATGAGTAAATATATAAAGAATTGTATAAAATATTATCTACACTTTTGGATTTAGCTATATTTGGGAACAACAACAAACTTTTAATAAATAGTATAATGTTTTGTCAGAATTTGTGTTTAGACTTATGAAGAAGAATGGTACACGTCACTTGTCAATAGTATTGTGATTATCTACATGTACATATAAATCGCTCTATGAAACTGAAATGTAGACTGGGCCTATGGCCTCCACTGTGCACAAAGAAATAAAGATAGATTGATAGAGTAAATAACATTATCAATATAAAACGTGAGGGTCATGCCTCAAATATAGCCAAATGGTATGGGCATAATATTTTAAGAGGTCATGGACATCATCAAATTTAATGGAAGTTAGAAAGTGGTAAAAACTTGGAAGTAATGCCAAAGTATAAGTAAAATGATTTGAAAGTGATGCATATGTCATACATGTATTTGAATAGGGACACAAAGGATCAATTAAACATTTAACTTGTACCCTTCATCAAAGTATTAGATGTATATAAACAGAAAGGGGTTTTACAGTATGAACCCTTTACTCAGTAATATGTCCGTCGATGAAATAAGATTTTATCATGTAAGCAACTTACTTCATTTCAAGTGATCAATCTTAATGCTTGTAAACAACCCGTACACCCCTTCATTAATTAACTTAGATTCTCCCAGGGTCTCATGCTCGCCAAGATTCGACCGATCGGTACAAAATCACTCAAGCGTTATTCGACGGATAGGTACAGTTAAATTTTGAAAATTCGACGGATTAGGCCGTAATCGTATGACCAAGCGTCCAACTCGACAAAAATGTTTTGCGGGCTAACCAACAACACCTCCCCTCCCCCATTAAAGGAAAATATGTCTTCATGCCTCTATCCTAACCGTTCTCCAGCCCAATCACTAAGATCGCCTCCCAAACACCTAAACCCGAAGTCACATTCCCAATCACCTATTTTTTTAAAAATCAACCTCACTTTCACCTTACATTAAATGCTAAGAAATGGCAGTCACCACCAATATCACCATCATCATCATCACTAGTCCTTGCAGTTAGCACTATTATGCCGAATGGCAATTTTGGAACAGGAGAGATCTCTATCTAAATCTAATCTAAATATCTGAATCTAAGCATCCTCTCCCTAGAGAGGTTGAGCCATTTCTTCACTGGAAAATATCTTAAGTAGGCTTTAGGGTAGAGATTCTATCCATGCTGACAATTGCAGTTCAACAGCTCTAAAGCCGTTTACATTCAAAACCCAATAAATCAAAAGTAGAATTTGCTTTGATAGGATATTTGAAAATTCATACACATGCATACACCCTCAGATAACATTCTTACGCGCCTACACATACCTTCAATATTTATCAAAAGCGTTTTTCAAAAACTAACGTTTAAAATATACCTGCAATAACAATGGACGTAAACAATTACCTTGCAGTGACCACAGCTCGAAAGGATATACAACCAACTAAACTCGTTTACCTACTGGTCAGACGGAATGTAGCATGTAGGTATAACCTCATACATGTACATACCAGTGTAGATAAGGCGTGTGTATACACACAATTACCTGTATATCTATGTAGGTAAGTAATTACTAGCATATCCATACCAACGTAGATATGAATGTATGTCACTAATCGTTTTTGCTTCTCTTGACACAAAGGTATGTAACGAATATTATATATGTCTACATATATAGATATGGGACCAATTATATTTACATATATACCTATGACACTGACAATACCCTACTGAGTTATCTAGAATCGATACGCATATCTCATCTCAGACAGGCTATCATGTATCCTATTAGTGTTGTTAGACAACCAACGGAGTCACGATAATAGTCAGAATGTTCAAGCTATCTGGGAACTCGAGGCGAGCTTGGCGAGGGAGTTTGCAGTTTGGCACTTAATTGGGAACAAATTGTGCAGTTTTTACGAGGTGTTCGTATTGCAAAACAAAAAAATGCTTATAAACCTTTTAAAAACTTTTAGTCGAGGCGATCGTTCATTTTGGTCAAATTGCCTTTATACGGATATTCTGTTTTAGCATGGTTTAAAAAGTTTTTTAATTTTTCACGGGAAGATTTTAGCAATGATCCTAAGGAATGGTGCTTCTACGACATACAGGGTATGTTTGTAAATAAATTAAGAACGAGTATAATAAAATTAATGATATAAATGTTGGATTAATATTTTTAAAAGAAAGAATTGTATCAGTAGACATATACCAATCAGTGATGACAAAACTTACCCCATTATGCACATAAGTGTGAATCATATGTGTATTTGTAGATGTTTTTTCATAACAATAATGCAATTACTACTACCATCTGTTACGGTTATCTATATAGATATTCGGATCACACAATACAACTAATTGAACATTTACATATCACATTGAGTGAAATATAACCCGTATTGATTTGTCCAGTAAAAACACGGTACAACGGTGGGTCTGACATATGTTCCATGTTTTACATATAGAGATATATCTTGTAAACCACGTGTATCATAGTAAACCATGTTCCATGCTGCAACCAACTGAACGAAAGAGAAAAGGGCAGATAACTCTCGTGGACAAATAGCCTTAGCCACAACCTTTCATCGTATTTTACAAAGTAGTGAATGATTTTTTAAGAAAAATGTTAAAACGTATCTAAAAACGTATCTAAATGCCTCTCAAAAAAGGTGTTTAAACACTGCTTGTATGGATGTTAAGATGTAATGCCAAAAGCTACAATGGTCACTGCTGTATACTATACATGTAGGCTAACCGTACATCTATGACACAAGAATTCTCATAACAATTCCTGTTCGCATATCAAGCTTTTCATAGAGGTAGTTATTTTTAGTTCACTTTAACAACAATATGACAAACCACCAAAACACCATCTAGAAAATAATCATTTTATCACGATTTTCTTTCCTATGTATACCATTCTTAATATACATACAGCAAGTGTCGCCTGAAGTGTTATGTATCCCATTCCCGATCCCATTCAATGAATAAAATACGTTTAAAACAAGTGTTATTTATACAGTAGAACATGGATATAACATATTGCATGTTAGCAAAATTCAGGCATGAAAATATACAATATGATCTCACCATTCCAGCGCCCATACACCAGGTTATCATCAGGATTGGAAGCAACTACCTATGTCAAACAGATGTAAAGTGTCCTTTCTGGGTATATCCTCCTGTGATAAAGATCTCTTCCTATAATCCTACAACATACATGTGCTGATACCTCCTGTAAGTGTCTATGTGATACTTATCTAGCCTGTGGGGTTATATCATGTAGATTAGTGTCAAGTGGTAATTAACAACTCAATTAACGAGACAGTAGGCGCTCTACACGTGTTTTGACAGCCCATTGTGAGAGAGACCACGGTCAGTAGCAGCTGACAAACTATAAGGGGATTACATCGGGTGTCACTATCAGACAGGATTCTGGGATTGATCTGTCTGTCACGTGATTATAAATCTTGTCATCGAACAAATATTTTTGAAGTGACAAAGAGTATACTTATCAAATGTTATTTTTCAATGATTCATGCCAAAATAACAAATGTACTGATTTTAGTTCAAACTATCTCATACGACTATTCATATATATATTATATATATTCATCCCTTACTGCCAAATATGTTACAATAATTTCATTGGGGTTGTTTTACTTCCCTTGCGCGATCTCATAAATGTGACGAAGTCGAAATCACACGTCGAACTTTCATTTTTGTAACAGATTAACAGTGCTAACATGAATAACCTTATTTTTCCTGAGTCCAGTTTGGATAGGTTTTAAAAGCTACGTTTTACTGGATCATCATCGTCATCATCGTCAGTTATTTCAACTCTATAACAGTGCTTTCATCTATTCATGGGCCAGTATAGGACCGACATGGTGAACATTCATTCATTCACTTGAAAAGTATACGATTGTTAAACATCTTTGTAAATCATAACAAATCATGTCCATTTGTACTAAGAAAACATTCATTTCATTAACTTGCAAAAGTTAATGATTGTTAATCATTCTTGTCAATCATAGTACACCATGTACTTATTCATTCATTCATTCATTCATTCATTCATTCATTCATTCATTCATTCATTCATTCATTCATTCTGTTTTACATCGTTCATTCATTTACGAAACACCATTGTCATTCATAAATATCATACCACTTCTTTCTAAGGAAATGAAATCACATATCGCATTACACGAATCCAGTCAGCACAAAGCTGACATCATCAACACCTGGCTGGAGTCTTTGTCCGAAACCCCTGAGTACTGATAGCCACTCACCTGTCTGGTCAAGCTAGGACGGACTCTAATTACCCATCACCATGCTCGAAATGAACAGTCTTTCTCGAGAAGTCAAAGGTATATCCATCCACAATAAGTCATATATCGTCTATATCTATTCCACTTTAAATACCAGAGTTCAAAAATCACATATCTACTCCACAATAATCACTGCCTGACGACATTCAGGGCGCTGTTGTTATATTTCACATAGGGAGGAACATGTAACCGTCAGCTATTCCGTCATCTCCCCTCGGCAGTGCACAGTTCATCAATGAAGAACAAGTCAAACTTGATGAGCGACTTGCATGACCTCATGATTCAACTAAAACCGTTTGATGATGGACTGGGCACGGCTAAATCACAGCATGGGATACAGGTTTCTCTTAAAGGCACAGCACGACACAATAATTAGAAGAAACCACAGGAGTGCGTTGATGTAAAGAGCCACATGACATGAAAAGCATGGCGAAAAACGACAGTGAGAAACCGTAACATGCAAAATCATGAAATCCACGAGGTGCATGAAGTCATTGTAAATCCATAACACAACGACTGAATGTTCTAGAGGTAATTTATGATGCACTAGTAATAAACAAATAGATGAACGAAGGGATGGTGTTTACTTTAGCCAAAGACCCACAGAGATGTAACCACATGCTCTTAACCAAATTTTTAAATGTATACATATATGAACTTATTTATAACTTCTGTATATCTGAATGACTATAGTCTCTAATAAATCACTAAGTGACAAGTTGTGTGCTTATACCTTTGTGAATTACATTGGTTTATGTATGGATGCATGTTCACATGTGAGACTTGAATAAAATAATTGTCTATCTTCATCTCACTTGACTCACGACATAACAGAAGGCTTGGCGAGTCGAGAGGAGATAGAAAGAGTGAGTCATATATATCACGCAAGGGATTGTACACGGAAATGCACTTGATGTTGGAAACAGACGCCTACCTACCTGAAGAATGTATAAAGAGGACAGTGGATGATTGAAACGATATCTTCCAAATATGAATCAAATCAGATCGAAATGCTTTAATGAACACGGGACCATGAAAACATGACGACTGTAAGGTTCCAACCTAAATACTTTAAGAACAACAGTTCAATATTCGTTAAAAAGTGTGACCAAATAAAATAATCTGTTGATCTAAATTATTTACATTGATAAGGTTTATTTGATATTACAGTTACGTTGAGAAATATGTTGTTCAAGGAAATACATTGGACATCGCAATCAAATCAGATAAACATGAATTAAACTAATGAAAACAGACGAGTTAATGTAATATGGTTTCTAGATATATATTTGATTTGTTTAATAGTAATGATTAGATTTTGTAAAATGCTATTACAGTGTTACAATTACGCTGAGAAATAATGTTCACGCGATATCCCGTACTTAAATTGTAACAGGGTTTCAGAAATAAACTATTGATTAAAAAAAAAATCAAAAAAAAAATCATACCTACGTATCAATACAGAGGATACATCATACGGTAGCAATGTCATCTCGTCTTGTGCCATTATCAATCACATGTAATATACAGAACAAGAAGTAGCTCACATAGGTTCTTTCACATCAAAGAACCTTGTTTTAAATTATGTTTTAGAAAGCATATAATTTCAAGTTTTGGAAAAAAAATAGAAGAAAGATAATTGTCAGCTATAGAATTATGTTCAAGATTAGCAGATAATATTATTGTTGGAAAATTTCACTTTGAAGAAAATTACACGGTAATCTGATAGTAACAATTTGCAGTGCATGCATTTCACGCCAACCATCTGCATGGCGAGTGACCCGTTTCTACAATTCCCCCCCCCCCCCCCCCCCCCCCCCCTCCGGCATGGGGGAACATTACACGTCTCTACTGAACACGAGGGGGGACATTATACCTCTCTATACTGAACACGAAATGTCATGTCACTTTACACCGGCCGGTTGAATAATTGATAAGAACTACTACAGATCTCAGTGACACCATCAAACATTTATACACGTTATTACAGAGCACAGCTAGTTTTTCGGCACTACCCATTTCCCTCTAATAAGTGCCCGGGCGCTTAATTTGTTTAAGCATCCCTTGAATCGGTGCAAAAGGCCGAAGTCATGTCATAAAACGTATTAAAGCTTATTAAGTCCTATATTCGTATTAATAAAATGCGAATGTTATCCTTGCAATTTCCTAATGCGTTCTTCTTGACATATCATTAATGCATTCCTCTTAAATTATCATTAATGCATCCTTATTGAAATATCATTAATGCATTTTTCTTGAAATATCTTGATTGCATTGTACATGTACCTGAAATTTTATGCATTCAACTTGAAATGTTCTTCAAGATTCTTTCTTCTTTAAATATTCCGGAAACAGTGTTCTACAGATTCATTGGGATCAAAACATTAACCCAAATATAACAATGTTACCTTTGCTTCACTATCTCAATACCATGTATATCTTATTGGAATATGTTTCATGTATTCTACTTGAAGTTTTCTTAATATACTTTAAAGGGGCAGTAGCACGTTTTAGGGGGAATATAAGGTGATGTCAGGAAAATGAAAATTAATGCTTCCAATTGAAAGACAATTTATTTAAACTAAATGGAGCAGTAATATTTCAAATATATAACGTTAGCCCTGCGATTCCCTTTTCTTACAAAAATGAATAAAAAGTGTTCACATTAAATGGCCGCCAATGGATTTTATATGAATCTTCATACTTTGTCCTCTGACTATGGATGAGTGGCTTGTCTAATGAGATTTTTACACTGTCATACATTTAACTTGAACTAACAATTATTAGTGAAAAAATTAAAGTATAAAATTATAAAAAAAAACGTGCTACTGCCTCTTTAAATCCTAGATATCAACCCTCGTTAGTAGACTAGATATCAGTAGAAAGTATCAAAAGTAGAATCAATATCTCTGACACTTCTCGCAATCTACCAGAAGCTGTTAATGCCCAATCATACCATACTCATCAAACATTAATAAATGTTATCATAACACCTAGATAATGTGTGTCATAATATTGCAGCCAACTCAGTTGAAGGGTCATTTCGACTGCGATATATAATACAATGGAAACGAAATTTGAGTGGATATCTTATACGTACTGTTAGGATCTAATTCGGTTTCAACCCCCCAAAAATATCATATTATACATTGTACCATTAACTCAATAGCGGTAGATATGAACAGATTTCTTCATTTCAGGACCAAAACATTTTGGTTAGGTTATAAATTATCTAGGAATGCTCTCCCGTAAAATTATTGCCTTGCGATTTCTCCTTACGTATGTAAATCAGAGTTTAGAACCAAATATCAATCATTTCCACATTCATATAAAGAGTCCTTCCAAATTAAGTGAGTTACATCTTTAATAATTCAAAGCAATGAGAGAAAAGGTACATTTTAACTCTTTCGCTGCCATTGATATTGATGTAAATTTATCCTGTCATTGACGTGTGAAATAATAAATAATGCTCAAGCATCGATAGGGGGCAGACAATTTCGAGATTTGACAGCAGTTAAAGTGGAAACTCGAAGCAACTGAGCAATCTTCCGGTTTGTTTGATTAACTGGTGTGCAGCACGTGAAACTGACAGCCAAGATGGAGGACAGGTCACGTGACCTTGCACGTGCTACCGTTTTAGCTTGAGCACACAGTATGCGCTGACATGAACGTTTGGTATTGTGTTTGCGTCTTGATTTCATCTGAATAATTAGCACACTGGTTAAATTTTCTTATACTACACAATGTGGAAGATCGCCTGCATAAACAATGATCGTTTGTTGAAATAAGACAACAGTCTACTTACTCAAAAATGATGTACGTAATTAAAACAAATGAATATTTTCAAGAAAACGATAGAAAAAATATAAAAACTTAAACGATACATTGTAATGAAACAACAAATGTGCCTTCGATATCACTTTCTTAAAAGTAAGCAATGACAACTTGTATTACATCTTTAGAATTTTCATTCATTAAAGATTACAGGTATATCAATCATTCACAAAAACGAAATCAATGTTTCCCTTCATTCACTTGAGTTTATTAACATGTTCAAAAAGAACAAAACAGATAGTTTGGTAGTGAGAACCGAATAATAGATAACGATAATTTGCATAGAAAGCTCTGCAAACTGAGTTATCCAGAAGCCTAGACATTGTTAACCCTCGCGGTGCCAGGCACTGCGAAGGGGAACTTGATAAACGGTAGATATGGCAGATCAAGGGTAGAGAGATAAGGAGACCAATCTGTGGTACTGACTAGACCAGCTCGTCTTGTTAAACTCTCTGAATAATCAAACTCCACTCGAAGTGACAAGTCGTGAATAAATCAGGAAGGCAACGTCGGGGGTAATTAACTCATTGAACAATGTTAACAGAAATATTAATACCCAAACACTTTGACAGCATTTAATGATACAATATGCAATATGATATTTGTTTTCATATCTATAAATAACATCATCGTCAACGGTAAATTACGTTCGTTATAAAGTCTGTATATATCTGTAAATAGAACATTCCTTTACAGAATCAATACATTATACAACTTCACCACGGTGAACTGAGACCAAGAATTCAATCATGTATTGAGCTTGAGATTAAATAATAGAGCAAATTGCATTTTTCTGGAATATAAACTAACTCAATATTGATAGATACAGAAAACATTTTCAAAAAATCAAATTCAAGATACCATCGAAGTAGGTATTTTATTGTACAATGTCGACATTTACTGCTAAATGGTGTTAAAACTCTCATCCACGAAATATTGTATTAATACCACACGTGCTTATCTATACATATCTAGTTTCTTTGTTAACCATTCATATTTTGATTCAATACTTTGTATGAGTTTGTGTCTTTGAATGTCTTATTGTTCATACATGACGTTGAAAATGACAAATGAACACTGATACAGATAGACAATTGTGTTTTTAAATGGTTTAGGTATTGTTAAAGCATCACATATAGACATATATCCTCTATCCACTGATCGATATACTTTCATCATTCTCGTATATCATCGGACATGGAATTATGAATACCTATCAACACATCAAACCTACTTTATGCTTTCAAGATGGCTTAAATCATAATCCTGAGAATGCATCATAGATAAACTAATCCATTGTTGTTCTATTAACACAACATATAATCAAGACATCAGACGCCAAATTTATCTAATTCAACAAACATAGTAAGCTTTATGCAATGGAAATTGTAGCCGTCTTCCACAGGGACATCAGGGGATTAAGACGGATCAGCTATAACATTGATGTAAATCTTTCCCTTATCCATTAATGTCAAAATTATCTCATTCTTGAACAAGAAGCAGATATATATATACATATGTATGTTATCTTCCTGAAAAGCGACCATGATCCTAATAAGTATAAGCCGCCATTGGTTCCTGTAGGTAGCGATTATGCTAAAATCTTTATTTCTTGACCAATTTCGTTCAAATTTGAGATGTAGGTTTATCTCAACATATGAAAACGATATATGAGTGCAAAAGTCCAGGTTTTGAATATTTTTTGTTATATTGTCCACTCCGAGATTCGAACCCCTGTGGTATGAACAGCCAAAATGCCAAGTAATCGAACGTCTTTCATCTTGTAATAAGTCTAAATAAACCATCTACATAAACATTATCAAAGTTATGGCAAATGCTCATGTTATTCATCCAGGATGTTGAATTCATGCCTATATGCGTTCACATGTCCTTAACCCTATTAAAGCAGACATAAAACTGGACGTTGCCTTCCGCAGCTATCAATGGCCACACACAGTGATCTCATCTCCAAGTAAAACCAACAAATAACTACTTAACCAGCAACAGGACGCCTCACATGTCTAGTTCAAGTGTAAAAGAAGCAAGGTTTATGCAATAACATGTCCTTCACTTTCATCGTAGATATTCAACGTTGCCAATCTTTTGCCAATGAATTCAAGCGAAACCAGACACTTCTAACAAACATTCGATCTTTGATTATGAAACGATTCATCATTAACCCTTTAAGACAGAAATCAGGCTAAGAACGTAATTGTTCCTAGTTTCTTTGGGGTGAAAGGCTGTAAACGTTATTAGACGCCAATTGTATTTGTGATCAAACTCATTCAAATTGTGTAAACACACGTTAAGGAAAACAAATGCCTACATGTTGCCACTCTAACACTTGGTTAAAGACATAATATTTTATAATATTACCGGCATTGGGTCATTTCCAACTGACAACAAACTAACACATTTCTGATATACTAGTGCGTTCCTTACAAGAGTAGAAGCCCATCTTACAACTATAATTTCTGAGCCTGAAATCTTACAAGAAAACTGAACCAATTCTCCACCAATGTCCCAAAGCAAAGGAAGATATTTCCAATTCGGCAATGTCTATGCAACACCTTTGATAACCGAGTCAAGCACGCCTGTCAATACTTCAAGTCCATTGATTAATCTTTAACTGACTACCACTCAAATCTTGACGAGCCACAGAGCAATGCGAGCTCGTTACAAGAAGCAGAAAACTACAAACAGGCACGTTCCATCGACTGATCACATCGAACCATGCGGGGATCAAATGGACTAGAAGCAAGACAGGAAGTAGACAAAGGCTGATTCCACTTCCGGTATGTTTACTTCCGGAGTCGGGACGCTTTCTGACACAATCAAAACTGGTTCCAAATCGTGACATATTCCTCCTGTTCAAGTGTAAGAATAAATTGAGGAGATTTGAAACCCTGACTACAGATTAACAAAGTCTAAGTATATTGAAGTTCCAGCTTAAGCTAATGCATCTTTGACCAAAATATCTCTCCGATAAACACACGCCTGGGACACAATATAACTGGAAGTAGCTCTTGTGTATGTGTACGCATCCATTGACGAGATATAGTCTTAAAGTACATTTAACAAAGTCTAAAGATATTTGATTTAGCATCTCCTTCGCTTCATCTTTGATGTTCGAGAATACCAAGCCAAGCGTTAAAGGAGCAGTAGCACCTTTTTAGTGGGAATATAAGGTGATGTCAGGAAAATGAAAATTAATGGTTCCAATTGAAAGACAATGTGTTTAAACTAAATGGAGCAGTGATAATTTAAATATATAACGTAAAGTTTAGACATGCGATTCCTTTTTCTTATAAAAAATGAATTAAAGGTGCTCACACAGCATGGCCGCCGATGGATTTTATGTGAATATTCATACTTTGTCCTCTGACTATGGATGATTTGCTTGTGTAATGAGATTTTGGACACTGTCATAATAATACATTAAACATTAACTTACAAGTATCAATGAAAATTTTGAAATATAAAATTATCGAAAAACGTGCTACTGCCCCTTTAAGCCCTCTAAAAGGATCTGCTCTGTAAGTAATCTTGGAGTAGCTGCATATCTAATCCATCTTGTACAAGGAATTGATTACAAGTGATAGGTCTCATCGATTATCATCGAACCCAGTACACCAGAAGCAGAAGCATGTCCATGGGTGAATTCTTACCCAATAAGGTCAAACGATTCTAACACGGAGTCATTTGATCACATGATTACTATCATGAGCTTTGTCTGAGAAATTGATGTGAGATATGTTTAACGCTACAAAAAAACATACCACTGCTCCGACAAAGTTACTAATAGTTCAAGTATCAATTAGGGCTCACAGTAACCATTTTAAAGTAACAATTTCATACTGGAACTATTATTCAGGGACTAACGTGAAATAATATGGAGAACAACTAAGAGAATTATGCAAGGGCCTCATGATATACAGCCTAAATCTCCGAGGGTCACCAGTGGTCGTAATAACTTCTTTAGATGAAAACAATCTGGTATTAACAAAACATGCAGTTTGATATTATACATAAGAAAGATGATAACTTTTTTACCTTTCGTAATCATAACAGGATACATACGTGTCGTTTTCTTACTTCTTTACAAAGGGGTAGGAACCTACGTCTATTATTTTGGATAAAAAACGCCGTTCATTTATTGAATTTTTACCATTTCTGTATACAGTCCATTCTCTCCCAACAGAGACAGATCAAGTCATGTTGATTTAGCCTCTGTTATATTACGCCGAATTTGTGGGATAGAATGGGAGATGCCTGATTGGAGGCAATCATAGTTAGTTGTGCAATCAGCGACGCTCTTCTTAAATCATCATTTTGGCTTCTAAATGATGGCAAAAGCATTGTGATATGAACCACCCTTTCAATGCGAGAAGCGTTGTCATTTGATAAAGAAGTTCAAATAGATTGTGATGCGGGTTTATTCCCCCCAGGGGAAACTGCCAGAACCCACGGATTTCGGCGTAATAGAACAGAGGTTAAATCAACATGACTTGATCTGCCTCTGTGGGGAGAGAATGTATACAGTCGAGTTGGTGATAGAAAGAAGAGTTTTCCGGCTCAACATGACCAAGGGTTACAAGCATTGATCCATGCAATTTGGACTACTTCATTAGCTGCGAATTGGAGTGGACGAGATCGAAACCATGTGATGCTCTGTGCATAGTTGACAGAGACTTCAACCAGACAGATGCGGTCCCCAGAAGCAAGTAAAAGTTCCTTTGAAGTTCAGAAACTCTCTGCAGATCGAAGGTTAATCTGAGAGCTGATGTAAGAGCGGAAGTGTCGCTTTGGGCTCCGTTCGCTTGGTTCACGAATGGTTAACGAATGATTGTAAAATAAAATTGTCGCGCATATGCATGCGTTTGCCGGGACACCGATGGTCGGAGTTAGGTTAATCTGAGAACTGGTGTAAGAGCGGAAGTGTCCATTTGGGCTCCGTTCGCTTGGATCATAAATTGTTAACGATTGATATCAAATCAGAAACTGTCCCGCAGTGACATGCAAGGACACATAATCGTCGGAGTATGGATGACGTTCAGCCGGGTTCTTACACACCTTCAGCGGTGTTGATTATGGTCAGATAAATGGCCTTGGTCGTTATATCTAACATCCGTCTGTCTTGTTGTCTCCTGGTTCACACTCGTCAGCATTTGTTACTTATCGAACTCAGCACATCGAGCCGGGTGTCACCATGAAAGATATTGGTCCTTTCTTATCTCGTAAAATGCCATTCTTAGTTTGACGTTTTTCGTCAACTCTTGTGGATGATTTGATTTATCTAAGAGCAGAGTATCTTTCATTAACCAGTCTCCTTTTATACGTTTTTTTATGGGATTTCTTTCGTGTGTCTTCACATGTAATTCAATTGTTTTTGAGTGATCTGCAAAATTTCATCAATTTTTTCATCATTTTCTCGTGAACAAATCAAGTGTGCCCTGACTTTCTTTGATGTTTTCTTGCATGTAAATCGATATCTTTTCAGCGTCTGGGTTGTATCTGCTCTATTTTCATAGTCATTCTCTCATCAAAATCAAATTGAATATCGTTATCTTTGTGGGATTTATGGGACGATGAACGCCTAACGATGTCTGAAAGTATCAAAGCTCTAATTCTTGACTGATTCTTAATCCAACGAGAAAATCTCAAATTCTTGTTCATGGCTAAACATACGAGCCTTATAGTTTTCTTTGGTTGAAACTTTGTTTGAAGGTATAAACGTGTCCTTTGCTGAAAATCAGAGGTTTGGAAGACACTAAGCAACACTAATGATTTATAGGAAAAATCAAACCTCGTTTTGTTTCAAGGAACTAGCATACATAAAACAGTTAAGATAACGAGATTGTCTGAAAATAACGTTTTCTATGTCTCGACTGT
Organism: Steromphala cineraria; assembly: GCA_916613615.1. Classification (NCBI taxonomy): domain Eukaryota; kingdom Metazoa; phylum Mollusca; class Gastropoda; order Trochida; family Trochidae; genus Steromphala; species Steromphala cineraria. The sequence goes on from OU744730.1 coordinate 10,987,612, forward strand.
TGTATAAAGCCATATAGCTACAACTTTTATAATCATCAAACTCACAAGCACAAGAACAATGTTAAAATTGTTGATAATATGTTTTGATAAAGAGACTTATTTGTTTTCATTTGCTTGTTGGCCACATGGGACTCTCTTTATAAATATCGCATTTCATCATGTAATGCCCATTACCGAAGTCCAACACTTTCTTCGTGAATAAATGTGGCCCCTTGTGGTCTTAATAATCCATATCCAGTAAGTTACAAGAGTCTTATACAGCGCCTAACTCATCCGTCTTCATTGAACACTTTCTCCCCAACCCTTGAAGCATGAGTTAATATCGTCCCTCGCCGTCCTGTTTTAGCTATCATTTCCACCCAGATAAAGCGCATTATCCTGCACATTACCCAGGCTTTATTGCGGACAACTCATCTATCTATTCTGATTACTCTCTGATTTATGTGGACGGAAAATGTCCGCTCGATACAAACCTAATTTCCGGCAACAGACAGGCGGGAGTATATATTCGTTATCAAATTCTCTTTTATGACTTCATAATTGAATCATAACCACCCGGTCGATATAACGCCGCTATAAAGGGATGTTTATACTATACTGTGCTATATCGCATAGGTACCGGGGCGGTATGGTACAGCATGGAATATGATGCTTTGGGATTATGAATTATTCTCGAAGGAAATATCTTCGTCATACACGCGTTATATAATCAATGCTTAATGATAACAATAGACAGGTTTATGCTATAGACTGCAAATCAACAAGAATGACATGTCAGGTTATTATCATGCCACGTATTTTACTGATTGTGTGATGTACATGTATTTCAATATGAAATGGATTACCATAACGCCACGTAAAATACTTCTTTTGCGAAATATTCCAATATGACACAAAATATCACAATGCCATATATTTTAATAATTGTGTTGTTTAATTCAATATGCAACAGATTATCATAATGCCACGTATTTAACTGATTGAGTTGTTTATTTCAATATGCCACAGATTACCACGCATTTTACTTACTTTGTGATATATTCCAGTATGACACAGATTATCACAATGGCACGTATTTTACTGATTGGCTGATATATTTCAATATGCAACAGATTATCATAATGCCACGTATTTAACTGATTGAGTTGTTTATTTCAATATGCCACAGATTACCACGCATTTTACTTACTTTGTGATATATTCCAGTATGACACAGATTATCACAATGCCACGTATTTTACTGATTGGCTGATATATTTCAATATGCAACAGATTATCATAATGCCACGTATTTAACTGATTGAGTTGTTTATTTCAATATGCCACAGATTACCACGCATTTTACTTACTTTGTGATATATTCCAGTATGACACAGATTATCACAATGCCACGTATTTTACTGATTGGCTGATATATTTCAATATGCAACAGATTATCATAATTCGACGTAGTTTACTGATTTTGTGCTTTGATATCAATATTCCTGAATACAAATGAAAATACAGCTGCACTGATATGTATATTAATCCAAATTCCAATATCATGATATATGACACAGCTGCTGCATCAACATAAAGAACATTAATATTACAAATAAAACCTCGCATGTAGACATTTCATAAAAGCACCACTGATTCCATTTCACAGAATTTCTGCCGATGTGACGGAAAACATTTAATTGTTATTTTCGCGTCTCAAAGTTCATATGTGTCTGCTTCATTAGAGTATTTGTATCTTCGAGGTGCCCATCACTTGAAGGAACATCAATGATGTGACAGGATGATATATGAGCTTGCATTCAAAAGTATTTTCAGCACAGACAACGAAACACTGTTGTTTGCGTGATATTACATAGACTATAACCTGATCAGTTACGGATGGAAAATGTTTTTTTAACTGGATAGTGTACGCGTTGCATCGGTATAAATTTGCCTTGAGTTTAAAAGTCACTTTCGATTTAACGCCGTATAGCAAATATTTAGGAAAAGCAATAAAGAATTCATTGATTCTAAACTTGATGTATTTTCGTATTCTGTATAAATGACATTTTGTTTAAAATCGAAATCGAAATCGAATATCTACCAAAACAGATGAACTGAACAATGAACATTTCATATGAACAAATATCGACGAACAGCTTGGATTAAGCACGCTTTAACAGTTCTGCAGAAAAGAGAGTAAAAATTTGTAGGTATCGATTGCATAAACAATTATAAAAGGTTCTTTTCAAATGGAACAGGTTGTATCAATTAGCCTTTTCGGTTGTAATGTTTTAAAAAGATATGATATACTTAAGGTTTCAGTGTCACTTTCGTAGTAAGAACTTAGCAACTGTCAACGGCAAGTATTTAGAGATCACTTTTGCTATAGATAGGAAAAGGTTAACATATTTGTTTCCATAGCAAATCAAACAGTCTTTTGTTTAACGTTGCATTCAACGTTGTACAATGTAAAACGTATTTGTTATAGTAAGATATGAAATTATTCAAGTTGCTTTATCTCTGTGCTATTAAATGATCAGTCAGACAGGTAAATGTTAATATTACGTTTTCTTATCTAACTAACTTACTGACATAGTTTGGATTCAACTTTCATATAGAAGTAAATGAAGTGAAAGTTTGGCTCCAAGTTTCTAACGTCGATGAAATAAGCAACGTCTTAAAAGTTTTTATGTTTTCTTATCAACTTAGACCTATCAGTAACGGAATAACGCCTTGAACAGTTCAAGTAAAGACTTTCTCAAAACCCGACTTAGACTAGATTAGTGTTTGCGTGACACCGCAAAAACAGAGCAGCCCCGAAACTTGGGGTTTCGCCTTACCCTGTTCCGCCTTCTACAAGCCTCAGCATATTGGGCATTTTCTTGTGACCTTGATGTTTGACACTCAAGGTCACGCAATCAATGAACACATTTCATTGAAAATAACATCAATGGATCGAATTAAAGTGTTTAAAGTTAAAATAATCCATTTTCTCAATATTTGTTAACCTTACTGTGACCTTGACCTTTGACAGTTCGTACCCAAAACCTTTCCAAAATTTTGTACTTCTCAAGAGATAATATATACAAAATTTAAACTTCATAGCACAAAAACTTTTCAAGTTAACGAGTTTACAAGGAATTTTTTGTGTGATTTTATAGCTCATGACCTTGACCTTTGACCTTGAAATTGAACATGTCATTTTAAGTCCCCAGAGGTGTAAAAATTACACATGTTTATGAGTTCTGAAAAGCTTAACGGGATTAAGTTATATCCAAATTAGTTGCACATTGCAATAACACAAATCTCATGATCTTGACCTTTGACCTTCAAGGTTACACGATCAATGAACACTCTTTATTGAGTATAATAATCTTCTATTGATTAAAAGTGATCATAGTTAAAATAAAGCATTTTCGCAAAACCATGCTAAAGTCGTGACCTTGCTGTGACCATGACCTTGGACAGATTGTAGCGAAAACCTTTTCAAAATTGTTTACTCTTCCAAGGATGATACATACCAAGTTAGAGCTTCATAGCACAAAAACTTTTCAAGTTATCGCGTTTACAAGGATTTTTTTAGTGATTTTACAGCTCGTGACCTTGACCTTTGACCTTGAAAGTGAACATGTCAAAATCGTTCCCCCGAGGTATAAGCAGTAAGTTATGAATACAAGTTCTGGAAAGCTTAGAAGAAAAAATTTATAGCCATTTTTAATTAGTATGTGCGCGGCGGACGCGGCGGCGGCGGAAACTGCTCAAAACCTGATAGCAGCCCCGTCCTTAGACGGGGCTGCTAATAAACCACTTACAGAAGGTCGGGAAGTACAAGGCTTGTCGCTACTTGAAGGATATCTAAAGAACATTTAAGTATTTTCTACCAAAGCATTGAAAGTCTTAAGGTAAACTGTAGACGAAGCAGATTAGCCGTTTCTAGTTCATCGTATACAATTATGCAATTGACTGACCTTATAATTCAAAACCCGACTTACATAATCCACTTACAGAAGGTCGGGAAATACAAGGCATGTCGCTACTTGAAGGATATCTAAAGAACATAAAGTATTTTCTACCAAAGCATTGAAAGTCTTAATGTAAACTGTAGACGAAACAGATTAGCCGTTCCTAGTTCATCGTATATACAGTTATGCAATTGCCTGACCCAGTATGGATAAGAACACCTGCTTTTTGTTGACCTTATCAGGCGGATATAATACAACCTGGATAGCCTTTACAGACATGTTGCGACATGTTGGTTTTATGATCTAAATAGTATACCATTGAAAGTAAACCGTGTTCACAATAGGGTGGTAATTCGACATTCGTCCAAAGAATGCATACTGAATTGTTTAGTAAGATTACTAATATTGATGTTTAGTATTCAATGCTGTATAACTCTTACGGCTATTTATCTTACCACATAATCTACATGTACCGGTTTCTAAGTTTTTTCACAAAAGTATTTTATGTACAAATTCGAACTGTCTATTTTATCGATTGTCAGTCAATGAGTATCTGACATAATTATTATATGTACCATAATTCTTCAAATGGACTAAATTTTAGGTATACTATTATTCAATGCTGTATAACTCTTACGGCTATTTCACTTACCACTTAATCTACATGTACCGGTTTCTGAGTTTTCTAACAAAAGTATTTTACATACAATCCGAACGGTCCATTGTATCGAATGTCAGTTAATGAGTAACTGACATAATTATTATATGGACCATAGTTCTTCAAATGGAATTTTTTTTAGGTATACTATTATTTAACTTCAGTACTGTTTAAGTGTTGTTGGTTGTGCTACTTTTGAAATACATATAACATATACTACCTATTACTAACTATACACTACCTAAAGATATTTCTTCAAAATTTGTGTCACATATGAAATTTTTGGCACACATTTGTGATAGAGCTATGTTTATATGTTTAACGTCGTTGTAACGTTTGACTACATTGTGGTACATGTTCACTACAGTATGTAAACATGTAATACATCTATGTCATTTTTTAAATTATATTTACAGTTGTGAAATGTTTTATACAACGAAGTTAATATATATTAAATTGATAGATTGACTGCATTGTGGTATATTTGCACTTCATTATGTAAAAGTACATGTTTTATTGTTTTATTACTACACAAGAAGATCTAATCTCCGGTTTTGTTTTCCTTCTACACGAATTACGTTTTAAATTTTGTAATAACATTAAGGCGCATTTTGTACATTGAGTAAAAATACGATATGGCTAAAATACGGTACAAGAAGATCTAATCTCCAGTTTTGTTTTCCTTCTACACGAATTACGTTTTAAATTTTGTAATTACATTAAGGCGCATTTTGTACATTGGGTAAAAATACGTTATGGCTAAAATACGGTACAAGAAGATCTAATTTCCGGTTTTGTATTCCTTATATTCGTTGTTGTAAATTCTAACAAAATTTTGGTACATTTGGACTACATTATGTAAAAGGTAATTTCTACTCCAGTACATACAAGAATACTCATCTCCGGTTTTGTTTTCCTTATATCACGTTGTTGTACATTCCAACAAAATTGTGGCTCCTTTGGACTACAATATGTAAAATTCAATTTCAACTCCAGTACATACAAGAAAACTTATCTAAGTTTCTTTTCCTTACATTAAATTGTTGTAAATTTAAACTGCATTGGGTTGTATTTTCACTTCATATTGTAAAAGTACATTTCAACTCCAGTACATACAAGAAAACTTATCTAAGGTTTTGTTTTCCTTACATCACGTTGTTGTGAATTCTGACCATATTGGGCTGTATTTGCACTTCATTATGTAAAAGTACATTTTTTTGAATACAGGTTGACAAGTTCATATGTCCTGGTTTGGCTTTTCTTATTTTACGTTGGTGTAAATTCTACCTACATTGGGGTGCATTTGCACTAGATCTAGAAGAAAATTTCTAACTTCAGCAAAGACGTTCCAATCTCTGGTATATATCTTCAACACGTTGAGATGTGTTACTTTTGAGCTACATCACACCACAAGAGTACATCTAAGCCTTCTTGGTCACTAACCTACTGACGCCAATGTATCTAAACAGAGCTGATATGTATGAATAAAATATGTAACCTAGTAACAACATTCCACTTTTATAACCTCACATGCATCACTATTGACTCGAGAGACAGGGTTTGTATTAAAGCTCCATTCTTTAAACTGATTAGAAAGTCAATTTCAACTTGGAATCAATCTTTTTCAGACGGGAACTGCTGTCGGTGCCATCCGAAGTTTCTGGAAAGAGCTCTGTGATTAAATCTTGGAGGAAGTAGACAACGTTGATGACGCTCCAAAAAGAATCGCTATCGATATTGGTCAACTTCTTTGGTAAAGGTTAGGAAAAGAAAATGTATAGGGTCGCCATTCTCGGAAACTCTCCTACATTAGAAACATCTGCTGAAAATTGAAAAATGATTGTGGAGTCGGAGCCTATTCTTTCTTCTAACTTTATTGTTGCCCAAATGAATATTAATGACTTTTGTAGAATATATTTGGCAGCATATTTCATTAAGATATAATAGACTATTCATCACCTTTACTTTAAATATTCGATGTCATATCATATTTAGATATAATCTTATTGAATATCGCAAAAAGGCAAAACCATAGCTAGAACACATTACTTTGATTAGGAAATAATGATATCTATCTTTCTATGAGTTAATTCTTACATCATTGAGAACGTTTATATAAGCAAACATGCCCATAAACTTGCCAATAGAGAACAATAAAAGCGATGAAACCATATTGTGAAGTACAACGCATAACTCTAGCTCTTGAAGCATGGCAACGTCAGAAGAATTTCTAGCTCAAGTAAAAATATGTTGGTTCTTTGTTAGCAAATGACACCCACACAGAACGAGCCTGTGAAAAGAACAATAGCAGATATTTATCGTGACAAGCCCACGTCGTTTAATTGTTACACATTACAAAGACAATGTCATACGTCTTCAATACACATAGCTCCTCCAGGATTCAATTCAGAGTTATCTCCCTTGGCTGGTGAACTTTCAATACACGTTATCTGATTAGGACATTTGAATCACCCTTAACTAGTCACAATCTAGGACTTGGAGAGTGCTTTAACATACCACAAATCAGAGCTGACAATATTAAGAGCTTATTGTCCATTACAAAGGGTTGTCGGTCTCAGTGCAGACAGATAACGTAATTTCACGTTCACAAAGGGACGTAACTCTTGTTTCCGGTCCAATTAAGGGGTCTTGGCTAAAATCGATTTTCACGTAATTATCTTCATTCATGATTAACTTTTATACTACCACATGTCCGAAGTGATCAAGATACCGCTGTGAACACAAGTCCTCTTAGATCTCGCGTTATTGAATACGAAATTCGGTTTGTAAACTCCTGAATGATGTGTAGAATACTAAACGATATCATGTTTAATACCATTTAATAAAATATATAAAGGCTTGTTACAAGATGAGACTACTTGGATATCATTAACAGTGTTTTTTGCTAAATGTTGTTCCCAAAAAAGCCACGTCACTTTGCAGCAACGGGATTTAAAACAATGTGACTTTGTAGTGGATTTATTGCACAGCAATATTTCAACTGGTTGAATACATGTTCGTTTCTCATGGTTCATCATAAATAGGACCATCCATTTGGACCAATGAATTATCACAAGCAGATCAATATTGGAAAATATAAAATGATGAACGATCACGATCCTTGAGGTTATCTAAAGACCCACTTCCGGTTATCACTGATTTCATTTTGATCTAGAAACACTCAATGCAAACATAAGTTCCCTTATATGCATAGTTCATCATCACATTAGAGTGTTAGTTTCACAATGAAAAGGTCATGGAAATGTTAAAAAGATGTCCAAACTGTTAACAAACAAATTCACTTTTTACAAAAAGACAACCAAATCTTAACAAGTGTGGGCGTCTTTTGTGTCTGTTTTGTCTAAAATTACCAGGTGTCCGTTCTGTGGACTCAAGTCACGTGATGGAGTGTCACGTGAGCTATTGTTGTATTGACAGTAGGAACGTGCTGTTGTTTGCACAGCCTACACACAACAGATACAAGACAAATACAGACAGTGCGACCCCTCGCTGACACCTGCCGTATCAACACAATCAACATCTCTACTCTAGCACCACATGAACAACAACCACGATGTTATGATAGACTTGGCACCGTCATGGAAATATTAGAAGGACAACATAGAACTCGGCCAACACAAGTTCATCAATCTTCATATCTGAACTCTCACAATATGATCAGTGTATCATTTCAATTAAACAAATTTAAAATTGACTTCCGTTTGACATTCATTCTATCAGACTCCCAGGGCAATATATATCAAAGTGGATTTTTTCTTCTAGAAAAATAATCACGTAATAGGAATATCCAACAACATCCTTGACCTATTTATGCCAAATACAATTATACAATAATTTCAAACGCTTATAAGAAATCAATGCATAATTAATATACGTTTATGAATTGACAATAGGTATTCAAGCAAAACGTATTAACAACAATTTCAATTTCAAAATGTCCTTTTGTCTCCAATTTACATGAGAAGATAGTTTCAGTTTACAGTAGTATGACTTAAGCAAGACTATACTTCCTCGCTATTGAGAGAACCGGAATATGTCTCACTAACCTCGCAGATGGGATATACAGATAGTAAACCATCGGATATGACTTGTTATCATACTGTATGTGGGTATATTACGCTGCATGTTGTCACATTAATCTGTTAGCGGTAATAATACACCACTTCTGGTCATATTACACCGCTTGTGGTCATATCACACTGTTTAAGGTCAGAATTATTTTATAGGTCATATTACACCGCTTGTCGTCATGTTTCATTGTTATAGGTCATAATACACTTTACGTGGTTATATATATACTACATCGCTTGTGGTCATATTAACCTTGTCAAGGTCATAATACACCACACTGGTCATATTACACTGTTTAAGGTCATAATACACTGTTTAAGGTCATCATACACTTTATGTGGTTATACTACATCGCTTGTGGTAATTTTACACTGGTAAAGGTCATAATACACTTTGTGTGGTTATATCACACCGCTTGTGATCATAATACACTGATAAGGTCACGATACACTTTACGTGGTTATATTACATCGCTTGTGGTCATATTACACTGGCCAAGGTCGTAATATACTTTGTGTGGCTCTATTACACCGCCTATAGTCATATTACACTTATAAGGACATAATACACTTTGTGTTGTCATATAACACCGCTTGTGGCCATATTACATTGTAAAAGGTCATAATATACACTATGTGGTTATATTACACCGCTTGTGGTCATATTACATTGTTAAAGATAACTTTATGTGGTCATATTACACTGATTGTCATATAATATGAAATATACGGCTAAAAATTCTTATCATGTTGTTTGCATCCATAATACCATACAAGTGGATATGGTTATAGAACTGTGTGTGCCATAACAAAGCTAATTTCACTAATATGCAAGTGATTATTATGACTGTGGTTTAAACAAAATGCCTGTGCCTGCATGGAATCACATGTTACTATATTTTATTTGACATATTTAAACATATGATGTTCTTTTAAACAACGCAAATCTATTTCCTTATTAAAATAATTAAAAACTGTTCACACAAAAACGACCGCCAACAGTTTCATCTTGATACTTGATAATTTCTTATACGAGCCGGTTGAGAATGGGATGCTGGACCCTCTGCATTTGACTTTAACTTATATTTATTGGGTGAGGTTGGGATTCGAAGATAATTTTTCAATGTGCTACTGTCCCTTTAAGATGTTCACCCAGAGGATGAACAAAATGTCCTCGTTTGTCTGTCAAAAGTCTCTGCTTTTCTAATGGGAGGATGTTCACGTCAAAGTTTGAACATTGTAAATGTCAGATTAAATGTCGACACTGGTTTTCTGACTGCTTGGGATAGCTAACACTGGGAGGGGGCATATAAAACACTTTTGAACATAGTAAGTTGCTATATGTAGTCTTAAAGATAATGCTCTTTTGAAGAAAGTTGTTATATGTGCTCTTAAAGATAATGCTCTTTTGAAGAAAGTTGTTACATGTATTCTTAAAGATGACACTTTTGAACATAGTTGCTAAATGTACTCTTTAAGATATCACTTTAAAGATAGTTGCAACATGTCAAATACTATATATTCCCTGTTCCTGTAAGGAAATACAAATATTCTATTTTTTCGTATTTGAGTGATAACGGAAAGGAAGTATCGACCATATCCATAAAATCAACATTACAACATCACAGCATTTCGCTTATTCGTCATATTCAATATCACGCTGAATAACAAGTAGGGACAATAATCCACATGTATTATGTTATAGCAAGCCGGCGAATATACAGTGTAATGACTAGTAGACTTACTGTTACACACTGAGTGACCTATATAGCACATAGTTGCACACTAGAGAGGTTATCCCGGGTCATGTTACACGCCTACTCAGCGTTACATACTTGTGAGATCACCTTACATGCTTAGCTACATGGATAACTTCCTATAGGTATTTTTAGCGAAACAAGGATGTAGAATGGGAAATAACAATGTAGGGATATAACATTCAAGGACTGTTTCTGTATTTGACTGTGAGATCGCTACTAGAGTCTTTTAAGGGAACTTAGAAGTGGTATAGATAGGAACAGTAGTCTTCTGGATAACAACATCTTTATTGTGAAGTATGTTCTGGTACATACATATATAAACATACTTGGGTCTTTCTCGTACAGAGCCCATGGGGATACTATTCGTAAGATCAGTTGAAATTTGAGACATATCAATTTAAATGTATTTTTTTAAGATGTGCCTATCTGAAGAAGGCATTAGTTTGAAAGATGAAAGAGTGACACGTAAGCTTTTAAATGGACAGTAGCACGTTTTTTGATAATTTTATATTTTAAAATTTTCACTAATAATTGTACGTTAACGCTAAATGTATTATTCTGATAGTGTCAAAAATCTCATTACACAAGCCAATCTTCCATAGTCAGAGAACAAAGTATGAAGATTCACCTAAAATCCATTGGCGGCCAGTTTTTGTGAACACCTTTAATTCATTCTTTGTAAGAAAAGGCAATCGCATGGCTAAACTTTACGTTATATATTTGAATTATTACTGCTACATTAGTTAAATACATTGTCTTTCAATTGGAACCATTAATTTTCATTTTCCTGACATCACCTTATATTCCCCCTAAAAACGTGCTACTGCCCCTTTAAGTGACAAAAACTGAAAACAAAGGTATAGAACGAAAATCCAGTGAGCTAATCGGTACTAGCTTGATAAATTCAGTGACTCGACTCCATACCCAGGGTGTGTGTTGAAGTCTTTACATATGACTCACCATGTCTATTCGTGTTCATTATTTTTCCTGTTTGTTTGTCTGTCTGTGTATCACTTTAATGACTTATCCTTTACTTTCAGTATTTACGTCCAAACTGAATTATTCCAATACATAACTTATATGAAGAGCATTTTAGAACTTAGAATGACATAATGAAGAGGAATATATGGATGACAACTTCTTTATCCATGGTATGCGATGTTTCGACACAGATTCTTGTTTCGCATACCATGAATAAAGAAGTTGTCATCCATATATTCCTCTTCATGTTATTGCAATACATGACAGTTCTGAAAAAAAATATTAAACTATCGTTCTTCAACAACAATCGTTGTTAAAATGACGTGATAGATGCAAGTTAAAATGTCCGCGAACCAGTGCTTATCTTTACTGCACTAAGTGACACCAAACTGAACCAATCCAACAAATGCTTCCGAAGAATATGTCTTGAACTGAGTGATCACTCAACACTCTTTCTCTCTATGCTACCAGTTCCAATACTGACGAATCAGTAGTAACAATCTTTGATCAACTTCTCTAGCTAACTGTTTGCAATACGATGTGACCGATCACTGTGGAAGCGGATTGTTTCGTGCAGTTCTCCAGGGAGCTGTTATCTCTAATCTGGTCAAGTCGAGTGTCCGTGATTATGTCCTGCCATCTGTTCACTTGACCTCGTATGGCCGCATAAAGCGGGAAGGGGTTTGAAAATGTTTTGGGTCACGTAAAGTTATTCATGCTTATTCATGTGGTATACAAAGTCGAAAGGAACCCTATGGTACAAGACCACATACGGATAAATTAGTTTTGTTATGAACTATATAGAAGATATCAGGTCCATATCACAGTTAGTTATTAACCTCATGGTCGCCAAAGGATTCTTATTTGAACATTATTTTGACAGCACCCAAAGAATATCACGTCAAAAGCAAACCTGTGCAGCAAGGTCTAAGAGTGTTTTCATGTCAGTTTCGTAATGAATTGTAAATGAATTTACCATCTCCACAAAGATTGTTAACCCCCTTGCCGTCAGGGATACAAATGTAAACATGATACGGACAGCTCTCTTTGTATACAACACTTCACCGTTAGTAAAATGCAACATGTATATCACCAGAGACTGTATACGAAGAATCAATAGCCCTTTCACAAAAAAGGAGTGTCATGATGGCCCATGTCTTTGCAATGGGCCAGTAGTGGAAATCAAGGACAGATGATATAGAATGAATAACCTGATTAACACTGATCTGAAAATCTAGTTGAAAGTACAGGACACCGCCTTTAATTAACAACTCCATGAGAAAGTAGTCAATATCAACATAACCTCCATCCCACTAGCTTAGATATCAGGGTATGGGTGGGAGTAATGCGGAAACATATACGTCGATGTAGCAGGATACATGGCACTCAGTAAAACAGATATAATGTCTAAACGAATTTTTCCACAAAAGTGGCCATTTGAAGATAGAACGATGTTATAACCGAGTAAATCTACCCTACACGTCGCAATCTTAAATGTAAAACGGTCTCATTTACTTTTCAAATTTTCGTCTGTCTATTAACAGTAGAGATCATGCCCACAGTCATTTAATCTTTATCTTATACATAACACAAATATTTGTAACAAATAGTGTCAACATTAACATTTTAAAGAGGTTATGCAATGTATTTTTTCTAAGAATGATAGATCAATATCTCCAGTACCAATGACACCTGAACATTTCATCGGCACACCTGCCAGCCTTATATACATTATTAGAATTATCTGCAGTATTTCTGTCAGCTGTACGTACGTTTCACTCCTTTTACGTGTCGTAACTCGTAAAACACACCATCGGATTGTTACCATCTATAAATAACGTGGATCTAACATTAATGCACCTTATGAATATTCCAATCGTCTCCCATACCAACTGTCAGACTTCACGGGGGAATTTCGTTCTGCTTGGTAACGCGAAGTTACATTTAATTCTTAACTAATCATGTGTTGACCTTATATTGTTTTACAGATCTAGTTCGAATCTAAGAAATTCGCTGGGAAACTCGTCGTGGGAAAGGACTGTCGTCTGATCGCCAACTTAGGTTTCATGTGGCAAGTTCTGTTTGATACATAAATTAATCTTATGTTGACCTGATAATTTGTAAACAGAGATAGTAATATCCAGGACAAACCCTAAACTGAATCCTGGTAAAAAAAACCTTTGTAACACAGATCTGCAAAAATCAGTTTCGTGAAGGAAGTTCTGCTTGGTAACATGAATTTATATTTATTTCTTGTTTAATCTTGTGTTTGCCTTTTTTTATACAGACCCAGTTATAATAGATATCGTAAAAGAAGAAATTCTCTTGGAAACTGAAGTCGTGGCAAAAGCCACTGATCACAAACTGTCAAGGTTTTTGAAGGAAGTTTGACTGACACGAATTTATATTTAATTCCTAAGCTTATCTTGTATTGACCTTGTATCGTGGAATACAGAACTAGTTGATTTCGACGAAATACTGAGAAACTGATGTGGCTTCGTGGCGAAAACCCTCCGTCGAATCGATCGTACCTTAATCATAGCGGCATGATCGATCTATAAGCTTTGATTTTTCGAAAAGGTGCTTAAAAGATTTATAGTCATTCAGTCACGTTAAAAGATTTATAGTCATAGAGATTAACGTTATTTTCAAAAGCTCACGAGCTATATTCCCACGTAGACTTGTGCTAGCATACCAGTCACTGTTATGAAGCCACACGTTTTGACAGTTCAGGTTTGACAGCTGACGGTCTATGCTAATCCAGTATTCAATAGCTTTATGAATATTCCCATTAATAGGTCAGCTGTACTGACACTTTGCATATGCATGAATGCATTCCGATCACAGTTTATCGTCTATCACAAACAATTAACAGCATGGATTCGCATCGCTAATTATACAGGCAATAAACGCTCGGCTCTGAGCTTGAGAATGTAAATTAAATTTATAACAGAGCTACACTCCAAACATGACTGCCTTACCTTTAGGGTTCGCCATGTCCCTGTGTTGAATGATACGGAAGGGTATTTTGTATGTCCTTATTCCACAAGCGTCACTCGGAACTGCACAGGACGTTTAATGCCTCCACGGCTTAGCGCTCGAACACGGCAAAACCGAGTGACTCACACGGAAATCAATCGGTAATTGTCGAAATGAGTTGGTAGCGAACAGAACCTGAGTAACACACGCGTCCAGGCGTAGAATTGAAGGATGTATTCAGCTTGAAATGGCAACATCTAAGGGAGGTAACTGCTGTTGATTTAGGAACTCCTGTTCATTCGTTGCTATGAGGATGAGAAAGAAAATTTGAACCCTTTCTTTGTGATCAGGACCGATTATTCCCTCCAGTGTTTAAAGCTGTGGCACTGAAAATAAACATCCCATCAAATCGCTTTCAAATTTAGGAAATGAATTTATTACATGTCTGGGGCAAACGAAATGTTGGGTCTGTCTTTGATGCGGGTGATGAATTAAGAGCGCCGAGTTCATCAGAGATTGGAAAAAAAACGTCAAACAAAGAACAGCTGCCTTTGTGAACCAGGGCGTTTTTGCATCACTTAATTATCTGTACCCTCGCGAATTGAAATAATTTCAGTTTATTAAACTGCAATTCATTAACAAAAATCAACACTTTGAAATAACATTCATAATGTAAAAAGTAGGTGGTCTATTTTAACAACAGTAAGTTGATAATGATCTTTTTATTAATTGGAAATCAAATATATTACAGAATGTACGTAACCATATTTTATCACAATATTCAACTCAATTCTGATTATAAAAGTAAATATTCTTATTCATATATTTTTTTATGAAATACCAATAATTACTTAAAATTCTTATCCTTTTTAGCTATCAAAATCTAGTGAATTATTAACTCGTCTCTTGCCAAGTCCCTTATCTTGTTTAACTTCCTTGCCAGGTCAAAAACTAAAGATGCTATCTTTTGTGAAATCTAGTTGCTGTAATATGACAAGACCATTCATCAATTCTCGCTGATTTTTTAAAGGGGCAGTAGCACGTTTTTAGGGGGAATATAAGGTGATGTCAGGAAAATGAAAATAAATTGTTCCAAATGAAAGACAATGTATTTAAACTAAATGGAGCAGTAATAATTCAAATATATAACGTAAGGTTCTGCCATGCGATTCCTTTTTCTTACAAAAATGAATTAAAGGTGTTCACACAAAAATGGCCGCCAATGTATTTTATGTAAATCCTCATACTTTGTCCTCTGATTATGGTTGATTGGCTTGTGTAATGTGATTGTTGACACTGTCAATATAATACATTAGGCATTTACTTACCATTATAAGTGCAATTTTTAAAATATAAAATTATCAAAAAACGTGCTACTGCCCCTTTAAAGGGACACTCCTAATGTTGAACTTTTTCAGAAAAGGTAATAGAGAAAAAGAGGATAGCCTACTGTTTATCAATCAGCCAAGCACCAATTTTAAGATCATTATGATTTAACACGAATCATCCGAGAATAATGGTATTTATGTTAACAAACAACCATAACTGACTCTTGCGATAAATATAAAACACTTTTACGTTTGTGCAAATTATAAAATCTTTGTTTTCATCTCAAAACTATAATCCTCCATCCCTAAGTGAATATTTTCATCTCTTCTACATTATAGCAGCATATATTGTCTTTTGGCAGTGATGGGGTTAAGGCCTATAGAAGTTTCAATCAATTATGGTAAAATGGCAACACTGCATTAAGTTATATAATTGCAATTGAGTTGAATATGCTTCGAAATTTAAGTAAAGGAAAAGGCCTATTTAATTTCAAGTATCATTTTAAGGTTTCCTTTAATTTGTTCTTAAGTGACATAATGTAATCACAATGCCCCTTCTTATCCCATTGAACTCTGAGAGAAACTAACCAATCTAACCTTGATGCGTTCTTATCTGAGACCTGCTCCATTGGAGTAACAGTAGGTGAACATTGCATTCCAGCCAATCGGCGACGAGGCTGGAAAGCATCTTGTATGGTTTTATATTAAACGGTCCTCTGGTATTCGGAACTACACGAAGGTGAAGGCCGGGTTCCTGACCGGAACCCTATGGAACACTACTCAGGTCAGAAATGCAACACGGCACGAGTGATAGGCTTAACATGTTTCAATTATTTTGATAGTAGATGTCACTGTTTTGTTTATTCCTTGACTATTCAGTGTATTAATAACTAGATAGGTGAAATAATAGTCCAATAAACAGGTGCCGGACAAAGAGGCTGTTATTTCAGAATCGTCTGTTTGTCTGTAATGAATCACTGACAGGATTTCGTGCTTCTAAATCAGAGACTATATATATATAGTGTCTCTGGATAAACCTAAGGTTACAAAACAAGGTCTCAATGACACCAAGTCGTTTGCTCAAGATAAACGTATATTTAGTTACAAGAACTATAGAACTGTTACAAGAGTATGCAGTCATTTAAGTTGCAGTTGCACACTAACAGTAGATGGTTTGTCACGAGTCACGAGTTTTGAGATTTTACAGGCGCTTCTCAACAGCAAATGTATTACCGGGTATATCTATGTCGTAACTGTCTATTTAAAATTGACATTGTAGGAAATTTTGATAGACATTATAGTATTTTAAAATAAGTAATATAAATTTGTTAAACATGATTTCTTTATTAAGTCACTGCCTCCGTGTGTGCTAAAAATTACAATATCAAAATAATATAAAAGTGACTTAAATCAAATTTCTACTTATCTTACTACCAGTGATTCATTACACGCCCTTGTAGTAGGACAGACAGACAGACTGAGAGACAGAAGGAAGTACGGATATGGCCAATTGAAAGTGCCATGATGCCACAGTTGATGGTATCCGGAATAAGCTGGAAATAAACATTGCAACTCATTATAGACAATCGCCAGGCTCTTTTAGTTAAGTGTAGGGTGGGGTTTTGTCGAATATGTAATGTAGAATGTACTTGTTGATAAGTGGTGTTTATATTAAAATACTATCACATTGCATCATTACAGTTGTATCCTTAGAGAGTTATATCTTTAGTAAACGCTGATATCAAGTTCTGTAGTATATGTCATGGCGTTATTGCAGAAATGTTGAAAGGTCTAGATAATTGCTGGGTCAATTTTAAATTCTTTACAAATGATAAAAATACAATAATTACATCATACTACATATTAGCCAAGACAAAATTGAATAGATTTTTAAAATAAGCCTTTTACAACATTTCCATCAAGATATGTCTATCTAGATTGTCCGTTCATGTTTAAATTGTAAAGTCGTTTAGGAAAAACAGTTTCTTCGACATTTCAACATAACATTTTTACCTGATAGAAATAAACGCCGAGACAGGTCTCTGCTAAAACACAGCGAGATGTGCATAACAACAGAGACATGTCACATCGATATAAAATATCACCAGTTTAATTCCATAATCAAACAGCGGACACATGTGTCTGTGTCGGTTATGAGAAATGTTCAACAAACAGCCCGCCGTTATCTGAGAATGTTTGTTTGACGTAACAGTTACGTGTTGACCATTGGGGCGTGTTCAGGAGTGGTGGCGCTCTGCTTTTGTTATACCTAAGTGACTTGTATCTATTTCAAAGCATTTCCCCTTTGGTTTTGTCGAACATAATGGACTTATTTTTATACTGTATAACGTTTATAAATGTTTGCTTGATGATTTCATGTATGATGTTCATCGGGTTTTCGTTTTGGCACATACTGCTTGTGAGATTATTTGATTGACGAGGCTTAAAAGGTCTAGTACTTTTCCGTTTTCTGCTTTGGACATATGCTGGAATTAGTGTGTGTAATGTTATTGTATATTTTTTTAAGGCAGAAACATATATACACGCTGCCAGGCAAAAAGGTCCATCACGTAATCTTAAAGGGACCCGCCGTCCCCAACCAAATGGCCTTCGGCCCGTGCTGAGAAGCCTGCTCATTAATGAGCTGAGCTACGCTTTACCGCTGAGATGGGGAGAAGAGAGCGGTTTAGGGTTCGCTTTTCTTTAGGGGAATCCCCTCGTTAATCATGCGCGCTGATTGGTTAATAATACATCCACTACTTTTGACATATATATAACGTCTTAGTTTCGTAAGAGTATTTTAATTTTAATATCCAAACGAATACGCTTGCCAAGACATTGTAAGTTTTCAACTTTCCCTAATGACTGGAATATTTACAAAGCGTCATGAAACTTACTCAGTGAAACAATGCTAAGGATTTTCTAATTCTGATAAATTAATTTTTTTAATTATGCTATTTTCATACAATCTCAATTAATGTCTGAATTACATGACAACGGTAAAGTGTTTTTAAAAGGAAATTGTATACAAACAGTATTGTCTGTATATCATGAACGCATTCTTCCTTGTTTATTTAGAGTCCTCTTTGTTTAAATCACCACAAAATGTTATATATCTGTTTATATCGGAATGGTATAACCATAAGAATGTGGTTTAAAACATATTTATTTCAAATAAGAATTGTATTGGTAAACAAGCTTAAAGCTGATGTCAAAACCGCTCCAAAAACAAGATAAGGAACATGTCATGGTTTATTTACAAAATATTAGTATTTAGCTATTGTTTGTTTCCCTCTGCAACAACTTTCAGACCACTTTAAGCTCTGTTTTAAACATCCAGGTCAGTTTTAAAGGTAAGGTCTAATTTCTCTATCTTAAATTCGTATCGTCAAAGTCTCTTTGAATTAAAAAAATATTTACAACGAACAAGATAAATCAATCACTACAAGCTTTCAGTACCATAAACCGATACTTGTGGACCATAAGCGCTGTCCTACTGAACACGCCTCTCTGGAAGAGCACTTCAATGGTTACTCAACATGGCTGAGTACAGGTTGCCGATAAGCAACCGTTAAAATGGAATACTAATGTCAAACCCGGCAACAAATAGCTGACCCAACAACGTAATCTTTACAGCAACCAGTGGGACACTGTAGTGGAACTGTCTGATATGGAGGTGTAATTACAAGCTTTGTTAGACGTATTTGTCTTCTAGATTAAGCCGCTGATGCTATTTGTGTTAACAGTATTAACAGCATGTCTGGGTTCCGGAATTCTTATTTCCCCTTTCAATTCACGTTTCCAAATTGAACGAGATGTTTTGGTTGAGTTCACGTAAAATAGAAAAAGTGCATGGGTATTCAAGGACTTATCCTCTTGGTTAATATAACTCGGTTCATTTTATGTTTTATAATGGACAATATGTAGTAATGGATGGGTGAGTCGATGGCTTGATGGATGTATATTTATATTTATTTATGGATGGATTACTGGCTAGATGGATTGCTAGCTAGTTGGACGGATCGATGGATGGATAGATTCATCAGTGGAATCAAAATTGATGGATGGATAGATTTTAAATGGTGGATGGAAAGATGTATGGTTGGACGGAAAGATGTATGGCTGGATATAGGATTGGTTGATGAAAGGATTTATGTATGGATGGTGGAATGGAGAAAGGAAGAAATGGTGGGTTGATTTTAGTTGGATGGATTGAAGGCAGGGTTGATAGATTGCTGGATGTTAGATGGGTTGATTGATTGATAGATGGATGAAAGATCGATTGATGGATGGTTGGATTGCGGGAGGGAAGGATCGGGAGAGGAGGGAAGGATCGGTGAAGGATGGATGGATGAATATATGGAGGAATGGATAGATGAGTGGTTGAATGGATGGATGGAGGAATGGTTGGATTGCGGGAGGGAAGGATGGGGACAGGAGGGATGGATCGTTGGATAAAGGATTGATGGATGAATAGATAGAAGAATGGATAGATGAGTGGTTGAATGGATGGGTGGGTGGATGAATAGATAGAAGAATGGATAGATGAGTGGTTGAATGGATGGGTGGTTGGATGGATTGATGAAGGATGGATGGATGAATAGATGGAAGAATGGATAGATGAGTAGTTGAATGGATGGGTGGGTGGATGAATAGATAGAAGAATGGATAGATGAGTGGTTGAATGGATGGTTGGATGGATGGTTTGATGAAGATATGGGTGGAAGGATGGATCATGGGTAGATGGTGCATATATGGATGAATGGATGGATGTTGTAGTGGTAGATGACTGTGTTTCGGATAAGTATGCAGAATTGATTGATGGATGCCGGATTGATGGATTGGTGGATAGACAGATTGATGGATGTATTGATGATAAGATGGATGTTGGATAAGGTTGGATAATTGGATTAATTGGCGTTTGGTTGGGTGGAATAACAGATTGATAATGGATTGTTAATGTTGGAATGGTGGGTGGATACGAGATCGGATTGATGAATAGATTGGGTGGTTGGTTAGTTAGATGGACTAATGAATAAATGCGTAGGTTGGTGAATTGCTGGTGCTTCGCCGTGCATTTTCAAGTACTAAATTCAAAAGATGCGCCTGTAAAATATTATAGAATTCGGCGTGTCCGTACACGTTTTATTAAAGGGAATCAACTCTTTCAACCTTATCAAACAAGCCCAAGATATGACAAACAAAATTGTTATCACTTGAAGGGATATAAGTGGACGTTTTTATGTTATAGTTCATGAAATATATTGTATTGGCTGTTTATAAATATGGACATTATACAAAAATTATGGTGGTGGTGAAGGGTGCGGTTCGGGTGGCAATGGCACAAGGAGTTAAGAATGTTTCAACATTTCAACTGTTAAATCTTTGGATTCCTCGCTGTTTGAACTTTAGGTTGGTAAAACCGCAAACATGTTTAAATCGCGTTCTGTCGTGGTATATAAACAAGGCACTTAGACATTAACATGCACGGGTAGGGAGACGCGTAGAGAAACTCTTCAATAAAGTTGGGTGGTGTGTTTGTGATTTGTTTTGTGTTCGATTTTGGTTATTTGTTGTTGTTTTTTTTGTTGGGTTTTTTTGGGGGGTGGGTGAGGATGTTTGCTTTGAGTTTTTTAACATTTTTTTAGAAGTGGGGGGGGGGGGGGGGGGGGGGTGTTGAGTGATATCGGAATATACGAAACTCGTAACCTTCCCATGGATTCTTTCCTCGCTTTCGCTCGGTTAGATACCGTCGGAAGAACACTCGTTTCGTATTCGTAAAAATAAGACCCCATTCAATTAACTTTATATACGTTTATTTTCAAAGTAAAATATACCAAGAGTCATATATTTTCTCTATAAAAATAAAATCGACACTCAAAGCAGATTTGATATTGTGTTTCGGCATACGGTAATTTACTTTTAGGTAGGCCATATATGAGTTTCTTTCGGATTTTCTACTGCCCCCGTTTAAATTTGATCTTGAAAGAATAAATCTTATAAAGACAATATTAACTGCAAGAAGCACTATCACAGAACAAATAGGGCTTACATCAGATCAAGAACGTTATGTAAAAGATACACGTCTGTCTGAATAGGCTCTGCGTTGATAAATAGTTCAACTCATAACCTGTACGCATTATCGAGGTAAGCGGAAACATCCATTAACAATGACAGATTTTTGTAATGAATAACTCTTGACAAACGGAAGTTGACAAACGATGTCATAACAACACACACTGTTACAATGCCTATATGTAAACGTCAAGGTGTAAACTAGTCGCTCCCGCGCTATCCTATTTTGTAGGTTTTCATTTAAGCCAAGAACCAAAATAAGAACATCCTTCGTCATATCCGTTTTTAAAAGTCGAAATCATCCTCATTTTACACTAATCACATTATTTGAAAGTTTTATTTTAATATTTTTATATGTTAATGTAACATCGTTAAAACGTAATTTGTGAGAATGAGATTGAGACAAGTGTGAATATATTTGTAAGCAATCAAATCTGTTCAGCTTTTGGTTAAAAAACGCTTCAGTTACCATTACAAGAATATTTCTTACAAACATTTTTTATCATAGATCAACATGTGCTCAGTAGAGAATTCGTTTTATATGGAAGCGCTCGTAAAATATTAAATTAAATAAAAAAACGCTTTTTAAATTTAACTCAAAATGGCGACCAGTCTGTCCAGACGTGAGGTGTGTGAACTTTCACCTGAGTGATTCCATGAATGTCGCTGATTACAGGTCCAGAATCACCGAAGCGTGAAGTTTTGACCTCCCGAGTCAGGCATAACACCGCCCCTCGATCAAACACTGTCAGGTTTGTGAGTGACCCGCTCTTTGGAGCGATATAACACTGACCCGGTCACTTTGATCTCGGAACCTTCACTGTGAAACTTTAGTACTAAAAGGTTAAAATAATAAAGACAATTCTATTTAGGCGAAAAAAGCTGATTTACGAAATCTTCTCACATGAAATTAACTAATTTGGGAAAAATAAATCTACTCTGGATAGTCTAAATATACAATGATACCATTTGTTACCCACGAACAAGAAAAGAGGGGAAACGGTGATCTTTTTATATATTTCTTTTTTCTATACGTTTTGCATATATTAAAAGATTCAGATAATTTTCACCTAAATGAAGTTAAGAAATTCGTTTCTTTTGTTTTATATGTTTCCCCAAAATTCCGTAAGTAAAGTAATTATTTTTTTCTTGTCATATGTGAATGTTTAACTGTTAACTGTTTCATACAATGCAGTTTGTCAGGTCAGTGATTACAATGATTAAATACGTAATATGAAATGAAATAGTAACATCTTAGACACGCTCTCTCTGTTATATACAACTTGCCATACCAAAATAAGAATGAATTCATACAATAAATGTAGCATTCTTTTGACTTAAAGGCATTTAAAAGTTGTCCAGATGAATGAAGGAGAGATACTAGTAATTGGATTTTCAACTTCTTTATTGCAAGGTTGCGAGGTTTCGATATAACAAATGGAAAGAGAGTGGAGGGTATATATTTGCATACAAAGGTCTTTGTCCTTTTATACAAGAATTTTCTTTTGAATTCATAACTTGGTCCTCGCCAATTTATAAGTTCATATATATTAAAGGATGGTCAAATACAGTGTACTGCAATGTTAATTTGTGTAATTAGAGACAGCTGACGTCATTGATTAGTTTTGTCAAGAAAAGAGGAAACGAAAATCATAGGGAACCGTCCGGAAAGTTTAATAATTATAGATATGCAACTACTGTATTATGATATATACCAGATGTTCAGCTAATAAAATTCCCCGTCATTTCTATTTTTAGACGTCGATATCAACTTGATATATTTCAATGGAGAATATTAACAGTCCTCAATAATGGTTTGATAATATTCATTATGACATGTGTAGTTTATTTATAGATATAGTCATTATCGTCGTATCCTGTTTGCGGGGTAACATACCCATTCCCTTTGAATATTGGTGTTCTCTTTCAACCAGAAAAAAAGACTTGAATCAAATTATAGTTAGGTTTGTTTGCCAATATATCAAATATATAAAACATCAAATATTACAGAAGTATTTCTTGTTTAAAACAACTACATTCCCTCAAATTAAATTCTTTGAACGAATTTCTTCAAATTGTATTTGTATAAACTTAATAATCGGTTTTACTTTCTACAGTGAAGACGCTCCTACGCTGTATGAACCAAACGTTATATTTGCATAGCTATACTCCCCACGTGAAGTCAATAATGACATTTTCGATCTCGAATACATATAATCAATTATCGGGTTTGCTATCTGAGGAAGCAAAATGTCTCCCAAATCTAGTAAATGTTGACAGTCGTATTTATCAAGCATGATGTCATAAGTATACATAATTTTCTATGCAAATTATATAAACAGTTCTTTTAACACCAAAAAGGCAATAACCCTCCCAAACGAAAATCCTGTACCCGCCCCTTAAAGGGGCAGTAGCACGCTCTTAAAAAAAAATTATTTTTGCAATTTTTCACTAATGTTTGTGCGTTAATGCTAAATGTATTGTTTCGATAGTGTCAAAAATCTCATTACACATACGAATCATCTATATTCAGAGAACAAATTATAAAGATTCACTGGCGGCCATTTTTTTGTAAACACCTTTAATTCATTTTGTGTAAGATAAAGGAATCGCGGGGCTGAATCTAAGATTATATATTTTATTTATTACTGCTTCATTTAGTTGTATATACATTGTCTTTCAATATTGGAACCCAATTTTCATATTTCTGACATCACCCTATTTCCCCCCTAAAAACGTGCTACTGCCCCTTTAATGCTATCTTCTCCAATAAATTGCAGCATTCGAAATGATATGTCTGAGAACAGGCCGAGGCAATACACAACCCGTTACACTAAATCTGTTATCAATGAACACACCGGGTATAGCGATCGGCGACACGAACATTTGTGGAATTTTCGGACCATTGTTCACTGCACCCTGTGACATGCCAGAGCGGGCCTACATTGCTTCCGTGTTTGTCATTGCTTCTGATATCAGTTAGATTAGGGGTCGTGTTTGGACTTATGTCACTAACGCTGCGGGGGTCGGGGGCGTGACTGAGAGAATACCCAATTGAAATCTACCTGCCTTAACTTACCTGCTCATATTGAAGTGTGCACGAATTGTGTAAACACTCCTTTGTACCTTTGTTGTATTGCGAATTTTAACATTTAGTCTTTCGCAATGGCGATATGTACATTTAACATGCATGTGTAGGCATATATCTAGATGGTAAATCTCGTGACATGTACTTAGTAAAAATTAATCCAAATTTTAAAAGAAAAAGGAAGGCGATATATGTAGTCTCTTTTCAATTGTCTGTCGCAATTGTAATGTATATTTAACATGCAGGTATGAGCAAAATACATCGATTGTCAAATTCATAATATGTAGTCAGAATAAATTTCATTTTTAATACACATTTTTAAAGTATACATGTTTGAAAAGGGAAGACGATATATGTACATGTATCTTCATATGTATCGGTGATATAGAATGACATTTGTTTATCAAAGTAACGAATGTTATACAAAATGATCAAACGGTTGTATATGTAGAAGTGCTTAATAACATGCATAATTTGCTTTCATTCTTAAAACGTTTTTTAGGCAGAACTCTTTTACCCTAAAAAGTTTATATATTTTATGTCATGTAAAGTGCATTTCCTCGTTAATTGCTTCCGTTAAACCTTTTGAACAAATATGTGTTACTATACACATACCACAAAAGATGAGTACAAAATGAAGTTGCGGTTAAAATACAACATGATATCGAAAAATGTAAGTCGAAACACCACATTTAAAGATATAAACGTCAAAACAAGATGCATTTACGTTCAATTTGTATGTAATAATGATGACATATGTCGTATAAATAACAAATTTAATTCCAAAGCGAACTCACAATGCAGCTTTTCTCTAATAAACAACGCACGCTGCAATGTATACCTGTGCTATATGCGTTGTGATGAACAGCAATCGAGCACCTGTTACAAGCGCGTCACTGCTCGAGCTCGTCTGTGACGTCACGAGTTCAGGGGTCACATTGTGTATAGCAGACATTTTACGCAGCCATGTAAGTCGGTCGAGCGCTTAGGATGGTTTGAATGTGCAGTGTTTTTGATAAGTGACATTACCACGAAACTTTCAGGATGAGTTTACCACATAAAAGTGTTCTCCATGTAATGAACAACCATGAACGGCACAACAGAAAGGTAGGTTTTAGTAAACATTCACCTGGTGTTGACGTTTGCCGTAAGAAAACACGAGAGATTCGTGGGGTGTGGTTCGCAGATAAAGAACGCGATTCTCGGATCCGAGACAAAACTTGGAATTCGGTGTGATACTTTGTGATCTTTACTAGGGATTATCTTCTTTATTCCATGGTTATGATGTGTTGATAATGTCTTTATGGCACAATGTTACACATAAAACATTTAAACTAGAGGAGATATCTCACAGTGGATGGAATTTATCTGACAGTTCGATTTACAGCTGATGATCGCACGATTCAGGTTTACGTGATGACTAATTTGTGATGAAATAAAGACGCTTCGTTTATATGTTTAAATTAAGAGATAATTGTTTTTCTAAATGTTTATATACTGTATAAATTATGTTCCTGTAAATACTTGCCAGTGACCGAATGTAAACTGCTATGACCATAATTTGCAATCTCTAATATTTACTGTCAATCTTTATATTTGCTAGGGATTATACCTATAAGAATAGGCTGGTAAACAAGAAGTCTTCTTCATATCATATTATCTAATCTGACAAATATTGAGGGAATAAAAATGTGATCTTTAGCAGATTACTTTGTATTTTAGTGAAAACATTTCATGTTTGTATTAGCATTATTTTTAGTGAATGATATTCATGTGTTTTTGATATTCAAAGTTTCAGGTAAATATGTGTAAATAGATGAAAAAGTCAAAACTTGTTATAAAATCTAAGAATTGTTTTCACTTCTACATTACACTTTCAACAGAATTCACAAGCCTTATAGTTTCTCACGATATTATCACCCACCATTTCTAAAGCCGAAACGCAGGATTGACAATGGAATGTGTCTTCGCGACACTTAACCTGTTGAAAGTGTAATTATGAGAGTTGGGATGCATGGAGCGGATAGAGAGAATGATCGTTATGATGTAGAGAAAATGTAGGTAATTGAGAAGAGGGATGTTCGGAATGTGTGTCATTCAAGTTCGGTCAAGCAAAACATGGCCGTAGGGCAAAACCTTTCACATGATATCATTTCGATGGCTTAATAAACTGAGATGAAGAAGTAATGAAGAGTATTTCTGTCACTAGTAAAGATTTTAGTGTATGAAAAAAGTTGGGTTGGTTTGATTTATGATCTGTTTTAATTTTGTTTAATAGATCATAACTTTGAAGTATTTTATAGGAATTATTTTAAGTGTAGATATTGGTTTACATTATTTTATGCAATATAAGTTTTTGCCTTAGATAATAGTGATAAAATTGAGCAGTCCTAACTCTTGAAAGAGATTTATTTTATATTTGATATAAGTAAAACTGTAAACTTAATGATGAATGTATTTGTTTGATTACTTCTTCTTGTTATGTGGAAATCCTGTCTTGCTAATAATTCTTTATAGCTTAGTTTTAATCAAAGAATTCTATACTAGATTTCCAGTAAATGTTTGTGTTACTATCAAGATACCTAGGTTTGACAATTTTATAAAACTCATATTCAAATTTGCATATCAAAGTTGGCACAACCTCTTTCAAGTATTAAACAAAATCTTTTGACAAATTTTACCAGCAAATTCTTGAGCATTTAATCATCAAAATACTTGCGCTCTTGACATTTTCTGGAAAATTCATTCCACACCCTCATAAAAAATTACAAATGTTGTAGAGTAAAGGCTTTATAAGATTTCCTCCTGATCTCTCATGACATGTAACATTATATGTCTGACGTGATACAGGAATGTTCAAGGAAACTTTATGTAGCGTTTCAGATTGATGTCCCACATATCAAGTCACGATTTATCCTTTGACCATATCGTGGACATTCAAGAGTTATTTATTTACTGTTTAGCTGTATGTCAGAATCTGTCTGTATCAGATAAGATGGAATAGGGTAACACAACACGATAAGTAAATTCTTAAATTATTAATAAAATGAAGATTTGACAATGTCCAGATTTGTGTTTACAAAATGGCATGAGATATTTTATTCATCGACACACTTATGAGCTTATGAATAATTGTACTGTCTGACTCAAGTTTAGATTTAATTTATATATGAAAATACTTGTGGAGCAGTAATCTGGGCGCATGTTGCAGAAAAGAATTCAGCTTATGAAATCCACACCCCTCCTCAATTCACCGCCCTCCCCCACTCCCATCCAATCCATCCCCCACCCCCTTGTTCCTCCGTGTACTCTGCCATGCACTATAACAGCATCTCTGCATCAACTTTGATTTACGAGAGCGGGAGAGGTTATGTCTCTCCAGGAGATTCGCTCTACTATAATATATTTTACGGCCAAAGTGTCGCCTACACAAATTGTGAGGGAAAGGATATATCTCTGGTCGAAGTGACCGCCAAATCTTTTATTTTATTCATCGGAAGTTTGTAAGATTTCAGAGTAGCAAATCTTTTTGTCATTGAAATACTTTAAATCTTTGAAGGGCAATTTTTCAAAACTTGCACAATAATGTGATATGAGTGAGAGGGAAGGAAAGGTTTGAGGTTGAAATTTAATTTTATTCTATGTATAGAATAACAATGATCATACAATATTTAAAGAAACGCCATTAGTGGAAAAAATATCTTTTGAGGGAATTTTTGTAGGAAACCTTTGTAGATACATGTTTATTCCTCTTTCCTCTATTTTATGGATCAACAGTGTTATTGTCAAGGAATTAGAGGGAAGCATACTATAAGGGGAATTTCTTTTCTTTTTGATATGCCAATTGTTATACTGTAACTATTGGTCAAATTGAAACATCTTTATCCATTATATTTATGAGTGTTTTGGATTACTATATATACGGTAAGTAAGTAACCTGTCCATTCAGGTTATCTTTATGCTGATTTTGCAGCATTACAGTGAAATGGGATTCAACAGGAAAATAGACCGAGGGTATTATTTTTAAGGATAGAGGACCAATTACTCTATTTGTATTGATAAGCATATGGCTTGCATCCCTACCTATCTTCCTAGGGTCAGTTCCACAAAACACTTCCAACTGCTTTGTGGAACAGCACCCTGAACATAAGGTTTTGTCTATTGAAGGGGAGGATGAGGTTCACCCTTGTCAGCCCTGTTTATGGACAAATTTTTAGAAAAATCCAGGTGTGGGTGGGAGGTTGAGCCCCCCTCTGGATCTGTGACTGAAGAATGCAGAGGGAGGTGTATTGTCTGTACAGGTATAAAGGGGATTACCCCGGCATACCTGGCCTGACCTTTCAGGTGTAGCGCTAACGATGTCCTCCTACCTGTGCATACCTGGCTGACCAGTCCGTCGGGTCGAACGGTCGCACTTGGCAAATTAGAGTCGTCAACTCCTCACAGAGGGAGCCACTGCTTACTATTGTTATCAGTTCACATTCCATGCGTGTCTGCTGCTACTGTTTGAAGTTTGGTAGTTGGCTATTAGGGTCTGATTGACACGTTACTGCTGCTTGATGTCACATGTGACCTTATGAATAGATATATATTTATAGATTTAAAACCTTTTGTTAAAAATCCGAAATCTTTTGAAATTTGTGAGGAATATTTTATAGGATTTGTTTTGTATTATTTTCATCATTTGATATTGTTTGAGACTTATACACGAGCAGATCAGTAAATGATCCTTTGTTTAATATGATTTGTAAACTACTGACAATTGTCCATTTTGATAATTTTGCAATTATTTAAAAGCAAACGCAAAAACAAATTGGAATAAGATCAAGAAATACAGATAAATCATATTAATGCTGCTTGTAAAGAAAGTGGTATCAAATTGATAAAAGGAAATGCAGAAAGTTCTAAAACAGTATATAAGCGACTGCAATTTAAACATTATCAAGGCTGCATGGCTATAGTACAAATTTAACAGCAAGTGGCTTACGATTGATTTGTTGAATATGTTCTCAACTTACCCTGATCTATACAAACTTGTACAACAAAATGAGGCAGAAAGTCTGATGGTTTCATCACTGCTATTGTTAATGCCGACAGTTTTAAAATAACATAAACAAAAGTGCAGTAAAACAATAAATGAGGCTGTTTTAAAATATAATAAACAAAAGTGCAGTAAAAAGAGGCTGATAATACAGATTTAACAACAAATGGCTTAAAATTGATTTATAAAATAGAATTGTCACCAAGCCCTGATGACAAATTGTACTTGTACAACAAAACGAGGCAAAAAGCATGATTCTATCACTGCTACCTGTAGAACTGCAAATACAAACAGCTTAAGGTAAAACAAAAGAAAGTGCAGTTAAAGCACATGAAGGCTGTCTATTCAGTTTTTACAGAGAGTTGCCAAATACTGATAAACATTGGGTTTGTTAAATAGAATTTCCACCTAACCCTGATCTATACTTGTATAACATTAACAAGGCAGAAAGTCCCGTAGCTTTGTCACTGTTCACTTGTAGAAGACGCTGCTTCGTTGACAGATAGCTGTTAGTTTGCTGAGAAAACACTCTGTTCAAACAGGGGTCCGGCAAGGAAGCACTCTTTCTCCTTCACTCTCTAGCC
This sequence comes from Steromphala cineraria, assembly GCA_916613615.1. NCBI lineage: Eukaryota > Metazoa > Mollusca > Gastropoda > Trochida > Trochidae > Steromphala > Steromphala cineraria. The sequence goes on from OU744730.1 coordinate 11,018,141, forward strand.
TCTCACCTGAAAAACACTGCTCTCTTGTAACGCCTTGACAAATGGTGGAGCTTTCTGTTGTATTTCCTTGTCCTGGCTTTGACAAGTGCTAGAAGTTTTATGATGGTGTGTACAGATGTATAAATGATGTTTATCTAAGGATCATCATAAGTATTTGCAATTTGTAAAAAAATGCATGCTTAACAGTAGGTAGGTTGAAGGCTATATATAATGGTATCCATTCAATGGCAGATCCTGAAATTTTGAAGAGAAGGGTTCACCTATAATTGTTAATATATTATAATATATTAATATTGAATTAATAATAGGGGGTTGAAGCCCCACTATTTCCCCGACCCTCTGGATCTGTCACTGTGTATTGAGGTATATTTATGCAATTTTGAAGAAGAATGATAAGCTCTGTCTTGTTACCTCTATTTGACAAGAGTTCCACAGGTTGAAACCATTTTATGATGGTGTGTAAAATGTTTCAATCCTTTCTGTATTAAGATTCATCATCACATATGTGTTTAAAAAAGGTAGACGATTTTTTTTTCAAAAGTACCTCTGTGAGAAAAGTTTGACAAATTGAGTGATTTGTTGAGATGTTTGAGTTTAGTCAATACTGGGTTTTACACTATCACACATTTTCAAGTGTTATGTTTATTCAGCAATTTCAAGCTTTTTGTGTAAAATCATGTTTTTCTTATCATGTTTGAGAAAACTGAACAATACCAGTGTGTATAACCTCCTCTACTCAAGTACCGGTATAACAGGCAATAGAGGATAATATTGTAGCTGTTTGAGTGTTTACAGTGGCTTTGTATGATGGTGATAGGGGATAACAAGTGTTACAAATTTGTAATTGTATATATTTGGTCATTCTTCATGATCTCTTGGCAATGGGTAACCCTTTCACCTCTTAAAAGCAGAATTTTTGTTCAAAAACTTATTTATCATTGAATTCTTGGGGCGAAGGGTTACCGGTAAATAATGTGAGAAGTTTCAATGATTTTAATGATGGTAAGTGAATGTCGCAGATGATAATTTTTTTTAGGGTAAAGAGTATTATAATTGTCAGTCTATTGTGAGTTTCTCTTGTGAATAAAAAACATTTTTATTTTTTACTCATTTTTTTAAAATCTTGTTTATTCTTTCAAAACATTTTTCAATTTGTTCTCACCCACTCTTTATGCAAGTGTTACAACTGTGAAGTGATGTATGTCGCATGGCTGTGTGAACTAGGAGACAGGAATTTCTAGCTAGGTTATTACTTCCTGAAGATGTTTAACAACATTGTCCTCTTCTAATTATGGACTAGACATGCTCTTAAACCTTGTTATGGGGCGTTTGGTGACCTTTGCTGCGATTTGTCTCTTAGCTTTGGCTATGAAAGTAGATATTAATAATCATGCTCTGTATTTTCTTAATCTTTGTAGAACTGTCTATTGTATGGATAATAACTTCTCAACATTTCAGAGTTTTTGCTTATTCAAATATTCAACTTGATGAAAGAGTAAGCATATAAGCCGGAAACCAGTCATTTTCAGAGTAAAAACATTGATCAAGATTTTGTGGGTATCAACTTCTTTATTGTGAAAATCTAAATGCTTTGAAGTGTATGCTTTATATTTCTTTCATCCAAGTTTATGAAGGTATTGCACATATACCGGTACTCCAAAACGCAATGATTTTCAGAAAGAATGAAGATTTCTAGAAAAAATGGCTGTTCGTTAAATATCACCTCTAAATGTCCCCTAAAAGATTTATACTAATATATTGAAGGGACCATCTCAGATCTGTAGTTATTTTGATTTAAGAGTTAGGCATTTTATAAGGTTCATTCTGACCCATAATGTTTTCAGATTCCTGATAAAAATTGTCCTTTGAATTCGAACTTGATTCAAACTTGGTTTTCCTTGTAAAACACAGTATGTTCCTATCTTAAAAAAGAATTCTTAAATATCACACTGAAGTGGTGTTTTTTTTTGTTTTTTTTTTTGAGATTTCACTCAATCTGTTCATTGAAAATGGATTTGACGGTTAAAGAGGAAGATGAAAAAAATGTTTTTAAAAAAAAGAATATTTCATCCAAATTATTGAATAAATTTAAGACAATAATCAATGTCAGTACTGGTATGAGGCAAAATTGCACAAATATTATTTTTGTGTGATCAGGACTGAAAAGATAGAAGGGAAAATCCTAATGTTAAGTTAGTTAAAATAAAAATATTACAGCCTCGATGAGCCAGCACATTTTTCTTTACCAAGAATGTGGACATTTCAAGATATCAATGTCAGATTTCTATTGTATCTCAGTCATAAACCTGGCCTCAAATTTAGCATTGCCTATTCGAACCCTTTGAACTGGTTTCACTTTCCCCAGTATTCACATAATAGCTCCCTTTATTGCCAATAAGTATCATAAATATAGGCACCGCTTACCTGACTAGAGATTTCATTGATTAACTTGCCTACTGCCGCGGGCCAAGTAGTTACACAGAGAATGCTTAAATTTATTTCAGTGTTAGAGGTTGAATAACCATTTGAATATTATTTGCTGAGGCCTAACAGCCAGAGGAAGCTTAAATTGGAATTTCTATAGGGCAATTTGCAGACATTTAGCCGATAGGCCATTATTGAATTGGAATTGACTTTGAAGATAAAGGTGCCAAATGTTGTTCATGTTGATTTTAGAATGAAAATACAAGAAATACCAAAATAATGTTCAAACATAGTTACATATCACTTACAGCTCTTTAATGCTAATGATGCAATGATGAAAAAAACGTTTCTTTTAATGGCAAGTTCAAATTCACTTTTCAGTTGAAACATTAAATTGCACATAAATTGTTGAGATAGCTTGAAGAAATCCCAAGTAAATGCACTTACCTAAATGCCAGGGGCAGTTTAATGGCAGTTTCACAGTCAAAGCTTAGATTCAGACTTTACATGTCTACTAGGCTAATTACAGGGCAGTTTGTTATCTGTTAGACTTCAAAGAGTACCTTAATGTTTGTTGCATAAACTAAGCTTTCTAATGGTTAGTCAATGTTGTCTATATGACTGGTAATGAAAGATACTGCTTTCTACAATTTAGATGAACTTTGTAAATTGCGTTTGATAAACTGTGTTGAGAGATTTCAAAATATGTCAATGATTTTATGAGCCAAAATAGAGATAACCCATTTTAATCTGAGATGTCAATGCATCAAAGGGTTGCAATAACAGGATAGTATGTTATAGTCAAAAGACATATAAAAGTTCCATACATATTGATGTGTCTATTAGAAATTAACTGGTGATTGTAAAGCTAAAGTTATTTTAATAATACCACATCATATTAGCAATATTATTTTCATGAGAAATTGAACAATAAGATCTGAAAAGTTAAAACGTTTGGCATGTAAAATGTTTTGTATAAAAAAAACTCTGAAGTTTGATAAGTATATGCAATAATATTTTTATTTTCAATTTCATTTAAATCAATTGAGTTTTTAATTATTATTATTCAAAAAATTAAATTTTGATATTGTATATCATTTAACAAATTTGTTATTTAAATATGAATCAATTTTTGTGTATTACCATTTTAGCTCATTTGGCCTGTAAGGCCCATTGAGCTTATGGCATGGCATGGTGTCTGGCGACCGTCTGTTCGTCCGTAAACTTTGTGTATTTTTTACTTTTTCTCCAGAAGCATAAACACTGAAATTTAATTAAAATGCTGATGAAATTTTTGCTGCGTGCCAGTTCAGTTATTGCAAGATATGACTCATAAGAATAAAATGTGTGTGTGAAAAAGTTGAATCAAGTTTGAATCAAGTTGTGCCCAGAGTCATAGCCTGTTATCTCCTCAACAATCTGTTATCACCTAGCAAGCTAGTGCAGTGAGGGCTATATCTACATCTACAGTAGAGTGTTATCAGCTTGTATCTACTGGCCTACTGGTACAATGTAAACATGTGCTGTGTGTTATCTGATGAAATGAAACTGGTGTATAGGTAACTGTATAGTATACCTGGATAAAATCAATACTTAGTGATACATTTCAACTGTGACATTTATGCTTCATATGACATTTATCGTGTAATGCTGTGTTTTGAGAGAATGAGTAAGAGAAATAAATGACTGTTTAATATGTAGGTGTTTCTTGGGATTCATTCTATTTTGAACTGTGGCCATATGGAAAAAAATAATTTTAATTCAAATTTTGACTTATCAGTTTTCCAAAAAGGGAAAAAAATGAATTTTAGAAAGAATAAGTTACAATAGTACTCTGGTATTTGTGTCTTCATGTCTAAGAATATTAGGTTATGATATTTTCAATTATGTTGAATAGATTCAATTGTGTAAAAATATTGTCGGCATGCAAAAACAAGCAACACAGTTCACAAAGGAAAACAACAGTCTCCTTTGCAAAGTGTTTCATGCTTGTTTTTCACTTTACATGCATTTGCCACCTGTGAGGCCACAACCGTGTCAAAATTCACTAGCAGTGATAATTCACGTTTTGCAAAATTAGCCAACAGTTTAATCCAACATAATTCACAGCGATCAGCTACTTCCTATGTGGCATTTAAATGTCACATTTGGGACGCCGGTTTTCTTTACTTTTGTGTTTGCACAACTCATTACAGGGTTAGAGTGAAACCTAGTCTGTGGTCTTCAGTAGGAAGCAGCATGTCCCAATGCTGTGCAGAGCTAAGGTAGCTGTGTTCTCTGGCAGCTGAAATAACTCCATGTTTCTGTCAAAGACTTGCATGGCCTTGTTGAAAACAGGGGAGATAATCTCTCTGTTGTCAGTTCATGGCCCTGTTATTTTACTGTTGCAAATATTTCAATTTGATTAATACCATAGATGTAGGCACAAATCTATCTTTATTACATGTTTAACATCAACAGATATGAAAATATGTTATGTAGATTGTAAAATATTTTGGAACTGTTTACATTTACAATATTTGTCACTAATTTAAGGTTGATTGACAACAAATTGATTTTTGATAATCAATAATGTATTCAGGTCATGTTGTTCAGAAATTAAATTGAAATTTTAGTGGATTCAATTCAAAACCCCATTTTATTGAAAATTGCAAGCTTGCAATTTTAGAATATACATATTAAATTCATATTTCATTTGTCATCTATGATTAATAATAAGCTGAGAGTTTGAATGTAAAATTCCTCTAAAAGTGCTATATATGTAAATTTAAGGTAATAAAACAAATTATTGTGTCAAGTATGGAGATATTTCCCCCTAGGCATGCAGTGCTCTATTCTTGTTGTTCGGTGACCCGAGACGGCTGCGGTGTGGAGATGGTTAACATAAGTGTAACTCACATATCATTGTACAGCAATGTACACACAATTACTTACAGCCCCATAATGGGGAACAACTTACAGCAAGGATATGGTGTCAATAAGAACACCTGGGTATACATATATAAAAAGGTAAAATATACAGCTTACTGTCATTTACCTAGCAAGATGACCCCCTCAAACTTGAGCTCCTTATTACAATTCTAGGCATCAAGAGTGCTTATTCCCCTTCAGTGCCATTGCTTTATTAAAAAAAAAATTCAAATAATTTATTAGTTAGTATGCATTAATTCATTGGGTCGAAATCTCACGATTAACCCAATTATGTTCAAATCTTTATAGAAATTATCAAGAATCAAGCGAAAATTACCAATGGCAGTTTTTGTGTATTAGCATTTTAGCTCATTTGGCCTGTAAGGCCCATTGAGCTTATGGCATGGCATGGGTGTCTGTTCGTCCGTAAACTTTGTGTATTTTTTAGCTCACCTTTACAAAGTAAATGTGAGCTTATGTCATGGCGCTTCGTCCGTCGTCCGTCTGTCTGTCCGTCCGTCCGTCCGTCTGTCTGTCTGTCCGTCCGTCCGTAAACTTTCAGGAAAAAGACTACTCCTCCTAAAAGAATGCAGATATCATTCTGAAATTTTAGTATGTTATACCCATGGTGATTCCTCACAGAAAGGTAGACGTCTCAGTTTTGATAATCCAAGATGGCCGCCATGGCAGCCATATTGAATTTTCAATTAGATTTCAGGAAAAAGACTTCTCCTCCTAAACGAATGCAGATATCATTCTGAAATTGTAGTATGTTATACCCATGGTGATTCCTCACAGAAAGGTAGACGTTTCAGTTTTGAGAATCCAAGATGGCCGCCATGGCAGCCATATTGAATTTTCAATTAGATTTCAGGAAAAAGACCACTCCTCCAAAACGAATGCAGATATCATTCTGAAATTGTAGTATGTTATACCCATGGTGATTCCTCACAGAAAGGTAGACGTTTCAGTTTTGAGAATCCAAGATGGCCGCCATGGCAGCCATATTGAATTTTCAATTAGATTTCAGGAAAAAGACTACTCCTCCTAAACGAATACAGATATCATTCTGAAATTGTAGTATGTTATACCCATGGTGATTCCTCACAGAAAAGTAGACGTTTCAGTTCTAAAAATCCAAGATGGCCGCTATGGCAGCCATATTGAATTTTCAATTAGATTTCATGAAAAGACTACTCTTTCTAAACCTATCTAGATATCATCCTGAAATTGTAGTATGTTATAACTATGGTGATTCCGCACAGAAAGGTAGACGTTTCAGTTTTGAGAATCCAATATGGCCGCCATGGCAGCCATATTGAATTTTCAATTAGATTTCATGAAAATGACTCCTTCTCCTAAACCAATCTAGATATCATTTTCATATTGTAGTATGTTATACCTATAGTGATTCCTCCCACAAAGGTAGACGTTTCAGTTCTGAGAATCCAAGACGGCCGCGATAGCAGCCATATTGACTTTTCAGCTGCAGATGACACATCATTATTACTAAATTTTAAGCTTTCATCAAGTGATCACTCGCACCATATAAATTCTCTAATTTGAACTTAATAATCATAATATTATCTTGAATATGGAATATTTAAGATTGTCATGCAAATTGTTCTATATTTTTAAGTGTTTCTAAAACATTAAGATGAAAGACAAACATAATTAATTAATTTGTTTAAAATATTTATGGCAACTAGCTGCAAAAACCCAATGACATTAAACATCATGTTGAATTTTAAACAATGGTATCTCCCTTATATTCCTTTAAATACCACACAAAAGGGGTCAACCAGAGTTCAGATATTCCTGTTGAGTCCACTATGCATTTCTAATACACATCCCGATACAGGCTGCTAGCATCACAGTCTCAGCTGCTAGCATGTTGCATAATCAACCTGACCCAATTGATATGGTAGAGCATTATGCTATATGGCCATGTGTATGCAATAAGAGTTATGGAAATTAGACTTGTATTCTCATGACAGTGATATGTTCTTTCTAAGAAAAACAACTTACACAAAATTTGTCAACAATCAGCTTTGTGTTTAGCAATCTACATGATAAGTTGATGTGGAAAGAGTTATTTTGCATCAGGTTCCACTTCCTGTGTTTTACTCATATTTGTACCATTTCTATATCTAACAGAAGTTCTTCTTGACACAAAATCAATTTAGGACATAAGCTAACTATATTTTGTGAAATTATATATATTTTTCACAACAATTCATGTTCTCTCCCGTCAAGTCTTTTAATACCACACATAAGGGCTTAGCCAGAGTTCAGGTTAACATGCTCGGCACACTAGGGTGCTTCTCCAAATATACGTACACAAAGCCAAATACACAAATTGCTACTCTCTCCTTAAGGATCTGGGGCTAGCAGCCCTGCCTGCTCGATGTTGCTTAGTTATCTTTACTTAATTGATAAATACAACATAATGATGTATGGCAATTATCATGTCTAAGCAATGGACTTTATGGAAAGTATATAAATTGACTTTATGAAAAGTATACTTGTATTCTATTGATAATAATACTTTTTACAAATAACAATTTAAACAAGTCAAGAATCAGCTTTTGTGTACAACAATCTGCAAGATGAGTTTATATTAATAAGTCAAGAATCTGCTTTTATGTACAGTAATCTACATAAGCTATTGTAGAAAGAGGTAATTTGTATCAGGTTCCAGTTCCAATATCATATGTTTTATGAAAACCTGTAAAACTAAATGATAATTGTATCATGCTGAAGGGGCTCTGGGAACAACATGTCAACATAGAAGTCATTATTTTTCAATTAGATTTCAGGCCAAGTAATTCTTCTACTAAATCAATTAAGATATCATTCTGAAAAGTGAGTATTTTTTTATGTAGTGATTCCTGACAAAGACGCATTCATTTTATTATCAAGAATCCAAGATGGTCAATATGTCATTTATATTGAATTTTCAATTGGATTTCATAAAATTCATTGAAAAGAATACATTTACTGGTCAATCAAATGAATGTGTTTATATTTGTATTGATGCACTTGTTGTAATATTTATCAACACTATAAATACAGTTACAAAATTTTTTATGAATCATCTTTATCTGCGAACAGCCTGAACCATGAGTGTTTTAATAAATCCTTTTAAATAAAACATATAATGATAACAGTGGGTTACATAATTCCTGACACTTCATAAAAGGCCAAATAACATAGCCAGTGAGGGATCTGATTACGATCTGAATGATGATTATCTAGATAATTATTATGATCATTCAATTCAAACAAATCCTTTTCAAAAGCATTTAAAATGATTAAATTTGTTCACTCTCAACACTAACTGTTGTTTCCATGCAATTATTATTAAAATACTTCAATAAACATATTACTGAGTTGACCTCCAGATTATTTCTATAGCAAACCTCTCTTCTACCCCCACCCCTTCTATCCTCCCTTCCCCTCCTCCCCTTTCCTCTCCTGTCCTTCCATTGCAAACCTCTCTTCTACCCCCCACCCCTTCTATCCCCCCTTCCCCTCCTCCCCTTTCCTCTCATGTCCTTCCATTGCAAACCTCTGTTCTATCCCTCTTTTCCCCTCCTATCCTCCAGCCCCTCTCCTGCAACTCCCCTCTTAATATCTGTATTGCATACTGAATTAAGGGGAAGACACTCACATTATGGAATAACAGTAACTTACATAAGAGGATAAGTTACATAAGCTACATGCAGGTGCAAGAGGTCATCACAGGTCATCATATCTAGTAATTAGCATAAACCCCCATGTGGCTAGCATATTCTGACCAATCAGATTGCACTAACATATGTCAAGATTTAAGATATTCAGAAATCTTCAGTTAGATTCACATGAGACATTGACCTGGACAGTTTACTTTGGCAATTGTACTTATCACTAGCTGAATTTGTGATTTGTGTCAGAGGGATATATTCCAAATGTTTATGTGCATCTTTTTTTAGTTCTTTGGAAGTTGAGAGTGTGACTAATCTAACATTGGATTAACCAGTTTGGTGACTGTTGTGATTGTGTTTGAAAACTTTGGTCCGAGTACTGTACAAGTACTTTTAAGAAAGAATTCTTGAGATTTTCGGGACTATTTCTTGACTTCAAGAGTCACAAAACCTGTTATTATTGATTGACATTTAAATGAATACTCCTAAACCAATCAAGATAATGAAATTAATATGGATGCCCACATATAAGTAACATTTTGAAGATTAAAAAATACAAGATGGTCACCAATTCAGCCATAGATATACAAAAAAGTTATACAAAAACCTACTGCTTGTTAACAAATCATGATTTAATAACATTCTTGTTTTAATGTTTGTTCGTGCTCTAATTTTTTCCAACAGAAGACTAGCATTTTAAAAGATACAAAAATCATGATGGCAGCCATAATCAATTATCATATAAAATATGGTTACACAATTAAACTATATTACCACATCATTCTTTTTAAGGTGAGCTTCTGTACCCTCGGTACTTTTATTTAATCTTTTTTCTCTAGAAGCTTAAAGACAAGAAAGCTGAAGCCTTGTCTACAGACTCCTAAGTTAGATAAATTTTACATTTAGGACACTTTTGCCCCTTCTAAGAGGGGAACCACATTTGCCACACCCTAGATCAAAATTGATATGAAGCCTGATTTGCTTCAGAGCCAATGGTTCTATTTCTACCCTTTTAGGTAGGAAAGTGGATTCTCATACCTTGACCAAACATGGTACCTTTATTTAAGATCTTCTACTTATTATTTTAAAATATTGCCATTACAATTAGTAACATTTATTTGCAGTTTCATGAGAGAGTTTTTCTAACTTAAAAATGTGCTACTGCTCATTTAAAAGCAACAATAACCGCCATCATGATTTTTTCTATGCTACCCCTAGGTCATGAAATACAGGAATGCACAGGATTTAAGCAGTTCCTAAAAATTGATACCATACAAATTTTACATCATCCTAATACATGCATGTTGTTAAATTCACCATTGACTTAGGAATTATGAATTCACTCTTTAGTTCCTTCCTTCAAGATTCTTGTTAAAGTTTGGTGTTGACCCTCGTTGGTCATTTGCCTTGTGTCAATAAACGGATATGGAGATCTGAAATGTCAAAGTAGAGGTCCTTTTATCACAAGAATTGCAGTGGTAATTATCAATTATGTGCCTATGTATTTTCATGGTCTACCAGTTACGAATTCATATTTAATTGATTCATTCAGAAGAGGAAAGTTTGTTGACGTCCCTCTCGAAGGTGTGATCAAGATGTGGTGTTACCTCTAGCTTCAAGGAGAACTCGGCTTACACAGTGGTTAGAGCCCACTGAAGGTGATTGTCTAGGATTAACACTGGTATTAAGGGTCCACTGGAGTTTCTTGAAGAAGGTTAGCACTGGCAGTTAGAGTATCTGGTTTGAATTTCACACCTTGATGGAGTAAACTTAGTCTTTCATTCGTTCCAGTCCGATTGGACTGACTTTTAATATGAACTGCAGAATCATTTGTTTCTAGGGCACTTCAGGCTTTATGTTTTACTCAGTCTGATTAAAATCGACCGTACTCCGAGGAATAAAATATCAAAAATATTGTCTCTATCGGGGCTCGAACCAGCCAGAATGCACCCACCTCTATCGCATGGTCCTATGACCAGTTTAGCGCAGACAAACCCATTCATAAGCTGTCCAATCACATCCTTGTTTTTAAATAGCGTTTAGCGACGATTATGTATAACGAATGGTACACTGGAGTTACCTGCCCCTGCATGATATCGAAGCTTTTACTACGCCCCTTGCGATTGGCTAGATGAGCTTGCGTCAGAACATGCGGGTAATAGGGGTGCCTTCAGACTGTGAATGAGAGGAAAGCCGGGCTGGTTGAAGTTCAAACCCCACTAGAGAAAATATTTTTACACTTTTTTTCCTCGAATCACAGTCGATTTTAATCAGACTGTGTTTTAATGAATAATGTTCCAAACAAGTTTATTGGTGATGATCAAGAAGAGTTCCAAAGAGAATTTAGTCCAAGGTATCTAAATACAGACATTTCTGGTACAGAGGTATTTAAAGATTTGCCCTACCCTGTCCTTATTGCTTAGTAGCAGCCTTCAGAAGCTTCTTGCTCTATCAAGTTCAGGTTCAGTAGGATGAAGAGTTGGCACAGACATGTTGATCAAATGCAGCAAAACCTTCACAGAAAACCTGGAACATTTGCTGTAGAATCCTGTATAGCATTTCCTGAAGTTCTAGGAATTGACTTCAGCAAATGATTAACTGGGTTCTACAGCAAATGTTCCCGTGTTTCAGAAGTGCTATGTTGCCTCTTACAAAGTCTATCTCCCTTCTCAAATAATTCCCTCAATTCTACAGTAATGTCCCAGGTTTTCAGAAGCAATGTTCATTTGCTATCATCTAGCTAGCCATACATCAAAATGAGTTGTCCATAGGCATATTTGTCAAGGGATAAAAAACTGACATAGAAATGCTTAAAAAAACCTGGGTACATTTGGTGTAAAATCATGTATATCATTTCCTTGAGGTCTAGAAGTTGACTTCAGCATATCATTAACTGGGTTCTACCTCAAAAGTTCACATGTTTTCAGTACCGCTTTGACACCATGACAATCGGTGCCCCTTACACGGTTTAGAAATCTCCTAAAATTATCTACCAAAAATACAGTAAATGTTCAAAGTTTTCAGAAGCACTTTAAAAGGGAATCAACAACCTAGCTTGTAAAACCTAATTGACCATCGTTATTGAGAGCGTATAAGACGGGTAAGGGGGTCACGTGACACAAACTTGGTACTGGCTGTCAGCAGTAAGCGGTTCGTAACCAAAAGATTTGATCCCTACCAAGCATTTACGACTCTTTCGGGGCCCTGCTATTAAAACTCTGGAAGTTAAAAATTCGGGTTGCAGACCCCCTTTAATTTGCCATCGGCTGGCTAGCCAGCTATCAAGATGAGTTGTCCATCAGTATATTTGTCCAGGTAATTCGCGGGTCAGTGACGTTAGGTGCTATGTTTGCTCCCTGTGACCTGTTTGACCTGTCTGGAGTCGGGGTGACCTGGCACTGCCTTCTGTCAAACTCTGGACCTCCCACCTCTCACCTGTGTTGCCTAGCAACTAACGACCTTCTGTATCACTGCTGGGATTCCAGACTTAGTATATAAATCAGGTATACGATGCAGCCTATATAAACAGTTGGAGATCCATTTGGGGCACTTGTGTCAGGATTTTTTCAAAATTACCAAATTCCTGGATTAACCACTGAGCAACATGCTTACTATATGTATTTTTTTTGGTCGCCTGGAAAATAAAGCAAATAACAACTCATTGTATACCTATGGAATTTCAATAAATGAAATAAAGAAGTTGAAAGATCCATAGAACTCGTCCTTATTCATCTAACAACTTCCAAATGCCTCTAAAAGAAGTCATACTAAACACCTTTTGATTTCTTAACCCTGCAAATTCTGTAATATTCCTGTCAAGTTTTTATTTAGTAAGTATCAAATCTGGAATGATTCCCTTCAAAGAGATTTCTGTAGATATACAGTAAACTATTTGTTCTAAAATAATCCAATAAGGAAGATTATTTTACGGATAATTTGAAAGCGACATTTTGACATAGATCCTTGCTTGACAATGACATCAGGATCTGTGTCGAAATGTCGCTTTCAAAGAATAAAGAAGTTGCTTATCCATAAAATAATCCTCCTCATTGATCATCACATCAACTTCTAGAATGCCCATCAAAGAAGCTAAAATAATCCATGTTATAGATTTTGATATGGTAAGGTACCCTTTAACATGATCTCTGTAAAATAGGCCTCTTGATAACTGTGTTGAAAACAAACACTAAACCTTGCTGTGGACCCTGCTAAGAGACTACAGCTTTTGACCTCAGTTGATATTTTTCTGGTTTATTTCTATTTAAATATGAAAGTAAGCCATGCACTACAGGTGTCTGTATGATTAAGGTCTCAGTGGGTTCCCCATTGGTCTTGATCTCACCTGGATCGTTACCTAGCAACTAACGAACTTTACACCTGAAGAACTTCTTGATGTTCACATGTTCTTATAAGCAAATGATAAAACTGACAGATCAGAAGAACAACATCAAATCACCTGGAGGATATTTGTCACATATTGATATTGATTTTCTTACCTTATTTGCTGGTTGAAATTTAAGATCTGTTCCAAATTTATTGCTATAAGTAGATATTTAACAAAATGAACCACTTTGAATGCAAGGTACTAGGATGGAAATAAATAGTCATTACACCAACATGCATGTTCTCAAAATAGATGAAGTGCGATCAAACTTCAGAGAAAATTCAGCAATGTTTACTGTGTAATGAAATGCCAAGAATATAAAGGTCTTTATAAAGCTATTTGCACAAGTAAAACTCTGATATCAATATTAGCAGTTGATTTAACAAGTCAATTACTAGGGCTGATAAAATTTGTTAATAATAGGCGTTGGTATTGTTACCAATAGAGATTGATTTCTCCTCTAAAACAGAACCTGTGTAGATGAAAGACATACCTTGTCAATCAATCACCTGTCAATGTTTATAGCGTGGACGGAGCATTGTGGCTTGCTCTATTGACTTAAACCATTCCACCCTCATTCAAGAATTGGTAATCAGAATGGAGCTCTTCAAAAGAGAGTTATAAATCTTGTTGGGCTATTGGCAAAATGTCAACCCCACAGCACATTCGACTCTCCATGGATTCATTTTGAATTAAACATAACATATTTTTTTCTTTGCGTAAGAGTTTGAATGAAACCAGATTTTAAGTCTGAGATGTTGTAAACATCTTGATGGAGATTTAGTGTTGTGCTGAATTCTTTAGATATTTTGTTTTTCATAAATTTTGAATGAAACTACACTTTAGATGTGATATTAACTTCTTGAAATGGAGTTGAAGTGTCTTTGACGATCCTTCTTCAAAAAGTACTTTAATGAGAAGTTGGAGATATTGTTTGGGCAATTTTTTTATGATGAATCAACTTGACCTTGATTTTTTTGGCTCTCTTTGTCTCTATCAAACATAGTGCGCACGGGCCTGAAAAAGGCCTGGAATTTGAAGTGCTGCCTTAAAAAGACCTTAAATCAAGCACCGCCTTAAAAAGACCTTAAAATTTGACACAAAGCCTTGAAAAGGCCTTAAATTTAGCAAAAGTAATTTTCCAATTGTAAAATAATGTTCGCTTGCAATTTTAATTATCTTCAGTCGATCCCTGTATCATAAGGCTGAGGCAGGGTTCCAGGAAATCCTCATCTGCCCCAACTTTTGATATTCCGGGTTGATGGTCTAACTGTCCAGTTTTAACGGGGAATTAACTCTAGGCAGAAGAAATCCAAAGTCCATGGAATAGATATGCACACTTATATTTACAGGAATGACTTACATAACAACATAGATACAATATGTAGATAACAGTTGGTTTCCACTCCAGGGGCATGAAGGTCCAAGTAGTAAGTCAGCCCCCGGAGTAGTCCTGAGATGTGTTAGGTATGATTCCCAAACTGCAACTGAACATTCTAATTTCTCTGATGGTTTATATAGCTAAATGAAGGTAACCTCTCATTGGTCAAACTTTTAATCTCGTTAAGTATTTCCAACATCCTAGACGGTTTATGATATGAAATGTCTGAGTTATTGGAAGATTAAGTAAGTGCCATCAATTAAGTTTCTTAAGTGGATTATCTTAAATTAGCCTAAGGCTCTATCTACTAAAATCACTGTCGGTGTCAACACTTTATCAAAGGATTTAAAACTAGAGGTAGCCAAGATGTCTACCTTTTATATGAAGATTATGTTTACCTTTTATATGAAGATTATGTCTGACATTTTGTAGCTTGAGGTGAATGTGACTATGGGAAAAAGTTGTCTTTATCTAAAATATTTGAAATAATTACATTGTATGTTATTAATGATATTTACTTGTATGTTTTGAATTGTTACTGTAACTTTGATATTTTTGTTATGGTAATGATATGGAAAAAGTTGTCTTTATCTAAAATATTTGAAATAATTACATTGTATGTTATTAATGATATTTACTTGTATGTTTTGAATTGTTACTGTAACTTTGATATTTTTGTTATGGTAATGATATATTTTCTTAAATTCTGTGATATAAGTTTAATGTAATTTGGGCAATATCAAGCCCATGATATCTTCCCCTCGCTTGTGAAGTTTGGACTCCAAACTTATGAAAGGTTATAATATTGGGTAAGAGATATGATGAATATGATGTTTCAATTATAATATATCAATAGTTTTCATTGATGATTTCCATGACAGTTCCCTGTAATAATGATAGAATTAAAAGTTCACATTTGAAAATTATAAAGTAACGGTCCATATGGTATGAATGGTAATAAATGTGATGATAGATAGATTTTGAAAATTAAAGTTCCATTGGATGATGATTATTGTCCATTTGATGTTGATTCACACTGAAGAATTGGTTCTTCAGTTTGGCTTGATTTGATTCTTCATCCTATGTGCACTGAATCTTCACTGTAGTTTCCTTGGCGAAGAACATCGGAGGTAGATCATCCTGTTGTAGGGACCTGGCCTTCTGGTTAGATCTGTACATCCCGATGTTCTGTCCACTGGAAACCTTTCACAGCATGTCTTGTTGGTTCAGGCAGCAGGATATGAAATCAAAAAGAGAAATTCTGGGCAGTAATTGTTTGATTATGATAGTGTTTAGTATAGGGTTTAATGATCTAACTGAAAAAGCTGCATAATATCTTTTGGTATGATCTGTAAGATAAAAAGTACATCAGTTATATTGATATTGGTAAAAATAAAGGGGTATTTGTTGAATTAGTACTATGTATATGTGTATCTAAACATACATTGCAATGGTATGGTTGATTTTAAATACTGTACAGCCTGAAAAGATTATTTTTAGTTTGTCAAAACATAAGTGTGACAATAACCTGTCGCATCAGTCAAAGGATGTGTATAATACATTCACTATCTTAGATAGTGTAGGTGCTGAATATCTGATATCAATCCAGTCATGATAAGGTAATGGTTTTGTTAGAGTTATAAATGCATGTAAGTATACATATAAGGAAACATATAAGTGTAAATACATTACTATCTTGGATAGTATGAGTGTTGATATACCGGTAGGTGCTAAGGAATGCTAAATATGTTCATATATATAGATAATGGTATATGATGTAGTAAATGGTACCAAGGTATGTATTTACATAACAGACGTATGTGTATATTACAAGTGCTATCTTGGATAGCAATGGTGCTAATAGATATCTAGGCTATTGAATAGCTGGAATGTACTCACACGTAATGTGATGTACATGACACATTTGTAACATGAATGCATAATAAACTTGAGTGATGACATTGAAGAGCTGAAATGCACATCCGCACATTATGCGTCACACATAACTAACTCATTCGAAAAGTGGAAGAATAATAAAACTTGTATGGTAATATTGATAAGCTGAAATGCACATCCGCACATTATGCGTCATACATAACTAACTCATTCGAAAAGTGGAAAAATAATAAAACTTGTATGGTAATATTGATAAGCTGAAATGCACATCCGCACATTATGCGTCATACATAACTAACTCATTCGAAAAGTGGAAGAATAATAAAACTTGTATGGTAATATTGATAAGCTGAAATGCACATCCGCACATTATGCGTCATACATAACTAACTCATTCGAAATGTGGAAGAATAATAATACTTGATAATAGTAACAAATTGACATAAACATATATTTGTGCATATTACATGTGCTATCTTGGATAGCAGTAGTGCTAAATCATATTGGTGCTATTTGATAGCAGACACATAGATATGATAATATATTTGCTGGTGTAGTGGAATATGGAATAGCTGAAACGTACTTCCGCACATTATGCGTCATACATAACTAACGTATTCGTAATGTTGGATTGGTAAAATGCGTTTTTGGAAATGTACCCACACATTATGCGAATACAAATCGTGATAGCATTTGTAGATAAGATATAAAAAAAAATAAAGTAAAGAAATGTGATTTCTAAATCAGGTGTAATGTTAGGAATGTTAATGTTAGTGTGCATTGTTAGAGAGCAACTTCCATTCATTCAGACATTCACTCATGGATTAGTTTTACCATCTTGGTATTGGGTGATCAGTCCAATCCTCAAGATTTTTGTGGAACGATAAACAAACAGGTGATCAAACTGTAGTTTGTGTTCACAAATGGTAAATTAGAAATCAAAACAAAAAATCAAAACAACTGGCAACTGAATTGATTTATTGTGGAACAATAAGCAGTTCATACCTTTTTGTAAGGAGAACTTGTATTTTCTGCAAGAAAATATTTACTTGTTTAACATCAAAATCATAAATGATAGAGTACATGAAGGGTGATGTAGAAGTAGAAAGTATTTGACGGTATTCAATGCAATTGTAATGCTGATTGATCCGGGTTGCAAATATTGGTAGGCTGTCAAGACATCCTTGGTTGCGCTTATCTTTTTTATATTCATAAACTTCATTCCAGCATTCATTGAGGTAATTTTGTACCAGACGTGGATGGACACTCTCAAGGTACAGAACACGCTCATTGTCTGGACATGGGATGTCTAGTAGAACTGTCACATAGCAGTCTCCATTGACAAGCTCAATTCCAATTACTTCTTTTACATTCATTTGAATGGATCTCAAGTTCTTTGGAAAGATGGGCATTGGTGGAACTGCTTGTACAATGCATGGTGTTTCAGTCTGCTGACACATGTTTGGTGCTTCTTCACTTACGACGTTTACATTTTGTTCTTGTTCTGTTGTCTTCTTTTCGAAAAACTTGTGTCGCTTGAGAGGTCGTTTTCTTCGCCTTCCTGACATGCTTCGCTTTGAATGGAAGTCTCTCTTTAAAGCATCTGGGATACTGCTGCCGTATTCCCAAGTATTTCCTTTTTCAGTGTCCTTCCATTTGATTCGATAGTAAATTTTCTTGTTTGCTCTCTTTGAAGAAAGAATTGAGTCAATTTCATTTGCAGTTATTTGTTGAGTCTTTTCAGTTTGTTTTGACTCGTCTTCATTATCTTGTTGTCGGGTCTTTCCTTGTGTTTCCTGGTTTTTCTTCTTGGGTTTAGCTTTAGATTTTTGGTTATTAGTTTTATCTTTTCCATTTTTCTTGTCTTTGCTTTTATGTGAACTTGAATCATTTTGGTTTTGTTGTAACTCTTGTTGTGATTTTGCTGGAGTTCCTGTATTTTTCTTGTTCTGGTTGATCTTTGTTCCGTTTTGTTTCTGTTGACATTCTTTTGGTTTTTCCTTTTTGACTTCTTTGTCTTTTTGAT
This sequence comes from Steromphala cineraria, assembly GCA_916613615.1. Taxonomy (NCBI): domain Eukaryota; kingdom Metazoa; phylum Mollusca; class Gastropoda; order Trochida; family Trochidae; genus Steromphala; species Steromphala cineraria. The sequence continues at coordinate 11,036,848 of OU744730.1, forward strand.
TTACTTCTTGTAGATCATTTTCATTTTGAGAGCTGTCGTCTTCTATGACATCTGGATCCATGTTGTCATTGTTGTACAGCAATGGTTCTGGTGGATTTTGAGGACGATCAGCTGGGTCAAAATATGGCTTGAGGCGATTGGCATGGACAAGTGGTTTGTGGATCTTGTTGTCGGAACTTCTTCTCAGTTTGTAGGTATAATTTGGGCCTAAATTAACAATGTAGTAGCTTCCGTACCATTTCTTAGTAAGTTTACTTGACAGTCCTTTTTCAACTTTTTGACAGAAAAGCCAAACTCTTTGTCCTGGGATGAATTCTGGTTCTTTGGCCTTTCTGTTGTACTGCTCCGAGTAAACTTCTTTTGCTCTGGCATTGTTCTCAGCTGCTACTTGTCTTGTGATTTCAAGTTCTTCCAGTAAATTTGAAAGATAACTTCTGTCGTTCTTGCCTAACTTTTCTTTTGGAATGAGGGTGACATCTTGAGGTGCTCTCATTTCACGGCCAAAAAGTGAAATAAATGGTGATTTCTGCGTTGATGAATTCGGAGCCATTCTGTATGCCATCATGATGCCAGGAAGAAGATGGTCCCAGTCATTCTGTGACTTGTTGCAGTAGGCTCGCAGAGATTGGTTGATGTAGGAATTCATTCGTTCAACACAACTGTTTGTTTGAGGGTGGTATGGACTGGTGTGGGTCATTTTTACTTCAAATAGTTCACAAATTGCTTTTATTAATTTTGACATGAAGTTCTGTCCTCGATCCGAAATTAACGTCCTTGGTGCGCCATACCTGCAGAAAATTTCCCGGACCATGACATTGGCTACTTCTTTGGCTTCTTGGGTTCGGATGGGGAAGGCTTCACACCATCTTGATGCTGCATCTGTAATGACCAGGATGTACTTGTATTTTTCTGGTGTTGTTGGTAATGGACCAAGAATGTCTATGTGCCACCTTGTGAAGATTTCCTCTACGGGCATGGGACATAATGGTGCCTTCTTAGCATGGTAGTGCCTCTTGGATTGTTGGCAAACTTCACATGATTGAACATATGTGGAGATTTCTTGGTACATTCCTGGCCAGAAGTATTTTGGTCTGATGGTGTTGTGCATCCTTTCTTTTCCATGGTGACAACCGCCAAGTAAAGCGTCATGATAGCCTTGTAGCACTTGATTCCTGAGTGTTCTTGGTACAGCAAGTTGTTTGATGAATTTGTCTGTGTGACCCTTTTGTCTTTGTGGAACAAAGCGGTAGAGTATGCCGTTGTCAATTTCATATCTATCTGCTTCCACTAGCACTTTGTGTCGTTCCTTCTCATCGTCTGGAAGGATGTTTTCTTCTTTGTAGTCAAAAACTTGCATGAAATCTGGACATACTCTCTGTAAATGATGTAGATTTGGATGAGCTTGGATGGTTACTTCCAAGATTTCATCCTTTGGAATGTCAGTATTTACTGAGTAAATTGAAGCGACAACTTCTTCTGGCATTGTGCAATAATCCTCTTCATATTCAAAAGTAACCGAAAAAGCTGATGCGTTTTGTTCGGTAGTAAACGCATTTATTGAAGCATGTTCCGAAATGTTCACGGACGATCGCGGCGGTTTGATTGTATGACGCGAGTGAAATGACGGAGTAGTTGACGGAGTAGTGGACGTAAAAATTGTCCTTTCTGTGTCTTCTTCTGTTTGACTGTTGCAGTTGATGTTCTCTTCATAAACTCTTCTTGAAAGAGCGTCAGCATTGCCATTACGTTTGCCACTGCGGTGTAAGATATCAAAGTTGTACGTTGATAGTTCTAGAGACCAACGTCCTAATCTTCCTGTGGCATCTTTAATTGATTTCAGCCATTTAAGTGCAATATGGTCTGTGTACACTATGAATTTGGAGTTTGCTAAATATGGCCTAAAAGATCTAATTGCTTCTACTAGCGCTAAGCCTTCTTTCTCTGTGATGCTCCAATTCTTCTCACTGCCATGTAGAGCTCTTCCGCCATAGGCCACAGGATGTTCTTTATCGTCCTGGTCTTTCTGACTTAAGACGAAGCCTATGCTCATATCACTGGCATCTGTTGAAAGTATGAATTCTTTTTCGAAATTTGGATAGGCCAAAACTGGTGTGGTGCACATAGCTTCTTTAAGAGCATTGAATGCTTGTTCACACTCAAGTGACCACTGGAATTTGGGTTTCTTGTCTGAAATATTGTCTGAATGTTTCTTAAGAAGAGCATTTAAGGGTAGAGAAATTTTGGCATAGTCTTTAACATATTTCCTGTAGAAATTTGTAAGTCCCAAGAATGATCTGACTTGCTTCTGGGACTTAGGAACTGGAAAAGATTTGATGGCTTCTATCTTCTTGTCGTCTACCTGCACACCTCCACAAGATAAAACATGGCCAAGAAAGGACACTTTTTCTGTTGCAAAATTACATTTGGATGGTTTCAATGTTAAGTTTGCCTGCCTGAGATAGTAGAACACTTGTTCTAAATGGGTCAAATGGTCTTCAAAAGTTTTGCTGTAGATGATTAAGTCATCTATGTAGATTAGGGCAATTTTGAAAAGCAATTTTCTAAGCACTTTTGACATGAGCATCTGGAAACAAAGTGGTGAATTTGTTAAGCCTTGGGGCAAGCGTTTAAATTGATAGAGCCCTTTGTGTGTCACAAAAGCTGTCTTGTGTTTCGAATTCTCGTGGAGTGGGACCTGGAAGAAGCCATTTGCTAAATCTAACGTTGAAAAAATTTGAGCATTTTTGCTTGCAATCTGGTCAACAACATCATCAAACACAGGTAGAGGCCATGACATTGGTAAAATAACAGCATTTAATTTTCTATAGTCACAGACAAATCTGTAAGTACCATCTCGCTTCTTAACTAAAACTATGGGAGCAGCATACATCGAGCAGGATTCCTCGATGAGGTCATTCTTCAGGAAGTCGTCGACAAGTTCTTCTGTGACCTTCTGCAGATGGGGTGACTGGCGGTAAGGTCTACATCTAATGGGTGCAGTGTTGCCAGTGTCTATTTCATGATAATGCATGTCTGTCTTCCCTAGGTCTGTCAAACTTGTCGAAAAGATATCCCTATTCCTACCTAGAAACTCTAACAGTCTATGTCTTTGCTCTTTAGTAAGCTGAGCATTTGCTAGATCAAATCCAAGCTCTTTAGCAATATTAACATAGTCTTTGTCCTGCTTATTACCGTCTGTGTCTGTTTGTACTGTGTTTACTTGCTCACAGTCAGTGTCAAATATATTGTCAACATCAATATAGCTAAAGCTGCCAACTACTGAATCTTTCTCTAGTACTATTTCTTCTTGAGATGGATTCATAAGCCGAAATGTCCCTATCCCGTTGTTTGATTGACATATGGTATTGCCACCTGCTACTTCAAAATTTTCTGCTAGTGAAGAGATTGGTTCTATGAGAATGGTCACTCCGTCTGGAACATCTTCTAATCTAACTTTGAAATGTATCTCACTCTGAGAAGGAATGTAAATCTGGTCAATAGTTTTGGCTAATCCTGACATTTCTGAACTGGTCATAAATCTAATGTAATGTCTGTCTGAGGTCTTATTGTCAATAATTAAAGAATCACAACTGAAATCTAAAACAACATCATTCTCTTCAAGGAATTCTAACCCCAAAATTATCGCTTTTGGCATAGTAGGGAGAACATGAAACCTATCAGAAAATTCTTGGCCTTCAATAGAAAAGTCCAAGACAACTGACCCTATCACCTCCAGTAAGGATCCTCCAACTCCTCTAACATGTGGGAAACGTGATTTCCCTACTTTAACATCCGGAAATGCTAGTTCAAGGAAGTTGGACGAAATGCAATTGACGCTACTACCTGAATCTACGAGGCAGGCAGCAGAACAATCACCAAAGTCAGCCTTAATGATTGACTTGGCAAGAGGGGTGACAAGAGAAACAATTGGGATTTCTCCCTCAAAGTTGCCATCCATACCAGAACTCATGTTTAAGAAACCTTAAAGTAAGCAAAATAACTAAACCAAGAATGAGATAAGATAAAAATGGTAATGTACTTACACTTTTTATGAATTTCCTTATCACTTGGCGGCCTCAATGAGTAGGTGTGGTCTTTGAGTTTCTCTCGTGGTCAGTGGATGTCGTTGCTATTATATCATCTGAGATACTTTCATATCTTCAGACTAGTCCTCTGTCTGTGTGTCCAAAACAATTCCTGGCATCTGGATTCAGGATCTTTTGAAGATTCTCACCAAGTTATCATAAGGCTGAGGCAGGGTTCCAGGAAATCCTCATCTGCCCCAACTTTTGATATTCCGGGTTGATGGTCTAACTGTCCAGTTTTAACGGGGAATTAACTCTAGGCAGAAGAAATCCAAAGTCCATGGAATAGATATGCACACTTATATTTACAGGAATGACTTACATAACAACATAGATACAATATGTAGATAACAGTTGGTTTCCACTCCAGGGGCATGAAGGTCCAAGTAGTAAGTCAGCCCCCGGAGTAGTCCTGAGATGTGTTAGGTATGATTCCCAAACTGCAACTGAACATTCTAATTTCTCTGATGGTTTATATAGCTAAATGAAGGTAACCTCTCATTGGTCAAACTTTTAATCTCGTTAAGTATTTCCAACATCCTAGACGGTTTATGATATGAAATGTCTGAGTTATTGGAAGATTAAGTAAGTGCCATCAATTAAGTTTCTTAAGTGGATTATCTTAAATTAGCCTAAGGCTCTATCTACTAAAATCACTGTCGGTGTCAACACTTTATCAAAGGATTTAAAACTAGAGGTAGCCAAGATGTCTACCTTTTATATGAAGATTATGTTTACCTTTTATATGAAGATTATGTCTGACATTTTGTAGCTTGAGGTGAATGTGACTATGGGAAAAAGTTGTCTTTATCTAAAATATTTGAAATAATTACATTGTATGTTATTAATGATATTTACTTGTATGTTTTGAATTGTTACTGTAACTTTGATATTTTTGTTATGGTAATGATATGGAAAAAGTTGTCTTTATCTAAAATATTTGAAATAATTACATTGTATGTTATTAATGATATTTACTTGTATGTTTTGAATTGTTACTGTAACTTTGATATTTTTGTTATGGTAATGATATATTTTCTTAAATTCTGTGATATAAGTTTAATGTAATTTGGGCAATATCAAGCCCATGATACCTGTGAACCCGATAAGCATTTAGGTTTCCTTAGTTGATTTTGTATATCTCGAAATCTACTAGTCTCTTGAAGTCAGAACAGTGGCAAAAACGAAACTGTGCGAATGAAATGCACATGAGTTACCTCCCTTCATACCTCTAATGTTAAAAATAGCATCTGGCCTTAATTGTTATCGAAGGCAGTCACCAGTGACTTGAAAGTTTCCTTCTGCCTGAATATAAATCAACAAAGATGGGCTGCACTGTCTTTAATGTGCAATGGGCAACAACATATGGTTGGGTTCAAGCGTTTAAGGGCGATAGACACAAAGCCTTGTGCACGGTATGTTACAACTTGGGGAAAATGGGAGAGGCGGCAATCAAGTCACATGGTCGTAGTCGCGCCTATCAGGCAAACGAAAGGGCACGTGGCTCAAGTACATTATCGTCGATCGATTTGTTTATGAAATCAGAACCACCCCAACAGAAACAAGATAATGTGAACTGTGATAGAGATTTAATTTCTGCGAACGTAAACGAAGATTTGTTGACTGTTCCCCCACCACCAAGGAGTTATTGGAAATCAATAAAAAACTAGATTCAAAAGTTGCAAAGTTAAAGGAATAATGACAGCACCAGTTTATCCTCTTGTGACAGATAACATAACACACTTTTTGTGAGTAGTCCTTTTATTTAATTAATAATGCCATTTAATAAAAATGTTGCATTTGGTTGTGAAATATCTTCCAGATGCCTTTTTTCTTTATAAATACTCTGTAATTCTGTGACAATTTAGCCTTATATTTTCCTCTTAAAGCCCTAAAAAGGCCCTAAAAAGGCCTTAAATTTTATGATGTGTTGGCTGTACTCACCATGTCAAATCTAATCAGTTGCAAGTATTTACTAAACAACAACATGATGAAACGAGACTATATCTTTTTTACATAGAGATGAGTTCACAAGTTCATACATTTAGGAAGGACCTCAAATAACTTGCATGACACTAAACAGTTATATGTTGAAATGTCTCTATATCTTACTGACGAGTTCAGAATTTCTGCTCTAATGTCAGTTGTTAAGCTTTAGCCTATCACTGATCAAGCCTATGTTATCATTGAAATTTCAGACTTAAGATATAAAAGTCCAGTGTTGGAATGTAGCCAAGTAAATAATCTTTGCCATTTTTATCTTCTTTGGGCCTATTATCTCACCCCTTGGCCTCTGTTGGGTCTTGGCAACCCAAGTTTGGAGAATGAAGACACTATATGGACTTAGTTGTGCTATGTGATAACAGTCATAACACCTTTACTCACATTATTTTTCTTCCAATAGTACTTGTTGACAATTTTGTCAACTAGATTTACTCTTTTGCCTCTTGAAACGAGTAACTTGGCAAGTCAGTGTGTGACACTGCAAACCATTTTATCCTCACTCTTCAGAGATGCTGATTTGAGTACACCTTGTATCATTCTCTCTGTCAATTCTTCCGTCTTAACTTATTTTCAAGTGTTCACTACTCATAGCCGGAGTGCCCAGCTGGTATTTATTTTCATCATTCAAATATTTGTATTTAAATTTTCTAACGACTGACCACAAGCAATAATCTGTTACCTATTAGATGTCTCAAACCCAGAACAGGCGATTTCCTTACCTATCTATCTATTTATGATATACTCTCCAACCAAGAACAAGTAAGTTTGTATTTGCCTTTGACATTTTCTCAGACAAGTAATATCCTTACTTATCTAGTTACTTAGGATATAACTATTTACTAATGATATTTTCTTCTACCCACACTCTTGAAAGCAGCGATAAGCCCCATATCACCTCACCTTCTTCTACAAGCGATATCCTTGACTACCTATCTATCTGATATATTTTCTCAAACCCAAAACAAGCGATTTCCTATCTACCTTTTAGTCTATATTACTTTTTTCTGACCAACAGATAAGCCTTACCTATACCTATCTATTTACCTGATATTTCTCCGACCAACAGACAAATCCTATACCTATCTATTTACCTGATATTTCTCCGACCAACAGACAAATCCTATACCTATCTATTTACCTGATATTTCTCCGACCAACAGACAAATCCTATACCTATCTATTTACCTGATATTTCTCCGACCAACAGACAAATCCTATACCTATCTATTTACCTATGATATTTCTCCGACCAACAGACAAATCCTATACCTATCTATTTACCTGATATTTCTCCGACCAACAGACAAATCCTATACCTATCTATTTACCTGATATTTCTCCGACCAACAGACAAATCCTATACCTATCTATTTACCTATGATATTTCTCCGACCAACAGACAAATCCTATACCTATCTATTTACCTGATATTTCTCCGACCAACAGACAAATCCTATACCTATCTATTTACCTATGATATTTCTCCGACCAACAGACAAATCCTATACCTATCTATTTACCTGATATTTCTCCGACCAACAGACAAATCCTATACCTATCTATTTACCTGATATTTCTCCGACCAACAGACAAATCCTATACCTATCTATTTACCTGATATTTCTCCGACCAACAGACAAATCCTATACCTATCTATTTACCTATGATATTTCTCCGACCAACAGACAAATCCTATACCTATCTATTTACCTGATATTTCTCCGACCAACAGACAAATCCTATACCTATCTATTTACCTGATATTTCTCCGACCAACAGACAAATCCTATACCTATCTATTTACCTATGATATTTCTCCGACCAACAGACAAATCCTATACCTATCTATTTACCTATGATATTTCTCCGACCAACAGACAAATCCTATACCTATCTATTTACCTGATATTTCTCCGACCAACAGACAAATCCTATACCTATCTATTTACCTGATATTTCTCCGACCAACAGACAAATCCTATACCTATCTATTTACCTATGATATTTCTCCGACCAACAGACAAATCCTATACCTATCTATTTACCTGATATTTCTCCGACCAACAGACAAATCCTATACCTATCTATTTACCTATGATATTTCTCCGACCAACAGACAAATCCTATACCTATCTATTTACCTGATATTTCTCCGACCAACAGACAAATCCTATACCTATCTATTTACCTGATATTTCTCCGACCAACAGACAAATCCTATACCTATCTATTTACCTGATATTTCTCCGACCAACAGACAAATCCTATACCTATCTATTTACCTATGATATTTCTCCGACCAACAGACAAATCCTATACCTATCTATTTACCTGATATTTCTCCGACCAACAGACAAATCCTATACCTATCTATTTACCTGATATTTCTCCGACCAACAGACAAATCCTATACCTATCTATTTACCTATGATATTTCTCCGACCAACAGACAAATCCTATACCTATCTATTTACCTGATATTTCTCCGACCAACAGACAAATCCTATACCTATCTATTTACCTGATATTTCTCCGACCAACAGACAAATCCTATACCTATCTATTTACCTGATATTTCTCCGACCAACAGACAAATCCTATACCTATCTATTTACCTGATATTTCTCCGACCAACAGACAAATCCTATACCTATCTATTTACCTATGATATTTCTCCGACCAACAGACAAATCCTATACCTATCTATTTACCTGATATTTCTCCGACCAACAGACAAATCCTATACCTATCTATTTACCTGATATTTCTCCGACCAACAGACAAATCCTATACCTATCTATTTACCTATGATATTTCTCCGACCAACAGACAAATCTTATACCTATCTATTTACCTGATATTTCTCCGACCAACAGACAAATCCTATACCTATCTATTTACCTATGATATTTCTCCGACCAACAGACAAATCCTATACCTATCTATTTACCTGATATTTCTCCGACCAACAGACAAATCCTATACCTATCTATTTACCTGATATTTCTCCGACCAACAGACAAATCCTATACCTATCTATTTACCTATGATATTTCTCCGACCAACAGACAAATCCTATACCTATCTATTTACCTGATATTTCTCCGACCAACAGACAAATCCTATACCTATCTATTTACCTATGATATTTCTCCGACCAACAGACAAATCCTATACCTATCTATTTACCTGATATTTCTCCGACCAACAGACAAATCCTATACCTATCTATTTACCTATGATATTTCTCCGACCAACAGACAAATCCTATACCTATCTATTTACCTGATATTTCTCCGACCAACAGACAAATCCTATACCTATCTATTTACCTGATATTTCTCCGACCAACAGACAAATCCTATACCTATCTATTTACCTATGATATTTCTCCGACCAACAGACAAATCCTATACCTATCTATTTACCTGATATTTCTCCGACCAACAGACAAATCCTATACCTATCTATTTACCTGATATTTCTCCGACCAACAGACAAATCCTATACCTATCTATTTACCTATGATATTTCTCCGACCAACAGACAAATCCTATACCTATCTATTTACCTATGATATTTCTCCGACCAACAGACAAATCCTATACCTATCTATTTACCTGATATTTCTCCGACCAACAGACAAATCCTATACCTATCTATTTACCTATGATATTTCTCCGACCAACAGACAAATCCTATACCTATCTATTTACCTGATATTTCTCCGACCAACAGACAAATCCTATACCTATCTATTTACCTATGATATTTCTCCGACCAACAGACAAATCCTATACCTATCTATTTACCTGATATTTCTCCGACCAACAGACAAATCCTATACCTATCTATTTACCTATGATATTTCTCCGACCAACAGACAAATCCTATACCTATCTATTTACCTGATATTTCTCCGACCAACAGACAAATCCTATACCTATCTATTTACCTGATATTTCTCCGACCAACAGACAAATCCTATACCTATCTATTTACCTATGATATTTCTCACGCTGCCACTGTTCGCCGTTCAGGGCCAGAGTGACCCGCTATTCAGGTGTTGGACTAACACAATGGTGACAATCCACCTGGATTTACCTGTCTACAGACTAACGAGAGGTGAGGTATCTCACACCCAGGTGCAAACTGACATCCTGATCTCAAAGAGGGACCCTATGATTTTTCAGTCATTATAGTCTTAAGGCAACGATTCTTTCGAGCATCTCTGATTTACTGTCATCTCTTTTGAAGAATTTCAGTATGATAAGGACAATATTTATGGATGACAACTTCTTTATTCATAGAGTGTGACTTTCGATACAGATTCTTGTATCGTTTTCAAGCATGAATTAATGACAGAGCACATGAGGTATATATACAGTACGGAATGAGAATATACCTCATGTGCTCTGTCTTTAATTCATGCTTCAAAATGATACAATAATCTGTAACGAAACGTCACACAGAAGTTGTCATCCATAAATATTGTCCTTATTTGACTTTCAACTTCTAAAATGCCACTCAAAGAAATTTCAGTATGCTGTAGTGTCAGACCGTTATGATATTCAGTCATTATCGTCTGTGTACAAGATTTAAATTTTTATGAATCTTTAATTCATGTCATCTTTCAAATAACTTGTGTATTGTGGTAAATGTTGTATTTCTCTCATCGGGTTAAGACATTTTGAGTCTTATTCTTTCAGGTGTCAAATTTGTTTGAGAGGCATTTCAAAGTTGTTAAACATGATTAAAAGATTCTTGATATTTGTAAGGGCTACGATTCTGTATAGGTTCTTATGCCATTTTTCGGCAAACATCAATGGAAAACTGTCACCTAATCTTTTCCTGGAACAATTGGAGTTATATTGTGAAATAAATGTGGAGACATCATTGTCAGGTTTTAAGTCAAAAATAACTTCTAACACCATTATGTTCTCATTTCACTGATTTAAATTAAGAGGTAAATTAAAGCAAAAATTTGTACTAATTGATCAAATGGTAGCATATAAGAGGATTGACATCTTTGACCCAAACAACATTATCCCTTGAGGAATGTAAAGGTTGGCTAGAGAATATCTTGATGAGGACTGATCTAATGATAGAATTAAACCAGGTGTAGTCATTTTTCAATCAATCAAGGCCTCAAGCGATATAATCACTTTCAATTTTGATCGGTGGTATTTACGTAATTACTGTAATTTCTGAAACAAGCCAAGGGCTAAAGTTACGGTAATAAACTAGAGATATTTTCAGAGTATAATTAGTTTGGCATGTTGTGTTATCAACCGTAGATGTTTGTCCAGATCCAGGAACATGATGACCACACAATTCATTAAACTATGCCCCAAAAAGGAGTACCGCTCCAACTTGCAATATCAAAACATCATATTGATCATAATGGCTACAAAATATCTCAATATTTGAAATAAGGGTGTTCCAAGCCAACCGACACAAACTTTGATGATAGGGATGTTATTTCTTCAAGACGGGTTTAATTCAAACTCTTATGCAAGAGAAGAAAATGTGTCAGGTTAAGTTCTTATATATATACACCGGTAATTAATCTATAGCAAATCGTATGAAAGCACTTGACTTTTGCCAAAAGCTCTACAACCCAGCTTAGCCACATGCAATTGCCAACAAAATTTGTGATAGGAATGTTATTTATACACAACATGTGCAATACAATAATATAGGAATGTAGAACAACTCTCTGTCCATATCCAGCCTAAGGCTATGTGTAATAGTCCTGTATCAGGCTTGTACCCGTGCAATATGATGTTGTATTACCCTGCTACGTGTACATTATCAGAGTTAACGTGTATAGCCCAGGGACAACTGTAAACATGGCCTGTCTGTGTTATATTGCTTTCATGATGTAATCTATGTAACCTACAGCCAGGTTATGGTGGTGAACTATTCTTAACAAACTCAGGTGCTCTTCTACCATTTGACTCTTGATCTAAGCATATCGTTCACTTCTTTGTTATGTCATAAGCGCATGGCACAAATTGTTTTATGGTTGAATCTCCTTTGATGATTTGATGTTGTAGTTTGAAATTAGAAGGTAATTTAACTTGTAGGGATTGTTTGATCTCTTTTTTTGCATTGCATTGAATTGTAATTTGATATATTGAATTGTTTATGCTACAAGAAAATGGTTTATGCATTGAAATATTTCATAACTGTCTCACTGTAAAACCTTTGATTTATTGGTTAGAACTAGAAGATAACTTTACTTGTAGGGTTGGTTGAGATGTATTATACCACATGACATGAAATTGTCATTTGATATGTTTGAGTGTTTATGCTGTTAGATAATGGTTTATGAATCGAAATATTTCATAAGTAATAAATCTGCTATTATTGCAAACAGTTTTATGATACATACCTGTCTTTATTACACTTGACATTAAGAATACAATACAATAAGGTTTAAATAATACAGATGTGACAGTCTTCGTAATCCTCAAAGACTATATGCCCTTTCAGTTCGGTATTAGATACCTTTGTATAATAAGTATCAGATACTTTGATGTACTTCTCTATCTCTGTATATGTGAGATATGCTAGGAATGAACAATATTCTAGATTAAAACACAACCTGCAAAACTTGTAGATAAGATAGGGTATGTTGATAAATGCATCTATGTATAGATGGAATTGGTCCTTGGAATACATGAAAATATTCTTTAAAAAACAAACAAGACAACATGAAACACCAGTCTAAGTAAACCTACCCTCAATATTATCCGTTTCACTCCTAAAATTAGTCTAGAAAGGCCTAGTAGAGGATCGCGTCAGCCCAAGTATCGAATTGACTAATCAGAACTCATCTTACCAAGCCACAATAGTCTGCCTTCGCACATATAACATTGGAGGGTCATAGGTCGCAGAAAAGTCGGCTGACGCGAACCTCCACTAGGCCTTGCTAGACTCAGTATAGGAGTGAAATGGATAATATTGAGGCTAGGTTTACTTAGACTGCATGAAACACTTACTGAGCAATGCTTTTAGAATTAAGGGGCTGATACCAGATTTTTTATAGGAGGGATGGTTGTACAATAATCAAATTGAATAATTTCTACAATATTTGTAAAAAGATAAATTAAAATGCTTTATGACAAGATTTAGAAGGTGAAAAGGAAAGTATACTTAAGTTTTATCATGCATAAACAACTCACAGCCTTTAAAATTATTTTAAACATTAGCACACAACCTGGATCAGCCAGTGGAATTTGTGCTAAAATTATGACAATTAGTGTTGACTTTGTTAATACCAATATTACCATAAATTGAGTAACGTCATAAAAATATTGTCATCAGGGTCAAGTGTCCAGTTTACGATTCACCTTAACGACCTTCGTATGATAAATGGATCACTAATGACCATGGAATGATAGAGTGGTCACCCTTGACCAGGAGTAGATAAGATGTATGTACGTAGATATATAGGCGACAAGCTGACAGGTCGTGATGTACATATCAGACTGACCAACTAACCTATTGCATACTAACATAGAGAGGGGGAGATATCAAACCATACCTGATGCATTGTATATTTGTTGGTTTCTTTAGTGGGATATTCTGACATACATAGATATACAGGTGACAAATTGACAGGTCGTGATGTACATTTCAGTCTGACTTGTTGCACTTATACTTGCGGAAGGTCACTTCCATGTACACAGGGGTGGAAAGAAGTATCTGTACCATAGATAGGGGGCGATACATAGTAATATAGATATTTGTTTGTATCTTTATTTGGATATAGACATACATAGATATATGGCAACAAGTTGACAGGTCGTGATGTAAATATCTAACTGACCAACTGACCTGTAGTATTTTTACTTTGGGAGAGTCACTTTTATATACCACAAGTCTATTGCCCAGAGAGAAGCGAAGATATTATGCCATATCTCATAGATTAGATATTTGATTTATCTCAAGTGGGATATTGACGTCTATATCTGTCAGAGGATATATCTTATATCCCTGTTTGAGCATTCCTTGATCCAGCAATGTTGATTCAGATAAGAGTAAGAATAGATAGCTTTGTGAATAGATAAACTTTTGTTTATTTGAGTATCTTTAACGTTTTGAATTTGACCTTTATTTTGAAACTTCTTGACTGTATTATCATTATTTCTTGATTTGTAAATTTTGATGAACTAAACAAAATTATAGAAGAGAATTAAGGTCTAAACAACTATGGAAATTTTGAAATTTAGTCATGCAGACACATTGATTGCCACAGATAAAAAAAAAGTTTCTTTACTATGATTTGTAGTTTCCTAATCACAGAATTTCAATTTGACCGTTTCTCTGTTCCAGGGATCAGACCCACTTATCCAGACAGCGAGAGGGAAACTGCAGTCTCGGAGGTCAAAGTTGAACGATCAGATCAACAAGGAACTGCGGATGCGATCAGGCGCCGAGAATCTCTACAGGTGAGATCCTGGATTTTTAATTGTCTAAAACCATATTTATCTAAGTGCGCCAAAATGAAATAAAAGGTTATGATTTCACAAGATAAGTTATGCTAGGTATTGGATGAAACTAAGTATGCAGCTAGACCCGTCTAGAAAGGTTAGATTGGGGTAACACCATACAGATCCACTTTTGGATGCAGTGGCGGGGCCAACCGAAGTTTGAAAAAACTAATAGAAGGGGAGAAAGGTCCCCAACAGCTATTTCATCAAAACAATAGTCATTTCCATCTTGGGCCAACTTCTGTTTTGTAAAAAATAACTTTTGAAAATGTGTAAATTAAAAAAAAAAATCATAGCTAGATAGGTTATCGAGGCAAATTAAAGATTTGTAGCAGAATATTGTCACTTTTAAACTGTTGCTTAGACTGATAATGGATACAAACAGCAACTCCAGTGCAAGAGGAAATGGGACACTGATACTGCCTAGCCTAGTTGACTAATTACTTGACTAATTACTCGACAATTAGACTTTCAAGATACTAATGATTATGAACCATAAATTAGTTTTATGGTTTCAAATTCTTTATTTCAAGGGTGTGATGTTCTATGTATTGCTGACAATATTAAGTGATACTTTGGAATATCCAGTTTCACAGGAATGATTTGATACAAGGTCTGGAGAATAGACTTCAGGAAAGGATTTTAATTAAGACAGTGAGACTAATTAGTCTAGCAGTCACTCCAGACTGGACCAATTACCAGGAGATATTGATTAGACTCTCAAAACAACGATACCTCATCAATATTTGATCTTTACTCACACGTCCAGTGATAATGACGTCTTTGTTTCCTACAACAAAATGATAAACAACTGATTATCTGTTATTTTGAGATTAATTTGCCTTGATTTTTAGCTCATCTGGCCTGTAAGGCCCGATGGGTTTATGGCATGGCATGGTGTCCGGCGTCCGTCCGTCCGTCCGTAAACTTTGTGGAATTTCGACTTCTTCTCCAGAACCATAAGGCCTAGAAAACTTAAACTTGGTGTACAGACTCCTTGACTAGTGAGGATTAAAAATTGTAGCTTTGGTAGCCCTGTGGCCCCTAATAAGGGCCACATGGGCCACGCCCTAAAAAGCTATTTTTATCTTCTTCTCCAGAACCATAAGGCCTAGAAAGCTGAAACTTTGTGTACAGACTCATTGGCTAGTGAGGATTAAAAATTGTAGCTTTGGTGGCCCTGTGGCCCCTAATAAGGGCCACAGGGGCCACGCCCTAAAAAGCTATTTTCATCTTCTTCTCCAGAACCATAAGGCCTAGAAAGCTGAAACTTTGTGTACAGACTCCTTGACTAGTGAGGATTATAAATTGTAGCTTTGGTGGCCCTGTGACCCCTAATAAGGGCCACAGGGGCCACGCCCTAAAAACCTATTTTCATCTTCTTCTCTAGAAGCATTAGGCCTAGAAACCTCAGACTAAGTGTAAAGACTCCTTGACTAGTGAGGATTATAAATTGTAGCTTTGGTGGCCCTGTGACCCCTTATAAGGGCCACAGGGGCCACACCCTAAAAAGCTATTTTCATCTTCTTCTCCAGAACCATAAGGCCTAGAAAGCTTAAACATAGTGTACAGACTCCTTGACTAGTGAAGATTAATTATTGTAGATTTTGTGACCCTGTAGCCCCTACTAAGGGGAAAACACATTGGCCACACCCTAAAGCAAAATCAAATATACAGCCTGATGAGCTACAGAGCCAATGGCTCTATTTTTAGCTCATCAGGTCTGAAAGACCCGATGGGCTTATGGCATGGCATGGCGTCCGGCGTCCGTCCGTCCATCCGTCCGTCCGTCCGTCCGTCCATCCGTAAACTTTTCACATTTTCGACTTCTTCTCCAGAACCAATGACTCTAGAGAGCTCAAATTTGATGTGGAGACTCCTTGGCACTTGGGGATTCTAAATTGTAGATTTCATGACCTCATGACCCCAAATGGGGTCACAGGGGTCAAAACCTTAAAAACCTATTTTCATCTTCTTCTCCAGTTCCAAAAGGTCTAGAGAGCTGAAAAGTTGTGTGTAGACTCCTTGGCCAATGAGGATTCTAAATTGTAGATTTCATGACCTCATGACCCCAATTGGGGTCACAGGGGTCAAAACCTTAAAAACCTATTTTCATCTTCTTCTCCAGTTCCAAAAGGTCTAGAGAGCTGAAAAGTTGTGTGTAGACTCCTTGGCCAATGAGGTTTCTAAATTGTAGATTTCATGACCTCATGACCCCAATTGGGGTCACAGGGGTCAAAACCTTAAAAACCTATTTTCATCTTCTTCTCCAGTTCCAAAAGGTCTAGAGAGCTGAAAAGTTGTGTGTAGACTCCTTGGCCAATGAGGATTCTAAATTGTAGATTTCATGACCTCATGACCCCAAATGGGGTCACAGGGGTCAAAACCTTAAAAACCTATTTTCATCTTCTTCTCCAGTTCCAAAAGGTCTAGAGAGCTGAAAAGTTGTGTGTAGACTCCTTGGCCAATGAGGATTCTAAATTGTAGATTTCATGACCTCATGACCCCAAATGGGGTCACAGGGGTCAAAACCTTAAAAACCTATTTTCATCTTCTTCTCCAGTTCCAAAAGGTCTAGAGAGCTGAAAAGTTGTGTGTAGACTCCTTGGCCAATGAGGTTTCTAAATTGTAGATTTCATGACCTCATGACCCCAATTGGGGTCACAGGGGTCAAAACCTTAAAAACCTATTTTCATCTTCTTCTCCAGTTCCAAAAGGTCTAGAGAGCTAAAACGTTGTGTGTAGACTCCTTGGCCAATGGGGATTCTAAATTGTAGATTTCATGACCTCATGACCCCAAATGGGGTCACAGGGGTCAAAACCTTAAAAACCTATTTTCATCTTCTTCTCCAGTTCCAAAAGGTCGAGAGAGCTGAAAAGTTGTGTGTAGACTCCTTGGCCAATGAGGATTCTAAATTGTAGATTTCATGACCTCATGACCCCAATTGGGGTCACAGGGGTCAAAACCTTAAAAAACTATTTTCATCTTCTTCTCCAGATCCAAAAGGTCGAGAGAGCTAAAAAGTTTTATGTAGACTCCTTGGCCAATGAGGATTCTTAATTTTAGGTTTGGTTACCCCTTGACCCCAATTGGGGTCAAAGGGGTCAAAGCCTTAAAAACATATTTTACCCCTTCTTCTCCAGTTTCAAAAGGTCTAGAGAGCTGAAAAGTTGTGTGTAGACTCCTGGGCAAATGGGAATTCTAAATTTTAGGTTTGGTGACCCCATGACCCCAAATGGGGTCACAGGTGTCACAACCTTCAAAACCTATTTTACCCCTTCTCCTCCAGTTCCAAATGGTCTAGAGAGCTAAAAAGTTGTGTGTAGACTCCTTGGCTAATGGGGATTCAAACTTGTAGATTTTGTGACCCAACGACCCTAAATGGGGTCACAGGGGTCAAAACCTTTTTCCATCAAAAGTCTGATGAGCTACAGAGCCCATGGCTCTATTTTTTGTTATATAGGAGAGAGCAGATACCTGAAAATGGATTGTCAAAGCAACTTTCACATGTGATATCGAAGTTTCTTTAAGTCCAAATACTGGTACTCTCAAGTTGATTTAGACCTGGACAAGTTTATAAGTTTCTGAAAATCTAGATAAACATTTATTGTCTACATTTGCTGTTGAGAAAAATTTATTATCTTTTTAAGAAATATGTGGTGATATTTTGAATGATATATGACACATTTGACCATCATTGTCATTGTTCACTTATGTTCATCATCATCCAATGAAAAAATTAAACACACTGTAACCCGCTATTGAATTATCAAGCAATGACGATGAAATGAGCTATGACAGGATGTCCCCTGTTACTTATCTAATTGAGTTGCCTAAAGTCATGGCAATATGAAGGTCAACTCTCAAATTTAGATGTAATTGATGGTAAAAGCTTTATCAAATTGCATGTCATTGATGTTTTTTCAGCACTAGTCCCCGTTATCTTTCATCAGTTGATCAGTCAATTCAATTTCGATTTACACAGCAGGAGTCCATTATTACATGACAATTTTAGGAGGGATAAATTTAAAAAAGGGGAAAATGAATTCAGAAAAAAGAAAAGCAGGTCAGACTGATAAAGATTCTATTAGCTGGGAATTATATGTAACTGTCACAACCAGATATTTTAAAAGTTTTTTTTTAATAATTTTAGTAGAGTAAAAGAATTGTTTTATAGTGATATGCAGTATCAAAAACTTTGATAATCAAAACCAATTTCAAAAACTATTTTATGCTCATTATTTACTCAGTGTGTAACTGAAGGCATTTCATTGTGTGACCTATATTATTTTTCATTCAAGGATAATCTCCTTGATTAATGTTCAGACATGATTCTTTACGTTTTTAAGCCACATATGGTTTGCTAGACTTGTATTCAGTCAATTTTAACAGCAGAACACAGGGAAATCTCTTCAGAGGTACAGACATTGGGCAAAGGTATTTGAATGGTGGCGCCATCTACACAGACAAGCATGTTAATTTTATGATAGAGACATTTTTTTTGACAAAAAATTTCTACATAAGTTTTGAAGCTAAGAATCTAGGAGCCTCCCTGATGAGTATGAACAAAGGTCGTAACAAATAGTTTTCATTTCAACTGCAAACATTATCGTTGTTGCAAGCAATTAATACTAGTTAAGTATTTTTTTAGATCTTTTGAGTAATATAGGAAATGCAATACCCTATTAACCAGCACCTCGTTTCACAAAGCAACCTTTACGAAGGTTGACCTTAAAGGGGCAGTAGCACGTTTTTTTGTAATTAATTTTTAGATTTTATAATTTTCATTTATAATTGTTAGTTAATGCTAAATGTTTTATTTTGACATTGTCAAAAATCTTATTAGACAAGCAAATCATCCATAGTCAGAGGACAAAGTATGAAGATTCGCATAAATCCATTGGCGGCCATTTTATGTGAACACCTTTAATTCATTTTGTGACAGAAAAAGCAATCGCATGGCTAAACTTTACGTTATATATTTTAATTATTATTGCTCCATTTAGTTTAAATACATTGTCTTTCAATTGGAACCATTTATTTTCATTTTCCTGACATCACCTTATATTCCCCCTAAAAACGTGCTACTGCCCCGATACTCTTAACTTTTGTAATATGTACCAAAATGATACTTTTCTCTTGGAGACTCCAGTACAGTCTTATGAACTCAGAGTACCTATTATTCTTCCTTTATTTTCCCTTATTGTGTCTTGTATCAACGTGCCATGCTGATGATAAACTAGGGCAGCTTACTATGGTAATACAACAAGGTGTGCTATATGAATGAAATAATCTCTTCCTACGTTAAATGATGAAGGGGAGGAATTTCATTAGCCTACTTGTGGAATTGGAGAGTATAGAGGTTTTCATCATAGAATATGGGGGAAGAATTTCATTAGCCTTCTTTTGGAATGCTTGAATGTATGTGTTCCAATCTGTTGCAATATTTCTAGTAGTGGGTCATTGTAACAATTGTTTTATATGCATGAACATATCATTTGATAGATATTTGGTCATCAATTCTTGATTTGGTTGGACCAGGCGAAACCTTCATAATGGTAAGATGGAAAGGTCGTTGATGGTCTTTATTCATATCCAACATGAGACTTTATCTGAAAAAGTAGATTTTATATTTCTGCAGATAATATGATCCCAAATGGCGATGTTAAAATTCTTCATGGTTTAAGTGAGCCTTTCTAGGACAGGTTAAAGAAGAGGATTGTTTGTATCTTCATTTGCAGCTCTTCCACTTGACTCAATACCTTATAGTGGTGTGGTGGTTTCACAGCCTCAGTAAACCTAGCCTCAATATTATCCGTTTCACTCCTATACTGAGTTTAGCAAGGCCTAGTAGATGGTCGTGTCAGCCGACCTTCCTGCGACCTATGACCCTCCAACGTTATACGTGCGATGGCAGACTATTGTTGCTTGGTAAGATGAGTTCTGATTGGTCAATTCAATATGTGAGCTGACGCGACCCTCTACTAGACCTTTCTAGACTCAGTAAAGGAGTGAAACAGATAATATTGAGGCTAGGTTTACTTAGAATGTTTAGGTGCTTCAGTGACCACTAGAACTTTGCCAGCTGGAGCTTATATGTATATGCTCCAGGTAGGGTTGATTGGTAGAAGCCAGACCAAATCCGAATCATTCTAAAACCTGCTGTTATTCACTGATCTGGCTACTCTCATTTGGATGGCAACATCCACATGTTTAATAAATGAATTGTTTTTGAAAATACCTAAACTCTAACTCACTCAATCACTTATTTACAACTATCCATCCAAGAAAAAAGATTTAGTTTTAGTGGTTTTCTGGAGCAGCTGATGACAAATATTCAAATCTGTTATAATATTACTTTCTCGGTTGATTACTCTATATAAATGTGTATTCATAAATTGCCATCCATCACCAAACAAATCAATTTAATTGAAAAACGTAGTAATAACAAAACTAATTTCTGATACACATACATTTCTTTCTACTTAATTGTTGGATATATGTCTGATTTAAATTATCTCTAATGGAAATAGCTTTTACAGCTTATGTTTGATAAATAAAGCCTTTATAAAGTAACACACTTGTTTGAACTTATAAACTAAGCTGAAACTGATACAGATTGAAAACTAGATTCTACAATTCGATGCAATTGTTGTCTTGCCTAATGGTCCAAATGTTTTTCATTTTTCAGCTGTCTATGTCAAAATAAGCAAATTTAATTTAATAATTAGAAAGTCTTTGATAATGAATTAGAATTTTGCAAACAAATTGTTCAGATATCTGACATTGAAAGTTTACTGAAGTTTGCCCTATCAGATTATCGGTCAAAATAAGTGAAAATTCGAGAATATAAAAGATATTCATGATGAACCCAATTTACTGGTATTTTACCATTGCATTCTTGAGTTGCTCTGTCTTAAATTAAAATCTAATTTTAAAATTCTGATCATTTGTCTATGTCGACAAAAGTAAACTTGATAAAATAAGGATGAAAAGTTTCAGTTTAAGAATGCTGGTAAGACCAACAAATTGAAACATGATCCGTTTATACTGTAAGTACAGATACCGAACCCCTGTAACCAGAGCTGTGAAGCTTTGTCTGCTGAGATAAGTCCAGTCTGTCTCTGTGTATGTCCACGTATCTGTTACTGGGTAATGTTTCATTCTTTGTAACTAATAATTTGGAGAATTACATGGATTTAAAGTAAGAAACTTAATCCAAGTCAGTCAGTGCAGATTGAATGAAATTGCCACATTAGATTTAATTTAGAAGATATAAAAAATTCTCTAAGTTTACAATTTTTAAGTGAATTTTATCATTTTTGATAAAAATGGTATTTGTAAAGTATAAAATTGTTGTATTTTTTAATTAGGCTGCATTAAACAAATAACTTTTTGGACTGATTCTATTGTCTTTTTCGATGTTGATTCAAATTTCTATAGGCACCCATTATGCAGTGATAGTCATATGAGCTAACAATTCATACACAGCAATGTTACCTTTCTTCAAAATAATCTAAATGGCATATATACATCTAATTCTTTCTAACAATTACCTGTTTAGCCGAGTAAATAACAATGGAAATTGAAACCAATGAATCCAGATACACACTCAGACGTAACCTGAGCTATCACGTGTGATAAGCTTGACCTCTCCTTGAGTGTATGAGTAATACTTTCTTGGAGAAATCTGGAGGTTTGAGTCCCACCAGGGGATCGGCAAAATTGTCTGCAGTAGAGAACTTTTCCACATGCAGTAAGGGTTGGGTGCAATGCTACACTGAATGTCATTGCACAACCACCCATGGTTCACTAGTTCCAGCTGATGCTCGCAGGTTTCACCTCAATGTGTAGCCACAAGTGTGTTGCAGGCTTTCTCCCTGCAATAGTACTAGCAGCAGTGATACAAGTGAAATACCTGAAAGCGGTGTTAAACCCCAAATTA
Organism: Steromphala cineraria; assembly: GCA_916613615.1. Classification (NCBI taxonomy): domain Eukaryota; kingdom Metazoa; phylum Mollusca; class Gastropoda; order Trochida; family Trochidae; genus Steromphala; species Steromphala cineraria. Next base: position 11,059,384 of record OU744730.1, read on the forward strand.
CCACTCCTCATTGTTCTGATAATGAAGTTTATATCATTCTGGTAATGACCAAATTCTTCATTCAAGTATCAACTGGAGGATGTTCAGATTATTTTGAAAATGATAAGTTTGTCAGCAAGTCAATTCAAGATGTATAAGAGGCTTTCTAGAAGTTTTCAGGAAGAGGTTTGATGCTGGAAAACTGTATAAGGATCTTTACTGAAACATTGTTAATAATGTTATCGTCTACAATAAAGAAGTTGATCATTCATAAAACTCCTTGTCTTCTTGTCTTGATGTCAATCAAAGATTAATTCTATAATAAGTTATTTGTGTTGCCCTTATTGATAAAGAGTTAATGTTGTTGAACATGCATGACAAATTCTTATGCTTGTTTGTATCTTAGATAGTCTTTGGTAAACACAGTTGCTGATATTTTGTGACAACATATACAGTTTACTGTTTTCAAACTTTAATTAGCTTTGACATATAGGAAGACAGTGGAAGTAAAGACATTTTAGCTTGAGTGGTGAAAGAATTTGTTAGAAATCTCCTGTTTTGGGGAATAGAGTTGAAACATGAGTCCTAACGCTTTCTTGTAGTGCGCAAGTCTGATGTTATGTTGTCCTACTAACTCTCGTCAAATATGGACATGGTTGTTTCGTCACCTTTCAGTCCCCTAATCTCTCTCTTTGTTTACAACACTAAATACAAAGTAAACAAATTCTTTTTACCATTGCAACTTGAACAAAATGTTTACACCAGTAAATACTAAATAAACAATTCATTTGAAACATTACAGCTTGAAAAAATGGTCTCGCCAGTAAATACTGAATAAACAAATCATTTTTACAGTCACAACATGAAAAAAAGGTTTAAGCGTCAACATTTGTCAAGGTAAAAGTCTTTCCTCTTTCTGTGTGGAAATGATTTTGTTTTGTTTTTTGTCGACTTATGACTTGTGCACCTGGAACATTTGCAAAGTTTGAAATAGTTCTTTTTCTTTTACATCCTTAGAAGCAAGTCAACAGATAAAGTGAGAATTGAACTAAAATGGCAAAGAGATATTCTTGTTATTTTGTTTAGTTGACATTGAACTAGTTTCCAACCACTGTAAAAATCTTTTTCACACTGTCTATTGAGACTCCAATTTCCTTTAATTCTCTCACTTTGTTTGAAAATCTTTTAAGTTTTAGATAACAGTGAATTGATATTATTTATACAGTATATATCAAGTAGATTTAAGTAATCATGATTAATACTTGAATATAATTACCGGGTATATACATAAATATAATATCGGTTTCACTGATAATAATCATAATAATGTTTTGACCTAGTCACTGCTTAATTGCAATACAGTGTACATTGTCACCTTGAAGGGGATTTGTACTTGTGAGTCAGACATGAAGGGCTTCAAGCGACTGGACTGAGTGAGGTCATGGACTGAGTGTAATGTGGATGAAGTGTCTTGCCCAAGAATAACCAAGCGGGGTTCCGTTTCACAAAACACTTACAATCTATTGTTAAAAGAATGGGCTAACGTTGATCGTAACTTTAAAACTGCTTTGTGGAACAGTACCAAGGTCACAAATTTTGGGGTCTCCACCTGGATTTGAACACAGATCTTTTGCATTACAGACCAGCACGCTAACCACTACACCATCATGTCGCACAAAAAACAATGGAGAATTTCTCATCTGCAGAGCATAACAATCCATCAACAATATCCAGTGGAGTAATCCAGTAATATCCAGTGGTTTCTGTGCAACACAATATGAAATATTTACTTGAGAACCATGTACCAAAAATCCTTAATTTAGGCCGAACGTCAATATTCTTAAAACGGTTTTCACAATAGACATTTATTCAAGACAGGATTTTATTCTAGCAAGGCGTCTGTTTCAATATAAGGCATACCAAAAAGACTGATTTTCCCTGAGATGAGATAATATAAGCAAGGTATTTGACAAAAATGCCAAATGTTCTATCTATTATGTTTTCTTTAACTTTCTAAATGTATTCCAGAGCGACAGACAACAAGAAGCTGAGAGAGCAGGTGGCGGTGGAGCTCTCGTTCTTCAACTCCAACATCCAGCTCCTGAAGGAGGAACTCTGTGGTCTCAACAGCAACGTGGAGATCTACCAACATGACAAGTGGGTCTCACATGCTCTCTAGTTGAGGGTCTCTAATTAACAGTAGATCTACCAGCACGACAAGTGGGTCTCTCATGCTCTCTAGTTGAGGGTTTCTAATTAACAGTAGATCTACCAGCATGACAAGTGGGTCTCTCATGCTCTCTAGTTGAGGGTTTCTAATTAACAGTAGATCTACCAGCACGACAAGTGGGTCTCTCATGCTCTCTAGTTGAGGGTCTCTAATTAACAGTAGATCTACCAACATGACAAGTGGGTCTCTCATGCTCTCTAGTTGAGGGTCTCTAATTAACAGTAGATCTACCAGCACGACAAGTGGGTCTCTCATGCTCTCTAGTTGAGGGTCTCTAATTAACAGTAGATCTACCAACATGACAAGTGGGTCTCTCATGCTCTCTAGTTGAGGGTTTCTAATTAACAGTAGATCTACCAGCACGACAAGTGGGTCTCTCATGCTCTCTAGTTGAGGGTCTCTAATTAACAGTAGATCTACCAACATGACAAGTGGGTCTCTCATGCTCTCTAGTTGAGGGTCTCTAATTAACAGTAGATCTACCAGCACGACAAGTGGGTCTCTCATGCTCTCTAGTTGAGGGTCTCTAATTAACAGTAGATCTACCAACATGACAAGTGGGTCTCTCATGCTCTCTAGTTGAGGGTTTCTAATTAACAGTAGATCTACCAACATGACAAGTGGGTCTCTCATGCTCTCTAGTTGAGGGTCTCTAATTAACAGTAGATCTAGTTGATGAGATCGTAGCCTGTTACTTGTACACTAATAATCATTATTACTTGCCCGTGTAAGATACCGCAGTGTAATATTTATACGACAATCCTCTATGTACTAGTGATCACCAGTGACACTATCAGTAGATCTACCAACATGACAAGTGGGTGTCTCTCATGCTCTCTGGTTGATCAGATCATAGCCTCTTATTAACTAGTTAACAGTAGATTACCAACATGACAAGTAGGTGTCTCTCATACTCTCTAGTTGAGGGTCTCTGGTTGATGAGACTGTAAGATATTAACACTATCAGTAGATCTACCAACATGACAAGTTGGTGTCTCTCATGCTCTCTGGTTGATCAGATCATAGCCTCTTATTAACTAATTAACAGTAGATTACCAACATGACAAGTAGGTGTCTCTCATACTCTCTAGTTGAGGGTCTCTGGTTGATGAGACTGTAAGATATTAACACTATCAGTAGATCTACCAACATGACAAGTTGGTGTCTCTCATGCTCTCTCTCTCTGGTTGATCAGATCGTAGTTTGTTACTTTTTGGCCTTGCTAAGTGCCCAAAAACCACTCAGCCTGGAGATCTCACATCACCCACCTCATCTTGTATAGGTATAAGTGGGTGTTGCACATTCTCTCTGACAGGTGGTCTCTGTCTCATGAGATCTTGCCCTGTTACTTATTCCCTATGATAGGTGCTGGTATAAAGTCTGAAAATGTTCAGGAGGATAGCTTTTTGAAAGACTAAAAAAAGATTCACCCAGTATGTTTACTGAAATTCCACTCAGCTGTGTAGGAGCTTCTTTAGGTATAGCCATTCCTACAAACTTTTTGTGACCAAAGTTTATCAAATGAGCATGTGAGAGACTTTGGCCTCTGCTTCATCAGCCTTATATCATGTTATGTAAATATTCTTCAAATAGCATAAAATACCCCCCAACTAAGCTTGAAAAATAAACCCCAACCCTACAACAAATTTCTTTGACTATTAAAGGTATATAGTCTATATAGAAGTATATATCACATGGAATCTGACTGTCACAGTGGTATCACAATAGAGAACATCCAGAAATCTTATTTTCCTTGTATAAGTGTGAGTATTTTTGAAAGGTAACGTTCCCCTATTTCAGCTGCTCCCAATGCGTGCCCATGATCCCCCTGGGACTGAAGGAAACCAAGGAGGCGGACTTCAAGATGCCTTTCATGGTGAGCAATATACATGTTGCATTTGTCACTTATCACTTAGTAATGGAAATAAAAACTTAAGTTGCTATCATTGCTGAATGAACTGAGAGTTTGAGTTTGAGAGTTTGAAGGGTGATTCCCTGCCGCACACTGAGACATGAGTTGTATAACTTGTGGTGTCGCCTTAGGCAAGAGACTTTATTCAAAATGTGCCTCTGTTCACCCAGCAGGAAATGGGTACCTGGTGAAAGTTGTGTTGGAGGTTACCCATCAAACGCTTAATCGGCAGCTTGGGTTAGACCAGGGTAATAATTCAGGGAGCGCCTTGAGCATGCATTCGGTGTGGATATGTGCGCTATATAAATACCCTAATTATTATTATTATTATTATTATCTTTAAAGATCTGAGTTAGGAAAATGGTTTTACCTTAGAAATGTTTTAAATGTAGTCAAAAGCAAGCTCAAGAGTAGCGCTGTCCAAATCAGGCTAGTTTCGCAGAATTCTGAGCAATCCATCGTGTTGTAGATTGAGATAACATACTTATCATATCTGATTTAAAACAACTCAAATCCACCCTATCATTCCTCAACCAACCTTACCTCATGCCAAAACACCTAGCTCTTCTCACCCTAGCTTACCCTGCCATACCCTAACAGACCAGTCCACACCACGAAAAATCCCTTCTCCGCCCAAACCCACCCAACCAAACCAACTCCAGCCTATCAGAAGCAAACCTCACTCCTTGCCCAAAGCAACTACTTCTCACCCATGTTGTCATTAAGTACCTTATATCAGTAGATGAGACACATTGCTAACCATGCTGCTCTGTCCCCCCGTACAGGATGTGATCCTGGAGCACTACAGCGAGGACGGGAGACTCTTCAACAAGGAGATACAGGAGTTGCTGGACCTCAGACAGGTTCGTACACTCGTAGCTTATACCTACTGTATTTCATCTAGTAAGCCACCTGGCAGTAACTTGTATGTTCTGTTACTAGTTTAGCACAGACAAAACATAGTCATTCTCGGACGAATCACATCGTAACATTTAATAAGCTGGATCGAGGCAAACTCTTATATCCAGGTGAGGTGAGGTGATATGGGTTTTTTTCGCGGCTTTCAAGAGTATTACTCTTATATCCAAGTTACTTGCATGTTCCATGGGTAGAAATTATTCCTATCGCCATGCTAGCCATTCAGACTAGTGCATTCCTGAGAGTACTAGCCCAAGCACATCCCAACTAGCCAAATACATCTACATAATAATAACTACTTCAATTTAACTAGTCCTTTGGACTGCCACTCTGCATTTTACTGGCCCTGCATCTTATCACTAGCCATGGGCAAGTTGACTTGACTTGACTTGACTTGACTTGACTTGACTTGACTTGACTTGACTTGACTTGACTTGACTTGACTTGACTTGACTTGACTTGACTTGACTTGACTTGACTTGACTTGACTTGACTTGAATTGACTTGACTTGAATTGACTTGACTAGTGCTTATTTCGAACCCTTGAACAATGTTCTGTTACCAGTTTAGCACAGACAAGACATTAAGGAACCAATCCAATGTGGCACTTAAAAAACTGGAGGATGAGCATAAAACAAATGGTTTAACTTGCCCCTATGTACTGACACCAGAGTCCTTATGAATGGCAGTCTGAGCTTACATCAGAACATGCGACTAATGTGGTTGTGGTCAGACTGTGAAGAGCAACATCGCTCACTAAACAAGTTAGCATCCCAGTAACGTTCAAATTCTACAAATTTTATTCATTGCAACCTGGTTGATTTAAATCAGACTGAATAATGATCTGTACACAGTTGATTTTGATTATAAGACTCTATCTAGTAATATTTGATTATCTTGTATCTTGTTCTGTGCAGGCTATCAGGACGCCCCTGAGAGACTGGTCAGGCGTGGAGCTACTGACGGAGTATTTCAACCAGCTGTACTACGTAGAGAGACGATTCTTCCCCGAGGAGGGAAACCTCCCCATACACTTCCACTGGTCAGTAGGGGGGATAGCTAGTTTATCATGCAACTGATAGAAATATGTGACTTTCTGTTATTAAGAAAATGCAACATTGTTATATATTCAAAATATTGAATCAATGTTACTCTCTGCAATGGAACAAATTCTTGCACTCAGACATTGGTGATTTTCCCTGACTCTGATTAGAAAAGTTCAGGAAATTTTACAATTTCAAGGGTGCTCCCCAATATTGCAATGTTATATTGACTAAGTCTTTCCAGCTTCAGCTTGAACTTACAGCTTGAGCTGTTTCCAAACTCAATGTATATTGACCACATTACATTTTCATGACTTTTTGGTGAAAGAGTGTGAAGTGTATACAAGCCTAAAAAATGTAATACTTATCAACCTGTTTTGATATATCAATAAGAGAAAAGCCCAATAAAGATTAACACCTTTACATTTTCAGTGTTATTTCTTGTGTTTGCAGGTATGACAGTTTGACAGGTGTCCCCAACACTCAGAAGGCGATCGGTTTCGAGAAGGGGAGTGTGCTGTTCAACATAGCAGCCCTCTGTACACAGATAGCTTGTAAACAGGTTAGTGATGAGAGATAGGCCACTTCTATAAGCCCTCCCGCCGCTAATAGCTGGAATATTGCCCAAGCGGCTTTAAGCACCAACTCACTCACTCACTCTATATGCCCTGCCAAGATTTGACGACATTTGTTCTAAAATAAATAAACTCTTTCAACCAGTAATAAATATGATATTGAGCCTGCTCTCTGGCTTGTAGGGATGAAAGGGCTTTTCAGTCAAACTATAGGATGAGATCTTTCTTTTGATTTACAACAAAACAACAAAGTAAAAGTCCTCTTACCAATGACTCAATGATCTGATTCCAGGACCGTATCAGGCATCCAGAAGAGGCCATCCAGGCGTTTGAGAAAGCTGCGGGATATTTTCGACACCTTGAGACCCACTTCAAACATGCACCTAGTATGGACATGCAGCCGGAAACTCTCAACATGCTCGTACAACTGCTCCTGGTGGGTGAACTTGGTGTCTTTATAAGCTTTTGGAGTCTCTCTTGTTATTGTAGGAATTTCATGTCAAGTATGTTGAAAAAATATGCTTTATTTGACAATGTCTATGCTCATGTCATAATGGTTCAATAAATCAAAAATCACCAAAATTGTACTGTACACCTCACCGCACTACTAGAAAAAAACGCCGAAACCCCATTTCAGATCACAACACAAAAAACATCAACCCTGAACTGCAATACACAACTAAACCGTTTCATTTGTCAACACACCACGAAAAAATTATACTTCCTCAAAAATCTAAATTTTGCCATGTAACATCACTATCTCATCTCCCATTGCAGGCGCAGGCCCAGGAGTGTGTGTACGAAAGCAAGACCGTGAATGGTCTGCCCTATGGAGTGCTTGAGCTCACCAGGGCAGCTCAAGAGGCGGCCATGGTGAGTATAGATCTTTATATCACCTTTGTCCATGGCATAAATAGAGAATACTAAATGATGTCCCGTTTAATAACACTTTTATGAAACGAGTGAGTGGTATAGTATTTAATAACGGAAAGCGAGTTAAATACTAATACCATTCACAAGTTTCCTAAAAATGTTTTTGAATGGGAAGTTTAGTTTTTCATTTATTACTCGCTGAATTAGGTAGGTATTTTAAGAAATACGCTGACCTGACCATCACTACTGCTGCACTAACATTATGACGTCATGCTTACTGATTATGATGTCATCATGACGTCATGTCATTTGCTCAGCCCTCGATGTTATTAAACTGTGTAATAATTAAACAATGATCTCTTCAAAGGGTGAGGTGATAATGATCCATATCACATTCTTGATAAAGGTATCTCAAAATGACTCAAGTAGCGGCAAAAGGAAAATAGAGCTTTTTATCCCCTTTGTCCTTGAATACCTACAGAAATTTCAAACATCAATGTTTCAGGTATCTGAGAAATTCCGAGACACACATCGAATGTCGTCAGCGGAGCCAGTCAAGAGTTATCTCCCCTTTACTTGGACAGCCATGGCACAGACGAAACACTACTACTACAAGGGAATAGCTCACTACACAGTGGCTGTCGCTCTTATGGATCAGAAAGGTATTGCTTATGTACTCTCTCTAAGACCCCATTTAGGGATTTTATGAAACTTCAGTGTGGGCTTTGTAGGTCAGAAAGGTATTGGCTCTTTGCAGTGGTGGCATAAAATAGTGAGGGACTGTAATGAATCCCTGATAAAGTTACACCTCTTTAATATCCATCCAAAGCGGATTCTGTCTTTAAGATAATTTTGCTATAAATAGATGTAACCCGGAAGTGAAACCTGTACCGGAAACGGATGTCTTAAAAATTTGTAATCAAAACGAGGTTGGGAATAAAAATCTTTCATGGCGACCTAGCCCCGTTTTTCTGTTTGGAACGGTTATCAAACCAAGAAGTTGTTATAAGCTACCCCAGATCCTGGACCAAGCAAACACAAACACAATAGGACAATAAGAGTTAAGGGCGCTTTTGGAGTTTAATTCAAAAGGGAGTTCAAACCAGTGATCAAATTAGTGCCTGCCCTCCTGCCAACATTGTCTTGCAATTGGTTGAATATATTTCTTTCTTTGAGATCATTATCTAAAAGTGTGCTACTGCCCTTTTAATATAGTGTTGAAATTTGTCTGGTTGGTTTGCAGACAGCGACAATGTTGAGAAGCTGAAACAGCTGGTGGAACAACTCCACGTGGGGCCAGAAGCTCGGGACGAGAATAACGGTCTCAAGATACCAGCCAACGACAGCGACAGGAAAACATTAGGTGAGTTGGAATTTACAGAGAATGCTAAAGATGAACTGTCACTTCGGCATTCGAAAGATGTACAGATAAAACTAGTTTCCAGTGGCAATCTTGTGAATATCTAAGAGTAATGAAAAGCAATGTTATTCAATCAGGCCACATATGAATATGATATGATATATGAATCTTAAATTTAAAATACCTGAAAAGATAAAAGTGTTATGATCGTATTAGTCTGGTTGTAACACTTACTTAGTTTATACTGTTAACTCAGTTTGTAGTCTGTCAAACCTTCACCAGGCAGTCTCAGATTTGAATGAGTTTGAGGTGATCACAAATACACATCTGATATACTTATGACAAAGCTGATTTTATTAAGTCCATTCATAATTTTCAATTTGTTAATATAAAGTTCTTTATAGGTGGACATTGACATACAATTATGATATTTTGTTTCTACAGGTTTGGCACATCTCCGAGAGGCCGCCCTTAGTCACGAGGAAGCCATCAGAGTTCACGACCTCTGTAAACAGCTACGGAAGATCGACATCTTCCGGGAGTTGCTGCAGAAGGCTCACGAGAGGTGCGTTTATAACATGATAGTTTCTGTTTATCCTTAAATGGCATGAAAACTAATCCTAGACTTTTAGTCAGACTTTGGGACCCAGAACAGACTTTGCTTGTTTAAAGCTTTTTACTCCAAATAAAATGAGTATGCTGTGTATTTACAGGACTGAGATTGTATTGAGATGTAACCTCAAGTGTCTCTCAGGACTTGGAGATTGTCTTGAGATATCAAGTCTGTAATATGTTTCTTTACTTGTGGGTTTCCAGGACGCTGGTTAAGTTTGAAGCATTAGAAGATGAAGACAACTTCGCTGATCTCCTCACAGCTCCCCGCATTGAGAGTAAAACTGAGAGAGAGGCCAAACCAATTATTCCAGAGTTTTCAAAGGTCAAGGTCGTGGACATCTTCTCCAGACTGGTATGATTTCTATCTGATATATCAAAAATTATATATTTTTGCTTGTTTTGATCCAGCTTCCTTTGTCTTGTAATCTTTTATCTGTTAACTTACAAATTTTGAAGAACCAGAAGACATTATGTTTTATTGATATATCTACAGTGATTTAGCTAGAGTCAATAAATAATCTTATGTTGAACCCTACAGGGACCCATCTCAATATTCAACACGAAACACGAGTGGTCAGCAGCAAGGAGAATACAGCTTGACCGAACAGTGGACGAGGGGTTCGGCTTCAGTGTGCGCGGGGACTGTCCAGTGATGATTGCAGAGATTGAGCCAGACAGTGTGGCCGGGGTACGAATCTTTACTTGTGCTAATAGGCAGTGTAGAAGTACTTTCGTAAAATAATCAGTTGGGGATTCGAGGATGGGTTCAGTAGGTTGAACGCCCCAATTTGGAATTTTTTTTTTAGAAAGTGACCATAATATTAGAGGTTCCAAAGGTCGACCTCCTCTCCACTTCCCAACTCTTTCAAAATTCGTGAATCTAAACAAATGTTGTCGGATGCCAAAGAACCTTGTTACTGCATCTTGCAAAAAAGAAGATCAGTGCACCTTCAAACAACACAATGTTTTTTTTTGTTGTATTTTCATAGATAAGATTAAAATATGCTCTCTTTGCCACCTACGATAGGTTTGTATGTATATCAATGTAGAAAAAGTAATAAAATATTTTTATATCATAGCTATGTTACTATGAGTGGTGTTTTTAACATCATCTGTGGTGACATTCAGGAGATTTTGGATGGCTTTGGAGCAGTCGCTTACAGCTGATACTGTAAATGTCTATATAATGCAGCAAGGCTCAAGTTAGCAGGGATTGAGAACGGTGCAAGTTATGCCTTGCTGGGAAAATTTACTGTTATAATCTATTGTTAAACATTTGGAGTGGCCTTCTCTTCTGAGCTTGTTGGTTAATCAATGAAGTGAATTTTCATGAATAAAATATGTTTGAATCGCAATATTTTACATGCTCTGTATCATCTCTTGCAGAGGAGTTCGATGAAGATGGGGGACTTTGTAGTGGGCGTCGGTGCTATGGACACTAAGTGGGCTAAACACGAGGAAGTTGTGCAATTAGTTCGTCAAGCAGGAAACTCGTTAGAACTTAGATTAATTACTCCCATGGGGAAGAGTTTTCTGGAAAAGTTGAACGCAGAACGTCCATTTTCAACGCTGAGTTTGCCAACGACCCCAGTTCGAATGCAGAGTCCGCAAAGTAGCGTGTCGAGCGAGAAGAGCAACAGAAGCAGATTGAGCGCCCCCTGGATATTCATGAGGCGGAACTCTTCTAAGGATAAGTCGGAAAAGCGGAAGTCTTCAGAAGATATTGATGACGATATAATCTCTCGTTGAATGAAGTCATCAGTGTTGATATGAACACTAGTTGTGGTACAGATGATCGCTGATCAGCAGGTGTTTCAATGACATATTGGTGATTTTGTGATCACTAGTTGAGTGAGAGATGATCACTGATCAGCTATTTTTTGGATGATGTATCGGTGATCGTGTGATCACTAGTTGAGTGAGAGATGATCACTGATCAGCTGATGTTTCGATGATGTATCAGTGATGATATGATCTCTCACCAATAATGAGAGGGGTCAGTAACAACTCTGTCAGTAGTGAAGAAGTCAAATGCTTGGTGCATGATGGATGGATCTAGTTCTAGATACGGAGGTGTATTACAAGATGAGTGCTGTGTATGGATATTTACAGATACCACATATTATCTTATCGCCTAGAGTGTGCATAAATCATCAAGTGCTCTCTGTATGGGCATGCCGTGACTAAGTGCTGTGTGTTTAAGGAAAGAGTTTTCATTTTTAGTTACCTTAAGGCCTTGTACAGGATTTTACCATTGTGAAAGGATCAAAGCTTGAAACTCAGAATAATGGCTTCATCATGTTGGTGGATTGAGTGACTGTCATGGAGTTCTTCAGATGTTTCATTTTCTTTTATCTACAGTCAATATTCAAGAAAAAAAATTCAAATCTATCATTTCTTAAAATGATTTTTTATTCTTACGGTATTATGTAGTTCTTCAAAAGAACCTTTTTTAAATCGTATGGCCTTGTATAGTCATGTTCAAGTTCAATTTACTAATTTTGTGAACAAGTATTAGTAAGAGCTGAAGATGAATGAGAGATGAATGAATAAGTGATATGATCCTAGGGTAGTGAACATTCTTTAAACCGCAAGTAGCACATCTATTAACCTTGTGATCCGCCAGTGTTTCACTAGGCATTATTACTATGTACACAGAACAAGCATGTGGAGGATTCTGTGACCCGATCCAGTATTATATCTGTGTGAATATTGTCATGTTGCCCCTACCATGTATTATCAATTGTACATACTGCCCTGTCAACTTTTACAGAATTCCTGACTGTCAACAGAATCAAAGCTTTATTTATCCCTCAGGCGCCAAAACACTCGTCAACTTATGCTAGTTGTCAAGGATTTAGGATTTACATTCTCAAATGCAATCATAACATCATGCCAGTTTTCTTTTCTAGTAATATAGAATTATTATAAAAACACATTTATGTCGGTTAGTAAAGGCTACCATATTTTCTAATTGATAGTATCAATAGTTGAGTATATTTATTTAAATTTTATAGGGTCTTCTCCTTCAAGCCTTGATAGTGTCATTCTGCTATGTCAGCATATTTGAATCAAAGGAGATCCTAATTTACCTAAAATCCTTCTCAGGGTCTGCCTCATATCAGTCAGCCAATGAAATGACTCAAAATTGACCTCTGACCCAAGAGAACCAATGGTAGCTTACTTGCTATCAACAGCTATCAGTCATCAGCAGTTAAAGAGCCTGTCATATTGACATCAGCAGTTACAGAGCAAACCAAGTAAATGATTCAAAATTGAGCAATAGTGACCAAGACCCAAGAAACTCCAATGGCTATGCTTGATTGGTTACCTAGAGAACCATCCGGCCTACACCACCAAGTGAAGAGAGGAGAGCCACTTTGTTGACTCCTGGTGTATGCCTCAGGTGTATGGTGGAGACACTGGTTTGAAAAGAAAACTGGTGCTAAAAGGCAGACAAATACTTTTCTCGCGACTTCTCTGTATGTGTGCTGATTCACTTTATTTAGCTTCAGCCTGGTGCAGACCATCTTCCTACTCAAAGCCTAAAAGGCCAGTTTTCAAACTGTCAATTTAGGCCTTGCTGCAGACCCTTTACTATTACAGGCAAGAGAGCAAGCACAGAAAACTCAAGGGTACGCAGCAAGGCATAAAACTGACAGTTTGGAAACTGGCATTTTAGGCTTTGCATTGGAAGATGGGTGCAGACTTTGCATCAGTCAAGTGTATGGGGCTTACTTGCTACAAATAGCTCTTACACAAACAGTTAGCAATAGGAGGCTCTTAGATTACTTTCAGGGGATTGTAGGAGCTTCACTGATACAAATATGCTGATGTGGCTGAATGGTAGTCTGTGAGACTCTAGTCAGCGTTCAGATCTGTGAGCTGGAACAATCATCTTCTACTGTAGCCAGTACATTTCTTTTCATTATATATTTATTTGGAATTAAGTTTATGTGTCATCTACCAAATGGCCCTAGGACTGTTTAGACATAGAGAATATTGATATATTTAGTGTATTAATTGCAAGTAAGAGCGCATACCGTATTTCCTTAATTACACGCCGGGCGTCTATTTTTTTCAAAAGGTCTACACCATAGGTGTCTATTTGAGGCAGGCTTCTATTCAAGGCAGGCGTCTTTTTCATGAAATGTGAAACCGTTTAGACTATTTTGTAAAAAAATCAGATAATTCAAACAAAAAGAAGCGTTTCTATATATTAAACTTGGTTTACGCGGCGTTTAATTAAGGCAGGCGTTTATTATTTTCAGAAAGCCTTATGCAAGGGCGTCTATTCGAGGCAGGCGTATATTCAAGGCAGGCGTGTAATTAAGGAAATACGGTAGTTATATTTCAACTCGTCGGCTGTCAGTTAAGTGATTCTCAACTGTCTCTTTATCACAAACAGTCTCTAGAATATTATGGTTCTGCAGGCAGAAGATATCGAATTGTACATATTTATATATATATATCTGTAGTTAGATCATTAACTGTGATTTTGTTGCCACCTATATGGTAGTGTAATATTAGATGTATACTCATGTTGTATAGCCTCTTTTACTTATTATTTAGCAATACTAGATTATGTTTGGTGTAATCAAATACCTGCCACAGCATTATGGGAAGTTAGGCTGAATTACAATGGCAATATAGGATGAATTATTTTCATTTTAGACTACGGATTCATAAGTTAGATTTGACTGAATAATTCTTTATAAGGCACAACATCCTCAACATCGAACAGGGAAATTTTCATCAAACATTAATAAGATGGGTTTTTTGGGTTTTATTTGAGGTAATTTGTTGACATTGCAGGCTATTTGTTTTGTTACTAAACTTCAAAGCATGAATGAAGAGTGTTTATGAATTGAGATTGTATATAACTCGTATGTAAGATTTATTTGTGACATCAGCATAATGCCCTCTTGTTCAATCACAGTGGTTTCAAACATACAGACCCTTACATACACCTTCAGTTTCGAGGGTATTTATTCTAATATTTGACAGTTGCATGCTTTGGGAACAATGTCCTATGACATTGAGTTGCTATATTTTGTACACTTCCTTTGTCCTGTGGGACTTTTCAGTAATCCATCCAAACCACTGTCCATCTTGTAAATAAGAAATGTGCCTTAGCTGCCTTAACTACTTTAGACGGCTTGTCTTTTAACAATTGTATTTATTTTCACAAAGGCCTTAGATGAACACTCAACATGCAGTTATATCCTTGTTAAATATTACTGAGAATTTAGTTTTGATTGACACTTGCAGGTTTCAAGTACTGTATAGCCAAAATTTTATTTGAGGCTTTTTTTAATGCAAATATGTGAATCGACAATGTATGTGAAAAGGGTTGTTTCAGCCCAAGTCACTATAGATAAGGTTACTTTTTCTTAGCAAAGCCATGTTTTTCTCAGGTTATTTACTAGTTGACAGAAAAAAAAGCAGCAAATGTCTGGTACGTTTGCAATGTGAACAGCATTTCTCCTGTGCAATCTATAGTATAGCAGTATTAGTCAGACTCAGGTCTGTTGCAATGTGAAACTAATTCCTTTATTCAATAGTATCTTACAATGTGAAACTTTTTCTCCTTAATTCCTTAGTTTGTTGCATTGTGAAACTAATTCCTTAAATAATAGTCTGTTGCAATGTGAAACTAATTCCTTTATTCAATTGTATCTTACAATGTGAAACTCTAGCTCTTTTATTCCTTAGTTTGTTGCAATGTGAAACTAATTCCTTAAATTAAAATATTTTACAACGTGATGCAATTTGAAACTTTGCCTCCTAAACTCCTTCGTCTGTTGCAAGGAGAAACTGATTCCTTTACTGAATAGTCTAATACAATGTGAATCTTAATTTGTTGCAATGTGAAACTTTGCCTCCTAAACTCTTTCGTCTGTTGAGAAACTGACCCTTTACTCTGAAGTCTTATACAATGTGAAACTTAATGTGTTGCAATGTGAACCTCTGGCTCCTGAACTCATTATTCTGTTGCAATGAGTAACTGATTCCTTTACTGAATAGTCTTATACAATGTGATACTTAATTTGTGCAATGTGAAACTTTTACTCCTAAACTTCTTACTTTAATGCAACGTTAAAATGATTTGTTAACTCAATAGACTGTTACAATATGAAACTTAATGTGTTGCAATGTGAAACTCTGGCTCCTTCACTCCTAAGTCTGATGCAATGGGAAACTCTACTCCTTAAACGATCCACAGCAGCAATGTGAAACTAGAAGATCAATTTAAGTAAACAATGTAGTTAGGCAACCCAATCTTCAATATTCAAGCATTTTGTAGATCAGTATCATGAAAAATAAAATACTTCATTATTGAAAATAGGGTATTCAGGATAGCTCTTGTTGAAGAGGAAAGGTATTTGGCAAGAAGCTAAAACTTTTGCAGAAAGGATACACCTGGGACTAGACTTCTTGAGAGGAGTATCTTTCTTGTGTATGTAGCTGCATGAATTTTGAGGTCTGTTTGAACTAGTTTCAACTTTTTACTTCTTTAAAGAGCCAGCAGAAAAAAAAATTCAGTCTTGTCAAGTTGTTTAACTTCTTATATGTCAGTCAACCTCAATTAGTAAAGTTTTGATTATAGACTAATCATCTAGGGCCGGTAACACTAATGCCAACCTGAGTGCTGTACTTTCACATTGAGGCTACCTTAGAGTTTTGCGCAACAGGACTCAGGATCAGAATTCATTGACATTATTAATAATCATTTGTTTTACGAAATGGCAACAACCTATTTTACCCTACTCCTGATGTGCAGAGATTTTTTTGTGTGCAGTATTAACATTCTTTCCACGCTACAGATGTTTTAGACATTCTTGAAGCCAGTTACACCTTTATATGCACTGTATAACATTTGGTTTCTCACTCTTATACTCTTCCCATTGCCAGTATATTTGTCAGATGGAACCAAAATTTCTGTTTCATATTTATCCATCTTAGCATTACAAGCAATTAAGTTCATTATTTAATCTTAATGTGTATGTTTACGCATCCTTTTGATGCAATGCCCTGGAATATTTCTCTTATGTATACCATTTTGTACTCATTATATTGGTCAGTTTATGGTAGTGTATATAACCTATTGAATATATACATATACCTATATTTTTGACAGCTACGCACTTCACATCCTACATAATCATGCAGTAGTTTGCTGCCTAATCGCAAGCTTGATTTTCATAAAGTTCGCATAATTAATGAGGCACCGTTAGTTTAGTCTTCCCTGCCATAAGTTATCTCCCTTGGATTGAATGATGAGCAAAACTTGAAATGTTTTGTGTGGTAAGATTATCAGTTTTGTTATTGCTGTAACATTTGCTCACTTTGGGCAGTTTTGCTTTTATAATTGAAATGTTTTCATTAAGTTACAGATTTGAATTTTCTCAAATATTTACTAAGCAATTGTTTATTTGTTACCGGTACATGAAAAACAAGCAGTTATTTATTTCATAATTAAAGACATTTACAATTTGTATTAAATCAATGCAAGAATGTTCTCCCGATACTATATTGGTGCAGTTTTAAACAATCCTAAGAAATAAGGTTGTACTTTTGTGAAATATGAACTGATCGAGTGTTTGTTATGTTGCCTTGGTTTTAGATGCTTTTAATGCGAAGCAACTTTTGTGAACTAACATTTTTAGTTCTAAACATGTTATCATAGTTTATTTTTGACTGGTTGCGAGTTATTAAATCATCATTATAAACATATGAGACTTGATCTTGATATTTTATAAAAACTGCTGCTACGGAAATTAACAGTGTACCCCAATAAGCTGATGAAGCAAAGGGTTGGCGTATATGGTGGTCAGCCCGTTGTTCCTGTTGCTCAATTATCACAAAAGCTGTTAGATCTAGATCAACCAAACTTTGCACAGGAGTTTACCACAACCCTCTCTAGATATTGGGCAAACTTTCAATTTTCTGGAATTTAAATTTTTTTTTATTGTTTCTATCGAAAAAAACATACCACCTATTTGGGCCTTTTGAGGGTTAGACCAACAAAAAATTATTTTTGTGTGGTTTCAATGAGACAATTTCTGGTTGTAGCCGATTTCACAGTATTATTAAAACAACAAAGACTTTACACTCATTTGTAATGAGCTAAAAAAAAGTACATCTCAAATTTAAACAGCTTTGTCTTTCACAAAAAATTTGGAATAAATATTGGAAAATAACTTGCAAATATTATTTACTTCTCTTCACAAGAAAGAAAAGGATTCAAAACATATTATTGGCTTTCTTTATTGGTTCAAATGATCACACACGTAACAATTACAGCTTTAACACACAAGCTCATTTCTCACAAATGTTTTGCTCAGCAAAAACAAGAAATTCAACTAAAGGGAAAACAATTCATGCTTCATGAAAACTGATGGTTTGACGAAGTATTGAGATTATAGGTTTTGTTTGATTAGAGGTAGGTGCATACATATAAAAATACACATCATTGAAAGACTTTAATGAGCTTGAATTCTGGTAGGTTCAAAATGACAAGTTCATAAACTGTAACAAGTCCAGTAGACGATAATGATTACCGCAAGTAGCTCTCCTTTCCTTCAAAAATGAAACTTGAAACAATGATATTACCCTTGCATAACACTCGACCTATTGCTCTGGACCAAATGTGTTTGAAACTGTAAAATTATAATACCGTAACTTCTCTATTAACAAAACCCTAAATTTTCAAAAGATTTTGAACTATTTTTTACTTTTGAATTCAAACAAAGGAGCATCAACTTTAAAATTTTGGCACTTGGTTAAACTTTTGGAAGTGATTCGAAATTGTGACCCCAGGAAAAATGGTATAGTTGAATTAATGGAGAAATTATGGTGATTCAAGTAAATAAACAAAGCAAGTGAATAATTGGAAGAGAAAACAAATTTGCACAAAAAGGTTTCTCAAAGTATACAACATACCCTTATGTAACCCTATAACTAGGTTATTTAATGCCATGAAACAGAATATAAAAACAAACGGAAAAATCCATGAATGCAATTCAAAAAGCAAGATCAGGCATGAGTTTGGTTTCGATGATTTTAATCTAATGATTCAAGTTCACAATTGAAATGACTACATGAAGACAGGAGACAATTCTGACCATTATGACACAGGATCACAGACAGCCCAGCAAATAAACACACAAATACTACAGCAAGAAAAGAAAAACACCTTTCAATAAGCATTGATCTTCTTGCTCATGTACCCTAAGTCCATCGTAATGAAATCAAAAATCACCTTTTGAAATTTAAATTTGAATAATAAGGTATTTTCCATTTTAAAAATGGTCCATTTTTCAAAAATATTTACCACATGGATCAATTTTTAGCTAATTGGGCCTATAAGGCCCTGATGGCATGGCTTTGCCACGCCCTTAATATCTTCACAAAGCGCAAAGCATAAATGCTGATATTTTTTGTAGAGACACCTTTAGTAAAGTAGATTCTTAAATGTTCATTTGGTGACCCTGTGACCCTACTCAGAAGGGAACCACGCCCTAAAACAAAATTAAATATGAAGCTTTATGAGCTACAGAGCCAATGGCTCTGTTTCTAATTCTTGATTTCACCTTCACAACTCACTGATGTCTTAAAAGTGTTCTCAAGAAGAGAGTTAAATAATGCGTTTGATGAAAGTAATGAAATCCTTGCCAAAGACAGATAATACTATCAAGTTCTGAATACTGATTCTATAGCGGACAACAAAGGGAATGTAATGTTACCATAGTAACTAATCTAACAAACTACTAAGGTTTATATTTTAAAATCCTCAGCAGCAATAACCAACCACAACACACAGCTGATTCTGAATATAGAAACAACAAGGACCTTACAAACCAATATTTTGTCATAAAATATCAAATTTGATGAAAATATATCTGCTTTTAACAAAAACATTTTTCAACAGCCATATTCTTATTGTTTATAAATTCTCCTTTTATCCTGTTTATAACCAAAGACTTTACCATTCTTCTCTTGTAAGTTGTTAATAAACATTGAAGAATATTTACTAAAGAATGTGTTTTGGAATTAATCAGAATGGTTACATGAAGATGAGATTTCATGTTTTGATTACAATTAGATGAGTTTTTGTATCTTTTCCAGAAGATATCTGTACATCTTACACACAAATCAAGATATCAAGAAATATTAAATCAGTATCACTCCCTAACAAGATATCGGAGAGGGAATGATATGCATGAAAACCTCCATGGGGCACATTTCACAATTTGATCATGAGACAAAGGGAGATAACTCAAGTCAAATATACTCCCAAAAAACAGTTTACCACCGCCAGAATTTTCAATATTGATAATTGAGACATTCCATAGTTCGGATTCAATCCTTTTACTCCCACAAGCCAATTTACTTGCAACTGGTTTATTACGAGTGAAAGGGTTGAATATTGAAAATACAGTGGTCATTAATATATTTTGTTGAGTATAAAAACTGCCTGACTAACAACTAGTGTTGAGTGGTGAAAGCAGTGAAGACTTCGTTCAGCTGTTGCGAGCAGCGTATAAAGGTTGTTCGTCGACTTAGTTCCTTCAGTTTGGCGGCCCCAACGTAGGTACACGTTGAGCGGATTCCCCCCAGGATGTCTTGGACCGTGACCTCTACGTCTCCGCGGTACTCTATCTCAACTGTCTTGCCTTCAGAAGCCCTGTCGAAAACAAGATATCTAGAATAAAATTTCTTGCATCTTTGAGAGAATTCTGGATTAGGTGAGTGAGTGAGTTATTTTTTTGCAACGCTTGGGCAATATTTCAGCCATTAGTGGCGTCCTGGATTAGGCATTTGGGCAATTTTTCGGCCAAAAGTACGTCTTTGAAGAAATCCATAAATTCATTTACAGATTGAGACATCAGTAGTAAGGTTATCTTTACGGGGAAAGATGTTCAAACCTGACAATATAGCCCAGTTTCAGTATGTTTTTTTAAATTTAGCACAATTCTAAGATATGCAAAGCAAGTGCAAAATTTTAACTGCTCTCTAACCTTACAACAGATGTCTTACAAGGCAAGTTGCTCTAGGATTATGTGACCCACCTGTATTCAGCGACGCCCCCTGCATGTTTCTTCATGGCGGTGGCCGAGCTCATCCCGTAGAAGAGTTTGAACTTCTTGCCGTTCTTCTCCGTGATCTCCCCACCAGACTCTGTGTGTCCGGCCAGCATTCCCCCTAACATCACGTAGTCAGCGCCGGCGCCGAACGCCTTCGCTACGTCTCCCGGACATGTGCAGCCTCCGTCCTGAAAGTCCATATTTTCATTTATTGAATTTAAGAATATTTTTTATCAACTGTAAACCAAATAAACAAGGAAAAACACATAGAAATGGTAACATGATGTTTATACTTCAGTTATGTTCTTATGATAGGAGAAATAGTATTATCACCTTATCAAATGTCTAAAGTAAAGAAGCTGTTTAAATTACTCTAAGTTATAAATATTTTTCAATTAGATAATTTACTTTAATATGGTTAGATTGAAATGATTGAATAAGTGTTTGTCAGGCAGATACATATGTGAGATAGGATGTGTAACACACATAATATTCACTAGCACATTAATTCAAAAGGTTTGTATTTTTTGTACGGTTAATTTCAAGACAAAAGCATCTAATATTAGAGGATCATAATCAAAGTGACCTACCGAGATGATGTGTCCCCCAAGACCATGTGCCGCATCAGCACATTCCATGACGGCACTCAGCTGGGGGTATCCGACTCCGGTCTTCTTACGGGTGGTGCACACGGAGCCCGGGCCGATCCCGACCTTGATGATGTCAGCTCCGGAGAGAATCAGCTCCTCAACCATCTCGCCCGTCACCACGTTACCAGCCTTGAAGATAGAGGGTTAATATAGATGTGCATATAGATGTTAACCTTAAAGGGCAGATGTAGTTTTTGAGAATATTTTATTTCTTCAACCACCTTCCTGTTACCACCAAGCCTAGGAAGGAGAAGGCTTTACAACAAATGTGTGAATTGGAGTTACAAAAACAAGGGACAGAAGCAGATTTTCTATATTTTCTGTCTAAGTAAACCAAGCTTCAATATGAACTGTTTCACTCTGATATTGAGTCTAGAAAGGTCTAGTAGAGGGTTGCGTCAGCCGACCTTTCTGCGACCTATGATCTTCCAACGTTATATGTGCGAAGGCAGACTATTGTGGCTTGGTAAGATGAGTTCTGATTGGTCAATTCGATACGTAGGCTGACGCAACACTCTACTAGACCCTTCTAGACTAAATGAGTGAGTGAAACAGGTAATATTGAAACTAGGTTTACTTAGACTGCTATATAGATTTTCCGGTACAAATATAAGTTATGGTTATGCCAAATGTATCATTTTCAGAAGGTCAAGTTTCTCCATACTGATATAAATTATCCGTAGTCTTAAAATGATAAAGTTTCAAGTGAAAACTGCTTGCAGCAATTTCGATGTACACAGCTGTTAATCATTTGCTATAATGAAAAGTATTCTTATAGCTTAACTGAACATTTAAGAATTGATTTCAAAATTCATTAAGTGCATTGAGGTATAAATTTTAAAACTGCTGGGCAAACTGTGTAAATCAGTGTAACATTTTTATTATATTCAAAATCTTATCTTTCACTTTGTTATAAATATTTCTTGTTTTCATGAGATTACTTATTTACCACATAAAATTTGTCTCTGCTCCATTAACTTATCTTGAAAGTATATCAGAAGTTTTTGTCGCAAACAAGGGAAAACTTTAAGTAAAACTACCTTTTTACATACAAGGCAAGGCTTTGGTATAGGCTCAAATACTGTTTTCTGAATGCCTATGTTAAAGGGGCAGTAGCACGTTTTTTTTTAAATTTTAAAGCTTAACTTTTTCACTGATAATTGTAAGTTAATTCTAAATGTATTATTTTGACAGTGTCAAAAATCTCATTACACAAGCCAATCATCAATAGTCAGAGGTCAAAATATGAAGATTCACATAAAATTCATTGACGGCCATTTTATGTGAACACCTTTAATTCATTTTGTGTAAGAAAAAGGAACCGCATGGCTAAACTTTATGTTTTATATTTGAATTATTACTGCTCTATTTAGTTTAGATACATTGTCTTTCAATTGGAACCATTCATTTTCATTTTCCTGACATCACCTTATATACCCCCTAAAAGCTACTGCCCCTTTAATATGTAACCCATCATGTAGTTAACAAGTTGGAAATCAATGAATATTGTGCTTTGCTAAAGACCAACAATTCTGAGTTGTCAATAAAATGGGATCATATCTTGAAATAAAATCAAAAGTTCACACACAAAAACAAATATTTTCAAAATGTGTTCATGATTAGCATTTCTTGAGAAATGCAGCCAAATCTTATTTTTCTTTTTAAGAAATCAAACGTATACACACCATGATAGTCTTGTTGGGGAACTTCTTTCTCACGTCTCGGACGAACTGTACAAAGTGTTCCGAGTAACCATTGGCAACGTCCAGACAGATGAACTTTATCTCGGGCACCAGGTCGAGAATGTCGCTCAACTTCTTCATGTCACCCTCGGCGATACCAGCGCTCACCGCGATGTGCTGCAAAAATGCATTAATTCATAAATACATCAAGGTTAAAGTTAGCCATTGGAATAGACTGGAGTCAGTTATGCTTTGTAGGATGTCCAACATCACCAGCATTCACATTACTAAAGCAGGGCTCCTTTCACAAAGTCACCTTAAGTCTTTACTAAGGTTCACCTTTAAATATAATTACTCCCATTCTTTAATAATAATAATAATATCACTTTATTGTCCTCATGCATACATATTGGAATTTTGGGTTATGCCTAAGCACCCGGCAGCCACAGTGCAGCGCCAGTTAATGTGTTGTTCTTTACAATGCTCAGTGTCAAGCAAGACAGCAACAAATTCCATCTTTTAACGTTTTTCGGTATGACGCGACAAGGAATCAAACCCCAGTCTTCCGGTGACGAGCGGACACTCCACCACTGAGCTACGCCTCCGGTACATAGCACTAACGCTACCGTAAGATTTTACGATCACCTTAGGACTTTGTGAAAGAGAGCCCTGACATGTACTAGTATGTATGTAGTAAGTTGTTTTTGTTTCAATCACATATTTATTTGTGAGGATGTATACAATAGATATTTCCTAGCTGTAATACATCTAGCAGACGACACTCTATACCTGTTTGTGCCCTTACAGTACTACAAGTACAAGCTACTAGGAAGTTAGTGCACTAGTATTTGGTGTGCTCAGAAGCGGATATTCTGTCAACAAAAAGTAAAATTGTTAAAAGTATGTCTCTTCTTGTGACCTTTTGCTTAACTAACAAGATTGCAGACCAGGAGACGAGAGGCAGATAGGTCTTTAAATTCCCTGCTATACTCTTTTTCTGTATACCTTTGAGAAATACAACTGTCAACATTTTAATACTTCTAAAATTCTTGGTAGGGGAGATCACTCCCCTCCTGGTTCAGCCATTGATCTTATGACAGTATCACAGTGTACGTACCTCAATGGCCTCCTTGTTGTTATCTGCGAACTCCTTCCAGGCCGCTGGACTGTAGTGCTTGTGGATCGTCGTGAACATCAGGTGCTGTTACATATTGAAGATATTTAACTACTGGTGCGTTTCATTTGATATTTTTATAACACAAATCAGTTATTTTGCAAAAAGCAAAGTAGGGATTGGGAACCTGGTCTTTGACAATGAGCCATTTCTAGACTTTTCAGTAATTTTGGCAAGTTCAAAGGGGCCATATCCCGTAGCATCAATTGAAATTTTCAAAATCTTCATCCAATGTGCGAAATGACCCTGTCTTCCCTGATCCCTGCTTGAGTAACATTCAAATCTAATTGAACAGTTTCACAAAACAAAGTAAAAGAGGATTTAAATTTTATTTCTTTCTTTTTGAACTTAATCTATATGGATAATAAAAACATTGCTGAACACAAGGTTGCCTCGTTAGAAGGACAAACACTATTTGGCTAACACAATGAAGTCAAACAAACTTTACAATAATTGCATCATGTCAATCTTCAGCATATAATGATAAAGAACACTTTACTTTAAATATATTTGTATGTATTTTGACCTTGAACAATCAATTGTTTTGAACCAAGACCGCTGCTAATGGCTGAAATATTGTCCAAGCGCTGTTAAGCACTAACTCACTCACTCACTGAACCCTGGATATACAAAACATTTCCTACAAATATGCCCAATTAGCTTACAATAATTCTTCATAATAAACTATACAAAATGACTATTACGGAAGTGCATTTGCTATTTTTTGCTGACATAAATCAGGATTTTCTCTGATTGGTCATAATGCTAAAATTTTCAGAGATGGATTTTATAATATTGTGATGAGAGAAATCTGAGAGAAATAAACATGAAATTTTATTTAAAAAGAAACAAATTTTGGCTACCTTTGCAAACACTTTTGCCATTTCAAAGGTTCCGACGGTATCCATGTTTGCTGCCATTACTGGAATCCCTGTATACGTGTGTCCGGAATTCCGGAAGATAAATGACCTTGTGAGGTCAACCTGCAAAAGAAGGTCAAAATGAAAATATAATTATCATATTTCATATTACAAATTCCCCTGTGGAGCACAGTGGTCTAGTGGTAAGCGTGCTGGCCTCAAGCCAAGGGTCAGGTTCAAATCCTGTTAGAGACAAACAAAATTAGTATTCTGGATCTTGTACAGTGTTGCAATCCTGGGAAGGATACTTCAGATTTATATTCATAATAAACAATATTTACTTAGGAGTGGTCAATCTACAAATATGACCAGCCGACTTCAGGGACTCGCTTCCACAAATATTTAAGAGTCTGAGCAGATTTGCAAGACGCCTTTTCTTTTGATAGAATACCGTTTTTAAACCAACAGACCAGTCTAGTTTCTGAGTATATTTCACTACCTCAAATGATTAAAATATAGAGAAACCATCAAAAAGATTTTGCATCCTGTTACTCACATCATAAATTTCTATGGGTCCTTTCAAAATGTAATGAGTATTTGATGCAGGATTTGATATCATTGAGCCAATAAGGTTGCACGAAGCATCAATAGTTTTATTTCTTGAGGGTATGAAAAAGAAAGTTATACAACCAGGATATGAAATCAAAAACAGTTCTTTTAACATACTATTCATCCTTCATATTATTGTAAGCAAAAAGCTTACCATTACTATATACAAAGAACTAGTTAAACCGTTTATCTTTAAAATTAAACAAACTGAAAGCATTGTTTGAAATTTGGTTTTCAAATGAGTACTATGAATACAAGGGATGAATAAATAAGAATAAAAATGAATATAAATATGAATAATCTGGAATCATACACAGCTGTTACAATGAATGTGCCTCAGTAAATAGTAAATACTACTCCTATCATCTTACTAATAAAAAACAAACAACAAGCGACTTTCAAATCCAAAAACATTTTAATTTAAGTTTTTGATCATCTCACTGGCTATTCACTTCATCAATGTGTACCAAACAAATTTCTGTAAATTTGTACAAGGTGGAGGTGTTTCTTTTACTGCAGTGTTAGCAGATATTATTTAAGCGTAGAAAATCACATCAAATGTACCTAAAACTTGACAGGCTGAGTGACAGACAGACTGACAAACACTGATTGTCAGACAGACACCATGCCATGCAATGCCATTAGCCCATCAGTTCAGATGAGCAAAAAATTATGTCAGTTTCAACAATATAATATATGCTTAGAGTATGAAGCGACACTCCAGAGTAATGTAATATAGTTTCTGTTGACAAGATATTAGCACAGGTTACGTAATTCCTGATCTAGATGTCAGAAGATGTCTTGACTCATCATCAAATTGAAACATCCTGAAGAAAAGATATGAGACATTTTTATTTATGTGATTGAAATTACAGGAAAAGCTGAAGTAAGAAATAATCAACATTGATGTCATGATTTGTATCTAAGGTTTTTTTTGGTCACATCATGGTTGTATGATAATTCATGACTTGCTGATAAACCTTGATCTTATTAATTGGTGGAACATCCAGCAAGGCATACAGATGAGTTTCCATGGCTGGCAACAGAGCCTTGAAATAAATTGTAGTTTCTTTTTTTGTTTTGTGCTAATTTGTTCTGCAGATGGAACGTAATCTCATCACAAATTGTCTGATTCAGTTTTCAAACTTTAAACATGTTTTTTTGTATTTAGACTGAATAATTCAAGCAACTTTTTTAGATTTAATAGACTAAAAAGACATGATAGATCCATCCTGTCTCAGGATATGAACGTTACGCTAACTCCACTAATCTGTACCCTGGGCTCAGGAGCTAGATTTGCTCACACGACCCGAGTTTGGATATCAAATCATTTTATCCCGACCTTCTCAATAAAAATTCTACAAGAAAATGTTCGTACCCTGAGATAGGAAGTGATAGATCTTACTATGAAACTTTATCATGCTAAAAGATATCTCAGTACCAGTGATCAATCTACAAATATGACCTGCTGAATTTGCTATATCGGGGTTAGCTACCACAAGATCTTGTGAGTTTCAGGATATATATGAGTGAGTCCCTTAAAAATAAACAAATAATTAAACAAGTATGAAACCGGACTATGGGGAGATCAAATTATCACTGGTTGAATAAAAAGGAAAATTTTGAAAGGTAAGAGATATATAGTAGCTGTAGGGTTTATGTTTCCATCCACATGTCATTTCAGTTACATGTTTATCTATAATCAACCATTAAACATTTAAAAAGTGTATTGTTAAACAATCATTTATAAATCATTCAACACAGAGCAACTATAGAATTGGTTCGCCACCCAAATACTTATTCTAAAACTAACCCTAACCCTTACCCTAACACTAACCCTAAGTAAGTAACTTACCCTAACACGTATCCTAACTAGTTAGGGGGGGGGGGGGGGGGGACTCCCTAAAGTGAATGACGAATGACAGGTATTATTTTTGTACAATGAAGTCTCCCTTGTCATTCCATTTGCTAAGAAACAGAATGACAGTTATAAATGAATGCTATCAAGGTGGAATGACAGACTTTGAAGTAAAAGACATGTTATCACAGATATCACCATGAGCAAATGGAATGACACTATATCTAGGTGGAATGACAGACTTTTAAGAGGTTTTAGCACTGATATCACCATGAGCAAATGGAATGACACTATATCTAGGTGGAATGACAGACATTGAAGACATGTTATCAATGATATCACCATGAGCAAAAGGAATGACAAGGGAGACTTCTTTGTACAAAAATAATACCTGTCATTTGTCATTCCATTTCATTCGTCATTCACTTTAGGGAGTCACAAAACAAAACCTAACCCAAAACTAATGAACAGTTTAGTAAAACAATATATTATGAAAAAGGGTGGCGAACCAATTCTATAGTTATACCCTCAAACCTTTCCTACGCCACTGTTCATAGAAAAATTTATTTGGCTAACCTCTTTAATAAAGGGATAAAAACTATTTAAACAAATTCTAGTGTTGACAGTACAAATCAAAACACAACACTAAGAGTTAAAGTATCCAATCATTTAGGGAAAACCATTCACACAAAGACAGTTATCACAGAGCGCCAAAACGCAAATTAAGGACATTTACTTACATCAGCTCTGCTGCGAATCGTGCTTCTTTTCGGGCGAACAAGAACATCCTTGAAGTCAAGTTTAATGTCGTTGTCGATTCGCGGCATTTTGATTTCAAGCTAGAAGTAACCTGATTCAGTCAACAGCGATCACTTATGCACCAGCAAATCTCACGCGTGCTCAGCCGGTACCAAATCCGGAAGGAGGATTTTACCTTCGCTCGAACTCTCGATATCACCTTACCGTAGGTAATCGTTGCTAAGGTCGCGGTAATGAGCTTGCAACTGAGAGAGTTCCCAAAGGGAGATAAATAAGAAGAGAAAGTCAGTGCCCGCTGTGACGATTGATGGGTTATGCATTTGATTACATAATAAAACGAATTAGATCTAATTGATTTGGAAGTACCAGAAAAAATCAAGCTGTGAAAATGTGTGATGCAACATGACATTTCACCTCATAATAAATTACACAAGTAGTCAATATTTTTGCTCTCCAAAAAGTTTTTTTCTTAAATAAACTAATAGGAACATTTTTCTTTAAGCTCCAAATAATTCACTTATGTTAATAAACTGTTGTATTCACAATTAACTAAAAAAAAACTCTAACAAATATAAAGTTTAATTTCAGATGTTGGGGGGTCATGATAAGGCCTACATGTTAATTGTGTGGTTGTTACTCAAGTTATTCATGATTTTTTTCTTAGAAAAGCAATTAATAAACGATAGGTATAATAAACAACTTTAACTTGCGAACAACTTCACCTTTCAAAGTAGTGTAGAAAAAAGAAATAAGTATTAAAGTGAATAAACTGATTATTGACAGTATTGTAGTGGTAAGAATGTTTGCCTCTCGCACTAATTAAAGACCAAGGTTCTAATCCCACATTTGATATTTTTTATAAACCTTTTGTTGTAGTGTCCTCCATTGCACCCAGTGAACCTAGCTATACAGTTGGGTACCCAGACACATAAAGTATAGATCATATGATTAGCTGAATAAAAACAAGAGCCTGGCTCCGTGAGTCGTTTAGGGTAACATACGGTATGCAAATCTTGTTATTTGAACGAGAAGTATTGACTTATACAGGAAAGTATCATTTTAGAGCCAATAGACGTTCAATAGTTACAATGTAAAGATTTGAAGTCAGGATGGTGATCGAAAACCGGATAATGACACGCGTCAATCAGCCAAACATAATTTTGGAAAGTTATCTAAAGCATTCAGAATGAGTTTCGAGTTGACAATGTATGATAAGTTATATAACGAGTATTACCAATGTAAAATGGTAATGTAAATTGTGGATGTAAAATTGAATTCCATGAATATCTATGACTGTATACAAATTTATTGGAAACAAGAATTCATCATATAATTACCATTTTGGGATGAATATGTGAGATGTTTTTGATTCATATAATTTATTAAGCCATCAACGATTGTTTCAAAGCAAAACGATATGTTTTTGATTTGAGTGAAAATCACGGAGTGGCTCTTGAAGATTCTATCAGCAAATAATAATAATAATAATATATTGCATTTGATAATGCGCCACATCCACCCAATTGAGTGCTCTGTGTGTGTAGGAATACTATAATTGACATCTACTGATTGGCAGAATTCAAACATTCGAGAGTATATATTATTGCTTGTGTCACTATTAAAGTTGTTGTCTCAATCTGGAAATTGTTGCCAATGTCAGAGGAACAATTGGTGTTAGTTATGAACTCTTGGCCTTGCGTGATTTGTAGTTCTGAACTACCCTGGGTATGTATAATTCCATGTCTTCTTTTTTCCTTCTATCTTTTTATTGAAGAAAGTAATATATTCATAGACAACAAGAAAACAGTTAACTACGAAACAATTTTTATTTTATTTGCAACATGTGTACATCATACAAGACATAAGGACAACAAGCTTCCTTTACAAGTCCGAAATTATTATTTATTCATATTTTACATTTATTTCAATAGTACATTTTTGAAACAGCTTAAATATACAAGAACATCATACTAGATATGTAAAAGAATTCACAGCATCAAACAGTAACAAGTCTCTCATAAACCACATATCGTTTTCATAACCCATCTCTCATTCTCTACTAAACTCTTCATGGCATTATACAACATTGCAACATCTCTACATCTTTACAACGGATGAGCAGATTGGCCTGTAGTCTGTCATCCAGACCCAAAAACTAAAATATATTCAATTGGTGACCATCCAAGTCTACTTCAGTGAAGCAAGTCTAGATCACTCAGCTTTATCACCTGGGCTCCATGTTGTTATTACTTCTGAGACTAAATGGCGCTTCAGAAATCTTTTGGAAAAAATTGTACTTAGAAACCGCTTTTTTGAGAGATGAACTTATCTCTACTCCCTCCTCTCTCTCTCTCCTCAACCATCTTACTAGTCTAACAATAAGACTCTGAAATTAATTTTGTCAATAAATCTGAAATTTGGAAAAAAGGGATGAAAAGGAGACTGAAATTTCTTCCTAATATTGAGCTCTCAAGTCTTATTATAGACTTGCTTAGGCTTGCATTTTTTTTAAGGGGGCTGGCTGACCGACCAGCATCTTACCTACTCCCTGAACTGTTCACTGAGGACACATGGCAAGCACTCTTATAACTAAATAGTTTCTTTCAGGTTCTCGTTAATATCATCACTACACTAGTTCATTTTCAATTAGAGATTGAACCCTCCGAAAGGTGAAAACGCACATGAACAGAAAAATTTATATTTGGCATGTTTTCAACATCAAAAACAAACTATTAAACAGAGATATATTCTAACATACATCAGAAGTAATAAATCACTAAACTGAAACAAATTTCATTTAAATTTCATGTAATTATACACTAATGGATGTTTCTAAAGTACATGTATATTCTGTATTTTTGTTTATTTCAATGTTTCCTGGTACCATCTTTATTGCTATCTCACAAACATAATGAACTTGCATCACCGACTGACTAGTTCTCAGCAAGAAACATGTGTACACAGCACAGGTGAAAGAACTTCAATCATCTAACTGTTACAGGAATTAACAAACCTGCTGATTGCATAATTACTGTAAAATCATTTATTTTCGCTGGGCATTATTTTCGCGCATTTATCAAAAGTGACATATTCGCGTGGTGTATTTTTCGCGCAAATCATACCTACTGAATATTATTTTATATCTCATCCTCCGAAAATGCTCATTAAAACTCATTTATAAATCGACCCTCTTCCAGCACGAGTAAGGAACCGCTCGGCAAAGGACATAGGCCTATGTTTGGAATGAAAATTACATTCGTTTACTTACGGTGTTTTGTTAAATTTTTTAATGCAATATCATTTGGTAGGATACGCAAACATTAATAAACCAATATCAAAATCAGTAATCATAGAAAATACTAAGATGAGTTCTTCGTTGATAATTTCTTGTAATATTTCATTATGTAAAACTTATTACCCTTATGTTAGGTTTCATCTCGTATGACACCGTCACTAACAAACACATGTTATCGATCAATATTGCCAGCTAACACGTGTTGAATATGTCCCGTAGTCCGGTACATGAATACTTTTCATCATGTCATATTTATCTGTATATATTTTCACAAGGTTAAATATTCGCGCATAATACTTTTGCGCGAATTGCGCAAAAATTAAACCCCCGCGAAATATAATGATTTTACAGTAAGTTTGATTGCAACCAATCAGGAGTCTTGTTTTGAAAGCCAAGAAAGCCAGCAATTGTAACTGGTGCAAATCATCTGTTTACATCTTAACATTGAATGTTATAGAACTCTAGAACATTATTGACAGTATTCTTTCATATCATTGCAAAATGACACACTTTGAGTTAAGATTAACAATAACTATTCAAGGTCACTTATTTTAAAAATCTAATATCAGTTATGGACAGTATTTATTTACCGATATATATATAAATTAATCACAGCTCTTCTGTGGTTAAAACGTTTCCTGGACGATCAAGATTTGTGGTTCCATGGCAAATTTCAGACAGTGTCTACTTGTTTCTTGAATAAGAAGGTTATCACAAGTCAGGATTTGAACCTGGACTTGATAGACTTGAGTATTAACAATTTTACGATACATCAAAATGGTTCTTGGATAACCCACATGCAGGAAATAAGAGTAAATTGAATGAATTCATCAGATATTCTTCTTTTCAGGAAAAGGCTACCACACCACAGGACATCAGGTCTTTGTTATGGAGTCTGTGACCCCTATCTTATGATTTGTTCATCTGACTATCTGTTGGTCCGTCCGTCCGTCTGTTGGTCTCAGTGTTGAGTCCACTTGATAGATTTGAGATCCACTCCTTCCTGAACCATCTCCCACAGAGGACTGGAACGCGAACAAAGAGAACATCATATATGTATGGATCACAGAGGACTGTTAGTTAAATATTAAATTTGTATGAAGCACAGTGGTGCAGTGGTTTGTGTGCTGGCCTCTCACGCCAAAGGTCTGGCTTCAAAAGGATGAAATCAAACAAATATAGCATTAAATATGTGTGGATTACAGAGGACTGTTAGTTAAACAAAGAGAACATTAAATTTGTATGAAGCACAGTGGTGCAGTGGTTTGTGTGCTGGCCTCTTGCGACAAAGACACTGGTTCAAATAGGTGAAGATATACACAAGAATTTGACAGCTGCCCCCCAGAAAAAAAAAACAGCCCCCCCCCCCCCCGACCAATTTGTACTAACTTTTTTCAGGCAACGAAACTGTTTTTTTTACACACTTTTTAGCCAAACCCAAGCTTATACAGGCTGGAATGCTTTTTGGACCTCAAAATCGAGGTAACGCGACAAAAATGAAGCTAAAATGACACTTACGTCACACGTGTATACATAAAAGGAGCCTTGAACCCACCTTCCCACCTAAAACTGAATCTTGAGAAGAACTCACCTCATTTCTCGTAACCTCGTCACATGCTCAATACACCTGTCTGCGGTGTAGTCGATTTCCTCTTCTGTTGTGAATCTACCTATCCCAAATCTGAAACATGATGGTGTTTTAGCTGTATTGATGCAATTCTGAATGTTTGAGTTAAGTTCAATATTAGTGGCATAACACTATAAAGGCTTTGGTTAGATACTTGTGAGATGAATGTGAGATCATTTGACCTATCATGTGACCTATTGACAGGGTTCATTCCCTCCAGTGTACCATTAAATGTCAAAGAGTTCCCCCCTTCATACATTGACCTCAAATGCGGAAAACACTGTCAAGATTAGGATTTGTATTGCAATTGTTTTCCTTATCATCATGAATTAGATTTTCATTTTTTCCCATCCATCTGTATTTGTAATGTCATAACTGTTTATAAATGAAGTTATCTCTCCTTGTAGATTTACTTAGATGGAGACAATACCGAATCAAGATTAGGATTTGTTTGCAAAAATAATCCTAATTTAAGTCAAATGAAAGTATCTTTTCATAATTCTATATTTTTTTGTGATAACTGTTCTTAAATGGTGTATTACTGAATCAGTATTATGCAGCACTGTACAAGAGTTACCTCCCTTACCTAATTGAGGAGTGTGCGAGATCCTCGTCTGCACCCACTGCTCTCAGCACGTAGGACGGTTCGAGGGACGCTGACGTACATGCGCTGAAAGACAGAGGGATTTGAAAGAAGTGTCTCATACAACACTCAACTAATGAGCGTAATTTGATTTCTGGGAAAGCTACTTTTTATTTGTAAATCGAAAAATAGTTATCTACCATTCGTGATATATCATCCTCGATAACCCAGAGCTTTCGTTCCGATAAATCTATCTCAAACCCAATTACCTCCCTTTGCAACGACTCAGCTAAACGCTTACAAACAATGAGATCACTTCTAAAACCAGTTTTCCATCTCTCACTATGCCTTTCTTTCGGTGTTTTCACTCATCCTTTCGATCCTTTTCTACCTGATCTGTCTACTCGTTTTTGGATGTCAACATCCACGTGTTAAATAGCTGCAAAATTGCTGATGACACGTTAAACCCCCAACTCACTCACTTGATTTCGCAAACGCTCGAGTTGTTTACGCACTTGCTGTCTGAGTTTCGTTTCTGATTGGATAACATGTACGTAAAGGGAGGTAATTGGGTTTGAGATAAACCTCGGTAAAGTTTTCCAGGGCTTGTAGTGTAGATTTATCTGAATAAAGGGGATGGATTATCGAGGATTGTGATATATGTGCCCGGGCTATTATTCCATATTTAAGTAAGCATAAAAAGTATTTGTGTCCAAGAATTTTAAGTGTAACAGTCAAGCAGCCTTTGAGGTCCAAAATTCCTGTATGATAGTGTCAGAGCAAAACGATCAGGCTGCGCCATTAAAAAAACATTTTTAGTGGCATATTTTAGGAAAATTGTAAGAGGGTCAAAACAATAGTTGCCTAGCAAGGATACATATGAAAAATATTAGCCATTTTGATAACTACTTGTTTGATAAATACAAAGCATTGAGACTTACCTCCCGGAGGACAGAGCGACATCTTTAAGGGCCATCAACAAACTCTCTCCCTCCACAAAAGCAAAGGACAAGTTCACACACCCTGATAAACAGAACATAATCATTTCATTAAAAATATAAAACAAAATAAAAAAGTACAAGAACCAAAACCCATAAATTGTAAACACAAGTTCTTATTCACAAGGGAATATGATCTGAAGACATTGTTATATTCGACTCAAATTTTAAAATTTTCTAATTTCAAATGACCGTGAGTTTTACTTTGAATTAACATCACAATTTAAATCTGCAGTTTTACCTTGGTTCTGAAATATTCTGACATTGCCTACCCTAAGCCTGGAGTAAATTCAATATTTTTTATATTACTTACATAAATCTTAACTGTAAGGTTTCTTATGAAGAAAACCTTTTCAAACAGGTAAAGTTTGATTTCAATTTTGTTACTTAAGATTTATTTTTAAAATATTTAAATTAAAATTTTTATTTTAAACATTTTAAAATTTAAATTTAAAAAAAAATTCAAACTCACCAGGGTAGGTTTGTTCTGCGTCTCCGTTCCTGATCACGTGATCCAACTTGGACGTGATGCGGTTGATCAGTCTGTCAGATAAATTGTGGATTCTCTCACTGTCATACTGAAAAAAGATTTCATATTTCCAAGATTATCCATTGTGTTCAACTATCAGGGAGACCATTAATCAGCTTTAAGGGTGATCCGCAATCTTAGAGCTTTTTTGGGCACTACAAGAAACTAAATATTTTTTAATTTTGCATCTATCAGTAAGTTATACTATATACCTTTTATTGATACTGTTTATTCAAAGAAACTAGTTTTAATGTTTGAGAGTTCTGCTCTAGAAATGAAACTACTGTGTTATATGTCCAAATAGTTAGAATGACAATCTGTGTTACATGTCCAAATAGTTAGAATGACAATCTGTGCTACATGTCCAAATAGTTAGAATGACAATCTGTGTTATATGTCCAAATAGTTAGAATGACAATCTGTGCTACATGTCCAAATAGTTAGAATGACAATCTGTGTTATATGTCCAAATAGTTAGAATGACAATCTGTGTTATATGTCCAAATAGTTAGAATGACAATCTGTGTTACATGTCCAAATAGTTAGAATGACAATCTGTGCTACATGTCCAAATAGTTAGAATGACAATCTGTGTTATATGTCCAAATAGTTAGAATGACAATCTGTGTTATATGTCCAAATAGTTAGAATGACAATCTAAGTATCATTTAGGAATTGCACTTTGTAGAATGTCTTAACTTCCGGCAACAAAAATGAACTCGTCTGTGCTGGGGGATTTGCTACCTGGTATTTGAAATAAATTTAGCCGTGAGTAGAAGGTAAATCTATCATTGCGTGTCCATCAAATATATTTCTCACTTTCTTCAACACAGCTATTAATATCATACCATTTAAAACGTGTGATTCAATTACTTATTGACAATATAGAATATAGAATGAGACATCCAGACAACAGAAAACACCTATGATGTTGTCAAGGATCATGACGTCATAAGTGCTCGCGTCAATGACGTCACTGTATTGTTGCCGTAATCAAAGGAAGCTGGTGCTTGTGGTGCTGATTGACCACTTAAACTTGAATAAAAAACTATATCTACCTGTAATACAGGTAGTCTTAATTTGTGTTTGCTTTGTTTGTCTAGTTTTTGTATATTCGCTTTATTATGTTATGTACCGCTGAGGTATTCAAATAAGCAAAGCTTTGCTTGTTTACAAAACTGGATTCTTTTTTGAATACTTATATGTTTAAACCATCAAATGAACCCCATTTAGAATGTACAAACCTCCATCTCCTGTTCTGCAACTTCACAAGCCTGACCAAGCCCGACCACAAGGGGGGTAGGAACCGTTCCACTCCTCATTCCCCGCTCCTGACCCCCTCCGCTCTGGGGTGCCTCCACCCTCACGCGGGGGCGTCGCCTCACGTACAGCGCCCCCACACCTAGAGGTGGAGTATGAATACAGTTCTATAAGTACGTAAGACAATTACCAGTAAAATGGTTATTTTTGCTGAAGATTACAAGTTCATGATAAGACAATCACCATTAAAAGGTTGTTTTTCCTGCAGATACCTAGAACTGGATTTACAAACTTTCCTAATGCTTAAATTGTATTTAGGACCAAGCAGTGCAGAAAATATGCAGTCTTATTGTCAGACATACATGTACCTTGGGAATTTAATTGAATTGAAAAATTGACCTGCAAGACTTTGGAAGAAACATTAGGCCGACAGGAAAATAGTGTCAAACCACTGTACTTGTGTCAGTCATTTTGTTTTGATACATAGAGTGGCTTCACATGCGTTAGAGAAAAAAACATTTTATATTTTATGACTATAAACCTGAAATGTCAGATTTGTAAAATTTTGAATCTGCATCCCTGGAACCATATATAACTATCCTATCACAAATAGAGTTTCAAAACTCTAGGCCCTGGTGTCAAATAATTGTTCATGATTTTTGTAATTAAGCATCAAACATGTCATGTTTCATCATAACCTCAATCAATATCGACACATAGTAGAAAATCCCATTTTTCGACAATTCTTTAGTTTGCACAATTTCTGACCCTTGAATGATGTCGAATGGCTTTTTATCATAACTCTTGACATACAAAAAAGATTTTGTGCCTAATAATTATAAGTATGACAGGGTTTTTTATCAGTATATGAAAGAATGCCTAACAGGTTACTTTTGCTCCGAGATGGTGTGATGGAGTTTCTTTACTTTTGCGATTCAAGAATAAGTAACATTTTTGCGATGTTTAAATTTCAAGTTTATTTCATGCATTAATTGTTATTGCAGTGACAAATCTGAGCACCTACCCTTCGGTCCATACAACTTGTGTCCGCTGATTGACATGAGATCTATTTTCATCTCGTTGACGTCCAATGGAATCTTGCCTACCGCCTGAGCTGCATCCGTGTGGAAAAAAACCTTCCTTGATCGACATAGCTCACCTGAAAAGTCATATCGATGATATAATATTGATATTAGAGTAATGAACAGACACACAATAGTGACTTGTCATTTAAGGGCACTTATAAGTGGCAAAGTCAGGATTACCCCTAGACAATCATGCTCTCCCTACACCTACACGCTCCTCAGTTACCACGTGGGAACGGAGGTTTACCGAAGATAGTCACGGCGAGCATACATCGTCTAGATTACCCCCAAATAATCTTGTAAGGGTAACTTATATAGGTGTTATCAAGCTTTATTAGCAATCCATTCATTTAACCGAATACATGTAATATATATATATTTATCACAAATAGAAATTTCATATAATGAAAGTATATATCTTTTCTGAGTATATATATATGGGTGGAATTCAAAATTGGTAGGTTTTTCTGTCCGGTCCAATTTTTAAAAAACATAGTGTGTCTTTTAGGGATTTTTTGTTCTAGAAAATATATTTAGCCATTGACAAGTAAATTTTCGTGATCAACCATTAATTTTTCCATTTAAAATTTTTAATTTAATAACATATTAGGGTCAAATTTGGCATATTTACTCTGTCCTGAGGTCACGGTCCTCATACAACTTTGCCAAAATATCATACAAATAAACATAATCAAACAAAAAAATATATTTTATTCTTATAACCATTGATCATGCATGTACAAACTGCATTAAATTTTGTATTGATTTCAAAAATAAAATTTTTACAAATTGAAACATGCCTGTCCTGAGATTTTGTGTCCTGACCGTTACCATGCAGATATTTCCTTCAATAATTTCCCCCTTGAACTGGATTGGAATTCTATTTGTTGTGTCTGATTGACAAATGCTCTTTGCATATGACAGTTAGTGAAATAAAAGGATTCGGTACATTTTGCAGAAATATGACACCAACAAGCAGGTATAAATATGATGTGTCACCCTTAAATGTCCAGGCCGTAACCGTTGGATTTTGTGCATTTGTATTCTCCCTTTGTCTCAATAATAATGAGCTTTGTTGCTCAGAACTGGAAGATGTGGAAGGCATGGCCTTTGACATCTTTAAGGGATCATTCATTGTGTTATGTTAAATTATTTACAAATTGTCCTGACCATTACCTTTTTACAAAGTAACGGTCAGGACAGTTCTGGTAACGGTCAGGACAAACACATTTTTATTTGGAGAAACTAACTAAATTATTCATAAATATTTTAAGAAATATTAATAATGAAATTATTTTAAGATCATAAATTGTTTAGGCTTGGGAGTTTACTGTTCAGAGTAGTTTTAATGAAGTGGTTTTAAAATAAAAGTTTTGAAGTAACGGTCAGGACAAATAAATAGTAACGGTATGGACATATGTCAAATAAAATTTCTTTTTGAAGAATATTTTCTGAGGTTAGTTAGTGAATTTTTAATTATCTATTGAATATTAATAGCAGAAACCACTACATATATTTCTGATAGATGTCTTAATTTTTATGAGATAATTGACAAAGAAAACTATGGTAACGGTTTGGACAAAATGTGCAAACTTTATAGAACAATATCAGCAATAAATGCAGTTGCCTGTGTAGCTTAATCATTTGTCACAGTGTGCAGTTTGATAGTTGTTGCAGTATCTTTCAGAATTCTATTCTTTACAAGTTATACAATGGAAAAAAAATCTTGGTATTTACACAGATGTCCTGACCGTTACCAAAAATGTCCTGACCGTTACCCCTCATTTACTTGATTGCCAAAAACACTTTTCTTTCAATAATAATTAGGTGTCAAAATCAAGACAATGTGTATTTGTATTCTTTACAAGCTTTAATCTGTTAATATTAAAAAGTACAAATTTATTTATAAGTTTTGTTGCTGATTTCATAACAAATGTCCATACCGTTACCATGGCAGTGAATAAAATATGCAATACAATGTAAAATTTACCATTTCTAATTCACATTTCACTTTTTGTTCAAAATAGAGTTAACAATAAAGTTAAAGAATATTTATTTTTATCTTTCATGTTATGTCTCTATAGTGAATTGAATTGAAGAAGACGTATGTCCAGCCCGTTACCATACATGTCCCGACCGTTACCAGTTCTGTCCCAGCCGTTACTGGAGCTAATTGACTTCTCTAATTAATTCATGATAATACACAAAGCTCTCTTCTTTACGTAGATGTCATCTAAACGTGTTCTCGGATTAGCCACAGATGCTTATTTGAGATAATTTCACCTATTGAAAACTATAAACACAAAAGTTTCTGAGAAAAACGCTATTAAATTGTGTTAAACAATGAAAAGATACAAAAACAGGACTTTAAAGATTAATTACAACAGTTTTTACCTTCAAGTGTCATTTATACAATGTAAAGATGTTAATGCCATCGTTGAAAGATTTTTCTTAATTTTAGTTAAAATTCTTTTTTCTGATTAAGAAACGGTAACGGTCAGGACATTTTGATCCCGTTTAATTAATTATGTTTCCACTAAAATTTTAATTGGTACACTTGAGCCTGACAGTTTGTATTTTCTCATAATCAAGTGTTTGCCAATTTATTTGAATAAAAAATAATCCTTTTTGAGGAGTTTATTTTGACCATTATGAGAAATTGAAAATCCTACCAATTTTAAATTCCACCCATATACTTCTAATCTTTATCAGGTGGAACATTTCAACATTTCCCTTGAGAAAGAAGTAAGAATACACATATCAACATTCCATCAGAGAAAGGAGTAAGAATTTGCTCCAATAGATCATGTACCTTCAGATTAGAAAAAGTTTTCCAGAAATTGTTTAATAATGTCCTGTTATAAAATTCAAAATTAACATTTATTCTTTCTCCAAGACTGTTAAAGCTCACCGATATCTGCTATGGGTTGTTCGACTCCTATCTCGTTGTTCACGGACATTACAGACACAAGGACAGTGTCTGGACGAATGGCCTGCTCTAGTTGCTGCAATGTGATGACAAAATCAACTATTGGTTTCAAGTGACATAGATTATGTATCATCAAAACGTAGCATTGATATTTATCAAAAATCATTAATCATGATTCCTGTTCAAATGGCCTCACAGTGATTGGGAAAGGCAGGGGTCATGGGCCATTTTGCACATTGGATGAAAAAAATTTCCATTAAAAATATGAAGTTTACTGTTGATCTAAAGGCCCATTTGAAATTAAAAAAATAGAGCCATTGGCTCTGTAGCTCATCAGGCTTCATCATCCATTATGCTGTAGAGTGTGGTCAATGTGATTCCCCCTTTGTAGAGGCCACAGGGGCACCAATCATAAAATAAAGTATATAGGCGACAAGTTTCAGTTTTCTAGGCCTTATGTTCCTGTTGCCTTTATTAGGGGCCACAGGGTCACCAAAGCTACGATTCATAACATCACTAGTCAAGGAGTCTGTACACCAAAGTTTCAGCTTTCTAGGACTTATGCTTCTAGAGAAGAAGATGAAAATAGGTTTTACGGACGTGGCCCCTGTGACCCTTATTAGGGGCCACAGGGCCACCAAAGCTACAATTTATAATCCTCACTAGTCAATGAGTCTGAACACAATATTTCAACTTTCTAGGACTTATGCTTCTGGAGAAGAAGATGAAATTAGGTTTTTAGGGCGTGTCCCCTGTGGCCCTTATAAGGGGTCAATTGGCCACTAAAGCTACAATTTATAATCCTCACTAGTCAAGGAGTCTGTACACAAAGTTTCAGCTTTCTAGGCCTCATGGTTCTGGAGAAGAAGATGAACATAGGTTTTTAGGGTGTGGCCCCTGTGGCCCTTATTATGGGTCACAGGGCCACCAAAGCTACAATTTATAATCCTAACTATTCAAGGAGTCTGTACACTAAGTTTCAGCTTTCTAGGCCTCATGGTTCTGGAGAAGAAGATGAAAATAGGTTTTTAGGACGTGGCCCCTGTGGCCCTTATTAGGGGTCACAGGGCCACCAAAGCTATAATTTATAATCCTCACTAGCCAAGGAGTCTGTACACAAAGTTTCAGCTTTCTAGGCCTCATGGTTCTGGAGAAGAAGATGAAAATAGGTTTTTAGGGCGTGGCCCCTGTGGCCCTTATTAGGGTTCACAGGGCCACCAAAGCTACAATTTATAATCCTCACTAGCCAAGGAGTCTGTACACAAAGTTTCAGCTTTCTAGGCCTCATGGTTCTGGAGAAGAAGTCGAAATTCCACAAAGTTTACGGACGGATGGACGGACGCCGGACACCATGCCATGCCATAAGCCCATCGGGCCTTACAGGCCAGATGAGCTAAAAATACCAATAAAAGTACCGAGGGTACAGAAGCTCACCTTAAAATGAATGATGTGGTATTGGTTTAATTATACATGTAACCATCTTTTATATAATTGATTATGGCTGCCATCATGATTTTTTTATCTTTTAAAATACTAGTCTTCTTTTGGAAACGACTAGAGCTTGAACAAACATTAATACACGAACAAGTGAAGAAGCGATCAGAGCTCACATACCCCCGCTCCCCACTTTGTTCAAAGAATTTCAAATAGTAAAACTGATTAATATTGGTTAAAGTATGATAGTTGAGTATACAGTAAGTCATTGTGTAAGTCTTCTTTCAACTGAAACCCAAATACCGAATTCATTAATAGGTTTTACCATTAAAAGGGTACATCTAGAGATAATGGTTGATCTTTGTTTCAAATTTGAGGTAGTTATCATGAATATTCTACAAGATGCACTGAGGACAAAATTATTTTTGTTGAGTCACTTTGTAAGTTATGTTTTCACCACAGAGAAGAAAATCCATATATATCGTTTAACTCTCACAAGGCATATCCAGCAATCACGATTGACATATGTAGAAAATTTGGTGAAGCTGAGATGTATATTTCATGAAAAATGTTCAGGACTAAGTAATTTATCATAGAATCACTGTTTTAGTCATGTTTCCAAAAATTAAAAAAATGTGATGGTCTAATCCTCAAATGGCACATCTAGTGATCATGGTTGATAAGTGTATGAAGTTTGGTGAAGCTAGCATGAATAGTTTGGGAGATATGCTCCGGACAAAAGACTTGGTCGAA
The DNA here is from genome assembly GCA_916613615.1 of Steromphala cineraria. NCBI lineage: Eukaryota > Metazoa > Mollusca > Gastropoda > Trochida > Trochidae > Steromphala > Steromphala cineraria. Next base: position 11,102,064 of record OU744730.1, read on the forward strand.
GAGTCACTGTTTTAGTCATGTTTCCATGGAAACCGCAAAAAATAAAAATAATTTGTTGGTCTAACCCTTAAAAGGCACAACTAGGGATCATGATTGATAAGTGTATGAAGTTTGGTGAAGCTAGCATGAATAGTTTGGGAGATATGCTCCGCACAAAAGACTTGGTTTAAGAGTCACTGTTTCAGTCATGTTTCCATGGAAACCGCAAAAAATAAAAATAATTTGTTGGTCTAACCCTTAAAAGGCACAACTAGGGATCATGATTGATAAGTGTATGAAGTTTGGTGAAGTTAGCATGAAGAGTTTGGGAGATATGCTCCGCACAAAACGACTTCCTCAAAGAGTCACTTTTTAGTCACGTTTCCATGGAAACCGCAAAAAATGAAAATTCAGAAATAGTTCTAACCCTCAAAAGGCACAACTAGGGATCATGGTTGACATGTGTATGAAGTTTGATGAAGCTAGCATGCATAGTTTTGGAGATATGCTCCGCACAAAACGACTTCCTCAAAGAGTCACTTTTTAGTCACGTTTCCATGGAAACCGCAAAAATGAAAATTCAGAAATAGTTCTAACCCTCAAAAGGCACAACAAGGGATCATGGTTGACATGTGTATGAAGTTTCATGAGGCTAGCATGCATAGTTTTGGAGATCTGCTCCGCACAAAGTTTTGGGAAGGACGGACAGACGGACGGACGGACAGACGGACGGACAGACAGACGGACGGACGGAAAGAATGAACGCTATATACCCCCGCTTACGCTGTAAGGCGGGGGTATAATGATATAATCATGATAAGTTAACAAGCAGTAGGTTTTTGTATAACTTTTTTGTATATCTATGGCTGAATTGGTGACCATCTTGTACTTTTTAATCTTCAAAATGCTACTTTTATGTGGGCATCCGTATTAATTTCATTATGATATCTTGATTGGTTTAGGTGTATCCATTTAAATGTCATTCATTACTTACAGGATGGTGGGCACTTACATTTGTTTGTAGTGAATCATTAATATGATTTCAAGATTATTTCACTGATGGTTATGCTGCATGGGATATTGAGAATCCCAAAAGTACAGATTTTTCGAGGAAAATGAATGACTGATTGAGAGGAAAGTCATAAACACAGCAATGCATAAGACACGTTTATTTTGTTCACATAATATTTACATGTCAAGTGACCATGAGATGTCTTTCATTAAAGTATCAATTTATTTAACACTCATACAGTACTATAATGGTAAACATTTTTGCATTGTCAAATCAACAGAGAGATATGACAAATCAAATTTCCTTACTTTTCTTACTAAACCCTTTTCGATTTTCATCTGCATATTTATTCCACATCAACTTATCATGTAGATTGCTAAACACAAAGCTTATTGTAGACAAGTTTTGTGTAAGTTGTTATTCTTAGAAAGAACATATCACTGTCATGAGAATACAAGTCCATAACTTTTATTGCATTCACATGGGCCATGGCCATATAGCATAATGCTCTACCATATCAATTGGGTCAGGTTGATTATGCAACAGACTAGCAGCTGACACTGTGGTTAGGGTTAAAAACGCCTACAGTGACAAACGCCTACAGGGATAATTGCCTACAGAGAGTGTTATGACAACGATATGCTAACCTGCACACAAATGAATTGTTCCAATTAGTGTGGACAGACGCCTACAATATATAGAGAAGTAACACAAAATTCATACACGCTGGAGGTATGTCTTATTAGGTTTTTACAAAGTTGTATAATTCACTTGTTGAGCCTGTATTGTTTTATGGTGCGAGTATTTGGGGTATTAATAAATATAAGGAAGTGCAAGCAGTTCAAAATAAGGCATGTAGAATGTTTCTTGGTATTGGTAAAAATACTCCTGTAAATGCTTTAAGAGGAGATATGGGTTGGTACTCTGTAGATGTTGCACAAAAGGTCGAATGTTTACGTTATATTCTTAGACTTAAATATATGTGCAGCAGTCACATTCCAAAAATGATAAACTTATGGTCTCTGCAAAAACGAAATTCATTTGATTTTAGAATTTTAACTTTGTTATCAAATAATAATTGTGATTTTTTGCTTTATAATGACTGGAGTACCAAACGTTGTATCACACATATTAGGGATATTATAAAAAGACAGGATGTAGATAATTGGAAGGCCTCTTTGTGGAATGATGATGAAAAAGTAAATGGTAATAAATTGCGCACCTATCGTTTGTATAAAGACACGCCCTTTGTTGAAAATTATGTTAAATATTTTATGTATAGAGATCATCGTCATATTTTATCAAAATTTAGATGTGGTGTATTACCCCTGTACATTGAAACCGGCAGATATGCCAAGCCTCCTGTTCCTCTTTTACAAAGGCATTGTAAATATTGTATTTTAAATGATAATAATTCACATGTACATATTGTTGAAGATGAATTTCACTTTTTAATGAAATGTAGCTTTTATGATGATTTATGTTTTATTCTTTTCAAAGCTTCTTTTAAATGTAACTGTCTTTTTTATGACTTAAATGATAATGATAAATTTCTATTTCTTATGAATGAAAAGAATTTGCAAAATATTTTAGCTTCTTCAATTCTAAATATGTTTAAAAGACGTGAAATGTCATCTATTTAATTTTTGTTTTTTAATATTATTATTTTTATTTTATTTATATTCTTATCTCTATTTATTAATTTAATTTTAAATATTTTTAGTATAATTTGTATCCAACATTATTTATCGTAAAATATGCTCTTTTAGTGTCTCATAAGCCAGTTTGTGGCTCGACGCACTGTTTTTATATTGCTGTACAATGTGTATGTATATAACATGTTCAAGTGCGTGTGACACTTAAATAAAAATATACTACTACTACTACTAGTTATAACAAGCTCAGGGATTAGGGGAGTTAAGAGCAGCACAGGCTAAGATACATTGTTTTGAAAAGTTTGTACAATTTAAATTTACTACTCAGCTATTGGTTTCTTAATTATTTCCGTTCTTATGATCTATTTGAGCTGCTGGACACCTGATCAAGCTTGCTTGAAAACCCTGACTTAATGTCTCAAAGACTGAAGGACTCAATTCTGAGCATTGGTGTAAATATGTAGATGAAATTATGAAATGATGGAAAATGATGAACAGATACCATGAAATAAATAAATAAATGAAGTCTAATAAATATTGTTTTGTATTCACTGTAGGCATTTGTCCACCAAGCAATGGGACATTCCATTTTGAAGAAAGGTTGAAGGCAGTTGAATTCACACCCAGTGTTGCATAACTATGTTTTGATAAGGCTGTAGGCATTTGTCCCTGTAGGCGTTAGTGGATGCCATCGACACTGTGATGCTAGCAGCCTGCCTTGGGATGTGTATTAGACAGCATAGTGGAATATCTGAACTCTGGTTGACCCCTTATGTGTGATATTTAAAGGAATAAAAGGGAAATACCATTGTTTAAAATTTAACATGTTTAATGTGATTTGGTTTTTGCAGCTAGTTGCCATAAAGATTTTAAACAAATTAATCAATTATGTTTGTCTTTCATCTTAATTTTTTTTAGAAACACTTAAAAATATAGAACAACTTTCACGACAATCTTAAATATTCCATATTCAAGATGATATTATGATTAGTAAGTTCAAATTAGAGAATTTATATGGTGCCAGTGATCACTTGATGAAAGCTTAAAATTTAATAATAATGATGTGTCATCTGCAGCTGAAAAGTCAATATGGCTGCTATTGCGGCCATCTTGAATTCTCAAAACTGAAACGTCTACCTTTCTGTGCGGAATCACTATAGGTATAACATACTATAATATAAAAATGATATCTAGATTGGTTAAGAGGAAATAGTCTTTGTCATGAAATCTAATTGAAAATTCAATATGGCTGCCATGGCAGCCATATTGGATTCTCAAAACTTTAACGTCTACCTTTCTGTGCGGAATCACCATAGGTATAACATACTACAATTTCAGAATGATATCTGTATTCGTTTAGAAGGAGTAGTCTTTTTCATGAAATCTAATTGAAAATTCAATATGGCTGTCATGGCGGCCATCTTGGATTCTCAAAACTGAAACGTCTACCTTTCTGTGAGGAATCACCATGGGTATAACATACTACAATTTCAGAATGATATCTGTATTCGTTTAGAAGGAGTAGTCTTTTTCATGAAATCTAATTGAAAATTCAATATGGCTGTCATGGCGGCCATCTTGGATTCTCAAAACTGAAACGTCTACCTTTCTGTGAGGAATCACCATGGGTATAACATAATACAATTTCAGAATGATATCTGTATTCGTTTAGAAGGAGTAGTCTTTTTCATGAAATCTAATTGAAAATTCAATATGGCTGTCATGGCGGCCATCTTGGATTCTCAAAACTGAAACGTCTACCTTTCTGTGAGGAATCACCATGGGTATAACATAATACAATTTCAGAATGATATCAGAATTCGTTTAGGAGGAGTAGTCTTTTTCGTGAAAGTTTACGGACGGACGGACGGACGGACGGACAGACGGACAGACAGACGGACAGACAGACGGACAGACAGACGGACGAAGCGCCATGACATAAGCTCACATTTACTTTGTAAAGGTGAGCTAAAAACCCTGAAAATTACCCATTGTCAAAGAAGTCTTTCCCAATCCTTGCCTCACTAAAACTGCATTTCCTTGAATGCAAATATATGACATTTACTCATTTTTTTTATTATTGTAGAACAAAATCCTCACATATGTTCAGAAAAAGCAAGCCTTTGGAAATACAATAGTCAAGCTTACTTATGCATTGATATTTTTATTCTATAATTTCAACCCCTCATTCTGAGTTCCTGATTACTTTGATCTTCATTTAAGACATTCTTTTGAAGATTAATTTTTGTGATTAATAATATTTACTACCTACATCTGATTATAATGACTGACCCATAAAATTTTGTGAAATATCACTTACCTTCATGTCTATCAAGCCGTTCTGTTTGACTGGGAGATACGTGACGTCGAAACCTTCCGCCTCTAGCGCTCGGCACGAGTCGAGGACACACTTGTGTTCCTAACACAAATTTCATTCCATTACATAGCAAGAAACACACATGGGTTAGAAAAACTTAACTTAACAAATTTACCTCTGTCTTACCCAGTAACTTTCCATCTTCCTACACAAAACCTAAAACGCCAGTTTCCGAACTGTCAGTTTTATGCCTTGTTGCTGACCCTTGAGTTTTCTGTGCTGATATCAGCCCCCCTACAGGCGATTGTAAGCAACCTCCAGTTACTTTCTGATTGCACTGTTGCTTTCTCTCATAGTAAGCTAGAGAGCAAGCTCAGAAAACTCAAGGGTAGGCAGCAAGGCAGAAAACTGACTCGCTTTTTTCGGCAATGGGTAGGAAGATGGTGAGTTACAGGATGATGATTTGCCTTTCTTTAACAATCAAATGCCAAAATTTGCTGATCAACATTTGCTTCCATTTTAAGAACAAATCTGCAACACCTTAATAACCTTCTTCTTTGAGGGGCATCATAGAAGCAGGTTTGATGAAGAAGAACACATTTTATGGGTAATCAACTTCTTTACTGCATGAATTGCGACGTTTCGCTGTAGATGCTAACACCGTTATCAAGCGATACAAGTGATTTGATGTAGAAGAATTTATGTATACATAAAATGATATGATGTTTTTAATGATCTACAATACTGATACTGAAGAGATTCTTAAAAGCCCTTCAACTAACACTTAACCCTTCACACCTAAAAAACAAAACATAAATACATTTGAGAACATGTTTTTGACCTTAAAGGGTTAAAACCTAATCTTACTTAGTAGACACAATGGAAGTCTTATTTCTGCAGGTTATGGGTCAAAATAATTACAAGAGATATTGTTTCTTACTGTTTGTGTGGTTATAACATGTTTTTTCTTTTCCTTGTAAAACCTCGCAACGCCCTTCACTGAAATATTGTTTGATTCTGTGGCACCACTGGTGAAGATTATCTCCCTTGGGTCAGCTTGAATAATGGACGCAACTTGCTGAAATTGATATATCAATTAATAATATCAGAGTATGGAACAATTCGTCACTTTTATAAAAGACTATTAATTAATTACACCATAAGCAGGTACTTGAACCTGGATAGTGGTATCCTTATATATACTTCTCAAAATAACTAAAGGAACAACCAAGAAGTATGTATAATCTTAAATGTTTGCAGCTTAAAAGGCTACTTTTTGTTTGTTGATACCCATAACATGGACCTACTAATTTCTAATTTTCACACGGGGTAATCAATCATCCATTTCATGTATAGATTTATGAAGTCTAACCTAAAAAAGTATATGTCAATTAGAATCATAAGTGAACAACTTAACAAACGATTTACATGCATTACTGTACCTCTAAATGTAAAATATTGTTTGAATGTTGACATTTAGTGTAAAGAGAATAAGACGTTGTCATATTGAGAGAAAAGGCGTTGTATTTTGCGTTTTGAATTTGGGATATTACAAGCAACTTAAAACTAATACATCCAATTTAAGCTGTTTTCTATAACATTAAGACCTAAATGGAAACATCGACATGCATCAACAGCCTCAAACTGTGGTTAAAGTATGAAAACTGAGTGAAATTTGACACGAAGTGGGGAGCTGGTTCACCTTGTGCAGCGATTATGAATATGAAAAATATATCCTATTGAAATGACAACTATTCCCAAATATTGATATTCCTTCCCGCTACTTGATAAAGTATACGTGTTGATAAAAGAAAATCACTTACTGTATTTTCGAAGCCGATTTTGTGTCCGAATTAGCCTCCATATTGGATTTTGGAGAGAGAAAAGCAGTTGTCGCAAAGAGAAAAGGCTGATTACTCAGAGAAATGGATGATTGATTACCCCGTGTGATTTTAAAAGATTTTTTGAGCTTTTCAATCCCACATCCTCTTTTAGCAATAATCTCACATTTCAGACTTAAAAACAACCTAATAGTGTAAAATGTTCTTATCAGAGAGGCAGTTATTCTTTTTGCTAACCTTTCGTGCATGTTCCATCGCAGCCTCGCTCTCCCAGCCATAAGCGTGTGTACGTGAATGAGGGTTGCCGTAGTGAGAGACAAAGTATGGTAACATGGCATCCAACACTCGTGGGTCCTGTCAATATAATACAAAGAGCATACAAACAACATATCTCTTCTTCTTCTCTATGCAACCTGTGCCTCATTGATTAATTTGAATATTTTGAAATTAAAAAATATCTTAAATTCTGATACTATGAACAAAACAGAATTTATTTGTTTAGTATAATTCATAAAGTTGGATTGAAATGATCGAAACTATTTGGCCATTTGAGCATTAACTCCTGTAAATGTCAGTCTAAGTAAACCTAGCCTCAATATTACCCGTTTCACTTCTATAGTGAGTCTAGAAAGGCCTAGTAGAGGGTCGCGTCAGCTGACCTTTCTGCATCCTATGACCCTCCAACGTTATACGTGCGAAGGCAGACTATTGTGGCTTGGTAAGCTGAGTTCTGATTGGTCAATTCGATACGTGGGCTGATGTGAGCCCCTACTAAGCCTTTTTAGACTCATTATAGGAGTGAAACGGATAATAATGAGGCTAGGTTTACTTAGACTGTGTAAATGTTAAAATATTTTTAAAATGAAGATTCTTTCTTATCAAGACTAGAGGCAATTATCATAATCTTCACGAAAGATCCGAAGCAGATGATGGGATTTACCGACCATTGCTGTGGTTGCCTGTGCATCGAGATAGAGAGGCTTCTGATCAGCGGCTGGAATATCCTTCCGTATTCCTTCAGTTTTCTTAGTGGCAGGCGCTGGAAGCATAGATAAAGAGAGAAATCATAGACATGGAAAGATTTCTTCTTTTTTTTTCTCAGCTGTAAAGGATATAGCTGCCCCCTTTGAAGGAACACATCACCCAGAGATTTATCACACTGAAAATCACAAAATAACTAATTTTGATCTATTTTGTCAGAATTGTTAAGCCAACGGATATTGCCACTTTTCAGTGGAGTTTAGTTTTCGTTTTCTACAGAATACAGTATGGTGTTACCCTTTTACAAGTCAAAATATCCACAAAAGAGTCACCAGGGATTCAGGGTTCAGATGGTCTACAAATAACTTAAAAGCAGACAGCCTTAAGGAAATACAAGGACTAATACAGAGATAAAAATTGGTCATGAAGCCACAAAATACAGTCTTGCCAAGTTTGTTAGTGTCTTAATAATTCTAATTACGAAAGGAAATTGGAAATTCCTAATTTGTGTGCCCATGGTATCCATCAGGAAAGGTGCAGCGCCAGTTCAAGCAATGTTCTAGCATCATAATGCTGAGCGCAACATCTCCCATCATATATGGTCTTTTGGTATGACATTGGCAATCAAGGAATCCCAGGTGAAGAGCAGATGCCCTACCAACTGAGCTCCTTCCTTTGTATTCTCTTTGGCAGTTAGACAGGGGCACATCAATCATGTCTATTGCGTACTTTCTTTATCGTTTCAACTTTTATATTAACTTTTTTGTATCATTTTTCCTGAGTTCTATTGTAATTTCTTACTATCATTTTGGAAAAGATCTATTTCGCTCACCTGCTACTTGACAACGCGTGCTGGACGACTTCAAGCCCCTGACAATCAATCTTCTTCCGGGGCCAGATAGAATCCTCACACGAGACATTATATGACTCATCATATTTCTACTTTATCTCTTCGATTTTCGAAAAACAGTTAAAGACAGCAACAACACCGGTTCAATCTACACATCGGCAGCCATTAAACTTATGTAAACGTACTCGTCCTAAGAAAAATCCTTCAATTGGTGCTCTCATTAAACGAACACGACAAAGCGCTCGTAAAATAGTTGCATAAAGCTAACGCTAGGTTTACTTAGACTTATTAAGAGCTAATCATAACATATAAAATACCAACAAATGCATTTCTATTTAAAAAATTAATTTATCTATTTTTTAAAAAGTTAATCAAAAGGCATTGGCAACTCCTTTCGGGGAATTCATTTTGTCATCAAAATGTGCGTTATATTTCTCATGTCAACTTTGAGTCTCCGTGACTGTCTTTTATCGTGGAGTTTCAAAATATTCAGCTTCGTAGTCGTATGTAGCGACCCGAAACGGTCGTTACAGTCGTATGCTGGGGCAACGTTGATACAAGCCCGTACTTGATCGGGATCACAAAACCATATATTTTTTTCTTGAGATAAAATATATGAATAAATATTAAAAACTATACATTGTTAAATCATAACATATAAAATACCAACAAATGCATTTCTATTTAAAAAATTAATTTATCTATTTTTTAAAAAGTTAATCAAAAGGCATTGGCAACTCCTTTCGGGGAATTCATTTTGTCATCAAAATGTGCGTTATATTTCTCATGTCAACTTTGAGTCTCCGTGACTGTCTTTTATCGTGGAGTTTCAAAATATTCAGCTTCGTAGTCGTATGTAGCGACCCGAAACGGTCGTTACAGTCGTATGCTGGGGCAACGTTGATACAAGCCCGTACTTGATCGGGATCACAAAACCATATATTTTTTTCTTGAGATAAAATATATGAATAAATATTAAAAACTATACATTTAACATGTACAATACTTCAGATTTTTAAAAATTCTTGTGGGTCACAGGGGCCCTTATGTCATTTAAGGGGTCAATTTCTTTCTGGCTTTCCTGGCTACTTAGATGCATTTATTATTAATAAACTAGTGTAAAAACGAACCGCTACCGAGTTTTTAAAGTCGTCAAAAACATAAATCTATTACCTGACAGAGTCAGTTTTGAGTGTATATGAGAGACATATGGCTTGTTAAGAAGTATGCACAATATCTTTCATCAGGAAGAGATACTTTTGAGTGTGTATCTCTTTAAACGCACATGGTATGCTTAAATCGCAATTTCAAATTGTTTTTTTTTTTTACAGAATGTTCGACAATTCAGTTTATAATTGATAAAGTATGTTATTAAGGTAAGAAAAACTATGTTGTCAACATGATGCACTTCTTATGACATAAATTCATTGACGCGTCATTGCTCTAGAATGTTTTAAAACAGGCAAAAGTGTTAAATTTCTCCCTACTATCACGCCTAGTTAGGAGATTCCAAATTGATTGATGTTTTAAAAAAAAAGCAATTTCTCGCAAACCTGACCAGATAATGTTCCAAAATTATACATATAAGTCAGTTGACATCTGGAGAACTGATAAAAATATGTTTAAGTCGTATCAATCACCAGAGGAGTGAGTCATATTGCAATTTGTATGGTAGCGTTTCTTTTGGACTCTAGTGTACATTTGCATTATCTTACAAATGTCATATAAACATAATTACCTTAATTTTCCTTTACAAAACATATTTACACATATTGTTTCTTTCAAAAGTTTATAGCATATATATATATCTTAAAATCTTGGCATGGGCCTGTAGGACCCCTGCACTTTAAAAAATGATGGGCCATTGATAAAAATCATGGGGGTAGACCCGGACCACAAACGCCTGTAACAATATATAGGTAAAATATACCGTTTATAGATTCAATCTATATATGTGGTATATTTTTAATAATTTTACCTATATATTGTTAACAGACGCTCGTGGCCCGGGTCTACTGTAAATCTGTGTATATAATAAAGTTGTCATAGCACTATTTGTTTGGCCTTGAAATCAGACTTTTGTGCAAAAGATGAACTAAAAGATGATTGAAAAAGGTCCTATGATAACCGATCGTCTCTGCTGAAGGATGTCCGCCGTTTTTGACGCAAAAGTCACTTCCTTTAGTACCAGTGTTTAAAATATAGCCCGTCCGCCAGTCCTTGAATTGGTTATTTTCTGCCAGGACTGGTTACTTTTTGGTCAGGACTGGTAACAATTTTTGTTCTTTATTTTCCTTATTGGGTTGACAAATTATATTTTCAGGTTTCGAATCCATTTTATACACTGCCTTTACTCTGCTGATTATTGCTCAACGTGTCATAACACTTTTTATCTGTCAATTTGAAATACTAATATTCACAATACAACTCAACACTTCAATGAATCGATACCTTAGATATGCAACTGGTTGTTTCAAAAGCATGATTATTGTATAAACATGTAGGTATTGTTTATTTTACCTACATTGACTATTATTTCCGACGGTGACAATCAACAGGCTCGTTGAATCATCTACCAACAATCTTTGTTTTTTATCTACATGCTAAAAGTAACATAATGTTAATTTGTCTGCAAGATTGCTGCAAACGACATATAGGCCTATATGCGTTAAATTTAAAGGTTTCTGTTTTCATTACGGATTTGAAAGATAAAAAATATGGTGGATAATAATCTGTCATCTTTACAAATGATGCATGTCATTTCACCTCACATCAGTTTCCTTTTACTATCTTTCTAAAACCCCATGAACTTAATTTACTGTAAAGTAAACTTAAACAAGGAGAACATAATATATATTAAAAAAACATTTACATTTACATATAAATTTTAACGATGAATAAATGCCTTGTTTTTATCAATGCTTTCAACACTCGTAGCACAAATTCACGGCTTTAATGTATTTCAATATTTCTTAAATAAAGGTAATTATCAAACAAGAATGGTTAATGAGCAATCGTTTCATAAACAAACTTGGCACGTATCTGTTAACCACAATCAATTAACTTGCGCAATTTGAAAGCGCAGCGGTATGAACGTGCCAGCTTGCAGGTGCCCGAAGAGTATTCGTCATGCGTATAATATATTTTCGATGAGTGTATCCAGTCGAACATGTAGACATTAGTATATTTCATTTACATAAGAAGTTGTATGACATATTTGTTGTGTGATTTGGAATAGAAAAATATACAAAGATGAGTAAGTGGTCTGAAAACAGATGTCAAAATGGTGTAAGAAAGAAAGAGTTGCGCAACGCATCATAACCGTGTGCCCAGTTTGTGTTGTTTTTACCGGAAGTAACCTTCACGTGGTTCAACTTCTAGTGGTCGGATTTACCATGACAGTGTAGATCGCTTGATTCAGTCTAACCCAATGTGTGAGTCAACCATGTCCACAGCGGAACTTTTTACTTGTCAGTTTGATTATTTCAAAACTATGATCACGTGAAAATACGATTTCATTACGAGGGAAGCTATTTTCTTTTGTTGAGTGGTCAGTCAATAGTAACACAATCTTCCGACCTTCTACTTTCGTTTTCGGAAATGACTGTTGATGATTTCCTGGAAGAGACGCTACGTCATGCTAGTTCTTGGTAGTGCAGAACAGAAATATTCTTGCGAAATTTCTTGAAGAGCAGATTTGGGTTTCTCAAAACAGATCTAGATCAACCCCCAAACAAACAACTATTCATATTGGGATTTGGAATGACATTTTGTAAGTATATGTTTAATTAGCAATTATTGCAATTAACCAGAACTCATATTAGAAATACTTTACAATAGGATCAAGTAATCATGGGACTTAGTCCAGCCTTTTGTTATATGAGAGTGATCCAAGAAGATGTCTTTGTATCTAATGTTTTTCCTGGAAGGTAAAATCATTTTGCAATGGTTCAATCCATTATTTGTTTGCAAATTGTATTCTATTAAGATGGTAATTTGGTACTCTGGCTAATTGAATGTATATTCCATTACATCATGAATTCAAAGAATGTTAGAATGAAGACTGAAACTTCTGTCACAGAATGCTGTATTCTTGCCGCATACTAACCAGTGGGGTTGCAGGTAGAACCTCTCGGCCTAAAAAGAATGTCATATACATGTTGCAGTCACTGATCTAAATTGAGGCTAGGTTTACTTAGATTGTATTATGAGCTAATCATAACATATATACTACCAACAAATGCATTTCTATTTAGCATGATTTCAGTATAATTAATTTACGTATTTGTTGTTGTTGTTTTTTTCATGTTATTCAAAAGGCATTGACAACTCCTTTCGGGGAATTAATTTTGTCATTAAAATGTGCGTTATTTTTCTCATGTCAACTTCGAGTCTTCGTGACTGTCTTTTATCCAGCTTCGTGTTCGTATGCTGGAGCGACATTGGTACAAGCCCGAACTTGATCAGGATCACAAAACCTTATAATGTTTTCTTGAAATAAAAATATATACATGCATAAATATTCAAAAGTATAAATCAAATGTACAGCATTTCAGTTCTTTAGAAATTCTTGTGGGTCACAGGAGTCCCTCATTAAGTCATTCGAGGGTCAATTTCTTTCTGGCTTTCCTGGCTACTTAGATGCATTTATTATTAATAAACTAGTGTAAAAAAGAACCGCTACCAAGTTTTTAAAGTCGTCAAAAACATAAATTTATTACCTGACAGAGTCGGTTTTGAGTGTATATGAGAGACATATGGCTTGTTAAGAAGTATGCACAATATCTTTCATCATGAAGAGATACTTTTGAGTGTGTATCTCTTCAAACGCACATGGTATGCTTAAATCGCCATTTCAAATTGTGTTTTGAGTTAGTGGTCTGAAAACAGATGTCAAAATAGCGTGAGAAAGAAAGAGTAACCGTGTGCCCAGTTTGTGTTGTTTTTACCGGAAGTAACCTTCACGTGGTTCAACTTCTAGTGGTCGGATTTACCATGACAGTGTAGATCGCTTGATTCAGTCTACACCCAATGTGTGAGTCAACCATGTCCACAGCGGAACTTTTTACTTGTCAGTTTGATTATTTCAAAACTATGATCACGTGAAAATACGATTTCATTATGAGGGAAGCTATTTTCTTTTGTTGAGTGGTCAGTCAATAGTAACACAATCTTCCGACCTTCTACTTTCGTTTTCGGAAATGACTGTTGATGATTTCCTGGAAGAGACGCTACGTCATGCTAGTTCTTGGTAGTGCAGAACAGAAATATTCTTGCGAAATTTCTTGAAGAGCAGATTTGGGTTTCTCAAAACAGATCTAGATCAACCCCCAAACAAACAACTATTCATATTGGGATTTGGAATGACATTTTGTAAGTATATGTTTAATTAGCAATTATTGCAATTAACCAGAACTCATATTAGAAATACTTTACAATAAGATCAAGTAATCATGGGACTTAGTCCAGCCTTTTGTTATATGAGAGTGATCCAAGAAGATGTCTTTGTATCTAATGTTTTTCCTGGAAGGTAAAATCATTTTGCAATGGTTCAATCCATTATTTGTTTGCAAATTGTATTCTATTAAGATGGTAATTTGGTACTCTGGCTAATTGAATGTATATTCCATTACATCATGAATTCAAAGAATGTTAGAATGAAGACTGAAACTTCTGTCACAGAATGCTGTATTCTTGCCGCATACTAACCAGTGGGGTTGCAGGTAGAACCTCTCGGCCTAAAAAGAATGTCATATACATGTTGCAGTCACTGATCTAAATTGAGGCTAGGTTTACTTAGATTGTATTATGAGCTAATCATAACATATATACTACCAACAAATGCATTTCTATTTAGCATGATTTCAGTATAATTAATTTACGTATTTGTTGTTGTTGTTTTTTTCATGTTATTCAAAAGGCATTGACAACTCCTTTCGGGGAATTAATTTTGTCATTAAAATGTGCGTTATTTTTCTCATGTCAACTTCGAGTCTTCGTGACTGTCTTTTATCCAGCTTCGTGTTCGTATGCTGGAGCGACATTGGTACACGCCCGAACTTGATCAGGATCACAAAACCTTATAATGTTTTCTTGAAATAAAAATATATACATGCATAAATATTCAAAAGTATAAATCAAATGTACAGCATTTCAGTTCTTTAGAAATTCTTGTGGGTCACAGGAGTCCCTCATTAAGTCATTCGAGGGTCAATTTCTTTCTGGCTTTCCTGGCTACTTAGATGCATTTATTATTAATAAACTAGTGTAAAAAAGAACCGCTACCAAGTTTTTAAAGTCGTCAAAAACATAAATTTATTACCTGACAGAGTCGGTTTTGAGTGTATATGAGAGACATATGGCTTGTTAAGAAGTATGCACAATATCTTTCATCATGAAGAGATACTTTTGAGTGTGTATCTCTTCAAACGCACATGGTATGCTTAAATCGCCATTTCAAATTGTGTTTTGAGTTAGTGGTCTGAAAACAGATGTCAAAATAGCGTGAGAAAGAAAGAGTAACCGTGTACCCAGTTTGTGTTGTTTTTACCGGAAGTAACCTTCACGTGGTTCAACTTCTAGTGGTCGGATTTACCATGACAGTGTAGATCGT
Source organism: Steromphala cineraria (assembly GCA_916613615.1). Taxonomy (NCBI): domain Eukaryota; kingdom Metazoa; phylum Mollusca; class Gastropoda; order Trochida; family Trochidae; genus Steromphala; species Steromphala cineraria. The sequence continues at coordinate 11,117,312 of OU744730.1, forward strand.
TTGATTCAGTCTACACCCAATGTGTGAGTCAACCATGTCCACAGCAGAACTTTTTACTTGTCAGTTTGATTATTTCAAAACCATGATCACGTGAAAATACGATTTCATTACGAGGGAAGCTATTTTCTTTTGTTGAGTGGTCAGTCAATAGTAACACAATCTTCCGACCTTCTACTTTCGTTTTCGGAAATGACTGTTGATGATTTCCTGGAAGAGACGCTACGTCATGCTAGTTCTTGGTAGTGCAGAACAGAAATATTCTTGCGAAATTTCTTGAAGAGCAGATTTGGGTTTCTCAAAACAGATCTAGATCAACCCCCAAACAAACAACTATTCATATTGGGATTTGGAATGACATTTTGTAAGTATTTGTTTCTGTAGAAATTATTGCAATTAACCTGAAATCATTTTAGAAATACAATAGGATCAAGTAATCATAGGACTAAGCCCAGCCTTTAGTTGTATTCATGAAAGTGATCCAAGAAGATAGACATTTTTGTGTTTTAACATTTTCAGTAGGCTTACTTGTCTTTATATCGTATATTTTTCATAGAAGATTTAATTTGTTTGCCAATTTTGTTTTATTCTATTAAGATCTTGATACGGTAGCCTGGCTAATTGAATGTATATTCCATTACATCATGAATTCAAAGAATATTAGAATGTAGACTGAAACTTCTGTCGCCGAATGCTGTATATTTCTCAAGTAATGAGAATTATCTGAGTAACCCACATTCAAACATGAAAGCAAGCCAATTTCCTTATGAAAAAGTCATATAATTCAAATTTTTCTGATTCAACATGAAAAGAAGGGGTATCTTAACAGATCAAGATCTTATCTTGATTTCTTAATTCAATACTCCAAAAAATGTGAACAATATTCACAAAATTTGTATAATGATTTAGTAATGGTATCGTGTATCGTAATGTGAACTGTACTATGTCAATGTACTATGCAAATGTGTTGGCTATTTGCCAACTGCTCTCTGGTCTGTCATATACATGGTCACCAGGCAAATATTACACTTTGCTTAGGCCAAAACAAAAATATATCGGTTTCAGGTTATCCTAGGGCCTGTTAATCTTACTTGCTACTAAGAGTTTTATAACTTTTGTCAGTAAACAATGACCTATCAAGGAAAAGATTTAAATTTTGAAGAATCATTATTAACAATATCTTTATCAATTCACCCATTTCCATAACAGTTCAAGATATAAAGAGATGAAAATTCAAAATAGGTAAAAATTACAACAAAATGTAAACAATATCAGTCTAAGTAAACCTAGCCTCAATATTATCCGTTTCACTTCTATACTGAGTCTAAAAAGGTCTAATAGAGGGTCGCGTCAGCCGACCTTTCTGTGACCTATGACCTTCCAACGTTATACGTGCGAAGGCCGACTATTGTGGCTTGGTGAGCTCAGTTCTGATTGGTCAACTTGGTCACGTGGGCTGACGCGACTCTCAACCAAGCCTTTCTAGACTCAGTATAGAAGTGAAACGGATAATATTGAGGCTAGGTTTACTTAGACTGTAAACAATATAAACAAGGTTCCCTTCGTGCCAACCCTTATCTGTTATTGAGTGTGACCTGAAACATAAAAGTTTCTGGGGGTCTTATCTGCATTATGACGCCAGCAGGAAGTAACTTGTTACTCAATCTGCTGTTATCAACATAAACACTAATGATAACTCTACTATGCAAGCCTTACCACATCATTGTGAGACACTTTAGTCTAATGATTAATCAATGTAAATGTGTGGATATTCTATCGATACATATAGTTTATTTCCGATAAAAACAAATTTGATCAAATAACAGCCTTTTGTAACAATTTCCCAAACAACAGAACAGTAGACTGGAAACCGTTAGGACATGGTCTTTAAGTACCATATTTCCTCTAATAAGGACCAGGCCTCTAATAAGTGTCAGGCCTCTCAATAAATTAGCAAGGTCAAGGGAAGTTGAGAAAATAGGCGCAATACCTTTAATAAGCGAAGGATCTATAAGTTAACCATTAAATTAATATCCCATAGTATTAAAATAATTTACATATATTCATTGTAAAAGACGGCTAAACACATACTTCAATTTTTATATTTCAAGAAATAAGCTTTGGGCCTCTAATAAATGCAGAGCCTGTAATAAGCCCAGGGGGTCGAGGGGTGCTGAAAAATAAGCGCCTGTTTGCTTATTAGAGGGAATACTGTATTTGTCCTGTCGTTTAGCTTATAGAGCTGTTTTGTTGTTAGTTTGGATCAACCTTCGAACAATACTTACATTGTTGATTTATTGTAAATCATTTGCATTTTGTGTGAAATGCTCAGCAACATCATCATGATGTGGACACAAATTATTAACAAGAGAAGGAAATGTCTGATTTGTGCTGAAGGATGTAATAGTCAGGTCTAATGTCAAAGCTTTAAGATTAACTAAAGAATAATGATTATTTGAATAAAATTTTATTGATTGATTCTTTGACTTGGTTAATAGAGAGATGTGAGATTTCTTCATATATTGGACAAAATATTATAGAGGTTTTGTAATGATATTTTGCTAAGATTTTATTAGATGGACATTATGTAAATGTTCATTTTAAGATTGTCGCATATCTCTATTTTTATAAAGTTTATGAATTTTTGTTACACTCATTTGTTACATGTAACTTAATTTTCAGTAGGGTTCGCATATTCTAATTGAGACTATTCAAATTTCCAATATTCTGGAGTTCTCTTCACATGCTTTTGAAAAAATCTAAGTCTCATTTTTAGCTCACCTTTACAAAGTAAATGTGAGCTTATGTCATGGCGCTTCGTCCGTCGTCCGTCTGTCTGTCCGTCTGTCCGTCTGTCCGTCCGTAAACTTTCAGGAAAAAGACTACTCCTCCTAAACGAATCCAGATATCATTCTGAAATTGTAGTATGTTATACCCATGGTGATTCCTCACAGAAAGGTAGACGTTTCAGTTTTGAGAATCCAAGATGGCCGCCATGGCAGCCATATTGAATTTTCAATTAGATTTCACGAAAAAGACTACTCCTCCTAAACGAATGCAGATATCATTCTGAAATTGTAGTATGTTATACCCATGGTGATTCCCCTCGGAACGGTAGACGTTTCAGTTTTGAGAATTCAAGATGGCCGCGATAGCAGCCATATTGAATTTTCAATGAGATTTCATGAAAATGACTATCTATGACTAAACCAATCTAGATATCATTTTCATATTGTAGTATGTTATACCTATAGTGATTCCTTCCACAAAGGTAGACGTTTCAGTTTTGAGAATCCAAGATGGCCACGATAGCATCCATATTGACTTATCAGCTGCAGATGACACATCATTATTACTAAGTTTTAAGCTTTCATCAAGTGATCACTCGCACTATATAAATTCTCTAATTTGAACTTACTAATCATAATTTTATCTTGAACATAGAGTATTTAAGATTGTCATGCAAGTTGTTCTATATTTTAAGTGTTTCTAAAACATTAAGATGAAAGACAAACATAATTAATTAATTTGTTTTAAATATTTATGGCAACTAGCTGCAAAAACCCAATGACATTAAACATCATGTTAGATTTTGAACAATGGTATCTCCCTTATATTCCTTTAAATACCACACATAAGGGGTCAACCAGAGTTCAGATATTTCTGTTGAGTCCACTATGCTGTCTAATACACATCCCAATACAGGCTGCTAGCATCATAGTGTCAGCTGCTAGTCTGTTGCATAATCAACCTGACCCAATTGATATGGTAGAGCATTATGCTATATGGCCATGTGTATGCAATAAGAGTTATGGAAATTAGACTTGTATTCTCATGACAGCGATATGTTCTTTCTAAGAATAACAACTTACACAAAAAATTGTCACTTGTTTTGTGTTTAGCAATCTACATGATAAGTTGATGTGGAAAGAGTTATTTTGCATCAGGTTCCAGTTCCTGTGTTTTACTCATATTTGTACCATTTCTATATCTAACAGCAGTTCTTCTTGACACAAAATCAATTTAGGACATAAGCTAACTATATTTTGTGAAATTTATATATTTTTCACAACAATTCATGTTCTCTCCCGTCAAGTCTATTAATACCACACATAAGGGCTTAGCCAGAGTTCAGGTTTACATGCTTAGCACACTAGGATGCTTCTCCATATATACATACACAAAGCCAAATACACAAATTGCTACACTCTCCTTAAGGATCTGGGGCTAGCAGCCCTGCCTGCTTGTATATTGCATAGTAATCCTGACCTAATTGATTAATAGAACATAATGGACTTTATGGAAAGTATATAAATTGTCTTTATGAAAAGTATACTTGTATTCTATTAATAGTAATACTTTTTACAAATAACAATTTAAACAAGTCAAGAATCAGCTTTTGTGTACAACAAACTGCACGATGAGTTAATATTAACAAGTCAAGAATCTGCTTTTATGTTCAGTAATCTACATGATAAGTTAATAATAGAGGTATTTTGTATCAGGTTCCAGTTCCAATACCATGTGTTTTATAAATACCTATAAAAATAAATGATAATTGTATCATGCTGAAGGGGTTCTGGGAACAACATGTCATCATAGAAGTCATTATTTTTCAATTAGATTTCAGGCCAAGTACTACTCCTACTAAATCAATTAAGATATCATTCTGAAAAAAGAGTATTTTTTTATATAGTGATTCCTGACAAAGACGCATTTATTTTATTATCAAGAATCCAAGATGGTCAATATGTCAATTATATTGAATTTTCAATTAGATTTCATGAAATTCATTGAAAAGAATACATTTCCTGATCAATCAAATCAATGTCATTATATTTGTATTGATATGCTTGTTGTAATATTTATCAACACTATAAATACAGTTACAAAAAACTGTATGAATCATCTTTATCTGCGAACAGCCTGAAGCATGACTGTTTTAATAAATCCTTTCCGTTTTACATAACTCCTGACACTTCATATATATGGCAAATAACATACCGGTAGCCAGTGAGGGATAAATATACATTTTATAATCATCTATATCTGATTACGGTCTGAACAATGATTATCTAGATAATTATAATGATCATTCAATTCAAACAAATCCTTTTCAAAAGCATTTAAAATGATTAAATTTTTTCACTCCCAACACTAACTGTTTTTTAGTCCATTGTTCCCATGCAATTAATTTATTCCAAATTGAAAATTTTGGTTAATGAATAACAAATTATCTTTTATTTTGTTTGTCATGCTAATAAAAGATATGATTTAATATTCATCTTCAAAACTAATTGAACAGCTGTCTGAACAATTCTTTTTTTACAAAGTCTTTCTCACCAATTTTCTCTGTTAGTTAAGATACTTCAATAAACATATTACTGAGTTGACCTCCAGATTATTTCCATTGCAAACCTCTCTTCTACTACCCCCCCCTTCCCTCCTCCCCTTTTTTCTCCTGTCCTTCCATTGCAAACCTATCCCACATTCCTTCTATCCCCCTCCCCTCCCCCAACCCCTTTCGCCATCTATCCTTCCAGCCCCTCTCCTGCAACTCTCCTCTAAAGAGTATATGTTTTGCATATTGAAATGAGGGGAGGACACTCACTATATGAAATAACAGTAACTTACATAAGAGGATAAGTTACATAAGCTACATGCAGGTGCAAGAGGTCATCATAGGTCATCATATCTAGTAATTAGCATAAACCCCCATGTTGCTAGCCTTTTCTGACCAATCAGATTGCACTAACATAGGTCAAGATTTAAGATATTCAGAAATCTTCAGTTAGAATTACATGAGACATTGACCTGGACAGTTTACTTTGGCAATTGGACCTATCACTAGCTGAATTTGTGATTTGTGTCAGAGGGATATATTCCAAATGTTTATGTGCATCATCTTTTTAGTTCTTTGGAAGTTGAGAGTGTGACTAAATGAATACTCCTAAACCAATCAAGATATCATAATGAAATTAATACAGATGCCCACATAAAAGTAGCATTTTGAAGATTAAAAAGTCCAAGATGGTCACCAATTTAGCCATAGATATACAAAAATGTTATACAAAAACCTACTGCTTGTTAACAAATCATGATTGTATCATTCTTGTATTAATGTTTGTTCAAACTCTAGGGGTTTCCAACAGAAGAATAGCATTTTAAAAGATAAAAAAATCATGATGGCAGCCATAATCTATTATCATATAAAAGATGGTTACACAATTAAACCATATTACCACATCATTCATTTTAAGGTGAGCTTTTGTACCCTCGGTACTTTTATTATGATTTAAATGTATGATGTGTTTAAAAATGTTTAGATATTTATATAAAAAAAAATGACTTTGCACACATATATATCACATTATTGTGACATTGATAGAAATGTGCCCTAAAAGCCGAAATGAAAAAAATATATAAAATTTCATTAGGAGATATACTGATTACATCAGCTATATTACTGGTCATGTGATAACAAACTGATTTCTCTGAAATAGTGATCTGGTATTTATGAATAGGTATGAGTTGTGAAAGAGAAAGTAAGAAAATAGAAACTATTCAGTGACTATTTCTTGGGTTTTTAGCTCACCTTTACAAAGTAAATGTGAGCTTATGTCATGGCGCTTCGTCCGTCGTCCGTCTGTCCGTCTGTCCGTAAACTTTCACGAAAAAGACTACTCCACCTAAACGAATTCAGATATCATTCTGAAATTGTAGTATGTTATACCCATGGTGATTCCTAACAGAAAGGTAGACGTTTCAGTTTTGAGAATCCAAGATGGCCGCCATGGTAGCCATATTGAATTTTCAATTAGATTTCACGAAAAAGACTACTCCTCCTAAACGAATTCAGATATCATTCTGAAATTGTAGTATGTTATACCCATGGTGATTCCTCACAGAAAGGTAGACGTTTCAGTTTTGAGAATCCAGGATGGCCGCCATGACAGCCATATTGAATTTTCAATTAGATTTCACGAAAAAGACTACTCCTTCTAAACGAATACAGATATCATTCTGAAATTGTAGTATGTTATACCTATGGTAATTCCGCACAGAAAGGTAGACGTTTCAGTTTTTAGAAACCAAGATGGCCGCAATAGCAGCCATATTGAATTTTCAATTAGATTTCACGAAAAAGACTACTCCTCCTAAACGAATTCAGATATCATTCTGAAATTGTAGTATGTTATACCCATGGTGATTCCTCACAGAAAATTAGACGTCTCAGTTTTGAGAATCCAGGATGGCCGCCATGACAGCCATATTGAATTTTCAATTAGATTTCATGACAAAGACTATTTCTCCTAAACCAATCTAGATATCATTTTTATATTGTAGTATGTTATACCTATAGTGATTCCGCACAGAAAGGTAGACGTTTCAGTTTTTAGAAACCAAGATGGTTGCAATAGCAGCCATATTGACTTTTCAGCTGCAGATGTCAGATGACACATCATTATTATTAAATTTTAAGCTTTCATCAAGTGATCACTGGCACCATATAAATTCTCTAATTTGAACTTACTCATCATAATATTACTTTAAATATAGAATATTTAAGATTGTCTTGCAAGTTGTTCTATATTTTTAAGTGTTTCTAAAAAAAATTAAAATGCTAGCATCACAGTGTCAGCTGCTAGTCTGTTGCATAATCAACCTGACCCAATTGATATGGTAGAGCATTATGCTATATGGCCATGGCCCATGTGTATGCAATAAAAGTTATGGACTTGTATTCTCATGACAGTGATATGTTCTTTCTAAGAATAACAAATTACACAAAACTTGTCTATAATAAGCCTTGTGTTTAGCAATCTACATGTTAAGTTGATGTGGAATAAATATGCAGATGAAAATCGAAAAGGGTTTAGTAAGAAAAGTAAGGAAATTTGATTTGTCATATCTCTCTGTTGATTTGACAATGCAAAAATGTTTACCATTATAGTACTGTATGAGTGTTAAATAAATTGATACTTTAATGAAAGACATCTCATGGTCACTTGACATGTAAATGTTATGTGAACAAAATAAATGTGTCTTATGCATTGCTGTGTTTATGACTTTCCTCTCAATCAGTCATTCCTTTTCCTTGAAAAATCTGTACTTTTGGGATTCTCAATATCCCATGCAGCATAACCATCAGTGAAATAATAATGAAATCATATTAATGATTCACTACAAAACAAATGTAAGTGGCCACCATCCTGTAAGTAATGAATGACATTTAAATGGATACACCTAAACCAATCAAGATATCATATTGAAATTAATACGGATGCCCACATAAAAGTAGCATTTTGAAGATTAAAAAGTACAAGATGGTCACCAATTCAGCCATAGATATAGAAAAAGGTAATACAAAAACCTACTGCTTGTTAACTTATCATGATTATATCATTCGTGTATTAATGTTTGTTCAAGCTCTAGTCGTTTCCAAAAGAAGACTAGTATTTTAAAAGATAAAAAATCATGATGGCAGCCATAATCAATTATATAAAAGATGGTTACATGTATAATTAAACCATTTTACCACATCATTCATTTTAAGGTGAGCTTCTGTACCCTTGGTACTTTTATTTTCTATTGTGAAAGTGAAACATGCAATATCCTAAATAACCTTTACATTTATGATACAATACATGAAAATGATATTTTTAAGTTCAGAATACATGCATGCAGTATGAAAAATACTTATTGTTTTTAGACTTTGATTGATATTATTAATTATAATAAATAAGAAATGAATTCAAATGAAACAAACTTTATATATAACAATTAAATTTTTGCAGATATACAGTTTCAGAGTATACTATATTTGTTCTCCTTTATTATCCCCTGCCAAACGTAGTTGGGGGGGGATATTGAAATGGTCTCCGTCCGTCCGTCCGTCCGTCCGTCCGTCCCGATAATGTTTCCGGAACACAACTCCAAAACGGTGAGACCTAGCTCTACGAAACTTGCTATGTGCAATGGGCATCATGTGGAGATGTGCCTTTTGAGGTTTTCAACTTCTTTGCATTTTTATTTTTACCCGTTTCCATGGAAACGTAACATAGGATTTAGTTTCCGGAGCACAACTCCAAAACGGTTAGACCTAGCTCGACGTAACTTGGTATGTGCAACAAGCATCATGTGGAGATGTGCCTTTTGGGGTTTTCAACTTCTTTGCATTTTTATTTCCTCTTTTTCTCAAGGAGCATCAGGCCTTAGTAGAAAGCTAAAACTTTCTGTGCAGTCTCCTAAGTTAGATAAAGAGGATAAAGAGTAAGGGGGGAACCACATTTGCCACACCAATAAGCACAAATGATATGAAGCCTGATGAGTTACAGAGCCAATGGCTCTATTTTTATTTTTAACTGTTTACATGGAAACTATATTTAAGATTTTGTTTCGGGAGCAGAACTTGAAAACCTTGAGACCTAGCTCAACCAAACTTGGTGTATGGATCAATCATTATGTGTAGATGTGCCTTTTTGGAGTTTTAACTTGTTTGGATTATCATTTTGTGCAGTTTCTTTGAAATTGTAAGTTGTGACAATTTACGACACCAGAAATCGGAGATACTTAAAATTCAAAGTCATGTTTTTTTTCGTCAAAATATTCCAAATGGCGGGGGTTAAAGACGACTCTGTCTGCTTGTTCTAACTGAATATAGTCAACATGACATTCATTGTGACTCTGCACAATGCATTAATTGTTATCCAGAAATCGCGCCTTTCTTAGCTATCTTTATGATCTTGAAATTTTGGCAATTGTTTACTTATGTTCTGTTGAAACACATAACTACAGTTATTTACTTTTCGTTGTTTAGGTGAATATAAGTTGAGTTTTTGGTTTATGACTTATATCATATTTTATATGTTATCAAAGTTGTTCAATCTGATTCAAATTGTAAGATCTTTTTAAATTTAACATTCGTCAGACTTGTTTTTTATATTTTTCTAATTTAGTGAAAGGTCTTTTCAAAACCCAAAATGTAAAAGATTAACCAAAAATGGTAATTGTCATGTATATGACATGTTGGATGGATACATGAGATGTTTTGAAACAATTTTAATCAATACATATTTTGACATGTATGAAGGCCAAATTTATTTAATATATATCACAAGATCTCCAAAACAGTACCTACTATTTCATCATACATAATGTATCTGGTGAATCAATACAGCTTCATCAAAAATACATTTGTATCGCATAGAAAACAAGTTGCAAATTTAAGGGAAACATTTTGTTGATGAATGGCATTGAAAATATGAAAACCCCCTCTCTGAAAGAACAACCAAACCTTTTAAAAGTCTGATCTGTCAGTGATTATTTTGTTATTTTTTCCTAATTTGAGTATTTTATTTCAGAAACTGAATATGGAAGGCAAGAGAGCGCGGTTGAAAGAGACCGTCAGAAAAGTCCTGCAAGACAATCCAAAAGGTATTAAGCGAGATCATTTATGGAACTTTGTTGCCAAGAGACTTGGCAAATCGCCAAGTGCAAGCGACTATGGATTCGGGCAGATGTCTCAGATGTTTCCATTGATACAAGACTTGTATCAGGAATTCAAGGTCGGTCACGATGTCCTGATCAGACTAAAGCCACAAGGCCTAACCTCTGGGTCAGAAGTTGTATCAAGCGATGAGGAAGATTTTCCTTCCCTCCTCTCGTCTCAAGGGGCAAAGAAGAAAAAAGCATCACCTCGAAGTATCAAAGGTCAAGGGTCATCTAAGACTGGTCCAAGTTCTTCAGATTCCTTCCTGTCATTGGATGTGTCGGCTTCAAAACCACTTTCCCGAAAAGAGAAGTTTGACAGCCTGAAAGAATCGCTTGTCAAACTCTTGAAGAAACATGGTCGCATAGTGAAGAGCCAGTTGTGGGGACATTATCAACGTGAGTACAAATCAACCCCAAAAGGATCTGATTATGGGGTTGCCAAGATGGCTGATGTCATTGAACGGTTCACAGATGTGATTCAAGAACATGAAGTAGATGGTGTACCTTATTTGTTTCTAAGAAGTGAAAAGGTACAAAAGAAACAAGCACTGCCAAAATGGGGACAGGGTTTGTCGTCCATGGCTCCGGGAATAGGGAAAACATCACACGACCGCATCTCCTCATCAGATGAGGATTCTTCAGACAGTGACGTTATTTTGGATAAAACAAGGACTTTCATCAACTCAGTCCAGCAGAGAAATCTGCCAGCATCGTCGTCGCAAACCCGACCTGCCATTCCCCATCCCTCTCAGATGACAGGAGCTCCTATAATGCAGTCACCAGGTCAGAGGCTACAAATTCCTCCACTGATGATGTTGCACCCTCAACCACCACAACCTCTGCCCTTGATGAGGATGTTTCAGCCTGTAAGTGGACAGCTTCCTCAAGGTCACCCAGGGTTTGCTGCAGTCCAGAGGGGAGGTCCACAGCCGGCATTCATGAACCAACAAGCTCAGATCAACCAACACATGAACCAACAACAAGCTCAGAAGAGTTCACCACGACCCACTCCTTCTCCTTCTGGCTCCAGGTCTGGATCACTTGATAGGTCAAGCTCATCTCGAGATCGAAGTTTATCACGAGATCGTCAACCAGATAATTCGCGGGCCTCAACCCGATTGCAGCGGAAGGATATCACCGTATCACAAGTGCCCTCCAGTCGGGGGATACCCTCCAGGGAACAGGTGGACATTGTCGCTAAGGAGTGCATCAATGTTCTTGCCGATGCCAACGAGCATGTGTCGATCGAAAGAATTGAGAAGCTGATATGCCAGCGCTACAACATACGTGGACTGCATCAGTTTCAAATTCGGCACGTTGATCAGCTTCCTTCTGTCAACGAGCACAACCGACTCCTCTGCAAAGTGAACATGTACGTGCAGGCCTTTGTCAAGTCGAGATCCGTCTGTTCCCTGTATGAACTCTCGGAATGCATGAGAGAGTTTACGAAGGACAAGACAGACAACTTTGAGTCCCTGAAGCTCGGGCCTCTCCAGAGACTGCCTGTTGTGTACGACATGTTCAAGTTCCCGTGTGATGAGGAGATCCCGGAGATCACGACGATGGATCTCTTGGAGCATCTCCGCGACTACCTCTCCAAGTTCAACAAGTGGACTGAGAAGATCGAGTTCGAGCCGGTCATGAACTACCTGGTTGAGGCCTATAATCTAGATAATGCCTACCAGCTCGGACTCCGGATTCGCAGTCTCCCGCTTAGCGTGCAGGTTAGTATTCATTGTTGATTTGATTCTTATCCTGCATCATGTTAGTATTTATGTCCATTTGACCATTGTATCACAGTTGCCTTAAATTTCAATCATACAAGCCAGAAATCAGGCACAACATTTGTCACTAGTTTCTAAAGCGGGAAAGGGTTAAATTGAATGAAACCTACAATTAATTTCTTATACAAAATAAACGAATACACATTTTTGTTGACCCAAATGTATAAGCATAAAATGATGAATGTTGCATTTCACTTTTTGTACTGAAATGAGAAACATTCTAGAATATTTTGTATGCAAATAAAAATAAATAAATAAAAATAAAATGCAAAGAAAATATGCATTTTTGTATGAAAAGTTATTTTTATTTCCAATAAACTCTCTTGTTATGATACATGTATGATCAAATATCAACTCATATCCAGATGTTGAAGAAATCCCAGCGAGACGCAGCTGCCATGCGGAGAGGAATCACGGAAAGCTTTAAAGAAGAATTCAAGAAGGATCTTCACGGGGCGTTGAAGAAATTCCAAGCGGTCGTCCTACAGCAAGGCGAGGACGGAAAATCGGAGGTCAGAGGTCACTATCTGAAACTCAAACCTGAGGTGGCAATCATGGAAATATTTCAGAAGTTTCAACTGTTGATGTCGATCGATGCACCGGACACGAAGGTGCAGATGAGACGCCATAAGCAGATGGAGGGTTCTATCAACAGCTTCCTGTTGACCGTACAGGGAGATCAAATAGCTGCACTACTCTTCCATCTTGCCATTTGTGTCGGGAACACGACCCTCGAGGAGTCAGCCATGGAGCTGCTAGCTCCTCCTTCTCCTCCAAGTCAGGAGAGCTCGTCAAGAGAAGACAACTCTGCTGCAAGACAACCTCCTTCAAAGGGTAAGAAAATCCTAATGGGGCTCAAGTAAATTAGTGTTATTCATTATTCCATTCCAAAAATAGGGCCAATATGGTAATATTATATATTATATTATATTATTTTCATAGCTTTGGAAACTCACTTCATGACTGATTCTACCATAAATGTGATAAAATACTTATTTCTGATTGGCTGGTGGGAAAAATCAGAGGGTGCATAATTTGTTTATATGGTGCTCTGTTTACTGTCTTTTACGTAGAAATTCATTTATTGCCTAGCAACAGTCGTTCTCAATATTGCTGTTGTTAAAGAAATTTCTTCCCTGGGGAGACACTAAAAGTCTTTACCTGGGTCTTTTACTGTGTCCATGGGCAAGGTACCAGTTCACCCATTTCATACATCTGCATAATAGTCATGCAGTTTGAGCATGTTATTAGTACCTGAAAAAGGCTCCATATAATCTATTCATTTTTATCCTTATTGCTTGTTTCCCATGTACAGGCAGCGTGATGGAGAAGCTGAAAACATACATCGAGCGCTGTCTGGCTCATGGGTCGCTCACGCTGCACGATCTGGACCGAATTGAGGAGAAGCTCCTCGAAGTGTTTGAGTACACACACTTCCCTCTCATGGGCTTTGGACGCTTCCTTCACTTCATCACCACTGACCCTGCTGTAAAGTCTGTGAGTTCTTCTTGTAAATCAGTTTGAATAGTCTACAACTTTTGGATGAATCTGTTCCTTAGTGCTGAGTGAATGAGGTGACCCTTGAATAATGTTTCTTTCATTCTTGTCCCTTGGATAATGTTGTCTTTCATTCATGTCCCTTTGATAATGTTGCCTTCCTTTCATGTCCCTTGGATAATGTTGTCTTTCATTCATGTCCCTTGAATAATGTTGTCTTTCCTTCACACCCTTGACTTTATTAATGTCCCTTGGATAATGCTGCCTTTCCTTCAAGTCACTTGAATAATGTTGCCTTTTCTTTTAAGTCCCTTGAATTATAATACCTTTCCTTTCTTTCTGTAAGATAATGACATAAATGACATAAATTGACATAAATGACATAAATGACATAAATGACATTAAACAATGGTCTGACCACAGCTGCTGGACGAGTGTGGTGTGACAATGAGCAGCGGCTCCACTGGTGGCCGAGAGACGGAGTCGATGTTCCGACCACAGATGACTGATGTCTTGATGATGGTCTGTCAGTGCTTGGAGGCGGGGCTTAAACAGGTCAGTGCTTGGAGGCGGGGCTTAAACAGGTCAGTGATGGGAGGCAGGGCTTAAAGCGTAGCTCCCGGATAATTTAGACTAATTTATCCAAGCCAAACTGTACGTTTATAATCATGTTTTCATAATATATAGTTCATATAATGAATTTACGTGAGGTCATTGGAATTTTGAACTAATCAAAAGAGTGATTAATTGCAATTTCAAAAATAATTATAAGCTTCCTGCTTCGATCGTGTTGTTCCGTAGATTTTACCGGAAGTTACGTCAACTGTGGAAAACAAGAGTGACGTGGCCGCCATTACTAACGTAAACAACACCACGTTTTATTTCAGTGATCACGTTCTTGTCGTTATTGGCCCATCAAACAAAGTTTTAGTGATTACATTTTAATGTCTGCTGTATGAAAGGATATTCTAAGTGTAGGAAAAGCTATATGATTATTTTGGCAAATTTTATGGAAACTATTATCCGATATATTGACAATGTCATACTCGGAAAATCTGCTGGCAGTGCTGCGGTCTTCACTGTTTGACTCTGGTGAGTTAGTCGTTGTGTCGTTTTTCCTTATATGTTATCATCTGTTTGTGTATGGAATCTTTCATTTTCCTTCTTCGTATAAAACTTCCTTTTGCGTGTGTGAAAAACTGAAAATGTTTCAATATTTAGCCTTGAAAAAAAAACATCACCTGCCCGTGGCTTTCCGTATTTGCAGTATGTCGCCTTTGGTTTGTTTTCGCCGCATGCATTTCTTGATAAACTGCATATAGACGTCCCATTTACATCAGTGTACGACAATATATACGTTGTAAATATGATTTATCGAATTTAAATTTTGTTGTCCAATTTCAAAATCGTGATCTGGCATCACTCACTAAAAATAAATTTTACTATTTACTTACTTTGAAGCCCATGCAAACAATGAATGAAGTAATATTGTCTTCGTTTCAATTTTCATAAATACATATATTATTGTTTATTGGAAGAATGTGAAACATAAAATGGAAATATTCATTTGGAAATAAATGTGACTGAACAAAATTTATATTTATCCAGTGATTTCTGGGACAATGATGATGTATATGTTTTAGTTATGTTTATATGAATTTTCCATGATTAACAAATATGAAGCATTTGTTAAATATAATTGAAACTAAAAAAAAATCAATGCATGTGGGGTTTTTACTCAACTATTTTCTTTTAAAAATTCATATAACATAAAAAAATATTTCATGTTCCATATTAAAAATTGTTTGTTATTTGAATGAACAGCACATTTATTTTCTTTATTTCAAACTAACATATGTCATATTTTCTTGAGCAATCACTCGAAGTAATAATGACAGGTATAAATATTTGGAGTGGCTTTTCTGGAAAACATTTATTTATTTATTTCTGTACTCTGATATCCCCTCAAAAATTATGTCACCTAAACAGGAAAGACAACATTGTACAAATACAGATAAATACATATATGATAATTGGCAAAGTTATTTGACTTTTCCACAAAAAGATTTGACTGTAACAAGAAAATAAGATTTCAGTTATTTATAAATTATAATTATCATATGCAGTTATTGATACATGTACAAATGAAAAGGCTTGTTTGATTTTTTAGTATTAATATCAGACTACTTTAGGAATTTAACAGTTAAGTTTGTAAACTATTCAACAACAAAATAAAAAAGTAACATTTTTAAAATAACTATCATTATCAATAATCTGTTATAAAGTTTTCCTATCAAACAATCAATCTGCAGCAGACAAGTCAAAAGCATTTGTTGCACAATTGTCCTAAAAAATAAATATTGACACTTTGATACCAAACATACAAACTTCAGGATCCCCTTTGTCACCTATCAATAAATATTTAATATAAAAAACTTTACTTAGATTTAGTTAGTCACTTAGACTGGAAGACTTAGAGCTTCATGATATCCCCCCAAAAATTATCATTAAAAGTATTAATTTGATATACAAAATATCTTCATTTCATCAGTCAATTTTCTTGTTTATGTGAAATTCAAAAACATTTAATTTATTAACAAATATATGTTTTTACCAAGAGGTCTGAAACAATGATCAAAATATTAATTGAATTACAGAATATAAGGAATAATTTTATTCTATTTATATCTAGTGTATGTGCATGTATTAATTCAGAATCCAGAACGATTTTTAATATTATTTTTACAGGCAATGCTCAATAGAATCCACAATTAGAAAAACAGCAATAAAATCAAATGGAAATTTTAAAAAATGTGAATGCTATGTGCATATCCCCAGAAGTTTAGCTATAAGAAGGCGCCAACATATTTAAATTTAATATTTTATAATAAATAAAATAGTTATTGTTAATTATTTACCTCCATGCAAAAACATTTTGTGTCATGGAAGGGACTTGAGGAAAAATATTCATAATCAAAACTTTCTGCGGAGGAATTTCGAATTTATTTTTTGCAAAATGTTGATATTAATATATAATTCTAATATTGTAATAATTCTATAATAATATTAAATATGAAATTCATTTAATAAACAAATCTGAATAATTTTTGTTGTATATTTTCCAGCTTACAGCAGAGTAGCATCTTATTAACATAGAGAAAAATTTCAGAACTATTTTTAATTTCAAAACTCTGAACTACAG
Source organism: Steromphala cineraria (assembly GCA_916613615.1). Classification (NCBI taxonomy): domain Eukaryota; kingdom Metazoa; phylum Mollusca; class Gastropoda; order Trochida; family Trochidae; genus Steromphala; species Steromphala cineraria. The sequence goes on from OU744730.1 coordinate 11,134,286, forward strand.
TATTATTGACTGAAATCGTTGATATTTAATATCAATTACTGATAAAAACACTTATAAAATGCAGATATAATCAATCTAACCAAACCAAAACATTTCTTATAATTTGGTATTTCCTGTCGGTGTTCTGATGAAGTAGTCCTTCTCAACCTCCAAGACAGGGAGCCTTCCCTCCGATTGTCTCTCCGGTAATTATATCAGTGACGTCACGGAGCGAATTATCGCTCTCTGGAGCTAGAGTCCTTCTAACCCGGACTTTGGTATCGAGCTGTATTTTGCAAAATCAAACTACAAAAAGACAGACACAAAAGACGCAATTTCACTGATAAACAAACCCACATACATTAGAAATTGTTTATATTTAAAAAACCGATGTTTTCCTAGATGTATTTGAAGTGAAAATCGCATTGTTTCGCTGTACGATTCCATTGAAGGGATTCATTTCCGGGTTGGTTAATAGATAGTTATAAAATTGTATGGTCAATGTTGGGGTTATTCCTTTCAACTATTGCTTCAGAGAGTTATTTACAGACATTTTGCAAGTTTTTACATGGATTTGTCAAGTGGTATGGCCGCTACAACCCTCTGTGTTTATTTGTCTGTCAGTGCTAATAATACGACAGACGCCATTTTGCGAGCCGTGTTTTCCACAGTTGACGTCACACATTCCATCGGCAACAATCGAGATTTTTCCGGTCTTTTCCGTAAAACAAAATGGCCGACACGTCAAAAAACGACGTAAACAGTACAGTTTTTCGCCTTCTTTTACGATTTTCATGAAATATACTTGATTGTGATGGCAAAGAGGTGTATTGAATTGATCGCTTATACCTTATCAATGCGATTTTTACGTCTTCGAAATGTACATGCTAAGCATTGTGAAGATATATGAACAAAGTTGGAGCAAAATCACCCGGGAGTTGCGCTTTAAACAGGTCAGTGCTTGGAGGCGGGGCTTAAACAGGTCAGTGATGGGAGGCGGGGCTTAAACAGGTCAGTGATGGAAGGAGGGGCTTAAACAGGTCAGTGATGGGAGGCGGGGCTTAAACAGGTCAGTGACGGAAGGAGGGGCTTAAACAGGTCAGTGATGGGAGGCGGGGCTTAAACAGGTCAGTGATGGAAGGAGGGGCTTAAACAGGTCAGTGATGGGAGGCGGGGCTTAAACAGAGCAGTGATGGGAGGCGGGGCTTAAACAGGTCAGTGATGGAAGGAGGGGCTTAAACAGGTCAGTGATGGGAGGCGGGGCTTAAACAGGGCAGTGATGGGAGGCGTGGCTTAAACAGGTCAGTGATGGGAGGCGGGGCTTAAACAGGTCAGTGATGGGAGGCGGGGCTTAAACAGGTCAGTTATTATGTCCCCTGCAAAACTGTGGGTTCATGGAAACAATTTGAACTTAGGACATTTATGATTTAAAGTTGGGACGGGACATCACAGTGCATCACATGCTCATCTTTCTAGTTTGAGTTGGGGCTTATAAAGGTCAGTGATTAGTATTTTGTGGTTCAAACATAGTCAGCAATCAGTTTTCTTGTATCACAGGCACATTTTATGAATTTATTTATGTATGCTAGGCTGAAGCTATTGAGGGGGCTCTGCGTGATCAGTTCCGTGTGACGGATGTGAAGCAGCTCGGGTATGGAAACATTTCACGTCTCACGTCCGCTGCTGAGAAACCTGGCAAACACAAATCAAGGGAACAAACAATCGTGTACGAAGCAGCTGTTGCAGGAAACTCAGGGTGAGTTATCATGGAAACATTTAACCAATCAAATTCTTTGTTTGATAATACAGTGTATCTGATATTGTACACTGAATATATTTGCTTTTCACTCCAAAATTTCCAGCCAAATTTGTAAGTAGAAAAAAAGGTATGAATCACAGAAACACAAGGAGAAAATAGCGGTATCATAAGAAACATAATATAAAGCAAATTGTAGATTTTGTGCACTTTCAGGATGCCTATTTGCATGGAAATAGTGAAAATAAAACAAATGGTCTTTTATCTTCATCATCATCATCATCATCATCATCATCTGTCATCATCAACTTCATCATCATCAACATAATTGTCTTTATATCATCATCATCATCATCATCAGCTTCATCATCTTCATCAATATCATCTTTCCTTTGCAGACATGTGCGTGATGGTCAGGTGGGAATCATGGGAGGTCAGTCACGCGACCAGGCGCTCTCGTGTCTACACAACTGCCCCCTACTAGAGGATCTGAGCGAATGGAGTCACTGGTCCATGGTGTTTGAGCCTCAGTTTGGAAAACTTAAAGATTTCTTGCTGAAGTATGGCGGCGTCTTCACCTTCAACATTGAAGGTACTGATTGGACTAGGTCCTTTGCTTTAAAGAGCCACTCCATGTTAAAACATCTCACATACTCGTCCCAAATTGGTAATAATATAAATTCTTGTTTTCAATATTCATTGTCCGTTTTTCAATCACAACCCCAACTTTTAACCTGACTATTGTAACTTTTCAATGCTGATTGACTCTAAAATAATATTTTCATGTAAATATAAATACTTCTTGTTCAAATTACACTTTTGATAAGATTTGCATATGTGACCCCAACAACTCAAGGAGTGGCTCTTTAAAGCTGCCATTGTGAATATTGCAAGTGAATAATAAAATTTGTATTATGGTTACTTGAAAAAGCCAGGAATGAATTATTAACTAACAGGTGATGAAATTCTGAAACAATGACTGTTTGATATCAATCAATTGAAAACATTTAAATAATTATACCCCCGCTACGACGTAGTCGGGGGTATATAGCGCTCCGCGTGTCTGTCCGTGCGTGCGTGTGTGCGTCCGTCCGAAATCGTTTCCGGAGCATTACTCTAAAACTATACCACTTACAAACTTCAAATTTGGTATGGCAGTAGCCTATATGATGCTGTTGTGCCTTTTAGGGGTTTCATCTCAATGGTTCAAATAATTTTTGAAATTTTGACCCAAAACCGTCCGATTTCTGGTTTGTGGAAGAAATAAAATATCTAGCAAAGAATGAAAAGTTTGTGACCATTATTGGGAACTCTCCTTTCATTCAGATAATAAGATTCACTGGCCTTTTAATTCTATTGGTCAAAACTTTTAAGGAAAAACGTTTCGTTGAATATTTACAGGTGGAACCAAGAAAGTGACAACTGATATTGTTGCTATGGAAACAAGTCCAGGAAAACTTGTACGACTTGTGAGTCAGACGTCACCAGAGATATTTCAACAAGCTTTGGCAGCCATGGATGTTGGCCTAGCATGCGGCCATCTTGTTTCCATGGTGATCATGAACAAGGGTTTAGAGAACACCCCGATCGCTCTGTTAGCAAATCTGATGAAAACGGCTCTCTTCACTATGCACGCGTCAAGTCAGACACCCGGTTAGTACATCCTACTTGATTACTCGCTCTTTGAAGAAATAGCTGAAATTAGCCCCGCTTTTGGATTGGTGACTCTTAAAATTTGAAGAAATAGCTGAAATTTGCCCCCATTTTGGATTGGTGTCCCTTAAAATTTGAAAATATAGTTGATGTTTGCCCCCCTTTTGGATTGGTGTCCCTTAAAATTTTAAGATATGGCTGAAATTTGCCCTCCTTTTGGATTGGTGTCCCTTAAAATTTGAAGATATGGCTGAAATTTGCCCTCCTTTTGGATTGGTGTCCCTTAAAATTTGAAGATATGGCTGAAATTTGCCCTCCTTTTGGATTGGTGTCCCTTAAAATTTGAAGATATGGCTGAAATTTGCCCTCCTTTTGGGTTGGTGTCCATTAAAATTTGAAGATATGGCTGTTTAATGAATGTACAAAGTTAGTATATTTTGCATGAAAACATTGTTTGTGCCTACAATCGACTCACACCACAGTGTTGTTCCTAGCGGGGGTTCCTGGAAAAATTGCCCCCCTTTTGATTTGGTGTCCCTTAAATCTTGGAGAAGTGGGATACTTCTGCCATTGCAAGGGGTCCTGATGCTCAGAATAGGCCTATAGGCCTCCTCAGCTGATCCCCTAAGAACAACACTGCTCCATAAGTACACAGTCACAATGTTTGCATTGCGTTGCATCACTGATTTTCTTGCAATATTTAACAATCTTCTTAAGAAAAATAAGATACCATATGACGTCCTGGTTTTATGAAACTTGTGAATAGTATTTAACAAATAGGTGACATGACATCATTAACCTCAACTTGTATATATCACAAGGGTTATAGTCAAAATGGCCACAGGTACAAAATGGCCACAAAACAGTAAAGTCAAAATGGCCACAAAAAAGTCAAAATGGCCACAAACCCCTAGACAAAATGGCCATACTGAAAAGTCAAAATGGCCACAAGTCATAGTCAAAATGGCCACAAGTCATAGTCAAAATGAAAAAAGGTTAAATTAAATAAGAATCCTATTACCTACAGGGATTAAGATAACTTCTTTACATATTAATGAGTTTGACGTCAGTGATATTTTGAAACTTTGAAATATTATGACTAATGAGTATATCGGATGTCAACAGGAGCTCCCCCAGATGTGGTGATGTCCGACCCGGCTGTTCTCTTCGTACTTGAGTGTCTTGTCAAACTTCCTCTGCGGGTCTGTGTTGCTCTTGCTAACCAGGTTAGTATTGGTCGCCAGGAAGTGGATTTAGTGGACTCACCATTTTCATTTTACTTACCCAAGTATTAATCAGTGCTCCAGATAAGTTTTGAAGCTATTGGATATTTTCTAGCTTTTTTGGTAATAATTGAGTATTTTCGATTAAGATAGAGAAATGGCATTGTACACCCCACATTGGGACAATTGGGTATTTCACATGGGAACTAAGATTGGACACTTATGATTAAACATAAATGGGTATATCCTGCATATAAAACGTTATCTTTAAAATGTAATGATACTATTGAACATGTTAAGGCAAGGAATATTGAAATTTTGAAGAGTCATAATATCCATTTGTGACAATTTTAGGTTCGACTACACTAGCGTTTACAAAATCACTGCATACAATACGCAAGCTGTTTAATTCTTTTGGGTTTTTATGTCTGCGTATCTGTACTCAAAGAGTTTAAACTAATTGAGTTTTTAAGGATTTTGTTGCGTAAAATACTCAGATACGCTGCTAATCTGGAGCACAGTTTTATGTTTTTAGCCTTTGGGGTAAACCATTTCAGGCTTCATACTATCCATATGTTGCTCAAAGGTAAAATGTTACTATGTAATGATGTCTTTTCACGTTGAAATGCATAAACTGGGTAGCCAAAATCCATATAGTGATAATTAGCAGCCCCGTCTAAGGACGGGGCTGCTATCAGTTTTTGTGAAGTTTCCATCGCCTCCGCCGCCGCCGCACTCGTACTACTAGCTATAACTTTTTTCCACTAAGCTTTCCAGAACTCTTATTCATACCTTACTACTCATACCTCGGGGGAATGATTTTGACACGTTCATTTTTAAGGTCAAAGGTCAAGGTCACGAGATATGTATTCACTCTAAGAATTCCTTGTAAACGCGATAACTTGAAAAGTTTTTGTGCTATGAAGCTCTAACTTGGTATATATCATCCTTGGAAAAGTAAAAAAATTTGAAAAGGTTTTGGCTACAATCCGTCAAAGGTCAAGGTCACAGCAAGGTCATGACGTAAGCATGTTTTAGCGAAAATGCTTTATTTTAACTATGAACACTTTTAATCAATACATGATTGTTATTAAGGGTGCAACGATACACCGATACACCGGTGCATCGCGATTATATGGCCGACGATACGATACACGATACGTTTTTCCTCTGAATCGATACACTACGATACGACCTATAGTGGAATTAAATTTCTTAATTGTAATTTCTTTTAAATGTTACAAATTTCCTGCCATTCTTTGTATTTTATCAAAGTTTAACACATCGTCAAAGATACAATCTCGAAAGCACGTTGTTTTTCCCAAACCGGTGTTTCAGAAATTAGTTACTGGTCTGTTTTCACTCCAAATTACGTAGGTAACTTTTGATAAAATAAAATTATATGCATATCGAAATATAAATATTCAAATACGATGGACTTAAATAGAAACAAAGAACGGCCACCATAATTCGAAATATCAATTATATCGCAAAAGATCAAAGAATATGCAATGAATTTGTCAACTTTATCTGACCGCAGTTATGAAAAGGAAACACCTTTTGAAATTACAATCGTATTTTCTTGACGACATATAGAAATTATAAATATTATTTCGAGCTAAGTATAACATTTTTGATTGTTGTTTCTTCAAGTAATATGTAAATAAGTAAATGAATTCATTGCGTGTTTGTTATGAAATAAATTATCAGAAAATTTCATCCAAAAACTTGTTTTATTTAGACAATTTTAATATCTTATCGGTAATATGTTGTCATGAAAATGTTACGACCGCATGTTATTCTGAACATGGCCATTTGACTTCGGCATTTTCGTGGTTTGTTTTCTTGCATCCTTTTGAAAAAAACGATTTAAACTTACGCTTTAAGACATCAAGTTCACAAACTACGGATAATTCTACGGTTATATGATACAGTTTTGATAAGATTATTTACAAATTCGTCAAAATTAAGTGCATGAAAATTGCTAGCAATGTTGATCATCGCAAGTCGTCAACAGACTAGGCCTAGTTATTTTTCAAGTGGTATAAGGTAAACATTTTTATCTCATTGATGCAGAAATAGTTACAAACAAGGTTTTATTTATAGAATTAGAAGTGAGTCTATCTCGAGATTGATTAATATAAACGATCTTTATTTATTTCATCAATTATTGATTTTTTTGTAAGTGTGATTTTCTTAATAAATTTTATCAGAATACTTCTTATTATATTCAATAAAATTTTATTTTGCAATCAGATTATTAAGATTGATCAGAGCAAAAGATAAAAACAATTTGTTTTGAGTGATAGATTTTCAAATAAAGTTTTATTATTTTAAATGATAAACTTACAAGACATTTAAAAAAAAAAAATTTAATGTCACATTATGAAGTTTCTTTAGACAAAATATATCTATTGATAAAAAATCCTTTTACACAACTAGTACTTACTTCTGCATGCATGATATATAATAAAACAAAATCAGTGGAATGAAAAACAAAACATTAATAAAATTTCAAGATATATTATAATCAATTGAACACTTTGTTAATTTATTTTGATTATTATGTACAAAAAAGGTACTTTTTATATGATTTTGTTAAGAAAATTATGAGCGCTAAAAACCCCCTTAGGGAGGGAAAAGTTACCCCCATTTGAGACCCAAAAAAACCCTATGGGCATTCCAGAAAGATGTATGCGTATCGAGATACATATCGTATCGTACCCCTAATATCTAGATACGTATCGTATCGCGACCCTCCTGTGTGGTTGCACCCCTAATTGTTATACTAAATAAAAAGTGTTCAATGATTGTGTGACCTTGAAGGTCAAAGGTCAAGGTCATGAGATATGAGTAATTACAAAATGCACTAAATTTGGGTATAACTTTATCCCATTTAGCTTTTCAGAACTCATGAACATGTCTAAATGTTAATACTTCCAGGGAATCATTATGACATGTTCACTTTCAAGGTCAAGGTCACGAGTTATAAAATCACCACAAAATTCTTTGTAAACACGGTAACTTGAAAAGTTTTTGTGCTATGAAGCTCTAACTTGGTATATATCATCCTTGGAAAAGTAAAAAATTTTGAAAAGGTTTCAGCTACAATCTGTCAAAGGTCAAGGTCACAGCAAGGTCATGATTTAGCGAAAATGCTTAATTTTAACTATGATCACTTTTAATCAATACATGATTGTTATACTCAATAAAAAGTGTTCAATTATTGTGTGACCTTGAAGGTCAAAGGTCAAGGTCATGAGATATGAGTTATTGCAATTCCTTGTAAACACAATAACTTGAAAAGTTTTTGTGCTATGAAGTTTAGATTTTGTATATATTATCTCTTGAGAAGTACAAAATTTTCAAAAAGTTTTGGGTACGAACTGTCGAAGGTCAAGGTCACAGCAAGGTCAACATATATGGAGAAAATGGATTAATTTAATTTTTAACACTTTATTTCATTACAATAATGTTATACTCAATGAAATGTGTTCATTGATTGTGTGACCTTGAGTGTCAAAGGTCAAGGTCACAAGAAAATTCCCAATTTGGTGAGGCCTGTAAAAGGCGGAACAGGGTAAGGCGAAACCCCAAGTTCCGGGGCTGATCTGCTTTTGCAGTATCCCGCAAACGCTAATCTAGTTCATTCGCACATGCCAATTTTTCAAAAATGATTTTGGAAAATTATTTATAGCAGAAATAAGGCCATACACTGGCAGATCTTTCATTGCATCTCTAGTCATCTTTTCTCTTTGTGTTTGGTAATTCGTTTTGGGGTATTCTCATGATATTCTTCCATTCATATCATTCCATTGTGGCGTTTATTAATCATCATGGATGATAATTCATCCCCTCCACTCATGTTTTAATAACTAGCTCTGTTTTGTTATGTAACAGTAGCCAAAACTGGACGACTTCTGAGGCTCAGAATTCATGCCAGTTTTGGTCCCAATGCTTGGGCGTAGTCAATGCTTGGCTATGTACTACTGTTTCACTTTTGTATTAACAGTAGCCAAAACTGGACAACTTCTGAGGCTCAGAATTCATGCCAGTTTTGGTCCCAATGCTTGGGCATAGTCAATGCTTGGCTGTGTACTACCGCTTATTACCACCAGTTTGGTATCATATCATGTTTTGTGCCAAATTGGCCCCATGCTGGGGCTTGATCAATGCTTGGTCAAGGGTAGTCTAGATCAATGAGAATTCCCCATAACGCCAAACCTGTGTATATATTAAATCTTTGAATGTTACTGTTGCGTTTGTTGTCATTATAAACTGTTCACTCAACGTTTTGATCCCTTTCATCCCTTATCTATCAGTGATGGCAACATGTCTGAAATATTGTTTGAAAACATAAATCCAAACTCACCGACTTACTCAATCCCCCAGATTCTTCTGGAGCCACTAGGTCAAGTTGTCGGGGCAACCAAGTCCAAGTCTCTGCTGCTCACGTCCAGTAAGCAGACGCGGGAGTTGCGGTACCTGCACCAGCTGGAGACACTTGGCTGTCTACTCGGCATCCCAGAGTGGACAGGTCAGTCTCACTTTCTCTATGATTCTTTTATCTCAATATAATTTAGGGACAATTATGTACAGTAGAACACAGATATAACAAACTCCAAGGGACCAAAGAATTTATGTGAATCTGGTGTTCGCTATTCCCGTTGGGTCGCCACAATTTTCAAATGCATTTAACTGTTACCAATGTATGTAACGGGTGCTGTGTACTGTAATTCAGGGGAGAGTTTTTTCATTTCTTGCTGTCCCCTTCTGACATTACAGATAGCCTAGTGGGGAAGTGTCAGCCTGCTCCGGGTTCGGTGACTGAGATCTATTCCCCGGCAGAGGTCAAGGAACTCCTCCAACAGGGCGAGGAGATTGTGGTGAGGACATTTCTTTAATGAATGTTTTGAATATAAATTTTTGGTATAAATGGTTGTTCGAGATTCTTGGTAATTCAATATCTCATAAATTCTTGCAGTCAATGTGTTCAAGATTAGTGTCTTCCAAATTTGACGAATATGCAGATGTCTGTAACTTTTTATTAAGGCAGTGAAAGATCATTTATTATTTCAGAGGCAACTACCGTATATTACAGTCTATAAGGCGAGTTTTTTATACCAGAAATTGGGGGGTCAAAGAAGGGGGTCGCCTAATAGACAAGGTCAAAAACTAGAGGCCAAGTGAGGGGTATCTGCCAACCCAACAAGTCAAACGAGTCAATGTTTACACCGGATATCCATTACACAATCATCGATGTCATCTCAAATTTAATCTTGTAAAATAAAATACCTTTGTCTAATTGTTCATTTTAAATGAAAATATAGAGAGAAATAAGAATGAAAATTCAAAATAACTTATCAATAAAAATTATCCATGTACTGGACCAAAGGAAATATTCAACACGTGTTTGCTTGCCGATAACATGTTATGTTAGTGTCGGTGTCATACGAGATAGAACCTCGTGATGAAATAACTTGACATAATTAAAGATAACAATAAATTTATAATGATTGATTTATCAATTAACATTGTTTTGATGACTGATATTGTGATAATATTTTTCTCTTTGCATATATTTAACAAAACTTATGCTGCCCAAATTATTTTATCAATTATGAAGGCGATGTATAACTCAGTTTTTACTAGGCAGCAATTATTCTTTACACCGGTTGGGCTTTTTCAATATGCAATTTGTGTTAGATTTTCTGATTGGTGCACTATTACAACTTCCGTTCTTTTAACGAATGAAAAGGCTTGAAACAAATATAGCATTACCAGTACGTTGACTGAACGATTGTTTAGATTTCTGAATGAGAATTATGAAAACGAAACATGACACAGTAATGGGAGTTTGTTGACTGTAGCCTTGCTTGTTATCAGAAGCAAATGATAAATCATTGAATAAAATAACAAACACCGTAAGTAATTTATTTATTTTTTAATTACACATGACATTTCACTTAAAAATTACCGACCTAAATTTACCCTTACGCAATCTTGTCAACGAGATGTCTGTCATGTCGACTGATTCAACGACCTGCTAGAAGGGGGGGCACCTTATTAATGAGATATATGATTTTGGCAGCAATTTGGGGGGCTGAGAAAGGGGGTCGCCCTATGTACGAGGTCGCCGTATACATTGTAATATACGGTATTCATTTCATTCCATGTTTGGTTTATTTAACAGATGGTGTTTAACTGTTAATACTAGAAACGTGCATACCTTGTTATGTGACCTTCGCATGATGTCAAACTTTTTACCATTGGGACCTTGACCTTTACTATGGACATATGCAAAAAAAACTCGAATTTATAGCTATGCATAATTATAAATCAAAAGGATGTTTATTTCTATAAGTATCATTCTCTAAATACCATTTTGTTACCCATTTCTGAATATTGTTTAGAAAAAAGCTTTTATATTCATTGTCAACCATTACAGCAAGACTCCGAGAGTGAGGAGGAATCTGAGTCAGAGTCGGAATCAGATTTGGATGACCTTGACCCCTTGTCAGATGAAGAGCAGATAACTCCCGCAGTGAAAGTCAAGGAGGAGAAGAAAGAAGAGGACAGTGGAGAAGGAAAGGGGAAGGAAGAAGAAGCAGAGGAAGAGGAGGAGCAAGAAGCTAATATGACTGCTGAGAGTCCCCTCTCTGAAGAAGGTGGGTTATTCTTTTGCTAGAAAACTTCGTTGAGAAACATTCAACAGTGTTGTTCCTAGGTGATCAGCTGAGGTGGTCATTTTGCTTATTTTGAGGTTATGGGACCTACTGCAATTGTAAAAGTATTCTACTTCTCCAAATTTTGAGGGATACCAAGTTGAAAGGGTGGGCAAATTTCCCAAGGGACCCCTCCAGGAACATTGGCAGACGTATCAAATAAATTTTTATTAGTTTAGTTTATTGGTTTACTTCTTCAAGAAGAATTTCTCAAATGACATTTAAGAGAATTGATGTAACAAAGGCACTTTTTTCAAATGTTGAACAAATGATTTTGATTAGTGTTTGCCTTTTCTGCAAAAAAATTTGATCTCAAACTCGAGCATCTGTTATTGATTTTGCCATATTTCTTTTTCAGGATCACCAACCGAAGACGGAGCCCAGACTTCTGACACAACAACTGAAACCACCAAAGATGAACCGGACGAGGAAAACCAGAATGAAACTGTTGACCAAGATGAACCAAAGATGAGTCAATGCCAGATCATTATAGAGGAGATCCGGCGCGAAGAGTTTGGGATCGGTGTTGAACTGAATGAAGACGGCCAGCGTCTGATGCGAGTCCAGCAGGAAAGACTCGGGCGGAGTCTGGACCGACTGTCGAAGGATCTATACAGCAAGGACACTCACTTCGTACTTGAACTGGTGCAGAATGCTGACGACAACTCGTACCCAGACGCCATCTTGAAGAATGAGAAGGATCTCTGCCCCTCGGTGAAGTTCCGCATGGACTCTGACGGGGTGACGGTACTCAACAACGAGAATGGTTTCCGAGAGAAGGATATCCGAGCCTTGTGTGACGTGGGTCGTAGTACAAAGGGAAAACACAAGTTTGGATACATTGGTAAGTGAAGGGTTAGGACTTATGATTATGAAACAAGGGAAGCAGATTTTAAATTTTGAAAATGGGATTTTTCACTTTTGACCCACAATAGGCAGCTTTAGTAGGGGTAAGAAGTGATTGTTGACCCTTCACACTGAATTCAAAATGGGTATGTCTGGCAAATAGACTGATTTTGCATCCCTGTATAGAAATATGTTTTAGACTTTATCAAATAAGATGCCTCAATGATAAAATCAAAAACTTTTCGATGCAATTGTTCTTTATGTTCAAATACATTGCATTCCCTGTTACCTTTTAAGGTAGACAAAGAGTTCATGGATTTCAACACTCTTTCCCCTTTTTCAGGTCAGAAGGGTATTGGGTTCAAGTCTGTGTTCCGAGTGACAGACGGTCCCGAGGTCCACTCAAACGGGTTCCACATGAAGTTTGACGTGAAGAGTGGACCCACCGGATATATCCTCCCCCACTGGCTGGACGTGGAAGAGGATGAACAGGAGGGGTGGGTAGAAAGTTAAAGGAGCAGTAGCACATTGTTTAGATAAATGAGGATCACATGAAACTATGAAAAATGTTACCAATTCCAAGATATTGTTTTCATATCAATAGTGGCAGTTTTGAAATGAACATACCATGATAGGTAAAGCCATTTCCATTTCCCTGTCTCAAATGATGAAATTGTGTTACTACAAAAAGGGCAGTTTGTCCTTCTTCTTGATAAGTGCAGTTTCTTCTCTAACACAAATGCGTGGTGATCATGTTCATAGTTACTTTAGATGTGCAATCTTCAACTTGCTTAATTGTCCCCCGCGAAGCGCGGAGCGGGGGACATGGTATTCAGCTCCGTACGTCCGTCCGTCCGTACGTCCGTATGTCTGTACGTCCGTACGTCCGTCCCGCTTCTTGTTAGCGCGATATCTAATGAACCGATCAACCTAGAATCTTCAAACTTGGTACCTGTCTTCATCTGGGGAATACGCAGACCTGAAAAGTTTTCGGTGACCTTGCCACATTTTCAAGGTCACGGCGAGACTTTGACCAGTGTTGAAATTGTTGTTAGCGCGATATCTAATGAAGTGCTCAACCTAGAATCTTCAAACTTGGTACCAGTCTTCATCTGGGGAATATGCAGACCTGAAAATTTTTCGGTGACCTTGACATCATTTTCAAGGTCACGGAGAGACTTTGACCAGTTTTGAAAATGTTGTTAGCGTGATATCTCATGAACCCTTCGACCTAGAGTCTTCAAACTTGGTACCAGTCTTCATCTGGATAATACGCAAACACCAATCAATTTGAGTGACCATGACGTCATTTTGACCGTTGGCGCGATATTTCGTTAACCATTGCATTAAGTGTCTTCAAATTGGTACCAATCATTTGGAGAATACGCATGCACCAATCTGTACTAATCTTTATTTCGGAATATGCAAACGCCAATCAATTTGGGTGACCTTTCATGTCAAAGATGCTGAAAACCAATGACATTCTCATAAGAATAATAACAATTGAATGAAATATTCTTGATTGCGGCGGGGGACATGGTCACCTTTGTGACAATTACTTGTCTTTCACGGCAACATCACACAAAAACAATTCAATTTCAACTTTTGTGATAAGAAATCGTTACATACACTGATTGTGAAAAGTTACCTCCGAGAGCATTGTGCCCTATCAAAAGAAAATGTTTTGAAATTTGAAATTTGAACACCATAACATACACTGCAATGGCCCTTTCAGAGTTAAGAAAACTACTTCAAATCCTAAAAATGGCTCATTGTCAAAGATGCCTTCCTAATCCCTTGTTTTTTTACTCTGCCAGATGGACAACGAAGATTTACCTTCCCCTGAAGGATGAGATGAGTCTGCAGACGCGGTCCCTCGCCGCTCGCTTCAACGACATCCATCCGTCCCTCCTTCTCTTTCTGCATAGGCTCAGGGAGATTACGGTGGAGAATCTGGTGGGTTGAGCTTAATCGCAACATATTAATAGTAATGATGATAATAATATTGGCTTTCTTGCAATACACATATATCCATGACAGAGCATGCTTAAAACACACCATTTTAGGAAAGAAAGAAAAGGAATATTTCTTCCATGCCACCATTCCACAATTTTTGGGATCTTTACTGGAATAAGTAAATGTCATTTGCAACATTGAATGTGAATTGTACGTTTAGTTCACCAAAGAAGATGATGTTGGCATCGGATCTTCTTTAAAAACATCCAGATGATTAAATATGCTTGTGATTTGTATGAGTCAAGCTGCTCACAGTATCTTTCTCAAACTTAACTCTTCAAAAGCAAGATCTTTTGGTTATAACTACAATTCTGTTTCAAAACAACTTATCCATAATTTTTCTTTCAGTACCATTTTGCTTTTGTCTTGATCTGATATGAGGTATGATATAGAAAATGACTTGTTAAAACCTCTAAATATCATAGTCATACGAACCCTGTTTCAGATCGAGTGCAGCGTTGTTACGATGAGACGACGTGACCTTGGTGATAGAATTGTCGAGATTGACCACGGAACCAAGATAGACCGCTGGCTGGTTGTCAAGAAACTTCTTGATGCTTCAAATATCTCCATACAGGTATAATACATCACTTTCAATTAAAAAAACAGTGTGCGGTATTTGGCATGAGATTGTTTATAAGTGTGTCATGTCAGCTATGTCATAGTACTTGATTATCTTCAGCATTGAAGATGTTTATGAATTTTGACCGTCTGCTTTGTTTTGGCTATAGGATGAAAGAGCATATTTTATCAGTTATATAGTTTGAGATTGGTTAATGGTTAATGTGGTATGTTAGTAGGCATGCATACCTTTTGAGAACATGACGAAAGAAGGAAAATCTAGATATGAACATATTAAATATGTTATCATGTGTTCATGGCTTCATATGTTCATCTCAGTAGCCAAATAAAGAAATTAAATGTGCCTACCGGGTAATTCAATTCTGACTTACCTCCCCTGGTTCAAGGCCAAGTCAGGAGTAGATGTAGAGTCGACCGAGATCGCCCTCGCCTTCCCACTTCAACCCAAGGATCAAAAGCTCCAGATGCAAGTCCTACCAGCCAAACAACCAGTCTTTGCCTTCCTGCCGCTCCGTAGCTATGGCTTCAGATTTATAATCCAAGGTGGGTCTTTTTGGAATATTTTGCGTCGTCGATACCAATCATGTAAATGGTCATTGAAGTAAATACTGGCAAATACTGGCCTGGTTTTGTGTTTAAAAATATTATTCCTTTTTAAAATGTTGACAGACTTGCAATATGTCAAGAGTACCAAATGCCACATTCTAAGCAAGTTTGCGGTCTTCCGTTTTCACTAAGTTGGTATTAATTCACAGGTGATTTTGATGTGCCGTCGAGTCGAGAGGACGTAGACCGAGACAGCCCATGGAACCAGTGGCTTCGGAACGAGATTCATACACTCTTCATAGAAACTCTCGACATCTTCAAGGTGATTTTCATGATCATGTTGATGCAATAATGATTTGTCCTACAACCATATTCAGATTTGTATAATTAAAGCAATGTCATATGCTTGTTGATTGCCAGGCATCTTCAAAATCTACTGTCCAAACGATATCTCCTGGGTATAGCTTGATCCTTCATAAGTGATATCTCCTGTGGAACACAGTTTTGGGTGATAAATAGAAAATCTCACCCAAGTGTCCTCTGATATCAAATATATCAACACAAGTTGATTGAATTACCAAATATCCGAGGCTTGCCATGTTATGTTATATGTCAAATTCAAATGATGCCTTATTCATGAACACATCTTAACATGAGCTATCCCACCCTACAGTCACATCCGGAGTTCCGGGACATGCAGGCCCTTTCAGCCTACCTCCAGTTTGTGCCCATGGAGGATGAAATTCTCGACTTCTTCCGTCCCGTTGCTTCTCAGATTCTCGGCAAACTCCGGGCCAAGGAGTGTTTGCCAGTACAGACGTCAAAGAAAGGTAAGTTTGCTCTCAAACTATTGATGTTCATAATGATAATGACAATAACGTCGCCTCCGCCGACATCAAGAATTGTGATGATGATCATCATTTTGATGATGATGGTGATCATGTTGTTGATGATGGTGATCATGTTGATGATGATGATGGTGATCATGTTGATGCTTATGGTGATCATGTTGATGATAATGATTATGGTGATCATGTTGATGATTATGATTATGGTGATCATGATGTTGACAGCGACAATCATCATAATGATGAGGAGGAGGATGATGGGCATGCTCAAAGATCTCAAATCTGGAGGATTATTACTTTGATGGAACCTTTTAAACAAGTGCTTTGAATGACCGTAGTGGTCTGTACTCTCTCTTTGGGTGAATTCATCATGAAAGACTCTTGAAATGCCTTCCAAAAGTGTTATGTTATAAAAGTTAATTGGATATTGAGAAGCATTCTTTGAAGATGGTAAACCATTGTTTCAAAGTAAAGTGATTGTTTCCTTGTACAAACATAAAGTAACAGACTATCTATATCATCATCATCTGAATATGTATATATGTTTCTTTCTGACAATGCTGTTCCATGAATTTCCAGCTATTTAATGCCCATTTACATTCCTGCTTTTACTTTAAAGGGACAGTTCAGCTGAAAATACCATCACAGACGGTGATTGTCAAAGATCCACTAGTGAAAGAAGTTATCCCCCCTGACGTCCTTCAGAAGAACTTGAACTTGTTCTACCTGCACCAAGACCTGACCTTGACCTTGAGTCCGACCTTGGCCCAGAGCCTGGGTGTGGAGAGCATAACGCTAGACCATCTGCTGCAGATTGGGAAATCCCTCACTCTCTCCTTCGAGACAGATTCAATAGACAGTGAGGCTTTTATCTTCTCCATATTCTTGTTTGGCAACTAAGTAATCATGATATGCAGTCAAATTAATGTTTCACACACTCCTATGATTTGGGTCACTCAGATACATTGTCTATACCTACAAATAAAAGCTTTGGGGTGGAGAGGACAAAAATGTGAAACGCTAGACGGACACCGGGCCTTTCAGGTCTGATGACCTTTAAATCAAGATTTTGTACTTGTTAAAATACACATATTGGAAATATGACTCATAACATCTCCTTGAATATTTGCTGTTTTCCTTTATACTTCATATTCCGTTAATGATCCCCTTCTAGCTGCAAAGCGGATGTTGACCATAGCCAAGTGGTTGGCGTGTGTGTATCGAGCACTGGACGAGTTCCATGAGAATGAGGCTGTGTTTGAGCGACTCAAGACGACCAGGATCATTCCGCTGTCCACTGGTCAACTGGTCAGTCTCCAGGAGCAGACGGTCTTCCTCCCACCGGTTGACTCACAGCCCAGCCAACACAGGGGCAATGGTCAGTAGACTACCAATCATCAGGTTTTATCTTCATACAGATATTGTCAGGCCTACTGAAGAAATAACTGAATCGCAACAAAAAAACAGTGTGTTTATCATGTGTTTTATTTTGTGCTGTCGCTATATTAAAAGTGCTGATTGATGCTCTTTTGTAGTTTTGTCTGTTCCTTTGAGGCATTTTGCTTAAATATATCTGTCATGTTACTCTCCAGACCTGATCTGGGCCCTGCACCGAGACCTGAGCATGGTTCACACAGGTCTCCTGACGACCCCTGACAATGAGGTCAACTCGCAGGTTCAGAAGCTACTACAGCGTGTTGGCGTCAAACAGATGTCTCCGTACGACATCATTCATCACCACATCCTCCCCACGCTCAAATCAGACGCATGTATGGTGAGTAGCGTATATTTATTTCATTAAAGTCTTTGAAGAATATTTAAAAGGGACATGAAAATGTATGACGAAGATTGCATGTTCTGAAAATTACGTTTTCATAACTACAATAATTTTCAAATAACATCTTTTGTCCATGAAATGGATAATCATGCATTCATTGTTACCACTGACTACTTGTTATATTCTGAAACTACTTTGTATATATGGGATGTCAAACTAAAGGTGGTAGTATGTGAGCTGTGTTCACTTTGTCATTGTGTTAATGAAGCATTTGAAATGATAATCCAATTCTCTCCTCCCAGAGCAAGCCCCGAGAGATCCTCATCAGCTATTTGGTATTCATCAAGACGCAGGCCGAGAGACAACCCTCCCTGATCAACATGGCCGAACTCAAGTCTCTCGCTGTAGTGGTGACAAACCATGGACTTCAGAAACCAAGCGAGGTCGCAGTTCACTTTACAAAGGCTTATGGGAACAAGATTGACCTCCAGCATCAACTACCAGGTTAGTAATAATTCCATCATGTATTTGAGTCGATATTGTTTTTAGCTGCTATCGGTTTTTGTGAAGTTTCCATCGCCGCCGCCGCCGCCGCACTCGTACTACTAGCTATAACTTTTTTCCCCTAAGCTTTCCAGAACTCTTATTCATACCTTACTACTCATACCTCGGGGGAACGATTTTGACACGTTCACTTTCAAGGTCAAAGGTCAAGGTCACGAGCTATGTATTCATTCTAAGAATTCCTTGTAAACGCGATAACTTGAAAAGTTTTTGTGCTATGAAGCTCTAACTTGGTATATATATATCATCCTTGGAAAAGTAAAAAAATTTGAAAAGGTTTTGGCTACAATCCGTCAAAGGTCAAGGTCACAGCAAGGTCATGACGTAAGCATGTTTTAGCGAAAATGCTTTATTTTAACTATGAACACTTTTAATCAATACATGATTGTTATACTCAATGAAAAGTGTTCAATGATTGTGTGACCTTGAAGGTCAAAGGTCAAGGTCATGAGATATGAGTTATTACAAAATGCACTAAATTGGGGTATAACTTTATCCCATTTAGCTTTTCAGAACTCATGAACATGTCTAAATGTTCATACTTCCAGGGAATCATTATGACATGTTCACTTTCAAATTCAAAGGTCAAGGTCACGAGTTATAAAATCACCACAAAATTCTTTGTAAACACGGTAACTTGAAAAGTTTTTGTGCTATGAAGCTCTAACTTGGTATATATCATCCTTGGAAAAGTAAAAAATTTTGAAAAGGTTTTGGCTACAATCTGACAAAGGTCAAGGTCACAGCAAGGTCATGACTTAAGCATGGTTTAGCGAAAATGCTTAATTTTAACTATGATCACTTTTAATCAATACATGATTGTTATACTCAATAAAAAGTGTTCAATTATTGTGTGACCTTGAAGGTCAAAGGTCAAGGTCATGAGATATGAGTTATTGCAATTCCTTGTAAACACAATAACTTGAAAAGTTTTTGTGCTATGAAGTTTAGATTTTGTATATATTATCTCTTGAGAAGTACAAAATTTTCAAAAAGTTTGCGGTACGAACTGTCGAAGGTCAAGGTCACAGCAAGGTCAACATATATGGAGAAAATGGATTAATTTAATTTTTAACACTTTATTTCATTACAATAATGTTATACTCAATGAAATGTGTTCATTGATTGTGTGACCTTGAGTGTCAAAGGTCAAGGTCACGAGAAAATTCCCAATTTGGTGAGGCCTGTAAAAGGCGGAACAGGGTAAGGCGAAACCCAAAGTTCCGGGGTTGCTCTGCTTTTGCGGTATCCCGCAAACGCTAATCTAGTCTTGGACAAACATTCCAAGTTCAGGAAAAAGTCAAGATTATGATGCAGGAGTAGAACTCACCTCATCCAGTGAGAACCACATCAAACCTGGGACCACCGGGGTGAGAGTCAGACACTTTACTTATCTGACTGAAGATATATCTCTCAGTGAAGCCTGTAGGAATACTTATGTCTCACCCTGCCACAATTATATAGATAGAATCAAATATCTGTTCTATTTGAAATCTTGTACAATGTTATCAGTCCTCAATTTCACATGAATACATTATATCAAAAATATCCAAAAGTTCTCAAAGAGATATCCCTTTGAAAATGTATGGGGAAGTTTGCATGTACCTGGAATTTTTAGAATTTGTTCTATGTGAAAGGTTGTAACAATGTTATCAGTATTCAATTCCGATAAATAAACATTATATCACAAATATCCATCGTGTGTGTGTGACCGTGCAGGTTACGACTGGATCCTGCTGGACGCTGTTTACCTGAACCAAGCCGCCACGCCACGGGACGTCCAACTGTGGCACGACTTCTTCCTCACCCTGGGAGTAACAGACTTCCTCAGTGTCACCAGCCAGGAGGTGCATCTCACCAAGGAGTCAATGGTCAGTAGACGTTACTTTTGTTTTCACTATCATAATCACACTGCATCATTGTCTGTTTGTCTCATTGTTTGTTTGTCTCGCTGCATCATTGTCTGTTTGTCTCACTGCATCATTGTTTGTTTGTCTCATTGTTTGTTTGTCTCACTCCATCATTGTCTGTTTGTCTCACTGCATCATTGTCTGTTTGTCTCACTGCATCATTGTCTGTTTGTCTCGCTGCATCATTGTCTGTTTGTCTCGCTGCATCATTGTCTGTTTGTCTCGCTGCATCATTGTCTGTTTGTCTCACTGCATCATTGTCTGTTTGTCTCGCTGCATCATTGTCTGTTTGTCTCATTGTCTGTTTGTCTCACTGCATCATTGTCTGTTTGTCTCGCTGCATCATTGTCTGTTTGTCTCATTGTCTGTTTGTCTCACTGCATCATTGTCTGTTTGTCTCGCTGCATCATTGTTTGTTTGTCTCATTGTTTGTCTCACTGCATCATTGTCAGTTTGTCTCACTGCACTATTGTCTGTGTGTCACTGCATTATCATAAAATTAGTTCTCTGTATAATATTTTATGTGTAATTCTCCCACTGCATCATTGTTTCAATGCCACATTTCTATTTGGTAAATAAATTGATAATTTGTAAGCTGGAAAAGAAGCTTTATGAAAATATGAATCATATCTGTTTTTCTTTCTTTCAAGTTTATTCTTGACTTTCTTCTATTTCTGTGAATTATTCAGGTTGAGGGGGTGAAGGTAAATTTGTTCAGTTTGTGATTACTATTCAGTTTACTAAAACTATTTTTTTATGAATTTCTTTTCTAATAATATGAGCTGTTTTGAAATATGTTATCCTTTTTTTATCATGGCTATTATCACTAAAAGAAAAGCTTGCTTTTACTGTGTGTTCGATTTTATTATTTTGGCGTTGTTGTCACCCAGATGTCACTAAATACAATGTACCCCGTTCCGGTTGCAGGGGGTGGGGGAACATTGTTTGTCAATCCATACTTGCATCCAGATTCTCATTAACGCGATATCTCATGAACCGTTGCAACCAATGTCTTAAAATTTGGTCACAGCCTACATTTGGAAATAAGGCACACTCAAGTTACTTTTGGTGACCTTCACTTTTTAGCTCATCTGGCCTGTAAGGCTCGATGGGCTTATGGCATATGGCATTTGGCATTGTGTCCAGCGTCCATCCGTAAACTTTGTGGAATTTCGATGTTTCATGAAACATTTCACTCAATGTCTTCTAATTTGGTAACAGCCTACATTCGGGGATTACACAGACACCAGTAAACTTTGGTGACCTTGACCGTATTTAAAGGTCAACCTTTTCACTGAATGTACTTTTCACTGTTTGGTCACAGCCTACATTAGGGGATTATGCAGACACCAGTAGCTTCTTTGCATAAGTTTATTTATGAAACCCTTGATAATGTGTGGGACATTTTTCAAAGCATAAAGACGTATATATTTGGGAAACTGTTTTCTTTTTATCCCTGCCACATGAGTTGTGTGTGGCGTGTGTAGCCATCTGGCATCATTAGCAGTCCCAACTTGCTATCAGTTTTTGTGCAGTTTCCACCGCTGCTGCCGCACTGACCTTTTCAGACCTCACATGCATACAATACTGCTTATACCTCGGGGGAATTATTTCGTCATGTTCTCAATCAAGGTCAAAGGTCAAGGTCACTGGTTATAAAATCACTATTATACGATCATCACTTTCATAGTGACTTTATTTCATATGAATGAACTTTTCTATTTCAAAACAAATTTACTCTTTATTTTACAAGCAGCTTGAACATAAATACTAATCTCTATTATAATTGTTTGACAATTTAGTTAACATGATTCAAATCTCAACTAAAACTCTTTTAAAGTTTAATAAATTTCTTTGTTATGACTTGCTGTTTGTTATAACCAAAATATGCTTGAATTTGTGTTTTGTGCATCTTCCATAACATATTCTCCCTGACAGTGTTTTTCTCTGAGTTTTCTGTTCCAGTATAATGTTTTTGGAACAAGAAAAAGAGTTTGTTTGTCTTTGGTTTCCTCAATAATGTTCTCTTCCGTTATTATGCTTTTGGATCCAGAAATCTTGTTTGTTTTTCTAGAAATATCTTCCATAACATATTCTCTCCAACAGTGGTTACTCGCTTCTGTTCTGTTCCAATGTGATGTTTTTGGAACAAGAAATATCTAATCTTGCAACAGTGGTTGCCTGTCCATGTTTTTCCCAATAATGTTCTCTTTGAGTATTATGTTTCCAGAAATCTTGTATGTTCCAATATAAGCTAGTTTTGAAATGACCATAAGATTTCAGATGAAAATAGAGTTCCTCTGGCTGTGTGGAGCAAACGTCTATATTACAGGCAACAACCTACACTCTTATGTATAAGCAAAATAAAGACCATTTTCGATTTGTTAAAAATTATGGCTATGAGTTAGTTTTAACCTAATGTTTCTGTTGTATCCTCTGGTCTTAACTTTATGTACATTGTTTACAATTCAGCTGAAAATGTCTAGATGTAGATCAAAACTTTAAAAAAAGGAATGAAATGATTAAATAGTTACATCAGGTATGTTTTTCTACTTAAGACAGTTAGCCAGATATTGAAAAAAGTTACTATTTAAATGACAAAATAAAGTTTTGTGAATTAACAGAATTTAACTTTTTGCTCGGTTAAAATTTTATTAACATGAATCTGAATCAAAACGTGGGGAACTCTTTTGAACGACAAAATATCAAACCTTTATTTAGTCTATCGTTTTTTCTAATTACAGACAGGAACGCCATGGGAACCACTCAGAGAAATGTGGCCAGCATCATCAACTGGGTTCCACATCACCGACTATGTTTGTGAAGAGTTCACTGCCCTTGTTACTAAAAACAGACAGCCAGGGACGTTGATCCAGCAACTGAGGCTCATGTTTGAGATCCTAGACCGAGATTGGGACTCCAAGTTCTGCAAGTTCCAACTGGTACAAGTCAAGGATGGGAATGGACAAGTCCTGCGAGATGCTGAGTCATCATTCAGTATCGCCCTCACATCCTCAAAATGGGTTCCCACAATGCAACTGAGTCTTGTTGAGTCTCCAGATGGAGGATTTCGGATGCATGAAGAGTTTGCCGTGATGCAGCCATCTTTGTTGTACAGGAGCGACCCCAGGATAAGGAGTCTTCTAGCCCATGCTGTGTACTATTTGGGGGTCAACTCCAACCCTCAGAGTTCCTTCACCCAGTATCTCCGCATCAAGACCACAGTTGAAACAAAGGTTGTGAAGGACCTGTTGATTGAGTGGGGTAAGAGGGAGGAAGATTCGACCACACCTCGTGTGTTCCGCTCGTGTCTGGATCACCTGAAGGCTGTGTACCATCACCTGTTTGATAACCTGAGCAACAAGGATCTACAGGACCTCTTCCATCTACATCAGGTCATCTTTGTGCCGGACAGTCGACTCCAGGACAGCAATGATCAGATCTTCGTGCAGGGGAAAATGCTTGGACGAGAGGACGTGTGGTGGAATGATCCCAGTCAACTCTTCCACAAGTACCAGGGCCTCATGGCCGACCTCCACTCGGAACTTTCCCACAAATACTCCATCATGCATCTGTATCAAGACCTTGGGGACAGTTTCTACAGGTCTGCTCGAATTGACATTGGGCCAAGACTTGCTGATTTTGCTGACCTCTTGTGTTTGATAGTGTCTGTTCACTCCCCATCTGACCGATTAGTGCTCTCAGATGTTCTTGCCATTTTCACAATAATTGGCGACGAGGCTCTGAAAATAGAAAAAAAACTTGGAACTGAAACAGAGCTGCAAATAAGAAGAACAGAGGTCAACACAGCCTTCAAGAAACTGAAGAAACAGAAGATCTTCCCGACAAAGAAGGATGTGTGGGTTGGAGTGGATGAAAACCCAATGGTTGCTGACAACCGAGAGCTGGAGAAAATGTTTAGTGAAGAGAAGAACGTACACCTCTTACAGCTGGAGGAACCAGGGACCGGGGCTGGAGCTAGGAGGCATAGACAGCAGAGGAGGGGCCCACGGGGTAGGTTCTATGTTTGGGTAATATCAGATTGAGGTTGCAAGAAAAAGGGCTAAGCGGAAGAGGAGAGCAGGGAGAATGTATTCTCAGTTTGGGGAATTTGGAACAGGGACTGCCTGAATAGTGATATACAGCAGAGGATGGGAATATGGGGTAGGCACACAGAGGTTTTGGAAACCAGGGATGGACATTGCAGCAAGGGGGGACAGCAAGGGGAGGAGGGGGGAGGGAGCGGTGGTAGCAGAGTAGTTACTCTCAGTTTGGAGAACTGGGAAAGGGAGAAGAAATTGACAGTAGAGCATGGGCGGAAAAGGTTGATAAGGGACAACAGGGATTGGAATTTCAGGAAGGAGGATGAAGGGTAAGAAGAGGAGGGAAAATGAATAGGTACTCTGCTCAGGGATAAGGACTAGGCAAGGGGGGGAGTGAGAATGGGTAGTCAGCAACTTGGGGAACGATAGACTGAATGGCATTGCAGGGAGAGGAAGTAAAAACAGAGGCAGGGAGCAAGGGGTTCAAATCCTCAGGATTGTGGAATAGGGGATGGGGGGCAAGGTTTGGAGAGGAGGGGGAATGGCTAGGAACTATGCAGTTGGGGAAACTGGAATGGGAACTGCAGGGATATGGGAAAACAGTGGACAGGAGAAATGGGAACAGCAGGAAGAACAAAGAACGTCAGTTGTTTGGAGAAGGCAGGGACATCAGATGAGGGGTTGCAGCAGGGTAAGATAACCTGCTTCTTAACGAACAGGTGTAGGGATTCTAGTTCTTTTATAGTGCAGGGATTAGATGTGAGCAGCCAAGATGGGAGGGAGGGAAGGTAAAAATCTTACTGTGTGGTTCAGTTGTGTTTTATCGAAAGCGGAAGGGTGTCGTTTATTTGAATTGAAAGCGAAACTCAAGATAATGTTTTGAAAAGTTATTCCCATTAAAGATTAAAATTTATGTATAAATACTTTTACACCAATCAATTGTACAAATTTATAGGTTCAGAACAGTCCAGATTGAATCCTGAAGCTATCGAGTCGTTCATCACACTGTTCCATGTCGCAAGTTTGTCTGACTGTGTGCGAATGGAGGACATGACAGAAATGACGGCACTGTGTCCGAGTCTCCAAGCTTACGCCCACCAGGTGGTGCCCTCTATCCAATGCTACTTGTACAACAACTACATAGATATCTACCAGAAGCAAGTCTCGGAAAAGAATATTGTTGCAAATCTGAAGCGCATTGTCTTTCAGCAGGTGGGTTTAATAATAACTCTTTATTGTCCGCAATTAATGATGCATTGGATGTAATTTCATGCATTCTAAACCTGTCGGCCAAAGTGCAGCGCCAGTTCAAGTATTGTTCTGTCCTTATAATGCTGAGTGTCAAGCAAGACAGCAACAACTCCCACCTTTTAACATCTTTTGGTATGATGTGACAGAGAATCAAACCCCGGTCTTCCGGCTGATGAGCGGACACTCTACCAACTGAGCTTCATCCCTGTTTTGTGCTGATTATGAATTATATATTATGAGGCAAAAAAACATTCAAAAGTTTATTTACAAAACCTCCTCACATTGTGTGTTTTGCCTGATTATATCAAAAATAAGGAATGCAGGCTGACTGACTGATTGAGGGTGAAGTTCATGTGCATGATACCGAAAAGCTGGCACAGAAATGGTTAATAACTGTTTTAGATTGGCACAAGTCTCTTCTTGTTTGGAAAGTTTGTTACTACTAGCTTTCATTCAAAACTCTAAACTATATATAAACTATATAAACTATATAAACTATATAAACTATAAACTAGTATCCAAGGTAACATCTTGTTTTGATCTCTTATTGCTTATTGTATATCCCAGGTAAGTAAGTTGGAGGTCATCTACACGCTGTCAAACAACCCGGAACCGCGCGTGATTCGAACAGAGAAGTGTATGCAGAATGGAACCATATTCTACTTCAACAAGAACCACATCGAGTCCTACGTGGACATCAACCGTGAGATCGCCAAGTACTTCAGTTGTGGTGATGAAGAGTGCTTGAAGTTCCTCAAGTAAGTTCGCCTTACTTAGGGACTCACAGAATGTCACATACTTTGAAGTGAAAGTGGTCACTTGGACACAAAAGGATATTTTGAGGGACAGTAGCATGTTTATTTAAGATTTATGTTTTCAACTTTTCACTGACAATTGTAAGTTAATGCTTAGTGTAAAAGCAATCATCCAAAGTCAGAGAAAAAATTATGAAAATTCACATAATGTCCATTGGCAGATATTTTTGTGTGTCACACAGCCTGAATTAGATTGAACACACCTTCAAATCAAAGTGGCTACATGCCCAAACATCCTGCTAGACCCTATATTATGTCTCCCCCCGAAGGGTCGGGAGACATATTGGTCTTAGGTGAGTTCCCGTCGGCGTTGGTGTTGGCGTTGGAGTTGGAGTTAAAATGGCCATCCAATCAGCAGGTTCGGGACACCCCCGAAAACAGGTATAATCTCTATTATCGGTGATAATCACCGAAAACAGGGTGTAAAAAGGACTAGACATCAAAAACATCGTTTTTCATGGCTGCGCTCTTCTATAAAACTGGCGAAAGTTGACCCATGCACGTTTTTATGCACGTGTGTACCCGTTGTCACTCAGTATGTATTAGACGTCTGGAATTCGCCGCTTTTTCTGCGTCTTGCCAAAAACAAATATCGGCAAACTCGCCATTTTGCGAGTCTTCTTTACTTCATAGCTATACTAAATCAACAAGCTCACCAACAATTCATCAAGTTTGTGTCGCAATCATCCCTCTCGCCATTCCAATCGGAAGTACTTCTGATGGCGCCCTCTAACTGCCAGGAGGGGAGGTAACAGCTGGGTACCCCTCAAATTCGATTAAATCTACGACAGCCCAAATCGACCATATTTCGCAACTATCAATCAATAGTTGTGTAAGCTCATATGTGTTTTTCTTTATACATTAAATAACAAAAGAGATCTTTATCTGTTGTTTAGAAGTTTATTCACAAACTAAAAGGTGATGATAAAAAAAATCAACACATAAATATGTAGTCTGCTTGTGATTGCTCTTCCTAGAAGCATTATTATATCAAATGTTATTCATAATTTTCATTGAGTTGTTTTGTGCAATAAAGTTTGATAACTGCCACGGATAATGTGTCAACTGTTCATTCAATTTCTCGCACAATTTTTAAAGGTAAACATAATTTAGAATGTCAAGAAAATAATAATTGTTTATTTCAATTATTTTCAGTGTCATTAGATTTTTGGTTGATCGTTTACAGCTAGCAGAGTATGCATAGATTGGATACTGCAGTTAGACTACTTACCCAGTACATTCCATCTGTCCCGACGTCTACTCATCTGCAAACTGTTGTTGTCATAATTGTCGACGTGTACTGTGCATTTGTAACACAGTACAGTGATACTAGCAGTAATTACCAATACCGATGATTCAAACCAAACCTGTATGAGTTGTCAGAGTGGCAGTAGTACAAGGAATTCAATGGATGAAAAACTTCTTTATTTACAGTGGCGACTTTCGGTATAGATCCTTATACCGTTTTCAAGCATATGGGGAAACCTGTTGTCTACAGAAGTCGTGTACCCTATTTTCGTGTGTACTGTATTGTGAAAATAGGCAGTGCACATCGTTTTAGATTTTATTCAAGTAACATAACAAACAACAATCATATACAGTTCAAAGGTACAAAGTCATATTTGTGAATAATATTATACTTTAGTAAAATCAGTCTGTATTCTGGTTCTTGGCCGTTTGCAAAATTAGTTTTCTCCAAAAAGGGAAAGTTTTGCTGAAACACTTAAAACAAATTGCGTTAATAAGACATAAAAACAAACTATATACATATATTATACATAATGTAGGCTACTTTTATTTACAATTGAGAATGTTTATTTATGAACCTGAAGTATGATATTCTATTGCATAATCCATTGATTGATTGATATTTACGTTGTCGATTTCTCTTGCAACTAATTTGATGTCCGTTTTCAGTTTGGTGAACTTCATATCACAAAGTGACATTTTTTATATTTATACACATAAACAGAAATATTATTCAAAATCACATCACATGGTTCACTTGAGAAATATAAGTAACATTTTTAGTGTATCAGTGTGAACTTAGGCTAGTCATACAGGGGTGACAACATCTACGGATTTCAAAAAGACGGGCTGTCCATTCTACTTTCCGTCAGCTTCGGTAATTATCGGAGTTTTTTGCGACTTCAAACAGTTGGCTTTATAGCGTCAACTGGCCACCGTAGATTATCGGCAATTCCAAACCCTAACGGTACATTACCTCCCCTCCTGGCAGTTAGAGGGCGCCATCAGAAGTACTTCCGATTGGAATGGCGAGAGGGATGATTGCGACACAAACTTGATGAATTGTTGGTGAGCTTGTTGATTTAGTATAGCTATGAAGTAAAGAAGACTCGCAAAATGGCGAGTTTGCCGATATTTGTTTTTGGCAAGACGCAGAAAAAGCGGCGAATTCCAGACGTCTAATACATACTGAGTGACAACGGGTACACACGTGCATAAAAACGTGCATGGGTCAACTTTCGCCAGTTTTATAGAAGAGCGCAGCCATGAAAAACGATGTTTTTGATGTCTAGTCGGGTCCTTTTTACACCCTGTTTTCGGTGATTATCACCGATAATAGAGATTATACCTGTTTTCGGGGGTGTCCCGAACCTGATCAGTGCCCATGCAAAACAGTAAAACTAGCTCCAAATATGGCACAAACTCAATGGCTGGGAGTTCTAGGCAATTCTCATAGTTCTCTTACTGAGCACCAGTGTAGGTGTATTCTTGATGTCAATTTGCTGGTGGTTTGCAGTTTTAGTCTCTTCGAGCAGAATTGTGCAGGGTTATTCATCAATTAATTGGCAGTCAGTTTATCTGGAAATATTTGAAGTCATAAAGCTGGTTTCAGGACCTTCCTGGGAGAGTTGAAGACAGCCATGACAAGTGATGAATCATTTGAGGATTTGCTGGAGAGGAATGGCATGGACCCACTTCCTGAGGAGGAGGAATTGTGGGAAGTGCCTCCACCAATCATTCCTGAACCAGTCAGACCACCCAGTCGTCATGGTAACTGATTTCAATTTTATGTTTGTGTTACCCAGTACCTACAAGATTTTCAATTTTATGTTTGTGTTACCCCAGTACCTACAAGATAGATGTTTTAAAATTTTATAATCCAGGATCTAAAATATCCATCCCCTCAAGGAATTTTCTTCTGAAAAGGCTGTAAAAATTGTGATGTACAAGTGTGAAATCTCCATTTAAAAAATCCTGTACGCGTCTTCATTGAAATAACATAAGTAGTTGCAATAGGACCACCAGCTTGTTTTAGCTTTGGGTCCTGCTTGGAGTTTGACATATTTTTGCCAGCTGCATCAAAGACATGAATCAATCTTTTCTTACACTTTTACTGAGCTGGATAACTTCACAAATGACATCAAAATCATAGAAATATTTCTCCCAATATCCTTGCTACAAGCACAAACACTTTTAGTTGGAAATATGTTGTTGTGATAGTTGAGATACCCCTTATTTTCCAGCTATAACTTGAACCTGTAATAATTGATAATAAAAGTTAATTTATTTTGTAATGCTTCATTTTTTGTCTAATTCAGTTTCAGTGGCTGATTCAGGGGAGACAACTGCTCCTGTAGAAGGAGACGGAGCAATGAAATCATGGCCGCCTCAGTCGTCTGTCTCTCTGGATCCAGATAACATGGCCGCTAGAAAAAATAGTAGGTTTTAATTTAACAGTTCCACCTAATAACCTTTAAATATTTGTTTATGTGCCTCTCCATGGAACTGAATCTGTTTTATTTTCTACTTTTGAAGATGACTTTATTATCCCCTGCCACAAAGTTGTTTGAACTCTTTCTATTTGTTTGTCTGTTGGTCTGTTCGTCCGTCAAAGTTAAAGGGGACAAATTTATTTAAAACTTTTTAAGATAGGATCACCACATTTGATGTGTGTCTTCAAGGTATCAATAGCTTGATTGAGAATTTCAAAACTGTGCACTTATTATTTCCAGAGACAGTGCTGTTGGTTCTTTCCTTTCACTCTGATTTAGGACTTTGAAGAAAATGTTGGGGAATTATAATTAGAGCTAATTTAGCTAATGATGAATTTGTCTTCTTTTTGTGTTTGTATTCAGCAGCGTCCGTCCGTACGTACGTATGTACGTACATCCGGATTCTTGTTAACGTGATATCTCACAAACCTTCTTAAAATTTGGTCACAGCCTACCTTGGGGGATTACGCAGACACCAGTCACTTTGGGTGACCTTGACCTTAATTTATAGGTCACCACTTTGGCCACTTTTGCAACTCTTGACTTTATTTTCAAGGTCACCACAGCACTTTGAAACTCTTGTTAACGCCATATCTCTTGAACCATTGCACTTACCGGTATCTTCAATGGGAATATAGCATTTGCTTGTTGTGACAATTCTATCGCAATATCCAAACAGCGGGGGACATTGCCACATGAGTGGCAAACACTTGTTATATTTTATTTCCATTTCTCCAGAGAATGTTGACCACCCGGCAGAGAGTAAAATATGGCCTCCACCCAAACCTCCAGAGTACCACAAACAGGTCCGCGATCTGCCCGCAAACATTCGAGTGATTCACCGATCTGAGAGTGTACAATCAGAGACCTCTAGTGTCAAGAGTGAACAAAGGGAGGCAACTGGGGGTAGAACAGGGGACATTATCATCATCAAATCCGGCGAGCGACCTCAAACGACGCAAATGGAGGGTCAGACCGAGAATGAAGATGGAGGTATTCTGGTTATTCAGTCATGTACGTCCTAGCTTCAGCTTTCTGTTCCTTTGCATGGCCGAAATTATGTCTTTTGAATCATATACGATGGATAATACTTGTAAAGAAGTGACATTTTTAATCTCAATTACTGTAAGTTTTCTATTGCTTCGACCCTCAATTTCAAGAGATTCAATTACAATAATTTTTCATTTGACTGATCCCTCAAATTCTAGATATTCAATGACCGTAATTTTTTATAAATTTAACCCTCAAATTCAAGAGATCCAATTACCATTATTTCTCTATTGTTTGGTCCCTAAAATTTGAAAATTCCAACAATCTGCAACTGATTGGTTCACCTATGTTTCTTTTTTTGTTGTAATACCCAACGATCATATTTTTCATAATTGTCATGATCATAATAATAGTAATCAATCAATTTACTTTCTTTGTAAATATTTCTGACACTTTCTGAATGGCATTACTATCTGTCGTTGGTGATTCATGGGCCAGGTGAAATTGCCTTTACTGAATATATCCTAATATGTCCCAGTGTTTGTGTTTCTTTCTGAAGCATGAAAAAGCATTTTCTTTTACTGGATCTATCTTTTCTTAATTTCATTGTTCATTTTGTTGTTTCATAATACATTGGGTTGAAAAAGTCAGTATCTTTTTTCGTTTGATTTAGTTTTAATAAAATTCATTTGAAAACATCATCATCAATCATAACATCATGAAACCAATCTTTGCTTTTACCCGGTCACATCAGTTTTCAACTTAAACCACTTATCATTGCACATCTCAACCTGTTTGACTTGCTCAAATCCTATTCTTAGATTTTATTGTGCTTTTTTTTGCCTCTTTGAAGTGTACTTTTAACATTGAAATTTATTTGTGTGGTTGATTTTATACAGTTCTAATATATTTGTTGCAAAATATTACATAAATAACAAAAGATTGCAGCTTGATTTGAAAAAAAAATGTTGTATGTTTGTGACGTGTGAGAATATATAAAACAAAAATTTGTGACTAATTTTTAACTGAGCTTTTAAAAATGTTTGATTATTTTCAATCTTTTTATCAACTCTTTTATTTTGTTTTGTCTTTTTATATTTGTTGATGTCAAAAGTTGTGAAGTTTGATAGAATAGTGTCCACCACTTGCCAAATTATGACTGATGAAGACTCAACTATTAGGAATAATGCAAATAAGATTGGAAAAATATTTTGAATTTTAAAACAAGATTGGAGAAACTTGATGGATAATACAATAAAAGATCAACAATCATATCTCAAAACTTAGTATGAAAGTAATCTACAACACATTACAATGTCGCTTGATGATTTATGGCGATTTTTCAGCTGGTACTATCAAGCGCAAGTTGTCAGACGTGGACACTTCGGAAGCCAAGAGACCAACTCCTCAAGCAGGGTAAGTCATAGGTCAAATGTCAAAGGTCAAATATGAATTGTTTAGGGCAGTTAATAGTGGAATACATCATCCATGTTTATATCAGAGGAAAATATTATGTGATGAAAATCCCGGAGTGGCTCTTTAAGTATGGGTCTGATAAACTGATGTTTTCTTTCCAGAAGCCACGAAGACAGCCCTTCAGGTCGAGTAAGGTCAGTGTCTCAGAGTGAATCTGACACCAGTCAAAGGGAGGCAACTCCATCCAGCAGCACATCAAGTGTACCTTCAGACCAAGGGCAGGGAACTCCTGGTGCCAAACGACGTCACATTGCAAGTGAAAGTGAAATGACCCAAAGTGCTAAGAAACCAGTCTTCTTCAAACGTAAGCATCACCAACACAGTTTGGTGTACCATAAATTACATAAACAAAAGAACAAAATCTTCATTGGATATTTAAATTCATAAACTGTTTCACATTTGTACGGTTTTGGAGTAGTTAGAATTTTATCATCTTCCGACACAAAGCCTAAAACGTCAGTTAACGAACTATCAGTATTATGCCTTGCTACATACCCTTGTGTTTTCTGTGCTGATATCAGCGCCCCTACAGGAGATTGTTAGCAACCTCCAGTTACTTTATGATTGGACTATTGCTTTCTCTCATAGTAAGCTAGAGAGCAAGCACAGAAAACTCAAGGGTATGCAGCAGGGCATAAAACTGACGAAACTGTTTGGAAACTGGGGTTTTAGCATTTGCATAGAAAGATTTTATCAGAGGCTTCTCAAATGTGACCATGTAGATTTAGCATGATATTTATTTAAGGAAATCTCTTATCCTTCTTCTTTGACATGAAGGATAAGGGTTAACATAGCCAGTGTATAAAATAAATTTGAAACTAAGCCTGTGGAAAATAAAGAAAAAAATTTAAAAGTTACCAGTCGGACCAAAAAGTAGCCAGTTTAATGACTGGCAGACGGGATATATTTTAAACACTGTCCTTTTCATAGATTAAGCATCAGCATAATATTATAGTTTTATAAGTCAATGTCTTATCCTTTTCTTTGACATGTTTGATAAGGGTTAACATAGCCTTGAGAACAATTAGTTTTTCATCTTTTTGTTTGTCATTCAAGTAAAAATCAACCATTTAAACAATATTCCCTTCTCACAGCCGGAGATCCAACATGGACTGAATCTGCAAGTGAGTTGGTCTACGAAGATCTCGGTCATGGCCTTGACCTTCAAGTTCCAGAGCCCATAGTAGTATGCGACAACACTGCGGACATGACAGAGGTCGGACGCTGGGGAGAGAGATTGGTTCGGGACTACTTTCTCCGTCACCATGGGTTCCACACAGATATTCTCGAAGTTCGCTGGGTGAACGAGGCGAAAGAATCAGGGTTGCCGTACGATTTCGAGGTCCTTTGTCAAGAAGGTGAAGGTCACGATCAGAGGAAGTTGTACGTTGAGGTGAAGAGTACATTGAGGGACGAGAAAAAACATTTTGAGATATCCTCGCGGGAGGTGATGTTCGCTCGAGAGCATGGAGATCTATACCAGATTTATCGGATCTTCAATGTTGGTGATCCTGAAAACGTCAAGCTTCTAAGAATTGACAATATTGCATTGAAAATGGACCAAGGAAAGGTGAAGCTGTTTATGTATATATAGACAATGACATACGTCATGCTATTGTTTCATGTAGTGTTTGAAATAGTTTAGTCCTAACAGCCAAGCAGGGCTTGTGTTTTAAAAAAATACCAGCCCTCTTTATTTGATTAGTTCCCTGCATTGTTTAGACTGTATATTTAAAATCACATTAGCTTCTGTTCCAAAAATATCAGTCTGATATAAAGAAGCGATTGGCTGGTCAGCAGCTATTTCGATACTTGTTTATTTACAGATTCCTATTAATTATACTTTAAGTTTTTAAAACAGAGATCAAAGGACACTTTTCCTTGCTTAAGCAGGGTATAATAATTATTGCTTTTAATCAATCAATTTAGTCAAATTTGATTTACCCGGAAAAACATGTTTATCCGTACAGAATAGTATGGATAAACGAGTTTTCCGCGGGTATTACAACGACCAATCGCGGCGGGACGCGGTTGATAAAAATTAAGGTAATTCTTAAAGAGCAATTCTTTGACTTCTTTAAGTCACATTTGCCAAACATCATCAAGAGTGGCAAATTGGACATTCTCCTTATTAATAGATGTTAACTCAACAAGTATTTATCATTTTTATGATTTGGAGATGAATATGTTAGATTTTTTGAAATTCTTTCATCAATTATGGCATTAGGTTCCATCATAGCAAACAAATTTTGATGATAAACATAGAGTGGCTCTTTCAATCAAATGTTTTGTCCTGTGAATATGGAAGTGATTTTAAAATGTGATTTATGTCCTGAAGTTGTGAACTGTCAATCGTGCATAGCACAGTGTACCATTTTACTTTCATTTGTGATATGTTGAAACTGTTCTTAATTCCGTAGAGAGTTAAAACATTGACAATAACCATTGCCTTTATGAACACAACCAACAGTAGACCTGTAGACCAATGATCTAGGTTATCATATAATTTTTAAGAAGACAAGGAGTTTTATGGATTATCAACTTCTTTATTGTAGAATGTAGAGACGTAGATTCTTATGCAGTTTTTTATACCTTTCTTAAATGCCTTTCTAAACAGCATATAATTTTTGATAGAAATTTATAACATAATTTGATGTTTTTTCATAAATGAAATAATGTCGATTACTGTATCGACTTTCTAAAAAAACTGTCTTATTATTTTGTCAGTTTCTTCTTTTTCTGAAGCTGAGCTAGTCGTTTGATTTGTCTTTTGACCAATGACAATCTGGCTGTTGTGGCTGCAGTTAGAAACTTTGCCAAATGTGGAACGATGTATTTTCATGACAACTAATAATTTTAATATATCCTTCCAATGATAAAAAAGAAAGTCTTTTTAGATATATTTCATTAACATTGATCTCCATCTTTGATGATCACAAACTGTTGCCAGACTTGATTAGAAGATGAAATAAGGTTAATCCTGATTTAATATTTAATCCAAAGTTATGCTTAAACAATAACCATCAATCTCTTTAAGATTTTTGTCCATGCTATATTTGTTTTCAACAGATTGACTTTTATTCACTTTTTTATTTTTTTATTTATTTTTTTGCCATTAATATGTATTTTGAAATCATGTATTCACTCAACAAAATCTCAATGAAGAGTATTTGTGAGATATTTTGTACTGCATAATCTGTGCATGGTTAATTCTATGCAAGGTAAATGATTTAATTTGTAATAATGTTGCTATTTTTGGTTTGCTTGAGTTTATCATATGTTATTTTTATCTTTAAAGGGACCAAAGCTTATTAGAATCATTGACAATTTCTGGGATGTTTCTTTTACAAGAATGATATTACTTCAAATTATTGATGAACAACCCTTCAAATTAACATGAAAAATATTAAATTTTAAGAAAAATTATTCATCCAGAAATGATTTCCTATGGGTTAAAAGAGTATTTCATAAAATAGTGTGATACTAAAACTTTGTTGATTGAGATACATGGTATATAGTCATTGACAAATCATTTATCTTAAAATTGTGTGCCTTCATGAATAACAAAATTTATTATCGCTCTTCTCTTCACACTAATGTTAAAAGAATGGGCTATAATTTCTTACAACTATTGCTCAGCACCTTGAGAAATCCCTGAAGATTTTACTTCTAAGTTACTTTGATAGAGACTCTGTTTTTATACACATCTTAAAACTTCAAATGTTTTTTTATGAAGGATTTTAGCTGGGTTTTATTAATTAAAAGAAATACATGTTTTGATAAAATTTGTTTTATATCTTATTGAAATAAACCATAGCTTGAGAACTGTTGTCATGTCGTCATGTTATCATTACCCTCAAAATTAAGAGATTTCAGAGCTTTTCAGGTCTAATGTTTCTGGAGAAGATGAAAATAGGTTTTAAGTCATAACATGAGTCATTATAAGACAAAACAGGGCCACCAAAGCTATAAATCATTATCCCCAAGTTTCAGCTTTCAAGGCATTATGCATCTTGAGAAGAAGTCGAAAACGTTTATGGATGGATGGACACCATGCAATAACCCGAGCGGGCCTTGCAGGCCAGTGAGCTTAAAAAAATGTTCTTGTTAAATATGTAACATGTTGGTGTGTCGTAAAATGCAAGCATTTGCTCTTGTTCTTGGGACATTTCTTAGAGACCCATCACGTCCAAGAGAAGTGCTGGAAAGACTCGAATCCATTTACTTCAATGAGACGTGCTTGAATGTCTTAAAACTTGGACTGCAGGAAGATTGGTGGTGAAATCTAGATTTTTTGCCCTAAAAAGCTCCACAAAAACATTGAGTTTGGCATGGGTATATATCTTTTAGTCCCAAATTTGTTTGCCTAAAAATGAGCTTGTTAAAATCTTACCCTACTCCCAACACACCCCAAACCCCTACCCCAGTTCTTACATTGCATTGTATTACTGAAAGGTTAATCACTGAGAACTACATGAAGAAACCACTCAACCTCTGTGAGTCTTGTACAGCTATTAGTGGTTAAATATCTACATGTACTTTTATTCAAACTCCTGTGAATATTCTCAATGTTGTGTATTATCGTTATCATAGCATAACAATTGCACCAAGCTAGACAAGTAGTTCGTCATGAGTTATGCCCCTTGGCGAACTCTCTTCACTGTAAGTCTGGAAGTTGACTAAAAAGCACATGTTGTCAACCGCCATTGCCGTTGGGTTGTTGCTTTGTCCTTACGGCGTCATGAAAGGACATATTTAACACTCTATAAGCATCGTCTTTTCTTTTTGAATTAGATTGTCACAAACATATAAAGATTAACACAGAATAACAAAATCAAATATATTTAATAATGTATCACAGTCAAAATGAAGCAACTTCTTAGAGCAACAAACAAGGACAAAACACTAGTCCTTTTGATAGTGTCTCTCATGATTTACAATAGAATACTTTGTTCTATAAAGTCTTATTCACATAAATATTACATCCACACTCGTATAAATATCTATATGGACGGATTTCACAATTTATACAAAACACATACAAATGGAATGTACTGAAATATGTTAAAAAAACTCAAGAGAAAACCTCTCATGTAAAAAGTAATAATGCTGATATGTGGAGGAAGAAAGTTCAATATAATTGGTACCTTTGGTTTGGACATTGGTAGAAGAAAGTTACTTAGATACTAGGTGGCAACCATTGGGAAATTCAATATAACTACAAGAGCATGATTCACCCAAGTTTAAGCTCTGTCACTATCAAAGATACAGTACTAACAGGGTTGCACTCATTTGATAACCTGAACATTCCTTGTTAACCATTTCATCCCTACATGCCAAACTCAAACTCAATAAATGTATTTGGTACTGGTTTCTAGGGGGTGAAAGTTTTAAGTAGACAGGGTTATATCATCAAATTGCACTTTGTAGTATTTTCTATAGGATGGAAACAATAAGGTCGGTTTGGTCGTTTCAAGGGAAGGCAACTCCGTAGAACTCGTGCCCTTTGGCATTGAAACACTTGTATGAACACAGTAGAGCTCTGATCGGAAGCATTCCGTGCAGGTTTGCCGTCTTCAGATCCTGCAAAAAGGGTAACATACAATATAGTAAATCAACTTCCCATGCAGCATACAACACATGCATATCGCCAAAATAGCAAAATACGTACAAGCCTAAAAAAAACTGGAATTTAAGTACTTGGCCTTTAAAAAACTCTTTAAAAAAAAAAATTTATGCCTGGAAAACATTCAAAAAGCCATAAATTCTCTTTCAAAACTCAAATGAATTTTTAGCTCATCAGGACTGATAGTCCAGATGGGCTTATGGCATGGCCCGTCGTCCGGCGTCCGTCCGTCGTCCGTCCGTAAACTTTTGACACTTTCGACTTCTCCTCATGAACCATACACATTAGAGAGCTGAAATTTGGTGTACAAGTACCTTAGCAAATGGAGATTCTAATTTGTAACTTTGGTGACCCTGTGACCCCAAATAGGGTCACAGGGGTCACAACTTTAAAAACCTATTTTCATCTTCTTCTCCAGTTCCAGAAGGACTAGAGAGTTAAAAATGATATGTGCAGACTCCTTGGCCAATGGGGATTCTAATTTGTAACTTTGGTGACCCGGTGACCCCAAATAGGGTCACAGGGGTCACAACCTTAAATACCTATTTTCATCTTCTTCTTTAGTTCCAAAAGGAGTAGAGAGTTAAAAATGATATGTGCAGACTCCTTGGACAATGGAGATTCTAATTTGTAACTTTGGTGAACCTGTGACCCCAAATAGGGTCACAGGGGTCACAACCTTAAAAACCTATTTTCATCTTCTTCTCCAGTTCTAAAAGGACTAGAGAGTTAAAAAACGATATGTGCAGACTCCTTGGCCAATGGGGATTCTAAATTGTAGATTTCGTGACCCCATGACCCCAAATAGGGTCACATGGGTCACAACCTTAAAAACCTATTTTCATCTTCTTCTCCAGTTCTAAAAGGACTAGAGAGTTGAAAGTGATATGTGCAGACTCCTTGGCCAATCGGGATTCTTAATTGTAGATTTTGTGACCCCATGACCCCAAATAGGGTCACAGAGGTCACAACCTTAAAAACCAATTCTCATCTTCTCCAGTTCCAAAAAGTCTAGAGAGTTAATATTGATATGTGCAGACTCCTTGGACAATGGGGATTCTAATTTGTAACTTTGTTGACCCTGTGACCCCAAATAGGGTCACAGGGGTCACAACCTTAAAAAACTATTTTCATCTTCTTCTCAAGTTCCAAAAGGTCTAGAGAGCTGAAATTATATGTGCAGACTCCTTGGCCAATGGGGATTCAAAATTATAGATTTCGTGACCCCATGACCCCAAATAGGGTCACAGGGGTCACAACCTTAAAAACTTATTTTCATCATCATCTTTAGCTCCTAAAGGTCTATTGAGCTGAAAGACTGCATGTAGACTCCTTGGCCAATTGGGATTCTAAACTGTAGGTTTTGTGACCCCATGACCCCAAATAGGGTCACAGGGGTCACAGGGGTCACAATCTTAAAACCTATTTTTCTCCATTAGATGACAGTCTTTGACAAATTTATTTCTCCTTGGATATTTTAGTGTGGACTTCTTTCACTGTCTGATATTGGCGATCTAGAAAGTGTTGAATAATAATACATTTGTTTTGTAATTTTTTTATAGGTTTTCTTGCAATAGGTAACATCAGTTTAATTTTTAGCTCATCTTGCCTGTATAAGGCAAACTTGATATGATGCCTGATGAGCTACAGAGCCAATGGCTCTATTTTTTAAAATGGACTTGCACATGACAGGCATAAATTGCAAATCTAGATGAAAATATGTATCTAATACTATCATTATAAAGGATTCATAAGAAACTAATAAATGATTATGCTTCGAAGTTTTCATTAGAAAAATACAACTGTTATGATAAAATAACAAACTTCAACAAAAACTAATTTAGTCACCAGTAAGGATAAAAAAAATACAAAGCATTATCAAAATAGATCAACCCAGAAGTCCATTTTCACGCCGTAAGTAGAAACAAAGAATATAAAGGTGTACAGGCCATAAGACCCATTGTACAAAATGGTCCAAAGTGTTGTATATTTGATTTGAGTCTCTGTTTTCATAATGCAAAACAGGCAAACAAAACTGTTCAAAGAAATATATGTCAAAGTGTCAAATGATGTACAAATTCTATGTAATCATTTCTCAGAAACGCCGCTAATGAATGAAATATTGCCCAAGGGGTGTGCAACAATAACTCACTCACTCATTCTCAGTACATGCTGAGGCAAAAGTATAAGTAAAAGCAACTTACTTTGCTGGCATCGACGAACTTGACGCACTCCAGCCATGTATTGAGGAAGGACTCGCCGCACACAGCACACCGACTGGCCTGACTCAACATGTCTCGGATATCGGGATAGTGCCGTATCGCCCGCCGCAGGTACGAGTATCTGGAGGCGGTATATAATCATTGTTAGTTTAAACCAGTCTAAGTAAACCTAGCTTCAAAATTACACTCCCATATTGAGTTTAGCAGTAACGGGTCTCGTCAGCCGACCTATCGATTTGACCAATCAGGGCTAATCTTACCAAGCCGCATTTGTCTGCATTCGCACATAACGTTTCAATTTCAAACTTACAAATCTGTAGCCCCTTTATGATTTGATAAGTCCATTCCGCCATCATATATTTGATTTGAGGTTCAAAGGCTGCCAACAGTTTGCCTGAGATGACCCGTTACTGCATATTTGTATGAGGTGAGACTTAATATAATATCATAATATAATATCTGTCTGTCTGTATCTAGCTAGTTTCAATATGGAAATGTAGCAAGTATTATTAAGGCTAGGTTTACTTAGAGTGAGTTACAAACCAAAACGTTAAATGGGCAAACAAAAATTCAATATTTGTTTCATAATTTTACCCAATTAACATTAGTTTATGTTTCTACATTTTGTCACTTAACCCTATTATCGTAGTCATAAAAGAAATTATCAGAATTCCAATCATCTTGAAAATAAGCTTAGAATGTCAATAGTGATTTCCTAATTGGTGTGTCTTTAGCACTATCATATTGAAATGTACCGGTAAATCAATCTTGTTAAAATCAAGATACTGATAACCTATTCCACAAAGTTAAACAATGGTGTATGTTCCTAGAAATAAACAATTATTAAAAGGGAAATTATCTACACATATCTCTATAAATTATTGTTATGGAAATTAAGCTTATCGAGACAAGACAAAAGAAGACACATACACAACATACTCATATCAAACATGATCTGCAACAATACAAGTTAAGGGAGTGACAGTGAGGACTATGCATTAAGCTAAAGGTTTGCTGAAACTATTCACATGTCAAGGTTAAAAAAGTTACATACAACAAAGAGAAAGAAAAATCATAAAACTAATTTGGGAGATCCTCTAATTAGAATTAATTTTTTTTGTAGATGACTATGCTACTAATTACTTTTTCAACTAAAGGCAGGCTAGTAATAAAACAACTGAGCGTAATACTATACAAAAGCAGTTATGATAATCTATATTTTCAGTCAATATACTATTTTACTTTTCTAATTCATCTTCATAATTATGTCTGAAAGTACTTACGCTTGTAAGTTGGTCCTGAAATTATTTTTTAAACTTTGAGTTTCAAATAATGTTATTCCTTAAAGCAATGGACATGCTTTTCTTTACAAACCTGGACAACCCTATTCCCATAACAGTGTCTCATAAGAACTTTCACAAACATCCTTGACACCAGCAAAGCAACAAGTCAGAAATACAGATTTCTGACTTTTTAGCTCATCAGGACTGAAAGTCCAGATGGGCTTATGGCATGGCCCGTCGTCCGGCGTCCGTCCGTCGTCCGTCGTCCGTCCGTCCGTAAACTTTTGACACTTTCGACTTCTCCTAATGAACCATACACATTAGAGAGCTGAAATTTTGTGTACAAGTACCTTAGCATATGGAGATTCTAATTTGTAACTTTGGTGACCCTGTGACCCCAAATAGGGTCACAGGGGTCACAACTTTAAAAACCTATTTTCATCTTCTTCTCCAGTTCCAGAAGGACTAGAGAGTTAAAAATGATATGTGCAGACTCCTTGGCCAATGGGGATGCCAATTTGTAACTTTGGTGACCCTGTGACCCCAAATAGGGTCACAGGGGTCACAACCTTAAATACCTATTTTCATCTTCTTCTCCAGTTCCAAAAGGAGTAGAGAGTTAAAAATGATATGTGCAGACTCCTTGGACAATTGAGATTCTAATTTGTAACTTTGGTGACCCTGTGACCCCAAATAGGGTCACAGGGGTCACAACTTTAAAAACCTATTTTCATCTTCTTCTCCAGTTCCAGAAGGACTAGAGAGTTAAAAATTATATGTGCAGACTCCTTGGCCAATGGGGATTCCAATTTGTAACTTTGGTGACCCTGTGACCCCAAATAGAGTCACAGGGGTCACAACCTTAAATACCTATTTTCATCTTCTTCTCCAGTTCCAAAAGGACTAGAGAGTTAAAAATGATATGTGCAGACTCCTTGGCCAATGGGGATTCCAATTTGTAACTTTGGTGACCCTGTGACCCCAAATAGGGTCACAGGGGTCACAACCTTAAATACCTATTTTCATCTTCTTCTCCAGTTCCAAAAGGAGTAGAGAGTTAAAAATTATATGTGCAGACTCCTTGGACAATGGGGATTCTAATTTGTAACTTTGGTGACCCTGTGACCCCAAATAGGGTCACAGGGGTCACAACCTTAAAAACCTATTTTCATCTTCTTCTCCAGTTCTAAAAGGACTAGAGAGTTAAAAACGATATGTGCAGACTCCTTGGACAATGGGGATTCTAAATTGTAGATTTCGTGACTCCATGACCCCAAATAGGGTCACAGGGGTCACAACCTTAAAAACCTATTTCATCTTCTTCTCCAGTTCTAAAAGGACTAGAGAGTTGATAGTGATATGTGCAGACTCCTTGGACAATGGGGATTCTATTTTGTAACTTTGGTGAACCTGTGACCCCAAATAGGGTCACAGGGGTCACAACCTTAAAAACCTATTTTCATCTTCTTCTCCAGTTCTAAAAGGTCTAGAGAGCTGAAATTATATGTGCAGACTCCTTGGCCAATGGGGATTCTAAATTGTAGATTTCGTGACCCCATGACCCCAAATAGGGTCACAGGGGTCACAACCTTAAATACCTATTTTCATCTTCTTCTCCAGTTCCAAAAGGAGTAGAGAGTTAAAAATTATATGTGCAGACTCCTTGGACAATGGGGATTCTAATGTGTAACTTTGGTGACCCTGTGACCCCAAATAGGGTCACAGGGGTCACAACCTTAAAAACCTATTTTCATCTTCTTCTCCAGTTCTAAAAGGACTAGAGAGTTAAAAACGATATGTGCAGACTCCTTGGACAATGGGGATTCTAAATTGTAGATTTCGTGACTCCATGACCCCAAATAGGGTCACAGGGGTCACAACCTTAAAAACCTATTTCATCTTCTTCTCCAGTTCTAAAAGGACTAGAGAGTTGATAGTGATATGTGCAGACTCCTTGGACAATGGGGATTCTATTTTGTAACTTTGGTGAACCTGTGACCCCAAATAGGGTCACAGGGGTCACAACCTTAAAAACCTATTTTCATCTTCTTCTCCAGTTCTAAAAGGTCTAGAGAGCTGAAATTATATGTGCAGACTCCTTGGCCAATGGGGATTCTAAATTGTAGATTTCGTGACCCCATGACCCCAAATAGGGTCACAGGGGTCACAACCTTAAAAACCTATTTTCATCATCTTTAGCTCCTAAAGGTCTATTGAGCTGAAAGACTGCATGTAGACTCCTTGGCCAATTGGGATTCTAAACTGTAGGTTTTTGTGACCCCATGACCCCAAATAGGGTCACAGGGGTCACAATCTTAAAAACCTATTTTTCTCCATTAGATGACAGTCTATGGCAAATTTATTTCTCCTTGGATATTTTAGTGTGGACTTCTTTCAGTGTCTGATTTTGGCGATCTAAAAAGTGTTGAATAATAATACATTTGTTTTGTAATTTTTTTATAGGTTTTCTTGCAATAGGTAACATCAGTTTAATTTTTAGCTCATCTTGCCTGTATAAAGCAAACTTGATATGATGCCTGATGAGCTACAGAGCCAATGGCTCTATTTTTGATGGTTTCCGTGGCAACAATTTGAACTTAGTGCATTTTATGAGGTGGTCCATTTCTAAGCTATAGCTCAAAAACTGTTAAATGTCTTGGTATGTAGTAAGATCGAGAAGAGGAGTGGTGCCTTTTGATACTTTGTTATTCTGATTTTTTAAATTCTTGTTTTCATGGAAAATGATTGAACTTAGTACATTTGAGGGATAGGGTAATTTTCTGATTAAAAGTTGGGGTGGGGGACATCACAGTGCATCACATGCACATATTTCTAGTTCTGAATATTTATGAATTCAAAAAGCTCTTCCTAAAATGAGATATTCAAAAAGTATCAAAACAATAGAATGCAAGTGAGTTAGTTATATTCATGAACTTCTGGAGGCTTGGATAAAGGAATTTGATGAACTATTGCCTTTAGAATGTCAACAATTCAAAGCAGT
This sequence comes from Steromphala cineraria, assembly GCA_916613615.1. NCBI lineage: Eukaryota > Metazoa > Mollusca > Gastropoda > Trochida > Trochidae > Steromphala > Steromphala cineraria. Next base: position 11,179,158 of record OU744730.1, read on the forward strand.
TATGATGATGTATAAATTCAGTAGGAGTTAAGGAATCTGGTTATCATATGAAATTTTACAAATCTAAGAACCTTAATTCCATGGGAACAAGGGCATAGGTGCATATTCCCTCAGACAGATCCAAATGTACCACTCATGCACGAAGCTCATATCATTTCTACTTACCTATCTTTGAGTTCTTTCATGATGTACCTGGCGCATATTTCCTGGAGAAGAAACAACCAAAATGAACATTTCAGACATAATAAAATTGTATTTCAGAGTCAGAAATGAATCACATATTATAAATAAAATATCAATGTCATATCTGTTCACTTGTATAAATATATTAATGTTATATCTGTTCACTATCTTAATACTATGTAAATGTAACTGAATGAATTTCTGATGTATTCAGCTTTAGGAGCTGAGAAAATCGATATCTTTAAGAGTGATACTGATTATAGCAGGAGCTGTTGGTATGGACAGTGCTAACGGGGCTGTGTGTCTCGGAGGATCTGGATTTGAATCCCACTTGAAATTTGTACTTTTGTAGAAAGTCATGACCCTCACTCCTGCTAAGGTCATAATCACAGAGTTTCATAACAGTTATATGACACACTTTCTCAGGTAATATATAATAATATATGACCGTGATAGAGATGACCCCATCCTTCTGAGTGTAACATAATGTGGGGGGGCCTCTAATTGAAGATATAAAGAGGCCGTGGGACATTTTTCATCAAATATCATGTCCATTACAATGATTTCACCAATGAAACTATAATATATTCTAGCTACTAGTCTGTGTAGACTGATTGACTGACTGACCTTGAGAGAGAGGACCTCCTCCTCCTGTACTGAGTGTACCGGGATGTGTTGGAGCAGCGGGTTCTCCTCGCAGTGCATCTCCTTCAGGGGCAGCGCTGCAAACTGGGAGGGAGGACCACGTCATGTGTTAGTGTGTAAACCAGGGACATGAATAGATGTAGAGTAATTGGGCTGCCCATAGAACGTTCAAATGCAAAGGAACGACTGCAAGAACACAGATGAAATCAAACAGATGCTTCAGATGGCTTGACCACATTATGAGTATGCCAACAGAGGAAATCTGAAGGTATGCACAAAACAGTAAAAAGAAAGTGTATTAGACCTTGCAGGTCCCCAAGGATAACTGTAAAGAAAAGCTTGCTGATACAACTTGGGTCAAGCCCAAATGATACCACAGAAAAGAGAAAAATGACAATACCTTGTGGCGCCCTTATGTTCATTCAGAGATTAAGAAGATAAGTGAGAAAGTAAATATAAGGGCTGCAACTTCATGGTGTTTAGAAACAATATTTAATAGAAAAATTGCAATGTAAACATAGGACATGCAGATAATTTGTTAGAGGAAATAAAGAACAAACGGAAGCAATAATTTCATAGCGATATGAATTAGTTTTATCCCTTACCAATTTCAAACCAATATGATTAATAGCAAGGCCTCTCACCTCTGTAGGGAAGATTCTCAGCTCATTGGCAGCAATGTCAATCACTCTTAGTCTGTAGCATTTACTCAAACTCTGAAAAGAAATTTGCATAAATGTATTTATTATATAATTAGCAATGAAATATAGGGTTATACAGTGAAAATATAATCCATATTTTAAGAAAAGCAGTAGAAAGTCATATTTTCACTGCAGTGAAAATATAATCCATATTTTCACTGCGGTGAGAAAAGTAGGACCGAACCTATTACCTCCCTTTGAAACACGATTATCTCCCTTTGAGGAAATCGAACGCTTGCCTCGCGTCACGGCGTTGGTTAGGATCGAAGAAAAACGACTCTTTAGGATGTTTTCGGTATGTAACTGTTTTCAGTTTACAGTGCCAATGTATCCTTCGATATCCAAAAGCCACCCGAAGTTCATATCTTGTTGCTGTAGTTAATAATTGTTCATTTTATTGCAAAATAAATTTACGAAGCGAGTGATCTGTCACACCGACATAGCGCTTCACTCATTGTATCCGTTCGCGTCAAAACTGACTTTCCAAAAAAGATAAGGAGCCTTTGTTTCACCTAGTAATAACCAAACACATGTTGTGGATCTGATATCATTTAACATCCACTCATCATATGTTTTTCATAAAATTATTTCCGATTAAATATCGAGTTATTTCTATCGAACTTTTTTTTTACCGAGAAAGGATAAATTGAGTTGCTAGACTGTCATTCATCATAGAGCAAAACTTTGCCTTCCGATGTCTGACAACTCTGTTTTATGATCTAAAAATTATATAATAAATAGACTAATTCATTGTTTTTGCCGAATATCATTTCTATCTCATCTCGTGAAGTGAGAAAGTGTCATTTTCACTCGTGGCTGCGCCACTCGTGAAAATATCACTTTCTCACTCCACTCGATGAAATAGAAATGATATTCGGCAAAAACAATGAAATAGTCTCTATATACTTGGTACTTGAAAATATGGGTATATCATATCTATCATATATTAAAAATGAGTTTTAAAAGAATAATAACGATGATTTTCTCCTAGCCACTAGTGAAAATATAAACTCGGAGGAATTATATTTAAATAATCGGTAAAACTAACCAATAACTTCAAATAAATTTGATGCTTTTCTAATTCAGATGTCAACAAAAGAATTATGAATTTTGATTAAATGGTCCAAAATCATGTTATTACCTCAGGGAGTTCTCTTATTTTGTTTTTCTGTAAGAACAATTTCTCGAGAGCAGTGAGGAATCCAAACTCGAGAGGAAGAGAGGCGAGCTGGTTGCCGGCCATGTGCAGCTCCTCTAGTTTGGTGAGAGCACAGAACTCGATGGGTAACTCCGTCAGTTGGTTGTTGTCTACACTCAGGTGCTGCAGGCTCGATAATCTGTTACAGATTCAAAATTGAGTGATTTGTTCCGCACATGGGCAGTCATATCGGGCTAATTTCTTTTAAGATGGCGCAGAAATATCCTTTTTTCATTTACTCAATGGGTAACTCTGTCAAGATAATTGGTTGAAAAATTCTCCTTCTATTTCTCCTCTGTCAGTTCATTGCTGTGGACACTCGGGTCCTGCAGGTTTGACAATCTGTTATGGATTCAAAACTGGTTGATTTATCGAAGAAAGCAGTCACATCGAGAGGGCATATTTTTCACATGATGCCCTAGAGCAAAATTATAACTTTTTTGTTTACTCAATGGATCAGATTCAAGAGCAATTGATTTATCAAAGAAAGCAGTCATATTGAGTATATATTTTTGCTATGATGCCCTAGTGCAAAATATCTCATTTTAATGGTCTCAATGGGTTACTTTGTCAGTTGGTTGTTGACTATTCAAGGGTGCTGCAGACTTGACAACCTTGTATCAAAGATTTAGGTTCAAAGTTTATTAGTTTAATAATTTGTAAAAAATAGAGCCATTGGCACTGTAGCTCATCAGGCATCATATCAAGTTTGCTTTATACAGGCCAGATGAGCCAGGAGAAATAAATTTGCCATAGACTGTCATCAAATGGAGAAAAATAGGTTTTTAAGATTGTGACCCCTGTGACCCTATTTGGGGTCATGGGGTCACGAAACCTATAGTTTAGAATCCCAATTGGCGAAGGAGTCTACATGCAGTCTTGCAGCTCAATAGACCTTTTGGAACTGAAGATGATGATGAAAATAAGTTTTTAAGGTTGTGACCCCTGTGACCCTATTTGGTGTCACAGGGTCATGAAATCTACAATTTAGAATCCCATTGGCCAAGGAGTCTGCATATATAATTTCAGCTCTCTAGACCTTTTGGAACTTGAGAAGAAGATGAAAATAGGTTTTTTAGGTTGCGACCCCTGTGACCTTATTTGGGGTCACAGGGTCACCAAAGTTACAAATTAGAATCCCCATTGTCCAAGGAGTCTGCACATATCATTTTTAACTCTCTAGTCCTTTTGGAACTGGAGAAGAAGATGAGAATTGGTTTTTAAAGTTGTGACCCCTGTGACCCTATTTGGGGTCATGGGGTCACGAAATCTACAATTAAGAATCCCCATTGGCCAAGGAGCCTGCACATATAATGTTTAACTCTCTAGTCCTTTTAGAACTGGAGAAGAAGATGAAAATAGGTTTTTAAGGTTGTGACCCCTGTGACCCTATTTGGGGTCACAGGGTCACCAAAGTTACAAATTAGAATCCCCATTGTCCAAGGAGTCTGCACATATCATTTTTAACTCTCCAGTCCTTTTGGAACTGGAGAAGAAGATGAAAATTGGTTTTTAAGGTTGTGACCCCTGTGACCCTAGTTACAAATTAGAATCTCCATATGCTAAAGTACCTGTACACAAAATTTCAGCTCACTAGTGTGTATGGTTCATGAGGAGAAGTCGAAAGTGTCAAAAGTTTACGGACGGACGGACGGAAGACGGACGACGGGCGGACGCCGGACGACGGGCCATGCCATAAGCCCATCTGGACTTTCAGTCCTGATGAGCTAAAAAGTGTAGTCATATTGGGGCTATATTTTCATATGATGCCCTCAGGCAAAACAACACATTTTCATTGTAACGTCACATAATGAACAATGCTTTTATGTCACATTATTTTCTCCTATGGCATTGCGTTCTATATGCATGGACAGCAAGTCTATGATGAGAAATAGATTTAAAGTATCAGTTATGTTTTGATTACAGATTAATGAAATGTGTTTGATGGTTTACAATATATCGGTAGCTCCAAATGCTTTGATCAGTCAACTTGTCACATATTTGTGGTTATTGAAACAATTTTTTTTTAATGTTTTGAATATCATTAATTCATTATATATAACTGCATGAGGCATAAATGAACCAGTAAAATTCAGGGTGTGAAGTAATGATATACTTACTGACATATTTCTGGTGGAAATGTTACTAAGTTATTTCCGTTAAGATTAAGAAATGTGAGACTTTGTAATCCACCTGCAAAATAAACATCACATGTTATTTCAGTGAATCAGGATTTATATTTTAGGTTGAGAAAACATAAGATGAATCTATTTCGTCCAATCTTTAGTTTACAGTTTGAAAATTTAATGGCATGATATGTGCAAAACTATAATTTAGTGGCTGTCAATTGATTTATATAGAATTGAATATATAGAAATGTTACAAAGTTTTCTCATATTATGATTTGCTGTTAAAGATATCAGATTAGACCAGTTTTGCAGAGGGATAAAATATTTCTCGAAAGAATTTAATGTTGTTTCTGATGGGAAAAAAACAAGAATAATATTCATTGGTAATGTTTATTTCATATGAGAACATAATAGTACTGTTTCTAGAATGTTTCCCCTCCAAATAAGTTACTTTTTCTACAGTTACACGCTTGTCAATATGCGAAATTGTCGGTACAGTGATGATAACAAATGTGGGCCCACGTCATGTCGGCTCTATATAGGAAGCAGTTCAAGTGGGCCCACAATTACGATAACCCAGAAGATGAGGGAACTTTGCTGATAAAGTCACTATTACTAAATAAGAAAACATGATAATCGTACTTAGTACTAGCATGTCTTAATTTACTTGTAATCAATTATTTATTTATGAATACGGAACTAAGTGGCATAGCTTCCATAGGTTCAATCAGAGTTACTTCCCTTAGAAAGTGCCCAACCACAGATAATGAGGTTTCGCCGATTAAATCAAAACTTATAAAACTCATAAAAACAACAACTAAAAATTTCACTGACCAAATTTTCAAAAGGCATTTGCATAAGCCATATGGCTTGTTTGTCAATCCCTTTCATGTAATAAAATATGTTTAAACCAATTTGAGTAAACCAGATCTAACAAAATCAGAAATACAACTTACCCAGAGCAATGGGTGTAAGTATTCTTAACTTGTTCCCAAAGAAATGAAGCCTTTCTAGATTCACCAAAGACTTGAAAACTTCTGGGAAGACTTCAAATTCATTATTTCCAATATTAAGTATTTCAAGCTGAAACAAAAAAAGATGGAACAAAATTGAATAAAGTGGCGAACATATTGTAAAGTTGCCCCAAAAGTTGGATGCAACCTCGATAACGTTGAGAACTCAGTTATCGGACGGATTTTGTTTTCGGACCCACAGGCACAAAACGAATATATATGGCGTCATCACAATTCGTTCTCGAGGGTTTTTCTCTCAGTTTGATAAGACTGAAACTTGAATATACTATCAGGTTGGGGAAAATCCTGAAATCGAAGTATTATATGTCAATCGGGCAATCGACGTATAATGGCCTGATCTAGTAGAAAAAAGTGCATCCATCACTTTTGCCGAGTTTTGACGTCATGTTTGCATTTCATTTTGAATAAACTTTATAGTGATGACATCAAAACTCTGCAAAAGTGATGGATGCACTTTTTTCTCAGCCTCCATACTTCGACTTTGGGCTGTTTTTGTGTTTTTATTTCGCATTTGGACACTTTGTTCACAAACCTTGGTAATGTTTATTGCTGTCAAAGTCTAAAAGTAGAAGTTTTAAACCTCATATAATCGGCAACGTGATAGATAGCTTGTTTGATTAGGCACCTGCCGAATACTCGGAAAATGACGTACATTAATCATATGACCAAAATACACCGATCGACGTAGGCCTATGTTTTTCTAACTAGATCAGACTTATTATATGTCCATTGACCTGTAAGTATAATATTTTGATTTCAGGATTTCCCTAACCTGACGTTTATTAAATGTTTGCTTGCCCGCCTTCTCTAACTGTTTTTTTATATTGACGTGCCTCCATGTCTTAACCATCCGAAAACTAATCACTCGAGGTTATATGGTGTGAGATCGCCACTCAAGTGAAATGTTGTGAAGATGATTGCCTACCTGATACAAATTTTCAAACTCCTGAGGTAATGCTTTAAGTTTATTATTTCTCAAGTGAAGCTGTGTGATGGAATCAAACTTTCCAATTATCTTTGGGACCCTGTCAAGTTTCTTGTTGCATAAACTCAAGTGCTTTGGCTTTCCCTTCAAAGCTCTCAGCAAGAGCGTGTCCGCCATGTTGTTGTTGCTAGACGATTAGGTAAACCTAAGCTAATCTGTTGCGTATAAAAATATATTAAAGTATGTTTTATTAAATTATTTGACTGTTTTTAAAATATAAATATTATAAGAGAAGCTCAATTATATCAGCACTTAAGACGTGATGCTTCAAATGAGTTTATCTATACGAAACTAATATCCGGAAATAGAACTTTACATCTTGTTTGTTTTTTAACTCCTCACAGAAGAGTTCCTGTTATGATTTTCGCACGCTTTACGTTCTTGTTGTCGTATAATAAATAATAACGTAATATTTGCTCTATGGTTTAACGTCTATATCTGTAATCCGTAACGAAATCACAAAGGGTGTATTTCTTGCGGGAGTTAGTGTGTTGTCTCAAGAAAAGTATATCAATCAGTGATCACCAGATCACAGCCATCAAGAGACTAATTTCAAAAGTTTGACAAAGTAAAAGCTTGCAGATCGGTCTATTTCTAATTCAAAATGTTCATTACAATATAAAGGATATCCTGTTTGAGGGAAAAAATAACAAAAATGGCTAATTTAATTGATCCTGACGATGATCCTTCCCTTCACTGCCTCGAGGGAAGTTCAGGAGCACAGAAAGGGGGTTTGATTATCATGAAAAAAGGTCCATCAAATGACAATCCTCATGTTTTCAAAAGACCAACAGGATCAATACTTGGATTAGATAAACTTGCTGCGGCAAAGCGTCAAAATGCTGACATTCCACAATCACCAAAACGATCCAAAGTCACATCATATAGAGACGAAGAATATGATGATGTTGAAGACGATGATGACGAGAATTACAATAAAGAGAAAAGATCTAAAAAAGACAGGTAGTTTTTCTATTATTATCATTCTAAATATTAAACACTTGTATAAAAAATACCCTTTTTCTTTCCAGGTTGCCGATATAACTTTTTACATCCATTTCATATTTGTTTGCTTTATTCTAAATATTCAGTCATTCTAGGATAAATACCAGTTTTCTTTGATTGCCTATAGATCTTTAGCTATTCATTTTAGTTTTGTTTTCTTAGACACTACCGATCAGCAAGAGTTGAAACCCCATCACATCCTGGTGGTGTCAGTCGAGAAGCAAAGGAGAGAATGAAACAGCACCACAAAGAAAGGGAACGTGGAGTTTATGTATCCTCAAAAGACAAAGAAAGACGAGATAAAGATAGAGAAAATGACAGAGATCGATACAGAGATAGAAAACGCGAGAGAGGTATAGTTGACTATAATGTCTATTCACAGTGTCATCAAATGCCTGCTCTTAAATGTTACAGCTGTAATTTATTCTGCGACACGTCACAGGTATAACGTTGATTTATCTGTTATTTTACAAAATTGCGAAGAGTTAGGGTCAAGTTAATTGTTGACAATTAAGATGTAATACAATGCATTGATTATACATTTCCTGCAAATGCAAGGTTATTTATAAAAAAAGGTTATTATAAAAATAATGTTGAAAAGTAAATAAAACTTTGATCGATTAATAAATTTTTATAATCAATTATCAACGGGTAATCTAAAAACAATAAACTGTTTTATTAATTGATCGGTCCACAAATATTCATAACCTTTATTTTGAGAGGCAAATTCATATTTAAAATTTTCTAGTAAAGACGAACAAAAATTGTAATAAGAAATCAGTCACTTTCCTCATTTAAATGTTTACTATAATACCAGATCGACGAGATCGTGGTAGGGACAGTGAAAGGAGATCAAGACACTCAGACTCCGAGCGACGAGGAAGGAGTTATAGAGAGTGGGAGGAAACTCCTGACAGGAGTCGTAGAGATCAAGATGAGATATCTACACCTGACATCCGGGTGAAAGGTAAGTGACAAATTACTTTGTTTCAACTTTTAGTCAATCAGTCTTTATCAAATTTAGAAATGTCAAGGTATAAAGGTAGATTAAAGTTTTATTTTGATACACATGGTAATGATGGTATGTTTACTTCATCAAAAAAATCATTTAATGATAAAAATTCACTTCAAATTAAATTATTTGTGATACTTTGTATAAAACACACAATCTGTTTTAAAGTTGGTTATCAGTTGGTTGTGTAAACTTCTAGTGAGGAGGGATTGGAAAGGAAACCTTTGACAATGAGCAAATTTTGGGCTTTTAGTCGTTATAAGAATTTTGAATGAGCCATTTACCTTTTGGAGCAATAGTAAAATACGTAATTTTGATATGCTATTTTTTATTTAAGTTGAAAATGTCCCATGGATTCTTTCACAATCCCTGAGTAACATTCTGCATTTACAAAATTCTAAGTAACTTGTTAGTATACCAATCTGAATGTTCTCAAAAACTGTTTCAGATACCCCCTCTCGGTCCAACTGGGATGATGATGATGATTTGACGCCCCTCAAGCGGACTGCCTGGGATCTTCCCACACCCTCAAGTTCTGAACTCAGGGGGCGGGATCGAGACTTTAGTGAGAGGAGCAATCGAAGCAACAAGGATTGGTCGGAGAGGAGTGGGTCTCGGAGATCGGACAGGTCGGGCAAACAAAACTATAGGTAGGTCTAACATTCTTATATTTTCGATCAAGTCAAGATAGGCGAGGTTACCTGCTTGTATGGTCATTGTCTAGCTGTGTTGTTTGACTCTGATGGTCCTTCCAGGATTTGACTGGATAAAAAGGAGAAGAAATTGTACTATTGCATCCAGTCTCAGGGTGCAAACGTTACGCTAACTCCACTTATCTGTACCCTGGGCTCAGAAGCTAGTTTCGCTCGCGTGGCCTGACTCAAATAATTTTCTCGTTGAAATTTTATCGAGAAGGTGGCAAGAAAATGATTTGATTGGTTATATTCCAGTCGGACCATGCGAGCGAATCTAGCTTCTGAGCCCAGGGTACAGATTAGTGGAGTTAGCGTAACGTTCGTACCCTGAGACAGGATTGTACTATTGCAGAAAGTGTTATCCCTAATATCACAATGTTACATTTGTTCATTATCTAGAAAGCATGCATCTCTTTTATAGGTGGGATGACAATTTTCTTTAATTTCCAGGGGAAAATCAAGGAAGTATTTTGATAATACCCCACGTGCCACTCCCACCTACAAGTATAATGAATGGATGAACAACAGGAAGAAAATACAGTACACTCCTAAAGATTCCAAAGGAGGGAAGGGAGGTAAAAAAAAAATGATGTAAAAAAAAGAGATGTAAAATCAGTGAACAGTAATTTCTGATGAAAGATAGAATTTCACCTCTTGTCTTGAGACATCAAATATTATAAGGTGAAATATCCTCGATAAAGCTTGCATATTTGTAACTTTAATCAACTCCTGTTGATGTGATATCAGAAATAACTTTAGGGTTAAATTCCTTGGATCATGAGAGCTACGCTAGAGATCGCAATAGATTTGGTATTAGCTCTTTTCCTCATCAAGTCAGTGCCCTTTTTTTAGCTCATCAGGACTGAAAGTCCAGATGGGCTTATGGCATGGCCCGTCGTCCGGCGTCCGTCCGTAAACTTTTGACACTTTCGACTTCTCCTCATGAACCATACACATTAGAGAGCTGAAATTTTGTGTACAGGTACCTTAGCATATGGAGATTCTAATTTGTAACTTTGGTGACCCTGTGACCCCAAATAGGGTCACAGGGGTCATAACCTTAAAAACCTATTTTCATCTTCTTCTCCAGTTCCAAAAGGAGTAGAGAGTTAAAAATGATATGTGCAGACTCCTTGGCCAATGGGGATCCTTAATTGTAGATTTCGTGACCCCATGACCCCAAATAGGGTCACAGGAGTCACAACATTAAAAACCTATTTTCATCTTCTTCTCCAGTTCTAAAAGGACTAGAGAGTCGAAAATGATATGTGCAGAGACCTTGGACAATGGAGATTCTTATTTGTAACTTTGGTGACCCTGTGACCCCAAATAGGGTCACAGGGGTCACAACCTTAAAAACCTATTTTCATCTTCTTCTCAAGTTCCAAAAGGTCTAGAGAGCTGAAATAATATGTGGAGACTCCTTGGCCAATGGGGATTCTAAACTGTAGGTTTCGTGACCCCATGACCCCAAATAGGGTCACAGGGGTCACAATCTTAAAAACCTATTTAATTCCATTAGATGACAGTCTATGGGAAATTTATTTCTCCTTGTATATTTTAGTGTGGACTTCTTTCACTGTCTAAAATTGGCGATCTAGAAAGTGTTGAATAATAATAAATCATTTGGGTAAGGAAATTTATTCCGAAATTGTTACATTTGTTTTGTAATTTTTTATAGGTTTTCTTGCAATAGGTAACATCAGTTTCATTTTTAGCTCATCTGGCCTGTGAAAAGTAAACTTGATATGATGCCTGATGAGCTACAGAGCCAATGGCTCTATTTTCTCATTATATTTTGGTGAATACTACATTCGATATCAGAAATGACTTTTGTGAGATTTTCTTTATCTCCTGTCAGGTCGTGAAGACCTGGAGTTCAACAGCAATGGAGAGAAGGAAGAATGGGAAGAGGAACAGAGACGACTCGACCGGGAGTGGTACGGGATGGACGAAGGTTACGACGATGAACACAATCCATTTGCCAGCTCTTCTGCCGAGTACACAAAGAAGAAGGAGGAAGAGATGGAACAGAAGAAGAAGAAGAGGATGTCGGCTCGGCAGAGACAGATCAACAAGGTTAGTAATAGTATTTTGCTTTTATTGGCTGATTCATCAGTCAAATTTTGATATTTGACATTTTTCTTCATGGGCTAATGACTCTTAAATTAACTAAAAGAAAGACACATAACTTATGGATATCAGTGATGATTAGATTGACAGTAAGAAGGCTTAAAGGGACCATTTGAGCGGGGTATTTTTTTTGGAAATGAAATTCAGGAGGACTTTCCTATTTACAGTAACTGTTATATATGATTTTTACATGATAATTTCACACTTAATTTCAAATATGTTTGTGAGGTTAGCATTTCAGTTATTCAAGATTAAACAATTTGCCAAAGAATAAAGTGTATCACTTAAAAAATAAAAACATTGTGAAATGAAGCAATTATCGAAGCCACGATTGTGGAATGCATTGCTACGACAAATGCTGTCGTAACTGATAACTTTTATTTTGAATTATTTGTAAATATGCTCCTCTTCTATTAATCAAGTATATATTTCTTTATTCTGTTAATGAATTAGTATAATACAGCACATTTGTTTCCTCGCAATGCCAACGTTTCAAAATGACGGACAAAACGCGATAAAGTGGTGCCTTTAAAGGAAATGTCCTGTCCTCATATCTCTCCATGGTATTGCTATGGCTCAGCTACATTGTATCTGTTGGACCTTTACCAGAGCACATTTTGGATGGAAATCTCAGTTTTGCAGATAATCATGTTTTGCTATTCCTAAAGTAGAACCTTTTCCTTCTCTGGCTATAAACTAGCACACAAACACACAAACTCGAAACCTAACCATCTCTCCAATCTTTGATGTCTACTTTGAAGACGATGGTTTTCAGAACCCGCTACTGTCAACTCTCCTCTAGGGTCGTGAGATAGCACTGAGCGGAAGGAAAATGCTGCTCTTAAAATGGACACATTGTGATGACAATGTATTTGATAGGAAATATATGCTATAACAATAGTTGCAGCTTTTTTTGGATGATAGGAGCTGACATCTTTTTGTGATGGCGGATATGACAAGCTGAAAATACCCTTTTTCCCACATGTGTTAATATCTTCTTTATGATTGCAGGACATTGAAATGTGGGAGACCAACAGAATGTTGCGGAGCGGTGTTGTAGCGAAGACAAATTATGATGAAGATTTTGAAGAAGACAACGTAGCGAGAGTGCATCTTCTGGTTCACAACATCGTTCCTCCCTTCCTGGACGGTAGAATCGTCTTCACCAAGCAGCCGGAACCAGTGGTGCCAGTCAAGGTGATTATACTCGACTAAAGTAGATAGGATACGAGATAAAACTGTCCACAACACATGGAGTTATCCGCCAATGCCAGAATGAAAAGGAGTCAACCGACCCCGAAACATGTATCATTTTCATTCTGGCATTTTGGTGGATAACTCCATGTGTTGTGGAAGGTTTTATCCCTTCTCTTAGTTTATCCAACTTCGGTTTGGCCCGCCACTGCATCCTTAAGTGGATCCGCGTGCTGTTACCCCGATTCAACTGCTTCTAGACAGGTTGTCTGGCGCCACTTCAATTAAAGTAGATAGGGATATAATTCATAAATTGGAATAATGATTTATTAAGTTCTTTTGATGCAGTATTGAATTTGCTTTAAAAATTTATCATTGTATTATCTTTTCACCTCAACGGCAACATCTCAGCAATTACCATGTATTCTGTTTTGATGTGACTATTTATGTACAGTCAAACTTGTCTATAAAGGCCACCCAGGGGAACGACCAAAAGTGGCCTTTATATGGAGGTGGCCTTTCTAGAGAGGTTCGGGTGACCTCCTACTCAAAGATAACTAACAAATATTCTGATACCATATTTTTTATTTAAAATAAGAGCATATTTCAAATACATCATTAAAAATAAATCATCTTGTTTTAAAAAGAATAACTATTCAACACATTAAAACATACATTTGTGTAAGATCGTCAAACTTAACTGGTAAAACAGTCACTGATTTTTTATTGCTTAGTGAGTGAAAATGTCATCTCATTAACGGATTACGATGTATGGGAGGCATATTGAACAATGAATTAAAACTAACCTGCATTGACCTTGAAACGATTTACATTGCCACGCTCCAATGACACAAAAGAATTGTCCCATGAATTGTCAAACTAACAAGCTTGCATACTCACCCTATTGTGTTATCGAGTGAGATGGCATTTCACTTAATTAATTACAACCACACGCCCGCTGATTGACACTGACAAGGCTGTTAGGCCGTGAGCGATCAAGCGTATTTCCCGGTTACGTGACAGTCACATGATTGCAAATGGCCGCTACAGACAAGTTGTATCTTCGCTCGGGACATAATTAGGGTGGCCGCTGGCCGCTATAGGCAGGTGGCCGCTCTACACAGTTAAAATATAATGTAAAATCGATCAGGAGGACATAAGGGTGGCCGCTATAGGCAGGTGGCCGCTCTACAGAGGTGGCCGCTAATACAAGTTCGACTGTATTTCATAATTCGCCTCCTGATGAAATATAAATCATAGAATATGGCTGCAAGCAGCATTGGACAGGCTTCAAGAAATATTATTACACATTATTTATTCACCTGAAAGGTAACATCTCAGCAATAACCATATACCGGGGTAATCTCTTTTGATGTGATTGTGTTATATATTTCTTAATGAACCTCCTGATGAAATATGAATCATGAAATAAGGATACTTTGACCAGTGTACTCCGGGCTGCAGTTGCTTATGTTATGTGCTCAGCATTGCTACGTCTTGACTTTCAGAATTATTAGGTTGCTTGTATACAATTGCTTGATAGTATGTGTTAGAATCTACACTGAAACTTCACATTCATTGCAATACAGAAGTTAACTTTTCATACAATTTGATTTTCCCTTTGAAGTAAATTTCTTTCTTTGTGATCACTTTTTACTTAAACTTTGTTGAACTCTGATGGGATTTTAAAAACATTTTTGTACCCAAGGACCCAACTTCGGACATGGCACAGGTAGCCAGGAAAGGTAGTCTTGTCGTGCGGGCACATCGGGAACAGAAAGAACGTCGAAAAGCCCAGGTGAAGAATTGGGAACTGGCCGGGACCCGAATCGGAGACATCATGGGCGTCAAGAAGAAGGAGGAAGTGGTAGGATCTAGTTTTTATATTTTTTTAATCCATGACAATTTATTTTTCAGTTTTAAAGTTTGCATTGCGTTATCTTACAAAATTTGCCTCTTTCAATCAGAGATAAATTTTATCTTTCTTTTATTTGATGTATTGTTTTACACTAGAATTTTTTTGCCTGGTTCAAGATTCAGGTTTTATTAAAGAATCAAGGCTCAAGGTTGTAATGCAAAAACCTCCTTATCATTATACTTATATTCATCTACAATACACATGAATGTCAAGGAAACTTCATTATCACCATGACAAACAAACCTTATTATATCATATTATTGTTAGCTGTGGTCTCAGTACTGTTAAATTAAGGTAATGTCATTGATAATGGATAATCTTACCTCATGAGTCTTTTTGTGAATGCAAGCTATGAATGTATCATGAAGCATGCAGTTTCATGAGAAAATTTATCTATACACATTTTCATCTCATATATATATTATACTATGTCCGCAGGATGAAAGCGAGGAGCGTGACTTCAAACAGGACCACAAGTTTGCTGACTTGATGCAGGAGAAAACAGTGGCTGTCAGTGAGTTCGCCAAGAGGAAGTCAATCCAGCAGCAACGATCCTACCTGCCGATATACGCCATCAGGAACGAGGTACACATTATCTTATCTACATTGTAACACACAAGCTTGAAAGTCGCTGGCTAAAATTGTATCTTGTAGATATTAATGGTAAATTAAAAAAAACTTGAAAAGTTACCAGGTAGCAATAGATCTCTCACCTACCCGCGGCTGATACCGAAAGCAGAGGTATTCTTTCAACCAAAGCCTGTGGTAGAGGTCTTTTTGTAATCTTTGTATTAATCACTTGCCTAGCGCCCTTCAAAATGGAAAAGAGTCATTTCTGTTGTGGTACAGTTGTATGACTGATTGGTTTTGATCAATGACTTTACAAGTTGAGAGGGATTGTAAGGCCAGATAATGCCCGACATTGAAGGGAGGGAAAAGACTTGTAAGTGTTGATAAGGCCTTCACAGCAGAGTATTATCTGGGCCTACAAAGCCCTGTCATCTCAAGTTGAAATATTCCAAGACTGCCTTGAAAGGGTTTGAATATCTGTGAGCTACATAAGTAGAATTTCTGCCCTTCACCACCATGGATACTTATTCAACCTGACTATTTTTACATTTCTTCTAATGATTCATTTCTACTTGTTTTCCCAGCTACTGAATGTGATCAGAGACAACAACATCATCATCATCGTGGGAGAGACTGGCTCAGGGAAAACAACTCAATTAACACAGGTGTGTGAATACAAAATTCCAGAATATGGAGATGACTTGATTGTTTCTGTTGAAAAATCTATTTTTGATTCAAATAAGAATTTCATCAAATATACTACATAGATTACCTTTTGAATGATATTCTAGAAGTCATTAATAATGAGAAAAGGTTTTTAGCTAAGATAAGATAGATAAAAATTCATGAAAAAGATATGGTCATCGATTTGTTTGGAAAATGAAAATGAGCTCATTCTTGGTTCTTTAATCTCAATTTTGGGGAAAGGCCTTTGGCCTAAGTACAGAAACAGCATTAAGATGAATGACAGAGTGGCATGTGGTCAATACAAATATTGTACCTGAGGTAAATCATGATTTTGAAAGTTGCAGATTATCACTTCTTAATTAATGCTACTGCATGTGGTCATTTATCATGCATTATTCATAATTAACATCATTTATAAATTTGTCAACACTTATCATTTCATTTGATTGTTTTGTTCATTTGTGTGTTCTATCTTCTGAGCAATAGCATGAATTAGCCAAGAAACATACAACCAATAAAAAATATGTCATCATCATTGATAATTCATTACTCTACTTTAACACCAACTTCTGCAACAATCTAAAATTCTATTTCTCAACTCCCCGGTATGAATGAGTTCAGACACATACTTACGAAAAAAAATATATCATAGATGTTGTTTGTAATTTTCCGCATCAGTCTAAAAGGTCTTTGTCTCTATCCCCCAGTACCTACATGAGGACGGGTACACCAAGTTCGGGATGGTGGGGTGTACCCAGCCCAGGAGAGTGGCGGCCATGTCTGTAGCTAAACGAGTGTCTGAGGAGATGGGGGTGTCACTGGGCGAGGAGGTCGGCTACGCCATTCGGTTTGAAGACTGCACCACTGAGGTCTGTGTATTCAGTAGTCCATTGAAGCATTTTGCCATTATAATAACATTGTACAATGACAGGATTGGGAAAGGTAGGGGCCATGAGTCATCTTGCACTTTGGGTACGGGTGATGGGCTATTTCAAATTCAGAAAATTACTAAAATACCTTAAAGTTGCCCTTTGTCAAAGATGTCTCTCCCAGTCCCTGCAATTATTGACTTCAGTTGTTCAATCGTTTGTCAACCTAAGAACAGTTTAGTTCACCGAGGGTAATAGTTGAGCTTAACTTCCCACGGTTGATTAGCCATTTGATTCATCAATAACTGAAGTCAATGATTGTTGTATTTTGTGGACATTGCATGACGTTTCCAATGATCAACTTACTTTTAGGTCATACATTAGCCAATCATAAAACAGAACACTCCATCATATATAAGTGCTTCTTTCATCACATTCTCAGCAAAAGTCCAAATTAATTTTCGTGTCCTGAGGTGAGATTAGCAAGATGGTGCTGGTATGGTCAGTGATGTCACTTTTGGGCAAACAAAATTGTTACTTTTGCTGGTATGTTACATTTGTCCATATCAAAATTGCATGTATCTGACATTTATCAATAATTTGACATTGTTCAATATGACATCCTCTGTTCACAATGTAAATACAGATCATTTCCTTTACCCTTAATTGTTTGCTAGTTCCAGCCAATGCTCATTGGTTAACTTGCAATGTATAGTGTTTCTTCCTGCAAAAATATTAGAAGCCATGATATAAGTGACATACTCATGAAAGCGGAGTTAAGCCCCTAATCACCTAACCTCACCTCACCTCACCTCACCTCACCTTTACCCCTGATTACAGAAAACGATGATCAAGTACATGACGGACGGTATCTTGCTAAGAGAGTCGCTGCGTGAGTCGGACCTTGACAACTACAGTGCTGTTATCATGGACGAAGCTCACGAGCGCTCTCTTAACACTGACGTGCTCTTTGGCTTACTCAGGGAGGTGAGTATCCATTTATCATTTATCATCTAACCTGTTGAAGCAGTTATAGAATAGATCACACTGTCGTCAATAGTTAGTATCTATACATTATTGATTATCTTAACTGTTTCATCATCTTCAAATGTACATATTTTGCACCAATTTAAAAAAAAAATGAGGATAACATTTGGAACTGGAGGCATTTACCCTCTGACTCAAGATTTCTCAATATTTCTTGACATTGACAGGTTTTATGATGAATTAGTAGAATTTGGAATATACAGTTACAACTTTCTAATTGAAGAATGGATTAAAAAAATATCTAGATAAGTAACGACTTCTTTACTGTCCTGTGCAATTTTTGTTAAGGAGTTACGACTGTATATGCTTTGTTCTTCGGCAAGGTTGTATCAAGAAGAAATGACCTCAAACTGATAGTGACATCAGCCACAATGGATGCTGGGAAATTTGCAAGCTTCTTTGGGAACGTGCCAATATTTGAGATCCCGGGCCGAACGTTCCCGGTAGATGTGATGTACAGCAAGAACCCTGTAGAAGACTACGTGGACTCAGCGGTCAAACAAGCACTACAGGTTCATCTTCAGGGAATGGAGGGTGAGTTGCTACTCATCATTGAAAAAGATTATATATATATATATATTCACAAAAAGTTAATTGTCCAGGTGTATGGTCCAACTTCGTCTCATGAATATTAATTAAATAAAACATATTGCCAGATTTTTCTCCTACCGGTTTCACTTTCAATCTTCAGGAAGAATGATACGTTACAAAAGTCTATGATGTCATCATTTATATTTATTATTCCTTTCACAGGACATTCACTGTGAAACTGACATTTGGGTTTATTACTTATCATTGAAAATATCTTTGGCTTATGAATTTTTTTATACATTGTGTGTTAACAATTTCAGTCCTTTACAAAAAAAAAACACAGATACATTTACAATCCTGATTTCAGACATGTAGGTGTAGCATTGCAAATTGTAGTTTAGTGTGATGCAATAATTGTTAACTTGAAAGATTGGTTGTATTCAGTTTGTAAAATAGAAAAACTAAATATTATTATTGTTATTAACCATATTTCATCAAACTAGATAATTAAAATGGTTCCCCCTTATGGATTACCAAAGCATTTACCTGTTTCATCAATCATGACATTATTTTTTCTCTCTATGTGGTGTATTTGTATTATTCTTGTAACAATGTTTTACTTCTTTGTAGGTGATATGCTGATATTCATGCCAGGTCAAGAAGACATTGAAGTCACGTGTGAACTGATATCAGGTTTGTTAAACCATTCGTTATTTTGAATTGCTGTAAACTTGTTCTTTATTTATGCAATCATAGCTCTGTTGTGATACTGTAAATTATTTCAATGTTTTGTGACAATATGTTTACAAGATTTTCTCACGTGAGAATACTTTCGATGATTTTTGTAGTGGTTAATTAGCCTGTTGTTAACAGTGAGGTAATGAGAGTAAGATGAAATCTCAGAAGAATACTCTGAAGGGATCATATATATATAATAAGTTTTATGGGTAACGACTACTCTATTCTTGCAATTTCAATGTTTAGATACTGAGTCTTATGCTTTTTTAAAGCGTGGATCAAGAACAAAAAAACACTCTCTAGAAGATTTTAAATTCCAAGAATCTTACTGGAAATATGACACAAACTGTTCTTTTGCTTCGCTTACCATCCATTCTCAGAATATGTTGCTACGCTTGAACACTTAACAGCAATTACAGAGTGTGTTATGTTATAGTTTTATATTGTTCCATTTACTCCTATTTACATAAACCGGCTTGGCCATTCTCTGCTGGCCATTCTACCAGTATACTCCCAACTTTAAAAAGCCAGGAAAACTGATAAAACTGTCCCTTTAAATAGAACAGAGAGTGCTATGGAGTAGTTTTTAGCTCACCTTTACAAAGTAAATGTGAGCTTATGTCATGGCGCTTCGTCCGTTGTCCGTCTGTCTGTCTGTCCGTCTGCCGTCCGTCCGTCAGTCCATAAACTTTCACGAAAAAGACTACTCCTCCTAAACGAATTCAGATATCATTCTGAAATTGTAGTATGTTATACCCATGGTGATTCCTCACAGAAAGGTAGACGTTTCAGTTTTGAGAATCCAAGATGGCCGCCATGACAGCCATATTGAATTTTCAATTAGATTTCATGAAAAAGACTACTCCTTCTAAACGAATACAGATATCATTCTGAAATTTTAGTATGTTATACCCATGGTATTTCCGTACAGAAAGGTAGACATTTCAGTTTTGAGAATCCAAGATGGCCGCCATGGCAGCCATATTGAATTTTCAATTAGATTTCATGAAAAAGACTACTCTTCCTAAACCAATCTAGGTATCATTCTGAAGGTGTAGTATGTTATAACCATGGTGATTCAGCACAGAAAGGTAGACGTTTCAGTTTTGAGAATCCAATATGGCCGCCATGGCAGCCATTTTGAATTTTCAATTAGATTTCATAAAAAAGACTACCCCTTCTAAACCAATATAGATATCATTCTGAAATTGGAGTATGTTATACCTATTGTAATTTCGCATAGAAAGGTAGACATTTCAGTTTTGAGAATCCAATATGGCCGCCATGGCAGCCATATTGAATTTTCAATTAGGTTTCATGACAAAGACTATTTCTCCTAAACAAATCTAGATATCATTTTTATATTGTAGTATGTTAAACCTATAGTGATTCCGCACAGAAAGGTAGACATTTCAGTTTTTAGAATCCAAGATGGCCGCAATAGCAGCCATATTGACTTTTCAGCTGCAGATGACACATCATTATTATTAAATTTTAAGCTTTCATCAAGTGATCACTGGCACCATATACATTCTCTAATTTGAACTTACTAATCATAATATTATCTTGAATATGGAATATTTAAGATTGTTGTGCAAGTTGTTCTATATTTTTAAGTGTTTCTAACAAAAATTAAGATGAAAGACAAACATAATTGATTAATATGTTTAAATGCTTTATGGCAACAAGCTGCAAAAACCAAATCACATTAACCATGTTAAATTTTAAACAATGGTATGTCCCTTATATTCCTTTAAATACCACACATAAGGGGTCAACCAGAGTTCAGATATTCCACTATCCTGTCTAATACACATCACAGTGTCAGCTGCTAGTCTGTTGCATAATCAACCTGACCCAATTGATATGGTAGAGCATTATGCTATATGGCCATGGCCCATGTGTATGCAATAAAAGTTATGGACTTGTATTCTCATGACAGTGATATGTTCTTTCTAAGAATAACAACTTACACAAAACTTGTCGACAATAAGCTTTGTGTTTAGCAATCTACATGATAAGTTGATGTGGAATAAATATGCAGATGAAAAAGGGTTTAGTAAGAAAAGTAAGAAAATTTTATTTGTCATATCTCTCTGTTGATTTGACAATGCAAAAATGTTTACCATTATAATACTGTATGAGTATTAAATAAATGGATACTTTAATGAAAGACATCTCATGGTCACTTGACATGTAAATATTATGTGAACAAAATAAATGTGTCTTATACATTGCTGTGTTTATGACTTTCCTCTCAATCAGTCATTCATTTTCCTTGAAAAATCTGTACTTTTGGGATTCTCAATATCCCATGCAGCATAACCATCAGTGAAATAGTCTTGAAATCATATTAATGATTCACTACAAATCAAATGTAAGTGGCCACCATCATGTAATTACTGATTGAAATCATATTAATGATTCACTACAAAACAAATGTAAGTGGCCACCATCCTGTAAGTATTGAATGACATTTAAATGGATACACCTAAACCAATTAAGATATCATAATGAAATTAATACGGATGCCCACATAAAAGTAGCATTTTGAAGATTAAAAAGTACAAGATGGTCACCAATTCAACCATAGATATACAAAAAAGTTATACAAAAACCTACTGCTTGTTAAATAATCATGATTATATCATTCGTGTATTAATGTTTGTTTAAAGCTCTAGTGGTTTCAAACAGAAGACTAGAATTTTAAAAGATAAAAAAATCATGATGGCAGCCATAATCAATCATATAAAAGATGGTTACATGTATAATTAAACCATTTTACCACATCATTCATTTTAAGGTGAGCTTCTGTACCCTCGGTATTGTGAAATTACCCACATTTTTATTGACTGGTAAAGCTAGATGAAGCCCATCCACTGGCCATCTCCTCCCAGCTACCACAAAAAATACCCCAATAGGACTGTCCGTTTAAACGTGAACAAAGAGTGCTATGGAGTAGTTTAATATTGTTTTAATTACCCCTTTATCCACAGAGCGGCTTGG
This sequence comes from Steromphala cineraria, assembly GCA_916613615.1. Classification (NCBI taxonomy): domain Eukaryota; kingdom Metazoa; phylum Mollusca; class Gastropoda; order Trochida; family Trochidae; genus Steromphala; species Steromphala cineraria. The sequence continues at coordinate 11,201,438 of OU744730.1, forward strand.
AGAGCTAGACGAAGCCCCTCCCCTGGCCATCCTACCCATCTACTCCCAGCTACCCAGTGATCTGCAGGCAAAGATCTTTCAGAAGGCTCCAGACGGTGTGCGCAAATGTGTTGTCGCAACCAACATCGCTGAAACTTCTCTCACAGGTGGGACTGCTTTTCTCTCCTCAAAATCTTGCCGTGGCTCTCTCTTCAAATTTTGTCAATGGAGGCTCTTTTTCTCTGTAATGCATCTGTGACTTCCTCTTCAAAGTCTTTGAATCACCATTTTTACTTCGAGACATGTTTTCTGCAAATATCACAAACACTTGGTTTGATGAGCCATTTGTTGTAAAATATTATGTTTGGGAATCTCAAATATACTATAGAAAAAATAGTGTCAACTGATTCTGATTTGCATTTATATAGGCTAAAATTTACATGGCTAAAGAAATATAGTCCCTGTCTCATAATTTGCCTCAAAGAATCTTGACAACAAAGTCTTTCATGGATGTGCATGAGAATGTTTATTTAATTCTTATAACAAAACGTAGGGGAATCCTCTCTCGGATATCTGTATTTTTGCTGATATGACAGGGTGAGACGATTTCTAAAGTTAATTTGAATTTATCTGTTTCCAGTGGATGGTATAATGTTTGTGATTGACGCTGGCTACTGTAAACTCAAAGTGTTCAATCCCAAGATCGGTATGGATGCTCTTCAGATCTTCCCTATTAGTCAGGTGAGATTATTGTATTTATTTATCTTTCATGCAAATAAAGTTAATAGTCTCAAAAACTTCAACTTTATCACAATAACTATATAAGTGGTTTCACATAGTCATTTATGCATTAACAATGGTGAACTCAAAAATGGTAAAAAATAGAGCAATGGTAAGCATGTTCGGATTTGTATTGAGAAGTCCGTTGATCGAATCATGCCAGGGGCAGCAACTTTGTCTGCATTAGCTTACTGTTCTACACGCAATGATGGTTGGGTGCAATACGACATTGAATTTCAGCTCAGTACCACCCATGGTTCGCTAGTTCCAGCTGACTCGTAGGTTTCACCTCAATGTAAAACAACAATAGTGTTGTGGACTCTCTCCAAATAATACTATCAGCTGTGATATACCGTATATGACCGGGTATAAGCCGAGAATTTGACACCAGAAATTAGGGGGTCAGAGAGGGGGGTCGGTCTATACCTGAGTTATATGATGCAGATGAAAAAAATCAAGAGACCAAGCACGAGTATCGTCAGCCCAGTGAGTTAGCGAGTCGATGTTTACACAGGAAGCAACATGCACAATCATCGAGGTCATTTCTATATTGAACTTGTAAAATAAAAATACTTTTGTTGTGTTGTTGTTTTTAATGAAAATATACAAAGAGAAGTTGAAAATTATATAAAGATATATTAATATGAAATATTCAAGAAACCTTCACGCTGTTAGATTTCGGCAGATCGATGTGGCTTCACTCGCATCCACGATCGCCAATTGAAACCCGGTTTTTCAAATATTATCAAGAGTTATCACTTCAAAAGGATTGTTGTCCATTTTAAAGTATTATTAAGACATATTTGCAAACTTATCAATCATATCTGATCGAAATTCAATCAAATCTTTGTCAAAGAGACACTCCTGAAAGCACGATGTTTTACATTGCTTTGAATTTCAATCGTAATTTCGTGACGACGAATAACATTCCTTTTATAATTTTTTGCTCATGGTTATATTTCTGATTGTTATTCTTCGACTTTTATATACACAAATATTTCAATTAACTACATGTTAATTTTGAAAATATAAAATATAGAAAACGTGTAAGAAAATCTGATATATTTACACATTTAATATTGTATCGACAAAATGTTGTCATGAAATTATTACGACCACATTTATGTTCGTAGATCTTTTTCAAACCGACTTGCTGATTGGTTGACCTACATAATTTAGCCAATGAAAAGGCTTGTAACAAATATCTCATTTCCAGTAAACACTTCATGCACCAAAGGTTGTTGACTGTCGTTCGTTAACAATTTGCCGAGAATAATATGTTATATGATTAAAACAAACAACAAACACCGTAAGTGAACACTTATAATTTCTTTTATAGTTTTTAAAAATAATATACGTCTTAAAATTAACGTGTCATTTGATGATTCATGAGCTTTTAGTTTCAATGCAACGGGCATCATATCGACTTACTGTCAGCAAAATAGATCTGCGAAGAGGGGGGTCGGTCTATACATGAGATATTAGGTTTTGACTGGAATTTGGGGGGTTGAGAAAGGGGGTCGGTTTATATCCGAGGTCGGCTTATACCCGGTCATATACGGTAAGTGAAATACTCTTGAAAGCGGCGTCCACATTACCTCACCTCATATTGCTGAAAACCCTTTCTACTTCAATTAAATAGAGGAAATTATATGAGTGTCTATGACATACTATGTTTACGACATGAGTGGCTAAATATTAGTATTTCCTGAGCACGAATATAATATTCTGTTTTTTACCGTAGTCCCAAAATTGAAGAAAATACTCAAAACCTACTTCTCTGCATAGGCTGACTAGCTGCCGCCGGCCTGTATAGATCGTGATGTCATAGGTGAATAATGACGTCAAAGTATTGTTTACAACGTGACGTCACAGTGAAAAAGTGATATTTTGCCCTAGGGCGACATATGAAAAATATGAACCTCGATATGACTGTTCCTAGTAGGTAATAAATAGATTTAAATTGTTTTCACCTTCAGGCCAATGCCAACCAGAGATCAGGGAGAGCAGGTCGAACTGGACCAGGGTGAGTGAATTTGGATAAGGTCTTTAAGAAACTACTGTCAAAAGTTTTATATTTTACCATAAAAAAAAAATTGTTGAATTGCCTTTAGCTAGTGAAGATTCCTGTAGAAATTTGTAAATTTGATTAAGAGAAGCATAAATTAATATTTACTGATAGCCAAATTGGTTGTTAGTTTTTTGACATCCTCTAATTATTTCTTTCAACTACTGATTTCCTTTACAGCATTTGCATCATTTTGTACGTTTTTTTAACCCATAGTTATCCTAGAGATAATCGTCGTCACTGAAAAATCCGAAAAATCATTTCATTCCCTGTTTAACATAAGTAAATTTGAGACAATCAGGGAAATCAAAGGGGCATTTTGATTGAAATATCTGATGTACCCAGATGATTTCTTGTTTGCTTTAAAATTCTCACTAAGGTTCTGCCAGTTTAAATAAAAACCATCCTTTGTTCTGATCGCCAGACAGTGTTACCGCCTGTACACGGCGCGACAGTACAAGGACGAGCTCTTGAAGACGACGGTGCCAGAGATCCAGAGGACGAACCTGGCCAACGTGGTTCTACTGCTCAAGTCTCTCGGGGTGCAGGACCTGCTCCAGTTCCACTTCATGGACCCGCCACCTCAGGTACACCAATAGTTTCATTATATTTATGATATAAACACTCTTAATACCCGTAAAGGGCGGGGGTTGGGAAATAAGTAGTCACATATCTTCAATATGAGCACATTTGCACATATCATTTTTGCCTTGCAATGATTGTTGTAGTGTGACTCTTTGTAAAAGATTACGTCTGTGAAGTCATACCATTGTTGGTGATGTCACTGTAGCCAGCCGTCGCAAGGGAAGCAGGCTGTTGTCGAGATATTTCTAAAAATAAGATAGAGTAGAATCAGTGATAAAGAAATTATTATCCTCGGGAGTGTTAAATGACTTTTATGAAACTTGTAAAAAGTTGTGTATAACACTCCCTCTTGTATTGCAAACATTCACACTTTTTTTTGTAAAAGTCATACGAAGCACGTGTAATAAACATATTGTTTGGGCTGGTTGCAAACAATAAATTGCTAACATTTAGCAATGGGTGACTTCTGGTAAAAAAAATGCATTTATTCAGATATTTCTTTTACTTAATTTCAGTTAGTCTGCTTCATTTATTAACAATTGACACATTCAAATTGCTAAGTTTTTATCAGTCTGAACCAAATGTTTTGTTTTGAAACAATACAAAATCCTGAAGAAATCCATGAAAGAAGTAGCTCTTTGAATATTTTGTGTACACAAATTTATCAAGCAAAATAACTTTTAAAGGACAACATCTTAAACTCGATGTACCAACTGTGGATACTGGGAGCACTGGACAACACGGGCTCACTCAACCCAATGGGGCGTGCAATGGTGGAGTTCCCTCTCGATCCTGCTCTCTCCAAGATGATGATTGTCTCCCTTGATATGGAGTGCAGTGCAGAGATCCTGGTAGGTGGCGCTTGATTTTGTTGGGTTGGGTTTGTTTTGATTTGAGATAAAGTGAGATGAGATGAGATTGGATGGGATGGGTTGGGTTGGGTTGGGTTGGGTTGGGTTGGGTTGGGTTGGGTTGGGTTGGGTTGGGTTGGGTTGGGTTGGGTTGGGTTGGGTTGGTTTTGAGATGAGATGAGGTAGGTTGGCTTGGGTTTGTTTTGAGATGAGATGAGATGGGTTGGGTTTGAGATGAGATGAGATGAGATGGGTTTGTTTTGAGATGAGATGAGGTGAGATGATGAGGTGAGGTGAGATGGGTTTGTTTTGAGGTGAGGTGAGGTGAGGTGAGGTGAGGTGAGGTGAGGTGAGGTGAGGTGAGGTGAGGTGAGGTGAGGTGAGGTGAGGTGAGGTGAGGTGAGGTTGAGGTTGAGGTTGAGGTTGAATTTGAGGTATCAGACTCGACTCTGATTTGAGTACTTGAACCTTTACCCAAGAGATCATGTAGTTGTTCTTCAGCCTAGATTTCATAAACATATATATCACATGGACTTACACATGGCAATTTAAAGTATATTTTGACATCACAGTCTCGAAATGGACATTTTAATCATTAGCTTCACACATCACAGACAACAGTTTATAATTACATAATAAGTATTATAATTAGATAAGTAACAGCTACATCCCATTTTCAAGTCCTCTAGCCCAAAAAAACCAGTTGGACTGGACTCTGGCTCAAATACGCAAAAAACTGTTGAAGCCCGATCAACAAGGGTATAAATAGCCATCAAGTTGATTTGATTTAAACATATTTTATTCATGAAATGTATACATGAATGGATTGGCCAACAAGCTCCGAAGAGCTTATATTAAGGCCGCTCCGATGCAGTTACACATATATAGATATAAAACTAATAGTAGTTAGTGACACATGTCAGATTCAAAACTTAGCTTCACATATATTGGTTTTGCATGTATATGATGTTGTTTACGTGGCAGTCATTAGCCATCAAGTTCAACAACAACGTGTGTGAGTGGGTGCCCACACTGAGACACAATTGAGAGACTTGTGTTGTCAATTTGTGCAAGAGACTTCATTCAAAATGTGCTTCTGTTCACCCAGCAGGAACTGTGTAAAGAGTTGTGTTGTTGGTGACATTCTTGTAACAGATATGTCAGTTTGGGTTAGACCAGGGAAATAATGTTGGTAGTGCCTTGATTATGCACTAGTTGATTGAAATGCGTCCCTACTTATCCAATATCATTATCATTTATAGTTTCATGCCATATTGATAAAGTAGGAAGAAGAGCTGCGCAGGAAGAGAGCTGCGCAGGTGAAAACGCAGTAAACAAACAAGAAACTTGGGGAAACAAATCTCCGGGAAAACGTAGTAATAGGAGGACATAGAAAATAGGTCACGGCCCAGATAAACTTTCACAAGGAACTCCAAATGTGTTCACCGGTGACACGCCCCCTCGTTGTGTTGATACGAATGATACATTCTCATTCTTGTGCTGGAATGTTGGCAGATTATTTGGTAAAATAAATGATGACTTTGTAAATTACATTTATAAGTAAATTTAACATTGTGTGCCTTTTCGAGACATTTACGACAAATACTCCTGGTAATGATTGACTGAATGGGTATAATACCCACTACAGTCGTGCTATTAAGTTATGCGACTGAGGTTGTTTATCGGGTGGTGTTTGTCTATGTGTATGTTGATCGATGAGCAGTTTCTGTACTGTCATTCAGACTGATATGGACAACCTTATTGGTTTCTCCATATCTAAAGATTTGTTTAAAATTGATAAAGATATAAATTTGTTATGTACCTATATTCCTCATATTACAACAATGTTACCACAAAATGCAATATTGTAAAGTTAGTTGAATATTTTATAGATAACTCTAAATTATTTTCAGACTGTTTTAATCTTATTTGTGGGGATTAGAATGCAAGAACGGTTGAGAAAAACAACCCTGATGTTACCATGCATGACGATATCATAAGAGACAATACTCCCTTCCCTGAGGAAGATGATGATCCTGTTGAGGACCGTCACTCTTGTGACAAAATTGTAAATAGATGTGGTCAAATCGTGTTGGATTTATGCTATGCTTTCAAACTTTACATTATTAATGGAAGGGTCTACGGAGACAGAAATGGAGAATTCACTTATTATGGTCAACAAGGTTCAAGCGTAAATGATTATTTTTTAAGTTCCCCAGATCTATTTCAGTACATTGATTGTTTTAATGTTGGTGATCGCTTTGATTCTGATAATTTTTCATAGAATTGACTTGTAAAAATGAATGTTAAAAATGATTTACATACAGAATTTTATACATCAGAGAAAATCACATGGAACAACTAATTTTCTAATATTTTTTTGGATAACATAAAGCACATGATGACAGAGAGCAAACAAGCTCTTTTCTATGAAATTGAAAACAATGTTGACAGTGCAATTAGTCATTTTGTTGATATTGTATTATAATCGGCTACTTGCATGAAGAAAGCATTTGGAAATGGACCACTATTCACTAATGAAAGAACACTTAATCAAGAATGTTGTCAAGCAAGAAAGGAAACACGCAAAGCACTTAGAAGATTTAGAACACAACGTTCTGTCGCAAACATAACATCATATTGTCAAGAAAGAAATCATTATAAATCTTGTTGCAGAAGTTCAAATATACCGCACGTAGACAAACAGTAGAAAAACTTCAAGGAATCCTTACTAGTCCAGCTAGTTTTTGGAAATAGATAAGATCATTACACGATACACCAAAACAGAAGAATTTTATATCGAAAAGAGAATGGTTAAATCACTTTAAAGATGTATTAAGACAGCGTCTGGATATTGATTACGATACAACTTATTCTGAGGCATATAACGATATTGATGCATTCATTCTTGACTCACAAATAACGGAACAGGAAATTTCGTCATCTATAAATAAGCAAAAAAATGGAAATCTGCTGGTCCTGATCAAGTGGTAATAGAAATGATTAAGTGTTCTCAATTTGAAATTATGCCATTTCTCCTCAAATGTTTCAACACATTTTTTGACAGTAAAATATTTCCGAGTAGCTGGTCTTGATCTGAAATAAACATAAGAAAGACGATCCCAGAAACCCTGATAACTACAGGGGAATATCATTAATGAGTCTTATAGTAGTGTTGGGAATCGAGCCCTAACACCCTAATCGATTATCGAGGTCATCTAGCGATCAATTATCGATAAATGATCGACTAGATATATAGATCAACACATGGAATTCATGAAGACAAGACACGCTGGATGAGACGATGCCTGTCAAGTTCAACTGCTACGACATTGCTTGTAAAAGATCGTGAAGAGTATAACCTACTTTTCCTATCTGCATTAAAAATAAAGGACGTTGGTAATCTTAGAATAATTGTCAATTGACAATACATAAAGTCATAAACCCATACAGGTATAGTTTGATGGCACACATAGTCACATACCGTGTCAAATCGTTGAAAACAACCACCGCATTCCAAACAAATCTCTCGGGTCAAAATGTGTGGGAAATTGAGAACGGAGTCTACGAGATAAAATTCAGATTGAGCTGCCAACAATTGGCCTTCGACCAGCATTTGGCCTTCTGTAAAATAAAAAATAGGCCTATTTAAATGTGTTTCTTGAAGCGAACACGTGTGGGAGACATGACAGCAGTCATTTTGTTGACAGTTTCATCATCACTCATCAGCCAATCATATCACTTGCTTTCATCACGTGATGTTATGACGAACGAGTATTCATTGTTTTTAAAATCACGCTTTCAAAAGCTTATAACGCATTGAAATAAATTACTTAAAAATCACGTTTGACACACTGAAAACAATCACAGAAGGTTTTTACGAGTGACTGTGTATATCGGGAACTTTATTGACCACATAGGCCTACTTTTGGATATAGTAGATTGATGTATGTATTCCATGTTTTTTATCATTGCATTTGAAAAGATTTATTGAGAAAATAACAGACAAAAGAAAACAGTTTATTCACATAGTAAAAATGTCAAAAATAATTTGTAAAATCAGTAAACACGAGCTATTAAAAACATTTCTTCAATCTTATTCACAACATTTAATGAAAATTCATTCTCACGTAAACATTTATGTGTAAGGGCACTGTCAAAACGTAACTATCTGATTTAATGGGTATGACCGCACCTGATGAGAGCTACAGGCGGAAAGAGAAAAAATGACTGCTCCCTCACAAAGCTATAAATAGACTTGACTTCCTGTAATACGGTAGTCAGGCGATGATGCGATTTCGTGTCAACTTAGAGGTATTTCCAAAGCTTGCATGTACAGCAATTGTTTGTTATTTTTTAATATTAAATTCAGTGTAATCGATTTGGATTTTTAATGATCGATAATCGGATTTGAAGCCTCAAACGATCAATACACTGATTATTTGATCGATCGGTGCACCACTATCTTATAGGGAAGATCTTTACTTCCATTTTAAATAATAGACTCCCTAACTCACTGGGCAAATATGAGAGACAAGATTCCCGAGGTACAAGCTGGATTTAGAAAGAATTATTCTACTACAGATCATATTTTTACTTTATATGCTGTTATTCCAAATTGTCTTTCACGTCAAATACACAAAGTTTATGTAGCTTTTATCAATTTAAAAAAAGTATTCGATAATGTTGATCGTTGTAAACTATGGTACTACCTAAAAAAAGCTGGACAACGAGGGAAGATGTTTAACATGTTAAAATCAATATATTCAAATGTCAAGTCATGTGTACGTAGTGATTATTATACCCCCGCCTTATAGTGTAAGCGGGGGTATATAGCGTTCATTTTTTCCGTCCGTCCATCTGTCCGTCCGTCCCAAAACTTTGTGCGGAGCAGATCTCCAAAACTATGCATGCTAGCCTCATCAAACTTCATACACATCTCAACCATGATCCCTAGTTGTGCCTTTTGAGGGTTAGAACTATTTCTGAATTTTCATTTTTGCGGTTTCCATGGAAACGTGACTAAAAAGTGACTCTTTGAGGAAGTCGTTTTGTGCGGAGCATATCTCCAAAACTATGCATGCTAGCTTCATCAAACTTTATACACATGTCAACCATGATCCCTAGTTGTGCCTTTTGAGGGTTAGAACTATTTCTGAATTTTCATTTTTGCGGTTTCCATGGAAACGTGACTAAAAAGTGACTCTTTTGAGGAAGTCGTTTTGTGCGGAGCAGAGCTCCAAAACTATGCATGCTAGCTTCATCAAACTTCATACAGATGTCAACCATGATCCCTAGTTGTGCCTTTTGAGGGTTAGACCATCACATTCTTTTAATTTTTTGCGGTTTCCATGGAAACATGACTAAAACAGTGACTCTATGGCCAAGTTCTTTGTCCGGAACATATCTCCCAAACTATTCATGCTAGCTTCACCAAACTTCATACATTTATCAATCATGATCCCTAGTTGTGCCTTTTAAGGGTAAGACCAACAAATTATTTTTATTTTTTGCGGTTTCCATGGAAACATGACTAAAACAGTGACTCTTCGACCAAGTCTTTTGTCCAGAGCATATCTCCCAAACTATTCATGCTAGCTTCACCAAACTTCATACACTTATCAACCATGATCACTAGATGTGCCATTTGAGGATTAGACCATCACATTTTTTTAATTTTTTGAAACATGACTAAAACAGTGATTCTATGATAAATTACTTTGTCCTGAACATATTTCATGAAATATACATCTCAGCTTCACCAAATTTGCTACATATGTCAATCGTGATTGCTGGATATGCCTTGTGAGAGTTAAACGATAAAACATGAAAAATGAAATAACAAAGGACTCAATATGCAACCCTGGCGCAACCTAGATGGACAATCGAAAAAGTCAGTAACATAATGGTTGATCTTTGTTTCAAATTTGAGGTAGTTATCATGAATATTCTACGAGATGCACTGAGGACAAAATTATTTTTGTTGAGTCACTTTGTAAGTTATGTTTTCCAAAGAAACCACAGAGAAGAAAATCCATATATATCGTTTAACTCTCACAAGGCATATCCAGCAATCACGATTGACATATGTAGCAAATTTGGTGAAGCTGAGATGTATATTTCATGAAATATGTTTCCTGATATCATTGAAATCCTTATGCTTCTTTTTGCAGATGATGTTATTTTGATGTCTGATACTGTGATTGGTTTACAAAACCAGCTAAAAATATTATAAAAATACCCTTAAGAATGGAAACTGTCAGTAAATTTTGCTAAAACAGACATCATAGTATTTAGAAAGGGCGGTCCTTTAAGCTGTAAAGAAAAGTGGTATTTTAATGGAGATGAGCTTAATATAGTAAACGGTTATAAATATCTTGGTATAATGTTTACCGATAACTCAACTTTGAACATTAAAAAATGTGTATTAGATTTATCATTGCATGGCAAATAGGCATTAATGCATATCATGTCTGTTTCTCACAAATGTATTTTTAAAGTTATTTGATACTCAGCTACATTTACCAATCCTGTTGTATGGGTCTGAAGTGTGGGGTTATCAAAGATATGAATGTTTAGAAAGGATTCACTTAATAACCTGTAAAAAGTTTTTATGTGTTGGAATGTCTACTCCAAACTGTATGGTTTATGCAGAACACCATTGATAGGGTTTTATTTGGCTCAACCAAAATGTTTGTCAGCAACAGATGTTTTTAAAAGGTTTTTGTAACGTTTCAATGAACAGGTTCCATCAAGGATGGCATTCCAATATAGAAAGCAGTTCACGGTATGATTTGTATAGAAAGTTTAAGAGTTTATTAGAACAAGAAATTTATCTATCAGTATTAACGAACAATCTTTTAAGAAAGTTATGTATCAAATACAGGCTTGGTTTGTAAAATTAACTATGGAAGGTATATCTCGCTTGAGAGATCACAAAGACTATGTCCATTATGTAATGCTGCTTTAGAAGACGAAAAAACATTTTACATTTGATTGACCGCATTATACTGAACTGAGAATGAAATATTTACCGAAACGTTTCTTCTCAATGAGGAGTGGGATAGCATTCAAAGCATGTTTATATCGTTGTATATGGGCCAGAGGCCTCAAGTACAATAAACTTCTTTTGACATACATATAGGTAAAAAAATAACATTTTCAACTAGATAATTATATGATAAAGAAAACAAAAACATTTACTTTCGATTGGACCTGTGTTACAGTGAAAATTGTGAAAATTGTTTATTCAGGAGTAAATAAGGCCACCAGCCCATATTATAAGTCATATACATATTATAACAATATTATGGAGCACCATTCGATGTGATGTACAAGCGTTTAACAGTACATATACAGAACGTCATACGTGTGCATTTGGGTAGTTTGTATTGAACGAGTAGATGTCATGGACGCGGAGGAACAACGAGTTCGAAGAACGAGTTGTTTCTCCGCGTCCATGACATCTTCGAGTTCAATACAAACTACCCAAATGCACACGTATGACGTTCTGTATTTATTATATACTCTCTTTTTAACCTTTTTAAAAGTAATTTTGAATTGCTTAAATAATCCGAGACGTCGCACTGCGCATTGATACATAAAGCAAAGAAGGCGATTACCTATGACACGCTCGACTGATGATTTGATACCTCAATTATCTGTTTATTTTCTCATTACTTTGCGTAGTTAAACGTAAGAGGCAGTTTTCTCAAGTGTGAAAACTAAATACAGCGATAAAAGTTTATCCTTAGTTATTATTTATAAAGTCTGAATATGATAAACGTAAGTTTAGGATTCCGAGCGACGGGATCCTTTCAAACGACGTCACCATGGAAATGACGTCATAATCGGTGTAGGCTATGACGTCATAGGGCCAAGTGTCGCTTCGATGTTTTCGGAGTTTTGTTTAGGATTTCCTTGTTTATATTGTTTTGCAGTTTCTTTACTAACGATAACACTAGTTTCTCATCAACTATTCTTCAATATCATATTAAAAAAGTAGGTTTGTTACCAATGCATTGAGATACGTCAAATCTGGTGTTCTAATTAGGAAAATGATTGTTACGTACGGAAAATTCCGAGCATTGCCGAAGCTTAAAAAAAGTAGAACCGGCAGGCGTGCAATACGGATTCTGGAGTGCAATACGGAAATTGAAGACGTATTTCGTATTGCACCCTTGTATTACTATCATAAGATTACATGAGTATATAATAAACATTGAGACTGATATCTGTTTACTCAGATGATGAACGTAGGATATCTATGAACCAGACATCTGTTTATTTGTAGGATATCCCTGAACCAGATATCTGTTTATTCAGATGAGGAACGTAGGATATCCCTGAACCAGATATCTGTTTATTCAGATGAGGAACGTAGGATATCCCTCAATCCAGATATCTGTTTATTCAGATGAGGAACGTAGGATATCCTTGAACCAGATATCTGTCTATTCAGATGAGGAACGTAGGATATCCCTCGATCCAGATATCTGTTTATTCAGACGAGGAACGTAGGATATCACTGAACCAGATATCTGTTTATTCAGACGAGGAACGTAGGATATCTCTGAACCAGATATCTGTTTATTCAGATGAGGAACGTAGGATATCCCTCAATCCAGATATCTGTTTATTCAGATGAGGAACGTAGGATATCCTTGAACCAGATATCTGTCTATTCAGATGAGGAACGTAGGATATCCCTCGATCCAGATATCTGTTTATTCAGACGAGGAATGTAGGATATCCTTGAACCAGATATCTGTCTATTCAGATGAGGAACGTAGGATATCCCTCGATCCTGATATCTGTTTATTCAGACGAGGAACGTAGGATATCCCTCGAACAAGATATCTGTTTATTCAGATGAGGAACGTAGGATATCCCTCGAACAAGATATCTGTCTATTCAGATGATGAGCGTGGAATATCCCTCAATCCAGATATCTGTTTATTCAGATGAGGAACGTAGGATATCCTTGAACCAGATATCTGTCTATTCAGATGAGGAACGTAGGATATCCCTCGATCCAGATATCTGTTTATTCAGACGAGGAATGTAGGATATCCTTGAACCAGATATCTGTCTATTCAGATGAGGAACGTAGGATATCCCTCGATCCTGATATCTGTTTATTCAGACGAGGAACGTAGGATATCCCTCGAACAAGATATCTGTTTATTCAGATGAGGAACGTAGGATATCCCTCGAACAAGATATCTGTCTATTCAGATGATGAGCGTGGAATATCCCTGAACCAGATATGGTTTTTTTAGATGAGGAACGTAGGATATCCCTCGAACCAGATATCTGTCTATTTAGATGATACGCTTGGAATATCCCTGAACCAGATATGGTTTTTTTAGATGAGGAACGTAGGATATCCCTCGAACCAGATATCTGTCTTTTTAGATGATGAGCTTGGAATATCCCTGAACCAGATATGTTTTTTTTAGATGAGTAACGAAGGATATCCCTGAACCAGATATCTGTTTATTCAGATGAGGAACGTAGGATATCCCTCGAACCAGATATCTGTTTATTTGTAGGATATCCCTGAACCAGAAATCTGTTTATTCAGATGAGGAACGTAGGATATCCCTGAACCAGATACCTGTTTATTCAGATGAGGAATGTAGGATATCCTTGAACCAGATATCAGTTTATTCAGATGAGGAACGTAGGATATCCCTCGAACCAGATATCTGTTTATTCAGATAAGGAACGTAGGATATCCTTGAACCAGATATCTGTTTATTCAGATGAGGAACGTAGGATATCCCTGAACCAGATATCTGTTTATTCAGATGAGGAACGTAGGATATCCCTCGAACCAGATATCTGTTTATTCAGATAAGGAACGTAGGATATCCTTGAACCAGATATCTGTTTATTCAGATGAGGAACGTAGGATATACCTGAACCAGATATCTGTTTATTCAGATAAGGAACGTAGGATATCCTTGAACCAGATATCTGTTTATTCAGATAAGGAACGTAGGATATCCCTGAACCAGATATCTGTTTATTCAGATGAGGAACGTAGGATATCCCTCGATCCAGATATCTGTTTATTTAGATGAGGAAGGTAGGATATCCTTGAACCAGATATCTGATTGTTTATTCAGGGCACACCCAGCTATAATATCCCAATGACCTTTGACCTTATTGTTAGGTGTAGTGGTGATTGTTTGTACATGTTGATATGTCAACCTATATTCTATTGAATAGAGCACGTAAGTGGTGTTGTCCAAGATTTATATCCTTGTTGTGTTCGAAGGCTTTCACTGTCTCCTGCCTAAGATATTTCCTTAAACAAATTTGTGAAGTTTCAGATTTTTTTCTCTCTTTTTACAAAATTAGGAACTGATTTATGTGTGTTGATGCAAACATTTGAAATTCTATCTCCTCAAGATGTCAGCAGTTTTTGATATATATAAATGTCAATGACATTTGATACTTACAAGCATTTATGAAACTTGTTTAATAGATATCTTAAATTGTGAAAAGTTAGCAGCATACTGAGACTATGATGTTAGCAGGTAAAGGGTTAATGCAAAGATTCAAGATTGGTTTTATAAAAATGTTGAATTCGAACAAAATATTTTTACTCATGATCCTTACCAAAAAAATTCATGGCTGAAGTATTTCAATTAGCATGAGGTTTTAATTCAAAATTTACTCGCTATCATTCCAGCATAACATGTCTCTGAGTTTCAAACACACTAGCTTTATCTCCATTCTATCATGACATTAAAATCATGCACTCTAAGCGAATTGCACTTTGTAAAAAGTCCCAACTTCTGCCAACATGTGAACTCATCTGTGACTGGGGTTTTACTCCTTTTTATTTGAAATCAATTTAGCATTGAGCAAAGTTAACTCTATCACTGTGTGTCCATCTTCCAATGTGGGATAAGTATTTGATAAACTGATTGACCAATTCACACCAAAAAATGTCATCTGTCACTTGTGATTCAAGCACATTGTGTTGAATATTTACAAAGACTTATCGTTATCTCGATCATCACACATGTTGTGGTAAACCCTCACTAAATACCGTAATACCCCCAATCTAGGTACAACTAGCTGTAATGTATATGCCCGTAAGTCCTCACGTTACATCTAGCTACTAACCAACCTGGTCCGTATCGAGCATCAAATCATCCAATTGATAAGAACTGGCTGATCTCTTTGAATCGGGCGTCGTTAGGATTTATTTTGCATCATATTATGAGCATAAATATCAATTATTAAATGTATGACTTATTGGACATTATCATTACAGCTAGTCGTAACTTGATTGGCCGATTCTAACAGCTTATGTTAACTAGATTGTCCGATTCAAAGAGAACAGCCAGTTGACACGTGACACGAACCAGGTGGGTTAGTAGCTAGATGTAACCTGAGGACTTAGGGGCGTATAAATTACAGCAAGTTTTAACTAGATTGTAATACCTTCAGTGTGATTGCTCACTGTTATCACTACGTTTAGATTGCATACTGTATTCCATGAAGAATTGCCTCATACGATTATCTATAGGAAATACTCTGCATTAGGAAAAACATAATTTGTTGTCCTCACATTGTTTCAACTGTATGATGAGTTACATGAATTATTGCATTAAGACGCAGTAAATATCCTGTTTTATTATCCATATCTGAGGAAATAAGACCAAAAATCATGATATGTTGCACACATGTAATAAACCCTAGTGGTTATTTCATTGGTTGGTTTAGAAAACCATGTGACATCAGAATGTGGAACTATTTTACAAGCTGCTCAACCCTTTAGCACAGCAGAGGGCTACAGGTAGCACATGAAAAGCATGCAGCACATGCAAACTCATAACTTACATAGCGGGCGGGTGAATCAGTGCAAACCTGTCATATCATCTGCCTGACATTGACACAACCGGCATGATTTCAAATTTAAAAAAATGTCAATTCTGCTTCATGTGATATCTTTGTGTATTGAAATTGATAGTTTGTATCACAAAAGTCACATTTCTGTTTGAGTATTGATGTTTGAAATTTGTGCTGCACAACTAGTAAAAACGTGTTTACCATGAAATGTACCCATACACACTGACAAGGTTTATTTTACCATTGACATGTTCTAATATTCAGAAATTCTGTCTTCACTGACCTTATGGATAAAAATCAGCACACTGGCTAGATGTGATATTGTTTTAACACCGCTGTTGCCCTGCGAGTACTTATAGTTAGCTTGTTTATTGAAGGGAATACTGTTCAGTGATAAAGACATGTTCTCAAGATAGGTTTGTCCTTCAAATGTTTTCTCTTATCAGGGCACATTTTATCATTACTGGGATGTCTTTCATGTATCTCACTTAAAGTTGTACAACTACCTTATGCCCCTGAATAAATGCTCTGCAATTCCTAATTTCAAACAGATTTGACCTAGCAACTATTATATAATAATAATACTGGATATTCTATATATAGTGCTATATATCTATTCACTGGTGAATGCTCATAGCACGTATGGGAAAAAACAAAAAGGTTCAAGCAAAAGCTATTGAGAAAATTAAGTTTTCAAATATGTATAGCGATTATTCAATTATTTTTTCCAAGCCATAAACTTTGTGTGGAATTTTCATATGATTAGCAGCCCCGTCTAAGGACGGGGCTGCTATCAGTTTTTGTGCAGTTTCCGCCGCCGCATCCGCGCTCATACTAATGGCTATAACTTTTTTCTACTAAGCTTTCCAGAACTTGTATTCATACTTTACTGCTTATACCTCGGGGGAACGATTTTGACATGTTCACTTTCAAGGTCAAAGGTCAAGGTCACGAGCTATAAAATCAATAAAAATTCCTTGTAAACGCGATAACTTGAAAAGTTTTTGTGCTATGAAGCTCTAACTTGGTATGTATCATCCTTGGAAGAGTAAAAAACTTTGAAAAGGTTTTCGCTACAATCTGTCCAAGGTCAAGGTCACAGCATGGGCACTACTTTAGCATGGTTTTGCAAAATTGCTTTATTTTAACAATGAACACTTTTAATCATTAGATGAATGTTATACTCAATGAAAAGTGTTCATTGATTGTGTAACCTTGAAGGTCAAAGGTCAAGGTCATGAGATTTGTGTTATTGCAATGTGGAACTAATTTGGATATAACTTAATCCCATTAAGCTTTTCAGAACTCATGAACATATATAAGTGTCTACACCTCTGGGGAATTACAATGACATGTTCACTTTCAAGATCAAAGGTCAAGGTCACGAGCTATAAAATCAATAAAAAATTCCTTGTAAACGCGATAACTTGAAAAGTTTTTGTGCTATGAAGCTCTAACTTGGTATGTATCATCCTTGGAAGAGTAAACAATTCTGAAAAGGTTTTCGCTACAATCTGTCCAAGGTCAAGGTCACAGCAAGGTCACTACTAAAGCATGGTTTTGTGAAAATGCTTTATTTTAACAATGAACACTTTTAATCATTAGATGATTGTTATACTCAATGGAAAGTGTTCATTGATTGTGTAACCTTGAAGGTCAAAGGTCAAAGTCATGAGATTTGTGTTATTGCAATGTGCAACTAATTTTGATATAACTTAATCCCATTAAGCATTTCAGAACTCATGAACATGTATAAGTGTTTACACCTCTGGGGAATTACAATGACATGTTCACTTTCAAGGTCAAAGGTCAAGGTCACAGCAAGGTCAACATATATTGAGAAAATGGATTATTTTAACTTTTAACACTTCAATTCTTCTTACAATTATGTTATATTCAATGAAATGTATTCATTGATTGCGTAACCTCGAGTGTCAAAAGTCAAGGTCACAAGAAAATGCCCAATATGCTGAGGCTTGTAGAAGGCGGAACAGGGTAAGGCGAAACCCCAAGTTTCGGGGCTGCTCTGCTTTTGCGGTGTCCCGCAAACGCTAATCTAGTTTGAATTTATTTTGAGTACTTAGTAATGAAGTAAATTCCTGCAGTTTGATGTAGGTATAGTTTGTGTGGATTTTGATTTGTGTGGAATTTATGAAAAAGGGGAAAATGGTTCTTTTATTATTCATTTTTAATTGTACCCTGTTCTGCACGCAGTTAAGTTTTTGGACAATGTACACTGAATTTCAAGGCAGTACCACTCATGGTTAGCAAGTTCCAGCCGATGCTGGCAGGTTTTACTGCAATGCATAGCCACAACAATGTTGTCGGCTTTCTCCCTACTAGCAGCCGTTATACAAGTGAAATACTCTTGAAAAGCGGCATTAAACCCAAAAATCACCTCACCTCACTTTGAGGTATAGTAGTTATTTATTTTTAAATCCAGCAATTATTCTTGTATTCTTGTATTTCTTGTATTTTGTTATAAGAATATTTTTTTGTTTATCAGATCAAGGTGGGAATTTCAAGCCAGGAAAGATATTTTTCTTGATTTGATAACAGCTATAGTTAAGAAAGTGCAACAATGAAGTTTTTTTTTATCTTTAATGGTATTTAAAAAACTATGTTCAATATAAATATACAACAAAGCATAATAATGCAATATAGAAATATACAATTAGAAATGCAAATAAAGAAAGAAATCAATAACAACTTAGATTTAAATAATAATTTAATAAAACATTAAATAAGATTTAGATATGGTTTTGCAGCTGTTAAAGATTAGATATTCTGCATTTTTCTCGGTTTGCTAAAAAATTGTTTTCTGTTTTGGTCTGTTTTTCAATTTGTAGTTGAGCTGGTTATCTATCATGTTAAATCTTAAAGCACCTTTGGATTATTATCAAAATGAATGTTACATGTTCTATGGTATGAAAATTGCTTTTCAATTCATTTGTTTATAAGATGTTCTGCAAATGTGTCAAAATGTTACTTGAAGATATAGATGTAGAACATATGAAATACTGCAACTGTTTGAATGGGTAACCTTAAGAAACTTGCAAATTTGACATTATTTAAATTTTTTAGAAGAACAAAGGGAATTAATGATAGTTTTCCTATGAACACTCATCACAGAATACAGCGCTGGTCCAAAATCATAGATCTGCATCAATTGTCTATGATTGCTTGTAGTACTTTGATTGCTTTGTAAAACATCACTTTGCAGTTTTAGTAGTCTATGTCTGTTAAAGTTTTGTCAGATATTTGTCACTGGTCACTTCTTTTTGCGACGTGTTTTCCTTCACTTTTGTGTCACTATCCGTTGGTTGATTGTCTGGCTCAAAGCCTTTGTTACTGTGAGCAGTTGCATCTACAGACGCGATCACTGTCTTAGGAGAAATTACCTCAACCGTTGCTGAGGTCGAAGTAATCTCCTTTGATATTGGTAAGGTGTCCTTGACCTTGACTGTAGGAACGACCTTCACCTCTGTTTTGTGTTCATGGTTGCCGACACTTGAACTTTCAACATCCTCGAGATATTGATACTCCATGGAGTTCATCACCTTGTAGTCTTTATACAGGATGTATATGAGTGCTGCCACACACGGGATCATGAAGATGACTCCTGCGAGAATCCCGACCACCATCTGTATGAGGCTGCTGTCTTCTGTTTGACACTCCTTCTTGATGGTGTAGGTTTCATTGAACAGGGCATGAATACATACAGTGTATGATCCTTTAACCTCAGTGTCCTTGATGATGTAGCTAGTTGCTGAACTCTGCAGGAGTGGCGACTCAAAGGAGGTGTCGTCTGTTGTTCTGTATGTGACAATGATTCCGTGTATTGGGTACTCAGAGCTCAGCTCCCAGACGGCTGTGATCTTCTCACTGGAAGCGCTGACTGCGAGTTCAATGTTGATGAGGTCAGGGTTGATGTGAATCTCCTGCTGTTTTTCACAGTGTTTACGATGTACAGTGTCGTTAGCACATCCTGGCATATCTTGAGCCACATTAACAAGCTTATTGTTCTCATCAAGACACTTCCAATGAGGCTCATGCCGATTTGCTGAAAAGTAGACATAGAGTCGGGCCTTCTGCTGCCACCTGAAGAGCCATGATAAATGGCAGCTGCAGATGAGGTTGTTGCCAGAGAGTCCAAGGAACTGGAGATCCATGTATCTCGCAAATCTGCAGTCGTTAATGTGCTGCACATTGCAGTAACTGATGTCGAGAGAAGCCAAATGGGCAGGCAATTGGATCTCATTCACGTCCCCAAGAGACGGGTTGCTGGAGAGGTCCAAGTATCTCAGGTTCTCAAGATCCTTGAAACTATCCTGGGAGATGTTTGTCAAACTGTTCTCTTGAAGATTGAGTCTTTGTAGATTTTCTTCTATCCCAATGAAGCTAGTGCTGTTAATATGTCTGATGCTGTTTCCCCCAAGTTTAAGGGTGATGAGGTTTGGAAGAGTTTCAAACTGACCATCAGTAAGAGCTCTTAGCAGATTCCCTGAGAGGTCCAACTCAGTCAGGGCCCAAGCTCCGTAGAAGCTCTTGGCGCCAATGGACTTGATTCTGTTGTCACCCAGGTTCAGCTCATCCAGGAAGTGGAACTGGCTGAAAGTGTTCTTTGGAATCGTCTCCAGCAGGTTCCCAGTCAGTGTGAGGTATTTAATCTGAGACTTTGGTAATTGTTCGAGAGACAAGATCTTGTTATGACCAAGATCAAGGTTCTCGGTTGCCGACCAGATCATGTTCGGGACTGTTGTGATGAGGTTATGGGACAAGTTCAGGATATGCAGCTGAAGACTGGACTCCACTGTCACCTCTATCTTGCTGATTCGGTTGTTTGAAAGATCCAGCACTCGGACCAGAGACATTTCCTTGAGCGAGAATGAATTGAGAGTCTCTATCTGGTTGTGAGAGATGTTCAGGATGGTGATGTTCCTCATGGACTCAAAGAGTTCTGGTATTGCATCGAAAGAATTGAAACTCAAGTCAAGTTCCAACACACTCTGCACTGACTGGAAGAAGTTTGCAGGAATCTCGGTGAGGTTGTTCTTGGAGAGGTCAAGTTCCTGGATTGTGATTGGCTGGCTTAGGCTAGAGGTTATGAGAGATGAAGTTTCATTGGTTGATTGTTCAAAGCTGCACTTGATGTTGATGAGAGATATCTCAGATGTACAGCTGCAGCCGTCTCTTACTGTGAAGGAGCAAGGAGCAGAGGTCACGCAGCTGTAGAGTCCTGTCATCAACAGCAGGATGAGGGATCTGCTTGGTCCTGTCATCTTCCTGAAAATATAAGGAGAAGCTTAGTCAGTGGGGAATTGAAAGTGTTGCGTTAATATCTTGTAAATAACAACACATTCTTTAGGTCCTGTCACTGCATCCTCAAGGTATATACTAAAAAAAAAAACCTCAAAACTGGGGGGGGGGCGCTTGTCTACGGTAGGCTTGAGGAGATAACGAGCTGGTTACTACATGGATCCACTAAAGGATACAAGAGTCGCGATAATGTGGTTAAACATTATTAAAATTAAAAGAAGAAAGGGGATGCGACTCCAAACACATAGACAACCAAGCGGGTGACGACTTCAAGGTTTAAAAAAAAAACCAGAATAAATACAAAAAAGCTAGATGAGGATATGCCTGTTTTTGCACAAACCATTTTTTTCTCATATTAGTAAATTCACATTCAGTACATTTGTATGCTAGGTTTAATTAACATTTGCCTATAGATATTTGTCATCTGCATTGACATTGCAGAATTAAGAGGATGAATATTGTCATAAATGGAAAAAGATTATATGATAAATGATGAAACTGATCACAAATCTGATGTGACATATCATATAACATATTATTAGAAAGTTTGAGATTTTTTATTTTAAATTGCAAATTATGTAAATAATATTTCTTCTTTTTCACTGCAAAACATTGGTATCAAAACTTGTTATTCATAAATAATTGTTTGAACTGATTTGGAATTGGGCTTTTAATCTGTTTACGATTTTGGAAATATATCTATACATTTGCAAATTAATAAATGATAAATTTTCAATAAAATAAGTATCAGATTCCCCTTCAAGTTTAACCGATAAAATAATTCAAACACAAATACACATTCTAAAAAAATATTTGGCTTATCAAAACAAAGTTTTCTTGAAGTAGACAAATTGATTCAAAAGAAGTCTTTCAAATGTATCTAAGTGTAAGAAGGTTTAAATCCCTATCATCATTTGCTGAAAAAATAATCAAAAGCTAGTTAAATAAGTAATTTTTTTACCTTATGTTGATGTTTTCTTCAGATAGAATCCACATGTGCGTTTTATCTAGCCAACCGTTTGTTGTTACTTGTTAACCATCTTAGTCTCAAACACTCTTAAACCTTTACTGGCATAGTCTTGTGTGTTACTTATTAACCCTTTAAGTCCCAAACACTCTCAAAAGTTTGCTGGCATAGTCCTGTGTGTTATTTGTTAACCCTTTAAGTCCCAAACACCCAAAAAATTTGTTGGCATAGTCCTGTGTGTTATTTGTTAACCCTTTAAGTCCCAAACACTCTCAAAACTTTGTTGGCATAGTCCTGTGTGTTATTTATTAACCCTTTAAGTCCCAAACACTCTCAAAACTTTGTTGGCATAGTCCTGTGTGTTATTTGTTAATCCTTTAAGTCCCAAACACTCTCAAAACTTTGTTGGCATAGTCCGGTGTGTTATTTTTTAACCCTTTAAGTCCCAAACACCCAACAAATTTGTTGGCATAGTCCTGTGTGTTACTTGTTAACCCTTTAAGTCCCAGGCACTTTCATACCCTCGCTAACATGTTCCCTTGAGAAGTTGACACTGTAATTCTTTTATTATGACAACCCCATTTAGCAGACAACAGCCTTGTAGTCGTATGGTGTTGTTGATAATTAACCCTTTCAGAGACAACGGTCAAATACTTTCACACTTTCACTTCTGCATTGTGTTTGGGAAATGTTGATGCTGATGAAATGTTTATTTACTGTCTTTAGACAAAGCTAGAATGTTTGTTTTTGGTTGCTAAAATACTTTCAATTTTACTTTTTGTTTGGGAGTTTTGAATGTTTTGCTGTGTTCTCTTCATTCCGCCAACAACTGTTTCAAGAATTTTAGTTTTATAGATAGTCTCTCAATACACACACAAAATCATGTCTTTTATGATTGCTAAATGTTTTCTTAGTGTTTTCTCCATTTAGGAAGCGTTTGAATTTGGTTAAATAAAGTTGACCCTTTGTGAGTTAATGCTTAATCACACTCCTTAAACATATATTTGACAATCTTAAATATATATAAATCTACAAACTGCTACTTTAGTTTTTGAAGATTAAATGAGAATCTTTCAAATCCTCTAAGGAGTATTTTCAAGACAACAAATTTTCTATTAAAAATATCTATAATATTTTCTTTTAGTGATTAGACATATTTTGACCTTATTACACTAACCAAGATCTTATCATGCTTATCAGGATAATAGTGTTTGAACCACACAATATGTATTTCTTCACTGTCGACGACCTCATTATCCAGTAGGAGTGGCCTTTATCTTATTATCTTCTCTTGTATACATTCTCTGTACGAATCCACTACTTAACTTTTAATGAAATATTCACTTAAGCCTCTGTAGCCTATGTAAAACCACTTAGTACTGTGTTTGATGATGGGAACCCACTTAAAAAGCTTTGTTACTTTGAGATATATTCAAATTGTCTTTTAGTGTCTCTATTATGTGAATTAGGTCATGTTTTGTTGTTACCAACAATATCTTTTGTCTCTTTGGTAATAATAGACAAACATTGTGTCTAAAATCTGTGTCAAATTGTATTATTTACTCTAATACCTCAAATCTAGTTAAAACTAGCTGTAATGTATACGTCCCCTAAGTCCTCGCGTTACATCTAGCTACTAACCCACCTGATCCGTATCGAGCATGCACGGAAATCATCCAATTGAAACAGAACTGGCTGACCTCTTTGAATCGGGTGTCGTTAGGATTTATTTTGTATTTTACACATTATGAGCAATGGGTGAAACGGTACGCTTGAGGTTCGGTTCGGTACGTATTGCGGTACAAAACCCTCGGTTCGGTACATTTTCGGTTCGGTACAAAACCAAGAATGTCCGTTGCCATTTTGATTACCTTTGAACGAGATCTCACGATATCAAGTCATTCAAACACTTTCGTTTATATTAGGCAATCACGAAGTCATTCACACACTATTGTTTGTAGAGAATAAAAGGCCCTATTTGATTGTTTGAATGAAGTATGCATTCGGTATATGTACCGCAAATTGAAGTTAATGCACCGTGTACCGAACCGAAAGCAAAAGACCGCGGTTCAACTACAGTAGTTGTGATCCGTTTCACTCTTAATGAGCATAAATATCAATAATTTAATGTATGACTTATTGGACATAATCATTACAGCTTGTTGTAACTAGATTGTCCGATTTTCGTGCATTTCGAGCAAGTTTTAACAAGATTGTAATACCCCCAGTGTGATTGTTCACTGTTATCACTACGTTTAGATTGCATACTATATTACATGAAGAATTGCATCAAACTATTATCTATCACTCCAAATTTACCTCACTCTTTTAGTTGCCTGTCTGAGTTAATGAGTGACATCAGAGGTATATATGTTTGTATTTGAAGAAAACAAAGTCTAGTTGAGATAACGTAAATAGGTACATCGATGCACAAACTTTTGGTGTTTTGATGTATGTTAAATATATTCATACTTTACTCAAGAGTTTACAACTCCCTCAACAATCTTGAACAGCTTTGCTTTACTTATGTATCCCTTTCCACACCAGAAGATTACCTATCGGTACTATAATGTCATTGATAACAAGTAATGCTGTTAGCCCTTCAAGGCATTTTTAGACAGAACCTCATAAAACATAGAAAATAACATGAATTTATATGTTGTATAGATGATTATTTATTGACTAACAAACTGCTTATGGTTGATATTCCCTGACCTGCATTAAACAATGACAGACAGACAGACAGACAGGGACAAACAGACAAACAGACAGACAGGGACAGACAAACAGACAGACAGATTAATTGAGTTTTTTTAACCTCTGGCTCATACACCATACAAATACAATATGAACCTTTTGCATACTTAATACTGTTCACAAGATATATTATTAAATCATACATAACCCACCCACTATTTAGAGACTCATGTTTATGGTTTAAACATAATTAGTTCAAGTTTATCTCTCAACATTTATGTTTAAAACTATCATTTATGCAGCATATTAACCATGTGTCATTGTCTCAGTTCAAGTGTTTGCCAGCGAATGGTTAGATAGTGGAGTTTTTAAGATCTTAACAGTAGCAACCCTTGTTTAGTGTGAAGGGTTAAACAATACAGGCTTTCCTCCAACAATAATGTCAACCATCAAAATAGAAGTTTGTAAATTACAGCATTCAAGTGAGAATCAGCTTGCCTTGTATCAGGTCATGGTCCAGTGTTTGAATGGCTAAATTGAGTTTTAGCACAGAGCCCATGCGTACATTAAAAACATTGTTTCAATGTTTTGGATAATGGGTCAAAGAATTGCGTTGTTACTTTTGTGGATTAGGTTGATTAACATCAACATCTATTTTTTTCATCTTTTAAAATAATAATGATAATGCATTTTTATTGCACCTGATATCCAACTAAACGCTGCTCAGCGGTGCTTTACATGGACAAAGTCATGAGTACAACTCGGTATTTAAAAGTGTTGGGAGAACAGATTATGTCTTTACAATGTTTGATTAGGCGCTTGACATCCTGTCTAAAAATAGTTCTGGTAGGGATGACAGATTATGTCTTTGAATACTGGCGGAACGAGTTGATGAGGGAATGCTGAAATCATTAGCAATATTCAGCTTACCTTTCGTCTAAACATTTTTCACAGCTCCAGCGTTTGACAGAAAATGATGTTGAGTTACGAAGAGCTAAACAGTTGCAACCCTTTGATTTACATTGTTTGAAGGGTTAAAGTAGCACAATGTTACGAAGAAAACTTTTGAACCAGAATTGGCTTACCTTGGGTCAAGTCATTTTCTCAGCTCCGATGTTTGACAGAATATGATGTGAGTTATGAAGAGCTAAACAGTAGCAAGCCTTGTTTTTAACATTGTGTGAAGGGTTAGATTAGCACAATGTTACGAGGAAAACTTTTGAACCAAAATCAGCTTACCTTTGATCAAGTCATTTTCTCAGCTCAAGTATTTGACAGAAAATGTTGTGGAGCTTTAGAGAGCTAAACAGTAGCAAGCCTTGTTGTGAATATTGCGTGAAGGGTTAAAGTAGCACGATGTTACGAGGAAAACTTTTGAACCAAAATCAGCTTACCTTTGATCAAATCATTTTCTCAGCTTAAGTATTTGACAGAAAATGTTGTGGAGTTTTAGAGAGCTAAACAGTAGCAAGCCTTGTTTTTAACATTGTGTGAAGGGTTAGATTAGCATGATGTTGAAAGAAAACTTTTGAACCAGAATTGGCTTACCTTGGGTCAAGTTATTTTCTCAGCTCCGATGTTTGACAGAATATGATGTGAGTTATGAAGAGCTAAACAGTAGCAAGCCTTGTTTTTAACATTGTGTGAAGGGTTAGATTAGCACGATGTTGCAAGAAAACTTTTGAACCAGAATTGGCTTACCTTGGGTCAAGTCATTTTCTCAGCTCCGATGTTTGACAGAATATGATGTGAGTTATGAAGAGCTAAACAGTTGCAACCCTTGTTTTTAACATTGTGTGAAGGGTTAAAGTAGCACAATGTTACGAGGAAAACTTTTGAACCAAAATCAGCTTACCTTTGATCAAGTCATTTTCTCAGCTCAAGTATTTGACAGAAAATGTTGTGGAGTTTTAGAGAGCTAAACAGTAGCAAGCCTTGTTGTGAATGTTGTGTGAAGGGTTAAAGTAGCACGATGTTACGAAGAAAACTTTTGAACCAAAATCAGCTTACCTTTGATCAAATCATTTTCTCAGCTCAAGTATTTGTCAGAATATGGTGAGGACTTCTGAGCTAAACAGTTGCAACCCTTGTTGTGAATATTGCGTGAAGGGTTAAAATAGCACGATGTTGCGAGGAAAACTTTTGTTTTTGTGTGTGATTAGGAAGAGGGAGTTGACACCTGAGTTGAGGCGGAGACCAGAGAGTGAAAGTCTCTCGGATTGTTGTCGGAGCGTGGTTGTCGGCAACCTCTTGTTGTCTGGTGTTTAACAAGTGTTAACATCTTGTCATTGTTCTACGGCTGAACTAGCAATTCACAATGAAATTCTTCGGATTTATTACAAATTTGTTTCGGTGTCAAGTGTTTGTTATTGATGGGAAACCAAACTTCAACCTCTGTTAGCCCATGAGCAACCCAACTGATTTAATTTGTGACAATCAGGTCTTTCAATTAAATACATGAGTTGGAAAAATGAATTAGATGGGACTAAATGGGAAAGTTGAATTTTCATATTGGTATTTTAAAAGAGATCAGTTAAAGCAAATTCGATTCAAATATACTGTGAACTGTGATTTTAATTTTATAATTATACAAAATCAGCAAGCTATTTATGCCACAGATGAATTAAAGTTTAACCAAATACCATTGCCTGAAAGAGTTATTGTTTAGAAAGGTTAACCTTGAGAATCAGTACTTAAAATCATCAAAAGAATATCTATGCTAAAACATACCCCCAATTTCCTTTTCGTTTTTTCCAAGGTGAGTTCAAAATTGAAATATATGTTGAAACGACTCAAAAACCTTCTGGCAATAAAAATTCTATTCTAAAAATAGTTTTCAAAAATAAGAAAAACAAACACATTTATAATGTAAACTTAAAAAATCACACAGGATATAAACAGACTGCAGCCATCCATGAAATAAGAATTGTAAATATAAGCCTTTATTGTTAGAACTGCCCTCTGTTTAGCGATCCGAATCACAAAGAATGATTGAAACTGATAGCTGTAGGTAGTCATAAAACGCATGTTTAATTCTGTTATTGCTGATCAAAATTTCAAGGGTTGCTGGCAGGTGATGTTAAATTCACAGCATGGAACAAAAATATATGCAACTCACAATTAAAACCATTATCATAATCTCAGCCCTGAGCGAGTAGACTTTTAGGTGCCATGGAAAAGGGGGCGGGATATTGCAGTGGTAAGCTAAGTGGCTTCGGATCGAGAGGACTGTGGTTTGTATTCCCCCAGGGACTCAGGTTTTGATTGCAGTAGTGAGCTGGTCTACAGGCAGTAAGGTTTTGTTGCAATGCTACACTGAATTTCAGTGCATGACCACCCATGGTTCACTAGTTTCAGCCGATGCTCGTGGGTTTCACGTCAATGCAAAGCCACAGTAGCTTTGAGGGCTTTCTCTTTGCAATAATACTAGCAGCCATGATATTAGTGAAATGCTCTTGAAAGCGGCATTAAACCCCACATCACCTCACCTTACCTCCTCAGAGTTTGTGATGACTATCTGATAAGATTCTAGTTGCTTCAGGAGGTTTATCTAATGGAACCTGTGATGTAGGCACGCCCCAACTAACACAGGGTGTTCCTAGCTTTCAGAGCCACTTGTGATACTGTTAGCATAGATATTGCTGACCTTTATTACCTACGAGGGCAGTCATATTGAGGTTCATATTTTTAATATGTTGCCCTAGGGCAAAATATCACTTTTTCATTGTGACGTCACGTTACAAACAATGCTTTGACGTCACGGTTCACCTATGACGTCACAATCTATACGGGTCGGCGGCGGCTAGTCCGGCTATGCTGAGAAGTAGGTTAAGAGTATTTTCTTTAATTTTGCGACTACGGTAATAAACAGAATATCATATTCGTGTCCATGACATACTATGTTTACAACACTTGTGCCTAGATATTAGTATATCACTCGCTCTCGCTCGGGAAATACTAATATTTAGTCACTCGTGTCGTAAACATAGTATGTCATGGACACTCATATAATATCCTCTATGTAGCATAGATTAACCTTAAGTACTTTACAATGATTTGTGTGTACATGACTCCCCTGACAGAACATTAAGAGGATGTCATCACTATTCAACATCAACATGGATTGTCAATTTGTTATACTAGTCCTTTCACCCCTGCAGGGGCGGAATATCATAATTGTTAGCGCATTCAGTTTCTGATTAAGAGGTTTGTGGTTCGAATCCCGCCAGGGGCTCAGTATTTTTGTCCGCAGTAGAGAACTGATTTAAGCGCAGTCATGTTTGGGTGCAATGCTGACTTTCAGTGCAGTACTACCAATGGTTCACTAGTTCCAGGTTTCACTGCAATACATAGCCACAATAGTGTTGCGGCCTTTCTCCCTGCAATTATACTAGCACCAATGATATAAATGAAATACTCATAAGCAGCATTAAACCCTACATCACATTGCCTCAACCACCCATTCAAGTCAGAAATCAGGCTTAAAGGAGTAGTAGCACATTTTTAGGGGGAATAGAAGGTGATGTCAGGAAAATGAAAATAAATGGTTCCAATTGAAAGACAATGTGTTTAAACTAAATGAAGCAGTAATAAATCAAATATATAATGTAAAGTTCAGCAATGTGATTCCTTTTTTTTTTACACAAAATGAATAAAAGGTGTCCACACAATATAGACGCCAATGGACTTTATGTTGATCTTTATAATTTGTTCTCTGACTATGGATGATTGGTTTGTGTAATGAGAGTTTCGACACTATCAAATTAATTCAAAAGTTGTTACCTTGAAGTTTAAATTTTCCATGGATTTCTCTTTATTGTTATATCAAATACTTAAATAAAAGTACCGAGGGTACAGAAGCTCACCTTAAAATGAATGATGTGGTAAAATTATTTAATTATACATGTAACCATCTTTTATATAATTGATTATGGCTGCCATCATGATTTTTTTATCTTTTAAAATACTAGTCTTCTTTTGGAAACCACTAGAGCTTGAACAAACATTAATACACGATTGATATAATCATGATAAGTTAACAAGCAGTAGGTTTTTGTATAACTTTTTTGTATATCTATGGCTGAATTGGTGACCATCTTGTACTTTTTAATCTTCAAAATGCTTCTTTTATGTGGGCATCCGTATTAATTTCATTATGATATCTTGATTGGTTTAGGTGTATCCATTTAAATGTCATTCATTACTTACAGGATGGTGGCCACTTACAATTGTTTTGTAGTGAATCATTAATATGATTTCAAGATTATTTCACTGATGGTTATGCTGCATGGGATATTGAGAATCCCAAAAGTACAGATTTTTCAAGGAAAATGAATGACTGATTGAGAGGAAAGTCATAAACACAGCAATGCATAAGACACGTTTATTTTGTTCACATAATATTTACATGTCAAGTGACCATGAGATGTCTTTCATTAAAGTATCAATTTATTTAACACTCATACAGTACTATAATGGTAAACATTTTTGCATTGTCAAATCAACAGAGAGATATGACAAATCAAATTTCCTTACTTTTCTTACTAAACCCTTTTCGATTTTTTTCATATTTATTCCACATCAACTTATCATGTAGATTGCTAAACACAAGGCTTATTGTAGACAAGTTTTGTGTAAGTTGTTATTCTTAGAAAGAACATATCACTGTCATGAGAATACAAGTCCATAACTTTTATTGCATACACATGGGCCATGGCCATATAGCATAATGCTCTGCCATATCAATTGGGTCAAGTTGATTATGCAACAGACTAGCAGCTGACACTGTGATGCTAGCAGCCTGCCTTGGGATGTGTATTAGTGGATAGTGGAATATCTGAACTCTGGTTGACCCCTTATGTGTGGTATTTAAAGGAATATAAGGGAGATACCATTGTTTAAAATTTAACATGTTTAATGTGATTTGGTTTTTGCAGCTAGTTGCCATAAAGATTTTAAACAAATTAATCAATTATGTTTGTCTTTCATCTTAATTTTTTTTAGAAACACTTAAAAATATAGAACAACTTGCACGACAATCTTAAATATTCCATATTTAAGATAATATTATGATTAGTAAGTTCAAATTAGAGAATTTATATGGTGCCAGTGATCACTTGATGAAAGCTTAAAATTTAATAATAATGATGTGTCATCTGCAGCTGAAAAGTCAACATGGCTGCTATTACGGCCATCTTGGATTCTCAAAACTGAAACGTCTACCTTTCTGTGAGGAATCACTATAGGTATAACATACTACAATATAAAAATGATATCTAGATTGGTTTAGAAGAAATAGTCTTTGTCATGAAATCTAATTGAAAATTCAATATGGCTGCCATGGCGGCCATATTGGATTCTCAAAACTTAAACTTCTACCTTCTGTGCGGAATCACCATAGGTATAACATACTACAATTTCAGAATGATATCTGGATTCGTTTAGAAGGAGTAGTCTTTTTCATGAAATCTAATTGAAAATTCAATATGGCTGTCATGGCGGCCATCTTGGATTCTCAAAACTGAAACGTCTACCTTTCTGTGAGGAATCACCATGGGTATAACATACTACAATTTCAAAATGATATCTGTATTCGTTTAGAAGGAGTAGTCTTTTTCATGAAATCTAATTGAAAATTCAATATGGCTGTCATGGCGGCCATCTTGGATGCTCAAAACTGAAACGTCTACCTTTCTGTGAGGAATCACCATGGGTATAACATACTACAATTTCAGAATGATATCTGTATTCGTTTAGAAGGAGTAGTCTTTTTCATGAAATCTAATTGAAAATTCAATATGGCTGTCATGGCGGCCATCTTGGATTCTCAAAACTGAAACTTCTACCTTTCTCTGAGGAATCACCATGGGTATAACATACTACAATTTCAGAATGATATCTGAATTCGTTTAGGAGGAGTAGTCTTTTTCGTGAAAGTTTACGGACGGACAGACGGACAGACAGACGGACGACGGACGAAGCGCCATGACATAAGCTTACATTTACTTTGTAAAGGTGAGCTAATAATCACTTGCAGAAATGTACCCATGACTTTTTGAAATTCCTGCAAATTTGTTGTTAACCTGCTATGTTGCTTCTGGAATACCATGTTCACACTTGTTTTGTAAAAGTCATGACACACTTCTAGGATTACAACCTCTTTCTACCTTTATGACAAGTGCAAACATTCATACGACTTTTGTGACCTTACACTAAATAAATAGGTTATTGATATGAATCTTCAACATTGGGATCCTGGTTGAATATAAAATCTTCACATCAGGGATCCTGGTTGAATATAAAATCTTCACATCAGGGATCCTGGTTGAATATAAAATCTTCACATCAGGGATCCTGGTTGAATATAAATTCTTCACATCAGGGATCCTGGTTGAATATAAAATCTTCACATCAGGGATCCTTGAATCTTCATCAGAGCTCTTTGTTGAATATAAATCTTCACAGAGATCCTGGTTGAATATATAATCTTTACACCAGTGATCAATGTTGAATTAAAATCTACACATCAGCAATCATTGTTGAATATAAAATCTTCACATCAGCAAACATTGTTTAATATAAAATCTTCACTT
This sequence comes from Steromphala cineraria, assembly GCA_916613615.1. Classification (NCBI taxonomy): domain Eukaryota; kingdom Metazoa; phylum Mollusca; class Gastropoda; order Trochida; family Trochidae; genus Steromphala; species Steromphala cineraria. The sequence goes on from OU744730.1 coordinate 11,234,147, forward strand.
TAGGTATCCTTAGTGAATATGAAATCTTCACATCAGGGATTCTGGGTGAAATAAAATCTTCACATCACATATGGATCCACAGTGAATATAAAATCTTCACATAAGGGGTCATGGTTGAATATGAAATCTTCACCTCAGGGATCATCGGCAAGTTGAAGGAAAGTCTTTCTTAACCTCACAATGATCGATGTTACTTTAAGTTTGTCACCCTTGAATGCAACAAATCATTTGAAAATCCTTAAAGATAGTTCATGACTCCAACTTCTTAAATCCTATTCAAAGTGTTCACTATTCAACGGCAATGAATAGCCAAAAATGCAACGGAATGTGTGAAAGTCCTTCTTGGTTTCTATTCTTTTGTCCCAAAATCTCTTTGAATTTCAGAAGTGACAATTCAATCTCAATGTCGCCTTTACCAAATATACAAAATACAAAAACTTCTAGGTTAAGTTCTCCCTGCATATTGCAATACACTAAAATCTTCACAGATTATATCAAGCAATTTGTCAAGCTGTCATTCATGGTATTTAGTCTTGTACATGAACTTTTATATTTCTAAATTCTCATCAAGAAACTTATAAATTCTAATATCAAATTCTGCTGAATATGTCACAGAAGGCTCCATCAGAGCATTACCTGTTTTTCCCTGTGAGAGGAAATGTTGTATAAGTAGGTTAGATAAACATATGCATGGTATTTGTGCAGTGATGAAATGTAAACCATATGTATTACAGAATGAAATCCCTCATTCCCCAGTATTTAGGTCTGAGTATGTTAACAGGCTAATTTGTTGGACCCCAGATCCTGTAAATACATATTTCGTAATTGAATCATTTTTTTTTATCAATAATTTTGGTTTGACGATTTTTAGTTTTAATTTTGCTGTTGGTTTTAGATATTAGATGGTAACAATTTAGATTTGATAAAATCATATGTCAAGGTTTAGATACCTGTGTACTTGCTGCGATGAAGATGGTGCTTTTTGTCTTTTCTAATATATTCTCCGCAAGATTCTAATATTATTACAAGGTTTATTCTCAAGTCAGATTTTTGCCTAGAATTTCAGAAATGAAATTTTGTCAACCTTTTGAGTTAAGTTAAAGTTAAAGCCTGTCCTGTCGACCTTTAGTTTATGATCATGTTTGTCTTGGAAACTCTAACAATATAATGCTGTTCTTTGATCAATTTCAATTTTTAGCGAAAGTGAATTATCATTATGGATAGAATGTATACACATTTACCAATGATTTATGATAAGATTAAGCAACAATGCATCATACCAGATCAAGGTTTTAACCCTCATAGTGCCAATTGTTGGCTTCACTTCTCATTGTTCTTGATTCTTGACTGAGTACCGTATTCGTCCTATTAAGCGCCCCGGGCGCTTAGCTTAAAAAAAATCCAAAGGTGGCGCTCTGTTATAATGAAATTTGTAATAGGGGGCGCTTATTAGGGAGGGGGGCTTATTAGGGAGGGGGCGCTTATTAGGGAGGGGGCGCTTATTAGGGAGGGGGCGCTTAATAGGACGAATACGGTATGTGCTCTTCTTTACAACTTGTCAAATACCAAACAACAAAAATGTTACCCCCTGTAATATTAACAAAGTTGCTGTTATTATGAGTTAATAACATAATTTGATAAACTGAAATGTCCCCTTGAATTTCATTACGACAATATAATACCCGGATAGAACTGTACCTTTAAAGGGGCAGTAGCACGTTTTTAGGGGGATTATAAGGTGATGTCAGGAAAATGAAAATTAATGGTTCCTATTGAAAGACAATGTATTTAAACTAAATTGAGCAGTAATAATTCAAATATATAACATAAAGTTTAGCCATGCGACTGCTTTTCCTTACACAAAAATGAATTAAAGGTGTTCACACAAAATGGCCGCCAGTGGATTTTATGTGAATCGTCATACTTTGTCCTCTGACTAAGAATGATTGGTTTGTGTAATGAGAGTTTTGTCACTGTCAAAATAATACATTTAGCATTACCTTACAACTATCAGTGAAAAATTTAAAATATAAAATTATCAAAAAACGTGCTACTGCCCCTTTAAGCACCTTAAGTTTTATTTTTCAAGCTGTTGGAACATAAGATATGTCTCCATCTATCTAGTGAATCTAAAATTAACATTACATAGAGGATATTATATGAGTGTCTATGACATACTATGTTTACGACACGAGTGCCTAAATATTAGTATTTCCCGAGCGAGAGCGAGGGATATACTGATATTTAGGCACGAGTATCGTAAACATAGTATGTCATGGGCACGAATATTATATTCTGTTTATTACCGTAGTCCCAAAACTAAAGAAAATACTCAAAACCTACTTCTCAGTATAGGCAGACTAGCCGCCGCTGACCTGTATAGATTGTGACGTCATAGGTGAACCGTGAACCGTGACGCCAAAGCACTGTTTTAACGTGATGTCACAATGAAAAAGTGATATTTTGCCCTAGGGCAACATATGAAAAATATGAACCTCGGTATGACTGCCCTCGTAGGTAATAAATGACACTATCTACACACTCAATCTATCCAGTAAATCTAAAATTAAAATGACTTGTTTGCTCTATCCGGAAGAGCTTTCTCATGCGTATGATTTATCCAGTAAATCTAGAATTACCATTATCACCAATCAGTACATTATTACAGCTTCCCTTTATCTACATCTGATGATGTCGTAGACTACTCTTCACCTGAGGGTAAATATTGATTCACACCTGTATTGCACACCTGAGTTTTGGTGCATGATACAGGTTTTATAAATACAGTAGAACACGGATATAACGAACACAGATATAGCAAACACTCAGATATAGAGAACAAATTTCAAGTCCTGTCCCTATATAGTATCATTAAAATTATATGCTTATAGCGAACACCGGATATAGCAAACTAAATTTTTTGGTCCCTTGGAGTTCGTTATATCCGAGTTCTACTGTAACACAATGCAAATTTAAGTAGTTCCATTGCCTGTATCCAACATTGTGTTTTGACCATAAATTGATTAGGTTTTGTAAAGAAAGAAATTGCTGGTTAAATTAAAAAAAATGATGAATCTGTATTGATGCTTTCACATCACAGGAGATCTGGATCAAACAAATGTGGTTTGTTGCAATGAAATGATTATGAGAAATCAAGGAGTCCAAATTTGTGTATGTTTCACAACTGTAGTTTGAAACATATATCAGAGATTCAAGGAGGGCACATTCCATATTCAAAACTACATATACTATGTGATGCTATTACAGATTTCTTAATGAATGAATGGATATTATTGTTTCACATCTGGCATTTTAATATATTCCTGGATCACATTACTTACGCTTTCTTCCATGGAAGAATGTATTAGATTTCTTTTTTGTATTGTTGGGGTTGTCTTCATGCCTGACTTATTTACTGTATAAGGTGTATGTCTGGGACATTCTGGTGTAATTTTGTTACATCTGGTACAAGTTTGATAGATTCGTAATTAACAAAAAGTAAACATCAGTTTCCAAGTAGAGTATTAAGTTACTCAGTAAGTAAAAATGATTTTGTTAGTTTGGTTTTATTATCACTTTTAATTTTAATTTTTCTAGATGTCACTAGGCATAGTTTACAAAGAGTTAATTGTGAGGTTAAACTTTCGGTTATGCTATTAGGAATTGATTTTGAAAGTTGCAAGTGAATGTGATATAAATATGGACACGGGTTCTGATCTTGTTGACTGATGTCATCCAAACCGACCATATACTGTATGGTTATTGTATTGATAAGGGCTAAGATTGCAATATAATTCTTTTGCAATTTTTTGACATATGCAGCTCATGTAAATACTATTGCAGTATATTGAATGAGCTATACAAGCTCAACTTTTCATAACATTTTACGTAGTTTTAAAGTAAATATAGATGGCATGTTAACAGGCGTAGGACAGGGGGTGAGGGCAGTAGGCAATTAATTTATTTAAGGCAACATAACCTGGATCATAAATTATAAAACATATTCATGCCGAAGGTTTTTACGGACTGGAACACCCCAACCAACCCCCCAGCCCCACCCGCCACCCTTTTTTTTGAGAGTATGTTCAGATGGATCCAAGAGCAGTAGATTGTTTGCAATGACATTGGCATACATTGATTCATTTTGGAATTATTTATTAGACAAAATGACAAAATAAGTATATAAGTTTAATATTTAAATCTACAGCAAGTCTTTTTTGCCTCTTTTGTTTTTTAGAAATGTCTTAAAGTGTGCTGCATTAGCATGTTGCTTAATTGTTTATATCATAACTCGGGAATAAGAAGGTAGAATCACCCTAACTGCCGCTGAAAAGATTTACAACGATTGGCATTAATGTAATTTGTGCATGCTATATTTAAAGATATTTTCATATTTGTTGAATTGGCACAATTATTTGTAAACAAACATTGAAATATGACAATTCTTTATGAGAATAAATCTAAGAAATGATATCTTAACATAATTTTGAAAAGATTTTCATATATATATTTTATATGATAAAACTCTGAATGACCTTTTGTGGTCTTGTTTTGGACAGCTACAAAACAAACATAGATAAGTGTTTATCTGAGATATACTTGTAGTAAAGTATTATCAAGGTTAGAAATACATGACTTAAGAAAGTATAGACTTCATTATTTATAAATTTTATATTTCTTGACATTTTATACAAAAATAACTTTTTACACCAGAATATATTGTTAGAATGAAACTACAGAGATGAATATAATTTTTGGAAATACAAAAATACGAATGTCAGATGAGAAAATCTAGGGCAAAATACTAGCAACTGAAAAATGGTGTTTTTTTTTTATAAAAGTTTAAACTAAATGAAACAACTCAATTTTGATTAAAAAATTTCTACCTAATTTTTTATTTTTTTTTTTATTTTTAAATTTCAAACTGTTTACTATGAGTAGACAACTTTCAAATGCTACAAAACTCCAAACATTATAATTCTGGTTTAAAGCTGTGATTTTTCTGCCATGACATTTAGAGAAAGTTGAGAATCTTACCTGATGTGTTGAGAGTGAGTGAAATGAGTGCGTCTCTAGTTTGCTGTGACTACTAATGCTAAGTGCTGTGAGATGTGCCCCGGGAGATGATCAACAGATAGGGACGGAGGTGTGCAACAGAGGGGAGGTGTGCAAACTGGGGGTGGGGGTGTGTGCAAATTAGGGGTGTGTGCAAATCATATATGTGGATGGTTGCTTGTAAATGAATTATAGGTTACAAATGAGATTTATGAATGCTTAGATGTAGGTGATGTACGGTATTGGTTTTGTTATGGTCTTTTAAGGCGATGTTTAGGGTAGTTTTGTCTTGTGGGGTTGTGTTCTTTTGGGGGGTTTTTTTTGGGGGGGGGGGGGGGGGGGGTGGTTTAGTTAGGTGGTGTTGGAGTGTGGTGTAGTAAGATGAGATTGTTGGTGGTGTAGTAAGTTGAGGTTGTTGGTGGTGTAGTAAGATGAGGTTGTTGGTGGTGTAGTAAGGTTAGGTTGGTGGTGGTGTAGTTAGGTGAGGTTGTTGGTGGTGTATTAAGGTTAGGTTGGTGGTGGTGTAGTAAGATGAGGTTGTTGGTGGTGTAGTAAGGTTAGGTTGGTGGTGGTGTAGTTAGGTGAGGTTGTGGGTGGTGTAGTTAGGTGAGGTTGTGGTTTGGGTAGTAAGGTGAGGTTGTGGTTTGGGTAGTAAGGTGAGGTTGTGGGTGGTGTAGTTAGGTGAGGTTGTGGGTGGTGTAGTAATGTGAGGTTGTGGGTGGTGTAGTAATGTGAGGTTGTGGGTGGTGTAGTTAGGTGAGGTTGTGGGTGGTGTAGTTAGGTGAGGTTGTGGGTGGTGTAGTAATGTGAGGTTGTGGGTAGTGTAGTTAGGTGAGGTTGTGGGTGGTGTAGTTAGGTGAGGTTGTGGTTTGGGTAGTAAGGTGAGGTTGTGGGTGGTGTAGTAATGTGAGGTTGGAGTGTGGTGTAGTAATGTGAGGTTGTTGGTGGTGTAGTTAGGTGAGGTTGTGGGTGGTGTAGTAATGTGAGGTTGGAGTGTGGTGTAGGTAGGTGAGATTATTTTGTTGCTAGTGTAGCTTCATTGGAATGGTATTATGGTCAATGTTGGTCGGTTTGGTGTTAAGGGTGTGTATTTACATTGGATTATTATAATGGTTGTGTAATGTGGGATTATGTTTATGTTGGTGTAGTTTGGTGGCGTTGTGTGTTTTTTGTTTGGTAGGATTGTGTTATGGGTGGTGTACTTTTTAGGGTTTGTGTTAAGGGAACTTGTGTTCTTTTTAGGGTTTGCGTTAAGGGAACTTTCGTTCAGGTTATGCTGTTGCTTGTGTAATTTGGTTGGTCTTTTGAGGATGGGGTGCAGTTAAGTGGGTAGTGTTATCTTGTGTTGTGTTGTGTTGAAAGTGGAGATGTGTAGTTGTGTTGCAGGTTGTAGTTTGGTTGGAGTTGGGGTGATGTAGTTATTTTTTGAACAGGCGCTTTGGATTGAGCTTTGTTGTATTGTAGTTTGGTAAGGTTGTATTGTAGTTTGGTAAGGTTGTATTGTAGATTGTAGTTTGGTAAGGTTGTATTGTAGTTTGGTAAGGTTGTATTGTAGTTTGGTAGTTTGGTAAGGTTGTATTGTAGTTTGGTAAGGTTGTATTGTAGTTTGGTAAGGTTGTATTGTAGTTTGGTAAGGTTGTATTGTAGTTTGGTAAGGTTGTATTGTAGTTTGGTAAGGTTGTATTGTGGGTTGTTTAGGTTGTATTGTAGTTTGGTAAGGTTGTATTGTGGGTTGTTTAGGTTAATGGGGTTGTGATGTAGTCGCTTTACTTTGGGTACATTTATTCTATTAAGGCATATTGTTAGCATAAATGCCTTGCATTGAAAATGATATTGTAATTATGTCATTTTGACAAGAAGTTATATCAAGTGTGATAATACTAGGTGAGAAGTAAGAGGGACCAATTACAAGATGTGTAACAAATCATATAAATACATACATAAGGTAAACTTAGCGTGTGTCTCACTTTTACAAGACAGGCTATGACCAATGAACATTGCCTCTTGTGTCCTAAAGTTACAAACAATAAAAGTCTTCTTCATTTGGCTCATCGATTACGAAGAAAAACCTTTCATGAGCTGCTAATCATATAGCCCAAAGCCTTTGTGTGAACTTTGCTCAGTTGATGTTGTGATATGAGATTATAAGGATAAGCAAACAGATAATCCCAATATCTTACCTCATTAACATGTTTATGTGTATTTGATAGAGCACATAAGGCTGACCCGTTCAGATGGGTTAGTTTTATGTAAATATTGTTTTATAAATTTTAGCAGAATAAGTTTTTTTTGCAAAGCTGAGAGATCTGGTATGATAAGTGTTTTGTCAATTGTGATTGACTTGAAAATAATTATCTATTTAGAATATTTCATATAAAAAATTGTAAAATATTCCCCTTTAACTCTTTACTGCTTGCAACTATGTCATGCCAACACCCCCTTCCTGCTTGCTAAACAAGCACCTGGACAGCTCCTTACTGCTTGCAAAAATTGTGAAATTTGCCTAAAAATAAAACTCAATTAATTCAATTTTTTGGGGGACATAATTACTGGTAATAGACCCCTCTTTGATATAAGAAGTCAATTCAGGAAATTCAATCAATTTAAAAACACTTAATTAATGCTTAATTAAGATGTATATTTCTACGCAGGGGAAAAATTTACAATTTATGTGAATGAGAGAATAAACCAGACAGGTTAAAGATATTAGGCCTTTATTTCAAAGCTACATGCATAAACATTGCAAGAAAAGTCACTTTTGGTATTTAGTATTGACAATAATGAAAACAGGTATCATTTATTTCATAAGTCATCAATGATTAAAGGGAGATAATCTGCTCAAAACTCAGCACAAGTCAACTGTCTCCTTCACTTCTAGAAAGTTTATAAGAATAAAATCCCTAGCATTCAGGTACATGTGGATGAGAAAAATTACAATTGATTACATCTACAATATGATATTCTTTAAGAGAATCATATGCTTACTTTTTAATCTTACAATATGATTGGTATTTATTATGATGAAGTATGAGGGGAAACAAATCTATACTGACAATTATCAAATGTAATTGGTAATAATTACATAAAACACTGACATATTTCTTATATTTGAATTTAAATGAGATCATGAATGAGCATGTTAAGTAAACATAAATGACTTTTTTCAATTATCTCCCTTGGATAGGCAGGTTAAGTCACTGTTCCATCACATGGTGAAGCTGTGACCCAACATCATGGTAGGCACTGTGATGGGCCAATGAACAAAAATGTTGGTTACAAGAAATGCACCCATACACTGTTTCCTTTCTCAGTCCTCTCTTGGCTCTGCACCACTTGCAGGTGGATTTCTTCCGCTGCAGGCGCACCCATCGATGCTCATGCAGAGTGGTATTGCATATAGGTAGGACGCCTGTCCGGGATCTACTTTTATGTTGAAATCCGGAGATGAGTTGTTGAGCAAGATTCATCCTGAAGTCAAGTTAGGAGAACCTCTTCTTTGCCCATTCTTGTCCGAGTAGTGCCGACTCCTTCACGGTGATAAAGGCATTTATCACGGTGATGTTGACCACAAAGTGGAAAATATATCGCCACCACTTCCTGGACGCTCGGCCAACTGGATATGCCGCCCGCAGCTGGTCACACTTGTCTACGCCGCGGAAGTGGTCCTGGTACAACGCTAGTGCGGCTGGTCTGGATACACGCGTCCGGGATCCATCCGCCTGTCTGCGCAGAGCTGGGACGTCCTCAGTCGGGTCCGATGTTGTGGAGAGGAGTGTGACCGGTCTCTTGTCCTGCCAGACATACGCAGAGAGTTGACCACTCTGGTATGCTCTAGACTCCCCCTGCTGCAGTTTGGGGAGGGTCCTGAAACACAGAGTTAAACATAAGAATTGATATAAACTATAACAGCTTGCAATTTACCCTAAAAGGCTTAAACCATAGAACATTCATACATGGGTTTTTTTTTTTTAAATGTTTAGAATAATGATATGTTAACTATTAGGGGTAATTACTGTTGACCCCAAAGTAACTATTGCAATAGTGATAGTCTATTGTGACTTACAATTGCAATAGCGATAGCCTATTGGAACCTGCCATTGCGATACTATTGCTATAGTTAATTGATATTATTAAAATAAAGAACATGATTTCTTACAATTTCTTCTCTCAAGACACAAAGTGATACACTATTGCTGAACTTCACTAATACAACGAGGGATGTTCTCTTAAGAGATGTAACTACTTCTTTGTTTTAAAGTTTTTTTTACATCTTGAAACTCTTGATCAGTTAGTTTTCAACTCTAATAATACCTAGAGTTGTGTGTGAAGTCTCAAAGGTTCAAATTCTTTGATTTTTAATGACAAAACATGTAGACTAATGAAACTAAGTACCTGAATTCTGATGGAAGGCCTTTCCTGTTGGATCTCACTGTGCCACAAGAGTATATGCCATCTTCCTTCAAGGATATCAGGAGTGGAATGGAAGTGAACCAGCTGTCAAAGAAAACCTGGGGATTTTTTCCAGCCAGCTCTGATGTCAACTCCTTGGTGATCTTGAATCCCAAACCCTGTGGTCCGCCATCACCCTCCACAAGTCTTCCCATGTACACCTGAAAATACAATGATACATTATTATTCTGTAAAGTGTTTTATTTTTTGAATGTCAGTTTGAAATTGGGCAGAAACTATTATAAGAATCTAAAAAATCATGGATTATTTACTATTGACATAATTATCAATAGAAATTACACAATAAATATGCTATTTATTTGAATAAGATGTCAATATAAAGACTATTACCCGAGCAAGTGTGTCATATGATTTTTACGAAACAAGTGTGAATTTTTGTATTATCCGAGCGAAAGCGAGGGTAATACACTAATTTGCACGAGTTTCGTAAAAGTCATATGGTACACTTTCGAGTGTAATAATTTCTTTATTACCCATTTTATTCCATTTGAAAGTCATGAAAAAAGCCAGAAAACGGCCTGTTTCCTTTGCGACGGCGCGCTTCAGTGACTTCCATGAACAATTATTGTTTAAAATGACATCACAGACAACGAAATACGGGAACTCGGCAGAAACAGACGTTGCTAAGCAAAAGTGATATGTGCACATGTGATCATATTGAAAATATTAACTCGGTTATTTTAAACCATATGGGCAATAAAATCAATCTTATTACAAAATAACACAATTGATAATAAACACTATGTTTTACTCTAACCTTGAAATTGTGGCAAAATCCAGATCTACTGTCACATAGCATCCAAATCTTAAAACCTCTCTTGACAGGTTTTGAGGGTATATATTGTACAGCAGTATGCCTCCCCTTGAAACCAACTATCCCTTCATCTAGGGATAGGTGTTTATTTGGGGCATAATTTTGCTTGATGTTGGCAAGTGTATCAGTTAGTAAAGGCCTAACTTTTACCAGGGGGTCAACGTCATTGACCTCATCATTGATGTGCAGGTATTGAAGTATTTTGGCAAATCTAGCACATGGCATCACATTAATAAATCCTTGATTCTGCAGAAAAGAGTTCTGGGACCAATAGAGTTTATAACACGGCAATCGAACAATGCCCATCATGATACAGAGCCCAAGGAATGCTTCCAACTCCTGTACAGTTGTTTCATACCAACATCTGTCATTGAATGTGGCAGCAAACCTATTTGTCTCTGTGCATATATTACTGATAGTGCCAGGGCTCAGGTACAGGTGAAGAAAATCACGTTCATTGGCGGTTGCAACATTCAGTGAATGACAGGGCCCAGAAGCTGCCACAAACTCCTCCGTATATACTGGCACAAAGTCATTGGTCCAGGAAACATTGTTTACATTCACATCATCAACAGGATCATTTTCAAACATAGTGTCAAGCATGTCAAATTCATTACAATCATCATCACTATCACTTTCGAATGCAAATTCAAAATCATCAGAATAATCACTATCGTCTTCATCACTTCCATCAGTTTGTGATGGATGCCACGAAAAATCACTAGATTCCTGCGACATCTTGCAGGATGTCGTCTGTTGGTTTACACCTGTCAATCAAATTTGACAGCTTCGCTTGTGACAGTGCCCTGAATATGGATAGTCATTCCCGCCCTTTCCACTTTGTTGATAAATACGTTTTTCCGAAAGCAGATATACCTCTTTTGAAATAATATTCTAAACAATAACAATTATATGACTTATACTCACCTTAACAGGCCCGATGGCAACATTATAGCCGCTCGTACTCCTCTAATGTTGACAGTTGACAGGGCCGTCATCACGATATCGTAATATTCACTTCCGGGTCGCGTAGCACGATACTAATAAACAATTCGCGCTATACAATGAGCTCAAAGTTGCTAATAAACACTCAACACCATTCTTATTTAGAATTTATCCCTTTCAGTGCTTTGAGAATTATGAAACAACAGCATTATGATTTATTTAACGTGAGCATGTCAAGACATAAGCGGTCCCTTGTGTGTACCCGCTCTTCGCTGATTGGCTAAAACTACGGCAAACTTTATTTTTAGACATTTGGAAATTCCACTGTTGACAGGTTATCTTTGGGAAATTATAACTTAATAAAAGGACATATATTATTTCAAATTAGTCAGAACAGGTCTGATGTATCTACAGAATCGTTTTAAAACGGGAAATTCACATTACTCATTGTTGTTTGTTCTGGGAAACGGCTAGACTTGCGTAAGTCTTGAAAGGCGTAGAATCGCGTAGAAAAGCAGTAAAGGGCAGAGGCGTAGAATCGCGTAGAAAAGCAGTAAAGGGCAGAGGCGTAGAATCGCGTATATAAGCAGTATAGGGTTAAAGGCTGCTTCTATTAAATGACTTTTTCTTATCCTGACTTGTGACATTTGTTTATAGAGTTGCTACTTGTTTTGATGAATCGTATAACTACAACATCAACGCAATTCTCTATATCTTTCATTTGGTGTATTGAGGCAAACTGAACTAAATATCACCAAACATTCATTTGGACATGATCCCTTGAATACATGGTTGCAATGATACCTGGTTACCTACATCTTATTCTGATGTTTATGACTGTGAATTGACTAAAACACACATATTATCTTTGTCTTGTTTTGCACCCCATTTGATTATGGTAACAATTAATTTTGAATTCCTCAAATTTGCTTTTTGGTTACAGTTCATCAGTTATATATCCAGCTCATTGTATTGATTTTGAAAAAATTTAATCATGTCATTGCTGTCACCTTTGCCCTGGATAAGAGACACCACTGTTCTTTTTCCCTAAATCATCATTTCAACTTCATGTTTCAGACGGTCAAGTCAATGCTGTCATTTCCTTCCATCTTCTATCAAGTTTTTCGAAGATAATTTTGTTTACATCAATCATCAATAAACCTATTTTCAGATGGAAATTATCAAGATCTTTAGTTAACTTGATTATCAATATACCATCTTGTTCCAGACGATCGTGTCAATGCTATCAGTGCCGGCCATCTTCTACCGACCGAAGGGACGAGAGGAGGACTCGGACGCAGCAAGAGAAAAGTTCCAGGTGCCGGAGAGCGACCATCTGACGTACCTCAACGTCTACCAGCAGTGGAAGCGTAATGCGTATGTAGAGTAACTTGATTATGTTGAAATATTAAAGTTGTTGCGTCTAGATGGTTATATTTTCATTCTTGTAATATATTTTTTTTCTCTACTATGTACTTACAAATGTTCCGACAGGTGCAATTTCACAATTTGGTATAGTAGTTCTTATCATACCAGCAAATCTTTACTGGAATATCTAGCAATGTTTCAGTTAAGATCTCTACTATGTACTCACAAGTTGGTCCTATGTACTCACAAGTTGGTATAGTAGTTCTTATCATACCAGCAACAAAATCTATACTGGAATATCTTGCAATGTTTGAGTTAAAATCTAAGGTGGGGCCTCCCCCTTATTATGCTGCTTTTTTAGTGGTTTCACAAATCTATTACCTTTTTCATCAAAGACATAAGTGTAACTTGTAGTGGCCCTGGTCAAGGATTTTCAAATCACAGCAAAATTTCATTCACTCGATTTATGTTTATAGATATCATTAAATGCTCGATAAGAAATAGAGTAGACTCATCAATCATGTGTTTTGCAATAGGTTTACAATTTTGCCCTAGACTATTTTTGCAACAAAACAGTCTGCATTCAACCACATGCTTTACCCAAATTAGAGTTCAGGGCAAAGCCCTACTTCATTACAAAACACATGATTGTTTAATTTCCTATTTTCAAGTTGTGCAGTGAGATATTCATGAAGTCCTCACTCAATGGAACAGGTATTCAATCATGTGTTTTGCAATAAGTTTACAATTTTACCCGTGACTATTTTCGCAACAAAACAATTTTTCTTCAATCACATTTAAGACTTCAGGGCAAAGCCCTACTTCATTACAAATTACAAAATAATTTCCTAATTTCAAGTTGTGAAGTGAGATATTCATGAAGACCTGACTCAATGCTACAAGTTGAGTAGTGCAATATGCCCGACTCCATGTTACAGGTACTCGGCCTCCTGGTGTAACGAGCACTTCATTCACATCAAGGCCATGAGGAAGGTGAGTTAATTATTGTTACAGGTGGAGAAACACAGTTTATTAGTTGTTATCATTCAGAGGAATAACTTCACGTGGAAGAAGGATGAACCAGACTATGAACCCCCTTCAAAATGGATTTCAATTTGTCATGTTGTCATGTTTTCTTATCTAAAAATTATCCAAATCCACTAGGAAGAGTTTCTACTCTGGTTAATCCAACTTTCATAAAAAAATTATGTTAGGTCTGTGCATTGGTCATTGTATTCATGTCAACTATAATGCAAGAATATAAAAAGGATATAATTTGAAAGTCCATGACATATTTTTTCATGTGCTCTGTGAAATCTTATGATAAATATAACACCATTGAAATTATTTGTCTGAATCTCAATATTCTCTGCCCAAGGTGCGGGAGGTGCGGCAGCAGTTGAAGGAGATCATGGACCAACAGAAGATGGAGATGATCTCGTGTGGCAACGAGTGGGACATCATCCGCAAGTGTATCTGCTCCGCATACTTCCACCAAGCTGCTAGGCTCAAGGTGAGTTGGTGATGTCCATGAAACCAATCTGATTAGAATCAACTGTGTTAAAAGTAGTAAATGTTAAGAAGTATTGACTGCTCGTCTGCAGGGAACTATATTATAGAAGTTTCATATGAGCACTTTCTATTTAGGCGGGGTAGCGCAGTGGTTATGGCGTTCGGCTTCCAATCAGGAGGTCCGTGGTTCGAATCCCGCCAGGGGCTCGGCGACATTGTCTGCAGTAGAGAACTGTTCTACACGCAGTCAGGTTTGCGTGCAATGCTACACTGAATTTCAGCGCGGTACCACCCATGGTTCGCTGTTTCCAGCCGATGCTTGCAGGTTTCACCGCAATACATAGCCACAATAGTGGTGCAGGCTTTCTCCCTGCAATGATACTAGAATCTGCAATATAAGTGAAATACTCATCACCTCACCTCACCTCACCTCACCTTTTTAGAAGTATTGATATCAGCCCTCATGTTCTGACCTGAACCTTAGCTAGCATTTTCAAGATCTCAGGCAAAAGAATTAGGTGTCAAATGCTAGACATATGAATTTCAACATAATAGAGGCAAGATGTTTTGGCTGTAACTTTTGGATTGTTGCCTCTTTTTGCTATGTGGAAATTCATATGTCTTGTTCTTCACTTTTTATTGCACAAATGAACAAAAATTTGAATGAAATATTTGATGTACAATGAAAATCAAGGTGTATTCTGATTTCTGAATTTTCTCTCAGGGTCTCGGAGAGTATGTGAACTGTCGGACAGGCATGCCCTGTCATCTCCATCCAACCAGTGCTCTCTTCGGGATGGGGTACACGCCCGACTATATCGTGTACCACGAGCTTGTCATGACTTCAAAGGTAATATTGATTTTAAACAAAACTTTAAGGATAATTTTGGTAGTAATAAGTTGCAGGCCTTCAGGAGTTATCTCCCGTCACTCAAATAATGCATAGTTTACCTACTTTGTGATTGTTACCAATCAATCTAGTCAGACGTATGGCATTGGATTAGAAAATGTTGCCCTACAAGAAATACGTGGCTAGGTTAGCAAGACAAACTGTGCAAGGTCTTAGTTGGAGTCCAACTAAGCTGAAGACAACGTCTCAAATACTTGTCAATCATAACCATGACTTCAAAGGTAATGAAATGTCATTAGCAATCTTTAGGAAACTGCTCTACATAAAATATTGTTTTGGGTGCATTGATGCTTTTAGATTCAATGCAACAAATTGATCACTAGTTCAAATAGATGCTAGTCAATCAAATAGTCAAATAGATGCTGAATCAACTGCAATGAATGAGATGGACCCAAATCCATCAGCAATCTTGAGGGAACTGTTTTCAATTAAATATGGTTTGGGTGTATTGCTGCTTTGAATTTCAGCAGTTCAAGCTGATGCTAGTAGATTTCAGTGCAATAAACTCAGAGTGAGATGAAATTGAACTCACCTTTTTGTTCTGTCTCCAGGAGTACATGCAGTGTGTGACCTCAGTGGACGGAGAGTGGCTGGCGGAGCTCGGACCCATGTTCTACAGCATCAAGGATGCCTCCAAAACAAGACAGGTTCGTCAATTTGGTTCAATCGTATTCTTGTGTGTGTTATCCATGTTCGAAAGCATCTCCAATATGATTTAGGGCATCTCCTAATATGCCCTTGAGCATCTCCTAAGTGCTCTAGAGCATCTCCAATATCTTCTAGAGCATATAAAAAATGCTCTAGATCATCTCCAATATGACCTAGAATGCTCTAGAGCATCTCCAAAATGTTCTAGAGCGTCTCCAAAATGCACTAGAGCGTCTCCAAAATGCACTAGAGCGTCTCCAAAATGTTCTACAGCGTCTCCAAAATGTTCTACAGCGTCTCCAAAATGCTCTAGAGCTTCTCCAAAATGTTCTAGAACATCTCCAAAATGTTCTAGAGCGTCTCCAAAATGCACTAGAGCGTCTCCAAAATGTTCTAGAGCGTCTCCAAAATGTTCTAGAGCGTCTCTAAAATGTTCTAGAGCGTTTCCAAAATGTTCTAGAACATCTCTAAAATGTTCTAGAACATCTCTAAAATGTTTCTAGAGCGTCTCCAAAATGTTCTAGAACATCTCTAAAATGTTCTAGAACATCTCCAAAATGCACTAGAGTGTCTCCAAAATGCAGTAGAGCGTCTCCAAAATGTTCTAGAGCATCTCCAAAATGCACTAGAGCATCTCTAAAATGTTGTAGAGCGTCTCCAATATGTTCTAGAGCGTCTCCAAAATGTTCTAGAGCGTCTCCAAAATGTTCTAGAGCGTCTCCAAAATGTTCTAGAGCATCTCCAAAATGCACTAGAGCGTCCCCAAAATGTTCTTGAACATCTCTAAAATGTTCTAGAGCGTCTCCAAAATGTTCTAGAACATCTCCAAAATGCACTAGAACATCTCTAAAATGCTCTAGAGCGTCTCCAAAATGTTCTAGAACATCTCTAAAATGTTCTAGAACATCTCTAAAATGTTTCTAGAGCGTCTCCAAAATGTTCTAGAACATCTCTAAAATGTTCTAGAACATCTCCAAAATGTTCTAGAGCATCTCCAAAATGCTCTAGAACATCTCTTAAATGTTCTAGAGCGTTTCCAAAATGTTCTAGAACATCTCTAAAATGTTCTAGAACATCTCTAAAATGTTTCTAGAGCGTCTCCAAAATGTTCTAGAACATCTCTAAAATGTTCTAGAACATCTCCAAAATGCACTAGAGTGTCTCCAAAATGCAGTAGAGCGTCTCCAAAATGTTCTAGAGCATCTCCAAAATGCACTAGAGCGTCTCCAACGTCAAAATGTTCTAGAACATCTCCAAAATGTTCTAGAACATCTCCAAAATGTTCTAGAGCGTCTCCAAAATGCACTAGAGCGTCTCGAAAATGCTCTAGAGCGTCTCCAAAATGCACTAGAGCGTCTCCAAAATGTTCTAGAGCGTCTCCAAAATGTTCTAGAGCATCTCCAAAATGCACTAGAACATCTCCAAAATGCACTAGAGCGTCTCAAAATGCACTAGAGCGTCTCTAAAATGTTCTAGAACATCTCTAAAATGTTCTAGAACATCTCCAAAATGCACTAGAACATCTCCAAAATGTTCTAGAACATCTCTAAAATGTTCTAGAACATCTCCAAAATGCACTAGAACATCTCTAAAATGTTCTAGAGCGTCTCCAAAATGTTCTAGAACATCTCCAAAATGTTCTAGAGCGTCTCCAAAATGTTCTAGAACATCTCCAAAATGTTCTAGAGCATCTCCAAAATGCTCTAGAGCATCTCCAAAATGTTCTAGAACATCTCTAAAATGTTCTAGAGCGTCTCCAAAATGTTCTAGAACATCTCTAAAATGTTCTAGAACATCTCTTAAATGTTTCTAGAGCGTCTCCAAAATGTTCTAGAGCATCTCCAAAATGAACTACAGCATCCCCAAAATGTTCTACACCATCTCCAAAACAGACAGGTTTGTTCACTTTGTGTTTCATTCTTTGTTATGGGAGAGGATTCTCTATGGACAGCTCTGTAGGGTTTCATTTAAGATAACAAAAACATTTCAGATATAAGAAAAATTAGGGGGGTTATGTTTGCTATTAAATTAATGATAAAGGGCTTAACCCCTAATATGGTAAAAAGGTTAGGAGGGCTGGGAGGGCAATATCTATCCTTCTCTCAATTGTCCCCTATTACAAAACGACAAGCTCTAATTCCTTCTCTGTATCTGCTGACTGCAGGAGCGTAAGAAGGCCGCGGCGGATGAGATGGTAGCTATGGAGGAGGAGATGAAGAGGGCGGAGGAGCTCATCAAGGCACGGAAGGAACATCAGGACAAGGCCTCAACCTCAGTCAGAAAGTGAGTTACCTCTATGTCTTTATATGAAAATAGGGCAAGGTTTTCAATCTCCCTGACATGGCCTCCTTCTCAGTCAGAAAGTATTTTTATTTTACAAGTTCAATGTAAAAATGACCTGATTGTGCATGTTGCTTCCTATGTAAACATCGACTCACCAACTCGCTGGGCTGACAGATAGTCGTGCTTGGTCTCTTGATTGTTTTCATCTGCATCATATATCCTAGGTATAGGCCGACCCCCCTTCTTTGACCTCCTAATTTCTGGTATCAAATTCTCGGTTTATATCTGGTCATATACGGTAAGTTTGCGTTATGTCTGTGCATAGGTGTTATGATGAGATACCTTTTAGAATATAGTTTGAAAATAATTATTTCAATTCATTGATGGCAGTTGTTCCAGTACTCATGCTCTTTTGTCAAGGGCATTGTGGGATGTTATGCTATAGTCAAACAACACTGCTCTGGTTGTAACATGATGTCTAGTTGTAAGTTCAGTCAAGAGACTTCAACCTTTCAGCGTCTAGAGTTTTAAGTTTCCAAAACAGATTCAAAACCTAATATAAAAATCATCTTTAATGATGGAGGTGAGGTTGAGTCATTGATTCAAACGTCAGTAGAATGTAATCGAGAATTGTTCACTTTCAGAACAAATATCGCCACTCCAGGATTGAAAGATGCTGCAACTCCTTATTCAACACCTAAAAGAACGCCTGCAAAATTTGGATTATGATGAAAATTCAAACTCTCAACTTGATGCAGCATCAAAAGCAGTTAAGTGCTTGTAGACTCCAAAAGCTCATCATCTTTCAGTGTCAAGGAGAACATGTGAACCATTTGAGGCCAGATACAATTGTAAAAAGTTTTAAAGAACGGTCAAGTTATCTAGTCCTCACAATGGTTGTCCATAAGCACATCCATCATGGAACAGACGTCAGGAGAAAACGGAGATATGCTTTTTCATTGCTGGTATTGAACGTTGACAGGATATGAGATGAGGACTGTTTCAGGGTCAATCCAGAAGGGGTTCAGGGGAATCCAAAATGGTTTGGAAATTTGTTTTGAAATCTACCCATAAACATCTCCTTATCAATATATGAACCATCATCTTCGAACTTCCTGGATCCATAACAGTTGATTATATATCAGGGTTCAAAGTTAGAACTAGTCCGGTAGCCCATCTTGTGTAAAAGATGCTGGGTTTGTAAAATCTATTGACTGGTAGTCAAAAGGTCCAACCGACTACAGTAGAACACGGATATAGCGATCACGGATATAGCGAACACTCGGATATAGCGAACTAATTTTCAAGTCCCGTCCCTATATAATATCATTAAAATTATATGCGTATAGCAGACACCGGATATAGCAAACTAAATTCTTTGGTCCTTTGGAGTTCGTTATATCAGAGTTCTACTGTAGTTGAATTTAGGAAGATATAATTATGTAGATTTATTTGGCTAGTTGGAACGTGTTAGGGCTAATACTCCCAGAAATGTACTAGTCTGAGTGGCTAGTAGGATTGATGTCTGCAAGTGGTATTTCAAGGGGCACTAGCACGTTTTTAGGGGGAATATAAGGTGATGTCAGGAAAATGGAAATAAATGGTACCAATTAAAAGACAATGTATTTAAACTAAACTAAATGAAGCAGTATTAATCAAATCTATAATGTAAAGTTCAGCCATGCCATTCCTTTTTCTTACACAAAATGAATAATTGGTGTTCACTCAAAAAGGGCTGCCAATGGACTTAATGTGAATCTTTATCATTTGTTCTCTGGCTAAGGATAATTGCTTTGTATAATAAGATTTTTGACGATATCAAAATAATACACTTAGCATTAACATACAATTATCAAATTTTCCAAAAACGTGCTACTACCCCTTTACAAAGGAGATTGTGACAAATGTGAGGCTCGACTCAGTTCAAGGAAATATCACTCATCAATGTCAAATGTGTATTGCCAATTGTCACATAATCCTCAAACTGTCCCAATTTTGGTGCCAGTTTAATCTTATGTCAATTCCCGGATGCACCTGTATAGTTAATCAAGATGCAAGATGTAAGTAAAAGAAAACAACAGGATGTTTGTAACTGCATTTCCCATTATGCAGTACTTTATTATGACCATCATGAAATACATTAAAGAAGGAAAATTAGATAGAAAAGAACCTATTTACAAACTTACTACAGCAAGCTTTTTGTCATGCCATTATGATTACTCAAAGTGCCTGTATGAAATATGTACCTTGCAAATGTTTATGAAAAAGATTAGAATCACAAACGTTTTGTTTGCATGATATTCTTTATAAATAGTAAACTAAAACTGCTTCTTCCTTAGTATTTAAAGGAAAACTTAACATAACAATTGTTCATCTGGAGAATTAAAAAAAATATTGTGAAATGATAGTGGCATGATAAAAGCTTGAATAGGAAATGTAATCAAAATTTGATTATTTTTTTCAACCCTTGATTAAATTAATACTGCTATTTACAGGTACCCTGATTTCTGATTAAATGATCTCGTAACAGAATTAAGTTTCTAATTATACCAATGATGTAATGTTAATGATATGCTGAAGCTTTCCCATTAAAAGCACTGTACATAAATGTATATAATAATAAATATTCTCTACATGATTAACGTTGTTGTAATTGCAGTCGACAAGTTTGCGTTTGGAATGTAACAAGAGGAAAAAGTTGAATTAAGGGTGAATGTTGGCGAACAAGAACCATGTCTTCAAATATCCTTTAGAATACAATTATTTATCTGAATTGATCATACTATGCATGCATATAACACAAATATGAGTTTCATTCTGAATATCACCAATACAAGCTTCTCTTGAACATGTTCTGAAAAATTGGATTGTCAATGCCATTAATTATGCAATATTTCTTAAAACAATAACATCTTAAGTAGATACGGGGTTTTACCTCAAACCCATTTACCTCCCTTTGTGATGACTCAGCAAAACGCTTGCTTTCTAACAACCAATAAGATCACTTCTAAAACCAGCTTTCTATCTCTCACTATGCCTTTCATTCCGCCTTTTCTCTCGTCCTTTCGATCCCTTTCTCCCTGATCTGTCTACTCTTTTTGGATGGCGATATCCATGTGTCAAAAAGCTGAAAAATTGCTGATAACACGTTAAACCCCAACTCACTCACTCACTTGCGAACGGTCGAGTTATTTACGCACTTGGTGTCTGCGTTTCGTTTCTGATTGGAGAACATGTATGTAAAGGGAGGTAATTGGATTTGAGGTAAAACCCCGTAAAGTTTTCCAGGGCTTGTAGTGTAGATTTATCGGAACAAAAGTGCTTGATTATCGAGGATGGATTAACCATGGTCAACCAACACAAACTCAAAAAAAGATTGTCAGTGATTGGTGCAAGAATGATAGCTAGAGGTGACAAATTATCGCTGAGAGGACACTGTTATAAAACCAGAAAAGTCAAGGGTTGACAGCAAGGGTTAAATAAGCCAGGTTCGTGACAGGTGCTTTAATCTTTGTGAGGAAGAATATTCTAAGCTGATAGAACCATATCTTATCAATAATTAACAAATTCAGCAGAGGTACAAATGTGTAAGACAAAGGGGTTGAGGACACATTGATATTGGCACAACCGAGACATGAAGATGGATGTAGTGATGTGATGCTCCTGATGGAATATGATAATGCATATATAGTACAAGCACCCTTATCACTTGAACTGTAAGAAATTTCGCAAACACGTTATTCCTGGCTTGTTTGTTAAAATTATCTAAGCTTTATATTATGAAATAGTCTCACAATTATAAACAACATATTAAGTCAAACAAGTCAGTTTCTCTAGTTTTTACTGCAGAGATATTCACAAAGAAATGATTAAACTTGCATCTTAATTTGATTCTAAACTATTTCCTGGAAACAACTTTCTACATAGAACACTTTATGTTGTCCATGAAAACACTGTTAAATATGATTCTAATAAAATAGAGCCATTGGCTCTGTAGCTCATCAGGCTTCATCATCAATTATGCTGTAGAGTGTGGCCAATGTGATTCCCCCTTTGTAGAGGCCACAGGGGCACCAATCATAAAATTAAGTATATATAGGTGACAAGTTTCAGTTTTCTAGGCCTTATACTTCAGGAGAAGAAGATGAAAATAGATTTGAAGGACGTTCCTGTTGCCTTTATTAGGGGCACAGGGCAACCAAAGCTACAATTTAAAATCCTCACTAGTCAAGGAGCCTGCAAACAAAGTTTCAGCTTCCTAGGCCTCATGGTTCTGGAGAAGAAGATGAAAATAGGTTTTTAGGGCATGGCATCTGTGGCCCTTATTAGGGGTCACAGGGCAACCAAAGCTACAATTTATAATCCTCACTCTTCAAAAAGGCTATACACAAAGTTTCAGCTTTCTAGGCCTCATTGTTCTGGAGAAGAAGATGAAAATAGGTTTTTAGGGCGTGGCCCCTGTGGCCCTTATTAGGGGTCACAGGGCTACCAAAGCTACAATTTATAATCCACACTAGCCAAGGAGTCTGTACACAAAGTTTCAGCTTTCTAGGCCTTATGGTTCTGGAGAAGAAGATGAAAATAGGTTTTTAGGGCATGGCATCCGTGGCCCTTATTAGGGGTCACAGGGCAACCAAAGCTACAATTTATAATCCTCAGTAGCCTTATGGCTCTGGAGAAGAAGTCGAAATTCCACAAAGTTTACGGACGGACGGACGCCGGACACCATGCAATGCCATAAGCCCATCAGGCCTTACAGATGAGCTAATAAAAATTAATAAGAATATGATATAAATAACAAAAGGCTGATCTTACTATATTACCATATTTTTATCGGTAGAGTGAAAATGAATGGTTTAAACAAAAAAAATTCTGTGTCTTTTAAATGCAAATCGAAACAGATTATACTCATATGAAGAGAAAAGAATATTAAGAATTGATATTCTGTAGCAAAAATTGATTAAGGGCTAAAACTAAAATATATAATGATATGATAAATATCCATATGCAACAACATAATGCTTACATCTCCTGATAACAGTACCCCAATAAAATGTTGGTTCACCACGACTTCCATCTGAAAAGGACAGTCCTATCTGGGTATTTTTGTGGAAGCGAAATTCAAGAGGACGCAGCTATGGATTCTATTCTTTGTCAAATTATTAAATCTAGAACAACTAAAATGTATCCCTCACTTACATATATTATGATAATCATGTAATAATCATATATAAGTATAAAAAGGAAAGTGCTCTTGAATTTTGCTTCCACAAGATATACCCCAATAGGACTGTCCCTTAAGTGAATACTAACATTATGTATCAATACATTCATACAATATAGGGTTATTTACATGATTATACAAGATTCACCATCTTTGATCATATTTTTTAACTCAACTATACTACAATATGTACAAGATCACTGACACTCCTTGTCAAATCCCATGGCCATCTAATCAAGTGAGGTAGAATATTTTATTTTCGAGATTGTAAATATTTTTATTTCTGCCTCAGGAGATGAGATTACATGACATCTGACAGGAAAATATGCAGACATACGTTCACAACATAAGCAGACACACATTCACAACATAAGCACTCTTTAAGAGTAAAATAATAAATCTTGATAAAATTATCACCCATGATGAAAACTTGGAATGTATGAGAGATCAATGATAACAACATATGAGGGAGAAATTAGCATTCACAATTATGTTCCTGTGAGAAAGTCACAAGGTGCAAGAAAATAATCAAATGCAGTGAAGAAACATAGCAAGAATTCAACAAGGAGAGTAAATTATTATGTTTAAATCAAATATTCTCCAGTTCACTTCAAATGGGACTATGAACCAATCGGTAAATGTTGCCAGAGCTGATGGAATATTATAGAGTAAATTCAGGTTTAAAGAATAAAGATATTTATCTATCTTAATTGAATTTCTTCAAAATCATGAGATGGCGCTCATTTTTGGAAATACTCTTTAAGTCTATACTGGCAAGCAGAGCTTGTGGTTTAAATAATCATCCAGTCCTCAATGAATAGTAAAGGCCCAAGGGTTAAAATTAGCATTAGTCGGTAGCCCATGGCTAGTGAAAAAGATGCTGGGCTAGTAAAGAGCAATGATTGGTAGTCCAAACGACTAGTTAAATTTAAAGAAAATATGATTACATTGGTGTATTTGGCTAGTCAGAATGTTGTTGGGCTAGTGCTCTCAGGAATGCACTAGTCCGAATGGCTAGTACAGCAATGGGACTAATTTCGACCCTGAAGCCCTGTAATGTAAAAAAAAAAAAGTTAATTGAGAACAAACCGGCAAGTTGGTCTTGTTCGTGACTGAAACTATATCAAGCTGAATGAACACTGATGACACAGAATCATCTTCTACAGAACACATTATTATCATCACAGAGAATCTAGAAATATCTTGTTCATCTATTTGTTCACTGTATCACAGAGGATAATTTGCTTGGAGATAACGACAGTGAGAGAGTTGTTGTGAAGCGCTGCATGGCAGTATTTCATGCCATGTATAGTAGGAAACTTTATTGCATATATAATGGCATTATCACAGTCACTGATAGCTCCAGTGATATGCCTGAGTATAGTTTGATATATTTCACCTCTTCTTCAACTCAAATGTTCTTGGTAATGCTTCACTTGTCACAATGCCAAATCCAGGTTGGGTGTTTCCTATTGTAAACACGCTCCAAGGAATTCAATGAAGACTAAAAACTGATAGAATCCTCAGAATTTGAGTGAGTGAGTGAGTGAGTGAGTTTATGCTTAACACTGCTTAACTTGATATTGAAAACACTCTAATAAGAGGAACAAGACGAGAGAAGATTCGGATCACCTACAGAATTAGATTCTGCAATCTGTAGTCTTTAGTCAAACAGAACTTGCACATTAGGAATGAATAGCTCCACCGTAGAATTGACTGAATCATCAATCGAAGAAGATTATTCACATTCCTTGGTTGAGGAATTACTGAAGGAAAATCAAAACCATAAGAACTCAATAGAAACATTTGCTTCCAGTCATAAAGAACTCTCACATTTATGGAATGAGTAGGTTCACAAAAGATGAATTAATATGTCTCTTGTCCTTGGTCAAGGTCTTAATTCTCATTCATCTTAAATCTCATTCTTGTCTTAATGGAATAAGTAGGTCAAATAGACTAAAGGACTGATCAAACTTGCAGGTTCATTGATTGTAGAAGATCCACTAGAGAGATGATGGGTGTCCTGTATCTTTGAACCGATCACTCACAATATCTCTGGTCCACTATAAAGACGTCTAGTCACAGGACTCCACTGAAGAGAAGACTTCTGCCTCCAGTCCAGGAACATCCTTGTATTCAAGGAATGAACGGGTCACAGGGACAGAAGACTGATACTTTTGTCATTGAGCCACAGGTTTGTATTGATGTCTTCCATCCATGTAGCCTGAACACTCTTTATTCTATGGTTTACTTTAAAGACTGAGTCTACACTCTCTGGTCTACTGATGGACAAAAACAAAACACACTCAATATCCTCTGGTTCTTTAGAAAGACGACTGTGACATGAGTCGAGACTGTTCTTCCTCTTCTGATTCAGACTCGGACGGTGCGGCCCTCACGTCCTGGTACCACTGGTTCGTCAACGTCTTCATCCGGTTCTGTCCCTCTCGCACCTCCTGTAAAAGCAGGGTTCAAAATAAGCTAGTCCAGGTTCCAAAACCCCCAGAAGATATAACATGCACCAGTGTCAATCAATGACTAGTTTAAGCCTTGTTCCATTATATTGACTTACTGTGCAAGCTTGATGGTCCTATCAAAAGGTTTTTAAACCACAAATTCAGGGTTTGTATAGATTTACAAGAGCAAGTTAAAAGTTTTTTTCAACGCTTTTCTGAGCAGAAAGAACCCCAATGACAATGACAAAAGTCCAGACTTCTGAGCAGTGCAAGATATAGAAACATCAACAACAGACCATACTCAAAGGATCCTGTTAAAAAAGCAGAATTACACAAACATTTCTGTATGTAAGGAAAGTAAGTCTAAAGTTGTGACACACACAAATAAATTTCATAAAATCTGTGGGATATAAGTTAGTGATGTTAAAGCTTTTTTTCAGGCTTTTTGCATAGCTTGTAAGAACCCTCGTAATTGGCGGAAGGTCCAATTGAAACAAAAACAATATGATCTTGAAAAAATATTTTTTGTTAAAAAAGAATAGGTTTCAACAAGTTCATTCAGAAACATATTTATCAGGAGCTTGATATTTTTTGCTCTTTTGAACACGTGTATTCAAATCACTCAAACACAAATGGAAGTGCAAACAAACCTGTTTAGTGAACCTCCTTGTGAAGAAAGGGATGAGGTACTTGACATCAAGCTTGACGAAACCCTTGAGATGAGGTTTGACGAAGTTGTACTCGTATTCCTCCTCCGTCAGTTCAGACAGGTGCTCTGAGTCCACTGTCTCCCCCTGGTGGCAAAATCAAACATTGTGGTCATAAAGAAAACAACTCTATGTATAAGTGCCAACAGTTTTTGAAAGACAACAAGTCATCATTCATGAGGAAACAACTTCATGTCTAAAAAGATAGTCAAGTTTTTGTTTTTTTATGGAAACAAAGGGACATAAAATTTAAAACATACATGTGTCTTATAAGTACAAGATTCTAACACAACCAAGTCTTATCAATATTTATTTGGAAATGTGTAAATATTCTATCAATGCATGTAATTTTATTTAATGTAATATCAGTAACAGCACAATGCAAGATGGCAGACCAGATCAAGGTCAGGGCCTTGATTTTCGAAGCTCTCTTAGCGCTAAGATAGTCGCAAGTCAATGTTAATGTATGGTAGTTACAACTATCTTAGCCTTAAGAGAGCTATGAAAATCTAGGCCCAGGCTTTTTAAAGGGCAACAACTCAGTTTTCCAAGGGAAGCAACTCAGCAAGTGTTGTGCCCTTTGAGGACATTATTATATACTTACGGCGTGAATGGACAGATTTTACGTAAGCCTCTTCACAGCGCAAATATGTTGCGCTTCCAAGCAAATACCCAGTATTACCTCCCTTTGTTTCTTGACTTCCTGTTTTGATGTTTCAAGCGAAGAAGCACATGGCAAAATCCTCACGCCAAATTAACAGCTTTAATTATAAACGCTGTGTCACAATATACATCTCAATATGCCAAAATGAACAATTCTTTTCACCCTCCATGTATCTACACGTATTTCTGAGGTTTTCTGGTGATAAAGATTAAAAACGAACAATCTTGAGTTGTCATATAAGGTAACATCACTTACCATCTCTTTGGTTTTACTGAGTGAGACCTCTCTGTTGCTCTTCTTGCTTTTCTTCTTATGAGTGTCTGCCTTCAGTAACTAGGGGAGAGAAACAAATATCAATTTGTGTTTCTTTATCCACAATTCAACGCTCCTACAATCCCCTGATACCTGTGTTTCTGTTGCAATGTAGCATGCAATTTGTTTAGCAAATCAAAGGTTTATGCAAGAAGCCTGTAGCAAAATACTGTGAAGTCAATGATCCTCTTATACAGGAACTCAGAATACATATCAAGGGTTAAAGTCATTTCACTGGTTAGTAATAGGTATCCATGGTATTATAAGTCAATTGCTATGAATGGTATCATGGAATTGATAACTCTCATTGAACATGATGAAAACAGGCTGTATTTGTGAAATACTTCTGCCCCATAGGTAAGAACACAAGGTCAAAGGTTATGACCTCATTTGAAGGGTCTTATCTTGATAGATGCACATGTGAAATATCGAAAGTCTATCCCTAAGCAATAAAAAGTTAGGAGCAAGTTAAAGTTTATTGTGACAACAGACTTGATGGATGGACAGGGCAAAAACAATATAGCCCCCGGAATCTCTGTTTTTTGGGGGAATAGAAATGTAATCAAAACAAAACAGACAATTCTTACAACACTAGGTTTGGCTGTTTTCTATGCTACAAGTTAATTTTCTTGCAATCAACTCATTCCACAAAGGTCAAATGAAAATTTTCTTTTGATCAAAAGGAAAACATATCTTAAACTTTTTGAACTTTTATCAACATAATGCATTAATGACAATTATTCTTCAATAATCCTAACAAGTATTCACCTTCATGAGCGGCATGGTGGCTCCCCCTAGGAACATAATGGTGAACAAGACGATGATAAGCGTTGCCGTGACGAGCACATACCTCTTCTCTTCATCAAACTCAAGATGAAGACTGAGAGCAAACGCAATTGCTCCTCGCAAACCTGCAGCGGATAAATAACATTAATTATTGTGGTAGGATCAAATAAATCTATGACACAAACTCAAACCAGAGTACTTGTTATTGCAGTTTTTGAACTTACAACACAAGCCTAACAATCAAGACAACTTTACCCTAGAAATTACCTTAGCCCTTTTACATCCTAAACTCTTCAATAAGCTCATCTTTCAAATGTGGTAAAGATGTTTCATAGGCCAATTGGTTGATTACAAATTACATTTAGGTTCAAATTAAACATCTTGTCCATTACAAAACAAGTCTCTCTGCTTGGAACCTTTATACCACTAAACAGTTAGCAACTCACATTGTTAAGGCTGTGTAATCATGAAAATCATTTCGGCTAAACATGTTCTTTATCAATTCTCTATTATGGGCCCTTATACTGTAAGTGAATAAACTTAAAATTATGGAAAAACAAGTCACTGACAGGGTTCGAAATTAGTACAAGCCCAGTAGCCCTTGGCTAGTGCAAAAGATGCTAGGCTAGTTACGTACAATGACTGGTAGTCCGAAGGAAAAGTTGAATTTAAAGAAAAAAACATTATATCGGTGTGATTGGCTAGACAGAATTTCTTTTGGCTAGAGCTCTCAGGAATGCACTAGTCGGAATGGCTAGTACCCAAATACCGGTAGGACTAATTTCGACCCCTGCAGGTACTTCTTTTGAATTTCAAAGTTTTGAGGAATGGACAATCTATTATATAGCTAGTATAAGTATGTGTTTTAGTAGTCTTAAATTAGAAATGATGTATGAGAAATGGAATCTATTCTGTAAGTGAACTATTTAAAATGAAAATGTTACATTTTGGCACACTTCTGTCTTTTTTTTCTAAAAAAGTCAATCACCATAATCCGTACACCAGGTTTGTTGTAATCACTAACGATCCGTATACCTTGACTGAACAATCCGTACACTACGATTAGTTTCAGGATTACTTATTCACCTCGTCCAAACTTCGTTAATTTCGACCCCAGACTCACCACTAAACCACATAATAAACTGCATCCTTTTTGTGATCTTATGTTCCCTGAAGAAGTTGACGAGGAAAGACAAGGGGAATATATTTGCAGCTCTGCCCACCAGTATCAGCACCTGAATTGGAGAGAGCGGCCGTCAATTCTGAACCATTGATATCCATTCTGATCTACAGAATTACCTTTTTGTGTTGTCATGACATAAAGCAATTTTTGTCAACTTATTCTTGCTTTATAATATTCTTTGGTAACTCTTGAGATGTTTAGTGGTCATATGCTAAGTCCATGCAATGAACACGTTTGTTTAAAATTGGCCAACTCAGCTTGTAATTCTACAACAATACAGATAATTTCTATTGAAAATACAAAATGAAAAGAAAAAGAACAAATTTTTATGATCATATTGCAAATGTGTAAACAAATTTTAGGGCAAAGGACTGTGCCCTCATTTGGTCAATGTGTCTAAACTTTCCAAAATTATCTAATGAACAATAGCTTGGCAACATGTACAAACTATTCAAAGAAATTAAGTGTTGAACAAAAATAATATTATCAACAACTTTAAACATACTATTTGACAAGCCTTGAAAATAGCTAAAATGTTGCAGCATAATTACAACAACAGAAAATCTTTCAAACATAACATTTTCATGCAAGTAAACAGACAAATTCACTACTTACTATGTTCCATATAACAAACGCAGGTTTAACATTGATTTTAAAACTGAAGATTGCCAGACCAAGATAGGCAAACACACAGGTCTCTGAAACAGAACAATACACAAAATATACTTAACCCTTACAATGCTAACCGCGAAATATTCTGGGTCGGCGATAACATTGCCCGTAAGCACTCTAAGCGATCGAGGAAACTAACTTTCCCTATAATGCTATAATTGACTGCAAGCACTCTAATTAGCAGATAACAGTGGCTGGCACCGTACAAGAATATTCAGCCATGGTGCCTTGTAGAGCATTTAAAGTATTCAGCATCGTGAGGGTTAAAGGCACTGCAGAATATTGTCGTAGTAAAGTGATACCACAAAACAGAAAACAACGCACTGCAGAAGATTTCATAGGGAATGTAGAGTTATCCAATTGCAATTCAATTTTTTTATCAATAAGGTGAGTGATTAATTGAATAAAACAAATTTGATGGACTGAAAGGTTTTCACACTTAAATAGCTGCATGAAGTTTATATAACATTACAAATCAGATAACTCTGACTACTGAAACAAAAGCATCAATTGTTATGAAGAAACGTGGATGAGTGATGTTATCTTTACACATATCATAAATTCCAAAATTGTGCGATTAAACTGCCCTGCACCCACCATCTATAAATCAATGTTTTCGATTTACGTTTGTTTTGATGGGAGCTGTAAATTCTATGAAGGGGAGACTCTCTATAAAGTTAATAATACAGTTTATTACTCGCGCGTGTATGATACCGCAGTGTAATATTTATACGACAATATTAAACTAGTGTAATAACACAATGCAAGGATGACGTCGTAGAAGTGTGTTGTTGTGACGTCACAGTGTAAGCGCGCCGTCACAATGGTTGCTGAGTCGCAAAATGTTAGTTTCGGCAACTTATCGGCAATAATGTTTGATTTTTAGGGTAAGTAATAAACAGAATACTAAACTCCCTTCCATTTAATACTATTTTTATTAAACTTTTGAATGATTTGGTATCAAACTCGCTTTTGCTCGTTTTAAATAAAATCGTTAACTCGTTTAATAAAAATAGTATTAATTGAAGGTCGTTTAGTATCCTCTATAAACTACACCTACCGTATATGACCGGGTATAAGCCGACCCCCTTTCTCAACCCCCCAAATTCCAGTCAAAACCTAGTAACTCATGTATAGACCGACCCCCCTCTTCGCAGCTTTATTTTGCTGACATGAAGTCGATATGATGCCAGTTGCATTGAAACTAAAAGCTCATGAATCCTCAAATGACACGTTAATTTTAAGACGTACATTATTTTAAAAAACTATAAAAGAAATTATAAGTGTTCACTTTCAGTGTTTGTTGTTTGTTTTAATCATATTACATATTATTCTCGACAAATTAATTGTTAACGAACGACAGTCAGCAACCTTTGGTGCATGAAGTGTTTGCTGGAAATTTGTTACAAGCCTTTTCATTGGCTAAATTATGTAGGTCAACCAATCAGCAAGTCGGTTTAAAAAAGATCTACGAAACATAAAACGTAGTCGTAATAATTTCATGACAACATTTTGTCGATACAATATTAAATGTGTTAATATATCAGATTTTCTTACACGTTTTCTATATTTTATTATTTCAAAACTAACATTCAGTTAATTGAAATATTTGTGTATGTAAAAGTCAAAGAATAACGATCAGAAATATAACAATGAGCAACAAATTATATAAGGAATGTTATTCGTCGTCACGAAATTACGATTGAAATTCAAAGTAATGTAAAACATCGTGCTTTCACGAGTGTATCTTTGACAAAGATTTGATTGAATTTCGATAAGATATGATTGATAAGTTTGGAAATATGTCTTATTAATACTTTAAAATGGACAACAAGTCTTTTGAAGTGATAACTCGTGATAATATTTGAAAAACCGGGTTTCAATTGCTGATCGTGGATGCGAGTGAAGCCACATCGATCTGCCGAAATCTAACAGTACGTGAAGGTTGCTTGAATATATTTTCAACTTCCCGTTGCATATTAATATATCTTTATATATTTTTCAACTTCTCTTTGTATATTATCATTAAACTAGATTAGTGTTTGCGGGACACCGCAAAAACAGAGCAGCCCCGTAAGTTGGGGTTTCGCCTTACCCTGTTCCGCCTTCTACAAGCCTCAGCATATTGGGCATTTTCTTGTGACCTTGACCTTTGACACTCAAGGTCATGCAATCAATGAATACATTTCATTGAATATAACATTAATGTAACAAATTAAAGAGGTAAAAGTAAAAATAATCCATTTTCTCAATATTTGTCGACCTTGCTGTGACCTTGACCGTTGACACTTCATACCCAAAACCTTTCCAAAATTTTGTACTTCTCAAGAGATAATACATACAAAATTTAAACTTCATAGCACAAAAACTTTTCAAGTTATCGTGTTTACAAATAATTTTTAAGTGATTTTATAGCTCATGACCTTGACCTTTGATCTTGAATGAGACCATGTCATTGTAAGTCCCCAGAGGTGTAAACAATTATACATCTTTATAAGTTCTGAAAAACTGAATTGGATTAAGTTATATCCATATTAGTTCCACATTGTAATAACACAAATCTCATGACCTTGACCTTTGACCTTCATGGTTACACAATCAATGAACACTTTTCAATGAGTATAACAATCATCTATTGCTTAAAAGTGTTCATAGTTAAAATAAAGCATTTTCGCAAAACCATGCTAAAGTCATGACCTTGCTGTGACCTTGACCTTGGACAGATTGTAGCGAAAACCTTTTCAAAATTTTTTACTCTTCCAAGGATGTTATATATCAAGTTAGAGCTTCATAGCACAAAAACTTTTCAAGTTATCGCGTTTACAAGGAATTTTTTAGTGATTTTATTGCTCGTGACCTTGACCTTTGACCTTGAAAGAGAACATGTCATTCTAAGTCCCCAGAGGTATGGACACTTATACATGTTTATGAGTTCTGAAAAGCTTAATGAGATCAAGTTATATCCAAATTAGTTGCACATTGCAATAACACAAATCTCATGACCTTGACCTTTGACCTTCAAGGTTACACAATCAATGAACACTTTTCATTGAGTATAACAATCATCTATTGATTACAAGTGTTCATAGTTAAAATAAAGCATTTTCGCAAAACCATGCTAAAGTAATGACCTCGCTGTGACCTTGACCTTGGACAGATTGTAGCGAAAACCTTTTCAAAATTTTTTACTCTTCCAAGGATGTTATATATCAAGTTAGAGCTTCATAGCACAAAAACTTTTCAAGTTATCGCGTTTACAAGGAATTTTTTAGTGATTTTATAGCTCGTGACCTTGACCTTTGACCTTGAAGGTGAACATGTCAAAATCGTTCCCCCGAGGTATAAGCAGTAAGTTATAAATACAAGTTCTGGAAAGCTTAGTAGAAAAAAGTTATAGCCATTAGTATGAGCGCGGCGGACGCGGCGGCGGCGGCGGCGGCGGCGGCGGCGGCGGCGGCGGCGGCGGAAACTGCACAAATACTGATAGCAGCCCCGACTTAGTCGGGGCTGCTAAAAAAACAACACAACAAAAGTATTTTTATTTTACAAGTTCAATATAGATATGACCTAGATGATTGTGCATGTTGCTTCCTGTGTAAACATCGACTCGCTAACTCGCTGGGCTGACGATACTCGTGCTTGGTCTCTCGATTTTTTCATCTGCATCATATATAGACCAACCCCCCTCTCTGACCCCCTAATTTCTGGTGTCAAATTCTTGGCTTATACCCGGTCATATACAGTACTATAATTACAGTGATCTGGGCCTCCCTGACTGACCAAGGGGAGATAACTCCAATAACCAAACTCAGGAATATACCAGAGTGCACCACCTGCCTTAAGAGAAATGGTCACTAAGGATTCCGGGCTGCCTAGATTTATCATGAAGAGAAGAGTGGAAATATAATGAAGCGCACCCACCTGCAATAAATGCGATGGTCCTGAAGGTCTGCTGTACGGTGATCTGAGTGACAGGAGACAGGTTGTTGTGGGTGTAGTGGGACATCACGATCCCGCAGAACAAGATGGCCATTATACCTACACAAACACATCATTGTTGTCAATGTTATGAAATGATATATCTTTCATGTGAACGGTTGAAATGGATGGCAACTGCATTAGTTGAACTGTTTTTACTTATCTGTATCTTTTACTACATCATGTTTAAATTGACATAATTTGAAGAAATTAATTAGCAAATCCAAACCCACCTGATAAGTGGATGCCCTCGGCAAGACTGTAGGGTAAGTATGAGAACACAAACATCATACCAAACTCCAATGATGGCGTCTTATGAAGATCTACAAACTTAAGTAGCTGCAAGAGTTAAGGCAAATCATCATATATTTGATACAGCAAAATTATTGAAGATCCACTTACATACATGTATTCCTCAAATGGATGTTACTAGTAATCTATCCAATCAACCCCTTTTCGAACAGCAAATCAACGTCTCATTTTGTACACATTCTTGCTACAAAAATAATCTCAACTATGCAAGTGGGAACGTCTACATGTGGCACAAGAGTTAAAATGCTGCTACAGTTCTCCACATATCAAGAACTCTGGGTAAGGATACCATTGCACTGAGAAGGCCACAAGCAACTCCTATAGCTGAGGAAGCAAAGAACATCAGACAGAAGCGTCCCACCGCCTGGAAGAAAGCAGCAGCCCCACTTGTGATAACCGTACCAGGGGCAGAGAACTCCACAATTGTGCTGAAAAGGAATACCACTAAATTATAAAAGAGCATCATTCAAATACTTGATGTTATGTTTAGATTTTTCAATCTTCTATCAATACCTTTGTTATCATTATTATAATGTAGATATAGTAAAGGAACAGTCTTTTTCATTTAACAAATTTCATAAAATTATTTACAGATCCAACTAGAACCAAAAAGAATCCTCCCTCTAAAGCATAGCAGTTCTTTACAATAGTATTTCTAACAAATGTTCGAAACATTTTTAGTCTTTGCAAGCAAACAGGGCTTGTGGTT
Source organism: Steromphala cineraria (assembly GCA_916613615.1). Classification (NCBI taxonomy): domain Eukaryota; kingdom Metazoa; phylum Mollusca; class Gastropoda; order Trochida; family Trochidae; genus Steromphala; species Steromphala cineraria. The sequence goes on from OU744730.1 coordinate 11,269,155, forward strand.
TGAACAGTTTACCAGCCCTCTTTCATATGGACAAGCCCTGCAATGTTAAGACAGTATTTCTAAAATCTTATTAATCAAATCAGCATTACAGGTGGGCAGGCAGTTATTTCAAATACTGTTTCTGATCCATCAATAGCAAAAAAGTTGGGAAACAAAATACAACATTTCAAACCAGTTTCCTTTTGATATTCATCATTCCAAGGATATACACATATAGATAAATGATAAACATACCATATATATGTAGGATGAAATAAAAGAACAATTTCATTTTTTTTGTAAATAAGTCTGTCACCAAATACAAGTAATTTAGTGCATCAAGATTAGGTAACAGATAAACTGGACTAGTATCTCATATAATCAATCAAATTCATGTAATTGATGATATTACATACAAATAGAAATAAACAATACTTGGAAACAGCTTGTATTGATCTATTCAATTAATTATCTGTGAATGAACTAAACCTTAATTACAATGTGGATGTTCAATGTCATTTCAGATTGTAAACTGTTGTAGATTGTTAATTAACAGCTTTTCCACATAACAGATTGAGACTATCTCATAAACATGTGTTACATTCAGAAGGCTAAGATTATGACAAGTGGTTCATCTTACACAAACCTGAACTTATTTTGGGGCTTTATACAAGAATCGTAAGGAGAAGATATTTTTGATATCTTTAAAACAAGTCTCCTTCAATCATATATCTGAAATCTTAAAAAACAAGAAGACACAGCCACCAACATTCCCCGCCATGTTTGTTTCGAGAATAACTTCAAACATTTTCTTAAATCAAAAATCAGGGAACAAGGGCCAGAGTAAAGGCCTTAAAAATGATTGCAAGCTTCTTATTTTCGAACTCCATCAAGCTTCTAATACCCTAAAGACACCAAATTTGGTTTTGCTATCTGAAATAATTTCTGAGGAAATTTTCCCCTTTGAAGAAATCCAAGAACAGAGTCAAAAAGGATATGCTTCTGATCTTTTAACTCCATCACTGTTGCAAAAGTTATAATCAAGCTTGGTTATCTAGCTTATCTTAAATAATTTTCTTAAAAGTTGTCCTCTCAAACTCGGACGGACTGAAGGACAAAAAGATTTTCTACAATGGGCAATGTCAGGAAATCCTTTAATTTTCTTTAACTGGCAGACATAAGGGTAAAACCTTGATACCAGCATGGTCTGATATACTATTTTCCTACAACCAATCTCAGTGACTGTGAATATGTTGTGCAGATACATGTACATATGCACCAGAGATCTTGTGCAGTGTATTTGAGACAAACCTTCACTAACCAAAGTTCAGTTTGAAAACTGTAAGCAAATAATAAATCTGAATACATATTTAATTAAAAAATCATCTTGAATTCTTAATATTATCAAATGATATACTCAAACGCGGGAAAAGGTTAAAAGCAAAATTTAAATCAATGAAGAAAATATTTCAGCTTTTCACATACTTCATCCACTGAAGAGGAATTCAAGGAAAGAAAAACCTTGGTCAAATAATCTATGGATGACAACTAAATCAAAATTCAAAGGTAGCTAAGTACAAATAAATGTGTTAGCCAAAGATAGATGACCTCACTCAAAAGGAACAACAAAAACTTGCATGTTAGTTTAAAATTAGGTAATGATACTTAACGGCAATTCAAATTTTTCTAGCATCAGAACAACAAGCCAAGCAAAATTCAAAACCAAATGAACTCACGTTGTAAGTACAATGGAAACTGCATCGTTCAGCACGCTCTCCCCAAACACCAACATGTACAGTACCGGGTCGACATCCAGTGCGTGGAAGATAGCGAGAGTCGCCACAGGGTCGACTGCAGAGATAAGTGAGCCAAAGGCAAAACTCTCCACTAAATCCAGCTTGTATGCTACATCAGCCTGCAAGTAAAAGGTGATACATGTTACTTCATTTATCATCACCAGAAATAAGCTTCAAAGTTTTTTCAAACAGTCAAGAAAATGAACTCATTGGCAGATCCAAGAGTGCGCACCCCTCCCAAGAGATTTCTGAATATAGTAAATGTTGCATGGTTCCTTTTCGTTGGTTGCATTAATTTATCTCTAACTAAGAATATTATAAGGTAAATGAGGCCTCCTGAATCAAGAACACTGGTGCAACTCTGCATTGTTAAGTTCAAATATAAAATTCTTAAATCCCTGGGTTTTCTTTGATTCCACAAATTCATAAAGCTGCATTGCGCTGAATGATGAAATGTCATGTTATCAACCATAAAAGACTCAATACTAATGAGTAAAAGTTGCCCCTACTTATCTATTTATAGTTAACATTACCTCAAGGGCAGTTAGTCTACACAGGACTTTCAACACAAGGCTTCCTCAAGTAAAAAGTTAAAGTTAAGTACTAGTCAATTGTAATTTAAAATTCTAAAGGTTTTTAAACAACCTGTGATTGTGATTGGACTATCAGGTTCAGGTGCAGTACCCTGCTAAAATTGGATAAGATGCAGCAAGACCTTAACCTTCTGCCTGCTGGATTGTTTTGAAGTTTTTGCTTGGAGCTTCAAAAGTGTAAAATTTTAACAATGACGTCACATTGGTATCTATTATATCTAGCTTCTCCCTATTTTCTAAAAAACAGAAATTAAAAAAATAAAAAGTATAATGATCTTTTTACTTGTTACAGTTTTTATCTTTCTCAAATATTATAATAATTGTTTACAATTAAAGGGGTAGTAGCACGTTAAAGGGGGAATATAATGTGATGTCAGCAAAATGAAAATTAATGTTTCCAATTGAAAGACAATGTATTTAAACTAAATGGAGCAGTAATAATTCAAGTATATAACGTAATGTTTAGCCATGCGATTCCTTTTTCTCACACAAAATGAATTAAAGGTGTTCACAAAAAATGGCCGCCAATGGATTTTATGTGAATCTTCTTACTTTGTCCTCTGACTAATGAAATTTCCATCGTTTGAGCTGGGCGAATTAGAGAGTAATTGATTTCTCTTTAGGAACAAACCAGATAAAAAGGGAGGTAATACTTGTGTAGTATTGTGTCGTAGGGGACTGCCTGTTTTTGTGTATTGTTTTATCTGGTTTGTGGTGGAGGGATAGAGAATGGATGATTGGCTTGTGTAAAGATATTTCTGACACTGTCAAAATAATACATTTAGCATTAACTTACAATTATCAGAGAAAAATTTAGAAAATAAAATTATCAAAAAACGTGCTACTGCCCCTTTAAGTTTATCTCCACATGACAATGAATTACACAAGTCATAATTTTGTACTTAATTTTCAAAATCGGACTATTTTGTCAATAAATACTTTTTTAGAAAATAATTTATATCAGTTTATTCAGAAATAAATTCTGTACCATAAAATTTTTTTGTGCACAAATAGACTTTCTTCCAACAAACAAGAGCTTGTAACAAACGATGTAAGTTGAAATGATAAATTTTCAACGTACTTTCAAGCAGTCAAAATGTTTACTCAACAATGCCATTTACTTCTGTGTTGATGGTTTTTCAAATAACGTATCAATCATTTTCAAAATTACACCAAAGTTTAAGTAATCAATTTTCCTTTCTATGTCCCAAATATGAGTATTTGATGTTGTCGTTTTTATACAAATATACGTCCATCTTTTATTGATATCGCCACTAATGACGAATAGTGATTGTGACAAGTATGCCTTGTGAAGGAAGTTAAACTGATGTAAGCTCTCACCTGACCCAGTAAGTAAATTCCACCTCCGACTATAACTGCAGAGATAGCTGTACCAAACACTGCAAATACCAGGATGGATCCGATATTCTGGAAAAAGTTTCCCTGAAAAGAGACGCTCACTCTGATAAAAGTCCACCTAATTTCCATGGAATGAAACTTTCCTCTGCTGAGACATAAACACAAGATAATTACCGGAGACAGAATTTAATACGATTTTTAAGAAATGAGTGTTAAATTTGGTCCAAAATTAGTCCTATTGGGGTACTAGCCATTCGGACTTGTGCATTTCTTAGAGCACTAGTCCAAAGACATACTGACTAGCCAAATACACCAATATAATTGTATTTTCTTTAAATTCAACTAGTCCTTTGGACTACCAGTCATTGCACTTTACTAGCCCAGCATCTTTTGCACTAGCCATGGGCTACCAGCCTGGTGCTAATTTCGAACGCTGATTTAACACATAGATTTGTACAAGTGTCATAGAAAGATTGACAGTAACAAAAGCTTCAGTTCCAAATGACAAATGCATCACCTACCTTGTGCAAGTTGTAGCCCGACTCAAAGATGATGGGAGGAAGAAGCACAATGAAGAAGACAGTGGGACTGAACGCTTCCTCATTCTGTAAAAACATAAGTTAATATCATCAAAATAATCAGTGAAAGACTGATTGTTGAAATGTATGCTCATTTAACTCAATTCTGTCTTACTTTAATTGAATTGAGTTCGTTAGCCCTAAGATGCTTGCCTATCAATAGTATTACTGACAGTCTGAGAGCTCCTTGAACAATAAATGCTTGAATAATTGCCTGCCTTGTATAAATGTTTGGTCGATTGCCTACTAGAAATATATGATTGCCTGTCTTCGATAGTTGCCAGGTTTGATTTTGTAAAGTCAATTTTCTTTTTAAATTCTCTCTTTGCTAAGTACTTCTTTGCATATAAGCATATGCTTGAAATACTAAACCATTGGAATGAGCATATATCATGATATTCTTAAAACAATATCACCTATGATGATAAAATTTATGTTTATTAAAATTCTCCTTGAAATTGCAAAAATGTATCATGGTTTTGAAAAGAATAACTGCCTGCCTAAAATTATTGTCTACCTAAATAACTGCTGGGTCAAATCAGTCTTTGATATTAATAAGGCAATTATTCAAGGACTTACGGCAACTGATGATAGAAAAGCTTTGATATGAATATTGTCCCTTGAAAATATCCTGTTTATTCAAAGTACAAGAAATGTGTTTATATATACATATACGATACCTTATCTGTATTCATTTGAGTTTGTTTAGTGGCTGTGCTATTTTGAGAGTGCGTGAAATATGTGAGATGATAAGATGTTTGTTATGTTTCTTCAATACATATCACCAAAACATTTTGAGCTATAAATATTAGATTTGAATACATAAGGTGAATAATGCATGAGGTGTGCAATATGACTCTGTCTGTAATTGTGTATGTAACATCAAACTGTTATATCATGTGTGAACAAGGATTTACTGAACTAAGGAAGCTTGGAAAAACTACAGTGTTCAACAAGAAAAACGCCACTAGTATGTTATAAAAACTTGGATATAGAATTGATAGTATCAACCTTACAAAAGTCTTAAAATGTTTGGTCATACCTTCCAGTTTCCAAAGTTGAAAAGTTTCAAAATGAGTCCTATCAAAGCACCTGAAATTGAATAAAAAAACATAGATTGCTCAAGATCTACCTTAAAGGGGCAGTCCTATCAGGATATCATGTGTGGGAACAAAATTCAAGAGAACTTCCCTGTGTCACGAACTCAGCTGGTGTAGAACTCGACAGGCGAGATCTGTTGAACCAGAACTCAGATGAGCCACCCTGCAGGCAGTGCACGAGCTGCAGTGAGCTTTGATAAGCAAGGGCGAGACGAGAGCTCTCACTTGCTACATGAACTGGTTGGAGAGAGTGTGATGATTTCTAATCGTGAGTTTTGAACTATGTGAATTATGCTGGAAACTTGTATTATATTGCTTCTAAATGTGTTAATTAACAATCTTACTTTATTGTACAGGTGGATGATCTGTAGGACGTCACCTCGTGTATGAGGTACATAGGTGTTGTTTCCCAAGGTACAGGTGAGTAAACTTTTCCGTACATAAACTAATAACTGTTAATTGTGTAATCATGTAATTACTTAAGTCATTAACGGTGATTAATCGATGGCTATTGAAATCGATAGCATGAGGGTTTTATCTTGGTATTATACGGTGTTAAATTGTTTGGTGATGGATTTTATTGCTTACATGGATGGTTTGAAACTAGTTTATATGTGTGTTTTAGTTCATCCACGTCCGGGGTCCAGGATCGAATCCGGACTTTCAACCAGTGCAACTCCTGCCTAGACATGCTAACGAATCAGCAGATGGTGGCGGAGTTGAGCAAGGTGCGGTATTTAATCTAGAGTGCTGTGTGCTGTCTAGACCGCAGTGGTGACTGCTTGAGGTAGTCTTGCCGTTCTGTGTGAGCGGGTGTGTATGTAGGGATGTAGGTGTTTGTGCCAGGGCAGTCAGGCCCGCACATTCACGGTCCACCCTCGATGGATTTTGTGTGCACGGGACTGTGCTAGTGGGAGTGCAGGTGTTAATGCCAGGGCAGTCAGGCCCGCATATATCACGGTCCACTCTGGTGTTTGCAGTGCGCGGGACAGACTGGTCCGTGCACTGGGTCGTGTGAGATGTGCTCACGAGAATAACCATTGTTTTGTTTATATGCAACTTTCTGTTCTATTTTAATGAATTGATGTGATCTTGTCTCAATTCTATGTGCTAATATCTGACATGTTTAAATAAGTATTTTCATTAGTGGATTTGTTACTGATCTGATGTTGTGAAAAGTGGATCACCTGTTATCACAGTTGCGAGGTATATGATGTAATTAGTTACTACCTGTGATAGACTTAAGTGTATCTCCATCAGTGTTTCAGTATATTTAACACTTTATGAAATAATGTTGTAACTAATCTGTAATAAGTAAAAGGTTCTTTCCTTGTGTGTAAAGGTTAGATGTAGGTTATTTATTTTGTTTGATACGATGTCATAGGTGGTGCTTTGTCATTTATAATTCATGAAGATATTTATGTTGCAGCTATCCATACGCTAATCGGAGCTAACCGGAATTAACATCACCTCTGCACCTGGAAGTTTGCATGGCACATGTGCACCAAGCTAGCGAGAAATATCATCTTTATCATTTCAGGTACTTCATCCGACCTATGGCACCGTATCTACACCCCACGCGTTTTGTAATTACCTGGTAAAATAGTTTTTTTTATCTATATTGTTCTGTAATAAACTTTTACTGGTAAACTACATCTTTGTTGTCTCTGAGGACCAAAGTCACTTTGTGACACCCTGTGTCTTCAAATACGGTTATCAGAGTATTATTTAAGGTGTTCAAGATGTAACAATTTCACAAAGAATAGAATGCGTCACTGCATCCACTTGAATTTCGTTTCCACAAAAAATACCAGGATAGGACTGTCCCTTTAAATTAATCATATTCATATACTCAACAAAAATGCAGGTACCACTCAAATATTGAATATCCAACAGCATATTGGTCATTACATAAGCTCTAAATAATTTTATTATTGAAAATATATTTATTTTACATATTTTGTTGGGCATACATCAGAGAAGGGATCACATGTGTTTCACACTAATTGTTTATATCAATTTTACATGTGATTCCATTGGATATTGAGTCAAATTATCTCTATATGATTTGAATTGGAATCCTAAACTAAACTGTTGTTATTATGCTAAATGATAGAATATCAATAATTTTATGACAGGTGGTGATGATGATCAATAATAACCAGTCGGACTAAATAAGAACAACAGCTTAAACCAATTATCAATACATTATCATAATAGCAGCTCGTTAGATTTTACAAAAACCAACAGTTTTGTTATCTTTGAAGTAGTGATTCAATACCTGATGGAAATCTTTCATAAATTATAGAAAAAGATAATAATCAGAATTTTAAAATAACTTTGATTTTTACACAATGCAATAATGAAGACACCATAATCAAATTTATAACCTCCTAACCTAAACTTATCCCACCATCACCCCTCCCCCGACTCTGATCTTCCCACAATTACCCTCAACTTCCCCCCTTAAAACATAGATTCTGTACTTAGTAGCAACAATTTTAATGTGACAAGAGTGTTTATCAAACACTTGAATTGGATGCTCACCACAAAGAAGATTATGGTATTCACATTATTGTATTACCGATATGTGTATTGTTTATTGAAGTTGTCAAACTTTAAACGATTTAAATTGGAGACTTTGTACAAAATGGATAAACCTTAAAAAGATTACCTACCAACAAGAACAATGGCTATACTCTCCGGCAGATAGTAGAACTTGGTCTGTAACAACATGTGCGTCAGAAGGATACTGATAGCTGCAAGAGAGGTTGAATATGGACTTATTAACAGAGGATACAAGTTCATCATATCACAGTAAGATAAAAACAGTAGGGGTAGATAAAGAAGAAGGAAAGGCCAAAAGAAATGTAAATATGGAAATGAAGGAACAGGAATTGACCTTGGGTCACAGTGGCAGATGAGAGATGTGATCATCAAGTTGAGACAAACTTTCCCTCCCCCATACCATAGGTAATGCGGCCCATGAAAAGATCGGTTTAAACAAATTTATTCACAAAGAATAGGATTAAGAACAAGTTGTCCAAATAAGAACACCCTCTCCTTGGTATTTACAATATTGAATATTGCGGCCGATGAACAGATCAGATCCAACACTTGGGTTTTGGTCTGCTCATTCTTGGGAAGTATTCAGATTTTCCCAATAAATATAAGTTTATGCCTAATATATCATCTTAACAGGCTGAAGCATCTAAGTAGCAGATTACCCAAATTGGTTAAAGAAATAATCAATCAAGTCATCGTGCAAAACCTATGGTTAGCAAGCAATGGTGGGCAATCAATGCTAGGCAACAAATAGTTAGCAAAACAAGTTATGCAGTGATAAATCTACTAATATGATCTGCTGAGTCAAGGAACTTGTAAACAAAAGGTCTTGTGAGCCCGAGCAGATTTTAACGAGTCCCCCAATAATTAATTAAGAAGTATCACAGAAAAAAAACTCTTATCCAATGACACAAGCTTAGATTTGTTTGGCTACCTCCAAATTCTATGAGTATTTGATGCAGGACTCAGAGGTAAATTGATCACTGGTCATAGCATGTAAGCTAGAAGTTAGAAGCTAAAACTCACCGACGATGAGGAGGACGAAGAAGATGGTGAGGCTGCTGTGGTGCTCCTCCTCCGCCGCTCCTTTCTCCGGCAGATCATGACCCTCCGTTGTCGTTGTCGTCGTTAACTTGGGAGTTGTCAAGTTGTACAAGGTTCTGTTTGTAGAACTGGAATAATCGTAGTAATAAGGACCGTAATCCATTGCTTCAGTAAAAATAGTTCCCACTGCAGAATCTAACCTTCCGCCTACCAACGCATCAGAATATGAACATTGTGAAAGATGTCACTCCAAAAAATGCAATTCATTCACTATTGTGTCAACTGTGCAAGCCAATAAGAGCCTGAATGTGAAACACAACTGAGTAGTCAGCTGTTGAATGTAGCTATAGAATGCTACCAACTGTTGATGGAATGCTCACCGGACAGTTCACTGGTTCTGTGGTTTCACGCATATTCTACCAACATCTGTCACAGGTGTGATGTTCTACAGATGAAGACAATCAATAATCACCTGAAACTACTCATGTAATTGCCAGGTAATTGTTTTCTCACTAAAGAGGGAAAATATTGCTGATATCTAAAAAAATAGTATCATTGAAAAATACTTGAGAGCATATATACAAGTAACTAATATGACACTTACACATAGAAGTCTGAAGAACAAATTACATACAATTGATATATATACCAATAACTCTAACATCTGAATCTACAAATTATGAAAAACAAGTCTGAGCAAGTCGAAAGCAGTAAAATATGCATTGCCCATGACAAAATTAACATCTTGGTCAAAATACTAACTTGTAAATGTCTGAACAGAATTGCAATTGCTAAACAAATATTTGCTAAATTTCATTTGAACTTAAAATTTAAAAGTTGGAAAGCTACGTTTATTTGCACATGAATTCAATTATCCACTTCCAGATCCACTAAATCTCCCAGCTAATAACTTGGCGAGAGGCAATCAATTCCAAGCTCTTGCTATCCAAAAACAAATAAAATGTCTGTTGCCATGGCAACAATGTATATTCAAGTGATTAGCACAGATTATATGAGTTGTTGAGTAGAACCATAGGGCCACAAATACCTGTTATCATACAACTTGTTGTATTGTCCAAACCGAATCATAATATTTTTTCAACAATGAGCTCTATTTTAGTAAGACCTGCCTTGGTAATGTTTATACTGCTTTATATACTGCTAGCGCCTACAAAGGTCCTCCATGGTTATTATATGTTTTCATGCTGTCTCTTGACCTAACAAAACGTTGTTTTTTTACAATAACATTCTATGAATATGTATTTTGAAGGATGTGTTTCATAAAGTTGAATGATGTGGCATATATGTGTAAAAAATATAGGCTACCTCAAAGAAAATACAGACCAAATATGGCAAATAACATTATAGACTTTGGGATATGATAGTCATATTTTCTATGTTCCCTAGGACTAACTAGCACTTTTGTTGTCTTTTACGTTTTGTCTTTATGTGGGAGTAGTCATAGAGTGAAGTATGAGCACAAATTTTAAGGAAATTTATACTTTTTAGTTCAGTTAAGGCCTTATAGTTTTAATTTGAACTGGTTTCAATTTCTATCAATTCATACATCTAAGAAAGGAACACACAGGTTTTGGATATTCCTACAGGCTCAGACGTCTATTCCATGTCATGCAACAAACAAAATTATATGGTATCTCTATAATTACATATATATGGTATCTAAGGAAATGGGAAAGTTCCATCATGAAGTATAATCCTATCAATCCATGTTAAGGAAAATCACATAAAATTATATTATAGAAGTTATTCTTTGGCCCATGAAAGGAAATTCTTTTAAACATCATAAGGGTCACCTCATCAAGAGACTACATGTGGGCCCTGTGTTAATTCAGCCATATTAGAAGCTCATTCAGCAGAGAGATGTCAAAAAAAACTTTTGTGGACATGAACCGAATATTTATTAACGTAGCTCCACGATTAATAACTTGTTGGATATTATGAACAGTGGTGTAGTGGTTAGCGTGTATATAGCAGGGTTTATGGGACTCAATTTTCCAGAGTACTTGATGCAGAAAATGTCAGGACCCCCTAAAAATAATCATGTGGGTCATCTGTGACTCAGTATTATTTTCTCATACAAATATCTAACCATCCATGATCAATGAAAACAACATTTCAGTACGATTTTCATGTCAAGATGGTATTAAAACATCAACCAATAACCATCCCATTACAGGCAATTCTTTATCAACCTTCCTATCAAGTATAAATTTCTATAAACTTTTTAAGGACTCCTGAAATAGGAAAAGGACTCCTAAAAATATATACTCTGAGTCCCCAGGACTCTCAGTTTTCATTGACTATGTAAAACCCTGAATTATAGAATTTTGTGTGCTGCAGCAGTTCTGAGAGTACATTTCCATCAGGGTAATCACATGTAGCCCTTTGAGCAACTGCTCATAAGCAGACTATTATTATCATTATTATCTTTGTTCAAGACTACCAGCACTTGGAAAAATCCCTTAGTACTTCCATAGGCACCAATACACATCACCTTATTTTGATGCATTTCTGAGTCTCTCACAAAAACTGTTGCAGTCAGATTTAACCATTTTGTGCATAACAGACTTGTTTAGTTATCTGATATCACTTAATTACATCCAAATCCATATTTCTTAAACACTAATTTTGATGAAAAATAAATCTAATATATTATCAAGAGATATCACGTGTAGTTGACTTTGAATTAAAAGGGATTTTAAGGGATTAAAAGGTGTGCAATACTACCTCTAAGCATCTGCAGTATATACCGGTAATGAATCTTGCAAGAGCTTGCTCTCTTGAACATGCCCTAGGATTCATGCAAGTGTAAATGGAATGTAAACTGAGCCCTATTGTCAGTACAAATATTTTGATTATGCTAATCATAAATATTGACAAGGGAACTATATATTGACAACATAAAACGTATGAAAGTAAAGTTAATATGTATAATTATAAGTTATCATACTGCAGATACATGTCCAAACACAGCTCAGTGACTAAGAATATTTCATAATGAAATAATCTTTTAAGTGGATAAACCAATAGGCAGATAAATATTCAGACTCACTCTTGGGCACATTATCGAAGATGTCCTAGCCTATTCCTTAAGGGTGTTTTTTTTTAAATTGTAAACATCCACTAACCTCGACTTTACTAATTCTCGATTTTCATTCAAAGATTTTTCAACAAAATAAAAAAGAGCACAACTCAGTCTCACATTTCATTTATTTTAATATTACATGTTGCATAAACATGTAAATTTACATAATGAGAACTAACACAAAGTTACCTAAACACATTGCAGACAGGGATCCAATTATCAGGTTCAAAATGATAGTATGGATGTTAGAGATAGCATAAAGAAAGAAAATCAAAATCATGGAATTGAAAAGTAAAAGGAATATGATTGAGGTGTTTACTAAATTCTGTCTGGCCTCAAGGATCGTATTTTTTAGCATTAAGGCTAAGATGTCATTCATCAATCAGGCTACATAAAGGAGGAAAATAGTCTTTAAGATTTTTTTGATTTTTTTTTTAAGTAAAAACAAAAACATACTTATCGAAGGCGTCCGTGGTGGGAATGGGTGTTTGTGTTGTGGCGGGAGACACATGGAGAGGGGGAGGCGGGTTGTTTTCTCTTCTCGCCCTTCCACTTTCTTTTTTCTCCTCTGGATCACGTTGTTTATCTGGAGCAACGGTGCCCGCCATGTAAACAACCAAAACAGCAACAAATGCTGCAACAATAGGCTTGTATTCCATTTTCGGTTGTTGAACTAGGTCAATCTATACCTTATGCTGTTGGAAATATAATTCAATAGGAACCTTTTAAGTTGTCATTTTCCATAATTTTAGAATAATCATTTCGTTGCTGTTCATAGTCGCGTGTTGACACGAAGCGGAAGTTGTCAAGATTCAACAGCCTCGCTTTCATTTTAGCATTTGAGTTATTTTGAGGCGTCTTGATACAGAGGTGTCAGGTTCGAAACCCGAGCTGAAAATATTGTCTTGCAATTTTCAAAATATTGTCTTGCAATTTTCAAATGTGTTTCTATTTTAATTTAATATCAGACTGAGACTAACTAGAAGCAGAAGCCTAGATTGTTTTACTTTCATTCTCCCAAAATTCTCATAAAAATGTCCGAACCTGTGCACAAATAAAGAACAATAAATTGCCAATTATATCTTAACATAAATATCAACATAATGATGTTGAGAGGCTCAGATTCTAAAAGTTTAAACAATAAAACAAGTCCAATCTGTAGTTCTGCAGCACCTCACTTTATTATGAAAACATCGGGAACCAAGCTGTGTTTCGGTAGAAATTACGGTGGGTTTGAAGACAAAATTGAATATCGAGATTTTTACGAAATTTCGAGCGTTTTATAAGTTGGCCTGCAAATGGTCTTTTATTATTTATATGGGTATTGTATATTTGTTAGTTCTTTTAACATCTAAGTAGTATATGGTTTTACAGAACATGATAAGTTTATAATAATATATGCAATGACCAAAAATAGATTAAAGTCTTGAATAAAACCAACAATTTCTCAGGACAAATGGCGATTCACCTTTTTCTTTTCCCGGCAACTGTCAATTAACTGTTTGAGCGGCATACTAGAAGTTCGTAGTAGGCCTTATACTGTACGGCAAGAAAAAGTACACTCTTTCGTTGAAATCGTCATTTGGTGTCGTATTAACTGATAAGAACACGAGTTAAATCAGTGTTCAAAGATTATTTTAATTGTTTTAATTTATTTTATTAAAAAAAAAAATTGTTTGTTAATTAAGTGTTCCAAAATCAATTTTGACGTAACACAAATGTTCATCAACAAAGATGACCTATACTATGTGAAAATTGATGTAGATGCTTATGTTTTCATATATTGACAACATTTTAAACATGGTAGCTAGCGGTTATGATACTGTAAATTTTATTTCTCACTATATACAAAAAGATATTTTTACAAGCATTAACACCAATTATTTTATTCAAATTACTGCGATGATTAACATGATTAATAACATTACATGTCTCTTGAACTCTCTTCGTTATTAAGTATGTATGTGGTGTTTACTTATTTTTACATGGCTGTTTATAATAACTGCCAATCGTCGAATAATGGTAAATATTTTCCATAGCTAGCTGATTTATTTATTTATTAAGAAACAAACACAAGACACATCAACTAGAATCGGTTTCCTTTGAATACTGAAACATTGTTTGACAACGAAATGAGGTAAACAAGACATTATAAAACAAACGACAGTGGTATACAAGAAAACAGCATTCAAACTGTGCCTCAGTATTAAATAAAAGTCCGTTCTACAAGTACAACAACTATGGTATAATCCATATCCAATAAGCGCCGGGGGTCATTGGTGTTTTTGCGAAAATAAGCGCCGGGCCCTAACCATTGGATTAATGTCCTTTAGATATCATTTTACAAATATTAATTGTAAAAGACGGTTTAAAACAAACTTCAAATGTCTATGAAATATATAAGCGCCGGACCTCTAATGAGCGCCGGGGGATAAAGGGTTGTCTAAAACAGCGCCGGGGGATAAAGGGTTGTCGAAAAAAAAGCGCCCCGGCGCATATTAGAGTACAACCGGTACGTGAAACTTCAAATAAATTTTACAATTTAAGTTGTATTTTTGGTTCATTATTCTTTATTATCATATTCGTATATGGTACCGTTTCGGCCATGTAAAGTGGCGCCTTTTTCGCAAGAGAAATTTGCTGCCGTTTTGCTGAGGTGCCGTGAACCCTGCCTTTACAATAACCTATACGGTATACTATAAACATCAATCTGAATACATTTAGAACGACAGTTCCATATTTAGTATGACTTGGTATAAAAACATGTTCAATTAAATGTTATAAGATTGTACAAGAATAGTCTTCAAATGAAAATATTAAACAAAGAAAGTAAATGTAAAAGTTCGGGTTTCTTTTAAGTATAATTTACTATCTCTTCATATATAGAGGAACATATAGATAGAGGATAGCATATGAGTGTTCTTCCTAACATGTTTATAAAACACGAGTGCATAAACATTATTTATTATTTCTCGAGCGAGAGCGAAGGATCTACTATATGTGTAACTTCCCTCTTATCATTTAGACATGTCTAGCTTATACATATGCATAACAAAACGTGTATGCATGTGCTGTATTGTTCTGAAGATATACATAAGGAAATCCCAGGTTCATGGCGAGGTTTATCGTGCGACAAAAGTGTGGGAGTAGTACTGTATTGAATATTTGGGACAACAATGCAGCACATATTTAAAAATTGTAGGAAACAGCAGGAGGAAAATTGATGTAAGTGATTAACTAAACTCGTGTCCAAAAGAAATGCATATCGTAAGATAATTCAATTCACTAGTTTTTGATAGGTCTAAAACAAAGTTTGCTCCAGAAGTAAACTTACACATATGTAAACGTTATCTTTTCATGTTTGCGAGAAAAACTTTTTTCTTAAATCATGGATTTGGAATAAACTTTATTAGGCGAGATAGCATGCAGAGAGAAAACGAACACTTTTGCTTATTTTAAAACGTTCTAAAGCGTCAGGGAATTTTATGTCAAATAATGTGCATTATAGCTAAAATGGATGGAATTATCATGAAAACGCCCTCATGTTTTCAGAAATGAGCGGGCCGCTGCAAATGATAATGGCCCGCTAAACCTTGACGACGGGCCAATATCACTTCGTGACGTCACATTAGAATTTAGTTTTGAAGTCTTGAACAAATATGGCGACCGTATAAGCGTATCGACTCGAATATTTTGAACCAATTTAATTACTTTCTTTTACCTTAGGACACGAACTTTCGGCATATATCATCCTAAATATCATGTGACAATAGAACGGCATTAGCTTATCGAGGATTTAAACAAATTTTAAAAGGATTATCATTCTTAGTTGCAACCACTAGGTTTAATGGTAAACTTGCGTAGCCTTGATTAGTTTTATCCAACAATTGTCAAAGACGATTTTTTCCCCATAAAAATTCAAAGTTCTTATATTCAGTTTAATTATTAAACATATCTTTGCATCAATTAGAGTTTCATAACACAGAATGCTTCAGTTTTCTCATTCAACGGCTACATTCCGTCTGGGTTCGAATCTCCTTCGTCGGGCAGTCAATTGAAGACCTTGGGCTTCTGCAAATGATAATGCCCTGAAAAACAGCGTTACCCTTATATTATATCGACAAAATCTTTTCGTTAACTAAATACCATACTTTATCAAATTTAATATACACCCCATCTGAGACACAAAATCACAATTATCTTTTCCCGAAAAACGAAAATGAGCATATTTTCTTTACAAGACAAATGCCAGTCTATTACGCTCAAAACCGACTATCAGGTAATAGAATTTGGCTTTTGGCAACATTGAAAACTTGGTAGCGTTTCTTTTGGACTTTAATTGTTTACTTCCCTGATGTGCATAAATATTAGCATTGAAAAACTGAGTTTTCAGCTTTGAGTGAGTATTTTTCATTTAATTCGTCAAGGCTGAATATAGACTACTCGACAAAAGTTTAGACTCATCATCAATTGTAGAATTGGTACACGTTGTGAAATTGAATCATGTTTGCTTAGGCCATATCTTGATACCCACGTGTCTTGTATTTGACATAAAGGGGTGGATCTTGATAAACAGGTGCATCGTGAAACTTATTAACCGTCAATTGTTCAGGAGAAGATAATGGATGTCGTTCAGTCTAAGTAAACCTAGCCTCAATATTAGCCGTTTCACTCTATACTGAGTCTAGAAAGGTCTAGTAGAGGGTCGCGTAGAGGGCCGACCTTTCTGCGACTTATGACCCTCCAACGTTATACGTGCGAAGGCAGACTAGTGTGGCTTGGTTAGATGAGTTCTGATTGGTCAATTCGATACGTGGGCTGACGCGACCCTCTACTAGGCCTTTCTAGACTCAGGATAGGAATGAAACGGATAATATTGAGGCTAGGTTTACTTAGACTGGATGTCGTTGAAAACGCGCGTACCGTATGTCACTTCATGGGTCCCTCTTGTATATTGGGGTCTTTTTTTCGTTTTTGGGTTCGAATGAACACCATGGTTACTGCATTTATTATAAGACATAGAGATTAGAATAATTTGCGCTAGAAATATGCCATCACATTCAGTATTGAGTTTAAACTTGTGTCAAGTGGTATATTAACAACTCATTTATGAAATACATGCATGTATAGTATACAAGTTTATATCACCCATAAGGGAGGACGGACACAGGGTAGTATTTTTCCTGTAAGTCCCAAGGGAGTTACACCTTTTCCTGTCTTTTGATTGGTTGTTGTGAACCAGTCAAATCAAACGTTGTACCGGGACTATTTCATCCATCTTTTAAACTTACATTCGACTGAAAAGTTGTTTTCCCTGATTCTAAATGTAAACATGTTTAATTCATTCCATGTTGTTACTATCTGCCAATTTTCACATGTGGCGATGCAACTGATGTTTGATGAGTCAGTCAAATTGTCCGAAAGTAAAGAATTATCGATCAACAAATAACTTTGTCGTCGAGTAAAGCTTTCAGCCGTGTGGAATGCGACGAGTTTCGTTCGATTGTAATGACGTCATAGTCACGAGCGGCTTTGACGTCACAGTGCTTACGGCGACGTCATAGGAATTTCAGTTTGCGCCGATTTGTATTTTGTTACCGTAGGACATCGCCGGTCACTTCAAATCTATATATAACTTGAAATGACGACTAGATAAAAAGGAAAAAGGAAACTTTAAACACCAACTAGATTTAATTTTAATTTCATATGACATTTCGCAAGGGATAATTAGCCGTGCGTAGGCATTTCGGGAGTAAAGCAACGGCAAACGCGTATGAATTTTGAGATTGACTCCTTGTGAAATCCTTTATAGACAAAATTTTTTTTCAAGAATCTTAGTTTTAACCTTATAGAACTATATGCATATGGGTAATATAAACAATAACCAACTCGTGACGGGGAATGACAGATTATCTTTCCCTCGTTAAATTAATTGTGTAATTCTCTCGCCATGGCTCGAGAATTACGAAATTAATATAACTCGGGAAAGATAATCTGTCATTCCCCGTCACTCGTAAGTTATTGTCTAAATATTTCATTTTGCGAGATTTTAATCTTATTAAGGTATACCATCTGTATGTATCGTACCTTAAAAGATAATCAAGATAATTATAAAAATCATAACTTTAAAATACATTTATCATTGCTGCAACGTTCCCTTACAAAACGGAAGTTGTTTGACGTAAACATGTTCTCAAGATGGCTGCTTTCCCAATCAAAACGTAAACCTTCAACGAACATGTTATAAATTGGCCAATATCCATCTTACAATAAAAACGTGAGTTACAATGAGTAGAATTTTACACTTCATTTATTTCCACAAATAACAAACAACATAATTCACAGCAACGCGGAAGCAGAATCGAAATATAACTCGCCGATCCCCATTCTGACAGCTTTCTTACGGGGCTGTATGTTATGGGTCAAAGGTCAATGACCTATGAATAGCAACCTGGTAGTATCCGTGAGTTATCAACCACACATTGTCGGTTTTCTTAACTAGGTTAATAATATCAGGTCAATTACTAATGAGAGTGGATGAGACAAGGATATATTCTTTGTCCTTTATTTTTTTCATAAGTGGAGGCAAGACTAAGTTGGCAAGAGCCAAGAGGCACTTGCATATTTAGGAATCTTAAACATATTTTACTTAAAATATTATAGGTATCATTTTTTTTATCACAGTTTGTTTACCTTGATGAAAAAAGTAATTATGAAACAAATCAAAACTTTGCTATAGAAGAATATTTCTTAATCAAATCATAAATCATTTTATAGATAGCAGTAATCTCAATTAGTTAACACTAGCTGAAAATTATAGATTAAAATGTTAACCTGTTTAAATATCATTGACAATACATACCTTTATTTTACAGGTCATATTCATATCACAATGGTGCTCATATTTAAGACGAAGCCTCTGCTTAACACAATGACCACATATGCAATCTTGTGGACAGCCTCTGATATCAACGAACAAAAGTTTATCTCGAAAAAGAAAAAAATGGATCCATGGAAAACTGTGAGAATGACTGTAGTGGGTTCATTTGTGGTTGCTCCATTAGTGTTTTCATGGATTCGATTTGTTGAAAGGAAATTACCTGGAAAGCACCTGACTTTGGTGGCAAAGAAGGTTGTTGTAGAACAAATAATCTTTGCCCCCTTCATGACAACTTGCTTTTATACAGGTATAAACTTAAAATTTTAAATACACAGATTATGGTCTTTTGTATGATTTGACAAAATTGGATTTTAAAAATAATTTGCGAGCACCTTTTTCCTCTATAAGTATTTATAGTTTCGATTTTTTTAATGAAAATTCTATTATGTTAAATAAAACCAGTAGCAGACATTTTCTAGATCTAAATTTTAATTTTGACTGGAGAAATTTTGTGTTCAACAAAGAACCCTTTTTGGACTTTCAATGATGATCCTCATTTAAGTTTTGTCTGTAATTTCTAACAAAGCTAAGAAACCACCCGTGTAATTGTTATACATGCAAAGATGAATATAAAAAAGTGGGGTAAAATTAATATCATTAAAACTTTCCTTTTTTGCAGCAACAAGTTTACTGGAGAGAAAAGATCCTGTTTTAGAAGTTAAAAACAAATTTTGGAAGACTTACACGGTAAGTATTTTGTACTATTTAATAACAGCTTTTTCAACATAAAAAGATATGATCTCTTGTTTTTATCTGACATGTCAAGCTTATACCCAGATATTATTTAATGTAAATTGTAATATATATAAACTACAACAGCAACAACGAATGTGGTTAATAACTGTGTGGGTGACCGACATGAACTGATGTGAGAGTCACAAATCAACTACATAAACTGACTAATCTTATTTTTCAATATCCATTGTCACATTGACAGAGATATCCTCAATTAAAGCACTCTTGTTTTTTGTAAAGTAAAGGGGGGGAGAGTACCGTCAAAACACAGTATGACACTTGTTGAAAGTTCCACATTTTAATGTAACGTTTCGGGGGTCACTGGACCCCCTTCATAATTCATTTGATCCATAGTTTTGCCACTCTGACCAAACCTCATTTCTATAGCGTAGGTTAACCGCTACTCTTGTTTTTTGTGGATTTAGGATTTAAAAATATTATTTTCTCACAAAGATTAATGTTTGATATTTGTGATTTTTTAATACAGACAGGTCTCATGTTTTGGCCGATAGTGCAGACAGTGAACTTCTCGCTGGTGCCCCACCTGTACCGACCGGTGCTGGTCGCCGGTGCTTCCTTCATCTGGAGCACCTTCCTGTGCTTCATGAAGGAAGAAAAGGTTTGTCTCAGTAGAAAAACTTGAGCTGTATGATCAATTAGTGTCAAACCTTTCATTGACAGGCACTGGCAGTCTTGTTAAAATTGGAATAGCAAGTTTCAAAATTTAGGTGTTTCTGGGGTACAAACTTGTTTCATCATGGAGTTGCCTCTTCACAGGTCTCAAAGCAGCCCAGTTAGTGTTAGTAGGCGAGGAACCCCATGATGTTCATAACCGGGTAGCGTTAATATTTTGAAACTTTCTCATAAGAAATACTGCAATATCATGTAAGAAAAAGGATTTGAATGGCTGAACTTTAAATTATATATTTGATATATTACTGCTTCATTAGTTTAGATACATTGTCTTTTCACATTTATTTTCATTTGCCTTACGTCATGTTAAATTCCCCCTAAAACACGGTACTACCCCTTTAAAAAACCCAAACCTTAATTCCTTCAAATACGTCTTTCCTCCTCTTACCCCCAATCTTTGATTGGTGATTCTTATAAGTATATTTTGATGGAATTTTGATTTTTTAGTTTTGTAACCGATTATTTTATTTATTTAAATATAAAATATCTTAGCTTCAAATATTTAGGTTAAACTATTGTGTTTACCTACCCTGATTATATTTCCATCATTTTAAATGATTTTTTGTTCATTTTCAGAGACCAACTGAGAAGAAATGACAAAGAAAATCATTAGGTTTTGATTTGTTTATAGAGTTCTTATCTAACAACTTGAAAACTATTTTGATTGAAACTTCAGAATCATTTAATCCTAATTCAATCAAACAACATTTTTTTTATTTTTGTAAACCTGGAATCAAAATAACGATAAATAACAAAATTCATAAATCAAAATTATGATGCATATCAATTTTTAGAATTATTTAGATTAAAAAAATTCCAATCAGTTGTTTATCAGGGTATGTATGTGATATTTTTTAAATATCCAGATTCCAATATATATACACATATCTATATACAAGAAAATTGGTCATAGTTGTTGATATTGTGATGTTATTTTATAATGTTCATAGATTCTTATCAATATCAGTCTTTCATTGGTTGATAAAAATATATCATGTTTGTTTTGTTGTGATGTTACAAGAAGAAATTAAATTAAAATTTATTGTATGAATGTCCTTTTTTTTCTTGTACCGTAACTGTTGTTTGATTTGACAAGCTTTTTAATTTAACATTGAATATTGCAACATTATAAAGAAAGTTCTTTTTCAAGCTTTACAAGCTTTTACTTGAATTATTCTGTTCACTGATTGCAAGTTAGAAGATCATAGCATGAAATATTTTTATTATCCCCCGCCGCGCGTTTAGCGCGAAGCGGGGGATAAAAAGTTTTCGGTGACCTTGACTTCATTTTCAAGGTCACAGCGAGACTTTGACCAGTTTTGAAAATGTTGTTAGCGCCATATCTCATGAACCGCTCAACCAAGAATCTTCAAACTTGGTACCAGTCTTCATCTGGGGAATACGCAGACCTGAAAAGTTTTCGGTGACCTTGACCTCATTTTCAAGGTCACGGCGAGACTTTGACCAGTTTTGAAAATGTTGTTAGCGCAATATCTAATGAACCGCTCAACCAAGAATCTTCAAACTTGGTACCAGTCTTCATCTGGGGAATACGCAGACCTGAAAAGTTTTCGGTGACCTTGACCTCATTTTTAAGGTCACAGCGAGACCTTGACCAGTTTTGAAAATGTTGTTAGCACAATATCTAATGAACCGCTCAACCAAGAATCTTCAAACTTGGTACCAGTCTTCATCTGGGGAATACGCAGACCTGAAAAGTTTTCGGTGACCTTGACCTCATTTTCAAGGTCACGGCGAGACTTTGACCAGTTTTAATAATGTTGTTAGCGCCATATCTCATGAACCCATTAACCTTGAGTCTTCACGGGGGACATATTATTCCGCTCTGTACATCCGTCCAGCTTCTTGTTGTTAACATCAATTTGCGGCGGGGGATCATGTCACCTTTGTGACAAATACTTGTCTTATATCTTTTCATACACTGATTTTATTTATTCTTTCATAATTTGTTTTAGTATCATACCTTTTGTTTGTGTGGTATTCTAGTTTCAACAGTGATACAGTACAGAAGAGATTGACAATTTATTTTTGAGGTGAATAATTTGGGTTAAATATTCCAGATAAAAATTCCCATGGGTGATATAATGTAGAGTACTAAACATTCAGTCCTGGGTCACAGAGGATGCAATTTGCAAAATAGGCACTTTCTCATTTTATTTCTAAGGAGAGTTTGTTCATTTGGTCCTAACCACATTGCTGAATGATGAGATCATAAATCATGGCTCACAAAAGAGCTTCAGAGAAAATGGCATAATTAGTCCATGTTGAATTTGTTTTTACCAATGTGTGCTTTTTTGTATTACGATGAATGAGAAGGTTTGAAAGAGTGTATATTTTGATGGATAATGTCAAAGGAGACCTTAACGTAAACACATTATGTCTGTTAAAAATTGGCTTAGAAGGGTAAACAAATGTATCATTGAATTCATTCAATATTTTACACATTATACCTATGTATCACTTGTTGTTTACAGTTTATGTAGCATTATTTTATCTGTTTACCACAGATTTTCATCTTTTACATATTGTAAAGATCTAGAGAGTTTTTTTTATGAAGACCAATCTCTGTTTGAAATAAATCAAATTGGCTGTGAAAATGTCTTTTTATTTTTTCTGCAACAACTGACTTATATAGTAAAATTTATCTGGAGTATACAAATTTATCAATATATACCGTAGTAATTCTGTAATGCACAGAAAAAACTGTATTACATACTTGCTGCTAATGGCTGAAATATGACCAAGACAACTCACTCACTTACTCTAACATTTTATACATGCATAAAAATTCAAATTAAAAAAAAATGACCAAAAAAAACCCATTCAAATATCAACTTTGATATAGAAAACCGATCAGTTTTCGTAAAAAAAAGATTTAAGTAAAAAAACAAATATCGTATTTGAGATTTGAACTTACACGGAAATATCAATAACATCTCATAAGATTGGAAACTTTGTAAATGAGAGTAACCTCCCTTGGTTATCGACTGCACATTGACAGAGCAGCTGGACTACATTTGAGTTTTTCTATGTCATTATAACCAAATTTTGAATGAAATATATATCAATTTAACTGGAACCTTAGGAGAAAATAATCATTATGAAGGAGAAATTGGAAATTTGAAGAGTTTGCCATTGAGGCCTAAGAGAACTTGAAATGATTTAACCTGTTGTCAACACGTTGTGGAAATAAGAATGTGTCACAGTAAACTTCACTTTTCACTGGTCTTGAAATGTCTCTCTTACTCCAAAAAATATATTTCTCGCCAATTCTTAATTCTCTTATGGAGGAATTACTGAAAAATCAATAGTAGGATGAATCTAAAAAAGTGATATTTGTATGAGAGGGTGAGCTTTCTCATTTCTTCATACATGGAGATTGCAGAGGAGAATATGCATCTAAAATTCATGTGAATGTGTGAATTATTTTTTTGCATCAACTTTTTTAATGACTGAACAAAATGAACGAGCTAGCAGAGCTAAATGCATTGGTTGCAAGAGGAGAAACAGAAGCTGTGATTCAGCATATTAAAAGCAAAAAAATAACAAGTGCGAGTTGCGCTCATCTTCCTTCATGGTCAACTCCAATATCGGTTGCAGCAGTAAATGGACGGCTCGATATCCTCAAGATTTTGTTGTCCATGGGCTTCACAGCTCATAAAGATCGACACCCTATCCATTTCGCCTGCATTATGGGTCATTTAGATATTGTGAAATCCCTTGTTGAAGAACAGAATGTGAATGTGATGCTGTATGATAGCAAAGGGCAAACACCTCTGTATCTTGCAGTATTCAATGACAAGTTTGACATTGTGAAATATCTTCTTGAACATGGAGCAGACGTCAACAATAACGGACGAATGCCACCGATTGTTATTGCCGTAATTCATTACAAACCAGAGATTTGTAGGTACTTAGTAGACCAGGGTGCAGAAGTGAATGTTCATGACAATTTTGGTCGGTCGCCATTGGCAGCAGCAGCAAGATCAGGCAGCAGGATTATAGCAGCCATCTTGTTAGAATCTGGAGCAGACGTGAACATCAGAGGAAGAGAAGGAACTCCCTTTCTGGCAGCTTGTAACTGTGGTAGACTGGCAATGATGAAACTTCTTCATGCCAATGGTGCTGTAGTGAATATTCGAGATATGGATGGTGATACTGCGCTTCATCTAGCTGTCGCTGCCGGACACTTTTCAGTTGCAAGGTACCTCATCATCAACTACTGTCTCCCCTTAGGTGCAGTCAACCACTTAGGAAAAACAGCTTTTCTTCTAGCCCTTGAAAACATGGACGTTGAAATGATGTACCTGTTTCATAAGGGAGGGTACAATCCTGCCCGGGAGTTGTCTGGGTACTTCCACTTTGAGATTGAGAGTCCTGCAAAGGAAGTTTTGTTTCAGTGTATCTCTGATCTCACAAATATCCCCCACACACTCCAGGAGTTGGCATGTTTCACCTTGAGGAAGAGTCTTGGATCAAATGTCAGAAGTTCGGTCAATGAGCTGCCCATTCCCCAGCCAATCAGGGACTATGTAACGCTAAACCATGTTCCCTACAACAGGTCTGATATGGAGAAAATGCAGTAGATAATGCAGTTTCATTTGAATAAAATCTTTCATATGCTTCACAATAATCTTGAATGGATAGTATGATCTGTGATAAGGTATTATTGATTAAAGACTTTTTTAAGAATAGCAATGTCTCGTCTGATCCTGCAATTAGATTTTTGAAAAGATGCCTTTTACCATGGGCCATTTTGTAGCATTTTACTATATTAGATAAGACTTAATTATCCCGAAAGAAATTCTCTTTGCATCAAAAATGGCTTTTTATCTACTTGGGTACAACTTATGTCAATAATAAACTTCAACATTTTTATGGGCCATTTTTTCTTCTAGGATGCAAAATGGCCAGACGTTTCTTATCTTTCCTAAAATATTTTGTTATTGTTTTGTTTAAATAACATATAAAATATTGAATACATAGAAAGGTAAACAAAATTCAAACCTGCTAGAAAATACTAGATTTATGCCAAAATTACATTGCTAGTGCCAAGTTGAATTTGTGGGTTGTGAACACATAGAAGAAGGTGCAATAATTTCCAACATTATAATTATATTGTCAGTGTCTTGTTTTTGACACCTTGTAATACATGATAATTAACTTGTGATATCCTTGCTTTGGTGACAATAATCAATTAACAATATTTTTTTTACTGTCAAATGTTCATATGTTTTATCATTAACAGTCCTAGCATGAGTGCTATTACTGGTAGTATTGTATTAGTTTATTCATCTTGATCTTGAGTGTAATAATAAAAGTACAATGCCAAAATTGTATACAAGTATGATTCATAAGTGATGTCATGTAAAAATATCAAATTTGTCCAGCAAATTCTTTTTCTGTGACATTCTGACTCAGGGTACGAACATCAGAAGCTAGATTCGCTCATGCGGCCTGACTTGGGATATAGCCAATCAAATCATTATCTCATTTAAATTTTATCGAGAAGGTTGCGAGAAAATTATTTGATTGGCTATATCCCAAGTTGGGCCGCACGAGCAAATCTAGCTTCTGAGCCCAGGGTACAGATTAGTAGAGTTGGCGTAACGTTCGTACCCTGAGACAGGATTTTTCTGTGGAAGATAACACATTTCATATGCTTGAAACACTGAAGTTTTGCTGTATATCATTTATCTAAGATGCTGGGTCTTTGAAAGGGTTCCCTTGAGGATTCATTTATTGTGTTCGATCTTGTGGCATTATCACAACTACACTTTTGCTGTGATGTTACTATCATGTATATGGTATCTGCAAAGTTGCTCGCACCAGAATAGATGGACTGGTATAAATTCCCTATAGCTACTATTTAAAACAGTGATAACAATTGTTTTCCAAATGAAACCTTGAAACATGAGGGGAAGTTAGATTAAATGAAACTTATCTAACTTTTGATAAGGCCAAAAATTTGCCAAAATAAAAAAAATTCTGGTCTTTACATTTAGGCAATAATGATGATGATGCAGAATTTTTTTCTCCAATTTTTTCAAAAAGGAAATAAAAATAATCTTTGGATTCACTTTATCACAAACAGAAAGAAGTAACATATTAAGAATGCGCGTTTCAATGTTTTTCTAGGTCATGGGACTAAATTTCCATGTTTCACTAGTTATCATCATGAAAAAGGCTTGATGTGGGGGTTTGAAACTGACGCAGGCCTAAAGCAGCAGATCAGATATAGCCTTTCTCTCCCCACAGTTTTATTCAATCATTTCTTCCCACATGATATCTGTAACAAGTCAATCACTTTCTTGCAGGCCAGGGTATCAACTCAAAAGATGAAATATGAAGGAAATGTTGATGGCACATACAAAAATCTCTACTATAATTCTTTTAACAGTAAACATTCGTTCACATCAAAAGAATTTTCTTGCAGGTTTTTAATGTAACTTATGACAAGACATTTAAATTGATTTGACTTGATATACCGGTAAGTTGGTTCAATTATATTACAACATATTGTTTGATGATTTACCGTAATTTCTCTATTAATTCCACCCTAAAATTTCAATATATTTTCTAAAAATGTTTATGGTTCAACTATTTATCACTTCTGATCTCTCATTCGCCACCATGGTTGATAAATAGCCCATCGTAACAGAGGTTATTCAGGAAGATATTAGCTGAGTTCTTAAATTCTATCTGGAGAAATGAATAATTTGGAAATAATGTGTTCAAGACTTATCTAGATGTGCTCATCATGCTATATTTTGCTGTTCATTTTTTCATAACAGCACTAATACTGATTTTAAAGCATTTAAATATTTTTATACTTTTTAACACTTTCCCTTGTTTTGTTTTTAAAAAATGAATTTTGTTTTGAAATAAAAAATGCACAATTGCTTGGTTTAGATTTGTTTTCTCTCGTATTCCTATTCTACAATTCTGATGTTGAATGGTACTAAAGGATTGTGTTTGTAATAATTATAAATTACTCCCGAACAAACATTATTTTTGCATTCCACTAGAATTGTTTTCAATAAATGCCTTCCTGTGTATCTGAAAATAACGGATACCACTTTTCAAATTAAAATTCTAAAAATTGACATTGAAGATGGTAATCCAATCCACAGAGGCAGATCAAGTCATGAAATGTCGATAAAGCCTCTGTTTTTTTCAGACAAAATTCATGGGTTCCAGAAGTTTCCCTTGGCAGACAAAATTGCACTACAATCCATTTGAATTTTTGTAACAAAGGACAAAGCTTCTTGCATGGAAAGGGTGGTTCATAATACATTGAAATTGCCTTTGTGAGGATTCAGTAGCCATGATTATAGAATAGCCTCACAATACTACTGGTAAGTTTGATAGCCTCTAATCAGGCATCTCCCATTACACCCCATAAATTCCGTGAATTAGAACAGAGACTTGATCAACATTTCATGACTTGATCTCCCTCTGTGGGGAGAGATTGATGTTCCTCATAAATATTGTTTATAGAGTCAAGACCTAAGCCTGCAGTATAATTCTTTTGTGTTTTAGAGAAAATTGCAAAAATTCAGAATAAATTATATTCCCTGGGGAAAAGGGCAGGTGGCATTAACTGTTATGTTTACAATTTATGATATTATGTTGGTCTGCATGGAAAGCTACCTAAAAGCTACACAGATAACACCAGCAAATGTAAGAGAACTCGAGAAAACACAAAATAAAAGTACCGAGGGTACAGAAGCTCACCTTAAAATGAATGATGTGGTAAAATGTTTTAATTATACATGTAACCATCTTTTATATAATTGATTATGGCTGCCATCATGATATTTTTATCTTTTAAAATACTAGTCTTCTTTTGGAAACGACTAGAGCTTGAACAAACATTAATACACGAATGATATAATCATGATAAGTTAACAAGCAGTAGGTTTTTGTATAACTTTTTTGTATATCTATGGCTGAATTGGTGACCATCTTGTACTTTTTAATCTTCAAAATGCTACTTTTTTGTGGGCATCCGTATTAATTTCATTATGATATCTTGATTGGTTTAGGTGTATCCATTTAAATGTCATTCATTACTTACAGGATGGTGGGCACTTACATTTGTTTTGTAGTGAATCATTAATATGATTTCAAGATTATTTCACTGATGGTTATGCTGCATTGGATATTGAGAATCCCAAAAGTACAGATTTTTCAAGGAAAATGAATGACTGATTGAGAGGAAAGTCATAAACACAGCAATGCATAAGACACGTTTATTTTGTTCACATAATATTTACATGTCAAGTGACCATGAGATGTCTTTCATTAAAGTATCAATTTATTTAACACTCATACAGTACTATAATGGTAAACATTTTTGCATTGTCAAATCAACAGAGAAATATGACAAATCAAATTTCCTTACTTTTCTTACTAAACCCTTTTTGATTTTCATCTGCATATTTATTCCACATCAACTTATCATGTAGATTGCTAAACACAAAGCTTATTGTAGACAAGTTTTGTGTAAGTTGTTGTTCTTAGAAAGAACATATCACTGTCATGAGAATACAAGTCCATAACTTTTATTGCATACACATGGGCCATGGCCATATAGCATAATGCTCTACCATATCAATTGGGTCAGGTTGATTATGCAACAGACTAGCAGCTGACACTGTGATGCTAGCAGCCTGCCTTGGGATGTGTATTAGCATAGTGGAATATCTGAACTCTGGTTGACCCCTTATGTGTGGTATTTAAAGGAATATAAGGGAGATAACATTGTTTAAAATTTAACATGTTTAATGTGATTTGGTTTTTGCAGCTAGTTGCCATAAAGATTTTAAACAAATTAATCTATTATGTTTGTCTTTCATCTTAATTTTTTTTAGAAACACTTAAAAATATAGAACAACTTGCACGACAATCTTAAATATTCCATATTTAAGATAATATTATGATTAGTAAGTTCAAATTAGAGAATATATATGGTGCCTTGGGATATAGCCAATCAATTCATTATCTCATTGAAATTTTATCGAGAAGGTTGCGAGAAAATTATTTGATTGGCTATATCCCAAGTTGGGCCGCACGAGCAAATCTAGCTTCTGAGCCCAGGGTACAGATTAGTAGAGTTGGCGTAACGTTCGTACCCTGAGACAGGATTTTTCTGTTGAAGATAACACATTTCATATGCTTGAAACACTGAAGTTTTGCTGTATATCATTTATCTAAGATGCTGGGTCTTTGAAAGGGTTCCCTTGAGGATTCATTTATTGTATACGATCTTGTGGCATTATCACAACTACACTTTTGCTGTGATGTTACTATCAAAACTTTAATGTCTACCTTTCTGTGCGGAATCACCATAGGTATAACATACTACAATTTCAGAATGATATCTGTATTCGTTTAGAAGGAGTAGTCTTTTTCATGAAATCTAATTGAAAATTCAATATGGCTGTCATGGCGGCCATCTTGGATTCTCAAAACTGAAACGTCTACCTTTCTGTGAGGAATCACCATGGGTATAACATAATACAATTTCAGAATGATATCTGTATTCGTTTAGAAGGAGTAGTCTTTTTCATGAAATCTAATTGAAAAATTAAATATGGCTGTCATGGCGGCCATCTTGGATTCTCAAAACTGAAACGTCTACCTTTCTGTGAGGAATCACCATGGGTATAACATACTACAATTTCAGAATGATATCTGTATTCGTTTAGAAGGAGTAGTCTTTTTCATAAAATCTAATTGAAAATTCAATATGGCTGTCATGGCGGCCATCTTGGATTCTCAAAACTGAAACGTCTACCTTTCTGTGGGGAATCACCATGGGTATAACATACTACAATTTCAGAATGATATCTGAATTCGTTTAGGAGGAGTAGTCTTTTTCGTGAAAGTTTACGGACAGACGGACGGACAGACAGACGGACGAAGCGCCATGACATAAGCTCACATTTACTTTGTAAAGGTGAGCTAAAAAAGCAAACTTGGTTTGTGGGTACGTTTGGTCTTTACAGGCGGGTCACATTTGGCCGTGAGGACGAGTCACACAAATTTTAAGGTCCTCCTGGAAACCATTTATCTAAAGGTCCTCCTCATGCGGGGCATGTTCGGTTTTTCAACTCGTTGTCTTTAAAGCATAATTATTGGAAAAACTAGTTACGTTAGGCATTTTCAACAAGTATTACAATAAAGTTAAGATATGTCTCAATATATGTACAAACGTACACTAGTATATTGCGAAAATCAACTCATTATCTCTATTTTAATGTTAAAGGGATGTAGGTCTCCCCTAATGTTGAAAGTTTGAAGTCATAACGTGCTGCACATTTGATACTGGTTACGTTCAAATGAACGGCGCGTCACGAAAAAACAAGTATATGCGTTTTACTCTGTAAAATTCATTTTATTGCATAAAACATTAAAAATCTGTATACAAATATGATATTTTTGAACATTTTTGGCCCAATATTAATGTATAACACATATTGACTCGTTAGGGGAAAAAACAGTGAACATAAAGAATGCATTTATACATATAACCTATAACCTTAAGATTACATTGGTATATTTGGTCACGCTAAAATACATAATAACAACCATTGACGTAGCATTTCGAATGATTGAGAAACATACTCACAGACATAATGGTACATCCATTTATTATATGGCGAGCAGTGAAATACTGGGATTTATCAGTGAAATAAACTGTCTATCAATCTACAGTGAAAATAACTTATATTTTCACTGCGAACGGTGACTGATATAATTTGACGTCATAAAACAATGGTCTCACGCGGCGAATTGGCTTATGACGTCACAGTGTTACTGTGGTGACGGGCTGTTCCTAGCGGCCGCTCGGCGTGAAAATGACCCTTTTCGGACGTAATTACATTGGCCACTCGTGAAAATATAACCTTTCTACCTCACTCGATGAGATAAACATGGTATTTGTCAAGAAAAGACAGATATCCTCTATTTATTCAATTTTGATTGTAAAATGTCACTGACGTTAGGAAATACATTTCAAGGGTTTTGCTCTTATTCAAAGGTCGCGTGACGGAATACAATGATGTCTTTTTGACATTTTCAGAATGGAAGAAACTCTTTTCTTTCATAAAAATAGATACTTTCATCATTAAATCATTACAACAATAGCAGCCTTTTATAAAGCGACAGAATAAAATGCAAGTGCATCAAATGTTCATGTTTGCACGGGATCTTAAAAAAATGGCCTTAATTATGTCATGGAGAACGATCAACCTGCCATCATTCTTAGTATCAAAGATAATTCAAAAGTTTGGTATTTTGGTTATTACTTTATATTATTAAATACATATAATATATCATATAACGTTCAAGTTTGTAAGTATAAGCCAATATCAACAAATAGCTTACGTTATCGTATTGAACAAAAATATGCATCTGACATCTCACAACTTTATTTCATAATGATAAACTTTGTAGTTTTCTAAAAGAGATCAGACGATCATACTGTACACACAAGCAAAGTGAAAGCTGATTCCCAATAGGCTGACGGACATTGATACAATGTACATAAGAGTATAGTATGGCCAATATGGCCTACCGTATATCCCTGACAGGAATAGTGCAATCCAATCACGGAGTCCTTTACTCTGAATCTGTTGCATCCACAAAAGTTGATCCTAGACGCACAGTAGACTGGGGCCCGTTTTGGGGAGCTAGGCTATAACAGTAGGCAGTTTGAGTCTACTGTTAGCCTTACTCCCCAAAACGGGCCCCGGTCTACTGTGCGTCTAGGATCAACTTATGTGGAACCTACAGATTCAGAGTAAAGGACTCCGTGATCAGTGTGGTTGAGTAAATCTAAAAACACCACAGCGAGGCGCCATTGCAGCACAAATCAGAGATTGATAGACAAGCTATTTGAGCTATTTCCTATTCTAGCTCTGATTGAACAAGTAACACGGGAGAATCCAGTATCGAGGCCCCTCAACCTCTGACCCTCCCAGAGTAACGTGCTTCTTCTGTTGTTGCTCTGGGAGGGTCAGAGGTTGAGGGGCCTGGTCACTGGTTTTTCTTTTGATATTTGTTCAATCAGAGCCAAAATTTGAAATTGCTCAAAATGTTGTCTATCAATCTCTAGTTTGCGCTGTTACGGCACCCCGCTGTGGTGTTTTTAGATTTACTCGACTACTCGACATGTAGTATTTCGTTTTCCAATATCATATTGCAATACACACAGTATCAATTTTGAAATATCATTGATGATTACAATATATGTTTTTGGAAAACTGGGTGTTGATACTTTGACCCCGAATTTCAAATTTCTGGAGAGTGTTTTCACTCTTGACCCTCGACCGCCTTTATGAACGGTCTACTTTTTAACACCGCAATATTTCTCTTTTTTGTGTGTGTTAAATTCAGCTCAATTATGTTTTGAGTAAAACAAGGATAAATTCAAGACATTACAATATATAAGTTTCTAAAAAGCTCAAAAAGGTCCATACACTTGAGTGGCCAGTATGTTGATACTTGGTTATGATTGGTCCGAAAAGTTTAAAGAAATGCTCCACATAAGTGGGGGCATATCTGTTTCAAACCTTTTCAAGACAGTGAGCGTGTTACTCTGTTTTCGTCCTCTGGTCTTGATGAAGTCTCTGACTTGTTCCATGGGCTTTTTTATTTTTCGGTTTTGTTCCATAAACTTTATATTGTTTGAACCAACCTGAAGACAGATGACACAAAGAACATTTGTTACATCAAAATGACAGTGACAAAGGTAAACCACTTCCCAATGTAATATGTAATGATGGCAGAATTAATAAATCCGAAATCGATATAAATACATTTTGATATGTTCTAGTGGTTTAGTAAGTTCTATCTATTGACCACTGGATCACAATACCAGACGTGTTCCAAAGTTTCCAGTTTTGTTACAATATAGTGTAGAAACGGTATGCAGATGTGAGGAATAAAAGTATCAGTATACACTAGTAATAATAGAGACAAATATATGAACTATGTAAACATGTACTTGCAGCTGTTTGAATGGACAAAACGTGAATAACTCTCACCCTTTCTCACGGTTGAACGAATCACTTTGTTGATTGTCAAGTTCAAGGTGATGTTGATGGTGTTCCCGGACCCAACTTGAGCAGCGCCGACATTAGTCAGCCCAACTGTGCTCTTGCTCTTTTCAGCTGAACAAGAACAAAGATAATATCTGATGAAATTATCAAATCATAAGTAACTATTATCATCTCGTGTTGATATATTTGATATCAGAAGACACTTTGGTGACATTCTACAAAGTTTCAAAACAACAATACAATGATTTTTTGCCGTATATTCTATTAGTTTAGAGTTTTCTCAGAAAACTAGAACAACTCTTTAACATTGAAAAAAGGTCACGACATGAAGAGCTGCTGTTTGAATGGACAAAACGTGAGTTATTCTCACCGTTTCTCGCGGTTTGACGACCCACTCTCTTGATGGTGTTCCCGGACCCAACTTGAGCAGTGTCGACATTAGTCAGCTCAACCTTCTTCTGGCTCGAGTCAGCTGTTGGTGATCAAGGATTAACTGGATTATCTTAATCAATTAAATGGTGAAATCGATAAAACATCATCGGAACTAAATCTGAGTACATTGAATGCAGTAATGAATAGACAGATAACATTTCAATGTATCAAGTCGGTCAATTTTGGTAATATTTTGCAGATTTCTGATTTGTTTCATTTACCTTAAAAATATTTGATTGCAAACTACAATCAAAAGTTCATTGAACTATATCAATCGAACACATTTTGACAAGGAACGGAAAGGATTAATGAAGGGTTTCTGGTATGATGAGGTCTAAAGCTACAATAGGTGATTAAAAATTAAATTTGGTTGATTTGTAAATTAATTAATTTCTATAAAAACAGAAACCGTTCAACATATAATATATTTTCATTGTTTAAAAATTGGGAGTGAATTCTGATATGTGACAAGATAACTCTATTGTTATTCATTTATCAGATAAATCATATAAGCCGAAGATGAATCCCTACCCATCTCTTCAGTTTCCGATGCTTGCAACTGATCCCTGAAGACACAGGAACCCATTATCGAAAATAAAATGTCTGTTTGTATCACTGTTAGTTTGTGAAGAATACCTGGAACGAAATTAATAATAGAAAAGTTGAAGTCACAACAATTGCCGTGATTTATAACGACGTATATGTTTTAATATGTATTATTAAGTCACGCCAGCCTACCACATATAGCCTAACCATCAATAATTAAGGTAACATTCACTACTACTTGGGGAAGATTATCAACAAATTAAAGGACAGTCTACAGTTGTGACAGAAACGAACTTCATCATGATTATTTCACACTTGATATGAAATATGTCATTGAAGTAACGTTGTAGTTGTTTAAGATTTAACAATTTGACAATAAAAAGGGCACATCAATCGAAAAGAAAATTATCGTGAAATTAAGCCAAACAATGGAGCTACCAGTGTGGAACGGATTACCATGGCATAACAATATCTTAACCGATACATTTTATGATTGTTAATTTGTAAATATGCTCATATCATATCAACCAATTCGCTATATCTTAAAATTATATTACGTCATGTGCTTGAACTGTTGAAGTGGAAGTAAAGAATGTGGATTCAAGATATGCAGGCTCATTGCTATTGTGATGGCGGGTCTATATATAACAGTGAATGCGTATAGCGTCAATGAGAAACCTGTTTAGCTGCACAACGAGAGTATGGGCATGTGTATTATCCTCGGGTGCTCAGGCTTCACTGAGCTTAAAGCAACACAATAATTTATTATCAATTTCTCACAGCATTGATTTTTTTAACCAGAAATTAACTTTATGAAGAAGAAAATATGGATGACGTCTTAATTCAGTGTATGTATATATTCCGCTCCCTCCTTCATCAATCCTTGAAGCGGAACTGGTGGCCATCATTAGAGCTCTCCAGGAGATCCAAGACTGTAGTGCTGCAGATGACGAAAAAGCGAAATTTGTGATTTTGACGGACTCCAAATCATCGCTTCAGTCACTACGATCCTACCCTCCCACAGACTACTATCAACTCTGCCAGACAATTTCATCGGCTATCCAATCAACAAAGGCACAACTCCACCTTCAATGGATCCCCAGTCATGTGGGCATCAAGGGCAATGAAGGAGCGGATCAACTAGCCAACGTAGCAGCCTTAAGTGGCCCAGTCCAACAACGCCTACCATCTCGCCCAACCCTGTCCAACAACATCACCAGGTGCATCAGAGAACAGTGGTTACATAGATGGGCTTCATCGACAAGAGGCAGACAATACCATCAGCTCCAACCTTAACGGAACAGGTGCACGTACAAGACTTTGGCAAGGAAAGAACAGGTCCAGCTAACAAGATTGAAATTCAGCCACTTCCCATGTCAGTCATATCTACACCGTTTCAACTTGGTGGATGAACCAATCTGTCAACTATGTTAGGAACCAGACGAAACAGTAGAACACATTCTGAAGTGCTCGGCACTGAGCCATGTCAGAACTTTCCCACCCACGGATAGTCTATTAGCCGTGTTTCAGAACAAAAACAATGAATGGAAAGTTGTAATAAACATTATAGAAGAAAGGAAGGAAAGGATGCGTGCAAGGGCCACTGTTGTTGGAAGCACGATCTAACAGAAGTAACAGAAGTAAGAAGTGTATATTTGAATCCACATTCCTTAAGTGTGATATTATGTCTTATAACAGATATTTACATAATTTAATCCATAAGGAAACGTAATCAAGATAACTTCAGATTTGCGATACAATCATCATAGGCTGCACTCAGAGAGGAAAACGTTGCTGAAAATAATTCTTTGAAGTGAAGGTCGTTCCTGGATGATAGTATGCTAGCTTTATTTTGTACTATTGCCCACAGGGCACTATCATAGCAGACAAGATTATAGTCAGTGTATAAAATAGATTTGAAACCTAGCCTGTCCTGAAAATTAATTGGTCAATTCCTAAGGGGAAAATAAAGAAAAAAATTGAAAAGTTACCAGTCCTGACCAAAAAGTTACCAGTCCTGGCAAAAAGTAGCCAGTCAAGGACTGGTGGACGGGCTATATTTTAAACACTGTTATAGTTATCTAATTTATTCTATTCTCTAACTATCACCAACTCTATGCATTAGAGACGTTCACCACGAGACTCGGAATATTGTTTGAGTGGCATTCTAGAACTAGGTCGTATAAGGAAGACATAGAGGATAGGCCTACTTAATGTTGTTTTCCAAATACCAGGTTTATTTCATTGAGTGTCATGGGTAAAGTTGATATTTCATGAGTGGCGCAGCCACGAGTGAAATACCAACTTCACCCATGTCACGAGATGAAATAAACCTGGTATTTGGAAAACTACATATTCTATTTATTATATGATTTTTTAATGAAATATGTAATTAAAATGACTCTAAAAGTTTCCCCTTTTTGTTTCCGGCACCTGACCAGTGACGATATAATATATCGTCACTGGTCACAGTGGAAATATAACATATCATCACTGTTGCCTGATAGACAGTTTATTTCACTGATAAAACCCAGTATTTCATCGCTGATCATATAATAAAAAGGGAAATTCTATGGATGAACAACTTCGAATTCTTTATTTGAAGTATCAACGTTTCGGTAGATGACATGCTCAAAAACGGTATAAGGATCTATACCAAAACGTGGCTACTGTCAAATAAAGAAGTTGTTCATCGATGGAATTTCAGAAGAAAGTAGCTTAATACAAATTGGACAGTGTCTTTCAATGGTTGGTGGTGCAATGACGTTGACTTTAACTAACTTTCCTTCATTGGCAAAATAAGTTTCTTCTCAAGGTACATATTTTAGAATACCAATTAACAAACATTATGATGCATAAAATGAAAAAGATGGCCGTGACGATGCTTAGGTCATGGTGACATTTATAGCAAATTATAAACAACTTTATAGATACAACATGAATTTTTAAATAATTTACACACGGTGATTGTGAAATGATTTTCTTACCTTCTTCTCGAAAAGTTCCGTACGATACTTGTAGATAGTAAAGGCTATCTGAACGGTTGCTGTGCGGGTTACAACCTAACATCTACCTGAATTGATGTAGTTGGTTGGTGATACATTGTTAACCAGCAGCGCATGTTAAACAACCCTTGCTATATTGATCTGCCATAAGTACGGGTTCAACTTGGATGCACATTAATATGAACGCTTTATATCTCCAACACCAGCTTGTTCTTATGCCTACAACTATGAAGATTTTATCCATTATTTCCTACTGTGTCCTTTACATAGCAATTTAAGTCAAAATATGTATTTCTATACGAAAGGATATGACTTT
This sequence comes from Steromphala cineraria, assembly GCA_916613615.1. NCBI lineage: Eukaryota > Metazoa > Mollusca > Gastropoda > Trochida > Trochidae > Steromphala > Steromphala cineraria. Next base: position 11,307,033 of record OU744730.1, read on the forward strand.
AAATCAATTTTGTTCGGAAAAATAGAGCCATTGGCTCTGTAGCTCATCAGGCTTAATCATCAATTATGCTGTAGAGTGTCGCCAATGTGATTCCCCCTTTGTATAGGCCACAGGGCCACCAAACATAAAATTAAGTATATAGGTGACAAGTTTCAGTTTTCTAGAACTTATACTTCAGGAGAAGAAGATGAAAATAGATTTGAAGGACGTTCCTGTTGCCTATATTAGGGGCAACAGGGCCACCAAAGCTACAATTCATAATCCTCACTAGTCAAGGAGTCTGTACACAAAGTTCCAGCTTTCTAGGCCTTATGGTTCTGGAGAAGAAGATGAAAATAGGTTTTTAGGGCGTGGCCCCTATGGCCCTTATAGGGGTCACAAGGCCACCAAAGCTAAAATTTATAATCCTCATTATTCAAGGAGTCTGTACACAAAGTTTCAGCTTTCTAGGCCTTATGGTTCTGGAGAAGAAGATGAAAATTGGTTTTGAGGGTGTGGCCCCTATGGCCCTTATAGGGGCCACAGGGCCACCAAAGCTACAATTTATAATCTTCACTAGTCAAGGAGTCTGTACACAAAGTTTCAGCTTTCTAGGCCTTATGCTTCTGGAGAAGAAGATGAAAATAGGTTTTAAGGGCGTGGCCCTTGTGACCCTTATTAGGGGCCACAGGGCCACCAAAGCTACAATTTATAATCCTCACTAGCCAAGGAGTCTGTACACAAAGTTTCAGCTTTCTAGGCCTTATGGTTCTGGAGAAGAAGATGAAAATAGGTTTTTAGGGCGTGGCCCCTATGGCCCTTAGTAGGGGTCACAGGGCCACCAAAGCTACAATTTATAATCCTCACTATTCAAGGAGTCTGTACACAAAGTTTCAGCTTTCTAGGCCTTATGGTTCTGGAGAAGAAGATGAAAATAGGTTTTAAGGGTGTGGCCCCTGTGGCCCTTATTAAGGGTCACAGGGCCACCAAAGCTACAATTTATAATCTTCACTAGTCAAGGAGTCTGTACACAAAGTTTCAGCTTTCTAGGCCTTATGCTTCTGGAGAAGAAGATGAAAATAGGTTTTAAGGGCGTGGCCCTTGTGACCCTTATTAGGGGCCACAGGGCCATCACAGCTACAATTTATAATCCTCACTAGCCAAGGAGTCTGTACACAAAGTTTCAGCTTTCTAGGCCTTATGGTTCTGGAGAAGAAGATGAAAATAGGTTTTTAGGGCGTGGCCCCTATGGCCCTTATTAGGGGTCACAGGGCCACCAAAGCTACAATTTATAATCCTCACTATTCAAGGAGTCTGTACACAAAGTTTCAGCTTTCTAGGTCTTATGGTTCTGGAGAAGAAGATGATAATAGGTTTTAAGGGCTTGGCCCCTGTGGCCCTTAGTAGGGGTCACAGGGCCACCAAAGCTACAATTTATAATCCTCACTAGCCAAGGAGTCTCTACACTAAGTTTTAGCTTTCTAGGCTTATGGTTCTGGAAAAGAAGTCGAAATTCCACAAAGTTTACGGACGGATGGACGGACGGACGGACGGACGGACGGACGGACGCCGGACACCATGCCATGCCATAAGCCCATCGGGCCTTACAGGCCAGATGAGCTAAAAAGTAACTCTACCTCAGATGAAAATATTGAATTTGTTAATTCACTCCACCCTTTTACCAGTTTAACAGGCAGATTTGCTTTAAAACAACGTTAATGTGTCATATTGGTACATGTTCTATCAAAGTTTATTGACGATGTATTTTTAGCGGAATGTTTAAAAATAGTTTTTGGAGTTATCTCCCTTATACCCCTAAGCTCCTAGCAGCGTTGTGCATGCATCTCAGCGGCGAGCTCGCCATGCAGAAAAGCAGCGGTACGTTTTTAATTTAAAGTGTAGAAAAAATTACTATGAAGAGGGTCTAACTCAATTCAACTAAAAGATGGAACGTAAGTCATCTCGGAAAAACGCCGGGGACCGTTTGCAGGCACTTCTTGACGTCGAAAAGGACGAGGGGGACGATTTTGGTATGTCAGCTAAGCACGGACTGTCGCCCTTGGCGGGAAATACCCCGGTCACGGATCGAGAAGTTGGTGTGGAATCAGAGTGCCTTTCCCTCAGGCGGGAGCTTGAGTCTCTTAAACTCGAGAGACAGCGGGTCGAATTGGAACAACAGATAGCAGAGGAAAAGGTAAAACTACGCAACTTACATCTCGGCCCAAGAGAACCAAGATTTGAACAAAAACAAGATGGCGCCCCCTTGTTGACGTGCTCGCCCGGGACACTCCTGCAGCTACAGGTGAGAAATACCTCAGAATCACTGACTTTGTTTGGGAGGAGTACGGTGCACCAGATATAGAAGTTGACATTGGCCAGGGGGCAAAACTTAATTTTGGAAAAAAGAAACCAAAGCTCGCAGAGTTGAATATAGAACAGTGGGGTTATGCGAACGCACGAATAATGGGCGAGTTGATGCGGATAGGGAAACTGACCTCTTCCAGAGATAACGAAGATTACTTGAAATATACTTCAGATATTTTTAGACTCGCCTCTAGGTATACATGGAGAAGTGTGATCAGCTACGATCGGGAATATAGGGAACGTCAAGCAGCAGAGCAATTTCGCTGGGGGACATATTTCCAAGAACTGAGGCAGTGAGGGATTTCCAATTGGTTACCAAAGCATTACAATATCTGTCATCCACTTCGAAGGGAGGTGCAGAATATCAAACCAAGAGAAAGGGCCATTTTACTCCTGATGGGAGAGAGATTTGTCGCAATTTCAACAAGGGTGCTTGTTTTAGGGGAGATTGCAAACTTTCACATGTGTGTACAGCATGTTTCCAGGGCCACCCAGAGGTCAGACATGGCTATAACATCAACCTTGCTGCTCCAAAAAACGGGATGAACACAGGCGAGAACAGGCAAGCTGCAATCCCGCCGGTTCACAACATGTACCACATGTAGACTCAAGCCCAGGTTTGAACCAGAAAGCCTGGAAAAATTTATTGCCGGTAAGCCATAAAGATAGAAACTTTATAATTTCTGGTGTAAATGAGGGTTTTCATATAATTGACTCTGATCGACCTGTCAAAAAGGTGACTGTACCAAACTCTGGCTCTACTAGACAGCATTCTCATGCAGTAGAAAGTGAACTTTTGAAAGAGATTAAATTAGGAAATTATGAGATTGTTGCTAAAAAACCAGACATTGTAAGTTCACTCGCTGCTATTCCTAAGGATGATGGATCAATCAGGTTAATTCATGATGGCAGTCAGCCTGCAGGTTCAGCTCTAAATGATTATGTAAATGATAAGTCTGTAAGCTACCAGGACTTGCGTGTAGCTTGCAAACTGATAAGGCCTGAAAGCTTCCTTGCGAAAGTTGACCTAAAACACGCCTATCGTTCAGTGTCTATACATCCTGATGACAGAAAATACTGTGGTTTGCAATGGAAGTTTAGAGGTTGTGATGAAACTACATTTTTGGTGGATACAAAGCTGCCGTTTGGATCATCTCGCAGCCCAAAGATTTTCCAAACCCTTACTTCTGCAGTGTGTGATATAATGTTGTTTCACTACAGCTATAATGTCATTGCCTATCTTGATGATTTTCTAATTGTTGAGGAATCCAAGCAGAAGTGTTAACATGCACTTGAGATTCTTTTACGAGTGCTTCGTTATCTAGGATTCTTTATTAACTGGTCAAAAGTGGTAGGACCAACAACAAGCTTGATTTTCCTTGGAGTGTTAATAAATACTAAGGACTTCACACTTTCCTTACCCCCAAATAAACTTAAGGATTTTGAACAGGTCCTAAAGACCTTTGAATTAAAAAAGAGAGCATCTAAGCACCAACTAGAAGTTTTATGTGGGAAATTGAATTGGGCCAGCCAGGTGGTCAAAGGTGGGCGAGTCTTTATGCGTAGGATGTTAACTTTGAAAGACAGCGTTGATCATAGAAATCATAAGATACTACTCTCTGAAGATGTTCATGCTGATTTAAAGTGGTGGATTGATTTCATGAAAGTGTTTAATGGGACTGTCAAGATACAAGATAATCGACCCATCTCAAATCTCCACACTGATGCTTGCAAAGATGGATGTGGTGGTGTATACAATGGGGATTACTTCTACATAAACTGGGAAGCAGATTTGCCAAAATTGTGTGAATGGCACATTAACTATAAAGAGACATTTGCGATATGTGCAGCAGCATTTCGATGGGGACATGGATTGAAAGACAGAAGAGTAGTTGTGTATACAGACAATACTACTGCAGTGAGTCTAATAAATAAGGGGTCCACAAATAACAGTGAAATGATGACTGTTTTACGATCTTTATTCTGGAAAATTGCAGTGTTCAATTTCAGTTTGAGTGCAGTATTCCTCCCAGGCAAAGAAAATGCAATAGCTGATGCTTGTTCAAGATTACATATCACAGGCCAGTTTTCAAGATTGTACAAACTAATGCCAAGTTTAACTCTAGGACCTTTTTCTAGAAGTGAGTTATTAAATCATATGTCTCAATCTTTCCTACTTAGCAGGTGGAGACACTCTACAAGAGCAATTGGGTCAAGTGGCGTCATCTCTCCGTTCAGCTGCCTGGTCAAAGAGCACAAGACAGACATATGCCACGCATCTCAGGACCTACACAAAGTTTTGTGAGATAATGAATCTTCATCTTGTGCCCTTCTCATCAAATAATCTTGAACTGTACATCGCATATCTAGTACATTTGAAGCATCTTAAATATCATTCAATAGTGTGTTACTTAAATATTGTTTCTCATTTGCATAAGTGCGAGGGGTTACCAACCCCTGTGCTTGCATGGGGAGTGAAACAAACTCTCATAGGTGCAAAAAGAACACTTGGAGCTGGACAGAACTGTGTAAGTGCAATAACTCCCAACGATCCTTAAGCAATTTCGAGCACTGCTACATTTTGACCAACTCTTAGATCAGTGCTTCTGGACTGCCTGCCTTATTGCATTCTTCGGACTTCTGAGACCAAATAACTTTTTAGTCACATCAACAGGAAATAGCTCGTGTGTGCGCAGGGTTGATGTGAGCAGGTTATCAGATGGATTTATAATTGCCTTAAATCGTACAAAAACTTTTCAATTCCGTGAATGCCCTGTGAAAGTTTCTTGCCTTTCGTTCCCGGGCATGCCTTGTGTCCTGCATCTGCCTTGCGTGACTATTCACAGAGAACATGCTATACCAATCCGTTAGGACCTTTGTTCATTTGCTCTACAGGCAAACCTTTGACATATTCTGATTTCATTCACAAGCTTAGACAATTGCTCACGGCCTGTGGACTGCAGGCATATACCTTCAGTGGGCACTCCTTCCGGAGAGGTGGTGCCACGTGGGCATTCAAATGTGGACTATCGGAGAAGTCAATTCAACGTTAAGGATTCTGGGCTAGTGATGCCTTTACAAGGTACATAGACACAGACTGTCAACAGAAATTTGACGATGTTAAAAAATTGGTGAAGAAAAGTAACTAGTCAACAAGTCAAGTATTGTACCTATCAAGATAGTGAAGCTACTCATTTGAATGTGACAATAATTTCAATTGTTGTTTAAATTTGCAATTTGATGTCTATAACAATTTTACTTCATGTTTCTCCCTTCCTCCTCTAGGCAATATATTATCTTTAACACCTTGAATTTGGGCTTGGGGTGGTACCGGCTTGTACCATTCTTTTATCTTTTAATTACACAACTTTGCATTTCATGTTTAAACTGTTAAAGCTTTTTATGATTAAAAAGTTTGAGCCCAGATTCTTGGTCTTTCCTACTTGTTTTGCATGCTTTTATAATTACTTATAATCTCTACTACCTGGGAATGAAACTGTAAAGATATATTTTTAGCGGAATGTTTAAAAATAGTTTTTGGAGTTATCTCCCTTATACCCCTAAGCTCCTAGCAGCGTTGTGCATGCATCTCAGCGGCGAGCTCGCCATGCAGAAAAGCAGCGGTACGTTTTTAACCCATCCTCCCTAGCTCCCAGTAGCATTATTGGGACCCACTCTATAAGCTTTAAATGTAAGCCTTCATTGCTTGATTATAGTGTAGGGGGGTGGTACCGGCTTGTACCATTCTTTTATCTTTTAATTACACAACTTTGCATTTCATGTTTAAACTGTTAAAGCTTTTTATGATTAAAAAGTTTGAGCCCAGATTCTTGGTCTTTCCTACTTGTTTTGCATGCTTTTATAATTACTTATAATCTCTACTACCTGGGAATGAAACTGTAAAATTGTTTATTTATTCAGATTGCATTTTGAGATATTGCCACAATACTGAAACTGTGGTTGTACAACTTACAATTATATGGTTCCAACATACTTTTATTTCACAAAATGGAAAAAGGTTTATAATCATCCTATTGTAAATTCATCATGTTATTGTATTTTTTATTCCGGAGCGGCATTGGTATTAACACTTGATTGTTTACCAATCCGATTCCTTCTTTTAAGAAATAAATCTGTTTAAACCATCCTTACTAAAACTTATTATTCATATTAATTGTTATGTAACATGAGAAGTGTGTTGACCTCCATTTCCTGTCAGTCGGCTTGCTCTTAGAATGTCATTTATCCATATTTTGTCATATTTTGGTATTTTGGTATCTACATACAGGTTCAGAAACACATGACAACAAACAAATATAATTTTAACAGATGTATTCTTGTTTCCAAATGTCTTGATGTCTTTAACAAAATCAAGCTATCAAGAAAATAGGTGTAAGTCTTCAATTTGTGCTTCCAACAGCATGAGAGGTCTCTTCCCTACCTCTACAGAATGAGAAGAATTTGTTAAGTAATTGGTACATTGACATAAAGATGTGATTGCTAATCACTTCATTTATCAAACTTTATTTACATTAAATAAATGCATTAAAGGTCCATTGAGGTTTAACTTTTTTCTTTAAATTATAATATCAAAATACAAAAGAAATGGTTATGGTGGACACTGCAATTAATCGTGACCTTTCTGTCTTATGATTAAAAAAAGTTCGTTCCTTTTTAGGCACGATAAAAGTTGTTTTGATCCGTGAAGGTCAGCCTGGCTTCAAGAACGTTGCTTTTTAACCCTTGAGGCCACAAGTTGATTACAAAGCTTTCATTATACCCCCGCCTTACAGCGTAAGCGGGGGTATATAGCGTTCATTCTTTCCGTCCGTCTGTCCGTCCGTCCCAAAACTTTGTGCGGAGCAGATCTCCAAAACTATGCATGCTAGCCTCATCAAACTTCATACACATGGCAACCATGATCCCTAGTTGTGCCTTTTGAGGGTTAGAACTATTTCTGAATTTTCATTTTTGCGGTTTCCATGGAAACGTGACTAAAAAGTGACTCTTTGAGGAAGTCGTTTTGTGCGGAGCATATCTCCAAAACTATGCATGCTAGCTTCATCAAACTTCATACAGATGTCAACCATGATCCCTAGTTGTGCCTTTTGAGGGTTAGAACTATTTCTGAATTTTCATTTTTGCGGTTTCCATGGAAACGTGACTAAAAAGTGACTCCTTGAGGAAGTCGTTTTGTGCGGAGCATATCTCCAAAACTATGCATGCTAGCTTCATCAAACTTCATACAGATGTCAACCATGATCCCTAGTTGTGCCTTTTGAGGGTTAGAACTATTTCTGAATTTTCATGTTTGCGGTTTCCATGGAAACGTGACTAAAAATTGACTCTTTGATGAAGTCGTTTTGTCTGCAGCATATCTCCCAAACTATTCATGCTAGCTTCACCAAACTTCATACACTTATCAATCATGATCCCTAGTTGTGCCTTTTAAGGGTTAGACCAACAAATTATTTTTATTTTTTGTGGTTTCCATGGAAACGTGACTAAAACAGTGACTCTTCGACCAAGTCTTTTGTCCGGAGCATATCTCCCAAACTATTCATGCTAGCTCCACCAAACTTCATACACTTATCCACCATGATCCCTAGATGTGCCATTTGAGGATTAGACCATCACATTTTTTAAATTTTTGGAAACATGACTAAAACAGTGATTCTATGATAAATTACTTTGTCCTGAACATATTTCATGAAATATACATCTCAGCTTCATCAAATTTGCTACATATGTCAACCATGATTGCTGGATATGCCTTGGGAGAGTTAAACGATTATATGGATTTTCTTCTCTGTGCATGGTTTCTTTGGAAAACATAACTTACAAAGTGACTCAACAAAAATAATTTTGTCCTCAGTGCATCTCGTAGAATATTCATGATAACTACGTCAAATTTGAAACAAAGATCAACCATTATCTCTAGATGTACCCTTTTAATTGTAAAACCTATTAATGAATTCGGTATTTGGGTTTCAGTTGAAAGAAGACTTACACAATGACTTACTGTATACTCAACTATCATACTTTAACCAATATTAATCAGTTTTACTATTTGAAATTCTTTGAACAAAGTGGGGAGCGGGGGTATGTGAGCTTTGCTCGCTTCTTCACTTGTTACAAGAGCGGACTAGTTCAAATATTATTGCTACAGGCTCACGGATTTTATTCAGTCGATCTGAACAGTTCACCCTCAAGTCGATCTGAACAGTTACACCCTCAAGTCGATCTGAACAATTACACCCTCAAGTCGATCTAAACAATTACACCCTCAAGTCCCTCAATGTGTTGCAGATTCCGTCAGCGATGAGTCTTTGTGAATAACAGCTCCTAGGCTGTATTCCGTGCCTTCTGCATGTCCGCCATTTGCATGGATTTACCTAACGACCCTATTATCTTTGTGTCATGTTAGGCCTATACAAAATCTTGATGATTTTAGAATGCTTTAAAGTGTGGCTGGCTGGTTATCTCTCATAACTGCTCAATGGACTCAAATGTGTCTTTGTTTGTAGCTAGGTGAATGCCGGGAACCCAGACCTGCTCTTTTAAGTTATTACATTATTACATTATCAGATTATATTCTTCAGTTATATGTTTGGCGAGTATTTGAAGTTGAATAATCCAAATGCAACAATGCACTGAAAACGATGTTTGGTGTGGTAGTTGCAACATTGAAGTCGATTATGTCCATGATAATTTCCCTAATTTCAGGTCGAAGCACAGAGTTCAAATTGAGGTTGGATATTTTTATATATTATATTGTGTAGGCACCACAAATATACAATACCAATGTAATATTAATTTTCTTCTTTATAAGCATAGTTATCAAATCGATCAGACATGGTATACAAAATTTACAATCGTGGATTCAAATTATGTGAAAAGACTGTGGCATGATGACCATGACGAATCAGTGTAGAGACGCTCCTACTGACGTTGTTGGTATCTTACACGATTGATTTAAGGCCGTTAATACGTGATTTTCTGTTCTGACATTTACAAATATAAATAGAATGATTATTTATAATTATAATCAAATTTGATACATCAATTCTCTTTTCTTTGTATCCAAATATAATATGAGAAATACTGGGTTCTAAATTTCGCCCACATCTCGATTCATTCCGTCTATATATAAGTGATGCAACAAGATTTTTTGAGAGTTTCATTTGCATTATTACAAAAAGTACACAGAGGGGAAACTTGCAAATTGTACATGGAAGCACTTCTATTTGTTGTGAGTATTCTATGAATTATTCGATATTGAAACCATCTTAATTTGCAACAAACAGTGCTGCGAAATGGAATATACTCATACCTCTTTACTTATACTTGAGCCAATGTCAGTTACCCATTTCTTTTCACTTTAAACTTGATCGAATTCATCTTGTTTTGTTAGTTCTATATAAAATTCCTTACATCCTTAATTTGGTAATAAATTTTTCAAATTATCAGGCATAAAATGCCTATTTAATTGTTTAGAAAGTAACAATGAATCCGTTTAATGTATTCCTTTATGCAATGAATAAAACACATGTATTCCAAGAAGTTTCTGAGAATGCAAAAAATGAACCATCATCTTTTGAAAGATCATTTGCATATTTGACATTTAATGTCACATAGGGTTTGATCATTACTGGTTGTCTGTTAATCAAGATATTATTGAAGTTTCAAGCTTATTGAAGAGTGCGAGTCTTTTCAAGTTGAAGTGTTCGAGCGGTTTAGTTGTAAGGATCTTGTATATGATTTCTTAAAGAGACACTCCGTGAGTTTCATCACGTAGTGTTTTGCTTTGATACGAACCTAAATGGTAAAAATTGTTATATAAATTCAAAACATCTCATGTATTCATTCCCAAATGACAAATATATGACAAATACTTGTTTTCAACGAAAATCTTAAAACAGTAATAAAAGTTCGTAGAAATCAAAATTACAAGTTTAATTTCCACGAATACTTGTGATATAACCTACGAAATAAATCCAACTCGTAGCTGTAATTCTGACTGCTTTAGATACGTTTCCAAAAATACGTTTGACTGATTAGCGCGCGTCATTGTCCGGTTTTCGATCATAATCGCGACTTCAAACCTTCCTCTTGTCACTAGACGACATCGATTAGCTTTAAAATGATTCTTTCGTGTAAGAATGGATATTTCTCGATCAGATGACACTATTTGTAGAGTCTGTCATATATGACCCACAAGAACTCGCGGAGTGTCTCTTTAAAGTGACAAAGAGTATCTTTCTTAAAATACATTTGGTTTTGATAAGCTACAAAATATCTAATATGCTGATTGAAGTTATATCTCATCACTGGACTTGCAAATATATCCATTTATGCATAATATCTCTAAAATGCTTGATTTTATGGACAATCAAGAAAACATCCCAAATACGTTTAATATTCGAAATTATGCATCCAATAAATCTACCTATTTGTTACAATACCTTATAAACACTATCGAATCGAATATATCTTCCTGTCAGCTTATAACAAGATTTCAAAATTACGTTTGGCGAATTTGCGCGCGCCACTCGAGCCACATTGTCCGGTTTTCGATCAAAATCCCGACTTTGAATGGCCGTATTTTAGCTCTAATGTACTGATTGACCTTTAACGTGTTATTTTCAGTAACAGTTAGTGGTTCCCGATGTAATAACACCGATTTCAAAATTTGACATATGTGATCCCATCAACATACTCTGTGTTAAGAGTTAAGCAAGTCTTATCCTCCTTTATTATATGATTGAGGGTGAGATACTCTGTTCTATCAGTGAAATAAACCCTCTATCTGGCCACAGTGGCGATAACCTTTATCGTCACTCTACTGAGTGGTGATAAACTTTATCACCACTCGAGTGACGTCAAGTTCAAGACTTTGACCTCATGTAACAATGGTCTGACGTCATGAATTCTCATATGACGTCACACTGCTACCGCGGTGACGGGCTCTTCCAAGCGGCCGCTCAACATGAAATTAGCCTTTTTTTGACGTAATTAGAATGATTTCATCATATAATAAATAGAATATCTGTCAATTCTTGACAAATACCATGTTTATCTCATCTCGTGAGGTAGACAAGTTAAATATTTCCACTCGTGGCTGCGCCACTCATGAAAATATAAACTTTCTACCTCACTCGATGAGATAAACATGGTATTAGTCAAGAAAAGACAGATATCCTCTATGTACTGAGTTACTCCAGGGAGCAGTAGGCTAGCTAACAGCTGCAACAGTGTCTTGTCAACAACCAAAGCACCTGACAAATTCCTGCAGAGAACACCTGCAGCAAACCCCTTGCTTGATTAGGCTGTGAATATGGCAGTTGTTAAAAAGCTCAACAAAAACTAAAAACTCCAAAGTTGTCATGCATGTAACTTTGACTGACTCAAGTAAACAATGGTTTGTCGTTATTGATACTTTTGAGACTAAAAATATGTTTTCTTTTTACTTTAATTTTTTCAATTGGTAAATTTTTCTCTTTCAAATAACCGACATTTTTTTTCCAATTGTTAAATTTTCTGTAAAATGTCTGATAGGGTTAATTTCCAATCGGTTAATCTGGATTCTCAATCGGACATGTCTGACAAATAGACCGATTTCTGCATCCCTGCATGTAAGTCAAGTAACAATTTTATCACTATTAATATTATTACTTTAAATCAATAGGGATTATTTTAGAAACTGGTCGTCCTTTTTTTACCAAGTATATTGATAAATCAATTTAATCAATATCAGCAAATTGCCACCGAAACTTGTTATTGTCAAGGTTAAAACACGAATTGTGAACTCATTGCATGCATATCTCACCCGAAAAAAAAATTAAAGTTAAGCAAAGGTTGAAATGCCGAAAATTGTGTTCAAAGAATATCTATGTCATATGTGACAAGATGTTTTGCATCAAAGAAAGTGTCCAGAAAGAAGACCTGCTCAGGTCCTTTGGTGAAAGGAAAAACAAACAAAAAGGTTGTCATCCATGATATTTGTCTTTTATTGGAAAAAAATCTAGCGAATGAATCTAAAGTATAGACCAAAATTCATCTGAAATGTACACTTGTTACACATGTGGTTTGAACTCCTGAACTATCCTCTGTGTAACATTCACATCATCTTCTTGTGTATAACAGGACAGACTGGAACACAGCAATCAGTTGAAGATATCACACAGATCTACCGCTTGCTCCTCTCAACGTGACCAGAGGTTGGCCTTGAATTACAAATCAATCGGTTGTAACACAACCCGCCCTGTAGTAATGCTTTAATCACCCACAGAATAGTGTCTTGCTCATTTAGAAATATATCTAAATTCAACCCAATGGATTATTTCCCTTTTCTTATTCCATAGCTACTCAATGTTTAGTATCAAACCATCCCCGATATCCATAAAGGAAAATAGTTCTGTGTGCTACCAGTCAAAGAGATTTCACTAAATCAATATCCTAGGAACCCAGATAAAAGGATTAGATTCAAGATATTTTGCCTCAGGTTATTGCATGACTAAATTTGATTGGCTTCATGTTGTATAGAGCCATGAATGGCAATCTTTTACAAGATATTTGACTTGACAAGTATCAGCATCCAGCAGCTGGAGGTTGCCAACAATCACCTGTGGAGGAGCTGATATCAGCACAGAAAACTCACGGGTCGGTAGCAAGTCATAAAGCTGTTAGTTCAGAAACTGACGTTTAAGCTTTAAATAGGAAGATGAATTACAGTGGGCAACTAGTGGGTTGAAGTGAGAGATTATGGAGCTTTCCCTCTGATCGCATGACGAGAGAGACAACCAGTTGATCTGTGTTTGAGTTATGTATACAGAGAAGTACATAGACAGTGATAGAGGCCAGCTTATTTACACACAACATGGGGAGTGAACAGGTCCAGTCTGGTCTGACAATATCTTCTCTACACAGTGAAGGCACCAAAGCCAGAAGTTTGCCAAGAATTTGAATTGTAGAATCTTAAAATATCATAACAGGTTTATCATATAAGACACTTTCTCTCCTTAACATAATTTCTAACAAGAAGATCATATAAGATATTTTGTTTACATAAATTACAAAAATACACAATGTCAAAATGATAAGGTGTTTTAAGTATCTCAAAGAAAACAGTTTTTTGATTGACCAAATTATGACCCACAATCTAATCCAATATCTGTTACGACTAATCATTACATTTTAATCAAAAGCCAATGCCTGCCTGAAATAAAGGGAGACAACTCCAGGTAATAAGGGGAGATAACTCAGACAGATAAAGCACCATGGAGAAACATTGAGATATATACACGTACATGTACAGAGCAGGGCAGTCTTATTGAGGATACTACAGTTCAACAAATAGACTGGAAACAGACCTTCTGTAACCCTCTTGGGGGGAGAGGAATAATTGCAGGGGGAGAATTTGAGGGGGGAGGTACGGATGGTCAAACTCCTTTCAAATATTTGTTTCTATCTTCAGAGGTGAATCTGCGAAACATAGACAAGTTTTGGGCCAATCTCCTTTCAAAAACTGGTTTGATGACTTCAAACAGTTTGCACGAACCCCGAGTGGGAAACCACCCCGGGTGTTTGAAAGAAGATTTGATGCTTCAGAAACTGGAACAGCAACTGGACTTGACATGATGACAAGGAACTAACTTTATACATCTAGAAGTTTATCCATTTATTGAAATTAGCCCAAATCTTTAAAGTTTTAATTTCTCAATGAATTGCAGATTGATGTTTTCATTTGTATTTAGTTAAAATCTTTAGAGAACACAGGATGAAGCCGTAATATTTAATGAACCCAAAAGTTGTTTCTTTTCTAAATGTTCTAAATGTTGATTGTCAATTATGGAGAATGTCATACAATCAAACAAGTACATAAAGACAATGTGATGAGCTGTGTTGAACAAATGATGCAATTCTGTATCCTTTTTCTGTTGATTATTTTTCGACAATCATTTCAAAGTTTTTATCAAAATTTAACTTTGACATACATTGGGAACATCGTACATACACCTCAATAAAATCTGTATATATATTTATGATATATACTGGTATATATAAGTCAAAGTCAACAAGTTATCAGTTATTATCTCTCAACACAATTACAACATCAAGATCACTTCAACATTCAAACATAGCATCATGTGGAATTTATCATTTGATAAAGGCTGTAAGATAAAAATGTATAAATGTATTTACACCTTGCATACAACAAATTGCAAGAAAAAATTTACACTCATTTAAACAGAAATAATATGTAGGAAATATTTTAAGAACACATTTTGGATTATTTGGTAAATATTACTTAAAACATAAAAATCAGCAAGCAAAAATGTTCTTATAGAACTCCGACCACACTCTTAGAAAATGTTAGTATATCTGACTTTGCATACATTTCAAATGAAAGAGCTGTTAATCATATACCGTATAAATCTTAGAGTAAAATACATTGTTTAGTACATTAGGAAGTTGTGTTCATCCCACACTATTAAATGTTTGGTAAATGCGTGGTTTAAAACAAAAGAAGCATCATATGAACAGGACATTAAAAACAGAAACATATAATCATTTTCCATCATCTAAAGGCAACTGAAGGCACTTTGTCAGACAGCTAGTACACAAAAACTGGCCTGTGGACACGGAGACGCTATAGGGCTGCAGTAACTAGAACACATGCACACAAATACCTAACAAGTATATCTCACTTGTATGCCACTTTATCTGCATTGTGCATGATGCCAAAACTTTGCTAGAATGATCTAAAACCTTGGCTTGTGTTCGTGCTAACCTTAGCTTGTATTGATGCCTTAACCTTGGGTAGATGATGCCCAACCTTATCTAAAATGGTGCCGCGACCTTAGCTAAAATGATCCCCAACCTTAGTTAGAATGTTGCCGATACTTTAGCTAGAATGTTACGGATACCTTAGCTAGAATGTTGCCCCAACCTTAGCTAGAATTTTGCCCCAACCGTAGTTAGATTGTTGCCCCAACCGTAGCTAGATTGTTGCCCCAACCTTAGCTAGAATGTTGCCCCAACCTTAGCTAGAATGTTGCCGATACCTTAGCTAGAATGTTGCCCCAACCTTAGCTAGAATGTTGCCCCAACCTTAGCTATTATGACGGCCCAAACTTCCATTTGTTACAACTGCTGACATGTAGACTAGGATGATGAAAGTCTTACCATTGATCCGTTTATTGGTAGCTAATTTCATGTTCTGAAGGAAGCCCCAACAAGCAGTATTCAACCCTAGCTGGCATGATGGCCTCAACTCAGCCAGACACAATTGCCATGACTCAAAAACATATTTGTATAAAAAAACTCTAAATTGTACAGAGCTTAGCCACACATAAAAGAGGATAATGATTAATCTAAGCTTAATTAATCTAAGGTAATTCCTAACCTTAGCTAGACACCACGAAGAAGCTAGGACTATTTTAACATAGCTTTACCTCATATTCCTAGTACTAGAACTAGCCAAACCTTTGCTGGACACAGACCTAGCTAGGTTAGATTTATCATGGCCAGAGCTACAACCAAGAGCATAATGTCTAATCTTATAGCTATTTTGTGATAATATTTTGTATGTTAATGTGTACGCTTCACTGTTTTTTGTAGTGGTTTGAATTTTTCTTTAGTAGGCCTGAGCTTGAATGATACCTTAGCTGGACACAACTGCGAAAAATATTTACGTTGCATAACCTCATGTTCCTATAGCTAGCACTGGAACTAGCAGGACACACAAACATTTGCTGGGCACACAGACATAGGACATCTTGATCTTATAGTTTCATACAAGATGTAAATTATACTCGTGAATGATCTTCCTTCTGCATATCAATTGACAGATAATAGTGGCCATACAGTGCCTGACTCCTGAATAACATACACGACTAGCATGCTCGGAGTTGTCAGATGAACAGATCGGTACCTCATAAGTGTTAATTGTACGGATCATTTCGGGGGAGCATATACCGTTCAACTTAATCTTCTGTAAAAAGTGTCATGCTCTTGTAGTAAAACGTTTACATGAGGCCCTGTCACACTGAACTAAACATTTCTTGAATATTGAAACACTTAGTGACAATCCTACTGACTGTTAGTAAATATTTACATCATCAATTGAACATTACAAGCAGTTGCATAATGTTAACATATAACTTCATTTCATGGCTGCAAGACTTGAATGTTCTTTAAGCTGAATACAATATACTTTCTATCCTTTTCTCATGGTATCTATTTTACAAGAAAATACAAGTTGCTTGGAATAAACACGCTGTGGTTTATAAAATCTCATATATATATTGCATTAATGCATCAGTCTAACAGAAGAGCTGTTATCATTCCCATATACAGACATACACATCTCTTCTTAAGAATAAAAGTACCGAGGGTACAGAAGCTCACCTTAAAATGAATGATGTGGTAATATGGTTTAATTGTGTAACCATCTTTTCAGGGTTGGCAGCAATTTGCCGCAAGTGGAAAAATGTTTTTTTCCGGAAAAAACCGGCAAGCAAACAGGGGTGCTGGCAAAAATGGCAAAAACTGGCAAAAACAAAAAAAATTATTTTCTAAGTTACATGTGATCTTTTATATGATAATTGATTATGGCTGCCATCATGATTTTTTTTATCTTTTAAAATGCTATTCTTCTGTTGGAAACCACTAGAGCTTGAACAAACATTAATACAAGAATGATATAATCATGATTTGTTAACAAGCAGTAGGTTTTTGTATAATTTTTTTTGTATATCTATGGCTAAATTGGTGACCATCTTGGACCTTTTAATCTTCAAAATGCTACTTTTATGTGGGCATCTGTATTAATTTCATTATGATATCTTGATTGTTTTAGGAGTATTCATTTAGTCACACTCTCAACTTCCAAAGAACTAAAAAGATGATGCACATAAACATTTGCAATATATCCCTCTGACACAAATCACAAATTCAGCTAGTGATAAGTCCAATTGCCAAAGTAAACTGTCCAGGTCAATGTCTCATGTAATTCTAACTGAAGATTTCTGAATATCTTAAATCTTGACATATGTTAGTGCAATCTGATTGGTCAGAATAGGCTAGCAACATGGGGGTTTATGCTAATTACTAGATATGATGACCTATGATGACCTCTTGCACCTGCATGTAGCTTATGTAACTTATCCTCTTATGTAAGTTACTGTTATTCCATATAGTGAGTGTCCCCCCCTCATTTTAATATGCAATACAGATACCCTTTAGAGGAGAGTTGCAGGAGAGGGGCTGGAAGGTTAGGAGGGGAAAGGGGGTTGTTATTGGTGGGGGGGGGGGGGGGGGGGGGGGGGGGGTATGGGTATAAAGTATGGAAATAATCTGGAGGTCAACTCAGTAATATGTTTATTGAAGTATCTTAACTAACAGAGAGAATTGGTGAGAAAGACTTTGTAAAAAAAGAATTGTTCAGACAGCTGTTCAATGAATGCTGTTTTGAAGATGAATATTATATCTTTTATTAGCATGATAAACAAAATAAAAGATAATTAGTTATTCATTAACCAAAATTTTCAATTTGGAATAAATTAATTGCTTGGGAACAAAGGAGTAAAAAACCTTACAGTTAGTGTTGGGAGTGAACAAATTTAATCAATTTAAATGCTTTTGAAAAGGATTTGTTTGCATTGAATGATCATTATAATTATTTAGATAATCATTCAGACCGTAATCAGATATAGATGATTAAAAAATGTATATTTATCCCGCACTGGCTATGTT
Source organism: Steromphala cineraria (assembly GCA_916613615.1). Taxonomy (NCBI): domain Eukaryota; kingdom Metazoa; phylum Mollusca; class Gastropoda; order Trochida; family Trochidae; genus Steromphala; species Steromphala cineraria. The sequence goes on from OU744730.1 coordinate 11,325,135, forward strand.
ATTTGCCATATATGAAGTGTCAGGAATTATGTAACCCACTGATGGAGTGAACAACTTTTATCATTTTATGTTTTATTAAAAGGATTTATTAATACAGTCATGCTTCAGGCTGTTCGCAGATAAAGATGATTCATACATTTTTTTGTAACTGTGTGTTGATGAATATTACAACAAGCGTATCAATACAAATATAATGACATTGATTTGATTGATCAGGAAATGTATTCTTTTCAATGAATTTCATGAAATCTAATTGAAAATTCAATATAATTGACATATTGACCATCTTGGATTCTTGATAATAAAAGAAATGCGTCTTTGTCAGGAATCACTATATAAAAAAATATTCACTTTTCAGAAATGAAGCATTATACGAAATGTATCATTAAATACATCCGGCGACAAAACACATGGTATTGGAACTGGAACCTGATTCAAAATACCTCTATTATTAACTTATCATGTAGATTACTGTACATTAAAGAAGATTATTGACTTGTTTAAATTGTTATTTGTAAAAAGTATTACTATTATTAGAAATGCATAGTGGACTCAACAGAAATATCTGAACTCTGGTTGACCCCTTTTGTGTGGTATTCAAAGAAATATAAGGGAGATACCATTGTTTAAAATTCAACATGATGTTTAATGTCATTGGGTTTTTGCAGCTAGTTGCCATAAAGATTTTAAACAAATTAATTAATTATGTTTGTCTTTCATCTTAATGTTTTAGAAACACTTAAAAATATAGAAAAACTTGCATGACAATCTTAAATATTCCATATTCAAGATAATATTATGATTAGTAAGTTCAAATTAGAGAATTTATATGGTGCGAGTAATCACTTGATGAAAGCTTAAAATTTAGTAATAATGATGTGTCATCTGCAGCTGAAAAGTCAATATTGCTGCTATCGCGCCCATCTTGGATTCTCAGAACTGAAACGTCTACCTTTGTGGGAGGAATCACTATAGGTATATTATACTACAATATGAAAATGATAACTAGATTAGTTTAGGAGAAGGAGTCATTTTCATGAAATCTAATTGAAAATTCAATATGGCTGCCATGGCGGCCATATTGGATTCTCAAAACTGAAACATCTACCTTTCTATGCGGAATCACCATAGTTATAACATACTACAATTTCAGAATGATATCTAGATTGGTTTAGAAAGAGTAGTCTTTTCATGAAATCTAATTGAAAATTCAATATGGCTGCCATAGCGGCCATCTTGGATTATCAAAACTGAAACGTCTACCTTTCTGTGAGGAATCACCATGGGTATAATATACTACAATTTCAGAATGATATCTGCATTCGTTTAGGAGGAGTAGTCTTTTTCCTGAAATCTAATTGAAAATTCAATATGGCTGCCATGGCGGCCATCTTGGATTCTCAAAACTGAAACGTCTACCTTTCTGGGGGGAATCACCATGGGTATAACATAATACAATTTCAGAATGATATCTGCATTCATTTAGGAGGAGTAGTCTTTTTCCTGAAATCTAATTGAAAATTCAATATGGCTGCCATGGCGGCCATCTTGGATTCTCAAAACTGAAACGTCTACCTTTCTGTGAGGAATCACCATGGGTATAACATACTACAATTTCAGAATGATATCTGCATTCGTTTAAGAGGAGTAGTCTTTTTCGTGAAATCTAATTGAAAATATAATATGGCTGCCATGGCGGCCATCTTGGATTCTCAAAACTGAAACGTCTACCTTTCTGTGAGGAATCACCATGGGTATAACATACTACAATTTCAGAATGATATCTGGATTCGTTAGGAGGAGTAGTCTTTTTTGTGAAAGTTTACGGACTGACGGACAGACGGACGGACGGACGGACGGACGGACAGACAGACAGACGGACGACGGACGAAGCGCCATGACATAAGCTCACATTTACTTTGTAAAGGTGAGCTAAAAATATTAGATGTACTGTTTTTTGAAAGTTTTTGTCACAATAATATTATACAGGGTTTAAAGAATTTGGGCAAGCCCAGACAGAATATTGCTGCGTTACTTGAGGCTCTCATCCACTTGCTTTAGACCACCGTCAACACTTTCACTAAGTGATTTTTGGAATGGCGGGTTGTTCTAATCACAGTGAAGTCAGTCAATTTCAAAGTGGACTGACACTGACCAATTAACCTATCTCCAGACGCAATAATAACCACACCCCATTATCAAGGTACATGTAGTTAATTTGTCGGAAAATCAAAAACATCTCGTCTTTGACGCTAGTGCTATGAGATTCCATGTAAATTAACTACCAAGTTATGGAACGAATTGAATTTTTTTTATAGGCTCTACTTTGACATATGACTTTTGCATACTTTAGCAGTGATAACATTGGATAAGCATAAAGATTGGTATGGTTGATTACAAGACAGTTCAAACTGTGTGAGGGTTCAGCAACATCCTCTGGTAAATAAACAAGCGGTGATGCAGGACTAACTAAATGAACACCAACAAACCTCCCAACAATTTACTTTTCTTATTCGTTGACAGCTGAGTTGACCATAATTTGTATGAAAAATAACAAACAAATTTTCCAAATTATAAAAAATACAATGTGAACACACACGCACAGACGCAACTTATAGTGAACATGATGTGTAAGAGTGATAATACAGGTAGTTTACTGGACATAAATTCATTGGAGATGATGGCTAAATAAAATTTTGATATCTGCAGTAAGTATCATATTTGCTAAGTCAAAACGTTTAGTTTCATTTACAAATTGATGTACTGATTTTAGAATTTCAGATTGGGTAACAGTGTTCAAAGATGGGTGGCCATACAAGATTGTTTCTAATGAAAATCCATTTGTATAATTGAATTTGTTCTGTCTTGAATCGATTCTTGAACAGACGAAAAAGTAATGAAGTGCGTCCTCAGTGACATAGCCACAAGAACAATCTGCTTTGTCAAATAAATGTCTGTTAAATTTATCAGCATTGAGATCGCTACACTCCATCGTCTTTATGGTTATCCCATGAGCAGTTATTTTGAAGAGTTATCAGTCTTTATGAATTGAGGTTTCTTCTATTCCAACGTCATTAAAGAACAAGACTGTCCCCAGCGCAATGTGAGCTAAATTAATCACTTAACATTGTTTTAATATTTTAATCAAGACAACTTCTGAAAGCAAACTGAATAAGTTTTGGAGCAAATATTCAATATTGTTATATTTTGACAATAATATCGTAGAAGTAATGATAAACTAACATATGGCAATAAGGGCATATAAAGAGGTATTTGTTTCAAGATCGTAATTAACGATTTGTAAAATATCTCTTTGATTCAATACATAAACACGAGGAACTGTTAACTTTTAATGAATATTTTTTCTAGAAATGAAATAATGGACACTCTCGAATCTCTAGGACTATTAACAAATACAAATTTCTACATTCCTGTCGGTGTTGATTGAAACATATTTTTATTGACAAAAGGTCAAATGGATTGGGCAAAAGTGAAAACACTTACTGGGCCCTCTCCAATACAAAATGGATTAATATACATATGTTATAAAGATTTACAATTTTTCAAATGTTAACACAGGTTTTACAATTAAGGTTTGTGCAATTATGTACAGTGCAGCTTTGTAAAATATAATTGATTACAATGTGAATGAATATTCTATTTACACAACAGTAATACAATTTGACACAGGTATATACAACAAGAGAGAAAACAAATTATAAATGGATAGTACCTGAAAGTGAACATTACTGGAATCTATTAGTTTTACTGATATAACTCTGTACATATTTGAAGAGGAGGGTATTATCTTCCACGGTTAACCTATCATTGCCTTTCAAAATTGTTTCTAATGATGGAGTAACTCCGAGATCAAGGACTTTGGAGAATAACAACTGTCTTTCGTGAGTATATAGATGGCATTCGATAAAATAATGATAGGAATTTTCACATGGATTACCAAATAAGCAGGCAATTTCATTTGTTAAATTTACCCGAAAAAGGTCATCATTTAAACTACTACATCTATTTCTTAATCTTGCGTGTAGAATACTTAATCGTCTGTTGCCAATATTGTAGTAAATGGGTGGATTTTCCTCAGAAGAAGTTATACGTGTTTTAAATTCCGTAGTTGATTGTATACATTTAACATTTTCATCTAAATTGTTCCAATTTCTAACTGAATCTAATATGAAAGAATTTCTATAGGAAGATGTTCTAGCTGATGGTTGTACTAGGTTACTCTTATTTCGTAGATTATAACTGGAGACCGAATAAACATGCTGAGGTACTAGCTCTGATAGGTAGGAAGGGCATTTATTTGTCATTATTTTATGGAATAGGATATTCTTTTTCTCTTTCCGCCTTTGTTTTAATGGAGCCCAACCCGTCTCGAAATATAAGCTTTCCCTAGAGGCGAATTTGGTTAATCCAGTAACTACCCTCGCTGCATCTAGCTGTATAAGTTCTAGTTTGTTTGCATTAAATGCTGAACAATTGTCCCATAATTCAGATGCATATTCGAGAATTGGTCGAATGAAAGTTTTATATATCATCGATAAATTACGACTACTTAAATTATATTTGAGCTTTCGCAAGGCAGAAACCATTTTGCAAGCTGAACTTGATATACTTTCAATATGATCATTCCATTTAATATCATTGGACAACATCACTCCTAAGTGTTTATGACTTTTAACATTTTCAATATTGGTATTTCCATATACAAGAGAAGGGTATTCATGGTTGATTTTATGTGTAAAAAGTACGCTCTTAGTTTTAGAAGGATTGAAATCAACTAACCAAGTTTTTGCCCATTTATCTAACGTTATCAAATCTTTATTTAGACTGTCTTCAATTGTCTTCAAATCCATGGCACAGGATCCTATGCAAGTGTCGTCGGCAAAGAGTCGTGATATATTTTCTAATTCAGTACTTATGTCGTTGATATAAATAAGAAATAAGAAAGGACCAAGGACTGAGCCTTGCGGTACTCCCGCATTTAAAAGCTGTTTTCTAGAAAAACTACCATTAACAAAAACATATTGGTAACGATCATTTAAATAACTTTTTAACCACTGAATAAGTAAACCGGAAATACCATATTGTTGAAGCTTGAATATGAGACCTTTATGCCATACTCTGTCAAATGCTTTGGAGATATCACAAAAAACCATGCAAAAATATTTTTGTTCATCTAGAGCTTTGCATATATTATGATAAATTTCTATTAATTGATAAGTTGTACAATTGTTTGGTAAAAATCCAGACTGATATTTACATAATAAATCATGATCTATAAAATAATTATACATTCTCTTAAAAATCAAACGTTCAAACAATTTGCTAATACAAGAAAGCAAGGAAATAGGCCTGTAATTAGACGGCCGATGTCTATCACCTTTTTAAAAAAGTGGCATAACATTTGCTTGTTTCCATTGAGATGGGAAGGTACCCCGTTCAAGCGAAAGGTTGAACAGCAAACACAGTGGCGTTGCAATTGAATGGGATATATGTTTTGGTAATCTATGATTTATGTTATCAGGTCCACTGGCCTTGTTCACCGGGAGACTTTTTATAAGATCTGTTATTTCAAAAGCTTCAATAACTGCATGGGAAAGTTCATTTTCACATATTTTTGAAAAGGGGGGTAGCTGGACACCTTCGTCATCTATATTAGCAATGGAAGCAAAATAATCATTGAGAGTCTCTGCTTTTTCATAATCTGAAAATGCATTTGGCGAGTCGGAATTATCAGTGACCAAAGGAGGTATTATTGAAGTATTACAACCTTTTGTAAGGTGTCTGAGTAATTTCCAGTAATTGGTATTGTTTTCTTTCAACTGCGTAGCTAGGTTTTCATCTATATTTAAATAGAATTCTTCTTTAGCTTCCTTTTTAATATTGTTAAATCTATTTCGTTGCTTTTTGTACTTAGAAAAATCATGTATACTTTTTGTTCGTTTATATCTTTTCCTTAATCTTTCCTTTTTCCTTAATTCTTTTCTGAGAACATTATTAAACCATGGCTTATCGTTTGGCCTTATGGTAACAGTTCGGCTTGGTATGCAAAGCTTGATAAAACTTGTGAGTGTCTCTCTGAATACATCACAAGCGGCGTCGGCTGTAATTTGACTATTAAACATGCATCGCCAATCAGTCTCGTCAATCAGAGTATTTAACTTATCGTAATCACCCTGCTTATATAATATAATGTCTCTTTCATATGATTTCTTTAGATCAATACAATTATGCAATACTGCAAAAACTCCCTTGTGGTCACTGATACTAGAGTCAAAATCAATTACATCACTTTCACTGCACGTGCAATCTTCACTAAGAATGATGGGATCAAGCAAAGTTTGAGTGTATTGAGTAACGCGTGTAGGTTCACAGATTATATTTCGTAATACCTTTCTTGACATCAGATTTTGTAGATTGTTAAGTCTAGTGTTGAGTAAGTTTTCATTAAAATCGCCTAATAGAACAACAAAAGGGGTATAGTCTAAAGCAAGTTCAAGGGAATATTCTAGATGGTCCCAATATGAAACATGGCTGCTAGGGGGTCGATATGATGTACAAATAAGAAGTCTTTTCTGGGGAAGAAAAAGTTCAAACCATATATCTTCATACACTTTAGATTCTAAATCTTCCCTACGTTTAACGTGGAGCATTGACGAAAAATAAACACAAATTCCACCACCGAAACAATTTCTATCCCTTCTTAATAAATGAAAGCCCTTTAGTTCTATATCCTTATCTTTGACTGCATCGTCGAGATGTGTTTCAGTGAAACAAATTACATCATAGTCAGATATTAGTTCAGAGATAGTTTCCAGTTTATACCTTAAACTTCGTATATTTAGGTGAAAAATACTTAAATCTTTGGATGAATTAACTAGAATGGGGCCAGGATTTTGCTCAACATCGCCAGCTATGATGAGTAACAGGAATAAGATAGCAATGATATTGGAGTTAACATATGACTGTAGCAAGCAGAAATAGACTTGGAGAATGCTACATGTGATAGTAAGTTTCAAGTGGTTATTCATCCCATGCAGTAACCAGTTCAAAAGAGATTTGAAGGATTTAACTTTTCCTCTTTTCGACAGGTGAGTAGGAAAACATTTACAATGGTATAGACCTATTGATGCCCGATACATTTCAATGTCAATCATTGCCTATTAGAGGTAATATAATATAATATGTCCAGTTTGGGGCATCGTAGGGTCTGCTATCTATCTTTTGATTTGCATTTATAGTGAATGAAACTGTTACAATACACACATAGGTACATTTGACATTTGCTTCCTTTGAGTTAAAGAAAATATAGATATACGCTTTTGTGCAAACACTGTGACATTTGCTGTTGAATAAATATAAAAATAACATGTGATATTTACTGAGAGTGCAGAGAGAGTAAAACTTTGTACAAAGAGCAGTATTATCGACTGCTTCATGAAGTTGGTATGATACCAAGATGAATACAGTGAGCAGACATATACACACGCTAACAGGTGCGTGACTTGGTTTCATTGTTAACTATACGAAAGAGCTTCAACTCTCAAATATATACTTAACACTAAATTAAAATTAACATGAATTGATTTTAAGATCTCTTAGTTTTGCAACATTGCATCAATGTCCCTGGAATTTGTGATTTTGAATCGACGGCCACCCTTTTCTTTACAAGCAAATATCTTGCCATCAAATGTCCAAAAGGAGTATAAAGAAGTCGCTTTGTTTAATTCGACAAGTCTCTTGATGAGACTGTGACGAGACTTGGTCAAGTCCTCTGTTATGAATACCCGAGAAGGGTTTCCTTTGAGTTTTCGTTTGGACATGTATATTTTGTTTTTCATATTGTGGGTGACAAATTTTACGATGACCTGCGCTTTACCATTGTAAATCTTCCCGATAATATGCGAGCGATCAATATCACGCTCTTCTACATTCACACCTAGGTCAGTCTTACAAATATCAATGACTTTAGCGTCCGTCTGAAATTTGTCACCTTGAACTGGTACGTTCATGAACCTCAAGGAATTGCGTCTTGTGTACTGCTCAAGCTCATCAAATTTTAACTCTGACTGTTGATTGAAGCACTCGTAATATATACGTTGGTTTACGTTCTAGTAATTTCTAAAGGTTAGTGATAATTGATATGCAACTAGAACAAAAAGGTTTGCGAAGTTTGGTGACACTTGTACATGCAGGTACATTACCACGGTCACAGAAAAAGTTATAAAAAAGTTCACTATCCACAGTAACAGAAACACATCGTAGAATTTATTACATTCTCTACAGTGAAAGAAAAACGAAAGTAGACTGTAATACCCCAATACATTTAATGGAACTTGGAGGTTTTAATTGTGTAAGAAATTGACAATAAATAGATTTTTTCTCAAAGAAATAACAACTTTAAAATGATTGCCACTTGTGCTGTTCTCTACTTGAAATTAATTCAAGTGTTTAAATTGATACAATCGAATATCTTCTTTAAGGAGCAGTAGCACGATTTTAGGGGGAATATCAGGTGATGTCAGGAAAATGAAAATAAATTGTTCCAATTGAAATACAATGCATTTAAACTAAATGGAGCAGTAATAATTCAAATATATAACGTAACGTTTAGCCACGCGAATCTTTTTCTAACACAAAATGGATTAAAATTGTTCACACAAAATAGCCGCCAATGGATTTTATAAGAATGTTCATACTTTGTCCTCTGACTATGGATGATTGGCTTGTGTAACTAGATTTTTGACACTGTCAAAATAATATATTTAACATTAACTTACAATGATGAGTGAAAAAATTTAAATGTAAAATAACAAAAAAGTGCTACTGCCCCTTTAAAAGTCGTTTTTTATAGTTGAAGTTAAGAGCGAAAGGTAACATAAAGTTAGCTCTGTAAGAATAGATGGATCATAAAAATCAATCATATTGCCCAAGCTTCAAGTAAAAGAAACTTGAGAAAGGAAATAGATAAGGATATTGAATAGGACATGTGGCGTCGAACTCATAAACTGTTTTGAAAAGAAAGCAATGTTATTACTAATAATAATATTAATAACGTTATGATATTATGATAAATAACATTTTCAGCTGGTGTTTCCTGTTCTTGGCCAAACTTTAAATAAAAAAACCCAATTCTTTTCTTTTCAAGAAAACAGAAGACATAATTTTCTTTATTTACTGCTACATATTGGCTTTGGGCATGCGTATTCAGAAAAGAAATCAAAGTGAAAAAAATGAAAGAAAATATCAAAATTAGAATTAACAGATCACTATCATATCCACCATCATTTCATTATACGATGGAATAACACCACAAAAAAAAGAAACAAAAAGAGAAACTGCACGTATTGGCGGGTTCGAACTTATGTTTGCAGAGTACTTCCTTTGCAAATAAAAGAAGAGTTCAAGAACTCTCCGCAGGGCCCATGCGCATTTTCAACAGGCATTTTCTACTAAAGCGAAGCCTAACCTTCAATGCGTTGAGCATTGCACAGCATTCAGATATTTTAGTAAATACGCGCTCGTCTATCAATTCGCATTTATTTGTATATTCGTATAATTTTTTAGAGTTTTTAGATATTCTGTTATTAAAAATAAAGTAATTGAAGACAAATTTTGAAGTCTCGTCTGAACGTGATATTTCGATAACCGCCATATTTAGAAAGCCGGGAAGCACCTGCTCGCGAAGTAAACAAAACACGTGCAAATTTTTATTTGTGGATCACTTAATTGATCCAAACGTGATGGTTCAGTAGTCTCCACCGTGACATCGTTTACAAACAATATCAGTCTACAAGCATGGATAGCCAGGGAAGCGGGCAATCCTCCCTGAACAGCACCGATACAAGTCGGCTCTTGAGAGAACTTCAAGCTCTGAATGTCGACAGATCGCCGGGTGTGTAATAATGACTAACGCTTAGACATCGCAGTAGACAACGCGTAAATTTAAAGAACCATTGAACTTTATTTTAGTGTTTTTGGAGTCTTGTTTCGATCTTGAAAAATAAAGGCAAATAAATCTTGTATTATTTTGTAATGTCAACATTATGGCATGTTATCATTGTTATGCCCTCGTGTTACCTATTTCCGTGGTAATAAGCAGTAAATTTCCGTAAACTTGAGCACTGACAACAACAACATTATGAACATTGTAATTGATAAGAGACATATTTCCCCAACATTTTATGTTAATTTAACAATTATTTTATTCTGTTGTTGATTTTTATTGCCACTTTCCAAACAGGTGCCAATTTTTATTAAGTTTTTGGGTGTCACCTGTTTTCATGGTATTTTTCTTAGGTTAAATTATGACAATACAACACAAGCCATACAAAAAGTATATTGTGTTTGAAACATAGGTCGATGGTGTGGAATAACATTTAAATTTACACTAACTCAGTTAATTTTCTGTCACAAGTATTTAGCAAAAATGTTGAAATTGTGGTAAATAAAACAAATCATATGGCAACAAGGTATTTATTTGGTAATAAAAAATATTTTAGAAGCCAAATGACTTGCAAGTCATGAACCTATAGATTCTGTTTGACGAATCCGAGAAAAAATGTAGGGGCTAAAGCAGTACATCACTTTCTTTGCCCTGAACAATTCTGCAAAAAAGCCAAAACTATATAAGAAATACCCTGTAAATTCTGTTATTCCAAATACTTTTAAATCGAACAGGGATAACCCTATGAGACTATTTGATTTAGGATTTGGGTTACATTACCTTGCTATGAAATAGTGTTTGAAAAATTTGGAATTTTTTGTGTGTAAAAGTCACCCAGAAAAGTTGTCCAAAAAAGATATTTTGTGAAAAGCTTTAATATTGTTCAGTTTTCTTCACTCAACTGAGTTAAATGTTGATCATTTTATGCTCAGATCAATGCAGATAACTGATCTAAAAAAATAAGCCCTATAAATTAAATGACACAATTTGTGTATACCACGAAAATAGGTGACCTACAAAACCGGGTTACTTGAGGGTGTGAATGATTAACACAATTGACAGTTCTCATATGAATTATACTATTTTTGGTTGTGTCCAAATTCTTTCTAATAATCTCTGTACGTTTAGACAATCGAACTGATCAATGGAATAAGGGAAAGTTTTACTTTCCTAATATTTTCATTTTTACATTTGTATTATGTATAGCCCTTATTTGCATAACATAACAGTCAAATGTTTAAGAAAGTCAAAATTCTTTTAAACTAATGTAAATCTAAAAAAAAAAATTTTCATAATTTGTATGCAATCCGCAGAAGGATTGAGTTTAGGCAAATGATTTCATTTGAATTGAATATTATTTCATTCCCTTTTTTTCGATACAGGATCATCCATTGGGAGTTATGGAACAGGGAGAAATCCTCAGGGAACAGGTGAAAGGTGGGCAGAACTACTTTATTGTTACATGCATGACCAGAATTTGAATTTAATATCAAGAAAGTTTCCTTTGATTCTACATTTACCAAGCTGCTAATCTCTTCTTCTGTAGTCACTTTGATTTTAATCAATTGAGCAGAATGATGAATTATTTCCATAGTCAAAACATTTGTTATCTGTATTAAATTATTGACATTTCATGCTACTATTTTTTCGTTTAAGTTACTAGGCCAGAGAATAATAATGATAATGATTAAAATGCAGGGCTACAGATAAGGGGCATACATAGTGATGTACGCCTAAATAATCGACCAAGTACAACCAAAAATAAAATGTTGTCCGTATCATGTGCACACACATATATATATTGGGAGTCGAGATGGTATAAGAAGTGTCACAAAGATGATATCCAATGATCGAGGGAAAGCCAAAGCGCCTTTGAGCAGCGCTCTCTGAGCTGGATATTGGCGCTATACAAATGTTAGTAGTAGTAGATTTCAGATATGATAAATGCATAAACTGTGTGTTTCAACCATACTCTACATGTTACAGATCGATGGAACCCACACAGACACTTACACAGCTGATGATGACCATGTATAGCTCGGCTCCCAAACAACAAGTGTAAGTCTTCTTTTCTTATATGATCATTCATATACTAGATTATGCTCAGAATACACAGTGGTAAGCATGTGGTTTGGTTTTAAGAAGGTGCTTTGTTTCAAATATAGGTTTAACCTCAAGCACTGACATTTTTTTCCAACAAGTATCAATTTTGTAACTAGATTTATAGGATTTGAGCTTTAGAACTAGGTTTCCATTATTAACCTGACTTAATTAAGTTTTAAAGTCCATAGATCACAGCTCTTTTAAGTTTTGCTACGGCTTACATATCCAGGTTTTGATGCAGTGTAAGATTAACATTGAGTTAAACACCACTCACGGTTGGATTTTTAGCTCACCTTTACGAAGTAAATGTGAGCTTATGTCATGGCGCTTCGTCCGTCGTCCGTCTGTCCGTCCGTCCGTCCGTCCGTCCGTCTGTCCGTCCGTCCGTCCGTCCGTCCGTCCGTAAACTTTCAGGAAAAAGACTACTCCTCCTAAACGAATCCAGATATCATTCTGAAATTGTAGTATGTTATACCCATGGTGATTCCTCACAGAAAGGTAGACGTTTCAATTTTGAGAATCCAAGATGGCCGCCATGGCAGCCATATTGAATTTTCAATTAGAATTCAGGAAAAAGACTACTCCTCCTAAACGAATCCAGATATCATTCTGAAATTGTAGTATGTTATACCCATGGTGATTCCTCACAGAAAGGTAGACGTTTCAGTTTTGAGAATCCAAGATGGCCACCATGGCAGCCATATTGAATTTTCAATTAGATTTAAGGAAAAAGACTACTCCTCCTAAACGAATGCAGATATCATTCTGAAATTGTAGTATGTTATACCCATGGTGATTCCTCACAGAAAGGTAGACGTTTCAGTTTTGAGAATCCAAGATGGCTGCCATGGCAGCCATATTGAATTTTCAATTAGATTTCAGGAAAAAGACTACTCCTCCTAAACGAATCCAGATATCATTCTGAAATTGTAGTATGTTATACCCATGGTGATTCCTCACAGAAATGTAGACTTTTCAGTTTTGAGAATCCAAGATGGCCGCCATGGCAGCCATATTGAATTTTCAACTAGATTTCAGGAAAAAGATTACTCCTCCTAAACGAATGCAGATATCATTCTGAAATTGTAGTATGTTATACCCATGGTCATTCCTCACAGAAAGGTAGACGTTTCAGTTTTGAGAATCCAAGATGGCTGCTATGGCAGCCATATTGAATTTTCAATTAGATTTCATGAAAAGACTACTCTTTCTAAACCAATCTAGATATCATTTTCATATTGTAGTATGTTATAACTATGGTGATTCCGCACAGAAAGGTAGACGTTTCAGTTTTGAGAATCCAAGATGGCCGTGATAGCAGCCATATTGAATTTTCAATTAGATTTCAGGAAAAAGACTACTCCTCCTAAACGAATCCAGATATCATTCTGAAATTGTAGTATGTTATACCCATGGTGATTCCTCACAGAAAGGTAGACGTTTCAGTTTTGAGAATCCAAGATGGCCGCCATGGCAGCCATATTGACTTTTTAGCTGCAGAGGACACATCATTATTACTAAATTTTAAGCTTTCATCAAGTGATCACTCACACTATATAAATTCTCTAATTTGAACTTACTAATCATAATATTATCTTGAATATGGAATATTTAAGATTGTCATGCAAGTTCTATATTTTTAAGTGTTTCTAAAACATTAAGATGAAAGACAAACATAATTAATTAATTTGTTTAAAATATTTATGGCAACTAGCTGCAAAAACCCAATGACATTAAACATCATGTTAGATTTTGAACAATGGTATCTCCCTTATATTCCTTTAAATACCACACATAAGGGGTCAACCAGAGTTCAGATATTTCTGTTGAGTCCACTATGCTGTCTAATACACATCCCAATACAGGCTGCTAGCATCATAGTGTCAGCTGCTAGTCTGTTGCATAATCAACCTGACCCAATTGATATGGTAAAGCATTATGCTATATGGCCATGTGTATGCAATAAGAGTTATGGAAATTAGACTTGTATTCTCATGACAGTGATATGTTCTTTCTAAGAATAACAACTTACACAAAACTTGTCACTTGTTTTGTGTTTAGCAATCTACATGATAAGTTGATGTGGAAAGAGTTATTTTGTATCAGGTTCCAGTTCCTGTGTTTTACTCATATTTGTACCATTTCTATATCTAACAGAAGTTCTTCTTGACACAAAATCAATTTAGGACATAAGCTAACTATATTTTGTGAAATTATATATATTTTTCACAACAACTCATGTTCTCTCCCGTCAAGTCTTTTAATACCACACATAAGGGCTTAGCCAGAGTTCAGGTTTACATGCTCAGCACACTAGGATGCTTCTCCAAATATATGTACACAAAGCCAAATACACAAATTGCTACACTCTCCTTAAGGTTTTGGGGCTAGCAGCCCTGCCTTCTTGTATATTGCATAGTTATCCTGACCTAATTGATAAATAGAACATAATGGACTTTATGGAAAGTATATAAATTGTCTTTATGAAAAGTATACTTGTATTCTATTAATAGTAATACTTTTTACAAATAACAATTTAAACAAGTCAAGAATCAGCTTTTGTGTACAACAATCTGCATGATGAGTTAATATTAACAAGTCAAGAATCTGCTTTTATGTTCAGTAATCTACATGATAAGTTAATAATAGAGGTATTTTGTATCAGGTTCCAGTTCCAATACCATGTGTTTTATAAATACCTGTAAAAATAAATGATAATTGTATCATGCTGAAGGGGTTCTGGGAACAACATGTCATCATAGAAGTCATTATTTTTCAATTAGATTTCAGGCCAAGTACTACTCCTACTAAATCAATTAAGATATCATTCTGAAAAGTGAATATTTTTTTATATAGTGATTCCTGACAAAGACGCATTTATTTTATTATCAAGAATCCAAGATGGTCAATATGTCAATTATATTGAATTTTCAATTAGATTTCATGAAATTCATTGAAAAGAATACATTTCCTGATCAATCAAATCAATGTCATTATATTTGTATTGATATAAAAGGCTTCCTTGTAACCCAATTTCAATTATGTCTGTCGACTTGGCAGTCCCCTGGCTGCTGAGTTTTTGATTGTTACAGGGTTTGAGGAATAAAAAAAAAAAAAAAAAAAAAAAAAAAAAAAAAATAAATATTTGTATTGATATGCTTGTTGTAATATTTATCAACACTATAAATACAGTTACAAAAAACTGTATGAATCATCTTTATCTGCGAACAGCCTGAAGCATGACTGTTTTAATAAATCCTTTCCGTTTTACATAATTCCTGACACTTCATATATGGTAAATAACATAGCCAGTAAAGGAATAAATATACATTTTATAATCATCTATATCTGATTACGGTCTGAACAATGATTATCTAGATAATTATATTGATCATTCAATTCAAACAAATCCTTTTCAAAAGCATTTAAAATGATTAAATTTGTTCACTCCCAACACTAACTGTTAGGTTTTTTAGTCCTTTGTTCCCATGCAATTAATTTATTCCAAATTGAAAATTTTGGTTAATGAATAACAAATTATCTTTTATTTTGTTTGTCATGCTAATAAAAGATATCATTTAATATTCATCTTCAAAACTAATTGAACAGCTGTCTGAACAATTCTTTTTTTACAAAGTCTTTCTCACCAATTCTCTCTGTTAGTTAAGATACTTCAATAAACATATTACTGAGTTGACCTCCAGATTATTTCCATTGCAAACCTCTCTTCTACCCCCACCCCTTCTATCCCCCCTTTCCCTCCTCCCCTTTTTTAGCTCATCTGGCCTGTAAGGCCCGATGGGCTTATGGCATGGCATGGTGTCCGGCGTCCGTCCGTCCGTCCGTCCATCCGTCCATCCGTCCATAAACTTTGTGGAATTTCGACTTCTTCTCCAGAACCATAAGGCCTAGAAATCTAAAACTTTGTGTACAGACTCCTTGACTAGTGAGGATTATAAATTGTAGCTTTGGTGGACCTGTGACCCCTAATAAGGGCCACAGGGGCCACGCCCTAAAAACCTATTTTGATCTTTTTCCCTAGAACCATGAGGCCTAGAAAGCTGAAACTTTGTGTACAGACTCCTTGACTAGTAAGGATTATAAATTGTAGCTTTGGTGGCCCTGTGACCCCTAATAAGGGTCACAGGGGCCACGCCCTAAAAACCTATTTTCATCTTCTTCTCCAGAACCATGAGGCCTAGAAAGCTGAAAGTTTGTGTACAGACTCCTTGGCTAGTGAGGATTATAAATTGTAGCTTTGGTGGCCCTGTGACCCCTAATAAGGGCCACAGGGCCACGCCCTAAAAACCTATTTTCATCTTCTTCTCCAGAACCATGAGGCCTAGAAAGCTGAAATTGTGTGTACAGACTCCTTGACTAGTGAGGATTATAAATTGTAGCTTTGGTGGTCCTGTGACCCCTAATAAGGGTCACAGGGGCCATGCCCTAAAAACCTATTTTCATCTTCTTCTCCAGAACCATGAGGCCTAGAAAGCTGAAACTTTGTGTACAGACTCCTTGACTAGTGAGGATTATAAATTGTAGCTTTGGTGGCCCTGTGACCCCTAATAAGGACTACAGGGGCCACGCCCTAAAACCTATTTTCATCTTCTTCTCCAGAACCATGAGGCCTAGAAATCTAAAACTTTGTGTACAGACTCCTTGACTAGTGAGGATTATAAATTGTAGCTTTGGTGGCCCTGTTACCCCTAATAAGGGCCACAGGGGCCACTCCCTAAAAACCTATTTTCATCTTCTTCCCCAGAACCATGAGGCCTAGAAAGCTGAAACTCTGTGTACAATCTCATTGACTAGTGAGGATTATAAATTGTAGCTTTAGTGGTCCTGTGACCCCTAAAAAGGGCCACAGGGGCCACGCCCTAAAAACCTATTTTCATCTTCTTCTCCAGAAGCATAAGGCCTAGAAAGCTGAAAGTTTGTGTACAGACTCCTTGACTAGTGAGGATTATAAATTGTAGCTTTGGTGGACCTGTGACCCCTAATAAGGGCCACAGGGGCCACGCCCTAAAAAACTATTTTGATCTTCTTCCCTAGAACCATGAGGCCTAGAAAGCTGAAACTTTGTGTACAGACTCCTTGACTAGTAAGGATTATAAATTGTAGCTTTGGTGGCCCTGTGACCGTCACAGGGGCCACGCCCTAAAAACCTATTTTCATCTTCTTCTCCAGAACCATGAGGCCTAGAAAGCTGAAATTGTGTGTACAGACTCCTCGACTAGTGAGGATTATAAATTGTAGCTTTGGTGGTCCTGTGACCCCTAATAAGGGTCACAGGGGCCAAGCCCTAAAAACCTATTTTCATCTTCTTCTCCAGAACCATGAGGCCTAGAAAGCTGAAACTTTGTGTACAGACTCCTTGTCTAGTGAGGATTATAAATTGTAGCTTTAGTGGTCCTGTGACCCCTCAAAAGGGCCACAGGGGCCACGCCCTAAAAACCTATTTTCATCTTCTTCTCCAGAAGCATAAGGCCTAGAAAGCTGAAAGTTTGTGTACAGACTCCTTGGCTAGTGAGGATTATAAATTGTAGCTTTGGTGGCCCTGTGACCCCTAATAAGGGCCACAGGGCCACGCCCTAAAAACCTATTTTCATCTTCTTCCCCAGAACCATGAGGCCTAGAAAGCTGAAACTTTGTGTACAATCTCATTGACTAGTGAGGATTATAAATTGTAGCTTTAGTGGTCCTGTGACCCCTAATAAGGGTCACAGGGGCCACGCCCTAAAAACCTATTTTCATCTTCTTCTCCAGAACCATGAGGCCTAGAAAGCTGAAACTTTGTGTACAGACTCCTTGACTGATGAGGATTATGAATTGTAGCTTTGGTGGCCCTGTGACCCCTAATAAGGACTACAGGGGCCACGCCCTAAAAACCTATTTTCATCTTCTTCTCCAGAACCATGAGGCCTAGAAATCTAAAACTTTGTGTACAGACTCCTTGACTAGTGAGGATTATAAATTGTAGCTTTGGTGGCCCTGTTACCCCTAATAAGGGCCACAGGGGCCACTCCCTAAAAACCTATTTTCATCTTCTTCCCCAGAACCATGAGGCCTAGAAAGTTGAAACTTTGTGTACAATCTCATTGACTAGTGAGGATTATAAATTGTAGCTTTAGTGGTCCTTTGACCCCTAAAAAGGGCCACAGGGGCCACGCCCTAAAAACCTATTTTCATCTTCTTCTCCAGAAGCATAAGGCCTAGAAAGCTGAAAGTTTGTGTACAGACTCCTTGGCTAGTGAGGATTATAAATTGTAGCTTTGGTGGCCCTGTGACCCCTAATAAGGGCCACAGGGCCACGCCCTAAAAACCTATTTTCATCTTCTTCTCCAGAACCATGAGGCCTAGAAAGCTGAAACTTTGTGTACAGACTCCTTGACTGATGAGGATTATGAATTGTAGCTTTGGTGGTCCTGTGACCCCTAATATATAAAGCATAATTGATAATGAAGCCTGATGAGCTACAGAGCCAATGGCTCCATTTTTCTCCTGTCCTTCCATTGCAAACCTCTCTTCTATCCCACATTCCTTCTACCCCCCCCCCCCCCCCCCCCCCCCCCCTTCAGTTAGAATTACATGAGACATTGACCTGGACAGTTTACTTTGGCAATTGGACCTATCACTAGCTGGATTTGTGTCAGAGGGATGTATTCCAAATGTTTATGTGCATCATCTTTTTAGTTCTTTTGAAGTTGAGAGTGTGACTAAATGAATACTCCTAAACCAATCAAGATATCATAATGAAATTAATACAGATGCCCACATAAAAGTAGCATTTTGAAGATTAAAAAGTCCAAGATGGTCACCAAGTTAGCCATAGATATACAAAAAAGTTATACAAAAACCTACTGCTTGTTAACAAATCATGATTATATCATTCTTGTATTAATGTTTGTTCAAGCTCTAGTGGTTTCCAACAGAAGAATAGCATTTTAAAAGATAAAAAAATCATGATGGTGTAATGAACAGTGTAATACCTGTGTACTCACAGAGGGCTGATGCCTTCATATCGGAAGTGTCTGGTTTGTTGACAGTCGTGTGGCTTCCGGTTGCGCTTGCGCAACACGTATGGATGTGGAACAATAGGAATATTTCGGCTGATTTCGTGACGATCACTCGGAATCGGTCAAGTCTGCCGTTGTGTTTGGAGGGACTATATCGTGCGAGCGTATGAAGGCTGTAATAGGGCTGACTCGCCTATATAAGGTCGGCACTGCTTTTGGACTGATACACGTGTTTGAGATGGGGCCACCACGAAGTTCGTTACTCCGGTTACTCATTTAGGCACTCATTTTTCTGGTCAGGTAATTTAGTACTGTCAGTCACATCGTTTAGTTTATCGTTTTCTAGCATTAGTCATGTAACTGTTTGCTAAGCAGTGTGTCTTGAATGTGCGTTAGACGCTTAGCGTTGTGTTTAGCCATGCTTTCGGACCACGTGTGTTTTGGTCCGCCATCTTTGTTGGACATGAACTGTGGTCATATTTTAGTATTTGCTAAAGCTTGTTCGTGCAGACCTTTCGAGCTGAACGCTCTTGCCTCTTGACCAGAGTAGTATTTTTCTTCTCCTGACTCACATTTCACATTTCCATAGCACTTTTCGAGATACTTAAACATGTCACAGTAATAATCACAACATTATATCATACTTCACATTATCATAACTTGAGTTATATAACATGGCATAGTAATAAGCACAATATTATATCATATTTCACCTTTCCATAAGTAACTTGAGACATATAACATGTCGTACTGATAAACTCAGCTTTGTACCATCTTACTGTATCACATTTCACATTTCCATAAGTAACTTGAGACATATAACATGTCGTACTGATAAGCTCAGCTTTGTACCATTTTACTGTATCACATTTCACATTTCCATAAGTAACTTGAGACATATATCATGTCGTACTGATAAACTCAGCTTTGTATCAGCTCGTATCGCATTTCACCTTTTCATAGTCACTTGAGACATGTTTTGTTGAAGCTTTAAACTTTGTATAAGTTTGTCAAGACCTGACCATATTTTGGAATTATGATTTTTGTACAACTGTGCCGAGGTGCACATATGTGCTGAGGGTTTGTTTTGGAAATTGTAACATGGTGTGTTAATAGTCATTGTTTTGGTACATGTTTGCCAGGATACACAAATCTAGACACGCTTTAAGATACATAACAACTTTTCGTTGGTAACTGCAACCATATACCGTTTTGATATACTGAAAGTACGTTTTGAGACTCGTAACATGTTTGCTTTATAACCATCATCACTTTGTATCAGTTGTCAAGACACTTACACCTTGAAGGAACGTAACAAGACATGGTAGAAAACTGTAACTGCGAATAAGCTTATTGAGACATATATTTACAGTTTTGAAAGCATACTTTGAAACTTGTGGCACTTCTCGTTAACCCTTGTTACCTTTGAGTAAGTTTGTCAAGATACAGTGAATTTGTTGAGTGGCTATAAGTGCTCCGTAATCCTGAAGTATATCAAGTATTATATTGTGACCGTTTGAACCACTTGAGGTGGCCAATGAAACTTTGACTTTTGAAGCATATGACATGTGTTGAATAAATATGTAGAGCAGACTTTTGTGTTGTTGCCTTCTTTTGCATGCGAAAGTTTGTTTGAAAGTGACATCTCCTTGGTACTCACACACACAAGTTTAAGGTTAAACCTTTATGTGAGAGCAGGAATTCGTATTCCTGGGGCGGGTAAGAATAAAGATATTTCTCACAATGGCAGCCATAAACAATTATCATATAAAAGATGGTTACGCAATTAAACCATCTTACTACATCATTCATTTTAAGGTGAGCTTCTGTACCCTCGGTACTTTTATTAAACTTGTAGCAGTGCAATAGAAGTGAACTAATGCAGGCTCTTTTGCCTTGGCTAAACTTGTCATTGTTGAATTTGAAATATATCCGGAACAAACATCAGTTCACCTTGCATGATTTCCTTCTTGCAGTGTTCTTCAGGGCAATGACAACCAAAACAGTTTCAGTGTTTACGGGAGAGATGTTGATGTTTACCTCGGCGAGCCACGAGCAGGGGACTTACAGCGTACTGCAGGCAGTAACAAGGTCAGTTGTCTGTATTTGATTCAAGCTTCAGTGAGAGTTTATATTTGCCTGAACACATTCAGATGATGCAAATTCATATTCGACTAGATATAGGATACTTAAAGACAAAATGGTCTTCTAGTGTAAATGCCCACGTTTCAAATATCATCATGAGATCATTAGATTATAGATTTTATTGTGATTGGTTAACCTGAGGAGCATGTTTTTTCATACTTATTTGTGTTTTCATTGTCGACGGTTAAACACATTCTGAACAACTTTCATATGGGGGTACCCTTTTTTGTTGGATTTTTTCCTTATTTTCCCATTGCATTTCCTAAAAATTCCATAAAAGACACCACAAATGGTCTGTATGAATCTGTAATATTTGACGAATTTAACCAAACTGACAATGATGCTATAACGATCATTATTTGTTAAACTGGTGTTTGGATATGACAACATGTTAAAAATATCTCGCTTCTAAGTAAGTATGTAAGTAACAATGTAAGTAACAAGACCTTTTATTGCAGGTGAAGATTACACCAGTTGTAAATTATGACTGGGAACAGAAGTTCTATATTGGCAATCTGGTAACAGTTCACAGAGACAACAACTACCTTGCTTATGTTTTGAAAGGTGAGTGATCTACCTTGATTTAAACTGAATTTGAATATAATTACTTTGTATTTGAATTTCAGTTCGATAAAAGCTCACTTTTTGTTGTGATAGTGTGGATATGCCACACTATGGGTTGACCAATATAGAAAATTAAGTTATTGCTGAATTTTTTTCTATCTAGTAGTAGTCAGATCAAATGGTTGACTAGACCAAGATGGTCCTTGTCTAGATGAGATCAGATTTCAACTGTTCTTCATATACAGAACCGACTAGTGTTAGAAATAGCTACCTGCCATCTGCCAATTGCTGGTTACTATAAAATTGGGCTTGTTTGAGAAGAGGTCCGCAAACGTGTCTTGCCCAGCGTTTGTCAAATTCTGAGGAGGGTTGTTTGAATTTTCAAAGCACTAGCCTGCTTGGTTGTACAGACAAAATCATTTTTGTAAGCACTGGATTTGACAGTTCTGTGTGAATAAAATAAGTCAATATATATATCAAACTGATTTGCTTACTGTCTATTATAGGTAAATCTGGCGGTGTTGTCAGGATAATCAACAGAAAAACTGCAGAGCGAGTACTCTTGAAGGATTTCGATGGACGTGTCACAGACGTTGCCTTTGCCTTCACTGATGAAATCTTACTGGCTGCCGTGGATGAAATAGGGAATCTCTTTGTCAATGAGATTAAAGAGATTGATAGAAAACTCATGTATCCTTTTCATGATAAGCAATATTTCTCAGATTGTTTTGCAATCTTTTAAAACAGTTCTTATACCGCAAAGAATAAAACGCAAGATTTTGATGACATCTGGCTTATTATTTCACAGAATTGCAACATTTCAGTAATGGTCCTCGAACTGTTTCGTGGCTTTTTAATCTAATCTAGGATCTAATCATTGAAAGGCATTTAGAAGTGGTCTCTGTTGCATCCCAACTTTCTCACTCACACCTGAAGAAGGGGCAAGAATTGGCCCAGAAATGTCGTGAGAAATCAATAAAGAAGTTGTTATCCATAACATTTGTCTTGTATTACCACACCAACTTCTAAATGCCTTTGAAGAATATCACTAACAACAGTTTAAACAAAGAATCAGCATATTTCCTATTCCCCAAAGTTCGGTGTCCCTACTGCATATCAAGCACCCCCAGGCGACGCCATCGTCGGAGTACCACCGAGTGATCTGGTGTCCGTACATCCCGGACGACTGTGAGGAGGCCATGACAGACTCCTCCTCTCAAGACGCATCACGAGTCCTGGTCCTCACTCACGATCATGTGGTCAGTAGTTTGTTGTCTTTATGTGAAGATGTTTTTAAGCATTGATTTGGCAAATAAAAATTGTAAATTCGATTTACAAAATTTTCGTACATACTTTTGACATATTTCAAAAAAGTGCTCCTGAAGAATGTCTACACTAGAGATATTTCCTTTTTGGTTTGTTTGCCTCGTGTTTTTCGAAATTTTGCCATGAAAATCTGTAAATCAATTAAATTGTGATGTCTGAAAATCAGCAGTCTCAGCCTATGTATGTTGACACTGATTTATGTATCTAGAACTCATGCTCTCAGAAACAGGTAGTTGCTTTATATGAATGAGTTTAAGAAGTTCTTGACGTTTGACAGTGAAATGAATATGTTGAACCTTTTTTAAAAATTTCAATTTTTTCCAGGCTGAGATCTGGAGTGTTGACATGGTAACCAAAGAGCATGGCAACGGACCTCACTATCCGGAAACTATAGAAACAGGACTCATAACAATCAACAGTCACAGCAAGGTGAGAGGAAGCATAAATAAAAATGCCATTCTATCTCTTTTGATGATGATGAAAATATATTCTGCTAACATACGTAGAGGATATTATGAAAATGTCAATGAAATGCTTTGTTAACAATACGAAATCAAATTATTCAATGTCTTGTAATTTAATACAACATCACAGGCTATCTATGATTTAGTGCAGAAGACAAGGGGGGGCTGCACTGCGGGAGATAGGCTGGTGGTTGCCTTGTGAGTGACCGGTTTCGTCCTTGGTGTAGGACTCATCAGACTAAGGAAAATGACCTGTGTAGCGCCTTATATACACAATTTGTCTGGTGTTACTGGAGTTCAATTGTAGTCATAGCAAAGCTGGAGTTATACCAAGTGTCACACGTGTCTGTGACATCATGTTGATTGTGCTAGGATTTTGGCACTCTGCCAGTCTGAAGGGACTGGAGTAAGGCTGGGTCTATTGTGACATCACAGCCATTGTTCTGTCTAAGCGGTCTGCCTGATAGTTTTAAAGTGTGATTACACTTTATTCTATTTAACAGCAATATTAGCTATGTTATGTTATTATTAGCTTTTAAGTTTACTAAAAGCAATTTATGTATTCTTTTTCAGAAGGGATCCTCCTTGGGGTACTATTGCATAAAAATCTGTTTTTTTGCTACTATGACAGGTTGTGACTATTTTTGAATAAAAAATATACAAAAAACAACATTTGGAAAATGTGTTGTCGTTTGTCCTACCACCTCGTATAGAGCCCCATCCCTGGCCGTCACTATGACACCAGGGGCAGATAACTCTAATCTTACCACTTATCAATCTGTCATTGAGTCAGCCGGACGTCTTCGTTCTTCTGTCGACTTTTGCTAAGTTTCTTGTGAAGTTTCCTAAGAAAACGTACTATGGACAAAGAAATTGTATGTGTGGTAACCTTTTATTCTTAGAATAGGTTCGCATTCTCGCATTTCTCGCGTTGTAGACTAGGTTTCTCAAACCCAGCGCGGCCATGTGCTCGCGTTGTGGGGCGAGAATTCGACAAAGATGGCGACTTCCCGATTAGACTTTTCCTGCTAGTGGAAAATTGTATCTTTTCGTATGGAGTGCGTCTTTCTTTGGTGCTTGTTGATATGTTAGTCATAATATTTAAGCAACCTTTCGTTCCTTGAATAAATTTCACTTCGAAAGTTCGTTGTGATTTTTATTTTTGTGGAACGGGCAAGCCATGTTTTTTTTACATGCTCTTTTCCATTTCAGGCTGCTATGTTTTTTGGCTTGCTTCATAAGTTGCAATTTCATTACTTTGGCAGCCGAATTTGCCAATTTATGTCATGCTTAGAATAGGCGCATGTACACTTTGATACACATGTTTACATTCTTCCACGCATGCACGGTTGAAATATCTATTTGAATGATTTTGCAGTCTTTCAAACGATGTTTCAACTGCGGGACTAACATCCCTCAAGCCGATGCACACGAATTGTGCATCGTCTGCCTGGTCGAGGACGACCATGATGATTCAGCGTGTTCTACCTGCTCGGGGTTCTCCAACCGTACGAAGAAGAGAAGGGCACTGGACACGGCGTTCTTCCGGAGCCTCAGGGACGCGGGCGAGGATCTCCGCAAGGCGACCCCCCCCTCCAAGCGTAAGCGTAAGAGTAAGCAGGCCACCCCCGCTCTCCCTTCTGACTCTCAGAGTTCAGATTCGGAGGTGGGGGAACGGCTGTCCTCCGCTAGGGTCCGTCCAATCACACAATCTATTGACACCATTAACGCCATTATTAAGGGGCAGATGAAGGGCATGCTGGGAGACCTGATGTCGCAGCTCCGGCAGGAGCTGAGGACGTCGGTCCCCCCATGCCTGGATGCTCCGTCGGCCGGTGCTTCGGGCACCGCGTCCGACGTCGGTGCCGACGCAGGCCTGGGCAGGGGCCCAGGTGTCGCACAGGTTCCCGACGCCCAAGTGCCCGGTACTTCCCGGGCCATGGTGGGCAATACCATACGGCCTCCCCCGTCTTCCTCCGGCTCCGCTGGTGTGACGGTCGGTGCCGGTTCCCCAGAGAGGCTGGGTCCCGACGCTCCGCCGCCGGGGCTCGCACCTGGACTTTTCCTTCCGCCCCCTTCTCTCGAACGGCGTGAGTCTGGTGGCTCGGCGTTCCGCATCCCTCGTCTTCCTCCTTCTGTGTCTTCGGTCGTTCCCTCTGATGCCTTGTCCTCGGTAGAGGATTCCGAGGTGTCGGGGGAGCGATCGGAGGCGGAGATGGACGTCGAGGGGGATGGGAATCCTGATCCACTAGACTTACCCATCTCTGTTGCCTTGAGGGAGATCCGTGCCAAGGTGGCAGAGGCCATCCCTCAGGTTGTCGTTCCCGAGAAGGAGGTAGGGGAGGAGTTCCGGCTTCCCGGAGGAGCTTTTGCTCAACGCAAGACTCCTCAGGTGCGCCTCCGCATCTTGGATTCAGTCCGCACTGATATGATCGCGCCGCTCCTGAAGGGTACTAGAACACGCTACTCCCTGCCGGAGTTAAATAAGCGGTATCCTTTGGGGGAGGCGGGGTTATTTGAGGTACCGGTCTGTGACTCGGATGTGTCGGCCTCAGTCAGCCTGGACTCCCTTGGAGCCCAGGGCCGGTGTGTGCCCCCCTTTAAGCAGGATGCGTTCCTGAAAAAGCTATTTAGGACGTCGGAAGACTCCTACAGAAATGGCTGTCAGGCGCTCCGTATTGCAGTTCATCAGGCGTACCTGGCTTCGCTCCAGGCCACGTCGTTGGACGAGGGAAAGGACCGTAGCCTTCCGGCTATGCTCCAGAGGCAGCTGGCTGAGGTGAGTGGTCACCTGGCAAGGGACGCCATCCGTAGCGCTTCTAGCCAGGTGATGTGCGCAGTAATGGGGCTGCGCCGGGTGTGGCTTTCTTTCTCTTCCTTCCCGCAGCCCACCCGAGACATGTTGATGGAGCTCCCGTACGAACTGGGTTCCACCCTGTTTCCCGGGTCCGCTACCATCATCAAGGACACCGCGGACCAGATTTCACGAGTTAGGGACGTCAAAGGCGCCCTTGGCTCATCTGGTAAGCGGAAGTCCTCCCCCCTTGACAACCTGAGCACTGGGCCACCGGCCAAGTCCTACTCGTCATGGAACGGGCCATACGAGGGACGCTCAGGTCAACAGCAAGGGAAGGGGAAAGGCCGGGGGAAAAACCGACAGCATGCCAAGGGCAAGCAGTCGTCTTTTCGGGGCAAAAAGGGCGCCAACAAGGGCCCTTAAGCCTCTTCCTGCCCAGTCTGGAGGACCGCCAGGGGACCGGAGTGTCGCCGGAGGCGGGAATCCACTGCCTTCTCCCAGTTGTTCTGGAGGACCGCCAGGGGACCGGAGTGTCGCCAGAGGCGGGAATCCACTGTCTTCTCCCAGACGTTCCAGTCGGGGGCCGTCTGTCTCGGTTCCTGGAGGAGTGGGAAGTAGTTTCTTCGAATCCCTGGGTCCTGTCCACACTCAGGGATGGTCACTTGCCACTCTGGAAAGTTGGGCCACCGCCTTTTACCGGAGTGAGGAGCACACCTGTGCCAGCCTCCCCGGGAAAAGCGCAGGTTCTACGCGCCGAGGTCACAGCTCTGCTGGACAAGGCAGCTATAGAAGTCGTTCCGGTGGGCCAGGAGGAAGTCGGGTATTACTCGACGTACTTCCTGGTCACCAAGAAAGACGGAGGATTCAGGCCCATCCTCAATTTGAAGTATCTGAACAGAATGCTGGAGATACCATCGTTCAAGATGGAGACTCTCAGGTCTGTGATAGCATCGGTAGGGTCGGGAGATTGGCTCTCCTCAATCGACCTCAAGGATGCGTATCTTCATGTCCCGATGCACCCCCAGTTCAAGAAGTATCTTCGCTTCGCTTTCGACGGGGTGTGCTACCAGTTTCGTGTGCTCCCCTTCGGCATCTCGACGGCGCCAAGGGTGTTCACCAAACTGATGCTGGTTCCAGCCCAAGTGGCCAGATCGAGGGGCAGGTGTTGCCACCCGTACCTGGACGACTGGCTCATCAGGGCCCTTTCACGTCAGCTGAACCAGGAAGCCACCCAGGAGATTATGAACATTCTTGTTCGCCTGGGTTGGATCATCAACCTGAAGAAGTCAGACCTTGCCCCATCACAAGACCTTGTCTTTCTGGGGGCCAGGTTCCGCACCGCGGAGGGACTAGTTTCCCTGGCTCCGGACAGGGTGATCAAGGTTTCCCTGGCCGTCTCCCATTTCCTTCAGTCTCCGTCTCAGCCGGCCAGGTCTTGGCTTCGGCTGTTGGGGAATATGGCGGCCACGGTAGACATAGTGTGGAGAGCCCGCCTCAGGATGAGACCAGTTCAGCAGGCTCTAGCCGGTCTGTGGTCTCATGCGGACGATCTCGAGCGGCAAGTCCCCATTCCAGGGTGGCTCCCGGCTCATCTCGAGTGGTGGCTGAACAGGGACAATCTATCCAGGGGCATTCCCTTGGAGGTCCCGAGACCCTCAGTTACGATCCAGACCGATGCCTCCCTCTCAGGCTGGGGAGGGGTCATGGGCGATCACTTGGCCTCAGGCCTGTGGTCTGCGGAGGAGTCCAAGTTGCACATCAATGTGTTGGAACTTCGGGCGGTCAGGAGAGTGTTCAGTCGATTCAGTCCGCTGATTCAGGGCCAGGTCGTACGTCTAGAGATGGACAATCAGACGGCAATGACCTACATTCTCAAGCAAGGAGGGACAGTGTCACCTTCCCTTCTAGAGGAAGCCTGGCAGTTTCTACTGTGGTGCGATCACCTCGACATCAAGGCGATGCCGGAGTATCTTCCAGGGATAGACAACGTTCGGGCAGATGCGCTATCTCGTCGCATTCTGGCCCCGCACGAATGGATGCTCCACCGGGGGACATTCGACACTATCTCCCAGTTGTACGGATCGTTCCAGGTGGATCTGTTTGCGTCCGTGGCAACGAGACAGACCCCGGTCTTTTGCTCCAAAATCCCGGACCCGGCAGCTCTGGCCTCAGACGCCTTCGCGATAGACTGGACCGACAGGGTGCTGTGGGCGTTCCCACCCTTGCCCCTCATTCCCAGGGTTCTATCGCAGATGGGCAGTCAACCTCCCAGACTTCTGGTGTTGGTGACCCCATTGTGGACGGCTCAGAGCTGGTTCCCGTCGGTGCTCAGATTTCTGGTACGGCCTCCTGTACTATTACCGTGTCGGCGGGGCCTTCTATCCCAGGAGGGAATGCCCCACCCGAATCCCAGGATTCAGTGGGTGGCCTGGCCACTGTCCGGAATCGCCTCCAGGAGAGCGGTATTCCTGCACGAGTTGCAGACACAATACTGGCTTCGAGGAGGGATTCGACGAACATTCAGTACGAGGATAGATGGGCCTGTTATGCGCGCTGGTGTGGAAGTCGAGGGCTTCTCGATCCCTTTTCTGCAGGGCTAGTGCCGGTTCTCGAGTTTTTACAGTCTCGGCTGGATGACGGCTTGGCCGCGTCCACAGTGAGAGGTTACTCTACGGCCATTTCTGCGTTCCACATTCCGGTGGATGGTACCGTTCTAGGTGGCCACCCTCTGGTGCAGCGTTTTCTAGCAGGCGTGGACAGGATCCGCCCCCCTGTGCGGCGGATCAGCCCCTCGTGGGACCTATCCTACGTCTTGGACTGGCTGTCAGGTCCGTCTTTTAGGGACCTTGATTCCTTGTCTCTTCAGTTGTTAACCTGGAAGGCTGCCTTTTTGGTGGCGATTACGTCTGGCAGGCGGGTAGGCGACATCCATGCGATGTCTGCTGATCCCGAGCTGACTGTCTTCCATAAGGACAGAGTCAGCATTAGACTGCCGGACTCATATCGTCCCAAGGTAGCCCACTCCTTTCATGTCTCAGCTCCCATAGAGCTCCCGGCTATGTCACAGCCGGCGTCCTCTGGGGCTAGGTCCACGATCCCGCACATCCTGGATGTGCGTAGGACCTTAAAGAAGTATGTCCAAAGAACAAAAAGCATTCGTAAGGACAAACAGCTTTTTTGTTGCTATGGCGGAGGGAAGTCGGGCGTTCCCGCTTCTAAGCAAACGATATCCAGATGGATTGTTTCGGCCATCTGTATGGGTTATTTCTATAAGGGTCACCAGCCCCCGGAGGGCCTAAAGGCTCATTCGGTGAGGGCGGTGGCAACCTCGAAGGCATATGCAGCGGCTCTGCCCATTGAGGAGATTTGCTCAGCGGCTATATGGAGCCGACCGAGCACGTTCATTAAACACTACCAACTCGACAAGCACTCTAGTGAGCGTGCTCGGTTTGGCAGGACTGTTCTTTCCAGTGGGCAGAGCCAGGCTCCCCCGAATTGATTGTATCTTCGGGGCCTGGTTAGTTAAGTCGTTATCTGACTTAGTTATTTAAGTTTTTAGTTGAGATCTTATTAGCGGGATTAATACTTACCCACTAACATCTCATGTTTATGTTGATACGGACTCTAGTGGAGGACACCCGGAGGGTTATCGCCTTTTTTGAGTGGGTACTCTTTTTAGTTACTTTCCCCTGTAGAGCCTTTTTGGTAACGAAAAGGGAGGGAGAGGGTTAATTTTTAAATTAATTTCTGTGCAGGGTTTCATTCCTGCTTCGAATATTAGTCCCCACGGGTCAGAGCCATGCACCGGAGCCAAGACATCTCAAGTGTTTGGTCAGGTGGGTGTACGCTTCTTTCTCATTTTACTCTTTTAGCTTTATTACGGCATTAGGGTATAGTTAATAGCAGACTGTCTACCGCACCCAGGGTCTCCATCTCTGGGAGTCTGACTTATGCAATAGTACCCCAAGGAGGATCCCTTCTGAAAAAGAATCGAACAAACCTGTAGAGGTTTCAGATTCTTTGAAGGGGATCCTCCTTGGGGTACGGCCACCCTCCTCCCCTTCTTCAGTCTGCTTTGTTAGATTGATAAGTGGTAAGATTAGAGTTATCTGCCCCTGGTGTCATAGTGACGGCCAGGGATGGGGCTCTATACGAGGTGGTAGGACAAACGACAACACATTTTCCAAATGTTGTTTTTTGTATATTTTTTATTCAAAAATAGTCACAACCTGTCATAGTAGCAAAAAAACAGATTTTTATGCAATAGTACCCCAAGGAGGATCCCCTTCAAAGAATCTGAAACCTCTACAGGTTTGTTCGAATTTATAATTTTAATTCAAAATTATTAACAAAGTATATTAATAATTTGAATATTCATACGAATTTGTATGGAGGTGTATAAATTACCAATATGAAGTGTCGAACTGACATTAATGTTTAACTTGTGATTTTAAGTTGTTTTAGCGTTTTTGGAGACCCCTGTATATTAGAGGCTCTGGGGCCTTTCTCACCGGTTTGGTGAGAAAGGAAACATTGAACATCACTCTTGAATTCAGAACATATGTGGGAGAAACAAATAGATGTCTCAATTTAAGACTCTCTGAACATTTTGCTAAAATCACTCACAACAGGCAAATTTAAACCTGTTGCTATGCATTTCAATCAAAATGTACATGGCAAAAATGATTTTAAATATGAAATCATAGCTCAGCTTAGGAAAAATCCTGAACTTGATGCTACCACCAGGAAGAGAAGATCTCTTTAACTATGGTGGAATTTTTAAGCTCCATTCATTCCAACTGCACGGAATCAATGATAAGATTTAGGCTGAAGTATCCTCTTCTGTCTCCTATACTATCTATGATTTAGTAGTATTGTCAATGATATGAGGTCACATTAAACAAGAGGAACCTTGCTCTACTGCATCATGTGAATAATAACCCCTATGTGATTGTGCTTGTGGGTCATTATAAACAAAATACTAATTAGCCCTTTTGAAAGTATACCACTTTTATTGTGTCCCACGTAAAGCTTTTCGGGAGACATAATGTTTTCGGTTCCGTCCGTGGTTCCGTAATTCCGTAACGCTTTCGTATCCGGACCATATCTCAAAAAACTTTCAAATGTTTTACGAATCTATATGAAGTATAACCTTCTTCTTATACCACGACTCTATTGTTTGGACCCGTGGTATAACTAACCAAAATGTTAGTTATACTACACCAGTGAATCAGCCGGAACTACTTTCATTTAACCCTTCTCGTGACAGACTAAAACAGAATGTAACAAATACCTTCAATTTCAAATAACGACAAACAACCATGGGAAACTTTTATTAGGGTTATTTACATTATTGATATTATGTTAATTGTTCTGTCGGGAGCCTTATCGTCGTTTGAGGTAGTTGTTTCGGTCGGAGGACGTCGTTTAGGCTGACCATTTCTTCGTATCGGCGGAGAAGTTGAGACCAACACGTCTCTCTTCTCTTCACACAAACGATTCACCGTATGAATCTTTTCCGTTTTAGGGGAAATATTTTTTCTCCTGGAAAGGCGTCATGTTGGTCGTTCCATAAAAGACCTGCAAAGAGTTAAAATTGTTATGTTAAACTGAATCATGTAGAGAATAGATGGAGAATATTTTCAGAAGCCTTAACACATAATGAACTGAACATTTCTTCATTGTACGATTTTGTCATCCCTTTGATGACTTATATGTTATACTTTTATCATTAACTGTGACTTCTTCCATAATTCGACAAAAACCATTCTTAACCCGCAGCCCTATCAATAACCACATTGTATTATTTTTTTTGGAAGGAAATTCTTAATTTTGATTTTTCGAGAGATTGTTCCATAATTCGGATAACAGTATTTACTACAAATTTATATTTAAATTTAGTTAAATGATCAGTGACAGAAACCTCATTATCTAGCCATGACAGACCAGGGCCATTTAAAGTTGCATTAAATCATTTAGACAACTGTACTGTTAAACAGACAGTCCGTGATAATTATGGTAATTCATTCAAAACATCTCACATGTTCATTCGAATGCCAACATAAGGTAAAAGAATAGATGTTAATTTTCTTCCTGAAAATGTAATTGAACATCAAATTAAGGCATTCTTTGAATATCAAGAATTTATGACTAGTCAATGTAGACTGTTCTTAAGAGAGTAGATAACCTTTTCATAGGTAATAATATAACTAAAACATCTCATTAATTTAATTCCTGCCTTCTTCGTCAAGTGTATCCGACACGAAAACATATGCAATGAAGAGACAATATTGCAAACTAATAGTAGTTCTATTTAATACTCAGTCTAGTCAATACAACGGTGATAATGAACACAAAAAGACAAATGTGCCTAATATGCAACCTTCAAACGCATTCTTTACATAAACAGCCTGTAAATAGAATTAAAGAAATGAATTGCATCGGCGATTACGTATGGAAATATTAAAATTTGTAAATTCAGTCCACGTTGATTGGTATTTCAAGAGACAAGAACATTCAATGAATTTAGATCAACCGTGTATAACTAAATATGTAATGGGAGTCTTCTGTCATATCGTATATCTTATTAACTTCAAGATTGCACTCTTTTCGGTATCGGTAGAAACACTTCCAAATTCTAAATTTGTATGTTATATTCATCGTGAGGAAAGTAATCACCTGCCATTTGGGCGCATCATCCATGTTAGTAGAGAAATGCTGCCTACGTCCTCACCTTCCATTGTACACAGTGACAATGTCGCCTTCTCCGAAAACACATGTCGTTTTCATCATGGAGTGCACGTGCAAAGCATGACCCACGCACTGTTGTTGTTACCGTAGTATTCTACTCAAGTGCTGCTCAATAGATAGTTTTTTAAAGACACGAAGGATAAGGTAACTATAGAGCATATTTTAGAGAATATTTGGTAGCATCTAAAGGCGTGATGAGGCACATGGTTTGGTAAAGAGAACATAGTTCAACGCATTTTTACAATTTACGTATGGTACTTTTATAAATATGTTTTGTTTATATATGTCGTTGTGTTGGTCGTGGTATAAGTAAGTTATACGACTCGTATTGGTCGTCTAGTCCACGACATGGTTGGTTATACGACTCGCCGCGGAGCGGCTCGTCGTATAACCAACCATGTCGTGGACTAGACGACCAATACTCGTCATATAACTATTACTTAAATTGAAATTGTTTTTGGTATTTCTCTCCCAGCCTATAGTGGACGCTGCGTTCTCCCCTGATGGGACAGCGATGGCGACTGCGAGTCTTGATGGAGAGGTTAAGTTCTTCCAGGTCTACATGCAAGAGGGAACGTCACCACGGTAACTGATTAAACATATTAATTTGGATAATCTCTTGGTTTTACTGAAAAACTCCACTCAAATTTTTGCAGCATCCTTTTATGTATCCATTGATATCAATTTTGAATATTTTTACTTTGTTCTTGTTGTCACTGAAAAACAAGAATAATATCTTTACTCCCTTTATGATTATTTGGTTTCCTTTAGTGTAAAATAAACAGTTATTGTAACTTTGGTTGTTTAAATGACCATTTGCTTCTGTTGGTTTGGTCAAAAATTTTAAATTTCAAATATAAAATGTAAGACTAATAAAACTATCATCAAATTCCATAGGTTCTCAGGTTGAGGGTTGTTGAATTGACCTTATTATAGATCCCTCATGTAATAAACCTGATATTGTTGACAGTTGCCTGCACCAGTGGAAGCCGCACGAAGGCAAGCCGGTCTCCTGTCTCTTCTTCCTGGACGATCACAAGAACCTCAGTGCAGAGTGAGTTTACAGTGAAGTGTACTCTTTCATTCCTTTGAGATATATTGGCCAAAATCAACACTTTTTGTGATCAGCTTTGTACCATGGTTGTCATGTTGTAAGTGGAAGGTAGAAGAATGACTTGAAGCAGTTTCATGGAAAATATCCCTTAATATTATCCATCAATGCGGATCCAATGATATTCCAATCAAATCTATAAATAGTAATGTATTTTTTATTTCAAATCAATACAGATTATTCTCTTTATGGATAAGTGAGTTATGCCTGTATTTAGCCTTGCAGAATGTTTGAGTATGTATTGTCAGAAGAGAAGTTTGAATGAGAGTAATAGTGTGTCTTCAAGTTGTTTTGATGAATATTTGATGGCCACCTGTTTGTAGCGCCCAGTTCTGGAAGTACGCAGTGACCGGAGCCAGTCAGAACCAGGAGCTGAAGATCTGGAGCTGCGAGTCCTGGAACTGTCTCCAGACCATCAGGTAACTCACTCACATCCTGCAATATTAAACAATTATTGACTTCAAGTGAGGTTGATTTAATGATTTGTCGACCTTGGACACGTGATATTCATCGAGGCAATATCACATGTCCATGGTCGACAACTCATTGGATCAACTGAATCTGAAGTTTATTATTGGTTAATTATATGAAAAATGTTCTTGAATTAATTTTTTACCTGAAAGTAAGGGACATCACTCTAATATGCAAAACACTACAGTAGAACACGGATATAGAGAACACTCCAATATAGCGAACAAATTTTCAAGTCCCGTCCCATATAATATCATTAAAATTATATGTGTATAGCGAACACTGGATATAGCGAACTAAATTCTTTGGTCCCTTGGAGTTCGTTATAGCCGAGGTCTACTGTATAAGGGACATAACTCTAATTTATCACAGTCATGAAGCAATGCCTATTGCTTGATTAAAAGCGTGACATGTGATGTGCAGAGTTCTAGACGTAATTCTTAAATCTGTTTTTAGCCACGAGAGGTGTTTGGATTTTATATCAACCGCTCGCACTTCAAACAGGTTGACATCGCGTCACGTCAATGCGGTCATGTGACTCAAGTGGGCCAATCAGAAAGGCGGATATAACCCATTCATATAATAATCCACATTATTCCCCTGCTCTCTCTGTTTATATGCCTCAAGTAATTGGCACAGATCGTGTAATATTCTACATTATTCCCATTCTCTCTCAGGGTATCTTTATTTATGAGGCTCCTACAGTTAGTTACCAGATTATCAAATGTCTCAATGTAAAGTTATACAATATTTGCATGGCTCTTACAATTACTAGCCAATAGAATGACTTGAAATCAAACTGTATTGTCAGTGAGAGAATATTGAGTATTGAAGGGTCAAATGCTATAGCTATGTGTAACTATCCAGTGCTATGAGGCAAATCCTCGGATGGAAATAAGGAGATAGGGGCTTTTTTGAATAATTATTGAGCTCGGCAGTATCATGCTCTCCCATGCTTCATACATAGTGATGTTTTATTATTCAGGTTTGTGAACCCTCCCAATATGGAGCTGTCTGACGTCTCCCTGAAAGCTGGTCTCGATCTCGGTGCTAAATATCTCATTCTCTCAGATCGCTTCCGTAAGGTGAGATAATCATTGATGTTCGTTATTAGTTGAGCTTCCTTATCTTTATCAACTATTATTTAACAACATCACTCTTAAGGTGTAATGTTGACATGTTCACAGTCATTGGTGAGAATAAACCTTCAGGCCTGGATCTAAAGTTTATATAAATTCAGTCAGGATATTTGTGTACTTTAGTGAACTCTTCTACATATGTTCGGCTACACTCAATTGACTGCAATAACATAATGGTCCTTAAGTTCAAGTCCATTCTTTGCAGAATTCACTAATCTGCTTTTTTACATTTCTCAACACTTTAATAAAAAATCTGAAAAAGAAATTATCAAGCATAAACTGCTGTATATGTGCTGAAACTAACTGGTCTGTGATTTGACTTCCATGTGACAGACACCGCTAATGGGTGAAATATTGCCCAAGAGGCATTAAACTCCCTATCACTCGCCCATCGTGACACCGGTCCTAATATTGTGACATCACAACAACATGCTATTGTGGTATACATGCAGGGGTTTTATATCAGTTTAATATTGCCAAATGAATATTACTTTGCAGTATCTCAAACGGCAAGTCATATAATTAATTGGATAAGATAATGAGAGATCTACAGACCAAAAGAAAAAGTCCTTTATGTTGGACGTTAAATAGGCAGTCACAATTGATGTCAAGTAGGCAGCTGAATAACTGATAATTAGAAATCATTTTTTTCTCCCCAGATGCTGTACGTGCTCCAGATCCACCAGGAGGGGTCCTCCACGACAGCCCACGTCAGTTCTATTTCAGAGTTCCTGCTTGCTCAGCCCTGTCTCAGCTTTGCTATCCTTGACGCAAGCTCAAAGAAGTTGAAGAAATCGCCCAATGATTCCCATCTTGATGAGATCACAACTGGTTAGTTGACTTGATAAAAGGCATTAGAAAAATGAAAAGTATTTGTCTAACTTGGTATTGCTTGTGAACTATGATACTGAACTTTTGTGAGGTTTGAAGGGGTTTATGTAAAGGTCATTAATCAGTCTCATGAAGTTTTTGTGGTTGAATTGACAGAGTCACAGAATAGTGTCAGGATCTACATTGATAAAATGATTGTGTCGTATTGCAGGAGATCTTGACGGCGAGGCGACGGAGGACATCAACCGACTGCTGGTGTCGGAGGAGACGACTCTCGGGGTGCAGATCAGACTCTTCGCAGTTCACACAAAGTGAGGGTCTTAGGAGAACACACCCATTTGGCCACAATTATCATAGTTTGTTTCAAATCTCAAGAAATGAAACCTTCAATCGAGCTGACAATTTTTGTGTGATTTCTGTTTACAATTACAATCATGTGGTACCTATGTAGTTGACAGTTTGAATTAAATCAAACTGAATTTTTAAAGGTCTAAAATCTATCTACCTTGTCCTGATTATTAGATAACCCAGCAAGAACTTATCTCAATGTACACTATGTACTTCAATATAAGATCACATTTGACATTGTGGTAATAATTGAAATCCTTCCACAGAGCCCTGCAGGAGTTGTTAATCCGCTTCAAGCCTGAGTCGTCAGTGCCGCCCCCTTCCACCCCCTCGGTCAGCTCAGTGTCACAGGATGAAACAGGTTTGTGCTGATGAAAACAAAAGAGCTCAAATTGAAATTCAATCTAGTCCCCAGTTAAAAGAGATTCGAAAGGCCTGGATATGCTTTTAGGTTTCTCTTCAACATGTTTGTTTAGCTATTCTGCATGCAGTTTTATGTATGATAGATGGCTATCATATTTGCTCGTGTTCACTGTTCAGGATGAAGAACATACCTGTGTGCAATTATGCTTTTTTTGTTTATAGATTTGCAAGGATTTACTGTTAGGTTTACCGCTTTAAAATTGTTCAGGCAATTAATACGATTCTGATTATTTTGGCTTGTTCAATACCTTGCTCAGCTCTCATTGTTTATGCCCTTCTTCAGTCAGATGGTACCTTCCTGTGGTAATTGAGTTCTTTTCTTTATGGTTCACAAGGACATACTTAACTTTATCAACCATATGGTTGAACATAAGTAGTTACATATTTTTAATATGAGCACATGTGCACATATCACTTTTGCCTAGCAACACTTGTTGTATCGCGAGTTCACATATTTTTTTGCCCGTGACATAACACCATTGTTTGTGATGTCTCTGTAGCCGGCTGTCACAAGCTAAACGACCCGTTTCTTTGATATTTCTAGAATTGGTTATAAAGAAATTATTACCTTCGGAAGTGTGTCATGACTTTTACGAAACTCGTGCAAATTTGTGTATGACCCTCACTCTGGCTCGGGCAATACAATAATTCAAAATTGTTTCGTTTAAGTCATATGACACACTTCCTGGGGTAATTATCTACATGTATTTCTCATCTGTTCCCTAGGTTTGCGAGACACCCTGTCAGACATCAGTATGAGTGTTGAACAAAGCCTGCCTGAAACTCACGGAAGTGACTCTTCTGCTGCTATGCATGACATCTCTAACCCGGTTCTGCTGACACCCGAAGCCTTCACCTCTCCTAGTCCTGGGTGAGTTTAGATCTTTCCGAAATCAGCAATGATAGCAAATTACTGTAAAGCATTTCAAGGCAGATTGTTTTTATCTCCCGCCGCGCGTTTAGAGCAAAGCGGGGGATATAGTATTGAGCAGTGTCCGTCCGTACGTATGTACGTCCCGACGGATGAAATTGAATAACTAAAAACCTATTGACCTGATTCTTTTCATTTTTTGTATATAGCTTCATCACCATGAGAGCAAGGTCCCTCTAGAGGTTCTTGACCTTGACCTTCATTTCAAGATCATTACGAGACTTTGACATTTTACCCATGTCAGCGGCAAGAACCATTCACTGGATTCTCTTCATAACTTACACAATGCATCTTATTGGGAAGGTACCGGGCCCAGTCGATTTTGGTGACCTTCACATTATTTTCAAGGTCACAGCGAGACTTTGAAAATTTCAGCATTGAAACCTGCATTTTAGGCTTGTCAGCGGGATATCTCAAGAACCATTAACTGGATTCTCTTCATAATTTACACAAAGCATCTCATTGGGAAGGCGCCGGGCCCATTCGATTTTGGTGACCTTCAATTTATTCTCAAGGTCACAGCGAGACTTTGAAAATTTCAGCATTGAAACCTGCATTTTAGGCTTGTCAGCGGGATATCTCAAGAACCATTCACTGAATTCATCTGCACAATGTATCTTATTGGGAACCAGGGACCAGTTGATTTGTTGTGGTCTAAGTAAGTGGACATCTAGCATGACAACTGTAGACAAGTGTTTCTATGTATACAGTATGCATTTTTTTCACATCAATTTGCAGCGGGGGATCTTGTCACCTTTGTGACAAATACTTGTTCTATTGTTAATGACAATGATTGTATTTTAAATGAAGCAATGCAAAGGTTAGCATATATGATAATGTGACAAACTACCTTGTCTGGAAAGAATGATTATGGAGAAGAATTACCCATGTTAAAAAAGATGCAACTCAATGCTGTGTACACAAATCTCATTATTATCAGATAACAATGAAAAATATGTTTAAAATGAAAAGTATGTTTCTGAAAATCTGACAGTTTTCTGGACTATTTTCAGCAAAACTGTCTCGTCAGTTCAGAACTCGTTGGGTGACAACGTCAGAGGAAGTGGGTCCAGCACAAGCAGCTTCACCCACGTGACCGCCATGAACGAAGAGATTTTCTCTCCACACAGTTCTCTCTCTGGAGACCGCTCCGTTCTCTCCCCCAACAGCACTGTGACTCACACGCCTACCGCCAAGGGAGATAACCAGCAGTCCCAGGACGTGACTCCCTCCAGCATGCCGCTGCCCCCGATTGACTCTGTTGAGGAGGAAGAGCTGGCCACTCCTAAAGCTGATTCTGGGGACGTGGACAAACAGCAATCTCAGGAAGCTCTAGAGGACTTCTTCACACAGGTCAGGATTCACAGATAATTTCGTAGAATAGTTTTGATAACTTTACATTAATATGAACTTGCATCATCCAGCCAAAGGCATATCCTATGTCAATCTCATCACTTATTATTTCGGCTTCAAAATTTCAGTTTTATTGTTGATAAAGAAAAAAGCAGTTGCAAATCACATTGATCAAGCTCTAAGAAATAATATGTAGATACCCTTTTCAACAAGCGTGGCACCACTACAAATATATCAATTGACAGTGCATGAATAAATTGAAAGTTAAACATTAATCAAGTTTGTGTTAACATCAGTGTATTTTATTAAAAAAAGGGTGGAACGACCACAAATATATCTCTGGACAGCGCATCAAGCACTGGTCGGTTTGACGTGAGTGAGATGTTGAGTCCGAAGCCGATCCCGGCGACTGAAGAGGTGCGACCCCGGTCTGTGTACGATGAAGATGACCAGGAAGTGGCCGAGGTGTTGGGTGAGTTGGTCTAGTAGTTCATTGTTATTCAACCTAAACCTTTGCATTAAAAATCTGTAGCTCCAAATTTATTGAGATAGAATCCAAACATTACCAAAATGTCAGATGATATACCTTTTAAGCTCATCAGTCCTATAAAATCAGATGGTTGTATGTGTCTTTGTCTGTTGTTTGGCTATCATCCAAATGTGAAGCTATGTGTTTTTAGGTATCACAATTTGCACAATTGACATCAAATTCAAATATTGAAAAGTTAGATGTGACTCTTGGCCTGTTTTCAGACCGAGTTCAGTGACTTAACAATCGTAAGTCCATGACACTGACAAGATTTTGAACCCTCTGAATTGTAGGACAGAAGAAATTCTACCTATTTGTTTCACAATTCACGCTCTACACTTTAGCTGCATAATGTTATCCCTATTGTTTTTCTTGGTTCTAGGTGAGAGCTACGTAGCTGTTGATGAGGAGGGAACAGAGACTGAAGAGTTCCAACAAGGGGAGACAACCACTGAAGACATCCAGATACCTCGAGCGTGGCCGAAACCGCCAGATGTGTCTGAGGTGAAACAGAGTCTGACTGCTGAAGCTGTTGTAAGAGACTCGAGGTGAGGGCTTGGACCTGTTTGTCCTAAAGGTCCTTGTACGTACATGTTCCCTTGACCATAATGAAATCTTCCATTTTAAATGGCGAAGATAAGCTCATTAATACCCGAGGAATGGACCTTAATTATAAATATTTTAGGGAAAAAATAGGAAAGTGAAAACATGGCTGGCTTTGATAATAAGTTTTAATCAAAATGATAAAAATTAAAAGAAATGCATGTCGAGAAAGAATGGACAAAGCCCTTGGAGTGGAAAAGGGAAAAATGTCAATTCTTTCAATTAGAGACAAGTCATTTGATGATAATGAATTTTTTTGTGAGTCTGTAGGTTGCAGGTGTTTACAAATGTTGCTGTTTAGATGAAAATACTCTTTACTTTTGCCATGTTGGTGCTATTACTAATGAGTGCTGCTGTATGACAGTTCGCGGGAGGAGACACAGGACGATGAGGAAGAAGAGGAGGATGAGGAGGAGGAGGAGGAAGGAGATGACGGGGACGACGAGGCGGAGATAGAGGAGGAGATTGAGGTGGTGGAGGAGGGAAGCGAGGAGGACACCCAGAATATACCGTCAGTACACTTGCGCTTCTCTATGTTCAGGGCTCCAGATAATAATTTTGACACATGCGTATTCCACTCATCAAATTTTAGATTGGGGAGTAAAATAGCACATGAAAAAACGTGAGGAGTATTTCACTTAGGAAATTAAAATTAAAATTAAAAAAATATTTAAATTACTGCCGATTTAGGATCATGACGAAATTCACTCGTGATGGTAACGTTTAGTCGGGGCTTGCTGTAATCAAAAGTGCTCCCCGAAATTGGATAATGATAAGATCGATGGCAGCAGGCTCATCCGGAAACTTTGAAAATCTCTTCATGTAAACTGGACATTCTATTTGAAATATAAAAAATCGTTTATGTTGAACCAAAACTATATTTTACATTTACCTTTACGCATGCATGTAAATAAAATCTGACTCGTATTCTCAGAAAATCATGCGTATCTGTCACTCATTGATTTCATAATTTATGCGTAAATCTAAATTGTCCATGCGTATTTTACGCAGATACACATCTTATCTGGGGCCCTGATGTTCTCTGTTTATTTTATATTATTAAATAACTGTTGTATATTCTGCCTTGACTATGTCATTTGAAAACTGGCCAATTATGGGTTATCTGGTTCAATACAGGAAAATTTAGGCCAGTACGATACAATCTGGGCCAATACATATACAGAACGTCATACGTGTGCATTTGGGTCGTTTGTATTGAACGAGTAGATGTCATGGACGCGGAGGAACAACGAGTTCGAAGAACGAGTTGTTCCTCCGTGTCCATGACATCTTCGAGTTCAATACAAACGACCCAAATGCACACGTATGAAGTTCTGTATTTATTATATACTCCTTTAAAACCTTTTTACAAGTAGTTTTTTAATTTCTTAAATTAATTGAGAAGACGTACTGCGCACTTATACATAATGCGAACAAGGCGATGACCCAGAACACACTCGACTGATGATTTGATACCTCAATTATCTTTTTATTTTCTCATTATTCTGCGTAGTTAAACGATAAAGATAATGTTTTCATGTGTGAAAACAAAATAACGTGATAACAGTAACTCCATAGCAATTCCGAGAATTGCCGAAGCTTAAATATTTAGAACCGGCAGGCATGCAATACGGATTCTGGAGTGCAATACAGAATTTGAAGACGTATTCCGTAATGCACCCTTGTATTACTATCCTAAGATTACACGAGTATATAATAAAACAAAGTAATGACTTTTTCCAATCACATTTATGATTTTGATTGAAATGAAAATGAATTCTCCACTTTGGTGCAAGTAAATCATTAGTAGGTTGATTTGATAAATTTTCATCAATCAAGTTCACTTTGGGCCAAATAACCTCAGGCCCCTTACCTATAACTTGGCAATATAGAAACATCTCGGTAATAATAATGATCAAAATTATTGAATTAAATATCCATTTTCCAATGAAGGTGCCATTTAGCCTCAATGCTACATCCTTTGCGTTCAGTCACAACATGTTTATTTCTTTACAATGATGGCATATTGGCTA
Organism: Steromphala cineraria; assembly: GCA_916613615.1. Lineage (NCBI taxonomy): Eukaryota > Metazoa > Mollusca > Gastropoda > Trochida > Trochidae > Steromphala > Steromphala cineraria. Next base: position 11,368,039 of record OU744730.1, read on the forward strand.
GGCTTGACTGTATGGCACCAGTCTTGGAAGAATCCATCATAACCAAAGTCTTAGGCTGCCATTCAGACTATATCTGAGATGGAGACCGTCCGATTCTGATCCTAACTTACTAACAAGACGTTACCTTGTCATATGTTTAATTCGTGCTTACCAAAGTCTTAGGCTGTGATTCAGACTATATCTGAGATGGACACTGTCAGATTCTGATCCTATCTTACTAACAAGACATTACCTTGTCATATGTTGAATTCATGCTAACACCAAAGTCTTAGGCTGCGATTCAGACTATATCTGAGATGGACACCGTCAGATTCTGATCCTAACTTACTAACAAGACATAACCTTGTCATATGTTTAATTCATGCTATTGCAGGATATCACCGAGAGGAAGAATGGTACTTGTCGAACAGTCTCCCAGACCAGGCTATAGACGAGGGTAAGTGATAATCATAAACTTTTTCCTGACTCTTACAAGATTCAACTTTCTCATTAAAAAGTGCTTCAAATCAACTAATTAGGGATGGCTTAGACTGACTTTTAACATTGCATATTTCTCACCAGTAATGCCATTCTTTAGAAATTTTATGTTAGAGATATTGCATTTTGTAAGAAGATATCATTCTCCTTGCTGCTATAAGATAGCTTACTATTGCAGTGACAATCTTTCTTTTATGAAAATTTGATGATGGTTCATTCTTTGAATCTAGTCTGTCAACTTGCAATTTACTTCATTTTACTATTCTTGTGTAGTTCTGTTTATGAGTTGATTGATCCATTCCTCTTGCAGCGATGCTATGCCGGAGGTGGTCAGAGAAGTGGTTGATCATGAGGTGCTCAAAGAGGTATAAATTATTAGACAAAATTTATTTACAACCTTGGTTCAATGATACTTCCCTTTACTTCTGAGTTCTACCACGTTACAGGATAGTCAGTCATGAGTTTGTAGTTATCCTAGATAACTCACTTGGTTTGTGTAATGCTCCTAATTCTGGTAATAAGAATTATGCCAGTTTTTTCACAACTGAATTGCATGGATGGCAATCTCAGCTGATTTCAGTTTTTTAAGGCAAGTCATTAATTTATGTCCACCTTTAAGGGACAGTGCTATTAGGGGTTTTTTTGGGGAAAGAGGATGCAGTGATGTATTCTATTCTTTGTCAATTTGTTCAATCTAGAACAACTTAAATGTTACCCTCACTAACAAAATAAGTGTGAAATAATCATGTCATCATCATATATAATGTAAACAGGGGAGTACTCTTGAATTTTGATTCCCCAAATTTCCCTCATATGACTGTCCCTGTAAATCTCCCGCCTTGAATCTTGAATATCATCAAAGAAATCAATATAAAAAACTTATTGATCCTGATTTCTGGCCTTTACAAGGTGAAAGTGTAAAGTTTTTGTTGACCTTGATGATAATGGATTTCGTACATTAAACTTAATCAAACAGATCATCACCAATTCAAAATTTAATTGGGATTATCTCTGAAACAGCTGCAGAAGAACGTACAGGACCTGACAAACGTCCTCCAAGCCCAGCAGGCTCAGATTGCCGGCCTGCACCAGCAGATAGCACGGCAACACGAACGGCACGTAGACCAACAGTCGCAGATCTCCGAGCAGTTCCGACTCCACCAGGTGGCAGCACCACAGCCGGGGCTACAGGAGCAGCTGCAACACATCGAGGACGTGATGACCTCGCGGATTGAACGTGTGCTTACTCAACATCTCACAAAGCAAAATATCCTTTGTTCCAGGTCGCTAATGTAACCTATGGGGTATTTTGAAAAACATTATGTGACTTAACCAAAACGTATGCTATTGTAGATCAAGAGTCTTCAGAAAATCATTTGATACATATTAGCGTTTCAGTTTTTTAGTAGTTTATTAAAAAAACATTTTATCATCCCAAATAAACAACCTTGGTAGATATTGTTTTTGTGTGATCAAGTAATATCTCGGCAGATGTTTGTTAGTTTTTCACCTCATGTTGATATATTTGATTACAAAAACACTTTGGTAAAATTCAATTACTGAACAAAACTGTACGCTATCATAAACATGCTGTAGAATGAGTCATCGTTAGCTAGAGCTCATCGCACATGTCAGGGGTTCAGCTGCGAGTCCATATTTAAATAATTGAAACAAGTCACGACATAAATTATGATAACTTGCATAATCTGATTCTCGATCTTCTTGCTTGTTTTATGTGAAATCCTAACTAGTTAAGAAAGCAAATACATCTAAGGTCATTTAGTGTCCTATCTGTGTCATCATCAGATATACATTAGTTTATTCAACAAATGCTTCAAAATAATATTAAGATAAGAACAAGTTGTCTTTCTCCTTAACCCCTCCACCCCAGTCTCTGGAGGAAGTGATGACAAGAACGGAGGAACGACATCGGCACGAGCAGGAACGCATACACAAGACGGTCGGACATTCAGTCAGCCAGAGCGTCACAAGTCATCTTGAGCGGGCGGTTCGAGGGGAGATGAGAAACACTGTTGTACCTGGTAAGATTGCTTTGTGATTTGAAAACTACCCTAGCTGCTTTTTGGCCGATACTACAGGGTTGCTACAAGTCAGATTAAAAGCCTTGAATTTGGACACTTGGCTTCTAAAAGTGCCAAAACAATATTAAGACTTAAAAAGCCTTGAAAACAAGTATGAAGCCTTTTAAAAGCCTTAAATTTACAACTAAAATGTTTTAGATTGTACCAAATTTGGAGTAACCTTCCTTTATCTTATATAAGTAAATTCAGAAATCTTTGTGTGATACCGCTGTTGTGTGCTGTGTTACTGTCAAAATAAGAATTATTTTTTACCTACTTTGAATATACCTGACAACGTTTGATTGTTGCCCTTTTCATTGGGATTTCATTTTTTGATTGCCTTAGTGCTTCATTAAGTCTAGATAATAAAGCCCAGAAAAACCTTGAATAGCCCTTAAAAAAAAGTCATAAGTTTGGGTCTTGAAACTCTGTGTGAACCCTGTACTGGTAGGGTTTTAAATAGTATAATTATGCATTTATTGAGCATTCTATCTGTCAAATTGGTTTGCTTGTAGAATGCATACACCAATCTTGTATAGAACAAAACACAAGTGCTTCGTATCTAAAGGGTGACTTATGATAGAGTGATCTCCCTTAGACCACTTTATGCTCTCAGGGGCGTGGTTAAAAAGGATCAGTGTTTTTACAAGATTGGAACAGTGGCGTTACAATTGGCTCTAGATTGATAGGAATAATTGAGATTGAATTCTTTTATTATGAGGTAGTAGTAGTCCTAATTTGAACAACGATTCTAAGAAGAAAAAGAACACATGTTAACGTGAGCTAATGATTAGCAAATTATATATATTCCCTCCAGAGAAAGCAACACAACAGGCAAAATCAGTAAATTATTTTCTTACTGCCAAGATTTTAGAAGGATAATTGATTTCTGATTTTGAGTTGTTTTGTTTATTTTCAGCTCTGACAAAAACTCTTGAACCTGTGAAGGACCAACTGCACCATGAACTAGCAAGCAAACTGACTGCCACTGACGCTTTGCTGAAAGATAACATCGGAAAGATGATTCGATCTAGGGTATATCTTTCTTTTATTGTCCTTTAAAGACAAGATTATTTGGAGTTAACCTTTTCAAAGTACAAGCCATTGAAATTGATGCTTTCTTGAAAATAATAATCACTCTTTAAAAGTCTCAAAATCAATGACAAGGCAATAATTCAGAATGCTGATTAAATTTAAGAAATGTCCTAAAATATGAAATCATTAACAAAGTTTCTTCTGATATCAGGTATATCAACAAATCATTCTTACAATAAAAAATATTCCAGAGTCAGAATCAGATGTTTTAGACATTGGATATCAGAAAACTCTGATGAGATACTTTGTTCATAATCCCGTGCAGAATTTTTAATCAGATATATGTACAGTAATTGTCTACAGAGACAGAGATTGTCTATTCAATTGCTATAACAATACTAACCCTCCCTGCAGCAAACGGTAGAAGCAATAGCAAACGCTACCGGCAACGTGATCCAAGCTCCAGTGCAGGCTGCGTACAGAGAAGCCTTTCAGAACATGGTTGTGCCGTCCTTCGAGCGAGCCACACAGAACATGTTCATGCAGGTCAACGAGGCATTTCAACGTGGAGCAGCAGAGTGTAAGATTTTTTAATTGTTGTGAAAACTTTTGAATCTGGCAGTCTTTTCTCTGAAAGTGTAACGCATCAGTTAAGATGCTGAAAGAAATTCTCAGAATTTTGAGTGGACCAGTGCCCTTATATCTATAGTAAATTTGAATGTGTAGCTCATCTGGCCTGTAAGGCCCGATGGTCGCATGGCATGGCATGGTGTCCGGTGTCCGTCCATCCGTAGCCCCTAATAAGGGCTACAGGGACCACAAGCCTAAAATCTTATTTTCATCTTCTCCTCCAGAACCATAAGGTGTAGAAAGCTGAAACATTGTGTACAGACTCCTTGACTTGTGAGGATTAATAATTGTAGGTTTTGTGACCCTGTGGCCCCTACTACTGGGGGAACCACATTGGCCACATCCTAAAGCAAAATCAAATGTAAAGCCCGATGAGCTACAGAGCCAATGGCTCTATTTTTATGCCCCCGTCCGTCTGTCCGTCCGTCTGTCTGTCTGTCCGTCCGTCTGTCCGTTTGTCCACAAAAACTTTAACCTTGGTCATAACTTTTGATTGGTCAGAGCTAGGTCTTTGATACTTGACATATGGATCCCTTGTGATGAGACCTTTCAGATGACACCATGACATTTGACCTTGTGACCTTGACCTTGACACAGCGAGCCTTTTCCGAAAACTTTAACCTTGGCTATAGTTTCTATACTGTCAGTGCTAGGTCTTTGATACTTGACATGTGTATCCCTTGTGATGAGACCTTTCAAATGACACCATGATATTTGACCTTTTCCGTCCGTCCGTCCGTTTGTCCGTTTGTCCACAAAAACTTTAACCTTGGTCAGAACTTTTGATTGGTCAGAGCTAGCTCTTTGATACTTGACATATGGATCCCTTGTGTTGAGACCTTTCAGATGACACCATGACATTTGACCTTGTGACCTTGACCTTGACACAGCGAGCAGGATGTATCCGGGGGCATTCGTGTTTCACAAACACATCTTGTTTTATTTTTTCATCCATTGTGCATAATGCCCACGATCTCAGCCTTTCCCAGTCCCTGTCAACCAGTTTGTCAGGAAACGGAATACTTGATAATGAAGTGCATAACCTCATTCTGAACCTGATTAAAATGTACAAGTTGAAATAGGATAAACTCAAAACAACTGAATTTTGGATTATGATAACATTATATTGGATCAATCATTATGATAATTTTGTCAAAACAATTCTCATTGGTCCCTTACATGAAATTAGTTACTGAAGTGCAAAATCTCATATCGGACTTATACCCCCAGGGGGCCGTTGCACAAAACGACTTAATACTATGGTTTACCTTAGTGTCATCATTTAACATTGCACTACCTTAGTGACTTGGTGTTTTGTGCAATGGGACCCTGATCCGCATGTAGTAACTTCTTACATTAACCTCTACATCCTCCAGATTCGAGTCAGCTGGAGAGTCACCTGGAGCGTGTGAGACAGAAGCACCAGGAGTCTCGAGACCCGATCTTGAAGCAGCTGCAGACCCTGGTGGACAGTTTCCAGTCATCCTCCGGCCAGATGAAGACCGACGTGTTGCAGACTCTGCAGACCGAACTCAACACCAGTCTGCAGAACGCTCTGGCCAAGTATGTCAGCAGTTGGTTGATACTCTCTGTGTTATCATTATTCTGTGTCATATTGCCTGTCCAGTTTATGTCCTTACATCAGTTAGAGATAGTTGAGTGGGGCTTATTAAGGTTACTTGGTAATGAGAAAGCGTATTAAGGATTAAGTACCCGTTTGAGGCTATGTATTGCAAAATGTTTAAGGAACTTTTGACCACAAAAATGATTATCATGTTTACCATTTCCAAATTATAATTGAAAACGGTATGTGGGCAGTTTGTTGATACTGTGTTATGATTATTCTTACCCTCTTTCTGGGTCATATTGCCTGTCAAGTTTATGTCCTAACAGTTGGAAATATTTGAGTGGTGGTTCGTCGTTCCTTAAGTGATGGAGTAATGTTGTAACGTTAATGATTAAGTACCCCTTTGAGGCTGCTTGGTTCCTTTCTGGGTGCAAAATTATGTTGAAGTTTTGACAAAAAATTATTTTTTATTATATCCTAAACACAACTTGAAATTTTTTAAACCAAATCAGGATGCTACAAAATAATATTCTTTTTTACCCCTCCTTCTTTCTCCAGCTTGCAGGAGACAGTCTTATCACTGTGATACCTTACTCATAATTATCACTGCTTAAGGCTGAACTATTGTCCTAATGCAACTCACTAAAAATAGATAATCTCCCTACTCCGCATAAGACAATATAAAAGCATAATAATCTAAATGCAACAACAACAACATTTTTGCAAATAGATAAAAAGAATTAAAACTCTTTCCTCAACAACCTTCAGAAGAAAACACTGATCTTAAAAACTCTATGACTTTGAAACCATAATCAAAACGCAAAAAAATTAAAAATTATATACTAGATAAAATAATTCCACAATCTGCCACAGCCTGCAGGAGAAGACGCTGAACCACGTGCGGGAGGCGGTTAAGGAGGAGGTGAGTGTAGCGGTGCGGGAACACGGCGCCAGCATCTCCGACCAGCTCATGAACTACGTCCGGTCAGGGGCAGCAACTCCTGTCCAGATCTCACCGGACCTCTCCCAGATACAGACTCTCAAGACTACCATACTCAACGCCGTACGACTCGGCAACGTCAACGAGGCTTTCCAGACCGTGAGTAGCTTACATTTTGAATTTTCGTCATTTTCATGTTGATCTTAGCAAAAATGTGAACATTTTAGATAGGACATTTTCTTTTCATTAACCATCAGATTTTTAGCTCATCTGGCCTGTAAGGCCCGATAGGCTTATGGCATGGCATGGTGTCCGGCGTCCGTCCATCCGTCCGTCCGTCCGTCCGTCCATCCATCCGTCCGTCCGTAAACTTTGTGGAATTTCGACTTCTTCTCCAGAACCATAAGGCCTAGAAAGCTGAAACTTTGTGTGCAGACTCCTTGGCTAGTGAGGATTATAAATTGTAGCTTTGGTGGCCCTGTGACCCCTAATAAAGGCCACAGGGGCCACACCCTAAAAACCTATTTTCATCTTCTTCTCCAGAAGCATAAGGCCTAGAAAGCTGAAACTTTGTGTACAGACTCCTTGACTAGTGAGGATGATGAATTGTAGCTTTGGTGACCCTGTTGCCCCTAATAAAGGCAACAGGAACTTCCTTCAAATCTATTTTCATCTTCTTCTCCTGAAGTATAAGGTCTAAAAAACTGAAACTTGTTGCCTATATACTTAATTTTATGATTGGTGACCCTGTGGCCTCTACAAAGGGGGAATCACATTGGCCACACTCTACAGCATAATTGATGATGAAGCCTGATGAGCTACAGAGCCAATGGCTCTATTTTAATCATTAAAGTTACAATAACTGCTTTGCCCTTATTGAGCTGTGTCGGAGCAGATACACATAGAACTTCACTGAAGTAGAGAGACTCATGTCTCTTTGCTGTTAACTGTGATATTCTGTCTTTTATGTGGCATATAGATATTATGCTTTGTAAAACTCAACGATTCTCTTGATTCCAGGCGCTGTCAGCATCGAACCTTGACCTGGTGATGTTGACGTGTGAGAATGTGGACCCGGCCCACGTGTTTGGACAATCACCGTGTCCGCTGAAGCAACCCGTCCTTCTCTCCCTCGTCAACCAACTCTCTGCCGACTTCTCTGCACAGACGGAGCTCAAGATCAAGTGAGTATACTTCAACATCATCTTGTTAAGTGATTTCCTCTTTTATCGTTAACTAGCGGTGTAACAATAGATCAAATAGTTTTTGCTGTGTCGAAAGTACTTTATCGGTAGTCAATTTTTAAAACAATAGATAGTATTGATAGCACGTCAAGCTATCGCTAGTATCAACATTAAGGTCAATTCAGTTAAGTTAATTCTAAAAGAAAAATTCATCTTAAAAATTACTGAAACATATAAACAGATCGCTGAGAACTAAAAGTAGCAACTGGAAAATACAACATATATGACCTTCTTGTTGCTAATTGAGAGTTACGACTTCCACAAGTGTGTTCGAGTTCGGAATCCTCACAAACAAATCACCAAAATCTGACTTTCCTTTATTGATAAACTGTCACAATAGCACCCCGCAATAGACTATCTCTATCACAATAGTAACCCACAATAAAGCATTGCTGTCGCAATAGTCCATTTTGAGTTAATAGTCACCCCTCGTTTTAACCCAGAGGTCCTAAGGGGATCTATGTGACATCAGCTATTTAACTTCAAAGTATCTCAGCCAGGTTCATATCTAAATTAATGACACTTTAGTGCCGAGGTTCAACAACCAGCTCTTCACTGTATGCTTCAAACAATCCAAACTTGTGAGAAGACTACGCTTACAAGCTCAGTGTCATCAATATCTTCCATCATATGAGTCTGAACTCGACTAACACCAATATTTCACAAATTCCCATAATTGTTTACTTGGAAGTAGGGCTGCAACGATTCACTTGTCCTTCAATTCGGTTCGATTTTCGATTCTAGTCACTCGATTCGATTATTTTCGATTCGATTAACAGATCTTATAAAATACAATTATTTAGGTATTAAAATGAAAAAAAATTGTTACAAGAAGATGTTATTCTATTGAATTCTGTTGAATTGGTTCCGTTGTGTTAATGGACGATTGGACGCAGGTTTTTTTCAGTTTGTGTGTGGTAAATCAGAAAGTTTTTGTACAAATTGTGCCATGTAAATGATATTTGCGATCTCGGTTCGATTTTCGATCATCAAACTTCGATTCGATTCAATTGATTCGGTTCGATTCTCGTACATTGAACCGAATCGTTGCAGCCCTACTTGGAAGTTTACCATTATTCTATTACAGATTATCATAATCATTTTAACAATCCCCTCTGATTTGACCAACACATGACATCTCTTACACAGATAATTGGAAAAAGTTCATGTAGCACAAACAGAACTCGGCTCAACACCCATTGTTCATACAAGATTTTTGGGGGAAGATTACCATTATTCAAGTACAGATTGTAATAATTACACATAACTCTTCCATTTCACAGATACCTGGAAGAAGCTGTGATGAGTCTGGACCCGAGTCACCCCCTGACGGCAGAGCACATGCACAGTGTATTGACGAGCCTGACCCAGAAGCTGAAGGTCTACATGGCCCAGCACCCCAGTGACAAACTCAACAGGTCCTTCCGGATGCTCGCCATGGCTGCCCAGTCTCTCGTCACTTGATCCTGGACAGTTTTAAACTTTGTGAATTATCAGTCATCATGTCTGTGATACAAACATACTGGAGATGTTGGGATTGATAGACTGACGGTTTTCATCCATCAACATTGTCATGATTAGATCTGGGCGCAGTTGTACTACCCAAACTTTGCAATCATTAGAAAATTGGCTTGCTCTGAGTTTGGGTCAATTTTATAGCAGTCCATAGAGAAGGATACTCTGAGCCAACTTTCAGCAAAAGCCTTAAATCTCTGAATGGGAAGGCACCCTTTTCTTTGAAATATCAATTACTGTTTACAAGGGGAATTATTCAATATCAAATTTTGTTTGGATCGACTGACAGTTTTCTAATAACATCTTGTTTTGTTTTCTACGTAGGAGCCCATTCCTTGAAGCAGTCTTCAAATAGAGTACCGTATATCTTAGTCCAATTTTAACTGATTAGATCAAACTTCAAATCAAAACAACCTTCTGGAAAGGCAATCTTTTTAAAGAATATATAATATGACTTCAGCTTTGATTTGATTGATGGTAAACCTCTGAAAGTATTATGAAACCTGATCGAGTAGAATATGAAGTCATGAAAAGGATAAATGGATGTGTTTATCTTTTTGTCAGAGGTCCATTCACAACATTACATGGTTCAAGTTGTGTCTCTTATCAACATTGAGACATAAATGCTGACGAATGAGTACTGATTCAACAATGCTGTAAACACTTTCAAGATTTTTAGTTATCCGTTTCACAATGAGGCATATAAGGTGTTTTTCCTTATCTTTACTACTGTGCCAAAGTGATTGTAGATTCCCTAGTTTTAATAAGCATGATTTAGAAAAATGTTTTTGTCCAGATTGAGTTAAAACAAGCTGTTATGTTACAGTAAGTTTGAACTGCATTGGTTCTGTACCTAAAAAGACACATACTAATATTTATGTCTGTCACTGCATAGATCGTTATTCGCTCACCAGACCTGATTGGTTTATGTCGTTAGCTGTCGACTGACGGACTTAGCTGTCATTTGACTTCTGTCATCTGTCAACTTCAACTGCTCAAGAACGGCTGCAGCTTTGAAGCTAAAATTTCGAGGGACATCCCATGGGATCAAAAGTTTATGCTTTTGGTACCCTACCAAAATATGGGCGTGGCAAGCATTGCGCATCAGTGCTTTTCTATGAGAGAATAAATATTGTAGTATTTGCTAAATTGTTCACTAATTTTCTTGCAGAGAAAGTGAGAAGATCTCACCATTTAATTTGAAATTATATTATTAAATTTGTTTCATAATTTTCTTATCTTCCAAAGTTTTTTGTTAACAGGTTTGAGTCGATATTCATAGTATGTAAGGTTTGGTAGTGAATTCAGAATTTATTTTGTTTGTTTATTTTAAATATAAGATATTTTTTAAGTCTCGGAATTGTCAAGAGATATGTTATATAGTGCAGTTCAATATCACCAGGAAGTCGGCCAATCCTACTTATCAATCTCTGCAAGTGTTAAAATGTTTTACCGACTTTAAGAATGAGCAAGGATGTCGGATCCTAAAACAGGCTGACAATATTGTTTTGTAAACCCATCATGTACATAACATCTTGTTGTTGCTTGAAACAAATCATGTGTCAAACAGTGAAGGAATTTGTTTATTTGCTGAAATACAAATTGTATTTACGTACCAAGTATTGTGAGTGTTTGAAACCTCTTTTAATTGTCCAGTGTACAGTTATTTTATCATTGTATTTCTTTCTGCTGTAATCATGTACATTATGTATGTAAATTTTAGAAAAGTGAAATGCCATTAATACATTTGTTAATAAAACCATTCAACATTATCATAATTTGTTGGTTTTTTAGAATTAGAATTATGTATAAAGTTTACAGACCTATAAGCAATATGATGTGGAAAGCTTAAACGAACTGTTTGAATCACGACAACATGTGAACATATTTAAAATAATGAGTTCTTGTATCTTTTTTTGGTTTTTCAACGTTTCACAACATTACTTGCTTTTGACATATTTATCAGCAATTTTTGTCCACATGTCAATCTATGAAATGGAATAACTACGGTACTGATCTATTGGATTCTGTTGATAGTTTGTGAGTTGCTTTAGTAAAGTTCTATACAAAGATAAAACAGCAACAAATGTGTTTTAAGGTCACAGCAGGACTTTGACATTCGATTTCAGCACAAAATCCCAAGAACCGTTATTAGATTCTCTATGTATGTTACAGAAAGCTTTTTATCCCACCGTTATGTAATACCGTGGGATATAGTCATCGCCCTTTCCGTCTGTATGTCCGTCCGTCCGTAATCATTTCGTTTCCGGAGCAGAACTCAAAAACCAGTCCACATATCTTTCTGAAACTTTACATGTGTATTGCCCACCTACTGAAGTGGTGCCTTTGATATTTTCAAATTTCTGAAAATTTTATTTTTTATTATTTCCATGGAAACGGCTCTTATTTGGACTCTGTTCATGAAAGGTTTCGTTTCCGGAGCAGAACTCCAAAACCGGTCCACATATCTTTCTGAAACTTTACATGTGTATTGCCCACCTACTGAAGTGGTGCCTTTTGATATTTTCAAATTTCGGAAAATTTTATTTTTTATTATTTCCATGGAAACGGCTCTTATTTGGACTCTGTTCATGAAAGGTTTCGTTATATATATAAGCTTATACTATTATGAACCTTGCTTGAAAAATTTACAATTATCTTTCAAAGGTTTACATCTTACGATCATGTGGAACCGGTGGGATATGTCATCTTCTGATGACTCTTGTTCCTAAGTTGAATGTGGTGACCTTCACATTATTTTCAATGTCACAGTAAGTCTCTTGACCTTGGTATGATCCATTACACCCCTCCTGACCCGACCTCCCATAGAAAACCCATTAAATGATTTAACAAAACGCTAAAAATTTAAAAGTTGCCTACCACATTTACATATAACTAACAAACCTATGTAAAATTCCCCCATAAGAGAAATCTCTAGAAAATATGTCTTCAAAGCATTGCAACAACAATAATTTACCATTGCCACAAATATAACTGCAAATACTCCTCACCATCTTTTCTAGTGGAAATATTTTTTAAGCACATTAAGAAAGTCATAAAATACCCTGGCTTGGCTATTCGAAGTGTTTGTGCATCAGCATTCGTGCATCAGCATTCGCAGAGATATATCAGATGTATCGTCACTACTTCCTGCCAGAACTGTTTGTGAAAATGTTTGTGAAACATAGCCATAAATTATCGAGGTAGTTCAGAATCATTGCCCTAAACTTTCCTTATGCACTCCAGAGCCTGATTTGAGTCAATGGTTCGAAATATTGCGAAAGCCAATAAAACCACAGTATGCACTCCATGAGTGGTAAGACATGTAGTTCGGGAATATGCTAAAACAATAAAATTTTCCCGTTTTCAAATTATTTGTCGCAATGGTTCAGAACAATTGACAAAAAGCAGTGAAACCTACAGAAGCATTACCCGGCCCAGTGTGATTTCTGGCAAAGGTTCGGAAACATTAAAAAAGGCAATAACAGAGTCTGATATTGACTTTAAGTTTTTGCGAAAAAAGCATATTCAAATTGCGAATGAGTGGAGGGCTTCGAGGTTGTCCAAGAAAAGCATGCAGCACGTGCAAAATTTTCAAAAATTAAGTGACATCGCCGTCGGGTGAATAAGTGCAATCATATCAATGCATATGTATGATTTCGATAGAACAAATCGAATAGCGAAGAATGGCAATATGGTATTGATTGTTTAATTTGAACATGATAAATGACATCAAAGTACATAGTGATATTTCCGTTTGAGTTACGTTGTTTGAAATTGAGGCTATATCGTCTCTTAACCGAATTTAAGAGATCAAAGAATCTTAAGAAAGATAAGATAACTTATATGTAACATTAAGTTATAACGTACAAACTGAAATACATAAATAACATAAAGATAAACTGAAGCTCCTAATATTCCTCTTATCTTAAAGGATGAACATATGTTTTGAAACACCACATCCTTGTTCAATATTATTAGTTAGATAAACATTTGGTCAATTTCCCGTCTATGTTTAGGTATAACAGACCCAGTGTGTTGAATTGCGGTCAAGATATGTACAGATTTTATTTTGATATTCAAGGAGAAGCAACGCTCCTTCATTTCTTAACAAACAGAAGTGATCATTGAAATATCACCAGGACAGAGCATATTTTTAAGAATCAAGTTGAGAACTGAGGCCGACTTATCAGGATTCTGTTTCTTTTTTATAAATGTTTTTGTAGAGGAAATGAAAATTGATGTTAACGTCTATAATATAATTTCAGCATTCCCAGTTTCAATTTCGTAGTACTACGATCCATCAAAGATACAAATGATATTTGTACTAAAATAAGCAGATAAGTGAACGCACTGAAGGTACGCAATGGTAGTTCATCATTGTTAGCATATGAGACATTAGGAACTATAACAACATGACTCAAGGCCACTGCATCTGTCCTTCTACCCTTACAATCCCGTGAGTCAGTAACAATTAGATTGTTGGTGTGTATCTTCTTCTGTGTTTTGTTAACAGGACGTTGATAGTCTCCCACGTTTCCCACGGGACAAGTCGTCGCTCTGGTGTTGACGCAAAACGCTTTTTTCACCTTCTAATTTGATTATATCGCTGGTAAATGTTTTGAAAGGAGAAACGAAGCAGTTTAGGTGAAGGTGCATGTTCAAAACCTGTAGCCCCTTTAAAGGGGCAGTATCACGTTATAGGGGGAATATAAGGTGATGTCAGGAACATGAAAATATATGGTTCCAATTGAAAGACAATGTATTTAAAGTAAATGGAGCAGTAATAATTCAAATATATAACGTAAAGTTTTGCCATGCAATTCCTTTTCCTTACCTAAAATGAATTAAAGGTGTTCACACAAAATGACCGCCAATAGATTTATGTGAATCTTCATACTTTGTCCTCTGACTATGGATGATTTGCTTGTGAAATGAGATTTTTGACACTTTCAAAATAATACATTTAGCATTAACTTACAATAAAATTATTATAAAACGTGCTACTGCCCCTTTAAAACTAAAAATAATCAGAACATTAAATGTGTTTTATTCTCTTAAGTGTGAAATTATAGTAATTACATAATCACAAATCACAAATATGGATAAACAACTCCTAAAATGTGTAACAGTGTATGATTGTCAACACCTATCAATTGGGTACATTTAAGTTGCCAAGAAACACATGTTCACTTGAGGTTGTGATAACACCTCATGTGGCAACGTAGATAACACACCTGAAGAGGTTTTCAGTTAGTAAATCATTTGTATTTAAGAGTAGTTACAAGATTCTATGAAAAATAATGCTAAGGTCGTTTATACAAACAAAGGAAACATGTATAGCCGTTCCTTACACATTTCCAGATATTTATAATTTATACTTAATAGTGCAGAAACATAGATATACAAGTTATAAAGCCAAACGTAGATAAAAGTGAAATATCTTATTCACTGCATTATAAATATAGGAGCGTAAGGGTCTGTTCATAACACATAACACGTATTACCAAATTCAATAAGCCAAGAAGTTAACCAATGTTATTAAAAGGTATTTAGATCGATGAATTTGTAAAATTAATGCTTGTTGGTGCGATAATGCACAGGTGGGTAGTTACTAGACTATTATATTTATTTACATCAAATGTAAATGATTAAAATGATTTAAAATGATTCGTGAGAAGAATAGTAACCTACTAGCTTCTGTGGGTAAACAAACACTTGCTATTGTCATAGCTTATCATTCTTGCTCAATACTTTATTCAAATATTTATCAAGTCATCTTAATCCATGTACACAACTGTATAAATGTCAGCTTTGAACCATTGTTCTCTATCTAATAAATCTGCAGCTTTTTCAGTCTAAGAACACCTTATTCAGTCTTAGAGCAACTTATTCAGTTTAAGAGAAACGTATTCAGTCTTAGAGCAATTTATTCAGTCTTAGAGCACCTTGTTCAGTCTAAGAGCACCTTGTTCAGTCTTAAGTGTACCTTTTTCAGTCTTAGAGCAACTTATTTAGTCTAAGAGCACATTATTTGGTCCACAGCAGTTATACATGATTAGATCGTTGTTTTCTTTCTAGGAAGTGATAAAGCCACACATTATCTTTCATTTCTTTAATTAAATGTGCATTGTATGTATTTCCTTTAGAAACTTTTGTACTTGAGTTTACGATCATGATGTCATTATCAATACCCTGCAGTTATGAAACGTTTCTAGTTTATACACTGTTAAGATTCACTTCAACCTGCTGAAGTAGGTCATTGCCAGATGTGTATATTTTGAAGGAAGCGAGTTCTATGTCAAGGCCTCATTAAGTTGTTTATTTCTTCTTGATTACAAGAACATGTGTAATATCTAGTTACATAAGGACCTTGAACACTTTTCAAAACTTTATTGTTGGTTAATAGACAAGTATTTCTTTTATGTGAAAATTGATTGTCCTCATTTATGAATAATCACCTTCTAAAATGTAGAAGATTTAGATAATTGACATTTCTTCATCATTATTTTACTACCATAAAACCCGTGCTCTTTTATTTACCTACGTATATAATTTTATTATTGTATATATCAGGATAGTGAAGAGGTTCTGCGGATTCAAGCAGGAGAAATATGTTCGCTCATACATTGTGTGAACGTGGAGATAAAACGTATAGGTGATTGACGAATTTTGTAAAAGAAACAAAATCATCTTATTTAAATGATTTCTTTTATCCATTCATCATATCTTTTCTCTGCTCTCACAGGATACATGTAGTTGGGACTGAAATGTGTTTTACAAACTCCGCTCTTTTTTAAGTTTAAGTGCTTGTCCTTGATGTTTCGGGTTTATTTTTTATTAAATTTACTTTACTGACCTTTAAGTAATTAAAAGGCAAACGGGATAGCAATTTATGTTATGAATCATTTTCATTTAAGATAACTTATGAGACAACTTGTTAATGAGGTGGGCTATGACTATGTTACTGTTTAAGCTGCTCCTTGTTTGTTCTCATAATACTTATTTTATGTGTGTGATTATCTTAACATTGCTTACATAAGAGATCAAACACTGCTAAAGTACAATGCTTATGCAAGAAATAAAAACTGAGCCCTTTGGCGGTGCCTCCTTATAAAACAACCAAATCCTGAACTTAGGTGGTTTATTGTATCAGATATTTTTACTCTTTAATTTGATATTATATCATAAAGTATAACGTAGTTTGTCATTTGGTTTATGTTAAATACGTTTTCAACTTTTTTAATGACCAAACTTGTTACATCTGAATATGTTTACCTCTCTCTCTCTCTGATATAAAAAAATTATTTTGATGTTTTCTCAGCCTTGCCCTCTTCTCCTTAATGGGTGTTTTGAATATTTTTATATCTCCTGATAACTCTTAGAATTCTAACTGATTTTATTAATTGTTAACATAGATACATCCTTTCATCTTTAAATATCATATAAATTTATTTTAAAGAAATCAATTTACCGGGAGGAGGTCGTATTTTTTGCAAAACATTTATAGAAAACAAACCACAAATGGCAAAAACATATCTCTAGAGATAAACAGAAATTCAGCCGTATTCACATTGACTTATAGAATTCTTCTCCAACAGATAAAGTTTGTAATTTATGACTTCTCGTTTCAGGAGCTTATGCTGGCTGGCAGAGAAGATAATAGAATTTATTCCGGAATAAGTTGCTTCAGACAGGGCTCATTAATTCGAGAGATGTGCTTGCAATGGCATTTAAACGGCCGTCTCTTTTTTTCTTGTGCAAGAAACTCTTTGAAGGTTGTAATATACATTTCTCGGCATTTACTTATCTCCCTTTAAAACTACTTGGGCAATCGAAAAATATCAGGTAACTTACTAAATATACAGAATTTGGCTAACATTTTTAAGGTAGAAGATAAATTTCTTAGTTTTGATCTTTTAATTCAAGTTCCTTTAAAATCTCTTGTATAAAGCAAATAACAATATGGCATCACAGTTAGTGTGTGTCTTAGATTTCCACCAAAATAAGTCGTATGAAGAACATAGCATTTAAGCATCATTTATGTTCTCTTAACTGATTGAGTTATAGCTTTAGAATTAACAAGGGCTACACTCACATACACATGCAGTTCATTGCGAATCCTCTTAAATGATGTCTGGTCAGTCCAACATTTTATTTGGTGTGTTAAAAAGTCGGACGTGTTACGTATTTCTAGTAACTTTATACAGAAAGAGTTTGCAAATTGGTCTGTAGTAGAGTGAAACCGAATATCAGACGTTTCGAAAGATATCCTTAACAACGATTGCTCAAGTTGGACTTTCACGATGAGAAGGAAAGATTGATATAGCCCACTCCCACAACATCATTAATCAGTTATGATCCAACACAAAGATTTCTCCAAAATAGCATATGTCAGGTTATTTAAAGCAAACTTGTAGTACATCCTTTGCGAGGGCGTGTATTCTAAATTTGAATTCTAAATTTCCAATAGCTAAGATTTTGCTAGAAAATGAAGAGCTCTTTCTATGGTTTTAATGTTGTTGTTTTTTATAACATATCTCAATATAGAATATGGATACATTTTTACATAAGATATTAATTACATAAAAATCTTACAAGCTATCTCATTGTTAATACGAAAAATTAATCATTGTTGGTAAGCCAATAACTGCATTCAAAAATATTTTGAAAGATCTGTTTGTAAAGCCAAGTTAACGCCAACTATTTTAATGGAATAATTGTCGTACCAGAATGAACGATTCAAATCAATGAGAGAGAAAAAGAGTTTATTCAGTAAAGAAACCATAGATCAATGACACATACATGTAGGATTATATTGATATAAGCAGGTCATACAGTACGAGAACTTGAGCGGTTGAACAAAACAGTTTTTAATGACAAATCAAAATACGTTTACAAGGTAACTGATAACAAAAGAATCTTTCGCGCAAATATATTCGCTAAATCTAATTCAGAAGGATATGTAAGCTAATATTGGATTAATACCATTGCTCAATTTCTTTTGAAATGGCTACTTATAACAATAATGATACTAACTCTCAACGTGAGGTATGATACAAAGCAGGAACAAAATTTCATCCGACTTCAAACCTTGATATAGATCATATTCTTTCATATTAGTTAATATGGTCTCTATTTAATTACTTTGTTGAATTACTGAGCTCGACATCAAATTATGAGAACAATATATATCTTAACTATATCTTTCATAAGCTTGTTGTTAAACAGGTACAACAGTGAAAAGAGGGTTATTATCAAAGGATGTAGGCTAATACATGTAGATATTCGTTTACAGTAAACTATAGACTGTAAAAGATTGACTCTTATGTAGTTAAGGAGAAAGTAGGTTTATGAAACAGAATTCGGATTGTTTATTGCATCGAACATGTTTTGCTCCAAGACATTTTGCAGCTTTAAACCTTCTCTTTTACAATATATGACTGGCGTACAAAAGTGATATTTAGATTGTAAATACCATTTAAAAAGCATATAGAATATTGACTACCATTGTCTTCATTAAGATCATTTACAAGATGTATAGATGGGGAAAAAAAGAGTTCTACGAATCACAAAACTTCTTTATTTCAATGTTATGCCAATGGAAAATCAATGGAAGCTAATTGAAAATGTATTTCTATTAAAAGAGATGATGAAACGAGCGAAAGCGAGTTTGATACCAAATCATTCACGAGTTTAATAAAAAAAAATAGTATAAAATGGAAGGAAGTTAAGTATTCTGTTTATTACTTTCCCTAACATCAACCACAATTGCCCAAAGTTTGCATAAACAAACATTGGCAGCGATTGTGATGGCGCATTTACACTGTGAATCCCCAAAGGCTTCGAATCAAGAAGCAGAAATATGCATATTGGCAAAAAGATAATGTTGTGATTTCGGAAGATGACTTACATCTTCTTTGTTTGTTAATACCCTGTGGAGTACCCTTGTGTATTCCTGATGCCGAATACAAGGTTTATTCATGACCTTCATCTTCGACGTTATCTGGCAGCATGATTTTGTTTTTTGGCTCTGAAGATAATTAGGTGATGTTTCTTTTATCGTTGAGTGTACATATATTCTTACATGAACTAAATCTTTTATAACAATTTTTTTATCTGGATTGAGGTCAGAATAACATCTTCCATTCTGTCTCGTATGCAGCTATCAGATATCCAACCGTGATCGATCATATTATCCCGGAAGTCGTTTATCTGAGAATGATTTTTTTTAATGAAAATTATTTCTTACGAAAGAATTGATTGATTATCTGTCCAATGGTCAGATAGTTATGTCAAAATTGAATGACAAACCTGTGCAGTAAATAACGAGCTTTTTGTATACTACCAGTTACATTTTTGCTTTAGTTCCAGTTGAATATTGTAGACGATTTATAATGCATTTTGATAACTTTCATAACACAATGATACACGTAATTCACTTCGATGTATGCTATTTGAATATGTTATATTTTGTAGCCATACATATACTGACACACAAAAAAAAAAAGACAAAGACTGACGTAAAACCTTTGATAAAGTCTTGTTGAATTGATATCACACATATTTGATGCGTATATACAAATATGAAGTTTTTCTGTCAAAACTCAGACATATATAACTGAATTCGTGAATGATACGACCTATGCAAATCACTTAAGTTTGCTTTTTAGAAAAATCGAAAGTTCATCTATATAGTTTTACTTTTTAACTGCACTGTGAACGTTTGAATCTCACTAATGGCCGTTTAGAGACGGGCGACTTGATTGGTGGACGAAGTCATCCTCAGCTCGAGCGGTTTAAAGGTTACCCTGACGGCTGGACTTACGGGACCTTTTGAGGTCTGCAATCTGTTTAACGTAGTGAAGAAGTTATTTTATTACTCTCCCGTTGAAGATATCGCTGTTTAATAAATCTACAATGTTATTACACATTGTGTAATAACATCGCGCGCTGACCGAATGACGTGACGTAATGATGACGTCACAATTGTTACGTATGATGTCATAATGTCAGCGGGCCGGCCGCGACAGTCATGTCGGCGACTTTCTTTGTTTTTTTACGATGTTATTAAGCAAGTAATAAATAAAATACTAAACTCGGTCCCGTTTCATAACGCTCGTTGAATACCAACCCATTCACTCGTTTCATAAATATGTTATGAAACGGGACGTCGTTTAGTATTCTCTATATATCAATTCAATGAAATTGACACATCTTGTATCTGACAACCCATCTCATTCCTACAAAAAATATATTTTGATTTAAATTGATTTTCATTTTCATTACCTCCTTGGGATCAACTCATTGCAACATTAAATGTAAATAAATCAACAGTTCATCCTTTGAAGAGTATCTTATTCAAGATAACGTACCTGAACGTCCACGTTGCATTTCAAGAGAAAACCATGAATTAACGAGCATACTCCAAATCTACTTATTCCGGAATAAGATCACTTCCAACAACATTTCCAATAAGAGATGCCTAATATGAACGGGATTCTAGTAGAAGGCACTTTAACAAAAGACTGTAAATTCCAGCCAAAAGCATTTCAAATGAACATTTTATTTTGATTTTACTATATTATTTTAAATTATTGTTCTTTTAAAATCACTGCCAGATGATGATTTGATTCATTACAGTGTTATAACCGCTTCCATTATTGTCCGTTATATACCTCTTCGAATAGCAGTGTAACAAAGTAAAACAAAGAAATATTGTGAAAATTGTGGTTAGTTCACTTATAAATAAATTAATCTTAAATAATCTTGAAGAAACATGTTATTTGCAAACTTAACTAATTCATATAATGTTTTGAGATAATGCATATTATTTTCTGGCAAAGTTACATCAATTGATAATTATAAGAATAAACTATATCATACTTTAATTTCAAGGCTTTTTTACAATCCAGGAGAGAAATAGATAAAACTTGAAAGCATTGTCTAGCGTTTTCTTAAGGAATGAGGCTCATCTCTTGAAAATGAAAACATTTTTAACGAATTGGAATAAATTCATTTATAGAAATTATCATAACGGTGGTACTAACTTTGCTGAAGCTGTGCCAGACATATCCCTAACTGCAATGATTAAGTGTTCACATTAAAATGAACGCATGTATTTTTCGTTTGATTCTTTATACCTTAATAATAAATATTTCACTGAAATACTGAATCTTTAGCTATAAGAACAAATCCATGTTGATATTCCTAGCTACATCTGTGAGTACATTGTCTGATTAATATATCAGTTATCTTGATTTCTCTTGACGAGGACCTATTAACTTAAGTGAAACGTAATAAACGGATATAAAACTTTAGAAACAAATAAAAGAATCAAAGATTGCTGGATTCACTTTTAATGTTATTGTAATGAATCAGAATAACCGACAGTTTTGTTGTTCACCTTTTGCACTATTGAAGATTTACTGTACAGATAGAGCCTTTCAGATAAGACTAATTGCTTTTCCTATCCAAATGCATTTTTTTTATGTCTAGACCGGGAAATTTACTTTCCTAGTTATGTTAAAGAGAATGTTGTTATCTCGTTATTTCTGATTTGTCATAAGCCATTGTTCTTGTTTACATGTATTTAGCAACAAAACATGCAAGCTCGCATTCCGAACTAGCTGAAAGTTTTTCACAAGGCTAACTGTAATTTTCTTTTTTCTTTTTGAACTCTGTATTTTGTACAGGGCCCGATTGCACAAGACACTAAGATTACCTTCGGTCACTAAGGTAAATTTAGTGTAATGTTAAAGGATTGCACCAAGGCTAACCTTACTGTTACGTCGTTTTATGCACTCGGCCCCTGGTATGTTTCCTTTCAGAACTTGTCATTAAATATCAATCAAAGAGCAATATGCGCATATTTGAAATAACTTTCTATATGACCCATATGACGAGGTATAATGTAATGTAGTGACACATCACTTTTGCTTTACTATTCCCAGACATCATAAAACAATTGTTGGTGACGTCGCAAAAGCAGGCAATTTTCCCGCTATTACTTCAAAAATATATGGATTAAAAGAGTTAATCATATGACATTTACCAAATGTAATTTGTGTAAAACCCTCGTCCTCGGATAATATTAGCTAAAATTTATTGACAACACTCACACGATGCCACATTGTGATATTTTACAGCGATTATGTGAAAAACGCTACACGAAAATAACGTTAAAATAGTGTGTAGTTATGTCGGCCATATCATACTCAATCATAAACTCATTAAAAACAAACAGTTTTAAATGGAAGCTTAATTGGTATCTTCTTTTTCCTTTTCTACAGTTTTTTATCCAGATGTTGAATACTTTACAAGATGATTCTAAAGATACATGTTAATGCAAACCCACTGCCCTGCCTCTTCCTCCCACAAAACAATACCTTAAAATCTAAACAAACGCTCATACAGAATATTTTTGGTAAAATAAAGAGTTGCCATTATTAAATATCATAATGATTTTTTTTAACAGAATAAGAAAACTTTCATAGAGGTATTGTCATGAGAACAAAATTGAGGAAAATTCTATAAATCTACAGAATATTTATACTACTAGTTACCATTGTCATGAGAAAGAGACACACCGAATACGTTCTAAATATGTTTTCTCATCATGAAATCAAATTAAAGTTGGGATAGATATTTTCCAGGCACATAAACAGTGAAAATATTTCACCCGTTGTTGTAAACTTAACAAGAGCAGACATTTGGGGCGGTGACATGGTTTCCAAATTGACACTTTCTATTAATTTCATTTTAAATATCATTTTATGACAGTATTTTTGTCATTCACGGAAAATGCATCAACAGAGTACATCTTTATCTTGATCAATGCTTTTTGATATCCACATAAGCGTTGTAATCTGGGGTTCTAGGAGATATTCCGTTATAGTAGAGAATACACAGATAATTTAGTTTCATTTGTCCAGACACTTATTTATATGCATATGTGATCCTTTGTAGTCATAAAACGTTAATATGGTTCCCAGTCTACCTAATTGTGACCTACAAAACTATTTATCGTGGCATACATTCTGAACTAGGTTAAACTCCATTAGGAACTTATGACACAAATGTCTTTGAACGAATAGCAGTTGGAACGAATGATTGCTTATGGACTTCAACTTTTTTAACATAAGAAAATTCAGTTTCAGTGCAGTTCTTTGTATGCACATTTCGTTTCATCCCCTCCTAAGATATGATTTTTAGAAATTGGATTATCTAGCATGTACGATTAAACTTTTTTTTCACAAAATTGGAAATTAAGTGTTTTGAACAGGAGCTAATGCAAAACAAATACATTGTATTCAAGTTTAACACTAGGTTCTAACTGCACCCCAATCTTATGAATTTTTAGGACATTTACAAAGCTTAATGACCCTATTTCACTACGAGAAGAATTGCCACGAAAATTAATGAAAAAGAAACCTTTTATATTCGTGAACATTCATAGACAATTCGTAATTTAATATTTGAATGCTACATATGCTACAACTGTGATGTCATACATACAGTATCCATGCGTGTAGAATTTTTTCTAGCATGTCGTATAATAAATGTGTACCCCGTTATGACTGCACCGTCGACAATAAAGAATGCTAGACTTACGTTTTTTTTCCAGATGTATCTTACGTAACCCAGACTCTATTTTAACAAATGGACAAAATTCTTTTGACCTTTTCAAATATCTATTTAATACATTTTATACGACTTCAAACGCAATAAACAACTATAATGACAGCTTGAAAGAAATCGTGTATGTTATTACCGCTATAATTGGAAAAAGCAAGCTTGCAATTCTTTGGCAAATCGATAGCATATTGTTATGTACACATGTATATTTCTGACCAAGGGCAAGCCTTACTATGTACTGTTTCAACAACAATACATAATACAATAATATATTTTATGTTGACTTGAAAACAGCTAGCAATTATACAGATCCCCATTCTTATTTTGATGTCAATAAGAATTATTTGAATAAACAATTGAGAACAGTTTAACAAATTGAATATTCATAGCTTATTATTCATTTTTATTCAACATTGATGATTGATATTTAATGAAACTGAACTCTGAAAGTTTTAATAAGATTTAATTTGCCTATTTTGTTTGCCACTCTTTTGTAGATACCGACACCAATAATAATAGATTTTTTATGGGAAACACGAGAATAGCAACACTTTTCTAAGGCAACTGAATACAATTTTTAATATACGAGTAAGTGGTTTTTTTTAATGAAAAAAATTTCAGGAAACAACCCTTTCTTTAACAGCAATTAGTACAATGACGGCTCATTTCTAATGAAATTTGTATAAAGAATCTCATATGACAAATTGAGATTAAGCATTATTAACATAGGTCTCTTGTCAATCGAACTATAAATTAGACGCAAATGGCTTTTAATATTGAAAATAATTTCTATCTCTTTCTACATTAGAGAAACATTTCTTTCAGTTTCCATATTTTTGTTTTATAGTATCTAATGTTAAATATTTAAAACCTTTGTCAAAGTATTAAATTTGAGAAAGAATGATAAACGAAAAATGTTTATGTGGCCAAATCTACATTGCTTTTATCAAGAAAAGAGTATTATTCCATTTTAGTATTATACCACGCTTCCTTTTCTACCCAGCGAAAGAAAAGTACTGACAACGTGATAAACTAACTCTCCATTTCTGGCAGTCCTTAGTAACCTAGTAGATAAAAGTTAAACATTTAGAGACATGCTTCAATCTTTACTTCCTTCGAACTAAACCTTATTTTAGACGATATAGATTTGTCATTATTGTTGTCTATAAGTATGAGGGGAATTAAAATTTAAACAAAAGCAAAGACCCCCACAGTCAAAGTTCAGTTGATTCTTGAACATTATCCATTGACGTCATCCCCTTGAACTCAGTGCAATTCAGTAGATCACTGTTATCTCTCATCTCTTATTTCATTTCACTTACAATACCTTAGAGCAAAATAAGAAACTAAACAAGAACTTTCAAATTGGAATCGTACTTACTCAACCTCTACTTTTGAATTTGAAATGCTACTTTCGAATCTTATTAGTAGGATTTTTTATCTAAATGCCCGAAGAAAATCAAATTAATATTTGCATTTATCTAGGTTTGTGGATTTATTTAATAACATTTTATATGATCAGATTTCCAATAACTGACACCTCAAGCGACTAAAATGACTCAACTCTAGCTTTCAATCTTAATTAACTTAGTCGTTGCTGCTCATTCTCTGCACCAAGTGCCCTGATACTCTGCAGAAATGGAAAAAGAGGCAAACTTTTCATGATTATCAATTTTCTTTAATACGATGAATTCATTTCGACCATTATGTGGGTCTTATCAAGTATATATATAATAACATACAATAAATATCCAAAATAGCTCTTATCGCACGTACATTAATCCCATTACTCACTCATGTTTCTTCCTTATGTATTTTACTTCTGATATTGTTCAGAATTGTTGTCTCCTACTCTCATATTACGGCAACGCACAATAATGCCATCATGTACAAAACGTTCAGAGAATTTCATAGAACAAATAAATGTAAAACGTCTAACTGTGTTTCTGTGTTTGTTCATTTATGTTTGTGTTCTAGTATCATTGTGGCTTCAACTGTGACGGCTTTGATGTCTTATAGAAAGGCTTACCAATTATATTAAGCTTTTATTTCAAAAGGAGTCAGTCATAAAAAAAATAGATTAACATTAAATCAAAATAATCGGGATACCTTGACATTTAAACCGATACATTATGTCAAAGATATATTCGTTTCCTTTTGAAGATCATTTTTTTATAGCGAATTAGCCTTCCAGATTGCTTTATTTAAGGGAACGAAATTAATGTAAGTGTAAAAGGGTGTTATAATAACGACGAGAAAGCTATAAGTTCTAATTTGTTTTGTTCCATAACGTCATGACATTGAAGATATTTATATGAAAATGATGTTGTTAACTGTTGTATCAGCACATAATGATATCTCTACTTGATACCAATAACATGAAATTCAATATGTATTTGATTTGTATTGGTTGTTGATTTATAGGAAAAGCAAAAAAGATTTTAAGCATTTAGATTATTAAATAGTTATGTTAATCAAGAATCACATGTATCTTTTATTGGAAATTACATTACGAGCAAGGAAAACATTTTATTGAAACAATATCACATCTCTCTCAGAAGAATCAATTAACATATTCGTAAATACAACCTAGAACTTTGGCTTGTCATTAATAACAATTAAAAATTAACTTACTACATCAATATGTTAAAAAGTGGCATGTTTTATCTTTTTTTAAGGTTTGATTATTTGACTCTCATAACCACTTAACTTTACAAGCATTTGAGTTGTTAAATTTAGGATAACACATTTTTGTTATTTATCTTACTAGATTCGTATTATTACTGTGTTTTTGTTGAGAACGTAGGATATTGCTTCCGATTTGAAAATAAAATGCATTTTAGATATCAAACTTCATATATATCAAGGCGGGGAGCATAATTTGGCCGCTTTGTCTGTATAGTAATAATTTTGGCGTTCAAGCAGTACATATCAAACTGATTTTGACAACATATTTATCTTAATTCTTACTTTTTCAATCAATCAATCAATCTTTATTCAATACTTAAAGGCCACAGGCCTATAGTACAATTGATAAATACAATATTTACATATTTTTACAATTATGTCATATAGCATCATATAATGTCCTTAAGTCATATAACATACTATCTAACTCTTCACATATGTCATTAATTCAGATATAAATTACTTCATGATATTTTGTCTGTGCAAGGAGGCATAGTAAATGTACATAGCAACATTTTGTAGAATATTACAATTTGAGTTTGAAAGTAGTGCATTAAATTTCATTATGTTAGGACATCTGAAATAATATCCTTTTTATATTTTGCTCTTAGGTTTAAGTACACAGGGCATAAAAGCAAAAAGTGATATTCGTCTTCTATTAAATTCAAATGACAGAGATTACATAATCTTTCTTCAAGAGGAATCTTCATATAGCGTCCTGTCTCAATAAAAAGATCATGTGAGGAACATCTAAAACGTGAAAGAGCTATTCGAAATTTTTTAACAGTAATCTTTGATAAATAATCTTCAATTGTTATTTCAGATTTAAACATTTTGTAATAAAAACATTTGTTTGTTAGAGCCATGGACACTGTCCATGTCTGCACATAAATATCTTTCAATCTCTGAGATAATGAGAGTATAAAAACATCTTTTGAATATACATTTTGGTCCTTCCATACATGTCCAAAACCCCAGTTAAAAAGTAATTCTCTGACACCGGTCACCCAATTTCTTTTACCATTTTTATCAAACATTAAAACATTTTAAAGTCGAATGTATATATAAAGGAAATCTTCCACATTCTCCATATATCATCAGACTAGATGTGTTTATCTTAACACCTAAATACTTTTTACAGGCATATAGATGAATCTTTTCTATTGTATCAAAGTGTTTTAAGCCCCATACTTCTGATCCATATGAAAGGATGGGGAGTATATTTACATCAAATATTTTAAACAAGGATTGATATGAAATGTTTCCTAAACTTTTCGGATTCTTGTATATAGTTATGAGAACTTTTTTTGCTTGTACTGCAGCTTGGTTTGTATGTTTATGTCATGACATGTTTCTGCTGAAGTAAACACCAAGATATTTATAGAAACCTGTAGTTTCAATTTTTTCTCTCTTAAAATAACAATGTTCATGTCTTGATAGCTGACTTCCGTGTTTAAATACAAGAACTTTCGTTTTATTCATATTCACTGATAACTTCCATTTGTCACAGTACAATTCAAGTTCATTAATTTGGGTCTGTAATCCTTTAATTGTTGTTGAGAAGTGAATTATATCATCTGCAAACAACAGAAAAAATATCTGAGTAATATCCGGATGAAGTTGAGTACCATGTTTACAGTTAGAATTTATTTGTGCAGCTAGTTCATTTATGAAAAATGTAAAGAGAAATGGGCTTAAAATGCACCCTTGCCTTACCCCTAACTGGCTGGTAAAGGTTTCCGAAATTTCATTGTTATTACGTACACATACCTTAACATTCTCATATATGCTACCCAATAGTTTATTCATTTTGTTACTGAGGCCATGTGATCTTAATAGGTTCCATAGTTTCCCCCTGTGCACAGAGTCAAAGGCCTTGGCAAAGTCAACAAAGAGCACATAAAATCTCCCGCTTTTGACACTTAAATATCTATCCACTAGTGCTTGTAGAATAAATATGTTGTCAATAGTTGAATAGCCCTCTCTAAACCCAGCTTGTTCTTCATTAATTTTGTTGAGAGTATCTGCCCAAAACACTAACCTCTTATTAACAATGAAAGTAAATAGTTTACCAAATATGCTTAGCAGTGAAATACCTCTGTAATTGTTTACATTATTAACATCACCTTGTTTATGTATTGGCACAATAATCCCAAGTGTCCAAGTATCTGGAAAAGTCCCATTTTCTAATATAACATTAAATACTAGTTCAAGGTAAGGCACAATTATATCTGAAGAGTGTTTAAAAAACTCAGGGATGATCTGATCCACTCCTGGTGATTTGTTACATTTGATGTGGTGAATGCTATCTAGGATCTCATCTTTAGTAATGGGGGAATCCAGTATATCATTAGCATACGCAGTGTCTAGTTGTGAAAGTGTATTGTCTTGTGACTCATGAGGCTGGTTGTCCATGCTAATGTCAGTATCTGTAAATGTGAACAAATCTTTAAAGTATGTGTACCAGTCTTCAATATTGATATTGTTTACCTTTTGAGTTTTACCTAAGCTTTTTATTTCTGACCAGAATATCTTGGAATCATGTATGTTTTTTTCAATAAATTGTTGCTTGTTTGCAAAATATGTTTGTGACTTTTCTTTGCAAGTTGATGCATATTTGTTTCTTACATTGTGGTATTCTCTGAGTGATTCCTTACTTTAACATTTCCTAAATTTATTGAGTGCTCTACATCTTTCCCTTTTCAAATCTTCACATTCTGCATCATACCATTTACATCTTTGGTTAGGCTTTGTATTCCCTACTTTTCTTTGCATAACTGAGCCAGCCAATTTCAGTGCATCTGCTAGGTAATTAATACTCTCTTCAATATTTGTCAATGCTGTATTTACTGATTTGTCAAGTAAATCCTGTACTTGGTCAGAAAAAAGCTGATCTCTAAAAATATTTGATTTGTCTTTATCCCAAACAAACTTAAATGATTTCTTATCCTGATCATTCTCCTGTTTTGCAGGTTGCTGTTTTATGTGTGCACTCAACTGCATGGTATCAGGGAGATGGGTTGAATCTGAGCGAGAATCTATAGAAAAATCTAAAACATTGTCAAATAATGGGGAAGAAGCTAAGATAAAGTCAATAACACTTAGCACCAATAAAAGTAAAATCACCAACATTTTTGTCTCTACCACATCTTTCATTCAAAATATGAATATTCAGAACTGAACATAAATCTGTTAAACATTTTCCAAAGTTGTTTACAATTTTATCAGGTGAAAAGCGTTTGAGGTTGAAGTAATCTGATATGAGATCAGATAGAAAGTAATTATGATTTTCAGTATAATCTATTATGTCATCTTCCACAAAATCAGATTTAGTTCCAGTTCTAGCATTATAATCACCACCACATAGTAAATGCAAATCCTCATGTTCTGTTAATATATCAAATAGTTTCTCTTGAAAAAGGATAATGCCATTTTTACAATTTGGGCTAAATTTATCATACCATGAGGAGCTCTCTGAGTGGATATATACACAAGAGTAGAGTAGATCACATGTTGTACCGAAAAGTTGTTATCAATTAATGCGAAAATAGCATTTTCCGAAATCTTTGACCATTTTACATATTTAAACAATTCTTTCCTTATCAAGACTGAAATACCACCAGATAGTCTGCCATAGGATGACAATTTATCTGCATCTTTGTTAATGACTTCATATTCTTGGAAAAGGTTACATAGATCAATATCTTTACACCATGTTTCTGTAATGCCAATTATATCAAATGTTTAATGTAATTACAGAAATCCACTAGCTTATTCCCTTTGAAGTAGTATCTTGTGTTTGGGTTCTCATTGCGGAGTTTATATAGTTCCTGCCTCTGTTGGTTTGTCAGATCATTGGCGATGCCATATCCAGACTGTTTCAATACACTCCTGAGTTTCACGGCATGCCACTTATCCTCCCAATGGCACATACACACTATTATTGGGTTGGACTGTTTAGGGTTTTTAGAGTTAATACGGTGTGCTCGTTCAATGTCCTTCGGAACGAGTGGGGGGAGATCCTTTGTTTGTCTTGCTTCATTTAGGATTTCCAACACCTTGTTCTTGCTTTCTGTATAGGTCTCCTTGTGTCCTTCCGATTCCGGCACTCCATACAACACCATGTTGTTACGCCTCCCTCGTCGTTCTTCATCCTCTATTCGCGATTCCAGTCCATCGACATACCTTTCCATGTTATCCTGTCTTTCCGAGAGTACATCAAGATCCAATCTCAGTACATCTTGTTCCCCCGAAGTCGTATGTACTTCCTTTCTCAGATCCGACACCTCTGTCTTTAGAGATTCAATGTCTTTCTTCATGGAGTGGATATCGTTAGACAGTCTTTGCTCTGAATCCTTTATCTGTTTGATGATCGCCGATTTCAACTCATCTAACTCTCTCCAGGATGGGCCTGGGTTGAGCTCAACGTCTCCTGTTAAATGAATCACAGATGGGGACATCGATACACCCGATACAGTAAACATGTCGAGTGTCTCCTGTTTTCGCCATGTAAACAATGGTGACGTCACACCTGAAGAGTGATCACACACAACTCGCTTTGCACACAAAGACGCCAGTGGAATCCAAGAACACTCCAAATCCTGCACATATACACTAAGGGATGATCCAACATAAGCCACAGTGAGAATGAGCGATCCACACAGTAGAATCCTGTAAGCTGTATCCATGGCCGCCGTCCATTCACTAGTCGGATCGTAGGGTAGCACAGTCTCGATCTGTCTTGTACCCTTGGGCAGTAGAAATCTTCCGATCCTGGCTCTCCAAACGTCGACTGGGATGCCCATGATGTTATCCTGTGATTTTCGTTTCCCTGTTGGTTGAATTCATGAAATAATTATCTATTTTCTTCCGAGCGTGAAATGGTCGTGGTTGCTAATCAAGGGAGGTCTTTTTCATGTAAATGGCAAACCTAAATTAACATTTGATAGCATTAAAACCTTTCTTAACAAAAGTTGTAAGTAGTGAATTTTGACACATTTAGTCCATTTTTGATATGTAAGGTGCTGATAAATCAAAAACACTGAAGACGAAATGTATGTGTGAGGTCTCCTCAACTTGTCTGCTTTAACTGAAGTGAAAACTATCCAAACACTAGGTCAATCAATCAATCTTTATTCCATACTAAGAGGCCACAGTCCTGTAGTACATTTAACAAAAATACAAAATTACATAATTTTATATTTACAGTTTGTAACGATGTGATAATAGGCGTTAACAAGTATTGCTATTCAATGTTACTATCCTTTTCTTATTTTCATAGCTTGGTATATAAACATTGCAAGGTTTTGTATAACATTACAGTTTTTGCAATTTAATAGAAATGAGAATTTATCTTTAGAGGGATGGACATAGTAAAATTCTTTAAGGTATATTTGACGTAAATTATTATATAATGGACAAACGAGCAGAAAATGGTATTCATCTTCCAAGACATTATTATTGCATGATTTACATAATCTCTGTTCTCTATTTTTATTAAGGTATCTGCCCTTTTCAATTTGCAAATCATGTGACGACCATCGGAACCGTGATAAACTTACTCTAAACTTTCTTATAGTAACACATGATAGATACAATTCAGTATAAATGAATGGTTTAAAATCTGAATAGTACTCACATTTAGTGGAGAGTGAAAGTTTATTAAGCCAAGTTTGTTGGTAGATGTCCTTTAGTCTTTGTAAAAAAAGAATTAAGAAACTGTTTTGGAAAGTCAACATTCTGCTCATACCATAAGTAGTTAAATCCAGTTGTAAAAAGAAGCTTTTTAAAGTCTGTGATCCAATTTTTGTGTCCATTGTGGTCGTATAAGATCATCATTTCATAAAAAAAATTGGTAGACGGTAAGAAGGCATACTCAAAAGTTTTAGCCAGTATTTTATAATTTTAACTTGTGAGTATATAACAAGCGGGAATCTTCCGCCTTCCCCATATACCATTGCACTAGGTGTGTTTATTTTAACCCCAAGAAACTTCTTACACGCCAATAAATGACTCTCTCTATATGATCGAAGTGTTGATGCCCCCAAATTTCAGCCCCGTATAATAGAATTGGTCTGATTTTTACATCAAATATTCTAAAATAAGATGATAAATTCAAATCTCCGAGAACTTTCAAGTTCTTCAGGATACCTATAAATACTTTTTGAGCTTGGATTGATGCATACTTTGCATGGGTTGACCAAGAAAGATAGTTAGTAAAATATACACCTAAGTACTTGTATGATGTTGTTGATTCTATCAGATTACCTTTAAAGTACCATTTCTCATGTCGAGACAATTTACCCCCTTTCTTAAAAGTAATTACTTTTGTTTTCTCCATATTTACGTTGAGTTTAGATCGTTCACAATAGGTTTCTAGTTCATTTATTTGCTTCTGTAGGCCGACAACAGTACTTGAAATGTGAGCAATGTCATCTGCAAACAATAAAAGAAAAATTTGGAACACATCTGGATGTAGCTGAATACCATTTTTGCAATTATTTTCTATTTGTATTGCTAGTTCATTAATAAAAAAGGAAAATAGAAAAGGACTCAGCACGCACCCTTGTCTAACACCAATTTGTATATAAAAAGATTCTGATAATTCTCTGTTATTCCTCACTGAAGCTTTCACATTCTCGTAGATGCTGTTTAGTAATTTTGACATTTTGCTGCTTAGTCCACCCTTTTTGAATAAATTCCATAGTTTATGTCTTTGTACTTATTTTATCCATTGTTTCTCCCAAAAATATTAACCTTTTATTGATAATCGATGTGAATACTTTACTAAATATACTTAACAAAGTGATGCCTCTATAATTACCCATATTATTCAAATCACCCTGTTTATGTAAGGGAACTATAACACCAACTGACCACATTTGC
Organism: Steromphala cineraria; assembly: GCA_916613615.1. Taxonomy (NCBI): domain Eukaryota; kingdom Metazoa; phylum Mollusca; class Gastropoda; order Trochida; family Trochidae; genus Steromphala; species Steromphala cineraria. Next base: position 11,401,738 of record OU744730.1, read on the forward strand.
GGAAATGAACCCCGCTCTAGAATAGGTTAAATAGAAGCTCAAAATATGGTAACAACAACTCCGAAGAGTATTTTAAAAATTCAAACACTAGGTCAAGATCTCTCTGATGCCCTACATCCTTGTCTAAATCCGTATTTCTTAGTGCTGTGTGAATCTGAAGAGTGTATTATTTACCTTGTAGAGGTGGGGCAGATGGCCCAATTATACTAACTGGGCTTAGATAAAAGATATAAATAAAAACAATTTTCAAGGTTAAGTGAAGGAAAGTGAATTTCAACTTTATTTCGTATCTTTAAGTGTGCTTAAGATCTGAGGAGAGTAGCAACGTTTGTTTGTACTGAGACGCTAGATGGCTTTTTACTGGAAATGGTTTTCAACCATTCTCTTGGTATTAAAATCCTAGCCATAATCTTGAAAACATTTGGCCATATTCTGCAATTGTCTCTACATCGATCCATCCATCGGTGGTTAAATATAAATAACACATTCATCATCAATCAACTATTCTTATCTGAAATAAATGTAAATTGCAAAAGAGAGTGGTTGTCACGTCTTGACAAAGCCAAGAGTTATAATTCCCATTTTAAACCTTTTAGAATAAGATACTTTGATTTCAACCATCGAGAGTTCTACTTGAAAATTTTCTGCTTGAAACAAGGGTTCCTAAGAAAGAAAAGACTCTTGTAAAATCTGTAGGGACAGAATCGCTTTCGCATTGCTACTCAAAAGAGACCTTGCTGAAAACATCGACTTCAATTGTTCTTTGAGAAATTTGAAGATATTTTTAATTGTGTGGAAAGGGGGAGGGGAGATTTCAAGTATTTGTATCCAATAAAGTGTTCGCTCATATATTTAAAAATTGTGTTTTTCAGTTTTTAATCAAACTGGTGTGATTGTTTCAAAATAAGTTACCAGAACCATTTTTCAACGAGAGTTATCTTGCCATTAGCCCTGACGCTGAGTTGCGAGATCAAATTGATGTTTGTAGTATATCTATCTCCAAATAGTGAGTTGCCATATTCATTTTTCAATGTAGGTTTAGTTTGCCATTAATCCTTATATTGATTTACAGATTCAATGCCATGGTTGCACGATGGATATCTTGTAGTTCCCAGTCAGTGATGAAGTTTCATATCCATCTCTTTTTCTGGATCTCGAAGAATGAAGAGGACGTGGAAATGATGTTGAAGATGTCTCAAATATGAAGCAACGTTACGAAAGGGGGATTATCAAGCATCTGAACTTTCAAATGACATATGGATTGCTTGCTAAAGTGTCTTTAATTCATCTATATGTCTGCAATATTAAAAATATTGTTCCAAAAACAGATATTTCGAGTGGAATGTTTTCTATCCAAAAGAAACAATGAAATTGAAAATTTCAATAAAAAATTGATTTCACTCATTTCAGTGTACAGATCATGATGTTATAAAACATGTATTAAATCTTCAACCTTCATAACGCACTGACCTTGTAACAAACAGGAACGAATTTTTAAAATATATTATACTTGCATTCATACGAATACATCAGTATATTTATACCCCCGCTACGAAGAAGTTGGGGGTATATAGCGGTCAGCGCGTCTGTCCGTCCGTTCCGTCACACTTTTTGTTCCGCTCATTACTCAAATACTATTTGTTCAAATGTCACGAAACTTCATATGTGTAATCACTATGGTCCCTAGATGTGCCTTTTGTATATTTCTGTCAGATGCCCTCATTATCTTGTTAGATTTTAGACTTCTTTGTTGTAGAAGTGACTGTTTGAGGAAGTTATTTTTGTTCTGCTCTTAACTCGAGTACTATATGTTCAAATGTTGCGAAACTTTATATATGTAATCCCTACAGTCCTTAGATGTGCCTTTTGTTAATTTTGGCCAGATTCCATGATCAATATTTTAAATTTTCAACTTCTTTATTGTAGAAGTGACTCTTTGAGGAAGTCATTTTTGTTCCGCTCATAACTCTGATACTATTTCTTCCAATGTGATAAAACTGTAGATATGTAATGGCTATGGTCCCTAGATATGCCTTTTGTCTATTTCAGTCAGACCACTCTCATTATTATTTTAAGATTTCGATTTCTTTCTTGTAAAAGTGACTCTTTGAGGAAGTCATTTTTGTTCCGCTCTTAACTCTGATATTTTTTGTTCAGATGAGCCATTCGATGTACTCTCAGTATTTTTGTATGGTTAACTTCTTTCTTATGATACAGTCACATTGAAAGGACATCGAAGATTTTATTAATACAATAATGACTATATAAGAATCATAAATGTCTGAAAAAGACATTGTTAGTTTCATAAGAGCGTATATAGCTTACATGCAATCAGGAAGTCTATATCTGCATTTTCATTGACTTTTAAACAAATTAAAACAGTTTTGCAATTTTGTAGGAATCCTTACTAAGTGAAGTTGTATCTTAGTTTCTATAATCACTTAGGGAAGCGGGGGTATAAAAAGTGAGCTTACTCACTAATTCTCTTGTTTTTAAAGGGTCTGCAATGGCTGAAAAAGATAACATTCATATATATCATATTCATATTCATATGGCAGTATAGCAGTATGGCAGTATGGCAAAATGGTTATTGTTTTTTTAATGAACTTCTCAAAATGTTATTCCATCAGGCAATTTTTCCTTTAGCTAATCTCTCTTGAAAAAAGACGTTAATTTGAAAGTCGACCACATAGAAGACATCATTTAAACGGTAATCAGAGGGTAAGGATGGTCAGCCCGAGATAAAACTAATAATGTCAATTTGATATATGAGAGTTATGTGCTTTAGCCTTGTTTTTTTCGAAATCTTGTATATCTAATGATAGATAAACTTGCGTCTTGATTTCTAGGAAAACAGGTTATGTTGAAAAAACAAACTTGTTTGTTTGTCTGACAAATTTGACATAAGACGCTTGAAAGAATCAAAGATGGTAAAAGTTGGATTTTTTGTAACTTGGTGCGTCTCATATTGATGCCTTAAGATGGCCGTCAGTGTAAGAAATGCAGAATATTATAGGAGTGTCTTTTACAAACTATTTTACATATCGATGCACAGACTGAGACCATATTGTTACACAAGTATGGAAGGATCTACTTTCAAAGAAGGGCTGACTATCCACTAGCATCCACTCTAATCGACACAACACAGTGGATTATAAGGAATGAAACATATGGTTATCACTGCCAGTCATTTGATTGATTGACGTACACACGATGTGCAGTTGGACCCTTCTTAGCTTCAGCAACAATCTACTTTTTGTCAAATCAGCACTTTGTAACATGTCTGAAGAGAACATTGACATAGTCACAGCCATATCATGATGACAACATAAAAGCAAATGGCCTGATACATAAAGTAAAGATAACAAAGGTGTTAAAGTATATCTCTTTTACTTAAGCTAAACATATCCCAGACAATTCATTTGCACCATATTTATCTTTATTGAAATGCATCACAACAAAAGTCAGTCTTTCATCGTATTAACGCTTTTAGCCTCTCCAACGGGCACAACACAGTGGATTCTAAGCAATGAAATAGATGGTAATCACTGGCAGTTATGTGATTGATGTACACATGAAATGCAGTTGGACCCTTCTCAGTGTCACTACAAACTACTTTTTGTCTAATCAGAACAAGTCTGATGAGAACATTGACTCTTCAAAAAGTGCATAATATGTGGTTTTTCAACAGGTGCAGTCTTTTGATTTCACATGTGTCTTGGTGTTTTTAGATACAAAGGCAATTTTAAGTGATTTACAGTAATATACTTAAAAACTTTTTATCTGGTGTGTTTTCTCAAAATATCTGGAAAAAGATAAAAGTTTGTCAAGGAAAAGTGAATTAACTTTCAGAATGTTTATTTCATCTGACTATGACTTTCAGTTTCTATAGTTATTAAATAGCATTTGTGTCTCAAATGACCATAACAAATATGCCAAACATTATCAATTGTGGTATTATTGAAAGGGTTTGGAATAGTTGTCATTTAAAGGGGCAGTAGCACGTTTTAGGGGGATATAAGATGATGTCAGGAAAATGACTTTAAGTGAATCTTTATTATTTGTTCTCCGACTATGGTTGATTGATATGTGTAGTGAGATTTGTGACACCTTCAAAATAATACATTTAGCAACTTCCTGTCAAAAGTTTATATTTTATGATAACAAGCATGGAAACCATAAGGAAGTAAGAACAACGTACACAGTTGACATTTCAATAGCTGAAAAGGCCATATTCGGTCAGTAAGAAATCTTGTGAAGCCTCAAATGGTGAGTACCTAAGAGAGACAGGTTAAAAAGTCACTAATATCGAGTGTTGCCACCTCTAGCCTGGATACAAGCCCTGCCCTGCCACGAATCAGTCTCCAAATGTCACCTTGGAGAATATTCTGCCACTCCTGGACCAATACAGCCCCAAGGTCACGTAATTATTTTATCAGTAATCGCAATTATCAAAAATGTAGTAGCAGTTTGCTGGTTTTTGGTATCTAAAAGCCTCGTTTCATTTGAAGCGATTAAAGCGAAACAAACACACTAGTACTCTGTTAAGTCTGACAAAACATAGGAGTGTTGAAGGACGACTATTTGACATTGACATTACCGTTTGCGAATTGACACTAATTCAATCACTTAGTATTGTGTCTCATTCATACAGATTCTTGCGATTATGTCTATGCACTGTAGTTGTTTGGTAACTGATACAGCTGCGTTCCTTAAGTTCGTTCACTTGAAGAGTAGTCAGTGTAAATATCATGTGCTTTTCATTAAGTTATGAGGTCATTGAAATAACTTCAATTTTTAGCTTTGTTTTGGATTGTCCTGTCTGGCCTTAAAAGTTAAGCGTGATGAAATAGACAGCAGGGTATATATTTTATATTTCATTTTCTAAAGTTTCGATTAAGATATTGTCTCTGAAGAAATATCAGCACAATAACATTGGCTTAATGCGAGGAATAAATATAACGTGTATTTAAAGCTGATTCTTATTTATGAAAATGTTTGTAGTGAAAATGAAGATTGTTGTCTTTTATATTATGTTCTCAACTTTCTTATTAACCAAACTTGTTACATCTAAATATTTTTACCTACCTCTCATATATAAAACATTTATTTTGATGTTTTCTCAGCCTTGCTCTCTTCTCCTTAATGGGTGTTTTGAATATTTTTATCTCTCCTGATAACTCTTAGAATTCTAACTGATTTTATTAATTGTTAACATAGATACATCCATTCATCTTTAAATATCATATAAATATATTTGAAAGAAATCAATTTACCGGGAGGAGGTCATATTTTTTGCAAAACATTTATAGAAAACAAACAACAAATGGCAAAAACATATCTCTTGAGATAAACAGAAATTAAACCGTATTCACATTGACTTATAGAATTCTCCTCCAACAGATAAAGTTTGTAATTTATGACTTCTCGTTTCAGGAGCTTATGCTGGCTGGCAGAGAAGATAATAGAATTTACTTGGGAATAAGTTGCTTCAGACAGGGCTCATTAATTCGAGAGATGTGATTGCAATGGCATTTAAACAGCCGTCTCTTTTTATCTTGTACAAGAAACTCCTTGAAGGTTGTGATATACATTTCTCGGCATTCACTTTTAAATCTCCCTTTAAACCACTTGGGCAATCGAAAAATATCAGGTTACTTACTAAATATACAGAATTTGGCTAACATTTTTAAGGTAGAAGATAAATTTCTTAGTTTTGATCTTTTAATTAATTCATGTTCCTTTACAATCTCTTGTATAAAGCATTATTTCTTGAGCAAACTACAATATGGCATCACTGTTAGTGTTTGTCTTACCTGATTGATTCCAACAAAAGAAATCGTATGAAGAACATAGCATTTAAGCATCATTAGTTTTGTCTTACCTGATTGAGTTATAGCTTGAGAATTAACAAGGACTACACTCACATACACATGCAGTTCATTGCGAATTTTCTTAAATAATGTCTGTTCAGTCCAACATTTTATTTGGTGTGTTAAAAAGTCGGACGTGTTACGTATTTCTAGTAACTTTATACCAAAATAGTTTGCAAATTGGTCTGTAGTAGAGTGAAACCGAATATCAGACGTTTCGAAAGATATCCTTAACAACGATTGCTCAAGATGGAATTTCACGATGAGAAGGAAAGATTGATATAGCCCACTCCCACGACATCATTAATCAATGATGATCCAACACAAAGATTTCTCGACAAATTAATCATTGTTGGAAAGCCAATAGCTGCATGATATGTTAGTTGAGCCAAGTTAACGCCAACTATTTTAAGGGGCAGTAGCATGTTCTTTGATAATTTTATATTTTAAAATGTTCACTGATAATTGTTCGTTAATGCTAATTGCCCAAAGTTTGCTCAAACAAACATTTCACGACTCGGCAGTGATTGTGATGGCGCATTAAATTTTACACTGTGAATCTCCAAAGAAGCTTCGAATCAAGAAGCAGATATATGCATATTGGCAAAACAGATAAAGTCATGATTTCGGAAGATGACTTACATCTTCTTTGTTTTTTTAATACCATGACCTTCATCCTCGACGTTATCTGGCAGCATGATTTTGTTATTTTGTTCTGAAGATAATTAGGTGATGTTTCTTTTATCGTTGAGTGTACATATCTTCTTACATGAACTAAATCTTTTATAACAATTTTTTTTATCTGGATTGAGGTCAGAATAACATCTTCCATTATGTCACGTACACAGCTATCAGATTTCCAATCGTGATCGATCATATTATCCAGGAAGTCGTTTATCTCAGAATGTTATTTTTTTAAATGTAAATTATTTCTTACGAAAGAATAGATTGATCATTTGTCCAATGGTCAGATAGTTATGTCACAATTGAATGACAAATCTGTGAAGTAAATAACGAGCTTTTTGTATACTACCAGTTACATTTTTGCTTTAGTTCCACTTGAATATTGTAGGCGATTTATCATGCATTTTGAAATGACTTTCATAACACAATGATACACGTAATACACGGGGCGAATTTAAACAGCAAGCTGTAGACCCTATTTTTGGAGCAGTTACGTTATTTAACGTTTCCCTTTAATTGTTCTTATTCGATGTATGTTCTTTGAATTCTTTATATTTTGTAGCCATACATATACTGACACACAAAAAAGAAGACAAAAACTTACGTAAAACCTTTGATAAAGTCTTGTTGATTTGATATCCCGCATATTCAATGCGTATATACAAATTAGAAGATTTTTTGGAATTCGTGAATGTTTCGACCTATGCAAATCACTTACGTTTGCTTTTTGGAAAAATCGAAAGTTCATTTCAGTAGTTTGAATCTCACTAATGGCCGTTTAGAGACGGGCGATTTGATTGGTGAACGAAGTCATCTGAGATCTATAATCTGCTTAACGTAGTGAAGAAATTATGATAACATTTCAATGAGATTGACACATCTTGTATCTTACAATCCATCCCATTCTTACAAAAAATATATATTAATTGATTTTCATTTCCCTTATCTACTTGGGATCAACTCATTGCATCATTAAATGTAAATAAATCAACAGTTCACCCTTTGAAGAGTATCTTATTCAAGATAACATACCTGAACGTCCACGTTGCATTTCAAGAGAAAATCGTGAATTAACGAGCATACTCCAAATCTACTTATTCCGGAATAATACCACTTCCAACAATATTTCCGATAAGAGATGTCCAAAATAAATAATAACGGAATTCTAATGGTCGTGATAAATGTGGCTGTAAACAATGGACACTTTGTTGTATCACTGTATATTCCAACCAAAAGCATTTCAAATGAACATTTTACTTTAATTTTACTCTATTACTCTACATTTTTCTTCTTTTAAAATCATTGCCAGATGATGATTTGATTGATTAGCATGTAATAAGTGTTTCCAATATTGTCCGTTATATACCTTTTCGAATAGCAGTGTAACAAAGTAAAAAAAGGAAACATTTGAAAATTGTGGTTAGTTCACTTATATCACGATGTATGAATAAATCTTAAATAATCTTGAAGAAACATGTTATTTGCAAACTTAACTAATTTATATAATGTTTTGAGATAACTGTATTTGCAAACCTTCCTTCAAAACATTCTCTAACAGAGTTACATCCATTGATAATTATAAGAATTATCGATATCATACTTTAATTTCAAGGCTGAGAGAAATAGATAAAACTTGAATGCATTGTCTAGCGTTTTCTAAAAGAATGAGGCTATCTCTTGAAAATGAAAACAATTTTAATGAATTGCATTAAATTCATTTATAAAAAAATTCGTTATGGTGGTAGTAACTTTGCTGAAGCTGTGCCAGACTTATCCCTAACTGCAATCATTAAAAGTGTTAAAATGAATGTATTTTTCGTTTGATTCTTCATACCTTATAACACCGATTACAGCCATTGGATTAAATACATATTTCACTGAAATACTCAATCCTTTAACACTTCGTAGTGTAGCTATAAGAACAAATCAATTTTGATAATCCTAGCTACATCTGTGAGTACATTGTCAGATTAACATATCCGTTATCTTGATTTTTCAATTTAATTTGGTTTCAAATATCTACAGATGTTCGCCGTGCTCCCTTAGATAACTCTGTTGATGAGGACCTATTAACTTAAGTGAAACGTACAAAAACGGATATAAAACGTTAGAAACAAATAAAAGAATCAAAGATTGCTGGATTCACTTTTAATGTTATTGTAATGAATCAGAATAACCGACAGTTTTGTAGTTCACCTTTTGCATTATTGAAGATTTACTGTACAGATAGAGCCTTTCAGATAAAACTAACTGCATTTCCTATCCAAATGCATTTTTTTTACGTCTAGACCGGGAAATTTACTTTCCTAGTTATGTTAAAGAGAATTTTGTTATCTCGTTATTTCTGATATGTCGAAAGCCATTGTTCTCGTTTACATGTATTTATCAACAAAACATGCAAGCTCGCATTCCGAACTAGCTGAAATTTTAAAAAGTTTTTCACCAGGCTAACTTTAATTTTCTTTTTTATCTATGAACTCTGTATCTTGTACAGGGCCCATTGCACAAGACACTAAATTTACCTTCAGTCACTAAGGTAAATTTAGTGTATTGTTAAAGGATTGCACCAAGGCTAACCTTACTGTTACGTCGTTTTATGCACTCGGCCCCTGGTATGTTTCCTTTCAGAACTTGTCATTAAATATCAATCAAAGAGCACATGCGCGTATTTGAAATAACTTTCTATATGACCCATATGGCGACTTATAATGTAAAGTAGTGACATATCACTTTTGCTTTACAGTGAATGTTGTACCACAATTCCGAGACATCATAAAACCATTGTTCGTGACGTCGCAAAAGCAGGCAATTTTCGCGCTATTACTTAAAAAATATATGGAATAAAAGAGTTAATCATATGACATTTACCAAACGCCTGCAAATTTGTTGTAAAACCCTCGTCCTCGGATGATATAAGCTATAATTTATTACCAACCCTCACACGATGCCACATTGTGATATTTTACAGCGATTATGTGTAAAAACGCTACAAGAATAACTTTAAAATAGTGTGTAGTTATGTCAGCCGTATCATACTCAATCATAAACTCATTAAAAACAAACATTTAATAAATGGAAGCTTGATTGGTATCTTCTTTTTCCTTTTCTAGAAATTTCTATCCAGATGTTGAATACTTTACAAGACGATTCTAAAGATACATGTTAATGCAAACCCACTGCCCTGCCTCTTCCCCCCACAAAACAATATCTTAAAAGCTAAACAAACGCTCATACAGAATATTTTTGGTAAAATAAAGAGTTGTCATTATTAAATATCATAATGATTTTTTTTATTTGTTAACCAAACAGAATAAGAAAACTTTCATAGAGGTATTGTCATGGGAACAAAATTGAGGAAAATTCTAAAAATCTACAGAATATTTATACTACTAGTTACCATTGTCATGAGAAAGAGACACACCGAATACGTTCTAAATACGTATTCTCATCATGAAATCAAATTAAAGTTAGAATAGATATTTTCCAGGCACATAAACAGTGAAAATCTTTAACCACAGTATAATTAACAAGAGCAGACAATTGGTGCTGTGACCAGGCTTCTAAATTGATATATGTCTAAAAATTGCATTATATTATTATAATCACATTATTTTATATCAGTATTTTTGTCATTCACGGAAAATCTTTCAATTACATCTTTATCTCGATCAACGTTTTTGGATATCCACATAAGCGTTGTAATTTGTGATACAAGGAGATATGATTTATAGAAATTGGATTTATCTAGCATGTATGATTAAAATCGAAACCAGAAACCGATATCACTTAACTTGAGAAACGTGCTTTTAATGTTTTGAAACCGAAATTGACATATTGGGTTTTTTCTTCACAAAACTGGAAAATATGTATATTCGGATTTTACACATGGTTCTAACTGCGCTCCAATTTTAAGAATTTTTATTAACTTTACAAACCTTAAAGGAGCAGTTGCACGTTTTTAGAGGGATAAAAATTTGATGTCAGGGAATTGAAAATTAATTGTTCCAATTGATAGACAATGTATTTAAACTGAATGAAGCAGTAATAAATTAGCCAATGGACTTTATGTTAATCTTTGTAATTTGTTCTCTGACTATGGATGATTGTTGTGTGTTATGAGAGCTTTGACACTATTAAATAATACATTTAGCTGTCAGTGAAAATTTTGAAATATAAACTTTTAAAAAAAAACGCGCTTCTGCCCCTCTTATGCTTTTCACTACGAGACGAATTACCACGAATAATCATGAAAGGGAAACCTTTTACAATCGTGAACATTCATAGACAATTCGTAAGTTATTCTTTGAATTTCGTAGTCATATGCTACAACTTTGATATCATACATACAGAACTACGTCTGCAGAATTTATTCTAGCATATCGCATAAAAAATGTGTACCCCGATAGATTGCACCGTGGACAAAAAGAATGCTAGATTTATGTTACAGTGTACTTTAAAAAGATATTTTCAGATTTTCTGTTATAACAAATGGACATATTTCTTTTGACCTTTCAAATCATCTATTTAATATACATTATACGACTTCAAACGTAATAAACAACTGTAATGACAGCTTGAAAGAAATCGTGTTCACTATTACTGCTATATTTGGAAAAAGCAATCTTGCAATTCTTTGGCAAATCGATATCATTTTATTATGTACACATGTATATTTCTGACCAAGGGCAAGCCTTATTGTGTAATGGAAGACAAGAGTAATTCTATGGATTAACAACTTCTTTATTGGATGGTGGCGACGTTTCGGTATAGATTCTTATACCGTTATCAAGCATATGGTGAAAAATGAGGAATACAGCAATTTATACAGTTTGGTATGATAATGAGAAAACAATAACAGTAACAACAGGATAAGGTAACAATACATCAAAGGATAATTTACATGAAGTTTAAGAAAACATAGGATGAGTGGGATACCAGTTTGTGAGTGAGTTAATTAGGCAGATTAGCGAAGCCAGTTGAGTAGATAGGATTAATTATGGGCGGATTAAATGGTTGTAAGCTGATGGGATGTAATAGCCTTGATACCATCAACTTCTAGAATGCCACTCAAACAGCTTATTGTGTAATGTTTCAACACAAATAAATCACGTTGAGGAGGATGCTTTTGTCATGAAATCATTTATTGTTGATAATCCTTGGAAATGTTGAGCAATCATATATATAACGTCTTAGTTTCGTAAGAGTATTTTAATTTTAATATCCAAACGAATACGCTTGCCAAGACATTGTTAAGTTTTCAACTTTCCCTAATGACTGGAATATTGACAAAGCGTCATGAAACTTACTCAGTGAGACAATGCTAAGGATTTTCTAAATCTGATAAATTAATTATTTTAATTGTGCTATTTTCATACAATCTCAATAATGTCTGAATAACATGACAACGGTAAAGTGTTTTTAAAAGGAAATTGTATACAAACAGTATTGTCTGTATATCATGAACGCATTCTTGCTTGTTTATTTAGAGTCCTCTTTGTTTAAATCACCACAAAATGTTATATATCTGTTTATATCAGAATGGTATAACCATAAGAATTTTGCTTGTGGTTTAAAACATATTTATTTCAAATAAGAATTGTATTGGTAAACAAGCTTAAAGCTGATGTCAAAACCGCTCCAAAAACAAGATAAGGAACATGTCATGGTTTATTTACAAAATATTAGTATTTAGCTATTGTTTGTTTAACAGTTTCAAATTAGGAAAAAAACCTGTTTCAATTTAGTTCAATTTATAAAACACTTAATTGTATCAACAAGTTTTGATACAAATGTTTTTGAAAAGTTTGTTTAAAAAGTTATCAAATAGAAGAATAATTTCTGTCTGGTGTAAAATATGAAGATAATCCATTATTATAATATACAAAAATTCAAATACCATTCAACTTCATTGGATAGTTTATACTAAGAAAGGACACGGGAATTTTCTATTAAGCAACGTATACTATTTGCTACAAATGATTGGCGAAACCTGCGTCTATACGGTAGTGAAGAGTAACAGTGTGGGTTAAATCATTTTTCAATTAATTTGGTTTCATCTAGCTGATGCTGTAGACAACTTCAAAATGAGACATACCAAATAATGAACATTTGAAAACCTACATGTTGACATTTAAACAGATCCCTTAGCTTTTGAATTTTCACAATTTCTTGTGTTTGTGTTCAGATTTTATGAATCGTGAAAAAGAGTGAATACTTAAATAAGCGTTGTACAGTCCGTTCGCCAATTGTTTGTGTTTATTGTTTAAAATAAAACAATGTTTAAACCAATCACTTTAAAAAAACATTGCTGCTCAGTATAACTGCCGAGACAACTAATAGGTAGGAGAGGTAAGTTTGTTTTGTGATTTTTCATGGTTAAATAACATCGTTCTGATTATGTGTGATACACTGAACAGCCTGAAATAACACTTGATATAACTGGGAACTGTCATTTGATGTTGTGTATTATGGAGCCGGATGTTACATATAAAACAGGTGTGAGGTGTCAGTTTATTGTCGTCCAGTGACTCTAGTCATGTGTTGTAACAGGTCATATTACTGCCGGCTATAATTTTGGAAACTACGTATAACTGATATTTCTTACGCAGTTTGAAACACCACACCGTTTAATAAATGAATTGGTTAATAAAAGATTAAATTTATTTTTTTAAATAATAATGTTTATTATTAATTATATGTCATAGAATATTGTCTTGCGGTTGCATGTCTATTGTTACAGGATATTTGAAAGACAGATTTTTATTTTATTTGTTTTATTTTTAATTAATTGAAATTGAAATTATTTAGAAATTTCCAAAGAAAACAGTAATCCAATACAAAAAAATGTGTTGTAATGATGATTTAGTAATAATGTTATGACATATGCAAAAGCTATTCTATTCAGAATTTCTAGATGCATTAATTTGTTACCAAAACAACTCACTGTCACAGTGAGATAACTCAATCAATCATGATAAATTAGAGCCGCATTATAGCAGTTTAAATAATGTATATGATTAAACAAACAACTCAATCAGAGAAACCGAAGAGTTGACGTAAACCGGTTCACTGTCACAGTCAAGCTCCGTACAGCGATGAATAATCAACACTGCTGCGGAGCTTAGGAGAGACTCGGCACACGGTAGCGAGTCACTAATTAATAAATGTGATGCGACACATTTACGGGGACGGCGTCTCGCTTTAAGCTTGTCTGCTTTGACTGAAGTGAAAACTATCTAAACACTAGGTCAAGATCTCTCTGATGCCCTACATCCTTGTCTAAATCCGTATTTCTTAGTGCTGTGTGAATCTGAAGAGTGTATCATTAAGCTGGTAGAGGTTGGGCAGATGGCCCAATTAGACTAACTCGGCTTAGATAAAAGATAAAAATAAAAACATTTTTCTAGGTTAAGTGAGGGAAAGTGAATTTCAACTTTATTTCGTATCTTTAAGTGTGCTTAAGATCTGAGGAGAGTAGCAACGTTTGTTTGTACTGAGATGCTAGATGGCTATTTACTGGAATCGGTTTTCAACCATTCTCTTGGCATTAAAATCCTAGCCATAATCTTGAAAACAATTGGCCATATTCTGCGATTGTCTCTACATCGATCCATCCATCGGTGGTTAAATATAAATAACACATTCATCATCAATGAACTATTCTTATCTGAAATAAATGTCAATTGCAAAAGAGAGTGGTTGTCACGTCTGCCTTGACAAAGCCAAGAGTTATAATTCCCATTTTAAACCTTTTAGAATAAGATACTTTGATTTCAACCATCGAGAGTTCTACTTGAAAATGTTCTGCTTGAAACAAGGGTTCCTAAGAAAGGAAAGACTCTTGTAAAATCTGTAGGGACAGAATCGCTTTCGCATTGCTACTCAAAAGAGACCTTGCTGAAAACATCGACTTCAATTGTTCTTTGAGAAATTTGAAGATATTTTTAATTGTGTGGAAAGGGGGAGGGGAGATTTCAAGTATTTGTATCCAATAAAGTGTTCGCTCATATATTTAAAAATTGTGTTTTTCAGTTTTTAATCAAACTGGTGTGATTGTTTCAAAATAAGTTACCAGAACCATTTTTCAACGACAGTTATCTTGCCATTAGCCCTTATACTGAGTTGCGAGATCCAATTGATGCTTGTAGTATATGTATCTCTAAACAGTGAGTTGCCATATTCATTTTTCAATGTAGTTTTAGTTTGTCATTTATCCTAATATTGATTTACAGATTCAATGCCATGGTTGCACGATGGAAATCTTGTAGTTCCCAGTCAGTTGTGGTATAATGAGGGATGCTGATATCAGGTTGCAAGAGTTCTTCATTTAGCAACCTAATAGCCCTTGTGGTGGACGCAGATGGATCAATCCCAGGAACTTGTTCAAGGTGACGATATAGGTTACAAGACTAGACAAACAAATCACTTTGTCCATAAATGATGAAGTTTCATATCCATCTCTTTATCTGGATTTCGAAGAAAGAAGAGGACGTGGAAATGATGTTGAAGATGTCTCAAATATGAAGCAACGTTACGAAAGGGGGATTATCAAGCATCTGAACTTTCAAATGACATATGGATTGCTTGCTAAAGTGTCTTTATTTCATCTATACATGTATGTCTGATATTTTAAATATATTTCTAAAAACAGATATTTCGAGTGGAATATTTTCTATCCAAAAATTGAAATTTCAATAAAAAATTGGTTTCCCTCATTTCAGTCTACAGATCATGATGTTATAAAACACGTATTGAATCTTCAACCTTCATAACGCACTGACCTTGTAACAAACAGGAACGAATTTTTAAAATGTATTATACTTGCATTCATACGAATACATCAGTATTTTTATACCCCCGCTACGAAGTAATCAGAGAGTAAGGATGGTCAGCCCGCGATAAAACTAATAATGTCAATTTGTTATATGAGAGTTATGTGCTTTAGCCTTGTTTTTTCGAAATCTTGTATATCTAATGATAGATAAACTTGCGTCTTGATTTCTAGGAAAACAGGCTATGTTGGAAAAACAAACTTGTTTGTTTGTCTGACAATTTTGACATAAGACGCTTGAAAGAAAATCAAAGATGGTTAAAGTTGGAGTTTTTGTAACTTGGTGCGTCTCATATTGATGCCTTAAGATGGCCGTCAGTGTAAGAAATGCAGAATATTATAGGAGTGTCTTTTACAAACTATTTTACATAACGATGCACAGACCGAGACCATATTGTTACACAAGTATGCAAGGATCTACTTTCAAAGAAGGGCTGACTATCCACTAGCATCCACTCTAATCGACACATTACAGTGGATTATAAGGAATGAAACATATGGTTATCACTGCCAGTCATTTGATTGATTGACGTACACACGAAATGCAGTTGGACCCTTAGCTTCAGCAACAAACTACTTTTTGTCTAATTAGCACTTTGTAACATGTCTGAAGAGAACATTGACATAGTCACAGCAATATCATGATGGCAACATAAAAGCAAATGGCCTGATACATAAAGTAAAGATAACAAAGGTGTTAAAGTATATCTCTTTTACTTAAGCTAAACATATCCCAGACAATTCATTTGCACCATATTTATCTACCATATTGAAATGCATCACAACAAAAGTCAGTCTTCCATCGTATTAACGCTTTTAGCCTCTCCAACGGGCACAATGCAGTGGATTCTAAGGAATGAAATAGATGGAAATCACTGGCAGTTATTTGATTGATGTACACAGGAAATGCAGTTGGACCCTTCTTAGTGTCACTACAATCTACTTTTTGTCTAATCAGAACAAGTCTGATGAGAACATTGACTCTTCAAAAAGTGCTTAATATGTGTTTTTTCAACAGGTGCAGTCTCTTGATTTGACATGTGTCTGGGTGTTTTTAGATACAAAGGCAATTTTAAGTGATTTACAGTAATATACTTACTTTGGTACACAAAATGAATTAAAGCTGTTCACACAAAATGGCAGCCAGTGGATTTTATGTTAATCTCCACACTTTGTCCTCTGACTATGGATGATTGGCTCGTGTCATGAGATTTTCGACACTGTTAAAATAATACATTAAGCATTAACTTACAATTATCAGTGAAAACTTTAAAATATAAAATATTCATAAAACGTGCTACTGACCCTTTAAGGGTCGGTTCATAACACATAGCACGTATTACCAAATTCAATAAGCCAAGTAGTTAACCAATGTTATGGAAAGGTATTTAGATCGATGAATTTGGAAAATTTACGCTTTTTAGTGCGATAAATCACAGGTGGGTAGTTAATAGACTATTATATTTATTAACAGCAAATGTAAATGATTACAATGATTTAAAATGATTCGTGAGATTTAAAGAATAGTAACCTACAAGTTTATGTTGGTAAACAAACACCTGCTATTGTCATAGCTTATCACCCTTGCTAAATGTCTGCTTAAATATTTGAATCAAATTCAATATTCAAATATTAATATTCAAATATAAGTCATCTTAATCTATAAACACAACTGTATAAATGTCAACTGTGAACTATTGTTCTCTATCTAATACGTCTGCACCTTGTTCAGCGTAAGGGCACCTTTTTCAGTCTAAGGGCACCCTTTTCAGTCTCAGCGCACCTTATGCAGTCTAAGAGCACCTTATTCAGTCTTAGAGCACCTTATTCAGTCTTAGAGCACCTTATTCAGTTTAAGAACACCTTGTTCAGTCTTAGTGTACCTAATCAGTCTAGGACCACCTTGTTCAGTCCTAGTGTACCTTATTCAGTCTAAGAGCACTTTTTACAGTCTATGAGCACCCTTTTCAGTCTAAGAGCACATGTTTTAGACTTAAAGTACTTTATTCAGTCTTTCAACAAGTCCACAGCAGCTATACATGACGGATGTGCAAAATTACATATCATTTCTTTAATTTTAAATGCGCATTGTATGTATTTCCTTTAGAAACTTTTGTACCTGGGTTGAGGATTATGATGTATTTATCCATACCCTGCAGGTATAAAAGTTTCTCATGTACACACTGTTTAAAATCACTTCAATCTGCTGAAGAAGGTCATTGCAAGATGTGTATATTTGGAAGGAAGCCAGTTCGTGTTTACAGCTATGTCAAGGCCTCATTAGGTTGTTTATTTCTTCTTGATTACAAGAACATGTGTAATATCTTCTATAGTTACATAAGGATCTTCTAATCTTTATTGTTGGTTAATAGACAAGTATTTCTTTTATGTGAAAATTGATTGTCCTACTTTATGAATAATCACCTTCTAAAATGTAAAAGATTTAAATAATTGGCATTTCTTCATCATTATTTTACTTCCATAAAACCAGTTCTCTTTTATATACCTACGTATATCATTTAATTATTTTATGTATCAGTATAGTAAAGAGGTTCTGCGGATTCAATCAGGAGAAGTATATTTGCTCATACATTGTGTGAACCTGGAGAGATTGACAAATTTTGTAAAAGAAACAAAACAATCTATTTTATCTAAATGATTTTATTTTATACACATTCACCATATTTTTATATCTGCTCACACAGGACAGTTGGGACTGAAATTTGTTTTGCAAAATCCGCTCTTTTTACTCTCTTTGCAGTTAAAGTGTTTTATTCTTGATGTTTAGCTTTTTTTCATAAAATTTACATTACTGCCGTTGAAGTGATTAAGATCAAAAGGAAAACGACATAACAATTTAAGTTATGAATTATTTTCATGTAAGAAAACTTATGAGACAACTTGTTAATGAGGTGGGCTATGACTATGTTACTGTTTAAGCTGCTCCTTGTTTGTTCTCATAATACTTATTTTATGTGTGTGATTATCTTAACGTTGCTTACATAAGAGATCAAACACTGCTAAAGTACAATGCTTATGAAAGAAATAAAAACTAAGCCTTTAGGTGGGGCCTCCTTATAAAACAACCAAATCCTGAACTTAGGTTGTTTATTGTATCAGATATTTTTACTCTTTTAATTTGATATTGTATCATAAAGTTTAATGTAGTTTGTCATGTGGTTTATGTTGAATATGTTCTCAACTTTCTTATTAACCAAACTTGTTACATCTAAATATGTTTACCTACCTCTCATATATAAAACATTTATTTTGATGTTTTCTCAGCCTTGCTCTCTTCTCCTTAATGGGTGTTTTGAATATTTTTATCTCTCCTGATAACTCTTAGAATTCTAACTGATTTTATTAATTGTTAAACATAGAAACACCCTTTCATCTTTAAATATCATATATTGTTTATTTGACGGTATGAAAGTAATCAATTTACCAGGAGGAAGTCGTATTTTTTGCAAAACATTTATAGAAAACAAACCACAAATGGCAATAACATATCTCTTGAGATAAACAGAAATTCAGCCGTATTCACATTAATTTATAGAATTCTCCTCCAACCGATAAAGTTTATAATTTATGACGTCTCGTTTCAGGAGCTTATGCTGGCTGGCAGAGAAGATAATAGAATTTACACCGGAATAAGTTGCTTCAGACAGGGCTCATTAATTCGAGAGATGTACTTGCAATGGTATTTAAACGGCCGTCATGTTTTATCTTGTACAAGAAACTCCTTGAAGGTTGTGATATACATTTCTCGGCATTTACTTTTAAATCTCCATTTAAACCACTTGGGAAATCGAAATAAATTCAGGTAACTTACTAAATATATAGAATTTGGCTAATGTTTTTAAGGTAGAATTTCTTAGTTTTGATCTTTTAATGCATGTTCCTTTACAATCTCTTGTATAAAGCATTATTTCTTAAGGAAATGACAATATGGCATCACTGTTACTGTGTGTCTTAGATTTCCACCAAAAGATCGTATGAAGAACATAGCATTTAAGCATCATCAATTTTCTCTTACCTGATTGAGTTATAGCTTGAGAATTAACAAGGACTTCATGTACACTCACATACACATGAAGTTCATTGCGAATCTTCTTAAAAAATGTCTGTTCAGTCCAACGTTTTATTGGGTGTGTTAAAACGTTGGACGTGTTACGTATTTCTAGTAACTTTATACCAAAATAGTTTGCATATTGATCTGTAGTGGATTGAAACCGAATTTCAGACATTTCGAAAGATATCCTTAACAACGATTGCTCAAGTTGGCTTTCACGATGAGAAGGAAAGATTGATATAGTCCACTCCCACGACATCATTAATCAATGATGATCCAACACAAAGAGTTCTCCAAAATAGCATATGTCAGGTTATTTACAGCAAACTTGTAGTACATCCTTTGCGCGGGCGTGTATTCTAAATCTGAATTCTAAATTTCCAATAGCTTAGATTTTGCTAGAAAATGAAGAGCTCTTTCTATGATATTAATGTTATATTTTTTTACAACATATCTTAATTAAGAAAATAATAGATACATTTTAACATAAAATATTAATTACATAAAAGTCTTAAAAGCTATCTCGTTTGTTAATACAACAAATTATTCAGTGTTTGAAAGCAAATAGCTGCATTCAAAGATATTTTGAAAGATCTGTTTGTTGAGCCACGTTAAGGCCAACTATTTTAATGGAATAATTGTCGTACCAAAATGAACGATTCAAATCAATGAGAGAGAAAAAGAGTTTATTCAGTAAAAAAGCCACAGATCAATGACACATAAGATTATACAACATATTGATATAAGCACGTCATACACTATTAGGACCTGAACGGTTGAACAATACAGTTTTTAATGACAAACGAAAATACGTTTACAAGGTTACTGATAACAAAAGAATCTTTTACTCAAATATTTTCGTTAAATTAAGACGGATATGTAAGCTTATATTGGAAGAATAACTTTGCTCAAGTTCTTTTGAAATGTCTATTAAGAACAAGAATGATATGGATGCATATTTACATAAGATATTAATTGCATTAAAGTTTGTTAATACAACAAATTATTCATTGTTTGAAAGCAAATAGCTGCATTCAAAAATATTTTGGAAGATATGTTTGTTGAGCCAAGTTAACGCCAACTATTTTAATGGAATAATTGTCGTACCAGAATGAACGATTCAACTCATTGAGAGAGAAAGAAAAAGAAGCCACAGTTCAATAATACAGTTTTTTTTATATCATAAACTATCATATTAGTTGATATGGTCTCAATAAAATTACTTTGTTGAATTACTGAACTCGACATCAAATTATGAGAACAATATATCTCAACGATATCTTTCATAAGCTTGTTGTTAAACAGGCACAATAGTAGATGGGGGTTTATTAAGGAAGACGTTTAATACATGTCGGTATTCGTTTACAGTGAACTATAGACTTAAAACATTGGCTTCAGGAGAAAGTAAGTTAATGAAACAGAATCGGATTATTGATTGCATCTAACATGTTTTGCTTCAAAACATTTTTCAGATTTAAACCTTCGCTATAACAATATCTGTGCCAATGTGTATGACTGGCGTACAAAAGTGATATTTAGATTGTAAATATAGAATATAGAAGCATATAGAATATTGACTAGCATTGTCTTCATTAAAATGCATTTGAAAATGAAAAATAGAAAAAAGATGAAAAAGAAGAGTTCGAGGAATTTCAAAACTACTTTATTGCATTTGTGCAAATGGAAAATCAATGGAACTCTACCTAACTCCACATTTATGTCTTCGAAAATCCAGAAAAGACAGAGCTTTATGTAATGTGGTGTACCACAATCTGAATGCCCTGGTTGAAACAAAGCAACTGTGTAAAATACATAGAGGATTCTACACGAGCTTTCATTTAATACTTTTTTTGTAAACGAGTTGATGAAACGAGCGATTTTAAATAATTCACGATTTAATGAAAATAGTATTAAATGGCAGGAAGTTAAGTATTTTGTTTATAAGTTTCCCTAAAAATCAAGCAAAATTATCTAAAAATTGCTGAAACAAACATTCCACGACTCAGCGTTTACACTGTGAATCCCCAAAGAAACTTCGAATCAAGAAGCAGAAATATGCATATTGGCAAAAAGATAAAGTCATGATTTCGGAAGATGACTTACATCTTCTTTGTTTTTTACCCTTGTGTAATCCTGATGCCGAATACAAGGTTTATTCATGACCTTCATCTTCGACGTTATCTGGCAGCATGATTTTGTTTTTTGCTCTGAAGATAATTAGGTGATGTTTCTTTTATCGTTGAGTGTACATATCTTCTTACATGAACTAAATCTTTTATAACAATTTGTTTTATCTTGATTGAGGTCAGAATAACATCTTCCATTATGTCTCGTACACAGCTATCAGATTTCCAACCGTGATCGATCATATTATCCAGGAAGTCGTTTATCTCAGAATGTTATTTTTTTAAATGTAAATTATTTCTTACGAAAGAATTATTGATCATCTGTCCAATGGTCAGATAGTTATGTCACAATTGAATGACAAACCTGTGAAGTACATAACGAGCTTATGTTTACTATACATTTTTGTTTTGGTTCAGTTGAATATTGTAGACGAGACGTTTAGAGACGGGCGACTTGATTGGTGGACAAAGTCATCCTCAGCTCGAGCAGTCAAAGGTTACCCTGACGGCTGGGCTTACGGGACCTTTTGAGATCTGTAATCTGTTAAACGTAGTGAAGAAATTATGATATCAATTCAATGAAATTGACACATCTTGTATCTGACAACCAATCTCATTCTTACAAAAAATATATTTTGATTTAAATTGATTTCATTTTCATTACCTACTTGGGATCAACTCATTGCATCATTAAATGTAAATAAATCAACAGTTCATCCTTTGAAGAGTATATTATTCAAGATAACTTACCTGAATGTCCACGTTGCATTTCAAGAGAAACCCATGAATTAACGAGCATACTCCAAATCTACTTATTCCGAAATAAGACCACTTCCAACAACATTTCCGATAAGAGATGCCTAATATGAACGGGATTCTAGAAGGAGGCACTTTAACAAAAGCATTTCAGATGAACATTTGATTTTGATTTTACTCTATTACTTTGAATTATTGTTCTTTTAAAATCACTGCCAGATGATGATTTGATTCATTACAGTGTGAAAACCGCTTCCATTATTGTCCGTTATATACCTTTTCGAATAGCAGTGTAACAAAGTAAAACAAAGAAACATGTGAAAATTGTGGTTAGTCCACTTATAAATAAATAAATCATAAATAATCTTGAAGAAACATGTTTTTTGCAAACTTAACTAATTCATTTAATGTTTTGAGATAATGCATATTAGCTAACCTACTTCAAAACATTTTATGACAGAGTTACATCAATTGATATAAGAATAAACGATATCATAGTTTAATTTCAAGGCTGTTTTACAATTCAGGAGAGAAATAGATAAAACTTGAATGCACTGTCTAGCGTTTTCTAAAGGAATGAGGCTATCTCTTGAAAATAAAAACAATTTATCATAACGCTGGTCCAAACTTTGCTGAAGCTATGCCGGACCCTAACTGCACTGATGAAAAGTGTTCACATTTAAAGGGAGGCTGATCGGATCTGCGAAAAACCTTAAGATTGAGTAAACGCCAGGACGGGCTCTTTGACTTTGTTATTGTTTTGCAGTTGCATGCTGGGAAAATTTCGACTGGTTATACGACTACAATGTGCTGGAATTAAACGCTCTTCTGCTCAACAGATCATGGAATACTATAAGGAATAAACGCATATTTACCATTATGGGTTTGAAACCAGCGGTAATAAATACCTGTTTCAAGAAAGAAGCTGTATTAATTCACAGTGTAACAAATGATCTGGGTCAGACGAAATCTTATGGGATAATTTTATAACTCATTTTCATAAAGATAAGATAAATTTCTAAACGAAAAGTTTTCGAGGTAGGATTTATTACTCAGAGACAGAGACCATAGCAAAATTGGGAAGAAAGATGCTTTCAATGAAACAATGGTAAAATAAACATAGTACCAGGTTAATTTACATCGGTACCTGGTACAATATGAAACATGTTCAGTGAAAGAAAACAACGAACCAGCTTAGTTTGAGAATTAGCGAGCGCCTCCAGCAGGGCTAATAACGAACCTGCTCAGATGATCCATGTATATAATCTATGTTAATTATGTATAATCTTACAGTTTGGGAGTGTGTCCGGAGGAAAAGCTATCATTCATTTAAAATTTTCATTGGTCATATTTAATGTTCTACAACTTCATTGGTTCATTAAACTAGACATTGTGCCGGAGAAAGAAATAACATTTTCATTGGTCAGATGGTGGCGTTCACTAATGCCTACATGGAAGAACGCCTACAGTCTTATCAAAACATCGTCATGCACCAGTGGCTACAACTTCATTGGTTCATTAAACTAGACATTGTGCCCGAGAAAGAAATAACATTTAATTACACAATAATAAGCGTCGATTGTGTATATTTCTTGTCAACTAAGCCAGACACGACGGCGCCATCAAGCAATGGCCCGACAGTTATATGATCTGTTACGACACATGACTAGACTCACTGGACTGGCAGATTCCTTGTCCTCTTCAAGGCACTTTTTAATGTGTATTAGATGTAACTGCAGACTGTTAAA
Organism: Steromphala cineraria; assembly: GCA_916613615.1. Classification (NCBI taxonomy): domain Eukaryota; kingdom Metazoa; phylum Mollusca; class Gastropoda; order Trochida; family Trochidae; genus Steromphala; species Steromphala cineraria. The sequence continues at coordinate 11,425,827 of OU744730.1, forward strand.
TTTATTACTTCTTTGAGAAGCATTTTAGAAATTGGAATGACAAAGACAGTGTCATCGATATATTCCTCTGCATTATTGTAAAATTTATCATACGAATTTAAAACGATGTCATTTAACAACGAAAAATAACATAAAAATTATTAGATGAGAAAATTGCTTTTTTTGTAAACCCCAAGTAGTATGGGGGTTTACATAGTCTTTTTTTCCCGCCCATTTTAACAGTTTTCTAGGTCAACTGACCTATTTTTATTTTTTCACAGGTGCTGACAATGATGTCATGATCTATTTTTAGGTGTCATCATATCTGTTGCTAAGGCTGAGTCATAAACACCTTTTGTTATTGATTATATTTTAACATGCAGGTGTCAATCATGACCTGAGACTGACCAATTTCATTGATAAATTAGAATGTTATATCACATAAAGATTGGACAGATTGACTGAAGGCAAAGTACTGTGCAACAGTTGTTTTGTTAGTTTGGGAACCAGATCACAAGATCAGTGAACATGTAAAAAGACATATTTCTATCAGGAATATGTAAATGGTACTATCAACTAACATGTTGTCCATCTCTTTCGCGAAGATTAATTCACTCTATTACCGTTCAAGAAGACACAGTTTAAAAGGCTGTTGGGTGATCAATAGAATACACCTGTTACAACCAAGAGCACTGAAAATTACAATTTGCTCAATCGTCAAATAATGGATTTTTTAGGGTAATAAAATATTCAGGGTAATAAAACGACCCTAGAATCAATACCAATACAGCATAGTCTCTGTGTGTATTGAATTTTTTCCTAAACCTGCTTTCAAGATATTGATCTGATAGTGACTGCAGTCCATAAAACCGCATGCTTGAGTAAATGCATGGCTTTTACAAGATGTTTATCCTTTTACTTCGAGGACTGACTACTTGTCAACAATGTCACGGTCGACTGAGCAATGTGGGCACTTGGGCTTCGTCTCAAGCTGTTCATGCTTGAGTCTCTCTCTCTATCTCTCTAATCCCATGAGAAAATGATTAGAGATACCTCCCTGAAAATTTGCCCAGCAATGTTAGAATAGAGTAATAATTTTGATAAGCTATAGAAAACAGGGAATTTGAAAGTTCCTGTTACAAAGGGACACTCTAAGCAAATTCTGTAACATTTGTAAGTCAGTGCTTGAATTGGGTTTCATGCGCTGTCAACGTTATTTCAGCTGTTTAACATTTCATTATCTCATTGAGACATATACAGCATTCATTTAACTATTATTATATATATAAATGTACTTTATCTGCTTAACTTACTGCTAGAAGTAGTTCCTAATTAAATATTGAGATGAAATCAGTCAATATATGCTATAAATACATTATCTTTACATATAGTGCAATTGTGTTTTTATTATAGCAAACAATAGTTCCAATGTTACCAGGGAAGCACTAATAAGTGAGTTGATGAAATCACTTGCTTGAAAATAAGTAACCCTGAACTATGAACTGTGCTTTTAACTGGAAGACATTCAGTATATTAAGCTTGTTGACATAGACATACAACTACAAATGTATTTATGAGATTAGGTAATGCAACATATTTTCAATAACAGTAAATGGCACACAAAAAAACAAACAAAATTAATATTCATAAATTTTGTTTTCTCCGTTTCAATAAGAAGACTTATGGCTAGGAGAACTCCATGAATCTGCTTTACACGTGTGAATATCTATTGATCCTTGGCATCCTCAGCAATGTCATCTTCGGATATATCACTACCGTCACTGGACATTGTGTCGTCATCATCTTCGATCAAGTCTTCTACCCATGACTTATATTTGTACAGTTTGGAAAACACACTGTGATATATATTATAAGTGTCTATTTGTCGGAGTAGTTCACATGTTGTTGGTCCCCATTGCAAATGATACAGATAGGTTATAAATCGTGCATACATCTCTTTAAAAGCTCTCCATTTTAGCTTCATCAGTTTATCATCTATCTTTTCTTCAGTTAGACCTCTTTTCAAATAAAGTTGTCTTTTCTCATCCAAAAATTCTTGATTGATCTCACAGGCACGTTTATACGTGGCTCGTATGCCTTCTTCCTCCAGATCTGATTGTTGTGTCTTCTTCTGAATACTTTTGGAAAATTCGACCATGTCATCATCCCCATCATACCTTTCCATAGCAGGACATTGTTTATCATATAAATGTTTTTGTAAATTTTGGCTCGTACTGAATATTTGGCTGCAATAATTGCATTCCTCTAAATGACGTGGTTTCTTCAGAGAAGTGAAATCTTCCTGCTCAAATATTCTTTTGGTTGGTATATTTGGTATACCTGGGGGTTGCCCATGTTGAGAGCTTCCATTCTCTGGACACCAGGTTTTTATATGTCTCTGCAAATTACTCATGTCCTGGAAAACGGTTCCGCAGCTGTGACAAGATGGCAAATTGGAGAGGTCTTCAGGGTACGTCTGCACACGTTGGAGGGTAGACTCTATATGAGGACAGTTTTCCAAACTGCTTTCTTTACAGGCATTAGGACGAAGTCTTTGATCTGCTGGTGTATCCGGTTTCAAATCAATCAAAAGGCGGCCATAAGGTTGACTCGTTGCCTCTTCAAACTTTTGCATGAAATGTTGAGATCGGGTTGGGTACATTTGACGACTCAATGTCATGATGGATTGCTGGTCCACTGGATTGTTAAACATTACTATATAGTGACAGTTTCTCCTTTGAGTAGGGTCTTTGCTGTAATATAAGTTTTGGTTGATGGCAATGACAGAGAGATTCCAATGATGAGAACCTTCTGTAAACAGGTCTGTTATTTTAGGATCTTTACTTGCTGTGGACATGAGATCATCCAGGACAATAACATTTCTAAATCCCGTGTCAAAATAATAGTCTTGATCCAAATCAACAGGAATACCTTGAATAAACTCTACAGGAGGATTCACCGATTGTAGAATAGTATCATAGAGAGGTTGCCAGCGACGATATAGCCATAAGATACGCTGAGGATAAGGTTTAATTTTTAAGCTTTCCAATATATGTCGAACCAAATAAGATTTCCCGGAAGCGGTTGGTCCTGAAATAGCCATTGTAAATGGATGGCGTAATGAAAATTCTTGTTCTGGTAGTGTGTCCATAGTCCTGTGCAGTGTTTGTGGCCATATTTGTGGCGAAGGTGAATTCAGTTGATGTTGTTGTTGTTGTTGTTGCTGTTGCTGTTGCTGTTGTTGTTGCTGTTGTTGTTGTTGTTGTCGCTGCTGTTATTGTTGTTGTTGTTGCTGTTGTTGTTGTTGCTGCTGCTGCTGTTGTTGTTGTTGTCGCTGCTGTTGTTGTTGTTGTTGCTGTTGTTGTTGCTGCTGTTGTTGTTGTTGCTGTTGTTGTTGACCATGCTTGTTATTCATATGACGTTTAAGGCTATCATGCCATGAATATGCTTTGGAGCAGAGAGGACAGGGGTACATGTTGACAGCTCGATTGCTGATACCCAACTATTAAATTTTTTTTAAATCAGGACATTTTATATCACTTGTAAGTGGTAGTTAAAAACTTGTCTTCATTCGTTTCCTCTGACCTCCTTTCACTATCGCTTCCTTTGACTGTTATAAATTTTCTCGTTCTCTTTTCTCTCTGGCTTGTGCTTGCTCAACGACTTGTTGGGTTGGGGAGACAAAGTTGATTTTAGGTTGTTCGGGAGAGGGCATGGTCAGTGCCTGTTCTTTTCGTTTCCTTTCTTCTAAAATTTTAGGCCATTCCGGATCAAAGAGCTCCAGTGTTTTATCAACCGATATGCTAGGTAGTCCATTCAGTTTACCCTGGACTTGCAGCATATAATATCGAGTCCATTTCTCGGTGTCTGGCACAAACAGCTTATACTGACTCATGTTGATGCGTCCTTCCTGAGTGTTCTTAAGCAAATGAGTTGAGCATTATGTTGGTCTTTTATATACTTTTGACTAACCTGTAGCTCTGCCCCACACCTCTGACATGATAAATGCTTCCTGTCTCACTTCATCCATATATTTTAATATAAATGTTATCACTGGTGTATTTTCAATTAAAAGTCGTTTTCGCACATCATCTGTGGTGACAGGATCAGCCAAACGTGTTAGCATAGTCAAATAGTTATTATTAGGATTTGGTTGAAGATATTTTCTTCTTTCACTCATTGTCACTACTATACGAGCATCTAATAAACGTCTAGCTACGGCGACCATGGCTAACATCTGTTCACCATTCATATCCGTCACTTCTTGTATGGTATATTCATAGTCATGAAACAGAATTAGACTCTGCAGAAAATCATAATGTCTCAATATATAACGTGCCATGTTAGAACCATAAAGGAAGTGGTTTCAAGTGAAGAGTCACTGTAACTGTACCAGTTAAAAATGTAGCTAGCTGACCTTCTTCGTCAGTGATGATGATATCAATGCTTGTGAGATCACGTACTTTAATGGGGACATATTGATATCTGGTGAAAATAAAGGATTTTTCATTGTTTAAACATAATCGTCTAAGCAAAGGCTCTTGGTTTTCACCCACATAAGTTGAATCACAGATAGAAGAATGAACATAAATTTCTTTGAACTTTGAACTTTTTCTGACACCATTAATACTGATTTCGGTTAGAGCAATCATCCAAGAATGTTCAAAATGTAGTAGTTCATTCAATTGCACTCGAAATGACCAGGACTGATTGTCAGGATATCTATCTTTACTGTCACTACTTCTTAAAATTATGTATTTTTCCATGATCACTTTTGAGATTTGATTTTAGGATTGAGAAGTAAATAACCAAGACTACTACTCAAAAGTGCTGTCCATAAATTAGAATTTCCTTTTTCTAAGGACAAATTTACAATACAAGTAATGACCACTATGTAAATAATGATGATTTGCGAAAAAAATACTGTTTCGTTTTTGACCACTTTTTTTCCAAGTAAACTCCAGGTTTCATTTGATCCACTACGTGAAAGAGGTTGTGACTCAACCGTTTCCTCCATTCTTATGAAAGTCTTTAATTCATCCGCTGCTTTTATATTATATATATTATATCTGATACAGTTTCATATCTTTCTCAAATATCCATGAATTGTATTTCTTTGGCCAGTGTAACCATTTCACAAGCACTTCTTTTTGTTTATTTCGTGTTCTTTTTTTAACAATGTCTTGTATTCTATATTTTTGATCAGGGTTTTCTGTCACTGGTTGTAGTTCATAGGCATAGAATGTCCCCTCTATTGATTCACCACCCCAATCCTGTAATTTATACAAGTCATTGTCTTGCGACCAATACCTTCTTGTTATGGTAAAAATTTCCCAAGACCATTTTTCTTGGTATTCCCTGTCAAAAGTTTGTCTGAGGTGACTAATACGAACTTTATCTCCAACCTTGAAAGTGAACTTTTTCTTTTTAAACTTATTGTTTGTTTTCTTTGGTTTCAACATATACTGATTTAACCTGACTTCACTCTCATTTTGCTTGGTTACACTCTTTGGTGTTTGTCTTAACATTCTATGTGTTGTGTTGTTGTAACTCTTGATCACTTTTTGTAACATACCTAGATATCTGGATGTAAACGTAGTTAACATGTATCTATATAATTTCATTTTGATAGTCTTTATCACTCTCTCAGCATAAGGCGATTTGGTTTCATTCAGTGTAAAAAGTTGAGTGACCTTGTGTTGTTTCAAAAAGTTTTTGGCCCATTGATTCTTAAATTCAGAACCCATATCAGATTGAAAAATACCAGGTCTTCTTGACTGAGATTTCCATAAATCACTTAATGCTTTTACTACTTCTTGACCTTTAGCTGACGGGAGTGGATACACCCAAACAAAACGTGAAAATAAATCTATAATGACTAACAGGTATTTAACTCCATCATTGTACTTGGAAAACTTGACCATATCCATGAGATCGACTTGCCAGTGACTATCCAGACCTTTTACCACATAAGTGTTTCGTGGAAACTTTCTCCTCACTTGATGAGTCATAGTATAGGTTTCCTGACCTTTTAACCATTTCTTGATACGATAAAGACCAATTTTAAATTGACCTTCAGCTTTAACAGTTTCATACAATTTTTTGGGACCAGCGTAGCTACCTGGATGTTCCGGATCATAATATATTTCATGTAAGTAGTCTTCCCAAGGAGCCATTATGACCAACTGAACAGTTTACTCTTTGACCAAAGTATTTATAGATAACAGATATATGTTATTCATTCAAATCCGTTTTATTCAAAAATAATGCATACTTAATGACAGAACAATATAAATCTGTACAATCAAATGAATCTTATCCTTGTTTTCTGTTGAATGTTGTAGAACCCCAAAATCCAGTAGTTTGGGGAAAGTTCTCTTTAGACTCTTTAGTCTTCATCATCCCCACCATACGGAGAAGTCACAGTCAGGAGACCATTTCTCATGTTCCATCCAGGGGTCGTCCTTAGGCATCCATTCTTTGAGACGGATACCACACTTAAAACAAATACACAAGTCCCCACAATTCAAGTAATAGAGTCCAGCATGAGCCAAGTCTCTTGGATTTTGTTTCATCTGCAAAGGCCAGTCCTTAAACGATTCCAGTCTTTTCTCAAAGGAAGTGTAACCAGGCCTAGTTGGTAATGAACCACTGCAATCAGCAACAGTCTCATATCCATAGGAATCCATGGTATCAGAGCAAAAATAAAAACACGTCTGCACAGTCCAAAGTCTCTGAGCATAATGCACTTCACCAGTTCATATAGTCACTAGGGTTGCAGAAGGTACATCTCAAAGCCCCCACCTGATTCTGGCGATCCTCTTGCTGTATACAGGGAACCATATCATTGAGTTCGGGTACAAAGTCAGGCATCACATCCATACAGTCTCTCAGTTTTCCCCTTGGCCGTAGGAACCAGAGAATCCTTGTCCCAACACCACTGTTGAATATTGATGCCAGTGTCGTCCATCACCACAAACACATTAGCACCCATATGATGTTTGAAGTCTTTCCCAATGGCTTCATCCACTAGAGTGAAAACTGAAGGAAGTTCTAACCAATGTTTTAGGCTTAAAACTATTCCCCTTTTGGTATGGTAGCTTTTTCCGTTCGGGTAGACATCATACTTGCGAATGTGTATGTTTAACATTCCGTCCCATGTCTTGGCCGTCACATATACATCACCCCCTATCTCCAGATGACAACGTGGGTCCTGTAATTCTGCCATCTGCTTATCCGACTGAGTCACAAATCCATACCTTTCCATAAGTTGTGGCGATACTGTTTCCATTTTCTATCTTCGAGGTAAACTGCCAACAAGACGAGTAAAGTCAGGAGCATAGAAGGTTCCTCACGTCTCGAGCTTCAGGTGAGAATGATGCTTCAACTGTAAAACTTTGAGGATTTATATCCTCTAACTAATCCTAAAAATAGATTATGACATCATTGTCAGCACCTGCGAAAAAATAAAAATAGGTCAGTTGACCTATTAAACTGTTTAAATGGGCGAGAAAAAAAAGACTATGTAAACCCCCATACTACTACCCCATTATACCAATCACTCAGTTACATGATTTCACTGAATAATGAGACAAACATATGTTTATCTACATTGCATATTTAGGCAATAAGCAAACATTAATATTGTATTTCACTCTTTGATTGGATACTTTATCTTCTTAAACTGTGAGAAATATTATGTTCTTTAAGAAGATTTAGGGGAAAACTAGTCATATGATTTAATCATATTTTATTCGTGAAAAACATAATGAATGGATTGATCAAAAGTTCAAAAATTATTTCAAAACCGTTCCAGTATATTATAAGTATAATTATTTTTGAATAAATGTAAGAGATAGGATGATAGGGGCATATTTTTGTTCATATTTTGTTTTATGAAACACAAACCTATTCATACTTAGAACGAAGTTATCATATTCATAGAATGAAGTATAATATCGCATCTATAAATATCTGATCATCCTGCTTCAACGGTGATCGGGGGAAAAGTCACAGTCCTTCATTCACCTCAACTACCTAAAACAATTGACTAAAAGCTCTGTCATGAAAGCATTCTTGTATTTCTATATAAACTTCCTTTTCTTGTGAGATCACCATCCATCAACTGTAACATAACTGTTATATCCCGGAGCGCTATCAACATTTAAACCACTAAAAGCTCAGAGAAAATTCATCCTTTCGGACAATGAAATGAAGAAAGGGGACAAATGCTTGGTAGTAATGGTGCAACAAAAGTATCGAATTTATTTAATCCTGATATCCCAAATAAAGATATACATAACACGGTTTCAAAAATACAAATTACGGACAACTGTGATATTCAATATTTATTAAATTATAGATGATAAATATTATTAACAAAGACAACATAAGATAAATCATATCATGTGGCCTATCATCAGTCAACTTAATTTCAACACACAGAACTTATTTGAAATACTCAACATTTCAATAAGCATTACTATCATAAAATATTGTGATTTTTCCCTAGGCAAATTCGTGACTTTTTTTCCTTTTACCGTGTCAGATGCGGTCACGGATTTCAAAACGATGTACACTATTTTCAACAAATCATACAAAATAGAAATCATTCTTCTATTTGAAAGAGTTTGTTAAAAGCAATGCAAATATGAAATAATAATATATATAATAATAATTAAAATAAATATGAAAATGCAATAACATAAAAAGTTTCATTCGCTACGTTTATCCTCTTTGTAATAAATCATTTTATTAAAATGTAGCCCAACTGCCCATTGAGAATAAAGCTGAGTTTGTTACGACGGATCTTTGACTATGCTGAAGGCTTTATCAAATAATAGTGCTTTCGTTAGAATTCTTTTTGATATTGGGTTAAAAATCATATTTTTTATTTGTACGATCACACTTACATTTCGAAACCTGAGGTTACGAAATCCTCTACAGCTGCCGGGTGGTGGCCAGTTCGTGTCACGTGACCGCGTTACGCAACTAAAAAAAGTTCTCGAACTCTCATTACCTTGGCTGATTAGTGTTGTCAGGCCTGAGTATAGTAGTCCGATCAGTCTCCCTTTAAATGACATATCATTTTTGCTTTGCAGTGATTGTTGTACCACGATTCCCAGACATCATAAATCTTGAAAGAAATCATGTATATTATTACCGCTATATTTGGAAAAAGCAAGCTTGCTATACTTTGGTCATTTTGTTATGTACACATGTATTTTTCTGACCAAGAGCAAGCCTTATCATGTACTGTGTCAACGAAAACAAATCACATTGAAGAAGATCCTTTGGTCATGAAATCTTTTTTTATATAAACTCATGGGCAAAAGAAACGCTGGGTATTTTCAAACAAAGGATAAACAAATTATGTATGCCATGTAAATTCGATTTCGAATGTGTTTGATAAAAAAAATATTTGGAGAATTATTGTTCATAATTTTAACCATGATGGCATGGAGCGTTTTGTACTGTGGTTGTCTAAACACTGTTGGGGTGCTAACATTGCTGTTTTCAGGTAGTTTTTTGTTAATAATTATTTTGAAATTAAGTTTGAATTTCGGAAATGCATATCAGAAGTTTATTTGAGATACTGTTAATGAAAAACATCCACTTTGACTTTTCTGCATTGATATGTCTTCGCGTTATAACGTCTATAAATATGCAAAAAATGACCAAATTGGCTCTCCAATCTCGCTTATTTAAGGAGCTAGCAAACTGAGGATTTTTTTACACGCGTTTTCTAAGGCGCCATGCAAAAACATCAACACAACATGATTCAAACAAGGCAAACATAGTTGAGTTGACTTCTAAGGAAACTTTGCCACTCTGCTTCATTCACATTTATCTTACATGGAATAAAATATCCTGACATTTATGTTACCAGCGTTTCTTTTGCCCGTGAGTTTATTATGATAATCTTTGGAAATGCTGAGCGAATGATCTCATTTTGTCAAAAATACATGTTTATTTCTGAGCATAATGTAATGTATTGTAGTTTTTTTAAATCACATTGATAACGATGTTTTTGTCATGATATCGGCTTTGATATTCTTTTGATGATAAACATAGGTCTGTGCATATCTAAGTTAACTTTAACTACTAGTATTATCTAAGTCAACAACCATCATCGAATGAATGTGTCTAACCTTATTTTTAAATACTCTACACCATAATGTAGAAGTGTAGATGTAAGAGTAGATATCTGAATGGAAGTTAAGTATGGTTACATAGTCGTTGTCTGTCATAATGTATGCGTGACTAATGTAGATGTGCCCATTAGGACAGCATATCTTTAAAGATATTTTACGACTTGAAAAACAGCTAGCAATATGCTTTCTACAGATTCCCATTCTTATTTTGATGTCAATAAGAATTATTTAAATAAACAATTGAGAACAGTTTAACAAATAAACAATTGATAGCTGTAAACTTTTTTTCTTTTATGTTAATGCTTGGTGTTTGATGAAACTGAACTCTGCAGTTTTAATAATGTTTAATGAGACTACACTTTAGTTGTAGTTATTGGCACAGATATTATAGCATCTGAAAATATTTTTGATGTGAAACACGAGATAACCTCATCTAGAATATCAACATCTTCTATAAGTCAATTGAATACAGTTGTAATATTTAAGCGGCTTTTATAATGGAAAATTTTCAGGAAAACAACCCTTTTTTTCAAACAACAATAAGTACACTTATGGCTCATTTCTAATGACATGAGTATCAAGAACCTCATATGACAAAATGAGGAAGGTAGATTAAGCATTATAAACATAACTCTTTTGTCAATCGAACTATAGAGTTATCGAAAATGGCTTTTAACATTGACAATAATTTCTATCTCTTTCTTTGTTAGAGAAACACTTTCTTTCAGTTTTCATATTTTTGTTTTACAGTTTCTAATGTTAAATATTTAAATCATTTGTCAAAGTATCTGACAGCAAAATGAATTTGAAAAAGAATGATAAACGAAAAATGTTTATGTGGCCAAATCTACGTTGCTTTTATTAGAAAAGAGTATTATTCCATTTCTAATTTACGACAGTTATTTGTGAAAGGTCACTGTTTTCAAGACTGCCTCGTGCAGGATTTCTAATTATAAATTCGCCTTTTTCTTTTGAGATTGCAATGTACTCTTCTATGTTTTGATAAACATTTAATTCTGTCTATTCAAAGAGTGTCGATTGAAACATTTAACTGATTATGAAAACATGTCACAAACCTTAATCTGGGATAATAGAATATTGAACCTGATACATGGGAATTAAGATCACTCCATCCTAGTAATTATATCACTGACATACTTAGCAGCTAATTATGGCGTGATACAGAAAGAATTCATATTATAAAACAATTCAGTGATGGATAATGCACGAGGAGATGTGTTTCTTTATTTCAGTTCACGAATACACAACTCTTGCGTTTTCCATCTAAATCTCGTTCTCTCCCTACAGGGGCAGATCAAATCTATGACCATGAGAGGACTCTGTTTTATCAAAATTCAAACAAAAGCAGAGACTCTCACAGTCAAAGTGCAGTTTATTCTTGAAAAATATCCATTGACGTCATCCCCTTGACCTCAGTGCAATTCAGTAGATCACTGTTCTCTCTAACCTCTTATTTCATTTCGGTTACAATGCCTTAAAGCAAAATAAGAAACTTAACAAAACTTTCAAATTGAAATTGTACTTACTCAACCTCTACTTTTGAATTTGAAATGCTACTTTCGAGTCTATCTTATTAATAGGATTAACTATCTAAATGCCCGAAGAAAATCAAATTAATACTTTATTATTTAATTCAGGTTTTTGGATTAATTTAATAACATTGTATATGATCAGATTTCCAACAACTGACACCTCAAGCGACTGAAATGACTCAACTCTAGCTTTCCATCTTAATCAACTTAGTCGTTGGTGATCATTTTCCGTCACCAAGTGCCATGTGCCCTGATACTCTGCAGAAAAGAGGCAAACTTTTCATGAATATCAATAGAATCCAAAACAAAATCAACTGTCAGATATATATTTAATATATATGTATACATGTACACATGCAAGTTATATGGCGGCGACTAATCAATGAGCAACTTTGAGCTTGTTGGCCAATGAAAAAGATTAAAGTGTTGGGTTGAAATCAAATTCATTTAATTACGTAATTCTTAACTTCAAACCCCTCTATGCTAGCATATCCATTATAGATTGTCTTGAGGATATGAATAGAATCGGGATTAAGTTGCAACCATGTGGAATATATGTAATAAGTATAATTTACAAAGAAAATTTTTTTCAAAAGTTTCAAATACATTTTCAACTTGACATAAAGTAAAAAATCGGTAGACATAATTTTATGAACGCTTTTGGCACTTATGCAACCTCGATTATCCAGCCATGTATGACACTCGTTGGCCACCCGTCAGAAACGCATTTTTCGACCACTTACTTTTGCACACTACTGTATAAATACATATATATATAATTACATACATACAATAAATATCAAAAATACTTCTTTTCTTTTAAATCCCTTTACTCACTCATGTTTCAGAAGTGTTGTCTCCTCTTATTACAGCAACGAAACAATATAGCCATAATGTACAAAACGTTCGGAGAATTACATAGAACAAATAAATGTAAAACGCCGAATTCTGTGTTTGTTCATTTATGTTTGTGTTCTAGTATGATTGTGTCTTCAACTGTGGCGACTTTGATGTCTAATAGAAAGGCTAACACATTAAACTAAGCTTTTATTTCAAAAGTAGTCAGTCAGTCCTTCTAAGAAAAAATAGGTTACATAAAATCCAAATTAACGGGATACCTTGACACTTAAACCGATACATTATGTCAACGATATATTCTCTTCCTTCACTTTAATATAGCGAGTTAACCTTCCAGATTGCTTTATTTAAGGGAGCGAAATTTATGTATGTGTAAAAGGGTGTTATTACAACGCAAGAAAGCTATTAGTTCCAAATTGTTTGTTTCATAACGTCATGACATTGAATATATTTATATGAAAATGATGTTGTTAAACTGTTCTGTCAGCAAATAATGATATCTCTACTTGATACTGATGAAATGGAATTCAATACGCATTTGATTGCAGTGCATCGTGTTTCTCAAATTTTTTGTTGGCCTATAGGACAAACAAAAAAGAAATTTAAAAAATCACATGTATCGTTTTTGCTGGATATTGCATAACAAGCAAGGAAAACATTTTATTGAAACAATATCACATCTCTCTCAGAAGAATCAAATTACATATTCGTAAATACAACCTAGAACTTTGGCCTTATCATTTATATCAATTTAACATTAAAAAACTATATCAATATGTCAAAAAATCCATATTTCATCTTTTTAACGTTTGATTATTTGACTCTTATCACCATTTAACTTTACAAGCATTTGTGTTTTTTAATGTAGGATCACACATTTTTTTTACTTATATTTACTAGATTTGTATTATTACTGTTTATTAACGTTTGATTATTTGACTCTTATCACTATTTAACTTTACAAGCATTTGAGTTTTTACTGTTTTGGGTTTTTTTTGGGGTTTTTTATTTGTACATAAAATGAATTTTAGATATCAAACTTCATATATAAAGGCGGGGTGTTGCCATTTTAAAACCCAAATTCACTTGGCATATAGGAGCATAACGTGGCCGCTTTGTCTGTATAGTAATACTTTGGGCGTTTAAGCAGACCATATAAAACTGATTGTGACAACAAAATATTTCTTTAATTCTTACTTAAAATTAATTTGATAGCATTAAAACCTCTCTTTTCAAAAGTTGTAAGTAGGGAATTGTGACACATTTAGTTCATTTGTGTTTTATAAGGTGCTGATATTTAAAACACTGATGCCGAAATGTATGTCTCCTTAAGCTTGTCTGCTTGGACTGAAGAGAAAGTTATCCAAACACTAGGTCAAGATCTCTCTGATACCCTACATCCTTGTCTAAATCCGTATTTCTAAGTGATGTGTGAATCTGAAGAGTGTATCATTTAGCTGGTAGAGGTGGGGCAGATGGCCCAATTATACTAACTGGGCTTAGATAAAAGATAAAAATATATAAAAGTGTGCTTAAGATCTGAGGAGAGTTGCATAAATTTGATTTTACTGAGAAACCAGATGGCTTTTTCCTGGAAACGGATCATCCTCTTGCTGTGAAAATCCTAGCCATAATCTTGAAAACAAATGGCCATATTCTGCGGTTTTGTCTACATCCATCCATCAGGTGGTTAAATGATAACACATTCATCATCAATCAACTATTCTTATCTGAAATAAATGTAAATTGCAAAAGAGAATTAATGTCACGTCTGCCTTGATAAAGATAAAGAGTTCCAATTCCCAATTTAAAACTTTTAGAAATACAAACTATCATTTCAACCATCGAGAGTTCTACTTGAAATTATTCTGCTTGAAACAAGGGTTCCTAAGAAAGAAAAGACTCTTGTCAAATCTGCAGGAACAGAATCGCTTTCACATTGCTACTCAAAAGAGCTGAAAACATCGATTTCAATTGTTCTTTAACAATTTGTAGAGTTTTTCATAGTGTGGAAAGGGGGAAGGGAGATTTCAAGTATTTGTATAAACCAAAGTGTTCGCTCATATTTTTTTCAATTGTGCTTTTCAGTTTTCAATCAAACTGGTGTGACTGTTTCATAATAAGTAACACATGTACCAGAACAATTTTCAACGACGGTTATCTTGTCATTATCCTGTCACCTTATGCTGAGTTGCGAGATCCGATTGATGCTTGTAATACATGTTTCACTTTACAGTGAGTTGCCATATTCATATTTCAATGAAGGTTTAGTTTGTCATCAGTTATTATATTGATTTCCAGTTTCAAAGCCATGGTTGCACGATGGACATCTTGTAGTTCCCAGTCAGTTGTGATATAATGGGGGATGCTGATATCAGGATGCAAGAGTTCTTCATTTAGCAACCTAAGAGTCCTTGTGGTGGACGCAGATGGATCCATCCCAGGAACTCGTTCAAGGTGACGATATAGGTTACAAGACTAGACAAACAAATCACTTTGTCCATAATGATCTCTTTATCTAGCTCTTTATCTGGATCTCGAAGAATGAAGAGGACGTTGAAATGATGTTGAAGATGTCTCAAAAATGAAGCAACGTTACTAAAGGGGATTATCAAGCATCTGAACTTTTAAATGACAAATGGATTACTTCCTAAAGTATCTTTAATTCATCAAAATGTATGCAATTTTATAATATTGTTCCAAAATTCAGTTATTACAAAAAGTATAAAAACAGATATTTCGAGTGGAACATTTTTATTCAAAAGAAACAATGAAATTGAAAATTTTAATAAAAGATGGATATCACTCATTTCAGTCTACAGATCATGATGTTATAAAACACGTATTAAATCTTCAACCTTCATAACGCACTGACCTTGTAGCAAACAGGAACAAATTTTTAAAATGTATTATACTTGCATTCATAGGAATACATCAGGTTTTTTTTAAAGTGTCTGCAATCGCTGAAAATGATAATATTCATATATATCATATTCATATTCATATGGCAGTATGGCATTATGGCAAAATAGTTTTTGATTTTTTGTTTAAATTAAATTTCTCAAAATAGAATTCCATCTGGCGAATTTCCCTTTAACTAATCTCTCTTGAATACAAGATGTTAATTTGAAAGTCGACCACATTGAGACATCATTTGAAAGGTAATCAGGAAGTAAAGATGGTCTCCTGAAGCTAAAACTAATAATATCAAGTTGATATATGAGAGTTATGTGCTTTAGCCTTGTGTTTTCGACTGAAATCTTATTGTATATCTAATGTTAGATACACTTGCGTCTTCATTTCCACGAAAACAGGTTATGTTTGAAAAACAAACTTGTTTGTTTGTCTGACAAATTTGACATAAGACACTGGCAAGACAGATTTAGTTAAAAAACAAAAAAGTGAAATAGATTGTTGTATGCTAAAGAAAATCAAATATGGTAAAAGTTGGATTTTTTGTAACTTGGTGCGTCTCATATTGATGCCTTAAGATGGCCGTCAGTGTACGAAATGCAGAATATTATAGGAGTGTCTTTAACCAATCTAAATAAATTTAGATCAACAGTTTTTTTATTTTGTCACACTGTTGTATGACCAAATATAAAACCTGTTGATCTAAATATATTTAGATTGGTCTTTTACAAACTATTTTACATAACGATGCACAGACCGAGACCATATTGTTACACAAGTATGCAAGGATCTACTTTCAAAGAAGGGCTGACTAGCATCCACTCTAATCGACAACAACAACAACAAAAGTCAGTCTTTCCATCGTATTAACGCTTGTAGCTTCTGTAACTGGCACAATACAGTGGATTCTAAGGAATGAAATAGATGGAAATCACTGGCAGTTATGTGATTGATGTACACAGGAAATGCAGTTGGACCCTTCTTAGCGTCACTACAATCTACTTTTTGTCTAATCAGCACTTTGTAACATGTCTGAAGAGAACATTGACATAGTCACAGTCATATCATGATGACAACATAAAGGCAAATGACCTGAAACATAAAGTAAAGATGACAACGTATTAAAGTATATCTCTTTTTGTTAAGCTAAACATATCCCAAACAATTCATCTGCACCATATTTATCTTTATTGAAATGCATCACAACAAAAGTCAGTCTTTCTAAAGAATTAACACTCGTAGCCTCTCCAACTGGCCCAATACAGTGGATTCTAAGGAATGTTATAGATGGTAATCACTGCCAGTTATGTGATTGATGTACACAAGAAATGCAGTTGGACCCTTCTTAGTGTCACTACAATCTACTTTTTGTCTAATCAGAACAAGTCTGAAGAGAACATTGACTCTTCAAAAAGTGCTTAATATGTGTTTTTCAACAGGTGCAGTCTAATGATTGACATGTGTCTGGGTGTTTTAGATACAAAGGCAATTTTAAGTGATTTACAGTAGCATACTTAGAAACTTTCTATCGGATGTTTTTTGAAAATAGATACAAGTTTGTCAAGGAAAAGTCAATATAGAAATATATTTTTTCATCTAGCTATGACTTTCAGAGGGAATTTCTAAGAAGTCCTCATGTCTATAGTTAATAAAAAGTATTATTGTCTCAAATGACCATAACAATATTTGTGAACGAATATGCCAAACATTATCAATTGTAGTATTATTGAAAGTGGTGGTATAGTTGTCATTTAAAGGGGCAGTAGTACGTTTTAGGGGGAATATAATGAGTAAGACAGACAAGTTAAAAAGTCACTAATATCGTGTGTGGCCGCCTCTAGCCTGGATACAAGCCCTGCAACGTAAGAGTGTGTGCTCATCACCCCTACACTCTACTGGTCTAGTTCCCGCTCACTGTTACCGTGGGGTCTGCATACTATATAGTCATGTGAGTCTAAACTTTTGAAAGGAAGTATATAATATTGTCAAAAAACGTGCTACTTCCCGTTTAATGCTTTTCGGGTCACGCGCACGCCAATTATACAAACGTTATATTTAAAAATAGATAACAACAGATTTATTCTTCACCACTTTAATATTAAATATGACATTAGACTTTTACCTTGAATGATTTGTATGCGATTAAGCTGTTTTTCCGATTTTTCAGATGGTGTTATATATTTGCTTGAAACGTCAAGGAGCCATGTGACTGTTAAATACATGATCTGTAAATGTATTATACAAAACCCCAAAAGAAACTATCCATTTTTAGAATTAAAATATATTCTTAATTTACTTTAGTTAAATGTTAAGTTTTATGGAAACAGGTCGCCAAAACGTAACATTTCAGTTGTTCATCTCAGAAAGTGATTAGGTACGTGATTTTCATGACTTTTGTTGAAAACTGAGAAAACACGTTTTTCTTTGATCATTGTTTCGCACATTCATTATTGAAAGTGAGTTAGCAAGCGATCAATTCACATATGAGCCAGGTCATATAAAACCAATTTTAAAATGCCTAGATTGACCCCAGAACAGCGCGGCAGGGCCTTGGGTATGAAGGACATGGGTGCTTCAAATGTTCTTATTGCAAGAACATTCAGCTGTCATCGTTAAACCATCCAAAATTTGATGAAACGTTATAGGGACACGAAACAACATTAGCTAGATCGCGTACAGGTAGACCACGTGTGACGTCACGTCGGGAAGACCGATACTTAAGATCTCTCCATCTCTGAAATCGATTCCTGACAGTTGCAGAATCGGCGTCTACGGCTCTCGGGAGGGTGCTCAGTCAATCAACCGTCAGAAGGAGGTTAAGAGCAGCAGGGATTCGGGCCCGTCGACCTTATTGTGGCCCAACGTTGACACTTCAACATTGACATAACCGATTAATCTGGACAAGACGTGTACGAAGGTGGCAGCTTCGTGAAATGTTATGTTCACCGATGAAAGTAGGTTTTGTTTATATAAGCATGATGGCACAGCTAGCGTTTATCGCCGTCAGGGTGAAAGAAACGCTCCAAATTGTGTTGCAGAGGTCCAGGCACACGGTGGGGGGAGTGTGATGGTTTGGGGCGGTATCTGAGGAGAAAACAAGTCGCCATTGGTGATCGTTATGGGTAACATGACTGGGCAAAGATACATTGATCAAGTTCTTCGTTCTGTTATGTTGCCATTTCTTCAGAATCACCCGGGAACTTTGTTTCAACATGATAACGCGCCTGCACATTCAACAAGAGCAGTGTCAACATTCCTGGACAACAATAAATTCAAAGTCTTGCCGTGGCCGTCACGTTCTCCCGATCTCTCTCCAATTGAACACATGTGGGACTGCCTAGGGAGGCGAATCAGGAATAGAGCAAACCCTCCAGTCAACCTGAGGCAGCTGGAACAAGCCCTACAGGACGAATGGGGAACATCCCTAACGCCACCGTTAGACGTCTCACAACATCAATGAGACGTCGAGTGTTTGCCTGCATAACAGCTGAAGGTGGACATACGAAGTATTGATGACTATGACTATATTCCATAAATTAATTAACATATGATCAGAAACTTCGATTTCTAAAAACTTGAAATTAACATTTCACACCAGTGTTAATATAAAAAAAATTATACTACTTTCTCTAGCATTTTGCAGCTGTTTTCGAAATGTCATATTGATTTCAATTCTAATTCTAGTACTGTGCTAGATGAATGATATCAAAGAAAATATTGTTATTTGCAATATAATTTAAAACAATTCCTTATGATTAGTCTTGATAAGCATTTTTGGTGTTAGTATTTTTTAGCTTTGATACGACCCAATATATATTTGAAATAACTAGAAACCTGTTGTTACCAAGACATTTACATACCGATCCGACAAGGGAAAAAATTAATATGTTAATGGCTTCACGAAATATCGAAAATCTTAAGAATCTCGACATTTTTCTCAAGCGTATTCTACCTATGAAGTATATCATCTCGATATTCATATGCTCTGATCATATGTATATACGATTTTGTACTTTTGGCCATGAAGCCTTGAAAACGAATAAAATTGCACTTTCACTTTCAAATACCATAAGTAGTGATATACATTAAAAAATATCAATTTGTCATCCCAAATGAACAGTGTCAATTAAAAACCAAATTTCCATGAAAGCTCAAAATAGCCTTACATATACACAGAAGCCGAGACCACACAAATCTACTACACAACTTCTAACCGTATTTTAGCTACTAAATAGAAATTTGAAAATTTGACTCACTATTGTCAAGTTTTTGATCGTGAGCGTAGCTTGAAGTCTTCGTGTTGTGATGGTAGACAACCCATTACTTTTAATAACAATCAACTCAACAACAAATCGATAAACACCATTGATAAAGTTTTGCATATCTGACTTCAACAAGGCACGGAGTGGCTCTTTAAAGGGACAGTAGCACGTTTTAAGGGGGAATGAAAAGTGATGTACAGAAAATGAAAATTAATGGTTCCAATTGAAAGACAATGTATTTAAACTAACTGGAGCAGTAATAATTCAAATGAGTTTTTCCATGCGATTCCTTTTTCTTACACAAAATGAATTGAAGGTGTTCACACAAAATGGCCGCCAATGGATTTTATGTGAATCTTTATTCTTTGCCCTCTGACTATGAATAACTGGCTTGTGAAATGAGATATTTTTTACACTAAAAAAAAAAAAATTAAGCATTAACTTGCCATTATCAGTAAATAATTTGAAAATATGAAATTACTCAAAAACGTGCTACTGCCCCTTTAAGCCTACTGTACTGCATGCACGTTTACTTGCGTCATGTCATTCAGAAAGTCAGCTCGTTAATATCTAACTGCTGTGCATGGACTCGAGTTAATACAAGAAGAAAAAGCATTTTGATATTTCTGTTTGTCAGTATAACTGGCACTTCTTGTTCCTTTCCAAAAGTATGCTATCAACGATCTCCCACTTAAGGACAAGAGGCTTGGGTAATGCTATGATTCCGAACAAAAGAACTCCTTTCTTAACGTATTTAATGTCAATTCAAGATTGACTCATTTCCACAGACTAAGAGTCTTTTTTCTATTTGAATGTCAGCAAGACACTTACACTTACAAGGTTGCTAAGGACATGATAATCTTCTTGAATGTAAGGTATTATTACGTGCACTGAAACAACAAAGTTTTTTATACAGTGACATGAGCTTTATAAAAATAAAATATTGCAAGCTTGCATCGATAATGATAGCGATAACCATATGTTTTCTATCAAAAGAAACTTAGATATAGTTTGAGGACAAACTTCCACTTTGTATAGACAAGTCATATATCTTGTCCACAGATGGGAGTTATGGAAAAAATTAACCTCCGGCATTGTTAAGAATAAAGGATGTTTGCCAGCGAAATTTTGCCCAAGGGCCGTAGCCCCGAGGTCAAATCAGGAGATTCTTTATTCTAAACAATGCCCAAGGTTTATATCTTAGTTGGACTGATCCTTGCATTACTCATTTGCAGAATCGACTTTGTGGTAGCTTGATTATATGTTATATAGATAGGTATGATAATTACTATGTACAGTCTGGTGTCTTTCGAGAAATGCCGTGGTTACCTTGATGATAACATTATGGTCACAATTATCAACTGGTTTCTGTGTAATGTGACCTAAAGCTAAACTTAAATGGGCAGTAGCACGTTTTTTGAGAATTTTATATTTTAAATTGTTCACTGATAATTGTAAGTAAATGATAAATGTATTACTTTAATAGCGTCAAAAATCTCATAATACAAACCAATCATCCATAGTCAGAGAACGAAATATGAAGATTGACATAAAGTCCATTGGCCGCCATTTTTGTGTGAACACCTTTTATTCGTTTTTATAAGAAAAAGGAATCTCATGGTTTAATTTTACACTTTATATTGGATATATTATTGCGTCGTTTTGTTTGATTACTTTACCAACTTTAAAATTAGAATCATTTATTTTCAATTTCCTGACATCAACTTATATTCCCCATAAAAACGTGCTACTGCCCCTTTAAAGACATTCGGTTAACGGTTTGTGAAATATCACTTTGACAAACAGAAATGATGTAAACAATCTTATTAAAATATTATCTATTTGCTACACTACGCTACGCATGTAGATCATACCAGGCTCAGTTATAACAGCCGTCAGAGTATCCTTTGACTCAGCCAATCAGCGACTTTGCCCCGTAACTCGGGTTGCTGGCGACAGGTATTCATATCTAATCTTCAGAACTCGAAAAACGAACATTTCCGACTATTTCTAAATGTCGACAACAAATATTTCCTGTCATGTACGAATGAATTACTCAAACTGTGCTTTATATCGCTCCTATCAATTTGATGGTCCAAAAACGTCCAGGTAAATACTTAAATGTTATCATTATCGGAGAATTCACCGTAAACTTGGCAAATTCAAACAGCAAGCTGTAGATGCTATTTTTGGAACAGTTACGTTATATAAACGTTTCCTTTTAAATCTTATATGAAACGATTTATGCTCATTAAATTCGTTGTATTTTGTAGCCATAAATATACTGACACAAATGAGAAGACCAGAAATGACATAAAAATATTAGATAAAATCTTGTTGATTCGATATCACACATATTCGATGTACATATGCAAATTAGATAGAATCTAGTTCTGTCAAATAGTCAAACATTACAACTGAATTAGCGAATGTTACGACATATTCAAATTACCTAACACTGCTTTTTGGGAAAATCGAAAGGTCATAAGTTATCATTTTATCATTTGGGCTGTACTGTGTTAAATTGCTTTAATCTCTTGAAGTGTCCTATAAGACTTACGGGGCCGTGTGAGATCTTTAATCTGCGTAACGTAGTGAAGCAATTAAGATATCATTTTAATGAGATTGTGATGTAAACTGTGTGTTTTATGATAAAGACACCGGAAGGAATGTCAGTCTGCCAAAATTGAACCCATTCTCTCCCCACATAGGCAGCTCAGTGCGAGCAAGCCTCTGTTCTATTACGCCAAGATCCTGGGGTTCCGGGATATTTCCCTAGCGGCAAAAAGTTGTAACTTAAAATATCTCCCATATTTGCAGCAAATGAAAACACCTTTCGGATATCCATGACTTAGGGAATTCTTAACGGTCGTATAGTGACATGGAGAATAACAGGCCTTTATGTTTATTTTTCATTAACAGTGTGAGAGGGAAACTATTTGAAAATCAGATATGGATAGGGTTTTTCATTATATAGAAACTGTTTTATCATTGTGTAAATTAATATTTGTTTTATGATAGATTTTATGTTATTAATTAAAAAAATAAAAAATAATGAGGAGGTGAAAAGAGATATTTTGTAAAATGAAGAGTTATCTTCCCTGGATGTTAAATTTCAACGATAGCTTTGCCGAACCACACGGAAATGGCCGAGGTTTTGTGAATGACCACTTTTGAAACGGCGTCGCTGATTGCACAACTAACTTCGATTGCCTCCAATCAGATGTCTACCTTTCTATCCCATGTATTAGCCGTATTTGAACAGATGGAAACTCGGGTATGACTGAGCTGCCTCTGTGGGGAAAGAATGAGTTAAACCAAGAAAGAGTTGAATCTTTAATTATATGACGTTCAGAGATCTTCTTCGTACATATTTGTGAAAACTACAAGCTCACTTCAGATAAAGAGTAATCTTTTTCAAGTTTTATTGTCAATTTAGAATGGAGCTTTCCCTCAGCTGCAATGTGCCGGCAATGTGCTATATGATGGTCTGCGTGAGTTTTCAACCTTATCTGTGTAAGTTATTTAAATAAACCAAACTCATATGTGGAAGTTATTTTAATGAATCAACCCTACATGTATCTGCGGAAATACACGAGAGCAATATTTGCAAATAATATTTATGATATATATCTATTTATTTTATAGACAATGAGTTATGGCTATAATTGTTACTTATTTGTTTCTTTCAATTTATCATCTCAATTTTCAAATTCGTTTCCTTCAGATTTTCATAGCATCTAGTGATAAGAATAGCACGATAAAAGATCTATATTCTTTCATAGAATCAGTCATTCCTTTTTGTTAACAAAACCATATATTGTGTTCTTAAAATATAAATACAAAGATAAGATTTCGAGTGATTGATGTTGGTATTAATGATTTATAATAAACCATCGGTCTGTTGCATAATTTTCAGCTGTTTATAATGTGTGAATATGTGTAAATATCTTGCTCTGTATGTTTGCAAAGCGAATCTGAAATCGTGTCTAATGTTAACTATCATGGAAAAAAGCATTTTGAGTCAACATCAGAGTGACGACATGTCCCATGGGAAACGTGGGAGGCTCTCAACGTCCTGTTAACAAAACACAGAAGAAGATACACACCAACAATCTAATTGTTACTGACTCACGGGATTGTAAGGGTAGAAGGACAGATGCAGTGGCCTTGAGTCATGTTGTTATAGTTCCAAATGTCGCACATACTAACAATGCTGAAACTACCATTGCGTACCTAAAGTGCGTATACTTACACGTATCTGCGTATTTTAGTACAAATATCATTTGTATCTTGGATGGATCGTAGTACTGCGAAATTGAAACTGGGAATGCTGACATTATATTATAGACGTTAACATTTTCATTTTATTTACAAACAAATTTATAAAAAAGAAACAGATTTAAATACATGTTATATTTATTTCTTGTTCCTTTGCATTAAGCCAATGTTACTGTTCTGATATTTTTTCAGAGACAATATTTTAATCGAATTTTCGAATATGAAATATAAAGTATATACCCTACTGTCTATTTCATCACGCCTAACTTTTAAGGCCAGACAGGACGACCCAAAACAAAGCTAAAAATTGAAGTTATTTCAATGACCTCATAACTTAATCAAAAGTACATAATATTTATACCGACTACTATTCAAGTGAACGAACTTAAGGAACGCAGCTGTATCAGTTACCAAACAACTACAGTGCATAGACATAATCGCAAGGATCTGTGTGAATGAGACACGATACTAAGTGATTGAATTAGTGTCAATTCGCAATCGTGTTTAACGGTAATGTCAATGTCAAATAGTCGTCCTTGAACCCTCCTTTGTCTTGTCAGACTTAACAGAGTACTAGCGTGTTTGTTTTGCTTTTATCACTTGATGAAACGGAGAATTTTGAATAAAAAAACCCCAAACTACTACTATTTATGGTATTTGCGATAACTTTTATTTACCTTCATGCAAGATCATGAATTATGAACACATGACGTTTGATTAAAGCTTATCTTCTGATTATCAACAGCAGAAAATGTAGAACACATCTTGCATATTTTTTTATAAAGATGATTAATTTTGTAAATAGAAATAAGTATTTGTTTGTCACATGACTTTTACACAATGAGATGGAACTCTGTGAACTCACAGAGTTCAATCTCATTTTGTAAAAGTCATGTGACAAACAAATACTTATTTCTATTTACAAAATTAATCATCTTTATCAAAAAATATGCAAGATGTGTTTTGGATTTATTTCGTATAAGGTCATAATTGATTATACATCAAAAACAAAATTAATCTCACTGGCGTGATGAAATCATTTATTCCTGCATCAACTAGTGTAAGTATGCATTTAATATGCTGTTTGTCTGATTTTTAGTCACATGATAATATCTTAAGAACCGCAATTGGTCCAAAAGTGTGACACAAGTACGCTTCTACACTAAATGGTTTACAGTCCCTAATCATTTAGTTATTTTTTAACCTTTAGCAAATAAGTCAGTCGCCTACTTGTTGGTTTCTGATAAATGAGAAGTAAAAACACATTTATGAACAATGAAATGATGTTTACCACAGACAAAAAATTATATCAATTTATCAAAGTTTACCAGCCAATTAACCCATTGTCCTTGTTTTTGTAGAAATTGTCATTACATATGGTATTTGCCATGTTTCTTAAGTGTTGTCTGTCACGAAATTTTTATAGCATTTTGATAACACAGGATAGGTATGTTAACGGAAGCAACTTAAAACACGGAATACTTTGAGTGGTTCAGTCATAAGAATATAATCAGTATTAGCATGTCCGTCTCTTGAATACTAATTACCTCTTATTCCTACATTAAAGGGACAGTAGCAGGTTTTTTGAAAATTTTAGATTTTAGATTTTCACTGATAATTGTATGCTAATGCTAATTTTTTTTTTCATAATGTCTTAACTCTCATTAAACAAACCAATCATTCATAATCAGAGAACAGATTATAAGCATTAGCACAAAGTCCTTTGGTAGCCATTTTTGAGTGAACACCTTTAATTCATTCTGTCTAAGAAAAATGAATTGCACGGCTCAATTTACTTTATATATTTGATTTATAACTGCTTCACTTAGTTTAAATACATTTTCATTCAAATAGAACCATTCATTTCTATTTTCCTGACATCACCTTATGTACCCCTAAAAACGTGCTATTGCTTTACATCAATGAATAAATCCAAACAACTCATGCATACATAGCACGAAAATATGTAAAACAATTGTTTTCATTTCCTCTACCATTGAAAAGTATTGGCATTTTGTCATGTCCACTTTATAAGATAAAAAAAGTAAACACTAACTGACAAATAACATGTATTGATATACTGCTATACTATCTAGGACAAACGTAGTAGATTTTAGTCGTGTTATTGCAATTCTCTAGACTTTATGACCCTTATTGAGATGTATTTTACAATTGAATATCACCAAATATGATATTTTATCATCATTTTATGATGTTGTCAGAGAGGGAATTACAATCAGGACTTAATTTATAATCTGGGGTAATTGATATATTCAGTCCTTAAAGTTTTGATGTTTACATTTAAAGTTGCCAAGAAACACATGATGATCTATCAGTAAGGTTATCATGTGGCTGAAGCTGATAGAACACTTGAAGTTAGTTATCAATGCAGATGTTCTACGTAATTAGTTCCAGACGCCTTAATACTTATTTAAGGATGGCTTTACATGTTTAGTGCCTCTATCGATGTTTATCAGAAACAAATAGTATAAATTATACAAAAGCTGTTGCTGTTACATGTTTTCATCGATAGAGGTACAAAACATGTAAAACAATCCTTATAATTATTAAATAAAGATTTTTAAAAAGTTTATCTCAATTATTTAAAAAACAACTAACATCACTGCCGTGAGATTGTGGTTTGTTTCACGAAAGAAAACAAAGTAGAATCAAAAGTGAGAATTCCATAATTTAAAACGGCAGACGATTTAATCTTGTTTTCGCAACCATTGACACCCATGCAATCACAATTCGTCTTAACCGGAATCCGCATTTTCGGAATCATCCTAATTAGCATATGACACAACGTTCAATTAAGACGCTCAGATCGAACAAGCTTAAGGGCTCTCAGTTATTAAAATGCAGCCTTTCCGGCGAACGTAGACATTTTGTTAGGGAGAGGAGAGTCTTTTCTTGTTACAAACGCAGGTGGGAAGTGATAAGATATGTTATATCTGCCTTTGCAACACAACGGATTTCGCAACTGCCATAACCGGACTATTGCGTCAATTGATTTTGACGTCACAAGGAATGAATGCACATGGTATGTGTGCAATTTTTTCTGCATTCATCGATAAATGGTTGCAAGTTTTTGAGAGCTCTCAACCAATCAGAACCGCCGAAAATGTTCCTTTTTCAAAAAGAACCATGAATAGGGATTAGCAAATGACATTTTACATTGATATGCTAATGAGAATCGGAGAGAAACAACATACATAGTAATCCTTAGTTCTGCAACATAATAATTAAAAGGGACAGTGTCACGTTATTAAGACATACGAAATAGATTGATTCCACGAAAACAAAAGTAAATGCTTAAATTAAAAGATGTAGTTATAAAACGAACAATGAGCAGACAAGTTAAACAAATTATAAATTGTTTTGCTTGACTCATGATAATTTCTTATTAAAGAAATGAATAATCAGTTCGAGTAATGAGTCGTGTTAATAGTTTTGCCAATAAACTCATATGTTATGGTAAACATTCAGAAAATTTAATTTCCCCAAAAAATTATATTGGCCTATTTAACTGTTTACTTGTTTGTAACACTATCTGACATAAAGGAATCTTCATAATCTCTAACCATTCCATATGTCCTAGTTAATTAATAAATAAATGTAACAACACTTACTGTATTATTTGGTTCGTTTTCTCTTTCTATATATCTTGTAAACAGAACCAGACCTTTAGTGTGCCCCAAACCACGTCGCCTTATACTGAAACATAAAGGCATTGGTTGTTAATTGTCACTTGCAAATTAAAGATAAAAAGGTTCAAAGGATACATTTAGTTTCCCAACTATGCTCATTCTGTAAGAGTACATGTAGATAGCTTTTTCAACCATAGCAACGATTAAGGGTTTCTATAGTTAGAAACCTCTTGGTTTGTTTTCATTTATGCTTTACTTAAGTCAACATATCTTATCATTTCTTGGTGAGTGGAAATAATTATTTTTTAAATTTTATTTCGGAAACCAACTTAAATACAACTGTATTCCCTAGGGGGAAATCCTTCCGAATGATAAAGAAAAGAAACGAAAAAAGAAGTTATTTATCTTAATGCTGCTCAGATTCGTTTCATAAGCACAATGATTTTAAAAACTAATTCGCTTTCTCGACAGATTACAATTTGTTTAATACAGATATGTTTGTAGGGCAAGCCAACTATAAATTAAGACTGGTGACTAAAACCTTGACCGTCATATTAGTTTCAGGGCGCTTTGATATAAGAAAACAAAGGTCATATATCAAGGTTATCTAGTTTTATCACACGGTATATGCTAACATATGCCAATACTATTCTTATAAAACAAAACAAGATTGGCATAATATATAAGAAAGAAAAATAAACCAAGAAAAGCTCAAATCAAAGCTGCTATGTGTCGGGTTTGGACTTTGTGTCAGAGTGTTTTAATTATCAGTATTTTAGACAGTATCGAACAAGTTTCAGTTTCTGCAGTTTATGATAAACATTTAATCGGATTGAAGCAATGTTTGTAGGAAATTTTGAACAGAATGAATACTTATACTTTTACCTGTTTCCAAGAAACACATGCTTGATAACAATGCAAGTGGCAAGGGTTGATAGCGCACCAGAAGTCGGTTATCAGCACTTATGCTGTACGTAATTAGTTACAGTAGTCTTAATAGAAACATCAAAGAGAAAACAAGATACCTTTTCAGATATAGTACACATTAAAGGACATTCTATATGTCTTTTTGAAAGTTCTCAATCTATTTTCATAATTGCATATTTAACATGAATAGCCTAAAAGGGTTACACAAATTAATTTTAATCAGTGATAAACATTCTTGATCACTACAACGTCAATCCAGATATAACACTCAGCTATTGTTTATTATATCCTTTTAGAAATTTCAATCTTAGACAATTAACCCCAAAATTAAACATTGATAGGCTATTGGTAATAATTAAACTTTCATTTTGTAATAGATTTTATAGATTGCATTTCGTCTATTAACATCTTATACATGTATAATATACAAATAAATTGATTAACCTATGCGCTCTCAAAAGCATTTGATACCTTTGAAAATCGAGAATGGTTCTTGTAGTAATTTTCTACTATGAAATAATATAATAATTAGTAGTAGGTCAATGTTTAATGTGTAGGTTTGGAAGGCAGCCAAAGTTTCATTTACATCAATTTCAAGGTTTCATATATATTAACTCTTCTAAATTACAGGGTAAAGGTTTTCATTTTTAAGAATTAAATTACATCTATTACATTTGCGTTGAAAACTTCAAAAGCCTTTAACTTAAAAAATCTTCTAAAGGCAGAAACACCTTTCCAGTAAATTAGGGTCAAACATTGTAATATTTTTTAACTGTAGAATATTTTGTTGTAGATAACATTTTTGTAAGATCAATCGAGCACCCATTGAAATAAACAACAAATCTACAAAGAAATGAATAAACAACATTTGATATTTACAATATTTCTTAAATCCATCAATTGACCAAGGATTACCTTTCAAGGCCACGATGTAGGCTCAACACAGCCGCAAAGGAATAGTAAATATTTCTAGGTTTTTTCTTTTAGGTACAAATCAGATATCAGATGACAGTAATGAATTTCCCTTGAGTAGCCGATTTTCATATTGCTTTTAAGCGATAAATTGATGTTAGAAAAACTCTTCGATTTTTATCACAACATTTAAACATAACCAAAGACAGGTGTTGCTTTCAGCAAAATGTGACTTAGGCAGGATGTATTTCCTCTTCTTAACAGCAACAGGATTGCATATCAGATTTATTATTAGTATTATTATCAGTACATGCCATATAGATGTTGTATGTCAAATACAAATAGTATGTCAAATAATTAATTTGATTATAAATGTTCATTATCATAGCTTAATTGCAGTTAAATTAAATTCGGGCATCTTTTGATATGTTTTGTAATTGTTTTTAACAGAGAATAAAGTGTTTATCAAACCATCTCATTAGTCATACACGTTATATAACGTTTAACACATAAGCTAAACAATGCATCTGTATTTAAAATTAAATTAGTTTACATAATTTATATAATATTTAATT
The DNA here is from genome assembly GCA_916613615.1 of Steromphala cineraria. NCBI lineage: Eukaryota > Metazoa > Mollusca > Gastropoda > Trochida > Trochidae > Steromphala > Steromphala cineraria. Next base: position 11,455,891 of record OU744730.1, read on the forward strand.
CATGTTTTCGATGTATCATCATTACATTTTCTAAAAAAATACAAACATATCATATAAATCTTGACACCCTTTTGTAAAGCAAAGTCAACTCTCTGTGCGAGCTACTGCAACCATTTGAATAAATCTTGTCAGAAAGATATATTAATTAAGTTGAAGTTATCAAATTGAATTTATCTTGTGAACAACGAACCAATCAAAGCTTACCAAAACAGCTGAATAACTTTGGAGTAGAAACAATTTGTCGAGATAAAGATAATCTTAACAAATTAAGGCATGATATAAATACCAACAGCTAATCTTTCTATGCAGTGACGATTTGATTTCTATCCTACAAAGTATTTAATAAAACTTAATTCATTTATTGACTTCAGTCATCAAAAAGGCACTGAATTTTTAGATCTTATGTATGTAATGGGCTCTTTATATTTGACCATGTTGTCTAATTAAAGTGACACAGAGTATCTTTCATAAAATTTTATTTGGTTGTGATAAGCTACAAAATATCTAATATGCTGATTGAAGTTCATATCTCATCACTGGACTTGCAAATATATCCATTTATGCATAATATCTCTAAAATGCATGGTTTTATGAAAAAACCAAGAAAACATCTCAAATACGTTTAATATTCGAAATTATGCATCCAATTAATCTACCTATTAGTTACAATACCTAATAAACACTATCTTATATATCTTCCTGTCAGCTTATGACAAGGTTTCAAAATTACGTTTGGCGAGTTTGCGCGCGCCGATCGAGCCACATTGTCCGGTTTTCGATCAAAATCTCGACTTTGAATGGCCGTATTTTCGCTCTAATGTACTGATAGACCTTTAACTTGTTATTTTCAGTAACAGTAAGTGGTTCCCGATGTAATAACATCGATTTCAAAATTTGACATATGTGATCCTATCAACATACTCTGTGTCTCTTTAAGAATTGTTCGTCGTCCTTAAAATATGAAACAAATGTCTTCTGCAAATAGTGGCTCAACCAAATGGTATAATATGCCATGTCACTTTCGAAGTTTTACAAATTATAAACACATTAGTCATGAATTAGGTGTTATGATTATATCTATAAAAGACTTTTATACTAAATCATAGGTATAGTAATCATAGTTTTCCAAGGGAGATTTAGACCATCCATACATGTAGCTGACACAAAAAGAATAACACATCACATTAGTAATCATTCATTTCATCCAATGAAACTACCTAGGATTCAATGCTAGGCAACGTAACCTAATTATCCTCTATGTTTGCCTCCAGCCAAATATTCTATTACTCCATCGTTAGTTGAAATAATGAAGGATATTTTTTCCCATTTCGGAATAAACTATTGGGTAATAACAGATTTCCAAGGGGTTAGAAACCTTTATAATCGAGTTGGTAAGAATTTACAAGAACAAACCAATAAGAGAGTGTCTTAACTGCTGCTCGGCTGGGTAATTGTGTCATCAGCACTCATTGAATTGTCTTTGTCATGTTATTTCCATTTGTTGTTTTGTAATTTGCTAGCTGAATAAACACTTGAAACAACATTCCAAAAGGGAGGTACATGATTCGTATAAAGAAATTTAAAAAGGACATTTAATTTTGTCATAACCAATATGTCACAGTGAAAAAAATTAGAGTTATTGTAAAGCAAAGGTTGATAAGCTTTATCATGTTTCGCTAAACAGAACCCAGACATAAAAAAAGGATTATATTGAAGATGGGTTTCGGAAAAGAAGATGATGTTTTTGTAACTGAACACATTGTCAATTTTTTGAAATCACAGCTCTAAAAATGTTATTTCTTTTAACAGAAGGGACTCTATTTATTGACCACTCCCAAAAGCAAAAAATACAATCATTAATTACTGGTACCGTTAATTTCTTCGTGAATGAGTTGGGTATACAAGAGTCGTTTAGGAAAAACATAGATGTATTTTGCTCCAATACACATTTACCAACTTTACATCAATGGTTCTATGAAACTGACTTAAAGGGTAATATTCAGTTCCATAAATGTCATGTATATTCATATTTATTCATGCTTATCGATGTATATTTAGGAACACAGTAATACATTTGAGTGTATTTTATTTGACAGTGTTTTCGACTATGGTATTGGAATAATATTAGCATTATATTAAGTTTTAAGTGTAAGGGCTTACAGTGTTGTGTAAATTTAAATTATCAATCGAATGTATATTCAGATTCCTTTATTTCGGGGCTGAACATCTGTCATCTGTCATCTTACAACAATCATGGAAAGAATCCACATGGCCGTAGACACTGACAAAACGAGTTGCCACGAAATACTTGTTAATATTTCATCAAGGTTGTGGGAACAATGCAAGTGGTATGAGTTGATAACACACCTGAATTGTATAAGGCTATCAGTGCTGATGTAAAAAATGTTTCAATTAATTGATAAGCGAGAAGAGTTTATTTATATAGATATATCACAGACACCTTCTGGTTCTTAGCCTTAATAACTTCAACATGATCACACAAAACATTTAACAGTGAGCGGACATAATGTTGCATTATTTGCAAAAAGAAAATCAGAAGGTATTTCTGAGAGAATTTGTACCAATAAAAATGTAGGCCAAGGAATTGAATTCTTGACAACAGCATTTTATCAAACTAGTTTGTATACATCTAGATGTTATTGACTGTATTTAGTATCAAAGAAATGGAGACAATGAAATATAATGTGAGAATATATGTATTCTAGAAACCCAATTAATGAGCAATCACAAAACACTTATAAACAAGATGACATGTCCATTTGTTGAAACGGGTCGTTTGGACAGCAGCCAATATTTGAAAAGGTTGACAAAAAGAAGGACCAATGACATTTGTTAAAACATCTTTTCTTGTTGTTTTAGGCTTTTAAGATATTTAATTGTCGTATAAAAGATTAGAAAGTAGGTTTCAGTTCCTTTAAATGTAAATATCTTCAAAGCTGGCTCGTTTGGACAGCAGCCAATATTGTATTAGGGTTACAGAGATCTGAAGGACCAATGAAATTATTGAAACACATTTTCTTGTACAGTTACATAATGATCAAAGGGATTTGGGATTTGGGTTTTAATATCGTTAAAGCCATAAGAGATTTAATTGTCGCATAAAAGATGTTCAAAGGTTGATATTTTCTATGAAATATAAAAAATTGTAAGACATTTTGCTAAGATAAGTAGCATTGACATATTTTCATACTGACCAGATCTCTTATCATATAATTTACTAAATGTTTTAAGACTAAAACAATAAAAGGTAAAATAATACTGAATCCAATAAATCCTCAAATTAACCAACGTTAAAGGGGGAGTAGCACGTTTTTTGATAATTTAATATCTCAAAATTTTCACTGATAATTGTAAGTTAATGCTAAATGTATTATTTTGACAGTGTCAAAAACCTCATTACACAAGCCAATCATCCACAGTCAAAGCATGAAGATTCACATAAAATTCACATAGCTAAATTTTAGGTTATATATTTGAATTATTACTTCTCCATTTTGTTTAAATACATTTTTTCCTAACATCACCTTTTATTTCCCCTAAAAACGTGCTACTTCCCCTTTAATGTCTCAGCATTTCAAGCTTTTCTTTTTGTGAAAATAACAAAAGACAAATGTGACGAGGAAAATGTGTAACATATTCTGCTAATATGGCATTATTATATGAGGTGGTGATAAATGAGGTTCAGTATTTGGATGGATATTTTTATTTTGTCACCAAGTGGCTTTGTTGCATGGTATTTTCCCATTTTATAAAGATTTAGTTACTTAAAATGTGAATGAAAAATGCTGGTGCTAAAAAAAAAAACAGTCAATTGTTATCTATCAATATAAACCTCAGGTGTCATATTAGTGTCATTTTGGAGGTTATCCTTTTCTCGGGTAAACCTGCTTTCAATGTCACATCGCTTATCCCTGGTACATTCTAGAATATCCCAGGGACATGCTACAGAATGTTTATTTTCACTTTAACTTTTTTTATATTTTACAATTTATACAAGACTCATAACTCGTAGATATTATAAAACAAAGTAACGAATTTGTAAAATTTGAATTTTTAACAAATTAGGATATAGCGTTTCGAGCCTGGAATCTCTATGTTGTTGATCAGCGCTCTTACCACCTGAGCTACTCAGCAAATGTTATTTTTTGTGTGTCATGACTGGCATTGTTATGTTCATATACATAATGTAAATCTATATTAAATTTGATTCAAAAATCGTATGCAAAGTGTATTTTTAATGTCCTACGCGAAGAGCTGCTGTTAAACAGGCGGCTTGGAAGAAATGGCTGCGTTTGTGCGATACTTTCAGTGTTATTATATATTTCAATATTTTTACCGAATTTGTCGTCCTTGTCTTCGCTTTATATGACAGATATTAACCTCCGGCCCAAGGGATTCCCCTCACCCCTCATGTTTTCATTTTCAACCAAACCCTAGGGAGAGGTAAATATCCTTTACATATCAACCATATCTCAAAGTTAATTCGTCGCTCCATTTTGTATAAATAATTTAATCATCTGAGTGGAAACTGAAAAACAGTAGAAAGTTCAAGGACGACGCATTCAGATAAGATTCTCATCCAGTTGCTTGGTATCATGTCTCCTGTAAATCTGACATCAATCCATAACGAGAACCTAAACAAAATCGAGCCTTTGCATACTTGATAGCTGTTTTGAACACAGGTAGGGTAATTATGGTTAGAATATATCAGACATTAGTACCACGATAACAAGATTCAAGGCCACTGAAACTGTCCTTCTCAACTTGGAAACCAGTGAGTCACTACTAATTACATTATTTGGTGCGTGTCTTCTATCTACCTTGCTTACAGGACATTTATCTCATGGATTATGTCTTCTCAATAAATGCGACTCGAAAACATTTCTATTTGACCTTGGATTTTATTGATATCTAGTGGTGATATTATCCTGAGTTTTTACATCTCAAAACTTAAAGCATGATGTAATTAATTAATAATGAGGATTAATTGTGTGGTAATCAGAACAATTTCAAGACCCTTTAATATACTTTCTTATTATACTTCTACTAATTTGTAAAAATATCATTGGTCAGTTGACATCACGTGATTGAAAAATAATCTGTAAACTGACCCCATCTATCAGTGAAGAAGTCTTTCAGTGAAGAAGTCGGATATTGACTCGTCACGTGATTTGTCACATGATTGCATCTGTCACGTGATGCTTTGTTTTGACATAAAACATTAAACACACGCATAACAAATCTGAGGCAAAAGAATTCGGTATAATAAAACACTAAGTTACTCATGTAGCGACCTTGGTCAGGTCAGACAGCCTCGGGAGTCAGGTCTCGAGTCCTTGTATTTCACATTATGACCTTACCATGAGTAATTAAGTGTATAATAATGAGAGTTTTTCCAGCTAAAAGCTTTTATGACTTATACACGTTAAGATCTTAAAATCAATTAATCACCCATCGTTTTATACGAAGACATAACTGATCAGCAAGTTTTAATGAAAGATGTTTTTTTTTCATTAAGAGAGAGCAACGGACAACAACGCTAAATAATTATTAATGTTGTCAGTAGTGTAAAATCTCAATTGGACGACTAGAGTTGTTGATAAATGTACATGTATATATTAAGTCAAGCAAATACCCGACTAAATTAAATCAATTCGGTCTGAATAAGTGGTTGAGATCAACAAAGACAAATCCAAGATTTCCTCAACGCTTGATGTTTGGATGGATGCCACTATTTGAGGATGTTTACAGTAATTCTGGCACTCATTTGGATATTTAATCAGCAATCTGTTGTTGTAAGATAGCCATTAGGAAATTTGGGTTGATAAAATTACAAGCGCTTAAAGAGGCGTCTTTCTTATACGACAAAAATGACAAAGCAATTAATTTTGTAAACACCCAACTTAAAAAAGTTAATTGCCCTTTTAACAACACTGTTCAACTGTTGAACAAACAATCGCTAGTTCTATATCATATTAATCGTAACGAATCAAATTGTCAGTACTTGTTTAAACTCGCTGATGTCATTGCGATACGTTTTACGTTTTGCCGTGAATCCTGAAAAAAACAAACCCTTTTTCATCGTACTTTTGGTCTCCTTGCCATATAAAACAACAAATTCTATCCGTCATATCCATGATATCAAAACTTTTAAAAAAGTGCATTTATCATATCAATTTGACTGTGACGAAATCTCAAATGTGTTTATTAAAAATCGATATCAATATCCCAAGCAGGACTTAAATGGTGACAAAATATTGAATGTTCCAATGTTACCACGTGTACTGAAATGACATAACACAAAGTGTTGAACAAAATAGATTTTCATGTGGACACCATCAGGTTTTCAAAAGCTAAGTCCCATTGCTTTTGGAATTAAATAGTATTTTCAACTTGAGCCAAATCAGACATTGACATGAAAACTAGTTTGAAAATACTGCCTTCTGATTGGTTACTCATAAACATTTTGGAGTAATTATTTCGCCGATAATCACCTCTAAATATTTACGACCGCTTCACATTCCTCCGCGCACGCGTACAGTATACAATCTCCACTCAGCGGCTTTCTGTTTACAATAGACATATTGGCGACGACACTTTAAATTTCAATCAGAAACTTGTCGACATTTTGGAGCATCAACAAATTTTAATCTAATAACGAGTTTTTTGGTTCCTGTTTGAAGTGTTTCTTACTGCTTCGCGATGTAAATTAATCACAATCCACAGATCTATTTATAAACAAAATCAACGATCGCATACCTCTCATACAGCGATTCGTCAAATGAACTGAAGCGACTTTATTCTTTAATTTCGCAGAATGCTGTCACTGCCCCTACCTCAAATTTACAAGTGACCACTTTTCCTGTCGCAGTGTCCCCAACCATGACACAAAATATAACTTTCTTGACAGCTTCCAATAAGTTGAAACTGTTCACCGACACGCTAGTAAACACCTATTTTCAGAGTAACGTCCCTTGATTTGGTCAGTCCTTGTTGCTCTTGTAGGGGTGATGGGTCGACCAAAATATTTAGGTAAAAAATCGTAACTTTGAAGACATTGAAATCTGTTTTCTATTGATAATATGCTCAATAGATTTTAGATGAGTATATTTAAACATGTTTTTTCTGTATGTAATGACATTTTAATTGTTATGTGTTCTTTATGAAAGTGGACTGTACTGTTGTTTTGCAAGTGAGTGAAACAGGTCTGTACCGGTTTGACCTAATCACAATGCTTTTGCGCAAGTCAAAATAGTTCCACCTTTTTTTCTAATTAGTCATGTTAGAATGGTGATAAATCCATTCTGTTTTTTATTTTGGGGTTGTATGTCGTGCATTCTTAACCCCTAAATAAACATTTCAAACCTCGCCAGCTCGGTTTGAAATTATATTTAGGGGTAAAGAATGCACGACATACAACCCCTAATTCTCTTAGCCTACATGAGGATATCTCTTGAATGTGAAGAGCTCTTAGTTTAAACTGAATCCAAGAAACTCTTTTAGTGATCTTTTTGATTGAAGATAGAACAAATCCTTCGTATGGTTCCACCATTTCTTTAAACAACCAAGCAATTGACATCACTTTTGTGCTTTTTAAATTCAAAATGCTTCAGGTAAAAACAGTTCCAAGACGTTCCTTAAAGTGACTTTTTATGCAGAAGGTAAATAAACATGCCAATACTAGTTGGTGTCTGATAATAAGCTGAAAAAAGCAAATTGGTTCACATATCTGCGTATGCTAGTCAAAATAACATGTTTTTGGATGTGACCTTTCCTGTCTATTTCATAATATATAACTTCTAATTTTTTCATCGTTGGCTGTCCAAAAAATGATCGAAAAATATGTTACAACATTTTAAACACTGAACAACCAGTGATAATTTGTCAGTAATTTGTAGGTTCTTTTGCGCTTTCAGCAACTGATTTGATGGAAAAGGCGCTCTATAAAAACACTTATTATTTTTTTTTTTATCATTAAATTGACCTCTAAATTTAACAAAAAATACATAATATAATTGCACAAAGATATATTAGTAAGGGAACAAGCTTACTGTACACAGCTGGTTTGGTTTACAAAGCAACTACATTATAATCATGCATATACATGAGAGATCTGAATGTATGAGACACGATACTAAGTAATTGAATCAGTGTCTACTAGTGGTCGCGTTTAATGTCAAATAATGCAAATGTCCAGTGACTATAGACTTTACGATCCTAATTACTTGAACGTGTTTCAAGATGTACACATACATTTACACAACTTAATACCACCAAATATATTCATTATAATTTTAGGATTTTTCTGTAAAGAAATAACATTCCCAACAAAATCTATATAATCTTGGTTGATTGATATATAGACTTGTTTACATTTGAAAGTGATATAAATGAAGCTTTTACAGTTTGGCTGGCAGCATTATAGTAAGATGATAAAAACAAGTGTTTTATAATACGATAATGAATTTTTCCGTAAAAGAAAGTGATTTTAAGCTTGGTATCTCTGTGATTGAAGTTTTCTGTATGAACATTTAACAAGCTTCAGTACAAGGACGTGTGGTTAACTTCATATCCTTTAAATCTACCTAAAGAAAACTTTAAGCATACAAAACTAAATCATTTTCATGTTAGGTATCTGCATTTGTCATGTATTTTTTACCTTTCTGTTAACAAACCTTTTTCTTCTGTCTTTTTCTTCGCATATCAACCCTTGACTTATTATCAGGAAAATTAATAATCAAGTTAACTGCTTTTTAATTTTAGGATGACTAGTGAATTGCCAAGGTATGGCAAATGATTCGTAAGATAAAAGCATGCAAACGTTCGGCAGTCTAAGACCAAATGCTTTGAAAGAAACCTTTACACCTTTGCAGACAAAATAACATAAAAGTTTGAATTGCTCACTAGACATAGAAAAGGTCTTTACGCAATATCTAAGGAGAAACAAGGTGTAGAGTGTTGGACTATTAAACGAGTATGATATATGATTTGAAGGTGAAAGGTGAAATTAAAACAAAAGCAGAAGAAAGTTCATTTTTCACTGCAGTGAGAAAAGTAGAACTGAACACAACATCTCACTTTGAAATACAAGTATCTGCTTTCTGATGAGAAATGATAAACGACTAGAAAAAAATTAATTACAATAAATAATATATATATAAAGACTGTGATTTCTTATTATCGGTTTGCTACCAACCAATGATGCATTTAAGTCCAAATCAAAGCAGTCTGGTTAAAATACTGCTAATGCAGAGCTTGACAAGAACCCACACATTTAGACAAAACAGGTGGTATTTTTGTTTGTTTTCACTTGCAGAATATTTTCTCAAATTGAAACAAATTCGAATGGATCGAAAGCAATTTTAAAATCAAAACAGATAAGGAGCAGAATAATTGTTTTTTACGGCCATTACCATCCTGTTTGCACAACATTACAATCTAAAAGGGTTGCATTAACGTAATTAAGTTAGAGCTTTTTTCATTTGATCTTGAAATACATTCATACTTTTATTATTAAGATGAGAATACCTACAGTGTAATGGATAATGTTAACACAAAGAATGCTTTGGAGGCATATACATCTGATATTATGATTAAATATCATATGAAGTTCATTAACTTACTTTCTCCAAGCCATAAAAAAGGGCCAATGTTTTTTAGTTTATAGAATGCTGTTAATGATTCCTTAACTACTTTCACTTCTAATAAACAAGCCCATGAAAGAGATCAATATGATATCTTGTTTATACATATTTGTGAGGAAGGATTGATACGACAAAGAAAATGATATGGAAGTTAATGTTCCATTTCGGTCTATTTACCTGAAAACATCTTCATTTTCTCAACAACATCCCTCAATAATATTTTTTTTTCATTGTCCCAATGAATTAAGACATTATGTTAAACATGTTAATATCATCAGTGTATTCGTATACCACTTTATCTTGCTAGATGCAGCTTCTACAATACCCTAAAACATGTCATGCTAAATTCACTCATTGGTCTGAAGATTCATGATGGACACTCTTCGCTTTGAAGCTCATCTTTAAGTTTTGATGATTGATTTTCAAAGCTATATCAAATGCGTACTTTAAAGTTGACAAGAAACATCATGATCTATCAGTAAGGTTATCATGTGGCTAAAGCTGAACTCGGTTATCAGTGCAGATGTTGTAAGTAATTAGTTACAGACACTTTCATAGATACATCAACAAAATCTGCTGAATCAGACAATGTACACAGACATAGTTGTTCCTGATGAATGAAAAAATCCTCTTGTCATAACAAAGGGATTGGCATTTTACGTTTATGTGCGCTTTTCTGCATTAATGTCTTAAATGAGCAGTGCAAGCTTTCTTTTGCTAAATAGATTAATCTTACTGGGCAAAGGTAAGTGTTACCAGTTACAATGGTGTTGATTAAAAGAATTAGTTCTAGTTGCACGAACAATGTACAGTCAAGGTATACAAATACATATCCCTATCTTATTATATTACGACTCAAAGCTATTCCATTTGTCTTTGTAAACTTACAACACTAACTGTTGTATTTGGTGAGTGTCCTCTTTGTTCCCACGTGTCCCAAACCAACTTCTTTCACACTGAACACGTAACAATATTGTTAATTCAAAATGAGATAAAAAAAGTCAAGAAGATTATTTACCATTTTGCTTGTGAAAAAACAGCAATCAGCTCTGTAGTTATTCAGTCCGTGCGTGGTTTATTAATTTCTAGTGTTTTGTTTAAAACGTACAAGTTCTAGTGTTTTGTTTAAAACTTACAAGTTCAAAATGAGAGTGATTTTCGCTCCTTAAAAATAACCCACACATTTAGACAAAACAGGTGGTATTTTTGTTTGTTTTCACTGGCAGAATATTTTCTCAAATTGAAACAAATTCGAATGGATCGAAAGCAATTTTAAAATCAAAACAGATAAGGAGCAGAATAACTGTTTTTTACGGCCATTACCTTCCTGTTTGCACAACATTACAATCTAAAAGGGTTGCATTAACGTAATTAAGTTAGAGCTTTTTTCATTTGATCTTGAAATACATTCATACTTTTATAATTAAGATGAGAATACCTACAGTGTAATGGATAATGTTAACACAAAGAATGCTTTGGAGGCATATACATCTGATATTATGATTAAATATCATATGAAGTTCATTAACTTACTTTCTCCAAGCCATAAAAAAGGGCCAATGTTTTTTAGTTTATAGAATGCTGTTAATGATTCCTTAACTACTTTCACTTCTAATAAACAAGCCCATGAAAGAGATCAATATGATATCTTGTTTATACATATTTGTGAGGAAGGATTGATACGACAAAGAAAATGATATGGAAGTTAATGTTCCATTTTGGTCTATTTACCTGAAAACATCTTCATTTTCTCAACAACTGAACACGTAACAATATTGTTAATTCAAAATGAGATAAAAAAAGTCAAGAGGATTATTTACCATTTTGCTTGTGAAAAAACAGCAATCAGCTCTGTAGTAATTCAGTCCGTGCGTGGTTTATTAATTTCTAGTGTTTTGTTTAAAACTTACAAGTTCTAGTGTTTTGTTTAAAACTTACAAGTTCAAAATGAGAGTGATTTTCGCTCCTGAAAAAAGTATGTCTGTGTGATAGTTATTTACCAATTCACCATCTAATTATCTTTGCTTGCTGAATGAAAAATGTATCAGTCAAAAGATCTGGACACTTTAATGTAAAAAAAAATGAAAATAAATGAATACTTTCAAAACTAGTGTTAAAAAGTGTTCATTCTCTCTCTACTATTTAGCCTAGTTAAGGAGATTTCAAGTTGATGACTTACAAAAAAAGAGTATTTATCGCACACATGAAAAGATGATGTTTCAAAATTGTACACATAAGTAGATTGACTTCTGGAGAACTAATAAAACTATGCTTTAGTCGTATTAATCACTAGTGGATTGAGGTATTTGCGATTTGTATGGTAGCGTTTCTTTTGGGCACTAGTTTATCTAAATAGTCATTAATTTACTACACTTAAACATCCCCTCTCTTATGAATAATTTCAAACATGGGAACGAGTATTCGTTAGCTAGGAAAATCAATGTTTGTTATCCTTTATGTTGGACTTAAGTCAGCACACCAAACTGGTAAGTTGAAGTAATTACCAATCTTTATCGGAAACCAACTGACATATTCCCTAGGGGAAAATTACTTCTTCTTAATAATTAAGGAAAAAAAAATGAAAAATCAGATATGTGGGCAAAGTTTTCTTAATGCTACTCAGGTCGATATTTGTTCAGTTGCACAATTATCTGCCTCGTCGGGTTACAATTAATTTGATACAAATATGTTTGCAAGGTAAGTCAACTAAAATACGATTCTGGTGCCTCAAACCTAAGACGTCATCTCTAGTTTCAGGTTCTATGTTAGCTGATTAAACAAGTTAGATTTTATTTGTCTTTACGGAGCATGATGTCAGTTTCTGGTAAAGAAACAAAAGTAATATATCAAGGTGATTCTGTATAACAACTTCTAATGATAATAAAGATACAATGATGTACGGGGAAGCTTTCAGAGCTATGAATATCTTTGAGAAACTAGAATAGATTCGTCGTAATTCACTGCACTTGATAGACAAATATTCAAGTAGGTCAATGCTAAATGTGTTGAATCAAAGGTAGCCAATATATTGTTTTAATCGATTTAAAGATGCCTTTGTTTTCTCCTCATTAAGATATCTTTACCATTTCTTAATTAGAGGGGCAATGTACATTTAAAATTAAATCTAGAAAAAAATGTTTTGAAAACCATTAAAGCTTTAACGGAAACAATCGTTTAAAGACACATACACCTTTGAGCAAATTCAGGTCAAACTTTGTCATATTTTTCAAACTGTAGACATCTTGTTGTAGATAATTGGAATTTACATATACATCCAAAAATTATGAAATTTTTAAGTACAGTTTTTTTACATGATTCGCAAAAAATGCTTCCCTACCAAATCATTTTGGATAAAAACCTAATATTCGATGAAACTGGTTTAAAACAACCTCTGTACAATTTTTTGAAAACTGTCGATACTTAAAAAACCCACCCAATTACAACTGTATGTCATCCAGTATAATGATCAAGGATTCAATGCTAGGAAACGTTAGGTAATTATTCTCTGTGTTTCCCCAAGTCAACATATTCTATTATTTCATCGTTATCATTTCATTCCATTTCGGAATAAACTATTGGGTGATAAGGAGATTTCCTAGGGGGTAAGACAACATTCATAATCGAGTTGGTAAGAATTTGCAAGAATAATAAGACAGTGTCTTGTTTAGTGTTCGGCTGGGTGATATTGGTTATCAGCAATCATTTAAATACGTATATTAAGTTATTCCCAATTTGTTGTTTTGCTTTCAGCTAGCTGAATAAACACTTTAGACAACATCCCCAAGGGGAGTAAGGTACATAATTCTTTAAAAATGTTTACAAAAGACATTTAATTGTGTCACAAGATATATATGCCTACAGCAAATCTGTCACAGGATACGAGAACTATGGGAGTTAATGTAAACCTAAAATAGATAACCTTTATCATGTTTCGCAAACCAGAACCTTGAAATCAAATAAGGAATTGGATTGAAGATGTGTTTGGGCAAAGAAGATATTCTAATTTAGCTGAACAGCATATCAAATTTTTTAATCACAGCTCTAATTGTTATATCTTTTAACAGAAGTGACTGTATACAATTACTGTTCCCAAAAGCAACAAACACGGTCATCTATTACTTATACTGTTAATTACTTCTAGGATAAGTTGAGTATATGAAGACACATTTAGGAATACACAAATGTCTTATTTGCAAATACATTTAAATAAAACATTTGAATAAATGGTTCTACGAAATGGACAAAGGGGGATATATTTAGTTCAATAGATGTCATGTATAATTGTTTTATTTATCATGCCCATCCATGTCTATCTAGTAACATGTTAAAGACATAAAGATTCAAGATTTTAGCATAAATGTCTTAGTGAATGTTTACAGTAAAAGTTGAGTGTCAATTTGAGAGATCTTTTATCAATTGAATTCATATTAAGATCACATTCTTAGTGTTGAAAATCTGTTCTGGCACCGGAGCAACATGGCCATGAACACTGACGTAAAGAAGTTGCCAAGAAATACCCTCTAATATTTCACCAAGGTTGTGAGAACTGCAAGTTGTACGAGTTGATAACACACGTGAACTGAAGTCGGTTATCAGTGCAGATGTTAAAAATGTTTATGATAATTGATACGATGAAAAGAGTTTATCTATATAGATATACCACAGAAAGCTAATTTTTCTTAGCCGTAGTAACTTCAACATGATCAGAACATTTAACAGTAAAAAGGCAATTATTGCATTATTTACAAAGTAAGAAGAAAGTAAGAATGTGTTTTTGAGGAATTTTTGAGGAATTGTATTGGACTGTATTAAGTTTCCAAAAAATTAAGACAATAAAATATTATATCACAATAAACGTATCCAATAAATAAGCACGCATAAAGACTCTTGTTAAAAATGTAACCTGTCCTTTTGCTGAAATACTTTTTTGTAAGATGTGCTCGTTCTGGACAGCAGCAAATATTGACTTTTACAGTTACATCAAGGACCCATGGAATTTTATTATTCTTTTCTGTACAGCTACATAACGATCCAAGGGATTTTGGTTTTGATATTTCAAACATTTAAGAGGATTATTTGATGTCTAAAAGATGTACAAACAGGTAATTTTTTTCTAAAAGATAGGTAGACATTTAAGCTAAGATAAGTAAAATCGATAAAACAATAATAGGTTGGTAAAATACCTTTGATAGGTCTCTGCACAAGAAACAACAGAGTAACTAATTGACATTCCATACTGTTTTATAGGAAGAGGCATCTCTTCCTGGATATAAGTGGAATTGAGTTTTTTAATGTGCAAGGGTGTGATAAGCAATAAAGACACAAAAGGAATACGTTAATCTCCGAGAAAGCTCTTGATTTTTTGTTTTCTGGAATTTATTAAACTAACCAAAGACAAATGTGATGTGGAAACTGTGTAACATATATCTATGTTATATGGGCATTCTACAAGATGATATGGCGATAAATGAGGTTGGGTATTTTGATTGATATTTTTCTGATATGATACACTTTCAGAAAAATATTGTTTTTTCCAAACAATAAAAAATTGTCAGTGGCAGTATTGCATGAAAATGTTTCTTTATAAGATTTATAAAATTTAGTTACTCGAAATATCTAATGTCAATGAGAAAACAAGTTATTCAGTCATGCTGGTGTCAAAAACATATTTTATTGAAAGTAGCCAGGAACAATCAATTGTTAACTATCAATTTTAATTTTATCACAAAAATTCCTCACTCGAATTTACTTAATAACTTCATCATCTGAGTTGAAAAGTGAGTTGAGAAGATGAAGGACGATAGGATTCTCGTTCAGTTGCTTGGTATCATGTCTCCTGTAAATCTGACATCAATCCATAACAGGAACCTCCAAATAAAGAGAATGTGCATACTTGATAGTTGTTTTGTACACAGATAGGATTAGAATATATCAGACATTAGTATTACGATAACAAGATTCAAGGCCACTGAAACTGTCCTTCTCAACTTGGAAACCAGTGAGTCACTACTAATTACATTATTTGTCGCGTGTCTTCTATTTATGCCTTGTACACAGGACATTTATCGTCTCTTTGACTCTCGTGGGCCATTCAGTCCCAATACATTCGCCTCGAAAACATTTCTATCTGACCTTGGAATTCTAGTGTTGATACTTTCCTGATAACGTTTGACTGTTTACAAAATCGAAGTAAAAGTAAAAGTTTCTTTTTGAGAGAAACATTCATTCAAATACTATTTCTGCGTTATAATATTGTATTTGCAATGTTTTCTGAATATGCATATACTGGCTACGTAAATTGCAGACCAATTTTGTTAAAATAATCAAGGAAATAATCCATATTGCAGGACATATGTATTAGCTGTTTTCTTATATGGTAAAACTACATATTCAGTATATTAAAGACATTAATTCGGTTTAAGAGTTGAGCTCGAACTTCGTTTACAGTTTGTTGTTTATGAAAGAGTGATAAATAGGTTATGTCCTATAAGATAAAAAAAATTAGAAATTTATTTTGAATAAAGATGTGTTTTGGTTTGTTTCTAATAACGATTTAAAAGAGGAGGGTACATCAACAGGGCATGACAAGACAAAACCATTTGGTTTTCTATAAATAATAAACGGTGATTTACTTACATAATATAAGTAGTCAAAATGGGGGAGTGTTAACAGTATAACATACCCTTTGATCAGTTCAACAGGATATCGTCTGAATTTCTTGTTATTTCTTGTTGAGTAAGCTTCATTTAAATATAAGTTCATATTTGTCTTAAAGAGTATTGCAAATTTATCTATTGAATATCCATTTCAATGAGAGGATAAGGGTAGATGCAGAGTTTTATATTAAGGCAACTTAATCTAAAAAATATGCTCTGAATAGCTTGGAGATCACAAAACTCCTTATGTCCAAGATTTCTTCAACGCTTGATTTTGGATGGATGCCAATATTTGAGTTTGTTTACAGTGATTCTGGCCCTCATTTAGATATTTTCATCACTCCTTGATTAAGAGGAAAATCTAATGTAGTTACATAACCATTAGAAGACCTGCGTTAAAAATACAAACGCTTTCAGGATGCTTAAAGAGATTACATTATTGGCAGTAAGAAACCTATTTAAGGACCAGGCAAATGAAGCTCTCATTTTATCAACACCATCTCTTCAAATTTTAAGACGTTTAAATGCAAATGAATAGAAAATCTCACGCAAGTGTCTTCATATATCAAATAAATCAAAATAGCAAAATTGTCTTTTACCTTTACATGTATATTTATTGTTAGAAGAGACGAGGGTGAAACTCCATTTATCATATACCTGCTTATAAATACAGCGATTTTGAATGTACGATACACCCTTCGTCAAGCACCCTGTATCAGCCCGTCGTCAAGGGCAAAAACCTGTATCATCCCGTCGTCAAATGACTTGAACCTGGAACCCTAGGCAACGAACGCAAAAAATAGATCGAAGTCGCGCGGAATTTAGAGTTGTCTCCCTTTGTACAACTGACGTTTGGACGTGGCCGAAATCGCAAAGAAAACGCTACATTCACTTGTGGATTTGTCATCTTGATACAAATTATTTTCCATTTTGGAAATTCAACCCAAAGGATAAATTAACTCAAAAGTCGCAAGAGGCGTAGCTTCAGGAGCTTTGACTATCGGTATGTATCAGTTAACGTTAAGCAAAATTGATACTATCAGCCACTCATGTTAATGTTATGAATTAAAGTTTTGAAATGTTACATTTATATTTGTTGTTTCTTTTGTCAATATATTTGATAAAAATAGCATGATATGGCTAAAGCTCTCGGGCTCTCGGGCTGATATTGGGGTCTCTGGCTGATACAGAATGTGATATGAAATTCCCCATATAATACTATCTATATATCATCGAAAGTTATCTATCATTATGAAAAGTTTACATTTGTGAACTCTGCATTACCCTCATAAATACCAAAGTACTGATCTCATATCCCTGTGACGTCATAATGTTTTGACATCATAACACTGTGTCATTTCTGGACAGTGTAAAACATTTTGGTGTCATGCACTTGGTGCTGACAGGCCTTTGTTCAAAATCTGTTGTCAAAACGATATCTCCTATCAATAACACTTAATATTTCTGAAGCGATATCTCTTTCGAACACTGTTTTAAATGAAAATTAGTTTATAACCTACAAATCTATTTACCTACATCAAACCTGTCAAATACAAAGCTTAACATATGGAGGTGAAGCTTTTGTTTTTTTATTATCACAATCACCTGCTATCGAATACAATGTTCCTTAAGTTACATGTACTCCAATGGTTTAATTCAATTACTAGCATAATAAAGACAGATTCGAACTTTATCCACATTGGAAAATGTTCACCGAAATTCAAACAATCATATTGTAGTGTAATACAAATCTTTGTCGTCTTTGTCGCGCATTAATAGTTTTCTTTTCTTTTTCTAAGAATCAGCCAACAGGCATTCGTTGCCGCCGAAGTTGAAACCCATCGGACGCAATTGTTGTAACTGAAACGCGGTGAAAATCCTGCACACATAATGATGATGTCACAGAAAGCAGGTTCGTTAAATGCAATGGCACTTTTGCAGAGGGTACTGTAATTTGAACGTCTAATTAAGTATTTTGTGGTTGATTAAACGTGTTAATATGATATCAAACTTTCGACGATAGATGTTTCTACCGAGTGATATATTACTTTACTCAATAGCTAAATTTCACCACGAACCGCATGTAAGTATGACGATGGTGCTTTTAGGTGAGGTGAGGAAAGGTGAAATAGAATTTAACGCCGCTTTCAAGAGTATTTCACTTATATCACGGTTGCTAGTATAATTGCAGGAATTAGTCCGCAACACTATTATGGTTAGGCATTGCGGTGAAACCTG
This sequence comes from Steromphala cineraria, assembly GCA_916613615.1. NCBI lineage: Eukaryota > Metazoa > Mollusca > Gastropoda > Trochida > Trochidae > Steromphala > Steromphala cineraria. The sequence goes on from OU744730.1 coordinate 11,474,450, forward strand.
CGAGCATCGGTTGCGATCCATTGCTGGTACTGCACTGAATTCCAGTGTTACAATGCACTAAAACCTTAATGCGTGTTGAACAGTTCTCTACTGCAGACAGAATTGCCAAACTCCCAGCGGAAATCAAACAACGGACCTCTTAATCCGAAGCCGAACGCGTTAACCACTACGCTTTCCTGCTCAAATGGTTGTTAAAGCATTGGAAGCAATACTTTATTTGTAAGTTAAATAAATCTTTTAGAATTTACATAACATGGTGCAGCTTTGGGAGAAATGGCTATGATACTGACTATGATAAATCTTCTTCCAATGATTAAGTGTTGTTTTCTATATCAGATTCCCCTTGCTTACTGATAAAAGTGGTTTATTCCGAAATAAGTGAATTTGGACCAGGATCGTAAATTTCCCTTGAATTGTTATCTGAATACTTTGGCATTTTATCTCGAGCTAGATACACTTTGAAGTTTTCCTGTATTTGCATAACATTTAACTTTGAAATAAAGTAGGTTTTTGATAATTGAAACATTCACTTCATGTTCCTCATCTAAAAGGTTCTGAAAAGTTAAAAATCAAAGCTTGTTTTTTAACTTGATGTAAAGGTTCCAAAATATATGACTAGTTGAATATATACTGCAGTAAAATATTTCGCCAATTTCACATCTTTGTTCAGTCAGTTCAGTCAATGGTATAAAAATTTGAAGCAGTTTTCTTCTCAAATAAAATCGATCAACACAAACGTCCTACTGTAAGTGTTATTAAAAATTGACACCAATAATTACCCAAGGTGGACTTTACTGGTGACAATAAGATGTAAATGGAATCGTCCCACTCCCAAGACATCACAGATCTGAAATGACGCAACACAAAGAGTTGATCGAAATAGATTATTATTTGGACGTCATAAGATATTTTAAAGCTAAGTTCAAGCAAGATGCGTGGGGAATTACAAAGTATTTTCAACTTGAGCCAAATCCGAAATACTCTCAACCTAGATATTTAAAGAACATAAACAGCTCCTATTTTATTTACATTAGTGAAACGTATTTGCAATACCGAAAATAATTATTTTGGATTAGATTATGAACCGACTTACCTTTCAAAATGCGTCTCAGATTAATCCCGTTTGTTAAGTGTACTGTTAAAGCTTAAAGTGTTACATCATATCTTCTGGAAGCCAACATCTTATCAAAGTTATGAATTTCGAAATAATATCTTTTCACATTCCTCAAAACAAAATCAAAGAAAGGGTTTTATCACAGCTCCTAATGAGATAGAAGGATCAAACGGGGCTTTTGTTGATGTGAAGCGTCCTACTGTGATGATGAGTTAATTACCCAGAAGGTTGTGTTTTGATAGCATCTTTTATTTGTAAATTTCTACTTTAAATATTCTTCTTCAATTCAAAACAATCTCTTAAAACATCTTTGGCTAGAAAGGGCTGAATTTTCTTATATTCTTAACACTATTAAATTTGGACTTTTCATCACGAATATGTTACTTAAATCGTCCAATTCAAAAAAGGTAATTTTCTAGTTACATCGTTCATATGTCCAAAGGTTCATATGATTAAAATGATTAAAATCAAGTTTACCACGTATGTTTAAAAAACTTTTTCCTTAAGTAAAAAAATTAACGGAATTTGAAAAAATACAAACATCCTTTATCACATTTATGTCTTTAAGGACGCTTCCAGGTTGTTCTGAATGCTGTCTAGACGTAAAATTTCTGTTTTTTTTATACATGTATATTCAGTGTTAAAATAGTTTAACAAAGAATTACATGATAAAATAGTTTAAGCACACAAATGTGTACATTGAAACATATTCTTTACACTTGTGCAAGTGTCTTATGTGTTACGAAGTGATAAAAAGGAATTGGTTTAACACATACACAAACACACCGGACTTAAAGGGGCAGTAGCACGTTTTTTGAGAATTTTATATTTTCAATTTTTCACTTATAATTGTAAGTTAATGCTAAATATATTAATTTTATAGGGTCAAAAATCTCATTACACAACCCAATCATACATGGTCAGAGAACAAATTATAAAGATTCACATAAAGACCTTTAATTTATTTTCTGTAAGAAAAGGAATCGCATGGGTTCACTGTACATTATATGTTTGATTTATCACTGCTTCATTTAGTTTAAATACATTGTCTTTAGATTGGAACCATTTATTTTCATTTTCCTGACATCACCATATATTCCTCCTAAAAACGTGCTACTGCCCCTTTGAACAATTTGAAAATATAAACAAAAAAACAAAAAAACTGTTTAATGGCTTGGAATTTTATCTTGTGATAGAATAATGGACACGTATTTGCAACAAAAAACAAGGTAACAACGATATTTCTGAAATCAAAATAATCAGAAATGCTCGAGTATATAGTACAAAATAACTGGAACTAAGAAAGTAAATCGATTAAGGTTTTAAATTAATTAGTTTCTAAAATCGAAAGTATTGTTTCGCTTGTAAAGCAAAGATGAACTACAAGCAACCAATTTCAACGCAAATAGTCCAAAGTATTTTTCCTTCTATTTTGAATGATGATAACACAGGAGCAGACCAAAAATGACTGACACCTGTTATTGATGACGTATTTGAAGCAAGATCTTCCTTCAGTTTGAAAGTTTGTACTTAAAATAGGAAACAAGACTTCCTGCCAAACAAACATTTTTACTCCCTCTTCCCGCAGTGTCAGCTCAAAATGATCTCCAACTTTAAATAGACACCAATCTGTTAATTTTTGTATGGCCGATGTAAATAATTTAGTTAGACCATTTGCTATAAGGGCAAATATGGGTTGGTATACTGGTGTTGATTGGGTATCAAATAATTAGCTTTAGGTATGATACAATGCCAAATAAGAACATTTGTAACTATAACAAAAGACATGTTAATAGGTAACCATAACGAACACAAGGTAGTATATTTATAACCACTTTTTTAGGTATTACCAAATTGGGTATTATTTAATTTGTTGTTGTGAATTCATTTGAACAGAGTTCCACAAGGACACCAATCTCATTAAAATGATATCACATTTTCTTCACTACGTTACGCAGATTATAGATCATATTTTAATAGGATTGAATGGTACACCATTCATACTAAAGAAAACAAAACACGAGAGGGTCCAAGGACTATCTGGCCTTGAAAAGTGCCAAACTCTATTATGAGTGGACACTTATTGAATTACTTGGAATCATGAATCATGTAAACAAGACATCTGAGAACCTTTCAACATCGATCATACGTACACTTGATAGTAGGTCTGTAAAACGATAGCACAAATCGTTAGCATATCAGATATGAGGGTGAATCACAATAACAAGACTAATGGGTACTATTACAAATCAAATTTCGGTAGGAGTTTACATTCTTTATCTAATAAAGAGAACATAAATCACCGCCCACGCCTCCCATGGGTCGGGTTGTTCTAATATTGAAGACACAGAGGGATTCTTAAGAATCACTTTATCTTACTCTTACATTTCTCGATTAATGCACAGAAAATGTGTCACCATACCTCTCAACTCGTCATATGGCTGTATATTGCCCTGTATTTTAAACTGCCATAAATTAAAATAAATTATTAGGCTTTTGTGATGTTCATTGCAGTAGTTTGCAAATGTTCATTTAAACACATCAAATAAACAGAAATAAACAAATCATAAGAACATTTTAATGTCATAAACAACTAAATGATATCTCAATTTCCCGTTTTGCGAAGTCACTGTCAATTATAAGTGCTTAGTGCGACAAATCAAACCACATGCTTGCATTATTTGATATGCTTTTAACTCTGTTATTATAAAAATATATTTCGGTATTTTAATGATTTTTTTAGGTTTTCTGACTAGTGAAATGAACCTTAAGTTCTGATCAACATATTGTTGTTTAACATTGTATAGCAATACATATTGTTGTGTTCTCATATGCTAATATAAGGTTATTAATATGACACAACCTTACACTCCGCAATCATTTAAAAATTGATTTCTTCCAAAATATTGCATTGCTTCTATTACCAGTTTACATTTTGAAAACATACGTGAGTATTGCAGATGTAACACAGCACAGCTCATTTCGATACTACAAAACATAGCTCAATAGGCTTGCTTTAAGTTTATCAATACCAACCAAATACGCACATAACCTGATTTGATATGCAATAGTGAACCAAAGCTGGTTGTCAGCACATTGTTTTAACTTTTTATTTATTTTGAAATCAAACTACAAACTCTCTTTACACAACCCAAATTCAAAGGGACATGTCTGTTCATACATACATGACAGTATGCAATCATCATGTTATACCGACATGAAGTACGTTACTGATGGTTATATGTTATATTCTTTAGACCAACGTTAACGTTGAATTTGACAAAGAATAATGTGCATTCATGATGCAGAACCCATTCAAATCCAAACTTTTGAATTGTTTCCAGTTTTCAGTAAAGAGTTAACTTATATGCTTAAGTGTGTGATTAATAATGTTTCATGTGGCTAAAATATGAACATATACTATATATCAAAAGTTGAGTGCTAATTATCATGTGAACCTAACATTATTATTCCCCAAATGCCAAATTTGTATATTTTTATGTTTTCAATGATAACTGGGAAAGGGGTAACATATGTTTCGAAGCCAAACTATGTCCTATGTTCTACAACCCATCATCTGTGTAACCAACTGATCACAAGCCTCCAATATCTGTCTTTTGTCCAGTTTTCCATCGAAGTTTTGGTATTTACCTGTCGCCATAGATATAGATGTCTAGTCATTAGACGTATGAGACAAATTATGAATATATAAACATTGGCATCTCTTTTTCTGGCGTGACAAGCCTGCGATCGACCTGGTAAATAGTAATGGCTGCTTTACAAAGGGTCACGTTTTGCCATCTTGAGGTCTTTCGAAATGTCATTTAATTCTTTACATGGTTCATAGGGATCGAACGTATTGAACAGGAAGTCAAGAAAAAGTGATTGGAATTCCTTTTGACTTTCTTAAACAGAAGTTAGTAAGTTTGAGGTGAATCTTTTGATATCTCAATATAAGGAATTAGAAGTCCAAATTCGACTATAAGAGTTTCTGATGTCATTGTACTCAAGCATTGCCTCTGCTGCCCCTGACGTAACCAGACTTACATTTCTCCAGTAACAATCTGGTCAATTGCTTAAGTAAGAAAGTCGTGACGTCAGTGTCACTTTCCTTCAAAGTAGAGGTCATTCCAAATGTTAAGACATTCTATAAGTGTTTCGACTCATGGTTTACCTACGTCAATGGGATTTGATGAACATATTGAACTAGAAGTTTAGCAAACACGTTATGGATATTAATGCATGATATGCCTACATGTAAAATTGAAAAGTTAGCTTTCTTTTAGCTTTTTGATAGGATAGATAGCAGCTGAAGGGAATTTAAGCGAATGGATCTCGATAACGGATAGTGTAATACACTTTATCTTTTGAGGTAAAATTTTACCAAATTTTATTCCTTGAAGACATAAGGTTAAATTCGTTTTGATTTACGTTACATAATGCATTTCATATCTGCTCACGTTATAACATAGAATGCTCAGTCTATTACTCTGTACATTGTTTATTTTGTTCAATGTATTGTTAAGGTTGCTCTAATCATGATGTATGTCTCATTTTGGAAGCTTACGAACAAATGTACACCTGGAAATAAGCATTTCAACTGTTTATATTTACATTTCAATATGATGAAGTAACAGGGTTAATTTAACTACATAAATCATGCTCTCTATGCCCAACTTTGATTTAGTGAATAATTTCTACAACGAATCGAATTTCATGTTGAAATTTGAAAAAATAAATAAAAAGGTAAATATTGTTCATGTGCCTAAAATACAGGATAAACAGGGTTTCATAGTTGATAAACAACATTGTCATTACCCAGTTGTCTTTTAAAATCAAAACATCATTTATTATTCAAGTTTAGATTTTAATTAAATTTCATTCCTTTTAACGATTTTTGACAAATAAGTAAGAATAAAATTTTTTAGGACTTTCAATTACATTCTATTTGTCAATATGTTAATTGAACGCTACTCTCGTGTTGAGAGGGATCATTAAATTTAATTTTGAACGGAGCTTATCATTAAAAAATCTCACTTTCATAATTTGCAGTTTTTGAGGATTATACTGCTGTAATGTGTTTCGTAAAATGATACTCAGTAAAAGTATGACCAGCTGACCTGACAAAAAATACATCAATCAACATCGACTTTGACTTCTCTGTACAGTTGTTTTTGAACATCAATATACCATAATGTATACACACAAATGTTGAAAACTCGTGATACTTCGTTGATTACGACTTTTCTTACACTTTAAATAATAACTTTTGCCAAAACATACAAAAACATTTCCACCTCTAAGACAAATTGTGTTGTTTAAAGAATGTTATGTTTCCGATTTTCCCCCAAATGTATATACATGTATATGTGTATAAATATATTTACCTCAATTTAGATAGCGAATGATGTTCTTTGTTGAAAATAACAGACCTCTCTCAAAATGTGAATGAAGGAATTTAGCCTTTTGACATTCAGGTGAAACGTGATGGCACTGATTATAAGAAACGTGACCGTAGTTTAAGCTAGTACATGATATGAAGGCATAAGATTGATCACTTGGTTAAAGAAATATTGATATACCATCAGACGTATAAACAAGATTAATACATTATCAAAGCCAGTTGATCCTAGGTCAGACTGTGTATCGTCCATTATTTTCAACATATTCATGCCACCAGTGTTTGAAGACTACACAATGTTAGTTTTATTGACTTATGCATATAATGTCAGTGGAAGTTTTTATTTTTGAAAATACAGCATTTTGTGAATGTAAGCTATTTGTAAAATTGCAATAAGTAAGGAGATTAAGTAAGCTAAAACCCAGAGGATGTTGTTGGAATTAAAAATGTTTTCTGAAAATTACAATAACTTGTGCAGTTCATTAAAATGTTTATTTGCGCCAATTTCTTAAAAAGTAAAAATAAACAAAAGGTTATATTGATAATTTTAAAGAAAATTGTATAGAAATGGCGAAGATACACAATTTTGGTGACTGATTTTTCTTACCGAACTATAGAGTTATGTAGCTATAGTTATTGGAATGCATACCTGAATAAGCCCGTTTCAAATTTAGTTGATATTATATAGTCCATTTCAGGTTTAGTTAATTAAAACCAATAAAAATCAACGAGCAAAGAATTTCAACTGAAATAATGCATTTTAAACTTATCATAGCTGAACCTATAAACTAAACTATCGTCTTTATATAACTGCAGCATTGCCATTTATCAATACCGCATCTGCTGGACCTGACGTAACCAGACTGTCATCTCCCCAGTAACGATCTGGTCAATTACTTCAGTAAGGAAGTCTTGACGTCAGTGTCACTTTCCTTTAACGTAGAGGTCGTTCCAAATGTCACTGTCTTCTAAAAATGGTTCAAGTCATGGTTTCATGGCGTCGATGGAATTGGATAACTTAAATAGACAGAGCAAGGATTTTCCAAAAATTCTTTCTGACGTTCTTAAATAGGAACAGATTTTTAGCATTTTGATGTAAAGTGAAATTTATGAAGACAAATGAGTGTGTCATTGTATTATAAAGGCTCAATAATGCATAATAATAATACTTGAAACAAATGCACAAATAAGATAGGTATAATGAATTTTGTCTTGCAATGCTGATCTAATTGATAAATGTTCAATGGTAATGTGATTGCATTGAAAACAAGTTTTATCAGAATAAGGCATCGAAGAAATGAGAACTGTCAAATCATGATCTGGTTTAACGTTTGCTTCTGAACGGTTATTCCACAAAAGAACCATACATTGTTAACATCATGTTGCTACCAAAACTATCATGTATCAAATCTTAATACTTCGTTGTCTATCAACATCTATGTATTCATCCTAACTGCAAAGAGGTCACCAATGTATTACTTAAATGTTTGACAAGTGCCTACATGTATTTTTTGTTTGTTTTTGTTTTATGTAGAAGGCCACGTTTACCACAAATGAAACAATGATTGTATTGAAAATGTAAATTACCTTTTCAGTACCTTTTATGAATTATGCCTTTCTTAAACTATCAAAGAAGTTTAGAGGCAAGAAATTTGCCTATTGTTTTTCTGATAGAAAAATAGTGCCCCAAAACATATTTCAATCAAACTAACATTTAAACATTTAGCTCGCTGTAAGTAATTATTCTGCCAACACATGCATATACTAAGAACTGATTGTTTTGTCCTATACACGAACATAAACAGATTTAATTACTGGATCGTGATGACAAGGATAATAAGGAACCTGACACTGGTTGAAGCTAAGACATGATATACTTATCACTTGGTCAAGGTTATATTGATGTACTTGTAGTCTTGTAAAGAGATGTAATTACACTATCAAACAATCGATCCTAGGTCACAGCGTGAAGCCTTTTGTAGCATCAAAGCCTCAACATATTTATGCTTTGTATGCATCCATACCAAAAAATGCTTAAAACCTACGTAGTTCCCGGTTGACTTGTAGATCCCTATCAGATGTAAAGCCTTTAATGAAATCAGAAGCTTTTACCGAATCATATTAGTGTATGAGACACTTTGACAAATGATAAACTTTTACTGATAACGTTTCCATTTTTTACCAGACAAAATAGCATCATAAAACAATTATCTTATTGAATGGCATCGCAAGCTCGACTCAATAACTCAATATCCAAGGACAATCCTAGATGAAAATTGTACATAATTGCAATGGTATTGGAATTGTCTCTGACAGAATTTTATGTATCTTTCTTTTCACCAGAAGGCTGCTACTCCGCTGTCTTATATAGTTGTACATTTCACCTGATTTGGCTCTCTGCCAAAGACACGCTTCTACACCTGCTTCTACACCTGTGACGTATGACAATTTGAAATCCCTTTCAATTGTCTTCAATTCTCATTTCTTCAACCATTTGTTGTGCTAACAATCCTATCTATTTATAAAAGATGTCAGACGTTCTAAAACTAAAACAGGTTATATTTTCATTTCAGTTTTGAATGAAAAATCCATGTTATCGCCACTACAATGGTTCATAATGTTAAATTGACTTCCAACAGAATAGTATTGATCTATTCAAGTATCTGGTCGTCTTGTTGGGAGCCAGCTCTTCACATGAACAGTCAATCATTGTTCGTCCGCCGTACATCTATACTCTCAAAGAATATCCATCAACACAAAGATATTGCCTCAGGGTTAAGCTATTTGCAAGAAGATTTCTAATCCTATCGGTGCAAGCCCCAGGGACATATTTTGATGAAATGTGAATTACTCTCAAAGTACAAGGAACAAAGGCTAGCCGAACAAAATCAATCCTAGTGATTACAGCTGATTGCACAAGGCTTTTTATAACAGGAGTCATGAAAAATAGGTATATCCTCGAGATCCCGAAGATTATATACCAGAGTCAAGTTAATCCTTCACTTCAAAGATGCAGAAAATAGCAGGAAAGACAAGTTTCTGTATCTCTTTGATTAATGTCTGCATCTGACTACTACTTTCTAGAGATTCAGATATGTAAGAAAAGCATTCATCAGAGGTGAGTTAAATATTGGATTCAGTGGTGCTTTCATACGTTGTTATTCATGAATAAAGGCAAGTTATATTGCAGGGAGAAAGCTTGCAACAAAATTGTAGTAAGCATTGTAGTTACACCTGTTAACATCGACTAAGAGTAAAGGTAAGAGAGCTTCAATTATAACTCACTATTTATACCTTATACACCGGACATTTACCGTCTCTTTGACTCTCATGGGTCATGTCTTCACAAAACATTTCTATCTGATCTTGTAGTTCAGTAATATCTAGTGGCGATTTTTTCCGTATACATTTGAATCTTTACAAAATCGAAGTAAAAGTATCTTTCTTAAATGTAACAATATCAGCTTCTTTTGAAACTAAAACTAGATCAGTTTGAAACGAGCTAAATTTAAAATATTGAGACTGGATAATATTTTGATTACCGTTTCTGAATATGCATATACAAGTAAGGTAAATTGTAGACCAACATATTATTAAATGAATCAAGGAAAGAATCCATATATGTAGGGCATTTATATCTTTATAAGACTTTAGCTAGCATTTCGTGTTTACAGTATTTGTGCAAAGCGTGACAAGTTAACAGGGATTAGTAAGTAAGTAGTCAAAATAGGGGTTGGGGGGTGCTAACAATATTAAATGCTCTTTGATCACTACAACAACATACAGTCTGAATTTCTAAACTTCTTATTACTAAACCAAAAATACTCTAGAGTTAGTGTCATTAAAAGTTCATATTTGTCTTAAAGAGTATTGAATATTTATTTGTTTATCTCAATTATAGGATAAGGGTAGATGACATTTTATATCAAGTCAACTTTGAGTATGTTTACAGTGATTCTGGTCCTCATTTAGATATTTTCATCACTCCTTGATTAAGAGGGCAATCTGATGTAGTTACATAGCTATAAGGAGATCTGGGTTGAAAAAAATATAAACGCGAGATGCTTAAAGAGATTACATTAATGCCCATAAGAAACCTATTTAAGGCCCAGGTAAATCAAGGTCTCATCTTAATAATACTATTGTTTCAAATTATTAGACGTTTAAATGTAAATGAATAGAGAATCTCAAATGTCTTCTGATATCAAATAAATCAAAATATCAATTTTTCTTTTTAAGCGATTACCTGAACATGTATATGGTGAAATTCTAATTTTCATCGAAAATCATCTTCCAATATGAAAAATTTCTGAACTCCAATACTGACCCATAGCATTATGACGTCATGATGTTTTGACATCATAACACTGTGTCATTAATGGATAGTGTAAACCATGTGGGTAATAACTGTAGGAATATGGTCATACTATTTTTGATTGGGAGTTTAAAACAGCTTTCACCCAGCATTGCACCCAAACCTGACTGCATGTAGCACAGTTCTGTACTGCAGACACAATTGCCAGGCAGGATTTGACCTACAGACCTCTTGATCCGAAGCCGGACTCACAAACCATAGATGTTTAAGCATGGGAAGCAATTATCTATTTGTCAGCTAAATAAATCTTTATAGTTAACATAATTTGAAGAAACGTTTGAATAACCTTTGAAAATACAAAAATAGCCGATTTTCTGACTAACAGAATTCTTCTTTAAGTGATAAATTTTTATTTTCTATATCAGATTTGCAATGCTTAGATATATAAGTGGTTTATTCCGAAATAAGTGAATTTGGACCAGGATCGTAAATTCCCATGAATTGTTATCTGAATACTTTGGCATTTTATCTCGAGCAAGATACACTTTGAAGTTTTCATGTATACAGATAGCATGTATCTTCAAAAGAAGGTAGGTTTAGATAATTGAAAACATTCACTTTATGTTCCTCAACTAAGAGGTTCTTGAAAGGTAACATTCAAAGCTTGTTTTCGCCTTGATTTAAAGGATATTGCTTACATTTAACACTTTGACAGATGTCCTCGATGAACTGTCTTTTACAAAATATATCATGAGTTGAATATCGTCTTCTTTCGTCTGTTTCAATTTTCGTAAAGTTCAGCCAAAAGTATAAATTTCAATTATTTTTCTTCTAAAATAAAATGCAATTAACACAAACGTCTTACTGTAATGACATCTCAAAAGTGTTTGTGAAAATTGACACCAATAATTACCAAAAGTGGACTTTACTGGTGACAATGAATATATAAATGGAATCGCCCCACTCCGAAGACATCACAGAGGGAATTACAAAGTATTTTCAACTTAATCCGAAATACTCTTAACCTAGATATCTATAGAACATGAACAGCTCCTATTTTATTTACGTTTGTGAAACTCATTTGCAATACCGGAAATAAATATTTTTGATTAGATTATGAACTGAATAACCTTGCCAAATGCGTCTCAGATTAATCCCGTTTGCTAAGTGTAGGGTTAATGCTTAAAGTGTTACATCATTTCTTCTTGAAGCCAACTTATCATTTAAGTCGTGAATTTCGAAATAATATCTTTTCACATTCCTGAAAACATGAATTTTAGGAAAGGGTTTCATTACAGCTGCTAACGGGATAGGAGGATCAACCGGGGCTTTTGTTGTTTTCTAGGGTTCTACTGTAATGATGAGTTAATTTCCCAGATGGTTATTTATTTTGATAGCATCTTTTATTTTTTAAGTTTCTACATTTAATATTCTTCAATTCAAAACAATCTGGGCTGACATTTTTTTCTTTTTATGACTTGAAAGGTGTTTATTCAGACAAAACAAAATCATGATACAATGGTATATCTGATTTAGACAGTATTGCATTTTTGTTATAGTAAACTAATAACAAGTGGTTATTAAATTATGAAAATAGTACATGTTAAACATTAAAACTACCTAAAAGAAGAAACTGTGACATTAATGCTAAAACACCCCAGATAAAACTGATCAAACACCTAATTAACTTTACATCTAACAATCGAGGAGATGAATTTCCTTTTATTCATAACTTTATTAACTTGGACTTTTCATCTCAAATCGTCAAATTAAAAAAGAGGTTATGTTGGAAGCTTACAAACAAATTAATGGAAATAAGCACTCCAACTCTCTATATTCACAAAGCAATATGATGCAGTAACAGGGTTAGGATAATCTAACTTAACTAATCATGCTTTATATGCCAAACGTTTATCACGTGAATAATTTCTCCAAAGAATTGAATTTCCCTACAGTGAATTCTGAATAGAGTTTAAAATTTAAAAAGTCTAAATGAACTCAATTTGCAATTTTGGAGGGTTACCTTGCTGTAATGGGTTTAAAGGGATAATTACTAAGAGTATGAACAGTTGACTTGAAAAAGGATATGTCGATCAACATCGACTTTCAATTCTCAGTACAGTTGTTTTTGTACACCAACAAACCATAATGTATACATACAAATATTGGAAAGTCGTGAAACATTATTTCCTTATTTATCGGTTTGTTACATTTTTATGTAATAATTTTACCTAAAATTAAAAATAACTTTTTATGAATTCTCGTCTTTCCAGGTGTACATATTTTATCCAATCACAGATAGTGAAATACATGCTTTATTGAAAATAACAAACCTGTTTTGCTCCTGAAAGTGAATGAAGTAAACACGTACATTGGATCTAGACTTTTGACATTCAGGTGAAACGTGATGCCACTGATTATAAGAAACGTGACAGTAGTTAAAGCTCATACATGATATGATATGACTTCTCAGTACAGTTGTTTTTGAACATCAATATACCATAATTTATACACACAAATGTTGAAAACTCGTGATACTTTGTTGATTACGACTTTTCTTACACTTTAAATAATGACTTTTGCCAAAACATACAAAAACATTTCCACCTCTAAGACAAATTGTGTTGTTTAAAGAATGTTATGTTTCCGATTTCCCCCCAAATGTATATACATGTATATGTGTATAAATATATTTACCTCATTTTAGATAGCGAATGATGTTCTTTGTTGAAAATAACAGACCTCTCTCAAAATGTGAATGAAGGAATTTAGCCTTTTGACATTCAGGTGAAACGTGATGGCACTGATTATAAGAAACGTGACCGTAGTTTAAGCTAGTCCATGATATGAAGGCATAAGATTGATCACCTGGTTATAGAAATATTGATATATCATCAGATGTGTAAACAAGATCAATGCCCGTTGATCCTAGATCAGACTGTGTATCGTCCATTATTTTCAACATATCCATTCTTCCAATGTTTGAAGACTACAGCATGTCAGTTTTATTGACTTATGCATATTATTTCATTGAAAATACAGCATTTTGTGTTCGTAAGCTATTTGTAAAACTGCAGTGTGTAAGGAGTTTAAGTTAGGTTAGGATGTTGTTGGAATTACAAATGTTTTCTGAAAATTACAATTATTCGGCAGTTCATTAAATATTTATTTGCTCCTTTTACTAAAAAAGTTATTATGGACAAATATTTACAGTAGACAAAAAGATAGAATTATTTGACAGTAGGTCTTATAAATTATTAAAGTGGTATTAATTAGTAGTACTTCAGTTTCATGATTTGACAATTAAGGGAACAACTTGAGATATCAGCTTGACAAACGGGCATATATATTATTGCTTGATGACTATTTCTATGTATGGAAAATACACTTTGGCACTTATACATTTCAACAGTGGGCAAATGATAAAACACGAATTTGTTGTTCGTTCATTAGTTTAGCATTTTTTGCTTCCACAATCGTCAGCAACTGAACGTTACAAAGATTTATTTATCACTTTCGTTTTTCTTTTTAGTTAGGCGTGAAGAAGATGTCAAGATGACGTTAATGAATACACCTTGAGGTGCAGTTTTACCTACTATTTTCATTTGATGAATTGCGTAAACAAAAACTCTGCTCTTTCATCACATAAATCATTTTGCTCAGAAAAGATGTAAAAAAGAGAAGGTTTTAAAAGAAATATTTTTGAAAAATAATTACAGCTGCATACTGCCAAATAAGTATTTCAACTATGAATGTGTATTCTCATTATAGATTTTGATTTCTATATTTCTTTCATGCAAGTTTTGTCTTCAGTCAAAATCGCAGGAGATTTTGATTGGTGTAAAGCAATAGAGACCACGAGTATTACATGAACCACATAGCAGAAATCAGAAATGCAAAGATTTCTGAGTGTTTAATGCAAATCTTATTTGAGTGAGATTACATCCAATAATGTACGTGAACTGCTTGAGCAGATTTGCTGCTACTAACCCAGATTTCTTGGGCATTTTCATTTACTGACACAGCGATGGACTTGCTTAATTTTTCAACTAAGAGAGCGAAGTTTTAATAGTCCTTTACCAATAAGTAAATAAGTGGCACTATCAAATGTCAGTTTTTATTGTGACATGTTTTTTTTCTTTCACATTACGTGTGTATGGTAACAAAACATTAGTCCTAATTGATAGCATAGCAAATTAAAGCTTAGCTTAAAAAAAAAAGTACATAAATGCATATAACTCTGTTTTTATGACTCATTTATTATGTTGTCCTTAGAAAACAATATACATCTACACATTGACATTCTAGTCAAATCCGATCTGTCAAAAGATGTTGATTTGGTAGAAGGTATCCATATCATCACAACTGTTACATGTAAGCTGTAAACAAAAGATTATGGTTATTATCCAGTTCGACAGTGTCAATAGCCAAAAATATCTCTGCTCTCGAAATGACAAAGGAAACATTATATCTTAAATTTATACATTGCATTCGAATTAAGAGATTCTTTTTTGGCATTAAGTGGCTTATCTACAAAATATTTCATTCTGTACAAAAAATGGATTGGAAAATATGGATGACACCAACATGTTAAATTGAAATACAAAACATGTAAAACATAAGTGAACATACACAATAATGGTATTCTAAAATTATATATAAATTATATTAAGTGTTATAACGAACAGTATGTGATATGGCAGAGATACACAAATATTGATGACCGAACTAAATAGTTGAAAATAAATTTGTTTTAAATGTGATAATTTGAATGCGTATCTAAATATATAAATACAGTCTCTCCTAACAGAGACAGATCAAGTCATGAAATGTTGATCTACCCTCTGTTCTTATAAGACAAAATCCATTGGTTCCGTCAGTTTCCCCTGGCGGCAAAAAATTGCACCACAATCCATTTGAATTTTTTAGGCAAATGACATTGCTTCTGGCATGGAAAGGGTGGTTGGTGCCATGATTCAGTAGTCAAAATGATGATTTTTGAACAGCGTCGCTAATTGCACAACTAACTTTGATTGTCTCCAATCAGGCATCGTCCATTCTGCCCCACAAAAATGAGAACAGAAGATCTATCAACATTTCATGGCTTGATCTGCCTCTGTGGGGAGAGAATGATCTAAGAAAGCCCCTTTAAAATTGAGCTGAGATTATATTGTCCATTTCAGGTTTAGTTTATTAAATCATAACCGATACAATCTTACGAGCAAATAAATTCAAACTGAAATTATGCATTATTAACAAATGACAACTGCATCTTTTGAACCAACCTTATTTCACTTTACAACTGTAATGCATCAAACCAAACTAATGTATTCATACAACTGCAGCTTTGCCAATACTGCATCTGCTGCCCCTGACTTAACCAGACTGTCATCTCCCCAGTAACGATCTGGTCAATTACTTATATAAGGAAGTCTTGACGTTAGTGTCACTTGTCTCAACGTAGAGGTCGTTCCAAATGTCACTGTATTATTGAAATGGTTCACCTCATGCTTTACTTAGGCCAATGGTATTGGATACCTTAACAAGACAGAGCAAACATTTTCTAAAAATTCTGTTTGACGTTCTTAAACGTCGTTATGAATGTCACTGTATTCTCGAAATGGTTCACCTGATGGTTTCCTTACGTCAATGGGATTGGATAACTTTACAAGACAGAGCAGACATTTTCTAAAAATTCTGTTTGACGTTCTTAAACAGATAAAGTTAGTTTCATGAGATGATTTTAGCATTTTGATGTAAAGGGAAGTTTATAAAGACAAAAGAGTGTGTCCTTGTATTATAAAGGCACAATAATACCATATGGCTGCACACGTCAAGGACCTTGTCAAAAACTAAACTAATTTTTTTATCTATTGAATCAATTAAAGCCTGGTTTATAAATTAGAACAGTTATTTTTACAAAACACATAATACTGGTTACAAGTGTAACAATTAGAAAGGTATTATGACTTTGGCTCACATTGCTGATCAAACTGGTAATGTGATTACATGAAAACAAGTTTGATCAGAATAAGGCATCCAAGAAAGGAGAACTGTCAACTAATGATCTGTTTTTACTTCTGATTCGGAAAAACTTATTAACGGTTATTCTACCAAAGAACCGTACACTGTTGACGTCATGTTGCTACCAAAACTATCAGGTAACAAATAGTAATACTTCGTTGTAAAGGATAATTAATAGTTTATCTGCATCCTCACTTCAAAGATATATGAAAGTGTGACCTGCACCAAGGAATGACTTCAATGTACGACAAGTGGCTACATGTACCTTTGTCATTTTTGGATGTAGAAGGCCACGTCTACCAACATTGAAACACTGAAAATGTGAATTACCTTTTCAGTAATGGTGAATCTCTTCAGGTGATGTGTATGGTGAATGTCGCACTTAATGCTCCGAGACATAGTACAAAGTGTCTTTTCTAAATTTCCTGATATCTAAATTGAAAGAGCTACTTCTTAAAGATAACATGTTTTGTGAAAATGCAGGTTTTTAAGCGTTCCTTTCTCAGACTATTAAAAAAGTTAAGATGCAGAAAATTGCCAATTGTTTTACAAGTAGAGAAGTATATTTGAACAAATATTTGAATCCAACTAACATTTTATCATTTAGCTCGCTGTAGGTAATTGTTCTGCCAACATATAAGAAAAACAGATTGATGAGTCCTATTGACTACTATAATAGTCTACAGAATGAATTACTTGATCATGATGGAATAATAAGAAACGTGACACTGGTTTAAAATTAGACATGACATACTATTCACTTGGTCAAGGTTATATTGATGTACTTATATTCTTGTGAAGAGCTGTAATTACACTATCAAACAATCGATCCTAGCTCACAGAGTGTAACCTCTTATCGCATCAAAGCCTCAACATATTAATGCTTTGTATGCATCCATACCAAAAAAGTTTAAAAGCTACGTAGTTCCCGGTTGACTTATAGATCCCTTTTATGAAATCGGAAGCTTTTAGCGAATAATTTAGTGTAAATACATTTTGACAAACGATGCACTTTAACTGATAACTTTTATATTTCCACAAGACTAAACAGCATAATTGTCTTTAACATTACATAAGATAAGCAAACTCTCACACATCAGAGCTATTCATCCTGAATCGATATAGATGTTTAATCAATAATCTTGGACAGTCCTAGCTGCAACCTGAACATCAATGTAAAAGCTTTCAAATTCTCATTTCTTCAACTATTTGTTGTGTTCACAATTCAATCTATCTATAACAGTAACAGACATTTAAACACGTTATTCCATCATTTAAGTTTTAAATGAAATAGATAACAATAAATAGAAATTTATAAACATGTGGTGTGTTAAAAAATAATCGACGTTATCACTATGACAATGGTTCAAATGTTTAAATGACTTGCACTATTTGAATCCAACAGAATAGTATTGATCTATACAAGTATCTGGTCGTCTTGTTTGGAGTCAGCTCTTCACATGAACAGTCAATCATTGTTCGTCCGCTGTACATCAATACTCTCAAAGAACATCCATCAACACAAAGATACTGCCTCAGGGTTTACTGAGAAGCTATTTACAAGAAGATTTCAAATCCTAACCGTGCAAGCCCCAGGGACATATTTTGATGAAATGTGCATTAGAGAATCTCTCAAAGTACAAGTAACAAAGGCTAGCCAAACAAAAATAATCCTTGAGATTTTAGATTTTCCAGCTGATTGCACAAGGCCTCTTATAACAGGAGTCATGAAAAATAGGCATATCCTCGTGATCCTGAAGATTATATACCACAGTCAAGTTAATCTTTCACATCAAAGATGGAGAAAATAGCAGGAAACACAAGTCTCTGTATCTCTTTGATTAATGTCTGCATCTGACTACTACTTTCTAGAGATTCAGATATCTAACAAAAGCATTCCCCAGAGGTGAGGTTAATATTGGGTTCAGTGGTGCTTTCAGGTGTTGTTTTTCATGAATAAAGGGAAGTTATATTGCAGGGAGAAAGTTTGCAAAAGAAATATAGTAAGCATTGAAATAACACCTGTTAACAGTGACTGTAAAAGAATGGCAGCAGTAAAAGATGAGAGCATCAGCTGTAACTCAGTTAATATGAAGGTGAGTTTAAGAATTGAGTTTAAAGGAAGCCGCAGACCTAGGATTCCAAACTCTTACCGTAAGTAGTGAGGTGAGCAACCGTAATCTTTTCAAAATCTCTCTGTTTATGCAACAATAATACAACTAGATTAGCGTTTGCGGGATACCGCAAAAGCAGAGCAGCCCCGGAACTTTGGGTTTCGCCTTACCCTGTTCCGCCTTTACAGGCCTCACCAAATTGGGAATTTTCTCGTGACCTTGACCTTTGACACTCAAGGTCACACAATCAATGAACACATTTCATTGAGTATAACATTATTGTAATGAAATAAAGTGTTAAAAATTAAATTAATCCATTTTCTCCATATATGTTGACCTTGCTGTGACCTTTACCTTCGACAGTTAGTACCCAAAACTTTTTGAAAATGTTGTACTTCTCAAGAGATAATATATACAAAATCTAAACTTCATAGCACTCGTGACCTTGATCTTTGAACTTGAAAGTGAACATGTCATAATGATTCCCTGGAAGTATTAACATTTAGACATGCTCATGAGTTCTGAAAAGCTAAATGGGATAAAGTTATACCCCAATTTAGTGCATTTTAGACGGGGCTGCTAATAATGACATCACATGATAGTTATTTGCAAAAAGCTCTGGACGGTGACCGATGGTGATGGTGATGGTGATGGGGATGGTGATGGTGACATAACTTTTTAAAGTTTAGTGCTTGATCTTGCTTGTTCTCTTTCTGCCCCGCTGGTACATGTAAATACCATAAAGGGACTTAGCAAATCATGATTCTGTCTGATTCCAATAAATCACCACAGGCTTTCAGGATGACATATAGAGGCCAGACTAGACACGATTTACTTAGGATTTATCCTTCTTTGGAGTTGTTAGAAGGA
Source organism: Steromphala cineraria (assembly GCA_916613615.1). Classification (NCBI taxonomy): domain Eukaryota; kingdom Metazoa; phylum Mollusca; class Gastropoda; order Trochida; family Trochidae; genus Steromphala; species Steromphala cineraria. The sequence continues at coordinate 11,494,288 of OU744730.1, forward strand.
GACTGTCAGCTTAATCAGTGACGAAGGAGGTTTAGAGAAGCCAGGACTCTTAGCCCTTAAAGGGGCAGTAGCACGTTTTTTGACAATTTTATATTTTCAATTTTTCACTGATAATTGTAAGTTAATGCTTGATGTAATACTTTGAAAGTGTAAAAAATCTCATTACACAAACCAATTATCCATAAACAGAGAACAGATTTATAAAGATGCACATAAAATCCATTGGCGGCCATTTTTGTGTGAACACCTTTAATTCATTTTGTGTATGAAAAGGAATCGCATGGCTTAACTATACATTACATATTTGATTTATTACTGCTTCATTTACTTTTAAGACATTGTCTTTCAATTGGAACCATTTATTTTCATTTCCCTGACATCACCTTATATTCCCCCTAAAAACGTGCTACTGCCCCTTTAAGGTCATGTTTCAACTACGAGAAGTCATCTGTTGAACTGTTACATGGAAATAACTCACTGGGTTAACATTATGCCATCTTAATGTAATCAGATCGATTGTTTCATGTTTCAAGGATAGGTTTTGTCGATATTTCTGCTTGTTATCAAATCAGATTGACATTTGTTCTTGTACTGGATGCACTCTATTCACTTGTTCATTACACATGTGGTATGATCGCTGTCATTAGATCATTAATCATCGTTTCTACTCAGCCTTTCCAACCCTTTTGTAATAGGTTTGATTGGTAATATACTTTATATTTCCAATATTTTACTTTTAAAGGGGCAGAAGCACGTTTTTTTTAGAATTTTATATTTCAAAATTTTGAATAGTTATTGTACGTTAATGCTATATTAAACATTTTGATAGTGTCAAAAATCTCATAACACAAATCAATCATCCATAGTAAGAGGACAAAGTAAAAAAAATTCACATAAAATCCATTGATGGCCATTTTCTTTAATTCAGTTTGTGTTAGAAAAAGGAATTGCATATATAATTGAATTATTACTGCTTCATTTAGTTTATTATCTTTCAATTGGAACTATTAATTTTCACTTTCCTGATATCATCTTATGTTCGCCCTAAAACCTGCTACTTCCCCTTTAATACACCTTAAATTTGTATAGACTTTGCTCAACCACTCAGGATTTCAAGTACTTCAAATCAACAAATTTTCAAGACTTATCGAGAAAAAATTCATTCATTATATTTAGTGTACATTTCTAATGGCTTAAGGAGTAATTGCTTTAAAACCATATAGTGGTTGACAACTGAGTGACGAGAAAAATTTAGATCATTCGCATATATAATATGCAATGTGTTATAAACCATTTAATGCAATTGAATGTCATCTTACCAAAACATGTTTAATAAGGCTTTTATAAATGAGGCATATGAGTAAATGTCATATTGAGTTCAGTAAGCAATAACGATCCATTATGAGGGTTGCCTGACTCAGAGAGTATAGGTTCGAATCCAGCAATGGGATCAGCTTTTGCAACCTAAATTGGGATAATTTGAAAACTTAATTTGAAGTATGGCACTGTAACATTTTTTAATTAGGTCTTCAAACAAAGTCTGAAAGACCTATTGTTATGATCCTGATTATTATTATTATTATTTTCCACGATTTTTAAAGTTGACCAAAAACGAAAAATCGCAAACTTCAAGGGCTCATAGCTCAAAAACCTAGCCGTGGAATTTCATGATTTATGCATGAGAGCTAGACATGAATAAGGTCTACAAGAATCAAGAATAAAATCGCTAGCGAACAGTCGTTTCCGGTCGATTGGACGTGTCAAATTACATGATAAGTCAAAATTTCCAGACCCCATGTACCTTTGAGAATCTTCTCCTCTGAAGATACTTGCACTAGGGAGCTGCAATTCAAACATAATGTAGGTGAAGCATTGTAGTGTAAAGATTATAAAATTAAAGGGGCAGTAGCACGTTTTTTGATAATTTTATATTTTAAAATTTTCACTGATATTAGTAAGTAAATGCTAAATGACTTATTTTGACAGTGTCAAAAATTTCATTAAACAATCCAATCATTCATAGTCAGAGGACAAAGTATGACGATTCACATAAAATCCATTGGCGGCCATTTTTGTGTGAACACCTTTAATTCATTTTGTGTACGAAAAAGGAATCGCATGGCTAAACTTTACGATATATATTTGAATTATTACTGCTCCATTTAGTTTAAATACATTGTCTTTCGATTGGAACCATTAATTTTCATTTTCGTGACATCACCTTATATTCTCCCTAAAAACGTGCTACTGCCCCTTTAAAGGTCCTAACGTCCATACTTTTGTTGCTGTGACCTTTCAAAGTTGACCAAAATCTAAAAATTGCAAACTTCAAGGGCAGATAACTCTAAAACCTAGCCAGGGAATTTGATGATTTTTGCATGAGAGTTAGACATTGGCAAGGTCTTTAAGGAAAAAGAATAAAATCGCTCTTTTTTTCCCTCCAAAAATTTGGCTTGAAAAAAATGCACTTTTTTCAAAAGTATGATAAAAATCCTTCCCAAGGGCAAGGCAACAGCGTAAATGACCAATGAAGTATTTTTTAAAGTAGATTTCGTCTTCCTCTGCTCTCTGTCCCCTTCTCTTCCCTTATCCCTGATGTCTGACTACTTGTCTGTCAGTTCTGAGAATTTCAGGCAGATATCAATTCAAGTTTTCGAGTTATGTGCAGTTGAAAAGGGTAGTTTGGAAAAAGTGGAGGGACTTCGAAGGTACACACTGGGAAAGGTATTGAGAAATCGCGACTTCCGAGGCTAACGTACCAAAGGAAGAGGCTTCAGCGCTGTATGTGCCAACTAAACTAAAAAAAGACAATCATGACGACTTTGTAGGTCACGTGGTTTAGGCGCCATTTTGAATTTACTGTACGACCATGCACATTTTGACCGGAAATGGACTTCCAGAGATATGCAGATTGCTCAATAGGATGCATACTGACATTGTGCATTGTGATACATTGAAATGAACCTTACGAATATTATTATTGGTGTCATGCATATTATATTGATAATACACACGATGTTAAAACTGCATGTACAACCAAACATACACACTTTCTAAAACTAAATATACCTTCCTCTCCAAGCTTTCAATTCTGAAATTCTCAGAAAAGTACAAAAAACAGTGTAGTTTTGTAAGAGTACTCCTTGTAAATTTTGGTAAAGTGCCAACATTTGGAAAATGGAGCTTGGTAAGTATAAAGCAAACACAATTTGCTACTATATCATCGTATCACAAGAGGTCTGTTTCATGCAGATTGCAATTATCAAGTGTTAGCTTGGTATTGTGTTGCTTCTTTTCTTACATTTGCGCTTTGGTTCAGGGACTTATGGTTTGCTTTGGTTGTGTTTTGGCTATTGGTTTTCACGCTTTGGACTTGGTACGTTTTTTAACTGATGTTTGTTTTTGGCTGTTTTTGACTAGAAATTTGTTGTTGAGGTGTTTACTAATTCATTTAGTTTATTTAGGGTTGCCATTTCAGGTTTACAAATGATAATATATTTCTCATATATTTAAAGGCTGCATCTTTTGCACAAATACCAGCAAAAGAGAAAGAATTTCTTGAAAGTTCATGGAGTAGTCAGATGCAGACATTAATCTAAGATATGCAGAAACTGATGAGTTCTGCTGTAATCAATATATTATCCTGCATCTTTGAAGTGAAAGACTAACTTGACTGTGGTATATAATCTCCAGAATCTCGAGAACATGCCTATTTTTCATGACTCCTGTTATAAGAAGCCTTGTGCAATCAGCTGGAATCTCTAGGATTGATTTTGTTCGGCTAGCCTTGCGAGATTCTCTAATGCACATTTCATCGTAATATGTCCCTGGGGCTTGCATAGATAGGATTAGAAATCTTCTTGTAAAGAGTTTCTTAGTAAACCCTGAGGCAGCATCTCTGTGTTGATGGATATTCTTTGCGAGTAACACAGGCAAACAATGATTGATTGTTCATGTGAAAAGCTGACTCCCAACAAGCCAACCGGATTCTTCAATGGATCAATACGATTCTCTAGGCTTCAAATAGTACAAATCATTTTAACATTATGAACCATTGTTATGGCGATAGCACATCCTATGAATTCATTTTTGTCGTAATCTATATCATTCATTTAGGGAATAATGTCTGACGTGTTTTTATAGATGGATAGAATTGCGAACACAACAAATCGTTGAAGAAATGAAAGTTTGAAAGCTCTATTTCTGTTAAAGGACAATATGATTACATTGATGCACAGGTTCCATCTTGGATTGTCCAAGATCATTGAACAAGATCTATATTGATTCAGCAGTTTTCTGAATAGCTAATTTGTGAGTAGAGCTTGTGATGTTTTCCAATAAACTAATTATGTTATGTTATATTAAGGACAAATGTGCAGTTTTGTCTTGTAAAAATTAGAAACGTTATCAACTAAAGTCTCATACACTTATGTAATTCGCTAAAAGCTTCTGTTTTCATGAAAGGGTTTACATCCTATAGTGTTCTACAAGTAAACCAGGAGCTACATCGTTTATTTAACCTTGTTATGGATGCATACTTAGCATAAATATGATGAGGCTTTGATGCGACAAGAGATTACACGCTGTGACCTAAGATCAATTGCTTTAATAGTGTAATTACATGTACACCTGTTTACACGACTGCAAGTACATCAATATAACCTTGCCCTAGTGATTAGTATATCATATCTTGGTTTCAACCAGTGTCACGTATCTTATTATCCTTGGCATCACGATCCAGTAATTAAAGACTTTTCATGGTAGTGTATAGGGACAGTCAATGTGTTGTTGTCATTTGTTGGCAGAAAATTACTTAAGAGAGTACAGCGTTAAAAAGTTAAATTTTTAAGTGGTAATTAGATTTTAAATATTTGTTGGTGTATAAGTTCTCTAGCAATACGCAAAATTTCCTGCATCCAAACTTAATAAATAGGTTGATAAAGACACAATTTATAAAAATCATTATCTAACCTTTATTTTATATTTTATAACTCAAATCATTCAATTAAGATTTGAGGCAATTGAGAAAATACATTTTGTTCTTGTTTGCCAGTTTGCAAACGTCTCTGTGCTGAACGGATGGTGCTACCTTTACAATACTAAGGTAACATTATAAAAGGTTTCAACATTACTGAAAATTACAATTTTCCATACCATCAATATACTGGTAAATATGGCCTTCTTGATCCGAAAAGACAATATTAAAGGAAGCCGCTTGTCTAACATTGAAGTCATACTTTGGGGCAGGTTACACTTTCGTATATTTTTGAACTTAAGAGCAAGATTACATATCACGTTTTGTTTACCACGAAGCATCAACCTTTGATTCCTTGTAATTTGGATACATTTGCTTTACAGTGCACAGTACTTTTGTAGTTTAACTGTTCATATTTTTGTCAGAAGCAGAAGTACAAACCAGATACCTGAGTTTAAAATGCTCATCTCTTTTCTTGGATGCCTTGATCAAACTTGTTTTCATGCAATCAAAATTACTATCAAACATTTATCAGTTAGATCAGCAATGCAAGACGAAATTATCTCTATTATTGATTTGACAGAAAACCCTTTTAGAATTATTTTTTAAAATGTACTTCGTTGAAACAATAAAATACCGTGACGTCATTTCAAACTCATTTTGTCTACATAAACTTCAAATGCTAAAATACATGTCAACTTTTCCTGATTAAGAACTTCAAACAGAATTTTTAGAAGAAGTATGCTCTGTTTTCTACAATTATCAAATTGTATTCACATACATGTAAGGTACATGTACCCATGGTTTGAACCATTTCAAGGAGACAGTGACATTTCAAGGACCTCTACGTTGAAGAGGGTGACACTTACCTAAGAGCTTTCTTACTTAAGTAATTGAAAAGATCGTTACTGGGGAAATGGAAGCCAGGGCCAGTAGATGCATTATTGATGCATGGCAATGCTGCAGTTCAGTAACATTTCTAAGTAATTGACTAGATCGTTACTGGGGAGATTGAAGTCTTGTTACCTCAGGGCAAGCAGATGCAGTATTGATACATGACACTGCTGCAGTTGTATAAAGACATTAGTTTAGTTTAAAAGATGTAGTTATGATTTGTTGAAATTTCATTATTGCAGTTAGAATTGCTTTGCTCGTTAGAGTTGATGGGTTATTAGTTATTCTACCATGAATGTTATGAGTACTAGATTCTGATTGGTTCTCCTGAAAAATCAAAATCAATTTTGGATTGAACGTCCTCCATTTTTGAGGCCGGTTCACCGCGCATTGATACACCCGACTGGCAATTTCATAGCTGGTATTCTGCTGTTTACCGAGATTAAAACTTTAAAAAAGTTATTTAACATGTTTTCTTTTCGTGGGATGACCAAATCGTTTAAGGAAAATAAAGTATTTTATTCAAAATAAGAAGTTTAATGGATCAATCACCGCCACAAGCAGCGGGCTTCCTTCGATTACGGCAACAATACCGTGACGTCATTTACGCGAGCGCTTATGACATCATTATCCCTAACAAGGTCATAGTGGTTTTCTGTTAGAATCATCTATTTGATTGATAGGGATGTATCAGTCTATGTTGTCAACAAGAAGTTAAATCAAAAATTTTAAACGATACGATATTAATAGCTGTATTGAAGAAAATATATTTGATGGATACGCATTTATAGATTTACCTTTGCTCACGGCTAAATTTATTTCAATTGCCAGGGAGCAAATCCCCCGACTCAGACGAGTTCATTTTTGTTACCGGAAGTTAGGACATTTTACAAATTGCAATTCGCTTAGACAAAGAGTTCAGGATTAAAATCGTCATAGTAGAATTGAGATAAACCTAGTGTATTTGAAAATCAGAGACATGTTATACTTGATTAATAGCGAGTAAATTCTAATCCAGTATAACATGTCTCTGATTTTCAAACACACTAGGTTTATCTCCTAATAAATAAAACTAAACCTAAAATAGACTTAATGTGATGTCAGCTGAAGTTTAGAGGGGCTTATTCAGATTCTTTCAAATACGTTGCTAAATACATAGTATGGCCAGAAAAAATCTGTCAAAAATATGTGTGTATATCTGCCATATCATATAATGTGAATTATAAAATTTCATATCACTTAAAGCTTATCTTAGAATACCATATGTATTTTAACTTGTATTTTGCAAGTTTTGTACTTCAGTTAATTCATGTTGGTGTCATTCAAGTTTGCTCATCTATTCTTTGTACAGAATAAAATATTTTTTAAATAATGATCACAGGTTCGAAAAAAATATAAACATTGGTTTCAGATATGATGTTTCCTTTATCATTTCAAGGGCAAATAACGTTTTGGTTATTGGCACTGCCCGCGTTGATAATAACCTTTATCCTTTGTTTACACCTTACATTTAACAGTTGTGATGTTATAGATACACTCTCCAAAATCAGCATATATCTTAATATACTTAATTAGTAAGCTCACCAATTAAATTCCGTGAAATATATCAAGCATTCTTTCTTTCTTCTTTTTCAACAGTTATGAAATGCATTATGTAACGTTAATCAAAATGAATTAAACCATATGTCGTGAAGGGATGAAACCTTGTAAAACTTTACCTGTAGAGATAACGTTTATTACCTTATACCTTATCGAGACCTATTTGTCTTAATTTTTCTTCAGCTGCTATTTAAAGAATGCCATGAACGAATTTCCAGAACGTGTTTGCTCATCGAATCCCTATGATGTAAGTGAACAATGACATGAACCATTCAAAGAAAACAATGCGATTTGGAACGACATCTACATAGACAGAAAGTGACAATGACGTCAGAGGTTTCTAAGAGAATAAATTGACCAGATCGTTTCTCGGGAGATGGAAGTTTGGCTACGTCAGGGGCAGTATATGCAATATTGATGTATGGCAATGCTTCAGTATAGTGACATTAAAAATTCTGATGGTCGTTTCTTGACTTCTAATTCATTTTTATTAAGATTCACCTCAAACTTACTTCTGTTTAAGAAAGCCAAAAGGAATTTCCAGCAAGTTTTTCTTCCAGTTCATAACGTTAGATGAACAATTTAAAGAATACAGTGACATTTGTAATATGAAAGAAAAATTGCCCTTTTGTATAGCAGCAATCATTCGAACGATTCTACTTCAATAGACAGATGTCAATTCTGACAGTGAAATTAGCAGTTATTTAGGGAAAGGTTAAATCATACACTGAATTTCGGCACAGTATCACAAATGGTTCACTTGTTTATCTCAATGCATAGCCACAATAAAATTGTAGGCTTACTCTCGGTAATGAAAAAAGAAACCGTGATATAGGGCTTAACTGAAATGCCCTTAATATTGTTAAACCTAAAATCAACTCTACGGCAAAAACAAATAAATACAAAAATGAAACGACATTTTGTGTGCGTCACAGATGAATGCTCCTAATGAGAGAGAGAGAGAGGGAGAGAGATTCTTTATTTCCTCCAGTTTCAACCGAAGATCATAACATTTATACAATACAATTATTTATACAAAAACAAAAACAATGATACAATGTTACAATGTTACAATGATACATAGAGATTATTAACCGAGTGTATTTCCGTGTCATTAATATCATATAATAGGAATAACATTTGTATTATGCGAGCCTTTGGCGAGCACAATACATATATTTTTATTCCTATTATATGATATTAATGATACGGAAACACACTCGGTTAATAATTTCTTTATCATATAAAGTCATTTTGAAATAAACGGGTTTAAACGAAATATGATTCCTACTTAACATATGTTTGACCTAGATTTCGCGGAGTAATTTCTTTCACAATAAACCAAGGTGAAGGTCATATTGTCGGCGATGTATAGTTGTGAACAGTCTAGAAATATTCCTTCATTAAATTATTTTTTTCACAGTGTTAGAAACGTCTTCTACAATCTATCAACATTTTCTGTATTATTTCCAGTGCACGAGTAAATGTTGTATTTTTTTATAACACAAAATGTGTAAGAACCACTTGTCAACGTCGCTACAACAGGGGAAGTAACTCTAACTGTATTTTGAAAAGCTGCATTGTCATTGTTGTTACGCCAGTTCAGTTACGGTATCCTTAGACCAAACGCCGACTATTTGCGAAGGTGAGGTTGTTGCGTTTGTTACCCCGCTACTAGATAATGTGTATTATCACTAGAATATGATTTATGTTTGCTGATAAGTTAGTAACCGACATGGTCAAGGACTCAAAGCGATCTAGGCCTATGTTATTCACGAAAATTGAAGCAAATATTTTTTCGATAGTCGATATTGTTAGCTGCATATCGTTATATTTTTTATATACGATGAAAACAACTTGAAATGTTCGATAACCAAGCTATAATTTCCTAAATACGAATGCGTGATAAGTTTACCCTGACGGCTTGTGTACATTATTTTATTCGACAAAACCTGAAAACTCCCGACGACGTTATCAATGGTCAGTGACCCTTTTTAGGACTCGCATGACATGCATGGAGTTTCGAGAAAATAGTTCGTGTTTTGACCTAATTTGCATCTTTATCAGATTTTGATGCAATCGGATACCAATTTTATCAGATAGCTTTATTGCATCGATAACACCCTCCATTATATGATAAAATGATATATACAAATACACCAATTAGGAAGTTATATAAGAATATAAAATCAGTTTCAATGCAGAGAATTTAGTTTTTGAAAGTATCATTGTAGGAAATGATGTTTCAGGTCATGTACATATAATGAAAATTGTAGAATGATAATTTCCCAGGTACTTTGGTCAATATATTTATTAAACTCAGTTTCACCACCAAACAAAAAGGCAAGCATATCAATTTCATCTTGTAGTTCAAAAGCAACATAAACATCAACCTCAAGAAGATCTATCATAAAGACAAAAAATGCATTTCGTTTAGGATTTAGGTGTTCACAATGTAAGAGTATATGAAAGTCATAACCGTTAGTATGGTATTTGCATAAATTACATTCCTTAGATATTTTTCCTCGTGATGAGACTTTAATGCATAATTGTATAGCAGTTTTATAGTTTGGATGTAAATAAGCTAGATGCCAAAGAATATGGGAATTAAGTTTGGTGTGGATGCGTCCATAAAGACTCATGTTTGCGTTAAAAGAAGTTTTCATTTTCCATAGGTGTTCTTCATAATGATGTACAGTTGTATTTAAAATTTTTCGCCATTCAAGCTTTGAAGGAAATACGCCTTCAGATATATTCTTTTCGATGTGTACATTTAGATTATATTTAGAGAGAGTTGATAACAGATCATTGCAGATTGAGGACGAGTTTGAATATGTTGTTATTGAAGAACAAAATATGTTTTTTGCAAAGTTATGACAAGAGAGTTTGCATAGACGTCCACAAAATGTATACATTTATCAATGTATCCACCAAGCGTCCATAGACCTAAATTTGCAATAGTAGAGTCTGTTGATGATCTGTTATCTAATCCCTGTACAATACGAGCAAAATATCTTTGAGTAAGTTCAAGTGCATCGATTTGCTGACCTCTTACATTTGGTAAGATTTCACAACCATAAAGACTTGTTGTAAGAATCATTCGAATCATTGTCGATTCGCGCTTTTGTTGATAAATTTTCAGTTAGAAGGACCCCTCCATATGTAGTTGATTCAGATTGGGGGATTGGAATATCACCAAGGAGATATTGAAATTGGCAATGAGTGGATTTTCTTTTACCAAAAATAACTATTGCACTTTTAGTAGGGTTATAGGTCAAGCGCAATTTACAGGCATATGATGAGACTATGTCTAATGATAGTTGTAAGCCTTTTGGTGATGCGCTAACAAGCGTGGTATCGTCAGCAAGCAAGACTGCAGTAACGCGCATGCCATATACACAAATGCCACAACTGGCTTGTCTAAGAGAGGTTATGAGGTCATTGATAAAGAGAAGAAAGACATCAAGGGGTAACATTTACATAACGATTTCATTTGAACGATTCTACTTCAATAGACAGATGTCAATTCTGACAGTGAAATTAGCAGTTATTTAGGGAAAGGTTAAATCATACACTGAATTTCGGCACAGTATCACAAATGGTTCACTTGTTTATCTCAATGCATAGCCACAATAATATTGTAGGCTTACTCTCGGTAATGAAAAAAGAAACCGTGATATAGGGCTTAACTGAAATGCCCTTAATATTGTTAAACCTAAAATCACCTCTACGGCAAAAAAAAAATAAAAAAAAAAATGAAAAGACATTTTGTGTGCGTCACAGATGAATGCTCCTAATGGATCGACCAGCTAAGTGTTCCTTCTTTCCATTTCATGAGCCTACAGAAGACGTTAATAACACTTCCATTTACATTTCATTGCTGAGCTAAACATATTAAATAGTGAAAGCGTGCGTGTCTGACATAACAACACAGAACAAATACCAAGGGAAGATCAAGGTTCAATGTCACATCTTTTCAACAGAATATAAAGTTAGTTCAATATTAACACTGCGGGGGCGTCTTCTGATAAATTGCTTCACTTAATTACACCTGGTAATGATAAGCGCGGTGCTCGCTGTTGCTATTTGTTCAAGCGTTATAGCTGATATGCAGAGATTCTGGGATGCTTGAAAGAAAATTATTCATCGAACTCCGAAAATAAAAATTGGAGGTTAATATATTTTCCATTACGAGTTATGCTCAACAAATCTTGTTTGTTCACCTTGGCATCATTACTCGATATACTTTTGTAAACATTATCATCAATTCTTAAAAGAATTGGCTGGATTTTATGAAGAATATGTGCAGTCCATCACAAGTATAACATTTACCAATACACTAATTCTTTTGAAGGTTCTCTCTTTGTTATCAGTAAAACAACACATTGAATGACATGATGAGCAATGTTGCAATGTTGGATTTAAAAAAATAATATAAGATAGTAATTATGGTCAATATTGATAAATGAATGTACACAATTGGTAAATTAGTTTCAGCTGTTTTAAACTACTTAAAAGGAAAATCCTGAATCTACAAGTAAGCGGACTCATTGGCATGACAAAGGAGACGTCCAAAATCAATTTCAATTCATATTTGGAACAAAAGTTTAGTAAAAAGAGAAAAGCAAAAGAAGAATAAAAAAGGTTCCAATTAGACTTGTCATTTCATCTTTTATTGACATTTTAGTAGTTGATGGGATGACAGGAAAAAGGGATGGAGTACAATCTTTTTTTGCAGTTTATGCGACGGTTAGGAGCACATACTGCTTAGATGCTTCAGCTTTTTATGATAACTATTGTCTAAGATGTCATGTCTCATGACATAACAGCTGGAAACTGCCTCAATGTGTTCATTTTACTTTAACCTCTGAAGAGGGATGAATAGAAAATGCCGTCAGGACGTCCCCCAGATGTTAGTAGCCTTAGTGTTAAGCAATAACTAATTGGAGAGTTACGATGTTTACGTAAGCAAGGACCATTGTATAACTCTTCTTAATACACGATTAGCTAATGGCAGAAGTGTTGACATGATATCCATATTAGTAAAACGGCTAAAGCTCATAGATAATGGCAACCTGTTGATCGACCATGTTGAGTTGTGGTGTATATGATGAAAAACAAAAGACCGAAAGAAGTGCACCAATTGTGAACGTACTTTTTCTTTGCTAAGTGATTTATATTGATCTTGGTTCAAACTTACTATTGAAAATATAATTAAAATCTTCAAAAAAAACCAACTCTGTAGCTTTAGAATTTGAATAGAGCTCACAATATTTAGCCTAATGCATTATGATAATTATATTATTATATATCACTCTCTCTCTCACTTATCATCTCTTCTCAATCTCTTTCACTCTTTTGATCTCCCTTTTCTTTTACTCTTGCTGTATCTCATCGTCATTGTATATGTCTCGTAGACTCTTGATCTCTAAACATATATCCATTGATCTCAAAAGTATGCATTGACTGAAAAGTATATAAACCTATTAAGGTCACGTCGCAATAGTCGTGAGGTATAGCATGTGGAATTTCAAAGCTTTCATGCAATGCAATTATCAGCATCGGCGATGCAGTTCCTGGAACTCAATGTATCTCAATCACGATGTACTCTAACATGTTCTACTAGATTTGTTCTACAACAAAGCTACCGATAAGCCGACTCAACCTTGATAAGCCGACTCAACCTTAATCGTAATTTTTTGTAAAAGTCAACGATATTGTACCTAATCATGAGATCAGACCAAACAACATAAGCCATTAGGAAAACACTTCAATGATGATGTCGCTTCAATGATGATGAGCGACTTGTCCGATATTCTCGAGACAGAGATGAGCTTGCATAGTACACATCTTTCCTATCTTCAGAACGTATTATTTATTAAATTTTGAAAATTAGAACCAGTGGCATTAACCGTGTTATCAAGGTTACCTTAATATTTGGGCTATGTTACAGGATATATCGTTATCAACAGCTGAATATATGATTATTGTTCCAAACTGCAGCTAGAACACCAGACAATACATTCTTAAAGGTTCTAGTTAGCGCGGTCTACAGGAGCAATATAATGTCTAAAGTACATAAGCTTCAAAACAAAATAAAACCACATATATGTATTTGGAATTTAAGATTCTAGTTCTCTTTTCACTTCAACAGTAGGCCGTATTTCTTTATTGTTCAAAATATGTCACACTCCAACCAACATGAAGAACTAAACTGTGCTTTCGAATTTAAGATTAAATAAAGAAATGACAGATTTGAAGTGTTATTTCGAGAATTTATACAACGTTCTTTGTCACTGCGTGTTGCTCCTTTCACTTGAGAGGGGGCAAACTGTAAATTGGACTTTTGCGAATATGCAGATTGTATGTAAAATTAATGAAAGAAACACTTATCCAAGACGTCCCTCTATTTATATCGTATCAATCAGCAATAATATCCCTTACTTTAACTTGAGAGTTAAAACTATTGGTGGTTTTGCTAATATTTCCCTGATTTACTATGTAGTTTATGTTATGTCCTCGGATAATTTCCTTGGCATCCATTTTCTTTTTGTATACAGTGTATATAGAGAGTCTCACCCAAATGTAATATGATATCAACTATATCAAAACAAGTTGATGAAAGACGATAAATATCCGAGGCTCGCTGATACGAGGAAACACGAGGCTGAGGTAACATACCCATAAAAATGTACATCTTTTAACACCAAACTTATCTAAGACTGTCAATGCAGTGAAGACATAGCACTGTGACGTCATCATGTTTATGACATCATAGCATTGTGATGTCAATATTTGTCATGTAAATGATTTCAATGTCATGTAAAATCTTTTGTCAAAACGATATGTCGTAGGACATATGTCTTTATCGTTCTTCTACCTGAATATCTAATATACTGCCTTATCAAGCGTGTCCTCAACCAAATGTCAGTCATGTGAAGCACCTTGATAAGGGTTCTCCATTAGACCAATCCAAGAAAGATAAAAGACAAGTAATGTCTTGAAGGATGAGAGTTATTATAAAAAGTCGTTGTCTTTCATCATTATTATTAGCCCGATCCAGTAAACTCTTGCCTACTTCTCTTCATCACTCAATGTCATAGATACCGTTTACCATATAAAACCAAACAAACGTCTGATTTTTATCAAATGCTCGATCCAGTTTCCAACAATCATTATATTGTTATTTATGAAAAGAAAATCATTAGCGTTTTCAAGGGGAAATATACTCATTTAACTGCGAACTGTATAAATACTTTCATGCCAGTTTTAATTCCATGTTTCAATTTTAAATCATGTTTAAAAACAATATCAAATCAAAATACTAAACACTAAATATGCACAAACCTCATTAGATTTAAAAAGTGAAAAAATACCATATTTCTCATAAATGTTCACACATTTTATGAGTATTGTATTTGACGTCTTTGAACTCCCGTTTAGGAACAGGCATGATCGCTTTAGATTAATTTTGTTTTGCAGTTAACCAGATTGCATAATGGATGGAGAAAGAAATTGGAGAGTGTTGGTCCAAGACATAGCACTACGTTATAATTCTTACATCACAGTTACAACGCCTCCCCTGATTCCATCTTACCAACAATTCCCAACAAGGCTTGCAAGCATAATTCACTCCACCAAACATACACATATGAGCATCTCCGATATCAGCATAAACCAAAGTATCTCATTTAAGAAGTATATAAATTGAGAGTTGTGCTCAAAACCAAAAGATATATTGCAAAGTCTTGTTTTTCCCGTCCAAGTTATCATAATTTTGTGGAATCTTTCAAACAATTGGGTTATATGATTGACACATGTAAATGAGGGCTGCATGAACGTATGAGACAGATCGCAAGTTCATGATACAATAACACATGTTCTCATTTGCAGAGGACGTAGAAGTGTAGGGAAACCGACTTCTGTCCTGACCGATTAATAGAATCTCGGATTTTCGGGCAACTAGTGTTTAAGACATATCAAACGAGCTACTGCAATGGCTTCCTTGACATTCTGATGAACACTGATTGTCCAAGAGACTGATTATAACTTGTGCGACGTCTAGTGACGGTTTGCAAGACTCTCCCGTTCCTCGCTCCTAGATGAGTTGATGGACAGCATTAGAGTCTGTCTCACTTCCAATTAGTCAGATTATGTCACCACCAGTTCAAATTTGATCTGGCTTCTTTCCGTCGACCTTTCGAAGTGGGGTGTCCCGGCTGAAGAGCACGTTTATTTTTTCCTGAAAATATATTTCATGAAGATGATTAATCACGGACTGTAACAAATTGATTTTTAGTGTAAAAAATTTCATATTTTGAAGGTGAGAAAACTGAAAGACAACAACTGTATGAATTAATGATGTACAAGTACAAACGACGGAGGAACCCTGACCCCCACTTCCCTCCTAGCTCGACCTCAAGAAGAGTGATTTGCTTAAAGAGTCTCAATTCCAATGAATTAGATTTTGTCACCAACATACTATCCGATTTCAGTTCAAATTTTGTCGGGCTGAAATCCATCGCCTCTCGAGGTAGGGTGTCCCTGCTTATGAGCACGCTTCCTTCTCCTGAAAATATATTTCATGTAGTTGATTACTCACAGACTGTAGCAAATTGAATATTTTCTACTTTGAAATGTGTTCTTTTGAAGGTGAGAATCCTGAGAGATTACTGTACGCATTAACGATATAAACGTAGATGTGACGTGAACTTGACCTCCCATTTAGCTCATTTCTATAGAGATGTACAAGTAGGCCAGTAAATATGTTTTTTGGGAATGAAGAAACGGAATAATTTTTTAAAGACTTCTCTAGAAAAAGATTTGATTGAATTTGTAATTCAACCCTTGTATATTGAGTATTTCTCCATTTCATGTGGCGCTCCATGTCATTATTATTATGCTTCAATATGGCTGGTGGCCCCCATACAGAAATAAACACATTCAAAGTAGGCCAGTTAATTATTTTTACTTTAGCAAGTGAGTTATTGTCATATTTTAGCCTTGAGCGGCGTGTTTTTCATTTTAGTTATTGAACAGGTGACGAGTCATAAGGTCATATTTGGACGGTTAGGTTATGATTGAGGTCAGGTGCTTGGTTTTATTAAGAAAATGTTTTTGTCTTAACTTAAGTAAATCTAGACAATGGATGGGTTTGCAAATCAAGTGCTTCTTGGCCGCCCTGGTTTTAAGTGGTCAATGCTTTAGTTGTCTTATCTTAGTAACGAGAATCATAAATCAACATAATTTCGGAAAAAATCATTTGGATTGGATCATACCTAGTGTTTCATATCCGTAAGGGGGGTTTCTGTTATGCTTATTCGTAATATATTTTACCCAACTGATTAATGTTTTAAAGATGTTATGGAGAGAGACATTGGTAGATTGAAATAAGGAGAAACTACTAACAAGATGGGCATCACATTTTGGAAGTTTTTGTCGGAGTAAATTTAAGACAATTGTTTTATGATAATTGGAAAGTAAAAGGAATCTTTCAAAAACGGCAAAAACGGTTTTGCAAGATTGCATTTCGTAGATTGATAATTCATCCTCGGCTACAATACGCTGTCAGAAACATTATGACTGTTTGTATGTAAGAGCAATATTTAGCTTTTCAACGCTTATTTCATTATGTATATGTATTCTAAGATCTTCATATTGGTGGTTCATATTTGTAGATGTTACCAAATACATCTTAACTATTTAACACATATCCGTATGAATAACACCCCTGTAAATTAATCAGAAGTCTAGAGAGTAGTTTTAATTCGACAAACGCATGTCCGAGTAAGTCAGTGGAGCCAATTACTGACTGTCGTGTCAAATTGAAGAGATCCAATAGCATGACGGCGGTCTCAGAGGATAATTTCCTATTGAAGCTGATAAATCATTTTCACACCAACAGCGCATCTGACAGCGTTAATAATGTAGTGATGAGAAACCAAGACCTCACATGCCTCTTGTTCCACTTACATCTCTTTTATGATGTAGATATATTCCTTGAGGGCATCTTATATGATGTACATATACATGTATTGCCTATTTTTTATAATTGAATAGTCGATTAGAAATATATTTTACCATTACAGTAGATTCAAAGTGAGAGAGATACTTCCCTTTTAAATCATATCTTGCAAACATTTGAAACCCGATTATTTCCCATTAGATTAAGATAAAAAAAAACACATTTATATAAGATATAAAATTTATACACATAAGGACAGCAACTGCAATATTTTAAATCAACAAAACCTCTTGTAAAGCAAGACTAGATTTAGGGCTCCTTTGATACACTTAATAGAATAGGCTTTTTTAAGAAATATCATTTTTCAGAGACTGAATGTCTGAAGTACACTCGATATTAGTTTTCTACATGACACATCCCTATTCATCAAATATAAGCTTCCCTGTCTAACATGCCTACTGACCTCGCCTGATGAAGATATATTAGCCACATGTATGTAGGGAGATGGACATGCATATAACGGACAGTTTTTTCCCTCACTCTGCCGTCAAGGCTTGGATAATACACATGCTTAGGAGATACAAGGGATGGTGGAGATGCCCTGTGAGAAAGATATTTAGAGATAGTTGGAGTGAGGGAAAGAAGAATTAGAGGAAAAAGAAATACAGCTTTAGACAGCTTTAGAATCAGACAGTGAGAAAGAGAACTTTGTCAGGATTAAATCTTTGGAACTGAAATTGGAGAAAACAGACCTGAGTCACCTGATGACATTGTATAGCTCTCAATCTCCCCTGACTTCCGCTGTCGAACACGCTCTTGACCTCGCTACTCATATGGTATAGACTGATCATCCTCATACATTTTGAGAGATTCGCAAAAACAGGAGAGTGCAACTATATGGTTTTTTTTCGGAAGCCTTCAACTATCAATCTCGCCTGACCATCCCTAATACTCCGCCTGACGCTGCTTTTGTCTGGTGAGGATAGATCATCCACATGGATGCTGACAGACGTACGTATCGGCTTGTTGGTTCCGCCACTCTGCGGTCAATGCAGTCGTGTTTTACAACGCTATCGTAGATTGCAGCTGTCTTCACTATAACGAGAGTAAGCAGTGCTATTATAACACATTTAAACTTAAGCTTTCGGCGCAGTAGACCCAGGTTGAATAACTCATTTTCAAAGAAAATGAGGCAACCCTGAAGTTTATAATCCATATATAAATCTTAAAGATTATGTATATGGATGAAGAGTGACGTTTATTTTCTAGAGTTCAATTAATTTTTTTTACACAGATGTACACTAGCCATAATGCTGCTTACAGAGAGAAATATTGCATGAGCAAAAGAGGAAAAGATATGGAACAAGAGAGAACTGACTGAAAGATAGATTGAACTGTAGAAGCAATATATGGACTAAGTTTTATCAATATTTTAAATTGGTTTCCACTTTCAATGCAGCGCAGAACAACCAATATGGCACATTTCGACAATGTCACTATGTTGTAATTTATAGAAAATATTACTATGTGGAAATTTTAACATGCCTCAAAATGAAAACATACGCTGTACAGTGTATTAATAACGTATACATGTACATTGCCCCAAAAATCTTTAAATATCATAAAAACCATCATGTGATTTACGGTTTAAAAATTCAACTCCAGGCTTTATAAACGCATACATGTATATCTATTTTTCTAGAAATATAAATTTTTTAATTAAAATGTTTTAACAAAGGCTTTAATTGTACTTAACACAAAATAACTCTTTTAAATGGTTGATGTTTGTTTGTACCCAAGCTCTCACGGTGTCAATTTGTGTTCATCATCCAAAACTGTGACTTCCACAGGAGATATCGCTTAGACAGTAGATTTTGAACAATGCTCTGTAATCAGAAAATACATGACGTCACAAACGTTTTACATCATCAGTAATGTCATCACAATGCTATGACGTAATGAACACAACGACGCAACAATGCTATGACGTCTTTCACACGATGTCGTCACATTGCTATGACATCACTGGTTTAGAGTTGGAGGGCTATGCAGTGTTCAAAGATGTACATTTTTCATGCTAATGTGATGAAAAATGATTTTGGATGATAAATAGAATCTCACCCTCGTGTCTGCTGATATCAAGTATATCAACACTCGTTGATAAACGTAAAATATATGTTAGTTTTATAAACTTGTGTTGATATATTTGATATCAGAAGACACTTGGGTGAGATTCTCTATGTACCCGTTGCCTTATCTCGTGTTGCCTTTTCTACTTCGAAACAATTTCTTACTGCTTTTCTTGCACACATCCTTAATTGATTATTGAATCGTACTCAACACACCTCATGACATTTCGGTCGAGATGCATGTATATACATAATTTATCAACCTGTTATCCTTGAAAATATAATTTCTTTCTATAAAGCATCTGTAAATGTCAAATTGCCTTTAAATACAAATGTATCTTAAAAAACTTTCCTTGTATGTTTTATATAATTGTATCTGTTTTATCATTGTTTTCAGTAAGTTGCTTTTGGAATAAAACAATTAAAGATAAATGAAATCGTGTATAATTAATACCAAAAGTACAGGAAAATCCATATTGTGAATGGTTCTTAATATCAAAGAAATATATTTCATCCTGAAAAAAAATAATTACTGCTATTTCCAGCTGATAAGTGCATATTTGTCCAACTATATTTACCATTGAAAAAAAAAATGTTCTACTCGAAAACATCGATAAAGCTTTACTAAGGTGCTCTTTTTATTTGTCTTAGTGCAAAACATTGACGGAGAGACATAATAATATGCTGGTAGATACTGTGTGCGCAGGTGATAAAGGTGGGCATATCAACGAAATGTGGTTTTATCTTCTTCCCCTACTCTACATTATTCGTATAAAACGTCATTAAAGAAGTACCATATTTATGTTCTTTAAAATCATTGGGACATCTTAACATAGAAAATGCCATGTCCGCTTTCGGGACAGGTTTAAATGTCAACATGTTGTAACAGAAGATAATGCAGAAATATAAAAAATGGAGATAGAAAGGCTCAAGAAAAACCGCTGGCCATGGAGCTGCTCTACAACGCAAGATGGT
Organism: Steromphala cineraria; assembly: GCA_916613615.1. Classification (NCBI taxonomy): domain Eukaryota; kingdom Metazoa; phylum Mollusca; class Gastropoda; order Trochida; family Trochidae; genus Steromphala; species Steromphala cineraria. The sequence continues at coordinate 11,514,824 of OU744730.1, forward strand.
GAGTGAGTGATTGGGTGAGTTAGTGCTTAACGCCGCTTGGGCAATATTTCAGCCATTAGCGGGGGGTCACAAAATGTTGAGCAAACCGTCAGGGTAATAATGCCGTCGGTGAGCAACTTACAAAGATGGATACTTGACGTTAAACTTATCATTATTATTATTTTTATTATGATCGTGGAAACACATTGAAACAATCACAGGCAAGTAAGATGGTTTATATCTCCCAGCCGAGCCAGTCAGGCGAGACGATGTTTACATAAAAGCATCGATGTCATTTCAAAACAAACCTTGTAAAATAAATTACTTTAGTCTAATTGTTGCATTTTAATGAAAATATAGAGAGAAATGATAAGGAAAATGCAAAATAATGTATCAATAAAAAGTATTCATGTACCAGACTACAGGAAATATTCAACACGTGTTAGCTGGCAATATCGATCGATCGACGGTGTCATACGAGATGAAACCTCGTGACATAAGGGTAATACATTTTACATAATGAAATATTACAAGAAATTATCAACGAAGTACTCATCTTAGTATTTTCTGTGATTACTGATTTTGATATTGGTTTATTAATTTCTGCGAATCTTACAAAAAGTTCAAATGAAAAAATAATTTGTTTAGCCTCATCTTTTACAGTTTTTAAGTAGGCATCCATTTCTCTATACACCGGTTAGGTCATCTCCAGCTTTGTCAATAAGCTTTTTGTCCTCGACTAACTGATTGGTCGATTTCAACTAATGAGCCAATGGAAAGGCTTGTAACAAAAACATCATGACCGCTACGTTCACTGAACGTTTGTTTGACTGACTGCCATATGGCTTTTACTGTGATGAAAATGATAATGCATTAAAACATTAACAAAACACCGTAAGTAAACGAATGTTATTTTCATTACAAGCATATGTCCTTTGCCGAGCGGTTCCTTCCTCGTGCTGGAAGAGGGTCACTTTATAAATAAGATTAATGATTTTGATAGCATTTTCGGAGGATGAGATATAAAATAATATTCAGTAGGTATGAATTGCGCGAAAAATACACCGCGCGAATGTGTCACTTTTGATAAACGCGCGAAAATAATGCCCAGCGAAAATAAATGATTTTACAGTTACTCCAAACACGTGTTAATATCATACATGTAATATCGGAAGAAATATATAGAAAATTCCTATCGATACTGCTAAAACAAGCTTATGTGAATGTGAATCCAGTTATAATCATTTCCTATAAATCAACATTCTTCCGAAATATATTGATAAGGTTATATTTTTATATATTTTGTTATATCACAATTATAAATTCGTTTATTTATCTACGGACTACATGTCACTTCGTGCAAATGCACTAAATACTTTAGCTTGAATCTTAATTATATCAATTGTCGAATAAATCTTTTCAGTAACCCAAAGTCAGACAGACAGACAGACATATTTTATTTGTATAAATGTCCATGAGGCCAACAGTACAATGACATTTGTTTTCATATACAACTATTCTGGAGCGCCTTTACATTGTCTACACTTTGTTCTCACGTACAGGTGATACTTTAGCACAAAACACAGCTAAGCTTAATATAACATTAACTGATGTTGTATTCATTAGGCTTATAAATTTGTCTTGATAACCCAAAGTAATTTCAAGCGAAAATGTTGAAATGTATAAATTACTTAAAAACAAATAAGAGCTGTATTTCAATTTCCTAATTGCATACGTATCAGAATATTTCTTCATGCATGTGCCTAAATTTTTATTGTACACATGATTCCTGATTTGATTGGTTCTGTGCTAATTCATAAGTTTATAAGTGTGGGTTTCAAGCGAAGATTACACACACTTGGTTTAAAGTACAGTTATGCCAATGTCATCGGCAGTTTGCTCTCTCACAAAGACAGTATTTTCAAAAATGCTTTTAATAAAAGACCAGGATCTGCTTTTGATAAAGAATCAATTTCCTCTCGAGAGATTTAGTTAATATTAAGGGACAACTAATGACAAAACATACATAAGGTGAACTTGTTTCTGTGTCATTGTGTCACTGTCAGCGTAACATGTCTTCGCGTAAACTTCAACAGCTTGGGTATTACTCGTTTAACACTGTTTGATGTTCATTGTAACATACACAAAACCCCAAAAGAAACTATCCATTTTTAGAATTCAAATATATTCTTAATTTACTTTAACTAAATGTTAAGTTTTATGGAAACAGGTCGCCAAAACGTAACATTTCAGTTGTTCAAATTGATTAGGTACATGTACGTGATTTTTCATGAATTTTGTTGAAAACTGAGAAAACACGTTTTTCTTTGATCATTGTTTCGCACATTCATTATTGAAAGTGAGTTAGCAAGCGATCAATTCACATGTGAGCCAGGTCATATAAAACCAATTTTAAAATGCCTAGATTGACACAAGAACAGCGCGGCAGGGCCTTGGGTATGAAGGACATGGGTGCTCCAAATGTTCTTATTGCAAGAACATTCGGCTGTCATCGAAAAACCATCGAAAATTTGATGAAACGTTATAGGGACACGGGAACAACATTAGATAGATCGCGTACACGTGGAACACGTGTGACGTCACGTCGGGAAGACCGATACTTAAGAACTCTCCATCTCCGAAATCGATTCCTGACAGTTGCAGACTCGGCGTCTTCGGTTTTCGGGAGGGTGCTTACTAGTCAATCAACCGTCAGAAGGAGGTTAAGAGCAGCAGGGATTCGGCCCTGTCGACCTTATTGTGGCCCAACGTTGACACGTGAACATCGACATAACCGATAAATCTTGACAAGACGTGTACGAAGGTGGCAGCTTCGTGATTGGCGAAATGTTATGTTCACCGATGAAAGTAGGTTTTGTTTATATAAGCATGATGGCAGAGCCCGCGTTTATCGCCGTCAGGGTGAAAAAAACGCTCTAAATTGTGTTGCACAGGTCCAGGCACACGGTGGGGCAAGTGTGATGGTTTGGGGCGGTATCCGAGGAGAAAACAAGTTGCTATTGGTGATCGTTATGGGTAACATGACTGCGCAAAGATACATTGATCAAGTTCTGCGTCCTGTTGTGTTGCCATTCCTTCATAATCACCCGGGAACTTTGTTTCAACATGATAACGCCCCTGCACATTCAGCAAGAGCAGTGTCAACAATCCTAGACAGCAATAACGTCAACATCTTTCCGTGGCCGTCACGTTCTCCTGATCTCTCTCCAATTGAACACATGTGGGACTGCCTAGGGAGGCGAATCATGAATAGAGCAAACCCTCCAGTCAACCTGAGGCAGCTTGAACAAGTCCTACAGGATGAATGGGGGAACATCCCTAACGCCACCGTCAGACGTCTCACAACATCAATGAGACGTCGAGTGTTTGCCTGCATAACAGCCCAAGGTGGACATACGAAGTATTGTTGACTATGGACTCTATATTCCATAAATTCATTAACATATGATCAGAAACTTCGATTTCTAAAAAATGGAAATTAACACCAGTGTTAATAAAACGTTTCCTGGCTGTAATATAAACGAGTTATTGCAAAACAAATGAAGTTAGATGATGTGCATATGATTCAGTATTAGATAAAATGTTGTTAGGATAGAAAACCGTGTCATGTTATTTTTCAATGAAAATTTGAATGAGTGGATTGGATAGTTTCTTTTGGGGTTTAGTGTATCAACGTATTCAGCATCAATTAACGTTAATTAATCAGCTTGATCATTGTGTGACACGCTACAGCGATAGAAAAAACAGTTTTGTAATGTCATTTTGCTCTTATGCTTCTCGCACAGAAATGAAAGAAGTGAATTTATTCACCTAGTTTAAGATATTGTCAACCTTCTCACATACATGGATCAATCTATGAGCATGGAAGAAGTGATTTTGTTCAACTCGTTTAGGAATGCTGAATTCTCACATAGATCAATACTCATCTATCGATCATACACTTCAGAGCTATTGCTGAGCAAACAGTTCAAAATGAAACATACAGAAGCATTACCAGATTTTATCAAACTGTTGATTTGGAAGTGATTTGAATCGATTCATCACCTCACACATCTAAACAAGAACAATTAGCATGGCTCACACACCCCCGCAATCCGCAATACACGCAATAGATCAAAAGTAAATGAAAGAAATAAGAAATAAATCAAAAATTCATTCATCGTGGTGTGATTAATGTTAAAAAACTTGTCACAATTGACCATTAGACCTGTAAATCGCTCCAACTTAAATAATTGAATCAAGGGGCATAACTATGCAAAATTTCAGAAAAAAGTTTGAAAACTTGATCAGGAGTGTCATCAGGTGCATGTATCCAAAACCAAAATGCGTTCACCTAGATATGATAGTGTGAGAAAACATAACCCTATTGGAGTATCAGACCTATTAATCCATGTCCAATTGCGCAATCAAGGGCCATAACTCCGTCAAAAAATAATATTTCGGAAATTGCCTTCTAACATGATCACGACCAACCCAAAGTTTCATTCACCTAAGTGTGATAGTGCCTGAGAAAATATGTCCCCATTAGAGCATCAGACCTATTCATCGCTCAAAGTTCATTTGCACAATCAAGGGCCAGAACTCTGTGAAAAATGTTATTTCAGAAATGGTTTTCGGACTCGATCAAAGAGCATTATCCGGTGTATCCAAAACTTCATTTATGTCTGAAAAACATGTCCTCATTGGAACATCAGACCTTTTCATTGCTCCAAGTCCCATTGTGTAACCTAAATAAAACTGTCATTGTCAAAGTGTAATAGTCCAATTGCATAATCAAAATCAATCGAAAATAATATTTCCGAAATGGCTTTCGAACGCAATCAAGAGTATCATTAGGTGTCTCAATAACCACTCATCTAGGTGTCATAGTTTCAGAGATAATCTGTCAATTTTCAGGTGTTTGCAAAACCAACATTTCATTCACCTTAGTGTGATAGTGTCTGAGAGAATGTCCCCATTGGAGCATTGATATCAGACCTGTTCATCGCTCCAAGTTCATTTGCACAATTAAGGGCTAACTTTGTGAAATTGTATTTAAAAATTCCCTATACATGTAGTTTTTTTTTAAAACAACCCATATACTTTCAATAAAACAACATGAACTGTAAGGTTTAGTTGCATTTATGGGAATCGTTGAACAACCTATCCCCACTTTGTCATGTTAACTTACTCTTCCCAATGTGTATCCAGAACCTTCAGAGGGGGGGGGGGGTGCTTTTCAACATTTTTCCAGTTATTAAGCACATGGATGTTGCCAACCAAAAGAGAATAGGAAAATGAGATAAAAAGAACAGAAGGCATAGCCACAAAAAGACAACAAAAAGTGAAATTTGGTCTTGCTTCTACCCGTAGCCCTATCAAGCTTAAGTAATCAACTTAAAATGAAAAATAGATTTAGTGATTTAGTTATCTTTGACTACATTTACATGGCCACATCATACATTTATACAAATAAGTAACAATATAGGTTTATGAAGTCCTGTTTTATGGTATGAAAGCATCAGTCATCAGAGGCACTAGAACATCTTCATAATTATAGTATGTCACCTCGAAAGATTCACAAAATGATTGTTGCACTAATGATCGGAGATGAATAATTTCCTGACATGGTTTATGCAAATAAGCCTATAATGATTGACATTTCTTTGATGTGTTTGCAAGGAAAGGAAAAAAAATGCTACAATAACGTTCATGATATTATTCTTCCATTAATTCATCTGAGTCAAAGCAAGTAACAAGACTTCATAATCCAGAACATTATTTGGTCTGTCTTGATGATGAATAATATTGACCTGAAGGCAGACGTCAAATCCCCATAAATGTCACTGGGTCAACCATATTTAGGGCATGATACATATATGTGATCTACTGCGAGAAAAAAAAGAATGTATCATTTGCTGTTTTCATAACAACGCATTTTGGTTATCTATGCACCACTTATAAATTTAAATATAAATCTACAAATGACGTCATTACATTTTACAACTTAATCAGTACTCTACGCTGTTCGAGTGTCATATTATTATAATTTTTTTCATTTTGATTTCTTTGTTATGTGTACAGTGCTTTAACACTGCGACCACGAAAAAAAATGAATGTGTAAACCCAAATTATTTTTCAGAAGCCTGAAAACTACGGCGAACTAATACAACCCAAATGAACAAGTATAACTGCCCAATATAGCCAAACTGTAGGACACACAGACATTTCAGTAACATTCTCTGAGTTAACATTTCGTTACACAGAAGTCTGACAATATGCTTGTAACTGTTGAAAAAGGCACTAATGTAGAACACAGTCATCCCAAACATACATTGATATTTAAGATGAGGACACATGTACATTGCTTTTGTAACAAGTGACAGAGTCGATCACAAATATCATGGATATTAACATATATTAATTTAACCTTTTGAAACTCAAAATTGACAATAACTTTTGAAATTTACTTTCAAGACGCAAACACATAAAGATCGTCTTCTTCCTGTTTAAGAATGAACCAAACTACCAACAATAGCCGTCCTCTATTTAATATAATAATAACAATGTGCATACTTATATTGCGCCTTTTCCACGTCCTAAGACATGCTCAAAGCGCTACATTATTACCCCGAAGGAGTGTACTTTCACAACTGCTACTAAGCGCTAATCACGACCATGAAGGTCAGTACATCCAATTTTCAGGTACCCATTTTAACAGCTGGGTGGACTGAGTGCAATGTGGATGAAGTGCCTTGCCCAGGGTCACAACACAGGATGAGACCCAAGTCACAAATCTTTGGTGTCTCCACCTGGATTCGAACCCGGGTCTCCGGCGTGAGAGGCCAGCATGCTGACCACTCCACCACTGTGCTCCACAAGATTAATATATGACTGGTCAACCGCCAATAATCTCATTTTAAATTCATTCATTATCAACTACTTTTAGATGATTTATGGTTTCATTTTTGTTCTGTATTCTTCTAAGTAGTTCAAAGTTATCTTATAAGGGTTCTTGCATTCTAGAAAGATTATAAGAATCTACTTTCTCGAGTTTCGACTATGTTGCCACTCAAATGCAATCTGTAATGGAGTGGAATGTTTGTCTGTTAATAAATCTTGTCGGTTTGATTGTTACAAACATCAAGATTACCTTTTACATTTGTAATTAACGTTTTCTGAACGGAATATGAAAAGTCCCTAATTGTTTTCACTGATAGTAAAATGGTTTGTTTGTTGGAGGCAAAACTTTATTTGCAACGGCCAAAAGATATACAGGATTGTTTTAGAAACTCAGAAGCCATACTTCTTTTTAACGTTTTGCTTTTAGTTAATTGCATATATATCACATAATTGCAATGGTAAGAAATTGACATTCAAAATGGCTGTAGACAAAGAGTCCTCAAAAACGTCAATATTTTGTTTTATCAGCAAAAATCGGCATTGAAGTTATATTATTTCTTGCTACCATTTAAAGCAATTTTAATCCTGTAGACAACACCCTACCGACAAGCCAGGAAACATTAAAGGGGCAGTAGCACGTTTTTTTATAATTTTATATTTTAAAATTTTCACTGAGAATTGTAAGTTAATGTTAAATGTATTATTTTGACAGTGTATAAAATCTCATTACACACACCAATCATCCTTAGTCAGAAGACAAAGTATGAAGATTCACACAAAATCCATTGGCGGCCATTTTTTGTGAACACCTTTAATTCAGTCTGTGTAAGAAAAAGGAATCGCATGGCTAATCTTTACGTTATATATTTAAATTATTACTGCTCCATTTAGTTTAAATATATTGTCTTTCAGTTGGAACCATTAATTTTCATTTTTCCGACATCACCTTATATTCCCCCTAAAAACGTGCTACTGCCCCTTTAAGGCTTCTTATATCAGCTCATGACCCTATTTGTTTGATTAAGAAACTAAACATGATTTTTGTTACTTTCAACGGCTCACATGAAAATCATTTTAATATAAAATTGTTATCTTAACCTTTAGTTTCAAATCAATTCTTAGTTTCTAAACAAAGCTTTTGTCTTTATATAATGTTTTGTTAATGTTCACCCAACCATTTTCTTCAAGTAAACCACAGCTATCATAAATATGAAGATACATCTTTATTTTTTCTCCTGAACATCATTGGCTAGTTTGGATAAAAATATTTGGATAAGCTTGAAAAGTATCACAGTTTGCAGAGGTACATGAAATATAATTTTGAAATAACGACCCTGTACCTATTTGCTATGGCAAATAGATTTAGCAGTGGTTAAGCATTTTAACTCCCCTTCTGAAAAACACTCATACAAATGTTTTATAATTTCATCAACAATTATTTTAAAAGTGTTTTACTGATGGACTGTCCTGATCCCTACGATACACCTGTTTGACATTCGAAATTACAAAACTATTCCTGACATTGTTTGATGTTTGTTGTAGAGACACCGAATTAACTGAAATTCAAACAATTTTTCTAGAACAAATTGTATCATTTTGCGATTCTCATTCAATCAAAGATTATTCTTCTTTGAGGGGCATTTTAAGATTATTCTGTCATAAGATAAATTCTACTCTTAAGTAATTGCAAAATCCCAATTTTCAAATCATGAAAGTAATGTACGTGGTAATTTATTTTCAAAGTTACGTGACCGTTTTTATCCAATAAAGTGAATGAACACATATATTACTAAATGTTTTATTCGGATCAGCAGATAAAGGTGCATGGCATGACGGGTTTATAGCTCTACTGCTGCAGTTTCGTGAATATATAAACCATCCATTATCAACGTGCAGAGTATAAAACTTAATAAATGAGATCACTTTCGCTTAATATGCATGTCTGTTACATCTTTATCTTACTGTTTTGGGATTTCTTTGTCTCAGATGGATACTCCAAGCAACAGATGTTTAGTTATTTAACACATTAACATCTTCACATCTTTGTGTAGAGAACAATCATAATACTTAATGTTGAATTTAATGCATTTAATGATGCCATTTTATTTCAGTATAATGTCACACAACAAAATATTCAATTACTTTTAGACCCTTTCCTTTGATTTTATTGTATCATACATTTCAAATCACAATAACAAATTTCACATTTGGGCAAGGTACAAAAGTTAAGTTTTAGTAATTGACAACAGAGACAAGTGTATCCAATATTTCATGATAAGAAATTCTAATATGTTCTAAAATGAATGTCAACATTAGATAAAGATGTATGAATATGAGGCTTAATTATTTGATGAGAGATTTATTTAGTGCCCAACCTCACTTGTAACTGTTTCCACTTTTTTGAAAATATACAATGGGTCACGTTATGATTTTTACCGATATCTATTAATCCTTGTTTACCGACATGCTATCATCCTACTGAAAACTTATATCTTCATCTAAAGTATGTTGTACAATGTACACCATGACAAAAACGGTTATTTACGCATCAAAACGGTAATAACATCATTTAAATTCATCCAATTCACCTTTTCTTACAGCATGGTACTAGTAGCCATTGTGAATGATTTCGACAACCCTCTTCTGCAGCATCACGTAGTAAGTTGACACCAAGAATAGCTGCAGATTTAATTTATGTTTGTTTTCTACATTATTTGCATAGTAACTGAGAAAGTCACGCGCTCCTTTTGCATTTAGACCATCAGCATTAGTCTCAACATTAAAAGTATATATCGCAGAACGTGTACATGGAGATAACATCCACCTGAAGTGAAATTGGCAATAACTGTATTCAGTGTATCTTCAAATCACATTTTTTTTACACCACACCGTATCTCTTTTGATGTAACCTGGGCCATGAGGCCTTTAATTCTGAATAAAGTCTGTCTGTCTGTCTGTCAAATCACACATTTACATTGCCTGGTTCAAATTCAGACAAACCACCTGTAAATGACAAATTAAATTAGAGAGCTTTTAAAACTATTAGTTCGCTATTAACGTTGATGTTATCTAAATTGACGTTATGGACCTGAGTGTTAAGATTTTCGGTCAGTGTTATTGTGCGACATTGTCCATCACCTCTATAGGTTTGAAGCAGTTCATATTCTTCTATGAAAACAATGATTTATTCATGCACCTGCGCACGCAAGGTATAGATTAGCTAACTTGACCATAAAGGACAGTACTCTTTTACATGCTCTTGTATTCCTTTGGGTGGTGGCACGTGGTCCTGTGCGAAGCTCAGTTGACCGCTATCAGTGTAGTTCAGCAACATCTGGCGTGGCTCGCCGGATGGGTGGGTTACCCAATTCATTGCTGAATGAACTGAAAGTTTGAAGGGTAATTCCCTGCCCCACACTGAGACACGAGTTGAATAACTTGTGGTGTCGCCTTAGGCAAGAGACTTTATTTAAAAGGTGCCTCTGTTCACCCAGCAGGAAATGGGTACCTGGTGAAAGTAGTGTTGGAGGGGACCCATCAAGCGCTTAATCGGCAGCTTGGGTTAGACCAGGGTAATAATTCAGGGAGCGCCTTGAGCATGCATTCGGTGTGGATATGTGCGCTATATAAATACCCTAATTATTATTAATCAGTTCTCATTTTTGTGAAAAAATGTATTCACAGACTACAATGATCCTGGACCGAACTACATTGTAACTACTATGACTGTTGTAACTGGAATATCATAAGTGATTTTAAACTTAGGTAAAGCAGTTCACAACACAGTGCAATGTGTATGTGATCTATAACATTTTAAAACATTGTTATTCATTTTTCATTAAAGTGTTTAAACATTTTGTATGAATCTTATTAAAATAAGTCCATAATTTTCTTCACTACGTTACAATTTTAGCGTAGCACAGTATAGCTATTGAAATAAGATGTTTTAATAAGATTGGACATTGATATTCCTTATGACAATCTTGCCAACCAGAAAGCCAGTCTTGTTCACAACATAACTTTAAATTCATAAACAAAATTGAAATATTCTGAACGTGATATCTATGATTAAATAGAAGAGTTTTGCAACAATCTCATGTATCATTGTACGACTGCCAACAAACTTCAAGAAAAAGCTTCTTTTCTCCGACCAACAAAGTGCTGTTCCAGCTTTATTTTCTGAATATTCGGTCCAGACGATTTGAACAAATGAGTCCGAATAACTTAGCACTCGCTAAGTTTCTTAAATATTTAGCCAAGCCGATCTAAGCTATTCAGTGCTCCTGGTGCAGCGCCTACTGATAGGGAGATGGATAATCACACCCAATTTGAATCACCTATGGCAGAAGATGATGTATCATTTATCGTAGGACAATCAATCAATGTCTGAAAGTTTACACGCAGGACAATAAATGCACATATACTTTTAAACCTAAGCAAACTTTCCCCTCTGGTTCATTAAACTACACTTTAGAAACTAGAGTAAAGGTCAAACGAGCAATACGATGATTTAAACATATGTGCCACCAGTAACTAATATGTTATTCAAGAGAGAATCAACCAAATTGAATTTTACAAAAGTTTGAGAACACTGTTCTGACAGATTCATAGCTACTGTACGTAATATGTATTGACCAAAACTCTCACATACACACAAACCAATAGACACAATGTAATATGGGTATGGCTACATTTCTAATCTGATGATTTAATCATCCACTCTTAATGACTAAAGTTAATGTGTTAGACTTGAGATATAATGTAATATTTGGAATATTTAATGCAGAAGCCAAACATTCCAGCGATGAAGTGCATATAATTTAACTTTGACCTTTTAAGGAGTTATTACAGAGATACATCTGTATAAACGTTCAACGTGTTACCAGGGCTTAATGTCAAATATCCATTGGAATATCAGTAACTTTTACATTCACCAACTTTGATCATTTACAATGTCGATTGGGTTCTCGCGTGAAAGCAATATCATATATACATTAATGATTTAACATTGATCTTTCTGGCATCGTTATATAACGGCAAGAACGTAGTGCTGTTGCCCCAACAATTATTTTTGAATATTTAGCCATTCATATATACTATATATATATATTATATATATAAGCTTTTGTACAAGAAAGAGGGAAGACTGATAAGGTTAGTTGTGCAATCAGAGACGCTGATCATCTTAGCTGCTGGATCAATTTAATTCAATTCTCTATTGATTATTAGCTTCGCAGCTTATCGGCGGTTACAAATACAAGTGATGATGTGATGGCATTGCCTTTGACAAGAACCACCATTACCACGGAGAAGTGTTTTTATTGGCTGAAATTGTTGAAATTATCTGTGGTGCAAATTTTGGCCACTGATAACTATCGGAAACCAATGATCTGGTCTTATTCCAAATGAGACTAGATCAGCATTTGAGACTTTTGTACCCCATTCTCTCCCCAAAAAGACAGTTGAAATGTTGATAGAGCCTCTGTTCAATTAGCCAAGATTGTGGGCGAGAACGGGAGATGCCTGATTGGATGCAATCAATGATAGTTGTGCGGTTAGTTTTGATCTAATTCGAACAGAGGTAGGTTCAGCATTTTATGACTTGATCTACCTCTCTGGGGAGAAAATGTTAGCCTTCTTGGTTTAAGCAGTTCAGTTCTAACTTCTTTGCACCACCTGATAATGAGATCAATACTAACAGCAAATATGAATTATATACGCCAGAAGATGATGGATCCTTGATGGTAAGACCATTCATCAGTGTCTGAATTGTAACCTACAGGGCAATAAAATGCCAATACATATTGTAATTGTTAAATTCTAAGGAACGTGACTTTTGATATATTGTGTCATGCTTATCCAACTTGTCTTTTAAGAACCAGACCGAAGTATAATTTCAGTGTCATGAACCTCCCCTGAGCATCTGGCATTACATTTCCATGATAAACATTTTCATAAATGTGAAGTGCATGTCAATAAGGTAAATGGAAAGGCTCGAGCAAGATTGATTCAGTTTTACAATATCTGCCAATGCTACAATTTGAAAATCAATATGAGTCTTAACTTTTGTCCATTTGTATATCTTAAGATTGTGCTTTCTTATATCTACCAAACGTGTTTCATAACACTTGATAAAACAATCAGAAGCTGTTATGTAAAACGAATGTTTAAAAGTAACGTTTCATTTGGAAAATACACTCAGGGGCAAAAGAAACAATACTATATAAAATGCATTATCGTTTACGCTACGAGTGATAGTGATGGCTGAAACACGGTTATATCATGTCTTCAAGAGCCAACTGAACTAAATGTATAATTTCAATCCTATATCTGTTAACTCTTTTGAATAACGGGCCTTTCAAAAAACACTGTTTAAAAGTCTCCTTAACTAAACGAGATAGAATAGTGAAAATGGCCCCTTTGCTTGTTTTAAATCCACCTTTAAACCACCCACAAAATACATGAACCAATTAATTCATTAAAAGTTTTTTATATTCATAATCTCAACTTTGCAAGTCAAATATCTATCCCAATATTTCATCGATTACATCAATCTTTCCCTAACTTTTACATTTTTTTATATTTTACAAGTAAGATTAGGCCGGATAATAGGCAGCTTGACCAACTTGACCAGCTTGACCGTAGTGAAAACCAAGACGACGATACTTTTTAAATGCATAACCGATGCTTACTACAGATGTAATTCTTTGTGACACTACTACCTATTTATCAGATTTCTGTATCTGAAAAAGGTTTCGACAATATACAGTTTGAAAAGTGTTTTTAGAGAAATGAGCTTCCTACGGGAATATTCAGTTCTGTTCTTGGATTATGAATTATTTATAGACCAATTTATTTGTAAAAAGACCCTGCAAAACAAAAAGCTAGGGGTGTTTGACATTTAATTATTTATTTGTTCAATCATCATATATCATGAAATTGATATTTATGAGACATACCATGTGATTGTCTGAATGCAATATTTTATTTTTCAGAGATTGAAAATATAAGTTCATTGTACATTCGACCCGCAGCTGTTGAAAGAATAAGAACAAGCACCAGATAGACACAGTGCAAGATAATTCTGTTAAGTTTTAACCAAATTCAGTATTCCTGTTTCAGATGATTAACTCAATTGTCAGAAGACGTGAAGATGCTCATTTTTCAAAGGAAGGAAGTAGAACAGAAATTGTATGTTCAAGAATATCAGAGAGAACGCACCTGCCCAGCACAAAAGTTCAAGTACAGCTGTATACCTTACGTTTGTCCACTTGCATGTGTATCGAAGTGAAATATCATGTATTTGATCTAGGTTTGAGGTCTGAGAAATTATCAACAATATTCCATGAGTAAATTGGATCATAATTTAACAACATTTTTGGATTGTCGGGTCAAGTTTCGAATTTCGGTACGGTGAAGTAGAAAGAAAGAGCCATTTGACATTTTGTTGTTGTTGTAAATTTCTATTGAATATCATTATCAACACTCAGTCTCGGTCCACAGGAACGAATTTGACTTACCGTATTTCCTCGAATAGAACCCCGGGGTTCTATTTCGTTCAGTACCCCCTTACCCCCCGGGTTCTATTCGAGGCCCGGGTTATAATAGAGGCCGGGTTGTATTTCTTCAGGTCTGAATTGACGTTTCAAAATCTTCTAGGAATGGCGTTTTCATGGAAAATTATTGATCTTGTTCTACATATCTCGTGGCATTTCTGTTGATATTCATTCTTTTATCAAAATCCGTATAAATCCCTGCAATATACGGTTTTCCTGAAGTATATACTATCGACATATTATACCAGTATTTATGTTAGACCCGGGTTCTATTCGAGACCCCGGGTTGTATTAATGTCAGCACCCCCTTACCCCCCGGGTTATATTCGAGGCCCGGGTTGTAATTGAGGCCCGGGTTGTATTAGAGGAAATACGGTATGTTAAAATCTGCCGATCATTTGTGAAAAAGAAATTAAAGAGAATAATAACAGTTAGTATTTTCGAAATGTTGACCTCTCATCACCCTGCAAAACCTGTTTCGAAAATCTTTTTATTTCAATGACATATGAATGGATAAAAATTATTAATGAACCTAAACTACGTTATCCGATTCGTTTGTGCAATGCCGGGTTTGCTATAACGTCATCTAAAATTGCATAATATTTGCACCAGGAAACGCAGCTTAATGAACAAGCATATAGTACGTATTGTTATGAATTCATTGTCAGTATGATATTCGCTGCTCAACCCGAATATGACTTAACATGAGTTCTTTCAGGATAAGATACATGTAAGATAAGATAATCTTTATTGTCCCAAAAGGGAACTTTGTTTTGTATAATTACGATTCTCCAGAAATGTGATGACAACTAATTACATAATATTTAAAACAATTCATATTAAAAAACAATTAACCTAGACTAGGATACATGAAAGACGTGATACAACATTAGACAGAACTTATTTCTCTAATGCTGCACGGAATGAATGATTGGCGGACCCTGTTTATTCGAAAAGTATGCATACGTAGCCTTCGTCGAGAAGGTAATGTTGAAAATTCCCCAAAAAGTGGATGGGAAGAATCCCTCCAAATTTTGCTTCTTTTAAAAAAAAACTGCTTCTCATAAAAACTGCCGATCGTTTCATTAGGAAGCCCAATTATCTTAGATGCAGTATTCGCGATTTCAGACAATTGGTTCTATTTTGAACAGACCGGTTCCCAAACCAACTTAAAAAGTTAAATGTAAGGACACTTTGAATGAAGGCTCTGTAAAACAACATGATTTGATCAATTTTAAAGAATTTCAGTTTCCATAAGAAATGTAAACGTTGTTGTCCTTTCTTTTATATTCATGGTTCAGTAATAAGTTTGAATAAACGGTAGGACTGTGTTCTAGAACAGTCACAAAAGGTGACCTTCTCTTATCCTCGCTCAGACTCCATGAGTATCATATGGCTATCACTTTCAAAGAGTCAATACACCCGGGAATAAGAATTGGGAGAATGTAATTAGCTCCCTGGCTTTATACTTTTCTAACAACAAAGCTGTCTTCTTAAAGAAGAAAACGGAATCTCTTTTATTCTAAGTTCTTGATAGGCGACGTTTAGACGCGATTATAACATCTTTGATAAGCCGTTCAGGTACTTTTACTTACTTATCTTAAAACTTCCGTTGGTGTTACCCTTTATCTATGTCCTGTAACTGCTAATTGAAAATCAAAACTACAAGAAAAGCAATTCTTAAATCGTTTATTTATGCATTTAGACTTATTTAAACAACTTTATATCCGAAAGTGACAGTAGCACAAGTTTAAGGTGAATATATAGTGATGTCAGAGAAATGAAAATAAATAATTCCAATTGAAAGACAATATTTAGTATAGCCATGCGATTCATTTTTGTGAAATGAATTAAAGGTGTTCACACAAAAATTTACTTTATGTAAATCTTTATATTTTGTTTTCTGAATATGGATGATTGGTTTGTGTAATGAGATTTTTTAGCTTTAACGTACAATTATCAGTGAAAAATGAAAATATATTTAAAATAACGAGCTATTGCCCCTTTAAAGCAACACATTAGTGTGTATTCAGTGGCAAATCCTAGTCGTTCATGGTTTTGTTATACGTTGAGAGGTTTTTAAAACCATCTATTGATTATAGTTTATCAGTTTCAAAGTTTACTGATACTTGATTTTTATCAAGGGAAACAATAATATCATGAGTTGCAAAGATCTGAGACAAACAATAATCAAATTCTGTCCGGTTCCCTTCTTCTGATAACCGCAACTGGTGCGAATTGACTCGAATTGACTGGAAAATATTAAATGAGTTAAACTTTCTGGCAATTTCCTTTCTTTTTAGCTACTACTATATTTTATGTAATGAAATTAATATTTATGTTATGTTGTATCTATCAGAAGTTGTTAGTTCATTAAAAGTAGTTCCGTCCTTGGTATAACTGAAATTGGTGTTAGTTCTACCATGGTTCACAACAAAGGAGCCAGGGTCCAATGTTGAAATACACAAAGTTGGTGTTGAAAAATATGAACACCGGAAAAAAGGGTTAAACTGTTTGACTCCATACATGTACATGTATTAATGATTATTCATAGATTTATTCCTCTGTATAGTACACGTAGGTAATGATTTCAAATGATAATAATAATAACTCATTTTTGTCCTTATCATGTAACAGGTGCCTGTGACACCCGGAAATCACTTGTACAGTGCAGCAGGAACTAATATTTTTTTTAATCATTTTCATGCTGAACATCAAGCGAAGGAGCAACATCTACCTTTAATCGTCTTGGTATGACATGTGAGTAATCGAACACGGTCATGGGGTGACAAGATAATTGATCTACCTATTGTTATAACTTGTTTTATATTGAACATGGATATTGTTATTTAATGTTTAATAATTATTTTGTCCGTTATTGCTTTAAATTATTTGCTACTTACGTACTAGCAATGTCTTGTTTCTATCGACCTACAGTATGTATCAATAAGCTCACATGATTTCTAAGGTCAGACAATGTATAATAGAAACCTTATCGCGTGAATACCCAAAGGACCGACTGGAAAAAAATCTGTAAAAGAAGTTATGATAAATATTGCAGTCTATCAAACATATTATGAGGACACTCGTATCAAGCCTTGTAATTAAATGCAACATTGAATAAAATTTGTCTAGCTCAAATAACTGTACACAAATTTTATTGAAGGTCATACTTGGTCGGTTAGTCTCAGAGGTATTTAACTTCCATACCCCGATCGAACCTTTAAAGACTAAAACCCGCAACGATTTGTTCATACTGTTGCATTTGTAATATAGTTATTCACTTATAAAATCAAAGAAAAACAAACTAATTATCACTTTATAATTTCGCTTTGATTCTGAATGAAGTGTGATTAAAATTAGTTTCTTACAAAATAAGCAGTGTGGTCTTCCGGGAGCCACACTGCAGCGACAGTTAAAGCTTCAGTTACAGAACATTATACCAACACTTTTTCATGATTTCATATATATATATATTTTCTACATTACGATTTTGTATACTTATATGTAAAACTGAACCAAGATGACAAAACAAAGTGACAACCATGAAGTATGTTTTCATACACTCACTGCTCGTTGATTTGACAGGGCTCTAGGGAATAAACAGAGGATCACTGGTAAGCTAGGTCGATACTGTACTTAACACAGACTCTGATGAAACGATAGGAGGACGGCCTGCAGACAGTTGCGGAATAATTGGACATGCTTTCACACTCTCTTCCTGATCCTATCAGAACTCATGAATATCTCATGTCACTCACCGCTCGGCTCTTGGGTTTGTACTGTTGAGGTCTCGTGTACCGTTGTCTCACTGCTGCAGACGCATCATTTCTTTTAAAGCATAAACCTCATAAAATGACATTGATCATTATTTTAATTGTTAATACCGCTATGTAATGCTCGAAGCGTGGTCTGTTTTGACCGTGTCGTTTGATATATACTCAATGAAACTGTTTCATGTCAAATGTGGCGTTTGGTGTTTTCAAATTGCAGGGAGTTTTAACTCAATGACATTATTCATTCCAACATTACCATTAATTTCTAAACTGTGTCCCACCAAGGAAAGAAAATGTTTTAATCCAACAGCATATTCCATCAAACAGGATGGTTGTTTTCTGCCTCTTCACATTAATGTGAGGAACTTGACGATGGTATAACATAAGCATTTACTAATTAAAAAGACCTAGATGTGGTTTATCATAGTCTTACGATGGTTATTAAAAGTCAACCAAAATTAGCTGCATGTATGCATACAACATAGAATTTATTCAGACAATCAGTTTATCAAAATTTATGCTAAAACTGTTCATTTAACTTAGGTCGGGCCGGGGGGGGGGGGGGATAAGACATCTCTCCTGATGGCTCTTGTTTACATTAATTTCGAAGACATGTTACACAACTACACATGCACAATTACATACCAACATCTCCTTTATCTACAACTCATCATTTTAGCTACTGAATCATGGCAAAGGTTTTGTGATATGAACTACTTTATACGAGAAGCTAACATATTCAAATCAATTTGTGGTGCAATTCTTTCACGCCAGAGGTTACTGCCGGAACCCACGGATTAGCTCGACAACGGCTCGATCAACATTGACTTGATCTGTTGGGAGACAAGCCGGGTGGTTTAACAGAAACTTTATTTATCCCGTGCCTGCAAAATCTCTGTGTAATATTTCTGCCTTGAACCACCCCTCATAAACGCATATGTTTTTCCTCCATATAGTGTCAAGACGAAATGTAAGTTTGACTTCCAGTCCTACTTTTTTCAAGCTTCAGCATTTCTCAAAACTTTCTGTACGTAACAGTCATTTTCTTTATTTGAACATTGGAAGTAATGTATCTCAATTCATCGGTAACAATCGTACTTTTTAATATGAAAAACACAATAATATAGTGAGAAACTAGTGTCATCATTAGTAAAGAAACTGCAAAACACTTTGAAAAAGGAAATCCTTAACCAGATTCCGAGGACATCGCTAGCGACACTTCGCCCTTATGATGTTATAGCCGAGATTATGACGTAATTTCCATGGTGACGTCTTTCGAAAGAAGCCCATCGCTGGGAAGCCTGAACTTACGTTTTTCATATTCAGAACTTTATAAATTATTACTATGGAACAACTAAATTTTTTATTTTGTTTTCACACTTGAGAAAGTTGCCTCTTACATTTAATTACGCAAAGTAATGAGAAAATAAAAGATAATTGAGGTTTAAAATGATCAGTCGAGCGTGTTAAAGGTAGATCTAATCGCATTGTTAGCATTATGTATCAATGCGCATTACGTCGTCTCAGATTACTTAAGGACAGATGGGACCCAGAAATCTTACATTTTGTTGTTGTCAATGAATACAAAACTATATGCATTACATTACCTGCGACAAAGGCTTATCCGTACACCGAGGCCAAAAGCTTAAATATAAGGTAAAACCTTTCTAACGGTGATTCTATGACATACCGTATAATGCGACATAGACAACTATATTCGCGACAAATTTACTGTTTATTGTTGTTTACTTAAATAACATTTATACCTGACATTATGAGTGGATTTAAATTGCCTTTAATAATCAAGTGATAGCTGTTATTTAAGTATGATGACTTGGTTCATTGTGATGTTGTTAACAATTGTATGGTAGGCTGTCAAAGTTATACTTATGATGATCAAAACTGCCGTGAGTTCGGGTCTTTATGTTTTTGCATATTTATAGATGACATTTTAGCGTTGAAACATTCGGTGACCAGAGAAGCTACCAGCTCATTGTTTTTTCAATCATATAAATACAATTCATGTTTTCGACACATAAAACCTGAAACAAAACATTTTATCATGAAAGGATTAATAATTTGTCGTAATAGCAGCACAATCATTATTCCAGTGACATTTCTTTCAATCTTCTATAGATAAATACATAAGGAATAATCAAAACAGGTTGACATCATTTGAACGAATGTGATGCAAACTAAGTACAAAGCTTAATAGTAGGTGTTATTTCTTGAATTAAAATTACATTATTGCCATAGATCTTCATTCTGGGTACCTGTAATATAAACATAAAACATGTGACATATGAATAGTTTATGTGTTCCTTGATATGTCATAGGAACCTTATTAGAACAAAGTTTTAAATTTTTTAAATTTCGGATTGAAGTAATCTTTCAAAACCTTTTAAAATAGAACACGGATATAGCGAACTCGGATATAGCGAACAATCGAATATCGTAAAGAAATTTTCAAGTCCCGTCCCTATATAATATCATTAAAATCATATGCATACACCGGATATAGTGAACTAAATTCTTTGGTCCCTTGGGTTTCGTTATATCCGCGTTCCACTGCATATCAAATAGAGGACAATAATATATTTTCCAACTGACTGAAGCTTGGTAACAATATCTCAATTGTATGTTGAAGTCAGCTGTGTTGTTCTGGAAAGAGATCCAGTGTTACATTGTTCTACCGTTCTACTAGACACGCACCTGCTCGGGAAATCAACTGTTAGAGGGTTGATCCGAACAGGGTTCACACAGTACACTTACCATATGAAACATTGATTTATTAAGCCATATGTTCATGCTACAGCTAGATATTCTATATTGACCTCTAGATACAATGGTTTATAACACGCAGATAATCAGCTAACATTGTTCTCAGATGCACGCACTCTTTTCACTGGACATTCGACACAATCCTATGATTATTACAATGGTATCGTCGTATACACAATGAGAGTTTTAAATGGCAATCTTTAATAATATATGTTTATATGTATGTGTTTCCAAGTTTTTTGTTGTCATAACTTTATACCACTGAATAATTAATTATCGTATCCAGCATAAGATACTTATTTCTCATGTAAAATGTACCTTAAATAGAGGCTCAATACCTGTTTATAAAACTTCCATGGGCCTAATTTCTGTTACAGATAATAGATATGCAGATCAAATATTAAAAAATACTTTAAATCTATACCAGGATACAAACATATTGCCTCTTTGTGGTTATAGTACCGCCTATCTTGTTTATCCATATCACAGAGCATGCAACCCTCGTCGTCTATAGCGTCAAGGGATACATGTAGCTATTTTATGTCATTGATTTGTCGTATTAAAGTAATATCATGGATATCAATCTTATTTTATTGTTAAAAACTTGTTATGTTACTGCACTGTGTATTTATGACAGGATATTTATTATACCAAAGGCAACATATGCAAAATATTTCACCTATCTGACATATGGATATTGTCATCTTACAATACAATAGGAAAGAATAAAATCTAAGTTCATAGGATTTAGGCTTACCAGCACTTCTCGACTTTTAACAAAGAGAACTGATGTATCTAGAAGAGGGAAAAGGATTATGCCTGATTATTTAACATGTTCCAAGAAAGAAAGTCAATGGCAAAGCATTCTTCAAATACATGAGACAGATGATTTCATCTACCACGTACATCTGTTCCTTTATAAGAAAGACGTTTGAAGTTCAATGACCATCCACCTGTTTGATCAAGAGAAAAGGTAAGGACAAGAACAAGGGGATTTTGTTCCAGCTTACACTTGTTCACGCATTCCTGTTCAAAATGATTAACTCAAATGTCAAAGAAAGCAAAGCTTTCTATTTAAAAAAAATGAAGTAGGGGAGATTATTGTCTGTTCAAGCAGATCAAATAGCACGCACCTGTCACTATTTGTAGTGAAGTTGCAGAACACTCCAGAGCCTACATATATATGTTTTTGGTCTGCAAGTCTATTGTAATTCAATAATTGTTTGGAGCATTTTGAAAATTCATAGACGTATTTAATTTTCGTAACTTCTTCCGGATTGGACATATAAAAATGACATAATTAGAGTACATTGAATAAGCCATGATGATATGATTTGGCACAATACCACATCATCTCATAAAAGTCATGTACATAAAAAGTTTTAAATCGAAATTTGAAATTGAAAAAATACATATATTGCAAGTGAACTCGTCATAATACTACATCCTAATTGGACATGACTGCTGCGATGACTAGCGCCTACATGATTGATAGTACAATGTCAAATTAACTGTCATTTGTTCACCCTGTTCCGGGTCCTACATGTAGCTTTGGTGTTTATTACAATCACTATTAAAGCATAATTATATTAAGATTTGGATCTTCAGGTTAAGTGCTCTTCTAAACAACGGTCAATCTTATAGAAAAAATCATTCTCTTGCATCCATTGGTTCATGAAGAATACTCTTGTGGATATGTCACCTCTTGATTCTTGAAAGGCAACAAATTGTTGTCATCATACTAGTAAATTACCATCAACCTTGGCTTCTATGTTTAAAACATCTCCATATGTTAACAATTTATGGCAGGCACGACTCGCGTAGTAAGATACCAAGTACTGAGTTGCTGAACCATTTAGACTGATTAGAACACCTGATCCACTCAATCATTTGGAATGTACTGAAAAATTTCTTGGAAATCGTCTATACATCGTCTCCATAGTTGAATCGAGATAAACAGAATTTGAAAATAAGAACATAATGATAAATGTGATCAATTCAAAATCATACAGAATTAGTGAAGTCAAAAAAAGAAAACAAAACATTATATGTATAAATTAAATAGATATTATTGGAGTTAATTTTTCAAACAATATTGTATAATGTATCTCTAAAAGCAATTACCTCTTTTTCAGTTTAAAATTTTTTTTCTTGCCAAATTAAATGATACACTTACTCAAGTGATAATAAGTGATAATCTGATTCTGTCTTAGAAGGTTTTGAATTCATATCTATAATAGATAAACATTTATGTCTGATATGATAAAATGTAATTTGATTTTAATCATGGATGGGGATTTAGACTAAGTAACGCAAGGTATAGTTCATTTAATCGCGCATTACTGATTCAAGTTCACTGGAAAGGTCAGACTTCGTGTAATAAGCAAGTGATTACAAACGCTATTTCTGAATACCCTAGGGATCAACTCTTAAAATTGCATATTTAAGGGGTTCAGTGCACGACATTGTTGGCAGGTTTTGTATTCTCATTATAGTTATTTTTCAAAAACCATCGTCAGATGAAAAAGATAACTTAGCAAGTGATACAAAATCTTATCCATATGAATTCTAATCTTAAGTTGCTTTTATCACAAGTACATCAATTATAATTGGATGCAATGTTATTTACTAAATGCATATGAATAGTTTGTGTTAATTCCCTTTTGCTTTGTATATACTTGAATTATAATCAAGTTTTATTTAAACATAACCATTAATTAACTCTGCTCTCCACAACATATTTAAATTAATTTATTTCTCAAAAACGCCACCAACGGTTGTACTTGAGCATAGAAATATATAACAAAGATACATTCATAGTTTCCAAGATGAACAGAGCATTTTTCCATTGGTTGTGCAAATCTGTAACGTACTGTACCAAACGTGCATAAAACCTCATGTAAGTATCTCGATTTCTCGATATTATTTCGAATGGTCCACGTGACCCTGGATAACGACTGATATTACCCTCTTGAGCGGGGTGATAAATTATTTATACCCCGCCATGAAATAATCGTGCAGATTGAGCTTCTTGACAAGTATGTTTCCGGGAATGCATTGATGTCACATTTGATCAAATGATATGTAGCTTATTTACAAACTATATTCTAATTGCAAGCTATACAACTGTCAAAAGCGTACACGTATATTACCATATTTAGCTTCTTTATCTTAGATATGATGTTTGAAATGTTTCCCGTCGAAAACAATATTGTGTCTCAGCTTTCCTGATCAATGCATATGAGAAAAGGTTGACATTTATTTGTAATATAATAAATCACTCACTGTTTCCTTGTGTGTTTTGCAGGGGAAGTTGTTTAGAATCTAAATTATGCTTCAGGATCTGCGTTCATAGAAAGAAATTCCTTTGACTAAGCAAGGCACTGACACGATTGATGATGCATGTTTGAAAAGCAACACTTCAGGTTTGTGACCCTGACCTTTGAGGTCTGGCTATTGACATGTGCCTAAGCAGGTTTTACCCTTTTTTAATTTGTGTTATGTTTAAACATTCGAGAAGATAAATTCGTTATAACATTACGTATAGCGGGTGACATAGGGATTTATTATTCCCTTGAAAGGTTTTATGCAAATCCCTATGCGCCCGCTGTGCAATGTTATAACTTATATTATCATTTTGCAATTGCAGTTAAAAAGGTTCACGATTGAAGTGATATTGTCTGTTCATTGCTCTTGAAAAAAATAAGTCTTTCTACGAGTTCATACTAAACATGTAAAAGAGATTATAAATATTTCACGATTTTAACGCTAATTTGAATGCGACAGTATGCACACAAGTTAAATTTTGTGAATTTTTAACTTGTCTTGACGATTTTCTGTACACCTCAAGTTTTCACACAAAATGTTTAACATTTACAAGGAAACCAAAAGGTTAAATGTCCATTTCAGTGTAATTTCATCACAATGTTAATGTTATGCCTTAAATGATACCTTTAAAGGCTTCAGACAAGTACCGTGCTGACTTAGCAAGCCATTCTATTTATCCTTGCTTTATTTTATCATCAATCAAGTCTATAAGAATTTAAATTTTAGATGTAGTTTCAATAACACTGGTTTATAGAATATAGTTTTTTAAAAATCAATTACCCCAATTTCTCTATCAACCTTTTTTGATTAATTTGAAATAAGTAAAGTACAGTAAGTATTTGCAAGGAAAATCAAATTTGATGGAACTGAACTGAACATAATTGAATGTTTGTTCATACTTCCACTTCTAACTGATTGGACAGGGCTACAGGGAATAAACAGAGGATAACTGGTAAGCTTGGTCGATACTGTACTTAACACAGACTCTGATGAAACGGTAGAAGGATGACAGCCACGGAATAGTTAGATATGCTTTCCCACTGAGTGCAGTTCACTTGAGCGATAACTCTGTTAGGATTGTCGGGATTAGACAGATTAGGATAATTGGGCATATTGTTAACTATCACGGAGAGTATATTAAATTATGGTTATCATATTGCATACATGTACATGTATCTTAATTGCAACTTATGTTCCTATTATTCTTTTCAGTAGTATGTAAACATATTCTGTGAGTCTTACTGTTGTAACATGTATGTTTTGCATTTCGAAATATCTGTAGAAGGGTTGTTTCTACAATATAATTATTGTTAATTTGTTTCAATTTTAAAAATCAATTATTGATTTTTCAATGGACTTGTCCCTTCTAGTTCTAGTCTATATTCAATAGTGCCATTGATATCTATATGAAATATATCTTTTCTGGTTAGATAAGCGTAATCCTATGCAAGCATGATAGTCAAGTACGATGGAGAAACATTTCAAAATATAAGTTCATTGATTGAAAAGTGTAACTGATGCATAAGGAATCAATACCAATATATCATTCAAACATTCATGAAGTAGTGTCGCATTTACACTATTCATCAGAATGAAATAGACATGCACCTCTATTGCGATTTGGTAAGTGGTATGTAAATGAGCATTAAACACTAATCATATTTGATCACCCCAATTACTCAATGCAATAACGAGAGTTGCATAAAACAGAGATAACATCTTCTGACAAGACAATGTCAACAACTGACGGGTAATAAATGGAAAGTACATGTGCACCTAAAGTGTCAATACTTAACTCATTTTCTAAAAAGAATTGATTATAGATAAGATAATCTTTATTGTCACTGAAAGGGAAACTGTTTTGTATGATTACAATCATCCAACAATGTTATGATAACTTACATAATATTAAATATTCATATCAATACAATTTGCATAGATTAGAATAAATGATTGACGTTTACATGAAAAATATGGTGCAACGCTAGTCAGAATTTATACTATAATACTGCAAGTAAATAATGATTGGCAAAACCTGTTTGGTCGAAATGTCTGCAAACACAGCCTGCACCTAGAAGATAATGTCGAATATTCCAAAAAAAAGGGTAGATGAGTAGAATCACCTAAGATTTTGTTTCCTTAATTTGATAATTGCTGCTCATAAAAACTGCCGATCGTGTTAATAGGAAGACCATTAATTTATCTTACTTTTTTTTCAAATAAGTCTAACTAAACCTTTTTAAGATCGGATTTTCTCTAGAAACGACACGAACAAGCTTATACTTTTAGTTTACCTTTTCAGTAACAATGTCAAGAACAAAACCGTTATAATTTGTTTCATTAACCTTAATAACTAGTGAAAAATGCATATAAAAAGGGTTATTTAAGATGATGCTGAAATAAGACCAATTCACCTATTTCTCAACACTTCCTCAATCGTTTTCGAACGGTCACGAACATCCACTGGGGATTGTTGAAGAAGATATTGTTATGCATGAAATGACTGAGCTTCTGAAGTGCATAAAGAGTGAATAACACACGAACGAAGGGAGAAGATCAATTTCAACATAACCAGAGACATTTCAAACGAAAAAATAAATACACTATTCCAAAACCAATTTCCACCAAGGCCTTACTGTTTAAAGACAAGCCATCTGATATGCTCACTGACCAAGACAGTGGAGGCAGCTGAGTGGATGTAAGAAAACTATCGCTTTGAGTTGAAGTTGAATCTAGGGTTTATAGTGTAGAATTATCATAACGTTGGCTCTGGATCATCGAGGATGCTCAAAAGCCCTCACTATTTATAACTTGCATCAACTTTGAATGATTGCAGCTCAAATGGAAAAGCAGTTATTTTAAGATTTGTAAATACCCATCATTCATCCTACATGTACATTCGAATCTAACCAATTTTATCCTGACATTATACGAATATGATGTTTCATCCCTGCGTTGTTTACGATACCATAGCCAACCACACACATCTTCTGTATTTGATCTTGATATATGCCATTGATGTTCTAAGATATTCTATGTTCCTTCTAATACGTACTTTAACCATGGATGAAAACGGATATAAAAATGAACAGTATGCAAAAGCCAGTATCAAATGTTCCTAAACAAATATTTCAGTAGTACTTGTTTAACGTAAAATGCAACCTGTGACTCTAGATGTTGTAACAACCATTATTTCTCAATGTGAATTCTAATATATGTCTCTCTCGACCAATAAACTAGTCCCATAAAGAAATGTATTTTTTGCGTTAAGAAAATATCTGTATCAGGGTGGTTTCTACAAGCTATGAAATATGCAAAAGTAAATTTCTCATTTCTGATCAATTATTCATTTTTTGATACGACTCGTCCTTCTAGATCTATTCGACCTTTAAGTCGATATTCAATAGTGTCACACTGACATTATCAGTTCATATTTATATGAACTAGATCCTTTCTGTGTTAATATAACCCTACGTAAGCATGATAGTAAAGGGCGATGGAAAAACATTTCAAAATATTAGTTCATTAATTTAGAAGTATAACTGGCATCTTAGAATTCAATATATAATTCAAGCATTCAATTGTCGTAGTTTCTGTTCTGGCTAAATATTATAAAGAAATAGACATGCACACTAATTGCCATTTGGTAAGTGGTATGTAGTATTGCAGTAAACACTTATCATGTTTGATCACCCCAGTTACTCAATGCAATAATGAGAGTTGCATAAAACAGAGATAACATCTTCTGACAAGACAATGTCAACAACTGACGGGTTATAAACAGAAAGTACATGTGCACCTAACGTGTCAACTCTGATGAGGCAACACCTTTTTACTCATAAAATTATCTTGATTATCTGAATTTAACCAAATAAGTCTAACTAATTTTAACCTAAGTAGTTTATGGTCAAAATGACAAGGTAACCTAACCCCTCAATATGCATAATTATTATAGATAATTGTAAGATTAGGTTTTTGTTGACACCTTTTTATCTCTCTGGCTTTATTTCCGACATCTGAAAGTTAAAAAAAATCAAGAGTTTTCTTCACAATAATTGGTTAAGAATATAAACTACTCTTCTGTATTATTAATGTTATAAGGAGTAAATTAATTTTGTATACTGTATTTCCTCTAATATGCGACCGGGATTATTTATTTATTTATTAATTATAATAATAATATTGCATTTATATAGCGCAACATTCACTATAAGATGCTCTGTGCGCTTATGATGTTGTAAAATGACACTTGTAAAGATGTGTTTTGAGGGCTGTCTGCACCCCTTTAACTCCCAGCGCTCAGTAGAAGCCCGGCGTTTATCGCAGTGCTTATTTCAATGGTGAGGACCCAGCGCTTATTAGATACCCAAGGGCGCTTTTTACAGGCCTGGCGCTCTATTGAGACCCAGCGCTTATTAGAGGAAATACGGTCATCTTAAAATTGAGGTTATATAAAGCTACGAGTTCTTTTGTTTACTGTTACCTATGGTTTATGATCAAATAAAGGAAACCATTATCCATGTTGATTCTCGCTAGTCCCTCAGGCTTCCTTAAGAAGGTCAGACAGTATGCATGTGGAACAAGAATAGAAACCTATTACTTGATCCCTTTGGATATATTGTAGATAATGAAATCTACAAAGGTAATCTCCTCTACATTTTGAAAATAGCTATATAATGAAATGTCAATAAAAGGGGATAGGCTTGTTGTATGGAAATCACGAACAACTTAATAGAACTCTTTTGGTGTTATTCATATATTTGAACATGTTAAACGGGAATGTTTTGACAAGCCAAGTGATATACAACGTGCCTGATTCAAACCTAACTTTGAATGATCTGATCTGCATAGCAGACTCTAAGACACCGATAATGCACCATCATGAGACCCTCATACAGTTACCTGGAGCCATTTTTCACTCTTGTTTTCTACTGCTATGCAATACTTATGTGATGACCACACACATAAGGATTAAGTGTCTTTCAATGTCTGGTACCCATTATGTACAATTCAAAATAAATGGTAATTTTTATACATAAATATTCTAATATTATGATAAATTGACTTTCTTGACATATGCTTTCAATTTAAATTGGAAATTCAAAACGGCAATACTAAGCTGGAGAATATGCTTAAATATCTAAACAAACCTCTTAGTTATATCTGCACAAAAAAAGTCGAGATGTTGTCATTCACCAAAAGGTAATCAATAATATCCAGATAGTTTGATTATAACTTAGAATTTACTTATTTAAAGCCATTAACATATCTTACAATTATGCATCATCACGGGTGTAAAACCTCAAAAGCCTTTATTATAAAGCAAGACGTAGTTGACCATTTCAATATACATGTAAATATATCTTAAAAGTCTCTTGAGAATAATCCGTTTCAATCAAAAATTTATTCAGATGTTCTCATGAGCTCCAGTGAAGAAGAAAGTGAATGTAACTTTAAAACATGAAACTCCCCAAAGAATTCTATATTTGTCAAAAAGGAGAACAAAGGCTTGTCTTTATACATATAAAACAATAAAACTTTGTCATTGAATCTGATCTGTTTGTTGTCGTACATATAAATTTTATGAAATGTTTTAATAACTACATTTATAGGTTGAAAATAGTTCAAAATTTGACAAAGTTAAATTAGTCACATGTACACCAAAATTCTTAAATTCATAAAACAACTACATAGCAATTCTGTTTATCATAGTGCAACTATCGTTATCAAATTATCTTCTTTTAGGAATCATTGGGTTAAGAACGGAAAGGATAATTTTGAATTTTTCATCATTGCACCATGATTATATATCATACCCCACATTAAGTCCTAATAGTTGTTCCTGGAAGTAAAGTGACCATATATAAACCAAATAACACCAAGGACGTATACATAAGACCCATAATTATACATCTATATTAATAAATACAATGTCTTTTATGTCCGGAAATTATTGCATATAAATAAATATATAAATCTCCCATTACTTATCTTACAAATAAACTAATTATGTACACATAAATGATAACCCTTTTTTTATGATAACTGTCAGATTAAGAGTAACAAAATATGTTGTATATTCCAGTCATGAAAGAAACCTAAATATTTTTTCATACAACTACACGCACCTATTAAATGCAATGTTTGAAACCGAGCATCTGCTTACCTATTACTTACCTTGCCCTAAATACTTACAGAATGTAAACATTTTCACATCACATAAGATACGTGGGTGATAATGTTACCCAGATCTCCTCTTGGTACCAATTACCCCACAGTGAAGATAGGAAAATATCATGTTCTTTTTAACATCATTCTATGAACAAATCATTTGGCTGAAAGAACGGAAAGGATAATTTTTTATTTTTCATCATTGTACCACAATCATCATACCCCACATTCAGTAAGGAATAAACTCGATACCTGACCCGAAAATATTGGGGAGTTTTCGGAGTTTATTCCACTTAAACCTAAATTCGTACATATTGGCATGCTAGTTTTGTGATTACATCTGATTGCTGCATGATGAAGCGCGTGCATCGTAACAAGTGCACGAGGTCCATGAGCTCAAGGAGTATTGGACAGGTATAAATACTCGCATATTGCTTGCATTTCCTGTCACAAATTGGGCATCGTGTATGACGTATGGTACCAGAAATGAAATCTCTCAGGTAAGCTTTACGATATTTCTCGATTGAGCATCGTGTTAACATTCTTTACAGCTTTTCCTGCAATGCTCCAATTTAAAGACGTTTAAAGAATCCTTTAATCTATGAACAATCAACCTTTTATATTAGTTAATGCAAAATGGGACTCAATCCTTTTTTCATTTAATATGATTATCAGTAACTTGAAGACGAAGTTGTCCCATATTGCACAAAAACTGCATGTAGTCATTTCAATACACTGATTTATAAACACTATTTGGGCAGGGAAAAGACTAGTAACTAACTGAAGATTTAGGTCGTTTAATATTTGCTCTTTGTGATTGAGAAACAATACATTCATTTTGCAATTAGATTTAAATGTCGTGTAATATTCCTGTTCGTTTTTTATTTTTCTATTCTATCACATTGTTTTCCTACGAACATGCTACTGTCCCATTAAGTAGTTTATTACCATATTAGATCTAAAAAAAACTGTTTTGAAACACACTGACTAACAACCAATTCCAGCTTTTTCAATATGAACCAATGCGACTCCTATACACTAAATATTCATATGGTTGCATTTAATGATTTTTAGCATTGTAATTGAAATAGTGTCGCAAGGAATGCTTTTTACATCGAATGTATTTAACGAAAGACATGTTGAACCTATTCTCTACCATCCGATATACTCATAAATTTTCAGCAACAGTTAGCACTTACGAAAAAAGATAAGATAAACTAATACAAATTGTAAAGTTTAGCATACATATGGTTAATACAAAATACCCATGTCACTTTAACTTAGAATAGACACGGCAACAACAGTGTGGAAATTTGTAACATTTTAGTCTCCGAACAAACATAAGTTCCAAAGCAATCTTACGATAACCGTATCCATGCAAACATATATTGAATGTTTTAAAGGAGTTTTTTTTCTAAAATAAATACCAAAAGTTCCAACTTTAACGTTCCACTGTGTATTTATTGTTGTTTGGTAGGTGATAAAAAAACAACATTTTAAAGGGGCAGTAGCACGTTTTTAGGGGGAATATAAGGTGATGTCAGGAAAATAAAAATTAATGGTTCCAACTGAAAGACAGTGTATTCAAACTAAATGAAGCAGTAATAATTCAAATATATAACGTAAAGTTCAGCCATGCGATTAATTTTTCTTACAAAAATGAATTAAAGGTGTTCACAAAAAAATGGCCGCCAATGGATTTTATGTGAAGCCTCAAGTACTTTGTCCTCTGACTGTTCATGATTGGCTTGTGTAATGAGATTGTTGACACAGTCAATATGATACATTTAGCATTTACTTACAATTAGAAGTGAAATATAGTAAATGTAAAATTATCAAAAAACGTGCTACTGCCCCTTTAATACGTTAATATTTCATTTCAAATTTAAGTGCTTCACCACTTATCGGCCTTTACATTGATTCTCCATGAGGAAAGACTTCACAAACGTATTCATCACATCGTAGCTGTTGAACTAAATCTCAATTGTTGCAATGTTTACCAAAATAATTTATTCCCATGTGATGTCGAACACATTTTGTTTTTCTGCGAAAATACATAAAATTTATTTAAATTTTTTTCGTTGTAATCTTTTGTATCGTGGCGTCGCACGTGCAAGTGTGGGGTACGCTAACATTACCCGTCATTATGCAAAACTAAGTCGTAAATATGCAAAACTAGGGCGCCAATATGCAAAACTAGGACGCCAAAATATGCAAAACTAGGACGCCAATATGCAAAACTAGGACGCCAATATGCAAAACTAGGACGCCAATAGGACAGATATATTGGACTGTAAATTTGCGACCACATAAACAAAATACACATAATGGCCCTAATTTAGGTTTAAGCAATATTAGTTGTTCCAGGAAGTAAAGTGACCATATGTGAACCAAACAACACCAAGGACGTATACATAAAACACACTCCTTCCAATAGTTCAGGGAAACCTGATATCAGTTTGCCAGAGAAACCCTTCTGGAAGGTCGAGGAGGCTGGTCATGATCTTGCTGCGTTTCTTCTTATTTAAGATAATTGAAGCAATGGGAAATGTCTTTACACAATTATGACGTTCTAAATCGATGGCTGTGCAGCCAGAAACGTACAGAAATTGGGTCAATGTAACAGACGTTCTTCCTTTAAACATTCCAAACTGCGTTGTGGTTTTCGAAAAACAAGTCAGTTCACTCTGCACCAAATACAATTTGATCCCGAAGTAACCTTTCCGTGATTGGCTGAGAATCCACATAGTGATTAATACAAATAGGGCATTTGAAGTTCCAATATGTGATCCTCAGTGCAGTTAAGTTAATATGTTCTATTGCGTTTTGTTAGTTATCATTTATGAGATAAGCAATAAGCAATAACTATAAATGACAAACAATAAATATTAACTAAGGAGTGACGTTCTATGACTGACAATGATGACTTCTCACCCAAATTAATGTATATAAATAAGTATAAAAATCGTCATTACTTATTTTACATATAAGCTAATTCAAAAACACTTACAGATAAGAAAATATTAAAAATGCTGTACACATGTATCTTTCGGTCTTGAAGGAAACCTGAAGGGAATTTGCTAAATCTACAACTACGTGTATTTATCAACTACAATGTTTAACCCTGCATCTCATATACCTAATTGCCCTTAATACTTACAGAATGTAAACATTTTCACGTCACATTAGATACGTGGGTGATAATGTTACCCAGATCTCCTCTTGGTACCAATTACCCCACCGTGAAGATGTCTACAGTCACGTTATCACTTTACGGATTCTTGTATACGGATTCTTATATACGGTGTGATCTTATGTTACTTTTTAAACATCTCAACATCTCTTTCTGCATATGCTTAACAGTCTTTTTATCTAAGATCAAGTTATGACACACAAAGACACCTGAAAACAAATGAAAGGGACAAAATCACAATTACGTGAGTTATGGACATTTCGTTCGAAAAATACACGCAAATGTAAATATACATCATTATCAGCATTAGTTAACAATCCATTTTTAAAGAATGTTTATATGAAATATAAGAGAAAAAACACGATTGGAGCTCATCTTGCTGTCAAGTCGATGCTAGTTTTCTTATTACTTCATAACTTTGTTTCGTTGCAAGAATTGCTTTATCTTGCATAAAAAGTCCCCCAACAGATGCTACTATCTTTTGATTATGAATTTCATGGTAGCAATCACAAACGCAACATGCATATGCAAATTCAAGAAGCTGTACGTGTTGGGACACATTGATCTCATACCATTATTACACGTTCTGTTGACTTTCGTGTTTTGAACAACTGATAGAATTCAGCTCCACCAATTTAAAATGCACTTGGAAGTAATGTCAACAGTAACCGCTCTCTGGCCCATTTTAGAACGGTGCAAAGTACGAAGTCTAAATTAAATTCTTCTTTTAGTCGCACAATTAACCGAATTTACACAGAGATTTTCGTTTGTGTAATTTCTTGCAGCATAAATGAATCTAGAATCAGGATATGATGGACAGTTCCAAGTAGCTTTCCCTTGTTGAATAATTTTCAATGCTTGAATGTTTAACAAGAATTGATTCCTGAAAGTAACATTTGAATACTGCACATTTCTTTTTTCAATCGTTTTCTAGTACAGAAATGTTGCATTCTTATGTTAGAAGATGGCTATACTTCATTTAAAAGAGGATCCCGGAGCTTGCTAATTCAAAGAGCTGTACGTGCTGGGACGCATTCATCTCACATCATTAAAACAAGTTCTGTTGAATTCAGTTCCAGGAATATAAAATACACTCTACATTGTCAACATTTCCGCTCCAAGGCCCAGTTAAGCACGGGCATGATACTAAGTTAAAACTGAGTTCTTCTTTTAGTCACAAAATTGGCCGAATTGTCCACATGTATTTTCCTTTGTGTAAATTTTGGCGTTACAAATGAACCAGAATAGGATATGATGGATGGGTTTTCATGTTCATCATCCATGCGATATGCTTATTAGAGAAGCTGAACGGGTTAGGAACAATTGATATCATATCATTAACACCTGATGAATCTCGTGTCTCGATCAAATGATAGAACCCTAGTCAGGCAATCTTAATGTCACTTTTTTGTACTT
The DNA here is from genome assembly GCA_916613615.1 of Steromphala cineraria. Classification (NCBI taxonomy): domain Eukaryota; kingdom Metazoa; phylum Mollusca; class Gastropoda; order Trochida; family Trochidae; genus Steromphala; species Steromphala cineraria. The sequence goes on from OU744730.1 coordinate 11,549,926, forward strand.
CATAGGAACTATCTTCATGCCACAACGTTTTTTTTAAATAATTGATTTCTTCATCACACGATTAATCGACTTTGCAACAACTCTTTCAATTTTTTTCTCCATTTACATCAATACAAAAAAATCAGAAATACTGAAAACATGAAATGGGAAATATTTTCAATTAATTATTGTTATGTCTGTGTTGACCATCATTTTATCTGACGATAAATTTTGTTTGTTTGTTAACATTAATCTCTTTCTTACTTAATGAACAATTCATTGACACCCCTACAGATATATGACTTACTATGTCCATACAAAAATGTTGTATTCTTTTTCATAATTATGATTCATATATAAGAGACAAATAGAGAGAGAGAGAGAGAGAGAGATAAATAAGGACAATCCAAAATATTTTAGACTATTTCTCTTCTTTTTCCTCGTCTTGAGTGTTTATGTCATTTGCTCATCTGTTAGAGTCAAATATTAGTTGCCCCTATTATGATCAGCACTTGTGAATATTTTCCTGCAGGAAATAATAGGGTGAAGGACACCTGAAGGTCATAGACTGGTTTGTTGTTGGTCTGTGAAGGTCAATGATAAAGAGTTATAAGAGAAGTATAGATTTTGAATGAAAAAGGATTACCATATAAAACGATTTTTTTATATCTATTATCAAATAACAAGTATAACATTGTGAAAAGACTATGACTCTCTTTGGCATTTATTTGAATATCAAATAAAATTCTATGAATTATTCATGTATTGTTTTTTATTAAGTTGTGATGTAAATCCATTATTCATTTGCTAAAAGTCTTTGGAGTTTAGCGATCACCCATATATCAACTTTTCTGTTTCCAATGAATTCATCTATAGTTATGTTTCGAGAGAAACTTTTTCTCTTTTTATCTTTTGATGAAAACTATTTTGATAAACATGTCATTTGTCTCTTGTCATTAGGTGTCATGAAATACATTGAATTCAATCCAAGAAAATTATGAATAGAGCTGTCCTCAACGTTAATAGTGGCCGCTGGATGCAACAGGCACAATTTATTCCGAAATTACTTTGGGACCAGGATAATAATGGATATAAAGTATATTACACTCACGTTGTCTACAAGAACAGGTAGACAAAACGTAGAACGGTTAAAGTTTTAGGTTATTTTTTCCTCACATTATTATCAGATTTAGGTGATTGATATTAGGATTAACTATTTATTATATCATTATCATGTTTTAGATCCTTTGCACAATTGTTTAAGTAACATAGCACACAGAAGTTCTACTCATATCTAAGAATAGGGAAATTTGTATTGTTTTCTCAAGATCAATGCCTAAACACAAAGCTGGATTTCTTTGGATATGTTGATATATTCAAAGATTTTTGGAGTAAGAGGGGAGGGGGGGGGGGGGGGGGTTGGTTTAAAAAGGGATACTATTGTATAGTTTCGATATTATAATGTTATTAATCAAGTTTTGCCGTATTGGTCCGGTAACAGGTCCGAGGTCTGCTGTATTGGCCCGAGGCAAAGCCAAGGACCAATACAGAAGACTGAGGACCTGTAACTGGGCCAATACGGACAAACTTGATTAATGACGTTTTTATTAATTAACTTCTTTGTAATTTACTTGCATAACATTAGAGAGTTAATTTTTACCGAAATCACAATTAACAATGAGATTGATGAACTGTCATATATGTTGAAAGTTTTGAATCGATAGCTTCGGACTCTCGCCATTTGTGTGTATGCGCATGCACAGACTTGTATTGGCCCAGTCTGCTCGTATTGGCCCTTTTTTGCTCGTATTGGCCCAGTTTTCCTGTATTGGCCCAGTTGTGGATTCGTAAAGTGCAGGCCGTATAAATTGTATAAGTGCCATATCATTGCCATATCAGTTTATTAAAAAAATGTTGTAACATTGTAAAATTAGTGATGGTAAAATGACATGGAAAATTATTGAAGAAATGATGTAAATTATAGCCCTGTGCTATTATAAAAAACAAAAACAAAAGTAATCACCAACCTGAACCTTCTATCAGCTACACGAGGCATAGTTTGGAACACTTTGTCCTTTCATGAGAGTCCTTATCTTAATTGTTCTACTGACGAGCAAGAAGCAGTTTTTCTGTCTCAAACCGATAATAAATCACTTTCTCCAGACACCCAATGATAATCTGCAAAACATAATTGCAACTCGTCTTGCGTCTTTGGAATTCCACAGTAAAGTTATAGCTTATGTTTTAGGCTCTTGTTGTCGTAGTTATTTCAAGCTATCCAAGCTACACACAATGTCTATGTAACAAAATGTCTACACCAAAAATGCTCTTATCGTACGTATTAATATGGAGAATGGAACTATGAACGATTGTAAAATCTACATGGAATGGTAAATGGTGCTCAAGAAATTATCTGAATCTTTATCAACTATCTAAAGGCATTTCTCTCATTTGTAATAATTTTAGATATATATTCCATTAATATGATATCAAACCTTATGTAAACAAAATGAACAGTAAGAATGATCTCAACTCCTAAAATATGTAAACAAACAGTAAGTGATTTTTTGACTTGCAATGTGACGAAACCATGATGATTTCTTTGTTCAAAACTATTTTAAATCGGCTACTCGTTCTGCTTTATTATCTACTTGAAATATGTGAAAACTAGTACATTTAAGCACAAGAGTCGGAGAACCAATTTCCAATTGATGTGAATACGTGCATGATTAAGATAACAATTATATGTGATGATTGTCCAAAAGCTCATGGATCGTACATTATTTCATTGTCTTAGATGCATGTCAGGGTGACCCTCAGAGATTCTTCATCACAACTGTCTATCTGTCTGTCGGTACGAAACATTAGTTGACCTTGTTTGGTGAATTCTCTTGTATGTATTCTGCTCGGAATTATTAAGGTGAAGGTCGCCTCCTTTTCCAGGATATATGATGTTGTTGTTAACTCATGGGTTCGAACGTCTGATCTTAAACTGGTCATCATGACAAAGACATTACGACTAATGACTAGGTAATGAATTAGCAGTAGCAGTAACATTTAATTTCAGCAGGTCGGTCAGTGTATATGAGTTTACTCAATGGCTCATCTATCAATTGGAAGCATGAGTTGACCTTGTTTTGGCCCGTTCCATTGTATGTATTCTCCCTGGAATAATTTAGGTGAAGGACACCTCCAGTTCAAGGATAAACGTTGTTATTGACAAGTTGGTATGAATTTCCTTAAGTGTTATTCAACGGTTTTTGCAAATGGAAAGGTTAATTTGATTCACTCATAATGATGTTTTTACTCACATACGTGTCATACCTTACATTTGTATAGAGATGGGCGAAAGCTGTCCTTAAAATTTGAAAAACTGTTATTCAAAATAATCCATTTCCTAGACACTTTGCCAGAAGATTATCCTGGAAACAATGGAATAGTGCACAGGGTTAGTCCAATGGTATATTTGAATATAATCTGAAATATCTTTGCAAATGAGGAATTTACAATGAAAACATTTAAAAAAAAACATTAGCTTCTTTTTGATTTTGTTTACATGGAAATGTTATATGAATATTTTTTGTTGAGAGAGATGAATAAGAGAGATGAGAATGAGATTTTTGACACTATCAAACAAATATATTTAGTATTAACTTACAATTATCAGTAAAAATTGATTTTTTTTTCTAAAAAAACTTGCCCCTTTAAGGCCTGAAGTGACAAATGAAAGAGGCACAGGTTAGGTTAAAATAATTGTCAGGTTGTTGGAGTAAGGATGGGTAAGTTCCGAAAACTACAATATAACTGCCAAGCTTTAGTCAAGTTATTTTGTTATTAGTCATTCATTTAACTAAAAGCATTTTTTTCAAAAGACAATACTATTTTGTATCATAATAAATATAATATTAAAATATTTACGTTTAGAAGTAAGTATTAACTCTTAATAATGAAATTTGACCCATCTGTTTTTTTGTTAAAACATTGCTTACAAATCTTAATTTAAGAAGGTTCAGTTTTAACATGGCGATCTAATGTTGTACAATTAAGTCAAACGACAATTAAACATATTCAAAAATTAATTTGATTATACTCAGATTTTCGGCCTTTTGCTATGGACTATTTTCTTTGTGTTTCTGTTAAAAGACAATACGCCATATTCCAAGAGTTGTTTCCATGCAAAAAACGTCCATTTGTAAGAAAAGAAGTGCTGATAACTTCACTGTTTAGTCCTATTTATATCATTTCGTTCCCATGTACAGATCGTGTGTCTCGTTCAGTCTTGCTTCAAACTAACTAGATCCATCAATCGGAAATCAGCTGCCAGTTCCCAACCGTTCCAATTTGCAGGAGGAGGAATAGAGTGATTTGGAGATGGGAACTAAACTATTTGACTACTTTGGTGAATTGGAGAGCTCACAAGTACATTTGCCAGATATGTATTGACAAATTTTGGGAATAACAACTCAGGTGTTTGCAAAATTCTTATGTTGGCTTCTATTGAACGTTGATGGTTAACTTGAACTTTTGATACATTTTTTTCTTTTTGCACATCGTCCATTATGATTAAAAATAAATATAGAGATACACCAATTGCTCAATGATTTTAATTAAGTGCTGAATTTTTATTTCAGCACAATGAAATGTTTTAAACATAATTAAAGTTTAACATTCACTTGTACATGAACATATATGTAGGGAAAATTAACATGAAACTGATATCAGAATCCACCATAACGCCATACTGTTACATATAAAACACCTAATTGTATGCATCTTAAACCTTTTCAAAACCAATTACAAATTACTGTAATTTAAAAAAACCTTTATTAAAGGGGCAGTAGCACGTTTTTTTTAAATTGTATATTCTAAATTTTTTACTGATAATTAATTGTCAGTTAATGCTATATGTACATGTATTATTTTGATAGTGTCAAAAATCTCATTACACAAATCAATCAACCTAGTCAGCGAACAAAGTATGACAATTCACCTAAAATCCATTGGCGGTCATTTTGTGTGAGCACCTTTAATTCATTTTGTGTAAGAAAAATTAATAACATGGCTTAACTTTACATTATATATTTTATTTATTTATACTTTATTTAGTTTAAATACATTGTCTTTCAAATGAATCCATTAATTTTCATTTTCCTGACAGTACCTTATATTACCCCTAAAACGTGCTACTGCCCCTTTAAAACCAAGTAAAGAAATTGATTCATAACCGTTCCTTCTCAGTACATAAGTCAGTCAGGTATGCAGGAATGAGAGAAGTTCCTTCTTGGTGTAACACTGACCTCACAGCAGCGACTTTTCAGGGTTCTGAGCTAGCTATATAAAGAACGTTTCTACTTGAGGTGCTTCCTATCAGGAAATGAATTGAAGGCCACCGATCACATGTCCAGATAATATAAAAATGCTGAAGAAACAAATGCAATTAAAATTGTGTTAATGTTATCGCCAATGATGTCACAAGAAGCAGTCAACGTAGGTTTTATTAATTTTAATGCCACCTGAGTATCAACTCTTTTAGAAGTTTAGGAAAGACACTACCCAAAGTCGCACAAACATTTGATTTGAACCTGATGCTGTGTTTATATTTATCAACGAAGAAGATATATTGTTTGTGAAAATCAATAAATGCTTTCACTTGATAGCACCATTTTAAACATGGTTGGGAATATGATAGTGAAAATTATATTTCTTTCCCCTGCCTACATTGAACAAAGATATCTAAATAAATATTGATTAGACATAAATTATTTTATTCAAAGTACAGCAAATATGTGCCATTGTAAACGTTCCATAATTTTATATATCACTTGTCTCTTAGATATAAAAAAAATCAAACAAAATCTGGTGTGTACTCGTACATTCCTTTGGCTGGCATTTTTTAAGGTACAAACTGTACAGTGAAGTGAAATGTGTAGTGTACAGCTGCATACACAAAGTTCTTTCACGTACCACCATCGTGATTATTGGAGGAACTTGCTGAGCCTAGTGCAAATATGTCATTGGAATGTTCTTGAGGCATTATATTATCGTAAGAATATACATTATAAAAATTACCAAAACATGAATTGCTGCTTATTGATTTGCATTGTAGAAGAAGGAGAAATACTGTTAAGTTATTACCTTGATGTCATTAAGTTAAAGTAGTAAGTAATGGATATGCGGCACAATATATACTACTAAAGAGGATGGTCAGATTGTGAACATGATCTACTAGATGTTGAAATCAAGATAAGAATGTCCTGGATTTACGAGAGCTACCTAATTAAACAAAAATGTCAAGTTGTCATCTGTATCCTGTTGAATTATTAATATACATTAGATTCGTATTACAGATATTAAGTGTAAGATTACTGTCGTGTGGTATTTTGTATTTCAAGTATGTGTAATGTCAGTATTTTTTAAACCTTGATTAACTCTATTTTCATCTGTTGTGCTTACATATCATATCCTCTCCCTTATTCTAAAACAAGCTGTAATAGAGAAGCAATGTTTGATTCGACATTGATACATTGTTTATACATTTGTACGTTGATGCGATTTTAAAGTATGATTTAAGATTGCATAAAATGGTGCTTTATGTAAAATCAAGACTAAGGGAAATGAAATAAAGTTACACACAGGGAAGATGTCCTTTGTTTTTTCACAATATTCGTGCCAGTAAAATGGCATTTGATTGTAATAACGGTACAATCATAAATTTATCAATATACTACAACTATATTTTTGGAAGTATTTAAAAAGTTGCTGTTTTAACAGGTTGGAATAGCTGTAGATTCAATTATTTTAGCAGTAGTAGATGTATATATTCCCAAGGTATTTATGTAGTTATCAATCAACCCAAACAAATGATGCATGAGGACTCCCATGAGTGTGTTCATCTTTAGATTTTCAAGTATCAGATGTTTACAAGATTGCAGGTATTCAATCAGTAAATCTTTTGCAATTATAAAACATCAGGGATATCTAATATGATCTACCTTAGCCCAAGTTATCCCAAGAAGCTAAGGATACATCATTTCAGGGTCAAAGGTGTTCAGAATTGTATTGAAATGTTCCGTGCTAAGGTTACATCAGATTGTTAAAGGGCATTACCAGAAAATGTTAGCCCTAAGACACTGGATCGCTTATTTTAGTGTTTAATTTGATCACATTTTCCCAAATTTTATGAAAATATAGAATTTGCAGTCAGGGAGTACAGCAAGTATCCACTCACTCCACTTAATCTCTACGTGAAGAATATGACGTCAGTGCATGTGTGCATGTGGCCATTTTGGTGCTGGAACCTGAAATTTGTTCGTTTGAGAAAGGATTGTGTTATTTCAATAAGTTTAACCTTGCAATTCGTTTTTACTGCTGAACAAAAGATTCCATTATTACTGTGCCTTTAAAATTATTTCAATAGAGTGGATCAGTGTGTTAGGTCTATTTATGGATGTTAAATCACTGGTCTGAGAGGTAAAGTGTTTACCTTATAAAATGTACCAATAACTTGGCTGAATCCTTACAGGTGACCTAGTGGTCTAAAACTGAACCCGCAAACCAAATAACTATTTCCAGATAGAAGACATAAAAAGTGGAATTAAGACAATATCCTGAAACTGCGCATATGTCTTGACCTTATTGTCATATCGTATGACTTATTTAGATTGATCTGAATCCATTCTAGGCTTTGTTCATGCTTTTGGTTCACTAGAAACGTGAAATAGTCATGACCAGCATACACTACTTTTCAAGAAAGGTTTCGCTGAGAGATTGGATGACAACAATCAGAACAACCAAAAGCATCCAGAATGTTGTTTGGGTCACATATAGTTAGCGTTTATTTTGGCTCTTTTTCAGTCCAGAAGTACTAATCTGGAAGTTATCAGTTTAAGATAATAGGTTTTGTGTCGTGACATTATAAGGACGTATGATTAGGTTTTGTTTAAAAAGAGACAATACAACAAAGTTTGTTGGCTAATTAGTAAAACGCAATTTGGAAAGGTTGTCAACAGCAGAGCACAAATCGATAGTATAACAGTGATCACATAAATAATATGTGTACCAAAGGTTCATTTTATTTTACGTTCTATTTATGCATATGGCTGTTTATTTCGTTTACACATATAGAACAATCGTTATGTTTGGTTTATTGGGATCAATGATAATGTGATATGACATTAACCTAAATGATCAGGTCTATTTAAGTACGTATAAAAGCCAACCTATGTTTTGTCACTTAAATAAATTAAACATAGAAATAAACACTGGAGCACAGTGGTGTAGTGGTTAGCATGCTGGCCTCTCACACCGGAGACCCGGGTTCGAATCCCGGAGGAGACACCAACAATTTGTAACTTGGGTCTTATCCTGTGTTGTGTCCCTGGGCAAGGCACTTCATCCATATTGCACTCAGTCCACCCAGCTGTTAAAATGGGTACCTGGAAATTGGATGTACTGACCTACATCGTCGTGATTAGCGCTTAGTAGCAGCTGTGACAGTACACTCCTTCGGGGTAATATGTAGCGCTTTGAGCATGTCTTAGGACGTGGAAAAGGCGCAATATAAGTATGCACATTATTATTATTATTAAACACATTATACATGTATAAGGGAAAAATCAATCATATCACATCATATCATATCAACAAACTTGGCAATGCTATACAATGCAGTGGAATATTAACATCTTAAACACATGATAGTTTAATCCATGTGCAATTATATCATGTCTCATGTCAATGATAACTGTGGAAATTCAAACTGATTTTAACATTTTTATCATGTATCTAAAAAGTATGTTTTTTATGCTGTTGTTTTGGAATCTTATAAACTAGGCGAGATATGAGAGCGAAATAAGGGGTTTGTGTTTCATTTATGTAGTTACAATTTTCATTCACTGTAAATTCACATTTTACAAACTTTAAACCCATTAATTCTTGAACAGCATTTTTTGCACCCCTCCTGCGTATTTATGTAATAGTTTATCAATTCCATTGAAAATCAACTTTATCCAGCAACAGTAATTCAAGCATTCTCTCCCAACAGAGGCAGATCAAGTCATGTTGATTTAGCCTCTGTTCTATTACGTGGATTCCGGCAGTTTCCCCTGGCGGAAAATAAATTTGAATTTCTTTATCAAATGACAACGCTTCTTGCATGGAAAGGGTGGTTCATATCACAATGCGTTTGTCATGATTCAGTAGCCAAAGTGATGATTTTAAAACAGCGTCGCTGATTGAACAACTAATTTTTAGCTCATCTGGCCTGTAAGGCCCGATGGGCTTATGGCATGGCATGGTGTCCGGCGTCCGTCCGTCCATCCGTCCGTCCGTCCATCCGTCCATCCGTCCGTCCGTAAACTTTGTGGAATTTCGACTTCTTCTCCAGAACCATAAGGCCTAGAAAACTTAAACTTGGTGTACAGACTCCTTGACTAGTGAGGATTAAAAATTGTAGCTTTGGTGGCCCTGTGGCCCCTAATAAGGGCCACAGGGGCCATGCCCTAAAAAGCTATTTTCATCTTCTTCTCTAGGAAGCATTAGGCCTAGAAAGCTGAAACTTTGTGTACAGACTCCTTGACTAGTGAGGATTATAAATTGTAGCTTCGGTAGCCCTGTGACCCCTAATAAGGGCCACAGGGACCAAGCCCTTAAAACCTATTTTCATCTTCTTCTCCAGAACCATAAGGCCTAGAAAGCTTAAACTTGGTGTACAGACTCCTTGACTAGTGAGGATTATAAATTGTAGCTTTGGTGGCCCTGTCACCCCTAATAAGGGCCACAGGGGCCACGCCCTAAAAACCTATTTTCATCTTCTTCTCTAGAACCATTAGGCCTAGAAACCTTAGACTAAGTGTACAGACTCCTTGACTAGTGATGATTATAAATTGTAGCTTTGGTGGCCCTGTGGCCCCTAATAAGGGCCACAGGGGCCACGCCCTAAAAAGCTATTTTATCTTCTTCTCCAGAACAATAAGGCCTAGAAAGCTGAAACTTTGTGTACAGACTCCTTGACTAGTGAGGATTATAAATTGTAGCTTCGGTGGCCCTGTGACTCCTAATAAGGGCAACAGGGGCCAAGCCCTTACAACCTATTTTCATCTTCTTCTCCAGAACCATAAGGCCTAGAAAGCTGAAACTTTGTGTACATACTCCTTGACTAGTGAGGATTAAAAAATGTAGCTTTGGTGGCCCTGTGGCCCCTAATAAGGGCCACAGGGGCCACGCCCTAAAAACCTATTTTCATCTTCTTCTCTAGAACCATTAGGCCTAGAAACCTTAGACTAAGTGTACAGACTCCTTGACTAGTGATGATTATAAATTGTAGCTTTGGTGGCCCTGTGGCCCCTAATAAGGGCCACAGGGGCCACGCCCTAAAAAGCTATTTTATCTTCTTCTCCAGAACAATAAGGCCTAGAAAGCTGAAACTTTGTGTACAGACTCCTTGACTAGTGAGGATTATAAATTGTAGCTTCGGTGGCCCTGTGACTCCTAATAAGGGCAACAGGGGCCAAGCCCTTACAACCTATTTTCATCTTCTTCTCCAGAACCATAAGGCCTAGAAAGCTGAAACTTTGTGTACATACTCCTTGACTAGTGAGGATTAAAAAATGTAGCTTTGGTGGCCCTGTGGCCCCTAATAAGGGCCACAGGGGCCACGCCCTAAAAAGCTATTTTCATCTTCTTCTCCAGAACAATAAGGCCTAGAAAGCTGAAACTTTGTGTACAGACTCCTTGACTAGTGAGGATTATAAATTGTAGCTTCGGTGGCCCTGTGACCCCTAATAAGGGCCACAGGGACCAAGCCCTTAAAACATATTTTCATCTTCTTCTCCAGAACCATAGGCCTAGAAAGCTTAAACTTGGTGTACAGACTCCTTGACTAGTGAGGATTAGAAATTGTAGCTTTGGTGGCCCTGTGACCCCTAATAAGGGCCACAGGGGCCACACCCTAAAAACCTATTTTCATCTTCTTCTCTAGAAACATTAGGCCTAGAAACCTTAGACTAAGTGTACAGACTCTTTGACTAGTTAGGATTATAAATTGTAGCTTTGGTGGCCCTAATAAGGGCCACAGGGGCCACACCCTAAAAACCTATTTTCATCTTCTTCTCCAGAACAATAAGGCCTAGAAAACTTAAACATAGTGCACAGACTCCTTGACTAGTGAAGATTAATAATTGTAGATTTTGTAACCCTGTAGCCCCTACTAAGGGGGGAAACACATTGGCCACACCCTATAGCAAAATCAAATATACAGCCTGATGAGCAACAGAGCCAATGGCTCTATTTTTATAGCCTACAATCAGGCATCTCCCATTCTATCCCACAAACTCGGCGTAATATAACAGAGGCTAAATCAACATGACTTGATCTGCCTCTGTGGGGAGAGAATGTAATTCAAGGGGCTCTTAAGTACAATAGATTACGTCCACACAGTGTATTTGATAGTAAATCATTGTGTAAACGATGTTTCTGTCAAAGAAGGTTTCGTTTGGAATTTAATACTAGATTGAGATCGAAACTTCAATCACGTTTGTCATGGTTTTATTCATGTTGATTGTATTTTTTCCAAGCATTTCTGAATAGAAATATGCATTACCTATCACTTAAACTCTTATAGAGGAATGAAAGTGCAGGACAAGACCATTTCCAAATACTGAAAAATATGTTTGACTAATGTCATATCCATCTCTAGATCTTTGATAAAATATATACATGTGTAGATATTTTTGTGTTTCCAAAAAATTTGCATTTTATCATTTAATTCATTTTTAGATTCCTTTTCTCGTCAATAGTTAGCGTTCGTGAGCTGTCTGCTACCATGATGTAATTCATTAACCGACTTCCTTCCTGGAGATCGTGACAACATCTGCAGTTTTTTTAATGAAATTGTAAACTCTCAAGAGATTCTGGATGCATCATCGGGTTCAGATTTACTTGATCGATGACTTGCCGAATCGTAAAGAAGCGATATTTCAAAGGTTTTTTCACTCAATCTTTACTATTGAATTTTGTAATCTAAAACAAAATGTGTAAATAGCATTGATTGTTCACACTTGTTAACAGTATTGAGAAGTAAACATTAGTGATTGCTTTAAATAACTTGTATTTTTGATTTAGATGTGATGTTAAATTCCTTTTTCATTTGTGTATTACTTGAAAGGTATTTTGTAGTTCTCATGTCAATTATGATCGTTGTAAAATTATCTCCTTTTGGTGACCAAGTGTAATCCTATTCTGTGTTGCCGTATCTTATCGTAAAGAGAAACTCGGCCTTCACCCTGTTTAACTCCCAATAGAATACTGGAATGGAAACAATGTCAACTGATGTAATACTCTAATTGAGAGAAAGCTGATGTAAACAAAGCTATTATCATGTTAGTGCAGATCTGAGGAATAGCAATGTGTAAAAATGAAAGCTTGAATAGTGCAAAATCGTTAATGAATTAATGAATATTAAATCGAAATCAAAATATACTATTCAAAAGAAAATACATTTGTGAAGTGTCCTCTATATTAATTATTTAATATTAAATCTAAATCAAAATATACTACTTAAAGAATAATAGGAACATTTGTAGGTGTCCTCTATATACTTATCTAGTCATAATATGATATATGCTTGTGATTGGCCTGTTGTCAATAACCTGAAAGAAGTACCGAAGTAGTCCAAAAACATTTGAAGTTTAAAGTAAAATTTCATTTATCAAATATTTTATTTCAATTAAACAAATATCTGGAATTACCGGAGAGATAAATAAAATAATTGTTTCCAAAATATTAGATTCTTTTTTTTTTTAACTGTAACGTTTTGACACCCACTCGTCTAAAGGGTTCAGCCTTTTTCATGAAAGACATCAATTATGAAAGTCGTTGATTTGAAAAGAAGATGAAAGCCACAAGAGGAGCAACTTGCTTAAACATTGAAATATTTACAAAATAAACATTTCAGGGAAAAAAGTTTTGAATAAAGAAAAAAGAAGGAGACAATAACGATGATGACTGACTACCAACAACATGTTCAGTACAGTTAATCTTTAAAGAAAGTATACAACATTTAATTCAAGAATGCTTAACATAAAATGTCATGTTTTTATCATTATCATAGTTTGTGAATACTATTTCAAACATCAAGTATAAGAGTATGATCGAGACTTTGTAGATGGAGTATTACATATATTCGCGAAGTGGTTATCAGGGGTTTAGCAAATCGTCATCAAATCTTCATCTTCATCAAATGTTCCGTCTTGGTTCAAATCACAAGAACTTTAATTGTTATGCTTCTTCAAGCATAATTACACATTGATAACTGATATTTCTTTAACAAATATAGATACTTGTTTCGGGAAGTTAAGGATGTAATGATGAATGTTGACTATTTAATGGTGGCTTTATAATGATAGTAATTTTCCTTTGTCAAACGTTAATGAGAAAACATTTCAATTCCATATTGTTCAAACTTTTGTTGTGCAAGGTTCTTTTGATATCTCTCTGCAAGTTTGTGATTTTACTGTTCGTTTTATAAGTTTTCACATTACCTTCATTTATTTTTGTGTCTTACCAGCTGTATTGATTATGTATTTTAGAAAATTGTCATGTGCATACAATTGATTTTCATGACTTTTTATTTGCAGTACAAAGACCAATTGAGTTTGCAATGGTAATGATACGCACGCATTATCTAGTTATACCACCTTACGGCCAACTGTCTGACTCGTTAAAACTGTTTCAACTCAACTCAACTCTCAATTTGTAAAATAAAGGTCACTAACTTTAAAGTGTGTTGTTTTATATACTTTCGAATATCTTTATGAATCAAGTGCACATATGTCAGCGTATATTATTGTTATATTACTTCAATTAAAACCTGCCTTTAAAGGGGCAGTAGCACGTTTTTAGGGGGAATAAAAGGTGATGTCAGGAAAATGAAAATTAATGGTTCCAATTGAAAGACAATGTATTTAAACTAAATGGAGCAGTAATAATTCAAGTATATAATGTAAAGTTAGCCATGCAATTCCCTTTTCTCACACAAAATGAATTAAAGGTGTTCACACAAAAATGGCCGCCAATGGATTTTACGTGAATCTTTTTACTTTGTCCTCTGACTATGGATGATTGGTTTGTGTAATGATATTTCTGACACTGTCGAAATAATACATTTAGCATTAACTTACAATTATCAGTGAAAAAGTTAGAAAATAAAATTTTCAAAAAACGTGCTACTGCCCCTTTAAAGGGGCAGTATCACGTTTTTTGATAATTTCATATTTCAAATGTTTCACTGATAATTGTAAGTAAATATTAAATGTATTATTTTGACAGTGTCAAAAATCTCATTACACAAACCAATCATCTATAGTCAGAGGACAAAGTATGAAGATTCACATAAAATACATTGGCGGCCATTTTTTGTGAACACCTTTAATTCATTTTGTGTAAGAAAAAAGGAATAGCATTGCTATACTTTACATTATAAGTTTGAATTATTACTTCTCCATTGGGTTTAAACAAATTGTCTATCAATTGGAACCATTAATTTTCATGTTCCTGACATCACCTTATATTCCCCCTGAAAACGTGCTACTGCCCCTTTAAGAGCTTTCGTTTAGGGTCGTTACTCTAGAATGGTTCACGTAAGCAGCAAGTGCTAAAAGGTTTGGATACTATCAAAATTTGTGTATGCCTCAAAACATTGTTTTCAGTTATGTTTCATCTCGAAGTTAAAGAATATATCATATATGATAATTGTCTTAACACTTCTTACTTCAGGCTCAATAAGTTCGTTAGTACAATACCTAAATCTATGCTAAATTTATGTGTTTTCCGGAGATTTAGGCATTAATGAGCTCATCATTCAGTGGAAATAACATTTTTCAATAAAGAACACCTCAAACATATCTTTTCATTCCGAAATGCTTATTGGGAATCAATTTCTGTCTGAGGCCTTCTTAAGTTTGTACCGGTAAAACATATTTGATGTCAGAATTATGTATTGATAGAGTTAAGAAAAAGTAGGTTAATCATCGTTGATATTTATAATGTCAGAATTTTATTTTGATAGCGTCATGGAAGAAAGGGTTAACCCCCATGGTTGATATTTATTATTTCAGAATTATGTCCTGAGTGAATTATATACAGATAGGTTAATCATGTTTTTTATTATTTCGTGATGATGAGCAAAATCATTAGATTTTGGCACATATCTATTTTCTGTTCATTTAATGGTTGGTCATTACTCATGTACGGTAATAATGCAGGGAATTTAGTTATAATGACCTTTGCAGAGAATGAATAGTTTACGAAACGAAGTCAAGGAAAATATGTTTACAATTTGACCCTGAAAGACGACAAAATGAGTTCACATTTTAATATTAATAGAGGAAGTTGGTTCACCTGATATCATGATTTTGTCTTTTGATGTAAGATGAGGCCTCCGAGTTCTTTCATTAGTTTGAAAATACCACTTTTTCTATATTGTCTTAATTGTACTCATGCACATAAATATGGAAACACGGAAGAGCATTTCAAATATTTGAATATCAAAGCCGGCTTAAACAAGAGCCATAAGGAGAGATGGCTTATCCCCCGGCCCAACTGAAGCTCAATAATCATTTTAGCATATACTTTGATACATGCAGCTAATTTTGTTTGACGTTTGAAAACCACCAAGAGACTATTATAAATCACATCTAAATCTTTTTTAATTAGTAAATGCTTATGTTATGCCATCGTCAAGTTCCTCATGTTAATGTGAAGAGAGAGTAAAACAACCATCCTGTTTGATTGAATATGCTGTTTGATCAAAACATCTTCATTCCTTGGTGAGATACAGTTTATAAATTAATGGTAATGTTGGAATGAAGAATGTCTTTGAGTTTAAACTCGCTGCAATTTGAACAACAAACAAAAGGCACATTTGTTAACAGTTTCATTGAGCTAGCCCTAATGGTTTCCAAACCTGCTCCGAAAACAAATTTCTAAATGCGGTCCCATCGAGTTCTGCTCCGGAAACAAATTTCACACTTCCGTTTCTGTAGAGACTGCAAAAATTAGAAAAAAAAACCATCTTGATATTCATATTCTGCTAAAAAAACTTACTGTATAGTACAAGGTCTATATTGAGCTTTGATTCATAAAAACTGAGTCGATTTGTAAGACGAAACGACTGAAACAAAATATTACCTTTATGAAACAATCAAAGCATCATACACCAAGCTAGATCTGGATAAAATCCCGACACCAGAATTCATTATGAACGTTATCTTGAAATTAAACACGTGTGTAACACTTGCCTTATTTCATGTCCAATGGCTTCTTAGTGCCAGCTTTAGAACACTTAAGTCGCGTGGTGACATTTCCCGCTGGCTTATTGTCAGGAATGTGAAGAAATGTTATCAATAATATGTACAGGTAGGCATACATAGGACTGTATAGGTTTATAATACAAATAAATGAGTGTTAATTAACATTCGTTTGATCAAGAAATATAGGACAAACGCAAGTAGTGAGAACCTTTAGTACATAAGATCTGCAGGTACGATTATGTTTAGAGGGTCATCATTATGTAAATGATCTCATCCGAAATGCAACAAATACATATTTGGTCACTATCCTTGATGAATTATCCCTCCCAACATTTTAAAGGGGCAGAACCCTGAAAAGTCGCTGCTGTGAGGTCAGTGTTACACCAAGAAGGAACTTGTCTCATTCCTGCATACCTTACTGACTTATGTACTGAGAAGGAACGGTTATGAATCAATTTCTTTACTTGGTTTTAAAGGGGCAGTAGCACGTTTTTTGGGGAGAATATAAGGTTATGTCGGGAAAATTAAAATAAATGGTTCCAATTGAAAGATAATGTATTTAAACTAAATAAAGTATAAATGAATAAAATATATAATGTAAAATTTAGCCATGCGATTTCTTTTTCTTACACAAAATGAATAAAAGGTGTTCACACAAAATGGCCGCCAAAGGAGTTAAGGTGAATCTTCATACTTTGTCCTCTGACTATGAAGGATTGGTTTGTGTATTGAGATTTTTGACACTATCAAAGTTATACATTTATCATTAACGTACAATTAACAGTGAAAATTTTAAACTATGAAATTTTATAAAAAAACGTGCAACTGCCCCTTTAAGATTAACTGTACAGCAGTGGTTCATAGTTGTTTGAAGCACACATGATAGAACAATACATGAGCTGCTCTTGCTCAACACAATTACCACAAGAAATACAATAGACAACAACAAATATTCTGTTTCAGGTTATTGCAAACGAGGATGCTTATTAAGTAACATAGACTTACTGTCCTGCCAGGAAGCCACGTTAACAGATTTGTACATAGTTACGAAATAAACAACTTGTATGGTTCTTGAAATGAACTGAACAAACATTTTGTAAAAAGGAACCAAAATATAATCTGAAGCTGCAAATTGGATCATTCACAAATGATGCTTTTTCTTTAGAATTATAGATGTACAACTTGTTATACAAACATGCACATAAATATACAATTGTTCAGTAAATCTTTTTAAAAATTCGTTCATATTAAGCTATACTTGGTTAAACCACTTTTGAAAGTATTTTATGTAAATCATTGTTCCAGTTTCAATCTTCAAAAACATGTGTTATTTTCTACATTGTACCGACTTACATGTAGATAATATGTTGATGAAGAGTTACATTGGCCATTGCAAGATTGGAACTTTGACTTTGACTTTGATTTAAGATATATTTACTATGTCAACATTTCTTAATCATTTAAGATGATTTAAACATTACTTCTTGTTCACACAGTTTATAATGGGATATAATTTTTCCAATGGCAAACAAATATGTTCAACTATGGAATTTAGAGAACCCACCAAAATAAGTGGAAACAACTAATAACATATTTATTGCCTCAAGGTTTTAACATTGAAATTCGATACATTTACATTAAACTCTCAGTACCTTCTTATTGAAATTCGATACATTTACATTAAACTCTCAGTACCTTCACTACAATGTTACAGACACTGTTCAATGTGAGACAGTGCTTCATTACAGAAGCTATTGGCATCAGTAGCGGAAAACCTGCTGTTAACCTCTATTATAGGTTAACTAACCACCGTTAAAGACAATGAGTAGAAACCGATCTGACGCAAACAAAGTGATTAAGCGATAATAATTTCTCCTTGAGATCCCCAGAGGGTTCTGATGGGTATATTCTCATAAACATGGATCGATTGCTGAAAATCATTTAATTGAGCTGCTTTTGTTAGTGCTTTTGTTATCAGTATGTATCTCCAGTGATAATACATGATACATTTAATTATCTAATATTTGATATCGTACCAATTTATGAAATGCATATCACAATATTTACGTGAGTTCAATTATTCAATTATACAATTATAACACGTTTTTTTGAACGATTTTATTGCTAGATTCGAATATATCACAGGTCGAATTATTTTTCTAGTAACATTTAAATAAATTTAGATAAAAATATTTATCTCATTAAGATCTTGACATTGATGCGTTTGTAAAGACGGGTCACATAAGGCGGAAAAGTTATTATTTTTCTGTATTATAGTATTAGTACATAGTTGACATGTTCTATTTTCTCTTGGTACACCTGAATACCTGACAGTTTCGAAGAAAGATTCATACAAGCAAGAACGAAATCAGAATAGGAACACTAAGAATATTATCGCATTGATAAACGATCAGAATTCAAACTGTCAACCGAATGAATTTGTTCGATAATGTTACTGCTGACCAATCAGTTCCTTTATACTCTTCACGTTTGCCAGTTATCCCATTTTATAATTTTTTACAACTGGCAACTTAGGGCTTGATTGTATAACATGTCCCTGAGAGCATAGATTCTCATAACTACTTCTAGTATTGATTGAGATGGCAGTCTCCTCCCAGCAACTCTAAACAAGATAAATCTTGCTCTCGATGTCACTAGAGAATCTAGAAGTGATGTAATGGAATCAGAGAGACTCATGTTTTGCTAAGTCCCTTAACGGTATTTAGCTGT
Source organism: Steromphala cineraria (assembly GCA_916613615.1). Classification (NCBI taxonomy): domain Eukaryota; kingdom Metazoa; phylum Mollusca; class Gastropoda; order Trochida; family Trochidae; genus Steromphala; species Steromphala cineraria. Next base: position 11,568,942 of record OU744730.1, read on the forward strand.
ACCAGCGGGGCAGTTGGAGTTAAAATTAAAAAGTCATGTTTAAACGAGGTCAAAATTAATAGTCTATTATAAATAAGTATTTTGTTATGTTATGTATGTTTTTTTCATAAATACCTTAAAAAAGGATATATCATTTTTTATGTTTTTATTTCTCAAAATCACAACAAAATCCGAACAGGAACTGATGAGAACACAGTGAAGGTCTAACTACTTTAGATATCAGCTATATTGAGTAAACATCTAAACCTCTTTCATCACTGTATGAACAGAGAGTCTCCTTACTCAAGACAAGATAAATCCATAGTAAAGCTTGTCAAGGCTGGCCTCTCAATAGCTCCTCCAAAAGCTTCGGGTGATGTATTGGAATCAGACAGACTCGTCTTTTGCTTGGTCCCTTTGGTAAAAACTTTAACTGTACTTGTATTCAATACTGTCGAAAGTCTAGCGCATATTTTATACATCATTATTTCGCACTCAAGTAGCACATGGAACACAAATTTATGTTGTTTTTGATTCTGATGAAATAATTAAAGTTTTCAAAAAGTTTAGTTCAACTGTTGAAAAGACTTGAGTTCCTTCAATTGTGCAATATACTAATAAGAAAATAGACATTGCTAATTGTTAGCACTGGAAGATCTTGAGAGAAGAAAAGTTTAAATACAATTTTATGAGATAATCAACAGTGAAATACTTGGATTTGTCAGTATAATAATCTGATCGTGATTCAGTACCCAATATGATGATTTAAGAACAGCGTCGCGTATTGCACAACTAACTTTGATTGCCTCCAATCAGGTATCCCAATTGAGGCAGATCATTTCATGAAATGTTTATCGAGCTTCTGACCTTATTAGTCGAGTTTGTGGGGAAGAATTGAAGATGGCGGATTGGAAGCAATCAAACTTAGTTGTGCAATACGCAATGCTGTTGGTAAAATGAGTAAAATAATTTGGTATCAAGCTTAAAGGGGCGGTAGCACGTTTTTTGATAATTTTATATTTGAAATTTTCATTGATAATTGTACTATAATGCTAAATGTATTATTTTTATAGTGTTAACAATCTCATTACAGAAGCCAATCATCCATAGTCAAAGGGACAAAGTAAGAAGATTCATCTAAAATCCATTGGCGGCAATTCTGTGTGAACACATTTAATTCATTTTGTGTAAGAAAAAGGAATAGCATGACTAAACTTTACATTACATATTTGATGTTTTTCTGCTCCATTTAGTTTAAATACATTGTCTTTCAATTGGAACCATTATTTTTCATTTTTCTGACATCACCTTTCATTCCTCCTAAAAAGGTGCTACTGCCCCTTTAAACGACGATGTTAAATTTTCATTGTGAACATTGTTACCATGTCACATATCAATATACGTTGTTTAATATGGATATTATATATCAGTATTCATGACAAGAAAAACAATAAACATATCATCTATACATAATAAAGAAATTTCTGTCCAACATGTTTCGAGAGTAAACGTATTACAACCGTTTGGAGAAGATTAAATCTAATGGATAAATTAAAGCATTGCTATCATTTATATTCATTGTTCTAAACTTATACTGGATTCATATATATCAATTCAAATTCATTATTCACAACTTCATCAACGCATAAAGATCGCCTATAAAGGCAGGATTTAAAATTGGTTATCGTTCCATCCCGCTGCAAAGTTTTTTTATGAGCAATATATTTGATTATAGATGTTTCAATGTGAACAAAATAGCCGCGCTTAAATTCAGTGTAACATTGCACCCAAATGTTACTGTGTGTTGAACTGTTCTCAACTGCAGACAAAGTTGCCAAGCTCCTGGCGGGATTAGAACCACGGATCTCTAAATACGAAGCCGAATAGGCTTACCGCTGCGCTATCCTGTCCTTTTATAACTAACTTTATATGTCCTATGCAAACAAAAGATTGTACATGTACCTTCATGCAAACAATTAACCGACTTGACCGAGAATGTGTCAATATCTGCAATCTTTTAAAGGGGCAGTAGGACGTTTTTTGATAATTATATATTTTAAAGTTTTCACTGATAATTGTAAGTTAATGTTAAATGTATTATTTTGACAGTGTCAAAAATTTCATTACACAAACCAATCATCATTAGTCTGAGGACAAAGTAAAAAGATTTACATAAAACCCATTGGCGGCCATTTTTTGTGAACACCTTTAATTCATTTTGTGTATGAAAAAAGAATCGCATGGCTAAACTTTACTTTATATATTTGAATTATTACTGCTTCATTAAGCTTAAATACATTGTCTTTCAGTTGGAACCATTAATTTTCATTTTCCTGACAGCACCTTATAGTCCCCCTAAAAACGTGCTACTGCCCCTTTAAGGCAATTCTGCTCATTCAAGGAACTGAAAAAACTCGTTTGAGTTATATCTATTCTTAGATTTAAAGGCAGGTTTTAATTGAAGTAATATAACAATAATATACTCTGACATATGTGCACTTGATTCATAAAGATATTCGAAAGTATATAAAACAACACACTTTAAAGTTAGTGACCTTTATTTTACAAATTGAGAGTTGAGTTGAGTTGAAACAGTTTTGCATTTCTACAAATTACGTGCGTGAGTGTTTCAGATGTGATGTAACATTTCCCTTTTTATATTTTATATTTGTGTATTTATTTTAATGTAATAAATATTTTCTATTGTCATTTTTCTAGTTGTTGTAGCCCATAGTGCCAGTTTTGGGTTATCAAGTGTAATATATTCTATTGGTCTCATCTTATTTTCAAAAGAAATTCGTCCTTCACCCTATTAAAGTCCCAGCAAAATACTTAAAACGGAAACGGAATGTGACGAAAGCCATTACCGTTAGTTAGTGCAGATCTGAGCCAAACATTGTATTGGAATACATCTTTGATTAGTGCATTCAAGTTAAAGATTAATTTAAACATTTAAAAAGAAATAGGAACTTTGCAAAAGGATTACATTGTAAATGCAGTACATTATTATTGATTGTCAAGTTTGATTTTAAAGGTTGTTTTGAGTCTTTGACACTTGACATATTGTATGCAATAAATGACGACAGCTTTTGTAATTAGTGGTTTTGAAACATTGAGTACAGTAAGTTAAGTACTCCTTGATTTTTCATTTGGAGAATGTAACCGTAATAATAAATTTATAAATTGAAACTCTTTAAGGACTGTTCATCAAAAACATTAGCAGTTGCCTTGATTCAGTAGCCAAAATGAGGATTTTAGATAGCTGATTGCACAACTAGCTGTGATTGCCTCCAATCAGGCATATTCCAATCTACTCAATAAACTCGGCGAGTAAGAACAGAGGGTCGATCAACATTTTAAGACTTAATCTACCTTTTTCGGGAGAATTGCCAGTAAAAAATTCCATAAGACATTGAATTTTTGCATAATATTTGTCCTTTTGAATTTTTTTTTATATATTCACTCTTAACTCGAAAAACGATCAATGCTGATCAATACTCAGGAATACGCCGTTATCGATTGATATTTTTTACCATTACTGGTTTTGAGTTAATAACATAATTGGGCTACATTCACAACAACTTTGATTAGTAATCTTTTGTAAAATCACACTTGAAGGTGTTTTTTTCTGCAATAATTGATGTAAATTATTATAATCTTACACATTCGATCTATTGCATTTTTACAGAAGTTACGTATCATTTATTTCTGTATTGCAATTCCAACAAACCAATAATACCCTGCATCCCTTGAATTTGAACAATGTCTTATGGTCTTCATAAAGATGAGTTTTTAATTGTATGATATAAAATTTCATAGAATAAAATATGTTTAATAAAGGGTTAAGTTTCATGATAACTTTATGTAACTGTACTGACAATAGTTTATATAATTTTTCAACAACCAATTTTAACCAATTCTGTTTGTTCAAATCCATAGTTTTGTTTGAGGTTAATGACCAACAGTTTTACAATAGCTGTTGAGTGGTTAGCTATGTTTGCCAAATAAAATAAACAAACTTTCAGAATATTAATCTTTGTATCTCAAATGCTTTGTCAAGAAGTTATTGTTACTTTTGCTTTGAAGTGTGTTCTTTCCTTGAGGCAATAAATGGCATTTCAACACAAAATGATTTTCCCGCAGAAAAAAAGACATTTTCTTGATTAATCTTGTTTTTGACGTGTTTATATGTACTGGCTTACCTTAAAAGTTGTATAAGCTCTTTGTAAGCAAAAAGGAAGTTTTAAAAGCTTTTTGTAAGCAAACAGGAAGTTAATAAGAGATTGACTGATAATGAATACCTGGGTAGTTAATTGGTTAAAAAACGTAACTTTGACTTCCTTTTCAGTAAAGTATCTAGACCAGCATTACAAATATTTTGGAGTTCACCACTTGATTCACCTCACTGGTAAAGATCAGGTGCATAAATTATATATCTGGTCGCCAATCTTGCCAAAACCTTTGACATGTGCAAGTGTTCATGAAATTGGATGAAACACTTCCATCACAAATGTCACATTTCAATCTTTATTCGATGATCAGTCATAGTTATGTCCTTAACACGATGATCAGTCATAGTTATGTCCTTAACACGGCCAATTGTATCAGCTGATATAGTTTTTTATGGGCTTCCTGACCACGGGTCATCGTCTAAGGAACTGCGACCATCTGAACTCCGCTAAAGTGCATCTTTAATCAGTTTCTGTCATACTCTCTGTCTTCTGTCGTCCCATGTCTCTCTGTCTTGGGGCTTCTTTCTATCGATGTCTCTATGTGTACTAATATCCATCGTCTATCATGCGTAAGTGTAGCTGTACTAATGAAGGATACATTTTCACAACCCATTTTATACTTGATGTGAAGAACGACCATGCGGGTCACATTTTCTTCATGATTGTGAGAATGAAACAAACTTGCATGACCAATGCTTGACATTGCCAATATCCGACACCGTGCAAGCAACTTAAAATAAAACAAGAAACTCCTGCAGTAAACAGCCTAAAGCTTGACTTACAGTTTGCAAAATGATACTGAGGTGGATCATTTATGTAAACTATCAACAAAGGTTTTCGCGCAATTGCACAAAATATTTGATGGTACGAATTAATGTGTACTGCTGGTAACTTGAAAAGCAAGGGTCAATGGGATATTTATTTTCTTACTTAAACTTCTACTTTACTTGTCAAAATACATTAAGAAAAGGTGCCTAACTTCGATGTGTAGTAAAATGCAGTATATTGTTCTAATCATTATCCGTTCAAACACTTTTTTACGACTTTAACACATGTTCGATTTGTAGTACAATGCAGTATATTGTTAAGAACACAAATGTTCGATGTGTACATGTAGTACAGTGCAGTATATTGTTCGAAACATTCTCTGTTCAAACACTTTTTAAGACTTAAGTACACAAATGTCAGTTAGGCTATTAGTATTTTTAAATCTAAAAAGGTTACTTGAAATCAACAACTTTTGCTTTAAGAAATAATTGTGGGATCACTGTCTTGCTGGATATTTCCACCACCTGCAAGTTGTCTAGCTTGTACAAGTAAATTTAATATCTATCAAAACATAAATTGCTTTAAATCATTTGGAGAACACTGCCTTGTTTGACTTGTCCTCCCTGTAGCTTTTGAGTTTAGTACGAATCAGTCAAGTGTTTTAAAGTAGGACATTGGTTTAAGAATTGGTTCAAGTAAATAATTAGTGCTAAAAGGTTAGGAAAATGACTATACATTCCATTGTGCATCACATAAAACAGAAATGTCCTCAATTATTTATTATTTTAAATAAATACCACTATCTACCACTTCAAAACAGCTTTTTCATGGTCATAATATAATGGGCTGTTTTATGAAAGGTTAGTATCTTCATCTAGGATTATTTGAAGAAAGTATTTGTTTATAATAGATGATCATCACTTCATGCCTATCATAACTAAAACTATATTACTTAGATACTTATTACTTATTACTTAGTTATGACTGGTTGGATAATCCATTATGTTATGTCAAAGATAGCGGTGAATTACTTGCATGTTTTTCAGAGATTATTATCATCTTTCATAAACTGTTCAAATGATATCAGATCACAAGAAATGTTAAACAACATGTAACCCCAGGGGGTTACACAATGCAGAAATGGATACAAAAAGTTATGGATGAGATAACATCGATACTTTGTTTGTTCAAAAACATGCGCAAAATAGTCATTTGATGACTTTGAAAACAAACACCACAATTACAGTCTGTAAAACATCTCTCAGCCAATCATAACCTGCCACATCACATCGCCCTTTCTCGCCTAACTGGTTAGGCTATTGCTGTTGTTTACAGTATTGAGTCAAGCGGACACTAACTTACTTGGCGTATAATTACTACACAAACAAAGAAAACAACTTTCCATTATGACAGTTAGTTAGTGAGGTACGATATAATGAAGACAGTTACTGATTTTGGTTGAATCTTTTGACTGTTGATAGCTTAATTACGGCTTTTACAGAGGGATCTACAGTCAATTCATCAATGAGACTACATGGTATGTCATAGTACTTTTCGCAAATGACGAGATGGCCTATTCTTCTCTAAAAAAATATAAATGAATGTGGTTTAAACATATCTATTTAAAAAAGAAACGGGGTTAAAAAAAATATGTTTATATTAATGCCGCTCCCTAACAAAATAGTGACGTAACGTAAACATGGACAGATCAGTACACATATAATATGCAGTGACAAAATACGACGATCTTTGAAAACATACAACAAAGCAATTTAATGCTCAGGCTTATATCTTAATTGAATGGTATAAACATAAGGATATTTCAGCAAGGAAAAATCTTAATATTCAATCTTGTTCTGAAAATCTCTTTTATATTACGATATATTGATGTATTGAATTTAGTAGTTATAAGTTTACATGTTGTAATGAGTGGCCATATAAAATTGAAGACAAGTTAAACAAGTTAGAGAAATGTTTTAGAGAACTTATGAATAATCCTCATGTAATTTTATATAATGTGAATGAGGTTTTGCTATCTACACACTACGAAACATTCGGAAACAGAGTGTCATTGAGGCATCGTCTCATGAAATTGTATTAAGTTGCCCTGTTCGCAATACAATTTGATACACCTTTTGACACCATGTTTCATCTTGTCTTGAGCGTTTATCAATCAAATAAAGAAACAATGTTAGTTTACAAAGAGACAACTCATCAGCGTAAAATAAATACCATTCTATATCTTTGTTTGAGATCATGTTATTTTACATTTTAAGTATTTGTAAACTTCTAACGCAAAGCAACTGCCTGAAATGATAAATAGGTATACATATAAGTTTGAATGAACAAGTTTAGTTTAAATCACTTCTATTAGATGTCATGTGACCAAAGCCTACCTTATTGAAGTTACTGTAAACGCGAAATACTCCATCTCATGTGTCTGTACTGAATGTGTTCACCTCAAGACAGCTACAATGCATATGATAAATTCTAAAAGTTTAATTTTTGATTGGATCTAGTTTGCCCTATTGTTGACCAATGGATGACTACTGCTTTGACAACTTGGCGTCACATAGATGGGCAGACATGCTCATTCTCTAAAACAACAACCTCCCCTAATTCGTGTAATAACATTGTCAAAGAGTGTGAAATATCCCAAGCGCGACTCCCCGTAATTACACAATCACTTACGAAGTGCCATAACTGTTTAATTACTACTCTCATGTTTTATTGCCGGACAGGTGAAGCTTCCAAATCGTGTTAAAACATGTTTATTCTGTTTATTTACCACCATTGTCTGTTATATTTACATTGATTAGGCCCATTTCCGTTCTGTATATGATGTCATAAAACACTTCGGGCATGCGCAGTAAAGGCAATATCGTTCATCCGGTAGAATCCCTTTTCAGACTGTCAAATTGAGAAGCCTAAAATTAGCGAACTGTGAAGGGCGATATCTTTGTTATTAGAGGACCGATGGAAACGTTTTTGGTGTTTTTTTTAAAGTTGACAATGTTTTCTGTACATATTAACCAATTAACATGGAAAAAATAATGAGGTTTCTTGTTGTTTAAGTCCAGTTCTCTTTTGATTCATAAGAGGAATTACATTCTTAATAATATTATTGTTTGAGTTTTCTGAAGTGACTTGTGTAATTTGGATACACCAAAGCACTTATGTCAATCCTGTTAGTTCTCATATCTCAATTATTATGAAATACACCACCTGAGGACAATCTAGTTGGAAGTACTTTGAATTATTTCGGTAAAGAGGGTGTAGTTCTAAACCATGTTGAATAATTTTTTAAACATTAACAGAAGAAATGATGACAACTTTTATTATTTTATACTTAATTGCAGTGCTTATTGTGATTCATCATCTTGATTGACATTGAAAGTTAAAATATTTGTTCTTTCTTGTTAATTTTTATTACTGACTTATTAACTATATCTATCTTGCATTCTATACATGTTGTACTGTTGGCCTCATGACCATTTATACGAAATAAATGAATGAATACATAATTTACTTGAAGAAAAACTACATGAAATTTTACACAAATTGTCAACATGTCACAACCTATTGTGTACACTTTCTTTTCTGAAATGAGCAACATAATCATAATGACGTCTTGATAAGTATGCAATTATGCCATGCGATTACCATGTGCCAGATATCAATCCTTTGCTCAACAACGTGCAACAATATAACCATGATTAGCCTTAATGCTATCGAATTGTTTTGATATTAAAACGAGTACTTATATTCTGTTAAAGATATATACTTAAGACCATTCAGAAAAATTTACTTCACAAAATGCAAAAGATTTTCCAATTTCGAAAAAATACCAAAAAGAGTCTCAAGACGAATTCATATCAATATTTTTTTTGACATGATAATGCATCTCATGCGAAATCATCTGAAAATTTGGTTATACATTTTGAGCGAATATTAACTTATTAACATCTATCAATGGGTATCAAATACTAAGAAAGAATCAATCATTCAAACACTTCGCCAATTATGTGAAATTTGGGAAAACTAACCTATATACTTTGAAAAGTGACTATCAACATTCTAATAAACACAACTGTTCAAATAACATCAATGCACAAACTATTTTACCTCACTTAGTAATATCGTTTTAGTTATGATATAAGGGCTCGATGATCATCTTATATAAAAAAAACTTTCTTCAAATAATCCTTATAAAATATACTAATCTGTGTTAAAACAGTTTAGTTTGACCATGAAATAACTGTTTTGAAGTGGAATCTACTGGTTTTTATTCAAATGATTATTCATTTAATTATTATTTTTATTATAATTATTATTATTAATTAAAAAACTATGTTTTTTTTTGTGATGGACAATGAATGTGGACATATTAACCTAAACTTTTAGCACTGACTTTATACTTGAATCAGCTTTAAACAAATGTTTACTTCAAAGCACTTGATGACTGATTTGTATTAGAGAGAAAAGCTAATGGGTTTTCGTATGAGACAAGGCAGTGTTCTCCAAAATGATTTAAAGCAATTTTGGTTGCAAACTTTAGAACTATTAACGATTTTTATTATAGAAAATCTGCAGGTGGTGGAAATATCCAGCAGGGCAGAGTTCCCACAATGCCTTAATGCAAAAGTTGTTGATTCCAAGAATTCTTTTTTCACATTTTCATTAAATCTTCATAAAAAAAATAACATGACGTACTTGATTCTTGAAACAATGGAGAGTGTTAAGAAGAATATACCGCATTGTACTACATACCTAAGTTAAGCACCTTTGCTATTTGGACAAGTGAAGTATAAATTTAAGTAAGAATAAATATGTTTCGTTGACACTTGCATGAATTTTGACTCCGCCACAGTAAGCATTAATGCGCAACATCAAATATTTGATGCCATTACACAGAAACGTTTGTGCATAGTTTGCATGAATGTTCTACCTCGGTATGTATTGGCCAATTGTACTTTTATTGAAGGAGTTGCTTGATGTCTGCCGGTTGTTGATTGCACTGAGATGCAGAATTATCGCAATGTCAAACATCGGTCATGCAAGTTTCTTCCATTCTCACAACTATGAAGATTATGTGACAGGCATGTTCGTTCTTCACATCCAATATAAAAAAGGTTGTAAAAATGTATCCTTCATTTGGAGCTACACTTACACATGATAGAAGAGGGATATTGGTACAGATAGACACAGATAAAAAGAAAGCCAAAAGACAGAGTGACAGAGAGACATAGGGGGATAGGAGACAGAGAGTATGAAAGAGACACCGATAGAAAGGAAGCTAACAGAATAAGAGAGAGAGAGAGACATAGGGGGCAGGAGACAGAGAGAATGATAGAGACACCGATAGAAGGAAAGCCAAAAGAGTGAGAGACAGGAAGTATGACATGTAAGATTGATTCATCAGAACCCTCTGGGGATCTCAAGGAGAAATTATTATCGGTTAATCACTTTGTTTACGTCAGATCGGTTTCTACTCATTGTCTTTAACGGTGGTAAGTTGATCTATAATAGAGGTTAACAGCAGGTCTTCCGCTACTGTAATGAAGCACTGTCTCACATTAAACAGTGGCTAATCACATTGTGATTGTAGTGAAGGTACTGAGAGTTCAAAGTAAAAAAAAAATCGAATTTGCAATGTAAGAATTTAGAGGCGAATGTTTGTTGTTTCTCTAAATTTCATAGTTGTGAACACATTTGTTCGCATTGGGAAAATTATATCCCAATGAAGTGTGTGATCAACAAAGTTATGTTTAAATCAATTTAAATAGTTACAAAATGTTGTCAGAGTAAATAGTTCGAAAATAATAGTTCCAATCCGGCAAATGCTCTCATCTTTTAACGTGTTTTGGTAGACACAACCGGTAATCGAGCCCTGATCTAGCAGTTGACAAGTGGGTAGTAATGTGATATAGGTCATATCATTTTCTCTTTAGCATCTTAAAAAGATAACTCATTCACACTATAATCGTTGCTTTATTCTGATAATCTGACTTAAAGGTGATATAAAATAATGCAATGTAATAAAGTTTAGTTCTTTGAGTTTCAAGAACTATGAAAATAATCACGTGCAAACTATCAAGGGCGAATGTGCAAGTGCGCTTGGTGCATTTCGATGCTGTACTGAAAAGTTATTTGATACATTTCATTAATATATGATGACATTGATTATCATAGTACTCGCGTCAATATATTTGTACTTTATAGTAGTACTTCAAGTTCATAGAATTAATTCTAATCCCAGCAAAGTGAAGACCCGTTACGCCTTATCGTACATGTATGTGTAGATAGCATGAGAAGTTCTCACTACTATCTTACCTCAGGTACCTTATTTACTCAATTCTCTTATTCACGTATATTGAATTTGTATTGTAAATATTTACAGTCCTATGTATGCCTACCTGCACGTATTATTGATAACATTTCTTCCCTTTCCTGACAATAAGCCAGCAGGAAATGTCACCAGACGACTTAAGTGTTCTAAATCTGGAGCTGAGAAGCCGCTCCACATGAAAAGAGGCAAGTGTTACACACCTGCATAATTTCAAGATATCGTTCAAACTGAATTCTGGTGTTGTGAATTTATCCAGATCCTACTTGGTGCATAATGTTTTGATTTTTATTCACAAAGGTAATATGGGTTTCAGTCGTTTTGTCTTAAATACATAGTTTCAATGGATCGGAGTGGAATATGGACCTTGCACAATACAGTAAGTTTGTTTAGCATAATATAAATACGAAGATGATTTGTGTAATCAGATTTTTGACACTTCAAAATAATACATTTACCATTAATGCATAATTATCAGTAAAAAAATCAAAATATGAAATTAAAAAAAAAATGTGCTACTGCCCCTTCAAAAGGCAGCTTAAATATTCAAACATTTGAAGTTCTTTCTAAGGGCATGAGTACTATAAATACAATACATGATTTCGTTCTTCAGTTCTTTCAGATAGTTTTCTAACGAATAGAAGATATAGATTTCATGAATATCAGAAATGTTTCTTTAAAGATGCATTTAATAAAATGTTACTTTCACCTGTAAACGTAATGGTTTATAATAAAGAGTATTACATTTTACAACACGAGTAGCGTATCTTTCTCAACTATGAACGAGTACTTAGACTTTGAGTATTCATTTTTAAAGATACATGGCGATGCAATACTTCCCTTCTGACGACTTTTGTTGGAACAGTCAAATTGGTGAAATTAACAAACAAATAAGAGAAGAATCTAATGTTTAATTATATGATTAACCTATTTGGATGCAAATGGTGGATCGCACCAACCATTGGCAAAACACATAATGGATGTCCATCTTCTCACATGGATTTGTCTCACCAAGAAAAAGTGTACTACTAACTTGGAGGACAAATAGAAAAAACTGTAAAATCATTTGTCAACATAGATCATAGGTGGCAACTTCATGTGTTGGATATTTGTTCATCTTGGTAAAAGTTCTTTTGTTTCAAAGAGTCTTCATGATATTGTTCAACCTTCTAAAAAATAAAGGTTCATGTGACAGAGAAACACAACTTTGCTTGATTATGCAGATTATGTTTATTAAGGAGAGACTCATTTTAAAGTATGCTGTATATTGTGTAAATATTGTTGTATATCTATGTATTGTATATGGTCCTTTGGCATATGTGCAGAAATAAACTGATTGAAATGCAGATTATGAATCTTTAGATTATTGGGTCAATAGTTACTTACGATTTTTTCTCATGAGTATATAGATTCTTTTGGGCATGGAACGTTCTGTACGGCATATAATGGTTTGGATCTAAAGATCATCTATAATGACATGAATAATAAACTAGTGTCCAAAAGAAACGCTACTGGGTGTTTACATCGACATAAAATGAAAACAAAACCATATAGAAATATCATTTTGGTTTAACTTTTAAGAGTGTCCTTTTCACACAATGTGTATAAAGTTTCATTTTAATCAAGTCAGAATAACCGTAAGGACAAGCCTGTAAAGATGGGTGGGGTCCAATATTTGAAAAATCATTTAAACACTGATCGCGAAAGCGTGGATAAATGTCACAACACATGTTACAAAGTGATGTTAGTAACGGGTATGAACACCATAAGAGTCTACGGACTGACGTCGTTAGACGTTTGATGATGTCTGCAGTGATCCGTTGCCATTCGTTGAGGGGGCATTGTTTAACATCCTGGATGTTGGATTGACGCACAAGGCGACTTCTGACATTCCGATCGAGATAATCCCATGAATGTTCGATAGGGTTCATATCAGGTCGTGCCCAGCCGCGACCCTGCCACCTGCTAAATCGCCTGTCCATCAGTCTGTTTGTTAGGTATCAGGAACCCTCCGCGGTAGGATGGAGTGGCCGGATACCATGTTGTCGTAGTATCCGGTACACAGTCTATCGACTGAATCTGTTTCCCAGTGATGTAACCACTGTAGGCGCTGTTGTGATGGAGCAGTTTGAAAGTGTTATAACCGGATGTAGTGGTCTTCAATGGCAGAGGTCAAGGGTGGTCTGCCGATTATGGGCATGGGCATGTCTGATGTGTAACCAGTTTGACGTAATCGATACATTAATCTGCAGCCTGTTATGCGCGGACAACCAAATGATCTGGCGACGTCGGTGTGTGAGGCCCCTTGTAGGTCATTTCCAAGGGCTCTCTCTCTTTTATTGACTGTCAAACATGGCATTCTGTGGTGTTCTTTTTGTTGCTATGATAATAACGTGTGGGTCGAGCCGTTTTATACAATTTATCTGCCCATGCAAAACTTGCTACAGTCAATCATTTCTTTTTCACAAAATTCCCGATTTAACCGGTACAGTATTTGGTATAACTGATCTACAAAATTATGTTTCCAAACGAAATGATAACAAAGTTAAAAAATATTTGAAAAAAAAGTGTGTAGCGTTTCTTTTGGACACTAGTTTACATTTTGTAAGATAAAATGGTTCATTAACCCAATAAAAGAAATGGACACCCTAATCTACATCAAAGACAAAATCATTATATCAGATGAACCAAATTCCACTCTTCAGATTAAATTGTCATCAAATGGTAAGCACATTTGCCTTGACTACGTTTTGTGTATAATTCCTTCTCTGCAAAAGTTAAAAATATATTTTTTTACCGGTATAAATACATACTTAAGTACACTTCAAACAGAATTTAATTCACATTTTTTATTTCTGACTGAAATATATATTGTTGAGTTATTCAAAGATAATCAAGATAAAATGATATTCATTAACGTAATTGTGAAACAATTGTTTTCGGATCAACACTCTAATTGGCTTCCTCCAGGGCCAAATGGTAAACACATCGGCCTTGACATCATTTAGTGTTTGCTGCCTGTTCTGCAAAGGTTATTATAATCTATGACACAGCTGGGTTACCCTACCTGAGTAATGATTAACCAATTAACGAAAAGGAAATAGATACTCATCACCATGAAAATACTATAAAACATGATTAAGCCTCTTGCCTATAAAGCTATTAAGACATAATTTTGACATGATAATAATATATGTTTTATTGGTAAAAGCACATACTAAAGAGCACCACAGGCATAGTTTGATTACAATTTAGCATTATAAAATCAAAAGAAGTCTTTTAGGTATCCTATGTTGAAAATATGTGATGTTATTTCTACACAATTGTGATCTGCTTTATCCCTAAATCACCTGATCAGCTGATCTTCTATGAAGATATTTGCATGAATTTAGGTAAAAAAGGATCTTTGTATGCAATCTTGGATAAAGACATTGTATTTACGAATTTATTGAACTTGAAACGAAAGGCGATAAGAAAAGGATCATACCAAATGTGTGTTTCTTAACCATCAAGGTAAAATGGCTTAGTCAAACGAAACATGACTGATGTTCTATTTTGAATGATACACATTGGCATATTTAGATTACATCCTTACCTTTTAGCACTGACTATTTCCTTGAATCTTTTCAGAGTCATGATCCTGTTCAAATCCAACAAATCCAACAAGTAGTGCTGAACGCGGGTAAATTCTATTTATTCTAGGGTCTGAATAATCTTGTTTTAGTATCAATCTATTCTTAACATTAGGGTCAGATTATAGTTGAAGTACCATAAGGATTATTCAACATTTGTGCAATTTCTTTGAGAGGCATTTTAGAAGTTGGAATGACAATAATTCTCAGGAATATATGGATGACAACTTCTTTGTTCATTGTATGCGACGTTTCGAGTTTCTGCTTGAGAACGACAAAAAAATCAATGTCGAAACGTCGCATACAATGAACAAAGAAGTTGTCATCAATATATTCCTCAGAAATATTAACATTTGTGCAGTTAATTCATAAAGAAATTGTTTGAAAATGCAAGTTAAAAAACAAAATACTGCATTGTACTGTTTATCATACTTAGTGATTTTTTTTATTAAGACAAGGGGAGAGTGTACGATAGTTTGACCTGCAAATGAAGGCAGTTTTAACAGTCAACAGTAAAATGCAATATACAAAAATGTGAACATCATTTCATTGGACACTTCCTTAACGATGCAGAATCCATTAGTTGCTTGCTGCAAATAACAAACAATGCAAAAGATGATCAATTGAATACACATGACAACGCATTATGGTAACCGCCGGCAATAATGAATTGATGGCCATGTGCAATTACCAAGAAAGACAAACACGTAATCATCACAGCCTTGCAAAGAAAACATTTTGTGGAATAAACGTTCATTTTAGAAACCAAAATTATCTACTCTTTCAACTAGAAAATTCAATTGCTTGCCGCAAAGTGTTTGATTACGCATTCATAATAGGCTATTAGACATAACACAAAAAATCGAAAAATTATGGAGTTGAAAATGGTTCTTAATTATATTTGTCAAAGGAAAACAACACTCTTGAAAAGCCATCACTAGATCAATTCAACATCCTTCGTTTCTGAGGAGGTATCTATATTTTGCAAAAGAAATAAGTCATCAAAGTTATTTGAGTTAATTATGCTGACCAACCTCTATTTTAAGATCCAAGTGATAAGAAATACTCCTAAACAAAAGTTTTTATTCTGGACTGAAAACACTATCATAACCCTCTTAGATGGAACACTAAACATGAAATGAGATGCCAGTCAAAAATGTTTGATTTCGTTGACGAACTATATCTGTTTAATACCTGGTGAAGAGAACGAGGAGAAGTTGCGCACTGAACGTTTCTTTGAAATGGACTAAACAATTTTCATAATCCAAAAATATTGAACTGAATATACCATGTTTAAAAATTTTTTTATCTTAAAAGAACACAGCTTTTATCAGTTTGCAAACTTTGATCAGTTAAGAGGTTTAACGGAACCCATGATAATGTCTTCGAGAACATTGTATATGTCATATTGAAAGTTTTAAGCAGAATGGTCAATAAAGTTCATATAATTGATGTTAAAATTACTAAATAAAGAAATTATATGAATGACATACTTTATGCATTCTTTAAAGATACTTTCAGTATTCAGCTGCCTTTGTAAATAGATGCTTCAGTTTCTCTGTTCAGAATTTGTTTTGCTTAAGCAATTACTTTGTAAGTAATTATATCAGACCAAAACCATCTGGTAGTCTCCATCATATTTTAATCAACCGATGTTATAATCGATGTTTTCAAGAAAGGCTGAACCCTCTACCGTCCTAAAGACATAAGTGTACCAACATGTTACAGGATAAGAAGAATGTGATACGTTGAAAACAATCACAGTCTTATGTACCATTCAGTTGATTCAAGATGTTTCCAAAACACAAACATATAGCTGATAGATTGGATCTTTTCTGTCAACTTATATAGTATAGCTTACAGGAAATTCACAAGCTAATGCAATATCATGACTCTTAATCAAGAGTGAGTTGTAGCCGCAATTGTTGTGTTCTGTTACAATTTTTTACTTTAGGAGAGAAGGCTACATGTTTTTGCTTACACACAAATTCAAGAAAGGTTTAAGATATGTTTTAACTAGGTAAGTCTCAAAGTCACGTATAAAACACATTTAATCACGAATTTGGCTGTTTTTTGCGCCATAATACTGTGTAGAAATGTTACTAATTGCCTCAAGCTGAACACACATTGTATGGCCAGGGCAACAATTGCTCCTGAATAAAGCGTCTGGAATATATAAAGGTTGTCATTCCGAAGGCTCTAATCATTTTCTTTGGCAAACGTAACAAACCTTTTGAGAACTATTCAGTAAGGGTTTGTTATTAACTCGGAACAACCTTGATGTGTAAAATTCTTTGGATTGAACCAGTTTCAACAATCACAAACGTTGTCTTTTATCGAATTCGTATGCATTTGACAATCGATGGTATTTACTTGGAAGTAATTTCTGCAACATCAGCTGCTCGTAGACCACTTTCTTAGTTCGATGCACAATTCATTTCGTTACAATTAAAGTTGACTTTGCAACTTTGTTCAAAATATCTAAGTTATGACGTCACATTATTCTGTAGAGGCTGTGTAGATTGCTGTGCAATTTGCTTATATCTTTATGAGGCGATTGTCGGTCAAAATAATATTGTTATACTATGTATACGCCTTGTATTATGGGCCGGTAGCCTTATTTACTCCTGAAAAAACAATTATCAATCAATTAACGTTGAAAATACTTAAGACGAAGACCGTGTTGCTGATCCTAACTGTCAAATGGACAAAATTTATCCGAATCAAAATACTGCCTTTCAGACAAGGAGTTATTTAAAAAATTAAGTGATTTATTAAGTTTAAGACCTATCAGTTTGTACTTTGTTGAATCACTTCAGGAAAAAATGTCACTGGATAAATTTTGATAAAAACGTATCTTCATAAACTGCAGAGAAACTGGTCATACATGTACAAACAAAAGAAAAAAGTATAAGGGTAGGTCAGATATGAAAAAAGGTATTTCTTGATAAAAAGCTCTGGTTAACGGAGATGACCATGAATTGATTACTATTACACAGGTTCAAATAAAATAATTTGTACTTACTGAGCTCAATATGACACATAATATTAAACAGGTCTTTATTGATGACATGCATTTTGTCATTGTACAAAGTTTTAAAGCACTATTCTAAAAATGAAAACCGACAACATTCAGTGTCCATGTAATGAACATATTATTTGATCCCTTCCGTAAAGTGTCTTACTTGATTCAAATGTTGTGTTTTTAAATCAATATATTCAAATAATTCTTAACCCTTTTTGCACTCATCAGACTTTCATTTTAACGCACTGTTATTCCCCAGATCTGCACTACCATGATGATAGCTTTGTTTACATCTGCAGTGATTACTCTCAATTAGTTATGCATCAGTTGACCTTGTTTCTGCTTCAAGTATTCTATTGGGAGTTACACAGGGTGAAGGACAAAGTTTCTGTTTATGATAAGATAAGACAACATAATATAGGATAACACCCAAAGGAGATAATTTTACAACAACCTAATTGACATGAAATTTTCTAAACACCTTTCAAGTAATACACAAATGAAAAAACATCTTAAACGCAAGTTATTTGGAGCATTAACATATGTTTCCTTCTCAATATTTTTTATTTAAGACCATTAACAGATTTCGTTTTAGACTTAGATCAATAGTGGAGAGTAGGCAAAAACAGTTTGAAACGTTGTTTATTTCAGATTTGGCAAATCATTGATCCGGTGAAACTGACCCTGATAATACATCAAGAATCTCTTGAGAGTTTACAATTTCATTGATGAAACTGCAGATGTTGTCGCGAGCTCTAGGAAGGAAGTCGGTTAATGATTTACATCATGGTAGGGGAGAGTTAATTATCTCAAAACCTTGATGATAGATGAATATAAAGAAGTAAGATAAAGTACATACAAAATAACTTTATTTCTTGCTTGTTTTCGTTTAAGCGATTTATATCTAACAGATCTAGTATGGCATAAGTAAAAAAAAATAATTTCAGCATTATATAACACTAATTATTTGGAAATAGTCTTGTCCTGCACCTAAAACCCTTTCTGTGCTGAGAGATTTATTGATACGTTATGTATAATAATCAAGGATTTGCTTTTAGCGCAAAAAATTCAATGTTGGAAAACTAGATTGTGTACTCTGAACAGACCATGAACTAATGTATCCTTATGATTAAAAAAAATTTTTTTTTTCAATCAGCTATTGTTCCCCCAAAACCTGTGGCAAGATAAAAGTTTATTTAATAAACCTATGCTTATGAATAACAACTTGTATTTTATTATCCCTGTTCAACAAGTGTTAAGGCCTTAAAGTTAAACATATAAAAAAAAGAAGATTTTAAGTGAATAAAAAATTCAATTGAAGTAGAACCTCTTCTTAGACTAAATTTTCTGGCGCATCTCAGATAAAATATGTCCAACAACAACATCTCACAATTCGCCTAGTTGAAAAAAAACCAAAACAAAATTTCTTAACCATGTTTTTTTAGTAACATGACAACATAATGTTTGAATATCTATACTTTATAATAGTTGGCAAATGGCAGAATTTATTCCTCATGAATTGAATTATGCATTTCATGTATTGACATTTCTTTTGCTGTTGCATTAAGTCATTTGAACCTGTTAGTCGTTCATTACTTCATCTGTATTGGAACATTCCTAGTAAGTTTTGTTGCATGGTTGAATCTCATGATATGTTGTTTTTATCATATCACATTAATATGTTTCCCAATAAACGAAACATAATGATTGCTCCAAATTTGTAAGAAAAATAAAAAACAACAATATGCATAACATCTGGTACACATATTATTTATATGATCAAAGTAAATCTGCCGATAAACGATTTGTGCTTAGCCGCTTATAACCTTTCTAAATTGCATTGAAGTTATTAGCCAACAAGCCTTGGTGTATTGTTTTTATATCCCCCGCCGCGCGTTTAGCGCGAAGCGGGGGATATAGTATTCAGCTCCGTACGTCCGTCCGTACGTACGTCTGTCCGTCCGTCCGTCCGTCCGTCCCACTTTTTCTTGACCTCATTTGTAAGGTCACAGCGAGACTTTGACCAGTTTTGAAAATGTTGTTAGCGCGATATCTAATGAACCGCTCAACCTAGAATCTTCAAACTTGGTACCAGTCTTCATCTGGGGAATACGCAGACCTGAAAAGCTTTTGGTGACCTTGACCTCATTTTCAAGGTCACAGCGAGACTTTGACCAGTTTTGAAAATGTTGTTAGCGTGATATCTAATGAACCGCTCAACCTAGAATCTTCAAACTTGGTACCAGTCTTCATCTGGGGAATACGCAGACCTGAGAAGCTTTTGGTGACCTTGACCCCATTTTCAAGGTCACAGCGAGACTTTGACCAGTTTTGAAAATGTTGTTAGCGCGATATCTAATGAACTTCTCAACCTAGAATCTTCAAACTTGGTACCAGTCTTCATCTGGGGTATACGCAGACCTGAAAAGCTTTTGGTGACCTTGACCTCATTTGTAAGGTCACAGCGAGACTTTGACCAGTTTTGAAAATGTTGTTAGCGCGATATCTAATGGACCGCTGAACCTAGAATCTTCAAACTTGGTACCAGTCTTCATCTGGGGAATACGCAGACCTGAAAAGCTTTTGGTGACCTTGACCTCATTTTCAAGGTCACAGCGAGACTTTGACAAGTTTTGAAAATATTGTTAGCGTGATATCTAATGAACCGCTCAACCTAGAATCTTCAAACTTGGTACCAGTCTTCATCTGGGGAATACGCAGACCTGAAAAGCTTTTGGTGACCTTGACCTCATTTTCAAGGTCACAGTGAGACTTTGGCCAGTTTTGAAAATGTTGTTAGGGCCATATCTCATGAACCCATTAACCTTGAGTCTTCACGGGGGACATAGTATTCAGCTCTGTACGTCCGTCCGTACGTTCGTCCCGCTTCTTGTTCTTAACATCAATTTGCGGCGGGGGATCTTGTCACCTTTGTGACAAATACTTGTTTCTAAACAAATCATATTCATACGTCCTTATATTGTCACAAAACAAAACCAATTTTCAAAAACAGTTGACTTTAAGATCGGTATTTCTCGATTAATTAAGGCCAAAATTCACGTAAAGTATACGCGACTCAAACAACATTCTGTTTGCTTTGGCTTGTACTGATTTATGTCACCCAATCTCTCAGTGAAGCCTACTACAGTCTAACCTCGCTTACCAGGACGCCGGTTAACCGGAAACCTAGTTATCCGGACGATTTTAAAGTGAAATTAATATTTTCCTAAGAAAATGTTCATCAAAGCAACTAAGAAAGCTAAGAATGTGTCAAGATAAATCTAAATTATCAGTTCAGAAGTCAAATAATGTGACATTAAGGCCAAGACATACACGCAGTTTCTGGATATAATCATGATTCCACTTTATGTTTTCTTTCTGAATATAGTTATTTGATTCACAGGTTCAATTTTAGATCAATGTCTCATCGTTAAGGATTCAGCCAAGTTATTGGCAACTTTTATTGAATAAACACTTTACCTCTCAGGCCAGAGATTTAACCCTATAAGTAGACCTAACACTTAACCTTTCACTGGGTTTCAGGTCTGTTATGTAAGCCCGTAAGTAAAGCTAACACAACTGTGTTACATAATGATCCAAACTTTAAAATTTAGAATGACATTAAAGGCACGGTAATAATTTGATCTTTTGATAAACACTAAAATCAAATTGCAAGATTTCACTTTTTAAAATTTAAAAATGATTTCTCAAACGATCAAATTTCAGGCATCAGCACTAATGGCCGCATGCACTGTGTCATCATATACTTAATGAAGGGAGTTATGAGTTGAGTCAATATATTTTGGATAATGTGACAAAATTGAACATACAAAATTCGTGAACAAATGTCATTGGGTAAAAATTATCTGAAGCAAGCAGAGAAATATTCAATGTTCACAATTTAATTTAACCTGAGCACGGTACAGTTTAATACAATTTTAAAGACTTAGCACCTTGAATTGATGTATCCTTAACTTCTTCTGGTAACTTTTGCTAAGGTCGATGTTATGAGATATCCCTGCTATTTTAATACTGCAAACGATTTACTGATTACAGCCCTGCATTCTTGTATCTGATACTTGAAAATCTAAAGATGAAAACTCTCATTGGATTCCTCATGCATCATTCGTTTGGTTTGATTGATTACTACATAAATACCATGGGAATCTTTACATCTCTTACTGCTAAAATAATTGAAACTTCAGCCATTCCAGCCCGAAAAAAACACTTTTCCAAAAACTAATTCAAAAATATAGTTAAAGTATATTGATGAACTGATTGATATGCAGTGATAATGGTCAAATGCTATTTCCTGGCACGAATATTGTAAGAACAATAAGAGGTTAGAATAAGAATTCCCTGTGTCAAATTTGTGTCTTAATTATAAATAAAGCACTGTTTTACTGCAATTTAAATTCATACTTTAAACTTATATCAATGTGTATTTATACTGTTTTAATGTTTAATTATGCGCCCCATCCTATATAATACAGCTTAGTATAAACTAAGGTACATGTAGAGTATATGACATGTAAGCACTTGAGATGAAAATAGAGTTAATCAAGGTTTAAAAAGTACTGACATTACACATTCTTGAAATACAAAATACCACACGACAGTAATCTTACACTTAATATCTGTAATACGAATCAAATGTATATTAATAATTCAACATGATACAGATGACAACTTGACATTTTGGTTTAATTAGGTACCTCGCAAATCTAGGACATTGTCATCTTGATTTCAACAACTAGAAGATCATGTTTACAATCTGACCATCCCCTTTAGTAGTATATAATGTGCTGCATATCCCTTACTTACTACTTTCACTAAATGACATCAAGGTAATGATCTACAGTTTTCCCCCTCCTCTTTACATTCCAATCTATCCACAGCATTTCATATTTAGTGATTTTTGTCTGTGACTATCCAAAAGCTAACAAAAGTATTAATACTAGCACTTTCTGGCATGTCCCCTTGCGGAAAACAACAAAAACATGTTTCTGCAAATTTGCGTTGAAACAATGAAAAAAATGTTTGCATTTGATACGACTCAGTACATTTATTTTGTCTTTGTGCTTATAATATTATTTATCATATATCACTTGTAAAGATTTTTCATATATCACTTTTATCGATTTTTTAGAATAAAAATTAAATTGGTTAGTTCTATACTGATGTAACTATAGGGATTGATAGAAAACTTGTTAAATGATAATGGATTTTCAGTTCCAGAGTGATAAAAGAACATTAGCTGTTTCATTCGAACTATACTAAGATGCTTCAAGGACATTCAAATGACGTATTTGCACTAGGCTAAGCAGGTACGTGAAGAAACTTTCTGTATTCAGCTGTACTCTACACATTTCACTACCCAGAGACATGTGATGTGATCGGAACGTTTACAGATGTTTGTAGTACATTGAATTTTTTTTTATGTTGTATCAATGTTTTATTTCGATATCTTTGTTCAATGTTAGGCATAAGAACTATAATGTTCACTATCATAACCCCTACCATGATTAAAATGTTGTTTACAAAGTTTATTTATTTTCACATATAATGCCATTCTCCTTACTTACTATTTGTTTTATATAAAAATATATTTTTGAATAATTTTCAACCATATTTTTATTTTTTGGAGAAAAAAAACCCCCAAATACTTACAATTGGTTTTAGATCATGTTTTCAACAGTCTGATAATACGACATTGAATACTCGAAAAAATATGATGAGATATAGTGTGAACTTTTCTTTGCCTGTCATCTCATTTGAATTT
The DNA here is from genome assembly GCA_916613615.1 of Steromphala cineraria. Taxonomy (NCBI): domain Eukaryota; kingdom Metazoa; phylum Mollusca; class Gastropoda; order Trochida; family Trochidae; genus Steromphala; species Steromphala cineraria. Next base: position 11,592,706 of record OU744730.1, read on the forward strand.
CCACTTTATGAGAGTTAAATCAGCTGTGTAATTGACTAACCAGTTATGTCACATATATCTCCTGGTGGCGAAAAATAAAAGCAGACTTGACAGGCAGCAGAGGTAATTGAAAAAACCTCCATAATGTTGGATACCAAGGCAAGTTTATGCAAATCTCCAATTCTCCTTTCACCACTGTGTATCGTAGCATCGGCTTCCAATCAAAAGTTTGTACGACTATGTCTTACCTTACTTGCACTTAAAAAGTCGATATTCAGGTGGTATTAAGATTAATAAAGCATACGTCGACTGCTTCTTGTGACATCATTTCCGAGATAGTAATTCATTTTTGTCTCTTTAATATCATGTTTCATAAAATCCGGCCATGTGATCAATCGCTTTCAAATAATTTCCTGATGGAAGCCCCTCAGATAAAAACGTTCATTATATAGCTCAGTTTGAACCTGAAAAGTCGGTACTATGTGATCATGATAAGTGTTACACCAAGAAGGAACTTCTCTCAAAGATCCTGCATACCTCACTGACTTATGTACTGGGTAAGAACGATTATGATGCAATTTCCTTTGTTTTGGTTTTGATAAAGGTGTCTTAAAAATTCTGTAATTTGAAATTGGTTTTAAAAAGTTTTCAAATGCATACACTTAGGGGTTTTGTTGCAGCAATGTGGCGTTATGATTGATTCCAATATCAGTTTTATGTTGCTCCTTTAGTGGGATTTCATACATGTTCATGTAAATATGTATGTGAAACTTGTATGATATTTACAACGTTTCATTATTATGCAGAAATGAAAATTTCAGCACTTCATTTAAAATCATTTAGCAATTGGTTTATCTGTATAATTTCTTATAAATCATTATATGGACCATGTGCATAAAACATACAAAAAATATTAAAATGATTTCGAGTTTACCATCGACGTTCAATAAAAGCCAACGTTACAATAGTGTAAACAAACTATGCACCTAAGTTTTTCTCCCACAAATTTGTTAATGAACATCTGGAAAATGTACTCGTTGAGCTCTCCAATTCACCAAAGTAGTCAACGAATTTAGTTCCAATCCCCAAGTCTCTATATTTCCTCCTCCTGTTAATTGGAGTGTTTGGGAACTGGCAGCTGATTTCCGATTGATGGATCAAGTTAGTTTGAAGAAAGACTGAATGAGACACACGATCTTTACATGGGAACGAAAGGATATGGTTAGGACCTTACAGTGAAGTTTTCCGTATTTCTTTTCTTATGAATGGAAGTTTATGAATGGGAACAACTCTTGGAATATGGCGTATTGTCTTTAACAGAAACACAATGAAATGTAAAAATATCCGCAGCAAAAGGCCGATTTGTATGCAATGATTAATTGAGTGTCTACTTACTTCTAAACATTAATGTTTTGATCTTATTGTCCATTAAATGAATGACACTGCACGACTTGACTTAAGCATGACACTGTTGATCGATAATATTGTAATTTTCGGAAAGTTTACCCCAGTGTCAATACTTTTGTATTTACCTGAACTTAAAGGATTACTGAGTCGTCACTTGTGACATTTGAATACAACCATATCAGATTTGATTGTAACCAAATACGGAGCAATTCTCAAGATAAGCAAGTGGGTGAACAAAGTATAAGGAACTGTTATATGCAATATTTGATATACTTATGATATGATTAGTATGAATGACCATGACAGTTAGGCAAGGAGGAAACATGCAAACACCTTTTTGTGGCTTAATCAAATACACAATTTCATTTATATTATCATTATGACCTTTTTCAGAGTTTTTGATTAGAACCTTCAACATGATTTTGTGTGGTCTGCATGGCGTTTAGTGATAAAAAAACTAAATCTAGAAATGTAATCGAGTAGACAGGAGTAGATGGATTTATATGTCCATTGCATGATAATAAAGTTGTCAAATTTAATGCAAATTGCGGTAACGATATTTATGCTGTCTTATTTCTTGGAAAAAGGGTTATTAATGTTCTTGCCTGTACGAATCAAGGTAACACATTAAATAGCAATAAATCCATGAAAACTGCTGAAATTTGTCAATTAATTGTTGGCTTTATTTGGATACAAAGGTTGTTTTTTATTTCCACAATCTCATTCAAATCAGATCGAAACTTTCACCCCTACGTCGCTTAATGTAGCGACAGTAGTTTTGAAAGTTCTGATCTGATTTGAATGAGATTGTTATTGCCAAAGACTGATATATGAGGTTGACAAACACCGGCAAGAAGTGTTCATACTTATTTGAAGCATTAGGTTAGGGGTGGGTTCTTTGGAATTGGATTTTTTATCATAATTTGACTAAAGGGATCTACAATAAAGTTATAAATGTACTGTTTACGACATCTCTTATTTTTGGTAATCATTTTTGATGTTGGTACAATTTATTTGTAGGTTAGTTTGAGATTTTAGGACAAAAAGCTTAAATAAAAAGATTCTATTTAATATTTTTCATCTGTTACCTGTGTACCTATTACCTATTGCTTTATAATGACATGACATTAGTTTAGCAAGATTAATAAGGCACTCGACTGTAAAGAATAAAATGTAAAAATAGCTTAACTATTCTTAATATTTAAAAAGAAAAATATATTTATTTAAAGATATTATTTTTAATATAGTGATAGTCATGCGATATTAACATGTTAATTAGCTGTAGCTTGTACGCTTATTACTTATGCTGCAAAACCTTTTGTTCTGAAATGTGTTCTTGTCAACAACTAAACTTTCAACGGCTGAAATGGAACACTCTCGCGGGATGCATCATTGATGTAAGTATGACATATATATCCCGTGGGAATAACAAAGAGTCTTTAAGTAGTCCTGTGTCTCTCTGACATTGAAATGTTTGTGTTACGCCAATGAGCTATCAACGTACTGAACTGAACTGAACTTTGTTTACACCCAGGCTACGACCTGCAGCATAAGAGGTACAATACATATTTACATTTATACAACATACAATATAAATTTATGTACTGCTTGTACATTCATTAATGATACATGAAGGAATGTTGTTATGAGACTTAATTCTTAAATAAAAACATGATGATTTTGCAAAAGATGGAACATTTTCGTAAAGTTCCTAATCTATTTGTATTGAATAGTATATTCATTTTTTACATTTTTTGTCCGTTATACATTGTAGTAATATCTATCCATATAGTTAACTCTTTCTGATTCTAACATGGGGCATAGAATAAATAGTGGAATTCGTCACCAATATCATTTCAATTATACAGCGTGCATTTTCTATCTTTAATTTGGCTTTGTCGCCATCTACCTGTCTCGATTAGAAGAAAATGAGTACGGAATCTCAACAAGTGCATGTAATGCTGAAAATTTTGATATTTTTCAAAATGGAGAGATGGATTTTTAAAAAGGTTATAAATAGTTGATTTTAAAGAATTTGAAATTGTGGAATGCCAAATTTGCTTAGAGATATCTTTTAATTTGCTTTTGGTTATAGTATTAAGCCAGAAAATACTTTTGAAATTTTGGGGTTTCCAAATAAAACTTAGTCCAAGGTCGTCGAAAATTTTCTTAAGATAGCTTATCCATTTTTGTGACTATTTGCCAAAAATAAAATCGTTGAATATCAATTTATAAATCAGAAGGGACAATTTTGAAGATTTTCCAGTTAATAGTTTAGCCCCAAAACAGATCATTCTGCTTTTAATAATGTTTACAAGAAGAAATCTGCCAAATTCTCCATACATGTATAGTAAGGTGTACTTTTCCGCAGTGATGTTAAATATTAAAGAAAGCGTAAGTGAGCATTTTCAAAACTAGAAATATTTTCTAAACCCCAGAGCTCACATCCATAAAAAGAATTGTTGGTGAACTTATTGGATTAGTTACTGATAATATTAAGGAAATAGCTGAATATGCACAGAAGCTCCTAGAAGGGAATGAAATAATGTTGCTGTGTACCTTTATCTGAAGTTATCAAAACAGGCTATGATCTAATATTGGCATCATTTGGATTTATGTTCCATTATGGGATTATGTAATTATTTGGACATAGATAACAATGACAGTAACATAAACCATTTTTTAATATGGAAAATTCCATAAACCCAAGCCGAGATGCAGTAATGCTTTGTACATTATCATCTCGTGCCTTTAGTGATTGATTTAATGTCTATCTGAGACTAACCATTCTCCTTTCTAATCAGCACATCAAGAGTAATCCTTTCTGAAAAGACCAAATTGTTCAACAATGTTACTGTTGTTCAGGTTGTTAATGTGTCATTACTTTTATTTTGTTAAAAACACAAACATAACTCAGTGTTTGTAAATCTGTTCAGCATTAAAGCATTAAAAAGTATAAAGCTCGTCCTAAATGTCCACAGTGTACACAAAAACTGGTGTAATCAAAATGTTTATAATGACTCTAGGTATATACATGATTTATGTTACACACCAATAATTACAAAATGGTTTTGTTACACTAATTTCCGCGATTCTGATTGGACGAGAGCGCTCAAAAACCTGCTGCCATTTCTCGATGAATACAGAAAAATTTGCAACAATACCATGTGCATTCATTCCTTATGACGTCACAATCATCTGACGTAAAGTCCGGTTTTGACAGTTGCGAGTTACGTTCTGTTGCAAAGACAGGTATGACATATCTTATCACTTCCCACCTGCGTTTGTAACATGTAAATCCATTCCTCTCCCTAACGAAATCCAGACCTTCATCGGAAAGGCTGCATTTTAATAACTACAAGTCGTCAAGCTTGTTCGCTCCGAGCGTCTTGCAAACGGCGGACATTTTGAACGTCGAGTGATATGCTAATAAGGGGTATTCCGAAAATACGAAAAGTGATTGCATGGGCGTTAATGGTTGAGAAAACGAAATTTAATCTTCTGCCGTTTTAGTTTCTAGAGTTCTCAATTTTGATACAACTTTGTATTGTTTCGTGTAACAAACCACAATCTCACTATATTGATGTTAGATGTTTTGAAAATAATTAAGTTAACTTTGTTAAAAGGTTGATTTTGTAATTATAAGGATTGTTTTACATGTTTTGTGCTACGCGATTTTATACAATTTGTTGCTGTACTGTTATACATCGATAGAGGCACAAATCATGTAAAACAATCCTTAATTAGATAACCATTTAAGGACAGTTTTCACCCATCCCTTTACAAATATAATGTGTTGCACTTTCGTGAGTAAGGCATCATTGTGAATGAATTAAAATGTACATATATAACATTTAAAAAATTATCATCCAAACTTGTCAATAACAACATTTATCCTTGAACTGGAGGTGTCCTTCACCAACATAATTCCAGGGAGAATACATACAAGTGAACGGGTCAAAACAAGGTCAACTCATGCTTCCCATTAGTAGATGAGCTAAACCAATTTAAGGTTGGCAATAACAGTTCTTAATGATAAATCTCACTGCTGATTCATTAACTAGCCATTAATCCTAATGTTTTTGTCGTGATGACCAGTTTTAGAGCAGATCATATTTTTTCATTTGGTCGTCATTCGAACCAATGTGGTCAACAACAACATCATGTATCCTTGAAAAGGAGACGTCCTTCATCTCAATAATTCCCAGCAGAATACATATAAGGGAATCCATTAAAACAAGGTCAACTTATGATTCGTACTGACAGACAGTGAAACAGTTGTAATGAAGAATCTGTGATAGGTCACCCTGACATGCATATGAGACATAGAGAATACTAAACGACGTCCCGTTTAATAACCTTTTTATTAAACGAGTGAATTGTTTTGGTATTTAACTCGCTTTTGCTCGTTACATACCTACATGTATTCCATTCACGAGTTTCATAAAAATGTTTTTAAACGGGACAGAGTTTAGTATTTTATCTATTACTGGCTTGAATAATCGTCAAAACATAAAGAAGTTCGCCGACATGAATATTGCGGCCAGACCGCTGACATTCTGACGTCATACTAAACGATTATAACGTCAGTACTACGTCACGTAATTCTGTCATAATAAAATAAAATAACGTATGATCCATGAGCCTTTCGACAAATATCACATGTCATTGTCATAGTTATCAAAGAAAGATGCGTAATAGATTCCCTGACGGAAATATCATAATAGCAAAACGAGTAGCACAAATTAGAATAACTATGAATATAGAGATCTACATGTTCTAGTCACAATTTCAAGTAAAAAAGTCGCTTATTGTTTGGTAACATATATTCTGGAGGTCACTCTCACTGTTCGTTGTGGTTACAAAAGTTTTGGTATCATTTTTATGAAATGTATATCTGAATTAGTACAAATGAGTTGAAAAAACTTTACATAATTTCCTAAGCACCATTTGCCATTCTATGTTAATTTTATAATTGTTCATAGTTTCCATACCTCTTACTTTTCTTCCATAATAATATGTATAATAAGAATGTTTATGTGGTAGTTACAATGACAGACTTATTGTTGCATACACATTGTGTTTAGCTTGGATTCTGAAATAATTACGACAAGAAGAGTCTAAAACATAAGCTATAAATTTACTGTGGAATTCCAGAGACGCAAGACGAGTTGCAATTATGTTTTGCAGATTATCATCCGGTGTCTTGAGAAAGTGATTTATTATCGGTTTGAGACAGAAACACTGCTTCTTGCTCGTCAGTACAACAATTAAGATAAGGACTCTCATGAAAGGACAAAGTGTTCCAGACTATGTCTCTTGTTGCTGATAGAAGGTTCAGGTGTGTGTTTTTATTTCAAAATAATGAGGGGCTATAACTAGAGTTATTTCTTACACCTTCATTATTTCTGCATGTCATTGACACTTTACCACCACTTACATTTTACAGGCTTCACATCTGAAATTAACGGATTGAAGGATACAGTACATGTACTACCCCTAATTAATCACAAATTAGGTTACGAAGTCTCAATAATTGAACATATCCAAATGCATTCATATTTTAATAATGACAAACGAGATCAATGTAAATTACCCGATTCATAAAAATAAGATAACATTACGGGCATTGTAACTATTTTGTGAATAATCTCCAATATGATACACGGTAATAAGGTAGTTAACCTATTTGAATGTACTTCTTACTTAGTTCAGTGTTCTTAATAAAATATAGAAAATAAATTAAAGGTGTTCACACAAAATGGCCGCCAATGGATGTTATGTAAATCTTCATACTTTGTCCTCTGACTCTAAATGTATTATTTTGATATCGTCAAAAATCTCATTACACAAGCCAATCATCCATAGTCAGAGGACAAAGTATGAAGATTCACATAAAACCATTTTGTTTACACCTTTAATTCATTTTGTGTAAGAAAAAGCAATCGCATGCCTAAACTTTACGTTATATATTTTAATTATTACTGCTCCATTTAGTTTAAATACATTGTCTTTCAATTGAAACCATTAATATTCATTTTCCTGACATCACCTTATATTCCCCCTCAAAACGTGCTACTGCCCCTTTAAGAAGACAACATAGAGTAACATCCAAGAGTTCTCTGAATATACCAAGCATTGAAAAGCTGTTTAGTATGACATACATTCAGTGTAGATATGATCAACTTACAAATTGATCCAAAGGCTATGTCATTAATATATGAAGTTAAGAAAGTTCCAAACAAGTTTAAATTGCTAGGAAATCGTTCACAGTTAAATCAATGTTTGGTAATCAGATATATTTGTTAGTCGGTAAAAGTTTTGAGTAATGAGTTTTCGTTTCATATCACCCATAGGGAATTGTTCAAATACGGCAAGGTAATATCTTTATTTGAAAAAATAATATTAATTTTTTTAAATTTCAGTAATATCCAAAACTGTTTAACAGCAAACTCATCTTTTTCCTTCGGATGTCCTTTAATAAGCATATTCAGTTGGTGACTATTCATTTTGAATCTTGACTGTAACAGTTTTACTTTGTACATTTGTATGTTAAATTCAAAATTAGATATGAATCGACTTTCAGACAACACAAGGTAAAAGCAAGGTTAAGGAAAGTTAATTTAGACGTTTTTACGTCAATCGCAAAACGAAATCTTCACAACGAATTCAACACATCTGTATTAAAACGCGATGGTTTTGTAAGTGATGTGCTTTATTCAATTGTAATACTACATTCAGTTAATAGAAACTATCCTTGTTATCCTATTCTGGTTCATTTGCTATGCCAGAATGTATACAGCCGAAAACATATATGGAAAATTCGGTCAATGACTTAAAGAAGAATTTAATTTAAACATTTTACCATGCACCGTGCTTAACTTGGCTGGAAGCAATGTGTATAATATCTACCTGTTGGCAAGTGGGTTTTCCATTGCTGGAACTAGAGTCAGTTGTTCGAGACACGAATGTCAACAGAACGTGTAGTTATAGTATCAAATCAATGTGCCCCAACACGTACAGTTCCTTGATTTAGCATGTTGCGTTGGTGATAGTTAACACGACTTTCATTATTAGAAGATTGTATCATTCGTATTTGTCCTGTTAAACAAAAAGTTTCATAACGTAATCAAGGCAAAGTGTCATGGGCTTGATGGTAAGATGATCTTAAAAGGTAAAACGAGTAGCATAAGAAATAACTGAACGTATAGCACAATTGAACATAATTGTGAACAAATGAATCTACCTGATTAATTCAAAATTTTAAGCAAAAAGGTCACTTAATGTTTTGAAACATTTTTAATGGGTGAAGATCACTCTTACTGTTCGTTTTGGTTACATGAGGCTTGATATCATATTTAAGAAATGTATATGTGAAATATTAAAGATGAGAAAGATATATCTAAATAGATAATAGAAATTTTTCAAAATGATGATATCCAATGGTCATCTTCCTCTTAGATTTCATATAAACATTTTATGGTGCAGTCAATTTATTTAGTGAACTGATCAAAGCTTATAAAACCTGTGAGTATGAATGAAGTTTCCATGTACAATATCAATCAATTCTCCCCTTCCTGAACTGACCATTTGAACCACTCAAAGATTATTCAGTTACACAGAAACCATGCAGCTGGTGGTATCCCACAATGCAACACACTTCATTGTGACGGAAGCACTTAAGTTGAGTTAGTGAACGGTGAGGTTCTTTACGGTGGGAGTGTCAGATTCATTTAGAAACTGGTCTGTCTTACAACAATGCCTGATATAGATTACAGCTTCTTTATGATTTACCAAACAGTGTTTCAGGACTACTTTCTGTCGAATGATTGAAATATACGGCAATATATGACAAATATAAACAGCTTTTGTGATATTATGAGTAAAAGATGAAGACAGATATTAACTGTTTTAAGATGGTAATTCATTAGACATACATGACACTGACAGTGGCATCACATATACATATTTTCTTAATCACTTCTTATCCTTGATATAGATAGTTAAAATCTTGTGAACTGATCTGTATATCGAGCATTTGTCTATGCAGTAGCAGTACCCTAAAACGTATCTGCTCTTGAAGCTTTATATGTTATGTATATTCACTGATCAAACGTGACTCAGTTGTCCTAGTATATCAACAAAACCATTCCAGATATGACTCGTTTCATTAATACCGTATTTCCTCGAATAGACGCCCCCGGCGTCTATTTTTTCAGACCCCCTTTACCCCCGGCGTTTATTCGAGACCAGGCGTCTATTCGAGGCCGGCGTCTATTTATTTTAGCAGGAAATTTTGTCCACGTTACATGTAGAAAGAAACGACTTTATTTTCATTTAACTAAGTGTTGATGCACTTTAACTTAATTATCCTTGGTCATAGTTCATTTTCTTGTACGCATCACATGAAATAAATAACCACAAACAAGCAAACCCAAACACCAGTTTCTTTATGATCTGAATTTTTTTAAACTACAGAAAATGGAAAATACCTGTCCAACAGGCTTTTAACAGGCTTAAGATGTGCTAGTCCTTGACACTTCAATTAGAAGAGATCAGAATAGAGTTCAATATACTGAGCAAAAAGGTTAAGGATAACGTTGGTGAATTCCAGGATTATTTTTTGCCCAATTCAGAATCAGCTATCACTCTTAACTCTTCCTTGTGTAATGCTTGTGTGATTTGAGAAAGTTTTGAAAGGTGATATTAATGATCTCTTTGATGTTATGTTTATTAAATCTGTATCAACTCCGTCTTAGCTTTGCGATACTATATCTGATGTCAAACTGATGAGTACAATCAATCAGTAATTCAAAATTAAAGCTTAAGGTCACATTGCAAAGAAACATTCTACTATACTTAACGCTAGTTAACATTGTAATGACATCACCTATGTTTAATTGAAACTTAAACTTTTATATAACACATTTTGTAATTTTTGGATGCGTGATTTTAACAATGTCATGAATGTTATAAGAATGCTAAACATATTAACCAAATACTGCACCTTTGATTTGCGCGATTGGTGAGGGGTAATGATTTCTTAGAAGTGCTCAAGGTTAAACTTGGATTCTTTGATAAATTGAAAATCGAATGAGTCAACAATTATGTGATTGAAAAGTCGATGCAAAGAAACCTGTTCTAGGTATATGTCATGGCGACATTAGCAACTTTATTGCTGTAAATTCCCTCATAAAAAAACCAATTTAAAACTATGTTCTGAAGAAAAATGTTATTTTTGGTAATTTTGATATTGCATTGTAATTTGTATTGACTTGCTTTTTTTCAAAACAAAATATCTGTAATACAATCAGTAAAGGATGCTAAAAGAATATGATGAAAGCCACGGTAGTTTAATTTGACTAAAGTAGCTTCAAGTTTACATTTAGATCTTAACTATATCTATGTTCGCATACATGTACATGTACATATACTGATTTTTACATAGAATGTTGTTAAAAAGAACATAAGATTTTCCTCAGATTGTAAATAAGAATCCGTAAAGTGCTAACGTGACTGTAGACATCTTCACTGTAGGGTAATTGGTACCAAGAGGAGTTCTGGGTAACATTATCACCCACATATCTAATGTGATGTGAAAATGTTTACATTCTGTAAGTATTTAGGGCAATTAGGTATATGAGATGCAGGGTTTTTAACATTGTAGTTGATAAATACATTTATCATACAATGGATAGTGTTCTCGGCATAATAAAGGCAACGGATATTTTCGATATCCGTTGGGCGTGGCTAAGGGTCATATACGGATACCGATGCAAATTTCAAAGGTCAAGGTCGGAACTTCCGACGACGTCACAAGCGTTAAAATTTTGAACACTTTTAGTAACTGAGAGAGGCATAACAATATGAATGATACATTGCATAAACATTAATCTTTGAAATAACAATAAAACTGTATGAGTCTTTAGCCATATGTATGACTTAGCAGTGCTAAAACACTGTCATCACGATTTGAATGAAACCGACCGAACAATTTTACTGACAGATACCAAAGGCAGTTCAAGTCTCATGTTCAAACACCTCATTTACCAATCTTTGGTGTTCTTTACTTTAATATTGTTTAGTTTGGATTCGGAAATCCACAGACTAAGATCTAGTTTAGCTCTCCGGCCATCAATGTTCGTTCAATTGCTCTCAACGCAAGCTGCCATTGTCACGTAGACGAAGGGAAGCAACTCTTGCCCCTTGGTGAGATTGACTCGTCCTCTCGATGACGTCAGATTAAAGAACGTCAGTTCGATCCCACCAAAGACCATTTAAAATGTCTCTAATTTTTAAAGTCATCATATTTTATAGATTTTTAAAATTTCAAAACTTTGGAGTCGTGACAAAATAACTCAAACGGCAATAAAAGGCATATATAAGGAGGAATTATATTTTGTCAATTCACCGTCAGAGCCACTGCTCTATTCATTTGCATATATCAATGCGCGAATCTTAAATCAATTTCAACTATTAAAATAGTATTATCAGGCAATTTTATCGAATTTAATTTTAAAATGACATTGTATGATAAAGAAGTTATCATGCTCGTGTGTTTTGGGATCGTCAATATCCTGCATTAGGAATAAACACTATGTATTTAGCTCGCCAAGGCTCGCAAAATACAATGTTTATTCCTAATGCAGGATATTGATGATCCCAAAACACACTCGCATGATAACCTCTATGTAGTTGTACAGAAAGATATTTAGCAAATTCCGTTCAGGTTTCCTTCAAGACCGGAAGATACATGTACATGTATACATCATTTTTTATATTTTTTTATTTTTTATTTATCTGTTAGTTATCTTTAATAAGAGTTATCAGCTCATATGTAATGGGCTTTTTTTATATTTATTTATATACATTCATTTGCTTGAGAAGACAAGACATCATTGTCAGTCATAAAAGACCGTCACTCCTTAGTCAATATTTATTTTTAGTCATTTATAATTATTGCTGATCTGATAAATGACAAATAACAAAACGCAGTAGAATATTTTAACTTACCTGCACTTAGGATAACATATTGGAACTTGAAATCTACTATTTGCATTAATCACTATGTGGATTCTCAGCCAAACATGAAAAGGTGACTTCGTGATCAAATTGTATTAGGTGCAGAGAGTACTGACTTGTTTTTCGAAAACCACAACGCAGTTTGGAATGTTTAAAGCAAGAACGTCTGTTACACTGACCCAATTTCTGTACGTTTCTGGCTTCACAGCCACCGATTTAGAACGTCATAATTGTGTAAAGACATTTCCCATTGCTTCAAATATCGTTAATAAGAAGAAACGCAGCAAGATCATGACCAGCCTCCTCGACCTTCCAGAAGGGTTTCTCTGGCAAACTGATATCAGGTTTTCCTGAACTATTGGAAGGAGTGTGTTTTATGTATACGTCCTTGGTGTTATTTTACTTCCTGTAACTACTTAAGTGGCTGAATGTTGAGTATGATATATGATTATGATACAATGATGAAAACAAAAATCCTTTCCGTTCTTGATTCCTAATAAAAGATAATTTGATAAGGATATTTGCATTAGAATTGATATGAAGTTGTATTATGAATTCATGAATTTTTGTGCACATGTTATTATTTTTTTAAATGTTGTTTTGAACTATTTTCAACCCTTAAATGTAGTTATTAAAACATTTTATAAAATTTATTATTTAAGAAAACAAACAGAACATTTTCAGTGACAATATGTCATTGTTTTTATGTTCTCCTTTGTTGACAAATATAGAATACTTTTGGGAGTTTCATGTTTTAAGTTACATGCTGAAAAACATTAACTTATGTTTTCACTGGAGCTCTTGTGAACATCTGATCAAATCATAAGTGAAACCGAATATGCTCAAGAGATTATAAAGACATATTCACGTGTATTTTGAAAGATTAATTACCCTTTGTTGAATAATAAACCTTTTCATTTTTACATCTGGGATGATGTATAACTAAAAGACATATTTAATTGGTTTTAATCATTTTGTATGAAATGATTAACTGAATTGGCATTTCAAAGTCCTAGTCATAATCAATGAATTTGGATATGGTTGATTACTTTTAGATGACTACACATTTTTGCAAATGTTACGAAAGAGATCTATTTAGAAATTTAACACAAATGCTCTAAATAATAGCATCACTGTTTTGAATTTATAAGTTTAACTGAAAGCAACGACAAAGTTCATTTTTCAAATATTGATGTTTACAAATTATCATTTTATGTTTACTTCTGATATTGATTATGGATGTAAGACAATGACTGTCATTTAATCCTTATGTGTGTGGTCATCACAGAAGTATTGCATAGCAGTAGAAAACAAGAGTGAAAAATGGCTCCAGGTAACTGAATGAGGGTCTCATGATGGTGTATTATCAGTGTCTTACAGTCTGCTATGCAGATCAGATCATTCAAAGTTAGGTTTGAAATTGGAACGTTGTATATCACTTGGCCTTCATATTTGTCAAAACATTCCCTGTTTAAGATATTCAAATATATAAATAACAACAAAGGAGTACTATTAGGTTATTGTGCTTTCGATAGAACAAGCCTATTCCTTTTTATATATCTTTTATTATGAAGCTATTTCCAAAATGTAGAGAAGATTTCCGTTGCATTTCATTATCAACAATATATCCAAAGGGATCAAGTAATAGGTTTCTATTCTTGTTCCACTTGTATACTGTCTGACCTTCTGAACAAAGCCTGAGGGACTAGCGAGATTCAACATGGACAATGGTTTACTTTTTTAGATAACCAACCACAGGTAACAGTAAATAAAAGCTCTTAGCTCTATATAACTTCAGTTTCAAGACTATACAAACTAAAGTTACTCCTTTTGGCGTCAATAATACAGGTAAGTGGTTGTAAAATAATTCTTGATCATTTTTTAACTTTCAGATTTTCTGAAATGAGGCCAGATTGATAATTGGTTGTCAACAAAAAGTTATATAATTTTTATCTTTATTCTTTCAAAATCATTCATATTGAGGGGTAAGATAACATAGTCATTAAAGTTATAAACTATCCTGCTTAAGACTAGTTAGACTTATTTGATTAAAAAAATAACATAAATAATGTTAATGTTCTATGTTCGTGACCGTTCGAAAACGATTTTGGAAGTGCAAATAGGTGGATTGGTCTTATATCAGTATCATCTTATAAAACCCTTTTTTTCACTAGTTATTAAGGTTAATGAAAGCAATTTATAACGGTTTTGTTCTTGACATAGTTACTGAAAAGGTGAGCTAAAAGTATAAGCTTTTTCATGTCGTTTCTAGAGAAAATCGGGTCTTAAAAAGGTTCCTCTTTTCTGTTGCTGATGAGAAACCGCAGGCCCGGCAAAGGGAGGTGATAAAATTATCGTCTCGAGTCCACCTTGAATCCCGGGCCTAAAGTGGAGAATTATCGGAATGTTGACTCTGGATTATCGAGGATCGCTTTTGAAATGATGACATGTTGAAGCAACGATGAATTATACTTGAAATTAAACGTTCCATGATTCTTCAGATTACATTTTCAACAAACGACTGTACTATTGACTGAAAGTGTCTGCCGATTTGTTTGTATAAGGACATTCATTGAATACTGTGGTTGACTTTTCAAAGGAAATCTTGCCGACTGCAGTGAACACTAACGTATGAGCTTGGTGAAAGAGCTGATATACCTCACACAAAACAAAGCGTGTTGTTGTACATATATATATCTTGAGAACTTTCAGTTCCAAACTGACCTCAACGTTTAAATTTTTTATTAAAATTGATATCAACAAATATCAATACAGATTGATGAAGTGTGACTGTGATAATGAAGTGTAAACCATAAAAGTATTATGACCGGGAGTATCCAGGATGTCTTACATTTCAAAGTTACTTTAATTAATTTGCACTGGAAACGAAAGTGCAAGCGACCTGAGAAGTATCAACACTCAAGATCAAAGTGTTCGGCGCTATCTGCTACTCTTGAGCTATCCTGATAGGTTCAGGGGGAGAGTGGGAAAGCATATCTAACTATTCCGTGGCTGTCATCCTTCTACCGTTTCATCAGAGTCTGTGTTAAGTACAGTATCGACCTAGGTGACCTTTATATCCTCTGTTTATTACCTGTAGCCCTGTCCAATCAGTTAGAAGTGAATGTATGAACTTACATTCAATTATGTTCAGTTTTGTTCCATCAAGTTTGATTTTCCTTGCAGATACATATCGGCATGACATAATTTCACTTCAAATGAATACAGTTAGATTTCTGATCAACCAAGGTTTATAGACATTATTGTAATGTTTATTGATGAAACATAGTTGTTTTTTTAATCTAAAAAGAAAATGTAAATTCGTAAAGACTTACATGACAGTAAAATATAGCAAAAGTTTCAGAATGACTTGCTGAAACAGTATGAGGTCTTAAAATTAACATTGTAATAAAATGTGACATTTACCATTTTGGTTTCCTTGTAAATGATACACAATTTGTGTGAAAAACATAAGGTGTACAGAAAACTCGTAAAGATAAGTTGAAACTTCACAAAGTTTAACTTGTATGCACATCGTCCCATTTGGCATTTAGTGAAAATTGTTATTACATCATTTTATACCTGTTCAGTATGAACTCTTATCTGTTTTATCATGATCAATGAAAAAAAAAATGTCTTCACCCTTGGGCCTCATTATCTGCAATGGCATAACTTCAGATTATAAATAAATGTTATACAAGTTAGGTAGAAATTTGAACAATCATTGGAAAATGCCTGTGTATAGAGGAGTTAATCAATTGTCCTATAAAATGAAACATAATCATAATTATTTGATAAGTATATCCAAAGAAAATGTAATTGAATGGACACTAACTATTCGAATACATTAGAATAAGAACATTGATTTCAATCATAATTGGTGTACTTTAGCTTAAAGCAACTTAATATTGATAATTCATATGGATACGATTTTGGATCTCATGTTATCTATTCATCTGACGATGGTCTGTAAGTATGAGATTACAAAACCTGCCAACAATGTTGTGCATGAACCCCTTAAATATGCAATTTTAAGAGTTGATCCCTAGGGTATTCAGAAATAGCGTTTGTAATCACTTGCCTATCACACGAAGTCTGACCTTTTAAGGGAACCATGAAGGATGAGTGCATGATTATATGAACTATACCTTGCGTTATTGCTTGGTGCCCTAAAGGGCATCAAGTATTATGATTTGATTTTTCTAAAACTTTTCTGAATTCTCTCTATATTATTCTTGATATTTTCAAAGGGAAGCCGCGCCAATCATATGTGTTGTATCCAAATCAAAAGACCAATGAACAGAGCTGTAGCAAAAAATGCATTACGTCACCATGTGGGTAATACAAAATATTTGGCACATTAAACTGTGGAATATGATTTCGCTTTAAATGTTATATTATAAGAGAAACAATGTTTTCTATTAAAAATGCTGATAAATGTTAACAGACTCAATCAAAAACATCTTCATTTGAAGAAGAGTCTGCATTTGTTCCAGATAAAGCATTAATTATTTCGCATGCAATAATCGCAGAATCCACTTTTTTATAACCAACGCGATTTCATTTCACGCTGGGCTCGCCTGGTGATTTAAAAGTAATGTTTTTGTAAGTACGATGGTGACATCGAAATAAGACATATGTTTACTAATAGGTAGATCACTTACGACCACGTGACAAGTCGATGTCACTAAATGTTTACGTTGAAAACATGTAATTAGTACTGAAATTGACTCATGCTATATTTAGAATATGACGCTGGTTCCAAACGTTAGCTCAGCGGACCTGGTTGAAATCCCGTCAGATCATCAGAAAGTATTTTCTTTATTATCTGTTATACTACTGTTAATAATTAACCAGCATGACAAGGAGATATCGTTTTGGCAGTACGTTTTGCACAATGTCCTGTCATTGTCAACGCTCAATGGCAACACAGTGCTTTTACTTCAAGTAACTACACACAATGCCACAACATCATAAACATAGTGACCTCACTATGCAATGACATCACTGTCTTGAAAATCTAGTGTTGTTGTGTTCAGAGATTTAAATTTTTTCTCTGAGAAGTCAAAAAGAGGGAATTTCGATGATAAATAGATTGTCACCCTCGTGTATTTTGATATGAAATATACCAACAATCGTTGATGAATGTAAACAATATTCATAACTTTCAGCAATTCGTGTTGATAGAAATTAATTTTGTGAAGTTAACTTTGAGTAATACTTGTGTTAATATTAGTGCTGTTATCCAGTGTTGTATATTTCACTTATCCCCCGAATTGTTCGACAAATCACAATCTCCTTCATCTGCCTATGTGGCACCAAGCATGCCTTTTTAAAGGTTTTTCTTGTTTTGTCTAATATCCCATCCATAATTGAGCTAAAATTACATGTTATCATATCACGCATACATATTTATTCATCTTAGATATGAATACAAATTCTTCCAAGACGGAAAAACATTGTTTGACCTTATCATTTTAGTAAGTGTATCAGGATAATGGGCAAGAATAAAAACATATTTTAGCTGGTAAAGATGTTGTTGCCTTTAGACATACCCAATATCATATTCATTTGAAGATTTCACTCCTCTAGTTTTGATTTATTTATAATTATAATTGTTTTGTTCCCATTATTTATTTTAATAGACTTTATTACTTCTGTATGATTTTGGATTGATGCAATATACGAAAACACGAGGTCTATTTGAAGTTAAACATAAACTTCTGTTATCTTCAACATGAAGATGATTTATAAACGATTTCTAGGAACTATCATTCATTCAAAGACGAGGTATTTGAATGTCTTGAATAACTCGTATTATATTTCTAGTAACTACTACCAGGCTGTGCCAAGATCACTCACTCTACTAAGTCGACATTAGTATTTATAATGTGAGCTTATTTATAATGCTTGTGAAACACATGTCAACATTAAGGGTGGATGTCACCATTTTAGTTTGTTTGCCTTAAGATGACATATTTTTTAAATTTTCATATTGCTTTACTTATCACAATTAATTATAAGTAAGCGACAATGTCTTGTATTCAAGCGTTTAAAAAAAACACCTCCTGCTAGGCAACGAGTATATTATTTTCTGGGGCATGATACAAACAAAGCAATGAAAATTATAGATCTGACACGTAGGCTCGTATTTGCTCTGTTAAACATGATTTGGCACTGACTGATATTTTCAATAGAGATTTAAAAATAAACTATTATTGTACTTTGATAATGATGGTGATGATCATTATGATGGTGTTCATGATTTGTTTTACATGCTATTTGAAAAGGTAACGAAAAGCCACCAAAATTTGTGTCCTCATGCTAGTCCTCCAAGGCAATATTTAAATAATAAGTTATGCTAAAAAACTTCTTTAGTGTGTCAGGTATACAATGAAAGAATATGTATGATCAAATTGTTAATATCAACGTCACTTCTCTAGCAAGTAAACTAAGTATCAACTTTTTCTGGAAGATCTTTCAGTGCACTCTTAGTAAGTGGATCAGGTGCCCTATTCAATCTTAACCTTGAAGCAACTTGAAGTACTTGGTAACCTTCCACCAGAGTCGTGCTTGCCATACGATTTTACCACAGTGTTGAGATATTTTAAACATAGAGGCCAAGGCTGATGGTAATCAAATTGCACGACAATAAACGTTTATATTCAAATGTTGCCTATTTAGAATCAAGACGTAACATATCCATTAGTTATACTTCATTCGTTACGAACCAATGGATGTAAGAGATATAATTTTTCTATATTAAAAACAACCGTTGTTTGCAGAGCTCTTAAACTTATCACACCGTTATATATTGAGATATTTCAACCCGGACCTAAGCTACATGTTATCAATGAAGTACAATAGGACCCGGAGGAGAATGTAAAGACAATGTCCTATCAATCATGCTAGACGCTAGTTATTGCAGCGTCATCAAGCCTGTTTGAATCTTTATTGATGTCAAATGTGGACGTTGCAAATGGAAGATTTCTCTTGTGATATACGAATGATCTTCTATTTCAAACTGATAACCTACATAATTTTTATATAAGATGGTGTGGTGTTCTGCCCAAAAAGCACAATCATGGCTATTTCAACGTCTCTGTTTAGTCATTACCGATTAGGATGAAATTTTCTTGTTTAATTCTTTCTTTGAATTTTCTAAATGCTTCAAGGTATAAATAGTTATAGAATTGCAGAGCAAAGACGTATATATATATATATATGTATCAGACACTGGATTGTTCTTTAACTTTACTCAAGTTTGAGACAGGTGCGTGCAATATGATCTCCTTTAACATACAGTAATTTCTTGAAAAATAAGCAGCTTTGCTTGCTTTGACATTTGATTTAATTATTTTGAACAGGAATGCGTGAGTAAGTGTAAGGTGGAAAAAAATCCCCTTGTTCTTGTCTTTACCTCTCTTTGATCTTCTTGATCAAACAGGTGGATGGTTCATTGAACTTATAACGTCTTTCTTATAAGGGCCAAGAGGTGAAATCCTATTCCCCATGCATTTGAAGAATGCTTTGTAAATGACTAGTTTGGAACATATAAGATGTTAAATAATCAGTCATGATCCTTTTCCCTCTTCTAGATTCATCAGGTCTCTCTGAAAAAGTCGATAAGTGCTCGTAAGCCGAAAACGTATTAAGTACGAACTGTAGATGACACGTTCACTACATGTACCAACTCACTTACTATCTAACCCTAAACAATACACAAATCTGTTTTATAGTAAACTGTCATTGTCTTATAATACCATCCCTACATATCTCCATGATATGTTTTGGATATTTTGCATACGGTATAGCTAATATTTGTTATTAAACCACAAGTTTTCAACAATAATGTAAAATATTTTAATCTCACAACTCAATGACATAAAATATCCCTTGACACTACAGACTTGGAGGGTTGTGTGCTGTGATATGGATACACAAGATAGCTGATTCTTATTTGTTTTCGTGTTATTATTGATATTTTGGGATTATGTGGTACTGTACATCCAAGTGTAAGAAAAGTTTATGTACATCAATATGATAAATACCATGAGTCAAATATATACAGATATTTACAAATGAACAGATTGTGAAAATGTTGACTACACATTACAACGAAGTGAAATAACAATAGCACAATCAAATTAAATACAGTTTGATTTTACCTGTCTGCCATGTTACCGACGCCCAGGCGCTAGAATTTAGTATCATCGGTATCTATGTATATGCAGAGAGAGAGTAGAGAGTCGAGATGTAAGAGTTAAAACGGTCTATCATGAAACAAGCTGATGAAGTACGCTACTTACTTTTCATTCCAAATCTGTCCTTATTGCAATTTACATAAAAGTGAAGGTACATGTATCTTGTGAGCATTTACCACAAAGAGATCATTTGTTTAGATCCTGGTATAAAGTCAACACATTTTGTCATATTTGATTTGCATATTAATTATCTATAATATGTTATAGAAATTAGGCAGATAGAAAACTGTTTAATAACTAACTCGTCTATTTCCTTCGGATGTCCTTTAATCAGCATATTGAGTTGATAACTATTCATATTGAACCTTTTTACGCGAGGTTTTGTAGGTGGTCTGCTTTACTCAATTTGAAATACTACATTAAAGGGGCAGTAGCACGCTTTTTGACAATTTTATATTTTCAATTTTGCACTTATAATTGTAAGTTAATACATAATGTATTAATTTGATAGTGTCAAAAATCTAATTACACAAGCCAATCATCAGTAGTCAGAGAAAACATTATAAAGATTCACATAAAATCCATTGGCTGCCATTTTTGTGTGAATACCTTTAATTCATTTGAGTAAGAAAAGGAATCGAAAGGCTTAACTTTACATTATATATTTGATTTATTACTGCTTCATTTAATACATTGTTTTTAGATTGGAACCATTTATTATATTTTTTTCTGACATCACCTTAGATTCCCCCTAAAACATGCTACTGTCCCTTTAAGTTATACAAACTATCCATGCTATCCTTTTCTGGTTCATTTGTTATGCCAGAATGTACACACACGAAAACATCTGTGGCAAATTCGGTCAATTTAATGAATTTAATTTAAACCTTTTACCACGAACCGTGCTTAACTTGGCCTGGAAGCAGTGTGTATAATATCTAGCTGTTGGCAAGTGTGTGTTACATTGCTGGAACTAGAGTCAGTTGTTCGAGACACGAGTGTCAACAGAACGTTTAGTTATAGCATGAAATCAATGTGCTCCAACACGTACAGTCCTTGATTTAGCATGTTGCGTGGGTGATAGTTAACATGACTTTCATTATTAGAAGATTGTATCATTCGTATGTGTCCTGTTATACAAGGTTAAGTCATTCTTGAAACAAAAAGTTTCATAACGTAATCAAGGCAAAGTCTCATGGGCTTGATGGTAAGATGATCTTAAAAGGTAAAACGAGTAGCATAAGAAATAGCTGAACGAATAGCACAATTGAAAATAATTGTGAACAAAGGAATCTACCTGGTTAATTCAAAATTTTAAGTTAAAAGGTCACTTATTGTTTTGAAACATATTTAAGGGGTGAAGATCACTCTTACTGTTCGTTTTGGTTACATGAGGCTTGATATCATATTTAAGAAATGTATATGTGAATTATGAAAGATGAGAAAGATATATCTAAATAGATAGTAGAAAGTTACAAAATGACGAACTCCAATGGTCATCTTCCTCTTACATTTCATATAAACATTTTATGGTGCAGTCAATTTATTTAGTGAACTGATCAAAGCTTATAAAATCTGTGAGTATGAATGAAGTTTCCATGTACAATATTAATCAATTCTCCCCTTCCTGAACTGACTATGTTTGAACCACTCAAAGATTATTCAGGCACACAGAAACCATGCAGCTGGTGGTATCCCACAATGCAACACACTTCATTGTGACGGAAGCACTTAAGTTGAGTTAGTGAATGGTGAGGTTCTGTACGGAGAGAGTCTCAGATTCATTTAGAAACTGGTCTGTCATACAACAATGCTTGATATGGATTACAGCTTCTTTATGATTTACCACACAACGTTTCAGGAATACTCGATGTTGCTTCATCAGTCGAATGATAGAAATAAACGGCAATATATGACAAATATATACAGCTTGTGTGATATTATGAGTAAAAGATGAAGATGGATGTTCACAGATCACGGATATTAACTGTTCTTAGATGGTAATTCATAAAACAAACATGACACCGACTGTGACATCATATTTAGATATTTTCTTAATCCCTTCTTATCCTTGAATTTCAACATCTGATATAGATAATTAAAAACCTGTTAACTTATCTGTATATCGAGCATTTTTCTATGAAGTAGCATTACCCTTAAAATTATCTGCTCTTCAAGCTTAATATGTTGTGTATATTCACTGATCAAATGCGTTTCAGTAGTATTTCAACAAAACCATTCCAGGGATGACTCTTTTCATTGATACACATATTTCTTCAAAGCCAATTATTGAAATAGAAATACCAGGCCTGCACAAAGAGGTTAAAGTGTTGATCCACTCTAACTCAATTATCCCTTGTTACAGTTAATTTTTCTAACATGCATCACGTGAAATAAATTACCACAAACAAGCAAACCCAAACACCAGTTTATTTATTATCTGAATTATTTGAAACTACACAAAATGGAAATTACCTGCCCAACAGACTTTTAACAGGCTTAAGATGTGCAACACTCTTACACTTTAATGAGAAGAGATCAGATTAGAGTTCAATATACCGAGCAAAAAGGTTAAGGATCATGTTGGTGAATTCCAGGATAATTATTGTTAGTTCTTTTCCTTAATTTTGCCCAATTCTTATTCACAACAGCTATCACTCTTAACTCTTCCTTGTGTAATGCTTGTGTGATTTGAGAAAGTTTTGAAAGGTGATTCTAATGATCTCTTTGATGTTATTTATATTAAATCTGTATCAACTCCTTCTTAGCATTTCGATACTAAATCAGGGGATTATTGACACATAAAGTAGGCAAACACCCTACTTCTCAGTTTCAGAGGGCTTCAATAATTTCCCCATCTTAAAGCCGTTTTCTGTTGCTCCAGTACCATCAATACCAATAATTTTGTTTGTTAATAATACATTTGTTCAGTAATGTTTTTGATAGTTGATGATAGAACTTAAATTATGAAGATAACATTTCTTTAAAAAGTCAGAATTCAACTAAAGAATACATTTCAATGAAAACTTATTAGACCATGTTAAAGTGAAGATTACATTGTAATCAAAACTTCTATATCCAAGTGAAGATGAAAACTTCTTAGACTATGTTTAAATGAAGATTACATTGTAATGAAAGCTTCTATATCAAACTGATGAGTACATTTCAATCAGTAATTCAAAATGAAAGCTTAAGGTCACATTTCAAAGAAAAATTCTATACTTAACTATACTTATATCTATGTTTAATTGAAACTTAAACTTTTATATAACGAATTTGGTAATTTTGAATGCTTGATTGTAACAATGTCATGAATGTTATAAGAATGCTTAACATATTAACCAAATACTGCATCTTTGATTTGCGCGATTAATAAGGGGTAATGATTTCTTAGAAGAAATCAAGGTTAAACTTGAAATCTTTGATAAAATGAAAATCGAATGAGTCAACAATTATGTGATTGAAAAGCCGATGCGAAGAAAAATGATCTAGGCATACATGTATGTCATGGCGACATTAGAATGTTGTTAAAAAGAACAAGATTTTCCTCAGATTGTATATAAGAATCTGGATTGTGATAACATGACTGTAGACATCTTCACTGTAGGGTAATTGGTACCAAGAGGAGTTCTGGGCAACATTATCACCCACGTATCTAATGTGATGCGAAAATGTTTACATTCTGTAAGTATTTAGGGCAAGGTATATGAGATGCAGGGTTTTTAACATTGTAGTTGATAAATACATGTAGTTGTACGGAAAGATACTCGTATTTAGCAAATTCCGTTCAGGTTTCCTTCAAGACCGGAAGATACATGTATACATAATTTTTGATATTTTTTTATTTTTTTATTTATCTGTTAGTTATCTTTAATAAGAGTTATCAGCTTATTTGTAATGGGATTTTTATATTTATTTATATACATTCATTTGCTTGAGAAGACATCATTGTCAGTCATAAAAGAACATCACTCCTTAGTCAATATTTATTTTTAGTCATTTATAATTCTTGCTGATCTGATAAATGACAAATAACAAAACGCAGTAGAATATATTAACTTAACTGCACTTAGGAAAACATATTTGAACTTGAAATCCACTATCTGCATTAATCACTATGTAACTATGGAAAGTTAACTTCGTGATCAAATTGTATTAGGTGCAGAGAGTACTGACTTGTTTTTCGAAAACCACAACGCAGTTTGGAATGTTTAAAGCAAGAACGTCTGTTACAATGACCCAATTTCTGTAGGTTTCTGGCTTCACAGCCACCGATTTAGAACGTCATAATTGTGTGAAGACATTTCCCATTGCTTCAAATATCGTTAATAAGAAGAAACGCAGCAAGATCATGACCAGCCTCCTCGACCTTCCAGAAGGGTTTCTCTGGCAAACTGATATCAGGTTTTTCTGAACTATTGGAAGGAGTGTGTTTTATGTATACGTTCTTGGTGTTATTTGGTTCATATATGGTCACTTTACTTCCTGTAACTACTAAAGTGGCTGAATGTTGAGGATGATATATGATTATGGTACAATGATGAAAAAAAAATCCTTTCCGTTCTTGATTCCTAATAAAAGATAATTTGATAAGGATATTTGCACTAGAACTGATATGAGGTTGTATTATGAATTCATGAATTTTTGTGCACATGTTATTAATTTTTTAAATGTTGTTTTGAACTATTTTCAACCTATAAATGTAGTTATTAAAACATTTTATAAAATTGATTATGTAAGAAAACAAACAGAACATATCCAGTGACAATATGTCATTGTTATAATGTTCTCCTTTGTTGACAAATATAACATACTTTGGGAGTTTCATGTTTTAAAGTTACATGCTGAAAAACATTAACTTACGTTTTCACTGGAGCTCTTGTGAACATCTGAACAAATCATAAGTGAAACCGAATATGCTCAAGAGATTATAAAGACATATTCACAAGTATTTTGAAAAGATTAATTAGCCTTTGTTGAATAATAAACCTTTTCAGTTTTACATCTGGGATGATGTATAACTAAAAGACATATTTAATTGGTTTTAATCATTTTGTATGAAATGATTAACTGAATAGGCATTTCAAAGTCTTAGTAATAATCAATGAATTTGGATATGGTTGATTACTTTTAGATGAATACACATTTTTGCAAATGTTACGAAAGAGATCTGTTTAGAAATTAAACACAAATGCTCTAAATAATAGCATCACTGTTTTGAATTTATAAGTTTAACTGAAAGCAAGGACAAAGTTCATTTTTCAAATATTGATGTTTACAAATTATCATTTTATGTTTACTTCTGATATTGATTATGGATGTAAGACAATGAAAGTCATTTAATCCTTATGTGTGTGGTCATCACAGAAGTATTGCATAGCAGTAGAAAACAAAAGTGAAAAATGGCTCCAGGTAACTGTATGAGGGTCTCATGATGGTGTATTATCAGTGTCTTACAGTCTGCTATGCAGATCAGATCATTCAAAGTTAGGTTTGAATCAGGCACGTTGTATATCACTTGGCTTGTCAAAACATTCCCGTTTAACATGTTCAAATATATAAATAACAACAAAGGAGTACTATTTGGTTATTGTGCTTTCGATACAACAAGCCTATTCCCTTTTATAGATCTTTTATTATGAAGCTATTTCCAAAATGTAGAGGAGATTTCCGTTGCATTGCATTATCAACAATATATCCAAAGGGATCAAGTAATAGGTTTCTATTCTTGTTCCACTTGTATACTGTCTGACCTTCTGAACAAAGCCTGAGGGACTAGCGA
Organism: Steromphala cineraria; assembly: GCA_916613615.1. Taxonomy (NCBI): domain Eukaryota; kingdom Metazoa; phylum Mollusca; class Gastropoda; order Trochida; family Trochidae; genus Steromphala; species Steromphala cineraria. Next base: position 11,619,100 of record OU744730.1, read on the forward strand.
GATTCAACATGGACAATGGTTTACTTATTTAGATAACCAACCACAGGTAACAGTAAATAAAAGTTCTTAGCTCTATATAACTTTAATTTCAAGACTATACAAACTTAAGTTACTCCTTTTGGCGTCAGGTCAGTGGTTGTAAAAAAATTCTTGATCATTTTTTAACTTTCAGATTTTCTGAAATGAGGCCAGATTGATAATTGGTTGTCAACAAAAAGTTACATAATTTTAATCTTTATTCTTTCAAAATCATTCAAATTGAGGGGTACGATAACATAGTCATGAGAGTAATAAACTATCCTGTTTAAGACTAGTTAAACTTATTTGATTAAAAAAATAAGATTAATAATTGGTCATCCTATTGACACGATTGGCATTTTTTAGCATCAATTATCAAAAAAAGGAAACAAAATCGTACGTGATTCTTCTCATCTAACTTTTTTTCTCGACCAAACAGGTTCTGCCAATCATTCTTTTCTTGCAGCATTAGAGTAGAGTATAAATTCTGACAAGCGTTGCACCATACTTTTCATGTAAACGTAATTCATCTATTCTAGTCTATGTAAATTTTATTTACATGTATATGAATTGTTTTGTATACTATATAAGTTATCATCACATTGCTGGATGAATGTAATCATACAAAACAAATTTTCCTTTAAGTGACAATAAAGATTATTTTATCTACATGTACATGTATAATCAATTTATTTTAGAAAATGAGTTCAGAATTGACACTTTAGGTGCACATGTTCTTTCTGTCCATAACCCGTCAGTTGTTGACATTGTCTGGTAAGGAGATTTTATCTCTGTTTTATGCAACTCTCATTATTGCATTGAGTAATTGGGGTGATCAAATATGATTTGTGTTTAATGCTCATTTACATACCACTTACCAAATCGCAATAGAGGTGCATGTCTATTTCATTCTGATAATAGTGTGAATACCACAAAACTTCATGAATGTTTGAATGATATATTGGTATTGATTCCTAATGTATCAGTTACATTTTTCAATCAATGAACTTATATTTTGAAATGTTTCTCCATCGTCCTTGACTATCATGCTTGCATAGGATTAACAGGAAAGGATCTATTTCATATAGATATCAATTAATAATGTCACAGTGGCACTATTGAATATAGACTTGTAACGTCGACTAGAACTAGGGGAGACAAGTCCTATTGAAAATTAATAATTAATTTTGATATTGAGACAAATTAACATCAAAATACTATTCATTTCATCAAAAGGATAAATTAACTTGTGCATATTTCATAATCTGTAGAAACAATCCTTGTACAGATATTTTCGAAATGCAAAAACATTCATGTATGAGACTATTTTATTGTTCATGAGCGACAGAGGCAAATTGAAATCATGGTTGTTATGGTACAACATTAAGACTTACAGAATATGTTTACATACTACGGAAAAGAATTATAAGAACATAAGTTGCCATTAAGATACTATTCAATATGATAACCATTTGCACCCATTGTTAAAATATGTCTGATTAGGAAGATCGATTATATGTTTTCGGCATATATTAAGATCACATACAGATTATATAATAGTGTCAGAATTAGATGGTTCAGATTAGAATGTACAATAAGAATTTACAAATATTAAAATAACTGGTTTCCATTTTAGCTGCAAACATTCAGAGTTGATTCAAGTTATAAATAGTGAGTGCTTTTGCATCCTCGATTATCCAGAGCCAACGTTACGATAATTCTTCACTATAAACCCTAGATTCAAGGTAAGCTAAAAGCGATTGTTTTCTTACATTCGCTCAGCTGTCTCCACTGTCTAGGTCAGTGAGCATATCAGATGGCTTCAATCATGACACACCTCTGCTTTGTCTTTAAACAGTAGGGCCTTGGTGGAAATGGGGTTTGGAATAGTGTATTTATTTTATCAGTTTAAAATAGTGTCTTTGGTTATGTTGCTTACGACATAGAAATTGATCTTCTTCGTTCGTTCGTGTGTAGGTCACTCTAAATGCATTTCAGAAGCTCAGTCATTCCTTTCATAACAATATTTTCTTCAGCAATCCCCAGTGGATGTTCGTGACCGTTCGAAAACGATTTCGGAAGTGCAAATAGGTGGAGTGGTCTTATTTCAGCATCATCTTATATAGCCCTTTTTTCACTAGTTATTAAGGTTAATGAAAGCAATTTATAACGGTTTTGTTCTTGACATTGTTACTGAAAAGATGAGCTAAAAGTATAAGCTTTTTCATGTCGTTTCTAGAGAAAATCGGGTCTTAAAAAGGTTCCTCTTTTCTGTTGCTGATGAGAAACCGCAGGCCCGGCAAAGGGAGGTGATAAAATTATCGTCTCGAGTCCGCCTTGAATCCCGGGCCTAAAGTGGAGAATTATCGGAATGTTGACTCTGGATTATCGAGGATCGCTTTTGAAATGATGACATGTTGAAGCAACGATGAATTATACTTGAAATTAAACGTTCCATGATTCTTCAGATTACATTTTCAACAAACGACTGTACTATTGACTGAAAGTGTCTGCCGATTTGTTTGTATAAGGACATTCATTGAATACTGTGGTTGACTTTTCAAAGGAAATCTTGCCGACTGCAGTGAACACTAACGTATGAGCTTGGTGAAAGAGCTGATATACCTCACACAAAACAAAGCGTGTTGTTGTACATATATATATCTTGAGAACTTTCAGGTCCAAACTGACCTCAACAAATATCAATACAGATTGATGAAGTGTGACTGTGATAATGAAGTGTAAACCATAAGAGTATTATGACCGGGAGTATCGAGGATGTCTTACATTTCAAGGTTACTTTAATTAATTTGCACTGGAAACGAAAGTGCAAGTGACCTGAGAAGTATCAACACTCAAGATCAAAGTGTTCGGCGCTATCTGCTACTCTTGAGCTATCCTGATAGGTTCAGGATGAGAGTGGGAAAGCATATCTAACTATTCCGTGGCTGTCATCCTTCTACCGTTTCATCAGAGTCTGTGTTAAGTACAGTATCGACCTAGGTGACCTTTATATCCTCTGTTTATTCCCTGTAGCCCTGTCCAATCAGTTAAAAGTGAACAAACATTCAATTATGTTCAGTTTTGTTCCATCAAGTTTGATTTTCCTTGCAGATACATATCGGCATGACATAAGTTCACTTCAAATGAATACAGTTAGATTTCTGATCAACCAAGGTTTATAGACATTAATTTAATGTTTATTGATGAAACATATTTGTTTTTTTAATCTAAAAAGAAGATGTAAATTCGTAAAGACTTACATGACAGTAAAATATAGCAAAGGTTTCAGAATGACTTGCTGAAACAGTATGAAGTCTTAATATTAACATTGTAATAAAATGTGACATTTACCATTTTGGTTTCCTTGTAAAGGTTACACAATTTGTGTGAAAAACATTAGGTGTACAGAAAACTCGTAAAGATAAGTTAAAACTTCACAAAGTTTAACTTGTAAGCACATCGTCCCATTTGGCATTTAGTGAAATTGTTATTACATGTAATCAGTTTATACCTGTTCAGTTCGAACTCTTAAAACATCTTATCTGTTTTATCATGATCAATGAAAAAAACAATATCTTCACCCTTGGGCCTCATTATCTGCAATGGCATAACTTCAGATTATAAATAAATGTTATACAAGTTAGGTAGAAATTTGAACAATCATTGGAAAAAAGCCTGTGTATAGACGAGTTAATCAATTGTCCTATAAAATGAAACATAATCATAATTATTTGATAAGTATATCCAAAGAAAATGTAATTGAATGGACACTAACTATTCGAGTACATTAGAATAAAAACATTGATGTCATCATAATTGGTGTACTTAAGCTTAAAACAACTTAAGATTAATAATTTTGGATCTCATAATATGTTATCAATTCATCTGACGATGGTCTTTAAGTATGAGATTACAAAACCTGCCAACAATGTTGTGCATGAACCCCTTAAATATGCAATTTTAAGAGTTAAACCCTAGGTTATTCAGAAATAGCGTTTGTAATCACTTGCCTATTACACGAAGTCTGACCTTCAAGTGAACCGTGAAGAATGAGTGCATGATTATATGAACTATACTATTGCGTTATTTTGTCTCATATCCCATCCATAATTGAGCTAAAATTACATGTTATCATATCACGCATACTTATTTATTCATCTTAGATATGAATACAAATTCTTCCAAGACGGAAAACATTGTTTGACCTTATCATTTTAGTAAGTGTATCAGGATAATTGGCAAGAATAAAAACATGTTTTAGCTGGTAAAGATGTTGTTGCCTTTAGACATACCCAATATCATATTTTTTTAAAGATTTCACTCCTGTAGTTTTGATTTATTTATAATTATAATTGTTTTGCTCCCATTATTTATTTTAATAGACTTTATTACTTATGTATGATTTTGGATTGATGCAATATACGAAAACACAGATCTATTTGAAGATGAACATAAACTTCTGTTATCTTCACCATGAAGATGATTTATAAACGATTTCTAGGAACTATCATTCATTCGAAGATGAGGTATTTGAATGTCTTGAATAACTCGTATTACATTTCTAGTAACTACTACCAGGCTATGCCAAGATCATTCACTCTACTAAGTCGACATTAGTATTTATAATGTGAGCTTATTTATAATGCTTGTGAAAGCACATGTCAACAGTAAGGGTGAATTTTAGTTGTTTTGGCTTAAGATGACAAAGTTTTTAAATTTTCATATTGCTATAGTTATCACAATTAATTATGAGTAAGTGACAATGTCTTTTATTTATAATGTTTTTTAAAAAAACACCTCCTGCTAAGCATCAAGTAAAATATTTTCTAGGGCATGATACATACAAAGCAACCTTTGCAATGAAAATTATAGATCTGACACGTAGGCTCGTATATGCTCTGTTAAACATGATTTGGCACTGACTTATATTTTCAATAGAGATACAAAAACTGAACTACATGTATTATTGTTCTTTGATAACGATGATGATGATCATTATGCTGGTGATTATGATTTTGTTTACATGATATTTGAAAAGGTGACGAAAGTTACCAATATTCTTTTCCTCAGGTTATTCTGCCATTCAAGGCAATATTGAACAAATAATTAATGATAGAAAAACCTACTTAAATGTGTCAGGTACATGTATACAATTAAAGCATATGTATGATCACATTATTAATATCAACGTCGCTTCTCTTGCAAGTAAACCAAGTATCAACTTTCTCTGGAAGATTTTTCAGTGCACTCTAAGTAAGTGGGTTGATCAGGTGTCCTATTTAATTCAGTTTTTTTGTGATATACGAAAAATATTCTACTTCCATCTGATTAGTTACATAATTTGTGTATAAGATGATGTGGTGTTCTGCGAAAAAAGCACAATCATTGCTATTTCAATGTTCTCTGTTTAGTCATGTCCGAACAGGATGAAATTTTGTTGTTAAATACTTTCTATGATCTTTCGAAATTCTTCAAGGCATAAAATAGCTATTGAATTGCAGAGCAAAGATGTAAGACGCTGGAGTGTTCTTCAACTTTACTACAGTTTGAGACAGGTGCGTGTTATCTGATCTCCTTGACTATACAATAATCTGCTCTACTTCATTTCTTTAAAAATAAGTAGCTTTGCTTGCTTTGACATTTGAGTTAATCATTTTGAACAGGAATGCGTGAACAAGTGTAAGCTGAAACAAAATCCCCTTGTTCTTGTCTTTACCTCTCGATGATCTTCTTGATCAAACAGGTGGATGGTTCATTGTACTTATAACGTCTTTTTTATAAAGGTAAGGACGTAGGTGGTAGATGAAATCCTCTGTCTTATGTATTTGAAGAATTCTTTGTAAATGACTAGTTTGGAAAATTTAAGATGTTAAATATTCAGTCATGATCCTTTTCCCTCTTCTAGATTCATCAGGTCTCTCTTCGAGGGTTGCGTGCTGTGATATGAATACACAAGATAGCTGATTCTTATTTGTATGGTATTTTTTATTGATATTTTCGGATTGTGTGGTACAAAGAGGTGAAATAACAAAAGCACAATCAAATTTAATACAGTTTGCTTTTGCCAGTCTGCCATGTTATCGACGGCCAGGCGCCAGAATTTAGTATCATCGGTATCTATGTATATGCAGAGTGTGTAGAGTTTAGAGATGTAAGAGATAAAACGGTCTATCATGAAACAAACTGATGAAGTGCGCTTGTTTAGTTTTCAGTCCAAATCTGTCCTTATTGCAATTTACACACAAAGAGAAAATTTCTTTAAATCCTGATATAAAGTAAACACATTTTGTCATGTTTGATTAATCTGTAATATGTAATAGAAATTATGAACAAATGAGTTTTATAAACAGGTATTGTGCTTCTATTTGAAGATAGACTTTACATGAGAAATAAGTTCCTTATGATAGATACGTTGGTAATTGATTATTTAGTAATATAAAGTTATGAAAACATAAACTCGGAAACACACACATATATACATATATTGGTAAAGATTGTGATTTGAAACTCTTATTCATGTATAAGACAATACCATTGTAATAATTATAGGATTGTGTCTAGAAGATCCAGTGAAAAGAGTGCGTGCATTTTTGTCCGAGAAAAATGTGAGCTGATTATCTGTGTGTTATAAACCATTGTATCTAAAGGTCGATGTAGAATATCTAGCTGTAGCATGAACATATGGCTTAATAAATCAATGTTTCATATGGTAAGTGTACTGTTTGAACCCTGTTCGGATCAACCCTGTAACACTTGTTTTCCCGAGCAGGTGCGTGTCTATATTGTCGTTAGAACAATGTAACACTGGATCTCTTTCTTGAACAACACATCTGACGTCAACATACAATTGAGATATTGTGACCAAGCTTCAATCAGTTGGGAAATGAATTGTTGTCCTCTATTTTATTGTTTATTTCTATAAAAGTTTTTAAAGATTACCACTATACGAACATTCGATAGTTAAATTTGTAAGTATAAGGTTCTTGTAACATATCAAGAAACACATAAACTATTCATATGTCACATGTTGTATGTTCATGATATACATGTACGTACCGAAAATAAAGATCTAAAGCTATAATGTAACTTAAATTCAAGAAATAAACACCATTACACTAATTTTAAACTTGGTTAAGTGCGGATCAAAAGATGTCAATTTGATTAACCCTTATTCATTTTTGTCTGAAATGTCCTGTTTGAGAAAAATAATAAAGAATTACGCCATTACGACAACCTATTTAATCCTTTCATTTTGTGAAAGGTTTTATATGACGATAACATGAATATTAATAATACAATTGGAAAGTCTGTGAACTTTGAGGTTTCCATTATCACAATGATCAACCTGATTATACAGATAACATGCAAAATCTTTTACCTGAATATTATGTTAGTAACTGTAACAAACGTTTTTTTATATGAAAATCGAAATTCATATTGATATACTCCATTTTTCGTTCTTATGCTGCTTTGTAAAACTTGCAACCGCAAGGTTAAAGTTATTGTAAAATATATTTCACATACGTGAAACATCATTTAGCTAAACCTGATCATCCGTGGGTGTATAAAATATATGTCAGATTTGTGATGTGTCCATTTGGTGAAGTCCTTATCATTTGACTTCAAGCAATGAATTCTTAGGTTGATAATTTACAGATTCGTTTTTATGAAACAGAAATATTGTCTTTCAATAGGTTACAATTTTTTTCTCGGAGATACTTATATTTTCCCAAGAAACCTTGCTTCAGATGCTTTGATAACTCGAGTCAACTAGGTGCAACGGGTATCTCTTCCGAAATGATTTGTAATAACAGCACTTTCTTCTCAATAAACAATGTCAGACATTTCTGAAGAACCATTGGCTGTAAGGACAACGTATTGCATCAGTGAAAAGGTGTTCTCAAGCAAGACAGTGACAAATAAGAGTACGTCATTTTGTCTTTTACTACATACTATTCGTAAGACATTTTGGAATTGAAAGATACATCTACATTTCTTTCGTTTACAGTTAAATGTTTCGATATTGGTACTTATATCTACAAAATTAATTAAAATCTTCACATGGCATCCTAGATTTATAATATAATTGAACAAAAAATAAGCATTGTGACGGTATGACATTATGCATGTGTAGTTGTATAATATGTCTTCTAACAATAACGTAAAATACAATACTATGATTCTCGATAATACTCATCTATTGACTCCATATATACCTCCTTTAAGTTGAAGGTTGATCATGTTGTTATTGAGTGCTATTTAAAACTTGTTTGACCATATGAAAGTATATCTGATCATTCCACGACAGTCCTAACTTCAACTGTACAGACAGAAGTATTCTATTCAACATCCTCTTTATATGGCTTTGAGTCATGTCAAGATGAAGCATGTTATCATCCATAGTCATAAACAAAACGCCGCTACTGCAGTGTGTCATTTAATTTCCTGCTTACTAAAATAGCCACACGAAGATTTTAGCTCGATAGACAATTGGCTTCAGTTGTGGCTCGAGTGGAAATATATATGATGGTATAGCAGGATGAATTTCTACATATCGATCATTTCAACCTTGAAACTATGTAACAGAGTGCGTAGGCACAATACTTAATTGACTATTACTTTCAGTGCACATGAGTAATATGTCTCCAACAAAAATGAATATTCATATCATCTGTAATCGACATTACATAGCTCATTTCTTGATTTGCATCTACGATGCAAAAGTGCTTGTTATATCATGTTTATAATGAGTCGCGGTTTCGTCATGAACTCCATTTTAAGACCCCCAATGCAAAGGTTAATCATAAACTAATCATCAATGAATAGTTAAAAGGACACAGGTCAGAAGTACTCTGTAGCCTGGCGTATATAATAATACAGTTCACCTTCCAAACCATACATGAACTTCCACAGAGGTAGACCAAGTATTATCATGTTGATACAAAATCTGTCGGAATTATCCAAATTTGAGGGTTAGAATAGAAGAAGTCTGATGTATTGCAATGAAACTTCTTTGTGCAATAAGCAACACTGTTCAAAAGTCATCATTTATTCAGCTTTAAGCTATATTTAGCTCCTTACAAAAAGGTAATTTCTTACATGAAATACAATAAAGAGGAACACTGAAAAAAAGCAGAGGCACCTAGACTTGCCATCATTTTAATCTTTTATTGTTTTTTCCTTTATGGTCTGGATATGAGACTTATTCAGCTACTGAATCATGACAACGGCATTGTGGCGTTATCAAACGACATGGTCACAACAGACCACGCTTTGAGCGGTATAAACAATTACAATAATCATCAATGTTATTTTAGGAGGTTTATGGTTAACAGGAAATAATGCATTTGCAGCAGTGAGACAACAGTACACGAGAGTGAGTGAGTGAGTGAGTTATTGTTTAGCGCCGCTTGGGCAATATTGCAGCCATTAGCGGCGAGAAAGTTAATGAAATTGCCTAAATATGAAAATGATTGCAAAAGCAGATAATGGAACAGCGCGAAGGCTGAAAAACATCAGCATAATATCACAAAGTTGTTAAAAGCTGATATATAGTATTAAAATTTATAACTTTTCAAAAGGCTCGATTTCCTTAAGAAAATCTAAAATACGGTGTTCACCGAAGTGATAAAAAAGTTGTGAAATGGAAATATTAGGGTAAAATGTTTCCCTGATTTGGGCTGTGTCCCAACACTCACACAATATGTGTTTCACAGTGAGGGGACATTGACAGGGTATACACATAGGGGGATCTTCCCCCTTTAAAAGATAAGAATGAGTTAAATGAGTATGTCCAATACGACATCGTCGAAAGACACAAGCTTCCTGCCGGGTAAAAGAAGAAAGAGATTTATAACCTAAATGAGGTTGAATGGTATGAAGTTTGTTATGTTGTTGCTGGTCCCATTGGGACCTCCAACGCTGTTTAATGTAGGATTTAATAGCTAGTTTTGAATCTGTATATGGACTTTTAGTTGGTGAAATAGTTTTAAAGTTTAAAGCTGCCTTCGCGGCTGTATCAGCTTTATTGTTGCCTCTAATACCCATGTGGCTAGGAAGCCAGCAAAAGACAATGTCGCATTGAAGAAAGGTATTATGAAGTTTTAGAATATCTCTGATCACGGGGTGATCAGTTTTACAGTTTTTGATAGCCTGCAAGCAGGACAAGGAATCACAGAAAATAATGTAATCATTTGGAGTTGAATTTTTGATGTGCTGATGTGCCTTCAGGATGGCCTTTGCTTCAGCAGTAAAGATACTGCTGCCGTCATGCAGCCTTGAAGCGTAAGTTGTTGAAGGTGTAACAGTTGCTGCTGCAACTGTAATGCCATCCTTAGAGCCATCAGTGTAAATTGCTTTGTAATCTGAACAGAAATCGCGAAGCTCATTGAAAGCCTGCAGGAAGATTTATTGATTGGTGTTAGATTTTTTGTGTGTGCTTAAGCTAAGATTAACACGGGGCTTGACCAACTGCCATGGAGGAGTGGCAAGCAGACCATATTCTGCTATTGTTGTTAAATCAATATCCGATTCTTCGACATGCTGTTGAAGGCGGATTCCAAGAGGTGGAATTGCTTTTGGCTTTGAAGCATACAACTGCTGGTATTCTGGGCTGAATACGCAGTTGTAGGCAGGATTTGAAGGATTTGATTTAAGTTTTGTTATATATTGGAGTGCTAGCTTGATGCGCCGATCTGCTAGAGATGGCTCATCAGCTTCAACATAAAGGCTTTCAACAGGTGAAGTTTTAAAGGCCCCAAGACAAAGTCTGAGACCCTGGTGGTGGATTGTATCTAGCATTTTGATATAAGAGGGGCGGGCAGATCCATAGATTATGGATCCATAATCGAGTTTAGAGCGGATGAGAGATCGATAGAGATGAAGAAGAGTTTCTTCATCTCCACCCCATTTAGCGTTAGATACGACCTTTAGAAGGTCCAAAGCTTTAAGACATTTAGCTTTAAGGTTTTTGATATGAGGGATGAATGATAATTTACTATCAAAAGTAAGACCAAGAAACTTGGCCTCAGGTACGACCTTGATTGGAGTTTTATCCAGAAAAAGCTCTGGATCTTTGTGCATTTTGCGCATATTGCAAAAATGCACACATGATGTTTTAGCTTTGGAAAACTTGAAGCCGTTTTCCAAAGCCCATTTGTGGATTTTATTTAGACAGAGCTGCAGCTGCCGCTCAATTGATGGCATATTCTTGCCTCTGCAAGAAACTCCAAAATCGTCCACAAAAAGTGAACCATCTGTGTGATCGTTTAATACTTTAGCCAAGCTATTGATTTTAATGCTGAATAATGTAACTGATAGTATACTTCCTTGCGGGACACCCATTTCTTGATCAAAGAATTCAGAAAGAGTGGAACCCACACGGACCTTGAATTGGCGATCATGTAAAAAATTTGAGATAAAATGAGGCATTCGACCCCGCAGGCCGAATTCAAATAAGTCTTTGAGGATGCCATGCTTCCATGTGGTGTCGTATGCTTTTTCCAAATCGAAAAAGATTGACACAGCATGTTGCTTATTGATAAATGCATCTCTTACGAAAGATTCTAATCGAACAAGATGATCAGTTGTACTTCTTTGTTTACGGAAACCACATTGAATGTCAGTAAGTAATTTGTTGGTTTCCAAGTAGCAGACAAGACGATCATTGATCATCCGTTCCATAGTTTTACATACGCAACTAGTTAAGGCTATAGGACGATAGTTGGAAGGATCTGTGTGATCCTTTCCTGGTTTAGGAATGGGGACGATGGTGGCATTGTGCCAACAAGATGGGAAGTCACCCGTTTCCCATATATGATTATATACCTCAAGCAAAACCTCAAGGCAAGATTCTGGTAGATGTTTTAATAATTGATAATGGATATTGTCAGGACCAGTAGCTGTATCGTGAGCCTTGGAAAGTGCTGTTTTAAGTTCTGACAAGGAGAAGTGCTCATTATAGTCCTCCCCATTATCAGATTTGAAATTAGGTTTTTGTTTTTCTTGAACCTTTTGATATTTTTGGAATTGAGGAACATAATTTGCTGATGAAGAATTTTTGGAAATGGTTTCTGCCAACTTATTGGCAATGTCGGTTTTAGCTGTAAGGAGGTCACCATTGACCTTGAGATGTTTTATTGTTGATTTAGAACCTTTGCCTTTGATTTTACCAATCATATTCCAGACTTTGCTCATAGGCGTTCTGGAATTTATTTTTGAGACATAGCCTCGCCAAGATTTGCGTTTTTCTTGATTGACTGTGCGTCGAGCCTTGGCCCTGGCTTTGCGGCAGCCATCAAGATTACCTGGAGTTGGATGTTTATTGAACTTGCGTTCAGCCTTTTTGCGGGCTTTGATATCTTGCCTGCAAGTATCATTAAACCATGGTTTAACAATACGAGGATTGGACGTTGATTTAGGAATAGTTTCCTCAGCAATTTCTATTAATTTATCTGAAAATGTTTGAATAGGATCTTCAGATTTTAATATTGATTTGAAATTTATGTTTTCCCTGCAGAGGGATGAAAATGTATCCCAGTCTGCTTTTGCAAATTTCCACTGAGGATTGTGTTCTTCAGGTGAAGGCAGTGCAGGCTCCAGTACCACTGGAAAGTGATCACTACCACACATATCCTCGTGGACTGACCAAGTGAAATCGTTAAGCAAAGATGGGTCAGTAATTGATAAATCAATTGCAGAATATGTTCCTGAAGCAGGATGCAAGTAAGTATTTGTCCCATCATTAAATAATGAGAGACCATTATTGTCAAGAAAATCTTCAACTTTTTTACCCTTGTCATTGGTGGAATTACTTCCCCACAAGGGGTTATGACTATTAAAGTCCCCAAGAATGACACATGGCTTAGGGAGTTGTTGAAATAGATTATCAAGATCTTGCAATCTAAGGGTATCTGATGGTGGAACATATATTGAACATAATGTTATGGTTTTAAATAAGCTGAGTTGTACAGCTACAGCTTGGAGTTTTGTTTTGAGAGGGATTTGACTGTGAATCACTCCTTGTCGAACAAGGACTGATGCACCACCCTTGGCCTTTTCTAATTCCGCTGAAAAGGCATTATAGAAAGTAAAGCCACGCAAAGTGGTATTATCCGATTGTTTAAAATGGGTTTCCTGCAAGCATATTGCCTGAGGATTATATGATTGAGCAAGTAAGGAAAGCTCATTAAAATTGGCTTTAAAACCACGACAACTCCATTGGAGAATTGCCTTAATTAATAAAAATGTGGAAAATATATACATTTTAAAATTATTCTAGGAGCCTGGAGAGCTTGCGCCCACCTGGATCCTCAGAAGATGCTCTGTGCCGCGATGGAGAGAGACTTGTTGACCTGGAAGGACATGGGGATTCGTCCATGTTCTCGTCCAGGTCCAGGTCCTGGAACCTGTTTGAAACACTGACAGGATTCTTGTCAGCCTTTGAGACCCTGTCAGTGGTTTTGTGCTTATTTGAGTTCCTGTTTTTGTTTTTCTTTTTGTTTTCATTTGATGGAGAAGGAGGAGATTTAGGAGCCAAAGGAGTTGTTGGGATATTAGGGTTGTATATTGAGTTTTTATCAGAAGTGGTCATGGTGATGTTGTTGTATGTTTGAGTTTGAATAGTGTTAGGTTTTGCTAGTTGTGGCTTGTATTTGACTGGCTGTGGTTGATTGAGCCAGGTGGTGTCGGTCTGGATGGCAACTGATGCCCTTGATTTTGGAGTAGCTGCAGCTGCAGCATAGGAAGCTTTCTCATTTGCAGAGAACAGTTTCCTGGCTTCCGCAAATGAGATATTTTTTTCAGATTTGAATTTAATTATTTTACTTTCTCTGATGAAAGTAGGGCATTGTTTGGAGGACGCCATGTGGGGCCCTTTGCAGTTTGGACACACGTGAGGAGCTTCACAGGTGGAGCTATCATGGTCCCCCTTACCACATTTCTGGCAGACCATGCTACCACGGCAAGAGCGGGAACCATGTGCAAACTTCTGGCACTTAAAGCACCGAAGTGGGTTTGGAATGTATAGTTCCACCTTGATGAGGAGATACCCAGCCTTGATGTTAGGAGGGAGTTTGGAAGTACCAAATTCCATCAAATAGGTGTTTGATGGAAAGGTCTTGTTCTTTTCTTTATCCTTGTAAGTGAATCTCTTCACATGTGTGATGCCTTGGGGTTTGAGCTCTTCCACAAGCTCGTCCTCGGACATGTCGGAAAGGACCCTGTCCCTGTCACGAACAATGCCCTTGCAGGTGTTGAGAGAACGGTGAGGGGCGACTTTAACAGCCACCCCAGCAAAATTTGTGAGTTTGAGAAGATTTGAAGATTGTTGATGAGTATTACACTCAATAAGAAGAGAGCCAGTGCGCAGTTTAGTAATGTTTTTAACTGTACCAGCAACTCCTTTGATTCCTTTTTCAATAGCAAAGGGATTAAGCTTAAGTGGCTCGCCACCATTGCTGCCTCCCTCCATCATTAAGAATCTTGGCCATGATTTGTTTGATTCCTCATCCGAAGATGAGGACGTTGATAATGCCTCAGTTTTGCGCTTCTTAAGGGATGCTATGGTTGTTTTAGGTGTCTCGCCAGTGCTGCTCCCCACCCTCCACGGAGTCCAACAAGGGGATGCCAAGTCTTTGTGGGTCTCCAACAAACTGACACCAGGGCTACAGCACTGACATACTCCAATATGAGCGTTGCCAATGCTCTACTGGATTGACCCATTGGCCACTGCCTTCTTGGTGTTGGGTATTGGAATGTTGAATTAATAAAAAAGGTTATGAGCGAGTGAGTTGAATAAATAGATAGATAAGCTTGATTGCTTATATTGTTTTGAAAAGACAATTGATGATTGAAGCTTAGAAAAGAGAAAAACACCAAGGGCTTAGCATGACCAGCCGATTGATCAGATTGGGCCCATCTGACCTCCTGTCTAACTGAAGTTAGGGTTAAAGTGGTGTGTTGGCGGGCACACCCGCAGGCATACACCAACCTCAACCACCAGAATCCCTTCCTCCACCGACACAGGTCGCAGTCCACGGCAAACAGACCGCCCCATTTTAGTCGCCTCATACGACAAGCATGGAGTACTGAGGCCCTATTCTAACCCGGGAGCCCCACGGGGTCAGTACACGAGACCTCAACAGTACAAACCCAAGAGTTGAGCAGTGAGTGACATGAGATATTCATTAGTTCTGATAGCATCAGGAAGAGAGTGTGAAAGCCACTGTCTGCAGGCCGTCCTCATATCGTTTCATCAGAGTCTGTGTTAAGAAGAGTATCGACCTAGCTTACAAGTGATCCTCTGTTTATTCCCTAGAGCCCTGTCAAATCAACGAGCAGTGAGTGTATGAAAACATACTTCATGGTTGACACTTTGTTTTGCCCTTTTGGTACAGATTTACATATAAATCTACAAAAACATAATGTAAAAATCGATATCTTTCAAATATAAATCATGAAAAAGCGTTGGTATAATCTAATGTAACTGAAGCTTTAACTGTCGCTGCAGTGTGGCTCCCGGAAGACCACGCTGCCTGTTTTGAAGGAAGCTTATTTTAATCGCACTTTATTCAGAATTTAAGCTAAATAATTAAGTGATTTAATCCAAAAATGAATGTTAAAACAAATTCGATAAACATTAAACTTGCCATTTGTTTTTTCCCTGTTTTTTTTTATCAGTCTATTACTAGATTAAAAATAGAACAGTATGGAAAAATGGTTTCAGGTTGTTGATTAATTTTTGGTTACAGATATCTACGTTAGTACAACACAAGACCTCAGTTATCGGAAAGAAAGCTTAGCGGAAGTAATCTCTCAAACTTCACTTTCGGCCTTACTTTCCACTCAGCTTTCTTTCTTCAGGATTTGAAATGCAAAGCAAAACCTTGCTTTCATATTTGAATCTTAGCAGAGACTTTGAAGGGTTAAAAAAAATGTAATTTTTTTAGACATACAATGTATGCACATGTATGATGGCACTAATTTGCTGATCATGTATTTGAGGGGAGTTCAAAATGTTAATTGTTATTATTCTCAAAATTGTTTTCATACATGATCGACAAATTAAAACATAAGTCAGATTCGTTCAGACGATTTCACTGAAAGTTAGATATTTTATGGATATTTTATTCAAGATTGCTAGAATTTTTTTAATAAATATATGACCTTTTCTTTTTATTCCATCGTGCCGATATTCAAAAGTTTACCACACAATCCAAAAGTATTGTTAAATTATGATTATTTTACCTTTTGTCGATTGTTGATAATTTTCAGTCCTGATGGAGTTTATTAATTGACCTCAAACCTAAATTATATACACAAAGAACTTAGTTAAGCACCCCCCTATGTTTTCAGAAAAAGCTTCTGCTAATAAACCATACAAAGTTCCAGAAAAACAATTACGGTTTTTCAATAGAATGATTATTTAGCAATGTAGAAATGAAAACTTCCCTTAATTTACGATTCACTGTCTCTTGATAACTTATTTCTCCCGACTTGGTATTTTTGAAAATCCAAGTTTACTTATAACTGAAAATGAAAGTAAATATTTTTTGCTGCAATATGATAATGATTATCCTCTTGACTGAATTGATAATTTTCAGTAAGGACTTCTTAGGAAATGTTAGTCGTTAGAGCAGTATGAGCCTTCAAAATCACAAAATTGTCAAATATCAAATTTCAAAAAAGGTTCCCTAAGAAAAAACTGGCGACTCTTTAAGATTATGGCTTATCTTAAGGGAGAAGAAGTGTTTGACCCACAAGTCCAACTCAAAGAATCTCAAATTTACTCACAGATTAGAAAAATTTCGAAATTTTCTCTATTATGGTTGAAAAAAGTACTGAAAATTCAATGTCCTGCTAGGCTTTTATCGTGCATGATGAAAAAGGTTTCTCTAATTGAATGTCAACTAGGGATCAAAAATGTTATTTTGATTGAAAAAATCCAAGGTTTCATGCGTGGTTTCTCACCAAAGACAATAGTTATATTTTGCCAAATTTCAGTGGTCTCACATTTTTTCTCATATTTTCAATTATTTGGTATTATAAGGATTTTTACGTCAATTAAATAGCACATCAAACGGCAATTGTTATATCTAAAGTTGTCAATACATCAAACATATCACAATTTATCACATTGTACAAAATGGGCGGTGCTTAATTAAGTTCTTTGTGTATAGTACATAATAAACATACATCGATACTAAAAGTCATTGAACAAACTCGAGGTACGCAGCTGTACTTTACGAACTGAACTTTTCTGCTGGGCAGGTGCGTTCTCTCTGATATCCTTGAACATACAATTTCTGTTCTACTTCCTTCCTTTGAAAAATGAGCATCTTCATATGTTCTGACAATTGAGTTTATCATCTGAAATAGGAATGCGGAATTCGGTTAAAGCTGGAACAGAATTATCTTGCACTGTGTCTATCTTGTGATTGTTCTTCTTCTTACAACAGCTTGAGGGCAAAATGAACTCATATTTTCAATCTTAGAAAATTCAGAGATTGTCTTCTGACAATCCTGTGATATGTTTTATAAAAATCAATTTAATCATATCTGATGGTTGAAACTTTCAATAATTCAATGTTAAACATCCATAGCCTTTTGTTTTTCAGGGTCTTTTAACCAATACATTGGTACCTCAATAAATCATAATTTAAGAACAGAACTGAATATTCCTTTCAGAATCTCTTTCTGTCTTAAAGCACTTTTCAAATTGTTTTGGCCAAATTTTCTTGACTATCAAATATCAGTCCGTGTGTTTAATACTGTTTATTATGTTTCATTAATTGTTTTATTAATATTTATTTATTTATTGGCATACGTCGTAAAGGTAGTTCAAGTTCACAGTTTAAATGTATTGAAAAGCTCATTCAAACCTTTTTCAGATTCAGAAAGCAGATGGAAAGATAGTAGTTTCACTGAGAAAAGTATCGGTTGATCGTACAGGGTGTACTTGATTTGCTCTACGTTCAAGCTGCTGATTATCTGGCATTACCTTACTTGTAAAATAGAAACAATGTAAAGGTCAAGGAAAGATTGACATAATAAATGAAATATTTAATAAACATAACTCCTAACAAAGTTTCAACTATGACTCAAAATTTCAAATTAGATAAATCATCTTTAATATTGTCAATGCTGTTATAATATCTTATCTATATTCATTTTATTTTGAGATTAGTATAATTTTTTTCTAAGATACATTTGGTAATAAGTATAAGATTAGTAATTGATGTATATCTTCTGTTCTACAATTGTATACATTATTGTCTGTATCGATCGTATGAACAAAGTGCAGAGGCACCTGTGTAATGATACAGGGCAGTTGTGTAACATGACTTACATTTACATGCCCATTAGTCCACCGGCCAATAGGGGTCCCCATGCACCCCCCCCAAGGCAGAACGAGACTAACATTTTTTAAAGCCTTGACATGTCTATTAAGCAAATCTGAATGTTAACAGTGTATAAACTGGGATGAACTTTGTCATTTTTACATATGTTCATGGGTACCCCCATCAGCGATATTTTCTCTGAAGCGACACACTAAAAGGTGGATATCATCATATCTCCAGTTCTAATTATCATAGAACCATAATCTTGGTATCTAAATGTATGTTTTTTAGGTCATAGAAGCCATTAGTGGACCTTTCAGACAGCCAGCATTTGTCCATTTTAAGAAATTTGAGGTTTTTAGTCGCAAAATCTCGTGATTTATGACCGATTTTTCACATTTCTATTTTCACCAACCCTCCAGTTAATGAAAACCAATATTTACATTCTGAGTAATAAATGTAGTATTAGGAGAACTTATAACACTTATTTGTACTTATTTGGCACCTAATAAGGATCCAAAAGAATGCATAAGGAGCTAATGATCGATATTCTACTCTCACTACTATCGTAGAAACACACAGACATTGACTTGGAGGAACCCAATCCATTTTGACAGTGCTTCCAATTCACGGTTCGTTTAGTCTTTTCACCTTGTATGACAAGCTTCTCACCACAGCCTCGCCTGATGCGTTCCATGGCCTGTAGATTGACAGTGACAAGACTTTAAAAATAAAGAATGGAAATAGTTTTGTAAATAAACATAAAACAATGTACTGTCAACAGGTAAGATATATAACCAGAATGTAATATGATTGAACATTAAGCTACTGCATATCGTTTAAGAGAAAAACAGATCATTTACAAATATGTGTTAAAGAAATCCTGATATTTTTGTCCAGCAAACAATATGTTTCATTCCAATAGAAAGAGAATCTTCATTTTTTCTTACCTTCACAGAATCTGGTATGTACATATCTGTGCTGAATACTGCATCTCCATCCCTGTACATGATGCTGAAGACCTGCTCACATATCAGCATGAAGTTACTTGGGATATCTTTCATCATGTAAAAGCAAGCATTTTCATCATATATTGTGAGAGTTTCATTCCCAGTAGGTTCTTCTACATCATTTACTTCTTTTGTCAGGAGATGAAATAGCTTGGATTTGTCTGTTTACAGAAGAAACCATCAGCAGTTGCTAAACTGTATGGAACAGATGTCATTGGGAATTTAACCAGCTCTTCCCGATTTAACTGAATTCCGAGTTGTTGCAAATCAAGAATAACTGGAAAGCCACATTGTGACTGAGTATGTGTTGTTTGTACCCATCTCTGGTATGCTTCTTGATTTGTGACTATGCCCATGATGCCACTTCCACTGCCTCCTCGAGACTTGGCATGTCGCATGAAAGTCTCTTCCATTGTTTTGTCTACATCTGAGCAGTTTCCTGGAATGAAAGAACGTGCAACACTGCTTTCCCCTTGTTTCAGCAAATCTGTTGCTCCAGGGTGGCTTGATTCTATGTTGAACAGAAGCATTGTGAAGAAACACAAGTACCTTGCGTAGTTTTGTCCACCAAAGCTGAAGAAAATGGGTGTCATGGCATGTATGCAGTGTGCATACAAGGTGAAGTTGTTGTGCTTGACTGCATGGATCAGAGCCAGAAGTACTCGCACATGATTCATGTAAGACAGCCACAGCTGCGCAGTCTTTCCAAGGGATCCTTTTCTGCATTCTTCACAGTAATGTAAGAATCTGTCAAAGTATTCTCGAACTGAATCATTGCTCATTGCTGATTCAATAGTATCAGAAGAACAGTTTGTTACAACGTCCTTCAGAATCTCCTGACCATCATGTGAGAGTTCAACACTCTGACCTTCAAGGTAGTGCCTCATGAGAAGTTGTTCCAAAGCCTCTGTTACAACTTTGTGACAATGAAGTGCCCTGTCATAATTTTCCCCCGAAAAAACACCTTGCAATGATCCTGACCCAATGAGTCCAGCTTCAAGTAGGATATCTGAGAAACCACTTCCAGCCATCTTCTTACCCAACATCCACATAAATGCACATTCAAGATGGAATGTTCCTATGAGAATGATATGGTTTTTGTATCTCTCAGGATTGTTCCATGTGATAAGATAATAAGGATATGCCTTCATACACACTCCCAGAACAAATGTGGTGATAGTGAATCTTTGCTGCACCTCGTCTGTAGCACTTTCAGCATATCGTAGGCATTCTTGTACAGTTTTGTATTCTGTGATGGGATTCGCAATGACCGGGTAGTAGTCAATAGATGTCAAGCTGTCTGGACTTTTGCCAGTCTTGGAAAGGAAACCTGTGATGCTTCTGTGTGGAGTTGTCTTTCCTCCTGGCATAGATCCATAACATTTGCTTCAGGCTAGCCTCATGGAACGCATCTTCACCACCTGGATATGTCACATGTGTGATAGTAAGTTTGTGGCTTTGACGTACTGTCATGTAGCACTCCGGCAATTCTGCTGTCTCAAGATGAAGAGATCGCTCTTTGGTTCTTTCTTTTGACGGCATTTCAACACGGAGACCAGAATGAGACTCTAAGGTCCTGCAATATCCTGCAATATCCTGCAGCATTATCCCATAAGCTGTGTGAACAGAATCCTTTCCAGTAATGGAATTAAGAAGCTGATCAAAATTGTCAAACTCGGAGTGAAAAACTTATCTGGATTCTGGAGCTCTAACAATTTGTGTTGAAAGAAGTGTTGATGTCTCTGCAATTGCTTTAGCTAAGCCAGTCTCCATCTCCAAGGTGTAGGAATAATTCTCACAATGTCCCATCCTATTGAGAATAGTCACAAGTTGCTCACTCCTATAGAGGTGCCTCAGAGTCATACTCAACAGGATGTGTTTTGGCAACTTCCACTCGCCACCAGTTGCAGCCTGTTGATGACCTCGTCTTCTATTACCACACATACTTAGTTGAAAGCAGATCTGTGAGCCTCTTCCAATGCCAGCTGTATGTTTTTCTGTTTTTGATTTTCACTTCGCTAACTGTTTGGATCTGGAATATAGTATAACTTTCGGCATGAGTGATGGTACTTTGTTTCGCTTGCAAACAGATCCTTGCCTCAAATTCTCGTGAGTAAACGATCATCATTTCTCATTTCAGCTTGTTGTTCAAAGATCCTGCCATCCTCCAAACTCAAACCCACAAAGCCCCTCAGTTGTCCAACATCCTTTTACTAATATCTTCTCCTTTTTATCAGAGTTACAGACTATACACTCAGGTGTGAAGATTATACTGTCAACAGTCTGTCTTCTGGCTCTAGATGAGGCATTCTGTTCCTTAGTTTTCTGAGAAAGGCGATTCAAATTCATAGTCAACCTCGGGTAGCATTCTCTGCGATAGCCATGATGAGAAGATAACTTGTCAGGATTTTGAGCACAGATATTTGTCATTCTGTATGTTGAGGTTAATGGTTCAGCAAGTCTCCTCCTTTTTATTTCCTGTAGCTTAGACAGTGTTTCCTCTGCATCTGCTGTGGAAGATAAAGTCTTTATATCACCATAACTGTCTGTTTTCAATCCTGGAACATGAATAACACACACTGATCTCAGGCATGTTGATGTGTATTCTCTTGTCCTCCTCCGTTTCTTGGAGGGTTCACCAGAGAAACTGAACGACTATGGTTTTAAGGAAAATCGTGGAACATGGACATGAGCAAGGTGTCACCATGTCGCAAAAGATTTGAACAACACATAATGCATGTCAATTACCAGGTGGCTGTATGAAAGAAATCACATGTTCCAAACCCTGACATTCCTGCTGCCAATGAGAATCATGGTTGGACTCTTGTTGATGGCAAGCTGGAGCCATTGTGGTTTGATTGCAGGGCTCTACCTGAGCAGTTGATCGACATCCAGGCGCAGCCAGATGGCAACTCTGATGATGATGATGATGATGAAGATGAGAATGATGATGCGACCTCTCATTTCTATGATAGTGATGATGACATGTGTTAGATTTGTGATGTACAGAGATCAGCTGAATCAAACAACCCAGGATGTATTTAATGCAAAATAATTGTAATGTTTGTAATGAAGGAATACATGTGTGGATTCTTTTTCTTTGTTGCCTTTTAATCTATAACTTTTAAGTCCAAATGGCTAACTAACCAACCAGCTAGCTAACTCAAAATACAAAAAGGATAGGGTTCCTCCAAGTCAATGTCTGTGTGTTTCTACGATAGTAGTGAGAGTAGAATATCGATCATTAGCTCCTTATGTATTCTTTTGGATCCTTATTAGGTGCCAAATAAGTACAAATAAGTGTTATAAGTTCTCCTAATACTACATTTATTACTCAGAATGTAAATATTGGTTTTCATTAACTGGAGGGTTGGTGAAAATAGAAATGTGAAAAATCGGTCATAAATCACGAGATTTTGCGACTAAAAAACTCAAACTTCTTAAAATGGACAAATGCTGGCTGTCTGAAAGGTCCACTAATGGCTTCTATGACCTAAAAAACATACATTTAGATACCAAGATTATGGTTCTATGATAATTAGAACTGGAGATATGATGATATCCACCTTTTAGTGTGTCGCTTCAGAGAAAATATCGCTGATGGGGGTACCCATGAACATATGTAAAAATGACAAAGTTCATCCCAGTTTATACACTGTTAACATTCAGATTTGCTTAATAGACATGTCAAGGCTTCAAAAAATGTTAGTCTCGTTCTGCCTTGGGGGGGGTGCATGGGGACCCCTATTGGCCGGTGGACTACATGTGACACTAGTTCCACGCAAGAACTCAATTCCAAGTACTCAATCGACATTCCCCGGTCAATCATTATTCAACCCTTCCAAATGGAATGTCACTGACAGGTGATATAAATTATGTCAATAAGTCCATTGATGCTAATAACCAGTCGACCAAACAATTTACCTAGATCGCTGAATTCTAAATAGAATTCATGATTATTCCATTTTTGATAAAGGTTTTCTGAGATATATAGCAATGGAAAACCCATCTGCTGGTTAATTATGTTCCCAATGTTTATTCCAAATGAAACGTTACATTAAAAAGATTCTCATTAATTATCAAACTTACATGTTTTAATTAGAAACATTAAAAACGTTTAAAAGATAGGAGAAAGCAAGATTGTGAATCTGTAAATATACTTGTCAACAAAAGTTAAGACTCACTTTGCAATAATACTTGAAAATTGAAGCATTGGCTGATATTGTATAAATGAATGAGTGAAAGATTTTGAGTTTTCTTTATACCTTATTGACATGCATTACCCATTTATGAATCTTTTACACCATGTGCATCATGAAAATGTAATGCCAGATGCTGAGGGGAGGTCCATGACACTGAAAATGCGCATATTTACGTCATCATGACCCTCTTGTACGGAGGAAAGTTTTTTTCATCATTGTTGGTGCATACATGTACATGCTCAAACTTGTAGATTGGAGTCACTTTTTCTTAATATTGTTTGCTAATCAATACAGGATTACATCTAGCACTGAGTGTAAATTGTTGTCGTATGGTATCCATAGAGTGGTAAACACAACTTTTTACATGGTTTTACTGGAAGAAATGTAGCAATAGAACAAAGTGACCATACTGTTGAGAAGTGCTCAAGCTACAAATCTGTACGACCAGCTTTTGACATTTGGAAAACATGTTTTTTTTCTTTCACTCCCAGCAAGCACTATGGCGAAAACTCTTGTTTACCATGACAATATGGTAAGATAATTCAGTTTTCAAGATGTTTCATAATAATTTTACAAAGAAATTTTTCTTCGGTCTAGTACTTGGAGGAGAAGTTGATGAAACATGAGACGTTCCCTAGAATTTAACAATAACACTATGTATGCGTTTTATCGTCTCGAAGGCTACAATTCAGACAATGCTTGATGGTCTTACCTTCAAGGATCCATCATCTTCTTGTTGATGCCATACTGGCTGTGAGTATTTCTCTCCCTATCAGGTGGTGCAAAGTTATTAGGACTGAACTGCTTAAACCACAGAGGTACATCAAGTCATTTAATAATTATTCATAATTCATCCTGGCTGTGAGTATTCCTCTCCCTATCAGGTAGTGCAACGTTATTAGGACTGAACTGCTAAAACCACAGAGGTACATCAAGTCATTTAATAAACATTTAAAATTCATACTAGCTGTGAGTATTCCTCTACCTATCAGGTACTGCATAGTTATTAGGACTGAACTGCTTAAAATTGAGGCTAACATTCTCTCCCCACAGGGGTACATCAAGTCATAAAAAGCTAATCCAACCTCTGTGTGAATAAGACCAGATCATTGGTTTCCGAATGTGCACCACAGATAATTTCAACAATTTCAGCCATTGAAAACACTTCCATGTGGTAATAATTGATATTGTCAAAAGGTCATTCAATCAAATGAACATTTGAAGTTGAATCAGTCTTCTATCTTTCTAGCCCACAAAGTCGGCCTATTCAAACAGAGGTTGAATAAAAATGTAATGACATTACATCTGGCTATTCAACATACATATATTATGAATGTGTTGAATATTCAAGAAATAATTGTTTGGACAGCACAATGTTATAAAACTGAGTGTAACAGCACTACGTTCGTGTCGTTATGTAATGATACAGGGCAGTTGTCTAACCCATCTTATAACAGAAAGATCAACCTTGAATCATTGATGTACATGTGATATTGTTTTCACGCGAGAACTCAATCGACATTGTACACGATCAAAGTTGCATAGTGAATGTAAGACATACTGATATTCAAATGGTCATTTGACAATAAGCCCTGGTAACATTTGACCTATGGAACGTTGAGACAGATGTATCTCTGTGTTCAGGGTCAATATCAGATCATATGCACTTCATCTGCTGGCATGTTTGGCTTCTTCCATATAATACAGAATATTCACATCTCGCACATTAACTGGCCTTAGTCATTAAGAGTTAATAGTTAAATGGTTAGATAAATGAAGAAATGAAGTAATACCCAGAACATATTTCCAATTGTCCATTGGTTTTTGTTTATGTGAGTGTTATAATCAATAAATATCGATTACAATAGCTATAAATAGGGCCACATACACAAGTTTATTTGATCGTATTGCCTTTATGACCTTTAGTTTCTCAAAGTGTAGATTATGGAGTCAGAGAGGAAAGTTTGCTGAAGTTTTAAAGTATATGTGCATTTATTGTCGTGAAAGTAAACTTTCAGACATTGATTGATTGTCCTGCGATCAACGATACATCATCTTCTGACACAGGTTATTTAAATTAGGTGCGATTATCCACCTCTCTATCAGTAGGTGCTACACCAGAAGCACTGAATAGCTTAGATTGTTTTGGCTAGATATTCTAGAAACTTGGCGGGTGCTAAATTATAGGGACTGATTTGCATTGTCGGGCTGAATATTCAAGAAATAGTCGTTGGAACAGCACTATGCAGGTTGGCGAAAAGAGACTTGTTCTTGATGTTTGTAATCGTTCAGTGAGACATACGGACAAGACATATGGTACAAAACTCTTCTTTCAAACTATAAATATTAGGTTAAGAATATTTCTGAATTTTTTTTTGAAGGAATATTAATCCGATTTTGCTAGGCTATAATCTGCGTATTAATATAGATAATTATGAACTTATTTTAATGAAATAACATTAACCTTTTCTGGGACAGTGGACTAACTTAGTATTAGGTTTTCAGTAGCTAGTTGTAGAGTATATTCAGACAGATAATCGGCAAAAATCGTAATGTGACTGGTTTATTACAAGGTAAGAATATTTTTTTCAGGAAATGAAAACAACTACCAGTGAAGCATTATTGAAGCACTTATGAATATCAAAGCCTCATTTTTCAGACGTGTTAATCGTTGCCTCGTCCCACCATTCATATCGGAACACTTTTCATAAAATGACCTTTTTGTCTCTGTTAACAATAACTAGAATTTCATTGTGTACATTGCCGTTATATGCAATGCAATTTGTACTTATGATTTAAAATCGACTAAAATTGAAAGAATCTTTTTTATCTTTAGTCTTTTTTCGTTTGACAAAAAAGCTATAAATTTGACTAAACAGTAGGAGATGCAATAATGATTTGTTTACATAATCACTGCACAGTGACATAAGTTTTGTAAGTGTAGTAAGAAACATATTTGAATTGGTCACTTAAAGGAACCATGAAAATGCCAACATGTGCACTTAAGAGCTAAATGATAAACGATCTATGGTACAAAATCCTCATATGCAACTTTACATATTTCCAAAAGTAATACTTGAAACAATTCTGAATTATACGTCATGTTTTTAAAGAAAATAGTGCAATGTTTATCAGTTCCATAAAGCAACACATGTGCTGTTATGTTTGATAAATAAGACACTATGCTTGGTTTCCATCTGTGGAAAAGAAAACCTAAAACATTTGCTGAGATAAAGACATAGCAGCGTCCATATTTTTGCGAAACTGTTCTCGTTTATTAAGCTTTATACAGTTGCATGTTGATAAAGGATGGTTTATATTATCACGAAACTGCGGCAGAAGAGCTGTAAACCCGTCATGCCATGCACCTTTTTCTGCTGATCCGAATAAAGATTCAGTTATATATGTGTTTATTCACTTTATTTTGATAAAAAAGGAACGAAACTTTTGAAATAAATAACAACAAACATTACTTTCATGATTTGAAAAGGGCGTTTATGCAAATACTTAGGAGTGGAATTTATCTTATGACAGAATAAACTATGATTGAGTGAGAAACCCAAAATGATACTATTAGTTGTAAAAAGTTGTGGAATTCATGTTACCTTGAAATTGACTTTCAGTTAATGCAATCTCTATCACAATGTTAGGAATAGTATTTAGTTTCAAATGTCAAACAGGAGTTTGGTAGGGATCAAGGCAGTCTCTCAGTAAATGACTTATAAAACAAATGTTGATAAATATTTTGAAAATTTTGATTGTGTTCAGCAGGGGAATTATGCAAATTGCTTAACCATCTCTAAATGTAATTGCCATAGTCTTCGGTACAGAGCGTTATTTATTTATTTGTATTACATGTACAATCAGAGATAATTTTCAAGCCAACCCAATTATACTGTTATCCAAACTAGCTAGTTATGTTCATGGGAACAATAGAGATGTTACTATCTTCATATTTTTCTTAGACAACTAATTCTAATAGCTGTAGTTTAAAGGGGAAGTAGAACGTTTTTTTGAAAATATTATATTTTAAACTTTTCACTGATAATTGTACCTTAATGCCAAATGTATTATGTTGTTAGTGTCAAAACATTACACAAACCAATCACCTATAGTCAGAGAACGAATGAAAAAGATTCACATTCCATGGACGGCCATTTTTGTGTGAACACCTTTAATTCATTTTGTGTAAGAAAAAAATGACCACAGGGGCCACACCCTTAAAACCTATTTTTATCTTCTTCTGCAGAATCATAAGGCCAAGAAAGCTGTAACTTTGTGTACAGACTCCTTGACTAGATAGGATTAAAGGGGCAGTAGCACGTTTTTAGGGGTAATATTAGGTGATATCAGGAAAATGAACATTAATGGTTCCAATTGAAAGACGATGTGTTTAAACTTATTTAAGCAGTAATAATTCAAATATATAACGTAGAGTTTAGCCATGCGATTCCTTTTTCTTACCCAAATTGAATTAAAGGCCTCCAATGGATTTTATGTGAATCTTCATACTTTGTCCTCTGACTATGGATGATTGACTAAGGTAATGAGAGTTTTGACACTGTCAAAATGATTCATTTAGCCTAAACTTACAATTATCAGTGAATATTTTAAAATATAAACTCTCAAAAAACGTGCTACTGCCCCTTTAATAATTGTAGATTTTGTGACCCTGTGGTCCCGACTACGAGGAGAACCAAAATCAAATGTAAAGCCCGATGAGCTACAGAGCCAATGGCTCAATTTCTTTGATAAAGAAATGATCTAGACATCTGTTCCGAAGTTGTGGAAAAAATGCTCAATAATTGTCAGTATTAAGGCTATACGAAATTTAGCGCAAGTGTCCGCTACGCGGACTATTTATTGTCACTATGCTGAATCAAACACTTTATTAAAAAATTCTTAACACAAACGGTTCTTCTCTCAAATAGCACCATTCATTAGGTCGTATTTGACTCCTTTATTTACTCTGTCAATTCCAGCCAAACCAGTACAAATATGTCTTGATATAAAAAGAGACATGTGCTGCTTGGGTTGTAACTGATCTTCATTAGTGCTTTTCCTAACTATTATTAACACCTTATAGGATTTCTGTATAACAAAATGTTTACAGAAGAAATTTTCTGCACACAGTCTGTTTGTCCTGACAACAGTTTGGCTATTCTTGTATTGGCAGGGATATTTGATCACTTTGGTTTTATTCGTACCGCAGTTGGTTGACATGGGGTTTTTTTTTAGTTCAAAGATTCAGTTTCTGCTTATTTGCATTGTTAAAGGACTGTATACATTACAACATAGAAAAGGAAATAATGCTGATTCAATTGTAAAATAGATATACATATATATAACGTCGTGTCATGATGATCGCCATTTGCTGATATGTAATCGTCCAAATATGTAAACAACAGCTGTTGTTTTTGTTACGTGATATAAATCAGATTGTAATGTTCAAATTATCAAGCAAATATGAATGCATCTCGTTCCGTCCGTTCAGATCTATTTTGCAGATAAAGCAGATGAGTAGATCCATATTTTTCACATCAAATTATATTTATTGATAAATTGAGATATGATGAAAGTTCCATTGGTAAAAAATGCAAAGAAAATTATTGTAGCAATTTCATGTCATTTCTCAAAAAGCCCATCGAAGAAAGGTCAATAATGATCGACATATGTTAATAAACCATGTCAGGAAATGATTCATATTTAATCATAAGTCAATCAATCATTATGTGAAGCTTTGAAGACTGACACTTAAATAATCTGATAAAATTTCTGATGGTGCTATTATCAAATGCTTTCACGCCACACACAAGAGGTTTTTAAGAAACCTAATTTGTCACATTATGTGACCCTGTAAATATGTTTAAAACACACAAAATCTATTATCAGTTTTAAAATCAATCCTTTGCCGTTTTCATAATTTCATTTTAAGTTAATGACTTTGATTGAAATGATTCATGATTGGTCTAAAGGATATACATGCATTAAATAGAGATATAAGGAGTTTAGGATAGATTAACAACCATCTTACGGTGGAAGTCTTATAAAGTTTGTTGGCTGAATGTATTGTGGATTATTCCTGCAATGCTATATAATCATGGTTTGTTGTCACTTATCGATATTGTTGTCCTAGATATCGTGTTTTAATGACGTCTTATGTCAAAACTCTTAAGGATGTGACGTCTAAGAAAATGTTTCTTAGTAATTATTCTGCTCCATGTAATACAGATTATCTGTTGAAACCTATTCTATTTGGTATCGAGTCTAAGAAAGATGGCTAGTAGGATATTGGCTTCCATGTTGAAGTAAGAACCAACTAAGAACTATATCGACTGTACCTAATTACTTTTATTTCCTTTAACAATTGAAGATAATATGAATAAAGGATTTTAACAGCTTACACTGTCTTTAATGTCATCAGAATACGGAGTATTTTAATGGCTCCACTGCCCTTTAAAGAATCTTTGAAGTTCATTTTTGCATTATGATACAAAGGATAAGGCAATAAAACCTCCCATTTAACAAACGTCTTCAAAGATAACCTTTATGAAGCTAAAACACGATCTTAAAGAATTTCAATCAAACATATTACAGTTATATATTCCATGATTTATTCAAAACTATTTTTCTGATTGTTTTTGGATTCGTTATCAGGTTTACTATTACTTTGTGATAAAGTGTTGGTTTTAGAGGTAAAAACGACATTGTACTTTATTTCACAGATGTCAAATCTTTTATGATTTTAAATTATCAAGCTACTCTAACTAGTGCCTTTTGTAACCAAAAATATGGTCATCTCACTTCTCACATTCAAACAAACAAAAATGACTTTCCTTTTTAGAAATAACAAAATATGGTTTTGATCACCAAAATACAAGGATTTAATAAATGCAATATCCAAAACTAGTTCAACGTTATTTGAATGAATTGTCCTTAGTTGGATTGTTATTCTCCTATGAATTACAATAGCTTTTTCTAAAATTTATCATTTATCTTATTAGGTAGTTTTTGAAGGTATTATGTAGTTGGTGCTTAACTATTGATACGGCGTAGGTATACTTTAAAAAACACCTTGTAGGAGTTTTCAGCAGAAGTTTTACCAAATTGCTTGACCATCGCAAGTTATTTGCAAAAACGGTTCAGCACATGATCTCTTAGTGTTGTATATTTATTAAACATGTACCCCTGTGATCAGTGATATGTTTCAACGAATTAATTTAATCAATCTGACGAAGGGGCAAAATTTAACCAAGTATGACACAACCTTGAACAACTAATTATGACAGCTGAAAAACAAATAGAATCATGAGCTGGTATATTTTCAAATCGAGTTAGATGAAGAGGCTGAAATGTTTCTTAGTTTGTCAATAGGGTGGGCTCTACAGGAGAGTTAACAAATTAAGTAAACCTTTCTTTTACTGACTAATTGTTCTTAGTTCATTGTTGACGCATTTTCTGCAGACAAAATATGTTTCTTATGAATAAATTAGGCATCTGGAGAAGATGCGTTTGTTACTTTTTCAAATACATAATTTATTTAGGCATTTCATTATGTAATGTATAAGCAGTAGCATTTTACATTCGAATGCACATTTTTGAATATTGGTTTCATTTTTGGATAATTGATAAAGATAAAAAGCATTACATAGACAGAAAAAGAACAATCATTTCAATGAAGCTGTGGGATATACTGTTTGTAAAAGCAAAATGACTCTGAGGGGTAAGGTACTTCTAGTACCATAGACCTAGAACTTAAAGTGAGTGAGTGAGTGAGTGAGTTGGTGTTTAACGTGTTTTGAACACTATTTCAGTTATTAAACACGTGGATGTTGCCATCAAAAAGAGAGTAGATAGATCAGAGAGAAAGGGATCGAAAGGATGAGAGGAAAGACGGAAAGAAAGGCATAGTGAGAGATAGAAAGCAGGTTTTAGAAGGACTCACATTTGGTCTGGCTTCTACCCGTCGACCTGTCCAGCTTGGGTGACCCTACCAGGAGCATGTAAGCTCCAGCTGGCATAGCTCTCGGGGTCGTCGAAGCACACAAACCACCACACCACGATAAGGTAACGAGTCCAGTGGTGGAGAACTTAAAGTAAACTACATTCAATTAATCCAGGAATTGCAGGGGAATTTTGTGAAAGAGACTCATTACCTTTGCCATTCATTGCAAGCACATTCAAAGAATTGCTGTATATAAATGATAGCAAGAAATAAAATGTATTCAACTTGTACTTTTGACTAGTAACACAAAAGAACAAAACACAAACTGATGTTGACGTGTTTGCTAACTCTATAGCCTTAATCTCATTTTCTTACCATTGGCATGTTGTGATATTTTTGCACTTTACTAAATGCAATAGGTTCTAAGAAATATGGCATATGCGTTTCCTTTTTTAATAGTATATATTATCAGGAAGAGAACCTGTATATCAGTTTGAAACTTCGGGGTTAATACATTTACATTGCAACAAACGTACCATTTTTACTGTTAGTAGAAATAATCAGACTTGTCATATTCCACTCAGAAAACGTAGTTACAAATGTAAAAGCAAACTTCGATATTTGTAACAATCATAACGACTTGATCACCTTTTTTATGCAAACATTCCACTTTATTACCGATGGCAACAACCGAGTACATTCATATAAAGCGTCTAGAACCCTGATAATATAACTTTGCATCACCGGGGCTAACTGTAGAGGAATATGGAGGAAAAGGGGAAAGCATAAATCATTTCAAAGTAGTGGACAAGGAATGAGTTTAAAAGGTAGATAGTTGGCTGTCTGCCAGTCAGATATTAGTTAGAGGCAAATTGTTGCTGGAAGAGCTTCTTTAAAGATGAAGACGACGTTCTTAATGTGTTTGTGTTTTTATCTTTGAAACAACAACGTAATTTATGAAAACTATTGTCCATGTTGAGTTTCAAGGTGTTAGCCTTTTAAGATAAAGAAATATCCACGATATATGTTATTAACTGTCACGTTTTACCAAAACCATTGTACATGTGTCCTCATCTTAAACATCCATGTGTGTTTGGGATGATCGTGGTCTGCATTATTGACATTCTCAACTGTAAGCACCTTACCAGACTTCTGTGTAACGAAATGTTTACTCGAAGAATTGTCTTAACATTGTCTGTGTGTCCTCACTAACAGCTTGCTATATTGGGCAGTGATATTTGTTCAGTTAGGTTCGCCGTAGTTGTCAGGCTTCTGAAAACAAACTTGATTGCATTGGTTGTTTTTTGGGTTCAAACATTCAGTTTATTCGTGCTCGTATTGTGAAAGCATTATAAATATTACAACAAAGAATCAAAATGAAAAGAAAAATCAGTTCAATACTCTAACAGCGTAGACGATACTGATTTAGTCGTAAAATATAATGACGTCATTTATAGAGTTAAATTGTTTTTATTAGAAGTGCATAGATGACCAACATACATTCTTTTTCCCGTAGTAGATCACCTATGTGTCTCATGCCATAATGATGGTTGCCCCAGTGACATTTATGGGGATTTGACGTCTGCCTTCTGGTCAATATTATTCATCATCTAGAGACACCAAACAGTGTTTGGGATTATGAAGTCTTGTTACTTGCTTTGACTCAGATGAAATAATGGAAGAATAATCTCATGAATGTTTTTGTAGCAATTTCTAAATTTTCTTACAAAAACATCAAAGAAATATCAAGTATAAAAGGCATATTTGCATAAACCATGTCAGGAAATGATTCATCAATCGCAAGTCTAACAATCATTTGGACACTGACATACTATTATGTTCTGATGCCTCTGATTACTGATGCTCTCATACCATAAAACAGGACTTTATAAACCTATATTGTCACATTAGTTGTATAAATGTATGATGTGGCCATGTACATGGTCATCTTCCTACGCAGAGCCTAAAAGGCCAGTTTCCAAACTGTCATTTTATGCCTTGCTGCAGAGATTTTACTTTTCTGTGCTGCTATAGTGCCCCTACAGAGTAGAGAGCAAGCACAGAAAACTCAAGGCTATGCAGCAAGGCATAAAATGACATTTTGGAAACTGGCCTTTTTTTGCTCTGCGTAGGAATATGGTACATGGTCAGATATTCACAAAATCCTCTCACCGCTTCATTTTAAGTTGATAACTTAAGCTACGGTAGTAGCAAGACCAACCTTGAGTTGACTGTTTGTTGTCTTTCTGTTTCTATGCCTTACATTCCGTCTGTTCTGTTATCTTTCTATCTCCTTTTCACTGATCTACTCTCTTTTGGAAAACAGCATCCATGTGTTTAATAACTGAAATAATGGTGAAAAGCAGTTTTGTTTTAATGCAATCCCATGTCAAAGCAGTTAAGGATCCTCTGTTCAGTTCATGTGTACATTTTATTGGTTTAGATAATTTCAACATATTGAGATAGTGAATGAGAGTATTTCATGAAAGAATTAACAGGGGAACGTGTTAGAAATTCAACAATACAAACGTTCGTTTGTTGGTTTTATTTTTGCTTCATTTTATTCTGAAGACGTGTGTTCTTTCACTTTCATGTTTTAATACACTATAACCGCCTCTCAGAAGTTTTTTTTACATCAATAACACTCATAAAGGAGAGCTTCCAACGAGTATCTAGTGTTGGAGTGATTGCTAGCATGTTCCAGAAATTAGGACACATTGTGAATTTGAAACGTTTTGTTTAATTTACAGTTGATATTCATTGTATTTTACTTCGAATTTAAGAAATGACTTGTATTTCCTTAAACAACGACGCAACAGATGAAATGAATAATGAATATGAATAGTTTTCAATGCCTTTAATGTCACTAGATGAAGAGTATCTTAATGTCTTGCGTGATCGTTAAAAATCTGTGAAGTTCATAAATGGATCAGGATATAATAGATGATACTATAAAATCGCCTCCTCACCAAAAGGTCTCTAAGATAACCTAAATGGAGCAAAATGCCAGACCAATTTTCATAAGATATATTCCAACTGAATATTCAATATTTTATTCTTAACTATTATTTCCTCACTATGGCGAGTATGTTTGTATTTTATTAGACATAATATACATGTAAGCTAAGGGTGTGATAGTACATTTTGGTATTTCAGCTCTTATACTTCCAGTTGATTAAGCAGATTAGACCAACACATAAAGGTTAATGATTCCTAATCATGTTGAATTATCTAAACGTCTCTGTAGTTTAATGGCACTTTCGCAAATCATACTAAGAGACTTGAATGTCTTGGCGTTTTTTATTAATATGATGTCAAATTTGTTTTTTAAGAAAACGTCCCTTAGCAACATAAGAGAAATGTTTCTGCATAATATAAAATGATACCTAGTTTTATTTAGTTGTGTTATGTGATTATTCAAATCATTTAAAACAACGATTTAATCAAATGCTTCTGTATTTCAGTTTTGCAGTGTTTTCTCAGCAATCGTTTTTAAAGGTTTTTATCGATAGATTTGCGTGATAGTTTAGGATTCTTAACTTTGGTGAATAAATTCACTTCTTTCCTGCTCAAAAATTTTGAGAATTGTAGCAATATCTTTAACTAGGAGAAAAAATTCAATTGTGTCATGTTCATTACTGTCAGAGGAACATTAGGACACCATGACCTCACAAAACTGTTTGTTTTTCGCTGTAGTTTGTCACACTATGATGGTGATGATCTGAATTGCTGTTGATTACGTTAGCTTGTTACAATTTGACATCATACAGTGTCTAACAAGTAACTAACCAAGCGTTTGAAGTTAACAAGAAGACATTTTAAGCTTATTAGGCCTAGTTTACCGTAAGTATGATTGTCATTAGTTTGTCCTTTTAAAACTAAATCTTTTGTGATGAATGGAAATCTTTATTACAAGCAGAACTTGGTCTCTGATTGTAAACCACATATAGCCTTTGTAAAAAAATACAGCATTTATCTTATTTGTATTATTACATTTCAATATTTTCTTTTGAAATTCATTTGGGTTACTGAAAAGGATGCATATGATATTTATTATGATTAAGGTTCAAGCTATAGCATTTAATGCATTTGTACCAACTGGCATGTAATTGGTAGAAAATAATCTGACAGAACAAAACTAATCTATAAACAAATTTATCAATTCTTTTCAGAAGGATTGTTAATATTTTAGCAATAATCATAACTACAATCTAATTAACAGGAGTATCAATAGAAATTTTCCATATATTGTCTCCAACATTAACACAATTTGGAAATAAAGATTTTTAGATCGATATATTCGGAAACTGTGAAAGAAAGATAAATGTTAAACGATTTCATGTAGTGTAATGTACTAAAAACCTCGGTGACCTAATAGCTCACATGGCATTTTCAAAAATCGATAAAGAGTAATCATATTTCAATCAGGAAACATCTGATGGCTTAATAAAATCTCAGCTTTCAGAATACCTTATACATAATGTAAATGATTTTTCATTGATCAAAATGACATTTCTATCTTTTATTCATTAGACCATTTTCTCGTTTATTTCCTTAGGTTTTATAACATGAATAAATCAATCAGAATATATCAAGTTTCCTTTTCAATGCGTTATAAGATGTTAACATCTAACATTTCAAATTGAACCAAACGACAATGTAAACGATTTCCTAACGTAGGTTGTTGTAATTAGATTTTGAAAAAAATTTAAACAAAACCCTCAGTCTGATTCAAATCGACTGGTTTAGAAGGATAAACATAAGGATTAGATAACCTTTAACGATATGAACGATTAAGTGGTTTCTTAGCTTCTCCCGACGGTCTGACGACAGCCGACGTTGGAGCATGTTCTAACATATTAATGCAGACCTACCTGGCGGATATTTGATTAATCCAACCACTACGATTTTAAAGCAGAATGAAAGCAATCATCTAACATGAACATGTCTCTCGCAGTAATAGCCTTCGCCCGTCTCTAGTTGGTCCCGAAAACAAGAGTGCTGAATAGTACTAGCATACTGTAGCTCTCATGGTCACTGAAGCATACCACGATAACGTATTGAGACAAGTAGGTATGCCATGTGTTTCTCCCTGAATAAAAAAACCTAAATATTCCTAAATCTTCACTTTGCAATAGTTGAGATAAGACAGGATTGCTAAGGTTCAGCAGATGCATTCCTCTTATGAAAACTGGATAATTTTTGCAAGGGTTCTCAGCATTTATATGCCCACGATATATCCATGACGTTATTTTAAGACATTAAGTAAGTTCAATAGCAGATTGAACCGACAATTGTCTTTTGAAAACATAAAAACTCCTGTTCTATTAAAGCGAGGAGGTACGATTCTTAGGAGTCATTACTTAATATGATTTCACTTTTGTTTCACCCAGAAGGCTTTTGTTAGTTAACTTAACAATCTTGCAATTTGAAAAGGTTATTGCATGTAAATTAATAATCAATTATCGATTTTAAAACTCTGTGAATGTCTCAATAGATGATGAATTCAGCGAGTTGCAATGATGTCATAGACAGTTACAGTGTCTGTCAACCAATAACCTTAGCGTTTGAAGCTGCGACAAGTACATGATATGATTACAATTACAGTGATACAATGTACAAATCAGTGAATCGGTTTGAAATGCTGTCAGCAAAACAAAGAGGGAAACAACAAGCTTAAGTTTAAACGTATCCTTTGACCTTCAGCTTACTTTACAAAAACTTGTCTATATCAATTACATAGCTGCGCTTCCAAACGCTTTTAAGTTTACTTTCAATACAAATTTGGAAATCTGGATATAGACCCAATTGAGCACAAGAGTCGTCAGGAGATGGCATTTTCCAATGATCCCCAATAAATCAGAATGTCTACCTTAAATTACCTTAAACATTGTTAAGAGGGCAAAATCATTTATAGAAATTCCAATTCCGTTTCAATGTAAACACCAAAAACTAAACATCCGATGAAGTTGAACCCCCAAAAAGCACATCTACACATGCACACTGATCCACATACCAAGAGTTCTCAGTAAGAAGTAATGTCGCCTGATGAAATATTTGTTGCTTGCCGTAACATTTTTGTACACTTGAATATTGGATTACAAATCCAAGTGGAACAAGGTTACTATAATGACTTAACATATTTTTCTGTACGTACAAACAGATTATTTTTCCAAATTCAGGTAACAATATCAAAAAGATTGTTGCTTCAATGTCATCAATATATCTGTGTCATGTTCTAACCAACAATTCAGGTGTACAAGCATTTTGCACTTGGACAAACTAAAAACAAACAGGAGTAAAGCTATATAAATGTTTTCGAGAAGAACAAGTTTTTCGTTTAATGATAAATATAGTTCAACAAATATACACAACATCAGCTGGAAATAGCAGCACTGATGTTTTTTCAGGATGAAATATATTTTCTTTGACATGAAAAGTCATTTTCAAAGTGGGATTTCCTTTACTTGTGGTATAATTATACGCGATTTCTTTATTTCTTTAAGTAGTTGTATTGCAAAAGCAACAAACAATGATGAAGCAGATAAATATATATAACACATACAATCACAGTTTTTAATATACATGGTTATTTAAAGGGGTTCAACATTTACAGAAGCTTTTTAGAAATAAATTATATTTTCAAGTATAACACATAGATAATAGATGTAGATGCAGGCTTTTCGATAGAACTGTCACGAGGAATGTTACGTATTACTACTATTCAATGATCAATTAAGAGTGTGTGGTAGTAAAGCAGTAAGAAACATGTTTCAAAATATAAAGTCAACATGAGAAAAGACAGATGGGTACACAATTGGATATCGTGACTGCTTGGGTACATACGATTACATTAAACAAACGTAAACAAAGTAAAAAGAGTATTTTTGAATAAAATAAAGTAACAGCTTGTGTTAATGCATGCATATTGATAACATACATATACAAATTAAATCTTAACCAAAATCATGATTTATACATTAATGAAGGCTGGAGATGAAATTTAAAAACCTCAAACCACATGTTGCTTTTCATGATTGCTTTTTTAAGATTCTTTGTTTTTGGGAAAAATTTTCACATACTAATCATTGTGTTTTTACCTTAGAAAAAGATTGTAAAACGTATCTTTTACTTCGAGATATATTCAATTACAACATATTGACATTGTTTGACATTGAAATGTGCCATATATGTTGTTCTGTTCTGTCAATACACATTTAAAATATTGATAAAACTTTGCCTTTATTGCTTTCTATCATATAATCTTTCTATCTTTAAAATGTATCTTGCTTGAAGTCTGTCCCTCCTGTGCTCTGGCTAAGGTTCGTCTTTGTACAATTTCTTTCCTTTTAACTCCGAATGAGCGAGAATATAAATGTCCCTCTGTATCAATACACGTACACATTATCTTTAAGGTTATAGGTATTGAACATCAGGGTTGCCTCATTTTCTGTGAAAATGTGTTATTGAAATTGGTCAAGTCCACAGAAACAAAAGCTTGTGTAAGCTTATGCTATCTATGAACTCTCCAAAGCTTTGACACAGCTGCAATCTAGGATAGCGTTGTAAGACATCTGTGCACAGAGTGATGGAACCAACTGTCCGATACGTCCGTCTCTCAGCCATTAGGATAATCAATCTTCGTCGGACTAGCGACGAGGTCAGGAGGCATGTAAGACAGAGATGGTCATGTTAGATTGAAAAAAACATGTAGTGAAAACTCTTGCAGTATGCGTTAGTGAAATGTGAATAACACCTCTTCAGTGTGTGCAGCAAATGTCCTTATTTTGCGAATCTATGGGGATAATCACTCTTTATCCTACGAGTAGCGCAATCAAGAGGCATGTTAGACAGAAGACGTAAGTGGAGATTGAGAGCTGTAAAGTGTCAACGGAACCATTTCTCCAATTTCAATTGCAAAGAGTTTATAACGACATAGTTCGCTCAATCACTCTCTGATTCTCGCTGTCTCAAGCTGTTATTTGATTAACCTCATATTTTTCTTTGTCTTACTTCTACTATCTATAAATATATATCTCACAGGAAATCTCCTTCGTCTCTTGTATCTCCTTAGCATGTGTATCATCCAAGCCTTGACGGCAGAGTGAGGGAAAAAACTGTCAGTTATGTGCATGTCCATCTCCCTGCATACATGTGGCCAAACCATCTTCATCAGACGAGCAGGGAGGCCAGGAGGCATATTAGACAGGGGAGGTTAGGGAAGCTGTTTTTGATGAATAAGGTTATATGATGTAGAACAATAATATTGTATGTACCGCAGACATTAAGTCTCTGAAAAATAATATAATAAGGTTGTTCTATTAAATATATGAAAGGAGCGCCAAATCTACACTTGTTTTACAGGACGTTTTGTTAATGTTAAAATGTCCTTAAAAACTTAAAATCTCTTTAGGCTATAATTAATATTGATGTTTTTAATTGTTTTATCTTACTGTAAACATCGAATTATTAATATGTTTTGTGAGTTATGATTTAAAAGGGAAACATTTCTCTCACTTTGAAGCTACCATTTAGGAATGGTAAAATATATTTGTGCAAAAATATTCAATTACAAAAATGGTAAATACATGTATATGTACATGTACATCACATTAGTTGCTCTCAAGGAATATATCTACATCATAAAAGAGATGTTAGTGCAACAATGGGCATGTGAGGTCTTGGTTTCTCATCACTACATTATTAACGCTGTCAGATGCGCTGTTGGTGTGAAAATGATTTATCAGCTTCAATAGGAAATTATCCTCTGAGACCGCCGTCATGCTATTGGATCTCTTCAATTTGACAATACTGTCAGTAATCGGCTCTGCTGACTTACTCTTACATGCGTTTGTCGTACTACAACTCACTTCCTTGACTCATTATTCATTTACATTTGGATATACTATAGGGATATGTGTTGAATAGTTAAGGTGTATTTTGTAATATCTACAAATTTGTAACATACCCTCAAGTGGTCAATTGCGATGCACCCAAATCACAGTACACATCTACAATATTAAAATATGTTTTAAATAGCT
Source organism: Steromphala cineraria (assembly GCA_916613615.1). NCBI lineage: Eukaryota > Metazoa > Mollusca > Gastropoda > Trochida > Trochidae > Steromphala > Steromphala cineraria. The sequence continues at coordinate 11,659,657 of OU744730.1, forward strand.
AGGTATTGCTCTTCCTTACAATCAGTAATACTGTTTCTGAAAGGTTGTTGTAGCTGAGGTGTTTAAGCTCTTAATTACCAACCAAAGAGTTGCATATTCAAATCTTGCACAACACACTCTGAATCCGCCGTTTTGGAAGATTTCTTATCCTTTCCAATTACCATAAAACACTTTTTCTACATTTACTCCAACAAAAACCATATGCCCATATTTTGAGTAGTATTTCAAGCTACCCATGTTTCACTTCATAAAATATTCAGTTACTATTTTACAATATTTATACAAAATGATAGAGACCACCTTAAGGATATGTAACGGTATGATCCAATTGAAATTGTTTAACCACAATTGAAAAAACGACATTCCCTTTGAACAGTCAAGTAGCAATTGATTCGGAAAACCATCTATTGTCTGGATTAACTAAACAATAACTTATCTTTTAAGAAAAGTCAAATAGGTTTTTTTGCACGTGACATCAACCTCATTATGACTTACTGTCTCGTCAACTGTTCAATTGCTAAAGTACATCTCATTTCATCTTTGAGCCAATCAATCTTCTTGAGGCTGAGCCAGGGGGGAAGTGAGATCAGCGTTCTCCGTCGCTTGTACTTGTGCATCATTAATTCATACAGTTGTTGTCTTTCAGGTTTCTCACCTTCAATAGATGACATTTTGTACACTAAAAATCAATTTGGTAATTCTATGAGTAATCAACTACATGAAATATATTTTCAGGAAAATGTAAACGTGCTCTTCAGCACCCCACCTCGAAAGGTCAACGGAAAGAAGCGAGACCAAATTTGAACTGGTGCTGACATAATCTGACTAATTGGAAGTGAGACAGACTCTAATACTGTCCATCAACTCATCGAGGAGCGAGAAACGGGAGAGTCTTGCAAACTGTCAGTAGACGTCGCACAAGTTATAATCAGTCTCTTTGACAACCAGCGTTCATCAGAGTACCCAGGAAGCCATGACAGTTAGCATGTTCAATGTTTACGAAACAGTAGTTGCCCGACAAGCCGACATTCTATAATTCGGTCAGGACAGACGTCAGTTTCCCTACACTTCTACGTCCTCCGCAAATGAGAACATGTGTTATTGTATCATGAGCTTGCAATTAATTTTACGTTCATGAGGTTCTGATTTATATTCCACGTGTATAATAATTAAAATATTGTTCAAAATACGTTAAACACCAACTTACTCACTCACTGATATATATCAATCATATAACCCAATTCTTTGAAAGATTACACAGAAACTGTGTATATTGTCCGCAAACAACATAACTTGGTCGAGAAAAACAACTGTGCATTAAATCATTTTGATTTGAGTACAAGTCTTAATTTATGTGCTTCTTAAATGTTATACTTTAGTTTATATTGGGGGCAGGATAGCGCAGTGGTTAGCGCATTCGACTTCGGATCAGGAGGTCCTTGGTTCGAATCCCGCCAGGGACTCGGCAACTTTGTCTGCAGTAGATAACTCTTCTACATGCAGTTAGGTTTGGGTGCAATTGTACAATGAATTTAAGCGCAGTACCACCCATGGTTTGCTAGTTCAAGTCGATGCTAGCAGGTTTCATCGCACTGTATAGCAAGAATGGTGTTACAGGCTATCTCCCTGCAAAAATACCAGCAGCCGTGATATAAGTGAAACACTCTTAAAAGCGGCGCTAAACCCCAGATCACCTCACCTCACTTAGTTTATATTAATATTGTTGATTCTAAGATGAAAATGTTTGCTGGGTGTTTTGGTTGTTGGGGTTTATGTGATGAGATATATCAGGGGAGGAGTTGTACGATGTTGTAATTGTACCTTAGTGATGTGACATCCTCAAATGTGTTTCTCCATCAATTTTCAAATATGGTTAACTGCAAATGTACCAAAATATAATCTAAAGCGACCATGCTTGTTCCTAAATGGGAGTTCATGTCGAAGACATTACTCATGACATGTGTGTACAGAAATATGGTATTCTATTACCTTTATGCATTTTTAGTCTTTAGTATGTCGTTATGATATTTTTTGAAAAACATGATACAATATTTAAAACGAAATTTAAACTAGCATGAAATCACTTACACAGTAAAATGTATGAGTGAACGCCAATAATGTTCTTTTCATAAACATTATAAATGATGAAAAGTGGAGCATTTGATGCAAAATCAGACGTTCGTCTTACTTTTATATGATAAATAGTTACTGTGACATTGAGTGATGAAGAGAAGTAGGCAAGAGTTCACTGGATCAGGCTAATAGGAAAGATGAAAGAAAACGATTTTTTAAATAATTTTCACGATCTTTGATGTGTAATTAAGTCAAATTTGAATTAATTAATTTTCTTTTATCTCTTACAATATAACCGTGTTGGTGTCGTGTCAGTCCATCATTCATTATCAGGTGAAAAAGATCAAAAGGGATGCTGATGACTTTTCCCATGCCGATTAAAATGCATATTCATTCCGTCTATCGATCCGCTATAAATTTTTCGTTTCCGATTTCATCTTTAATTCAAAACATCTTAAGCCTTGTCTATCCTAATATAAGCCACAAGGTAAGTTAAAGAAGCAAAGAAAAATGACAGTAGGTGCGTATTTGTGCTTAATACGGTAGTTGTATGCATCATCACATACATTCTATAGCTATTACCCTGGCGAGCTTCAAAAACGTTTTCTTCTATGTTTAAAATAGAAGAACTATTGTCATTAAATAATACGGAAATTTGGTCGTATGGAGTATTTATCAAGGTGTTTCACATGACTGACATATTGTTGAGGAAACGTTTGATAAAGAAGTATATTGAAGAGAATCAGGTAGACTAAAGATAAATAAGTTAACGCAATATCGCCTAGGAGATATCGTAACTACAGAAGATTTTATAGAATGCCAAGTATTGACATCACAAAGCTATGACGTCATGTCCTGGGTATGTTACCTCACCCTCGTGTCTTCTCGTGTCAGCCAGCCTCGGATGTTTATCGTCTTTCATCAACTTGTGTTGATATACTTGATATCAAAATACACTTGAGCAAGACTCTATTTATACACTGTGTATAAAAAGAAGATGGATGTCAAGGAAATTACCAGAGGACATAACATAAACAACATACTAAATCAGGGAAATGATCTTATTAGCAAAACCACCAATAGTTGTGTCAGTTAACTAAAAATGACTGATATGCTATAAATAGAGATATGTCTTCTTCTGTAAGAAGTCTTGAATACTTCTTTAAAAAATGTTTCTTTTCTTAATTTTACATACAATCTGCATCTTGGCAAAAGTCCAATTTACAGTTTGCCCCCTCTCAACTGAAAGGAGCAACACACGGTGCCAAACATGTATATAAATTCTTGAAATAACATTTCAAATCTTTCTTTTCTTTATGTTAGTAGCAAAGAGATCTAGAATCTTAAATTCCAAAACACAGTTCAGTTCTGTTGAAGCACAAGTACATATATCACTTTTGCCTTGCAACGATTGTTGTATCGTGACTTCTCATATTTTAAAATCATTGTTCGTGACGTCAGTGTCCCGACCCTCGCGAAGGAAGAATGCTGGATATTTCTCAAAGAATGCAAATAATTAGAATCGCTAATAAAGAAATCATTACCCTATGAATTGTGTCATTTGACTTTTGCGAAATTGGTGCATTGTTCCATCGACTATGTGTATCGGAAAAATGTTAGAATGAGCTATTTCAATTGAATTTCAGTAGCTGTGTCTAAAGACATTAGGAGAGGTTGGTTTTGAAAGGTTGACATTCAATAGTGAGGGCTTGAATGTTAACGCATTCAAAGCACTGAGAATGGTTGCTAACGTCAGAAGAAAGGTTGATGTTAACAATGTTTAAGATATTTTTATCGTTTTCTTTTAGATGTGAAATTGAGGCAATGACTGATGATGATTGCCTATTATACCTATTTTCAGTTCCGTGCATGAATACAGTAACTTGGCGAGCACATTGACCTGCATGCAGCTATTTCCATTAAAGCAATAGTGGCAATTGGTTCTGACCTCCACTGTCTAAAAATCTGCTTAACCCCTGTGCTTCTGATGAAGATTGATTTTCCGTATGGAGGAGAGACATACATGTACATGCATATCTACTTTGCGGTCAATAATATGTATTCCACATACTTTGGAGATGCAAGATCAAGGACGATAGGTGAAGAGATATACAGAGACAGTGAGATATACAGTGCAATAAAGAAAAAAGGAGAGATTGTGAGTACTGGAGAAAGATACAATGAAGATAAGGTATAGATAGAGTAAGAGATAGATTGTTAAAGTCAGAGAGTTAGAGTGCTGATGATAAAGTTAGATAGAGAGTGAGATATGATGATAAAGTTATCTACTTTGCAGTCATTGCTAGGTATTCCACGTACTTTAGAGATGCAATGTCAAGGACGATAGGGAGGGTGTAGAGATATACAGAGATAGTGTAATTAAGAGAATAGAAAAGATAGAGAGTACTAGAGAAAGATACAATGCAGATAAGAGACAGGTTGTAACAGACAGATACAGTGGTGACGATAAAGTATGAGAGAGAGTGAGATATAATGATAAAGTTATCATAATGCATTAGGCTAATCATTGTAAACTTTCAATTACTAAAGCTATACAGAGTTGTTTTTGAAGATTGTGTATGTTTTCTGTAAACGTGTAATGTTTAATAATAACAGTTTCCTGTATCATCGATAACTGTTGTTTCTCTTGTCTGTTATGTTTCAGGCAGGACATTTAACATTAAACCAGCGGATCTTACTTTCCTTATTTTGTCATACAATGCATATATTTTCAAAATAAATCCATGTGTTCATGACTTATAAGAGCGCAGATTTTTATTTTGTTCATGTTTTGGTGGTTTAAATGATAGTTTTTGTTGTATTAGCACCTTTCTAGAATCTTGCAATTAACCTTTCTAAATTAGAATTAAAGACCTTTTTCACAATCAGTCGATGGCCTTATAGGAGCGCAGAGTTGTTTATCCTGGTGTCAAGACAAACATTGTTCCCCATTTCATGTTCGACTCCCTTAGAGTAGACAACCGAGCTGCAAATTTAGCCATATTTATAAAAATTAATGACATTTCATACATATCTCATCATAAGCCAAATAAAGTTAAAAAAGTACTGATAACAAATGTTTGATACACACTTTCATATCTTGAAATTAATTGTTGAGTGTATACTTTCACCCCGTTGTTTTGGCAGTACTTTCTATTCATCACTCTTCATAGGTCAGGAAAACAATTGAGACAGTTTCCAGCTGTTTAAGTCAAGAAACAATGCATAAGCTTATGTGCACCTCAACATGTGCTGTTTATTTAAACGATTGTTGCAATAACTGTTACTATACGTATCTATTCTGTAAAAATCATGTTTATCAAAGCAATAGGTCTCTTCATTTAAAGGATTGTTGCAATAACTGTTACAATACCTTTCTATTATATAGGAGTTTTCATTTAACAGAAGTATAAAACGGATGATGATGTGACTATTTGAGAAATTTTTAGATCGTTATTCGCTATACAGTATTTCTTATAAGGTTAACATTTAATATTTTTGTCTTTGAATCAGATGTAGGCAACTTGATAAGCAGAATGTTGAAACAACCATGACCTTTCCATGAACTCTCACACCCTCACAATTGGGTTTCTGTGTTATAATATTACATCGGCACGCTATCATTAATTCATGTTATGCGTTTAAGCAATAAAACTACAAAGAAAGTACAATCAAACCTTCAAACTAAGCAAGAAATATTACAATTTAACAAATTGTGGTTAGAGATGATACATAGTTTTTAAAACAGCAAATGAGAAAGTCTTTCCCTTAGCAGATCACCTATATGCCTCATGCCATAAGTGATGGTTAAGCCGGTGACATTTATGGTGATTTGATATCTGCCTTCTGGTCAGTAATATTCATCATCTAAAGAGACCAACCAGTGTTTGGGATTATGAAGTCTTCTAACTTGCTTTGACTCAGATTAAATAATGAAAGAATAATCCCATGAACATTATTGTAGCAATTTCATCCTTTCCTTACAAACACATAAAAGAAAGGTTGATATTAACGACATGTTTTTGCATAAACCATGTCAGGAAATGATTCCTCTTCAATCATAAGTATAACAATCATTTTGTGAAGCTTTGGAGGTGGACACTGACATATCATGAAGGAAATATTCTCATACTTCTGATAACTGATACTCATACCAAACAAAAATACCTATTATCAGTTAAAACACATCCTCACTAATTCATTTCAAGTTGATGTTTTTAATTAAAATATTCACGACTCGGTGACGCAAGCTGCACAGGTCGACGCGTAGAAACAAGACACAATTTGAGTTTTTTTGCTGTCCCGTTCTTGCTTTACCGCCTGTAGTAGAATCCTTTTGATCTCACTGATCTATTTATTTCTTTTGAATTGCTACATGTACTTGTTTAAATACTGAAAGATTGTTGCAAAAACATTAAACATAATCTCACTAATTCAAAACATTAAAGAGTCACAGCTGTTTTTAATGACCTCTGTGTCAAAACCCTTAAGGATCGTCTGTTCAATAGAGGTGGAGTTATAATTGGTATGTTCATAATATCATGAAGACTGTAGAACCCAATACATTTGTAGAATTGGTTTAATACACTATAAAGTGTAATCTACTTTCAGAAGAATCTTTTCGTTGTTACTACTCATAAAAAGGAGAGCCTCCAACGAATCTCTACTGTTGCAGTGATTACTGCCATGATCAAGAAAAGTTTCATTTACAGGTGATATCAATTATTAACTACTTCAACTTCTTTAAATTACTTAAGTTTTCGTAAAAATGGATACAACAGCTGAAAATAATAATTAATATTATTAGTTTCATATGTCTTTAAAGGGGCAGTAGCACGTTTTTTGATAATTTTATATTTTAAAATATTCACTGATAATTGTAAGTTAATGTTAAATGTATTATTTTGACAGTGTAAAAAATCTAATCACAATCACCCATAGTCAGAGGACAAAGTATGAAGATTTACACAAAATCCATTGGCGGCCATTTTTGTGTGAACACCTTTAATTCATTTGTGTAAGAAAAAGGAATCGCATTGCTAAACTTTACATTTTATATTTGAATTATTACTGCTCCATTTAGTTTAAATACATTGTCTTTCAATTGGAACCATTAATTTTCATTTTCATGACATCACCTTTTATTCCCCCTAAAAACGTGCTACTGCCCCTTTAATGTCACCAGATAAAAATTATTTTAATAGCCTTCGTGATCGTTAAATGTCTTTGAAGTTCAAATATGCATCAAGGCTTTAATACTACATGTGGATTAAGCAGTGGAGACCAACAAATAAAGGTTTATGGTTCCTTAACACATTTGATTATCCAAAAGTCCTTATAGCTTAAAGGGGCAGTAGCACGTTTATTTAAAAAAATAATAGTTTCAATTTTTAACCGATCATTGTACGTTAATGCTTAATGTACCATTCTGATAGTGTCAAAAATCCATTACACAAACCAGTCATCCATAGTCAGAGAACAAATAATTATAAAGATTCACAAAATAACCATTGGCGGCCATATTTGTGTGAACACCTTTAATTTATTTTGTGTACGAATAAGAAGTTACATGGCTGATCTGTAATACTATATTTGAGTTATTGCTGCTTCATTTAAATGTAGTTTAAATAATTTGTCTGCCAATTGTAACCCATCTTCCTACGTAGAGCCTAAAAGGCCAGTTTCCAAACTGTCATTTTATGCCTTGCTGCAGAGACTTTACTTTTCTGTGCTGCTATAGTGCCCCTACAGACTAGAGAGCAAGCACAGAAAATCAAGGCTATGCAGCAAGGCATAACATGACAGTTTGGAAACTGGCCTTTTAGGCTCTGCGTAGGAAGATGATTGGAACCATTTATTTTCATTTTCCTGACATCACCTTATATTTTCCCGAAAAGCAAAATGTGCTACTGCCCCTGTAATGGCATTTCCCGCATATATACTTTGAGACTTGAATGTCTTGGCGTTTTTTTATAAATATGATGTCAAATTTAGTTTTGAAGAAAAACCTCCTTTAACAAAACAAGAGAGATATTTCTGAAAATAATGAAATGAAACCTTGTTTTATTTAGATGTGTGATGTGATGAAGTAATTCAAATCATTTCCAAATCAACGAGGTAATCGGATACTGGTAATGTTTCTGTATTGTTCAGAAATCGTTATTAAGTGTTTAATATTGGTAGATATAAGTGATGATATAGGACTCGACAAATAGGTGAATAAATCCACTTCTTTCAGGCTCATAGATTAAGCATGTTTGTGGGAATGTTAGTTATATCTTAAACTAGATCAATAAACTCGGTCACTGTAAAAGAAACATTAGGACACCATGGCCCGACCAAACCGTTCGTTCTTTGATGTAGTGTGTCACACAATGATAAAGTGATGATGTGAATTGCTGTTGATACTTAGCTTGTTACATTTGACATTATACAGTGTCTAACAAGTAATTACCCATGCGTTTGAAGTTAATATGAAGACATAGGTTACTCTTACAATATAACAATGGCACAGAAACAAGTTCACCTTATGTATGATTTTCATTCGTTTGTCCTTTTAAAAACTACATCTTTTACGATGAATTTAATTCTTTTTTTTTACAAGCAGAACTTGGTCTTTGATTATAAAGCAAATACAGCCTTTGTGAGAGCAAACTGACCATGATAATGACATAACTGTACTTTGAATCAAGTATTTAAACCATAGTTTGTAAAAATCATTTTAAACCCAAACTTATAAACTTAACTTGCGCAGAACCAATCAAATTACAAATCATGTGTAAAATCAACATTAAGACACATGTATAAAGACGTATTCGGACACCTATGCAAATAGGAATTTCAAATACAACATTTAACTTATTTGTCTAAAAGTACATTTTACATTTCAACATTTTCTTTTGAAATTACTGTGGGTTACTGAAAAGATTCATTGGACACTTGACACGATTATGGTTCAAGCTATAGCATTAAATGCAGTTGTACGAACTGGCATGTAATTGGTAGAAAATAATCTGACAGAACACGAACGAATTTTATAAACTTTTTTTCAGAAGGAATGATGATATTTAAGCAATTATTATAACTATAATCTAATAAACATCAGTGATATCAATAGACATTTTCCTTATTTTGTCTCCAACATTAACAAAATCTGGAAATTAAGATTTTTAGATCGATATATTCGGAAACTGTGAACGATTAAAGGATTTCATGGAGTACTAAAAAACTCCTAAAACTAATAGCACACATGACATTTTCAATAGTCAATAAAGATTAATCATATTTCAATCGGAAAAATCAGTTTTCATGGATTAAAATGACATTTCTATCAATTATTCATTAGACAATTTTCTCGTTTATTTCCTTACGTTTTATAACATGAATAAAATCCATCAGAATGTTTCAAGTTTTCCTTTTAAGTGCGTTTTGAAGATGTTTTCATGCAACATTTCAAATTGAAACAAACGACAATGTAAAAGATTTCCTTACGTATGTTGTTGTTGAAATTAAATTTAAAAAAAAGTTAAACAAAAACCTCAGTCTGATTCAAATCGATAATATTTTAATTGGTAAGTCCACTGCAGCGAAAGCTTTTGTAAGCTTATGCTATCTATGAACTCTCCAAAGCTTTGACACAGCTGCAAACTAGGATAGCGTTGTAAGACATCTCTGCATTGATCGCAGAGTGGCAGAACCAACTGGCCGATACGTCCGTCTCTCAGCCATTAGGATAATCAATCTTCATCAGACTAGCGACGAGCTCAGGAGGCATGTAAGACAGGGATGGTCATGTTAGATTGATAGTTCAGGGCCTAAGAAAACAAATGTAGTGAAAACTCTTGCAGTATGCTTTATTGAAATGTCAAAAACACCTTCCGCTGAGTGTGTGCAGCAATTCTTGCGAATCTCTTCGAATCAATGGGGAAAATCAATCTTTACCATACGAGTAGCGCAATCAGGAGGCATGTTCGACAGAAGTAAGTGGAGATTGAGAGCTGTAAAGTGTCAACAGAACCATTTCTCCAATTTCAATTGCAAAGAGTTTATAATGACATAGTTCGCTCAATCACTCTCTGATTCTCGCTGTCTCAAGCTGTTATTTGATTAACCTAATATCTTTCTTTGTCTCACTCTCACTATCTCTAAATATCTTTCTCACAGGGCATCCCCACCATCCCTTGTATCTCCTTAGCACGTGTATCATCCAAACCTTGACGGCAGAGTGAGGGAACCAACTGCCCATTATGTGCATGCCCATCTCGCTGCTTACATGTGGCTAATCCATCTACATCAGACGAGCAACGAGGTCAGGAGGCATGTTAGACAGGAGAGGTCAGGGAGGCTGTTTTTGATGAATGATGGTATATGATGTAGAACACTAATATCGGATTTACCGCAGACATTCAGTCTTTGAAAGATAATATAATAAGATTGTTCTATCAAATATATGAAAGGAGCCCCAAATCTACACTTGTTTTCAAAAGGTTTTGATAATGTTAAAATGTCCTTATATCTATATAAGCTATAATTGATATAGATGTTTTTACTTACTGGAAATATCGGATTAATAGTACATGTATGTTTTGTTAAATATGATTTAAAAGGAAAATATTTCTCTTACTTTGAAGCTACCGTTTAGGGATGGCAAAATATATTTGTGCACAACTATTCAATTGTAAAAATAGTCTATACATGTACATGTACATGTACATCACATAAGATGCTCTCAAGGAATATATCTACATCATAAAAGAGATGTAAGTGGAACAAGAGGCATGTGAGGTCTTGGTTTCTCATCACTACATTATTAACGCTGTTGGTGTGAAAATGATTTATCAGCTTCAATAGGAAATTATCCTCTGAGACCGCCGTCATGCTATTGGATCTCTTCAATTTGACACGACAGTCAGTAATTGGCTCCACTGACTGACTCTTACATGCGTTTGTAAAATTAATACTCACTTCCTTGACTCATGATTTATTTACATCTGGGTATATTATAGGGATATGTGTGGGATTTTCAATAATGGTTAACTGCAAATGTACCAAAAAATAATCTAAAGCAACCATGCTTGTTCCTAAATGGGAGTTCATGTCGAAGACATTACTCATGACATGTGTGTACAGAAATATGGTATTTTATTACCTTTATGCATTTTTAGTCTTTAGTAAGACGTTATAATATTTTTTGAAAAACATGATACAATATTTAAAAATAAATATTTAAACTGGCATGAAATCACTTACACAGTAAAATGTATGAGTGAACGCCAATAATGTTTTTTTCATAAACATTATAAATGAAAGTTTGAAAAGTGGAGCATTTGATGCAAAATCAGACGTTTGTCTTACTTTTATATGCAAAATAGTTACTGTGACATTGAGTGATGAAAGAGAAGTAGGCAAGAGTTCACTGGATCAGGCTAATAGGAAAGATGAAAGAAAACGATTTTTTTAATAATTTTCACGATCTTTGATGTGTAATGAAGTCAAATTTGAATTAATTAATAATTTTCTTTTATCTCTAACAATATAACCGTGTTGGTGTCGTGTCAGTCCATCATTCATTATCAGGTGAAAAAGATCAAAAAGGATGCTGATGACTTTTCCCATGCTGATTAAGATGCATATTCATTCCGTCTGTCCATCCGCTGTAAATTTTTCGTTTCCGATTTCATCTTTAATTCAAAACATCTTAAGCCTTGTCTATCCTAATATTAGCAACAAAGTAAGTTAAAGAAGCAAAGAAAAATGACAGTAGGTGCATATTCCTGCTTTATACGGTAGTTGTATGCATCATCACATACATTCTATAGCTATTACCCTGGCGAGCTTCAAAAACGTTTTCTTCTATGTTTTAAATATAAGAACTATTGTCATTAAATAATACGGAAATTTGGTCGTATGGAGTATTTATCAAGGTGTTTCACATGACTGACATATTGTTGAGGAAACGTTTGATAAAGAAGTATATTGAAGAGAATAAGGTAGACTAAAGATAAAGAAGTTAGCGCAATATCGCCGAGGAGATATCGTAATTACAGAAGATTTTTTAGAATGCCAAGTATTGGCATTACAAAGCTATGACGTCATATCCTGAGTATGTTACCTCACCCTCGTGTCTTCTCGTGTCAGCCAGCCTCCGATGTTTATCGTCTTTCATTAAATGTGTTGATATACTTGATATCAAAATACACTTGAGCATGACCTTATTTATACACTGTGTATAAAAAGAAGACGGATGTCAAAGAAATAAATAGAGGACATAACATAAACAACATACTTAATCAGGGAAATGATCTTATTAGCAAAACCAACAAAAGTTGCGTCAGTAAACTAAAAATGATTGATATGCTATAAATAGAGATATGTCTTCTTCTGTTAGTCTTGAATACTTCTTTAAAATTTTTTTCTTTTCTTAATTTTACATACAATCTCCATCTTGGCAAAAGTCCAATTTACAGTTTGCCCCCTCTCAACTGAAAGGAGCAACACTCAGTGCCAAAAACGTTGTATGAATTCTCGAAATAACATTTCAAATCTTTCGTTCTCCATATGTAAGTAGCAAAGAGATCTAGAATATTAAATTCCAAAACACAGTTCAGTTCTTGGTGGTGGTTGGAGGCTTGATTTTTGAAGTGAAAAAGAAATCTAGAATCTAAACTTCCAAAGTACATATAGGCATTGTTTGGTTTTGAAGCTTCTGTATATATCATGTACATTATATTGCTCCTGTAGACTGCGTTAACTAGAACCTTAAAGAAATGCAAGTATTGTCTGGCGTTCTTGATGCATTTTTGAACATACTTTTATTACATTCAGGGGGTAATAATGATATATCACATATCATAGCCCCAAAACGTAGGTTACCTTGATAACATCTAAATCAACTGTTTACCTAATGACTTATTTGACTTGATCTGATCTCATGATGTGGTAAAATCTTGTTGACATTTACAAATGTTTTACTGCTAACGATAAGATGACTAATTGGTGGCTAGATGGTATCTTGGCTGAAAAGTAAATCCAGTGCAACATGTTAGAATACATCGTGATGGCGATTCATTGACAATCCAGGAACTGCATCGCCGATACTGATCACAGGAACAGAAAGTTTTCGAAGATTTTCTAAATTTTTCTCCTTGTATAGAGTGCAAATATGTTAAAAAGCCCTGATATTTTATTACCAATATGGTGGAAAATAGGCAGTGATGTATTGAGCACAAGTTCATATATCACTTTTGCCTTGCAACGATTGTTGCATCGTGACTTCTCATATTTTAAAATTGTTGTTTTCGTGACGTCAGAGTACCGACCCTCACGAAGGAAGAATGCTGGATATTTCTAAAAGAATGCAAATAATTAGAATCGCTAATAAAGAAATCATTACCCTATGAATTGTGTCATATGACTTTTGCGAAATTGGTGCATTGTTCCATCGACTATGTGTATCGGAAAAATGTTAGAATGAGCTATTTCAATTGAATTTCAGTAGCTGTGTCTAAAGACATTAGGAGAGGTTGGTTTTGAGAGGTTGACATTCAATATTGAGGGCTTTGAATGTTAACGCATTCAAAGCACTGAGAATGGTTGCTAACATCAGAAGAAAGATTGATGTTAACAATGATTAAGATATTTGTATGGTTTGTTTTATATGTGAAATTGACGCAATGACTTGTAACTGATGATGATTGCCTTTTATATCTATTTTCAGTTCCGTGCATGAATACAGTAACTTGGCGAGCACATTGACCTGCATGCAGCTATTTCCATTAAAGCAATAGTGGCAATTGGTTCTGACCTCCACTGTCTAAAAATCTCCTTACCCCCTGTGCTTCTGATGAAGATTGATTTTCCACATGGAGGAGAGACATACATGCATATCTACTTTGCGGTCATTCCTAGGTATTCCACGTACTTTGGAGATGCAAGGTCAAGGACGGTAGGGAAGGTGTAGAGATATACAGAGGTAGTCAATAAAGAAAAAGGAAAGATCGAGAGTACTAGAGAAAGAAACAATGAAGATACGATTTTGAGAGAGTAAGAGATAGAGTGGTGATGCTAAAGTGAGAGAGAGAGTGAGATATAATGATATAGTTATCATAATTCATTAAAGAAATTGTGATCTTATTTCAATTACTAAAGCTACATGGTAGTTTTTGAGGATTGTGTATGTTTTCTGAACACGTAGAGATAGTGCAATTAAGAGAATAGGAAAGATAGAGAGTACTAGAGAAAGATACAATACAGATAAGATATAGAAAGAGTTAGAGATAGTTTGTAAAAGACAGATAGAGTGGTGACGATTTAGTGAGAGAGAGAGAGTGAGATAATTATGATGAAAAAGTTATCATAATGCATTAGGCTAATCATTGTAAACTTTCAATTACTAAAGCTACAGAGTTGTTTTTGAGGATTGTGTTTTCTGAACACATATATGTTTAAGAATAACAGTTTCCTGTGTCAACAATAACTGCTGTTTCTCTTTGCTGTTATGTATCAGGCGGGACATTTAAGATTTACCAAGCGGATCTTACTTTCCTTATCTTGTCATACACTGCATATATTTTCAAAATGAATCTTTGTGTTCATATTTTGGCGGTTTAAATTATATTGTTTGTTTGTATTAGCACATTTCTAGAATCTTGCAATTAACCATTCTAAAATAGAATTAAAGACTTTTTTCACAAACGTTGATCCCCTTTTCATGCTCGACTTCCTTAGAGTAGACAACCGAGCGGCAATTTTAGCAATTTCAATATTTACAGATATTAATGACATTACATATACATCCCATCAGTAGCCAATTAAAGTTAAAAAAGAAGTACTGATAACAAATGTTTGATATACACTTTCATTTCTTAAAATTAATTGTTAAGTGTATACTTTAATCAACATCAGTAACTTCGAACCAAGAACATAAAACACAAAGAAAACCTACGTAAACAATTTATAGCACTTCTTTTGGTATTACTTCTCATCAGGTTAAGCATTAAAAACACAACTCAACAAATTTTCATCTAACACAACAGGTTGCCTTTATTTAGGAGCTATAGGCAGTTAACTTATATGGATATCGTGTCAAAGCTTCTGCCAAAAGCTATTCATGTTTCTAAAAAGAGTTATGCATTGTTCCATATGAGGCAAACATTGTAACTTGCTAGTTAGTTATTGCTCAACCATAAGACTTCTGACGTCTGGGGATGACCCCGTTGTTTTGGCAGTACTTTCTATTTATCACTCTTCATAGGTCAGGAAAAAAATTGAGTCAGTTTCCAGCTGTTTAAGTCAAGAAACAATGCCTAACCTTATGTGCATCTTAACACGTGCTGTTCATTTAAAACGATTGTTGCAATAACTGGTACTATACGTATCTATTCTTTAAACATTATGTTCATCAAATCAATACATGCTCTTCAGTTTTAGGATTGTTGCCACAACTGTTACTATACCTATCTATTATTTAAACATCATGTTCATCAAAGCAATCATATGTAAATAAATCATAGTAACATTGGTTATATTCTCTACTGGTAGTTGATTCATTTTTGACCATTTGGATACGTTTTGTTTAAGCTTTTAATTTTTTCTTTTAGCTCAACACCAGCAGCAATTGATAAATGATATTTTGGACACCAATGTTGTCATTCCCGAGAGAAAGTAAACTTGTAGATATAGAAGTTTTCATTTTACAGTAGTTTAAAACAGACCATTTTACACAGTATTACATCAATATTCGTTATACAGTATTTCTTATAAGGTTAAACTTTTGAATTTTTGTCTTTGAATCGAATGTAGGCAACTTGATAAGGAGATTGTTGAAACAACCATGACCTCTCTATGAACTCTTATATCCTCACAACTGGGTTTCTGTGTTATAATATTACATCGGCACGCTATTATTAATCCATGTTATGCGTTTAAGCAGTAAAATTACCAAGAAACTACAATCAATGACTCCTGTCGGAACAGTCATTCAATGGAAATAATGAACATTGAGATTATTGTTCCCTCAGGAGAAATTAACTGAGTCGCCCACACAATGTATTTTTTCTATTTGTTCTTGAAGGTAATACAGGCAATTGCAATATATTCACCAATGACAATTAAACTCTTTTGGGATCAGGAAAAAGTCAATTATAGTAAGTGAAAAGTTTTAGTGGAGAATAAATAGTAATTATCGATATAGACAGTCTTTTTTATGAAGTTTTCGATATTGAGAACAGCATAAACTATTTGATAATTTATTAGCAAATTTTGAAATAAATTGTACACTAGACCTATATAATCTTCAAAGTGTATAATATATGTCCTCTGCCTCTAATAGTGTTACCTTTACCCTTGAACAAGACCAGCGCTTTTAAACTCAATTTGCATTTGAATAACAATGAATCCCAGATTTTATAAAAGCAAATTCTATTTATTTTTTAAAATTGTATGGAAAGTTATAAGTTTTCTTTGACTGACGACGTTAAAAACTTGAAATAGTTGTTATTGAGAATAATACATTAGATAAAACTAACTGGGGAAAACTAACAGTAAATCCCTGAATATTTACAAACGAAACGATATATCCATATAGTGAACATGACCATTAGTTTCTAGTGCAAATACACAAACTGACATTCAATTCTTTTAATTCTGCATCATTGATAAAATGGAACTGTAGAGTGATTTAATTCCAGTTTTAGACAAAGCAAGAAATATTACCATTTAACAAATTTTGGTTTTTGATGATACATTGTTTTTAGAACAGCATATGTTCAAACTGTTTAGAATGCTGTTGTTCATTTACAGGTAATATCAATTATAAACTACTTCAACTTCTTTAAATTACTTAAATTTCCTTAAAAATTGATACAACAGCTGAAAAGAATAATGTATGTTATTAGTTCCAAATGGCTTTAATGTAACCAGATGAAAGGTGTTTTAATGGCCTGCTTGATCGTTAAAACATATTTGAAGTTCAAATATGAATCAAAATGTAAAAGATGAGGCTATAAAACGAACCTAAATTCACCAAAAGGTCTCGAATATAGAACTAAAAGTTCAGCTAAAGGAATTATTATCAGACATATTACCATTGAATATTCAATATCTTATCCTTTATTTTAATTTTCTGACTTTGGCGTGTATGTTTGTAGTTTATTAGACATAATATACATATATGCAAAGGATGTAATAGTACATTTTGGTGTTTCAGCTCATACTACCTGTGGATTAAACAGTGGAGACAAAGAAATAAAGGTTTATGGCTCCTTAGCATATTTGGTTATCCAAAAGTCCTTATAGCTTAAAGGGGCAGTAGCACGTTTTTTGAAATTTTTATAGTTTCAATTTGTTACTGATAGTTACGTAAATGCTAAATGTATCATTCAGATAGTGTCAAAATCTCATTATACAAACTAATCATCCATAGTCAGAGAACAAATGATAAAGATTCACATGAAAAACATTGGCAGCCATATTTGTGAGAACCCTTTAATTTATTTTGTGTAAGAATAAGGAATTGCATGGCTGATCTTTACATAATATATTTGAGTTATTACTGCTTCATTTAGTTTTAATAAATTGTCTGACAATTGAAACCATTTATTTTCATTTTCCTGACATCACCTTATATTCCCCCTAAAAACAAAGGTTACTATTGCCCCTTTAATGGCATTTCCGGCATATATGGAGAACAAGAGAGATGTTTCTGAAAATAATAAAATGAAACCTTGTTTTATTTAGATGTGTGATGAAGTGATTCAGATCATTTCAAAATCAACGAGTTCATCAGATGCTGGTAATGCTTCTGTATTTTGATTATAAATTGTGCATTGATTGTTCAGCAATCGTTATTAAGTGTTTTTAATTGGTAGATATGAGTGATGATATAGGATTCGAAAAATAGGTGAATAAATTTACTGCTTTCAGGCTCCTAGATTAAGAATGTTTGTGGGAATTTTAGTAATTTCTTAAACTAGATCAATAAACTCGGTCACTGTAAAATAAACATTAGGACACCATGACCCGACCAAACCGTTCGTTCTTTGATGTAGCGTGTCACACAATGATAAAGTGATGATGTGAATTGCTGTTGATACTTAGCTTGTTACATTTGACATTATACAGTGTCTAACAAGTAATTACCCATGCGTTTGAAGTTAATATGAAGACATAGGTTACTCTTACAATAAAGCAATGACATAGAAACAAGTTCACCTTATGTATGATTGTCATTCGTTTGTCCTTTTAAAAACTACATCTTTTACGATGAATTTAATTCTTTTTGTTTACAAGCAGAACTTGGTCTTTGATTATAAAGCAAATACGGCCTTTGTGAGAGCAAACTGATCATGATAATGAAAAAAACTGTACTTTGAACCAAGTATTTACACCAAAGTTTGTAAACATCATTTGAACCCCAAACGTATAAACTTAACTTGCGGAGAACCAATCAAATTACGAATCATGTGTACAATTAAGATTTAGTCACATATTCGGACACCTATGCAAATAGGAATTTGAAATACAGCATTTATCTTATTTGTATTTAAGTACATTTTACATTTCAACATTTTCTTTTGAAATTACTTTGGGTTACTGAAATTTGATTTACTGATTCATATGACATTGATACGATTAAGGTTCAAGCCCTAGCATTTAATGCATTTGTACGAACTGGCATGTAATTGGTAGAAAATAATCTGACAGAACAAAACGAATTCATAAACGAATTTATCATTTTTTTTCAGAAGGAATGTTGATATTGAAGGAATTATCATAACTATAGTCTATTTAACATCAGCAGTATCAGTAGAAATATTAAATTTATTGTCTCTGACATTAACATGATTTGGAAATTAAGATTTTAGATTAATATATTCGGAAAGTGTGAAAGGAAGATAAATTATTAAAGGATTTCATGGAGCTTAATTTACTTGAAACTCTGTTAAACTAATAACACACATGACATTTTCAAAAATCTATAAAGATTAATCATATTTCAATCAGGAGAAATTTGATGGCGTAATAAACATTTCAGCTTTCAGAAATATCTATACATAATGTATATTTTTATGGATCAAAATGACATTTCTATCATTTATTCATTAGACCATTTTCACTTTTTTCCCTAAGGTATTATAACATGAATAAAATCAATCAGAATGTATCAAGTTTTCCTTTTAAGTGTGTTTTGAAGATGATTTCATCCAACAACATTTCAAATGGAAACAAACGACAATATAATAGATTTTCTAACATTTGTTGTCGTAATTCGATAGCCGGTTTATGAGCTTGTTCTGTTTCAAGTTTATCGCAAACCTATCAAGTCGACTTTTGATCAATTTCATTTTTACGATTTGAAAGCAAACAAGTTAGAGGAGCCACATAAGTTACACACTTTCCCCCAATTTCTCGAAAAGAAAGACTTTGCAAAGGAGCTTTTGATTGGTTGACCGGAAAGGGAGACTTTACTCAAACCAAAGACAACTTAACGATGATAATATTGAGCAACCTAGTAAAACTGATATAGTTAGTTTCCATAACAGGAAGTGCATGTGATGAACCTACGCAAAAATGTCCTTATCCTAGCTTGTAAAGGGAAGATTTAATATCATCTTTGATTCAGGGAGAAATACTTGTACATACCTAAATGTTCTTCTGGTTTCAATACATTATCGTGGTATGATGGCTTGTATGCTTCATTGACCCTGAGCTATGATTGCTAGAGCGTAATGTTACATGCTCCTACTAGGCGCACATAATCATGAAAGACTTCTATCTATCGAGCTGCTTGCTCAATATTTTGTTATAGCGTTATAGAGCAGCTCCATGACCAACGCATTATGCTCCATTATTTTATAAAAAAAACAGGGAATTAGTTCAAAAGCGGATTGCATGTCAATATCCTGACGGATTAAGGTATAATATCTGGGTCATTTTTATAGATATTCTTTTAGCTTTTGATTTGGTAGCACATGGATAATGCAGAAGGTTGGAGATTATAAGATATATTGTAAATATTTAAATTGAGATAAAGGTATTCAGAAATCTTTTTTTAGCTTTTAGTTTTGTAGTACTTGAAAAAGCAGCATACTGGAGATTATAGAATATTCTTAAAACATCTAAATTAAGATTAAGGAATGTTTTTTTAATTCATAATTGGTCTTCTCCTGTTTCTGCATCACTTACAGGTGTAATCTAACAACTGTTTGTACTTTTTGATCTCTCCTATAAATTGAAAGGGCATTTACTCATTTTAGATGTTCAAATGACCTTAAAGTAAATAGATTTGGTAGAGATTTTACGAATAACAAAGAGCAGGAGAAGAAGATGAACAACACGTTTTGTTAATATGTCCATCTTATCATCATCTTTGCAAGCGGTATTTACCCACATTAATTACTAAATCACTTATTAATGATGATTTATTACTTAAGCTATATTTTTTGGTGAAGCTCAAGGCGCTCTGACATAATATTTTTTATCATGAGCTTAACCACAACTGTACTATGGTCCCACTATGTCATTTATCTGTTCTGTTCTATGTCATTATTCTGTATCTGTTCCGGGTTAAGTTTTCAACGGGACAAATATAATTCTTCTTAAAGACACTGAAGTTATTACTTAACATGATGTCACATTTGTTTTATCCACAACGCTTGTTTTGCTTTTGTAAGTTACCTAATCAGTGTTGCAATGTTTAAATGTTATGGCATGTAGGAAGATAATCAATGATCGATTTTGAAAATCGGTTAATGACATCTCACTAGCCTTTGAAGTCAGTGACAAGAAATGATGTTGATCACGTTATCGACAGGTTACGACAGTCAGCAAAACAAAGACTTATAAGAAATAGAAAGACAGCAATAATTTACCATCTGGACGGCATCCTTTGACCCTTTGGACATAGTTAAACGCAAACGATTATAAGAATCTAAACTCTAAGTTTATTTTACAAAATGAAAATAAAGACAGCACTAAACGTTTGTATATAAGTTATTGCTAATATGTTAAAGTTATAAAGATTTAATGATGAATGTCATTCTTTAAATATCTTATTAAGTTTATATGCCAATAACATCACTGCGCTTTCAAATGCTCTTAAAGTTGACTTGAGATATCTTCGGAAATCTGGAAATAGACTTAATTGATTACAAGCGTCGTCAGAAGATGGCATATCCAGTGATCTCCAAACAAATGAAATACTCAAAGGGCACATCTACACATGCGTACTGATCCAAATACCAAATTGCAAAGGGTTAGATCTAAAAAATATTAATTATGCTCCGGAAACGAAATGAATACAGATAGACGGAGCGCACTGGTGAAACAACCTGTTGTCGTTATTTGTAGATAGGCTAGGTTAAGTCACTCTTACAAGGCATAGGCATAGACATACAGATCCTGTAGCTTCTGCGCTGAGGGAGATATTTAAGTTGCCTGATGATATATTTCTCAATTGCCTTAAAATTCTATTAAAACATGAATATTGAAATTGGATTACAAATCAAAGTGCGACGGGGACACAATAATTACTGAGCATATTTGTCTTTACATACAAATAAAATATTCTTCCAAATTTAGGTATCAATTACCATTAAAGTTATGCTTCAATGTAGTCAATATCTGTGTTCCGTGTTCTAAACAACAGTTCAGGTTAAAGTGCATTTTGCACAAAGACAAATAAAAAGAGCACATTAGTAAAGCTATATACATTTTTTCGAGCATCGCTTATTGTTCTACATATACATAGTTGGACAAATTAACACAACATTAGCTGAAAATATCAGTTATGATTGGGTTTTGTTTTAGGATGAAATATATTGGCATTGACATTAAGAATCATTGTAAATTTTTCCTGTACTTTTAATTATACATGATTTCGTTTATTTCAAGTTGTTTCAAACTTACTGGAAACAATGATAAAACAGATAAAAATATATAAGACATAAACTCATAGATTTCATAAGATACATTGTTAGAAATGTGACATTTACAGAAGCTTTATAGAAAGAAATGATATTTTCAAGGTGAAAACGTAGATAATTAATAAATATACATGTATCTCAGACCGAAATCTGACGAGGTGTTACCTATACATGTACCAATGATTAAAATATCAATTTAGGGTGTTTGCAAGTAAAGCAGTATTGAGAGTTTGTTTCATAATAGAAAAGCAACATGAGAAAAGGCAGTGGGTACACATAATTTGACATTATGAGACCTTGGTTACATAAGATAACATTAAACAAATGTAAAGCAATCAAAAGGAGTATTTTGATAAGATTTCAATTTTTTTTAACATGTATATAAAACATTTATATATTTTTTAATATGCGTAAATGAAGCCTAAAGTTTTAAACTGTAAATCACATATGGCTTTTAATTAACGCCCTTTGAGTATTCTATGTACTTGGGAACTATTTACATATACAAATGAGGGTTGTATATGTTTACATTATAAACAGACTGTAAACGTATGCCATCATTTCGAGGTATGTCCGACTTACCACATAGTCTATAAATAACCAAATATGCCATTGTCTTTCCAAATGTGCCGCATTGGTTGTTCTGCGCATAATGCCCATATTGAAAGTGGTAATTCATTTAAAGTATTGACAAGACTTTGTCTATATATTGCTTTCTAGGGTTTAATCTGTCTCGTTCAATATCAGGCATGCTCCAAATCTTTCTCTCTTTTGCTCTATTTTTCTCTGTCCGCAGCTTCATGGCTAGTGTTCATGTTCAATTTCTTGCATTGAACTCAGAGTGAGCTAGATTATATAGCAATCTGCATCCATATACAAAACCTCTGAGGTTGATAGGTATTGAACTTCAAGTGTCTCATTTTCTGTGAAAATATGTTTTATTAACTGGTCAAATCCACTGCACCGAAAGCTTTAGTTTATGTGTACTTTATGGTACGTTTAGCTCTTTATAAACTGAACACAGCTGCAATCTAGGATAGCGTTGTAAAACATCTCTGCATTGACCACAGATTGAAGGAACCAACTGGCCGATATGTTCGTCTCTCAGCCATTAGGATAATCAATCTTCATCAAGCTAGCGACGAGGTCAGGAGGCATGCATGGATGGATAGCTGAAGGCTTAAGAAAAAACATGTGGTGAAAACTCTTGTAATATGCGTTAGTGGAATGTGAATGACATTTCCACATTAACCGCTGAGTGTGTGCATCAAATGTCCTAATTTTGCAAATGTCTTTGAATCCACGAGGATAATCAATCTTTATCATACGAGTAGCTCTATCAGGAGACATGTTATATAGGGGAAGTAAGAATAGATTGAGAGCTGTAAAGTATGAACAGAACCATTTTATTCAATTTCAGTTGCAAATATTTCATAATGACCTAGTTCTCTCTCACTCTCTGATTCGCCCTGTCTTAAGCTGTAGTTCAACTCCCAATTTTCCCTTGTCTCACTTCCACAATCTCTAAATATCTAATAGTCTAAGGGCCAAAGCACAAAACTGGTCGGGTACCCCTCCCCACCGTAGAACAAAGCCAAACCACTTTTTTCTTGAAGATATATATATGTTGAGTTGGAAAAGGATGGTTGTCACATTTTCATTTGGTGGCAGGGGTATTTTTCAGCCTTGTTTCCATGGCAACCAAACATTTTCGGGTAAAAAATCAAAAATGCATATTATTGTGAATTACTTCACTATTTATTTACATAAATGAACATAACTGGTGTCATATTGTAGCTTATACATACATCTTTCATACTTTGAAAACATTCGATAAAAATATAATATCATTATTTTTTTAAATTAATGGGAAATTATTTTTTTTATGATTTTTTTACAAATTTGTCCAAACACTCGTCACTGAAGTGTCACAATGCCTTAAATTTGTTTATAATATACATGAAAATGTTCCTTAACTAATGTACATTTATTCTGATTCTTAATTACAATAAAAAATATCAATTTGTTGAATGTATGTGGTTTCCATGGCAACCAGGTCAAAATTCGCTAAATCGCCATTTCTTGACCATATTTCACAATATCTCAATTTTTTGTTGTCACAACTGAATAATATTGACATTACATTGAAAAACCTGTTAGGAATTCTTCATTCATCAATTTTTCAACTTAACACTTATTCTTGATAAAAATTAAAAATTATGAAAAATGTCAAATTTTAGTAAATTTGACCCAAACACTCAGTTTTAGAAAGGTTGTTATTCAAAATACACCTTGATCATTTGTATAATCTAGAACAAATCACATTTAGAATAAAAACAAAAACAGCAGAAAGTTTTAAATATTACAAAAATATGTCCGTTAATTTCCATGGTAACATATAAATTCTATAATGAACTCAAGAATTCATCAAATGATGCCAAATAATTATCATATTCAAAATACAGTCATTATTTCAAACAATTTAATGTAGATACCTTGTTGGTTGATTGCATTTTAGTGTGTTCAACAGACGTCCGTTGAATTTAACTGTTGAGATAATAAGTACTGAAGAATATATTAGTGAATTATCTCCCTTGGAAAAATGGATGCCGACTAGCAATAGACGTTTTCATGGATCTTCAATGGCTTATTGCGCGGAATATTGAGAAAGAGCATGGCAGACATTACAGATTCTCGCGATACCTACATATCTGCTGCAAAGATTGAAGTGGGTCACTGTAGGAGTGAGGTTCCAGATGCCCTGTACGACTTCATTGTCTGGAGCACAAGTGCTAGGGACTACCAAAATGTCACCACAACCAATGAAACAGACGTGCCTGATCTCAGAGTCCTAGCAATATGCCACAACATTATTGCTCTATGCCAAAAGGTGAAAACGGCTCTAACGCTTGGGCTTGCCTTGCAGGTTCAACACGATTTTGGGAGCAGGCAACTGGTTGATATGCTGCACAACCTCGGCCACTGTGTGTCATACGATGAAGTAAGACGGTTCACGACATCTGTTGCCAAAGACCAGATCTCACAGGCTGGAGATGTCTATGTACCACGAGGTATACAGAGCTGCCGTCGACAACTTTGATCAGAATGAAGAAACGCTTGATGGAAAAACCACCACCCATTCCATGGCTATCGTCCTCTACCAAAGATGTGGAACCCTCAATGATGATGAAATATTTCCCGAACAAGGAAGAAGGCATTGGATGTCACAGAATATACTGAAGAGCCCCTGCACCGATATGCCAAGCCACAACAGAGGCCAGAACCACCGCCCATGCCCGATGCCTCCCTGTTGGAAGTAGACAAGGCCGTCATAGCAAAGGGCAAGGACAAAGACTTGGTATGGGAGCTGGCAAGGCTTGCAAGTAAAGGAACACACACCATCCATGCGTGGAGTGGCTTCAATGCCATGACATCAGACAAAACTGTCCCAGTCGCCACTATCAGGTACCTTCCCTTCATACATGCACCACCCACAGACCTCTCCACCATATATACAACCTTGCTGAAGTTGGTGGCTGTAGCCGAAAAGCTGGGACAGCCTCACATTCTCGTCACTGCAGACTTGGCTATATACCTCAAGGCACAACAGATACTGTGGAGCAAGCCAGAGTCCCTAGCAGGGAAAGTGACAATGCGACTTGGTGGCATGCATCTCCTCATGGCATTCATTGCCAGTATTGGCAAGCTATTTGGGGATGGTGGCCTCCTGCAGCTTCTGACAGCAACAGATGTGTATGCTGATGCCACTGCTCGTCGGATGCTTGAAGGCAAGCAGTTGAACAGGGCTGTCAGGGGAATCAAGCTGGTGCTCGAAGCCTTGTCCCATGTCTACCTCACGTCAGCACAGTCGTGGTGTCACAGTCAGGGGATCCAGTGGATGGCCTTAGACACATACGACGGTATCACAGACTTACAGCACACCTACAGGGCCAAAGACAAGAACTCTTCCAGACAGATCATCGACAACCTGGATACGTCTGTGGTGACAGAGGCACTTAGGCAGTTCAAGGCAATGGGCAGATCCCAGTCCGCGACATTCAAATTCTGGGACAACTTCATGGACTCTGCACATATCATGCTCAGACTGCTCAGGGCAGAACGTGATGCTGACTTCGACCTGCACCTGGATGCTGTCTGTGAGACGATTCCATACTTTATATGTGGTGGGAGGAACAACTATGCCAAATACACCCCTGTGTACGTGGCTGAGATGAGACAGTTGGAGACTCAACAGCCCTATGCCTACAAGCAGCTTCAAAGTGGAGCCTTTGTGGTTCGTCGATCACCCAAGCGCCAGTTCAACTGTGTTCCCACTGACCAGGCTCTAGAACAGACAGTCAACCGTGAGGCCAAAAGCCATGGAGGTATCATTGGCTTTACACTGCGAAAAGGAGCACTACTGCGGTGGCTTATTACCAGACATGTCACTGGTTCCTATGCAGAGGCAATGAAGATGATGTGCACCACAGCATCTAGACCAGACATCCATGAAGAGCTTGGCAGTTTGAGGATGGAAAGGGATGCCTCAGATCATCGATGCCTTGGTGGATCAGTACCAAAATCCATTTGACATGGAGACTGTGCCAACGTCTTTGATCAACATAGTAACTGGACAGGTTGCAACACAAGAAGTAGAGGAATCCCTCACAGGGCTGCAAGAAACTGGCAAAGCACACATGAAGAACTTTTCAGCGAAACGCTTGGTTGAAAACACTAAATCAGTGACCTTTTGGGCACCACAGCCAAGACTAACAATCAAGACATTCGCTGACATGCGGAAACCGTTACCGACAGACAAGCAGAAGAAGCTGATGTGCAGCACTGAGATCGTGTTTCGACGTCTGCTGTCAGTCTCAAAGACGAGAGATATTGATCTCCAGAAAGTGCTGGAACATGAACTGGCTGCTGTACCCCCAGCACTATTTAACGACGATGGCACAATGCGAAAGACGAATAAGTCTGACCTGGCGAAGAAACTAGAGTCAGTGTGTGCTGAAGTTCCTACCCTACCGAAGGTCTTGAACCAACCAGACAACACTGGCTATGTCATTGATGGAATGGCAATGCTACAATCACTGAACGAGTCCTACTTCAAGACATTTGATGATCTGTCACAACAAGTTCTAAAGAAAATCCTTAGACTGCTTGAGCAGGATGACCTGGGAATCGATGTTGTCACAGTCGTGTTTGACAGGTATGACAAAGATGACTCAATAAAGCAGATGGAGCGTCAACGCCGGGGTTCTGGAGAGACCACACCCAGTCATCAAATCACTGGTCTCCGTGAAGTGCCAAACTACCGACTCTTCCTAAAAGGCTCAGCAAACAAGACCGCCCTGTCTGCATTTGTGTGCGAATCAATTGCTGCCAGTGCACCAACTCAACTGAAACAGAACAACACCATCATACTCGCTGGAGGATTTGCCAGTGGTGAGACCGTCAAGTTGGTCTCTAACTCTGGGGTAGTGATGATGCCGCATCTGTTTTCGACACAAGAAGAAGCAGACACCAGACTTGTCCTCCATGTCATTGACCTGGCAACCACCCACACTAGGGTCATCGTCCGCTGTGATGATAAAGACGTCCTGGTGCTTCTGCTCTATTACTATGATAGAGGGCTTCTGGCTGATGAAGTCTACATGCATGCTGGTCACGCTGGGAAAGTTGTCACTCGGGAGCGATACATTCCAATCCACACAATCGCTGGAGAGCTTGACAACGGGGTAAGTGCATGTCTCCCTGCTGCCCATGCATTAACCGGGTGTGATACCACCAGCGCGTTCTTCAAGATTGGCAAGAGTACAGCCTTCACAAAATTGGTAGAGCACATCGACTCTGTCCAACAGCTATCTGAGTTTGGTGGATCGTCTTCACTGAGCACATCACTGGACACTGCTCGGAGATATGTACTACTGTTGTATGGTAAGAGGAGCAAGAACTGCAACACGCTTGATGAGCTGAGGTATGTACTCGCTTCATCAACCGACAAACAAGCAGCCATGCTGCCACCAACAGAGGACGCCTTCAAGCAGCATGTCATGAGGGCACTGTTCCAGGCAATGATATGGCTCCAAAGCTATGTTGCAAAGCCAGAGGTAAAGGACCCTGTAGGTCATGGATGGGCCAGAGGAGGAGATGGATCCCTGGAGCACAAACTCTATGAGAAACAATGTGCTCCACTTGAAGTCAGAGACATCACCCATCTCGTCTGCAATGACGAGGATTGCAAGGTGCCGCGGAAATGTCCTTGCCTCCTGGCCGGACTACCTTGCATTGAGGCATGCGCCTGCAGCAGCACAGACTGCCCAAACAGCTCCAAAGCCATGCAAGGTGATTCCGATGACGAATTCGTTCACGATGAGGATTAAAAAGTCATGTACAAATACAATTATAATGAATGTTTTTGTAAACAAAATTAAATTCTACCTTCATGTTTTTATGTTAAATGTATTTTAAATCACAACTTTTACCATAACTGAGTTTTTGGGTCAAACTTACTAAAATTTGACATTTTTCATAATTTTTAATTTTTATCAAGAATAAGTGTTAAGTTGAAAAATTGATGAATGAAGAATTCCTAACAGGTTTTTCAATGTAATGTCAATATTATTCAGTTGTGACAACAAAAAATTGAGATATTGTGAAATATGGTCAAGAAATGGCGATTTAGCGAATTTTGACCTGGTTGCCATGGAAACCACATACATTCAACAAATTGATATTTTTTATTGTAATTAAGAATCAGAATAAATGTACATTAGTTAAGGAACATTTTCATGTATATTATAAACAAATTTAAGGCATTGTGACACTTCAGTGACGAGTGTTTGGACAAATTTGTAAAAAATTCATAAAAAAAATAATTTCCCATTAAATTAAAAAATAATGATATTATATTTTTATCAAATGTGTTCATAGTATGAAAGATGTATGTATAAGCTACAATATGACACCAGTTATGATCATTTATGTAAATAAATAGTGAAGTTATTCACAATAATATGCATTTTTGATTTTTTACCCGAAAATGTTTGGTTACCATGGAAACAAGGCTGAAAAATACCCCTGCCACCAAATGAAAATGTGACAACCATCCTTTTCCAACATAACATATATATATCTTCAAGAAAAAAGTGGTTTTGCTTTGTTCTACGGTGGGGAGGGGTAACTCCTAAAATAAGCTCTTTTCTGAGAATGGCCGTTAGACTATAAGGGCCTCTGCAATGTCCCCTGAATCTCCAAACATGTGTATCATCCAAGCCTTGATGGCAGAGTGAGGAAACCAACTGTCCGTTATATGCATGTCCATCTCCCTGCATCCATGTTGCTAATCCATCTTCATCAGACGAGCGGCGAGGTCAGGAAGCATGTTAGACAGGGGAGGTTAAGGAAGCTGCTATTTGATGAATATGTATGTATCAGATAGAACACTATTATCGGGTGTACCTCAGACATTGAGTCTCTGAAAAAATTATATTTCCTAGAATTATTTCTATATTAAATATACGAGAGGAGCCCGAAATCTAGACTTGCTTTACAAGGGGTTTTGTTAATCGTAAAGTGTTATATCCTTATAATTATAGAGCATATATTAAATATAAATGGTTTTTTTCACTTTCATTTAATAGAAATGAATGTAAACGAACAACATATTGAATGTTCTAAAGGAATCTATCTTCATCAGATATGTAGTGGTTGTAAGTGGAACAAGGGGCAGGTGAGGTCTTGGTTTCTCATCACTGAGACCTTAACATTATTAACGCTGTCAGAAGTTGCTGTTGGTGTGAAAATGATTTATCAGCTTCAACAGGTAATTTGCTCCTGAGACCGCCGTCATGCTATTGGATCTCTTTAACTTGACATGTCAGTCAGTAATCGGCTCCACTGACTTACACTCTTGCATGTATTTGTCGTATTAATACTCACTTCCTTGACTCATGATTCATTCACATTTAGACAATAACTTACAAGTGATGGGAATGACAGATTATCTTTCCTGAGTTATATCAATTTCGTAATTACACAATTAACGTAACGAGGAAAAAATAATCTGTCATTCCCAGTCACGAGTTGGTTATTGTTTATATTACACATATAATTTTATAAGGTAAAAACAAAGATTCTTAAAAAAAAGTTTTGCCTATAAAGGATTTCACAAGGAGTCAATCTCTAAATTTATACGTTTTTGTTGTTGATTTACTACCGATATGTCTACGCACGGTTAATATCCTTTGCGAAGTGTTATAAAAATATAACTTTAATGTAGTTGGTGTTGAAAGTTTCGTTTACTATTTCATCTAGATGTCATTTAAAATTGTGTATTGATTTGAAGTGACTGTCGACGTCCTATGGTACCAAATACAAATCGACGTAAACTGATATTCCTAGGACGTCACCTTTAGCACTGTGACGTCATAGCAGCTTTTGTCTATGACGTCTTTACAATTGAACGAAACCCATGGTATTCTACGCGACTGAGAGCGTTACGCGTTATTTGTAAGAACAATCAAGTACCAATTGATTTAGAAAACCACCCATTGTATGGATTTACTTAACAAAATACCTTGTATTTCAAAAATTAAAAGAGTTTTTTGCACCTGACCTCAACTGTCCAATATGTCTCACTGTCTCTTCAACTGTTCAATTACTAAAGTGAAAAAAATATGTTGTCCTAAAAATCAAGCACCTTGAGGCATAGCTAAAAGAGAAGTGGAGGTCAATGTTTCTCGTTGCTTTTACTTTTACATTGTGAATGCTAACATTTGTTGTCTTAGGTTTCTCACATTCAAAAGATGACATTATTACACTAGAAATCTTCAAGTTGGTACACAACAACATGAAATATAATCCACGGATTAAAAAGCTAAGATATAACTGAGAACACGTTATATTCTAACTCACTTTTCAACATGTTGAATGACTGAAGTATTATTGAATCCACCCACCCACTGAGAGTGTTCATGAATTGAATCAAATTATAGGTTGGTGACATAACCGTCTCATTGGAAGTGAGGCAGACTCTAATACTGTCCATCAACTCAGCTAGGAGCGAGGAACGGGAGAATGTCACTAGACGTCGGACAAGTTATAATTGGTCTTATGGACAATCAGCGTTCATCAGAGTAGCAGGAAGCCATGGCAGGTAGCACGTCCAGTATGTCCTGTATGTAGGAAACACTAGTTGCCCGATAATCCGAGATTCTATTAATCGACCAGGACAGACGTCCGTTTCCCTGTACTTCTACGTCCTCCGCAAATGAGAACATAAACTTCATGAGGTTCTGATTTATGATCAAAACATGTTAACACCAATTCACTCACCCACTGATTTATGTCAATAAGATAACCCAATTGTTTGAAAGATTACACAGAAAGTTCGTATATTGTCCGCAAGCAATCAATTTCGTAACTTTGTCAAGAAAACAAAACTGTGCAATAAATCACTTTGTTTTCAGTACAACTCTCCATTTATGTTATTCTTAAATGAGAAACTTCGGTATGTGTTGATATCGTAGATTTTTATATGCGTATGTTTGTTGGAGTGAATTATGCGTGTATGCGTTTTGGGACGTGTATGGTAAGATGGGATCAGGGGAGGTGTTCTAACTGGGATGTAATCTTAACTTAGTGATATGACTTGGACTAACATTCTTAATTTTGATCTCCATCAATCATGATAATATAGTTATCTGCAAAGGTACAAAAAAGTATAGTTTAAAGCGATCATGTTTGATCCTAAATGAGACTTCACGTAAAAGACATTACTCTTTTAATGTGTAATAAAATGTTATTTTGTCACTTTTGAATCTAATGAGGTTTGTACATATTGAGTGTGTAGTATTTTCTTATTAATTAAAAAAAACACCTGATAATATATTGAAAATGGAATTAGAACAGGCATAGAATAACTAAGACAGTAAAATGTATAACTGTATTTCCCTTTGAAAACGCTGATGATTTTCCTTCATAAACAACATTATGATGGAGATTTGAAATTTGAGCATTTGATAAAAAGTGAGACGTTTGTCTGGTTTATATGCTTAATGGTATCTATGACATTGAGTAATGAAGAGAAGTAGGCAAGAGTTCACTGGGTCGGGCTAATGATGAAGATAACGAGTTTTTATGATTGCTTTAATGTCTTTCATGTGTAATAAGTCAGTTTTCAAAAACATAATTTTTTTTATATCTCTTTATCTTTTGTTTTATGTCGTGTCAGTCGATAATTCATCAGGTGAAAAAAATCACAAAGTTACCAAATGACTATTCCAATGCTGATAAAGATTCATATCCATTCCTGATTATCTCAATAGTCAAACCTTATAGCGACCATCTATCTGTCTGTCAATCCGCTGTGAACTTTTTAATTTTCGACTTCATCTCTCAAAACAAAACACAAGGCACAGGGACAACAATTAAAACATGTTTTCTTCCCTGATGAGTAAAGGCACTGTTTAATCGCTTATAACTAGTGAACTAACTGGCAAAAGAAGTAGGCAAGAGTTCACTGGGTCGGGCTAATGATGAAGATAACGAGTTTTTATGATTGCTTTAATGTCTTTCATGTGTAATAAGTCAGTTTTCAAAAACATAATTTTTTTTATATCTCTTTATCTTTTGTTTTATGTCGTGTCAGTCGATAATTCATCAGGTGAAAAAAATCACAAAGTTACCAAATGACTATTCCAATGCTGATAAAGATTCATATCCATTCCTGATTATCTCAATAGTCAAACCTTATAGCGACCATCTATCTGTCTGTCAATCCGCTGTGAACTTTTTAATTTTCGACTTCATCTCTCAAAACAAAACACAAGGCACAGGGACAACAATTAAAACATGTTTTCTTCCCTGATGAGTAAAGGCACTGTTTAATCGCTTATAACTAGTGAACTAACTGGCAAAATAAATTTTAGAATATTGTGATTCCTTGACTTCTAACAAGAGTCACTTGCTCTAAGCCTTTGCTAAATTAAGTGATTCTTTCGCTATATTCAATTTCATTATTTCCAATTCTGATAAACATTCATTTCGTGATAAGCTCTATAGTTCATAGAACGTCATTGTGTCAGCGGGTCTCCTAGTGTCATCAAGCCTCGGATATTTATCGTTTTGT
The DNA here is from genome assembly GCA_916613615.1 of Steromphala cineraria. Taxonomy (NCBI): domain Eukaryota; kingdom Metazoa; phylum Mollusca; class Gastropoda; order Trochida; family Trochidae; genus Steromphala; species Steromphala cineraria. The sequence continues at coordinate 11,692,789 of OU744730.1, forward strand.
GTTGATATAGTTGATATCAGAATATACTTTGGTAAGACTCTGTTTATACACTGTGTATAAAATGAAGATGGATGTCAAGAAAATTATCCGAAATTATACTTTATTGAAAAGTGTTTCTTTTCTTAATTTTGCATACAATCTGCATCTGGCAGATGTCCAATTCACTGTTTGCCCCATCTCAAGTGAGATGAGCAACACATAGTGTCAACACGTGGTATACTTTCTCGAAATAACATTTCAAAACTTTCTTTACTTTATGTAAGTAACGAAGAGATCTAGAATCTTAAATTCCAAACAGTTCATCATGTTGGTTGGAGGCTTACACATTTTGAACAACAATATATCATTACGGCTGACTGTGGAAGTGAACAAAATATCTAGATTCTAAAATTTCTAAATACATACATTCGGTTTTATGTTGTTTTGAAACCTATGTACTTTAAACATTACATTGCTAATGTAGACAACGCCGACTAGAACATTTAAAGGATTTTCCAATAAATATGTATTTGTTTACAATTTGAAATTTATTGTGTGAACGTTATGGAAGCGAGATGTAGGCACGGCTTCCTGCAAAATATTAGTGCTAGTGTCATTACTTTTAATCACTTTCTCTCATACTCTACATGTTTCTCAGATAGAATTATCTTCATCTTTATATGAAATTTTCAATAGTGTGAGTGTACAGTGTTACTGTTTAAATTTCAAAAACCAATTAGTACAATCATAATAATAGTCATGATTAAATTATTTTACTTCAAAGATTATATTTTTCATTTGTATCATACTTGTTGATGTTCACATAACTTATCCATCCTAACGGTACCAAATCTTAATATTTAGTATGAGCTTATTTCAAATGAACCCTATCCCCATATTTACCTTCTCTCACCCAATCTCTGTCTTGGTCAAGATGACCATGTGAACAGTCTGAAAACAGCTCCCCATGTCCAGTATGCTTATTGGATATGTGGTTTCCCACAGAATTCCACTTTTCGGTCATGAGCTGTGGGTTTCCACCACATGATGCCAACCAGTACATATGGTTAGAAATAGATTTGATCAAGCCTCTTAGAACCGCATCTTAGAATCTTTCTTCTTGGATGCCACCTCAAGCTTTTTCTGTACATGTAATAAAATATATAATGTCTTAGTCATAGATAAGATATGTTACATCCTACTCGGTTATAAATCGAGTTATTTGACCAATAGTTAATTTGTCAATCTAAATTGCATTAAACTACTAAATTTGCATCTGATGAAGAACTGAAATTAAATAAAACAGAAGCTCGTCAACCACCAAAGTCCTATGTTAATTCAACCTTTCAGGCCTAAAGAGTATAGCAATTTGTTCTCACCTTTGGCAACATGCCCGACATCATATAGATGGGTGATATGTGATTGGTCCTCTCTCATGTACATGTACTTCTGAACCTGCAGGTGTCTGTCCGTCACAAGTTCACTGATGCGGCACCCCATTTCCTCCAACAGGGCAATACCCCTCTTCAGACCTGCCAGCTCCATATGGGTGGAGCTCTTCACTTCGTTGCACTGAAATACCAAAAATAACTCATTTAACATTTCAATAATATATTGAAAATATTATTAAAACAATTCATTTTCTTTTTTTTTGTAATAGTTGCTAAAATGAAAAGTGTAAGGGTATAATGAATTAATTAGTAGATAAATCCATTCTGTTTTATATTTTGGGGTTGTATGTTGTGCATTTTTTACCCCTAAATTAACATTTAAAAAAATGCACAACATACAACTCCAAAATATAAAACAGAATTGATTTATCTCCATTCTAACATGACTAATTAGGAAAATAATGAGGAACTCTTTCGTCTTGCGCCAAAGCGCTGTGCTTGGGTCAAACCAGTACAGACCGGTTTCACTCGCCCGCGACCCTACGGTGCAGTTCACTTTTCAAAGAACACGCTTCAATCAAAATATCAAAACAAACACTTAAACGTATTTCAATGTAACTTATCTTTATTCAATTGATGATAATATCAACATAAAACACATGTTGGAAGTCATCGAACTCACAGAAACGATTTTCAAAGCCGACAAGGACCAATCCAATTCAAGGGGCGCTACTCTGAAAGTAGTTATTTACTACAAGTGAACTGTTTGAGACTTGAAGAAAGCCCGACAAGAACGCTTTTTGTGTCATGGTCGAGGACATTGTGGATGAAAATGGGGTCATTTGGGATTGTGAACTGGAGGCATTGGAAAATTTTGGAAAATAGAGGAATAACGCCGCTTCTGTTCATTGGATGAATCGCTGTTGTATGAAGCGAGCGACTGTTGGTTTTTGTGCCCTGTGATTTTCATGATTTCGCGCGATTCCACGCCCGCATGTGACAGTTGTGGCACGGACACAATGATTGGTATATATTTGATTCAGATTACAATCCTTCGAAATGGTTTTCATCATTGTGTCCAATGTGTTGTGGCCCAAAGGTTTGCAGTTAAACCAAATAGCATCAGACTCCGAAACATGTTTTTGGGCATTTGATAGAAAGCAGAATTTTGAGGGTTCAATTTTAACAGATACTTCCGAAATGACAGAATTGGACAAGAAACCTCGCCAGTGGCGTAGATTCGCGCATTTGGAGCATTTTCCCTATCATGGACCCCACCCGGGTGGTTTTTAGTGCTTTCAGTGTGTGTCATCGTAATATAATCTTCCCCAGTGTCGTCGGATTTAACTTCAAAGGAATCGACGCGAAGGTGTCGCTGATTCTCACCGCCCCTACGACCGAACCCAAGTGTCAAAGCAAACCAAACTTTTTTTAGTAGCCAAGATGGCGTGTCAGTGACTTGTGAGGACATTATTTTTTCAAGATCGGACTCTGAAATAGGAGAGTGGTGGGTAGGGTTGTCTAGACCAAGTTGTTTAATTTTTTTCAGCATGGCATTAAAAACATTGTTGGCCTTTAGGAATTCAATATCCTTCAAGATATTGATTTCCCTTTCAAAGGGTGGTTGGCGAATGTGGCGGTGGATGGCAGCCCTTATTCCGACGAATGAGAATTTGGAATATAATTTCCCCTCGTCCGTTCTCATCTCCACATAGAAACGACGAAGAATGCCATTAATCTCAACTTTAGGGAGGCCTTCGAAATCGAGTGATTCTCGGTTGAATTCAAGCCATTCTGTGAAAATATAAAAATGGATGTGTTTTTCAAATATTCAATGGAGTTTCAAACGGATTTACTTATTTTGAAATTCTGTGTCTTAAGGTAGGAAATTTCAATTTATTGATTATAATTAGGTCATTGTTAATTATGTTTTATGGATCTCATAGGATATACTGTATAAAAGTTCTGTAGGATGGATATTAATCGTGATATTTAAATGGATCTATTCTTTTCTATTTGAACATGGACATAATTATAATTGTCTTGGTTTTCATACGTTTTAGCACTTTTACACCCCATGCCGTTGTATCGTCTGTCCCTTTGCTACGGGAGTTCAAAACTATGTTTTCAAGATCTTTTCTTTTCACGGCCTTGAAGTGTTTAGATTGTGGTTCCTCTGATTTTCCGTCATCTGAAATTAATGATTTATATTTTATAATTTAGTGTAATTTACGAGAACTGCACAAACAATTGATACAAACGAAGGGAAAAAGTTAGACATATCTGGATCCGACACACAAAAATAGTATTTAACAGTTAAATACCTTGTACATCTTCCAAAGCAATAAGTTCTTCATCGAACCAGGAAGCATCAATGTCGTCAAAATTAGAATTTTCCAAAATATCAACAAAATCGCCGATGTCGAAATCCCTTTTGCCGTCATAGTGTCATGTTAGAATGTAGATTTATTAGGCTATGGATGATAATATTGATATCAATACCTGCACTAACTGTGTGTCAAGGAAAAGTCTTCTGCCAAGGTCCATTAGCGTATAAGAGTCATACTTTGCAGAATATCCTTGTGAATCACAACGCGCATCACCGCCTACTGAAAGATCTTCCCCTTGCAGCTGGTTGCGAAAGAGTTCCTGATATTGAGGCCAAGTGTTCTGTACAGCCGGTACAATATAGCAGCTCTGGATGTTCTCGTAAGTCTGTCTGGAGAATATTGGCATGTTCAGGACACGGAAGAGATGAAATATTTTTGCAGGTCTGCTCCCAGACAATAATGTTGCAGAGGCTAGTCGTAAGTTGCCCAAAGGCATTTTCCCATCTCGAGTTTGACTATACCACAGTTTTGTTCCACAAATACACTTCTTTTCCACCACAACCATCGTCCCAACCCGCTGAATGACTTGGATGCATGTGTTAGAGGGCCCACAAACATCACATGACGGCATGGAATGGATTGAAGATTCAGACACCAAAAAGAATCTTTCTTCAAGTCTGTCAGAGCTTTCTTGAATCATTGAGTCCCCTTTGATATCATCCTCCTCATCACTGTCCACCTCATCCTCAACTAGAGAGGACCCAGAAATATTTTAGCATGTACCTACTGGGGCTGGGACATGTAACCCGGGTACTCAGGACGGGTGGGTAATGAATTTTACCCGGGTACCCATCACACTCCCCAGACCCGCAAGGTGTTTTGTCTAGTAACAGTCTAATTATACCCCCGACCAACGGTCCGGGGTATCTAGTAATACCAATGATTCCGTCTGTGTGTGTGTGTGTCCGTCCGAGGACATTTGTTGTCCGACCTATTTTTTGCTTGTTCATAATGAATTAATGGATGACATAGCACAGTGGTCTTGAAATTCTACCACATTTCAATTCAAAAGAAAATTAGAGTGAAATAGTAATGGAATTCTGTAAACTTGAAAATTATTGCTCCATCTTACAAAATAATTGACAAGGAATAACAAAACGGGTAAACAGGTAGGGCAGGGGAGGGCATGTGTTCGTGTACAAAGGTTGAGAGTTTATACTCATCCCAGTACTACCTACATTGTGCATACTGGTAACTACCTACATACCTTACATACCAAATCTGATGTTTTTAACTGCTACTTGGATGAATTGTTATTTATCAATAAAGATTTGTGTTTCATCAAAACTTCATTATGGTTTAAGGATAATCTTATATAGATATATCATTTCAATACATGTCATTGTTAATATTTATCTTACTAGTTACATAGTAATATTGATAAGAAAAACCTACTTTGACTTAGTTGATAAGTAGGGTCAGATATATCATCAGCTACTTCAATGTCGATGTCCATGTCAGATTCCTCTGAGGATAATGGTCACAGGTAGAGGGTGTGGCATCTTCTTTTCTGTGTGGCAACTGTTCTGGTTGCAGGCCTTGTCTGGTGGCCCTGCTTATTCTCATCATAGGAATAGTTTGCAGCCTTCTAGTCCTAAGCTTGGCCTTTGGGACAGCAACTTGAAATATCAAAGAAATTGAATTAATGATGATTTATACATGTCCTCAAAATTGAACATCAAATTCAATTTTCAGAGTATTAACTAATCTAGCAATGACACTAATGCAATGATTGTTCATTAATATACCACTAAAATTTTCACTAATTAGATTTTGAGTGTCAACATCAAGTTTCAACTAATTTATGGTAAACACTATTTAATGGCAAGGTAATATAAACAAATTCCTAAATCAATTAGTTTTAGAGGATCATCCCTGTTCTATTAAATAGTATTTTGAATCAGAAAGGGTATTTGTTATTTATTTTTGGCTATTTTGCATATTGTGGAAGTGATGTATTGCTTTAATCCCTAAAGTTTCTCTGTTGCCTTGTTGCCATATATATGTAGGACTCAGATCTGTGGCGGGTCTCTAATCCATGGCGGATTTCCTAATCTATGGCGAGTTTGATTGTTTATTGACGTCATGTTAAGTGACGTCATTGACGGATGACGTCATAATCGCTAACTGTTCGCGTCGTCAGACGAAACCGCTGCTTCTCATTGGGATGGCAAGATATTTTCCAACAGAGAGAAAAGAATTCAGCCGCTTTTCCCGTCCGAGATAGCATATAATACCAATTGCTCTTTGTTACTCATTTCCGTCATACTGTCTATTTAAGCCTTGGAAAAATATCAGCTCTCCATTGTAGCCCTCGAATGCATTGCAACTGTCTTCTATAGTCATAAATTTGCTGAAACTATCTTCTTTAGCCCTTGGATTCATACTAAATATCTACTTTAGCCCTTGGATTCATATTAAGGGATTTCTTTACGGTTAGGGTTAGGGTTAGCGTTATAGGTTCACTGTACAATACGTTCGCGACTTTATCTCCAATATACGTTACCGACCCATACACTAGACAAACTAACCCTAAAACATTGTCGATACGGATCCAAGGGTTAAAAAAAGATAGTCAACGAATATCTAACTGCTAAAAAGGTCAGTCTAACGAGAATCCAAGGGCTAATTTCCTAAAGATATTAATTTAGTGGCGAACATATTGTTATCCCGATTGCATTACTTATTTACCAATTGCAGATTTTGGCCTAGAAAACAGTTAAGTACATGTAGGAAAACACATAAATTTAATATTGGTAACTCAATTCTAAAAATGTCTAATCACAGTCAATTCAAAATCCGCCACAGCTTTTGATAGGTACGGCAATTTTCCATGCATTTGAAAATCCGCCACGGATTTGAGGCCTGCCATGGATTTGAGTCCTACATATATATATCTTTTTTTTATCAGAAGTTCAACATGTTTGCTTAATATTTGTGACAGTGAAATAATTGAATTGATGTGGAAATTATATAAACAATTGATTCATTAATTTAATTGCTATTCCACCAACCTATGTTTCAAACACAATAAACTTTTATGTTGCGGTTTGTGTTGTATTGTCATAACATTCCTAAGAAAATTAACATGAAAACAGGTGACACCAAACAAATGAACAAAAAGTTTGTTTTGAAAATGCAATAAAAATCAACAAAAGAATAAAAAGGTTGTTAAATGATGAAGAAATTTGTCTCCTGTCAATTAATATTTTCATTATGTTTGTTATTGACAGTGCTCAAGGGAGATTTACTGCTTATTACGACAGAAATAGGAAACATGAGCGTATGATCATTAGTAGTTTGGCTTAGTGTAGGCCTATTTGTTTTAATTCTTATTACGACGTAAATAGGATATACTGCAGTATGGTTGTGTTGGTTAATTTTCATTTGAATACATACGTGAGACTTGGCATTGAAAATGCTTTCTACAATCCTGCTGAATTTCACACTCTGGCTCCTCGTAACCTGGAGATTGATGGTCGGCACCGGTCGATCTGGAACACCTTTCTTCTGATTGGTCACGATCCTGTAAGTCTCGAATAGCATCGTCTATTTCCTGAAATATAGAATAAATGGAATAGAAAACAGTCTTAGATACTTTCCAGTTAATAATGAGGTCTACTAAATGCCTGTGAACGGTCATTTTGTTCTGTCAATTGTCACTATCAGTCAGTGAGTCACTACGAAAATAAACCGGAAATGAGCGAAAACAGTATCAAAACATGTCAGTGGGCTATAAATAGATCACGACAATTTAATGTGCCAGCTTGTTTTGGCCTAGATCTATAGATATGCTTGGTGCAAATTGGATTCTAGTGTTAATTGTTACTCAAACATAACAATTATTTTGGATACATATCTATATATATGTTCGAAATATTAATGAGGTAGGCCTAATTAATGTTTACATTACGGTATTCGAGACATCGTCGTTTCTGAAGGGAGGCGGCAAACCCGTACCCAAAACAAACCCGTACCCAAATCAGGAAGACAACCCGTACCCACTTATTATTTTTTAGTTTAATGTATGTTTAATGTATCTTTGCGCTTTAGAAATTCAACATACTTTGTCTTGTTGTTGTGTAAGTCTTTCATATAAAAGGCCAACTCGCTGACATTCTTGAAATCCTCGGTATTGATAAATATTCCTGGGGGATATTGCTTATAATTCTCCTTCCCAACTTGCACAACTAGAATAATGTCTTCATTGTAAAAATCAAACAATTTTTCAGTGACGTAATCCTTACACAGAGAGTTCTCGAATCCAAGGTAGAAAGAATATTCCCCTGTCAAGATATTTCTGCACTTAGCATGTCCATTAATTGTTCTTGGGCATTGCGTTTTCCCACATTTACCTAAAATGTCTGTCTTGATTCCATTATCCTCCAACCTTTGATGGGCCTTTGATGGGCCGCTTAGACCCATCTGGCCAGAAACCAGTGAATATGAAATGAAATGAAATGCATCCCATTAACATTCTTTACAGAATTTGAGGTGCACCCATAAGCCAAACAGTATGGCATGGTCAAAAACGGTGGTATATGAAAATTACTGTGTATAATCCCGTCGTCTGCTTGTGAACGAGTCTCTCTTATGACGCGTTTCACGGAAATAGCCGAAGTTAGACGGAAAAAATATGCATACGCACAGGGATCTTATGAGGGATAAGAAAAAATAGATACAATTATAGAAAATCCAATTGTTTTTACTGAATATAGATGTTAATAGTTCCAAAGGTAGTCTAAATCTATGAAATAATGTTATAAATTACTGTATTTGAAAATCCTTTAAGAAATGTTAGTATTGGCTGGTGTTCTTGCTGCAGTTTGGAACAATACTCATTGGAAACAATGATTTATAGCGGTGCATAGCCGAAAATTAGGTAAGCTTGATAACATTTAACTCTAGGTGATTGTAATTTTGAAAATTGAATAAATAATACTTAGTACAGTTTTTAGGTAAAATGGACACACAATTGGACATATTGGGAACGTTTGTTAGAATGGCAATATATTCATAAAACGAGTACTGCAGATATGATAGATTTGTGCTCAACAAGCTCACCTGTGTCTCGAGAATATCAGACAAGTCGCTGATTGGCTGATTTGGTGCAACATCATAGAACTGTTTCTCAAATGGCTTATTTGGCTTGATCTGATCTCGTGATACGTTACAATCTTGGTAACCTTTAAAAAAATGTTTAAAGTTAATATTGAGTCGACTTATCGGTAGCTAGATTGCAGCTTTCATTGAAAACAAACGTGATTGCTATACGTTGACAATCCAGGAACTGCATCACTGATGCTGATCACATATCTTGTTGAAACTACCACCTTAGGGCCTGAATTGCTGTGTCTATAGCAAACAGGAAAAGTTTATGACAGTTTGAATTTAATGACGGCTAGAATTGATCGCAAACGTTTAACAATAATATTAACAATGATTCAGAAATATTTCCTTGGCTTGCTTTAAAAAGTGTCCTTCCAAATTGGTACAATGACTTTGAAGTGGTGGTCCTTACATACTATATATTCAATACCATCTTTGGAGACAGTATCTTGGCTAGCATATTGACTTGAATAGATATAAGATTTTTTTACTTAGTCTCCATTCAGTAAAAATGCAATTGTTTTTGCTGTTTTTGGGCTTGTCCAATGTCATGAACATTTTGTTCATATTGTGAAAACTTTCAATAATTGTCAATACAATTTCTAGAGATTGTATCCGTGGTCAATATACACTCAGGGGCAAAAGAAACGATACCATATAAAATACATGATAGGTCAAGCTACGAGTGATAGTTATGGCTGAATCTGGGTTAATATGTTTCTTCAAGAGCTAACTGAACTAAGTTTTCAATTTCAAAGCTATATCTGTTTACGTTTTTGAAATATTGTTAAAATAAAGGCCTTTAAAAAACGCCGTTTTAAAATCTCCTTAAGTAGACGAGATAGGAATGAGAAAATGACCCTTTTTCTTGTTTTTAAACCAACATACAGGCAAAATACGTGAACAAATTAACTTCTACCCGGGTTTTTTATATTGATAACAGCTTATATTTATAAGATTTTTACATTTCATAATGTTTGTATTCAAAATTAAAAGATTATGGCCAGAAATAACATTGAAATAGCTGTTTTCTGACCACGCGTGTATTTGAACAGTCACAGAGTTATAAATATCATACTATGACTATAACTAATTTGTCTATCACAAGGGTTCGTAGTTGCATTTCATTTACCACAGGATTCGTTTCTTTTGCCCCTGAGTGTATGTACTTGTCAACTTTCTCTCGATTTGGTGATCTGACTTTTGATTGTCTGTAGGTGTTGTATATGATCGTATTCCATTATGAGTATATATTTGACATATGGGTCAGGTAACTTAGCAACAGTAACAAAGTCAAGTGATTTTCACCGTTTTGGCATATTTCCCATAATACGTAACCTTTGTTCTTAACAAGTCAAATCGAGGGATACAGTGCTTTTAATGCGATTATTACGGTCTATACAAATATAAAATAATTGTTCATGATTTCAGTTCGAAAGTGATCTTTTGCCGATGAGTTTATGATATCCATAAAGCACCAGGCTAAAATGTTTCAATTACTCAAGCTACAGATTAGTTGTTGAAGATTTTGTGTTTATTTTCTGAACAAGTAAATGTTTCAGAGTAATAGTTTAATGTATTAAAATCCACCGATGTTGCTTATGGCTGTAGTGAAACAGGCATTCAACATAAACGAACTGATCAAGATAACGTCCCTTGTCTCACAATACGCTACGTATATTTTCAAAACAAAAAGCGTGTGTTCATGTTTTGTAGGTTGTAATGATATTGTTTGCTTGTTGGAGCACTTTTACAGAATCTTGCAATTTTCGATTTAAAAATAGAATTAAAGACGTGTTCCACTACCCATCGATGATAAACTCTCGGGGAGTATGAAACCGAGCTGCTAATTAAGCCACATTTATAAATATTAATGACATTACATATACAGGTAACCAATTAAAACATGACAGGGAAATGCTGATTACAAAAGTTTGATATTCCCATATAATTCTCAAAAGAAAAAAATCAGAAATCTTTGAATAACAACAGTTACTTCGAACCAAGCAAAGAAAGACTACGTTAATAATTGGTTGTACTTCCTTCGGTGTTTTCTTCTCATCAGGTTAAACATATAAACCACAACTCAACAAGTTTCCACCTAACACAACAGGTTGCCGTTATCTAAGACCTACAGGCGTTTTACTAATATGGATATCGTGTCAACACTTCTGCCAATAGCTATTCATGTTTCTAAAAAGAGTTATGCATTGTTCCATATGACGCAAACATCGTAACTTGCTAATTAGTTATTGCTCAACGTTAAGACTACTGACGTCTGGTGATGCTCCGGTTGTCTTGGCAGTATTTTCTTTCCATCACTCTTCAGAGGTCAAAGTTCTATGGACCCATTTAATCAGTTTCCAGCTGTTTAAGTCAAGAAACAATGCACAAGCATATTTGAATCCCATCACGTGCTGTTCATTTTAAACAATTGTTACAATAACTGTTTTATGCCTATCTATTCTTTAAACATCATTTTCATCAAAGCAATGTAAAACATAGTACCATTGTTTATATTCTCCTTGCTCCTACTTGAATATGGTGTGATATGCAACTGAAATCACAAACATTTAAAAAAATAATCATATTTGCTCTGTGTGATTTTCAGAAAGTACAATATAACTCTGACAATAAAGAGTCATTGTAAGAAATGTCCATTAATGAGGTAATAGTTCATTCAGTTGCTACCTTTTAGAAACGTTTTTTTCAACTTTTTAATTTTCTCTTTTACTCAACATCAGTAACAATTGAGAACTGTGCTTTCGGACGTTAACTTTGTCATCCACGAGAGTCAGTATACTTGTAGATGTAGAACTTTCATTTTCCTTTAGTTCAAAACGGATGAAGTGTTTCACCAATTTTAGACATTAATTCATCAAGATTCATTCACTTCTTATAAGGTTCACATTTCTTACTTCCTTATAACTTTTGAATGTTGTCTTTGGAACGTATCTAGGCAAAATTGTTTTAAAGATAGTTCAACCCTGACCTCTCTATCCTCACATGTGGGTTTTCGTGTTATGATATTAGATCGACAAGCTATTGTTAATTTATGTTATGTTTTTAAGCAGTAAAACTACCAAGGAACTGCAATCATCGACTACTGTAGGAACAGTCATGCAATGGAAATAATGAACATTGTGCTGATCGTTCCCTCAGGAGAAATTAACTGAGTCGCCCACACAATGTACTGTTTCTATTTGTCCTTGTAGTTAAATACAGGCAATATATTCAGAAATGCAATTCGCACTCTAGTGGGATCAAGAACAAGATTAAATATCACAAAGTGCAAATCTCTAGTGGACCAGAAATTATCTGTGCATAACGTTTTCTTATGTAGCTTCACACATTGAGAAAAGTGGAAACTACTTGTCAATTTAATGTAAATCTTTTATGTGACAAGTAAATAACATAAGTCTTCTGCTTCCAATAATATTACGTTTACCCTTGAACATGTTTGTTTCAAACACAATTTGCCGGTATTGAATAAAATGAATCCAGAAAATTTTACAAACGCAACAATTTATCTTCAAACTTTGATTGAAGTGGTATCTGGTTGACATTTTGCGACTGATTTCAAGTATTCTTTGACTGGTGATTACAGGTACTTGATTTGATACTACGAAGGACGTTAACAACTTGAGTTATTTGACATTCAGAATATGATTAACTATAAAACCAACTGATAATCTATCAATGAATCCCGGATTTTTAACAAACGCACCTAGTATCGATATTCTAACATGACCTTTTTTCCAGTGCAAACTCCCCCTCCCCCCCCCCCCCCCCCACACACACACACACCCACGCACACACACACACACAACCACACACACACACACACTGATACCCCGTTTTTATAATTTCACTGGCTTGAACATTAAGCAAGATTGAGCACCACGCTTATCTTTACCAGGTGTAATCAAGTGAAGCAATTTATCAAAAGACGTCCCCTTAGTGTAAATGTGGATCCAGAATGATATGTGCTGCTGAATTGAAGTTCATATCCCGTCATGCATGTGAGACATTGAACCTTGATATTCTCATATTTGTACTGTGTTATGATTTCCGATCCGCACGCTATCATAATTTGCTTTTTTGAGTTGAAGCAATGAAATGTCCATGGAAGTGCCATTAACGACTTCTGTAGGATCATGAAATGGAAATAATGAACATGGAGGATCGATATGAGACGCCCACATAATGCACTTATATTTTTTGCTACAGAGTGAACCTGAGCTGAATTTGGGTTTAACGCCGAATATTTAACTCATATTACAGCTGCTAGTATTTTTGCAGGGAGAAAGGCCTCACTACTAATGTGGCTATGCATTGCGATGAAACTGTATTTAATCTACCAGACCATGGGACCTGCATTGTTTCTCACGAGGATCAAACTGTCAGATGTTTGACCTTTATAAATATTACAGATGTATATTTTAAGATAACCAATAACTTTCTATCTATCCTTTAGATAAACATGTAATATATTTATGCATAACAATCTACTATATGAACTACACATTAAATCTATTCATTGAAGTAACAGATGGTATAAATTGCATTATCAAAGACATGTAAACTGCCGAGCAAAAGAAAGTATAACACCCATTTTGAACTGGCATAAAAGATAAACTACAAATCGCATTTTCGTAAAATACAGTTTATTAGAGTCTCACGAATCATGATCATCACGATCAATAAAATTCATTAATAAAGTAAAGTTGGTAACAGAACAATGTCAGGTGTAACATGTCAGGGGTCACAAAATCAACAAAAGCACAAATAACCATTTTCCAGGAAGTCAAAATGCACATGTTACAGGCACAATAACTCAAGTAAAGTTTCTCAATATCTGGTATGGGCACCCCTGGCATCAATACAGGCAGTAATGCGCCTTCTCATGGACCATGTCAGCCGTCGTATGACGTCATTTGGAATCCTGTTCCACTCTTCAATCAAAGCCTGTTGCAGTTGTGCTCTGTTGACTGGCACATTATTTCTGCATCTTATTGCACGGTCAAGGTGATCTCAAAGGTGCTCGATAGGGTTTAAGTCTGGAGAACAAGCAGGCCATGGTAGAACTTGAACATTCTGCCTTTGAAGGTAGTCATTCACAAGACGAGCAACATGTGGCCCTGCATTGTCGTGTTGCAGGATGGTACCTTGGGGACGTTGACGCAAAAATGGTAGGGCTACTGGCCCCAAGATGTTATCTCTGTAGTACACAGCATTGATGTTGCCATGAACGATGTGTAATGGCGTCTTGTCCTGGCCGCAAATGCCACCCCAGACAGTGACTCCACCACCACCAAAAGGGTGGACCTCCTGTACACAATCGGATGCGTACCGTTCCCCACTCCGTCTGTAAATTCGTGTTCTGCCGTCTGCTTTGAATAGTGCAAATCGACTTTCGTCCGTGAACATGACTCTCTGCCACTCTCTGAGTTGCCAACGCCGAACTGTTCTGGCCCATCGCAATCTGTTTAGGCGATTTCGATGAGTCAACGCCACGCCACGTACCGGTCGCCGACATCTGATTCCTCCTGCACGTAGTCGTCTGGAGACAGACCATCGGCTGACATGATGATTCAACCCTGTCATAGCCGATGACGTCACAGTTAGGGTACGATTACGTAGGTGCAGCAAGCGTAAATATCGGTCCTCGCGGGGTGTCGTGACTCGTGGTCGACCTGATCTTGCCCTGTCCTTAGTGCTGCCAGTCTGTCTAACACGTTGTAACAACTTATTGATCGTTGTGGCCGTGCAATTAAACCTCATTGCAATATGGCGTTGCGATGCCCCCATTTGGCTCATGCCTATGGCCCTCTCGCGCTGTTCCATCGTTAACCTGGCCATTTTCAAGGTGTGTTTCCATTAGCTGTATGTAACACGTACACATTAACTGTCAGTGAGGTCACTAACGATGCACAATGTTGTAGCTGCACGTGCAAAACGTGTTTTTCGATATTATGGGGACATCCGCACATTTGAACACTCAAGGTGTTGCACTTCATAAATTGTCACTCCAGTAGTCATGCACATATTATTGTATGTAAATTTCATTAAAACGTTCGTTGGTATTTGTTTGTTTGACATTATTAACTGTTATACTTTCTTTAGCTCGGCAGTTTATATTAATCATTAAAAGCAAACAGATGGTATATATTGCATTATCAAAGACATGTATATTAATCATTAAAAGCAACTTGATAGCAAGTTCATTCAACCATGAAGACAACCATTCAACCTAACATATGTAAAGGACATAACACGGAAACGTTATCGCACATAGGAAGGATGATACTCTTAAGTGCCCTCATCATCAACATGAAATGTTTAACAGTGTTTATAATGTTGACTTTTACTGTGACATGTAGCGATTCAGTTCCATCCATATTTTGGTCGAATCCACATACCAAAGATGACCTTCAAACCATGTTCCAATTGCATGCCTTTTGGTATGCAAAAGCAAGGAGTACTTGTGAATGTGTCTTAAGGTGCATAATAATCACTGAATGTTCATCTGTGTTGATACAGAAAAGTACAAGTCATTGTGCACTGCTAACCACAAGAACAAGATCTAAACCTCTTTCAGGTGAGGCTGTCACAAATTTCTACTTGTTGATTCCAAATCAAGTCTTGGAAGTTTACCGGAGAGGTCGCCCGTTTGAAACTGCTATCACATCCAGAAGAACGACAATGAAAGCAAAGGTTCCACAATGGAAGAAAACTCAAATTCAAGAATCGTTACAAACAACAGCCTTTGTAACCAGGGACCACAAATCCAAACTTAAATACAGATTTGTTGCAATACCGGAAAAGCAGAGACAAGGTAGAGAGATCAAACATTTCAGTTCAGATCCAACCAAGGGCGAAAATATCTTGAAAGTTTCAATAAAAGACTCCGTTAAGATGGTGGAGTATGATCCAAAAACAAAAACTTATTACTTCCTTAAACGAAAAGCTCTAGAGTGCTCAGATTCGAAAGGGCATGTCAAAATTTTTTTAAACTTCTTTGGTAAGAAGTATAGCTATGGTAGCAGTCTTCGCTCAATTAAAATTGACATTCAGGCTCGTCGCCTTATATTAGTAGTACAAAAGTACGAAGATATCAAACATAAATCAAATACGTTCTACTTTAAGACAAAAGAACTTGGCTGCAATCTCAAAGGTTTTGGGCAGCGCGGTAAAAGCCAACTACCAGCTAAACTGGAACTGCCAATCTTTGATGTATGGAAGGGAATCTTTCTCTTAGAAGGATGTTTGTACTTGGTTGACTATGGACGCTATCCTATGAGAATCCGTTGTCTTGCTGAAAGACCTGATATGATGACATTGGTCATGTTCAAACACAAATTTGATGTGTTTTACTCCGCGTGAGGGCGGTTGTATCAGTTAACTAAACGTTCGAGAAAGTTTGTTACTTCAGTGCCAAATACAGTTCAGGAAATACACGTGAACAAACTAGTTCTCTTTCTTCTGCACAACACTGCTGAACTGGAGCTTAAAGGCCTTGATAAAAAATCAACAGTTATCAAAGAAAAGGCCTACATGAAGATATTCAAAGATCCATTCCTGTCTCATGGCAATTTTGTTTTTGGCTTCTATTAAAACTAATCGTTCCACCTGGCAATACAATTGTTTCGGTAAACTTTTATAAACTTTTGGGGTAGAACCCTTTCTGTGTTTTTAAATAAATTTGATGATACATGTAATTGATAAAATTTTAATAATAAGGAACATCAAGATTTGATTGAATGTATAGCGTTATCTCACAGTACCAATATAAGAGGTTGTATTTTTGAAAACGTTGTCATTGTACTGTAGTTCAGTTCATTTTCTTTAAAACATTCTGATGAATACAGGCCCCTGATATTGATCGTTGTATAGGGATTTTAGAGAGTAAATATGAAATTATTTACCAAGGGAAAGGAGTGACATTTGTATGAGGGTTTGCGATATTTAATCTAAAATAAAGAGCATTTTACTATCTGGTTTTCACTGTTTTATCACATAGACTATATGTTATCTTAAATGCGTTATCAAAAACTGTCATGCACAAGATAAATTTCACCTAGATTTTCATTGATTTCATGGTTCGATTGCAAGACTTGTCCCAGGCTCGTCTATGCTTAATTTTTATTGCCAAGACGATGTTGAAGATGAATTTCACTTAATATTGAATAGTCCACAATAATACGCTTAAAGGGGCAGTAGCACGTTTTTAGAGGGAATATAAGGTGATGTCAGGAAAATGAAAATAAATGGTTCCAATTGAAGGCAATGTATTCAAACCAAATGGAGCAGTAATAATTCAAATATATAATGTAAAGTTTAGCCATGTGATTCTTTTTCTTACACAAAATGAATTAAAGGTGTTCACAAAAAAATGGCCGCCAATGGATTTTAGGTAAATCTTCATACTTTGTTCTCTGACTATGAATGATTGGCTTGTGTAATGAGATTTTTGACACTATCAAAGTAATACATTTAGCGTTAACATACAATTATCAGTGAAAATTTTTAAATATAAAATTCTCAAAAAACGTGCTACTGCCCCTTTAAAGAACAACGTTTAATAAGCCGCATTGATATAGATATCCATCGGTATTTAAATTTCTTTTATGATGATATCTATGTAAGGCTAATTTAAGTCATGAATAAATCAGTAAAAGTGTTAATTCATAACTGTTCATTCTCCCCTAGCGATACTTCAGACCTGTTTCCATACGATATTACAGAATCTGAAACATTGTTACAAAATCATTTAGTTTATGACCTTCAAATCTAATTCACTGTTAATGGTTTTTACTCTACCCTATCAATGTTATTACTCACTTTGACCCGCCGATAAATTCAATTGTGTACACAGTACTACACAACTCATTTAAAAACGAGTAGGTCATTTGGGTTTATGGTGTCGTACGTTATCTATCACATTTATCTATTTATCTAACTAAAAGTTCGATTAGAAGAATTGCAGCTGGAATAAACCAAACAATATATAAATACTACATTATAAATAACACAAAAATCAAATGTATCTTGAATTTGTTTAAATGAGCACTTCCTGACGTAAACTGAGATATACTGAGATATACTGAGATATACTGAGCTATGGAAATTCAGAGTATACTGACCAGTATACGTCAGTAAATTAGGGTGGTTTCCTAATTAGTATACCTCAGTATATTAGGGTGGTTTACTGACGTATACTGGTCCAGTATACGAGCATTTTTCTTCACGTGCTGTGCTGAAAGTCATTGTAGCATTGCACCCAAAGCTTACTGCGTGAAGAGCAATTGATTCGAACCCCGGAACACTTTAACCGGCCCTGTTTGCCACAGGGTGCAAGAATTAATACGTTCAAAATGCATGTTTGGTTGTCAATAGGTAAGTCATAATCAAGTGATGTATGGATAACATTATCGTCATTTACCCTTATCTAAAGTAACTTTAAGATGTGTTATTGGAAGATTGGATTAACTACTCGTTTCATCTGAATATTTTTCAACAGTGTAGGGCTATGTTTTAATAAAAATACTATCCAAATCATTTCGTTATATGTTACATTGTCAAGTTATCATTAAGCTGCAAAATGTACAACTATCAATAGTCATCCTAAACAAACATTTTCGGGGAGTAAAACATGAATTGGAATTATAGTTGGAGTACAGGTATTTTCCTTTACATATGTTACAAGTTTATTATCGTCATTACATAATCTTTATAGTTCATTGTCAAATCATACATATTCCAAAATACTTTACAGTATTTATCTTTTTTTTTAAATGTTCAAATTGACATCTATAATGCCTTTATATTAAAAACTGGCAACATTTAATATGAGCAGGTCAAATCGGTTATAAGAACTACAATCACCACTTTTGTTATTGTAAAACAAATTGTTTCAAAGATGTTCTTTCCGCGATTGTATGCTTTTAGTCATTAAACAAGTTTCTTTGTGGTGAAATGTGTGAGATAAAGTTATGGTTAAAGCGTATTACAGTATTGTTATTCCAAATAGAAATTTATCATCAAGATCACCAGTTAAACATTTGGTTAACCTTTTAATTAAAATATCGAAATATTGAATATATCAGGAGAGGGTGTTTGAGATGTCAAAATAATATTTGTTTATCCTTGGAATGTTGTTGACATATTCACTTTTAGAATCAAAGCTCTTGTATACTCTTTTGTCACATACGTTTGAATAAAATGATATATCTGTTGTCTTGTAGAAGGTAGAATAGGCGAAGGGAAAACCCTCAGTATCAGGACTGGTCTGCTTTTGTTGATAATATGTTGTTAAAAAATTCTAAGTTTTTCTTATTTGAATTGCATTTAGTTAAAAAGGTTATTGTGCTTCGTCTTTGCTAAAAATACACGATTTCGTCTTAACATCTAATTATAAGCCGAGGGACATTTATACCTGTGTATGTGATATGTGATGAAAAAATAGGTTGTGTGTCTATCTTATTTGCCTTGTCTTGGGTTGATCACAATTGGATCCAACGAAGTTTTTGGAGTGTATGTGATTTGAAGTCAGTCCATATGCGATAAGTAAGTTCATATAAAATATTACAAGTACCTTGAGCCACCTTTGTAAGGCTTTCTTTTTGAGTCTGCCAAGAAGAAGTGCTAGTTGAGAAGTGCTGCTGTTCAAAAGCTGTTATAAATTAACGGACGATTAAATAAATTTATAAATTAACGACTGTTTAGGATATCCATCTATCCCTCAATAACTGCAGACTTCCAATGTCAGAATTGACATCTTTCTTGCGACGTCACATCGTTGTAATAAAAGAAAACTGTATAATGTAGTATGTATGTAGTATGTATGTATTATGTATGCAGTATGTATGTAGTATGTATGTAGTATGTATGTATGTAGTATGTATGTAGTATGTATGTAGTAGTTGTCACACAGCACTTATGAAATTGTTTTGCGATTGCAATAGTAATTTTACAATTCAAATCATTTCAAGAAGGTAAAGAGTGTTCTTGAGAAACACTTCATGTCGACTGATACTACATGTATGCATCTATAAATGAAACATATGCCACTCATTTCAAACAATCATATGCAAATGCTATCCTTAAGGTGAGGACAAAGTTATATTACCTTTGCACATATGTAGAAATATCGAATATGCTTTTTAGAATGCCGTTCTTGCTTGTTCGGCATACAATTTGATTTTGCTAATCTAAAAAGGAACAGGAAGCCACCTAAAGTTAATGTCCTGTGCTTTTCTTCATACATGATCACTCTTCAAAGGCGTTTTGAAATGTCATGCGTGTTATTGGCACATTCACACACTGAAATAAAATATTATCTTAATCAACTTGTCAAGGAACGATATTTGCCTTCTTTTTTTCATCTATTCGACCCATCAATGTGAGAGGTTTGTTATTGCATGAAATGAAATCGAACAGGAAGGGATGATGGGAAGAAAATGCATAATGGCCTCTTCACCCAGCGACCTAAACTGACATACTAAATATAACTCATTGACTCGAGCAAAAGCCAGGTGGATAGAATATGGCGAGAAACCAACTTCTTTCTTTTTAAAACTTGAATCACGAAACTTCCTCAATAAATCATTTTCACACATAGAAGATTCAAACGGACGTATCCTCAATGAACTATCAGATATTAAAAATGAAGTAAAACTATTCTACCAAAAACTTTATTGTAAACATGATGTCTTAGAAGTCGACCTTGATAAGATTCTAAGCAAACATGACGTTCCAAAACTAAACCAATTTACATCAGACTCGCTGGAAGGTAAGCTCACTATTCAGGAAGTACTCAATGCCTTAAAAGGCCTTAAGAATGACAAAAGCCCAGGAGCAGATGGATTTACAGCCGAATTTATTAAATTTTTCTGGAGTGATATTGGAAAATTCCTTGTCCGTTCTCTTAACTGCGCTTTTGAAAAAGGTGAATTATCAGTATCCCAAAAATTAGGACTTATTACTTGCATCCCAAAGGGAAATAAACCAAAGCAATATTTGAAAAACTGGCGCCCGATATCGCTATTGTCTGTATTCTATAAACTCGCATCTGTATGTATATCACGGCGCATAAAATCAGTTCTAGACCAATTGATAAACGAAGACCAAAAAGGATTCATGTCGGGAAGGTATATCGGCGAAATAACAAGACAAATATATGATTTGATTGAGTATACAGAAACCTTCCAAATACCTGGCTTGTTGTTATCAATTGATTTTGAAAAAGCTTTCGATACGGTAGAGTGGTCGTTTCTAGAAAAGACTCTTACCCTTTTCAACTTTGGCGAATGCATAAAAAAATGGATCAAAGTCTTCTATAATGGAATTCAGTCAAGTGTTCTGATAAATGGATTTGTGACACAAAGGTTTAACATCTCTAGGGGATGTCGCCAAGGCGACCCTCTCTCCCCGTACTTATTTATTCTATGTGTAGAAATATTGGCAATAATGATAAGACATGACACCGATATAAAAGGAATCAAAGTAGGCAACGTTGAATACCTCTTAAATCAGTTTGCTGATGACACGACATGTACGTTAGATGGAACAGAACGCAGTTTACAAGCAATGCTACATTTGCTAGTATTTTTCGCAAGATTTTCAGGATTGAAGGTTAATGTTGATAAGACGAGAATCATATGGCTTGGCTCCAAAAAGCGAAGCAGGATAAAATTATGCCACAATTGGAAATTAAACTGGGAACAGGGCGATTTTGAACTTCTTGGTATTACATTTAACCTTGATTTGGAAAATATGATAGACCTTAATTACAAAGACAAACTTAGACAATGTGAGACACTTATGCACATTTGGTCTTCTCGTAATGTTTCCCCACTTGGGAAAATCACTGTGTTAAAATCTCTTATCATCCCGAAACTAAATCATCTATTCTCATCATTACCAGACCCAGACGATCGGGTAATTGAACAATTTGAACGAAAATGTTTTAAATTTATTTGGAACCATAAACCAGATAAAATCAAAAGAAGTCAAATCATCTGCCAAGTAAAAGATGGCGGTCTAAACGCTCCGAAATTAAAACCAATCATACAATCTCAGAAATTGTCTGTTATTTGCCGTTTCTACAAACAGAGTTCCAAATGGTGCGAACTTTTTTCAGCAAACCTTCCTAAACTGGGCTCCGCATGCATATTTGAATATAACTGCTCTAATTTGAGACATATTTTAGCCCCAAATATCCGTAACAAATTTTACAGCGATCTACTATGTGCTTGGTGGGATTATACTTCTGCCCACAAAGACTCGCACTGTGAACCCAAAAACCTAGCAACCGAATGTATTTGGTTTAACGACAATGTAACTATTGGTAAAAAGACAGTTTTCTATCGTGAATGGAGTAATAGTGGAATACACTACGTTAACGACATCTTGAATGATGACGGTAACTTTTTATCTTTTGAAATGTTTGCAAACAAATTCAGGGTAAAAACTAATTTTCTAAGGTATATGGGAATTATAAGTGCTATTAAAGCAAGGTGTACCTCTAGGTCTATTACAATTGAAAAGGTGCAGAATCCAATCTTACCTTCAACCCTGAACAAAATGGTAAAGGGCAACACCCAAACTTTTTATAGAACATTAATTACCAAATACACCACAACTAATCAACATGTTTTTAAATGGAATCAGATAGTTGAAATCAATTTAGAACCAGAGATCTGGAGACTCTACAACCATCTTCCTTTTAGATGTACCCACGATACACAATTACAATGGTTCCAATATAAATTGCTACACCATATCTTGCCGACTAACAGGAAGCTCTTTAAAATGAAACTTATTGACTCTGAAATTTGTAGCTTTTGCTCGAACCAAATAGAATCAATCGCCCATGTACTTTATGACTGTAGCAAAGTAAACCCGATTTGGCAGGAACTGGAAGTTTGGCTCTTCGATAAGATTCAAGTAAAGCTTGCACTTACAAAACAACATGTTCTGTTTGGTTTCCAGAGACGAAACAATGATCCAATTAATATTATCATTATTCTCTGTAAATACATTATTTTCAAATATAGATCATCTAAAAAAGTACCCAGTTTCCAGTTCATGCAAGAAGAGATCCATAAGTATTACTTGTTGAGTAAAGCCGCAGCTCTAATTGGTCCTGGAATAGATAGATTTTATAAGTTCTGGTCATCCTGTCATCATCTGTTTGTAATTGAATAGACACTCTGTATTCAGATTCACAATATTGATGTAACCATATCTATTGTAAAATGCAACAAAATAAAAAATTATAAAAAAAAAAATAACTCATTGACATATTTCCTTCCTTATCAAATCCTATGTTTAAATTTCCAAAAAAATCTACCTTTGCTCTTCAATCACTGTGCATTATTTTCAATCAATATATAACGCTTAATCCGATTTCATAAAAATTAATCCTACCAATTTTGAATCGTTGGCCTATGGATATTCGAGTTGAACAGCCATTCCGTGAGTTGTCAGGGGTCATATATGCCAATATTTACTAAAAGCGTAATGTGATCAAGAAGTATCGATTGTTTAAGGCAAGTATCATTTAAATCTAATTGACTTCTTATAATGTCAACAAGAAGGTTTGAATTCACCATTGTGATCGAAAATCGGACATTGACACGCTTCAATTTGTATAACGTTATTTAGGAAACTTATCTAAAGCAGAACGAATGAACGTTACTAGCTGATCATGTTTAATTGGTAGTGTAACTAGTATTCATGTGAGTTTCACGTATGAATTTGGATTTTTGGAATTGATGTGAATGTTTTAAGAATTTCATTGAAAACAAGTTTTTTATATATTTGGGAATGAATATGTGAGATACGTTGAATTAATGTCGTCAATTAAGTCATTTACGTGCGTATCAAAGCAAAACAATATGTGATGAAAATCACGGAGTGGCTCTTTAAGAAATCAAGTTAAAATTAAATTTTCAGATTCAAATACCGACTTAATGAAGCACGCATTGTACACTCCCTCTTTGTTACAATAAAGTGAAAAAATAATGTTTTCACCTATCTGGTTCTTTTTTTTTCTGATTGCTGGATTTATTTAAACATTTTAAAAGTCTAACGTTTTTATTTTATGGTAGGAATGGCTTAATTTGGTGCTTTTCTACAGTACTGTTCAATTTGAAGAATCAGTTTTAATGAGATATTTTGACAGCAATGGTGACTTAGGCTAATGAAATAAGTGCGAATTATAGGTAAGCTCTGCAAGGTACGAGTTGAATTCGCTGATTTCGATGTAAAATTTTATGAAATATTATAAATTATTGACAGAATTTGTGTTTATACTTATGAAGAAGATGGAACACGTCACTTGTCAAAAGTATTGTTTTTTAAAAGATTTAACTTATTGATTATCTTGTAATAATTATATACATATATCGCTATATGAATCTTAAATGTAGACTGGGCCTATGGCCTCCACTGTACACAAAGAAATGTAGATAGATTGATTGAGTAAATACATTATCAATATATAACGTGAGGCCCATCCCGCAATTATTGCCAAATGATATGAGCATAAATTATATTTTAAGAGGTCATGGACATCATAAGTATTATATTTACATAAACAGAGAGGGGTTTTACAATATGAACCCTTTACTCGGTTATATGTCCCTAACCCGTCGAAGAAATAAGACCTTATCATGTACAAAATCACTCAAGCGTTATTCGACGGATAGGTACAGTCCAGTTTTAAAAATTCGACGGATTAGGCCGTAAGCGAATGTACACACTGACCATCTGCCAGGTCCGGCAACGGCTTGCGTTAATTTGAGCCCAGATATTGATTATTTACACGTATTCAACATGGATTTTGAAATGAGGATTTTGAATATATTTTCATTATTGATTCATAAAATGTTACGCTATGACAATAATAAATGGCTGCATGCGATGCTTACTTGATGCGTGACACTATATCTGAGACTGGAAGTTCTTGAATTTCTTACATACATCTTCATGAAATTTCCCGATACAAATGCAAGTACATGTAGGTTTTATGCATGAATTCAGGTTTAACTTTCAATAATATATATCTATGTGTGTGTCTGTAAGTCGTCTTCTGATTTTGGTCGGTCTCGAAATCACTGCTGTGTCATTAGTAGAGTTTGAGAGGTATTTCTGTATTTGTATACATGAGAAAATTTACAAATTAGTTTTATAAGCTGCTGTGTGGTGTCAATTAAGTAGGGAAGGAACTATCAGGCCAGTGGTCTACAAGGATTGATTTATAGAAATTGCACATCGATACTCATACTAGTACTCCGAAATCTCACATAAAATGTATAAGGCCGTAGTCAGGCTTTTTAGATGATTCTAAAAGACCAGAAGGAATAATGCAAGTTTGCATTTAATTCTATTGAACTATGATATCGACAATATCAATTTTTGCATACAGGATGAACAACTTACAAAGACAAAAGAGTATAAGATAAACTCCCATTCTTTAACATTGCGCTAGGGTACCTTAGTGACTTAGGACCATCTTTATACTTGTGAAAGGAGTCCTAGTCTAAGTGTGAATAATGATAACTAAGTATTTAATTGCGCTTGCATTATTTGAAACTTTGCTTAGTGCATAAATCATCATCTGACCTAAAATAGCACATAAATGCGTGCTACAATGTACAGTGGCTTCTACAGATACGCTCAGTATTTGCCAGACAAGCAGGCTGTGCGGGTTCCCAACGTTATCAAGCTCAATACCAGTAATTAACCACCTCAGGTGGAAAGGAATTGAAAGTAGTAAATTGATAAAGCCATGATCAATTTGAGACAGTAGGTTGGTTACATTGGTTTGGCCCAGAAATAGAATCAGCTGGCGATACAATGTCAGATCATTCACCCAGTTTGACAATTACCTGAACCAATCCGTCAATGTATGGCTTCGCTGCATCTATTATAGGGTTGGTTTTCAAATAACTAAATGCTGATGTTTCATTGGGTGACGGCTAAGTAACGGTGATTGCATGGGTTGGAGTGGATTCGTGAGAATATTCAACGAGCTCCGAAGGGCTAACTAAATATTTTCACCCCCACGACTCAGAAATTTGTTACATAATACATCGTTATTCATTCATGCTTTCATGTAACTAGAAATTGTCATTTTTCTCACATTTACGAATATTTCCGGCAGTTTACTAACAATATTTCAACTTTCGGTGCTCATGTATACAATATAGGACACAACCTAGGCCAATATACCACTGTGTTCATCCATGCCTGTATATTCTATTTCGATAGACCTACCAAACAAAGCTGCTTTACTTATTTCAAATGAAAAAATACAATTATATCATATATAATATGAAACAGGTGATTACATTTCCATCGCAATTAAACATTCTTATATTATAATAACTATTAGTTAATAAGGTGACTTGTTTTCTTTCGTAATAGTTGTATAATTGATAGAATTGTATGTTTTCATTGCTAAGAGAAAACACAAACTTAAAATATCCCTGTAAAACCTACTTTTATGTCAATAATGAACATGCAAAGAAAAGGAAGGGAGAAGTATTTCGCAAATAACACAAAATAGTACTGTATTGTGATCGTGCCATGAAGATTGCCAAGTTTCATAAATGTAATGTAACTTTGTAGTTCGAGTCCTAATCCTTCACAAAAAGAGAGATCATGTCATAAATGTTGATCCAAACTCTGTTCGAATAAGACAAAATCCCTGGTTTCCGGCACCACATATCATTCGAAAACATTCACTAAATGAAAACACTTCTTACAGGGAGAGGGTTGTTTGTATCACCGGGCCTTTTCCTTGATACAGTAGTCAAAATGGTGAAACTGACAGGTTTCTCCCTGTCAAACCAACAACTTGGCTAACCAAAGTTAAATCACTCAATAAATTGACTCAATAATTCTCTTTTGAAGGGAATACCATAGGTTTCGTTGACGCAACTGTTCAACTTCCTCAGAGCGTTTCAGAATGTGACACGGCTTAATGTTTAAGGTAACTTTTAGATTATGTTTGTAACACAGGAATCACATTATAGATGCCTTTAAAACTAACATCAATCCATTTTGATCAGTTGTAGATTATTATACCCAGCCGCATGTTTAGCGCGAAGCGGGGAATATAATATTAGCCAGCGTTTGTCCATTCGTTCGTCGTCCGTCGTCCGTACGTACGACATGGAATAACTCACAACTTTTTTTTGCATAGTGCTTCATCATCATGAGAGTAAGGTCCATATAAAGCTTCATGACCTTAACTTAACCTTAGTTCCAAGGTCACATCGATACCTTGACATTTCCCTTGTCACCGGGATCTCAAGAACCATTAACTAGATTCTGTTCATGACTAACACCAACTTTCTGTATTGGAAGGCGCCGGGCCTTCACATTATTTTCAAGGTCACTGCGAGGGTTTGGCAGTTTCAGCATTGAAACCTGCATATCATTATCATTCTTGTCAGCGAGATATTTCAAGAGCCATTATTTAGATGCTCTTCATAACTTTTATTGGGAAGGCGCCTGGCCAAGTCTTGGTGACCATCACAGTATTTTCAAGAATAGCTCAGTTTAAATAATTAATTGAAATAATAGCTAGATTTTAACATAATTTCCTTAAACAAATTGAACGTAGAGGGGTTAACAAATGTGTGTACCATAAAGTATACAACTGTTTATTGAATAATAAAACATTTGACATTTGTCAATTTATCATTACTTCGAAAAAATCTGTGCTCTGGATGCTGTTGTGGTTACATTTCCATTTCAACAAGATATCTAAATAAAGAAGCTGGAACAGAAAAGAGGTTTACAGAGATATCAAAGACGTCGACGAAATGACATTTACATAGAATACATCGGAATGTAAACCCCAAAGCAACTATAAAGAGGCTCTTTCTTCCAATCACCGAACACATGACGCATATGTCTTCTTGTAAAGGTCATGGTATCGATTAGCTTCTAGAGAGTGGCTTTTTACATTCTCCTCTAGAGTAATCTAGTCATATTTAACCTGACGTCATTCTATGTTGAAAGACTTGTTGTAAAATGCACATTGTTATTTTGTTTAAAATGCGCTAATTAACCGACACAAATAATGATTGATTAGCTTATCATTTCGTTTGTCTTTTTCTAAATCGATTTTGGAATTTTTGTTTTGAATACATTAATGTTTTTTATAATGCAGGATATTGTGAAATATAAATGATTTTTTATTTGGCAAAATACAAACCTGATTCAAAGCAATTTTGCAAAATTTAATTGGCTGCAACATTGTATTCTTACACAGTACTTTCAGCAACATCATGAATCACGAGATGTGGAAACATTCTAGAGGTGAAATGTTGAAACATCCAATGCAACTGGTTAACTACTTGTGCACTGTGTAGATTTAGACACCATTTGAAAATACGCTTACAATATACCTATTCTGTATTTTTTACAGTACCATTTTTAAAATACATTTAAAATAAATCCATTTTTTTTTTTACAGTACCACTTAAAAATACATTTTAAATAGATTTATTATGTATATATTACAAATGTCAACTTGAAAAGAATATACAGTTTCCACCCTAAAATCTCTTTTACCCAAAATTTAAGTATTGATTTGAAATTGTTATTCAAGCACACCAAATTATTAAACAACGTATCGAACATATCAGCAAATATTTCGAAAAAATCCTGGAACAATGACGAAATTTCTAATGGATAAAGAACTCTTTATTATGTGAAAGCGACGTTTCGATATAAATTCTAATGTCGTTGGCTAGCAATTTTCGAGACGTCACTGTAACCTGCCGTCGCAAGGAATGGGGCCATTTTCTCGATATAAATGAAATGATAAAACGACAAATGAATAAATAATAATGAGATAATGAAATAAATATGGTAATGAAATAATTATGACCCTTGGTAGGACGTCATATCGTATATTTACGCAACTCCTGCAAGGATGTGTATAACCCTCGCTTTCGCTCGGTAAAGACAAACTTTGCTGGATTCAGGGTCGGATCAGTCCAAACATTTCCTGACATGTTTATGCTTGCTCTGTTTCAAAGGATTTAAAGTAAAGACACTTTACGTATTCAATATCGACAATATTTTCATCTTGGTTTCAAGCAAGCTTAGTAATTAATCACTCATGCACCGACGAAGTTCCAAAGTAATCCGGCTAAGGGAACATCAAAAGGTTTTAAGTAGGTAGTAGAATTTAAAGATTTTCTCTTGTGGTGTACATTTACCAACGTTATCTGAAGATTACAGGCGCACTGCGGCGTTGTTGAATTTTAGTGAAGGACACAGACATTCTTTTGAACAATTATGAAGTAATATGTTTTTACAATCTAGTTATGTTTCAAAATATTATAACGCATAACATTCCAACGGGGAAAACATTTGATA
Source organism: Steromphala cineraria (assembly GCA_916613615.1). NCBI lineage: Eukaryota > Metazoa > Mollusca > Gastropoda > Trochida > Trochidae > Steromphala > Steromphala cineraria. The sequence goes on from OU744730.1 coordinate 11,722,067, forward strand.
TGTGGTTCACATATGACAATAAAGTTTATTAAAAAAATAGTTTCTGGAATTTTTATCAACTTCCACTTACATGTACACTGTGACAGCACACCGAAAGATTGGTGCATGCTCAAAGATCAGTAATTCAAACATTATCTTGAAGGAATAATTCTATCGATACCGCTGTTGTGCGCTTCGCGTGACCTAATGTGTTCAGGCAACCACTGGTACAGCTGGGTAGACTGAGTGCAATGGGATTGAAGTACCTTACACAGGGATACAACACAGTACAGTGCCCTGGTAACAAAAGTTTGGTGTGTCCATCGGGATTCGAAACCGGGAAATTGGCGTAAGAGGCCAGCATGCTGACCTCGTGTCAACAAAGCTTATGAACTTTAAACGGTGTCTTTCGTGAGTCTAGTGACGAGAGCTTGCAAAATCATATAACCACTAAGAATATGCCTGACAGTGTGATTAATGGATATATACTCGATATTAATACCCAATCAGAGATTTCATATTGCTTTTACAACACGAGTGACTGTAAAAGGATATTTTTCCGAGCGAGAGGGAGGGAATTGGTGTTTCAATGGCACGAGTGTTGTAAAACAATATGACGTCTTGCGAGTGGGTTAATTTCTTTAATATCCATAATGCCAGAAAGTCAGAATTCCGATTATTAGAATTTTCAAAACATCGTCAATGGTGAAACCAATCAGGTCACATCTGTAGCTCGGTCAGGGTAAACACGGTTAAAATACTTATTGTGTAGCGCCAATTTCAAACGGCAATGCTCAAACGGAAATGTCACTTTTTTATGCAATAAAATGCATTTTCACTATCGACAAACTTTAAGGGATGTGTAAATGAACAAAATTATTAAACGCTTTTGGACATAGTGCCATGAAACGTATCGGTTGCAATATGATCCATTTGTTGTGAACCAAATTCAAAAACATCCGTCGCATTCCAATATTTACCCTACGCAATAGGTTCAAACCTAAACTCCCTGATATGTGTTGGTTCTTTGCAATAGTCAAGTCAAGTCAAAAACTTTATTGTATTTAGGCATCCGTACACATATACAAATGTTTACAGAATGTGAACACAGTGCAAATATTGCATATACATATAGATAATAATAAACAGCTCAACTATTTGGTAACAGAATGGCAATAGGAAGATATTATTTTAGCTCTTAGGGCGAATTTCATTTCTACGTTTCACACTATTTTTGATGAATACCAGAACGACAATGTTCAACCTAAATATGCTCAACATTGATCTAGTTAACATTTGGATCATTTACTCATTCCCTTTTATTTCATCAGTTTCCCTATTTCTCATCAAGAATTTATTATGAATGACACTATATCTCAATATGATTGAAATATTGACCTCTGACTGACGGACATTTCAGCGGTGACCATCGAGTGATCAGCACGGTTTTCACCAGGTCGAGTTCATTTTATCATATAAACCACATGGTAATATAATGTTGTTCTTCAAGTTTTTTTCCGTAAACAGCAGACCGCAGGCTTGTAACTGGGCCAATACGGAAAAACTGATAAATGACATTTTTATAAATCATATTCTTTGCAATTTACTTCACAACTTAAGATACTTCATTTTTATCGAAATCCAAGTTACAAATGAGATTGGTGAACCGTCATGTATGTTGAAAGTTTTGATGCAATAGTTTCGGACGTCCGCCATTTGTGTCTATGCGCCTGCTCAGAGTTGTCTTGGCCCAGTCTTTCAAGTATTGGCCTAGTTTTGCCTTTATTGGCCCAGCTCACGCTTATTGGCCAGGTCGACTAATTGCTTAGTCAAGGCCGTATAGATTGTATTAGTGCCAAATCATTGCTAGTTAATTGAGAATGGATGATAGTGCTTTCCTTTCTCAAAAAGAAATATGTACTGAAAACAATATTAAAATTCCTCAGCTCCTAACCATTTCTGCAATTTCGTTTGCATAGGACACGCATTTCTCGTGCAGATTGAGCTATTCATGATAGGATATCGATGTTTATCAGTAGTTCTCACCAAATAAAAAACTGTTTTGAAAAAAAGATTCAACAAAAATTGAACTGAAATGAAACATTACCTTAAACAATTTGCCACAAAGGACACTTCAGATCTATTTGATATAAATGATTTTTTTCCTACCATTTAAAGATGCACTCAGTTCGAGATATCTAAGTATGTATAATGAATTATACCGTTAGTATCAAAGTAAACCAGTATTAGATGAAAATCACGGAGTGACTCTTTAAAGGGGCAGTAGCACGTGTTTAGAAAATGTTATATTCAAAAATTTTCACTGATAATTGTACGTTAATCCTAAATGTATTATTTTGATAGTGTCAAAAATCATTTATAAACCAATCTTCCACAGTCAGAGAACAAATTATAAAGATTCATATAAAATCCATTGGCGGCCATTTTGTCTGTGGACACCTTTAATTCATTTCATGTAAGGAAAAAGAATCGTATGGCGGAACGTGCAACTGCCGCTTTAAGCTGAAATGTACTATCAAGCACATTGATGCATGGCTGAACGTACGTTGTTATTTTCACCTCAAGCTGCACAGTGTCAATGCAATGTCATGTTGTTTTAAACTTCATCGAATCCTTTTAGCACAACATCGAAAGAACTTGGTTTCCAGAAGCTTGGTAAATGAAGCTTGCCACAATATCTGTCACTTTTTGTCAAAAATATGCAAGACGATTCCCCACCACGAAGGATCAGACTGTTAGATCGTGGGAACTTCTGTGTAGTTAAATTTTATTAAATAATTTAAAAAAACCCAAACTTTCAGCAACAATTAGAAAAACGTAGAGTGGGCTTTGTCTGACAAACAACGAAAGTGTGAAATGGGAAGTGATAATCACTCTGACCTTAACATGCAAATTGTTTACTGGACTGTGCAATTTAAGATGTGTAATTTGTTGGTTATAATTTGCAATAAAATTTAAAACATTTGTGAGGTTGATAAAGGCAATCCTTTCTAGATGTGCTCAGACAGAGAGTTGGTCCGCTTAACGTCTGAGGCGAGGCCGGGGATTTTGCCGTACAGGACCTACCAACTAACCATTAAAGAGTTATCAAGGATAACCACATAGATTCCATCTTTGATAACCCCGCCACGTGTTTTACAACTATAAATTCGCAATACATGCTTAATAACTTACTATCTTAAAGCAGTGTTTCAATTTTTAACATTACTTAGCTTTTTGTTTAAGTTTGTTTACCTATATATATATATCTGAACAGCAACATCATTATCCGCGTTGATGTGTTATTCTAACTGGGTCATATCCACTCTACTTAAACCTAAGTACCTATCAGCTATATGCATGGTTCAATATATGCCTGCAGATAAACACAGCTGCTCTCTGGGGGTTCTCTCAGGTATGTAGAGGCTCTCAAACAGACAGAGTGAACGAGGCACCTGCTCGGTGTTTTATAGTGTGGATACTTACATGGCGTCCTAAGATTAGACTAAATGTTAGTCTCTGAATTGAAAATACATATTCAATGCAGCTATCCACTATTAAACTTGAAAGGCAATCTCATTAAAAAGATATCTTAATTGCTTCACTACGTTACGTATTGTGGTGTAGCAATTAGATCATATTTTAATAAAATTGACTTGAAAGGAGTCCAATGTTTCTGAATCTGCGGTGTTCTAGACTTGCTACAATTACATAGACTTGCATGGGGTTATAAAGATATTTCCTTTCAGTGGCTTGTGGACGGACTGTCCTGAGATATGCTCGAAGCGCTACCTACACCATTACCCTGATCAGCTGAGATTCGAACCTGGTCCTTTTCGAGGCCCGGCGCTTATTTTACAACTACCCTGACCACTGGAAAGACGGTATCATTGTATTGCATTTACATTCTATAAATTAGTATCAAACTAAAAGCGAAAACTCCCTGCTGTAATATTAGCGTGTAAATTGTTATGTTTATAGTGAAATTGATTCGCATAGCATATTTTGATTAGAAACATTACCTCTGATGTCATTTATCTTTGTTTCTTTATATACCTTTATTCTCCTCAAACGTGTTTCAGTGCCTTTCAGCTACTTAAAATGGTTCAAAAGAAAACCATACACAAAAGCAAGTACAGCATAGGTTCCAGTGACTGCGATGTGAACGACGTCGTCTATGAGAAAAGGTCACAAAACTACACCATATCAGCTACAGATTGACATTATCATAATTCCAACCAATCGATTAACTAAAGCTGATTTGAACATATTATCGCTGATTACAGAATATTTTATGTTCTCAAAATAGCTTTTATCCCATGATTGCACTATTTGCATACTATCTTGTTGATGTTTATAATTAATGAACATTTTAATTAGGTTTATCGTTATGATAAATTTTAATGAATTTTTACGGAGTAATCTAGCATAAAACACAGGATCAGCAAATGCAAACATATATCTAAATCATATGTATTATACAAATTTATATTAGCGCTTTAATTAAATAAACATTTTCTCCTTGAATTTAAAATTTACAAAACATGTGTAATCGATACAACAAATAGTTTGAATGTATCCGAAGGATATATTTATTAAAATGGATTATGCCACAATTATTTTCAATATTTTCTCAAAAGAGTTTCATTGTGCTAGGACTGGAGGAAGAGGAGTCAAATCCGATTATTAAAAACCAAGAACTTTTCAATCTTAATGTAAACGGCATTCCACATTTTACCTATATTAAATGCTAATACACCTCACTCACTCACTCACTTACCTCAATTCCAAACCGTTCAGTGTTTACAAATTCTCTTGTAAATGTGAATGCTCATTTTAGTTACTCTGATAATTGTCCGGGAGTCATAAAAGCGCCATTAACAACATTCCGCGAGAACACGGGTTACAGGAAGGTTGAGAGATTGATTATGCAGAGATGGTCCTGATCAAAGACCTTCAAGATCTTCTCAGGTTTATAGTTCTCTCAGATGGGAATACCGTTGATTGATTAGGAGAAGAATTGGAGCGATGTAAATGAAAGGTTAGTTTGAATGAGCCTCTGAAATCAAATCGAGCTACATGAGCTGATTAAAGTATCGAAGGCTTGCCGAGGATAGTTTTTCTTTGATAACTTGTGTTTTTATATCTGATATAAGAAGACAGTAGGGCGAGATTTTTTATATAATTTATAATCATTCTTCAATGATAAATGAGTAGGGTCATATGAATATTATGCATATGTCATCGACTATGTGACGTCATAGTTCTGTTCTAAACTAAGTCAAAACCATGTACTGCCACTGACTGATGAAGCAATTGCATTTTGGTGATTTGATTGTTGCGATATTTACATTGTTTGACCGATAAAAATTAAATTGGTATATAAATACTCAGTGAACCTGATGTAAGGTTTTACAGGGTTAATAATCAATACTCGCAATATTATATAAGGAAAACTGGAAACGCAAGAAATGATAATTTACAAGAGAAGGTAATGGTATTTGGAATTAAAAAATTAGGAAATAAGTCCATGTCAGGACCAACTCAGAAACATTTCTTATACATGTTGTATCATAGATATGGTATGCAAAATACCATTTTTATATGTCAGCCAAATGAAAATATTTTCGAAGGGCTATTTTAATGTTTGTTTATCAGATAAAACTCTCAGTTTCCAAAACACAACAAAAGCGTAGTATTACCCATGATTAGGGACAAACCTGTTATCAGACTAAAACGAACCATTCATTGCCAAACCGCACAGTTATTCAAGGACGATAAAGTTATTTAAATCGACAGCGTTATCAGTTAAGTCATGGACAGTTTAACAAAATTTCTGTGCAAATGTTTTCCTTCACACAAGAATAACTACTACATCATTTAGATAAGTAAAGTAAACGTTTTGATAATTGCAACGCATTTCTCTAGGTTGAATTATTTGCCTTTTTGTTCATATTATCGGTAACATCTTGACTTGCATAATGAGGGCAAATACTTGTAAACAGCTCATGTTTTTATGTTAATGAGCACGAACATAGAGCTACCGTTCCCTAGATTTGGCTTCAAGGTCACATGTTTGCGATGGATTGAAGGCAGGTGATGATAACACCTCGGTGCTATTCCACATTAACGAAGGCTAGTTATGGCTGAACATCTGGATAACAACAAAATCAATTTCCCAATTTGCCCACTTAATTACAGGATCACCCTATTCAACATGAATGGAGGCAAGATATTGCTTAAGTTTATTTTGTGGACTCAAGAATGCTTTCTCATCATGTTTTCTTGAGGGGATTGATAACATATTATTTGTACCGTATACCACATGCAATCAGGAGCAGTACACATTGAGGTGTTATCCAAAATGAAAAAAAGCACGATAGTCTAAACTTCAGGGTTAGAAGCGCTTCTATTTCCCATATACCCACTTCATAACCCCAAACCCCAAATCCCTTGTACATACTCTGTCGCGGTATAACACTCAGCGAGCAAAGCAGATGTACATGAATCAGTCCACATGAATGAAATCAAGAAATTGCTGAACTTGAAAAGATATAATTGCCAATATAAATACTTATTTAACCCCTAGATTCCTTGTATACACAGACTCTTTAAACTGGAAATAAGGCAGTGATAAGCAGAACAGATATAAGTGTTATTCCACATTAATGGAAACACGATTCTGAACAGGATCAGAAAGATATCATTTCCCATATACCCACTTACTGAATCCCTCAAATCCCTCTGTACACTGGAAATACCAGATTTAATATCTTTTATAAACTAGATATCATTTATAGACTCTGTACACTATAAAAAAGGCAGTGATAAGCAGAATAAGTGTTATTTCACATAAATGAAAGCAGGATTCTGAACTATAGGGTTATAAAATATATAATTTCTCATATACTACCTTACCAACCCCTAGATTCCTTATTTAGACCATGGCTGCTTTGTTGTGACCCATGGTCTAACCAACCTCATTTTCAGTTAGACCACGGACGGAACTACTTTTTATGAGCAAGACTATGTCGTGATAAAAAAAACTTCTATTAGAAACAACATAACAAAAACATGCATTTTATTACATAAAAGTGATTTTACAGATCGAGCAGCCTTTCAGGTCATTAGGCAGAAAGGCATATACAGATTGATTGCAAAATGTGCCCTTCAAATGCATTGAGTAGGATCTCCTCCGTCGAATTTCGGCATCCATCAATCGTATTTAAGCCATTCGTGTAATAGCATTGAGATGACTGCACGGTGCTTCCCCGACACCTGTAAATGAAATAAACATCGAAATCAGGACTGTAGACTTTCATATCCTGATTCAGTTATGGAATGACAACATTTCAAACGCAGGTTTTACAATGTTTACCGAGAGGTTACCATTTCGAACAGTATGAAGCAGTTCTTATCCAACTTCCAAGCAATGGTCAAATTGGATGTACGCCATGTCGCAACTTATTGATACGTGTATTGTAAAATGACCTTCAAATAATATCTCAACTGAATAGACTACTGTTTCGTGAAACGATTTGTGTTCATTACTTGTTTATCGTTTAAATACTCACCATATTCACAAGCACAACTTCTTTTCTAAGGCTCCACATGCGTAGGCTAGAGCTGTCAACATACGTCCGACTCTTTCCATGTCCCTTGCCCAAATGACAAAATCACAGCATGCGCATGTCGAAAGTGAAGCTGCACGTGCATCTCGTGAGGATGCGTCTTAATGCAAATTTCACGAGCTCTATGGTTTTGTTTTGATGTCAAGTACTTGTGTGACACGGTCGCCGTCAAATAGTTCGCAATCATTTCAACAACAAAATATCAACTTTTGATTTAACATAGCGTTTAATGAATTACGTTTGTAGGCAATGATCTAAGTAAGTTAGACCATTCGGGCCTTGTTGTCTAATCGTTTAAATGGTTAACCATTTAAACGATTAGACAACAGGCCCTCATGGTCTAACTATTACATAGACTCAATACCCTTGAAATACCAGCGTTAATTTCTTAAAACCCAAGATTCCATATAAAGACTCTGTCCACTGTAAAAAAGAAGTGATAAGCAGAACAGATATAAGTGTTATTCCACAGAAATGAAAACAAGATTCTGAATAGGATTAGAAATGTCCCATATATACCCACTTACAGAATCTCTCAAATCTCTGGATTCCTTAAATTGATCTTATACACTGTAAATAAGAGAGGAAATCTCTTAAATGATAGATAACATATATAGACTCAGTACACTGTAAAAAGTAGGCAGTAATAAGCAGAACAGATGAAAGTGTTATTCCACAGACATGAAAACAAGATTCTGAATAGGATTAGAAAAGATATCATGTCCTATGTATCCACATTTCATATCCCTTAAATCCCTAGATTCCTATACACTGGAAATGCCAGAGTATTATCTGAAAAACTAAGATTCCTTGTATAGACTCTGTACACTGAACAACACGCAGTGATGAGCAGAACAGATGTAAGTGTTATTCCTCATGAATGACGGCAAGATAAGGACAGGCGCGATGTAGGATTACCGGAATACCAGGAATAATTGGAACCTGGGTGCGGTACATGTGAATCTGATTCGCGAATCTCCGAGGAAAGGTATAATTTAATCATCAGCACGATTCTGACATTAACAGCAGGGTCCCGTGTTATTCCTGTCATGAAATGGATATTTTGGCATGTACAACAGCGATACCTGGGAAGTGCGGGTCGGGGTTTGATAGCGGATCCTCCTACCCACACCTTCCTCGCTGATTGCAGGTGTTTGTTATAACACCTGGCTGACAAGGTACAAATGAATGTACAGGATTATTAATTTGTCATGTATGAATAATGCTTCATATTGGGTTTTTATTGGAGATAGAATTTTTCACTATTTGTAAATTTTATACAAATATAAATATATGTTTCTATACGGGTTACGGGTATATTAAACATATAGATTATATATTTTGATAAACATATGGAAATTATCAATCATAATAATTACAGTGTCTCTTAACTAGTTCTACCATAACATTTTCTTGATAATTTGAACTGCATAGGTATAATGAACTTCACGTTCAGGGTCGTGGTAACTTTAGCTTAACTTTTAATGTCGTATCGTGTAGGTTCTAATGTAGCTAATCATTTCATGACCGTATTTCGTCGAGGGTTAATAAAATATTACAATTAGTCATTAGCCTGCCCGTTAATCATTTTTCTTGTCTTGTGTTCCCAGTAGGAAGTAACTAATATCCTTTTATTTCTTCATTATGTATTGATTCAATATACAGATTACTCACTGATAACTCATTACACCTATTCGTAATGATATTTTTCAACAGGGCACTATTGATTATGTAGACTTGAAAGATATATTTGTTTAAATTTTGACAATATTTTACACAGATCATGTACATGTATTATTAACGTTTGAGCTGAGTATCCCAATCTCATTAAAATGAGATCTTATTTGCTTCACTACGTTACGCAGATTACAGCTACATACGTAGCGTAGTGTAGAAAATAGATCAAATTTCAATAAGATTGTGAGTATCCAGAATTGTTTACATTTCTAGACTGGATTGGACCTGAATTTTAACATTTTTGCTCTTGGGTCTGGAAGACGGACTATAGATCATGCAGAGAGTTTATATATATTTCAAACAGCATGTGTGAATAGAATCAATTCCTACATCTCTGCTGCAGCTATAATGCATTGCCCCTCAAGGCGTTTGTAGCTTTGGCATTTCAAGATCTTACTTTTGTATGACATTTAATACACATATTTTCATCAATATTTTCTTTTCCAAAACCTTTAACATTCTTCTGAGCAAGTTGATTAGCTACCATTAACAGCATCTGGTGCCCTTATCGAGTATCAGCATACGTTCATTAGTGTGTTTGTTTAATGACCAGTTTCGGTCGCTTTGTACACAAAATATATACTGATTCCTCACCAGGACAAGCTACTGTTTAAGCTCGTTTTTTTATAATTTTATGTTTCAAAATTGTCACTGATAATTGTATGTTAATGCTAAATGTATGATTTTGATTGTGTTAGAAATCTCATTACCCAAGCCAATCATCCAAGGACTAAGTATGAAGATTGACAAAGTCAAACATTCCATTGGCGGCAATTTTGTGTGAACACCTTTAATTCATTGTGTGTAAGAAAAAGGGATCGCACGGCTAAACTTTGAATTATTACCGCTCCATTTAGTTTGAATACATTATCTTTCAATTGGAACCGTTAATTTATATTTTCCTGACATCACCTTATATTCCCCCTAAAACGTGCTACTGTCCCGTTAAATGGGTATATAAGTATGTTTTCAATATGTGTAAATTATGGCAATGACCATTCGTTTTCATGGCATACTTTTGTATCATACCATGTGCATCTACTTAATGATAGTGATGTGTGTCATACCATGTGCATCTACTTAATGATAGTGATGTGTGTCGAATGTATAAACAGCCGAGTCAGCAACTTCTGTTGTAAACTTACTTCGTTTAGATTTTTGGTTTTAAATACCATACACTTATCTAAAATAATAATTTTCCAAAAGTTTCCTAAATGAATTTACTTTTATGACAATTGTATTATCGTAAGAGAGTCTAGCATACTTTACTCAACCATAGAAGAAATTATTAAGCATCAAGCTGGAGACCATTTAAGTCGGAACATCTTGAAATCGGTTTCGAAGAGAAATGGATTGTCGTAACCTTAACTTACGTCGGTCAAAGGTTAGACCATTAATGTTAAAAAAGGTCACCTGCTAAATGTTACGATATGTTATACATGACATGTTGTCTGTCAGCCAGACCTTAAGATAAAACAAAAGCAAAAGCAAGTCTATATACAGGCTAGTGAGCTCCATTTTAAGAAATCTCAATGTCCTTTTCATTATATATATTTTTTTTCAAATCTTAGATTTATTTGTGTAATTGTTCGACAACATGTCAAGAGACACTCATTGTCCCTAAGGATATTAATAAGAAATATTAATTAATTAATATCAATATTATATAGATCACAATCTATTATCATGTTCGCAATAGCGTATACAATATTACTTTATGTGTACATTTTACAAGGTTCATTCGTCTAACTACCATATGTATCATACTCAATGTCTGAAAATGTATAATTTGCCAACTCAGCATTTCCCATTTCCATTGTGGACTTACTTCTGATTTTGTGCTTAACACCTGCCTGAGCAAATTATTTATACCATTGCTCTAGGGAGATATACTACAACACCTGTGACTTCGCACTGACTGGAACTAGCATAGGTGATATATTCGTTCCAAAATTGTTGTAACTAACATCGAACTCATGAGTCACTGTAAGAACTTTTTTAGGAGAGTTGATTAAATATTTAATTGAATTATTACTCGCCCGTTGAAGATATTGCTGTTTACAAAGTTCAAATATCGTGTTATAACATCTATCGCTGACCGATTAACGTGACGGCATAGTTAAGTATGACGTAACGATGTCAGCGACAGGTCGCGATGCTCACGTCGGCGAATTTCTATATATTGTTGTCATTAAGTCAGTAATAAATAAAATACTCACCTCGCTCTTGTTCAATAACATATTCACTTTCACTTTCGCTCGTTAAATACCAATCCATTCACTCGTTTTATTAAAAAATGTCAAGCGTGACGTCGTTTTCTTTTAAGAGTAAAATATCGTATACTGCTCAGCACGAGTATCTGTATACGTAGTTATATATAATATTGTCCAGTATCATGCAAACACTACATGTACAAGAGAAAGGTTGTATCGTTTTACAGCTTCTTTTGTCTCATTCAAGGAATGAGAATCCTACATGTATACGTCTCTTCACTGTTTAAAATTATTGATATCAGAAAAATTGTTAGGTATGAAATTTAAAAAATAATATTTCAGTCATACGTCTTTTCATGTGTTATAATCTAAAACTGAAGGTTGAATTTGAATCATGTTTCAAATCGTTTTGTAAGTGAGTTGGTAGAAATAATTTGACACTTAGCATCAATATTTAACTAGATTCATCTTCATGTGATTTTATCATATGCATTCTCGACAATCATATGCGATAAAGATGCTTTTTAACTTTATCAATACATAAATGATGAGATACAGTCTGGCTAATATGTCAAACTAGTTGTAATCTTGATCCAAACAATTCATTGTTTCTGTGGAAATCAATATCATTTTATTTCAATCCGAGATTTTCTCCACGTAGAAGTGTATTATTCATACAAACACTTAAAGGTTAAAGTTTGCGTCTTTAGTGACATATAAATAGACCAATCAGCATCACAGTACAGAGATATACATCCGAATGAGAAGTTAGTTAGGACTATATGATAGTATCTCAGGTCACTAGGGTGATTGTACTGATAGTGTGATAAACAACTTGCTTCCATAAGTACATACGATAGAAATGCATGTAAATGATATAAGCCCTAAAGCAGGAATATTTAGTTTAAAGTACAACCTTTTTGGTTATTTGAACAGTTCCTGAATAATTATTTAAAGGTAAAATAATTTATGATTATATCAAAGCAGGGGAATATAACTGTTAGTACAAATAGTTAAACTAATTATGTTTCAAATGATGATAAACGCTAATATTAGAGAGAAAGTAAATTCATAATAGTTTTTATAATAAGAAATTGAGTTTTGAATATTAGATATTAATTAATATGTCATAAATATCAAGCAGAAAAATAAACCTTTTGAGTAAATGTTAAACATATCCTAACAGACATTATGCACCTGTGCGAATCAATCAAACCAGGAGGAGCTTCCTACAAGAGTTTGACTACGTAATTAGTAATTGAAGCATTTAGTGATAAACAACCTTTGAAATGAAAACAATAACGATTTCATATTCGTTCAAATTATTTTATATGTATAACAATTAGCATGATGTACATACTGCAAATGCATAACAACGTCAAGGTCCAAAAATAAAATGTACAAACATTTGACAAATCTGAGCTGACATTTTCATATAAACTTTGAAATGCTGAAGTGTGAAGGCATACAGACCCAACGAGTGCCACAGTTATCACAAAAGGTTTCATAGACAAGTGCATGTGGAACACAACACACAGGTCACAGAGTCACTGTGGTCACATTGTACGTGAGTCACCGTGTTCATAAGATCACCGCGTCAAATCACCGTTGTCACAAGATAATGGAAGTGACATTATAACCGTGGTCAAAAGATCACCTCGATCACTAGATAAACAAGGTGACATTGTCACCGTGGTCAAAAGTCACAGAGTCAATGTTGTCACATGATCACCGCGTCTAACTCCTTTGTCACAAGGTAATTGAGGTGACATGGCACCGTGGTCAAGGATTACCTCGGTCATAAGATCACCTAGGTCACAGAATTCGCCATGATCAAAGGGGTTCAATCTCTGACACACAAGGTGTCTTTTTTAACAATGACGTTAAACATGTATATAAGATACGAACACAGTGTGGTAAAACGTATGTCTTTGGTGAAAAATATAAAATACCGTTCATTCAGCGGTATCGTCAGTTCAGATAAGTCATCACAGCCGTATAAATGATTACTCACAGTTTCGCTCCGAGGGTAAAAATTCAATACCGAACCATGGGACATGTAGTTAGGGCTATCAAATGGAACTATTCACGCAGAACAGGAAAATATCCATTTTCACGTATCCCATCAGAATCAAGTCCCTGTTGGAGGTTCCAGTATAATAAAGCTTCTTTTATTCTATATGTTCGAGTCTTTGGACAGAAGAACCACTGTCGCAAAACCTTCCTAAACTCTGCGTTAAGAAGTCCATACAAAAAGGGATTAATAGCGGAATTGGCCATAAGGACCCACAAGCACAGTTTCTTGACCCAGAGGACAAGACAGCTATCGCATTTTGAGTCAATCACACTGCTTACCATATAGGGTGTCCAACAGATTGTAAAGACAAGAACCAACATGCCCAGGGAACATGCAGCTTTCTTGTCTTGTTTGACAAGTAGGTCTCTGACAAGGTCATCACTTTGTTTCCTGATCGTTGAGCTTGACCTCGGGCCTGTCCCAGTCCCGCAGAGTGATGACTTCCTCATGGCACTGGGTCTGTAGGCAGTTTGTCCCATCACCGTGTCAAAGGAGACTCTTCTCTTCATACTCATTCGAGAGTACTGGTTAGGGTTGCAGGATCTCTGAGGTGTCAAATAGTTTGCCAGGCTGTGGCGCCTGTTGCAGTTCTTGATAAGCGAGGTCCGGCGAATGTCGAGTCTGGAGAAAGTGTTAGGGACGAGATCCGAACTCTCATCAGATGGGTTGTTAGTACAGTCCGATTCAGACGAGGATTTCCGGTATGTCAAAATGAATGTGTCTGATGCACTGAGAGATCGACGGATTTTCATACTTTTTCTCCGGCTGATTTTGAAATAAATACTACAATTTAGGCCCCAGAGAATCATCACGGGTATCATGTATTCCACAACGGAAGCTGTCAATGTGAATACAAAGTTAGTTCTGTAAGGCAATTCACATAGGCTAGTTGGAGGAGTGGACCTGGTGTTGTTGTCCTGTTGTTCGGTGGCAGAGTCCCAGAGAACGATAGGTGGAATGTGAAGAACCAGGCTGAACACCCAACAGAGACACACAATACCCAGAGCTAGCCTTCTACTCTGACGTACCCGGTAGGAGAACGGGTAGTAGATGGACCACCACCTGTCCACACTGATCAGTAGGATACTCAACAAGGATACATACAACAAGGAATGACGAAGTGTGAGGATGAAGCGACATGCACAACCATGCAGTGCCCAGTACGGGTTCAAATCCTGCAGCATCTCCAGAGGCATGGTACATCCGATTAGGAAGTCCGCTGTCGCCAAGCTGGCTATATAGATGTTCTTACATTTCCGAAGTACCCTCGTTAAGATAAACATGAGCAGCACTGAACCGTTAGCTATGAGAGTTAGGAAAGTGACGGACACCATTGGTATGGAGAGTCCCCAGATGACATAGAAGCCGCTGCTGACATAGGGTTCGGGTCTCACCAGAGGGTTGTCCGTGTTGTTAGCCATAGCTGTGCTGGTGGGAACTTCCTCACAGCACATTGGAATATCGACAACCATTTATAACCTTATGGGGTTATTCCAAGTTGACAAAACATTGCAACGATTGCGGATGAGTCGTCTGTATTTCTAGTCCTGTAAATGCCATCGTAATGTCACTTTTAGCCTGTAGTAGAGGCGGTGCAAAAACTGTACATTCCATTTGTTACACACTTTGATGTGCGTAGATGCTGTTAACAGAGTTTATGGATCCATGCCACTTGATACTCGTGCCGCTTTGATAGGGGCTACCACGCACAGATATTCCTTCACTCGAGTATTGTATGCCATGAGGCCCCCACTGTTTCACAGTTTATACACCTCCGCGATCTAAACCAGCAGACAGAGTGACGACCTGCAGATATTTATACCATCAGATCAGTGTATTGTCACTTCCACATCTAAAGAGTTGCTTAATCTGAGTAGCGACTAGCAACAAACACACGCCAACACAGGGCCAGTGGTCCAACACGTCTTGCCTGCTCAACTAATCTCACCTCCTAGTCCCAACATTCCTTATCTGCTGCCCGTGTCGGCGCTATCTCTCCTCTCTACACACAGGCTTCCGTCTCCTCTACAAGAGATGCTTTCACATTCATTGCCTCCAGGCACTCTCGTATCGGCACGTGCCAATGTAAACACTCATCAAATTAATCATCTGAAAATCTTCAAACTTTGTTTACATTGCTATTGCAGGATCCTTAACCGAGGAAATTTCTTCTGGTAAATTCAAAAATAGTATATATTATCAGAGTAGCAGAACGGAAGGCGTGTATACAGCTCACAGCACTGCCGGTAAGCGAGACAGCCCAGCCAATTCTCTCCTTCCTCCCTCTCTCGTTGTCTTGGTGTTCTGAAGCAGAAGACGACTGCTCGTCTCCACCGCTGTCTTCACCGATCAATTCTTCACCGCAGGCTGGGCCGAGACGGGGAACCAATACAGCAGCAGCCAGTGCCGATGTGTGGGAATTACAAGCCTGGCTTGCTATATTGCAGTTCTATAAGAGCAATTACACTGTCACTTTGAGATACGTGATGGTCATTTAATACACGGCAGTTAATGAAACAGTTAGTATCCTAAAATACTCTCCTAAAGCGAATCCGCCGTAATGCTCTTAGCTCTGGGCATACAAGAGAATGGGAGGGAAACAAGTTATTTCTCTAAGTACAGGACTATAGTTGTAAACGTGGTCATTTACGACTCGTGATCTTATAATACACTGAGTTCATTAAACCCTCAAGCAGAGCAATCTTCACTTTACTGAAAGCATTTTGGTTATAAATATTGAGCACATTATCAACAGAGTTACTCAGGAATCTTTGGTGCCAGTTTTAATAATCGCACATTTATGGGATTTGAATGTAGTAATAGAAAATTGTCCATCTTTGTAACAATAATAAAAAAATTATCGCCAAAGCAAGTTTAGCTATGACAGATAAATGATAAAAGCACATGTGATAATATCTAAAGAAGATATGACTTTTCAGAGGCAGTAGCACGGTTTTGTAAAAATTATATTTTAATTTTTTCAATAGATTTGATGTTAATTCCAATTCTATTATTTTGATATTGTCAAAAATCCCATTAAACAAACCAATCATCCATAGCCAGAGAACAAATTATGAAGATTCACATAAAGACCATTTGCGGCCATGTTTTGTGTAAACACCTCTAAATCATTTTGTGTAAGAGAAAGGAATCGCATGGCTCAACTTTACATTATATATTTGATTTATTACTGCTTCTGTTTAAATACATTGTCTTTTAATTGGAACCATTTATTTTGATTTTCCTGACATCACCTTATTTCCTCCTTTAACCTCACTCGTTTTTTATATACAACACTCCGTGTTGGGAATTTGTCATTTAAACCTGAATATGAACCAATGTTAGGGGGTAGGTCGTTTGGTCACGAACCGGTGATGACTACAAGTCACCGAGAGAGATATAAATTTTGAAATTTAAAGTACAAGAATAGGAACATTGAAAACCACATTTAATAATAAGAAAGTATTACAGATCAAGTACATGGTTGAAGCTAACATACTTGATTCACAACCTTAATGACAACCTAACATATTATCAGAGAACAAACTCTGGGCTTTGGACCACTATGGAGCACTATATGAATTTTAAAACCGGCGTTCGTGTTTTATGAGATACGTTGTTTTCATGATATCATTATTTTGCATAAGGCATTAAGCTATTGCTATATGCGACACCGCAGTGAGTCACTGTCTCCGTCGACGTTACTGGATTTGATCCACAAGCCGCCCACGTCTAAATATCCCTGCATGGTGTAGACTGGCAGTCTCCGCAAAATCTATTCCCTTTAAAACTATCATCTTATAAGAAAAAAACCATTATGACCTTCATCCAACCATGTCTTGATTCGTATAGGCGAACTTTGAGAGAAGATTTTATACAATCATTTTCATTTTTAATTGATTTACGGATCTTTCTCTTAAGAACTTTAGTATGTGCTACACATTAATATCAAAATTCAACTTTAATTCGTATTTTTCTATGTATTTCTATTGAGGTAACATTCGGTAGGTTTAGAAAATTCAATAAACAACAACATTCAAGGCAGTAAGACTTTTTCACCCACCATATAGTACCTTAACAACACTACGAGCTTTCATTCACTTTCATTCATCCAGTTAAAATTAGGAAGTAAATTCATGAGCCTATATGGACTTTTGCAATCAAACAACATAATGTCCTCATATGATCAAACTTTAATATATACAACGATTAACTCAAATACATATGCTCACCGTATTCTTGATACACGACACAATATACGCAGAAAAAGGCAATGATATTGAACGGTTTCATTGCGGTGTGTCATTAGCTCTTACATACACATTCCGTTGAATGCCATGTTTTTTATAATTATAGTAAAGTATTACCTCTGGAGTCATTTGAATCAAATGACTCCTAAGTCAAATCATACCTCACATCTTGTTGTTATATATTTTTCTGTAACCCCGCACTTTGTTGTACCAGTTTACGTTCATAAAAACAGTTGAGATCATAGAAAAAATAATTTTGAATGATTAAGTATTTGCAAAAAATGACAGCAGCGTTGGACATTTAGACCCGAGTAACAATTTGACAGTATAGAATACAGGCTCCATCATCGATTAACAAAGCAAAGAACCTATGTGGTGCTCTGCATGATCATCAATCATCCAAGAAATAAACATCTACAATATAATCACTGTAAGAACATAACGCGCTACTCCCAAGTAGCGGTGAGCCGAGAGCGGCTGTTGGAGGTAATTATCTCCCTTGACTGAGTGACGCGATGTTTTGCTCTGAGCAGGTCAATAGTAATTCTCAAAATATTCTAGACTTATATTTAGTCTCTGAAATGTTTTTAATAAAAAACTTATTTTATTACATATTTAAAGGAGCCTCAGACAAATGGAGATTTTCAGAGCTCTATACTTCCATGGGGTGAATTATATGCTCAAGCGTCTGTGTGTAAGACTAACAATGTCCTTAAATGGGGCAGATAGACAAGGTGATACCTCAAATAAAAATAATAAAAATGCACAACTGACTCCTAAAAATTATTTATTAACAGAAGAGATAGAATAACCTGCCGGTTGAAATAGCAAACATATTTATATGCAGTTTAATTGACTACTACTGATTTCTTGACATGCATAAAATGTTTTTTAAGTTGGAAGAATAGCTTATAAGTCTGGAATAAACAAGAGCAAAAACTATGTAGCTTCCTTTAACATCTAATGAACAACATTGAAAAACGTACACCTCTACAAATATTGACCTTGTTTGACAAATTAGGTAGAAGAGTGAAGCTGCTTGTAAGGTAATCACCTCTCACAGGGTGTGAGTGACGTGATGTCTTGTCTGGCCATGTAGGAATAGCTCTTCACGTCAATGTTAACAGACATACGTCCATTGTGCAAATTGCCAATATAGGATAAGACCCGGTAAATGATTAGAGCAAGTCGAGAGGTTTCAGTGTGTTCATCATGTTAATTAGAGCTGGCAAGGTACTTTCTCAAGCCACAGTTTACATCGTACAAACTGTACTTAACATTGTACAAACTGTACTCGACATCGTACAAACTGTATTTAACATCAATCAAACTGTACTTAGCATCATACAAACTGTACTTAACATCATCTTGACATTATACAAACTGTACTTAACATCATCTTTACGTCGTACAAACTGTCCTTTACATCGTACAAACTGTCCTTTACAGCGTACAAACTGTACTTAACATCGTACAAATTGTACTTGACATCATACAAACTGTTCTTGACATCGTACAAACTGTACTTAACATCGTACAAACTGTACTTAACATCGTACAAATTGTACTTGACATCATACAAACTGTACTTGACATCATACAAACTGTACTTAACACCGTACAAACTGTACTTAACATCATACAAATTGTACTTGACATCATACAAACTGTACTTAACATCGTACAAATTGTACTTGACATCGTAGAAACTATTCTTGACATCATACAAACTGTACTTAACATCATACAAACTGTCCTTTACATCGTACACACTGTACTTAACATCGTACAAACTGTACTTAACATCGTACAAATTGTACTTGACATCATACAAACTGTTCTTGACATCGTACAAACTGTACTTAACATCGTACAAACTGTACTTAACATCGTACAAATTGTACTTGACATCATACAAACTGTACTTGACATCATACAAACTGTACTTAACACCGTACAAACTGTAGTTAACATCATACAAATTGTACTTGACATCATACAAACTGTACTTAACATCGTACAAATTGTACTTGACATCGTAGAAACTATTCTTGACATCATACAAACTGTAATTAACATCATACAAACTGACCTTTACATCGTACACACTGTACTTGACATCGTACAAACTGTATTTAACATCAATCAAACTGTACTTAACATCATCTTGACATTATACAAACTGTACTTAACATCATCTTTACATCGTACAAACTGTCCTTTACATCGTACAAAACTGTCCTTTACATCGTACAAACTGTATTTGACATCGTAAAAATTGTACTTGACATCGTACAAATTGTACTTGACATCATACAAACTGTACTTAACATCGTGGAAACTGAACTTGACATCATACAAACTGTACTTGACATCATACAAACTGTACTTGACATCATACAAACTGTACTTAACATCGTACAAATTGTACTTGACATCATACAAACTGTCCTTTAAATCGTACAAACTGTACTTAACATCGTACAAATTGTACTTGACAACATACAAACTGTCCTTAACATCATACAGACTGTACTTAACATCATACAAAGTGTACTTGACATCATACAAACTGTCCTTAACATCACACAAACTGTACTTAACACCATACAAACTGTACTTAACATCGTAGAAACTGTACTTGACATCATACAAACTGTACTTAACATCAATCAAACTGTCCTTTTCATCGTACACACTGTACTTGACATCGTACAAACTGTATTTAACATCAATCAAACTGTACTTAACATCATCTTGACATTATACAAACTGTACTTAACATCATACAAACTGTACTTAACATCGTACAAGCTGTACTTGACATCATATAAACTGTACTTAACATCATATAAACTGTACTTGACATAATACAAAACAGTCTTTTACATCATACAAACTGTCCTTAACATCATACAAACTGTACTTGACATCATACAAACTGTACTTGACATCATACAAAACTGTCCTTTACATCATACAAACTGTACTTAACTTCAAACAAACTGTACTTAACTTCAAACAAACTGTACTTAACTTCATACAAACTGTACTTAACGTCGTACAAACTGTACTTGACATCATACAAACTGTACTTAACATCATATAAACTGTACTTGACATCATACAAAACAGTCCTTTACATCATACAAACTGTCCTTAACATCATACAAACTGTACTTGACATCATACAAACTGTACTTGATATCATACAAAACTGTCCTTTACATCATACAAACTGTACTTAACTTCAAACAAACTGTACTTAACTTCAAACAAACTGTACTTAACTTCATACAAACTGTACTTAACGTCGTACAAACTGTACTTGACATCATACAAACTGTACTTAACATCGTACAAACTGTACTTAACATCATACAAACTGTACTTAACATCATACAAACTGTACTTGACATCATACAAACTGTACTTAACATCGTACAAACTGTACTTAACATCATACAAACTGTACTTAACATCATACAAACTGTACTTAACATCATACAAACTGTACTATATATCTCATCTTTACCTCTTTCAAGCTGTACTATACATCAAAATAACTGTAGTAAACATCTTTCATACTAAAGTCAAAAGGACCTGAAAACAAAAGGGCCAAGATTCATGAAGTTAAAATGGCTGATGGAAAGTCAAAAGTGCCGTGATAAAAAGAGCGTGACATAGTCAAAAGGGCCTTGCTCCAAGTCTAGGCAGAGAATGAAAAGTAGGATTTAAAATATTAATGTTCTTGTTTCTTAAAAGGTTTGGAAAACAAGTATATATAGTAAAAGGTATTTGTGAGAATGTCAATGAATAACACTAATATAACAGATAGGCAAGGTAAGGCCTTCTCGTAATCAAAAGTTCAAATGAGCAGAACTGACTCCAAAAAATATTTTTCAAAATAAAGGATAGATTAATTGCATTTTGAAATAACAATAATATTTATAAACAGCTTTCTATCTGATTCCGTTACATGACTAAAATGTTGTGTTTTTTAAGTTTGAATGAGACCCAGAAGACTGAAATAAGTGCAAAAACTATGTATTTGTCACTTTTCATGAAAATATGAAAAATTCAATAATGTTATATATGATACATATTTGATGAACAAAATTGTAAGAGGTACATCCCTAAGACTATGACCTCATTTGACAAATTAGGTAGATGAGTGAAGCTGCTTGTAAGGTAATCACCTCTCACAGGGTGTGAGTGACATGTTGTCTTGTCTGGCCAGGTAGGAATAGCACTTCACGTCAATGTTAACAGACATACGTCCATTGTGCAAATTGCCAATATAGGATAAGACCCGGTAAATGCTTAGAGCCAGTCGAGAGGTTTCAGTGTGTTCATCAGGTTAATGGCAAGGTACTTTCTCAAGCCACAGTTTACATCTTAAAAAATGTGCATTACATATTTAAAGCTGTATTTAACATCCTCCAAGCTGAACTATACGTCATAGAAACTGTAGTATACATCTTACAGAATGTAGTACAAGGGTTGTACTCAAAAGGGCCGAAGGACAGAAGGGCCGAGATCAATGGAGTCAAAGGGTCGATGAAAAAAGTCAAAAGGGCCGTGAAAAAAATGAACAGGGCACTTATATATTTCACTTCATTTGATACAGATATTTATTCTAAAGTAACAAATGGGAAGTGATTCTTAAAGACAATACAGACATAAATGTTCTCTTTGTTCCACCACAAACCAGATGAAACAACATACACAAAACAGGAAGTCCCCTGTGACACTAGCCGAGGCGTTTATTACAATTTCTTGCACATTGCAAATCATATCAAGGATACCGCGCCTCATCCTCGTTTCCATTACCCACACCGTCAGTCGGGAACATGTTGCAGCACTCAGATTTTACGTCAGTCACATCAATCATTCATCAGGTTAGCATTACCTTGGTCGCGGTAATATGTACGTCCTCCTACAAGGTAGGGATCAAACACTGCAGCAGTGTCGAACATGACGCCTTATACGCCTTATACGCCAACAGTTTTGCATTACCAGATGTTACAGTAACATCTATTCCTCCTACAAGGTAGGAATCGAATTCTGTATTAGTGTCGAACATGACGCCTTATACGTAAACATTTCCAGCATTCCCAGATGTTACAGTAAAATCTCCTTAAATAGTAGCTATAGGACCGAACACTGCAGCAGTGTCGCCTCATATAAAAACATTTCCAACAATACCAAACGTTACAGTAACATCTACCTACATGATATATATCAAACGATAGAAATTGCATTGTATCTCATCATATGAATATTCAAGAGCCATAAAAATATTCGTAATGAATGTAAATGAATATTAACATTCTTTCAAGTGTGTATATAGATTTTTGTTTCGATGCCAAAATGTTATCTTCAATTAACTTAGTCCAAATAGTGTATTTCATCTCATCTTCTGATTTATCGATTCTAATTTTCTTTCATAATAATTCCCACTTTCTCTCATTTCTATACTGCGACATTTCCTCCCCCAAATCTTTCTTTCCAATTTTATCTCTCCTATGGCCTTTTCTCTATTTCTCTCAAGGCCTTTACTTCTCTCTCTCTCTTCCGCTCTCCGTCTTCTCTGTATGTTTATCCAGGGAGAATACATATTTCAACTATTCGACCAATTCAACATCTCATGGGATAGAGCGTTAAAGGGATTTATTACATGCCCGTGTAAGATACCGCAGTGTAATATTTATACGGCAATATTAAACAAGACAGACAGATAGTTTATTTTGGTCTCACCTCGTACAATGCATATATATATATATATACATTAAGAATAATTTCATAAAATACATTGCCGAGGCACCCATAATTAGGGTTACGAGAGACACACACAATAAAACATGAGAACAATATATACATTAAAATACATATATGATTTAAATACCGTTGTATAAAATATCCCTTCTTCTATCTAAAATAAGCTTGCAGGTTTTGGCCGATAAAAATACAATCTCCGGGTTAGACAATATAAAAGATAACTTATCACAGATGCTCCACTGAGTAAAATTAATATTATCACAGTTACATTTTTCTAAAAGCACTTCTCTAAAATCAACGTACATGTACACAGGACAATACACTAACACGTGACACTCATCTTCCACACATCCCTCACAGTTAAAACACACTCTCTCCGCTAGAGGTACATTAGTGTATCGACCAGTCTCCACTCGTAAAGGGGCTGTACTACATCTGAAGAGAGCTAGCGCACGGCGATGTGTCTTTGGGAGGGCGTTCTGTATGTATGGCTCTACACTGTAAGTGTGCTTCAACTGGCTATACAGTCTGAGTTTGTTGCCTCCCTGGCCACGTTTACTGTTTGGATTTTCGAGTGTCGCCCGCCATTCCTCCTTATAATTTTCCATTAGAATGCAAGTAATAGTTGATGTGATATGATTTACATGAAAATCATTTCCTATAGGGATAAAGTGTGCTAAGTCCATACTGTGTAACTTGTTATGGATACGTAAGTTCCAGTTACGTCGCTTCTGCAAAGCCATGTCATTTGCCCACTTAAAAATCTTAAAACAAAGTCTGTCTTCACTCATCCCACACAGCTTCTTGTAGACGCGACTCACACTTCTCCACTGACGTACAGTCGGGGGCACCCAGCCCATATCACCTGCTACACTGCTGGTTGGGGTAAATCGCCTGACACCCATAAAATACCCCATTGCACGGTTGTGTACGCTGTTCACTGCTGGGATGTTATACGTTCCCCATGTAGCCGACCCATAGTCGATAGTGGACCATACCATGGAGTCGTACAACTTAGTGAAAGTATTATACTGCATACCTCCAAGGATCTTCCCATTAGAAATCAGTAGGCCCAGTGCCCTACTGGTCGAGCTGGCCACTGCTTTACCCATGCGTATATAACTTAAGTGTTCAGTTAGTAACAGTCCAAGATATGTGTAACTTTCAGCAATTTCAAGATTCATGTCACCACATTTGAACGTAACTTCTGTTCTCCCTATCGATGGACGTCTGAAGTGAACCACTTTTGTGTAATATCACAATGCAAGTATGACGTCACAGAAGTGAACTGTTGTGACGTCACAATGTAAGCCCTTCGTCACAATGGGTGCCGAGTCGCGGAACTGTTAGTTTCAGCACATTTTCGGCAAGTTTGCGTGATTTTTAGGGTAAGTAATAAACAGAATACTTAACTTCCTTCCATTTAATACTATTTTATTAAACTCGTGAATGATTAAGTATCAAACTCGCTTTCGCTCGTTTTATACAAAATCATTAACTCGTTTAATAAAAATAGTATTAAATGGAAGGTCGTTTAGTATCCTCTATATTCACATCGGGGTATTGTTTATGGAAAAAAGTAAAGATCACATGATTATTTCACACTTATTTCATGTATGGTAGTGAGGATAGCATTTTAGTTGTCCTAGATTTGACTATATTGACAAAGAATAGGATACATCTCTGCGTCACCTAAATTTCTTTTCCACAAAAAATACCAAAATCGTCAAATCACTTTCCACAACAGCATGCGTAGTGTATAGACACAGAAGAGACATTAACACTGAAACCGAGTTTATATAGCTCTTCTAAACCTTCATATATATGTTATATATCTTACCCATTTTAGCTCTAAACACACTTTTAGCTATTTTAATGCGTCTTTGTGTCTCATAGGCCATTGTAGGTCGGACGGAGTGCTATTTTTGTCGTATATTAAAGTGGTATCAAGCCTGTACGCTGTGTGACACTTAAATTAAACGTTTTTCTCTTCTTTATACAAAGTACCATTGAAGTGGTAGATAATTTATCTTGTATTGTCACTAATAAACGGTATCGTCCATTCACCGTAATTACAAAGAGGGGGAATACTTAACCAACTATTCATCGGATTTACAAAAACGTATAATAGTTTGACTCAGTCAGCATGTATTATTTGCTATATGAATTGTATAGAAACTCATTTAGACGTGTTCATCCACTAGCCTTCTGGATGTTGATTGTATAATTCACCATTACCATTTGTAAAGAACTCTGGTTACCTGGGGATCGAACCTGGACCCTTGAGACTCGAATGCCCTTTGTTCGACCTACTCCACTAAGGTATTGTGATAGTTACCCACTGAGACCGAGCTGTCCATGTTTCACGTGCTATTATTGTTAAGCGCCGCTTGGGGTTAATCAACTAGTTTAATCGGGGGCGGCGTTCTACGTTTGCGCGGATTGACACATCAATTGCGCGGATAAAAGACGACGTTTGCGCGGATTGGCACATCAATTGCGCGGATAAAAGACGACGTTTGCGCGGATTGGCACATCAATTGCGCGGATAAAAGACGACGTTTGCGCGGATTGGCACATCAATTGCGCGGATAAAAGACGACGTTTGCGCGGATTGGCACATTAATTGCGCGGATAAATGACGACGTTTGCGCGGATTGGCACATCAATTGCGCGGATAAAAGACGACGTTTGCGCGGAAGAATGATTATCATTTGCGCGGCGCACTCATGCTGAATAAACATTCGTTAATTGGGTTTTAATCTGTTAACTCCTGTTCACCACGTGGAGGTGGAAGTGGGATTTTGAACAGGATAAGTTTATGAATATCACTCAGTCATTAAAATGTTCACTCAGTCATTAAAAGGATCACTCAGTATAATACAATGACAAATGATATGAAATCATACATCTTTAATAGGAGTGAATCTCTGACCTATTGTGATTAGGAACACGTTTCTGGTAATTTCTCCAGCAACATATTTTTTGTAAGTTGCCATGGCAAATTGTGATTTCTGTCTTTCTTCTTTGCGTGTCATTGGTGTGAAAAATCCCCTTAAAACTTTAACATGAAAGAGCAAAAGCTGCTCCCTCATAAAACTCTGACCATCAGGTGAGACTGACCCAAGGCCTCTGATATATGTAAATTGTCTATCTCTCGATACCTTACCTTACGTCACGTGACAAGATGGCGGCAACAGGCTGCAACTCAAAACTGCTCTTACAAGATTTCAGTTAAAAGTCTCTTAAATGGTTAAAGAAGTGCCTCAAACATCACCGAATCTACCCGGTATGTAACTAATATGCCAAAACAAGTTAATAACTCGCCTATACCCAAGAAAAAGAAGAATAAACGGAAGAAAAAGTCATCATCAACTGACTCGGACACGGCGAGGGACGATACACCTATGGCCACCATGAATACTGGAGACTTGGTAAGACAATCTCTCGATAATGTTTACACACCACAAGCAAATGTCCCAATCCAACAGGTACCAAATCCAGACCAACAATATTATTTGCCTCCACCTCCAAATTATCAACGTGCTTTTCAAGGTCAACCCCATACCCCGTCACCAGATATGGCCGCCATATTGTCAAAACTTGAACAACTTGATGCTAAAGTCTCTAAACTGGACTCTATTGAAAAGAATGTTTCAGACATTAAGTGTAATGTCGCTAGACTTGAAATCAAAATACAGGAATTGGATATCTTGAAAACGCGAGTTGATGAAATTGACAAAAGCACTGCACATATGAGCGCCTGTTTTGATGATTTTCAAAGGGACAACACAAAATTGAAGGATGAAATGAAGCATTTGCAAAATGAGATGTCCAAATTTGACCCATTCGTAAGGGATGTGAAGCAGGAAAATTTGAAATTGCAGGAAACTGTGATAGATCTTAGATGTCGCTCAATGAGAGACAATCTCATTTTTTCAAATATCCCAGAAACGGAGGCTTTTTCGTCTTTGGAAAACTGTGAAAAGGTGCTAAAGGTATTCATCAAAGACAATCTTGATATCGATAGTGATCGGTTACACTTTAAAAGAGTTCATAGGATCGGTAAGCCTAACCGCCATGATGGATCACCCCGCAGACCCCGCGCACTGATAGCGAAGTTCTTGTACACACAAGAAAGAGATCAAGTTAAATCGGCAGGGAAGCGGTTAAGAAACACCCCATACTCCATCTACGAACAATTTCCAGACGAGGTGAGCCAGTATCGCCGCGATTTCCTGATACCTGCCCTTAAGGAAGCAAAGAGACAAAACAGAAGTGTTTTTATCAATATTGACAAACTGTATATTGACAAAGTGTTACAAACATCAGTGCCCCCACCCCCGTACCGCCCTACCCCCTACAGACCGGGTCCCCGCTAGGGGTGTGTTGGTAGTGAGGAGACTAAAGCAAGTGTAGAGACTGAAGGACATGTACCACATCACATAACTGAAACTAAATGTAGTCCTCTAAATATTCAAGGAGTCAACAGTGACACACCATGGACTAATAAAACGTCTAACAGCGAACGATGTTACAACAATAGTAAACAAACTATCACAACATTGACATTTTTTCCTGAGAATTTTGACAATAACAGTGAAGTAGAAAATGATAGATTAATATGTAGTACAATTCTTAATGAATTTGGAAGCATTTCTAACTTTTCTAACATGGATGATAGTAATAACTCTCCAAGCTTTCAGAACGCATCAGATTATTTATGTGTCAATAGTAAAGTCATCCTTACTAACTCTCCTGGTGTAAATGACAGAAATGATCAGGACAATAACCATGAAGTTGTAAGCAACAACAATGTTTCTGTTGAATGTGGTTTTGATGTTATTTGCCATGAGCTTGGTGATGCAGCTATTCAAAGAAATGATACCCATGTTGATAAATTGAATGATAATGACACTAATAAGACCATGGATAATGACCCTATCTCTAATGCTACTCTGACTCTAAGTAACAATATTGCTAACGTTGACACTGATGGTACTGTCGTTGATGTAGAGCTAGTTGATATTACTGAAAACGACAACAGTGATGATGATATCTGTAACAATAATCAAAATGATGGCGTCCTGAAAAATGTTGTTCCTATCAATATTTTGAATTGCCTTACTGTAAATGTTTGTGGACTTAGAAAACGTTTGGAATATAATGAATTTATTAATCTGATTGAGGAAAATCACATCGTTGGGTTTCAGGAAACTAAAACTGACTTTCTTGATGAGATTGAAATTGAAAATTTTACAGTTTATTTAAAACATAGACAAAGGGCAGTCAGAAAATCTGGAGGCCTCGGGATTGCAATTAGAAATAACCTTAAAGATTATATATCTTTGGTAGAAGATGACAATGAATATGTACTATGGATCAGGTATGTAAGTCACTTGTAAATACAGACCAGGACCTGTACCTTGGTTGTGTATATATACCCCCAGAGGGTTCAAGATATGTGCATGATGATGTGTTCACAGAACTCGAGACTTCTATTCTTAATATTGCTTCAACCAGTGACTATATTGCCCTTTTTGGGGATTTTAACGCAAGAACAAAGAATATGAGTGATTTTAGCAATATAGATGAACATATTATTGATGAATTTGGACTTGATCTAAATGAATTGAACATTGATATTATACCACAGTCCTACCTAGACGAACTAAATTTACCTCGCGAGAGGTCTACAAAAGATATGGATAGGTTGAATAATTTTGGAACAAAACTTATTGACATGTGTAAGCATCTAAATCTATTCATTTGTAATGGTCGCTTAGGAAAAGATCTTAATATTGGAAAGGCAACATGTAAAGATAAATCTGTTGTAGATTATGTTATTACCACCCCGCTCTGTTTATCATATTTTACTGATTTCGAAATTTTAGATTACTCACCTTTATTTTCTGATGTACACTGTCCTGTAAAGTTCTCTTTTAGTGCAAAAATTCCAGATCAAAGTATCCAAACCAACACAAATCAAAAGTCAGATAAAATTCCGTTTGAAACAAGAAAACCGAAGAGATATAACACTGATTTATCCTCCATATTTCGAAACAATATCAATCAAGGTAAGGTGTGTGAACTGATTGAGCAAGCACGTGCAGCACGTGAATCTCAGGTGAGCAAACAGGTGATCAACAATATGACTCGCGATATCGGGTATGTGCTAGTAGACGCCGCCTGTACAACATTTGGAGAAAACAGTTATAATAAAAATTCTAATGTCACCCGAAAAAAGAAAAAAGATAAGCCATGGTTTGGTAAAGAATGCAGAAAGCATAGAAAGCTATTCCAAAAAGCAAAATATAAAGTTAAAAAATCAAATTCAGCTTTTGACAGAGTACTATATCGACAAACCTCCAAAACTTATAAAACATGTTTAGATAAACACATAAGAAATTATCGGCACCAAGTTAATGATTTGTTTCGAAAGAAGAAAAAAAGCTCCCCAAGAGAATATTGGAAAATGCTCAACAAAGCACAAGGGGGAAAGGTAGAAAATACCCCTGATCTTAATACATTTTATACTTATTTTGCTCAAGTAAGTGATGAGTTTGACCCAAATGAAATTGATTTTGAAGATAATGTGTCTGATGAATGCTTTCGAGATACCGAGACTCTAAATGGTGATATTACAAGTGAAGAAAAACAAATTGCTGTAAAGCAAATAAAAAGAAATAAAGCCACAGGTCTTGATTCTATAGAGAATGATTACCTTATTGATTCAATTGATATACTTATACCTTTGCTCTTAGACAACTTCAATCTTATACTTGCATCAGGTACTTTACCCGAGACCTGGCTTACAGGCGTTGTGAAGCCAATTTACAAAGGTAAAGGGAATAAGTTGGATCCAAACTCGTATAGGCCAATAACAATCTTAAGTTGCCTTGGTAAACTTTTTACAAGAATCTTGAATAACAGATTGAATAAGTTCTTAGATGACAAAAATATACTTAACCCAACTCAAGCAGGCTTTAGAGAAGGT
Source organism: Steromphala cineraria (assembly GCA_916613615.1). NCBI lineage: Eukaryota > Metazoa > Mollusca > Gastropoda > Trochida > Trochidae > Steromphala > Steromphala cineraria. Next base: position 11,752,732 of record OU744730.1, read on the forward strand.
TTCTCAACATGCGATAATATATTTGTTTTGCAAATGATGATACAGATATTAAAACTTTCTAAAAAGAAACTGTATACTGTATTTATAGACTTCACCAAAGCATTTGATAAAGTATGGAGAATTGGGTTATGGCATAAGCTGGCTAAATGCGGTATAGATGGAAGGTTTTTCACTCTGATAAAAAATATGTATCATGACATAAAATCCAGAATTATTATAGGTAATGTCGCCTCAAATGAATTCCCATGCTATGAAGGTGTTCGACAAGGCGAAAACCTTTCGCCCCTCTTGTTTTCCATTTATTTGAATGATCTTGAACAAAACTTATTTGACAACAGTTGCACTGGCTTTAAATATGAATCGGAAACTAACAAAATTGACATTTTATATCATTTAATCCTACTGTTATATGCAGATGACACCGTATTGTTCAGTGAAAATCCCAAAGACTTACAGAAGTCTCTTAATGTTTTCTCAAAATATTGTAAAAAATGGAAACTTAAAGTAAATCTGTCAAAAACAAAAATAGTTATTTTTGGAGGCGGCCCCGCGAAATCTTCAAAGCTCCACTTTACATTTGGAAATGAAACTATCAATATTGTAGACACTTATGACTACCTTGGAATTAAATTCCATAGAAACGGACGATTCGTTCAAGCAATCAAAGCACTTACAGAAAGCGCTACCAAAGCAATGTATTGTCTATTAAAAAAATCAAGAAACGTAAATTTGCCTTTAGACTGCCTCTTAGACGCTTTTGATGTTATGGTTGTACCGATTCTCTTGTATGGTTCTGAGATATGGGGACACGAGAAATTAGATATTATAGAAAAAATCCATTTGAAATTCCTTAAACTGGCAACAGGCTTAAAAAACAGTACTCCAAATTTTATGCTTTACGGTGAATTCGGAAGGGAGCCATTAAGTATAAAAATCTACAAACGGCTTATATCACATTGGCATAAACTATCCTCTAATAACAATCTTTGGAAACCATCCCAGTTGATATACCATTGTGTTACCCATATCTCTCATAGTACAAGTAAAATCCCATGGCTACGTTTTGTAAAACAAGTATTAGACAACTGTGGCCTATCTTATGTATTCACTAACCCGTCGGTATGCTCAACGCCTTGGCTTGTCTCAGCTGTAGAAAACATTTACAGATCACAGTTTATTCAAAATTGGAGATCCAACATTTTGACAAGTTCTAAAGGAGACTTTTATAAGTACTTTAAATCCGAACCATGCTTCGAAAAATATCTCCTATTGCCAAAAAGTATATATCTTCCCATTTTAAAATTCAGAACAACTAACCATCAATTACCTATCGAGACAGGCCGATGGTTGAGCATTCCACGTGAAGATCGAACATGTCCACTTTGTGACTCAAGTGCTGTCGGAGACGAGTTTCACTATCTTTTTAGATGTGAAACGCTTCTCCCACTTCGTCATAAATATTTGAACGCAAAATATTTGAATTTCCCAAACATGTCCATCCTAAAAAAATTATTAACTACCAACAAAGTAAAAGATCTTAAAAACCTTTCTAAGTTTTTTAATCAAATATGCAACGCATGCGCAGTTAAAAAATGAATTATTACTTTGACAGTAAGCTGCTGTCTTGTTTATATGTAAATGTATATATGTTTATCTCATGTACCGCCGTTGGCGGTTTTCAGAGAATAAAGAGTTTGAGTTTGAGTTTGAGTTTGAGTTTTAGCCAAGCCATAAGCCAGCCAACCAGCCTTGACTAATTAGTTTGTCCAATCATCAGCAACGCGTGAGTGCGTCCGCGCAAATGACAAGCCACTTTGCCGCGCAAATTTAACACCGCGATCAATCAAAAAACGCACAAACGTAGTGCGCCCAATCGGCGGGTGGTGACTGCATCTTTGTACGTGTAGATGAATGTGTTTATTTGTCACGCAATGTAACAACATTCCCTTTGTCGGAATCAATAGCTTTGTCAAGGTTGCTATGCAAGGCTGAAGCAAGTTGCACGTGTCCTTTTCACACGTGATTTCGGCCTCTTCTCACAAATAAGGCTATTTACTTATGGTTGAACAAATTGTTTATTCGTTATTTGGGCATTTGTGTGCGGGATGTTTTGAGTACATTTGGAATTTGAGTTCGTATCAAAGTCTCAATCAGCACCCATTGTATTTAAAGCAACTTAATTAATTGGTTATAAATACATAATTTCGATTTCACCTGTCTCGTGGTATAAGGTTTGGTTCACTGGACCAGAAATAAATATGTCGCAACTTCATAGCATGCATGTTTTCATGGAAGATTATGTAACTTCCTGTGTTGATATACATACAGCCTGTTTAAAAAGTACAATAATCTAAACTAGATTGACCGTTTCTAACAGCTTGTATTGTCCGATTCAAAGGGATCAGCCAGTTCTTTTTTCATTGGCTGATTTCCGCGCATGCGTGACACCGACCAGGTGGGTTAGTAGCTAGATGTAAGGTAATGACTTAGGGGATGATAACATTACAGCTAGTTTTAACTAGATTGAATGTTTTCGAAATTAAGTAACTGCATGTGGTCTAATAAGTTTCTTTCACATATACCCATAATGGTATAAATTTTATATCTTTAAATTCTGACTTACCCGTAACGCACCTCAAAATGTGCAACTCTAACGGAAGTCTTATTTTCTTGGCTACTCTCAGTATGTTCATAAGCTTGTTTTACAGACATATATATTTCTGAATTGAAGGTAAATGCAATGGTTTGAGTTTTCAAACGTTGTGTTATCAGATAGAAGTAATTCCAAAATACCAAATATGTGAACATGAAGCGCGTTGTTCTAAAAGTTCGTCAGCTGAAAAGAACACTTTATTTAAATGTTTACCTGTTATATATATACCTTATAACATTGTGAGATAAAATATTCACTTTATCTGCTTTAGGTAAATTTCTGTATGACTAACTGTCAGGCACACATTGCGGAAGTGTTCAGTTTTCGATCAGGTATCATGACTTTAACGATATTTTCACCTTCAGGCATCAACATTATTAGTTTTAAGCTACTTTAAATAAATGACACTATTGGAAAAGATTGCCATATATGACACAAACGCCCTAAGTAAGTGCCTTTAAAGGGGCAGTAGCACGTTTTATGACAATTCTATATTTTCGTTTTTCATTGATAATTGTACGTCAATGCTAAATGCCTTTGTTTTGATACTGTAAAAATCTCATTACGCAGACCAATGATAAATAGCCAGGTAACAATTTATTTAGATTCACAAAAAGTCGATTGGCGGCCATTTTTGTGTGAACATCTAATTTATTTTGTGTAAGAAAAAAGAATCCCATATGGCTGAACGTGATATTATAATTTTGTTTTTAGAACTGCTTCATTTAGTTTAAATATATTGTCTTTTAATTGGAACCATTTATTTCATTTTGCTGACATCACCATATATTCCCCCTGAAATTGTGCTACTACCCCTTCAAGCAAGAAATAATTACACAGCTTTGTCTATCACAAAAACAACCTGCTGTATTTGTATTCGTATTGTTTGTTTCTAGTTTATCCTCAGTCTTCAGTAGCATACTTTCTCCCTATAGGTTCCTCGGTGCAAAACTCGAAGCAGAGTTAATTAAATATAGTTTCAGGCCACTTTGAAAACACATTGAAGTCATTTGATCTTAAGGATGTTCATAATGCAATTGAAAGTTAAAGGGATGAATTCTAAACATCTTGTGAAGAGAGGCCGAGATAAAATGTTTGAATACGGCACGGCTAAGGAAAGTTTTCAATCATGAAAGAAGGACTTGTGTACCTGCTCAAGTGTTTTGTTGAATTGAAAACAACCTTTTCCTTACAACCTTACCCTTTCCTGTTATTTCGCTCAAGTAGTCTTATGCGTTGTTTATATGGCGAACTTTTTACATGTGCAATATTGTCAATTATGATAGTAAATATACACATGTGAGTAAAAGTAAATTTCCTATGCGTTAATTTCTTCTACGCAAAGTGTTTAACATATTTAATATATGAACAGAGAATAAGTTAAGCTTCTAAATATATGCCAATGAATGTTCATTTGATTTAAACTAAATATGTGACATTTATTCATATCTGTCAATTTTATCGTCCGAATTCTTATGAAAATCGGACATATCGGATGGGTTTTGAAGGTTATCCAGTGCTTGAAGGAGATAATTCTTTGAAGAAAATTTAAGAAATTATTTTCAGATTTCTGAAGTGCTTCTAAAATGTATAATCTCAATCTATGTGAAGTCACTTTGTCTCTACACGAATAACATTTACTGGATAGATCTGCTTAAAGGTTGCAACATATTCACACTTGCAAATCCATTTACACGACGAGATTTGCTCATGTAAGGAAATTTGCACACACGCAACGATTTACTCATATGCAAAGGCAAGATGTTCGATCGTCATGTCATGTCGTATACATTTAAACACTTTCAACTTTATTGATTAATAAACTGTTGCTGAATCTGATTTAATACCCTATGACGTCTATGGACTCCATATTCCATAAATTCATTAACATATGATCAGAAACTTTGATTTCTGAAAAATTGAAATTAACATTTCACACCAATGTTAATAAAACGTTTCCTGACTGTAAGATAAACGAGTTATTGCAAAACAAATGAAGTTAGATGATGTGCAAATGATTTAGTATAAGATAAAATGTTCTTAGGATAGAAGACTTTGTCTTGTTATTTTTCTATGAAAATTTGAATGGGTGGATAGTTTCTTTTGGGGTTTAGTGTACAACCCGTGGCCAATTGCAGATCAGGTTGTATGTATTTTTTTCTAATCAATTATTTAAAACAATAATATTTTATTGTGTTTAAACGTTTTATCCCATGACTTACATATATGTGCCCCGTTGTATCTTTGAATGAGCTTGTGTATCCACGTACGATAACTTCGTTCATTCGTTGAAATTGGTAAAAACTTTCTTACCGAAATATACATCTGTAAATAATTGCCTTATCTTTTATTTCCAACTGCTAGAATGCAGCAAATACAGTTAATTACAGACATTCTTTTATTTTTGGAAGTCCAATAATCGGATAAAAAAACAATGACGCACATTTCTGACGTGAATTGAGACATTGGATTGTCAAATCATTCATTATTTTCAATGAATGACAACATATAGTGATGTGATTTTTGTTGAGCTTAAACGACTAAGGCGTTCTTATATTACCGTGATCGATTATCAGAATTTCGGAATAAGGTAATGATGGTCTCAGTCACCATGTATGTACATGAACAGAATCATAAATATATATAATGAGGTATATGTCATTGACAAATACCTTACACATCGGTGCTATTTATTTGTATCTATTATTGCAATGCTTATTTTTCATATTATAATTAAGCCTGAGACCCCGATAGCTTTAGGGTGTATCTTTGAAAAATCTCTTTACTGGACTATGTGATTCGGTTATTTCTTGTGCATTATACGTTAAAAAACGGTTACTTTTCTAGTTTCATGCATTATTTGTTTTTTTTATTTGCATTTTAATGAGTAAGTGATGTGAAGCTTAGCGTTGGAAATATTTCTGCCATTAGCGGCTAAGTGCATGAAAGGGATAACACATGTAAGAAAAAGAAGAATAATACAGTAAAAAGTTTTTATACAAGTTTCTGCGATACAACTTCTTTCACAAGTTGAATTTGAAGAAAACCCACCCCAGCTAATAGAATATTGCAGTTTAAGTTGAAGGAGAGGAAGAGGAATGTTTAAGAACATTAAAGTTAATAAGACACGAAAAGTTACAGTAAACAAATTGAGAAGAACTTATTGAATTAACGATGTTTGCGCAGAACCAGTCTGACAATACAAAAAAAGAACAGCCCCATTCCTTAAAGATTGCAAGTTTATTTTTCCTGGAAGTGAACGTTTACTTACTTTAACTAAGCAAAGAGAGTGTGTTGCAGATTGTACGCCACTACAATCCACTAAGTCAATTCATGGCTGGACAACTCATAATGGCACCAGACTGATGTGCTATGAACTGAGAGTCGCCAGGGAGGTACATCAGTGTTGACCTTTGATCCGGGAAACCATCTGGGTGTCTAGGTCTTACTTAAAGAACAGAAATACGGCACTTCTTACATAAACCTTGTCTCATAAGGATGTGGTTGATGTCAAGGTGAGATATTGTTCTTGAGACAAGAATGGTGTTGACGAGACACTTGAGATCGTGTTGTATTATTTTCCTCGAGGCAGATGACCGCATCACTTACAAGAATGACTCTTTTATGTCACCACAGGACTCGCTGATGGCCGATAACCCTTATACTGTAGGTCGACTGATCCCTTGGCCCCTCTGCACAATATGCAAATGTAACCTTGAGTCAGTAAGCTGGCCTGCAATTTCAACATGGTGACTAAATAAGCCTTAGCGGAATGTTAAATGATCGTACTAAGATTTTGCTGAGTTGCTGCTAAGGTAGGCTTAGAACTTACTTTATATGATGGAAGTCAGCTCAACCTAAGTTATGGCCTGCTTAGCTATCTTTATGGCAATGTTGTATCAGGTTATCTTAGTAATGGCGAAGCTAGCTTAGTGTAATGTTATATGATTGTCCTCAGATTAACCTTAGCTAGCTATTGTGCAATGTTATTAAGTTGTACTCAGGTTAACGTTTGTTATTACTTCGTGAAATGTCATATCATGTTAACATAAGTGTTAATATTCTTTTGTGCAAGGCGTTCAGAAGCACGTCACAATAGTAAAACTCTATTTTAAGTGGTTATTCTTTAAATTTCGTTTATAAGAGCCAAATATAACTAAGTTAAAATTACTTACAGACTTTGATGTGGAAGAACTGAAGGTTTGCAATTTTTAATGTGCGTGCATTGAATTATTTGTTAAATTAAGTGTCCCGCGTTTGATTACTTGTCTAGTTGTATCTGTAGCGTTATTATGTGGTCAGTATATCATTTCCAGTTTCTTCACAAGTGTTCTTCTTTGAGTCCTGCAGGTTTTAACTAACACGTCTGCTTTTCAGTACTTATAATTTCAACTAAATCTTCTAGGTTGGCAGCTTTATTGTCAGACCATTGTTGCTGACTTTCCTCACACTAGGGTTTGGAGCGACAGGAAGTATATGTCATCGTATCTTTTACGGAGTTTAACACGATGTACAATTAAAGTTAACGAAGATATTCTCATGTAAAAACGGTTTACGTAAAACGTATACGGCAACGATTGTGATATCGAACTATGTTTTTAGATGGTTCTGATTTTGAATCAACAGTGTATTGCAAACCAGAACGATCTGTTAGTGTTGGTTCAACACTAGGTAATAATTGTATGCATAAACGTATGCGATTATACCATTTGGATATACCAATTTAATATGAACATATGCGCACTGAATAATAAAAAGGTTAATTGTTAAAAATCAAAATAATGAATAATAAATGGTAAATCTGATCAAGAAGATATAGCCTAAATAGGTAACGACAGAGAGGAAACCTGCGAACAATTGTAATCTTTTTAGAAAATTGGAAGAAAGACTAAACAAGGCAAACAAGCAAATCCAGTAACGGCGGAAATAAACTACGTTTTTATCGTACTTTTTAATCAACTTTTGATACAGAAACCTTCTTAACAGAAAAAATACCCAGGATGGATCGGAAAGCTTTTGGGAAATTCCGATGCGGAGTTGCCCCTCTACAAATAGAAACCGGAAGGTATACCAACACACCTATCAATGAGAGGACTTGTTTTATTAGTTGCACTGACTCAGTTGAGGATGAATGTCACGTTTTACTACACTGCCCTTTATACACCTCTTATCGTTCAAATCTTTTTTGTATGTAATCTTGTGTGCAATAGTTTTTATACTTTTACCGATGTAGAGAAATTGATTTTTATTATGACAAATTACAATATTGTTCATTTTACTGCCAAAACGTGCAAATTTATTCTTAAACATCGTAACCATTTACTTTTTAACAAATGATTGTATTTATGTCTGTACATATCTTATTTATACTTCTTACTGTATCTCAAAACTTCTATGTGTGCTCATTTAATTTTATAATTTATTGTACTATTTTGTAATTTAGTCTCTCATAACCCTAAACGGGTGGCTCATTCGTAACTTGCTATTTATTTTTATATGTATTTGATGATTTTGTATTTTACACGTCAGGTGAGACTTTAATAAATAATATGTCTGTCTGTCTGTAACCAATACCCCAATCCTTCTGACAAATAACTTGACATCCAATAGTTCAAAGTCCAGTAGGATTACCAAGGGGTCGTTAAAGGTTGTGCAACGCAATCATCCATTGGCCAAAGTTCAGACACGAAATCAATAATGAGATTTGATTGGCCAAAGATCAAACCGGAAAGTGACTGCGCCATCTTGGAGGGAATGACCGCTGTAACTATACATGAATTGGATAGCACAGGAAAGGAATGTCGTCACTCTTGGCTGATTAAATGATCCTTTTCGGAATCGACCTCGCCAAAATTCGGAAATGCCATTAGCTTGTGAATTTCATTAGTCTTGTTGGGTCATTGGCTTTTGTTCGCTCATAATGTTAAGCTGACAAGTCATAAAAGAAGAATCATTAACTGAATGTCATGGGATATATTTTTCACCCTTATAAGGCTGCGCTTTGTAAAACAAAATTTCTTGTCCCTAGTAACTCCCCCATCAGATAACAGCATCATGCAAAAAACAAAAGTCTTAATAAAGTCACAAACAATTGACTATATTTTTTTCAAATTTGGTATGTTTAAAATGCCCGGGACATATTAATCACTTTTTACTTTGAATAGGTTGTAACATCAATAAAGCCATTCAATGTAAGTTTCATATACATATCTTTTACATAATTTGGTTGCTTACAATGACTAACAATGACTGGCGGGTCCATTAGACGCATACGTATTTGAGTGAGATGTTCTTATCAGAAACGGGTAATTTGAGTTTTAATGTAGTATGTAAAGAGTATCTGAATCTGAAGTCTAAGGATTGTATCTGAGATCAGGGTGATCCAGCGTCGTTGCTTCATATTCATAGACTTCTCGAAAGCATTCAAGAAACACTCAAGTAGTATTGAACATTTGCATCAACGTTAAATGTTTGGACCTAGTCATTTGTTTTGTTCATAACAATATGCATACCTGGTATATATGAAATAATTTCCAAAACAATAATTTTCTTTGGGGGTATGTTTTTTTACTAACACGGGTTTTATCGCCAAAGCAATAAATCACATAAGACAATATTACAACGCTTTGAATCAAAGCCACCTTGCATTTGTGGCTCTCCACTTGCAATAGCCTGATCAAGGACATGACACAACGACTATCCAAAAATGCAGTGCAATTTTTCCCATTTTCTCCGCAGAAATGTGTATTGGAGTCGCAGATCAATCTTTTAACATCTAACCCAAAATTTCATACTTCTTCGAACCACTGACCCTCGCATCAACACCACCCGCTCTTTGAACAAATGCCCAGCCGCACAGTATTGATTCTCACATGTCCTTTGTCGATGAACATTGTATTGTATCAAAACTAACTTCAGATCAATTCATTAACATAATTTTTTTGTTTTAAAGAAAAATGATTAAGAACCACTCAGAAATATTCTTCGAATGATCCTTTAAAGCGTATGTTAAAAGAAACGACGTCAAGAACACTTTGTAAATATGAAAATCATTATATACCAAATTCAACTGAGATGTGTTCTTTCTTCTTCCCGGTAGTATAGTACAATTGCTATGAACTCCATATCGACCAGAGGAAGTATAAAATGTCTCAGCAGTAGAAAGGGAAGTAGTTACTTTAGTTTCACCAATCAGAACTCCCCTGAGAATTCAGAGAAATGAAGACTTGTCATCTTATTATCATCTATTTATCAAACTTCTATGAATGGCATTGATTTAGATCGAACATATTATCAGTGTACACACAATAAAAAGGATAGAGGAGAGGAATGCATTTTATCACTGAACTAGTTTGATGATAAATTTCATGAGACATATGCACCTGGTTTGTGTCAAATTCGAATTAATACCATCGAATAATTTGACACTTTTAAACTATTTGAGTTGTTCTGAAACCACACGCATACCAACTAAAACGGACCACATAAGCTCTTAAAGGTATAATGTATAGATAGTATTATATGGGTAATTTCATATTACATTCTGTATCAGCCCGAGAGCTGTAGCTCGAGGGCTGATATTGATCGAGGGCTGATACAGAATGTGATATGAAAATACCCATTTTATACTATTTTAAGAAAAAATATATATAGATATATTTCCAAATTAGAACGTTAGATTGTATCAGACGACAAATCCTATCCGCAAGTGACTGTAGCGTTTTCTTTGCGATGTCGGCCATGTTCAAACGTCAGCTTTACAAAGGGAGACAACTCTAAATTCCTCGCGACTTCGATCTATTTTTCGCATTCGTTGCCTAGGGTTCTGAGTTCAAGTCCCTTGACGACGGGCTGATACAGGTTTTTCCCCTTGACGACGGGCTGATACAGGGTGCTTGACGGAGGGTGTATCGTGAATTCAAAATCTCTGTATTTATAACCAAGTATAATATTTTTTTTATGATAAATGATTTTTGAGAATGACAGATTTTTTTGAATTAGGGGAGACCAGGGCAAAGCGCGCCCCCGGGGCAAAGTGACCACGCGTTATTTCTTCAAAACTATGGACATTTGGAGTACTTTGTCATTACCAACGAATGAAATTAACCGTAATGAAGCGTTGTGACCAACGCTGGAATCATTTGCCTTAGATATGGACGCAGAATTTTAAATATTCGAAAAAACGCGATTTTACTATAAGAAACGGATATGTCTCTAATTCAAATATTTCATAAAAATACAAAACGGAACATTTAATTCTCGTGCACATGTAACATGAATTGGTATCATTACTTCATTGAATAATGAAATTTGTGATTACTTGCTTTAATTATTTTTTTGTGATGTACATAACGAATGCTGCCCGTGATGGGGCAAAACGTGCCGGGGGGAGCGCTTTGCCCCGTGTGTTGTAAAATATATTTTTTTGGTTAACATATTGGTGTACAAGTTATTATTTTTCATTACTTTAGCAAATAATGTACAGGAGAACTATCATTTTCTTATCAGCATTCTGCTGTATCTTATAAAAATGAAATATACATTTTACCTAACGGGTTTTATTTTGTTAAGGAATGACGACAAGTAACAGTTACAAAAACATATTTTTCCGTTGTTTTTTAAATCATGTAAATATAATTTATTGTATATTACTGTTCAACCCTATACAATAAGCAATTTTATGCCGTTATGCCAAGTTCGACACAAAATAGATGATGTTAATTCTTTAATTCGTCCATATGACCAATTCAATTCTTATTTTCTTTTATTTATTTCTGGTTTTGATAGTCAATGACCTACATTATAAACACTTTCGTAGGTAAAAGAAATGTAGATCTACCAACCATAATGATATTAGGTCATTGAGAATGTTGAACATGTAGGTCCACGAGTTGTTAAAGAATATTTTGCGCATCCTTGCATATGTTGCCAACTTTTATGTTAATTCTATCCTTCATATGAGTTCGATAGTTGTCTTGCATTATTAAGATGATAGCTGTTGATAAGTATTGGCTGATTATAGGTAGATAATATCTATTACACTCTGTGTTGTTTTTCACATGGGGCAAAGCGCCCAGGGGATTGGGCACTTTGCCCCAAACTACAGGGCAAAGCGCGCCCCCTTAGTCAAAATACATTTACGTAAATATATCCTTATGCCAAAATGATAGATTAAAAATGCATGTGCCATGTAACAGTCTATCTGACAAGTATAAGAGATATGGTTCAAGCTGCATTCTGTGCATGTCGGGGTGCCCACTAGACGCAGTTATGTGTTACGGGGCGCGCTTTGCCCTGGTCTCCCCTATCTATAGCAATGAAATTTGCATGAAATGAGCAAGAAATAACCACAAGATAAGCATGAAATGAAGATTCCAACTCATCTTGAAATGTTGAAACAGTTCAAAGAGGAGGCCTTTTGTAAGCCTTATAATGTTGTCTACTTGGAAACATACCGAATTAGTAAGCATTTGCTTCAATAGGACAAAATATAAACTGTCTTCTTTCCAAGTAGGCTGAAGCCAAATGTTCACAATAACATGAAGCCGTAAATTGGGGTTCTGTTAAGCCCTGTTGGAACCGAAATTCCAATGCACTTTCTTACTTTTTCGCTGGAGGCGATGAAAACATAAAAATTAAAACATTTTCACTTAACCCAGCTGTTATTTTGCTTTCATGTAACGATTTGTTGTTGTAACTGACATTTTCGCTGCTAAGGGGCTTCTACGCTATCCCATGTGTTTTTCAGGTGAGTGTTTCAGTTGCTGTTTCGTCTGATTACTTCACAAGGTGATTGGCTTGTATCAACCTGTTACAGGAATAACATGGTCCAGATTGAAACAAGTTGCAATCCGCATCTGTCACTGTATATCGTATACTACAGCATATGTTGGTACTCATATATACACATACATGCAGGATCCCATATGCAGTTATGAGGAAAATACGAATATGGTCTTGTATCATCAGCAGTGCAGATTACACTAACATATGTCCAGAGCATATCATAACATGTCTATAAGTCACATTTACATGAATCATCATACTTTGGAAGAAATATGCCTTGCCTCAATATAACCTACAGTTTTCCAATATCGGAAAAGCAACCGATTTTCAATAGTAGTATACTATGATGTATATATGTTCATCATACTAAATCTATTTGGATTATTTTTTCTCTAAATGATAAATAAAAGATCTATCAATGATGACACCAATTCTTGTCTGTACTTCTCCTATCGTTTATGGCATTTTGTATGTGAAATCTCATTCAAGAACATATGGTATTTTATTTTGATACTCAAGAAGTCAGTTATCGCAATAAATTCTAATATGCTGACTCTAATGGTAGGTGTTTCAAGGGCTTGGTTGGAAAACCTAAAGTTATTGAGTACAGTAGAATGTATCTACGTTCAAGCATAGACTATGAAGTTTAACTTAATTCAGTGACAGGAGCTCCTTTCCTCGAATCGCATCCATGGTAGGTATGTGTCATATATCGGTTAAATTCCTAAGCGAAATACCTATAAACGGTTTTTAGTTTATGCTAAAGGCAATCACAGCATAACTATGAAACAAATTTATTCAACAATCCTAACGAAACGATGTGATGCTGTAAATGATACTAATACTTCCGGAGGTTTCTGCACAATCCTTCATAGCTATCTTATAAATTTTAGTTATGTGAGGAATTGCTTTTAACAGAATGACCAGTTTTTATTTGTGGGTATTTCAGGAGTCGTTTGAGACTTCTTTTTACTTCTTTGTCAAAATCCACCACTAAAACACTTTTTGAAAATATACATTAATTTATAACAGTCGACGTCAGTTTCTACGAAAGCTTGTCGGTTATAAAGTATGATTTATAATCTTGGCTAATTGAAAATTGTAGAGAATAAGACGGTGAAGAAACGTTTCTGAAATTTTAGCCTTAATTGATTTTTAAGGTTTGATCTTTTTAAATCATATTGAATATAGTAAATCTGTTAGATTATTTGTTCAGATTATTGTAATTCTTCTACATTTACACAATAACTCTTTTGTTTTGTTCGAGTATTCATTTTTCATACAACTCGATTATCTCGGTTACTCGGTAATCATGATGAACACCCGGTATATGAACACCTGATAGTGAAACGAAGATTTAATTATTTCTTTATTTGCTTTGCAAATTACATACACTAACTTAAATTGCAATATTCCATTTCAAGACATTTACAAATTGTGCACTTCAAACGGTGGTTCGAACTTGAGACCTGTTGATGTCAAGCCCAGTAACATCCATTAGACCACGGAAGCCAGTTGGAAACACAGGATGTTATTCATGACAGCATGATTACGTTTCACATTTTTTATGAGAAGAAACATTCTTGTGAATTAATCTTAATTTTTTTATTAATTTCTTAACAAAAATCATTGCTTCCAAATGTTTGAATGAATATCAAAGTAAGTTTTTGTTAGCTGTTTTCATATCATTGGGCAAACAATCTATTGTGGTAGCTTGTACGGTTCCGCAGGGATTGCACGTGCAGCACGAGAGGCTCATGCCAATGTCAATTCCTTGAAACAGACATTGTTACTCTAAATTGAGTCAATGTTACCGGACTTATCCGCATTTTCCGCATTATCCGTATTATCCGCATTATATTGGATTGATATAATAGCATTGAACTAGTGTGTAAAAAGGTTGCCGACCTCGACCTCGGGTTCAAGTTTAATGAACCCTCGCGCACGTGATTCATGAACACCTCGGCCTAACGGCCTCGGCGTTCACGTTTCACGTGCGCGAGGGTTCATCTAACTTGAACACTTCGGTCTCAGTCGGTAACTATGACGTATGTAAGATAGAAAAGCGTTGATCGTCAATTCAAATACAATTCAATTGGTCAAGTACCGTCGGACGGACCCGCGTTTCTTTTTATTCGTATTTTACGAGACCCGGTGTAATAGTCTCTACAGTGTATATAGTAAATGAGTTTCTTTGAAAATTCTACGATACACGTTATTCAAGGCCAGATGTGCATGATGTCGTGACTTGACATCATCATTTAGTTTCTTATTCTCATACAATATCCAGACAGTTATGTCGAAACTTCGTTTGTATTATTTGTTAATGAGGTTGTAGAAATGTAACAAATGAGGAATACTTGTCATTACTTTGAATGAAGAAGAACAAATTACTAGAACTAGAGTATTTGATAGTTCACGTGACCACATTACATTTTACATTTCAGAGTCTAATATTATTCATGTTAATGATATACATGTAGATTTTTATCAGGAACTACATTGTAGGTAAAATTACAATTTATATTGAAGTAGGGAATTGAGTGATTTTACATCATCGTTTTTCTTTCAAACGATGTCGATCGTCTCATTTAGTGCTTCGTTTTAAAGGATGTTTTTGATCAATTGAACAATTGACATAGTTGTAATTGCGAGACCCCTGTGTGCCTGAATCACCATATTGATTACAACTCTTATATGGGACTTTATCACATTGTTCGCAGCTCCTACAGTGAAAAGGATAAAGAAGAGTGAAACATGTCTCTTGGGATAAGCCATTGTACAGATCTACTCTTGTTAAAACAATAGATGAATACGGTTTTATTAAAATTAAATAATTATTTCGATGGATTTTTTAAATATTTTTCTGGTATACATATTGGAGCCAAGCAGAGTGCACTTGTAACGAAAGCAGAAAGTACTTGTTGCCCTTCCATCAAAATGATGGAAAAACACTTGTGAAACAAGGACATACATATGTTATTTACTTCATAACATAACTAAATTGAGGAGTAGCTAAACCAAGATAATTATAACTGTGCAGATCCGTAACAGCTTATGTCTATTCTTGTGGAATCAAATTGTTATGTGTTTCTCATTGCAAATGTTTAAACATTCCATACATTTTCGTCAATATCGTGACAACACCGCTATACCTTGCAGTGTTAACGACCTCGCATCTCCTTAATATTGTAATTTTCTATATCCTAGACAGGTTTCTTCCAAGTCACTGGTAAAAGCTCTTCTTTATATCAAATTAGTCTTAGGAATGAACCTTTTATTGATGGTCATTGACAAAAACACACTATCAGTTCATGTTTGTAACAATATTCATCAAGGTGATAAATCAGACCCGATTGCCCAACTATCTCATCGGACTAATAAAACACGTGTATTGTTAAGTAAACCAGTCATGAACGAATAAATTTGTGCTACAGGCCTGACAATGAACGTCTTTAATGAAATCAATATCAACACTTGGTCTTATAACAATGGATGTAATCAGAAACAATTCTCAGTTGTATGAAAAGATAACTAGAATCAGCTTTTGGACAGGGTCACGGGACAGTTCATAGTTCTGGGAGTATGAAACAGGGTTCACTGCTTGACGATTGATTATTTAAATACTTGCTAACTAAGGTGTGGTTTATTAGAAGGATATCTTCTTGCATAATCAGCTCTTGGAGTGTCGTAGGAGGATGACTTCTTGCATAATCGGTTAGCCAAGGAATACCTTAATTTACGTGATTTAACTTGGGCAATCATACTGCATGGATATTAACAATACATGAATAATCATGGAAGGTGAACTCTAGAGATATTAAGACCATTCATATTAACATGTTGACCTTTCGAACCTTTGGTTTTCAGGAAAACTGTTATATTGTTAATCTGAGTTTTCTTTAAACGTGAGCATTATTATTTTCAGGAATAACTCACTGTTTGATTTGATCCCGCATCTATACTCATTCTCCTGCGAAAATTCAAAACCTCAACGACTTTTTAATTAGCCAAAGCGGCATCATGAGTTGTATCATATATTATTTATATATACAGTAGAACACGGATATAACGAACTCCAAGGGACCAAATAATTTAGTTCGCTATATCCGGTGTTCGCTATACGCATATAATTTTAATGATATTATATAGGTACGGGATTTGACGTTTTTTTCACAATATCCGATTGTTCGCTATATCCGAGTTCGCTATATCCGTGTTCTTCTGTATTCAGTTGAATTTGAATAATTGACTAGGTTACGCAATACACCATCTCAAGAACCTCTTGGTCAGTTCAACAAATTAGAAATTAATATCAAATAGGTTTTCATGAATGTTTGGAAACTAGCTATTTAGATATTTGTAAGGATATTATCAACGAGGTCAATGGCCTGTTTGTTTGTGCTTTGTACATATCGCAGAGAGATAAATAATTTCAAACGTCTTTGTCCACAGTTATTTATTTGTATAAAGTTTATCTTTTATCGTAGATGCCTGGTTGATATGACCCTATTTTGTTTCGTCTGAAAATGGTAATTACATTTTTCTAATGTGTATTTTTAGGTTGATTTGGTTTCAACTTTAAACTGTAAACAAATTAGAAACCCTTACCTTTCGTTACAAACTTTGAGTTAATATCTTGCCAAAGTTATTCATATAACTAACGTTTTATGAACTTCAACAATTGACACAGTTCTAACATACGATATACACAAACGATTGCATTTTATAAACATTACATTTTTAATATGCTTGAAATGGCACGTTTTTTTTATCTAATAAACAGGAATGTAATATTTTTCATGTACAGACTCGGAACAATTGTCTTTCATTTTTTATAGCTCTTCTTTTGTTATTTACATCCGTATGCACGATCTGAAAGTTGAGCAACCGTTCTTGGTACGACAAAAACAACGCGTTCAGCTAGCTTTGTAAACATGACAATTATCCTTAACGGAAGACAACCTATTTACAGCAAGGTCATTATATGCTAACTAGATATCATCGAGGGGTTGGTGGCTATTTGAGGCAATTAACGTTTTTCCCGTTGTCAGACCAAGGTCAGCTGAAACTACTTACCTCAATTATGACAGACAGCTAAAACAATTATAGCGTCGGAGTCTGATGAAACTACTTTCCTCAATTTTGACATACATCTAAAACAATTATAGTGTCTTCATTATTTATCAAACATACATTCCACTTAACACATACATTTACAAGAGTGTCAACTTGCCTGTCATATGATAAGGTATAATGCCTTACTTCGTCAGGAACGAATTTCAATGGAATTGAAAGACAATGAGTTGGGATTTTATATTTTGTCAATAATATTGATGTTGCCATCCAAACAGAGAGTGGAGACGTCAGAGAGAAAAGGGATCGCGGGATGTAGAGAGAGACCTAAACAGAGACAAAATAAGAGGAAAACAGCAGATTTAAGAACGATTTAACTTTAATCTGGATTCTACTCTTTCTGTCCATCTTTACTCTCCCAGGAGCATGCAATCAGGCCTATCTCCATGAGCACCCGAACCACCACACCATGATGAGGTATTTCACTAATAGATACATAAGGTCATTGATTATGAGCTCCGCTGATTCCAGAACTAACGTTTTTGGGTTTTCTATAGTTGAAACACTTGCTGTATTTCTGGTTAAACTGTTTATGTCAACTCGCTAGCAAGACGTTTTAGTCTATAACGAATGATTTACCTCACCTCACTACCGAATCTTCCTTTTCTGGTTTCTGGTAACTTTAGGTAGGTGAATAGTGTTGCTCCATATAAACCTAGTAAAGACAACGGTTGCTTATTGATGATCAATATTACGATGCAAAAAAGTGGACACAACCTAACAATGTACAAGAGAGTTTAATTGCCTAATTGTATGATGGGTAGGTCATTAATATGCTACGTTAAGTACCTCAACACTCTGAAATAGATATCGTTGCTTTTTTCTTATAAACTTCTTACTAATATCTACATCGTTTGGAAGTCGCATCAAAGAGTGTATTACTAGAATATTAACCGTTTCTACACAACCAGATAATCTACTACATGTTGGCGCACCATCTTCTCTCTATACCTAATGATGTGCCGTACATTTCTGCATGGTTTAATCGTTATGTCAGCTGAGTATTCCAGTTGTATATACGCCTCATACCATCCCAGGTCACTTCGTATGCATCGACTCGTGACAGAATTAACACGACGCATAAGTGTGCGTACACCTTGAGTTCCGCATTCACCTGAAGTCGGTCAATTTGCTCCTTGAAATAACTCTAAAATTCTGAAATAGATACCAACTCAGTATACTTGCAAAACTTCTATATCAACTACTTAGGTTATCACACGGTATGCTCATTAGCTGGTTACTTTTACTTCCACTTTGATCTTAACATTAAAGTGTACTGTAAATGTGCACCAAAGACACCATATTTATGTTTACCGATGGATGATGACTGTTGTTGTCCGGGCTTCTTTACCAAAAGAAAGTTCAGGAAAAATGGTGTCAAAATGCAGTTTGTGGCTGACTGTTAAGAATAGCTGCTCATCGAAAACATTATATTCGATAAAAAGTGTATTACGGATTTGTGAATTCCGTTTAAATAAGCATGTTATTTTAAGAAGCTTTACTTATAAGCTCTAAATTCCTCTAGGGATATTAAGAACTGCATTCCATTCTAGCAACATGAAAGTCACTCAATTCTTATATCCTTGTTAACGATATCATTTTAAGAAGCTTTTCTCTTAGTTCTTCCCTCGAGGTAATACTTAATGTATCCCATTCTAACATAATTATGAAACATAATTCTTTTGCGTTTTTATCATTTTTATGAACTCTTATAAATTTAATGTTAGAAGCAATTTAATATCAATAGACGTAAACGTTTTTAGAGATGCTGACGAGTGATTAAATATTTTTAAACAACATGTTATGTTGTGTAATTTAACAAAGATTGTACTATGATTTGCTGTTTTTTAGTTCAAATCTGTAGACATAATTGGTTCTAACAATATTAATTATAGTATGGAGTACATGTACATATATATCAAATGTAAAACGAAACATTTTCTTAGAAAGTAATGGTACTTTTGTTCGTCACATACGCCAAACCAAATAAATAGTGTATTTGCATTTGGATCAACAAAAACTGACTGTTCAAGATAGAATCAGTTTAAATCTAAATCGTGTCGTTTATCAAAATGTTAAGTCCTGATAATTATCGAAATCGGCGTTTTCATTAGTAATAAGTATCAAAACTAATATGAATTGAGATAAAATGTACTCTATGCACTCTAAAACTTGTTTTCATGCAGATTTGACCTATGAATTCGGTTTCTGTTAAACCAGCATGCTTTTATTTTTCAGTGAAAATATATTTTGTTTTCATATATCTGTCATGTCGTAAGGAAAATAGATTGAATTTCATTAATTCCTCCACTTTACAATCCGAGGATCATAAACTCTCTGACAAAGAAACGATGCCATATTAAATGCAGAATTGTCTAAGCTACTAGTGATAATTACGACTTAACAGAGCTACTTCATGACTTTGGCAGCCAACTGAAGTACATGTTAATACGTGTTGTGAAAAATGTATTTATAAAATCTCACTAACCAGACGAGAAAGGACAGTTGAGACTAGGTTGTTTCCTTGTTTTTTCAAATATGCGTCAATAAATTTATTCCGATCAGGGTAATTATATAGATCTTATAACAATTAAATTTCTTCGTTTCATTTAAACATATTCCAAATCCAGATATTCTTGCAAAATAAAACATATAGAAAAAGCTGTTTATAAGCTATATTTAATTTTATTTGCGCAGTAATAACAAATTTTGTAAAGTAGATTGTTGGGGGAGAACACAACAATCAAGAGATGCTGGGCGTGATAATCTAAGCTATGCCATGAATTCTTAATCAATCATTAAGCTGAAATAAATGTCAATTTTGGTATTTAATTCACCTTTAGCATATACATTGTAATCAGATGTCTGCCGCGCAGACAGAGTTCTCTAGTGCACAGATTTTACCCCGTAAATAAATAAATTGAAAAAGTTGAATGTGAAAATGTTAAAATAATTTACAGGCGTTGTTTGGTTTGGCGTAAAATTTGAATCTCGTGACAATAAGCACGATTATTCATTATCTGTATCAGTGTTATTATTAGACACGATTAGAGTGTCAACGTCAAATCTTACAGTAACCACTGCTACGTGTATCTCATGAGATTACAGTAACCTATACGCCCACCCGGATTGAATGGATAATGAATGAAATCAGTCTCACTAACAATTCTATTTCATATTCATCTTGTCAATACATCAACCGTATATAGTGCCATGGTATTTAAATAATTGTTATTAAATGTACCAACAAGCCTATGTTACATTGTAATTACAGAAGATATGACGAGTGGGTTGAGACTACAGACCCGTGCCAGTTATTGGATATAACGGCATCCAACCATAGAATCGTTGTGAATTTGAACAGGCCACACACGTTTTAGGGTTTGAGGTGTTGTGTTTGTTTTAACAAAAGCTTTCCAATAATTTGAAATTTGAATATTTAAAATACGAATATCTGTTTTGTAGACGGAAAGAAACGCCGATAAAAACATGACTGGTGTTATCCAGTGTATATACAATCCAATCCAATCCAATCCAATCCAATCATCAGGGATTAGGTAGAGGGAAAGAAACGCTGATATAAACATGACTTGTGTCATTCAGTATATGATGAGTTCTGGTGCAACAACCTGGTGCTTTGAAAATCTGGAAATTATTGAAAAAATACATTTGAAATTTTTGAGATTAATTACTGGCTTAAGAAATTCAACCCCTCGTTTTATGTTGTACGGAGAATTAGGTAGATACCCCATTAGAATTATATTATATAGACGGCTGATACAATTTTGGCATAGGTTGACCTACCAAAATGGTCCTTTTAAGTTAACCAATTTAATTTATACATATTTGTCACGCGAAAGAACTTCAACAACTGTCAACCCATGGATTTCGCACGTACAATATGTCCTTAATAATACTGGACTTTCTTATACATTTGAACATCCGTCTATTTGTACAACCCAATGGCTCGTTTCGAAAGTTGAACCCTCAAAAATCAATTTATCCAAAACTGGCACAGTAATATTTGTTCTAGCCCCAAGGGAACTTATTAGCAAGAATTCAAGATATTTCCCAACTTTGATGTATATCTCCTCCTATCAAAATATGTTTCACTACCAATATTGCGATTTCGGACAAGTAACCACAATTTACCCATCGAAACGGGCCGCTGGTATAATATCCCAAGAGATGAAAGAACGTGTAAACTATGTAACTCCATAACCATCGCAGATGAATATCATTACATTTTTCATTGTAAAGCGCTAAACAATTTAAGGAATCAATATTTACCTAACTCTCTTACGAAATATCCAAATATATTAAACTTCAGAAAAATCATATCGACAAATAAACCTCAAGACTTAGTCAAGTTATCCAAATTTCTCAAACGTCCTTCATCTCTTGTGAGAAAGGAATAAGTGCATCTTAAACTTTGTGAGTCTATCTTCCATCTTGAATCATATATTTATTTATTTATATGTATTACATTTTGTGAATATGCTCTTGTACCACCAAGGTGGTTTTATGAGAATAAATAATTGAAAGAATTGGTGCAGCAGTCCTGGATATATCAAACAAAGGTCATTGCTTAGCAATTGGGTATTGAGATGTTGTGATAGAGTAGTTCTAATTAGTGAACATAATTTCGTGTGTTATTAATCAGATAAGGAATATATGAATATTCCTCACAATTTAAATTTGTAATCATATTTCTTTCAGGCAAGTTTGGTGAAGAAATGATTGGATTGGCTTTTCGTTACTCTGACACATCGTTAAGATTGTTAGGGTCATACTGTCTTAAGTAAAATATGTATCGATATATGTTAAGAGAATATTTTCCATTCATATATTGCTATGGAAAGTCAATCTTGATTGAACCATTGCCTTATTATAAATCGCCTGCATTTATGTAATAAACTTAATTAGAAACCTCAAGTCGAGCAGGATCAATTCTGCCGTAATAAGATATGGTTATGACGTATGGTCGTCTAAAGATGTCATTGGTCAAAGGTTGACGTCCGCATGAATGTACAGAATCGGTCAAAGATCAAATACGAAACGTGGTGATCAGATTAATAATGCTTATTAACGTACCCAGTGCAAGTGTGAAGGCGTTTGACTTCGAACATGAATTAAATATCACAGGGAATGAATTAATTTATTATGATTAAAAATCTAATGGAAAGAGCATACTTAGATGACGGATATTGGTTGCTAAAGATTTGGATTGAGTTTATTAACGATGTCAGTCTATAATCATCTTAAAGGGGCAGTAGCACGTTTTTTGAAAATTTCATATTTTGAAATTTTCACTAATAATTGTAAGTGAACGCTTTATGTATTATTTTGACAGTGTAAAAAATCTTATAACACAACCAAATCATCCATAGTCAGAGGACAAAGTATGAAGATTAACACAAAATCCATTGGTGGCCATTTTATGTGAACACCTTTACTTCATTTTATGTAAGAAAAAGGAATCACATTGTTAACCTACGTTATATTTTTGAATTATCAATGCTTCATTTAGTTTGAATGCATTGTCGTTCAATTGGAAACTTTAATTTTCATTTTCAAGACATCACCTTGTACTCCCCCTAAAAACGTTGCTACTGCCCCTTTAAACCTTCTGTTACATCAATGATGACAGCGAAACAAAATGTATCAAGAATCTCACCTGTGTCTTCTTTCAACACGGGTTGAAATATTTGATACGAAGACACGAAAGTGAAATTGATTCATCGTTCATAATATTGTTTTTTAAAATGTATTCATGAAACATTGTAAACCTTTGAACACTACACTACCCAAATAATAATTGCAGTGATTTCATATTTTGCATAGTGACGTCATCATATCTATGAAGTCATAGCAGTGTGATGTCATAACTTGATGATTGTGATGCCATGTTCTTGGCATTGGTCAAAATCTTCAGACATTATTATATCTCTTGATGAATTTTGTTTTATCTTATCTTGTTCTTTTACAATACAATCCTTATCATGCTTAGCTCGTCATAAGTGTTGATAAAATGTTGAATATAATATTCATCTATATCTGCACAAAAGAAGTTATTACTTTGTGCATTAGAAATGTTATGATATATTATATTATCATATATCCTTACATGTTAAGATATTACTTTTCAATAATGGCCTTCCAATTCAGTAAATAAACGTATTGTTTAGAAATTGTATTAAATACAGAGTGAAACAGTCATTATGCATATTTACTGGCCATGGAAGTAACAGTAATAACACGTTTTTACTGATTACACATAAACTGACGTCCAAAAGAAACTTTACACCCTTTTTGATAAGCTCTAGATAAAAAACAACAAAAGTTAGATGGACAAAATAAAGTGTATTAAAACGATCAACATGTCAACATAATAACCTCAAAAGATGGTCGTCACAAAGCGTCTGATCATGACGTCACAGCTGCTTATGTGGAAGTGGGGTCACAAAACTTCATTTTCAACATGATGTGAAAGAGGCAGTACACAAAGAAAATCCCTCAAGTTCAATAACGTGGTGCATTAATACCGTGTGTAACCACCTCGTGCCTCAATACATGCATAGACCCTTCGACGGACAGAAAACGTCAGTCGTCTGGTGACGTCACGTGGTATACGCTGCCGGCCATTCCTTTTGAAGTGCCAGAATCAGTTCTTGCGGGTTAGCTGGTGGTTGTGGTCTCCGTCGAATACGACGATCCATGACGTCGCAAAGATGCCCAATAGGCGACATGTCTTGAGAACATGCAGGCCACGGCAATACCATCACGTTGTTGGCTGTGAGGAAGTTTTGGACGATGTGGGCTGTGTGGGGCCTGGCGTTGCCTTGCTGGAACAGAACGCCATTAGGTTGTTGATGAAGAAATGGGAGGACAGCCGGACGAAGGATGTGGTCAATATAGCGCTGAGCAGTCAGATTGCCATTAACGATGACCAATGGCGTCCTCTCCTGACCACAAATCCCTCCCCAAACAATCACACAACCTCCCCCGTACGGAACAACGTCCTGAAAACAGCAAGCTACTGTTCGTTCCCCTCATCTACAGTACACGCATTGCCGTCCATCAGCCCTGAACATATTGAACCTACTTTCGTCTGAAATGACGACCCTCTGCCAGTCACGTCGCTGCCAACGCCGTACGGTTCTGGCCCATCTCAATCTTCGACGACGATGTTCAGCAGTCAACCACTGTCCTCTGTAGGGCCAGTGTGCTCTGATTCCATGAGCCCTGAGTCTTCTAGCAACGGTCTGTCGGCTGACCACGTGACCAAGAGCATTCCACGCAGATGATGACGTCACTGTAAGGAAGCGGTTTCGGAGATGTAAAGTACGCAGGTGCCGGTCTTCATTGGTATTGTCACCCTCGGTCGTCCCGTTCTTGGCCTGTCAGATGTCTGCCCTGTCTGTCTGTAACGTTGAATCAAGTTATAGACAGCTACACGAGAACAGCCAAACGTTCTTGCAATATGGGTATGGCTGGCACCCATTTGCATCATACCTAGGGCTTCTGGTCTCAGTCGTGGCATATCTTTGGTGGTTTTTTTACATTGTGGACACCAGGCATGCTATTGGTATCTCTTTTATACCTTTACTGCACGTGCGGTTATGGCTGCACGTCATGCACATGCTTTTCAATTTTTGGCATTTTTTCCAAAAACCACGAGGGGTACAAAGGTCATGTTTAACACACAGAAATGTTGGATTTGGGCGATATATTCCATATTACTTCGGTTGCAACTGGTAGTTTAGATTTCCAAATTTTAAAATTTTATAAGTGTAAAGTTTCTTTTGGACGTCAGTTTATTTACTGTTACATATACACCTCAATACACCCTAGGTCACTTACCGTGTACAACCCGTGGAATAATTAACCAAATGCAGGAGTTTACACACATCACACTTTCCGCATTCACTAAAAAAACTTTGACACTCTGAAATTGACACAGTACTAAAAGTCATTACAAATCAAGAACATAATTACTATTTTCATCTGAGAGAGGCGTCATCAAAGTTTTCATTTATCCTAAAGTTTTTATCTTTCAAGTAAGTCTTCAAAAAAAAATTTCTATTAAAATATTTTTCTGTATATCTAAAGATTAATGTTTACATGAAAGTACATGTTGTGTACAAGAATAGGAAAATACAATTTTTTAAATATCCTTAACATTACATGGGGTTGACATACATATACATCTGGGATTTTAGGAAGCAAAGTACACTAAAATGTTGTAATGATAGGACATTAATGTCCTGGGGCAACGGTGTTAGAGTACTAAGTTATTAATGCAACGTTTATATGATAATGTAGCTATAAACATGCTGATTTCATCACAAGTTCCATTTGGGGATTGTTAATCTTACATCGTTCTACACTTTTAAGAGAACTTGGAGTCTCCAAGTTAATTCTGTATGAGACAGCTAACGACGGAAGAGACACGTGCTTCGAATGCTGAGAGTGGAAAGCACCAATACTTTATTGACTTGATTTCAATCAACAGCAGAGAAAGATTGTGAGGAGGACATAACATAACATGACCTCTACATGACCAAATATAAGTAAATGTAGTTCAGTCAGAGGAGTTGTATCTTAATTTTGTACACCTTGTGTTCTCTCAATTGTAACTTAAGATATCATTACTGTTTTATTTGAATTTTAAATTTATGAGCTTAGCGATATGATTGTAAGAAAAGCTGAATCAGAATAACTGAATCTAAAAGGTTTGTTTCATGTGACAGAACTTTATCACAAACACACGGCGAAATCATTTTTTTTTCAAAAAAAATATCAGCTTGTAAACTATTTGACTATCTAACTATACAAACGATTCTTTATCACAGAATGTAACTATAATAAAATCCCTCAGATCTATCATTACATGAATGAAATCGATTTCTTAGTTTCAATTTCATTGTGGTACCAAATAGTTATTTTAGTTTTATGTACTAGTGTTGGTAAAATGTTGTTACAAGAATAGTTAAAATGTATAACATTTTCTAGAACGGTTTCTTTGGCGAAACATGTATTTATGCCACGTTAACCTGTGTGATTATCCCTTTTTTCTTGTAGTATTTGTCACAAATCATTTAGTGATAAATGTTCAATTTTGCAAAAAAACTGTTTTAGTCATTTGATGACAATAATAATACTGGTACATGTAGTTCCTGGATTTAAAACATTTGTTTGTATAATAAAGACATTGACCTCCGATTAGGTCATCCTCGATTATCCAGCGCTTTCTTTCAGATAAATCTACACTACAAGCCCTGGAAAACTTTACAAGGTTTTACCTCAAACCAAAGACCACCCTTTGCATCCAAGTTTATCCAATCAGAAACGAAACGCAGACACTACGTGCGTAAACAACTTGACTAATCAAGTAAGCGTTTTGCTGAGTCATTGCAAAGGGAGAAAATTTGGTTTGTGGTAAAACCTCATAAAGTTTTCCAGGGCTTGTAGTGTAGATTTATCGGAACGAAAGCGCTGGATTATCGAGGATGCGATTAGGTAAGTCAAGTGATATTTTTTCATCGCTATCTCTCCTCATCAAACTGTTCCACCATTACAAGTGCGGATACCTCTTAATAGGAGAAATATTCACTGAGCAAAGAATTATTTAACCATCAAACGGTCACTAACCTAATTTCCATCTATGGGCAATTGCCATCTAATGGACATGTACTGGTTTTGTTGCTTTATCTTTCATGGCATTCATCATTAAACGATCCAAGCATTGCAAGTGATTGTGGACGGGGGGGCCATACATATATGAATAGTTACTGAGCATAATAATATCTTGTTCTGATTGACCCACTGAACCAGATTTTACTATCCTGTGGTCTAACTAGGTCATCGGGAAAGTCTAATTAGCAAGATGAATAATAAGACTTTTCAGTTATTTATGACTGTTCTTTGACTGTCTGGTCCCTCTGTTGATGTCAATGGGCCAAGGAACTAGATCATAGAATCATAAATCTGCGTTATTGTAAAGAAAGTTAACAAGAGGTCGAGTCATAAGGAATCATGGGAAAGGTCTTGTGGTGTGAAAAACGCTCCAATGCGAGTTTCCATTGGCTTCAATCTTTCAAAAGGTTCAAAGATGCCATATTTGAAAACAGGGATTTGTTCTTATTTGAACATTGGTTGAAACAGCATTTCTGAATTGATATATCTCTGTGGGGAGAGAATGTACGTAGCTGAGACACATGTAGCCAGACTCACGTACACAGGATATTTCTTACTTTACATTACTTGGTGTAATGTTTGTCTTAAAGCATTGAATATTTTTCTGAAATCGAAACATGTCCCTGTAAAATAATCATGTGAGATACTGAATGAAAGACAAGAATACCTTAACTCAATATATGAAGATCAAAGTAAAACAGGATAAAAAAGTAAAATTGTTCTTAATGGTACTGGCAGGAAGTCGTTAGTCGAAAATAGATAGCTGATGAACCAATTAAGATGATAAAGGGTGGTTAATGTCAGCTTCGTGTTGGTTTCCTTAGGTTTACCAGTCGGTAATCTTGCAATGCTAATTCATGACCAGCACATTTGGTAATATTAATATTAAATTAATACAACCTATAGAGCGCTTATACCAGTTCACTGTTCTACAAACAAAATGTTTAAAGGACATCTTTTTCCAATATGTTAAAGGGGCAGTAGCACGTTTTAGGGATGATATAAGGTGATGTCAGGAAAATGAAAATTAATGGTTCCAATTGAAAAACAATGTATTTAAACTAAATGAAGCAGTACTAATTCAAATATGAAATGTAAAGTTTAGCCATGCGATTCCTTTTTCTTGCACAAAATGAATTAAAGGTGTTCACACAAAATGGTTTTTATGTGAATCTTCATACTTTGTCCTCTGATTATGGGTGATTGGCTTTTGTAATGAGATTTTGACGCTGTCAAAATAATACATTCAATATTAACAAACAAATATCAGTTAACTGCCCCTTTAAGATTATTGTCTTAAATCGAGTCTTGAATCGAAACTTTCTAAATCAAAGCCTTATTACAACAAAGCAAGCTATGAAACATATCCGCTTCGAGTCGGGCACAGTTCAAACAATCAATGCGGATAATCAGTTAACTCTCTGCACTCACTGATAATTCTTCTAAATATGTACAAACAGAAAAAAGAGCATTATCATAACGCTTCTATTTGCTTGTTGGTCCGGTAAGGTCAAATGATACAGGACATGTAACGTCATAAACTGATTTGCTCATAAACATAATCAATGAATACGGTGTTAAGAGCGTTTTCCAAATTGAGACATATAGAATGGACAGCAATTTATGAAATTGCAAATGATTAAAAATCCCATAAGAATGAGTTTGTGTGGTGTAGGAAGGAGTTATCACTCATATACAATTGATAAATCAGTTGCTATTGGACACATGTATGATTGATCTTTGGTCTCGAATGAGGGGAGAAGGGTGAATGACCAGTGCGGTCATTTCTCTTCTCTCTTAGTTGATTTGATATCCTGGTCAGGGGTGGTCAGTGCTATAATTTGGTATGTCTAATTGATAACAGTAAAGGTCCAAGGGCATCTTTAAGTATGCAAATTAAGGTCGAAACAAACTAAATTTATGGGCAACGATTTGAATGTATATGTATTTTATGCTGCTATATCAATATCAAAACTAATTACACTAATAAACACGATGAGACTCATTTTAGTCTTAACCATGTTGGTCCACCGAAAAGGTTTTATGTTTCAATGTACTTCTAACACCTCTTTGCTTTGATGATTAAAACTATTTACAATGTACTTTGAAAATATGTGGACACCATGTACATGAAATTGTCAAATGTTTAAGCAGTTCTAAGTTAGCCTCATGTTCCAATCAAACCTCAACAGATGCACTCACAAGGTAAAGAAACGTCTCTTAAATGAATACTTTAATGACTTTTTCAAATAATATAAGAATAAGAATTGCATTGCATGAGAACATCTAAAGTAGTGCAAGTGTAACATTTATATATAATTTTAGAATCAACTAATGCGAGTGCAAATTAGCTTATTTTTGATACATTTATTTATTCTTAAAATGAAATAAAATATGTGTTTTCGTGAGTGGTAATGTACGCTACAAGATTACGAGAAAACGGAAATTCTTTTTATAAACTGTCTTCTGATTGGCTTATTGAATCTTCCCGCAGTGGGTTGATCAAGGAAGGAGCGAAGAGAATTTCGATCCTCTCGTTTCGGTCTTGACGTTTTGAAGATGACTGAAAACATGTTGCAAATAACCAGTGATGATAATCAAAGTGTTGAAAAGACAGCGAGTTGTTGCATTCATGAAATGAAGAAATGCACAAGACAGCTTAATAGTTTGGAGGACATTGTGACACAGACAGACATGTCTTGTTATCATTGAAGAACATTGTAAATCATTTAATTTATATTTTATTAGGATATTTTATATGTCTTCCATGGATTTTGCAGAAATGTACACCGATGTTTTCTCCTCTGTCAAGAACAAATGTATTAATATGGGATTAGCAGGTACCAATTTGCACTGCATTGACATTTTGACACTCTTGTTGACATTATAAGTCTTTCAACTCATGTCTCGGTGTTGGGCAGGGATTCGCCCTTCAAAATCGCTGTTCATTTAGCGTTGTGGTCACCCATCCAACCGGCGAGTCACGCCCGATGTTGCTGAACTACACTGAGAGCAGTCGAACTGAGCTATGCACTTCATGGCACCACATCAATCAATATTGCTGACAGCCAGAAGATCACCCCCTTTCAGTCCGGGAATTGGAGATCTGCTGCTTTCAAGTTTTCGGCTTCCCTCATGTCAAGTTAACAGGGTCATTGTGACCCTTTTAGCGATATGTGTCGTATACAACAAAATCAATAATATCAAACGATTTTGGGGAATAAAGATTCGCAAGATCATATGGACATTTAAAAGTGTAACCCTTTGCCAATGCAATTGAAAGTCAAATGTAGTAATAATTTTATTAGATATATTGTTTTCTAAGAATACTTTCTAATAAATGATTCTTAAAATGCATGACAAAATTATAAATGTTCATGCGATATTGGCAAAATAGTCCTGTAGAATGGTGCAAAATATCAAGCCTATTTTGCACGTTAGGTGAAAAGTACCAAATAAGACAAAGTTGTAGCTCTCGGTGTTCTGAATAAATATTGTTCAAGGGCTAACTAATTTCTTTCCAAAATGGCCGCCATTTTTAAAATGGCCGCCATTTTTAAAATGGCCGCCAAATTAAGTAAAAGCACCAATTTATCGTTCAAACATGCTTTCTTAGGTTAGTTCAAACTTTAAAGTTATGATTTTGGTCAAATCTGAGTTGAATTGTGTGAAGAAATTTATTTCTTCATGTCTCATCCAAATATTTGCAAAAAATGAAAATGGCGGCTATAGGTAAATAAAGTCGTTTAATGTGTCACTACTTATTCTTTACTACCAATTTATGACTTTTGAAATTTTGAAGCAGAACAAAACTTAACATGTGAGTGAGAACACTACATAACAACTCATTACTAGTGGCTTTTGCGCGTTTAAAAAGTTTACAACCCACTCGTTGTATTAACTACGGTATTCATACATGTAGGTATCATGGGCTTTTCTTTATGAATATACACATGACATTGTGTTACAGTTATGTTTTTATACTTTGATTAATTTCAAGGTTTTTTTCATTGTACTCTCATATATGATATACGCGATTAATTGTACATATACATATGTACATGTTTAATGTTAATTAAACTGCTAGTGTACCTCTCAATATGAAACCAGATACATATAAACACTAGGAGGTTGACAATGAAATGTGGCTGACATACAGTACACAACATACAGCTGCCTACCTTAGATTTGTTCACTTTTTTATCTTAGTTCAAAGATGATGTAATTTTGGTTTCGTTTTGACGTGAATAAAATAACTCCAGGAGCAATTACAAAGGATCACCAATTGTCCATGTACAGTAAATTAACCAAAACTTAACCATAGCTCGGGATTGACTTGTCACTGGTTCTGAATTTCGATATTTGGCATGGTTAAGTAGACAGAATATGTCTTGTGTGTGACAATCAGATTCTACATAAAATTTGTAAGACAAAACTCAGCACAATAACATTGTCTTAATACAAAGGGAGAACTAAAGCTGTTGATCACGATTTTTTAGAGAAAATCGAAATTTTGACCCCTGGTCACTTAAGCTTTGATCACAATCCTCTGCAACATTTGATACGGTTATCTGTTAGGTAGGAGATATAAAATATGTTAACGCATATTAAATCTTAACCCTTGTAGTGAAATCTCAACATTATCCATTCGTTTTCGCAATGCTAGGATGTCCCAAAGACATTCCAAATTACATGTTATTTGCACTAGATTATCCAACAAACGTAAGGTACCCAGCTGTACAGTGACTACCCAGCTGATTATGAGCAGCTGATAAAAATAAGCAAGGTTGAAAAAACAACTGCGCAAGTGTCTGCAAAAGTTAACGATTGACAAATGCACTTGGTTAAAACTGATATCCAATGGTTGAAGGAAATATCATCGCTGTTAATATGGATCAATGAATGGATGAATGGATAAATGAAAAAGACGAGATGTCGATACATGAATATATTATGAAAATAACCCCAAGGTTGTTATAATCCTTCCTAGAAAACATAAATGGAGTGTTCTGATTGTCATTTAGATTGAGAAAAATATAGATTCCTTTGCAAACTTTGTTTCTTGCATTGCATGATAAATGGAGTCGGTTACATGACATTTGTGATTGAAAATAGGATTCTATCGTTTAAGAAATGTCCTATGAATTCAAAAAGGGAGGAATTTTCGTTGTGCACCTAACAGAGGGATGACAATTACTGTAAATAAGAAAGGACGCAGAGTATTGTTTTATCGAGTACTAATAGAAGTGTTAACCTGAAGGAAAAGTTATTTTTTTTAAGATCCTTTCTTAGATCATGTACATGTAAATAACCCTGCCGTCATTACGTTAAATAGCATGGTTAAAGATGGTCTTACATCTTACTTATGATATGACTGAGTTGATAAAGAAGACGTTGGGGAAACCATAGGAAATAGTGACTAATACAATTTCAAAAATCGTTCAATCAAATGTAAAATGACTAGAAAATGTACGAATTTATCTTGCTAGAGTTCATTTCATGATTCCTAAGCGTGCAATCTGTATCTATAACTGAGAATTAGAATTGTTCATGTGTTGGAAGCTTTATTAAACTGAACTGCCGACTGACTGCCATGTGTGGTCAAACTCAATCAATAATGGATCAAAGACAATAATTAGTGATTGGATTAATTGGTTTAAAGAGAAAGGCGAATGTCGAACTCATCTAGAGTGCATTTCTTTAAGTGGGCTCAGAGATCGATGAGGCTTTACCCTCAATTAGAACCACACGACTATCACTCGTACCGAACTATATAGACTACTTTGTCCTCATTGGAAGGCGAAGAGACCAATACCTAGTTACATTACTGATCAGTTTTAATATCGTGATATCCATTTGCTGAGTAACAGTAGTGATTTGATTAGCTTGTTATAATGGGTTCTCATTGACACGCAGAACAAAATAAAGAACACGGCGGCAATCTAACTTTTTAGTCACTATCACAGTAAAATGGAAAAATACATGGTCGTGACAGGGAGATACCCATACTAAAATAGCCATCCTGTCTCAGGGTATGAACGTTACACCAAATCCACTAATCTGTACCCTGGGCTCAGAAGCTAGATTCGCTCGCTCGGGCCGGACTTGGGATGTAGCCAATCAAATCATTTTCCCGCCACCTTCGCCATAAAATTTCAACGAGAAAGCGATTTGATCGGGCCGCACGAGCAAATCTAGCTTTTGAGCTCAGGGTAAAGATTAGTGGAGTCAGAGTAATGTTCGTTCCCTGAGACAGGATGTAAAATATCTTGTTGAACGTTCTTCTTTTGACTTAGCCCTATATGGGGGTTTAATCATAGATTATTCCGTTGTGAACTTTCATCCTAATTTCTTTACATACCCATATTTAAGAAATAAAGTTCGCTCTACCCCAATGTGTTTTGTAATAAAGTATAGTTTTGCCCTAAACTATTATAGTTAAAGCACGAGGACGGTAGAGCGAACTTTATTTCTTTTCTAAGATACCAAACTTATTTGCAGGGAAATATAAAAATTCTTATAATTTCAAGTTAAAATATTGTTAAAATAACGTAGATTATATATCCATGAACAGGGCTAACTGCTGGCTATTCCATGTTTAGAACTCACCCCCTAATTCAAAATATTGTTTTTTAGTGAAACAGTTGATTATGTAAATGTAGCAGTTTTATTTTCTCATTTATAAGGTTTCAAATTTTATTCTCTTGTTATGTTTTCATTGTTCAAACAAAACAAAAATATCAGACAACTCATGTTTAATAAAACGTTACTTTTGAACAGTCAAGTTGTGCGATCATGCAAGGCGGGCCACACTGCCCATATAAGGCTTATCACGTGATTGACATTCCACAAAGAATTATGGGTATTGTTTGTTAGGAAGCGTGGTAGATCTAGATCTATCATTCTCTTTTTGAAGTTGTCATAAAAGTTTAAGTTGATGGTAAGTACCACCGCTAATTATAATATTAGCTGACTGTGTACACCATGGAATGGAGTGCAAACAGTATTGGTTGAGCTATATGGCACGTTGTTTGGCAGAGATGGTTGACGTGTGTCAACGTCACAAATACTACGGGGCGCCGTGACTGACGTGGAATGTCAACGTGGTCACTCGACAAGCATGTTGGAGGCAGAGCATTGCTCGCAGCGTTGGTCCCTGTAAGATGGAGTTGTTATGTAGCTTTTCAACGACTGCTCATTTCTGTGACCAGTGACAGACATGATACCAAGGGCCCCAACCCCGGCATGGGAAAGTTCGGTTGATAGGGATGCGCCATGTTGTTTGATAGAACCGAGACCAAAGGTTACCATGGACACGCGAGTTTACGAGGGGGCAGCTGGGAAGAGCGGATGGCGTCATTCAATTGTTACGTCATGTAAAAACTATACCTTTATTGTCTGATAAAGTACTTTTTTTTCGATTGTTCTAACCGCTAGGCATCTTAGAATTCATGATAATTTCATATTTCGTATTTAGTGATGTAACGATATCTTAATGTTTTTAAATAAAAAATGTTTAAATGGTTCTGATTGCATTGATGTGAATTCGTATTAAATAAGAAAGATAATGCATGAAACCAAGTATATTGTTTTAGTGTCATATTTCTTTACAAATAAGGTTATATCTGCGACGTGACAAAACGCGGCAGTGCTGGGGGATCAACCTGTCACGGACACCTGTCTCATAACATGGTCAATCAGGTCACTCTGTTAACAGTTATTTGATCTTACGTTTCCTCTACAAGCGAACCTAACATTACCTGACCGGATATCTTCCTAATGGCAGTAATACGTCACTGAGCAATGAATTATTTTATCATCTAACGGTCCTTGACCTAGCCTCTATCTCTGGGCAAATAATTCTGATGACCATGTCCAGTTTTTATATCCTTAATGGAAGTATTATGTCACTGAGCGATGAATTATTTTATTTACCCAGAGACAGTCACTTACGTAGCTTCTGTCTCTGGGTAAATAATTCTAAAGGCTAAGGTCAGTTTGCCTTATATCTACAAAACCATCACCAATCACTCCTAACATTGTTTGTTTATGTGAATCAAGTACACAACTGTATCACCTCACAATTAAGTTGCCCTTGTTAACACATTACAAAGATAATACTGTGTACAGTCATACGGAAATCTCAAATTCACTTGAATAATATTAAGAGATTATGGATGACAGACTAGAACAAAACAGGGTTTTGACTTCTCTTCCTTAAGCTTAATTGCACTACAATGAAATACCAAAGTCCAGTCCATATTGTCACATAAACTATTGTCCTGTTTGAATAACACACTAGATGTTACTGATTAGGCCACGAATATGACATTTCTCAATTACAAATTGATACTACTTTGAAAGGCATTTTAGAAAATGGTTTGATGAAGAAGAACAAGTTTTCATCGATAATCAACTTCTTTGTTGCATGAAATGAGACGTTTCTTGTATATACTATCACAATTATCAAGCAAGTGATTCATCTTGTTAGATGTAAAAGGATCTATTCATACATGAGTTAATGTTTTAACAGTTAGAAACTTGGATGTACATTTTGTATGGATAAGAAGTTAACAGTGCTGAGTAGTTTATATAAGTAAATGGTCATGATTGATTGAGGTAACATATAATGGAAGCCTGTACATATTGAATAAGATTTGAGGTTGAAAAACTAATAGGGTTCTTTGCTTTCACGTGTTTATTAAGTGAGGGTAAAATGAGATTTTTGATTCTATCTTATCAAAATATTACTGTTTGTCATAATAAGTTATTGTTTCAATTGAACGCAATCCGTCTTGGACAAAAAGCACGTTGTATTAATATTGACATTCAAAGATTGGTGAAACTGTTACATGGCATATACTTGCATACCTGATTGATTATCTGATTGTAAATGACGGAAAAGGTTATCAACAATTCAAACTTTTAATGTTTACACACTATACAGACGGTTGCAGATATCTTTACCGGTACCTACCGCGATCAAACTGCAATCTGATTGCAGTTGACCGCGATCAAACTGCAGTCGGACCGCGGTTGACCGCGATCAGATTGCAGTCAGACCGCGGTTGACCGCGATCAAACTGCAATCTGATTGCAGTTGACCGCGATCAGAATGCAGTCGGACCGCGGTTGACCGCGATCGGATTGCATTCTGATCGCGTTTGACCGTGGTCAATTCAGAATCATTGAAAGAAGGAAAATTTGATCTATAAAGCCCATCAGTTGATATAAAGAGGACAGTCAATTTGTACAGATATGTTTGTCGTCAGTTATAATTTGAAAACGCATAAACAATGTTATGGTTGATTTACATATGTATGGAAAAGGCATATGTTTTATGACCAAATAAAACATGTTAATTGTAAACACTAAACATGTAGTAGTTATATGCAACATCGGTATCACCGTTTCACTTGTTACGGCCAGAAGTGATTATCAGTAATCAATACAAATAATTTTATTTTACTCAATTCGAATTGAATAAGACTAGGTTATGTGTTGTGAGGCGTGATTTTAATAATCATTATAGTATTTAAAAACTTGCGTAAGGTTTAACAAATCGTATTCTGGAATTAACATATAAAGGATATTTTAAAGGGACAGTAGTACGTTTTTTGGAGGAATATAAGCTGATGTCAGGAAAATGAAAATAAATGGTTCCAATTGAAAGACAAATATTTTAACTGAATGAAGCAGTAATGAATTAAATATATTTTGTAAAGTTCAGCCATTGGATTCTTGTTTTCTTACACAAAATGAGTTAAAGTTGTTCATACAAAAATGATCGCCAATGGTCTTTATGTGAAACTTTATAATTTATTTTCTTACAATGGATGATTGTGTAATACGATTTTTGACATTATCAACATAATACATTAATCATTAACATTCAATTATCAGTGACAAATTTATATTGTTTTTCTTCAAGAAAGAACGTGCTACTGCCACTTTAATATAAAGAATAATTCGTCTACAATTTCATCTGTTCACATTGGTTATTTGAGATGAGCAATATTTATTTCATTATATTTTCAGTTTCTACTGATAATAAGAACTGTTGAGTAGACAAAGTGTAGGTTTTTCTATACATATTTCATGTAATGATATGTAATAGATTTGCGTGAATAATATTACAGTGAACATTAAACAAAAGTATTATTACGCAATGAGCAAGATATTTAACTGGGTGATATGGTAATAATCATTTGGTTTTTCAGAGACCCCATATTTAACTGTTTATAAGAAAGCCTATTGTTTTAACACTGATGAATAATCTATTCAATCTATAATCATACTTAAATGAAATTAATGACAATAACGGTATACGTTTAACCTGAAACGTGGGAAACTGAACAGGTTAAATTTTCAACTCCTTTTACAGATACTCATAACAAATACGTAAAATATCATAATCACACACGAAAAGCTTACACCAATATTTAGTCATACTATACTGGTTTTCAGATAACAATGGACAATGAACTAATTTTTCAATTACATTCAGTTCACGTGTATACACCTTTGAGTTGGTATCCAATTCCCTCAAGTTATTACAAATATTTCGGTCGATTATATGTAGGTGCTGATCCTGGTACTAATCATTACAATATTACAATCGATACTTGGTTTGAACCACTGCCAAAACGTATCTTCGACAAAAATTTAATTTAGAGCTGCAGCCCTCTTCCTCATTTGGCATACCCAACAACATGACACTTTTCATAAGGTATTCACTGATTTGATGTTTTAAACACATTATATTGTTCTTTTCATTTTTGATTTCATTGATTTGGTTTAAACATATTCATTTCATTAAAGATAAATGAATCGGTTTGGCCAACAAGTTATGCTAAGGCGATTCGAAGATATATTTGCAAAAATAATAATGGGTGACGTTCACTAACAGAACAACATAAAGTTTCATACGCTACATAAAATATATGGCAGAAAATTATACAGTATTTTCATTGAGTTTGATATTTGTTTTTCGTCCAGATTTGAGAAATATGAATTGAAGCGGCGTTGAAATAGATTCTAAACTGTAGGAATGAGATACGCTAGCAATCCTTCTTGTCTCACACTATCATAACACATAATACATATACATACTAGTCATACAATATGTGCACTGGAATATATGTGTGTGTCGATCATTTTTATTGTCAAAATGGTGCCTCATTCTGTGTCAAAATGGTGCCACAAAGGTGTCTAAACGGTTTGATGAATTAGTGGCCAAGTAGTTATACCATATTCGAAATTAACCTGCTTGTTGGATGTTTATAACACACTGTGTTTCGCCATATCAGTCAGATCCCTTGAACTTGAACATTCGAGCGGCCATTTTAATGTGTGAACATTATGGAATACAATGTGGCCGCTCGAAGGGAAATCGGCTCACATGACGTAACCGAACATTGTGCATTCGTTTTAGAACTATTTTTATTGATACAAAGTATTATTACCCACACGGTTGGAAATAAGTGGTGACGTATTTTCAATATGAGCACTAGTGCACATATCAATTTTTCCTAGCAATGATTGTTGTAGCGCGAGTTCCCGTATTTTTTCGCCTGGGACGTCATAACACCATTGTTTGTGACGTCATCGTAGTCGGCCGTCGCAACGGAAGCGGCCCGTTTCTTGGATATTTTTAAGATGATAAAATGGAAAAGAATCGGAAATAAAGAAATTATTACCCAAAAATTCACGCTCGTTTCGTAAAAGTCATATGACACACTTCCTCGGGTAATAATCTCTATTTATTTAGCCATTGTTAACACGTATTTATCTTTTCGTAAGATCCCTTTATTTCAGTAAGAAAATCGTGCTTTAAATTGCCATGTGAGCATATTAATTACCGTAAATGAACTTTACATGTCAATCGTTAAACATCCATTAACCTAAACTTTACCACTTTTCGATTTTTCAAAAAATGAAAAAGGAACTTGATTTTTTTTTTAATTGTCAAATAAACACCTTTAATTGGCCTTTCATTAAGACAGCGTAATTATCGGCTGTGAAAAACCCACCTGGGTTAGGGGCCATAAAACTTGCGCGGTTGTGACACAATAAACATAGAAAGTAATGCATCATTAATTCAACTGATATACCGCCTAAATAATTGTTTAATTACCATTGATATCCCTTTTACACCAAATGCTTAGTAGTGTTACATCGTCAAATGATTTATCTAACTGAGTGGAATCATTTTCTGAAAATCGTTATTTATTGGGGTTTTTTCTGTGGTATTGTTACGATAGATGTATAGATAACGAGGCTGATTCTGTTAATGACGCCCGGTCACAAAAAGGGGGCGTGTGTAGTCATGCATTCACTGGTTTGTGGCCAGACAAGTCTAAGCGACCCATCAAAAGTGGCTTCCATTACCAATTCAATTCAATTTCTTTATTCTCATTCAGCCACCATCGGTGGTACAAGAGAAATGATATACATATATACATGCACAAACATAAATAAATGCAAAGGTGAAGGTAGATTTGGTTACAAATTCTTAAGTTTTTTATCAATGACAGTTATAAATCTTGAGAGATTCTTCAGTATGGATAATTTTTGTGATGAAAATAATGACTTGTAGGTGTATAGATTTGGATACTTATTAAGTTTATCAGGGATATATTTTTTTCGTTCCACAGCGAAGGCTTCACATCTAAAAATGTAATGAAATTCATCAGCAATCGCTGGGCTTTTACAAAGTTGGCAGGTTCGGTTTTCTCTAGGGATATTAATCCATCTCCCGGTTTCAACAGGTAAATTATGATTACAGCATCTGAATCGTAATATTTGATAGGCAACAGATTTGGGAAACAAAAGATATTTTTCAAATGACGGGTATTCTTTCAGGTATTTGTAATAAAAAGATTTAGGGCTGTTACGCACACAAACTTGCCAACTTTGAATAAATTGATCTTTCATTATTCGTTCAATCAGTGTTACAAGGTGAACTGTGCTAATACATAAAGGATTATTGAAAACGTAACCTAGCCCACAGTTATTGAGTGTCTTTTGTACATAATCTAACCAGTTTGAGCAAACAGTATCAGTTTTACAAAGTAAGTAAATAAGTTTAGACATTTTCACAGGCAACGTTGTTAATTCTAGTTTGTGCCAATAGCTAATAATTCTCTTACATACAACAATATTTAGTGGCACACGACCAAGTTCTCCATATAACATATAACTTGGAGTGGAATTTCTAAGTCCAGTTGCTAGTTTAAGAAACTTAATATGAATCTTTTCAATAGAAGTTAAGTTGTCACACCCCCAAACTTCGCACCCGTAAAGTAGTATTGGTACAATCATTACATCAAAAGCTTTTAATAGACAGAAACTGAACAATTACATCCTGATCCTTTGAATTTTCAAA
Organism: Steromphala cineraria; assembly: GCA_916613615.1. Classification (NCBI taxonomy): domain Eukaryota; kingdom Metazoa; phylum Mollusca; class Gastropoda; order Trochida; family Trochidae; genus Steromphala; species Steromphala cineraria. The sequence goes on from OU744730.1 coordinate 11,793,393, forward strand.
ACTGATTCTGTACCTATCCGTCGAATAACGCATGGGTGATTTTGTGACGATCATTCGAAGTTTGACGAGCAAGAGACACTGGGAGAATCTAAGTTAAACATCATATAACCACAAACATATTTTACTATTTTCTTTTGAATATATGAATGTCTGATTAAATATTTTATAGTGCGTCAAAGGTCGCTACTCAATTATGTTCAGTTTAGTAATTAAAGCCGTTTTTGAATGCCACTTTTGATGGGCAGCTAGATCTCTCTCGCTACAGACCAGTGAATGCATGACTGGTCACACGCCCATTTTGTGACGTCTTATACAGAATGATTGCAACGAGCTCTATACATTTATCATAACGAGATCACCAAATAAAACCCAATAATAAACGATTTTCAGACAATGTTAACAACTCAGTTGCATAAGGCATTTGACGATGTAACACTATTAGGCGTTTGAAGTAATAAAGATATCCACATCACTGGTAAATAAACAATTATTTAAGGCGGTTTATCAGTTACAATAATGATGCGCGACTCTGTATAGTCTGTTTATTACGTCACACCCGCGCGAGTTTTATGGCCCCTATCGCAGGTAGGTTTTTTACAGCCGGTAATTACGCGGTCTTAATAAAAGGCTAATTAAAGATGTTTATTGGACAAATTGACAAAAATCATACCCAGTTCTTATTTAGTTGAAATATATTTGAAAGTAAATCGAAAAGTGATAAAGTCGAGGTTAGCGGTTGTTTAATAAATGAAGTAGGCTACAGTACCGATCCGTCGAATGGATTTTTCTATCCTAAAACTATAAATTCGACGAAACGGTATGCGACTAACTGAACATATTTGAGTAGCGACCTTTGACGCACTATACAATATTGTAATCAGACTTTCATATATTCCAAAGAAATAGAAAAAAATATGTTTGTGGTTATTAGAACTTTCAAAAGAGTTTCCTTTCATTTTCGAGATGAAGACTTAGTGTTTCAGGGAGATTGGGGTGTTGGCACAATAATATAACAATCTAACAAACGACTGCAGGTGGTAATTATTCGTGCTGATAGATTGGTTGTGTAACCAAGTGAGACACAAATATTCTGTGTGTCTGTTTGTCTGACATCGTGTACATACAACAGGTGTACATGTGTATGTCTCGGTGATTAGCTAGCTCCCTCGGTGAATCAGGATTTACTTAGAAGAGACAGACCGACGAGTTTATTCATGTGTCACTCGTCTCGTAGTTACATAACATCGGGATTGGTTGTAATTCTAGTGAACAATTCGGGAAAACATAAGAAATGATTGAATGTAAATATGTCATGAATTAACATTTGGCTGTATTAATTTCCTGTAAATGCTGCTATTGAACAATTGACACTGTTTCAATAACTGAATTTTAATATACCACTGTTTGTGTCGCTATGCTACATTACGGGTTCATGTTATTCAGAAACATCATTATCATCAAATTTAGGAATTATTAGATATCAGACTCTTGCTTTTTTATATCAAAAATCATTATTACATTATTTATATCTTTTTTTCAGTGGATAGTTTGTAATTTAATGCAAAAAAATAGAATAATTATAAGATAAGTCGTTAATGTCATTTTCTTACTATCATATATGTCTAACGTATTATGATAATCTCTTTCAACATCATAGATGACATTCTTGATTTAGGTTTTAACAAATATGAGAAGTGTTCAGTAAATCCTTTTTGCCCAATACCAGAAACTGTCGTCGTTTAGTGTTTGCACAATTAATCCTGACACTAACTCATCCTTTTTAAAAAGTATAGAGAGAGAGAGAGAGAGAGAGAGAATTTGTTTATTTGTGTCTCATCTTATACATTCATAAAAAATATTCATAATACATGCATAAAAGATGTATAAGCCGCCAAAAAGGCTACAAGAGACAATTCATTAAAATCACATTAGACATTAAAATATATTCCAATAAAACATAATACATAAAAGAAGGGCATACACACAAAACCCATACATTCACTGTCAAACCCCAACCAAACAGAACTAATTTACATACATACATACATACATACATACATACATACATACATACATACATACATACATACATACATACATACATACATACATACATACATACATTACATACATTACATACATACATATATGTATACATTACATACATATACGGACATACCCATACATTAGTACATTAGTGCATTAGTATAAGCCCATATGGCATACATACACGTACACATATGTTAGTACATTAGTGGATTAGTATGCACATACATATATCAATGAATGATCGCCTGAGTTCAAAAGACATTATTTTTTATGGAAGCAGTCTTAATATATGACACAACATACAAGACACAGTGATGACGCCATTGTCACTCAATACATACCGACAAACTGGTCACCGGCGGTAACATAGAGTGATCATGTGATATACCACTTTCATCAGTGATTAGGAATGTGTATCCCTCATCAGTTCTTATCGCTAAGGAGGACTAAAATGGTCTATAGCCACTTTTGGGGATTCATGAAAAGGGGCTTGCAATTTGAATTATATTCAACTTTGAATTTTCGAAAGAACGACGGTAACCTGCCTAAATAAAGCTTTTCAAATACACTGCCTAATTAGCCGCGGCGAACAGAATCTGTGGTCACTGAAGCGTGTCACGAGCGTATCTACCTTCCATGACGTAGGAGAAGGGGAGTAGTTTCAACGTGTAATGACACCCTTTTCATCGTTCATTTTACATACAAATAGTTACAAAATTCATTCAAGTTATATTTATTCCGAAAGCATAGATATCCGACGGCTCAATAATAGTTTATTCAAGCTAATTTTTAATTGTATAAACATGTCGCATTGTATATTTCAAAACCCTATAAATGACGCAACAAGGCTTCATCTTGATAAAATTTCATTGTTATATTGGCACCGTTGTGGCTAGACTTGTCTGTTTAAAGTGATAATCTGATGGTCTGTTGTTTGCTGAATCTTACATAACATACACTGACTGTTTTTTTTTTACGGTGACAAATAACAAATTGTTTATATTTTCAGTGACCAAACCGAATATTTTCTAAAAAAGAATACCTAAATAATGTTACATTTGTGTGAGTTTACTGCAAAATAAAGATTTATTCTAAAGAGCCATTAGACGGTGGATAATTGTACCATGGTGATATGAATGGAAAGGAAAAGTGTGGACGGTTAAATGTTATTTATCATGATATCTTTATTTTTATGAAAAATATAGACGCCACAGTGAATAATCTATAGTAAGTTATGATCAATATCCGTATTTTTACAACACATGTCAAGAATAGAATAATTAAACATACATTATTGTTACGGCAGTGATTGATATATTTATGATATATAAGGTTTCGATTCGTATTGAAAATGCACCAATGTTATATTTGGGATCATCACATTCCGCATAATGGTACAGTCACATCCATCAAAGCGAATCCGCAAACAAAATTGACTCACCATTTTATAAAGTTCGAGTTTAGCGTATTTCTTCGATGTTAATGTAACTGCTTCTGCCATTTTTATAAATCAGAATTTAACACATAAATGGTTTAGGTTTTAAGGGGGTTTATCTCCGGACATTTTGGTAGATACGCAAGTGGAGACAGGCCTGGTCACGCTCTAATGAGTTTTCAAAGTGTTCGCCTGGTAATTTCGGCTGCGCTCTAAAACCGCTCATTCCCATAGATAACGGTACTGGCAATAACGATCTATCATTCCTGGGAAAAATACGTTACATAACCTCTTTAGCAATATCAGACAATAAATACCACCAATCCGGTCACCGGCGTTGATATGAAATGGGTATGTGATATACCGCTTTGATCGCTGAATAGGACTTTGATGTTTCCGACTTTGAATCTACAGATGTATGTGCGTTCAGATTGTACAGCCGAGCTGTAGGCGACGCTGAATAATGGATGTTTAACAGTGTTCTCCTCTCCCTCCCCCAATTAAATCAGTGCAGCAAAATGACACATCACATGTTAAAACATACTATTCTTCGATTCCTTTTTAATCTTCGTGAAACAATCGGGACTTTATGGCTTTTACATAACCGGAAGTCCTTTCTTGTGGTAATTTGTCTCCTAGAGCGAGACGGTAGGACAGCGAGATGTTGGGTAGTACATCGGGTCAAGGGTTAATTAACGAAGTAATGGCGGCGGCCTTTGTATCAGGTATGTAGGCAAAGCAATACACAATAAAGAGGAAAATAGGGTCTCCAAATCAAGTTCAAATGTCCTTGAATGAAACGAACAGGGCCGATCAACAGAGAGAGAGAGAAAATAAGTCACGTGCTGGGTTACATAGAACATTTACAAATAGATAAAACAAATTAGAACAGTATTAGCATCTTATGAATTACATACATATATATTTTGCTAAAAACATAAGAGCCAACCGTTGATATTAGGGTTATGAGAGACTACGACATATGAAATATAAATACAACAAAATTGACTATGAAATATATTTAACCTGACATAAAAAAGATTTTCCTTTTTCTGAAATAAATCTGCAGCTTTTGGCAACAATACATAAAAACTCTGGACTGAACATAATAAGGCTAGATTAAAAGGCACAAAATCTTGACAAATGTCCACATTAATAAATAAAATCTCTTGTCTATGGTATGTATACTGTGGACAATAGAACATGGTACTCAACTTTAACAGCGTAAAAACAAATATAAGACATATACTATTTCAGCTAATGGTAAATTAGTAAAACGTCTCGTTTTAACTCGTAACTCAAGTTACTGTCGACAATTGTATTCATGAGGATCGGGATTATCCATGCGTTAATCCTTCTAAGCCAATCGACTGTTCTCGATTAACTTCTTTGAGAGGCATGATATAAGTTGGAATGACAGTAATGCAGAGGAATATATCGATGACAACTTCTTTGTTCATTGCATGCGGCTTTTCAACACAGATTCTTGTAAACTTTGCATTCAATGACCAAAGAACTTGTCATCCATATATTCCTCTGCATTATTCTCGATAAGTGGAGGTGACATTCACGCGGGATCGACAAGATTTTTGCCGATTTTTAATCCGCGTACTTAAATGGTTGATCCAACTTAAATTGTTGATCCCACGTGTATGAACCTGAGCCATTTTAAAGTACAAGACTTTTGACAAACTGATAACTGGTAATTTGGCAGCAACACTGAATGACTCGACCAATAAACTACTTGTTAAACCTGTAAAAGATGAACGTTTTTGGAAAATCAATGCGGTATATGACACCATCGGTCAGAAGTCGCTGTTGTACATAAAAATTAATTCATAAACTTTTCTCTGACTGTTTCTATCGGGTGTTATCATAATTATAAACTTACCCGTGAAAACATAAACACTGTAATATTTACATTCATGACAGAATTACAAAATCTACATAGAAGTTGTCTCTTCTCATTAAAGGTATGCGGCCCGGAAGGTGAAATTCTCAAAATTCTCAATTCGCATATAAATTAATGCACATATATCGGCAAAACTGATCACAGATAATCAATATTACATATGTGTTCTTGTTCTATTTCAGTTATACCTTGAAAATAGACCATTAGACTTGATTTGATGGAAACATTTTATATTACTACTGCTACTGGTTGTACCGTTTCAGTTATGCCTTACCATACTGGCATGTGAGATTGTCACGATGATTGATATGCCATCTTTATTTCCTCCAAATGTATTAAAAAAAAGGTCGTGCACACAAAGAATTAAAATGTACAGTTTTGAAAAAATATTTGAAAATGACAGTCATATACCAATAATACAACTTTCTCCCATTGTGTCCTGTCTAAATTACCCAGTGTTGTCCAAAAACCGAGAATATCATGATCAGTAATTATTCCTTCTTCCTATTGTCTCCAAAATTCAACAAAATCAAATATGATATCACGAATTATTTAACAATTTACATCTGTCATTAAAACTTGTGTATAACGTTATGACGTGTATTGGCATGGAGATTTTCACGAGTTCATTCGGCTGTCTTAAAATTTAAACACCCACAAACTACAGAGAAGTCAAATGGCTTTCATAACACCATAAAGTGATATATCTCTCTTGTATGAATGAGGAATATAAGTAATGATGAGTTAACGATGTTCATAACTTCACACATACGCTACAAAAAGTCGTAGCAAGGTACATTCAAATTACACTTTATGCAACAGGATATTATTTCATTTTTTAACCAGTGCAAAAAATCGCTATACGTTTTACGACAGTGTAGAAGGTAGACATGAAGTATCTGAACAAAGGAATAGTATGCGTTGTTAAAGTTTGAATAACAAATAACAAATCATGTAGTAAAATCAATTTGGACCGAATACGGCAGATTTGAGTTTCTCAATCTATTATGATTAAACTTATGCTGTACTGCCGACATGCAGACAATGTCTATAATCACTCTCAACCCTTGATCGGATCGACCGCAGTTTGACTGCAATCTGATCGCGGTTGATCGCGATCAGATTGCAGTCAGACCGCGGTTGACCGCGATCAAACTGCAATCTGATTGCAGTTGACCGCGATCAGATTGCAGTCAGACCGCGGTTGACCGCGATCAAACTGCAATCTGAATGCAGTTGATCGCGATCAGACTGCAATCAGACCGCGGTTTTCAGGTAACTAATTCTGCAAGGGTCTGTACATGTGTGCACCATTTTAAGGTTAAAAACAATCAAAGCCCCGACCCTTTAAATGGCGTGAAAGAAAATTCTTTTAAAATCACAAACTGTTAAAAGTAAGTCACTGAATTCAGATGTTGGCTTAAATCCAGCTTGCGTGTCGTTAACGTTCATAGAAAGTAGAGATTAGATAAGAATCTGGAGGAAGAAATTCCCCAAGGGGTTGTAACGTTCCGATTCAAGTCGCACGCCCTAGATGTAATCTTTGCTCCCTTTTCTGCATACACTCAGGGGCAATAAAAACGATACCAACGTTTCAATGAGTCGTGAAATAAAAAAATGCATTCATCAAAGTATGATATTTCTATCTTTATAACTGTTTCAATACACATGGGGTCTTAAAAGCTTTTTCGATGTGTTTTGAATGTTTGAAATTGGAATGAAAAAAAACTATAACACGTAGAAATTTCATCAACATAAGATGTTATCAAAATAGAAAACCTTGATAGGAGTTAATTTTGCTTACGCATATACGCTACGTGTATATAGGGCGTAAAAACAAGCAAACACATCATTTTTCAATATCCTGTCATGTTTAGTTAAAAAGATTTTAAAAGACATTTAAAAAAAGAATGGTTGTGCCAATCTGTAGCATACCAAGGGCAAGAAGACGCATGTCAATCGTTATATGTACATGTAAAAAGTTTCAATTTGCCTTTCACAATGGGTATAATATTCGAAATTACTATCACGCAATTATCGTTAAATCCCTTGATCATCAGCTGCATCACGTGCAGATGCCGAGGTTGTCAATGTTGTGTTTGGATGCCAACCTCTTCTGGAAATGTTCCATCTGTATGGATATATATTACGTTTTCTTATATGCAATTGCAATTGCTAGTAGCATGTTTCAAAAATGGGATATATCTACTTTTTAAAAAAATAGTATAGAGTCAAAAGATCAGATATTTCCACATATACTTTATGGATTGATATATCTATTGTATCTACTCTTTCTTTTTCAAAGCATTTAATTTTTCATTTATATGATTATATCAGACCTGAGAAAAACCATGGCATATTGTCGTTGACATCAGTCTGACTGTTATAAGGTTCATGCTACGTGGATTCTCAGAATTTGCACAATGTTATTACTCCATGAATATAAAAAGAATGAGTCAATTCTTAAATGATAGCGACCCTCCAGTTACATCGTCACAGCTGTCACGGAATGTCGTATTTTATCCTGAAACTGAACATCGCATAACGGCAGTGATAACATTTCCCCCTCTATACATTTTTTGAAAATATTATAACGAAGGAAATAATAACCTTTTGCCAAAAAGCATTAAATATTTCTTGAGGATCATCCAATCATCACTGCATTCCAGTCAATGTCCTATATGTACTTGAAACCGTGTACATTCAATAAGCCCTTGAACGTATGGCAAAATTCAATCTGTAGCTGACATCAATAGAGAAAAAGCTCTAGATTTTATGTACATCCAAATTCTTTATTCACAGGTTATAGTCGGTATAGATACTAAGCGATAGCAGTCCACATAGATTACATCCACATAAATGACATAACAATGAAAAATATAAACTCTTAGGATACCATTAGAACATGCAGTTGAATAGACAGTGATATTTAAACTAGATATATATAACAATATGGAATATTGTATTTGGAGGGTACTAAAAGTATCATCTACTGCTATTTCACTTTAATGAGTTAATGATTAAGTATTTAACGTTTAAGAATAAATCCGTGATCATAAATTAAGGTAAAAAATAAGTGAAAACTATTCAGCACTATCGATTTTTTACACCCAAAATCCTTTAAGTTATTGAAAACCCTTTATCTCACTTGGCAGTATTTAAAAGAACTTCAATGTATTCATTTAAAAACTTGCTATGTATGCTGGTCATGAACTACTTTTTGAAAGAAACGTTCCAAATCAAAATTGTAAGATTTTGACTAATGTTATCCAAAGGTGATTGGTCCGACTGAAATATACCCGACTTTTTTATAATTTTTGCGTAATACAGATTAGATATCTGTGAATTTCAAATGTCATTGAATATGGAAAATAGTAGAAAGAAACTGATAAAAAACGTCATACAGCAATGAATGTCAATTGAGACTATCTTACTAAACTGCCATTCTTTTTAATTCTTACCGAAATAGTGAATGAATTGAATTTTCAATTTCAGCATAACATGTGTGTTTGAATAGACACACAACGGAGTGTAGCTGTTCATGAAGAATGAAATCGTGTATTCCGCATCACAATACATGTGATTATCAAATTTATTCAAAACCGTCTTTATTCGGTTAAAGAAGGTTTCTGACGATCATTGAAAACTTGGTAGCGTTATTCTTTGGCAAAAATTTATTTATGAGATCCCAGTTTTTCGTGTACCAGAGCCTGATTAGAGTGCTACAAATAATCTTAACAAATTTGTCCATCAAAGGCAATCTTAGAACTAATGCATTTTCAGCAAACTCAAAATTGCTTGCCTCCTCCATACAGATGTATAGACAGGTTTATCAATAAGAATCAGTAATCAAATCAAGAGATGCCTGTCTGGTGTTTAAACCCTTAAACGGTCAGTGCTCTCTGATCTGCGCTGAGCTGTCGTGACCTTGATCTGAAGGTACCGGCGGCTAGCCCTTGGGCTGAGGGGTACTGTTAGCAAATATATGTCCCCGAAGATTGACTCTTGATTCTGTAGGTCGCCCTTAGGAAATCGGAAAAAACTTGGGTAGACATTCGAATTGTGGGGCAGAAAGCTGTAATTCAAGGTGGCGTCCAAGATGATCGCCGCATCCTTATTAACCAAATAACTCAATCTGAATCTGCCCTAGAGTGTTGAATTTGGTGTCTTTGGTTAAGATTTTGAGAATCAACGGATCCAATAAAATATTTTTCAATGCACAAAAAGGAGAAGTTAATTGTGAATTCCCATATGACCGCCAAAATAGCCGCCGCAGCCTTTCAGCCAGCCCCAGGACTAGGCGGGATAGCGCAGTGGTTAGCGAGTTCGGCTTCAGATCAGGAGGTCCGTGGTTCGAATCCAACCAGACAACTTTGTCTGCAGTGAGAACTGTTCTACACGCAGTCAGGTTAAGGTGCAATGCTACACTGATATCCAGCGCAGTTCCATCAACGGTTAGCTAGATCAAGTCGATGCTCGCAGGTTTAACCCCAATGCATAGCCACACAAGTGTTGCAGGCTTTCTTGCAATAATATTGGCAGCCGCAATATAAGTGAAATACTCTTAAAAAGCGGCGATAAAGCCCAGATCACCTCACTTCACCTGAACGTACACAGAACTTTCGACCTACCCGGATGTGTGGTGTAGACTGTATTCTCCCACAAAGGTGGTTATTCGGCTTCGCTTTGTTTCCTCATGACAGCTACACGTAGGTGGTTAATTATCTCTAAAGAAACGTTGATGAAATAAAGTGTGTCACTTGTTTTATTCAACTGACCTAACAATCATCAGGCAATGGTCAAAGTTACTGTAAAGTTGATATATTGTCTGTATATATTAAAAGGAGCCGCATTACATTACTATCATACGTCTCTTCAAAATATATTAATAAATCTTATACAAAAATAATGATCGGGTTTCACGGTAATATATCTCTCATGTGGCCCATTTCATAACAAAGGAATAACAAAGGAGGTTTATTGAGCCTGTATGTTCGTGAATAATACTTAGGGATTAATAGGCTTCTTTTGTGTAATAAATACTGTCAATTTAAGATGGAAAAGCAATTGATAGGCATACCGAATGCTTTTTTAATGGCAAGGCTAGTCATAAATAGGTTGTTACAACGGTAATGTGTTGATTTCTTCTTATACAACGATGTGCCAGAAATGGGTTGTTGACCGTGGATGTTCCAGATCGATTTTTTAAACATTTAAGTTAAATAATACATACAACAAGATTTTATACATACTAAACTCATGGGTAAAAGAAATGCTGGGTATTTTCAAACGAAGGAGAAACAAATTATGTATGCCATGTAAATTCGATTTCGAATGTGTTGGATAAAAAAAGTATTTGGAGAATAATTGTTCATAATTTTAACCATGATGGCATGGAGCGTTTTGTACTGTGGTTGTCTAAATACTGTTGGGATGGTAACATTGCTGTTTTCAAGTATTTTTTTGTTAATAATTATTTTGAAATTAAGTTTGAATTTCGGAAATGTAAATCAGAAGTTTATTTGAGATACTGTTAATGAGAAAATCCAAAAAATTTGGACTTTTCTGCATTGATGTGTTTTCGGGTTATAACGTCTATAAATATGCCAAAAATGATCAATTTGGCTCTCCTATCACGCTTATTTAAGGAGATAGCAAATTGATGGTTTTTTGACACGCGTTTTCAAAGGCGCCATGCAAAAACATCAACACAAAATGATTCAAACAAGGCAAACACAGTTGAGTTGACTTCTAAGGAAACTTTGCCACTCTGCTTCATTCACATTTATCTTACATGGAATAAAATATCCTGACATTTATGTTACCAGCGTTTCTTTTGCCCGCGAGTTTATATAGATTATCATTTGTCATATAATTTCCAGGAAGACTCTGTCACAATTGAGTCTATTTCTAGATCTTTCATTCAAACTGAACGCAGGAAACTTTCTTTCTTAAAAATTTCATTAACCTCTTAAGTTAGTATTTTCAAGTAAACATTCGAGGACTTTACATATTTTCAAATGTCGAAATTAGCGAGAAGACAACTTAGAAGACAATAACATCAACGTCAACACGTACAAGTTTGTTTCTAGTTATATTTTTGGAACTTGAAGACCAGTCAAGCTAGTTTTGTTCATAATGAAATGAACATGACAAATGCATTTAAAACAGAGCGAGAGCGATAGAAAATGTGATTGAAATTTTAAAGATGACAATGACAAAAAGGTTAACAGATGATAAAGAGATCAGTCTCCAATCCAAACACTTACTCAAGTGACTAATTCTGTTAGGGGGCTTGCAAATGTTTAGTCACGACATGTCTTGTCTTTTTGTTTAGTTTGTCTTTTGATTAGCTGCATACATTCTCTCCCCACAGATGCATATTTAGCCTCTGTTATATTACGCCGACTTTGTGGGATAGAATGGGAGATGCCTGATTGGAGGCAATCAAAGTTAGTTGTGCAATCAGCGTCGCTGTTCTTAAATCATCGTTTTGGCTATTGTTAGCATTGTTATATCAAACACCCTTTTTATACGAGAAGCGTTGTCATTTGATAAAAAAATTCAAATGGATTGTGATGCAGGTTTTTTCCCGCCAGGGGAAACTGTCGGAACCCACGGATTTCGGCGTAATAGAACATAGGCTTAATCAACATGACAAGATCTGCCTCTGTGGGGAGAGAATGAGCTGCATAGTGAAGGGACGTTAGAGGGGGATTGCAAATATTGATACCAGTAATTAAATAGCTTAAAGGTAAAGTCTGTGATGGTGACCGGTCATTCCCCTTCAAAACAAATATTCAACGTATAGAGTTGATAGGCCCTGTGCATAGCTCTGAGTGACAAAACTTCATCCTGCAAAGTTTATAAAAAAATTACTGCAACATAACCGGTATCTTTTTCAAATCTTTGCATAGTGAAAACAACATGAGTATGTGATAACCATATAAGAATATAGGAGGGAGGGGGCTGGTTTTGAAAACAACGAAACCTTATCCAAGATTGTAATGACGAATCTTAAAGTTCTTAAATCTTTAAATCTTCTAAGTTTCTTTCCACCTGTCTTGTCTTACGATAAAACAATAATCTTGACAAACATGTAGAATACTTTACTACTTCTCCTCCTTGGCTAATAATTTAATTGACTTTGTTTCGATGAAACGGCTTTTAAATAAAAAAATATTGCTGTCAACTCAAACATAAATGGCAAAAATGTATATATTATGAATATGAATATATTTCTCCTAATTGTTTGAAAATCTAGGTGTATTCATATTTCTGCTAGAGTTCTGATGAGTATCAGAATTATCAAGCTTCTAACAGCAAGAGATACATTTGAAGTCAAAAGGAAGAACATTTCTGGGAATTATTTCTTTAAATCAAATGCACTGTACTGAAAATGATTAACACAAATGACTGATTATATAATATGACAGTTGATGGCAATGATGTTTATACAATGTTTGTATTTTTATAAGCTGCAAAAGTTCTCCACAAGACTATAGTTCCAGTAGCATCTTTATTCAAATTTTCCCCAAATATTATGTGTTTAGTGACTAATGTGTACGTCCAGTGAAGAATATTAGGGATATGGTCCAAAGGTGATCGTAAGTCCTTAAGGTAGCCTTAGTGCAATAATAAAGAATGGGAGATAAGGTCAATCTTAGTTTAGGTTGCTTTGTGAAAGGTGGCCCTGATCAAATGTACCCAATATCACTGCAACTCAAGAACAACAACACGATGTACTGAGTTTTTGACCTTAATTGTATAAATGACGTCAGAAGACTGAGTGTTCTATATCTGGAAGATCGTGACATGATAAGTGTTGATAATAACACAGAAACAAATGTTGCGGATCGCTACATCAGATAACCATGATATCAGATTGTCGTTGTCACACTCATTGTTCAGAATGGCCTGTGATCAATTGAGCATCGCAGAATTGAGTGTACATTATCAGTGTAGTGACTTGATCAAAGGAAAGTACGTAGAAAATTTAGTAGGTCTTATATAAATATAACCATAGTCACAAGTCAGATGTTTCACGCCATCTCTTAAAGACACAACAACATTTCCCGGACGTTAAAACCCAAACCAAACAGATTACTTACCTTCTTCATCAAACGGATATGTAGACAGAAAGAAATCAAGCAAGTGGTCAGTGACCGTTTGATTGTTACCTAGGGTGAACAATTGATTTTGTTGTGATCTAGTATCTGCGATGAGGCAATGTCTGTTCAGGAGAACAACCAATCTAAGGTTATTGCCTATCCGAGACAAGGATTTCTTCATCAAATGTAAATCTATACTCACATGAAAGGAAGGAATCTGTCAGTAACCATTGATTGTAATTTCAACCGGGGCATTGACCTACTAGCAAGTTTTAAAACTTTTACCTGTCCCACATCAATCGTAATGTCATTGGCACCTAGCTGATCCAGTGCAGAGCAAGTTCCATATACATGTTGTAGTTGTAGCAATGAGTACCAAGCGATGAAGCAGCGTCTCCCATAATGCAGGTACTCTACAAACAGAGAGATTACAAAAGATTTTGTGTATTCTGTTTTAAGTGAAGGTATTCATAGGAAACGATTTATTTCGTATGCCATATATTCTAATGTCAAAACCGTTGTTAAAGCATCAAAACTATGTCAATTCTAAATATATTTATTCTTTGAGCGTTGTGAAGCAGGGTTGTGTTTTGAGTCGTATACTATTTTCTTTACGCCTTGGGGGTATTAAAAATGTATACGTCGAACGTTTTCATGTTAAATTTTGTAAATATGTTCTAGGGTGTCAAGTATTGTTTTTCTAATGATGCTGTACTGGGTGAATTTGGTCGACAAGTGCTTTATGTAGATTATCAAAATAATATGTATTGAATATTGCTAAAGATTATCATTCATGTCCACACATAGATTCCCATAACAGGGTTATCGTATCTGTAAATCATTAGATGAGTGATATCGCACAACATGGGTTCACTCATGTGACAAACTATATTGTTTGCATATGGATTTGGTTTGTATTGATTGCACAGCACGGTATAGTACTTTGTTTAATGATAACTTTGTAATACGACTTAAGACCGTATCAATGAAGATTGGTATTGGTAAGTTGCGACTCAATTAAGTTATCTACAGTGTAGCTACACAGAATATAAATCCTGATTAGGAGATTGACGCATACGTTTGAATTCGTTATCATCAAACACCACTTATAAGCAATTTCCTGCACATGTAAATGTATAAATACATTTATATGTCACAGTAACTATCTTCTTTGGAATTTGATAAGAAAGAAAGTTCACCACAGTTGGAACAGTAGTATAAGACGGATATGGAAACCTCTCGGATGTTGTGGACTATTTCAGAGTCTCATGTGAACAGCTTTCTTCAGGCACCTCAACTTCTTTATAGATAGGCGCAGAAAAAAAATCACTTATAGAAATTGCCTTGCTATATATATGGGTGATAGAAATTGCCTTGCTATATTTGGGTGATTAAAAAGAGATTTGCGCTGCAGCATACCATGTGATCTCTAGAAAGCACGTGGTGGTACATGTAAGAAACAATCAGTATTTTTGAATTGTCGTCTTTTATACATATGTAGATAGGCGCAGAAATAGAATCTCACTAAGAGAAATCGCCTTGCTATATTTGGTTGATTAAACGAGATCTTCTCTACAGCATACCACGTGATCACTAGAAAGCATGTAGGTAGAACATGTAAGAAACAATCAATATTTTTTAAATGTCGTTACATATACAAGACACAACTTTTTCAATACACATTCAGAATATCAACCTCTCTCTTCATTGAATTAAGCAATTCAACAACACATGCAATTCCCAAACAGTATGACTGATACAAGAAAATGATATGGATGTCAACTTCTTTATTTATTTCACACGAATAAATAAAGAAGTTGACATCCATATCATTTACTTGTATCACTAACCAACTTCTAAATGCCCTTGAAGAATTTCAGTATGACTGATGTTTAGGATTATGCAGATATTATCATACCTTCTATTATCAATCTTATTTGTTAATTTAAGAAAACATATGAAAAAAGTCCAATCTGTATCTCTCTGTATTCTTTTAACTCTTGTTCAGGCATCATGAACATTTCTGCATAATATACATAAGCCACTTCCAATGCAATTATGTAAAAAATTTGATGGCTCAAGATTAGGTTCGATTGACAGACCATGTGATAACTTAACAGTAAATCAATATAATTGTAATTAATTTTTAATGTAGTTTTATTTCATTCTGTATCAAAATAAGTTGAAACAAATCGAACCTTATTAATCATTAACTGACTCATAACGCCTCTTGGAGTAAAAGGTCAAGTTGAAATCGTGAAAACTTCTATTGACTACAGAATAGATAATATACATGTTATTGCATGTTACAAGTTATTTACTATCAAAGTCTATGGTTTTTTAAACGGCTTAAGTTGTTGGTTAATTCAGTCTACTATTAGCTTAAATCATTAATTGAAAAAATTAGATAATAATCTTATGGAAATAGTTCCGTAGGATGTATGAGATCATCATTCGCAGGCATGAGAAGATACGTAGAAGATAGGTATTGATTGCTTTACCAGGTTCATTTGATGAAGGTCAATGGAGTGAGGAAGTCGTGTTTTTGAGCTCCGGAAAACAATGTGAAAATCTGATCATATTAAGGCTAACTGAGGGACATACAGAAACTGAAATCACACTACAGACGACAGTGTAAGTGACTTTGATATCCAATCTTCCGATTAACTTGTGCTAGAGCCACGAACATAGAGAAACATATACCACAACGCTATACGACACCCAAACAATATGTCGACCCGCACACAGGGCCCTTCAAGTGGTACACGATCGAGCGCCAACACCAACGAATCCGACATTACAACCCTTAATGAGTTAAAAGAACTCATACTAGCATCTGAGAGAAACCTATCCAAAAAGATAGACCACGTTGAAACAAAATTACAAGAAACCATTGCGGTGATCAAAACAGAGCTAGATGAAACTAAGTCACGAGTTGAAAGCGCCGAGGTGACCCTAGCAGACCACAAAGATGATATCGAATCATTAAAAACAGCCCTTGATACATTACGTGCAGATACGGACTACCAAATACGTACTCTCAAACAAGAGGCTATTATGAAGGAGCTGCATGATAGAAAACCGAATCTGTTATTTAACGGAATTCCTGAAGACAAAAACGAAGATACAGAGTCCAAAATACGAGATATTCTATGCAATAATATGAACATTTCCCCCGAGAGAGTCGACAAAATAAACTTTAAATCTGTTCACAGGCTGCCCAAACCTCGATACAGGGTGCAAGAAAACAACCTACCCAGGCCCACAACTGTGATAGCTTCATTTGTTTCGATGGCAGATCGAGAATACATCTTCAGAGCAAAATCCACTCTCTACGGATCAAACACGAGTGTACAAACAGACATGCCTGTCTGCATGAAGAAGACCAGAACATTCCTAAACAAAAAGGCATACGAGCTCAGAACTGTATACAAACTATACACAAGAATCAGGATTAAAGGTATAGATCTTGTACTAGAACAGAAAAGACCAAGTGAACCTCAGACAGCCTTGAAACAAGTGCCTGTTATGATACCGGAACACCTTAAGTACTACTGAACTTGATGCGAAAATCAATCTGTACCAATAAATTGACATGCTATTGTATACTTAAGATACAATACTTCAAAAATAAATTATAGTGTATTACTAATAACAGCACACTTTGATATAATAAGTATAACATACCAGATGTCTTAGTGTGATCAACATATATGTAACAATACTAAGTTGACAAATTAAAGTTGACTACTGATATACATTAACATATACCCAGTAAGATAAAACATGAATGAATATACCAACAATGAATATGATGTCTATGTATGTAGACATACTTTTGCATGTATAATTATATATGCATGGCGTATGTATTCATATATGGGTGCATGGATGTAATTATGCATATGTGTATATGTATATCTAACCAAAAAGAAGAAAGAAATACTACCTATCTATATATGTATGTGTGTATGTATGTGAGTGTATGTGACTGTATGAGTGTATAAATAATCTACTTACAAGGAGAGACAGCCTTTTCTTACAATGTCTTACATATATGCCTATCTTACATTTAGAGACTGATATCAATGCATTGTATGAATATTGATAACAATATGTAAATATGTATATATATATATAACTACAATATCAGAAATTCTATACATGTAGGAGATTAAAAGCATACATGAATATGTGTATCTAGGTATATATATAATATATATATGCTATATGTATGGTATCTCAGCACATATATATATGTGCACAAATATGATAATGAAAAGTAACTTCACTATATTTATACCCAGTATTAAGATCTTAATTATATCTGACATTATTATTTCCACATGTGAGAAGTTATAACTATACTGGATCAGATAAGTAATGGGGATTTTTAATTTATTTTCTGAATAATACTTTATTAATGATAGCTTTTGTGAATGTATGGCATTTCAAATTTTCATATTTTGCAAATATCCCAAACTATTGTGTCCAGTATAGATATCTTCATCTTTTCACAACCATGTATATTTACTCAAATTATAAGTACTCACCAACTTATAAGAATAATATCAATAAGAAAAAAGTCTTATACATCTGTGATGTATACTGTTTGTGAAACAGAGCTCACATCATGTTTACTGTATGCAGGTATATATGTATATATCAATACTTATTCATACACATTTTAACATTATAGATATTCATCAAAATTAATTATGATATGAAATAACCTTATATATATGTGGCAGTCTATATTTTAGTGTACATAGTTAGCTATTTTAGTTTAGTTTAGTTTTGCTCATATAAAGCATTAGTATATCACAGTATATTAATTAGTTTAGTTTAAAACAAAATAGTGTATTTATTCATTGAGCAGGTTACATTTTAACTCTTATGTTTTAGTATAGCAAGCTAACCTGTTGCCGCCTACTAATTAACTCTGCACTCACTGCACAAGCCAAGCACACATATACAATAGACTCAAGCTATCAATATAAGTTATCACATTGCATAGCGGGTTACATCGGTATTTATTATTCCCGCGAAAGGTTTTATGCAACGAGCGGAACGCTCGTTGCATAAAACCTTTCGCGGGAATAATAAATACCGATGTAACCCGCTATGCAATGTGATAACGAATTTATCTTACCGAATGTCTAAAACTATTGTTAAAAACACAATCAGAAGTGAACAAAACCTTTATTTCAAAACATCAACAAAGGTCCGAGTCACGGCATACTGGTTGACCTATGACCTTATCACGTGACTTTGAATGATTGACGTGGAAGCACGCTTTACTCGCGGGATATAAGGGATTTATTCTCCCTCGGTGAAGGTGTATATGGGAATTTGTTAAGGGTCACGTGAACCAATCAGAGATCGAGATTCTTACATGAGGTAGGATAATCTGTCTTCTCTATTGTTCTCTCTGACTCTTTCCTTCCTATATAAGTTTCTCTATGTGACTGGACAGTGTCCTTCATATACTTCTCGCTGCAGAAGATAGTGATTATATTAGATATCTCTCTGCATTGGAATCTTTCTGTTGTTCATTGGAGCCGGATTCATTGTGTTTTGGAGGATTTCATAATTCTTCAGGTTAGTTTATATTTCATTGTGTGGTATTTCATGCTTGTGTATATATTTGTATTGTGGTAGAGTTTGTTTGTGGTTATTTCAATTATGGTTGGAATAAGTATATTATGTACATAGGTTTTGTGTGTATTGTTTATATGGCTATGTTATTTAAGTTAGATCTACAGTATAGTAGATTTGTTGTATTTGTAGTGTATGATGATAATCTACAGTACAGTAGATTAGGTGAAGTATTTATGTGGTAGCTATCATAAACGTAGTTATCCATCTAACTAAATATATCTAAATCTTTATCATTATCTTTATACTTCATAAGGAAGCTTGCTATGTGTGATTGTATGCATTGAATGTTGATAATGAGTGAAGCGTGATGTGTGTTGTTTTAGTTAATTGGTTTTAATCTTGCGCATGAGATTAGATTATATTTATTGTAAATATGTTGTTACTTCTGTCATGCAGATTACATGATGACATGATGACATGATTATGAAGTAACGAGGGACACTTGATGTAGTTTACTGCATCACCTAGAAACCCAGGCCCATATACCTGGTATGTGTATACCTTTATTGCATTGTCTGTTTTATGATTAATGGTATATGTTGCAATGTATGAACAGTTTAGATTAAGAGTAATGTAATTCATCACACATGTATTATGATTGGTATTTATCATGATTATGATAAATGTTGTTGTAATGAATATATTATATTCATAATGATATGTAATGGTTACTATTTACTTGCCTTCTAATGGGTTGCCTTTACATATGGTAAAGGTAGATGTAAATATATGATTATCCTAGTGCACGTGATGCACAATTGATTTTAAGTACATGATAGTGTAATACCTAAGTAATGCATTGACAATGATAGTGTTTAAAGTATTTAAGATTTGCATAGCATATGTGTCATGGACTTTGTTATTCATTATGCTTTTATATTGTTTCAGGGTTTATTTGTGTATATCACAACTACCGTACCTTTTGCATTAAAAGGTTGAATACTCTTGTATTCGTTTTGTCGTCGCTCACACCCCGGCAGTGTCCACGGGTTCATCCCACAACCCCTTGACAACATACTGCTACATATACCAGTGATACCTGCAATGCCTAAAGGCAGAACATACACTTTAAATAATATAATTCATCAACTATTAAAACACAGATACTAAACCACTTATTTTTTAAATAATTACTTAATATCTGAGCTAATATATACAACGCTATTACTCCTCCGTAACAACATAAATTATTTAATATATCAGAAAAATTAAGTGGACCCTTATCTTAAGATCATTAACATTCATATTATTATCATGTATGTATTACTCAATTTATTTTCCAAGTGCCATAGCTGTAATACTTATTAGAAATAATCCAAATAGAACAAAACTTAGGATTTGTAAGACTAACAAAAGTCATACTTTAAAAATCATAACAAATAACTTATTGACATAATAATATAAAAACACTTGCCATTAACTATATATTTAAAAACAACTTTAATAAAGACACATACTATTTAAAGACACATCACCCAGATATCTAAATGACATTATTAAATAATCCATTTAATGTTGAATCATTAAATTTAGTCAATTGTTATAGATAGAAACGCTTATTTTTTATTAAAACAACAATAGCATAAAAGTTTTAACAAATAACACCTAAGCCGTATTGAAATTGACAACAGAACAGCAGGTGCACAACAAGCCACGAACAAAGCATGACGCCCGCGCGTAAATCAAAACCACCGACTCGATCCCTCACCCACCGACAGACACATCACAGATTTCGCATTGTATAATTCGGATACTCACCAAATCAATGAAGGTAAGAACTTCTCTTTTGCTAAATGCGCTATGCCTTTACACTCTGTTTCATATCTTCACCATAAAAACTATCTCCATACCAAAAAAATTCACTCATAACAACGCTTCACTCGTAACAATAACAATTCAACCTCATATAAACTTGCACCCGACATGAGTCACGACAAATTGAAAATACTATCTTCAAACTGCCAAGGCCTGAAAAATAAACGAAAAAGAACAGATGTTTTTCGTCATTTTAAAAGTAAAAAGGCAAATATATGCTGCCTCCAAGATACTCATTTTACAAAAGACTTAGAAAATAAAATAAAGGATGAATGGGGCTCAAAAAATTGCTTTTTCAGTTCTTATAAAAGTAACGCCAGAGGTACAGCCATATTGTTTAATGATTACTTTGACTATACTATAGATGATACTAGATATGATAAGAACGGAAACTATTTAGCATTAAAAATCAAAATCATTGAGAAGACAATTACGCTAATAACGATTTATGGACCAAATACTGATGCACCAGAATTTTACCAAAAAATTATTTCAATCATTTCAGAGTTTGAATCTGATAACTTTTCTATATGTGGAGATTTTAACTTTGTACAAGATCCCAAATTAGACTCTTTTAATTATAAAAACGTCAATAACACAAAAGCAAGAGAAACATGGCTAGAATATATGGAGGATAATGATTTAATAGACCCCTGGAGACAACTAAACCCAGATACCCTAAGATATACATGGAGACAGAAAAACCCAACAAAACAAGCAAGACTAGATTACTTTATTATGTCCAAAAACCTTGAAAGCTCAATTCATGAAGCTGGCATTGATGCCGCATACAGATCTGATCATTCTATAATTTGGATTGAGTTAAAATTAAACGAAATCGAACGCGGAAAAGGATATTGGAAATTTAATAATTCCTTACTTTATGACAAAACATATGTAGATGAAATAAAAATACTGATCAATGAAACAAAAGACAAATATAAATTGTATATTGATGAAACAGGGAAATATGTTTTTAAAATCAATGATCAAATGTTTTTTTAAACACTTTTACTAATGATTAGAGGACATACAATCAAATATTCATCATATAAGAAAAAGGAAAAACTCAAACTTAAACAGTCTCTAGAAAAAATAATAAATGACTTGGAAATGGAATTAGATACATCAAATGACATTGACTCCAAAACAAAACTTCATGAACAATTGAAAGATGCAAACACAGAATTACAGAATATTAAAAATGAAGTAGAAGGTATAATTTTAAGATCTAAATCAAAATGGAAGGAAGAAGGTGAAAAACCAAGTAAATTCTTCTTATCATTAGAAAACAGAAACTTCTTGAATAAAGCAATTTATAAACTAGAAAATAAACATAAAGAAATACTCACTAAAAAAGAAGATTTGATAACTGAAACCAGATCATTTTATCATAACTTGTATCAGAAAAAGTCAAGTGCAACAGTTAATTTATCAGAATTATTCAAAGATATAGAACAGGATATACCAAAGTTGTCAAAATCACAACAAGAAAACCTTGAAGGACAACTGAAATACGACGAAGTACTAAACACTCTGAAAAAAATGAAAAATGAAAAAAGCCCCGGCTCATCTGGTTTTACTGTTGAATTCTTTAAATTCTTCTGGCTCAATCTTCACGAACACCTTATAAGATCATTGAACCTTGCATATGAAAAAGGTGAACTATCCCTGACTCAAAAACAAGGTATTATAACCTGTTTTCCAAAAAAAGGAAAACCTAAACATCTGATTAAAAATTGGCGACCAATCTCTTTACTTAACGTTGCATATAAAATCGGGTCATCAACTATTGCTTACAGAATAAAAACTGTTCTACCCACTATTATAAACGAAGATCAAAAAGGATTCATGTCCAAAAGATATATTGGCGAATGTACCCGTTTAATATATGATATTATTGACTACACTGAATACATGAAAATTCCAGGTATTCTTCTCCTTATAGACTTTGAAAAAGCTTTCGACTCCGTTGATTGGGATTTTATTCAAGAAGTCCTCAAATTCTTTAATTTTGGAGAATCTATTACAAGATGGATAAATACTTTCTTTCACAATATTCAGTCCTGTGTTGTAGTAAATGGATTCCTCCCAAACTATTTTAGTGTCTCACGAGGCTGCAGACAGGGAGATCCCATTTCTCCATACGTTTTTTTACTTTGTGCTGAAATTTTAGCTAAAATGATAAGAAATAATAAACAAATTAAAGGAATACGAATTGGAGAGAAAGAATACCTTATTTCTCAGTACACTGACGACACAGCACTCATATTAGACGGCACTGAAAAATGTTTGCAGGCTACACTAGAAACTCTAGATCTTCGTCAATATGCCTCCTTTTCAGGCCTCAATATTAACTTAACTAAAACTCAGGTAGTATGGATAGGCTCTCAGAAAAACTCTAACAAAAAACTTTGCAGAAACTGGAACCTGAACTGGAAAAATGACTCATTCATATTATTAGGCATTATATTTACTCATAATCTTGCAGAAATGGTCGAAAGAAACTATCAGGATAAACTAAAGACGCTCAAGCAGTCTATGAATCAATGGCTAGCAAGAGATTTAACACCCTTAGGTAGAAATGCCATTCTTAAAAGCTTAATCCTGCCACAACTTAATCATCTTTTTGCAACTTTGCCCAACCCAAACCACAAACTTATCAAAGAAATTGAACAACTATGTTTCAAATTCATATGGAAAAATAAACCCGACAAAGTTAGTCGTGACACTATTACTAAAGATTATGACCAAGGCGGAATAAGGGCACCTCATATATTAAACCTCATCCGATCACAAAAAATATCGTGGATAAAAAGAATATTTAATACAGATTCAAAAATAAGGAACTTATTACAGAGAAGTACAAAATGTAACATAACCAATTTCATACAAACTTGCGAAACATACATAATGGAATCGGTATTAACGCCACAGACAAATCAATTTTGGAAAGACACATTAAAATCTTGGGGCAAATTCCTAAATAAAAAATCCCAAAACGTCGAACAATCGGAGGATATCTTAACACAACCCCTATTGTTAAATGAAAACATTAAAATAGAGGGCAAACTAATTAACAATAAACACTACTCAAGCAAGGGTATAACTTATATTAATGACTTATTAGACAACAATGGAACCTTCCTAACAGTGGAGCAATTAAAATGTCAATACGGATGCAAAACAAATTTCTTAGAGCGCCAAGGCATATTAGAAACCGTAAAATGTTACTGTAAATCCAGAAACATCAATATTGCCATGAAAACTGACCTCCCAATCTTACCCTTTTTTCTGAAAGATATTGTCAGAAATCCAAAAGGATGCCGAGAAATTTATGATACACTGATAAAAGTAATACCACTAAACTCCTAAAATACAGAGAAAAATGGCAAAAAGAATTAAATGAATTCATTGATGAGAACACATGGAACACGATAGAGAAGACCACCTTCAACTCATACAATAGTGTAAAGCATTCTTGGTTCAAATATAGTGTATTACATAGGCTTCTACCAACAAACGATGTATTAACAAAAATGAAACTTAAGGAATCTAACAAATGTACCTTTTTCAAGACCGAAAAAGAATCAATAATTCATCTGTTATATGATTGCAAATATGTGAAACAAATTTGGGAAGAAATCGAAGAATGGATATTTAGCAAAACAGGAACTAATATAATATTCTCAAACAAAAACGTTGTTCTAGGATATTGCGAAAAGAGAAATTATGTACTAAATCTTATAACTACGACCAGCTATAACCTATACAAGATGAAATTGCAAGAAAAAATACCAAATATTAAATATGTTAAGGAGGATATAAAGACCACATATAATATTGATCGCTTCAACGCTTTCACAACCTGTAAGTATGACAGTTTTATGAAGTTTTGGTCATTATGTCACAATCTATTTTGAATATCATATTACACTGAATGAACCTATATGTATATGTATATATGCTATTTTGAATGCCTTCTATTGCCTATCATCGACATGTATTAATTAAACCATATGTTTTTGTTATGATGTGGATGTTGAATATGTAACATGTTTTGTATGGAGTGTTAAAAATAAAAAGTTAAAAAAAAATAAAAAATGTTCATTTGATGGATTATTGATATATAACGAGTGGTCCAATGATAGCAAAAGGCACGATAACTTGTCATATTACTTTCAATGAAACCTCTGTCACGATTAGGTAATGTTCATTCAATCTTTTACAATGTTTTTGCAGTGGAAACAGCCTTTCTAGATAGTGTCACAAACCTTTCGACTTTTCGGAAAACTTTCGAGGACGTTAAAGATTTATAATTACCGACATCTGGGAGAAAACAACTAAAACGACAATATGAAAATGTTAATGCAGATTTCCTTCTATTATACTTAAACTCGAAGTCCAGTCAAGCTTGTTGTGTTCATTAAGGAATGAACATATCTGAATCATAAAACAAACAAAAATTATCAAAAGCAACGAGTTTTCATTTAGGCGATGATAATATTTCAACGATGAATTCCTTTTGTGTAGTCAGTAAACATCAGATTCACTCCCTTACCAATACAAATAGTTCTCAAGTGAATTACTCTGTGAGATAGGGTTTGTTAATATTGATATCAGTAATTAAATAGCTGAAGGGTAAAGTCTGAGATCCGGGCTGGTCATTCACCTTCAAAACAAATATTCAACATGAAAAATCGATAAGCCCTTTGAATAACCTTGAATGGCATCAGTACAGATCAACAATAACTATGACATAATAGAGTGATATTCAAATCGTATAAAGAACATGATTATGCCACAGAAACTACCGAATATTTAAGTAGGTAAACGGGCTTCTAATGAAAAATCTTATATCAAAGTTAATGTTAATTTCTGCAGGTAATAACTGTAAGTGGTCTGAGTAAGAAAACAATATATTATTTCTATTTTCTCAGTAAAATCCTTTTTGGCGATAAACAGCTTTAAATACAGGTCATAGTTATTCCTTCGCTCTATGTCAATGTAATTGCGTTGACTGTTTTTCCTAAAGTCGATACTGAAAATTTTAATTGAAATAAAAGAAAATCTGCCTATATTCGTTTGTTATTCTATTCAATTTGAACTTTAATTACACGAAGAAGGAACTTACACACTTTTCCAATATCAATATCAGCCAATTTCCGAACTTTTATTCAATCAACATTGTCATGGCCATTACCCATGCATCCATTTGAGCCCCAGACCTTTCAGCGCCAAATAGATATTTTACGAACATAACTTGTAGTTCAGAGATATTATTGTCGTTAAATCACAAATAAAAACATTCTAATGAACAAAGAATAATCATTTCCATCAGTTGAGACATATGATGTAAATAAAATTTCTTCCTAGATAATAAAGTATTATCTTATCTTATATACTGGAACGATGGTTAAACTTTCTTGTTCTTCATATCAAAATGTATGATTATTAAAGTTTGCAATCCTTATTTATGAATATCTGTATATAATAGTGCATGCAAAATATGTAATCTTAGAGAGTATCACATAATAATCTTTCTCTACTTACTTGTTTCTTTGTACTCTCAGGGGAGGATATCTTAAGCTGAATATCATGTCCCCCATTCCTTTTCTTGTGAATGAAATATGAATTTTTAAACAAGATTAATACACATCATTTTTCAAAATATATAGCCACAGACACAGAATACGGATTTTTTATCATTTGAAAACTGCGTGCTGCCGTTTAAGTGTAAACAATCCTTTATTATTCAAGTTATCAACAAGGTTTCGTGTACCATTAACAATCTTGATACCACCTATAACAGTGTTTAAAATATAGCCTGTCTGCCAGTCCTTGTCTGGCTACTTTTTGGTAGGACTGGTTACTTTTTGGTCAGGACTGGTAACTTTTCAATTTTTTTCTTCATTTTCCCCTTATGAATTGACAAATTAATTTTCAGGACAGGCTAGGTTTCAACTCTATTTTATACACTGCCTATAATCTATGTACATGTATATATCAAAAGCCTTTGTCTTGAAATTGTATATATTCAATTATTGTTATTGTAAATTGTTATTGTAACTATCACATAACATCAATGCAAATCTAAAAGCCAGAAGGACCCATATGACGACGAATGAGTGTTCTATTACTGGAATATCGTGACATGATAATTCAGGGTAATATCCATGTCACATAAATAAATGCTGCAGATCACTAGACTAGATAACGATGCTATCAGATTTCATAGTCACAATTTATACTACCAAGAATGGTCTGTGGCCTATTGATTGGCATGCACAAAGAGACGTGATAAATCCATAATTATTATTATTTTTATCTTTGACCAAAACGGAATTTACTACAAATACATTTAAGCATCATGCTATTCAGTCATCTCAGCTTATAATTTGATAATTTCTTCTATTCGGCTTAGCGTCATTTATTGCTGCATATTTTTGCCACAAGATTGAAATAGACTCGACTATCGATGAATTGTGGTATTTATGGTATCCCATTTCAAAATCTTTAAGGAAGCTTAATATTGATTGTTTGAATAAAGTCTACCGAAGGTGCATATGATACTGACGAATAATGTTCTTTTTTTCTTCATTGCCTACCAAATACACATTAACATGCAGGATATTGGGTTTATCTTTAACTTTGCAATGCAATTTTGATGAAGGGAATTTAAATTCATAAATATGTAAACTAGTCTCCTTACATCTTAATATCTGTTCAAAAAATTTAAATTGAAAGACTTGTACGTGCATGACTGATACAGTGAACTAACAATAACAGAATGGTCATTTAAGAACATTTGTTGAAGTAGTTGAAATAGCAAATTGTTCAATGTTTAATTCAAAATGTATCTATAGCCAGGAGCAGCTGGACACGTCCTACTATCGTACATCACAGTCGCATAGAAGAGGAGATACTGCTTCCTCCGTCTTCAATCTCTGTCTGGTGCATGATGGTTGAATCTACCAATCAAATAACTGAACGGTTTCATTCATTGGATGAAAACTTGGCATTGCAAGAGTAGATAGACTTTGCCCATACCATGCATCATCCTCGATTATCCAGCGCTTTCGTTCCGATAAATCTACACCACAAGTCCTGGAAAACTTTACAAGGTTTTACCTCAAACCAAAGACCACCCTTTGCATCCAAGTTTATCCAATCAGAAACGAAACGCAGACACTACGTGCGTAAACAACTTGACTAATCAAGTAAGCGTTTTGCTGAGTCATTGCAAAGGGAGAAAATTTGGTTTGAGGTAAAACCTCATAAAGTTTTCCAGGGCTTGTAGTATAGATTTATCGGAACGAAAGCGCTGGATTATCGAGGATGACCATGCATTGAATGATTTTTGATGCATACTATTTTTGTATGAAATGTTCATTTCATAAAGACTTAAGAATCAATCTTCCAAATTATTATACTGAATTGCCGTCTTATGACACGTTTATTCAATTGCTCTCATCTATTAATCCTGATGTTATTAACTCATTAACCAAATTTATCTGCCTCGCCATGAAGAAAAGATGTAAACAACTTCAATGTCCTCAACCATGACAGTGTATAACATGTACTAGGAAATCTATAATGGGCCGGTGGCCTCTCCCTGTGTATCTGGTTGTATTTTTTACAATTCTATCTGACAACGCTCGAGACTCAAAATCAAGAATCTGAGACAATGTTTTACATCACTGCATTCAGATGACATAAAAATATATAAATAAGCTTCAATGGTTGTTATGGAGGCTAAATTTTGAAAAGTTTATATAATCAAAGCATTGAGATTATACACCAAAAAGGGTGCTTGAATTACTTCTTTAATAAGTTAAGTACAAAATCTTATTGGTTTTTTCAGCTGTAGTCTGTCTTGAGTTATACCGGTGAAGGATCAAAATGTTGGAATGAGAAGAAGGTCTTGTTTAGTAATCTACCTCGGCCAAAGATATTTTACAGCCAATTGAGTCAATATCCCAAATACAGATATATCCTATGACCAATTTAAAACCGCAATATTGATTAATCGCTACTTCATCCTACGGCAATTGACAAATTTATTTACAATTTATAAAAATCCCCCCCCCCCCCCCCCCCCACACACACACACTCTATTCTACTCTTTTTTTAACCACTTTCGAACTTTTATTAACTTTACTTGGGTGTCTATGACCTATTCTAAATTTCAATCCGCCTTTTTTTGGAAATAACTAAGGCATAGACCCCACGTCGGCGACATCACCTTATGTGAAAGAAGACGTTAAACTCCAACCCAACAACAATAACATCGCTCATTTGCCATAAGCAACATTGGTTCATTGTGATTCTGGGATCATTGCTAGATTTAACGTAAGAGTGGTAAAATGGTTGATTAAAAGGTGTCTGCGTCTGTCATGTCCAATGAGTATTTTCTTTCTTATTGGAATGCACAAAAACAGCTAGAAACAGAACCGGAGTCATTTGAGTCCTTTCGAGGTTACGCAACCCTTTACTCATTCATCAAACTGTCATACAGAAACTCTAGTAAGTGGTGAAACTGTCATTTCGACAGAAGGAAACAAAGCAAGTGGTGAAACTGTCAAAAAGACAGAAGGAAACTACGCAGGTGGTCAGTGACCGTTTGATTCTTGAACGAACTATTGATCTTGTGATGATCTAGTATCTAAGACTAGGAAAATTTGATCAGAGAAACCAGCCGATTAGGACAGCTCAACGGTTACCTAGGTCAATGGTTACCCAGATCAACGGTTACCTAGGTCAACGGTTACCCAGGTCAATGGTTACCCAGGTCAATGGTTACCCAGGTCAACGGTTACCCAGGTCAATGGTTACCTAGGTCAATGGTTACCCAGATCAACGGTTACCTAGGTCAACGGTTACCCAGGTCAATGGTTACCCAGGTCAATGGTTACCCAGGTCAACGGTTACCCAGGTCAATGGTTACCCAGGTCAATGGTTACCCAGATCAACGGTTACCCAGGTCAACGGTTACCCAGGTCAATGCAACTGACGGCGCCTTCATCAGATTAAAACGTATGCATTTAAAGGGGCAATAGCACGTATTTAGGGGAAATATTAGGTGATGTCAGAAAAGTGAAAATTAATGGTTCGAATTGAAAGACAATGTATTTAAACTAAATGGAGCAGTAATAATTCAAATATATAACGTAAAGTTTAGCCATGCCACAAAATGAATAAAAGGTGTTCACACAAAATGGCCGCCAATGGATTTTATGTGAATCTTCATACTTTGTCCTCTGACTATGGAAGATTGGCTTGTGTAATGAGATTTTTTACAGTGTCACACATTTAGCATTAACATACAGTTATGAGTAAGAAATTGAAAATATAAAAACGGGGAATATGCCAAATAGTAGGTTTTTAAAACTGATTCTCTTTACAAATTTAAATTGGGAAATCTGCGTATGCCCTTGGCATCTGGCGTTTACAGTGCTGTGGACATTCTATCGATGTTCTTGAGTTATATTAACTTATAATGTTGAACGCAAAATAACTCTTATGTCACGAACGTTGAACCTGGATCTATGTGGTTGAAACTATCGACAATGCGGTAAACTTACCAGCCATTTAACAAATGTTAAATCACAAAAAGTAGAAGTTAGCCAGTGTTTGCATAACGATAAACTGACCATTTCAAATACTTTGTACAAACGCATTATTTCAAAAACTATTTTGTGTGTTTATGCGCAAAATAGTTTCATAGTTCATTGTTCAAGTATCACGATATATTATATTGATAAGATGTATGAATTTGAACCAATCTAAATAAAATTTAGATCAACAGGATTTATATTGGGTCATACCGTTATAATATAAAACCTGTTGATTTAGATTAATCAATTATAAGATTGAATTTCAACATACCATATATTTCTGATCTTTTTCAAATGACATATCAGTTTGAACCAAATAATCTTTAATTTGCCCGATGATTTCTGATATGAGTACTAAATTAATAAATTAATCTATTGTGATCATCGGATTGATTCACATAGTTATAAATAATCTTAGTGATATTCATTACATCATCGTTTTGTTACTCCATTAGTAAATTCCCGCACATGTACATATGAAATGTGACTATTGAACATTGTAGTATTTGTGATCACATTATCTTCAATAAATGGTACAAATTATTGTATTTTTGGGTACCGAGTCCAATGCTGGATTCGAAAAACGCCATCAGAGTAGGGCAACACTGCAAAACGAATAGCTTACCAGCTCGACCGTTTTAAAAAAAATCGAGGTCCAACAAGCAGTAGTTAAGCTGTTGTTACAGTCACTACCCCTCTGATAGATGTTAATTGACAGAGTGTGGTTTTAAATCTCGAAAAATGGATGATACTCTGTACTATTGAAGATTGTGTGATCCCAAACATAATAATGTTTTATTTGTTCCAAATGGCAAACATCTATATGTAGATATGTCACGGTAACATATATCTGCTTTACAAGAAAATCCAAAATAAGGTTCATCACAGTTTAAGAAAAGTATCAGACAGATATAGAAACCTCTCGGATGTTGTGGGCTATTCTAGATAATCCTATGGTCAGCTCATTCAGGCACCTAGACTTTCATTACTGATAGGGACGGGAATAGAATCACTTGTGGAGATTGCTCTGCTATATAAGGGTTAGGAGGAAACTGAAACACGTAGAAGGAAACACTATGAGAATCTTTAAATCTGTTTAAATACAAGGTGAAACACTTTTTAACCACATCCAGTAAATCAAATTGCTGACTAAATCAACACTAGTACTTTATGGTGGTAGTAGCACATTTTTTTTAAATTTAGTATTTTCGATTTATCATTGATAGTTGTACGTTAATGCTAAATGAATTAGTTTGATAGTTTTAGAAATCTCATTACAAAAATCAATCATCCATAGTCAGAGAACAAATGATAAAGATTCACATAACGTCCATTGGCAGCCATCTTTTGTGAACACCTTAGTTCATTTTGTGTAAGGAAACGGATTGTCTTTCAATTGGAACCATTTATTGTCATTTGTTTTACATTCCCCCTAAAACGTGTAAATGTCCCTGTGAGTTGATAAACCAAAATACGATAACTATAATACTTTATGGTATGACTGATGTTTAGATGTTGGTGTTTACATTAGCCCAAATAATAAATAATTGACTGCCACTTCTTTATGAAAATAAGATGACTTGACAAATCTTTACATGTAAGACAATGAGATGCATTATCACATGGTGAGGGGGAATAAGAGCTTTTCCAATAATAGCACTGTCAATTTCCAAGGAATTATTCAATCACCATTGCCTTCCAGTCACCAACCTTGCATGTCAGTTGGAACTTGATAGATTAGATAGGCTACTTACCTTTCATCACCGACTCAACCTCGTGTTGAGGTGTTGATTACAAACTGAAAATAGCTATGTTAATAACCGAGTTAGAACATCCTGAAGAAACTGTTACTTGACATTGAAATGGAAAATATCGCATAGAGTATTACATTGTCTTCACGTGCCTGGAGTCAACAACTTAAAGGGGCAGAAACACGTTTTTTTTTGGGAATATAAGGTAATGTCAGAAAAATGAGAATTAATGGTTCCAATTGAAAGACAATGTATTTAAACAAAATGGAGCAGTAATAATTCCAATAAATAATGTAAAGTTTAGCCATGCGAATCCTTTGTCTTATACAAAATGAATTAAAGGTGCACACAAATGGCCGCCAATGGAGTTTTTGCGAATCTTCATACTTTGTCCTCTGACTATGGTAATTGGCTTGTGTAATTAGATTTTTTACACTTTCAAAATAACCCATTAAGCATTAATGGACATTTATCAGTGAAACATTTAAAATATAAAATTATCAAAAAACGTGCTACTGTCCCTTTAAATTGTCCTTCAAATTCTAGGATTCTTCAGAACAGTTATGAAGAACACACAGACTATATTTACAGTAGTCACAACAAAAAAGTTAATAGTTATAAGTAGACACGCATAATATCTTCACAAATGATCATCAAAATCAGGTTAGTTACAGTTGTAATTCTGTAAACCTAAAATAAGACCGCCTCATCCAATTACACATTAAAGAAAGGAAGTAATGGTATCAGCTAAACTAAGGGACGACTTGTGATTCATGTCGGTCAGTGTTCTTTGATGTGCCATCACCAGGCGTGACTTGACTCGTGAGTTTATGAAAATACTGACTTACACGTTAGCTTTATGTACGCGAATGAGGTGTCAGGTTCAGCTGTGTTTTATTAATGGAGATCAAAATGCAAAAGGTATGGACGACATGAATGTGAAGTAAATATGAGTTTATATGTAAGAGTATGCTATCTAATTATTGTAATAAGTGACACACAAGATTATTATGAATCATGGTATTCGTAAATGATTTCGTAGTCAGTCATATATATTTCATTAATAAAATAATCATTGGTTTTGTAATGTTTTATCTGGCGTGTTTATTATGTGGAAGAGGCAGTTTAAAAGGCCTGCAAATTCATGAAGTATATTCCACATTTACATGTCATTCATACAGTCAAAAACACCGAAAATCATTGTATAAGGATACCTAAGTAATTGTAGTTGCAAAGGAGGTTGACACTGATGTCGAATGCTGAGAAAATTATAACCAGAAAACGTTAATTATTTGCTTATAACTTGTCATGTCATTATTCTCACCCTTTCTCTCTGTGTGTGTCTCTATGTGTCTCTCGTTCCCTCTTTTGTATAATGTTGGTCACACAGGTTTATTGTAGGGAAATAAATCATCAACAAATAATGTAGGGATATATTGATATTTCATAGAGAAATGATTATCTTATGACAAGCATACATAATTGTGAAATACTGTAGGTCTTGATGTGTTTTGATACTGATTTGATATATGATATACATTATCACAGAAAAAAAACAGTTTGAAACATA
The DNA here is from genome assembly GCA_916613615.1 of Steromphala cineraria. Taxonomy (NCBI): domain Eukaryota; kingdom Metazoa; phylum Mollusca; class Gastropoda; order Trochida; family Trochidae; genus Steromphala; species Steromphala cineraria. The sequence goes on from OU744730.1 coordinate 11,827,314, forward strand.
TGTGTCAGCTCTCTTTTATATCAATGGCAGTAAAACAATCACTTTCAACAACATTAAAAGCAGTATCAGGATTATAATACAACCTCAAGATTTTCTCCTTTCTTAACAGGTATTTGCTAAAGTGAATAACTCTAGTAAACAACGTTTGTAAATATTGATATTTCCCAATTGAATAGCCTAAAGGTAAAGTCTGAGATGTTGATCGGGCATTCCCCTTCAAAACAAATACTCAACATTAGGAATCAATAGATTACACGTGGCCTTGTGCATAATGTGGAGGGTCAGCCAACAGTGTAGTCCTACAACAATTTGGGCAGTTTCATCTAGCATATTCAAACAAACAAGTACTTCAACATAAATATAAATGTTGAATGCGATTGATGCTTATTTATTACTCATAAGTGGTGACATATTTTCAATATGAGCACTAGTTTCATTAAATCTACAGAGCAAGATTTTTCATTGGTATTTAATGTTCTTGTGAGGCTCTCGTTCTTCCTGATTTATTCAATAAACAACGTGCAATTAGAATGTATTCATTTTAGAAAGGTCTTCTTTGTTCTTGCAGGGGAAATGTGTATTTTGTCAAGAGTCAAATGAATTCTTTATCGACACGAAGGAGACCTGGTACACCTCAAACTTCATATAATTCATAGAAAATATTTTTGCTGTCCTTTCGTTCTCCAAACAAGATTTATGTCAGAAAGAGATACCAAGGACAATCATTACAATGATTCTCGCGAAAACGGCCATGTTTTCTCAAATAATCACAAGCTAAAGGCATTACTGTATACATTGCAGTGGCTGTGAACAATATATACAGAGCTTTGCCAGTTATATTTGGACAGTGACGTTATATATAAATTGGTGTAGCATAACTAATTTTCCCTTATTTAATTTCCGTTGGATTCTTTTCATAACTTCTTTGAGAGGCATTTTAGAAGTTGGAATGACAATAATTCTGAGGAATATATGGATGACAACTTCTTTGTTCATTGTATGCGACGTTTCGAATCTGTGTCGAAACGTCGCATACAATGAACAAAGAAGTTGTCATCCATATATTCCTCAGCATTATTGGATTCTTTTCACTTTTTGCACATTTTTAAAGAATCATCCCAGCTACCAAATCATAATTTCTGTTTAATTTTTAGTCGATTATCTAAGGAATTACAGTAATTCAATCAAATTATGTACATAATTGTGAGCAAGTTTATTATGGCGATCAATGGGACAGGTGTCTTAATGTTGTACATACATCGGTAAATCTTTTGACGTTACATAAGTAATAACCGGATAATCAAATATAAATTATGTACTTCAAGCTGAGATGATTTAATTTGATTATAAAAAACTTCCTAACTGGCACGGGTCTGTACATATGCTAAATTGCAGTAACTGGGGAGAATATAAAGAAAACAGCCGTGAAGCTTAAGTAGACATGCACAGCTCAAATTACTATGTCAAGATAAAGCATGTTTTTTTTAGAAGTTGATATCCAATAAAATATTGTTTTAATTGTAGTGATATTATAGAAGATGAAGGGCACGTTTTATTGTTTTGCTCTTTATATCAATCTGTTCGAGAGGAATTATTTGTAAATTGTCTTAACAATATAGAAGGATTTGATTTGCTTTCGTCAAACGAACAGTTTAATTCTATATTCAACAATCCCGTTTTAACTTGTGATAATACCAAGGCCTGCAATGATATCCTGTGTTTACGACGACGTAATATTTTACACAGATGATGTTTTTATTACTCGTTTATATCTATCAATGTACATGCCTTTATTCTTACATATTAGCATAATAATTGTATCGGTGTTTCTCATAAACCTGTCTGTCTGTCTATCTGCAGTAATACACAGACACAGGACACAGTCTAATTAAAATCGGCATAAAGTTCTGTAATTAACTCTATCGAGAATCGAACTTGTTATTTCGTCCACTGCATACTAGTGTAGAGGATTTCATTTCTCTTAAAAACTTCGGAACCACGCTAATGTTAATCAGATTGAAACTGAACAAAACCTCTTCATCCTGGAAATATACTGGCATTATATAGACGTCATACCTTATTAGTGAGTGGTACACTTCATATCGACTAAATAATTCCATCATAACCCATTTTATCAATATGTTCATTGACCAGGCAATGTAAGCAGATTGAAGGTTTCTCACTTTAAAGATCAGGTGACATTGCAAGTATTAATCATGTCAATGACAGAACTGATTATATGACACGGGATGTTACGGCTAAGATGCGGATGATAGTGGACTTAAAAAAGAACTTACCGTAATAGTCTACTGACCTCAGTAGCAAATTGAAGAGTGCATGGTCAGTGCAAAAGAGTACATGCCTTAAACTGTGATACATTTCTTTATTTATGGATTTTTGGTTCTGACAATAATCAATTTATAACAAATGTTATTATTCTCAGCTGATTATATTAAATCAATCTGTGGTTATCTTTCACCTGGAATAATTTCTTTCATATTTTGTCTGTCAACAGATGTTAGTACACCATGAAACAATTATGATCAGCTGTAGATTTCAAATTTTGCAATATTGATTGGGACACGTTCTTCTGAAAACAAGGTGCGTGTTTCTTTGCGTAAGTTAGCAAACTTTGCCTGTTCATAATCTATACATCTTCACTGATTTTTTATCATTTTTAAAAGTACATTTCCAAAGATTGTCAGTGACTAGTTACATTAATACATGAACATTTTCTTCATCTAACATCAGCTTGAAAAATATATTTGTCTCCCATTGTCTCCCCACAGAGGCAGATCAAGTATAGAATTGTTGTTCCCCTGGTGGAACAAATTGCCGACAATCCATTTAAATTCCAAATGACAACGCTTCTGGCATGGAAAGGGTGGTTCATATCACAATTGTTTTGTCATGATTCAGTAGCCAAATGATGAGTTTAGAACAGTCGCTGATTGCACAACTAACTTTGATTGTGCAATTCGTTTTCGCATTCGGAAACGGCCGAAACCCAAGTATTTCGGCGTAATAGAACAGAGGCTGTATCAACATTTCATAGATTGATCTGCCTCTGTGGGAGAGAATGGCCAGAAACATGCTGTCATCAATTAGATTGTGAGTTCCGGATAGACACATTGAATTAATGAGACCACAGCGGTCGTTCAAGAAGTGTTCTTTAAATAATCTCAATAGCTAATTGCTAGTTTATTTTTATTCACTGCGTATTTTAAAGTGTATTATAAGCGTGGATCGGCTGGACACGTTCCACAATCAGTCATCAGAGCCATTTTAGGAGAAGGAATCACTTTCTCGGCCTTTTACTGGTGTCTACAGACTGTTTATATCGACTCCCCGCTCTGTACGGGATTGTTCAATCTACGCAAAGGAAAAGGTGTCAAATAACCATTGTCTAAATTTAACACTGCGGATGTATCCATAGCTGTTTTTGGAGAGCTTTAAGGAAGAAATGTATTCTTTAAACACTTGACACTCCTATAAGAATAGAATTGAAGATGTTTTACATCATTGTGGTCTGCAGTTAGCTCTCGTGATTGAAATGTTATAATGAGCAAACTTCAATCGCTCAAATGCAATTATTCAAACTGATTCTTAGAGTGCTTCAAAAAACGCATGATTTGGATTGGTTTCGAGTTCTCGATATGTTGTATATCCTGTAATCACAAATGAAGGATTATAAGATAAGATAAGATAAACTTTATTATCCCCGCGGGGAAATTTGCTTTACATTCAAGGAGCTTTCAAAATCACAATTAAATAGATATATACAATATATACAACAAATACATTTTGCTCTACAAGCAGTAATATTAAACATTGTAAACAATTAAGGGTGTTACATTGAACAATACAATTTATGATTACAGTGCGACGGTTAGCTAGGCTTACAATTTTGTATGTAAATTTAAAATATTGATACTGTATGGAACAAATGATTTTGTACTTCTATTAGTTTTGAAATACCAAATTTTGAAACGACGTCCAGAAGGTAAAAATTCATAACATTCATTTAGAAAGTGGGATGGGTCACATTGAATGGCTGGAGCTTTCTTTTGAACTTTTGAATCAAACTGAAAGGAAAGGTGTTCAAGATTGATGCCGATAATTTTGCTGGCTATATTTACAATTTTGTCGATTATATTTTTCAGTGATAGGGGAAGATTGCCATACCATGCATGAAAACTGAAAGTCAGAATGCTATTGATTGCTATCAACATTAAAAGATCTTAATTTTCGCAGGAAGAAAAGTCTTTGTTGAGCTTTAGCATGGACACGGTGTGTATTAGATTTCCATGAGAGTTTATCATCAATTATGGTTCCCAGGTATTTGTACTCGTCTACTACTTCAACTTCCTGTCCGTCAATAGTAACTGGCTCCAGGTTTTCAATTATCATTTCCTTTGTTTTACTAATGTTCAGGGATAGAAAATTGTCTTTACACCATTGGTTAAATGAATCAATAATCTCTATAGTCTAATTCTGATTGATGAATGAACCCAACCAAAGCGGCATCATCTGCAAACTTGAAATTCAAACAGGAGGAAAATAGAGATACACAGTCATTTGTATAGAGAGTAAAGAGGACAGGCGACAGGACGCAGCCTTGAGGAGCACCAGTACTCAGGAGATTCACAGAGAGCGTATAATTAACTCGAACACGTTGGGGACGATTAATTAAAAACGCTTCCACCCATTTAATGAGGTTACTGTTTACTCCCATATTGAACAATTTCTTAACCATAAGATGTGGTTGGATGATGTTAAACGCTGAGGAAAAATCTGCAAATAGAATTCTTACATATGACTTTGAGTTATCAAGATGAGTATAGACTTTGTGAAGAACAGAAATGATTGCATCTTCCACACCGCGTCCTGCCCTGTAAGCAAACTGTAAAGGATCCAACTGATGTCCAGTATTCAATCTAAACAGGTTCAAGACAATACGTTCAAAAGATTTCATGATTATAGGGGTAAGGGCCACTGGACGGTAATCATTGAGGACAGAGGGTTTCGCCTTTTTCGAACGAGGATGATATGCGATGTCTTCCATATTGATGGTATATAATGAGTGTCAAGTGACATCTGAAACATCACTTTAAAAATCCCACACAGTTGTTCACAACATTCCTTAAATGCAATACCAGGTACTCCGTCGGGTCCACTTGATTTCCCCCTGTTAATTTTCCTAAATGCTAACATAACATCAGTATCTGTGATACTTAGGTTATCGTCTTCGGGCAGGCTGTCAATGAAAGCGTTTCGAGACTCTGTGAAGTCATGAACATCAAACCTGGCATAGAAACGATTCAAATCACAAGCAAATGAGGCATCATTTTGACTGTTTGACGGCTTAGTTCTACTAACATTACCAATCATAGTTTTAATTCCAATCCATGCTGCTTTCAAATTATTACATCGGAATTCCTTCTAAATCTTATCCTTGTAGTCAAGTTTACATTTCTGTGTAAGGCGCTTAATATCCCGTTGTATGTCTTTCACTCTTAGTCTGTGATCAGAGCAGAGAGCACGTTTCTTCTCATTGAGTAGTCCTTTCAGTTCAATGCTGATCCACGGTTTGTTGTTTGGAAAAGAAAGAAGAAAATCATCATTGGATAACTTACCAATGCGAATGACCTTCAAAACCCATAGATTTCTTTCCACGACCATCAAGTGAATTTGTTTTACCGATATTTATCGATTTATCATTAATTGTGATTAAACAAACATTGATTCGTCCTCGTAGATTACAGGTTATGTGTAAAAGTGTGTCTTATAAATTAATAAACATTCAGAATGTGTGAAAGTGTGTCATATCATGTGAGTATGAGTATCACAACACACGATAAAACAGAACCAGTTCCAATATGAACAAACAGAACCTTCTCCCATCAAACAGATGTGTATACAAAAGGAAACCAAACAAGTGGTGAGTGACCGTTTAATTGTAACCCAGGGCGAAGGATTGATTTTCTTTAGTGTCTGGTACAAGAAATTGTCTGTTCAGATGAACAAACAATCTACAACAATAGGACAGGTTATTGCCAATCCGAGACATTGAACTTAAACTGCCAAGCAACAGAATGTACACATTTCAGTTTTCAATATTTTCAAAAACATAATTCGAGTTTGCGATGTCGTTTTCTTAATTCGATAGATACCAGAGTTAAATCATCGTGCGAAGAATGCTTTAAGTGTTTTGAGTGTCCTTTATAAATATTAATTGAATTAGTTTTGATATAACACAAATGTTCATCAACAAAGAAGACAATATGTGAAAATCAATAAACGAGCCTATTTTTTCACATGACAATATTTTAAACATGGTAGGGGTCATTATAGTGCCAAATTCATAACGTACATAACGGTATATTAACAAAACATTATCTAGGCCTCAATTATTAAACATCTCATGTCTCTAAGACACAAATTGTGGTGTGTACTTTTTTTCGCGTGGTGGTTAAGAACGATCTTTATGAGATGAAAGAGATGTGTCGAATGTAATCGAGAAGGTGACATGTAACTAATTGATTGTAACTTCATTTGTCAAAGAAGAAGCGATTTGCAGGTTTGAAGTAAAATTTAAAAGGACAGGTTTAAAGAATCAACAGCAATAAAATCATTTCAATATATTGTTTCAAACTTTATCAACTTCACATATTAAATCATTTATAAATACAAGAAAAAACCATGAAGATAAAATTCTGCCTTGCCTAACATCTTGTTGTAGAGCATATTTTAAACCACAATATTGTACACATGCAGAAATTGATGTGTAACTTTGGTATAGGAGGTGTCACATTTCAGCTTTTATACCCATTTCATATAGTTTTATAAAATGCGACCAAAGGCCTTTTCGTTATACATAAATGCCGCATAAACATGTGAATATCTATTAATGTAATAAGATAGACATTGATTTAAGGTAAATACTGAATTAGTTGCGCCATGCTCTTTTCTAAATCCAAACTGGAGCTTGTCTGGTAATGTTGGCACATATTCTTGCACCCAACTTTCTAATCTAGTGAGAACTACTTTTTCAAATAGTTTACCTAAGCAAGATGTTAGAGTAATAACTCTATAGTTAATACCTCTAATCCTTTATATCGTTGTAGAACTGTAATTGAGCCAAAGCCAAGTGTCACGTACTTATTGTGTCACTAAACATATTTAATCTTTCCCTTCAAGATAAAGACTTAACTCCACTTTGTTCATGAGTTTGACTTTAAAAGAAAGAAGTTCATTTTCAACATCTATATATACATTGGATAAAGACCTTGACATGACATGTAAACCTGAATAAGCATCCTCATAACAAAAATTGCCATACACATTGTATCGATTTCATAATATTAAGTTCTTTTTCATTTGTACGACGAAATTGTAATAAATTGAAATTAAGTAAAATAATATATTACATGTCTAAAACCACAATAAAAGCACTTTCCTGTACTGTACCTTTAACAAGAAAGTTTACACCACAATTTCCTATTTATTAGATATTTAAAATATGTGATGCACTGGATTATCCCATGATCACAATAACAGTAATATCAGTATTGTGTCTGGTGTACGTTACATAATCTTTGTTATATATTGCAGGCAGTAGTAAAAATCAATAAAAAAAAATCACCAACACGACCCCCACCATGGTTTAAATGTTGTAAATGATGAAGAATAAGCCTCAAAAGGATTATGTCTATAAACAGTGATGAATTTTGAAGCAAAAAATGTTTAATATGACAATTTTGTATTACAATACAAAACCGCCTTAGACGTATTCATTAACTGATTGTTAATCTCCTGTACTTGTCACTTATAGAGTACTAGGTCAAAAACTTGATATTGTACTTGAAAATATACATATGATAAAACAAACTGAGGTGTAAACTCTCTCTCAGTGTATATATCACGAGAGCAATGTTCTTGGGAGGTTGATGAGAAATAAGGTTCATCACAGTTTGAGAATAGTATAAGACGGATATAGAAACCTCTCGGATGTTGTGGACTATTCTAGACTCTCCTGTGGTCAGCTTCATTCAGGCACCTAGACTTTCACTAATGCTAGGGACGGGAATAGAATCACTTGTGGAGATTGCTCTGCTATATTAGGGTTACTAAGAAAAGGTTTACTCTGTAACGTACATGTAAGTATGTGATTGGCATTCTATAGCTAGAAGTTGGTGTGATGAACAAGGAGGGCAATTCTTATGGATGAACAATTTCTTGTGTCATCACGTGTCACAACGACGAATCTATATTCATGAAAGTTGACAAAATAAAAAATTGTTTTGGTTAATAATGGTCTGTTTTCTAAAGTAAAAATGAACAGATATACGTGTAACTGTGATCCAAGAAAGGAAACACATCCTCGAAACACACTTTATTCAATAAACTTCGACAGAATACGATAAAAATGATAAATATAGAGCCATTGGCTCTGTAGCTCATCAGGCTTCATCATCAACTATGATGTAGAGTGTGGCCAATGTGATTCCCCCTTTGTAGAGGCCACAGGGTCACCAATCATAAAATTAAGTATATAGAAGTTTATAAAACAGATTGGAAATCTAGCCTGTCCTGAAAATTCATTGGTCAATTCCTTTGTGAATTTAAGAAAAAAATTGAAAAGTTACCAGTCCTGACCAAAATGTTACCAGTCCTGACCAAAAAGTAACCAGTCCTGGCAAAAAGTAGCCAGTTCAAGGACTGGCTGACGGGCAATATTTTAAACACTGTATATAGGCGACAAGTTTCAGTTTTCTAGGCCTTATACTTTAGAAGATGAAAATAGATTTCAAGGACGTTCCTGTTGGCTTTATTATTATTATAAAGCTACAATTTATAATCCCGACTAGTCAAGGAGTTTGTACACAAAGTTTCAGCTTTCTAGGCCTCATGGTTCTGGAGAAGAAGATGAAAATAGTTTTTTAGGGCGCGGCTCCTGTGGCCCTTATTAGGGGTCACAGGGCGCCCAAAGCTACAATTAATAATCTTCACTAGTCAAGGAGTCTGCACACAAAGTTTCAGCTTTCTAGGCCTCATGGTTCTGGAGTAGAATATGAAAATAGGTTTTTAGGGCGCGGCTCCTGTGGCCCTTATTAGGGGTCACAGGGCGCCCAAAGCTACAATTTCTCATCCTCACTAGCCAAGGAGTCTGTACACAAAGTTTCAGCTTTCTAGGCCTCATGGTTCTGGAGAAGAAGTCGAAATTCAACAAAGTTTACGGACGGATGGACTGACGGATGGACGGACTGACGCCGGACATCATGCCATGCCATAAGCCCATCGGGCCTCACAGGCCAGATGAGCTAAAAATGGAAAACAAGCATTTGCGCCAAAAATCACGAAATGCACGTACACAAAACCGTATGAAGTAGCTGCTTAGGCACGTTTAAAACACAGCAATAATGCCTAAGTTGACGACCGTTCACAGAGAACGGGTCACAGGAATGGCCCACCAGGGAGCAAGCAATGCTGAAATCGCTTCAACCTTCAACTGCAGCCGTTTTGCGGTCTACAAACTAATGCAGCGTTTTAGACAAACGGAAACTATGTCAGCTAGACCTACCAGTGGCAGAATCCGTGTGAATATCAGCAATTGTATGTGATGGTATGGGGAGGCATTTGTGATGACACTAAAACGAGGCTAGTGATTATTTAAGGCATCCTGACGCCACAGAGGTTTATCGATACAGTGTTAAGACCTACCCTGGTACCATTCATACAGCAGCAACAACGTGGTGTGATTTTCCAACATGATAATGCGAAAACACATACAGCAGCAATAACACAGAACTACCTGGATAAAAATAACATTCAGACTCTGCCTTGGCCAGCTTGTTCTCCAGTCATGAATTCCATCGAGCAAGTATGGGATCATCTTGGAGGACAAATCAGACTTGCAACGATGTCTGTCTGATGGCAAAACATCACCCCAAACGTCATTTGACGTTTGACAACATCGATGCGTCGTCGTGCCCAGGTATGCATTGACGCACAAGGAGGACATACTTGATATTGACTCTTCCTTATTATTGGGTTGATGTATTTTTGTATTATTTCTGTTATCTCACCTGCTGTAACTTTCTCAGTTCCGACCTAGTGTCGATTTGATGTTAAAGTTTCCTATTTGGAATGATTTATTGATATGAAACTAAAACAGTTCGTTTGAACAATGATTTTTCAATCCAAATAAATCATTAATTTCAATTAGTATGTCTTATTTTCCCTTCAGTGTTACTTCTAAAACGATGTCAACTTTCTTTTGGACACGAGTATATGTCGAAACGTCGCTTACACAGAATGAAGAAGTTGTAAAGAAACATATGTTATATTTGTTTCACAGTAGTACGCCAATGTTTTTGTGAATATTTCTCTTTCAGGGATTCGATCTGGAAAATAAAAGGCGAAGTTTAAAAATACTCCTTCCGTCTACTTCACCATATCAAAATACAACATGTTATTACCAGAGACCAGACAACTAAAAATATGTCAGGGAATGTTTAATGTTTGGTTATCGTTTTCAGTTCTTTTGACGTATTAACTTGACGTCCAAATATCTACCAAATGACATGATATTAGCATTAGGAGATCCTAGTATGTGAACAATCTTAGGATACACAGATGTAATATTAACTTTTATCATATAATGGAGGGTGTTATCGATGCAATAAAGCTATCTGATAAACTTGGTATCCGATTGCCTCAAAATCTGATAAAGATGCAAATTAGGTCAAAACACGAACTATTTTCTCAAAACTCCACGCATGTCATGCGAATCCTAAAACGGTCACTGACCATTGATAACGCCGTCGGGAGTTTTCAGGTTTTGTGTTTTTACCTCTGTTCTTATGTGAAATGTACACACATCACACGCAATTTGATATGTGTGATAGTGAGGCCTCTACCACAGACTCGGTGATCTAATCATATTTGCATTCCTGAACCATGATTACAGCGTGACTAAATGTATGCATGATAACATTTTATACTTCTTTGTCTTATTTAGTTATTCTATGGCTTAAATCTGATCAAAGCGAAATATCATTGATTGGATGAATTTTTTTTATAATTTGTAAAGAATGTGGTTGTTATAATGAAAGACTTTACTTCAAAATTAATAGATATTGTGGACAAACGTGCTACAACATTTAAAGACAAAGTTTTCAGTAACCGTCGCGGTAGCTCTATTCATATCTGACCTTATAATTATAGCATAAACAATTAAGGAAGAGTATACTTAACAGTTTTAACTCGTCATAAGAAATAAGCCGAAAATTGATAAAGATAATTTATTTATCATGATGCCATACAGTTCCTAGAACTTCTTATATAAACGCGCGACCTAAGAACACTTACACGATTAGAGACAGGCAGACAGACAGAGAGACAGACAGAGAGACAGACAGATAGTTTATTAACGTCTAACTGCATTTACAACATACTGTAGAATAAAACACACAAGCCATAGAAACACCTGCACCATTCCTTATTGAATTACGAGAGACAAAATCTAAAAACTATGTATTTTATCAAAACTACATAATTTTATCTATTTTACAATATATTTATCTATTTTACAATATATTTATCTATTTTACAATATATTTATTTATACAATAAAAATCGCCTTCTGGATATAAACTAACGGGCAAAAGAAAGGTTTCACCTCAGTTGGTTTCGATTTTACAACGATTTGAAATATATATGACGCATTTGATTATGGAATCATCAACATTAATCATATCTATAATATTTCATATGAATTGATCGTTGATTGATTCACTTTTTGTTAAGATATCTTTGTTTAAAGAAGACCGGGGTAAAAAATGAAATTTACACCAACATGACCCCTACCATGTTAAAAAGGGTGTAAATGAGTGGAAAACAAGGTTTGTTTTGTAAATATTTTAGTAAAATATAGCTTTTATATCGATGGCAATTTGTTAAAATTAATTTTCCACAAAAAAAAAAATTAAAAATTTCAATTTTCCACAAAAAAAATCAAACACGTCAAGAAGTATTCTTTGATTGATAACTAAAGGCTTGCACTGTTCTGTTTTAGCGTACGAAGTCTAAAAATGAAAATATTTGTAATTGAAAATTATGTATATGATGAAATCAACTAAGGTGAAACCTTTCTTTTGCCCGTGAGTTTAATAAGGTATAAGGTTTTGGCAACACTACTTACAACATTTTCATTTGACATTAAAAAAACAAAATGATGATTAGAATGATTTTGCATTTGGCTACACTTATCAAGACATCTGGATTAGTGCACATGATGAAATATGACACCGCCTAATTAGTACTGGAGATATTCATGTGACGAGCCTGATGACCATCAAATTAGGCTAGAGCTATAAGGTGTCTGTCCTTACGAGACATCCTATAGGACAATAAGGTACATGAAGCTCGCTGTGAAGAGTTCTAAAGGAAAGGTGTAGATTGTGTAATTAGTGCTAATTATATACCATGTCTCAGGTAACTGTTATGAAAGACAAGGGCAGGTGGTTTCTGAGGTATCAAAAGGGACGTGTAGGTTGTATAGTTATAACTAATTAGATGTATGGTCTAATTAGATATATGGTCTAATTAGATATATGGTCTAATTAGATTAAGGTCTTCATTGATCAGCCAGGTGGTAGATGACAAAAAGTTTGTTAAAAGTCCATCCCTCCCTTAGCGCTTTTGTTTGGACGATCGACCCTTCATTCGGTTTAGTTTTAGGGGAGCTTAAGAAGTGAGCAAAGAATTTAAACCGTGTTTTGTCTTCAACAAATTCCGATGAAGATACAATGTACACCATAGATTTCAATTTGTTTTATCTCCGTTCAATATAAACAAAGCATGCTTACGGATCCATCCATCCATCCGTATTAGACAATATATCTATCCATCAAACTTCTCTTTTCCTTCTCCCATCCAAAGTAACCTAGACGAAACTGATCTGCTTCCAATACTCCGATGATAAGCCAAACTATTGCTGGTTGTTAAACATACTATTGCACCATTGTGCAATGTTTATATTTATGTATATTTTTTAACTTGTGACACATAAATGAACGATTTCTGTCTGTCTGTCTTCCAATACTTCACTCATCCAAAGTATTAGTGGCCAGGAACTGATAAGTGTATATTTCAGTCTGAGGCAATCACAATGAGCTTTTGAATGACCGATTCAGATGTAAATAGCTAATCAATTTGTTTCATGATTTTCTGATATTTTGTAAATATATTACTTAACAAGTACAGAAACATATTGATTTGTTGAGTTGTTGAGACCAAAGTTTCCCTTCTGTGTGAACCTCTGTTCGGAGAGAATCGGCATTTTCCCCTGGCGGAAAGAAAAATTGCACCCCAATCTATTTGAATTGTATAAGAAAATTACTATACTTCTCGGGTGGTTCGTATACATTACCTTCCATGATTTAGAAGCCAAAATGATGATTTTCAGAACAGCGTCGCTGATTGCACAACTAACTTAGATTACCTCCAGTCAGGTATCTCACATTCTAGTCCACAAAACTCGACTAATTAGAACAGAGGCCCGATCAACATGTTATCACTTGATCTTACTCTGTGAGGAGAGGATGCTCCTTAACGTCCTTGAAAATCATTAACAAATCTTAAAAAGAGGTTATAAAAAAGATACATTAATGTAGAAAAGATTTATTAACTGACAAAAGACAAAACAATGGAGGCAGCAGGTTTATAAAGGTAAAAACATATTCTTTAGATTGACTTCACCCTATCCAGATCTAGACCCATTCTTTAGATTGACTTCAACCTATCCATATCTAGACCCATTCTTTAGATTGACTTCAACCTATCCAGATCTAGACCCATTCTTTAGGTTGACTTCAACTTATCCAGATCTAGACCCATTCTTTAAATTGACTTCAACCTATCCAGATCTAGACCCATTCTGTAGATTGACTTCAACCTATCCAGATCTAGACCCATGCTTTAGATTTACTTCAACCTATCCAGATCTAGATCCATGCTATTGACTTCAACCTATCCAGATCTAGACTTCATTCTTTAAATTGACTTCAACCTATCCAGATCTAGACCCACTAAATCACAACAACTTGGTATGGTCTTTAGTCAACTCGTGGCGGTCCCTGTTCTCTGTTCTCTGGTTGTAAATCTTGTGAATGACACGACAGTTGCCGACAGTAAAGGCTTTTAGACAAAGATGTAATTTGGAAATGAGGATCGCTTGTATTCTTATCCTAGCTTAGGGCGTATCATTACGGTGAAGACTTCCTTGATCAAACTATTCCAGAATAGTCCAAGCCACATGAAAAGGTATTAGATATTAAGTTCAATTGTTTGCAGAAATTGCAACGCAGGCAAAATTGAAGATGAATTTCATGTACTATTTATATTTAAAATGGATCACATTTAAAGGGGCAGTTGCACGTTTTTCGTGGGAATATAAGGTGATGTCAGGAAAATGAAAATAAGTGGTTCCAATTGAAAAACAATGTAGCTAAACTAAATCGAAAAAATTACGTGTTTATGTGAATCTTCAAACTTTGTCCTCTGACTATGGCTGATTGGCTTTTGCAATGAGATTTATGACACTAATACATTTAGGAGTAACATACAATTATCAGTGAACATTTAAATAAATAAAAATATCAAAAAACGTGCTACTGCCCCTTTTAGAAGCAGATGTTTATCATTTGTAACATTACCTGTAAGATATAAACAAATGTTGTAAAATTTGCTAATTAAAAACATACAGATGCTCTTTAATCTCTTGCAACTTTTTAAAACATGTATTCATTGTAATAAAAGTAGCAGCCACATGAACCACTTAATACATCAAATGTACTTGTACGATAGCCCATTAGGCCTGAAATACTTAACAAATGCATCAGAAGCTTCTTTAGGGGGCATTTAGAAGTTGGGATGATGATAATGAAGAAACATATATGGATGACAACTTCTTTATTCACGATATGCATCAGTCTTCAATGAATGAGGAAGTTGTCATCCATATATGTTTCTTCATTATAAATGAATCTGAAAGTTCTCAATCTGTCCCTGGGTTGATGTAGTGTGGAGCATCGAAACATTCGTCCCTTAGCAACCTAGACTATTTTACAGCATGATATCCGTACGTAATAGACAGTCCTATCGGTGTATATTTTGTGGTAGCGAAATCTTTTTCTGTCCTAAGTTGTCAAAAATAAATCAGCAACAATGTTGCCCCTGTTAACATGTTAGTGTAGTAGTAGTGTTATAATCATGTACTAAAAGCATCAAATGCATAAACTGAAATACTCCCTTGCATTTCGTTGCCACAAAAAAAAAAACCCGATAGGACTGTTCCTTGAAGTCAAGAGACCGGTTTGGATGATGCCTGGTGCCAGAAAAGGTGCCTGGACAAGAAACTGCCTGTGAAGTTGATTTGGCTGGACTATAACTGCTTGTTTGTAGGCTTTAAAGATTAGCAAACTTACGAGGTGAGAATATGACCCATCACAGTTTTTGTCGAAGCTCGGCAGTAAATAACTTGATAAACTGTTTCAACACAGTAAACACTTTTATTTAATCAAGTTTTGCTTTTGGAGACGGTCTGAACGAACCGAACAAGTCAGTCGAAAATGATTATTGATCTAGAAGCACCGAATGTTGATACAATACATTGGAGGTCAGCATCTTCTTAGTCATGGGTGTGCGCAAAGCAGACTCTGGTGTCAATAAACAATCTAGATTCTCTTTGCACCGAGAGCATTGAACCCAAACCATTGAGATATAAGACATCCCTGTATAATCGTCTATTGTTTATACTAGACGGTTTATTACCGTATTGATCTTCAGTATCAACGTCTTTTAGATATGCTATAGGCTATATTTGTTTCTATGAATTCGTATTTGAGCAAAGGGGCAATTTTATTCAAAATTAATGTCCTTTGATGACTCATGGGATACCGTTTGCTCGACAGTTCCAAGGACGGCATAAATGGCGAGGTCAGAGTTCAAGGACTTGTCCCATGTTCTTAGCGCATGGAGGGGAAATCTACACCGTAACATGCATACTTGAATAATCCTTCGGAAATTGACTAAGCTAATTTTGGCAAGCCAATAATCCTTGATTGCATATTAATAAACAATAATATCATTCTTATTATATCCAGTCTTACATTAAAAAAAATAACTTCCGGTCATTTTTTGAGAGTTAGTGTCATTTCCTTTCATATCGACCACCGAAATACATATGATAAGTACACTCGGTATAAATGATTTTATGTTATCTACCCTCGTTGCCATCACTTTCGTTAAAATAAGTACAATCTCATCTCATATATTGCTGTTATCAAAGGTTTTTTCAAGTTTAAATCTAAGAGATATATCTTTTTAAATCACAATCATCTCATAACCATTTGGAAATACAAATGGAAAATCACAAATAAGCTGGTACGATAATGACAGGTACATCCTGTAGAACTAAGGTCACCACGACCTAGTTACTCCAATAGCAGAGCATCAAATCCAGCACCCTTCAAGTAACTTTATGATTGAGATCAATGATACTGCAGGGATATGTACACGATCTGCCTAAAAACACAACAATTTCCATGTTGTGCCTTCAAATATTAGATGACTTATTCCACAAATGCTTGATATATCATTATCTCAACAGAGGTTTCTCAACTTATAAAAATGTCAGCAAAATTATGTATTCACTAAGTTTGACAATATTCTTTGTGTTGAGTTTTACGGTGAATGTCCCTGAGAAATACCATTTGAGTTATTAACTGATCTTCAGTTTGACTGTATGTTGCACTTTGAGGAGGCATAATTTATCATGCCTAAATGAAGTAACGTCTTATCTCTCCGAATAAGATAATATTTAACCACCTGGAAAAACATTTTTAATTTCTTCACATTTATGCAATAAAAGTTATGTTTGATAATAATCCATTTAAGGGGCAGTAATACATTTTAAAGGGAATATAATGTAATGTCAGGAAAATGAAAATAATTGGTTCCAATTAAAAGACAAATGCAATGTATTCAAACTAAATGAAGCAGTAACAAAACAAATATATAATGTTAAGTTCAGCCATGCGATTCCTCTTTTTACACAACATGACTTAAAGGTGTTCACACGAAAATGGCTTCCATTGGACTTTATGTGGATCATTATAATCTGTTCTCTGGCTTGTGTAATGAGATTTTTTACATTGTCAAACATTTAGCATTAGCGTACAGTCATGAGTAAGAAATTGAAAATATAAAAGTTAAAAAAAGCGGGATACTATCCATGAAACAGATGAATATATTCAGCGTAAGGAGATTATCTTAAATAGTTTGGATATGTTATGATATCAAAAAGGGTCATTTTTTATTAAGTTTACCAATATTTTAATCATTCATTATGATGCAAGTTTACCTTAGCGTAACACTTAATACCCTAGACAAAGACATACGTCATTTCAGCAAGACTGACTCTGACGTATGATCAAATTGACATTGTATGTTCATTAACGCTATTTCGGAAAGGATCTGTCATAACAGGCTTATAAGAATAACGTTAGCGGTTATTGACCGTATGACATTACAACTGTAATCTCACCTCTTGATAGACGACACATGGAAGTAAACTCCCTGATTTTTATCGGGACGTTGTAACATAAACCATTGTCTTTGACGTCAAAGTGATTTCTCCGAGAGACATTTAAGAAGTTGGAATGGTCAGGCGAGCTGATAGGTGGTTTATTATTGCTCTAGATGATAATAAAACAACAACGTTTGTATTCATGGTATGCAACGTTTCAACACGATTTCTTCTTTCTGTCGTTATTAAAAAGGTTCATCGCAGAACATATAATCCGTATCTTCTATAAACAATGTTTGGTCGTCAGCTGTTTTTCCAAAGTTTTAAGGAGGCTATTTTGGTTAAACAACCGTAGCTAAATGAAACATGGTTAACAGTTAGCTGTTAAAATCGTCGCCTATTTAAGCAAAGTGGTCAAACCTTAAATAGAGCCTTGTACAAACGTTACAGAACCGAACGAGTACGTGATGACGCACAGATACGGCTACAGGTCGATATGAAAGGGACATGGACAGAGATCGTAGGAAGATAATCCTGGAATAACAAACAGTCATTATCTTCGTCTGTGTCTCAAATTGGTTTGACCGTACGTGCAGTGATTGCAGTGTAGAATAACCTGAAATGATCTGATGAAAATTGTTCAGAAGTATAATCGTTCACATTCCTCAAGCTCCTTCTGGATTTAGTTTGATCGTAGGATAAAATTTGATGGCAAAGCATCGACATTATAACTGCAATCTGCGATTAAGACTTTTGTGACAAAAATCCGTCATGCGGTATTTATATGATCGTTCTGATAGGTTCTTGTGTTAGCCTGATTTGATGAAGAAATTCATGTGCAGGTTAACTTAACAAGAACTGTTATTTATGTCTTCTATTTAATCTCATTTATCGTCTTACCAGAGTATTTTCATATCTTTAACTTCGTCCCATATGTCTGACCATGTGTTGCAACAAAACATCATTGCCGTTAAAAATAATTAAAAGCAAAACAGCAAATAAAAGCTCTTTTATATCCTTTCTCCAGTTCATAACTGCTCAAAATCTACACGATATAGTTTCTGTGAGGATAAATTGTTCAGGTTATTAGGGTTTGTCGGATGATTATACACCCGCTTCAAGTAAGCAAATGCAAAGTTCCATTTTGTATTGATGACAGGCGCAACTATAAATATATAAAGGAAGTGCCTTTAACATTTACACAATATGTAAGACGGTTATGGCTACGTAATTATCGGATTCTGAGATCTGTCTGTATTTTCAAAATGATTATATGCCAGGGAACTTGCCTTAACATTTAATAATTTTCAAGTAATAGAGCGCCATACACCCTGTTTGTATGTTCTATAGCTAGGTAAAAGTAACAAATTAATTTATAAAGGCTCTTTGGCACTGATGTAAAATATTGACATGAAATGTTAATTTCACAGCTTTTTTGGTAAATACATGAAACGGGTAAATTGTCATTATTAACTAATTTTGATTGCCTCCAATCAGACATCTCCCATTCTATCCGACAAAGTCGGCGTAATAGAACAGAGGCTAAACAACATGACTTGATCTGCCTCTGTGTGGAGAGAATGCTGCAGCTGTGAAGTAAGGGTTCATTTGTGACGACATTATGCATTAGATATTAAATAGTTCCTCTTGTTTCGGACAACTTATAGATATAGATACGAACATGTTTTGTCCGTATTTATATTTTTCGTATATTTACCTACAACTACATTCATATTTTATCTTTATTGCACACATACCAATAAAATATTGGCTACTTTACATGATAAAACAATGCTGAAATGGTTACAGAGAAGCGCACCTAAAATCGGTCAAAGCGACAGCACATATATATTTTTCTATATGATAGCTTTTTATGATAATAATTGCTTTCTTATACTGCACATATTCATGTCAAAGCATGTATTATTACCCTGGAGGAACAGTATGTTCGGTGTCGCCGATCAACAAGCGCTCTATGCGACCTATAGGATACTATATCCCCTTGATTAGGTTCCCATTTGTACAGCTGAGTGAAGTGAGTGCAATGTGAATGAGGTGCCTTGCCAAGGACACAAGACAGCGTATGGCCCAGGTCACAATTGTTTAGTATCTCCGAATCGAACTCGGAACATTTTTTGTGAGAGGCAAGCTTGCTAACCACGTGCATAACACGAGTGTGTCCCATTAAATAATAATGTTTATGATGAAATACGTGGCCACAAGATCCAATATAATGTATACAACACTTTTAAAAAACAGTAGATTTCAACTTCTTTTTGTACGTACCAACATATATACATTGATAACAAAAGTAAAAATCAAACCTGAGTAATAAAGTTTAAGCCGAGATGATTTCAAACAAAGGTCGACGATGAAAATTGCAATATGAAAACCGCTTACTGAAAATTTTCAATCAATGGAAATTACGCCAATATTATGCACAGGCTTAAACCTGCCTTGTACTGCGTACCTTGTACTGCGTGGGTCAACTTTGTTAAAAGAGACAGGATATAGGTCGTCATTACAGCTTATGTAAATGAAATACTTGATCAATATCTTTATAGGAAAACCAAAAGATTAAAACAACAGTTCGCATGTAAAATCCCAAAAGAGCGAGTTTATACGTGTGTCACTTATACAATACAACGTCATCGATTATTGACGTCGAATCTAGGAAACCCAAATCACTAAACAATGCGATTCAGTAATTTCGTTGCGTCTTATGTCGGATCTCTCATAAACGTAGTTAAATCAAAAGAGGTTAAGGTTCATAATCTATTAGATGAATTAATTTCTTATTATCACTTCCTTGTTTTAAGGTCTGTCTTTGCTATTTAAACTTAAAAATAAACCTGATTTATACACATTTACCGTTTTGGCATGCATAAGATTTGGCTCGAGATATTTTGGTAGCATTCTCTCCCCACAGAGGCAGATCAAGTCATGTTGATTTAGCCCCTGTTATATTACGACGAGTTTGTGGGATAGAATGGGCAATTGGAGGCAATCAAAATTAGTTGTGCAATCAGCGACGCTGTTCTTAAATCATCATTTTGGCTACTGAAACAAGGCAAAGGCATTGCCATATGAACCACCCTTTCCATGCGAGAAGCCTTGTTATTTGATAAAGAAATTCAAATTTCTTTAGATGAAAGTTTTTACCGCCAGGGGAAACTGCCGGATCCCACGGATTTCGGCGTAATACAACAGAGGCTTAATCAACATGACTTGATCTGCCTCTGTGGGGAGAGAATGTTTTGGTAGATGAACCAATTGAAACAAGAGCTACATGTATCTCTACGCCGACACGCTCTAGCTGCGTGGGCAGAGTCAGGCACGCTCCAGTGAGTTTTCGGGGACTCCTTAGAAGACAGGGTATAAAATGTCAAATAAAAGCCTATCCAAGATGCATATTGTCTCGATCTTATGATAATAACATTCCAATAGATAGCGTTAATGGAGATACTCATTTGTTTTTCTAAACAGAATGCAGTGTTACATAAGTACATCTGGTACAGAGTCTTGTCTACATACATGTAGGTCTATGAGACACATACTAAAACAATCATAAAAATCGTTAGAAATAAATAGCATTCATCTATTTCATTCACTTTTATACCTCAACAATTACCACGCATTCCATAGCTTTTTAAAACCAATGTCAACAGCTTCCTAAGGAACCCTGCAATACATTGGCTATCTTTGCAATCCTCAGTTATATTTACCGCAACGTTCTCTTTACTTAACTTTGTAAAGGCGTCATGACTGTACTTTGAACGTTCAGACCACCAGACCCCAGACCCTCTGGTTTTAATTGAAAATGTTGTTTTGATTTGTCTGTAAAAGAAAGCACATTACTCCTTTTCATATTCGTGACATATTTACTTTTCTAAAAGGAAGCCTAATTGTTAACATATTCAAGCTTGGAAATGGTTTGGTTGAAACGTAAATCACAAACAAACCACTTAAATGCAAACGTTTATGTTATTAACAATAAATAGAAAAACATTGATATGCGTTTCATTTTTGAGGAGTATATATACTTGACAAATGCACATGCATGAAACAGAGCTGTATTGATAGACTGCTATGAGGAAAAACTGATAGCACGGAATTTGTGTTGAAGCATGCACCAACCTCGACTTTACCACTTCTCGATTTCCGTTCAAAGATTGTTCAACAAAATAATAACGGGACTTGATTTTTTGTTAATTGGTCCAACAAACACCTTTAATTAGCCTTTCATTAAGACAGCGTAATTATCGGCTGTGAAAACCCACCTGGGTTAGGGGCCATAAAACTCGTGCGGGTGTGACGTAATATACAGACTATACAGAGTAACGCATCATCATTTCAACTGAAATACCGCCTAAATAATTGATGTGGATATCTTTTACACCAAATGCTTAGGAGTGTTACATCGTCAAATGATTTATCTAACTGAGTGGAACAACATGTATACAATATTGTAATCAGACTTTAATATAATTCAAAGAAAATAGTGAAATATGTTTGTGGTTATGTGAACTTTAAAATAACTATTGTCATTTGGGAGAAATCAGGGCCGTTTTCTATAAACAAATGGAACGGTGGTGCTTTATTAATCTCTGTGTATACAAGTATTATGTTAATTTTGCATTTACTGTGTATGTCTTTAAATTAGTTGTATGCATATTACGTTCTAAAGTTCTAATTTTCCGACAGCAGCGATATCTCTCGAGACGCCTTAGCAACCGGTAATAGGTGACATCAAGCTTTATCATAGCAACATGTCTATCGTTGCTTTGAGAGACGATGTCGAGTCTTTCTCCGTCCCTGCAATGAAATATTCCTTTCAGAAATACGTAATACAGATTTAGGATATCGAAGAAAGGAGCCTTACATATGGTCCATTTACGGGAATTGGGTTTACACTTTTATCCCTTCCAACTGAAATCAATGTATTTACCATACCACCTCTTGGAAAATGTATTAGATTTTTATTCCATATTTCAGATTTTGACAGGTAAATAAGTAGGATTTTAGTTGTCGAATCAACACTGGATTCAAACTATGTTATTTATAACATTTAATTAAACCTGCTTCATATTTTATTCAATATTGTCTACAGAAAATATATTGACTGAATTTAATAAATATAATAACTGTTGGATGTTTTGAATTATTCCGCTGCCTTACATTAGAGCTATTGTTCTGTGGGACATGTTTTTAGCCTTTAGTCACTTATTCAGAAATAATACGTTTTCTTTGTAGATTGGAACAGAAACGTGCGATTGATATCGAGAATTGGCAATCTGATCAAAAATAACACTTATAATATTATCAGTAATTTTGTAACTCATGTAGGTATAAGATAAATTTTCAGTTGATTGTTTTAAGCTTATAATATACATTTTTGTTAAATGTGCGGGTGTTTTCCCCCGACGAAATATCCTAGTATATATTCTCAGATGCGACAAATAGGACGAAAAAAAACAGAATTTATAGAGCAAGATCAGACTACACAACATAATACACATTCTGTTTTTCGTATCCGTTAAGTGCCTATACAATAAATCTTATCACTTTAGGCCGTAGAAACGCAAACATTTTTTGGCATTCATCCACTTATAAAATACGATTCTTAAAATTGTTATAGCTCACGAACAAGGAAATATTTCCATGACGATCAAATTGACATGGCAAACACGTGACAGGCTAAACTTGCATTGCAACCATAAGAGAAATATTCAGCAACAAGCACGGCGTGAAGACGGAGAAACAGGACATGTGAGTATGTCTTAATTAGTAAAATTATTTAGTACACTTATTTCTCTTATACAATTCGATGTATATTTCTCAATTTATGCAGATAGGGGTGCTTATGATATGCAAAATACGAAAGCCCCATTCTTGTTTATTGAAATGGAAATTGAAGTTGTCATTGCAGCAAAAGAACAAACATTTTGTTCACATTTCACGACAACAGCATGGAAAATGTTAGATAACAGGTGTCGATCTTTTTTATTCAACACTTATAGGCCACAGGCCTATATTACATTTGTTAAATACATTATTTACATATCTGTACAATTAATGGAACGTTATATCATTAAATACAAAAGTCATCATACCACATAATACCAGCGTTTGTATAAACAATGTACAATTCATTCTAAAATATCTAATCTACTAAAATCTTTCAGAGGTTTCGCCATATGCACAATATAAGATATAAAGGGGAAAGTCCGGGGAAACCCCGGGGAACTCCGGGAAAACTCACTTTGTACACTGTTAATTGTTTCTGTCAAGTGACCTTATCAAGACGTTTACTTTTAAGTTCTGCTTATAGTTTCTCATCAAGGATACACTGTTGAGTAGCCCTTATATGATCACAAAAGGAGTGATACACTGTTAAGATGTACTTTAGATACTCTAAACAGGTGTAAGTACACTTTTCAAATTTTTCACTTGAGGTGTCATATCTGTCAAGAACCAACACTGCAAGATTTTCTAAACGCTTCTTTGACATACAAAGAGATAAAAAAAATATTCTGTTGTTGAAAACAAAGCTCTTTCCTAGTTGTTAATCGTTTTCTGAAAATCTTTGTTGACCAAACAGTTGGGCAATTGACAAGATGTTAATCGTTTTCTGAAAATGTTCCTTGGTCAAACAATATGGACATTGATAGAGCTCTTGGAACTGTAGTACAAACTGTTGAAGACAGCCCTTTAACTTGAACAGTGTCTAGAGCGGGGGTAATGGAAAAACACTTCAAATGTGAAAATACTGAGTACAAAACGACAATACAAAAGCAACTATTTACATACCAATAAAGAACATAAGTATAGTAGGAGTAAACATGGTGTTTGATCGTATTCAATATAAACCAATCTTGAACTATTTCTTAACGATTATTAGCATATACAATAAACATTCCTTCGTATGTTATTTTAGAATTGGTACTGATTTACTATTTACTGATTACTATTGGTACTGATCTACAAACCGTTGTTAAGCGAGAGAACTGCAAGTACATATAATTTCATTTTCTAGAGTAGTACCTAATTAAATGATCAGAATCTTTTTTTCATTACTTCATAATACTTACGTAGTCTTCGGGTATATCAAATTGCATTTTCATTATTAATTCTTTTCTCCTTACATGTATATATAATTTTAAAAATAGTACCGTTAACAACAGTTTTTACTCATTTCTTATTTATTTATTCACGTTTACTGTTGCCCATTGTCAGTATACACACGGATCAATTAAAGACCACTGAATGAACGGTTGCTATGAATTCATAGGTGAAAAGAATATATATAACCCTTCCTTTTCTAATCAACACGTGTTGATGAAACTAACTGATCTTAAAGTTTAATGATGCCCATATTAGTTCCCAATATAGACAAGGCTCGGTCACCAAAACGATTTCCAAACAATCAAATGACCGAGTGTACTGTCAATAACGTTTTCTATAAAGGAGATATTTACATATGTACTTGATGAATTTATAGTCGCGCAGGTGCGTGTGTAAATATTCATTACTTCATAATACTTACGTAGTCTTAGGGTATATCAAATTGCATTTCCATTAATTCTTTTCTCCTTATATATAATTTTAAAAATAGTACCGTTAACAACAGTCTTTGCATGTTGGTCTCAGCTGTTTTTATTTTCATATCAAAATTCACAGAAGTACTTATACGGTTCAACCTCTGTGGACCCACATCACCTTTGATCTTACTAAATTGCAAATGGACTATTATATAACATAGGTGGCAGATATCATCCACAAGCGAAAAATAGTAAACATACAAATATAATAATTGTTGTAACGTCTTTGAGAGAAAACGAAGCTGATGCTTCAACTTTAAATTTGCTTCAGAAACCAGATGTATTGCTTACCCTACCAGAGGCAGTGTGTATCAATTTGTATGAAGAGAGGTTAGCGATGAATTCATTGTTGCTGTTATAATCAGTTGCGGGGTCCGAGGAGGACAATTCGAAGACAATTCCAGTAGTACGTTATTTGGAAATTTGATAGTTTCAATTTTACACTGATAATTGTACATAAATGCTAAATGTATTATTTTAAAAGTGTCAAAATCTGATTACACAAACCAACCATCCCTAGTCAGAGAACAAATAAATAAAGATTCACATAAAGTCCATTGGCGGCCATTTTGTGTGAATACCTTGAATTCATTTTATGTAAGAAAAAGGAATCGCATGTTTAACCTTTACATTTACATTACCTTACATTCGCCCTAAAATCCATAGATCCGTATTTCTTGGATAGTGGTTTCAGATGAGACAACGGATGGACCAAGGGTTTATCTTCCCTATTATTTTACCATGAAGTAATATATTTTTTTCATGTTGACTTAGAAGGCAAAATCCTTCCCAAATTTAATTGTCGTGAAATTGGTCCATAAATATTTGACAATATCTTGTGCGCCATGATAATACAAACACTGATCTAAAGAATGATCTAATGTGGACTTTAATGTAAGTAGCACTTATTTTAAAACGATGGGGAATTTGAATTCCTTTATATGGAAATGGAAATGCCAATATTCATATATCAAACCACACCTTTTGATTCACTGTAGACATTGAGTAGTTATAGCCTACTTGTGCCTAAAGTCTGTGTCATACTGCTTCAGTTGATATGGTAAATTTCCTCGATGTGGATGTGAATAAATCTCGCTTTTCACCAGCCTATTCTATTTCCTGTGTGCTATCTAATTACTGTCTCATTAATCTTCTATTGTTTCCTGTTCTTCGTTATGTTATCAGGACATTGAAAGGGCCGAATTAATCACTTTCATTTGATTGTCATATATTATGTCTGGTTTTGAGTGTTTGTAAATGTCATGAGCGAAACAACCCTGTGTCCGGCAGGAACATCATTATGCCCAAAACACTACTTTAGTATGCACTTTACTGACGGAATCTTAAGTATGGTTGATACACAGGTTTAGCAGTTTTATTATGATTGAGGCGCCAGTCTTTAAACATGCTTTGAATGTCTGTCCATGTCCGTGTATAGATTCACATTTTGCTGAATTAGAAATAAAAGTTTGAGTTTTGGCATCAATCAATTTAGTTTTTGGTACATTTTGATTGTTAGAAAATCAAAGGTAGAGCAATTGTAATTGCAGCTATTCAGTCTTGCAATTATTTGTCACCTAACTTGAAATGAGAACTTGTTGGTTTAAGTATTCTAACAGAAAATTTCAGCATTTTAGAGATTTCACTGAACATTTAATAAATAAATGGATTTTAACAGATTGTTAAATGTAAGTACATATACGCTAACTTATCTTATCAAGGTACCTGCGGATCTAAGTTCATCTCTGAGAGAAAGAGTCAGTCATTGATATAAATTTGAAAATGTGAAGAGTTTATGAAAGTTCTTAGCTTGGTCATTGCAACAAAAATTCAACATGCAAATATATTTGATTTTATATCGACATGTATATACCTGTCTAAAAAAGTAGTTTTTTGGTTAAATGTAATTATTTGCAGTCACCATTGACAATTCACCATAGCTTATAATTCCTCTTTATAGCCAACGCCTAACAGTATAACACTGTAAACACGAAGTTAACTGCCCTGATCTCTCTATCCACCAGGTGGTATATAGTTATTCCCTCATTTTCCCTCTGGAACCCAACAACAAAATAGAGGAGAAGGAGTAACGACCAGTGAATTATCAACGTTGAGTAAAAATATGACATACAACCAAACACGTACATGTACTATTATTTACATAGTCTTCTGTTGTCAATTCCCGGTAGGCTGATGCCACAGAAAGAGAACCCGAGCTCGGGGTAGCATAGCTCTCCCAAAATAGAGCATGGGGTCGGCGAAAAAAATCAGTATTTGGCCAAATGACTTGTGATCTCCACGAGGAGCTCGCCAGGACCGTAAGGGTCGCCAACGACAACCTGACACACCAGAACACCATGAACAGATAACAAATTTTAATGAAGGTAAACCAAAAAGAGAAACCCATAAAACGAGTCATGTACAACCTAACAAGGAGGCTGGTTCCCTCTTGAACAGGGGAGCTGCCGGAGCCGGCTGTTGCGCGAAGACGTAAACCCCAACAGGGTAAAGGGTAGAGAAAAAGATCTCTCGTGCTCATGAGCTGCTACATTCTTGGCCAAGGTGGCTGAACATCCGTCCCGGACATTGGACTGAAGTAAATCTTCTTGCAGAGCGTAAAGCTCTGATATCCTGGCGGCTGAACCAATGGCTTCTCCTGATGGCAGTCTTAACAGTAAGACGTAGGATGGAAAGAGAAGCAAAGATAGAGACTATTTAGATTTAAAAGAATTCAACTGATGGAATAGCAATCTTAGAGCGACTGAGAAAATAGACATGAGTATGACATCACGCCACCTGGTGGATTGGGAGATCAGGGCAGGTTACTCTGTTTTGTGTTTACTGTGAAAGTGGTATTATAGGCTATGGTGAATTGACAATGGAAGATTATGTAATCAGCTAAAGATCTTTCTAGTATGATAGTGGTCATTGGACGCCTACTGTATTGATTTTCTCATGCAATTGTACCATTGACCATGAATACTGAAATTATTCATTCTGATTGTTTTAAAAAAAACCTAAAAATGTAAATGATTCCGTTCATTTATCAGTGACAGTTATACGCCTTTCTTCATAATGTTTGAAATAGCATAAATGTCACTTACGTATCAGGAATATTTTCCTTTTAAATCAATTTTTGACTTCGTAAATTGACTATCATTTAATTGTCATTTTTCCATAGTTAATGAAAGCTTAAGATATGCGTTATTGTTATCATCGTAAGTAATATATCTGAGAATGAAGTGACAATAAGAACAAAACACCAAAAGTGATCAAAACAAGTATTTCCTTATTCACTTCGTTCAATTAAGAAAACTCATTTGCAAAATGAAAACGTTATTAATAAATAATTTATACTAAATATTGAATTGTCATTTTTCAGGATGAAGAAACTAAACACCCTTTTTACTTTGATGATAACTATCCTCATCGTTGGAAACGTTACTTCAAAACCTGACTGTCCTCCATGCAGATGTATGGTTGATACAACTTATGGTGGCGTCAAAGCAATTTGCTCACATCTAAACCTTACAAGTATTCCACGAACTCTCCCATGGAATACCACAACACTGCTGATCAGAGAAAATAAGTTAAACAATCAATCACTGCCATTTCCTGCCTTTAGGCACCTTAAATATCTAGATTTGACAGATAATAATATAAGGAAAATAGGCAATCAAGTATTCACGGGTCTCACACATTTGGAAGTGCTTCTCCTCGGTTACAATGCCCTCTACACTGAGAACCATGTATTTGATCCTCAATTTCTAAAACCTTTAACGAGTTTACAAAACTTGTCATTTCAAGATGTATATTCACTACATGTACTTGTTCCCAATATGACATATGAATGCACATCATGTCCCGATTCTTTGCAATTCCTATACATCGATTTCCTTTCTTGTAGATTCGGATCTTCGTTTCTAAAACTAAGGCGCTTGTCAATGCTTACACTCAATCCTACTGCATGCGAAATCCCAGTCCTTGACACATATACCTTTCAGTATACGCCATATTTAGAAATACTGAAGATATCGAAATGTGAGGTGCAATACGCGAAACCTGGAATGTTTGATTCATTGAGAAAATTACGCATACTGTCTATGGACATTACTTTAAATTATGGAAATGAATTTCAGGCATTCATGGAAGTAACCAAATCACTTCAGTACTCACCATTAGAATATATAAGTTTTTCAACCCGTCGCACTTTTGTGTCCTATCCAGACATGTTCTCATATCTGGAAAATTCCTCACTTCGGGAGCTCCACATCAGCTGCGCAAATGTTCCATTGATACGGCGGGAAAACTTCAGGAAACTTCCAAAATCACTCGTTGTGTTAAGCCTGATAAACATTTTATATGACTTCATATTAACTGAGATCAAACATCATCCTTCACTGAAAACTCTCGATTTGTCAAAACATGGAATTCGTGACAGGGACTTCACTTTAGAAAACTTATCTCCGGTTCTAGAAACTTATATATGTAGGAAATGTTCACGTTTACTGTTAAGTGTTCCTATTTCAAAGAAAAATATAAAACATTTCATTACGCCTCGAAATGGTATAGACTCCTTTAGTAAATATGTAATGAAAAGCTTGTCTAAGGTTGAATACTTTGATTTAAGCAACAACCGGTTTTACAATTTCCGAGTTTATCACAACAATTCAGTGACTTCTCTCAATCTTGCATATAATCGTATTGAAAATTCTCTAACAGGTCCAAAATCGGTCGATTTACTATCGTTGTTTCATCTGAAATTGTTGGATTTATCTCACAATGGTGTTTCTCTTGTGTCAAACTATGCTTTCAAGAATTTACTTAGTGCTGAATTGATAAATCTTAGCAATAATCACATAAGTTCCATCAACGTTAGGCTTGTAAATTTGAGTAAACTAAAGGTGTTAGACCTCAGCAGCAATCAGATTCGTATGATCGGAGCGGACATGAGGCAAGACATATCAAAACTGCCCAGGGTCAAGCTTCATTTGGAAGGAAACCCTCTGGTTTGTGGCTGTGAACAACTTGACTCCCTTCTGTGGATGAAACAGAACCCAGAAAAAATAAATAAAATTGCATCTCTTCAATGTCGAATGTCAACAGGGGATTACAAAACTTTTGATAGACTCGATCAAATAATTGATAACCTGGAGTCTGAGTGTAAACCTGACTTTGTTAAAATCACAGTTTCAATTGGTGTTACAATCAGTGTCATAACTATTGTTGTCTGTGTTCTACTCTATCGTCACAGATGGAAACTGAGATATTTGTACTATGCTGGGAGACGTGGTTATAGACAAAGATACAACAGGGGACAAGTTAACCAGGAACAGTATGAATACGATGCGTTTGTTTCATATGATGACAGGGACCGACGATTTGTTATTGATGAAATGATGCCTGAACTTGAAGAAAAACATGGCCTTAAATTATGCATTCACCAGCGTGATTTTTTGCCAGGGGAGGTAATCGCTGACAACATTGTCAATGCCATTCAAAACAGCAGGAAGACGATAGTGGTTCTCTCCCCTTCTTTCCTTCAGAGCGAATGGTGTGAGTTCGAGTTCAACATGGCCCGGATGGAAGGCGTGACCCGCAGACAGGACGTGGTGCTGGTGTTGTTGTATAAAGACGTGCCCACGATGAAGCTCTCAAAAGATATGGCCATGATGTTGAAGCGCAATTGCTACATCGAATACAACCACGAGTTGTTCAACAGAGAGATGTTCTGGTTCCTTGTGCAGGAATCAACTCGGATAATCATGCCCCGAGACTGAAAAAGTATCTCGCAGTTCAAAATACAAAACATGAGGATTATACCCCAGTTTGTTTGACTTGGAACTATAACATTACCTTAAATGAGCAGCTGTAACAAATTCTATAGACATGTCAGATATGCTCAGTAAAATAAGACGTGGCATAAATTGACAGGAAAGGAATATCTTGATTCTATTGCTTTGATGTTTTAAGCACCGATAACATGTTAATAAAAACCCTTTGAACAACTCAATATTCGGTTAAATTCACCAAACAATCACCAACATTTTCATATTTTGCCTCTAGGATACTACTGTGGCGTTGTATATGTTCTATTTTTGTAAATATATTCAGACCTTTTCGACGATCGTGATTGTTTAAAAGTGTAGATTACATTTCAAAGAAGCAAAACTTTGATTTTCGAAAGGTTTGTTGCGTTATGGTTAATAGCCATTTGCTAACGTATAACTATGTTAACAGGAAACTGTCTTTTGTGACAAACTAAAGAGGTATTTGCTGTTAGCACTGCATGAAATCAATTTGCTACTTTTGCAAGATAGATATGGAAATCATAATCATAATTCATGTAAATAGAAAACGAGTTATACATCCTTCACCTGTATTGAAGAAGATATATACATTTAAAATAATGGATTGACATAGATTAATTGTTTGCATGGTAGCCTTGTCAATGTTTATATATAAAGTATATGTTGTGATGAAATCAATCGATTCCTGTATTATTCTTATGAACATTATTAAATGTTTTTTTTTATTTAAATCATTCGTGTCAGGTTTGTTTGTTTGGATTTGTTTACTCCCTTTATCATCGATCTATTTCCATGTATTATAAAACTGTCTACTGAAATACTTCACTGATAAATGAGCAAGGAAAAATTCCGGATATGCTCCTTTTTGGAGCTCGTTTTTCAATTGAAATCAAAAATAGAAATATATGCATGTGATGCCTTGTCAAGTCCTCTCCTTCAACTCTTAATCAAACCTCATGATTTTAGCCTTTCTCTCCAGTGAAGCCAGAGGAATTCCATAAAGGTAAATATTTTAGGAAAATACATGTAAGCATAAAAAAAGGGTGCATTCCATCTATAAGTCTAACCTCATTTTCGATCTCATAACATGATACTGAAAGATTTTGAGGTAGAGGCCGGAAATGGGCCAAACTCCCCATAGACACTAAGTTCAAATTGTTTTGATGGTAACCTAAAAAGATAAAAGATTCAGAATAAACTCCACCACTAGATCTAAAGACATGTAATAGAGTATTAACATATTTTGAGATGTGGCGGAGCCGAAGACAGTAAGTCTCCTGCAAATCTTTGCTCGGAGACATTATGAAAGATAAACAAGTCATTGATCTATTTTCAACAGAAAGAAGTTTGTTTAAACGATAGACTCATTACTGATAAGTGAGTTTCACACCAGGATGTATACTAAATTATTCAACAATACCATTAAATACAAATCACAATATAGTCGCGAAGGACCACATAATGATTCACCTTTTTATTGTGATGATATATTTCACAATGAAATGGTCAAGACAATAGAGTTACTGAGAATAACTGCATAATATGGGATATCCGTTTTTAGTTAGGGTTAAGAGACCGTGGGATTTGCAAATAATGATGAGATGACGATCTGTTCTCAAGTAGAAACAGTCATTAGCAATGATAAATGATTGAGGAAGTTAAACATATTCGAGTTTTTCCACAAACGGATTCAGTGTTTTATGTGCCGAAGAAGATTAAGCATTTGGCAATTTCTAATAAAAATCAAAGGTTTAAATCAATAATTTACATGTAATGAAGTATGGTTATTATTCAAACTCAGGTGAAATTGGCACAGCGGTGTTAATTATTTTTTGTCAAAATGTTATATTTCGCACTTGTGACAGGAAACGATCGTTCTTGAGCGATCTTAATATTTTATCATAAAAACGTTAGGACTTCTGAAAGCCTGTATTTATTGAAGGTTACTATTGTTTTTCCGCGTCCATGACATCTGCGACTTCAATACAAACGACCCAATTGATCACGTATGACGTTCTGTATGTATTATATACTCTCGTTTTAACCTTTTTACAAGTAATTTTGAATAACTTGAATAATCCGAGACGACGTACTGCGCATTGATACATAATGCGAATGAGGCGATTACCTAAAACACGCTCGACTGGTGATTACATACCTCAATTATATTTCTATATTCTCATTTTTCTGCGTAGTTAAACGAAAAATAAAATTTTTTAGTGTGAAAACAAAATAACCTGATAAAAGTAATGCCATTGTCATTAATAATATAGTCCTGAATATGAAAAACGTAAAGTTCAGGGTATCGAGCGACGGGCTGCAATCAAACGACGTCACCATGAAAATGATGTCATAATCGTTGTCGGCTATGACGTCATAATGACGAGTATCGCTAGCGGAATTTGGTTCAGGATTTTCTTTTTTTTGCAGTTTCTTTACTAATGATAACTCTATTTTCTTACTATTTTATTTTCCAAGTCATGTTAAAAAGTTGTTTTTTACCAATGCTTTGAGATACATTAAATTGATGTTTTAATTAGAAAAATGATTGTTACTTGCGGAAAATTCCGAGAATTGCCGAAGCTTAAAACAAGTAGAACCGGCAGGCGTGCAATAGGGATACTTGAGTGCAATACGGAATTTGTATTACTATCCTAAGATTACATGAGTATATAATAAAGAGAGCATTGTCTCAACGGTTTGCCCACTTAAAGACTATATGCAGAATGACAAGTATATTCATGAGAACATGAGCATAACCGGAACGATTTCTTGAAAACTCGTCGCACGAGTTGATGTTGAAAAATTGTTGTTACGTTGTGCCTCCTCAAAGCTATCCATCATGCGCGAAGAGGTAATCAGTTGAAGTAGAAATTGAACCGACCGGAAGCGTTTCCTGTCTGAGTGTTCTATATCCTTATGTTTACTTCTTCATCTGACGGGACGAGGAAGGGTGCCAATGCTTGACTGGTTAAGACAAGCTTGTTCAAGAGAGCGCGAACAACATTTTAACACCACAAATGTCTCTAAAATGGATCGGGTGCATGAATGTGATCATTGTGATCCACCACTAGATCTAACGACATGTAATAGAATAATAAAATATTTTGACCAAGTGAGCTCATACCTTACAATGTTCGGAAAAGGACTGTTTTATTGAATATTGTACGTCATCTGATAACTTTTAATGATAAAAGAGGTCAGAAATGATGATAAATGTTATTTATCGAATAGTTTGAAATAAAAACACTTGACAAGAGTGAACGAGGGATTTTTTTATACACCTTTAGAATACTTTAATGATGACTCTGAAATAATTTGAATGTAAAGGCTTAACCAAAAACTCAAGATTAAAACATCAACAAATAAAAAATATATCATTTATTGATGAACTAGCTAGGATGGCTTTCCAGGTATTTGGACGTACGAAGAGTCTCATTCGAGAAAATGGAAAGCATTTAAGCAATGCAAGGGAAAACAAACCTTGCACTTGTTTCGCAACAAACGGTTAAAAACGTTCATGGCGTCTCCCTTTCTAGCGCACGAACTCGGATAATGCGAACAGAGGTTGTATCAACATGTTGGACTTGACATATCATTGTGGAGATAAAATGCCTTATGTTATGCTTTATTGCAAACGGGATACGACTAGTTGAAAATCAATCATTTAACAGTCTGATTAACTAGCGATATATGTTCAATGATGGACACAAATTATTTTTTTATACATTTCCGGCAATAACAAGAAATGAGACATATTGCCCTGCGTGACCGAGGACAAACAAAACATATATCGACACTAATTAAAATCGTGTGCTATTAACTATGTAACTCTAGTCCTATCAATCGATCTGATAATCTCATACAGTCACTTTTTTGTACTAATATACATTGCATCTTGGAAAAATCGAATATGTCAAACTTCCTTAATCATTTATTAATGCTAATGACTTTCTCCACTCGAGAATGAATTTAATGTTCGTATGATTTGACGTGTCGCACCACGTTTGAATATTGAATGTAGTTAAACGAATACAAATCATATATTTTATGTTTTTACTTAACTGCATAACTTTAACTAGTCATTGAATTTCGACAAACATTATATGAAACATAGGCGGTTACATTGTATTATTTTTATGTCCTGTTTGCTTAAAATGCGCTGTTTACACCTTTTAAACCTACGCTTGAGGTTTAATATGCCAAAGTGCGGTATCGATACGTCACATAATTTTGGATAGTATCACTTGGACATTTCATTGCAATTATTTCAAAATTTCCCAATAGGTGATTTTACATAGGACATTTTGACAAGGGTAACATTCTTTTGTTCAGCAGCTAAAAGCTTTGATTCATTCTATACAATATAAAGCAACTCAACGTTGATACGAGGCATGTCAACAAACTAAAACGCCTAATTGATAAAAGTTACGAAATATACCATTCTTTCATTTGATGATCATTGACATTATACAATTATAGACTGGTGATGAGGTCAATACCTGTTTTTATAGACCCGAGGAAAACAATATTGACCGAGGACGAAGTCCGAGGTCGATATTGTTTTACTCGGGTCTATAAAAACAGGTATTGACCGAACTCACCAGTCCATAATTGTTTTATTATGTCTCGGTCAAGAAAATCAAGACATAATGGAAACCTACAGCAATGAGCGGCATTTGGGCTCGATTGTTGGCGAGGACGGGTCAATGACGTCATGATAACAATAGCATGACGTCATGAAACAACGGTTTGACGTCGTCGACTCTATTTTTATTAACTCAAGTCAATATCACTTTTGGTCGGACTCGGGGTCACGGGGGTCAAGTCAATATCACTTTCTGTCGACTGTCACGTGACCGGTTCTCGACCAATCGGATCGCCGGAAAATTACGCTCACATAATAAATTGTGTTATTCAAGCAATAAGTCTTTGTATTCTGTGAGTCAATAACATAGCTGTAACAGTTGACATAGAATGTTACCGTTCTCTAAACAAATGGTTAGTTCTTAGTTAAACCTCCAAACTGCCGACGTCTAACCATTAATTATGTATACATAATGATGGACAATTATTCATACACAAATTAACGAATTCTGTTATGAGCTATATATTTAAGTCACACACTGATAAACATTGCATTTTGGGACCTTAAGTTGCATGAAATTAGGATTAGCATTTAATATTCGAGAAACTACATTATCTTCAAGATGCAAATACATGCTTGTTATAACTGATATGAATATTGATTTAAACACTTTTCCAATTACCGATCAAATACAAGGGAAAATATAAAAAACACCAAATATGTCACCAAAATTTGGTTCATACAAGTAACATATTCACTGCCGTGTGACATACATGAATACCCCATTTCGATTAATTATAGGAAAACATGTATCGATTTCATGAATAAATAAACGAAGTTTGTATATAATGGCAGATCGGCAAGATAAACAATTTCTTAGATATAATTGCTTGGGTGATATTTAATGTCCTGGTAGTTTACTTTAATCATGATCAGCTATTCACTAGCTACAGATCTATCCGGCTCTTGGATAATTAATATCATTTTCCTTTATAACTATAACATTTTCACTGAATTGTTAAAACAAACTGTTCTGGCTACACTACAGCCTGACATTTAACTGTTCTTCACTTATACTGAGCAAAGTGTAAAGAAGCATTGCAATTGAAATTTTACCATTTTTGAACACATGCGATCTCTCGAAATAAATCCTGAATATCATTTATTTTTTATTGATAAACTTTTTTGGACGTATATTAGCTTATGTCTCTGAGATTTTGGGGTATTAAGAAGAGGATGAAATATTGTAATTCTACATTTCAAAAGGCAATATGATATTATCAAATTAAATACAATCTGTGGGGTTGTTATTAGTGTTTGTATGAGGAGAGGGTAAAGTATTGTATTAAAAAATTGGATGCATCAGATGGAATGGCAGATAGTAGTTCCAAATATATTTGAAGCAGGAGTCATTTATCATTCATAAAATGAAAAATAATACATATTCAATCTATTCGATTAATCTTATACCAATTATCTTATTCATCAGGCTGAATTCTCTCCCCACAAGTCATATCCGAGTAACTGAGAAGCTGCCTCTGTGTTAACGTTCAGACTGGTGTGATGTTCATATTTATAACTCTACTAAACCCATATGTGAATGTGAATGTGCCTTAAAGGGGCAGTAAGACGTTTTTTGATAATTTTATATTTTAAAATTTTCACTGATAATTGTAAGTTAATTCTTACTGTATTATTTTGAAAATAATGTCATTAGACTAGCCAATCATCCTAAGTCAGAGGACAAAGTATGAATATTCACATGGCGGCCATTTTGTGTGAACACCTTTTTATTCATTTTGTGTAAAGGAAAAGAAAAAAGAATCGCGTTGCTAAACTTAACATTATTTATTTGAATTATTACTGCTCCATTTAGTTAAAATGCGTTGTCTTTCAATTGGAACCATTAATTTTCATGTTCCTGACATCACCGTATACTACCCCTAAAAACGTGTTTCTGCCCCTTTAAACGTGCATTGAATGACGCGTTTGCAAGTGAACATATACCTCTCTGTAGTTCACCCAACGCTGTACACAAAACAATGTTAATCCGACAATATCTACTATACTCAACCAATCTTCGTCGTCTCTTAATGGAACATTACCCGATTGCTTCCTTGGAACGGAAGCAACTATGACGCAAAAGCAAAAGCTTACCGAACTAAACCGTGTTCAATCTGTGATATAGTTAAATCGTTCCATTATAACGTTCGTTATAAATTAATGTGTTTATCAAACGATATATGTGTTTCTGATATTATTCTTTAAGTTAATGCATTAGATATAAAAGGACAAATTATGTTGACAGTGATTTCAGATATATTATGAAGTTATGTTTTTTCCCATATGAACCCCACACGAAGGTTTTTTACTACTTACATTATTTTTTAATGACGCAGACATGATATGCTGTACGATATAACGATCCAAATAGAATCTGTAAAATGTGCTTCCTGTTTCCAGATGAAACTACACAGTAGGCGGATATTGTCAAGCTTACAACATCAGTACTTAATGTATGTGTTGTAATGTTGCCAATTACATTGCTGTACATGTATTTTTGTTTTGCGTTATTAACATGCAAAGGCAGAATGTACTGTTTTAATCATTATTATTATAATGCAATAGTACCATTTCTCCTTTTGAGGCTTCCTGAAAGAGTGTCATTCATAGAGTAACAAAAACGTATCATAATGTACAATTGTTATTGACGTCATGCCCCAAGGTTTCGTGACGCCACTCAAAAACTACACTTTGATGTTGAATTAATATTCACGGAAACAATACTAGAAGAGAACAAAAGCTCACTCTCTTCACAGAGAAAATATGTATTGAAAGTCTTCTATCGAGTGATTACAAACATTCATACAAGTTAACAAAGTAATGAAAGGAATGAAGACTTCAGAAAACATTTGCTTGAGATAAACTCAGTGAAAAAAATCCGTTCTAAAGTTCCTAGCTTTTTGTCTGACCTAAGGAATATTAAGTATGCTTCCTATCTGGTCAATTTTTAATCATTTTATCTTAAATAAATTTTAGACATTTCTCTATTTACATAAAAACTTGTTTTAGCTTATTAAGAAAACATGTAAATTTCAATTGCAATATATTACTTCAATGAGTAATCGTAACTATTTGATTGTCAAACACGAAAAGATGTGTGACCAATTAAATTTAAGGACATTTAAAAAAAAAATATATAAATATTTTCTTAATATGATATTATCTTGTAAAAATTACATAACCCTCAGAGGGTCAACCATTTCGTTTCTCAACCAATTTATCCGTAGAGGAAGACGGCATCAAGTTTAAAGCGAAAACTGCATGTGAGCATCTTGCAGGTAATGCATTTGTGTACCTGGACATGTAACACTCTTCTGTTTAAAAAAGATTGCCTTGCAAAAAGTAACACACACTTTTTGTGCTTAAAAGTAATATACATGTACATTTATTTACCTTGAAACAAAGTAAAAATGCCCTTTACAAATAGTTTTCTGTTTCTTTTGTCTCTTCGTAATCTATTTGTACCATTATCGATTGTATATATTGGAAAATGGATTATTGGTAACTTACAATATTTTTTTATTCATATTGAAACAAAAATCTTCGAAAAGGAGACCAAAGCTGTCGAAGGGCTGGCAACATTACAGTTCGGTTTGATCAAAATGAAACAGAAACTTACTTTTCATGCAAGAAAAATCAAACAATGAAACCTTTAGAAAATTATACGCCATATAAAAAGTATTTGTCTTTAAAGGTCCAAAAACAATGTCCAACAACTGTTGTGATTTGGTTTCGGCATTATTTTAGTTTGGTCTTTATACTGTCTGTTATGGCAATCTATTGGACAAAATGCGTTACAATACATTACATCTTTACAATAGATTCCAATCCAACATGCACAAACACATCCTAGAGGTGGCCTGAATATATACCAATTATTAAATTCAATCATTTTTTACTTTTATGAAAACAGTTCAAAAGGAAAGTTAATTGAAAAAAATAATCGTTAGATGAGTACAGCTCAGTTGCATATAAGAACACATTCTCTCAAGTTATAAAATGTTGATACTACCTCTGTTCTAATAAGACAAAATCCATGATTTCCGGCAGTTTCCCCATGGCGGAAACTAATTGCACGACAATCCAATTGAACTTCTTTAGTAAAGGGCAATGCTTCTCGCATGGAAAGGTGGTTCATATCACAACGCCTTTGCGATGATTCATTAGCCAAAATGACAATTTTAGAACAGCATCGCTGATTGCACAACTTACTTTGATTGCCTCCAATCAGGCATCTCCCATTCTAGAATCGAGGCCTTATCAACATTTCATGACTTGATCTGCCCTAGAATGCATTATCTACGAAAACAAACAGAACTGATTGTAAAGTTGTGATCAAGTACAGCCAATTGGTATCAATTGTATCAACATTGCTTTTGAAACAATGTTAAACAAATTATATAAAAACATGTCTTACGCATTGGCACCCATGCCATCATTAGAATAATAGATGGACATATTTTATGGTATATAATAATAATAATAATAATAATAATAATAATAATAATAATGGGTATTTTTAGGCGCTCAAGGCGCTACCAGCATTATTACCCTGGTCTGACCCAAGCTGAATTGAAGGTCACCACCAAGACAACTCTCTTTATGATGTTTTAAATGACACAGATAAATATTTTGGAGGACAGATATTTTTAAAAAATATATGAATATCAAATTTAATCTGTATTTTAATGCCATTTTGAGCTTGTTATGTTGTGTTGATGCAATGTCACTTTTCAAATACATGTTACGACTGGAAACTACAGGTGACATAGAGTA
Organism: Steromphala cineraria; assembly: GCA_916613615.1. NCBI lineage: Eukaryota > Metazoa > Mollusca > Gastropoda > Trochida > Trochidae > Steromphala > Steromphala cineraria. The sequence goes on from OU744730.1 coordinate 11,867,745, forward strand.
CAACAACTGTCGCGTCGTTACTTTCACTGAAAACACGTACAAATATAATATACTTATATTTTATTCAATTAACAAAGATCTTTTTTGTTTCTCGATATTGATAAATAAAGAGGTGGATGCAGTATTTTTCGTAGGATGTTTTATTTCAAATACGAAACCTCAGATGTTTATCGCAACGATATTTATTAATAGGTTTAATGTTCAATAACGTTTTTTGGTGCCAATAATGACAATATCAATGGTCCGTGAGGCATTGTTGACAAAGTATTGACGCATAAACACATAGCAAATAAAGAAACTTTTTGTCATCACTGATCATGCTTTAAACAAATCAATTTTGTTTTCTTTTTATCAACGTTAATTGTTATATGTATAATATATATTTGTTACCCTTGGGTCAATGTTCTGTTTTCTAAGGGCAACAATATATACCAATAACTGATCTTTTCTCAGTGTACACTGACATGTGTGAACATGAAATAATCAATCTGCCTCAAAAAGGTCACATGCACTTTAATTATGTTTTCAGGATGTTGAGAACATATATATCTTAAAAAACCACTGATCCCATTCAAACTGCGGGTTTCTTCCTGACGGAAGGACCAATAAATCTTAAGAAATTTAGTCTAATTGTCTTGGAGGGTTGCTCAAGTCTTATCTCCTAAACCTTTGATTAAAACGTGCATCTAAACATGTGAGTGATTAGTGTAATGCATATATTTTGACAATTTGATCAAAACCTGTATTTAAACATTAGACTTATTGGCGAATTGATTATAATTTGCTAATTGGATTAAAACGTGTATTCAAGCACGTGACTGATTGATGAATTGGAATGCAGTTATAACTATATAAATGAAAGCAAAATTCTGAACTGCAGGGTTACAAACATATCGTTTCTCAAATATCTACTTTCAATATCCCTCGAATCCCGAGATTCCCTATTTAGATCTAGACTCTATGCACTTTTAATACCAGAGTATATATCTCAAAAATCTAGATTCCATATACAGACTCTGTATACTGTAAAAAAGGCAGTGATAAACAGAACAGATATAAGAGTTATTCACCATAAATGAAAGCAAGATTCTGAACTTAATGGTTAGAAAATATATCATTACCCTTATATCCACTATCCAAATTCCTCAGAAATCCCTAGATTCTCATATGGCATAGTACACCACTCTTTGAAAAATCAGGGGGCTGCTTAACGTTTTGGGGTTTGTATAAAACCATTATCGCAAGGAAGTTTTTTCTTGTATTGATTCCCTTTTGTGAGATGATTTATATTTTGACACAATACTCGATTATTTTGTTACAACCTCTCGTCCTCTTTAAACATAATATTACATAATGAGTACAAATTAAAACAGTATAGCCACCAAACACGTATTTTGGTATTGTGTATGTATTCTGTATTTAACAGCCTGGGAAATGATCGATGCCGTCCATGTATAAGAAAATGGATTGAATCTTAGCTAAATGAAATAAGATTAAGTAATCAATTGTGAACTCAAACTTGTGTTAGGATCGTATTGCCCTAATGTGCATTGATTATATAAACGGTTAGCGCCTTAGCCTTTTTACAGTAAATTTGAAAATACAACCTGTGTATGGGATCAAAAATAAAAGTTCATTGCTAAATTCTTTTTTTATAAAGTTTAGATTAATCTAAAGAAGTTTGAAAAAATAGAAAATTGTTTGTTAAATCACCGTGATAAGCGCATCTTAAATAAAGGTCACACCACTAAATAAAGGTCCAACACGTCTAGGGCAGACATTGCGATTTGGTCGATTTGAAAACAAGAATATTGTTTGTTCAAGACTGTAGTAAGTGATATTTTTAATGAGCATACCGCTCGTGACCTCTCGCTGCACCAATACATGTCTTTGTTTGCTATATTGAAACAATGAATTGTTCGATTTCAATAATACAGGTAGATTGTTGATAACCCGTTTCTTTTAGAAACGATTGTTTAACCACTTTAGGTCCTTTGTTTATCCCAATATTCAATGCTTTTAACCTGCCTATGTAAATAAACGCTCAAGGATATGTTCAATTGATAACAAATAAATACACAAAACTAGTCAAAGGTTGATGACCGGTTAATACCACGTTTTGAAGTAGCAGATCTGACTACAAAGCTTTACCAAGAAAAGGAGAATGCATGAGGTGAAGTGTATTCGTGAAAAGAATCAACGAGTTACTTTTTTCACGAATCCACAATGCCGTATGCATTCTCCATCTTAATCCATGTATGACTTCACAAAACTAAAAAGAGATACATATATTTTCTTCATTTTGCATCAAAACAATGCAATTTCCGGTGTTCAGTCATCTAATGGGACATCTTTCTTACCAAATGACAACAAAAAGTGGGTAATATGAGTTAGGGTCAACTCAAGGAAGAATCCATTTCTGTCATTTTTGGCCTTGCTGATTCGTTGGAAGGTTCCATTTTCTTGATGGGTAACAGTCTCAGTTTAATCTGCTTAATTAAGTGTCTGACAAGTGAGGTGTCTGACAAATGGGGCGCCCCCATCCAATTGACAACGCTCACGCGAGGTGCATTGCACGGGCTAGGCATTTCCCTACGTGCACTCTCCGCTTCATTTGTCAAATGAACAACACAGGCTTCTGCTGATATAAACATATTCTCTGTGTGTCCTCCATAGCCTTCTGGATAAAAGCGGTTTACTACTCGCTCGTGTATGTAAAACAGTGTAATATTTATACATTAGTATGAAACTGGGGTAATACCACAATGCAGTATAGTTTTGTTGTGACCTCACAATGTTAGCTCTTCGTCGGCTACCGAGCTGCGGAAAGGCAGAAGAGTAAAATCCAAAAAAAAACTCATGCCAATTCAAGCTTCATTTAAATAATATGGTTATTCCAAATGCATGATAATCACCATCCATTCCAATAACAATCTCGCCTGAGAAAATCTAAGCATCTTTATGCAATCTATATCAGACCTTGCATTCCTTCACAACAAATATTATAGAGACATCCATATGGGTTTTCCATATGTATGCAAATTATAAGTTAAACATAATGATGATATAATTGCTTCAGAGACACATTGATAGAATAAAAGCTTCTTGTCAGTTGATATTTTCAATTTCTTTTTGATGAAGTACATGTAGTCCTGATGTGAGTCATTCATAATGGCTCTATGTAATTTGTTTCCACGCCTGACAATTAAGACCTGTTGATATCATTCTGTGGGTGAAGTCAATAACGCATATTGCTGGTTTCCATTGATGTTAATCTGTCATATCTTACTTTAACGGGCACATGGCGCTGAACAGTCGCTCTATTTTGAAGAAGAAAACAAATCCACGTGGACGGAATAATTTTATTATTTTACCTTAAAAAACGACGTTTTAACCTTTACTGATAATATATGCCTGGCATTGTAAACATGCCGTTACAACAATTACGCGACAAAAGTAAGAACAGGACGGGTTTGAAAGGTAATAAAAAAAGAAAACAAATCATGACATTAAACTGTTTGTTGTTTTACAAAATAATGGTTTCAGTTCACCATTGAGGCACATTATGATAAGCGGACAGTCAGGAAAAGTCTTTAAAACGTTATGGTTGGTGGCACAGATGACGGGGGTTGTGATTAGTCGACCAATTTGGGTGAAAAGTGAACAGTAACAAAAATGGGTACCAGCACTAAAATTAGCACGAGTATTTATCCATCAATCAAAGTTAATTTCACAAAAGTAACATGAGTTTATGATAGTTATGATAATTTTTATATTAATCAACGAGTGTTGTTATATTTAATATAAACAAACACGAGGGTGATATTCTATGTATTATCCAAAGTCACTCTTTTTCCAGACCCTTAGTAGGGGCCACAGGGTCACAAAATCTACAATTTATAATCCTCACTAATCAAGGGGTCTGTACACAAAGTTATAGCTTTCTAGGCCTTATGTTTCTGGAGAAGAAGATTGAAATAGGTGTTTAGGCGTGACCCCTGTGGTCCTTATTAGGGGCCAAAGGGCCACCAAAGCTACATTTTATAATCTTCACTAGTCAAGGAGTCTGTACACACAGTTTCAGCTTTCTAGGCCTTATGTTTCTGGAGAAAAGATGAATATAGATTTTTAAGGGCCAAAGGGGCAATTATCGTAACAAATGATAGTTTTCAGCTATATCAGAACCAATATTTTTGATTGCATATATTTCTAAATACTGCGGGTTTTAGATTAGCTTCAATGTCCACCTTGGGCATCGGTACAGGCAGTATCGATGATGTCAAACGTCTTGATATTATTTAAGAGTATTTAGAGCATCTCACCCAAGTTTCTTCTGATATCAAACATATCAACACACGTTGATAAAAGTAACAACTATTCGAGGCTTGCCGATCTAGAGCTGTTGTTGCCGTTGACTAAGCGGTTGCGTAAGTGAAGGCACCGTTTGTGTGATGTTTTGACACGTGGTCGTCAGGTTCTGGGTTTGTGCTCGGTCCTGTCTGTTTGGAGGAGGAGTCTGGTCACTGCTAAAGCCTTGCACCAGATCCGTCTTGCAATCTGCTTACTGCTAGCTCTAGTTCTCCCCCTGTTAGCATTGGCAGTTCTTTTTAGTGTGATATCATTAGCTTTGTTTCCAACTTCATGTACCATATATCTATGTTCTACTTAAGTATGTGCATTTAGAACTAATGGCTTGAAACATGTTTTAACATTTTGACGTGAGTCATCAATAACGATCCTTTTCATCGATATGTTAACTTCCCTATCCTATTCAGATAATGACTACGCGATAAAAAATCTGTTTAACCATTATAAAATCGTTTTAATAAATAATTCAGCGAACCTTTACTTTCTCTTGTGGCGTACATGTAGTTATTCAGGCAATACTGTTTTTCGTTTATTCTCACAGAAATATTATTATATTTATGAAAGACACTCCTCACTATCTCTAAAATCGATTATCGATTTGATGTATTGAATAGTACAATAAATGTATGAACTCACTTTGAATTATACAAAATTTAACTAAACCTACTAAGGCTGTTCATTAGAAACAAGGGACTGGCTAACTACAATTTCGTGTGATCAGCAATATTCAAACAAAATCTTGCTTTTCATGTAAAAACATCAAAGAAAATTACAAAACCAATTTAAGACCCCATAATTTATTGTATGTGTTAAAAGACAAAACTGAATGACAATATGCAGCAACCCGTAGTTCCGGTGTGGCTGAACTGAGTTTTATACATGTTCTTTGAGGTAGTTCCCTATATTTAATCGGATGTGCATGGTTAAATGTGCTCAATCATGTATCTTCCTGGACCAATCGTAAAATTACAAGATATAAATTAACGTTACAACAAAGCAATCAATTTGCACTTATATGAACATATCTTTAGATGGTTGATTTTCACATACAAGCATAATGCACAGTTGTGTAGTTGTAAGAATGTTTTAGGTGGCCTAGACCAAGTTTCGAATCTTGCTGCATATGCCAAATATCTGTACTTTACACTGTGCCCAATTCTTTCAAACGGAGGTATACTACGTCGATCCGGTCATAAAATGCTGATCCGATCTCTTTTAGAATAAGCTGGTCCCATATATGTTCTATTGGGTTCATGTCAGGGGAACAGGCAGGCCATAGTAGAACGTGAACATTGTGACTTTGTGGTATAGGTAGGAGGATCCTGTTTTCCTGCATTCGAAGTGAGCTGTGCGACGCTGTTCAAAAGTAATAATTATGGCTACTCAGTCAAAGGTCTGACCAGAACTCCCTTCAAAGAGAATCATTACATTGACTGAAATCTGTCGAATGGATTGTGGTGCAACCTTTTTCGCTAGGGAGAACTACCAGAAACAAGGGATCTAGTTTTCTTAGAGCAAAGGTTGGATCCAACTGTGAGGACATGATTTTAGTCAGTTGGGAGCAAATGACTGTGTACTTGAACAAGCTTCCAACAAATTGTACTCATCAATCCATCCATCAATACAAAAAAGTATCTGGTTCAAGAATAACAGATATTAAGATGAACATACTGTGCAGTGTTTGCAAAATCGATCACGTTTGAGCATCAACAGGTTGCGTGAGAACGGTGTATTTTTCTTAGACATGACATTCAATAACATCTCCTGATATGAGTAATATCAATACATATTAATTCCAAATTATTTGAGGTGTTGTATGGATATACTACCGACATATGAGTTGTTAAAAACATGACAACTAAAGAGACATTTTCTTATTATCACCGATCGTGCTTTTTATGAATTTATGAATATATTTTCTTTTGTTAAACGTAAATGATAATTTGTATAATTGATACCTGGGGAAATAAACGTTCTGTTCAGATGGCGAAGGGCTTCATTTTGGACAAGTTAAAACCGGCTTTTCTCGTCATAGGCAATGCAATGAGCTGTCTAACACGCACTGACATATGTGCCCTACATTCGTCACATGTTCTTTTATTATGTTTCAGAAGAAAGTGAATAGGTATCTTTGAAGGGCAGTAGCAAGTTGTGTGACGGAAGAAGAAGAATCTCTGATAAAAACACACAAACACGTTACCAATTGTAATATTCAAAACCAAAAGAAGTCGTTTTACGTTCCTAGTCCCTATTTCAAAGTTTTACATGGAAAATATGTTAACACAAAAATCGTCACTAATAATTGTGGTTGACCAACAAAATCAAAAATATTTGGCGTGTTGCTGAAGCCTGATCTACCATTCTTCATGGTGTAACTTTACATAAGCAAACATTCATGTAAAAGTTTATTTGAGCACTTGGATTACAGCTGTAACTAACACTAACTAAAAATAATTATATACTGACATTGTTCTTTACAAAAGTATTCTTGAATAGCTGAGAAGGATTTGTGTGGATTTTTAAATATTGTGACAGATTCGTATACAATTTACTCTGTAAAACCTCATTTTCCCTTTTTAAACACAGGTTTTAAACTTTGAAGCTTGAATAACATGACATATCACATGGTAGAACTCCTTCACCACATGATATACAACACAGTCAAGTCAATCAACAGACGATGATTTGTACTTGGGAACTGCAAGTTCCGTATATAACAGCTTAAAAAAGTAAAAGAAAATTGATTGAATCTCTGCTGAAAATAGAAATCGTAAGTAATTGACTGAGGATTGACCAAGGAATTAACTGGTTACATCGATTTCTATACACAATAAACGCTTGAGCTGTTTGAGTACATTTTGAAAATATATTGTCGTTCTACAGTTCATGTAAGAGTAAATACGTGAGAATATAAGTACATACCATACATGAACATTAAACATTGTACTCCCATACTTGATTCAATACACTTACTGCCTTTGACATATCAATCACTTGAAAGAAAAATATTAAAATATCTGAACATTTGTGTCCGCCATTTTTCTAACAAGCAAAAGTCTCTTATGTCATGTAGTTACATCTACGTCGTTCGATACTCAAGGCGTTGATATGACGAGCCCTTTTAACCTTACTACATGTACGATATGGGGAAACTTGTACATTGTCAACTGAGCACTGACGAACATCTTTTAATCTTACTACATGTACATGTATGATGTGGGGAGAACTTGTACATTGTCAATTGAGCACTGACGAACATCTTTTAACCTTACTACATGTACAAGTTTGATGGGGGAGAACTTGTACATTGTCAATGGAACACTAAAGAACATCTTTTAATCTTACTACATGTACATGTATGATGTGGGGAGAACTTGTACATTGTCAATTGAGCACTGGAGAACATCTTTTAACCTTACTGCATGTATGATGGGGGAGAATTTGTACATTGTCAATAGGGCACTGAAGAACATCTTTTAACATTATCAATGTACATGTTTGATGTGGGGGAACTTGTACATTGTCATACACTGTTCCGTCTGTGAACGATTTTGGGGTGGTGCAGCATAGCATGCGAGTGAAAAACGAATGAGATTTTAGTCCATTTCTAAATATATATTGAACATGGTATGCACAACATTACTATGTATCAAACTAAGCTTTTAATTCCCTTTCAACTAACTTTTCGAACGTAAAGGTCAAATAACAAGCTAAAATTTCTAATTTCTCACCATTCAAATGTGTGTGTTTTTACGAACTGTAAATATCGTATGTATTGTTGTGAACCCTAGATTGTATCTAATGCTAAACATATTTCACTATGTGGCACCCTTGTGTCATATAAAAAAATCTCCAGTCATATTCAATTTCTTCCTCCTGTTCCAATACCACTGGGTAGTACTCTTTTGGAGTTAACAGAACTAACCAATGATCACCGTCATTGTAAACAGAGACTTTCGTGCCCCAAAAACTTAAATTAAAGTCAATAGAGAATATTCCACAGCTCAAGAAAAGTAAGACTCAACTTTGCAGTTTGAAGGTCTGAAGATGCATTCATATATCGTGGGATATCTCAATTTATACATGTTCAAGAAATGAAAGTATATCATGTATAGCTACGGGTGAAATAGGTCGTTAAAATACAAAATTTAAAATCTAAAAGAAAAATAAACAAATACATATACGGGTCAAATCGGGAAGTTAAATGAGGAAAATTGCAGTCTTAGAACAATAAGTCACTTAAATATGATTTTTAATTTGAATGGTTAAAGAAACAGATCAAATTGCATTTTGAACTCCTCTAATTCAATAGAATTTTGTGTTGGAATTAATGTGCAAAATCACTTTTTTATTTGTTTGATATGTTGGCTGCACTATTGCTCATGGTCAGCCTTTACTACATCAGTTCTATGGTGAAAACTATGAATTGATTTTATCTTGTACGTTTTTCTGCAAATACGTTTCTCTGATTTGTACAATGTTAATGTTTTAAAAAGAGTAAGCCTTTTCGTAATTAGAAATAGCAAATGACTAAAAACTCCTAACTGTTGAATGAAAAACATATGTATAAGTCACCATATTGTCAAAGAAAACTCAGGATGAAATTCGGTAGTTGATCATCTTCCTACGCAGAGCCTAAAAGGCCAGTTTCCAAACTGTCATTTTATGCCTTGCTGCATAACCTTGAGTTATCTGTGCTTGCTCTCTAGTCTGTACGGGCACTATAGCAGCACAGAAAAGTAAAGTATCTGCAGCAAGGCATAAAATGACAGTTTGGAAACTGGCCTTTTAGACTATGCGTAGGAAGATCGTAGTTGATATGCTTAATACAAATTAAGGGTCATACAAAAAAGGGCGTTTCTGATTACCTTTCAAATCCGACACCTAAGTTCGATATCATTGTCCATGACATGATTGTCAAACATCAATTCTTTAGAATAACAATTACAAATATATACGATTGTTTTACTTTGATATAACAAACATATACTGGAATTTATTTAGCCAACGGAGTTTCTACAATTGTTTTTTCTTCAAATACTTTTAAAAACAATTGTTTATCAATCCATTTCTAATTGAAATAATTGTATTTAACCACTTGCACGTGGTTCGATCGTATTGGATATCCAATGCGTTTAGGCCTTCGAATGTAAATATTTGCAAAAGGGCATATGCGTCGATAACCAGTAAACACCCTATTGATCAAAGGTTAATGACCCATCAACAAGATGCTTTGACATACATGTATGATATCGATATTATATTTTATTGGTACGTTGCTTACAAGGTTTTGACAATCTTTACCTTCCTCTTCGTCAGACTTAATGTGGAGAGTATGTTCGATACACAAGGTCATCAGTCATTTACGTTTCGAATCTTACCTATCACTGATACTATCTAAGATATCTAAGATATCTAAGATAACTATTTTCGCTTGTCAAATTTTCATTATTCATTGCTATTTACATTCTCTCCCCACAGAGACAGATCAAGTCATCAAATGTTGATACAGCCTCTGTTATTTTACGCCATAATCCCTTGGTTACGGCAGTTTCCCCTGGCGGAAAAACATTTCACCATAATCCTTTTGAATTTCTTTAATTCATCAAATGAAAACGCTTCCCGCATGGAAAGGGTGGTCCATATCACAATGCGTTTGCCATCATTTAGTAGCCAAAATGATGATTAAAGAACAGAGTCGCTGATTACACAAGTAGTTTTGATTGCCTCCAATCAGGCATCTCCTATTCTATCCCACAAACTCGGCTTAATAGAACAGAGGCTGTATCAACATTTCTTGACTTGATCTTCCTCTGTGGGGAGAGAATGTGTTATTTATTACCCGCAAATTTAGTTCAAAACCAACATGATAGAACAGATTTTGTGAGCATCGTTTACATACCCCAGCAATCTGCTATACGCGAGAGGTCAAATTGTAATAGTGTAATGGTGTCTGAGAAAACTTGTAACTATTGGAGCACCAATCTCTATAAGTTTAATTGTAGAATCAAGGGTCATTACTCCATTATTTCGCAAATAAATTTTCGAACATGATCAAGATTATCATCAGGTGTATCGAAAACAAAATTCTCATTCACCTAGATGTTATTATGTCTGAGAAATTGTCCCCATATGAGCAGCAGAGAGATTAATCGCTCAACGTCAAACCGCAGAATCAAGGGCCATAACTCCCTCCAAAAAATATTTCGAAAGTGGCTTTCGAACTTATCCAGACTGTGATACATGTAAGGTGTATCCATAACCAAATTCCGTTCTACTGGTGTAATCAATTCTCTTTTTAGTGGGGGCTTACCCCACAACGAGCTTGTTGTGATGGCGACGGTGACGGAGATAGTGTTCGTTGCGATAAATTACATACATGTGTGTTTGAAAAACCGCTCCCCTCCATGTAAGATGGGCTCGCCCAATTCACAATCGAGATCTTTTAAATTGTTGTTAAACTTAAAATCACGGCATTTTGAGATTTTTATTATTAATATATCAACTCCAAAATATAGCAGACATCCAATAAAGGGCTAATGCATTTTGTCAAAGCTTGCCTTGAACCACCCAATATCAAATGTTTGTGTGGCCTGAACAAATGAAGCGTGCGCCAAGGGAGTAAGTATGGTATTATGTCAATAAAGAAGAAATTATAAAAAATTGATTCAATGAGTTTGTTGTTAAACAGGCAATATTAGATTTGTGAACTGTTCTACAATTGTGAGAAATTTCATTCTCTATTTCTTTCCTCTTGTTGCTATCAGTTATGGGGCCACATGCAGGGGTCTATCTACTTGCACCCTTGCCCCCTCTCACCCACCTTGCTATTGCCCCTTGAGGGTCGTACTGAGCTTGTTGGCTTTTACACCGGGTAACTGCCATGATCTGTGACAGTGTCCAGTCCGTCTTCACCCTGTCCATAATAGAGAAACCTCGTTCACATTCTGCAGAGGATACAGTCAACACCAGTGATATCTCTTCAAGGGGTAGACTGTTACTGTATCTCTTGTACAGCTGATCTCGCTTTCTCAATTTGAACCAAAGATCAAAATAGGTACACTCAGGGGTTCCCTTGAACTGAACAGATCTGCAGCCTCCAATAGCAGTTCTGGCTTTTAAAGTAGGCAGCAGTCCCTTGCGATAACTTTCCTTGTGGGATATTCTGAGATACGATTTGCAATTGTTTTGATTTCCTACCTTCCAAAAGAAGAACAACTTTCTCCCTTTTGTGGCCAACTCGAAAATATTGAAGCTTCCAGAACAACACCTTTGCCTTCAGACTCGGCAATTCTTGCATACACGTGTTTTGCGCAAGTGTTTGACCTCTGTCTTAACCCTTTTAATAAAAGAAGTTTCAGTAGTAAATCTTTGTATTAGATCCTTCAAGACAAAAGGTATTTGTTATTGTGAAGAGCAGCATAGGTCAGCGAGAGGGCTTTGAATACAACCAAGGGAGCCTATGTAGCTGTTTTATTACTGTGGTGATGTGTTATTACTGGGGTGATGTGTTCTAGATATGCAAAAATTAACAACACACAAAGATAAATAATGTCTAATACACATTTGTGATTCACTCCTTAATTATGACAATTAACAAATTTTTAGTATGAGTTTTCCAAGCGTGTTGATGTATATGAAGAATTGTCACTGTGTATAACCGTACACCGGAACTAGCGAGGTGTACGGCGGAGAAATGTTGCTAGCGAGGAGTGTGATCACAAACGAGATCATTTAAAAAGCAATCATCGCCGTTTCATCAACATTTTCTATGTTATTATCATGTCAATAGCTTTCCGAGACATGACTATTTAATGTCACATCCTGTTCATAGTCAGAGATAGCAAATATGTTACTAACAACAGCATTACTCGCAACTGTTATTGTTACTGTCCCTTGGATACAGAATGACAAGCACATACATTTTACTAAGTATATTTGCTAAAATTATCACATGATGTTGATTATTTGAAAGTAATGAAGTAAAATTTTACCAAACTTTCGATTTTGGCTCCTGGCTAGCAACATTTCTCCGTCGCACACCTCGCTAGTTCCGGTGTACGGTTATACACAGTGATTGTTCTGTCACGTTTGTACTTTTCTAATAGTGAACATTTGAGTTAATTTCCCAGCAAAAAACGTCAACTTAAAAATCACATCACAAGTTTTACAACAACGTATCGTACCTGATATCATTACATCGTTATTTCACGAATCGGTTTACAAGGATCTCTTAAAACACTAGCAATGTTTATGTGTTTAAAACCTGATTTTCACATTATTTTTTTCTACAATAGAAAAAAACTCTGAATGTTTGTTTGAATTCACTATATTAACATATGAAAAGATTGATGAAGTAACTCGGGGCTATATTGACACTTCCACGTGATATATTAATTTTCCATCCAATAACACGATCGATAAAATCTAACAATCTTTATGCATATTATATCGGACATTGTTTTTCTTCCAAATGTTCGTCATCGCGGTTCTCAAATGTACATTGTTTCTGCAATTTGTAGATGAATTATGTTTTATTAATGTGAAAACACACTATAATAGAATTCTAGCATTTATAGCGCAATTTACTTTGATAAAAGATTCCTGGTGTGAGGTGAAAATAATGATAAGTGTTATTCAATACCCTAATGGCTTTATTTCATTTAGTTTCACGTCTTGACAATTAATGCCTGTTGATATGGTTTCAAGTGTGAAATCAACAGCCAATTCTGCTGATTTGATTTATACTATCAATCATTCTGAATAAACGCTGTTCAGAGAACCAGGGTTTGAAGAAGAAGAAGAAGTAAACAACATAAACATGCCAATGTGAATAAAATAATGGTTTGTCGAACTGAGATGCATTTTTCAGACCCTTTGAAATATGAACCGTTCATCCTTGACTTGTGTTAAACTTGACATTGTCCACGAACAAATGGTATTGGGCAATGTTTAATTGATATCCGAGGCAATGCATAATTGATTTCCGCTTATTTCAAAGAGATTTATTTCTGGTTGATAGTCGAGCAAAAATAATAAAACATGTGTGTTTTTGTTTATTATTGCCGATAAATGAATGTCCCACGAACTTCTGTTCAATAACGATTAAAGCGTTTAAAATTGTAATAATACAGTTACAAAGGACACAGAACACTGCTAACAACAATCCTAGTGCACAGTTCATTGTTTCCCGCCGCAACGCGGCGTCTGTCCGTACGTTCGTACGTAGGTCCGGATTCTTGACATGACGGGAATACGCAGACACCATTCGATAATGGTGACCTTGACCTTACTTTCAATATCACTACGACATTTTGACCGCAATTGAATCTCTTGTGAACGCGATATATCATGAACCATTTTCCAGTCTTCAAATTTGGTGTCAGCTTACAGACACCAGTTTGTTTTGTTGACCTTATGCCAAGGTCGTTACGGCACTTTAACCAGTTTTAATACTCTTGGTAGGGCATTTACTGTTGCACTTAAGTTTTTCAAATTTAAGCCTACAAGACATGAAAACCCAGACACCACTTAATCATGTTGACATTGGCCTTTTGTTCAATTGATTTTTGATTGATTTTCAACTCTTAAGACCATTTCACCTAAGTCTTCAAATTTGGTTTCAGCCTACTTGACGGTAACAAATGTTGATTATTGTGACCTTGACCTTTTATTCAAGGTCACTACGGCACATTGACCACTTTTGAAACTCTTGTTAACCTGATATCCAAATAAAGGTTACATATTTTCAAATCACCACAGCTCCTATGGAATGTTCACTAGCAGATATAAATATGTCTACTTTATATTATTAATTTAATATGTATAGAGAGCATTCTGTCTACCAAATTATAAACAAACTTTAAAATGATTCAGTATTAGGGGTGGGACACATTGCTATGTTTACTTTTGGGATAGTTTACGGAAGCTGGAAACCCTATTACAATGTCACTGCACTCGAGGGACCTAATACAACATTTCATCCCCACAGAGATACAATAAAACGTTGATTCAACTTCTGTGTATATGAGATCAAAACTCCAAAACTGGTTTCCAACTGTTTCCCCTAGCGGCAACAATTTTCTCAGCCAATGAAAACGGTTCTCGAATGAGAGGGTGGTTCTTATCACAAGGCCTTTCCCATGATTCAGTAGTCGAAATTATAGCTCATGAACAGCGTCGATGATTGCACTTTGACTGTATCCAATCGGACTTCCCCATATCTAGCCCACACATAGGAAAGAGAACAGAGGTTAGATCAACAATTTAAGACATGATCTACCTCTATGGGAAGAAAATGCATCACATATGATTGGCTAAATCATCCTGTCTCATGGTATCATTTTTTCTCGTTGAAATTGTATCGAGACTGTGGCGAGAAAATGATTTGATTGGCTATATTCAAAGTCGGGCCGCGCGAGCGGATCTGGCTTCTGAGCCCATAGTACAGATGAGTGGAGTAAGCGTAACGTTCGTACCCTGTGACAGGATGTGGCTAAATGTGATTTGTGACGTCTTATCTTTATTCTTATACCTTTCGAACTTTTACTATTTCAATATTTTGTTTGCGTTTTACACCAGATCAGTTTACAAACAATATAACATAAAAATCAAAGAACCTTGTACTTAAAACTGACTTTATTTTGACACACTTTTTCTTTTCTGGAATTCAAAGTGAAAACATATTTGAACCACATGGAAATAGAGTTTATCAGTTGAACTGGCTAAATAAGTCCAACACGATCACATTTCGTTTTGAGATTAATCTTTAAAATTACTAATTAGATATTATAGTTTTCGTTTTAAGAGAATATTGGATGACAACAGCTTGGACACTTTGAGACAAAAATTTAAGTGGAAAAAGTTGGTTCATATCATATCGTTTATAATATTCGATAGCATGTTTATTATCTAAAATATTAATACTAAAGGAAAACTGCTCTGGAATAGTCTAATTAACTAATTAAAAAACACAAATGGAATATATCTTACTCCTCAGCTAACATTGTTTACAAACACGCTACGTCGTTATTTGTGTACACGAATTTAAAGGGACAGTAGCACGATTTTAGGTTGAGTATAAGGTGATGTGAGGAACATGGAAATTAATGGTTCTGATTGAAAGACAATGTTTTTAAACAAAATGAAGCAGCAATAATTCAAATATATAACGTTATGTTTAGCCATGCGATTCAGTTTTCTAACAAAATGAATTAAAGGTGTTCACACAAAATGGGCGCCGATGGATTTAATGTGAATCTTCATAATTTGTTCTCTAACAATGGATGATTGGCTTGTGTAATGAGATTTTTGACACTGTGAAAATAATACATTTAGCATTACAATTATTAGTGAAATATTTAAAATATAAAATTATCAAAAAACGTGCTACTGCCCCTTTAAAACAAACATATCACTGATCCAGGTTAGCTGACAATAAAATGTACATGTATGACCGTAAGCTTCTTCTGAATGGAAGGACATTTGTAGACTGATGTAGATTTCAATTCATTTTGAATAAAGTGTGCGAAGCTGATACCAACCAAAAGAATGATCAAATACCAAAAGTGAATTAGACAAAAATTGTTGATACCAAAATACTTACCTTTCTCCAAATATGTATCCGTCGATATATTTATGAATTTGTAGATCATGAAGTCGCTTCTACTAAATGTCATTCCAAAACATAACTTAGCCTTTTAAAACATGATTAAGATGATTCACACAAACTTATTTTCAATCGAAAAAAACCCGATCAATAAGTGATCACATAATAATTGTAATTCTGTTGCATGGCGAGCCCTTCACCCCGTGTCACATAGTCGTAAAGGCTACACCTCTTCCCTGCATCATTAGGTTCAGAGTACGTGAATGCCAAGCAGTATCTGGTCTCAATACACATTCTGCCACAGTGACGTAAGCTAATTGTCTGTGACGTCACAACTGGAGGCAGTCCCACATCCGGTACTTTGTCGCTTCCGTGTAGAGAATATTGAACATGACGTATATGAGGAATTTGAAAGCATATTGTCATGTCTGAAAGGCAAACATATTCTTTTAGCTAAATATTTCAAGTAGATATAGAGTAGCAAATATTATTAATAGTACGTCAAAATGATAATCTCAGAGACGAAAAGATATATTGATTTAAGAATTTGACGCCCTATTTCATATTCAAGTTTAGAAAAAAAGTAAAGACAACATCACCTTTCTATGTCCAGAAACCAAGCTTATTTTTACTTTTGTGTTTCCATTTTAAACTATATCCATATTTAAGAAAAAAATATAATTTGAGCAAAAAAGGTTTAACAACTCAATTTCCCAATTTTCTGATTGACCTTTTTTAACGTCGCGGAATTATCATGAAAATAGCTTTTTTAGCACGTTCTCGCTAAATAACTCTGACGAAAAACGCTTTTGAGTTTCAGGAATCAAGTTCTTCTGCAAGTGGTATTCAATGAGAATGAGAAACAAGAATCAATGATATAAATTCTTGACAAGCAAAGAAGGATTTTTCTCGAGCAAACTGTAAACTTAATGATTTTCAACGCTCACTGGTTTAAACAATTCGCTTCCGTTCGCTCGGATCTTTACTAAGAGATTATCAAATCAATTTCTGAAAACTCGAAAGGATCTTTTGTTCTACATTATGAAAGATATTCAAATATCGCTTTTCTAAATAACTTCAAACACGATATAAAGGATGGAAAACATCCATTTGTTTTCATTTGACTATACGTATTTGGATATTGCATAAAACAAACATACATATGCACAAATCATATTCTTAGGATATGCTTATTTTTATTTCCGTGTATATGGAGAACAGAAGTAAATGACTTTTGTTATGAGTTTAGTTCAGAGTTGTTTCTTAGTTTCATAGTTTGATTATTTGCTAAGCGACAGAGCGATAAGCTATATTCAAAATTGTCCAACAGTTTATCTCTGAATAGTTTGTAAACAGCTTTGTCATGAATATATCGATCCAATATGTGTAAAAGGAAGTTAACTCAGACTCAAACCTCGAGAAAAAGTAAAGCTTTGGAAACAGCTCGATTTTTTTTTTTTAAAAACTCCACGTAATCATTCTCATATACGAAGTCACTTAAAACCAACCTATATATCGACAGATTGACAAAAGAAATGCATATTAAATCATGTTAAATCGGTGACATTATGTGTGACCTATTTCAATGAGGCGTATCTATTAACTCAGACAGTGAACACACTTTTAATTCAACTAATCAACGTTTTTGGATGTATGTTGGGCATGCTCGAACGCACCACGTTCAGTTAAGAAAGATGAATTTTTAATCGCAAGCAAACAGCCATTACGAAACTCAATTATCCTCCACGAACGATATCTTTAAATTTGATAGATTTTAACGATCTTGCGTAGTGATATTGTTGCGGTTAATCTATGAACCTAGCAACAACTGAAGCTTACCTTGTATCTTGTCTCGTTTGTAAGACATTCTACTTAAGATTGTCAACCCATCCAAACAAAACCAACCACGCCATTAAAAACCCATAAAAATGAGTTACCCTTTAGCATTATTTTCTGACATGAAATTCAGCAAAGGGACTCATCAGACATTCTCCAAATTTCCTTTTTACTCTGAATTGAATTATCGGACAATGAACAACATGAACTGTGGTTTATGTTAGCACGACATTTCAATGATAGAATTGTCGCTGGATGAGTGCAAACAGAGCTTTATCTTTAAAATATATGTAGAAGCTGTCAACATAAATACATACCTAAAGACGATACTGATATCGACGTTGTTGTACACAAGGTATTATGTTGTGTTTTCCTTTCTGCTCCTGTCAACACGCTGTTATAAACACCAAGGCATGTTATCTGACCTCTCAGTGGATCATCCAGGGTTGCCGAGTTGCCAAGTCTCATGACGCCTTGAGAAGCATCACCAGAAGGTCCTGCACTGCAGGAGTCTGTAGCGGTGTAGGTGCTGCTGTCTAAGTGCAATTTGAGCTGTGAGGATTGACGCTCGATGATAACAAAATGCCACACATCTGAAGAAAAGTCACCCCCTGGAATCAGAGTGCCACACTCATGGGTTGCATCCTGCACAGCGAGAAGTATCTGACCTGAGGCCACCGACAGATGGACTTCACGGATACCAAGATCTGTGCCTTTGTATATGAAGTGAAGGATGGTTCCAGACGATGGGTACCCACCGTAAACATTGAAAGCGATCTGGAAATCTCCTTGGAGAAAACCGAATGCAAGGGGCAGGTCAAAATAGGTTTTTCTAGATCCATCAAGGAGAAGTGATTCACGACCAGGGATGTCCGGGCAAGCACCAGCAAGACGACAGCACTGAGAGCTCAGTGGATACAAGGGAGCTGATCCGTCTGTCTGGTAGGCATACGTCCTCTCGTCAAGTAACCACATCACGTAGTTTGATACTGGAGTTAGAGTAGTAATGGTGTCCATTTGTAGAGTGGTAGTGGTCTCAGGAGTAGAAGTAGTTGTTGTAGTTGCAGTAGTGGTTGTGGTGGTTTCGGGAGTAGTAGTTGTTGTAGTTGCAGTAGTGGTTGTGGTGGTTTCGGAAGTAGTAGTTGTTGTAGTTGCAGTAGTGGTTGTGGTGGTTTCGGGAGTAGTTGTTGTTGTAGTTGCAGTAGTGGTATCAGTTCCAGCGTCTACATCTATTACATTCATTACACCTGGAAATTGAAAGTTAACAGTCAATGTAACCCAAAGTGTGCAGAACATGTTTATGAAATGGAAAAGCAGAAAAGTATATTACTATAATGTTATTAATCATGTTTTTCCGTATTGGTCTAGTTACAGGTCCGAGGTCTGCTGTATTGGCCCGAGGCGAGGCAAGGGCCAATACAGCGGACCGAGGACCTGTAACTGGGCCAATATGGAAAAACTTGATTAATGACATTTTTATTAATTAACTTCTTTGTGATTTACTTGCACAACATTAGAGAGTTCATTTTCATCGAAATCAAAATTATAAAAGAGATTGGTGAACTGTAAAATATGTTGAAAGTTTTGAAGCGATAGCTTCGGACTTGCGCCATTTGTGAATATGCGCATGCTCAGAGTCGTATTGGCCCAGGCTGCTCGTATAGGCCCAGTTTGGCTCGTATTGGCCCAGCTTACCTGTATTGGCCCAGTTGCCGAATCGTAAAGTGTAGGCCGTTCAGATTGTATCAGTGCCATATCATTGATAGTTAATTAATAAAGACCTTTAAAATATTATGAACAATGCTGAGAAAGCATCTTCGTAACCAATCCTAACGGACTTACGTTAGTTTTAAAAGTGTCATTACCTTTTAAAGAAGTTTTGATGACATTTATTTGCACAATAGTTGTCTACCATCTTCACTTCACATTAAACTGAAACAGGCGTTACGGTTAAGGAATTCTGAAAACAATGTTACGACCCAAAAGCACTAGGTAAAGCACAATTCAAGGCAAACTTATGATCGGCCAACAAATAAAGTTTCTGTATCAAACAAAATTGTTGTGACGGACATACTTTTCGCGTTTTTATGGCGAGATGTTCGACTTCAAAAGGAAAGAGTAAAATCTGTTGCTATCAAATAATAGGAAAGATGGGCACATTTGGAAAGGTATTTGAACACCCCTGATAGTCTCTTACAACTATGAAAAACAACTTTCTTACAGCAACAGCTTTGTATTCAAGACAAAAGTGAAACAGTCTATAGATACAATATACTTGGGAGATGTAAACATGAATAGAGAGAAAGATGTTTTATGTGATAAAATAACCAAGATGAACCTTAAATCTTATCGTTCTTTTAACACTAATAATTAATAGAATTCGATTAGAAACACGAAAGCTTGACCTCGGGCGACGTCAAGGCATTGTTGTACAATCGTTGAGATTTCGCATGAGTCTTCGCTTTGATTTTATGCCCACAGTTACAATTAATTGTCCTGATGAATCTTTATTCGAAAGGTTTTACGTAAAGAGGACATAGGAGCAGGGTAAAAATGAACAATGTTAAGGTTTATGATGTAAATCTTCCATAGGTTAGTAAATAAATAGAAGAACATTAAAATTTCAAATACACAGTAATCACAAACCTCTCCGTCACCGTTACAAGTTTGTTTAAGTTTCCATGTGTCACTTTTTGTCACTACAGTAGGAATGATATGGTTGAGACTGTTGGAGGACTGCTATACGTTGAGTTTATAAAGTCCATTGATAAATAAATGTCTGGATCGAATTATCAATGTTATCAACATTGTGTTTCAATTGGAGCCATTTATTTTAACTTTCCTGACATCATCTTATATTCTCCCTAAAACGTGCTACTGCCCCTTTTAATGTATTCTTTTGAAAACCTCCGACCTTTCTCCATACACAGAATATCCAATGCTGCAATTATTTATACCTCACTTCCGGTCTCGTTGCTATGGTTTCCTTTGTTCTAACTATAAGCGTATTGACGGATACATCTCTCCTTTCTATGTTTAAACTGTAGGTTATCCACTGATACACCTCTTCTTTTCTGATACACCAACACTTTATTGGTAATCTACACTTAGTCAGGAGAAGAGATCTTTAACGTTGGCAAATAAACGGACTTGTAAAACTTAGAATTTTAAATTTTTTAGAATTATAATCAAAGATGGTGGAAATCGAACCAGGGACCTTTATGAGGATTGATACATGAGAGGTATTTTCTGTTGTTTTATGTATATATATATTCTTTATATATAAACCTAGGTATATAATTACTAGTATGTACCAATTTTAATGAAATGAAGCTAGTTTATGGTTTTAAACCGCAAAGAAGAGTATTATTAATATTCTATTTATCTATTTAGGAAAAGGGCTGTATACTTAAAGAAAGATAGAATGCTTTTTTTGGGTCAAATATGACTCGACCAGAGTGGGGTATAAGTCAGATATACCCACACTTCCCTCAGTGTATCGCTCAATTACCTCCTGTTTGAATCGTGGTTCCTCGGCTCCGCTACGCTACGCCTCGGAGACCCTCGATTCAAACAGGAGGATATTGAGCGATACACCTCGGGAAGTATGGGTATTTATTACACGCCCGTGTAAGATACCGCAGTGTAATATTTATACGGCAATATTAAACTAATGTTATATCAAAATGCAAGTATGACGTCACATAAGTGAGCAGTTGTGACGTCACAATGTAAGCGCTTCGTCACAATGGGTGCCGAGTCGCGGAACTGTTAGTTTCAGCACATTTTCGGCAAGTTTGCGTAATGTTTAGGGCAAGTAATAAACAGAATACTAAACTTCCTTCCATTTAATACTATTTTTATTAAACTCGTGAATGATTTGGTATGAAACTCGCTTTCGCTCGTTTTATACAAAATCATTAACTCGTGTAATAAAAATAGTATTAAATGGAAGTTCGTTTAGTATCCTCTATATCTCTAACTTGCCTCGCGCTAGTACTACTCATATCGAAGCAAAATGTGTTTCATGGTTGTATGCATGACTACCCCTGTGGGAATAGCATGACTAACACTGGGTTGATTATTTTTCTGAATAATCATTTTACATCCAACATATCAACACCACATATTGAGAAGACTTGCCTTGGGGCGACAATCCATTGCATTCATCATAGGCATACACCAGTTCCAAAGGACTGAAAACATAATCAAAGAACAATACACAGGTCATCTTCCCTTTGTATAGATTCCCTGTGTCATCATTACGTCCAAACCATAATTCCCCGGGTGATCCGAGGTATTCAACAGTGTCTTTGTGCGCTCCTGCGAAGGTAATTGCCGCCCCGTTGACATCCAGGCCAATTATGCCACTATCCATGTCCCGACTGACAAGAACATACTGCCACTCTGACGTCACTAGACCAGCAGTGATGACGTCACTCCAGGTGTGTGAATTGTAAACAAGTTCAGCCTCTACATCACCGTCTACAGCTGTTACTTTCACACTGTCGATTCCGTCTTGTCCAACTGGTTTGTACTTGTAGTGGAGCAAGGACCCAGAGTTGCTGGCCGGATTCACGAACATTAAGATAGAAAATGTTTTGAACTTATCGTTGTCATAGATATTAACATGCACGTTATCACTGATTCCATCAAAGCTAAAGGCTTTGAAGTTGAGACTTGGGTGACCCGAAGCAACCTTCACTGGGTCCGTAAGTGCTGGGTAAATTGCATCGTAGCCATTTTGGTGTTCCCACGCAGCCGCAGTATCTCCAAGTTGCCACTTCCGCTTTGCGTTACTGTAGGAAGACACGTGTTGGACCACTCCTGTTGGAAAGTATCATAATGACTTGAAACTATTACACCACTCAAACAATTTTCTAAACATCTATGTGCAAGCTACTCAGTTTGACCTTTTCCAAGAATGTAGGTACAATCAAAATTATGGAAACATTTAAGAAATAAACAAAATAGAGATAGTTGACTTATTATATAACTGGTATATAGTATCAGTGACGAGTATTCAGGTTGATTCCTATAAGTAAACATACGTTTTCAACGTTTCGTGAGATATATTATCGCTACAGACATTAGCGTCACTGTAATCGGTTCATATTTTTATTTTAAAAATAAACTGCAATTCCATGCGGGATATATATATATTTAAGAGAACCTTCTGTAAAACATGTCAGAAAAACCTACACTAAGGAAATCGTTCGCAAAGCCGAAAGTGATCGGAAATCACTGGGTAGCCTTGGTGTATTGAAAAAGATAGAAAGGTTAACTTAAGTAAAGTTCCCTTTAAGATTGCAGACCGTGGTCTTTATTTCAGAAAGCCATGTTTAGCGGAAATCATTCGAAACATCCTCTCACAAATTGGTACGAAACCGTTCAAATTTAATGACAACAGACTCAATGTATTTTCGAATCACTTCCTAGTATAGCACTTCATGATTTAAACAGAAATTATAATATCAAATGATTTTTGACCAAACAAACTCAGAAATACATCCATTATAAGGGACTGGATGTTTTCTAATGGTTTTCACGAAAGAAAACCATTGCTAGGTAACCATTATCTATCGGAAAACGTTCGTTAAAGTAACGCGAATATATTTCCTGTCACAAATTATCAAAAGTATTCACTCCAGAATGACAACATTCAACTTTTGCTGATGACGTGATATCTATTTTGTACATCTAAAGATAATTTGGTTGAACATTGAGAAGTTTGACCCTGTGAAGTTGGAAGAACCTTAAAATGTATTACCGTGCTCTTTCGAGTTCCCGCTCACTTGGATATAATTTGTTTCATTCTACAAAGTCTTAAAATGCCTGTTGAAAAGAACAACGGTAAACAACTTTTAGCACTTAATTAATTTACAAGTTACAAAACAATGTATCTACACCCCAAACAATAAAATTAAATATGCTATGTTTGTAGTGAAAGATTAGCATATCAGATATACAGGTACATTAATTTTAAAAGTAAAGATGCTATGGATGTACTGACAAACTGCACTGATAAACAGGTTCATTTATTTCAAAAGTTAAGTATTTCGCTTCACAGAGTTTAACATGATTTAATTCTAGAAGTATTTGTTGTGTAAAATGAAGTCTTACCAATGACAAAGACAGCAGCAAGGGTACACGGTGCCATTTTCTTAAGATAATCAGCTTTGTTCTCGTGTACGGGTGGATCGCTCGCTGATAATAGATCTTCAGCGCCTAGCACATTCGCTATCCGGAACTACCGTAATCGATAAAAGCCCAATCACACAAAGGACTGAGTGTCTTCAGCAGATGTGATTGGAAAAACAGAACCTTCACAAAGTGTGACGGTTTCACGTGGGTAGTGTAAGAGTATTGGCCAAGCGTAAGACTAGATCCGTGATGCATTGGTGATAGTGCTGTGCGACAAAGACGCACACAGCATGCAAGCTGCAAATGACACTGATTTGTATAAGGAAAAGAAAACAGAAAAGACATCTTGTTAGGGTTTTCTTGTTTGCGTGTAAGACTTATATAGTTGTTAAATGCAGGGATAATTGTCAAACCAATTGCGATTTAGACGTTATTGATAATTAACTGTTATCCAGTCTGAGCGTTGCATGAAATCAATATTTTGCACAAAGTCTTGAATATTCATTATCGACAAGTAATGATGAAAATAATGACAACACAATTGTAAAGCGCTATATTCATACACTAGGTGTTTTCTTAAAGCGTAAAGGCATATCTTTATGAAAGGAATTGAGTGAATTATTAGGATGAAATAGAAGGTTCATGTATGAGAGTAGCATGGGTGATGCGATATGAATAACTTTAGAGCGCTTTTTTATTTGAACAAAAACATATTTCATAAAATGCTATGAAATTTAGACAGAGTGCTATGCACTTTTGGACAAAGAAGTATTATATAAACACACATATAATATTATATTAGGTTATATTTGATATCAGAATGAAAGCCTTAACAATGGAGTTCTGATCCATAAATGATTCTCCGTTTCGGAAGGTATATCCATCCACCAATCCGGCCTAGGTTCTTCTTTGACAGGGTGAAGAGCAAATCCGTGTACTGGCAGTGAAGTGTTACCATGTCAATACCAACCGTACGTTGTATGTCACCCGAACATTAAGCATTTGTGTTATCTTATACGAAGAACGATGGAAATGTAGTTCGATACCGCATTCATTTATCACGATCTATCAGCCCGTTATTAGGTGTATTCTGATCTTAATTCACATAAAATACCTTAAGCATACAAAACAAATATACAAACCGAAACAAAGTATATTTGTTTATTTGAAAGGCATTTAAAAATGTCTACCATTTAACAGATTTATTGTATAATAGCCTTACTATTCATCCGTTAAATCAAATGAACCCCGATGTCCAACTTCTTCACTACCGAGATCAGATAAGGAACTAATATTTTTCGATCTTTAAGTTTTTCAAAATTGAAATAAATGCCTACCTTCTTATTGTTATGTCCTAGTTTTATGGAATAATGAAGTTACTATATCTGAAATTTACCTAATCTTGAAAGTAGGTGTGATTTGAAAATTTTCTATTATTTTATTAAATTAGGGGATAAATCCATTCTGTTTTTTATTTTTGGGTTGTATGTCGTGCATTCTTTACCCCTAAATATAATTTCAAACCGAGCTTGCGAGGGGTAAAGAACGCACGACATACAACCACAAAATAAACAATCAGAATGGATTTATTACCATTCTAACATGACTAATTAGTAAAAAAAGGTGGAACTATTTTGACTTGCGCAAAAGCAATGTGATAAGGTCAAACCGGTGCAGACCGGTTCCACTCACTTGCAAAACAACGGTACAGTCCACTTTCATAAAGAACACATGACAATTAAAATGTCATTACATACCGAAAACACGTTTTTAAATAGACTCATCTGTAATCTATTGAGCATATTATCAATAGAAAACAGATTTCAAAGTCGTTAAAGTTACGAATTTTTACCTAAATACAAGGGTCGACCCATCACCCCTACAAGAGCGACAAGGACTGACCAAATCAAGGGACGTTACTCTGAAAATAGTTGTTCACCACGTGTCGGTGAACTGTTTCAAACTTAGTGGAAGCTGTCAAGAAAGTTATATTTTGTGTCATGGTTGGGGAGACTGTGACAGGAAAAGTGGTCACTTGTAATAAGAGGTAGGGGCAGTGACAGCATTCAGCAAAATTAAAGAATAAAGTCGCTTCCGTTCATTTGACGAATCGCTGTATGAGAATTGTTGCGATCATTGATTTTGTTTTTAGATCTGTGGACTGTGATTAATTTACATCGCGAAGCAGTAAGAAACACTTCAAACAGGAACAAAAAACCTGGTTATTCGATTAAATTGTGTTGATGCTTCAAATGTCGACAAGTTTCTGATATTGAAATTTAAACATGTCTGTTGTAAACAGAAAGTCGCTGAGTGCAGATTGTATACGCGTGCGCGGAGGACTGTGAAGCGGTCGTAAATAATTAGAGGTGATTATCGGCGAAATAATTACTCCAAAATGTTTATGAGTAACCAATCAGAGGGCAGTATTTTCAAACTAGTTTTCGTGTCATGTATTATGAGGTATCAAAATACTCGGTGAAGTGACTCCTAGTTACTTTCATGCATTTACGTGTAAATATCACTTGAGGCCAATCACGTCACCTTCATCAACTATCCAAAAGTACGGATCGGTGAACAGAAACACACTTTATAAACAAACTGTTGTGTCTACGAAAAGACACTAAGTGCTGCGGTATTTGGCAGATGGTTAACCCTTCGATCTCCCTGATTATCTTGCCAGAAATAATCGATAGCTCACGAGTGAGCGTACAGATCTAATTGTTCTCGTTCTTTGTTAGCTTTCAAAATACCTGAACTCTGAAGTGACAATTCCAGTAAACGGGAGGGCTTTGTACGTCCAGATACTACCCGGGCAGGAGGGTCTTGTCAACGCTCACAAAGCCTTATCAGTGCGTGTGGGCTTACAATGCCCTCACTTGGTTCATTTAAGCGATATTTTATGGGTGATTTTTTTTCCATTTATTACAGGGCTAGGAGAGCGATCTGGAAATTGAAATCTGTGATATATTTCGGTATATAAGAAAGAGAAGGACCTCTCCCTCGGGCGTTCCCCCTTCGACAGCGGACATTTCTTTACAGAAAGCCCTCGGGTGAGGTCCTCCATCTTAGATAATGCACATTTAAAATCTTAAAAACGGAACTTCTATTCAGTTTTATCAACATTGAGTACTCTCGCATGGACTTGCAAAACAATGGGAAATTTCAACAAGGAATTATTGGTTTTATTGCTGAAGTAATTCATTATGTTGACTTCAAACGCTTTTCTAAACGACGAACTTGCGGGGAGATGTTCTGTAGCGTTGTTTTTAAATAAACCTTTTGTTCAAAAGCTGAAGAATTGTTTTGTTACAGGAACCAACACAACATTGCACTTAAGTGGATCGTGTAAGCTGTCTTCAGAACGCACAAGCCTATTTGTTTAAAACTTCATCAATTATCATCAGACGATTATTCAAAGCTGCTAATCTTATGTAAATAATGGCTCTACATCGTAATCAT
This sequence comes from Steromphala cineraria, assembly GCA_916613615.1. Taxonomy (NCBI): domain Eukaryota; kingdom Metazoa; phylum Mollusca; class Gastropoda; order Trochida; family Trochidae; genus Steromphala; species Steromphala cineraria. The sequence goes on from OU744730.1 coordinate 11,895,163, forward strand.
GTAGAAGGAAGTTGTTACGTCTAAGGAACGTTTCATACCGAATAAAATAACAACCCTCTGATTGGTATTTCCTCGTTTAAAAGTTAACTCATTTTTCTATCAGTGAAATATTCCATTAAAGTAACACATCCACATGTTTTAATGTTTGAACTTCTCGGGTGAATTGAGTTTCTCAAAACAAATATTTTTTTAAATTTCAACTTGTGTCAATATTAATCGAGAGAAATTTATGTTACACTCACAGTTAACATTAGCTTAGATTCATCGCAAAGGCATCCAATTGATCCGTTTATCACATGAGATCAATTCAGTTCTAAATTTACGTACAGCAAAAAGTTATGGTTGATGTCGTTTAACCCGGAGGGAATTCACATCGTTTTAAAAAATCCATATCAAGTTGGCAAGAGTTTTAATTTACATGAGTCATAATCAAATTGGCATGCAGCTTAAATGTTCGTCATAAATACATCGGTATAAAAACGTCCAAACCATCGTTTTTGATGAGGTATGTCAAGATTTCCTGGTTATGAAATATACCGTATATAATTTCGTTATGATATTGACAAATATGGAAAAGAAAAATCGTAAAAGAGATAAAATATATCATGTTTAACTAACTAGCATTAATTTGGGTAAAATATCGAGTCATAAAATCCTACGCTAACAATCCAAGAGTGACAATGATGTTTCTCATTCGACACACTAGCATATTGTTTATCCGAAGGTTGCCATTTTAATGCTAGAATAGAATTGGGGACATTAGATGGTTCGACGTTATAATGTGGTTGTGATTGAAAATCATATATCCCGCCTTATGTCAACCGATTAACAAAAAAGAGCTTTGTTGAAAGAGTTTATAGGGTGATAGCATAAAGGAAGTTAGGGAAAGAAGGAGGCAAACACTGTTAAGGAGGATTAAATAAGAAGAAACATTAGAAACACCAACCTTGTATAATAGTGAAACCATATCGAATATCGAAAAAGGTTTAAAGGGGGGCTGCAACCTAGCTCATGAAACCTTCTTGACCATCGTTAATGAGAGCGTCCAGACGGGTGAGAGGGGTCACATGACACAAACTTAGTACAGGCTTTCTGCTGTAAGCGGTTCGTAACAAAACGATTTGGTTCCTTCCGAGCATTTTCGACTCTTTCGGGGCCCTGCTAATAAAACCCTGGAAAATTCAGGGTTGCAGACCCCCTTTAAACAAACACATGTATGATAAATCTAACACCATTGACAATTTCTATTGTTAACGCACTTACACACACGAGTATTTTGTTCAAAAGTGCAAATGTATCGAATATCTCACAATTTTACTAACTTATCGGAATTCAGGTAATCTCCCAAAAGATATATTTAGGAAATATGTACTTGTTCAGTTATTTTCAATACAGAAATAAATAAAAGCAACATTGCAATAAATCAGCGTGACCTAAGATGAAGGCATTATATAGAGAATACTAAACGACGTCCCGTTTCATAACATATTTATGAAACGAGTGAAAGGGATGGTATTTAACGAGCGAAAGCGAGTTTAATATCTATACCATTCACGAGTTTCATAAATATGTTATGAAACGGGACCGAGTTTAGTATTTTATTTATTACTTGCTTAATAACATCGTAAAAAAAACAAAGAAAGTCGGCCGGCCCGCTGACATTATGACGTCATACTTAACAATTGTGACGTCATCATTACGTCACGTCATTCGGTCAGCGCGCGATGTTATTACACAATGTTATTACACAATGTTATTACACAATGTGTAATAACATTGTAGATTTATTAAACAGCGATATCTTCAACGGGAGAGTAATAAATACGATTATCATATATATATATATATTGAATAATACCTACAACACTTTTTGTCTCTATCGGTTATTTGTCACTGTGTCATAATACTACATTACTGTAAGGGTGGAATCGGAAAAGTTACAGGTACAGCTTTGTAAAGAATATTTCATTCTTTGTTCATAGTAGAGATGAGGATATATATATGAACACTTTCCTTGATAATCACTGTCTCCCATTTTGAGCACAACAGTACAAAAATCGTACTATCGTAACGTGACTTCGGCCGTCTCAAGATTTGCACTGTCGAATGCAGGTAGATATCTAAGATAATTTAGAAATTCATCGCATCGATATCGAACTTAATTGAAGTGATATGTCCTCATCTGCCCTAAACAGACAAAACAAAACCTTGCGAAAAGATCGATGTGGTATAAACGTATTTATTTCATGAACTGGATTCGTCAACAAGGTCGTGTGAGCTTATGCGAAAAGATCGATGTCCGGGTTAAAAGCGAAGTAGTTACAATGATTATTCAGGTAAAACGCAGATCGTAGCAAATTCAGTAATTCGTTGATAGTTGTTGTTGATCTCATCGATCGATCGGAACAAGTTGACATATATCAATACGTAGGTATATAAAACCGAGAAGTCACCACGTGCATATCCTTTACATGACAAAAATAACCAATAATGAAAGTTCGATGTGCCCGTCATCGGATTGTTGACAATATAACCCCAACACTAGGACATCTTTATATATATATATATATATATATAACACAATGTAATCCTTCTCCCTGAAGAGTAAATCGAAACATGTGCTGTTGTTTTTTATGAACACTTTTTACTATGAAGACTGTACTTTTGATTGAACTTTCACCTTAGATATATATATGGGTCAATTTCAGAATTTTGCTCTTTTCTTATCCAAGTTCATTCACCATTAATCAACATAGTGTATTTGAACACACTTCACATCTCAGTGTTCATGACAAGTCTTTAATTGATAATTAGCAAAACCATGCTGTCCGGGCGGTACCCTGGTCCTGTTTCACAACGTCAATTTAAGTAATTATGTTACTTTCACATTCTTTAAATGATGGAAATCACCCTGTATATGTTATATAAGTCACAGAAAACAATTCAGTCATTTTTTCTTGTCAAATGCCTGTATCCCATAATTTGTTGTCCTTGCCGTTACCGAACCTGAAACAAACTGATAAATAATTTCTCCCCAGAGCTTGCTGTTACTCTACTTCATTTTCTTGTAATTCTACTTTCTTTGAAACAAACCAGAAGAATTTTGATTAATGTCCTTTTCTTTTTAAGATTTTCGGATGTGAATGTGAGTGTGAATTCCATAGCGTTACACTCAAGTGTCCCAACCGTTACTGCATATCATGACAAAAATATTTTTCGGTATTTTTTTATGTTTAGTTTAAAATACTCATTTTATGTAATTCACAGATTACCATTTAGTTCCAAAACTGCAGGGAGAAATTATTGTTTTGAATGTAAAAAATAGAAATTGTGGTCCTTGCCATTACTGTCCATGCTGTTACCATACTGAATGGTTTCGGCAAAGACAAACTGTCGGTTCAGACAACTCTTGCAGAATTTTCAGGATTTTCAGAATTTAGAATTATGTTTGTAAGACCTAAATATCCAATACAAACTACTATTGAATCAAAAGTACATCCAGAAGGTCATCAGTTTACTCTTTCTATCGAGTTATATTTTCGATTTTTAATACTTTAATTTTGATTTATTATAGTTGGTAATGGTTTTGACAGAAATTGGTAATGGTTTGGACTCAGTTATCTTAAGCTGCAACACAATACTTCAGGATGTAAAACTGTTCTGGTATGATCTTTGTAACACAATTGTCCCATGCCAAACACTGATATTGTTCATTTAAAAAAAAACATTTCTTAAATATACACAATTCACACATTTCAAATTATTAGTAACGGAACTGACAAAAATTGGTAACAGTTAGGACAATTTTGAGAGAAAGCGAAAAGTCAGTAATAGTTTTAATGAAAGAAGAATGGAACAAAAGTATGAGGTATTTGTTATAACATTAGACTCATAATTATTGTATGAAGGTGTTATTTAGTAACGGTTTGGACAAAGGTGGTTTTGGTATGGACAAGTTCAATCAATCTCAACTCCACAAAGTTATATTACGATAAGTTTTCTCACTTGCTAGTGTTCTTGGTACCACAAGCTTCTCACTATATTTACAGCTCTGAAACAGCATTGTACTTATAATGATCAACACAGAATAATTTTGCCCAGGGGGTTAGGAAAAAGTGATGAAATGATAAATGTGATGTGGACAAGTACCAGAACCCCTGATATGAATCAGATCCAATGGATTCCAATCATTGTGTACCAATTATGGCAATAGAAAGACCAAAGGTTCCAATTTATGAAACTTCAACTGGTTCTTCACAAAAAACATCAGCACAGGTGTGCACACATGCGTCTAGCAAAACATCAAATATGACCCGAAAACCTCTCGAAGAAAAAAACCCAACTCCATAATACAGAACTAATATGTCAAATAAAGTTTCATTCTCCTCACAGTTTCCTTCATGTGAATTTAACTAAAAGAAGATGTTCAAAAATCTTCTAAAGGACTTTGTCAGATCCTGTATAGGTCACCCTAAAATAATGATGTTCTTATGTCATATGAGGGACGTGCTATTGTTGGAAAATTCTTGATATTGATGAAGATAGTGATCTTTGTGTGGAGTGTATGTACAAAATCACAAATGAGCCAAATTGCCACTGATTTGTTTTATCTTTTAAATGCCTTGTTCTGTTCACATTTAAGGTTCATATTTACAAGATTGTATATCATCACAGCAAAACAATACACCTAGAATGACAGTGGTTTGGTTGAATATACACATTGTTGTCATATGTTTACGTCTTCTATGAGATCTCGATAGTTCATTTGTCAATGTTCTTTTAGATATTTCTGTATTTCATCTAATGTTTAGCAATAAACGATGAATTCTAAAAATAGGAGTTAAGGTTTAAGAGGGATTTTCATTCTTTGACATTACCATCAATCATACTAATATGATTGAAACAATGAATTTTTCTGATGATAATTACAAACATGTCCATGCCCATACCTTGTGTCAAAAGTGATAAACTGAATATCACTCACTATCTTCGAGAAGTAAATATTTTTGAAAATAATTAAAATGGCAACATATTAAAAATAAAATCTTTTAGGTACATTAAATTCAATTATTTCAAAACTTCATATGTATTTCCTTACCGTTATTGTCAATGTCAGTGCCTTTACTAGAAATGTCCATACCATAACCAGACATTGAACTTGGCAAATATATTTTGTATTTTTAGAATTTGTTAAGGAGATTTATTTGTGCAATCACAAAAAAGAAAAGGGAAATATAAGCTGAATGGTTTTCAGTGATATTTTCTTTTAAAATGTGTACTTTTAAAAAGTATGTCCTTACCGTTACCGTCAATGCCAGTACCATTACTAGACATGTCCATACCGATACCACTGACTAATTGGTAATTAATTCAACCAAATATGAACCTCATGAACCAAACTTAAAGTAATTACTAATTCCTGTTGTATCTGAATGAGGAATAAGCCATAAACACACAATTTCTTCTGGTATGCTTATTTTGTTGTTTGAAAGAACTTTTTGAGCTTAATTTTGTGAACGGAAACATTGAAAATCTTAAATTTGAACTTTTTGCTTTTACATTAACCAAATTTCTCTCAGGGTATGCTTACACTATATCAGAATAACAACTAACATGCATTAAAATCATTTTGAAATATCAATAATGACACAAGTAACATTTATAATTATGGTAACGGTAAGGACACGTTTTTCAAAAGTTCACTAATTAACAGGTATTTGTTAAATAAGTTTTGATTGTTAAGGTTGCAAACTATAATGCTGAGGACTATATGGATGACCAATACAGTTTATACTCCTTTTCGTGGTGTTCACAGCCTAATAGCTAATATTAGCGTTGGTACCATCAACTACAACTTTTATGACAACAGCTAATAAAGAATGGTAGATCTAGACCTACCACGCTTCCCAACAAACAATACCCATAATTCGTTGTGGAATGTCAATCACGTGATAAGCCTTATATGGGCAGTGTGGCCCGCACTGCATGATCGCACAACTTTACTGTTCAAAAGTAACGTTTTATTAAACAGGATTTGTCTGATATTTTCGTTTTGTTTGAACTATGAAAAAATAACAAGATAATAAATTTTTAAACTTTATAAACGAGAAATAAAACTGCTACATTCACATCATCAACTGTTTCACCAATAAACAATATTTTTAAATAAGGGGTTGAGTTCTAAACATGGAATAGCCAGCAGTTAGCCATGTTCATGGATATATAATCTAAGTTATTTTAACAACATTTTAATTTGAAATTATAAGAATGTTTATACTTTCCTGCAAATAAGTTTTGTATCTTAGAAAAGAAATAAAGTTCGCTCTACCCCAATGCGTTTTGTAATAAAGTATAGTTTTGCCCTGAACTATTACATGTACAACGTTATAACCGTCCTCGTGCTTTAACTATAATAGTTCAGGGCAAAACTATACTTTATTACAAAACACATTGGGTTAGAGCGAACTTTATTTCTTAATTATAATCAGAACAACAAAACGAGACATATTTTGAAATTGACCCATATATATATTCTTTAAAAATAACAAACCGAAGATTTGTCTTCATATAAGTTCATTACCAACCAGTTTCACAACATAGTGATCATCAGGGTAACTTATACATTGTGGCTTGGTGGCCCTGTGGCCCCTAATAAGGGCCAGAGGGGCCACGGCCGGAAAACCCATGTTCAACTTCTACTCCAGAACCATAAGGCCTAGAAAGCTGACATTTTGTGTACAGATTCCTGGATTAGTGAGGACGATAAATTGTAGTTTTGGTGGCCCTGTGTTCCCTAAAAAGGGCCTCGGGGGCCACAACCTTTAACCTAATTTCACATTTGCCACACCCTCAAGCAAAATTGATATGAAACCTGATGAGCTACAGAGCCACTGGCTCTATTTTTTAAATTTGAAACTAAAATTGAAAATCATTAAGTAGAAATGATAGGAGAATAAAGGGATCATTTGATTGATATGTTTTTGAGTAAGGTTTGAACCCAACAAACATTAAGGCAGGAAATGTATTGATGTTCTTGAAGCTCCCATAAAATGTTGTCATTATCCCTTGATTAGCAATTGGCTGGCCTTGCTGTGTTATAAATGTTTACTATATATATTTACTAGGCAAACAAGCCACAAAAAAACTATTGAATTCTAAAATAGTCTCTCTCGATTTCAGTTTTCAATAATGACCCATTCTATCACCATAATATATGTATATCTGAACTGCATTCTTCAGTCGAATCAGTGGAATCTTATCGCAAATGATGTAATTGTTTTCAATAATTCATGGTCAATTTCTTCAGAATCTTCCACTGAGCTTTTCTAGTCATTTCAGGCCGTTATTTTTGTGAACAAGTTAGACATACAGGCCCCAGTTTTAGATGGGTTCATACCATTTTTTTTATCTCTGAACCTAGTTTGTTTTACTCGTATAACGGATTGTTTTGCAAACCAGATTTGTTTAGATTTTAAAGTGTGTGTCTATCCTTTTTTTGCAGACATTATACATCAATAACAAGAATTCAAAAAGTATTTATCGTCTCATCCAACACACATGACGTGTCTGGGTTGAACAGATTGCCGCGATGCACTTTAAATGTCTGCCGTATTGTCATTGAAAAAAAGAAATTTAAACACTAGTTGTTGCTATATAAGTATTTCAATACGTTATCATCATGCCTCCTTTGTCGTGTCGCTGTTATGACATGGTTTGTGTAAACATGTAACTGGTAACGAATAAAAAAATTTAATAAAAAAAAAAAAGTATTTCAATACGCCATCACAGCATGGTTTATTAGCTTTTCATAGCGAAATCAATATTTTGTGAAAAGGAATACCATGAATGCATTATTCGCTATGAGTGTATTTTTATGTATCGATATTTATCTGTTTAGGACGCTGTAAGTCAACATCGATTGGATGGTTTAAAGGGGAAGTAGCACGTTTTAATGGAGAAAATAAGGTGATGTCAGGAAAATGAAAACAAATGGTTACAGTTGAAAGACAGTATCTTTAAACTAATTGAATCAGTAATAAATCAAATAAATAATAAGTTCAGCCATGTTTTTCCTTCTTTACACAAAATGAATTAAAGGTGTTCACACAAAATTGGTCGCCAATGTACTTTATGTGAATCTCTATAAATTGTTCTGTGACTATGGATGATTGGTTTGTCCAATGAGATTTTGACACTATCAAACTAATACATTTAACATTAGCGTACAATTAACATATACAATTTTCACTTAAGAAATCAGATAAATAAAGTCCATTATTCAAAGCATATCTTTAAATGCATATGTTTATCATCAGAATAGAAACAGGATATACAATTGATAAGTAATAAGTATTAGACACATATAATAAACTTTAAAAATAGAGCCATTGGCTCTGTAGCTCATCAGGCATCATATCAAGTTTGCTTTATACAGGCCAGATGAGCTAAAAATGAAACTGATGTTACCTATTGCAAGAAAACCTATACAAAAATTACAAAACAAATGTAACGATTTCAGAATAAATTTCCTTACCCAAATGATTTATTATTATTCAACACTTTCTAGATCGCCAATATCAGACAGTGAAAGAAATCCACACTAAAATATCCAAGGAGAAATAAATTTGTCATAGACTGTCATCTAATGGAGAAAAATAGGTTTTTAAGATTGTGACCCCTGTTACCCTATTTGGGGTCATGGGGTCACGAAATCTACAATTTAGAATCCCCATTGGCCAAGGAGTCTGCACATATAATTTCAGCTCTCTAGACCTTTTGGAACTGGAGAAGAAGATGAAAATAGGTTTTTAAGGTTGCGACCCCTGTGACCCTATTTGGGGTCACAGGGTCAACAAAGTTACAAATTAGAATCCCCATTGTCCAAGGAGTCTGCACACATCAATATTAACTATCTACTCCTTTTGGAACTGGAGAAGAAGATGAGAATAGGTTTTTTAAGGTTGTGACCCCTGTGACCCTATTTGGGGTCATGGGGTCACGAAATCTACAATTAAGAATCCCCATTGGCCAAGGAGTCTGCACATATCATTTTTAACTCTCTAGTCCTTTTAGAACTGGAGAAGAAGATGAAAATAGATTTTTAAGGTTGTGACCCCTGTGACCCTATTTGGGGTCACAGGGTCACCAAAGTTACAAATTAGAATCCCCATTGGCCAAGGAGTCTGCACATATTACTTTCAACTCTCTAGCCCTTTTAGAACTGAAGAAAAATATGAAGTAGGTTTTTAAGGTTGTGACCCCTGTGACCCTATTTGGGGTCATGGGGTCATGAAATCTACAATTAAGAATCCCCATTGGCCAAGGAGTCTGCACATATTACATTCAACTCTCTAGTCCTTTTAGAACTGAAAAAGAAGATGAAAATAGGTTTTTAAGGTTGTGACCCCTATGACCCTATTTGGGGTCATGGGGTCACGAAATCTACAATTTAGAATCCCCATTGGCCAAGGAGTCTGTACACAAAGTTTCAGCTTTCGAGGCCTTATGGTTCTGGAGAAGAAGTCGAAATTCTACAAAGTTTACGGACGGACGGATGGACGGACGGACGGACGCCGGACACCATGCCATGCCATAAGCCCATCGGGCCTTACAGGCCAGATGAGCTAAAAATTATTTTTTGGGGTCACACATGCCAAAGTTAATCAAAAGTGTTAGTTGGTCCCCTTCTAATCCCGCCATGGTCTCGGTTACTTTACAGTAAGGTTTGGGTGCAATGCTACACCAAATTTAGGCTCACAACCATCCATGGTTCGCTAGTTCCAACTAATTGCTCGCAGGTTTCACAGCAATAAGTAGCCACAATAGCAATTCGGGCGTTCTCCCTAGTAGTCGTCAAATAAGTTAAGTAATCTTGGAAGTGACGTTAAACCCCCAATCACCTCACCTCCGCCATTAGAACGAGAAGTTGTGATTGTTGCTGAAAAGCTTCATGTTGGAGCTTAGCGGTTTTGACTGACGACCATCCTCGATTATCCAGCGCTTTCGTTCCGATAAATCTACACTACAAGCCCTGGAAAACTTTACAAGGTTTTACCTCAAACCAAAGACCACCCTTTGCATCCAATTCAAGTTTATCCAATCAGAAACGAAACGCAGACACTACGTGTGTAAACAGCTTGACTAATCAAGTAAGCGTTTTGCTGAGTCATTCCAAAGGGAGAAAATTTGGTTTGAGTTAAAACCTCATAATGTTTTCCAGGGCTTGTAGTGTAGATTTATCGGAACGAAAGCGCTGAATTATCGAGGATGACTGACGACGCGTTTGAGTTACTCATTGATATTTTGGGTATTATTCTAATACTCGGAAATGGACAGTTGATATTGTATGATAACTGGTATCGATGTAAATTGGACTAGTTATGGACTTGTATGAAAATGAAATAAGATATTCATTTCAGCAAATATAAAACAAAATTAAGTTTGAGAGATTGACGAGTGATATTGTCCGGTTTCCGATCACATCGCATCGTCAAACCTTCCTGTTGTCAATATGCGAGGTAAATAAACTTTGAAATGATTCTTCCCACAACAGTCGATACCTCTCGATCGGAGGACACTATTGGAAAAAATGTGCAGATATGACCCTCGCTCTTTAACAGTGTCCGATTAAAGGAGTGGTTAGAAAATAGGTTTAATTAATGTCATGAAATTGGGAGATGAGGGTTAATTTCGATAATTGTTTGATATATGTCACCAAACAATTTTAACAAGATACCAATGGTCACGAAGACAGTTTCAGACAGACCGCGCAAAGAAACACAATAATTGCTCTGTTGGAAGCTTTCGTAAAATATTTGTAATCTCCCTTCTTAGCAGTAAAGCGATACCTCTTTGTTGTTGATCTCGTGTTACGTTAAATAAAGTCTTATTTGCAAAAAAGCTACTGAACCCTTGATGATTAAATGGCAGTTGAATATATGATGGGGTCCTTTATTATTCATAACCTGATGATTACTATATTATTGATCAATACTCGACGTTGTTTCTCGACGAATACTTAATGATTCTAAATTGGTTCAATCCTTTGATGAATCACGTATCTTTGATTTTACTTCACTGTAAATCTTGAAGTAAGGTTGTCAATGGTCGACTTTAATTTTCGTTTCAGAAATTAGAGATGTTGAAGGTTCATACTGTCGCTATCACTGACTGTTAAGTTACAGTTACTTAAAGTATGATCTGTAACTTGATTGAAAAGAATTACATGTCAAAATGAAAATAATTATTGACTATCACGACTAAACGTTTTTACGCAAAAATATATTAGATTTTATACATTGCAAATAACTAAAATAAGTGACACGATATTTGAACGAATTTCCCCCTTCACGCTTATATAATGACTCTTTCATGAAATATAATTATGTCTGCCTTAATATTATGTTTTTTTTGGCAGGCATCTTTTGCAGGTAAAAAAGTAGGAGGGTGGGTAACTTTTGATGCGGTGTAGTATATATATATATATACAAAAAGTTCACAATCTTGAGATCGTTGTTCAGCTCTCAGGTATTATATATTAAAAAGATAAGTCAGAAGTTGAATGAATCCATTTTACTGGCTAGTACTTTCAGCTCAATTTAGGAGCATCTTCAGGCCATATACAAATAACGGATATGAACGTCGCCTGGCGACGTCATCGTGTACAACATGACGTCATTACATTATTACGTCACAGCGTAAGTAACAATAGGAAAGGAAAATAGACATTAAGCTCTAGAATTTAGGCTTGGTGAGAACATTTTGATAAATCTGCTTTCTTTTGTTTCTAAAAGCTTGCTGTTATCAAAATTTAACTTGTACATAGGGAAAACTGAAAATTGCCCGTTTCCACAATCTGCTAAATGCGTTCTTAATGGAATAGTACGATTTTTTGGATGCTTAATTTGAGATCTGTGCAAATTCATGCGTAATTTCAACTTCATTTCAGTTTTCCCAATATATTTTTCATTACAACCAGAGCATATTATGACATAAACAACATTTTTGCTGTTACATTTGAGATTCTGTCTCACAGAAAATACTTTAGATTCAGTAATAGGCACAGAAGAGCCGACAATGATATTTTTACATGTCAGACATCTGGAATCGCCGCACTTTGTTACAGTTGGTTGAACATCACTTGAATCAAACTTAGATGAAGTTAATAGCTTGCGGAGATTCTTAGGTTGTTTTAAACTGTTTACGATTTTGGATTTACACACAACGTTTTCCATGGTTTTACTTTGATGTAAAATCTGTAAGTTTTTGTCAATAATTGAAGCAGCACTCTGATGGTTAGGATTGAAAGTAGAAACTAGCGGGATAATATGTTTATCCAATTGCTTGTTAGATTTGGGTTCTCTGAGCCGACTTTGATCTAAGGCAACAGCTTTCTCTATACTGTCCAACACTAACTTTTCAGGGTAGTTTTGAATCAATAAAAATTCCTTGAGTTCCTTTAATCGTTCCTTCTTGTAAGTGTCACTTGAGACAATAGCACATATTCTTCTAGCGAGACAGTACGGGATGTTTCTCTTTGTGTGACTTGGATGGCAAGATTGAAAGTCAAGATACTGATGAGTATCCGTAGTTTTGTAGTAGAGATCCGTCTCTAAACGACCATCCGCTTTGACAATAACAGTTACATCCAGAAAACTGAGGTTGGTATCACTGGTTTCCATAGTAAAGGTTAAAGATGGATTTAATGAGTTCAGAATATCATGCAGTTCACACAGTTCATCTTTTGTTCCCATGAATGGCATAAAACAGTCATCTAAAAATCTTTTCCAGTGGAGTTCTATATGCTCTTGCATAGATTGTCCGAGCGAATGTCCCACCTTTTCATATAGAAAAGTTTCAAGATATCCTAAAACGAGGGTTGTATAGGTAGGAGCGACTTTTGTACCCATAGCAACGCCTTTAGTTTGTGTGTATAATGAACAATCAAAAAAGAAAACATTATTGGATATAACAAGATCAAGGGCATCTATAATAAATCTATCTGAAAATCTATCATCAATGTCACACCTGTATTCTCTTAACCAGTATTGTAAAGCTTCTAGGCCCAATTGTTTATCAATGTTATTATACATGTTAACAATATCAAAACTAACTAAACTGGTACCTGGCGCAACCTGATTTGGAAGTTTACATAAGAAATCTAAATCATCCCTTAAATAACTTTTCACATTTTTGCACAGGGGCTTCAGTATGATGTCAATCAAATTACTTAAGCGTTGTGTGGGACTCTCTGGGCCTCCCACTATAGGTCTGAAAGATAGATCATCCGGGTCTACACATGTTATCACAATGTTATTTTGTTCTTTAATTTCCTTTTGAATAATTTGGCTTTTGTGGATTTTAGGCAGTCCATAAAAATAGGCTGTTTTTGCTTCATAATCACAAAGATAGCTCTGTTCCTGGTCCGTAAGCTCAGTGCAGTGTTGTTTCAGTAAGGCTGTTATTTTCCGTTTGATGCGATTCTCTTCTGTTTGACTTGATAAGTTGTAATAACTTTGGTTTTCTAACATTTCGGTAATTTTCTTCTGATAAAACTCTTTATTCACTAGCACAACAGCTCCGCCTTTGTCCGCTTCTTTGATAACTATATCTGAATTGTTCTTTAATTTTAATAAAGCTTTCTTTTCACCGGCAGACAAATTGTGTTTAATTTGTTTAGTTTGTATAGGTGTAGATTCAACAGCTTCAATAAAGTCATCAAGATATTTGTTTCGTCCCGGCTTTGGTGTGAACCTTGACTTATTTCTCAATAAACTTTGATTCCTTGAACTCTGTGATTCCCCCTTATCGTCGCTGTCACTTCCGTCCTCTTTATCTGCGAAATATTCAGTCAGTCTCACTTTTCTGGTAAAATCTTTTAATTCCGATTTCAAAGTATCTTCGTTTCCAGGCGGTGTCGGGGTAAATTTAAGTCCTCTTTTTAGGAGATTTATTTCGTCTGTAGATAGAGGGTGACTGCTAAGATTGATGATTTTGGGATGAGTAACGTTATGTGGGATCGCCCTATCACTGGATTCCTGTGAAACTGTTGATTTTTGCCTCTTCCTAAAAAGTATTTATTCACAGCTCTTCCAATGTAGGTAGTTTTCCCGTCGTTCTTTGGTATTTGGTGATTTTGAGGTCGGTTACCCACATGAGTAGATTTCCTGTTTTGATTTCTTCCTACCTCAGTTTTCTTTATCTTCTGTGTTTTCCCATTTCCACGGTAAAATCGTGATGGTTGTTGTCGGAAACCTTTGGATATTAATGTCCGTATTTCCTCTGTAGAAAGTGGGATGAAGTCTTTAGACGAGGGTCTATCTCGTTTCACAGCGTCGGCAAAGCTGTTTTGCAAGCGAGATTTTGGAGTATTTGATTTTGTCTTCTTACTTGGATTTGTTGTGGACTTGGGTTGTCTGCGGAGTTCTTTGGAAATTGAACCTGATTTCTGTGTCGCCTGTTTGAAGAAATCATTTCCATAATTATCTTTGTAGTCCGCCAGCCACTGTTCTTTTTTATTCCATCTTTCTCGGGCTTTTGTTTCATCTTGATCACATTCAGATTTCCATATGTTCATGGCTGTATTGAACATTTTCCCGGTAAATTTGCTTGACAGGATATCCTCGAATTCAGCATCGATCCTTTTACACTCTCTTCTGTATTTGTCAGCATTTATCTTCAACAGTTCTATGTGGCCTATGAATTTCTGTACTGCCAGTCGTACTCTTATGTCTTTGGCTTCGTTGCTTTCACCCACAATAGGTTTTAACCTTAACTTCAGCGGGAGAAGTACTTTCTCTGCACACCTCCATGTCTCATAGATAATGCCATGGTTTTCAACATTTATGAAATTCCAGTATGCAGAAGCACGAGATTTTCGAAAGTCTTTCCATTGTTTAATCATGGCTTTTCTTCTCTTGTTATCCTCAGTTTCTAAAGTAATGCGTTCTATGTCTTGGAGGTATGGATTCGCCCCCGAGCCATTTCTTGAAGACACACTCTTAGGATCTGTCTCTTCTTCATCTCTAAATGATACTTCATGAGAACCTACACTTAAAACCCGTTTTCGGGTAAGTTCTACAAGTTCTTTCAAGAGTTCATTAGTAGTGTCTATTTTCAGTGATAAATTGGTTACTTTACCTTGGATTTCTTGCACTTCCCGGTAAAGTCCCTTCTGTTCTTGTCATTGTACACGAATCATTATTTCTTCATCCATGAGAGCGTAGATATACACAGAAAGTTCACAATCTTGAGATCGTTGTTCAGCTTTCAGGTATTATATATTAAAAAGATAAGTATGAAGTTGAATGAATCCATTTTACTGGCTAGTACTTTCAGCTCAATTTAGGAGCATCTTCAGGCCATATACAAATAACGGATATGAACCTTCACCAGGCGACGTCATCGTGTACAACATGACGTCATTACATTATTACGTCACAGCGTAAGTAACAATAGGAAAGGAAAATAGACATTAAGCTCTAGAATTTAGGCTTGGTGAGAACATTTTGATAAATCTGCTTTCATTTGTTTCTAAAAGCTTGCTGTTATCAAAATTTAACTTGTACATAGGGAAAACTGAAAATTGCCCGTTTCCACAATCTGCTAAATGCGTACTTAATGGAATAGTACGATTTTTTGGATGCTTAATTTGAGATCTGTGCAAATTCATGCGTAATTTCAACTTCATTTCAGTTTTCCCAATAAATTTTTCATTACAACCAGAGCATATTATGACATAAACAACATTTTTGCTGTTACAATTGAGATTCTGTCTCACAGAAAATACTTTAGATTCAGTAATAGGCACAGAAGAGCCGACAATGATATTTTTACATGTCAGACATCTGGAATCGCCGCACTTTGTTACAGTTGGTTGAACATCACTTGAATCAAACCTAGATGAAGTTAATAGCTTGCGGAGATTCTTAGGTTGTTTTAAACTGTTTACGATTTTGGATTTACACACAACGTTTTCCATGGTTTTACTTTGATGTAAAATCTGTAAGGTTTTGTCAATAATTGAAGCAGCACTCTTTTTATATATATATATATATATTAAAAGTGTTCTGAAAAGTGGTTACTTAATTGTAGTTAATAATGATTTCATTTCGTACAATTACTTTTTGCATAGTTAGTAGTTAGTAAATATGTCAATTAGCATTATAAAGAGTACAAACAAATTTAAACTGATATTCGTCTTTGCTCCATACAACATGGACAGATACGATATGTTTCCATTTGCCCTTTAAATCAATGTCTGAATTTAATCACTATCTCATACATGTATAGATAAGAGTGAACGGAACAGCAGTGACGAAACTACAGGTATTAGAAATAGTATGCCTTGCCACAACCCCTCAATCAATACATGCATTTATCTTGAACTCTCTTCAGGTGTGGGAGTAAATGTATTTTAAACAATCTTGCAATTGAATATCTGTATTTGTTTGAAAATACATCAAGGGGTAAAACTGCGTTTTGGCTTTACAGGTCGGTGTAAATCTATTTACAATAAACCCCCTGTTGCAAATGTCCTAATTTGAAGTCATAGTCTTAATAATAATCAGTTGTTGAATTTGTATCCCTTTTACTCCCATGTTTTAATTGAGCAGTTTATTAGCCATCTGAAGAGGCACGCTATTTATAAAAACAAGATTATATAAGGTTTTCATTAACGAACCTATTTGAATGTAAGATGAACATTTCATAATAACCTTCGCGCTGTAATTTACCACAATCAGGATTATATTCCTTGTAACAAATCAGCGTCACACGAGAGGCAGTTATTTTGCAGCAATTATTTTTAGTTACTGTTCTCAGCTAACAAGTGATCATGAAACTACTATCATTACGAGGCGTTCCAAGTTTGAATCATGTTGAATTTTTTTATCTTGTTGTGAAGTTCGCCGCTACCGAAATTAATGATTTCAAGAGTCACTTTGTAATTTACATCATCTGTTGTTCTACTTGATAGGAACGTACATGACATACTTAGTAACATTAACATATCTAACATGTTCATCCCAAAATGACAGTGATGTGATTATTCCTGTTTTCAATGAATGTCTTTGACTGCATGTACTTTTCAAAATTAACGATTGACTGATCTGTAACTCTCTCTGTTTGTGTCTCTTTCTCTCTCTATTCTCTCTCTCTTCCTTATCTCTCTCTCCCTCCTCTTTTCAAAATTACCGATTGACTAATTGACGCCCATCATTGTCCTGCGTTCGATCATAATACGATGACCAACTTCAAACCTTACTTTTGGCACAACGTAGAATAGCTTTTGAATGATACTCTCTCTCTCTCTCACTCTCTCCCTCCATCCCTCTCTCTCTCTCGCTCTCTCGCTCTCTCTCTCTCTCTCTCTCTCTCTCTCTCTCTCTCTCGCACGTCAATGGACAAAACGCTATGGATAGGAAGATCCGAAATTTATTCAACAGTAGTATCTTCAACAAATATACTACAGCATTCAAACCGTGCAAGCTTTATATGGATTTGTTTTCTATTTATATTAACGGGAGAGGAGATCATATTCACTTCATGTACAATTAAATATACTTTGACATAGCCATTATCAAACATCTCAAAGCGCCCTTTTCTCTAAGAGGTACAAATATTTTCATTGCCACGCGACCGTATTGGTCCGTCCTTCCAAAATATTCAGGTACGCATTTATATCGATATATGAATTGAGTGCAATATGGATGAAGTTCTTTGCCAAAATACTCAACACAAATAATTATCAGGTAAAAAAATAATGTCTTCGTCGGACCTACAACCGGGACTGTTTAGGTTAGAGGATTTCATGTTTACATGTAGGCTACATAATAATTACTATCCTCCACCTGAGAAAGATTCTGAACTGTTGTTCTGTTTCGGTATATATTCCAAGGCTATTTTAACCAGTAAAAAAAGATGTAATCTGGGTCTTCGTTACATAAGGGCGATACATTGCATGTAAATATCAAGGTAATCTTCTATGTTATGCAAGTTAACAATATATCATCAAAGGGAGTACGTTAAACTGATCCCACTTCCCTTTTCACAAAGCAACGTTTACTAAGGTTAACCTTAACTCTAATTCTTTAACATTGCCCTAAGGCTACCTTAAAGTGACACAGAGTATCTTTCTTAAAATTTTATTTGGTTTTGATAAGCTACAAAATATCTGATATGCTGATTGAAGTTCATATCTCATCACTGGACTTGCAAGTATATCCCTTTATGCATAATATCTCTAAAATGCTTGATTTTATGGAAACATCAAGAAAACATCTCAAATATGTTTATTATTCGAAATTATGCATCCAATTAATCTACCTATTAGTTACAATACCTAATAAACACTATCGAATCGAATATATCTTCCTGTCAGCTTATGACAAGGTTTCGAAATTACGTTTGGCGAATTTGCGCGCGCCACTCGAGCCACATTGTCCGGTTTTCGATCAAAATCCCGACTTTGAATGGCCGTACTTTCGCTCTAATGTACTGATTGACCTTTAACTTGTTATTTTCAGTAACAGTTAGTGGTTCCCGATGTAATCACATCGATTTCAAAATTTGACATATGTGATCCTATCAACATACTCTGTGTCTCTTTTTTAAGGACTTACAATCACCTTAGGGCTTTGTGAAAGGGGACCCTGTAGGTTTCAGGGCTCGATCAGTTACACCGAGGCACGAAGCAAAGATGAAAGGTATTCTCTTCTTGATTAGAACACTTAACATCTAGCTTAACAAATCTTTACCAATTACTTTGACAGATCTTGCTAGTTTAGAATGGAAACTGCAAACGATCTTTCACTCATTTTAAGTGTGAGGTGGGTATATATATATATATGGCTAGACTGTTGTCTCGTAATAGCGATTTTTTAAACACAAAAAACAAATGTCAAATGCGGTACCAATAGTATTTCGAAGTTGGCCATGATGGAAGAATAGACGGCGCAAATATCATTGAACAACGTTTGAGCTCGAATACCTTTCTAAGTTTTGAAGTGTCTAAAACAGAAATGTTCTAAGGTGTTAGGTAAAATATACATGTACATTAATAATTGACATTGTTTTACATGTCTAATAGGAGTATAGGGTTAAATGTTTCTATCTGTGACTCCTTATACGTAAACTTATTTTACGTGAGAAATATCTGAATATCAGTACATATATTTATTGTATACTTATACTTTTGATGAGGAAAAATCCTTGTTCATCCATCGAGAAAAGTAAGTTTTGCACGAATTGCGCAGCCACAAGTAAAAGATAAACGTTTCTACCTTAAGGATTTATCATAGGATTAACATGTTATTTTGGGGGAAATTACGCTTAAAATGACATGATATTATCGTTATAAAATGGCCTATTCATAATAGAAATAACTATTTTGGAAGGTATCTATGTTTAAGAGAAGTGAATGGTATACATTAAAATGAGTATTTCCTCACTGTATTCAAACAAAGAAAGCTCTGGGTACAGTACTCTCATAAGCCTCTCCGGTGCAGTAAGGTTATAGTGTAGGCAGCCCCAGACACAAATTGTATACTCGAGGTAAATGATAGATAGCATCATATTTCTCTGTGACATGGTTTGGAAATAGAGGACCACGAGACAAACTTCTAAGAATGTAGAAAGGTCAAAGTAATTAGCAATGTCTCCTGCTCTCTCTGATCCCAAAGGACACATGAGTAACTCGGCTGTAGTCAAGCAATATAATAATGACTTCTTGATCTTTCTGATCCCGATCCACAAATGAGTATCTTGGCCTTAGTCAAGCAATATAATTATATTCAAAATAATTCAATTATTTAGCAGACCCTCTGTGATTGAAGACACAAACAGACGAAGCGGCAGATGTAGTTTCTGTAATTGGCCAAGCTTGCTTTATTTCTGTGAAAGGTCATATACCAACAAGTGATTGTCGCAATGTTCTTGAGTGACACAGAATTCTACATATGGCGATCAGTATATTCAAAAACAAGATGTGTTTGTGAAACACGAATGCCCCCGGATGCATATGTCAAGTATCAAATACCTAGCTCTGACCAATCAAAAGTTATGACCAAGGTTAAAGTTTTTGTGGACAAACGGACAGACGGACGGACGGACAGACGGACAGGTGAAAAACAATATACCCCCGGAATCTCCGATTCGAGGGCATATTTATTTTCAAGGATATGTAAACATGTATTCCGTCCTGAGATATCAGTAAGTTTGAGGATAAGAAAATGCCTAAATATTCATACAATGGTGAGTTAAGGCATTTCAACCTAATGAAATGACGCTTTTCATTTGGTATTCGGCTCTCCCAGTCTTCAAATTAAAAAAAGTAACAATTATCAAGATTGTTACATAAGGTAAAAATTTGTTGGCACCATTCTTGGACATCCTGCATCAATACATGAACTTTTTTTTAACCAATTCAAGGAAAGTAATTTCTGATTCATCACATGTCGTTGGCTCAAAATATTCATTTTCGCCCTCTGTAAAAGGGTTTGATTACCTACTGTAAGTCAAATCGAACTAAGAAATCTTTCATACCTTCAATCATTTCCATTTTTAACAAGACAACTGAACATTTTAGCTAATGTAAACGAAACTGTGCAATGTGGCTTGGATGATGATATGTACATGTATGTAAGTGTAATGGCGTGTAATGATATATTTGAGGAGAGGAAGGGAAATATGCTGATGTCACATACTGAAATATAATACTTACATGTATATTTGTACAAGAACATATTTCAAATAGGTTTACTAGGCGGATTTGAAAAAAGTAATTTGTTTCGTTTTCATTTTAAATTCCATTTCAAAACGTTTTTGGTAATTAATATGTTAAATTTCATAAAGTTTATTTAATATTCATTTACTTTGTCCAAACGTTTTCAAAAAAAATTAAAGAGAGTTTTTGAATAAATATCCGTTATCACATGAATGTTCATTTATAATGCAGATGTTTATTCAACAATATTGTCTTTTAAGTTTTTTTTATCTTGATGATTTCCACAACTGACATCACATCGAATTAATGAACAAAGTAAGAAAACCGTTGTTCAGCAGGTGTCTATTAAGAGAGACGACGAAAGTGCTACTGATCAATTATCAACAATTGTTCAACCATGATCATTTTGTAGGGAGATTATATGACATTTAAGCATGTGATCTCTTTCCATCATGTGTTGACTTGTCTAGTCACAATCGACCTTTAGTATTATTAAATGTACAACGAAACGATATTCTTCCAGTTGTTGTTAATGTCAGAAGACTAAGATGAATGAACTTAATGCCCCTATTTCACTACGGGACGAATCGTAACGAATAACCACGAAATAGAAATGTTTCATAATCGTTTACATTCGTAGACAATTCGTAATTATATCTTGTATTTTTCAAATGATTCGTAGATGATTCGGTATTATTCCACCAATCCCTAACATTCGTGAATTAATTTGGATTTGTACTGACGAATTATGAAACTATTCGCTACTAATTCGTTATGTTAGTAAACATTATTTGGAAAATCGTGGTTGATAATTTTGATTGTCCCATCCCAAAATAGTTACGTTATCGTAAACAAATTCTAACACTATTTGTGACTTGGTATTTAATTCATGTAAACTGGTCGTGTATTCGCAACTGTGTTTTTAGTTATTTCGTACAATTCGTACAACATTCGTAAGCAAGTCGTAAATAATTCGTATCTGTTTCATACGGTTTCATGATGATTTTTCGTAAACGTTTCGTACAAGTGAAATTGCCGTTCACGACCTTTGCAAAAGTTTACAAATTATTTACAATCTTTCATTCTTGTCTATTTGTGATAATTCGTCTCGTAGTGCAATAGGGGCATAAGCGTTTCACGATATATCGTAATGCAACCTTTTAATGTACTAAGAGCGTGCAATTATAATCGTAAAAAGTTGACTCGCCAAACAAAGACATTTTATCGTATTTAATGCTTTATTTCAGGAAAGAATATATTCTGTGAACTGAGCTGAAGTTTTTAGCTCCCTTTTGCATGGCATCAATTTCTGTGATTACTTAATCTTTCAGTTTTTATAGTTTTTCGTCTCTTTAGCAAATTTTGAAATGCATACGCCTCCGTCATCGGAAGCCGTTTCTTCTCACAATAAGAAGTTTGCAATCAAGAAATCTTGCTTTTTAAGTTAACCTTAAACGAAAATGAATCTTACTAAACGGAAAGGAAGATAATTATGCATGGATCTAATCACCAAAATCACAACTCCTTCATCTCTTATATGCTTTTGTTTCTAATATTGTTAAGTCATTAATCATTCTTACCATTTGGCTTTGTCTTTCCAATGTTAGCAATAATCAAGGGTAATCGCGGTGTTATTACAGCAACAAAAGTACACGTTCCGATAAATCTACACTACAAGCCCTGGAAAACAAAACGGGGGTTTACCTCATACCAATTACCTCCGTAACATGTACAGGTTTTCCAATCAGAAACGAAACGCAGACACCGAGTGCCGTTTGCGACGTAATTTGAGTGAGTGAGTTGGGGTAGAACGTGTTGTCAGCAATTTTTCAGCTATTTAACAAGTGGATGCTGCCTTCCGAAAACGGGTAGACAGTTCAGGGAGATAGGGATCGAAAGGTTGAGAGAAAAACCGGATAGAAAGGCAAAGTGAGAAATAGAAAGCTGGTTTTAGAAGTGACTACAGTGGTTGTTAGAGTCATTGCAAGGTAGGTAATTGAGTTTGAGGTAAACCCCCCCGTTAAGTTTTCCAGTAGCGTAGATTTATCGGGACGAAAACGCTGGATTATCGAGGATGCCAACTAAGGACAAGAACTGATATGTGACTAAGAATGCTCAATTGGATGTCAATTACAGAAGAGATCTCAAAGCGTCAGCTTACGTTTCTCCACAGACTCTGCTCACTCCCCCTGACAACTTATCTAAGAAAGTGTTCCATAGAAGACTCTACCAATATCTTCACAACCCCAGTAATATAAGCTTGGCTTTATTCCCCACACAATGAATATTTTGCAAAAGCAATAGCGTTGATGATGAGACTTCAATACCTTCTTGGACGACCCGTTGATGCCATGTCTGACTCTGTTTGCAGTGGCTTATTCCTTGATATGGGTGCATCATTTGTTATGAAGATTATGGCTGTCTACCAGAGAGAACTTTCAATGTACAGTTATGAACGGTAAAAGCTTTAAAGAAAGCCTCATTTATTTATGACACTATTACCCAATTCAATCAACATGTTTTTCAGTGATTGTCTATGTTTTTTGAAACCCTAATCAAATCAACTTTTTAATTAACTACACATCTTTTTGAAAATATCTAATTGTTAATCTGCAGTCCAAACGGAGGGGAATAAAGATTTTGAATCATTCCTCAATCTTTCATACGGGATAATGAAAGATAAATATCAATAAATCAGTTTGTCAGTGATGTGACTATCAGTTTATTTGTCATAACACTACCTCTCTGAGGAGTCTCGCACTTATAATCAGAACTACAATGTAAATTGTAATATAACCATAACAATAAGATAACAGCAACATGGTGAAACCAAAATCTGCTTAAAAGACACACTACATGTGTGTCCATATCGTCAACATGCCGTAGAGAGGTAGAAATGAGATACAATATCCAAGTCCAAATATCATCTAAGCTCATATTTCACTCAATCCATCCATATATATCAAAAGAAGGCTCAGTATATTATTTATATATATAAATTCAAAGCTATAATAGTTCAATTTCCAAGACTGATGTTTTGTACAAATATATTGAACAAATAATCATAATATCAATGCTGATATCATTCTTGCTGAAAATAAAAACACAAAATTAAAAATTCCATTGGAAAAATTCCGTCGGAAGTTTTTTTCAAAATCTCAAATTGAAATATTTAACCTGGAAATTTCCAAAGTGTAACTCAATAGTATGTAAAATATGAACTTTATACATGTATGTAACATTTGTTTGTTATCGACAACAACTTTTTTGTCGCGACAAACTCTGGAATAAACCGGAATTACAAAGATAACGCGGAAGGCATTGTATGTTAATCTTTAATCAGTTTTTATTAAAACAGCACCAAACAGAGTCAGGGAATACTTCGATAAGGATACCCGTTTAGGATACCAGATCTAACCCAAAGTGTTTCTCCTTTATATAGGTACTCAAGTCACAGTTGAAGCAGTGTCCAGAACCTGTCTTAGCATCCTTTTGCCTCGCATGATTACATACGTTGACCTCTGCACAACACTCTTGAAAATAATGTTTGTCCAAATAAGGTAGGGTCCATTTACTGGAACTGTAAATTTCCCAGTGACCTTATCGAAGAAGTTTCCTCCATTATGCAAAATTGTGTTAAAAAAAATTGGTGAAAGTTCTTGAACAATTTCACTCCTTGAAATGTTGACTTGAAAGCCGATTTTGCCTGAAAGTAATGAGTCATTTTTGATAAATTTTCTAATGAGAAAACACCATTTAAAATGTCAATTGGGATGAGGTTTTGACAAGATTAAGTAAAGAATATGAGCAAAAACAAAACAATCATTTATTATGAATATCAGAATATACGTCTTCTTAAGGATTAGATTTTAGAGAATGAACATATCATAATATCATAGCCTTATTTGCATATTATGTTGGGAACATATTACTTTTGGACATCAGCAACAATCATGACATAGACAAAAAGTTATTATAAGTATTTCATAAAGATACCTTTCTACAGCTTTCATCATCAAAAACAAACAAATGAATCTTCAACTTTATATTAACATAATTGAGAGAAATTGCCATATTTACCTTTTTCATTTTGATGTTGTATGTCTTCAAGCTTGGTTCTTGTTTCATTTAACCCTCACGCAGTATCGTTAATGACACCACCTTTGCGGCTACGTGGGCCTCACAGGCCCAGGCACATTCACATGCAACTCAGGAACGCTGAGAGGGAAAAAGGGTCAATATTATTTATGATGTTATGTATAATATGTCACCTATGTGTTCCAATCCTCACAAACTGATCGGTGATATGTTTATTTGAGACCCATTTGAAGGCTGTTTTTGATAAAACATTATTTGGAAAAAGTGTAAAGCAGAATTCACGTACATGTAAGAGTAAACGCTAGATCATGTGATACCTTTTGTTTCAAATTTCGTTATTCAATGTTACATGGAACAAAGGTTACCATTATGCTTCGACATAGTGTCAGAAATTTAAACGTTGTCGAACGTGTAATTGAAACCGAAGTTTCATGGTTCACAGTAGTCTGACATAATATTCATTATCACCATATTGCGCATAATTGGTTCGTTCCTACAGGCCAATTCCGGCCAAATAGAACGTAAGATGCACGTGTGCATTTAATTAAGATTTGCCAACGAAACCCAAAATCTCTACATCTAGGTTACAATTTGTCTTCATTCTCATGCCACAGGGATACAGATTATTCACAACATCATGTCCACCAAATTTAAACTTTACGAAAGCGTTTGCATGAATGGGATATTTGACCATGAAGGCCAGTTATCGCTCCTGTTTTTGGTGGCTTCAAAGAACTCAATCATATGAACTGGCGTTTACGATCATGATCTTAAACCTTAAAATTGCAGGAGAGTTTGGTTTACCAAAAACTCTCATATGAGTCATTCTCAAAAGATGCAGCTTTTTTTGTGTATAAAAGACAAAAAAAACTAAATAAGAATTCTAGATTTTTTCTTTCACAAATGGTAAGGTACATTTTTAAACATAAGATTTCAAATGTATTTGAGGCTTAATTATGTATGATATCTTAATTAACACTTATTACACTAATGAGGATGAAGAGACAATGTCTTTCCAGTAACGATAGTTATGCTTGTGTGTTTTCTTTTAAAAGCATTTGTATGTAAAGATGTTGCATTGTAGTATCTACCTTAGCATATATGTTGTTACTCAAATGTAAAAAGAAAAATATCAAGCAATATTTTCATATGATCAACACTTGTACACCAAGTCGGTTGAAAAAATTAAGCATGTTGATTCTTACAAATTCTCTTTATATCCTATCAATTGACCTCAACATAAAGAATAAAATGAAGATAGCTATAAGAGATCATGTGATCAAGTTTTAATTTGTTTGGACATTTTATGACAAGTATTTTTACCTTTAAGGTAATAAATCAATTACGTTTTGGTCATGTTACATGAAAGACAGTTCTGTTATTCCAAAGACACAAATTGTTATTGGAAAGAAAATGCTTCAAATAAGTACGAAAGTTTGTTTAATGAAACATAAATATGTGACCTCTTTGCACAAGGCAGGTAGGGTTTATGTTTCTCACATCAGATCCTCAGAAAATTTTACTTATTATTTATCTAATACTTGACTTAAACAGGACAAAAAAATTGTTCTGCTTGTTATGTTAAAGACATTGACTGTTACAGGAAAGACAAAATATTATCACTTGTTGGCGTAAAGAAATCTTGCCAATTTTGAAAAGTTTCATCGAAATCTTATGTTTTTGGGGTTTTTTCCTTACATAGTCATGCCACATAAATGATGTACAAATAAATACCATTGCTGATATTGCAATATTAAAAAAAAAAAAATTATCTGGCTATATGCCATATTTCAGCATTGTTCACCAATGCCGTCTTTCAAATAACAGTCTTAAGATATAAATTTGATGATATGTGGCTAAAACACAGACCTCTTAGTAGAGCAAAAGGCATAGTTATTCCATACATTTAATGAAAATTTGAATGCACAGACAAATAAATTCCCAAATTAAGTATTAGTTTCTTGGATGTCTTTTACAGTAACACAGTATGTCTTTCATGTAACATCTATATACCATAGACTTGAAATATACATCCTATATTGTAACTTTCAATCAAATTCTTGTTGAAACAAACAAGTCAGATTCAAATATCTATTCATATGTCTTTGCAGTAACAATAATGGTCTTTCCAATAACAAACACATCTGTTACAGAAAAGACTGTTATATGAAAGACAATTTCGATTTGTTCATCACTTGAAAAGTAATGAACAGTCCTTGTCCCATTTTATACACCATCATTGTGTAGTGGTTTTGGTGCAGCATGCATAGAGAAAGACGCATCTCTTGAAATGTGGTTATTTTTTGATAATTTGCGTTATCTGAAAGACGCCAATAAAAAATACTCAACATTTTTCACTTTTCTATCAAGATTTTCAGCAAGCTAATTGTTTTGGAGTCAACAATGCATCTTCAATACTCTAAACCTATGGTTGATGATCAGCATGACAGAAGTGTTTTCTTTCAAAAGATAATGGATAATTTTTTTTCCTGAATTTTATATACCTTTTACAGGAAAGACATTTTTCTCGTATACAAGATAGTAATTCAAATTTTCACATCAAATGTTCACATAAAAGTTGTAAAAATCTATCAGGAATGAGGAAAAGCACTACATTTTAGAATACCTGCAGAAAAAAATATATTCAAACTATGATAAGAAAAACATAGATATCCGATTCCTGGACTTTGCACCTAGATACAAGCCAAAAAGCATATTTTTGGTTACATAAATAACTCCAAAAAATTTATTTGGTCATTTAGGTTACAATTTAACTACCTGCCAGTTAGATTGTAAGTTCGAAGTTAACAAGAAATGAATTCTGACAAAGTTCTGTCAATATTTTACCGATTTCTATTCCGGTACGTGAAAAAGCTGCAACTTTTGAGAATGACTCATAATCGTCAATAACAAAAAATCACGTTACCTTGGATAGTAAGAAAAAGGAACATGTTGCCAATAGTTTATGCCACAAGTCAAGAGGTTGGGACAGTGTTATTGGGTTGGATACACTATTAAAGGGGGTCTGCAACCCAAATTTTTAACTTACAGAGTTTTATTAGCAGGGCCCCGAAAGAGTCGTAATTGTTTGGTAGGGACGAAATCGTTTGGTTACCAACTGCTTACAGGTGACAGCCAGTTCCAAGTTTGTGTCACGTGACCCCCTTACCCGTATGGACGCTCTTGTTTACGATGGTCAATTTGGTTTCACAAGCTAGGTTGTTGATTCCCTTTAAGCACACAAAGATGTAGTTAATTTATGGTATTGAAGAAGTTGAGGGGCAAATCACAATTTCGATAACGTCCATGATTGTCACTTGCATCAGATTATTGACCGACAAAGATAGTGCTTCAATCGTGCTTCAATCGTGTTAGCTTGAATTTACTTGCAGAACGTCAGATGGCACATTACACTGCCTTTTAGAGTAAAGAAGTTATTAACGCCTAATGTTATAGTAAAAACAACTATATCTAAAACCAAATAAAACATCAATTGTATGAATTAATTAAACGTGTTCGTCAACATCACAATACGCCCGAGACACACCAACAACTGGTCAATGCATTGCAGAAAGATTGGGGTAGAACTGCATGGGGACTCCATCAATGTGTCCATTTACAAGTGGAAGTCAAGCAAGAATTTGTGCAAATGCCAGGAATTCATAAGACTGACTTCAACGCCATCTTGTGATTAACAGAACAACCCTAAAACAAGTGTTCTTGTTTTGGCTCACTATTTTCTATTTGACAATTTTCGCTTTGATATCATTGAAATCATGTACCTTTTTTGTTTTTTAAGGCGAAGAAAAAGATTCTCAGAAAATTTACATATGCGTTTCAATTTTTGGAGAGTATATTATGTTTGCTATGTAATTCTTTCGGATGTTGGTTTATCTACATCAGGAAGTAATCTCAAGGGGTATTATTTATTTATTTTTGTATTGCGATTCTGTATATTTTGTACCGAAACAAGGGTTTTATTTACCCTGGGCCTTTGAGGCCCGAGCTTACAGCAAACGTATGTATTTTCTTAAAACGTCAATAACAAAAGCAGTATCTTGTCTACAGTTATGACGTCAGACGTAGCCTTAGAAAACATACTAATGGGGGAATACATGAAGTAAGAAATCGCTTAGTTCAAATGTGTTGATGCTGGGTAATATCAAACATGTAACCGGGCCTCAAAGGCCCCACGATACTGCGTGAGGGTTAATTCCAAAATAGTTTCGTTGTAGCTTTTCTGCAAAGCAATAAATTATATTGTTCTGTTGTGAAGTCAGCTCAAAAACAGTTGCATTAAGACTAGTTTTGAGTTTTTCAAGTCTCCTTTAGTTTGAGAGAGCTCTGAGAGAACATTTGCCAGGATGGTTGCATCTTTCCGTTCCTGATCTTGATATTGAGCCTGATATTCTGCAAGAGTCTTGTCAATATATTTGACATGTTCCATAAGACTGAGGTTGTTTTCCTGATCATTCATGCTAGATGATGAGTGTTCATCAGTTTTAAAACACTGACTAAGAGAAAATATACAAACATGTCTTATCAAGTGAAAAGCCAGTGTTGAGTGAATAATTATTTATATTAACAGCTGACTGTCCCAAGATAAAAAAGTTGGACACGAGGTTCAAAGATTACATTTAAGAAAACTAGGTTAAAGCTGGTAAATGTGTGTCTATCTTTAGGTCTGCTAATGAACATAGTTAATCAATGTGAACTTGTAGATGTACTTGTGACTGTTCTATGAATACTATAACTAGAATAAGCAAAAACAATAAACACAACACTTGTTTAGGTACGAGCAAATAAATCGAGCACCTAGGGTTAAAACATGATTAGGACAGTTCACTTTTCATATATCACAGACGAAGGTAAAAGTGAAGATCTCAAACCACAGTGACTTGTCTTCACTTAAAGTTAAAGAAAGTTTATAACTGATAGGAATAATACATTTCTGCATCATTGAAACATCAATTACATGTCTAGACAAGATCATTTATTTCTATTGCCCGATTATGATGTTGTTTCAGACTGTGACGACCATGCAATGATAGCAATGTCAGGATGGCTAATCTTTCTCCACAATTACTCTTCAAGGCAAATGATGACTCAACAAATGATTTTAAAGTTCAATAACGATTTTATTTGGTGATGAAACACCCAACTGAAAAAATATATATATGCAGATTCAACACAATTTCTCAGATCACAAAGTGCAACGATGACTGTTTTAACACTATATATATATGGAATGACTTATCACCACAAAGATTTACATAACTTTAGCAACTTTCTTTACTACAATATGAGCTACATGTGCTTAATGTTATAAGTTTACAGAGAGATCTTATACTTCAATAAGACCACAGAAATATGAACGAAAACTTCTGAGTTATCTCACTGTTACTTGTATCTCTACTATACTTATACTTATCAACAGTGAGCAACGGTAAACTTCAACAGTATATCTCAATTATTCTTGAAATATCTTAACCCTGACAACTGTAATGAAATTCACAGTAATCAACTTTATATTTAAACCACTACAATATCACTGAACTGCAGTCATTTATCACTTCAACAACTGTAGTGAAATTCACAGTGATCAACTTTATATTCAAACCACTATAATATCATTTAACTGCAGTTATTTATCACTTTAACAACTGTAGTGAAATTCACAGTAATCAACTTTATATTCAAACCACTATAATATCATTTAACTGCAGTTATTTATCACTTCAACAACTGTAGTGAAATTCACAGTAATCAACTTTATATTCAAACCACTATAATATCACTGAACAACAGTTACTTATCACTTTAATAACTGCAAAACTCTGTCTGCAAGAACCACTAATAAAACAAACTAGATTAGCGTTTGCGGGATACCGCAAAAGCAGAGCAGCCCCGGAACTTTGGGTTTCGCCTTACCCTGTTCCGCCTTTTACAGGCCTCACCAAATTGGGAATTTTCTCGTGACCTTGACCTTTGACACTCAAGGTCACACAATCAATGAACACATTTCATTGAGTATAACATTATTGTAATGAAATAAAGTGTTAAAAATACAATTAATCCATTTTCTCCATATATGTTGACCTTGCTGTGACCTTGACCTTCGACAGTTAGTACACAAAACTTTTTGAAAATGTTGAACTTCTCAAGAGATAATATATACAAAATCTAAACTTCATAGCACAAAAACTTTTCAAGTTATTGTCTTTAGAAGGAATTGCAATAACTCATATCTCATGACCTTGACCTTTGACCTTCAAGGTCACACAATAATTGAACACTTTTTATTGAGTATAACAATCATGTATTGATTAAAAGTGATCATAGTTAAAATAAAGCATTTTCGCTAAAACATGCTTAAGTCATGACCTTGCTGTGACCTTGACCTTTGACAGATTGTAGCCGAAACCTTTTCAAAAATTTTTACTTTTCCAAGGATGATATATACCAAGTTAGAGCTTCATAGCACAAAAACTTTTCAAGTTACCGTGTTTACAAAGAATTTTGTGGTGATTTTATAACTCGTGACCTTGACCTTTGAACTTGAAAGTGAACATGTCATAATGATTCCCTGGAAGTATTAACATTTAGACATGTTCATGAGTTCTGAAAAGCTAAATGGGATAAAGTTATACCCCAATTTAGTGTATTTTGTAATAACTCATATCTCATGACCTTGACCTTTGACCTTCAAGGTCACACAATCATTGAACACTTTTTTTTGAATATAACAATCATGTATTGATTAAAAGTGTTCATAGTTAAAATAAAGCATTTTCGCTAAAACATGCTTACGTCATGACCTTGCTGTGACCTTGACCTTTGACGGATTGTAGCCAAAACCTTTTCAAAATTTTTTACTTTTCCAAGGATGATATATACCAAGTTAGAGCTTCATAGCACAAAAACTTTTCAAGTTATCGCGTTTACAAGGAATTCTTAGTGTGAATACATAGCTCGTGACCTTGACCTTTGACCTTGAAAGTGAACGTGTCAAAATCGTTCCCCCGAGGTATGAGGAGTAAGGTATGAATAAGAGTTCTGGAAAGCTTAGGGGAAAAAAGTTATAGCTAGTAGTACGAGTGCGGCGGCGGCGGCGGCGGACGCGGCGGCGGCGGCGGCGGCGGCGGCGGCGGCGATGGAAACTTCACAAAAACTGATAGCAGCCCCGTCCTTAGACAAACTCACAAAATAATGCTTCTAATATCACAGAAATTTACCCTGTAATATGTCAACAAATACTTTCAAGTTGAACCGCTACAGCTATTTTACTGTATTATAATAATTCAATGTGAACCAATCTCAATATCAAACGCACCCTGAGCTTAACTCAGTTTGCAACATTCATAAACTTCATGAAAATATAACTCTGAACACTCGGTTAAAACTTTAATAGTGTTTACTAATAAACCATCTGAGTAACCCAACTAACCTAATGACGAGTGACACACTATCGACCTTTCTATTATGGCGATGACAGGCTAACTGAGCCCAATCAACTAGCACCTCTATTTATACCCTTATATCTTGTGGAATTCTTAGCAATGCTTGTGGAATATTGTGGAACGTCTTGTGGAATTCGCTTGTGGAATCATGTGGAATACCTCTGTGGGATTGGCTTGTGGAGTCTGGTGGAATGTCCAATCGCTGATATGCACCCGATGAAGATGACAGAAATATCTATCAAAATTACCTAAATACAACCTATTTCAACTCCGACAGTCCTAAGTCGTTGTTCATTATAACGATGTACAAATAAATCTTTCTTTCCTTATTGCGTCCTTGCTGAAAAAAATGTGCAATCCAGTCAACAAATTCATTGCTAGAAGGGTAAAATACACATTATATTTTTCTTTGACGATTGTATTACACGAGTGAATAGCTATAGAAATATCGAGTGAATAGCTATAGAAATATCGGTGAATACTTGCTGATAACAGTAGGCGTATAATCAACTCCTTATATCAGTAACAGCTGTCATCAATTCCAGGTACGTGTCTCAAGGGTTTCCTGTTTTCTTGTCGATTTAAGCTGGAACTGGAAAAGTCAAAGATTCAAAACGTATCCCATCTCGCTATGAATTGTTTCTTGTTACCAGCACCTGTCTGGGAATAAGAAATAATGATGTAAACATTGTCCTATGTCTGTTTCAAAGACTGATAAGTCTAATACCCTGAAGGTAAATCGGAATAGTTGTATTTTTCATTTGAAGCTCTTTATTCACATTATTTTATATTTTCAACATTTTGCAGCAACTTGTTGCCAAGATGAATTGGTTGCTTGATATTAATTCCAACCAAAAAAATGGTTGCTTATATATACAAAGATGAGCACTCGAAGTTCAAGTTACACAATTTATTGATGCAATTGTTGTCTGATTCTGTGCCATATAACATTCATATAAGATGTACAATATACCTGCTTTTTATGATGAAACTTAATTCTATTGCATATGCAAATGCATCACTTTTACTTTGAAATGTAACACACTTCAAGTTTCATTTGTTCATACTTATCTGCTTCTTCTTAATAACTGTGAAAGAACATGATTTTATGGATAATCGACTTCTTAATTGAATGAAGTGCGACATTTCTGTTTAAATAATGACACTGTAACCAAGGAAATGATGATCGTTTGCTTGATAATGGTGTTAGTATCTATACCTAAACATGGTAATTTATGCAATAAAGAAGTTTATTATTCATAAGAACTTATTCTTCTTCATCAAAACAGCTTCTAAAATGCCATTTAAAAGTTGTTATAACTAGTTACTGAGTAAATAATTCTCAAACTAAAGTGTCAATGGTTTAATGTGAACCATTTTCTATTACCACTCTCATATGACTTATCCAAAATGCTATCTTATTTTACAGATGAAAAATCATACTGAAAACATGGTCCATTGCAAGCTTGTCAAAGACGGAAAATTTTTAATTTTCCAAACTTATCATCAATATTCCGTATATAGTATGATAAATGGAAGTTAACAAGGGTAAAGCTGTTGTTTCTGTTAACTGTCGGCTTTGCATGTATCATGTTTCGTCTCAAAATAAACTATATTCCCTTTTGTTCTCCGGTTTGCAAATACACTTTATGATCTTCTTGTTTGTCGTTCAGTTGTGTTCGTGGAACACATAGTACTTTAACGGTAACAAATGGTTGATAATAAAACATCAGTAGGTAATGCAGGAAGGTCACTGAGAACACTAAAGTGTTTCAACATTTATACTTTGTAGGCGTTGGAGATCCAACCTCTCAGGCAGAAATAGCATATTTAATCACACACCAGAAGCTAATGTTGCACATTGTCTTTTTTACAGTCACTTTGTTCGCCACAGTAAGCGGGAGTCCAGATGCTACACTCATCGCAAACAAACGTTTGTATTATTCCCATTGACTGCAGGTTTTGTAATAAATATTCATGATACACCTCATGTACATTAAAAAAAACAATATAATTGCCTATTCAA
The DNA here is from genome assembly GCA_916613615.1 of Steromphala cineraria. Taxonomy (NCBI): domain Eukaryota; kingdom Metazoa; phylum Mollusca; class Gastropoda; order Trochida; family Trochidae; genus Steromphala; species Steromphala cineraria. The sequence continues at coordinate 11,929,469 of OU744730.1, forward strand.
TTTATGAAAAGCACACCAGAAAATATCGAAATGGTCCGTCTAACAATTTTTCATACAAAGTGGGTGGAAGCTTTATCCAAATATTTGAATTTCATATATTTTACCTTAACATTTCAACAGCTTTGTGATATTTTCCTGATTGATTTTTAAACATTGAGATTGTAACAAAACTGGGGGGGGGGGATATAGAGGTTATAATGGGAGTGTGTTTTGGGATCGTAAATATCCTGCATTAGGAATAAACATTGTATTTTGCGAGCCTTGGCGAGATTAATACATAGTGTTTATTCCTAATGCAGGATATTTACGATCCCAAAACACACGAGCATGATAACTTCTTTATCATACAATGTCATTTTAAAATTTAATTCGATAAAAATGCCTGATAATTCTATTTTAATAGTTGACATTGTTTTAAGATTCGCGCATTGATATATGCAAATGAATAGAGCAGTGGCTTTGACGGTGAATTGACAAAATATAATTCCTCCTTTAAGATGCCTTTTATTGCCGTTTGAGTTATTTTGTCATGATTCCAACGTTTTGAAATTTTAAAATTCTATAAAAGACGATGACTTTAAAAATTAGAGACATTTTAAATGGTCTTTGGTGGGATCGAACTGACGTTCTTTAATCCGACGTCATCGAGAGGACGAGTCAATCTCACCAAGGGGCAAGAGTTGCTTCCCTTCGCCTACTTGACAATGCATCTTGCGTTGAGAGCGATTGAACGAACATTGATGGCCGGAGAGCTAAACTAGATCATAGTCTGTGGATTTCCGAATCCAAACTAAACAATATTAAAGTAAAGAACACCGAAGATTGGTAAATGACGTGTTTGAACATGAGACTTGAACTGCCTTTGGTACCTGTGAGTAATTTGTTCGGTCGGTTTCATTCAAATCGTGATGACAGTGTTTTAGCACTGCTAAGTCATACATATGGCTAAATACCCATACAGTTTTGTTGTTATTTCTTAGATTAATGTTTATGCAATGTATCATTCATATTGTAATGCCTCTCTCCGTTACTAAAGGCGTTCAAAATGTTAACGCTTGTGACGTCATAGGAATTTTTGAAAGAAGTTCCGACCTTGACCTTTGAAATTTGCATCGGTATCCGTATATGACCCTTAGCCACGACCAACGGATATCGAAAATATCCGTTGGCTTTATTATGCCGAGAACACTATCCATTGTATGATAAATTGATATATCTTCCTTATTTATTAACATTTGCATTATAACTTCTTTGGGGTCATTTTAGAAGTGGGGAATACAATAAGAAAGATGATAATAATGATGACAACTTCTTTATTTATGAAAAGGAACGTTTCGACACAGCTCCTTTGTCAAGCAATGTTGGGTTACAAACAGTCAGTCGCATATGGTAGTACACAACGGAATAACAAAAACAATTAACATGGAAAACAAGATGAGTTATAGCATAAACTTTTATTTTTTTAACAAAAAATCTTAAACACTTAAAAGTACTATTTCAACGATGATTTAAGTCTTGTTCCGATCAGTTTGAGAATACTACATGAAAAACTTGAAAAATATGTTATTGCAAATATTATATTTCATAATTTCAACTGAAATGTGCACTTGCATTGGCCTGTGAGTTTTTACACCAAGAGAGGCTTAACGTATAGTAAAATGAACATTATGTACATTAATTTGAATTCTGTAGAGTAAAAATCCAGTTGTTCTTGTTATTGTTTAGGCATAATGAACTAAACACAGATCCATTATATATCAGATTTTAAACATATCATAAAAAAATACATGGCAGCACAGTGATACAACAGGCGTTCCTGTGTTGGTGCTTGGTCCTTCTTTAAAACAATCACATCCGAGAGTAAAACAGTTTTAAAAACTAAGCTCTGCAGCAATTACTGATTTTGTCATGAACAACCTTTCCACGTCAACTAAAACAGTTCATTTATATGCAAGACATGGTTTCTGTTTAATAACTCAAGCTGATCACTTGCCAGATTTGATAATTCTCTGAGATTATCTGAAGAACAGTGGAGCCCAAATATAGACGATCAGGCATTTGCATGTTGACCCGCTTAACCACTAACGATTTATCGTACAGCTCTTTACATAACTTTAATGTATACACTGTAGCCATACCTGTTCAGTAAACTCAGACTAAAGTTAGGTTGTAAATTGTAAATGCTAAGGTATTAGTTCTCATATTGTTAGATATGGCAAACGTTGGCCCCCTCAATTGTCAAGTTGTCAGATTTCAATAACGGGAACAAACATTTAAATTTGCATATATTCCTGTTATAAAATAAATGTTAAACAACCTGATAATACTATCAGAAGATCATACTTTTTAACCTATAATATCATAATAATATGTCATAAAACAGCCAGACATCACCTTCCAAATACCCTCGACCAGATAGTTTATATCCCCCTGTTGAACGAATCACAGTTCTTAAAACGGTACCTTCTTTCACTGTTGTTTTTCTACAACAAGGATAGTAAGATTTTGAGCATTTAACATCACTTTCATTGTTTTAAATTCACGACCACGTCGTCCTACACATCACCCATTATAACAGAGTCTATATGCTGTCAATATAAGTTTTATTAATTCATGGACTCTTCCAAATTAAGCTGTATAACGGTTTATTCATGATATTCGATTAGATGTCATGGCAGTCTCTTTGTAACCCAAAAGCTATGTGAACTGAATGTTTGAAGGATGATTCCCTCTTTCAAACAGAGACATGAGTTGAAAGACGTGTGGCCTAATCCTGGGTAAGAAACATTACTAAATATGTACCCATTTTCATTCAGTGTGTCGCGAATGGCTACCAGGTAAATGATGTGTTTGAGTTGACCCTTTAGCGAATATATGTAAACCAGATTTATTAAAAAAATAGCGCTTTGTGTCTTTATATTAGAGATCCAAAACTATCTTAATGCTACCAATCATTATAAGCAAAGTTTAGTCAACTTTTTATTTGAGAGACTTTCGATTAATGTAGTTGAAACTTGGCTCTATTACGCTGTCGCGAAATGTTTCAGTCTCGCATATTTACTGACTCTATGCTATCATCTGTTTCATACAAAGTACTTAAATACTTTCCCTCTCGTCTGTCACATCTTATTACATGGATAACCTCTACCTTTGATTAAATCACATTATATTAAGATTTGCCAACGAATGGTTATTGATATGATAAAATTAGTCCCCTTATGCATGATAGATAATGCATTTAATAGAAACGAGTAAAAAAAAGCCAGTTAAAAATTATACTTCTAATTGTCTTACGTTATCATCTCGTTATAACTAATGGATAATCTTCATAACATTCCTATTCATCAACAGAATTTCAATCATAACCTTGATTAAAACTAGATTGTAACGGTGATACTAACATTGATGTTTGAGAAAAGAGAATGGTATACACCATTGTATTTATACATAAAAAGCTCTGGGTACAATATAATCATAAGCATCTCCGGTGCAGTAAGGTTTTAGTGTACGCAGCCCCCGACACAAATTGTATACTCAAGGTAAATGATAAATAGCATCATATTACTGTGTGACACGGTTTGGAAATAGAGGACCAGGAGACAAACTTCTAAGACCGTAGAAAGGTCAAAGTAATTAGCAATGTCTCCTGCTCTCTCTGATCCGAATGGACACATGAGTAACTCGGCTGTAGTCAAGCAATATAATTATGTTCAAAATAATTCAATTATTAGCAAACGTTCTGTGATTGAAGACACAAACAGACGAAGCGGCAGATGTACGGGATAGCTCAGTCGGTAAGAGCGCCGATCTCACGTTGCTGAGGTCCGGGGTTCGAATCCAATCCAGGCCAAGGTGTAAAAACCTAGAGTTTACCTCTGTTGGAACTCTATAAGTGTCACCCTGGAGCCCTAATGTGTAGTGCAACAAACACTGCGCACTTAAAAGATCCAACGAATTCATGTCAGTGGCTGAATGGTGGATACATGAACACGTGCATACGCCAAGCTGTCGGTTATCAGCGTTCAGCAGTGTTGGACAAACTGCTGTGACTATGTGTCTCAGTTCACCCAGCTGTGAATGGGTACCCTGTGAGGCATAGAATGATCCCTAACCTAACCTGATATGGATTCCGGTTGAATACTCCCCAGGGAGTTGAGTTGAAAAAATGATCGAACGGTGAAAGAATGCCAATGACCAGGGGGAAAATGTAAGCGCCTTGAGCAGCCACGAGTTGCTGGATATGAGCGCTATATAAATATCCATAAAAAAAATTTGCTTTAATTCTACGAAAGGTCATATACCAACAAGTGGCTGTCGCAATGTTATTGAGCAACACAGAATTATATATATGGCGATCTGTATATTCTGAGATATCAGGTAGGGTGAGGAAAAGAAAATGCTTAAATATTCATACAGGGAGGAGTTACATGTAAGACATTTCAACCTAGTGACGTGACTTGACGTTGTTGTGTCTCATAAGTACCAACCGGAACAAGTACAGTTCTTTTACGCTTACTGATAGTATTGTGTTCATATTGTATTTGGAATATGAATATCTAGGTACCATCAATGACGATACAATCGAAAAGTAACACCATAGATGTGTAAAAAAAATGCCAATGGAGACTAGTAAGAGAAAAGTAAGCTCTATTGATATTGAAATTGAAATTGTTGAAAATGTTCTACACTTGCATTGCATCCTTTTATTTTGTATTGTTAGTACAGATCTCGCAGTCTTCAAAATAAAAATAAGATAATCAAGATTGTAAATATAAGTTAAAAATTGTTGACACCTTTCTTGAACATCCTGCGTCAATATATGTTGCAAAAAAAATAACCCATTTATATACCTACATGTACTTATATTAACTTTAACCAGATCACAAAGCTGTACCTGCAACATATCATTTCAAGACCCAGCTAAGTCTACATTATTGTTACAAATCTAGATCACATTTTCAGCCAGAAACAACTCTAGGAGGCGCCTTTATTGTATAGAAGATGAGTGCATTTTCGTTGCATTTTTATTTAAGAAAGTTACCTTTATTTGTATATATTAAGCTTGATTTTCATTTCATATGACATTATCAGATGTTTCATAATAAAAATAATTATATAATTAAGGATCTATTTATAATGCGCTTTTCCATGCGCAGTGCATGCGCAAAGCGCAAGAACACATTTGACATAGGTTTGGAAGACCAATTGCATTCTTATTCCAAATTTTAGAAATATTTTTGTTTAAATAACATGATATGTTTCATAACGTTGATAGTTTTTATTCAATTCATAAAAATTCGTCGCAAAACATTTGAAGAAGATTCTGTTGAACAAATATCTGTGATATCAATTGAGTGTTGTTGGTATTAATGGTGCAGCTATAAACTGTTTCCGCAAATTATTTGACGTTTGTTCAGCAGCCTGATGTTCAGATGAAACGAAAGTGTTATTGATCAATCATCACCAATCAATACATAGTCATTGTAAAAGAAGATAATATGACATTTAAGCATGTCTCTTAACATTCACGTGTTAGTTGGTCTAGCCACAATCGACGTACAATGAAAAGAGGTATTGAAATAACCAAAAGATCATCTTCCCTTGACAGTTGTTGTAAACGTCAGAAGACTAAGATGAATGATCCTTATACAAGACGTACATGGAGCTTGCAATTATCTCATAAAATTTGACATGACAAAACAAAGATATTTCATCTCTGGATACATTCTCTCCCCACAGAGGCAGATCAAGTCATGTTGATTTAGCCTATGTCATATTACGACAAGCTTGTAGGATAGAATTGGAGATGCCGGATTGGAGGCAATCGAAATTAGTTGTGCAAGCAGCGACGCTGTTCTTAAATCATCATTTTGGCAACTGAAACAAGGCAAAGGCAATGTGATAGGAACCACTCTTTCCATGCAAGAAGCCTTGTCATTTGATAACGAAATTCAAATGTATTGAGATGAAAGTTTTTTCCGCCAGGGGAAACTGCCGGAACCCACGGATTTCGGCGTAATAGAACAGAGGCTAAATCAACATGACTTGATCTGCCTCTGTGGGGAGAGAATGCTTCACCCCTTTCTCACTCTATCCGTGAAAGATATTATAAGAAGGCTTAGTGTACTTAACATCTTTAATCACAATTTTAAAACACGTAAATAAATGCATATTTTAGTGTCCAAGACTGATGCAATTTTTACATTTATTTAACACATGAACGTCAACACTGATACCATTCTTGTCAAAATCAAAACACAAAGCTTGAAGTTTGTATGAAATTCTTTAATCAGTGTTTATCAAAACAGCACCAAACACAGAGTGATGGGTTACATTTGTTGAATACGTTGGAGGTTTGACCCAAACAGTTTCTCCCTGACTAAGATATTTCAGAGTCAGAGTTGAGGCTGTACCAAATGATTCAGAACTTCTGTCAGTGGCTTCACCAATTTGTACATCATCTTGCATAATCGAACACATAACTGTCTTTCCATTACTTTTATAATGTATGCTAGTCCAAATCAGGTAGGTGCCATTTACCGCAACTGTGAATTTCCCTGTGACAATATCAAAGAGGGTTCCTCCATTATACATTATGGTTTTAAAGATAATTGGTGAAGGGGATCGAACAGTCTCAAGCCCAGCAACTTTTACTTGAAATCCAAATCTGCCTGAAAGCAAAATGATCTTTGTTTAATAATTTCCGTAACGATACTCCACTTTGAAAATGAACATTGAAAATCGTTAAATTCTGTAATAAACTTAAGAAAAGAAGGTGACAAAACCAAACCATCAATTTGTATGTATTTTCCTAAGGACAAGACTTTAATTTTTTAAGCTGGGGGACAGACATTTCAAATATCACAAGTTTTATTTGCAATATAGTATTGAATAGATTATGTAGTTAAAATATTTCTCCTAAAGATTATACAATGCATTTCTACTAGAGTTACTTTGTTTGTTATCTGAACATGAATGAAGTCATATTACCATTTTTATCATGAAGTTGTTTTATTTCCTGAAGTTCGGTTCTTGTTTCGTTCAAATCCAAAACAGTTTTGTTGTAGGTTTTCTGTAGTGAAGTCAGCTCCAAAACAGTATTGTTGTGACTAGTTTTGAGTTTCTCCAAGTCTCCTTTAGTTTGAGAGAGCTCAGAGAGAACATTTGCCAGGATGGTTGCATCTTTACGTTCCTGATCTTGATATTGAACCTGATATTCTGCAAGAGTCTTGTCAATTTTCTTGACCTGTTCCATAAGACTGAGGTTGTTTGCCTGCTCATCAATGCTGGATGAATGAGTGTTCTGCAGTATTAAAACACTGACCAAAAGAAAGAACACAAACATGTCTGATCAGACGAAATTCAAGTGTTGAGTGAATAATCAGTTATGGAATATTAACAGCTGACTGTCTCAAGATATTACTTGGAGAAAAGGCTCAAAGATTACTTTAAGAAAAACTAGGTTAAGCTGGTAATATATTCATGAGTTTATATGAAAACATTTAGTCTTTATACTTTCCTGGCAATTGGACATTTTGAGAAGAAAGGAGATATAAAATAGTTTACCTTAAATAATACAAATATTGTGAGAAGGCAAAATTATAAAAATACTCAAACGCTTTTCAATAAAATACCTTCGTAAAATATTTACATTTATTTTCCTATATTTTTATCTATTTCTATGGTCCCTAATTATTTCATCAAGTCCTTTGATTATCTTTTTTTTTTACAATATTTCAACCGTTTAAAAAAATGAAATCATGAATCAATCATGGTAACTTTGTTTTCAATGAGGTAAGCTCGTTGTGTCTATTTCTTTAGATGGTATGCAATATACTGGTACATGTATGTATTTGATATGGCTATATAAATATGCTATTTCCTTACGTTTAAACCCAAACACAGTAATGTTGTACTGATTTTCAAATCATCACCAATGAAGTGTCATTCCCTTTCTGATCCTTTTTATATATTTTGACAAAGTGTGTTTAAATTTAAGAATATTGTTTTCTAAAACTATCTAGATTAATTTCAGATTTCCTTGTTAATCGAAGTGTACAACTCGTTTTTTAAAGAACATTCATCATTATGGATTTGTATGCAAAGACTTAACTCCAATAGACATTAGTCATACAAATATTCTCTAAAAGGTCCTGATTTTCAAATTTCTGTCCTGATCCCAGCAAGAACTTGTACTTAAACTATTGATATGTTAAACATGAATTTATTTTTGAATAATGTTGAAGAACGAATTCTATGTTTTTTCATGGTGGAACGTTAAGAGAATAGAATTTGTCCCTTTACCAAATGTATGTCTCGTTGTATGATTAACGTATACAATACTGTTAACCACTGGAACTGTTTAAACCTGTTTATCATAAATATAAACTCAGGGAGGAGAGAGGAGGAGAACGAAACGATTCCACCGATACAAAAATGATTAGGGCAGTTAACTTTCGTTTTACATAGATCACTGACGAATATTAAGTTCTAGAACTACAGTGTCAAGTTAGATGTTCAGTTTTCAGTTAAAAGCGAGTTAATAAATGAGGAGTAGAAATTTCTGCATCATTGCAAAATCAATAGCAGGTCTAGATAAGATCAATTATCTCTTTTGTCCACGTAAGACGTTATTTCAGATCATTGTTAACAATGGATGTCATAATACACGCGCTATGCTGACCTTGACAGAGTCACATGGCTTTGAAATGTCATCCCCCAGTAGTTTGCTGTATTTTCATATATTTATTTCTCCAAATGCACATATATTTCTGCCAATGTAATTAATGTAGACGTGATGTCTATTTCATTTTATATATATTTCAATAATTTGACAGATTAAACATGCAATATAAACAAGAAAAAAATATTGGAGAACATAGATTTAAAAGCTCTGAACTTATTGAGATGCTTTGGTGAAACCAAGAATGTTAGTCTTTGACAACAGAAATAAAACTGAGAGTTTTGGGAAAATATAAGTCGTGTTTGAAACTTTTAAGACACAGACAATGTTTACAAATGGCTGTATAGCATTTTGGTCATCTTGTAAATAATCACCTATAGATAAACATGGGGCTATTGATATATTAACTTTGAATAATATTTGAAAAGTTTGACATTTTGGAATAGTGGAATTTTTTAGTCACATTTCATTTCAGGAAAATATCTTCATCACGCTTTTAACTACCGGGGATATCACTTTCAGCCATACAGTCAAACAAGACAAAACCCTAATGTTTTAACCCCAGCCATAGGATGTCAGACATGTGACTTTTATTTTTTAACCCTGCCTTTTTTACGACATCAAATCACAATACAAAAACTGCTTCACTCGCAGTATGTGATTCCATTATGTCAGTAAAAAATACTTTAACCATGCACTGATGTATCAAATATAAAGGGGACAATATACAAATGTTCCTAAGATTCTTTTGAGTAGTATGATTATTGTCCTTTTTTAGTGTGTTCTGCTAAACAGGTGCCTCCTGAGGCAAAACATTTAAGCATTTCCTTCCAAGAAGAGACAGTTAAACATGTAAAAGTTATAACATGTACTGCAAATGCTCTCCTGTATGTACTGACATGGCTAATGATATAAAAAAACCATCTTTGGTGCATCTGTATCCTTTGGCAAATGAAACATAACATAGGTTGCCTTAATATTATCTTAACATTACAATGAGTAGATATATGTCCATGGTGTTGTGTTTACTTGATTCAGATTAAATTCCACACAAAAATACCTTTTTGTTGAACGCTAATTTGATGTACAATTAGATCTCGTTGCATACTTACTGAAGACAATGTGCTATCAAATACACAAGTACACTGCGTGTTAAGTAAGAGAGACTTTTTCTCTGCGATCATCGTATTACACAACTATATCTATTTGAGAGTAATATAGAAATGTCGACGGTGATGAATACTTGCTGATAAAAGTGGGCGTATAGTCAACTCCTTATATCAGTAACAGCTGTCATCAATTCCAGGTACGTGTCCCAAGGGTTTCCTGTTTTCTGGTCGATGATAGACGGAACTAGAAGAGTCAAAGACAGAAACGTATCCAATCTGGCTATGAACCATTTCCTGTTACCAGCACCTGTGTGGGAATTAGGATCAATCATGTAAACATTGTCCTATGTCTGTTCCAAAGAGTGCAAAGTCAAATACCCCGAAGTAGATCGAAAATGAGTATTTTTTCTATTTAAATTCTATATTAAACTTATTAGATTTTATGAAAGTTTGCAGCAACTTTTAAACGGATGTGAATTACTTTCTTAAGACGAATTCCGAACCTTAAAAACGGTGTCTCTTGCTTCTATATGTATGCCTGCCATGATTGAACAAACAGTTGGCAAAGATGTGTGCTTGCAGTGCAAAGTTACACAATTCAATGTAACGCATTTCAAGGTTGTTATGTTCATATCTTCTGCTTCTCCTTTAGTTGTTATAATTACTAAGGAAATAATTCTAAGCTTAAGTCACGTGCTCGGTCAACCTGGCCTGTCCTTTCAGTGTCAGTTGTTAGATATATGCTACGTAAACCTCATAGTCGAAATACTCACATACACTCATGGCAAAAATGGTTGTCACCCCCAGACTGAGAACGCTACGTCAAGTTTAACTGAGTGTTGACAAATAATCAAACATGCAATAACTGTCAGAATGATTTGTGTGATTGGGAAAAACATTCGTAAAACATACCAGCTTGTATTTTGGTCTTGTGCTGGCCAATTTAAGAAATTCTACTAGGATATGTATGGTCCCTGTGAAAAAGGGCAATTTTTTACAGTATCCATATAGTATCAATTGGATGGGTATCAATAAAACAAATTACATTTTCAAGTTCAATTGTCGGTTTTATTTCATTCTGCAGTCATGTAAGAGTATATTTACAAGCCTAATATCGGGTAGCACCGCCTCTGGAATTTTCAAGGGCGATAATTCGGGCAGGCATACTGTCTATCAGTGTGTTGATGTTTGCAACAGCCAAATTGTTCCATTCATTCACAAGAGCAGCCCGCAATTGCTGTAAATTTGCAGGAGCAGGGTCCAGTCTTCTAAGTGCACGGTCAAGCTGATCCCAAGCATGTTCTATCGGATTCATATCCGGACTTTTTGAAGGCCAGGGCAATCTTGTTACTCCTTGTGCCTGAATGAAAGCGTTCACTGTACGTGCACGATGGGCTGGTGCATTATCGTCCTGCAACAGGTAGTTGTTGCCATACACTCTTCTTGCATGTGGGAGGCAAACGGTTTCAAGAAGACGTCTGTACGACCTCTGGTTGACGTTTCCTTGAAGGACGACAAGATCCGTTTTACCGTTATGGTGTATTCCTGCCCATACGTGTACAGAACCGCCACCGTGGGCAACCTGATGCTGCAGACAGTCGTCATTGAGCCTTTCCCCACGTAAACGTCGCACTCTCATTCTCCTGTCCACCTTATGCAGTAGGAAACGAGACTCGTCAGTAAATATGACGTGACGCCAATGTCCAAGTTGGATTCTGCGGTGCTGCTGCGCCCAAGCAAGCCGTGCCCTGCGGTTGGCCAGTGTCCAGAATGGTTTGATGGCAGGTCTTCTTGCCTTATATCCATGCTGGAGCAACCTGTTCACTACAGTTCTCCGGCAAATGGGCGTATTAATATGAGCCCCCCATCTCTGTGCAAGAGTCAAAGACGAAAGACGTCTATGACGTCGGGTCAAACGAAGAAGAATTCTATCCTGACGAACCGTAGTTTTCTTGGGACGGCCTGAAGACTTATTTTGAACAACATTTCCCTGTATGGCGTGCAGTCTTTTAATCCTTTGAACAGTTCTAACACTGACGTTACATGCTGCAGCAATGACACGATTCGAAGCGCCACCACGACTCATGCCAATGATTTCATGTCTGATTCCTGGTGGAGTGGGACCAGGCATGGTCTATGCTTTTCAGAAACTATAGTCGTGAAGCTGTATCTTATGAAAGAGGTCTATAGTAATCGATGGAAATGGCAAACCTAAGGAGACAAATTTCCATCATTTCAATGAAATGCACGTGGTCTACATGAAACCGCTGACACTGTTCATTGTAAAGTGTGAGTTAATGTAACTTCATGCCTGTAATGACATTTCCATGGAAAACCAACATTGCCATGCATACAATGTGATATAAACTCCAATTTAATTAAATATTAGGGGGTGACAACAATTTTTGCCATGAGTGTATGCTTGTAACACTTGTTTTGACTCGAGTTGTAAAGGCTTAAATGTAATATATAGCATTTTATATATGAAATATTATGTTGCACAGGAATTTACAATAATTATTTTATATAAGACCTATTAAAATCTAAATTCTACGTTGTCAGGGATTGATATTTATCTGAGGAGGTAGATTGGTTATCATTGCTACAATATGGTGTATATGTGAGGTTGAGACTCATTAAAAGTTATATTCAATGGTTCAATTCTTTTATTCGGTATAAAGGTCATAGGACCATGTACAGATAACAATCTTTGTGTGACAGATGTATATCATGTCAAACATTTCTTAAACATAATGGTTGGAATTACTAAGTAGCTAATTTGACTGTGTAATTTTTTTTCTAATAATAATATTTCTCTGCCTGTTCCCGGATGTGAACACAACGTTCAGTCAATCACTAGTTGTACTGTAGTGACTTATAGAAAGAAATTCTGAATGTTATAAGGAGAGTTTTGCATTTTAAAGTCTTATAAAGAAGTGCTATCAGGAAAATTGATTCAATGTTATCTGCATGCAGGAAAACTCGTTTCCAGATGTCATCTTATGCAGGAGATGAGTCTGAGGTTCTTACATTTGTATTCATAGGTGAAATTGGCTGTCAGTTATATGACGTCTCAGGGTCTGAAACTATATTTGAGTGGAAAACCAAATATGTTGTAGCTACCGAGTGTTTGCAATTACTACATGTTTGTTTAGTTCATTGTGTTATAAAACCTCAAGCAAAAGGACATGATGAAAGTGCATCAAATTGGAGAAAGGGTAATATGCTAACAGTTGATGAATATGAATGAAATATCTAGATACCCTAATGGTTAGGATATAACTTGTCTACTTGATGATTGTAATTTAGAAATTGATTGTGAACAAAATAATATCCCGCTTAATGGTATACTGAAAAATTCGAAAAAAATCATATGACAATTCTGGCCGGACAAAGAATTTCGAAGAAAGATGAAGAATGGAGAGACGAATGGGCGCAATCAGCATAGTCACCATGTTGCCCATGAGAAGCATGATATTTATATAGTTGTAAATTATAATTACAAAAACCCAAATCCATCTGTCTTCAATCTTCCACATTGGGTAATGAAAGATCAATAGCACAAAATCAGTTTGTCTGTGTTGTGACGATCTTTCTATTTTTCAGGTTTATTAGATTTCCTAGTTCATGACAATACCTCTCTGAATAGTCACGCAGTATTAGTCAGAGTTACAATGTAACATGTAAGATAACAGCTTATGTGCTTTACATGATGAGATAAAATATATGTTATAATGGGGACTTTGACAAAAAACATTAACTTCAGTACTGTACAAAAAAAGTCATATGCTAGATTTTCATTAATAAAACTAGCAATTAAGATAACAAAAGGAAACTCTTCACATCACACATCACATCAACCTGAGCGGTTGATACGCATCCACAGAAAACTAGCAATACAATAATAAGATATCTTGTCTGAACAGTTGTAATATCAAAAGATACAACAAAGCATTGTTTCATTATGTTTGTCAATACTTCCATCATATTTCAATAATTATGTCTTTGTCAATGAAACAAATATTTGTGTGCATATACATGTAGCACGTTTAAATTGTGTCTTTAATCACGAAGAATTGAGAACTAATAAGTTTGTCCACTATAAAATATGAAAACAAACAAAGTTTGGATAATGCTTCTGGACATGAAGATGCTAGCATGCGACTATCAAAACTGTTTGCTGAAATCTACCTATTCATCGTCAACATTGACAACTTAAATCTGATGTCATTAAAATATGACATTCATAATATTGATAAAAAAAATCATATTTATAATCGTATTTATTTTGTTTTGTAGGATGATCTCCGCATACAAACTTTATGGATGCAACATTTTTAGTCACAATGTCGAAATAAGGTATACCTTTTAAGAATCATTAATCTTTAATGGTAATTTCTCACATAACCTATAAACTGAACGCATTATAATTACATGGTATTTGAACAGTGTGATTTGGAATCAAATCATATGATTTTTTATATTGAATCATACAATGTGCTTATCATATATATTCCCCACAAACAAAAGTAAGTAACATGTTAACTTAAAGGGGCAGTAGCACGTTTCTTGATAATTCTATATTTTTAAGTTTTCACTGATAATTGCACGTTGATGCTTAATGTATTAATTTGACAATGTAAAAAATCACTTTACACAAACCAATCATCCATGGTCAGAGGACAAAGTATGAAGATTCACATAAAATCCACTGGCGGCCATTTTGTGAGAACACCTTTAATTCATTTTGTGTAAGAAAAGGAATCGATTGGCTAAACTTTAGTTATTTATTTGAATAAGTACTGCTTCATTTGATTTAAATACATTGTCTTTCAATTGGAACCATTAATTGGCTACTGCCCCTTTAAGGTACTTGTTACATTATAGAAAAGAACTGTTAACATATCGTTAACAAACAATTGCTCAACCAATGGCTTGTTTTGGTCAATTAAACTAATTGCTCAGTGACAACAATTGAGAGAAAACAGATATTCATTTAACTATTTTAAATAAAAAACAATATTCAAATAAATGAATAAATTAATAGCAAATTCCAAATAAAAGTCAACATTTGTCATACAAATAGTTAAACTAATAGAAGATTAATAGTTTGTCTGCATAATTCCTAAAAAAAATTATAGACCGGGTCATTTAGAAGATGCCATTTCCAAATAGTCATGAAATCACGCAAAATATTAGAAAGTTGTTTTTCAGATTCGGTAGTTTTCAAACCATCAACAACAATGAACTAAAACATACCTTGATCGTCCCTTACATGTTTATCTTATGAGTTAGAATAAGAATATTTTCTCATTAGAATAAAAGTCAGGCCAAGATAATCAAAGATGAAATACATTGAGAAATAAAAAAAAATTGGCTCCTTAAAAGTAAAAAAACGCAAATACATTTGAGATGTTCTTTGCAGTACATGTATACTTAACTCCTCAAGTGAGTAATTTGATTTCGAAGTCTTACCGTTTGATGTGCTATTTTTGGCATGTTTTTTATATTTCATAGAAAATAAAAGTTTGTTGGTAAATTGAAAGATGTGAATCTTATATCATTAATGCATTATGCACATGGTAACCGCGCTTTTTCACAAATGCCAAGTTGTCGCCAATTTCAAATTGGCTATAAGTTGATCAGATAAATTCTACATACTGAATAATAGCCCATGCTTAATTTACACGGACTGATAAATGTCTGAACAGCTGTGTTTAACCAAACCTATGTTATCTTTAGGATGCTGCTTTCTAAGTTTTTTAATTGCCTTTCATCAGAATTACCACTCTTAACTGTTGCATTTTGTTCAGTTTCGGTAAAAGGAAAAAGCAAACGCTAATCAAACCCTGTCTTGTAGCATCAGATACCCGAAGTAAAAACATGTATTTCAAATGTATTTACAATTACGAAACATTAAACAATGTAATGTATAGCATAAGTCAAAGTTATGAAACAGTAACATCTCAATGAGTGCGCTTTTAATGCATACATTCATTTATTTTTGTCACATGTCGACTTAAATTACTTAAACATTGGACAAATACATCTGTTTATTACTCTAAGATATTGCTGTTTAATAAATCAACCACGTATGACACTATGTGTCATAACATCGCGCGCTGACCGAATGACTTGACGTAATGATGACGTCACAATTGTTAAGTATGACGTCATAATGTCAGCGGGCCGGCCGCGACAGTCATGTTGGCAACTTTCTTTGTATTTATACGATGTTATTAAGCTAGTTATAAATAAAATACTAAACTCGGTCCCGTTTCATAACATTTTTATGAAACTCGTGAATGGTATAGGTATTTAACTCGCTTTCGCTCGTTAAATACCAACCCATTCACTCGTTTCATAAATATGTTATGAAACGGGACGTCGTTTAGTATTCTCTATTTATCTATGTTGGTTATATAAGATAATGTTTTGGTCCTGTAGAACAGAGACATAAGATAATGTTGAAAAATGTGTGAAAACTCGGTCAATGTGTATAGTAGAAAAGGACTAAGTTACAAAACGAAAGTTACGAAGACGCTAGAAGAAGTTATATCTTGTAAGAAAACTAATTTGATAATAAGAACATGTTGGTACTTAAAGGGATATGTCACATTTTCAAAATGAGAATCGGAAATATCCTTGTCATTGCGGTTCGGAAATCCTCGATATTCACTGGTATTTCATCACAATAACAGTATAATCTGTATTGTTGATTGTTATGTTCCGTCTCAACTTATCTATATTTCTTCTGTGGTTAATTGTTTCATTTCTAGTTTGCAAGTACACTTTATAGCCTTCTTGATTTTCGTTCAGTTGTGTATTCTTGGATATTTTGGTATTGTTAAGATTTGCAAATTGTTGACAATATAACAATAGGAGGTACTGAAAGAAAGTCACTGAGAACGATTAAGTGTTTCAACAGTTCTACTTTGTAGGCGTGGGAGGTCTTACTACTCACGTTTTGCGAGATACAGTTTACCAATAACACAACAGAACATTGTAAATTATCTATTTTTATAGACACTTTGTTCCCAATAGTCAGTAGGAGTCCAGATGCTACAGTCATCTCGAATGAACGTCTGTATGATTGTTCCCATCAGTGAATGCATGTTTTACAGTAAGTGTCCAAAATACTCCTCCTAAACATTGAAAACCTTTTTCAGTCAAGATAACTTGTTTTGACGTGCGTCTAATTTAACACATAGATAACTCACTAGAATGCATCAAATAGTCTGTCTTACATGTTCTTTATAATCCAGAGTTGGTGGAAGCCTTATCCAAATATTTAAAATTCATATCTTCTTTTTCTTGTCAAGATTAAGATTCAAGATTCAAGATTCTTTATTCTCTAAAACCAAGCACGGTGGTACATGAGCAATTAATAGAGATGCGGGTTGCACATGCATAACACAAAGAATAACATACAACAACATATATACTATTACATATGTGAAAAAATGCATTTGATGAAAGGGACATGTTCTTTAAACCTTGAAATTTGTTACTTTTGAGGAGAAAATTAAGTTTGTGATGCTTCGGTTGACACAAAATGCTATCTGCAGCCTCGGAGACCTGGTAGGTACTTTTAGTTTCTGTAGAAATTGATGTATTGATTATAGAATATCCAGATTCCATGAATTTCGGTAAATCCTTAAACATAACATTTTTCCAGAGTAAGATCATTCCAAAACTTTGTATAGTATATTAATAAAAAGATTTAATACGGTATGTGGTATCACAGCAAGGGATGTCTTCTGAATATGGTGTACACATACAGCAGATTCTGTGCTGTAAATTAAAAATATGCACATATCTGTCAAATACACCTAATAAATTGATGTAATCTTTATCATAACAATCACCTTCCACAAGCGAATTGGAATTCATTCATATGGGGGATTCAGGTTTTATATAAGTATTTATAAGGATAGAAAAAGCATTATATATGTAGAATGGTCGGCAATACTTTGCCATATCATTGACAACAAGCAGATAACTATACAAAAGTTAAACCTAGCACTTAACTGCCAACGATTGTTTTTCATATGGGATATGGTACATCAGTCGCGATCAAAACTTGGCTGCATGAAAATTATTATTAGAAACATTTATATAGCGCTAGAATCCAGCGGAAGCTGCTCAAAAGCGCATCAGTTCCAGGGAAAACATAAATGCATTCACTGATGGGAACAATCATACAGACGTTCATTCGAGATGACTGTAGCATCTGGACTCCTACTGACTATTGGGAACAATGTGTCTATAAAAATAGATAATTTACAATGTTCTGTTGTGTTATTGGTAAACTGTATCTCGCAAAACATGAGTAGTAAGACCTCCCAAGCCTACAAAGTAGAACTGTTGAAACACTTAAGCGTTTTCAGTGACTTTCTTTCAGTACCTCCTATTGTTATATTGTCGATCATTTGCAAATCTTAACAATACCAAAATATCCAAGAATACACAACTGAACGAAAATCAAGAAGGCTATAAAGTGTACTTGCAAACTAGAAAATGTATATGGGATGATATAACCATATATTTCAATGATCATTTACAAAATATAATCACCATCTATTTTGAAACAAAATTTGTACGCGTTTCTCTTGTCTAAAAATGATACACTGAATATAGACACATTATCTGCTAAGATATGAATAAGGAAGAAAACTGTGCTGAAATTTTCCTGCATTAGTAGGAGGGTAGATTCTACAGTCATACAGAAACGCTCGTATGATGGTCCCCATCATCAACGATTGAAGGATTTTTTATACTTGCTTTCAAAATTCTCAAAATACATTTGATATCCCTCGGGATTTTCATTTAAAATAACCCATTTTGAAATATTTTAGGTTTTGTTGGCAGCATAAGCCTTGATATAAAAAAGTTTACACAAGATATTTGGGTTACACAATGGCTAATTCAGCCATCGAACTAAATGACATGATATCCTTCAGGTTTTACACCACAAGATTGCTAACTGGTTGACGACATCTAAACAAAAGCTGACTGAAAGCAAAATGAGTCATCATGTACATATGAATTCTGTTGAAAGAAAATAAGAAGTTCTTGTTATTGTTTGAGCATAGTGAGGTAGACTTTATTCAGTAAAGTGACATAAATATATTATACTTAAAATTCTACACATATCGTCAAATCTTCATGACAGCACCATAATACACAATAGAGACATCACTGGTAGTTAATAGTTACACTGTTCGTAGTTATATATTTTAATTGCCAGAACTATGGTATTTGAGAGGAATTTGAAACAACCAAAACTCCGATCTCACTTCCATCAAGCAACTATGCCCGGGCATAGTAAATACGCAAATTGCCACAATAGAGGAGGTTTGTGGTGAGAATACTTTCTCCACTAATTGTTTAACATTTAAACTTTTCAAAAACGATATTATTAGCTATCCAGTTATAACTGTATTTACTACAAACATTCTAAAACTGCTTGCAAAAGATATCTTAGATATCAAAGAAAATTATCATATAATTAGAATTTCGTTTTTACATTGATGTGAGAGAGCAAAATAATCGGTAAATAACTTATTTTAACAGGCTTTTTGCAGCTCATGTAAGTCCACAGACAATATTAGTACAACAAAAACCGGATTTGAACTGCAGTCAGGTCGAATTTGAAATATAAGTTTCCTGTCAAGTCGACAGAAAATAGCCAAGAGATTGATAAAGAATAATTACAATCCATTATTCCTGATGAAGTTAAAAATATTCGACACATGCTTTATCAAAAATGCTTATCGATACACTTATTCTTTCTGTCTTACGTGTACATTTCAACCTTTTACTTTTTCATCATTTGATATAAAGTATGTCGCTAAACAGTCAGGGATGGTAACTCGTAGCTCACAAGTTGCCAATAAATCATTTGTCGCAAAACCCTTGACACTCACGTTCCTAATTGAGTTATTTGTGAACACTTTTGTAGAACTTTTATCTTAATGACTAAACTTGTTTGTTCTTGTGGTTCCTGAACAAGGTATAACAAGAAAAGACGGCATATCTCTGATAGGCGAGATACTTTAAATACAACAGTGATGAAAAATGAAAAATTCCCTTGCCAATATATACATAGTTAATTTCTTTATTACTCGCCCGTGTAATTTAGTAGACAGACAGATTGTTTATTAGCGTCTCACCATATGTACATTTAAATAATAAATTTACATAAAATATACATAGAACTAAAAAATTCTGTAATTTAGTACATGACAATATTACCGCTAATAATGATGATAGCGTGTGGTTATGACGACATTCAGCTAGTACATCGTCACAATGGCAGACATCTCGTTGGAAACTTAATTTCAGAATACTACCTTTACTATACTTAATTTAATACATGCAAGTCGACAAGTAATAAGCAGAATTCTAAATTCGATTATTTTGCTCTTTTAATACAAAAATCTTTTACTTCTTTGATGACAAAGGTATTTCGTATCCTCTATTTACTCAATAATATTTTCAGTTTTCAGGACAACGAAAGACTTATTACACGACTTCCGACAATAACGTTGTATCCTGGTTTATGATATAATTATCAAACATGACATTTGCACAGGCATTTTCCTGATCATACCATTATAAGAGATATATACCATATCTATGACTTGACTTCTCACTTTCTAATATATCTTATCTGTAAATATCCTACTTTATTTGTTTGCTGTTGATTGATAATAACAGCCAGTACACAGAAATATTATTACCCCTTATCAATTCTGTCAAAATAAAACATTTAGCAATACCTTAAAATTATCAGTGAAAAATTAAAAATATAAAATTATCAAAAAAGGTGCTACTGCCCCTTTAAAGGGCTATCAAACTGATTTCATCGCAGAATTTAGTATGACAACCCTTGGGATCCTTAGAAATTAGAATATATGACAAACCCTTGAATGAATCAGTTTAAATCGTAAAGTGACATCAGATAATTCTTTCTAAACCTGTAATATCATTTTGGCAAATCTGCGGATAAAGCAAATGCGACATTTAGTATTTGACGTCCTTTGTCTTATAGTATAGATAAAGTGTTGCAAAACATATATTCTCGTGGATATCATCCTATCGTACCCTGTCTGTATCGCCAATAAAATCCAACACCACTGACCTTTTTATCAGTTTTAGGATGTTAATATACTTGTCTTTGTATACATTTTGACGATGTCAGGATTTAGTGTTAGTGGCTATTATTGGTTGTTATTTTAAAGAGTCACGCGACTTTGCATCCACTAGATAGGTGACCTTGCAATTTTATCAAAAGTACATAAAAACCATTTTTGATGTTTAGTCAATTTAAATACAATGTTTCCTGCTAACATGTATTTCCTCCCTAACTTCCATTCAATTCCTAATAAGGTTCTTTTAATGATGAGTTTCATTATACATGTATTTTAAGACTCAAGTAAAACACTCGTCGTTATGTAACTTTGTTACATCTTGCGGCTATACAAGAGCTGTAGTTAGATCCAGTTACCAATTTCATTTCGTTGAAATCTTCCACCAGCTCTGAATAATAATACACACTTGCATAAACAAGGCATAAGTGAAAGAAACGACAAAAATGACACTTGCAATGAATATGATAACCATGATGACACACATATTCAATCAGTGGACGTGAATAACAGATTGTTGTTTCTTGCCTATGAATCTAATGATATATATATATATATAATATATCGATGCAATGATATTTGATAAAGAGGATGAATGCAACTGCTCATTGTCATACATATACTATCTTATACTGTAAACATATATTTTTCCAAAACAATATACATGTATTTTTATTTGTGTGTGAACAAGTCAAATGCTATTTCTATGGTATAGATTTAGATAATCTCCACTCATTCTTTGGATTCATCAACATATTACAATGAATAAAACAATGACACCATGAATAATTCAGCAACATTTCAATTAAAGTATTGTTAGTGGAATTGTTTGCAGTTGCAGCAAATACACATTAAACGATAAACATTTTAAAAACAATTGTATCAATTTTCGTTTTCATGATGAACTTTATTACAATGGTAGTTCTTTATGATACTTCCTTTTCAGTTATATGAGAACTTTTAAAGTTGTCGCTTACTTGGAATTATAGATTGCTAGTATCCAAACTAATCTCTCAAAAGGAAACATTATTATCGAAAGAATTTTACCTTATTAAACTTTTAACCATAATTTTTTTTATTAAAACATAAGTTAACAAAAGTTTGATAGTTGCATAACATTAAACAACGCACACTTTGATGAACACCATATTCTTGTCTTACGAATGATACATTAAAAATGTTGTTTAAAGGCACATCACGTTTATGCCGTCAATGAATGTCTCTTAAAAATCCTTAAATACAACGACTTTGGTTCTAGAAACGTAATTGTGTGTACATTATGTACATCACTTATGGAATCAAAGATTTCATGTTTTATCAAAGGAAAACTATACGTCCACCCGTGTGAGTTAAATTAAGTCATATTATCGTCTACATTACAAATTTAAAAAAATGCATTTTTGGAAGCTTTACAAGAACATTTAGTGGAATAAGGTTTTATAGATTCCTTAGCACTCATAATAAAAAAACAAATACAACCTTACGTATACAATTACCAATGAACTCTAAAACATTCTACCCCCATGTCAAGTAAGGTTGAATAATGTTACAAATTTATAAATCCGCAGTTGTTTGTGAAACCTATATTTGCATCGAGGCAGCTTTGGATTTAAATTCAAAGAGAAGAGATAATACTATTAGTATAACGAGCAGTAAGGACATTTGAATTGATGCGCTTTGAGTTCGCATTCAGTCTTACCCACATTTTTACATTAACATTGTTAAATTAGCGCTTAGGGCAACAGAACAAACTTTCAATTTTGACATATTCCTCTAAATAAAAGAAATAATTAGCATATTTTGGCAATGAATGGGAAACCTTAAAACGTGATTTTCTCAAAGTACATTTCTATTGGTTATCAGCTGTTTGTGCGTTTCTGTGCTGGTGCATGGTCCATATTTACAAAATCACATCCAAGAGTCAAAAGTGTTAAAATCTAGCTACACTCTGCAGCAATTGCTGTTTTTGTTTGTGGCAATCTTTCCACGTCTCTCGACACTAACCCAGTTGATTTATATGCAAGACGTGGTCTCTGTATAACAACTAAAGCTGATCACTTGCTTTCACTGACTGATTTGATTAATCTCTTAGATTACCTGAAGAACAGTGGAGCCGAAGAGAAAGACAATCTATCAGGTATTCAGTTTGAACCACTTACGTTTTTAAAAGATCTTTGAAAAATTCTAAATGTGTAGTTATACCTTTTGAGGATACCCCGGCTAAAGAAACGTTGTAAATTGCAAATACTAAGGTCTCAGTTTCATATTGTAATCTATGGCAAACGTTGGCCCTTTAAACTATGTATACAGTTTATCTTTATATGTATGCATGATTTGTTCCGCTATATTAAACATATCTGATTAATTTGGTCATCTCTTTATCTGATCTTTTCTTAAATTGTCTAAAGAATAGTGGATTCTAAAAATAGCGTTCCTGATCTTTGGTAATTGTGTTGTATGTCATTCAAGTAGTCAGATTGAGATAACAGAAGCAAACAAACATTTCAATTTTGCATCTATTGTCAAATTAAATGTTATAAAATCTGAATTATCATGAAGATCATACTCTTAAAACCTATAATAGGTAATATGTAATAAAACAGTCATACATCCTTATCACCTTCCATTTACCCTCGATCAGATATTTTAGAATTTGTTCCCTGTTCAACGAATCCCAATACTTAAAAGGGTAACGTCTATCACTATTGTTTTTCTACAATAAAGGTAGTAAGACTTTGTGCATTTAACAGTTTGATATCGCTTCCATTGTTTAAATTCACGAACACGTAGTCCTACACATCACCCATCACAGCAAGTCTATATGCCATCAATAAGACATTTCATTAATTCAGGGACTCATCTATAATAAGCCCTTTAACGGTATATTCATGATATTCAATTAGATGTCATGGCAGTCTCTTTGTAGGTTTAAGAACGTAAGAAGGCCAGGAAAAGGATCACGCATTCATCCAATTTCCGAATTCACAGACACATTGGATGTGATCCCAAGGCTCGAATTCATGTTGGGACAATATAAACTGAGTTTTGAAACGGTGATTATAAGTCGTGCTTCGAATCGACTCGAGTTTTTCTGTCAAAAGTATTATTCATTTTTTAATCCTTATTTATAAAAGGTGGTGGAACGTGGCCATGTGCAAAGGTCAATTTGATCGCCCTCAGTGTAGTTCAGCAACTTAAGTGTGGCCAGACGGATGGTTGGGTGACCCAAAAGCTATATGAACTTTTGAATGGTGATTCCCTACTCCAAACAGAGGCATGATTTGAAAGACTAGTGGTGTCACCCAGGGTAAGTGACGTAATTAAAATGTGGCCCTGTTCACCCAGCGATGCGAATGTTTACCAATAAAAGTTAGGTTGAAGGTGACCTGTAAGCGACTAAATGTAAACCGGGAATTGACCAGTTATATGCAGAAAATAGCGCTTTGAGTCGACATAGTGGACATTTGGCGATATTTTAATGTTACAATTATTATTAATTCTTAGTTAATATTCATTTCAGAGACTATTAATACATGTACATTAAACTTGGCTATATTATGATGTTACTGAATCGTTTCGCTATTGCGCTTGTTGTAAACTCAAAAAACCCCTTTCACGTATAGTTTAGCTCATAACTAAGCAGCAGAATACTGACTATATGATATAATCTGTTCCATACAAAGTGTCTGAATACTTGCCTACTCGTCTGTCACATGTTATCATATGAACATATTGTTCTTAATCTTTGATTAAATCAAATCATATTAAGAATTTCCATCGAATGTTTATTTATATGACAAAATAGGTCCCCTTATTGCATGACTGTTTATACAATTAATAGAAACGAGTAAAACGAGTTATAATAATATCTCTAAATGTCTGACATTGTCATCCCAAAACAAACAGTTCGTTATTTATACGGCTTTATCTATAAACAATGAATGACGAGTTGCTTACAGATTCGAGATAATACAATAAGGAATTCCTATCCTTAGTGACTTCAATAATCATATTCAAGAGATATGTACTGATTGCTTCCTCTGTTTATCTAAAGTATGTTAACTGACAAACACAATGTTTGTTTTCTGTGATCTGTGATAACAGCAATATGACTAACACGTGTGTACTTCTTTGTATCGTTTGATCAAGGGGCAGTAAAAGAAAAGAGTTTTGAAGATTTATGGATGAACAACAACTTTGTCGTTAAAGAAGACAACTTGTTGTCTTATTCAACGGCAAGCTAGCATATATAATCGATTCATTGTTTTTCGTTCTGGGTAAAGTTAATGTAAGTAATATATATGTTTATATATACATACATATTAAATGCGCTTTAATTAAGGGAGGTGAAACAGCAACTAGTTCACGTTTCATTATTTGTCTATCTTACTGTATTGTTGTTTTTTGTGTATTTTTAAATATAATGAAATCGAAAATATGCTTTAAGGTTTCAGACTCTTCAGAGTCGGTCTTGATTAAACAGCAAAACACAAAAGAAAGAAATTTATCTCTTAAGAAGTAGTGAATGTATGAAGTTCTGGTAAGTAAAGACACATGAAATGAATACTTAAATAACCTATCAATCACTTTGTCGCTTAACCATGCTCTCATGCTTATCTGAAACATAATCTTCAAATATGCTTTCGTTGTGCACTACTATATATAGTCATAACGCTATCATTTATGTATCAATGTTTTAACTTTCAACGACCTCTTGTCTGTAACATGATCCCGAATTGAGTGTAATCAGTGTATCATTGTTAACAAATGGTCATTTGTAGACCAGTTTTAAACTGAATATGAAGAAGTTGGTTGCTCATGTGTCACATCCAACATTTTATAACTTGAAGATTAAGCTTGACAATTAGTGCTGTATTGTATCGCAATTTAGATAGAATGATTCATCTGGCGATTAATATAACTGTGTAAATGAATAAGTCATGATAAGTTGTCTATTATTTCAACGGGTGTTGTAGTCTAACAGCTCACTTTATTATAACCAATAGCTCGCCAGTAACAGTAATGTAAACTTGTGAAGGTTTTGTATTAATTCTGTGATTTTATGACCATCTCCAGTTAGTTTTATTAAACTTAAAATAATCAATTAAATCAAGCAATTTAAAGAAAGGTCTAATGCGATTTAGAGACACCACATGATATCTCTTCACATTTAATCACAGAAGGACCTTATGCAAGGATAGTCGACGTGTCAGACGTCACCAGAAGATGATTATTGTGATTATCTGATGAAATCATAAGAAAACAGTGGGCGCTGCTAATTAGTCTGACCTTTCTGCTGTCTTAGAATTTCGTCTCTTGATATTCTATTTCTAAATGATGTAGTATACTAATATCATATCATTCTTCATTTTTAACTCGTTCATATTAAAACCGTGCAGCTGGGACAGCCAATATGGTAAGATAAAGTATAATAATGGTAATAATAAAGTATAATATCACTACGTCAGAGAGATACGATACATTCCTTGAAAAGTAGTGGCATATTATCTTCATGATAAATATAATTAATACATACTACATATGCCGTTATCTTGAGCCTCACATTTAGTTGTAAATGTATATTAATGATGTAATTATCATACCCTATGACAATGTGTGAAATATCTCATAGAAACAAATGTCAAAACAGAAACATAAAACGTATCATCATTTAAGCTGTATATAATCAGTTTGCTCTTAATTGGTTTGTTGGGAACAAGTACTACGTTTTATAAATCCGATTCGATCTATTCAAGGAAGACAATATTAGAACCTAAAACTTGATCACATATGCAGATGAACTTTCTTTCTGCTATTTTATTTATAATATATAATTCCCTATTTTGAAATGGGATTTATTTTTTCCCAATATCTAACCTTGAATGATGTTTCACACCCATGTTTCAAAATTTATTCACCCATTTTGATGTGTTTGACGGTGGTATGATAGATTTCACAATAAAACTAATTAAATTAATCTAATCAAGTTTATCAATACAGTAATAATAGATTATTGTGCCATATTAGTTTTTGAATATCTCTATGAATAAAATTCTGGCAATATGAAAACAAATGCTCAAAATTAAATGTATTCAACGTAGATTGTACATGTTTAAATTCATTAAAAAACAATGGTTTGTACGAGTGAATATTAAAGGAAATTTTTTTTAAAGCCTGAAACCTAAATAGACTTTGCATAGAGCCTTCTTATATGTCCAAGAGATAAGGATTTTCTCAATAATTGGAATATATACAAAAATCATCATTTGTTATATACAAATTATTTCAAAGATTTGTATGCATATCAGAAGTCTGAAGCTTAATTCGTCCTCCAATATCATTTTGGTAAAAAAACGCAGCTTAATATTCAGGATTTGTTTGCGTTGTGAAACTCTTAACTTCTCTTCCAATGTGTTCACATGCTTTGCGGTTTTCAGCTGATCATATCAGTAAACTGAACGCCTTATTCCCATCACTCAATCTTTCTATACGTATGCAGGATTCCATCCTTCCCAGAGGTCTGATTGAAGTGGGTGTTATCTGACTAAACATGACATATCGAACAAACAAACTTTGAATGATTGATAGATTGCTCATAGATTCCCGTTGAAAAAGCAGGATTTGAGACATTAATTGGTAGTGAGTGGAAAAGTTAGATGAATGAAGGCATGATAAGCGAGTTCGTGTTAGAAAATCAATCTGAAATGGTTCATCTGCATAAGGATTAATTTAACATTTACTAGATATGGATAAAGAGAGATAAAGGTTTACGGTTTAAGTTGGTTTACCTCTGATAGGAGTTTGTGTTGAGCGAGAAACAGTCATACCTGCCATACTGATGTTCAAGTCTATTATGTCCTCACAGAAATAGGGCTATAACATTTAGTGATACTCTTATCAAAACGGAGGGTTGTTACAATGCTAATTTTAGCACACAAAAAAAACCATTGAATACATGTGACATGTTCAACTAAATTTTGATTACATTTCTGACAGATACACATATTGATGATGATATCGTTATCCAAAGAAAGGGTTTAAAATTACTAACATGCTCATCTTCATTCATTCGATTATTATTGTAATTCCTGAGTAATAAGTGTTTGAAATAGAATTTGTCACGACATTGCTTGATTGAAAGGAGCTATCATTTGTATGTCGGAGACAACAATTAACCAGCCTGTTTTAACCATTTCTCAGATTTTCTGACTCTTTCATAAGTTATCTGTCAATTTATACACTTCTCAATTATATATTATGCACAAAAAATCACACATGAATGAAGGATTGTTTACAGGTTCCAACACAAACGGTTTCAATGAGTGCACGATATGTTATCGTTTATCAGAGAGAAGCATTATTTGTATGTAATAATAGACTACTACTTCTGTTTTGGTCTATCTTGTATATTTCAGCTGTCAAGAATTTTCCCCTGATGTCTCTGAGACTTCTCAGGTCTTTTTATTTTCACATCCATTAGAAAAGCAGTAAACAGACAACTGATAATCATAATGTATGAGTGAAATAGTTCTCAGAAAAAGCATGTGGGATATGAACTCATTATAAGATAAGACTAGGTAGTAACATTGCTATCTATCTGTCTTCTTTGGTATTTATTCTCTATTTTTAAATATTAGAAACAAGATTTCCTGATAACAACTTTTTATTGAAAAAGGATGCGATTTTTCTGATAATGGAAAAGAACAAAGCCAATGATAACAAATTCAGATTAATATTAGACGACTTTCAAATTTCTTCATATACATGTTTGTACGTGTATATTCAATGATAACAAGCTTTACAAAGACAATGGTTTCCAATGAATCGAATACAATAATACTGATCTGGAGATGTAATGCTGAAGGGAGAAAAGAATTTAGACAGGAGTAATGAATTCCAAAAATTTATCAATGATAAGTGTCAGAATCAACTGTTTGTTTGGAGCTTCACTGATATGGAAAACGAAAATGAACTTGGAATCACGTCATAAAGTCAAGGGAGCTTTATTCATGGTTCTGCTGACAATTTCACAGTAAAACTCATCTGATCTGATAAATCTTAATGTTTGTTTCATCAGCTAATAAGTTTGATTTCCAATCGAGCTCCACACATACACTTATGAGGAGGAAGTGTGTAATATGACTTTTACAAATAGAGTGTGATTGTTTGTATAATCTGAGTGAGAGCGAGAGTTATACACAATATTGCAGGAGTTTCGAAAATGTCATATGACACAATTCCAAGGGTAATAATTTCTATATTACCGATTATAATTCATTTTAATCACTTAGATATATCCAGAGAACGGCCTGCTTCCCTAGTGACGGCCGGCTACAGTGATGTATGACGTCAGAGACGTGAATTTACGTGGAGTCGCGCTACCACAATCATTGCTAGGCAAAAGTGACATGTGCACATGCGCGCATATTGCAAATATGTCACTACCTATTTTCCAACCTATGGATAATAAATGTGAGTCAAAAACGTCAACAGTTTTTACATTATAGGCAAATGTTAATGACTCATACTCGTAGCGTCGGTCACGGATCTCCGATTATTGGTAAACCAATGGGTGAAAGCAAGTTAATATCACCTTAGTCATGGTTAACCGTCTTTTAGCGAACTAGGCATTGGCTTGATAGACATCAGAGTATTTGAGCAGCAAAGCAGATTCCATTACGCTGATGAAACAGGGTTCATAATTAAGTTGTTGGTGCATATGTGACTAATACGTTTACGAATTTAAATTCAGAATTTACAGTTAATTCACATAAAATATACATTTTTAGAAATATGGTTATCAGTCATCACCCGCTTTTCAATTAAATTCAATGAAAATCAACTGATGAGAGTAATGCCATGCTTACGTTAGACATCCTATTGTCAAGCGTTCAAAGATCAACAATTTAGTCGTAGATAACATAATCTTAATTACTTGTAAGATATGATTTTTCCTAAATGAAAAATTAAAGTATTTTTCAAGTGAAAACTTGACAAAGCTTTTGTACAATTTAAAAAGCAATATGTTTATTTACCCAAGTGAAATCAACTTTGCTGTAAGAAAATTGCCCAATCCGATCTTTCAAAGTTCCAAGCTGTTTTCTGAAATCTTTTATTCACCAACAAGTGTACCGAACAATAATTCAAATCATTTAAGAAGTATACTTTGCCATGTAAAAGAATACTTACAGAATACAATAGCAACACGTATTGACGTCATACATGTAAACAGGGTACGATTTGTCTTTGTATATGGTTTTGATGTATATGGCAATTCTCTGTAAATAATGTTATTTGAATCGATGGTGTCTCTTAAAGATAAATGTATTCATTAAAAGTGACACTTCTCTTTCAACGTATGTCACGTTTGTCTTATTTATGTAAGTTATATGTCTGACTATTTTATTACTTGTAAGCATTACTGGAAGCATCAAGGATGCAATGGTCTACATACTTTATGCTGACTCAGAGCTTTAGAAAGCAATACAACATGTTTTTAACGTTTATCCAAAAAATACACTAAAAGATTATGTGTACCTTGTCTGTGAAAAAGGAAGTGTTATGTGTATGTACATGTTAAATCCTTTCACAAGTGAAAATCTTCAAGTATAGGTTAGCTTATGGGGCCATTGTTCTTTTAATTGACTGGTTTGCTTATGTCTTCTCACTACCCTTGGTCTAATGTTAAAGCGCTTGGGTAAATGTTGTTAATTAGAAGCTTGTAGAATTCACTGACAGGTTTAAAAGGGGCATTGCAATATTGTGAGTCAGTTGTTGGTTTGTGCATGTACCAGGTCGGTTATTCCATGTCGGTGATGAGTATATTTTTATATTGTTAAGCCCTAAATCTTTTCTTAGCCTGCCAGTTTATCCTTGTGAATTTATACATTGTAATCTCTTGCAGTTAGCATTTGTATCAGAATCTTATCCTATTTTGTATTAAATCCACTTTAAGTTTTCAAATTGTTGTGTGATATCTTTATAAATACTTGTTATGTGCCAGATTGGGGTTATACCCATTTAACTCGCCTATCTGACTCATAACAATTGGGGGCTCGTCCAATTTTGAACCTTCTAATTTGTAACTTAAAGGGAAAGCAGCTTTGCTCTCGTTCTATTTGCCATTTTGTTTGCTATTTTAAATTTATTCAGATGATCACAACAATTTCTTTAGCTCATTATGAGTTTTGATGTAGCTATCTTTGTGAAGAACATTACTGAGGCTAGTATTCTCCAGCTTAAGGTTTCTGAGTTGCTTGAAGTAACAAGCCATTATGGGGGGATAAGTGTAGACAAGTCAGCTCGTAAACCTACAATTCAGAATGTTCTCCTGGATTATTTGGTTAGCCAGAAGATTGTGGAAGGAGTTGATGAAGAAGGTCTTCAGGATGTTGAGACTAGTAGAATAGAGAGACGTGAGGCGCGTCAGTTTGAGTTGAGAAAGTTGGAGTTGGAACATAGGCAGCGTGAGAACTTGAGAAAGATAGAGTTAGAACATGAATTTCAGATGGAGAAGTTGAAAATACAGGGCAATTCTCACAGTGATGTTGATATCACAAGGTATGTCAGGTTAGTGCCTCGGTTTAGAGAGAGTGAAGTTGACGCTTATTTTCTACATTTTGAGAAGATAGCTAACAGTTTGAAGTGGCCTGTTCGGTTGTGGAGTACTTTATTGCAGAGTGTCCTGATAGGTAGAGCTCAAGAGGTGTATGCGTCGCTGTCTCTGGAACAGAGTGCTGATTATGGGTGTGTGAAAGCTGCTATTTTGAAGGCTTATGAGTTAGTCCCTGAGGCTTACCGGCAAAAGTTTCGGAATTACAGGAAGTTCGACAATCAGACATATGTAGAGTTTGCAAGAGGCAAGATTACCACGTTTGACAGATGGTGTTCTTCTGAGGAGGTTCAGAAAGATTATGATAAGTTGAGACAGTTAATGCTGGTTGAAGAGCTTAAGAGGTGTATTCCCAAAGAGGTTAAAGTTTACTTGGATGAGCAGAAGGTTTGTCCCATAGAGGCAGCTGCTTCAATGGCAGATCATTATGTGCTCACTCATAAGAGTTCATTTGGGAGAGGTGTTGTTAATCATAGCAATCAGGATAGGAAGGACCAGGGTCGTGACAGGTCTCATTTCCAAGGTTTTTCTCACAGCGGCAACTATCAGTCACCCAGTTTACAGAAGGCTAATTTTGGTCAGAAAAGTGGTTTTCCTGAAAGTTCTGTTGTTAGTAATTCGATGCAAGTTGGTTACAGAGGTAAACAGTTTTCGGATAACAAGTTTGGTTATCACCAGAGTGGTCCTCCAGGGTTTACAGGTCAGTCTAATCAGCAAGTCTTAGAGTCAACAGGTCCACCATGTGCTTATTGCAAAGCTAAGGGTCACTTGATCAGTGAATGTGCCAAGCTTAAGAATAGAGGTCAAGGTTCCAATTACAGAGATCCTCAAGGTCACGCTTGTTTCGCAGTTTTTGATAGGACTCCAGATACACTATCTTGTGATGAGATTTCTGTGGTGTCATCCAAGGTTGCACCTGTTGTTACTGGTGGATCGTATGACCCTTTCTTGTCGCAAGGTCAAGTCTCTCTGGGTGAAGTTGAGGCGGAGACAATTACTATTCTTAGAGATACTGGAGGTGTGCAGACACTGTTACTGGAGGGTACTTTACCATTGTCAGAGAAAACTTACACAGGGACTAGTGTTCTCATGCAGGGCATTGAATGTGGAATGGTCAAGGTTCCTCTTCATACTATTCACCTCAAGTCAGAGCTTGTTACTGGCAAGGTTGTTGTAGGTGTTAGGCCACAGCTTCCGGTGCCAGGAGTTCAGCTTTTGATGGGTAATGATTTGGCTGGAGGTGAAGTTAGAGCTGTTGATCCAGTGGTGTGTGAGGTCCCGCTAGTTGAGGATGATAGTCAGGAAACAGTGGATGGTGTAGAGATGTATCCTTCATGTGCTGTTACGAGAGCTATGGCTAAGGTCAAATCTATGGATTCATCTGAGGTAGTCGATTTGTCTGACACATTTATGTGTAACCTGGATGGTGTTTGTTCTACAAAAGGTAGTTCTGCTTCTGAGACTGTTGAGAGTGTATCTAGTGGAGTTTTGTCCAAGGATAGTCTTGTTGAGGCTCAGAAGGCTGATCCAGAGTTGAGACAACTTCGGGATAAGGCTTTGTCTGAAGTTGAGATTCAGTCTGTAGCTATTGGGTACTATTTGAAGTCAGATGTTCTTATGCGGAAGTGGAGGCCTCCAGAGAGCTCAGTGAATGAGGATTGGCAGGTTCAGCACCAGATTGTAGTTCCACCTTGTTACCGCCAGGAAGTTCTCAGTTTAGCTCATGATACTCTTCTAGCTGGTCATCTTGGAGTCAGTAAGACTTATATAAAGGTGTTGAGTCATTTCTACTGGTCAGGGTTACAGAGTGACGTCAAGAAGTTCTGTAGGACATGTCACACATGTCAAATGGTTGGCAAACCTAATCAGAATATTCCAAAGTTTCCTTTACATCCTATACCAGCTTTTGATGAGCAATTCAGTCGGGTTCTGGTTGATTGTGTTGGTCCTTTTCCTCGTACTAAGTCAGGAAATAACTATTTACTGACAATCATGTGTTCTTCTACACGATTTCCGGAGGTGATACCATTAAGGAATATCAAAGCAAGGACAGTGTGTAAAGCTTTAGTGAAGTTCTTTACGTTTGTTGGCTTGCCTAAGTCCATTCAGTCAGACCAGGGTACCAATTTCATGTCAGGGATATTTCAGCAGGTAATGAGTGAATTGGGTATCAAACAGTATAGATCAAGTCCATATCATCCTGAGTCACAAGGGGCTCTAGAGCGTTTCCATCAAACACTGAAGAATATGCTTAGAACATATTGCTTAGATCATGGTCAAGATTGGGATGAAGGAGTTCCTTTTGTGGTGTTTGCTGCTCGAGAGACTGTTCAAGAATCTTTAGGATTTAGTCCATTTGAGTTGGTATTTGGAAGGACAATGAGAGGTCCTTTGAAGTTGTTAAAAGAGAAATTGTTAGCAGAGGAATCAGACACTAATCTTTTGGATTATGTTTCAAACTTCAAGGAAAAGTTTGTTAGTGCTTGTGATATGGCTAAAGAGAAGCTTAGAGAGAGTCAAGGCAAGATGAAATCATGGTATGATCAGAAGGCAGTTACCAGAGAGTTTCATGCAGGGGACAAAGTTCTTGTTTTGCTTCCAATACCTGGACATCCTTTGAAGGCTAGGTATTACGGTCCTTACACTGTACATAAGAAGGCTAGTAATACAGATTACATCATTGAAACTCCAGATCGGAGAAAGTCTAAACGTTGGTGTCATGTCAATATGATAAAGCCTTACCTTCAGAGAGTTGAAACATTTGTCAAACCTGTTTGCATTTCCAAAGTGCAGTCTGAAGATAATGATAGTACTTATGTGGTTAGTGAAGAGTTGGTTGCAGGCAAAGATATACCTGAAACCAAGTTGAATAATTCTGCAGTGTTGGCCAACTTAGACGCTAAGCTTTCCAATCTAGAAGATGACCACAGGTCACAGCTTGTGCAGTTGATTCAGCAGTTTACAAACTTGTTCCCTGATGTGCCTTTAAGGTCAGGTTGAGTTGAGCATGATGTAGATATAGGAGATGCTACCCCTGTTAAGCAGCATGCTTATCGCATGAATCCTATCAAGCT
This sequence comes from Steromphala cineraria, assembly GCA_916613615.1. NCBI lineage: Eukaryota > Metazoa > Mollusca > Gastropoda > Trochida > Trochidae > Steromphala > Steromphala cineraria. The sequence goes on from OU744730.1 coordinate 11,964,100, forward strand.
TGGACAACTTAACTCTGAGATTCAGTACATGTTGGATAATGACATCATAGAGCCAAGCAGTAGCCCATGGAGTTCACCATGTATTCTCGTTCCAAAATCTGGAGGAGGTGTACGTTTATGGAATAATTTTAAAAAGGTCAATTCTTTGTCAAGGTCAGATAGCTATCCATTGCCTAGAATAGACGACTGCATAGACAGGATAGGGAATGCTAAGTTTGTTAGCAAGTTTGATCTTCTTAAGGGATACTGGCAGATCCCATTAAGTCAGAGGGCTAAAAAAGTTACTGCTTTTGTGACACCACATGGTTTATACCAATATAAAGTCATGCCTTTCGGTTTAAAAAATGCACCAGCAACTTTTCAACGTCTTATCAACAACGTCACTGCTGCCATCAACCATTGCGATGCCTACATTGATGACGTCATCGTAGCCACAGAGACGTGGGAAGAACACATTCATATGATCCGAGAGTTGTTTGAGAAGCTATCTCATGCACAGTTGACCATCAACCTGAATAAGACTGAATTCGGAAGAGCCACTGTGACATACCTTGGACATGTCGTCGGCCAAGGTCAGGTTCAGCCCTTACAAGCCAAGGTCGAGGCAATCACCACGTTTCCAGCGCCCAAGAACAAGAAAGGACTGATGAGTTTCCTTGGAGTAGCTGGATACTACAGAAAGTTTTGCAGAAACTTCGCTCAAGTTGCTGCACCTCTGACATCCTTACTGAAGAAGAATGAGCAGTTCCATTGGGACAATACTCAGGTACAGGCTTTCCTCCAGCTGAAAGCAGTGTTAAGTAATTCACCTGTTCTTGTAACGCCAGAGTTCGACAGGCCCTTTAAGTTGCACGTGGATGCATGTGATCTTGGAGCTGGAGCTGTGCTACAACAGGAAGATGCTGCTGGAGTCGACCATCCTATTTGCTTCTTCAGCAAGAAGTTCCACGAACATCAAAGGAACTATTCTACAGTTGAGAAGGAAACACTTGCTCTCGTCCTTGCTCTCCAACACTTTGATGTGTATCTGTGCACCACCGTGCACCCAATACAAGTTTTCACGGATCATAATCCGCTTGTCTTCGTTTCGAAAATGAAGAACAGAAACCAAAGACTAATGCGATGGAGCATATCACTGGACACGTACAACCTGCAAATCCAGCACATTAAAGGCAAGGATAATGTTCTCTCACGTGGAGTGTATGACACGTGACTCTGATATTTTGTGTTTTATGTGACGTGATGTGACTCTCACACCTGTGATTTTATACATGAAACAAACAAAAATATGACAATGTGTTTATTCAATAACAAGGTGTTGAATATCTTATGTGTGAAAATATACCTTTATGATTTGCATTATTTTTGCATTGTGTATGTGCAACTATATGAAATATCCTATATTATATTTGCTACTGATTTCCATATAACAATGTTGATTAACATATTTGTTCATGATGCATTGTACTTTATATATGATAAAAAATTCTATACTTTATGTAGAAGTTGTCCATTATATTTCATTTTATGGAAAACTTCTTTTTCAAAGGGGGGAGTGTTATGTGTATGTACATGTTAAATCCTTTCCCAAGTGAAAATCTTCAAGTATAGGTTAGCTTATGGGGCCATTGTTCTTTTAATTGACTGGTTTGCTTATGTCTTCTCACTACCCTTGGTCTAATGTTAAAGCGCTTGGGTAATTGTTGTTAATTGGAAGCTTGTAGAATTCACTGACAGGTTTAAAAGGGGCATTGCAATATTGTGAGTCAGTTGTTGGTTTGTGCATGTACCAGGTCGGTTAATCCATGTCGGTGATGAGTATATTTTTATATTGTTAAGCCCTAAATCTTTTCTTAGCCTGCCAGTTTATCCTTGTGAATTTATACATTGTAATCTCTTGCAGTTAGCATTTGTATCAGAATCTTATCCTATTTTGTATTAAATCCACTTTAAGTTTTCAAATTGTTGTGTGATATCTTTATAAATACTTGTTATGTGCCAGATTGGGGTTATACCCATTTAACTCGCCTATCTGACTCATAATAGAAAGAATAATATCAGTATGCATTTAATCCACACATTAATGAGTTTATGCTGGATATCAATGTAATGTTATAGATAATGCTCTGACATCACGTTTCACGTGGAAAGTTGCAGTCAGTATTCGGCTGTTGGTTTTGGAAGCAGATATAGTTTTGTTAATTCACGACCTCACGGTTATTAACATGATTTTATATCAATTCTAAGTTAACGACCTTCGATTTCTTTCGGGAGAGATAATATTTCCGAAATCGTATCGTTAACATAGTATATAATGGACAATCATATAATGTTTTCTCTTTGTCTTCAGTTAATTTTATTGTTTACCATGCTAAGTTTAATTAATGATTATTGTAGCAAAGGCTATTTATAAATACGCTAAGTGTCTGCTAGCTTTGTTAGCTTCTATCATACTTATTTTTACTAAAATAAAATAAAATTGCTACCACATTGTGAACTATACAAGTTCACTCACTGGTCTGATGCTTCGCCAAGTCTAGAATCATCACTATCTTACACCTGAAAGCAGAACCCCTAATGAATACAAAAATCATGAAGCAAACGTCTTGGTCAACAGAAAGGTTAAAGGAATAAGAAAAAACAACTACTATGATGAAGAATTACTAAATTAAGATCTAAGGGGTAAATGAAAATGGTATCATGTTAGTATATCACACAGTTTGGAATAGAAGATAAGGAGACCAAAATCTAAGACAGCTTTAAGGTCACACTAATAAGTAACGCCTTCTCATCCTTAAGATCTTATTTGTCATTTTGAGTAATTAGCAACGCCTACTTGGTCCTTGTGATTTCATTTAGATTATTCTGACTATGCAGAAATTATAATGAGGCGTTTTTTTCCTTTGATTCAATTATTCATAACTAAATAAGACCAAGTATAAAATTGTTCAATTTACTTAGTCCTTAGTTATTTTAGCGAATAATTGCATAGCCTGGGGAGTTTTGGTTGTTCTATGAGACTAATTACAATGTGTATGCCTTATACAGAAAGTTTGATGGATGCTTAGATTAACCCTTGTGTTAAATTGCGAGACTTGGAATACAATGTGTTAGAAAAGGTTTTTATGATTATGAAAGTTCTTATTCTAAATGTTCATTATGTAAGGTAACCGAAGATGAAATTCATATTGTATATGTTTGTCCAATGTATCAATCGCTTCGTATTGATGTTCCTTTGCTGTTCACTCATAATAGAAATATAAATGGCTTGAAGTATTTAATGAAATCAAATGATTATATGTTCATGTTAGGGAAATTCTTATATAATGTTTTTCGTGTACGAGGAGAAATGCATTAACGCGCATGTGTGTACTTTTCCTGTATTAAATATCAAGTGTATGAATTATGGGTCAAATGGCCTTGCAACAATAAAACGATTGAATTGAATTGAAATTGTGAGACGAGACAGAATGGTAAATGGTCGAATATCTATCCTAAAGATTATTGAAAATGTACACCTACATACACCTGCACATCTTGGATGCAACTTAGGGTTATCAATGCTAAATTTAATGAAATCGACAACCTTAAATGGGACACCTTCAACGTTATTTAAGGATAAATGACAAGCCATAAGCTAGCAAGGCGTTATACAGATGAAAACAATATTTATGCAATTGTAAAGAATCCAGTGAATGTAGATTGACACATTGTAGAGAAACGATAAAAAAAATCATTAATTGAAATTATTTCGTTCTTAAATTGGGTATGATATTTAACAAAATCTATATATTTTGATTTACTAGGAAATGCTATACCATTGTATTGACGCAGTTTATAATCTTATATGCTACCTTAAAGGGGCAGTAGCACGTTTTTTGATAATTTTATATTTTAAAAATTGCACTTATAATGGTAAGTAAATGCCTAATGTATTATATTGACAGTGTCAACAATCACATTACACAAGGCAATCAACCATAATCAGAGGACTAAGTATGAGGATTTACATAAAATACATTGGCGGCCATTTTTGTGTGAACACCTTTAATTCATTTTGTAAGAAAAAGGAATCGCATGGCAGAACCTTACGTTATATATTTGAATTTTTACTGCTCCATTTAGTTTAAATACATTGTCTTTCATTTGGAACCATTTATTTTCATTTTCCTGACATCACCTTATATTCCCCCTAAAAACGTGCTACTGCCCCTTTAAATGATTGCGTTACATTACTGGTATATTGTCAGTAGCTTCATGAGTCAAAGTAAAAGCAAAACGTGCCCTTACCATACCTGACGTCGAAAAAGAAAAGGACTTCATATACGTTTATCACTGTCCCATTATCCGTATCCCATTGCTATCCAACGTGTTATCGTGGGTAAAATTGACAGCAAAAATATTCTGTATATTAAGACAAAAACATTTTTTAAAAATACAGTCAGAGTGACAGGACGAAATAGCGAAACTGAATTCCTATTGTAGTATTTTTGTGAAAGGCATAAAGGAGAAAGAGTTGAAAAAAACAAAAGCTTTATCTTATATGCCTACTCCTTCTTCAACCAAAATGCTTTCTTTTTTGAAAAGTTTACATCTCTAAAAACAATTAATTTGCCTTTAGGTCAACACTAAATTAATGCTATTACCAAGATTGTTTTATCTCATAGCTGCATACCACCATTCCTATTGTATCGTATTTAATCTGGTTCACTCATAAATCGTTCTAATCTAATGTCTTAAATAATTCTAAAGGATGAATGTGAATACAACATTGAGATTGATATCGCTGTTAGTGGATATTAAACACATCAAAGGAATTTTCTTGTAAGATGCAGCTACCATTAAAATCGAAAGAGATCAGTCAGTATTTTCCGAGTAAAATGTCTTTTACGATAAGAATTTCTGCATATTTGAAAGGGCATATGCGAACAATCATTCAACAATAGTTGATAAAACGTTTTATCTGATATGACATATGTAAACAATCCTTCCAAATTATAATTACATGTATATATGATAAAAACATATTATTATTTAGTCAGGGACAAAGAATGAGGGTAAGTGAAAATGTTTTTGTTCATTCAAGTTCATAATAATGATAATAGTAATAATAGCTTTCTTATACCACTCATTTATCCATGACAAGGCATGAGCATATATATGTGCATAAACATACATTGAAAATTCTATCTAAATAACTTGAAAGGATAAACAACAGTGATATCACAGACTAGTTGGACTGTAACTTATGAACTAAATGGGCACATTTTATTCATTTGAAGAATGTGTATCTGCGTCTTCCTTGCTTCTAAGGTATAAAGCAATCCGTATTGTATAAATAAAATAATCAAATATAAACGAAATTAAATACTAAACTTGTAACGCATTATTTAAATATTTAATTATTATAACTTTTGTACAATTTCATTCAACCAAGAAAAAATCATCAGCCGGCAAGAAAGCAAACAATCATCCTATTTTTAAGTTATCTTCAACAAAATTAACAGAAGGTTTAAATAAAAAGACTTGTTGTCCTCTTTTAAATGGCAAAACGGCAGAAAATGCTCTGACATCCCTATCTACAAGACAAATGCAAAACAAAAGTCTATTGATTGGACAGGAACCGTTTAAAGAAATTGTTTATAGATGAACGGTTCTCACAACAGTAACTTCAAGGCCGTAAAAACAACTGCAATGTGTCTGTGAATTCGAAGTTTGGATAAATACTACAGCTTTGTCTGACATTATCATATTGGTAAACAAACAATCGGAAACCACATGCGCCTGATCTATTTAAGTCATCAATGAAGCATTAGGTAAAAATGTCCCTGTAATCAAGTGGCTTAATGGTTCATTATTTGATGAAAGGCGCAGTTTTAGATGTGATTCGTAGTATTCAGGAATTGAATTGATTAGAAAACGGTATTTCAAAAGTATCATGCACAAAATATATTACTGTCATTTTTATGAGAAAACCTAGGATGAAATTACTCTTTTTCTACCATGATCACTTTTCCGAGCAACAACAAGAAGAGGAAAATCTATCACAAAATAGGAGCCAAAATGTATGGCTGGTTGCTGATTATACTTTTGAGGATAAATCAGAATTATTCCTTCAAGAGAGCATCAAACTTTGTGGGTAGTTGTTACAAACTGTGGTACTTAAGTTAATTTAAGGAAATGTTGAAAATGTATCTTTTTACAAAATTACGAACCCTTTGTATCGAGGACAGTATTTCATAACTGGGCTCAGATGAAATGTTTAAGCTTTCTTTACATCACCACTAGTTAGTTAATTTGCGCTAGAGTTTACATCCAGCGCAGAGTTTAATTGTCTGTAGAGTAGAATATGTCACACTTTTTGACAAGGGTTTAATATGAATCTCAAGCAATTAGATTTTGCCTTTGGAAATGTGAACCACAAATTAAAGTGATATCTATGAGGAATTTTTCTCTATCTCATTATAGTAAACAGAGGCCACATCAGGTTATTAAAGGCAGCGCCGAAGGGAGACATATCATATACAGGGTTAAATGATAATTAGTATCATATTAGTATGTGCCAGGGTTTGTAAATTGAGATCATGAGACAAACTTTTGAGACAGAGAAAAGGTCACACTAATAAGTGACGCCTTCATATCTTGTGATCTTTTACTATTCAGAAATATAATGATGAGCTTATATCTCTTATATTCAACATCTTAAGACTTACACAGGGAACAATTATTTTTATGAATTATATATCTATCAAAGTTCGACATTATATATATATAAGATAGCCACGGCATCAAAACAATGGCGAACAATGGGACCGACGATGTGCTTTATTTGACGATACAGCCATGCGCGAGATGAATGACGTCATTTCAGTTATTAGAACGTTATGACGTCATCATTGTCAAGTCCATTGATCGAACTTTAGGGGCCATCTATTGTCCATCATGGCTGACTCGGCGTCCGTCGATTCGAAACCAAATTTCAATTGCGAAAATATATTTTGTGCAAATATTTAATAATACATGTTCAATAAATAAAATTCACATAGATTGTTCCATTCTTTTCATTTTGTTATCATTTGAGCGCCAACCCCTATGCAAAATGATGGACTCGTCCAATGCTACAGAAAATGTTCTACCAAGTGAGGCATCATTATTTTCAAAATGTAGTTTTTTTAAATTACTTTAATTTTCAAAAGATTTTCTATAAAAAGTGAGTTAATTGTTTCATATAAGAAATAGAAAACTCGTTGTTGTGCATCTATCGTTGAATAAAACTTAGCTGCGCCCTTCGTGTTTTATGCTCCCTGCTATGTTTTATTCAATGATAAATGCACACCAACTCGTCTTCTATTTCTTAAATAATGGGTAGGGATAGCTCAGTCGGCAAGAGCGCCGGTCTCACATTACTGAGGTCCGGGGTTCGAATCCCATCAAGGCCAAGGTGTAACAACCTAGAGTTCACCTCTGTTAGAACTCTTTAAGTGTCACCCTGGAGCCCTAGTGTGTAGTGCAACAAAAAATGCGCACTTAAAAGATCCCACGAATTCATGTCAGTGGCTGAATTGTGGATACATGAACACGTGCATACGCCGAGCAGTCGGTTATCAGCGTTTATGAGTGTTGGACAAACTGCTGTGACTATGTGTCTCCGTTCACCCAGCTGTGAATGGGTACCCTGTGAGGCATAGAATGGTCCCTAACCTGAGCGCCACATATGGATGACGGTTGAATACTCCCCAGGGAGTTGAATTGGAAAAATGATCGGTCGGTGAAAGAATGCCATTGACCAGGTGACAAAATGTAAGAGCCTTGAGCAACCACGAGTGGATGGATATCCAGACCTACATGTATCTTGTCGTTAAATGTCATTTAAGATATTAGCAACATGGTGAGATCATGTACTTGGTTTCTGAACTTTATGTTTTTTTTTATGTATATGCCTTTCTCATGGCGTTTCTAAGTATGTGTATATCATTAGTGATATTTTACCAATGTATCATAGTAATGCAATGTGAAGTATATGTATTTTTCACAGCTTGGCACTTTGACTTAAATAATCAATCGTTTGTAACTTTGCTGGATATCAAATGAATGTCCGTATCTTACCTTCATTAAAGAGTTATACTAATACCGTACATGATGGTTGTTGTAAACATGTTTTTAGGTGAATACATTATTGGATACAATTTCATTTAAATATAGACGAGATACTGGAGTTCAAAGTATTGTATAGGAAAATCTTGCGTACTGTATGTTGTATTGATAACTTGTTTCCTATAACATAAAATTAAGTGATGAGTGATTTTGTATTCTAAGATGCCTAGCGGTTAGAACAATCGAAAAAAAAGTACTTTATCAGACAATAAAGGTATAGTTTTTTCATGACGGAACAATTGAATGACGCTATCCGCTCTTCCCCGCTGCCCCCTCGTAATAACGCGTGTCCATAGTCACCTTTGATCTCGGTTCTATCAATCAACATGGCGCTTCCAAAGTCGGGGTTGGGGCCCTTGGTATCATGTCCGTCACTGGTCACAGAAATGAGCAGTCGTTGAAAAGCTCCATGAAAACTCCATCTTACAGGGGAACAACGCTGCGACAAATGCTCTGCCTCCGACATGCTAGTCGAGGGACCACGTTGACATTCCACATCAGGTCACGGCGCCCTGTAGAATTTGTAACGTTGACACACGTCAACTGTCTCTGCCAAGCAACGTGCCATATAGCTCAACCAATACTGTTTGTACTCCTTTTAATGGTGTACACAGTCAGTTAATATTAGCGGTGGTACCATCAACTTCAACTTTTATGACAACAGCAAAAATACCCATAATTCTTTGTGGTATGTCAATCACGTGATGGGCAGTGTGGCCCGCACTGCATGATCGCACAACTTGACTGTTCAAAATCAACGTTTTATTAAACATAAGTTGTCTGATATTTTTGTTTTGTTTGAACAATGAAAAAATAATAAGAGAATAAAATGTTAAACGTTATAAATGAGAAAATAAAACTGCTACATTAACATAATCAACTGTTTCAACAATAAACAATGTTTATTAATTAGGGGGTGAGTTCTAAACATCGAATAGCCAGCAGTTAGCCCTGTTCATGGATATATAATCTAAGTTATTTTAACAATATTTTGATTTGAAATTATAAGAATGTTTATACTTCCCTGCAAATAAGTTTGATATCTTAGAAAAGAAATAAAGTTCGCTCTACCCCAATGTGTTTTGTAATAAAGTATAGTTTTGCCCTGAACTATTACAACGTTAAAGCACTCGGACTACCGTCCTCGTGCTTTCACTATAATAGTTCAGGGCAAAACTATACTTTATTTCTTAATAACACCGTTGTGCTGGAGTTCGTACTGTATGGATTAAGCACATGCATATCATCAATGTTAGAAATAATTCCATTTTTTTCAATGGGCGAGAAAAAAGGAGATCGACTCGTCATATTTAAAGCTTGCCATCAAATAGTGTTGTTTTTCATCTTTAAAGTGGCAAAACGAGTTCTCCTCAATATCTATACCTATACAGAAAAAAATGAGTCAGTTCGGAAACAAAGTAGACAAGTACCATCTAAGAACTCTCATTATAGATGATATGATGTCAAAACCTAAATTTCCGGCTTAAGGATCAAATCAGATGTGTCTGTGATGTTGCAAATTGGATGAATGGTGATCCTATGTCTGACATTATCACATTGTTAACCTACAAAGAGACAGCTTATACAATCCATCTTAAACTGAGAATTATGTGGAAGTGTTCCTGATTTAATAAATGTCATATTTATGACATAGTTTGACACAGGTTTTATAATTCACTGATATTTGTGTGTGTGATTTGTAGGACTACGACTTCGTGGGTTTGATATTTTAAAGATATAAAGCCAACAATCTTACTCTCAATGTTATAAAAGAAAAATCAATAGTTTCCAGATTTTGTCGACAGTGACCCACTTTCTGATCAACCTAAAAGATAAAAATAATTGATAGCAAATGTGACGTGAAATGTAAGTGTGACTGCTGATGTCGTGTAAATGAACATTCATGCTATATATTATTAGATTTAAATTGGTTCATCTTAGTCACATTATTTTCATAATTGTCATCTAACAACTTAAATGTACCAGTAAATGACACGATTGAAATATGGTCAAGACAACTTTAGCGATCCGCTATTCTTCAGACAATTTAAGAGAATAGTCTGATAATTCGATGACACATTTAATCAGATATGTATGTTGGAGGAGTAGCTATTCGTCAGATAATCTAAGAGAATAATCAAATCAATCGGAGATGCGATTAGCTTTAGCTGTTGAACAGAGGGCATGAATTGCATTTAAATGGCCTTGGTTCTGTGTGAATTGGACTTGTCTTTCATGGGACACTCTGTAAATTGATGCAGATGTTTTGATCTGAAAAATTCTGTTATATATTAATATTTGTCATTATCTCTGTCATGGTATTTTGGTCAATATGAAAAAAGTTTTAAACTTTCAAACAAAAACTAAGATAACACTTTTTAAACTAAAGTTATGAAAACCTATATCATATGAATATTGACAGTACAAATTGCATAAAAAGCACCTTATCCCTAAATTTGTGATTTCTTAAAATTTATTATATATATATGTTTAGGCGTTTAGAAAAGAATTTCAAATATGTGAGATCACATGACTTTGTCTGAGTGGTTGATCTTTAACAACTTTGATATACTATTAGTAAGACAATAACGATTTGCAATCTTCTAATGGGTCAATTTTCAAATGAAAGTTTTTGCAACGTTAATTTCTATTATTGGTTTATTGCAGGCTAACATGTTTTTTAATTTATTGCAAATTTTATGGAGACTTATTGTGATGAATTATTACAAGTGTCACGTTTGGGATCGTTTGTTTCACGTATGTCTTCTTAGTGTAATTTGTATTCCAATATCAGATCATAATTCAGAAGTGGCACAAGTTTTCAGGAAATGAAGTTGGTAATCGGAAACTATCAACAGACTTTGTGTAGCCTCAATGTATATTAAATTCATTTTTTTACTTTGTAAAAAAAATAGTCGACAAGGTTACGTTTTGGTATTGACATTTTCAATAATATTTCTGTTAAAAGTTATCACAAAAAAAATGTCTTAATAAAATGACTGTTCCCGAACTTTTCAAAATATCATTTTATTAAAAACACATAAGAAAACAAGATGTGTTTGTGAAACACGAATGCCCCCGGATGCATATGTCAAGTATCAAAGACCTAGCTCTGACCAATCAAAAGTTATGACCAAGGTTAAAGTTTTTGTGGACAAACGGACAGACGGACAGACGGACAGGTGAAAGACAATATACCCCCGGAATCTCCGATTCGGGGGCATAAAAACGTTATTTATCACATGGCCTGGCAAGTGATACACAGTGTCGTAGTGAAGGGCTCACAGAACGACTTGCATGATGGTCACTTTGTAAGAAAACAAATTTAACCATTAAATGTACTCCCACATTGATATGAGAAGCTTCTAAAAATTTACCAACAAAGTCAACTGATGTCAGCCTCAGGCGAGTTATCATTCTTCCGGCTTTTCTCTTTTCTCTAAAAACGATTTGATGATATTGTGCAAGCAAAAAATGATACGTAATTTAGACCGACGTTAATGCTATCACTTTGTGATGTAGTTGGCTTCGAATGCAATACGTCGAAATTGCAGTATGCACGTAAGTGAAAATCACCTTGGTCGAGGAGTGTTTTGATTGTTCAGTAGACACATTATTCGAACCATTAACAGTTTACAAATTGCTAATGTTATGATACAGGAACAATGATTTTAAATTCAAAGTTTACAAGTAAACTAGTTAACTAGTTAAATCACATCCACTATTGTAAGAACAAGGGTTAATGTAGGTTGGACAGGAATACTAATACACCCATATGACGGCGCCAAAAACAGTTTCTCATTTTTCAACTTGGTAATATAAAGTTCTTATGTAAAAAAAGGGAACTATATGAACGATTTAGAATTAACATTTCAGTGAAATATGAGTTGGTTTCCCTCTTACTTTTAAGGGTCAGTAGCACGTTTTGAGGGGGAATATAAGATGATGTAAGGAAAATTAAAAATAATGGTTCCAATTGAAAAGGAGCAGAAAATATAATAATCAAAGTAAAAAATATAATGTAAAGTTTAGCCATACGATTGATTTTTCCTACACAAAATGAATTAAAGGTGTTCACACAAAATGAATTTTATGTGAATCTTAATATTTTGTGATCTGACTATGGATAATTGGCTTGTGTAATAAGATTTTTGACACTGTCAAAATAATCTTTATTAAGCATTAACTTAAAATATGATATTATCAAAAAACGTGCTATTGCACTTTAAATTCTAAAGCTAAAGCTACAAAGGTCAAAATACATTTTCTTTGGTTAGATGTTGGTATACTGCTTAAGTTATTAGACTTACTTTTCTCAAACTTTGGTTTTCTTGTTTCTTAAGAGTCAACAAATATGTGATAAATGTCTTTTTTCGGTGAGTTTAAATTGTAAAACATATGTATCCTTAAGGTTATGAATACTATTTTCAATATATAAATGACTAAATGAACAATTGTACCTTAGTTTGGTTGGTTGCATGTAACTTAAAACGTCAAATTGATTCTAAGGAACCCAACATGTGTATTAACAGTCTTGTGTTAGAGCTAAATCATAATGATATCTTTCTCCTAAAAAGAACAATTTGAATTTTACCATATTTATTTTTATTTAATAATTTACAGATCAATTAATTGAAAATTCTAATTTTTAAACTGGCAAAGGTCAAAATACAAAAAAAATATTTACATAAAACTGACTTCTACATGAGACTTCCTCAAAATTAAGCACAAAAGGGACGTCAAGTCAATATAATTGTCATGATAAGTAAACTGTCTCTATTACTTCTTCGCCAAACTCTGGCATACTTATAAATTTGCAAAAGTAAAGTAAAGTAAAGGATTGTATATGACATCTGCAATTTCACTACTAGTGCTTATTGCAATTATGTGGTGCCTGGATTACTGAGTGCTCTACAATCCCACTCATAAGATGAAAATTGTAAGAGAGATATGATATGTTAAATCAGACAAAGACGTACATGTAAGAATCACTTACTTCAATCACAGCTCTCAGAATCATTCCTGATTACATTGATTCCTGATAAAGAAATAAAGGGATTGGGCAAGAAAGGTGTCACGGTTATTGATGGACTTAAAGTGGGGCGTGATTAAAGGATGCAATTATACTTGGTAAATGAGTTGACATATCCTAGCATTATATGATAGAGAGTTTCTTTAACGTTGACTTATAACGTCAAACACGGATGTCTAGTAAACCCTTAATGTTGACGATCAAGTACATGTGACTCTTTATCAGATCAATTTTCCATCTTTGTTTTTTTTTATCCAAATTATTGAACAATTTGATCTAAATATATATATATATATTCCACAGAGGGAATTGTAGGACATGCCATCATCTTTTGGAGAACTCAAGCATAAAATTTCACAACAAAAAGGAACGATTTTATGTGCGCTTCAATATTAACTGTGCGGCAAGAAATGTAATATATGTTATAATATGTCAAGGGTGTTCAGGGGAATACATTGGACAGACTGAGTGTCTCAGAGACAGAGTCCGAGTACACAAGCAGCAGATTAAATGCCCTGAAACACGATGTATTCCCCTTAGTGCGCACATTGACAATTGTGCTAAAGGCAAAGAAATAAAATTCCAAATATTTCCATTTTATAAAATGGAAACAAATGACAGACTGGCCAGAAAATTGAAAGAAGATTACTTCATTAGAATGCTTAAACCAAATTTGAATGCATAATTATATATTCATGTATAAATGTGTTGGATTCTCGCTTGCTTAATATTATGACGTCATACCTGTGTTACGTCATCACTACTGTGACAATCTAACGTCACAACTGTTTTGTACTCCCTGAAGATTACAATGAAACTAGTAGGAGTCTATTGGTGTTGTGTGTTTTTTAACTTTTGAATATATTTGACTGTATACCAGACCAACTCAAATGTTTCTGATATATATATATATATATATATATATATATATATATATATATATATATAAGCAAAAAGCAAAAACCACTAGGGTTTTGTGTGATTTGGCTTTGTAATAAAATGGGACAGTGCTCAACATTGGTGAAATGGAGCGAGATAATATGTAGGTAGCAAAAATCAGTTAGCCTACAATATCATGTCTTTTGGTCACTACAATATTGTTTCATGCCTTAGGCAATAATCAAGTGACAGCTTTCTTAGCTTTCTGACCACTTTTGTTGTTAGGGCGCTTGGGCTTGTTGGCTGATTGGGGGCTGCTTGCTGATTGACAGTGACTGGTTGCGTTTTGGCGATGTGTTTGGCTGTTTCTGGAGCTGTTGCGTTTTGGGGCAGGTTCTTGTTTCTGGCAGTTTCTAACTAGGAATTTGTTGTTGTGTCTGCATGTGTTAACAAGTTCGTTACGTTTGTTGAGGGTGGCCATGTGGGGTTTGCAGAAGATGATGAATTTTTCATATATGCAAAGGCTGCATCTTTTATTTGTGTTTGAGTACGGTTTGGCCTGGCCAATGATTGACCACTCGATGTTAAAATTGGTGTTTTCATCTTTCAGTTGCCAAATGTGTTTGCTCAGTTCTGTGGCGGATCTTTTGATTGGGTTATTGAATGAGGTCTTGTGGTTGTTGTATCTTGTTTTAAATTCTGTTTCGGTGAGGCCTACGTATGTTTAAATATTATTGTCTGTTGTCACTGTTGCTTGGTAGATGACAGCTTTGGTGAGGCAGTTTCCCTTAAGGGGGCATGTTTTTGGGCTGCGGCAGTTGCAGTTTTTGTCTTTGGTTTGCTCTTTGGTAACCTTGACGTTTTTGTTGTTGCTGTCAATGATGTTTTTTAGGTTTGGCATGCAGCTGTAGCTTAATTTGACGGTGTTTTTGTTGAATATTTTGCAGAGTGGGTTTGTTTTGGGAAATGAATTGTTCAGAATGCTAAGAAATTGTTTGCCAACGTTTGTCTTTATGGTTAAGTCAAATGGTGGGTTATACCAGATTATTTGGCGGGATCTTTGGCGTTTTCTTGGTCTGTTTTCTGCGGGGTTGTATTTAAGCTTGTATTTGTAGCCACTGTTGTTGAGGGCTTCTTGGTATGGGGGGATAGTAACGGGGTTTTGTGTGATTTGGCTTTGTAATAAAATGGGACAGTGCTCAACATTGGTGAAATGGAGCGAGATAATAAACAATAAAATAAACCGCATAAACAATAAAATTATCCAAAATAACAACACCAACCTCTGGAAAAACACTAATTCAGTACTGGAATGGTTTAAGAAAATTCCAAACAAACAAAACACAAGCTTCATCTGCTTTGATGTGGTTGAATTCTATCCATCAATTACTGAAAAAACACTAAACGATGCACTCGACTTTGCTTCAAAATTTGACAAAATCACACCAGAGGAGAGAAACATAATACTCCACGCCAAGAAATCCCTCCTTTACCATGACAGCAAACCATGGACCAAGAAATCGTCAGAGAAATCATTTGACGTCACCATGGGCAGTTTCGATGGTGCCGAGACATGTGAGCTGGTTGGCTGCTTCCTGCTATCAAAACTACAGGCAAAACTGGGCAACAACATCGGCCTATATAGAGATGACGGCCTAGCAGCACTAGACCAAACACCAAGGGATACCGAACAAACCAAAAAAGAAATATGCAAAATATTCAAAAAGCATGATCTCAAAGTCACAATTGAAGCAAACAAAAAAATCGTCGACTTCCTCGACGTTACCCTCAACCTCAACAACAATAGCTACAAACCATACAACAAACCCAACAATGCCCCACAATACGTTCATTCAAGATCCAACCACCCTCCCAGCATAATCAAAAACATTCCAGCTGGCATCAATAAAAGGCTATCACAAATATCCTCAAATGAGTAAATTTTCAACAATGCCATCCCCCCATACCAAGAAGCCCTCAACAACAGTGGCTACAAATACAAGCTTCAATACAACCCCGCAGAAAACAGACCAAGAAAACGCCAAAGATCCCGTCAAATAATCTGGTATAACCCACCATTTGACTTAACCATAAAGACAAACGTTGGCAAACAATTTCTTAGCATTCTGAACAATTCATTTCCCAAAACAAACCCACTCTGCAAAATATTCAACAAAAACACCGTCAAATTAAGCTACAGCTGCATGCCAAACCTAAAAAACATCATTGACAGCAACAACAAAAACGTCAAGGTTACCAAAGAGCAAACCAAAGACAAAAACTGCAACTGCCGCAGCCCAAAAACATGCCCCCTTAAGGGAAACTGCCTCACCAAAGCTGTCATCTACCAAGCAACAGTGACAACAGACAATAATATTTAAACATACGTAGGCCTCACCGAAACAGAATTTAAAACAAGATACAACAACCACAAGACCTCATTCAATAACCCAATCAAAAGATCCACCACAGAACTGAGCAAACACATTTGGCAACTGAAAGATGAAAACACCAATTTTAACATCGAGTGGTCAATCATTGGCCAGGCCAAACCGTACTCAAACACAAATAAAAGATGCAGCTTTTGCATATATGAAAAATTCATCATCATCTGCAAACCCCACATGGCCACCCTCAACAAACGTAACGAACTTGTTAACACATGCAGACACAACAACAAATTCCTAGTTAGAAACTGCCGGAACATGCCACTGCCACTGAGGACGCACTTCATTACTTTTTCGTCTGTTCAAGATTCGATTCAGTTAGATCCAACAAATTCTATTATACAAATGGCTTTTCATTAGAAACAATTTTATATGGCCACTCATCTTTGAACACTGTTACCCAATCTGAAATTCTAAAATCAGTACATCTATTTATAATCGAAACTAAACGTTTTGACTGAACACGTATGATACTGACTGCGGATATCAAAAAAATATTCAGCCATCATCTCCAATCTATAATGAACTTATTTTCAGTTTTACTACCTGTATTATAATTCTTAGACACAATGTTTACTATATGTCGCTCTTGTCATGATCATGTTCATATATTTTGTTGTTGGAGCGGTCTTCACATAAGCTCACACGAGCTTGTTGACCAATCCAGTTCATGTATCTTTTCATGGAATAAATACGTTTAAACCACAAACTGCCAGAAACAAGAACCTGCCCCAAAACGCAACAGCTCCAGAAACAGCCAAACACATCGCCAAAACGCAACCAGTCACTGTCAATCAGCAAGCAGCCCCCAATAAGCCAACAAGCCCAAGCGCCCTAACAACAAAAGTGGTCAGAAAGCTAAGAAAGCTGTCACTTGATAATTGCCTAAGGCATGAAACAATATTGTAGTGACCAAAAGACATGATATTGTAGGCTAACTGATTTTTGCTCCCTACATATTATATATATATATATATATATATATATATATATATATAAGAAAGAGTAAACATCAGATGGTTCGGACTGGATCAATCTTCTTTAATACAATGAATTCATTTCGACCATTATGTGGGTCTTGTCAAGTATGATTACAAATGGAAGGTAACGTATACTTATACAGTAGCAAAACAATAAATCAATTCATATAATCAACACATAGTTGTGTGCTCAGATTGACAGTTAGGAAATAATTAGTCATGTGTTGTCAATCACGTAATGATTGCCCCAAGCACTAATTGCCGGGTGCAGTTTGAATACAATAGAGTCAGTCAGCAATGACGAATCCGTGTTGTCTTATCAATCACATGATGGTCAGAGATGAGTAATTAAACAAGCATGCTACTATATATATATATATATATATATAATAGCTCTCATGGCCTTAACAACATTTTATCAATCGTTGTGTCCCATTTCGAATATTAGATTCAGATTTTCAAACTTGATGTTCAGAAAATATGTCTTAAGCTAAAACAAATATTCAGTTGAATTAAGAGCGCATGCTGACCATTGATATACCATTTACAAGAACAAATTTAATCTACTTTTGGTGAGTGCATTTAAACAGTACCCTTATCAAGGTTGTCAAAACTCGACATTTCAACCTTTAGGATCACATCCAATGTGTCTGTGAATTCGAAAAACCGATGAGTGTGTGATCCTTTGTCACATTGTTAAACCTACAAAGAGAAAGCCATGACGTCTCATTGAATAGAATGATTAAACTGTGAAAAGGCTTAATGTGGAAATGTCCCTGAATTAATGAAATTTCTTATTGATGGTTCGGTTTGACGAGAGGTTTAACACAGTTGTATGTGTGATTTGTAGGATTGCGTGTTCCTTGATTGATGTATATGTTATTAAGGAGATTCTAGATGTTAGTTTGCGATTTTGTTTCTATTTACCTGCTTTGGCATCAACAGGAAAAGCACTTGATTGCGAGAAACTGTGAGGCGAAACGTTTGTTTGACTGTTGGTGCCATGGGTCACTCGAGCATTTTTTTCGGAACCATTCTGATTTTATGTCATTGAAAACGAATACACAGTTATATTTGGTTCTTGTTTGTTTATCCCATTTTTCTGATTATTATCCCGGGTTCCGTCTGTCCTGGCGTCCGTCCATGCGTCCGAGTTACAGGGGACAACTTTTCTCAAAAACTAAGACAGGATAACCAAATTTGGTGTGTGCCTTAAGGGTATCATTACTTTGATGGAGTTCGAAAATCAAAACCGCACTATTATTTTTCACGGAATTATTACCCTTGTTCCGACTTTTTGAATTCTGTTGAGTGGTGTCATCAAAGGGGGCAACTTTTCTCAGACACTATTTAACATAGGACAACACAATTTGGTGTGTGTCTTCAGTGTCTCGATATCATGATGAAGTATGAAATTCAGAACCACTCAATTATTATTTACGGAGTTATTGCCCTTATTCCGTCTTTTTGGACTCTGTCTGTTGGTGCATTTAAAGGGGACAATTTTTCTCGGAAACTATTTAAACTATGATAACCAAATTGGTGTGTGTCTTCAGTGTATCAAGTTCAGTTCGAAAATGAGTTTTATTAAATTATATAATACAGAGTTATGGCCCTTGTAGAAAAATGTTGAAAATTAACAAAAACATAATTTGGCGGGGGATGTTGATGAATATGCCTTCTTGTTTCCTCCTGGAAACATAAATTACTAGTAACACAATTGCAATAAGGCAATGACAGCTTTATGTGAGGTCCACTGTTCTTCAGACAATTTAAGAGAATGGTCAGATAAGTAGGTGACTCATGTTATCAGATATGTATATTTGAAGCGTAGCCCATCGTGCATACGGATTGAGGCAAACTACATATTCCTCTCGGTGTCAATGATTGCCATTCAGATGACATTATGAGGTACCAACCACTAGCATTTTCACTCAACAAGTTTAATGCAGCTTGAGAAAACTAATGAATAGACAGCAGTTGATTCGAAGGGTCTTATACATAAGTGGTTGGCACTAAAGGTGGAATCAGGTCAAAGATATTCATACTTGATGCCCTTTCCTAAATGGGCTCCACAGTTGCTCAGATAATCTAAGAGAGTAATCAAATGAGTTGGTGAAGCAAGCGGTCAGCTTTAGTGATTGAACAAAGACCACAAGCTCCATATAGATAAACTGGGTTTTGTGTGATGTGATCAGAATTAGCTTTCAGGAAATTTACAGGAAATTACTGCAGAGGTTTTATCTCAATATGTTTCACCCCTTTTATAAATTAAGTATTTTGATAAATATAAAAAAACCAGTTCAATACACCAATGCAATTTAGGGAATGAGGAAGTTTGATTACATTAACATAATTTAATTCTATTCACAGGAATTTAGCTAACATAGGTATAATCGGTGTAATTATGAAATGATGTTATTTGGAAAGCAGAAACGAAAAAACAGTAGTACATATAGGTTATTAACTGCACAAATATGTTGTTTCCCATCAACAACGCTACCTCTTAGTGTGGTTATTGTCCCAAAATATAGAGGTTGGTGTTTCAATATGCACAGAAGTATTAAGATACCTTGTTTGAATAAACTAGACAAATTATTCTCTCTTCTAAACTTTGACAAATGATTATGTCATATGACAAGAAACACTTTTAACGTTTAAGATTCGCCTTTATCATGATAACAGAAACGGCAAAAATAATGACGTAATCCTCTTTGCTCTCCCAACCTTACAACTTTTAGAGCCGTTGGTCTATTTTCCGGTCGGTTCGTTATTTAATTCATATATCTTTTTTAGCAAAATTGATGAACCAGCGATAGGATTTAGTCTTTTCAAGTGTTTACTTGCGTTCACATTAAAAATAAAACCCTCAAATCTATAGTTTGCAATTAGCAAATGTTAAACGGATATGGTGTCTGTAAACCCTATACTTCACATTTGTACACTCTAACCCTATGCTCTTGCTACACTGATACAGCTGTTATGTTCAGATCAAAAGGTATAAGGTTTGGAGGTGTGATATTTACTTTCGCCTTTTTTTTGTTAACTTTTGCTTATCAAGTTGATACAAAATGTCAGACAGATTCTTCGGAAAGGTTACGAGTAAGAATGAAGGTTGTTTTTTATATACCCTGCTCTTTGGTAAAGTTCTTTAAACAAATTTTTTTTTATTTCATCATTTTTATTTTAAACAAAATAATCAAAATATAACTATGTTTATATCTTAAAATAATCCTGATACGCGACAAGTTGAAGAGATTCTATCTAAAAAAGACAACAAATTACATGGGAGTTATAAAAGTATTATGTTGAACAATCTTAGTGTTATTTGAATGAAT
Organism: Steromphala cineraria; assembly: GCA_916613615.1. Lineage (NCBI taxonomy): Eukaryota > Metazoa > Mollusca > Gastropoda > Trochida > Trochidae > Steromphala > Steromphala cineraria. The sequence continues at coordinate 11,984,930 of OU744730.1, forward strand.
ATGATGTCTCATCTACTGACAAGACGCCAGAGCAACATGTCAAATGTCTTTGGACATGACATGTTTATAATTACATAAGATATCATATGTCTGCGGAGGCTTTTACAGTGAGAAGTCATGTAATGAACACCCACGTTTTATTGACTATTAGTCTACAGAAAAGATCAATATAGTCAAAAGCAGAAAAATACCATCATTACATTACGATGAAGAAGTTAACTTATTATGTTATCACTTTTAGCTCATCTGGCCTGTAAGGCCCGATGGGCTTATGGCATGGCATGGTGTCCGGCGTCCGTCCGTCCGTCCGTCCGTCTGTCCGTCCATCCGTCCGTAAACTTTGTGGAATTTCAACTTCGTCTCCAGAACCATAAGGCCTAGAAAGCTGACACTTTGTGTACAGACTCCTTGGCTAGTGAGGATTATAAATTGTAGCTTCGGTAGCCCTGTGACCCCAAATAAGGGCCACAGGGGCCACGCCCTAAAAACCTTTTTTCATCTATTTCTCCAGAAGCATAAGGCCTAGAAAGCTGACACTTTGTGTACAGACTCCTTGGCTAGTGAGGATTATAAATTGTAGCTTTGGTGGCCCTGTGACCCCCTTATAAGGGCCACAGGTGTCACGCCCTAAAAACCTATTTTCATCTTCTGCTCCAGCACCATGAGGCCGAGAAAGCTGAAACTTAGTTTGCAGACTCCTTGACTGGTGAAGATTATAAATCGTAGCTTTGATGGCCCTGTGACCCCTAATAAGGGCCACATCGGCCACGCCCTAAAAGCCTATTTTCATCTTCGTCTTCAGAACCATGAGGCCTAGAAAGCTGAAATTTTGTGTATAGCCTCTTTGAAGACTGAAGATTATAAATTGTAGCTTTGGTGGCCCTGTGACCCCTAATAAGGGCCACAGGGGCCACACCCTAAAAACCTATTTTCATCGTCTTTTCCAGAAGGATAAGGCCTAGAAAGCTAAAACTTTGTGTACAGGCTCCTTGACTAGTGAGGATTATGAATTGTATCTTTGGTGACCATGTGGCCCCTAATAAAGGCAACAGGAACGTCCTTCAAATCTATTTTCATCTTCTTCTCCTGAAATATAAGGCCTAGAAAACTGAAACTTGTCGCTTATATACTTAATTTTATGATTGGTGCCCCTGTGACCTCTACAAAGGGGGAATCACATTGGCCACACTCTACAGCATAATTGATGATGAAGCATGATGAGCTACAGAGCCAATGGCTCTATTTAAAAAAAAAGCATCGCTATTATGTATGGAGATTTATACCCAAGCAGATGTATTATCAATTATTTTGCACCATATGATATTTTCCAATCGAGTGTGATGGTAATATTGTGTTACTGACAGGATTGTTTAAAATACATTATGACATCTTAGATTAGTTTTTATGCATGCTACCGGAAGCCGCTGTTGCGCTATAGCAATAGCTCTAGTAGAAGTTCCCCAACACTTTGATGTAATGTTTTTTTCATCAACCAACCAGCTGAATTACATACGTGACGATATCGTAATTAATACAGCATGACATGTTTCATCCATCCCCAATCTCCGACAACCTAAAAAAGCATTAAATACACAGTATAAGTCAAAATATCACTATTACGTCCTGAATTTGTTTGTTTTCAACAGCGTTGTTTTCCGAAGAAAAGTTAACATTTTAGAATTTGGATGGCCACTTTAATGAAACAGAACCAGTCTGCATGAATGAATAAAAAGAGTCCCGTAGTGTGGTTATTTTCTATTATTTCTATTCCTGCCAAATTGTCAGACCTGCACTTATTTGGATGTTACTGCTGTTGGATATTTTACTGATATTGATATCTTTACCATATGACTTTTTGAGATTATGAGGAATCGAAATATCGACATGAATTGTCTACTTCACTTTCAGTAATGATGAGATTCAAGGTTTTTGTATAAAGGGGTTTTGCATGATGCAAGAAAACATGATTAGCATTTGTATATAACGTTTCTGTTTTTTGAAGAAATACAAAATAATCCATCGATATATGGACAAAATTATATTTGAAAGTGAACAAAAGAAAGGTACCATTGTAAAGGGTGTGATCAGTCTCGATAACTATACATGTATATCATTAGACACAATGTAGGTTGACATTACTGAACTTTCGAGATAGCCAGGTACCTAAAAACTTACCATCAGGAGATGTCAGAAAGAAATATACAAAGCTCTGTCTCAGAAGGATAATCCTGATTGAAATGACGTACATTGTAAGTAAGATTATTCAAAATGATAGAGAGTGAGATTATTTCAAGTGAAAACTCAAATATACCAATAAACACCATTTTAATAACCAAGTTACTGTTCTTAATGAATAAATGACAGGTGAACAACAACCGGAATCCCCAGTACATTGACTTGTTTAATCATCCAATTCTAACAACTCGTTCTCCATAATTTCATATCAAATTTTATGTGTCAATATATAATTTGAAATATTCCACTTCAAAAAGAATTATCTTGTTGTAGATGTCCTAGAGATTTTACATTCATGGAAGACATAACCTTGTTACAAACCCTTCATGTGGCTGATGATGTGAACCATCATACACACGGTTGTTTGAAATGACTGTAGCATCTGGGCTCACAGTGACTGGTGCAAACAAAGTACCTGTAGAATAGACAACTTGTATCATTCTGGTGTATTGTTGGTATGCTGTTGGTATGAGTAGCTGGGTCTCCAAACGTTCAAAAAATTAAAGAAATGATAATTGATTTTAGGAGAACAAAGTCAACATTAGAGTCTGTGTGTATTGATGGAAATGTTATAGAAAGAGTAAATGAATATAAATACTTAGGTACTATCATTGCTTCTAAACTCTCTTGGAATGAGAATACTGAGAAGATATATAAGAAAGGAAAACAACGTTTACATTTCTTGTGGAAACTGAAACACTTTACAATTGATCAAACCATCATGATGTTGTTTTACAGAACTTTCATTCAAAGTGTCCTTACATTTAACTTTTTAAGTTGGTTTGGGAATCTGTCTGTTCAAAATAGAAACAAATTGTCCAAAATCTTGAATACTGCATCAAAGATTATGGGGCCTCCCATTGAAACGATCGGCAGTTTTTATAGGAGGCAGTTATCAAAAAAAGGAAAACAAATTTTGGGGGATTCTACCCATCCACTTTTCTTGGAATTTTCAACATTATCTTCCGGACGTAGGCTTCGTATGCCGACTTCTCGAACAAACAGGTTCCGCCAATCGTTCATTCCGTGCAGCAATTGAGCCAAATCATGATCACGAAATTTCCGAAAATGAAATACTAGTAGATCTCTTTCCCTGGTAACTTTCTTGTTATGTTACCCTAACAACAAAAAGCTGTCATTTAATAACTTCAAATGCGAACCTAACGAAGTCATTTGGCGACAGGTGAATATATTTAAATTAACTTCCTGATTTATGTTATTAATTTCATTGACAGTTTGTCTCTTTGAATTATTTATTCTATTAGCTAGCGGAATAGACTCATTTAAATTATCAATCATATGTTCCCTAAACTGATTTCTTTGATGAAAGGAATAAGGGTTGAAAAATTATGAACGAAATAAGTTATCAATTCAGCTAATGGAAATATGACATGAAGTAATGAATTTTTTTTAAATGAATCAGTTTTGATATTGTGCGTGACCTAGTAGATAGACAATGTTTTGAACATCGGAAACTAATTGATTCTAGCAAATAGAATTGAAGAAAAAAATAAAGACAATCCGCCTTGAGCAACCACTAGTGGGTGGATATGTGCGCTATATAAATATCCTTATATATATATAATCCAACTTTTTTCGCATATTTTTCATGATCTTGCACACCAAACCTTGTGTTAGGTAGTTACAAGTTACAAATGATTGGGACTCTGTTTTCATGTCAATTCAATCTTCCATTTGAGTCAGATTCAGCTTATGTCAGTTACTATATCATTTTGTCAATACGAATTATTTCTTACCGGGGCAGGATCACGTTTTTAGAGTGAATATAAGGTGATGTCAGGAAAATAAAAATTAATGGTTCCAATTGAAAGACAATGTATTCAAACTAAATTAAGCAGTAATAAATCAAATATGAAATGTAACGTTTAACCATGCGATTCCTTTTTCTTATGCAAAATTAATAAAGGTGTTCACAAAAAATGGCCGCCAATGAATTTTATGTGAATATTCATGCTTTGTCCTCTGACTATGGCTGATTGGCTTGTGTAATGAGATTTATGACACTGTCATGATAATATATTTAGCATCAACATGCAATTATCAGTGAAAATTTTAAAATATAAAATTATCAAAAAACGTGCTACTGCCCCTTTAAACATAGTACATAGGAATTTTGTTTTTCTGTAATATAACAGTTGTGTACTTCGATAGAAAGAAAATTATAGTGTCACACTAGATGTAAAAAAGGAATATTTGTTATGTTTATAAATAACACTGAAATCAATACTTGTTTTTCCCAAACACTAAGTATATCTTAAGTTACTTGTGGTGTTTTTGTTATGTTTCCTTGTCGTCAATTCAGCTACAGGCAACACCTGCTTAAGCATAAAACTCTCTAATTACATGTATTTGTGTCAATTAGGACAACTGAACCATTAGACAAGAAGTCTTTATTGTGTCAGGTCCATGATTGGGATGTTGGTTATGATAAAGAGAGGTTTAGATGTTCTTTATTGTATCAATATCCTAATATTTCTAGACAAATCTATTCCCTTCATCATGTAGGTGGAACATTAACAAGCAGGACGCAGACTGTATATATACATAGATGAATATATTTGTGTTCGAGAACACAGTCATACAGGTGGACAGTTATCTATAATAAATTTATTTTAGATATATATTGAATTGATTCTAATTGAAGGGCAACTTCTACTACGAATAGTAATAATAATGAGATTTAAAATGCTTTAAATTGACAACGTCATGAATTCAATGTTGCGTGACCCCCTGATAAAAATATTAAGATCTGTGCAAGACGTAATTCGCTGACAAGAATCCCTGGGGTTCTAAGTATAAACAAATGGGAAGACAATATCTGACTGAGATGAACTGCCACTCAAAAAACAAAATATCCTTTCTAGCTCAGATACGGTGTTTATCAAGGGTTCAGATAAATGTGGACAACGCATTGCCAGAAACATGTTTCAGTTGCTTTAACACAATTTCCCTAATCATTCACTCAATCAACCAATTCTTTATTTTAGTATGAAGGCCATCGGACCCATATACATACATATCTTATATATCAACAAAGTGTTTACAACCCCAACTGCATAAACATTAATGCAAATTAACCGATATAATAACATTTGGACCTAAGATAATAAATGAAATATAAAAGAATATTTTACATGCTATGCAAAATATATAACTCTGACTTAAAACATTATCGTTCCTGTAGTATCTTACATCATCGTTCATATGACTACAGAACATCTGTAAAAAATTACATTGTTTTCTGTACGTAGGTTCTTAGAATTCAACATATCTGACTGACGTGTTTCATAATAATTTTTGCACATTGATGAAATTAAACCTGCAGGTAAAATGGTATTCATCTTATATCTTATGTCGATGAGATTAAATTTAAGAAATAGAGTAGCCCTAACCATCATGTGTTTTGCAATAAAGTATTGTTTTGCCCTGAACTATTATAGTTAAAGCATGAGGCCGAAGGCCGAATGGTTTGACGTTATAATAGTTCAGGGCAAAACTATACTTTATTGCAAAACACATGATGGTTAGGGCTACTCTATTTCTTTTCTAGTATGTCAATTTGAACTCGCTTAAGCTACTTCTACTCCAAAATAAACATATTTTGTAAATCACATTCGCCCGCAAATTGAAAGTCCTCAGTCGGGGCCAGGACCAGTGACGTCATAGCCGATTGTTATTGACGTCATGAGCCATTGTTGCGTGACGTCACTCAAAAACTATACTTTATTGCTGAATAAAGGGTGGGCGGCGCCTTTGATCTTTACCGGAACAATACTAGAAAACATTTTATTAGCTCTGTAAGCCACTCTGAATTGTTTTTATTTAAATCCAGGAAGTAAAGATAAAAAGATAGGGAACATTTTACATTGGGTGACTAAGGTCCAAACTTTACACATAATAAGTTGAAAGAGGATTTTTTGGGATTATCTGATATCTTTATAACCAAACAATTCCGAAGAATACAGTAATATGAATAGAATTTGGCTTTCCAATAATTTACAAAACGATATCGGGAGATAATATACCTATGTTTTCAAATCCAGTTCCTTTGATTGAACAGTCTATGAGTAACTTCACTTCTGTCATTTTACCGCAAGCTAAGGAAAGGTAGCATATGCTTGTGGCTAAAGCCTTCTAAAGCAATTATCCTAGTTTCATCACGTGGTTTACAATACCAGCTGGTATCTTGCAAGTAACATTTTAGGTCTGCGTATTATTGCTTTAGTAATCAGAAAGGCAATGTCCTGAACATAGAAATCTAATCAGTCTTACTAATGATATCATTGTAATGACACAGACAAACCAATTATCTCATCCTAAGATCATTTTCAAATTATGCTGATGTAGTCACACATTGACTATAAAAAAAACTCTTATAAAGTCAACCAAAGTTCAGTGTTCTTATGTTCTTGTAAATGAATTACAAGTTACTAGTATTTTCATTATGCAGCACCATGTGCTTTTCCCCCTAAGATATACAACATATGATTAGTACTTGTGCCCTCTAGAAATCTTATTTAAGATATGATCAACTTTCTTTGGACGAAATTAATTAAACCAACCTGTTCATATTTCTGTTCTCATCATTTCATCTGCATTATTCTCGTCTAAACTAGAAAGTTTTCCAGTGTACTCATATCGGTTGGCTGATATTACCTTGGTACTTGTTTTTATCATATCCCCAAAGGCTATCAAAGTGTACATGTAATGATTAAACCAATATAAATCTAGCTAGAAATATCATATTTCTTCTATACTAAAATGAACTCGAAAACCAAAGTTCTTGAGATACAATTTTTTCCACATAGGTAGATCAAATCATAAAATGTTGATTCAACCTGTCATAGTAGTAACCTTATGTGTCGAAAGAATAGAGTTTGTGGACTAGAAAGCCTGATTGGACGCAATCTTATTATTCAAGGTAAAATCCTTAGGACTAGAACATGTACAACACTTTCAATGCGAGAAGTGTTTTCATAGGCTGAAATTTTTCGCTCGGGGAAACTGCAAAATACCAGAGATCGTTTTTGAAAAAGGTAGGACGACAATTGTTTGGCTTTATGACCTTTTTGTGGGAGAGTACGTTAAAGGTTTACCAAAGTAAAATCCTCAAAGTCCTTGTAATTTTGTTTTGTGACCTTTTAGGGATACTATAAGGTGATGTCAGGAAAATGACAACACATGGTTCCAATTGAAAGATAATGTATTCAAACTACATGTATATGAAGCAGTAATAAATCAAATATATAATGTAAAGTTCAGGCATGATTTACCCTTTTCTTACACAAAACGAATTAAAGGTGTTCCCACTAAAATGGGCGCCAATGGACTTTTGACACTTTCAAAATAATACATTTAGCATTAGCGTACAATGATCAGTGAAAACTTGAAAACATGATATTTTCAAAAACCGTGCCTGCCCCTTTGAAATTTTAAGAGCTATATACTTGAACTCTTTTACAGGAAGTTTGTTTAACACCCTAGGCATTAGCTTTAGAAAAGTCTTTACTTTCAATGAGCAGACAAATGTTTTCCCAACTTACCCAATCTTTTATATTTTAAGTATGAAGAGATTTCATTCATGAATTTCGTCTCAAGGCAACTTTCCCAAGGACGGTACCACCACTTATATGTGAAACCTTAAACAATTGTTGTAAATGCTTTCATTGATTCTATGAGTTCATTTTCTTTTGATATTTTCCCTTTAGAATCAAAATCAATGTACACATTTTTCACTAATACCAGTATTTTCAACAGGTTTAACACATCTGAAAATCACAATGACGCTGTAAATCTCAACCTTTATTCAGTATTTGCCATTGTCAATTATCATCTGAAAATGCAAAATGGACGTATCATGTAAATAACACTAGTGCAAATGTAAATGTGTGAAATTGCTAACAGAATGATAGGGGAAAATTATTATATCATTGAAATGTTTACACAAATATAACTAAGTTCATAGGGAAATCTTAAGATATTTGAATAAACTAGGAGATAAGATTTACATGAACAAACACCAACCATGACAGGAATTGTTTCCGATTTGTTGAGCAATAGTGACAAGATTTAATCCTTATGTGTAAAGTTGTCGACATTGAATTGCCCCTTTCACCCTTAATTGTTGTATTGTTATTTGACTTATGAAATATTCTTCATATTAATGTTAAATAATGCTACCTAAACGTAGTACATGTATAGGACAAAGGATTGTATCTGACATGGATGATATTTTGATCAAAAAGTTATGTATATTGGTACATTTATTTATGACAGTAGCATTATTTATAGACACCTCATTCAAGGGAGGTTTAAGAAAAATAAATACAATAAATACTTTACTGCTTTAACAGTTTGAGAAGGACAGTAAGCATGCTGTTGCATGTATGACCTTGAATGTGATTATGTACTTCTCGTTGCCTATCAATGAATCATGATTCTCACGAGGTAGTAATAACACATACGGAAATGTGCCGTGACGTTAAGTTCAATGTCAATGTGTTGTTTCTGTTACATTTAGAACAAGAACAAACATGAGATCGTAAATCCTTAAATAAATACTTTCTTAAAGTAGGAAGAAAGCTCTAAATGTAATCATGTATGCTAAATGTGTTAGTGATTTATATACATACTTTTTCTGATTGACATGGCTTTGCATCAGTACAGAGAGGAGAAGTGTGGTTTTGGTAGAAAATTTGCAAATATTTTAAAACATATTATTTGTTATTACCTATAATGGTAGTAGCAGGTGAGGTGAGAGTACTATCAATGTCCCACTTTATAACACTTTTATGAAACGTGTGAGTGGTTTGGTATTTGATGAGCGAAAGCAAGTCAATACAGATATATACAATATCGCATAAGTCTCACATTCCCAATAATAGTAGTTACATGTGTATGTCTTAAGAAACAGTTTCATTGTCAAAATATGACTTCTGAAAGTGATGTAGATCTTATCCTCAAGTCTTGGCTATGTTTGAAGTGCGTTCAGAAATGACCATTGCTCGGTACAAATAGTAATCATGAACCTGGGATGTTGGGATTCTATTTCAGATTTAGAAAATGTTACATAAGACACAGGACAGAACGACAATTCTTACATGACAGTACAACTATTTTGGTGCATCGGCTTCTTGCTGTTAATGTTGTATGATCTGATAACATAAGCGAAATTAACAATATCAGCATACTGTCTTAAGTTTGAGGAAGTTTAAATTATTTCTTAACGTCACAACATAAAATCTGTAAATAATATAGAATATAAAGTACACCTAAAAAAGCGCCAATCTCCAGGCGCTCACGGCCTGCTCATGTAACTTTTGTTAAATGTAAAGCCAAAGAAAGTATTCATCATCATTCATGTGAGCATTGATCACATCCTATTAAATCTTTGGGAGATTATATCTGCAAGATCTTAATCGGATATTAAATCAAGTCATGCAAGCTTTGATCAAATGAAAGGTGTCCGAGGCTTTGGTCAGAAAATGTCCAATTCGGAACTACCAGTCCATCCCTTTTGGGTATGATGTCTCATCTGCGATGAAAAGACTGCATTTAAGGTCATTTAAACAAGTGTACTGAGAACATGACTGTTAGGGTCACTGAGTTGAGGAATGGAAGGTCAGGTTAACTTATGTAGAAAATGATTTCCTCAGATATCAATTGTTGTATTCCTCAAAACAGAAAATATGAATAAAGCCGAACTGTGTTCATATTGAAAAGCTGCTACTTTCATTTGCTAAGGAATTAAGTTTAAGTCATAATATTTTCATGTTGTTCTTAATGTATTTTGAAAAAAAGACATGTTTGGTATCTTAAAAACAAAATATGTAAAACTATTTCCATCCACGTAATGATTCAAGTATCAGGCATGTAATGGGTTGACACCACTGTTACAGTTTGGCACATTCACATTTTAAACAGTTACTGGAAATTACATTTAAATGAAATACTCTTTCAAATAAGATGAGTAACGACTTTGAATGAGGGAAATTGAATACTGTAAACACCGCCCCCCCCCCCCCCCCCCCCCCTACCTATTTAGCTCGCTAAAACTCACATATGAACTTACTACGAAAATGTTTAAATCGGTAATTCCCGGAAATATGCTGATGACAGGAAACAGTAAACAGCGAAATTGGATCCATTTCTGTCTTTTACTCTTCCAGTTCCAGCTAAAATCGACTGTAAATACAGGAAACCCTTGAGACAAGGTCCTTAAGTTAATGACATCCAATTGTGAAATTAAGAACTTGAATCTGCAAGAATAATAATTAAAAAGTGTTATCAGAACCTATTACAGCTACTGTATAAACCCTTTCCATTCAAAAACTAAACATTAAATTGTTAATAATAATGATAATGTAAATAATGTGATGTAATGACAACTTAACTATATATCTTCACTTTCGACATGCAATTTACTATATTTGTTTCAATTTGTCAATTCTAGTTCATCCTTATGAATCTCATCACATTTACTGCCAATAGTTCCCCGAATTAAGTCGACTAGAAAAACCCTATGCGCTCCCTTTACCTGATGTTACAAACTTCTCAACTTTGAACTGCAACAATCACTATTGAACAGATTAAACACTTTAAGTTAACAAGACCTTATTCACATGAGAAATAAATAGATCGCCATCTTGGCAACTAAACATGTTAAAGTAGAAGGAGACGATGATAAATAGCAATTCATCAACATAACAATATTAATGATTAATGAATATTAAAAATTAACATTTATTATGTTTGTAGTAATTTTATTTGATAATAACCTAAGTACAGGTAGCATATTTTTATAAGTAATAACGTAATTCAATTTGCGTTTGAAATAGAAAACCAAATAACATAAGAAAGAAAATAATTGATATCTGCAATATATGTAAAAATTGCATATTTTTTTCAAATGCCAAATGATTCTAGTTAGACATGGAATTCCTCACTTTATGAATGTAAAACGCAGAACATGATATCTGACTGAGTTTTTAATACCTGTATTTAAAGAGACAGAGTTTGTTGATAGGATCACATATGTCAATTTTTGAAATCGATGTTATTACACCGGGAACCACTTTCTGTTACTGAAAATAAAAAGTTTAAGGTCAATCAGTACATAAGAGCGAAAATACGGCCATTCAAAGTCGAGATTTTGATCAAAAACCAGACAATGTGACTCGAGTGGCGAGCGCAAATTCGCCAAACGTAATTTTGAAACCTTGTCATAAGCTGACATGAAGATATATTCGATTCAATAGTGTTTATTAGGTATTGTGACTAATAGGTAGTTTAATTGGATGCATAATTTCGAATATTAAACATATTTGAGATGTTGTCTTGATATTATGCATAAACGGATATATTTGCAAGTTCAGTGATGAGATATGAACTTCAATCAGCATATTAGATATTTTGTAGCTTATCAAAACCAGATGAAATCTTAAGAAAGATACTCTGTGTCACTTTAAGGGAAATGGTTTTGCATTTGTGAATTATTAACCCTCCTTGATGAATTTCATTTTGATTATTCAATTATTGATTTCGTCAAAATAATGTAATTTGTAGGTGCTAGTTTTACCTTGACTTTTAGAAGAAGGCATGAAATATAATTAATAAGAAAAATGTTACATTTGCCAACTGGATCAATATCTTGGTAATAATGGACACATTGTGTCTTGGATTTAAAATGATATAGAATCTCTTAAATGATTTTTCTCCAAATTTAGCAAATTCATTACTAACAATAATAGGACTTTCTTGTGTAACAGTAAAACGAATAGTTGTCATTTGCTAACTTTTCATGTTGTCATGCAAGCTCACATTAAACGTAATCATACCATTGTAATCATTACGTTTTAATTAACTTCCTGATTTCTCCCTCCATAATTGACATTCTAGTCTCCTGACAATTATTTGTTCTATTAACTAACGTTTAATGATTAATGCAAAATTACCTGTTCCCTGATTTCTTTGATGGGAGGAATCATGTTTGAAGAAAAATAAGTTTTCTCTTTCATTTGAGTCAGTGAGTCAGTAAGGAAGACGTATCTAGCTTAAACGTTTGCAATAGTAAGTTAAACAATCTTGTAATTAATTTGTCAATGTTATTTTGAATTGCAAAAGTATAAGTCCTATTTTCAAGTTTCATAATATGAAAACGGTCATACAATACAAATGTACGAATAATCATACAAAAAGACTAACTTACAAAAACAACTTTGCTTTAACATTTGTATAATCAGCCATTTATGTTAAATATTATTAAGTTTTATCACCAATAGAACGGAATATCATACAGTGTCACTGTAAAGAATTAAAGTGACAACTTCTATAATGATTATTCACTATCTTTGTTAGCAAAAGTTGGCTGTACCAAACACAAGCATGTTTTGTCTAGAGGTGTTGTTATTGTTTCTCTGTGTGAAGTTAAAACATACACGATCACTGTGTAGGCTATAAGCATCATCGTGAAATTCCTGCCTATCTATGAACACATGATTGATAAAAGGGTTTGTCAAGACGAATTATACTCTTATTATGATAGTCTGTAGAAATGTTAACATTTTAATAAACTGTTTGCGTTTTTATATAAAATGGAATTTATTTTTAACGTTTCAATAATAAACTGAACTAACATGTTGTGCTTGTCAAATCTCATTGACTTGAAATATTCTAATTTCTACTTGTAAATAAGAGGTAAATGTAAATGATATAGATGTTACTTTCATCACAGGGATGGAATTTACCCAACCATTGTAATTCACTGTGATTGGGTAAGAATTGATGAGACAACTTTGCCTATTGACATGTCAAGGTTTCCCCCTACTTGATTTCAGATATGTTCTTCTTTCTTGATCAACAGCAGACAAAACCAAGCACTCTCTTCTCAAGATAACTTTCCCCTAGGACAAGTTCGATGGCTCAAACAAACCTGAAACTCATGTTGTAAATGCTTTTCGATTCTATGAGTTCATTTTCTTTTGTTATTTTTTTTCCTTTAGAAACAGAATCAATAAACGCACATTTCCCGCTAGTACAAACAAAGCCCAAGGTTTTACACTACTGGAAATCACAATGACGTTGTAGTTCTCGACTCCTTATTTTATTTGGCAATGTACATTATAATCTGAAACTACAAAATGGATTGATCATGAAAATTACCCCTGTGATCATGTAAACGAGTGATTTAATGAAAACATATTGATAGATGGTAATAATATAAGTTATACCATTCAGAGGCGGGGTGCACGGGGAGATATCCGCCTCTAGCTTGGTGTTATGGGACGAGCCGAAGTCATAATTATAGTTTGTTTAAAGCTACATATCGGTCGATCAAAAATAACTACCTCGATCATGTGTTCGAGGTAACATACATTGTACATTTCAAGACGCTCAATCTTCATGCTTTTTTCATGCTTTTTACGTGCCGGGGTATAATGATTTATTACCCTGCTCAAGAGGGCGATATAAGTATTTATTCAGGGTCACGTGGACCAATCAGATATCGAGATTCTTACATGAGGTAGGATAATGCTCCATGTGACTCAACATACATTGAATGTAACAAAAATATCCCCTAAACTGTGCAATAGTTCTTGTAATCAATGAACAAAATACACTGTTTAATTTTGGATCAAATATTTTGCAACAGTACAGAATGAACAATTTTGAAATTGACTGACTAGCTTGATGATAATAATGAAATAATGAGATATTTGTATAAATTCAAGATCCTCCAGACCATAAAGCTGACAATACATTACGGATGTCAAGTCATTTGCAATAGTCAGTTCTTGGGCGAAATTATCTTATTATATTAACGGTGCCTTTTGTTTTAAGATATTCTATGCAACGTCATCATTTTAGGATATGTTGAAATTAAAAACGTGAAATACTTTTCAGACAACTGAGTGATTTTTTATTTGTAAATTTTCCCCGCAAAGGGACACATAGAGGTGACATGCCTTCACAATTTTGGAATAATGTATCACTTCACCTCAGATAAATGGCAAATTCTTTAAAATGTATGTCCTCTTGTTAAACATTGTAACATCAAACTTAGACCATGCTTACTAGTATGGTGCCCCTGAAATAGATGAGGCAATAAAATGCCAAATTTCAGATTCCTCGTTCCTATATTTGTGTGAAATTGACAACATAGAAATCCATCTGCACAATAAATTGTTGAAAAGCTCGCTTATTTTTTCAAAATGTAATGGAAGTCTAAAAGTAACAGCGTCTATGCCAGCATTAAACTAATGAGTCATCACATTTAATAGATCGTTAATTAGTCATGTGAAACAACAATGAACTTTTAAGTCCAGTTGTCCCTACCTTTAACCGTAGATACGTTGCAGATTTTCTTTCATTTAATGGACTTAAAGTGTAGACAAAAAGTGTGGGGGAAAAACGATTATGGTTTAGATGAGAAATTCATTTCAAGTCTCAATTCAAGTTAAGTTGCATCAGAGAAGATGCAAAGCGCAATACCACCTCAAGATAAGTTATTTTATACTTGTGTGGTCACGCAACTTATTTGATGTATTTTGTCACATATTTGATGAAAAACATTTATTAAACTGACAGCAGTTAAAATTCTGTGTGCGTCTTCCTTTTCCCTTTGACCTTGAAACCAGTCAGGTTGTACTATGGCAAAATGTATTTTTTTGTAACAAAAACATTAAGGGTTGTGTTGCTGATGTTGGTAATTTTAACCACATGATTTCAATTTCATTCATTCATGTTCGTTTTGGTCCCCAATAGATAGATTCAGTAATGTCAAATGGTTGTTTTATAAAATAAATGTAGTACCGTAAATATCTAGAACTATCTATAACTTTAATTGTCGACATTTGAAATTTGGAATTTGCCCTTTATCTGAGAATGAGTGGTACATGTATACATCAAAATTACAAGAAGATTGTCATAAGAAGTTTCCACTTTCCTCCTGAAAGTATGATTTGACAATTTTTTATAAAAGTATCGGCAAATATTGTAAATATATATTGGTCTTTCATATAATTACAGCTGCGTATCTTAAGTTTGTTCACTTACCTGCGTTTTTAGTGCAAATATAATGTAAATTGGAATGTCTTTGAGGCATCCTAGCATTGCCAAAACGAAACAGATAATGTTGAAATTTGAGATTTCTAAGTTAACATTCAGTTTGCGTTAACATATCGGTATGTCATACCTTATGGTAAACCGTAGCTAATTTGGCAGGCCATTGACATGACAGGGTCAAAATGTGGTATTTTTCTCTACAAAATCCTTCATAAGTGATCAATGGCTTTAAAACTAAATCATATTAAAATTTTGTCTATTTGCATTAATGCAATGTACTTGTACTGATTTCTTTCTTACAGAATTTATATGGAATATTTAAATCGAAATGAAAGAAAATCTGAATTTTACAAATATGACCCCCATCTGTCTATTAACTCATGCCAAATATCTAAATTCAGTATTAGTGACATTACGATCCCAAAACATGATTTAGGAATGATGATTTCACTAATGGATAATTGGTTGTCGTTTGTACATGTAGGTGCTCCTGGAGTTATATAATTGACGTCAAAACGAAACCAAATTTAAATTAAAGTTGCACTAAGATACACAAGCAAGTGAACAAACTTAAGGTACGCAGCTGTACATTGTTTTCGAAAAGGTTATTCAAGAAATAAAATATTCAATTGTCGATTAATCTATAAAGCAAACGAAACATACGTGTTTAATACCTACTTCCCATATCTGTAATAACCTACATGTTAGATAGAAATCAGCTGACAATACAGAGTATCACTATCTAAAGGGGTAGTAAAGCACGTGTTTAGGTCAAATAGAAGCTGATATCAGGAGAATGAAAATTAATGGTTCAAATTGAAAGACGATGTATTTAAACAAAATGATATTATATGATTATATATTATGTAACATTCAGCCATGCGATTCCTTTTTCTTACACAATATGAATTAAAAGTGTTCACACAAAAAAGGCCGCCAATGCACATTTTGTGAATCTTTATAATGTTTTCTCTGACAATGGATGATTGGTTTCTGTAATGAGATTTTTAACACTATCAAACAAATAAATTTAGCAATAACGTACAATTATCAGTGAAAAAAAATCCAAATATTCAATTTAAAAAAAAAACGTGCTACTACCCCTTTAAAGTTGAAAAATGTTAGACACACTCTGGATCCATGATCTCATCAAATCGAAGGAAAGGTAAATGTGATATTTACTTGTCACGTCTGACGTCAGAAATAATCTCTCCTTGGGACAAAATATCATGTTATTGAACAATATTTATGTAGTAATTGTTCTTTTAAACTACATGCATTGCATAAATCTGATTTTGAATCCCGTGTATCTTGGTTCAAGGGTTACAATGTAGTAAAGTACATTTTTGCAGCCCAAGCAGTTTGACTTTACAAAATCAGAAGAAACTGTCGATGAAACGCTTCGCCCATATAGTAGGTCACAAGATAGTGTCTGTTTTGATGACAATATGGACATAACTGGATGATATTTTTATCAAGTAGTGATGGATAGATCAACTTAATTATGGCCTTTAATCAAAATAAATCTGAAAGTTTCTAGCGTTTTAAGGCATTTAATCACACGGAGATGTTTAGCTCAAGATGTTATTCTCCATACACAAATAGGTTATGAAGATTAGACTGTAGAAGTTTCACTGTAAAACAGTTTGAGAAGGAGAATAAGCATACTTGTAACATGACGAGCACAGATATGATTAAGTAATTTGAAGCTACATACTTCATACTGCGTGTCATTGAACCATGACTCAAATGAGGTAGTGATCACAAAGTTAAGGAAATGTACTGTGCAGTTTAGTTCAAATTCAATGTTTGATTTGTATATTTGGGGAACAACAACAAACATGATCGTAAATCGTCAAATAAAGACTTTCTTCAAGAAGGGAGTTACCTCAAAATGTAATTGAGTATACTAAATGTGTTTTTGATTGCAGATACTTTTTAGTTTTTCTGATTGGCATGAAGTGCAGCACGACCGTACATATGCCTATCATCATGTTCCTGTATTCGCTTTATGTTAGAGGAAAGGCTATTACAGTTACAGCTGTTTTTGTTTTGAAAGCATACTGAAAAAAAAAGCTCCCTCACATGCCCGTCGAATATGCAGTCTTATTTAATTAAGCAATTTAAGTCATGAAAACGCAAACTAATAGCTATGTGATTTACGTTCGATTTATATGCTGAAAAAACATCATAACTCTCTAAGAATCATAAAACCTCTGCTATCAAGCAGAAGACACTTGCCATACAATTTCTGAAACAGGTATCATACAACTTATGTGTTATATTGGAATATTATTCCAACGGCCACTTTTCTGAAACAACTTGTTTTTTCAATTACCGACACATATTTTCAAATAATTTCAATAAAGTCCTACAGTTGCATTACCAACGTTGATTTATGAACCTGCACATCTTAATGGATATATCAGGTAGTTTGTTACGATTTTTTAAACACGGTTACTCTTTAATTATATAACCTCACGTAGCAACCATTCACTGTATTATGCTATTTATCGCATAACCTACCCATTCGCAAATCAATACTTTTATTTGTAAAGGAGAAGTTTCATTGTCGAAATGTGATTTGCGAAAAATATTATAGATTTTATCCAAGAGCCGTGTCTATATTTGAATAGCGTGCACAAATGATCAATGCCCGGCATTGGTGACAAATAGGCTTAACGAATACCATTTGAGGACGAAGGATTGTCTGTTTTGCAAAATGTCTTGTGAACATGTTTAAAGAATTGGATTCTAGAATGAACAACATATGACATTTATACTCCCTAAGTTTGTGCTATAAAGTGATAATATTTTCTATTTTAGTTTTCTGCTTCTTGAGGTGAACAATAGAAAAAGTGCGAGGTCGAGTTGTATGTCTGTGGATGACAAATATACTCATCTGCAATATTTGTAAAGTTTAGTTGTATGTGTAGCATTGTATACTTTTAGACAAAACATTAATATCATAAAGCAACAACTGAGCCTGATATTTCAATACTCTGGGAGTGTAACATTTTACACATTTTATGATTTAAGAAATAACGCTTAATAAAACTGCATCTTTGCCTATTTAAAAGGAAATACCATGCTACATAGCCAATGTTGACAACAGTAGTGGAAGTTCTAAAGTTTTAAATTATCATTCAGTAACGTCACAAAATAAAACCATAAAGCTTTCATGTTTAATGAGAAACCAGGGGAATGATTCACCATCTTAAGAGGGAATTTTGTATTTTGTATTTCATGCACTTTGTCGACAATGCATCTCAAGGATGCTATCTGCAAGAATTAAACGGAAATCAAATCAAATCACGCAAATATTTATCTAATTGGAATTTTTCTATGCCTTTGGTCAGAAAATATCCATTGTGTTCATAACTAATCTAGTTGCTTTGGAGAAGGATGGCTAATCTGTAATGAAAAGCCTGCATTTATGGTAATTTTTAACAGGCGTAATGAGAACGTGAAAGCAGTAAGACTATTCGGGTTGCTTAGTTCGGATTTAACGACTAAGACCTCAAGGCAAGGTCAGGTTGACCCAGCACTTAGCTAAAGCCTAGAATGATTTTTCAGGTAACCGATTATTGCATTTTATGAAGCTGAAAAAAACAACCCCAGAATTGAATAGTTTTAGGTGTAGCGACAATTTTACATTTGGATAGAGAAGCCATTTATTTCTAAGATTTATATCATATACCGAATATTAAACGATTCAATTTAAATTTTGTACTCTATTTTTATAACATATGATATAGTGGAGCAAAGTGACACACAAAATATCAGCAATCTTATACCTTTATTGATTTACTGCTCTATTAATATTGTAAAATATGCATTGACATTCAACATTTGTGTAGGTGTCAAGTTTGCTTATTCATCTACTTTTGAGATCTTAATTCTAGCTACATATATTTAAGGATGCACAACGTTTATATTATGACATTTGTTTTGAGTCTATTTCATGATAAACCAATTAGACCTATAGCAAAAACATCCTTCTTTTGCTAGAACAACTACAAATTAAGATATGTATATGTCAAACAGGAGTGAGGTAATGTGTTGTTTATGCAAAATACAAATAAGATAAAAACATGTGCGACAAAAATAATGGAAGTATTGTAATGTTATGAAACCCTGCAGCATTGAGCGACCAAATAAGAAATTTACCAAAATTTCAAATACAAAATAGCTTTTCGTATAATATTTTGATTATCTTTATTAACCTATCGAGTTAAGCAGAAACCATTACATTCAATGACATGCCACCAATGATAACATTTTAATTGAAAATATTACATAAGATAGGATGAGTAACGAATTTGAATGAGGGAACGTCGAAGTGGCTTTCGACAATGTTTGCTTCATTGATTCTAAATCCATGATAGGTGCTGGTAATAGGAAACCGTTCACAGCAAGATTCGATCCGTTCTGTCTATGACTCCTCCAGTTCCAGCTAAATCGACCTAAAAAGAGGGAAACCCTTGAGACAATATCCTGAAAGTTTTGTCAATTACTCAATTAAAGCTCTTTAATATACACCAAATTTCAACTAAATGCCTATGTGCTGCCTCAACTTGATGTTATTAACGTCACACATGTCGTTTTCAAGATAGTGAACTCGAAGAAACATCTCTCAAACAGACACAACACTAATCAAACAGTAACTTATAATTAAGCTAAATTGAAAAAGACAGATATGCAATGTAGATTACCATCTAGGCAGTAATTTAACAAATAAAAAAAGACGAATACAATGGAAATAACAATTAATAAACTCAACAATATTTTTCAATTACGCTATCTTGGCTTATTTTTACTTAAAAGTTTTGGGGTTTTTCATCTCTGTTGTAAACAGCTAGACATCTTTGACTTTTAAAGTTCTGAAAACTTATGACATCAATTTCATATCGTCGATGTTTAGTGTATAAAGTTCTAGATTATTTGAATTCTCTGAAACAGGTAATATGAATAGATATCTTATCTCTATAAAAGTAAGATACATCCCATATTGCAATGGCTTGGAATTTTTATAATTCACCCATGGATTTAGAGATGTATTTAAATTCAGACAAAATTCAGGTCAGTCAAATGCTAATTTGAAAATAAAATATGGATTTAAAGATAAAAAGGAATGGCATTCCAGAGCCACTTGACACAGTCCAGGTCAGGCACGTTGTTATCATACTTGAAAAAGGCTCTAAACACTTTCCTAAGTATGATGTAGAATGTTTTACTTTACTTCCTTTCTCCTTGAAACTATTCTCCATTCTCAATGTGATCCTTACGTCATTTATAAATACTGCAGATGAGGTTAGTAAGAAATTTGATGATATGAAATATTTTAGAAATGTATTACAGAAGTTGGTTATGTGCGTTGAGTTTATCTCTCGTTTTTATCTGCAATAGATATGTGAACTCTTAAACTGTAGACTCTTATCGTCTATCAGTTTTCTTACATCAAATAACTTGAATCATCTTACCCTGCGTTTGATTACTTTATCAAATTTGCTATGATTGCCAAAGTCCCTTTTCGAAAAAGTAGGTCTAATATTGCTATCTCCTAATTTGATCAGTGCTGTTGGGAGCTTGATGATTCGTTTGGCGTTTCTGAGTTCTACAGATTCATGCTGTTTAAAAAAAAAGGATCAATAAGAATGATGCTAAAGTACTTTATTTTCTTTTAGTCCATACATCTAAATGTATATTACAAGATTTTGAAAACGAGTGTAAATATTGACTATCGGAGTACTTATTTCGTATGCCGTGTCATATGGCAAAATAAGAAGAAGAAGAAACGTTTATATCCAGACAACAGTGTTTTTTATTACAACAATATTTTGTAAATGAACACGAAACCATTCCCAAAAGGTTACAACCAAATACATAAATACAGACTTCCGAAAAAGTATAATGCATAGAAACAGTTTTTACTAAATAGTTTTCAGTATTATGGAATAAAGTTGTATTTTTACCTTGTTATTGTCTGAAAAAAGGCTTGATGCTTTGGTTTGAAACTGAGGCATGTGGAAAACAGAAACACACTTTGTTTATTGTTTGAGATGTCTCATGATGAATGGTGGATAGTATCAATTTATATTTGCTTCTCCAGAAAATGGATAAAGACAAAATTCAAATATTGAAATAATCATTTGGTGACATTTTGTTTTCTTTAAATGGAAATTATCTGCTTATATTTGAAGGTAATATAATTGAATTTTAAAGATAAAATGCTAAGGTATGTAAAGCAAAAATTAATTCAACTTATTCGACATGATATTAACAACATTGTAATGCTTGAAGAAAATTCTAAAGTGCATAGTGCGTTACATGTTTTGAAATATGAATCATATCGTTCACTCAATCACGTATATTCAATTTGCGTTTGAAATAGAAAACCAATAAGCATTAGGACACATTTGACATCTGCTAAATAAATCACATATCTGATTATCAAAAGCCAAATAATTGAATCAAGAAATTGCATTAATCACACGGTAAATTGAAGAAAAACAGAAAAGGAAATCTGAAGGAGTTTTGTTTCAGACAAATGTATTTCCGTTTTCTAAATATAACATATCTTCATTCTGCTCTGCGTATTTGATTTTTGATAAGTATTCTGCTCCAATGAACGTTGAAAAGTATGAACTATCTTTTTCTAAAATAAAAGCATCTCGTTTTGTGTAAATAAATCTTATTTAAATCATTTAATACTATTTTGCAAAGTTCATTGTTTATAATATCAAATTATAGATTTGAAGACTTGTCGAAGCAGTTTCCTACTGTTCATAGTAGATACATTAACAAATCGATAGTCTTTGTTTCTGAATTGTGTTTTGAGATCCACAGAAAACATAACCACACATTTTACATTTAACTCGAGAATTGACTCGAGACGTTGAAGTCCACAAATTCAACCAAAACATCATGGATATTTACTTTACTTTCTGTGGAACAAATCTTATGACAATGTTTACATCCTGAATTACAATTCAGTCACAGTTGCAAGTAACATGAAACAGCAAAAATAGTCATTCAATCTCTTTCTTTATTATATACTCATTTAATCTTAGGATAGTAATACAAGGGTGCAATACGGAATACGTCTTCAAATTCCGTATTGCACGGTAAATTCCGTATTGCGCGATTGCCGGTTCTACTTTTTTCAAACTTTGGCAATTCTCGCAACTTTCCGTACGTAACAATCATTTTCCTTATTTGAACATCGGATTTGACGTATCTCAATGCATTGGTAACAAACTTACTTTTTAACATGATATTGAGGAATAATAAAGTGAGGAAACTAGTGTTATCGTTAGTTAAGAAACTGCAAAATAAAACTCCGAGAACATCGCCAGCGACAGTTCGCCCTTATGACGTCATAGCCTTCAACGATCATGACGTCATTTCCATGGTGACGTCGTTTGAAAAAGGATCCTGTCGCTCGGAATCCTGAACTTACGTTTATCACATTAAGAACTTCATAAATAATTACTAAGGATAAACTTTTATCACTGTATTTTGTTTTCACACTTGAGAAATTTGCCTCTTACGTTCAACTACGCAAAATAAGGAAATAAAAAGCTGAGGTATCAAATCATCAGTCGAGCGTGATATAGGTGTTGCTGTGTTCTCATTATGTATCAATGCGCAGTGCGACGTCTCGGATTATTTAAGCAATTCATAATTACTTTTAAAAAGGTTTAAAAGAGAGTATATAATAAATACAGAACGTCATACGTGTGCATTTTGGTCGTTTGTATTGAACTCGAAAATGTCATGGACGCGGAGAAACAACTCGTTCTTCGAACTCGTTGTTCCTCCGCGTCCATGACATCTACTCGTTCAATACAAACGACCCAAATGCACACGTATGACGTTCTGTATATGACTTTAACTCTTCCACTTTCAGCTCCAATTTGCCAGAAACCATTAGGGAAAGATAAGGAGCTTGCATCTACGTCGACCAAGAGTCATTTTTAAACAGTAAGCAAGATCTTTTATCAGCTTTACATACATCAGTACAGATTGAAACACCCCCAGAACACTCTAAGCAAGATTTATAATTGTGGAAGACAATGGTCTCAGAGAAAGAAAAATCCAGACACTGACTGTATTTTCTCTTCAAGAAATACAGATAGTCAACAAGAATTACGACTGTTTAGGTAAACCTGTTGATATCTTTGTACTCTAGCAGACATCTTATACAGGTTCTAATACACAAACTTTACAAACAAGTTGTGACAGTTAGTTAATAACTTGGATGAATAATGACTGTTTCTAGTATCATCATTACTTTTAAGAGGTGTGTTGTTTGATATGGAAAACTGCTTGATAATTAATGTCTTTTTCATACTCCCATTGAAATTTACTCAACAAGTTGCAAGTGTTATCTATTCTGTAAATGGTCCACATATTCATATTGTTGGGTGAACATCTATGATATTCTTTCAAATTCAAGTCGTATCTATTAAAGCTGAACTGTGATTTATGAATATGGTCGAGTACTCTAAGTTCGTGAGTGTTGTAAGTTTGTGACATCATTTACATAGGTGCGAGCACATATCGGTGCGTGCGAGCACAAAACTCGAATACAAAATCTGAATCTTGTTTATCATGATTTAAAAACTCGGAAAAAAATCCATTGATACACCTTTCATTAGAATTGTATCAAGTTTTGTATCACCATGTCATTTTAATAGACATATACCCCTAAAAGTACACTTTATACTAACACCAAATTTCCTTATGTTTTAAAGTTAGCTCACAAAAATCTATTTCAAAATATTTTTCTGTCGTCTCCATTGCTTTGTAGGTCGTCTGCCAGCATGCCAACTAGCAAGTATGTTTGTCACAAAACTAATCTCATGAGGCCTGAAATGACTGCTATTCGATAGTCATTAAGTCAATCAGGAATTAAAATGTTTTATATCTCAAAACAAGTAGTTTTAATGAATTATTTAACACCATCAGTCATCTCAAAGACTATTATTTAACCACTGGCTATATATTTACATGTTTTATAAGTCAATGAATTTGTGAAGTTACTTCTGAATGAACTATTTGAAAGACAGATTTTATGGATTTTTTTCAGAAAAACTTCTGAAAAATAAATACATGTGGACTTTTCTTATCTCTTAAGTAACACAATATATTTAATTTGGAAACAAAGGCCCCTTTATTCTGATAGAAAGTGTTGCCAATTCAACAGATGACCACACTTCATTAAACACATTTAATTAGTCTGCAAGAAAATAGCATCATAGCCAAGATCACGAACTTGCAACATCAAGGCCACCTCACTCGTTTTTTGACAATACTTTTTCTCTTTGGTTCAAGCTTCCAAAATGTATGTAAATATCAATTTGATTTTGTTTATAAATTAAGAAAATGTTAAAATCTTTAGTAAAGCTTCAAACTTTAGTGACATGCAATCCTTGGAGAGAAATTCCACTTTGATGGTTAGGGTCACGAACTTCGAACATTCAAGGATACCTATTCAGTGTACTGAGGCTAAGGCAACGTTATAAATTGCAAATGGTAAAGTCTCAGTTCTCAAATTGTGTGCTATGGCAAACGTTGGTCTCAAAATTATGTATGCAGTTTACCTGTATCTGTATGCACGGTTTGTTCCGCTATATTAAACATATCTGATTCAATTTGTTATCTCTTTATCTGATCTTTCTCTTAAATTGTCTGGGAAAAAGTGGATTCCAAATATAGCTTTCCTGACCTTTTAGTAATTGTTTGCATATATTTCAAGTAGTCAGATTCAGATAACGGGAAAAAAACATTTGAATTTTGCATCTTTTATCAAATGAAATATTATAAAATCTGAATTATCATGAAGATCATACTCTTAAAACCTATAATAGGTAATAGGTAATAAAACAGTCATACATCCTTATCACCTTCAATTTACCCTCGATCAGATATTTTAGAATTTGTTCCCTGTTCAACGATTCCCAATACTTAAAAGTGCAACGTCTATCACTGTTGTTTTTCTACACAAAGGTAGTAAGACTTTGTGCATTTAATATCGCCACCATTGTTTAAGTTCACGGACACGTAGTCCTACATACACATCACCCATCACAGCAAGTCTATATGACATCAATAAGACATTTCATTAATTCAGGGACTCATCCATAATAAGCCCTTTAACGGTATATTCATGATATTCGATTAGATGTCATGGCAGTCTCTTTGTAGGTTTAAGAACGTAAGAAGGCCAGGCAAAGGATCACGCATTCATCCAATTTTCGAATTCACAGACACATTGGATGTGATCCCAAGGGACAATATAAACTGAGTTTTGAAACGGTGATTATAAATCGTGCTTCGAATCGACTCGTGTTTTTCTGTCAAAAGTATTATTCATTTTTTAATTCTTATTTATAAAAGGTGGTGGAACGTGGCCATGTGCAAAGGTCAATTTGATCGCCCTCAGTGCAGTTCAGCAACTAAAGTGTGGCCAGACGCATGGTTGGGTGACCCAAAAGCTATATGAACTTTTGAATGGTGATTCCCTACTCCAAACAGAGGCATGATTTGAAAGACTAGTGGTGTCACCCTGGGTAAGTGACGTAATTAAAATGTGGCTTGTTCACCCAGCGGTGCGAATGGTTACCAAGTAAAGGTTTGGTTGGAGGTGATCCTTAAGCGACTATATGTAAACCGAGGATTGACCAGTGTTATGGAGAAAATAGCACTTTGAGTCGACATAGTGGACATTTTGGCGATATTTTAATGTTACCAATTATTATCATTAATTCTTAGTTCATTATTCATTTAAGAGACTATTAATACATGTAGATGAAACTTGGCTATATTATGGTGCCACTGACTCGTTTCACTATTGCGATAAATTCACAGAACCCCTTTCAAGTAATAGATGAACTAAAACTAATAACTAATTAAGCAACAGAATACTGACTATATGATATAATCTGTTCCATACAAAGTGTCTGAATACTTGCCTACTCGTCTGTCACATGTTATCATATGGACAAATTGTTCTTTATCTTTGACTAAATCAAATCATATCAAGAATTTCGATCGAATGTTTATTTATATGACAAAATAGGTCCCCTTATTGCATGATTGTTTATACATTCGAGTAAAACGAGTTATAATAATATCTCTAAATGTCTGACATTGTCATCTCGAAACAAATATTGATTAATTTATACACCTTTATCTATAAACAATGAATGACGAGTTGCTTACAGATTCCAGATAATACAAGAAGGAATTCCTACCTTTAGTGAATTGAATAAGCATATTCAAGAGATTTGTACTGATTGCTACCTCTGTTTATCTATCAATTATGTGAACTGACAAACCCAATGTTAGGTTTGTGTGATCTGTGATAACAGCAACAAGACTATCACATGTGTACTTCTTGGTATCGTATGATCATTGTTCTTTTTCAGTTAAAGAAAAGAGTTTTAAAGATTTCTGGATGAATCAATTTGGAAATCTAGCAAGAGGGCGTGTCTCATCTTCCGCACGCATCGGGCGAGATATGCATTTACAAGAAATTCATATTCTTGTAAATGCATATCTGGCCCGATGCGTGCGGAAGATGGGCGTGTCTATGTAGCTTTATAGTTAAATCAGTCTTTTTAATAGCATAAATGAAGTGATGTAATTCAATTTACGTATGCACAAAAGCAATATTAGTATGTTTTGTCTATTCAACTGTATTGTTGCTTTTGTGTATTTTGTAAATATAATGAAATCGAAAAAATTCTTTAAATTGTAAGACTCTTCAGAGTTGGTCTTGATTAAACAGCAAAGCACAAGAAAAAGACATGTATCTCTTAAGAAGAAGTAAATGTA
This sequence comes from Steromphala cineraria, assembly GCA_916613615.1. Classification (NCBI taxonomy): domain Eukaryota; kingdom Metazoa; phylum Mollusca; class Gastropoda; order Trochida; family Trochidae; genus Steromphala; species Steromphala cineraria. Next base: position 12,012,092 of record OU744730.1, read on the forward strand.
TGAAGTACTGGTAAGTAATGACACATGTAATGAATACTTTACAAACTATCAATGATTTCCTCGATTACGTGCTCTTATAATTATCCTAAACATAACCTTCTGATATAGGCTTTCGTTGTGCACTACTATATGTAACTCTATCATTAATGTATCGATATATTAACTTTTAACAACATCTTGTCTCTTACATAATCCCTGGTTGAGTGTAATCAGTGTGTAGCTGTTTACCAATGGTCATGTCTAGACCAGTTTTCAACTGAATATGAAAAAGTTGGATGCTTATGTGTCTCATACAACATTTTATAACTTGATGATGAAGCTTGACGAGTTGTGCTGTATCGTATCACAACTCAGATAGAAAGATTCATCTGGCGATTAATATAACTGTGTAAATGAATAGGTCATGATAAGTTGTCTATTATTTGAACAGACATTGTAGTCTAATAGCTCACTTTACTATAATCAATAGCTCGCCATTAACTGTAATTTAAACTTGTGAAGGTTTTGTATTAATTCTCCGACTTTATGACCATCTCCAGTTAGATATTAAAACTTAAAACAATCATATAAATCAAGCAATTTAAGAACCGTGTTTAAAGGTCTACTTGTGATTTAGAGACATCACATGAGATCTCTTCACATTTAATCACAGAAAGACCTTATGCAAGGATAGTCAACGTGTCAGACCTCACCAGAAAATGATTGACGTGTTATAATTTGAGTTCATTTATAATGCCTATTAAAAAGCGGCGAAAGAACACTGGTTAAGAATGTATCATATCATTCAATGTTCCATTTGGGAATGAATATCTGAGATGGTATAAATTCATATCATCAATTAATTGATATGTATTAGTTTCAAAGCAAAACGAAATGTGTCTCATTGGTGTGAACATTACGGAATGGCCCTCTAAATTCTAAGATTTGAATCAAAGGGATATATTATCCTCATTATATTTTTAGCGTAAGCCTACTTATTTGATAAATGAAATCACAAGGAAACAGTGGGCGTTGCTAATTAGTCTGACCTTAGAATTTCGTCTCCTGATATTCTATTTCTAAATGGTGTCATATACTTATACATTATCATTCATCATTTTTAACTTGTTTATATCAGATGTATGCAGCTGGGACGGCAAATATGGTATTACCTCTGTAATCATAAAACATAATGTTATTACGTCAGAGAGATATAGATTCCATTGAAATGAAGTGAAAACTCTTTCTGATGATAAATATAAATATAAAATTATTCACTGTTTCACATAATGTTGAAAAAGGTATATTAATGATGTATTTATCATACCCTATGACAATGTGTGAAATATCTCAAAGAAACAAATGTCAAAACATATCAAACAGTAACATAATACTTATCATCATTAAAACTGTATATAATCAGTTTGCTATGATGTTGTCGTCAAATTGCTTTGTTATTGCTGCTCGTACACGTCTTTTGTCAACTGCGTGGTTGTAAAGCTTCATTTCTATAGGAAGAAAGTATCTCACCCTATAAATGGGAACAACTACTACGTTTTATAAATCCGAACTAATCCAGGAAGAAATAATTAGAACTGAAAACTTGATCACATTTACAGATGAACTTTCTTTCTGCTCTTTTCTTTATAATATATAATTCATTATTTTGAAATGTGATTTATTTTTTCTCAATATTGTTTGAATGATGTTTGCACACGCATGTATAAAAGTTTACGCTCATTTTGATGTATTCGAGCAATGGTATGATAGATTTCACAATAAAGCTAAGATTAATTCAATCAAGTTTATCAATACAGTGATTATAGATTTTTGTGCCACATTATTTTATGAATATCTCTATAGAAAAAATTCTTGCAATATGAAAATAAATTCTCCAAATTAAATGTATTCATAGTAGATTGCAAATGTTTAAATTCATAAAAATTAATGGTTTTTACGAGTGAATATTCACATTTGAATTATGTATTCAAATGATATTTGAAATCTGAAACCTAAATATACTTTGTATAGAGGCTTCATATATATCCAAGAGATAAGGATTTGCTCAATAATTGGAATATATGCAAAAAGATCATCTTCTAATGTTCTTTGGGTAAAAAAACGCAGCTTAATATTCAGGTTTCTTTGCTTTGCGAAACTCTTACTCCTCTTCCAATGTGTTCACATGCTTTGCGGGTTTCAGCTGATCATATCAGTAAACAGAACGCCTTATTCCCATCACTCAATCTCTCTATGCATATGCAGAATTCTATCCTTCCCAGTGGGTGTTATCTGGCTAAACATGACATATCGAACAAACAAACGTTGACTGATTGATAGATTGCTCATAGATTCCCGTTGAAAAAGCAGGATTTGAGACATTAATTGGTAGAAAAGTTAGATGAAAGAAGGCATGATAACTGAGTTCGTGTCAGAAGATTATTCTGAAATGGTTTATCGGCATAAGGATTAATTTAACATTTACCAAACATGGATACAGAGAGATAAAGGTTTATGGTTTAAGTTGGTTTACCTTGTCCATTGTATACTTATACTTGCATTTAAAACAGAAAATATTTACAATCACTTTCAAAATAAAGTTATATGTCAATTACGTTAAAAGTTCTTTGATTTTTAAAACAAATATGATACAAAATATAATGATTCTTGTCAAGAATGTATCAATCAGAGATAATTTCTACCTTCAATGAAATGTCTCCCACATATCGTGGTTGAGGATGATGGCTGCCAGTCAAAGTTCTCGTTGACAAGACACCGTTTTATCTTCCTCAACCAGGCTACCCGTCGCCTCTCGGGGTGGTTTGGGGTCCGATGTAAGGATATGCCAGGGCCCTGCCTTGCAGCGCACCCCACGACACAACAACTGTGCACCATTATTAACAATGCTGTACTTGGTATGGTATTGTCGACAGTGACCCTCGCTGAACAAAACGTACACTGTCAGCCGACAATTTTTGTAAACAACCGCCAAAACGTGACGTCATATGTATCTCCCAAACTCGTTTAATTTCATTAAAAAACAATGTCAGGCCAAAAAAACCTTCAGATATTCCTATTACAGCAATAATGAATCGATCTAGTGCTTCTATCTTACTCAAATACCATTAAAATGTTAAAACTATGTGTTTCAAATAGTGAGTCGACTGGAGGCAAGCTATGGAGCTTCCGGTCTTTCTGCCTCCACTAAATATTCATGAGCTAGCCGTCGCGTGAAATTTCCCGCGAAAAAGGGTCTATAGCTAAAAGCAAGTTAATATCACCTTTAGTCACGCTGATGACAATTATATATATTATTACCCGAGAAATTGTGTCATATGACTTTTACGAATAGAGTGTGAATGTTTGTATTATCTGAGCGAGAGCGAGGGTTACTGTATACACAAAATTGCCCAATTTTCGAAAGTGTCATATGACACAATTCCGAGGGTAATAATTTCTTTATTACCCATTCTACTTTATTTTAGTCTTTTAGAAATATCCAGAGAACAGCCTGACTGTTATGACGTCAGAGACGTGAATTCACCGGGAGTCGCGAACCACAATCGTTGCTAAGCAAAAGTGATATTTGCACATGTGCTCATATTGAAAATATGTCACTACTTATTTTCCACCCTATAGTTAATAAATGTGAGTCAAAAACGTCAAAAGTCAATAGGCAAATGTAAATGACTCGTACTCGTAGCGTCGGTCACGGATCTCTGATTATTGGTAAAATGGATGAAAGCAAGTTAATATCACCTTAGTCATGGTTAACCGTCTTTTAGCGAACTAGGCATTGGCTTAATAGAAATCAGAGTAGCTTGGCTTGATAGACATCAGAGTATTTGAGCAGCAAAGCAGATTCCATAACGCTGATGAAACAGGGTTCATAATTAAGTTGTTAGTGCATATGTGGCTAATACCTTTACGAATTTAAATTCAGAATTTACAGTTAATTCACATAAAATATACAGTTTTAGAAACATGGTTATCAGTCATCACCCGCTTTTCAATTAAATTCAATGAAAATCAACTGATGAGAGTAATGCCATGCTTACGTTAGACATCCTATTGTCAAGCGTTCAAAGATCAACAATTTAGTCGTAGATAACTTAATCTTAATTACTTGTAAGATATGATTTTTCCTAAATGATATATCAAAGTATTTTTCAAGTGAACAATTAAAAAGAAATAGGAATATTTACCCAAATGAAATCAAATTTGCTGTAAACAAATTACACAATCCGATAGTTCAATTTCCAAGTTTTTTTCTGAAATCTTTTATTCATCACCAAGTGTATCAAACAGTAATCCAAAATCATTTAAGAAGTATACTTTGCCTTGTAAAAGGATACTTACATTATACAATAGCAACTCGTATTGACGTCATACATGTAAACAGGGTACAATTCGCTTTGTATATGGTTTTGATGTATATGGCAATTCTCTGTAAATCATGTTATTTGAATCGATGTTATCTCTTAAAGATAAATGTATTCATTAAAGTGTCACTTCTCTCTCAAGGTATGTCACGTTTGTCTTATTTATGTAAGTTATATGTCTGATTATTTTATTACTTGTAAGCATTAGTGGTAGCATCAAGGATGCAATGGTCTACATACTTTATGCTGACTCAAAGCTTTGGAAAGCAATACAAAATGTTTTTTAACGTTTATCCAAAAATACAAAAAAAATATGTGGACCTTTTATGTGAAAAAGAAAGGAATGATATCAGTATGTATGTAATGCACACATTAATTAGGATATGCTTGATATCAATGTCTTGTTAAAGACAATGCTCTGACATCACGTTGCGCCTTGGACGTTGCAGTCTGTATCGGCGGCTGTTCGTTTTGAGGCAGATCTTTAATATTTTTGTTAATTCACAACTTCACGGTTATAAACGTGTTTTTACATCAATTTTAAGTTAACGACCTTCGATCTCGTTCGGGAGAGATAATATTTCCAAACTCGTATCGTTAACATAGTATATAATGGACAATCATATAATGTTTTCTCTTTGTCTTCAGATACTTTTATTGTTTGCCATGCTAAGTTTAATTAATCATTATTGTAGCGGAGGCTATTTATATATACGCTTAGTGTCTGTGAGTCTTTGTTAGCTTCTATGAAACTTATTCTCACTAAAATAAAATAAAACTGCTGACACATTGTGAACTATATAAGTTCACTCACTGGTCTGATGCCTAGCCAAGTCAAGAATCATCAATATCTTATACCTGAAAGCAGAACCCCTAATGAATAAAAATCACGAAGCAAACTTCTTGGTCAACAGGAGGGTTAAATGAATAAAAAACATACTAAATCCTTGTGATTCCATTGATCAAATAAGTAATCATATGATGACGATTTACTAAATTAACATCTAAGAGGTAAATGAAAATGGTATCATGTTAGTATATCACACCGTTTGGAGTAATTAGCAACGCCTACTGGGTCCTTGTGATTTAATTTAAATAATTTTGACTATGCAGACATTATAATGAGGCGCTTCTTTCCCTTTGATTCAATATTTCAAAACTAAACAAGACCAAATATAGAATTGTTCAATGTAGTTAGTCCTGGCATTTTAGCGAAATAATTGCATAGCCTTTGGAGTTTTGGTTGTTCTATGAAACTAATTAAAATGTGTGTGCCTTATACAGAAAGTTGGAGAGATGGTTAGATTAATCCTTGTGTTACATTGTGAGACGAGACAGAATGGCAAGTGGTCAAAATAATATCTATCCTAAAGATTACAGAAAATGTACACCTACATATATACCTGCACATCTTAGATGCAATTTATAGCCTATTAGGGTTATCATGCTAGATTTCACGAAATCGACCTTAAATGGGACATCTTCAAAGTTATTTAAGGATAACTGACAAGTGATAAGCTAGCAAGGCGTTATACAGATGAAAAAACTCTAATGCAATTGTAAAGATGAGATATAACCATGAAGAACCAGTAAATGTACATTGACACATTGTAGAGAAACGATACAAAAAAATCATGAATTGAAACTATTTCGTTCTTAAATTGGGTAGGATAAAACAAAATCTATAAGCTTTGATTTGGTAGGAAATGCTATAGCATTGTATTGACGCAGTTTATAATCGTATATGCTACCTTAATTGATTGGGTAACAAAATCAGTATATTGTCAGTAGCTTCATGAGTCAACGTAAAAGAAAAAAAAAAAAACCCTAAGATCATGTGCAAATAAAAGTGCCCTTACCATACCTGACGTCATGAAATATATATCTGGATAAAAAGAAAAGGACTTCATGTATGTTTATCACTGTCCCACTATCCGTATCCCATTGCTATCTAACGTTTTTTCGTGGGTAAAATTATATTAAACAAAAGATATTAGACAGCAAAAATATATTAAAGTTTTGTATATTAAAAAAAACAATAAAAACAATAGTCAGAGTGACATGACGAAATAGCAAAACTGTTTTCGATTGAAGTATTTATGTGAAAGGCATAAAGGAGTAATAATAGAACAAAACAAAAGGTTTATCTGATATGCTTACTACTTCTTCAACCAAAATGCTTCCTTTTTTAAAATGTTTACATTTCTAAAAACAATTAATTTGCCTTTAGGTCAACACTACATTAATGTTACTACCAAGATTGTTTTATCTCATAGCTGCGTACCACCATTCCTATTGTATCGTATTTAATCTGGTTCACTCATAAATCGTTCAAATCTAATGTCTTTAATAATTCTAAAGGATGAATGTGATTTCAACATTGAGGGTGATATCGCTGTCAGTATATATTAAAAATATCAATGGAATTTTCTTGGGAAATGCTGATAGCATTAAAATCGGAATAGATCAGTCGGTATTTGCTGAGTAAAATGTCTTTTACGATAAGAATTTCTGCATATTTGAAACGGCATATGCGAACAACCATTCAACAATAGTTGACAAAAGCGTATTATCTGATATGACATATGTAAACAATCCTTCCAAAATATAATTATATGATAAAAACGTATTATTGTTTGTTTAGACAGGGATAAAGAATGAGGATAATAAGTGAAAATGTTTGTGTTCATTCAAGTTAATAATAATGATAATAGTAATAATAGCTTTCTTATACCACTCATTTATCCATGACAAGGCATGAGCATATATATATGTGTTTTCATATGCATAAACATACATTGAAAATTCTATCTAAATAACTTGAAAGGATAAACAATCGTGATATCACAGACTAGTTGGACTGTAACTTATGAACTAAATGGGCACACTTTATTCATTTGAAGAATGTGTGTCTGCGTCTTCCTTGCTTCTAAGGTATAAAGCAATCCGCATTGTATAAATAAAATAATCAAATATAAACGAAATAAAAGATTAAACTAGTAATTAATTAAATAGTTATACAGAAAAAATGAATCAGTTCGGAAACAAGGTAGACAAGTACCATCTAAGAACTCTCATTATAGATGATAGGTTGTCAGAACCTTAGATTTCCGGCTTAAGGAACAAATCAGAAGTGTCTGTGAAGTTGAAAATTGGATGAATGGTGATCCTTTGTCTGACATTATCACATTGTTAACCTACAAAGAGACAGCTCATACAATCGCATCATAAAACTGAGAATTATGTGGTAGTGTCCCTGATTTAATAAATGTCATATTCATGACAAAGTTTGACACAGGTTTCATAATTCACCGATATTTATGTGTGTGATTTGTAGGACTACGACTTCGTGGAGTTGATGAGTTAAAGATATAAAGCAAACAATCTTACTCTCAATGTTACACAAGAAAATCAATAGTTTCCAGATTTTGTGGACAGTGACCGACTTTCTGATCAACCTAATAGATATACGTAATTGATAGCAAATGTGACGTGAAATATAAGTGTGACTGCTGATGTCATGTTTATAAACATCCAGGTTTTATATCATCAGATTCAAATTGGTTCATCTTTATCCCATTATTTTCATAATTGTCATCTGACAACTTAAATGTACCAGTAAATGACACGACTGAAATATGGTCAAGACAGCTTTAGCGATCCGCCAATCTTCATACAATTTAAGAGAATTGTCAGATAATTCAGATATGTTTATTGGAGGAGTATCTATTCTTCAGACAATCTAAGAGAATAATCAAATCAGTCGGAGAAGCGATCAGCTTTAGCTATTGAACAGAGGGCATGTATTGCATTTAAATGGACTTGGTTCTGTGTGCAGTGGGTTTGACTCTGTAAATTGATACAGATGTTTTGATCTGAATAATTATGTTATATATTATTATTTGCTATCATCTCTTTAATGGTATTTTGGTCAATATGAAAACAGTTTTACACAAACTTTCAAACATAAACTAAGATATCACTTTTTGAACTAAAGTCATGAAAAAGTATATCATTTGATTATTAACAGTAAAAATGCATAAAAAGCACCTTATTACTAAATTTGTGATTTTTGAAAGCTTGTTATGATTTATGTTTACGCCCTCAGGAAAGAATTGCAAAAATGTGAGATTACATGACTTTGCCATTGTTGGTCACATGACACAAAAATAAAACAAAAGTTCCTTCTCCATCATGGTCTTCACCACCAAGAACCCATTGAGAAACCTCTGTTATTGGCAAACCTTTCTACGGATTGCAACTTTAGAAGAATCGCCATAAGTTATGAAATTCTATTGACATTGTGTTTTCACAATACAGATGGGATGTAAATATATTGGACAAGCTCAAAATAGCAATAATGCTATCCGTCTGCATTAGTCCATCGTCAACTCTATCTGGAAGTGACGTCATAGACGTCACATGTCACAGGTCTGTATTGCGTTATGTACGTAAGTACAAGTAAACCAAGGAATGTGAAATCAGAGTTATTTGATTCCTTAATGGTCATACCTTGACCAAGACAATAATGACCTGAGTAATCTTTATCGTTTAAGATACCCGACGATTGCAAAGGTCATATGACTTGTCACTGATTAAAGAACACTTAGTCTTAACCAAAAAAACACTCGAGTCTAATTTCTTTATGAATTATTTTATGAACAGGCCATTACTAAAGTTTAGCAGGAGTACTAATAGAGCATAAAGATGACATCACAAGAACAATATCAATTAGTGAAAGTATTTACCACTTTTAATCTTTACGTTTGCTTTACATAATCGTTAAGGTTAACTTTAGCATGATTGCACTTATTATGGAAAAGAAAGTAAGTCAAACTCCACATATTTTAGCTGTAACTAGAGAATGTTGACATTTGAGGTTATTTGACAGTGTAAATGTACGAATGATGAATACTTATATTTAAGTTGAACTATATATCATGGTTTTCTAAAAATAAAAACCATATAAAAAACATTTCTTTGACAGGTTGATCTTTTAAAATTTGATATACAGCTAGTAAGACAATAACGATTTGCAATCTTATTATGGGTCAATTTTTGTAACGTTAATTTCTATTACAGGTTTATTGCAGGCTAACATATTATTTAATTTATTGGCAAATTTTATGAAAACTCACTGTGATGATTCATTACAAGTGTCACGTTTGGGATCGTTTGTTTCACGTATGTCTTCTTAGTGCAATTTGTATTCCAATATCAGATCATAATTCAGAACTGGCGGAAGTGTTCAGGAAATGAAGTTGGTAATAGGAAACTATCAACAGACTTTGTGTAGCCTCGATGTATATTAATTTCTTTTTTACTTTGTATAAAAACTAGTCGACAAGGTTACCTTTTGATATTGACATTTTTCAATAATATTTCTGTTTATAGTTATCACAATAAAAATGTCTTAATAAAATGACTGTTATCAAACTTTTCAAAATATCATTTTATTAAAAACACATAAGAAAAAAACGTTATTTATCACATGGCCTGGCCAGTGATACACAGTGTCGAATCGAAGGGCTCACAGAACGACTTGCATAATGGTCACTTTGTAAGAAAACAAATTTAAGCATTAAATGTACTCCCACATTGATATGAGAAGCTTCTAAAAATTTACCAACACAGTCCACTGATGTCAGCCTCAGGCGAGTTATCATTCTTCCGGCTTTTCTCTTTTCTCTAAAAACGATTTGATGATATTGTGCAAGCGAAAAATGATACGTCATTAAGACCGACGTTAATGCTATCACTTTGTGATGTAGTTGACTTCGAATGCAATAAGTCGAAATTGCAGTATGCACGTAAGTGAAAAATCACCTTGGTCGAGGAGTGTTTTGTTTGTTCAGTAGACACATTATTCCAACCATTAAAAGTTTACAAATTTCTATTGTTATGATACAGGAACAATGTTTTTAAATTCAAAGTTTACAAGTAAATGTTATTAAACTAGTTAAATCACATCCACTATTGTAAGAACAAGGGTTAATGAAGGTTGGACAGGAATACTAATACACCCTATGACGGCGCCAACAACAGTTTCTCATTTTTCAACTTGGTATATAAAGTTCTTATGTTAAATTAAGGGAACTATATGAACGATTTAGAATTAAAATTTCTGTGAAATATGAGTTGGTTTCCCTCTTACTTTAATGGGCCAGTAGCACGTTTTTAGGGGAATATAAGATGATGTAAGGGAAATGAAAATTAATGGTTCCAATTGAAAAGGAGCAGACATAATTTAAAAATAAAACGTAAAGTTTAGCCATACAATTGATTTTTCCTACACAAAATGAATTAAAGGTGTTCACACAAAATGGATTTTAAGTGAATCTTAATACATTGTGATCTGACTACGGATAATTGGCTTGTGTAATAAGATTTTTGACACTGTCAAAATAATCCTTATTAAGCATCAACTTAAAATATAGTATTATCAAAAAACGTGCTACTGCACTTTAAATTCGAAAGCTAAAGCTACAAAGGTCAAAAGACATTTTCTTTGGTTAGATGGTGGTATACTGCTTAAGTTATTAGACTTACTTTTTCTCAAACTTTGCTTTTTTGGTTTCTTAAGAGTCAACAAATATGTGATAAATGTCTTTTTCTCGGTGAGTTTAAATTGTAAAACATATGTATCCTTAAGGTTATGAATACTATGTTCAATATATAAATGACTAAATGAACAATTGTACCTTAGTTTGGTTGGTTGCATGTAACTTAAAACGTCAAATTGATTCTAAGGAACCCAACATGTGTATTAACAGTCTTGTGTTAGAGCTAAAACATAATGATATCTTTCTCCTAAAAAGAACAATTTGATGTTTACCATATTTATTTTTATTTAATAATTTACAGATCAATTAATTGAAAATTCTAATTTTTAAACTGGCAAAGGTCAAAATACAAAAAAAATATTTACATGAAACTGACTTCACATGAGACTTCCTCGAAATTTAGCACAAAAGGGACGTCAAGTCAATATAATTGTCATAATAAGTAAACTGTCTCTATTACTTCTTCGCCAAACTCTGGCATACTTATAAATTTGCAAAAGTAAAGTAAAGTAAAGGATTGTATATGACATCTGCAATTTCACTACTAGTGCTTATTGCAATTATGTGGTGCCTGGATTACTGAGTGCTCTACAATCCCACTCATAAGATGAAAATTGTAAGAGAGATATGATATGTTAAATCAGACAAAGACGTAAGAATCACTTCAATCACAGCTCTCAGAATCATTCCTGAGTACATTGATTCCTGATCAAGAAATAAAGGGATTGGGCAAGAAAGGTGTCACGGTTATTGATGGACTTAAAGTGGGGCGTGATTAAAGGATGCAATTATACTTGGTAAATGAGTTGACATATCCTAGCATTATATGATAGAGAGTTTATTTAACGTTGACTTATAACGTCAAACACGGATGTCTAGTAAACCCTTAATGTTGACGATCAAGCACATGTGACTCTTTATCAGATCAATTTTTCATCATTGTTTTTTTAACCAAATTATTGAACAATTTGATCTTAATATATATATAATGTGACGTCATACCATTGTTATGTCAAATTCATTGTGACATCATAACGTCATAACTGTATTTTGTCAGAGTCCCTGATGATACCATTGAAACATGTTGGAGTTTTGATTGGCTTCGTGTCATTTTTTATCTTTTCATTATGTAAAACTGTATACCAGTAAACTTTTCCAATTTTATCTATATATATATATATATATATATATATATATATATATAATAGCTCGCATGGCCTTAACAACATTTTATCAATCGTTGTGTCCCATTTCGAATATAAGATTCAGATTTTCAAACTTGATGTTCAGAAAATATGTCTTAAGCTAAGACAAATATTCAATTGAATTAAGAGCGCATGCTGACCATTGATATACCATTTACAAGAACAAATTTAATCTACTTTTGGTGAGTGCATTTAAACAGTACCCTTATCAAGGTTGTCAAAACCCGACATTTCAACCTTTAGGATCACATCCAATGTGTCTGTGAATTCGAAAAACAGATGAGTGTGTGATCCTTTGTCACATTGTTAAACCTACAAAGAGAAAGCCATGACGTCTCATTGAATAGCATGATTAAACTGTGAAAAGGCTTAATGTGGAAATGTCCCTGAATTAATGAAATTTCTTATTGATGGTTTGGTTTGACGAGAGGTTTAACACAGTTGTATGTGTAATTTGTAGGATTGCGTGTTCCTTGATTGATGTATATGTAATTAAGGAGATTCTAGATGTTAGTTTGCGATTTTGTTTCTATTTACCTGCTTTGGCATCAACAGGAAAAACACTTGATTGCGAGAAACTGTGAGGCGAAACGTTTGTTTGACTGTTGGTGCCATTGGTCACTCGAGCATTTTTTTCGGAACCATTCTGATTTTATGTCATTGAAAACGAATACACAGTTATATTTGGTTCTTGTTTGTTTATCACATTTTTCTGATTATTATCCCGGGTTCCGTCTGTCCTGGCGTCCGTCCATGCGTCCGAGTTACAGGGGACAACTTTTCTCAAAAACTAAGACAGGATAACCAAAATTGTAGAAAAATGTGGAAAATTAACAAAAACATAATTTGGCGGGGGATGTTGATGAATATGTCTTCTTGTTTCCTCCTGGAAATATAAACTACTAATGACACAATTGCAATAAGGCAATGACAGCTTTATTTGAGGTCCACTGTTCTTCAGACAATTTAAGAGAATGGTCAGATAAGTAGGTGACTCATGTTATCAGATATGTATATTGGAAGCGTAGCCCATCGTGCATACAGATTGAGGCAAACTACATATTCCTCTCGGTGCCAATGATTGCCATTCAGATGACATTATGAGATACCAACCACTAGCATTTTCACTCAACAAGTTTAATGCAGCTTGAGAAAACTAATAATTAGAGAGCAGTTGATTCGAAGGGTCTTATACATAAGTGGTTGGCACTTGGAATCAGGTAAAAGATATTCATACTTGATGCACTTTCCTAAATGGGCTCCACAGTTCCTCAGATAATCTAAGAGAGTAATCAAATGAGTTGGTGAAGCAAGCAGTCAGCTTTAGTGATTGAACAGAGACCACAAGCGCCATACAGATGAACTGGGTTTTGTGTGATGTGATCAGAATTATCTTTCAGGAAATTTACAGGAAATTACTGCAGAGGTTTTATTTCAATATGTTTCACCCTCTATTATCGTATTTTGATAAATATAAAAAACAGTTCAATACATCAATGCAATTTAGGGAATGAGAAAGTTTGATTACATTAACACAATTTAATTTTAATCACAGGAATTTAGCTAACATACGTATCGCTGTAATTATGGAATGATGACCTGCATTTATTTGTAAATATAATACCGCTAATGACATTTATGATGAAATATCAAACATAAATGATTTCCTTCTGGCTTCTATCATTGGCGCATTGAGATTTTTATTATTTTTGTTGATTTCTTGGGTTTCATACTTCCTTTCGGTAAAAAAAACCCAAGATGTATTCATCGAAATCAGATCTATATTGCATTTATCTCATATATGCGTTTTGTAGTATCGAGATAATAGATAAAGTTATTTCTGTGAGAGGCATTTTAGAAGTTGGAATGCCAATCATGCAGAGAAATATATGGATGACAACTCCTACGTTCATTGTATGTTTCAACACAGATTCTTCTTGTTCGCGAGCAGAGGAATCTGTATTGATACGTGGCATTTAAAGAACAAATAAATTGTCACCCATATATTCCTCTGCATTATTTACATATAGTTGTGTTCTCATAGGCAAAAACAGAGTAATATCAATGTTTAATCATTGGAAATTTGTCTTATTATCGTGATCATATTCATCACAAGTGTCACTTTTGTGTATGTATGATTCGTGTATGCATTATGTTTTCATCTTCACATTATTATTCAAGGTTGAAGGAAGTGTTCAGGAAATGAAATTTGTAATTTGAAACTATCTGTAGACTTTGTGTAGACTCAGCACGTATCATAGTAGTAAGACCAAGATTGCAAAGAAACAAATCTACAGGAAAAGCTTACCATGTTATAATTGAAACTATGACAACTTTGACTGTAAACATTGTTTGCAAACTTGGTAGTGATGCAAAGTTTGGCGAGGGCCGAAATAACTTCTTATATTCGATGATAGCCATTACCACAATTTATTCAAAGCAGAAAAGTAAAGTTAGTAACCACTGTAAATTCTCATGACTATAATAGTCAAATAAGAATCGTCATAGTTTCTGCATTTCAACTGGCACTGTGGTTTTACTTCAGAAATAATCAGGTGTTATTTTGCAAGCAGAAATAGAAGAAAGGCCGTTGGTACATGTAGGTTATTTATTGCACACATATTTTGTTTCCAATCATCAACGTTGCCTCTTAGTATGGTTATTGTCCCTAAATATAGAGGTAGGTGTTTCAATATGCACATAAGTATTAAGACACCTTGTATGAATAAAAAAGACAAATTATTCCCTCTTCTAAACTTTGACAAATGACTTATGTCCTATGACAGAAAACACTTTTAACGTTTAAGGTTCGAGTTTATCATGATAACAGCAACGGTGTTGTGTTAATCTTTATCATCCTTAACGCCAGGATGTCAGAATTCCGAATTATTAGAATATCTGTAACTTCGCGGTCAACACCTTTAAAAGACAATGCTAAAACGGAAATATCACTATTTTGAACATCAATTTCAATATGTTCTGACGTCAAATGGAGCACAATTTACATTATTCTTTATTAGAAATCATGTCTATTGTGTCCAAGACACGTGTGCACTCATTCACCCTCTCGCTATATCAGTGCACATACATTTCACGTGATGCACGTTTTTCTGCATGTTTTATAGCAATAGCTCCAGTAGATGTTCTCCAGCATTTTGATGTAATGTTTTTTTCATCAACCAACCAGCTGAATTACATACGTGACGATATCGTAATTTATACTGCATGCCATGTTTTATCCACCCCTAATCCCCGACAACCCTAAAAAAGCATTAAATACACAGTTTAAGTCAAAATATCACTATTACGTCCTAAATCTGTTGTGTTTCATCTGCGTTGTTTTCCAAAGAAATGTTAACCTTCTAGACTTGGAAGATCACTTTCATGAAACAGAACCAGTCTGCATAATTGAATGAAAAGACGTCCGCAGTGTTGAGTTGCTACTTCAAAACAATTCTTATTTACAAAGATTAGTAACTGTACATTTTCTATTAGTTTTATTAATGTTGCTGCCAATTGTCAGACATGCACTTATTTGGACGTTACTGCTGTTGGATATTTTACTGATATTGATATCTTTACCATATGACTTTTTGAGATTATGAGGAATCGAAATATCGACATGAATTGTCTACTTCACTTTCAGTAATGATGAGATTCAAGGTTTTTGTATAAAGGGGTTTTCATGATGCAAGAAAACATGATTAGCATTTGTATATAACGTTTCTGTTTTTGAAGAAAATAAAAAATAATCCATCGATATATGGACAAAATTATATTTGAAAGTGAACAAAGAAAGGCACACTTGTAAGGCATGTAATAATTCTCGATAACTATGCATGTACATCTTTTAGACAGAATGGAGGTTGACATTACTGAACTATGAGACAGCCAGGTAACCAAATACAATTATACAAAGTTTTGTCTCAGAAAGAGGATAATCCTCATTGAAATGACATACATTGTATGTAAGATTATTCAAAATGATAGAAAGTGAGATGTATTTCTAGTGAAAACACAAAAATACCAATAAACAACATTTATTAACAAAGTTACTGTTCTTAATGAATAAATGAAAGGTGAACAACAACCGGAATCCCAAGTACATTAACTTGTTTAATCATCCAATGAGTCTAACAACTCGTTATCAATCATTTCATATCAAATTTTATGTGTCAAAATATAATTTGAAATATTCCACTTCAAACCGAATGATCTTGTTGTAGATGTCCTAGAGATTTTAAATTCATGGAAGACATAACCTTGTTACAAACCCTTCATGTGGCTGATGATGTGAACCATCATACACTCGTTTGTTTGCAATGACTGTAGCATCTGGGCTCACAGTGACAAACAAAGTACCTGTAGAATAGACAACTTGTATCATTCTGGTGTATTGTTGGTATGCTGTTGGTATGAGTAGCTGGGTCTCCAAACGTTCAAAAAATTAAAGAAATGATAATTGATTTTAGGAGAACAAAGTCAACATTAGAGTCTGTGTGTATTGATGGAAATGTTACAGAAAGAGTAAATGAATATAAATACTTAGGTACTATCATTGCTTCTAAACTCTCTTGGAATGAGAATACTGAGAAGATATATAAGAAAGGAAAACAACGTTTACATTTCTTGTGGAAACTGAAACACTTTACAATTGATCAAACCATCATGATGTTGTTTTACAGAACTTTCATTCAAAGTGTCCTTACATTTAACTTTTTAAGTTGGTTTGGGAATCTGTCTGTTCAAAATAGAAACAAATTGTCCAAAATCGTGAATACTGCATCAAAGATTATGGGGCCTCCCATTGAAACGATCGGCAGTTTTTATAGGAGGCAGTTATCAAAAAAAGGAAAACAAATTTTGGGGGATTCTACCCATCCACTTTTCTTGGAATTTTTCAACATTATCTTCCGGACGTAGGCTTCGTATGCCGACTTCTCGAACAAACAGGTTCCGCCAATCGTTCATTCCGTGCAGCAATTGAGCCAAATCATGATCACGAAATTTCCGAAAATGAAATATTAGTAGATTTCTTTCCCTGGTAACTTTCTTGTTATGTTACCCTAACAACAAAAAGCTGTCATTTAATAACTTCAAATGCGAACCTAACGAAGTCATTTGGCGACAGGTAATATATTTAAATTAACTTCCTGATTTATGTTATTAATTTCATTGACAGTTTGTCTCTTTGAATTATTTATTCTATTAGCTAGCGGAATAGACTCATTTAAATTATCAATCATATGTTCCCTAAACTGATTTCTTTGATGAAAGGAATAAGGGTTGAAAAATTATGAACGAAATAAGTTATCAATTCAGCTAATGGAAATATGACATGAAGTAATGAATTTTTTTTTAAATGAATCAGTTTTGATATTGTGCGTGACCTAGTAGATAGACAATGTTTTGAACATCGGAAACTAATTGATTCTAGCAAATAGAATTGAAGAAAAAAATAAAGACAATCCGCCTTGAGCAACCACTAGTGGGTGGATATGTGCGCTATATAAATATCCTTATATATATATAATCCAACTTTTTTCGCATATTTTTCATGATCTTGCACACCAAACCTTGTGTTAGGTAGTTACAAGTTACAAATGATTGGGACTCTGTTTTCATGTCAATTCAATCTTCCATTTGAGTCAGATTCAGCTTATGTCAGTTACTATATCATTTTGTCAATACGAATTATTTCTTACCGGGGCAGGATCACGTTTTTAGAGTGAATATAAGGTGATGTCAGGAAAATAAAAATTAATGGTTCCAATTGAAAGACAATGTATTCAAACTAAATTAAGCAGTAATAAATCAAATATGAAATGTAACGTTTAACCATGCGATTCCTTTTTCATATGCAAAATTAATAAAGGTGTTCACAAAAAATGGCCGCCAATGAATTTTATGTGAATATTCATGCTTTGTCCTCTGACTATGGCTGATTGGCTTGTGTAATGAGATTTATGACACTGTCATGATAATATATTTAGCATCAACATGCACTTATCAGTGAAAATTTTAAAATATAAAATTATCAAAACACGTGCTACTGCCCCTTTAAACATAGTACATAGGAATTTTGTTTTTCTGTAATATAACAGTTGTGTACTTCGATAGAAAGAAAATTATAGTGTCACACTAGATGTAAAAAAGGAATATTTGTTATGTTTATAAATAACACTGAAATCAATACTTGTTTTTCCCAAACACTAAGTATATCTTAAGTTACTTGTGGTGTTTTTGTTATGTTTCCTTGTCGTCAATTCAGCTACAGGCAACACCTGCTTAAGCATAAAACTCTCTAATTACATGTATTTGTGTCAATTAGGACAACTGAACCATTAGACAAGAAGTCTTTATTGTGTCAGGTCCATGATTGGGATGTTGGTTATGATAAAGAGAGGTTTAGATGTTCTTTATTGTATCAATATCCTAATATTTCTAGACAAATCTATTCCCTTCATCATGTAGGTGGAACATTAACAAGCAGGACGCAGACTGTATATATACATAGATGAATATATTTGTGTTCGAGAACACAGTCATACAGGTGGACAGTTATCTATAATAAATTTATTTTAGATATATATTGAATTGATTGTAATTGAAGGGCAACTTCTACTACGAATAGTAATAATAATGAGATTTAAAATGCTTTAAATTGACAACGTCATGAATTCAATGTTGCGTGACCCCCTGATAAAAATATTAAGATCTGTGCAAGACGTAATTCGCTGACAAGAATCCCTGGGGTTCTAAGTATAAACAAATGGGAAGACAATATCTGACTGAGATGAACTGCCACTCGAAAAACAAAATATCCTTTCTAGCTCAGATACGGTGTTTATCAAGGGTTCAGATAAATGTGGACAACGCATTGCCAGAAACATGTTTCAGTTGCTTTAACACAATTTCCCTAATCATTCACTCAATCAACCAATTCTTTATTTTAGTATGAAGGCCATCGGACCCATATACATACATATCTTATATATCAACAAAGTGTTTACAACCCCAACTGCATAAACATTAATGCAAATTAACCGATATAATAACATTTGGACCTAAGATAATAAATGAAATATAAAAGAATATTTTACATGCTATGCAAAATATATAACTCTGACTAAAAACATTATCGTTCCTGTAGTATCTTACATCATCGTTCATATGATTACAGAACATCTGTAAAAAATTACATTGTTTTTTGTACGTAGGTTCTTAGAATTCAACATATCTGACTGACGTGTTTCATAATAATTTTTGCACATTGATGAAATTAAACCTGCAGGTAAAATGGTATTCATCTTATATCTTATGTCGATGAGATTAAATTTAAGAAATAGAGTAGCCCTAACCATCATGTGTTTTGCAATAAAGTATTGTTTTGCCCTGAACTATTATAGTTAAAGCATGAGGCCGAAGGCCGAATGGTTTGACGTTATAATAGTTCAGGGCAAAACTATACTTTATTGCAAAACACATGATGGTTAGGGCTACTCTATTTCTTTTCTAGTATGTCAATTTGAACTCGCTTAAGCTACTTCTACTCCAAAATAAACATATTTTGTAAATCACATTCGCCCGCAAATTGAAAGTCCTCAGTCGGGGCCAGGACCAGTGACGTCATAGCCGATTGTTATTGACGTCATGAGCCATTGTTGCGTGACGTCACTCAAAAACTATACTTTATTGCTGAATAAAGGGTGGGCGGCGCCTTTGATCTTTACCGGAACAATACTAGAAAACATTTTATTAGCTCTGTAAGCCACTCTGAATTGTTTTTATTTAAATCCAGGAAGTAAAGATAAAAAGATAAGGAACATTTTACATTGGGTGACTAAGGTCCAAACTTTACACATAATAAGTTGAAAGAGGATTTTTTGGGATTATCTGATATCTTTATAACCAAACAATTCCGAAGAATACAGTAATATGAATAGAATTTGGCTTTCCAATAATTTACAAAACGATATCGGGAGATAATATACCTATGTTTTCAAATCCAGTTCCTTTGATTGAACAGTCTATGAGTAACTTCACTTCTGTCATTTTACCGCAAACTAAGGAAAGGTAGCATATGCTTGTGGCTAAAGCCTTCTAAAGCAATTATCCTAGTTTCATCACGTGGTTTACAATACCAGCTGGTATCTTGCAAGTAACATTTTAGGTCTGCGTATTATTGCTTTAGTAATCAGAAAGGCAATGTCCTGAACATAGAAATCTAATCAGTCTTACTAATGATATCATTGTAATGACACAGACAAACCAATTATCTCATCCTAAGATCATTTTCAAATTATGCTGATGTAGTCACACATTGACTATAAAAAAACCTCTTATAAAGTCAACCAAAGTTCAGTGTTCTTATGTTCTTGTAAATGAATTACAAGTTACTAGTATTTTCATTATGCAGCACCATGTGCTTTTCCCCCTAAGATATACAACATACATTGTATGATTAGTACTTGTGCCCTCTAGAAATCTTATTTAAGATATGATCAACTTTCTTTGGACGAAATTAATTAAACCAACCTGTTCATATTTCTGTTCTCATCATTTCATCTGCATTATTCTCGTCTAAACTAGAAAGTTTTCCAGTGTACTCATATCGGTTGGCTGATATTACCTTGGTACTTGTTTTTATCATATCCCCAAAGGCTATCAAAGTGTACATGTAATGATTAAAACAATATAAATCTAGCTAGAAATATCATATTTCTTCTATACTAAAATGAACTCGAAAACCAAAGTTCTTGAGATACAATTTTTTCCACATAGGTAGATCAAATCATAAAAGATGATTCAACCTGTCATAGTAGTAACCTTATGTGTCGAAAGAATAGAGTTTGTGGACTAGAAAGCCTGATTGGACGCAATCTTATTATTCAAGGTAAAATCCTTAGGACTAGAACATGTACAACCCTTTCAATGCGAGAAGTGTTTTCATAGGCTGAAATTTTTCGCTCGGGGAAACTGCAAAATACCAGAGATCGTTTTTGAAAAAGGTAGGACGACAATTGTTTGGCTTTATGACCTTTTTGTGGGAGAGTACGTTAAAGGTTTACCAAAGTAAAATCCTCAAAGTCCTTGTAATTTTGTTTTGTGACCTTTTAGGGATACTATAAGGTGATGTCAGGAAAATGACAACACATGGTTCCAATTGAAAGATAATGTATTCAAACTACATGTATATGAAGCAGTAATAAATCAAATATATAATGTAAAGTTCAGGCATGATTTACCCTTTTCTTACACAAAACGAATTAAAGGTGTTCCCACTAAAATGGGCGCCAATGGACTTTTGACACTTTCAAAATAATACATTTAGCAATAGCGTACAATGATCAGTGAAAACTTGAAAACATGATATTTTCAAAAACCGTGCCTGCCCCTTTGAAATTTTAAGAGCTATATACTTGAACTCTTTGACAGGAACTTTGTTTAACACCCTAGGCATTAGCTTTAGAAAAGTCTTTACTTTCAATGAGCAGACAAATGTTTTCCCAACTTACCCAATCTTTTATATTTTAAGTATGAAGAGATTTCATTCATGAATTTCGTCTCAAGGCAACTTTCCCCAGGACGGTACCACCACTTATATGTGAAACCTTAAACAATTGTTGTAAATGCTTTCATTGATTCTATGAGTTCATTTTCTTTTGATATTTTCCCTTTAGAATGAAAATCAATGTACACATTTTTCACTAATACCAGTATTTTCAACAGGTTTAACACATCTGAAAATCACAATGACGCTGTAAATCTCAACCTTTATTCAGTATTTGCCATTGTCAATTATCATCTGAAAATGCAAAATGGACGTATCATGTAAATAACACTAGTGCAAATGTAAATGTGTGAAATTGCTAACAGAATGATAGGGGAAAATTATTATATCATTGAAATGTTTACACAAATATAACTAAGTTCATAGGGAAATCTTAAGATATTTGAATAAACTAGGAGATAAGATTTACATGAACAAACACCAACCATGACAGGAATTGTTTCCGATTTGTTGAGCAATAGTGACAAGATTTAATCCTTATGTGTAAAGTTGTCGACATTGAATTGCCCCTTTCACCCTTAATGGTTGTATTGTTATTTGACTTATGAAATATTCTTCATATTAATGTTAAATAATGCTACCTAAACGTAGTACATGTATAGGACAAAGGATGTATGGATGATATTTTGATCAAAAAGTTATGTATATTGATACATTTATTTATGACAGTAGCATTATTTATAGACACCTCATTCAAGGGAGGTTTAAGAAAAATAAATACAATAAATACTTTACTGCTTTAACAGTTTGAGAAGGACAGTAAGCATGCTGTTGCATGTATGACCTTGAATGTGATTATGTACTTCTCGTTGCCTATCAATGAATCATGATTCTCACGAGGTAGTAATAACACATACGGAAATGTGCCGTGACGTTAAGTTCAATGTCAATGTGTTGTTTCTGTTACATTTAGGACAAGAACAAACATGAGATCGTAAATCCTTAAATAAATACTTTCTTAAAGTAGGAAGAAAGCTCTTAATGTAATCATGTATGCTAAATGTGTTAGTGATTTATATACATACTTTTTCTGATTGACATGGCTTTGCATCAGTACAGAGAGGAGAAGTGTGGTTTTGGTGGAAAATTTGCAAATATTTAAAACATATTATTTGTTATTACCTATAATGGTAGTAGCAGGTGAGGTGAGAGTACTATCAATGTCCCACTTTATAACACTTTTATGAAACGTGTGAGTGGTTTGGTATTTGATGAGCGAAAGCAAGTCAATACAGATATATACAATATCGCATAAGTCTCACATTCCCAATAATAGTAGTTACATGTGTATGTCTTAAGAAACAGTTTCATTGTCAAAATATGACTTCTGAAAGTGATGTAGATCTTATCCTCAAGTCTTGGCTATGTTTGAAGTGCGTTCAGAAATGACCATTGCTCGGTACAAATAGTAATCATGAAACTGGGATGTTGGGATTCTATTTCAGATTTAGAAAATGTTACATAAGACACAGGACAGAACGACAATTCTTACATGACAGTACAACTATTTTGGTGCATCGGCTTCTTGCTGTTAATGTTGTATGATCTGATAACATAAGCGAAATTAACAATATCAGCATACTGTCTTAAGTTTGAGGAAGTTTAAATTATTTCTTAACGCCACAACATAAAATCTGTAAATAATATAGAATATAAAGTACACCTAAAAAAGCGCCAATCTCCAGGCGCTCACGGCCTGCTCATGTAACTTTTTTTAAATGTAAAGCCAAAGAAAGTATTCATCATCATTCATGTGAGCATTGATCACATCCTATTAAATCTTTGGGAGATTATATCTGCAAGATCTTAATCGGATATTAAATCAAGTCATGCAAGCTTTGATCAAATGAAAGGTTTCCGAGGCTTTGGTCAGAAAATGTCCAATTCGGAACTACCAGTCCATCCCTTTTGGGTATGATGTCTCATCTGCGATGAAAAGACTGCATTTAAGGTCATTTAAACAAGTGTACTGAGAACATGACTGTTAGGGTCACTGAGTTGAGGAATGGAAGGTCAGGTTAACTTATGTAGAAAATGATTTTCTCAGATATCAATTGTTGTATTCCTCAAAACAGAAAATATGAATAAAGCCGAACTGTGTTCATATTGAAAAGCTGCTACTTCATTTGCTAAGGAATTAAGTTTAAGTCATAATATTTTCATGTTGTTCTTAATGTATTTTGAAAAAAAGACATGTTTGGTATCTTAAAAACAAAATGTAAAACTATTTCCATCCACGTAATGATTCAAGTATCAGGCATGTAATGGGTTGACACCACTGTTACTGTTTGGCACATTCACATTTTAAACAGTTACTGGAAATTACATTTAAATGAAATACTCTTTCAAATAAGATGAGTAACGACTTTGAATGAGGGAAATTGAATACTGTTAACACCCCCCCTACCTATTTAGCTCGCTAAAACTCACATATGAACTTACTACGAAAATGTTTAAATCGGTAATTCCCGGAAATATGCTGATGACAGGAAACAGTAAACAGCGAAATTGGATCCATTTCTGTCTTTTACTCTTCCAGTTCCAGCTAAAATCGACTGTAAATACAGGAAACCCTTGAGACAAGGTCCTTAAGTTAATGACATCCAATTGTGAAATTAAGAACTTGAATCTGCAAGAATAATAATTAAAAAGTGTTATCAGAACCTATTACAGCTACTGTATAAACCCTTTCCATTCAAAAAACTAAACATTAAATTATTAATAATAATGATAATGTAAATAATGTGATGTAATGACAACTTAACTATATATCTTCACTTTCGACATGCAATTTACTATATTTGTTTCAATTTGTCAATTCTAGTTCATCCTTATGAATATCATCACATTTACTGCCAATTGTTCCCCGAATTAAGTCGACTAGAAAAACCCTATGCGCTCCCTTTACCTGATGTTACAAACTTCTCAACTTTGAACTGCAACAATCACTATTGAACAGATTAAACACTTTAAGTTAACAAGACCTTATTCACATGAGAAATAAATAGATCGCCATCTTGGCAACTAAACATGTTAAAGTAGAAGGAGACGATGATAAATAGCAATTCATCAACATAACAATATTAATGATTAATGAATATTAAAAATTAACATTTATTATGTTTGTAGTAATTTTATTTGATAATAACCTAAGTACAGGTAGCATATTTTTATAAGTAATAACGTAATTCAATTTGCGTTTGAAATAGAAAACCAAATAACATAAGAAAGAAAATAATTGATATCTGCAATATATGTAAAAATTGCATATTTTTTTGAAATGCCAAATGATTCTAGTTAGACATTGAATTCCTCACTTTATGAATGTAAAACGCAGAACATGATATCTGACTGAGTTTTTAATACCTGTATTTAAAGAGACAGAGTTTGTTAATAGGATCACATATGTCAATTTTTGAAATCGATGTTATTACACCGGGAACCACTTTCTGTTACTGAAAATAAAAAGTTTAAGGTCAATCAGTACATAAGAGCGAAAATACGGCCATTCAAAGTCGAGATTTTGATCAAAAACCAGACAATGTGACTCGAGTGGCGAGCGCAAATTCGCCAAACGCAAAACCTTGTCATAAGCTGACATGAAGATATATTCGATTCAATAGTGTTTATTAGGTGTTGTGACTAATAGGTAGTTTAATTGGATGCATAATTTCGAATATTAAACATATTTGAGATGTTGTCTTGATATTATGCATAAACGGATATATTTGCAAGTTCAGTGATGAGATATGAACTTCAATCAGCATATTAGATATTTTGTAGCTTATCAAAACCAGATGAAATCTTAAGAAAGATACTCTGTGTCACTTTAAGGGAAATGGTTTTGCATTTGTGAATTATTAACCCTCCTTGATGAATTTCATTTTGATTATTCAATTATTGATTTCGTCAAAATAATGTAATTTGTAGGTGCTAGTTTTACCTTGACTTTTAGAAGAAGGCATGAAATATAATTAATAAGAAAAATGTTACATTTGCCAACTGGATCAATATCTTGGTAATAATGGACACATTGTGTCTTGGATTTAAAATGATATAGAATCTCTTAAATGATTTTTCTCCAAATTTAGCAAATTCATTAATAACAATAATAGGACTTTCTTGTGTAACAGTAAAACGAATAGTTGTCATTTGCTAACTTTTCATGTTGTCATGCAAGCTCACATTAAACGTAATCATACCATTGTAATCATTACGTTTTAATTAACTTCCTGATTTCTCCCTCCATAATTGACATTCTAGTCTCCTGACAATTATTTGTTCTATTAACTAACGTTTAATGATTAATGCAAAATTACCTGTTCCCTGATTTCTTTGATGGGAGGAATCATGTTTGAAGAAAAATAAGTTTTCTCTTTCATTTGAGTCAGTGAGTCAGTAAGGAAGACGTATCTAGCTTAAACGTTTGCAATAGTAAGTTAAAAAATCTTGTAATTAATTTGTCAATGTTATTTTGAATTGCAAAAGTATAAGTCCTATTTTCAAGTTTCATAATATGAAAACGGTCATACAATACCAATGTACGAATAATCATACAAAAAGACTAACTTACAAAAACAACTTTGCTTTAACATTTGTATAATCAGCCATTTATGTTAAATATTATTAAGTTTTATCACCAATAGAACGGAATATCATACAGTGTCACTGTAAAGAATTAAAGTGACAACTTCTATAATGATTATTCACTATCTTTGTTAGCAAAAGTTGGTTGTACCAAACACAAGCATGTTTTGTCTAGAGGTGTTGTTATTGTTTCTCTGTGTGAAGTTAAAACATACACGATCACTGTGTAGGCTATAAGCATCATCGTGAAATTCCTGCCTATCTATGAACACATGATTGATAAAAGGGTTTGTCAAGACGAATTATACTCTTATTATGATAGTCTGTAGAAATGTTAACATTTTAATAAACTGTTTGCGTTTTTATATAAAATGGAATTTATTTTTAACGTTTCAATAATAAACTGAACTAACATGTTGTGCTTGTCAAATCTCATTGACTTGAAATATTCTAATTTCTACTTGTAAATAAGAGGTAAATGTAAATGATATAGATGTTACTTTCATCACAGGGATGGAATTTACCCAACCATTGTAATTCACTGTGATTGGGTAAGAATTGATGAGACAACTTTGCCTATTGACATGTCAAGGTTTCCCCCTACTTGATTTCAGATATGTTCTTCTTTCTTGATCAACAGCAGACAAAACCAAGCACTCTCTTCTCAAGATAACTTTCCCCTAGGACAAGTTCGATGGCTCAAACAAACCTGAAACTCATGTTGTAAATGCTTTTCGATTCTATGAGTTCATTTTATTTTGTTATTTTTTTTCCTTTAGAAACAGAATCAATAAACGCACATTTCCCGCTAGTACAAACAAAGCCCAAGGTTTTACACTACTGGAAATCACAATGACGTTGTAGTTCTCGACTCCTTATTTTATTTGGCAATGTACATTATAATCTGAAACTACAAAATGGATTGATCATGAAAATTACCCCTGTGATCATGTAAACGAGTGATTTAATGAAAACATATTGATAGATGGTAATAATATAAGTTATACCATTCAGAGGCGGGGTGCACGGGGAGATATCCGCCTCTAGCTTGGTGTTATGGGACGAGCCGAAGTCATAATTATAGTTTGTTTAAAGCTACATATCGGTCGATCAAAAATAACTACCTCGATCATGTGTTCGAGGTAACATACATTGTACATTTCAAGACGCTCAATCTTCATGCTTTTTTCATGCTTTTTACGTGCCGGGGTATAATGATTTATTACCCTGCTCAAGAGGGCGATATAAGTATTTATCAGGGTCACGTGGACCAATCAGATATCGAGATTCTTACATGAGGTAGGATAATGCTCCATGTGACTCAACATACATTGAATGTAACAAAAATATCCCCTAAACTGTGCAATAGTTCTTGTAATCAATGAACAAAATACACTGTTTAATTTTGGATCAAATATTTTGCAACAGTACAGAATGAACAATTTTGAAATTGACTGACTAGCTTGATGATTATAATGAAATAATGAGATATTTGTATAAATAAGATCCTCCAGACCATAAAGCTGACAATACATTTATCCTACAAATACACATGAACAAACAGTCAGATATATCTCTTGCTTAAGATATCACAAGAAAACATGGTGAAAAGGTTAAAAGAAATACCATTCTTATTTCTTTAACTGTTTTCATTTTTCAGTTTATGAACCCTTTCAGTTAAATTTAGTTTATGAATCAGTTCATATGCATATTGTTGAAAGATTTAATTTGTGTCAAAGTTCATTTCACAATGCTTTCATATTTTCCTAATATGTTTATGTTTTATGATAGACACAACACCATATCGTAAGGAAACACATCCACAAAAATACTGTATCCCTGAGAACAAATATTAAGCATTTAAATTATGAGGCATATCGGGAGGTCTTTGCACATCTGTTTTACATGCTACATGAACATCACTTTTTGTTAATAGCTACAGTTCAAACAACATGTGCACCAACAAGATAAGACAACATAGATTATGTCTACAGGAAAATTGAGGTAACCTTATTTACAGTCTGATTATCTGATACTGAAATACGTCTAATAAGAGATAAGGGTCGGAATCATGTCTTAAGCCGTGATTTACGGATGTCAAGTCATTTGCAATAGTCAGTTCTTGGGCGAAATTATCTTATTATATTAACGGTGCCTTTTGTTTTAAGATATTCTATGCAACGTCATCATTTTAGGATATGTTGAAATTAAAAACGTGAAATACTTTTCAGACAACTGAGTGATTTTTTATTTGTAAATTTTCCCCGCAAAGGGACACATAGAGGTAACATGCCTTCACAATTTTGGAATAATGTATCACTTCACCTCAGATAAATGGCAAATTCTTTAAAATGTATGTCCTCTTGTTAAACATTGTAACATCAAACTTAGACCATGCTTACTAGTATGGTGCCCCTGAAATAGATGAGGCAATAAAATGCCAAATTTCAGATTCCTCGTTCCTATATTTGTGTGAAATTGACAACATA
The DNA here is from genome assembly GCA_916613615.1 of Steromphala cineraria. Taxonomy (NCBI): domain Eukaryota; kingdom Metazoa; phylum Mollusca; class Gastropoda; order Trochida; family Trochidae; genus Steromphala; species Steromphala cineraria. Next base: position 12,040,871 of record OU744730.1, read on the forward strand.
GAAATCGTGTCCATCTGCACAATAAATTGTTGAAAAGCTCGCTTATTTTTTCAAAATGTAATGGAAGTCTAAAAGTAACAGCGTCTATGCCAGCATTAAACTAATGAGTCATCACATTTAATAGATCGTTAATTAGTCATGTGAAACAACAATGAACTTTTAAGTCCAGTTGTCCCTACCTTTAACCGTAGATACGTTGCAGATTTTCTTTCATTTAATGGACTTAAAGTGTAGACAAAAAGTGTGGGGGAAAAACGATTATGGTTTAGATGAGAAATTCATTTCAAGTCTCAATTCAAGTTAAGTTGCATCAGAGAAGATGCAAAGCGCAATACCACCTCAAGATAAGTTATTTTATACTTGTGTGGTCACGCAACTTATTTGATGTATTTTGTCACATATTTGATGAAAAACATTTATTAAACTGACAGCAGTTAAAATTCTGTGTGCGTCTTCCTTTTCCCTTTGACCTTGAAACCAGTCAGGTTGTACTATGGCAAAATGTATTTTTTTGTAACAAAAACATTAAGGGTTGTGTTGCTGATGTTGGTAATTTTAACCACATGATTTCAATTTCATTCATTCATGTTCGTTTTGGTCCCCAATAGATAGATTCAGTAATGTCAAATGGTTGTTTTATAAAATAAATGTAGTACCGTAAATATCTAGAACTATCTATAACTTTAATTGTCGACATTTGAAATTTGGAATTTGCCCTTTATCTGAGAATGAGTGGTACATGTATACATCAAAATTACAAGAAGATTGTCATAAGAAGTTTCCACTTTCCTCCTGAAAGTATGATTTGACAATTTTTTATAAAAGTATCGGCAAATATTGTAAATATATATTGGTCTTTCATATAATTACAGCTGCGTATCTTAAGTTTGTTCACTTACCTGCGTTTTTAGTGCAAATATAATGTAAATTGGAATGTCTTTGAGGCATCCTAGCATTGCCAAAACGAAACAGATAATGTTGAAATTTGAGATTTCTAAGTTAACATTCAGTTTGCGTTAACATATCGGTATGTCATACCTTATGGTAAACCGTAGCTAATTTGGCAGGCCATTGACATGACAGGGTCAAAATGTGGTATTTTTCTCTACAAAATCCTTCATAAGTGATCAATGGCTTTAAAACTAAATCATATTAAAATTTTGTCTATTTGCATTAATGCAATGTACTTGTACTGATTTCTTTCTTACAGAATTTATATGGAATATTTAAATCGAAATGAAAGAAAATCTGAATTTTACAAATATGACCCCCATCTGTCTATTAACTCATGCCAAATATCTAAATTCAGTATTAGTGACATTACGATCCCAAAACATGATTTAGGAATGATGATTTCACTAATGGATAATTGGTTGTCGTTTGTACATGTAGGTGCTCCTGGAGTTATATAATTGACGTCAAAACGAAACCAAATTTAAATTAAAGTTGCACTAAGATACACAAGCAAGTGAACAAACTTAAGGTACGCAGCTGTACATTGTTTTCGAAAAGGTTATTCAAGAAATAAAATATTCAATTGTCGATTAATCTATAAAGCAAACGAAACATACGTGTTTAATACCTACTTCCCATATCTGTAATAACCTACATGTTAGATAGAAATCAGCTGACAATACAGAGTATCACTATCTAAAGGGGTAGTAAAGCACGTGTTTAGGTCAAATAGAAGCTGATATCAGGAGAATGAAAATTAATGGTTCAAATTGAAAGACGATGTATTTAAACAAAATGATATTATATGATTATATATTATGTAACATTCAGCCATGCGATTCCTTTTTCTTACACAATATGAATTAAAAGTGTTCACACAAAAAAGGCCGCCAATGCACATTTTGTGAATCTTTATAATGTTTTCTCTGACAATGGATGATTGGTTTCTGTAATGAGATTTTTAACACTATCAAACAAATAAATTTAGCAATAACGTACAATTATCAGTGAAAAAAAATCCAAATATTCAATTTAAAAAAAAAACGTGCTACTACCCCTTTAAAGTTGAAAAATGTTAGACACACTCTGGATCCATGATCTCATCAAATCGAAGGAAAGGTAAATGTGATATTTACTTGTCACGTCTGACGTCAGAAATAATCTCTCCTTGGGACAAAAGCATGTTATTGAACAATATTTATGTAGTAATTGTTCTTTTAAACTACATGCATTGCATAAATCTGATTTTGAATCCCGTGTATCTTGGTTCAAGGGTTACAATGTAGTAAAGTACATTTTTGCAGCCCAAGCAGTTTGACTTTACAAAATCAGAAGAAACTGTCGATGAAACGCTTCGCCCATATAGTAGGTCACAAGATAGTGTCTGTTTTGATGACAATATGGACATAACTGGATGATATTTTTATCAAGTAGTGATGGATAGATCAACTTAATTATGGCCTTTAATCAAAATAAATCTGAAAGTTTCTAGCGTTTTAAGGCATTTAATCACACGGAGATGTTTAGCTCAAGATGTTATTCTCCATACACAAATAGGTTATGAAGATTAGACTGTAGAAGTTTCACTGTAAAACAGTTTGAGAAGGAGAATAAGCATACTTGTAACTTGACGAGCACAGATATGATTAAGTAATTTGAAGCTACATACTTCATACTGCGTGTCATTGAACCATGACTCAAATGAGGTAGTGATCACAAAGTTAAGGAAATGTACTGTGCAGTTTAGTTCAAATTCAATGTTTGATTTGTATATTTGGGGAACAACAACAAACATGATCGTAAATCGTCAAATAAAGACTTTCTTCAAGAAGGGAGTTACCTCAAAATGTAATGTTGAGTATACTAAATGTGTTTTTGATTGCAGATACTTTTTAGTTTTTCTGATTGGCATGAAGTGCAGCACGACCGTACATATGCCTATCATCATGTTCCTGTATTCGCTTTATGTTAGAGGAAAGGCTATTACAGTTACAGCTGTTTTTGTTTTGAAAGCATACTGAAAAAAAAAGCTCCCTCACATGCCCGTCGAATATGCAGTCTTATTTAATTAAGCAATTTAAGTCATGAAAACGCAAACTAATAGCTATGTGATTTACGTTCGATTTATATGCTGAAAAAACATCATAACTCTCTAAGAATCATAAAACCTCTGCTATCAAGCAGAAGACACTTGCCATACAATTTCTGAAACAGGTATCATACAACTTATGTGTTATATTGGAATATTATTCCAACGGCCACTTTTCTGAAACAACTTGTTTTTTCAATTACCGACACATATTTTCAAATAATTTCAATAAAGTCCTACAGTTGCATTACCAACGTTGATTTATGAACCTGCACATCTTAATGGATATATCAGGTAGTTTGTTACGATTTTTTAAACACGGTTACTCTTTAATTATATAACCTCACGTAGCAACCATTCACTGTATTATGCTATTTATCGCATAACCTACCCATTCGCAAATCAATACTTTTATTTGTAAAGGAGAAGTTTCATTGTCGAAATGTGATTTGCGAAAAATATTATAGATTTTATCCAAGAGCCGTGTCTATATTTGAATAGCGTGCACAAATGATCAATGCCCGGCATTGGTGACAAATAGGCTTAACGAATACCATTTGAGGACGAAGGATTGTCTGTTTTGCAAAATGTCTTGTGAACATGTTTAAAGAATTGGATTCTAGAATGAACAACATATGACATTTATACTCCCTAAGTTTGTGCTATAAAGTGATACTATTTTCTATTTTAGTTTTCTGCTTCTTGAGGTGAACAATAGAAAAAGTGCGAGGTCGAGTTGTATGTCTGTGGATGACAAATATACTCATCTGCAATATTTGTAAAGTTTAGTTGTATGTGTAGCATTGTATACTTTTAGACAAAACATTAATATCATAAAGCAACAACTGAGCCTGATATTTCAATACTCTGGGAGTGTAACATTTTACACATTTTATGATTTAAGAAATAACGCTTAATAAAACTGCATCTTTGCCTATTTAAAAGGAAATACCATGCTACATAGCCAATGTTGACAACAGTAGTGGAAGTTCTAAAGTTTTAAATTATCATTCAGTAACGTCACAAAATAAAACCATAAAGCTTTCATGTTTAATGAGAAACCAGGGGAATGATTCACCATCTTAAGAGGGAATTTTGTATTTTGTATTTCATGCACTTTGTCGACAATGCATCTCAAGGATGCTATCTGCAAGAATTAAACGGAAATAAAATCAAATCACGCAAATATTTATCTAATTGGAATTTTTCTATGCCTTTGGTCAGAAAATATCCATTGTGTTCATAACTAATCTAGTTGCTTTGGAGAAGGATGGCTAATCTGTAATGAAAAGCCTGCATTTATGGTAATTTTTAACAGGCGTAATGAGAACGTGAAAGCAGTAAGACTATTCGGGTTGCTTAGTTCGGATTTAACGACTAAGACCTCAAGGCAAGGTCAGGTTGACCCAGCACTTAGCTAAAGCCTAGAATGATTTTTCAGGTAACCGATTATTGCATTTAATGAAGCTGAAAAAAACAACCCCAGAATTGAATAGTTTTAGGTGTAGCGACAATTTTACATTTGGATAGAGAAGCCATTTATTTCTAAGATTTATATCATATACCGAATATTAAACGATTCAATTTAAATTTTGTACTCTATTTTTATAACATATGATATAGTGGAGCAAAGTGACACACAAAATATCAGCAATCTTATACCTTTATTGATTTACTGCTCTATTAATATTGTAAAATATGCATTGACATTCAACATTTGTGTAGGTGTCAAGTTTGCTTATTCATCTACTTTTGAGATCTTAATTCTAGCTACATATATTTAAGGATGCACAACGTTTATATTATGACATTTGTTGTGAGTCTATTTCATGATAAACCAATTAGACCTATAGCAAAAACATCCTTCTTTTGCTAGAACAACTACAAATTAAGATATGTATATGTCAAACAGGAGTGAGGTAATGTGTTGTTTATGCAAAATACAAATAAGATAAAAACATGTGCGACAAAAATAATGGAAGTATTGTAATGTTATGAAACCCTGCAGCATTGAGCGACCAAATAAGAAATTTACCAAAATTTCAAATACAAAATAGCTTTTCGTATAATATTTTGATTATCTTTATTAACCTATCGAGTTAAGCAGAAACCATTACATTCAATGACATGCCACCAATGATAACATTTTAATTGAAAATATTACATAAGATAGGATGAGTAACGAATTTGAATGAGGGAACGTCGAAGTGGCTTTCGACAATGTTTGCTTCATTGATTCTAAATCCATGATAGGTGCTGGTAATAGGAAACCGTTCACAGCAAGATTCGATCCGTTCTGTCTATGACTCCTCCAGTTCCAGCTAAATCGACCTAAAAAGAGGGAAACCCTTGAGACAATATCCTGAAAGTTTTGTCAATTACTCAATTAAAAACTTTAATATACACCAAATTTCAACTAAATGCCTATGTGCTGCCTCAACTTGATGTTATTAACGTCACACATGTCGTTTTCAAGATAGTGAACTCGAAGAAACATCTCTCAAACAGACACAACACTAATCAAACAGTAACTTATAATTAAGCTAAATTGAAAAAGACAGATATGCAATGTAGATTACCATCTAGGCAGTAATTTAACAAATAAAAAAAGACGAATACAATGGAAATAACAATTAATAAACTCAACAATATTTTTCAATTACGCTATCTTGGCTTATTTTTACTTAAAAGTTTTGGGGTTTTTCATCTCTGTTGTAAACAGCTAGACATCTTTGACTTTTAAAGTTCTGAAAACTTATGACATTAATTTCATATCGTCGATGTTTAGTGTATAAAGTTCTAGATTATTTGAATTCTCTGAAACAGGTAATATGAATAGATATCTTATCTCTATAAAAGTAAGATACATCCCATATTGCAATGGCTTGGAATTTTTATAATTCACCCATGGATTTAGAGATGTATTTAAATTCAGACAAAATTCAGGTCAGTCAAATGCTAATTTGAAAATAAAATATGGATTTAAAGATAAAAAGGAATGGCATTCCAGAGCCACTTGACACAGTCCAGGTCAGGCACGTTGTTATCATACTTGAAAAAGGCTCTAAACACTTTCCTAAGTATGATGTAGAATGTTTTACTTTACTTCCTTTCTCCTTGAAACTATTCTCCATTCTCAATGTGATCCTTACGTCATTTATAAATACTGCAGATGAGGTAAGAGGTAAGTAATTTGATGATATGAAATATTTTAGAAATGTATTACAGAAGTTGGTTATGTGCGTTGAGTTTATCTCTCGTTTTTATCTGCAATAGATATGTGAACTCTTAAACTGTAGACTCTTATCGTCTATCAGTTTTCTTACATCAAATAACTTGAATCATCTTACCCTGCGTTTGATTACTTTATCAAATTTGCTATGATTGCCAAAGTCCCTTTTCGAAAAAGTAGGTCTAATATTGCTATCTCCTAATTTGATCAGTGCTGTTGGGAGCTTGATGATTCGTTTGGCGTTTCTGAGTTCTACAGATTCATGCTGTTTAAAAAAAAAGGATCAATAAGAATGATGCTAAAGTACTTTATTTTCTTTTAGTCCATACATCTAAATGTATATTACAAGATTTTGAAAACGAGTGTAAATATTGACTATCGGAGTACTTATTTCGTATGCCGTGTCATATGGCAAAATAAGAAGAAGAAGAAACGTTTATATCCAGACAACAGTGTTTTTTATTACAACAATATTTTGTAAATGAACACGAAACCATTCCCAAAAGGTTACAACCAAATACATAAATACAGACTTCCGAAAAAGTATAATGCATAGAAACAGTTTTTACTAAATAGTTTTCAGTATTATGGAATAAAGTTGTATTTTTACCTTGTTATTGTCTGAAAAAAGGCTTGATGCTTTGGTTTGAAACTGAGGCATGTGGAAAACAGAAACACACTTTGTTTATTGTTTGAGATGTCTCATGATGAATGGTGGATAGTATCAATTTATATTTGCTTCTCCAGAAAATGGATAAAGACAAAATTCAAATATTGAAATAATCATTTGGTGACATTTTGTTTTCTTTAAATGGAAATTATCTGCTTATATTTGAAGGTAATATAATTGAATTTTAAAGATAAAATGCTAAGGTATGTAAAGCAAAAATTAATTCAACTTATTCGACATGATATTAACAACATTGTAATGCTTGAAGAAAATTCTAAAGTGCATAGTGCGTTACATGTTTTGAAATATGAATCATATCGTTCACTCAATCACGTATATTCAATTTGCGTTTGAAATAGAAAACCAATAAGCATTAGGACACATTTGACATCTGCTAAATAAATCACATATCTGATTATCAAAAGCCAAATAATTGAATCAAGAAATTGCATTAATCACACGGTAAATTGAAGAAAAACAGAAAAGGAAATCTGAAGGAGTTTTGTTTCAGACAAATGTATTTCCGTTTTCTAAATATAACATATCTTCATTCTGCTCTGCGTATTTGATTTTTGATAAGTATTCTGCTCCAATGAACGTTGAAAAGTATGAACTATCTTTTTCTAAAATAAAAGCATCTCGTTTTGTGTAAATAAATCTTATTTAAATCATTTAATACTATTTTGCAAAGTTCATTGTTTATAATATCAAATTATAGATTTGAAGACTTGTCGAAGCAGTTTCCTACTGTTCATAGTAGATACATTAACAAATCGATAGTCTTTGTTTCTGAATTGTGTTTTGAGATCCACAGAAAACATAACCACACATTTTACATTTAACTCGAGAATTGACTCGAGACGTTGAAGTCCACAAATTCAACCAAAACATCATGGATATTTACTTTACTTTCTGTGGAACAAATCTTATGACAATGTTTACATCCTGAATTACAATTCAGTCACAGTTGCAAGTAACATGAAACAGCAAAAATAGTCATTCAATCTCTTTCTTTATTATATACTCATTTAATCTTAGGATAGTAATACAAGGGTGCAATACGGAATACGTCTTCAAATTCCGTATTGCACGGTAAATTCCGTATTGCGCGATTGCCGGTTCTACTTTTTTCAAACTTTGGCAATTCTCGCAACTTTCCGTACGTAACAATCATTTTCCTTATTTGAACATCGGATTTGACGTATCTCAATGCATTGGTAACAAACTTACTTTTTAACATGATATTGAGGAATAATAAAGTGAGGAAACTAGTGTTATCGTTAGTTAAGAAACTGCAAAATAAAACTCCGAGAACATCGCCAGCGACAGTTCGCCCTTATGACGTCATAGCCTTCAACGATCATGACGTCATTTCCATGGTGACGTCGTTTGAAAAAGGATCCTGTCGCTCGGAATCCTGAACTTACGTTTATCACATTAAGAACTTCATAAATAATTACTAAGGATAAACTTTTATCACTGTATTTTGTTTTCACACTTGAGAAATTTGCCTCTTACGTTCAACTACGCAAAATAAGGAAATAAAAAGCTGAGGTATCAAATCATCAGTCGAGCGTGATATAGGTGTTGCTGTGTTCTCATTATGTATCAATGCGCAGTGCGACGTCTCGGATTATTTAAGCAATTCATAATTACTTTTAAAAAGGTTTAAAAGAGAGTATATAATAAATACAGAACGTCATACGTGTGCATTTTGGTCGTTTGTATTGAACTCGAAAATGTCATGGACGCGGAGAAACAACTCGTTCTTCGAACTCGTTGTTCCTCCGCGTCCATGACATCTACTCGTTCAATACAAACGACCCAAATGCACACGTATGACGTTCTGTATATGACTTTAACTCTTCCACTTTCAGCTCCAATTTGCCAGAAACCATTAGGGAAAGATAAGGAGCTTGCATCTACGTCGACCAAGAGTCATTTTTAAACAGTAAGCAAGATCTTTTATCAGCTTTACATACATCAGTACAGATTGAAACACCCCCAGAACACTCTAAGCAAGATTTATAATTGTGGAAGACAATGGTCTCAGAGAAAGAAAAATCCAGACACTGACTGTATTTTCTCTTCAAGAAATACAGATAGTCAACAAGAATTACGACTGTTTAGGTAAACCTGTTGATATCTTTGTACTCTAGCAGACATCTTATACAGGTTCTAATACACAAACTTTACAAACAAGTTGTGACAGTTAGTTAATAACTTGGATGAATAATGACTGTTTCTAGTATCATCATTACTTTTAAGAGGTGTGTTGTTTGATATGGAAAACTGCTTGATAATTAATGTCTTTTTCATACTCCCATTGAAATTTACTCAACAAGTTGCAAGTGTTATCTATTCTGTAAATGGTCCACATATTCATATTGTTGGGTGAACATCTATGATATTCTTTCAAATTCAAGTCGTATCTATTAAAGCTGAACTGTGATTTATGAATATGGTCGAGTACTCTAAGTTCGTGAGTGTTGTAAGTTTGTGACATCATTTACATAGGTGCGAGCACATATCGGTGCGTGCGAGCACAAAACTCGAATACAAAATCTGAATCTTGTTTATCATGATTTAAAAACTCGGAAAAAAATCCATTGATACACCTTTCATTAGAATTGTATCAAGTTTTGTATCACCATGTCATTTTAATAGACATATACCCCTAAAAGTACACTTTATACTAACACCAAATTTCCTTATGTTTTAAAGTTAGCTCACAAAAATCTATTTCAAAATATTTTTCTGTCGTCTCCATTGCTTTGTAGGTCGTCTGCCAGCATGCCAACTAGCAAGTATGTTTGTCACAAAACTAATCTCATGAGGCCTGAAATGACTGCTATTCGATAGTCATTAAGTCAATCAGGAATTAAAATGTTTTATATCTCAAAACAAGTAGTTTTAATGAATTATTTAACACCATCAGTCATCTCAAAGACTATTATTTAACCACTGGCTATATATTTACATGTTTTATAAGTCAATGAATTTGTGAAGTTACTTCTGAATGAACTATTTGAAAGACAGATTTTATGGATTTTTTTCAGAAAAACTTCTGAAAAATAAATACATGTGGACTTTTCTTATCTCTTAAGTAACACAATATATTTAATTTGGAAACAAAGGCCCCTTTATTCTGATAGAAAGTGTTGCCAATTCAACAGATGACCACACTTCATTAAACACATTTAATTAGTCTGCAAGAAAATAGCATCATAGCCAAGATCACGAACTTGCAACATCAAGGCCACCTCACTCGTTTTTTGACAATACTTTTTCTCTTTGGTTCAAGCTTCCAAAATGTATGTAAATATCAATTTGATTTTGTTTATAAATTAAGAAAATGTTAAAATCTTTAGTAAAGCTTCAAACTTTAGTGACATGCAATCCTTGGAGAGAAATTCCACTTTGATGGTTAGGGTCACGAACTTCGAACATTCAAGGATACCTATTCAGTGTACTGAGGCTAAGGCAACGTTATAAATTGCAAATGGTAAAGTCTCAGTTCTCAAATTGTGTGCTATGGCAAACGTTGGTCTCAAAATTATGTATGCAGTTTACCTGTATCTGTATGCACGGTTTGTTCCGCTATATTAAACATATCTGATTCAATTTGTTATCTCTTTATCTGATCTTTCTCTTAAATTGTCTGGGAAAAAGTGGATTCCAAATATAGCTTTCCTGACCTTTTAGTAATTGTTTGCATATATTTCAAGTAGTCAGATTCAGATAACGGGAAAAAAACATTTGAATTTTGCATCTTTTATCAAATGAAATATTATAAAATCTGAATTATCATGAAGATCATACTCTTAAAACCTATAATAGGTAATAGGTAATAAAACAGTCATACATCCTTATCACCTTCAATTTACCCTCGATCAGATATTTTAGAATTTGTTCCCTGTTCAACGATTCCCAATACTTAAAAGTGCAACGTCTATCACTGTTGTTTTTCTACACAAAGGTAGTAAGACTTTGTGCATTTAATATCGCCACCATTGTTTAAGTTCACGGACACGTAGTCCTACATACACATCACCCATCACAGCAAGTCTATATGACATCAATAAGACATTTCATTAATTCAGGGACTCATCCATAATAAGCCCTTTAACGGTATGTTCATGATATTCGATTAGATGTCATGGCAGTCTCTTTGTAGGTTTAAGAACGTAAGAAGGCCAGGCAAAGGATCACGCATTCATCCAATTTTCGAATTCACAGACACATTGGATGTGATCCCAAGGGACAATATAAACTGAGTTTTGAAACGGTGATTATAAATCGTGCTTCGAATCGACTCGTGTTTTTCTGTCAAAAGTATTATTCATTTTTTAATTCTTATTTATAAAAGGTGGTGGAACGTGGCCATGTGCAAAGGTCAATTTGATCGCCCTCAGTGCAGTTCAGCAACTAAAGTGTGGCCAGACGCATGGTTGGGTGACCCAAAAGCTATATGAACTTTTGAATGGTGATTCCCTACTCCAAACAGAGGCATGATTTGAAAGACTAGTGGTGTCACCCTGGGTAAGTGACGTAATTAAAATGTGGCTTGTTCACCCAGCGGTGCGAATGGTTACCAAGTAAAGGTTTGGTTGGAGGTGATCCTTAAGCGACTATATGTAAACCGAGGATTGACCAGTGTTATGGAGAAAATAGCACTTTGAGTCGACATAGTGGACATTTTGGCGATATTTTAATGTTACCAATTATTATCATTAATTCTTAGTTCATTATTCATTTAAGAGACTATTAATACATGTAGATGAAACTTGGCTATATTATGGTGCCACTGACTCGTTTCACTATTGCGATAAATTCACAGAACCCCTTTCAAGTAATAGATGAACTAAAACTAATAACTAATTAAGCAACAGAATACTGACTATATGATATAATCTGTTCCATACAAAGTGTCTGAATACTTGCCTACTCGTCTGTCACATGTTATCATATGGACAAATTGTTCTTTATCTTTGACTAAATCAAATCATATCAAGAATTTCGATCGAATGTTTATTTATATGACAAAATAGGTCCCCTTATTGCATGATTGTTTATACATTCGAGTAAAACGAGTTATAATAATATCTCTAAATGTCTGACATTGTCATCTCGAAACAAATATTGATTAATTTATACACCTTTATCTATAAACAATGAATGACGAGTTGCTTACAGATTCCAGATAATACAAGAAGGAATTCCTACCTTTAGTGAATTGAATAAGCATATTCAAGAGATTTGTACTGATTGCTACCTCTGTTTATCTATCAATTATGTGAACTGACAAACCCAATGTTAGGTTTGTGTGATCTGTGATAACAGCAACAAGACTATCACATGTGTACTTCTTGGTATCGTATGATCATTGTTCTTTTTCAGTTAAAGAAAAGAGTTTTAAAGATTTCTGGATGAATCAATTTTGAAATCTAGCAAGAGGGCGTGTCTCATCTTCCGCACGCATCGGGCGAGATATGCATTTACAAGAAATTCATATTCTTGTAAATGCATATCTGGCCCGATGCGTGCGGAAGATGGGCGTGTCTATGTAGCTTTATAGTTAAATCAGTCTTTTTAATAGCATAAATGAAGTGATGTAATTCAATTTACGTATGCACAAACGCAATATTAGTATGTTTTGTCTATTCAACTGTATTGTTGCTTTTGTGTATTTTGTAAATATAATGAAATCGAAACAATTCTTTAAATTGTAAGACTCTTCAGAGTTGGTCTTGATTAAACAGCAAAGCACAAGAAAAAGACATGTATCTCTTAAGAAGAAGTAAATGTATGAAGTACTGGTAAGTAATGACACATGTAATGAATACTTTACAAACTATCAATGATTTCCTCGATTACGTGCTCTTATAATTATCCTAAACATAACCTTCTGATATAGGCTTTCGTTGTGCACTACTATATGTAACTCTATCATTAATGTATCGATATATTAACTTTTAACAACATCTTGTCTCTTACATAATCCCTGGTTGAGTGTAATCAGTGTGTAGCTGTTTACCAATGGTCATGTCTAGACCAGTTTTCAACTGAATATGAAAAAGTTGGATGCTTATGTGTCTCATACAACATTTTATAACTTGATGATGAAGCTTGACGAGTTGTGCTGTATCGTATCACAACTCAGATAGAAAGATTCATCTGGCGATTAATATAACTGTGTAAATGAATAGGTCATGATAAGTTGTCTATTATTTGAACAGACATTGTAGTCTAATAGCTCACTTTACTATAATCAATAGCTCGCCATTAACTGTAATTTAAACTTGTGAAGGTTTTGTATTAATTCTCCGACTTTATGACCATCTCCAGTTAGATATTAAAACTTAAAACAATCATATAAATCAAGCAATTTAAGAACCGTGTTTAAAGGTCTACTTGTGATTTAGAGACATCACATGAGATCTCTTCACATTTAATCACAGAAAGACCTTATGCAAGGATAGTCAACGTGTCAGACCTCACCAGAAAATGATTGACGTGTTATAATTTGAGTTCATTTATAATGCCTATTAAAAAGCGGCGAAAGAACACTGGTTAAGAATGTATCATATCATTCAATGTTCCATTTGGGAATGAATATCTGAGATGGTATAAATTCATATCATCAATTAATTGATATGTATTAGTTTCAAAGCAAAACGAAATGTGTCTCATTGGTGTGAACATTACGGAATGGCCCTCTAAATTCTAAGATTTGAATCAAAGGGATATATTATCCTCATTATATTTTTAGCGTAAGCCTACTTATTTGATAAATGAAATCACAAGGAAACAGTGGGCGTTGCTAATTAGTCTGACCTTAGAATTTCGTCTCCTGATATTCTATTTCTAAATGGTGTCATATACAGTTAAACCAGAAAGAAAGTACCCCCTTTCTAGAAATTTCTAGAAATTTTCTAGAACGTATCTAGAAATTTTCTAGAACGTTTCTAGAAATTTTCTAGAACGTATCTAGAAATTTTCTAGAACGTATCTAGAAATTTTCTAGTGCGTATCTAGAAATTTCTAGAAATTTCTAGAAATTTCGAGTTTTTATTTTTTGTAAGATAATTAAAATCTGTTTACATATTTTAAAACTGCTTATTCAATATGATATAATGTGAAATTATGAAGTTAGTGGGTTTATTAGTAACGAAGATATTCCATGTTAAACTTTTCTTCCTCTACCACCTGCCCTCATTATAACGCCCCTGCTATGCAACTGTCACGCATGGTTAACGCGCTACTTAACGGGGGCTGACAGCCTATGTCGCTCATTAAATCCCCATTCATTGTTTACAATGGTCAGTGTTGCACAAGAAATAGTTGTAATCTGTCACTGAAGTTACCCGCAAAAAATCAGTTTATGAACATTACCTTAAACGGTAAGAATGTTGCATTTGATTTGCAGGTAGAAAAAAGTTTGTTTCATGCTTACAGAAATGCACAGCGTCGTATGAAAAGACTATAATAATGGAAATAATGTTCATACAAAAATAATACAGTAGACAATTCTTGACCTTGAGGATATTCAAAAGTCAAACTTAGAATATAACCTTGACAACAGCAATCGGCTGCCCAAAGTTTTATATCGAGTATAAATGACGTTTATTAGAAAACTTACAGTACCTTCAATTATGTAGTGTTATTTCTTAAAACTTTTCATTCAGTTCATCTAGACTTTATTTCCCGTTTTGCTCTTAACATGGTTCCATTCATTTGATTGATAACAGGTTAACTATTTAAGGGACAGTAGCACATTTGAGGAAGAATATAAAGTGTTATCAGGAAAATGAAAATAAATCATTCCCATCGAAAGACAATGCCATTAAACTAAACGAAGCAGTAATAAACAAAATATATAATGTAATGTTCAGCCATGCGATTCCCTTTTCTTAATACAATGAATTAAAAGGTTTTCACACAAAATTAGTACCAATGGATTTAATATTCATAATTTATTCTATGACTATGGTGTGTGTAATGGGATTTTTTACCCTATCAATATAATACATTTAGCTGTAACGTACAATTGTCAGTGAAAGATTTTAATTATATCTTTTTTCACAATACGTGCTATGCCCCTTTTTAGAATAATAAGCATTTGTTTATACAGTAGGAAAGCTTAAATGAGTGTTAAAGGGGCAGTAGCACGTTTTTTTATGATGTTATATTATAAATTTTCACTGATAATTGTATGTTAATGCTAAATGTATTATGTTGATAGTGTCATAAATCTCATTACACAAGCCATTCAGCCATAGTCAGAGGACAAAGTATGAAGATTCACATAAAATCCATTGGCGGCCATTTTTGTGTGAACACTTTTAATTCATTTTGTGTAAGAAAAAGGAATCGCATGGCTAAACTTTACATTATGTATTAAAATTATTACTGCTCCATTTAGTTTAAATACATTGTCTTTCAATTGGAACCATGTATTTCCATTTTCCTGACATCACCTTATATTCCCCATAAAAACGTGCTACTGCCCCTTTGAATGGCAAATTGGAAGAAACAGATGCAAAGTTGTTTTGATTATGAGTATAAAATAAAAATTATGATATTGTTCTGCTCAAAAAAGTAATTTGATTAACAACAGTGAGATGCAGCATGGTAAAGACAATGAAGGCAATAATTAAATGAAATAACTTTAATACGCAGATCAGGAAAATTACCGATATATGTAAAGGCATTCAAGAAAACGTTAAATATGCGTCTTCTTCAGTTAAAAGTTAAACACTAACAGGTCAACAATGTGATGACAGTGTTTGCAGTTTCTATTGGCAAGGCGAACCGCACTTACACTGAAAAGGCAATAACAAAATAGATAATACAGAGATATAGATATAGATATAGATATACAACAGTTACCAATACACTTATAATGTTATTGTCTAATAACGTATTTTTTAGGTACCGGTATATATTTCGCTGACACTTCTTGCATATTGCTTCTGTACTTTGAGAAGAAATCAATCCGTATGAACGAAGTAAACTACAAGTCGACATACAGGTTTGCTTAGTGAAGGTATCTTTGTATAGGTATTTGTTTATTCTCCAATTCATATGAAAACAAAATAACAAACACGCTTGAGATAACTTATTTAGTAAGAAATTCAATTATCATTAATCATTAGAGCGATTCGTATGTCTTAATGAAACATTCAATGAAGAAACTGGACTTAAAAAGGGACAGTCCCATCAGGGCATTCCTTGTTCGAAATTCAAGTCAAGGTGACATTTCTGTTTGTACATATATCTCATTAGTTTATGATTAGTACACAGCCTAGTTGAGACAGGATGCTGAGCGTAACATTTTGCTTGATTTAGTAAAATTTGTACAAAATCATAAACAGTGATCAGCACCTTTAGTGTGCAAAGCCTCGCTATGGCGATATTACACGATCATGAGGCATTTTTAATAGTCTTTACATGTGATATGTAAAGGTGCGGATATGCTATCAAAAATAGTTTTTATGTTTTGTAATGTCGCCATCTTCAAAATGTTCATAGGAGAATCCCGTAATGTCGAAAATATCTCTCAGACATACATGTACGCACCACGCATTGATAATCTATTTATCGATGCATAAAGACTGTGTTGATTTAAAGATGTTTTTCTCTATAATAGCAGTGGAATCAATGGAGTCATACTTTATTAAACGGTCAGTGAGAAGATGAGCAATAACGTAGATTTTCATTTCAAATATGTAGCTGCCTTCATGCATTTTGTGTAACGTACAGTGGTTCTGATGAATAATAGAATGTCTGTTGGTAAAACGAAAACACACAGTCGGGAATTACACATACTTTTGCATATGCGGTAATATACATATAAACGGTAATACATGTATAAACAAGGTCATGCGACTTGTGATTGGCAAGTTGTTAACACAATGAGCGCATACACAAAGTTCCCGTTTTCACATCAAAGTGAATGATGAAAGAAACACCGATGCCGAGTTGCATAATACGGTCAAGTATTGCAGACAGACAGACAGACAGACAGACAGATGTTTTATTAAAGTCTCACCTCACATAAATACATTAAAAAGTATATACATATAAAGTTAAACGTAAAAGTGAGCCACCCTATAAGGGTTACGAGAGACTATATTATAATATATTAAATTAACTAAAATATGATGTAAACAATATACAAATATACAATAGTATAAGAAAAACTATCCATATAAAATATGCTTTCTTCTTTGTAAGATATAAAAGCAGGTTTTGGCGGTAAAATATACAGGGTGCTTAAAAAGAAAAACTAATTTATCAATATCACTAAAATCTAGGAAGTTGGGATAGCTAAAACAGACATTTTCATATAAAATCTCACGCAGATCATGGTATACAGGGCAATGTATAAGTACATGGCTTTCATCCTCAACACTCTCACTACATTGAAAACACACTCTCTCATTCACATTCTTATTTGTATATCTGCCGGTTTCCAAATGCAGAGGAGCAGTACCTGATCTAAATTTGGAGAAAGCAGAGCGGTATGAACGGGGCATACTCATACTCACGTAACTTTCACACCCATACTCATTCTTAAACATTCGGTACGTTCGTAACTTATTACCTCCCGTTCTACCACTTGGCTGACGTAGTGATTCATTCCATCCGCTGACATACTTCTGCATACATAGATCTCGCACACGCTCACATAGTCGTTTAGCATTAACATCAGCTTCTACATTCAAATTCCATTCTTTCATCTTAGCTTTCACTCGGAAATTCCAGTTTTTCGCACGTCCACCCATACAACTCTCCGACCACATAAAAACACATTTATTTAATCTAAAAGGCATGTTTAAAAAGCGACAATATTGTCTAAAAATACACACCCATTGTCTAACAATTGGAGGAATCCAACCCATGTCTCCATTCACTGCAACGTTTGGAGCGTATTTACCCACCCCCAGGAAAAATCTCAAAGCACGGTGGTGGACAGCATTTACAAACGAAACCTCTCGATGACCCCAGATAGATGCCCCATAGCTTAAAACTGACCACACCATCGTATCATATAATTTCGCATAAGTAGTGGATTCCATTCCCCCAAGTGCCTTATATTTACAAATAAGTAGGCCTAGAGCTCTATTAGCAGATTTAGCTGCCGCCTTAGCCATTGCATTATAATCAAGATGCTCTGTGAGCAATAGGCCTAAATAGTTGTAACTATCAACAATATCTAAAACAGAATTACCAACAGTAAAAACAGCACTCGTTAACTGTGTGTTAACAAGTCTGAAATGTACAATCTTAGATTTATCATTATTTATACATATACCATTATTAACACACCAATTATTTAAAATACACAACAAATTGTTTAAATCCTCTGATGATTCTGCAAGCAGAATTAGGTCATCAGCATATGCTAAGGCTGCTATAGTGGTCCCATTAACAGAAATACCGATACCACTTTCTTCTAATTGATTAAGTAAATCATTAATAAAGAAATTGAATAACAAAGGAGAAAGTAAACAGCCTTGCTTCAAACCTTGCATGTTTGTAACCAGCCTGTCTAAGAGATGATAACATGCTGACCCGCCATTTTGAGTTGTTTTAATTGCGTGAAATGACATTAACGGACTGTATTGTTGTTATAACTTTTCTAATACTAAAGTATTCACGTATATGTTTTAACAAAATATATAAAAATACATATGTAACTTTCATAGTCTGAGTATCAATCCATACAATTAAACGTATAGTAGAAAGATATCATGATGAACACCCGGCATCAATTGATAGTGAAGCGATGATATTTTGATTCTCGAAATTTATTCAAATTCAAACCTTTATTTGCAAATCAATTATACACTTACTAAAATTGCGATTTTCCTAAATAACAAATGCTACAGTCAAAACATGTATTCAAACCAGTGACATGCAGATTCCAAACCCAGTGAGTTACCATTAGATCACGAAGGCCAGTTGAAAATACAGGATGTTTACTGAGTAGAAACTTTATCGTGAATTTTTCTTTGTATATTAATTGTATGAATAAATCATTGTTACCATGCATGTTACCATTGTTTCTATGCACATCAAATTACGGTTTCAGTATAATTTTTTGTCCTATTAACAATGGCAGTACATTCTACACACCACCAGCAATGACCATACCAACAGCTAATCAAACTCGCCCGTTTCACAAAAATGGAGGTCCAACAAGCGGTAATTAAGCGGTTGTTACATTCGTTACCCCTCTGATACATGTAAAATTTGCACAGCTCCCAAAGCTGAATGTAAAATAGATAAATGCCGTTTAGATTGTGAACAAATGTAACAATATTATATTTGGGATAACGCTATCTTGAATAGTACAGATTCTTGTACTTTTTTGCGGCCGAGTCCCGAAATGAGCATTATTATTAAATTCTGTGAATATACTAACATTTCTGTTCGTGGTCATCGATTTAGTTTTGTTATTGGGTATGGACATAATGAAACAAAGAACAAAACGTTTATCACCATACACATTATAATTGTCATATTATTCACAGCCCTTCTTCGGTAACGATCTAATTGTTGACAATTCATTAGACATCTATTAATAATATTGTTTGTGTCTGAGCGGATTAGACTTGAGTGAAATTATCCTGCCACAGAACTAACTTACGACTAGCACATATCGCTTTCACATCTTGATAGCTATTAAATAAGTTATTGAATTGAATTTTTGTATTGTTTTCTAAACACGATATTCTTGTTGTAAAATGTAGTAGTAGTAGTAGTAGTAGTAGTAGTAGTAGTAGTAGTAGTAGTAGTAGTAGTAGTAGTAGTAGTAGTAGTAGTAGTAGAAGATTTGTTATTAAAGTGCCACACGCATCATTACATTTTTATACAAAATATGATACACATTATAAAACAATGCGTCGAGCCACAAATTGCTTATGACACTAACAGAATAAATTTTGCTGTTAATAAATACATGTTTTTGAATATAAATTAAATCAGAACAATAACAGCTCTCTTCTATTAAACAATTTAATGTCGTGCTTTCATTCATTGGAAAAACAAACTTTTCATTATCATGTAAATCATATAAAGCATCATTACGTATAAAAGCACCTTCAAACAGAAGAAAACGCAAATCATCATAAAGATAACATCTCATTAAGAAATGGAATTCATCTTCAAACATATGTACATTTTTAATACAATATTTACAATGCCATTGTAAAAGAGGAACCGGAAGCTTGTCATATCTGCAGGTTTTAATAAGCAAGGGTAAAATACCACATATAAATTTAGATAAAATACGCAATGATCTCTAAACATGCAATTTTTTACAAAATGTTTAACAATGGGAGTGTTTTGTTCACGTGCGCAATTTGTTGCCGCTTAACTTTCCAACATCATTCCACAAGCCTGCCAAACATCGACATTTTTTAAGTATACCTTTTATACAACTTAAACAACCTTTGAGTCCCAATTATTTAAAAGTAAAATTCACAGTTATAATTGGATAACAACATTAAAATCCTATAATCAAAAGAATTCCTTTTTTTGCAATGACCACAAGTGTACTCTTTTTTTATATCTGACTCTTACACATAATCTAAGTCTACATATAAAACGAAAACATTAAAATGTTTGTGAAACATTTACTTTTTTTGTAACAAGCGTTACCAGATAATGGCAAATGCAATTAACTCAGTGAACCGTATCTCCTGAACACGCCAGCGGTCGCTCCAGTGTAATAGACAAGTAGGTCGGTGTGTCAAAACGATACCGTCAAAACAAACAAGTTTCAATAAACAGTTTATGTTACAATACCAATTCGGATTCTAGAGAGGGACGATTGATGAGATGATCAGATGATTGCGCAAAACTTTATTATGTAATTCAGTTTATGGCAGTGGGACATGTTTATTACCATGCAGTGGAATTGGAAAAGTTGGAATTGAAACGTTATGCTGTCTATCATATTGGAAGTTATGAAGAAATCCATATTCTTCTTCTGTTATGTTCGAGTAATTATTAATATACAAACTCATATTATGTGAGGGTTCCGCGTGCCAATGAGTTCTTCATTGCCTGAAAGTGACATGGGTTCGAACGTGTGAGCAGTTGGATTCAGGCCCAGTCAGCCAACACTTAGACCACGGAGGCCAGTTCCAAACAATGGATTTCATGAAGAAGTTAAGGCAATATTATGGATATACAACTTTTTTATTCAAGTTTGCGACGTTTCGACATAGATACTAATGTCGTTCTCAAGTATCTATGTCGAAACGTCGCAAACTTGAATAAAGAAGTTGTATATCCATAATATTGCCTTATCTTCTTCATCATCGCAACTTCTAGACTGCCCATCAAAGAAATGGATTTCATACTTAGTTCATATGTTGATAATTCTAAAAATATTTAGCATTTGCACCGAGCGCACATCAAGCTTTAATTAATGCTTCTGCACTAGTTTGCTGTTCTTTATTTTGCATTAAATATTTGTATGAAGAGTCCAACATATATCGTATATTTGTAATGTAACATAGCTATGCGTTTTCATTGCGACTAATAATTATTCTTCATCATTTACTCATTACCTCCAAGAGAAGTATATATGTTGTGAATTAGGGCGATCCTCCTCGCGAGAGCCACATAAATATAAAGAAGATGAAGAAGAAAAATATTTTGTTTAAGTGTCACACAGCGTACATACTTGAGACAAGTTATTTTACACGGCAAATATAGCACGCCGTCCGGCCAACAATGGCCTATGAGACACTAAAACACATTAAAATAGCTAAAAGCGTATTAAGCGCTAAAATGGTTAAAATATATCACAAATAACAACATTCTTAAAAAAGGCTTAAGAGAGCAATATAAGTTTGGTTTTATAAAATTATATGTTTCCTGTGTCTAAACATAGCGCTTGTTGTAGCGGCAAGAGGTTTGGGGTGACTGCAAAAGAAATATGAATTGATCTGTTAGAGAAAGATTCATAAACTGAGTTTGAATAGCTTGCGCTTTTAACCATAACGGGACCTGATATCTGAGTAAAGCTGACATTATATATATAACTACAATATGTCAATCTGTTTAAGCTGTAAAGTAACAAGACTTGCTCACTAGAAATATAGACCACGCCCATCACGTGTGCACAGATTAAAGATCTATTGGCAAGTGATTGTGTATTCATATGTCAATATACTATAGATGAATAAGTCAACTTAAATTAACAACAAGGGTTCAATTACAAGATATTCGCTGTTTGCGATCCTTATTCACACCTTTCTGTTTCCCGACTGATCTCCATGAAACAATAAAACAATCAGAACTCTATGGTAGACTAGACAGCTTCCTTTCATCCCGTCTCGGGAGATGAGGGGTACTGTGAGCTAATTAGCGTCGCGGGCGGGCAGTAAAGCTGACAAGGGGTCCAGGCATTGAGCGGTGAAGCATGTCCATGACATAACATGAGTTAATGCCTTTGTCACACAAAGGTAGTTTTTAAAACGTTCTACTCCGTCCTAAAATGTTCACAAAACGGCCTCCTTCGGGATCGAAACGAGAAACTTGTTTTACATTTCATCTAACGCCAGAAAGTTTATCCACAGTTTTAGTACGTCAACCTGTCTAGTCCTGTGACAGATTGTTGTACGTATAGATCGGGTAAAATTACCTGTTTACCTTGTTTCCAGTCAGTTGAATAGTCTTCGGAAGTTAACATACGTTATCAACAAGACCTTTCTCAGCCTTAATACGCACAATCATGTTCTAGCTCGTTTTTAGAAAGTGCACTACGTTTTCATGCGGTCATAGGGCGTGCTGCTTGGTACGATTATCACATCCGGGCCTGTTGTCTATAAAGACCATGCAAGTTCTCGACCGTTTTCAAACCTGATCTCGCTGTCAATCAAAGCAACACAATTTATAATAATCATTATATAATATAATTATCAACTGAAATATATAGGTTGCGCAGAAATACAAACAAATATCTTAATCACAAAATTAACCGACATTCACTCTATTCCAGATGCAAAAGTGTTCATTTTTAGTAATCACATTTCCATGAGTGAACCAAAACTGATGAATTTATATCCGTTCATTCAATTTGCACTGCCAAAGTAGTAAGACCTTATTGAGAATATTTCAAACGTACTAACAACGAATATGATGTTTTCTGAACCTTGTGCGAACTCATAGACCTTTGCAGGAACGTCCTTAAAACGTTTTCATGACAATATTTTTGTTTTCAACATATTTGGACGAAATCGTAACTGCCTATAGACATACTATGATCGGGTTAGATCTGTTTGCGGACTGTTTGATTTCCGATTGAAGCACGTGATAATAGTTCTTGGAAGGGTCGAAGTACGGCAATTCCGTTAGAGGTACAGCAATCCCGTTTAGATAACGTTGGTCCTACGTTAAATTTTAGAACATCTTTCCGTTTCTATAAGGTTCGTAAACATTTTACACTAGGTCCATTACGTTCTCCAACAGTTCGAGTCCGTTTTATGACTGTTCCTGTGGCAATATTCAAGAGGATCCATTCCATTATTTTCTTCAATGTCCTCTATATGATAGATTTAGAATGACTAAGTTCTTCTTTCAAATCAATGTCACTTTAAATGTTATCTTAAACGGCGACGAATCATTGTCCTGGCCAGATAATGAACTGTTGGTAAAATCTGTTCACATGTTTATAACTGAATCTCACCGCTTTTCTTAAACGACCGATACCATAGTTGTAATGTTGACTCACTGTACCATTTGTAGGCGTGAAACGCATTATATTTCCATGTATCAAAATATATGTAACAATTTTGTTTTAAGGAGAAGCATTTATAAAGGCTTTATTAGCCTGTTTGCTAATCCCTTTTCCATATATATTATACTTTTTGTTTTGTATCACATTAACATGTCTTATGGAAATAAAATATTGTTTAAATCAGTCCGTTTTATAAGAAAGTAGTAAACCCGGGTTTGGTGTGACTGGGATATAGCACTCTATGAATGTCTGATTCCTAGATACAAATGTCTATATAGAAGCAAGTTTTAAAAATAACTATACATAAATAAAACTACAACCACCGACTTATGAAGAAGAAAGAAGAAAAGTATATTATTTCGGTGTCACGTGCATACATTCATTTCACATGTGGCATGATTAAACAATATCTCACGTGATATAAAACATTGCAGATAAAAAGATACATGTGAGACACCATATTTTTTTACATATCAACCATTGTACATGTATATCAAAATATAGATAATAATAAAATAACACATTTACCAGTAATAAAGGGATGGATGAGAGAACATAAATCCACTGATCAACAAGTGACTGCATGGCTGAGTGAGCAGTGTATTGTCGCGACAGTACTCAACACGCAGACAGTCCCAACTTCCCCCCTCCCCATAAAACGGGTATGATCTTGTAATCACGGTTTAGGATTCGTGGCTATCCGTTGCAATAACATTGCGTTATGGAGAAGTGTACAGCATTTCACGTGTCGGTCTTCTGTTTGCATATCTCTCAAATTAATTTGCTTTTGTTTCATTTCTATAAAGTAAACTTTATTATATTTGTATAGTGTTTGTAACAGAACACTAGATATATTCTGTCAGTTGTCAGATTTTACATTTGTATGGCTTGTTTTTGTTTTAAATATACAGTGGTTTGGGTTCGAACTTATGGCGTACTTGTCTGCTCAATTTTACCTAGCTACTGCATGTTCCAATATTTTAAAGGATCGAAATGACAATGACACAAATATAGCAACTTAGTATCTCGTTCAGTCTGACATAATAAAATGGGTGCCCTTGAATTTACACGATGATTGTGTTATATTTAACAAAAATAAAATATTTTGGTCCAATATCCGCTTTCTTTGTTAAATAGTTCAATAATTATCTTCTTTTGACTCAGTGAACCATATCCCCAGAACACACCAGTGGTAGCTGCATTGTAAAAGGCTTTGGGTATGTCGGAATGAAGACCATTGAGTGAGAATACACATTCATATCCTTGCGAGAAAGGAAGATTGGGAATACTTCTCTTTATGCTATGTAATAGAGCTAATGACAATGGCGCATGTTTATTACAAAACGGTTTTTTTCTGCGATACCCTAACGAATCCAATGCAATTCTATAAATAAAATGAACATATTTAGTCTAAAACTTGAACTTTTGAAATGAAACGTTCAATAAATGTTTGAAAATTAAATAAAATGGAAAGAAGACTGAGTTTTCATTGTTTTCATTGAGCATTTGAGTCTCCTGATAGACTTGTTAATGTATTTAGAGCCAGGCTGACAGACTAAAATATATCATTTGTCTTACATATTGCAAATTCATTTTTTACTTTATACAAATAACCGAGTTACCACATATAAATACATGTATTCTAAATAATGATTGATCGGATTTTGAAGATTTAGTTGTGACCTGAAATTCTCATGATCATTGTAAGTTTTTAGTTATTCTAACTTTTCTCTTCAAAATCTAAAATGGTTAATATAAAAGATATCTAATACGGTTGATATAAAAACATCTAAAGATCTTCAATACATTGGGGAATATCGGTTATATCTCGTGTATCTGTACAAGTGCATATTGTATTGTATATAATGGAAATATAGGAGGACGAACTAACCAACCGTTGTGCAAAGCTTCCCGGTGAATACATTACAAACAGCTTGAAATAGATTATATATTCACAAGGAAAACCAATGTAAATCTTAATGATCATAACACCCAACCGATTGGCAAACATGAAACTTCATAGGTATTAAAAATATGCATATACAAATGAAATACTGCAACATATAATATTAGCTTGCCCAGGTGTTTTAGGGGCAGTTCAAGAAGCTGCAAATCTATTTTAGAGTAATGAAAGTGTATTTTCATTAAACTCTGATCGTTCCGTATTTTTGTAACTCACTATAAGATACTCGGTAAATGCATATTTCTTATAAGTAATTGATATCCTATATGATCCTTTTTCCTTTAACAACCTTATTTTATTTCTTGGATGACTCATTATATTTTAAACATGCTTTGTTTGGATCGTTTGTGTATAAATATGAAACGAGACAGAACATATTTTATCTCTGTCTTTCTGTCTATCTTTGTTTTTTTGTCGTTGCACTCAACATCTTTTGGTCAGTGGGTCAATAAATGCAGATATATATCACAGAAGTTCTTTTTATTCTATTATTATTCTTAAATGTCTTTAGATCTTACTTGTACTTGTCATATTATTTGCATTCACGTGAACCAAACTTTATCAATGGTGTCCTTTGATCGTGGATTGTCGACTGTTATTGAAGCAAATCGATTCTGCACAGTGGAGGATGAAGGTATACAAGGTAGAATAAGTAAAGTAACGATAATGATCGAAAACCGGACAATGACAAATATTGTTAACTTCGAAATCGACTTTAATGACGCATCGTCTTAAATTTAACTTAATACAACTATTTAAAACAGTTTACTTGACAGTCATTTTAAAAGATTTGTTTGTCACTTGCTCGCTAAAGGATCCATGCTTGTGAACTTACAGACAATCGTAATCAAACTCAATATCAATGTAATATTCATCACCTTTCATACTACTTCTATTTTACTGCTCTTTATTTACAAAATGCTACAACGAAAAGAAACTGCATGTCCCGCAGCTTCATGCTGACGAGACATCTCATTAGCGCCTATCAGTAAGGGGCCATAAAGCAGTGTGTGTGCTATATTTAGATCGCCCCTGTTCAGTGAGGAGAAGCGCGTTAAAACGAGGAAGATCTATTATTAAATATTAATTATCTCCCTTTCTATTAATTAAATCATGTTGAAAATTTTACAGTAGGGAAAGTAAAGACGGGGATTTCAAATTAATTAAAAATATTTGATTTTTTTAAAAAATGTAAAAACTCGAAATTTCTAGAAATTTCTAGAAACGCACTAGAACCGCACTAGAAATTTTCTAGATACGTTCTAGAAAATTTCTA
This sequence comes from Steromphala cineraria, assembly GCA_916613615.1. NCBI lineage: Eukaryota > Metazoa > Mollusca > Gastropoda > Trochida > Trochidae > Steromphala > Steromphala cineraria. The sequence goes on from OU744730.1 coordinate 12,067,817, forward strand.
GTGCGTATCTAGACAATTTCTAGTGCGTATCTAGAAAGTTTCTAGATACGCACTAGAAAGTTTCTAGATACGGGGTATGTTTATTCATTGCTTAACTGTACTTATACATTATCATTCATCATTTTTAACTTGTTTATATCAGATGTATGCAGCTGGGACGGCAAATATGGTAATACCTCTGTAATCATAAAACATAATGTCATTACGTCAGAGAGATATAGATTCCATTGAAATGAAGTGAAAACTCTTTCTGATGATAAATATAAATATAAAATTATTCACTGTTTCACATAATGTTGAAAAAGGTATATTAATGATGTATTTATCATACCCTATGACAATGTGTGAAATATCTCAAAGAAACAAATGTCAAAACATATCAAACAGTAACATAATACTTATCATCATTAAAACTGTATATAATCAGTTTGCTATGATGTTGTCGTCAAATTGCTTTGTTATTGCTGCTCGTACACGTCTTTTGTCAACTGCGTGGTTGTAAAGCTTCATTTCTATAGGAAGAAAGTATCTCACCCTATAAATGGGAACAACTACTACGTTTTATAAATCCGAACTAATCCAGGAAGAAATAATTAGAACTGAAAACTTGATCACATTTACAGATGAACTTTCTTTCTGCTCTTTTCTTTATAATATATAATTCATTATTTTGAAATGTGATTTATTTTTTCTCAATATTGTTTGAATGATGTTTGCACACGCATGTATAAAAGTTTACGCTCATTTTGATGTATTCGAGCAATGGTATGATAGATTTCACAATAAAGCTAAGATTAATTCAATCAAGTTTATCAATACAGTGATTATAGATTTTTGTGCCACATTATTTTATGAATATCTCTATAGAAAAAATTCTTGCAATATGAAAATAAATTCTCCAAATTAAATGTATTCATAGTAGATTGCAAATGTTTAAATTCATAAAAATTAATGGTTTTTACGAGTGAATATTCACATTTGAATTATGTATTCAAATGATATTTGAAATCTGAAACCTAAATATACTTTGTATAGAGGCTTCATATATATCCAGGAGATAAGGATTTGCTCAATAATTGGAATATATGCAAAAAGATCATCTTCTAATGTTCTTTGGGTAAAAAAACGCAGCTTAATATTCAGGTTTCTTTGCTTTGCGAAACTCTTACTCCTCTTCCAATGTGTTCACATGCTTTGCGGGTTTCAGCTGATCATATCAGTAAACAGAACGCCTTATTCCCATCACTCAATCTCTCTATGCATATGCAGAATTCTATCCTTCCCAGTGGGTGTTATCTGGCTAAACATGACATATCGAACAAACAAACGTTGACTGATTGATAGATTGCTCATAGATTCCCGTTGAAAAAGCAGGATTTGAGACATTAATTGGTAGAAAAGTTAGATGAAAGAAGGCATGATAACTGAGTTCGTGTCAGAAGATTATTCTGAAATGGTTTATCGGCATAAGGATTAATTTAACATTTACCAAACATGGATACAGAGAGATAAAGGTTTATGGTTTAAGTTGGTTTACCTTGTCCATTGTATACTTATACTTGCATTTAAAACAGAAAATATTTACAATCACTTTCAAAATAAAGTTATATGTCAATTACGTTAAAAGTTCTTTGATTTTTAAAACAAATATGATACAAAATATAATGATTCTTGTCAAGAATGTATCAATCAGAGATAATTTCTACCTTCAATGAAATGTCTCCCACATATCGTGGTTGAGGATGATGGCTGCCAGTCAAAGTTCTCGTTGACAAGACACCGTTTTATCTTCCTCAACCAGGCTACCCGTCGCCTCTCGGGGTGGTTTGGGGTCCGATGTAAGGATATGCCAGGGCCCTGCCTTGCAGTGCACCCCACGACACAACAACTGTGCACCATTATTAACAATGCTGTACTTGGTATGGTATTGTCGACAGTGACCCTCGCTGAACAAAACGTACACTGTCAGCCGACAATTTTTGTAAACAACCGCCAAAACGTGACGTCATATGTATCTCCCAAACTCGTTTAATTTCATTAAAAAACAATGTCAGGCCAAAAAAACCTTCAGATATTCCTATTACAGCAATAATGAATCGATCTAGTGCTTCTATCTTACTCAAATACCATTAAAATGTTAAAACTATGTGTTTCAAATAGTGAGTCGACTGGAGGCAAGCTATGGAGCTTCCGGTCTTTCTGCCTCCACTAAATATTCATGAGCTAGCCGTCGCGTGAAATTTCCCGCGAAAAAGGGTCTATAGCTAAAAGCAAGTTAATATCACCTTTAGTCACGCTGATGACAATTATATATATTATTACCCGAGAAATTGTGTCATATGACTTTTACCAATAGAGTGTGAATGTTTGTATTATCTGAGCGAGAGCGAGGGTTACTGTATACACAAAATTGCCCAATTTTCGAAAGTGTCATATGACACAATTCCGAGGGTAATAATTTCTTTATTACCCATTCTACTTTATTTTAGTCTTTTAGAAATATCCAGAGAACAGCCTGACTGTTATGACGTCAGAGACGTGAATTCACCGGGAGTCGCGAACCACAATCGTTGCTAAGCAAAAGTGATATTTGCACATGTGCTCATATTGAAAATATGTCACTACTTATTTTCCACCCTATAGTTAATAAATGTGAGTCAAAAACGTCAAAAGTCAATAGGCAAATGTAAATGACTCGTACTCGTAGCGTCGGTCACGGATCTCTGATTATTGGTAAACCAATGGATGAAAGCAAGTTAATATCACCTTAGTCATGGTTAACCGTCTTTTAGCGAACTAGGCATTGGCTTAATAGAAATCAGAGTAGCTTGGCTTGATAGACATCAGAGTATTTGAGCAGCAAAGCAGATTCCATAACGCTGATGAAACAGGGTTCATAATTAAGTTGTTAGTGCATATGTGGCTAATACCTTTACGAATTTAAATTCAGAATTTACAGTTAATTCACATAAAATATACAGTTTTAGAAACATGGTTATCAGTCATCACCCGCTTTTCAATTAAATTCAATGAAAATCAACTGATGAGAGTAATGCCATGCTTACGTTAGACATCCTATTGTCAAGCGTTCAAAGATCAACAATTTAGTCGTAGATAACTTAATCTTAATTACTTGTAAGATATGATTTTTCCTAAATGATATATCAAAGTATTTTTCAAGTGAACAATTAAAAAGAAATAGGAATATTTACCCAAATGAAATCAAATTTGCTGTAAACAAATTACACAATCCGATAGTTCAATTTCCAAGTTTTTTTCTGAAATCTTTTATTCATCACCAAGTGTATCAAACAGTAATCCAAAATCATTTAAGAAGTATACTTTGCCTTGTAAAAGGATACTTACATTATACAATAGCAACTCGTATTGACGTCATACATGTAAACAGGGTACAATTCGCTTTGTATATGGTTTTGATGTATATGGCAATTCTCTGTAAATCATGTTATTTGAATCGATGTTATCTCTTAAAGATAAATGTATTCATTAAAGTGTCACTTCTCTCTCAAGGTATGTCACGTTTGTCTTATTTATGTAAGTTATATGTCTGATTATTTTATTACTTGTAAGCATTAGTGGTAGCATCAAGGATGCAATGGTCTACATACTTTATGCTGACTCAAAGCTTTGGAAAGCAATACAAAATGTTTTTTAACGTTTATCCAAAAATACAAAAAAAATATGTGGACCTTTTATGTGAAAAAGAAAGGAATGATATCAGTATGTATGTAATGCACACATTAATTAGGATATGCTTGATATCAATGTCTTGTTAAAGACAATGCTCTGACATCACGTTGCGCCTTGGACGTTGCAGTCTGTATCGGCGGCTGTTCGTTTTGAGGCAGATCTTTAATATTTTTGTTAATTCACAACTTCACGGTTATAAACGTGTTTTTACATCAATTTTAAGTTAACGACCTTCGATCTCGTTCGGGAGAGATAATATTTCCAAACTCGTATCGTTAACATAGTATATAATGGACAATCATATAATGTTTTCTCTTTGTCTTCAGATACTTTTATTGTTTGCCATGCTAAGTTTAATTAATCATTATTGTAGCGGAGGCTATTTATATATACGCTTAGTGTCTGTGAGTCTTTGTTAGCTTCTATGAAACTTATTCTCACTAAAATAAAATAAAACTGCTGACACATTGTGAACTATATAAGTTCACTCACTGGTCTGATGCCTAGCCAAGTCAAGAATCATCAATATCTTATACCTGAAAGCAGAACCCCTAATGAATAAAAATCACGAAGCAAACTTCTTGGTCAACAGGAGGGTTAAATGAATAAAAAACATACTAAATCCTTGTGATTCCATTGATCAAATAAGTAATCATATGATGACGATTTACTAAATTAACATCTAAGAGGTAAATGAAAATGGTATCATGTTAGTATATCACACCGTTTGGAGTAATTAGCAACGCCTACTGGGTCCTTGTGATTTAATTTAAATAATTTTGACTATGCAGACATTATAATGAGGCGCTTCTTTCCCTTTGATTCAATATTTCAAAACTAAACAAGACCAAATATAGAATTGTTCAATGTAGTTAGTCCTGGCATTTTAGCGAAATAATTGCATAGCCTTTGGAGTTTTGGTTGTTCTATGAAACTAATTAAAATGTGTGTGCCTTATACAGAAAGTTGGAGAGATGGTTAGATTAATCCTTGTGTTACATTGTGAGACGAGACAGAATGGCAAGTGGTCAAAATAATATCTATCCTAAAGATTACAGAAAATGTACACCTACATATATACCTGCACATCTTAGATGCAATTTATAGCCTATTAGGGTTATCATGCTAGATTTCACGAAATCGACCTTAAATGGGACATCTTCAAAGTTATTTAAGGATAACTGACAAGTGATAAGCTAGCAAGGCGTTATACAGATGAAAAAACTCTAATGCAATTGTAAAGATGAGATATAACCATGAAGAACCAGTAAATGTACATTGACACATTGTAGAGAAACGATACAAAAAAATCATGAATTGAAACTATTTCGTTCTTAAATTGGGTAGGATAAAACAAAATCTATAAGCTTTGATTTGGTAGGAAATGCTATAGCATTGTATTGACGCAGTTTATAATCGTATATGCTACCTTAATTGATTGGGTAACAAAATCAGTATATTGTCAGTAGCTTCATGAGTCAACGTAAAAGAAAAAAAAAAAAAACCCTAAGATCATGTGCAAATAAAAGTGCCCTTACCATACCTGACGTCATGAAATATATATCTGGATAAAAAGAAAAGGACTTCATGTATGTTTATCACTGTCCCACTATCCGTATCCCATTGCTATCTAACGTTTTTTCGTGGGTAAAATTATATTAAACAAAAGATATTAGACAGCAAAAATATATTAAAGTTTTGTATATTAAAAAAAACAATAAAAACAATAGTCAGAGTGACATGACGAAATAGCAAAACTGTTTTCGATTGAAGTATTTATGTGAAAGGCATAAAGGAGTAATAATAGAACAAAACAAAAGGTTTATCTGATATGCTTACTACTTCTTCAACCAAAATGCTTCCTTTTTTAAAATGTTTACATTTCTAAAAACAATTAATTTGCCTTTAGGTCAACACTACATTAATGTTACTACCAAGATTGTTTTATCTCATAGCTGCGTACCACCATTCCTATTGTATCGTATTTAATCTGGTTCACTCATAAATCGTTCAAATCTAATGTCTTTAATAATTCTAAAGGATGAATGTGATTTCAACATTGAGGGTGATATCGCTGTCAGTATATATTAAAAATATCAATGGAATTTTCTTGGGAAATGCTGATAGCATTAAAATCGGAATAGATCAGTCGGTATTTGCTGAGTAAAATGTCTTTTACGATAAGAATTTCTGCATATTTGAAACGGCATATGCGAACAACCATTCAACAATAGTTGACAAAAGCGTATTATCTGATATGACATATGTAAACAATCCTTCCAAAATATAATTATATGATAAAAACGTATTATTGTTTGTTTAGACAGGGATAAAGAATGAGGATAATAAGTGAAACTGTTTGTGTTCATTCAAGTTAATAATAATGATAATAGTAATAATAGCTTTCTTATACCACTCATTTATCCATGACAAGGCATGAGCATATATATATGTGTTTTCATATGCATAAACATACATTGAAAATTCTATCTAAATAACTTGAAAGGATAAACAACCGTGATATCACAGACTAGTTGGACTGTAACTTATGAACTAAATGGGCACACTTTATTCATTTGAAGAATGTGTGTCTGCGTCTTCCTTGCTTCTAAGGTATAAAGCAATCCGCATTGTATAAATAAAATAATCAAATATAAACGAAATAAAAGATTAAACTAGTAATTAATTAAATAGTTATACAGAAAAAATGAATCAGTTCGGAAACAAGGTAGACAAGTACCATCTAAGAACTCTCATTATAGATGATAGGTTGTCAGAACCTTAGATTTCCGGCTTAAGGAACAAATCAGAAGTGTCTGTGAAGTTGAAAATTGGATGAATGGTGATCCTTTGTCTGACATTATCACATTGTTAACCTACAAAGAGACAGCTCATACAATCGCATCATAAAACTGAGAATTATGTGGTAGTGTCCCTGATTTAATAAATGTCATATTCATGACAAAGTTTGACACAGGTTTCATAATTCACCGATATTTATGTGTGTGATTTGTAGGACTACGACTTCGTGGAGTTGATGAGTTAAAGATATAAAGCAAACAATCTTACTCTCAATGTTACACAAGAAAATCAATAGTTTCCAGATTTTGTGGACAGTGACCGACTTTCTGATCAACCTAATAGATATACGTAATTGATAGCAAATGTGACGTGAAATATAAGTGTGACTGCTGATGTCATGTTTATAAACATCCAGGTTTTATATCATCAGATTCAAATTGGTTCATCTTTATCCCATTATTTTCATAATTGTCATCTGACAACTTAAATGTACCAGTAAATGACACGACTGAAATATGGTCAAGACAGCTTTAGCGATCCGCCAATCTTCATACAATTTAAGAGAATTGTCAGATAATTCAGATATGTTTATTGGAGGAGTATCTATTCTTCAGACAATCTAAGAGAATAATCAAATCAGTCGGAGAAGCGATCAGCTTTAGCTATTGAACAGAGGGCATGTATTGCATTTAAATGGACTTGGTTCTGTGTGCAGTGGGTTTGACTCTGTAAATTGATACAGATGTTTTGATCTGAATAATTATGTTATATATTATTATTTGCTATCATCTCTTTAATGGTATTTTGGTCAATATGAAAACAGTTTTACACAAACTTTCAAACATAAACTAAGATATCACTTTTTGAACTAAAGTCATGAAAAAGTATATCATTTGATTATTAACAGTAAAAATGCATAAAAAGCACCTTATTACTAAATTTGTGATTTTTGAAAGCTTGTTATGATTTATGTTTACGCCCTCAGGAAAGAATTGCAAAAATGTGAGATTACATGACTTTGCCATTGTTGGTCACATGACACAAAAATAAAACAAAAGTTCCTTCTCCATCATGGTCTTCACCACCAAGAACCCATTGAGAAACCTCTGTTATTGGCAAACCTTTCTACGGATTGCAACTTTAGAAGAATCGCCATAAGTTATGAAATTCTATTGACATTGTGTTTTCACAATACAGATGGGATGTAAATATATTGGACAAGCTCAAAATAGCAATAATGCTATCCGTCTGCATTAGTCCATCGTCAACTCTATCTGGAAGTGACGTCATAGACGTCACATGTCACAGGTCTGTATTGCGTTATGTACGTAAGTACAAGTAAACCAAGGAATGTGAAATCAGAGTTATTTGATTCCTTAATGGTCATACCTTGACCAAGACAATAATGACCTGAGTAATCTTTATCGTTTAAGATAACCGACGATTGCAAAGGTCATATGACTTGTCACTGATTAAAGAACACTTAGTCTTAACCAAAAAAACACTCGAGTCTAATTTCTTTATGAATTATTTTATGAACAGGCCATTACTAAAGTTTAGCAGGAGTACTAATAGAGCATAAAGATGACATCACAAGAACAATATCAATTAGTGAAAGTATTTACCACTTTTAATCTTTACGTTTGCTTTACATAATCGTTAAGGTTAACTTTAGCATGATTGCACTTATTATGGAAAAGAAAGTAAGTCAAACTCCACATATTTTAGCTGTAACTAGAGAATGTTGACATTTGAGGTTATTTGACAGTGTAAATGTACGAATGATGAATACTTATATTTAAGTTGAACTATATATCATGGTTTTCTAAAAATAAAAACCATATAAAAAACATTTCTTTGACAGGTTGATCTTTTAAAATTTGATATACAGCTAGTAAGACAATAACGATTTGCAATCTTAATATGGGTCAATTTTTGTAACGTTAATTTCTATTACAGGTTTATTGCAGGCTAACATATTATTTAATTTATTGGCAAATTTTATGAAAACTCACTGTGATGATTCATTACAAGTGTCACGTTTGGGATCGTTTGTTTCACGTATGTCTTCTTAGTGCAATTTGTATTCCAATATCAGATCATAATTCAGAACTGGCGGAAGTGTTCAGGAAATGAAGTTGGTAATAGGAAACTATCAACAGACTTTGTGTAGCCTCGATGTATATTAATTTCTTTTTTACTTTGTATAAAAACTAGTCGACAAGGTTACCTTTTGATATTGACATTTTTCAATAATATTTCTGTTTATAGTTATCACAATAAAAATGTCTTAATAAATTGACTGTTATCAAACTTTTCAAAATATCATTTTATTAAAAACACATAAGAAAAAAACGTTATTTATCACATGGCCTGGCCAGTGATACACAGTGTCGAATCGAAGGGCTCACAGAACGACTTGCATAATGGTCACTTTGTAAGAAAACAAATTTAAGCATTAAATGTACTCCCACATTGATATGAGAAGCTTCTAAAAATTTACCAACACAGTCCACTGATGTCAGCCTCAGGCGAGTTATCATTCTTCCGGCTTTTCTCTTTTCTCTAAAAACGATTTGATGATATTGTGCAAGCGAAAAATGATACGTCATTAAGACCGACGTTAATGCTATCACTTTGTGATGTAGTTGACTTCGAATGCAATAAGTCGAAATTGCAGTATGCACGTAAGTGAAAAATCACCTTGGTCGAGGAGTGTTTTGTTTGTTCAGTAGACACATTATTCCAACCATTAAAAGTTTACAAATTTCTATTGTTATGATACAGGAACAATGTTTTTAAATTCAAAGTTTACAAGTAAATGTTATTAAACTAGTTAAATCACATCCACTATTGTAAGAACAAGGGTTAATGAAGGTTGGACAGGAATACTAATACACCCTATGACGGCGCCAAAAACAGTTTCTCATTTTTCAACTTGGTATATAAAGTTCTTATGTTAAATTAAGGGAACTATATGAACGATTTAGAATTAAAATTTCAGTGAAATATGAGTTGGTTTCCCTCTTACTTTAATGGGCCAGTAGCACGTTTTTTAGGGGAATATAAGATGATGTAAGGGAAATGAAAATTAATGGTTCCAATTGAAAAGGAGCAGACATAATTTAAAAATAAAACGTAAAGTTTAGCCATACAATTGATTTTTCCTACACAAAATGAATTAAAGGTGTTCACACAAAATGGATTTTAAGTGAATCTTAATACATTGTGATCTGACTACGGATAATTGGCTTGTGTAATAAGATTTTTGACACTGTCAAAATAATCCTTATTAAGCATCAACTTAAAATATAGTATTATCAAAAAACGTGCTACTGCACTTTAAATTCGAAAGCTAAAGCTACAAAGGTCAAAATAATTTTTTTTGGTTAGATGTTGGTATACTGCTTAAGTTATTAGACTTACTTTTTCTCAAACTTTGGTTTTCTTGTTTCTTAAGAGCCAACAAATATGTGATAAATGTCTTTTTTTCGGTGAGTTTAAATTGTAAAACATATGTATCCTTAAGGTTATGAATACTATTTTCAATATATAAATGACTAAATGAACAATTGTACCTTAGTTTGGTTGGTTGCATGTAACTTAAAACGTCAAATTGATTCTAAGGAACCCAACATGTGTATTAACAGTCTTGTGTTAGAGTTAAATCATAATGATATCTTTCTCCTAAAAAGAACAATTTGATTTTAACCATATTTATTTTTATTTAATAATTTACATATCAATTAATTAATTCTAATTTTTAAACTGGCAAAGGTCAAAATACAAAAGAAATATTTACATGAAACTGACTTCTACATGAGACTTCCTCGAAATTAAGCACAAAAGGGATGTCAAGTCAATATAATTGTCATAATAAGTAAACTGTCTCTATTACTTCTTCGCCAAACTCTGGCATACTTATAAATTTGCAAAAGTAAAGTAAAGTAAAGGATTGTATATGACATCTGCAATTTCACTACTAGTGCTTATTGCAATTATGTGGTGCCTGGATTACTGAGTGCTCTACAATCCCACTCATAAGATGAAAATTGTAAGACAGATATGATATGTTAAATCAGACAAAGACGTACATGTAAGAATCACTTACTTCAATCACAGCTCTCAGAATCATTCCTGATTACATTGATTCCTGATAAAGAAATAAAGGGATTGGGCAAGAAAGGTGTCACGGTTATTGATGGACTTAAAGTGGGGCGTGATTAAAGGATGCAATTATACTTGGTAAATGAGTTGACATATCCTAGCATTATATGATAGAGAGTTTCTTTAACGTTGACTTATAACGTCAAACACGGATGTCTAGTAAACCCTTAATGTTGACGATCAAGTACATGTGACTCTTTATCAGATCAATTTTCCATCTTTGTTTTTTTTTATCCAAATTATTGAACAATTTGATCTAAATATATATATATATATATATATATATATATATATATATATATATATATATATATATATATATATATATATAAGCAAAAAGCAAAAACCACTAGGGTTTTGTGTGATTTGGCTTTGTAATAAAATGGGACAGTGCTCAACATTGGTGAAATGGAGCGAGATAATATGTAGGTAGCAAAAATCAGTTAGCCTACAATATCATGTCTTTTGGTCACTACAATATTGTTTCATGCCTGAGGCAATAATCAAGTGACAGCTTTCTTAGCTTTCTGACCACTTTTGTTGTTAGGGCGCTTGGGCTTGTTGGTTGATTGGGGGCTGCTTGCTGATTGACAGTGACTGGTTGCGTTTTGGCGATGTGTTTGGCTGTTTCTGGAGCTGTTGCGTTTTGGGGCAGGTTCTTGTTTCTGGCAGTTTCTAACTAGGAATTTGTTGTTGTGTCTGCATGTGTTAACAAGTTCGTTACGTTTGTTGAGGGTGGCCATGTGGGGTTTGCAGATGATGATGAATTTTTCATATATGCAAAGGCTGCATCTTTTATTTGTGTTTGAGTACGGTTTGGCCTGGCCAATGATTGACCACTCGATGTTAAAATTGGTGTTTTCATCTTTCAGTTGCCAAATGTGTTTGCTCAGTTCTGTGGCGTATCTTTTGATTGGGTTATTGAATGAGGTCTTGTGGTTGTTGTATCTTGTTTTAAATTCTGTTTCGGTGAGCCCTACGTATGTTTAAATATTATTGTCTGTTGTCACTGTTGCTTGGTAGATGACAGCTTTGGTGAGGCAGTTTCCCTTAAGGGGGCATGTTTTTTGGGCTGCGGCAGTTGCAGTTTTTGTCTTTGGTTTGCTCTTTGGTATTTTTGACGTTTTTGTTGTTGCTGTCAATGATGTTTTTTAGGTTTGGCATGCAGCTGTAGCTTAATTTGACGGTGTTTTTGTTGAATATTTTGCAGAGTGGGTGTGTTTTGGGAAATGAATTGTTCAGAATGCTAAGAAATTGTTTGCCAACGTTTGTCTTTATGGTTAAGTCAAATGGTGGGTTATACCAGATTATTTGGCGGGATCTTTGGCGTTTTCTTGGTCTGTTTTCTGCGGGGTTGTATTTAAGCTTGTATTTGTAGCCACTGTTGTTGAGGGCTTCTTGGTATGGGGGGATAGTAACGGGGTTTTGTGTGATTTGGCTTTGTAATAAAATGGGACAGTGCTCAACATTGGTGAAATGGAGCGAGATAATAAACAATAAAATAAACCGCATAAACAATAAAATTATCCAAAATAACAACACCAACCTCTGGAAAAACACTAATTCAGTACTGGAATGGTTTAAGAAAATTCCAAACAAACAAAACACAAGCTTCATCTGCTTTGATGTGGTTGAATTCTATCCATCAATTACTGAAAAAACACTAAACGATGCACTCGACTTTGCTTCAAAATTTGACAAAATCACACCAGAGGAGATAAACATAATACTCCACGCCAAGAAATCCCTCCTTTACCATGACAGCAAACCATGGAGCAAGAAATCGTCAGAGAAATCATTTGACGTCACCATGGGCAGTTTCGATGGTGCCGAGACATGTGAGCTGGTTGGCTGCTTCCTGCTATCAAAACTACAGGCAAAACTGGGCAACAACATCGGCCTATATAGAGATGACGGCCTAGCAGCACTAGACCAAACACCAAGGGATACCGAACAAACCAAAAAAGAAATATGCAAAATATTCAAAAAGCATGATCTCAAAGTCACAATTGAAGCAAACAAAAAAATCGTCGACTTCCTCGACGTTACCCTCAACCTCAACAACAATAGCTACAAACCATACAACAAACCCAACAATGCCCCACAATACGTTCATTCAAGATCCAACCACCCTCCCAGCATAATCAAAAACATTCCAGCTGGCATCAATAAAAGGCTATCACAAATATCCTCAAATGAGGAAATTTTCAACAATGCCATCCCCCCATACCAAGAAGCCCTCAACAACAGTGGCTACAAATACAAGCTTCAATACAACCCCGCAGAAAACAGACCAAGAAAACGCCAAAGATCCCGCCAAATAATCTGGTATAACCCACCATTTGACTTAACCATAAAGACAAACGTTGGCAAACAATTTCTTAGCATTCTGAACAATTCATTTCCCAAAACAAACCCACTCTGCAAAATATTCAACAAAAACACCGTCAAATTAAGCTACAGCTGCATGCCAAACCTAAAAAACATCATTGACAGCAACAACAAAAACGTCAAGGTTACCAAAGAGCAAACCAAAGACAAAAACTGCAACTGCCGCAGCCCAAAAACATGCCCCCTTAAGGGAAACTGCCTCACCAAAGCTGTCATCTACCAAGCAACAGTGACAACAGACAATAATATTTAAACATACGTAGGCCTCACCGAAACAGAATTTAAAACAAGATACAACAACCACAAGACCTCATTCAATAACCCAATCAAAAGATCCACCACAGAACTGAGCAAACACATTTGGCAACTGAAAGATGAAAACACCAATTTTAACATCGAGTGGTCAATCATTGGCCAGGCCAAACCGTACTCAAACACAAATAAAAGATGCAGCCTTTGCATATATGAAAAATTCATCATCATCTGCAAACCCCACATGGCCACCCTCAACAAACGTAACGAACTTGTTAACACATGCAGACACAACAACAAATTCCTAGTTAGAAACTGCCGGAACATGCCACTGCCACTGAGGACGCACTTCATTACTTTTTCGTCTGTTCAAGATTCGATTCAGTTAGATCCAACAAATTCTATTATACAAATGGCTTTTCATTAGAAACAATTTTATATGGCCACTCATCTTTGAACACTGTTACCCAATCTGAAATTCTAAAATCAGTACATCTATTTATAATCGAAACTAAACGTTTTGACTGAACACGTATGATACTGACTGCGGATATCAAAAAAATATTCAGCCATCATCTCCAATCTATAATGAACTTATTTTCAGTTTTACTACCTGTATTATAATTCTTAGACACAATGTTTACTATATGTCGCTCTTGTCATGATCATGTTCATATATTTTGTTGTTGGAGCGGTCTTCACATAAGCTCACACGAGCTTGTTGACCAATCCAGTTCATGTATCTTTTCATGGAATAAATACGTTTAAACCACAAACTGCCAGAAACAAGAACCTGCCCCAAAACGCAACAGCTCCAGAAACAGCCAAACACATCGCCAAAACGCAACCAGTCACTGTCAATCAGCAAGCAGCCCCCAATAAGCCAACAAGCCCAAGCGCCCTAACAACAAAAGTGGTCAGAAAGCTAAGAAAGCTGTCACTTGATAATTGCCTAAGGCATGAAACAATATTGTAGTGACCAAAAGACATGATATTGTAGGCTAACTGATTTTTGCTCCCTACATATTATATATATATATATATATATATATATATATATATATAAGAAAGAGTAAACATCAGATGGTTCGGACTGGATCAATCTTCTTTAATACAATGAATTCATTTCGACCATTATGTGGGTCTTGTCAAGTATGATTACAAATGGAAGGTAACGTATACTTATACAGTAGCAAAACAATAAATCAATTCATATAATCAACACATAGTTGTGTGCTCAGATTGACAGTTAGGAAATAATCAGTCAGGTGTTGTCAATCACGTAATGATTGCCCCAAGCACTAATTGCCGGGTGCAGTTTGAATACAATAGAGTCAGTCAGCAATGACGAATCCGTGTTGTCTTATCAATCACATGATGGTCAGAGATGAGTAATTAAACAAGCATGCTACTATATATATATATATATATATAATAGCTCTCATGGCCTTAACAACATTTTATCAATCGTTGTGTCCCATTTCGAATATTAGATTCAGATTTTCAAACTTGATGTTCAGAAAATATGTCTTAAGCTAAGACAAATATTCAATTGAATTAAGAGCGCATGCTGACCATTGATATACCATTTACAAGAACAAATTTAATCTACTTTTGGTGAGTGCATTTAAACAGTACCCTTATCAAGGTTGTCAAAACTCGACATTTCAACCTTTAGGATCACATCCAATGTGTCTGTGAATTCGAAAAACCGATGAGTGTGTGATCCTTTGTCACATTGTTAAACCTACAAAGAGAAAGCCATGACGTCTCATTGAATAGCATGATTAAACTGTGAAAAGGCTTAATGTGGAAATGTCCCTGAATTAATGAAATTTCTTATTGATGGTTCGGTTTGACGAGAGGTTTAACACAGTTGTATGTGTGATTTGTAGGATTGCGTGTTCCTTGATTGATGTATATGTTATTAAGGAGATTCTAGATGTTAGTTTGCGATTTTGTTTCTATTTACCTGCTTTGGCATCAACAGGAAAAACACTTGATTGCGAGAAACTGTGAGGCGAAACGTTTGTTTGACTGTTGGTGCCATGGGTCACTCGAGCATTTTTTTCGGAACCATTCTGATTTTATGTCATTGAAAACGAATACACAGTTATATTTGGTTCTTGTTTGTTTATCCCATTTTTCTGATTATTATCCCGGGTTCCGTCTGTCCTGGCGTCCGTCCATGCGTCCGAGTTACAGGGGACAACTTTTCTCAAAAACTAAGACAGGATAACCAAATTTGGTGTGTGCCTTAAGGGTATCATTACTTTGATGGAGTTCGAAAATCAAAACCGCACTATTATTTTTCACGGAATTATTACCCTTGTTCCGACTTTTTGAATTCTGTTGAGTGGTGTCATCAAAGGGGGCAACTTTTCTCAGACACTATTTAACATAGGACAACAAAATTTGGTGTGTGTCTTCAGTGTCTCGATATCATGATGAAGTTTGAAATTCAGAACCACTCAATTATTATTTACGGAGTTATTGCCCTTATTCCGTCTTTTTGGACTCTGTCTGTTGGTGCATTTAAAGGGGACAATTTTTCTCGGAAACTATTTAAACTATGATAACCAAATTGGTGTGTGTCTTCAGTGTATCAAGTTCAGTTCGAAAATGAGTTTTATTAAATTATATAATACAGAGTTATGGCCCTTGTAGAAAAATGTTGAAAATTAACAAAAACATAATTTGGCGGGGGATGTTGATGAATATGCCTTCTTGTTTCCTCCTGGAAACATAAATTACTAGTAACACAATTGCAATAAGGCAATGACAGCTTTATGTGAGGTCCACTGTTCTTCAGACAATTTAAGAGAATGGTCAGATAAGTAGGTGACTCATGTTATCAGATATGTATATTTGAAGCGTAGCCCATCGTGCATACGGATTGAGGCAAACTACATATTCCTCTCGGTGTCAATGATTGCCATTCAGATGACATTATGAGATACCAACCACTAGCATTTTCACTCAACAAGTTTAATGCAGCTTGAGAAAACTAATGAATAGACAGCAGTTGATTCGAAGGGTCTTATACATAAGTGGTTGGCACTAAAGGTGGAATCAGGTCAAAGATATTCATACTTGATGCCCTTTCCTAAATGGGCTCCACAGTTGCTCAGATAATCTAAGAGAGTAATCAAATGAGTTGGTGAAGCAAGCGGTCAGCTTTAGTGATTGAACAAAGACCACAAGCTCCATATAGATAAACTGGGTTTTGTGTGATGTGATCAGAATTAACTTTCAGGAAATTTACAGGAAATTACTGCAGAGGTTTTATCTCAATATGTTTCACCCTCTTTTATAAATGAAGTATTTTGATAAATATAAAAAAAAACAGTTCAATACACCAATGCAATTTAGGGAATGAGGAAGTTTGATTACATTAACATAATTTAATTCTATTCACAGGAATTTAGCTAACATAGGTATAATCGGTGTAATTATGAAATGATGACCTGCGTTTATTTGTAAATATAATACTGCTTATGACATTTATGATGAAATATCAAACATAAATGATTTCCTTCTGGCTTGTATCATTGGCACACTGAGATTTTATTATTTTTGTTGATTTTTTGGGCTCCATTTTTCAATTTTGGTGACAAACAACAAGATTTATTCATCGAAATCAGATTTATTAGCATTTATTTATATGCGTTTTGTAGCATCGAGATAATACATAACACTACTTCTGTGGGAGGCATGTTAGAAGTTGGAATGCCAATCATGGAGAGGAATATATGGATGACAATTCCTATGTTCATTGTATGTTTCAACACAGATTCTTGTGTCGTTCTCAAGCAGAGGAATCTGTATCGAAACGTCCCATACAATGAACACAGAAATTGTCATCCATATATTCCTCTGCATTATGTACATATAAGTGTTTTCATAGGCAAAAACAGAGTGTTATATATGTTTAATCATTGAAAATTTGTCTTCTTATCGTAATCATATTCATCACAAGTGTCACTTTTGTGTATGAATGATTCGTGTATGCATTATGTTTACATCTTCACATTATTATTCAAGGTTGGAGGAAGTGTTCAGGAAAGGAAATTTGTAATTTGAAACTATCTGTAGACTTTGTGTAGACTCGGCATGTATCATAGTAGTAATACCAAGATTGCAAAGAAACAAATCTACAGGAAAAGCTTACCGTTGTTATAATTGAAACTATGACAACTTTGACTGTAAACATTGTTTGCAAACTTGGTAGTGATGCAAAGTTTCGCGAGGGCCGAAATAACTCCTTATATCCGATGAGAGTCATTACCACAAATTATTCAAAGCAGAAAAGTAAAGTTAGTAACCACTGGAAATTCCCATGACTATAATAGTCAAATAAGAATCGTCATAGTTTATGCATTTCAATTAGCACTGTGGTTTTACTTCAGAAATAATCAGATGTTATTTGGAAAGTAGAAACGAAAAAACAGTAGTACATATAGGTTATTAACTGCACAAATATGTTGTTTCCCATCAACAACGCTACCTCTTAGTGTGGTTATTGTCCCAAAATATAGAGGTTGGTGTTTCAATATGCACAGAAGTATTAAGATACCTTGTTTGAATAAACTAGACAAATTATTCTCTCTTCTAAACTTTGACAAATGATTATGTCATATGACAAGAAACACTTTTAACGTTTAAGATTCGCCTTTATCATGATAACAGAAACGGCAAAAATAATGACGTAATCCTCTTTGCTCTCCCAACCTTACAACTTTTAGGGCCGTTGGTCTATTTTCCGGTCGGTTCGTTATTTAATTCATATATCTTTTTTAGCAAAATTGATGAACCAGCGATAGGATTTAGTTTTTTCAAGTGTTTACTTGCGTTCACATTAAAAATAAAACCCTCAAATCTATAGTTTGCAATTAGCAAATGTTAAACGGATATGGTTTGTAAACCCTATACTTCACATTTGTACACTCTAACCCTATGCTCTTGCTACACTGATACAGCTGTTATGTTCAGATCAAAAGGTATAAGGTTTGGAGGTGTGATATTTACTTTCGCCTTTTTTTTGTTAACTTTTGCTTATCAAGTTGATACAAAATGTCAGACAGATTCTTCAGAAAAGATTACGAGTAAGAATGAAGGTTGTTTTTTATATACCCTGCTCTTTGGTAAAGTTCTTTAAACAAAATTTTTTTTATTTCATAATTTTTATTTTAAACAAAATAATCAAAATATAACTATGTTTATACCTTAAAATAATCCTGATACGCGACAAGTTGAAGAGATTCTATCTAAAAAAGACAACAAATTACATGGGAGTTATAAAAGTATTATGTTGAACAATCTTAGTGTTATTTGAATGAATATGATGTCTCATCTACTGACAAGACGCCAGAGCAACATGTCAAATGTCTTTGGACATGACATGTTTATAATTACATAAGATATCATATGTCTGCGGAGGCTTTTACAGTGAGAAGTCATGTAATGAACACCCACGTTTTATTGACTATTAGTCTACAGAAAAGATCAATATAGTCAAAAGCAGAAAAATACCATCATTACATTACGATGAAGAAGTTAACTTATTATGTTATCATTTTTAGCTCATCTGGCCTGTAAGGCCCGATGTGCTTATGGCATGGCATGGTGTCCGGCGTCCGTCCGTCCGTCTGTCCGTCCATCCGTCCGTAAACTTTGTGGAATTTCAACTTCTTCTCCAGAACCATAAGGCCTAAAAAGCTGACACTTTGTGTACAGACTCCTTTGCTAGTGAGGATTATAAATTGTAGCTTCGGTAGCCCTGTGACCCCAAATAAGGGCCACAGGGGCCACGCCCTAAAAACCTTTTTTCATCTATTTCTCCAGAAGCATAAGGCCTAGAAAGCTGACACTTTGTGTACAGACTCCTTGGCTAGTGAGGATTATAAATTGTAGCTTTGGTGGCCCTGTGACCCCCTTATAAGGGCCACAGGTGTCACGCCCTAAAAACCTATTTTCATCTTCTGCTCCAGCACCATGAGGCCTAGAAAGCTGAAACTTAGTTTGCAGACTCCTTGACTGGTGAAGATTATAAATCGTAGCTTTGATGGCCGTGTGACCCCTAATAAGGGCCACATGGGCCACGCCCTAAAAGCCTATTTTCATCTTCGTCTTCAGAACCATGAGGCCTAGAAAGCTGAAACTTTGTGTATAGCCTCTTTGAAGACTGAAGATTATAAATCGTAGCTTTGGTGGCCCTGTGACCCCTAATAAGGGCCACAGGGGCCACACCCTAAAAACCTATTTTCATCGTCTTTTCCAGAAGGATAAGGCCTAGAAAGCTAAAACTTTGTGTACAGGCTCCTTGACTAGTGAGGATTATGGTATCTTTGGTGACCATGTGGCCCCTAATAAAGGCAACAGGAACGTCCTTCAAATCTATTTTCATCTTCTTCTCCTGAAGTATAAGGCCTAGAAAACTGAAACTTGTCGCTAATATACTTAATTTTATGATTGGTGCCCCTGTGACCTCTACAAAGGGGGAATCACATTGGCCACACTCTACAGCATAATTGATGATGAAGCATGATGAGCTACAGAGCCAATGGCTCTATTTTAAAAAAAAAGCATCGCTATTATGTATGGAGATTTATACCCAAGCAGATGTATTATCAATTATTTTGCACCATATGATATTTTCCAATCGAGTGTGATGGTAATATTGTGTTACTGACAGGATTGTTTAAAATACATTATGACATCTTAGATTAGTTTTTATGCATGCTACCGGAAGCCGCTGTTGCGCTATAGCAATAGCTCTAGTAGAAGTTCCCCAACACTTTGATGTAATGTTTTTTTCATCAACCAACCAGCTGAATTACATACGTGACGATATCGTAATTAATACAGCATGACATGTTTCATCCATCCCCAATCTCCGACAACCTAAAAAAGCATTAAATACACAGTTTAAGTCAAAATATCACTATTACGTCCTGAATTTGTTTGTTTTCAACAGCGTTGTTTTCCGAAGAAAAGTTAACATTTTAGAATTTGGATGGCCACTTTAATGAAACAGAACCAGTCTGCATGAATGAATAAAAAGAGTCCCGTAGTGTGGTTATTTTCTATTATTTCTATTCCTGCCAAATTGTCAGACCTGCACTTATTTGGATGTTACTGCTGTTGGATATTTTACTGATATTGATATCTTTACCATATGACTTTTTGAGATTATGAGGAATCGAAATATCGACATGAATTGTCTACTTCACTTTCAGTAATGATGAGATTCAAGGTTTTTGTATAAAGGGGTTTTGCATGATGCAAGAAAACATGATTAGCATTTGTATATAACGTTTCTGTTTTTGAAGAAATACAAAATAATCCATCGATATATGGACAAAATTATATTTGAAAGTGAACAAAAGAAAGGTACCATTGTAAAGTGTGTGATCAGTCTCGATAACTATACATGTATATCATTAGACACAATGTAGGTTGACATTACTGAACTATCGAGATAGCCAGGTACCTAAAAACTTACCATCAGGAGATGTCAGAAAGAAATATACAAAGCTCTGTCTCAGAAGGATAATCCTGATTGAAATGACGTACATTGTAAGTAAGATTATTCAAAATGATAGAGAGTGAGATTATTTCAAGTGAAAACTCAAATATACCAATAAACACCATTTTAATAACCAAGTTACTGTTCTTAATGAATAAATGACAGGTGAACAACAACCGGAATCCCCAGTACATTGACTTGTTTAATCATCCAATTCTAACAACTCGTTCTCCATAATTTCAAATCAAATTTTATGTGTCAATATATAATTTGAAATATTCCACTTCAAAAAGAATTATCTTGTTGTAGATGTCCTAGAGATTTTACATTCATGGAAGACATAACCTTGTTACAAACCCTTCATGTGGCTGATGATGTGAACCATCATACACACGGTTGTTTGAAATGACTGTAGCATCTGGGCTCACAGTGACTGGTGCAAACAAAGTACCTGTAGAATAGACAACTTGTATCATTCTGGTGTATTGTTGGTATGCTGTTGGTATGAGTAGCTGGGTCTCCAAACGTTCAAAAAATTAAAGAAATGATAATTGATTTTAGGAGAACAAAGTCAACATTAGAGTCTGTGTGTATTGATGGAAATGTTATAGAAAGAGTAAATGAATATAAATACTTAGGTACTATCATTGCTTCTAAACTCTCTTGGAATGAGAATACTGAGAAGATATATAAGAAAGGAAAACAACGTTTACATTTCTTGTGGAAACTGAAACACTTTACAATTGATCAAACCATCATGATGTTGTTTTACAGAACTTTCATTCAAAGTGTCCTTACATTTAACTTTTTAAGTTGGTTTGGGAATCTGTCTGTTCAAAATAGAAACAAATTGTCCAAAATCTTGAATACTGCATCAAAGATTATGGGGCCTCCCATTGAAACGATCGGCAGTTTTTATAGGAGGCAGTTATCAAAAAAAGGAAAACAAATTTTGGGGGATTCTACCCATCCACTTTTCTTGGAATTTTCAACATTATCTTCCGGACGTAGGCTTCGTATGCCGACTTCTCGAACAAACAGGTTCCGCCAATCGTTCATTCCGTGCAGCAATTGAGCCAAATCATGATCACGAAATTTCCGAAAATGAAATACTAGTAGATTTCTTTCCCTGGTAACTTTCTTGTTATGTTACCCTAACAACAAAAAGCTGTCATTTAATAACTTCAAATGCGAACCTAACGAAGTCATTTGGCGACAGGTGAATATATTTAAATTAACTTCCTGATTTATGTTATTAATTTCATTGACAGTTTGTCTCTTTGAATTATTTATTCTATTAGCTAGCGGAATAGACTCATTTAAATTATCAATCATATGTTCCCTAAACTGATTTCTTTGATGAAAGGAATAAGGGTTGAAAAATTATGAACGAAATAAGTTATCAATTCAGCTAATGGAAATATGACATGAAGTAATGAATTTTTTTTTAAATGAATCAGTTTTGATATTGTGCGTGACCTAGTAGATAGACAATGTTTTGAACATCGGAAACTAATTGATTCTAGCAAATAGAATTGAAGAAAAAAATAAAGACAATCCGCCTTGAGCAACCACTAGTGGGTGGATATGTGCGCTATATAAATATCCTTATATATATATAATCCAACTTTTTTCGCATATTTTTCATGATCTTGCACACCAAACCTTGTGTTAGGTAGTTACAAGTTACAAATGATTGGGACTCTGTTTTCATGTCAATTCAATCTTCCATTTGAGTCAGATTCAGCTTATGTCAGTTACTATATCATTTTGTCAATACGAATTATTTCTTACCGGGGCAGGATCACGTTTTTAGAGTGAATATAAGGTGATGTCAGGAAAATAAAAATTAATGGTTCCAATTGAAAGACAATGTATTCAAACTAAATTAAGCAGTAATAAATCAAATATGAAATGTAACGTTTAACCATGCGATTCCTTTTTCTTATGCAAAATCAATAAAGGTGTTCACAAAAAATGGCCGCCAATGAATTTTATGTGAATATTCATGCTTTGTCCTCTGACTATGGCTGATTGGCTTGTGTAATGAGATTTATGACACTGTCATGATAATATATTTAGCATCAACATGCAATTATCAGTGAAAATTTTAAAATATAAAATTATCAAAAAACGTGCTACTGCCCCTTTAAACATAGTACATAGGAATTTTGTTTTTCTGTAATATAACAGTTGTGTACTTCGATAGAAAGAAAATTATAGTGTCACACTAGATGTAAAAAAGGAATATTTGTTATGTTTATAAATAACACTGAAATCAATACTTGTTTTTCCCAAACACTAAGTATATCTTAAGTTACTTGTGGTGTTTTTGTTATGTTTCCTTGTCGTCAATTCAGCTACAGGCAACACCTGCTTAAGCATAAAACTCTCTAATTACATGTATTTGTGTCAATTAGGACAACTGAACCATTAGACAAGAAGTCTTTATTGTGTCAGGTCCATGATTGGGATGTTGGTTATGATAAAGAGAGGTTTAGATGTTCTTTATTGTATCAATATCCTAATATTTCTAGACAAATCTATTCCCTTCATCATGTAGGTGGAACATTAACAAGCAGGACGCAGACTGTATATATACATAGATGAATATATTTGTGTTCGAGAACACAGTCATACAGGTGGACAGTTATCTATAATAAATTTATTTTAGATATATATTGAATTGATTCTAATTGAAGGGCAACTTCTACTACGAATAGTAATAATAATGAGATTTAAAATGCTTTAAATTGACAACGTCATGAATTCAATGTTGCGTGACCCCCTGATAAAAATATTAAGATCTGTGCAAGACGTAATTCGCTGACAAGAATCCCTGGGGTTCTAAGTATAAACAAATGGGAAGACAATATCTGACTGAGATGAACTGCCACTCAAAAAACAAAATATCCTTTCTAGCTCAGATACGGTGTTTATCAAGGGTTCAGATAAATGTGGACAACGCATTGCCAGAAACATGTTTCAGTTGCTTTAACACAATTTCCCTAATCATTCACTCAATCAACCAATTCTTTATTTTAGTATGAAGGCCATCGGACCCATATACATACATATCTTATATATCAACAAAGTGTTTACAACCCCAACTGCATAAACATTAATGCAAATTAACCGATATAATAACATTTGGACCTAAGATAATAAATGAAATATAAAAGAATATTTTACATGCTATGCAAAATATATAACTCTGACTAAAAACATTATCGTTCCTGTAGTATCTTACATCATCGTTCATATGATTACAGAACATCTGTAAAAAATTACATTGTTTTTTGTACGTAGGTTCTTAGAATTCAACATATCTGACTGACGTGTTTCATAATAATTTTTGCACATTGATGAAATTAAACCTGCAGGTAGAATGGTATTCATCTTATATCTTATGTCGATGAGATTAAATTTAAGAAATAGAGTAGCCCTAACCATCATGTGTTTTGCAATAAAGTATAGTTTTGCCCTGAACTATTATAGTTAAAGCATGAGGCCGAAGGCCGAATGGTTTGACGTTATAATAGTTCAGGGCAAAACTATACTTTATTGCAAAACACATGATGGTTAGGGCTACTCTATTTCTTTTCTAGTATGTCAATTTGAACTCGCTTAAGCTACTTCTACTCCAAAATAAACATATTTTGTAAATCACATTCGCCCGCAAATTGAAAGTCCTCAGTCGGGGCCAGGACCAGTGACGTCATAGCCGATTGTTATTGACGTCATGAGCCATTGTTGCGTGACGTCACTCAAAAACTATACTTTATTGCTGAATAAAGGGTGGGCGGCGCCTTTGATCTTTACCGGAACAATACTAGAAAACATTTTATTAGCTCTGTAAGCCACTCTGAATTGTTTTTATTTAAATCCAGGAAGTAAAGATAAAAAGATAGGGAACATTTTACATTGGGTGACTAAGGTCCAAACTTTACACATAATAAGTTGAAAGAGGATTTTTTGGGATTATCTGATATCTTTATAACCAAACAATTCCGAAGAATACAGTAATATGAATAGAATTTGGCTTTCCAATAATTTACAAAACGATATCGAGAGATAATATACCTATGTTTTCAAATCCAGTTCCTTTGATTGAACAGTCTATGAGTAACTTCACTTCTGTCATTTTACCGCAAGCTAAGGAAAGGTAGCATATGCTTGTGGCTAAAGCCTTCTAAAGCAATTATCCTAGTTTCATCACGTGGTTTACAATACCAGCTGGTATCTTGCAAGTAACATTTTAGGTCTGCGTATTATTGCTTTAGTAATCAGAAAGGCAATGTCCTGAACATAGAAATCTAATCAGTCTTACTAATGATATCATTGTAATGACACAGACAAACCAATTATCTCATCCTAAGATCATTTTCAAATTATGCTGATGTAGTCACACATTGACTATAAAAAAAACTCTTATAAAGTCAACCAAAGTTCAGTGTTCTTATGTTCTTGTAAATGAATTACAAGTTACTAGTATTTTCATTATGCAGCACCATGTGCTTTTCCCCCTAGGATATACAACATATGATTAGTACTTGTGCCCTCTAGAAATCTTATTTAAGATATGATCAACTTTCTTTGGACGAAATTAATTAAACCAACCTGTTCATATTTCTGTTCTCATCATTTCATCTGCATTATTCTCGTCTAAACTAGAAAGTTTTCCAGTGTACTCATATCGGTTGGCTGATATTACCTTGGTACTTGTTTTTATCATATCCCCAAAGGCTATCAAAGTGTACATGTAATGATTAAACCAATATAAATCTAGCTAGAAATATCATATTTCTTCTATACTAAAATGAACTCGAAAACCAAAGTTCTTGAGATACAATTTTTTCCACATAGGTAGATCAAATCATAAAATGTTGATTCAACCTGTCATAGTAGTAACCTTATGTGTCGAAAGAATAGAGTTTGTGGACTAGAAAGCCTGATTGGACGCAATCTTATTATTCAAGGTAAAATCCTTAGGACTAGAACATGTACAACCCTTTCAATGCGAGAAGTGTTTTCATAGGCTGAAATTTTTCGCTCGGGGAAACTGCAAAATACCAGAGATCGTTTTTGAAAAAGGTAGGACGACAATTGTTTGGCTTTATGACCTTTTTGTGGGAGAGTACGTTAAAGGTTTACCAAAGTAAAATCCTCAAAGTCCTTGTAATTTTGTTTTGTGACCTTTTAGGGATACTATAAGGTGATGTCAGGAAAATGACAACACATGGTTCCAATTGAAAGATAATGTATTCAAACTACATGTATATGAAGCAGTAATAAATCAAATATATAATGTAAAGTTCAGGCATGATTTACCCTTTTCTTACACAAAACGAATTAAAGGTGTTCCCACTAAAATGGGCGCCAATGGACTTTTGACACTTTCAAAATAATACATTTAGCATTAGCGTACAATGATCAGTGAAAACTTGAAAACATGATATTTTCAAAAACCGTGCCTGCCCCTTTGAAATTTTAAGAGCTATATACTTGAACTCTTTGACAGGAACTTTGTTTAACACCCTAGGCATTAGCTTTAGAAAAGTCTTTACTTTCAATGAGCAGACAAATGTTTTCCCAACTTACCCAATCTTTTATATTTTAAGTATGAAGAGATTTCATTCATGAATTTCGTCTCAAGGCAACTTTCCCAAGGACGGTACCACCACTTATATGTGAAACCTTAAACAATTGTTGTAAATGCTTTCATTTATTCTATGAGTTCATTTTCTTTTGATATTTTCCCTTTAGAATCAAAATCAATGTACACATTTTTCACTAATACCAGTATTTTCAACAGGTTTAACACATCTGAAAATCACAATGACGCTGTAAATCTCAACCTTTATTCAGTATTTGCCATTGTCAATTATCATCTGAAAATGCAAAATGGACGTATCATGTAAATAACACTAGTGCAAATGTAAATGTGTGAAATTGCTAACAGAATGATAGGGGAAAATTATTATATCATTGAAATGTTTACACAAATATAACTAAGTTCATAGGGAAATCTTAAGATATTTGAATAAACTAGGAGATAAGATTTACATGAACAAACACCAACCATGACAGGAATTGTTTCCGATTTGTTGAGCAATAGTGACAAGATTTAATCCTTATGTGTAAAGTTGTCGACATTGAATTGCCCCTTTCACCCTTAATTGTTGTATTGTTATTTGACTTATGAAATATTCTTCATATTAATGTTAAATAATGCTACCTAAACGTAGTACATGTATAGGACAAAGGATTGTATCTGACATGGATGATATTTTGATCAAAAAGTTATGTATATTGGTACATTTATTTATGACAGTAGCATTATTTATAGACACCTCATTCAAGGGAGGTTTAAGAAAAATAAATACAATAAATACTTTACTGCTTTAACAGTTTGAGAAGGACAGTAAGCATGCTGTTGCATGTATGACCTTGAATGTGATTATGTACTTCTCGTTGCCTATCAATGAATCATGATTCTCACGAGGTAGTAATAACACATACGGAAATGTGCCGTGACGTTAAGTTCAATGTCAATGTGTTGTTTCTGTTACATTTAGAACAAGAACAAACATGAGATCGTAAATCCTTAAATAAATACTTTCTTAAAGTAGGAAGAAAGCTCTAAATGTAATCATGTATGCTAAATGTGTTAGTGATTTATATACATACTTTTTCTGATTGACATGGCTTTGCATCAGTACAGAGAGGAGAAGTGTGGTTTTGGTAGAAAATTTGCAAATATTTTAAAACATATTATTTGTTATTACCTATAATGGTAGTAGCAGGTGAGGTGAGAGTACTATCAATGTCCCACTTTATAACACTTTTATGAAACGTGTGAGTGGTTTGGTATTTGATGAGCGAAAGCAAGTCAATACAGATATATACAATATCGCATAAGTCTCACATTCCCAATAATAGTAGTTACATGTGTATGTCTTAAGAAACAGTTTCATTGTCAAAATATGACTTCTGAAAGTGATGTAGATCTTATCCTCAAGTCTTGGCTATGTTTGAAGTGCGTTCAGAAATGACCATTGCTCGGTACAAATAGTAATCATGAACCTGGGATGTTGGGATTCTATTTCAGATTTAGAAAATGTTACATAAGACACAGGACAGAACGACAATTCTTACATGACAGTACAACTATTTTGGTGCATCGGCTTCTTGCTGTTAATGTTGTATGATCTGATAACATAAGCGAAATTAACAATATCAGCATACTGTCTTAAGTTTGAGGAAGTTTAAATTATTTCTTAACGTCACAACATAAAATCTGTAAATAATATAGAATATAAAGTACACCTAAAAAAGCGCCAATCTCCAGGCGCTCACGGCCTGCTCATGTAACTTTTGTTAAATGTAAAGCCAAAGAAAGTATTCATCATCATTCATGTGAGCATTGATCACATCCTATTAAATCTTTGGGAGATTATATCTGCAAGATCTTAATCGGATATTAAATCAAGTCATGCAAGCTTTGATCAAATGAAAGGTGTCCGAGGCTTTGGTCAGAAAATGTCCAATTCGGAACTACCAGTCCATCCCTTTTGGGTATGATGTCTCATCTGCGATGAAAAGACTGCATTTAAGGTCATTTAAACAAGTGTACTGAGAACATGACTGTTAGGGTCACTGAGTTGAGGAATGGAAGGTCAGGTTAACTTATGTAGAAAATGATTTCCTCAGATATCAATTGTTGTATTCCTCAAAACAGAAAATATGAATAAAGCCGAACTGTGTTCATATTGAAAAGCTGCTACTTTCATTTGCTAAGGAATTAAGTTTAAGTCATAATATTTTCATGTTGTTCTTAATGTATTTTGAAAAAAAGACATGTTTGGTATCTTAAAAACAAAATATGTAAAACTATTTCCATCCACGTAATGATTCAAGTATCAGGCATGTAATGGGTTGACACCACTGTTACAGTTTGGCACATTCACATTTTAAACAGTTACTGGAAATTACATTTAAATGAAATACTCTTTCAAATAAGATGAGTAACGACTTTGAATGAGGGAAATTGAATACTGTAAACACCGCCCCCCCCCCCCCCCCCCCCCCCCCTACCTATTTAGCTCGCTAAAACTCACATATGAACTTACTACGAAAATGTTTAAATCGGTAATTCCCGGAAATATGCTGATGACAGGAAACAGTAAACAGCGAAATTGGATCCATTTCTGTCTTTTACTCTTCCAGTTCCAGCTAAAATCGACTGTAAATACAGGAAACCCTTGAGACAAGGTCCTTAAGTTAATGACATCCAATTGTGAAATTAAGAACTTGAATCTGCAAGAATAATAATTAAAAAGTGTTATCAGAACCTATTACAGCTACTGTATAAACCCTTTCCATTCAAAAACTAAACATTAAATTGTTAATAATAATGATAATGTAAATAATGTGATGTAATGACAACTTAACTATATATCTTCACTTTCGACATGCAATTTACTATATTTGTTTCAATTTGTCAATTCTAGTTCATCCTTATGAATCTCATCACATTTACTGCCAATAGTTCCCCGAATTAAGTCGACTAGAAAAACCCTATGCGCTCCCTTTACCTGATGTTACAAACTTCTCAACTTTGAACTGCAACAATCACTATTGAACAGATTAAACACTTTAAGTTAACAAGACCTTATTCACATGAGAAATAAATAGATCGCCATCTTGGCAACTAAACATGTTAAAGTAGAAGGAGACGATGATAAATAGCAATTCATCAACATAACAATATTAATGATTAATGAATATTAAAAATTAACATTTATTATGTTTGTAGTAATTTTATTTGATAATAACCTAAGTACAGGTAGCATATTTTTATAAGTAATAACGTAATTCAATTTGCGTTTGAAATAGAAAACCAAATAACATAAGAAAGAAAATAATTGATATCTGCAATATATGTAAAAATTGCATATTTTTTTCAAATGCCAAATGATTCTAGTTAGACATTGAATTCCTCACTTTATGAATGTAAAACGCAGAACATGATATCTGACTGAGTTTTTAATACCTGTATTTAAAGAGACAGAGTTTGTTGATAGGATCACATATGTCAATTTTTGAAATCGATGTTATTACACCGGGAACCACTTTCTGTTACTGAAAATAAAAAGTTTAAGGTCAATCAGTACATAAGAGCGAAAATACGGCCATTCAAAGTCGAGATTTTGATCAAAAACCAGACAATGTGACTCGAGTGGCGAGCGCAAATTCGCCAAACGTAATTTTGAAACCTTGTCATAAGCTGACATGAAGATATATTCGATTCAATAGTGTTTATTAGGTATTGTGACTAATAGGTAGTTTAATTGGATGCATAATTTCGAATATTAAACATATTTGAGATGTTGTCTTGATATTATGCATAAACGGATATATTTGCAAGTTCAGTGATGAGATATGAACTTCAATCAGCATATTAGATATTTTGTAGCTTATCAAAACCAGATGAAATCTTAAGAAAGATACTCTGTGTCACTTTAAGGGAAATGGTTTTGCATTTGTGAATTATTAACCCTCCTTGATGAATTTCATTTTGATTATTCAATTATTGATTTCGTCAAAATAATGTAATTTGTAGGTGCTAGTTTTACCTTGACTTTTAGAAGAAGGCATGAAATATAATTAATAAGAAAAATGTTACATTTGCCAACTGGATCAATATCTTGGTAATAATGGACACATTGTGTCTTGGATTTAAAATGATATAGAATCTCTTAAATGATTTTTCTCCAAATTTAGCAAATTCATTACTAACAATAATAGGACTTTCTTGTGTAACAGTAAAACGAATAGTTGTCATTTGCTAACTTTTCATGTTGTCATGCAAGCTCACATTAAACGTAATCATACCATTGTAATCATTACGTTTTAATTAACTTCCTGATTTCTCCCTCCATAATTGACATTCTAGTCTCCTGACAATTATTTGTTCTATTAACTAACGTTTAATGATTAATGCAAAATTACCTGTTCCCTGATTTCTTTGATGGGAGGAATCATGTTTGAAGAAAAATAAGTTTTCTCTTTCATTTGAGTCAGTGAGTCAGTAAGGAAGACGTATCTAGCTTAAACGTTTGCAATAGTAAGTTAAACAATCTTGTAATTAATTTGTCAATGTTATTTTGAATTGCAAAAGTATAAGTCCTATTTTCAAGTTTCATAATATGAAAACGGTCATACAATACAAATGTACGAATAATCATACAAAAAGACTAACTTACAAAAACAACTTTGCTTTAACATTTGTATAATCAGCCATTTATGTTAAATATTATTAAGTTTTATCACCAATAGAACGGAATATCATACAGTGTCACTGTAAAGAATTAAAGTGACAACTTCTATAATGATTATTCACTATCTTTGTTAGCAAAAGTTGGCTGTACCAAACACAAGCATGTTTTGTCTAGAGGTGTTGTTATTGTTTCTCTGTGTGAAGTTAAAACATACACGATCACTGTGTAGGCTATAAGCATCATCGTGAAATTCCTGCCTATCTATGAACACATGATTGATAAAAGGGTTTGTCAAGACGAATTATACTCTTATTATGATAGTCTGTAGAAATGTTAACATTTTAATAAACTGTTTGCGTTTTTATATAAAATGGAATTTATTTTTAACGTTTCAATAATAAACTGAACTAACATGTTGTGCTTGTCAAATCTCATTGACTTGAAATATTTTAATTTCTACTTGTAAATAAGAGGTAAATGTAAATGATATAGATGTTACTTTCATCACAGGGATGGAATTTACCCAACCATTGTAATTCACTGTGATTGGGTAAGAATTGATGAGACAACTTTGCCTATTGACATGTCAAGGTTTCCCCCTACTTGATTTCAGATATGTTCTTCTTTCTTGATCAACAGCAGACAAAACCAAGCACTCTCTTCTCAAGATAACTTTCCCCTAGGACAAGTTCGATGGCTCAAACAAACCTGAAACTCATGTTGTAAATGCTTTTCGATTCTATGAGTTCATTTTCTTTTGTTATTTTTTTTCCTTTAGAAACAGAATCAATAAACGCACATTTCCCGCTAGTACAAACAAAGCCCAAGGTTTTACACTACTGGAAATCACAATGACGTTGTAGTTCTCGACTCCTTATTTTATTTGGCAATGTACATTATAATCTGAAACTACAAAATGGATTGATCATGAAAATTACCCCTGTGATCATGTAAACGAGTGATTTAATGAAAACATATTGATAGATGGTAATAATATAAGTTATACCATTCAGAGGCGGGGTGCACGGGGAGATATCCGCCTCTAGCTTGGTGTTATGGGACGAGCCGAAGTCATAATTATAGTTTGTTTAAAGCTACATATCGGTCGATCAAAAATAACTACCTCGATCATGTGTTCGAGGTAACATACATTGTACATTTCAAGACGCTCAATCTTCATGCTTTTTTCATGCTTTTTACGTGCCGGGGTATAATGATTTATTACCCTGCTCAAGAGGGCGATATAAGTATTTATTCAGGGTCACGTGGACCAATCAGATATCGAGATTCTTACATGAGGTAGGATAATGCTCCATGTGACTCAACATACATTGAATGTAACAAAAATATCCCCTAAACTGTGCAATAGTTCTTGTAATCAATGAACAAAATACACTGTTTAATTTTGGATCAAATATTTTGCAACAGTACAGAATGAACAATTTTGAAATTGACTGACTAGCTTGATGATAATAATGAAATAATGAGATATTTGTATAAATTCAAGATCCTCCAGACCATAAAGCTGACAATACATTACGGATGTCAAGTCATTTGCAATAGTCAGTTCTTGGGCGAAATTATCTTATTATATTAACGGTGCCTTTTGTTTTAAGATATTCTATGCAACGTCATCATTTTAGGATATGTTGAAATTAAAAACGTGAAATACTTTTCAGACAACTGAGTGATTTTTTATTTGTAAATTTTCCCCGCAAAGGGACACATAGAGGTGACATGCCTTCACAATTTTGGAATAATGTATCACTTCACCTCAGATAAATGGCAAATTCTTTAAAATGTATGTCCTCTTGTTAAACATTGTAACATCAAACTTAGACCATGCTTACTAGTATGGTGCCCCTGAAATAGATGAGGCAATAAAATGCCAAATTTCAGATTCCTCGTTCCTATATTTGTGTGAAATTGACAACATAGAAATCCATCTGCACAATAAATTGTTGAAAAGCTCGCTTATTTTTTCAAAATGTAATGGAAGTCTAAAAGTAACAGCGTCTATGCCAGCATTAAACTAATGAGTCATCACATTTAATAGATCGTTAATTAGTCATGTGAAACAACAATGAACTTTTAAGTCCAGTTGTCCCTACCTTTAACCGTAGATACGTTGCAGATTTTCTTTCATTTAATGGACTTAAAGTGTAGACAAAAAGTGTGGGGGAAAAACGATTATGGTTTAGATGAGAAATTCATTTCAAGTCTCAATTCAAGTTAAGTTGCATCAGAGAAGATGCAAAGCGCAATACCACCTCAAGATAAGTTATTTTATACTTGTGTGGTCACGCAACTTATTTGATGTATTTTGTCACATATTTGATGAAAAACATTTATTAAACTGACAGCAGTTAAAATTCTGTGTGCGTCTTCCTTTTCCCTTTGACCTTGAAACCAGTCAGGTTGTACTATGGCAAAATGTATTTTTTTGTAACAAAAACATTAAGGGTTGTGTTGCTGATGTTGGTAATTTTAACCACATGATTTCAATTTCATTCATTCATGTTCGTTTTGGTCCCCAATAGATAGATTCAGTAATGTCAAATGGTTGTTTTATAAAATAAATGTAGTACCGTAAATATCTAGAACTATCTATAACTTTAATTGTCGACATTTGAAATTTGGAATTTGCCCTTTATCTGAGAATGAGTGGTACATGTATACATCAAAATTACAAGAAGATTGTCATAAGAAGTTTCCACTTTCCTCCTGAAAGTATGATTTGACAATTTTTTATAAAAGTATCGGCAAATATTGTAAATATATATTGGTCTTTCATATAATTACAGCTGCGTATCTTAAGTTTGTTCACTTACCTGCGTTTTTAGTGCAAATATAATGTAAATTGGAATGTCTTTGAGGCATCCTAGCATTGCCAAAACGAAACAGATAATGTTGAAATTTGAGATTTCTAAGTTAACATTCAGTTTGCGTTAACATATCGGTATGTCATACCTTATGGTAAACCGTAGCTAATTTGGCAGGCCATTGACATGACAGGGTCAAAATGTGGTATTTTTCTCTACAAAATCCTTCATAAGTGATCAATGGCTTTAAAACTAAATCATATTAAAATTTTGTCTATTTGCATTAATGCAATGTACTTGTACTGATTTCTTTCTTACAGAATTTATATGGAATATTTAAATCGAAATGAAAGAAAATCTGAATTTTACAAATATGACCCCCATCTGTCTATTAACTCATGCCAAATATCTAAATTCAGTATTAGTGACATTACGATCCCAAAACATGATTTAGGAATGATGATTTCACTAATGGATAATTGGTTGTCGTTTGTACATGTAGGTGCTCCTGGAGTTATATAATTGACGTCAAAACGAAACCAAATTTAAATTAAAGTTGCACTAAGATACACAAGCAAGTGAACAAACTTAAGGTACGCAGCTGTACATTGTTTTCGAAAAGGTTATTCAAGAAATAAAATATTCAATTGTCGATTAATCTATAAAGCAAACGAAACATACGTGTTTAATACCTACTTCCCATATCTGTAATAACCTACATGTTAGATAGAAATCAGCTGACAATACAGAGTATCACTATCTAAAGGGGTAGTAAAGCACGTGTTTAGGTCAAATAGAAGCTGATATCAGGAGAATGAAAATTAATGGTTCAAATTGAAAGACGATGTATTTAAACAAAATGATATTATATGATTATATATTATGTAACATTCAGCCATGCGATTCCTTTTTCTTACACAATATGAATTAAAAGTGTTCACACAAAAAAGGCCGCCAATGCACATTTTGTGAATCTTTATAATGTTTTCTCTGACAATGGATGATTGGTTTCTGTAATGAGATTTTTAACACTATCAAACAAATAAATTTAGCAATAACGTACAATTATCAGTGAAAAAAAATCCAAATATTCAATTTAAAAAAAAAACGTGCTACTACCCCTTTAAAGTTGAAAAATGTTAGACACACTCTGGATCCATGATCTCATCAAATCGAAGGAAAGGTAAATGTGATATTTACTTGTCACGTCTGACGTCAGAAATAATCTCTCCTTGGGACAAAATATCATGTTATTGAACAATATTTATGTAGTAATTGTTCTTTTAAACTACATGCATTGCATAAATCTGATTTTGAATCCCGTGTATCTTGGTTCAAGGGTTACAATGTAGTAAAGTACATTTTTGCAGCCCAAGCAGTTTGACTTTACAAAATCAGAAGAAACTGTCGATGAAACGCTTCGCCCATATAGTAGGTCACAAGATAGTGTCTGTTTTGATGACAATATGGACATAACTGGATGATATTTTTATCAAGTAGTGATGGATAGATCAACTTAATTATGGCCTTTAATCAAAATAAATCTGAAAGTTTCTAGCGTTTTAAGGCATTTAATCACACGGAGATGTTTAGCTCAAGATGTTATTCTCCATACACAAATAGGTTATGAAGATTAGACTGTAGAAGTTTCACTGTAAAACAGTTTGAGAAGGAGAATAAGCATACTTGTAACATGACGAGCACAGATATGATTAAGTAATTTGAAGCTACATACTTCATACTGCGTGTCATTGAACCATGACTCAAATGAGGTAGTGATCACAAAGTTAAGGAAATGTACTGTGCAGTTTAGTTCAAATTCAATGTTTGATTTGTATATTTGGGGAACAACAACAAACATGATCGTAAATCGTCAAATAAAGACTTTCTTCAAGAAGGGAGTTACCTCAAAATGTAATTGAGTATACTAAATGTGTTTTTGATTGCAGATACTTTTTAGTTTTTCTGATTGGCATGAAGTGCAGCACGACCGTACATATGCCTATCATCATGTTCCTGTATTCGCTTTATGTTAGAGGAAAGGCTATTACAGTTACAGCTGTTTTTGTTTTGAAAGCATACTGAAAAAAAAAGCTCCCTCACATGCCCGTCGAATATGCAGTCTTATTTAATTAAGCAATTTAAGTCATGAAAACGCAAACTAATAGCTATGTGATTTACGTTCGATTTATATGCTGAAAAAACATCATAACTCTCTAAGAATCATAAAACCTCTGCTATCAAGCAGAAGACACTTGCCATACAATTTCTGAAACAGGTATCATACAACTTATGTGTTATATTGGAATATTATTCCAACGGCCACTTTTCTGAAACAACTTGTTTTTTCAATTACCGACACATATTTTCAAATAATTTCAATAAAGTCCTACAGTTGCATTACCAACGTTGATTTATGAACCTGCACATCTTAATGGATATATCAGGTAGTTTGTTACGATTTTTTAAACACGGTTACTCTTTAATTATATAACCTCACGTAGCAACCATTCACTGTATTATGCTATTTATCGCATAACCTACCCATTCGCAAATCAATACTTTTATTTGTAAAGGAGAAGTTTCATTGTCGAAATGTGATTTGCGAAAAATATTATAGATTTTATCCAAGAGCCGTGTCTATATTTGAATAGCGTGCACAAATGATCAATGCCCGGCATTGGTGACAAATAGGCTTAACGAATACCATTTGAGGACGAAGGATTGTCTGTTTTGCAAAATGTCTTGTGAACATGTTTAAAGAATTGGATTCTAGAATGAACAACATATGACATTTATACTCCCTAAGTTTGTGCTATAAAGTGATAATATTTTCTATTTTAGTTTTCTGCTTCTTGAGGTGAACAATAGAAAAAGTGCGAGGTCGAGTTGTATGTCTGTGGATGACAAATATACTCATCTGCAATATTTGTAAAGTTTAGTTGTATGTGTAGCATTGTATACTTTTAGACAAAACATTAATATCATAAAGCAACAACTGAGCCTGATATTTCAATACTCTGGGAGTGTAACATTTTACACATTTTATGATTTAAGAAATAACGCTTAATAAAACTGCATCTTTGCCTATTTAAAAGGAAATACCATGCTACATAGCCAATGTTGACAACAGTAGTGGAAGTTCTAAAGTTTTAAATTATCATTCAGTAACGTCACAAAATAAAACCATAAAGCTTTCATGTTTAATGAGAAACCAGGGGAATGATTCACCATCTTAAGAGGGAATTTTGTATTTTGTATTTCATGCACTTTGTCGACAATGCATCTCAAGGATGCTATCTGCAAGAATTAAACGGAAATCAAATCAAATCACGCAAATATTTATCTAATTGGAATTTTTCTATGCCTTTGGTCAGAAAATATCCATTGTGTTCATAACTAATCTAGTTGCTTTGGAGAAGGATGGCTAATCTGTAATGAAAAGCCTGCATTTATGGTAATTTTTAACAGGCGTAATGAGAACGTGAAAGCAGTAAGACTATTCGGGTTGCTTAGTTCGGATTTAACGACTAAGACCTCAAGGCAAGGTCAGGTTGACCCAGCACTTAGCTAAAGCCTAGAATGATTTTTCAGGTAACCGATTATTGCATTTTATGAAGCTGAAAAAAACAACCCCAGAATTGAATAGTTTTAGGTGTAGCGACAATTTTACATTTGGATAGAGAAGCCATTTATTTCTAAGATTTATATCATATACCGAATATTAAACGATTCAATTTAAATTTTGTACTCTATTTTTATAACATATGATATAGTGGAGCAAAGTGACACACAAAATATCAGCAATCTTATACCTTTATTGATTTACTGCTCTATTAATATTGTAAAATATGCATTGACATTCAACATTTGTGTAGGTGTCAAGTTTGCTTATTCATCTACTTTTGAGATCTTAATTCTAGCTACATATATTTAAGGATGCACAACGTTTATATTATGACATTTGTTTTGAGTCTATTTCATGATAAACCAATTAGACCTATAGCAAAAACATCCTTCTTTTGCTAGAACAACTACAAATTAAGATATGTATATGTCAAACAGGAGTGAGGTAATGTGTTGTTTATGCAAAATACAAATAAGATAAAAACATGTGCGACAAAAATAATGGAAGTATTGTAATGTTATGAAACCCTGCAGCATTGAGCGACCAAATAAGAAATTTACCAAAATTTCAAATACAAAATAGCTTTTCGTATAATATTTTGATTATCTTTATTAACCTATCGAGTTAAGCAGAAACCATTACATTCAATGACATGCCACCAATGATAACATTTTAATTGAAAATATTACATAAGATAGGATGAGTAACGAATTTGAATGAGGGAACGTCGAAGTGGCTTTCGACAATGTTTGCTTCATTGATTCTAAATCCATGATAGGTGCTGGTAATAGGAAACCGTTCACAGCAAGATTCGATCCGTTCTGTCTATGACTCCTCCAGTTCCAGCTAAATCGACCTAAAAAGAGGGAAACCCTTGAGACAATATCCTGAAAGTTTTGTCAATTACTCAATTAAAGCTCTTTAATATACACCAAATTTCAACTAAATGCCTATGTGCTGCCTCAACTTGATGTTATTAACGTCACACATGTCGTTTTCAAGATAGTGAACTCGAAGAAACATCTCTCAAACAGACACAACACTAATCAAACAGTAACTTATAATTAAGCTAAATTGAAAAAGACAGATATGCAATGTAGATTACCATCTAGGCAGTAATTTAACAAATAAAAAAAGACGAATACAATGGAAATAACAATTAATAAACTCAACAATATTTTTCAATTACGCTATCTTGGCTTATTTTTACTTAAAAGTTTTGGGGTTTTTCATCTCTGTTGTAAACAGCTAGACATCTTTGACTTTTAAAGTTCTGAAAACTTATGACATCAATTTCATATCGTCGATGTTTAGTGTATAAAGTTCTAGATTATTTGAATTCTCTGAAACAGGTAATATGAATAGATATCTTATCTCTATAAAAGTAAGATACATCCCATATTGCAATGGCTTGGAATTTTTATAATTCACCCATGGATTTAGAGATGTATTTAAATTCAGACAAAATTCAGGTCAGTCAAATGCTAATTTGAAAATAAAATATGGATTTAAAGATAAAAAGGAATGGCATTCCAGAGCCACTTGACACAGTCCAGGTCAGGCACGTTGTTATCATACTTGAAAAAGGCTCTAAACACTTTCCTAAGTATGATGTAGAATGTTTTACTTTACTTCCTTTCTCCTTGAAACTATTCTCCATTCTCAATGTGATCCTTACGTCATTTATAAATACTGCAGATGAGGTTAGTAAGAAATTTGATGATATGAAATATTTTAGAAATGTATTACAGAAGTTGGTTATGTGCGTTGAGTTTATCTCTCGTTTTTATCTGCAATAGATATGTGAACTCTTAAACTGTAGACTCTTATCGTCTATCAGTTTTCTTACATCAAATAACTTGAATCATCTTACCCTGCGTTTGATTACTTTATCAAATTTGCTATGATTGCCAAAGTCCCTTTTCGAAAAAGTAGGTCTAATATTGCTATCTCCTAATTTGATCAGTGCTGTTGGGAGCTTGATGATTCGTTTGGCGTTTCTGAGTTCTACAGATTCATGCTGTTTAAAAAAAAAGGATCAATAAGAATGATGCTAAAGTACTTTATTTTCTTTTAGTCCATACATCTAAATGTATATTACAAGATTTTGAAAACGAGTGTAAATATTGACTATCGGAGTACTTATTTCGTATGCCGTGTCATATGGCAAAATAAGAAGAAGAAGAAACGTTTATATCCAGACAACAGTGTTTTTTATTACAACAATATTTTGTAAATGAACACGAAACCATTCCCAAAAGGTTACAACCAAATACATAAATACAGACTTCCGAAAAAGTATAATGCATAGAAACAGTTTTTACTAAATAGTTTTCAGTATTATGGAATAAAGTTGTATTTTTACCTTGTTATTGTCTGAAAAAAGGCTTGATGCTTTGGTTTGAAACTGAGGCATGTGGAAAACAGAAACACACTTTGTTTATTGTTTGAGATGTCTCATGATGAATGGTGGATAGTATCAATTTATATTTGCTTCTCCAGAAAATGGATAAAGACAAAATTCAAATATTGAAATAATCATTTGGTGACATTTTGTTTTCTTTAAATGGAAATTATCTGCTTATATTTGAAGGTAATATAATTGAATTTTAAAGATAAAATGCTAAGGTATGTAAAGCAAAAATTAATTCAACTTATTCGACATGATATTAACAACATTGTAATGCTTGAAGAAAATTCTAAAGTGCATAGTGCGTTACATGTTTTGAAATATGAATCATATCGTTCACTCAATCACGTATATTCAATTTGCGTTTGAAATAGAAAACCAATAAGCATTAGGACACATTTGACATCTGCTAAATAAATCACATATCTGATTATCAAAAGCCAAATAATTGAATCAAGAAATTGCATTAATCACACGGTAAATTGAAGAAAAACAGAAAAGGAAATCTGAAGGAGTTTTGTTTCAGACAAATGTATTTCCGTTTTCTAAATATAACATATCTTCATTCTGCTCTGCGTATTTGATTTTTGATAAGTATTCTGCTCCAATGAACGTTGAAAAGTATGAACTATCTTTTTCTAAAATAAAAGCATCTCGTTTTGTGTAAATAAATCTTATTTAAATCATTTAATACTATTTTGCAAAGTTCATTGTTTATAATATCAAATTATAGATTTGAAGACTTGTCGAAGCAGTTTCCTACTGTTCATAGTAGATACATTAACAAATCGATAGTCTTTGTTTCTGAATTGTGTTTTGAGATCCACAGAAAACATAACCACACATTTTACATTTAACTCGAGAATTGACTCGAGACGTTGAAGTCCACAAATTCAACCAAAACATCATGGATATTTACTTTACTTTCTGTGGAACAAATCTTATGACAATGTTTACATCCTGAATTACAATTCAGTCACAGTTGCAAGTAACATGAAACAGCAAAAATAGTCATTCAATCTCTTTCTTTATTATATACTCATTTAATCTTAGGATAGTAATACAAGGGTGCAATACGGAATACGTCTTCAAATTCCGTATTGCACGGTAAATTCCGTATTGCGCGATTGCCGGTTCTACTTTTTTCAAACTTTGGCAATTCTCGCAACTTTCCGTACGTAACAATCATTTTCCTTATTTGAACATCGGATTTGACGTATCTCAATGCATTGGTAACAAACTTACTTTTTAACATGATATTGAGGAATAATAAAGTGAGGAAACTAGTGTTATCGTTAGTTAAGAAACTGCAAAATAAAACTCCGAGAACATCGCCAGCGACAGTTCGCCCTTATGACGTCATAGCCTTCAACGATCATGACGTCATTTCCATGGTGACGTCGTTTGAAAAAGGATCCTGTCGCTCGGAATCCTGAACTTACGTTTATCACATTAAGAACTTCATAAATAATTACTAAGGATAAACTTTTATCACTGTATTTTGTTTTCACACTTGAGAAATTTGCCTCTTACGTTCAACTACGCAAAATAAGGAAATAAAAAGCTGAGGTATCAAATCATCAGTCGAGCGTGATATAGGTGTTGCTGTGTTCTCATTATGTATCAATGCGCAGTGCGACGTCTCGGATTATTTAAGCAATTCATAATTACTTTTAAAAAGGTTTAAAAGAGAGTATATAATAAATACAGAACGTCATACGTGTGCATTTTGGTCGTTTGTATTGAACTCGAAAATGTCATGGACGCGGAGAAACAACTCGTTCTTCGAACTCGTTGTTCCTCCGCGTCCATGACATCTACTCGTTCAATACAAACGACCCAAATGCACACGTATGACGTTCTGTATATGACTTTAACTCTTCCACTTTCAGCTCCAATTTGCCAGAAACCATTAGGGAAAGATAAGGAGCTTGCATCTACGTCGACCAAGAGTCATTTTTAAACAGTAAGCAAGATCTTTTATCAGCTTTACATACATCAGTACAGATTGAAACACCCCCAGAACACTCTAAGCAAGATTTATAATTGTGGAAGACAATGGTCTCAGAGAAAGAAAAATCCAGACACTGACTGTATTTTCTCTTCAAGAAATACAGATAGTCAACAAGAATTACGACTGTTTAGGTAAACCTGTTGATATCTTTGTACTCTAGCAGACATCTTATACAGGTTCTAATACACAAACTTTACAAACAAGTTGTGACAGTTAGTTAATAACTTGGATGAATAATGACTGTTTCTAGTATCATCATTACTTTTAAGAGGTGTGTTGTTTGATATGGAAAACTGCTTGATAATTAATGTCTTTTTCATACTCCCATTGAAATTTACTCAACAAGTTGCAAGTGTTATCTATTCTGTAAATGGTCCACATATTCATATTGTTGGGTGAACATCTATGATATTCTTTCAAATTCAAGTCGTATCTATTAAAGCTGAACTGTGATTTATGAATATGGTCGAGTACTCTAAGTTCGTGAGTGTTGTAAGTTTGTGACATCATTTACATAGGTGCGAGCACATATCGGTGCGTGCGAGCACAAAACTCGAATACAAAATCTGAATCTTGTTTATCATGATTTAAAAACTCGGAAAAAAATCCATTGATACACCTTTCATTAGAATTGTATCAAGTTTTGTATCACCATGTCATTTTAATAGACATATACCCCTAAAAGTACACTTTATACTAACACCAAATTTCCTTATGTTTTAAAGTTAGCTCACAAAAATCTATTTCAAAATATTTTTCTGTCGTCTCCATTGCTTTGTAGGTCGTCTGCCAGCATGCCAACTAGCAAGTATGTTTGTCACAAAACTAATCTCATGAGGCCTGAAATGACTGCTATTCGATAGTCATTAAGTCAATCAGGAATTAAAATGTTTTATATCTCAAAACAAGTAGTTTTAATGAATTATTTAACACCATCAGTCATCTCAAAGACTATTATTTAACCACTGGCTATATATTTACATGTTTTATAAGTCAATGAATTTGTGAAGTTACTTCTGAATGAACTATTTGAAAGACAGATTTTATGGATTTTTTTCAGAAAAACTTCTGAAAAATAAATACATGTGGACTTTTCTTATCTCTTAAGTAACACAATATATTTAATTTGGAAACAAAGGCCCCTTTATTCTGATAGAAAGTGTTGCCAATTCAACAGATGACCACACTTCATTAAACACATTTAATTAGTCTGCAAGAAAATAGCATCATAGCCAAGATCACGAACTTGCAACATCAAGGCCACCTCACTCGTTTTTTGACAATACTTTTTCTCTTTGGTTCAAGCTTCCAAAATGTATGTAAATATCAATTTGATTTTGTTTATAAATTAAGAAAATGTTAAAATCTTTAGTAAAGCTTCAAACTTTAGTGACATGCAATCCTTGGAGAGAAATTCCACTTTGATGGTTAGGGTCACGAACTTCGAACATTCAAGGATACCTATTCAGTGTACTGAGGCTAAGGCAACGTTATAAATTGCAAATGGTAAAGTCTCAGTTCTCAAATTGTGTGCTATGGCAAACGTTGGTCTCAAAATTATGTATGCAGTTTACCTGTATCTGTATGCACGGTTTGTTCCGCTATATTAAACATATCTGATTCAATTTGTTATCTCTTTATCTGATCTTTCTCTTAAATTGTCTGGGAAAAAGTGGATTCCAAATATAGCTTTCCTGACCTTTTAGTAATTGTTTGCATATATTTCAAGTAGTCAGATTCAGATAACGGGAAAAAAACATTTGAATTTTGCATCTTTTATCAAATGAAATATTATAAAATCTGAATTATCATGAAGATCATACTCTTAAAACCTATAATAGGTAATAGGTAATAAAACAGTCATACATCCTTATCACCTTCAATTTACCCTCGATCAGATATTT
Organism: Steromphala cineraria; assembly: GCA_916613615.1. Classification (NCBI taxonomy): domain Eukaryota; kingdom Metazoa; phylum Mollusca; class Gastropoda; order Trochida; family Trochidae; genus Steromphala; species Steromphala cineraria. The sequence goes on from OU744730.1 coordinate 12,111,729, forward strand.
TAGAATTTGTTCCCTGTTCAACGATTCCCAATACTTAAAAGTGCAACGTCTATCACTGTTGTTTTTCTACACAAAGGTAGTAAGACTTTGTGCATTTAATATCGCCACCATTGTTTAAGTTCACGGACACGTAGTCCTACATACACATCACCCATCACAGCAAGTCTATATGACATCAATAAAACATTTCATTAATTCAGGGACTCATCCATAATAAGCCCTTTAACGGTATATTCATGATATTCGATTAGATGTCATGGCAGTCTCTTTGTAGGTTTAAGAACGTAAGAAGGCCAGGCAAAGGATCACGCATTCATCCAATTTTCGAATTCACAGACACATTGGATGTGATCCCAAGGGACAATATAAACTGAGTTTTGAAACGGTGATTATAAATCGTGCTTCGAATCGACTCGTGTTTTTCTGTCAAAAGTATTATTCATTTTTTAATTCTTATTTATAAAAGGTGGTGGAACGTGGCCATGTGCAAAGGTCAATTTGATCGCCCTCAGTGCAGTTCAGCAACTAAAGTGTGGCCAGACGCATGGTTGGGTGACCCAAAAGCTATATGAACTTTTGAATGGTGATTCCCTACTCCAAACAGAGGCATGATTTGAAAGACTAGTGGTGTCACCCTGGGTAAGTGACGTAATTAAAATGTGGCTTGTTCACCCAGCGGTGCGAATGGTTACCAAGTAAAGGTTTGGTTGGAGGTGATCCTTAAGCGACTATATGTAAACCGAGGATTGACCAGTGTTATGGAGAAAATAGCACTTTGAGTCGACATAGTGGACATTTTGGCGATATTTTAATGTTACCAATTATTATCATTAATTCTTAGTTCATTATTCATTTAAGAGACTATTAATACATGTAGATGAAACTTGGCTATATTATGGTGCCACTGACTCGTTTCACTATTGCGATAAATTCACAGAACCCCTTTCAAGTAATAGATGAACTAAAACTAATAACTAATTAAGCAACAGAATACTGACTATATGATATAATCTGTTCCATACAAAGTGTCTGAATACTTGCCTACTCGTCTGTCACATGTTATCATATGGACAAATTGTTCTTTATCTTTGACTAAATCAAATCATATCAAGAATTTCGATCGAATGTTTATTTATATGACAAAATAGGTCCCCTTATTGCATGATTGTTTATACATTCGAGTAAAACGAGTTATAATAATATCTCTAAATGTCTGACATTGTCATCTCGAAACAAATATTGATTAATTTATACACCTTTATCTATAAACAATGAATGACGAGTTGCTTACAGATTCCAGATAATACAAGAAGGAATTCCTACCTTTAGTGAATTGAATAAGCATATTCAAGAGATTTGTACTGATTGCTACCTCTGTTTATCTATCAATTATGTGAACTGACAAACCCAATGTTAGGTTTGTGTGATCTGTGATAACAGCAACAAGACTATCACATGTGTACTTCTTGGTATCGTATGATCATTGTTCTTTTTCAGTTAAAGAAAAGAGTTTTAAAGATTTCTGGATGAATCAATTTGGAAATCTAGCAAGAGGGCGTGTCTCATCTTCCGCACGCATCGGGCGAGATATGCATTTACAAGAAATTCATATTCTTGTAAATGCATATCTGGCCCGATGCGTGCGGAAGATGGGCGTGTCTATGTAGCTTTATAGTTAAATCAGTCTTTTTAATAGCATAAATGAAGTGATGTAATTCAATTTACGTATGCACAAAAGCAATATTAGTATGTTTTGTCTATTCAACTGTATTGTTGCTTTTGTGTATTTTGTAAATATAATGAAATCGAAAAAATTCTTTAAATTGTAAGACTCTTCAGAGTTGGTCTTGATTAAACAGCAAAGCACAAGAAAAAGACATGTATCTCTTAAGAAGAAGTAAATGTATGAAGTACTGGTAAGTAATGACACATGTAATGAATACTTTACAAACTATCAATGATTTCCTCGATTACGTGCTCTTATAATTATCCTAAACATAACCTTCTGATATAGGCTTCGTTGTGCACTACTATATGTAACTCTATCATTAATGTATCGATATATTAACTTTTAACAACATCTTGTCTCTTACATAATCCCTGGTTGAGTGTAATCAGTGTGTAGCTGTTTACCAATGGTCATGTCTAGACCAGTTTTCAACTGAATATGAAAAAGTTGGATGCTTATGTGTCTCATACAACATTTTATAACTTGATGATGAAGCTTGACGAGTTGTGCTGTATCGTATCACAACTCAGATAGAAAGATTCATCTGGCGATTAATATAACTGTGTAAATGAATAGGTCATGATAAGTTGTCTATTATTTGAACAGACATTGTAGTCTAATAGCTCACTTTACTATAATCAATAGCTCGCCATTAACTGTAATTTAAACTTGTGAAGGTTTTGTATTAATTCTCCGACTTTATGACCATCTCCAGTTAGATATTAAAACTTAAAACAATCATATAAATCAAGCAATTTAAGAACCGTGTTTAAAGGTCTACTTGTGATTTAGAGACATCACATGAGATCTCTTCACATTTAATCACAGAAAGACCTTATGCAAGGATAGTCAACGTGTCAGACCTCACCAGAAAATGATTGACGTGTTATAATTTGAGTTCATTTATAATGCCTATTAAAAAGCGGCGAAAGAACACTGGTTAAGAATGTATCATATCATTCAATGTTCCATTTGGGAATGAATATCTGAGATGGTATAAATTCATATCATCAATTAATTGATATGTATTAGTTTCAAAGCAAAACGAAATGTGTCTCATTGGTGTGAACATTACGGAATGGCCCTCTAAATTCTAAGATTTGAATCAAAGGGATATATTATCCTCATTATATTTTTAGCGTAAGCCTACTTATTTGATAAATGAAATCACAAGGAAACAGTGGGCGTTGCTAATTAGTCTGACCTTAGAATTTCGTCTCCTGATATTCTATTTCTAAATGGTGTCATATACTTATACATTATCATTCATCATTTTTAACTTGTTTATATCAGATGTATGCAGCTGGGACGGCAAATATGGTATTACCTCTGTAATCATAAAACATAATGTTATTACGTCAGAGAGATATAGATTCCATTGAAATGAAGTGAAAACTCTTTCTGATGATAAATATAAATATAAAATTATTCACTGTTTCACATAATGTTGAAAAAGGTATATTAATGATGTATTTATCATACCCTATGACAATGTGTGAAATATCTCAAAGAAACAAATGTCAAAACATATCAAACAGTAACATAATACTTATCATCATTAAAACTGTATATAATCAGTTTGCTATGATGTTGTCGTCAAATTGCTTTGTTATTGCTGCTCGTACACGTCTTTTGTCAACTGCGTGGTTGTAAAGCTTCATTTCTATAGGAAGAAAGTATCTCACCCTATAAATGGGAACAACTACTACGTTTTATAAATCCGAACTAATCCAGGAAGAAATAATTAGAACTGAAAACTTGATCACATTTACAGATGAACTTTCTTTCTGCTCTTTTCTTTATAATATATAATTCATTATTTTGAAATGTGATTTATTTTTTCTCAATATTGTTTGAATGATGTTTGCACACGCATGTATAAAAGTTTACGCTCATTTTGATGTATTCGAGCAATGGTATGATAGATTTCACAATAAAGCTAAGATTAATTCAATCAAGTTTATCAATACAGTGATTATAGATTTTTGTGCCACATTATTTTATGAATATCTCTATAGAAAAAATTCTTGCAATATGAAAATAAATTCTCCAAATTAAATGTATTCATAGTAGATTGCAAATGTTTAAATTCATAAAAATTAATGGTTTTTACGAGTGAATATTCACATTTGAATTATGTATTCAAATGATATTTGAAATCTGAAACCTAAATATACTTTGTATAGAGGCTTCATATATATCCAAGAGATAAGGATTTGCTCAATAATTGGAATATATGCAAAAAGATCATCTTCTAATGTTCTTTGGGTAAAAAAACGCAGCTTAATATTCAGGTTTCTTTGCTTTGCGAAACTCTTACTCCTCTTCCAATGTGTTCACATGCTTTGCGGGTTTCAGCTGATCATATCAGTAAACAGAACGCCTTATTCCCATCACTCAATCTCTCTATGCATATGCAGAATTCTATCCTTCCCAGTGGGTGTTATCTGGCTAAACATGACATATCGAACAAACAAACGTTGACTGATTGATAGATTGCTCATAGATTCCCGTTGAAAAAGCAGGATTTGAGACATTAATTGGTAGAAAAGTTAGATGAAAGAAGGCATGATAACTGAGTTCGTGTCAGAAGATTATTCTGAAATGGTTTATCGGCATAAGGATTAATTTAACATTTACCAAACATGGATACAGAGAGATAAAGGTTTATGGTTTAAGTTGGTTTACCTTGTCCATTGTATACTTATACTTGCATTTAAAACAGAAAATATTTACAATCACTTTCAAAATAAAGTTATATGTCAATTACGTTAAAAGTTCTTTGATTTTTAAAACAAATATGATACAAAATATAATGATTCTTGTCAAGAATGTATCAATCAGAGATAATTTCTACCTTCAATGAAATGTCTCCCACATATCGTGGTTGAGGATGATGGCTGCCAGTCAAAGTTCTCGTTGACAAGACACCGTTTTATCTTCCTCAACCAGGCTACCCGTCGCCTCTCGGGGTGGTTTGGGGTCCGATGTAAGGATATGCCAGGGCCCTGCCTTGCAGCGCACCCCACGACACAACAACTGTGCACCATTATTAACAATGCTGTACTTGGTATGGTATTGTCGACAGTGACCCTCGCTGAACAAAACGTACACTGTCAGCCGACAATTTTTGTAAACAACCGCCAAAACGTGACGTCATATGTATCTCCCAAACTCGTTTAATTTCATTAAAAAACAATGTCAGGCCAAAAAAACCTTCAGATATTCCTATTACAGCAATAATGAATCGATCTAGTGCTTCTATCTTACTCAAATACCATTAAAATGTTAAAACTATGTGTTTCAAATAGTGAGTCGACTGGAGGCAAGCTATGGAGCTTCCGGTCTTTCTGCCTCCACTAAATATTCATGAGCTAGCCGTCGCGTGAAATTTCCCGCGAAAAAGGGTCTATAGCTAAAAGCAAGTTAATATCACCTTTAGTCACGCTGATGACAATTATATATATTATTACCCGAGAAATTGTGTCATATGACTTTTACGAATAGAGTGTGAATGTTTGTATTATCTGAGCGAGAGCGAGGGTTACTGTATACACAAAATTGCCCAATTTTCGAAAGTGTCATATGACACAATTCCGAGGGTAATAATTTCTTTATTACCCATTCTACTTTATTTTAGTCTTTTAGAAATATCCAGAGAACAGCCTGACTGTTATGACGTCAGAGACGTGAATTCACCGGGAGTCGCGAACCACAATCGTTGCTAAGCAAAAGTGATATTTGCACATGTGCTCATATTGAAAATATGTCACTACTTATTTTCCACCCTATAGTTAATAAATGTGAGTCAAAAACGTCAAAAGTCAATAGGCAAATGTAAATGACTCGTACTCGTAGCGTCGGTCACGGATCTCTGATTATTGGTAAAATGGATGAAAGCAAGTTAATATCACCTTAGTCATGGTTAACCGTCTTTTAGCGAACTAGGCATTGGCTTAATAGAAATCAGAGTAGCTTGGCTTGATAGACATCAGAGTATTTGAGCAGCAAAGCAGATTCCATAACGCTGATGAAACAGGGTTCATAATTAAGTTGTTAGTGCATATGTGGCTAATACCTTTACGAATTTAAATTCAGAATTTACAGTTAATTCACATAAAATATACAGTTTTAGAAACATGGTTATCAGTCATCACCCGCTTTTCAATTAAATTCAATGAAAATCAACTGATGAGAGTAATGCCATGCTTACGTTAGACATCCTATTGTCAAGCGTTCAAAGATCAACAATTTAGTCGTAGATAACTTAATCTTAATTACTTGTAAGATATGATTTTTCCTAAATGATATATCAAAGTATTTTTCAAGTGAACAATTAAAAAGAAATAGGAATATTTACCCAAATGAAATCAAATTTGCTGTAAACAAATTACACAATCCGATAGTTCAATTTCCAAGTTTTTTTCTGAAATCTTTTATTCATCACCAAGTGTATCAAACAGTAATCCAAAATCATTTAAGAAGTATACTTTGCCTTGTAAAAGGATACTTACATTATACAATAGCAACTCGTATTGACGTCATACATGTAAACAGGGTACAATTCGCTTTGTATATGGTTTTGATGTATATGGCAATTCTCTGTAAATCATGTTATTTGAATCGATGTTATCTCTTAAAGATAAATGTATTCATTAAAGTGTCACTTCTCTCTCAAGGTATGTCACGTTTGTCTTATTTATGTAAGTTATATGTCTGATTATTTTATTACTTGTAAGCATTAGTGGTAGCATCAAGGATGCAATGGTCTACATACTTTATGCTGACTCAAAGCTTTGGAAAGCAATACAAAATGTTTTTTAACGTTTATCCAAAAATACAAAAAAAATATGTGGACCTTTTATGTGAAAAAGAAAGGAATGATATCAGTATGTATGTAATGCACACATTAATTAGGATATGCTTGATATCAATGTCTTGTTAAAGACAATGCTCTGACATCACGTTGCGCCTTGGACGTTGCAGTCTGTATCGGCGGCTGTTCGTTTTGAGGCAGATCTTTAATATTTTTGTTAATTCACAACTTCACGGTTATAAACGTGTTTTTACATCAATTTTAAGTTAACGACCTTCGATCTCGTTCGGGAGAGATAATATTTCCAAACTCGTATCGTTAACATAGTATATAATGGACAATCATATAATGTTTTCTCTTTGTCTTCAGATACTTTTATTGTTTGCCATGCTAAGTTTAATTAATCATTATTGTAGCGGAGGCTATTTATATATACGCTTAGTGTCTGTGAGTCTTTGTTAGCTTCTATGAAACTTATTCTCACTAAAATAAAATAAAACTGCTGACACATTGTGAACTATATAAGTTCACTCACTGGTCTGATGCCTAGCCAAGTCAAGAATCATCAATATCTTATACCTGAAAGCAGAACCCCTAATGAATAAAAATCACGAAGCAAACTTCTTGGTCAACAGGAGGGTTAAATGAATAAAAAACATACTAAATCCTTGTGATTCCATTGATCAAATAAGTAATCATATGATGACGATTTACTAAATTAACATCTAAGAGGTAAATGAAAATGGTATCATGTTAGTATATCACACCGTTTGGAGTAATTAGCAACGCCTACTGGGTCCTTGTGATTTAATTTAAATAATTTTGACTATGCAGACATTATAATGAGGCGCTTCTTTCCCTTTGATTCAATATTTCAAAACTAAACAAGACCAAATATAGAATTGTTCAATGTAGTTAGTCCTGGCATTTTAGCGAAATAATTGCATAGCCTTTGGAGTTTTGGTTGTTCTATGAAACTAATTAAAATGTGTGTGCCTTATACAGAAAGTTGGAGAGATGGTTAGATTAATCCTTGTGTTACATTGTGAGACGAGACAGAATGGCAAGTGGTCAAAATAATATCTATCCTAAAGATTACAGAAAATGTACACCTACATATATACCTGCACATCTTAGATGCAATTTATAGCCTATTAGGGTTATCATGCTAGATTTCACGAAATCGACCTTAAATGGGACATCTTCAAAGTTATTTAAGGATAACTGACAAGTGATAAGCTAGCAAGGCGTTATACAGATGAAAAAACTCTAATGCAATTGTAAAGATGAGATATAACCATGAAGAACCAGTAAATGTACATTGACACATTGTAGAGAAACGATACAAAAAAATCATGAATTGAAACTATTTCGTTCTTAAATTGGGTAGGATAAAACAAAATCTATAAGCTTTGATTTGGTAGGAAATGCTATAGCATTGTATTGACGCAGTTTATAATCGTATATGCTACCTTAATTGATTGGGTAACAAAATCAGTATATTGTCAGTAGCTTCATGAGTCAACGTAAAAGAAAAAAAAAAAAACCCTAAGATCATGTGCAAATAAAAGTGCCCTTACCATACCTGACGTCATGAAATATATATCTGGATAAAAAGAAAAGGACTTCATGTATGTTTATCACTGTCCCACTATCCGTATCCCATTGCTATCTAACGTTTTTTCGTGGGTAAAATTATATTAAACAAAAGATATTAGACAGCAAAAATATATTAAAGTTTTGTATATTAAAAAAAACAATAAAAACAATAGTCAGAGTGACATGACGAAATAGCAAAACTGTTTTCGATTGAAGTATTTATGTGAAAGGCATAAAGGAGTAATAATAGAACAAAACAAAAGGTTTATCTGATATGCTTACTACCTCTTCAACCAAAATGCTTCCTTTTTTAAAATGTTTACATTTCTAAAAACAATTAATTTGCCTTTAGGTCAACACTACATTAATGTTACTACCAAGATTGTTTTATCTCATAGCTGCGTACCACCATTCCTATTGTATCGTATTTAATCTGGTTCACTCATAAATCGTTCAAATCTAATGTCTTTAATAATTCTAAAGGATGAATGTGATTTCAACATTGAGGGTGATATCGCTGTCAGTATATATTAAAAATATCAATGGAATTTTCTTGGGAAATGCTGATAGCATTAAAATCGGAATAGATCAGTCGGTATTTGCTGAGTAAAATGTCTTTTACGATAAGAATTTCTGCATATTTGAAACGGCATATGCGAACAACCATTCAACAATAGTTGACAAAAGCGTATTATCTGATATGACATATGTAAACAATCCTTCCAAAATATAATTATATGATAAAAACGTATTATTGTTTGTTTAGACAGGGATAAAGAATGAGGATAATAAGTGAAAATGTTTGTGTTCATTCAAGTTAATAATAATGATAATAGTAATAATAGCTTTCTTATACCACTCATTTATCCATGACAAGGCATGAGCATATATATATGTGTTTTCATATGCATAAACATACATTGAAAATTCTATCTAAATAACTTGAAAGGATAAACAACCGTGATATCACAGACTAGTTGGACTGTAACTTATGAACTAAATGGGCACACTTTATTCATTTGAAGAATGTGTGTCTGCGTCTTCCTTGCTTCTAAGGTATAAAGCAATCCGCATTGTATAAATAAAATAATCAAATATAAACGAAATAAAAGATTAAACTAGTAATTAATTAAATAGTTATACAGAAAAAATGAATCAGTTCGGAAACAAGGTAGACAAGTACCATCTAAGAACTCTCATTATAGATGATAGGTTGTCAGAACCTTAGATTTCCGGCTTAAGGAACAAATCAGAAGTGTCTGTGAAGTTGAAAATTGGATGAATGGTGATCCTTTGTCTGACATTATCACATTGTTAACCTACAAAGAGACAGCTCATACAATCGCATCATAAAACTGAGAATTATGTGGTAGTGTCCCTGATTTAATAAATGTCATATTCATGACAAAGTTTGACACAGGTTTCATAATTCACCGATATTTATGTGTGTGATTTGTAGGACTACGACTTCGTGGAGTTGATGAGTTAAAGATATAAAGCAAACAATCTTACTCTCAATGTTACACAAGAAAATCAATAGTTTCCAGATTTTGTGGACAGTGACCGACTTTCTGATCAACCTAATAGATATACGTAATTGATAGCAAATGTGACGTGAAATATAAGTGTGACTGCTGATGTCATGTTTATAAACATCCAGGTTTTATATCATCAGATTCAAATTGGTTCATCTTTATCCCATTATTTTCATAATTGTCATCTGACAACTTAAATGTACCAGTAAATGACACGACTGAAATATGGTCAAGACAGCTTTAGCGATCCGCCAATCTTCATACAATTTAAGAGAATTGTCAGATAATTCAGATATGTTTATTGGAGGAGTATCTATTCTTCAGACAATCTAAGAGAATAATCAAATCAGTCGGAGAAGCGATCAGCTTTAGCTATTGAACAGAGGGCATGTATTGCATTTAAATGGACTTGGTTCTGTGTGCAGTGGGTTTGACTCTGTAAATTGATACAGATGTTTTGATCTGAATAATTATGTTATATATTATTATTTGCTATCATCTCTTTAATGGTATTTTGGTCAATATGAAAACAGTTTTACACAAACTTTCAAACATAAACTAAGATATCACTTTTTGAACTAAAGTCATGAAAAAGTATATCATTTGATTATTAACAGTAAAAATGCATAAAAAGCACCTTATTACTAAATTTGTGATTTTTGAAAGCTTGTTATGATTTATGTTTACGCCCTCAGGAAAGAATTGCAAAAATGTGAGATTACATGACTTTGCCATTGTTGGTCACATGACACAAAAATAAAACAAAAGTTCCTTCTCCATCATGGTCTTCACCACCAAGAACCCATTGAGAAACCTCTGTTATTGGCAAACCTTTCTACGGATTGCAACTTTAGAAGAATCGCCATAAGTTATGAAATTCTATTGACATTGTGTTTTCACAATACAGATGGGATGTAAATATATTGGACAAGCTCAAAATAGCAATAATGCTATCCGTCTGCATTAGTCCATCGTCAACTCTATCTGGAAGTGACGTCATAGACGTCACATGTCACAGGTCTGTATTGCGTTATGTACGTAAGTACAAGTAAACCAAGGAATGTGAAATCAGAGTTATTTGATTCCTTAATGGTCATACCTTGACCAAGACAATAATGACCTGAGTAATCTTTATCGTTTAAGATACCCGACGATTGCAAAGGTCATATGACTTGTCACTGATTAAAGAACACTTAGTCTTAACCAAAAAAACACTCGAGTCTAATTTCTTTATGAATTATTTTATGAACAGGCCATTACTAAAGTTTAGCAGGAGTACTAATAGAGCATAAAGATGACATCACAAGAACAATATCAATTAGTGAAAGTATTTACCACTTTTAATCTTTACGTTTGCTTTACATAATCGTTAAGGTTAACTTTAGCATGATTGCACTTATTATGGAAAAGAAAGTAAGTCAAACTCCACATATTTTAGCTGTAACTAGAGAATGTTGACATTTGAGGTTATTTGACAGTGTAAATGTACGAATGATGAATACTTATATTTAAGTTGAACTATATATCATGGTTTTCTAAAAATAAAAACCATATAAAAAACATTTCTTTGACAGGTTGATCTTTTAAAATTTGATATACAGCTAGTAAGACAATAACGATTTGCAATCTTATTATGGGTCAATTTTTGTAACGTTAATTTCTATTACAGGTTTATTGCAGGCTAACATATTATTTAATTTATTGGCAAATTTTATGAAAACTCACTGTGATGATTCATTACAAGTGTCACGTTTGGGATCGTTTGTTTCACGTATGTCTTCTTAGTGCAATTTGTATTCCAATATCAGATCATAATTCAGAACTGGCGGAAGTGTTCAGGAAATGAAGTTGGTAATAGGAAACTATCAACAGACTTTGTGTAGCCTCGATGTATATTAATTTCTTTTTTACTTTGTATAAAAACTAGTCGACAAGGTTACCTTTTGATATTGACATTTTTCAATAATATTTCTGTTTATAGTTATCACAATAAAAATGTCTTAATAAAATGACTGTTATCAAACTTTTCAAAATATCATTTTATTAAAAACACATAAGAAAAAAACGTTATTTATCACATGGCCTGGCCAGTGATACACAGTGTCGAATCGAAGGGCTCACAGAACGACTTGCATAATGGTCACTTTGTAAGAAAACAAATTTAAGCATTAAATGTACTCCCACATTGATATGAGAAGCTTCTAAAAATTTACCAACACAGTCCACTGATGTCAGCCTCAGGCGAGTTATCATTCTTCCGGCTTTTCTCTTTTCTCTAAAAACGATTTGATGATATTGTGCAAGCGAAAAATGATACGTCATTAAGACCGACGTTAATGCTATCACTTTGTGATGTAGTTGACTTCGAATGCAATAAGTCGAAATTGCAGTATGCACGTAAGTGAAAAATCACCTTGGTCGAGGAGTGTTTTGTTTGTTCAGTAGACACATTATTCCAACCATTAAAAGTTTACAAATTTCTATTGTTATGATACAGGAACAATGTTTTTAAATTCAAAGTTTACAAGTAAATGTTATTAAACTAGTTAAATCACATCCACTATTGTAAGAACAAGGGTTAATGAAGGTTGGACAGGAATACTAATACACCCTATGACGGCGCCAACAACAGTTTCTCATTTTTCAACTTGGTATATAAAGTTCTTATGTTAAATTAAGGGAACTATATGAACGATTTAGAATTAAAATTTCTGTGAAATATGAGTTGGTTTCCCTCTTACTTTAATGGGCCAGTAGCACGTTTTTAGGGGAATATAAGATGATGTAAGGGAAATGAAAATTAATGGTTCCAATTGAAAAGGAGCAGACATAATTTAAAAATAAAACGTAAAGTTTAGCCATACAATTGATTTTTCCTACACAAAATGAATTAAAGGTGTTCACACAAAATGGATTTTAAGTGAATCTTAATACATTGTGATCTGACTACGGATAATTGGCTTGTGTAATAAGATTTTTGACACTGTCAAAATAATCCTTATTAAGCATCAACTTAAAATATAGTATTATCAAAAAACGTGCTACTGCACTTTAAATTCGAAAGCTAAAGCTACAAAGGTCAAAAGACATTTTCTTTGGTTAGATGGTGGTATACTGCTTAAGTTATTAGACTTACTTTTTCTCAAACTTTGCTTTTTTGGTTTCTTAAGAGTCAACAAATATGTGATAAATGTCTTTTTCTCGGTGAGTTTAAATTGTAAAACATATGTATCCTTAAGGTTATGAATACTATGTTCAATATATAAATGACTAAATGAACAATTGTACCTTAGTTTGGTTGGTTGCATGTAACTTAAAACGTCAAATTGATTCTAAGGAACCCAACATGTGTATTAACAGTCTTGTGTTAGAGCTAAAACATAATGATATCTTTCTCCTAAAAAGAACAATTTGATGTTTACCATATTTATTTTTATTTAATAATTTACAGATCAATTAATTGAAAATTCTAATTTTTAAACTGGCAAAGGTCAAAATACAAAAAAAATATTTACATGAAACTGACTTCACATGAGACTTCCTCGAAATTTAGCACAAAAGGGACGTCAAGTCAATATAATTGTCATAATAAGTAAACTGTCTCTATTACTTCTTCGCCAAACTCTGGCATACTTATAAATTTGCAAAAGTAAAGTAAAGTAAAGGATTGTATATGACATCTGCAATTTCACTACTAGTGCTTATTGCAATTATGTGGTGCCTGGATTACTGAGTGCTCTACAATCCCACTCATAAGATGAAAATTGTAAGAGAGATATGATATGTTAAATCAGACAAAGACGTAAGAATCACTTCAATCACAGCTCTCAGAATCATTCCTGAGTACATTGATTCCTGATCAAGAAATAAAGGGATTGGGCAAGAAAGGTGTCACGGTTATTGATGGACTTAAAGTGGGGCGTGATTAAAGGATGCAATTATACTTGGTAAATGAGTTGACATATCCTAGCATTATATGATAGAGAGTTTATTTAACGTTGACTTATAACGTCAAACACGGATGTCTAGTAAACCCTTAATGTTGACGATCAAGCACATGTGACTCTTTATCAGATCAATTTTTCATCATTGTTTTTTTAACCAAATTATTGAACAATTTGATCTTAATATATATATAATGTGACGTCATACCATTGTTATGTCAAATTCATTGTGACATCATAACGTCATAACTGTATTTTGTCAGAGTCCCTGATGATACCATTGAAACATGTTGGAGTTTTGATTGGCTTCGTGTCATTTTTTATCTTTTCATTATGTAAAACTGTATACCAGTAAACTTTTCCAATTTTATCTATATATATATATATATATATATATATATATATATATAATAGCTCGCATGGCCTTAACAACATTTTATCAATCGTTGTGTCCCATTTCGAATATAAGATTCAGATTTTCAAACTTGATGTTCAGAAAATATGTCTTAAGCTAAGACAAATATTCAATTGAATTAAGAGCGCATGCTGACCATTGATATACCATTTACAAGAACAAATTTAATCTACTTTTGGTGAGTGCATTTAAACAGTACCCTTATCAAGGTTGTCAAAACCCGACATTTCAACCTTTAGGATCACATCCAATGTGTCTGTGAATTCGAAAAACAGATGAGTGTGTGATCCTTTGTCACATTGTTAAACCTACAAAGAGAAAGCCATGACGTCTCATTGAATAGCATGATTAAACTGTGAAAAGGCTTAATGTGGAAATGTCCCTGAATTAATGAAATTTCTTATTGATGGTTTGGTTTGACGAGAGGTTTAACACAGTTGTATGTGTAATTTGTAGGATTGCGTGTTCCTTGATTGATGTATATGTAATTAAGGAGATTCTAGATGTTAGTTTGCGATTTTGTTTCTATTTACCTGCTTTGGCATCAACAGGAAAAACACTTGATTGCGAGAAACTGTGAGGCGAAACGTTTGTTTGACTGTTGGTGCCATTGGTCACTCGAGCATTTTTTTCGGAACCATTCTGATTTTATGTCATTGAAAACGAATACACAGTTATATTTGGTTCTTGTTTGTTTATCACATTTTTCTGATTATTATCCCGGGTTCCGTCTGTCCTGGCGTCCGTCCATGCGTCCGAGTTACAGGGGACAACTTTTCTCAAAAACTAAGACAGGATAACCAAAATTGTAGAAAAATGTGGAAAATTAACAAAAACATAATTTGGCGGGGGATGTTGATGAATATGTCTTCTTGTTTCCTCCTGGAAATATAAACTACTAATGACACAATTGCAATAAGGCAATGACAGCTTTATTTGAGGTCCACTGTTCTTCAGACAATTTAAGAGAATGGTCAGATAAGTAGGTGACTCATGTTATCAGATATGTATATTGGAAGCGTAGCCCATCGTGCATACAGATTGAGGCAAACTACATATTCCTCTCGGTGCCAATGATTGCCATTCAGATGACATTATGAGATACCAACCACTAGCATTTTCACTCAACAAGTTTAATGCAGCTTGAGAAAACTAATAATTAGAGAGCAGTTGATTCGAAGGGTCTTATACATAAGTGGTTGGCACTTGGAATCAGGTCAAAGATATTCATACTTGATGCACTTTCCTAAATGGGCTCCACAGTTCCTCAGATAATCTAAGAGAGTAATCAAATGAGTTGGTGAAGCAAGCAGTCAGCTTTAGTGATTGAACAGAGACCACAAGCGCCATACAGATGAACTGGGTTTTGTGTGATGTGATCAGAATTATCTTTCAGGAAATTTACAGGAAATTACTGCAGAGGTTTTATTTCAATATGTTTCACCCTCTATTATCGTATTTTGATAAATATAAAAAACAGTTCAATACATCAATGCAATTTAGGGAATGAGAAAGTTTGATTACATTAACACAATTTAATTTTAATCACAGGAATTTAGCTAACATACGTATCGCTGTAATTATGGAATGATGACCTGCATTTATTTGTAAATATAATACCGCTAATGACATTTATGATGAAATATCAAACATAAATGATTTCCTTCTGGCTTCTATCATTGGCGCATTGAGATTTTTATTATTTTTGTTGATTTCTTGGGTTTCATACTTCCTTTCGGTAAAAAAAACCCAAGATGTATTCATCGAAATCAGATCTATATTGCATTTATCTCATATATGCGTTTTGTAGTATCGAGATAATAGATAAAGTTATTTCTGTGAGAGGCATTTTAGAAGTTGGAATGCCAATCATGCAGAGAAATATATGGATGACAACTCCTACGTTCATTGTATGTTTCAACACAGATTCTTCTTGTTCGCGAGCAGAGGAATCTGTATTGATACGTGGCATTTAAAGAACAAATAAATTGTCACCCATATATTCCTCTGCATTATTTACATATAGTTGTGTTCTCATAGGCAAAAACAGAGTAATATCAATGTTTAATCATTGGAAATTTGTCTTATTATCGTGATCATATTCATCACAAGTGTCACTTTTGTGTATGTATGATTCGTGTATGCATTATGTTTTCATCTTCACATTATTATTCAAGGTTGAAGGAAGTGTTCAGGAAATGAAATTTGTAATTTGAAACTATCTGTAGACTTTGTGTAGACTCAGCACGTATCATAGTAGTAAGACCAAGATTGCAAAGAAACAAATCTACAGGAAAAGCTTACCATGTTATAATTGAAACTATGACAACTTTGACTGTAAACATTGTTTGCAAACTTGGTAGTGATGCAAAGTTTGGCGAGGGCCGAAATAACTTCTTATATTCGATGATAGCCATTACCACAATTTATTCAAAGCAGAAAAGTAAAGTTAGTAACCACTGTAAATTCTCATGACTATAATAGTCAAATAAGAATCGTCATAGTTTCTGCATTTCAACTGGCACTGTGGTTTTACTTCAGAAATAATCAGGTGTTATTTTGCAAGCAGAAATAGAAGAAAGGCCGTTGGTACATGTAGGTTATTTATTGCACACATATTTTGTTTCCAATCATCAACGTTGCCTCTTAGTATGGTTATTGTCCCTAAATATAGAGGTAGGTGTTTCAATATGCACATAAGTATTAAGACACCTTGTATGAATAAAAAAGACAAATTATTCCCTCTTCTAAACTTTGACAAATGACTTATGTCCTATGACAGAAAACACTTTTAACGTTTAAGGTTCGAGTTTATCATGATAACAGCAACGGTGTTGTGTTAATCTTTATCATCCTTAACGCCAGGATGTCAGAATTCCGAATTATTAGAATATCTGTAACTTCGCGGTCAACACCTTTAAAAGACAATGCTAAAACGGAAATATCACTATTTTGAACATCAATTTCAATATGTTCTGACGTCAAATGGAGCACAATTTACATTATTCTTTATTAGAAATCATGTCTATTGTGTCCAAGACACGTGTGCACTCATTCACCCTCTCGCTATATCAGTGCACATACATTTCACGTGATGCACGTTTTTCTGCATGTTTTATAGCAATAGCTCCAGTAGATGTTCTCCAGCATTTTGATGTAATGTTTTTTTCATCAACCAACCAGCTGAATTACATACGTGACGATATCGTAATTTATACTGCATGCCATGTTTTATCCACCCCTAATCCCCGACAACCCTAAAAAAGCATTAAATACACAGTTTAAGTCAAAATATCACTATTACGTCCTAAATCTGTTGTGTTTCATCTGCGTTGTTTTCCAAAGAAATGTTAACCTTCTAGACTTGGAAGATCACTTTCATGAAACAGAACCAGTCTGCATAATTGAATGAAAAGACGTCCGCAGTGTTGAGTTGCTACTTCAAAACAATTCTTATTTACAAAGATTAGTAACTGTACATTTTCTATTAGTTTTATTAATGTTGCTGCCAATTGTCAGACATGCACTTATTTGGACGTTACTGCTGTTGGATATTTTACTGATATTGATATCTTTACCATATGACTTTTTGAGATTATGAGGAATCGAAATATCGACATGAATTGTCTACTTCACTTTCAGTAATGATGAGATTCAAGGTTTTTGTATAAAGGGGTTTTCATGATGCAAGAAAACATGATTAGCATTTGTATATAACGTTTCTGTTTTTGAAGAAAATAAAAAATAATCCATCGATATATGGACAAAATTATATTTGAAAGTGAACAAAGAAAGGCACACTTGTAAGGCATGTAATAATTCTCGATAACTATGCATGTACATCTTTTAGACAGAATGGAGGTTGACATTACTGAACTATGAGACAGCCAGGTAACCAAATACAATTATACAAAGTTTTGTCTCAGAAAGAGGATAATCCTCATTGAAATGACATACATTGTATGTAAGATTATTCAAAATGATAGAAAGTGAGATGTATTTCTAGTGAAAACACAAAAATACCAATAAACAACATTTATTAACAAAGTTACTGTTCTTAATGAATAAATGAAAGGTGAACAACAACCGGAATCCCAAGTACATTAACTTGTTTAATCATCCAATGAGTCTAACAACTCGTTATCAATCATTTCATATCAAATTTTATGTGTCAAAATATAATTTGAAATATTCCACTTCAAACCGAATGATCTTGTTGTAGATGTCCTAGAGATTTTAAATTCATGGAAGACATAACCTTGTTACAAACCCTTCATGTGGCTGATGATGTGAACCATCATACACTCGTTTGTTTGCAATGACTGTAGCATCTGGGCTCACAGTGACAAACAAAGTACCTGTAGAATAGACAACTTGTATCATTCTGGTGTATTGTTGGTATGCTGTTGGTATGAGTAGCTGGGTCTCCAAACGTTCAAAAAATTAAAGAAATGATAATTGATTTTAGGAGAACAAAGTCAACATTAGAGTCTGTGTGTATTGATGGAAATGTTACAGAAAGAGTAAATGAATATAAATACTTAGGTACTATCATTGCTTCTAAACTCTCTTGGAATGAGAATACTGAGAAGATATATAAGAAAGGAAAACAACGTTTACATTTCTTGTGGAAACTGAAACACTTTACAATTGATCAAACCATCATGATGTTGTTTTACAGAACTTTCATTCAAAGTGTCCTTACATTTAACTTTTTAAGTTGGTTTGGGAATCTGTCTGTTCAAAATAGAAACAAATTGTCCAAAATCGTGAATACTGCATCAAAGATTATGGGGCCTCCCATTGAAACGATCGGCAGTTTTTATAGGAGGCAGTTATCAAAAAAAGGAAAACAAATTTTGGGGGATTCTACCCATCCACTTTTCTTGGAATTTTTCAACATTATCTTCCGGACGTAGGCTTCGTATGCCGACTTCTCGAACAAACAGGTTCCGCCAATCGTTCATTCCGTGCAGCAATTGAGCCAAATCATGATCACGAAATTTCCGAAAATGAAATATTAGTAGATTTCTTTCCCTGGTAACTTTCTTGTTATGTTACCCTAACAACAAAAAGCTGTCATTTAATAACTTCAAATGCGAACCTAACGAAGTCATTTGGCGACAGGTAATATATTTAAATTAACTTCCTGATTTATGTTATTAATTTCATTGACAGTTTGTCTCTTTGAATTATTTATTCTATTAGCTAGCGGAATAGACTCATTTAAATTATCAATCATATGTTCCCTAAACTGATTTCTTTGATGAAAGGAATAAGGGTTGAAAAATTATGAACGAAATAAGTTATCAATTCAGCTAATGGAAATATGACATGAAGTAATGAATTTTTTTTTAAATGAATCAGTTTTGATATTGTGCGTGACCTAGTAGATAGACAATGTTTTGAACATCGGAAACTAATTGATTCTAGCAAATAGAATTGAAGAAAAAAATAAAGACAATCCGCCTTGAGCAACCACTAGTGGGTGGATATGTGCGCTATATAAATATCCTTATATATATATAATCCAACTTTTTTCGCATATTTTTCATGATCTTGCACACCAAACCTTGTGTTAGGTAGTTACAAGTTACAAATGATTGGGACTCTGTTTTCATGTCAATTCAATCTTCCATTTGAGTCAGATTCAGCTTATGTCAGTTACTATATCATTTTGTCAATACGAATTATTTCTTACCGGGGCAGGATCACGTTTTTAGAGTGAATATAAGGTGATGTCAGGAAAATAAAAATTAATGGTTCCAATTGAAAGACAATGTATTCAAACTAAATTAAGCAGTAATAAATCAAATATGAAATGTAACGTTTAACCATGCGATTCCTTTTTCATATGCAAAATTAATAAAGGTGTTCACAAAAAATGGCCGCCAATGAATTTTATGTGAATATTCATGCTTTGTCCTCTGACTATGGCTGATTGGCTTGTGTAATGAGATTTATGACACTGTCATGATAATATATTTAGCATCAACATGCACTTATCAGTGAAAATTTTAAAATATAAAATTATCAAAACACGTGCTACTGCCCCTTTAAACATAGTACATAGGAATTTTGTTTTTCTGTAATATAACAGTTGTGTACTTCGATAGAAAGAAAATTATAGTGTCACACTAGATGTAAAAAAGGAATATTTGTTATGTTTATAAATAACACTGAAATCAATACTTGTTTTTCCCAAACACTAAGTATATCTTAAGTTACTTGTGGTGTTTTTGTTATGTTTCCTTGTCGTCAATTCAGCTACAGGCAACACCTGCTTAAGCATAAAACTCTCTAATTACATGTATTTGTGTCAATTAGGACAACTGAACCATTAGACAAGAAGTCTTTATTGTGTCAGGTCCATGATTGGGATGTTGGTTATGATAAAGAGAGGTTTAGATGTTCTTTATTGTATCAATATCCTAATATTTCTAGACAAATCTATTCCCTTCATCATGTAGGTGGAACATTAACAAGCAGGACGCAGACTGTATATATACATAGATGAATATATTTGTGTTCGAGAACACAGTCATACAGGTGGACAGTTATCTATAATAAATTTATTTTAGATATATATTGAATTGATTGTAATTGAAGGGCAACTTCTACTACGAATAGTAATAATAATGAGATTTAAAATGCTTTAAATTGACAACGTCATGAATTCAATGTTGCGTGACCCCCTGATAAAAATATTAAGATCTGTGCAAGACGTAATTCGCTGACAAGAATCCCTGGGGTTCTAAGTATAAACAAATGGGAAGACAATATCTGACTGAGATGAACTGCCACTCGAAAAACAAAATATCCTTTCTAGCTCAGATACGGTGTTTATCAAGGGTTCAGATAAATGTGGACAACGCATTGCCAGAAACATGTTTCAGTTGCTTTAACACAATTTCCCTAATCATTCACTCAATCAACCAATTCTTTATTTTAGTATGAAGGCCATCGGACCCATATACATACATATCTTATATATCAACAAAGTGTTTACAACCCCAACTGCATAAACATTAATGCAAATTAACCGATATAATAACATTTGGACCTAAGATAATAAATGAAATATAAAAGAATATTTTACATGCTATGCAAAATATATAACTCTGACTAAAAACATTATCGTTCCTGTAGTATCTTACATCATCGTTCATATGATTACAGAACATCTGTAAAAAATTACATTGTTTTTTGTACGTAGGTTCTTAGAATTCAACATATCTGACTGACGTGTTTCATAATAATTTTTGCACATTGATGAAATTAAACCTGCAGGTAAAATGGTATTCATCTTATATCTTATGTCGATGAGATTAAATTTAAGAAATAGAGTAGCCCTAACCATCATGTGTTTTGCAATAAAGTATTGTTTTGCCCTGAACTATTATAGTTAAAGCATGAGGCCGAAGGCCGAATGGTTTGACGTTATAATAGTTCAGGGCAAAACTATACTTTATTGCAAAACACATGATGGTTAGGGCTACTCTATTTCTTTTCTAGTATGTCAATTTGAACTCGCTTAAGCTACTTCTACTCCAAAATAAACATATTTTGTAAATCACATTCGCCCGCAAATTGAAAGTCCTCAGTCGGGGCCAGGACCAGTGACGTCATAGCCGATTGTTATTGACGTCATGAGCCATTGTTGCGTGACGTCACTCAAAAACTATACTTTATTGCTGAATAAAGGGTGGGCGGCGCCTTTGATCTTTACCGGAACAATACTAGAAAACATTTTATTAGCTCTGTAAGCCACTCTGAATTGTTTTTATTTAAATCCAGGAAGTAAAGATAAAAAGATAAGGAACATTTTACATTGGGTGACTAAGGTCCAAACTTTACACATAATAAGTTGAAAGAGGATTTTTTGGGATTATCTGATATCTTTATAACCAAACAATTCCGAAGAATACAGTAATATGAATAGAATTTGGCTTTCCAATAATTTACAAAACGATATCGGGAGATAATATACCTATGTTTTCAAATCCAGTTCCTTTGATTGAACAGTCTATGAGTAACTTCACTTCTGTCATTTTACCGCAAACTAAGGAAAGGTAGCATATGCTTGTGGCTAAAGCCTTCTAAAGCAATTATCCTAGTTTCATCACGTGGTTTACAATACCAGCTGGTATCTTGCAAGTAACATTTTAGGTCTGCGTATTATTGCTTTAGTAATCAGAAAGGCAATGTCCTGAACATAGAAATCTAATCAGTCTTACTAATGATATCATTGTAATGACACAGACAAACCAATTATCTCATCCTAAGATCATTTTCAAATTATGCTGATGTAGTCACACATTGACTATAAAAAAACCTCTTATAAAGTCAACCAAAGTTCAGTGTTCTTATGTTCTTGTAAATGAATTACAAGTTACTAGTATTTTCATTATGCAGCACCATGTGCTTTTCCCCCTAAGATATACAACATACATTGTATGATTAGTACTTGTGCCCTCTAGAAATCTTATTTAAGATATGATCAACTTTCTTTGGACGAAATTAATTAAACCAACCTGTTCATATTTCTGTTCTCATCATTTCATCTGCATTATTCTCGTCTAAACTAGAAAGTTTTCCAGTGTACTCATATCGGTTGGCTGATATTACCTTGGTACTTGTTTTTATCATATCCCCAAAGGCTATCAAAGTGTACATGTAATGATTAAACCAATATAAATCTAGCTAGAAATATCATATTTCTTCTATACTAAAATGAACTCGAAAACCAAAGTTCTTGAGATACAATTTTTTCCACATAGGTAGATCAAATCATAAAAGATGATTCAACCTGTCATAGTAGTAACCTTATGTGTCGAAAGAATAGAGTTTGTGGACTAGAAAGCCTGATTGGACGCAATCTTATTATTCAAGGTAAAATCCTTAGGACTAGAACATGTACAACCCTTTCAATGCGAGAAGTGTTTTCATAGGCTGAAATTTTTCGCTCGGGGAAACTGCAAAATACCAGAGATCGTTTTTGAAAAAGGTAGGACGACAATTGTTTGGCTTTATGACCTTTTTGTGGGAGAGTACGTTAAAGGTTTACCAAAGTAAAATCCTCAAAGTCCTTGTAATTTTGTTTTGTGACCTTTTAGGGATACTATAAGGTGATGTCAGGAAAATGACAACACATGGTTCCAATTGAAAGATAATGTATTCAAACTACATGTATATGAAGCAGTAATAAATCAAATATATAATGTAAAGTTCAGGCATGATTTACCCTTTTCTTACACAAAACGAATTAAAGGTGTTCCCACTAAAATGGGCGCCAATGGACTTTTGACACTTTCAAAATAATACATTTAGCAATAGCGTACAATGATCAGTGAAAACTTGAAAACATGATATTTTCAAAAACCGTGCCTGCCCCTTTGAAATTTTAAGAGCTATATACTTGAACTCTTTGACAGGAACTTTGTTTAACACCCTAGGCATTAGCTTTAGAAAAGTCTTTACTTTCAATGAGCAGACAAATGTTTTCCCAACTTACCCAATCTTTTATATTTTAAGTATGAAGAGATTTCATTCATGAATTTCGTCTCAAGGCAACTTTCCCCAGGACGGTACCACCACTTATATGTGAAACCTTAAACAATTGTTGTAAATGCTTTCATTGATTCTATGAGTTCATTTTCTTTTGATATTTTCCCTTTAGAATGAAAATCAATGTACACATTTTTCACTAATACCAGTATTTTCAACAGGTTTAACACATATGAAAATCACAATGACGCTGTAAATCTCAACCTTTATTCAGTATTTGCCATTGTCAATTATCATCTGAAAATGCAAAATGGACGTATCATGTAAATAACACTAGTGCAAATGTAAATGTGTGAAATTGCTAACAGAATGATAGGGGAAAATTATTATATCATTGAAATGTTTACACAAATATAACTAAGTTCATAGGGAAATCTTAAGATATTTGAATAAACTAGGAGATAAGATTTACATGAACAAACACCAACCATGACAGGAATTGTTTCCGATTTGTTGAGCAATAGTGACAAGATTTAATCCTTATGTGTAAAGTTGTCGACATTGAATTGCCCCTTTCACCCTTAATGGTTGTATTGTTATTTGACTTATGAAATATTCTTCATATTAATGTTAAATAATGCTACCTAAACGTAGTACATGTATAGGACAAAGGATGTATGGATGATATTTTGATCAAAAAGTTATGTATATTGATACATTTATTTATGACAGTAGCATTATTTATAGACACCTCATTCAAGGGAGGTTTAAGAAAAATAAATACAATAAATACTTTACTGCTTTAACAGTTTGAGAAGGACAGTAAGCATGCTGTTGCATGTATGACCTTGAATGTGATTATGTACTTCTCGTTGCCTATCAATGAATCATGATTCTCACGAGGTAGTAATAACACATACGGAAATGTGCCGTGACGTTAAGTTCAATGTCAATGTGTTGTTTCTGTTACATTTAGGACAAGAACAAACATGAGATCGTAAATCCTTAAATAAATACTTTCTTAAAGTAGGAAGAAAGCTCTTAATGTAATCATGTATGCTAAATGTGTTAGTGATTTATATACATACTTTTTCTGATTGACATGGCTTTGCATCAGTACAGAGAGGAGAAGTGTGGTTTTGGTGGAAAATTTGCAAATATTTTAAAACATATTATTTGTTATTACCTATAATGGTAGTAGCAGGTGAGGTGAGAGTACTATCAATGTCCCACTTTATAACACTTTTATGAAACGTGTGAGTGGTTTGGTATTTGATGAGCGAAAGCAAGTCAATACAGATATATACAATATCGCATAAGTCTCACATTCCCAATAATAGTAGTTACATGTGTATGTCTTAAGAAACAGTTTCATTGTCAAAATATGACTTCTGAAAGTGATGTAGATCTTATCCTCAAGTCTTGGCTATGTTTGAAGTGCGTTCAGAAATGACCATTGCTCGGTACAAATAGTAATCATGAAACTGGGATGTTGGGATTCTATTTCAGATTTAGAAAATGTTACATAAGACACAGGACAGAACGACAATTCTTACATGACAGTACAACTATTTTGGTGCATCGGCTTCTTGCTGTTAATGTTGTATGATCTGATAACATAAGCGAAATTAACAATATCAGCATACTGTCTTAAGTTTGAGGAAGTTTAAATTATTTCTTAACGCCACAACATAAAATCTGTAAATAATATAGAATATAAAGTACACCTAAAAAAGCGCCAATCTCCAGGCGCTCACGGCCTGCTCATGTAACTTTTTTTAAATGTAAAGCCAAAGAAAGTATTCATCATCATTCATGTGAGCATTGATCACATCCTATTAAATCTTTGGGAGATTATATCTGCAAGATCTTAATCGGATATTAAATCAAGTCATGCAAGCTTTGATCAAATGAAAGGTTTCCGAGGCTTTGGTCAGAAAATGTCCAATTCGGAACTACCAGTCCATCCCTTTTGGGTATGATGTCTCATCTGCGATGAAAAGACTGCATTTAAGGTCATTTAAACAAGTGTACTGAGAACATGACTGTTAGGGTCACTGAGTTGAGGAATGGAAGGTCAGGTTAACTTATGTAGAAAATGATTTTCTCAGATATCAATTGTTGTATTCCTCAAAACAGAAAATATGAATAAAGCCGAACTGTGTTCATATTGAAAAGCTGCTACTTCATTTGCTAAGGAATTAAGTTTAAGTCATAATATTTTCATGTTGTTCTTAATGTATTTTGAAAAAAAGACATGTTTGGTATCTTAAAAACAAAATGTAAAACTATTTCCATCCACGTAATGATTCAAGTATCAGGCATGTAATGGGTTGACACCACTGTTACTGTTTGGCACATTCACATTTTAAACAGTTACTGGAAATTACATTTAAATGAAATACTCTTTCAAATAAGATGAGTAACGTCTTTGAATGAGGGAAATTGAATACTGTTAACACCCCCCCTACCTATTTAGCTCGCTAAAACTCACATATGAACTTACTACGAAAATGTTTAAATCGGTAATTCCCGGAAATATGCTGATGACAGGAAACAGTAAACAGCGAAATTGGATCCATTTCTGTCTTTTACTCTTCCAGTTCCAGCTAAAATCGACTGTAAATACAGGAAACCCTTGAGACAAGGTCCTTAAGTTAATGACATCCAATTGTGAAATTAAGAACTTGAATCTGCAAGAATAATAATTAAAAAGTGTTATCAGAACCTATTACAGCTACTGTATAAACCCTTTCCATTCAAAAAACTAAACATTAAATTATTAATAATAATGATAATGTAAATAATGTGATGTAATGACAACTTAACTATATATCTTCACTTTCGACATGCAATTTACTATATTTGTTTCAATTTGTCAATTCTAGTTCATCCTTATGAATATCATCACATTTACTGCCAATTGTTCCCCGAATTAAGTCGACTAGAAAAACCCTATGCGCTCCCTTTACCTGATGTTACAAACTTCTCAACTTTGAACTGCAACAATCACTATTGAACAGATTAAACACTTTAAGTTAACAAGACCTTATTCACATGAGAAATAAATAGATCGCCATCTTGGCAACTAAACATGTTAAAGTAGAAGGAGACGATGATAAATAGCAATTCATCAACATAACAATATTAATGATTAATGAATATTAAAAATTAACATTTATTATGTTTGTAGTAATTTTATTTGATAATAACCTAAGTACAGGTAGCATATTTTTATAAGTAATAACGTAATTCAATTTGCGTTTGAAATAGAAAACCAAATAACATAAGAAAGAAAATAATTGATATCTGCAATATATGTAAAAATTGCATATTTTTTTGAAATGCCAAATGATTCTAGTTAGACATTGAATTCCTCACTTTATGAATGTAAAACGCAGAACATGATATCTGACTGAGTTTTTAATACCTGTATTTAAAGAGACAGAGTTTGTTAATAGGATCACATATGTCAATTTTTGAAATCGATGTTATTACACCGGGAACCACTTTCTGTTACTGAAAATAAAAAGTTTAAGGTCAATCAGTACATAAGAGCGAAAATACGGCCATTCAAAGTCGAGATTTTGATCAAAAACCAGACAATGTGACTCGAGTGGCGAGCGCAAATTCGCCAAACGCAAAACCTTGTCATAAGCTGACATGAAGATATATTCGATTCAATAGTGTTTATTAGGTGTTGTGACTAATAGGTAGTTTAATTGGATGCATAATTTCGAATATTAAACATATTTGAGATGTTGTCTTGATATTATGCATAAACGGATATATTTGCAAGTTCAGTGATGAGATATGAACTTCAATCAGCATATTAGATATTTTGTAGCTTATCAAAACCAGATGAAATCTTAAGAAAGATACTCTGTGTCACTTTAAGGGAAATGGTTTTGCATTTGTGAATTATTAACCCTCCTTGATGAATTTCATTTTGATTATTCAATTATTGATTTCGTCAAAATAATGTAATTTGTAGGTGCTAGTTTTACCTTGACTTTTAGAAGAAGGCATGAAATATAATTAATAAGAAAAATGTTACATTTGCCAACTGGATCAATATCTTGGTAATAATGGACACATTGTGTCTTGGATTTAAAATGATATAGAATCTCTTAAATGATTTTTCTCCAAATTTAGCAAATTCATTAATAACAATAATAGGACTTTCTTGTGTAACAGTAAAACGAATAGTTGTCATTTGCTAACTTTTCATGTTGTCATGCAAGCTCACATTAAACGTAATCATACCATTGTAATCATTACGTTTTAATTAACTTCCTGATTTCTCCCTCCATAATTGACATTCTAGTCTCCTGACAATTATTTGTTCTATTAACTAACGTTTAATGATTAATGCAAAATTACCTGTTCCCTGATTTCTTTGATGGGAGGAATCATGTTTGAAGAAAAATAAGTTTTCTCTTTCATTTGAGTCAGTGAGTCAGTAAGGAAGACGTATCTAGCTTAAACGTTTGCAATAGTAAGTTAAAAAATCTTGTAATTAATTTGTCAATGTTATTTTGAATTGCAAAAGTATAAGTCCTATTTTCAAGTTTCATAATATGAAAACGGTCATACAATACCAATGTACGAATAATCATACAAAAAGACTAACTTACAAAAACAACTTTGCTTTAACATTTGTATAATCAGCCATTTATGTTAAATATTATTAAGTTTTATCACCAATAGAACGGAATATCATACAGTGTCACTGTAAAGAATTAAAGTGACAACTTCTATAATGATTATTCACTATCTTTGTTAGCAAAAGTTGGTTGTACCAAACACAAGCATGTTTTGTCTAGAGGTGTTGTTATTGTTTCTCTGTGTGAAGTTAAAACATACACGATCACTGTGTAGGCTATAAGCATCATCGTGAAATTCCTGCCTATCTATGAACACATGATTGATAAAAGGGTTTGTCAAGACGAATTATACTCTTATTATGATAGTCTGTAGAAATGTTAACATTTTAATAAACTGTTTGCGTTTTTATATAAAATGGAATTTATTTTTAACGTTTCAATAATAAACTGAACTAACATGTTGTGCTTGTCAAATCTCATTGACTTGAAATATTCTAATTTCTACTTGTAAATAAGAGGTAAATGTAAATGATATAGATGTTACTTTCATCACAGGGATGGAATTTACCCAACCATTGTAATTCACTGTGATTGGGTAAGAATTGATGAGACAACTTTGCCTATTGACATGTCAAGGTTTCCCCCTACTTGATTTCAGATATGTTCTTCTTTCTTGATCAACAGCAGACAAAACCAAGCACTCTCTTCTCAAGATAACTTTCCCCTAGGACAAGTTCGATGGCTCAAACAAACCTGAAACTCATGTTGTAAATGCTTTTCGATTCTATGAGTTCATTTTATTTTGTTATTTTTTTTCCTTTAGAAACAGAATCAATAAACGCACATTTCCCGTTAGTACAAACAAAGCCCAAGGTTTTACACTACTGGAAATCACAATGACGTTGTAGTTCTCGACTCCTTATTTTATTTGGCAATGTACATTATAATCTGAAACTACAAAATGGATTGATCATGAAAATTACCCCTGTGATCATGTAAACGAGTGATTTAATGAAAACATATTGATAGATGGTAATAATATAAGTTATACCATTCAGAGGCGGGGTGCACGGGGAGATATCCGCCTCTAGCTTGGTGTTATGGGACGAGCCGAAGTCATAATTATAGTTTGTTTAAAGCTACATATCGGTCGATCAAAAATAACTACCTCGATCATGTGTTCGAGGTAACATACATTGTACATTTCAAGACGCTCAATCTTCATGCTTTTTTCATGCTTTTTACGTGCCGGGGTATAATGATTTATTACCCTGCTCAAGAGGGCGATATAAGTATTTATCAGGGTCACGTGGACCAATCAGATATCGAGATTCTTACATGAGGTAGGATAATGCTCCATGTGACTCAACATACATTGAATGTAACAAAAATATCCCCTAAACTGTGCAATAGTTCTTGTAATCAATGAACAAAATACACTGTTTAATTTTGGATCAAATATTTTGCAACAGTACAGAATGAACAATTTTGAAATTGACTGACTAGCTTGATGATTATAATGAAATAATGAGATATTTGTATAAATAAGATCCTCCAGACCATAAAGCTGACAATACATTTATCCTACAAATACACATGAACAAACAGTCAGATATATCTCTTGCTTAAGATATCACAAGAAAACATGGTGAAAAGGTTAAAAGAAATACCATTCTTATTTCTTTAACTGTTTTCATTTTTCAGTTTATGAACCCTTTCAGTTAAATTTAGTTTATGAATCAGTTCATATGCATATTGTTGAAAGATTTAATTTGTGTCAAAGTTCATTTCACAATGCTTTCATATTTTCCTAATATGTTTATGTTTTATGATAGACACAACACCATATCGTAAGGAAACACATCCACAAAAATACTGTATCCCTGAGAACAAATATTAAGCATTTAAATTATGAGGCATATCGGGAGGTCTTTGCACATCTGTTTTACATGCTACATGAACATCACTTTTTGTTAATAGCTACAGTTCAAACAACATGTGCACCAACAAGATAAGACAACATAGATTATGTCTACAGGAAAATTGAGGTAACCTTATTTACAGTCTGATTATCTGATACTGAAATACGTCTAATAAGAGATAAGGGTCGGAATCATGTCTTAAGCCGTGATTTACGGATGTCAAGTCATTTGCAATAGTCAGTTCTTGGGCGAAATTATCTTATTATATTAACGGTGCCTTTTGTTTTAAGATATTCTATGCAACGTCATCATTTTAGGATATGTTGAAATTAAAAACGTGAAATACTTTTCAGACAACTGAGTGATTTTTTATTTGTAAATTTTCCCCGCAAAGGGACACATAGAGGTAACATGCCTTCACAATTTTGGAATAATGTATCACTTCACCTCAGATAAATGGCAAATTCTTTAAAATGTATGTCCTCTTGTTAAACATTGTAACATCAAACTTAGACCATGCTTACTAGTATGGTGCCCCTGAAATAGATGAGGCAATAAAATGCCAAATTTCAGATTCCTCGTTCCTATATTTGTGTGAAATTGACAACATAGAAATCGTGTCCATCTGCACAATAAATTGTTGAAAAGCTCGCTTATTTTTTCAAAATGTAATGGAAGTCTAAAAGTAACAGCGTCTATGCCAGCATTAAACTAATGAGTCATCACATTTAATAGATCGTTAATTAGTCATGTGAAACAACAATGAACTTTTAAGTCCAGTTGTCCCTACCTTTAACCGTAGATACGTTGCAGATTTTCTTTCATTTAATGGACTTAAAGTGTAGACAAAAAGTGTGGGGGAAAAACGATTATGGTTTAGATGAGAAATTCATTTCAAGTCTCAATTCAAGTTAAGTTGCATCAGAGAAGATGCAAAGCGCAATACCACCTCAAGATAAGTTATTTTATACTTGTGTGGTCACGCAACTTATTTGATGTATTTTGTCACATATTTGATGAAAAACATTTATTAAACTGACAGCAGTTAAAATTCTGTGTGCGTCTTCCTTTTCCCTTTGACCTTGAAACCAGTCAGGTTGTACTATGGCAAAATGTATTTTTTTGTAACAAAAACATTAAGGGTTGTGTTGCTGATGTTGGTAATTTTAACCACATGATTTCAATTTCATTCATTCATGTTCGTTTTGGTCCCCAATAGATAGATTCAGTAATGTCAAATGGTTGTTTTATAAAATAAATGTAGTACCGTAAATATCTAGAACTATCTATAACTTTAATTGTCGACATTTGAAATTTGGAATTTGCCCTTTATCTGAGAATGAGTGGTACATGTATACATCAAAATTACAAGAAGATTGTCATAAGAAGTTTCCACTTTCCTCCTGAAAGTATGATTTGACAATTTTTTATAAAAGTATCGGCAAATATTGTAAATATATATTGGTCTTTCATATAATTACAGCTGCGTATCTTAAGTTTGTTCACTTACCTGCGTTTTTAGTGCAAATATAATGTAAATTGGAATGTCTTTGAGGCATCCTAGCATTGCCAAAACGAAACAGATAATGTTGAAATTTGAGATTTCTAAGTTAACATTCAGTTTGCGTTAACATATCGGTATGTCATACCTTATGGTAAACCGTAGCTAATTTGGCAGGCCATTGACATGACAGGGTCAAAATGTGGTATTTTTCTCTACAAAATCCTTCATAAGTGATCAATGGCTTTAAAACTAAATCATATTAAAATTTTGTCTATTTGCATTAATGCAATGTACTTGTACTGATTTCTTTCTTACAGAATTTATATGGAATATTTAAATCGAAATGAAAGAAAATCTGAATTTTACAAATATGACCCCCATCTGTCTATTAACTCATGCCAAATATCTAAATTCAGTATTAGTGACATTACGATCCCAAAACATGATTTAGGAATGATGATTTCACTAATGGATAATTGGTTGTCGTTTGTACATGTAGGTGCTCCTGGAGTTATATAATTGACGTCAAAACGAAACCAAATTTAAATTAAAGTTGCACTAAGATACACAAGCAAGTGAACAAACTTAAGGTACGCAGCTGTACATTGTTTTCGAAAAGGTTATTCAAGAAATAAAATATTCAATTGTCGATTAATCTATAAAGCAAACGAAACATACGTGTTTAATACCTACTTCCCATATCTGTAATAACCTACATGTTAGATAGAAATCAGCTGACAATACAGAGTATCACTATCTAAAGGGGTAGTAAAGCACGTGTTTAGGTCAAATAGAAGCTGATATCAGGAGAATGAAAATTAATGGTTCAAATTGAAAGACGATGTATTTAAACAAAATGATATTATATGATTATATATTATGTAACATTCAGCCATGCGATTCCTTTTTCTTACACAATATGAATTAAAAGTGTTCACACAAAAAAGGCCGCCAATGCACATTTTGTGAATCTTTATAATGTTTTCTCTGACAATGGATGATTGGTTTCTGTAATGAGATTTTTAACACTATCAAACAAATAAATTTAGCAATAACGTACAATTATCAGTGAAAAAAAATCCAAATATTCAATTTAAAAAAAAAACGTGCTACTACCCCTTTAAAGTTGAAAAATGTTAGACACACTCTGGATCCATGATCTCATCAAATCGAAGGAAAGGTAAATGTGATATTTACTTGTCACGTCTGACGTCAGAAATAATCTCTCCTTGGGACAAAAGCATGTTATTGAACAATATTTATGTAGTAATTGTTCTTTTAAACTACATGCATTGCATAAATCTGATTTTGAATCCCGTGTATCTTGGTTCAAGGGTTACAATGTAGTAAAGTACATTTTTGCAGCCCAAGCAGTTTGACTTTACAAAATCAGAAGAAACTGTCGATGAAACGCTTCGCCCATATAGTAGGTCACAAGATAGTGTCTGTTTTGATGACAATATGGACATAACTGGATGATATTTTTATCAAGTAGTGATGGATAGATCAACTTAATTATGGCCTTTAATCAAAATAAATCTGAAAGTTTCTAGCGTTTTAAGGCATTTAATCACACGGAGATGTTTAGCTCAAGATGTTATTCTCCATACACAAATAGGTTATGAAGATTAGACTGTAGAAGTTTCACTGTAAAACAGTTTGAGAAGGAGAATAAGCATACTTGTAACTTGACGAGCACAGATATGATTAAGTAATTTGAAGCTACATACTTCATACTGCGTGTCATTGAACCATGACTCAAATGAGGTAGTGATCACAAAGTTAAGGAAATGTACTGTGCAGTTTAGTTCAAATTCAATGTTTGATTTGTATATTTGGGGAACAACAACAAACATGATCGTAAATCGTCAAATAAAGACTTTCTTCAAGAAGGGAGTTACCTCAAAATGTAATGTTGAGTATACTAAATGTGTTTTTGATTGCAGATACTTTTTAGTTTTTCTGATTGGCATGAAGTGCAGCACGACCGTACATATGCCTATCATCATGTTCCTGTATTCGCTTTATGTTAGAGGAAAGGCTATTACAGTTACAGCTGTTTTTGTTTTGAAAGCATACTGAAAAAAAAAGCTCCCTCACATGCCCGTCGAATATGCAGTCTTATTTAATTAAGCAATTTAAGTCATGAAAACGCAAACTAATAGCTATGTGATTTACGTTCGATTTATATGCTGAAAAAACATCATAACTCTCTAAGAATCATAAAACCTCTGCTATCAAGCAGAAGACACTTGCCATACAATTTCTGAAACAGGTATCATACAACTTATGTGTTATATTGGAATATTATTCCAACGGCCACTTTTCTGAAACAACTTGTTTTTTCAATTACCGACACATATTTTCAAATAATTTCAATAAAGTCCTACAGTTGCATTACCAACGTTGATTTATGAACCTGCACATCTTAATGGATATATCAGGTAGTTTGTTACGATTTTTTAAACACGGTTACTCTTTAATTATATAACCTCACGTAGCAACCATTCACTGTATTATGCTATTTATCGCATAACCTACCCATTCGCAAATCAATACTTTTATTTGTAAAGGAGAAGTTTCATTGTCGAAATGTGATTTGCGAAAAATATTATAGATTTTATCCAAGAGCCGTGTCTATATTTGAATAGCGTGCACAAATGATCAATGCCCGGCATTGGTGACAAATAGGCTTAACGAATACCATTTGAGGACGAAGGATTGTCTGTTTTGCAAAATGTCTTGTGAACATGTTTAAAGAATTGGATTCTAGAATGAACAACATATGACATTTATACTCCCTAAGTTTGTGCTATAAAGTGATACTATTTTCTATTTTAGTTTTCTGCTTCTTGAGGTGAACAATAGAAAAAGTGCGAGGTCGAGTTGTATGTCTGTGGATGACAAATATACTCATCTGCAATATTTGTAAAGTTTAGTTGTATGTGTAGCATTGTATACTTTTAGACAAAACATTAATATCATAAAGCAACAACTGAGCCTGATATTTCAATACTCTGGGAGTGTAACATTTTACACATTTTATGATTTAAGAAATAACGCTTAATAAAACTGCATCTTTGCCTATTTAAAAGGAAATACCATGCTACATAGCCAATGTTGACAACAGTAGTGGAAGTTCTAAAGTTTTAAATTATCATTCAGTAACGTCACAAAATAAAACCATAAAGCTTTCATGTTTAATGAGAAACCAGGGGAATGATTCACCATCTTAAGAGGGAATTTTGTATTTTGTATTTCATGCACTTTGTCGACAATGCATCTCAAGGATGCTATCTGCAAGAATTAAACGGAAATAAAATCAAATCACGCAAATATTTATCTAATTGGAATTTTTCTATGCCTTTGGTCAGAAAATATCCATTGTGTTCATAACTAATCTAGTTGCTTTGGAGAAGGATGGCTAATCTGTAATGAAAAGCCTGCATTTATGGTAATTTTTAACAGGCGTAATGAGAACGTGAAAGCAGTAAGACTATTCGGGTTGCTTAGTTCGGATTTAACGACTAAGACCTCAAGGCAAGGTCAGGTTGACCCAGCACTTAGCTAAAGCCTAGAATGATTTTTCAGGTAACCGATTATTGCATTTAATGAAGCTGAAAAAAACAACCCCAGAATTGAATAGTTTTAGGTGTAGCGACAATTTTACATTTGGATAGAGAAGCCATTTATTTCTAAGATTTATATCATATACCGAATATTAAACGATTCAATTTAAATTTTGTACTCTATTTTTATAACATATGATATAGTGGAGCAAAGTGACACACAAAATATCAGCAATCTTATACCTTTATTGATTTACTGCTCTATTAATATTGTAAAATATGCATTGACATTCAACATTTGTGTAGGTGTCAAGTTTGCTTATTCATCTACTTTTGAGATCTTAATTCTAGCTACATATATTTAAGGATGCACAACGTTTATATTATGACATTTGTTGTGAGTCTATTTCATGATAAACCAATTAGACCTATAGCAAAAACATCCTTCTTTTGCTAGAACAACTACAAATTAAGATATGTATATGTCAAACAGGAGTGAGGTAATGTGTTGTTTATGCAAAATACAAATAAGATAAAAACATGTGCGACAAAAATAATGGAAGTATTGTAATGTTATGAAACCCTGCAGCATTGAGCGACCAAATAAGAAATTTACCAAAATTTCAAATACAAAATAGCTTTTCGTATAATATTTTGATTATCTTTATTAACCTATCGAGTTAAGCAGAAACCATTACATTCAATGACATGCCACCAATGATAACATTTTAATTGAAAATATTACATAAGATAGGATGAGTAACGAATTTGAATGAGGGAACGTCGAAGTGGCTTTCGACAATGTTTGCTTCATTGATTCTAAATCCATGATAGGTGCTGGTAATAGGAAACCGTTCACAGCAAGATTCGATCCGTTCTGTCTATGACTCCTCCAGTTCCAGCTAAATCGACCTAAAAAGAGGGAAACCCTTGAGACAATATCCTGAAAGTTTTGTCAATTACTCAATTAAAAACTTTAATATACACCAAATTTCAACTAAATGCCTATGTGCTGCCTCAACTTGATGTTATTAACGTCACACATGTCGTTTTCAAGATAGTGAACTCGAAGAAACATCTCTCAAACAGACACAACACTAATCAAACAGTAACTTATAATTAAGCTAAATTGAAAAAGACAGATATGCAATGTAGATTACCATCTAGGCAGTAATTTAACAAATAAAAAAAGACGAATACAATGGAAATAACAATTAATAAACTCAACAATATTTTTCAATTACGCTATCTTGGCTTATTTTTACTTAAAAGTTTTGGGGTTTTTCATCTCTGTTGTAAACAGCTAGACATCTTTGACTTTTAAAGTTCTGAAAACTTATGACATTAATTTCATATCGTCGATGTTTAGTGTATAAAGTTCTAGATTATTTGAATTCTCTGAAACAGGTAATATGAATAGATATCTTATCTCTATAAAAGTAAGATACATCCCATATTGCAATGGCTTGGAATTTTTATAATTCACCCATGGATTTAGAGATGTATTTAAATTCAGACAAAATTCAGGTCAGTCAAATGCTAATTTGAAAATAAAATATGGATTTAAAGATAAAAAGGAATGGCATTCCAGAGCCACTTGACACAGTCCAGGTCAGGCACGTTGTTATCATACTTGAAAAAGGCTCTAAACACTTTCCTAAGTATGATGTAGAATGTTTTACTTTACTTCCTTTCTCCTTGAAACTATTCTCCATTCTCAATGTGATCCTTACGTCATTTATAAATACTGCAGATGAGGTAAGAGGTAAGTAATTTGATGATATGAAATATTTTAGAAATGT
Source organism: Steromphala cineraria (assembly GCA_916613615.1). NCBI lineage: Eukaryota > Metazoa > Mollusca > Gastropoda > Trochida > Trochidae > Steromphala > Steromphala cineraria. The sequence goes on from OU744730.1 coordinate 12,148,678, forward strand.
ATTACAGAAGTTGGTTATGTGCGTTGAGTTTATCTCTCGTTTTTATCTGCAATAGATATGTGAACTCTTAAACTGTAGACTCTTATCGTCTATCAGTTTTCTTACATCAAATAACTTGAATCATCTTACCCTGCGTTTGATTACTTTATCAAATTTGCTATGATTGCCAAAGTCCCTTTTCGAAAAAGTAGGTCTAATATTGCTATCTCCTAATTTGATCAGTGCTGTTGGGAGCTTGATGATTCGTTTGGCGTTTCTGAGTTCTACAGATTCATGCTGTTTAAAAAAAAAGGATCAATAAGAATGATGCTAAAGTACTTTATTTTCTTTTAGTCCATACATCTAAATGTATATTACAAGATTTTGAAAACGAGTGTAAATATTGACTATCGGAGTACTTATTTCGTATGCCGTGTCATATGGCAAAATAAGAAGAAGAAGAAACGTTTATATCCAGACAACAGTGTTTTTTATTACAACAATATTTTGTAAATGAACACGAAACCATTCCCAAAAGGTTACAACCAAATACATAAATACAGACTTCCGAAAAAGTATAATGCATAGAAACAGTTTTTACTAAATAGTTTTCAGTATTATGGAATAAAGTTGTATTTTTACCTTGTTATTGTCTGAAAAAAGGCTTGATGCTTTGGTTTGAAACTGAGGCATGTGGAAAACAGAAACACACTTTGTTTATTGTTTGAGATGTCTCATGATGAATGGTGGATAGTATCAATTTATATTTGCTTCTCCAGAAAATGGATAAAGACAAAATTCAAATATTGAAATAATCATTTGGTGACATTTTGTTTTCTTTAAATGGAAATTATCTGCTTATATTTGAAGGTAATATAATTGAATTTTAAAGATAAAATGCTAAGGTATGTAAAGCAAAAATTAATTCAACTTATTCGACATGATATTAACAACATTGTAATGCTTGAAGAAAATTCTAAAGTGCATAGTGCGTTACATGTTTTGAAATATGAATCATATCGTTCACTCAATCACGTATATTCAATTTGCGTTTGAAATAGAAAACCAATAAGCATTAGGACACATTTGACATCTGCTAAATAAATCACATATCTGATTATCAAAAGCCAAATAATTGAATCAAGAAATTGCATTAATCACACGGTAAATTGAAGAAAAACAGAAAAGGAAATCTGAAGGAGTTTTGTTTCAGACAAATGTATTTCCGTTTTCTAAATATAACATATCTTCATTCTGCTCTGCGTATTTGATTTTTGATAAGTATTCTGCTCCAATGAACGTTGAAAAGTATGAACTATCTTTTTCTAAAATAAAAGCATCTCGTTTTGTGTAAATAAATCTTATTTAAATCATTTAATACTATTTTGCAAAGTTCATTGTTTATAATATCAAATTATAGATTTGAAGACTTGTCGAAGCAGTTTCCTACTGTTCATAGTAGATACATTAACAAATCGATAGTCTTTGTTTCTGAATTGTGTTTTGAGATCCACAGAAAACATAACCACACATTTTACATTTAACTCGAGAATTGACTCGAGACGTTGAAGTCCACAAATTCAACCAAAACATCATGGATATTTACTTTACTTTCTGTGGAACAAATCTTATGACAATGTTTACATCCTGAATTACAATTCAGTCACAGTTGCAAGTAACATGAAACAGCAAAAATAGTCATTCAATCTCTTTCTTTATTATATACTCATTTAATCTTAGGATAGTAATACAAGGGTGCAATACGGAATACGTCTTCAAATTCCGTATTGCACGGTAAATTCCGTATTGCGCGATTGCCGGTTCTACTTTTTTCAAACTTTGGCAATTCTCGCAACTTTCCGTACGTAACAATCATTTTCCTTATTTGAACATCGGATTTGACGTATCTCAATGCATTGGTAACAAACTTACTTTTTAACATGATATTGAGGAATAATAAAGTGAGGAAACTAGTGTTATCGTTAGTTAAGAAACTGCAAAATAAAACTCCGAGAACATCGCCAGCGACAGTTCGCCCTTATGACGTCATAGCCTTCAACGATCATGACGTCATTTCCATGGTGACGTCGTTTGAAAAAGGATCCTGTCGCTCGGAATCCTGAACTTACGTTTATCACATTAAGAACTTCATAAATAATTACTAAGGATAAACTTTTATCACTGTATTTTGTTTTCACACTTGAGAAATTTGCCTCTTACGTTCAACTACGCAAAATAAGGAAATAAAAAGCTGAGGTATCAAATCATCAGTCGAGCGTGATATAGGTGTTGCTGTGTTCTCATTATGTATCAATGCGCAGTGCGACGTCTCGGATTATTTAAGCAATTCATAATTACTTTTAAAAAGGTTTAAAAGAGAGTATATAATAAATACAGAACGTCATACGTGTGCATTTTGGTCGTTTGTATTGAACTCGAAAATGTCATGGACGCGGAGAAACAACTCGTTCTTCGAACTCGTTGTTCCTCCGCGTCCATGACATCTACTCGTTCAATACAAACGACCCAAATGCACACGTATGACGTTCTGTATATGACTTTAACTCTTCCACTTTCAGCTCCAATTTGCCAGAAACCATTAGGGAAAGATAAGGAGCTTGCATCTACGTCGACCAAGAGTCATTTTTAAACAGTAAGCAAGATCTTTTATCAGCTTTACATACATCAGTACAGATTGAAACACCCCCAGAACACTCTAAGCAAGATTTATAATTGTGGAAGACAATGGTCTCAGAGAAAGAAAAATCCAGACACTGACTGTATTTTCTCTTCAAGAAATACAGATAGTCAACAAGAATTACGACTGTTTAGGTAAACCTGTTGATATCTTTGTACTCTAGCAGACATCTTATACAGGTTCTAATACACAAACTTTACAAACAAGTTGTGACAGTTAGTTAATAACTTGGATGAATAATGACTGTTTCTAGTATCATCATTACTTTTAAGAGGTGTGTTGTTTGATATGGAAAACTGCTTGATAATTAATGTCTTTTTCATACTCCCATTGAAATTTACTCAACAAGTTGCAAGTGTTATCTATTCTGTAAATGGTCCACATATTCATATTGTTGGGTGAACATCTATGATATTCTTTCAAATTCAAGTCGTATCTATTAAAGCTGAACTGTGATTTATGAATATGGTCGAGTACTCTAAGTTCGTGAGTGTTGTAAGTTTGTGACATCATTTACATAGGTGCGAGCACATATCGGTGCGTGCGAGCACAAAACTCGAATACAAAATCTGAATCTTGTTTATCATGATTTAAAAACTCGGAAAAAAATCCATTGATACACCTTTCATTAGAATTGTATCAAGTTTTGTATCACCATGTCATTTTAATAGACATATACCCCTAAAAGTACACTTTATACTAACACCAAATTTCCTTATGTTTTAAAGTTAGCTCACAAAAATCTATTTCAAAATATTTTTCTGTCGTCTCCATTGCTTTGTAGGTCGTCTGCCAGCATGCCAACTAGCAAGTATGTTTGTCACAAAACTAATCTCATGAGGCCTGAAATGACTGCTATTCGATAGTCATTAAGTCAATCAGGAATTAAAATGTTTTATATCTCAAAACAAGTAGTTTTAATGAATTATTTAACACCATCAGTCATCTCAAAGACTATTATTTAACCACTGGCTATATATTTACATGTTTTATAAGTCAATGAATTTGTGAAGTTACTTCTGAATGAACTATTTGAAAGACAGATTTTATGGATTTTTTTCAGAAAAACTTCTGAAAAATAAATACATGTGGACTTTTCTTATCTCTTAAGTAACACAATATATTTAATTTGGAAACAAAGGCCCCTTTATTCTGATAGAAAGTGTTGCCAATTCAACAGATGACCACACTTCATTAAACACATTTAATTAGTCTGCAAGAAAATAGCATCATAGCCAAGATCACGAACTTGCAACATCAAGGCCACCTCACTCGTTTTTTGACAATACTTTTTCTCTTTGGTTCAAGCTTCCAAAATGTATGTAAATATCAATTTGATTTTGTTTATAAATTAAGAAAATGTTAAAATCTTTAGTAAAGCTTCAAACTTTAGTGACATGCAATCCTTGGAGAGAAATTCCACTTTGATGGTTAGGGTCACGAACTTCGAACATTCAAGGATACCTATTCAGTGTACTGAGGCTAAGGCAACGTTATAAATTGCAAATGGTAAAGTCTCAGTTCTCAAATTGTGTGCTATGGCAAACGTTGGTCTCAAAATTATGTATGCAGTTTACCTGTATCTGTATCTGTATGCACGGTTTGTTCCGCTATATTAAACATATCTGATTCAATTTGTTATCTCTTTATCTGATCTTTCTCTTAAATTGTCTGGGAAAAAGTGGATTCCAAATATAGCTTTCCTGACCTTTTAGTAATTGTTTGCATATATTTCAAGTAGTCAGATTCAGATAACGGGAAAAAAACATTTGAATTTTGCATCTTTTATCAAATGAAATATTATAAAATCTGAATTATCATGAAGATCATACTCTTAAAACCTATAATAGGTAATAGGTAATAAAACAGTCATACATCCTTATCACCTTCAATTTACCCTCGATCAGATATTTTAGAATTTGTTCCCTGTTCAACGATTCCAAATACTTAAAAGTGCAACGTCTATCACTGTTGTTTTTCTACACAAAGGTAGTAAGACTTTGTGCATTTAATATCGCCACCATTGTTTAAGTTCACGGACACGTAGTCCTACATACACATCACCCATCACAGCAAGTCTATATGACATCAATAAGACATTTCATTAATTCAGGGACTCATCCATAATAAGCCCTTTAACGGTATGTTCATGATATTCGATTAGATGTCATGGCAGTCTCTTTGTAGGTTTAAGAACGTAAGAAGGCCAGGCAAAGGATCACGCATTCATCCAATTTTCGAATTCACAGACACATTGGATGTGATCCCAAGGGACAATATAAACTGAGTTTTGAAACGGTGATTATAAATCGTGCTTCGAATCGACTCGTGTTTTTCTGTCAAAAGTATTATTCATTTTTTAATTCTTATTTATAAAAGGTGGTGGAACGTGGCCATGTGCAAAGGTCAATTTGATCGCCCTCAGTGCAGTTCAGCAACTAAAGTGTGGCCAGACGCATGGTTGGGTGACCCAAAAGCTATATGAACTTTTGAATGGTGATTCCCTACTCCAAACAGAGGCATGATTTGAAAGACTAGTGGTGTCACCCTGGGTAAGTGACGTAATTAAAATGTGGCTTGTTCACCCAGCGGTGCGAATGGTTACCAAGTAAAGGTTTGGTTGGAGGTGATCCTTAAGCGACTATATGTAAACCGAGGATTGACCAGTGTTATGGAGAAAATAGCACTTTGAGTCGACATAGTGGACATTTTGGCGATATTTTAATGTTACCAATTATTATCATTAATTCTTAGTTCATTATTCATTTAAGAGACTATTAATACATGTAGATGAAACTTGGCTATATTATGGTGCCACTGACTCGTTTCACTATTGCGATAAATTCACAGAACCCCTTTCAAGTAATAGATGAACTAAAACTAATAACTAATTAAGCAACAGAATACTGACTATATGATATAATCTGTTCCATACAAAGTGTCTGAATACTTGCCTACTCGTCTGTCACATGTTATCATATGGACAAATTGTTCTTTATCTTTGACTAAATCAAATCATATCAAGAATTTCGATCGAATGTTTATTTATATGACAAAATAGGTCCCCTTATTGCATGATTGTTTATACATTCGAGTAAAACGAGTTATAATAATATCTCTAAATGTCTGACATTGTCATCTCGAAACAAATATTGATTAATTTATACACCTTTATCTATAAACAATGAATGACGAGTTGCTTACAGATTCCAGATAATACAAGAAGGAATTCCTACCTTTAGTGAATTGAATAAGCATATTCAAGAGATTTGTACTGATTGCTACCTCTGTTTATCTATCAATTATGTGAACTGACAAACCCAATGTTAGGTTTGTGTGATCTGTGATAACAGCAACAAGACTATCACATGTGTACTTCTTGGTATCGTATGATCATTGTTCTTTTTCAGTTAAAGAAAAGAGTTTTAAAGATTTCTGGATGAATCAATTTTGAAATCTAGCAAGAGGGCGTGTCTCATCTTCCGCACGCATCGGGCGAGATATGCATTTACAAGAAATTCATATTCTTGTAAATGCATATCTGGCCCGATGCGTGCGGAAGATGGGCGTGTCTATGTAGCTTTATAGTTAAATCAGTCTTTTTAATAGCATAAATGAAGTGATGTAATTCAATTTACGTATGCACAAACGCAATATTAGTATGTTTTGTCTATTCAACTGTATTGTTGCTTTTGTGTATTTTGTAAATATAATGAAATCGAAACAATTCTTTAAATTGTAAGACTCTTCAGAGTTGGTCTTGATTAAACAGCAAAGCACAAGAAAAAGACATGTATCTCTTAAGAAGAAGTAAATGTATGAAGTACTGGTAAGTAATGACACATGTAATGAATACTTTACAAACTATCAATGATTTCCTCGATTACGTGCTCTTATAATTATCCTAAACATAACCTTCTGATATAGGCTTTCGTTGTGCACTACTATATGTAACTCTATCATTAATGTATCGATATATTAACTTTTAACAACATCTTGTCTCTTACATAATCCCTGGTTGAGTGTAATCAGTGTGTAGCTGTTTACCAATGGTCATGTCTAGACCAGTTTTCAACTGAATATGAAAAAGTTGGATGCTTATGTGTCTCATACAACATTTTATAACTTGATGATGAAGCTTGACGAGTTGTGCTGTATCGTATCACAACTCAGATAGAAAGATTCATCTGGCGATTAATATAACTGTGTAAATGAATAGGTCATGATAAGTTGTCTATTATTTGAACAGACATTGTAGTCTAATAGCTCACTTTACTATAATCAATAGCTCGCCATTAACTGTAATTTAAACTTGTGAAGGTTTTGTATTAATTCTCCGACTTTATGACCATCTCCAGTTAGATATTAAAACTTAAAACAATCATATAAATCAAGCAATTTAAGAACCGTGTTTAAAGGTCTACTTGTGATTTAGAGACATCACATGAGATCTCTTCACATTTAATCACAGAAAGACCTTATGCAAGGATAGTCAACGTGTCAGACCTCACCAGAAAATGATTGACGTGTTATAATTTGAGTTCATTTATAATGCCTATTAAAAAGCGGCGAAAGAACACTGGTTAAGAATGTATCATATCATTCAATGTTCCATTTGGGAATGAATATCTGAGATGGTATAAATTCATATCATCAATTAATTGATATGTATTAGTTTCAAAGCAAAACGAAATGTGTCTCATTGGTGTGAACATTACGGAATGGCCCTCTAAATTCTAAGATTTGAATCAAAGGGATATATTATCCTCATTATATTTTTAGCGTAAGCCTACTTATTTGATAAATGAAATCACAAGGAAACAGTGGGCGTTGCTAATTAGTCTGACCTTAGAATTTCGTCTCCTGATATTCTATTTCTAAATGGTGTCATATACAGTTAAACCAGAAAGAAAGTACCCCCTTTCTAGAAATTTCTAGAAATTTTCTAGAACGTATCTAGAAATTTTCTAGAACGTTTCTAGAAATTTTCTAGAACGTATCTAGAAATTTTCTAGAACGTATCTAGAAATTTTCTAGTGCGTATCTAGAAATTTCTAGAAATTTCTAGAAATTTCGAGTTTTTATTTTTTGTAAGATAATTAAAATCTGTTTACATATTTTAAAACTGCTTATTCAATATGATATAATGTGAAATTATGAAGTTAGTGGGTTTATTAGTAACGAAGATATTCCATGTTAAACTTTTCTTCCTCTACCACCTGCCCTCATTATAACGCCCCTGCTATGCAACTGTCACGCATGGTTAACGCGCTACTTAACGGGGGCTGACAGCCTATGTCGCTCATTAAATCCCCATTCATTGTTTACAATGGTCAGTGTTGCACAAGAAATAGTTGTAATCTGTCACTGAAGTTACCCGCAAAAAATCAGTTTATGAACATTACCTTAAACGGTAAGAATGTTGCATTTGATTTGCAGGTAGAAAAAAGTTTGTTTCATGCTTACAGAAATGCACAGCGTCGTATGAAAAGACTATAATAATGGAAATAATGTTCATACAAAAATAATACAGTAGACAATTCTTGACCTTGAGGATATTCAAAAGTCAAACTTAGAATATAACCTTGACAACAGCAATCGGCTGCCCAAAGTTTTATATCGAGTATAAATGACGTTTATTAGAAAACTTACAGTACCTTCAATTATGTAGTGTTATTTCTTAAAACTTTTCATTCAGTTCATCTAGACTTTATTTCCCGTTTTGCTCTTAACATGGTTCCATTCATTTGATTGATAACAGGTTAACTATTTAAGGGACAGTAGCACATTTGAGGAAGAATATAAAGTGTTATCAGGAAAATGAAAATAAATCATTCCCATCGAAAGACAATGCCATTAAACTAAACGAAGCAGTAATAAACAAAATATATAATGTAATGTTCAGCCATGCGATTCCCTTTTCTTAATACAATGAATTAAAAGGTTTTCACACAAAATTAGTACCAATGGATTTAATATTCATAATTTATTCTATGACTATGGTGTGTGTAATGGGATTTTTTACCCTATCAATATAATACATTTAGCTGTAACGTACAATTGTCAGTGAAAGATTTTAATTATATCTTTTTTCACAATACGTGCTATGCCCCTTTTTAGAATAATAAGCATTTGTTTATACAGTAGGAAAGCTTAAATGAGTGTTAAAGGGGCAGTAGCACGTTTTTTTATGATGTTATATTATAAATTTTCACTGATAATTGTATGTTAATGCTAAATGTATTATGTTGATAGTGTCATAAATCTCATTACACAAGCCATTCAGCCATAGTCAGAGGACAAAGTATGAAGATTCACATAAAATCCATTGGCGGCCATTTTTGTGTGAACACTTTTAATTCATTTTGTGTAAGAAAAAGGAATCGCATGGCTAAACTTTACATTATGTATTAAAATTATTACTGCTCCATTTAGTTTAAATACATTGTCTTTCAATTGGAACCATGTATTTCCATTTTCCTGACATCACCTTATATTCCCCATAAAAACGTGCTACTGCCCCTTTGAATGGCAAATTGGAAGAAACAGATGCAAAGTTGTTTTGATTATGAGTATAAAATAAAAATTATGATATTGTTCTGCTCAAAAAAGTAATTTGATTAACAACAGTGAGATGCAGCATGGTAAAGACAATGAAGGCAATAATTAAATGAAATAACTTTAATACGCAGATCAGGAAAATTACCGATATATGTAAAGGCATTCAAGAAAACGTTAAATATGCGTCTTCTTCAGTTAAAAGTTAAACACTAACAGGTCAACAATGTGATGACAGTGTTTGCAGTTTCTATTGGCAAGGCGAACCGCACTTACACTGAAAAGGCAATAACAAAATAGATAATACAGAGATATAGATATAGATATAGATATACAACAGTTACCAATACACTTATAATGTTATTGTCTAATAACGTATTTTTTAGGTACCGGTATATATTTCGCTGACACTTCTTGCATATTGCTTCTGTACTTTGAGAAGAAATCAATCCGTATGAACGAAGTAAACTACAAGTCGACATACAGGTTTGCTTAGTGAAGGTATCTTTGTATAGGTATTTGTTTATTCTCCAATTCATATGAAAACAAAATAACAAACACGCTTGAGATAACTTATTTAGTAAGAAATTCAATTATCATTAATCATTAGAGCGATTCGTATGTCTTAATGAAACATTCAATGAAGAAACTGGACTTAAAAAGGGACAGTCCCATCAGGGCATTCCTTGTTCGAAATTCAAGTCAAGGTGACATTTCTGTTTGTACATATATCTCATTAGTTTATGATTAGTACACAGCCTAGTTGAGACAGGATGCTGAGCGTAACATTTTGCTTGATTTAGTAAAATTTGTACAAAATCATAAACAGTGATCAGCACCTTTAGTGTGCAAAGCCTCGCTATGGCGATATTACACGATCATGAGGCATTTTTAATAGTCTTTACATGTGATATGTAAAGGTGCGGATATGCTATCAAAAATAGTTTTTATGTTTTGTAATGTCGCCATCTTCAAAATGTTCATAGGAGAATCCCGTAATGTCGAAAATATCTCTCAGACATACATGTACGCACCACGCATTGATAATCTATTTATCGATGCATAAAGACTGTGTTGATTTAAAGATGTTTTTCTCTATAATAGCAGTGGAATCAATGGAGTCATACTTTATTAAACGGTCAGTGAGAAGATGAGCAATAACGTAGATTTTCATTTCAAATATGTAGCTGCCTTCATGCATTTTGTGTAACGTACAGTGGTTCTGATGAATAATAGAATGTCTGTTGGTAAAACGAAAACACACAGTCGGGAATTACACATACTTTTGCATATGCGGTAATATACATATAAACGGTAATACATGTATAAACAAGGTCATGCGACTTGTGATTGGCAAGTTGTTAACACAATGAGCGCATACACAAAGTTCCCGTTTTCACATCAAAGTGAATGATGAAAGAAACACCGATGCCGAGTTGCATAATACGGTCAAGTATTGCAGACAGACAGACAGACAGACAGACAGATGTTTTATTAAAGTCTCACCTCACATAAATACATTAAAAAGTATATACATATAAAGTTAAACGTAAAAGTGAGCCACCCTATAAGGGTTACGAGAGACTATATTATAATATATTAAATTAACTAAAATATGATGTAAACAATATACAAATATACAATAGTATAAGAAAAACTATCCATATAAAATATGCTTTCTTCTTTGTAAGATATAAAAGCAGGTTTTGGCGGTAAAATATACAGGGTGCTTAAAAAGAAAAACTAATTTATCAATATCACTAAAATCTAGGAAGTTGGGATAGCTAAAACAGACATTTTCATATAAAATCTCACGCAGATCATGGTATACAGGGCAATGTATAAGTACATGGCTTTCATCCTCAACACTCTCACTACATTGAAAACACACTCTCTCATTCACATTCTTATTTGTATATCTGCCGGTTTCCAAATGCAGAGGAGCAGTACCTGATCTAAATTTGGAGAAAGCAGAGCGGTATGAACGGGGCATACTCATACTCACGTAACTTTCACACCCATACTCATTCTTAAACATTCGGTACGTTCGTAACTTATTACCTCCCGTTCTACCACTTGGCTGACGTAGTGATTCATTCCATCCGCTGACATACTTCTGCATACATAGATCTCGCACACGCTCACATAGTCGTTTAGCATTAACATCAGCTTCTACATTCAAATTCCATTCTTTCATCTTAGCTTTCACTCGGAAATTCCAGTTTTTCGCACGTCCACCCATACAACTCTCCGACCACATAAAAACACATTTATTTAATCTAAAAGGCATGTTTAAAAAGCGACAATATTGTCTAAAAATACACACCCATTGTCTAACAATTGGAGGAATCCAACCCATGTCTCCATTCACTGCAACGTTTGGAGCGTATTTACCCACCCCCAGGAAAAATCTCAAAGCACGGTGGTGGACAGCATTTACAAACGAAACCTCTCGATGACCCCAGATAGATGCCCCATAGCTTAAAACTGACCACACCATCGTATCATATAATTTCGCATAAGTAGTGGATTCCATTCCCCCAAGTGCCTTATATTTACAAATAAGTAGGCCTAGAGCTCTATTAGCAGATTTAGCTGCCGCCTTAGCCATTGCATTATAATCAAGATGCTCTGTGAGCAATAGGCCTAAATAGTTGTAACTATCAACAATATCTAAAACAGAATTACCAACAGTAAAAACAGCACTCGTTAACTGTGTGTTAACAAGTCTGAAATGTACAATCTTAGATTTATCATTATTTATACATATACCATTATTAACACACCAATTATTTAAAATACACAACAAATTGTTTAAATCCTCTGATGATTCTGCAAGCAGAATTAGGTCATCAGCATATGCTAAGGCTGCTATAGTGGTCCCATTAACAGAAATACCGATACCACTTTCTTCTAATTGATTAAGTAAATCATTAATAAAGAAATTGAATAACAAAGGAGAAAGTAAACAGCCTTGCTTCAAACCTTGCATGTTTGTAACCAGCCTGTCTAAGAGATGATAACATGCTGACCCGCCATTTTGAGTTGTTTTAATTGCGTGAAATGACATTAACGGACTGTATTGTTGTTATAACTTTTCTAATACTAAAGTATTCACGTATATGTTTTAACAAAATATATAAAAATACATATGTAACTTTCATAGTCTGAGTATCAATCCATACAATTAAACGTATAGTAGAAAGATATCATGATGAACACCCGGCATCAATTGATAGTGAAGCGATGATATTTTGATTCTCGAAATTTATTCAAATTCAAACCTTTATTTGCAAATCAATTATACACTTACTAAAATTGCGATTTTCCTAAATAACAAATGCTACAGTCAAAACATGTATTCAAACCAGTGACATGCAGATTCCAAACCCAGTGAGTTACCATTAGATCACGAAGGCCAGTTGAAAATACAGGATGTTTACTGAGTAGAAACTTTATCGTGAATTTTTCTTTGTATATTAATTGTATGAATAAATCATTGTTACCATGCATGTTACCATTGTTTCTATGCACATCAAATTACGGTTTCAGTATAATTTTTTGTCCTATTAACAATGGCAGTACATTCTACACACCACCAGCAATGACCATACCAACAGCTAATCAAACTCGCCCGTTTCACAAAAATGGAGGTCCAACAAGCGGTAATTAAGCGGTTGTTACATTCGTTACCCCTCTGATACATGTAAAATTTGCACAGCTCCCAAAGCTGAATGTAAAATAGATAAATGCCGTTTAGATTGTGAACAAATGTAACAATATTATATTTGGGATAACGCTATCTTGAATAGTACAGATTCTTGTACTTTTTTGCGGCCGAGTCCCGAAATGAGCATTATTATTAAATTCTGTGAATATACTAACATTTCTGTTCGTGGTCATCGATTTAGTTTTGTTATTGGGTATGGACATAATGAAACAAAGAACAAAACGTTTATCACCATACACATTATAATTGTCATATTATTCACAGCCCTTCTTCGGTAACGATCTAATTGTTGACAATTCATTAGACATCTATTAATAATATTGTTTGTGTCTGAGCGGATTAGACTTGAGTGAAATTATCCTGCCACAGAACTAACTTACGACTAGCACATATCGCTTTCACATCTTGATAGCTATTAAATAAGTTATTGAATTGAATTTTTGTATTGTTTTCTAAACACGATATTCTTGTTGTAAAATGTAGTAGTAGTAGTAGTAGTAGTAGTAGTAGTAGTAGTAGTAGTAGTAGTAGTAGTAGTAGTAGTAGTAGTAGTAGTAGTAGAAGATTTGTTATTAAAGTGCCACACGCATCATTACATTTTTATACAAAATATGATACACATTATAAAACAATGCGTCGAGCCACAAATTGCTTATGACACTAACAGAATAAATTTTGCTGTTAATAAATACATGTTTTTGAATATAAATTAAATCAGAACAATAACAGCTCTCTTCTATTAAACAATTTAATGTCGTGCTTTCATTCATTGGAAAAACAAACTTTTCATTATCATGTAAATCATATAAAGCATCATTACGTATAAAAGCACCTTCAAACAGAAGAAAACGCAAATCATCATAAAGATAACATCTCATTAAGAAATGGAATTCATCTTCAAACATATGTACATTTTTAATACAATATTTACAATGCCATTGTAAAAGAGGAACCGGAAGCTTGTCATATCTGCAGGTTTTAATAAGCAAGGGTAAAATACCACATATAAATTTAGATAAAATACGCAATGATCTCTAAACATGCAATTTTTTACAAAATGTTTAACAATGGGAGTGTTTTGTTCACGTGCGCAATTTGTTGCCGCTTAACTTTCCAACATCATTCCACAAGCCTGCCAAACATCGACATTTTTTAAGTATACCTTTTATACAACTTAAACAACCTTTGAGTCCCAATTATTTAAAAGTAAAATTCACAGTTATAATTGGATAACAACATTAAAATCCTATAATCAAAAGAATTCCTTTTTTTGCAATGACCACAAGTGTACTCTTTTTTTATATCTGACTCTTACACATAATCTAAGTCTACATATAAAACGAAAACATTAAAATGTTTGTGAAACATTTACTTTTTTTGTAACAAGCGTTACCAGATAATGGCAAATGCAATTAACTCAGTGAACCGTATCTCCTGAACACGCCAGCGGTCGCTCCAGTGTAATAGACAAGTAGGTCGGTGTGTCAAAACGATACCGTCAAAACAAACAAGTTTCAATAAACAGTTTATGTTACAATACCAATTCGGATTCTAGAGAGGGACGATTGATGAGATGATCAGATGATTGCGCAAAACTTTATTATGTAATTCAGTTTATGGCAGTGGGACATGTTTATTACCATGCAGTGGAATTGGAAAAGTTGGAATTGAAACGTTATGCTGTCTATCATATTGGAAGTTATGAAGAAATCCATATTCTTCTTCTGTTATGTTCGAGTAATTATTAATATACAAACTCATATTATGTGAGGGTTCCGCGTGCCAATGAGTTCTTCATTGCCTGAAAGTGACATGGGTTCGAACGTGTGAGCAGTTGGATTCAGGCCCAGTCAGCCAACACTTAGACCACGGAGGCCAGTTCCAAACAATGGATTTCATGAAGAAGTTAAGGCAATATTATGGATATACAACTTTTTTATTCAAGTTTGCGACGTTTCGACATAGATACTAATGTCGTTCTCAAGTATCTATGTCGAAACGTCGCAAACTTGAATAAAGAAGTTGTATATCCATAATATTGCCTTATCTTCTTCATCATCGCAACTTCTAGACTGCCCATCAAAGAAATGGATTTCATACTTAGTTCATATGTTGATAATTCTAAAAATATTTAGCATTTGCACCGAGCGCACATCAAGCTTTAATTAATGCTTCTGCACTAGTTTGCTGTTCTTTATTTTGCATTAAATATTTGTATGAAGAGTCCAACATATATCGTATATTTGTAATGTAACATAGCTATGCGTTTTCATTGCGACTAATAATTATTCTTCATCATTTACTCATTACCTCCAAGAGAAGTATATATGTTGTGAATTAGGGCGATCCTCCTCGCGAGAGCCACATAAATATAAAGAAGATGAAGAAGAAAAATATTTTGTTTAAGTGTCACACAGCGTACATACTTGAGACAAGTTATTTTACACGGCAAATATAGCACGCCGTCCGGCCAACAATGGCCTATGAGACACTAAAACACATTAAAATAGCTAAAAGCGTATTAAGCGCTAAAATGGTTAAAATATATCACAAATAACAACATTCTTAAAAAAGGCTTAAGAGAGCAATATAAGTTTGGTTTTATAAAATTATATGTTTCCTGTGTCTAAACATAGCGCTTGTTGTAGCGGCAAGAGGTTTGGGGTGACTGCAAAAGAAATATGAATTGATCTGTTAGAGAAAGATTCATAAACTGAGTTTGAATAGCTTGCGCTTTTAACCATAACGGGACCTGATATCTGAGTAAAGCTGACATTATATATATAACTACAATATGTCAATCTGTTTAAGCTGTAAAGTAACAAGACTTGCTCACTAGAAATATAGACCACGCCCATCACGTGTGCACAGATTAAAGATCTATTGGCAAGTGATTGTGTATTCATATGTCAATATACTATAGATGAATAAGTCAACTTAAATTAACAACAAGGGTTCAATTACAAGATATTCGCTGTTTGCGATCCTTATTCACACCTTTCTGTTTCCCGACTGATCTCCATGAAACAATAAAACAATCAGAACTCTATGGTAGACTAGACAGCTTCCTTTCATCCCGTCTCGGGAGATGAGGGGTACTGTGAGCTAATTAGCGTCGCGGGCGGGCAGTAAAGCTGACAAGGGGTCCAGGCATTGAGCGGTGAAGCATGTCCATGACATAACATGAGTTAATGCCTTTGTCACACAAAGGTAGTTTTTAAAACGTTCTACTCCGTCCTAAAATGTTCACAAAACGGCCTCCTTCGGGATCGAAACGAGAAACTTGTTTTACATTTCATCTAACGCCAGAAAGTTTATCCACAGTTTTAGTACGTCAACCTGTCTAGTCCTGTGACAGATTGTTGTACGTATAGATCGGGTAAAATTACCTGTTTACCTTGTTTCCAGTCAGTTGAATAGTCTTCGGAAGTTAACATACGTTATCAACAAGACCTTTCTCAGCCTTAATACGCACAATCATGTTCTAGCTCGTTTTTAGAAAGTGCACTACGTTTTCATGCGGTCATAGGGCGTGCTGCTTGGTACGATTATCACATCCGGGCCTGTTGTCTATAAAGACCATGCAAGTTCTCGACCGTTTTCAAACCTGATCTCGCTGTCAATCAAAGCAACACAATTTATAATAATCATTATATAATATAATTATCAACTGAAATATATAGGTTGCGCAGAAATACAAACAAATATCTTAATCACAAAATTAACCGACATTCACTCTATTCCAGATGCAAAAGTGTTCATTTTTAGTAATCACATTTCCATGAGTGAACCAAAACTGATGAATTTATATCCGTTCATTCAATTTGCACTGCCAAAGTAGTAAGACCTTATTGAGAATATTTCAAACGTACTAACAACGAATATGATGTTTTCTGAACCTTGTGCGAACTCATAGACCTTTGCAGGAACGTCCTTAAAACGTTTTCATGACAATATTTTTGTTTTCAACATATTTGGACGAAATCGTAACTGCCTATAGACATACTATGATCGGGTTAGATCTGTTTGCGGACTGTTTGATTTCCGATTGAAGCACGTGATAATAGTTCTTGGAAGGGTCGAAGTACGGCAATTCCGTTAGAGGTACAGCAATCCCGTTTAGATAACGTTGGTCCTACGTTAAATTTTAGAACATCTTTCCGTTTCTATAAGGTTCGTAAACATTTTACACTAGGTCCATTACGTTCTCCAACAGTTCGAGTCCGTTTTATGACTGTTCCTGTGGCAATATTCAAGAGGATCCATTCCATTATTTTCTTCAATGTCCTCTATATGATAGATTTAGAATGACTAAGTTCTTCTTTCAAATCAATGTCACTTTAAATGTTATCTTAAACGGCGACGAATCATTGTCCTGGCCAGATAATGAACTGTTGGTAAAATCTGTTCACATGTTTATAACTGAATCTCACCGCTTTTCTTAAACGACCGATACCATAGTTGTAATGTTGACTCACTGTACCATTTGTAGGCGTGAAACGCATTATATTTCCATGTATCAAAATATATGTAACAATTTTGTTTTAAGGAGAAGCATTTATAAAGGCTTTATTAGCCTGTTTGCTAATCCCTTTTCCATATATATTATACTTTTTGTTTTGTATCACATTAACATGTCTTATGGAAATAAAATATTGTTTAAATCAGTCCGTTTTATAAGAAAGTAGTAAACCCGGGTTTGGTGTGACTGGGATATAGCACTCTATGAATGTCTGATTCCTAGATACAAATGTCTATATAGAAGCAAGTTTTAAAAATAACTATACATAAATAAAACTACAACCACCGACTTATGAAGAAGAAAGAAGAAAAGTATATTATTTCGGTGTCACGTGCATACATTCATTTCACATGTGGCATGATTAAACAATATCTCACGTGATATAAAACATTGCAGATAAAAAGATACATGTGAGACACCATATTTTTTTACATATCAACCATTGTACATGTATATCAAAATATAGATAATAATAAAATAACACATTTACCAGTAATAAAGGGATGGATGAGAGAACATAAATCCACTGATCAACAAGTGACTGCATGGCTGAGTGAGCAGTGTATTGTCGCGACAGTACTCAACACGCAGACAGTCCCAACTTCCCCCCTCCCCATAAAACGGGTATGATCTTGTAATCACGGTTTAGGATTCGTGGCTATCCGTTGCAATAACATTGCGTTATGGAGAAGTGTACAGCATTTCACGTGTCGGTCTTCTGTTTGCATATCTCTCAAATTAATTTGCTTTTGTTTCATTTCTATAAAGTAAACTTTATTATATTTGTATAGTGTTTGTAACAGAACACTAGATATATTCTGTCAGTTGTCAGATTTTACATTTGTATGGCTTGTTTTTGTTTTAAATATACAGTGGTTTGGGTTCGAACTTATGGCGTACTTGTCTGCTCAATTTTACCTAGCTACTGCATGTTCCAATATTTTAAAGGATCGAAATGACAATGACACAAATATAGCAACTTAGTATCTCGTTCAGTCTGACATAATAAAATGGGTGCCCTTGAATTTACACGATGATTGTGTTATATTTAACAAAAATAAAATATTTTGGTCCAATATCCGCTTTCTTTGTTAAATAGTTCAATAATTATCTTCTTTTGACTCAGTGAACCATATCCCCAGAACACACCAGTGGTAGCTGCATTGTAAAAGGCTTTGGGTATGTCGGAATGAAGACCATTGAGTGAGAATACACATTCATATCCTTGCGAGAAAGGAAGATTGGGAATACTTCTCTTTATGCTATGTAATAGAGCTAATGACAATGGCGCATGTTTATTACAAAACGGTTTTTTTCTGCGATACCCTAACGAATCCAATGCAATTCTATAAATAAAATGAACATATTTAGTCTAAAACTTGAACTTTTGAAATGAAACGTTCAATAAATGTTTGAAAATTAAATAAAATGGAAAGAAGACTGAGTTTTCATTGTTTTCATTGAGCATTTGAGTCTCCTGATAGACTTGTTAATGTATTTAGAGCCAGGCTGACAGACTAAAATATATCATTTGTCTTACATATTGCAAATTCATTTTTTACTTTATACAAATAACCGAGTTACCACATATAAATACATGTATTCTAAATAATGATTGATCGGATTTTGAAGATTTAGTTGTGACCTGAAATTCTCATGATCATTGTAAGTTTTTAGTTATTCTAACTTTTCTCTTCAAAATCTAAAATGGTTAATATAAAAGATATCTAATACGGTTGATATAAAAACATCTAAAGATCTTCAATACATTGGGGAATATCGGTTATATCTCGTGTATCTGTACAAGTGCATATTGTATTGTATATAATGGAAATATAGGAGGACGAACTAACCAACCGTTGTGCAAAGCTTCCCGGTGAATACATTACAAACAGCTTGAAATAGATTATATATTCACAAGGAAAACCAATGTAAATCTTAATGATCATAACACCCAACCGATTGGCAAACATGAAACTTCATAGGTATTAAAAATATGCATATACAAATGAAATACTGCAACATATAATATTAGCTTGCCCAGGTGTTTTAGGGGCAGTTCAAGAAGCTGCAAATCTATTTTAGAGTAATGAAAGTGTATTTTCATTAAACTCTGATCGTTCCGTATTTTTGTAACTCACTATAAGATACTCGGTAAATGCATATTTCTTATAAGTAATTGATATCCTATATGATCCTTTTTCCTTTAACAACCTTATTTTATTTCTTGGATGACTCATTATATTTTAAACATGCTTTGTTTGGATCGTTTGTGTATAAATATGAAACGAGACAGAACATATTTTATCTCTGTCTTTCTGTCTATCTTTGTTTTTTTGTCGTTGCACTCAACATCTTTTGGTCAGTGGGTCAATAAATGCAGATATATATCACAGAAGTTCTTTTTATTCTATTATTATTCTTAAATGTCTTTAGATCTTACTTGTACTTGTCATATTATTTGCATTCACGTGAACCAAACTTTATCAATGGTGTCCTTTGATCGTGGATTGTCGACTGTTATTGAAGCAAATCGATTCTGCACAGTGGAGGATGAAGGTATACAAGGTAGAATAAGTAAAGTAACGATAATGATCGAAAACCGGACAATGACAAATATTGTTAACTTCGAAATCGACTTTAATGACGCATCGTCTTAAATTTAACTTAATACAACTATTTAAAACAGTTTACTTGACAGTCATTTTAAAAGATTTGTTTGTCACTTGCTCGCTAAAGGATCCATGCTTGTGAACTTACAGACAATCGTAATCAAACTCAATATCAATGTAATATTCATCACCTTTCATACTACTTCTATTTTACTGCTCTTTATTTACAAAATGCTACAACGAAAAGAAACTGCATGTCCCGCAGCTTCATGCTGACGAGACATCTCATTAGCGCCTATCAGTAAGGGGCCATAAAGCAGTGTGTGTGCTATATTTAGATCGCCCCTGTTCAGTGAGGAGAAGCGCGTTAAAACGAGGAAGATCTATTATTAAATATTAATTATCTCCCTTTCTATTAATTAAATCATGTTGAAAATTTTACAGTAGGGAAAATAAAGACGGGGATTTCAAATTAATTAAAAATATTTGATTTTTTTAAAAAATGTAAAAACTCGAAATTTCTAGAAATTTCTAGAAACGCACTAGAACCGCACTAGAAATTTTCTAGATACGTTCTAGAAAATTTCTAGTGCGTATCTAGACAATTTCTAGTGCGTATCTAGAAAGTTTCTAGATACGCACTAGAAAGTTTCTAGATACGGGGTATGTTTATTCATTGCTTAACTGTACTTATACATTATCATTCATCATTTTTAACTTGTTTATATCAGATGTATGCAGCTGGGACGGCAAATATGGTAATACCTCTGTAATCATAAAACATAATGTCATTACGTCAGAGAGATATAGATTCCATTGAAATGAAGTGAAAACTCTTTCTGATGATAAATATAAATATAAAATTATTCACTGTTTCACATAATGTTGAAAAAGGTATATTAATGATGTATTTATCATACCCTATGACAATGTGTGAAATATCTCAAAGAAACAAATGTCAAAACATATCAAACAGTAACATAATACTTATCATCATTAAAACTGTATATAATCAGTT
This sequence comes from Steromphala cineraria, assembly GCA_916613615.1. NCBI lineage: Eukaryota > Metazoa > Mollusca > Gastropoda > Trochida > Trochidae > Steromphala > Steromphala cineraria. The sequence continues at coordinate 12,169,795 of OU744730.1, forward strand.
TGCTATGATGTTGTCGTCAAATTGCTTTGTTATTGCTGCTCGTACACGTCTTTTGTCAACTGCGTGGTTGTAAAGCTTCATTTCTATAGGAAGAAAGTATCTCACCCTATAAATGGGAACAACTACTACGTTTTATAAATCCGAACTAATCCAGGAAGAAATAATTAGAACTGAAAACTTGATCACATTTACAGATGAACTTTCTTTCTGCTCTTTTCTTTATAATATATAATTCATTATTTTGAAATGTGATTTATTTTTTCTCAATATTGTTTGAATGATGTTTGCACACGCATGTATAAAAGTTTACGCTCATTTTGATGTATTCGAGCAATGGTATGATAGATTTCACAATAAAGCTAAGATTAATTCAATCAAGTTTATCAATACAGTGATTATAGATTTTTGTGCCACATTATTTTATGAATATCTCTATAGAAAAAATTCTTGCAATATGAAAATAAATTCTCCAAATTAAATGTATTCATAGTAGATTGCAAATGTTTAAATTCATAAAAATTAATGGTTTTTACGAGTGAATATTCACATTTGAATTATGTATTCAAATGATATTTGAAATCTGAAACCTAAATATACTTTGTATAGAGGCTTCATATATATCCAGGAGATAAGGATTTGCTCAATAATTGGAATATATGCAAAAAGATCATCTTCTAATGTTCTTTGGGTAAAAAAACGCAGCTTAATATTCAGGTTTCTTTGCTTTGCGAAACTCTTACTCCTCTTCCAATGTGTTCACATGCTTTGCGGGTTTCAGCTGATCATATCAGTAAACAGAACGCCTTATTCCCATCACTCAATCTCTCTATGCATATGCAGAATTCTATCCTTCCCAGTGGGTGTTATCTGGCTAAACATGACATATCGAACAAACAAACGTTGACTGATTGATAGATTGCTCATAGATTCCCGTTGAAAAAGCAGGATTTGAGACATTAATTGGTAGAAAAGTTAGATGAAAGAAGGCATGATAACTGAGTTCGTGTCAGAAGATTATTCTGAAATGGTTTATCGGCATAAGGATTAATTTAACATTTACCAAACATGGATACAGAGAGATAAAGGTTTATGGTTTAAGTTGGTTTACCTTGTCCATTGTATACTTATACTTGCATTTAAAACAGAAAATATTTACAATCACTTTCAAAATAAAGTTATATGTCAATTACGTTAAAAGTTCTTTGATTTTTAAAACAAATATGATACAAAATATAATGATTCTTGTCAAGAATGTATCAATCAGAGATAATTTCTACCTTCAATGAAATGTCTCCCACATATCGTGGTTGAGGATGATGGCTGCCAGTCAAAGTTCTCGTTGACAAGACACCGTTTTATCTTCCTCAACCAGGCTACCCGTCGCCTCTCGGGGTGGTTTGGGGTCCGATGTAAGGATATGCCAGGGCCCTGCCTTGCAGTGCACCCCACGACACAACAACTGTGCACCATTATTAACAATGCTGTACTTGGTATGGTATTGTCGACAGTGACCCTCGCTGAACAAAACGTACACTGTCAGCCGACAATTTTTGTAAACAACCGCCAAAACGTGACGTCATATGTATCTCCCAAACTCGTTTAATTTCATTAAAAAACAATGTCAGGCCAAAAAAACCTTCAGATATTCCTATTACAGCAATAATGAATCGATCTAGTGCTTCTATCTTACTCAAATACCATTAAAATGTTAAAACTATGTGTTTCAAATAGTGAGTCGACTGGAGGCAAGCTATGGAGCTTCCGGTCTTTCTGCCTCCACTAAATATTCATGAGCTAGCCGTCGCGTGAAATTTCCCGCGAAAAAGGGTCTATAGCTAAAAGCAAGTTAATATCACCTTTAGTCACGCTGATGACAATTATATATATTATTACCCGAGAAATTGTGTCATATGACTTTTACCAATAGAGTGTGAATGTTTGTATTATCTGAGCGAGAGCGAGGGTTACTGTATACACAAAATTGCCCAATTTTCGAAAGTGTCATATGACACAATTCCGAGGGTAATAATTTCTTTATTACCCATTCTACTTTATTTTAGTCTTTTAGAAATATCCAGAGAACAGCCTGACTGTTATGACGTCAGAGACGTGAATTCACCGGGAGTCGCGAACCACAATCGTTGCTAAGCAAAAGTGATATTTGCACATGTGCTCATATTGAAAATATGTCACTACTTATTTTCCACCCTATAGTTAATAAATGTGAGTCAAAAACGTCAAAAGTCAATAGGCAAATGTAAATGACTCGTACTCGTAGCGTCGGTCACGGATCTCTGATTATTGGTAAACCAATGGATGAAAGCAAGTTAATATCACCTTAGTCATGGTTAACCGTCTTTTAGCGAACTAGGCATTGGCTTAATAGAAATCAGAGTAGCTTGGCTTGATAGACATCAGAGTATTTGAGCAGCAAAGCAGATTCCATAACGCTGATGAAACAGGGTTCATAATTAAGTTGTTAGTGCATATGTGGCTAATACCTTTACGAATTTAAATTCAGAATTTACAGTTAATTCACATAAAATATACAGTTTTAGAAACATGGTTATCAGTCATCACCCGCTTTTCAATTAAATTCAATGAAAATCAACTGATGAGAGTAATGCCATGCTTACGTTAGACATCCTATTGTCAAGCGTTCAAAGATCAACAATTTAGTCGTAGATAACTTAATCTTAATTACTTGTAAGATATGATTTTTCCTAAATGATATATCAAAGTATTTTTCAAGTGAACAATTAAAAAGAAATAGGAATATTTACCCAAATGAAATCAAATTTGCTGTAAACAAATTACACAATCCGATAGTTCAATTTCCAAGTTTTTTTCTGAAATCTTTTATTCATCACCAAGTGTATCAAACAGTAATCCAAAATCATTTAAGAAGTATACTTTGCCTTGTAAAAGGATACTTACATTATACAATAGCAACTCGTATTGACGTCATACATGTAAACAGGGTACAATTCGCTTTGTATATGGTTTTGATGTATATGGCAATTCTCTGTAAATCATGTTATTTGAATCGATGTTATCTCTTAAAGATAAATGTATTCATTAAAGTGTCACTTCTCTCTCAAGGTATGTCACGTTTGTCTTATTTATGTAAGTTATATGTCTGATTATTTTATTACTTGTAAGCATTAGTGGTAGCATCAAGGATGCAATGGTCTACATACTTTATGCTGACTCAAAGCTTTGGAAAGCAATACAAAATGTTTTTTAACGTTTATCCAAAAATACAAAAAAAATATGTGGACCTTTTATGTGAAAAAGAAAGGAATGATATCAGTATGTATGTAATGCACACATTAATTAGGATATGCTTGATATCAATGTCTTGTTAAAGACAATGCTCTGACATCACGTTGCGCCTTGGACGTTGCAGTCTGTATCGGCGGCTGTTCGTTTTGAGGCAGATCTTTAATATTTTTGTTAATTCACAACTTCACGGTTATAAACGTGTTTTTACATCAATTTTAAGTTAACGACCTTCGATCTCGTTCGGGAGAGATAATATTTCCAAACTCGTATCGTTAACATAGTATATAATGGACAATCATATAATGTTTTCTCTTTGTCTTCAGATACTTTTATTGTTTGCCATGCTAAGTTTAATTAATCATTATTGTAGCGGAGGCTATTTATATATACGCTTAGTGTCTGTGAGTCTTTGTTAGCTTCTATGAAACTTATTCTCACTAAAATAAAATAAAACTGCTGACACATTGTGAACTATATAAGTTCACTCACTGGTCTGATGCCTAGCCAAGTCAAGAATCATCAATATCTTATACCTGAAAGCAGAACCCCTAATGAATAAAAATCACGAAGCAAACTTCTTGGTCAACAGGAGGGTTAAATGAATAAAAAACATACTAAATCCTTGTGATTCCATTGATCAAATAAGTAATCATATGATGACGATTTACTAAATTAACATCTAAGAGGTAAATGAAAATGGTATCATGTTAGTATATCACACCGTTTGGAGTAATTAGCAACGCCTACTGGGTCCTTGTGATTTAATTTAAATAATTTTGACTATGCAGACATTATAATGAGGCGCTTCTTTCCCTTTGATTCAATATTTCAAAACTAAACAAGACCAAATATAGAATTGTTCAATGTAGTTAGTCCTGGCATTTTAGCGAAATAATTGCATAGCCTTTGGAGTTTTGGTTGTTCTATGAAACTAATTAAAATGTGTGTGCCTTATACAGAAAGTTGGAGAGATGGTTAGATTAATCCTTGTGTTACATTGTGAGACGAGACAGAATGGCAAGTGGTCAAAATAATATCTATCCTAAAGATTACAGAAAATGTACACCTACATATATACCTGCACATCTTAGATGCAATTTATAGCCTATTAGGGTTATCATGCTAGATTTCACGAAATCGACCTTAAATGGGACATCTTCAAAGTTATTTAAGGATAACTGACAAGTGATAAGCTAGCAAGGCGTTATACAGATGAAAAAACTCTAATGCAATTGTAAAGATGAGATATAACCATGAAGAACCAGTAAATGTACATTGACACATTGTAGAGAAACGATACAAAAAAATCATGAATTGAAACTATTTCGTTCTTAAATTGGGTAGGATAAAACAAAATCTATAAGCTTTGATTTGGTAGGAAATGCTATAGCATTGTATTGACGCAGTTTATAATCGTATATGCTACCTTAATTGATTGGGTAACAAAATCAGTATATTGTCAGTAGCTTCATGAGTCAACGTAAAAGAAAAAAAAAAAAACCCTAAGATCATGTGCAAATAAAAGTGCCCTTACCATACCTGACGTCATGAAATATATATCTGGATAAAAAGAAAAGGACTTCATGTATGTTTATCACTGTCCCACTATCCGTATCCCATTGCTATCTAACGTTTTTTCGTGGGTAAAATTATATTAAACAAAAGATATTAGACAGCAAAAATATATTAAAGTTTTGTATATTAAAAAAAACAATAAAAACAATAGTCAGAGTGACATGACGAAATAGCAAAACTGTTTTCGATTGAAGTATTTATGTGAAAGGCATAAAGGAGTAATAATAGAACAAAACAAAAGGTTTATCTGATATGCTTACTACTTCTTCAACCAAAATGCTTCCTTTTTTAAAATGTTTACATTTCTAAAAACAATTAATTTGCCTTTAGGTCAACACTACATTAATGTTACTACCAAGATTGTTTTATCTCATAGCTGCGTACCACCATTCCTATTGTATCGTATTTAATCTGGTTCACTCATAAATCGTTCAAATCTAATGTCTTTAATAATTCTAAAGGATGAATGTGATTTCAACATTGAGGGTGATATCGCTGTCAGTATATATTAAAAATATCAATGGAATTTTCTTGGGAAATGCTGATAGCATTAAAATCGGAATAGATCAGTCGGTATTTGCTGAGTAAAATGTCTTTTACGATAAGAATTTCTGCATATTTGAAACGGCATATGCGAACAACCATTCAACAATAGTTGACAAAAGCGTATTATCTGATATGACATATGTAAACAATCCTTCCAAAATATAATTATATGATAAAAACGTATTATTGTTTGTTTAGACAGGGATAAAGAATGAGGATAATAAGTGAAACTGTTTGTGTTCATTCAAGTTAATAATAATGATAATAGTAATACTAGCTTTCTTATACCACTCATTTATCCATGACAAGGCATGAGCATATATATATGTGTTTTCATATGCATAAACATACATTGAAAATTCTATCTAAATAACTTGAAAGGATAAACAACCGTGATATCACAGACTAGTTGGACTGTAACTTATGAACTAAATGGGCACACTTTATTCATTTGAAGAATGTGTGTCTGCGTCTTCCTTGCTTCTAAGGTATAAAGCAATCCGCATTGTATAAATAAAATAATCAAATATAAACGAAATAAAAGATTAAACTAGTAATTAATTAAATAGTTATACAGAAAAAATGAATCAGTTCGGAAACAAGGTAGACAAGTACCATCTAAGAACTCTCATTATAGATGATAGGTTGTCAGAACCTTAGATTTCCGGCTTAAGGAACAAATCAGAAGTGTCTGTGAAGTTGAAAATTGGATGAATGGTGATCCTTTGTCTGACATTATCACATTGTTAACCTACAAAGAGACAGCTCATACAATCGCATCATAAAACTGAGAATTATGTGGTAGTGTCCCTGATTTAATAAATGTCATATTCATGACAAAGTTTGACACAGGTTTCATAATTCACCGATATTTATGTGTGTGATTTGTAGGACTACGACTTCGTGGAGTTGATGAGTTAAAGATATAAAGCAAACAATCTTACTCTCAATGTTACACAAGAAAATCAATAGTTTCCAGATTTTGTGGACAGTGACCGACTTTCTGATCAACCTAATAGATATACGTAATTGATAGCAAATGTGACGTGAAATATAAGTGTGACTGCTGATGTCATGTTTATAAACATCCAGGTTTTATATCATCAGATTCAAATTGGTTCATCTTTATCCCATTATTTTCATAATTGTCATCTGACAACTTAAATGTACCAGTAAATGACACGACTGAAATATGGTCAAGACAGCTTTAGCGATCCGCCAATCTTCATACAATTTAAGAGAATTGTCAGATAATTCAGATATGTTTATTGGAGGAGTATCTATTCTTCAGACAATCTAAGAGAATAATCAAATCAGTCGGAGAAGCGATCAGCTTTAGCTATTGAACAGAGGGCATGTATTGCATTTAAATGGACTTGGTTCTGTGTGCAGTGGGTTTGACTCTGTAAATTGATACAGATGTTTTGATCTGAATAATTATGTTATATATTATTATTTGCTATCATCTCTTTAATGGTATTTTGGTCAATATGAAAACAGTTTTACACAAACTTTCAAACATAAACTAAGATATCACTTTTTGAACTAAAGTCATGAAAAAGTATATCATTTGATTATTAACAGTAAAAATGCATAAAAAGCACCTTATTACTAAATTTGTGATTTTTGAAAGCTTGTTATGATTTATGTTTACGCCCTCAGGAAAGAATTGCAAAAATGTGAGATTACATGACTTTGCCATTGTTGGTCACATGACACAAAAATAAAACAAAAGTTCCTTCTCCATCATGGTCTTCACCACCAAGAACCCATTGAGAAACCTCTGTTATTGGCAAACCTTTCTACGGATTGCAACTTTAGAAGAATCGCCATAAGTTATGAAATTCTATTGACATTGTGTTTTCACAATACAGATGGGATGTAAATATATTGGACAAGCTCAAAATAGCAATAATGCTATCCGTCTGCATTAGTCCATCGTCAACTCTATCTGGAAGTGACGTCATAGACGTCACATGTCACAGGTCTGTATTGCGTTATGTACGTAAGTACAAGTAAACCAAGGAATGTGAAATCAGAGTTATTTGATTCCTTAATGGTCATACCTTGACCAAGACAATAATGACCTGAGTAATCTTTATCGTTTAAGATAACCGACGATTGCAAAGGTCATATGACTTGTCACTGATTAAAGAACACTTAGTCTTAACCAAAAAAACACTCGAGTCTAATTTCTTTATGAATTATTTTATGAACAGGCCATTACTAAAGTTTAGCAGGAGTACTAATAGAGCATAAAGATGACATCACAAGAACAATATCAATTAGTGAAAGTATTTACCACTTTTAATCTTTACGTTTGCTTTACATAATCGTTAAGGTTAACTTTAGCATGATTGCACTTATTATGGAAAAGAAAGTAAGTCAAACTCCACATATTTTAGCTGTAACTAGAGAATGTTGACATTTGAGGTTATTTGACAGTGTAAATGTACGAATGATGAATACTTATATTTAAGTTGAACTATATATCATGGTTTTCTAAAAATAAAAACCATATAAAAAACATTTCTTTGACAGGTTGATCTTTTAAAATTTGATATACAGCTAGTAAGACAATAACGATTTGCAATCTTAATATGGGTCAATTTTTGTAACGTTAATTTCTATTACAGGTTTATTGCAGGCTAACATATTATTTAATTTATTGGCAAATTTTATGAAAACTCACTGTGATGATTCATTACAAGTGTCACGTTTGGGATCGTTTGTTTCACGTATGTCTTCTTAGTGCAATTTGTATTCCAATATCAGATCATAATTCAGAACTGGCGGAAGTGTTCAGGAAATGAAGTTGGTAATAGGAAACTATCAACAGACTTTGTGTAGCCTCGATGTATATTAATTTCTTTTTTACTTTGTATAAAAACTAGTCGACAAGGTTACCTTTTGATATTGACATTTTTCAATAATATTTCTGTTTATAGTTATCACAATAAAAATGTCTTAATAAATTGACTGTTATCAAACTTTTCAAAATATCATTTTATTAAAAACACATAAGAAAAAAACGTTATTTATCACATGGCCTGGCCAGTGATACACAGTGTCGAATCGAAGGGCTCACAGAACGACTTGCATAATGGTCACTTTGTAAGAAAACAAATTTAAGCATTAAATGTACTCCCACATTGATATGAGAAGCTTCTAAAAATTTACCAACACAGTCCACTGATGTCAGCCTCAGGCGAGTTATCATTCTTCCGGCTTTTCTCTTTTCTCTAAAAACGATTTGATGATATTGTGCAAGCGAAAAATGATACGTCATTAAGACCGACGTTAATGCTATCACTTTGTGATGTAGTTGACTTCGAATGCAATAAGTCGAAATTGCAGTATGCACGTAAGTGAAAAATCACCTTGGTCGAGGAGTGTTTTGTTTGTTCAGTAGACACATTATTCCAACCATTAAAAGTTTACAAATTTCTATTGTTATGATACAGGAACAATGTTTTTAAATTCAAAGTTTACAAGTAAATGTTATTAAACTAGTTAAATCACATCCACTATTGTAAGAACAAGGGTTAATGAAGGTTGGACAGGAATACTAATACACCCTATGACGGCGCCAAAAACAGTTTCTCATTTTTCAACTTGGTATATAAAGTTCTTATGTTAAATTAAGGGAACTATATGAACGATTTAGAATTAAAATTTCAGTGAAATATGAGTTGGTTTCCCTCTTACTTTAATGGGCCAGTAGCACGTTTTTAGGGGAATATAAGATGATGTAAGGGAAATGAAAATTAATGGTTCCAATTGAAAAGGAGCAGACATAATTTAAAAATAAAACGTAAAGTTTAGCCATACAATTGATTTTTCCTACACAAAATGAATTAAAGGTGTTCACACAAAATGGATTTTAAGTGAATCTTAATACATTGTGATCTGACTACGGATAATTGGCTTGTGTAATAAGATTTTTGACACTGTCAAAATAATCCTTATTAAGCATCAACTTAAAATATAGTATTATCAAAAAACGTGCTACTGCACTTTAAATTCGAAAGCTAAAGCTACAAAGGTCAAAATAATTTTTTTTGGTTAGATGTTGGTATACTGCTTAAGTTATTAGACTTACTTTTTCTCAAACTTTGGTTTTCTTGTTTCTTAAGAGCCAACAAATATGTGATAAATGTCTTTTTTTCGGTGAGTTTAAATTGTAAAACATATGTATCCTTAAGGTTATGAATACTATTTTCAATATATAAATGACTAAATGAACAATTGTACCTTAGTTTGGTTGGTTGCATGTAACTTAAAACGTCAAATTGATTCTAAGGAACCCAACATGTGTATTAACAGTCTTGTGTTAGAGTTAAATCATAATGATATCTTTCTCCTAAAAAGAACAATTTGATTTTAACCATATTTATTTTTATTTAATAATTTACATATCAATTAATTAATTCTAATTTTTAAACTGGCAAAGGTCAAAATACAAAAGAAATATTTACATGAAACTGACTTCTACATGAGACTTCCTCGAAATTAAGCACAAAAGGGATGTCAAGTCAATATAATTGTCATAATAAGTAAACTGTCTCTATTACTTCTTCGCCAAACTCTGGCATACTTATAAATTTGCAAAAGTAAAGTAAAGTAAAGGATTGTATATGACATCTGCAATTTCACTACTAGTGCTTATTGCAATTATGTGGTGCCTGGATTACTGAGTGCTCTACAATCCCACTCATAAGATGAAAATTGTAAGACAGATATGATATGTTAAATCAGACAAAGACGTACATGTAAGAATCACTTACTTCAATCACAGCTCTCAGAATCATTCCTGATTACATTGATTCCTGATAAAGAAATAAAGGGATTGGGCAAGAAAGGTGTCACGGTTATTGATGGACTTAAAGTGGGGCGTGATTAAAGGATGCAATTATACTTGGTAAATGAGTTGACATATCCTAGCATTATATGATAGAGAGTTTCTTTAACGTTGACTTATAACGTCAAACACGGATGTCTAGTAAACCCTTAATGTTGACGATCAAGTACATGTGACTCTTTATCAGATCAATTTTCCATCTTTGTTTTTTTTTATCCAAATTATTGAACAATTTGATCTAAATATATATATATATATATATATATATATATATATATATATATATATATATATATATATATATATATATATAAGCAAAAAGCAAAAACCACTAGGGTTTTGTGTGATTTGGCTTTGTAATAAAATGGGACAGTGCTCAACATTGGTGAAATGGAGCGAGATAATATGTAGGTAGCAAAAATCAGTTAGCCTACAATATCATGTCTTTTGGTCACTACAATATTGTTTCATGCCTGAGGCAATAATCAAGTGACAGCTTTCTTAGCTTTCTGACCACTTTTGTTGTTAGGGCGCTTGGGCTTGTTGGTTGATTGGGGGCTGCTTGCTGATTGACAGTGACTGGTTGCGTTTTGGCGATGTGTTTGGCTGTTTCTGGAGCTGTTGCGTTTTGGGGCAGGTTCTTGTTTCTGGCAGTTTCTAACTAGGAATTTGTTGTTGTGTCTGCATGTGTTAACAAGTTCGTTACGTTTGTTGAGGGTGGCCATGTGGGGTTTGCAGATGATGATGAATTTTTCATATATGCAAAGGCTGCATCTTTTATTTGTGTTTGAGTACGGTTTGGCCTGGCCAATGATTGACCACTCGATGTTAAAATTGGTGTTTTCATCTTTCAGTTGCCAAATGTGTTTGCTCAGTTCTGTGGCGTATCTTTTGATTGGGTTATTGAATGAGGTCTTGTGGTTGTTGTATCTTGTTTTAAATTCTGTTTCGGTGAGCCCTACGTATGTTTAAATATTATTGTCTGTTGTCACTGTTGCTTGGTAGATGACAGCTTTGGTGAGGCAGTTTCCCTTAAGGGGGCATGTTTTTTGGGCTGCGGCAGTTGCAGTTTTTGTCTTTGGTTTGCTCTTTGGTATTTTTGACGTTTTTGTTGTTGCTGTCAATGATGTTTTTTAGGTTTGGCATGCAGCTGTAGCTTAATTTGACGGTGTTTTTGTTGAATATTTTGCAGAGTGGGTGTGTTTTGGGAAATGAATTGTTCAGAATGCTAAGAAATTGTTTGCCAACGTTTGTCTTTATGGTTAAGTCAAATGGTGGGTTATACCAGATTATTTGGCGGGATCTTTGGCGTTTTCTTGGTCTGTTTTCTGCGGGGTTGTATTTAAGCTTGTATTTGTAGCCACTGTTGTTGAGGGCTTCTTGGTATGGGGGGATAGTAACGGGGTTTTGTGTGATTTGGCTTTGTAATAAAATGGGACAGTGCTCAACATTGGTGAAATGGAGCGAGATAATAAACAATAAAATAAACCGCATAAACAATAAAATTATCCAAAATAACAACACCAACCTCTGGAAAAACACTAATTCAGTACTGGAATGGTTTAAGAAAATTCCAAACAAACAAAACACAAGCTTCATCTGCTTTGATGTGGTTGAATTCTATCCATCAATTACTGAAAAAACACTAAACGATGCACTCGACTTTGCTTCAAAATTTGACAAAATCACACCAGAGGAGATAAACATAATACTCCACGCCAAGAAATCCCTCCTTTACCATGACAGCAAACCATGGAGCAAGAAATCGTCAGAGAAATCATTTGACGTCACCATGGGCAGTTTCGATGGTGCCGAGACATGTGAGCTGGTTGGCTGCTTCCTGCTATCAAAACTACAGGCAAAACTGGGCAACAACATCGGCCTATATAGAGATGACGGCCTAGCAGCACTAGACCAAACACCAAGGGATACCGAACAAACCAAAAAAGAAATATGCAAAATATTCAAAAAGCATGATCTCAAAGTCACAATTGAAGCAAACAAAAAAATCGTCGACTTCCTCGACGTTACCCTCAACCTCAACAACAATAGCTACAAACCATACAACAAACCCAACAATGCCCCACAATACGTTCATTCAAGATCCAACCACCCTCCCAGCATAATCAAAAACATTCCAGCTGGCATCAATAAAAGGCTATCACAAATATCCTCAAATGAGGAAATTTTCAACAATGCCATCCCCCCATACCAAGAAGCCCTCAACAACAGTGGCTACAAATACAAGCTTCAATACAACCCCGCAGAAAACAGACCAAGAAAACGCCAAAGATCCCGCCAAATAATCTGGTATAACCCACCATTTGACTTAACCATAAAGACAAACGTTGGCAAACAATTTCTTAGCATTCTGAACAATTCATTTCCCAAAACAAACCCACTCTGCAAAATATTCAACAAAAACACCGTCAAATTAAGCTACAGCTGCATGCCAAACCTAAAAAACATCATTGACAGCAACAACAAAAACGTCAAGGTTACCAAAGAGCAAACCAAAGACAAAAACTGCAACTGCCGCAGCCCAAAAACATGCCCCCTTAAGGGAAACTGCCTCACCAAAGCTGTCATCTACCAAGCAACAGTGACAACAGACAATAATATTTAAACATACGTAGGCCTCACCGAAACAGAATTTAAAACAAGATACAACAACCACAAGACCTCATTCAATAACCCAATCAAAAGATCCACCACAGAACTGAGCAAACACATTTGGCAACTGAAAGATGAAAACACCAATTTTAACATCGAGTGGTCAATCATTGGCCAGGCCAAACCGTACTCAAACACAAATAAAAGATGCAGCCTTTGCATATATGAAAAATTCATCATCATCTGCAAACCCCACATGGCCACCCTCAACAAACGTAACGAACTTGTTAACACATGCAGACACAACAACAAATTCCTAGTTAGAAACTGCCGGAACATGCCACTGCCACTGAGGACGCACTTCATTACTTTTTCGTCTGTTCAAGATTCGATTCAGTTAGATCCAACAAATTCTATTATACAAATGGCTTTTCATTAGAAACAATTTTATATGGCCACTCATCTTTGAACACTGTTACCCAATCTGAAATTCTAAAATCAGTACATCTATTTATAATCGAAACTAAACGTTTTGACTGAACACGTATGATACTGACTGCGGATATCAAAAAAATATTCAGCCATCATCTCCAATCTATAATGAACTTATTTTCAGTTTTACTACCTGTATTATAATTCTTAGACACAATGTTTACTATATGTCGCTCTTGTCATGATCATGTTCATATATTTTGTTGTTGGAGCGGTCTTCACATAAGCTCACACGAGCTTGTTGACCAATCCAGTTCATGTATCTTTTCATGGAATAAATACGTTTAAACCACAAACTGCCAGAAACAAGAACCTGCCCCAAAACGCAACAGCTCCAGAAACAGCCAAACACATCGCCAAAACGCAACCAGTCACTGTCAATCAGCAAGCAGCCCCCAATAAGCCAACAAGCCCAAGCGCCCTAACAACAAAAGTGGTCAGAAAGCTAAGAAAGCTGTCACTTGATAATTGCCTAAGGCATGAAACAATATTGTAGTGACCAAAAGACATGATATTGTAGGCTAACTGATTTTTGCTCCCTACATATTATATATATATATATATATATATATATATATATATATAAGAAAGAGTAAACATCAGATGGTTCGGACTGGATCAATCTTCTTTAATACAATGAATTCATTTCGACCATTATGTGGGTCTTGTCAAGTATGATTACAAATGGAAGGTAACGTATACTTATACAGTAGCAAAACAATAAATCAATTCATATAATCAACACATAGTTGTGTGCTCAGATTGACAGTTAGGAAATAATCAGTCAGGTGTTGTCAATCACGTAATGATTGCCCCAAGCACTAATTGCCGGGTGCAGTTTGAATACAATAGAGTCAGTCAGCAATGACGAATCCGTGTTGTCTTATCAATCACATGATGGTCAGAGATGAGTAATTAAACAAGCATGCTACTATATATATATATATATATATAATAGCTCTCATGGCCTTAACAACATTTTATCAATCGTTGTGTCCCATTTCGAATATTAGATTCAGATTTTCAAACTTGATGTTCAGAAAATATGTCTTAAGCTAAGACAAATATTCAATTGAATTAAGAGCGCATGCTGACCATTGATATACCATTTACAAGAACAAATTTAATCTACTTTTGGTGAGTGCATTTAAACAGTACCCTTATCAAGGTTGTCAAAACTCGACATTTCAACCTTTAGGATCACATCCAATGTGTCTGTGAATTCGAAAAACCGATGAGTGTGTGATCCTTTGTCACATTGTTAAACCTACAAAGAGAAAGCCATGACGTCTCATTGAATAGCATGATTAAACTGTGAAAAGGCTTAATGTGGAAATGTCCCTGAATTAATGAAATTTCTTATTGATGGTTCGGTTTGACGAGAGGTTTAACACAGTTGTATGTGTGATTTGTAGGATTGCGTGTTCCTTGATTGATGTATATGTTATTAAGGAGATTCTAGATGTTAGTTTGCGATTTTGTTTCTATTTACCTGCTTTGGCATCAACAGGAAAAACACTTGATTGCGAGAAACTGTGAGGCGAAACGTTTGTTTGACTGTTGGTGCCATGGGTCACTCGAGCATTTTTTTCGGAACCATTCTGATTTTATGTCATTGAAAACGAATACACAGTTATATTTGGTTCTTGTTTGTTTATCCCATTTTTCTGATTATTATCCCGGGTTCCGTCTGTCCTGGCGTCCGTCCATGCGTCCGAGTTACAGGGGACAACTTTTCTCAAAAACTAAGACAGGATAACCAAATTTGGTGTGTGCCTTAAGGGTATCATTACTTTGATGGAGTTCGAAAATCAAAACCGCACTATTATTTTTCACGGAATTATTACCCTTGTTCCGACTTTTTGAATTCTGTTGAGTGGTGTCATCAAAGGGGGCAACTTTTCTCAGACACTATTTAACATAGGACAACAAAATTTGGTGTGTGTCTTCAGTGTCTCGATATCATGATGAAGTTTGAAATTCAGAACCACTCAATTATTATTTACGGAGTTATTGCCCTTATTCCGTCTTTTTGGACTCTGTCTGTTGGTGCATTTAAAGGGGACAATTTTTCTCGGAAACTATTTAAACTATGATAACCAAATTGGTGTGTGTCTTCAGTGTATCAAGTTCAGTTCGAAAATGAGTTTTATTAAATTATATAATACAGAGTTATGGCCCTTGTAGAAAAATGTTGAAAATTAACAAAAACATAATTTGGCGGGGGATGTTGATGAATATGCCTTCTTGTTTCCTCCTGGAAACATAAATTACTAGTAACACAATTGCAATAAGGCAATGACAGCTTTATGTGAGGTCCACTGTTCTTCAGACAATTTAAGAGAATGGTCAGATAAGTAGGTGACTCATGTTATCAGATATGTATATTTGAAGCGTAGCCCATCGTGCATACGGATTGAGGCAAACTACATATTCCTCTCGGTGTCAATGATTGCCATTCAGATGACATTATGAGATACCAACCACTAGCATTTTCACTCAACAAGTTTAATGCAGCTTGAGAAAACTAATGAATAGACAGCAGTTGATTCGAAGGGTCTTATACATAAGTGGTTGGCACTAAAGGTGGAATCAGGTCAAAGATATTCATACTTGATGCCCTTTCCTAAATGGGCTCCACAGTTGCTCAGATAATCTAAGAGAGTAATCAAATGAGTTGGTGAAGCAAGCGGTCAGCTTTAGTGATTGAACAAAGACCACAAGCTCCATATAGATAAACTGGGTTTTGTGTGATGTGATCAGAATTAACTTTCAGGAAATTTACAGGAAATTACTGCAGAGGTTTTATCTCAATATGTTTCACCCTCTTTTATAAATGAAGTATTTTGATAAATATAAAAAAAAACAGTTCAATACACCAATGCAATTTAGGGAATGAGGAAGTTTGATTACATTAACATAATTTAATTCTATTCACAGGAATTTAGCTAACATAGGTATAATCGGTGTAATTATGAAATGATGACCTGCGTTTATTTGTAAATATAATACTGCTTATGACATTTATGATGAAATATCAAACATAAATGATTTCCTTCTGGCTTGTATCATTGGCACACTGAGATTTTATTATTTTTGTTGATTTTTTGGGCTCCATTTTTCAATTTTGGTGACAAACAACAAGATTTATTCATCGAAATCAGATTTATTAGCATTTATTTATATGCGTTTTGTAGCATCGAGATAATACATAACACTACTTCTGTGGGAGGCATGTTAGAAGTTGGAATGCCAATCATGGAGAGGAATATATGGATGACAATTCCTATGTTCATTGTATGTTTCAACACAGATTCTTGTGTCGTTCTCAAGCAGAGGAATCTGTATCGAAACGTCCCATACAATGAACACAGAAATTGTCATCCATATATTCCTCTGCATTATGTACATATAAGTGTTTTCATAGGCAAAAACAGAGTGTTATATATGTTTAATCATTGAAAATTTGTCTTCTTATCGTAATCATATTCATCACAAGTGTCACTTTTGTGTATGAATGATTCGTGTATGCATTATGTTTACATCTTCACATTATTATTCAAGGTTGGAGGAAGTGTTCAGGAAAGGAAATTTGTAATTTGAAACTATCTGTAGACTTTGTGTAGACTCGGCATGTATCATAGTAGTAATACCAAGATTGCAAAGAAACAAATCTACAGGAAAAGCTTACCGTTGTTATAATTGAAACTATGACAACTTTGACTGTAAACATTGTTTGCAAACTTGGTAGTGATGCAAAGTTTCGCGAGGGCCGAAATAACTCCTTATATCCGATGAGAGTCATTACCACAAATTATTCAAAGCAGAAAAGTAAAGTTAGTAACCACTGGAAATTCCCATGACTATAATAGTCAAATAAGAATCGTCATAGTTTATGCATTTCAATTAGCACTGTGGTTTTACTTCAGAAATAATCAGATGTTATTTGGAAAGTAGAAACGAAAAAACAGTAGTACATATAGGTTATTAACTGCACAAATATGTTGTTTCCCATCAACAACGCTACCTCTTAGTGTGGTTATTGTCCCAAAATATAGAGGTTGGTGTTTCAATATGCACAGAAGTATTAAGATACCTTGTTTGAATAAACTAGACAAATTATTCTCTCTTCTAAACTTTGACAAATGATTATGTCATATGACAAGAAACACTTTTAACGTTTAAGATTCGCCTTTATCATGATAACAGAAACGGCAAAAATAATGACGTAATCCTCTTTGCTCTCCCAACCTTACAACTTTTAGGGCCGTTGGTCTATTTTCCGGTCGGTTCGTTATTTAATTCATATATCTTTTTTAGCAAAATTGATGAACCAGCGATAGGATTTAGTTTTTTCAAGTGTTTACTTGCGTTCACATTAAAAATAAAACCCTCAAATCTATAGTTTGCAATTAGCAAATGTTAAACGGATATGGTTTGTAAACCCTATACTTCACATTTGTACACTCTAACCCTATGCTCTTGCTACACTGATACAGCTGTTATGTTCAGATCAAAAGGTATAAGGTTTGGAGGTGTGATATTTACTTTCGCCTTTTTTTTGTTAACTTTTGCTTATCAAGTTGATACAAAATGTCAGACAGATTCTTCAGAAAAGATTACGAGTAAGAATGAAGGTTGTTTTTTATATACCCTGCTCTTTGGTAAAGTTCTTTAAACAAAATTTTTTTTATTTCATAATTTTTATTTTAAACAAAATAATCAAAATATAACTATGTTTATACCTTAAAATAATCCTGATACGCGACAAGTTGAAGAGATTCTATCTAAAAAAGACAACAAATTACATGGGAGTTATAAAAGTATTATGTTGAACAATCTTAGTGTTATTTGAATGAATATGATGTCTCATCTACTGACAAGACGCCAGAGCAACATGTCAAATGTCTTTGGACATGACATGTTTATAATTACATAAGATATCATATGTCTGCGGAGGCTTTTACAGTGAGAAGTCATGTAATGAACACCCACGTTTTATTGACTATTAGTCTACAGAAAAGATCAATATAGTCAAAAGCAGAAAAATACCATCATTACATTACGATGAAGAAGTTAACTTATTATGTTATCATTTTTAGCTCATCTGGCCTGTAAGGCCCGATGTGCTTATGGCATGGCATGGTGTCCGGCGTCCGTCCGTCCGTCTGTCCGTCCATCCGTCCGTAAACTTTGTGGAATTTCAACTTCTTCTCCAGAACCATAAGGCCTAAAAAGCTGACACTTTGTGTACAGACTCCTTTGCTAGTGAGGATTATAAATTGTAGCTTCGGTAGCCCTGTGACCCCAAATAAGGGCCACAGGGGCCACGCCCTAAAAACCTTTTTTCATCTATTTCTCCAGAAGCATAAGGCCTAGAAAGCTGACACTTTGTGTACAGACTCCTTGGCTAGTGAGGATTATAAATTGTAGCTTTGGTGGCCCTGTGACCCCCTTATAAGGGCCACAGGTGTCACGCCCTAAAAACCTATTTTCATCTTCTGCTCCAGCACCATGAGGCCTAGAAAGCTGAAACTTAGTTTGCAGACTCCTTGACTGGTGAAGATTATAAATCGTAGCTTTGATGGCCGTGTGACCCCTAATAAGGGCCACATGGGCCACGCCCTAAAAGCCTATTTTCATCTTCGTCTTCAGAACCATGAGGCCTAGAAAGCTGAAACTTTGTGTATAGCCTCTTTGAAGACTGAAGATTATAAATCGTAGCTTTGGTGGCCCTGTGACCCCTAATAAGGGCCACAGGGGCCACACCCTAAAAACCTATTTTCATCGTCTTTTCCAGAAGGATAAGGCCTAGAAAGCTAAAACTTTGTGTACAGGCTCCTTGACTAGTGAGGATTATGGTATCTTTGGTGACCATGTGGCCCCTAATAAAGGCAACAGGAACGTCCTTCAAATCTATTTTCATCTTCTTCTCCTGAAGTATAAGGCCTAGAAAACTGAAACTTGTCGCTAATATACTTAATTTTATGATTGGTGCCCCTGTGACCTCTACAAAGGGGGAATCACATTGGCCACACTCTACAGCATAATTGATGATGAAGCATGATGAGCTACAGAGCCAATGGCTCTATTTTAAAAAAAAAGCATCGCTATTATGTATGGAGATTTATACCCAAGCAGATGTATTATCAATTATTTTGCACCATATGATATTTTCCAATCGAGTGTGATGGTAATATTGTGTTACTGACAGGATTGTTTAAAATACATTATGACATCTTAGATTAGTTTTTATGCATGCTACCGGAAGCCGCTGTTGCGCTATAGCAATAGCTCTAGTAGAAGTTCCCCAACACTTTGATGTAATGTTTTTTTCATCAACCAACCAGCTGAATTACATACGTGACGATATCGTAATTAATACAGCATGACATGTTTCATCCATCCCCAATCTCCGACAACCTAAAAAAGCATTAAATACACAGTTTAAGTCAAAATATCACTATTACGTCCTGAATTTGTTTGTTTTCAACAGCGTTGTTTTCCGAAGAAAAGTTAACATTTTAGAATTTGGATGGCCACTTTAATGAAACAGAACCAGTCTGCATGAATGAATAAAAAGAGTCCCGTAGTGTGGTTATTTTCTATTATTTCTATTCCTGCCAAATTGTCAGACCTGCACTTATTTGGATGTTACTGCTGTTGGATATTTTACTGATATTGATATCTTTACCATATGACTTTTTGAGATTATGAGGAATCGAAATATCGACATGAATTGTCTACTTCACTTTCAGTAATGATGAGATTCAAGGTTTTTGTATAAAGGGGTTTTGCATGATGCAAGAAAACATGATTAGCATTTGTATATAACGTTTCTGTTTTTGAAGAAATACAAAATAATCCATCGATATATGGACAAAATTATATTTGAAAGTGAACAAAAGAAAGGTACCATTGTAAAGTGTGTGATCAGTCTCGATAACTATACATGTATATCATTAGACACAATGTAGGTTGACATTACTGAACTATCGAGATAGCCAGGTACCTAAAAACTTACCATCAGGAGATGTCAGAAAGAAATATACAAAGCTCTGTCTCAGAAGGATAATCCTGATTGAAATGACGTACATTGTAAGTAAGATTATTCAAAATGATAGAGAGTGAGATTATTTCAAGTGAAAACTCAAATATACCAATAAACACCATTTTAATAACCAAGTTACTGTTCTTAATGAATAAATGACAGGTGAACAACAACCGGAATCCCCAGTACATTGACTTGTTTAATCATCCAATTCTAACAACTCGTTCTCCATAATTTCAAATCAAATTTTATGTGTCAATATATAATTTGAAATATTCCACTTCAAAAAGAATTATCTTGTTGTAGATGTCCTAGAGATTTTACATTCATGGAAGACATAACCTTGTTACAAACCCTTCATGTGGCTGATGATGTGAACCATCATACACACGGTTGTTTGAAATGACTGTAGCATCTGGGCTCACAGTGACTGGTGCAAACAAAGTACCTGTAGAATAGACAACTTGTATCATTCTGGTGTATTGTTGGTATGCTGTTGGTATGAGTAGCTGGGTCTCCAAACGTTCAAAAAATTAAAGAAATGATAATTGATTTTAGGAGAACAAAGTCAACATTAGAGTCTGTGTGTATTGATGGAAATGTTATAGAAAGAGTAAATGAATATAAATACTTAGGTACTATCATTGCTTCTAAACTCTCTTGGAATGAGAATACTGAGAAGATATATAAGAAAGGAAAACAACGTTTACATTTCTTGTGGAAACTGAAACACTTTACAATTGATCAAACCATCATGATGTTGTTTTACAGAACTTTCATTCAAAGTGTCCTTACATTTAACTTTTTAAGTTGGTTTGGGAATCTGTCTGTTCAAAATAGAAACAAATTGTCCAAAATCTTGAATACTGCATCAAAGATTATGGGGCCTCCCATTGAAACGATCGGCAGTTTTTATAGGAGGCAGTTATCAAAAAAAGGAAAACAAATTTTGGGGGATTCTACCCATCCACTTTTCTTGGAATTTTCAACATTATCTTCCGGACGTAGGCTTCGTATGCCGACTTCTCGAACAAACAGGTTCCGCCAATCGTTCATTCCGTGCAGCAATTGAGCCAAATCATGATCACGAAATTTCCGAAAATGAAATACTAGTAGATTTCTTTCCCTGGTAACTTTCTTGTTATGTTACCCTAACAACAAAAAGCTGTCATTTAATAACTTCAAATGCGAACCTAACGAAGTCATTTGGCGACAGGTGAATATATTTAAATTAACTTCCTGATTTATGTTATTAATTTCATTGACAGTTTGTCTCTTTGAATTATTTATTCTATTAGCTAGCGGAATAGACTCATTTAAATTATCAATCATATGTTCCCTAAACTGATTTCTTTGATGAAAGGAATAAGGGTTGAAAAATTATGAACGAAATAAGTTATCAATTCAGCTAATGGAAATATGACATGAAGTAATGAATTTTTTTTTAAATGAATCAGTTTTGATATTGTGCGTGACCTAGTAGATAGACAATGTTTTGAACATCGGAAACTAATTGATTCTAGCAAATAGAATTGAAGAAAAAAATAAAGACAATCCGCCTTGAGCAACCACTAGTGGGTGGATATGTGCGCTATATAA
The DNA here is from genome assembly GCA_916613615.1 of Steromphala cineraria. Lineage (NCBI taxonomy): Eukaryota > Metazoa > Mollusca > Gastropoda > Trochida > Trochidae > Steromphala > Steromphala cineraria. The sequence continues at coordinate 12,191,817 of OU744730.1, forward strand.
ATATCCTTATATATATATAATCCAACTTTTTTCGCATATTTTTCATGATCTTGCACACCAAACCTTGTGTTAGGTAGTTACAAGTTACAAATGATTGGGACTCTGTTTTCATGTCAATTCAATCTTCCATTTGAGTCAGATTCAGCTTATGTCAGTTACTATATCATTTTGTCAATACGAATTATTTCTTACCGGGGCAGGATCACGTTTTTAGAGTGAATATAAGGTGATGTCAGGAAAATAAAAATTAATGGTTCCAATTGAAAGACAATGTATTCAAACTAAATTAAGCAGTAATAAATCAAATATGAAATGTAACGTTTAACCATGCGATTCCTTTTTCTTATGCAAAATCAATAAAGGTGTTCACAAAAAATGGCCGCCAATGAATTTTATGTGAATATTCATGCTTTGTCCTCTGACTATGGCTGATTGGCTTGTGTAATGAGATTTATGACACTGTCATGATAATATATTTAGCATCAACATGCAATTATCAGTGAAAATTTTAAAATATAAAATTATCAAAAAACGTGCTACTGCCCCTTTAAACATAGTACATAGGAATTTTGTTTTTCTGTAATATAACAGTTGTGTACTTCGATAGAAAGAAAATTATAGTGTCACACTAGATGTAAAAAAGGAATATTTGTTATGTTTATAAATAACACTGAAATCAATACTTGTTTTTCCCAAACACTAAGTATATCTTAAGTTACTTGTGGTGTTTTTGTTATGTTTCCTTGTCGTCAATTCAGCTACAGGCAACACCTGCTTAAGCATAAAACTCTCTAATTACATGTATTTGTGTCAATTAGGACAACTGAACCATTAGACAAGAAGTCTTTATTGTGTCAGGTCCATGATTGGGATGTTGGTTATGATAAAGAGAGGTTTAGATGTTCTTTATTGTATCAATATCCTAATATTTCTAGACAAATCTATTCCCTTCATCATGTAGGTGGAACATTAACAAGCAGGACGCAGACTGTATATATACATAGATGAATATATTTGTGTTCGAGAACACAGTCATACAGGTGGACAGTTATCTATAATAAATTTATTTTAGATATATATTGAATTGATTCTAATTGAAGGGCAACTTCTACTACGAATAGTAATAATAATGAGATTTAAAATGCTTTAAATTGACAACGTCATGAATTCAATGTTGCGTGACCCCCTGATAAAAATATTAAGATCTGTGCAAGACGTAATTCGCTGACAAGAATCCCTGGGGTTCTAAGTATAAACAAATGGGAAGACAATATCTGACTGAGATGAACTGCCACTCAAAAAACAAAATATCCTTTCTAGCTCAGATACGGTGTTTATCAAGGGTTCAGATAAATGTGGACAACGCATTGCCAGAAACATGTTTCAGTTGCTTTAACACAATTTCCCTAATCATTCACTCAATCAACCAATTCTTTATTTTAGTATGAAGGCCATCGGACCCATATACATACATATCTTATATATCAACAAAGTGTTTACAACCCCAACTGCATAAACATTAATGCAAATTAACCGATATAATAACATTTGGACCTAAGATAATAAATGAAATATAAAAGAATATTTTACATGCTATGCAAAATATATAACTCTGACTAAAAACATTATCGTTCCTGTAGTATCTTACATCATCGTTCATATGATTACAGAACATCTGTAAAAAATTACATTGTTTTTTGTACGTAGGTTCTTAGAATTCAACATATCTGACTGACGTGTTTCATAATAATTTTTGCACATTGATGAAATTAAACCTGCAGGTAGAATGGTATTCATCTTATATCTTATGTCGATGAGATTAAATTTAAGAAATAGAGTAGCCCTAACCATCATGTGTTTTGCAATAAAGTATTGTTTTGCCCTGAACTATTATAGTTAAAGCATGAGGCCGAAGGCCGAATGGTTTGACGTTATAATAGTTCAGGGCAAAACTATACTTTATTGCAAAACACATGATGGTTAGGGCTACTCTATTTCTTTTCTAGTATGTCAATTTGAACTCGCTTAAGCTACTTCTACTCCAAAATAAACATATTTTGTAAATCACATTCGCCCGCAAATTGAAAGTCCTCAGTCGGGGCCAGGACCAGTGACGTCATAGCCGATTGTTATTGACGTCATGAGCCATTGTTGCGTGACGTCACTCAAAAACTATACTTTATTGCTGAATAAAGGGTGGGCGGCGCCTTTGATCTTTACCGGAACAATACTAGAAAACATTTTATTAGCTCTGTAAGCCACTCTGAATTGTTTTTATTTAAATCCAGGAAGTAAAGATAAAAAGATAGGGAACATTTTACATTGGGTGACTAAGGTCCAAACTTTACACATAATAAGTTGAAAGAGGATTTTTTGGGATTATCTGATATCTTTATAACCAAACAATTCCGAAGAATACAGTAATATGAATAGAATTTGGCTTTCCAATAATTTACAAAACGATATCGAGAGATAATATACCTATGTTTTCAAATCCAGTTCCTTTGATTGAACAGTCTATGAGTAACTTCACTTCTGTCATTTTACCGCAAGCTAAGGAAAGGTAGCATATGCTTGTGGCTAAAGCCTTCTAAAGCAATTATCCTAGTTTCATCACGTGGTTTACAATACCAGCTGGTATCTTGCAAGTAACATTTTAGGTCTGCGTATTATTGCTTTAGTAATCAGAAAGGCAATGTCCTGAACATAGAAATCTAATCAGTCTTACTAATGATATCATTGTAATGACACAGACAAACCAATTATCTCATCCTAAGATCATTTTCAAATTATGCTGATGTAGTCACACATTGACTATAAAAAAAACTCTTATAAAGTCAACCAAAGTTCAGTGTTCTTATGTTCTTGTAAATGAATTACAAGTTACTAGTATTTTCATTATGCAGCACCATGTGCTTTTCCCCCTAGGATATACAACATATGATTAGTACTTGTGCCCTCTAGAAATCTTATTTAAGATATGATCAACTTTCTTTGGACGAAATTAATTAAACCAACCTGTTCATATTTCTGTTCTCATCATTTCATCTGCATTATTCTCGTCTAAACTAGAAAGTTTTCCAGTGTACTCATATCGGTTGGCTGATATTACCTTGGTACTTGTTTTTATCATATCCCCAAAGGCTATCAAAGTGTACATGTAATGATTAAACCAATATAAATCTAGCTAGAAATATCATATTTCTTCTATACTAAAATGAACTCGAAAACCAAAGTTCTTGAGATACAATTTTTTCCACATAGGTAGATCAAATCATAAAATGTTGATTCAACCTGTCATAGTAGTAACCTTATGTGTCGAAAGAATAGAGTTTGTGGACTAGAAAGCCTGATTGGACGCAATCTTATTATTCAAGGTAAAATCCTTAGGACTAGAACATGTACAACCCTTTCAATGCGAGAAGTGTTTTCATAGGCTGAAATTTTTCGCTCGGGGAAACTGCAAAATACCAGAGATCGTTTTTGAAAAAGGTAGGACGACAATTGTTTGGCTTTATGACCTTTTTGTGGGAGAGTACGTTAAAGGTTTACCAAAGTAAAATCCTCAAAGTCCTTGTAATTTTGTTTTGTGACCTTTTAGGGATACTATAAGGTGATGTCAGGAAAATGACAACACATGGTTCCAATTGAAAGATAATGTATTCAAACTACATGTATATGAAGCAGTAATAAATCAAATATATAATGTAAAGTTCAGGCATGATTTACCCTTTTCTTACACAAAACGAATTAAAGGTGTTCCCACTAAAATGGGCGCCAATGGACTTTTGACACTTTCAAAATAATACATTTAGCATTAGCGTACAATGATCAGTGAAAACTTGAAAACATGATATTTTCAAAAACCGTGCCTGCCCCTTTGAAATTTTAAGAGCTATATACTTGAACTCTTTGACAGGAACTTTGTTTAACACCCTAGGCATTAGCTTTAGAAAAGTCTTTACTTTCAATGAGCAGACAAATGTTTTCCCAACTTACCCAATCTTTTATATTTTAAGTATGAAGAGATTTCATTCATGAATTTCGTCTCAAGGCAACTTTCCCCAGGACGGTACCACCACTTATATGTGAAACCTTAAACAATTGTTGTAAATGCTTTCATTTATTCTATGAGTTCATTTTCTTTTGATATTTTCCCTTTAGAATCAAAATCAATGTACACATTTTTCACTAATACCAGTATTTTCAACAGGTTTAACACATCTGAAAATCACAATGACGCTGTAAATCTCAACCTTTATTCAGTATTTGCCATTGTCAATTATCATCTGAAAATGCAAAATGGACGTATCATGTAAATAACACTAGTGCAAATGTAAATGTGTGAAATTGCTAACAGAATGATAGGGGAAAATTATTATATCATTGAAATGTTTACACAAATATAACTAAGTTCATAGGGAAATCTTAAGATATTTGAATAAACTAGGAGATAAGATTTACATGAACAAACACCAACCATGACAGGAATTGTTTCCGATTTGTTGAGCAATAGTGACAAGATTTAATCCTTATGTGTAAAGTTGTCGACATTGAATTGCCCCTTTCACCCTTAATTGTTGTATTGTTATTTGACTTATGAAATATTCTTCATATTAATGTTAAATAATGCTACCTAAACGTAGTACATGTATAGGACAAAGGATTGTATCTGACATGGATGATATTTTGATCAAAAAGTTATGTATATTGGTACATTTATTTATGACAGTAGCATTATTTATAGACACCTCATTCAAGGGAGGTTTAAGAAAAATAAATACAATAAATACTTTACTGCTTTAACAGTTTGAGAAGGACAGTAAGCATGCTGTTGCATGTATGACCTTGAATGTGATTATGTACTTCTCGTTGCCTATCAATGAATCATGATTCTCACGAGGTAGTAATAACACATACGGAAATGTGCCGTGACGTTAAGTTCAATGTCAATGTGTTGTTTCTGTTACATTTAGGACAAGAACAAATATGAGATCGTAAATCCTTAAATAAATACTTTCTTAAAGTAGGAAGAAACCTCTAAATGTAATCATGTATGCTAAATGTGTTAGTGATTTATATACATACTTTTTCTGATTGACATGGCTTTGCATCAGTACAGAGAGGAGAAGTGTGGTTTTGGTGGAAAATTTGCAAATATTTTAAAACATATTATTTGTTATTACCTTTTATGTTAGTAGCAGGTGAGGTGAGAGTACTATCAACGTCCCACTTCATAACACGTTTATGAAACGTGTGAGTGGTTTGGTATTTGATGAGCGAAAGCAAGTCAATACAGATATATACAATATCGCATAAGTCTCACATTCCCAATAATAGTAGTTACATGTGTATGTCTTAAGGAACAGTTTCATTGTCAAAATATGACTTCTGAAAGTGATGAAGATCTTATCCTCAAGTCTTGGCTATGTTTGAAGTGCGTTCAGAAATGACCCATGCTCGGTACAAATAGTAATCATGAAACTGGGATGTTGGGATTCTATTTCAGATTTCAAAAATGTTACATAAGACACAGGACAGAACGACAATTCTTACATGACAGTACAACTATTTTGGTGCATCGGCTTCTTGCTGTTAATGTTGTATGATCTGATAACATAAGCGAAATTAACAATATCAGCATACTGTCTTAAGTTTGAGGAAGTTTAAATTATTTCTTAACGTCACAACATAAAATCTGTAAATAATATAGAATATAAAGTACACCTAAAAAGCGCTCACGGCCTGCTCATGTAACTTTTTATAGATGTAAAGCCAAAGAAAGTATTCATCATCATTAATGTGAGCATTGATCACATCCTATTAAATCTTTGGGAGATTATATCTGCAAGATCTTAATCGGATATTAAATCAAGTCATGCAAGCTTTGATCAAATGAAAGGTTTCCGAGGCTTTGGTCAGAAAATGTCTAATTCGAAACTACCAGTCCATTCCCTTTTGGGTATGATGTCTCATCTGCGATGAAAAAGACTGCATTTAAGCTCATTTAAACAAGTGTACTGAGAATATGAATGTTATTATGACTGTTAGGGTCACTGAGTTGAGGAATGGAAGGTCAGGTTAACTTATGTAGAAAATGATTTCCTCAGATAACAATTGTTGTATTCCTCAAAACAGAAAATATGAATAAAGCCGAACTGTGTTCATATTGAAAAGCTGCTACTTTCATTTGCTAAGGAATTAAGTTTAAGTCATAATATTTTCATGTTGTTCTTAATGTATTTTGAAAAAAGACATGTTTGGTATCTTAAAAACAAAATAGGTAAAACTATTTCCATCCACATAATGATTCAAGTATCAGGCATGTAATGGGTTGACACCACTGTTACTGTTTGGCACATTCACATTTTAAACAGTTACTGGAAATTACATTTAAATGAAATACTCTTTCAAATAAGATGAGTAACGACTTTGAATGAGGAAAATTGAATACTGTAAACACCCCCCCCCCCCTACCTATTAAGCTCGCTAAAACTCACATATGAACTTACTACGAAAATGTTTAAATCAGTAATTCCCGGAAATATGCTGATGACAGGAAACAGTATACAGCGAAATTGGATCCATTTCTGTCTTTTACTCTTCAAGTTCCAGCTAAAATCGACTGTAAATAAAGGAAACCCTTGAGACAAGGTCCTTAAGTTAATGACATCCAATTGTGAAATTAAGAACTTGAATCTGCAAGAATAATAATTAAAAAGTGTTATCGGAACCTATTACAGCTACTGTATAAACCCTTTCCATTCAAAAAACTAAACATTAAATTATTAATAATAATGATAATGTAAATAATGTGATGTAATGACAACTTAACTATATATCTTCACTTTCGACATACTATATTTGTTTCAATTTGTCAATTCTAGTTCATCCTTATGAATATCATCACATTTACTGCCAATTGTTCCCCGAATTAAGTCGATTAGAAAAACCCTATGCGCTCTCTTTACCTGATGTTACAAACTTCTCAACTTTGAACTGCAACAATCACTATTGAACAGATTAAACACTTTAAGTTAACAAGACCTTATTCACATGAGAAATAAATAGATCGCCATCTTGGCAACTAAACATGTTAAAGTAGAAGGAGACGATGATAAATAGCAATTCATCAACATAACAATATTAATGATTAATGAATATTAAAAATTAACATTTATTACGTTTGTAGTAATTTTATTTGATAATAACCTAATTACAGGTAGCATATTTTTATAAGTAATACATTGTAACGTAATTCAATTTGCGTTTGAAATAGAAAACCAAATAACATAAGAAAGAAAATAATTGATATCTGCAATATATGTAAAAATTGCATATTTTTTTCAAATGCCAAATGATTCTAGTTAGACATGGAATTCCTCACTTTATGAATGTAAAACGCAGAACATGATATCTGACTGAGTTTTTAATACCTGTATTTAAAGAGACAGAGTTTGTTGATAGGATCACATATGTCAATGTTTGAAATCGATGTTATTACACCGGGAACCACTTTCTGTTACTGAAAATAAAAAGTTTAAGGTCAATCAGTACATAAGAGCGAAAATACGGCCATTCAAAGTCGATATTTTGATCAAAAACCAAACAATGTGACTCGAGTGGCGAGCTCAAATTCGCCAAACGTAATTTTGAAACCTTGTCATAAGCTGACATGAAGATATATTCGATTCAATAGTGTTTATTAGGTATTGTGACTAATAGGTAGTTTAATTGGATGCATAATTTCGAATATTAAACATATTTGAGATGTTGTCTTGATATTATGCATAAACGGATATATTTGCAAGTTCAGTGATGAGATATGAACTTCAATCAGCATATTAGATATTTTGTAGCTTATCAAAACCAGATGAAATCTTAAGAAAGATACTCTGTGTCACTTTAAGGGAAATGGTTTTGCATTTGTGAATTATTAACCCTCCTTGATGAATTTCATTTTGATTATTCAATTATTGATTTCGTCAAAATAATGTAATTTGTAGGTGCTAGTTTTACCTTGACTTTTAGAAGAAGGCATGAAATATAATTAATAAAAAAAATGTTACATTTGCCAACTGGATCAATATCTTGGTAATAATGGACACATTGTGTCTTGGATTTAAAATGATATAGAATCTCTTAAATGATTTTTCTCCAAATTTAGCAAATTCATTACTAACAATAATAGGACTTTCTTGTGTAACAGTAAAACGAATAGTTGTCATTTGCTAACTTTTCATGTTGTCATGCAAGCTCACATTAAACGTAATCATACCATTGTAATCATTACGTTTTAATTAACTTCCTGATTTCTCCCTCCATAATTGACATTCTAGTCTCCTGACAATTATTTGTTCTATTAACTAACGTTTAATGATTAATGCAAAATTACCTGTTCCCTGATTTCTTTGATGGGAGGAATCATGTTTGAAGAAAAATAAGTTTTCTCTTTCATTTGAGTCAGTGAGTCAGTAAGGAAGACGTATCTAGCTGAAACGTTTGCAATAGTAAGTTTAAAAATCTTGTAATTAATTTGTCAATGTTATTTTGAATTGCAAAAGTATAAGTCCTATTTTCAAGTTTCATAATATGAAAACGGTCATACAATACAAATGTACGAATAATCATACAAAAAGACTAACTTACAAAAACAACTTTGCTTTAACATTTGTATAATCAGCCATTTATGTTAAATATTATTAAGTTTTTTCACCAATAGAACGGAATATCATACAGTGTCACTGTAAAAAATTAAAGTGACAACTTCTATAATGATTATTCACTATCTTTGTTAGCAAAATTTTGTTGTACCAAACACAAGCATGTTTTGTCTAGAGGTGTTGTTATTGTTTCTCTGTGTGAAGTTAAAACATACACGATCACTGTGTAGGCTATAAGCATCATCGTGAAATTCCTGCCTATCTATGAACACATGATTGATAAAAGGGTTTGTCAAGACGAATTATACTCTTATTATGATAGTCTGTAGAAATGTTAACATTTTAATAAACTGTTTGCGTTTTTATATCAAAAGGAATTTATTTTTAACGTTTCAATAATAAACTGAACTAACATGTTGTGCTTGTCAAATCTCATTGACTTAAAATATTCTAATTTCTACTTGTAAATAAGAGGTAAATGTAAATGATATAGATGTTACTTTCATCACAGGGATGGAATTTACCCAACCATTGTAATTCACTGTGATTGGGTAGGAATTGATGAGACAACTTTGCCTATTGACATGTCAAGGTTTCCCCCTACTTGATTTCAGATATGTTCTTCTTTCTTGATCAACAGCAGACAAAACCAAGCACTCTCTTCTCAAGATAACTTTCCCCTAGGACAAGTTCGATGGCTCAAACAAACCTGAAACCTGAAACTCATGTTGTAAATGCTTTTCGATTCTATGAGTTCATTTTCTTTTGTTATTTTTTTCCCTTTAGAAACAGAATCAATAAACGCACATTTCCCGCTAGTACAAACAAAGCCCAAGGTTTTACACTACTGGAAATCACAATGACGTTGTAGTTCTCGACTCCTTATTTTATTTGGCAATGTACATTATAATCTGAAACTACAAAATGGATTGATCATGAAAATTACCCCTGTGATCATGTAAACGAGTGATTTAATGAAAACATATTGATAGATGGTAATAATATAAGTTATACCATTCAGAGGCGGGCTGCACGGGGAGATATCCGCCTCTAGCTTGGTGTTATGGGACGAGCCGAAGTCATAATTATAGTTTGTTTAAAGCTACATATCGGTCGATCAAAAATAACTACCTCGATCATGTGTTCGAGGTAACATACATTGTACATTTCAAGACGCTCAATCTTCATGCTTTTTTCATGCTTTTTACGTGCCGGGGTATAATGATTTATTACCCTGCTCAAGAGGGCGATATAAGTATTTATTCAGGGTCACGTGGACCAATCAGATATCGAGATTCTTACATGAGGTAGGATAATGCTCCATGTGACTCAACATACATTGAATGTAACAAAAATATCCCCTAAACTGTGCAATAGTTCTTGTAATCAATGAACAAAATACACTGTTTAATTTGGGATCAAATATTTTGCAACAGTACAGAATGAACAATTTTGAAATTGACTGACTAGCTTGATGATTATAATGAAATATTGAGATATTTGTATAAATTCAAGATCCTCCAGACCATAAAGCTGACAATACATTTATCCTACAAATACACATGAACAAACAGTCAGATATATCTCTTGCTTAAGATATCACAAGAAAACATGGTGAATAGATTTAAAGAAATACCATTCTTATTTCTTTAACTGTGTTCATTTTTCAGTTTATGAACACTTTCAGTTAAATTTAGTTTAAGAATCAGTTCATATGCATATTGTTGAAAGATTTAATTTGTGTCAAAGTTCATTTCACAACGCTTTCATATTTTCCTAATATGTTTATGTTTTATGATAGACACAACACCATATCGTAAAGAAACACATCCATAAAAATACTGTATCCCTGAGAACAAATATTAAGCATTTAAATTATGAGGCATATTTGGAGGTCTTTGCGCATCTGTTTTACATGCTACATGAACATCTCTTTTTGTTGATAGCTACAGTTCAAACAACATGTGCACCAACAAGATAAGACAACATAGATTTTGTCTACAGAAAAATTGAGGTAACCTTATTTACAGTCTATACGTCTAATAAGAGATAAGGATCGGAATTTTTCTTTAAGCCTTGATTTACGAAACTCGAATCATTTGCAATAGCCAGTTCTGGTGCGAAAATATCTAATTATATTAATGGTGCCTTTTGTATAAAATGTATGTCCTCTTGTTACACATTGTTAATATCATAATTAGTCCATGCTTGCTTGTACATGTATGGTGCCCTCACTTAGATGAAGGACGAAAATGTCAATTTTTAGATTCCTCGTTCCTGTATTTGTATGAAATGGATAGCATAGAAATCTTTTTTAACCTAAGGTTAGATATCAGCTCACAATATATATATATATATACATGTACAGAGTATCATTATTTAAAGGGACAGTAGCACGTGTTTAGGGGTAATAGAAGATGATGTCAGGACACATGAAAATAGATGGTTCTAATTGGGAGACAATGAATTTAAACTAAATGAAGCAGTAATAAATAAAATTTATAATGTAAAGTTCAGCCATGTGATTCCCTTTTTTTACACAAAATGAATTAATGTGGCTCGAGTGGCGCGCGCAAATTGGCCAAACATAATTTTGAAACCTTGTCATAAAATGACAGGAAGATATATTCGATTCAATAGTGTTTATTTGCTATTGTAACTAAAATGTAGATTAATTGGATGCATAATTTCGAATATTAAACGTATTTGAGATCTTTGCTTGATTTTTCCATAAAAACAAGTATTTTAGAGATATTATGCATAAATAGATATATTTGCAAGTCCAGTGATGAGATATGAACTTCAATCAGCATATTAGATATTTTATAGCTTATCAAAGCAAAATAAAATTTTAAGAAAGATACTCTGTGTCACTTTAAAGTTGAAAAATGTTGGACACACCCTGGATCCATGATGAGGGGTCCTGAATCTCAGCAAATCGAAGGAAAGGTAAATGTGATATTTGCTGTCACGTTTGACATCAGACTCAAGAACATAATCTCTCCTACAAACACAATATCATTTTATTGAACAATATTAATGTAATAGTTGTGCTTGCAAACTACATGCATTGCATAAATCTGATTTTGAATCCCATGTATCTTGGTTCAAGGGGTATAGTGTAATAAAGTACATTATTGCAGCCCAAGCAGTTTGACTTTACAAAATCAGAAGAAACTTTCAATGAAACGCTTCATCCATATATTAGGTCACAAGAGATATCCGCCTCTAGCTTGGTGTTATGGGACGAGCCGAAGTCATAATTATAGTTTGTTTAAAGCTACATATCGGTTGATCAAAAATAACCAGCTTGATCATGTGTTCGAGGTTACATACATTGTACATTTCATGACGCTCAATCTTCATGCTTTTTTCATGCTTTTTACGTGCCGGGGTATAATGATTTATTACCCTGCTCAAGAGGGCGATATAAGTATTTATTCAGGGTCACGTGGACCAATCAGATTCTTACATGAGGTAGGATAATGCTCCATGTGACTCAACATACATTGTATGTAACAAAAATATCCCTTAAACTGTTCAATACGTTCTTGTAATCAATGAACAAAATACACTGTTTAATTTTGGATCAAATATTTTGCAACAGTACAGAATGAACAATTTTGAAATTGACTGACTAGCTTGATGATTATAATGAAATAATGAGATATTTGTATAAATTCAAGATCCTCCAGACCATAAAGCTGACAATACATTTATCCTACAAATACACATGAACAAACAGTCAGATATATCTCTTGCTTAAGATATCACAAGAAAGCATGGTGAATAGGTTAAAAGAAATACCATTCTTATTTCTTTAACTGTTTTCATTTTTCAGTTTATGAACCCTTTCAGTTAAATTTAGTTTATGAATCAGTTCATATGCATATTGTTGAAAGATTTAATTTGTGTCAAAGTTCATTTCACAACGCTTTCATATTTTCCTAATATGTTTATGTTTTATGATAGACACAACACCATATCGTAAGGAAACACATCCACAAAAATACTGTATCCCTGAGAACAAATATTAAGCATTTAAATTATGAGGCATATCGGGAGGTCTTTGCACATCTGTTTTACATGCTACATGAACATCACTTTTTGTTAATAGCTACAGTTCAAACAACATGTGCACCAACAAGATAAGACAACATAGATTATGTCTACAGGAAAATTGAGGTAACCTTATTTACAGTCTGATTATCTGATACTGATATACGTCTAATAAGAGATAAGGGTCGGAATCATGTCTTAAGCCGTGATTTACGGATGTCAAGTCATTTGCTATAGTCAGTTCTTGGGCGAAATTATCTTATTATATTAACGGTGCCTTTTGTTTTAAGATATTCTATGCAACGTCATCATTTTAGGATATGTTGAAATTAAAAACGTGAAATACTTTTCAGACAACTGAGTGATTTTTTATTTGTAAATTTTCCCCGCAAAGGGACACATAGAGGTGACATGCCTTCACAATTTTGGAATAATGTATCACTTCACCTCAGATAAATGGCAAATTCTTTAAAATGTATGTCCTCTTGTTAAACATTGTAACATCAAACTTAGACCATGCTTACTAGTATGGTGCCCCTGAAATAGATGAGGCAATAAAATGCCAAATTTCAGATTCCTCGTTCCTATATTTGTGTGAAATTGACAACATAGAAATCGTGTCCATCTGCACAATAAATTGTTGAAAAGCTCGCTTATTTTTTCAAAATGTAATGGAAGTCTAAAAGTAACAGCGTCTATGCCAGCATTAAACCAATGAGTCATCACATTTAATAGATCGTTAATTAGTCATGTGAAACAACAATGAACTTTTAAGTCCAGTTGTCCCTACCTTTAACCGTAGATACGTTGCAGATTTTCTTTCATTTAATGGACTTAAAGTGTAGACAAAAAGTGTGGGGGAAAAACGATTATGGTTTAGATGAGAAATTCATTTCAAGTCTCAATTCAAGTTAAGTTGCATCAGAGAAGATGCAAAGCGCAATACCACCTCAAGATAAGTTATTTTATACTTGTGTGGTCACGCAACTTATTTGATGTATTTTGTCACATATTTGATGAAAAACATTTATTAAACTGACAGCAGTTAAAATTCTGTGTGCGTCTTCCTTTTCCCTTTGACCTTGAAACCAGTCAGGTTGTACTATGGCAAAATGTATTTTTTTGTAACAAAAACATTAAGGGTTGTGTTGCTGATGTTGGTAATTTTAACCACATGATTTCAATTTCATTCATTCATGTTCGTTTTGGTCCCCAATAGATAGATTCAGTAATGTCAAATGGTTGTTTTATAAAATAAATGTAGTACCGTAAATATCTAGAACTATCTATAACTTTAATTGTCGACATTTGAAATTTGGAATTTGCCATTTATCTGAGAATGAGTGGTACATGTATACATCAAAATTACAAGAAGATTGTCATAAGAAGTTTCCACTTTCCTCCTGAAAGTATGATTTGACAATTTTTTATAAAAGTATCGGCAAATATTGTAAATATATATTGGTCTTTCATATAATTACAGCTGCGTATCTTAAGTTTGTTCACTTACCTGCGTTTTTAGTGCAAATATAATGTAAATTGGAATGTCTTTGAGGCATCCTAGCATTGCCAAAACGAAACAGATAATGTTAAAATTTGAGATTTCTAAGTTAACATTCAGTTTGCGTTAACATATCGGTATGTCATACCTTATGGTAAACCGTAGCTAATTTGGCAGGCCATTGACATGACAGGGTCAAAATGTGGTATTTTTCTCTACAAAATCCTTCATTAGTGATCAATGGCTTTAAAACTAAATCTTATTAAAATTTTGTCTATTTGCATTAATGCAATGTACTTGTACTGATTTCTTTCTTACAGAATTTATATGGAATATTTAAATCGAAATGAAAGAAAATCTGAATTTTACAAATATGACCCCCATCTGTCTATTAACTCATGCCAAATATCTAAATTCAGTATTAGTGACATTACGATCCCAAAACATGATTTAGGAATGATGATTTCACTAATGGATAATTGGTTGTCGTTTGTACATGTAGGTGCTCCTGGAGTTATATAATTGACGTCAAAACGAAACCAAATTTAAATTAAAGTTGCACTAAGATACACAAGCAAGTGAACAAACTTAAGGTACGCAGCTGTACATTGTTTTCGAAAAGGTTATTCAAGAAATAAAATATTCAATTGTCGATTAATCTATAAAGCAAACGAAACATACGTGTTTAATACCTACTTCCCATATCTGTAATAACCTACATGTTAAATAGAAATCAACTGACAATACAGAGTATCACTATCTAAAGGGGTAGTAAAGCACGTGTTTAGGTCAAATAGAAGCTGATATCAGGAGAATGAAAATTAATGGTTCAAATTGAAAGACGATGTATTTAAACAAAATGATATTATATGATTATATATTATGTAACATTCAGCCATGCGATTCCTTTTTCTTACACAATATGAATTAAAAGTGTTCACACAAAAATGGCCGCCAATGCACATTTTGTGAATCTTTATGATGTTTTCTCTGACAATGGATGATTGGTTTTTGTAATGAGATTTTTAACACTATCAAACAAATACATTTAGCAATAACGTACAATTATCAGTGAAAAAAATGTGATATTTACTTGTCACGTCTGACGTCAGAAATAATCTCTCCTTGGGACAAAATATCATGTTATTGAACAATATTAATGTAGTAATTGTTCTTTTAAACTACATGCATTGCATAAATCTGATTTTGAATCCCGTGTATCTTGGTTCAAGGGTTACAATGTAGTAAAGTACATTATTGCAGCCCAAGCAGTTTGACTTTACAAAATCAGAAGAAACTGTCGATGAAACGCTTCGCCCATATAGTAGGTCACAAGATAGTGTCTGTTTTAATGACAATATGGACATAACTGGATGATATTTTGATCAAGTAGTGATGGATAGATCAACTTAATTATGGCCTTTAATCAAAATAAATCTGAAAGTTTCTAGCGTTTTAAGGCATTTAATCACACGGAGATGTTTAGCTCAAGATGTTATTCTCCATACACAAATAGGTTATGAAGATTAGACTGTAGAAGTTTCACTGTAAAACAGTTTGAGAAGGAGAATAAGCATACTTTACTTGTAACTTGACGAGAGCAAATATGATAAAGTAATTTGAAGCTACATACTTCTTACTGCGTGTCATTGAACCATGACTCAAATGAGGTAGTGAAGTTAAGGAAATGTACTGTGCAGTTTAGTTCCAATTCAATGTTTGATTTGTATATTTGGGGAACAACAACAAACATGATCGTAAATCGTCAAATAAAGACTTTCTTCAAGAAGAGAGTTACCTCAAAATGTAATTGAGTATACTAAATGTGTTTTTGATTGCAGATACTTTTTAGTTTTTCTGATTGGCATGAAGTGCAGCACGACCGTACATATGCCTATCATCATGTTCCTGTATTCGCTTTATGTTAGAGGAAAGGCTATTACAGTTACAGCTGTTTTTGTTTTGAAAGCATACTGAAAAAAAAGCTCCCTCACATGCCCGTCGAATATGCAGTCTTATTTAATTAAGCAATTTAAGTCATGAAAACGCAAACTAATAGCTATGTGATTTACGTTCGATTTATATGCGGAAAAAAACATCATAACTCTCTAAGAATCATAAAACCTCTGCTATCAAGCAGAAGACACTTGCCATACAATTTCTGAAACAGGTATCATACAACTTATGTGTTATATTGGAATATTATTCCAACGGCCACTTTTCTGAAACAACTTGTTTTTTCAATTACCGACACATATTTTCAAATTGTTTGAAGTCCTACAGTTGCATTACCAACGTTGATTTATGAACCTGCACATCTTAATGGATATATCAGGTAGTTTGTTATGATTTTTTAAACACGGTTACTCTTTAATTATATAACCTCACGAAGCAACCATTTACTGGATTAAGCTATTTATCGCATAACCTACCCATTCGCAAATCAATACTTTTATTTGTAAAGGAGAAGTTTCATTGTCGGAATTTGATTTGCGAAAAAATTATAGATTTTATCCAAGAGCCGTGTCTATATTTGAATTGCGTGCACAAATGATCAATGCCCGGCATTGGTGACAAATAGGCTTAACGAATACCATTTGAGGACGAAGGATTGTCTGTTTTGCAAAATGTCTTGTGAACATGTTTAAAGAATTGGATTCTAGAATGAACAACATATGACATTTATACTCCCTAAGTTTGTGCTATAAAGTGATAATATTTTCTATTTTAGTTTTCTGCTTCTTGAGGTGAACAATAGAAAAAGTGCGAGGTCGAGTTGTATGTCTGTGGATGACAAATATACTCATCTGCAATATTTGTAAAGTTTAGTTGTATGTGTAGCATTGTATACTTTTAGACAAAACATTAATATCATAAAGCAACAACTGAGCCTGATATTTCAATACTCTGGGAGTGTAACATTTTACACATTTTATGATTTAAGAAATAACGCTTAATAAAACTGCATCTTTGCCTATTTAAAAGGAAATACCGTGCTACATAGCCAATGTTGGCAATAGTAGTGGAAGTTCTAAAGTTTTAAATTATCATTCAGTAACGTCACAAAATAAAACCATAAAGCTTTCATGTTTAATGAGAAACCAGGGGAATGATTAACCATCTTAAAAGTGAATTTTGAAGTGTTTGTCGACAATGCATCTCAAGGATGCTATCTGCAAGAATTAAACGGAAATAAGATCAAATCACGCAAATATTCATCTAATTGGAATTTTTCTATGCCTTTGGTCAGAAAAGATCCATTGTGTTCATAACTAATCTAGTTGCTTCGGAGAAGGATGGCTAATCTGTAATGAAAAGCCTGCATTTATGGTAATTTTTAACAGGCGTAATGAGAACGTGAAAGCAGTAAGACTATTCGGGTTGCTTAGTTCGGATTTAACGACTAAGACCTCAAGGCAAGGTCAGGTTTACCCAGCACTTAGCTAAAGCCTAGAATGATTTTTCAGGTAACCGATTATTGCATTTTATGGAGCTTAAAAAAAACAACCCCAGAATTGAATAGTTTTAGGTGTAGCGACATTTTTACATTTGGATAGAGAAGCCATTTATTTCTAAGATTTATATCATATACAGAATATTAAACGATTCAATTTAAATGTTGCACTCTATTTTTTAACATATGATATAGTGGAGCAAAGTGACACTCAAAATGTCAGCAATCTTATACCTTTATTGATTTACTGCTCTATTAATATTGTAAAATATGCATTGACATTTAACATTTGTGAAGGTGTCAAGTTTGCTTATTTATCTACTTTTGAGATCTTAATTCTAGCTACATATGTTTAAGGATGCACAACGTTTATTTTATGACATTTGTTTTGAGTCTATTTCATGATAAACCAATTAGACCTATAGCAAAAACATCCTTCTTTTGCTAGAACAACTACAAATTTAAGATATGTATGTGTCAAACAGGAGTGAGGTAATGTGTTGTTTATGCAAAATACAAATAAGATAAAAACATGTGCGACAAAAATAATGGAAGTATTGTAATGTTATGAAACCCTGCAGCATTGAGCGACCAAATAAGAAATTTGCCAAAATTACAAATACAAAATAGCTTTTCGTATAATCTTTTGATTATCTATATTAACCTATCGAGTTAAGCAGAAATCATTACATTCAATGAAATGCCACCAATGATAACATTTTAATTGAAAATATTACATAAGATAGGATGAGTAACGAATTTGAATGAGGGAACGTCGAAGTGGCTTTCGACAATGTTTGCTTCATTGATTCTAAATCCATGACAGGTGCTGGTAATAGGAAACCGTTCACAGCAAGATTCGATCCGTTTCTGTCTATGACTCCTCCAGTTCCAGCTAAATCGACCTAAAAAGACGGAAACCCTTGAGACAATATCCTGAAAGTTTTGTTAATTACTCAATTAAAAACTTTAATATACACCAAATTTCAACTAAATGTCTATGTGCTGCCTCAACTTGATGTTATTAACGTCACACATGTCGTTTTCAAGATAGTGAACTCGAAGAAACATCTCTCAAACAGACACAACACTCATCAAACAGTAACTAATAATTAAGCTAAATTGAAAAAGACAGATATACAATGTAGATTACCATCTAGGCGGTAATTTAACAAATAAAAAAAGACGAATACAATGGAAATAACAATTAATAAACTCAACAATATTTTTTAATTACGCTATCTTGGCTTAGTTTTACTTAAAAGTTTTGGGGTTTTTCATCTCTGTTGTAAACAGCTAGACATCTTTGACTTTTAAAGTTCTGAAGACTTATGACATCAATTTCATATCGTCGATGTTTGGTGTATAAAGTTCTAGATTATTTGAATTCTCTGAAACAGGTAATATGAATAGATATCCTATCTTTATAAAAGTAAGATACATCCCTTATTGCAGCAATGTCTTGGAATTTTTGTAATTCTCCCATGGATTTAGAGATGTATTTACATGATTACAATTCAGAGACAAAATTCAGGTCAGCCAAACGCATTGAGTAGCTAATTTGAATATAAAATATGGATTAAAAGATACAAAGGAATGGCATTCCAGAGCCACTTGACACAGTCCAGGTCAGTCAGGTTGTTATCATACTTGAAAAAAGGCTCTAAACATTTTCCTAAATATGATGTAGAATGTGTTACTTTACTTCCTTTTCACCTTGAAGTCAGGTTGTTATCACTATTCTCAATGTGATCCTTATTTCATTTATGAATACTTCAGATGATCAATTGATTTTATTATATGAAATATTTTAGAAATGTATTACAGAAGTTGGTTAAGTGCGTTGGTTTTATCTCTCGTTTTATCGGCAATAAATATGTGAAGTCTTCAAGTGTACTGACGACTGTAGACTCTTATCGTTTATCAGTTTCTTACATTAAATAACTTTGAATCATCTTACCCTGCGTTTGATTACTTTATCAAATTATCGGATTGCCAAAGTGTCTTTTTCGATAAAGTAGGTCTGCTATTGCTATCTTATCTTTGATCAGTGCTGTAGAAAAATTGATGATTTTGTTTGGTGTTTCGGAGTACTACATGATCATGCTGTTAAAAATAACAGAGAAAAATTATAAAAAGGATTAATAAGAAGCTAGAGTTTTTTTTCTTTAATCCTCACATCTAAATGTATATTACTATTTTTTAACTGAAATGAGTGTAACAATTGGACAATCGGCCAAAACCAAAAAATTTAATAAAGAAATTGCATTAATCACACGGTAAATTAAAGGTAAACAGAATAGGAAATCAGAAGGAGTTTTGTTTCAAACAAATGTATTTGCGTTTTCTAAATTTAACTTATCTTCATCCTGCTTTGCGTATTTGATTTTGGATTAGTAATCTGCTCCAATAAATGTTGAAAATTATGAACTAGCTTTTTCTAAAATAAAATAACTCATATGAATTAATATGAATCTTATCAACATCATTCAATCCTATTTTGCAAAGTTCATTGTTTATAATATCAAATAATAGATTTGAAGACTTGTCAAAGCAGTTTTTAAACGTTCATAGTAAATAATTTCTTCATAGTCTTTGTTTCGGAATTGTGTTTTGAGATCACCAGAAAACATAACCACACCTTTTACATTTAACACGAAAATCTGTACAATAATTCGAAAATGGACTATTGATGTTCAATGTAGTTGAACAAATTTTAAAGGAGTTGAAGTCGTCAAATTCAACCAAAACATCGTGGATATTTACTTAACTTTCAGTGGAAGAAATGTTGAAATGAAGAAATGAATGACAATGTTTGCATCCTAAATTATAATTCAGCCACAGTTGCTAGTAACAGGATACAGTAACAATAGTCATTCGATCTCTTTCTGTCTTTACACTTTCACTTTCAGCTGAAATTAGCCAAAAACCCTTTGGGAAAGATAAGGAGCTTGCATTTACGGCAACAAAGAGTCGTTTTTAAACAGTCGGCAGGATCTTTTACCAGCTTTACATACAGTACAGACTGAAACACCTCCAGAACACTCTAAGCAAATATTTTGATTGTGGAAGACAATGGTCTCAGAGAAAGAAAACCCTATTTACCGACTGTATTTTCTCTTCACGCAATACATATAGTCCACACGAATAACGACTGTTTAGGTAAATATGTTGATATAGTTTGAACTTTTACAGACATACAATGTAGGTTGTAATACACACACTGTACTAACGAGTTGTGGCAGTTTGTTAATAACTTGGATGAGTAAAGACTGTTTTCTGGTACAATCATTACTTTTAACAGATGTGTTGTTTGATAAGCAAAACTGCTCGATAAGTAATGACTTGTTCATACTACCATTTAATTTTAATCAACAAGTTGCAAGTGTTATATTTTCTGTAAATGGTCCACATATTAATATTGTTGGGTGAACATCTATGATATTCTTTCAAATTCAAGTCGTATCTATAAAAGCTGAAATGTGATTTATGAATAGTTGAAATGAAGTGTAAAACTAGTAATGAATGATGTAAAGGCCTCGTAAGTTTGTGTTCAATGTTGATAATACAGTTATTGAAATTAATTCAAAATAATTTGTAATTATTCAGAATTTCAGTCATTATCAAGATATATTTACTTGGTTATTGAAAATATACTTTTACATTGAAAAAAAAAATCAGTTGATTGTAAAGAAATGGGTGAGGAATTTCATAATATGAATATGCCAATGTTTATATGATAGTGTAATTAATCTTCAGTGAAAATAGTATTATGGCAAATCATTACTTGTCTTTTGTTAATCTTTTCTTATCCCACGAGCTTAACTTCCTTCATTTATCATGGGTGTGTTAAATAATGTAAATAAGCATGTAAGAAATGAAGATGGTTCCATAGTAGAATGAATACTATTTTGAATAAAAGATGGTTAAAACAAACCCAACAGACAATTTGAACATATTATACCTGTCCCCTTCCCGAAACGTTTTTCGGGAATAGTAGTAAGACACAAACGGTAAACACAATTTACATCATAGTGTAAACAGTTCCTACATTCTAAATTTAGTTTCAATGTGGCCGTAGAAAACGGGATGAAATGCATTGAATCAATGTTTAAAACGTCTTAAAGGGGCAGTAGCACGTTTTTGATAATTTTATATTTCAAGTGTTTCACTGATAGTTGTAAGTTAATGCTTAATGTATTATTTTGACAATCCCATTACACCAACCAACCATCCAAAGTCAGAGGACAAACTATGAGGATTCACATAAAATCAATTGGCGCCCATTTTGTGTAAACACTTTTAATTCATTTTGTGTAAGAAAAAGGAATTGTGTGGCTAAACTTTACATTATATATTTGAATTATCACAGCTTCATTAAGTTGATATATATTGTCTTTCACTTGGAACCTTTAATTTTCATTTTCCTGATATCACCTTATATTCCCCCTGAAACGTGCTACTGTCCCTTTAAAAGTTTAAGGTTCACATCCTAAATTCCTCGATTACAGGTGACAATTTACATTCAATTCGTTTCTGTGTTTGTCAGTGCCCGCTACAGTCGACCAGAAAAACATTCTTGAAGCAGGGCCTGGAATATAATGACAGCTGATTCTAAAATAAAGAATTGGATTCTATGTCATATATAAGTGAATTTTGAAATATTGAAAGAGAGCGTTTTATTAGCTGTGTATACAGTATACAATCAAAAACCTCTTTCAAAACCGAAACTACATTTGTTATTGTGGAAACAACGGTTTAACAAAAAAAACCCCACAAATGTACATGTATCGTTATCAGGCAATTATGATCAAAGTGTACCTTTTGTCTTGTAAACACTTTATTGTAATTGATGCAGTGGTACATATATTGATTGTCAACATTACTATTACAGACTAGTGTTGCAAGTTTTATGAAAACTTTATGACGATGCTTTTGGAAAGATTGACACATTTTCTGAACGAAAACTTTAGCATGTTTGTCATACGATACAACATGTTAGATAAAATAAGTAAACTTTCTGCGATTACAAATATAAGATGCTTAAGCTATCATCTGATTCAAACAACCATCTTGACTACTTGGTGGTCTTTGGAGGAGACTTGTGAATGAGTATAAACGTTTTTATTCTGATGGTTGAACAGCCTTGTTTTATAAGCCTTAGTTTTCTATGCTCGAGTTGTATGCCTAAGGACAAACACCTGTCATTCGAGGAATCTAAGTAAACAACATATGTTTTACATCAATGATGACGCATCTAATACGGACATTGATAAAAACAACTGATAAACAAGCGTTAGAATAGAACAGCATTGTGTTAACATTGTGATATTCCTGAAGGTATAAATCATGACTAATTGTAATGCGAATTTCATTATATAGGTCCCATTGTCCTCTTAAGATAAGCGAGATACCCCTGTTAGTCATTCAATTAAAACGTTTGTCAGCCCAAAGGCAACTACTGACATAAGTCAGATCAATAAAGGGTTTCCAATACTCGAGAGATAATGAAGCAAGTTATTTTTAGAGCTGCCTGAGGATGTGTTTTTATTCTCATCAAATCGATGATTGGCAATGGTAATATATGTTCGAATTAAGCCTTTTTTAAACCCGATAAGATAATATCTATGTTAAAAACATCTTGATACAAATACTTCAAGATACTTGGCTTCGTTGAACCGTTTACGATAAAGGGTCTATATCTTTTTGTGATGATGAAAATGCATTGGTGTATTGGTGTCCCATGACCATATATACTGCTGTCCATAAATAATATATGATTGATATAAAATGTTCTTTGGTAATTTCAAACCTTACTGCTTTGCTTTTTGCTGATGACTTGATAGTTATTGCTGATAGTGTTGTAAAATTGCAAAGACGATTAGATGATTTACATAATTATTCCTATAAATGGGGTATTGAAATTAATGTAACAAAAAGTAAAATTATTGGTTTTAAGATGGGTGGGCCCCTCTCGAGATATGATTTTTTAAACTTTAATTGAAACCCTGTGGGAACTGTTAATGCATGTAAATATTTGGGGTTAATGATAACGCCTAAGCTAGTTTGGACAAAAGCCTGTAAAACGCGTGTGGAGCAAGCAAATAAAGCATTATGGCCTATAAAATCATTAATCAGACGTTTTGATTTTTCAATGAAAGATTCATTCTTTATGTTTGACAAAAAGATTACTCAAATTCTAACATATGGGGATGAAATTTGGGTGTGGGAAGGAAGAAATTGTATTGAAATTATCCATAGAAAGTTTTGTAAATCTGTCCTCCACATAAGTCATAAATCTTCAAATGCTGTATCATATGGAGAGTGTGAGAGAAAGCCTCTTTATGTTAAATGTATTAAGTATTGGCTACTCTTGTTAAGAATGCAACGTCAAAGATATGCTTTTCAATGTTACGATATGTTATTGTCAATTGCTGAGCGAAAGAGACCAAAATGAGTCAATCATGTTAAATATTTATTATTTCGATATGGTTTCGGTTTTGTTTGGCTTAGTCAGACAGTGGGAGATCCCGATTATTTTGTTTGTGTTTTTAGTCAGCGTGTGAAAGTCTGTTCACATTAAAATTGGCATTCTTCTCTTGAAAGTGATTCTCTTACCTTTTATAATTCCCAAAAGTCTTTACTTGCCTGTAAAGCATATTTGTTAAACATAAGTTCTCATGAACATAGACTTATTTAGAAGCATATTTTTTTAGTAGGAAAATGTACATAGTAAAGATGCGTGTATATGTAAACACTGTAAGGTACAGCTTAATAAAAAACATGTATTGTATGACTGTGTATATTTTGTTAAAGAGAGAGCGTGTTTCATCCCACATTGTAAAATAAGTAATAAGGATACTGTTTCAAACTTATGTCTTTCGAAGGATTACATATTTCTTCTAAATCTTGCAAAATTCCTTAAATCTGTACTTGAGTGTATAAAACAAAAAAGGTATCTCTGTAATAGTTTTCTGTAATCTCATTTGTATTTTGGGTATTTGGCCTTTCTACATATAAACATCTTGAATCTTGAATCTTGAATTTTGAATCTAATTTCAAACAAACTGCTGACTGATGTTCGATGTTTAAACGAACAATTTAAACATGTAAAATACAAATACGATATGTGTCTCTTGTAAAACATTTCTCTTCAACATCTGCAAATCAATGACAAAGCCAATCCATCAAAATATTGTTAATGTCTTTCTTTTCTTGTCAAAAATAATTATTTTGTTGTGGTATTGTTTGTATGTTGTTGTGTTTTCGCCATATCACAACCTCATTCTTTAAACAAAGAATGTGGTCACCACGTACGTAATGTTGATATACAATATTAACGGGAATGGTATACTGATCAGGCAATAGATGAGGAGTGTTAAAAGGCATGGTAGAGTCATTTTGTAATCAATGATTTACCTCCACATTTCGTAGGTTGTACATAGAATGGCAAATTTACTTCACCAGAGAAACGTTTTTGTCTGAATCGAAGTCAGACAAGGACATTGACCAAGAAATGAGGTGAGGTTACATTTAGTTAACCGGATTCCATAAAATGATTTTGTAATAATAAGACCCAGTTCAGATCATGATGGAATGGCTAATGGCTTTTATCAAATATCGGATTCTAATTATACAAATGTGAAGATTCATCATTTTGCGTTCATATGCTTTCCTCAAACTAAAGTAATATGGTTACTTACAGCAAGAGACCCTCAAATGTCCACTGCTGCTTTATAAGGTTATGAGTTGACATCATATGGTATAAGCCTGAAATTCACATCATATTGGAGATGAATAAATAGTTGCAAGATTGGAACAACTCTTTATACATTATATTAATTTGTGGGGAGAGAAGGAATGTTTCTATGAGTTCAGAATGTATTTCTTGTCTTCATTAAGGCAAAAATGTTCTTTTGAACAGCAAGGTTTCATCAATATATGGAAAATAACTATCAGCAAACTTTCCCTGAATTTTCAGAATATAGATAGAACAAATTATTGTGTATCAGATGGAAAATTTAATGAGCAAGGATTATCAAGGATGTATATTTTGAGAAGACCTTCAATATTAATTATAAAATCTTGTAACATTATCAAGTATTAAGACGTGTGGGATTTAAGGATTTTGACTATGATAAAGAGACCTTCAGTGAGTTGTCAGAGTGTAATATGCCAAAATATAGGAATCAGAATAAAACTGTTACAGAGCAGAAGTAAGCTAACAGTAGTTTCAACGAGGCTCAAAATATACCCCTTTTCTGCTCTACAGTGCATATCTATAGATTTGACAGTGCATGGAGATGAAAGGGTGTGTAAAGCAAGGGACGAACTGATAAATGCGAAGTTAATACATAGCGGGAACTGACGTATTAACGCATGATATACTATTTATACAAATGTAGTTATGATGAATTGTTAAATTCAGTACATGGGTCATTTAGTTCAGCATATCAACTGATCAGAGCAGGAATAAGTTACAATGAATTTCCATGTGATCTATAAGGGGATTACCAAACATAGAAATGTAAATGCAAAACGATTTTATGATTTAAGACAGAAATTGAGATTAAAAACAATATTCAAACGTCTTCTGATAGAAGTTAAACATCATATTATTACGTCAACCGCTATATCAAAGCATGTAACCTTATTTACTGTACCAGAGTTAGTAGTTTATGTGGCTGCTTATCTTCAGATTTTGACTTTCGATCTGTATTTATGACTAGTGTAGTATTGCTGTTTCTTACTGATTACAAATGTGATCACAATCTGCTGTGTGCCTGTTAACAGTTATTAACATTAACATTTATTAACATTATTATCTTTATTAAGTCAAACCTGTTCTCTACTTTTATTCAAACCCATTTCGGGGCGGGATAGCACAGTGGTTAGCGTGTTCGGCTTCGATTCAAGAGGTCCATGGTTCGAATCCCGCCAGGAGCTCGGCAACTTTGTCTGCAGTAGAGAACTGTTCTACACGCAGTCAGGTTGGGTGCAATGCCACAGCCGATCCTCGCAGGTTATACCGCAATGCATAGCCACAATGGTGTTGCGGGCTTTGTCCCTGCAATAAAACTAGCAACCGCGATATAAGTGAAATAATCTTGAAAGCGGCGTTAAACCCCACATCACCTCACCGTACCTCAAACCCATTTCAGTGGTTGATGGTACATTTTATCTCATTCATTCGGCCTTCTCTTCAATAACAATTACACCAAAGCAAAGAAACAGAAGAACAGCGTGTCACGTTATACCAAAATAACTATTAACATGGTAGTTATTTTGCACTCTCCTTCTTGTATAGTTTTTCGTGTGACAAACATCGTTACCACCTTGACAAAGCCAAAAGTAGAACTGGGAGCGCCTGTATACCGAGCCATACTATGAAGAGTTTTGCAAAGATTGATCATTTTAAGAGGGCTCGAAGTAACAAATGTGAAATGACACATTAGGATTGACTAATGAAACTTATTTATATCCTAATCTTACAAAAATAATTAGTTAGGGACTCGCTAAGACATTAAATGAAACCTAGAATTCTATGCATCATTTAAAAGATGATTGGAGATTTAAACATAGTCATGTTAATGACATCCAATTGTGAAATTAAGAACTTGAATCTGCAAGAATAATAATTGAAAAGTGTTATCAGAACCTATTCCAGCTACTGTATAAACCCTTTCCATTAAAAAAATTAAACATTAAATTATTAATAATAATGATAATGTAACTATTGTGATGTAATGACAACTTAACTATATGTCTTTTTTAATACCTGTATTTAAAGAGACAGAATATGTTGATAGGATCACATATGTCAAATTTTGAAATCGATGTTATTACATCAGGAACCACTTTCTCTTACTGAAAATAACAAGTCAAAGGTTAATCAGTACATGAGAGCGAAAATACGGCCATTCAAAGTCGAGATTTTGATCGAAAACCGGACAATGTGGCTCGAGTAAATAGATAGTATTATATGGGTATTTTCATATCACATTCGGTATCAGCCCGAGACCCCAATATCAGCCCGAGAGCTTTAGCTCGAGGGCTGATATTGGTCGAGGGCTGATACCGAATGTGATATGAAAATACCCATATCATACTATTTTTATCATATATACTTACCAAACAAACTGTAAAAATAATTGTAACATTTTTAAACTTTAATTCCTAACATTAACATGTGGCTGATTTTATCCGTTTGGATAACTAACTCAATACCAATAAACATTCAGCCCCCGAGCCTTCCTCTCTTGCGGCTTTTGAGTTCATTTAATCTCTGGTTGAATACCAAACTAGAAAGAAAGGTTGTGTCAATAATCAAACTGACAAATCCTATCCGTAAGTAACTGCAGCGTTTTTGCGATGTCGGACACGTTTTAACGTCAGCTGTACAAAGGGAGAGAACTCTAAATTCCTCGCGACTTCGATCCTTTTTTGTGCGCTCGTTGCTTAGGGTTTCACGTTCAAGTCCCTTGACGACGGGCTGATACAGGTTTTTGCCCTTGACGACGGGCTGATACAGGTTATCTGCCCTGCGGGCTGATACAGGGTGCTTGACGAAGGGTGTATCGTGCATTCGAAATCTCTGTATTTATAAGCATGTATATGATAATCAACGTTATCAAACGTAATTTTGAAACCTTGTCATAAGCTGACAGGAAGATATATTCGATTCGATAGTGTTTATTAGGTATTGTAACTAATAGGTAGATTAATTGGATGCATAATTTCGAATATTAAACATATTTGAGATGTTGTCTTGATATTATGCATAAACGGATATATTTGCAAGTCCAGTGATGAGATATGAACTTCAATCAGCATATTAGATATTTTGTAGCTTATCGAAACCAACTAAAATCTTAAGAAAGATACTCTGTGTCACTTTAAGGGAAATGGTTATGCATTTGTGAATTATTAACCCTCCTTGATGAATTTCATTTTGATTATTCAATTCTTGATTTCGTCAAAATAATGTAATTTGTAGGTGCTAGTTTTACCTTGTCATTTTGTATTGTCCATTTCTTAACTCAGTAAAAGATTAATTATTTCCTGACTATTATTGTAAATACCCATCTTTAGATAAGTTTATATCATTAATGTCATGTGAGCATAAAGCCCTTCAATTGAAATTATGCAATTATGTCAAAACCTGTCTACGTATGCTCCCATAATAAAGATATCATGTTCTGCGTTTTACATTCATAAAGTGAGGAATTCAATGTCTTACTAGAATCATTTTGCATTTGAAAAAAATATGCAATTTATACATATATGGCAGATATCAATAATTTTTTTTCTTATGTTATTTGGTTTTCTATTTCAAACGCAAATTGAATTACGTTATTACTTATAAAAATATGCTACCTGTACTTAGGTTATTATCAAATAAAATTACTACAAACATAATTAATGTTAATTTTTCATATTGATTAATCATTAATATTGTTATGTTGATGAATTGCTATTTATCATCGTCTCCTTCTACATTAAATTGTTAAATAGTTGCCAAGATGGCGATCTATTTATATCTCATGTGAATAAGGTCTTGTTTACTTAAATTGTTTAATCTGTTCAATAGTGATTGTTGCAGTTCAAAGTTGAGAAGTTTGTAACATCAGGTAAGGGCAGCGCATAGGGATTTTCTAGTTGACTTAATTCGGGGAACAATTGGCAGTAAATGTGATGATATTCATAAGGATGAAATAGAATTGACAAATTGAAACAAATATAGTAAATTGCATGTCGGAAGTGAAGACATATAGTTAAGTTGTCATTACATCACATTATTTACATTTTGATTATCATTAATAATTTAATGTTTAATTTTTTGAATGGAAAGGGTTTATACAGTAGCTGGAATAGGTTCCGATAACACCTTTCAATTATTATTCTTGCAGATTCAAGTTCTTAATTTCACAATTGGATGTCATTAACTTCAGGACCTTGTCTCAAGGGTTTCCTGTATTTACAGTCGATTTTAGCTGGAACTGGAAGAGTCAAAGACAGAAATGGATCCAATTTCGCTGTTTACTGTTTCCTGTCATCAGCATATTTCCGGGAATTACCGATTTAAACATTTTCGTAGTATGTTCATATGTGAGTTTTATCGAGCTAAATAGGTAGGGGGTGTTTACAGTATTCAATTTCCCTCATTCAAATTCGTTACTCATCTTATTTGAAAGAGTATTTCATTTAAATGTAATATCCAGTAACTGTTTAAAATGTGAATGTGCCCAAACAGTAACAGTGGTGTCAACCCATTACATGCCTGATACTTAAATCATTATGTGGATGGAAATAGTTTTACATATTTTGTTTTGAAGATACCAAACATGTCGTTTTTCAAAATACATCAAGAACAACATGAACATATTATGACTTAAACTTAATTCCTTAGCACATGAAAGTGGCAGCTTTTCAATATGAAGACAATTCGGTTTTATTCATATTTTCTGTTTTGAGGAATACACAAATTGTTACCTGAGGAAATCATTTTCTACATAAGTTAACCTGACCTTCCATTCCTCAACTCAGTGACCCTAACAGTCATAACAACATTCATGTTCTCAGTACACTTGTTTAAATGAGCTTAAATGCAGTCTTTTCATCGCAGATGAGACATCATACCCAAAAGGGAATGGACTGGTAGTTTCGAATTAGACATTTTCTGACCAAAGCCTCGGAAACCTTTCATTTGATCAAAGCTTGCATGACTTGATTTAATATCCGATTAAGATCTTGCAGATATAATCTCCCAAAGATTTAATAGGATGTGATCAATGCTCACATTAATGATGATGAATATTTTCTTTGGTTTTACATTAAAAATAAAATCTTACCTTTTTAACCCATGAGCAGGCCGTGAGTTCCTGGAGATTGACGCTTTATAGGTGTACTTTATAATCTATGTTATTTACAGGTTTTATTTTGTGACGTTAATGAATAATTTAAACTTCCTCAAATTTAAGACAGTATGCTACTATTACAACTTGACTTATGTTATCAGATTATACCACATTAACAGCAAGACCGAGTACTCGAAGCCGATGCAGCATGGAACACTTTGTATGCAAAGGGGTCACTGATGCGTCAGGCCGTGGTTATGTTGAATGCTCTTTGCGTTTTGATCAGCGGGAATTAATTTCCTTTTCAGTTCAGTGAAGATTTATAACTGATATAAGCTGAGCCTCAACATAAACAATTATCACGATTCTTTATTTAGGAGATACATCTATTATTGTTTGTTATTTTGGGGTTGTATGTAGTGCATTCTCTTGGTTTGGAATGTTAATTTAGGGGTAAAGAATGCACTACAAAAACACCCAGAATAAACAACAACAAAAACATAGAGGCAGTGGTATCATTTAATAAAGTCCCCTCTCTTCATTTGAAAAATGGCAGTACAGAATACAAAGCAAACGATTATTTTGTTTTTATCTGTGAAGCCCTATTTAATTTCTGAAAGAAGCTGGGAGAAAGACCCATTAAATAGGTTATTATATCAAAACTATAGGTTTTCAGAATGTTGGTAAGTCTTCAATATTGAAATTTATAATGCCATCATATTCTGAACAGCAAATTTGTATCCATGCACGAAGGAATGTAAATTACTCCAAACCAATCAAAAAGCAGTATTTTCAAAATAGTTGTCATGTCATGTCAGGAATGTCGTTTTGTTCTGCGTCTTATGTAATATTTTTAAATCTGAAATAGAATCCCAACATCCCATTTTCATGATTACTATTGGTAACCAGACTACCGAGCAATGGTCATTTCTGAACGCACTTCAGACATAGCCAAGACTTAAGGATAAGATCTACATCACTTTCAGAAGTCATATTTTGACAATGAAACTGTTCCTTAAGACTTACATGTACACATGTAACTACTATTATTGGAAATGTGAGACTTCTGCGATATTGTATCTGTATTGACTTGCTTTCGCTCGTCAAATACCAAACCACTCACACGTCATAAAATTATTAAAAAGTGAGACATTGATAGTACTCTCACCTCACCTGCTACTAACATTAAAGGTAATACAAAATAATATGTTTTAAAATATTTGCAAATTTTCCACAAAAAACATATTCTCCTCTCTGTACTGATGCAAAGCTATGTCAATCAGAAAATAATATGACTCCTATAAGAAAGTATTTATTTAAGGATTTACGATCTCATGTTTGTTGTTGTTCTAAACGTAACACATTGACTTTGAGCTTAACGTCACGGCACATTTCCTTTATGTGTTATCACTACCTCGTGAGAATCATAATTCATTGATATTCAACGAGAAGTACATAATCACATTCAAGGTCATACATGCAACAGCATGCTTACTGTCCTTCTCAAACTGTTAAAGCAGTAAAGTATTTATTGTATTTATTTTGCTTAAACCTCCCTTGGATGAAGTGTCTATTAATTATGCTTCTGTCATAAATAAATTTACCAATATACATTACTTAATGATCGAAATATCCATGTATGTCAGTATTGTCAGTAAAACAGATACAATCCTTTGTCCTATTCAATAAATACTACGTTTAGGTAGCATTATTTAAAATTTATATATGATTAATATTTCATATTTCAAATAAAAAAAACAACCATTTAGGACAAAAGGAGCAATTCAATGTCGAAAAGTATACACATAAGGATTCAACCTTGTCACTATTGCTCAACAAATCGGAAACAATTCCTGTAATGGTTGGGTTTTTTTTCATTTAAATGTTATCAAGTTGATTCAAATATTTTATCATTTCCCTGATAATCTTCACGATAATAAAATAGCAGTTGAATTTTTAAACATCTGTATTGTATTATTGCATATAGTGTTACCTTCACTGTCTGATATGAACGTAGCTATTAAAACATTTCTATGATATATTTTCAGTCACATGGGAAATTATTTTGACCTATCATTCTATTAGCAATTTCAGCATCCATTATGCACGCGTTTACATTTGCACTTGGGTTACTTAAATGATCCGTTCATTTTGCATTTTTAAATGACAAGTGACAATGGCAAAGACTGAATAAAGGTTGAGATTTACAGCGTCATTGTGATTTACAGATGTGTTAAATCTGTTGGAAATATTAATATTAGTGAAAATGAGTTCTCATTGATTTTGATTCTAAAGGGAAAATATCAAAAGAAAATGAACTCCTAGAATCAATGAAAGCATTTACAACACTGGTTTAAGGTTTCACATACAAGTGGTGGTACCCATCCTGGGGAAGTTGACTTGAGAAAAGATTCATGAATACAATCTTCTCATACTTAAAGGGGCAGTAGCACGTTTTAAGGGGGAATATGAGGTGATGTCAGGAAAATGAAAATTTATGGTTCCAATTGAAAGACAATGTATTTAAACTAAATGGAGCAGTAATAATTTAAATATTTAACATAAAGTTTAGCCATGCGAATCCTTTTCTTACAGAAAATGAATTAAAGGTGTTCACACAAAAATGGCAGCCTATGTATATTATGTGAATCTTCATACTTTGTCCTCCGACTATGGATGATTGACTTGTGTAATGACATTTTTGACACTGTCAAAATAATACATTTAACATTAACTTACAATTATCACTGAAAATTTTAAAATATAAAATTATCAAAAAACGTGCTACTGCCCCTTTAAAGATAAAAGATAAAAAGTTTGTCTACTCATTGAAAGAAAAGACATATTTAACGTCTTGCCAATCGTTGTTCTAAAGCTCATGCCTAGGGTGTTAAACTAAGTTCCTGTCAAAGAGTTCAGTTGTATAGCTCTTAAGATTTCAAAGGGGCAGTGGCATGTTTTTCGGAAATATCATGTTTTCAAGTTTTCACTGATTATTGTACGCTAATGCCAAATGTATTATTTTGAAAGTGTTAAAAGTCCATTGGCGGTCATTGTAGTGTTAACACCTTTAATTCATTTTGTGTAAGAAAAAGGTAAATCATGGCTGAACTTTACATTATATTTTTGATTTATTACTGCTTCATTTAGTTTAAATACTTTGTCTTTCATTTGGAATTATTTGTTGTCAATTTCCTGACATCACCTCATATTACCCCTTAAACCGTGCTACTGTCCCTTTTAGACACTAAAACTACAAGGACTGTGAGGATTTTAAGTCAGTAAAGACTTCAAATCTTGTAGAATTTGATATTATTAACATTGAGCTTTACAGAATAACATGAATTCATTTTAATGAGATTTATTTATGCCATGTGATTTTATTTTATTTTATTGAAAGATAATTAATACATTAACGTTTATTTTGAATATAAATCAGATTAATAATCACAAATCAAATACCCAGATCAAGTAGAAGAGAAGTTAAATTTAGAAAACACAAATACATTTGTCTGGAATTGAAGCTAAACAAAACTTCTTCAGACTCATTTCTTCAATTTCAATTTACTGTGTGATAAATTTAATTTCTTGATTCAATTATTTGACTTTTGATAATCAGATATGTGATTTATTTAGCGGATGTCAAAGTGTCCAAATGCAAATTGGTTTTCTATTTTAAACGCAAATTGAATTTACATTATTGAGTGAACGATATGATTCATATTTAAAAACATGTAAAGCACTATGCGCATGATTACAAAGATTGCTTTAGAATTTTCTTCAAGCATTTCAATGTTGTAATTATTATGTCGAATAAGTTGAATTAATATGTGACAATTACAAAATTACAAAAATTACATTTTTCCAAACAGTAGGTAGATATAAACAGCTATTGTAACATTAGAACGAAATATATTGTCACGAATTCTTAACGTCCAACTCTTGATACATCAAGGAGACGAATCATAGTATGTTTGGTGCACCACATCCTTCTTCTTCACAAACAAGTGAAAACAAAAAGGCAAAAAAAACGAAAAAACTTAATTTTGCAAATTTAGCATTTTTGTCAAGCCAATTAAACCATATAAATACAATTTCTTTCAAATGTTTAATATATTTTTTAAAACATCATTTAATAATCTATTTAATGTAGAAATTTCAAACCTTTACGTCTAGAGATGTCAATGTAAGAGACATCGAAACGTATCAAGGGTTTTGCTCAATAACGTCACATTTGGAAGACCCCTGTCTCCTAAAACATTATGGCAAACACAAAATATTTTGAGTATGAACAAAATTTGTGTATTTTTCTTCTCTGAAGATACAATTTATTATTAAAATTGAAAATTCCAAAATCCATGATGTCAACTGGGGCGATCCCCATATTTTGGTCGATTTGAAATGGAATGACCCTATAACATGTTAGATAAAATAAGTAATCTTTCTGCGATTACAATGTAAGATGCTTAAGTTATCATCTGATTCAAACAACCATCTTGACTACTTGGTGGTCTTTGGGGGAGACTTGTGAATGAGTATAAACGTTTTTGTTCTGATGGTTGAACAGCCTTGTTTTATAAGCCTTAGTTTTCTATGCTCGAGTTGTATGCCTAAGGATAAACACCTGTCATTCGAGGAATCTAAGTAAACAACATATGTTTTACATCAATGATGACGCATCTAATACGGACATTGATAAAAACAACTGATAAACAAGCGTTAGAATAGAACAGCATTGTGTTAACATTGTGATATTCCTGAAGGTATAAATCATGACTAATTGTAATGCGAATTTCATTATATACGTCCCATTGTCCTCTTTAGATAAGCGAGATATCTCTGTTAGTCATTCAAGTAAAACGTTTTTCAGCCAAAAGGCAACTATCGATATAAGTCAGATCAATAAAAAGATTTCTAATACTTGAGAGAAAATGAAGCAAATTATTTTTAGAGTTGCCTGAGGATGTGTTTTTATTCTCATCAAATCGATGATTGGCAATGGTAAAATATGTTCGAATTAAGTCTTATTAAACCCGATGAGATGTTAAAAACATCTTGACACAAATACTTCAAGATACTTGGCTTCAACAGTTGAACCGTTTACGATAAAGGGTCTATATCTTTTTGTGATGATGAAAATGCATTGGTGTATTGGTGTCCCAAGACCATATATACTGCTGTCCATAAATAATATATGATTTATATAAAATGTTCTCGAATGACAATGTTTACTTTGGTAATTTCAAACCTTGTTGCTTCGCTTTTTGCTGATGACTTGATAGTTATTGCTGATAGTGTTGTAAAATTGCAAAGACGATTAGATGCTTTACATAATTATTCCTATAAATTGGGTATGGAAATTAATGTAACAAAACGTAAAATTATTGTTCTTAAGATGGGTGGGCCCCTCTCGAGATATGATTTTTTTTACCCTTAATGGAAACCCTATGGAAACTGTTAATGCATGTAAATATTTGGGGTTAATGATAACGCCTAAGCTAGTTTGGACAAAAGCCTGTAAAATGCGTGCGGAGCAAGCAAATAAAGCATTATGGCCTATACAATCATTAATCAGACGTTTTGACTTTTCAATAAAAGATTCATTCTTTATGTTTGACAAAAAGATTACTCAAATTCTAATATATGGGGATGAAATTTGGGTGTGGGAAGAACGAAATTGTATTGAAATTATCCATAGAAAGTTTTGTAAATCTGTCCTCCACATAAGGTATAATCCTCAAATGCTGTATCATACGGATAGTGTGAGAGATATCCTCTTTATGTTTAATGTATTAAGTATTGGCTATGCTTGTTAAGAATGCAACGTCAAAGATATGCTTTTCATATGTTATAATATGTTATTGTCAATTGCTGAGCGAAAGAGACCAAAATGGGTCAATCATTTTAATATTTATTATTTCGATATGTTTTCGGTTTTGTGTTTTTAGTCAACGTGTGAAAGACTGTTCACATCAAAATTGGCACTTTTCTCTTGAAAGTGATTATTTTACCTTTTATTATTCCCATAAGTCTTAAATGCCTGTGAATCATATTTGTTAAACATAAGTTCTTATGAACATAGACGCGTATTAACCTTATTTAGAAGCGGATTTTTTAGTAGGAAAATGTACATAGTAAAGATGCGTATATATATGTAAACACTGTAAGGTACAGCTAAATGAAAAACATGTATTGTATGACTGTGTATACTTTGTTAAAGAGAGAGAGCGTTTCATCCCAAATTGTAAAATAAGTAATAAGGATACTGTTTCAAACTTATGTCTTTCGAAGGATTACATATTTCTTCTAAATCTTGAAATATTCCTTAAATATGTACTTGAGTGTATAAAACAAAAAAGGTATCTCTGTAATAGTTTTCTGTGATCTCATTTGTACTCTTAGTCTTTGGCCTTTCTACATATAAACATCTTGAATCTTGAATCTTGAATCTAATTTCAAACAAACTGCTGACTGATGTTCGATGTATTTAGATAGGAACAATTTAAACTTGTAAAATACAAATACGATATGTGTCTCTTATAAAAACCTATTGTTAATATCTTTCTTTTCTTGTCAAAAACAATTATTTTTTTGTGGTATTTTTTGTATATTTTTGTGTCTTCGCCATATCACAACCTCATTCTTTAAACAAAGGATGTGGTCACCACGTACGTAATGTTGATAGACAATATTAACGGGAATGGAATACAGATCAGGCAATATATGAGGAGTGTTAAAAGGCATGGTATGGTCATCATGTAATCAATGATTTACTTTCACATTCTTAAAGTTGTACATAGAATGGTAACGTTACTTCACCAGAGAAACGTATATGTCTTAATCG
The DNA here is from genome assembly GCA_916613615.1 of Steromphala cineraria. Taxonomy (NCBI): domain Eukaryota; kingdom Metazoa; phylum Mollusca; class Gastropoda; order Trochida; family Trochidae; genus Steromphala; species Steromphala cineraria. The sequence continues at coordinate 12,229,195 of OU744730.1, forward strand.
AAGTCAGACAAGGACATTGACCAAGAAATAAGGTGAGGTTATATTTGGTTAACCTGATTCGATAAAATGATTTGGAAAGACCCAGTTCAGATTATGATGAAATATCATATACATAATGGCTTTTTCGGAATTTAATTATACAAATGGGAACATTCATCATTTTGCGTTCATAGGCTTTCCACGAACTAAAGTAATATGGTTACTTACAGAAAGATATTCTGCAATGAGAAATGTCTACTGCTGACTTGACATCATATGGTAAAAGCCTGAAATTCACATTATATTTGAGATAAATAAATAGTTGCAAGAATGGAACAACTGTTTGTAAATTATAATAATTTGTAGGGAGAGAAGGAACGTTTCTATGAGTTTATAATGTATTTCTTGTCTTAAGGCAAAACAGTTCTTTTGAAAAGCAAAGTTTCTTCAAAACTTTGTATATATATAAAGAGAATTACTATATATATATAAAGAAAATAACTTTCAGCAAACTTTCCCTGAAATACCCTTTTCAGAATATATCTAGATATAAATAATTAATGATTGTATATCAGATGGAAATTTTAATTAGCATATTTCAACTTATCAAGGATGTTTACTTTGAGAAGACCTTCAATATAAATGATAGAATCTTGTATTTAGACGCGTGTGATTTCAGGATTTTGACTATGATAAAGAGACCTTAATTGAGTTGTCAGAGTGTAATATCCCAAAATATATTAAACCAGGAATCAGAATAAAACTGTTACAGAGCAAAGGTAAGCTAACGGTAGTATACACGCGGCTGGAATTATACCTCTTTTCCGCTCTACAGTGCATATACATAGATGTGTCAGTGCATGGAGATGAAAGAGTGTGTAAAGCAAGGGACGAACAGATAAATGCGAAGTCAATACATTGCGGGAACTGACGTATTAACGCATGATATACTATTTATACAAATGTTGATATGATGAATGGTTAAAGTAAGTACATGGGTCATTTAGTTTAGCATATCAACTGATCAGAGAAGGAATAAGTTACAATGCGTTTCCATGTGATCTATAAGGGGGTTACCACAAATAGAAATCTTGTTGCAATACAAAAGATTGATCATGTTAAGAGGGCTCGTAGTAACAAATGTGAAATGACACATTAGGATTTACTAATGACACTTATTTATATCCTAATCTTACAGAAAGAATTAGTTAAGTACTCACCAAGACATGAAATGAAACCTAGAATTCTATGCATCATTTGTGCGATGATTGGAGATTGAAACATGATATTCAAGTCATGTATATTGGATTGATATGAAATTGACTGTGTTAAACAGATATGTGAAAATTAACTGTAGTGCCTGATGAATGAGGGATTTAAAAAAAAATTGCTGATAGAATCATGTAATTTACATGTACTGAACTGAGATGTTAATGAAGAATTCAAAATATATCGGTGAAAGTTTAATAATTTAATAATGCTATAAATAGCGTGTTTATTTGTTGTTGTTTATCTTCTCCTAGTACTCAAATACATTTATAGAAAGGACACTGGAAATAACCATGTTCACGTTATGGACATATCCCACAATTCCTTGCTTTATATTTTCACAAACCCGCAAAATATAACAAACAAGTGTACATGATAACTTCACTTTAAGCTGAACATGTTAAATTTCAATATGAAAGTAATTAGCGAGCTAAATATATTCACCACTCATTAGTAATCACCACATTTCAGTATAACATAAACAGTCAGTGGGTCTTGAATGTCGATAGATGAATCTGCCTTGTAAATGTATCCAAAACAGTGGCACGCAAGATGATTGAGTAGTCAAGAGGAAAAGGAAATATCATGAAAAGTTCTAAAACTAGCCCATATATAGGTTATTTACCTTCTAGAACGTTCACCAAAGTTACACAACGAACTCAAATCAGAATAGTCCATCAGGTATTCGAGAAACAGATATATCATTCTAGAATAAAATATTCTACGCAAAGCTAGTCTGCATTATCAAATAATAATTAAAAGACAATTTTGCAAAAAAGAAAGTCGCTCAGAAAATTTATCCACCAATGCAATCCTTTCTGATGACAGATTCTTTTAACAATACAAAAGTCTCTTTTGAAGTTATGACAATTGTAAAGGTCATTTTGACTCGTGGGCAACACAAGAAGTACCAACATTTACTTATTAACCAATTAATGTCAAATCAAGAACAGTTCGATCTAAATGAAGCAGTTTGTTTATTTTCAAGAGGCAATTATTCCTCATGGTGTCCTCTCAATATGCCTCTAGAAGCACTTGTGTTACAAATATATCTCAGGCGTGGGTAGATGACTTCTTAAAGTACGAATGGATGTTATTTCATACAATGATTTGTATTCTCTGCATGATAAAGTCATGGGGTCATATTTGGCTATCGTTTGGAATTACAGAAGCTAAGTACATAGTGGTCTTTTACAAAAATAGGCAAATCAATTTGTGTCAAAACATGTTTATCAGAGATAAAATATTTCAGGTTAGGAAAATCAGTTATTTTATGAGCCTTAATTATGGATTCTAATGAAAATGAGTACCTGAAAATAAGAATATACTCCGTGTATTTACACATAGGAGTAAAGAACGTTTGTATTTCAATGCATATTTTGTCAGGCTGTCGTATAAGCATTATATGCTATTTCTCTGTTCGTTTAAAGCTCAAGAACGAGAAGTCAACAAAACCAAACATTCACTGGACCTTTTGTTGGTTTCAAAATTAACAGCAATAAACTAGCAATCAGACATTTCCATATTTTGAACAATATTTGCGTCAAACGGCATGTACACATATTGGAATACTTTAATTCAAAAGCTTGTCCAGTTTGTTGTTTAAAGCAAATCCTCATCCTACACCACTTATAATGATGCCTGATTTATTTGTGTTGAATTGCATGCATACTTGACGGATGTTTTTTAATTTGCTGAATATTAAGATAAAAGTCTTATTAAAAAATGATATTCATATTGTCACTAAAGAGATAACGCAAACGAATTGTATAAAAATCATTTGTTCAACAGTGAAATACAAATTTGTGAATAGATAATTGACAAAGTAAAGTTCTTATTGTCACTTCAGAGATAAGCATTAAGTAAATGAATTTCTGCAAAGGTATTTCTCGTCAGTGAAATTACAACATTGGCGGCATTTTTATGTATCAACCAAGCCTTTGTTGCATAACGTACCCATGTCTGTCACTTTTGATAAATTATTTAGATATTTTTGTACTAACATGATCACTTGGTTTATGGTTACTGGGAATTTCATTTATAAAAAAAAAATACTTGAAAAGTAAGATGGTCTACTAAAAAAATCATTGTTGATTTAATATGTTAAAAAGTTTTGCTTATATGAAAAATAATTATGAAAGAAAAAGAAGTATTTGTAGCTCCATACCTACCATTATCTATAATTAGGCTAATTATCAATGAAAGAATAAGCATGAATATCTTCCCCCTTCACAAACAGGTTTCTTTACCACGTTGTAATCAACTTGATATGCAGTTCAAAGGACTATTTAAATCGTTATTCTCTAATTTTGCCATCTTGTGGTAAAATGAAAGGGCTCACAAAGGGATTTGTATCGTTTCTGTCTTTGATGCATATTCCATTGTCCGTTGTGATAATATCGTCTTCTTGATGCCACATGATTGTGATAAAACGAGATTGGATCTCCGTCAGACAGAAATGATAATTGAGAAAGGGCAACAAAGAGAGTGGATAAACAAATATGCAAGTTTAACTATTCAGACAAAACAATTTCTCTATTGGTTTTACCGTAATCGTGTCTTATAAAGTAGTATTAGTGAGTCTGTGTGCATAAGCCGATGACAACTATTTTGTATAGATGTTCATAATTTTTACAAATAGATTTATTGTTGTAAGCAATTTCGACAAAGCAGATGCGAATACTGACATTTCCTGTTGCTGTTTCAATACTAACATTTCTTATGGAGACAATATTCCACCGTTTATATGGATACTCTCTCAAAAGTGCCATTTCTAAAAATGGACAATGTTTAAGCAATTTCATGTACTTTGCCATTTCAACTGTGTAAATGACAACCAATTCACGAATAAAAACGTAAGAATATTTTGTTTTATAACAATCGTTTTAGTTTGTCAACATTATGTAAACAACAGCAAAAACTATTACAAATTTGTATTTCCGGGACAGAATCAAGATTTCAGCTAATGTTAATACTTAAAAGTTTTCAACTGAAGCATTCATCTTGACTCTTCAGCGACAATATATGATTGTGTAATTCTTGATTCAAGTTTGAACCTTTTAACTCAAGGCTATTCTTTGTATCAGTAGTAAATGAACAGATTTCCTACTATTTTTCAAAAACATATCTAAGCCTTTCTGCAAAATGCACAAAGTTTTAAATTTTAAACACTTTATGAACACCAGATATCGGAAGTGCTTGATTTTTCAAGTATCATCACGGAAAGATATCACTATGACATATATCATACCTACATTGGAGTAAACATGACGTATTGCCGTGTGAAATAAAGTGTACTAGATAGATATGGATTAGGAGTTAATCAATTACTTTACAGGATCATTTACCACAGTCCAGGTGAAGCATCTCATTTTGACTTCCAATAGAGTAAATGAGAAAATGAATAGATCTAGTCTAAACACACCAGTATTTGTCGACGAAAGACCTTCAAATTTCTTTATGTAAAATTCTTGATATTATTCATCTTATTGTGATATAACATGATTATTTGTTGTTGCGTTTAGAAAGGGAGACAATACTGATGAACAGACCACACAAAATTCAAATTTAATCCACGAAGAGAATTTAATGATATTACCCATATGGGAGGACGAACACAGGGTAGTATTTTTCCTGTAAGTCCCTAGGCAGTTATACCTTTTCCTGTCTTTTGATTCATTTTTCCAATTAAAGGTTGTGCCGGGACTATTTCATTCATCTTTCAAACAAGTTGTTTTCCCTGATTTTAAATCTAAACAAGTTCAATTTATTCCATGTCGTTACTATCTGCCAATTTTCACATGTGCCGAATGTAAGTCATGTTTGATGAGTCAGTCAAATTGTCCGAAAGTACGGAAATTATCGATAATCAAATGACTTTGTCGTCGCAGGAATGCGACAGGTTCCGTTCGATTGTAATGACGTCATAGACACGTGAGCTATGACGTCACTGTGTCAACAGTGACGTAATGAAATTTTAGTTTGCGCCGATTTGTAGTCTTTACCGCAGGACGTTACAGTCACTTCAAATCATTACACAACTTAAAATGACGGCCAGATAGAAAAGAAAAACGAAATTTTCAAAGCCAATAACATTTAAGTTTAATTCGTATAACACGGGAAGGGATATTTAGCAGAGTGTAGGCATATCGATAGTAAAGCGACGGCAAACGCGTGTGAATTTGAGGTTGACTTCTTGTAAAATCCTTTATAGACAAAACCTTTTTTTTAAGAATCTTACCTTATAAAATTAGATGGGTAATATAAACAACAACCAACTCGTGAAACGACAGATTATCTTTCGCTGGTTATATCAATTGTGTAATTCTCTCGCCAAGGCTCGAGAATTGCGAAATTAATAGAACTCGGGAAAGATAACCTGTCATTCCCCGTTAGTTATTGTCTAAATGTGACCAGCACATATATCCTGTTTTTAGAAATATAACTCTTTATCAGGCTGCAGGGATGGTAATCTATACTAAATAGAATACTTTCCAAACACCAGGTATATTTGATCTTGTGTGAAATGGGTACGGTGTACAAAACCTCATTCGAGGTCTATTAATCAATTATCAGGTATATTTTGCTTCTGTTTATCAACCTGAAGCAGGCGATATATGTGTTTCTTAAAGTCTTGTTTAGGTTGTATGTTAACAATGTATACATGTATGTCCATTTCTACTATGAGAGAGACAAACATTTATTATCTATTATCTGGACCGAACAACACAAGACAAATTACTTGTCATTGTGTGCTTCCATTTTCTTACTGGACAAGCAGAAAACACAAAATGTACATCTGTCTTCACGTCTTACAATGATAAATCCATTGTGATCGTAACTGTCAAGTTATTGTCCATGTTGAAATAAATCTCCTATTTTGTATGCATCAGGATCAAAGATGATTTATTCATTCTAAATGTCAATATCCGATATAAAGCGTTGTTGTACATGTACGTTGACTAAATGTTTAGGATGGAAATCAAATGATAATATTAAAAATGAGTGTAGGGATACTTACTTTTGCTTTGAAGTGAGGTTCGCTTTCAAGAGTATTTCACATATAATATAACACGACTGCTAATATTATTGCAAGGAGAAAGCCTACGTATTCTCAAGCCGGTCAGTTCAAAAGTTGCCTGTCCGGTGGATGGGGCAATCAATAAAATCTTTAAAAAATGAAAGTTTGACTTGTTAACTTGTGTCTTTTATTGTATTAATTTCAGTTCGATGTCTATATATATATATACATGCACGGACCCTGCGAGGATTGACAATATGTATCCGTCATCTAAATACACAATGTTATGACAAAATTTCGGACTTTCCACCTTAGAGAAACACACAGGTTAAAAAGATAAGGAATGTGAACCCTAATTTATTGTACCTTAATGAACAGTACGGTGAAACATGTGAGTACTTTATTATAAGGATTTGATTGACAATATTCGGTCCCTATTTGAAAAGTAGAATGTAAAGAATTTATCTTGAATCTACAGTTGCAACATCTCTTAATTTGAATTAATTAATTAATTAGTTTGAATTACAAGTACATCACACTAGTTAGATTGAATAACGTCTTCACGTGTTCAGTGCTGAGAAACTAGTACATTTTTCAACTTATTTCTTCTCAGATTTCTAATTATGGCGTTCAGATGAGTTTAAATTGTTAGATAAAGGATATATTATGATTCTGAATAAGTGAGGTGAGGTGATATGGTTCTAATGTCGTGTTCAAGAGTATTTAACTTATGTCACAGCTGCTAGTATAATTGGTGGGAAAAAGCCATAACACTTTGTGGTAATGTACTGTGGTGAAACTTAGGAGCATTAATTGGAACTAGAGAACCATATTTGGTTCTCGGCTGAAATTCAGCGAAGCATTGCACCCAAATCTTACTGCTTGTAGAACAGTTCTCTGCTGCAGTTGCCAAGTCCCTGTCGGGATTCGAAGCTCATATCAACTTATGTTAGACAATTCACAACTCGAGTCATTAATAAACATGTATCTTGTCTTCCGAAATGTCATATTTAGAATCAAATTAGACATCATAATTCTGCCTTTTGGTATTTCAACTTTTTCGGATTATCATTTTTGGTGGTTACCATTGAAAGGTAACTTAAGATTAAAGATGCTTTTCCTGGATTGAGTAAATCCCTTATCACAAATGTTTTGCAAGTGAATATGTACTAACTCGGGTAACGGCCTCGATTTGTTAACCTTACAACAAAAATCTGTCAGAACCATTTGCTAACGAAATCAGTTGGTCAACAGAAAAAAACGATTTGATTAACTTCCAGATTTTCGTTGATAATATAATGACATTTTCATCTCTTTAAATAATTTATTTCATTAAAAATGGTTAAGAAATAATGCTAACTAAATATTATTCATCTACTCCCTAAGCCGATCTGATGAAAGGATATTTGATGAAAAATGATTGCAATAAGCTATCAATTCAGCTTGTGATATTTGAAATGACATGAAGTAATGAATAAAAAATACCGATGCATCAGTTTTTGATATCTTGCGTGAGTAAGTGGTATTCATAGGCAATTTTCTTAACATGGAATCTGATCGGGTCTGAGTAATAGAATTGTGAAAATTGAGATAGGCAATTCTATTTTCTTTGGACGTGACTTGTCTGGTCAAAAACTATTCCAACAAACACAGCATAAAAATTGGAAAAAGCATGCAATATATGCATGTTTTAAGCCCAAATGAAAGTACATGAATTGTTCGTGACAAAGTTTTTATATAAATAGGGCCTAATAAGAAAACGTCTTTGGAGGAAATTGTTCATTGCCAAAAGGGTGCAGATTAGAAAATAGGTTCTTTATAGCAAAGCCAAGACCAACACCACTTCATATCCGATATCGAATTGTTGGAATAGTTTACAGCGAATAAAGAAACTACACAGAACAAACCGAAACGTGGTACCTAAGAAAAGTTCAGGACGTCCACGGAAAACTGACGCCCGACAAGACCGATTGCTGTGGAATCTCGTCCATAAAAATCAACGTTTGTCATTGAGAACGACGAAGGAGAAATCTTTTTTTTATTAACTCCACCTAACTCTGCTCAGCGGACATGCAACCATTTTTGCTTCATCAGAATTCTGAGACGAGCTGGGCAACTGCACATTCCCTTACACTTTTGGGCACATACTTAAGCAATGATGTGAATCAGACACATTGAATATAAAAACAATATATAGTATATATAGCATATTGTGAACAAATCATTGCTACTGTGCAACGTATTTCTCAAATCGAGGCACTTGATATAAGTTATAATATGCATCGTATTCACGCACTAATCATTAAAATTCCGAAAACATGTTCATAGGCATCTTGTATGAAATATGTCTAGGTCATCTAAAATATGAGTAAATATGTTAAGTAAGATTGATGCTTTACTGTACTCTCTATAAATAAGCACATGCTCCGAAACGTGTTGTTAACGATGAAAAAGTTGTTAACCATTTCTCTTTATCATATTATGGATGTTTGATACTTATTAAAGATGTCAAGGCTCAAATTTTCGAAAATTGATTGTGATATCAAATGCCATTTAAAGTTTAAAGGCTTCTTTGGTTTGCCATATCAGGTTTTCTATCGTCTTGTGTAAGATGGCAATTATTTCCTGTACCATGCATCATTGTGGCAATGGATATTTGATAAGTGGTATGTAATCTAAATCAAAATGTTGAAGAATGAAACCTTGTGGATTTTGTGCATTCTGTTACATCAGTATATTTCATCTGGATAATACTTTTTTTATATTATAAACTATTTATTGTTTGATGAATGGATGAATAACATTTATTTTGATTTTCAATTGTAAGATAATTAAGAATGCATTCCTTTCTTTTCTTGACTTTTGCAGAAGCCACATCAATTTGATTAATATGTATAAATAGCTGCAATTACAGAAACCTATTAATTACAATCACTGCCAATTGAGATATTTTATCAAAAAGTATGTCCTAAATTTAAGAAAACCTATGAATTTATTTCATTTCTATATCGACATATTGACTAGTTTAAACAGGTAGTTTTTGCAAGAACGATCCATACTTTCAATGAAATGACACCATTTATGACTGTTTATTATCAAACTAAACATATATCCTCCATTTGAAAGCTACTGCTCTCTGTTGTTTAAGATAACGTTGATAAAACATTCACATTAATTGAAATCAACATAAACTAGCACTGAAAAATCATCGAAATTTACTTTCTCTGGAAGAAATATTATGACAATGTTTGTATCCTCAATTATAATTGACAACAGACGTTAGAAATAGGAAACAGCAAACAGAGTCATCTATCTCTTTTTGTCTCTTACTCTTCCACAAAACAACAGCAAGAAAACTTTGGGAAACATTAGTGACGTGCATCTACCTAAAACAAGAGTGGTATTTGAAACAGTCAGTGGGGACCTTTATTAGCTATAAACAAAGTAAAACTCAAACACCTCCATAAAACCTTAAGCTGGAATTGTAATAATGTTAGACAATGACCTCAGAGAAAGAAAATACCAGACATCTTCATTCTTCAGGTGATACTGATAGCACTCTAAGAATAACTTCTGTTAAGATAAAGCAGTTCATGTATTCTTTACTCCTCTCTAACAGACAAATAATGCAGGTTTTTAAACATACAGTCGCAACTGGTTAGTATAGTTTGTGTAAGTCGAAAACCTTGATGAGTAATGGTACCATGATTACTTTAAATAGTTGTTGGGTAAACCTGCTTGATAAATAACGACTTGTGCATGGTTCCATTGAATTCAACAAGTCATGACTTGTTATTGCTTTTTTAGCGGAGGTCCAAATCTCTTAAGTATATGTTTAATTACACCAACAGCAAATAAAATGAATTCAGTATACAAGTCAACACTTTGTTTACTGTTAAGATGCATTGCTAAAAATAATTGATTGTCACTTAGACAATTACCATGAGTATTGCATGTTTAATAAAAAAGTCAGATCAATCCCTTGTAAATATGAAAGACTTTTGAGGATACATTTACTCAATGTAAAATGTTAGCCTGTATAATGAGACGGTAGAATATGTAATAATGATAAAATCAGTCATTTTGCTATCATAACGTTTTAACAAAGGTGCAACTGGCATTACTTCGAGGTGTGTACACAATTTATCCATCAAACGAGATGAGATTGAGGCTACATATTTTTTTATCACTCGTCAACAGATAAAACAAAAACGTTAAGATAATTTCTAATTTAAATCATCATTAAGAAGAGCATTTCCGAATGAGTATTACCTTTTTTATTCTAATATCTTATCAGACTTGCTTTATAAGCCTAGGTCTTATATACTTGAGTTGCATGCCTCAGGACAAACATCTGTCGAACCTTGGGAAAACTAAGTAAACAAAACAAAATTTAAATCAATGATGACGTATTTGACACGGAAATCGATAAAGACAACTGATAAACAAGGGTTACAAAATGTACAACAGCGTAACAGAGTAAACATTGTGATATTCCTAAAGGCATCTATGACCGCTAATTTTTGCAAAATTTATGATGTACATTCCTTTTGTACATATGCATTTGTTTGTCCTCTTTACCAAAGGTTTACCTACCAAAAGGCAACTACTGAAATAAGTCAGATCAATGATCTTACTTATAAATTCAACAGTTATTTTAGATTTGCCTGAGGATGTCTTTTTGTATCTTATCTAATCAATGATTTTGGAGTGTTTTTATATTTGACTGAAAATCGAACGATATGTTAAGGAAATATCTACTTAAATCATGACTACCTGTCTAGGAAACTTATATTTGTGATTGTAGAATGTTTTCAAATAGGGGTTAACAGGAGAATATTTTGAGGAAAAATGCGGTCAAAGATTGATAAAGTTCAAGCTACAAAAGACACTATTTCATGATGTTATGTATGATATTTTAACTTGAATGTGTATCTTAGTGAGAGAGCTCTCGGTAGGGTAGAGAAAATATTTAATTTTAACTCAACACAAACAACCCTTCACTGCCGTCAATATTGAACATAGAGAGTGTCATCTTAAAATCGAATAAGGCGACAAACTCAAAATTATAAATGGATATTCAGAAAAGTGTAAAAGGATGACTAGCTTTATTGAGAACAACTTTGAATAACTTTGTCTATAAGATGTTGAACGAAAATAATGTTGATAGATAAATGGAAACATATTATTTGAGACGACCCTTGCACGCCTGATGTGCGTGGGATTGTCACGTAATCAGAGAAGATAATACCTGTTTCAGAAGTTTTTCGTAATTTTACCTGTAAAGAGGCCTTTCATGTGATATTAAAGTGAAAATCACAACAGGCTAGATTAGGTAGTTGTTGCACGAGTAGATACATGTATTTAGTATAAAATTTTCGTTATATATACAACGGTAAGTTTGAAGTCGAAAAAACATTTTTCTAACATTCAATTTTCACATCAATTTGATAAATATGTATAAATTCTGTTGTTAAGTTGATCGGTAACTTAGAATTTCGATAGAATATATTTGTTCTCTAATCCAATCTTATCTACATGTTAATTACTTCAAGATGAATATAGTGCTTTATTAGGGACATACGTCATCTTCTAAAGGCCCTTATTTGTAATAGCTATCATATCAATTCAACCAATTACGTAAGTTAATTTTTTTTAGAAATAGAAATCAAATTTCTGAATTGTGAGGAAGCAACATGGTCAGCGCATTTCATCTTTATCTATAAATGTTTGATATGTTTTTAGTCAATCTGATGTCATTTGTATGCTTATATGGAGAATATCTACAAATATATTGAAAAATATCATACAAATTTGTTTATCAATGATTTTGATTTGATAATTATGAATTGTAGAATGACCTAGATTTACTTCAATTAGAATCTGATTATTGCAGTTGTTTATGGACTGCCATTTGCTAACGAAATCAGGTGTGCAACAGATAATGACGTTTAATTTACTTCCTGAGTAAATGATTTGGGGTTTAACGTCTTTAATTAACTTCCTGATTTTCGTTGATGATGTAATGACATTTCCGTCTTTTACCAATAAAGTCTTTTATTCAATAATGGTTAAGGAACATTGCAAAATATGAATCATCTGTTCCCTTAACTGCTCTGATTGAAGGAAACTGGATGAAAAAGGATTGATGCAATGAGTTATCAATTCAGCTTGTGTACACGGCATGAAGTAATGAATTAAAAAAAACGATGCATCAGTTGTTTTATATTTTCCGTAAGTTGTAGTGAGATAGGCAATGTTCTTAACATGCAATCTGATCGGGTCTTACTAATAGAATTTGGGAAAAAAAGATAGACAACTAATTGTCTTTCATTTATTTTGCATTATGTTGCATGACAAAGTTAGACGTCTGTATGGAGCTATTAGCTACCAATGATTTGTATACTGTCTATTTCGGCCAATTTGCTATATTTTTGTCTGCAGAATGCGTATCAATCTTTCGCTTATCCACAGATCAGGAATTATTTCTTGTTATTTTTTGTTAAAATGATGTAGTATTGAAGCTCAATAGAATAGTTCCTAATTTCAATGAAATACAAATGAACAAATAAATGTCAGAATTGAAAATCACAGAATAATAACTTTTATTTTACATAGGTATGAAATATAATTTATGTCAAAAAAAGATTGTTTACTTCAGCAGAACAGAAAACAATATAATTCCACTTACAGATTTATAACAACACTTATCATGATTTTCATCATCATTGAGATTCATACTTATGTTATTATTATTTTCCTGTGTGCACAGACCAGCAATCAGTAGGCAACAGAATCGTGTTCTAATTCTCCTTATATTATGACATAACCACACCTGATAATAAAAGTTCTTTTCTTATCAGGTTGTGCATTTAGAAGTTCGGTAATTTTAGTATATCAGGTGTCGATGTACAAGTTATTTAATTTTTGTACATTGTACAGTTTAAGCAAAATCGATGGCCTTCATCATGCAAGTAGCAGTGAACAGGATACACTCTGTACGAAAAAAAGAGATTTCGATAGACAAACATGTAACTGTATTAGATTGAATTGCATTTATGTAATGAATTAACGTAATTAATTAACATAATTGGAACACGCCCACTCCTATGAATAAATTAATATTTTGGAATATGTTACATTGAGATTAACTAAATCGTATTATGACAATATATTTGTCTTAAAGAAATACGAAAAGATTCGTTACAGGTGTAAGTTATGATTTTAAGAGGGATATTGTTCCAGTGTCTTGGTATCATTAAGGAGGAAGTCGCTACAAAACTTAACACTATTCTTATGGAACTCGTTTGTGCAATTGAAAGTTTTCACAGGAACATGGACAATATTTGAAGCATTCTCTGGAAGAAGCAATGAAAGAAAGGAGCAGGTCAGACTAAAGGAAGATATTATTTGTCAACACAACGGCACTATTTGAAATAACCAGTCTAAGTAAACCTAGCCTCACTATTATCCGTTACACTGCTATACTGAGTCTAGAAAGGTCTGGTTGAGGGACCCTCCAACGTTATACGTGCGAAGGCACACTATTGTGGCTTGGTAAGATCAGTTCTGATTGGTCAACTTGGTCACGTGGGCTGACGCGACTCTCAACCAAGCCTTTCTAGACTCAGTATAGCAGTGTAACGGATAATAGTGTGGCTAGGTTTACTTAGACTGGTGAAATAACATTATGCTTAGACCAAAGTGAATTTTTTGAAGATTGTAAATGAACTTTATAAAGTTCAAAATGAAAGCTCACATCTTTAACCAAGTAATCGGTTCTTCCAAGTGAAGACCACTCCCTATCATCGTGAAGTTCCAGGTTATCCATGAACACAATGTGCATAAAAGTGTTTTACTCACTGCCTTATCTATTGATCATAAGAGAATACAAATATTATATTCCCTTAAATAAACTGTTTGGTTTATCACCTGTCACCTAATATATTCAATTCAATATTTTAGTTATGAACTGAACAATCGTGGTGCATTTGCAATTCTCATTACATTTAAAATGTTCTTGAACGTATCAGGTTAATGTGATGATGTTGATGTCATTTCCATCACGAGTAGGATATTAACCCAATCCTGTAAATAAATATTTGTGTAAGAATTGATGATGATTGCATATTGACATAAAAAGCTTTCACTCTCCTTGGCAACATATATTCTTTTTATTGATCACCAGCAGACAAAAAAACCACTCCTTTCTCAAGAAATTTCCCCCCAAGGACATGTTTCATTACTTGAATGACTAAAATAGACAAGAAACCTGAAACAGAAGAAGTAAATGCTTTCATCGATTCTATGAGGTCATTTTCTTTTGATGTTTCCTTAAGAAACAAAATCAATAAACACTGTGTTTCAGCTAGTAAACTAGAACAATAAGCTATAATGACATTGATCGTGTAGCTCTCGACCATTTTGCATTACTTGTCATGGTCCATAAATACAAAATGAATTCATTATGTAAATAGCACTTTTAGCTAATTTCAAAAGGATGCTAAATTCGCTTTGAGAATGGAAGGTAGAAATAATGTGCTTTGTGACTCAAAAGGTGGTACACATAGATTCATAATATCAATTTCTGAACATTACGATATTCTTAAAAAAATGAAACAAAACTTTTTATTTCAAAAGTAGATTTTCATTTGTAGTTAATAACTAGATATCATTAGCTTTAAGAGCTGTTAAGATTTATGTTCCCAATACTTTCTCGTTGATATAGATGAATAAAATGCTAGATTACTTAAATTATCTTGTTGCAACAGGTTATATAAAATGTTTATCTTTATATGAATAAGCTACATCCTCTTTTCAATTAGTTAATGACATTTCGGAGACACCTGATACAATTCAGGTAAGCCAAATGTCTACTGAATGGAAATAATTTGCTCATATTTTGATAGCAATATATTTAATTGATGACATTCTTTAGGTGTGGAATACCAAGTATACCTCATTTCGTGTTCTTATTACTTATAAATATGCATACCACTTATCCGACTTACCAATTACAGCATTTAACCCCCTTAGCGCCAGCCTGAACATAAATGTACATACACGAAATGCCATCCAGGTGCCGGGGTGTACATAAATGTACATTCCCCGACATTCCCAACTTAGAACTAAATATACATTTAATAAATTGATAATTAGATATAAATAAATATCTTCTGACTTAAAAAATCTCTCAGCATTAATTTGGTACCAAAATAATAGGTATTCATACATTTTTATTGGAGTTACACATATTTTCCCAAAATCAACTACAAAGCAATTTGAACTTGGCGCCATGTTTGACTTTTTGTTGACGTCACAAAGTGTACATTGAACGAAAAAAAGACGATGCGTTATTTTCGTTGCAGGTATTGAAACATAATTGACTGAACATTATTACTAGATATCTAAACTACATCTCCATAAGCTTTGATGATAGTTTTACTCATCCGATAGATCGCGCGTAACTAAAAGTCATCATGTAAACAACTTTCATATTTGATGAAAAATGACCGGGCACGGTTTTCGTGATACTACGTAAATATCGCGTTCAAAAACTCCGATTGACATAATGTCACGCGAAAATAATTGCAACACCAGTAAATAGTTACCTGTCCATTGTTATTTTTGGCAAAATCATACTTCTTCATGACGCCTTAGACTTGGGCCGTCCAAAAACAGTCGACATTGAATCGAGCATCTCTCTCTCGCATGTAAAAAATGGCGGATGCAGTGTCACTGACGTACTACTAGATTCGCATTCCCTAAAGACTGTCAAAGAGTTCATGTTCGGTACCGAGCGTCTACTGGTTGACTTGACATAATCATTGTTCATTTTGAAAACTTGCAGTGTATAATTATTGTATTTTTGTGTGGATAAAATACATTTATTAAACACATTTGGATTGGTATCTGTAATTCACATAACGGGGGTAGATTAATTTTACCAGTACTTATATTCACTGTAGTACAATAGGTATAAAAGAAAAGAAAACTGTAAGACTATCGGGGACATGGTCAAATTCATTATTGGGCAATACTCTATAATTTCGGTTTAAAAAATTGTAAGATTGTCTCACTGTTTGAGTAAGGAAAATATGTACATTCGCTGTCTAACTGTGGAATGTGATGAAATATAGATCTAATGGATTTATTTACACATGTATCGAGTCAAATTTTGTCAATAATTCAGAATAATTAAACTTTAAAGATTCGTATTAATTCAATATTTACAAATACTTTTATTTCGCATGGCAGGTGAAGGGAAAATGGGGATATTTGATATAAAACCGCGCATATATGTGGATTGATCCGATAGACGGTTTCACTTGCGCCAATTTGTCGTCTGGAAATTAAGCTCGCGACAAGAAGAACTTCCAAACCAGTTCGTTCCGCCCAGGTGCGCTCAGATCCAATGCCAACTCTCGCGTGGGGAGGGGGCAGTGCTTGTTCACATGTGTGAGTAGGTATTTTATGTATTTCTTGGTTATGCTGAATTCCTCTTTTTACGTTTTGTGACGACTAATATACTTGTTATAAAGCTGTTGATTTTTAAAAGATATCTGACCATAGATATTAACAGATTCTATCGATAATTTCGGCGTGCTATGAATATTCATGAGATGGGCCCTTGCCATTGAAATGTAGTGTAGACAAATAAAAATATTTCTTTTTATGGACAAATAATTTTCAAAAGTACCACAATCCTTCCCCGATTCTAATTAAGAAAATAGGAAATTGTCTTCTGGCTAAATAACATTTGTTTTAATTTATTTATAGGCATTTATTCATATATTGACATGAAAATATAATTTATTCAAATCAATAATTTAATTATCCTGAATTAATCATTTGTAATAAAATAAACATACTCAATCAGGTACATGTCAGCGTAAATAAAAATGATTTTATTCTGTATTTAAAAATTATTCAAAAAAGTATAATATGCAACTGAAGTTTTGATTTGTGATTTAAGTTTTTAGGTTTCATGGATATGCCTTCTTGATTTCTGAATATTTCATTAGTCAGTTAAGTTGTTTGTTTTTCCAAAACTGTGATATCTGTTGTATCAATAATCATTATCATTTTCAATTTGAAATTTAATGGTTTATGTAGTAATTTTCCTTATAATTATAAGAATTTGTTCATCATGTCAAATAAAAGTTTAGACTGTTGGTTAATTCAGCATGTTATCACAAAAACAGTGTTCAAAAGAGAAAATCTATCAGTATTTAAAAAATGAATGTGTGTTCTTTGGCAAAAAATATTAGGCTAATTAATTCAATTACAGAATTACTCAAATGAATTTGACTGATTTTAGTTATTTAGGTAGGGCTTGAAAAAAAAAACAACTGCTGATTTGATTTGATACTGCAAGTCATTTGGCATGTAAAAATACTTCAAGATTTGCAGTAGGAGAAGACAACATTTCACATATTAGACTAACACTAAGGTCAAAATATTGGAAATATAACCTTTTGATTAGATTGTATAATTTAACATTATGATAGTATATGTCCATATTTCTGTCTAAGCAGTAAGCACATTGATAACAATAGGCCCTTAAGGCACACATCCTTATCTTATGGCAGTGTATAAAATAGATTTGAAACCTAGCCTGTCCTGAAAATTAATTGGTCAATTCCTAAGGGGAAAAAAATAAAAAAAATAAATAAGTTACCAGTCCTGACCAAAAAGTAACCAGTCCTGGCAAAAAGTAGCCAGTCAAGGACTGGCGGACGGGCTATATTTTAAACACTGCTCATGATTAGATTGTTTAATTTAACATAATGGTAATAGTGTATGTCCATATTTCTGTCTAAGCAGTTTACAAGTACATTGATAACAAGTGGCCCTAAAGGCACATAATATCCTTGTTTTTTTATATTGCATTGAGCAAACAATTAAGGTTAGGTACATGTAAGAGGTAGGGGGATTTAAAGAAAATTTGTAGGACAGTGATATAGCTTGCCTAATAATAATTGTAGTAATCTGTGAATTTAAATAAAGAGCTATCAATTTGCCCCTTCTTTGAATATCATTTTTTTCTGAAATTGTTGAAAGAGAAAACTGATATCTTACTAATACTATATTTACTTTTTGTAGGGTGACAGTAGGCCCTGCATGCTTCCATGTTTGTGATGACCACAAACAGATATCAGCTTCTGTTCTGAATACAGGTTCATGTGACTTGGACTTGAGAGCTATTCATCTGCTTAAAAAGAACAAACAATAGTTTCATATTTACATTTGATTTATATTAATTGAATAAAATCTATATCATTCATATCCTTCCATATATTTATTTCCCTACCTATGTCATAATTTGGCTTTGATTCCATTACCTATTAACAATCTATGAATGTATCTCATGTACAGGAATGACACCTTTGAGTCTCTGAGTTGCTTTCAACAAAGTGAAGATAACCCAAGTTATGATAAAAAAAAATTCTTTCCATGTGTCAGACTTGATTCTTCAGAAATTAAGAGAATTCATTTAAAAAATATTTTTTGCAGGAAAGCTTTTTTTAAATTGCATTTTTGATAACTATTTAAAACTAAACATCTCAAAGTTCTCATCAACATTTTATTAAAGTGGGATTCTGTTTCCTTTTTTCATGTTTTATTATCATTGAGTTTGTTATCATATGTAATATTCTCTTCAACATATCTCACCTCTCAAGTTATTTTCAAGCCCTACTATACTGGTATGTTTTGAATATGTGTTTTTGCAATATTTATCAAGTCATATATAACTTCATAAGAAATGAATAACATAGACTAAAATTTAGTCTATGAAATATTTTAAATAATTACTGTACCTTCATTTATGTTATTTAATTTCTTGGGGTTTTACAGTCAATTTAGACTTGCAGAAATAGGATCTAGACTATATAAAAGGCTCCTATTTAATACACAGTCATGAAACAGGACTATGAATAACATTGAAGTCTTCAAAGTATATAAACATACATGTCTGAAACAAACACTTGTGACAGTTATCAAACATGGTCTAGGGGAGACAACTTGCTGCCCTGTAACCTTGGCCCGTTGGGGGCGTGGCTAACAATCAAGTGATGTTGATGTGGGTTCATTCATATTTCAAACTTCTTTGTAATTTAGAAATGCGTGTAACTGCTTCAAATAAACTTTAAAAGGCTTGAGATACTTAAGAACCTTAAACATTCAACAACGCAATGTTCCCGCCATATTTTTTGCGCGAAATAAACCGTGTCATCTCGTAAAGGGGGCGGAGCTTACATGATGAAGGGCCGTCAGTCAAGTTTGACGACCGGTTCGGATACATGTATTACTGAGGACACTGGAAGCTAATTTTTACCGGTTAAAGTTATACTATTAAATCCAAATAAAGTACAATATCATTTTAATAATTCTTTTTAAAACTTGTAGGATATAAGTGTTATGTAAATTTGTTTTATTTTAGTAAAACGAGGTGATGACTGTTTTTTTATTTTATATTTCATTTTTTTCACATTTGTGTGAAAAATACTTTGGATTTTATACATTTTCACTTGACACATACTTCAATTAATGATTTTTTCTGCTTTAGATGTCTATAATACTAAAAACTTTGTTTATAATTGTTTGTTATGCTATTTCAGCGCAGCTATGATAATAATAGTTCACAACCAATGCGAGCAAACATTAATGGAGAAATTTGCCGTAACACCGTTCCGATTGAATTACCTGATTTTGTATGAAGTGGGCGTCATATATTTCACTTAAAACATCAAAAGAAAACTATATCAAATGAATGCCTGTGATTTCATTGTTGCCAATCTTTGATTATGGATATATTTTGTCCATTGTGTAATGATCAATTGATACTTTGATACGTAGTTGCAAATAGTCACTTGTTTTCAGTTTCCATCTCGCCGAAAACAGTTGTCGTTTGAAGTCTGATGAATGCAATAGTAATTTCCGTGCTTATGTATCTGAAATTTACATCATATTTAAGATAAGAGAAATATCTATCGCTGGCTGGAATTTCAGCCAGTATCCATTTGTAATGAAAACAAACGATCGACTGCTATGCATAGTTCATTTTCCGCGCATTGTTTGTCAATGACGTCACAAAAAACAATGTTCAACAAATTGGTTACAAAAAGATAACTTGTAGTAGTTCCGGTTCTAGTAGGTGCATGCAGGAAGTAAACACACCACTGTGATCACTGACATTTTCTCTCTCAAAAAGTGTAAAATAATTTACATTTTATACAAATAGAAACTTTTTCCAAGCAATTGAGGGTCGGGATACCAACATGTAGTTTACTGTATTTACCGTAAAAACACGGTCTTTCTGTTTGACAGCATCGACAGTCGTCATTCACCTAAATAGTTACAGATTTTTTTATATCTATCATTAGCAAATTAAACTGTGAACAAGTGTGTGTAATTTGACAATTTAATGTCGCCGGATAAAAAAGATACAGCTGAATTACGAAAATGTATCAATTTTCGTTGACGTCACAGAAATTTATCTGGCACGGGGTAAGCGTCAACGTTATTTTTATGAAGCACCAAGGGGGTTAAAATGGTCGTTCTTGACAATAGTTATTGTAAAGCAAGCGTTGTGGCATAGTGCATTACATTTTTTGTAATAGGGATCATATGTACATGTATATTCAATTTGCTTTGAAATAGAAAACCAATTTGCAATGAGAAATATTGGATATCTGCCAAATATATCACATACCTCATTCACAAAAGTCAAATTGAATTCCTCACAAGGTAAAAGAACAACGCAGCAACGGAAATATGAATTAGTTTTGCTCATCTTAATTTTCAGACAGATGTTTTTGCCAATATCTGAATTTAACTCATCTTATCCTAGATCAGATTTAAGACTTAAAGATCTCGATTTTTTTACAATTAAACTGATTGTATTCCAGTGAACGTTGAACAAATGTGAAATGGCTTTCTTAACGTAGTTCTTTTTGTGTGGTTATAATACTCAAAGAAAAACGTGTCCGCTGTTGCCCATCAACATTGAACAGTTAACATGAGCCGGACCAGTCCTACAAGAAAATGTGATAATGTTGCGGAAGGTTGTGATTGGCTGAAAGAGGTTTTGACAGTTAAAAATGTAATGTTTGTTTTTTTAAATTGTTTGAACAAAGTATTGATATTTTCTAATCGTTTTCTTTTTTACTCGTTTCGGCGTTGTGTTATAGTAACTGAATGTCTTTTTAAGTTTGAAAGAGTTGAAATGATCTATTTACATAACAACATAACACCTGCAATATTCTATGTTTAATGAACAAGCTAATGATTGATGTCAGTGTGAATTATTTTGATATTCGTAACACTTTGTAGACATTACAGTTTAACATTATTGAGGTTATTTTGCAAAAACATTTCAAAAGCATGCACATATTTATCTGATGGGCAGTTTCTTTGCCTTTGATCAGATTACTCTCTTTGAATTCTGAAATCAACTGTTATGCAGATAATTGCTTTTCAGAAACATTAGCTAGCTCTGACCAATCAAAAGTTATGACCAAGGTTAAAGTTTTTGTGGACAAACGGACAGACGGACGGACAGACGGACAGACGGACAGGTGAAAAACAATATACCCCCGGAATCTCCGATTCGGGGGCATAAAAACGTATGATGCTACCTACATGTATGCATTGATATCATTACTTTTTGACATAATTATTGACTTGCCTTAATATGACTTTAAAGCAACAGCCATATATGTTCGATGAAACGACGCTTTTTCTTGCAATTTCACTAATACAATAACCTCTCTATGAAAGCTATTGTATTCGGTTGTTTTAGATAATGATTGACAAAGGAAAACTAACAAAATAATTGAAATCAACATAATCTGCCACTAAACAAATAAGGAAATGAACTAAACTTTCTTTGGAACAAATAGTATGACAATGTCTGCATCCTGAATTACAATTCAGCCTCAGGTGCTAGTAACAGGAAACAGCAACAATAGTCATTTAATCTCTTTCTGTCTTTTACTCTTCCACCTTCATCTTAAACTGGCCAGAAATGGATAGCCTTTTCGAAATATTTGTAGCTTGCATCTACGTCAATCACGAGCCGTTTTTGAAACAGTAAGAATGGTACATGTAATAGAAACAGTTAGTGGGAACCTTTATTAGCTGAACACACAGTGCAGACTGAAACGCCTCCATAAAACCCTAAGCTGGAATCGTAATTGCGAAAGAGAATTAGAGAAAGAAAATACAAGACATCGACTTCAGTCTTCAGGCAATACTGATAGTTAACGTGGATTGTACTTGTTGACTTATAAGCTCTCGCAAGATATTTTCTGTTCAAATATTAAAGATAATTTATATACCCCTACCTTAACAGATTAATAATGCAGGTTTTTAAATATACAGTTGCAAACGGTAACGGAATGCTTGTATAAGTCAACACGTTGGAAAACTAATCACCTGTTTTCTTATACCATCATTATTTGTAACTGAATTGTTGCTGGAGATGTGAAAATGCTTAATTAGTAATGTTTAAAGGAATTTTATAATACATAAATTTCTTTTAACGTATTATGACTGTATTTTATGTTGTAAAAGGTCTTTCATTATTACTGGTATGGTCAAGATTAGTCAAGTGAACGCCTATGATATTCTTACATATCCAAGTCTTATCAATAAAAGGTGGTCTTAATTCATGAATAGCTGTTATTCATTGTACAGCTAATGACGTTAGTAGTGTACAGATCTCTTACAGGTAATGTTTTAATATCTAAAGCATTGGTAGATTAGTTCAACGAGTCCAAATCTATCTATATCATAGTAGCCCCTTTAGGAATTGAGATACATCAATTTGTACATCGGTGAGCTTGCAAACATGTTGTCAAAGTTTTACTAAGGGTTAAATATTTCTGTTAAGCAACTTGAGCCACTTGATTATTCTTTATAATAGTTTATAGGGAAGAATCTATAAAATACCCATAAAGAAGAATAAATCCCCTGAATTGAAAACACAATAGAGAACAGATAGTTCATATTTATGTCAGTGCTTGTTTACAGGTTAACGTATGTGAATTATGAAAGCAAAGCATTTTCTCATTTCTTTAACAGCAATTATACATTTGAGAATATTTTTTATATTCATTGTTGCATGCTTGTTGGCTGTTTTCTATAATTTGCTTCATAATCTGATACATATCTAAGTAAAAGAATTATATACTTATTGGTACTATAGCAGTTATCATAATGCCAAATTGAATTTAACAAAAATCAAAGTTCCATAGTGAAATATCAACTTTTGCATGGATAAACGTGAAAGTTGAAGACTTATCTTCATATTGTCACTATAAGCATTAAGTAGATGAATTTCAGCAATAGATATGTTTACCTTCAGCGAAGTCAACATTGAGAACGATCTGTTTGTACTACCGACACCTCTATTACATTAAGTTCCAGTAACTCGTTCATCAGCAAATGAAAATCCTCCTTGGCCTTGACATTCAACGTTGTAAACATAAACTTTAAATTTGAAAGCAAACTCACCACCAAAACAATTAAACTACCCTGGGTGCCATACCGTCGTCTTTTAAAGTTTGACTGTAACATAATCGGATCAAACAAAATTAAGTTCATGACAACATGTACAATGGGACGACACATATTCATTTAGATAAAAAAGCTGGAAACTGTTCATGAACGTTGCAACTTATAACTGTTATAACTGCTGAATGCTGATACAATGTCTTCTGAGAAGGGAAACCAAGATTTTATTTTAATGAAACCATATGTGTACAATTCATTCAACAAAATATAAAGAATTATTCGATATTTGCTATTTGTGTTTAGTTTAGTTTTTTTACCAGACTTTTATGAAATGGCAAGGCATGACGTGAATCTATTATCAAAAACAGGTAAAGTTGTTGTTTACAACTAGTTCCGTCATAGGGCGTGGCTAAATCTAATATGACGTCACGAAATTAAATTCATATAACTTGTTTGAGAGGCATTTTAGAAGTTGGAATGACAATAATGCTGAGGAATATATGGATGTTTTTAAATTCATATACATGTAGGTTGATTTCTGTTGGTGTGTTTAGCGAATCAGGTACAGCAAAGCAAATGCTGTTTATTTATTTATCAATACAAATTGTTAAAAGGTTGTTCACCAAAAATATTAGGTATTTGTAATTCCATATCCTACTATTTTATATTGAAAGGGAAGGAATATGAATGCCTTTTCCGCCTGCACAAACTGCTCCGTTTGTCATTTTTAAATCAACTTAGCACTCATTTCAAATAATCGCATTCTCTGCTATGTGTTGTTTACAGGAAACGTCTCACAGAGGGATTTGTTCCGTTTTGTTTTTGACTCCTCTTCCATTGTCTGCTGTAGTCGGTCGGAAAAAACAGGAAACCTTTGCGACATTGCCTCCTTGATGCCAAATGATTGTTATAAAAGTAGCTTGGATCTTCGTCAGACATGAATGATAAATGAGAATGGGCACCACGACGTACAGATAAGCATATACATGTCAAACTACTCAGTTCCTCTTAGAAGTTTTAGTTAGGTATACATGTATGTAAGAAACAAAATGCGAGGCTTAGACATTTTCTTTATCAGTTTTATCTTCAGGCAATTATGGGTAATGACACATTGACAACCGTTGGAGAGATGTTTTTAGGTTTTGTTTACAAATTCATTGTTTTGAATCAGTAAAATTGATGTTGTTTCAAAGCTAGAGTTAGTGTTTAACGTGTTTTCAACAAAATTGCAGTTATCAAATACGTAGATGTTGCCATCCAAAAGAGATTAGATAGAAAGGGATCGAAAGTATGAGGGAAGAGACGGAAAAAAAGGCATAGTGAGAGATAGAAAGCAGGTGATAGAAGGGTTCACATTAGATCTTGCTTCTGACCTGGTCGACCTGACCAGCTTGGGTGACCCTACCAAGAGCATGTAAGCATGTCGTCGAAGTACACAAACCACCACACCATGATAATGTAACGAGTCCAGTGGTCGTCTTGAATACGTGCACAAACAGTTAATCCCAGTATTGTTCACGAACAAAATAAGACTTGTGCATTTTCACGTATTTTACCATTTCTCCATGAAGTGATTCAGTGACCATTAAACCACGTTTAGATTTTAATGTAAGACTAAGTTCATTACTATAAAGTTCAAACATATGGGCATCAAATTGATAATAATTTTGATTATGTCATCATCATATCTATCTATCTTTGGCTTATGTAAATTAGCTGCTAATCTGGTAATTGGTGCATCGTCAATAAATAGAAGCAAAAGTACACGACAAACGACGTGTCATTGTGTTTCCCTTATCTGGCTTGAAATGTGAAATGTAAATTTGTCTTAACGTCTGACAATGATAAATCCATTGTGAGCGTGAGCATCAACATGATAGTGTACATGTACCTGACAAGAAGTACATTCATTTTGAGAATAGTTTATTACGGATGCCCGTAGACAAAGTGACAGTTGCAAAATGATGAATTACGAGATGCTTGTATAAGAAGAAACATAGCCTCATCCGATTTCACTTTTGAGGTAATGATGATTTATGAAAAAATATATATAACTATTTAGCATACATGTATACAAGGAAACTGCTTGGGTCGCAGTTAACCAAATCATGAGAAAACAAACATGATTTTAATCATTACATTGATATGATCTAAATAAACACCTATGACATATATATATTAAAATAAGCATTCTTAATGCTGATTTATTTATTCCAAATTTGATTAAAGGTTATTGCAATCGTATATATATTTATTATGAATTACAAAAGTCATGCAATGTTATTTAAGAAGCTTAACCAACGTAATTCTATTTATATTATGTTTTGCAGTAAGGATATGTTCAAGGTCACAATAACAAGGAATACAATACCTTAGCCTCTACATAGAAGTCATTAGAACATAGTGAAATTGAGCCTCGGTCCCCTCTTTGGTACCATGAATCAGTTTGACAGTAAAGGCAGCTGAAGGAGGGTTTGAGCAAGGGACTCGTGATAGACGTGAATCTGACACGGTTGCAGAAAATGGTCTAATAAAGCGTGAATATTTCACGTACTTCTGGTTTCTCATCTGGCAAGGGATTTTGTTAAATGAACATGTTTCCCCTTCTTACTGTAACATAAACCGCAAGGGAAAAGAAGTTAATAATGTACATAATATCTAAGAGACATGCCATGTATTATATTATGGTACGTTTACAATAACTGAATTGAAAATAATTGAAAAGAATAATTTGTGTCTGGTAAAAGTTTTGTTAAAATGTTTTTCTTTTATGCATACAGGGGTTAGACGTAGAATTTACACTATGATAACCCCTACCATTTACGATGTTGTCAATATGAGAAAAGAATAGGCTGCTTTATTGATGTTCACATATAATGTGTCTTCTTTGTTGATAACAATTTGTTTTTGGGAAATTGTGTTTCAAACAATTTATAAAGATTCCATATTTTTTTAAATTGTTTTTTAAAAGTACTTGAGAGTATTCTTTGAACGATGATTTAACTCTTGTTCTTGTTAGTTTGATATAACTTCATCAAGACCTCGAAGTTATTGTATTTGAAGTGTGTACTTTTGTTAGAACGCTGTGTTTTCTGTCTCCATCGCCCTTTTGGGTGCCAGTCCTTCTGCTAACCACTACACCACCGTACACAACAGTTTATTATGCTTACAACGTCCTGAATGGATTTGTACACGACTGACAGGATACCTCAACGGTAAATATTGACTATTGTCAAGATGGAGGTTCAGATCAAGGCTGCCATGATAAATGTTGTACTTACAACCTTAATGTTGACAGGAGAAATAGTGCATAAGTTATTTCCTATCTTCATTCGTAGATAAATGAAAACCTGGATATTTATGTACATTTGCTTTTAACCGTTTATATATGTTGAAAGGTCGGGAGTCGTCCGTTCCGTCCAAACCGTGCACATCATATTTGATGGGTCATGAATTCATGACAATGTAACGAGGTGTCAGTTGAAGTAGAGCTGTACTTTATGGTAAATTGGACATATCAACAACTTTGTGCAATGTACCATGTTGAGAAAGACGCTTCTAATGATATTCACTGAACAAAAAAATGTATATTAGTGACTGTTAATGCGATGGTTGCACAGAAGGGTGATGTCTCTTTACTTTGGATGTATATGCTTATTTTGTAGACATAGGATTAAGGAGAGAAGGATACTTAGTGGGGATTGACTTATGTTTCCATCTAGGTATAAATAATGCAGGTTTGATAATGCCCTTAATCCATTTGGCACCTACAGTTCATATATCATCAGAAATGATATTTATAAGATCCATGACTATTTGAGGACTTCTTTCAAGGCTTTCTGTATATGCGTCAATATGAATATATCTATATGAATCAATAGTGTTTAAAATACATTATCTACATTTTATCTGTACATGTACATGTGGCATATATGAATAAACATAAGATTCAATGAAGTTTAAACGGAAGGACAAAAAGATCGAACTATATTTAATACTGTTAAACTATAACCAAATCAAATCCATAA
The DNA here is from genome assembly GCA_916613615.1 of Steromphala cineraria. Lineage (NCBI taxonomy): Eukaryota > Metazoa > Mollusca > Gastropoda > Trochida > Trochidae > Steromphala > Steromphala cineraria. The sequence goes on from OU744730.1 coordinate 12,257,011, forward strand.
TAGAATTTTTGAAAGGAGCATATGTCAATCATTTCAATTTGTGCAAGACGTTAACTAGATAACATGTGTTGATAATAAACATCTTGGTACCGAACATAACCCATTTGAATGCAACATTGCAATCATAATGATATATCAAGAAACACAAACATTTTAAAATGATAAAGAGATCATATCATGTAACACTCTATGATGGAATTTCAAAAGACAAGCATGGGAGTAGAGTTTCGGATCTGTCAAGAAGCAGTGAGTTTTTATGATAATCAACTCCACATCACTGCTCTCAGCGACGCAAGCCAACATTTAAGCTTTATCCGATTGCTGTTGAGGACGAGGTTTGTGGCATATGCTTTTGCAATAATGTGAATCAGAAATACATTTAATGTAAAGGATTCATAGCATATTCATCCAACATATTATGGAAATGCCAATGCTGATGTGTTTTCCTCAATTTGTGGCAATTAATGTTAATAGCATATTCACCGTAATCATGCACTTATTATTAAAATCCAGAAAACATCTTTATGGCATCTTGTATGAAATATGATTAGGTTATCTAAAATATTAATAAATATGTGAAGCAAGATTGTTTTTCTTGTATTTTCTTTACCATTCTTTTTGTAAATAAGAACATTCTCCGAAACGTTGAAACAATGAAAAAGTTAGTCTTTGTCATATCACGAATGTTAGTTAACTTTCAAAATGTCGAAGCTCGTCCTTTGGAAAAGTGATATCAAATGCCATTTGGTTTGGCACATCAGTTTGTTCTAGCCCTTGTGAAAGATGACATGTTTTTTTCAGTATTGTTTATCATTGTGACTTCAATATGCTTACTTGTGTTTCTTATAGTGATATACAATCTCATTTTGTTGAGAAAGTGAACTGAAACTTTGTTAAATTTGTCACAACCTGCCCAATCAGCTTGATAGACAACATGGTATTACAAGTGTCATTTTCCAAACCCCAACTTTTGAGATGCGAACCTTTTTATATTTAATGACAGATTAAGTAGAACATTACTTTTATCAAACTGAGACTTGACTTTATAAACATGTTATTAAGTGTGTAGTCTCTTATTCGAAGCACATGAAATTTGTTTCACTTCACTTCATTTTCAAGAAATACCAACAACCAGCAGGACGAAATCATTTTAAAGTAACAATAATATTGTCAATAATCACATCTTGACGTCAAACGTTTCAGGGAGCTATCATGACTCGCAAAATCCTTGTGTTCAGTGTTCTTCTTTGATCATACGCTGTAACTGGATTTTTTTTCAAATTACAAATTACTCTTTCCTTGAATATCATTTATTTTGCAATTCCGCTAAATAGTATTTACTACTGAGAGTGACAATATTTGTGTTATAAAGGAACTTTAAAAATTGAGTTTTACAGGCACTTGCATAGGCAGCAAAATGAAAATGGATAAATTGACCAACGCCACACTGTCATGTCAAAACTGCCATCTTCAGGGGATAACGTTAAAGGTAGTTTGAACAGTTGCTCATCAAATGTGCTGCCTAAACCTTGTCATTTAGCTTCAAATCCAACTCGATGATGATCAGCCGTGAAGGCACTTTCTCTTTTTGTTTCAATTAGGGCGATGATCAATCAATCACTTCATTCATTTCTCTTATAAATAAAACAATAAAACAATAATAAAACAAAGGGCGTTTTTGCAAACAAATACACAACTTCATCAAAATCCACTCCTCTCCCTAATTCCGCGAAATCTCGATGTAGGATTCGCTCCTTTGCAAAGAAAAATATAGCAGAGGTAAGCTAAAAAGTTTCATAAATTTTGTCTTGATGTGAAAAGTAAAAATTTCATATTGATAAAATCTTCGACGTGAATGCTAAAAATGGCTTTGTCGGTTGTTTGATTTAATGTCAACAGTAATACGAGTCATGAAAACAAAAACGTCAGTAAATATTAAAAGTTGTTTGCTTCTCACGAGGGTAATACGTTCTGATGTACCATCTTTGTAGAAATGTTGCCCGAGCCGCCAGGCCGCCAATCAAAAACGAGTATTTTACTGTAAGGTAGGATAATAGTAATTTACATTTCACAAAAGTGTGAAGTAAATATGAAAAATGTGATCTTAAGTACTAATTGAGATCTTATCAAAATATCCAAGTAATGAAAATGAAAACATATCATGAACCAACATTTACTCATTTCTCCATAATCTTCAACATATTGACAGCTTCAATTTGATTGGTCTACTTCATCTCAAGAGACAATTAAATCCAACTGCTTCCCCTTCAATGACGTTTATAGCTCAGTGTTGCAGTATTTTGTCTCACAGAAGGATCCTGGGTAGATGATTTCCCTTCTTATGACTGTCAGCTTATTGTACAGCTGCATTCCGGAAGTCTGTTATTTGCCTATCTTAGTGCAAATAATTATTTTGGTATTTCTGTGTCATATAATGATTTAAACAAACAATGTTGTGTTTAAGGTCAGATTTGCTTGGTTTTGACAATTCATATTTCTATTGGAAATAGTTAGGGTGTAGTTTGATTGGATTATATGGCAAAAGTACCAATCATCTCATCACAAAAGCAGAAATCTCAATGAGGTATATTTCTTTAATTTTCTTCCTAAGATTGTTAGCAGTTGCATAATTTTTTGTTAAGTTAATTGATACATTACCACACTACCACACATAATGATAATGTAGAATCGCATATCGTTGTCAACAAAACAAGAACAAATCACATCGACCTTGTCATCATTGCATTAATGGTAAAAAAATATATCACCTTTGCTGTTTTTCAGTACCATAGAACCATGCAGTGTATACATGTAACTGTACGTGAGTGTATAACCATCAACATTTACTATTGTGAGGAAGGTAGTGTTGCAAGGATAACAATGGTAAATGTGACCCATATACATGAATGTTGACGGATGATAATGCTGTCCTCTGACACAAAGATGAATGTAAAACTAGTTATTTATGCAATCATGTATTGGTTCACCTTGTTGATTAGGAAAGAGGGTAGAATCTTTCTCTTATCAGGTACAGCAATTTGTTATGGAGTTCGCACATGATACTGTAATTCTGAGGTCAGATGACGTATAAGATGTACCATACTCAGGTACAGATACATGTATACACTGCATGGTTCTATGGTACTGTTAAACGACGCTACGACTGCGAAATATGTACTTTATATCTTTTATTTAAGCATGTATCAGAAGGAGATAGATTATAGCTGAAGTTGTAGTTGATGCATTAAATTTTTTCTTCCTGTGGTTGTTGAAGTAAAGTTGTATTTTACACAAAGTATTAAGTTAAAGATATTGGTAGGAATGACACTTTTTTGCTCATAGTATTTATATCAACTGCATGGTGGTAATATCATTATAGGTTGCAATATGACGTAAAGTTTAACCAAAGGCGGTTATTAATAACTCTGATGGCTTGAAGCACTTTTATGTGTTGATGATTCATTGTAAAATACATATTTTCATAACAAACCTCATACCATTCATAAATAATAATGTATTGGGGAAAACATAAACAAAATGTATTCGAGTTTGCATGTTAAAACAAGTATCATGATAAACTGTATGGAACTTCTTGACTGTCATAAGCTGAAAAAAAACATTTGAGTAGTTGTAAACAAAGTCACTGCACTGTCACTTAGCAACGCCGATGACGCTGTGTTGATTGTAGAAATGACGTCAACGATTGTAGGTGTGAGTCAACCTCTCATTGATATCCCAACTGGATTTGAAAAGTGATAATAAACTCAGTGGCGATAACTGACGTTTTCACGGCTCAGTATATAATAAAACATACCCCCGAACACGGCAGCATACAAAGTGTTCTTTTGGATGTTAAATGAATAATGTTGTGACGCCACTCGATGGAAGATAAGATTTAGTCACAGTAAAAAAAATTTAAAAATGAACAATTCAAGCCTTGTGACCGCAAAGCAAGAATCAACATTTACTCATTAAAGAAACGAATGTCAAGGTATCAACAGAAGCAATTAATCAATTGGTGGGTCTTCCAGTTCTCAAGAGGCAATTATTTCCCATGGCTTCCACTCACAATCTCAATTGAGGCCCTTATGTTTTTCTTGGGAAGATTATGAGGAGTATTCATTGACAAGTACATGGACCCTATATCTGGAGATCATTTATCTGATAGTTATTCCGGTAAAAGTAGGACATATTTTATATAAAATTGCAACAATGAGACAATGTGAAAGGCAGTTTAGACAATATAAACTTGTGCATTTTCCAATCGTTAAAGGTAGATTTCAACAGCCTGACCAATCAACTCCTCCTTGCTTGTTTTGCTCTGTTGATTTTTCTTGAATTGTTTAGTTTCGATAAACAAGCTTAGCTAAAATATTTTTTCTCAACGGAAGTGTAATTTTGATTAAAAAGGAAGCAAAACCGTTCCCAAATAAGAAAAGCTCATTCACCAAGTCAGCTTCTAAGATAATGGCGATAGTTGTTTTCAAATTAGAGGTATACTTAGAAGCTAGTAAATAGATTTGCTGTTGTATACTTGTTCAGTATTATTAGCATTCTACCTAGCGCTCTTAGCGTAAATGATCATCCATGTTAATGACGCAATGTGTTTTCGAAATCTATAGACTTTTATGCTAAACGAAAAATAAATATTTAACACAATCTTTGTAAATTGACCAAATATGTAATGCCGACAGGGACAATATGCCTTAGTACAGAAATAAAATTGAATATCTGTTCAACGATTTAAATAGGAAATACTTATGCGACGATGCATAACCTTTACATAACTGACAACATGGATTTTTGCTCATGTAAACCTCGGAGACAAGGGAGGATGAAAACAGGACGACCCGAGACTGTTGTATGTGGTCGACCATTTCTTTTATTTGGCGTTGTTGCGGTACATGGTACAATTGATATCCCCGAGCCTGGCTGAACAATCAAAGCTTGTAGTACACGACAGAGTCATTCCCCAAAACCCTGTCGTGGAGACTCACTCCAACTCGTGTCCAGGCCGGGTCGTTGAAGACAGAACTACATGATAGCTACAAGAATGGTGTACAGGCAGGGCGGCGTCCTACGTTGAGTCTGATGGAATCTAAAGCGAGTCTTAAGCGAGTCTAATGAGACTCTAAATTGCTGCATATTTAAGGATATACATGTTACATAACAACACCCAACATAACTGGTTTGTCAGGTCACATACTGGATGCTGGACAAAGGGACATCGAATTGTGATGGTTAGATTAATGAGTGATAAAATATGTTGAAAGGCCGAATATATAAAGTGACGTAATCACTGACCGCCGGTATGGATGCCTTAGGTGATATTGGCAACGGTCGAGTGAACAGGTGTTTGTAGTGAATGTCTGACAAATGTTAGCAAAATTGTGCTTAGTTAAATGGAGTTGAAATCAATTTTGAATATGAAATTTGGAAGAACATTGGATGTTAATACACACTATAACAGATTTACTAACAATTCAATCATCATATGTTTAATGTTTGTTATGTTAAAATGTTCGTCTAAGATGCTGTTATAAAGTGTAACACTATCATATAGTCAAGTGATTGGATAGTAAATACCTATTTTAAGTGATTTAGCATATCCATCTGAAAATGTACTCTAAACTTTGTATGTGTAAATCACGACCGTGCTGAAGTTATTCAGTATTTACAGTCACAGTTGTTTAAAACTGTACATCACGCTTAGAACTGACTTTGGTTTTAAAGAATGAATCAAACCAAATTTGTATTATGATTCGATTGACAATTTTACATTTATCGAAATTTTTTCATATTTGTACTGCGTAAATGAACGAGCTGAAAAAAGAAACGTTCGTGATATTTCTTGAACTTTCTTGAATTTTTTGCGAGTTGCATGGTGAACCAAACATATTTACTTACTCAATTGATCTCGATTGGCTGATCACAATTGCAGTAAGGCGTATCCAACATTAAGCTTTTTACCATATATGCACGTTCTGAATACACATCTTAACTGACAATTGTGATTTACAGAAGTTATATAACCGTGATGTAAAACTAATCAAAGACAATTCAAAGAATCTAAAATTTTCCTCAAATAGTAAAGAAATTAATTGACCTACAAGGATTACTTTCGTTTTTACGAAATCTCATCCACCTATCCAATCATAAAATGATTAAAATGGGAAGAAAACAAAAACAATATTTCAGCAAATGAGTTGGTCAATAAAATAGAAGAACAATCTATTAAATGAGAAGATTAAATTTTTAGCTCATCAGGTCTGAAAGACCCGATGGGCTTATGGCATGGCAAGGCAAGGCGTCCGGCGTCCGTCCGTCCATCCGTCCGTAAACTTTTCACATTTTCGACTTCTTCTCCAGAACCAATGACTCTAGAGAGCTGAAAAGTTGTGAGTAGACTCCTTGGCCAATGGGGATTCTTAATTGTAGATTTCGTGACCCCATGACCCCAAATGGGATCACATGGGTCAAAACCTTAAAAACCTAATTTCATTTTCTTCTCCAGTTCCAAAAGGTCTAGAGAGCTGAAAAGTTGTGTTCAGATTCTTTGGCCAATTAAGATTCTAAATTTTACATCTGGATACCCCTTGACCCCAATTGGTTTCATCTTCTTCTCCAGTTCCAAAAGGTCTAGAGAGCTGAAAAGTTGTGAGTAGACTCCTTGGCCAATGGGGATTCTTAATTGTAGATTTCATGACCCCATGACCCCAAATGGGATCACATGGGTCAAAACCTTAAAAACCTAATTTCATTTTCTTCTCCAGTTCCAAAAGGTCTAGAGAGCTGAAAAGTTGTGTTCAGATTCTTTGGCCAATTAAGATTCTAAATTTTACATTTGGATACCCCTTGACCCCAATTGGGGTCACAGTGGTCAAAACCTTAAAGAACTATCCCAATCAAAAGTCTGATGAGCTACAGAGCCCATGGCTCTATTTTTATTAAAATCATCTCACGTTCTGAAATATTGGCACACGGGGGCTATAATCACTATCCTTCATTACATTATTAAGATTCTACTGGAAACAGATCTGTCTCCATTTTGTTGCCAAATTGGTTGTGCTTTGTGTATTGATAAGCTTGAAGAACTGATTCATGCATAAATATAATTTGTTCCATGGTAAAACTGGAATAAAATTTTGATTTTACATGCAATAGTCATAGTTTAAAGAATGTTACGAACAATATTGCATCCTGATTATCATAGTGCATTGACGTCAAGGATATTCTTTAAATACCAGCATATGACTCAGAAAAAAAAGACTTTGTGATTGTTCGAGCTGGTGACTCTGAATGCATATCTTTAACATTGCAATATCAGATCCCTTTAAAGTAAATGTTAAGTAACATCAAAGCTATTGCAACTGTTGCCACACTCGGTTCAGAGAGAAGGGATGAAAACCTTAAAGGTCAATTCTAGTTACAATGTAATGCGTCCAACATTGTTTAATGCCATTGAAACAAGCAAATGTCTTACATGTGACATTTCGTAAAAAGTATGCACTTTGAATGCCATGATTTGGAATTCCATGTTGAATGATTTTATGAATATTTCTGTTTAACGTTTTACTTTTTTAACCATTGAAAACCAAAACATAGGTTCCCTTCTGAGTGAAACACTGATGCCATCGACGCCAAGATCAGGGTCACGAGGTCAAAAGTTATGGCCTCATCTGAAAGTTCTTACCATGTTAGATGCAATTGTGAAGTATCAAAGGTTTATCCCCAAGCAAGCAAAAGTTATGAGCAAGGTTAAAGCATTCTGTGACCATACGTCTGACAGATTGACAGACAGACGGAAAGGGCTAAATATACCCCAAGAATCTCCGAATCGTGGGCATATATACAAATAAGAAACATTTATGTGATCAGATGTTAGGGACCAGAAAATGTTCTTACCCGGTTACTTTATGTGTTTGATTGCAGATGAGAAACCCGAAATGTTACAGAAACGTTACAGAATGTTCAGAACTGCCACTTTCGATTGACAACATCTTGCAATTGGTAATACTTGTTTGATCTGCTATTACCCCCTTAAGCAAGCTAACGTCGATTATTGCCAATGAAAAAAAAATATATCAACAACGTACACATGTATTTAGTAAGTGATAATAAAAAGCGTGGCATTTTTTTATATCTTCATCCAAATTGGGTTTCATATAAAACTATTCTGTGACCTTTAGGATATACGCGTATCATCAATTTGTATGTATGCTACAAGGCATTGGCAGGAGATTCGTTTAGATTATCAAACACGTAAATGTATCGAGAATGTCTTGGGACGAAGTGAAATTTATTGGTTGATGTATTCTATCAAATCACAATCGTCACATTATGATAATAATTGAACTTATATAATCAAATAAAAGATAGGGGAATAAGAAATACCACAACGTTATTATGTACACGAGAATGTCCATCGCCAACTACGGAAAGCATTTTTCAGTTGGGAGATAAAGTAAGCAATCAATTTTATGCTTTATACTTGGGCACATTTCGTCTAGACAGTAATGTTTTGACTCTTATTTGGTGGTTTTCGATAATAGAGGTTTTTTTTTACAGTCCTCGTATTTGCAGAAAATGCTGGCATAGCTTGTGAACAGTTTTGCTGTCATTCTAATGTTTACCTTTTCTTGGTTACCAGTAAGTTTCATCAGGTAATATCTTAATTGAAGGCTTTTCTAGTGCTGCACTATAACATAATAACAATGACTAGAACTAACATTAATTACTATTAATATACAGATTAAGTTTATCATAGATAGTATTATCAACAATTAAAGGAAAGTACTGTATTCTATTATATCAGGATGATGAAATACAAATACAAGTTTGTAGAAGTTCATTTTCAAACAACCGATAAGTGTGAAGTGATAACTGAAAAGCACAATCGCTTGGTGATGTTTTTGAATAAGAATAGAAGTTTCTGTCATTCAAGTCAAGTCGAAAGAAGCACATGTATTTAACCTGTTTCATTGTCGTTCTCTCTTTGATTTATTGTAGTTTTAGTAAATGTAATGATGTAAATGGTAAGCTTGGCTTCATTCATTTCATGTAAAGTTTCATAATATTCGTATTTGTATTTGTTATTTTTTTCATATCATCTACCTTCATCACAGGAAAACCACAAAGCGAGTCAAACATGATGTAGCTCATGACATGATTTTACGAGGTTTTTAAAGGGGCAGTAGCACGTTTTTTGATAATTTTATATTTTAAAATTTTCTCTGATAATTGTAAGTTCATGTTAAATGTAATATATTGACAGTGTGTAAAATCCCATTACACAAGTCAATCATCCATAGTCGGAGGACAAAGTATGAAGATTCACATAAAGTCCATTGGCGGCCATTTTTTAACACCTTTAATTCATTTTGTGTAAGAAAAAGGAATGGCATTGCTAAACTGAACGTTACCTATTTGAATTATTACTGCTTCATTTAGTTTAAATACATTGTCTTTCAGTTGGAACCATTACTTTTCATTTTCCTGACATCACCTTATATTCCCCCTAAAACGTGCTACTGCCCCTTTAAAGTACTATCCCGACGACTAAATCAATTCAACGTGAACCGTATAATTCTAGTGCTATCACACTAACATATCAGATTGAATATGCGACAGGCCATGGTCAGTACATTATGTTTGTCTTGAGTTAAGGTCAGGCTTAGAAATGAAATCACCCTTACAAAATAATTTATATCTAATGCTCCTAGGTATTTAAAATTGTCATGTTTCGCAAGATCTTGAAAACCTGATCATTAATCTTGTGCTGCATGCTAATCTCAGCCATTCGAAATTGAATGCTTGACTGTCATTTAACGCATCCTGTCTCACGGTACGAACGTTACGCTAACTCCACTAATCTGTAACCATGACTCAGAAGCTAGATTCGCTCGCGCCGCCCGACTTGGGTTAAAGCCAATCAAATCATTTTCTCGCCACCTTCTCGATAAAATTTTAACGAAAGGAACTGTATGTTCAAAGTTAACGTAATGGTTTGGTATATCTGTGTTCCTTTGATTAAAAAGACCTAGGTTTTCTTTCTAAAAGACCTATTTGCAAATGCATACCTTACAGATTAGGGGAGTAAGCGTAACGTTCGTACCCTTAGACAGGATGGTCAAAACCCAAACATTACATTGCAGGTTTTGTGTGTCAAAACATTTATTCTAACTAACATAATATCTTAAACAAAATCTTAAATTCTAGTTACTATTTGCTGTCAGTTTGCTCAAACTCATCAAATCAAATATCAACTCTAATCATTCCCATACTCATTCAATCTTTATTTCAAACCTAGGTTTATTGTATTCTTTAAGAACATGGCTTTGTTGTTTCTTAGGGAATGAATGCATCAACATTTATATATACTTTGTATACTGATAAATCATCTATACATCTGCAACATTATTTTCTTTCAATGACATCACCCATTTGAACTCCACAACATCTGATATCAAATATCTAAGGCAAGGACAACTGTCACAAGGCCATGCTTGCCATACTGTTCCACCATATTACCAGAGGTACTCCTGTAATTTCTATAGTGTATCCCGGGATAATCAATAAAACCTACTTTTGTCTGCAAGTAAGGTTTAATTAATCATTTCTCAAGGGCAAAAAACAGCATCAGCTTAAGCATCGATTTGCCTTCCATAGATCTAGTAGTATCAGTTTCAATTCAATGAAACCATCATCGGCTACAATTGCTTGATAGTTTGGTCATTCTCAATACTTGTCATTGTTATATCAATCATTGAAATCAATGTATTTCCAGACCTTAATATTCTCAGATTCTCAATTTGCCAATTCTTTTTAAACAGATAAAGACTTATTTATAGGTCAAATTGACCTGGGTTAAACAATTTTTTTGGCCACTTATTGCTGGAACTAGAACATGCAATTATGATAAAATGTATCATCTGAACAATGTTTGTGACCATTAGACATCATTTAATCTGGTTATTTCGATCGAAAATTATGAAATTGGAATTCAAAAATACAACCCAATATGTCTATTCAACCATGCCAAATTTCATATTCTTCACTACTGATCAGACAATCTCAAAATATGATTTGAGAAGAATTTCTTTACACGTGGACCACAGACGTCCAAACGAAACTCACATTACCTGATACTTGCACTAACTAGCAAGTGATCAAACTTAGGTGCGAAGCTATATGTCGGTTTAAATTATTAAAAATTGCCATTTAAACACTGTGACGAATAAATGATGAAACCTTTGATCTAAATAACTACCTAGTCGGCTTTGTGGTTTTTTAAACTCCTTATAAACATATCAAAACCCAACATCCACTCATGTAACGAGCTAACGTCAATCCATTGACAGTTTCAAGTTATCGATGGATTCGACTTCCTTATCTCAAGAGACAAGAAGTTCCATGTGCTTCCTCTCAAATGACACTAAATGTGGTTTTGTTTCTGAACAGACGTGGGTAGATGATTTCCTGTACTATAAATGTCAGTGTATTAGAGACATGTCAGATACAAGCGTTTGTTTATCGATGTGAAAGCATTTGAAGGTGTAAAATAGATGATTATTTCCTGAAACCATAATTCGTTATTTGTATGAGTGCTGTTGTGATCTTGTTCCACCTGTCTGGAGGGACGAGCAGGAGGCCCAGGTCTGTCCGGGAACGTCCCCTATGAAGGTTAGGTCCTGAGATGGAGTGAGGTGCGACTTCTCCAGGTTGACGAGCCATCCCAGCTGATGGAGTAGGCCGAGCGCCAGCGAGGACTGGCTGTGAAGTACTTGAGCCTGGTGGGTGGACATCAGAAAGTCATCGATGTACGGTTGAAGTGCACTCCTCTGAGGTGGAGGTAGCGGCAGATCGAGTTGTAATTCAATAAAGAACCACATGTGATACAAATATATCTAAGGCGCTTGTAGATTAGTTCAAGAGTCCAAATCTCTCTATATCATAGAAGTCCCTTTAGAAACTTAGTTACATCAATGTGTACATCTGTGAGCTTGTAAACATGTTGTCAAAGTTTTACAAAGGGTTAAGCAAATTGAGCCATTTCATTAGCCTTCAAAATAATTTTAGGGGAGAATATATTAAATTGCCATAAAGAAGAATAAATCCCCTATAATTAAAAACACAATAAAGTTAAGATAATATGTAAACAAGCACTTAATTAAATATAAACTAACGTATGAGTACTCTAAAAGAAAAGCATTTTCTCATTTCTTTAACAGCTTGTATACATTTGAGAATATTTTTTTTTTTCGTTGAATCGCTAGCATACTTGCTGGCTGTTTTTTACCACTCGCTACATAATCTGATACATATCTAGGCACAACAATTATATACTTATTGGCACTCTAGCAGTAAGCATAATTCAAAATTGAATTTAACAAAAATCAAAGCTCCATAGTGAAATATCAACTTGTGCATGGATGAACGTGAAAGTTGAAGACTAATCTTCATATTGACACTTTAAAGGGGCAGTAGCACGTTTTTTTATAATTTTTTACTTTCAAATTTTCAGTGATAATTGTAAGTTAATGTTAAATATATTATTTTGACAGTGTCAAAAATGTCATTACACAAGTCAATCATCCATAGTCGGAGGACAAAGTATGACGATTCACATAAAATACATAGGCCGCCATTTTTGTGTGAACACCTTTAATTCATTTTGTGCAAGAAAAAGGAATCGCATGGCTAAACTTTACATTATAAATTTGAATTATTACTGCTCCATTTAGTTTAAATACATTGTCTTTCAATTGGAACCATTAATTTTCATTTTCCTGACATCACCTCATATTCCCCCTAAAAACGTGCTACTGCCCCTTTAAGCATTAAACAAAAACTTTTAAATTTTAAAGCAAACTTGCCAATTAAACTACCTTGGGTGCTATCCTGATGTCGTTTAAAGTCTGACTGTAGCCTAATCGGATCAAACCAAATTAAGTTCATGTAAAACGGGACAATTCATTCAGCAAAATATAAGGAATTATTCGACATTTGCTATTTGTATGTTTTTGTGTTTTTTAAAACACATTTTTATGAAATGGCAAGGCATGACGTGAATCTGTAATAAGAAACACATCAAGTTGTTGCTGACAAATAGTTCCATCATAGGAATTAAATTTAAATAGGTTGTAACTGAATTTCTGTCAGCATGTTCTTCGAATCAGTTACAGTAAAGCAAATGATGTTTATTTGTCTATCAATACAAATTATTAAAAGGTAAGAATTTTCCAAAAAAATATTAGGTATTTGAAACTCCATATCCTACCTTTATATATTGTTTATTACATTGAGTAAAAAGTTGATAAATCTGGCCTAAACACAGTTATAATGCTCCAATAAAAGTATTTTCAATTTAAATCATTTTTAGATTTCAACAACTCTGCTAGTGACTGAAATATTGCCAAAGCGCCATAAAACAATAACTCACTCACAGGTGGTGATATATATAACGTGTAAAGGTTACTTTCGCTTAATCTTTCTTTTTATGTAATCTTTTCATAAATATAATTCCTTTATTGAAATTTTAGTACATACACTTATTAACCAAAAACCAAATGCTGTTTTAATGTTTGTTAAAATCATTATTCTTAAAATACATTTTCTTTATTGATATGCATTAGCATCACATTAAAGCATTTGTTTTGTGTACTTCTATTAATTGTTTACGAGTAGTCAATTATCTGCTAATCTGGCAATTGGTGCATCTAATACGTCCATTACTAGAAGTAAAAGGACACAACAAATGAGGTGTCCTTGTGCGTTTCCTTTATCTGGCTGGAAATGCGTACAACACAAAATGTGAATTTGTCTTCACTTCTGACAATGACAAATCCATTGAGAGCGTGAACATAAACATGATAGTGTACATATACCTGACAAGAAGTACATTCATTCTGAGAATAGTTTACTACGGATGCTCGTAGATAAAGTGACAGTTGTAAAATGAAGAATTACGAGATGCTTTTGTAAAAAGAAACATAGGGCGCCTCTTCCCATTTCACTTTTGAAGTAATGATGATTTATGAAAAAAAATATTCGTAAATTAGCTTATTCAAGGAAAGTTTTAGGATCACAGTTAACCAAATCATGAGAAAACAAAATTGATTAATATCATTACATTGATATGATCTAATGGAACACCTCCATGTATGACTTATATATATTAAAATAACCATTCTTAATGCTGATTTATTTATTCCAAATTTTATTAAAGGTTTATTGCAATCTTATATATATTTATTATAAATTACAAAATTCGTTCAATGTTATTTCAGAAGCTTAGCCAACGTAATTCTATTAATAGTATGTTTTGCAAAAGAAGTCATTAGAACATAGTGAAATTGATCCTCAGTCCGCTCTTTGGTACCATGAATCAGTGTGACAGTACAAGAAGATGAAGGAGGATTTGAGCAAAGGACTCGTGATAGACGTGAATCTGACACGATTGCAGAAACATGTCTAATAAAGCATGAATATTTCACGTACTTCTGGTTTCTCATCTGGCAAGGGTGCGATTATATTAAATGGACATGTTTCCCCTTCTTACTGTAACATAAACCGCCAGGGAAAAGAAGTTAATAATGTACATAATATCTAAGAGGCATGCCATGTATTATATTATGGTACGTTTACAATAACGCATATTTGCGGTAATTGAAACAAATAATTTGTGCCTGGTAGAATTTTTGTTAAAATATGTTTCTGTTATGTATGCAGGGGTAAGAAATAGAATTTACACTATGATAACCCCTACCATTTACTATGCTGTCAATATGAGAAAAGAATAGGCTGCATTATTGATGTGCATATTTAATGTGTCTTCTTTGTTGATAACTATTTGTTTTTGGGAATTTGTGTTTGAAACAATTAATAAAAATAACATTTTTTGAAATTTTCTTTAAAAGTACTTGACAATTTTCTTGAACGATGATTTAACTCTTGTCAGTTTGATAGAACTACATCAAGACCTCGAGGTAATTGTATATGAATTTCTTACATGTGATAAAGTCACCTGCAGTGTGCACCTTCTTTAGCCTGCCAGTTTTAATTATAAGGATAATGCATAATATCCAGTCCAGGTCTGCTCAACGGTAATACAATGTCTATTATTACCCTGAAGAAATGGTATATTCGATTCAGCTACTAATTGCCTTGCGAAATCATATAGGTCTCCCAATGTTCAGATAACCATTTTTACTGCTGGATGAACTGAATGCAATGTGGATGAAATGCCTTGCCAAAGGGCAAAGCACTGTGTTAAGCCCAGGTTAAAACTGTTGTGGTCTCCACCGGGGTCGATCTCTGCCCTTCTGCGTGACAATTCATCTGCTAACCACTACACCACCGTACTCAACAGTTTATTATGCTTACGATGTCCTGACTAGAAATGTCCACGACTGCCACAATACCTTAACGGTAAATATTGACTATTGTCAAGATGGAGGTTCAGATCAAGGCTGCCATGATAAATGTTGTACTTACAACCTTAATGTTAACAGGAGAAATAATGCATAAGTTATTTCCTATCTTCAGTCGTAGATAAATGAAAACCTGGATATTTATGTACATTTGCTTTCAACCGTTTATATATGTTGAAAGGTCGTCCGTTCCGTTCAAACCGTGCACATCGTTTTTAATGGATCATTAAGTTATGACAATGTAACGAGGTGTCAGTTAAAGTAGAGCTGTACTTTAGGGTAAATGGGACATATCAACAGCTTTGTGCAATGTACCATGTTGTAAAAGACGCTTCTAATGATATTCACTGAACGAAAACATATATTTTAGTGACTGTTAATGCAGTGGTTGCACAGAAGGGTGATGTCTCTTTAATTTGAATTTATATGCTTATTTTGTAGACATAGGATTAAGGAGATTGACCTATGTTTCCATCTTGGTATAACTAATGCAGGTTTGGTAATGCCCTAAATCTATTTGTCACCTACAGTTAATATATCATCAAAATTGATTTGATCTAAGATTTATTTAAGATCTAAACACGTGACTATTTGAGGACTTCTTTCCAGGCTTTTTGTATATGCGTCCATATGATTATATGTATATGAATCAATGAAGTTAAAATACATTTTCTACATTTTTATCTGTACATGTGGCATATATGAGTGAACATATAATTCAATAAAGTTTAAACGAAAAGAACAAAAAGATAGTATTACAAAAAGATCGAAGTATATTTAATACTGTTAACTATAACCAAATCAAATCCAAAATATAATTTTTGAAAGAAGCATTTGTCCTTCATATCAATTTGTGCAAAACGTTAATTAAATGACATGTGCTGATAAGAAACATGTTCGTGCCGAAAAAAACACATTTGAATCGACATTGCGATTATAATGATTAAACAAGAAACAGAAACATTTTAAAGTGATAAAGAGTTCACATCATGAAATACTCTTTGATGGAATTTCGAAAGGCAAGCATTGGAGTATAGTTTCTGATCTGCCAATAAGCAGTGAGTTTTGTTATTATCAACTCCACTTCACTCTGATCAGTGACGCAAGGCAACATTTAAGCTATATCCGATTGTTGTTGAAAACAGCAATGTGCCACATGCTTTGGCAATGATGTGGATGAGAAAAACATCTAATGTAAAGGATTCATAGGGTTTCTATCTAGCATATTATTGAAATGCCAATGCTGATGTGTTTTCCTCAATTTGTGGCGATTGATGGTAATAGAATATCCCCCGTATTCATTAACGTATCATTAAAATCCTGAAAACATGTTTATGGCATCTTGTAGTAAAGATGATTAGGTCATCTAAAATATGAATAATCATGTGTAATAAGATATTTTGTGTACTTTCTTTACCAATCTCTTTGTAAATAAGACCATTCTCCGAAACGTGTTTAACAATGAAAAATTTAGTTTTTGACATATAACGAAATTTAGATAACTATCAAAATGTCGAAGCTCGTCCTTTGCAAAAGTGATATCAAATGCCATTTGGTTTGGCACATCAGTTTTTCTAGCCCTTGTGAAAGATGTCACGTAATTCCAATAAAGTTTATCATTGTGACTTCAATATGCTTACTTGTGTTTCTTATAGTGATATACAATCTCATTTTGTTTGGAAAGTGAACTGAAACTTTGTTAAATTTGTCACAACCTGCTACATCAGCTTGATAGACAACATGGTATTACAAGTGTATGTTTCCAAACCCCAACCTTTGAGATGCGAAGCTTTTTATATCTAATGACACATTAAATAGAACATTACTTTTATCAAACTGAAAGACATGACTTTATAACCACGTTTTTAAGTGTGCAGTCTCTTATTCGATGCACATGAAACTTGCTTCACTTCACTTCATTTTCAAGAACTACGAACAACAAGCAGGAAGATATCATCTTAAAGTAACAATATTACGGTATTTCATCACATTGTGACGTTTCAGGGAGCGATCCTGACTGTGTTCGGTGTTCCTCTTATCATAATTTGATCTTGTTTTTTCAAATTACAAATTACTCTTTCTTTTAATGTCATATATCTGCCATACCTCTAAATAGTATTTACTACTAAGAGTGACAATTCATTACATAATAATACACTAGTGCTCAAAAGAAAGTATACACCTACAAAAATTAGAGTATTTTTTTTAAAGATAAAAAATTACTTATCAACCATACTGGGATTTGTGTCCCACGTATAGACCCAGACTTTCTGTGGAAAAAATGTCGAAAACAATTACGATTCTCAAAAACGTTGCATGAAATCCAAAAATGACATATTCTTGTGTAACACAAAATGCACGTGCAAATTGATTGTATAAAACAGCCTAAGCGAGACGTAAGGGATGCAGTAGTGGGAAAAACATAAGAAGTATGCCACGTTTGAGTCCTGTCGAAAGAGAGAGAGCTGTCGGAATGGCCGAGCAAGGAGCAACAAGCACCGCCATTGCAAGAACCTTTGGTTGTACCAGAACAACAATCGTCAAACTGATGCAACGGCTGAGACACACAGGCAGTGCATCGGACAAGCCTAGGAGCGGTCGACCACGTGTCACGACGCCCGCTGAGGATCGACATATTCGAACGATTCATCTCAGGAATAGATTCGCAACGGCGACGTCAACGGCGGCAACGGCATTACGTCACCCTATCAGTCGACACACCGTCTACCGTCAACTTCGAAGACATGGCATTCGGGCACATCGACCATACCGTGGTGTTTATCTGACAGGTCAAAATCGACGTCGTCGACTGACGTGGGCAAGGCGGGTTCAACGGTGGCAGAGGCGTGATTGGGCACGAGTGATGTTTTCCGACGAAAGTCGGTTTTGCCTATCCCAAAATGATGGTCGAAATCGGGTATATAAGCGAGTAGGTGAACGGTTGGCCCCACATTGTATTCAGCAAGTCCGAGAGTTTGGAGCTGGTAGCGTGATGGTGTGGGGAGGGATTTACGGCGATCTCAAAACGAGGCTGGTGACCATTCATGGCAACTTGAATGCTCGCCGATACAGAGATGAAGTCCTGCAACCAGTTGTTGTGCCATTTAACCAGCAACAGCGAAGAGGAATTGTCTTTCAACACGACAATGCACCGCCTCACACCGCCAGACTGACCAACGAGTTTTTGAACAATGCCAATATTGTTAGATTGCCATGGCCAGCATGTTCTCCTGACATGAACCCAATAGAGCACCTTTGGGACCACCTTGATAGACAAGTGAGAAGACTGCCAGTGCCCCCTGTCACAGTCCAACAACTCGAACAATGTCTCCAACAGGAATGGCAAAGAATCACCCCTGACGTCATTCGTCGCCTTACATCATCAATGCGTCGACGTGTTACAGCATGTATCAACGCCAATGGGGGTCACACTCGTTATTGAGTTCGTTACTGTGGACATTTTGGCAATAAAAGACACTTTATCATATATTTTGGAAACTGTTATTTTACATTACCACCCCACTTGTCTCTGATTGATAATTAAACCTAATGTTCAATATCAAATACAATGTAATTGTAACATTTGTTGTAAAAATGAATACTCTATTGAAATTAACAAGATTTACAAAAATATTTGAGTTTGTTTTTATTTTACGCCTGATTTGACAACTGTATACTTTCTTTTGAGCACTAGTGTACATTATGAAAGAACTATAAAAATACAGGCACTTGCCTAGGCAGCAAAATGAAAATAGATAAAAATGACCAAAGCCACTTTGTCACCACTGCCATCTTCAGAGATTTAACTTAAGAAGTAGTTTGAACAGTTGCTCATCAAATGTGCTGCCTTAACCTTGTGATATAGTTTCAAATCCAACTCGATGATAAGCATACGTGAAGACACTTTCTCTTTTCGTTTCAGTTTGTCAATAAGAGCGATGATCAATCATTCATTTCTCTTATAAGTAAAAACAACTTAAAGAGCCTTTTTGGCAAACATACTTTTTTCAAATACACAACTTCATTAAGATCCACCCCTCTCCCTAATACCGCGAAGTAGCAATGTAGGATTCGCTCCTTTGCAAAGGGAAATAAAGCAGAGGTAAGCTAAAAAGTTATCTAAAGTTAACATAAAGTTTATCGTGATTAAAAATTTCATTTGGATAAAATCGTCGTCGTGAATGTTTAAAATGGCATGGACGGTGGTTTGATTTAATGTCAAGAGTTATGAAAATACAAAATTAAGTAAAGATTGCTAATTTCCATTCCGCAAAAGTGTCAAGTAAATATAAAAAATGTGATCTTAAGTACTACTATGTGATCTAATCAAACTATTCAAGTAATGAAATAACTCCATGAAACATAACATGAACCCATATTTACTCATTCCACCATAATCTTCAACCTATTGACAGCTTCAATTTGATTGGTCTACTTCATCTCAAGAGACAATTAAATCCAACTGCTTCCTCTTCAATGACGTTTTTATAGCTCAATCTTGCAGCACTGTGTCTCACAGAAGGAACGTAGGTAGATGATTTCCTTTCTTTTACCTGTCAGCTTATTGTACAGCTGCATTCCCGAAGTCTGTTGGTTGCTTGCAAGAATAGATAAGTATTGTCAGAAAGCAAGACAAAATGTCAACTCCCTCAGATCTGTAGGACTAAATGCTTCTCAGCTTCATCCATTTACAAGTGTCAAAATTTGGCTGAGAATGGTACTAACAACAAGTCTCTATAGTTGTGAGATTTTACCCTATATTAGAGGTCAACAAGCAAATGCACTTGAACTTACGCAACGCTATTTTGCACGTATTGTACAGGGGCTTGATAACAAATCATCAACATACTCTACTATTGCAAATTTGGGATTGTGGTCGCTTGTTGGCTATATTGATAAATGTAAACTCACATTCTTTGGACGCTTATGCAAACTTTCCTGTAACAACTTTGCAAAAAACATATTCAGTGCAGCAATAACAGCATCTTCAAAATCGCCCGCAATCTGTGATGATCTCCTATCAATACTCTCAAAATATGACTTATGTATATATATCAACAAATATGTTACAGAAGGTGTGTTCCCTTCGAAACAAGAATGGCGCAAAATTGTAAATACATCTGTACATAACTATGAAGAACACTCATGGCAAATGCAAACATCTTTTAATGCAAATATGAAGCTTTATGGACGTGTTCACAATAAGTTAACTCGCCATATTCTTTGGCAGTTAGCGTACTTATATCCCAACTACAAAACTGCCCTACAACTATGCATTAAAATCTCCTCACGTGACAAAATATCTAAGGAATGCAGCTTATGTAATCAACACACTTACGACTATGATTTTCATATAATGCTACATTGTGAGCACCTAAATCCTGACAGAAATGCATTTTTTGTATTTATGATTGATCTTCTCGAAGTAGATGTTTTTTGTTGCTTTCGAAATGCTGGATGAGCTTGACATGCTAGCCTTCCTGTTTGGAGGTGAAACTGATTTCAATAAATATATTGATCGTACCACATGGGAAACCATTATTTTACATTTTTTATTATACAGTCGAACTTGTCTATAAAGGCCACCCAAGGGACCAACCAAAAGTGGCCTTTATATAGAGGTGGCCTTTCTATAGAGGTTCGGGTGTGCAGTTATACTCAGAGCACTAACAAAAATTCTAATATCATTTTTATTCTAAAATGAGAGCATATTTCACATACATAATTAAAAATACAATGTAGTTTTTAAAACCAATAAAGATATAATAGTCATTAAAAGTTTGTTAAATGATGATTTAAAAAATTATTTGTTAAAATAGTCACTGATTTTTTGTTTGTTTTATGAATGTTACAGTCTTCTCACTCATAGTGTGATAGTCATGTTATTACAAATGGCCGTTACTAACAAGTCTTGCCTTCGCTCGGGACTTAATTAGGGTGGCCGCTGGCCGCATCTTACAAGTGGCCGCTCTATAGAGGTAAAATATTACGTAAAATCGCTCGGGGGGACTTTAGGGTGGCCGTAACTAGCAGGTGGCCGCTCTATAGAGGTGGCCGCTAATACAAGTTAGACTGTATGTATCAAGTTTGAAACGCCACCTACTACAATATCACAATGAATAATGAATTTTATGCGTGCAAAGCAAATATTACTTGAACATTGTCCATTATTTCCAGATATAATATAAACTCAATGTATATACATGTATATATATTTATCATTGTGTCTTGATTCATGTATTTGTATCAAATATAAATGTATGTTTTTGATCTTTGGTTAAAAACTGGAGGAAATAAAGAATATCTCTCTCTCTCTCTCTCTCTCTCTCTCTCTCTCTCTCTCTCTCTCTCTCTCTCTCTCTCTCTCTCTCTCTCTCTCTCATCACAAATCAGAAATCTCAAATTGGTATATTTAATTAATTTACTTCTAGAGTTTGTAAGCAGTTGCCTTAGTTCTCTTTTGTTAAGTCTTTAGATACATTACCACACTACCACACATAACGATACTGTAGAATAGCATATCGTTGTCAAGAAAACAAGAACAAATAACATCGACCTTGTCATCATTGCATCAAGGGTAAAAATATCTATGTCACCTTTGTTGGTTTACAGTACCATAGTATACAGTCTATACCTGTATCTATACTTGAGTGTATAAGCATCAACATTTACTATTGTGAGGAAGGTAATGTTTCAAGGATAGCAATGATAAAGTGACACATATACATGAACGTTGACTGACGAAATAATGTTGTCCTCTGACGTTTTCACAAAGATGAATGTAAAGCTTGTTTATTATGTATTGGTTCACTTTGTGGTGAGGAACGAGGGTAGAAACTTTCTGTACTGTAATTCTGAGGTCAGATGACGCGAAATATGTACTAAACGCTATCATGAGGGACGCTAAGACTGCAAAATAAGTACTCTATATGTTTATGTAAGGGCGTATCAGAAGGAAATAGATTAAAGCTGAAGTTTC
The DNA here is from genome assembly GCA_916613615.1 of Steromphala cineraria. Taxonomy (NCBI): domain Eukaryota; kingdom Metazoa; phylum Mollusca; class Gastropoda; order Trochida; family Trochidae; genus Steromphala; species Steromphala cineraria. Next base: position 12,279,421 of record OU744730.1, read on the forward strand.
AGTTGATGCATTTAAAGTTTTCTGCCTGTGCTTGTTGAAGTAAACATATATGTTACACAAAGTATTAAGATATTTTTCGGAATGGCAGCTTTTTGCTCATTGCATTTAGAATTGCTGCATGGTGGTAATACCATTAAAGGTTGCAGTGTGACTTAACGTAACCAAATGCAATTATTACTGTAACTCTGATGCCTTGAAGCGCCTTTTTGTGTTGATGATTCATTGTAAAATCCATATTTTCATAACCAACCTCATACCATTCATCGATATTCATGTATTTGGGAAACACACGAAAACAAATTCGAGCTTGCAAGTATCATGATAAATTGTATGGAACTTTTTGATTTTCATAAGCTGAAAAAAAACAACTTGAGTAGTGTCACTGCTCTGTCACTTAATAACGCCGATGACGCCAACGATTGTAGGCGTGAGTCAACCTCTCATTGATATTCCAAATGGCTCAGTATATAAAAAACATATCCACGACCACAGAATCATGTAAAAAGAAAATGTTCTTTTGGATGTAAAATGAATAATGTCCTTTCTCGTGACGCCACACGATGGGAGATAAGATTTATTCACAGTAAAAAAAAATAAAACAACAATTCAAGCCTTGTGACAGCAAAGCAAGAATCAACATTTACTCATTAAAGAAACGAATGTCAAGGTATCAACAGAAGCAATTAATCAATTGGTGGGTCTTCCAGTTCTCAAGAGGCAATTATTTCCCATGGCTTTCACTCACAATCTCACTTGGGGCCATTAAGGGTTTTTTTTAGAAAGGTTGGTAGATTTTGAGGAGTATTCATTGACAAGTACATGGACCCTATATCTGGGGATCATTTATCTGATAGTGTTTCCGGTTAGAGTAAGTCATATTTCATATAGAATAACAGAGACAATGTTAGACATGTTATGCATTTGCCAATCGTTAAAGAAACATTGAAACAGCCTGTCCGATTAACTCCTCTACCTTAAAGTCATTATTTTCTTTTGCTGTTTTTTTGTCTTGATTTGTTTAGATTGGATAAAGAACTTTAGCACTTGTATACGTTTTCTTTCAACGGAAGTGTAATTTGAATTAAAAAGAAAGCAAAACCACATAAGAATAGCCTAGCTAGTCAACTTCTAAGATAGATAGTTGTTTTCATATTAGAGGTTTAATTGGAAGCTAGTTAATAGATTTGCCATTATATGAATTGTTCAGTATTAGCGGTCTTAGCTTGAATGGTCATCCATTTTGATGGCGCAATGTGTCTTCGAAATCTATAGATTTTTATGCAAAACGAAAACGAAATGCTTTACAATCATTGTTGATTGACCAAATATGTAATGCAGATAGGGACAATATGCTTTTGTGAAATTAAACTGACAACAACATGGATTTACAAACAATTTAATCATCATATTTGTAATGGTTGGTATGTTAAAATGTTTACCTAAGATTTTGTTTATAAAGTGTAACACTATTATATATTCAAGTGATTGGATAACGTAAATATCTGTTTGATGTATTGTTTAAGTGATTTAGTATATACATTTTAAATTGCACTCTAAACTTTGTATGTGTAAATCACGACTGTGCTGAAGTTATTTAGTATTTACATTCACAGTTGTGTAAAAGTTTACATCACGCTTAGAACTGACTTTGTTTTTAAAGAATAAATCAAACCAAATTTATATGATATCAAAATTGACATATTTGATTGACAATTTTCCATTTATCTAAATGCTTTCATCTTTGTACTGCGTAAATGAACGAACTAAAAAAAGACTATTGTGAACTTTCGTTAACATACTACGGTTTCCTTGCGAGTTGCATGGTGAACCAAACATATTTACTTACTTAGTTGATTTTGATTGGCCGATCACAATCGCAGTAAGGCATATCCAACATTAGTTTTTTTTTACCAAATATTCATGTTCTTAATATACATCTTTACTGACAATAGTGATTTATAGAATCTACATTACATTGATGTAAATCTAACCAAAAACAATTCAAAAAATTTGAAAGTGTCCTCAGAAATTAATTGACCTACAAGGACTACTTCGTTTTTACGAAATCTTATCCACCTATCCAATCATAAAATGATTAAAATGGTAAGAAAACAAAAACAATCTTTAAGTCAATGAGTTGATCAATAAAATAGGAGACAAAGATATTAAATGAGTAAGTTAAGTCTTTGATAAAAATGAGGATGATTCGATCTTATCACGTTCTGAAATACCGCACACGGAGGCTATAATTACTATCATTCATTTGATTATTATGATCCAACTTGATACAGATCAGCCTCCATTTCATAGCCAAATTACTTTTGCCTTATCTATTCTTAAGCTTGGAAACCTGATTCATGCATAAAATCTAGTTTGCTCAAAGGAATAACAAAATAAAATTAATTCATCTTATAACATTAGATAGTCATCTTCGATCTTGTTTATCAAAGAGTATTAACGTCAAGGTTATTATTCTTTGTTCTTTGAATTATTATCTTTGAATAACAGCATTTAACTCATTAAAAAAAGACTTTGTCATTGTTGGAGCTCGTGACTTTGAATGCATATCTTTAAAATTGCAATAGCCAATGCCTTTAAAGAAAATGTCAAGTATAATCAAAGCTATTGCAACTGTTGCAACACTCGGTTTAGAGGGACCTGATGAAAGCTTTAAAGGTCAATTCTAGTTACAATGTAATGCGTTCAACATTGTTGGATGCCATTGAAAACAAGCAAATGTCTTACATGTGACATTTCGCAAAAGGTTTGCACTTTGAATGCCATGATTTGAAATTCCATGGTGAATGATTTTATGAATGTTTCCGTTTTACGTTTTTAACCATTGAAAGCGAAAACATATGCACTCTACTGAGTGAAACACCGAGGCCACCGACGCCGAGGTCATGGTTACGAGGTCAAAAGTTCTGACCTCTTCTGAAAGTTCTTACCATTTTAGATGCAAATGTGAAATATCAAAGATTAACCCCAAAGAAGCAAAGTTATGAGCAAGGTTACAGTGTTCTGTGACCAACAGTCTGACAGACTGACGGACCGTCACAGACAGACAGACAGACGGACAGGGGACCCCTGTTTCATATAAAATATTCTGTGACCTTTTGGATATACGTGTATCATCAATCTGTATGTTTGCTACAAGGCATTGGCAGGAGATTCGCTGAGATTATCAAACACGTAAATGCATGTACATTTCGGGAATTTTTCTTGGAACGAAGTACAATTCATTCGTTGATGTATTATATCAAATCACAATCTTCACATTATGATTACCGTTGAACATATATAAACAAATAAAATATAGGGAAATAAGTAATACCACAATTTATGTTTTATGTTATTATGTACACGGGAATGCCAACGCCAACCACGGTAAGCATTTTTCAGTTGGGAGAAAATGTAAGCAATCAAGTTTATGCTTTATATTTGGGCACATTTCGTCTAGACAGAAATGTTTTTTGATTCCTATTTCTTGGTTTTCGATAATATAGGGTTTTTGTTACATTCCTTGTCTTTACAGGAAATGCCAGCATAACATGTGAACAATTTTGCTGTCATTCTGCTGTTTACCTTTTCTTGGTTAACAGTCAGTTTCACTAGCTTTACTAGTGCTGCACTATATCATAATAGCGATAACTAGATCTAACACTTATTACAAATAATATACAGAATATATTTATCATAGATATTTTTTATCAATAATTAGAGGAAAGTGCCGTATTCTTTTATATCAGAAATATGAAATTAAACAAATACCCGTGCAACTCAAAGCATATTATTTCTAACCTTACTACAATGATGATTTACAAAGATAACAGCTTGCAACGGCGAATGTCAACAGTTTGAAGATCTGATGTGCTGTAACCTATGCATTTGCAAATAAGTCTTACAAAACGAAAACCTAGGTTTTTTCAAGCAAAGGAACACAGAGATACAAAACCATGACGTTAACTTTGAACATACAATATCTTTCCTGGAATAATTATCTAGGCTTATCTTCCCTTTAGAAGTTTGAATTGCAAAGTATGACACAACAAATAGCAAAGATTGGGAAGCCAAATAGACTGCTTAAGAAGATTAAACGAAAGGGTGGTTCTGAGCTGACCGCGTTGACCGTAAGAAAATGCATAGCCTTGAACTATAAGTAAACTTTGTAGAAGTTTATTTTCAAACAACTGATAAGTGTGAAGTGATAACTAAATAGCACAATCGCTTGATGATGTTTTTGAATAAAAAATTTAAGTTTCCCTCACTGACAAGAAAAGTTCAAGTAAAGTCGAATGAAGCACATTTTCTAAACCTGTTTCATTGTTGTTCACTTCCTGACACACGTGGTTTGATTCATTGTATTCATAGTAATTGCACTGAAGTAAATGGTAAATACATTTCATTTTTAGTTTTATAGTATTCGTATTAGTTTGTGTAATCATCTACCTTCATCACAGAAAAACCACAAATCGAATCAAATGTGTTGTAGCTCATGACATGATTTTACGAGGTTTACAAAGCACTATTCAGACGACTAAATCAATTCAAAGTGAACCTTATAACTCTGGAGCTATCACAATAGCATATTAGATTGAATATGTGACAGGCCATGGTCAGTACATTATATTTTGGCTTAAATTTAGGTCCGGTTTAGAAATGAAATCATGCACCCTTACAAAATAATATATCATTAATGCCCCTAGGTATTTGAAATTGTGACCTTTTTCGCTGGTTCGCAAGATCTTTGATACTTGATTCGAAATTCAATGCTTGACTGTTATTTATTTAATTAAAACCCTACCGTTACACTTTTTGGGTGTCAAAACATTTCTTCTAACTTAAATTATATATCAAACACAATCTTAATTTCAAGTTAATATTTGCTGTATTTTTGCTCACACTCATTAAATCAAATATCAACTCTAATCATTCACATACTCACTCAACCTTTATTTCAAACCTAGGTTTATTGTATCCTTTAAGAACATGGTTTGTTGTTTCTTGAGGCACGAATGCATCAACATTTAGATATACTTTGTATACGGATAAACCATATACATTATACATTATACATTATACATTATACATTATTTTTTTGGTTTCTTTCGATGATATAACCAATTTGAACCCTACAGTATCTGATATCAAATATCTGAAACACAAGACAAGGACATGCTTGGCATACTGTTCCACCATATTACCAGAGTTAGTCCTGTAATGTCTATAGTGTATCCCGGGATAATCAATAAAACCTACTTTTGTCTGTTGGTAAGGTTAAATTTATCTTTTTTCAAGGACAAAACAACAGCATTCAGCCTAAGCTTCGATTTTGCCTTCCATAGATCTAGTAGTATAAGTTTCAATTCAATGCTACCATCATCGGCTACAATTGCTGGATAGTTTGCTCATTTTCGATAATTGTCATTGTTATATCAATCATTGAAATCAATTTATTCCGAGACCTTAATATTCTATGATTCTCAATTTGCCATATCTTTAAAAACAAATAAATAATTATTTATAGGTCAATTGAGATTTTGGGCCACTTATTGCTGAAACGAAAACATGCAATTATGAAAAAAATATTATCTGAAAAATGTTTGCTTCCATTTGAAAAAAAATTAATTTGGTTATTTTGATCGAAAATTAAGAAATTGCCATTTGAGAATATGACCCAATATGTCTATTCAACCATGCCTAATTTCATATTCTTCACAACTGACCAGATGATCTCAAAATATTATTTAAGAAGAATTGTTTCACACGTGGACTATTGGTGCACATGTACTTTTGTCAATGCTGCTGGATATCACTCACATTACATGATACTTTGGTGCGCAGCTGTATGTCGGTATGCATATAAAAATGCCATGGTATTTATGATGAAACATTTGATCTAAACAGCTACTTAGTCGCTCTGTGGTGTTTTAAACTCCTTATAAACTTACCAAGACCAAACATTCACTTATGTAACAAGCTAACGTCAATCCGTTGACAGTTTCAATTTTTCGATGGATTCAACTTCCTTATCTCAAGAGACAAGTATGTCCATGTGCTTCCTCTCAAATGACACTAAATGTGTTTTTCTGAACAGACGTGGATAGATGATTTCCTTAGAAGATAAATAGTTGCGTTTGTAAAATTTCCGGGATTCATTGTTATTCAACACCCGCAAATTTAGTTTAAAACTGACGACGTTTGCAAATAGAAAAGGATTTTTGGCATCTACGGGAATGCGTAAGTTAGAAAATGACAACAACAATAGTAAAATGTGAATCGGGCACGAATATTGGGAGAATCAAAACATTTTAATGTTGAAGCGGACCGAATTATGTATCCTTTCGCGGTGATTCGCCTCAGCCAATTGGCGGTTGTTCATTGCCATTTAACACTGGGAAATCCTTCAAATCAACCAATCAGAAACGAGTATTTCCCGAAGTCATGTTACAATTAACTATAAATGTCAATGTATCAAAGACATGTCAGATATATGCGTTTGTTGTGAAAGCATTTGAAGGTGAATAGATGATGTTTTTTTATGTAACCACAAATCGTTATTTGCTTGAGGGCTGTTGTGGTGGAAGAGAGATTCTTACAACTTCTGTCAGTCTTTGACAAAGGTCAAATCGGTAATAACGTGAAAATTTGTACTGCTTGTTTATAGATCAGAAATATGTTTACGGTGACAAATTGTTGTAACAAAGGCCCCTCATGCATTTAGGAAAGCAAATTTGAAAGCGAACTAATACAGTGAATGAAGTTGATAATTGAAAATATTCCTGTGACAGATCTCTCAGTTTATCGTGATAAAATAAAATAAATATGTATACAGCAGCAAGATAAAAACCTCAGTGGCCTTTTCACATATATAGAAAGATACATTGGAAATACACAATTTTAACTATTACAAACAAGTCAATCCCATCTACCGTTGTATTGCGACGCCTACGTAAAGGCAAAGGCAACGGGAGAGACAACCATTTAATCAGGTATGAGATTCAGTTCTACTTTTTTCATTGAACGTATTTATTTCCACCGTTGTTGTTGAAATATGGATAATATTTTCACTGGGATAATCTAATATGTCATAGCCAAATAAAATATAAATCTGCATTTAACAGAGCAGATTAAGAAATATGCCAGTATTGATCTGAGCAGGATATTAAATGACGTTAGGTGTTTAAGTTAAGTTAAGACTAAACTAGATTAGACATACCACTCTGCACTGAAATCCTCTCCCTCACACAATTACTAAATGTTTAGAACAAAGATGACCATCTGCTTGTTGTTAGCTTATATGCATGATCTGCATATACTTTTAACACTTTTCACATTATTGCTTAGGTGATATTCAACCGAAATCTAACCGGCTGAAAGTTAGACTTGAAGTTGGCTTTGTACATAGTATAATCTTGAAGTGGAAATTATGTCAAGTTGTTATGTGCTAGTGATGTGTGATACCCTCTATGGTCATTTGAATCTTTAATTTGAATAAACGGTTAGGTACTGCACATTTTTTTGTACACAACAATTTACATAGACTCACTTACATTAGTTTAGGTAGTCATGTCTTATGTTAGCTTGATTATAAATGTTACGTGTAATTTACAAAAGAAGTTTAAGCAAAACATAAACATCCACATCGACGAATTTCAAATAACAAATGTGAAGCTCGCAAAGGCTACTGATGAGGTAATCCTTCAGTTATCTATTAACCTTGATTAAAAGATGAATAGAACTCTCGAAGTTTATGCATATCAGTTAAAGATGTAATGAACCTTAACGTCTATGAAATGTATACATGATGGTTCATGCAAAAAGAACATGTAACGGAACAAATTGTACATTTATGTTATAGGAACAAAGTCACTACTTTGTACATTTTACTGTGATGTAAATGTCTCGTCAAAGCAAATTTATGGTTAAGATACATTAATGTTGAATGATGTATAAGTGCATAAAGCAAATGGAAGAGTACGTTTCTTTGTTGTGAAATGATTTATTTGTCAGCAGAGGATACATGTAGAGGTGAAAGCCATGTTTTAATATCTGCGTTGCATGTCGGGATAAATCTTGTAGCGTAGGTTATCTCCTTAGTATTTATCACAGTATCAGTTAATAAGTCGGTAGTCTTCTTCCTTTAGATGTCATCAAACCTTTAACTTGGTTTTAGGTGATAAATGCAAACATGAAAATGAAACGGATGTCAGATGAACAAAAGATGTATTTAGGGTAAATCAATGCTGATGTGTGTAAAGCACTGCAATGTGAATGGTGTCTCTATTTAACTTTACATTAACGTTGAGTGAAAAGTTATGGCGATAAAAACGAAGTGTTAAAAGTTTGTCCCTTTTGTTTTATTGGTTTATTATCGTCCATTGAATATAGTTAAAAGGAAAGGATAAGTTGAGATTGAAATATTTGTCTTGATATATATTATTTATGAAATGTTGTAGTTTTGGTTATGCCTTAGCAGCCACTTGACATACCCTTGATACAAAATGTTCATCAATATATCTCAAACCTTGATATATAACTTCTTTGATGAACGTCAGAAAAAGAATTTATGTCTATCAATTTATAATGTGATTCATTTAAGGACTTAATGGCAGTCTGTAAATGTGCAATTGGATTAAAAATTTGAAACTGCGAAATAAATTTAAGAACGATATACATTGTTCATAGAGATTGATGTGAATGCAAACACTCATATAGATTAGAACCCAGTCACATGACACGTAATACTTTAAATTTAGCTCAGCACATTAGAAATTGAAGAAAAGTTTCAAGAAAAGTTTCAATCATCTTAGATATCAAACTGCTACAGGGCTCTCGATTGATTAATTACATCTGTAATATTATGTTATCTGTCACGTTTAAGAGAACCTATTATTTACTCTGATGAAATTATTGATAACAAAAGGTGCCATACTAATTTTAATCACATTCAGCTTATACGTCTTCATGTATAAGTTCATGTTTGACACCTTGCTGTTCATCAGATCTTCACTAAAATGGTACTTTGATGTCAAATTAATGTTAATATTTCATCGACGTTACCTGAAAGGAATTTCAATAACCAAATATAAATGTAAAGTACAATTATTGTACCATTTCGTGTTCGTTATTCTCAATTTTAATAACGAAACAAGCGAAACAAGCTTCAAATCAGGATAAACTGTGAATGATATTTAAAGGCAAATGCCATGACAAGCCCCGTACGGCAAATATATGAAAACCGTGTGTTAGACTAAAGGACTAGACTAACTCATCGGGTTGATAATTAGCTAAGCACGCCTCCTTACTTTCAAATTTTCAACAAAGGTAAGTTTAAGAGTTCCTATGTGAAATTATTATTTTTGAATTCTAAAAATGTCGGTATTTTTCAATACACAATATTTTGAGTCCGATTTTTAAAGGATTCAAAAATACACTAAATACATAAGGTAAAATTGTGCTGCATGCATGAAACATGTCGCTATCACACAAGGATACATTAAGAAAATGAGAATTTTCAGAAATCTGTTAATAAATGATCATCAAACGATGTTTTAGAAGCAACTCCTCAAACATAATCCATACAAATAAATTTATCCATTTATACATATCTCTACTGTCAAATTGTGTCAGTGATATTAAGTGTACACCTCCTTTTTAGGCAACAAGATGCATTCTGATAAAAACATTAAATATTAATATACTTTTAATTTTCACCTGTAGTCATTGAGTGTCAAATTTAAATTCACACTTTCGTTCACAGTCCAAGTTTGATGTTCAACAGGTCGAACTTATCATGACATCTTAATGCAATGTTACATCTGTTTGGGTTTTAGCAAAATGTTTCAAGGTCACTGTGCAGTGTTTATTATCGGACTTTTGATTTGAAAAACGTAAAAGCATCCTTTTTGAGAATTCAAAGAACGATTGATACTCTTTGACAACAAACGAAATACCAACATTTACTCATTAAAGTTACTTTATGTTTAATGTCAAAGTATCGAAAGATTCCATTGATCAATGGTATCGTGTTCCTATTCGTAAGAGGCAATTATTTCTCACATCTATCACTCAAAATAATCTAACAACTCACTCCAATGCATTGGATTGACTGATTTTCATTCGGAAGAGATTCGAAAAAGGTTTGACTGACAGTTATTTCTTGTTTTTGCTTCACATCATTGTTTATGGTTTCGAGCTAACTTTCTATCATTTATCATGCAATGAATAATAACACAGAAGATAATTTATTTTCTTAAAAAAAGTTAAACTTTAATGTCTATGCCTTTTATTTTGTGTGCAAATTATTCTGAATCAGGGATATGGTTTACAATTCATTCATAATGATAAAAGGTTCTTTTATTTGCTTATAGAGTTTGTACACAACTTACACTGACAAAGACATGACAAACCAACTGCTCGACATTCAAAGTCAGAATTTTAGTTTCAAATATCAAATATCACTTCTATGACGTTTGCACTGTGTATATATTTTCTTCCCGTGTTAATTATTTCAACTGTTAGAATTATCTATAAGTAAACTTAAATATTTCGAGTCATCATTTCAGAGAAGCTCATTCATCTTGCCACAACAGTGCATTTCCTTCTGCCTTTGGTCCAACAACATTTTAAAGAGCTAGGCGTATTCAAATATGCTCATGTAGCATACTTATTTCTCAATAGACGCCAAGCACATTCTTTTATATGAAACTTGACGCAAATAATTATCATTGTTGAAGTGTGAAGACTATTGAAATAACTTCACTTCACTGCGTTCATTGTGTTGCAGAAATCTAACTGCTAACTAATACTAAAATATGATATTGAAGATTTTCAAAGTTCATGCAAATGATGCCAAGCTTAGTTTAAAGGGACGGAATATTAGTCTGAGAAGACACTTCCTGTAACAGATCATGCTTGAGATGAGACCTTGTATAAATGTATTGACAACGTGAATGTCATATATTTGAAATTACTAGATGAAGATGGAAATCATTTTTCATGAAAGAACATCCTTATTTGGAACTAATGGAAGTGGAATTCTACTTATGTCCGATTATTAATTTTTAACAGGCAAACAAGAGTACAAAAGGTAATGCATGCGCAAGTTTAAATGGAGAAAAAGGAGTCGGTACTAACCGAAAATAAAGGTTTGAAATGGTTGTTACTCTCTGAATGAAAGACCCGAATATGGCTTTAAATGCAACTTGTTTTGACTGCATTAATTCCTGTTTAAAAGTTCCATTGTTATAGCCAATATTTGCCCTATAAGACAATAGTTTCTCATGAACCGAAGGGCAATAGAAAAGCGTTAAATGTCTAGTCATTTGGTTTTTTATTATTCTTTTTTGATGAAAATAATAATTGTTAATCTATCCAAATATTTGAATTTATCTTGCCATTAACAATCAGATAGACGTATTCCATTTCAGCGATATGTCCTGTTTTGATGTAATTCACAGTACAAGTTGCGTCACGTTTTACTTAACAAAATAAATTACTCAATTTGCAGATAAATCATACAATGATATATTCATTTTGACAATTGAAGATGTTTAGTACAAGTCAATAGTCAATTAGATTGTGATGATTTAGATAAATTCAAACATCTTATAAGGCGATCCATTTAGTGACTTCTTATTACCGTCAGCATCCCTCCACACTGGACAATTTCGTGCTTAATGGCAATTGAGATCTAAGTGCATTCTTAGTGCATTCACTGTCCGTGTCATTGAAGCCAGATAGTAAACAGGTTTGCTGTCACTCTGGGCGTACTGTTAGTTGAAGCATACAGTATGGAAAACAGTTTGCAAGTTTGATTTCTTACACTGATAACCCTTTCCTAAACCACATTTTACACATTATAACCGCCCCAAAAAAATCTGCATCTTGATTTGAAGGCGTTATAATTTTTTTTCCACTTTGAAACTGTCGTTTTTGTGATAGTCATGTATTATATAAATGATATCAGAGAATTCCAATTGATGCATAGTCTTCCCCAATCAATATGTTTGCTAAAACAGATCTTAAACTTATTCAAAGTATGTTTACAAGAGAAACCACTTAACATTAATGTTTTCACTGGACTTCAAATTAAAGCGGCGAGGAGATAATGATTATGATGGGATTACATACAGATATGTATTCTCTGCCTTACTTCAAAAGCAAAGAGCAAAAAAACACGCCAATTTTAGTGTACTTTATTATTTTATTATAATTACAGACATGTTTGGAACAATTGTTTTTATTTCCGTTTCAAAATATATGTTTAGAGCAGGTATACAGAACAATCTTTTCTCCGACCAGGTTCTTTTAACTGTGCTCTCCTTTCTCATGTGGTTTTCATATCTTCACAATCAATGTCAATTTGTTTCAAACTCACCTATCCGTGTGTGGCATGTACCTGGGTTTCAGGGCTTACTGAGTTCTGGAAATAACCTGTTGTGTACTGGCTGCAAGCCAATGTCTCTATGTTTTCCCTGTATGTATGTTCTTGTTATACACTGTTTTTACAATTGTAATATTCAGTATCATTATGCTATTTAAATATCAACCATTCGTTGGTGTCAAATATATAGAGATTATTACCCGAGGAAGTGTGCCATATGACCTTTACGAAACGAGTGTGAATTTTTGTATTACCCGAGCGAGAGCGAGGGTTATACACAAATTTGCACGAGTTTCGTAAAAGTCATATGAGGCACTTCCGAGAGTAATAATTTCTTTATTACCGATTCTATTCCGTTTTACCATCTTAGAAATATCAAAGAAACTTGCCGCTTTCCTTGCGACGACTGACAACAGCGACGTCACGAACAATGATGTTATGACGTCACAGGCGAAAATATACGGGAACTCGCGCTACAACAATCGTTGCTAGGCAAAAGTGATATGTACACTAGTGCTCATATTGAAAATATGTCACAACGCGATCACCGATCTCCATGTAAATTTCTCACTATCAAAGTTATGAACCCCCATCCTTCTTTCGCACTCGTTTCTCTTGAACGGGGAGGCGAAATTTCAAATGATTTATACCATTGCAAAGGGCGAAAAACCAGCTTCAATCCAATGTGTCATTTGTACATTTGAACGAAAAAGTAAAGAAACGGTAAACGATGCGACATCTGTCTCAAATATCAAGTTTTATCTCGAGATGACTGAGAGTACTTGTCTTTCAGCATTGATATATCCCGAACTAATAAAGATATGTTCATATTCTTTCCACCAGTGTGTAGAGGAGAGAATTGTCTAAATTTTCATTTATATTTTGGTTATGAGCACGAAAACGTATAGAAATGGTGAGCGATGCGACATCTGTCGCGAATAACACATTTTCCATCAGAATGGGCAATGCCAATGCGCCCTTTTTACATGTACCTCCCGAACCAATAAAGATATCGGCATATCTCTTTCAGTGTGTAGAGGGGAGAATTGTCTTTATTTGCATATATTATTTAATCATGAGCATGAAAAAGTAAAGAAATGGTGAGCGATGCGACATCTGTTGCAAATATCAAACTTTATCTCAAGAAATAGATAATTTAGCTTAATACTCGTTTACTGTTGATATTTTTTATCATGAGGTATTACACAAAGTATTTGTGTCTATAACAAGCGCATCCATTGAAGTATAGTATGTTAACCCTTACGATGCGGCTATATATTTTTGCTCTACTAGCCCACGTGGCGACATTGTTTTGTCCGGTGCCAGCCACTGTTATATCCTGATTGCACCGCTCACTGAATATTTTTATGTAGCGAGTCCCGTGCCTTTTACAACAATTGGTGTATCTATTTTCGCGGATCCCTGATTTTTATTTAGAGCCTTGGAAAATGTTTATTTATGCACACACAATAATTCTTTTTACATGGACTTCTAGATGTACTGTGCCTCTTATTTTTTCCCCCACAGTCATCAAAAGAAAGTCTTTATTTCCTCCTTGCCGCTTCTATATTTTAGACATATGATACATGGAAATAAAGACAATTCTTTTCACTACATAATGATGTAAAAATTATAGAATTATCTCTAATGGTTCGTGAGATATGAATGCCGCAAGGTGCGCGAGGTAAATGAAAGTTATATTAGCGATAGCCGGAGCGCAACTAGCGCGTGTGAACAATGTCTTATATTTCGCTTGCCGCTTCTTCATTCCTGTCCGCGCATAGACATATGATACATGGAAATAAAGACAATTCTTTTCTCTACAAGTTGATATAAAATTATAAAATTATCTCTAATGGTTCGTGAGGTATGAGTGCCGCAAGGTGCGCGAGGTAAATGCAAGTTGTATTAGCGATAGCCGGAGCGCAACTAGCTAATTTCTGAACGAAATTGACTGTTTGCGATCAATGTTTTGATAGATTCCTATTGTTTATATATTTATCTTACATTCCTGAAAAAAGTGCATAATTCTAAATCCAACTTTGAGTTACCGCCCTTTGAAAATGACACCTTGTACTAAGTCGTCCAGTTTTGAACGTTTATAGAAAAAAAACTATATAAGATACAGTCTTTGAATTATTCAAGTGCAATGCCCAATGCGCCAGCTACAACATACCAAAGTTACAGCACTTTAGTGCAAGTATCTGCAGAGAAAAAGATCTTCAAAGGTGCATGGGGTCCGGAAATTCTGAAAAGTTGAAAAATCCAATATGGCGGCAAAACCACGTGACCTACGACTTCGCACCCTCTCAGAGAAAAATCATGAAATTCTTTGGTCACGTTTTTGTTTTATCTGCATTTGAAAATATCTTTTTTCTACAACACAGCAAACTTTGAAGGTTTAGCTACACATAAACAACGCATTATGCAGTATGCATTATTCATGGCATAGATAAACATGTCAGGAGTCAGTCCTGAAAATTTCAGCAAGTTCTGCTGACGCATTAAGCTTCAGGAGCATGTTTAGCAATTTCTGACATTCTGTTGTATATATATTTGTCTACCATTACTGAAAAAATTGCATAATTCTGAGTCCAACTTTTTGAGTTACCGCCCTTTGAAAATGGCACCTTGTCCTAAGTCACCCAACTTTGAACGCGTATAGCGCAAAAACTATTTAAGGTAGAGTCTTCGGGTGAACTATCGTTTAATGTCCAATGCCTCAGCTATGACATACCAAAGTTTCAGCTCTCTGTTGCAAGTATCTTCAGAGGAGAAGATTCTCAAATGTGCATGGGGTCCGGAAAATTGGTCAAGTTGAAAAATCCAATATGGCGGCCAAACCACGTGACCTACGATTTCGTCCTGATTGCCTTTTTTTAACTCTCTAGCTGCATTTTGAAAAAAAATCCCATGTTAATTTTTCGAAATTGGATTCGACCTTGACCTTTTATTTGTCGACCGATTTCGCCCAAAAGCTTATTAGACCCTCTTCTCATAGAGGGCTATCAGTGTACAAAATTTTGCTGTTATAGCATTAGCCGTTTTTGCTAAACGCTGTCCACAAAATCGGTGCAATAATAATAATAAAACACGCCAAAAACAATAAGGATTCAGCCTGAAAGGCTGAATCCTTAATTAAAAGCAACTCTAGGAATCACCAAAGCTTTCTCTTTTCATGAGAATGTCGCTACAAATAGCTGTTTGACAAGTAAACACATGCTAGTTAATTGAAGCTTTGTAAAGATTATCATTTCAAGCTGGAGAAAAAGTGAAATTGAAAGCACCTTTTTTCATTAAATAGTCAGATTACCTGGAGCATGTTATTACTACCTTTTCAAATGTAAGGTTAAAATGATTCCAGAAGGTCACTTTAGCATCAAAATACCCAATTTCATCAGCATGAGGGATGGAAATGCAGCGATCCTCGTACAATAACAATACTTTGTGTGTTTCTAAATAGCTGAATTATTTTGCAATACATCTCACTTTTCAAATTCAATGACATGAATTACTTCGGTATATGCTGGTTTTTGAGTCATGTTTGAGACCGCCTTATAAGTACCAATTCTAACATGCTTACAATTCATAAAGCCTACAACATCAAAACCATAGAAAAAACATACGTAACCTTCTTTCCTGATATTTAAACTAGATGCTAAGGAATGTAAAAAAGACAGCACATCTAGTCAACAGTGATCACTTTTTAAAATTTTCATTGTGATCATCTCAAATAGGTTTCGTGTTACGGAACTCGATCTTACATTGTCACAACTAATATTTTGTTGTCTTTGTCAACTGTTCTAGTATCAATCGAATTCAACAGAATGAAGATCTCAGAGAATATGATTGTTTAAGAATCTGGGAAGGAACCCTTTTGTACAAGTTTCTTAGATGTATTGACGAGTGAGTGAGTGAGTGAGATGGTGTGTAACGTGTTTTGAACAATATTTCAGTTATTAAACACGTGGATGTTGCCATCCAAAAGAGAGTCGACAGATCAGGGAGAAAATGGATCGATAGGATGAGGGGAAAGACGGAAAGAAAGGCATAGTAAGAGATAGAAAGCAGGTTTTAGAAGGACTCACATTTGGTCTGGCTTCTATCCGTCGACCTGTCCAGCTTGGGTGACCCTACCAGGAGCATGGAAGCTCCAGCTGGCATAGCTCTCGGGGTCGCAGAAGCACACAAACCACCACACCACGATAAGGTAATGAGTCCAGTGGTGGATGTATTGAAGAGATAATTGACATATCTTATCATGCATATATGGATTTAATATTCGTAAAATAAATCAGGAAGTTGATGTCTCTAAAGATTTTACAAGACAGAAGTGACATCAAGGTCATGTACACATGCCAGTTTTGATGAACCGCTTAGACCTATCTGGCAACAAAGTCGAGGTTAGTGGATGTTTAAATGTTTGTAACCAAGTTCTTCATTGTGATGGTAAAAGGAGGTTTTGTATCCGACATATTTACGTCCTCGAAATAGCTAAGTGACTGAAAGCTTTATCATACGTTTGCCACACTCATCAGGTCGTCACGGTTCAACAACAAATATGTTCCTCCTAATTACTTCAACAAGGTATTTCGCATCAGCTTACAAGATCAACATATTCTTATTGTTTACAACTAAAAATAGAGTAATTGTGTGTATTGGTCTCTCCTAGTTCTTTTAGCTTTGAGAGTACCACACAGAAGTCTTGAGAAATAGAAAGCAAACAATAAAGGTGTTATGCTATAGAAGCCTTTTTGAATACCGACTCATGCTGACTGAAGTCTTGATAAATTGCTGGGGGTGAGGGAGTGGCTACCTACTTATCCACAACCAGGATTAGTTGATAATACCTTAAAGTGAGATTTATTATTCCAGAATCTTATGTTACATATAAAAAAACCATGCAAATATGATTTACAGATAACATATAGGAACTGAATGGTCAACAGCAAAGACACTGTGTCAGATAACTCTTAAACTGCACCTTTGACAAACTTGGTATTATTATCACAAAGCAATAGAGCCAAACGTCTTTTCTGTTTTATGTTGACCGCTGTAAGAAGTAAGAGTCGGTAATAATTGGATGGTTAAGAGCCAGTTCTACTTCTACTTTCCAATGATTGATACGTGATACATACAACTCTCAACAGTTGATCTTATGTCACAAGAATATTTAAGTTTATGATCATTCATATTCATTGTCTTGTTCCGTCTCGTGCAGCAACAAAATACGAAATGTGTCTACAATGCTGCGCCCTATACAAGAAAACGATTCGTTAGTTATTGTATACAAGTTTGCAATCAGCCAGTTCTTCTTCCACTTTGTATTGCCTCAAAGGTTTGATAAGTGATATTCCAACGGATGTTCCTTAATGAAAACTTATCATTTTGGTTACAAAATATATTTGATTAATCATTCTAATCTGAAATTTCTTTCAAAACTATCACACTTCTTGTCAGAAAACCTTGATAAAAAATGCTTAGATTTAGTTTGAAGGCAAACTGTAAGTGAGGTTAAATGGTGTTAGCACAATTACTGATAACAAAAGAGTTTATCATGAGTGAGAAAAGAAGTGTCCACATCTTGTTTGAAAATAATCATATATAGTATAGTCAGTAAACCAATTTCTAATATCCTACAAGCTTGACTATGACCTGTTCTCATAAACTGTGAAGGTACAGTCTGTTGACATTTGCACTTAAACTAAGTCACACTCTGTTGAATCTTAGATTGGTATGTTGACATTTGCACTTAACATTACTCAGTCTGTTACATTATATATTGGTTTGCACTTTGTACTATAAGTAAGTTATATGATCTATACCATGTCAGGTTCATGTGTCAAAGTTAATACCTCATTTGCAAGTGTGATTAAGGAACTGTGTAGAACAAGGTATACCAAATACTGGTTAAAGATTTCATGTTGGACACTGTAACGAATGATGGAAATGAAGTGAACATGAATTATTAATTAAGTATTATGGTGACAAATTTCTCTTGAAAAAGCACTGGGAAATAATGATACTTGCTAAAATGTCAATCACTCCTGTTTGAATGCTTTAATGGAATCGTTTGAAAACAATTTAACATGTTTAGAAGATATCATGATAATCTATTATTTAAGCTTGTTATAATATCACATTCTATTTCCAGCTTGGTTCTCTTACTTGCAAAAATTTAAAGATTTTTATAAGATAGGTTTTTAATTTGGATTTAGATTCTTAACACCAGAAAGGTTATTTTAATACGTTTTTTCTTTTTGTTATAAAATTATATAATTTTTCAAAATAGAAACTTTCATTTTAATTTGTGAATATTGTTGCATGGATATAAATTATTTTGTATGAATCGTTGTGAATTGAGAAAAATTATAAATATTAAAGTCATTTTTCTCTCAAATATAGCTATGGTTATAGGAATTGTTTTATGGTGAAATTAACAATTTAAATTACTTAGATTGATTTCTTAAATGCATATCACTTGATATAATCATTCATGTATAATCAGTCATTGATAAATCTCTCAAACTTACCTTAGACCAATTAAGTGGTGGGCAAACGCCTAATTTGTAAGTAAGAAAAACGCTCTTGATTGGTTAATTAAGTCATCGTGATATGGGCAACTATGATACAATTACTGATATTATTCATTTTTTATGTTAAATAGTTATTATATACATGTAGATATATTCACTGTATATACATACAAAAACTAGCAAAAGCACTTCCAATTTTTCTAACGGAACAATACTATAAATGGTCTAAATTTTCAGGCAAACAATCACTGATTTTCCATGGAACAGTCATCTAGCAGTGTAGAAACGAAAACTTCAATCAAAATTCAATCAACTTAAACGAAACTATAAGTGTTACTGAAACTGTCTCTGGATAAATGTTTTACAACCGCTTGCTATTGTGTAGTCAAAATTCAAGTAAGCTTCTCATTGAAAATCAAAGTCGATATTTCTTGCCGCAATGTGATAATTTTCATTCTTTTGAGTGTAAATTTGAATTTTTAGTAAATGTCCTGATAGCAAACGTAAGCGGTAAAAGCCTTATTAAACTTCAAATTCACTAGTTATAAATCTATCAAAAGAAAACTGCACAAAGAAACACAGATCACTGTTAAAGATAGTGACTTATCTAAAGGGAGAAGATTTTAAGATTGTAGGCATTTTCTAGACTGTTGATGAAACACGTCTGCAAATTCAATGTCCTGCTAGTCTCCTTTAATGTGTGATAATCAGATTCTTTGTGTATGAATGTTAACTCGGGATGAAATTGTAAATTTTGACAAATTGTGTAGTTTGAACCAAATGGCAAGAGTAAAACATTTCTCACTCTTTCTCATATTGTTTTCATATAATGGATTTTTGGGTCAATAAAAAGCAATGGTTTTATCTAGAGTTGTCAATACATAAAAAAAACAACAAATATTCCAAGAGCACCCAATTTGTACAAAATAGGGGGTGCTTAATTCAATGTATCTGTATATATGTAACGTGCAATCTAGGAATGATCACAATCTGCAGATTGTGAGCTCACAATCTGCAGATTGTTCGAACAATCTAGGAATATTTTTCATTCTTAGATTGTTTAAACAATCTGCAGATTGTGAGGCCTGCACAATCTTGGAATGATCACAATCTAGGAATTATTTGTGTCAAACTGACTGAGTAGCGTAGTCCGTTCCCAGATTGTGATGGGCTATAAGCGGTAATCTATCTTCATTTTATGGAGTATAGAGATCGATTCCTAGATTGTGAGGTGCTCTTGGAGCTGGACTTGGTGTCCCTCTGCTGGGGCAGTGTGGTCTATTCCAAGATTGTGAGGGGCTTTGTACGCGACTTTGACACTTACTGAATAACTGTAAGGGACGATTCCCAGATTATGAGGGGGTGTTAACCCGACTTTGAGTCCTACTGGTAGACTATGAGACACGATTTCCAGATTGTGAGGGGCTTTGTACGCGACTTTGAGACTTAATGAATAACTGAAAGGGACGATTCCAAGATTGTGAGGGACTTTTAACCGATTTTGAGTCCTACTGGTCGACTATGAGAGACGATTCCCAGATTGTGAGGGGCTTTGTACGCGACTTTGACACTTAATGAATAACTGTAAGGGACGATTCCCAGATTGTGAGGGGCTATGTGTGCGTCTTGAGTCTTTATAAACAAGTTTGAGAGACGATTCCTAGATTGTGAGGGGCTTTGTACGAGACTTTGAGTCCCACTGATCGAATTTGAGAGACGATTCCCAGATTGTGAAGGGCTTTTAACCCGACTTTGAGTCCTACTGGTCGACTATGAGAGACGATTCCCAGATTGTGAGGGGCTTTTAACCCGACTTTGAGTCCTACTGGTCGACTATGAGAGACGATTCCCAGATTGTGAAGTGCTTTTAACCCGACTTTGAGTCCTACTGGTCGACTATGAGAGACGATTCCCAGATTGTGAAGTGCTTTTAACCCGACTTTGAGTCCTACTGGTCGACTATGAGAGACGATTCCCAGATTGTGAGGGGCTTTGTACGCGACTTTGACACTTACTGAATAACTGTAAGGGACTATTCCCAGATTGTGAGGTTTTTTTTTACCCGACTTTGAGTCCTACTGGTCGAATATGAGAGACGATTTCCAGATTGTGAGGGAATTGCACGCTACTTGGAGACTTAATAAATAACTGTAAGGGACGATTCCCAAATTGTGAGGGGCTATGTGTGGGTCTTTGAGTCTTTATAAACAATTTTGAGAGACGATTCCTAGATTGTGAGGGGCTTTGTACGCGACTTTGAGACTTAATGAATAACTGAAAGGGACGATTCCCAGATTGTGAGGGGCTATGTGTCGGTCTTTGAGTCTTTATTAACAATTTTGAGAGACGATTCCTAGATTGTGAGGGGCTTTGTACGCGACTTTGAGACTTAATGAATAACTATAAGGGACGATTCCCAGATTGTGAGGGGCTTTTTACGCGACTTTGAGTCTTACTGATCGACTTTGAGAGACGATTCTCAGATTGTGAAGGGCTTTGTACGCGACTTTGACACTTAATGAATAGCTGTAAGGGACGATTCCCAGATTGTGAGGGGCTTTGTACGCGACTTTGAATCCCACTGATCGATTTTGAGAGACGATTCTTAGATTGTGAAGGGCTTTGCACGCTACTTGGAGACTTACTGAATAACTGTAAGGGACGATTCCCAGATTGTGAGGGGCTATGTGTGGGTCTTTGAGTCTTTATTAACAATAATGAGAGACGATTCCTAGATTGTGACGGGCTTTGTACACGACTTTGATTTCTACTGATCGACTGATCGAGTTTATAAATACATAGGATGAAGAGAAAAAAGTACATACGGATTAAAGTACATGTAACGTTTCATTATAAACGTGCTAAAATATACATGTCAATAAAAAGAAATATGATACATTGAATTACAATAAAATGGGAAATTACAGGAAAATAAATTATAGAATAATTCACAGCAGAAAGGTCACAGTAAAAAGTCACAAACTATATCATATGTTGAACAAAAGAATTTTACAATATTATACAAGATTAGAAGATTAGATGTGTTTGCTTTGTGCTGACAAAAAGTTAGATGGTGTTATGTACTGTAGCTTAGTATGACCTTGGCTATGATTGTAAGGTGGTTCTGTAAAATAGTAATTCCCACATCAATGCGGTTTTTTGTTTAGAAGAGTGAGAAGAATCCTCTCTATTTTCAGGTATTTGATTTAAACAGTATTTTATTTCCACAACAAGACAGTTATTCACAAAAATGAAATGTGACATACAAAATGAAAGGAAATAGGATCAGCAAACAGGCAAAAATAGCCTATATAAATGCTTCTCCTAAAATACACTTACAGAACAATTATATGACTACATTTATGGAAAATACAAGAAAATGTAAGTAAACATGATAAATTTAACTCAAATTTGCATTTGGTACCGTATTGATATTGGAAACTAAGAAAAACTATTGGTCTCATTCATGTAATGATAGACTGAATTTATTAAAGTTTCGTTTTCATTCTTTGACAAAGATTCGTCGCCGCTTAGAATAGTTTTTAAGTTGAAATTTTTTTGGAAAATGTATTCATTTACTCTAAGAGAATCATATATTGGGCATTTTAGAAAATAATTAAAGGTATCAGGTATTTATTTATTGTTGAATTTAGTGTATAGATTTATCTTAAGTCATGGAGATTAAAGTATCAAAGTTTACTTATTTACGTTGCTTTCATTTCCTGAAAAAATATTTAAGTATTTTATTTCATAATTCCATTTAATCATCAAATGCTGTCTATACCAATCGACCAGTAAAATGTAGAAACTCTCACCTAGGATCTACACCGTCGCCAAAAATGACCAATTGTAGTGTTAATCAGTCCTTTGTGCTATCAACTAGAAGTGTTAAATCAATACGAACCGTGACATATTCAAAATGGACAAATATATATATGTTTTGGTTAAGATGTGTGATCTAATGAAAAAATATGCTCTTGCTCTTTTTGATGAGTTATAAAATGTTGTGACATTTGATTTAAACAGTATTTTATTTCCATATAACATATACAAAATACACAACATTCAGAATATATATACAATAGGGAAAAGGATAAGCAAACAGGCAACAAATGCCTATATAAATGTTTCTCCTGAAAAACATAAAACGATTCAAATATCAAATGTATTGGTGGAAATACAAAATTTGCAATTATTCATAGAAAACTCAAATTAATATTCAACTTTGTCTACATGTACATTTGCATTTGGTACAGATTTAAGTAGAGAAATTTAAAATCGGTTGGTATCATTTATGAAATGGTATATAGATATTAATAGGGATTCATGAGCATTCTGTGACAAGGATTTGTCGTCGCTTAGAACAGATTTTAATGTTATACCGTTTTTAACAAAGTATTGATTTGATCGGAATCTATCATATAATGGGCATTTAAAAAAATATAAAAGGATCCTCCCGAATGTTTCCACAAGAACAGGCACGGCTTTTTGACAACCCTCTATCAGATAAATGTGAATTGAGATCGCTACAACCGAGGCGCATCCGGCAAAGAAGAATTTGACTGCGTCTTGGACCATGAGATGTAAAGTCTTATCACATGAAATCAAAGTTTTAAATTGTGACATTTTAACTGCTACTTACAAAATTGTTATACAACATGCATTTATATGTGACATTTTATTTTGATATAATTTCACACTCTGAAGTTTACACATATTCCCGAACGTTGATTGGTCTAGGGCATGGTCATGTGATCTAAGTTTCGTCGATTCATTTCCGATGAACTCACAAAAAAAGTGTTCATACTTGTGTGAACGTTCACCGGAACTACTTTAATTCTTCGCCCAACACCAAATCAAATGTTATCAATATTTTTACCAATTAAACTATAATGATTTTAATCATATCAATTTTTGCTAAGTAGAAATCTAATGTATTTTGATTTTTTGATGTAAAAACATTCATCGTATCATTTGCTTTTAATAATAAGCTAAACAATTGATGAAGAATAAATCTGATCAGAGGCATTTACGTGTTAGTGTCCCTGATCTGATCGAGAACGGAACGAGATGCATCCACTGATGCTTTATTATTTGACATTACGATCAATATAGGGTTCTGTACGCCGTAACTAAGACAACCATATACTCACGATGTATACACCAAAGACGAAAGAGTGCTGATAGAGCAGTTAATATAATAAAAAATACCACTTTTGTTTACATATTTTGACGAAGATACCCCTGCAAATGGCGGCCAGCATGACAGTGAAGCGACGTTATGCATATGGCAGATAACTCTGATCTCCCGTCCTTGCGCGAAGAGATTTTATCATAGTGTGCGCTTCATTTAGCATATCGTAGTATAGCGTGTTCTCTAATTATACAGAACATTGACAAATTCTGATAACATTCAGATTGTTTCCAAATTGGGATTATTTTTGTCGTATGTCGCAGTGTTAGACTACTCGTTCAAAGGACAAAAAGGTTTATATCAATCCGCCGTTCCATTCCATATATGGTGCGAAATTATAAGAATTGAATGTCAGTTTGTGTGTTTGCACTGGAAAATGAACGATGTCAAAGCTACATTCAAACTCTCATGTGAACCCGCTCGCAAGCTCGCTGGGTTCACACGAGTTTGAATGTAGCTTTGACATCGTTCATTTTCCAGTGCAAACACACAAACTGACATTCAATTCTTAATTGTAATGCAAAAAGGTGATATAAACAAGCAAGAATACATTCATGATAGAAATATCGTATGTGTATCATTTCCTCAAAAACGTGATATGGTGTTACTGTTAAAATAGCTAAATGTTATTATTATCGATTGGCTTCGGCGACAATCCATAGAATCGAATTTTCTATATGCTTAGTTGAAGCTAAACTTAAAGATATCTTTTAAAAATATTTCCACTTTAAACTGATGAAATAGTTTTATCTATCAATAATAATTTATACCGTGTCATGTTATATAATTAGACCAGCCGTCTGACGGTTCTTCAGATGGTTATCACAACAACGTGTCACTGTGTCGTGTCCATGTCTGACTTGAGCTGCAATCTCGCACAATCACACCAACTTCCTCCTTCTAATTGAATGTATATTCATTTCAAGTACATTTGTTGGCTGATTTGAGCATTTGAGGATTAATCATTGACAAGCATTTGCCACAGAGATCACAAGATTACACATACATGTAGTTGTAAGATTATGACATTTCATATAGAAATGATAAAAATTTTATTCAAAATTTCAAAATAAGTTTTGAATGATATAGTCAAATGTGAAGTCTTTGATCAAATACATGTATTGTTGGCACATGTCACTGCTCTATCGAACTGGCCTTTCTTCATTCCGCCAAATCAAGTTTCTTAAATTAAAATCCTAAAGAATATGAATTTGAAGTATATCTAAAATGATAACCAGTAAATGTCAAAGACGGTAAACAGAGTACAGTATTCTCAAGAAACTGCAATGAAAATTTTTTAGTACCAACAATTTATTTGTGCCTTAAAAATTGGCTCTTAAAAGGTATTTACTTAGGTAAAACAATTCTAAACACTGAAAAAGTAATACAGACGGGCGTTAATAATGATAATAAGGTTTACTGCTAACTATCCTTTCCATCAGACAATATATTTTCGATCACTGATTTCAATATTCTAAAATCTGTCTTTCAAAAGATACACACATAGCCGTTCACAATCCCAGGATTTTACCGTAAAATTAAACAGTTCTTGTTTCTAAAAAATATGCACACATTCCTTCACAACCTCGGAATCACCCAATACACCATTTCGTGAACAAAGAAAATAGCTCACAGTCCTTCACAATATTGAAATGGACAACACCCCCCTCTTGTTGATAAACGTTGCGACAGTAATCTGACAGATATAGTATTAGAGATGGGGGAAGTTAAGGATATATTACTCTCTGTTGATACAACTAAATCAATCGGCCCTGATAAAATCGGAAACAAAATATTAAAAAGCTGTGCTAACTCACTAGCTCCCGTTTTAACTAAACTATTTAATCTTTCTTTAAATGTGGCTAAATTTCCTACTTCTTGGAAAGAAGCGAATATAATTCCTATTCACAAAACCGGCAGCATATACGACCCTGCAAACTATAGACCAGGGCCTCCTTTCACAAAGCAACCTTATCTCTAAGGTTAACCTTATCTCTAAGATTTCAACCTTAGGCCTTTACTAAGGTTGACGTCGTCTTTCACAAAACAACCTTAGCTAAGGTTAACCTTACGTAAGGTTGGCATGACCCAGTCTTAGAGCTGCTAAGGTTGATATTTAGTTCCAATAAAAATGGCGACTGCTTTCATTATTTGCGAAGAGATCGAGCGTAGCTTTAAGAGACAGAGGATATTCCGGGACAGGACGATGCAGCTCGATGATCTCGCCGATTCGGAGCTGTTTTCACGTTACCGGATGCCGAGACATGCAATTATGACACTCGTAGAGCTAGTCAGGCCTCAGCTAGAGAGACCCACCCAGCTTTCCAACCCCCTCTCCCCAGAGACGCAGGTGCTCCTTACTCTAAAAGGTACTTGGGGAAAGGAGGTTTCCTGTCCGAGATCGGCGACCTACATGGAGTATCCGAGGCAAGTGTGAGCAGGGCTTTCCACGATACCGTACGGACCATAAACGGCAAATTAGACAATATTTCATTCCCCTGGACGAAAGAGGAACAAGAAAGAACCAAACTAGGTTTCTGTGCCATTTCTGGCTTCCCTAAGGTAGTTGGTTCAGTTGACGGGACGCTGATACCTATCAAACGACCGTCTGTGAATGAGGAAATGGCGTTTGTGTGTCGAAAGGGGTATCATGCAATCAATGTGCAGGGAGTTTGTGATTCTGAACTCAGGTGAGTCCCTCTCAAAACCATCACCAATTCTATCAGATATGAATATTATTTGGCCCTATTTTGAATTTAATATTTTGCCGACGAGCGTTACACTCGTATCATTGTTTACTTTAGCAACGTCCTTGACCTTATAACTAAACAGTAGTACTTTCCAGTCGACTTTGTTAATACTAGACTTGAAACAATCCATATTGATTCATTTAACTATTCTAAATAAAATATTATTCTTCGAAGTCGATTGTGCATCTTTTTTTAATGTTTTACGAATTTATGAATAATAACTTAAACCTTTATTTCAAAGAATTCATGTCCTGATAAAAATGAAGCACCCTTAAAATGTGTTGATTTTCTTATTTCAAGGATCTATTTCTGTTAAGATAATATGTTATTGTATTTTTTCAGATTCACCAATGTAGTTGTTCGCTGGCCTGGAAGCACGCATGATTCTCTAATCCTCAACAACAGTGGTCTTGGGAAGAAGCTGGAGACTGGTCTGCTAGACGGCTGGCTATTGGGAGATTCAGGGTAATAGTCTTTATCATTTACAGTCAAATTATAGGCTAATAGGTATGAATTATGTAAGCAATAAGAGTGAATAAAAATTGCCCTCTTTGAAGATATTAATTTTTTACATATAAATTAATTTTCTAAATAATGTATAAAATAATATACATGTAGTCTGTAGTGTGTCATAATCTAAAGAAAGTTTATTATACCTTTCACTGTTAATTATCAGATTTGATAATTACTAACAAAAATGATGTATATTGGCAGATATGCATGCAGACCCTGGCTGCTAACACCGCTTGTGGAGCCACAGAACCGCCCCGAGGAGAGGTACAACTCTAGTCATGCTCGAACAAGGAACACTATAGAGAGAGCCTTTGGAGTTCTTAAGTCAAGATTTCGGTAATATTCAAATATGTACCTTCCTCATATGAAATATTTAAAACAATTTTGAAATTTGAGTTTATATTACACTTGTAATACAATTTAATAAATGACTCTTTTAAAATTAAAGATATGAAATGATCATGTCTACCTCAATTTGAATGACAACCATTCTGATAATGTTAAAAATTATAAAAATTAATACTACAAGATTTGTAATTAAATGCCATAATGAAACCATTTACAATTTAGGTGCCTGCACAAATCAAGTGGCTGTTTTTGGTTTACCCCAGAGAGATGTAGCGCTATTATCATGGCCGCCTTCAAGCTGCACAACTTCTGTGCTGACAACCACTGTGCACAGCCTCCAGCAGTGGCTGACGGTGAGGATGAAACACCCAACCACTACAATGGAGCAGTCAATGATGGCCAGACCACCCGCAGAAACCTTATACTACACAGGTTCACATGATGTAAGTATTGTACACTTATCCGTGTGAATGAGATAACTATTTCACTTATCAAAGTATAATTAAGTATGATTTCATTTCCAAAATGAAGATAATCTAAAACAATAAAGCCACTTTATAAAGTCAATAACATTTTTATTTACCATGCGTGAATACATACAGATATTTTTCTGTAAAATAAATAAGCTTATATAGTTGACAAGTTGAACAAGTGACATTATTCATAATCTCAATATATTTACATAATCAACAGTAATCATTACAAAAAATAGTTAAAACTATTTACATATTCACAATTTATAACATCACTAACTGCTTATGACTAGAATCTTCTTTTTTGAATATCTCATTTAGAAAGCAATAATCTGCTAGAAACAAAATCAATAACAAAGACAAATATAGTCGCAAGCGACGACAAACGGATTCAGCAATGTATGGTGATGATATGTATGACAAATATATGCAATACATGTATGTATGAAGTCAATAGTTCGTTCAGACGAATTTTAAAAGTCACGATGGCAGTATTACCAAGGCCAAAAAGACTCTGTCAATTGCAAACGTAAATGTCATATTGAATACTTAGTGTATGTGCTTTGTTAAAAATACATTTCAAATCCCAATCCAAAATCATAATGCCAAAAAATGAGTTAATGCAATTAAATGTTCATGTTAGCAAAAGATGTAAAACCTTAAGTAAAATGTAACAAATACAATCTGCAAAAGTTTCTTGACTCATCCTGGTTTTGAACCCTGTTTTCCGTTGTATTGTTGAAAAATTCAGAACCAAATTTATCAAAGCAAACCAATTTAAATCTTATACTTGTTTTAAATTTCAAAACCAAAGCAAAGCCTAGCATTGTGAGTCGGAGCGTGTAAATGACCGTGTTTTGCATGCATCTCGCTTTGCAATGTACAACCCTACGGTCTCTCCAATCCATGAATGAACTCATTGACGACTACTTTAGGGAGAGGTGCACAGATATAATCCTTATATTTTCAAATAGCAGAATCTCAGCATAGACATGCTGAAGAGCGGTTCAGATGTTGGAAGAAACGTGCATGAAAAATAATGAAATATTCTTTGTGAGATGTAATCATTGGGTTATTGGTTTGAAGCACATTAGAAAAGGGATGCACTGAGCCTCTCAATTTGGTTTACTATAAAAGTAAACAAAGATTATAAGCGAGATTCAGAAGCTGCAAACATCATCTTTGCATGTAAAATACACTGACATTTTGATTCCTGGCACATTCAGGACATAACAGGGCGTGGAGGCACAGTTATTGAAAAATAGGAGGGGTGCTCTTTGAGACGCGTAATGATACACAAAATCTGCCATATATGGAGACACCTTATAAGGGTTGATACTACGATAGCGTAGTGAAAACCGATCTCCATGTAAATTTCTTACTATCAAAGTTGTGAACCCCCATCCTTCTTTCGCACTCGTTTCTCTTGAACGGGGTGGCGAAATTTCAAATGATTTATACCATTGCAAAGGGCGAAGAACCAGCTTCAATCCAATGCGTCATTTGTACATTTGAACGAAAAAGTAAAGAAACGGTAAACGATGCGACATCTGTCTCAAATATCAAGTTTTATCTCAAGATGACTGACGGTACTTGTCTTTCAGCATTGATATATCCCGAATTTATGTTTATGAGCAGGAAAAAGTAAAGAAATGGTGAGCGATGCGACATCTGTTGCAAATATCAAACTTTATCTCAAGAAATAGATAATTTAGCTTAATACTCGTTTAGTGTTTATATTTTTATAATGAGGTACTACACAAAGTTTTTGTGTCTTTAACAAGCGCATCCATTGATGTATAGTATGTTAAGATAACTTTAATAGTAAAGGAGTAACGTTTTTTTTTTAAACTTTGCTGAAAACTGTGAAAAGTTTATATTTTTAGAACTCTACTCTAGGTTAGTCTTCTCAGGCCTTTAACTATCGACTTTTTATAATGTAATGTAGCAAAGCAAATGTTGTACTTGAAATAGCGCGTGAGTAGGTGTAATAAATTGTAAGATAGCTTAATCAGTAAGGTAGTTGTGGATATTTAACACACGCATTTTGAGTTTTTTTACTTATCTTATGTAATTTGACACAACGCAACGGCAACAAATGAATGTTCACGAGCGAATTAATTTTTTATCTTAAAGACCTTGGTAATGTCTAACTATAAACATGTCAGGCGTCATTCCTGAAAGTTTCATGACTTTTTGTTAATGCATAAAGTTCCTAGAACATTTTAAGAAAATTATCAATCAAGCAATTCCCTAACTCAATGGGCCTTTAGAAGAGATTTTACGACGCTTCTCGGCATTTCACTGTATTTTTGTCAGCGACTACTATATGTACCTTGCATTGTCACTATTGGAGACATTAAACCTATATTACATGTACATGTCTGTAGTGCCAGTGAATGACTGCTGTGAGTATTTGAGGCAAGTAATGCAGTATGCATTATTCATGGCATAGATCAGTCCTGTTCTGCGGATGCGTTCAGCTTCAGGAGCCTTTTTAGTATTTTTCTTTTTTTCCGACCTTTTTTTCTATCGATTTTGTTCATAAATTCTGAACGAAATTGACTGTTGGCGATCAATGTTTTGACAGATTCCTATTGTATATATATTTATCTTACATTCCTGAAAAAAGTGCATAATTCTGAGTCCAACTTTTTGAGTAACCGTCCTTTCAAAAATGACACCTTGTACTAAGTCATCCAACTTTGAACGTTTATAGAAAAAAAACTATATGAGATACAGTCTTCGAATTATTCAAGTGCAATGCCCAATGCTCCAGCTACAACATACCAAAGTAACAGCACTTTAGTGCAAGTATCTTCAGAGAAAAAGATCTTCAAAGGTGCATGGGGTCCGGAAATTCTGAAAAGTTGAAAAATCCAATATGGCGACCAAAGCACGTGACCTACGACTTTGTCATGATACTTTTTTTTGCGTAGAATATCCTTGCGCACCCTCTCATAGAACAATAATGAAAATCTTTGGTCACGTTTATGTTTAATCTGCATTTGAAAATATTTTTTTTCTACAACAAATCAAACTTTGAAGGTTTCGCTACACATTTATTATGCATTATGCAGTATGCATTATTCATTGCATAGATAAACATGTCAGGAGTCAGTCCTGAAAATTTCAGCAAGTTCTGCTGACGCGTTAAGCTTCAGGAGCATTTTTAGCAATTTCCGACATTTTTTCTGTCGACTTTGATCAAACATTCTGAACGAAAATGATTGTTCGCGATCGATGTTTTGACAGATTCCTGTTGTATATATTTTTGTCTTGCATTCGTGAAAAAATTGCATAATTCTGAGTCCAACTTTTTGAGTTATCGCCCTTTGAAAGTTGCACATTGTACTAAGTCACCCGACTTTGAACACGTATAGCGCAAAAACTATTTAAGGTAGAGTCTTCGGGTGAAGTATCGTTTAATGTCCAATGCTTCAGCTACAACATATCGAAAGTTTCAGCTCTCTGTTGCAAGTATCTTCAGAGGAGAGGATTCTCAAAGGTGCATGGGGTCCGGAAATTCTAAAAAGTTGGAAAATCCAATATGGCGGCCAAACCACGTGACCTACGACTTCGTCCTGATTTACTTTGTTTCTAAGAATGTCATTATCTATCTCTGTGCAAAATTTCAAGTCTCTAGGTGCATTTTGAAAAAAAATCCCATGTTAATTTTTCGATTTTGGATTCGACCTTGACCTTTTACTTGTCGACCGATTTCGCCCAAAAGCTTATTAGACCGTCTTCTCATGAAGGGCTATCAGTGTAACAAATTTTACTGTTATAGCATAAGCCGTTTTTGCTAAAAGCTGTTCACAAAATCGGTGGAATAAAATAATAATAATAAAACACGCCAATAACAATAAGGATTCAGCCGAAAGGCTGAATCCTTAATTAAAATTTAATTATAGGTGATAGGGACAAGATGTTTTGAGTATTTTGAGCCTCCCATTTTGCTTTTTCCAGGTCAAGACGCTCCCGGTTGATAGCCACCTCCTCCCTCCGCAGTGACAGCATCTCTCGCTGTATGGCCAGGATCGCCTGCAGTGTATCCCGCTTGGTCTCCTCTATCTCCAGGATAGATGATACATGGGATGGCGGAGCTGCAACATTCTTTCCTCTAGCTGGGAATGAAAACATTTTGATATAAATATAATTGTAATAACATTTGTTTCTTTTCTTTGTCAATCATTTAAAAACTTGGGTTGTTGTAACATTGTAAATATTTATTGCATCATTGAAGTTTGTATAAACTAGCTGACAAGGCTAGACTGGAAATGTAAATAAAAATGTTGTATTTTACATAATGATATAAGAATGAAGAATCTAATAAAGGATTATGTTGGAAATCTATCTCAGCATGATTATATCTCCAACATGGCATTTTGTTTTTAATGTTTACTAGAGATCTCACTATGCAAAATGTAATATTAGGCATTTGGTCAACTTTATTTCAATTAGTGATAATTATCAATGATTGATCGGTTACCCCCTACCGATGTGATTATCAATTGTTATATGATATGACCATAGCTGTTAATTTTGTTGTCTTTTTGAGTGATTATTACTTTATTAGACAATAATGTTGATGGTAAATGATGAGAGGTGAGGTGATGTGGGGTTTATCGCCGCTTTCAAGAGTATTTCACTTATATCGCAGCTGCTAATATTATAGAAGGGAGAAAGCCCGCAACACTATTGTGGTTATGCATTGCAGTGAAACCTGCTAGAAATGGCTTGAACTAGCAACTATGGGTGGTACTGCACTGAAATTCAGTGTAGCATTGCACCCAAACCTGACTGCGTGTAGAACACTGCAGACAACCAATTCTCCACACTTATTTCAATGCGTACTTTTATCATGACATTTCTAATTTTTACATTTCACTCCTATATATGGGAACTAAAACACTAAATATGATTTTAGTTCCTTGACCAGAATATCATGTTACTTAGCAACCATCATATAAAGAATAGAACAACTATTCAAATACCCTGTGGTTTCCTTGACTTGGTAGGACGAGAGGTCAGTTTCTCCGCAGTGATGCCTGGGTTAGGTGTGGCGGAGGTTGACGCAGTGATGCCTGGGTTAGGTGTGGCGGAGGTTGACGCGTCAAGTAATGATGAGGTGCTTGTGGCTGTGGAGGCAGGCAAGGTTGCTGTCAAAATAGCAGTTTCAGCCACTGGTTCCAATTCCAAATATGTCACACAGCTTGTCTGGACTGAAATTATAACATCATATACATTAATTCATACTTAAATAAATATGTTATCAATTTAAGATCTGTCTACATTCTAGTGCAAACACATCACTTTAAAGGGGCAGTAGCACGTTTTTTGATAATTTTATATTTTAAATATTTCACTGATTATTGTAAGTTATTGCTAAATGTATTATATTGACAATGTCAACAATCTCATTACACAAGCAAATCATCAATAGTTAGAGGACAAAGTATGAAGATTCATATAAAATCCATTGGCGGCCAAATATGTTTAAACTCTGAATATATTATGTAATTATTTATCATTTCTTTCAGTCCACAACATGGTTCAAGTGATTTAGATAAATAATGTTTTTTATATTTATACATGGATCATAATTTATAATTTGGAATAATGTATGGAAAATTTCAGCAAGTACATGTATTATAATTGCTTGTTCAACAGTCTTAAAAGTTTTCTGTTTACTTTTATTAACTTGATAACTAAAATATAAATTACTTTCTTCATCAGGAACTTGCTCTGTGTCCACTCCCCCTGCTATTCCTTCTATTTGGCATGAAGGTATCATAGCCACTACCTGCAATGCAATATACTCTCTTCATTATGTTGGTAACAGTTACAGGAAATCCATTCAAAAATTTTTTTTTTCTGTTTGTTGTGAAGGCCTTGAGGAATCATGATAGGAGATCATTATCGTGATGAATTTAAAACTCTTATATATCATTAATGCCTGGAAGGTGGTAGATTGAAAGATCTAGGCCAATAAAAATACCTTATGTTCCACATCACTGAGGGATTCAGGTGGGCAGCCTCCCCCTGTCTTTCTTGTTTCCTTCCTGAAGTCAATTGCTTTCTTCTTCACTTGTGACCTTTAAATAATGAAACAATTAAGAATTTAACTGGGGTTTCAGTAATATACATAGACAACAGGTTCTAGCCATTGTTAAGAGCTGTTCTAAATGGACAAAGGAAAAAATTTAAACTGTTTACTTCTCGTGAAAATATGTAACAATATCTTTCATAAAGAAAAAAGTTATTTATATTCATAAAATCAAGCCAAGCTAAAATTCTTATGATGTTCTTAATAACAAAACGGTCATAACATAATTAAACTAATATCTTACCGGTAATCGTTCCACTTTTTTCGAATCTGCTGACCATTCCTCAAGACATTTGAATTTGCATTCAATCTGAAATCAATTAAATACTGTGGTACCTTATCAAGAATTATATACACATTAGTAGAATATAATTTAGTCAATAATTTATAGTTATTACTGTTACTGTTACTTCAACTATATTAGGCCTATTTCATCAAGTTTTATATTAATATTAAGACAATCTATACTGTAGACTTAGACCTGGCAGAATTAAGACCTAGACTGTGATAAAGCCTGTGTTAAGTTTAGTACACAGTCATGACATAATACATTAGTTGACAACTTGAAATGCATGAAACATGAAATGACTAATCATCCTGTTAAGATAGGATTCAGTAGACAACAATTTAATGGCCTTTTAGTTTTAACAACATGTCATATTTGTTCTGTTGTTACTGATATTGTTATTGGAATGTACAGGTGAAAAGTTATGAAATTAAAGATTGAAGTTGCAAATAATTTCAAAGTTATCTTAGTAGGCAGGATGTTTTTTTAATAGAATGATCACTTTGAATTATAATTCATTTGCAAAACATATGAACCTCTCGCTGGCTTCATCAACTTACTTCGATGCGATGGCATCCCACTCCTTTATCTTCGACTGATTGTTAATCGTTGACGAGAAAGCTCCAAAAAGCACATGACTTCTTAACTTCACTTCGTCGGCGATTACTGACAACTCAGCAGGAGAGAAGTTGACCTGTCTAGCCCTCTTCTTGCTTGATTCGACGGACTGCTGTGACATAATTAGCGTTTGGACTGCAATAAGTCGTCTGCAGGTGCGAGCAAGGGAGGTCACTCTGCGTCGTAACTAAGGAATATCTTTCTCTTCGCCACAGAAGAGTTCCAACCTTAGCTAAGGTTGCGGCGTAAAATCTTTCAGAGATAAGGTTGCCGTAAGGTTGTTTCGTGAAACGGGCGTATCTTTTTCTTAAGGTTACCTTAAATGTCGATCTTAGAGATAAGGTTGGCCTTAGTAAAGGTTGTTTTGTGAAAGGAGGCCCAGTAGCATTAACGAGTTGTTTGGCTAAAGTATTTGAAAAATGTATCTTTAAATATGTAAATAATTTTCTAAGAGATAATAACCTCCTCTCAAATCTACAATCCGGATTTACCTCTGGCGACTCAACAACTAATCAATTGACCTACCTATATGATTTCATTGCGAAGGCGCTGGACGATGGAAAAGAAGTTAGAGCGGTGTTTTGCGATGTTAGCAAAGCATTTGATAAAGTTTGGCACAAAGGAATGCTGCAGAAATTAAGATCATATGGAATTGATGGCAACTTATTGAATTGGTTTGAAAGTTACTTAAACAATAGAACTCAGCGAGTTGTTATTAATGGACACGCATCAAATTCCAAACATGTTTTAGCAGGCGTCCCTCAAGGATCTGTTTTGGGACCCCTATTATTCATAATATATATAAATGATATTGTAGATGATATTGACAGTAACATCCGACTTTTCGCAGATGACACTTCTCTGTATGTCGTTATAGATGACCCTAATGTAGCCGCAAACTGTTTAAATAATGACCTGTCATTGATTGCAAACTGGGCCAAAAAATGGAAGGTTTCTTTTAATCCTAAAAAAACAAAGTCAATACAGTTTAGCAGAAAAATAAATAGAAGTATTGTACCTAATTTGATAATGAACGGTGAAACGATTGAAGAAGTAGAAAGTCATAAGCACTTAGGCTTGAACCTCCAAAGTAACTGTTACTGGGATGTCCAGATAAACTCTATGATCAAGAAAGTTAGTCCCTTGATTAATTGCTTAAGAAGTCTGAAATATAGGCTATCGCGAAAAAGTTTAGAAATTATTTATACATCTTTCATAATACCAATATTTGATTATTGTGGGCATATTTGGGATAATTGCACTCAAGAGCAATGTAACTTACTAGAAAAGCTGAACTTGGATGCATTAAGATCCATATGTGGAGCAGTTCGCGGAACAAGCCATAAGACAATTTATGACGAAACGAATCAGAAACCACTAGCAGAACGTAGATATATATCTAAATTGACTACTTTTTATAAAATGAAAAACAATCTAGCACCTCAATATCTAATTGACCTCCTACCAAAAACACCCAGTTCAAATGACTACAATCTCAGAGAAAAATCATCAGTGCGAGCCTTAAAGTGTAGAACGGCGACTTATGCCCGGTCTTTTTTGCCTGACACAATAAAACTATGGAATTCATTAAATCCAAACATCCAAAATATCGAGACATTATCCGGTTTCAAAAATAAGCTTTGTGGATCTAGAAATACAAATGTTAATTTCGATCTTAACTACGGTTTAAGAATTTGTCAAATTATCCATTCCCGCCTCAGGCTCCGTTGTAGTGATCTGAATGCGGACAAGTTTAATAGACATATTGCGGACAGCCCAGAGTGCTCGTGCGGTCGCCCAATTGAAAACGCTGTACATTATGTTTTCACATGCCATAAATACACAGATATAAGACAGAATTCATTTTTCTATTTGAAACGATTTAGTATTGATACAGTACTTAGGGGATGTACATCGCTTTCAAACGACGATCTTAAGAAATTATTAAAGTCTATTCATAAATTTATCATAAAATCTAATCGATTTGACATCTCATAAGCACTTTAATATGTAATGACTGCCACGTTAACAACATCATATTCATGCAAAACCAATATATGATAAGCTAAGTTTTGAATCTGACATGTGTCACTAACAACTATTAGTTTTATATATTTATATATGTGTAACTGCCTTAATAAAAGCTCTTCGGAGCTTGTTGGCCAATCCATTCATGTATACATTTCATGAATAAAATATGTTTAAATCAAATGGACAACACCTCACCGTCAGTTGGACATCATGACAAGCTAAGAGCCCTTCACAATCTAGGAATTTACCCCTATATTGCTTGAACTGAAGATAGATAATCGCTCACAGTCCTTCACAATTTGGGAATGGACAAAACTAACCCGTCAATTGGACACCGAGACCAGCTATGAGCCCTTCACAATCTAAGAATCGTTCTCTATATTACATAAATTGAAGATAGAAAATCGCTCACAGCCCTTCACAATCTGGGAATGGACTACACTAATCCGTCAATTGGACACAAAGACCAGTTAAGCCCTTCACAATCTAAGAATCGTTCTCTATATTACATAAATTGAAGATAGAAACCCGCTCATAGTCCTTCACAATTTGGGAATGGACCATACTAACCCGTCAATTGGACACTAAGACCAGCTATGAGCCCTTCACAATCTAGGAATCGTTCTCTATATTGCATAAAATGAAGAAAGATAATCGTTCACAGCCCTTCACAATCTGGGAATGAACCATACTTACCGGTCAATTGGACACTAAGACCAGCTATGAGCCCTTCACAATCTAAGAATCGTTCTCTATATTACATAAATTGAAGATAGAAAACCGCTCATAGCCCTTCACAATCTGGGAATAGACCACACTGCCCCGTCAGAGGGACCCCAAGACCATGTAAGAGCCCCTCACAATCTAGGAATGTACCCCCATACTCAATAGATTAAAGATAGAAAGTCACTAAGAGTCCATCACAATCTGGGAATTGACAACACTGCCCCGTCAGAGGGACCCCAAGACCATGTAAGAGCCCCTCACAATCTAGGAATGTACCCCCATACTCCATAGAATAAAGATAGAATGTCACAAAGAGTCCATCATAATCTGGGAATAGACTACACTGCCCCGTCAGAAGGACCCCAATACCATGTAAGAGCCCTTCACAATCTAGGAATATACCCCTATACACCATAGACTGAAGATAGAAAGTCACTAAGAGTCCATCACAATCTGGGAATAGACTACACTGCCCCGTCAGAGGGACCCCAAGACCATGTAAGAGCCCCTCACAATCTAGGAATGTACCCCCATACTCAATAGATTAAAGATAGAAAGTCACTAAGAGTCCATCACAATCTGGGAATAGACTACACTGCCCCGTCAGAGGAACCCTCAGACCATGTAAGAGCCCCTCACAATCTAGGAATATACCCCCATACTCAATAGATTAAAGATAGAAAGTCACTAAGAGTCCATCACAATCTGGGAATAGACTACACGTCCCCGTCAGAGGGACCCCAAGACCACGTAAGAGCCCCTCAAAATCTAGGAACGACCCCCATACTCCATAGACTGAAGATAGAAAGTCGCTAAGAGTCCATCACAATCTGGGAATAGACTACACTGCCCCGTCAGAGGAACCCCAAGACCATGTAAGAGCCCCTCACAATCTAGGAATATACCCCTATACACCATAGACTGAAGATAGAAAGTCGCTAAGAGTCCATCACAATCTGGGATTAGACTACACTGCCCCGTCAGAGGGACCCCAAGACCATGTTAGAGCCCCTCACAATCTAGGAATATACCCCTATACACCATAGACTGAAGATAGAAAGTCGCTAAGAGTCCATCACAATCTGGGAATAGACTACACTTTCCCGTCAGAGGGACCCCAATACCACGTAAGAGCCCCTCACAATCTAGGAACGACCCCCATACTCAATAGATTAAAGATAGAAAGTCACTAAGAGTCCATCACAATCTGGGAATAGACTACACTGCCCCGTCAGAGGAACCCTCAGACCATGTAAGAGCCCCTCACAATCTAGGAATGTACCCCCATACTCAATAGATTAAAGATAGAAAGTCACTAAGAGTCCATCACAATCTGGGAATGGACTACACTGCCCCGTCAGAGGGACCCGAAGACCATTTAAGAGCCCCTCACAATCTAGGAATGTACCCCCATACTCAATAGATTAAAGATAGAAAGTCACTAAGAGTCCATCACAATCTGGGAATGGACTACACTGCCCCGTCAGAGGGACCCGAAGACCATTTAAAGGGGCAGTAGCACGTTTTTAGGGGGAATATAAGGTGATGTCAGGAAAATGAAAATTAATGGTTCCAATTGAAAGACAATGTATTTAAACTAAATGGAGCAGTAATAATTCAAATATTTAACGTAAGGTTTAGCCATGTGATTCCTTTTTCTTACAGAAAATGAATTAAAGGTGTTCACACAAAAATGGCCGCCTATGTATTTTAGGTGAATCTTCATACTTTGTCCTCCGACTATGGATGATTGACTTGTGTAATGACATTTTGACACTGTCAAAATAATACATTTAACATTAACTTACAATTATGACTGAAAATTTTAAAATATAAAATTGTCAAAAAACGTGCTACTGCCCCTTTAAGAGCCCTTCACAATCTATGAATCGTCTCCTATATTCCATTCCATACACAGTTGCTTATAACCATTCACAATCTGGGATTTGACAACATTACTCCGTTAGTTGGACCAAAAATATTCCTAGATTGTGATCATTCCCAGATTGTGCAGGTCTCACAATCTGCAGATTGTTTAAACAATCTAGGAATATTGACATATTCCTAGATTGTGAGCTCACAATCTGCAGATTGTTCGAACAATCTGCAGATTGTGATATACCCCAGATGGTTCGTAACAGATACACATGCATGTACTATATTGCCATTAACTTCTTAAAAAGATATGTCCACTTTGGACACTTATGTTCCCTTAACCTAATCTAGATGAACATATCAATATTTTATGAAGAGCACAAATGAAAAATGCTTTCAATTTTATTCAACTTCTCAGCTAATACATTCCTCAAAACAGAAGGCTTTGGTTACGTTTCTGTGGGTGGCAGGCTTTTATGATGCAGTTAATTGATTTAATGAGTTTATGTTCATACATGGTTACAACTTAAGTGGGTCGTAAAATGAAATGCTAATGCAATATTGTTGCTTTTGAGTAAAGGTGCCAGAATTTCCACGTTTAAATGCATATTTTATGTAACTATTATGGTTTGAATAAAAATAAAGGTTTCAAGGCAGCACCACCCTTGTTTTGTAATAAAAAAAAATATTTTACATGACGTGAAGAGAAATGAACCAACTAGAGTAGCTGATAAACTTCAATGCCGAAGATAAGGGAAGCATTATATAGTGTTATTATACCGCTTCAATTTATTCTTGTTGATGAAAAGTTAAATATTTTAATGAGAGAGACAGAGTCTTTATTTCCTTTAGTGCTAGTCAAAGCTTACATAGAGAATACTAAACGACGTTCAGTTTAATACCATATATATGAAGCGAGTGGATGGTATTCGTATTTAACGAGCGAAAGCGAGTTAAATACCAATACTATCCACGAGTTTCATAAATATGGTATTAAACTGAACGGAGTTTAGTATTTTATTTATTACACTCTGTAAATTAATTATATAAAAATGAAAACTATGTTTAATCTCCATTCTCGTAGTTGTGCGTAGGAATACAATTCTTACAATGGGTGCATATGTAGTGTTATTACACTTTGAGCATTGAACAAATAGGTAATGAGTTAATAACAGCTTTAATTTTGAACAGTGCAAATTGAAAACTCTCATTCAATTATTGTTGTGTTATAGTTTCTACAAACACAAATTGGCGAGTTAACAAACCTATCTGTCGCTGAATTGTGCGAATGAACGTGTGAATGAATGGCAAGTGATTGTGACGTCATCGGAATGTGCGTTTTCAAGAGCGATTCAGTATGTGTGAGCTAGTATCAGTGGAAGGAACACTGTTCTTGTTTGTGATCCATGGTGAGAATGGGGAATACTGTCTTCAAATTAACTTTTCATCTTTATTCTAAAACAAAAAGAACCACTGCTTTGAATGGTAAATGGCAAGCCCGACGTTGAGTTGCAAAACACTGCTAGGAGCTTAGGGCTGCAAGGGAGATAACTCTTAAACTTTTTAGCGTTTCGACGAATTTGAACTTGTTGCCGATAAAGATAACGTGGCTAATGCTTACGGTAGATCACCAAAAATTGGGTTGCTTTATCGAAATTCTGAAATACTGACGCTGACATTTCAAGAATCGACCGTAATTTGGAAGGGAGGACCTGGCCAGATCCACTATCGAATGCCGACTTCTGATTTCGAGGTCATGTTTACATTTGAAGATGAATGTAGAGGTATCTCTGATTCTTTGTATTGTTTCTCGCACAATTTAATCATAAACAAATAAACACGTTTGTAAAAAGAATTTTACTTTTATCTTGTATTGTTTTCGTTTGGACAGAGAACAAAATTGATTTTGATAGCAATTTTGTTTGACATCGTCAACTGATAACTTGGAATACGAGATCAGGAAAGTAGTTCCGGATGCGATCGCTTTCACGTGCAATGTTTCACAACAGTGTTGAATAACATGTCATTGTTTCACAACTGCAGTATCTTCAACGAGGGTGTAATAAATTTAAGAATCACATTACATCAAAATTACAACAGAAATATATTTACATGAATATGTACAAGATTTCTTAATATTCAACATTTGATGTATTTTTCATCGTAATTGCATACGCAATGAGATTTTAATACATGTACATACAGTGAAAATCATTACAAAATAATTCCCCATAATGTTAGATCTATATATAAAAGTCAAAGAGATATGTAACATATCTTGATCATCTTATATTCAATACCTTAATCATTGTATTTCTTTTTTTCTTAGACGTTTTACGAAATACTTTTACAACAAAGAGAATTCCGATTATTAAGCTTTTAAGTGTGACATATGTTGATTTCACATGTCACACATGCCTAAAGCCACATGTAATTGCTTTCATTATTTTAGCTTGGAGTTGGAACGACTCATTAATAAACGCAAAGGATATATTACTGCAAGGCATTACAAATACAAGGTGTTTCGGGGCTGAATTGTCACTAGATTGCTTTTATTATTAACCAACACGAAACTGAGTTACAAAACATTGATCGTCCAAAGATGATGAAATAAACAGCAAAAGGAGAATACAAAACTACTAAAATAAACATTTCATGCACGGAACTCAATAAAACGTGACCAACAGATAATACTTTTAGTCATCAAGACCTTTTTTTCACTTAAAGTTGTCTTATACTTTACAGATTTATTTCATGATAAGCTGATTCCACTTGCATTTGTTTTCATTTCTTGGCATTTTAAACGTTTTCTATTATTCCACCATCTTTATTTTAACCCAGAAGGGATTTAGGAAAACTTAGGTCACAATAAGCTTTAATGATAAATAATAAAGGCTTTAACCTAGGTTGTACTCTGGCTGTAGGAGGTTAAGTGCAAAAGCAAAAATAGCATTGATAATGACAAATAACTGTTAAAACCATTCCTGTGTGACAACTGAAATCATTCAAAATAACTTGAAGCTCCATAAAGGTTAAAATTTCAAAGTGGAGAAAATGTCAACTTAAAAACATGTTTAATCATCAAATGGTCAGATAACTTTGAGCATGTTATTACTGTCTTTAC
This sequence comes from Steromphala cineraria, assembly GCA_916613615.1. Taxonomy (NCBI): domain Eukaryota; kingdom Metazoa; phylum Mollusca; class Gastropoda; order Trochida; family Trochidae; genus Steromphala; species Steromphala cineraria. The sequence goes on from OU744730.1 coordinate 12,322,392, forward strand.
AAAGAGAATGGTTGAAATGTTTGCTTAAGGTCAAACTCGCATCAGAATTGCCAATCAAGGCAGTTGCTTGAAAAGCGATGAAGTAGAAAAATTTGATAATCTTTTCACAGAGTGTGTTTTAATTTTCTATATTTTAAGAATTGTTTTTTTTATGCGAATTGCAATAAATTGATGACACACCTTTAACAATACACATGTATACATTGTATTACGTTTTACACAAAACCTTTATCAACCAATTCTGATTACAATCTTTTCGTGTTTATTAATTCTTTCTGAAAATATAACATTAATGACATGCTATTATACACAAGCCAATACACAGTTAAATCAAAATTGAGAAATAGACATACCGAAAAATAACCACACCCTAAAGCAAAATTATTATGAAGCTCATAAAATATAAATTCAATGGCTCTATTTTCTTTGAACGTATAGTCAATTCCATTTCAGATTTAATTACTAGTATCCAAAATTACATTGCCTACATGATTAACCTTAGAATTGGTAACCCTGTTGGCCTAATAGCTTTTCCAAGTTCGCCTAAAGAAGCACAATAACATTATGATACATTTTGTGAATGTTGTGTTTACCAGTATGGATTGATGTTGCTGAATGTTTCACAATATGAAACATTTCACTCTTTAAAACAGCTCCATCTGTGAAGAGTACAGCTTTTGATTATACCATTAACTTGTCAATGGCTACAAAGGACAATTAATTCAAGTCTGCATCAACAAAACATACAAAAAACTTACAACACACTGTAATTGTCAATTGTTCAGAGATATGTAGTTTGCATTCCGCATCAAATGCTGCCACAATTGTGTCATATTGGTACAAATTAATCATTGTGACAAATATATTATAAATATTTATTTATATTAATTTAAAATTATTTCCGTAACAAGAACATTCATTTCTCTTATAGTAAATGAATCATAATAAGAGGGCATTAATAAGACAGTCTGTCATTACAAAACAGCATTTATTATGTATTATTATTTCTACCATAAAGGTTATTATTTCTTTATACATCACATGGTAATTGTTCAAACTGTTTTCCATTTTTAATGAAAATATCAATATTAGCCGAATATAAGTTTGTTGATAATGAGTTCAAAAGTGACAATGGTGTCTAGCATGGTTAACTTCCACTCCTGAGGAATGGATCAATTTCATTTTAACACTGCGCGTATTTCACATGCAGTTTGAGATAATACTGGCGAAATTGTCGGTAAAACAATTCTAAGCTGTTTACCAACTGTTAATTTTTATTCTTTTCCAGATCTATTAACCTTAAAATGTCACACTGAACTGAACTATAATTTAATTATTTTGATACAAATTTTAAACGGACGTCAATGAAATTTTTGTTGGTGGCAAATGATGTAAAATGTAATAATCCGTCACTAGTCAAAAATTGTGTGACTGCACGGACGTCGTCTATTTCATCTTGTGATGCACGGACTTCTTGTACGTCAAGTTGCTAAGCAACTCCTAAAAATTCACGTGCAGCACACAACCTAAATCACATGGTTTCAAGAAGGTTGGGACAATGGAGTGCTCTCCGCGGCAGGTGTCAAACAGATATATTTGCCGGTGTTTCGAGGTCTTTCCCGGAAGCAATTAAGGCGGGATTGATCTCAAAGTATACATTATTAATTGTTTATAGAGTCGGAAATATGTTTAAAGCATTTACAAAGAATCAAAAGAAGCGTGTACGCATGTTTTAGAAATGCTTCTTAGTATTGTCATATGTATATAAAATGAAGAAACATTTGGGTATTAGCTAGATTTCTTACTGTGAGATCAGTTTGGTATGTTATTATCTTCAATAAATTTCGTGTGAGCGTTGAAACTATATCACTCGTCCATTAATCAATAGGATACTAAATTATTCTAAAGTCGATGTTAGAAATGACACTTCCAAACTTAAGTTACTATTTCGGGTAAAGCGTGATGATATGAAATATGCATGTATGTAAATAGAAATGTGTTTTGTCAGCACTTGAAATCAGACTGTTTGTAGCGTTAAACCTTTGCATGTTTCAGGAACTACACATGGATGATAGCAGGACAATTAATTGTTTGGTGATACTGAAGTCGGCGTCTTGTGCATTGTTTCAAAAGGACCATTTCAAATGCATGTGACCTTCCGACAACTGACTTCCTATTAAGGATTTGGAACATTAATTGAAGAGAACACAAGCATAGATACTGAGGGCCAACGGTATTTGTGTGTGGGAGTGTTTGAAAAAATGTAAATGTTTGCATGTTTCAAGGAACAAATGGCAAAAATTGAAAGCAGTATGAACATGTAATATGAAAATGACTTCAAAAGTTCTGTGTAATAAAGAGTACTTTTTCTGTCTCTTTTTTCTTTTATTATCGTTCTTGCGGCCTTTGATATTCTTTAGAATCGCATATTAAACTAAAGACATAATATATCTGAATGCACAGGTGAAAATCACAACAAATTCTAAAGAATATCAAAAGTCACAATTAGAGGCGAAGGGTCATTTAACCCCGTTAGCGGAGGGTAAGTTTAATTCGAGGTGCGATACGGTGAAGATGGCGAGGCGTAGCCGAGACATGTTCACCGTATCGAACCGAGAGGTCGGTTATGAAGAGGTTGGTTATCAGATAACCAACCTCGTGATAACCGACCTCTTGGTTGATCTGAGGTCAGTTATCTAAAAATAACTACCTCTGATATTGACCCGATAACCGCACCACGTGGTGTATGTGAAATAATAACCTCGATCTCTTGAATATCTGTAATAACCATCTCGCTGATCACTCTTATGTAAATTTTAACGGAATCTTATATTTAACTAATAACCCTCCCAATTCAACATTAACATCTAAAACGTTAACTAGTTAAAAAGGAAAATAATATCAATAACTTATAATGAATGTCACTTGTTTATTTGTTTATACTTTTTCGTTAACCTAGAGTTAGTTATTAAATTTCTTCATTGTATCCCATTGCAACAGACCAAACTTTCCCCCTGGCCAGACTTCCCGGGGGAAGGTTAGGTCTAGAGCAGACTTTCCTCGGGGAAACTCTGTCCAAGGCCAAACTCCCTTCCCCCCTATGCCCTAGCTAGCTACTTCTTCCACACCCTTGGTTATGATGTACTTGGGGGAGATTCTGACATTCAAAATTCTCGCCTAGCCAGTCTATTCCCCTCTCCCCTTTTGATAATTGCCGTGACACACTAAATTATGGCCATCTATGCAGGTTCTTATTAGTTTCACGTAAAAAATTCCCAGCCAAAGAATAGCATCAGGTTCAAAGACAAAAAAACGTTTGTTTTCCTTTCCAGTGGCAAAAACTGGAAAAAACAGGCAAAAATGGAAATAACCGGCAAAAATGACAAGCAATAGAACTTTTTCTAAGCAATTACAGTTTTCTTAGAATTATGAAGATTTAAATTGCATTATATCAACATAATTAACTAGATTAGCGTTTGCGGGATACCGCAAAAGCAGAGCAGCCCCGGAACTTTGGGTTTCGCCTTACCCTGTTCCGCCTTTTACAGGCCTCACCAAATTGGGAATTTTCTCGTGACCTTGACCTTTGACACTCAAGGTCACACAATCAATGAACACATTTCATTGAGTATAACATTATTGTAATGAAATAAAGTGTTAAAAATACAATTAATCCATTTTCTCCATACATGTATATGTTGACCTTGCTGTGACCTTGACCTTCGACAGTGGTACCCAAAACTTTTTGAAAATGTTGAACTTCTCAAGAGATAATATATACAAAATCTAAACTTCATAGCACAAAAACTTTTCAAGTTATTGTGTTTACAAGGAATTGCAATAACTCATATCTCATGACCTTTGACCTTCAAGGTCACACAATAATTGAACACTTTTTATTGAGTATAACAATCATGTATTGATTAAAAGTGATCATAGTTAAAATTAAGCATTTTCGCTAAACCATGCTTAAGTCATGACCTTGCTGTGACCTTGACCTTTGACAGATTGTAGCCGAAACCTTTTCAAAATTTTTTACTTTTCCAAGGATGATATATACCAAGTTAGAGCTTCATAGCACAAAAACTTTTCAAGTTATCGCGTTTACAAGGAATTCTTAGTGTGAATACATAGCTCGTGACCTTGACCTTTGACCTTGAAAGTGAACGTGTCAAAATCGTTCCCCCGAGGTATGAGGAGTAAGGTATGAATAAGAGTTCTGGAAAGCTTAGGGGAAAAAAGTTATAGCTAGTAGTACGAGTGCGGCGGCGGCGGCGGCGGACGCGGCGACGGCGATGGAAACTTCACAAAAACTGATAGCAGCCCCGTCCTTAGACGGGGCTGCTAATTATATGTTGCATGGAGAATAAAAACAAAATAAAACTAGGACTGCCGCGGCAGTACTTAGGTCTTCAAGATTCCTGTTTGACCTTCACATACTGTTTGACCTTCACATGGGTTTTTGTCTGAGAGGTATGTTTGTGAAAGAGGGTTCAAACATACTCAGCAAAACACCACTTTTCCATATGCAAAATTTGACCCTTCCTCCTGACCGGAAATGACTGTTCGCGAGCGATTTTATTCTTTTATCTTGAAGACCTTGCTCATGTCTAAGTCTCATCCAAAAATCATTAAGTTCTACGGTCTGGTTTTTGAGCTATGTGCCCTTGAATTTGGCGATTTTGCGATTTTGGTCAACTTTGAAAGGTCACAGCACAAAAAGTATTAAGGTTAGGTCTTACAACTTTACGATTTGAAGAAAACAATACCTCAGCTACATTCAGTATGAATTTCAGCTCTGTAGTGCAAGTATCTTCAGAGGAGAAGATTGTCAAAGGCGGGTGGGGTCAGAAACGGTGAAAATTGCACTAAAAGCAAAATGGCGGCCAAAGCACGTGACCTACGAATTTGTCCTGATTTCCATTTTTTCATTATTTTTCATTGCGCATCTTTTTAAACAAAATTAAAGTCTCTAAGTGCATTTTGAAAAAAAAAATCAATGTTAAATTTTGGATTTTGGATTCGACCTGGACCCTTAATGAACGAACCGATTTTGCCCAAAAGCTTCGCATGTCGATTCCAGGGTAAGAGCTATCAGCATGCCAAGTTTGAACAAATTTTGAGCAGCCGTTTGGGCTGTAGCTCGTTCACAAAAAAAGTAAAAATAATAATAATAAAAAAAACCTTGAAGAATAAGTGTAAAAACAATAGGTCTTCCAGACTTTGTCTTGAAGACCTAATGATGAAATTAAACAATCGTTTACTCAGAATAACATAACAAATTGAACAACAAGCAACATGAATATAATCTCACATCTCGCCAAAGTGGGGTCACCTCACTTGTCCCACATCTACTGTTCAGAGTTCAGATTCACTGGGCCATGACCAACTGGGGAACAATAGGGCATTTAACTATAGTCTGTTCCAAACTTAAAAATCAGATGTGGGACAAGGCAATTTTCCCATCCACCCAGCCCTATTATCTAGGGTAATTGAACCAATCAAGCAGTATAATCCCTTATAACAACAGGTGCTGGGTCAAATTTGATACCTATGAAAAAGGGTTAACCCATGAAAAAAGGGACAAACACTATTAATATAACTAATTTTTTTATTTTATACATTTGTAGTAGCACTTTGAATGGACATTGGCATGAAATAGCAACAATGGTTACACATCATAAACATCTCAGTACTTTGAATGTTACATATCATAAACATCTCAGTAGCCTGTCAAATGGCCAACCAGATCGAGGTACTCCTCGCATGACACTTGCCCACTTGCATAGCGTCTTTTGTAAGTGTCCAAAGCATCATCAAGTTGACGGTACTTTTTCTTCCTTGGCGGAGCTCTGCCACCATGATTCAGCTGTATGATGCAGGCCTCAGTGTAAGCCTGCTCCTTCTTCAAGAAGCTGATAGTTTTGAAGAGGTTTGGGTGGCACTCCGATGTTACAGTTGTCAGCTTTCCATGCCACCCCTCAACGTGGTTCGTTGTTCTGGGACCGACGGTGTTGTAGTGGTTCCACATCTGACGACCATGGTCACCTTCAACCCAGTAGCCTGTCACGTAGTCCTTGAATCCTTCAGTCGATGGATCGTCAGGGGATGATTCCAGGGCATACAGCCACATGTCACTTACTTTGTCCAGAGGAACCAGGGGTAGGGCAATTGCACGACGTACAAGCTTCGTGACGTGGGGGTTGTCTGCATACTGCTGCGTCAGTCCATGCTTTTGTACATTTCTCCATATAGCCTGGCTATAATGGAAAAAACAGCCCTTCGTGGTGGTACCCGGAAACACAGTGGTCACTGCATTTTGTGCTGCAACTTCAAAGTCAGTAAAGACAAATGTGGGAGCGATGATGATGTTGTTGGCTGCAGCAAAGTCCTTCACGTGACTGAAGAACCGTTGGTAGGTTGTCTGCTTCTTGTTGGGGAGTAGTCCATAAACTAGAGGGAACATCTTACCATCCACAAACGCATGGATGGAATACAGCTGGGTGAAGATCTCAGGTGACTTGTCAAAGGTACCGTCGCAGAAGAATGTGTCTGCCTGGCTCAGGTGATGGAGGTTGCCCAGTGTCGAAAACACCAGCATCTTGTCGTCATCGCCGTCAGCTGCAATAAGGAAGTCTTCCCCACTGGATGTCTTGGTGTAGAGGTCTGGCAGGTCGATCTCGGAACGGTGTCTGGGAAGGGGCGGGATATCCTTTGCTCTGGATCGATACAGAGTGGACTTGATGTTGGAATATTGCCGATGACTTGGACTTCTGTGTTAGTGCTCCTCAAGTCTGAAACAAATAAATAAATTGTCAGTAAGTATGAAAACATGATGCAAACAGATATCTATGTAAAATGAATATCATATTTGTAAATGAATAAACAACTTTAAAAAACTTATCTCATCTTATTATTATACATTTTCTATTTCATTGATTGTATCAAGCCTGTAGAAATATGTACTCATATTTACCTGATAATGTTTCCTGATACATGGCATTAATCGATCGTGATGTCTTTCTGACGGATTCCCGAAGGTCAGCAACGAGGGCGTCTGCAGAAATCTTGCTCTCATCTTTAGTGTTGATCGTAGCACGGCAATCTTTCTTGCAGCATCTCCAATGAACAGACATCGGTTTTCTAGTTTTAATACTGAATTTGTATCCCATGTGAATCAAATAGTGACCTCCTCGACCATTGGAATGAAGCGAGTTCTGTTTGCAATCTGTGCGTTTGCCATGGTGAAGTGACATTGACATCTTTCAAGGACACATTTATACTGATTCTTTATGATATGTGTTCACTCAGTTAAATAAACATAATTATTTGATGTGAACTGGTACTCAAGCACACTCACGACTGAGTGCAATCATACCGGGATGATTAACAGTTCACCTGTCAAAACTAATTGCCTTCAATGCTACTTTGATTGAACTGTTATCAAATGCAAAAATAAAAAAAATCGTAATTTTGTTTAAAGTAGTCTATTATTAAGCAACAACACACTAGCTGTAAAAAAATATAAATAAAAGTATCCATGTACTTCAAATGAAAATGGCTTTGAAATAAATACCAATTCGTCACTGGTAAAGTTTACTTCACTGTCTACATACATTTTTCTCCTGAATTTAAAATTACATGGATATAAATTCGCAGGTAACTTTCTCCCCCTTCACCGAGGCTAGCCAGCCTAATCCTAATCCCTGATAGATAGGATTAATTAACGCAGGGCTGGGTAGATGGGAATAACCCGGGACAAGTGAGGTTAAACACGTCATTTGGTAAGACGTTTAAGGTGTTTGGTGAACAAATACACAATACATATGCATAAATTTATATATTCTTTATTTGGATAGCACTTTTGACATATTGTACACACAACAAACAATTCACTAAAAATTTACATCAATAAACTAAATTTAATAGATACAAATGGAGAATAAAAAGCACTTTTGACATTTGATAACAGTTTGATTTATCAACATTTAGAGTCCAACAAAATGTACAACATTGTCCAGGTATTGGATGGGAGTCTTAGCACCAGTTGCCAACAAGTCTTCGTCTGCTCTCTTGCTCTCTTCTGAAAAGTGGTTATGTTGAGGAAGAGGTGATGACAGAAAGCCATCGCGAATGGTGGCTCTGGCTGTGCATGCTCTGGTTTTCTTGCAACATTCCCAATATGTGATATTAATACGTCTAGACTTTACTCGAAATTTGAAACACTACTTCTTATTGGCATTCTAGAAGTTGGTGTGATGATCAACAAGGAATATTATTTTATGGATAATCAACTTCTTTATTCTTAGAAAGCGACGTTTCGACATAGATCCTAATGTTGTTGTCAAGCAAGTGATACAGTGGTGGTGTGACAGATCAAATATATACAATCTATTCTTTGTTGAACAATGTGGTCTTATGTCACAATGAGTTTAATGCATGAGAGCACACACTTAAGCTAAACAATACACTAGCTTGTTATACTTTCTGCTGAATGAGTGAAGTATGAAAGATGCAACTTTTATGTTGGAGTAACCTTAGTAGAGAGTGTCAACAGATAGCAGATAGCCCAACACTCAACTGTGTGACAGTATCTGCCTCTAGCTTCAGCAGTAACTGTCCTTTACATTTAAATAGGCATGCTAACTATGCTAACTAACCACTAAATAAGCATTGATTAGAAGCTGACAACCTTTAGAGACTCTACAGTCACATGTAACTTAGAAAATAACAATGTTTGTTTTTGCCATTTTTGCCAGCACCCCTGTTTGCTTGCCGTTTTTTTCCGGAAAAAAAACATGGTTTTGGTTTTTTCCACTTGCGGCAAATCTCTGCCAACCCTGGCAGACATAATATTGTTTTATTCTATATCTTAAACATGAATACATGCATGACAATTTAAAAAAGAAGACAGCAATCGCTTAAGGTTAATTATGTTTCAACATATCAATCATTGATCTCTCAATCATATCTAGGTTAAAAAATCTCTCAAGAGTTAAGTCAGTAATGGACATGTTGGTCGGAGAAAGATTAAATTTACAGATTTTTTACCTCTGATATAATTATCATACACGTCACTCAATACCATCAAACAATACAAACAGACATACAAGTAACAGGAAAATCGACCAAAAAGTTCATACCCACATAACTATGAGAAGCAAGAGCACAATTTCTATTGTCAATGATAAATATTAGCCATGTTCTAAAACTTTCAATACAATGTTGAAATAGAAATTGTCCTCATTTAACAGGAAAAGGGCATTTTGTGTCAGAAGGGTGTCTAAGGTTTCCAAGTTTCTTGGGTACCTTGCCCAAAGCAATTTTGTCCGAGTCTATAGTATACATAAACGTCTATCTCAAGGAGAGATGTTGTGGCAACAATTTTTGCATTCGTTGCCAAAGAACCACATTTGTCCATTTCACGTAGGATGGAACACTTTGGTGATCTTTCCTGATTGCATATGCCTAACAACATGATCATGAACACTCAAATAAGCAGCTTCTGATCCGCTTACAGTGTGAGCAATTGATCGAAAGAAAATTTCTGTCTCCCTTTGTCTCATGGGTTTTAGTTGATGAATAGCTTCTTAGAAAGTTTTTGGCATACTTCTTTAGTCTGTGTTGGTCGAGCTCTTGGCGACAGAGGAAGTTGCTGATAACCTTTGGTATGACTTGGTGTTGTGGGTAGTTTTGAGCTTGTTGGAAGACAGGGTTGTTTTGTTGTAGTTTCAGAAAGTTCAGGGGTGTATAGTCTTAGGATGCTGGAGTAGGTATTAGCCAATATCCTTCCAGAACCTATGTTCCTCAGCTTCCTTCTCCTTAATCCTTTGTCACAAGGTATGGACCAATCCACATCGGAGCCAGCTTGTCTATAATCTCCTTATCTTCTTTGAGTTCATGATCAGAACTCTGGTGCTTGCGAGCGTTTTATCCTCACATATCTTTGTCTCTCTGTAGTGGTTTCCATCATCTTAAGGGTAGTTTCTTGATGTGAATCTCCAAGTCAAGACGGGCGTGGTCCATTTGCAATCTTTGGCTGGCGGTTGTACATCACCTTGAAAGGAGAGTACTTCGTGGAAGCATGTTAGCTGATCCTGTAGGCAAACAAGACGCCTGGGAGAACTTCATCACTTGTATCACTTGTTTCAGCATGTTTTGTCAGTCTTGCCTCAGAGTCCTATCGTCTCTTTCTCGCTGACCATTTGTCTGGGAATGGTATGGGGAAGAAATCCTTTGCTCTTTGTCCAAGGCCGTGGTCACTTCGTCAATTACCTTATGGATGAATTGGCGCCCCTGATCGATTATAGATGAGTCAATTAGTCCAAGCCTGCTGTTGACATCCAATGGGAAGCTGGCAACCTCTTTGGCACTCTTTGTTGGAATTGCAGCTGCCTCAGAGTGAGTGAGTGAGTGTTTAATGCTGATTGGGCAATATTTCAGCCATTAACAGTTTGTGCTGCCTCAGGCCATTTAGAGAAGTGGTCAGTTGCTGCAGCAATGTACTTGCTGACAGTCTTATTGGTTTGAATAATTAAGGATTCATATTGGCGTGTTTCTTTTTTTTATTATTCCACGAATTTTGTGGTCAACTTTCAGCCCAAACGGCTGATGTTATCAAAACCAAATTTCACAGGCTGGTAGACCTTGTTTTGGGTCAATTCGGCCCATAAATAAATGGCCCAGCTAAGCCCAAAGTTGGAAAATTTAACATTGATTTTTTTTTTCAAAATGCACTTAGAGACCTGAAATTTGTTTTTAAAGATGCGCAATAACAAATGTTGCAAAAAACGAAAACATGGCAAATTCGGAAAATCTTCTTCTCTGAAGATACTTGCACTAGAGAGCGGAAATTTATACTCAATGTAGCTCCTGGTTTATACTCATTGTAGTTCTTAATTTGACTTCTACAAAGTCCTAACGTTAATACTTTTCTTGCTGTGAATTTTCAAAGTTGACCAAAATGTAAAAATCGCAAAATTCAAGGGCAGATAACTCAAAAACCAGACCATAGAAGTTTATGATTTCTGCATGAGAAATGAGAAAATGCATTGGAAATGTCTTTAAGATAAAAGGAGCAGAGGTCAAACTTAGCATTTTGAAAAGTGGTGTTTCAGTGGGTATGTTTAGGGCATCGTAGCGAATCAACGACGTAAGATAAGACATTGTTCTATATACCATATGAAAGCCAAAAGTCTATAGAAATTAAAGGAATTGAAGCGAAAATTCTGATGTTTTATTTTCATTGAGTTACTGATCTTTGAAAATTGTCAACCCTGCATGCGTTTTAAATGCATTTGATAACTGTATGTTTGCAAAATGCGTTAATCAACAAAAGATTATTACCAAGAAGCTTTTGACTGAAATCATTACCTTTGTGAATTACATTCACACCATACAGCGCTGAATCCGTATGTTGTCGCTTGCGACTATATTTTTAATTCCAACTAGACTCCACACTTGTCATAGAACTGGTATAGAATGGATCTCAGAAGCCTGGATCCTTGTCTTGGGGTTCACCCCGCAGCAGGCATCACAGTTCTTGATGTAAGCTGTGACGTCACGCTTCATACTTCGCCAAAATAAGTTCATACATTCATATTAGATTCATACTTAAAACCTTTAAAACTAAACTGAGTAACTAAGTTTAGATCAGAGCTGGTGTAGCTTTTTTTTATGCAGAAAGCTGCTGCTGTGTAACTAAGTTTAGATCAGAGTTAAAGGAGCACTATTTATCAACTGGTTTCATAAACTGGTTTCCACTGTACATAATTGCACAAACCTTAATTGTAAAACCTGTGTTAATATATGAACAATTGTAAATCTTTATAACATATTTATATTAATCAATTTTGTATTGGAGAGGGCCCAGTTAGTGTTTTCACTTTTGCCCGATCCATTTGACTTTTTGTCATTAAAATATGTTTAAAGGGGCAGTAGCACGTTTTTAGGGGGAATATAAGGTGATGTCAGGAAAATGAGAATTAATGGTTCCAATTGAGAGACAATGTATTTGAACTAAATGGAGCAGTAATAATTCCAATATATAACGTTCAGTTTAGCCATGCGATTCTTTTTCTCACAAAAAATGAATTAAAGGTGTTCACACAAAAATGGCCGCCAATGGATTTTATGTGAATCTTCATTCTTTGTCCTCTGAGAATGGATGATTGGCTTGTGTAATGAGATTTTTGATACTGTCAAAATAATATATTTAGCATTCACTTACAATTATCAGTGAAAAATTCAAATTATAAAATTATCAAAAAACGTGCTACTGCCCCCTTAAAACAACTGGTTTCAAGTTCATAACAGTTTTTCTCCATTACATTAAGTTTTGTAAGAGGCATATGGGCAAACCAATGTTTATATATACACCGAAACATCGCATTCCTGCAACACAGGTTTCTATTGGACATTATTGATTTTGGTTGTTCAATGTGTCAAAGTATTGTCTTTTGTAAACAAGACACATCCCATCAGTCCCCATTTACTTTACGGTTCAATAGAAACCACCAATAATCTTACGAAGTTGAAACTACCAAAAGGCACCCCTTTGCTAAATAATCCACCAACAAAGTTTCAGTGTGGTAATTCAAATAGTTTTTGAAAAAATTCTATGTTGCATGTACGTTTCAAAGGAAACCACCAAAATACAAATATGAGGTTGAAAATATCAAAGCTGACCAATCCGCATACCTAGTGTCATTGAAACAACATGACTATGGACGGATGGACAGACGGACAGGGCAATGACTATATCCCGTGGTAAAGCATATAGCTGAGATAAAAAGTAACATTTGCACTAAAGCTAAATACGTTGTTGTTGAAATGATTTATTAGCAAGCAGAGGATAAATGTGGATGCGAAGCCATGTTTTGATCTCTGCTTTGCATGTCGGGGTAAATCTTTATGCTTTGGTGATCTCCTAAAAGTATTTATCAAAGTTTCAGTTGATAGTTTGGGAGTTTTCTTTCTTAGATGTGATAAAACTGTGAACATTGTATTTGGAGATAAATGCAAACATGACAGTGTAACGAATATCTGATGAACAAAATATCTATTTAAGTGTGTGCAATGTACTGTGACGTAAATTATGTCTCTGACAATATTTATGGAACTTTACATTAATGTTGACTGGTTTATTATTAAAATGAACTGTGGGAAGATTGTCCCTTTTGTTTTGATGATTTCTCAACGTTGATTGTTCTTAGTTTAAAGGGGAGGATAAAGTTGGGATTGTGATATATCTATTGATATTCGTTGTTTATGCAAAAATAAATATTGTAGTTTTGCTTAAGCCTTAGAAATCACATACCCTTGATACAAACTTCTCATGAATACACCTCAAACTTTGATATAATCCTTTGATGATCGTCAGTTACAGGATTTTTGATTATCAAATTATCATGTGATTCACTTAAAGACTTAATGCCACCACTGGACTCATTACCGTAACGTGGTGTGGTGGTTTGTGTGCTTCGACAACCCCGAGAGCTATGCCAGCTGTAGCTTACATGCTCCTGGTAGGGTCACCCAAGCTGGACAGGTCGACGGGTAGAAGCCAGACCAAATGTGAGTCCTTCTAAAACCAATCTAAATAAATATAGATCAACAGATTTTTTATTTTGTCATACTGTTGATCTAAGATTGACCAGTGTGAGAGGTCGTCCCGGTGACCTTTCGTATGCAAATAAGGAATTCGCGATTTGATCAATCAAATTCGACGTCACAAACAGTTCATAGTCGCTATTTCAAGGTGTGAACGAAAGAAATATATGATGGCTTATGGCCTGTTTTCAATAACAGTGTGCATTGTACAAAATAAATCTTGCTTTTGATACTGATAAGGAAAATATCAGTAGGTTGATTTTATTTTGGTTGTATGAAATATTTTTAGTTTTATGATTGACAAAAAAATCACTATTTTTAATTATTTGGATGGAAATGAAAGAAATTAGTACAAACGAGTTTGATAAAAAAGGAGTTACCTCCCCTTGCATGAGGATTTTCGTAAATATTGGCATTTATCAAGCTCTAACTTTGTGATTATTTTCGCCACGTTAGTATCTGTGCGACGTGCAATCATCATTTGTCATTGACAACTAGCAAATACGCTAAATCATTTTAAAATGAAAAAATTTAATCTATTAATACATCCAAGCAATCGGATTATTCATCGAGATGGTCGCTCTGCTCCGCTCCGAATGACAAAGCTCCGAACATCATCTATTTCAAAAGATGTGCTGCTGAGTTTTTTAACTTCCAGCGAGCTAGGGCAACTTTTCTGATTGGCCGAGCGGCTGATTTCATGACCCGCCTTACGGGCCAATCTTAGATCAACAGTCTGACCAAAATATAAAACCTGTTGATCTAAATTTATTTAGATTGTTCTAAAACCTGCTTTTCTGTCTCTCACTTTGCCTTTCTTTCCGTCTTTTCTCTCATCCTTTCGATCCCTTTCTCCCTGATCTATCTACTCTCTTTTGGATGGCAACATCCACGTGTTTAATAACTGAAATATTGTTCAAAACACGTTAAAGACCAACTCACTTACTCACTAAAGACTTAATGGCAATCTGTAAATAAACAATTATATTGAAAAATATGAAACGGTGACATGTCTTAAGAAGCGATAAAACATTCTTCACAGCGATAAATACAAATTCTAACATGACACGAAAACTAGTTTGAAAATACTGTTTTCTGATTGGTTACTCATAAAGAGTTTGGAGTAATTATTTCGCCGATAATCACCTCTAAATATTTACGACCGCTTCACATTCCTCCGCGCACGCGTATACAATCTGCACTCGGCGACTTTCTGTTTACAATAGACATGTTGGCGATCACACTTTAAATTTCAATATCAGAAACTTGTCGACATTTTGAAACACCTACAAATTTTAATCGAATAACCAGATTTTTTGTTCCTGTTTGAAGTGTTTCTTACTGCTTCGCGATGTAAATTAATCACAGTCCACAGATCTAAAAACAAAACCAACGATCGCAACACCTCTCATAGTTATGGGCGGCCATCGAGGCAAAAAATACAACAAAACGAAACGAACGGTCAAACTGGGATAAACAGTGTTTCGCACGGTAAGGTCAAACTGGAAAGATGGACGCTAGGGGCGCTAGTGTCGGATGCTATTTTTAAACTGCTTTGGTGGGGGTATGAGAAGGGGAGGAGAATGTATGTAGATTGATTCGTACCCAAAACGAACTCGTCCCAACTGAGAAATTCGTACAAAAACCGAACTCGTACCCACATTTACAATAATGGTTTAATGTCAAATTGCATTGACGTCATCCATATGCATTTTGCACAATTTAACAATGCAAATATATACAGGCCTGTGCTAATTATAGTCGGACGGCGAAATGTTAAATCAGTGTAGTAAAATTAATTTTCATGAAAAAATTACTTGTTCGATCCTGGGAATTCTTTGCAGGTTGAATTGAAATCATCCAGCTTGAAGTTCATAATTTCTGTTTTATTATATGATGAAAATGTTAATGTAATGTCACCAATTTTAACCATGTATGTACATACATGGGAAACGTTTTAAATACATAGGTAAATCAGTATATGTTAAATTATATAGTAAATGATTGTTTTCTATAAAAAAAATAAACATGCTGCCCATAACAATGAATCCATAAACACATTTCTGAAACACAGAACAATCAAAGGGGTGAAACCGTCACATAGTGGATGTACTCGGTTCACTTCATAAGGAGGCTAGCCTTGAGGGAAATTGATCGCAACCGAGTTTTGTATCTACTAAATTATTGTTTTTGAGCATCAGTCATCATAATGTATATTATTTTAAAATACTAAAATATATTTCACGTTTCGTCCTGCATGAAATCATCTGTGTCGCTCTACTTTCCAGATAAAAAACTGCAGACATGATAAATTTTTAATTGCATAAATATTATCAATGAAAAACTGTTTTTGTTATTGATATTATATAAGTTTGTTAGGTGATACTACTTGGCATCAAAATTAATGTGATATGACGAATCCAACGTCCGATTGTGGTACGAATCTACTGAAATTTGTGGGTACGAGTTGGTGTCGGGTACGAATTTACCGCATCCAAGGAGAAGAAACAAAGCGCCCATAAAATGTCCAACAGGCTCTTAGGCTTTTCATTTCCATCATTCATGATTTGTCGATTTGTCAAATCTTTTCAACACTTGAAACAGAACGGTGGTGGAAATGACTCGAGCTTCAATTTTGTTTTGAAATATGTTTTGACATTGTTTGATGTTTCATTCTGTGATTCCTGAATATCAAAAACCTTACAAGCAATACTTTATCCTCAACCCTTTGATAATGTAAAATTGTAAACTATGACGAATTTGAAATATTTCCTCTTCAGAAATCTACACTAAATACAAATACGCGAGGTTGACAAAGATGTAAACGTGGATGAAGAGCGTATGATGAGAAAATGCCATGGATATTGATATTATTTAATATATGATATTATTTCCGTAGAGGATCAAAGGTTACATACATCATAATATTTGAATAGTTGTTGAAGCGTCATAAATGGCTTATAAATAGTTAAAAGTTTCTAAAAGTCGACATGCATGTCACATATATATATTTAAATTGAAAATGAAAGCGTTATTCAATGATGAAATCAACCGAATATTTCAACATGATAGCATTTAGGGAGTCAACCGAAGGTGGTTGGAGTTGATTGACCCACATGATTAGTTGAGATAAGAAATCTAATTTCATTTTCATTTTACTGAAGTACGAATCACATTCAGCCACCTCTGGTCATCGCGATTAAAGAACTTATACATATTTATCATATGTAAGAACACATATACAAACAGGTTTTTTTTTGGGTTTAAGTGAAAGTGTATGTTTAAAAGTGTATAATATTAATATACCATATCAGATATATCACTAACAATGATCTATCTACACAAATGCATACAGAGCTTTAATATTAAAATGAGAAAAACAATAACGGTTATTGTTTTAGATTTATAAATGTATATATAATAAGATAGCACATACCGTTCAGTACATAGTTTATCTTAATTTTGTGGGCTGTGCTGGATAAACGCTACGATAAACATTAATTTGTAATTTTTACTCCTAATTTACCTTTTATTTATGTTGATCTTATATCTATATCATTTGTATGTACCCATTATGATTTAGTCTCTCGTGACCCTATTTTGGCGATTCGTTGTATGTTTATTTTTAATGCGTATTTGTTTGCTATTATATCATATTAAATGCGAAGTGAGACTATAATAAACAATCTGTCTGTCTGTATATGTCTGTGACGCTATTACAAAGAGTACATATCACATAACCCGTAATCAGTAAACCTTAAAATGTCTTTTGTAGGCATTTTTTTCGAAATTTCCTCTGAAAGGAAGATACCAAATTTGAACAAAATACAGACATTTAATGAGTTCTAGTGTTTAGTATATTAATTAACTCATCAACCATTCCCAATAAGAATGCATTTAAGGTCGTTTAAAAATGTTTAATACTTTCTGAGATTAATGTTTATAAAATCATTATGAAAGTTAATAAAAACGGTACAATAGAGTATTTCTTTTTCATTTCCAAAACGTAGTTGTTTCATACACTATATCAACCAACACTTTGGGATGGATATCACTTTTATTTATAAAATACGCTCTAGACAAAGAACGATCAAGCCTGTATGATATAATATAACTTTTCAATAAAACCCATTTGATAACACATCGCTAACATTATTGTTTAGCAAAAGAAAACAATCGAAAACCGGAAGAAAGCGATGAAAAGGTTATCACAAAACACTATCAGTGAAGTTCAAAAAGGTTTCATGTATATACATAATGCACTCGACTGGTAACATGTTAGTTATCCCAACACTAATAGCTTTTGAAAAAGCCCCCGATTCAGTAGAATGGATATTCATCAACGACTGTCTTATTGTTTTGTCTCTTCAGATAATAAGATTGAAACTTTTTATGAAGGGATTTGCACCTAACATTTTTCAAAATAACAAGGGTTTGTAGACATGGTTATCCTCTGTCAACTTGTACCTTTCTTAAATGTGCAGACGTACTTGCTAAAATACTTTTTTAAGGACCAATTTAAAAAAAACCAAAAAGGTATTAACAATGATAGATCTTGAATACCTTCTCACACAAAATGCTGCCGTTACTGCTATTTTCCCTAATCATAGTAGAAATCAGACTAAAGCTTAATTAGATCCAAGCTAGCCCATGCGAGTCCTCGCTTATCAATGTCAAGTCATTTATTCTTATCAGCAGTTCATCTTAAAACAACGCCGGACCTGGTATGCGGTGCCAGTATGGAATCTGTAGGAAGCACGAGTGAGGGGTGCCAGCTTGGGTCAAGTCAAACTTAGCTACCGGCACCAAATGTGGTATTCTAGGAAAGTCCTCTCTTTTTCAAGATCTGGCGGTACATCTTAAATACGATAACAGCCTCAACAAGTCTACAAGTAGACTCGATAGTTTTGTATGTTTTGAGGGAACAACTCAGCCTCCTATTCAATTTTTGTAATTCTATTTTCACATTCGAAGTTCTAATCTGTCATTCTGTAATCCTGTCATTTACTTAAACTAGAAGCCTAGGCACGTCTATATGTAGACTTAAAGGCTTGATAGAGATTAAACATTTTCCTATGTACAAGTATAAGTAGAATACTTTACACACACAACTACATGAATAGAGTATAAAAGTAATAACAGACATATTCAGTAGGTATCAAATTATTACCAATGTTGATAATATGAAGTTAAGAAGCATATATAGGCCTATAGGTATTATATAGAAGAAACCTTTGTCTCATTTTCATGTTTTTTTTATGGACCACTTGTATGGTCATTGTAAGATCTGAATCTTAGGTGGGGTTATTTTCCCTGGTTGAAACCGTACGTACATTGATTAAAATTTATATGGAAGTTTATAAGAAAGAAAGTCTAGACCTCACTCAGAACCTCAGATTTCCTCATGAACTTAAGTCGGTTGTCAGCAATAGCAATTAGTCTAGCGACAAGACTTTAGTTACATTATTTTTTTGTCCTCTAGAAGAGCAAGTCTAGATCTACAATGAAATAACCATTTGTCAGAGGCTGAATAAAATAATAAATTTTTAGAGGATATTTGTGTTTTCTTGACAAATACCATGTTTATCTCATCGAGTGAGGAAGAAAGCTTATATTTTCACGAGTGGCGCAGCCACGAGTGTAAATATTTAGAGGATATTTGTCTTTTCTTGACAAAAACCATGTTTATCTCATCGAGTGAGGAAGAAAGTTTATATTTTCACGAGTGGCGCAGCCACGAGTGATAATATAAAACTTTTCTGCCTCACGAGAGGAGATAAACATGGTATTTGTCAAGAAAAGTCAAATGTTCTATTTATTTTATGATTAAATCGTTGTATTTCCATCAAAATTGAAGCGCATTTACGTTGAGTCGGTACCAAAGAGGGCCCGTCGCCAAAGCAACAACATGACGTCATGAGCGTGTCATTGCGTCAGAGCATTGTTCGATGACGTCATGCCATTGTTGTTATCAGTCACTAGTGACTGATAACACGTTCCATTGTTATTGTCACTAGTGACTGATAACACGGTTTATTTTCATTGATAGATCTCGGTATTTTACCGCCAATCATATAATAAATAACTTTTCTGCCTCACGAGATGAGATAAACATGGTATTTGTCAAGAAAACGCAAATTTTCTATTTATTTTATGATTTAATCACTGTATTTTTAACAAAATTGAAGCGTATTTACGATGAGTCGGCTCCAAAGAGAGCCCGTCGCCAAAGCAACAATGATGACGTCATGAGCGTGTCATTGCGTCAGAGCATTGTTCGATGACGTCAGGTCATTGTTGTTAGTGACTGATAACACGGTTTATTGTCATTCATAGATCTCGGTATTTCATCGCCAATCTTAAATAAATGCAATTATTTTTTCAAAGACTGAATATCATATTTATATATTAATCTTTATTACCCTTAAGATAAATTTCTCGAATTCTGATTGGTCAATAGCCAAAGCATATCGTGAGGTAGAAAAGTTCAATATTTTCTCTCGTGGCTGCGCCACTCGTGAAAATATCAACTTTCTACCTCGCTCGATGAGATAAACATGGTATTTGTCAAGAATTGACAGATATTCTATTTATTATATGATTAAATCCTTCTAATTACGTAAAAAAAGGCCAATTTCATGTTGAGCGGCCACTTGGAAGAGCCCGTCACAGCGGTAACAGTGTGACGTCATATGAGAATTCATGACGTCAGACCATTGTTACATGACGTTAAAGTCTTGAACCTGACGTCACTCGAGTGGTGATAAAGTTTATCACCACTCAGTAGAGTGACGATAAAGGTTATCGCCACTGTAGCCAGATAGAATGTTTATTTCACTGATAGAACAGAGTATCTCACCCTCAATCATATAATAAATAGAGAATCTCACCCAAGTGTCTTCTGATATCAAATATATCAACACAAGTTGATAAAAGTACCAAATATCCGAGGCTTGCCGAGGATATTTTACTTTTATCAACGAGTGTTGATATATTTGATATCAGAAGACACGAGGGTGAGATTCTTTTTATCATCCAAATCATTTTTTATCACATTTACATGAAAAATGTACATCTTTGAACACTGCATAGCCCTCCAACTCCTAAACCAGTGGTGTAATAGCATTGTGACGTCATCATGTTAATGACGTCATAGCATTGTGACGTTATTGTGTTTATGACGTCATAGCATTGTGACGTCATTACTGATGAGGTAAAACCTTTGTGATGTCATGTATTTTCTGATTACAGGGAAGTGTTCAAAATCTACTGTCAAAGTGATATCTCCTAGGAGATATCGCTTGATCTTTCATAAGCGATATCTCCTGTGGAACACAGTTTTGGATGATACATCTTTTTATCGATTGTCCTATTATTGACTTTTACTTTCCTGAGATATTAAAACTCAGACTCACATTTACATAAATAGTGTAAAGTAAAAAAACAATTCGAAACTGTTTTTATGATATAAAGATTAATCATTAATGTATTCAGAAGGCTTCCTTTGAAATTAAATAAACATGTCCTTTCCCAGTACCCCGATTTGACCGTGGTTTAGTAAGAACCAAATTTTGACGAGTTATTGTTGTTAGTTGAAGGATAAGTCCCACCATGCTTATCAGTGTTTTGGTAGCCCAGACCTCCCTTGTCCCCCTCACTGAACTGTGACACCCCCATAAAGTTATCTCTAATGTGTTTGTAGCGATACAGTTCAAATTGTTAAGATAGTTCCAGCTCGTTCTGTAAATTGACTTCGGCCTTTTCCGGTTAACTGTTAAATTGTCCTGTCACTTTTCTGAACTGTCTAAGTAAAAGAACTGCCCAGCTAAGATATGAAGCCTGATAAGCATAGTGGTTAAATAGCAAGTGTGAGAAAGCTGTATCAGAGTCAAGTAAGATTTAGCCAGAGTAAGAGTTTAGTAAGATTTAGCCCGAGTAAGAGTTTAGTAAGATTTAGCCAGAGTAAGAGTTTAGTAAGATTTAGCCAGAGTAAGAGTTTAGTAAGATTTAGCCAGAGTAAGAGTTTAGTAAGATTTAGCCAGAGTAAGAGTTTAGTAAGATTTAGCCCGAGTAAGAGTTTAGTAAGATTTAGCCAGAGTAAGAGTTTAGTAAGATTTAGCCAGAGTAAGAGTTTAGTAAGATTTAGCCAGAGTAGGACTGTATAGTAAGAGTTAGTAAGAAGTTGTAAGAAGTAAGAAGATCTATGGTTTTTCAACCAAACTTAGTTGTAGCAAACTTAGTTGTGTCAAACTTAAGTACAAATTAATCAATTCAAACTTAGAGCTTTGACTGTATTTCATCACCAATAATGGATTAAATACTTGAAGATCATTGCTGTATTTGTGTTGGAAACCACCCCCGAGACTGAGAGAACTTTCACATCCTATAAATAGCATTGACTTCATATGTGAAATATCTTTCTTTAACAGACCTTTTTCGTAATGATTGTCATGTTTCAGATGTAGTACACATATTGGTCACCTTTTATTGTTTTCTTTTTATCATAGTTAGATCATTTTAAATAGTAATACTAATTTGTTGCCAAGTTTAAAGGACAATTATAGGGATATAATTTTGATTCAGTGTTCGAACTTGCAATACATAAATTAAATAAATATGGAAATATTTTAGTTTGACACTTACTTATCTGGTCCCGATGGATTGATGCTACGTGACATCTTCTCTTAACTAACTGATTCATGAAACGTAAACATCTTTACTCTTTACTTGATGATCAGAGGATATTGTTTCTATGGGTTGGCATTAATTCTGTTATGATCGCGAACTCAACAATCTCAAATAAAGAAAAGAATGACTGGGCCTACAGTATCCTAACGTTTAAAAAAATTTAAGTAATCACAAAGGAATTTAAGCCCGGTTCGCATTCACCCTTATACTTACTATGTAAAGTTACACATATATGAACAATTGAAAACCCTTTTTAATTGTGTCATAGCGACGCAAATGCACACGTTAGTAATTTTGCACAAGGGGTAAATTTACATCCAGTAAGAGAATGGTGCAAATGCAATTTTACATGTGTTTAAATATGCACAATGTGTTAAATGTGTCACGCGCACGCGTAGCAAATTCACTCACATGTGAAACTACAGTGTTATTTTGGTTAACCCCTCAAAGCGCAGAAATCCTACAATGAAGAATTATCCAGTTTAGTTCATGCTAAAAAATCTGATTAAGTAATGTGGAGTATCGATGAGCAATATATTTTATATAGGCGGCTTTTTTCTATAGATGGTCCATAAATCTTAAAAACATGATACGAAAATGATATTTCTTGGTGAACGTATTTCTTGAAAGTTACGTTATGGCCACGCATTGAATGATATCGGTCTTCAATTATATTCAAATTGCACCTTTGCTTGATTCAGCGTTCTCTTTTGGTCCGATATATCTACCTGTTCCGACTTGCAAATTATAAGATTGGATTTTATATGTCCCAACATTGTAAGGCGGAATGGACTTTGTTGTCTAAACATGGCTAAAACATTCTTAAATAAGACATTAATTATAAATGGATGGCAAAGTCCCCAAATCTTAAAAAAAACACAATTTTATTTACGTTTTTACACATATTCCTTAAAAACTTCACTTCTTTTACCATACTTTTTTAATTAACTATCAATGATATTACACTTATACAACCTATACACGTACGGCCTACACTATACGATTCGACAACTGGGCCAATACAGGTACAGTAAGCGGGGCCAATAAGGACAAAACTGGGCCATTACATCAGACCTCGGACCTGTAACTGAACCAATACGGGCAAAATTTATTAATAACATTATAATCTCTCTGTTGACAAAGGCAAAGTCAAAAGCTTTTGAATAATATAACATCAGAACAAAAGTTAGAACCTACCTTATTTAAATCTCTGCATAAAATCAATGACTCAAATGAACAATGGACTTCTTTGATTTCTGTCAAGGATGTGTAAATATTGTAAATAACCGCACAATAAATTTACTTAATCGACTCAAATGGATATGTGAACAAACACTTGTATCATTCTTTGAAATCATGTAGGGCTATATCTTTGGTTACAAATGTATAACACAATATTACAAAACACGTACATTATCAGCAAATGTTAAATAAATAAATAAAACACAGTATTCCAATGTTTATTTGGCACATTTTATTATGGTATGTGTGTTCAAGTGTCAATCTTGGGCCGTCAACCATAAACATTGTTTTGTATTCTTTCAGTGTTTGGAATTTTCTGCTTCGGGACGACACTATTGTCATCAGTGTATCCACTTATGTTTTGACAAGACTTCTGTGCATTTTCCATAATTCATTCCAACGATGGAGATGGAAGTCTTAACTTTTTTAGTATGGAATATTTCTCAGCAAGACGCAACGTGTGCCAACAGATCTTCGATTTGTGTAACAAAATTATAACGATTAACATTTACTTTTCAACAAAAAGGTATTTATCAACGCCTGCGAAAACTCAGGCGAACACATAGCAAATTGATAAGTGCACACATGTATAAATTTACATATGAGTAATAGTGCACACATGTGTAAGAGATTTGCATGCGAGCAAAGCGTCATGCAAAACACATTAATATTATCCATCATTTGATTCTCGTTTTATCTTTTGATAGTTCTATGTTGATCTGGATTCTAGCTCATACATTATTTTGGTAACGTTTCCCTTTGGCGGTAAATAACACAATAAATCAAACTGGAACGTGATTATACACGTAATTACATATGTTTCCCCCTTCTTTTGTCATTTGTATTTGTAAATTAGACTTTCTGAATGAACAGCTAGACTGTATCGAGGGCTCTTCCTGATCTCTTCCATTGACCCCCATTGAGATCCCAGTCCCTCGTACTCCAAAATAGCCTAGGTTCCCTGGGTTAAACATTCCAGATGGAGGTTAGATGTCACCAACTTCTGCATTTACTCAAGTTAAGCTAATTGAGCATGAAATGAAAACAAACAGTCGAGGAGCCCTCTCGTAGACCCCTCTTCTTTGTACGTAGGCACATTTATTGGACCGATATCAAAATGGCTTGAGGTGTGTGTCACATTTAACAATAAAATACATAAATGCTTTGTGTTAACGGTAAACCTCAACTGCTTCAAGATAATTACATAATACTTTTCCACTAATACAATTTCTTTTACATGCTTGATATGCACACTGAGTCAATTTGCTGAAGCTATAATCTGTCTGAGAGTATGGCTTTTATGACAAAAGGAATGACGATGGGACCCGATAATAGGATTCCTTAGAAGTTGTTATATTTTTCATTGTTCTCAAATGTTATTTAGATTTGTACCATTAGTTTTGAAAAGCACAACAACATGGCTGTCAAGACAACAATGTAAATCCAGCATAGATCTAGGTTTTTCTACCAGATAAAACAACTTTATTATCAGTTTATCTATTCTAGCAATGACAATCTTTACTAAAACCTCTACACACCAAAGCGATTAATTGTGCAAATTTCATTAAATTTAAACTATTAATGTCAGACTTAAAAGTGAACAAATAATGATATACTTTTTCAGTTCAGGCCTATTCCAAGTGAATGGAGGTCTGGCCCTCCAACTATTTATATGAAAAAGGGATATATATGTAATACAGCTAGAGGATACATTGGCCTGTTTAGGTCAAAGAGCTTGTATAAATTGTTTGATAAAAAAACCATTGAATAAAGGCCATAACGTTCCTGTCCACATTTCCCCGACCTGCCACCACCAACTTACAAAATGGAAATACACACTTTATAATAGCTTAACTATCAAGAAAAAAGTTAAAAAGAACGAAATAATGATAACATTTATATAACAGCTTTGAAATAAATTGAAAGATAAGCCTATGCAATGCTATTGTTGCGGTGAAACCTGCGAGTATCGACTGGAACAATGTGTGATACTGCAATAAAATTCAGTGTAGCATTGCACCCAAACCTTACTGCGTGGGAACATGTTGATGCTCAATGTTGATGGCCCATTAAACAAACTTTACGGACATTGAGAGATAATATGTTAGTAACGGTTACGGACATGATGACAGCTACTTCAAAAGAGTAGAAAACGTGCTATAAATTTTAAAACATAAACACTGATATTAATTTTGTATTCATCTTTTATTCGTTTTAATTTTTAAATGTATCTGTTGTTAATAAACATGCAGATACCAAGTATAAATATTTCAAATATCGATCAAGTTAGATCTCTCAGACAAAGGTTAATATATTCATTAGATTGCTATTGCTTTAACTGTTTGCTGTACCCACTTAATTATATAACAGAGTTCAAAAGAATTATATTAAGATTCAGCAAACAGTAGCAAAAGCTTTGGATACATTAACTGCCTGTATTACAGACCTATTTCAGAGTTCAAATGCTGAACTTTTAGCGTTTGTCTGATAATCACTGAAAAAAATGTAAAAAGATGATGAGGAAAAACGTTTGAAAAGGACACGCCATGACGAAAAAGCTAAAGTAACTCAGCATTTCTTGGAGTGGAGTCGTGGAGTGGAGTCCTGGAGTCTTGGAGCAGAGCAGATTTTCATAAAACAAACAAACATTACTCAGTAGAATGTTTATAAACAGAATGGCGCTAGGACTCCATAAGTCTACTTGACAGACATCAGTTTGTATTAGGAATACATTTTATTTATTGCATTTTCTTTTAATTGGATTGCACAAATAATATTGTTTTTACTATTCGATAAACAAATGTGACTTCAGCACAGTCTTCAGTGGGTAATGTTTTTAATTCCTTTCCTCAAAGCTCTGTCAGAGGCTAGTTTTGTTAGTTTTGTTAACATAAACATACTTGGCTAAAAGTCTGTATCTCCTGATAAGGCGTGGTGAACTGTCACATATATTTACGGTATCACTCTACGACTAGCTATATAAGCTGAGGCAACTGAGAGCAAAGCATCAACGGCACATATTGCCTTCCACAAGTGATAACATGGAAACAATTACATTGTCAAATACATTTTTTTAAAAACACATTCTCAATTGAGTATTATTTTAAATATATGAATGAACTTATTAAGAAATATATATTTGTACCAATTACACTATTGAACATATTGAATATATAGATTAGAAATATGTTATACTGCAAATTAATAATATACTAGTTTTACACCACAGACAAATCATGCTATATTGTGTTTAAAAACTTGTGAGAAATTTGTACCCGAACAGAAAAAATGAACCGTATGTGGGATATAAATGATAAAATGGAGAGAAAGCAATCTTATGACAATCCTCGGACTACCACCTCTATTTTAAATGTAAAATTCAAATGTTTAAAAATGGTTTTCTAAGTATTCTATCAGAGAATATTGTGTGCCTACAGGAAAAGAAATGTCAACTAACAGACCCAGTGTAATAAATAGGATATCTCCTTATCTTGTGCTTGTCTTCAGTGTGTCAACTCAGTGAGGTCTGTGCCTTGTCACATGGGCTAAGAAATTTGTTCATCCCGGATGAAGAGTGCGGGTTTAAGAGTCATAGGTCTAGATGATAAGGAGTTGACTGATAAGGAGTTGACAGACCAATATACTGGAACTTCCCATGGAATAGTGTTTATATCTGGGCTATGTTGCTGTTTTGCATGGTAGCTGGGATTGGTTTATACTCCTATGACAATCGCAAGATTTCAGTGAAAATCTGGCAATTTGATCCCTCAGTCTCACAGTCCCTGATTCATATTATTTTACCCACTGCAAGCCCTTACTGTAGTGTGATAGCATCTGGTAAAGCAAGTCTAGATTTCTCCCAGGTTCAGAAAATCATAAACAAGGAAAAGCTTATCATCTGCCCGTATCCCGTGAAACAATCCAAGACTCCAAGACTCCACTCCATAGATTACAATATGCCGTCAGCTTATTGTAATCTATGGAGTGGAGTCACTCCACTCCACGACTCCACTCCACGACTCCACTCCATCACTCCACTCCATAGATTACAATATGCCCATTTCTTGTACGTATACGTATGAATCCTCAAAACAACTGTGAGGAAAGAGAGACAAATGAGACCTTCCTGGATCAAGGATTAACGCTCTTTAAAATTTTAAATTACAAATAGTCCCACGATGCTTATCAGTGATTTTGATTTTGTAGTCAAGATCTTCCTTGCCCCCGCCCCCCCCCTCCCCCCCCCCCCCCCTTTGATTTGTGACACCCCATAAAGTCTAAATTGTTAAAGCCATTTCCACTAACTCCCTAACTGATGAGATTTTTTCCAAGATAAGACCGGGTGTGAACCTCATGGATGACCGGCACTGGGCCATAACTGGCACATTCCCCAGAGTGGGTGCCAATTGTAATCCCTCTAACATTAACATAGGGTAGCTATACCCTAAAACACAACAGACTTCTTGCTCTAGTTAATTTTATATGACAAAAACATTTTAAATGTACATGATACTAATTTTAAAGATTGATTTATAAATAAACAAACAACCGAAGCGAAATCATTTACATATGTAAACTTTTACAACGTATATATACAATATAAAAGGCTTGCGATAAAAACAACGATAAAACTGTACAAATTACTATGTAGTGTAATAATCCAAATCAAGTCAGATGTCTGCTGATCATCTGTGATTAATTTACATATTAAAGAATGATACTTACAAATGATATGTACACAAATCAAATCTTTTTAAAAAATGCTTCTTTTATTTTGTCCACTGATAGCTCTTTGGTTTTAGATTTCTTATTAGAATATCAATCCAACCTTTTTACTGTATATCTGAGATCTATAATATACACGTTTTCAAATATGCTAGTACATGGTGTTGTGTAAACTCTGAATGTCCATGCAGTAGATGTACTTCTCTGGGTGTTTATGATACATATTAAGCACTGTTGTGTAACATTCCAATTTTCGTCGATAATAAATACATATCTTAAGGTACTAAATCATAATTGTGTAGTTAACATATTTGTTCTGTGATATTTTTGTGTCAGTGAATGCACATATATGTACACAGAGAAAGAGAGAGAGCAGTGGAAGAAATGATAGGTCAAGATATCTGATAAGGAGTTGAAAGGCCACACTTAGTCTGTCTAACAGCCCCTGAAACAAAATATCTTTAAAGGGGCAGTAGCACGTTTTTAGGGGGAATATAAGGTGATGTCAGGAAAATTAAAATTAATGGTTCCAATTGAAAGACAATGTATTTAAACTAAATGAAGCAGTAATAATTCAAATATATAACGTATAGTTTAGCCATGCGATTCTTTTTTCTTACACAAAATGAATTAAAGGTGTTCACACAAAATGGCCGCCAGTTGATTCTATGTGAATCTTCAAACTTTGTCCTCTGACTATTGATGATTGGTTTGTGTAATGAGATTTTTGTCACTGTCAAAATTATACATTTAGCATTAACTAACAATTATCAGTGAAAATTTTAAAATATAAAATTATCAAAAAAACGTGCTACTGCCCCTTTAAAGACCCACACAAGTCTATATTATTATAGCAAGTCTAGCTCACTGCAGTTTCAATGAACAGCTTTAGTGGGCTCCTTTCAATTTTAATAGTAGAAAACTGCATTTAATATGTATTTTCATTTCAGAGACTAAAATTAAGTCTAGGCCACACTATACTTTCTTGGACACTGTTTAGGTCTGGTATGTGTTGCTGTCTGGCTGTCCCAGGGTATAGAATAGTTGGTTTAAACATATTTTACTCACAAAGAATAGGATTGTGAACAAGTTGTCCAACTTAGAACACCCTCTCCTTGGTATTTACAATATTGAACATACATATGTTTATACACAAAGATGACAGATACTGGACAGTGAAGGGGTACAAAAGAAAGACAATAATAAGAAGAGAACTGTATACACTTATACCCGTATTACTCAAATCGTTTGGTATCATGAATGAATGATTGAACTGATTTAAATACATGTACATTTTGAGAAAATGAAAGGTCTGCACTTCCCTCTAACAAAAGTTTAAGATCGATAAAAACATTTAAGTTACATGTGCGCTTCAGTGTTAACATGAAATTGTCTCTCTGGTTTTGATATAGGGGACATTCAAAAAAATAATGATAAGAGCTCTCGATATTACCACATGTGCACTTGGGGTCAGTATTCATTCCAATTTTGAATAAATCCAAATTTAATGAACTTACAGAATACCGTAATTTGGTATGCAAAATATTATATTATATAATATTATATATAGAATAGTTCCAGCTCGTTTTTCAAATTGACTTCGGCCTTTTCTTGTTTACTGTTTTATTGTTCTGTCACTTTCTGAATTGTCTAAACAAAACACCCCTCCAGATAAGATATGATGTTGGATAAGCATCGTGGTAAAATTATCAAGCCTGAGAAAGAACGTTGTAGCAGATTTTAATAAAATTCAGCAAGAGTAACAGTGTATATAAGGATAAATAAGAATGGTTAAATGTAAGAATATCTATGTTTTTATAAACGTCCCCTCTCTGTTCTTTTAACATGGTAGATTCATTTAGAAATTAGATGAAAATAGAATTAAATAGACCTGAAAGTTCAAATTGTTTTTTCTTTTGCTTTTATATTCAATTCATACAATTAATGAGTATGTTTTATATCTAGCAATTAAATGGCTACTTTCAGTTATACTGAATTCATTAAAAGACTCTTAGTTTGAAAAGTAAAGGATAACTCTTCATTGGAATTGGATATTATGTCAAGAGACCATGACAATGCACTTGCGAGCTGCTGCTGATACGCACTTGAATTCCAACTGAGAGGTCAGAATTTAACAACGGGGTTAAATCAACTGATATGCCAGTCATCTCGCTGACCTGATTGCTACTTTCTGTGATAGGCACTCGATTCAGGTATCATAAGTCTCTTGAAAGTTTATATACAATAATCAAAAATATATCTCGGATAACTGCTAAATGCTCATTACTCCCTAAATTGAAAGGACATCTATCTATCTAACACAGTCTAAGTAAACCTAGCCTCAATAACACTTGCTATATACCTTCCAACGTTATATGTGCGAAAGCAGACTATTGCGACATGGTAAGCCGAGCCCTGATAAGTCAATTCGAAAGATGGATGACGCGACCCTCTACTACATTTTGCTAGACTCAATATCGGTGTGAAACGGATATAATTGAGGATAGGTTTACTTAGACTGATCACAACATTCAATAAAAGGATCTGTTAAGTGCGCAAAATCCCGATTGTTCTGATTTTAAGAGGTTGGAACTTCCTTATTGAATTTCAAATATGAAACAGTTATCTTTTGTAGGTTATATGATACATATTGGATCAGTATTCGAACGTGTTCGTAAAAGTATTCGGAAAGCGTTAGTATAAATGAATATGACAGACATGTATTCATTGTATCTCATGTGTGTCCGTGATTATTTTGTGTTAAAGGAACTGTCCTATCGGGAGGGGTATTTTCTGCTGAGGCGAAATTGATGGAGACATTTTAGTTTATACATATAATACCATTTGTACAAGGTCATATATATATTGTACAATTCATAAAATAATTTGTGAACATAAAAAATCACTTATATGATGAGAACGAAAAGGTAGCCTTAGACTGTAGTTAAAAACATCTTAACATAACAACCCCTCTTGAAAAGCAACCATAGCTTCGTAGAAAACTATTGGCACAGCTATTATTCTGAGGCTCCTTTCTTATATTTGATTAACTAATCTTTAAGAAAATTATTAATTTTCAAAGACTGAATATAAGTCCAGACTTAATGAGTATCACATATTCCCGCCTAGACAAAAACCTGACTTGCAATTTTGATAAAAGCCCACACCTTTTTGTCGTATAGGAATAAAAATAAAGCCTAACACGCCAAATGCATATGAGTAACAGTATTGTTAGGAGATCAGATAAGATAAGATAAGATAACATATTTTATTGCCATAACATTCCACATTGAAACAGTGACAATATCCTAAAGCTACATAATATACATACAATAATAAACATATATGACAAATGGACATTGAGCAAATGTAATAATCAATAATGATACATTTTCTCAAGTGGTGTCATTATTGACAAATTTGTAAATATGGTAGCAGATGGTTTCCACTAATTCGGGTCTTCTATTCGATAAAATATATATAAACTGGTTGTGCTTATCAAGATTTCTTAAATAATTGTCTATAGCGGCAATGTTACGGACAAGACAGTGACGTTCCTTGATGTATCTTGTGCATGACATAATATGATGCATCTCAGATTTCAGATTTGTTTATTCAGTAGTTCAGACCTAAAGGCCTATAGTACAAGTACAGTTCATGAATTATGTGGTACAAGAGGCGGTGACATTTCTTACATTGAATACATGTTTTAAATAAATTGCAAGAGATTTAATGGAATCAATATTTTTCGAATTTAACAAATTATACAATATTTGTTTATCTCTTACAGGTAATGATACGATACAAATGATAAATATCTGCTTCTAAAATGCATCTCATCCTCCAGTGTGTGATAAACTTTACACAATCGCTGGTCTAGAGGTATCGGTGGTCTATGTCTGCGTCCAGCCTCTATCATGGTCATATCTTATGGTCGCTTAAGCGTAGTTTAGTGAAATGTACTCGATGTAACTTTGTTGGGCAATTAAGATACGGTTCAAAGGTAACTTTATTTTTAAATTGTCTATAGGTCCTAAGTTTATTCTTTGATGATTGACGAGGGGGGTCTTGTAAAGAGTTGATAAAATTTGTTTCGAAATGCGACTTTAACTTTTGTAAACTGTACGCAGATAAAAGTACGTTTTTGATTAAACGTCATTATTTTTACTTACCGTAGACAAGTGACCTTAGCCTTGTTAGCCATATAGCATGTAATCGACTCATTCCCACAGAAGTAATGAAAACATCATTACGCAGATCAATCAGAGTTACCCGCCCGTCACTAGTCCACTGTGTGGCGTGACCTGTCATCCAATTAGAATCATTCACATTACCTAGGAGTCCCAATTAACGACGGATGCGTAAGAGGGGAGGCGGGACGGGTATGACGACGGTCACTTGTCTACGGTAAGTAAAAATAATGACGTTTAATCAAAAACGTACTATTATTTAGTTACTAACCTCCGACAAGTGACCTTAGCCTGATACCACTGTAGGAGGCGGGTAGAATTCGTCGCATAGCGGTAACTCTCAAGATTGCTCTGATGATCGGCGACCTAGCGAGCGGCCGTTCTAATGAGGATTAATTGTCTGACCTCTCGCGGTCGACGATCCCTAATTAAAACACCACAAAACCACTATAACCATTCAACAAGCAAGTTTATTAAATGGGTTAAGAGCCCCTCTCAACTCGTGAGGCCCCGTTAGCGTGGATGGTTGCGCCCCCTGCCAGGGGGGGCCCCCGTGGTTCGCTGCTGGGCAAAGACCTGCGCCCCCAGACGGGCTACGCCCTCCAGGTCCTCCGTGGAGACATCGCGCAGGTAATGGTTGGCGAACACCAAGCCCGACTTCCAGAAACAGCCGGCCATGATGTCCGCCACTGACAAGTTGCTGTGCAGGGCCATAGTCGCCGATATGGCCCTGATCTCATGCGGGTTGGTCCGCGCCGGCGCCGGCAGTCCAGCCGCCTTGTAGGCGTCCACTACTGCCGACCTGAGATAAACTCCCAGCTGCCTCTTGTCCAACTCCTTTGAGCTTGTCTGGGAGTGAGGCAAGAAGAGCCTGCGCCTCCCCTGTCTCAGCGTGCGCGTCTTTTCCACGTAGATGCGCAGAGCGCGTACCGGACAGAGGAGGCGTTCCTGTTCGTCCGTGGGCTCGATAGCCGAGGAGATTGACGGCAGTGTGAACGTCCGTCCACGCTCGTCAGCGCCCTGGTTCTTACACAAGAACTCCGGTGCTAGACCCAAAGTCGCTGACCCTCCATCTCTCACCTCAAACCTGAGCAAATCAGCTTGCAGCGCGTGCAACTCTGATATTCTGGCCGCTGACCCCATTGCCACTAAGAAGCAAGTCTTAATGGTGAGACGCAGCAGCGTCGTGTCCGTCAGCGGCTCATAGTGCTCAGACTTGAGGTGATTCAAAACTATCGCCAGATCCCACTCTGGCGGTCTCAGTTTGTGGCGGCCATCCACGTTCCTGTACGTCCTAATGAGCTCCTTAAGGACCGAGGTGTTCAAGTCGGGGTCCTTTTTGCGAAGGACGGACAAAATGGCCGCGAGGTTCGTGTTGATGGAGGAAGCCAGGTAATCCGCGACCTGGGGCACCGTTACCGACCGCACATCGAACCCCTTCCCTTCGCAAAAGGTCATGAAAGCAGCCCATTGGAAATCGTACAGCTTGCGCGTGGATGACCGCTGTGAGGTCGCCACTGCGCTGGCTACCGCTTCCGAGAACCCTGCGCTCCTCATTCCGTCTTGGAGACAACCCATACGTGCAGATGTAGAACCTGAGGGTTCTCGTGCACCCGTCTGCTTGGGTTGCTCCTGAGAAGGTCCCACCTGGTTGGCAGGGGAACCGGCTCCTGAGAGCAGAGTCTCCGGAGGGGGACATACCACGGCCTTGCCGGCCAGTTCGGTGCGACCAGGAGCAGACGCAGGCGTCTCGTCTCCTGGACTTTTGCCACCACTTGAGTCAGAATGGCGGGGGGGGGGGGGGGGGGAAAGCGTAAGCGTCCATCCCCTCCCATCCTAACGCGAGCGCGTCTAATCCCCATGCCAGAGGGTCTGGCACTTGGGATACGTATACCGGCAGCTGGTGATTGAGCCGTGTCGCGAAGAGGTCGACATGCGGCCTGCCGAACTGGAGACAGATCGCCTCGAACACTCGAGGGTGCAACATCCACTCCGTGGAGGGAGGTTTGTCCGGGCGAGAAAGAGCGTCCGCAAGGACGTTCTTTGCTCCCGGGATGTGCACCGCTCTTATTGAGATGTTGAGTTCGTCTACCAGTCGAAACAGCTCCATCACCAGCTGTAACAACGATCCCGCCTTGGTCGATCCTTGCTTGTTGATCGACCAGGCTGCCGTCGAACTGTCTGTGTGGACACACAGCACCTGGTTCTCCAGACGATCCGACCAGTGATCGATCGCCAGACGTATGGCATTCAACTCCAGGAAGTTGATGTGAAGCTCGGCTTGCGCCGGCGACCACACGCCCGCCGCGTCGGTCGGTCCCCAGGTGCGCGCCCCACCCCTGGGTAGATGCGTCCACATACAACTGGCTCCCGGCGGGGGGTTGCCGGAGGGGAACCCCCGCCAAGACGTTGCTTTCGTCCTGCCACCATCGTAGGTGGTGAATGAGGTCCTGCGGCATCCTGATGCGATGGCCGCAAGACACCTCCCGAACGTGCCCGTTCAGCACTATTTGGAGGGGCCGGAGGTGAAGCCTCCCCCTCCTCGTGAAGTCTTGAGGTGAGGTCAAGAATCCTAGCAGACGTTGCCACCGTCGGAGCGAGAGAGGCCCGCGACACGCGTCCGCCAGGAGTTCCCTGTAACGGCCCATCCGTTCCTCCGTGACAAAGGCCTTGTCCTGCGTCGTGTCCAGACGGACGCCTAGGAAGACGAGCGACGTCGTCGGTACTAGGTCCGACTTGTCCAGATTGACAAGCCAACCCAGGCGTCTGAACAGAGCGATCACAAAGTCCCTTTGTTCGGTCAGAACTGACGGGGAGCAGTGGCTCCCGAACCCGTCGTCCAGGTACATCGCGAACGATGGGTTGGGTCACCCGGGTGAACAACCAAGGGGCTGTCGCAATCCCGAAGGGCAACACCTTCCACTGGAAGTGACGACCCGCCAGGACCAATCGGAGGTACTTGCAATCCACGGGGCAGATTGGGATATGCAGGTACGCGTCCTGGAGGTCCAGCGACACCATGCGGCTGTATGGTTGTAGCAACCGCATGATAGACCGCACGGTCAAGAGCCGAAAATATGGCGGCCGCTCGAGGTAGGAGCGGTTGAACTGTTTCAAGTCGTGAATCAGCCGCCATTTTTTCGGGTCCTTCTTCGGTCTCACGAATACTAGAGAGTAGAACCCCGGTGTCAGACCTTGGAGCGGAAGCTCGCTCACCGCCTCCTTGGTGATTAGGATCTCCACTTGTTCCAGTGTGCGCGCGAGCCGTTCCGGCTCTAGCGGACGTTCCACTGGCGAACAAGTCAAAGGGGGGCGGGTGTGCACGGGTATACGAAACCCACGCTCCAGTGTCTGACAGACGTACTCGTCCAGGCCCAACTGCCTCCAGTTGGCCACAAACGTTGAGAGACGGCCTCCAACGGCCCCGTCTCGAACCTCTACCGCTGCCGGCGGCAGGAGAGGAGGCGCCAAGGAGTCACCTCTTCTTGTGGGTTCCTCCATAGGCGCGTCCCTTACCCTGCAACTTGCTGGGTGTCCTTTTTGGAGAGGGGCCGGCGTTGTAGCCGCGCGGCCCTTGCCTGGCCGGCCCCCGTCCCGAAAGGAAACCCCGCCGGTCCTAGAGCCGGCGGGGGATTGCGGAGTGCCACCCTTCCGCTTCTTCGGTGTCGTCACCGCCGAAGAGACCCTGCCACCTCCCGCTGCCAAACGGTTGGTGAGCTCCTGTTGTTGGGTCTCCTGGCGGTGTCGCAGAGCCTCTGCGACCTGTCCGTCGAACAGCGTCGACGACGCTGCTGGAGCGCTCCTGAGGCGGGTGCGCATCTCCGCCGGGAGATTTGTACGCGCGAGAAATCCGTCCCGCCTCAGGTTAGTGACCCCCGCTGAGATGCGGGAGGCACTTAGCATGATTTGGGCTAGGTTCCCTGCCACGGAACCGAACCCCCGATACAGTGCTCTCGCCCCTTTCTCCATCCCCGCCTCCTTGGAGAAGGCGGCCATGGCCTGACAAGCATGGGCGACGGAGTTCGCCATGCCCAGAATGCTTCTGGCCTCCTTGTCCAGGTGGGACAGGTGCCCGTCAGACACTGAATGGCCGACTCCTGGCGCTGCCACACGCCTGATATCGTCATCCAAGACGGGGGGAGAAAGCGGTATGGGAGAAGAGGCGACCGGGAGCCCCGACCTCTGACGATCCGAGATCACCAGAGGCGGAACAAGACGGCCCGGCGCCGCTGATGACACGTGGGTGTCAAAGTCCTTCGCTGCTGTCAGGAGAAGGCGGTGGGGAGGGAAGCGGATGCTTCGCGGACTCACTACCTCCTCCTCCTGACAGAAGGTCTCGAAACGTGCCTGTTTGGAGAAACTGCACTCTTCATCCACCTCCTGTAGGGTCAGCTGACACCAGTCAGCGATGGCCGCCATCCTCTCACCCTGATCAGGTGCCTCCTCCTCACGTAGGCCGCCTGCGGCGGACAACGGAGGAACGCGAGGGGGGGAATCCCCCTCGGTTCTGTCCCCAGACAGCGACCCTGGTGAGGGAGGCACTGACGTGTCCGATGGGGAGGGAGGCGGCGACACCAGCGTCACCCGACGGACGCGCCTGGCCGGCGGCGTCACAGGAAGTGGTGAAGGCGGGGCCTTCCCGCCTTGATCACCAGATCCCTTCTGGGTGAACTCCTCCAACATCGACTTGACCGATGTGAGGATATCGTTCTTGAACGACTTGGCATCGAAGGAAGCGTGACGCGACTCCCTGGCGCGCTTCTTTGCCTTCTTTGCCTTCTTCCGTCGCTCCTCCCGAGGGGGGGAGGGGGGACCGTGATCGGAAGGCTCCTCTGGTGACGAGTCACGAGGCGGTGACACGTCAGGGAGAAAGTCCCGAGACAGCGGGTCGCGGACCGACTTGTCCGAACGGAGGGACCCCACGTCCGACGCCAGGGAGGACGGCAAGTCAAACTCCCCTGCGTCCTCGGAAATGATGAGGTCCGACCTCTCCGGCGACACGCGCCTGCCTGCGGCGGCAGACGCACCCGGGGTGGGGCGCCTAGTAACCTTGCAGCGGCTCTGCGACTCGCTCTTCCGGATGGAAGAGCGGTAACGCCTGTGCTGCTCTGGGGAGAGATCCTCGCACTCCGCACACCGGTTATCCGCCGGGCAAGTGTTCCTGCACAGGCGACAGACGACATGAGGGTCGTAGCTCGCCGACTTGCGTGACCCGCACCGTCCGCAGTACGCCCGGTACGGGGTCGCTGAGTCGCAGCGAACTAAGTCCATCTTCTGTGAGGCGACAAGCGCGACCTACACTAGCGCGCGAGTGTCAAGAAGACGGCAGGCGGCAGGCGGCAGGCGGCAAGCGCCCGTCCAGACGCCTCCGAGATCTATCGCCTAGCAGACGGCAGGCGGCAGGCGGTAGGCGGCAAGCGCCCGTCCACACGCCTAAGAGATCTGTCGCCTAGATGACGGCAGGCGGCAGGCGGCAGGCGGCAAGCGCCCGTCCAGGCGCCTAAGCGACTATCGCCTAGAAGACGGCAGGCGGCAGGCGCACACACCAACCGAAGCTGTCACGCAGAGGGGTAGAGCGACCGTCCAGACGCCTCCGAGATCTATCGCCTAGCAGACGGCAGGCGGCAGGCGGCAGGCGGCAGGCGGCAAGCGCCCGTCCAGGCGCCTAGCGAACTATCGCCTAGAAGACGGCAGGCGGCAGGCGGCAGGCGGCAGGCGGCAGGCGCACACGACAACCGAAGCTGTCACGCAGAGGGGTAGAGCGACCGTCCACCCCCGGGCTGCACGGGCTGCACGTGCAAGTCAACCCGCGCTCCAACAAACCAGGTCAACACGGCTGTGTTAACCACAAACACCCCTGTCAGAGCACCGAATTCACTCACGAGGAATGAACACGACGAAAGACAGCGGGGATACTTAAATAAGGTAAGCAATAGAGTCAGAAACAACAAAACACGTTAATTATATAGCTCAATACAATCGGGAGAGATACAGAAACACGTCTGCACACTACCGACTCTGTAATGTGAATGATTCTAATTGGATGACAGGTCACGCCACACAGTGGACTAGTGACGGGCGGGTAACTCTGATTGATCTGCGTAATGATGTTTTCATTACTTCTGTGGGAATGAGTCGATTACATGTTATATGGCTAACAAGGCTAAGGTCACTTGTCGGAGGTTAGTAACTAAATAATAGATCACCGAATGACATATTATTATGTTTTGATAAAGCCATGCAATGTTTAAGAGCATGTTGAAGCACTATGTTTTGAGTATTACACAGGTGGTCATGAAATGCAAATATGGATTTGATTACATTATATTGGATCGGGAGTAAACCTAGTTCAGCCCTGCATGCCCAATTATGTGTTGATCGGGATACACCCAGGATACGTTTACAAAATTTCAATTGTAATTTTTCTGAACCAAAAGAGTCTAAATACTTGGAGGAGGTATATCCCATAGCCCAGATTTCGCAATTATAAAGGAGTATCGGTTCAATGATAGCTCTAAATATCTTACAGCTTACAGCTAGTGACAAATCATTACCAAATAAGACAGATGAAAGAATGGTAGGCTCGTTGTCCCTTTTTCTGTAATGCTTCCAAACAGTGTTTGAATTTTCCATTTTGGTGGAGTATAATTCCCAGATATGTATACTTATCAGTGACAAGTACAGGCTGGTCGCTTTTAGTCCATGGTTGTTCCTGCTTAGATTTGGTTGATGAACCAAACACCACAATGTTGGTTTTCTTCATATTGATATCAATATAATTATTTGTACAATAGTGGGTCAGATTATCAAGCAACATTTGCAGTTTAGTTGGTGAATCAGTTAATAAACCAGGTCATCTGCAAATAGTAGATGACCAAGCATCAAACCATCCAAGCATAATCCATTTTTCGGTATGTCAAAATAAGACACGAGGTCATTAATGAAGAGGTTGAAAAGTGTAGGTGAAAGAATACAGCCATGACGCACACCTACATTTGACAGAAAGGGTTCAGACAATCCAGCTGATGTTTTTACTTTGTAGTGCACATTGGAATATAGAGATGATACCACGTCCAATATTTTCCCATTTATACCCTGTTTATACAATTTTGAGAGGAGCAATCCCCTATTTACAGAGTCAAAGGCCTTTTTAAAATCTATGAAACAGGTATAAAGTTTCTTTTTCTTGACTTTAAAACTGTCAATGATAGTTTTGATAGTGAATATGTTGTCTGAAGTACGAAAACCTTTTCTAAAACCAGACTGACAGGGATCAAAAGTTGAGTTTGATTCAAAGAATTTTATGATTCGATCATTGATAACTTTGCAAAATAACTTTCCCAGGCAGCTACTAATGGCAATTCCTTTGTAATTATTTGGATTTAGCTTATATCCTTTTTTTATGTAGAGCGTGGATTGTTGAGGTGGCCCATTGATCTGGAAAGTGACCACAGTTGAAAATATCATTAAACAACTTACATATCTGGTCGATAGCTGGGGGTATAAAGACTTTGATAAACTCATTTGTTAAATTATCAGCTCCAGGATCATTGGGTGAAAAGTATTCAGACGCGATGTTTTTGCTGTTATGATAAAGATATGTAGTATAAATGTGTCCTTATTTTCGAGAAACCTAAAAAAACCAACAAGGAATGGGATTTTGTGTGATGTGGTTTTCTGACCGGGTGGGCTGTCGTCCGAGAATGACAGAAAGAAAAAAGCAGGTAACGAGGAAAACTGTTTTAGAAGGCCATTCCCGTATCAAAATGGTAATAGTGACTCGTTATTACTTATACGTATGTCAAACCAAGGAATTACATCAGACCTTCTGTCATAAAAATCCTTGGTCAAACGAATTCCAAATTGAATCCAAACAATTACTGAGAAAAAAGAGAGACAATTAAGACAAACGCCTTGCAGTTCATCAAAGGTCACAGTAATATTTCAAATTATACTATAATAATAATAATATAATATATTGCATTTCACTATCGATCTTTTAACATTGTGATTTATTATCCCCCGCCGCGCGTTTAGCGCGAAGCGGGGGATATAGTATTGGGCAGCGTCCGTCCTTCCGTACGTACATGTACGTCCATACGAATGAAAAATTGAATAACTCAAAAACTATTGACCAGATTCTTTTCATTTTCTGTATATAGCTTCATCACCCCCTATAGAGTTTCATGACCTTGGCCTTTATTACAAGGTCACAATGAATCTTTGAAATTTTACCCTTGTCAACGGGATATCTCAAGAACCATTAACTGGATTCTCTTCATAACTTACACCAAGCATCTTACTGGGAAGGCGCCGGGCCCAGTTGATTTTGGTGACCTTCACATTATTTTCAAGGTCACAACGAGGCTTTGAAACTTTCAGCATTGAAACCTGCATTTTAGGCTTATCAGCAGGATTTCTCAAGAACCACTTACTGAATTCTCTTCATAACTGACATATTGCATCTTATTAGGTAGGCGCCGGGCCGAGTTGATTTTGGTGACCTTCACATTATTTTCAAGGTCACAGCGAGGCTTTGACAATTGAAACATTGAAATCTGCATTTAAGGCTTGTCAGCAGTAAATCTCTAGAACTGTTAACTAGATTGCCTTCATAAGTTAAGCAAAGCATCTTATTAGGTATACGCAGGACAAAGTCAATTTTGATGACCTTCACATTGTTTTCAAGGTCACAGCAGAACTTTGGATTTATCATCAATTTACCTGCATGTTAAGCTTGTGAGTGTGATATCTCAAGAGTCATTCACTGGATTCTTTTTATAGATCTATTTAAGGAAGACACCGGCCAATTTGGTTTTGGTGATTTACACATTTTTTTTCAAGTCACAGTTAAAACAACATGCATTTAGTCGGCCGATATGTTATTCTCGTCTTTTTTTGCACAAGGCTTCTTATTTGGAAGACCCAGGAATCAGTCGATTTGTTATTGTCTAAATGACATCTGGTAGCATGATAAGTGTAGACAAGTGTAGACAAGTGTTTCTATGTATACATTATGTTTTCTGTTAACATCAATTTGCGGCGGGGGATCTTGTCACTTTTGTGACAAATACTTGTTTTAAAAAAACATGGAACTTGTGTATAAATTCAAAAACACTAATGGTTTTTACTTTTGTTATTAAATTAAAGGCTTAAAATCATGACACATTTTTTATATAGCTATATTGGCGTCTTTAAAACGAAAAGAATGACTTTCCATGAGAAACAAATTGGTAGTTTCCTGTTCTGTACTTAGGGACGCATGTTAAGAGACCATGACAATGCACCTGTGAGCTGCTGCTGACACGCACATGAACTTGAATTCCAACTGAGAGGTCAGAATTTAACAACAGGGCCAATAAACGTATCTGCCAGTCAAGGCGCTTATCTGATTACTCTTTGCGACATGCACCCGATGCAGATATAACTCACTCTGAAATGTCAAATTTCGAGACAAATTTTCATTCTTCTTTGAAGTGATTTTCAGAGACTTCTACTTCTACATTTGCTGTAATTCAACAGAACAATAGTCTACAAGAAACCAAATCCTAGTCTTGCCCATATACCTAGATAGACTTGAAATCCTTGTGAAACAAATGTCCATGTACATAATGCCAGCGTGTCGATGTTGGTAAGCGTGCAGTTTGGATTATTTCCAATGGTAACTGCGACAGGAATATAAACCTGTCAAGTAGGACACACACAAAAACGGCCAACACACCAGTTTGAGAAAAGTATAATGAATAATGCACTTGGTGCTTCCTCAAATCGTGCAATAGAAAGTTCGGCACATAAACTCTGGTTCTTCGTCATGTCCTTTATTACAATACTTGTCTTGAACATGACATGTAGATGCCAGTTTATTGTCTAACTAATTCCCTCATTCAACTGATTTGCGGGAGACATACTGTTTTCCATTCCGTCCGTGATTCCGTGGTTCCGTAATTCAGTAACGCTTTCGTTTCCGGATCATATCTCCAAAACCGTTTAATATTTTTTTACGAAACTTGGTATGAGGCTAGATCTAGTGGTGGGCTGGTGTCTTTTGCTATTTTGATAATTCTGAATTGTTTTCTGGTTTCCATGGAACAAGTTTTAACTTAGTGCATAAAGAGAGAATGGTCTGTTTCCGGGCCATATCTAAAAAACAGTTCAATATTATTTTACAAAACCTGGTATATGGTTAGACCTAATGGTGGTTTTTGAACTACGTGCATTTAGGGAGTAGAATAACCATAACTAAAAAATATAATCAATATTATTTAAAAAAAATTGGTATTAAGTTAGATCTTGCTATTTTGGATATTCTGAATTTCTGATTTTTTGATAGTTTCCATGGTAACAATTTGAACTTACTGCATTTTTGGAGAAGGTCCATTTCCAAGCTATAGTTCAAAAACTGTTAAATATTGTTTTACTTAACTTGGTACGTAGGAGGATCAACATTTAGTAACAGTATAAGCTAAAAGCACCAAACCAATTTTTTCGGATTTTTTAAGGAACAACTTTCTATTCGAATTTCGAATAAGATGAAGTGTTATCTTTTGAGAATAATACTTGTACAGTTTTCGAACCCCGATCAATTCGCCTCAGGAATAACTAGAGATTTAATCAGTAAGAAAAAGATATGCAAAGTTTTTTCAAAGAAGGCATTCAGTTATTTACCCTGTTACGAGATATGGAATTGTATAGGATAACATGGTAATGGTGCAACGAATTGAACTTTCTTAACTTTAACTGATGTTTGTAATCTACTGTGAGTCTGTACGATTATTTGAAATACGATATGACATGCTTTTTACTTATATCAATAAAAGGATATTTTGGTAAATCATTTATTTCGTGATTCAACACGACGCTCTATTTATTGAGTTCATCAGTTTACAAACAAAAAATGAAGAAACATGTGACATATGCGTTTTATGCTTTCTAACATTTGCCAAAATGCTTTTTCATATTGATATAGTTTCTCAAATGTTACACATATACTTCATTTGCTCAGCATGCCATGGCAAAACTACTAGTATGTTCGATTCTAAATCAAATAAAATCAACTGTACAATGATTAATTCATAAATGATTCTTGATCCAAAATATATAGTTTTAGGAGAAAAATGTTTGATCAAATCACCTAATATAAAAACTGTGACTCTCAAACTAACGTCTTCACATTTAGGGTTCTCATCACGTTTTTACTTATACTTGTATAGTTTTGATAGCAAATCAAGTGGTCTTTGTCACGTACGTTTGTATATTAATTATGACCAATAGTAGGTCTATCAACGATGTGTACTAAATGCGTGAAAGGCTGATCTTTTTTTCCTGGTATTTTCAGTAGTTTTATCGAATTCTTCATGATTGTCCACAATGCGTGTATCCGTGTGCAAAAATTATCACAAACGATATTCACCTCCATCGTTTAGACAAAAAGGAGGTATTAAGGTAATCATAACTTAACATTATCTTGAAGCAGAATTTATGTCCGTTCACAACTGCGACTCGTTTGTATTGAAACGATTGAAGTGGATTCAATGTGGACATTTTATGGGCGTTGCCTTGCTACACTATACTTAGTCCCCACCCCACATACTCCCCCTCCAAGGCAATCTAAAAATAGTATTCAGCTCTAGCGCCCTCTAGCGTCCATCGTTCCAGTTTGATCTTATATCGTACTGGGCAGGGTTAAAACGAGTTTGTCCTTACAAGATACGCGAAACAATGTTTATCCCAGTTTGACCGTTTGTTTCGTTTTGTTGTATTTTTTGCCTTGATAGCCGCCCATACATAGTCA
The DNA here is from genome assembly GCA_916613615.1 of Steromphala cineraria. Taxonomy (NCBI): domain Eukaryota; kingdom Metazoa; phylum Mollusca; class Gastropoda; order Trochida; family Trochidae; genus Steromphala; species Steromphala cineraria. The sequence goes on from OU744730.1 coordinate 12,366,639, forward strand.
TACAGCGATTCGTCAAATGAACGGAAGCGACTTTATTCTTTAATTTCGCTGAATGCTGTCACTGCCCCTACCTCTAATTCACAAGTGACCACTTTTCCTGTCACAGTCTCCCCAACCATGACACAAAATATAACTTTCTTGACAGCTTCCACTAAGTTTGAAACAGTTCACCGACACGTAGTGAACAACTATTTTCAGAATAACGTCCCTTGATTTGGTCAGTCCTTGTCGCTCTTGTAGGGGTGATGGGTCGACCCATGTACATGTACTTAGGTAAAAATTCGTAACTTTGACGACATTGAAATCTGTTTTCTATTGATAATATGCTCAATAGATTACAGATGAGTCTATTTAAAAACGTGTTTTCTGTATGTAATGACATTTTAATTGTTATGTGTTCTTTATGAAAGTGGACTGTACCGTTGTTTTGCAAGTGAGTGGAACCGGTCTGCACCGGTTTGACCTAATCACATTGCTTTTGCGCAAGTCAAAATAGTTCCACCTTTTCTTACTAATTAGTCATGTTAGAATGGTGATAAATCCATTCTGTTTTTTATTTTTGGGTTGTATGTCGTGCATTCTTTACCCCTAAATAAACATTTCAAACCTCGCAAGCTCGGTTTGAAATTATATTTAGGGGTAAAGAATGCACGACATACAACCCCAAAATAAAAAACAGAATGGATTTATCCCCTAATTCAAAATATCATATTTTACAACTTGCCCAGTCACATGAAAGGTCATACTTTACATTTTACTCACACACATTAGACATTGATGAGACATTTCAAGAAAAGTTTCAATCATCTTAGATATCACACTGATACAGGGCTCTCGATTGATTTATTATATCCGTAATGTCATGTTTTCTGTCACGTTTCAGTTTATATGTCTTAACGAACGATTCACCTCGCTATTCAACAGATATATACTCAAATGATATATCAGCTTAATGTTATTAATTCATTAATGTAACCTGAAAGAAATGCAATAAAGTCAAGTAGTTTCAATAACGGAAATTATTACAGGCTTCCAATCGAGATAAATAGTAAATGGTACAATAATGTCAACGACAAACATAAAATAGGAAAACCGTTGGTTTGACTAAATGACATAACACATCAAGTTGATATTTAGCTGAACATACCTACTTAAATTCAAATTTTCAACAAAAGTTAGTTTTGTTCATATGTAAATTTATTATTTCTTAAATAACAATGTATTAATGTTATTTTTTTCAAAATCTTTTGTCATTGTTACATCATTAAGGTTTTAGCAAAATGTTTTAAGGTCATTGTGCAGTGTTTATTATCAGACCTTTGATCTGAAAAACGTAAAATCTTCCTTTTAAAGAATTCAAGAACGATTGATACTCTTTGACAACAAACGAAATACCAACATTTACTCATTAAAATTACTTTATTTGTAATGTCAAATTATCAAAAGATTCAATTGATTAATGGTTACATGTTCCTATTCTCAAGGCAATTATTGCTCTTACACTTAAGATAACTCCGACAACTCATATTTCCAGTCCAAACGATTTGAAGCAGTTTAGACTGATGGGAACTGTCGACTTCTGTCATATATGTATAGTGCTGGGAGGTAAGGTAAGGTTGAACGCCCGCAACACCAGTGTGGCTTTGCATTGCGGCTAGGCCTGTGACTTCAGTGTAGAACGCAAACCAAACTGCATTTTCCCTACTGCAGACGAATTTGTTGTGCCCCTGGCAGGATTCATTCACAGGACCTTTTGATTCGAACCCGAACACGCTTACCACTCTGCTATAGCATCCCCGGTATGGTGAAATCAGTAATGAGTCAAATGAGTGTTCTCAGGTTTATTAGATTAGATTGCAAGATGCTTAAAACAAAGGAAATGTATCACGATCAATTATAGTGACTGCTTATCTGCATCATTAACAAAAGCCGTGTCCAAAGAAGACTTGACAAATTCTGAAACGTCAACAGCAGATGGAACTAGCGAGTAAACCCTAAACGTTAGTGTTTGTAGGAGCATGATTAAGAAAATTTGCAGGTCCAAAAAATACCATACCTTCTCCTCAGGCAGTTTTCGTCTAGACGGTAATGTTGTGACTCCAATTTCTTGGTTTATGGTAATTGAGTTCCAAGTGCAGTCTTAGTGCCTGCACTACCTGTGCCATTGTAGCTAATAAACTACTTTGCTGTCACTCTGGATGTTCTGGTAGTTGGCAAGGTTGAATTGCTACCTCGTTTTAACACTGTTACCCTTATCCTAAACCACATTATACACAACTGTCATAATCTGTCAAGTTTTTTTAACTGTCCTTTTTATGATAATCAATTATGATTGAATTAACATATTTTCAGAGACTTTCCCTTTATTATCCCCTGCCGCTCGTTTAGCGCGAAGCGGGGGATAGAGTATTGAGCAGCGTCCGTCCGTCCGCACAATGTTTTCTTCTAACAGGTTCTTCTAATTGTGCGTTCCGTATGTGGTTTCCGTGAGTATTACACAGCCTCACAATCCATGTCAATTGCTTTCAAACTTACCTGCCTGTGTGTGGTATGTACCTAGGACGCTAGGCAGGGTTTACTGAGTAATAACCTGTACTGTACTTGCTGCAAGCCAATGTCTCTCTTTCTTTCCAGTATGTTTGTTTCTGTTATATTTTGCATTTACATATTCAATATTCAGTATCATAACGAAAAGTTTATACATATACTACACTGCATATGTAAAATATAATACTGGAAGCCAATTTTTCTACTGGTACATTTGTTTCTGTTGTACGTTGCATTTACAATCGTCCTTGTAAGTATCTTAACGCTATTCAAAAACATTAACATTTTTGATGATAGTTTTAGTTTGATGTTTGAATCAGACTTTTACAGTTTAGTTATTGACAATGAAGGGATGATAAAAAGTGTCCAATTATATCAAATATCCTGGAACCTACCATACTTAGACTGCAATAATAATCTATGAATGGATTAAGGCGATTCTACATAGAAAACCTTTTGAAAATAATAAATTCTTAAAAGTGAACTGTAAAAAAACCCGTTTGTTTGGTGTCCTGCTAGCTTGTATGAATATTTGCTTTGTTAAACAGAAACAATGACTATAATTAGTTCCGTAACATAAATGCTAGATAATTTGGAACAATTCGTATGTATGGTCGCCATATTTTGACTTCAGGGGATAACCTTAGTTGGTACGCATCTTTTACACTGATAAGTAATTTTGTTACACCCTTGCTTGGCATTTAGCATGAGAAAATTACTACATTTAGCTGGGACTAATAAAATACTAAAATCCGAAATAACATGCACCCTTAAGAATCGCTAAAGCTTGCTGTCGCATGAGAATGTCACTAGAAATAGCTGTTTGACAAGTGAAGACATGCTAGTTAATTAGTGAAGACATATAGTTCTCCATTGTTTTTATTAAAAATAGTTTTGTTGCTCCCATGAAACTTATCATAAGAAAAATACAACATTTATCCGGGGCTGTTCTGTATCTGTAGGTTGCCAAAAGCAAAAGAAAATTCAGAATTAAACACATCTCTAGGAATCACCAAAGCTTTCTATTTCATGAGAATGTCAACACTACAAATAGCTGTTTGACAAGTAAAGACATGCTACTTAATTGAAGCTTTGCAAAGGTAATCAGTTCAAGCTGGAGAAAAAGTGAAATTGAAAGCCCCTTTTATGATTGAATAGTCAGATTACTTGGAGCATGTTATTACTACCTTTACATCATTAATGGTTAAAATGATGCCAGAAGGTCACACTAGCATCTTAGATCCTAGATCTCTGTTTGAAAAACATACTTGGAGTGTATCAGAAAAGATGCAAAACATTTCATTTTTTCAAATGTTATGTCATGCATTACTTCGGTATATGCTAGTCATGTTAGAAACCACTTATAAGTAGGGATTTTAAGTTGCTTACATCTCACAATGCCAACAACATAAAAACATTGAAAGATATATAATAACTTCTTTCTGGATATTGACTATATATGTCAGGTAACGCAAAAGTGACAGCATATTTAGTTGAAAGTGATTACTTTTAAAAACGTTTCATCATGATCATCTCAGGTAAGTTATGTTTTTCGCCCACTTAAAAGGCCTCAAACTTACACTGTCACTACTCATTATTCTTTTCTTTGTAAACAGTTCTTGTATTAAATCAAATTCAAATGAATGAAGATGTCAAAAAGCATGATGGCTTTGGAATCTATGAGTTAATGATGAACTTGCAATTATTAAAACCGACGAACCCTTTTGTATAAGTTTTTTGGATGTATTGAAAAGATACTTTACATACCTTGTCATGCATATATGGATTTAATATTTGTCATGCCCCCTTGAAATATTATGTTTTAAAACAAATCAGGAGGTTGATGTCTTCTAAAGATCTTACAGAACATAATTGATGGTCATGTAAACATTGGAGATTTACATGAAAATTACTCAACTAGAAGTTGTTGCAGAATATCCGATTTTAATAAAGATTTACCTAAATGTTCAATGCTTTTGCCTTGAGGTGAGGTGATATGGAGTTTATCGCCGCTTTCAAGAGTGTTTCACTACTCCTACATTGCAGTGAGAAAGTTTGCAACACCAGTGTGGCTATGCATTGCGGTGATACCTTTGAGTATCGCCGGGAAACAGCAAGCATCGGCTTTAACCAGTGAACAATTGGTTGTACTTTGCTGGAATTCAGTGTTGCATTGCACACAAATATTACTGCACGTAGAACAGTTCTCCACTGCACACAACGTTGCCGAGTTCCGAGTGGTAATCGAACTTGGAGTGTTTGGAAACCAAATGCACTAACCACATGTTAACTTGTTGTTTTGCACACATCTTCATTGGCGTCTTCAAAGTGAAAATATTAATGTTTGTAGCCAAGTCATGCAGATTTCATGCAGCATGTAAACATTACTTATGATAAATTTGAAAGGCACGATTATTCTGGGCAGCTTTTCCAGAACTCATTCATCAAGAGATCGACAAAACTGGAGGTAACGCTTAACATATGATACATGATAAAGTAAATTATAATATACTACTAGTAATAAGGACAATTAAATAGCGCCTTGAATATCATTCAAATGCATACTTGTACAAGTATATGTTCAACGCAATGCATGGCACAAGACTTGGGTGACAACAGGTCACCTTTCTATGCAAGAAGCTAAGACTTCCAATGGCTAAAACTCTTCCAATATTTAACTGCCCACTGTTTTGCAGTATCTTCATTTCCGGAGAGGTAAGATCAGAATTTTAAGACTCTGTGTTGGAATTTCGTCATTGTAATGGTAAAGGAGGTTTTGAATACAAAAGATTAACGTCCTCGAAATAGCTTAGTGACTGAAAGCTTTATTTTAGTTTTACCACATAACTGCATTCATCAGCTCGTTGCGGTTCAACAACACATATGTTCTTTCTAATTACTTCAACAAGTTATTTCACATCAGCTTACAAGTACAACATATTTTTATTATTTACAACTAAAATAGAGTGTACATTAGTCTGTCTTCGTTGTTCTAGCTTTGAGAGTACCACACGAATATTTTATGTAACCATATTGGTGCAATTTCGAAAATCTCTGCATAAGTCATACTAATGTTTGAGAACCATTGCTACATGTATGTTATGAAGTAGCGGATTAACCAACTTCGTCTTTTGCATTGCCTTTCTTTTCTTTTGTTTGAGGGGGAATGGTGCAGTGGTCGTAAAAAAGGCCGTGGTTCGAATACCGCCAGGGGGTTGAGAACTGTCCTATACCAAGTAAAGTTTGGGTGAAATGCGAGCCTTCTCCCTGCAATAATACTTGCAGCCTTGATATAAGTGAAATACTCTTGAAAGCTGCGTTAAAACCCCAAAACACATCACCTCACCTCTTTTGTTTGTTTGTAATTTCAGTGAAATATGCCTGTAGTGTTCAATATAGTTTTATTGGTGTGACATTTCTTTTACACTGTTCAAGATCTGAAAGACTGGTATTGTCAAAATAATTTATTTATAAATTCCTGTTTACAGCAAATACATTTGTTATTTTGATCCCTCGCATGATAACATAAAACATGTTCATTAGCGATACATGCTGTTATAGTTACCTCTTATTAAGTGCCTGGTGTATTGTATTTTCTCATTTTCTAAGAAGTTTCTCAAATACTTTGACATTAATGTGATAAAGCCTACATTTACAACCAAGAAATTCTGCATATTAACCGCTCAAGTAGGGCATGATGACAGATGACATTACTGTCATAATTTCATGCTACATGTTGTTATTGATACTCGAAATCGAACTCCTAAAGCTACATGTACTTTCTTATATTTACCCTGGAGTTGGATCGACTCTTTAATAAACATGAAGGATATATGTCTGCAAGGCAGTGCAGGAATATTACCATATATACAAGCCATTTAGGGGCTGAACTGTATATAGATGGCTGTTATTCTTTTTATCTTCAAGAAAACAAGTTATAAAACATTGATCGACCCATTACTGTCTAAAGATGATGAAATACAAGTATACTAAAATAGACTATCATGCAGGGAACGAAATGGAATTGTATACACACAGACAACAGATAACATCATCCAATTACTCTGGTTCTTAGGGATAAGGTACAATTCAGCAAGAAATAAGAAATTATATTGTGTGTTTGTAGACTTTAGTAAAGCCTTCGATACTGTGTGGCGCTGTGGCCTGTGGCGTAAAATGGTTGATAATGGTATATCTGGAAAATGTTTTAATGTCATAAAAAACATGTACCAGCACATAAAATCATGTGTTTCTCATAACGGAATTGCAACTGATTTTTTCCCCTGTAATATTGGTGTAAGACAAGGCGAAAACTTGTCACCTTTTCTGTTTGCTCTTTATCTTAATGATCTAGAATATTTTTTATCTAGCTACAATGTAACTGGTTTGGACTACGTAAATGATTATGCATTGAAACAAATTGGTATTTTCATTAAATTATAAATTACTGGTAATTCTTTATGCTGATGATACAGTTCTTTTATCTGAATCCCCTTCTGATTTAAAACTTTGTTTGGAGGCATTTGATGAGTATTGTACTCGATGGAAACTTAAGGTAAATACTTCTAAATCCAAAGTTTTAATTTTTTCAAAAAGAAGCAGCAAGAGTAACCCATCTTTTATTCTACAAAATACTGTTTTAGAGTTAGAAAAACATTATGTGTTTCTTGGTATCCTATTTACAAGCACTGGTCGCTTCTGTAAAGCTATTAAACGGCTAACCGACCAATCATCACGAGCAATGTTTGCTATTTTTAGAAAAATACGTTTGTTAGAAATTCCAATTGATTGTCAGCTTAAACTCTTTGATCAACTTGTTAAGCCAATATTACTGTACGGTGCTGAAGTGTGGGGTTTTGAAAACACTGCTCAGTTAGAGCGTATTCATTTGAAATTCTGTAAATATATATTGAAGGTTAAATTGTCAACTGGGGGCGGGATAGCGCAGTGGTTAGCGCGTTCGGCTTCGGATCAGGAGGTCCGTGGTTCGAATCCCGCCAGGGGCTCGGCAACTTTGTCTGCAGTAGAGAACTGTTCTACACGCAGTCAGGTTTGGGTGCAATGCTACACTGAATTTCAGTGCAGTACCACCCATGGTTGCTAGTTCCAGCCGATGCTCGCAGGTTTCACCGCAACGCATAGCCACAATAGTGTTGCGGGCTTTCTCCCTGCAATAATACTAGCAGCCGCGATATAAGTGAAATACTCTTGAAAGCGGCGATAAACCCCATCTCACCTCACCTCACCTAAATTGTCAACTCCCGATTTCATGGTTTACGGGGAACTTGGAAGATACCCACTTAGTATTTCTATCAAATTGAGAATGCTATCATACTGGTGTAAGTTATTGATATCCCATGATAAATTATCTAGTATTGTGTACAAATTAATGCTTAACTAACAAAATTCTCGGGTTAATGTTAATGGTAAATTCCCGTTAGTAACAGAAATTAAGTCTATACTAGAGAGTACAGGTTATAGTTACATTTGGCAAATGCAAGAGTTTAAAAATACCCAGTGGCTTGTAAATAATGTCAAAACTGTACTTATCGATCAATTTCTGCAAAGATGGAGAGAAAGTAAACTACAATCATCAAAAGGCTTTTATTATAATAAGTTTAAAGATACTTTGTACATTGAAAACTATTTACTGCAACTTCCTATGAACTTACGTATATATATCACGAAACTTAGAACATGTAATCACAGACTTCCAATTGAAACCGGAAGATGGTATAAAATTGATAAAGAACATAGATTATGCCCTTCATGTAAGTGTAAGATCGGTGACGAGCTTCATTTTATGTTAGAATGTAATATGTTTAATGAAATAAGACACAACTATCTTCCTGCATAGTATTGTAAACATTCATCCATAGAGAAATTTATCTCACTGATGTCCATCACATATAAACCAATACTTGTAAAAATTGCTCTTTATATCAAATATGGATCGCGTATGCTCCATTAATATGTATGTAATACTACTGTCTTATTATTTGTTCACTCTATGTCATAAATTGATGACTTAAGAGAATAAACTTGACTTGACTTGACTTGGCCATTTAAACCGTTTTCACTTTCAGTCGTTTTATACTTTACAGTGTTGTTTCATTATATACTTTCCTTTAAGATCAGTTTAATATGGAATAAATATGGAGCTTATTCCACTTTCATTTGTTTTCCAACAAATATATAATTGGCATGGCACTTTCTATTATAAAGGCTTTACGTTATGTTAAACTGTGGCTGTAGGCAGCTAAGAGGAAAAGCACAATCTAATATGAAAAATAACTGTTAAAACTATTCCTGTGTGACAACTGAAATCATGCAAAGAAAGCTCCGTAAAGGTTAAGATTTCAAAATAGCGAAAATGTCAATTTAAAAAAAATTATATCATCAAATAGACATATTTCTTTTGATCACGTTATTACTGTCTGTACAGAATAAATGGCTGAAATGTTTTCCTTCAGGTTGAAAATGGAAATGGTTGATAATCTTTCACAGAATGTGTTTACCCTTTTTTTATATTTTACCAACTGTTTGTTCGTTATGCTTAATGCAGTCACATTGACGAAAACCCTTTGGCAATACACATGTACACATTGTGTATTTCTTCACAAAAACCCTTATGAACCAATTGTAATAACCCCAAAAAATCAATGTTTTTAATCATTATTTCTGAAATTGATGAAACCCCTTCGACAATATGCACTCATACGTTATACTTTTAAAACAACATCCTTATCAACCAATTATGACTAAAATTTTCCTATTAATTTTTTTCTGAAAATCTAACATTAATGACGTTATCATACACAAACCAATATGCAATTGAATCAAAATTGAGAAAAGAAAAAGACATCCTGAAATGGCAGAGAATTTAACTTCAGTTAGTAACAATTCACGCCCAAGCAGTCAAAATTCGCCTTTTAGGAATCTGCATTTTGAGAATTACCTTCATAAATCATATCACGTGATGCTCATGTTTGCAAAAAGCTCAGAGCAAACTTCATTTGTGACTTTGAGTTATTAAAAGTAAGATATTTGCAAACGCAGGGTTTCCAATGATAATACTATATATCTGTCTTGCAACAGAACTTAATTTTCAACTGTCCAAACGGACTTTTGCGTCATAAGATTGTTATGTCAAAAGGAATGAATACACAGAGCACAAATATTTACGTTATGGCTCATCAGTCCACCTGACTAATAAGGACTTATAGCTTCTGATGACACAATTGCACTTAATAAGGCCTAAAGATGCCACGCCCTTTAAAAACTATTTACATCTTTATCTCCAGAAGCAATAGGTCTAGGAAACTGAAATCATGTGTACACTCCTTGACTTGTGAGGATTGTAATGTTAAGCTTTGGTGATCCTGTCGTCCCTATTTAGAGTCACAGGGGTCACACCCATGAAACCTATTTGCACATTCTTCTGTCTATAAAGCTTAAATCTTGTGTATACATTGACAAAAGGGGATTGTTATTTATAGCTGTGATGACCTGGTAACCCTTTATAGGGGCTATGCTCTTAACAAATAATTTCATCTTCTTCTCCAGAGGCAAATGGATATAGATGCAGTATTTATCATTTCCTCATTAAAAAATTCAAGATAAAAATTGTAAATGTTATTTGCTATTAAGACTTTCAAATAAGTGAAATTCAATGAGTGTTTCTAAATCTAGATTAAATTTCATATTTCTACGTTATTGATAACCCATTAAACATTAATCTTTGACGTCAATTTCTGGATTTTCAAATGTCAAGTTTCTGACTCTTGTTTTTTTAATATTAGCTGATATTACAGAAAATATTTTAAGTGAACACTTTTACCAAAATAGGGATTTAGGTTTCTGAGATGACAAGGGTTTTTTCTTATCTAAATTGTTTTTAAAGTCTGTTTAAGCCACAAGATATTTTCTACATCGTGATCATAATAATGTTGTTTTGCTTTACAACAGATTTTTATGTCAACACTTTTTTACTGACATCATCGAAAATATTGGTTGTATTTTTGAGAGCTCTTACAAACCAGAATCGTTTCATAATCATCTGCTGATTTCATGTAAAACAATAAATTTAGTTTGTGATTAAGCTGATCTTTAATTCATCAATTATGCAATAAAAGGAGGGCCAACCTCTTGACTGGAAAAAAATATCACGGAATAGTTAGTTAACCAATTTTCTAATATCCTACAATCGATGACTATGAGCTTCTCTCATAGACTGTGAAGGTAAAGTCTGTCGACATTTACACTTACTGTTACTTACAGTTTGTTGCATCTTAGATTTCCGGGTCGACATTTGCACTTAACCTTAGACACAGTCTGTTGCATTTATGATTGTGTGCACTTTGCACTGTAAGTTAGTTATGGTCTGTAGCGTTCCAGGTTCATGTGTCAAAGTTTATAACCTCATCTGCAAGTGTGGTTTAATGGCAGAGTACAACAATGGCCTTTTAAAATCTTCGTTGCAGACATTAACTATTAGTTATAAACAATGAAAATAGAGTGAACACGCAAATGGTTGTTTAATATAGTAGTATGGTGACAATATTTCTGAGAAAAGCAATTTGTGAAAGAAACATATGTTAAATGTTTAAGCACTTAAGTTAGTATATTAAATGGTTAGAGGTTGAACAATTTTGTCTATAGAATTATAAAATAAAACATTTATTAAACTTGATAAGAATTGCTATTTATACATACGGAAAAAGGTTAAGCACCCCCTAAATTCGAAAACAAAAAATGATACTATGGTAAAGTTACTGTACCGTAAACAAATTTATGACTCTTTTACATAAAAATGTTGATTTTGTAATAGTTTCTTCCAATAAAGATCTTCCATGTAGACAATTTATGAAACTACGGTTGAATTTGTAATCGTACTGAAATTTTACCCAAAATAAGTTTGGCTGTAGTGCCAAAACTGGGCATTAGACAATGGGTTTAAGGCATCAAAAATAACGATTGCGTTACCGACTTGACTTCCACACATCAAATCATCTCTTATCTTACAAAATAACTGGTAGCTGGTCGTTGAAATGGCATCCCTTTTGTCATCAGTTATTGTCAATAATTGACGAAATGGCTGGAATCATACGATTTTGGAATAATCTTTGGATTCTCTGAGTTCAATATGTTAATCAAACACTTCTCATTGATTTCTAGGGGTCATATTACAGTTGACACTGACCATCTTTTGTTATTACACCATTTTCCTTGAATTATGTTTTTGGAGATTCTGCGAATTTGAAGGTTATTAGAGGTCTAGTGACTTTTGACTAACATTTTTATACTAAAGTTTGACCTAAGGGTTCGGAAGAATTGACTTACCCACATCACAACTACCAATAACAACTTTCTTTTATCAGACTAATGTTACTTGTTTTTTTTACATAAAACTGCAACATTTTTATGAATGCAAATATCCAAAAGATGCGAAACGTTATCCGGATGAAACTTTCTTCCATTAACTACTAAATTATGGTTCTATCATACCATACGATTATTTCTACAATCACATCGCCTTCTTTTTGATCAGGCAACTTTTGTTGCTGAAAAAACGTGGGGGTGCTTAACTTTTTTCCGTATGTATATATAACTTGATGTTTATTTGACTTTCATAGTAATCCTCATGTTATTTGATGATTACATTTCCCAAAAGATTCCTATTCTATTTTGTTTTTGTTCCGTTGATATATAATAGTGACTGGCAAAGTTTATGATGTGTCGAATAATGGTACAAACACTTTTTCAGAGAGGCCTGTCTGAGAACCAACTTAAAGATAAAGTGTCACTGTCGTTCAATTCATTTCATAAACTATGAAAATAACTGACTAAGTTCTCACTTAATCCACGTAGAATCGACCACAAAATAATATATGTTATCATATACAGTGGTTGTGGCGACGATTACATAGGACAAGGGGGGACACACTTAGATCAAGAGTTAGGGTCCATAAGCAGCAAATCAGGGCCCCATCCTGCCGCTACATTCAACTGAGTGGACACACAGAAAGATGCGCCGGGGATAAAATTCAAAATTTCCAAATATTCCCCTTCTATAAAGTCATGTCAAACAGCGATGAAAAGGGAATAATGAAAGAACATTATTTCATTAGACCTTTCAAGCCACAATTGAATACAATTAATGTCACCAAACGATGTCCATGTTTACAAACTGCTGTTATTATTATAATTGTGATTGATGTAAAGTAATGACGTCACCAATCTGGGTACGCATCGATTGTCATGTGTTATGCGGACCTTGTTCTGTGACATCATAGCATGGCAACGCAATAAAGACCACATGATAATCACTTAATAGTGTGAGACCGGTCGATTCAAATCATTTCCAGACTTTTGTTTTTTATCAATTTGTTACTTGAACTATGAAAACGTTTTATATATACATCAAATTTGCACCTATCATAATTTAGTGGCAAAATGGCATTCACATTTGTTTGGACAATCCAAATGAGATGTTAAACAGCTCGACCTTATCATGGCATCTCATTTCAATATTACATCTGTTTTGCTTATAGCAAAATGTTATAAGGTCAGTGCAGAAGTTATAATCGGACCTTTGATCATTTAGATAATTCAAAGAACGATTGATACTCTTTGACAACAAACGAACTACCAACATTTACTCATCAAAGTTACTTTATGTTTAATGTCAAAGTTTCGAAAGATTTAATTGAACAATGGTTTCCCAAGAGGCAATTATTTCCAACAGCTTCCACTCGAAATAACTCATAACAACTTACTCCAATGCATTTCCAAAAGATTTGAAGCAGGTCTGACTGACATTCTTTTCTTTGTGTGCTATATGTTTTGCTTCACATCTTTGTTAATGGTTTTGAGCTTACTTTTTATCTTTTAACATGCAATAAATAATTACATAATATTCTGAATCAGGGGCAAATGGTTTATGATTCCTTAGAAATAAACAATGTTAATTTATTTGCTTATGAAGTTTCAAGACATGATATTAGAGTAAAACAGCTGCTCACCATTTCAATTCATATGTTTTGTTTCAAATATCAAATATCACGTCTCTGACGTTTACATTGCGTATTTTTCCCCTCCTTATTTAATTATTAGAATTATCTTTAACTAAACTTAAATATTTCGAGTTATCATTTCAGAGGGGCTCATTCATCTTGCCCGACATTTCATTTCCTTCTGCGTTCAGTCCAACAACATTTCAAAGAGCTAGGCGTATTCAAATGTGCTTATGTATAGGTAGCAGAATGAGTCTAGTTTTGGTTTTGTCAACTTTCGAAATAATTTACGTATTTTTTTCTCAATATTGCAGACGTCAAGGACGTCTTTTTATATTTTGACCCAAGTAATTGCACTTTATCATAGTTGAAGCTTGAAGACTTTTCAAATGACTTCGTCATGTTGCATAAATCTGCTTACTAATATTATTATATAATATTTAAGATTTTAAAAGTACACGGAAATGTTATTCCAGCTTAGTTTAAAGGGACGGGATATTAGCCTGAGAGGATACTTCCTGTAACAGATCATGCTTGAGATGAGACCTTGTATAATCGTATTGAAAAAGGGAAAAGTTCATTTATTTCATATTACTAAATGAAGATAAAACGAAGTTTTAGATACTTTGAACTGCAGCCCATATTCTGTTTTGAACTAATAAAAGGGAAAATTAAATTGTATGAAAAATACTTGATGTCCGATCATTATTTTTCTAACAAAAGAACAGAAAACAGATTGCTTAAAGTATTGCATGAGCTAGTTGAAATGAAGATGAAAGAGTTGTATTACAAAAATAAGCAAAAGTCAGAAAAAATGGTTATCTGTAAATAAATGACCTGAGTATGGCTTTCATTGTCACTCATTTTGACTGCAGAGGTGCTGATTTAAATGGTCTATATTTATAGCCAATATTCGCCTTTATAATTACCACCACATGAAGTGTAGGAGAGTACAAAGCGCTTTATATGTCTTGTCGTTTGTTTTTATATTGTTTTATGACAAGAAAGGCTATTATTAATCTATCCAAATATTTTAATTATCTTGCATATTCCCATCAACATCCCTTCACACTGGACAATAGGCTGTGACCAAAGCAGATTAGACAGTTCTGAAACCTCAACAGTGGATGGAACTAGTGAGTAAACCCAAACCGTTAGTGCGTTTATGAGCATGACTAAGACAATTTGCAGGTCTGTAAAAATTCCATGCCCTCTCCTCATACACCTTCGTCTAGACGGTAATGTTTTGACTCCCAATTTCGTGGTTTATGGTAATTGAGTTCCAAGTACATTCTTAGTGCTTACACTGTCAGGGTCATTATAGCTAGCGAGTAAACAGTTTTGCTGTCACTCTGAATGTTCTGGTAGTTGGAGCAAACGGTATGGAAAACAGTTTGCAAGTTTGAATTGCTACCTTGTCTTTACACTGTTACCCTTATCTTATACAACATTATACACATCATAACAACCTGAAAAGAATGATTTCATCTAGATTAAAATGCGGTTGTTATTTATCTAAGTCTTTTTACCGTGAACTTTCATTTTTCTGATGTTCAATTATGATAAATACATAATATTAAAGAAGCTCTTTACACATTGTCTTCCCCAATCAAGATGTAACAGATCTCATTATTCCAACTTTGTCTAAAGGAGAGAAACACATTAACACTATATCTTCTCTTTGGACTTCATATTAAAATTGCAGAAAGGGGTTATTGGTATATGTTTTGTAGTCCTTACCTTACTTCAAAAGCAAAAACGTTTCATATCTTCCCCGTTTTGTAGTTTATTTTATCATTATTCGAACCAATATGATGTTTTGAACCATTGTTTTTTTTATTCCGTTTTCAAAATATCTATGCTGACCAGGTTTTTTTCTAATGCGTTCTCGTGAATGTAGTTTAAGTGGTTTCCTTCAGTGTTAGACAGCTTCACAATCCATGTCAATTTGTTTCAAACCTACCTATCGTGTGTGCCATGTACCTAGGACCTCTAGCAGGGTTTACTGAGTACTGAAAATAACCTGTACTGAACTGGCTGCATACCAATGTCTCTATTTCTTTCCAGTATGTTTGTTTCTATTATACAGTGCATTTACAATTGTAATATTCAGTATCATAATGCTATTTGAATATCAAATATAAACGTTGGTGTCAAATATATTATATATACTACATTGCATACATAAAATATGATACTGGAAGCCGATATTTCTACTGGAAGCCAAGTTTTCTACTGGTACATTTGTTTCTGTTAAAGATTGCATTTACAAGTGTACTATTCAGTATTAAAATATTTTTGAATATAAACATTGGTTTTATATATACACACATTTTAAATAACATACATTTATTATGACATAAACATAGGTAACATTATATAAATATATATATATGTAAAATAGGAGTTGCACCCCCTTTAATTCATACCAATGATGCGAAGGTGATAATTTGATTAATTTCTTTGAGAAGTATCACTGTTGACACCTGGAAGTTTGAAGTTGCAACCAGACTGATTCTACACCCGAAATTACAAGGATGTAAAACTATGATGTTTGAACTTTTTCAATTTTGTTTTTGGGGATAACCTCATTTCGTACGCATCTAAGACACAGATAATAGTTCTCCAATATTTTAGTTAACATGGTTTTGTTGCGCCTTTGCATGGCACTCAGCATAAGAAAATTACAACATTTAGCTGGGGCTGTTTTGTATTTGGAGGCCAAGAGAGAAAAAAATCCGTAATAACAAAGATTGCTGTTGTCATGGTAATGTCAACACTACCAATAGCTGTTCGACAAGTAAACACATGCCTAATTACTTGAAGCTTCGTAAAGGTTATCACTTCGAACTTAAGAAAGAGTGAATTTGAAAGCACCTTTTATCATTGACTAGTCAGATTACCTCGAGCATGTTATTACTACCTTTACGTAATAAATGGTTGAAATGATTCCAGAAGGTCACTGTAGCATCACAATAGCCAATTCCATCAGCATCAAGGATAGAGATGCAGCGATCCTCGTAAAATAACAATACTTTATTCAAAACTCCGGTTATGCTGGGTTTTAGCCATGTTTGAAACCGCCCTACGGAATTTACAAGACTAACATCTCATACAGGCTTGCAACATAAAACCACTGAAATACATACAACACTTCCTTTTTGGATATTGACACTAGATGTACAAAGCATGTGTGACAACATAAGTCGAAAGTGATCAATTTTGAAATCTCATTATGATCATCTAAGGTAAGTTTCGTGTTTCGACCACCATTCAAATTCAAATTCAAATGAATGAAGGTGTCAGAAAGCATGATGGTTTAGGAATCAGTGAAAGAATGATCAACTTGAAAAATTATTAAAACTGAAGAACCCTTTTATATATAAGTTTCTAATATGTATTGAAGTGACACTTGACATACCTTATCCTGCATACATGGATCGTCATGACTTCTTGAAATGGTACATATTTTTTGGGAAATTCAGGAAGTTGAAGTCTCAAAAGATTTTATAGAACATAAGTGATATCATGGTCATGTATACATTGGACATTTACATGAAAATAAAATAGCCTAACTAAAAGATGTTGCAGAGTATTCGATTAAATCGTTGATCAAAGTCATTTAGAAAGTAAATTGTTATCGGTAATTTCAATGTTGTTGTCTTTATGTGAGGTGATATGGTGTTTTTAAGAGTATCTCACTTATATCACGGGTCCCAGTATCATTGCAGTGAGAAGGCTTGCAACACCAATGTGGCTATGTATTGTGGTGAAACATTTAAGCATCGGCTGGGACTGGCGAACCATGGGTTGTACTTTGCAGTAATTTAGTGTAGCATTGCACACAAATATTACTGCATGTAGAACAGTTCTCCACTGCACACAAAGTTGCCGAGTTCCGAGTGGTAAACGAACTTATGGGTGTCTGGAAGCCAATTGCACGAACCACATGTTATCTAGTTGTTTTGCACACATCTTCCTTGTTGTCTTCAAAGTGAAAATACAAATGTTTGTAGCCAAGTCATGCATATTCTATGCAACATGTAAACTTAACCTATTGATAAATGTGTACGACGTGATTACTTTTTCCAGTTGAATATTGAATAAAGGTTATTCTTAAAAATAAAAATAATTGATTAATAAGGGTATTTATATAGCGCACATATCCACACCGAATGCATGCTCAAGGCGCTCCCTGAATTATTACCCTGGTCTAACCCAAGCTGCTGATTAAGCGCTTGATGGGTCACCTTCATCACAACATTCACCAGGTACCCAATTAATACTGTTGGGTGAACGTAGGTCCATTAAACTCTCAAATCATTCAGCAATGCATCGGGTAACCCACCCATTCGGCGAGCCACGGCAGATGGTGCTGAACTACACTGATAGCGGTCAACTGAGCTTCGCATATTACTGCATGTAGAACAGTTCTCCACTGCACAACTAAATAGTTTTCTATTTATGAATGGGAGACATCCATCCAAAATAATCTGATTATGGCAACTGGAATGGATAATTTGGAAGACTACACGTATTTATCTGTTCTTCATGTTATGGTACAATTCGGTCACCATTTCAAGAACAGATGACAAAAACTGGAGTTAACGCTTAACATATGATACATGATAATGTTAAGTATAATACATTACTATTAATATGGACAAGTATATTGCTCCATGAATATTACTAAAATACATACATTTACATGAATGTGTTCAACTAAAAGCATGGAACAAGACTTTGTGACGACAAGTCACCTTTCAATGAAAGGAGCTAAGAGTTCTCAGTGGCTAAAACCATTGCACATATTTTCTTGCAGTGACTTAAGTTTAGGAGAGGTAAGATCAGGAATCTAAGACACTGTGGTAGAATGTCTTCTTTGTGATGGTTAATGTGGTTTTGTTTCCAAAATATTTACGTCCTCGAATTAGCTTAGTGACTGAAAGCTGTATTATACGTTTGCCACATAACTGCATTCATCAACACGTTGCAGTTCAACAACAAAGATATTCCTTCTAATTACTCAAACAAGGTATTTTGCATCAGGTTACAAGATCAACATATTCTTATTGTTTACACCTAAAAATAGAGTACTTGTTTACATCGGTCTGTCCTAGTTCTTTTAGCTTTGAGAGTACCACACAGAAGTCTTGGGAAAATGAATGGTTTTATCTCATATAAACATACAATTATGTCTCCCCCCGAAGGGTCGGGAGACATATTGGTTTTAGCTGAGTTCTCGTCGGCGTTGGCGTTGGCGTTCCCATTTCGTTTCCCGAGCATATCTCTAAAACTATGTGACCGATCATCACCAAACTTGGTATACTGTCTCTCCATATCATGTAGATGTGCCTTTTGGAGGTTATTGATTGTTTTAAATTTAATTTTTTGTATTTCCATGGCAATAATTTTGACTTACACTTTTTCAAGGGTAGTGTTCGTTTCCGGA
Source organism: Steromphala cineraria (assembly GCA_916613615.1). Classification (NCBI taxonomy): domain Eukaryota; kingdom Metazoa; phylum Mollusca; class Gastropoda; order Trochida; family Trochidae; genus Steromphala; species Steromphala cineraria. The sequence goes on from OU744730.1 coordinate 12,385,653, forward strand.
GCAGATCTCTAAAACTATTTGACCAATCATCACCATATATGTTAAACTGTCTTTATTTTTTGTCTTTAGTAATAAACGTCTCATAATACAAGCACTGGTTTGTTGTTTACTTACTCAACATATTTATTCAAGTTGAATTATACAGAAAACATTAATGGTGCTTTATGATAGTATTGTTTAGAGGTTTGGAGCATTTGAGGAAGGGAGAGACATCTGTTTTTACGGGTAAAAACACTTTCTAGTTAAGATGTTATACTAAAGAAGCATTGTGTGACTGCCGATGAAAATAATAAGGAGTCTGACATCTTGATAAATTACTTGAGACGAGGGAGTAGCTACCTACTTCACAACAACCAAGATGATTTGATGTTTTGATAAAAATTATATTTATAATTCTGGAAGCACATGTTTCGTGTTGTCGATAAAGGACCTGAGATAGGATTAACAGATAACTTTTGTCCGCTGAACGGTTGATAATAAAGACAAACTCAGTGTTCGTGATCCATTTCACACCTTATCAGTTTACATTTCAACTGTACCTGTAAGTAACAGACTTCTCAAAGCAATATACATGTAGGTAGGCGGCTGTTCTGTTTATAGGCTGATCACATTTATGAAGGAATTCTAAAGTTACAATACTTCATTTTCATTGCCTTGTTTCGTCTCATGCAGCAAGAGGAAACAAATTTGTTTCCAGTGCATTGCCTGAAATAAAAAAACTATTGTTATGAGTGTGTGATTGATTGTTCACTTGGTTCACATTGTATTACATTGTTGTATTGTTTAGTGGGTCACACTTTAACATGTTTTGATTATGTAAACTAGTTATTTCTAGAATCTTCTATTCTGGAATGTTCCATCTATTTCTTGAATATCTGATGTGGACTCTTCTGATTGGAGTTTGTCATGGAACTTTGAGGAACATTCCAGAAGGTATCTTACCTATATAAGGGCCGGCTTAAGAACTCTAGATCACCTTGCTTATTACGATTAGACTTTGAGATCATCTGCCGTGCCACTGATTTCAGACACTTTTACAGGTTGGAGTCATATATCAACATTCAAGACTTCTGCCTGTTTCAGCATTCATCAACTGTGTGATTCATAAGGATTGGTGACTATATTTAGCTAGATTATTTTTGTGACTCATTTGACATTGTATCATAAATAGTTTTAGCTTGATATTGTAATCTTAAACACTTTGTTTATTATTAGATTAATTAAATTGTAATTATTATATAAAATTGTTTGTTATATGTTGCTGGTTTGACTGGGGACCTTTTTCTTATTCCAAATTCATTCGTAACACTATCTCTTTCTAAATCTATACAGTTGTGCAATGGGCCAGTTCTTCTTCAATTTTATTTTGCACCAAAGGCTTGGTAAGTGATATTCTCAGCAACTGAACTCACTTAATGTCTTATTGTTAATGATGCGCATGTTCGTTATTGTCAAATCATATTTTAGGTTAATAATAACAAGATAAATTGAATTCATCATCCTAATCTGAAGTTCATTTCAAAACATACAATCAAAATACCTGAAAGAAATCCTTGATATCCTGATAAAAACTGCTTTGATTTAGTTTAAAGGGAAAATGGAAATAAGGTCAGATGGTGTTAGCACATTACTGATATCAAAAGAGATTATTATCAAGGAGAAAAGATGTGTCCACATCTTGTTCGAAAATAAGCACTATATAGTCAGTAAACCAATTTCTAATATCCTACAAGCTTGACTATGATCTGCTCTCATAAACTGTGAAGGTAAAGTCTGTTGACATTTGCACTTAAACTAAGTCACACTCTGTTGAATCTTATATTGGTGTGTGACATTTGCACTTAACATTACTCACAGTCTGTTGCTTCTTCGATTGGTTTGCACTTTGCACTATAAGTAAGTTATATGGTCTGTACCATTTCAGGTTCATTTGTCAAAAATAATACCTCATCTACAAGTGTGATTAAGGAACTGTTTATTGTTGTTTACTGTACATTGCTGGCTAAAGACTTCATGTTGGACAAAAACTATTGTTACGAATGATGGAAATGAAGTGAACATGCAATATTATGGTGACAAATTGGTCTTGGAAAACCACTTGGAAATACTAATTTGCTAAAATGTCAATCACTCCTGTTTGAATGTTTGAATGTATGCGTTTGAAAACTAATGAACATTTAAATGAAGTTATCATAAGAATTTATGCTTCGAGCCTGTTTTGGATATTACATTCAGTTTCTAACTTACATTGTACTTGCAAACCTCAAGATTTCTTAAAGATAACTTTTTAATTTGGGTTTTCAATTCCAAACACCAGAAAAGTCATGATAAAACGCTTTCCCCTTTTGTTTTACAACTATAATATATTTAAAAATCGAAATTTTCATTTTGATTTGTGAATGTTGTTGCATGGATATCAATTATTTTGTATGAATCGTTATTTACTGAGAAATATGATAAATATTAAAATTATTTTTCTCTCGAAGCCCTAAATGATATAATGGCTCTGATATGAAATTAACAGTTTAAATTACTCAAATGCATATCACTTGATATATCATTACATGTATAATCAATCATTGATTAATCTCTCACACATTTAATTGACCAATTAAGAGTTATGCAAGCCCCTAATTTGTATTCTGTTTATACAAGCGAGAAAAACAGATTTGATTGGTTAATTTAAGTCATTGTGATAATTTTGATACATTGTTTTTATTACAGACTACTGGTATTATTCATTTTTGATATTATATAGATATTATATAGAAGTGATATATACATAATGAACTTAATCAAGCACCAGCCCCTCCATTATGTCTAACAGAAAAACGGTTCTGAAGATATATAAGGTACACATTTTTAGGCAAACAATTGCGGATTTACGACTGAACAATCATCTACCAGTGTAGAAAACTTCAATCAACTTACACTTTGCATTAAATTTATTCATTGTGCTTACATTGCTACAACTTAAGTGGGTCGTGATAATACAGTTTTGTTGCTTGTGCGTCAAGGAGACAGAAATTGTATGTTTAAATGCATATTTTATGTAACAGTTATGGTGCAATTACGAAAATCTCTGCATAAATTAAACCTCATTTGAGAAACCATGTCATCTTATGTAGTAGCTGAATGAACTTAGATAGTCTTATTGATTGCTTTTCTTTTCTTTGGTTTTAGGGGACAGAATTGTGCAGTGGTCAGCGCATACGGCTTCCGATAAAGAGGGCCGTGTTTTGATTACAGCCTGGGACTGGGCAACTTTGTATGCAGTAGAAAACACCAGCTACACTAATCAATTTCAAGGCAGTCCATCGTTGGTTAGTTCCAGCCAATCCCGCAGGATTCGCTGAATAGTCTTGCAGGCTTTCTCATTGAAATAATACATTCAGTCGTGATATAAGTGAAATACCACTAAAAGTGGCGTCTAACCCCAAATCATCTCATTTGTGTTCGGAATTCGGCCTTCAAATGTTTTTGTTGTGAGTTCATTGCAGATGTCAACTTATGCACAGTGCAAGATTTGATAGAATGATAAAAAGATTGACTTTTATGTAATTTTTGAAATATCAAATACTTTTGATTAGGCCTTTAGAATCCTATATTTACAACAAATAATTTGCTATTTTGAATCGTCGCTACGTAACATGAAACAATACTTGCCTTCCATTAGCTATAATGCTTTTAAAGATATCTCGTATTCAATGCCCTTAGCATTGTATTATGTCATTTTCTTAGAGATTTTATGAAATACTTTGGCTTTAACGGGATACATCTACCAAACAATTCAGAATATTGAGCGTTTCTTATAATTACCCTGTAGCTGGAACGACTCTTTAAGAAACCTGATGAATAAATGTCTGCAAGGCAGTGCAGGAATATTACCCTATATACAAGGTATTTGAGGACTAAATTGTATATAGATTGCTGTTATTCTATTAACCTTCAGGAAACTCGGTTATAAAACATTACATGAACCACTACTATCCCTAGAGTAAACAGAGAAAAATATTAAGAATACAAGTATCCTATCATAGACATATTATGCAGGGAACTTAATGGAAAGGTATAAAACATGACATAACATCATCTCATTACTCTGATTATCAAAATGATCTTTTAAGGTACATTCAGTCATTCAGACTCACATCAGAATTGCAAATCATGTCAGTTGCTGGAAAAAGCGCTGAAGTAGAAATGGTTGATAATCTTTACACAGAATGTGTTTTCCTTTTCTATATTTTATCATTTGTTTGTTTTATGCTAATCCAAATCAAATTGGCGAAACCTTTTTTGACAATGCACATGTATGCATTGTATTTTTTAAAATTACCCCTTATCAACTAATTATGATTACAAAATTTGGTTGATTTTATTACTTTTGAAAATGTAACATTAATTACATGTTATTATACACAAACCAATATGCAGTTGAAACAAAAAGTGTTTTCGTCTACACATTTTTTCTGAAATGGCGAGAAATGGTTTCATTTTGAGAGCCCTTCACTTACCAGAAGCATTCTATAATTATTGGCTGATTTCATGTAAAATATATTTTTAGTTTATGATCAAGGTGATCTTTAAATCATCAATTAAAAAGTTAAAAGGAGTGTCAACACCTTGTCTGAACAAAATCACTGAAGAGACCATTTCATATATCTTACAAGAGCTGACTGCTGCTCACATAACATTTACACTTACTGTTGCTAACAGTTTGTTGCATAGATTGTCGTGTCGACATTTGTACTTAACCTTAGACACAGGCTGTTGCACCTTAGATTGCCGTATCGACATTTGCACTTAACCTTAGACACAGGCTGTTGCACCTTAGATTGCCGTATCGACATTTGCACTTAACCTTAGACACAGGCTGTTGCACCTTAGATTGCCGTATCGACATTTGCACTTAACCTTAGACACAGGCTGTTGCACCTTAGATTGCCGTATCGACATTTGCACTTAACCTTAGACACAGGCTGTTGCACCTTAGATTGCTGTGTCGACATTTGCACTTTACCTTAAACACAGGCTGTTGTTTTTAAGATAAGTGTGCACTTTGCTGTGTAAGTTAGTTATGGTCAGTAGCATTCCAAGTTCATGTGTCAAAGTTTATCACCTCATCTGTGTGGTTCAAAGCAGAGTATAACAATAGCCCGTTAACAACATACTACAACATTCTAAGCTCGAAGCATCCACATGTTATATTTATCACTGCTGTATTTATTCACAACATATTCTCTTCCAGATACAAAGCTAACTAATATGAACGACCACTGTCCATTTCTATCATAGCATGTAACTGTATTATGAAATGAACTATTGCTATAAACAATAAAGATAGAGTGAACACGCAATTTTGTTAATGGTTGTTTGGTAGAGTGTTTTGTTGACAAATGTTTGAGAAAAGCAATTTTGAAAAAAATGTCAAAATATCAGCACCGCTGTTTGACTATTCATCGCAAAGATATTAAAGACTTATGTAAATCACAAAACGCATTAAACTTACCTTATCTAACTTATCATTGGCTGGATAAACAGACAGTTGTTTTGTGCGTATCTAGTTATTTTCTTACGGATGTAATTATGATTTTTACACATCTAAGAAGCTTAGAATTTGATTTTTTGACTATTTGTTTATGTAAAGACTATTGCGCATTGGAAATGGATAAAATTGATTACCTTTTCACATACATAATATTATTGCAGCAGCAAGTATTTTTACAGTTTAATGTTAATCAATGATAAGACTGGCTAGTCAAGGCAACATAAATAGAAGTTATCGACCCTTCATCTCAATTATATTCCACAAGTGTAGATAAAGCAGAAACTGTTTAATTCAGATTTACAGGTAAATACCTGCCAATCCATCGTGTAGGATGTAAAAGGATGTCAACTTTTATTGTATAATGTTCTTGATTGTTTTCTTCTGTTGATCACACCATTTGATTAAGTATAATCAAATAGTATACATTATATACAATATAACAATGTCATGTGTATCTTAAATTACTACAAACGTAGCTAAGCAATTGGTAATTTACAAAAGGTGAATCAAAACAAAAAGTGATTTAAAACTTTTCTTGTAAAATATGAAAATATGGACATTTAATGTATTCAGGCATTGATATGTCATATCTTTATCAAATTTGGATAAGATATTCTCGTTTCATCTTCGATATACAGAAAACAGCCGAGTAGGATTGATACACATGACTTATAGAGTGTTATGTCTTTGTGGTATCTTTTACTCTTATAAGTGGGCGTTCTCAAACCAGGGTAAAAATATCATCAGTTGTAAAATTGGTTACAATCCAATTTGACAACGATAATTGTTTATATATTAAGATACAAGTAACTTTATGGTTACCTATCTGCTCAAATTATGACGACACAAAAACTTGTTCTTTAGCAATGTGTATAGCATCTGAAGGGGTAAAAGGGTGTCCTTAAAGTAACATGAAGTGTGAATTGTCCTGTTATTTGGTCATGTTTTCCTCAATATCAATAATCATATAGAGATAATATTTTCTTACTAAGATAATACATGCATTTGTATCATTTCTTAGAAGTACAGATGATAGGCAAGATAAAATAACAAGTTATTGCCTGCAATATGGTAATTTTACTAATAGCCAACAGTGCATGAAACATGTAAAACTTATAAAGTACAGTTTTTGATCACGGATAAAAATAAGGTGATACAAATGATAACCCAACAATGTACACATCATTACAGCAGTTAACAGCACAATTTCAAGATTCCTTAACAGATGTTGAGGATTGAAATACTTAAGGTTATGAAGAATTATATAAACCAATTTGATCTATGGTAAGAAATGACAAGAGTAAGTCTGTAAGAAATATGACTGATCAGAAATGACTGTTCCTTTATCTCCTGGCAGGCATTTTGTTCAACTTTCCGACTAAAACATTCAACAAAACGATGGCCATAAACACTAGTTCTCTGTGTGTGGCAAGCAAGTTAAACATATATATAAATAGTCTACTAACATGATACATATAATTGATTTAATGTGCTTACGTTCATACATGGTTACAGCTTTAGTGGGTCGTAAAATGAGCTGGTAATGACAATTTTGTTTCTTTTGCGCCAAGGAGCTAGAATTTTTCTGTTGAAATGCATATTCAATGGATTCTTTATGGTGCAATTTTAAATACCCTGCATAGTTTTTATCTTTCGAACAGGACCATGCCATCATTTATACAGCTGAATAGAGTAAATGTTTCTATCCATTGGCTTATTTGCTGTTGTTATAACTAATGTTTGTGGTGTACAAAAAACAAAATGGTACAATTGCAAAGTGTATAGTAATTTCACTTGTATCTACTGGAAGAAAAAATCAAAATTTTGATCTGCATACATAACAGTTATAACGTCGTAAATTTTTATCAGACCATAATTTATTTAAAGAGCAGTAGTTTTATTAATCATAATTATAACTTTATTTGAGTTTTTATTTCAAGAAACCGACAAACATCGAATATAATACTGTCAAAGGATATCAAATGAATAAAAAAAAGAAAGGATTTAAAATATATCATTGTAAAATAGAAACATGTCTTGTAAGAAAGTAAATGGAATAGTGCAAAATATTGTAAGAAGATTTTTTAACGAAATTATAGAAAATAGATCATGCATATTTTTCCACTTATAAACTTAAAGGCTAGCAATTTTCAGATTGTCCCATTAAATAGGTTTTGAGATATTTCTAATCCATTTGATCCAATGAATGTATGTTAGACATAAAGAGATATAAAATCTAATGTATGAAGCTTCTTAGTGTATGCGAGTGTTTTTGAACAGTTATGTATCAACACTACGTATACATATAATGAAAATCATATTTAATAAGTCATGTATAAAATGTAAGTCAAATGAAGGTACACACGACAGTGTGTAGAAATTTAGTATATATCTAATATATGGCGTTAACACATATTTGCAGTTGTTTGAACAAAATGATTGATGTCTAGTTAATGTTTTGTTTAATGTAGACAGGGGTAAGAAGTAATAATTTGTCAAAGGTTATCAGTAGGAAAGTTTATTGATTTTTACATGGGATATGTCTTTCTTGTTTCTAAACATTTGTGGTATATATAAAAAATATTTTGGAACAATTTATGAACATATAAATTAGAACGATCATTTAACTATTGTAACTTGTAACTCTTGTAGTCTCAGATTAACAATAAGAAATCAATTACTCGAAATAAGTGTAAAAAGAAAGCTTACATCCGATACATTCAACTGAAATTTTGGCTGCTAATTTATATTTCATATCTTCTTTAATTCCACTGGAGAAAAGTTAAGAACATAACTTTACCGTCATTAACACTAACATAGAGAGCATTGTTTATTCAAAACAGAACCACAACAAAATGATTAAAGGAGCACAAACACAGACAGAAATGTTGACATCAACTTTGGCAACATAAGAGTAAAATACAGAGTCATAACCTAATTGATTTTTTTACAACAATTAAACTTTGTTCAAGGTAGCGTGTACCTCATGATGAAAACATTATTGAACCAAATGATACTTTAAAACACAGAACGCAAATTTAATAAGCGAAACTAAAGTTCAAAAACTGATAATTCCACATACATTTTGACAAAACTTATATTTCTACACTATTTGATCGCGTGAGAGCAACAAATACTGTGCAACGTTCTTTAAACTTACTTACCTAATGCTAAATAGAATGTCAACGTAAAAATAGACACTTTTCAACTGTCAGATTATGTTAGAACATTAGGGCATCTGTAGTCTTGACTTAATATCTTCTTTCGAATTGACCACAATCAGCATGATTACTTAACCTGGTTGCACAGAAGAAGGTAATTACAACAGTATGATATAAAACAATGTTTGAGACTTGAATAAACATCGCTTGCTTGCATGCAATTCTCTATGGATAGCAAGCTTGTTATTAAAGACTAATAAACCAGAAGAAATCAATCTCTTTCCAATTTGAATCCAATATTATGATCAATTGATGAATAACATAGTACAACCTGTAGTAGTACTTGTACATGTACTAAGAAGATAAAAGTATGCATGTTGTATGGATAAACCTTCTTACACAGAAATGTAAAGAGCCTTTTAGGAGACAAACCTACTGTGGTTTATAATTTTCGTGGTCTAATGTAGATTCGATACCTGTTGATGTCATTCGGAGCCGAACGCGTAAGCGTGAGGCTTCGAATGTTACATCAAAAGTATCGAAAACCACGAAAATTATAAAACACAGTAGGTTTATCTCCATTCTACCATGACGAGTTTTTTAGCGTTTTAAATGTACTTTCTTTTCTACCGCGTAACGTCAGTTGTGCTACACTGTGACGTCATAATGTCTTGTGCTTATGACGTCAAAGGTTGACGTTACTGTTGACTTTGCTAAAACCAAAACCGGTTGCGGTAGCTTATTGATCTAAATAAAAGCCTTTCGCTTAAAATTACACTATTTCCTGGATATAAACATGCACGATATTGATGCGAACCAAACCCTCATTATATAAAAGTACGGGTAGTACAACGACAAAAGATTTTTAGTTAGTATTCAGACTGCCGAAGCGTACGGTGACTGTATGCATGTCGACTCGTTCGTTTCTATGGCAGTGTGTATCAAACCGCGGTGAATCGCCCATCATAAAAATCGTGTTCGAACGTAGGTTCGACCATAGAAATAAACCAATGAAATTCGAGGATTTTGAAATGTCATGGTAGAATTCATGTTTACTAACAGCGTACTCTCTAGCGATAGTTTGTTAGCTCTAGTTATCACCCTTGCTACAGCAAATCACCTCAATTGATCTGTTAATCAAGTTTGTCAATGACAATACAAACATGGTTGAACAATTTCATTTGATTTTTTTCACAAGCTATATTTTTGCTTGTAAGATGACCATGTATAAGTTCTGATGAAATATGTAGCTGTTGACATTTTATATATGAAGAATACATAATGATGGCCAGCCTTTGGCCACGTTAATGTCTAGATGATGTTGGCACTACATATAAACTTAAAGTCACGTAATTTGAAGCGTGAAATGTCAAAATTTGCTCTTGAAACAAGTAACAGTTTGTTGCATCTTTTAAAGATTGACTTGTCGACATTAACACGGTTTGATGCATTTACGATTATTGTGCACTCTGCAGTGTACGTTATAGTCTGTCGCAATTCAGGTTCATGTGATTAAGTTTATAATTTCATCTGCAGAGCAATGGCCCATAAAGATTTACCTGCCAGACATGAGCTCCTTCTATAAACAATATAAATATAGCAAACACACACTTTTGTTTATGATTGTTAGTATATCGCTATGGTGACAAATGTTTCTCACTAAAGCAACTTGAAGAAAATAATATATATATATGAGCATGTTAAACACAAATTCCTCACTAATCCTCTTCATGTTATTTGATAATTACATTTCATTACAGTTTGAATTACAATATTCCTAGTTTTCTATTTCTAACTAGAAGTTGAGTAATCTCCAGGCGTTTTTAAAACACGATCTCTTAGGACAATCTCTGATGTTTCTAAGCAATTAACAATTCAATATACCGTATAACAATTGAACAACAACTGTTGTGTGTATCTAGTTATTTCATTGTGCAGGTTATAATGATTTTCTGTCACATTAAGAAAACTAATATACATAAGGCTATTTTCGTCGAATTGTGTTATGAAGATTTTTAAACCATTTCAATGGCTTAGATTGATTACTGGACCTTTTACACAGTCATGTAATATAACTGCAGCAGAACAGTGTATTGTTAATCTATAATCAGACTGGCGAGTCAGGCGAAAAAATAAATAGAACTTATCGACCTGCTTTCTCAATAATATAAGAGAAGTGTTAACACAGCAGAAACAAATTAATTCACACTTACAGATAATACCTGCCAATGCACCTTAAATGATGTTAACCGTTTATATATAAAGATAAAAGTAATTTCTTTTCGTTGGTTGAACATCTTTATGGTTATCCATTTGCTCAAATAAAGACGATGACGTTCATCTGAAGAGTTAAGATGTCCATTCTTTGATGGGTTGGACACGTTCTCCTTTCATATAAATAATCGTGTGGTGACTTTTTATCTCACTAAAAATAATGCATTTTATCTCTCCTTACAGTACACGATTCTTGGTCAAGATAAGAAAACATGAAATAACACGTCAATGCCCAAAAGGAATTCTTCTTTCATCTTACACTGCATGGAAGAAGTAAAATCCAAAAAATGGATAAATCTTACAAAAAAGAGCAAACCACTTTCCTTAGACAACGATTCTCTGTGTGTGGCAGGAAAGTTAAACATAAATATTCTTCTTACATGATGCATATAATTGATTTAATTACTTACGTTCATACATAGTTACAGCTTTATTGGATCGTAAAATGAGCTGGTAATGGCAGTTTTGTTGCTTCCGCGTCAGGGCCTAGACCTTTTATGTTCAAATGCATATCCACTGGAATGTTTTATGGTGCAATCTTTAGACTTCTCCACAGTTATTATCTTAGTTTCAGAACTCATGTCATCTTTCAAATAGCTGAATAGATTAGACGTGTCTATTCATTGCTTTATTTGTCAAAAGATTGTGTCCAAAGAATATGAAGTAAATAAAAAAGACAGGTTTATTAAATATCAATATAAGTTACATGTAGTATCTAAGTTTCAGAACTCATGTCATTCAAATAGCTGAAAAGACTTAACTTGTCTATCCATTGCTTTATTTGTCAAAAGAATGTGTCTAAAATATGAAGTGAATCAAGAACAGACAGAATTATAAATATATCAATACAACATAAACATTCCAGGCCCTGCCGCTTACTTAACAGTGGATTAGACATATGAAGCCAGAGATGTACAGTGTGAAGGAGGATTTACTTTGATGATTGATTGAGGAGGACACCAAAGGCTCCGGGCTGTAATAAATTGGGGGATGCAAAACCCTAGATCTACGATAACTTCATTTACTCCTTTAGTTAATTGTGAGTTATATGTCTATTGTCTGCAAACTGTGTGGGTATTATTCTGCATAGCCCGCAGATATATCGGTGTAAACATTAAATAACAATTTCAATAGGCTTAATTTCAAATTTATATGACCAAATGGTTTTAGTTTCAATAATTTAAAACTTTTTGTGATTTTTTCAGGAACCAGACAAAACATTGATCAAACCAATACCGTCCAAAATTGATAAAATAAAAAGCAAAAAGGCACAATTAAAACATATTAAGTCAAATCTTAAAACAATCAGTGCCATCATAAGAGATACTTATATACAGAGATACAGTGACAATAACTGAACTTTATACATTGTGGTGTGTACTTTTCAATGAAAAAAATTATGAAACAAACACAAAACACAAAAAGCAATTTTAGCATGCACTGATTTTAATGAAACCATAGTAAAATATTACATAAGCTAAATTTGAATAATTACTATTTCCATACTTTTTAGACATTATTTGAACAAATCCTATAAAGAGATCTTAAAACCTGCTAAATGGAATGTCAAAGTTAATAGTGACACTTTTCAGCTATTAACTTATCATAAACGCATTTCTAGTCGTGAGTAAATACCTTATTGTTGATTGATTACAGTCAGCATGATTACTTAACCTGGCTGCACAGAAGAAGGTAATTACATTGGTATTATATAAGACATCGTTTGAGACTTATATAAACATTGCTTTTCTTACATGATGTTTTCTAATTAACCATGGGCATTTTTTATGTTCAAGGTCAGTATTTCTTTCTTACGTTTCTATTGATTATTTATTACTCCCCAGACCTAAGGTTTACTTTATCAATAACCAAAGAACAGGAAAGAGAATCGCTGCTCACAAAACGAAAGTCGAACTTTTTGCACTAACTACATCTTTGTACAGTTGAAGCTTCTACCGTTTAGCTACTGGAATAATCTTAAATCTGTAAGTTGTAATTATAGAAAAATGATCCAGAATGATCCATGATCATGAATCACATGAATAACATGATATAACCTGGACTCAGAATATGAACGTTACATTGTTTTGGATAAACATTCTTTCATAAAATTAGCCTTTGTACAGCAATATTTCATCTCATTTCTTCGGATTAAGTTCTGTGAAGTTTTACCTTTTATCCACCCGGCAAAAATTGGGTTGTTTTTTGTTTGCGCAAGGAATTATTTGGGAAGCTGGGAAGGTATAATATCAACTGACATGCTTTCCCTTTAGTGCATGCACAGCTATAGTTCTATGTCTTTATATATACCAGAAATGTATTGACGTTTAGTGAAGATACTGTATGTTTATCTCAAGGGTTTGATCATTTTATTAAATTCAAAACGTAATAGCATCAATAAGAATTATAGACCTTCAATCCTTAATAAAACAAGAAAATCGTACCAGCTTGGATTTAAACTACGAGTGTACCTTCAAATAGTTCTTACATCTTACCTTCCTCAAATCTTTTGAAGATTGGGGCATGGTATTGTAGACTCTTTTCCTCCTTTGTGCAATCATTTACTCCCAATTGTACAAAAGATGAACACTGTTGACAAGTAAAGATCATTCATATGTAAACTCACCCGTGGTTGAATAAAACATAACTGCTTTGCATCAGTCATTTTCCAAATTGATATACATGTTGTCAAAATGGTTTCAATTTTGAATTAATTCAGTATTAATGTCTCTAAAAGTCAAGTCAGGGTTTTAAAATCTTTGACTGATGAGTTTCCAAACCAGACCTACATGTACATGTCGCCGCATTAAGATATACAGTTCGTCATAATTGACACTACAGAGTGTGGGTTGCAGATTCGACATTCTTAGTTGTCAGTTGACTGTTTAAAAGTACGGATGGAGGATGCTATATTCGCACTTTGTCATGTGAAGACAAATGGCAGATATATTGTTAAGCTTTTCCTAAGTTGATATGTGTATCTCGTTAATATCGATACCGAGACATTAATTTTAAAGGTAAAATGTCAAACAAAACTTATCCCTTTAACATTGTTTTTGAAAATGTAGTTTGGTAACAGAACTATATACTTCGCAAATAATATCTTGAAATTGAATTTTTACAAACTTTTTCAGGTTTTCAAATATTGACAAAACGTCTTCGAGAAAGGTAAAACATAAGATTTTCATGTCATGTATACATTAACATTTTAAGTGTTTGCCAAAAGTAAACATAAACATAGAACCTTTCCCATGAATTTTTTCTTAAATGCAGTTTGGATATATATTTGTTGCTTTACATGTGCAGTGTTGGATATATTTGCGGACTTCAACTACCCAATTTTGACTTTGACGGGTGGGAATAGCGACTATTTTTTTCCTTCATCAAAAGTAGTTTTGTCAGTGTTTGACATTATCAGACAGTTATCTTTTTGTATGTTCTTTAAATCTTACCTTTAAGTGTTGAAAATTATTAATGAATGAGATGTTTCTAACACGTGTGTCACATTTTCCGTTTTAAGTTTATAATTTATATGGAAGAAATGCCTTACAGACTTCTCTAACTATGACTGACACACTTGAATGGTAAACATGTATAATTTAAATAGATACCCTAGTGTGAGAGCATTATGGTGATGAGATGTACTTCAGCGAAGTCCAGGGACATAAATATTGTTATGAGCAAGAAGGAGAAACACTTAGAGAATATTTACGGCATGGACAGTACTTCTGTATAAATTCTTGCCATTACAGTCTTCATTTATCTGTTTTACCCTAAATACCTTTGTCTTGAAAGGACGGTGATGTTATGTTATGGGACTTGGAACCTATATGAGAAACACCAAGTAAATATGTGTGGCTTTGACAATGAACAGTTGCACCATTCCAAGGTTACAATAGCAGATGACTACGCAGTTTGGATAATACAGACAATGACAGCCCTCATGGAATGTGTGATAGCAGTTATTTTATGGTCAAAACAGTTATCTATACTTATAATTAATATGATATATATGGAGAGCATGCTGCCTAACAAATCAGAAAAAAACTTAATTACGAACTCAGTATAAGCGGCAAGGGACATTGTTATGTTGATGGCAATCACTTGTTGTGGTATTATTGTAAGGTGTTTTATGATAGACAGTCGCCCAGTGGCATAAATATTCAGAGTAAGAATCCATAGCAGAAACACTCAATAAATATGTTTGGTATGGACATTGTTCCCGTGTGGATTCTTGCCATAATCATGCTTTATCACCATCATCCTACTTTTCATTTTGTGAGAGTTTTCAAGAATAGAGGGAGAATATCGAGATGCTTCTTTGACTTTGATTGAGGTAGGAAAAATGTAAGAAATAAGTTTATTAACCATTTCACCCAAAGTCTTCACATTTGGTGTCCAAATACATAATGGGAATATGCAGACACAGGTGTACCTTACAATTCTTTGAGGTCATAGTGGCGCTTCAACAGCTATTGAAACTCTTGTTAACGCAGTACATGTACCTCACAAACTGTTGCACTTTAAAGTCAATTTTACGTCAGGCTACATGACATGAATATATAGACACTTTCAAGACTATTTCAAGGTCAACACTTCTTGTTAACACAATGTCTAATTTTTATATATATACATGAATATATATATGATATATCCCTCAAGGTCTTTAGATTTAGTGGCAGCCTACATGACAGAAATATGCAGACACCATTTAAAATAATGACCTTGACCTAAATTTCAAGTTCATCTCTTACGGAAAGTATGATACCAGATCTTTTTTTCATGATCATTAGAATTATCTATACTTATAATTCATGTAATATGTTGTGAGAGCATCCTGCCCACCAAATCATACAAACTTAAATACGAACTCAGTATAAGCAGCAGGCCCGGGGACATTGCCATGATGGTGTTATACACTTGTTGTGGTAAGATTGTAAGGTTTTTTATGGTGGCATGGAATAATTTAGCGTCGCATATATAGACATTGTTTTTGAGACAAAAATACATAGCAGAAACACTAAATAAATATGTTGGGTATTGATATTGTTCTAATGTGAATACTTGCCATAATTGTCTTACTTTATCACTTACATGTACTACCTTCACTTCCATTTTACTGCCAGAGTATGCTATGTGGCGGAACATTTGTTTCTTTGCTTACAACTTGGACAATGGTAAAACAGATGTAAGAAGAGTTGTATGATGTTATTCATAGGTTGGGACAATAAGGAGATACATACGTTCTGGTTTATGATTTCGGGTTGTATGTTGTGCATTCTTTAATTTCAAACGGAGCTTGCTTATGTCCCTCTTATACAATATACGTCCCTATTGGGAAATCAATAATTTTGTTAAGTTGGAATAAGTAAATATTTTAATGATTTTGTGCAAGATACTTTTGATTGATTGATTGAAACATCACCATTGTAGTGACTTGTGTGCTCGAATTGTTCAATGGAAATCGAAATGGCATTCCGAGACATAACCACCTCATAAAGGTCTAACCACATTGCGTTTTGGCGATGTAAACATGGTTTTAGGCAGTTGTTTTTAGCATGAATTACGTCTTTTGAGTAGTATTTGAGCAAGAATTTTGTCTTTTGAGTAGTTTATATTGCCACAATAGTGCGTTGTAATGACAATGGCTGCCTTTTCGTAAGGATCCTTTAGGCAATTGCGTTTGAATTATGCTGGCAAATAACAAACATACGACTTAACATACTTCCTTTAAAGGGGCAGTAGCACATCATTTGATAATTTTATATTTTGAATGATAATTGTAAGTTAATGTTAAATGTTTTACGTTGACAGTGTCAAAAATCTCATTACACAATACAATCATCCAAAGTCAGAGGACAAAATATGAAGATTCACATAAAATCCATTGGTGGTAATTTTTTGTGAACACCTTTAATTCATTTTTTGAAAAACATGGCTAAACTTTATGTTACATTTTTTAACTATTACTGCTCCATTCATTTTGAATACATTGACTTTCAATTGGAACCATTAATTTTCATTTTACATAACCTTAAATTTCATCTAAAAACGTGCTACTGCCCTCTAACGTACGTTTCAAACGTACTCCTCATTGATTAGATTAGACATGCTTTCGAAAATAAAATTAATGAATTAACCATTATAAAACAAGGAAAGTGTACCTTTAAGTAGTATGCAATCTTACTTTTGAGAATTCTGCAAACGCTGGTAAAAACCCTAACCTGCGTTTTGTGCTCAGACATTCCGATATGTAAATCGCTATTTTACAGGAAGACTGGGACAAGTTAATATAGGCCCTTCACCTCTTGTGTGCACTTTCTGAATCAGACTTGAAAGTAATTGACAGCTTAACGTCTTGCTACCCTAATCTTAATTTTCACTTGTCTGAACTAGTTGCATTGTATCTTGAAAATCAATTTAGGATATTTGTGTACAGATTTTACCATATCAGCCTCATACATCATAAATGTATTGGGCTCTATTGATTACTGTCAAGATTATAAGTATTTATTTTAAATGTATAAGAAAATATAGACACACAAAAATGTTCTTTTGTTTTTCAAGGTCTTGTCAGTGCGTTCATATCAGATCAATAACACAATTTTCGTCTAATGTTGTTCATTCTAGACAAACATATCTCAGAGTAAGACTATCCAGAAGTTGAGGATTTACACTTCAAAGCACTGACTGCAGATTTTCTTTGATCTATTTCTTTGGTTGTAACAAGATTATGTAGTGATGGAAGATGTAGCTCTCCATATCTGACATTTGAAACGTAAAGACAGGATGATGGCCAGCCTTTCACAAGTAATGTCGAAGTGTTGTAGGTATTGCATTTCACTGTCACTAAATTTGAAGCTGAATGTCAGACAAAGTTAGAACTTTATACCAGGAAATGATTATTTTATTATTTAAATAAAAGTTGTAAACCGATTATTAATATGAGAGAAATCGAGTCATCGGGTGTTCCCATTTGTTTTAGGTAGGGTTGAGGCTTCATGGCTACAACTACTCTCATTGAGCTGGCATTAATGCAGAAAGAGTGACCTGAACGATATGTGATATGTTTTCCTTCCAACAAACGAAATACCAACATTTACTCATCAAAGTAACTTTATGTTTAACGTCAAAGTATCGAAAGATTCCATTGATCAATGGTTTCCCAAGAGGCAATTATTTCCAACATCTTCCACTCAAAATATCTCTTAACAACTTACTCCAATCATTTGAAGCAGGTTTGACTGACAATCTTTTCTTCGTGTGCTATATGTTTTGCTTCACATCATTGTTAAATGTTTTGAGCTTATTTTTTATCATTCAATATGCAATAAATACTAACATAGAATATAATATATTCTCTAATAACATATTTACACTTATATATTCCTTTTATTTTGTGTGCAAATTATTCTGTATCAGGGGCAAATAGATAATGATTCCCTCAAAATGATAAAATTTCAATTTATTTGGTTTTGGAGTTTGTACATAACTTACATTGACAAAAACATGATATTAGAGTAAAAAGCTTCTCAGTATTAAAAAAATTCACGCCTTTGTTCATTATTAGAATTATCTATAAGTAAACTTGAATATTTCGAGTTATCATTTGAGAAAGGCTCATTCATCTTGTCACAACAGTGTATTTCCATTCCAAAAGCTAGGCGTATTCAAATAAGCTCATGTAGTAGGATGAATCTCGTTTCGATTCTATCAATTTTTGCAAACTTTTCTGTATGATATTTTCTCAATATTGTAAACGTCAAGGACGTTCTTTTATATGGAAATTGATCCAGATTATTGAGTTTATCATAGAATTACTTGTCATGCTGCAGAAATCTAACTGCTTACTTATATTATTATATAATATTGAAGATTTTAAAAGTACACGGAAATGTTATTCGAGCTGAGTTTAAAGGGACCGGATATTAGCCTGAGAGGATACTTCCTGTAACAGATCATGCTTGAGATGAGACCTTGTATCAATGTATTGAAAAAGGGAAGTTAAATTATTTCATAATACTGGATAAAGATAAAAGAAGTTTTGGATACTTTGAACTGCAACACATATTCTGTTTTAAACTAATGAAAGAGTGCCTACATTTTATTAAAAAAAACTTAATGTCCGACTATCAAAACAGAAAACAATTTGCATTAAATATTGCATGAGCTAGTTGAAATGAAGATGAAAGAGTTGTTTAAAAAAGATCAGAAATATTGGTTATCTTTGAATAAAATGACCTGAGTACGGCTTTCATAGTCACTCATTTTGACTGTGGATGTGCTTAAATGAAAGGTCCATATTTATAGCCAATATTCGCCATTATGACCTTACCACCACATAAAGCGAAGGAGAGTAGAAAACCCTTTATATGTCATGTTGTTTGTTTTTATATTGTTTTATGACAAAAAAAGCTATTATTAATCTATCCAAATATTTTAATTATCTTGCTTTTATCAATCGAACAGACATATTCCTTTTCAGTGATATGCTTCCTATGGTCTGTTATACACAGTATACAATGCATCACTTTTTACAAAAATCAAAATAAAATACACCCATAAAAAGATATTTATTAAATAATATTTTCATTTTGTCAACTTGTCAGTATGCCAGATGCTTTAACACAAAGCAAATGTATCTTAGAACGATCACTTGTAGTGACTGCTTCTTCTCATCACCAACCCTTCACACTGGACAAAAGGCTGTTACCAAAGTAGATTAAACAATTCTGAAACCTCAACGGTAGATGGAACTAGTGAGTAAACCCAAACCGTTAGTGCGTTTATTAGCATGACTAAGACAATTTGCAGGTCTGTAAAAATTTCATGCCCTCTCCTCATACACCTTCGTCTAGACGGTAATGTTTTGACTCCAAATTTCGTGGTTTATGGTAATTGAGTTCAAAGTACATTCTTAGTGCTTTTACTGTCAGGGTCATTATAGCTAGCGAGTAAACAGTTTTGCTGTCACTCTGAATGTTATGGTAGTTGGAGCAAACGGTATGGAAAACAGTTTGCAAGTTTGAATTGCTACCTTGTCTTTACACCGTTACCCTTATCTTATACCACATTATACACATCATAACAACCCGAAAAGAATGATTTCATCTAGATTAAAATGCGGTTGTAATTTATATAAGTCTTTTTACCGTAAACTTTCATTTTTCTGATGTTCAATTATGATAAATACATAATATTAAAGAACCTCTTTACACATTGTCTTCCCAAATCAATATGATTGCTTAAACAGATGTAACAGATCTCATTATTCCAACTATGTCTAAAGGAGAGAAACACATTAACACTATATCTTCTCTTTGGACTTCATACTAAAATTGCAGAAAGGGGTTATTGGTATATGTTATGTAGTCCTTACCTTACTTCAAAAGCAAAAACGTTTCATATCTTCCCCGTTTTGTAGTTTATTTTATCATTATTCGAACCAATATGATGTTTTGAACCATTGTTTTTTTATTCTGTTTTCAAAATATCTATGCTGACCAAGTTTTTTTCTAATGCGTTCTCCTGAATGTACTTTATGTGGTTTCCTTGAGTGTTAGACAGCTTCACAATCCATGTCAATTTGTTTCAAACCTACCTATCGTGTGTGCCATGTACCTAGGACCTCTAGCAGGGTTTACTGAGTACTGGAAATAACCTGTACTGAACTGGCTGCAAGCCAATGTCTCTATTTCTTACCTGTATGTTTGTTTCTGTAATACAGTGCATTTACAATTGTAATATTCAGTATAATAATGCTATTTGAATATTACATTTAAACGTTGGCGTCAAATATATACATATACTACATTGCATACGTAAAATATGATACTGGAAGACAATACTTCTACTTGGAGCCAAGTTTTCTACTGGTGCATTTGTTTCTGTTAAAGATTGCATTTACAAGTGTACTATTCAGTATTAAAATATTTTTGAATATAAACATTGGTTTTAAATATATACACATTTTAAAAAACATACGTTAATTATGACATAGACATAGGTAACATTATATAAATATATATATATGTAAAATAGGAGTTGCACCCCCTTTAATTCATACCAATGATGCGAAGGTGATAATTTGATTAATTTCTTTGAGAAGTATCACTGTTGACACCTGGAAGTTTGAAGTTGCAACCAGACTGATTCTACACCCGAAATTACAAGGATGATGTTTGAACTTTTTCAATTTTGTTTTTGGGGATAACCTCATTTCGTACGCATCTAAGACGCAGATAATAGTTCTCCAATATTTTAGTTAACATGGTTTTAACATTTAGCTGGGGCGGTTTTGTATTTGGAGGCCAAGAGAGAAAAAAATCCGTAATAACAATCACCAAAGATTGCTGTTGTCATGGTAATGTCAACACTACCAATAGCTGTTTGACAAATAAACACATGCCTAATTACTTGAAGCTTCGTAAAGGTTATCACTTCGAACTTAAGAAAGAGTGAATTTGAAAGCACCTTTTATCATTGAATAGTCAGATTACCTCGAGCATGTTATTACTACCTTTACGTAATAAATGGTTGAAATGATTCCAGAAGGTCACTCTAGCATCACAATAGCCAATTCCTTCAGCATCAGGGATAGAGATGCAGCGATCCTCGTAAAATAACAATACTTTATCAATACTCCGGTTATGCTGGGTTTTAGTCATGTTTGAAACCGCCCTACGGATTTTACAAGACTAACATCTCATACAGGCTTGCAACATAAAACCACTGAAATACATACAAAACTTCCTTTTTGGATATTGACACTAGATGTACAAAGCATGTGTGACAACATAAGTCGAAAGTGATCAATTTTGAAATCTCATTATGATCATCTAAGGTAAGTTTCGTGTTTCGACCACCAAAAAGGTCTCAATCTTACACTGTCACTACTTATTATTCTTGTCTTGTTAACATTTCTTGTGTTATTTAAATTCAAATGAATGAAGGTGTCAGAAAGCATGATGGTTTAGGAATCTGTGAAAGAATGACTAACTTGAAAAATTATTAAAACTGGAGAACTCTTTTATATATAAGTTTCTAATATGTATTGAAGTGACACTTGACATACCTTATCGTGCATACATGGATCGTCACTTCTTGAAATGGTACATATTTTGGGGGAAATTCAGGAAGTTGAAGTCTCAAAAGATTTTATAGAACATAAGTGATATCATGGTCATGTATACATTGGACATTTACATGAAAAAAAAATAGCCCAACTAGAAGATGTTGCAGAGTAATCGATTTTAAATCGTTGATCGAAGTAATTTAGAAAGTAAATTTTTATCGGTTATTTCAATGCTGTTGTCTTCTCATTTATATCACGGGTCCCAGTATCATTGCAGTGATAAGGCTTGCAACACCAATGTGGCTATGCATTGTGGTGAAACATTTAAGCATCGGCTGGGACTGGCGAACCATGGGTTGTACTTTGCTGTAATTTAGTGTAGCATTGCACACAAATATTACTGCATGTAGAATAGTTCTCCACTGCACACAAAGTTGCCGAGTTCCGAGTGGTAAACGAACTCAGGGTGTCTGGAAGCCAATTGCACGAACCACATGTTATCTAGTTGTTTTGCTCACATCTTCATTGTCGTCTTCAAAGTGAAAATACAAATGTTTGTAGCCAAGTCATGCAGATTCTATGCAACATGTAAACTTAACCTATTGATAAATGTGTACGACGTGATTATTTTTGCAGCTGAATATTGAATAAAGGTTATTCTTTAAAATAAAAATAATTAATTTATTAGGGTATTTATATAGCGCACATATCCACACCGAATGCATGCTCAAGGCGCTCCCTGAATTATTAGCCTGGTCTAACCCAAGCTGCAGATTAAGCGCTTGATGGGTCACCTTCATCGCATCATTCACCAGGTACCCAATTAATACTGCTGTGTGAACGTAGGTCCATTAAACTCTCAAATCATTCAGCAATGCATCGGGTTACCCACCCATTCGGCGAGCCACGGCAGATGGTGCTGAACTACACTGAAAGCGGTCAACTGAGCTTCGCATATTACTGCATGTAGAACAGTTCTCCACTGCACAACTAAATAATTTTCTATTTATGAATGGGAGACATCCATCCAAAATAATCTGATTATGGCAGTAATGGATAATTTGAAGACTACACGTATTAATCTGTTCTTCATGTTTTGGTACAATTCGGTCACCATTTCAAGAACAGATGACAAAAACTGGAGTAAACGCTTAACATATGATACATGATAATGTTAAGTATAATACATTACTAGTAATATGGACAAGTATATTGCTCCATGAATATTACTAAAATACAAACATGTACATGAATGTGTTCAACTTAAAGCATGGAACAAGACTTGGTGACGACAAGTCACCTTTCAATGAAAGGAGCTAAGAGTTCTAAGTGGCTAAAACCATTGCACATATTTTCTTGCAGTGACTTAAGTTTAGAAGAGGTAAGATAAGGAATTTAAGACTCTGTGGTAGAATGTCTTCTTTGTGATGGTTAATGTGGTTTTGTTTCCAAAATATTTACGTCCTCGAATTAGCTAAGTGACTGAAAGCTGTATTATACATCTGCCACATAACTGCATTCATCAACACGTTGCAGTTCATCAACAAAGATATTCCTTCTAATTACTCAAACAAGGTATTTTGCATCAGGTTACAAGATCAACATATTCTTATTGTTTACACCTAAAAATAGAGTACTTGTTTACATCGGTCTGTCCTAGTTCTTTTAGCTTTGAGAGTACCACACGGAAGTCTTGGGAAAATGAATGGTTTTATCTCATATAAACATACAATTATGTCTCCCCCCGAAGGGTCGGGAGACATATTGGTTTTAGCTGAGTTCTCGTCGGCGTTGGCGTCGGCGTTCCCATTTCGTTTCCCAAGCATATCTCTAAAACTATGTGACCAATCATCACCAAACTTGGTATACTGTCTCTCCATATCATGTAGATGTGCCTTTTGGAGGTTATTGATTGTTTTAAATTAATTTTTTTGTATTTTCATGGCAATAATTTGGACTAAGTAGGGTAGTGTTCGTTTCCGGAGCAGATCTCTAAAACTATTTGACCAATCATCACCATATATGTTAAACTGTCTTTATTGTTTGTCTTTAGTAATAAACGTCTCATAATACAAGCACTGGTTTGTTGTTTACTTACTCAACATATTTATTCAAGTTGAATTATACAGAAAACATTCATGCTGCTTTATGATAGCATTGTTTAGAGGTTTGGAGCATTTGAGGAAGGGGGAGACATCTGTTTTTACGGGTAAAAACACTTTCTAGTTAAGATGTTATACTAAAGAAGAATTGTGTGACTGCCGATAAAAATAATAACGACTCTGACATCTTGATAAATTACTTGAGACGAGGGAGTAGCTACCTACTTCACAACAACCAAGATGATTTGATGATTTGATAAAAAACTAATTTATAATTCTGGAAGCACATGTTTCGTGTTGTCGATAAAGGACCTGAGATAGGATTGACAGATAACTTTTGTCCGCTGAACGGTTGATAATAAAGACAAACTCAGTGTTCGTGATCCATTTCACACCTTATCAGTTTACATTTCAACTGTACCTGTAAGTAACAGACTTCTCAAAGCAATATACATGTAGGTAGGCGGCTGTTCTGTTTATAGGCTGATCACATTTATGAAGCAATTCTAAAGTTACAATACTTCATTTTCATTGCCTTGTTTCGTCTCATGCAGCAAGAGGACAAAAAATGTTCCAGTGCATTGCCTGAAATAAAAGAAACTATTGTTATGAGTGTGTGATTGCTCACTTGTTTCACATTGTATTACATTGTTGTATTGTTTAGTGGGTCACACACTTTGATTATGTAAACTAGCTATTTCTAGAATCTTCTATTCTGGAATGTTCCATCTATTTCTTGAAGGAACCTGATGTGGACTCTTCTGATTGGAGTTTGTCATGGAACTTTGAGGAACATTCCAGAAGGTATCTTACCTTTATTAGGGCCGGCTTAAGAACTCTAGATCACCTTGCTTATTACGATAAGACTTTGCGAGCATCTGCCGTGCCACTGATTTCAGATACTTTTACAAGTTGGATCCATCTATCTACATTCAAGATTTCTGCCTGTTTATCATTCATCAACTGTGTGATTCATAAGGATTTGTGACTATATTTAGCTAGATTATTTGTGTGACTCATTTGACATTGTATCATAACTAGTTTTAACTTGATATTGTAATCTTAAACACTTTGTTTATTATTATATTAATTAAATTGTAATTATTATATACAATTGTTTGTTATATTTTGCTGGTTTGACTGGGGACCTTTTTCTTATTCCAAATTCATTCGTAACACTATCTCTTTCTAAATCTATAGGGTTGTGCAATGTGCCAGTTCTTCTTCCATTTTATTTTGCACCAAAGGCTTGGTAAGTGATATTCTCAGCAACTGAACTCACTTAATGTCTTAGTGTTAATGATGCGCATGTTCGTTATTGCAAAATTATGTTTTAGGTTAATAATAACGAGATAAATTGAATTCATCATCCTAATCTGAAGTTTATTTCAAAACATACAATCAAAATACCTGAAAGAAATCCTTGATATCCTGATAAAAACTGCTTTGATTTAGTCTAAAGGGAAATTTAAAATGGAAATAAGGTCAGATGGTGTTAGCACATTACTGATATCAAAAGAGATTATTATCAAGGAGAAAAGATGTGTCCACATCTTGTTCGAAAATAATCACTATATAGTCAGTAAACCAATTTCTAATATCCTACAAGCTTGACTATTATCTGCTCGCATAAACTGTGAAGGTTAAGTCTGTCGACATTTGCACTTAGACTAAGTAACAGTCTGTTGAATCTTATATTGGTGTTGACATTCGCACTTAACATTACTCACAGTCTGTTGCTTCTTCGATTTGTTTGCACTTTGCACTTTAAGTAAGTGATTAGGTCTGTACCATTTCAGTTTCATTTGTCAAAGTTAATACCTCATCTGTAAGTGGGATTAAGGAACTGTTTAGAACAAGGTCTGTTAATTGCTGGTTAAAGACTTCATGTTGGACATAAACTATTGTTACGAATGATGGAAATGAAGTAAACGTGCAAGATTTAAGTATTATGGTCATAAATTCGTCTTGGGAAAACCACTTCGAAATAATATTACTTGCTAAATAATAAATCACTCCTGTTTGAATGTTTTCATTTATTAACTTTATAATGAAGATATCATGAGAATGTATGCTTTAAGCCTGTTGTGATATCACATTTTATTTCTAACTTGGTTCTTGCAAACCTCAAGATTTCAAGATAACTTATTAATTTGGATTTTCAATTCTAAACACCGGAAAGTTAGGATAAAACGTTTTCCCCTTTTGTTTTACAATTATAACATTTTCAAAAATCTAAATTTTCATTTTAATTTATGAGTGTTGTTGCATGGATATCAATTGTTTTGTATGAATCGTTATTTACTTAGAAAGATGATAATATTTAAGTCATTTTTCTCTCAAATGCAGCAATAACTGATATAATTGTTCTGATATAAAATTAACCGTTTAGATTACTCAAATGCATATCACTTGATATAACAATACATGTATAATCAGTCATTGATGAATTTCTCAACATTTCTTTGACCAATTAAGAGGTAAGCAAACGCCCAATTTGCATTCTGTTTATACAAGCAAGAAAAAACGGTTTTGATTGGTTAATTTATGTCATTGCGATAACTTTGATAGATATTTTTCATTACAAATTACTGGTATTATTCATCTTTTATATTATATAGACATTATATAGATGTGATATATACATAAAGAACTTAACAAAGCACCAGCCCCTCCCTTTTTTTAACAGAAAGACGGTTCTGATAATATAAACCGTACAAATTCTCAGGCAAACAATTACGGATGTACCATAGAACAACCATCTAGCAGTGTAGAAACGAAAACTTCAATCAACTTGTGCTTATGTTAATACATGGCTACAACTTAAGTGGGTCGTGATATTGCAGTTTTGTTGCTTTTGCGTCAAAGAGCCGGAAATTGTATATTTTATGTAACAGTTATGGTGCAATTTCGAAAATCTCTGCATAAATTAAACCCTATTTGAGAAACCATGTCATCTTATGTAGTAGCTGAATGAACTTAGATCGCCTTATTGATTGCTTTTCTTTTCTTTTGTTTGAGGGGACGGCATTGTGCAGTGGTCAGCGCATACGGCTGCGGATCCAGAGGGCCGTGATTTGATAACAGCCTAGGGTCGGCAACTTTGTGTGCAGTAGAAAACACCCACTTAGGTTTGGATGTAATGCTACAGTGATCAATGTCAAGGCAGTACAACCCATCGTTCGTTGGTTCCAGCCAATAGCGCCGGTTTCACCGCATTTTACCGCGGCATTTAACCCCAAATCATCTCACCTTGGCTCTCTTATTGAGTTGATATGTCGTAAAAAAATGGTTACATAAAATAAATAGAAAGGAGCTAGTAGAGTTACTGGTATGGTTCAATGCATATAAAATGAGGGAAGCAACATATATGGCTGCTTCACTTTATATACCGCTACAATAAAATCTATTTAGTGTTAAGAATTCGGCCTTTGAATGTTTTTGTTGTGAGTTCATTGCAGATGTCAACTTATGCACAGTGCAAGATTAATAGAATGACATTGTCAAAATAATTTATTTATAAATGGGTGCAGAAGGGTATTTGTATATAAAAAGATTTACTTTTATGTAATTTATGAAATATCAAAAACTTTGGATTAGGCCTTTAGAATCCTATATTTACAACAAATAATTGTTATTTTGAGTCGTCGCTATGTAACATAAAACAAAACTTGCCTTCCATTAGCTATAATGCTTTTATAGATACCTCGTATCCAATGCCCTTAGCATTGTATTATGTCATTTTCTTAGAGATTTTATGAAATACTTTGGCTTTAACGGGATAAAACTACAACCAAACAATTCAGAATATTGAGCGTTTCTTATAATTACCCTGGAGTTGGAACGACTCTTTAATAAACTTGATGAATAAATGAATAAATGTCTGCAAGGCAGTGCAGGAATATTACCATATATTCAAGGTATTTGAGGGCTGAATTGTATATAGATAGCTGTTATTCTATTAATCTTCAGGAAACTCGGCTAAAAACATTACATGAACCACTACTGTCCCTGGATGAACCGAAAATATGAAGAATACAAGTATACTATAATGGACATATCATTCAGGGAACTGAATGGACGGTATAAAACATTAAATAACATCATCTCATTACTCTGATTATCAAATTCAAATTCAAATTCTTTATTCTCTTTTCACCACCGACGGTGGTACAAGAGCATAAATATATATACAACCAACATAGAAATATATTATGTGAAGGTCGATTTTACATCAATTTTTTCAATACAGAGTTTACAATTGTAACAAATTTTGACATATTTTTTATAACTGATAGCCTTTTGATGATAGCCTTAATGAAACAAAACCAGGGATTACAGGAATGGAGTGATTCATTGTTTCTTACAAGTCTATACATATTAGTTGCAATTTTACATGGAACATCCATAGTTTCAAGTTTATACCAAAATTTTATCATCTTTAAAGCTACACATATTTTGAGAGGAAATCTTCCGAGCTCGCCATATACCATGAAGTTTGGTGTTAATGGGCGTAAACCGGCAGCTAATTTCATAAATTTTAAATGAACTTTTTCAATTAAATCTAGATTTTCATATCCCTAACTTCGGCGCCGTAAGTTATAATTGGTAGTATCATTACATCAAAAGCTTTAAGTAGAGAGTCTAAGGGTAAATTAATATTGCGTGATCTTTTCAAAAGTGAAAACATGGCCTTTGTTGCACAATTTACAAGATCCTTCATAGCAAAAATCATTCTTCTATTTCTATGGAAGTTAATTCCAAGATATGTGTAGCAATCTGATATTTCTATATGTTTATTTCCAAAACGAAAGGAATGCTTTGATTTTGATGCTACCCCACTTCCAAATACAACAATCTTAGTTTTAGAGATATTCACATCCATTTTCCATAGTTCACAATAATCATGAAAACTATCCAGTGAATATTGAAGTTTCATCGGAGTTTCTGCTAGAAGTACGGTATCGTCAGCATATAGAAAGATGAAAAGTTTGATACGTAAATTAATAAACTCATCATTAGGGTTATCAATTGTAACACCGTTACAACCTTGCTGAATTAAAAAATCTTCTAGATCATTTAGAAAAATTGAGAACAATAACGGTGAAAGATTTTCTCCTTGACGAACACCACGAAAGCTTGAGAAATATTGGGATTGTGCGTCATCAACAGTAATACAAGACTTTATATTACTGTACATATTTTTTACTAAATTAAGGAATTTTCCATCAATATTATATGTTAACAGTTTTTGCCATAGACCAACTCTCCAGACATTATCAAATGCTTTAGTAAAGTCGATAAAGGCACAATACAACTTTTTCTTAGAATTCTCAAGATAATCATTTAGGGTACATTCAGTCATTCAGACCCTTTTACATTAGAGATTTATTTCATGATATATTTTCTTTTAAAGATAGCTATTTCCGATTTCATTTGTTTTCAAATGAATATAAACTGGCTTTTTAAACACTTTCTATCATTTCAATTTTTCAAAATTTAAGACACATCGGAAATAGGAACAAGTTTTTCCAATTAGGTTACATTTAAAGGCTTTAATGATAAATGAAAAAGATTTTAACTTATGATGTGCTGTGGCTATAGGAAGCGAGAAAAAGCAAAACTAACAATGATAATGACAAATAACTGTTCAAACGATTCCTGTGTGACAACTGAAATCATTCAAAGTAACTTGAAGCTCTGTAAAGGTTCAAATTTCAAAGCGGAGAAAATGTCAATTTCACAGAAAGTTTAATCATCAAAGAATAAGGTTACTTTGATCATGTTATTACTATCTTTACAAAGTGAATGGTTGAAATGTTTGCTTAAGGTCAAACTCTCATCAGAATTGCCAATCATGTCAGTTGCTGGAAAAGCAATAAAGTAGAATTGGTTGATAATCTTTTCACAGAATGTATTTTCCTTTTCAATATTTTTAAATTAACGAAACCACTTTGACAATACACATGTTTGCATTGTAATTTCTTAATTACTTAATTTTTGTAAAAAAAAAATTATTATTCATGAAAATTTTACATTAATGGCATGATTCCGTATCATAAAAATCACCACATCACGTGACGCTCTTGTTTGCAAAATCTCACAGCAAACTAACTTTGGGACTTCTGATGATTTAGAACTTCTGATGACTCAATGGCCCTTAACAAGGGCCAAAGGGGCCATGGACTTAAAACCTAAACCCATGGGCAAAAGAAACGCTGGGTATTTTTCAAACGAAGGATAAACAAATAATGCATGTCGTGTAATTGCAATGTCGAATGTGTTTCATAAAAGAGTATTTTGAGAATTATCTCTCATAATTTCAGCCCTGATTGCATGACGTTTTTTGTACTGTGGTTGTCTAAACACTGTTAGGGTGCGATAATCGCTGTTTTCAAGTTCTTTTTTTGTAAGAAATACTTGGTTATTTGAGATGTTGTTAATGAAAACCATTCACTTTGACATGTATGCACTGACGTGTTTCCGTTTTATAACGTCTACAAATATGCAAAAATGACCAATTTCCCTCTCCTATCTCGCTTAGTTTAGGAGATAGCAAATTGGTGATTTTTTAATACGAGTTTGGAAAGGCGCCATGCAAAGTCATCAACAGAAAATGATTCAAACAAGGCAAATATAATATAGTTGACTTCTAAGGAAACTTTGCCACTTTCTTTCATTCATATTTATGTTACATGGAATAAAACATCATGACATTTATGTTACCAGCGATTCTTTTGCCCGTGAGTTTATTTACATCTTCCTCTCCTGAACCCAGGAGGCTTAAATCTTGTGTACACTCCTTGACTTGTGAGGATTATAATGTTAAGCTTTGATGATCCTGTTGCCCTTATTTAGGTCCACAGGAGTCACACGATATTTGCATCTTCTTCTCAAGAAACAAAATGACTATAAAGCATAAATCTTGTGTCTACATTGACGAGAGGGGATTGTTACTTATAGCATTGGTGACCCTCTGTCCCCTAATAGGGACTATACTCTTGAAACCTATTTTCCTCTTCTTCTCCAGAGGCAAATGGCCCAGAATACATTATACACATAAATGTTGTTATTATCATTTCCTCGGTTTCAAATTTTAAGATTAAAACAGTAAAGGTTATTGGCTATTAAAACTTTCAATTAACCCAAATTCAATTAGTGTTTCTTAATCTAGATTGTGTTTCATATTTCTACTAAGACAACGCATAAAACATTAATCTTTGACGTCAATTATTTAATTATTAAATGTCAAGTTACTGGTCTTGGTTGTTTACTCTTAGCTGATTTTACAGAAACTATTTTTAGTTAACACTTTTACCAAAATACGTATTTCGGTTTCTGAGATGACAGGTTTTTGTTCTTATCTTAAACGTTTTCAAGTCTTCAAAATATGAGGAACAAGACATTTTCTACATCGTAATTGTAAGACATATTTTGATGTACAACAGATTTTTAGGTCTACACATTTTTCTGCAATCATCAAAAAATGGTTGCATTTTTGAGAGCTATTAAATTACCAGAATCATTCTATAATTATCTGCTGATTTCATGTAAAATATATTTTTAGTTTATGATCAAGGTGATCTAGAAGTCATCAATTAAAAAATTAAAAGGAGTGTTAACACCTTGCCTGAACAAAGATCACCGAAGAGTCAATTTCATATATCTTACAGGAGATGACGGCTGCTCACATAGCCTGTGAAGGTAAAGTCTATCCTACATTTACACTTAATGTTACTAACAGTTTATTGCATAGATTGCCGTGTCGACATTTGCATCTTACCTTAGACACAGGCTGTTGCACCTTAGATTGCCGTGTCGACATTTGCACTTAACCTTAGACACAGGCTGTTGCACCTTAGATTGCCGTGTCGACATTTGCACTTTACCTTAAACACAGGCTGTTGTTTTTACGATTAGTGTGCACTTTGATGTGTAAGTTAGTTATGGTCTGTAGCATTCAAGGTTCATGTGTCAAAGTTTATCACCTCATCTATGTGGTTCAAAGCAGAGTATAACAAAAGCCCGTTAACAACAAACTACAACATTCTAAGCTCGAAGCATCCACATGTTATATTTATCACTGCTGTATGTATTCACAAAATATTCTCTTCCAGATACAAAGTTAACTAATATGAACGACCACTGTTCATTTCTATCGTATATCATGTAACTGTACTATGGGCCATATGGCCTACATTACGGAATTAAATCTGTCTGTCTGACAATAGCCCGTTAAGATCATCATGTCAGACATGAACTATTGCTATAAACAATAAAGATAGAGTGAACACGCAATTGTGTTAATGGTTGTTTGGTAGAGTGTTTTGATGACAAATGTTTTGAGAAAAGCAATTTGGAAAAAAACGTCAAAATATCAGCACCGCTGTTTCGCTATTCATCGCAAAGATGTTAAAGACTTATCACAAAACGCATTAAACTTACCTATTTCAATTTTAATTCCAACACAGTTTGTCGTCGAAATTCCAACCTACAATAATTCCTTAGTGATACTCGACATGTAGTTCAATGACTTTATTACCAAGGTTATTTATTAGTCAAGGCAAAAACATAAATAGAAGTTATCGACCCTCCATCTCAATTATATTCCATAGGTGTAGATAAAGCAGAAACTTTTTAATTCAGATTTACAGGTAAATACCTGCCCATCCATCGTATGTCAACTTTTATTGTAAAATGTTCTTGAAATTTTTTTTCTGTTGATCACATCATTTGATTAAGTGTAATCAAATAGTATGCATTATATAAAAAATAACAATGTCATGTGTATCTTAAATAACAACAAACGTAACTAAGCAGTTCATATTTTACAAAAGGTGAATCAAAACAAAAGGGATTAAAGAATTTTCTTGTAAAATATGCAAATATGGACATTTATTGTATTCAGGCATTGATATTTCGTATCTTTGTCTAATTTGGATAATATATTATTGTTTCATCTTTGATATTCATAAAACGACGGAGTTAGATTGATACATATGTCTTTCAGAGCGTTATGCCTTTGTGATATCTTTTACTCTGATTATTTGGTGTTCTGAAAGCAAGGTAAAAGTAGTAAATAATTACACACGGATCATCAGTTGTCAAATTGGCTACAATCTTATTTGACAATGATTATTGTTTATATATAAATACACAAGTACAACGTTATGGTTACCTATCTGCTCATATTATGACGACACAAAAACTTGTTCTTAACAATGTGTATAGCATCTGAAGGGGTGAAAAAGTGTCATTAAAGTAACAGAAAGTGTAAATTGTCCTGTTATTTGGTCATGTTTTCCTCAATTTCAATAATCATATAGAGATATTATTATCTAACTAAGATAATAAATGCATTTCTATCATTTCTTAAAAGTACAGATGATAGGTCAGGATAAAATAACAAGTTATTGCCTGAAGTATGGTAATTCTACTAACACCTAAGAGTGCATGGAACATGTTAAACTTATAAAGTACAGTTTTTGATCACGGATAGAAATGAGGTATTACACATGATAACCCTTCAATCTACACATCATTACAGCAGTTGACAGCACAATATCAAGTTTACTTAACAGATGTTGAGGATTGAAATACTTAAGGTCATGAAGAATTATATAAATCAATTTAAACTATGGCAAGAAATGACAAGAGTAATTCTGCATGTAAGAAATATGACTGATCAGAAATGACTGTTCCTTTATCTCCTGGCAGGCATTCTTACAAAAAGAGTGTTTCCATTTTGTTCAACTTTTCGACTAAGACATTCAACAAAACGATGGCCATAAACACTGGTTCTCTGTGTGTAGCAAGCAAATTAAAGACAATTATGTATAAATAGTCTACTTACATGATACATATAATTGATTTAATGTGCTTACGTTCATACATGGTTACAGCTTTAGTGGATCGTAAAATTAGCTAGATTTTGTATGTTGAAATGCATATCCAATGGATTTTTTATAGTGCAATTTACAAAAACCCTACATAGTTTTTATCTTTCGTTCAGAACCATGTCATCATTTAAACATATGATAAGAGTAAACTTTTCTATCCATTGCCTTATTTGCTGTTGTTAAAACTAATGTTGGAGGTGTACAAACAAAACACAAAAAGGGACAATTGCAAAGTGTATAGTCATTTCACTTGTATCTACTGGAAGAAAAAATAATATTTTTGATCTGCAGACATAACAGTTATCACGTCTTAATTTTTTTTATCATACCATAATGTATTTAAAGAGCAGTAGTTCTATTTAGTTTTAATAGAACTTTCAGTGTTTTTTTAAGAAACCGACAAACATCGAATATATACTTCCAAGGATATGCAATATGTCAAAAAAAGAAGGGATAAAAAATATCATTGTAAAATAGAAACATGTCTTGTAAGAAAGTAATTGGAATGGTGCAAAATATGGTATGAAAATGTCATAAACGAATTTATTTTAAAAGTTAGACTATACATTTTTACACTTATACAATTAAAGGCTAAATTTTTTTAGATTGTCTCATTAAATAAGTTTTAAGATATTTCTAATCCATTTGATCTCGAAATGAATATAGGTTAGACATAAACAGTTATAAAAGCTTATGTATGAAGCTTCTTTGTGTATGCGAGTGTTTTTGAAAAGTTATGTATAAATATAAATATAAAAAAAATCCTATTTAATAAATCATGCATAAATTGTTAGTCAAACGAAGCTACACACAACAGTGTGTATAAATGGAACATATATCTATTACATTACATTAACACATATTTGCAGTAGTTTAAACAAATGTCTAAATAAAATTGTCTGGTTAATGTTTTGTTGAAATATCTTTGCTTTATGTAGACAGGGGTAAGAAGTATGACCCCTATACATTTTTAAATGTTGTCAGTAGGCAAGTTTATTGATTTTTACATGGGATATGTCATCCTTGTCGCAAAACATTTGCGTTGTATATAAAAAACATTTTGGAAATTTTGAACATAAAAATTGGAACGATCAGTCAACTCTTGTTCTTATCAGGTTGAGAACAAGACATTAATTACTCCAATTAAGTGTAAAAGAAAGCTTACAACTGATACATTCAACTAAAATGTGCACTCTCCTTTGCCTACCAATCAAATATCATATCTTATATAATTCCAATTGAGAAACGTTAAGAAACATACTCGACCATCATTAAGACTAACATCAAGAGCAATGTTTATTCAAAACAGAACCACAACAATATGATACAAGGAGGACAAAAATGTTGACACCAACTTTGGCAACATAAGGGAAATAGCGGTATACAGTCATAACCTAATTGATTTTTTAAAACAATTAAACTTTGTTCAAGGTAGCGTGTACCCCATGATAAACATATTTTTGAACCAAACAACACTTTAAAAACACAAAACACAAATTCAATAAGCAAAACTAAATTTTTTTTAAATGACAATTCCACATACATTTTGACATAAAACTTTTAATTTCACATTATATGAACAAATACTGTGCAATGTTCATTAAACTTACCTTCCTAAATGCTACGTAGAATGTCAACGTTAATATTGTAAAATCTTACTTGTCGGTTTATGTCAAGGGTAGCGCATCTGTAGCCCTGAACTAATATCTTTTTTCGGATTGACCACAGTCAGTATGATTACTTAACCTGGTTGCACAGAAGAAGGTAATCACAACGGTATGATATAATACATTGTTTGAGACTTGAATAAACACCGCTTGCTTGGATGCAATTCTCTATGGATAGCAAGCTTGTAATTAAAGAGTAATAAACCAGAAGATATCAATCTCTTTCCAATTTGAATCCAATATTATGATAAATTGATGAATAACATGGTACAACCTGGGCCGTACCTGTACTAAAAAGATAAAAGTATGCATGTTGTATGGCTAAACCTTCTAACATAAATGCAATGATAATGAGGAAACAGTATGGATGACAACTTCTTTATTCATGATATGCGAGGTTTCGACACAGTTTCTTGTGTCGTTCTCAAGCAGATGAACAAAATGTTTTATGGTGGATTGTAGCATATATATAAGTACAGTAAACAATAGGTAGATAACTAACAACTAAAAAAGGAGTAAATATAGTTAACAATGCATTCCTACATCTAATTAGGTGTCAATTAATTCAAGTTAGTCTACCTTTCCTAAGTCTCTGCAATTATTGGTCTTTTGGGCCAAGGTCATATGACACGTTCACTGTTAAGTGAATATACAGCTATATTTCCATGCCTTAATCGTATAAAATGCTTTTTGTTTACATAAATTACTTAAATGTATGATTGAAGTAACTGTAATATTTTATGTAGGACCTACATGTATTGTATCAAATCTATTATGTAATAGCATAAGTCATTGTGGCTTAATCGTGTCCACGTTAACTGTAGAAAAATTATTAGAAAACATGCCAATTGCAAATAGGACCCTTAATTAAATTAGAAGAAGACATTGTACAAAGCTGGGTTTAGACAACATACAAGTGTTTCTTCAAATCCTTATTTTGTCCTACCTTCGTCAAATCGTGAGAAGTCTGTGTGCAATTATTCCATCCGAGTTCTGCAAGAGATGAACATCTTTGACAAGTGAATATCTTTCATATTTAAACTCACCTGGGATTGCCTAAAACATATCTGCTTTGCATCATTCATTTACAACAGTGATATGTGTTATCAAAATGGTACGTGGCAATATATATTAAGAATACACTGACAAATAAATTATGACTTGTTCATGCAATGTCTCTAAAAGTCCGGTCAGAGTATCTAAATCTTTGATTGATGAGTTTTCAAACCAGACATACATGTCGATATCGTGATGTTAAACTACACATTACTTCATAACACACAAAGCGTGGGTTGCAGATTTGCTTTGATGTACATTCGTGGTTACCACATGCCTGTTCATGCATATAAGTTCTGATAGGGGATGATAGATTCGCAGTATGTCATGTTAAGACTTCTAAATTACATAAATGTTGCTTAGCCTTTCGTAAGTTGATATATGAATCTCGTTATGTATCGATTCTCGTGACATTGAAAATTGTCAAACAGAACTTATCCTTTCAACATTGCTTTATTGCTTAGAACATGTATTTCGTTATCAGTGAATCAACATTTGATTTAATATCTTGATTATCAACCATTACACATTTTTTCATGTTTGAAATATTGCCAAATGTCTTACAGAGAGGTAAGGTGTTTTAGGTTTCAATAATTTAAAACGTTTTGTGTTTTATTTCAAGAAACAAACAAAACATTGATCAAACCAATACCTTCCAAAATTGATAAAATAAAAAGCAAAAGGCACAATTAAAACATATTAAGTCAAATCTTTAAACAAACCGTGCCATCAAAAGAGATATTTACACAGTGACAATAATTGAACTTTATATATTGTTGCAATTTTAGCATGCACTCATTTTAATGAAACCACAGTAAAAGATTCCAAAAATTAAATTTGAATTATTACTATATACCTTTTTAGACCAAATTCGACATTTTTGAAGAACCTATAAAGAGGTCTTAAAACTGACTTGAATATTGCCAAATGTCTTACAGAAAGGTAAAAACTGTCATGCCATCTATACAGTAACATGCTAAGTGTGTGCCAAAAGTAAACATAAACATTTAATCTATCTTGTGAAACTGTTTTCTTGAATACAGCTTTAAAATGTTTGTTGCTTTACATGTGCAGTTTTAGATAATGGCAATGTGAAATGGCAATTAGTTTCTTTCCTTCATCAAAGAGTAGTTTTTTTAATCAAGAAAAACAACCAAACAACAAAAACAAATTGTTATCAGTTTATTGGTAGCGTTATTGCAGAGAAATAAACAAAAGCCAATTTAACCTGCAGCTAAGAATTTCTCATAAAATTATATTAATCAATCAATAAGGATACCTTGACATTGTCATATAAGTCAGTTGTCTATAACAGCAAATAGCCCTACGAACGTTCTGTTCATTATGAAAGGTAGTTTGTAAATAATTAAAGAAAGAGTACTAGCTGTTTCTAACACATGTACCACATTTACATCTGCATACCATAAGTTTGATCACTTGTTTGTGATCTTAACGTAAATATCATGTCATTTGGGTTTCGTTTTGACGTTCATAAAATTACTCCAGGACCACTTACAAAAGATCATCAATTGCTAATGTGTAAAAAAAACATTTCCAAACAATATTTCGGGATCGTCTCGCCACTGGTGCTGAATGTCAATATTTGGCATGGTTAAATAGACATATGGGGTCATATTTGTGAAATTCGGGTTTTCTTAAATTTCGATTAAAATCATCCATGTTTGTAGAGCAAAATAGAAATCAGTGTTTTCTAAATGTTGAGCCCTGGTCACTTCAATGACCTGCAAAATTTCTTACAACTGTCTGCTAGGTATGACATACTAATATGTTAACGGAAACTGAATCATAACTTATGCAGTGAAATTTTATCATTACGTACTGCTTTAGTTTCACAATGCTAAGATGTCTCAAAGACGTTACAAATTACATGATATTTGCACTAGAATACGAAGGTAAGTGAACAAACTTAAGATACGCAGCTGCATAAGGTTAATGGAGGAAAAAAACACTATATCTCTGACCATACTTCCATACGTGAATGGTAAACATGTATCCTTGTTTTAAGAAATACTATTATGTAAGAGCTTTATGGTGATGAGATGTGCTTCAGCGATGTCCAGAGACTCAAACATTGTTATGAGCAATAAGGAGAAACACAAAGAGAATATTTGCAGCATGGACAGTATAGGAAGTCTATCCATTGCAGTCTTGACTGATAACGTTTAACCTGCATTTACCGCCCCGTGCCAGTTACATTCCGATTGTTACATTCCGACGTTTTTCCATCGACTTGTCATCTTCCTACATCAGTCTCGGGCCTGTCTTATCTAACCTTTCCTGGTTTACTAACAGCGTACTCTCTAGCGATAGTTTGTTCGCTCTATTTATCACCCTTGCTACAGCCAATCACACTCTTTTTTTGTCTGTTTCGGTCCACTTCAATTGAATTTATTTGGGGAATGACACTACAAACATGGTTGTGTCATTCCCTTTGATCTATATCTTTGCTTGTAAGATGACTATGTATACATTCTGATGAAATATGTAAGATGACTAATATATGTAGCTATCCACATTTTACAAATGAAGAAAACATAATGATGGCCAGCATTCGGCCACGTTAATGTCTAGATGATGTTGGCACTACATATAAACTTAAAGTCAAGTAATTTGAAGCCTGAAATGTAAAACAAATGTCAAAACTTGCTCTTGAAATAATTAACAGTTTGTTGCATAATCTAAATATTGACTTGTCGACATTTGCACTTCATCTTTAACACGGTTTGATGCATTTAAGATTATTGTGCACGTTGCACTGTATGATATAGTCTGTCGCAATTCAGGTTCATGTGACTAAATTTATAATTTCATCTGCAGAGCAACGGCCCATAAAGACTTACCTGTCAGACATGAACTACTTCTATAAACAATAGAAATATAGCAAACACACACTTTTGTTTATGATTGTTAGTATATCGCTATGGTAACAAATGTTTCTCACTAAAGCAATTGGAAGAAAATAATATATATATGAGCATGTTAAACACAAATTCCTCACTAATCCTCTTCATGTTATTTGATAATTACATTTCATTACAGTTTGAATTACAATATTCCTAGTTTTCTATTTTCGTCAGAAGTTGATTAATCTCATTGTGTTTTTAAAACACGAACTCTTTGGACAATTTCTGATGTTTCTAAGCAATTAACCAATTCAATATACCGTTTGACAATTGAACAACAATTGTTGAATGTATCTAGTTTTTTGTTATGTCGGTTATAATGATTTTCATTCAGATTAAGAAAACTAACATACATAAGGCTATTTTGGTCGAATTCTTTTATGAAGATGTTTAACCATTTAATGGCTTAGATTGATTTCTGGACCTTTTACACATTCATGTAATATTACTGCAGCAGAACAGTATTTGTACAGTGTATTGTTAATCCATAATCAGACTGGCGAGTCAGGCGAAAAAAAATAGAATTTATCGACCTGCCTTCTCAATAATATGAGGGAAGTGTAAACACAGCAGAAACAGATTAATTCACACTTACAGATAATACCTGCCAATGCATCTTAAATGATGTTATAGGATGGGAACCCATCAGTCCGACAATGATTATCGTTTATATATAAAGATAAATGTAATTTCTTTTCGTTGGTTGAACATCTTTATGGATATCCATCTGCTCAAATGAAGACGATGACGTTCATCTGAAGAGTTAAGATGTCCATTGTTTGATTGGTTGGACATGTTCGCCTTTCATATAAATAATCGTGTGGTGACTTTTTATCTCACTAAAAATAATACATTTTGTCTCTCCTTAAAGTACAGGATTCTTGGTCAAGATAAGAAAACATGAAATAACACGTTTATGCCCAAAAGGAATTCTTCTTACATCTAACAGTTCATGGAACAAGTAAAAACCCAAAAAAGAGCAAACCATTTCCCTTAGACAATGATTCTCTGTGTGTGGCAGGCAAGTTAAACATAAATATTATTCTTTCATGATGCATATAATTGATTTAATTACTTACGTTCATTCATAGTTACAGCTTTATTGGATCCTAAAATGAGCTGGTAATGGCAGTTTTGTTGCTTCCGCGTCAGGGCTTAGACGTTTTATGTTCAAATGCATATCCACTGGAATATTCAATGGTGCAATTATAAGACTTTTGCACAGCAAGTATCTTAGTTTAAGAACGCATGTCATCTTTCAAATAGCTGAATAGACTAGACGTGTCTATTCATTGCCTTATTTGTCAAAATATTGTGTCCAAAGAATATGAAAGAAATAGAAAAGACAGGTTTATTTAATATCAAAATAAGTTAGTATCTAAGTTTCAAAACTCATGTCATCATTCAAATAGCTGTATAGACTTAACTTGTCTATCAATTGCTGTATTTGTCAAAGGAAAGTGTCCAAAAATATGAAGTGAATCAAGAAAAGACAGGATTATAAATATATCAATAAAACATAAAAATTCTAGGCCCTGCCGCGTACAGTGGATTAGACATATGAAGCGCGAGATGTACAGTGTAAAGGAGAGTTTACTTTGTTGATTGATTGAGGAGGACACCATAGGCTCCGGGCTGTAATAAACTGGGGGATGCAAAACCCTAGATCTACGATAACTTCATTTACTCCTTCAGTTAATTGTTAGTTATATGTCTATTGTCCGCAAACTGTGTGGGTATTATTCTGCATAGCCCGCATATATATTGGTGTAAAAATCAAATACAATTTTCATGAGGCTTAGTTTCAAATTTATATGGCCAAATGGTTTTAGTTTCAATAATTTAAAACTTTTTGTGATTTTTCCAGAAACAGACAAAACATTGATCAAACCAAAATTGATAAAATAGAAAGCAAAAAGGCACAATTAAGTCAAATCTTTAAACAATCAGTGCAATCAAAACAGATACCTACACAGTTACAATAATTGAACTTTATACATTGTGGTGTGTACTTTACAATGAAAAAAATGATGAAACAAACACAAAACCCCAAAAGCAATTTTCAGCATGCACTTATTTTAATGAAACCACAGTAAAAGATTACAAAAGTTAAATTTGAATAATTACTATTCCAATACCTTTTTAGACAAAATTCCACATCATTTGAACAAATCCTACAAAGAGATCTTAAAACTTGCTCAATGGAATGTCAAAGGTAATAGTGACCCTTTAACTTATCATTAACGCATTTCTAGTCGTGAGTAAATATCTTCTTTTGGATTGATCACAGTCAGCATGATTACTTATCCTGGTTGCACAGAAGAAAGTAATTACATCGGTATTATATTAGACATCGTTTGAGACTTATATACACACTGCTTTTCTTACATGATGTTTTCTAATTAACCATAAGCATGTTTTATGTTCAAGGTCAATATTTCTTACTTACGTTGCTATTGATTATACATTACTCTCAGACCTACATGTATGGTTAACTTTGTCAATAATCATAGAATATGAAAGAAAATCGCTGCTCAAGAATCTAAAGTCAAACTTGTTGCACTAACAACATTCTTGTACAGTTGAAGCTTCTTTAGTTTACCTGCTTGAGAAACTATTTAAGTTGTAATTATAGAAAAATCATCCAGAAACAAATATTTTCCCCTTTGAATCACATGATATAACCTGGACTTTACCTGGACTGAGAATATGAACATACGCATTTTGTGTGGATACACATTATTTCATATAATTAGCCTTTGTAGAACAATATTTCATCTCAATATTATCAATACTTCGCATTAAGTTCATATCGGATTTTTAAAACCCTTCTCCAACCCGAAAAATATTTACTGCACTTAACTTCTAAGAAGATGAGGTGTTCATTAATCCGATTTAGATTAGGACTATCAAACTTAATGATAAATGAAGGTAGACGTAAGTCGATTGATAGAAACAATAGAATATGCCCATTATGTAAAAATGGCATCGAAAACGAATTACACTTTTTATTTGTTTGCCAACAACTTGAAGATTTGCGTAAACAGTATATCCCTGTTTATTATCTTTCTACGACTTCTATCGTAGCGTTTAGAAAATTTTTGTCAACTGATGATTGTTCAATAATTTTTAAGCTTTCACAATATGTAACCTATGCCATGTCTCTAAGAGATGAACTGTTAAAACAAATATGAACCTGAATACTTTATAATTTAATGTTGGAATTATACAACATGTAACCCAATGTATATGGGCCTGAGGCCTCACATACAATAAACATCCTTTGACTTGAAGTTCTGTGAAGTTTTACCTTTTATCCGTCCGGCAATAATTGGGTTGTGTCTCTTGTGCCAGGAATTATTTGGGAAGTTGGGAAGGTATAATATCAATTGCCATTCTTTCCCCTTAGTGCATGCATAGCTATATTTCTGTGTATTTATCATAAAATACCAGAAATGTATTGACGTGTAGTAAAGTTTGCTGTATATTAATCTCAAGGGTTTGACCTATTTTATCAAATTGAATACGTAATAGCATCAGCCATTTGGCTAAATCGAATAAACAAGAATTATGGACCCACAATCCTTAATTAAACAAGAACAAAACAGTTTAAACTACAAACGAGTGTATCTTCAAATAGTTTTTACATCTAACCTTCCTCAAATACTTTGACGATTGGGGCATGGTATTGTAGACTATTTTCCTCCTGTGTGCAATCATTTACTCCCAATTACGCAAAAGATGAACAGCGTTGACAAGTAAAGATCATTCATATGTAAACTCACCCGTGATTGTATAAAACATATCTGCTTTGCATCAGTCATTTTCCAAATGATATATGTTGTCAAAATGGTACAATGCAAAGTATCAACATTACACGGACAATCAAATTTCGAATTCATGTTGTATTATTTTGTCTCTAAAATCAGGTCAGGGTTTTAAAATCTTTGATTGATGAGTTTCCAATCAAACATACATGTACATATCACCCCATTAAGATATAAAGTTCGTCGGTATTGACACTACAGAGTTGGGATTGCAGATTCTACATTCTTGATTGTCAGTTGACTGTTAAAAAGTACTGATGGAGGATGCTATATCCGCACTTTGTCATGTGAAGATTTTTAAATGGCAGATATATTGCTAAGCTTTTCATAAGTAGTTATGTGTATCCAGTTAAAAAATCGATCTAGAGACACTAATTTTAAAGCTAAAATGTCAAACAAAACTTATCCCTTTAGCATTGTTTTGAAAATGTAGTTTGGTAACAGTAATATACGTCACACTTAATATCTTGAAAATGAATTTTTACAAACTTTGATATGTTTTCAAATATTGCCAAAAAGTCTTCGAGAAAGGTAAAACATAAGATTTTCATGTCATGTATACATGTATTTTAAGTGTTTGCCAAAAGTTAACATAAACATAGAACCTTTCCCACGAAAATGTTTTTCTTAAATGCAGTTGGATATATATTTGTTGCTTTACATGTCAGTGTTGGATATTATTTGCGAACTTCAACTACCAAAATTTACTTTGACGGGTGGGAATAGCGACTATTTTTTTCCTTCATCAAAAGTAGTTTTGTCAGTGTTTGACATTATCAGACAGTTATCTTTTTGTATGTTCTTTGAATCTTACCTTTAAGTGTTGAAAATTATTAATGAATGAAATGTTTCTAACACGTGTGTCACATTTTCCGTTTTAAGTTTATAACTTATATGGAAGAAATGCCTTACAGACTTCTCTGACTATGACTGACACACTTGAATGGTAAACATGTATAATGTAAATAGATACCCTAGTGTGAGAGCATTATGGT
Source organism: Steromphala cineraria (assembly GCA_916613615.1). NCBI lineage: Eukaryota > Metazoa > Mollusca > Gastropoda > Trochida > Trochidae > Steromphala > Steromphala cineraria. The sequence continues at coordinate 12,430,180 of OU744730.1, forward strand.
GATGAGATGTACTTCAGCGAAGTCCAGGGACATAAATATTGTTATGAGCAAGAAGGAGAAACACTTAGAGAATATTTACGGCATGGACAGTACTTCTGTATAAATTCTTGCCATTACAGTCTTCATTTATCTGTTTTACCATAAATACCTTTGTCTTGAAAGGACGGTGACGTTATGTCCATAGACTTGTATGTTCAATAAGTGTAGGAAAATAAGTTTCTTAAAAAAAATCTGTGTTGGGTCATTGTAAAACTTTGCGTGGTTGAATTTAAATCATCTCAGCTTGAAGTTCATAATTACTGCCAGTACTATGCATACAATGAACAAAGAAGTTGTCATCCATATACTCCACAGCATTATAGTAAAACAAGAAGCCGTAAAATAAGTGACAAACTGTTTAAAGCAGCGTTAAACCCCATCTTATAAACATTGTTAATGGGACTTGGAACCTATATGAGAAACACCAAGTAAATATGTGTGGCTTTGACAATGAACAGTTGCACCTTTCCAAGGTTACAAGAGCACATGACTACGCAGTTTGGATAATACAGACAACGGCAGCCCTCATGGAATGTGTGATAGCAGTTATTTTATGGTCAAAACAATTATCTATACTTATAATTAATATGATATATATGGAGAGCATGCTGCCTAACAAATCAGAAAAAAACTTAATTACGAACTCAGTATAAGCAGCAGGGGACATTGTTATGTTGATGGCAATCACTTGTTGCGGTATTATTGTAAGGTGTTTTATGGTAGACAGTCGCCCAGTGGCATAAATATTCAGAGTAAGAATCCATAGCAGAAACACTCAATAAATATGTTTGGTATGGACATTGTTCCCATGTGGATTCTTGCCATAATCCTGTTTATCACCATCATCCTACTTTTCATTTTGTGAGAGTTTTCAAGAATAGAGGGAGAATATCGAGATGCTTCTTTGACTTTGATTGAGGTAGGAAAAATTTAAGAAATAAGTTTATGATTTTGTCCGGGGACTTCGTATTCTGCGCCATCTGTCGTCAGGCTACATGACATGAATATATAGACACTTTCAAGATTATTTCAAGGTCAACACTTCTTGTTAACACAATATCTCATTTTTATATATATACATAAATATATATATGATATATCCCTCAAGGTCTTTAGATTTAGTGGCAGCCTACATGACAGAAATATGCAAATTAAAAATTTTAAATACTGACCTTGACCTAAATTTCAAGTTCATCTCTTACGGAATGTATGATACCAGATCTTTTTTTCATGATCATTAGAATTATCTATACTTATAATTCATGTAATATGTTGTGAGAGCATCCTGCCCACCAAATCATAAAAATTTAAATACGAACTCAGTATAAGCGGCAGCGGACATTGCCATGATGGTGGTAAATACTTGTTGTGGAATGATTGTAAGTTTTTTATAGTGACAAGAAATAATTTAGCGTCGCATATAGACATAGAGATCGTTTTTGAGACAAAGAATACATAGCAGAAACATTCAATAAATATGTTGGGTATGGATATTGTTCTAATGTGAATACTTGCCATACTTGTCTTACTTTATCACTTACTACCTTCACTTCCATTTTACTGCCAGAGTATGCTATGTGGCGGAACATTGGTTTCTTTGCTTACAACTTGGACAATAGTAAAACAGATGTAAGAAGAGTTGTATGACGTTATTCATAGGTTAGGACAATAAGGAGATACATACGTTCTTGTTAATGTTGTCGGGTTGTATGTTGTGCATTCTTTAATTTCAAACGGAGCTTGCTTATGTCCCTCTTATTCAATATACGTCCATATTTGGAAATCAATAGTTTTGTTAAGTTGGAATAAGTAAGTATTTTAATGATTTTGTGTAAGATACTTCAGTGTAAGATGTATTCAGCAATTTGACACTGTATGCATATACTACCAAAAGGAAAATAAGGGCCAAACCTATATCTATTATTCATATTTCATAGAGGAAGAACCATTGCGTCGCTGCGGTGTGTACTTGACAGATGAATTTGCCACAGAGACTTGGGTTGATTCAACTAGTGCCAAAATCTCTGTTGAACTTCACTGCAGCCACGCAATGACTTCAGCCTTTTATCAACAGCGTTTTGCTTACTTCTGAATATAATTATGACGATATTTTGATTGATGGCAGCATCACCTATGTAGTGATTTGTGAGCTCGAATTGTTCAATGGAAATGCAAATGGCACATTTCGAGACATAACCATCTCATAAAGGTATGACAACATTGCGTTTTGGCGATGTTTAGAGTAGTTAATATCGATGTTTAGAGTAGTTAATATCGTCATGATAGTGCGTTGTTATGACAATAACTGCCTTTTCTTAAGGATCTTTTAGGCAATTGCGTTTGAGTTATGCTGACAAGTAACAGACATAAGACTAAACATACTTCCTTGAACACTAGTGTTTTTCAGAGGTACTCCTGATTAGACATGCTTTCGAAAAAAAAATGCATTTACCATTGATAAACAAAGTAAGTGTACTTTTAAGCAATATGTAATCTTACATTTGAGCAATTTTGCAAACGCTGGTATATACCCTAACCTGCGTTTTGTTGTCAGACATTCCAATATGTAAATCGCTTCTTTACAGGAAGATTGGGACAAGTTAATATAGGCCCTTAACCACTTGTGCGCACTTTCTAAATCAGACTTGAAAGTAATTGACAACTTAACGTCTTGCTACCCTGATCTTAATGTTCACTTGTCTGAACTAGTTTCATTGTATCTTGAAAGTCAAGTTAGGTTTTTTGTGTACAGATTTTACCAAATTAGCCTCATACATCATAAATGTATTTGGCTCTATAGATTACTGTCAAGATTATCAGTATGTATTTTGAATGTATATGACAAAATAGACACACGAAAAAGAAATGTTATGTTCTTGTCTTCAAGGTCTAGTCAGTGCGTTCATATCACATTAATAACACAATTTTAGTCTAATGTTCATTCTAGACAAACATGTCTCGGAGTAAGACTATCCAGAAGTTGAGGATTTACACTTCAAAGCACTGACTGCAGATATTCTTTGATCTATTTCTTTGGTTGTAACAAGATTATGTATAAGTAGTGATGGAAGATCGAGGTCTCCGTATCTGACATTTAAAACGTTAACATAGAACGATGGACAGCCTTTCACAAGTAATGTCTAAGTTTTATAGGTACTACATTACACAGTCACTAAATTTGAAGCTGAATGTCAGACAAGTGGCAAGTTTAAGCCAGGAAATGAAATTTGCATTCTTTGAATAAGTTGTAAACCGAGTATTTATATGAGAGAAATTGAGTCTCCGGGTGTTCCCATTTTTTAAGGTAAGGTTGAGGTTTCATGGCTACAAATACTCTCATTGAGCTGGCATTTATGCAGATAGAGTGACCTGAACGATGGCAATGTGATATGTTTTCCTTCCAAACTTACATGTATTTTTCATTTACTAAATACATATCTACAACCATTATTCTGATTCGAGTGAGTGACTTGAAAGTTGCAAAGCAATTTTAAGAACTTGAAATCATTCTGTAATATAATGTTTTAGATTACTTACCTACCTAGATTATGATGTACGTTCGTGCAATGACCTGGGTCATAACCCAACTCAAAGCCGTAGCTCCGTAATTATATGACGCCCTTTTATTAGCGAGTTAAAAGGAAATGTTGTTCACATTTCATTTATTTTATAAATGTGTAAGAGTGCATGTAAGAACATTATAATAGAGCGATCTTGGAACGATCTCACTTGCTCAAACGTAAAAGAGATCACTGACTTTGTGGAATAAAGCTTAAACATGGAAATTTAGTTTTATACTTTGCAATAAGCAATCACATATAAATACGAAGGTAAGTGAAGAAACTTTAAGTCCGCAGCTGTATATTCTATTCGAAACACACTGTGTGTCTGTTGTGTCCTGTTAACGGCTGTGTATATCAATCTCGTTGTAGGGCTTGGCAAAAACAATAAATGCTGAAATCACAAAAACAATCTGAAGTCTTCCATAACTGGTGAAGGACTAAGACAGATTAATGGTATTTATACAGCCCATCCGTCAAAGCGTTCATTTTGTTATTCTCAGTGACAGCGTTCACTCAACAACTACTGTTTATATTCTAATCTGAAGCAAGTAGCCTGTCAGAATGTATATTTACAGAGTGGCAAGTTATTGGACCACCCCAACTATTGTGCTGAAAACAGAATATTAGTATGACACAGGGCACATCCATGATCCACATCCACATCCATGATTGTCAATCTTCCTAGCAAATAGACTTCCAACCCCTAGTGACTGCAAACATAAAACAGCTAGAATAATATTTCTCGATTCTCCTCCACATAAACCATTACTATTATTAACAAAAATCAATCTGAAAATTTTACACTAGCCTTCGAGTTTTAACGTAATTCAAATTAGAGAAACAATACCATTTGCAGTTACTTTACTGCAACCAAGGTTATTGGTGTCATCGTGCTGAATCTCGAGTGATATAACTATTATTTTTTATTTTTTTCCGTTTCCCACCATGTTTCCAAGTTTTTTATGTTCATATAATCTTGCATTTTGGTATCTGTAGACACATGGACTAAAATCAATGAAGTGATAAGAAACGTTTCATTTACCATACTATGGTTTTATATATATGCACAAATATGGGAAAGTCAATGCGATCAAACCTCTTTAATATAGAATCAACCTTTTGAAATCAACACCTAGACATTATTGCTACAGAATCTGATATATCTTTTGCACGATGATATTCATCGCGATTTCTATAAATCTAGAATTTCTTTAAATCATTGTACAGAATCGTACCCACTTTAATTGGACTTGTAGTCTTTCTGAAGATAAACACATCACTGTTACTAAAGAATGTTAACTTGGGAGGTAATGTAGCTAGTTGATTCACATATAGTAAAGTTAGCTGTATAATTGGAAAATAAAGAAACGTACGAAAGCTGCTTTCGCTTCGAGTCTTTGAAGATAGTAAACAGATGCACAACATGAGCCAAACACAGGATAGCCTGCATGTACCAGAATGAAAGTATGCAAGATGTTAAGATTATCTAAGTTATACAACAAGCATTGGCAGCAGCAATCCAGGTTTGTGTTACATAAACATTTGTTTTAAAGATTTCATCTCACTTTATACCTAACTATTCAAATGGTAAATATTATCTTTTGTATCCGAGTGTCAGATTCATCAATAAAGCATCTATTTGGGGGAAACATGGAAATAAATGAAATAGCATCTTAAATGACTTTAAGATAAAATCATTTAAAAACTTCTCAGATAGGTAAGTTAAAGGGGAAATTATTCATTTTGATAGGAACGTGTCATAGTTTAAACTTGCCAAGTTATTTTTTTATGTTTTCTCCTGTTGTTAGTTTTTTCTAAGGTTTCCTTTATCTGATTAGTAATTCCTTTTATAACTCTTCAATAACTTGCATACCATCCTGTCCATTTTCCCTTCATTTTCTTCATTATACAAATACTAGGATGACAGAAATATACCTCTTATGTACTTGTTGCACTTTTGCATCTGATCCGTTAAAATTTAATAATTCACATACAACACTGAAACGAAAAGATAGCAGTCATCCATTCTTTTTAGTTATCTAGACATCCTGTCTAGACATCTACACATCCTGTCTAGACATCAAAAACATCTCCTTCCTTTAGAAAATTACACCAGTTCGAGGTTCTTGAAAATCTTCCAAACCAATTGTTTACGCCCAACAAAGGAACTACTCTATTGTTACTGAGTGACAGTAGTGACTCTAATACACTGTGAAAGTAAGTCTTTCGACATTTGCACTTATAGTTAGTGACGGTCTACAACACTCCAATTAGAAGTGTAAAATGTTATCAACTGGTCTTGGACTTGGATCAGTTAATGTCATTTCAATAGCTGTCAGACTTGAGCTGGATGTTAAACGAACAGTATCACATTTGTCAGGATCACTTGAAAACAAAAATGTTATCAATAGCAAGACATCTATTTCTCTATGTCAAATGATTAATAATCACTGATGTCAGATTCTTTAAAGCGAGGTCTAGGAACTTGACTTTCCCTCGTAATATTTAATTATCGATGACTAACTTAAATGCTGCACATCTGAAACATAAACATCTAGTGTACAATGCAGTTATGCATATTATTCAAGAGCAAAATGATCAGCCCGTCGTCAAGGGACCTGACCTGGAACCCAAGGCAACAAACGTAACAAGGAGATTGAAGTCTCGCAATATTTAGAGTTGTCTCCCTTTGTACAGATGACGTTTGAACATGGCCGACGTCGCAAAGAAAACGCTTGTCACAGTCACTTGCGGATGGGATTTGTCAGTTTAATACAATCTAACTTTCAAGTTCCGAAACTCAACTAGAAGAGGCGTAGGCTCGGGAGCTTAATGATAATCGGAATGTGTTCGTTAACGTTAAGACAAACAGATAAAATCAATTGGTAAGTATAAATGAAAAAAATAGTATGATATGGGTATTTTCATACCACATTCGGTATCAGCCCTTGACCAATATCAGCTCTCGAGCTAAAGCTCTTGGGCTGATATTGGCGTCTCAGGTTAATACAGAATTAGATATGAAAATACTCATATAATACTATCTATGTATCAAGAGATGTGACACTGAGCCACGTGACGTGAGCCATTGTGATTGTGATATAAGACACTTTTCCAAATGCATGAAATTATTCATTTTTAAAACATATACTTGTTTAGAGAAAAGGATTTATCGCCGCTCGATTACAGGAAAGCCGAAGTTTATTTTACTGTAAGCCGTCGTGTGATTGGACTACTCGATTAAGACTATTGCAGTGGGCTGATATGTCAGCACAGAAAATGTGACCCGTGATGTTAAGGGAGATTTGGAAAGCTTCTCGCTTCGGCCGTGACGTTGTATAGATGAATGTTATGTGGACACATATTTTAACTGCAAAAAGTTCCCCTTTTTCAAATACTCTACACTTTACTCTTCTAACCTAAGATACCTTGGCTTCGTTTTCGTAGTTATTGTATATCAAGGTACCTGTAAAAAGGGTGAAACTGCAGGGATTATTTTGAACCTTTAGTATGCATCTGATGTGGACATGTTCACTATGAAATACCTTAAGTAGAATATGGTTTAAGTTTGGGAGAAATTAATGTCATGTTATCTTTTACTTTCTTCATTGAAGTCAATCTATTTTGATATATTTACCTCAACAAATTCCTTTCATCTAAGTATTTGGAAGTACCAAGGAAAATTGTATGGCTTCTGAAATGTATTTTATGATAGATTGCTTTCTAAACATACCATAAACTATCTCTCCTTGCAGTGTTGTAGACGCACTTCAAAATGGCAGACAGAAAAGTTCAACTTTGCGTCAAAGTTCAAACTTACAGGCGGCAATTACAACAGAGCCAAAGTCATGGCCTGCTAAAATTTTCTTTCATCTTTGTTCAATCTGTTACGTTTCATTTGAGTGACAACATATTCTTCATATATCTAAGCTGTACTACATGTAGATTAACAGATGTAAGAAAGTTGTTATTTGTACATAGGACATAGCTAGGTGCTATGATTTTTTGGGAGATCATAATGTCTTACGACAGCAATAAACAATATATTCACGAAATTTGATTAATATCATTTTGCAATGTTTTGGTGCTGAACTTGTTTCTTTGCTCTTTAAATATCTACTCGTTCGATACAAACAAAAAATCGGACAAGAATGATGTTCTACATAAACATAACAAGTTTTATACATTACAGATTTGTTATTCAAGTAACCAAAATGTTTCAAGTTTTAAGCCTAAAGAGTTACGTTTACAAGAGAAGTCAAGACTTCGATTTCACGAGTAGCATTCTTTGATCAGTAGCAATGTCTTCTTCAGTACGGAGAAGAAATTCATGATCCAGAGCAAAATAAGCAACAAATAAAAGACCTTGAAATTTCAACATCCCTTTGGCTTATCCCCCTTGCAAGACTATCTGACCAAAAATTAAGTTTTTAAGACTTAGACATTCCACACCGGGTAAGGCCTTCCAAAAAAATTATCTTTGTGTGGCGAGGAAGTTAAACATAAATATTCTTCTTACATGATGCAGAAAATTGACTTAATGTGCTTACGTTCATGCATAGTTACAGCTTAAGTTGATCGTAAACTGAGCTGGTAATGACAGTTTTGTTGCCCTTGCATCAAGGAGCTAGATTTTTTATGCTTAAATGCATATCCTGTGGAAACTTATGGTGCAATTTTAAAAACCCTGCAAATTTGTCTACGCAATGCTTTAATTGCTATTTTCCTGGCTGATGTTTGTTTCATCAATCACAATAACGTAATTAAAAAACATATATAAGTTGTTTTTACATCTAAAATTAAAGTGAATGAAACTCGAATGAACTGGTATAGTTCAATGATTATAAAAATATAGGGAAGCAAAGTGTAAAGTCAATTCGGATATTACAGTGACAACAAGAAAAAGGTTTTATATGAGTGGTAGTTATTTTACTTATAAAATGTATAACTTTCATTATGTTTTCAAGACCGACAAAACATTTTATGAAACAATAATTGAAATGGATCTCGAAAGGCAGAATTTAAAAATAGATAAGGTCATTTATTACACTCTCGTTGAAGATACTGCAGTTGTGAAACAATGACATGTTATTCAACACTGTTGTGAAACATTGCACGTGAAAGCGATCGCATCCGGAACTATTTTCCTGCCGTGGCATGACAAGTTACCGATTGATGATATCAATCAAAATTGCGTGTTCGAAACGAAAGATAAACAATGGCAAATAAATTCGTGTTTAGGTCTATCTGTTTATGTTTAAATTGTCCGAGAAACAATGAAAAGAATCAGAGATACCAGCACAACATTAGGCCTACCAGCGTTCATCTTCAAATGTAAACATGACCTAGCTCGATCGGAATCAGGTTCGGCATTCGATAGTAGAGGTTATCCCTTCCGATTCCGGTCGATTCTTGAAATGTCACCGTCAGTACTAAATGAAAATTGTCGGTGGTTCCGTAAGCAACGATGTCAGCAATGTTATCTTTAATAGGTAACAAGTTCAAATTCGGCGAAACGCTAAAAGGTTTTTAGAGTTATCTCCATTGCAACCCGTAAGCTCCTAGCAGCGTTTAGCAACTCGAAGACGAATTCGCATTTCAAAGCAACGGTCTTTTTGTTTTATCTAGATTTAATTAAGATGAAATTTTAAATTGAAGAGGGTATTCCCAAATCTATCTTAATAATGGAACGTAAACAAGGACAGTGTTCCCCCCACTGACACTAACTCAAGCTTACTGAATCACGCTTGAAAACGCACATTCCGATGACGTCACAATCACTTGACATTCATTCGCACAATTCAGCGACAGATGTTTTTGTTCACTCGCCAATTTGCGTTTTTCGGAACTATTACAAACACATAAGTGAATGAGAGCTTTTGATTTGTATTGTTCAAAATTAAAGCTGTTATAATAACTCATTAATTAAGGGATTTACTCATGACCTATTTGTTCATTGTTCAAAGTCTATATAATGACGCCATGCATCCATTGTAAGAATTGTATTCCTACGCACAGCTACGAGAATTGAAAGCAAACAATTTTCAGTTTATTTTATTAATTTAAAGATTGTAATAAATAAAATACTAAACTCCGTCCAATTTAATAACATATTTATGAAACTCGTGGATAGTATTTGTATTTAACTCGCTTTCGCTCGTTAAATACGAATACCATCCACTCGTTTCATAAATATGTTATTAAACTGGACGTCGTTTAGTATTCTCTATATCTCTAAACGATCAGTAATGACATAAGAGATAAAAACAAAATCAAGTTCTAATTGCAAATATTGCATAACAATTGAAATTTCAACGAAGAAGCATGTACCTTATTATAGAACAAATCCAGTACAGAGCCTTAAATCTTACCTTCTTAATTTCGCAATAGAAAGTCAGAGCCAAAATTGACATCTCTTTACGATTAACTTCTGTCAACATTAATGCATTCCTTCCTTTCTTATTGACCAAAGTCATCGTGATTACTTAACCTGGTTGCACAGAAGACGGTAAAATTATAAGGATATATTGTAAGACTTATATAAATACAGCTTAATGCATTTTATATATATTAGCCACAGAAATATTGAAAGTATAGGTGGTCATGTGATGCTTACACTGGTTTGACATTGATCAGAGGACGTGAAAGAGAATTGCTACTCCCGAATTCGGTGTTTAACTTCTTGAGAAGCTTAACTCTTTAGGATTTAAACTTATGCAGTTTAACTACTTATAGGAACCAAACTACTAAGGTAGACAACAATACATTGATAAATTGGTGAATAACATGATACATACGTAATTTACCTGCACTGAAAAGATCAACGTTTGCCTTTTTCGGAATTAACCTTACACTTAATTAGCCTGTGCACAACATTTCTTCATCTAAGCTGGTGCAATTAGTTCTGTTTAGCTTTCTCTGGCTTCGTGTGTTCAATTATCTTTTTTTAAAGAACACCTAAAAGTGACAAATAAGGTCAGGTAGCATGTTTTCTCTTCAGTCAATGCCTTAACCTAAAAATAACTAGCTATTGGTTTTTAAAAAATCCATAAAGGTTTTGATAGTTGGTTTACTGTAGGATGTGACTTAGTGTGTCATAATACATATGTAAGAGCATTAGCCATTCAGATAAACGTGTCAACAATAAAATGGCCTATTCTTGTAAGTCTTAGTTTTAGCACACATTTGTCAACTATGTTTGATTAATGCTGGCAAGTGAACATTGAAGAAAAATATTATTTCTTTAAATACATTTTTTTCCAAACTCGTGAATTATTGAGTATTAGACCTGCTATCAGAAATAAACCGGAAAATAACATGATATTGTACTTCAAAATAGTATTAATTTGACATTCCAGGAATTCTGCAAACGCTGCAAATATATTTTTTTTGCATTCGCGCTAAGATATTCCTTGATGTGAAGCACTGTTTGACATTAAGCTTTGGTCAAGTTAGCGCCCTTCACCTCTTGGGTGCAGAATCAGACTTAAGTAATGAACCTCATACAACATAATTTTGTCAGGTTGTACTCCTTAGGTTAAAGTATAAGACAAATAGAAAAGAGGATTTTGTTTTCCTCTGGTGTCTCTTTCAATGTTTGGCCAGTGCAACATTGAGTTCGCAATTTTCCTCTGTGGTTGTTCGATTCTAGACAAACATGTTGGTGAGGATTGGCACTACAAAGCAGTATCTGCAGATTTCCTTTGATCTATGTTTTAGTTGTTAAATGATTGTGTATAAGTAGTGATGGAACATGCAGCTCACAACATGTGACATTTGAAGACTTAAAGAATACCAATGGATTGATGATGGATAGCCTTTCACATTAGGTTTGGAAATACATCTGTACTTAATGTCAAACCAACTTTATATGATTTTATGGTTTTTGGTAAATAAAATATGGATTTTATAAAAAAAGGGGAAACCAAGTTATAGTATCTGAGAAATGGAGCATTTCGATATCCCAATATTATATAGAAAGGTTGGATGCAAATATGGGTGGTTTGAATCCTGAATTTGTACTTATGCAAATAGTGTGATTTATAAGATAACAATGTGAAAGATGTTCACCCTCTCAATTCGTCAATAAATCTGTTACGAAATGCATAGCTTCAACCATTTTTTATTTCGAGTGAGCTCAAACAATATTATGACAGGTGGGATTGATGCGTCGTAGATGATATCTAATATTTACAATCAAACGGTAATTGCAAGGGTGAACTGTAAAACTATTTAACGTTTTTTAAGAGGTTCTTGTGATAAAGATATAATATTCAGAGACACTGCTATATCGAAGCGAAAGAAGAAACATTTTAAGAATATTTACACTTTGGTCATTACTCCCATATGACTTCTTGTCATAATTGTGGCTTGATCAAATACACCTACACTGTACACTTCAGTTTGGCTTCAAGGAATAAGTATTTCCTTAGGAAATGGACTATAAAAAGACGAATGTAAGCGACACGAATTTGATTGTTCGTGTAAGTTGAGATGAATATCAGAATCAGCAGGAGTATTGATAGGTTTAACGGGGAAGCAGCAAATTTTTAGGGGGAATATATCTAAGGTGATGTCATGAAAAGGAAAATAAATGATTCCAATTGAAAGACAATGTATTTAAACTAAGTGAATCACCAAATAATCCAATGGATATTGCAATATAGTTACAACTAGCTGTAATGTTATCGTCCCCTAAGTCCTTACTTTACATCTAGATACTAGCCCGCATGCCCGGAAATCAGCCAATGAAAAAAGAACTGGCTGATCCCTTCGAATCGGGCGTCGTTAGTATTTATATTGCATTTTACACATTATGAGCATAAATATCAATGATTTAATGTATGACTTATTGGAAATATACATTACAGCTAGTTTTAACTTGATTGACCGATTCTAACAGCTTGTATTAACTAGATTGTCATATTCGAAGAGATCACCCAGTTCTTTTTTCATGTTTCAATTGTGTCTTTGCATGTATAAGAACGCAGGTACTTCACTAATCAATATCGTCCGTTCCGGTATGCTTATTAGAAGAAAATGTTGATGTACATTTATTTACTTGGTCAAAAGTAAAATGTGAATAGTTGATAGTTGACAGTTTAAAGTGTTCACTACAGATGAGTTATTTACTCACACGTTTGTAACATTCAGTCACCTTTCATTCATAGCACCTTCTTGTCACTGCAAACATTTCCTTCGACATATATTGAGGATATTGAAGAAGTAATATATGTGGCTCTTAATTCAAGGAATAGGAATTATTTAATTCTAGATCAAAATAGTTAGTTGATTAATCAAAGCATCTAACACTAACCAATAAACCAACAAAAGTACCAGTGGCATTGATATGTAACTTCTAGTGAAAACATTATCAATGACGTTTTTTTATTATTGTGGTTCTTCATCAACGGCGTTGTCGATCACTCATGTTGGACAGGTTTAGGGATGAATTTACAAGAACAAAATGTAGTCTTCCGGGACTGGTGAAGGGCTATGACGGATCAATGATATTTTTACACCCCATTCGTCACAGTGTTCAATGTTTATATTCTCAGTAACATCGTTCACTCAACAACTACTGTTTATATTCTCATCTGTTACAAAGCGTTGGCTGTCAGCATATGTATTTGCCGAGTGGCAAGTTATGGGACCACCCCTACTGCTGTGCTGAAAACAGAATATAGGTATGACAGTGCACATCAATCATTTTCTATTAGTATTAGTATCTTATTACTAAATTTCCTAACAAATAGACTTCCAACCCCTAATGAGTGCAAACACAAAATCTCGATTTTCCATTTCATAAACCATTAATACTGTAAACTAAAATCATTCTGAACTTTAAAGGGACAGTGGCACGTTTTTAGGGGGAATATAAGGTGATGTCAGAAAATGAAAATAAATGGTTCCAATTGAAAGACAATGCATTTAAACTAAATGGAGTAGTAATAATTCAAATATATAATGTAAAGTTTAGCCAAGCGATCCCTGTTTCTTGCACAAAATGAATTAAAGGTGTTCACACAAAATGGCCGCCGATGGATTTTAGGTAAATCTTCATACTTTGACCTCTGACTATGGATAATTAGTTTGTGTTATGACATTTTTGATACGATCAAAATTATAAATTTAGCATTATCGTACAATTATCAGTGTTATTTTATTGTTATTTGTTATTTGAGTCTGATCATCTTTACCTCTGAACATATTTGAAAACTGAAAAAGAAAATCAGATTAGCACTTTAATGACAATGAGAGAAAAGTAATAAATACTATTTCACAAACCCTAGATTAATTCCAAGTTTGGAAATAATAAATCCTACACATTTGTAAAATATTTTTTACATTAACAACACAAATGTACTGATATGTTTGATCCCCTTAAGAGCCAGATAACACCCATTTTTGGCAAACCAATAAAAACAATAAAGAAATGTATGAAAGCTGTTTTCACTTTGGGGGTTTTGAAGATAGTAAACAGATGCATGACATGAGCAACACACAAGATACTTGGCATGTAACAGAATGAAAGTAAGTAAGACGTTGGAAAACGTATCTATATTCAACAGACATTAGCAGCCACATTCTTGGTATTTTTCACCAAAACTTTAATTTCACATACTTAATTACACTTAATTACTTTCAACATGGCATAAATCGGAGAGGAAGCGTGAAAAAAAGTGAAATATCATGACTTTCTAGCATTGATAATTGATGACTTTTTGTCCCCCGCCGCGAAGCGGAACGGGGGACTATGAATTCAGCGGCGTCTGTCCGTACGTCCGTACGTACGTACGTCCGGATTCTTGTTAACGCGATATCTAATGAACCGATATCTAATGAACCGTTCGACCAAATGTCTTCAAATTTGGGGGATTACGTTTTCAAGGTCACCATGGCACTTTGACCGATTTTAAAACTCTTGTTAACGCGATATCTAATGAACCGTTCGACCATATGTCTTCAAATTTGGTCACAGCCTACATTGGGGGATTACGCAGACACCAGTCACTTTGAGTGACTTTGACTTTATTTTCAAGGTCACCAGGGCACTTTGACCGGTTTTGAAACTCTTGTTAATGCAATATCTAATGAACCGTTGGACCAAATTCTTTAGATTTGGTCACAGCCTACATTGGGGGATAACACAGACACCAGTCACTTTGGGTGACCTTGGCTTCATTTTCAAGGTCACCATTGCACTTTGGACGATTTTGAAACTCTTGTTAACGAGATATCTAATGAACCGTGGACCAAATGTCTTAAAATTTAGTCACAGTCTACATTTGGGGATTATGCAGACACCAGCCATGTTGGGTGACCTTGACTTTATTTTCAAGGTCACCTAGGCACTTTGACCAATTTTGAAACTCTTTTTAACGCGATATCATATGAACTGTTGGACCAAATGTTTTCAAATTTGGTCACAGCCTACGTTAGGGGATTACGCGGACACCAGTCGTGTTGGGTGACCTTGACATTATTTTAAAGGTCACAACCACAATTTGACCGATTTTGAAACTCTTGTTAAGGCGATATCTCATGAACCTTTTCACAAAAAGTCTTCATATTTGGGAGCAACCTACGTTGGGGGATTACACAGACACCAGCCACTTTTGGTGACCTTGACCTTAATTTTCAAGGTCACCACTTTAAACACCTTTGAAACATCTTATATCTTATGAACTTTGCACCAAACGTCGTGAAAATTTAAATGTGGTCACATCCTTCATTGGGAGGTTACGCAGATACCACTCAGTTTTGGTGACCTTGACCTTAACTTCAAGGTCACCACAACACTTTGGCCACTTTTGACATTCTTGTTCAAGCGATATCTTTAAACTGCTGCACCAAATTTGGTCACAGACACCAGTCAGTTTGGATGACCTTGACTTGATGACCACTCTTGTTAAAGCCATATCTCTTGAACCATTGCACTCAATGTCAATTGGAATAATACATTTCTTAATGTGACAATTATTTCAAAATAGTTCAACGGCGGGGGACATTGCCACGTTAGTTGCAAACACTTGTTTTAAATGGCATTTTATAATCTCATTGTTAAAAATCGTGAATGAAAAATGGTAGGGGCAAATTGAAGGAACGTATGTACTTTGTTGGAAATTTGTGAGTGCTTTACCAATATAGTTTTGATAATGATAAGTTAATTTTAAGTTAGAATTTTACCTTTAATACTGTCTTCATCGCATCTTCTCGCTCTCTAGATAAATTTTCTAGATCATATCAAAATACACGGAAATAGAAATAGTCTATTAATTAATTAAATTCATTAATTATTGAATTATTTATAAATTATTACATGATTCGAAGCCACACTGGAATCGTACAGGATTTCGCACTTGACTTACAACGGCAACTGAGGCTTGACTGATGGAACCATTGGATGATTATTATTTCAAGGCAATAGACAAAGGGGTTGAGTGTATAGAGGTTCTATGAAGTTATATAAAAAAGGCAACATAATAACTGTAGTCAGGCGATTATAAGTGATTTCTGCGAACTTATAATCTTTCCCTCATATTATTTATTAATCGACAACTAACTGAAATGCTGCACGAAAACTTGTAGTAGGATGACTCACACATGACAAACTCGTCTCATACATTTTCTGATTTTTAACCATAACCATTTTATTCACCAATTTATCATTTAATTGGATTTAAAATGATAATAAGATTTGTTCAGGTTCATAATTTTTATGACAAGCTTTATACCTTTAGTTTTGTTATGCATGTAGTCAAAAGGTATACGTAAAAAAAGCGTAAAAAATATCATCTCTTAGACAGATTCAGAATAACGGGCGACTTTGAATATCTGACTCTGTTTCATTCAACTCGTAACAAATTCCGCGAGTTATGTCGGCAGCGGAAGGAACATTACTACTCAAATGTGACCAGTGACTTACTTTTGACCTGTCAAAGCAATAATGCAAAACCATTTTGGTCTTATGTGAAAGGCTTTAATTTTATGTATACATCTCCTGTCATCGATTGTTCTTCATGGGTATTATGTTTCAAATCTGTTCTTAATGTTGAACACCCTGTTGTTGATGATGGTTTTATCTCTTCTGTAAAAGGTTATATTTATAGTCACGATGATATGGCTGCTAATTGTGCTACTTGTAATGATGATGACACTAATAATTTGCTAAACAGAGATTTCACAAAAGAGGAAATTAACAGGGATGTAGATGATCTCAAACTGAGAAAGAGTTCTGGTCCGGACGGTATACCACCCGAGGTTTTTAAACACAATTATGATATTCTTTCTTCATATTTGATTGTTTTATTCAATAATGTTTTCAAATCAGGGAATTTCCCAGAGCAATGGTCTAAAAGTATGCTTTTCCCTTTACATAAGAAGGGCAGTGTTCATGATGTAAATAATTACCGTGGTTTATCATTGATGGATATATGTGGCAAATTATTTACTACTGTACTTAACAACCGTTTAAAAGAGATTGTTGAATTTATGAATTTATACCCTGAAAGTCAAGGAGGTTTTCGTAAAGGTTATTCAACAGTGGATAATATTTTTACTTTACAAAGCATAGTTCAAAAGTATTTATCAAAGTCAAGAGGACGATTTTATTGTTTATATGTAGAATTTCGAAAAGCATTCGATTCTGTTAACAGAGACTTGCTGTATTATGTTTTGTTGTCAAGTAATATTCATGATCGAATGTTCAATATTATCAAGGACATTTACTCTAAAACTCGGGCTTGTGTCAAGTTATCTCGATATTCAGTGTCAGAATATTTTGATTCTCTCAGCGGAGTGAGGCAGTGGTGCATTTTAAGTCCGTTATTGTTTTCCTTATTTGTAAATCAGCTTCATGGTGAAATGGAGAAATCAGATAGGGGTATATTCTTATGTCAAGAGTTTTTGGAGCTATATCTTTTGTTATATGCAGACGATTTGTGTTTATTTTCTGATAGCGTTATTGGTTTGCAAAGGAAGATCAACTTGTTGGTAGACTTTTGTCACAGGTGGGGATTGATTGTTAATTTGGATAAAACGGAAATTTTAGTTTTTAGAAATGGTGAAAATCTCACAATACTACAATTATTTAGGATTACTTTTTTCAAATCGGTTGTCGTGGTCTAAGTCTGTTCAAAATCTTGTTAATAAGGCTTCCAATGCATTTTTTTCTGTGAAACTTCTGTCTGTTCAAAATCTTGTTAATAAGGCTTCCAATGCATTTTTTTCTGTGAAACTTCTAAGTCAAAAGCTAAAGAATATCTCTCCTGTAGTTCTCTTCAAAATTGTTGATGTTCAAATAAAACCTATAATATTATATGTTTCGGAAATATGGGGTTACCAAAAGTGGTTAAAAGTTGAACAATTTCAAGTACGGTTTTGCAAGTTTGTATTGGGTTTGAGTTATAAGTGTACTAATGTTGCTGTTTTAGCAGAATGTGGCAGGCATTATATTTATGTTGATTCTTTATTGAGAGTTATTACATTCTGGATCAAGTTGCTCGAAATGCCAGTGGATAGGTATCCCAAACAGGCTTATCTTATGTTGTGTAACTTAGATAATGTTGGACGAAAAAATTGGGTGTATCATGTTAGAACAATTTTATTTACTTATGGTTTCGGTTTTGCTAGGGAAAATCAAGGAGTAGGTTTCAAGGAGGCTTTTCTTTTCAATTTCGAAACAAGGATTAAGAATTGTCATGTTCAATCATTAATGGCTGAAGTTCATGAATATTCTACATTACATTTATACTCTAGAATTAAAACTGTATTTGGTCTTGAAACTTATCTTGTTACTGTTAAATCTAAAGAAGCAAGACGTCGAATTACTTTGTTAAGAATTGGCGAGCTTTCCATATACAAAAATATTGGTAGAGGACATGGTATTCCACGTCAATTTCGCTATTGTAAAGTATGTAAATCTAATTGTGTAGAGGATGAATTTCACTTCCTTTATAAATGTCCAGTTTATCATGATATACGTGTAAAATGTTTTGAAAATCTACCTTTGTACATTAATGAAGAAATAATGATTCGTAATCTCCAAAGCAGTAATTTATCCTATGTGTTAGCTATCTCCAATTTTGTTAAAGAGACCTTAATCTTACGGAAAAATTTTGATTGACAACATGCAATTCTGTAACTTATTTTATATGTTCATTTTGTACGTGGGCCAAAGGCCTTTCTACTGAATAAAAGATTGATTGATTGATAGGTATACGCTTCAACCTGAGAGAATTGTGTTTTCGAGATACGTGAAACTTCAAATTCACTAGTAGCACTTTTTAACTTTAGCAAAGCCGACTTCAGGCTAGAGTAATTCATGATCAAGAGGAACGAAAGCAACAAATAATGACCTTGAAATCTCAACATCCCTTTGGCTAATTAGAGCACTGCATGCAATAAAGCAGTTTTTATTTGAGTCTCAAACAATGTCTCATATTGTACTCTTGTACTCTTGTCTTCTGAACACTAGTGATGACTATGGTCAATAAAGATAGGAGAAGAAAATATTGCTTCTGGTTAATTACTATCTAATTACAAGCTTTCTATCCTTAGTGAATTGTATTCGAGCAAACAGTGTTTATCTAACTCTCAAACAATGTATTTTATCATACCGTTGAAATTACATACTTCTGTACAACCAGGTTAAGTAATCATGCTAACAGTAGTCAATCCGAAAGAAGATATTAAGTCAATGTTACAGATGTGCTAATGTTGACACCAGTTAAAAGTTGAAAGGTGTCGAAATAAACGTTGACATTCTGTTTAACAGCTGTCTTTCCTGGATTCATTTCATTTGGAGAGTGTTTTTTTCGCTGTTAATGTTTTTGGAATTGACCAATACACACATGAAGTTATAACCTATTGTAATTAAAACAACAAACGGAAAACATAACATTTTTGCCCGATTTAACTTGTATAAAACGTTATTACTGAAATGTTGGAAGAATACAAATCTTCACTTCTTCCAGTAGATAAAGTAAAGTGACTATATACTTAGAAAATGTCCCTTTTGCTACCAAAAAGTAAACTAAAAACATTTGCTATAACAACAGAAATAAAGCAAAAGATACACAAGTTAAGGCCTTTAAAATAGATATAAATTATGCTGGGTTGTTAAGTTTGCGCCATAAAGATTCAATAGGATATACATTTGAAAATAAAACGTCAAGCTACTTGATGCAAGGGCAACAAAACTGTCATTACCAGCTCATTTTACGGTCCACTAAAGCTGTAACCATGTAGGAACGTAAGCACATTAAATCAATTATCTGCATCATGTAAGAAGAATATTTATGTCTTACTTGCCTGCCACACACACAGAATCTTTGTTGAAAGCCTTATGATATATGGAATATGTAGTCAAAAACTCTTACACAATTGGAATACCATTCGTAATTTTTCATCACATTGTCTGAAAGGGAATAAAGTAAAGGGAACAGGTGAACTTGCCTTGTATTCTTTAAAGATGAGTTTATATACATTAGTTGTACTAAAAAGAGCTTTGTATCTTTAAATTATCATTGTTGTGGAAAAAAACGTCTATGAACACTCATACAATTCACCTTTCATCGACTATAACGACACCTTTACACAATTTCGAAAGCTATATCCACTGCTTAAGCAATTGACTGTAGGGTACCGTTACCTTTTGAACAGAAAGGTTGTCTTTGAAATGTTCAAAAATGAATGAAGTGATACTATAAAAAACAGTATTTAAAACATACCTTAAAACAAGCAGTGTCATCATATGAGATAAAAGCATAATGAAGTTCTAATTGCAATTTTCTCATCACAATTGAACAGAACAAATCCAGCACAGAGCGCTTGAAACTAACCTACCTACTTTCGCAATAGAATATCAGAGTTAATATTGACATATCTTAACTATTAACTTCTGTCAACATTATTACATCTCTAATACTTCCTTTCTTATTGACCCCTGATATCATAATTACTTAACCTGGTTGCACAGAAGCGGTAATTACAAGAGTTTAATGTCAGACAATTATTCAAGATTTATATAAACACAGCTCTATCACATGCTATATTTATTGACCACAAACATGTTGAAAGGTCGACTTGTGATGCTTACGCTGCGGTTGACATTGATCAAAGAACATGAAAGGGAATCGCTAATGGGGTAAATGATGTTTGACTTCTTGAGAAGCCTTACTTTCGAGGGG
This sequence comes from Steromphala cineraria, assembly GCA_916613615.1. Taxonomy (NCBI): domain Eukaryota; kingdom Metazoa; phylum Mollusca; class Gastropoda; order Trochida; family Trochidae; genus Steromphala; species Steromphala cineraria. The sequence continues at coordinate 12,450,974 of OU744730.1, forward strand.
TTCAAGCTAATGCAGTTTAACTACTTGCATCAACCAAACTATTACGGTAAAAAACTTGTAATTATAGAATAATTAACAAGAAGAGGAAATCTCCTTTCTGTTTTGAATCCAATATATTGATAGATTGATGAATATTATGATACATACTGGATTTATTTGTACTGAAGTGATTAAAGCTTGCATTTTGTGTGGATAAACCTTACACATAATTAACCTTTACACAACATTTCGTCATCTCAGCTGTTGCAATTAGTTCTGTTAAGCTTTCCCAGGCTCCGTTTGCGCAATTCCTTTTTTTACCGAACATGTAAGAGTAAGAAAAAAGGTCACTAAGCATGATTATTATTTAATGAATGGACAGGTATGGATTTAAATATAATTTTAAATCGACGAGCTATCACAGCAAGCATTTGGTTTACACAAATTCCATTAATTCTTTAAACATTGTTAGTTTCCTATGGGATTTGACTCTGTGTATGATATTTAAAATAAGCCTCAGCCATTCAAATAAACGTGTCAACAAAAAATGTAAAATAATAAAAACCACCACTTACAATAATGAGTTTTAACCTTTTTCCTCCCAGTGTTCCCATATTGGAACATGTCCTTCAAACTCCTGTAACTTTTTTCCCTTTCAATGAAATTATGTTTTGCTTTCGTCATGTTGAAACTGACATAATAACCTACAATTTAGTAGGGAGAGAAAGCTTGCGAAAAAATATTCTGTGAAATAGTGATGTCCCGAAAATGGTTAAAAATCAGTTTTTTAGACAAAAACTTTAAGAAGGGTATATATGATATTTTAAAAATTAAAAAGTTATTTAGTTAATTGTGTATGACAGACAAATGATGGAGCTACACTAATATCCAAAAACGTTTGTTAGAAAAGTCAAATATAAAGGAGAAAAAAATCGTTAGACTTGATTGTTCCCATATGGGAACATTGAGACGAACACCGTGAAAGTGTTCAAACTGGTTAATCTTACTAAAAAAACTTACTTACTTAAAAACTTATAAAATGCCTATAATCTTAACATCTGTGAGTAAATTTGAGATTCCTTGAGTTGAAATTGTTGACCAAACAGTTCTCCTTTTTTTAGATAAGCCATTTTCTTTGACAGTGGCCAATTCATGTTTTGGTGCAGTTTTTTAAAAATTCATTTTTTGATAATTTTGTAATTTTGAAGGTTCATCCTGCTTTAACGATTGACTTTTGCTATGAGGTTATTTACTAAAAAGTCATCAATTCACTCAAGAGAATGATAATAATCACATTGCAGCAAAAAATATTGACTTTCATTTTCAATTTTAAAGTAACTTTGATTTTGACTAAAAAATACCAAGTTTTTGTAAAACCAGTTACTCAGCGACAGTGAATCATTAGCCAAATGAAATTTTTGTTTCAACAATGCTACAGATGATCGTTCTATTTAAAAATCCTTATTGTTTGATTGTACATTTGTTTTGTTCATTATCAGCAGCGTTTTTCTGTTTGAAAAAATGGGGGGGGTTCTTTGTGTATATGTTAAATGTAAAATACTTTCATTTGACATGTACTATATGTCATAAGTTACAGTACCTTTGCTAGCTAAAAACATACTCTATGAGACATTTCAATAACAGAATTACCTTTTTAAAATACTTGTCACAAGAACCTTTTGCAAGGTTTTTCCCTAATCGTTTGCTTAGTTCAAGTGTGAACAAACGTATTTAAGCCCATCAGAGAATCATAATCTGGTACACGAAACAAAAGATATTTTGTACTTCTCTTAACAGTTTGCTAGAAGTTTGCGTGTATATCTCTGAACTTGATAATATAAAGTAAAACCAAAACTTACCAATTTTTGCCATATGCTGTGCGTAAAGCGTCCATGTTTTTTGTTAATTACTTTGAGCAAGAGTAAAGATGGTGTTTCATTTAATTGCTTATGCATTAAAACATGTGAATTCAGAAATGGAATACACTGTGATTATACAATTTGGTTTAACCCTAGGATGTATACACATTGTAACATTTCAATATATAAAATACGTGGTTTAACAATACTTTGATGTGAAAACATGTTTTGTCTTTGTTAAAATGTACTTACCGGTAATGTATTTAATATTGAAAAGGACATTGTTTTCGTCTGTTTACAGTATGGCAATAAATCTCTTAAATTGTAAACATTTCAAAATTAAAGGCGTATACTTCATTGAAGTCAATGAAGTTTGGCTGAACACAAAGTAAACGCCATAGTCCTTTTTTTCAGAATTAAACTGCAACACGTCCCGATTTGTTACTTTGAATAGCTTGTCAAGTCATTCGTTTACAATTATCCAACTATTAATGTTGCCGAAGAAGAAATGTAATCGACCTCTCTCCAAATGCTGGTGTTTGACGGGATAAGGGTAGCGATTTGTAGGATGTCCCTAAAACAAACGTGAGTTTTTATCTTGGTGGAGAAGTTTGGATTGATAAATGGAAATTCTTCTAGGGACGGTCTCCAATAGAATACATATGACGAGATGTGACAGGAACAGATATATCTGACAAGCACTGCAAGAAATAATTCATTTAACTATTACAGCTTCAAATGCAGAGCATGTGATTATGCCATCGTTTTATTTGTTCAAGATGCTCTTCTCTGACCAATACAATTTGACATTTTGATGCACAAAACATGTACGGTACGTCAAACGTGTCAGGAACAGTCTAGGTTTTCATATCTTGTGTTCAAAGAATGAAAACTTCCTGATCATACCCTTTATTTATACAATGTTATCCTCTATGAACCATATTACTAGACATCAAAACATTCCTACGTTGTGCCGACCACCATTGTATGTGGGCTGGACAAAAATGAAGTTACTACTGTTTGGTATATTTCACTGTAAGTGTATCATTGATGAGGCAGCGGTACAATCTTTAGAAACATTATTTGTGTTGGTGTATGTGTATGATGGGGGAGCTATTTACAGTTAAAGTAAACTATCACGCTACTATTAGTTAGCTCATTAATATTAGTTCAGCAATTGGATTCCCATCTCTATTAATGATAGTCAGGGTCGGTTGCAAAAATCCCTCAAACATGTAACAAAGTAATTTAGATACGGTTGATATCATTATAGATATTATTACCCATATGGTTGAAAATAAGTAGTGACATATTTTCAATATGAGCATTTATGCACATATTACTTTTGCCTAGCAACGATTGTTGTAGCGCGAGTTTCCGTATTTTTTCGCCTGTGACGTCATAACACCATTGTCCGTGACGTCACTATAGGGAAACAGCCCATTGCTTGGATATTTCTAAGAGGCTAAAATGGAATCGAATCGATAATTAAGAAATTATGACCCTCGGACGTGTGTCATTTTGACCATAACGGAACTCGTGCAAAATTGTTTAAAACCCTCTCTCTCAGGTAATAAAAAAATTCACACTCGTTTCCTAAAAGTCATATGACACACTTCCTCGGGTAATAATCTCTATATCTTACCCAACTAAATATTACAATTTCCCAACTCCTAGACTACACATTGACAACTTGTTCAATACTTTGCTCGACCAAATGTAACAAACTGTTTATTTCCTGTCTTTCTCGCATGTACCACAACGTGTATATACATGTGGACACTACCTATCATTTTACATCCCAATTGCGACTTGTGTGTGTATTTTTAACCCTAAAATACTATGTTTTCAATCATTTTGACCAAAACAAATTCATACTAAACACTTTATTCAAATTATTGACATTTTGCGATTAGTGTCCCAATGTTCCCATATGGGAACACATCAATATCTCGAAAACTACTAATCGTAACGGTGTAAAATTTTGGATTTGTCTTTTCCCTATTTTTTATGAGCCTACATTATGAAAATGAAACGTTTCTGACAATTAGATCTAGTAGTGGGATAATTAAGGTTAATTATGTTAATGTATAGTCAACTTCTTTATTTAATTAAGAAGATAAACTAGCAACATCGTTGAATTCAGACTACAAACGAGTGCTTCTCCAAATCCTTCTTGCATCTTACCTTCAGAACTATTCTGTGATGTCGGGAATATTCTTGTCATTTTATGCAATCAGCTTATCTTGATTTGTTGGATTAACTAAATATAATTGCATTATTAACAATTAATATCTGAAGAACTAGTATTTGAGTTTTGTAAGTAGAAATTGCAAATAAAACCATATAGAACAATATAATGATGTATAGTGTCATAGCACAAATAATGCAAACACTGATAAATTTTGTACCTGTATCTTGCATAAGAAATCGAGTATGTATTTTGTACAAATGAACGTCTTTCATATTTGAACTCACTTGATTGTATAAAACAAACTTGCTTTGCATAAGTTATTTTAATTTATCTATGTATGTTTATCTTTTATGTAATTAGCCAAGTGAAGAATATAATAATTACACTGAAAAAAGTTGTTAATGTGATGTCGAAATATATCAGTCTGTGATGCTTTGTGTTCGCGGTCGAAAATGTAGATCATGAAACGAATGTATCAGAATTCAAAAGTTGTTGTTTGATGAGTTTCAAAGCAAAACATACATGAACATATCACGGTTATAAGATATCCAGTACTTAAAAATTGCCACGACAGTGCATGGGATTGCAGATTGAAGATTTCCTTTGATCTACATTCCTGGTTGTCACATACCTGTACAAAGATGCTGATCGATGATGTTTATTTCGAAGTGAGAAATGTGCAGACTTCATGTGCTTCAAAATATGTGATCGTTTATCTTTACTTACTTACTTAATCCTCTTCATTCCTGCTGGAACATAAGGCTGCCGTTTATCTTTGAATATATATATATATATCGAAACTATTAACGAACAACAAATTATTTCATGTTTCCAAATATTTCTAAAACATCAAAGAAAATGTAAAAATGTCTACAATAACATGTTAAGTCTTTGCTAAAAGTAAACAGAATCATAGAACCTTGCTCATGAACTGTTTGTTTACCTTGAATTCACTTCAGTTGGATATAAATGTTCGCTTTAAATTTACAGTTTAACATATATCTTGAAAATTTCAAATACCGATCTTGATTTTAATGGGCATGACAAGGCAACTAGTTTCCTTCCTTCATGAAAAGTGGATATTTCGATAACATAAAAGAATAAATATCCAGGAAGAAAATGTTATCTGTTTATTGATAACGCTCACGCTGATTTTGAACACAAGGTTTCTGTCTCATGCATCACATTTGTGTAACATGTATAGGGTACTATGGAAGAAAGACATATAGGTTGCTGTGACCATGACAACTACACGTGAATGGTAAATTTCTATTATTATGGTAAGAAATACAATTTTGTGAAGTTTTTTATGGTGATGAAACGTAACTCGGCCATCTCAAGTGATCTCATAAGAAATTTATTTAGTAAGAGAGAGAAACAGTTAGTTGTTATTTTTGGCTTTGATCATAAATATTATATGTATTTGCTTTCTCGCAATTATAGTCTTACCTAAAACTTACAACCTACCACAATTTTACTGTGAAAATGTCCGTAAAAAATTTCGATGATTCTTTGACAATTATAAGAATGATGGGACAAAGCAATCAACGAGTGTATGATTTTTGCTAGTCTATGATTTTTGTGGTTTGTACTCGCAGAATAAAATTTACTCTATGTATGTTTCACTGTGGTATGATTGTGAGCATTTTATGCTACCGAGAAGTATTTCAGAGACGCACTGTCTTAAACATTGTTATTGTGAGAGAACATTGAAGACATATATTTGTGGTAGGGACATTGATCCCATTAATTTCTTGCCATAATTGTCTTGCGTTATCACTAACATTCTTCACATTTAATCTGCTGTCAGAATTGATTATGTAAGAAACTAGAGTGTAATATGTATACAGCAATATGACAATTGAGTTATACCGTTGTACATACAGTGTATGATGTTACCATAGTTCTTAGTTGTGATGTCACAGTGTTTGTACCGCCGTCATAGAGGCTCCCTATTATTGTGAATCTTAGTTTAAACACACTTTCGGCATTTAGGTTTGATTAATGCTGGCAAAGTTTTAACAAATGCTTCCTTTAATACTACTTCTTTCAAACTGGGTATCAGACTTGCTATCATATATAAAACGTAAAACATGAAATTGCACTTTAACATAGTATGTAATTTGATATTCCAGCCATTCTGCAAACGCTGATGAATGTATTTTCTTGCATTTGCGCTCAGATATTCCGTGAAGAATTGCACTGTTTGTCAATAAGCTTTGGACAAGTTAATATAGACTGTTCACCTCTTGTGGGCACTTTCTGAATCAGACTTGAAAGTTTTAATGTAACGTCTTGCATGTATGGTCTAAAGAATCATCAGTTGTCAGAAACTTGTAACATTGTATCTTGAAAATCAATAGAGGCTATTTGTGCACAGATTTGCACCTCACACAACAAAATGCTATCGGCTTTCATAGATAAATGTAAGGATGATACTTATGTACTCATTATGTTTAAGTATAAGACAAAATAGGCATAGAGGATCTCTCTAGGTCTTGCCAGTGCAACATGTGAATCAGAATAATAACACTTGAGTTCACAATCTTCCTCTGTTGTTGTTCGATTCTAGACAAACATGTCGAGTTGGAAAACTATCCAGGCTTTTAGGACTGGCACTACAAAGCGGTGGCTGCAGATTTCCTTTGATCTATTTCTTTGTTTGTAACATGGTTATGTTTAAGTGGTGATGAACGATTGAGCTATCAACATTTGACATATGAAGTCTAGAAGACTTCAAGTATACAGAATAATGGCCGCCTGTTACCATATCATGTTGGTATTTCATCTACTTTCAGTCATTAATTTAAAGCTAAAATGTCAAACAAAGTAAATATGTTTTTTCATTGAATGAATTTTGTATTTTATGAATAAGAAGGAAAGCTAGTAATACAATCAGGGAAATTGAGGTTTCAGTAGTTCTCATTATAAATTATAAAGTTGGAGCTCTAAGGATACAAATACAATCATGCTGGAGGATGGTTTTAATCCTGAGTTAGTGCAAATAAAGATAGCGTGATAGCAATGTAATTTATGTTCACTAGATATAAGTATTTCCTAGCTACTGAATGCATATCTACAATTGTCATTTCGAACTGAGCGAGTGACATTGAAGTTTAAACAATAATTGACAGGTTCAACTGATGCCTTGTTGATGAGGTGTTGCTGAAGGCACATAAAACTATAACTTTATATTTCAAAGGACCTTATTATAAAGATCTAATATACACAGAATAAAATGGTTTATTGTATTTAGAACCAAGAGGAGAAACATAAAGTGAATATTTACAATATAGACATTGCTCCTAGATGACATCTGGCGATATTTGCATTGACTTATCACATAAATCAATACTTCTGTTTGGTTTTAAGGAAAATATATAGGTGTTTCCTTGACAACATGGACTCATCATCACAGTATGAGGATGTGATTGAAATCGTGTTTGATTTCGTCCATAGGCAAATTTTAATAGTGATAATGTTAACAAAGGGGGCGCACGAAAAAAAAAGAATTTCCAAATGACGCATAATTTTTTAAACGAAAAATAGATGTTTAGTTCAGCTGCGTAACCCTTTTCTTTTTCTCAAGTGATTAAATGGACTGTTTGTGAAGCTCTTTTCAACAACAAACTATCATTTCAAAACGCATGCTATGATAGGAGAACTATTATTTACTTAAAGAGCCACTGTGTAGGCCAAACCTGACCAAGGGTGTCATCTGATCGAGAAATACCGACTGTTGCAGGAAATTACCATTTTATAGCTTATCGGCATCATACAGTGAAAACAAGATGGTGAGTCGCGAGTGTGATCGAAAACCGGACATTGACGCGCGTCAATCACTCAAACGTTATTTTGGAAACTTATCTAAAAAAGTCAGAACGACTGTCACCAGTTGCAATTGTTTGATAATTGATATAATTGGTATTCATAAAAAATGAATGTGAGAAGTTGGCTACCGCAAATATATATGACTGTTTTAAGATTTGCAATGATAACTAGTTTTTATTATCTGTTTTCTATATTGGGAACAAACACTTATCATAAAATATACCATTTACGATCGTATCAAAGCAAAACAATATGTGATGAAAATCACGGAGTGCACGTGGCTCTTTAACACCCAGATCATTTGAATAACTAACCTATTCATTAGTGTATTTTCAGTCAGATTGCTTAGAAATGTTAACCTGTCAAGCAATGTGTCATGTATTCATTGGTATATTGAGTTATATGATTAATATTCTCATGTACACCGTCTGATGACTAAGAACTAAAATGTGATATCTGTCTGACACTACAATGGCTGACCACAAATATTGCTTTATACTTGATGATTTCTTGATGACTAAATATTATCGGTTGGCAATATTTAACCCTCCGCAATTATATGATTTTCATAAACTAATATTTATTAGTATTAAAAATAGATTACACTTAAAACCTACCACCCCCTTTTAGAACTGTAGCAGACAATCTTTGTTGCAGAAGTTTAGCAATCTGTGGTGTGTTAGGGGGGAAAAACGGCTACAAAGCGGAAAAAGTACTATGGAGCCATCTTTCCCCCTGGGGAAAAAACGCTATATAGTGCTTTTTCCGGGGGGAAAGGATGCTATATAGCACTTTTTCCGGGGGGAAATTTGGCTTGGGGGAAAAACTACTATATTACACCGGTCTTCCTGCGGGGTTGTGATGTGGGGTCTCCCTGATCGAGGCCTGTCTCTTGTCTGACCAGTCTGTTTGAATCGTTCTACCAAGTTGGTTACTGAGGTGGTGCAGCAGCCGAGGGTTCTGGCAACATGACCACTTGAAGCTCCCATGTCGATCAGTCTATGGCCCGTTTTTTCTGCTTTAAGTCTCGTCATTCTTATTGTGACAGTGAGGACAGTGGTTTGTGTCAGAGCATTTTATACCAAAACCTGCACTTGTGGGTCGTGCAACTAAAAAAAAATCGATTTTAACAGAACCTTCTACGCTAAGCCTAATTAAGAAATGTTGCGTTTCTGCAATGCATATAACGGGTCCATTAACAATGGGGAACTCAGGAAATACCAACATAAATCATTAGAATTAATAAATTTTCTTTGAAGTAAAAAATCAGGGGTCAAGTTTCTTATGGACGTGAGTATATATGTCATATGGAAATGAAAAATAACAGGATTCAAAAACGAATATCTAAAGATTGTTTGTCAAAAATGACGTGGCAATATTAGCTTCCCTTCTCAAGATAATAACAGCATGCATAATGATAAATAATTGAAAATAGATTTTGAGAACTCATAATAAGTATTTGGTGATTATTCCCTTGGGAATGTTTTTGACATGTAAGGTAAAAGTTCAAGATTTTTAAAATCAGAATTAAATCTTACAAACACAATAAAAAATATTTCTATTCAATGAAGCTCTGTTTTTGTATGTATTAATTGTTAAAGATTACCAGGACGTGAAATGGTTCATTAATATAAATTGTTAAGGTCTAGGTCACAGGGAAGTGGAAATGAATCGACTCCAACCATAACTATTAGATTGAGTCACAGTATTTTACTTCTACATCTATTGGGATCTGCCGGTCATCTCAACTTTGAAATATTTGATTGCAAGTCAATTCAAAGATTAAACCAATAAGGTTGTGCATAACTTTGTCATATCTCTTCAATATTTCTTATCCTACTGCTTTAATTATATATTCAGCTTATAATATATCAGCTTCAATTAGCACATCTAATGTTAATAAATGTTATATTATTTACCATTTGTATAAAACTAAGGGGAAAAAATGCTAACGCCAATATGAGTGCAAAATCTGTGCTAAAGTTGATTACAAACAATTTGAAAGCTACATTTCACACTTTTGTGACGTATATGAAGCCTATGTCCTTAATTAAAATGCACACAATGATGATTTCTCTTTTTATGTTTTAGTGCAACAGGAAGACATATATGGACAAAAACATGGATCACCTGTGCATTGAATTCTTTGATGTAATAATTACAGACAGGGCGATATTCTTGATTTGTGATTGGTCCTTTGATCACAATCATGACGTTATTTCATGCATAAAATTGAGCGCACAGCATGGATAACTTTTGATGATTTTGAAATATTAATTTGTTTTAAATTTAGGACTGTCAAAATTATCAACAACAGACCATGTCAATGAACTTCACATACCAGGTAGGTTTTGACAACAACTTGACACAATCTGCTTACCATGATGAAGTGTATTTTGTGCAAATCTTACAGAATATGAACCGTATTGAGTGAGGGAATCTTACACACTTTTTACGTGTAGTTGGGTACATTCATACAAAATACACACTAACATCATCTTAGTACTCGGTTGTATTATGTTATTCTCAAATCTATCATTATATTGGATATAAAGTTGAAATAAGAGTTCTTCAGGTTTATATTTTTATATTACAAGTTTCTACATTTTTTTGCAATGAATGTAGTCAAAATATACAAGCTTCAACCGTAAAGAGATACATTTACGAGAGTTGTTAAACTTCAAATTCACGAGTAGTGTTCTTTGATCATTAGTCTACTTCCAGTCACTCTTTGATCATTAGCCTACTTCCAGTCACTCTTTGATCATTAGCCTACTTCCAGTCACTCTTTGATCATTAGCCTACTTCCAGTCACTCTTTGATCATTAGCCTACTTCCAGTTACTCTTTGATCATTAGCCTACTTCCAGTCACTCTTTGATCATTAGCCTTCTTCCAGTCACTCTTTGATCATTAGCCTACTTCCAGTCACTCTTTGATCATTAGCCTACTTCCAGTCACTCTTTGATCATTAGCCTAATTCCAGTCACTCTTTGATCATTAGCCTACTTCCAGTCACTCTTTGATCATTAGCCTACTTCCAGTCGGAGAAGTAATTCATGATCAAGAGCAAAGAAAGTAACAAATAATGACTTTGAAATGCAACATCCTTTTAGTTAATAAGAGAACTGCATGCGAGAAGCAGTGTTTGTCTACGTCTCAAATGATGCCTTATGTTGTTCCCTAGTAATTCCTGGATTCTGAACACTCATGATGACTACGGTAAATACAAAAGAAGATAGAAGAATGGGATTGCTTCTGGATTTTTATTATCTAAGTACAAACTTTCGACCCATGTGCAAGCAATGTTTATATAAGTCTCAAACAATATATTATATCATACCCTTGTAATTACCTTCTTCTGTACAACCAGGTTAAGTAATCATGTTGACTGCGGTCAATCCGAAAGAAAATATTAAGTCAAGGCTACAGATGCGATAATGTTGACACAAGGTGACGGTTGAAAGGTGTCAATATCAACATTGACATTCTATTGAGCAAGTTGTGTTTTAGGTTTAAAGAGCTCAGTACTTGAGTTGTTGCTCCTACATATTCAAATCATGTAAAGATAAAAATTTGATCTCAATAAGTATGAACACAGGTAAAATATCAAACTTGTGTTGTAATAATTCACTGCAGTTTTACCACAATGAGCGCATAATGAAATATCTCGTGACATGTTTCTATTTAAGATTGATATATCATTAATCCTGTCTTTTCTGGACTTTGGACAGTTTGTCATCGTTAATATTTTTTCAATTTGCTGAAAACAAACCCTGAAGTAATAAATTCATATAATAATACAACAAACAAAAACAACAAACTTATAACTTAAAATTTAAAAAAATCTTCATTTTTTCCAGTAGATAAAGTGAAATGATTGTGCACATTTAAAATGTCCCTTTTGCTGCATAAAAGTAAACTAAAAACATTAGCTTTAACAACAGCAAATAAAGCAATGAATAGACAATCTAAGGTTCTTAAACATAGATTCAATAGAATGTGTATTTCAAAATAAACCTTCAAGCTCCTTGAAGTGAAGGCAACAAAACTGTTACCAGCTCATTTTACGATACACTAAAACTGTAACCATGTATTAACGTAAACACATTAAATCAATTATCTGCATCATGTAAGAAGAATATTTATGTCTACCTTGCCTGCCACACACATAGAATCATTGTTGAAAGCCTTATGAAATATAGAATAGGTAGTCAAAGTCTCTTACAAAATTGGAATACTACTAGTAATTCTATACACATTGTCTGCCAGGGAATAAGGTAAAGGGAAGATGTAAAAATGCCTTGAAATATTTAAAGATGTAATTATATTCATTAGTTGTACTGAAAAAGAGATTTGTTTCTTTCTATTATTTAGTTACTAACCTCCGACAAGTGACCTTAGCCTGTTAACCATATAACATGTAATCGACTCATTCCCACTGATGTAATGAAACATCATTACCCAGAACAATCAGAGTTATCCGCCCGTCACTAGCCCACTAGGTGGCGTGACCTGTCATCCAATTAGATTCATTCACATTACAGAGTCGGTATTGTGCAGACGTGTTTCTGTATCTCTCCCGATTGTATTGAGCTATTTAACGTGTTTTGTTGTTTGTTGACTTACTTTATTCTTGTTCCTTTTCCCTTTTGGTCTGTCTATCTGTCTCTTTGCAGGGTATTCAGCCCCCGTGGTGGAATACTGTGTATTGAGAGTTTTCAGTTGACACAGCGTGGTGTCAACTTAGTGGCAGGCTGTAGCACGTGCTGTCGATTCGCTCGTGCTGCACGTGCTAGGCGAGCGACGGGCCGTCGCTCTCTCTATCTCCTTGTCGCGCACGCTTCGCCTGGGGCGAGGCGCTTCTTGCCGGTGGGGTGGGACTGACGCTTGCGCTACCCACGCGCTTAGTGTCTCGTGCGCTTGCTGGCACAGAGATTGGACAGGCGCTTGCGCTTGGTGTCTCTTGCGCTTGCTAGCGCTAGGATTGGACAGGTGCCTTCGCTTGGTGTCTCGTCGCGGGTGACTCGCGCTCCTCTAGCGCTAGAGTTGGACAGGTTCGCGCGCTTGGTGGATCGGCGCATGCTGTCGCCTGGATTGGACAGTCGCTTGCACTTGTCGCGCTTGGTGCTTCGGGTGCTTGCCAGTTGGACGTGCGCTTGCTTGAGCGTTTGGTTGGACGTGTGCTTGTGCGATCAGGCCCCCGCCTCGCCTTTGTGTCTATCGCTCTTGGTCTCAGGGGAGTTTCCCGCCGAGGGAAGCGGCTGAGCGGAGGTCGACTGACACGCTGGGCCGGGTGCGTGCCAGTCGTACAGGTTCACAGGACAGCTGAGTGCTCGCTTGCGTGTCTGAGTGGTTTAGCGCTAGACGCTCAAGTGTTGGCTGGTCGCTTGTGACTGTTGGATCGAGGCGCGGCAGACGCCCTCTCCTTGCCTAGTTGCTGTCTCGTCTGTGTCGCAGGCTTGAGCGGCATGGACTTAATCCCTTGCGACACCGCATCCCCGTACGCGGGGTTCTGCGGGCGCTGCGGAGCGCGGAAGTCGTCAAGCTACGACCCTCACGTGGTCTGTCGCCTGTGCAGGAATACCTGCCCGGAGGATAATCGGTGTGTCGAGTGCGCCGACCTCACCTGGGAGCAGCACAAGCGTTACCGCTCTTCCATCCAGAAGAGTGAGTCGCAACAGCGCTCCAGGAAGGCCAGACGCCCCACCCCGGGTGCGTCTTTCGCCACAGGCACCGCGCGAGGGTCGCCTGAGCGCTCGGACCTCATCATCACCGAGGACGCCGGCGAGTTTGACTTCCCGTCCTCCCTGGCGTCGGACGTGGGGTCCGTGCGCTCGGACCAGTCTCTACGTGACCCTTTGGGTCTTGCACGTGTGCCCGACGCTTCCCCCCCGCGGGGTTCGTCTCCCGATGGGCACACCTCATTCACAGACGCCTCCCCACGGCGCGGGGGGCGTCGGAAGAAGGTGAAGAAGGCTAAGAAGCGTTCCAAGGCGCCCACGCCTCCTCCCTTCGACCACAATGCGTTTAAGGACGATGTCCTTGCGTCCGTCAGATCAATGTTGAGGGAATTCGCTTCGAATGACCCTCAGGATCGGCGCGAGGCTGTCGTTCCTTCGGCGCCTCCCGCTAGGAAAGGGCGTCGTGTGACTTTAGTGTCACCCCCCTCCTAGCTGCCCGACACGTCTGTGCCTTCCTCGCCAGAGCGCCAGGTGGAGGACAGAACCGAAGGGGGTTCCCCCTCTCGTGTTCCTCCGTTGTCCTCGGCTGGCGGCAATCGCGAGGAGGAGGCGCCGGATCAGGCGGAGAGGATGGCAGCCATCGCTGACTGGTGCCAGGTAACCTTGCAGGAGGTGGATGAGGAGTGCTCATACTCCAAGCAGGCCCGCCTCGAAACCTTTTGTCAGGAGGAGGAGGTGGTGAACCCCCGCAGCGTGCGGTTCCCGCCTTACCGCCTCCTCCTGGCAGCTGGGACGGATTTCGACACTCACGTGTCATCAGCGGCGCCGGGCCGTCTTGTCCCGCCTTTGGTGATCTCAGATCGTCAAAGGGCGGGGCTCCCGGTCGCCTCTTCACCCATAATGCTTTCTCCTCCCGCCTTGGATGAGGACATCAGGCGCGTGGCAGCTCCAGGAGTCGGGCACTCGATCTCCGACGGCCACTTGTCCCACCTGGACAAGGAGGCTAGGAGTATCCTGGGCATGGCAAACTCAGTCGTCCACTCCTGCCAGGCCATGGCCGCCTTCTCCAAGGAGGCCGGGATGGAGAAAGGTGCGAAGGCACTGTACAGAGGGTTCGGTTCCGTGGCAGGGAACCTAGCCCAAATTATGCTGAGTGCCTCCCGCATCTCGGCGGGAGTCACCAACCTGAGACGAGACGGGTTCCTCTCGCGCACCAATCTCCCGGCGGAGATGCGCACCCGTCTTAGGAATGCTCGGGGAGCGTCGCCGACGCTCTTCGACGGACAGGTGGCAGAAGCTCTGCGACACCGCCAGGAGACCCAGCAACAGGAGCTGACCAACCGCCTGGCAGCGGGAGGCGGCAGGGTCTCCTCGGCGGTAACAACGCCGAAGAAGCGCAAGGGTGGCGCGGCGCAATCCCCCTCCGGCTCTAAGACCGGGGGGGTTTCCTTTCGGGAGGGGGGCCGGCCAGGCAGGAGTCGCAGCGACTTCAACGCCGGCCCCTCGCCCAAAAGGACACCCAACAAGTCACAGCGTGGCAAAGGACGCGGCTATGGAGGTACTCCCAAGAAGCGGTGACCTCTGGGAGCCTCCTCGCCTGCCGCCGGCAGTAGTGTTGGTACAGGACGGGCCAGTGGGAGGCCGCCTGTCAATGTTTGTCGCCAACTGGAGACAGTTGGACTTGGACGAGTACGTCTGTCAGATCTGACACTGGAACAAGTGGAGATCCTAATCTCCAAGGAGGCGGTGAGCGAGCTCCCGCTCCAGGATCTGACACCGGGGTTTTACTCTCCAGTGTTTGTGAGACCGAAAAAGGACCCGAAAAAATGGCGGCTGATTCACGACATGAAACAGTTCAACCGCTCCTACCTCGAGCGGCCGCCATATTTTCGGCTCTTGACCGTGCGGTCTATCATGCGGTTACTACAACCATACAGCCGCATGGTGTCGTTGGACCTCCAGGACGCGTACTTGCACATCCCAATCTGCCCCGCGGATTGCAAGTACCTCCGATTCGTCCTGGCGGGTCGCCACTTTCAGTGGAACGTCTTGCCGTTCGGGATTTCGACAGCGCCATGGCTGTTCACTCGGGTGACCCAGCCTATCGTCCAGTTCCTTCACAGACGGGTTCAGGAGCCATTGCTCCCCGTCAGCTCTGGCCAGGCAAAGGGACTTTGTGATCGCTCTGTTCAGGCGCCTGGGTTGGCTTGTCAACCTAGACAAGTCGGACCTAGTACCGACGACGTCTCTCGTCTTCCTAGGCGTCTTACTGGACACGACTCAGGACAAGGCCTTTGTCACGGAAGAGCGGATGGGGCGCTACAGGGAACTCCTAGCGCAGGCGTGTCGCGGGCCTCTCTCGCTCCGACAGTGGCAACGCCTCCTAGGGTTCTTGACCTCAGCTCAAGATTACACGAGGAGGGGGAGGCTCCACCTCCGCCCGCTTCAGGTAGTGCTGAATGGGCACGTGCGGGAGGTATCCTGCGGCCATCACATCAGGATGCCGCAGGACCTCATTCACCACCTCCAATGGTGGCAGGACGGAAGCAATGTCTTGGCGGGGGTGCCCCTCCGGCAACCCCCCGCCGGGAGCCAGCTGTACGTGGACGCCTCTACGCAGGGGTGGGGCGCGCACCTGGGGATCGAGCAGGCGGCAGGCGTGTGGTCGCCGGCGCAAGCCGGACGTCACATCAACTTCTTGGAGTTGGACGCCATACGCCTGGCGATCGACCATTGGTCAAGCCGCTTGGAGAGCCAGGTGTTGTGCGTTCACACGGACAGCTCGACGGCAGCTTGGTCGATCAACAAGCAAGGATCGACCAAAGCGGGATCACTCTTACAGCTGGTGATGGAGCTGTTTCAACTGGTAGACAATCTCAACATCTCAATCAGAGCGGTGCACATCCCGGGAGCAAAGAACGTCCTTGCGGACGCTCTCTCTCGCCCGGACAAACCTCCTTCTACGGAGTGGATGTTGCACCCTCGAGTGTTCGAGGCGATCTGTCTCCAGTTCGGGAGGCCGCATGTCGACCTCTTCGCGACACGGCTCAATCACCAGCTGCCGGTATATGTGTCCCCCGTACCCGACCCCCTGGCATGGGGATTAGACGCGCTCGCGTTAGGATGGGAGGGGATTGACGCTTACGCTTTTCCCCCCCCTGCCATTCTGACTCGGGTGGTAGCAAAAATCCAGGAGACGAGAGTGCTACGTCTGCTCCTGGTCGCACCGATGTGGCCGGCGAGGCCCTGGTACGTCCCCCTTCGGAGGCTCTGCGCTCAGGAGCCGGTTCCCTTACCGACCAGGTGGGACCTTCTCAGGAGCAACCCGAGCAAACGGGTGCACGAGAACCCGCAGGTTCTTCATCTGCACGCTTGGGTTGTCTCCAAGACGGGATGAGGAGCGCAGGATTTTCGGAGGCGGTAGCCAGCGCGGTGGCAACCTCGCAGCGGCCATCCACGCGTAAGCTGTATGACTTTCAATGGGCTTCTTTTATGACCTTTTGCGAAGGGAAGGGGTTCGATGTGCGCACGATAACGGTGCCCCAGGTCGCGGATTACCTGGTCCACCTACGCACAGTGAGGGGGCTTAAGGCCTCCTCCATCAACACGAACCTCGCGGCCATTATGTCCGTCCTTCGCAAGAAGGATCCGGGATTGGATATCTCGGTCCTAAAGGAGCTCATTAGGACATACAGAAACGTGGATGGCCGCCACAAACTGAGACCGCCAGAATGGGATCTGGCAATAGTGTTGAATCACCTCAAATCTGAGCACTACGAGCCGCTGACGGACACGACGCTGCTGCGTCTGACCATTAAGACGTGTTTCTTAGTGGCAATGGGGTCAGCGGCTAGGATATCAGAGTTGCATGCTCTGCAAGCTGATTTGCTCAGGTTTGAGGTGAGAGATGGAGGGTCAGCGACCTTGGGACTGGAGCCAGACTTCCTGTGCAAGAACCAAGGCGCTGACGAACGTGGGAGGACCTTCACACTGCCGTCAATCTCCCCGGCTATCGAGCCGACGGACGAGCGGGAACGTCTCCTCTGTCCCGTGCGCGCTCTACGCGTCTATGTGGAGAAGACGCGGACACTGAGACAGGGGAGGCGCAGGCTCTTTTTGCCCCACTCCCAGACGAGCTCAAAGGAGATTGACAAGAGGCAGTTGGGGGTCTACCTCAGGTCTGCGGTGGTGGACGCCTACAAGGCGGCCGGGCTGCCGGCGCCGGCGCGGACCAACCCACACGAGATCAGGGCCATATCGGCGACTATGGCCCTTCACAGCAATCTGTCAGTGGCGGACATCATGGCCGGCTGCTTCTGGAAGTCAGGCTTGGTGTTCGCCAACCACTATCTGCGCGATGTCTCCACGGAGGACCTGGAGGGCGTAGCCCGTCTAGGGTTGCAGGTATTTGCACAGCAGCGGACCACGGGGGCTCCCCCGGGTAGGGGGCGCAACCATCCACGATGATGACGCCTCACTCGTCGAGGTGGACATCTTACACTTTGAAATAAAATTCTTTTATTTTAACAGTTTATAGTGTTTTGTGGTGTTTTAATTTGGGTCGTCGACCTCGAGGAGTCAGACAATGGCCCATTTAGAACGGTCGCTCGCTGGGTCGCCGATCCTCAGATCAATCTTGAGAGTTATCGCTGAACGCGACGAATGCTCTCGCCACCTACAGTGGTATCAGGCTAAGGTCACTTGTCGGAGGTTAGTAACTAAATAATAGTACGTTTTTGATTAAACGTCATTATTTTTACTTACCGTAGACAAGTGACCGTCGTCACTCCCGACCGCCTCCCCTCTTACTTATCCGTCGTTAATTGGGACTCCTAGGTAATGTGAATGAATCTAATTGGATGACAGGTCACGCCACCTAGTGAGCTAGTGACGGGCAGATAACTCTGATTGTTCTGGGTAATGATGTTTCATTACATCAGTGGGAATGAGTCGATTACATGTTATATGGCTAACAGGCTAAGGTCACTTGTCTACGGTAAGTAAAAATAATTTTAATCAAAAACGTACTATTATCATTGATATAGAGAAACAATCTATGAACACTTTGTCAACTCACCTTTTGTTATTATAAGGACACCTTTACACAATCCTGAAAGCTATATCCATTGATTAAGAAAATGATTCTATGGAACCTTCGGGATATTCAACCAATGAAATAAATGATTCTCAAAAAGGCATTTTAAAAAACAGAGAAATTCATATCTTAAACGATCAGTGTCATCATATGAGATAAAAGCACAGTAAACTTTCAATTGCAATTTTCTCATAATAATTGAACATTTAACGTAGTGGCGTGTACCATATTATAGAACAAATTCAGTACAGAGCATCTAAAACTTACTTAACCTGGCTAATGGCTCTATTGAATATCAAAGTTAATATTGACACCTCTCAACTATTAACTTCTGTCAACATTAATGCATCTCTCATACTTCCTTTTTTATTGACCCCAGTTATTATATGTACTTACCCTGGATGCACCGAAGCGGTAATTATATATCAGATAATTATACAAGCCTTATATGATATATTTATTGGCAACAAATATGTTAAAAGATCAAGGTCGACATGTGATGCTTACCCTGCGGTTGATCTAAGAACATGAAAGAGATCGCTAATCGCGAAAATGATGTTTAACTTCTTGAGAGCCTTCCTCTTGAGGAGTTCAAGCTAATGCAGTTTAACTACTTGCAGCAACCGAACTATTAAAGCAGAGAACTTTTAATTATAATATAATAACCAAGAAGAGGAAATCTCCTTTCTGTTTTGAATCCTATGTATTGATAGATTGATGAATACCTTGATACATACTGGATTTATTTGTACTGAAGAGATTAAAGCTTGCATTTTGTATGGATAAACTATACACATAATAAGCCTTTGCACAACATTCCTTCATCTAAACTGTTGCAATTAGTTCTGTTTCGCTTTCAATCGGCTTCCTGTGCGCAATTTTTTTTATGAACATTAAGAGTAAGAAATAAGGTCAATTAGCATGTTTACTTTTTAGTGAATGTGCA
Source organism: Steromphala cineraria (assembly GCA_916613615.1). NCBI lineage: Eukaryota > Metazoa > Mollusca > Gastropoda > Trochida > Trochidae > Steromphala > Steromphala cineraria. The sequence continues at coordinate 12,470,561 of OU744730.1, forward strand.
GATATGGTTCTATGCCTTAATCTTAAAACAGCTAGCTATTGGTTTACAAAAATTATATTAATGTTTTAGCTAGGTATTGGTTTACAAAAATTATATTCATGTTTTAAATAGTTAGTTAACAGTATATTTTTCTTTAGCATTTGACTTATTGAATAATTGATAAAATGTAAGAGCATCAGATATTGCAAAAATGTAAAGTGATTAAATTTAAATACACCAATTACAATAATGAGTGTCAATCCTTGATAAAACTAGAAGAAAACATTAAACCAGCAACATCATTTGATACAGACTACAAACGAGAGAGATATGATGTGATTTCAAGAATGTTCTTGTCATTTTGTGCAATCAGCCTACCATGATTTGTTGGATGAGCCGAAAAGAATTTAATAATAATAATAATAATGTAGTTTTGTATAGCGCTAGATTCCATAAAGATATGCTCAAAGCGCAACAATATATATATATATACAAAAATAAGGTAGATATAGATATATACATAAGAGTGTGAACTGTGGGTATACATAGTTTGTTGTTTCAACTGTAGTACATCTTGAAGAGGTATGTCTTTAGCATTAGCTGAATTTTTCTGAAAGACTGTATTGTTCTCATTTCTATTGGAAGATCATTCCAGAGCATTGGGGCGGCAGTCCTGAAAGCTTTCAGTCCATAACCCTTCAGTCTGTATGGTTCAACTTTCAGCAGATGTTGACTCCCTGAGCATAGATTTCTTGTTGGCTGATGTTGGCACAGAAGTTTATTGAGGTATGGTGGTGCGGTCCCCTCACGACACCTGAACGTCAAACACAGTATCTTGAACTTGATTTAGCTTCCACAGGAAGCCAAAGAAGGCTTTTGAGAACTGGACTTATGTGACTCATCCTTGGGACCCGTGCAACGATCCTTGCCGCAGTGTTCTGTATCATTTGGAGTTTATGCAAGGAAGATCTTGATATACCCAAAAGGAAACTATTGCCGACATCTAATCGGGAGAGGACCAGGGATTGTACAACGCTTTTAGCAGCATCATCAGTGAGGTTGTTCCGGATTTGACCAATCGATCGTAGATGGAAATATATAGATCTACATAAGTGGTCGACATGACAATCCATGGTCAGGTTGGAATCTATAACAATGCCTAGGTTTTTCACACATTGTGAGAAGTCATATTTGCCAGCATAATTCAAACGCAATTGCCTAAAAGATCCTTACGAAAAGGCAGCCATTGTCATAACAACGAAATTCATGCTAAAAACAACGGCCTAAAACCATGTTTACATCGCCAAAACGCAATGTGGTTAGACCTTTATGAGGTGGTTATGTCTCACACAAGTCACTACACTGATGATGCTGCCATCAATCAAAATATCGTCATAATTTTATTCAGAGGAAAGCAAAACGCTGTTGATAAAAGGCCGAAGTCATTGCGTGGCTCCATTGTAGTTCAACAGAGATTTTGGCACTAGTTGAATCAAACCATGTCTGTGTGGCAAATTCCTCTGCCAAGAAAAACCTGCAGCGACGGAATGGTTCTTCCTCTGTGAAATATGAATAATAAATATAGGTTTAGCCCTTATTTTCTTTTGGGTAGTATATGTGTACAGTGTCGAATTTCTGAATACATATTACACAAGTATTCTACATGGGCGAAAAATAAAATAATCATTAAAATATTTACTTATTCCACCTAAACAAAATTATTGATTTCCCAATAGGGACGTATATTGAATAAGAGGGACATTAGCAAGCTCCGTTTGAAATTAAAGAATACACAACATACAACCCGAAAACATAAACCAGAACGTATGTATCTCCTTATTGTCCCAACCTATGAATAACGTCATACAACTCTTCTTACATCTGTTTTACCATTGTCCAAGTTGTAAGCAAAGAAACCAATGTTCCGCCACATAGCATACTCTGGCAGTAAAATGGAAGTGAAGGTAGTAAGTGATAAAGTAAGACAATTATGGCAAGTATTCACATTAGAACAATATCCATACCCAACATATTTATTGAGTGTTTCTGCTATGTTTTCTTTGTCTCAAAAACAATCTTTATGTCTATATGCGACGCTAAATTATTTCTTGTCACTATAAAAAACTTACAATCATTCCACAACAAGTATTTACCACCATATATACCGCTTATACCGAGTTCGTATTTAAGTTTTTATGATTTGGTGGGCAGGATGCTCTCACAGCATATTACATGAATTATAAGTATAGATAATTCTAATGATCATGAAAAAAAGATCTGGTATCATACATTCCGTAAGAGATGAACTTGAAATTTAGGTCAAGGTCAGTATTTTAAATGGTGTCTGCATATTTCTGTCATGTAGGCTGCCACTAAATCTAAAGACCTTGAGAGATATCATATATATATTCATGTATATATATAAAAATGAGAAATTGTGTTAACAAGAAGTGTTGACCTTGAAATAGTCTTGAAAGTGTCTATATATTCATGTCATATAGCCTGACGTAAAATTGACTTTAAAGTGCAACAGTTTGTGAGGTATTGCGTTAACAAGAGTTTCAATAGCTGTTAAAGGGCCACTATGACCTCAAAGAATTGTAAGGTACACCTGCGTCTGCATATTCCCATTATGTATTTGGACACCAAATGTGAAGACTTTGGGTGAAATGGTTAATGAGATATCACATTGACAAGAATCCGGACTTATGGATGTATGGACAGATGCCGAAGAATACGAAGTCCCCGGACAAAATCATAAACTTATTTCTTACATTTTTCCTACCTCAATCAAAGTCAAAGAAGCTTCTCGATATTCTCCCTCTATTCTTGAAAACTCTCACAAAATGAAACGTAGGATGATGGTGATAAAGCATGATTATGGCAAGAATCCACATGGGAACAATGTAAATACCAAACATATTTATTGAGTGTTTCTGCTATGGATTCTTACTCTGAATATTTCTCCCACTGGGCGACTGTCTATCATAAAACACCTTACAATAATACCACAACAAGTGATTGCCATCAACATAACAATGTCCCCTGCCGCTTATATTATAGATAATTGTTTTGACCATAACATAACTGCTATCACACATTCCATGAGGGCTGTCATTGTCTGTATTATCCAAACTGCGTAGTCATCTGCTATTGTAACCTTGGAAAGGTGCAACTGTTCATTGTCAAAGCCACACATATTTACTTGGTGTTTCTCATATAGGTTCCAAGTCCCATTAACAATATTAATATTTATAAAATGGGGTGATATGGGGTTTAACGCTGCTTTAAACAGTTTGTCACTTATTTTACGGCTTCTAGTTTTACTATAATGCTGAGGAGTATATGGATGACAACTTCTTTGTTCATTGTATGCATAATACTGGCAGTAATTATGAACTTCAAGCTGAGATGATTTAAATTCAACCACGCAAAGTTTTACAATGACCCAACACAGATTTTTTTGAAGAAAATTATTTTCCTACACTTATTGAACATACAAGTCTATGGACATAACGTCACCGTCCTTTCAAGACAAAGGTATTTAGGGTAAAACAGATAAATGAAGACTGTAATGGCAAGAATTTTTTACAGAAGTACTGTCCATGCCGTAAATATTCTCTAAGTGTTTCTCCTTCTTGCTCATAACACTGTTTATGTCCCTGGACTTCGCTGAAGTACATCTCATCACCATAATGCTCTCACACTAGGGTATCTATTTACATTATACATGTTTACCATTCAAGTGTGTCAGTCATAGTTAGAGAAGTCTGTAAGGCATTTCTTCCATATAACTTATAAACTTAAAACGGAAAATGTGACACACGTGTTAGAAACATCGATATCTCATTCATTAATAATTTTCAACACTTAAAGGTAAGATTCAAAGAACATACAAAAAGATAATTGTCTGATAATGTCAAACACTGACAAAACTACTTTGATGAAGGAAAAAAAATAGTCGCTATTCCCACCCGTCAAAGTCAAAATTGGGTAGTTGAAGTTCGTAAATATATCCAACACTCACATGTAAAGCAACAAATATATATCCAAACTGCATTTAAGAAAAACAATTCATGGGAAAGGTTCTATGTTTATGTTTACTTTTGGCAAACACTTAAAATGTTAATGTATACATGACATGAAAATCTTATGTTTTACCTTTCTCGAAGATTTTTTGTCAATATTTGAAAAGAAGGTATTTAATCTCGCTTTTCATTTCTTAATATTGTCCCATGCATGTTGACGTAAGGAATAAACTCCGAAAACTTGCCAATATTTGCGGGTCAAGTATCGTCGGAGGCCGTTAGGCAGACGATGATACATGACCCGCAAATATTGGCGAGTTTGAGGAGTTTATTCCACTTAAACTTAAATTCGTACATATTGGCGTGCCATTTAGTTATACAACTGAAGAGTGGATATTGGCGTCCTATATATCGACATGATTTACAATGCACATGCGTTGATAACTTCTGCGCTTGCATGTATTTGATAATGACGTCCTAGATACATTTCACCATATGCATGATTTGTATGAGTATTGGAGAGGCATAAAAGATCACATTTTACGTCCATTTCTTGTCAATCAAACGCATCGATCATGACGGATACATCTGATGAAGGTGATGATATATTTATTACTCAAAATACATTTACTGAAAAAAACATTTCTTCTGATTTTGAGAATCTTCTAAACAATGACATTGAATTTGATATCGGGTTTGATAATCAAACTTCCCCTAGAAATGTTGGAAATAGTTCGGATGATGATGATTTATTTGCCGCTTCCGGGTAACAATCGGATTGATGATGATATGTTTCCGCAAGTCAAGATATTGAACGTAAAGTCAGTGAAACTACTCTACCCATAAAACGTTTCGGCAAACCATTTTCAGAAAAGGAATACCAAGATCTGGAAAGTCTTTCTAAAAATAAGAATACCATGAAGAAATGTCAATGGGCTGTCCATGTGTTCAATACCTGGAAATTAAAAAGGGATGGACCGAAACAAGAAGTTGTAAGTAGCCTGTTACATCTATCTGTTGAACAATTGAATCCACAGCTATGCAAATTTGTTGCTGAAGTTAAAAACCAAAGGGGTGGAGAGTATAGCGGCAACACCATTCATGAAATATTGATTTCAATTCAAAAGTTTCTTCGAGAAAATGGAAGAAACTTGAACCTAATGACAGCATATATTTCTAAGAGCAGTGAATTCATAGTCTAAGAGAAAATCTTTGGCACAAAGTGGAATTGGTGTCCAGAAAACGCGCGAACATTATCAGCGAACACCAGGAAGATCTACTCTGGGAACAGGGTCTGCTTGGAGAAGATACACCTCAAACTTCTTGATACAGTCTTTTATCAAAATGGCATTAACTTTTGTCTTCGCGGAGGGGAGGAACATCGTTCCTTGAAAGTCGGGGAATATTCCAACTTCAAATTGATCACAAGAGATGGAGAGAAATGTCTACTTTATTCAGAAGGCGTTTCTAAAACAAACGCGGGGGACTGAAGAACAAACACTTCAACCCAAAAATGGTAACAGTGGGTCCAAACAAAGAAAATCCAGCTAGGTGTCCAGTTCGTCTCCACATAAAGTACATGTCACTCAGGTAAGGATACTTGTGTCAGTTTTATGGAGACTTGGCGTTGATACGATATATACTTTAAATATGTAACTTAAAATCATTTCACAATTTCAGATGATATTTTTTGACGATTTTTAAAAATGACCTTTCCAAATGTTAAACTGTATTTATGTCAGCTTCAGATAAGTTACGAAAATGTTTTTTGAAAATGGTTACATATCAATCTAAAAGCAATGCCAATCACAGTGGCTTTTCAAGGGAAACGTAAATATGAATTTGAAATTGAACCCTTCCTAGTACTCGTGTCCCAAACTGAGTTTTCTTTGGAAGTAATTCACCAATATACAAGTTTAACTCATTTTAATTCAGTTGGTATAGAAACCTGTAATATCTTAACCGACCATGCATTACATTGTACTACAAACATAACTATTACATTTTGGTTTTAAAGAAACAATTAACATGGTTTATTCACAGCTTACACAGGTAATTTCTATGTTATGAACCCATTATGAATGATGACCGGATTCTCACATTGACAACAAAATGAAATGATATGTGGTAAGTAATGTTATTGAGAATTCTGAATTAATGAATATGATATATTTCATTTGTCATTTTGTTTGTTTACAGACCGTCCGGATGCAAAGAGTTTTACATCCGCCCACTGAAGTATCCGAAACCTGACCTCTGGCTATGCCTCTTGGAAGACATGTGTTATCTGGTGTAGTTAAAACCCTCTGGGACAGAGCAGGCTTTGAGGAGTTTTACACAAACCACTTCCTCAGAGCTACTACAGCCACCCGTCTATACGAGAAAGGTTTGGATGAGCAGCTCATCGCAGAGAGAACTGGGCACAGATCAACAGCAATCATATCGTGAGTATTATGTTACAATTCTCGTTAGAATAACTCTTAATCAAACAGCATTTCTTTCTGGAATTTGGTGAAGGTAAATTTAACACAAACAACATTTGCATCAATGATGGTCCTTAAAATATAGAATATCACTGAGTGTCTTTTAATGTCAAGTTGTTAAAAGGCTTGTCAAAGTATGGTGATGTCATTACTTCATGACGTAAAACAACTGTGAAATCATGTTCATGACCATGTCAGAGTATTGTTTCCAATCTGACTGAACAAAATCTCCTGGGAGACAGTGTTGTTAGGTGAATAGTGTGGTGGGTATATCAAATGTCATTAAAACTAATATACACTCTTTGATTTCATAATTATCGTGGGGAAAATGGTTGAAGCATATGGCAGTTTATACTATATTGTGTTTTTTTCCATTTAAGGTACAAGAGGTCCAGTTTAGACATGTTAAAAATGGTGGACGACGTTGTGCAGAGAAAGAAGTCTGCATCTACAGCATCGTGCACAGCGGCAAACCCCGACACACGTGAATCGTTCGAACGTTCTCCTTGTAATTCGACGATCAACAGCTCCAGCATGCAATTCGTTGTAGAACGACATGGTGCCCGTATCACCTTTAACATTCGAAAGATGACATAATTTGTCTAAGTTATATGCATGTTTTCAAAGCAATTTTCAAATGAAATAAAAAAGAAATGATGCTTTTTTGTTGTTTTCTATCTCCTAATTAGAACAATTTGCAAGCTTGTCGAACGGTCAATATTTCGGACGCCAATAGGCTAATGAGGGCGCCAATAGATAAACTCTGACACCAATATTATGAGGTAGGACGCCAATATCCACAATGAGGACATCAATATGGTACATCGATCTCCAATAGGCATTTTATACTGGATTGTAGCGATAGTATTACATAACATAAAATCGGATAATGTCACATAATTTAGGTTTAAATATTACGAAAACAATGATAGTTTTATATACACACCACGTGGTGCGGTTATCGGGTCAATATCAGAGGAAGTTATTTTTAGATAACTGACCTCAGATCAACCAAGAGGTTGGTTATCTGATAACCAACCTCTTGATAACCGACCTCTCGGTTCGATACGGTGAACATGTCTCGGGTACGCCTCGACATCTTCACCGTATCGCACCTCGAATAAAACTTACCCTCGGCTAACGGGGTTAAATGACCCTTCGCCTCTGTTTGTGATTTTTGATATTCTTTAGAACTTGTTGTGATTTTCACCTGTGCATTCAGATATTATGTCTTTAGTTTAATATGCCATTCTAAAGAATATCAAAGGCCGCAAGAACGATAATAAAAGAAAAAAAAGACAGAAAAAATACTCTTTATTACAGAGAACTTTTGTCATTTTCATATTATATGTCCATACTGCTTTCAATTCTTGCCATTTGGTTTCCTTGAAACATGCAAAGATTGACATTTTTCAAACACTTCCACACACAATCCCGTTGGCCCTCAGTATCTATGCTAGTGTTCTCTTCAATTAATGTTCCAAATCCTTAATAGGAAGTCAGTTGTCGGAAGGTCACATGCATTTGCAATGGTCCTTTTGAAACAATGCACAAGAAGCTGACTTCAGTATCACCAAACAATTAATTGTCCTGCTATCATCCATGCGTAGTTCCTGAAACATTCAAAGGTTTAACGCTAGAAACAGTCTGATTTCAAGTGCTGACAAAAACACATTTCCATTTACATACATGCATATTTCATATAATCACGCTTTACCCGAAATAGTAACTTAAGTTTGGAACTGTCATTTCTAACATCGACTTTAGAATAATTTAGTATCCTATTGTTTAATGGACGAGTAATAGTTTCAACGTTCACATGAAAATTATTGAAGATAATAACATACCAAACTGATCTCACAGTCAGATATCTAGCTAATACCCAAATGTTTCTGCATTTTATATACATATTACAATACTAAGAAGCATTTCTAAAGCATGCGTACACGCTTCTTTCGATTCCTTGTAAATGCTTTAAACATATTTCCGAGTCGATTACATGAAACAACAAATAGAGTATACTTTGAGATCAATCTCACCTTAATTGCCTCCGGGAAAGACCTCGAAACACCAGCAAATATATCTATTTGACACAACCTTCTTGAAACTATGTGCTTTAGGTTGTGTGCTGCACGTGAATTTTGAAGAGTTGCTTAGCAACCTGTCGTAGAAGAAGTCCGTGCATCACAAGATGAAATAGACGACGTCGGTGCAGTCACACAATTTTGACTAGTGAGGGATTATTACATTTTGCCATCAAACAAAATTTCATTGACGTCAGTTTAAAATTTGTATCAAAATAATTAAATTATAGTTCAGTTCAGTGAGACATTTTAAGGTTAATGGCTCGGGAAAAGAATAAAAATGAACAGTTGGTAAACGGCTTAGAATTGTTTTACCGACAATTCGCCACTATTATCTCCAACTGCACGTGAAATACGCGCAGTGTTAAGATGAAATTGATCCATTCCTCAGGAGTGGAAGTTAACCATGCTAGACACCATTGTCACTTTTGAACTCATTATCAACAAACTTATTTTCGGCTAATACTGATATTTTCATTAAAAATGGAAAACAGTTTTAACAATAACCATGTGGTGTATGTGAAATAATAACCTCGACCACGTGAATATCTGTATATTCACTCAGTCAGCGGTCATTATTTCAACCATATTCCTAGCAATTATATGAAATGGCTTTAGGTTCTCTATTTGTTTAGTTCCACACTAAGAAAAATGCATCAAAATTAAAAACCTATTGAACCATTGTAAATCGTCGTAATTAAAATTTCAAAAGTACAATAATAATTATCAATAATTTGTGAGAAAACTGTATATTATCGTAATTCTAAAATGCGTAATTATTGTCCCCCTAGAATTAAACATTGATTAAATTTGTTTTTCAGTTTAGCTCAAAACACTGAAAAGACAATAAAGTGGGCGGTGAACATCTCCGAAACCTGGAAGGCCGAAAGAAACAAGATTGCTCGTACCGATCACTATCAATCTGAATGTCAAATAAATTGAAATAATGCTTCACTAGTTTGTTTTGTTTTGTAATTTTGTGATAAGATATGCGGAATAAGTTGTGTGAAATGCCTGACACCCCTCCAGACTGGACAAGTCCATGTGCAGTGGATTCTTTAAAATAATCCACTGTTCACACAATAGCATGACGTCATTATCATAGATTACATTTGTAAGTCTCATGCGTCACGTTTTAGCTCATCTGGCCTGTAGGGCCCGATGGGCATATGGCATGGCATGGTGTCCGGCGTCCGGCGTCCGTCCGTCCGTACACTTTGTGAAATTTCGATTTCTTCTCCAGAACCATGAGGCCTAGAAAGCTGAAACTTTGTGTACAGACTCCTTGGTTTGTGCGGATTATAAATTGTAGCTTTGGGCGCCCTGTGACCCCTAATAAGGGCAACATATGCCACACCCTAAAAACCTATTTTCATCTTCTTCTCCAGAACCATGAGACCTAGAAAGCTGAAACTTTGTGTACAGACTCCTTGACTTGTGAAGATTATAGATTGTGGCTTTGGTGGCCCTGTTACCCCTAATAAGGGCAACATATGCCACGCCCTAAAAACCTATTTTCATTTCATGAGGCCCAGAAAGCTGAAACTTTGTGTACAGACTCCTTGACTAGTGAGGATGATGAATTGTAGCTTTATAATAATAATAAAGGCAACAGGAACGTCCTTCAAATCTATTTTCATCTTCTCCTGAAGTATAAGGCCTAGAAAACTGAAACTTTTCGCCTATAGTATATACTTAATTTTATGATTGGTGACCCTGTGGCCTCTACAAAGGGGGAATCACATTGGCCACACAAGCATGATGAGCTACAGAGCCAATGGTTTTATTTTTCTAACATGCACCGGGTACTATGGAAGAAAGACTTTACGGTTTCTTTGACCATGCTAGCAGATGTGAATGGTAAATATCTATCATTGTGGTAAGAGATACAGTTGAGTGGGTTTTATGGTGATGAGAAGTAACTTAGCGATGCTCAGAGACATAAGCAAATGTATTAGCAGCAATACGGTGAAACCCTTAATTAATATTTTCGGTATAATCCTATATGATTTCTCACCATTAAAGCCGTGTCTTACTTCTTACAACCTGCTTCCATTTTACTCTGAAATTGTTGATATAACATTTACAGTGTCGAGGATTCTTTGACAATTTGAACAATGATGGGACGAAGTAATTAATGAGTGTATTCTTCTTGTGGTAGGAACTCGCAGAATACCATTTCATAGTAACCCATTCTGTGCTTGCAACATTTGAAGTGTATCCCTGTGTTATAATTGTGAGGTTTTTTTCTTTAGTGAGAGGTATTTCAGAGGCGCCCAGAGACGTAAACATGGTTATTAAGACTTGGATCCTATAGGAGAACACTGAAGAAATAGTTGTGCTATTGACCTTGTTCCCGTATGAATTATTGCCATAGTTCTTTTGCTTTATCACTTACAACCTTTACTTTAATTTTGCTGTCACAGTTTGCAATGAGGCAGAAATGTAATTTGCTCGCACCTGTCAGACACTGGACTCTAATATTTATACAGCAATATGACACTTGAGTAATGTAATACCGTTGTACGGATGGCGCAACAATAGTTCGTAGATGTGACGTCACAGTGTTAGTATCGCCGTAATTATGGCTCGTAATAAGGAGTTTTCTTAGGAATATCAGTTTCAACACACTTTCGGCAACTACTTAAATTGATGTTGGCAAGTAAAACAGTAGAAAAAAATTTCTTTCCTCTAAAAGTAGTTATGTCAAACTCGTGAATGATTAGGTATCAGACTTCGTTTGACAAAAACAAAACAAAATATGCATGATATTGTACTCTATAATAGTATGTAATTTGAGATTCAAGCGATTATGCTTACGCTGCTAAATATCTGTAATATCTGATATTCCGTAATGTAAAGCACTGTTTGACAATAGGCTCTGGGCAAGATAACATAGACCCCTCACCTCATGTGTGCACTTCCTTGTCAGACTTTAACTTCATTAACAACCGAACGTTTTGATCTTAATATCAGTTGCTAGAAACTTGTACTAAGTAGCATTGTTTCTTGAAAAACCAATAGATGATTTTTTTGAACGGACTTACAAAATCAGCCTCATACAATACAATTCTATCGGACTCAATGGATAAATGTTAGGATGATAGTTTTGTACTTATTATGTTTAAGTGTAAGACAAAATAGGCATAGAAGAACTTTCTAGGTCTGGTCAGTGAAACATGTGAATCAGAATAATAACACGTGAGTTCACAATCTTCCTCTGTTGTTCTTTGATTCCAGACAAACATGTGGAGGTGGAAAAAATACAGGCTTTAAGGACTGACACATCAAAGCGGTGGCTGCAGATTTTCTTTGATCTATTTCTTTGGTTGTAACATGATTATGTTTAAGTGGTGTTGAAAGATGGAGCTATCAACGTTTTAAGACCAGAATACTTTATGAATATAGTATGATGGCCAGCCTTTAACTGGATAATGTTGGTATTTCATCTACATTTTAAGTCAATATTTTGAAGCTGAAATGTCAAACGAAGTAAATTTGTGTTTTTGATCTTTAGTAAATGAAATTTGAAAGATATGAGTAACAAGGAAAACAAGTAATAACACAAGGTGTACACCTGTTTAACAGTAAAGTTGGACTTTTAAGGTACAAGTACACTTAGGCAGGATGAAGGTTTGCACCCTGAGTACATACTAATGTAGAAAGCATGATAGCAATGTAATCTATGTTCACTTATTCCAAGCTACTATTGGCATATCTACAATTATCATTTCAAACTGATCGACTGACAACAATAAATTGACAGGTGCAACTGATTCTTCGTGTGTGAGGTATACTGTTTCTCAACGTTATTGCAGGAGGCAACTAGAACTATATAATCGTATTGTTAAAACGACGTTTTTATAAAGGTATGATAGTCATAGTGTAAAATGGTTTACATTGTAATACTTCTTTGGGGCCAAGAGGGGAAACATAAAGTAAATATTTACAATAAAGACTTTGCTCCCATATGACGTCTTGTCATCTTTGAATTGCCTTATCACATAAACCTACACTTCAGGTTGGTTTTAAAGTGGCAGTAGCACGTTTTAGGGGGAATATAAGGTGATGTCAGAAAAATGAAAATGAATGGTTCCAATTGAAAGACAATATATTTAAACTAAATGGAGCAGTAAAAATTCAAATATATAACGTAAAGTTTAGCCATGCGATTCCTTTTTCTTACACAAAATAAATTAAAGGTGTTCACACAAAATGGCCGCCATTGGATTTTATGTGAATACTTTGTCCTCTGACTATGGATGATTGGTTTGTGTAATGAGATTTTTGTCACTGTCAAAATTATATACTAGTATTTATCATTAATTAACAAATATCTGTGAAAATTTCAAAATATAAAATTATCAAAAAACGTGCTACTGCCTTTTTAAAGAATAGTATCTAGCTGCTGCCTTGACAAGAAGAAACACGAACATTATTATTTTCAAATAACGGGTCGGTTCTATGTATGATGTTTAGTTCAGTTGCCTTTCCTCAAGTGATTAAAAGACTTATTTCTGAAGCTCTTTTCCAACAACAAACTAAGAAATGCAAGAGCATGCTATGGTCAGTGTATATTAGTTCCTTAACATCCAAAGCATTTAAATAACTTGATACCATTCATTAATGTATCATTTATAGTGTTTAAGTAATTCTCTGCAGATTTGTCAAGTCATGTGCTATATATTCATTTGTATATTGATTCTTATAATATTTGTTTCTTATATACCACCGTTTTATGGCTGAGAAAACAATGTCTGTCCGTCTGACACTACAATGGCTGACAGAATGTTTAGCTTTATACTTCATTTGTGATGTTCAGCCTTGGCAACAAACATGATTTTCGTAACTTATATTTATTTGGGGAATTTTAGAAAAGATTATACTTAAAACCTAACCCCTTTTATAACTTGAGCAGACCATCTTTGTTTCTGAAGCAATCTTTTATTGATGATATTCCTTTCGATTTCTGAAAAATAGTTGTTTTAAGTATATTTACAGAATCATACTAAATTTATTGGACTTGCAGTCTTACTGAAGATGAAAACATCACTGTCACTGAAGAATGTGAACTTGGGAGGTAGTTGGAGGTAGTTGGTTCTCAGAAAGTAAAGTTAGCTGTATAATTGGAAAGTAAAGAAATGTACGAAAGCTGTTTTCACTTTGAGTTTTGAAGATAGTAAACTCATGCGCGACGTGAGCCATACACAAAATATCCTGCATTAACAGAATGTAAATATGCAAAACGTTAAAAATAACTTTTCTCTACTCATGAGACATTAGCAGCCATATTTCTGGTATTTATAACCAAAAATAATTATATAAAGATTTCAATCACTTATATCATATCTTTAATTTCCATATGGTAAATATTAGATTTAGTATTCCGATACATATCAATATTTCATTATTTTGCGAAAAAATACGTTGAAATAAGTGAAATATCATAATTGCCAACATTATAAATTGAGCACCTTTAATGTCTTTTTAAATATAAATCATTGTCAATAATCTTATATCGACAAGTGATAGCCAGATTAAGAGGTGGGAAATTCTGTATTTGTGAGTTCTAAGCCTTGCCAGTTAACTTTCAGTTAAATCTATTGTTCTTATTTTTCGTTTTCCCCCTTAACTTGTTTGAAAAGAAACTTTTTATTAACTGTCTCTCATTCTGTCTTTAACCATCTACAGCTGCGTATCTTCAGTTTGTTCACTAAACATCGTATTCTAGTGCAAATTTCTTGTGATTTGTGACGTCTTTGAGACATCACATCATTGTGAAAACGAAACCGATAATGATGAACTTTCACTGAATAAGTTAAGATTCAGTTTGCGTTGACATATTCGTATGTCATGCCTTGCAAATAGCTGTAACAAATTTGGCAGGCCATTGAAGCGACCACGGGTCAACATTTCGAAAACACTGATTTCTATTTTGCTCTCCAAAATCCTTATAAGTGATCAACAGCTTTAGAATTTATTCATATGTGTCCTTTGCGTTAAGGAAACGTAACTGTGTTGATTTTTTCCTACAAAGTTTACATGGATGATTTTAACCGAAATTTAAGAAAATTCGAATTTCACAAATAAGACCCCATCTGTCTATTTAACAATGCCAAATATCGACATTAAGCACCAGTGACAAGACGATCCCGAAATATGGTTTGGGAATGGTTATTGTACACATGGGCAATTGATGATCTTCTGTAAGTAGTCCTGGTGTTATTTTATGAACGTCAAAACGAAACTCAAATTCCATGATATTTGCACTAAGATCACAAACAGGTAAACTTTTGATATGCAGCTGTATCACTGTAGGCAGGTGCTTTAAAGGGGCAGTAGCACGTTTTTAGGGGGAATAAAATGTGATTCACTAAATGATATAAAGTTCAGCCATGCGATTCCTTTTTATTACACAAAATGAATTAAATTAGCCGCCTATGGACTGTATGTGAATCTTTATAATTTGTTCACTGACTATGGATGATTGATTTTTGTAGTGAGATTTTGACGCTATCAAATAATACATTTAGCATTAACGTACAATTATAAATAAATTTAAAATACTTTGCTCTCAAAACCTTCTACTGCCTCTTCTAAGCGATTTCTGTGAACGTTTTGACTTTCCCTCGTAATGTGTATTAATCAATGCTACACGAGCACCGTTGCAGTAGGATGACTGAAGCCTAGCAAACTCGCAACCGTTTAAAAATGTGATAAAACATTCTAATTCATCAGCTATTAACTACATGAGTTCGATTAAGTGTTGCTAGAATAAACACTGACAACTGGCTACAATTGTGTAAAGTAAATCTAGTCATTCGCTTGTAAAGGTAATAATGTTATCACAGCTTAGTTCACACATAGCATGTTCACTAAAACTCACAAACAGTATTGGTGATCTTGTTTATGAGCAGATACTAATGAATTTATGTCGCTAAGATTGATTAGGTGTTAAAGGGGCAGTAACACGTTTTTGATAATTATATATTTAAAAATGTTCACTGATAATTGTATGCTTCTGATATATGTGTTATTTTGATAGTGTCAAAAATCTGATAACACAAACCACTTATCCATAGTCAGAGGTCAAAGTATGAAGATTCACCTAAAATCCATAGGCGGCCATTTTGTGTGAACACCTTTAATTCATTTTGTGTAAGAAAATGGAATTGCATTCCTAAACTTTACATTGTATATTTGAATTATTACTGCTCCATTTAGTTTAAATGTAGTGTCTTTCAATTGGAACCATTAATTTTCATTTTCCTGACATCATGTTATATTCCACAAAAAACACGCGCTACTGTCCCTTTAAGTGATTAAGTTATAGTGTGTTCCTACATGTAATTGGACACCAGCTCTGTCATAATATCGGGTATTTGATATTAAAGGGCGCTTTTTTGGTTGAT
The DNA here is from genome assembly GCA_916613615.1 of Steromphala cineraria. Taxonomy (NCBI): domain Eukaryota; kingdom Metazoa; phylum Mollusca; class Gastropoda; order Trochida; family Trochidae; genus Steromphala; species Steromphala cineraria. The sequence goes on from OU744730.1 coordinate 12,486,547, forward strand.
TTGTACCTTGAAGTATTTTGTCATGCTTTTTATTCTAGCTCCTTGTCATACCGAACCAGAACGCCTTAATATTAACGAATTCTCATAATTCTCTCAGGCAAAAAACATTAATCATCACAGTTTGTTTGAATTTACTTAATATATAAGAGATGTGTAATGTATTAACTAATAGCAAGTTAACTATAATTCATATTTGCAGAATATTGAATAGAATGGCTGTCTGGTTAATGCTTTGTTCAATGAAGGCAGGGGTAAGATAAATAACGAGCACTACCATGTCTAAAATATCGCTATTTAGGGAAAAAGGCATGTTTATTGACTTTCACATAGAACAATGAGTGTCTTCCTTGTTGATGAAAATTTTTATTAAATCAAGCATCATGCATCATGCATTGAAAGATTATTCAACCCTTGTTCAGTTTGAGAAAATGATACTAAAAACTCGAAATATTTGTTATTGACAATCTTGCACAGGATAAATTCAAATGAAGTGTTTACTTTCTTTTGCTTGTCAGTTTAGATGTATCGCTGTATCGCTGTATCGCTGATACGTATCACAGATGCAATCCGTATTCAGATTGCACCCTCTTATCTGCTTTCTGTATCAACAACTTTAGAATTGTTTTCGACAAATACTGATGTGAATGATCAACTATTATCCTGGATTGCATTAAGTAATTTTCTGAAAACCTGACACAATGACTTTAATACAAAGTCAGCGTTGTTGTTGAATTCGGAACGTTCACATCAACAGTCACGAAGGTTAAGTAATCATTTGTTCAGTCATCTGTAGAAGCTATCTCAGTATAACATCGGATGTTCAACTTTTTGGCTAGGTTGCTTGAAGCATTAAAATCGTTTACGTTTTACTTACAGTGTGCAGACAATCGCTAAAATGTGCTCATGTTAACTCACAACCGCAGCATAAGCGGATCGTAAAATAAGCCGGTAGTGACAGTTTAACTGCATATGCGTCATGGAGCTTGAGGCTTTATGGTAAGATACATATCATGTGCATGTATATGTGATACATTTTATGACTGCATGGAATATATCTGAAAACCACTGATTTGAGAACCAATGTGATTTCTATGCATGTTCAGTTATTTCAAATGTCATATTCATAATTCGCTCCTATCCTTTCACATATTTTCATATTGCACTACCCAGTCTTGGAATAACTAGTGCACTTTGAAGTTGTGCATGTTTTTGAAAGTTATCCATGTAATGATAGAGTAATATGCTCTTCAATCACGCGGTTTTGATAATTTTGTAGAGCCAAAAGCAAAAGGAAACCTTTACGCTACTACATTGAAAGAGCCATAAAAGACCCCCAACTCCTTTCAAAGAAAGTAAGTTTGTGGTACGACTACCTTAAGACATATCTGCACACCATAAAGGAATATTTCCAGACAAAGGTTACAGCAGGTAAATTAATAAATAGAAATATATGAAAAATAAGTTATGAGTGAAATATTGCTTGAACTAAACTTTTTAAGGGGAAGTAGCACGTTTGTGATAATTTTATATTTTAAATATTTCACTGATATTTGTAAGTTAATGCTAAATGTATGATTTTGATAGTGTCAAACATCTTATTATACAAGCCGATCATCTATGGTCAGAGGACAAAGTATGAAGACTCACATAAAATCCATTGGCAGCGATTTTGTTTGAACACCTCTAATTCATTTTGTGTAAGAAAAATGAATAGCATGGCTAAACTTTACGTTATATATTTGAATTGTTACTGTTTCAATCAGTTTAAATGTATTGTCTTTCAATTGGAACCATTAATTTTCATTTTCCTGAGATCACCTTATATTCCCCCTAAACGTGCTACTGTCCCTTTAAAACGTCAGTCTATCACACTAAAGCACCTAATCTATGTCAATCTCTGAAGATAGTAATTATATGCTGTACCAAATTTGAAAGGGGGTTACAGGAAGAGTATCATATTGTGTGACCGAAACGTGCTTTAAATGCGAAAAGATTCCACATAATTCCATTATTTTTAATTCCTAAATATATATTGTGCGATTTCTCTTGTAACTTTGGATATCTTTGCTCCGTTTGTGTAGTTTTTGTGTTTTGTGTGGACCTTTTAAACAGAGTAAAACTGCAGGGAGCGACTTGTGCCTTGCGTATGTATCCAATCTGTATACGGCCAAAAGTGAGTTCGCACTGACGTAAATTCCCATAGATTTACATGTTAATTTGCAATATCGAGAATAATATTCTTGAAGTAAACGTTTGTTGATTCATTTTTAATTCTCCGCCAGCTTGTCAGAAATCATCAGGGCTACAATGTCATAATTTTCATTCAATTACCTGATGATTATTAAGAAATAAACATGTTATTTGATAACACATATGAAACATGCCGTTTACGTTTAACATGGCCGTCAATGGGACAATGAAATCACAAGTTGTACATGTGATGATTAAATTTGTGTTATTCGATAGCAAATCAAGGTAGAGAAAAATGATAAATTTGTGAATATAGCCGATATTATTTCCAAGCCATATGCAAAATGCAAACCAAATGGACTTTTATTTAATTCATTAAAACATTATTCTTGTAATTGCTAATTACCATGTAAGTATATTAGAAATTACGTTGGTGCGAACTCACTTTTGGCCGCTGACGTGCACTAAAAAAACTCTAATTAAAAATTGATGTAAGTGTGGAGTGAAGCTTCATCTAATACTTTCTTCAGTTACATTTGTGTAGTTACTGTGTTTTTGTGTGGACCTTTAAACAGCGTAAAATTGAAGGGAACGTTTTGTGCCTTGCGTATGCATCCAATGTGTAAACGTGCGCTTTATAAATACTTTAATTAGAATCTTGTTTAAGTGTAGAGTGAAGCTTCATCTAATACTTTCTTCATTTACATCAATCTATTTTGATCTCATTACTTGCACCAAATTCCATTTATCTAAGTATTTGAATGAACCAAGGTAAATGGTAAAGGCTTCTGAAATGTCTTTTGATGTAGATTGCTTTCTAGACATACCATTACCTAGCTTACCTGATTAGTCGATGGCGGTATTGTAGACGTACTTTTAATTAATCAAAATGTCAGACAGGAACTTTAACTCCACCGAGTTTTAATTTTACAGAGGCTACTTAAGATAGACCCAAGTCAACAAGACAGGTCTTGCAAAATGTGTCTCTTATGTCTGTTGAAGCGTGCACTTTAACTTTGATTAACTATTTGTTTGTTCTGTCGAGATTATAGCAGATAAAGTTACTGAAAATATTAGGGTAAAATAGCGAAGCACTTTGATAAAAACTGAGATAAAAATATAAAAGATATGTACAACTTAAACATTTCATTCAGGTACATGCATACCAATTACAATGATTTATGTCTTACTAAGATAAAAATAGTAAATCGTATTGGTCTGAATTTTGCTTCTTAAGGTGAGGTGAAGCTGGTTATCGGATAGCTATAGTTTATACAATGTTTGATTGTATAGCTGGGTAGTCATAACCCAATCATCTTAGGTCCCTGAGCCACTAATTTTTTGTCTTAATAGTTCAAAAATGATTAAATTATGTTTTAAACTTCGATTATCTTTAATTATTTCTTACATAAAATTGGATGTCTTTCTTTTATCATTCCTTGCATTTAGTAATGTAAAAGTCAAAAGAATTTAAGAAACATATATATATTGTCCTACAGATACTAGTACTATATGTATACGTTCACAGTTTTTATTAAACGCACACTATCCTACTGACATTTGTTAATCAAATACTGAATTGATGTAGTTTCTGAACTTTGATGTGAGAAGCGCAGTTAGGGTTAAAAATAAAAAAGGACATGAAAACAGATGGTAATGATTCAAAATATTGTTTTTGAAGTGATATACTCGGTAGTGAATAACATGATAAAGATAATTCCTAACAAAATGTAATTAAAATTTCCATATTTACAAAAGATTTCAAATTTAAAAAATAAATATTATAACTTCACAAATCGGTAGCTCATGTCAGTATGCTTCTAACAAATAGTTTCCATTTGAGCTACCCTTGTGACATCTGGAAATGTTCTTGATATGTTTTTGACTGACAGTCGTTACTTTCAGGAGTGTGATGATGTTGATGAATAAACCCGTAGGCTACATCCTTTTAATACTTCAGATCGAAACTGTTCATTACTGTGAAACATATGTTTGGCTTTACTTTTTAGTGTCTGTAAATTAAAACAGGTGGGGTTTTGTTATGGCATATGTGTTATAAGCAAATTCATAATTATTTTTTTCTGTTATGGCATTTTTATCAGATCGATAGTGATGCATATATATCAGAATAATAACATTTAAACATACAATTTTTGTTTGATGTGTATCCACACCAGGAATACCTGTCCCAGGGTAAATCCAGGAGTCATTAGTTGACTCGGCGGGACAAAGGTTGGTGATTCTAACATCCATGTTTGTAACAGGACTTAGTCATCCTGTCTCAGTGTACGAACGTTACGCTAACTCCACTTATCTGTACCCTGGGCTCACAAGCTAGATTCGCTCGCGCTGCTCGATTCGGGTATAGCCAATCAAATCATTTTCTCGCCACCTTCTCGCTAAAATTTGAACGGGAAAATGGTTTGATTGGCCAAATCGCAAGTCGGCCCGCGCGAGCGAATCTAGCTTATTAAATTCTTTTTTAATAATTGATGTATCGAAAGGCAGGTGTCATTGGTATGCAATGTATTTCATCATGATAACGATTTCCACGTATTTATTCTTATCAAAATGTCTTTCATGTATTTGTATTCCATAATAAACAAATCTCAAGACAAAGTTTATTTGTTTTCAATTTATTAATAACATTATGGCAAGAGACAAAACATAAACAAGAGGCATTACTTGCAGTAGAAAATGTTGCACTTTGTTATTGATATTTAATTATTTACTGTTCCATGGTCATATGTTTTCAAGACACTTTGTTACCTAGACTTTACAAATGGTAAATGACATTGAAAGCATTTCATCACACACAATAAGGAATGGTAAATAGTTTTGGAATTGATCCCTTTTGATTACGTTCATAATACAAAATCAGCATTCTGTAAACAACATAGAAAATAACATGTTATACAAACAAAAACAAATTATGACAAAATAAATATTTAGAAAGCCCATATACGTTTGTGATTATCACATCCCGCAGTTACCAAATACATGGTCTCACATCATGTATGTGGTCACTGGTGTCTCATGCTGTATGAATCTTGTCATTAGTTCGTGTCTCACGTCGTTTTGTGTTTTGAGTCATACAATTTGAATGATCACAAAGCTGATATCCAGCATTCATTTGTCTTTGGTATCTCATAGCTTGTGTTCGTGGCCATTCAGACTTCGTCAATCTGATGCCTTAGACTTAATTCCTTGTCTATATACACTGACCCGGCCACTCTGGACATTGTTAATTGGTGTTCATATCCGATAGAGGACTTCTGTACCACAGTCGACATATGTCTCTTCCAACTGTTCGCCAAATGAAAAAATGTCCTTCTGAACTTTCGACCCAACAAACAGTAAAATATGAAGTTAGCAGCGGAGTTTAGTACCTTTGCAATATCACTAAGCAGCTGAAATAATATCCTCATTTTTATGCCACACACGTCGTCAATGCCACTGTATTTTGGACCGAACTGTTTACAAAACGTACCTTCAAATGCTGGGAAGGGGTATGCCAAGAAAAATACTGTTGTTACTGCTATCACTGGGAGAGTCAATCTTTTCCCATCATCACCAGAATTCTTAGAATGACAGTTATGTCTGATCATTGTTATTCTCTTGACACACCTGAGCAGCAGAATGTTGAAGATAACCATGGCAAGCCATGGTCCCAAGTAGAGAGCAATAAGCTGGATGTACACACTGTACACCTTCTGGTAGAAGAAATGCTGACCAAAGGCAGATAGAACAGAACTGTTGACAAGGTTTGTATAGGACAAATCCAGAGCCACATAATGAGGTATATTGTACACTAGACACCATATAAATATCACAAGAGAAATCTTTTTGGCCGATGAAAGAGAGAATATTATCCTTGCCTTCAGTGGTTTTGTCACAGCCACATATCGTTCCACAGTCACAACTAACGTCATAAATATGGTTCCAGTTTGCCCAATGAATCCAACAGGGGTGAACAGGACATGTTTGATCTTATGGACGGTGATATCCGGGTTGGAACTTCCTGTGAGGGTTGATATGCTAGAACATGCTGCAACAAACAGTATGAGGTTGTCGTACAGGGCCAACAGTATCAGGAAGTATGCAGTACTACACCACATTCGTTTTCGTTGTAAGACAACAATGGCCAAAGTGTTTCCAACAAAGCCAAGGCATGCTAGGCACAGACCTCCTATTCTGAATGATCTTGCTTGCACAAATATAAAGTACATCACTTCATCATGGTAAGCAGGTTGTGTAAAGTTGTTGTCGAAACCTACCTGGTATGTGATGTTCGTTGACATGGTCTCTTGTAGATGATTAAGACCTCTTAACCTAAAACAAATTCAGTTGAACCAAAATCCAATTCTATCCTCATGTTCGCTCCATTTTATGTATGACACCATGTCATGGTTAACATCACTCTTATCTGTTCATAATTACATCAAAGGATTCAGAGTACAAAGGATCCATGCTGTATCCATAGACGTATCCATGTGGAATTAGGTCATAGACGTTTATCCAGCACCTGTAAAATATGAAGTGAAATAATTATTGTAAATTTTTTTATAAAATACATTGACTTGTAAAAACTATAGTAAAAGATAGTTAACTAGGCCGCATACTTCGACATTTGTATGACCAATTGATCAAATTGAATATTTCTAAACAGGAAGTGTGTGTTTCATTTACTTTTACATACTATTAAGGCAATATGATACGTGTAATCTTTCTCATTAACAGTCAATCAATGAAAAGGAAATTAAGTCGACCTAAGTAATAAAGTTATCAATAAAATCGCATCAGTGGGTTTGCCCAATATCTAACAAAATAGATTGTTGACCACGTCTTTATATTAAACGCTCTGATTTCTTAACAGTTTAAAGTATTCTTCCCAGTTATTATCTATTTCTACACTGATTTCCTAGTAGTAACATAGCGGCTGCAATTTTACATTTAATGGTATATGTATAATAATATTTGATCGATTTTGTTGTTCACTTTGATTTAATGCAACGTTGCATTTATTGCTTTCGGTCTTTTAGACGAGACTGTATAGCCTAAATTACAATCATATGCTCCAAAATACCTACATGATCGACTACCTGAATGTGGATCGTTAGTAAGATCGAGAGATGTTCATTATCTCTGCATTGATTATATTGGTGAAATGCTGTAGTGGCTGTAATAGACACCATACAATGTACATCAGGCAAAGCACCTACGTATGAGCCTATGATAATACATTTTTGTCAGAAGATTTTCATTAAATGACATATCAATTTCTTCTAATACTTTATATTGAGCAATACGAGACTTTAGAAAATTTGAAAGAATATATTTGATAAGTGAGGAAGGCAATATATTATCTCCATTGATTGCAATGGTAAATATATCATTATTACGGTAAGAAAGACTTTGTTGTGACGCTTAAATGAGAGTAAGAGGTTATTGACCTTCACGTGTGCAAAGTTGTTATCATTTGGAGCAAATTGGAGAAAAACTTAAAGAATATATGTGATTTTTGCAGTGCCCTCTAAGAACTCTTGTCATTATTTCTTATTTTATCATTTAAATCTGTCACTCTTTGGCTGCCAGAGAGGGCTTTATTTTAGAACACTGGATATTTTGTTAACAGCTGAGAATTCTCTATTTGTCTCTTTTTCTGTCTACTCTTCTCATTCTAAATCTTAGTTTCCGTTCTGTTGGCAGTGGTGATTATATTAGAGCACTTTGGAATACATATTTGACAACTTGACAATTGAGACTATTCTAGTGAATGCTTATTGTCATGGGTTGACGTAAACGTCAGTAACAGCTGTATGATAATTGTCATGGTCTGTCAATTTGAACTTCACGTCTTGTAATTTGATTCGAGAACGGTCTTCAAAAGAGCCAACATATCTTAGGCAATGAAACAGAGCAGTGAAGTTTTGATCTTACATCAATGTGCGACATAACCATCGTATCTTTGACAGTATAAGTATTGAAATAATAGTTGAATGTTTAGACATTTTCCTGTAAAACGAGCTTCAATAAGGAGTTTCATAAACAACATAAAAATCAACATTCAATCCTGTTTTATTGCATTATTGTATATCCACTGGTTCTCTTTTTATATATGATTCGTATTTCAACAGAAATATTTTTATCTGTGTCATTTTCAATATTTTATACTATCTTATTGCAATAACATTTATCCCCTGCGAAATGAAGATAGTCCCCTTTCTAGACATCCTTTAAGTGTTTCAACTTGTATTTTGCCGGAATCAACAACGTTATTGCCTATGTTCATGTTTATAAAAGGTTATGTTAAATAAGATCAATAAAGATATCAATATTTCGCATTAAATTAATAGTTTTTGTCATCGTTTTATTTAAAGGTTTTCGTCAATTTTAACATGATAACGTTGGAAATGGTAATGAATATATATTATATAAAACGTGTTGATAAATCGATATTGCAAATTGGTTTATATTGATTTTTATGTTCAAGATGTGTCAATTCTCGAAAGTCAATCAGCAATTTGTACAAATGAAATAACCTCGAATTATCACAAAGTAACCATTTTCTATACATGTTAACACGTTTGCTTTTACATGTAAGTATTTGTCTTCGAATCTTGTTACCTCATTGTTTTATAAACCAACACGCATTCATTCAAGAATTTAATTAAGTTTGTATTTAGTACATGTACTAAATTGACTTAGTTCGTTGTTGAAAGCCTTATCCTCTACATATTGCATTGTGCATTGTAGTGATTAAACTCTAAAATAAATGCAATATGAAAAGCACGACTTTCAGAAAATATCTTTAAACGAACTTGGCATCAAGAACTTTGATGCAAAAAGTTTCATACTTCAGGAATTGTCCACTTGAGAGATTTACAACAACTATTTTACGACAGTAAATATCTATCATAAACATCGGTTAGTTCATTCAGGTAGAGTCTCTTAACAGGACTTCGACAGACGCTTTTTCAGTTTTACATAAAGACCATGGTATTTAGATATATACCTTCGCCTTTATTACTTACTTAGTGCTGTCCCTTTCTGTTCTTGGTGAGGCAGAAATAGTAACAATAAAATGTTCGCTTGCTGATGAAAGTCCTACACGTATTAGACAGATGGTGCTTTTACGACATTCCAGTGATAGAGGTTAATCAACACCTACTGTTTTTGTTGTAAGAAATAGCTGTTCGAGAATTGAATGTATGTGAGTGACAAGAAATAAATTACACGTGGTAATAATATTTGCACCAAATGATCCTATATGTCAAAGTAACAATATTACCATGCAACAATTGAAACAAAACTGTGCATGTAACCGGTGGACAATTTGCGAATGGTTCAAACTTGAATCAAAGGTTAGAATAGAGGGATGATGAAGAATTTCATTCAGTCAATATTGCATTGGTCAAAGAACAAATAGACACGATTTTTCTTGTATTTTCTATATACTCAGGGTCGATTAAACTGAAAGAGGGACTTATATCTATTTTAATATTGCACTGTTTTTTTTTTTATTTTCACTTTTAAAAGAGTGGCGCAGAATAAAGATAAACGCAAGAAGTCATTATTTGAGTAAGTAATAGTATGTTAATTATATGTGTTTTTGGTGAATAAAGACTTAAAGTTAAAGACTATTGTTCGCTAATATAATATGTGGTTTGTTTCTTCGTGTCTACTATGGTTAAAACTGTCATATGGAATTAAGGTTCACTATAGCATACTTTCAGCAGTGTAATAAATCTAGAATACGAGAAGCATACAAATCTAAGACTTGTTATATTCCCTCATTTCATTGCATGTGTAGATTTTCTAGCTATCAAAAGTAAGCCACGAAATTTTTTCGAAAGCAACCCAACTGCAACGTATAATCTATCAAATAAATCTCTTCAGAGTTCCCTCGATGAAACAACCAGACTTAAGCATTGCAAAGATTCGTTGGTTTATGATCTTCACCTGAGTGCTTTAAGCACATATTCATTCAACTGTGGGGCACATTTGCATAAGCACAAACAATTACCGAATAACTTGCTTTGAGGTAATTCAAGTCACAGGATAATGCTTTACCCAATTTAATTGGCTATCCAATCTTTAAGATGATGAAAACAAAACCAATGCTTTACTCAAGAATGTATATGTACATGTACCAACCTGATTCAAAGAACCTCATAAGTGAAGTAAGCTGTATAATTGGCGAATAAAGAAACATAGGAGAGCTGGGTCTCGCTTTGAATCTTTGAAGATGATAAACAGATGAAGGGCATGATACAACCACTAGATTGCATGCACGTAGCTCGAAGTAGGTATGTAAGATAACAAGGAGAAAGTATGTACGACGTTGGAGTAACCTACTTATACTTAACAAGTATGGGCGGCTACATACTTGCTACTTATTACAGAAACTCTTTTCGTTTAATCTTTATTACTTACATTCCAGTCTATTTTTATGTTTGGTCAAAAATAATTATATACATTCTTTTATCTCATTTTTGCTCAGAAATAATAATACATGCATTTTTTATTTTTGGTAAGAAAAGATACATACATTCTTTTTGTATAGATCTTTTGATACATATCATACAATTATAAAATACATGAAATATTTTTAAACAATGATAGTGTAGGCCCATGATGTTGCGGAAAGTGTCCTACCTTACAGAATCGACTATTCTATCTAGTCGTTGGATTGTAATCTGAGAAATTGCACTAAAAAGTTGCACTTAAATCAATTTTAATTGTTATTGAAATAAAATACATTTATTAGTAGAATAGCAACACATTTCCAACATTTATTATAAGACTTAACAACATTGCCTTGTTATGCCTGATGAAGGCTTGTTCAAACGTAAAGCGTCGGTGTGTGTACTTCTACAGGTGTTTTGTTTACCGTGTGGGCATTATCAGCATTTTCCTTTAAAGAATGTTCAAAATTGAAATAAACATGTCAATCCAAGTAAAATGTCTCACGTGTACATGATCATGTATAAATAATAATTGTAAAAAGTCGAAAGTCTCTTTGAATGTTTTCCACAAGATATTCGAATTGGACTTTCCCAGTCATACTGTTGAGCACTTAAGTGGTCTTTTGTGTGAAGATTATTCTGATTCTCATAAACCCAATTATGATATATCGTGTAAAGTAAGTAACTGTTATATATATCAACAACATTAATAGACACTCGCAGACATTTGATTGCTTTCTAAATTTAGCTAAGCTATCGGCGATATCGATTGGCTTCCGATAATTGAAGATCACGAACAAGAAATTAAGTACAAGCTATATACATGTATATCTTGCTTTTATTGTGTAGCGCTCAATGGCTAAATCGTTTCTTGAATCAAAGATATCATTTCCGAACATATATATAATGTTTGTTTTAATCTATTTTGATTGAATCCATAGATAAAAAACGTTATGGAACAGAGCGTGGATTCGAATTTGTTTGCACAGGAAACATTAAGAAACATCAGCGTTGAATCATTATCTGGATGACCAATACGAATTTTGATATGTTAATTGTTTATATTGCTTAGTTGACAATTGTGCCAACGTTAACATGATAATGTAAGCATACGTTTAACTTAATTAAACCATTCCATCAGAGTTATTAACACATGTGCCAGTTTGATTCATGAGTTGAATTTTTATTCGTTCTTAACCTGATAAATTACAGACTTTCGTCTAAGCCTAACATTTATTTATGGCATAGTAATTCAATGAATATTGCAATGGGAGATATCAATAAAGAGTATCGGTTGATATAAATTATCAAGTTTTCAATCTCTGGAAGACACAGTGAACAGATATTATTTTATAAAATTGACAATTACTGTGAACTCATTTTATGAATCGGTTCAGGATTTTATCTTCACTTTATTTCTAGCAAACATACTTTACATAAAACAATCACTTGCTTCAGTACCAAATACACAAAGATAAAATACGATTTAATTCAAACAGATATGATTTTATGAAGCCTCATTCGTGACATCTGTTTACGCGAAAACCTAGCATTACCTAATATCAATCTTATTCCTATTCAAGAACTGTCATAACGAAATTGTGTTGACACATATTATTCTTCAATTGGACCAAAATCCATTGTGATGTGAGCTAAAATTCTTAAATCTTAAATCTTGTTCTTCAGCCCTAATGTGAGGATAGCCTTTAGCATTCAAAAGTCATAATCTTCTGATCTTACCTCTGTTGATATACAGCAGGTTTCCGGTACATTCATCAAGCAGGAAATATTTAACATCTATCTGAAAATTTGTAGCCTTTGAAACTACTTCTTGCATGAAAAGTGTGCCTGTTGTCAGCGAGGTGTTAATCGTAATTAAGTTGCCAAACTACCTTGCCATGTTTTATAAATAAGATTCAAATGCAAAATACATATTGGGATAAATTATTGATTTTCTGAAGCAATCACTGAAGCTTTCAAAACTTATGAAATGATTCCACAGCTTACAACTCTTGATCTTAAGTTAGTCTATATATCTAATAAACGTATAATCTACATGTTGATAAACAACCATTTCTAATGAACTCAGCGCGATTGCTTACTTGCTAAATTTCTTCTTTGTAAAAGCAAGCAAAGTATTCTAATCGACTTTTACATTAAACAACATTTAAGTACAGCATTGGTGTTTTGAAAACCACTGTCATTCTACCAACATAGCATTTATTTCTTGAATATCAATAAGGCTAAAATTCATTTAAAATAACATTTAGCATTCCATTGGTACTAACAATGACATTTGTGATTTTCGAACGCTAACCAATACATTTTCTGTCCCAAGAAAACAGGCCTATATACAGCAAATACAGCAACAATATATCTATCCAATGACATTACTGTAAAATGACGTCTTCTCGCATTAGCTAAACTTGTAAAATACAGCATTAAAATTGGTTTCAATTTGATATGTTCGTTAGATTTCAAATTAATCTAAATAACGTCAATGGCACAGATCGTATCAACAAGTAAAACTTTAAGAAGTTAAGGGAAGCATAGATAATCTTACATATTAGTCTAATTAGCAGTCTACATCAGTGCTAATGTGCACCCATTACTGCCACAATGCATAATGCATGTGCTGTCACAAGGGACGCTAATAATCAATGCCTTCCAGATTTCCACTTCTATGATTGATGTAGGAGGTATGATTAAAGGATTCGGTGCACAGCGGGTCTTTCATCTACGTTTTATGAGGTGGCAGATAGGAAATCCTTTCACGAGATAAACAATTACATGAATTAAAATCCGGAAGTGTTATAAGTCAAACTTCAATCTGAGGAAATGGGAATGAAAACAATATGCTGTACATGGGAATATGCCTGTCTTAATGATTACAAACTGCCAATAGGGGAAAACCTAAATCAAATCAATAAATTGGAAATGGAAATGAAACAATATATATGCTACATATACGTAATGAACTAAAGTCCGGAAGTATGCCAGTCTTAAAGACTATAAACTAGCAGTCGGGGAAAATCTTAATCAAATCAATAGATTGGAAATGGAAATGAAACAAATATGCTTTTTATACGTCATGACTAAAGTCCGGAATTATGCCAGTCTTAATGACTACAAACTGGCAGTATGTGAAAACCTTAATCAAATTAATAGACGGGAGATCAAGCTCATATGAATAAAACCGACAATCACAATTTGAAAGAGAGAGAAAAAAAGAAGCAATGAATAAGTTTCTGGATAACACCCGGAAATGAGAACATTGAAATGACGCAATAAGGAGAATACAGAACAAGAAGCATGTTTACGACATTGTCATTTGTATGAATAACATTGGAAAGGATTACTTTTCCGATGGTCATGGAAATATATCACATTTCCATATGACATATGAATCAGTATTAGCGATACTCGTATTTGAGAGATAATCGTTTGTATGAATAACGTTGGAAGGGATCACCTTTCCGATGGTCATGTTATAAAACATATATCACATTTCCATAATAACATTCACATGACATATGAGTCACAATAACCCGTACAAGACATAAGAGGAAAACGTTCGTGAATAAGGGATTGGTATATAAAAAGTATTGTATCATAAGACTTATAGAAACGGGAGTGAGTTGTTGAATTGCCAGGGGGGTGATGAATGTTTTATATAACTTGTACCAGTTCTAAAAAGTCATACTGCACACTTTCAATTGTAATTGATTCTTCACCAATCATTCTTCTTTTTCCGACAACAAGAACAATGATTTTATAGAGCAACTTAATAGTTTGAACAATTTGAGTGAAAATCGTTGAAAAGTTGAAATTGATTAATCCACTTGTGCATATATATAAATATATTTATGTTTCACCATATATCTAATAAACCATTAATGTTTTTGTAAAAGTTGAATCAGTAACGTAGAAAGACCACTGTGATAGGCAAAAACGCATATAGAGAAGTAAGGCACGCCTTTTGCCTATGATATTGAATCGTATAACGCTATAGAATAGTGGTGTTAAAATGAAACAGTAGTTCAACAAGGTCTCCTCACACCTCTCTGTTCAGCAAAGGTCCATGTCTATGTGCAACTACCATATTTGAATACTGTCTCAAATATTTTCCGAAGTCTAATGTACACATTAGAAAAAAGCCGTACAAATCTCACATCGAAATCACGTAAAGAGACGAATATGATTTTCTAACTTTTGAAACCAGGGAAAATTATTTCAGCGATAACAAATAAGTTAAGAAATATAAGGAATCCGGTGAAATGAGCATTGCTTCAAGATGGAAGAGAAGCCTCACACTACAAGACCACACGATATAGGAGCTGGTTTACTGATTGCCCATTGACAGTACTCAAGAGGTCAACATCCATCTATGATTGAAGTCAACAAGATCGAATCGCATGAAGGAGCTTGTCATCACCACTAGCACAATTTGGACATCTGGTGATGGTATTGACGAAACTAATTCTGCAGTTGTGTAAAGGATATTTGTTTGATATCCTAAAGATTGTGTATTATCAACGCTTTGGTTAAGATTAAACATTCTTTCTTTGATCAAAAAAATCAATTTTGAATTTCGGAAAATTCTACTTTTAGCGAGATACATTGTATCTTTAAAGATCAGGGTTTAATAAATCTGAATGTGATTGTAAAAGAGGAGTCCGGGGAGATGAAATTCTTTGCATCTTAAACATCCTACATCCCATTCCAATATCATAGCATATCTAATCTGGGATGCTCAACAAGTTTAACCTTAGAATTATTCAAATTCGCAGAGTTTATTGCAGACAAGCGTCTCCTACCAGCGAAAATCGATACATATTTACTGACTTCATATCGTTTAACTGAGTAATGTACTTTCTAGAGGATTTATCATATAAAGTGTATCACGCGAAGGAATTTGAAGTTTATGATACAGTTTTATCACAAAGTTTAACATCAAACTCGAAAATATTTATAGTTCAATCAATAAAACACTTTTACTTACCGAAAGTTAACCTCCTTCTCAGACACAAATCCATCACACTTATCCTCTTTAACCTGAACTTCTCCACTTAAGTAAATCTCATCAACTCGGGATAATAAATACTTTTTGGAGTTCTCGTCAAGAGGGCGAGATGGTAATTGGCTTCAGCAAGAACAATCTCGTTCTAAGTATCGTCCTAATAAGTAGAAACACAACCTACAGACAAACAGCCAGTGCCGGATGTGGAAGTCAGAGGTGTGCAGACTTTTCCTTAAAATATTGACTCCATCCTGTGCAGTCCTCCCCGTACTCAACCGCCTCCATACTACGGTAGGGTCTGACAGCGCATCCTACAACTGACTCTCGCCTCGCGCCCTGCTCTGTCTGCTTGTAGCTCTGATTGGATGAATGGATTTCATCTCGCAGAGGTATCTCGGGACAGGTTGTTTACGTTATACGCGTGTTTCAGATAATCACGCCAATCATCGCATAGTCTCGTTGCGTGTGATCGTTCCTGGAATTATTACTTGTAGTGTGCTGCTGTAATGTTATTGAATGACAATTAATTATCCTACGTGAGTGAATGACTGACAGAAGTTCTTTTCATCTTTTTTTAGAATAGATATTCTTCATTTTTGTTGCTTGTTAGAGACTAAATAACAGAAATTTGTGTTTACAAGAACAATAAATGTAAACAATTTATCTAAAATTGCTTTGATGTACAAACCCTAATTTCTTACATCAACAACATTCTCAACATTTGTCGCAATTTTCAACTGATTTATTATCATATAGCCATACGAACCGACGATAAAATTATGTTTGATGAGCAACAACACAAGATTTGATTTATCAGAATGTACCTCTATGTTTTTGGATTAGAACAATACTATGAACCCGTACCCATTTACTAAACATTAGATCAGACTGTTTTGTTTGTTCTGCATAAAATGATGAAATCGTGCCGACGACATTTTCATAGATACAGACATATCGCGCGCCCTATTTTTTTACTTTTGTTTAGCATAATTTCAAGTACAACATCAAACCATATTTAACCACTACTAAGGGAAAATCAATCCAAACGATTGGTTCATCAGAGATCACAATTGGCAAGATAACAAAAGGAAAAAACATGGATGACAACTTCTTTATACACAAATAGGAGTTATCTAGATAGACTCTTCTCTTTTGATCAAGCATTTCCCTTATTTACTAAACAAACAAGTAGTCAAGCAAATATTCCTTTTATCAAAATCGCTTCTACTTCTAAAAGGGCTCAAATCTCAAAGGAGCATTAATTGACCCGAATCGAAAGCAAAAATATCTGGATTCTCGATTTGCAAGTTAAAAGGGCTCTTTCAATAACTACCATAATGTGCTAACGAGTGTACCCCATGTGTATACATGTTTATATCTATTTACACATGATTGACTGTACGAGAGGTTATGCACCGCATGGCATGTGCAATTTATCGGAACAGGGCATGTCACGTGGTATGATTACACTGAGGTTACTTCCGGTTGCAGGATTCTATCCATAGAGAAGATTGTAAGTTCAGGTTTTATCGATTACACGTTATGGCTTTCAAAGGTCAGATTTCTGTTTTTTCAGTCCAATGATAAATAACGTGTACGATGAAATGCGTGTGGTGGATTAACGTATGCAAATGCAAGTCACTGTCATTTTATTTGTTCTCATGCATGCCTAAACCTTAAATGAAAAACAATCAACGAATGAAGTTGAATGCGTTGATGATATCTTGCTCAATCACATACCTTTGATAACGAAAGGCAAGGGGGGTATTTCACAGTTTAAGAAAATAAAACTATGATTTTATAATGTAATCATTAATGGCTTGTTATCAATTTAACGTTCAGACATGTCATATCAAATTAAGCAAATTGTGTAGTTTATGAATTTAAAGGGGCAGTAGCACGTTTTTTGATAATTTTATATTTTAAAATTTACAGTGATAATTGTAAGTTAATGTTAAATGTATTATTTTGACAGTGTCAAAAATGTCATTACACAAGTCAATCATCCATAGTTGGAGGACAAAGTATGAAGATTCACATAAAATACATAGGCCGCCATTTTTGTGTGAACACCTTTAATTCATTTTCTGTAAGAAAAAGGAATCGCATGGCTAAACTTAACGTTAAATATTTGAATTATTACTGCTCCATTTAGTTTAAATACATTGTCTTTCAAGTTGAACCATTTTTCATTTTCCTGACATCACCTTATATTCCCCCTAAAAACGTGCTACTGCCCCTTTAACGAGATAACTTTCTTGATACGTTTTACACGTTAAATTCGATATACAAGAAGCAATATGTGAAAGTAATGGGATTTCTTGGCGAAGCTACAGGGAAAAGATGCATAAATCTAGTAAACGGTTTTGGCACAAATGCACTTTACAGACAAATAAAGGTAACGATAGATAATTGGTTTTTAATATTCATAAAATCAATGTTGCTATAATATCAATAGATATACGATATAAACTGACTAGGTGTGAAACTAGTCCTGACTAGACGATGTGATATTTTAAATATATTATGTATTTGTCACACCTAGAACAACCTGTCAAGAAGGATCAGATATCGGAATTTAAAAAATTACCATTCCAATTTGGAGTCAATGACCTTTATGTTATAATTCAAGCACAGCATGTACATAAAAGAAGGTTAATGTCCTGTGTCAGCAGTTAATTGGTCCTCTGTCAAGTTAATGAGCACCTATTTAAAGGGGCAGTTTCGCGTTTTAAGGGGGAATATTAGGGGATGTCAGCAAAATGAAAATAAGTGATTCCAATTGAAATACAACGTATTTAAACTAAATGGTGAAGTAATGTCCTCTGACTATGGATGAGTGGCTTGTGTAATGAGTTTTTTAAACTGTCAAAATAATACATTAAGCATTAACTTGCAATTATCAGTAAAACAAAAAATTATCAAAAAACGTGCTACTGCCCCTTTAAAGACGAAGCGTTAACCGATTGTTGTGAAAATTATTTCAGCTCGTTGATACATAAGACACAATTTTTACAAAGATAACAACGTATCGGAAAGATATCATACAGCTATCTCAAAATTAGTCGAAAAAAAAACAACTTTAAAAAAGCTAAACGCATTAATGCAAAGAGGGTTTGAGTGAGAATTATTATTTCGGCAAAAGTCTTTTTGCAGATGATCTTTAAAGGGGCAGTAGCACGTTTTTAGGAGGAATATAAGGTGATGTCAGGAAAATGAAAATTAATGGTTCCAAATGAAAGACAATGTATTTAAACTAACTGAAGCAGTAATAATTCTAATATATAATGTAAACTTTAGCCATGCTATTCCTTTTTCTTACACTAAATGAATTAAAGGTGTTCACACAAAATGGCCGCCAATGGATTTGATGTGAATCTTCATACTTTGTCGTCCGACTATGGATGATTAGCTTGTGTAATAAGATTTTTGACACCGTCAAAGTAATACATTGAGCAGAAACTTACAATTATCAGTGAAAAAGTTCAAATATAAAATTATCAAAAAACGTGCTACTGCCCCTTTAAACCAAGGACAGTCACTATGATTTATCTACATGGACCATTAATAATTTTCTATCAATAAGACATTGGCGTTGTTATTGAGTATTATATCTTAATATTATGAGTCAGATGACATGTTTGTTGGAGCCCGATATGTGACGATTTCATCTTGAAGTAGATTTTGAAAAATGACCATGTTATCACAGGTCTTTTACATAACGAAGTCATGATTTCACAGATCTTTGACGTCATAAAACAACGATTTGAAAATGTTATGACATTTTCGCATTAAGAGTCTATAGTTATATGTAATCATTATCATGGAAACGTGAGTTAAACTTATTCTGGATGGTTAACATATCTCGCTATGACGTTCTGATAGCAAATACATCAATACTCGTTGATAAGGGTAAATGCCGGGCCATTTGGTTGATATATTGGATATCAGAAGACAATCGGGTGAGATTCTCTATATACTTTGCCGCTAATAGTGGTAAAATCGCCCAAGTGTCGCTTAACTATCATTCAAACACTCCAAATTATCTTCGTCGGGACCTATTTGGTTCAGATGAATGAATCATACATATGTACAAGCTTCGTAGATGTATAATTTCCCCGTTTAGCAGTAAAGATATTTTGTTTATTCTTTATATGACTGTTTGTGATATCTCTTTGTGAATTCGTTACTTTCTTCCTTAGATTTAAGTATGATGAATTTTATATTTTTTTTAACGAGAATTCTTAAGTTGTTTATTAGGCTGTGCTGGGTGACATCTTGTTTGTCAAAACATTGTACTATTTACATCGATTGTTTATCAAGTCAATCGTGACAGCTCAATCAGTCAATCTTTATTGTAATAGTCATAAGGCCTTAGGCTAAGTACATTACATATGAAAATATGCTAAACATATGTTTCAATGTACAAATGCGTAGAATTACGAAAAATTACTACCACTTAAACAAAAGCTTACTGGGATTTAAAGTAATTTTTCTTTATGTTATTTTCGAATGATATAGTAGAAATAATATAGCAGAAGGAATTGATATGTATCTTCAAATTCAATATTCAATTGTATACATCTATCAATCAAAAACAAAGTGATTTGCTACGATATCGTACTACAGACTTATTCTGAGCTACGTTCCTTAAGTTTGTTTACTTGGCTACATATTCTAGTGCATATATTAAGAGAATATTATATGTGCGATCATGACATACTATGTTTAAGAATCGAGGGGTTAAATATTAGTAGATTCCGAGCGAGAGCGAGGGATATACTGATATTTAGGCACGAGTATCGTACAATATAGTATTTTGTTTATTACCGTAGTCCAAAAGTTATAGAAAATACTCAAAACAGACTTCTCAGCATAGGCGGACTAGCCGCCGCCGGCCCGTATAGATTGTGACGTCATATGTGAACCGTGACGTCAAAGCATTGGTTTTAACGTGACGTCGCAACGAAAAGAGATATTTTGTCCTAGGACAACATATGAAAATATGAACCTCGATATGACTGCCCTCGTAGGTAATAACGTATAATTAGAGTGTCTTTGAGGCATCGTATTATAACGAAAACGAAATTCCACTACTTAAGTTGAGATTCATTACGCGTGTAGATATTTGTATGTCATACTAACAGTAGACAAGAAGAAAATTACCTGACAATTGGAGTGACCAAGGGTCAACATTTTAAAATCACCTTTTTCTTATTTATATCTGCAAAACCCTTCTTAAGTGATCAATCTTTCCTTAGTAAATGTGCTGAATTTTCTATCAGTCTCCATGTCAGTGCTGCTTGATTGATATCCAAACGAATCCTAAATTACATGATATTTGCACTAAGATACACTAGCAAGTGAACAAACCTAACGTGAGCAGCTGTATACTTTAAAATTTATAATCAGGCAACGAAAATCCTATTCTTGTGTTTTCCAGAATCATCTATATGGAACAATTTTAAGTCAACTTGGTAATTGTCTGTAAAACGAAAAAAATGTTTTGAAAATTGTTGTTGAATGAATTTACTGGCTGTCTTAACTGTTATGAAAATGTTCTTTTAAACCTCAAACCAGTATCAAAGCCAAAACACACATCAAAATGATCGATGATCTTTAAATTTAACATAGAATGTTAGATAAAATAATCATGTGTAATAACAATAAATCCCGTAGCTTGAAAATTTCCAATTATCTTACTATGTTCCTATAGAATTGTTAAAAAAACCCATTTGATTCAAAAGAAAATAAATGATATTCTGCATTGAAACATATATAAATGTTTTTTGAAGACACAAAACGCCATTATTTAACAATCATATTGAAATGGTCATCGTTTTTTTGAAAGAGTTCCTTTGAAGTCTGCGTTAAAAGAAGATAATTTACTTTAATAGATAACATGGCAATGCACAAAAGAGATTGGATTATTTTGATCTTGACAGTTTTATCCTTTAATTACACTAAAGCCATTCGAAAATGATGTTATTCAGTTCTCAAACAAAGCAAATCTGTTCGTTCGTTTTCCATACAATTGAATAACATTTTGTTTTCCATACAATTGAATAACATTTTGATTTGTCTGCTCGTACAATACCAAACCATTTACTCGTTTCATAAACATGTTATTAAACGAGATGTCGTAACATAGAGTATTCGCTATTTATAAAGGACTTATAATGAACTCTGACAGAATTGGGTGATGTATTGAAACTGTAGATACTAGATCGAGTTTCACAAGTTGACAGATTTGTGCTACTGATCTGCATTGATCAAAGTGAAATTGGAAGCATTAAATTTTTTCAAATCGTTGAGTTAATCGCCAATTATTTATCATTTAGCATTGATATACTGATCGTTTTAAAGAATATTTGTAAAGAGTTACTTTGAAGTCGGCGTTAAAAGAAAACAATACTTTAGAAGATAACATTGCATGCAAAGAAAGAGATTGGATTGTTTTGATCTTGACAGTTTTATCCTATAATTACACTCAAACCATTCCAGAATGATATGTAATTATAAAAACAAAGCGATTTGGTTCATTCGTTCTTCATACAATTAAAGAATACTTTCATTTGTTGTTTTCTTCTTTTAGAGGGAAATCTTCCATTTAGATGAAAACCTAGATTTGAATCTTTTACACAAAACTCGAAAGTCGATATCGAACATTACACTGTTCTAGATTCTGTATCAATCCAGGTTTATATATAAAGCTTAGACTTGTTAGGGAGGTTTGATTTTGACATTTCAACATTTCGTACATGAACAAACGCATCATTAGTGAAAGTTTCAAATTTGATGTGTATTCTTAACGTTCCTCTATCGAACCAAAGACGCATTTCAATAAAATCTCATGATAAGGTATTAGAACAGGTATTCCAAAGTTCCAAAGTCATGATTAAAAACGGTGATCGCAGAAAGATATAAAATCATGGTCCATTATGCTAACCTTGTGCTAATCACTTCATTCAAATTTGTTTAAGAAGGATGGCATATTTTTCAAGCAAAGAAATAAATACTGTCATTCTAGAAGAATTTATCTTACCTGCGTTGAATTGAAAAACAGCAGTTGCTATGATGTCAAATAGATTAAACTTAAATTAACTTTGAACCAAATGAACATTAAACTAAATTAAAGGCTGCTGACACTTCATGATCATGTATTTTTACTGGGGATAATTTGTCAAAGAATAAATTTCTTGAGACAACAATTCATGCAGCACATGTGTTTTAAAACAGCCAACAAATCAAAAGTATCTGTTCCTAAGGAATGACATTGTGTATTTTTGCACAAAACATACATGTATGCTTATCAAAATTAATTTTAAAATTACAAAAAAACGACTATTCCAAAACAACAGAATTTGTTTTGGGGGGAACAAAATGATAGCGTTTCTGTTTGACACTAGTTATTGACATAAGGTTACAATTTCAAACTCAGTTGTACCATACAAAATTAGTTATAATTATGTAGGAAGTTTCTATCAGATGTTGTTTCTCTCACATTCTGCATCATACTAAAGGATTTCAGGACTGTCAGCGAAAATATTCAATGCGTTGACTTATGCGAGTAGCATTATGACAAATGCCATCAAATGCCATCCTTACGGCCTTAAATCATCTATTAATATGTGTCTTATACATAACACACGAGCAAATTATGCTTGGTCTTACGTGGGAAAATGACAAAGATACGATGTGATATATCAGACAGATTATAATTTATTTATAAATCTTGTTCTATCCAATATTCTAAGGAGCTTTTGATTCACGAGTTCATATAAGGTATTGAACTCATATTTTAAGAGTGCAAATATGCAGTTCATTGTTCATATTTATTGTATTATTTCCACTGAAAGTGTTTTTTTCACAAATTTGGTAATACAAATTTTACAAACACATTTACGCATATTCTCTCTTTTCGTATTTCTATATACAATTATCTTTCTGAGGTTATGGCGGAAAGCATGATCATTTTCTTTAACAAATTATTTGCAGACTAACCTGGATTATCTGCTTAATTTAGAGTGTCATATCATATCCGTGTTTTGTTTATGTTTGTTGTAACAAATGTATGTGTTTAGTAAGAATTGTGTAAATCATTTCAGATTTGGTGTCATAGTTCTAGCATTGTTTTATAAATGTTCTGTGTTCTTACGTTTGTTAATCTTTTTTCAACTTAATTCAAGGATGCACATCATGTACGATCATCTGAGAAAAATAGATCTTAATTACAGTTAAACTGTACTAAAGTCTATTGATTCATATTTTCAATATCGTACAGAAGTACTTCTTCACTATATAAGATCAGCTATTTGGATAGTAATAACTTTTGATTTATATATGTATCTTTAATATACTGCCTGCCAAAGAAAGTACAGACCAAATTTGATATGCAAT
Organism: Steromphala cineraria; assembly: GCA_916613615.1. Lineage (NCBI taxonomy): Eukaryota > Metazoa > Mollusca > Gastropoda > Trochida > Trochidae > Steromphala > Steromphala cineraria. The sequence continues at coordinate 12,510,625 of OU744730.1, forward strand.
ATGTGTGTTTTTCAAATAAAAGTAATTCAAGTTTTTGACATCCTAATTTGAAACTAAAATCAATATTCTTAGAAAACTTCTAAGTGGCTAGGCTTTGATTCTAATTGGAAAATCAAATATATTTTTTCAAAATTCATTTTGATATAACACGACTTTTCAAGCAAATAGAAAACATATTCTATGCAAGTTTGTGTTTTTTCAAATACGCCATAATCAAACGCAACTCTTTGTTTTTCATATAAAAAAAACTCAAAACAAACTGTGCCGTGTATTTTTCTTTTGCCCGGTAATCTATAAATATAGTCATTTTACAGTTTCGTTGATTATTCAAAAGTTACATTCAAGTATAAAGAAAATTCTTCTTTCAATGAAACCAATCATAAATACAATAAAATATTTGTTTATTTAAGCCCCACTCCGTGATTTTCTACACTAATTGTTATACTTTGAAACAAACCTAGGTGGCATCATTCTTGATATGACATCTAACATATCCCCCTCCCCCTCCTTCTCAAACGACACCTATATGACAGTCATATACTCGTTTAAGCCAAATTCACACTCCCAATTTACATAGATACTAGTCATATAAACTATCAACTATCAACTATCACTACAGTTTTTCTTTACTAACCACGACTTCTAACCTTCCTAAAGTTACTATAAAATCTCGTCTGACTCTAAAATGACATTTTCCTGGTACGTCTTAATCAAAAGACCTCATTGATAAAGTTTGGCATGGGTGACCCTAAATAACTCGCAGAGTTGCTTTTTAATATGAATGTACAATACTTCGACATCTTAATCTCGACTAATATCAAATTTCTGAAAACATGTAAGCTTGTATCAATACATATATACATGTATCTATATATCCCTAAAATTACATTAACCATGTGGCAAGTTTTCATAAATCATCTCATTAAGATTTAGTTTACTGTTTACTATACAATCTTTTCAAACCAGTACAACAGTATGAAAAACAAATGTACTCAATTTCGTACGTAACACTTGTCATGAAGTCATAAAGTCGTATACAGATATTTGCTTGATACATGCATGTGGCACTGTATTTTCCCTTCCGGTTACTTGAACAGTACAAATATTTTACTTTCATTGAAAACTATTATTCATTTTGGGGATATATGAACAAATAACTTTTCTATGATATGATTCAGTGCCGTTAATTGACAGGGATAAATAGAGGATATTAAACCTTCCATTAATTACTAGTTTGATAACAAATCATTAATGAGTTGCCCTAAAAATCCAGCAAATCCGTGCCTACACAATGACGTCACAACCACACACTACTGTGACGTAATTATTCAATTGTACATGTGTTACTACACTTGTTTGATATACCATATTAATTTAAACTGCGAAATCTTACATGGGCGAGTAGTAAAATGCAGATATATGCTTGATACATGCATGTGGCACAGTATTTTCCCTTCTTGATAGTGGATCAAGGACAGCCATTTTACTCCCTTTAAAGGGCCAGTAGTACCTTTTTGGATTATCTTATATTTTTAAAATTTTCACTGATAACTTTAAGTTATTGCCAAATGTATTATTTTGATAGTGTCAAAAATTATATATTATTTATATATATATTATACAAGCCATTCATTCATACCGAGAGGACAAATTATGAAGATTAACATGAATTCAATTGACGGCCATTTTGTGTGAACACCTTTAATTCATTTTGTGTAAGAAAAAGGAATCGCACGGCTAAACTTACAGTATATGTTTTAACTATTACTGCTCCATATAGTTTGACTACATTATCTTTCAATTGGAACCATTTATTTTCATTTTTCTGACATCACCCTATTTCCTCCCTAAAAACGTGCTACTGCCCCTTTAAAAAACATCTTTACAAATTATTATTCCTTTGGGGAAATATGATCAAAACTGTTTTAAACCTTCCAAAAGTAACTCTTATTATGATAAAAACTGTTCTTAAATATGCCACAGTCTTTAATTGACAGGGATAAAATTGGAGTTGACGTCAATGGTGACCATAGCACTGGCGAGAAGGTTTATTTAAGAGACAGATATAGGGTTGTTGGAGATTCTATATAGGAACATCTAGAAATCTATAAATGTGGCTTAGAATAATCTCTGTTTTTTAGGGTCAATCTTCATTTTACCCTCATCTGATTTTTTTGGGTTTAACAATATATTCTTTCATATATCAGAGTCAGATATGAACGCACAACTTCTTTATTTTATTTTATTTAAAATCCATAATCACCTAGTTTAACATATACAGAATATTAGTTCAGGTTCACCCGTGACGTTATAATCTCTACAGAACGCCGGCGGCTTGTTCGTCTATGCTGTGAAGTAGATTTTACTTTAATCAGTAGAAGATATATTGGTGGTATTTTCTTTAATTGACACTCGTGCCTTCATATCAGTATATTCCTCGCTTTCGCTCGGAAAATACTATTATTTAGCCAATCGTTTCGTAAACATAGTATGTCTTGGTCACTCATATAATATCCTCTATGTATTTAAACGTTCACTGTATACTTATCGTCATGGCCAACCGCCACAAACCAAAATCATAAGTACTCAAATCAGAAGCACGATGAGGTATAAGGGGTTGGTTCATTCAGATTTCATTTAGATTGGTCCATGTGTGAATTAATGCAACTATAGCATTTTGTCCTATTCATCATTGGCCATATGAGGCACATGATTATTAAGAACTCAGGTGATCACTCAAATTGGGTCTTCAATTCGATTGACTGGTTACTTTAACTGCGTCAATTAGAGCGATCCCCTTGCCACCATGATATTCCAGAAATAGCCTGTCCTTAGCTATCTCATTCTAAATGTGACAGATCTTAAAATATGTCAGAAAGGGTTTCTTAATATTTCAACAGGTTACAGAACCTACTTTAGATGTCAGAGAGATTGACACTCTTTATTTCTTTATCACAATTGCATAAGAGGCAGAGGAACAGTCTATCCAATATTAATTGTACCAATGTCAACCAAAAATATGAGGGCCGACAGGAGCGATCCGTACATGGAGATTTGATATTGCTGTAATAGTGAATGACACAATAGTTCTCTTCCAAATATTTGATTTATATCATATTTGTTTAAGTGCCCGCCTAGGCTAATGCAGTACCTGTTGGCTTCAAATAAGTTAATATTGTATTGTTTATAGTTCTCATGAATTTTTAGTGGGAAAGATCACCAATCTAATTCTTTAAAAGGCAAAATATTTATAACAACATTTGCTAAAACATCGTTGAAATTACCCTACCAGTGCAATTCATGTGAACAGCTCATATACAAACAACTATGTGGTAGACTTTAGTGTGATCCGAATTGTGCTACTTTATCCCAGCACATGATGCCAATCCCTAGTAACATGAAGTTGACTTGTGTCTTTTTAATACTAAGGAAGTGAAATGTCTAGTTTGAAGGTAAGGAAAAGTTCCCATCCATCGTAAAATAACCCAATGAGTTGTTTAGAACACAAATGTAAAACTTCACCATAGGCTTCATGTGACTGAGAAATTGTGACTGTTACTGAAAAGCTTATCGAGTTTTAATTGTTACGACTATGAAGGTAAGAGGATGCAATTGTGAAAAAAATGACCTTGCTGCGCTCTTGTCAGTCATAGGTAACTAAAGCAGTGAGAAGGACAGCAACGAGTTGATAATGTTTAATTGGTCACATAACTAGTATACATGTAAGTTTAACGTGTCATATCAATTAAGACAATCATGTTCATAACATACCTAAAACATATGAAAATGTTAGTGAAATATTCTGTTGATTTTCGTGTTGACGATACACTTTTTTAAATCACTCTAATGTAACAAGGTGTGTTTGGGGAGATGGGCGTAAGTATAAAACTTGTTTTCTGATTAAACATTTGGATAATATATATGCAGGGAAGCTTCAAAACAATAGCTTAAGTAGGAAAAAGAGAAGGTCCAATTCTATCTCATTGATACAGGCACATATCTCTGGCAAAGTTAAGAAATACTCTCGAAATAAGGTTTAAGTTTTTCTGTATAGAAATATTCTGGAGTATCTACTTGATGAGAAATGCGTTCAAAGAAAACAGCTTGATAAATCCTACACAAATCATGTATCTTTAAGATTTAATCATTATTTTTGTTACACAGGCAAACATGTCAAATATTTCCACATCAGGGAACATGCTTAGCAAACCAAGAAAACTTTTCCTTCCTTTTCCTTGAACTTTTCACGATTATTTGTAACATTATGTACTTGACTGCCAGTCTAAAGTTTGCTTTTGCGCTGTTGTGTATTACCACTTTACAAGACCCTAGCGTTCTACAAGCGATTGCATAAAAAGATAGATAGATAGATAGATAGATAGATAGATAGATAGATAGATAGATAGATAGATAGATAGATAGATAGATAGATAGATAGATAGGTAGACATAGGTGATCGTCATAGTTCTGACAACTGATAAAACAAATGGTATATTGGTATTTTTTTAAAGTTTGGCATTACTTGGCATGTTAGGTGAACGGACATAAGAATCAGGGATAACAGGTGGTAACCAATATTCAAGTTGGAACTCGGCAAACTTGTCTGCAGAAGAAAACTACATGCAATAAATTTTCCATGGCTTCAGTTGATGCTCGAAAGTTTCCCCGCAATGCATAGTCACAATACCCTACGGGCTTTCTCCCTTCAATAATACTAGCAGCTTTTTAATAAGTTAAATACTCATAAAAGCTTTGCTTAATCCAAATCACCTCGCCTCACCTCAAGCTGGTTTGCTGTGAGATTCATCATGTTGAACAGAACAGAACAGAACAGAACAAAACCGAATATAAGTTTAATTAAGATTTGGTTCAATAAACCCTCATTATAATACACAAATATATTTATAGGATATCTAACGAACTTTCACTTTCATTTCAGGTTTATGTCCCAAATGAAATAATTTTGCTTTGTCACGAGCCTTTGCAAAAGTATTTCACAAGGAACATAAAGTTGATAGAAAGGGGAACGAGTTTTGTGTCCTATTTATTACCAGCTTGCACACGATTTATTGATTTGTTAAACAACTTTTTATTGTGTGGAATAGCGGATGAATCACAGCCTCAAAGATTATTTCTTAATACTATCCTACGTTAATTTTTTTTGTCAAAATATGTAACGACCGTCTTAGAAGTAAGATTGATTATGATTATCGATGTTGAAACGCGCTTCAATTTGGTTACATGTTGTCAAGAGTATTCAGTTGTCTTTATATCCTAAACGTAATAAGCAATCATTATGCCTTTCTGGTACGACACGGAGGAAATTCACTGAGAAAATAATGCTGAATTTTAACCTTTTGTTTTTATAGATGAGCCCTAAGATATCCGTTCGATTTCATTTGTCCTCCGATTATTCCTTGTCAATGCGGTTGGTGGAGATTCATAAGATAAACTGAAGTGTGGATATTGTCGAAAGTTCATCGCTAGCCAATCAAATCACTTTAAGGTGTTATTAGCCATACGTATCATAACACATTGTTATGAACCATTTACGAAGTACCACGTTGGCAATAATAGTATGTATATACTTTATTTGATTTTTTTACTACACAGCTTCTTTGAAGGTAACTTTACGTTACATATTTGAATTATTACTGCTCCACTTGGTTTAAATACTTTGTCTTTCAATTGGAAGCATTCATTTTCATTTTCTTGACATCACCTTATACAACCCCTTAATACGTGCTACTGCCCCTTTAAAGGGGCAGTAGCACGTTTTAGGGGGAATATAAGGTGATGTCATGAAAATGAAAATGAATGCTTCCAAATATAAAATGTAAAGTTTAGCCATGCGAATCTGAGCTTATCATGAATGGCTGTAAAAAAAGTTCCATCAACCAATCAAAATGAGAGATATTTTTAGAAAAACTGTAAATCCAAGGATCATTATGCACCCTTTGATACCTGATTGTTTAAGAAAATATTACTTTCAGTTACAAATAAGGACTAAGTTCCATTTAAGGTTTGGTTCCCTATAATTAAAGGCCATCATAATGGATACCTACTCATATTTAAATAATTTTAGATATGTTTTAACATGTGTCACAATAATAGTTATACAGATGGATCACTTCAAACTAAATGACCTCCAGAAGTAAAATAAATGATAAGTGCATGGACATCGCTTAAGTATATACATAATGTCTATTGAGACTGTACCAAATTATCAAGAAGGTATGGGTTCACCTGTGAAACTGTTACTTACTCGGCAAAAGAGGGAGAAGTGAGTTTCCTTTGTAAAATCATATATGCTAGCAAATAATTTCATCATGAACCATGCATAAGGTGTTGATGTTTATAATCTTGATAACATCATAAAGGTTTGCTTTTGCATAGTCAACTACTGTCAACTTACATCACAGCTTCTTATTTTCTTGATTCAATGAGAACAATCCCCAGAAAAGAAGAAAAGCATGTATCACCTTATGACGTCACCTTTAGTTGTTAATTTGTACTCCATTTGGAAATGTTTAAAAAAAGTGTTTTATAATTCATGGCATATATTTTGCTCATATAATTTTCACTAAAAAACACGATTTCTCACGTTTGTCTTAGTTTTTACTTTTTGTGTAATTGATGTGTCATGCCAAATTAAAGATGAATGTTTTACATGATTTCAAAATTCAATTCAATATTTTATAAATGCAATATATTTACCTTGTCATTGGTTCGCTGTGAGCGTCGATTTCATAAACACCCACGTTTTTTTCCGGTAGAATGGATTATCTAAGGACTACAAGGCCACATATATTAGAGACACTGGAAGATGTCAGGTGATACAATCCTTCACAAAGAGAAAGGTCTGCCTTTGTTGTATGTGTCCTGTCTTTTAGAATACAAAACAAAAGAAAATATCGCTTTGTGGCATGGCTTCCTTCATTTACACTCGACTCGAGTTTTGTTTTGTTTTCATTAGTTTTAGTTAATGAAGCAGGAAAACTGAAACTAATTATATGTATACCGTAGAACGTAAGCACTGTTTGTGGAAACCATAATACATTATTGGTTGATGCCCAAAGGCATCAACCTTATAGAACTGTTGATATTTTCAAAGGGAAGCCGCGCCATTCACATGTGATGTATCCAAATCAAATGACCAATGAACAGAGTTGTAGCAAAAATGTATTACGTCACCATGTGGGTAATACAAAATATTTGGCACATTAAACTGTGGAATATGATTTCACTTTAAATGTTATAAACTACCGTCCAAAAGAAAGTATACCATCACTTTGACACTACACTGTATGTGTAGCAATCTGTTATTTCTATCTGTTTATTTCCGAAACGAAATGAATGCTTTGATTTTGATGCTACCCCACTTCCAAATATAACAATCTTAGCTTTAGAGATATTCACATCCATTTTCCAGAGTTCACACTAATCATGAAATCTATCCTGTGAATATTGAAGTTTCAACGGAGTTTCTGCTAGAAGTACGGTATCGTCGGCATATAAAAGGATGAAAAGTTTGATACATGAATTAATTAACTCATCATTAGGGTTATCAATTGTAAACCGTTACAACCTTGCTGAATTAAAAAATCGTCTAGATCATTTTAAAAAATGAGAACCATAACCTCCTTGACGCAAACCACGAAAGCTTGAGAAATATTTGGATTGTGCTTCATCAACAGTAATACAAGACTTTATATTACTGTACATATTTTTTACTAAATGAAGGAATTTTCCGTCAATATTATATGTTAACAGTTTTTGCCATAAACCAACTCACCAGACATTATCAAATGCTTTAGTAAAGTCGATAAAGGCACAATACAACTTTTTCTTAGAATTCTTGAGAATTAGTGAAAGCAAATGGAGTGCAAATATATATTGTCAACTGTTGAACATTTTTCACGAAAACCAGCTTGTGCCTGTGATAATATATTATTTGACTCGAGGAAGATATTCAGTCTCCTGTTTAATACAGATGTAAATAATGTTCCAACAAAACTCAGGATAGTTATTGGTAGGTAAGAGTTAGGATCAGCTGTATCACCTTTCGTTTTATAAATAGGTCTTATAACACCAGTTAGCCATGCCTCAGGGATATGACCTGATGATGATACTAGATTAAAGAAAGAGACATAAAAACATCCCATAATATCAAATGAATCTACTAGGTATTCATTTTCAATTAAATCTACACCACTGCTTTTATTTTGTTTCAGGGATTTAATTGCTTTCTGGATTTCTTCAAAAGTAATGTCGCAGTTAAGACATTCATTATCATACATTATGGGCTGAGCTTCTGGGGGGAATCTTCGGGCAAATGATTATTTTCGTTTAATTCTTTGAAGAACGCATAAAAATCATTGAGACGTCAACAGGGAAATGGAAATCAATCATTAATCTTTACGGGCTAGATAGTATCGACATGGAAATGATAAATAAAATGCCAACAGGTAGGTTAACAGGAGATGAGACGTAACAACACCTTTACCTGTCTGTCACGAGCCCATCGGGCCTTTCAGGAGTAATTAACGAAAATCGCAAAGCCATACACGTACAACACACAAAGAAATATTTGAAAGATGTTAAAGTAAATTGGCTTGTCTTGTGGAAATTAAATAGTCAGATGGTTTTAATTGGTTATATCATAATTGAAAAGTAAATTTTACGTACATGTACATGTAGATAAATTGACTAAATTCCCCCCCAAAAATACAATTCAGGTTGAAATGACTCAGTAAGTCGAGTCGGGCAGTGCATATATATAGATATATTTGTTCAACCCTTTATCTATATCTAAGCCGAACAAACTTCTAAATGATTAATGATCTCTAAATTTCACATTAGGATAGATAGATTTATCATGTGTAACGGAAGCTTTTAAATTACCCATTTCCCTACATGTATTAAATGGTTAAAAAGTCATTTGATACAAAAACATCCTTTATGGAGAATAAACGATATTTTGCATTGAAAAATATGTGAAATGTTGAGATGACACAAAAAAGCACTTTATTAATCAATCAAAATTGAAATATTCATAGTATATTTAAAAGAGTTACTTTGAAGTCGGCGTTAAAAGAAGATAATTTACTTTAATAGATAACATGGCATGCAAAACAGAGTTGGGATTGTTTTGATCTTAACACCGTCCTCCTATAATTGCAGCCATTCGTGAATGATATAATTCAATTCTAAACAAAGCAAATCGGTTCTTTCGTTCTCCATACACTAAAATAAGATTTTTATTTGTTGCTTTCTTTTTTAGTGGATTAGCTTTCGATGAAAGCCTTTAATTGGAATTTCCTTTACATAAACCAATAGTCGATAGTTGACCATTGCACTAATCTACAATGTATATTCTATAACAATCAATATATTCATACAACTTTTTAAGGGAGATTTTATTTGATATTTTGATACTTTGTCAATGAATGAACGCATCATTATTGCAAGTTTCAGATTCGATTTATTTCTTTAACGCTTCTTTAAAAGTCTCATTATTGACGTTCGTGATCGCAGAAAGTAATTACCCAATGGTGCATTATGATATTGTACATGATTCTACCTTATTCAAAGCTGAACATTGCATATTCTGAAAACGAAATGAGAATATAAATTTTGGGTAAAATTTCATATCGACAAAATGATGTATTCCTCTCATAGGTCCACGGAAATAACAAAATATACCCGTACCCGTATACAAAAAGGAGGAAATTTAAAAAAAGAATTTGCAGTAAATTACCGCAATATAGAATATTAGTCATTAGCTAGTAATAAAAAAGAATTCACGATTGACTGAACAAAATGGCGTCATAGATCCTGAAAATTTAAACTTATATCAGACCATATCAGACTCATCTTTGATATCGATTTTCAAACTGCAGCATTTGCTGTCCGCATCATTCAAAGCGTAAGACCTATTAGTACAAGAATTGTCACGAGTAGTCTGAAGATTTTAACATCAGGCCAAGACGTTCAGAAATCTGTCCAGTTCTGTTGTTTGCAACGTCAGCGAGATGTATGTTTGTTTTGCTGTAGCCAGATTTTAAATTGTAAACCGAGAGACTGAGAAAATCTTTTGTCTTCAAACGAGTCTCGTTTTTAGTCTTCATTTCGTTATAACAATGGCATTGGAGGCAGAGAAACAACTAACAAAACATTTATTTTACGAATGGCAAGTATGAGATTATATGGGTCTAAAGGAGTACTTTTTACATGTATATTTATATTTCTGTACCCGCAAATGATTTCAATGACACAAGACGTTTTCTTTGAGAAATCTTAGTGATATCATCTAGATTTTAAAGTGTCCGCCTAGCCAAAGGCAGTATCTTTGGGCTTCAAATAAGTTTAAGTTCTATTTCTTTATGTTTATAGTTCTCGTGATTTGTTCATGTATAAACAATTACCAACTATATTCTTTATAATGCAGAATATTTCAACAAAATGTGCTAAAACTACATAAAATTACTTTACCAGTGCAATTCATGTGAAAAAAATCTACTATGTGATGATCCATCCTAAAATCTCCCTGTGAGTAGTTAACGTCAAAATGTAATACTTCGCCATAGGTTTCGTTTGACTGAGAGGCAGTGACTGTTTCTGAAAAGCTTACAGAGTTTGAATTGTGATGATTATGTAGGTAAGACTACGCAAATTGTGAGAAAAAACAACAACATTGACATGCGCTGGTCAATCAAAGGTAATTTTAGCAATTAGAATGACAATTTCGAGTTTTTTCGATAATGTTTAATAGGTGACATAACTAGTATTCATGTAAGTTTAAGGTGTTATTTCGGTTGTAAGGAAAGTATACGATATATGGATTTATTTTCGATTTTCTTTGAAAACCTTTTCACCACGTTTGCTATCATCCAGTAAGTCAATCATGTTAATATCCAAGCTAAAACAACATCACGGAGTGGTTCTTTAAATAATTTATGTCATTCTTTGGCTTCTTTGGTACCAAAGTTTTGAAGAAGATTTTGATTAAGGTTTTGAGAAGTTCTTTTAATGTAAAATTTGGATTAACCTACTCGATATAGAACATACATTTTAAATTTTACACATAGTGAAGTCTATATTCATAAACGTGGTCGAAATATTATTCCTATTAAATCAAATGCAGAAAAGTGTATTTGAGGAGATGGGCCTTAGTTTATAACGTGTTTTCTGATTAAACATAGTAGATATACACACGCTTAAGTAGGAATAATGGACGATACAATCTTATCTCATTAATACAGGCACATATCTCTTTCAAATCTGACATTAAAAATACTCCCAAAATAAGGTTTCAGTAATACTTTGTAGAAATAATATGGAACGTCTATCTATAGCTGCAGCAAAACAGTAAGATTATCACTTGATGAAATATGCTTCAAGGAAAACAGCATGATAAATCCTACTCTTTTCATTTCGTTTATTTAAAACTTTATATCTGTTACACAGGCAAAATGTCAAATATTTTATCCTACGGAACTTGCGTTGCTAACAAAAAAGTCCTTGGCATTACTCACGATTAATGATTTTACGGAACGGGCAGTCTGAATCGTGGAAGAGATATATATAGGGCTCTTGGATTGCATTACCAGATGCTATCGCTCTACAAATGTTTATTAAGATACATGGATGGATGGTGGGAGGAATTGAGGATGGATAGATGGATGGATGGATGGGTAGATAGGTGCTCTGCATAGTTCTGACAGCTGATTAATGAAATGGTGTATTTATATCTATATCTAAGTTTGGCATCACTAGGCATGTAAAACGAATATCAGCTTCAGATGGTTAGAAAGGGTCATACTGACATAGGAATCAGGAGATAGAGACAATGATCATTATCATTGTCAGATTTTTAACCGCTATTAAACTGGGTTTGGAATCCCGCCAGGGGCTCGGCTAATTTGTCTGCAGAAGAGAACTGCTCTACACGCAGTAAAGATTGGGTGCACTGCTTCACTGAAAATCCAGCGCAGTACAATCCATGGCTCAAGCCGATGCTCGCATGATTCACTGCATGTAATGCACAGTCATAATAATGTTGAGGGCATTCTCCCTACACCAATACTAGCAGCCGTGATATAAGTGAAATACTCATGAAACCCCCAAATCACCTCACCTTGCTGTGATATCCGTCATATTGGGCCTGTAAACATGGATTGTCTGATTAAGAACAGGAAAGAACAAAACACATGTTTGATTCAGATTTGGCTTCCATGAAAACCTCATTGATGCTGAAAATATATCAAAGTGGTTGATGCGGAGCATGGATTATCACAATGATACATACACAGATTTTAATCTTTTACTGCATAATATATATTTAATTAGACTGTAACAGTTTAATTGACTGATGATTTTAATGACAATCCCAAAATATCCTACCATCTACAAACTATTTGAATCTGAGAACTTTTACACACAAATAAAGTGAAATATGTTTATTAAAAATCGCTTTAAAGGGGCAGTAGCACGTTTTCTGATAATTTTATATTTTAAAATTTTCAATGATAATTGTAAGTAAATGCTAAATGTATCATATTGACAATGTCAACAATCTCATTACACAAGCCAATCACCCATAGTCAGAGGACAAAGTATGAGGCTTCACATAAAATCCATTGGCGGCCATTTTTGTGTGAACACCTTTAATTCATTTTTGTAAGAAAAATGAATCTCATGGCTGCACTTAACGTTTTATATTTGAATTATTACTGCTTCATTTAGTTTGACTACATTGTCTTTCAATTGGAACTATTAATTTCATTTTCCTGACATCACCTCATATTCCCTCTAAAAACGTGCTACTGCCCCTTTAAAGGAAATCGATAATTAATGGTTTCATTTGAAAGACAATGTATTTAAACTAAATGGAGCAGTAATAATTCAAATACATAACGTAAAGTTTAGCAATGCCATTCCTTTTCTTACACAAAATGAATTAAAGGTGTTTACACAAAAATGGCCGCCAAAGGATTTTATGTAAATCTTTATACTTTGTCCTCTGACTCTGGATGATTGGTTTGTGTTATGAGATTTTTGACACTGTCAAACTAATACATTTAACATTAACTTACAATTATCAGTGAAAAATTTAAAATATAAAATTCTCAAAAAACGTGCTACTGCCCCTTTAACTAGTATCTCTTTGTACATAAGGCTAGCGACCAATTCTTTTTATCCTCTGTAACAGATACATGTATCCTTATTCTGTGAAGCGAAAATAATTGTATTAGAGTTAATTTTCCGTCAAGTCATGTAAACATTTGATAGTGATATCACTTCTATAATTTTTACTCCTTGAAATATGTATTACATTGTAACGGAATTCTATACATATTTTATATATATTTATCATATTGATGTCAACAGCATTAGTTCGGTCTGTTTACTAGGAATAAGAACGAAGAACATTAACATATGGTTGGGAATATAATGAACACAACGATCACATTACATTGGAACAGATAAACTAATGTAGAAATTAAAGTACATGAGCTAAAGAGCTGTTCCCGAACAGTAAACAATCTCCAAAACGCAGCAAGTTGTTGTTGTTGGCCAGAATGTCTATTTCAGCTCGTGCATCTTGTTGCACGTGCTTACCGACTTGGACTCTGTGATTTTTGAGTCACACTCACGCTGTTGGCCGTCGGGGCAACATGTGTGATTTTCAATTGCTTTAAATGAATTTTTAAGCTTGGGTTTATATTGAATAAGCCTCCAGTTTACACTTGGTGAAATAATGTAATTACTAACGCAAATTATTGTTGGAATTTGACCATTATTGTATATATTGTAAATATTGAGCTGAGGGAAAAATTAAATGGTATTTGATGAAATTTATCCATTTATGTTGTCCTTTTAAATTACAGGAGTGAGCTGCACTCCAGTACATACAATGTACCTAAGTCGGGTTTCCATATGTATTATTTACAATTACAACTATATCAGGTTGTTTACGTCGAGAGTGCAAAATAGATAAAAGTCTCATTCTTCAACCATTTACAACATTATAAAGCACCGGGTATCATGCTTATTGAAATTTTTATTTCACCTATGCCTTAATTAAAGAAAGTATTTTGATATCATATAAACTAGATGACATAAAATTCGTTTAAACTACTGCAAATAATGTATCGTAAATAAACAATAATCAATACATATGCATATATACATATACATGTATACTTTCCTCCGTACTTCAGGGTAGTTACAGATCCCCAAATTAATATATTATTGAAATTATTATCAACATTTCTTCAAAGCCATACTATTTCAATAAATGAAAAAAATATTTCAAATCAATTATCTGTGCTGAGTTTCATCAACTTACATTTACAACATCTTAATTTCTGACACGGCCATATCGATTGCATAAAATGTGTCAATATTCTTTGAATTTTTCAACAATTGCTCTTACTGATTACATAATTAGTGTAACCGGGATCAATAAATTGATCAGTTTGCAATAATCAACCGATTCCGAAGATGATTCAGAGCATAATTCCGGGACAACATTGAACAGAAAAATCTGCTTATCTAAACAAACAAATGGATTTTCGATTTAACCTTTACACTACGAACAATCACAACCTTAGTGTCAAATCAAACAGATATAAAGTTGGTTTGTTTTAGATATGCACATATAATCTTAAGAACAATGTTTATTGACTCAACAGCGCTAAAGTACTGAGACCACAGCACAAACAAAGTGTGTCCAATTCAGTAAATGTGTTAATAACTTTAATAGCAACAATGCACGAGTGTTATATCGACCCCTATTGGCATGATCGATTATAGCGGTTTTCCATTTATCAAGTTTCGATACAATATCTCCTTTGGCTTCACAAAAGTATTTAGCCAAGACGTCAGAATGGCAGCATCCTGTCTCCGGGTACGAACGTTACGCTAACTCCACTAATCTGTACCCTGGGATCAGAAGCTAGATTCGCTGGCGCGGCCTGACTTGGGATACAGCCAATCAAATCATTTTCTCGCCACCTTCTCGATAAAATTTGAACGAGAAGATGATTTGATTGGCTAGTCCGGCCGCGCGAGTGAATCTAGCTTCTGATCCCAGGGTATAGATTAGTGGAGTTCGCGTAACGTTCGTACCCGGAGACAGGATGGAATGGCAGCGAAGTAGCGTAAAATAAATTTCAGCATATTATCGGCAATAACTCTTGATATTGTGGGCGGGTAATAAACATAATTATTGATTTCCCACCTCTAAATAGTAATAATGATTTTTTCCTTAAACGATTTAAAATCTAACTGTTTTCGGTTGTTTCATGCTGAATCAGTAACTAGTTAAAGAAATAAAATAAACGGAAGTTCGTTCAGTGTCCTGTTTATTTCACTTTGAAAGGTTTTTGGGTACTAAACATTCAACAACAATAGCAAAGACCGTAATTCTCGTAAACAAGAAAAAAATAATTTTGGTAGTATAATTGCATTGAAGGTTTTACAGTCATCGTATTATATGATAATATGTTGACAAAGATTTGGGTCTAGTTTTTATGTTTTGTCAAATTGTTTGACTTTAAGTGACATAACCCATCTAACGTCAGAAAAGGTTTAGTTACCTATAATCCAATGTTTGATACCCACTCATATATCGTTTTAGATATATCTAATACACTTACCAACATAAGGAATGAATATGTCACTCGACTAGTTATGCAAATAAAGTATTTCAACCTGAGTGACCCCCAGAACATTAATGCATATTAACTAAAGGGAGGTAATAGATAAGAGAAACGTAGCAAACGTATTGGCATAGCAAAATTATATATATATACATGTATATAAAGTGTCTAGAGAGACTTTACCTGGTATGGGTTCAAAACTGTTTCTAAAAAGAGTGGTAAGTAGAGTATATTACCTTCCATCTCAGGATTGTGCTGGCAATTGCCCAGAAACTGCTTTCCATTTTTAATTGAGTGCAAGTGACATAATATCCATCGTCAAGAACTTATAGAGGTGGTGTCATCAAGATCAAGTACCTTCGATCTGAGGTCTATTCTTGGAGAAAACCTGCTGTATGATGACATTCAAAGAGCCCGTTTAGATTATGTATGCAATACGGGCAAATATGACTGCATATGAATCTTTTTAAACTTCTTGTATAGTTATTTTCTAATCTTTTAATCCTTTTTAATGCCGGGCGCTTATAGGTCATTTGTTTGCCCAACGTCGCCCTTAAATTCCACCTACCTACCTACCTTTCATCTCTGTAGGTGGAAAGTTTTCCTTGTAATTTTCGATATTTGAGCACATACCTATATAACAAGTTAAAGGGTTTTAATATTACTAATGTTGACAATACCATAAAGGATTGCACTGTCAACATATATTACAGCTAAAATGAAAACAAAAATGTACTGTTTCACATAATGCCAATTTGTACAATGAGATGGCCGTCTAATGCTTGAATATGTTTATACATTAGGTCGAAGACGGCCAACTAAAACAAAGTTTTGCAAAATCTTGCATGTTGTTAAAAAATAGCTATGTATCAGAGACTTAAACTGCAGGGTACTTTTTCTTTTTGTTGCAGTAACGGTCCTGTTCAATGACAACTATATTTCTTCAAATACATTCATCGTGTTCATTCTCATCAGAAATTTAAAACAAGGAAAACAGGTATCTCGTTATGACGTCACCTTAAATTGTTAATTTTTACAGCATTTAAAAATGTTCTAGAAATAGAAGTGTTAATAATCTTTTGAAATATTTTTATAATGATTATATACGTTTTACTGAAAAACATGATATCACGCATTTATCTTTGTTTTGTATTGCCTGTTTACATGTTGTATCATGGTATATGAAAGATGATTTTTTTCACTGATTTCGAAATTCAATTCAATATTGCACAGATGCATTTACCTGGAATATTGATCATGGCAATGCTTTTCTGTCAGCATTCAATTAATACACACCCACGTGTTTCGGAAGAAAGAATTGTGTAAAGACTACAAGGCCACAGGTATTAGAAATGTGAAATAGAGACACGGAAAGACGTCAGATAAAACCATCCTGTCATTAAGAGGTACGTCTGTCTTCGTTGTGTGTGTCCTTTCTTTTAAAACCAAGACAAGACAAAAGACACTTGAGAATATCCTTTGGTAACATGGCGTCCTTCAACTACACTCGACTCGAGTTTTGTTTTCTTTTCATTAGGTTTAGATAATGAAGTAAGATGAGCAGCGTTTTATAGGAAAATATGACTCGTGATTTGTATGAAGAAGAAGTTTATTCAGTATTGAAGGCCTCATGGCCAAGAGTACAATCATTTAAATAATAGTTTGGGTATGGACAGGATAACATCTAGTGTTATTACAAAATTTGTATTTACACAGGCAGGTTGCGTTTAAGAAATATTGCAACAGATTTCAATAAATGTACATTTGTTGTTGTTAGAAGTTGTTTGAATTTTAATTCGGATGGGAAGGTATGATAATAACTGGGTATATACAATTGTCTATGTACAGAATAGAAAGGACACACAAGTAGAAAATGAAATTCCTCTTGTTTAACATTACAATCACATTTGTCACATAGGAGTTTACTCATTTGTGTATCAATATTATACCTTTGTTGTTGGATGTTCAACTTATGACACAGACAACGAAATTTGCAAAAAAATACGAAAAAGATCTTTATCAGTATTCAGTGCTAAAATGTTTTTCTCAGGTTCAAGGGCAGATTTAATTTCTCCATAATATTTAAGAAAAGATGAGGATGTTATTATGCCGTATAACACAAAACCAAAATATATTATCTGCCTACAGGGATTCAAGTCGTATAAGTACCAAATCTAACCCCTGTTGTAATTGAAATTAATTAAAACTAGCACATTTCGGGATAGACAGAAAGAAGCCCTACTTGTTGCATTTAAATTTTAGTTGAGTTATCAGTAAGGTCGATAAAGATTTTGAAAGCATATGTGATATTTGTATGCTCCAGAATTAATAATTCTATTTGACAATGTACACTGTATGTCAGTCTGACAGAATCCGGTCAAGTTATTTCATTTTTTTCTAGTGAGACAGTGAGATAACCCACTTTCACACTTCTTATGCTGGGAGGACAAATCGGATTTTGCAATACTTTTTGTCATATGTACATTCTAAATGTGTGTGCATATCGTACATCGCATCAAACTTCGATTGAAACAATCCAAGGTGTTATACATATATTATTATACCCCCGCTACGACGTAGTCGGGGGTATATAGCGCTCCGCGTGTCCGTCCGTGCGTCCGTGCGTCCGTCCGTCCGTGCGTCCGTCCGAAATCGTTTCCGGAGCATTACTCAAAAACTATACCACTTAGAAACTTAAAATTTGGTATGGAGGTAGCCTATATGGTGCTGTGGTGCCTTTTAGGGGTTTCAGCTCAATGGTCCAAATAATTTTTGAAATTTTGACCAAAAACGGTCCGATTTTTGGACTTTGTCTCGTTTCCGGAGCATAACTGAAAAACTATACCACTTAGAAACTTCAAATTTGGTATGGAAGTAGCCTATATGGTACTGTTGTGCCTTTTAGGGGTTTCAACTCAATGGTCCAAATAATTTTTTAAATTTTGACCAAAAACGGTCCGATTTTTGGACTTTGTCTCGTTTCCGGAGCATAACTGAAAAACTATACCACTTAGAAACTTCAAATTTGGTATGGAAGTAGCCTATATGGTGATGTTGTGCCTTTTAGGGGTTTCAGCTCAATGGTCCAAATAATTTTTGAAATTTTGACCAAAAACGGTCCGATTTTTGGACTTTGTCTCGTTTCCGGAGCATAACTGAAAAACTATACCACTTAGAAACTTCAAATTTGGTATGGAAGTAGCCTATATGGTGATGTTGTGCCTTTTAGGGGTTTCAACTCAATGGTCCAAATAATTTTTGAAATTTTGACCAAAAACGGTCCGATTTTTGGACTTTGTCTCGTTTCCGGAGCATAACTGAAAAACTATACCACTTAGAAACTTCAAATTTGGTATGGAAGTAGCCTATATGGTGCTGTTGTGCCTTTTAGGGGTTTCAACTCAATGGTCCAAATAATTTTTGAAATCTTGACCAAAAACGGTCAAACTTTTTACTTTGTCTTGTTTCCGGAGCATGTATAAATACCAAATGACTTGCACACTTCAAATTTGGTATGGAAGTATACAGTCGAACCTCGGATACCCAGACTCCGTATATCCATAAACCTCACCTTACGGACAAAGATTTTTCAAACATTGTGTCTATATTTCTTAAGAAAAATGACCCAGTTAACCGGAGGATTTGCTATCCGGACGATTTTCACCTGTAACCAAAACAAGGTTCGACTGTATAGTGCTTTTGTGCCTTTTAGGGGTAATTCCAGGGTTCCCAGAATTTTATTCAAAAACTACATAGCCGGGGATGTTTTGAAGTGAAATAGTTTTTAGGGTTGCAAGATCATTGTGTTCTAAGTCATAATCATAAATTTTCAAATTAATGTTACGTGAAGGCGGTCAAACTACAGGCGGGGGTATGTGAGCCGCGCTCACTTTTGCCTTGTTACCTCTGTAATCTAGTTGACACACGGTTTTTAATGTCATATGTATATTGAACAGATAACTGAAAAGTGCTTTTCAAATACATCATGAATTGAAATGAAAATATTTAAGAATGAAAGTAAAATACCGTATCAAAATGATATCCCGAGGTTGTATAATATAAAAGTTTGAAAACCTGGCATCATAATTCACATTGGATATATTTAAACTGTATACTATAAAACTTAGAACTCGAGCAACATCAAATGTGAATTATGATGCCAGGGTTTCTAATTTTATATCAAATAGCTTCGGGTTATCATTTCAATGCAATATCTTACTTTCATTCTCATATTAATATTTTTTATTAATAAATATTTAATAAATATATTCTATCACAAATAATTACCAACTTTAATTGCAACTACGGCATATGTTATCAGTTTCTTACGACTTACTCAGGTGCACGTTTGTAACAATCAATAAACAATTTTTGTGTGTATTTGTCAAATACATATTTGACAATCTCAAATTCATATTTGTGTCGAAATCTGATAAAATGCTGTACAAGATAAAATAAAGAGTGCTTTGTCAATCTTGATTTGTGCCATACATGTCCTTAAATTTAAGGACAACATTTATTTACCTATGATGTACAATATCCAACTCTGTATGACTGAAGGAAGTCTGTATGACTTTACACAGATCTGTTATCATTATATAAGTAGAATGCTATCACATGTTCATTCTTCCTGCATTCTGTTTCTGACTTCAGGTTTTCAGAACCGCCAGCAACAATATTTGACACGTTGACTAATCCAATTAGCCTTATTACAAATAAAATATATCAAATGCCATCAAATGCCATCCTTACGGCCTTGGTCATCTTTTAAGGTTTTTCAGGCATAAAGACCACTTAGACGTAAAGGAGTTACAATATTATTTAAAGGTAGACTGAGTGTATACCTAAATATCCTGCAAGATTATTACACTCACTTGACTCAGATCAATACTCACTCGTACTTGCTTCTTTTCTGATTTGAGTACTGTTCAGATTGTTCGTGTCAACCATTTGCACTTCAACCTCTTTGTGACGAGGAGGCTCTCAGTACGATTTAATGGTTCTTTCTGAATCTATATACTTGTAGTATTATCATCTTGCCACCTGATACCATCCCAAAAGCATGAACACATTGATCAATTGAATGTTGAGGTACAGGAAATATATATGTTCTATCAGATGTTATTGAGATTGGTCCATCTATGGAAAATGCAACTTAACCTTTGTACTTTATAGACCATTTAAGCAATATGTTGCAAATGATTTTGCAGCACTCAGGGGATCTCTCAATAATTTGGGATCTTTTTAATACAACGCGATTGACTTCTTTTGCCAAGTCCATTAGATCGCCCTCCCTGCCACCATGATCTTCCAGGAATAGCTATCCGATTTTAAAAGTAACAGATCTTGTTAAAATATGTCAGAGAGGGTTAATAACTCTCAATATTTTCACAGGTTACAGAACCTGTTTGAAATGTCAGAGAGTTTGATACATCTTCATTATTTTATCCTAATCACATTAGAGGCAGGGAACATTGTATACAACATCAATTTTACCAAATAAATTTACTAATAAAATGTCTTTCCATGTATTTTAATTCAACATATTTAATAAATGGCTTGAAAAAAATCATTTTTTAAAATTCACTGAGTTAGTATGGTAAATGTGATTTTAC
The DNA here is from genome assembly GCA_916613615.1 of Steromphala cineraria. Lineage (NCBI taxonomy): Eukaryota > Metazoa > Mollusca > Gastropoda > Trochida > Trochidae > Steromphala > Steromphala cineraria. The sequence goes on from OU744730.1 coordinate 12,531,908, forward strand.
AGTTATAACAGGAAACGCTCAGAAAAAAAAGTAAGATAAAATAGTCGGTTGTTTTTCTTGCAAACGAAACACTTATCTTAATTCACTCAAATGCAACAAAGTGTTTTTGTTATAAATGTGAAACTTGTTTTCTGATTAAACCATGCAGATAAAAAGCTTGGAAGCTTCACAACAATAGCTAAAGGAGATAAAAAGGAAGATCCAATTATATCTCATTTATACAGGCATATACTTTGGCAAATCCAACATTTAAGAAATACTCTCAAAATAAGGTTTCAGTTATACTTTGTAGAAATATTGTGGAACGTCTATATATAGCTGTAGCTAAACAGTAAGTGACTATCACGTGATGAAATGATAACAGCTTGACAAATCCTTTTTATTTCTTTTCATTTTCTTTTATTTTAAAAACTTAAAGTTATATCTGTTACACAGGCAAAATGTCAGATATTGTCTTACGTCACTTGGGTTGCTAACGAGGAAAACTAATGTCCTTGAGCTTATTTACGATTATTGATAACAGTATTTACGTAACTGGCAGTCTGAATATTGGTGTAACGCCTTTTTTGTGACAGAACCAGTTACAAAGCGCTCTTCAAATTTTATTTTTGTTACGATACATAGATAGATGGATGGATGAATGGATGGATGGATGGATGGATTAATTAATCGATAGATAGCTGATCTGCATAGTTCTGACAGCTGATCTAAGAAATGCTGTAATTGTATTTATGTTAAATATTTGGCATCACTTAATGAATATAAAATGAATATCTGCTTCAGATGGTCAGAATGGGTCATAATGACATACGAATAAAGAGATAGAGACAATGACCATTATCATTGTCAGATTTGTAACGACTGTTCAAGTTTGTTTGGAATCTGCTTGGCAAGTTTGTATGCAGAAGAGAATTGTTCTACACGCGGTATGGATTGGGTACAATGTTTCACTGAAAGTACAGTACCACCAGTTGAACCTGTAGAAATTGAATGATTAAGAACAGGAAAGAACAAAACACAGATTAATTGAGATTTGGCTTCCATGAATCTCTCTTTCTTACTGAAAAACATAACAAAGTGCATGATGCGGAGCATTGACTATTTATGATATATACACAGTTTTTAATATTGTCCTGCATGACATATATTTCATTACACTGTAACAGTTTAATGGATTGAGGATTTTATTGACAATCTCAAAATAACTTACCATCTACAAACTATTTAAATCTGATACTGTTTTTACACACAAATAAAGTGAAAATGTTCATTAAAAATCACAATAACATGTATCTCTTTGTACATAAGGATAGCGACCCATTTCTACCATTCTTCTGTAATTTTTTGTAACAGATACTTGTATCCTAATTCAGTGAAGCGAAAATAATTTTATTCAAGTTTATTTTCCGTCGGGTCACTTATAAACAATTGTTAGTAATATCAATTCGATAAATTTGTTATTCCTTGAAATAAGTATTACATTGAAAAGAATTTTTATACTATATCTATCTATCATATTGATATCAACAGCACACATGTAAGTGCAATCTATTTACTAGGATTAAAGAACATAATCATATAGTTGGGAATATAACGAACACAACGATCACATTAAAGTGGATCAGATAAAATAATGCAGAAATCAAATCTGTATTATTTACAATTACAACTACAATGTATATCAGGTTCTTGAGGTCGTATTAAGGAGAGTACAGGAGATAATTCAGAAGATAGAGAATATTTCTTTTTTTCTTTCTTTTTTTTATCAAGACATAATATTTTGAACCTTTTTTCTCACAACCATTTATAGGTGTGAAATAGATATTTTATATCAACATAAATAATAGTATAATAATAAATGGAAATGTTCATTTTCACCCATGCCTACATTAATGAAAGTATTTTCTGTGAATTTGGATATCACATTAACCGGACGACATAAAATTCGTTTAGACTACTTAAAATAATTAATTGTAAATGTACAATAATCAAATGTATCTTATCCCAATCACATATACATTTAAACAAATCAAAACAAACTTTAGTGCAAACTTTCTTCCGTACTTCAGTGTAGTTTCAGATCGTCAATTTCATATATGATTGAAATTATTATCAACATTTCTTCAAAGCCATACTATTTCAAATAAATGAAATTAACAATTATCTGTGCTGAGTTTCATCAACATACATTTACAACATCTTAATTATTGACACTGCCATATCGATTGTGTTAAATGTGTAAATATTAAACAATTGCTCTTACTGATGACATTATTAGTGTAACCGTGATCAACAGATTGATCAGTTTGCAATAATCAATCGATTCTGAAGATGAAATAGAGCGTGGTTCCGGCACAACATTTAACATACAAATCTGCTATACTATTCAAACAACCTGATTTTCAAGACTATCTTTACATATCAAACCATCACAACTATTAGTGTCGAATAAGTTAACGTTAAACAGACATAAAGTTAGTTTGCTTTTGATATGCATCAAGAATATAAACAATAATAGTGAGACTACCAACACAAACAAAGTGTGTCCGAATGTGTTAATGTTTTGATAAAATTATTAACAACACTACGTTAGTGTTATATCACAAGCACTTTGAATCGATCCCTATTGACATGATCGATTGTCCCAGTCTTCCATTGATCAATGTTCGATACATTATCTCCTATAGCTTCACAAAATTATTTAGCAAAGACGTCAGAATGGCAGCTAAGTAGCATAAAGTAAATTTCAGCATATCGTCCGCAATAACTCTTGATATTGTGGGCGAATAATAAACATTATTATTGATTTCCTTCCACTAAATAGTATTAATAATTTTTTCTCTTAAAGTATTTAGAATCGAACTGATTTAAGTTTTTTCATACTGAATCACTAAGTAGTATCATGAAATAAGTATTGAATGGAAGGTTAATCAGTGTCCTGTTTATTTCATCATGAAAAGTTTTTAGGTTCTTATCAGTCAACAACGATTGTAAGGACCTTAATTCTCTTAAGCAAGAGAGCACGAATTTAAGGTAATATATAATTGCATTCATTTTTAGGTAGAGCATATTATCTTTCCTCCAATAACCTGTTTTCTTTTTTAATATCCGATATTCTAGCATATATCTATCAACAAATCAAAAGGGATTGATAATGTTGACTATACCATAAAAGTTTGCATTTGCATAGTCAACCATTGTCTACTTATATTACAGCTCAATGAAAACAAAAATGTTCTGTTTCACATAATGTCATTTGAACAATAAGATCATTGTCTAAAGCTTGAGTATGTTTTTACATAAGGACGAAAACGGCTCACTTGCATTGTAAACAACATTTTCAATCTCTTACCTGTTGTTAAACATAACAATGTAAACAGAGACATGGACCTAAACTGCATGGAACGTTTTCTGTCTGTTGCAGTAACTATCCTGTAAGAAATAATATTCAATGAGTACTGTATTTCTTCAAATACATTCATCATATTCATTCTTATCCGAAAACAAGGAAAGCAGGTATCATGTTATGACGTCACCTTAAGTTGTTAATTTTAACTGCATTTAAAAATGTTCTAGATTTAAAAGTGTTTAACATATTTTGACATATTAAAGAAAATAATATACTTTGTTTATTGTCTGTTTAAAGGGTGTGTCATGGCATAGTCAAGGCGAGGTTTTTCATATGATTTTGAAATTCAATTCAATATTGTACAGATGCATTTACCTGGAATATTGACCTTGTCAATGCTTTTCTGTCAACATTGATTAATAAACACCCACGTTTTTTTCCGAAGTAAGGATTGTGTAAATACTACAAGGCCAAAGGTATTAGAAATGCGAAATAGAGACACTGAAAGATGTAAGATGATACCATCCCGTCATTAAGAGGAAAGTCTGTCTTCGTTGTGTGTGTCCTTTCTTTTAAGACCAAGACAGAACAAAAGACACTTGATAACATCCTTTGGTAACATGGAGCCCTTCAATTACACTCGACTCAAATTATGTTTTCTTTTCATTAGGTTTAGATAATGAAGTAAGATGGGCAGCATAGGAGAAAATAAGACTCATGATTTGTATGCCATAGAACGCACGCACGTTTTGTGGAAACCAAAATACATTATCTTCTTACGGGTGACCAACTTATATAAGTACCTAATCTAACCCCTGTTGTAATTAAAACTAGCACATTTCAGGATTGACAAAAAGAAGACACATCTGTTGAAATTTGTGTTGACCTATCAGTTAGGTAGTTTCAATTTATTTTTTTTGTGCAAAACCTTTTGTCCTTTGTACATAGAATTTCATTCTTTTTGTGCGTGTATATAATTTAAACTATCCAAGGAGTTATTTTTTGGACTTTATATCTCTTTAATCTAGTTGACACATGGTAATTAATGTCATTATGTATATTGAAAAGAAAATTTAGAAAGGGCTTTTCATAAAACATCATAAGTTGAAATGAAAATATTTTAATATATATATTCTTTTACATATGATTGTAAACGTCTACCAACTTAAATTTCAACTAAGGCATCTGTTATCAATTTTAACTTACTTAGGTGCACGGTTGTAACGATCAATAAACAACTCTTGTGAGTATTTGTCAAATACATATTTGACAGTCTCAATTTCATATTTGTTTCAACATTTGATAAAATGCTGTATAAGATAAAATACGGAGTGCTTTATCAAGGAGGAGAAATTGACAGTTGTTTCACTAACCTGATATTGTCAACGAGGTGTAGATTTCAATACTTCATTGATGTTTGAGATGATTACGAGATGGTCTATACTGACTTTTGAACATAAATCCATGACAAGCAATGACAGAAGTTGTTGTTGATTATTGCTGAGAATTTGCTGCTGCTGCTTTTAAAATTGTATCTGTAGGCCCACATAACAAACACAGTGCACAGTATTTTTATTTCTTGTGTGAGCTATATGAGAAGCGTTGTTTCAATATATCATGATATACAGGAATTACAATACAAAAAATAAACAATATTTTTCGGAATTGTTTTATCGATCTTATGTGTATGTCCTTAAATTTGCATAAGACCTGTACCACCTTTTCTTCAGTCAACTCATGAAGAAAATTGATTGCTGTTTACTAGACAATATTGTTAAAAGAGTACCATGTACCAAATTTAGTAAATATACGATACTTATTTGTAGCCCAGTATTTTACACTGCGGATAATGGAATTTAGTAAATCCAGATCTCTTAGCAAACTATATGATTACTTTTTCCAAATAAAACATTTGCAATATGCGACAATGGCTACGCTTACCTCGTCAGCAGATTATAATTCCTTTGGCGAAATATGAGCAAATATATTTTTTACAAATATAAAATGGTGTCTTTAATTGACAGGATTGTACTTGGAAAAAGCTTAAGATGACGCCAATGAAGATCATAGAACCGACGTAACTGTCTGTTTGAGAGACAGGTATAGTATGAGGTTGCCAGAGATTCTATATAGGAACTTCTACAAATCAATAAATGGGACTTTGAATAGGTACCCCCTCTCCGTTTGATGGGCGAGAGTCTTAAACGCCTCATTTGCAATTAGTTTGGCTTAAACCACAATTACGTCATATATCAGAGTCAGATATGAACATTAAACTTCTTTTGTATATTGACATAAAACGTTTTAAGAAAAATCCTTAATCATTTACTTTAACACCATATCTACAGAACTTTAGTTCGGGTGAGGAGACCATTTGTGCCTTTACTAGGACATATCGAGGTAGTCATGGTATCGAAGGGCGATTGCATCCATATTCGCAAACAATAAACAATGAATTAATAAAATGTTTTCTCTTCATTTTAATGTTGTAAGTGGAAAGCATGCTATCGTTCAGATAACGGTTAACATATGAGTTGCAGGAATATGATATTATTGAGTCAGCCTTTGTGTACCTCCATCGAATGTCGTTGGCCTGTGTTTTACCTTCCCCTTAATGTTCAAGAACAAGAGACGAGGATATATCCCTAAATTGGTCTTCATTTAAAGTATCTAACGAAACACTAAAAAGTTTTCCCTTTTTCAGGATAGCTGTATTATAGAATCCCCGACAGCCACTCGATAACTCGATGTCATTTAACAGTTGAATGTTACCCAGAGGGTAATCATATTAAAGTCTATCATTATTCAATTGGTTTTGCGGCCCCTCAACATATTGATGAAATAATCAAAAAAGTCCATGTGCAGTGAAATTGAAATCTGATCAAAACTATCACTCGTACTCGCTTCGTTTCTGATTTGAGTACTGTTCTGTTTGGTCATGTAAATTGACCATTGGCACTTCAACCTCTCAATTGTTTAAAGGGTTCTTTCTGAATCTATATAGTATTACCATATTCGTTGCCACCTAACACCATTCCAAAAGCACGAGCACTTTGATCGATGGAGCATTGAGGTACAAGAAATAAGTCCTATCAGATTACATTTATATGAATCCATGTGTGAAAAACAGTATCGATCATTAAGGCAATATGTTGACAATTATTTTCCAGCACTCAGGGGATCACTCAATAATGTTTGATTTTTTCAATACAACGCGATTGACTTCTTTAACCAAGTCCATTATATCGCTCTCCCTGCCACCATGATCTTCCAGGAATAGCTATCCCGGTCTAAAGGCGACAGATCTTGTGAAAATATGTCAGAGAGAGTTAATAACAGTCAATATTTTCACAGGTTACAGAACCTGGTTTAAATGTCAGAGAGTTTGACACATCTTCATTTCTTTATCCAAATCACATTAGCGGAAAGGAACAATGTACACGACATTACCCTTACCATACAGTTTTCTTTCCATGTATTCTAATTCCAAATATGTAGTCAATGGCTTGTAAAATAATCAACGTTTAATAAGCACTGGGATGGTATAGTAAAGGTCATTTAACAGTTATAACTGGAAAACAGTAATATGAAATAGTCTGTTGTTTTTCTTGTAAACGAAACACTTATCTTAATTCACTCAAACGCAAAAAAGTGTATTTGCATAGATGGGCGTAAATTTGAAACCAAGCAGATAAGAGGCTGGAAAGATCCAAAACAATTGCTTAAGGAGATAAAATGCAAGATCCAATTAAATCTCATTTATACAGGCATATATCTGGCAAATAAGAAATACTCTCAAAATAAGGTTTCAGTTATACTTTGTAGAAATATTGCAAAGCGTCTATCTGTATTGGCAGTATAACAGTAAGGGATTATCGAGGGAAACAATTTCATTAATCCTTCTCATTTCATGTATCTTTAAAAACTTTAATGTTATCTCTGTTAGACAGGCAGAATGTCAGTACTGTTCCCTTACGTAATATGCATTGCTAACGAAGGAAAGGCTTATGTCCTTGAGAAGATTTATAATTATTTGTAACATTATGTACTTAACTGCCAGTCTGAAGCTTGGTATAGCGCTTTGGAGTAGTATTAGCAGACCCAAACTCCCTACAAGTTTTTGTATAGATAGATAGATACATAGATAGATAGATAGATATGGGTGATCGGCATAGTTCTGACAAGTGATAAGATGTATTGTGATTAGATACATGGTGTATTGATTTTCATTTTGGCATCACTAGAGATGTTGAATGAATATCTGATTCAGATGGTCCACATTGGCATCAGAATAAAGAGACGGCAACAATTATTATAATTGTCAGACATTTAACCACTATTTAATTAAATTTTTAATCGCGCCAGGGGCTCGGCAAATTTTTCTACAGTAGAAAAAACATCTACAGGCAATAAGGTTTTGGTGCAATGACTGGATTCAAGTCGATGCTGCAGGTTTCACTGCAATGCACAGTCACGATGATGTTGTGGGTTTTCTCATTGCACTATTACTAGGAGCTATGTTATAATGAAATACTCATTAAAACATAAAACACAAATCATGTCAGCGTTACTTTATTTGCTGTGAGATCAATTATTTGGAGCCAATAGTCATGGATCTTCTGAATAAGAACAGAACACGCTAAACAGAACAGAAGCTTATTTAAGATTTAAGTTCAATGCTACATGTACACTGAATTTCAGTGCAGTCGACGCTCGAAAGTTTCAGCTCAATGCAGAGCCACAATTTGATTGAGAACAGAACAGAAGCTAAACGGAGCGGAAGTTTTATTCACACTTAGAATGTTCAACTATTACATCTACATGTATGTTTATAAGAAAAGAGACGAATTTCTACTATTTCTTCTGTAAACGCATTGCAGTGCATTTGAATGAAACTTAAATCCTGATGAAGTGCAGCAAAAATACTTGACTTGAGAGTGGTGTCAATTCAATTGTATTTTTCTATACCTTGAAATAAGTATCACATTTAAAATGGATTTGTATACATATTCTTTATATATCTTTTTTAAAAAAAAATTATATTTTTATTTCCCATATGATGTTTACATATACATATTCATAATGATACAGAGTTCATAGTTCAATAAAGAACCCATATGATGTTTACATGTACATATTCATAATGATACAGACTTCATAGTTCAATAAAGAACCCATATGATGTTTACATGTACATATTCATAATGATACAGACTTAATATTTCCATAAAGATCCCATATGATGTTTACATGTACACATCCATAATGATACAGAGTTCTTATTTCCATAAAAATACAGATAGTTGATTGTTAATATCACATCATGTCTAAAATACAGATAAACAAATGCAAGGTTATTTATATTTCTTAACTTAGATCTACCTCAATTTCAGCAAATAGAGTGTGAAAAGAGGACCAGAATGAAGAGAATTTGGGCTGGTTGTTATTTGTAAATACAATATATTTACATGCCAGATAATGTTTATATAATTCCTTTTGAATGTATCCAAAGGTGGGTTTGTTATCTTTTCTACTCATACTATAGATGTTTTGTTTCACAAGTAAACAAATGGTATTTAGTGGGTTATTATTGGTAGCCTTAAAACCGAAGATGATTGTTATTGGTATTAATTCAATATTTCCTTTAGCTAACTTTCCCAACCATTCTGCTAACTCTTTCCACACTTTTCTAACATGAATACAATCACATAATAAGTGAATAATACTCTCAGGCATCTGTTTACAAAGAGAACACAATGGTGAATCTATATATCCAATCTTATACAAAAATTGATTAGTAGTCAAAATATTTTGAGTTATCTTATATTGAAACCATTTCAAATTTACACTTTGTGTACATCTGTTAGGCATCATGTTGATGTTTTCCCATTCATTTTGTGTAAACTCCTTATCAAATATTTCCTCCCATTTCAATTGGCCAGGAGATTTAACAAAAATAAACTTGGATAGTATTTGATAGAATTGTTTACTATTATCCAATTTTGATATGTTATATGGAAGAATTGGGAAGGAGTTTATTTTTTCATTTTGAATGAATGTGAAGTTCATCTTTTTCCAATAATTAAGTATAGATCTCTTGATACCTTCATATAAATAAATTTTGTCATCACCCCCTCCCCTCCCCCCCCCCCAGTTTTTGTTAGAAATAACACTACCACCAATCATGATATTACTTTCCCCCCCCCCCCCAGTTTTTGTTAGAAATAACACTACCACCAATCATGATATTACTATTATAACAAATTGACTGGTTAAATATAAAACTCTATCAAGGTCTTTCTCGTATTGATAACATATCGTTAAATAATCAGCCCATGCTTTAATAACATCCTGCCAGAATCTATTTGATATAGTAGGCAACATACAGTTGCTATTATAAGCACCATCAGCAAACCAAAGTCTCTGATACTTTGGGATGTATACTGAAGCATTATCTTTATATATCTTAATTAACGTCAAAAGCATAAGTTCGGTAGTTTTAACCATTTAGTAACAGAGGGATAAGAACAAAGAAACAGTGACAATTACAAAACAATTATTTATGCTGCGCTACATCCTTAACATGTTACCTGAAATTACAAAATGGTATTGATATGCCTGTCGTGGCACTATCGATTGTGTAAAATGTCAGATACAATCTTTTTACAAATTCATTTCTCGGAGTACCGTCTATTTTTCTAATCAGACTGTGTACAATATGTAAATATTCTCTGAAGTTTCAAACAAACGTTCTTGCTGATGACATTATTGAAACAACAAATTGATCAGTTTACTCTAATCGAATAGATATCGAAAATGATATAGAGCATGATTCCGGGACGACAATGAACATACATATCAGCTTAGCTATTCAAACAAATTGATTTTTGAGGCAATCTTTACACTTCGAAACATCACAACCATTTGTGCCAAATTAGTTGAAATTAAACAGTAGTAAAGTTAGTTTGCTTTTGATGTGCGCATAGAATCTAAATAACAATGTTTATTGACTTGCCGGCATTAACGTATTGAGACTACAAACACAAACAGAATGTGACCGAGTATTGAAATGTTTTCATAATTGGCCCTTGCAGGATACTGCATAATATTTGGATACTGCCATACTACTATTGTGTATTGTGACAAGGAAACGACCCTTTTTGGCATGATCGATATTTTTAGGCAATCCATCGATCAATAATCGATACAAAACTCTAAACATTCAAAATGTTAACACTGCTGCTTCATAACACTTAATGGCAGCAAAGTCGCGGAATATTTAATTTAGCATATTGTCGGCAATGTCTCTTGATATCGTGGTGGAGTAAAACAGAATTAATAATTTCCTTACGTGTTAAACGAATTTGGATGAAATTCGTTTTCGCCTGTTTCCTACTAAATCATTACGTAGTATGATGAAACGGGTATTAGATGGTATGTGTATCTCCATCTTCACAACGTCACGGGCGAAACGAAAAGTTTCTAAACTTTCCCATTCCTCCCTTGACATCATTGACCATAATTTCTGTGCTAGCATTTCAACCCGCTGCACGGAAGTAGAATAGTCCAATCAGAAGACAGCATGTAAAATGAACCGATTTGAAAAAATACCTTTGAATGCGTTTTACAAGGGAGCATTCTCGATAATCCAGAGTTTACGTTAGTGGAGATATAATCGGAACGTAAACTCTGGATAATCGAGAATGACAAGGGAGAGAAACACTTTATTTGAGTGATACATTAATGTTTTTCTTCTCTGCATTCTCGGTGCTCATCAAAAACATAAAAACAACCATGCGGACTGAAGTTTTAAATTAAATTTCACTCAGATAGTTTTCAAAAAGATCATCTGTTAGTATTTTGAATTTATTCCTAATGTAAACGACAATTTCATTGGCTATTGTTTAAAGAGCTTATAAGGGGCGTAACTCGTGATCACGATAGGTGTCGCTGCTCCGGATCACCAGTTTTCTACCTTGTGAAGGCAAGGTCTAAACGGGGAGTTGCTCGATACGTTTTCCCATTGTCGTGGGAAGATGGTGTATCTCATGTTCTATAAGATCATTGGGTTTAACTCAACAATTGCAAAAATAATGACAAAAATGTTTAGTCTTGATTAATAAGATCTATATGGTTCGTCAAAATGTATTGATATCTGTAAAACCAATTTTTTCCCTATGATTAATAGATATAATGTTTGATAACCACTGATTTTAGTTTTTTTGTATACGTCTACCGACATTAAGAATAATTATGTCACTATATAATAGATTGATTCAACCTTAATAATTTCTAGAAGTAAAAAAATTGAATGGAGGTTATTGCCTCTGGAAGATTTTACTCCTTGACATCTATTAATTATAAATACATAACGTCCAGTACAAATGAAGCTAATTATCAAGAAGGTATGGGTTCACCTGTTAAACTGTTATAGGTGTGTGTGGTAGGTACAGTATATTTCTTTTGTCTATGAGGGTTGAAACAACCTGTTTTGGCCTAAGAGTATTTGAGGGGACTGAAACATCAATAACATGTCAACTATTTCTTGAAAAATAGTGAAATTAAGACATTTTGACAGCTAAATGATTTACTATGAATCGTTTATTTCCTTGAAACCTTGAGATTGGTTTGAGATCGTTTAATCACAATAAAATGGAGTTATTTTCGGGTTTGGTTGCAGTCATGATTTCATGCAAACTAATCTTTCTGAAACCAAATTCAATGGTGTTATAACATCCATCATGGTATAGAAAAAAGTCTCAGTCTGAAGAAAATTCCCATTTCAGCCTTTTTGAAGAGCTAGGTTCGAAGAGCTTTAACCGTCCTTTTTAAGACCCCGTTATCCGAACCCTTCAATTACTCTAAGACCCCTGTTTTCTATGTAATATCATATATTATAGCCAATAATTTCATCACATATATAGCAAAGGGTGTTAATATTAACAATCGTGATAACACCATAAATGTTTGCATTTGAATAGTCAACTACTGTCAATTTGTAGTACAGCTCAAATGAAAACAAATATTTCCTCTTTCACATAATGCCAAACAATGAGATCACCGTTTAATGCTTGAATTCGTTTTCAAATTAGAAATACTACATCTTCAGAAAACTGTCCGCTTAAACAAAGTTTTTCAATCCGTTGTCTGTACAGTTGTTTACATCATACACTGTTAACAGAGGAATGGTCCTAAAGTGCATGGTACATTTTCTATATTTTGCCGTACCTACCTACCAACCAACAACGGTCCTTCAAATATAGTCATCGTGTTCATTCTCACCGGGGAAACCTTAAAGATTTAACTTGTCAGTGTTGGACTGGAGCATTAATTTGATAAACACCCACGTTTGTTTCGGAAAAGGGGGATTGTTTGAAGACAACAAGGCCACAGGTGTTAGAAAGCCGAAATAGAGACACTGAAAGATGTCAGATGATACCATCCTCTCATTAGGAGGACGGTCTGTCTTCGTTGTGTGTGTCCTTTCTCCTAAGACAAAGACAAAACAAAAGGAACTTGAGAAAATCCAGGTAACTTGGCGTCTCTCAACTACACGAGACTCTTGTTTTCTTTCCTTTTCATTATATTTTAATAAGGAAGTAAGTTGTTTAGCGTATTATAGGGTGAGTGAGATGGTGTTTGACGTGTGTTGAACAATATTTCAGTTATTAAACACGTGGATGTTGCCATCCAAAAGAGAGTAGACAGATCAGGGAGAAAGGGATCGAAAGGACGAGGGAAAAGACGGAAAGAAAGGCATAGTAAGAGATAGAAAGCAGGTTTTAGAAGGACTCAACTTTGGTCTGGCTTCTACCCGTTGACCTGTCCAGCTTGGGTGACCCTACCAGGAGCATGTAAGCTCAAGCTGGCATAGCTCTCGGGGTCGTCGAAGCACCCAAACCACCACACCACGATAAGGTAATGAGTCCAGTGGTGGCGTATTATAGGAAACATAGACTAATGATTTGTATGCCTTCGTACATCTACACACGCACTTGTTTTGGAAACCAAAATAATTTTCTTCCTACAGAGGATTAAGTCATATAAATATCTAATCTAACCTCTGTTGTACTTCAACTCATCCCATCTCGTAGGTGCTTTACTTAAAAATATTGCATGTTTATGATATTATAACTCCTCCCTCTCATGTGCAACTGACATGTTTTATAAATTATATGCACAATATAGAGTTTGTCTTTGTCAACAAAACACCAATTCAAGTATCGGATTCAGGCTTCTTGGTTGTTTTCTTGTCCGTGTGAAAAGGGTATCAGACTAAGTTGATATTTGAAACAAATATTGTTATGCATACTTGAAAATTGTGTTTTTGATAGACACTTATTGTAATGATGGTTTAACCGGAATTTGTTTACATGTAAACCATACACATAGTGACTCATTGCTTCCATGAATAGGATATAATGTTGACACTTGAAGGAATCGTGACTGAAGTTTAAATGTACTGATATTTTACCAACAATACCAGTTCTGTTCTTGTTTTGATGAGACAAAATATATTTGGGTTTCAGGGGTGAAAAGCAAAATGTGTTGTTACCATGTTACAGAACAAGACATATTTTATCATGCCAAATAAGGAAATTGCTGTTGAAATTACTTACCTGTCAAAACGATTTTTGACTTAAAGCGTTCTATCATACGATTGAGGAATACCAATGTCATGTTTTGGGTACAGTCTAGTCTAAGTGAGGTCATTAAAGTTATCACTGGACCGAGTTTGTCATTGAACCACTGAGCTGAAACCAAAGAACCCCTCGGTTTAATTGAAATTGTTGTTTAGATTGTCTATGAAACTGATAGCCCATAATTGTTTTGTCAATTGGGTGTTTTATTGACTTTGTGAAATACCAGCCGGGTTTTTGCACCTTGGATACACATTTTTGATGAAGATGGATTCAAGCTCTGAAATGGTTTAAGTAAACCTTCATAATAAACATACTGCTTAGATGAAAACGTATAAAATGTTGTACAACTATAACATGGAAGGGCATCGGAACTATATTTATTCCATTTAATACATAAATGAATTTTTAACATTTCAGGCTGATTATATATATTGGAAAATGATATTTTATGTATATTGACAAGATCATTGAAAATACGTTGTCAAATACATAATGAACTAAAAAACTGGAAACTAAGACACTGTTTCGAAATGATAGCCAGGGGTCATTTAAGATGGAAATTAGAAAACCTTGGAGTCATATTTCACATGTGACAGAATTTTTTTTTATTACATTTGATCGCAAACGTTAACATGACTTTTATTTCAACTGAGATATCTGGCATCAGTCTTTAAGATTTCTTAAGTTACCCACTTGCACGATTGCCATAATCATCATAAGAGATGTTGTGAGTATTTCAAATTGATTTATTGACAGACTCAAATTCATTGAAAAGCTGTATCAGATAAAACAAACTAATTGATTTTGGTTATGGTTATAGTGACGTATTACCCCTTAAGAATAAAGTGAATTGAAGAACGTCCAACATATATGACAACAAAGATAGATAAATTTAGTTGTGTCGACCTAAATATTTTCTGCCGTCACAAATTTGAATTTTAAAAATGGCAAGGTACCAATGACATGAAACAAAATAGAATTTAAAAGTAAAGAAATGGGCCTGTTACCTACTCGGTTTAACTCAGCCTGTTTATTTGAATTATTTAGATTAGAATAAAGTTAGATGTTTACTTTTTATTATTTGACCATGTGAACAGAATGTAATGGTTTTGAAACATGTTATAATGACATCAAAGATGACAGATGAATATAAAAAGAGTTTATTCTACGTATCCTAAGATTTGAAATTACAAAATGATGTATACCCTTTCAAGGAACACGTTTAATCACCAAAACATGAAAACTTCCTGGATAAGTCAATTAAGCAAAACCGTGACAATCCTTTTGTCAAAAGGACAATACTCTTTGTTATCTGTAGTCAGATTTGGACACATCAGGATATTAAAATGATACAGTGTGTAGGTGTCACAAGCATCATCTATGCTGTACGGATACAGGTTTCTCTTTACTGATATTTCAAAAAGATAGTTAGCGATGAACAAAGAATACTGTATACTACCTCCTAACAGGTTACGCCTACTGGCAGAGATGATCCGCTGGAAATTATGTGTAAGTCATACCAAACGCATCATTAGAAGACACATGATCGTGACGCGATGTCGTTAGGGCAACAGTGACGGTAAGGCGACAATTTTTATGTCGCTCTAATGGTTTCATATACTCTATTGAACTGTCATATACACCTAGTACCTGTTTATTAATATTTCAGTTGTTGAGATGATGAAGGGTTATACTAGTATGTTTTTGTTCAAATATTTCATTAGAAATAAATTGATAAAAATAGAGCCAGTGGCTCTGTAGCTCATCAGGCTTCATAACATTTTTTCTTTAGGGTGTGGCAAATGAAGTGCCTCCGTTACTTCGGCCCACAGGGTCACCAAATGTACAATTTGGAATTCTCAGTATCTAACTTGGCAGTCTGTACACAAAGTTTCAGATTTTTAGGCCTGATGCTTCTTGAGAAAATGAATTAAGTTATAAGGGTGTGGCCTCACAGGGTCACCAAAGCTATAAATGATAACCTTCACCGGTCATGAAGTTTCAGCTTTCTAGGCCTTATGGTTCTGGAGAAGAA
Organism: Steromphala cineraria; assembly: GCA_916613615.1. NCBI lineage: Eukaryota > Metazoa > Mollusca > Gastropoda > Trochida > Trochidae > Steromphala > Steromphala cineraria. The sequence goes on from OU744730.1 coordinate 12,547,935, forward strand.
GATGGGAATAGATGTGCAGGGTATGGCCCCTGAGACCCTCATTAGGGGCCACAAGGTCACCAAAGCTCTAAGGAATAATCCTCACTAGTCAAGGAGTATGCATAGATACACGTGGCTTAAATTTGATGACTGACCTTGGGACACCTTACAAAGGCCAAAGAGGCCACATCCTTTAATCTCTTTGTCAGTTTTCTCCGAAAGCATAAAAAAACAAAAGAAGACAAGAAAGCTTGTGAACAGACTCCTTAGCTAACGCGTGAAAAGAATGTGGGGTTGGGAAAGACAATGTAATTAATTACACCGAGTTTCTAGGCCTTCTGCTTCTTGTGGGAAGATGAACATAGGTTTTAAAGGAGTGTCCCCTGTGGCCCTTGGGAGCCACATGGCCATCAAAACTACAATTTATAATCCTCACTATGCAAGGAGTCTGTACACAAGGTCTCAGTTTTCTTGGCCTTTTGCTTCTGGAGAAGAAGATGATGATGCACAAAGTTTACGGATGGATTGACGGACGACGGAAACTATGCCATGCCATGCCATAAGCCCATCGGACAGAGTACATCGAAAGTTTAAGATCCTTTGAAACGCCAAGGCTCGCGACTGTAAACATTATTTTGACTCGGGCAGATATCCCGTAATTACTCGTGCGTCGTGCGTTATGCTCTAAATATGTCATGACTTATTTGTAGAGATATGCATATGGATAATAAACCGACATATGACATTGGTAGACTATGACGTCACTGAATTGACGTTGACAGTTATTGTACATAAAACGAATATATTTACAGCAGTTATTTGATCTCCGGGATCTGCACAATTAGCAATTTCACTCGCTATTCGCTGTTAGTATGTTCTTCCAAACATTCAACTATATATTAAACTATGTCATAAAATCCATCATTTTGTTTCCCGATAGAGTCGTAACTTTGAACTTAGAGAATGACAGAGATAGACTTGTGAGTATAGACAACACATGATTATTTTGATAAGCTTTGTCAAACCGGTGATGGGTAACAGTTCATCCACGCACTGACGTTAATCGGAAGCATAAATTTTAATACAAAATCAAGTAACGAAGACATATAGAAATATGTATGAACTTTTCCAGTATTCATCAAAAGTAAAAGTGAATATGAAAAATGAAACTACAGTCACGAAATGTTTTGCAATGTCTAGTTGTAACAACAACGTTACAATTTCAAGTCATACCCTTAATATAAGAGAATACCTGTTTGTATATTATCGATCTAAGTTTCTAACGTAGGTATTTCACCACTTGTAAATGATGAACGGGTTCTTCCAACTTGATCATTTAGTATGTGCTGTGTATTTTAGTCGGTGTTTTGAAGGACGGGGACCCCAACTTGGATCCGGTCGTAAACTTGCACGTAATCGCTGGAAAGTGAAACACAACCATTTATTGAGAATAAATTCAACGAATTCAATTATCGTATACGTTATTGTTCACAATAATGTAAAGTTCTCTTTTGACTGTCATTTATCATCAACAACTTGAACTTAAATAGAGATATGAATTGTTATAGGTTAGCGAAATTCAACAGATTCAACGTTTTGACAGTGAATGTGGAACACTGCCTTATCCACGCCAATAACATGACATCAGCACGCCATGATGTTAGTGCATAATGAGTCTAACGGCTGAAAGATGCACATTTTATTGAAATATAAGTAACAGGAATTAGGATTTAAAAATTTCTCGTGTCTTCGAATATTCTTTTATATGGCAACACTCGAAATATCCTCGGCAAGACTATATTATTATTGTTTTTGTGAGACCACTTATTACACCTAAAAAAGTAATACTTTCCCTTTAATGAGAGGGAATTAATTTTACAGCACTAACCTCTAAGAAGCTCCCCTCAGCTTTCCAGAGTTCCCTTACGACACACAGAGGTAGGGGTATCAGAGAAACCATGGCAATACACCAACCAATCACAACACCATATGCAGGAAACTCGTAATCCCCGTATGTTGGAGCCTCGTATTGGGTTATTGTCATAATGAGGCAAATCTGAAACATTGTCAAATTTTGTAAAAATGTGTACCATTAAGTAGAAATGCTAACACCGAAGGTACATGTTCTAGCAAAGCACAGGAAATATATGTCATAAATACGTGAAAATGTTTATCGAGAGATATGACATTATTTGATATTTTCTAATATGACTTGTGCCACGATGATTTATAAACTTACAATCAAAAGACCGGGAGCAATAAAACACCAGAGAGCTTTCATGTAGACTGGAGGTTTCTTCCCCAGCATCATCTCAATATCAGAACTGAACCGGTCTGCGCCTGTAAAGGACACGAAATTGGCATTTGGTAAATTCCGAAGAAATCAGAAAACAAAGATATATGAATAAAATATGCTATGTATTATATCGAAATAATTTTTTTTCAGTATGAATGTTAAAATGTGTCAGTCCATTGTTGCATAGCGTTTCCAGCTATCGGAATTGCATGTCATGCTTTTTAAAAGCAACTGATTAATTTAACTCTTCACGCTGTCTTCCCTTGAAATAAGTCGACTTTAAAGACCGTCAAACTGCTGTGACCATACCTTTTTAGTTATTATAGTTGTGCAGCAAAATATATAAACCTCAACGTCTTATCGTTCTGTGGCTATGGCTGAGTTGGTGTAATGTCATTGGCTGGTAATATATATTTGCCTTGATAAATACCATGCTATGGTAGGAACTCCACGGTACGAATACTCTCATTTTGAGGATGTTTGTCATTCTATCCCCTCAGAGGTAGATAAATTCAAACAACGTTGATCCAACTCATATTTGAATAATCCGACTTCATGATGTTCTTAGAGGGAGTCTTATTGGATGCATTCGAAGTTGTGCAATTAGCGACGCTGTTCAAAATTAATCATTTTGGCAAGAGAATGGTTTGTCATTGGCAGCAATTTCAAATGGTTTGGGGTACAAACTTTAGCAGCTGGAGGAAACTGTCGGGAACCAGTAATTTGTTTTGTTTGAACAGAGGTTTGATCAACGTTTCATAACTTGATCTACCTCTGTGGGTTGGGCAATGGATGTCAAAAGTGAACGATTTCGCTTTTGGCAATAGGAATAATAATACTAAGTTGAAAGACAGATATCATGAAGATTACTTTTGATGAACAAGATTTGACTTACCATAGATCCAGCCTATGGCGACGCATTCTAAAATGCCCACAAGTTGTAGACAGAAGGTACTGACATACCAGTCTATTAGCACGAAGACATATATTGCACCCTGAAAAGTAAATGAATACGTTTTAGGACTCTCTATCATTGTTACATGAATTTAAAAGTTTTAATGAAAGTAGAGTAAAGCAGACATTGGTATAAGGGGAGCATTTGATGATTCCAACACGAAGATGTTATGGGTAACATTGCCCATTTTAAGGGGAGTTTTTTTTAGTGTTTTTTCACTAAAACTAAAAACAATATGTATTTGCATGTTATATTATCAGAAAATAGAGTCATTGACTCTGTAGCTCATAAGGTTTCATATTTAATTTTGGTTTAGGGTGTGGTAAATGTGTTTCCCTTTAAGTAGGAGTCACAGTGTCACAAAATGTACATTTTAGAATCCCCGAACCTAAAGAGTGTGTAGAATAGGTTTCAGTCTTCTAAGCCTTATGATTTTTGAGAAGAAGATGACAACGGTTTTAAGAGCGTGGCCCCATTGGCCCTTTTTAGGGGTTACCAAAGCTAGGAATAATAATTGTAGTCAAGGAGTCTGAAAAGTGTCAGCTTTTTAGGTCTTATGATTCTTGAGAAGTGGATGAAAATAGGTTTTTAGAGTGTGGCCCCTGTGACCCATAAAAAGGGGCCAGGGGGCCACTAAAGCTATACATCATATTCCTCACTAGTCAAGGAGTGTGTACACAAAGTCTCAGCTTTCTAGGCATTATGGTTTTGGAGAAGAAGATTGAATTATATTTTAAGGGTGTGTCCCCTGTGGCTCTTATTAGGGACCAGGGGCCATCAAAGCTATAAATTATAATCCACAGTAGTCAAGGAACAAGGTTTACGGACGGAGTGACGCCGGTAACCATGCCATGCCATAAGCCAGATGAGCTAAACAGAAGTTAAGAAACGAACATAACATGTTAAGCTCATGTTTACATTTCTCAATTTCAAATGACTTATGAATATTTACACTCAACTAGCCACCAGACGTTTTTGCTTTTTAGCTGGTAATCAGGTTTGGTTATGCAATATTTGAGCCTCATAAAATAATGTGTTATATTGAAATCTTTGAGAAATGATGTTTTTTTAATGAAAAGAGAAACCCTGCCCTTATAAGGCTCTTTAGCATGTTGTTGGGTTTTGATTTTATGTACATAAAGTGTTCACCTGGAGAATGCACTTGCAGTCAAATGAATGACAAAGTTATCACTGTAGCTTGTTGTTAAGATAGTTATTTAATTTTTATTTCATTTTATGTAAACGTACATGTTTATCAGTTACAAAGAACCATGAAAATTAAATTGCAGTCTAAGAGTCCTTGCAGAGTTACTCCCCTTTGACTGTAACAGCGAGTGTGTTATTAGAGTAACTTCCCTTGCTTGGCTCTCGTGTGTCCTAGACCGACGTCGATTATGTACGGGCAAAGTTGTTTATAAAGAAAATTACCTGTGTCCTGTAGACTCACAGATTGGTTTGTGGTGACCTATAGAAATACCTTAGTGGCACAAAGAAGTACAAAAACAAATACATGGACGAAGATAAAAAAAAGTAGAGTATACTGTATAAATACATTCTTCAGATGTCCTACCTGTGTTGCAAACACGAGGCCAAACAGGAAGTACAAGATACACGTGACGGCAGTGAGGATCATCCGTCGTCGATGTAGTTGTTTAGGAAACGTGTCGACAATTGCAGTGAGTATCGTCTCTATCGTAGAAAACTGAAAAGGCAAACATGAACGGATACAAAACAGTCCTTTTATGCAGATAGCTAGGAAGGATCCTATCGCCTAAAAACATAGGGCATGATTTACCCTCTCAGATAGAAGGCAAAAACAAATTTGGTTTAAAACAACGCTCAGGGGTAATAGAATAAATACCATATAAAATACAGGATAGTGAAAGCCTAGGCAATTGCAACGGACACAGTGTAAACCATGCTCTGTCTTTTTAAAACCACCTCAAGGAGACGAGAAAGGCTGGTGAAAACGTGCTCATTAGCTTATTTTGGGAATTGACCTACGTAAACAATTGTTTTTCCATAGAGGTTATTCTTATGGATAATAATTTGTATAATTATTTTTTTTTACATTTCATAATTTTTCAATTTCTATATCAAATACTCTTGTCCAAAAACCATGTTAAAAAGTCTGTTTTAGGATCCAAAATGTATTTGAACAGTCATAAAAATAACCCCCCCCCCCCCGAGAGTATATAATGTATTACGAGATGATCATCAGAATTCATATCGTCACACACCTCCGAATCAAGGCCGACAGTCAGCAGCATGATGAAGAACAAGACAGACCACAATTGCGGAAGTGGAAGTTGAGCAAGGGCTTCCGGGTAAGCTACGAATCCTAGACCCGGGCCTGATTAAAGAAGCTTCAATATGACATTAATACTTAACATTGTTATTCGATTATCTAATAAATTCAACCACAGGACGCAATTGACAAAATAGTTTACTCATCACAAATGTAAGAAGATGCTGAGGAAGTGATTAAATTTGAGTAATGATAGTTATTAAGACAACTTAAGAAAAACTACAACTCTATGAAATATTCTATACCCCTTATGTTAATACAACGTGAACTCCGTTGAAAACAAGGATTTGTTTAGTATAAGACATGTATCAAATCAACACACCTGCTCTGACTACCTCTGAGACAGGAACTCCAATGTTGTTGGCCATAAAACCGAGGATTGAGAAGATGGCGAAGCCTGCGTAGAAACTCGTACCTTCACTGAGGAACGTTAGAATCACAGCGTCTCTGTGGGGTGTAGTAAAACATGGACGATGTAGATATTGTGACAACTGTCCACAGAGGAGACTTTACAACTTCCCATTGTCCTTATTAAACGAGTTAATGATTAAGTATAAAGTATAAGCGCAAGCGAGTGTCATACAGAATGAGTCACAAGTTATAATGCTTAGGAATATATGGATGACAACTTCTTTGTTCATAGCATGCGACGTTTCGACACATATTCTTGTGCCACTCAAAGAAGAGTCACACGTTTTATTAAATTAGATAACAATAGCAATTATGTTTATCAATCGTCCACATCCACTAAAGTATGCTTGTTTACAATGTACTGAAACTTACAATCTATGCGACTTGGCGCCATTGTGACATTTGGACTACATATTGTTGTCAGTCATATCTTCAGCTAGTTCGACATTTCAGAAGTTACAAATTTGTTTTTACGTTTATCAATGAGTGTTAATATGTTTCATATCAGAAGACACGAAGAAAAGTGTAATCAACGTCAAAAAGCATCCCTCATCGATTACTAGTCACTAGCATGAGTCCTGAACCACATAAAACTGCCATGAGGCTTCTTGAGCCATAAGACCACAGACCTTAGCTTAATGACACTCTGATTAAAATCGAACATATTCAGAAGAATATAATTTTCAAAATTTGACGCTACCGGGAATCGAACGTGTTCTTTAGAGAGTAATTTCCGTTGATCTGAAAGTAACCCATCCCCTCGCGCGTTGCTGCAACTAAATCCATCAGCAATCCAATCATAATCACGGTCGCTATTAATCTAACTGAGCAAAGTGACATCGAGGCATTACTTTACCCTAAACTTTATAACGTTATAGCATTGTATTCTGCTTTCTCAATGAGGTAAGGAATGACGCTGGAAGGTGTTACGTGATGATGCGAGAGCAAATGTGATTATCCTACCTCATGTAAGAATCTCGATCGCTGATTTGTCCATGTGACCCTGGATAATATAAGTTATACTATTCAGAGGCGGGGTGCATGGGGAGATATCCGCCTCGAGCTTGGTGTTATGCGACGAGCCGAAGCGAGATATATCCCCATTTACCTTGCCTCTGAATGGTATAACGAATTTATTGATTCGATTGTTAAGTTGTCAATGTATATATTGCTTGTTCCAACAAAAGCAATATCTATACCCGAAGCAGTCAGTTGTAGAGGATGATTACATTTCGCACCCGACGGGACCAGTTTAACTGAGTCAAAGGAAAAGAACTGAAGAATTGTTATCGACATGGTTTTAGATATTGACCTTGGATTCTTGTATCAGTATCAGCTTGTTTTCTTTATGGATCATGGCTTTGTCAAATGAGGTCCCATAATGATTACAGTACACTTCAATGTACATGGTTTCAGAGACTATTGTTCGAGACCTTGTATCGAATCTCAGTCTCCTGTCTTAAAGGGGAAGTAGCACGTTTATAGGGGAACAGTAGGTGATGTCAAAAAATGAAAATGTATGGTTTCAATTGAAATACAATGGAGCAGTAATCATTCAAACAAATAACGTACAGTTTAGCCATGCGATTCCTTTTATTAAACAAAATGAATAAAATGTGTTCACACAAAATGGCCTGCAATCGATTTTATGTGAATCGTCCTCTGACTATGGTTGATTGGCTTGTGTTATGAGATTTAGACACTGTCAAAATAAAACATTTATCATTAACTAACAATTAATTATAACAGTATAAATTATAAAATATAAAATTATCAAAAAAAAATGATACTGCCAATTTAAGTCACTTTGATCATTGAAAGTAGGATCAATGGAGGTCATGTTTAGATGCTGTCCTATGTATTGCAATCACTACCTGTAGCAGTTGTTGGAGAACTTGTTGTAGCTGGCCATGGTGTGAAGTCCACCCCACGTGACTCCCAGAGAGTAGAACATTTGAAGCATGGCCTCCAACCACACCTGTAGAAGAGAATCATCACTGTAAGTACACACCTGTCGTTTGGGTCGGGCACCACACTACAGGTAGCTAGCTGTAACTAGAGGTAATTGTCTTGCAACATTATTACCCAAATTTCATGTACCCTAGCATGCATCATTCACATGTTCTATTGGGTAAAGGCCTGGACCCTCGTATTGTATCAATTTTGATGTTCTCAATGTGTCAACTTCACACGTTTGAGAGCTTTAGAAGCCAATTTGCCTTTGACGAATGACGAAAATCGAGTAGTTATAATGAGTCAGTATTCAAGTATTACCCTCAGTACTTGCACACGAGAGAGGGGGTGGTCTTACGAACGGATGCAGTGCACTGTGTGCAGTTTGAAGAAGCCAATCGTGAGCGTCGCTATCTTTTTCGTCTTTTGTCTGTGCGTATTGTGTACAAAACGTGTGATTTCACTGTTGTTGTCGTTTTATAAGCTACAGCTCAGCATGAGATGCTAATTTCACCCTACCCGTATCCTTTAAATCGAACGAGACAAACAGCGCCTATACGAGAAATTGTAATTGTATTTTGGTACCAATAGCCTTACCTTCATGGTCAGAAAAATAATTCTTCTAAAGAAAACGGTTCTTAGCAAAAGCTTTTCCGATAATAATTGATAACAACAAACCTGGGCTTCTGCAAGTCTGTTGAAGTCTGGTTTGATGTAGAAGATAATGCCCTCCCGAGCTCCCTCCAGGGTCACAGCGCGGATCAGAATACACGTGATCAGTAGGTAGGGCAGGGTAGCTGTCACGTACACAACCTGTCAGGTTGAACATTTAACTATTTAACACTAGTTTCTTATATGAAGTGGAATGTATGTGTCACGTCAGACATATGGGTAAGGTTGGGCAGGTATTTTCAAGTGTCCAAGAATTAAATAAGAAAGATCTCCCGCTAAAATGCGAAATGACATTATCTTCAAGTGGATGGGTAGGGCTTGGTCATGTGATCTAAGTTTTATCGATTCATTTCCCATGAACTCACCAAAACATTGTTCGTACTTTTGTGAAGGTTTTCAAATGTAATAAATATTTACCACGGAATCATATCTATATTTTCCAAGTAGTATATTTTAATCATTTGATGCAAATTAGATCTGATCATAGTTTTACATTACGATCAATATATGGTACTGAATGGCTCAACAAAGACAACATTATACTCACGATGTATACACAAAAGATATACGTATGTTGACAGAGTAGTTGTCATGATTAAAATATCACTGAACGACAATTCGATACAGGTATTTTGAGGCAGTCCTGCAAATGGCAATACGACGTTATGTATAAGGCAGATAACTCTGATCTCCTTTCCTAGAAGGGATTTTATCAGAGTGTGCGCTTCAATTAGCATATCTTCACTAATAAAGAACATGGACCAATTTTGATAAATATACAGTCTGTTTCCAAAATTGGATTATGTCTTGTCGCATGTCGCAGTGTTACTCCTTTAAAGGATGTAACAGTATTCATATCGCTCCGCTGTCCCATTACAATTCTCTCCCCACAGAGGCAGATCAAGTCGAGAAATGTTGATACAGACTCTGTCATATTACGCCGAAATCCCTGGGTTCCGGCAGTTTCCCCTGGCGGAAAAAAATTGCACCACAATCCATTTGAATTTCTTTGTCGAATGACAACGCTTCTCGCATGGAAAGGGTGGTTCATATGATTGTCTTTGCCATTATTTAGTATCCAGAATGGTGAATTAAGAACAGCGTCGCTGATTGCACAACTAATTTTGATTGCCTCCAATCAGGCGTCTTCCATTCTATCCCACAAACTCGGCGTTAACCAATAATATGACAGAGGCTGCATTAATATTTCATGACTTGATCTGCATCTGTGGGAAGAAAATGGCCCATTACATGTATAGTGCGAAATTATAAGAGTTGAATGTCAATTTGTATGTTTGCACTTGAAAATGTACGATGTCAAAGCTACATTAAAACACGTGTGAACCCAGCGAACAAAGGTTAGAAGTATTTTGTTTTTATTACAGCAAATGTTAGCACATAGTTTAGATGCACCTCTCCAGCCTTTGATATAATAATGTAGCCACATATATTACACCAACCTTCCCTACAGACTTGACGCCCTTGATGAGACAGAGGAAGATCAAGACCCATGCTGCAAAGAGGGACGCCACGAGATGCCATTGTATCTCCCCCATCTCGTCCAGACCCGAGGATACCCGCAGTGTGTTGTATCTAGCAGAAAGGATATTCAGAAAGAGCACTTTTCATTAAATACCAATGGTGATATAATTGGTATCATTATTGTCATACAATGTCCAATGCTGTATTCAAATCGACATTACAAATATCACCTATTAGTGGAAAGTCTCTTTCAGTTTAGAGAACAAGGACAAAGCGTTACAAATACAATTTAAATAAATCAATGTCAAAAGGTTAAAATGACCACTTTCAAAACTATCTGCTTGACATGAAGCATAAGAAATATAGTTAAAATTGAAACCCTTCTTTTCAATCAAACTATATGATTCGTATCGCTAACAGATTGGTATACATGATAATTGGTGAGGTTTTCTTAGCCAGTGAATTATTGTTATTCGAAAAGCCTAAAATAATTTATAATCAAAAGCCACTGCATTTTGTTATCCGGGGACCACTGCTATTGCTGAAGCAAGTTAGTTAACTGGCTATTTATAAAATTAGCTCAGTCAGAATTTTGCCTTCAAAGATATCAGGGTATTGATAGAGTTATGCGGAAACCAATACGCTGATGTAGCAATTTGAAACAGAACAAATGAAACGATGTGTTGGGTGTTCTATTTCATAAAAATATAACTTCATGTAATCTACCTTATCAAATGGTTTATGGTATGCATTGCTGCCTACAATGGACTTTTAATCAGAAAACTACATGCACATTATTATTGCCTTCAGTTTTAGTGCAGTTTCCGCACACGCATTTCTAGCTATAACTGTTTTCCACTAAGCTTTCCAAATTCTTATTCATTACTTACTGGTAATACCTCGGGTGAACTATTTGTTCATTTTCAAGGTCAAAGGTCAAGGTCACGAGCGTTTGCTTGTAGACACGATAGCTTGAAAAGTGTTGTGCTATAAAGCTCTAACTTGTAATGTATCTCCCTAGGAGTAAAACATTTTGAAAAGGTTTCTGCTACAATCCACCAAAGGTCAAGATCAGAGTAAGGTTACAACTTCAGCATCTTTTAAATGCTATTTTAACTATGAACACTTTTATCATTACATGAATGTTATAGTCAATGAAAAGTGTTCATTGCTCGTGTGACCTCTAATGTTAAAGGTCAAGGTCACGAGATATAAGTTATGCAGTATACACCAAATGTGGGTCTAACTTTGTCCGAGTAAGCTTTTTAGAACTCCTGTACATATGTCACTGTTAACAACTCTGGATAATTATTTTGCATGTTCACATTCAAGCTCAAAGGTCAAGGTCACGAGTTATGAAATCACTAAAAAAATCCTTGTAAACACGAAAAATGTGTGCTTTTAAGCTCTAGCTTCAAATATAAATATCATTTTTGGAGAAGTAAAAGTTTTGAAGAGGTTTCGGATACAATCTGTCAAAGGTCAAGGTCACAGCAAGGTCACGACTTAAGCATGCTTTAACAATAATTCTGTATTTTAACTATTTACACTTTTAATGATTACATGATTGTTATATTTTAACTGAAAAGTGTGAAATGATTATGTTGCCTTGAATATCAAAGGTGAAGGTTACGAGAAAATGCCCAATTTGCTGAGGCCTGTAGAAGGCGGAAAAGGGGAAGGCGAGACCCTCAGTTTCTGCTTTTTGCGGTGTCCCGGTAACGCTAATCATCTTTGAATAAGACCTGCGGTTTTTTATTAAAACGCGAAGCTTTTATAGAGGTTTAGAGTTACAACACCCTTTGGTGTTGAGAGAATGTACACTAAGCTTGCCATCTGAGCTGAGCCACTTACTGCCAAAATTCTTCCACCGCTGATCTCGTATCGTTGGATGCAATAAACGTTATATTGTAATTTTTATCGATATGACTGAAACATACATTTGGTTTTGTCGTCATGTTGTTAGCCATCAAACTCCCTGTTTCATTCAGAGTGCTGTTCCCTGATTGGCTGAACGACTGGAAGGAGGTACAGATGGGTGTATTCCACCAGTTGTCACACGTGACCCAGGGAATTGTTGTAGCAAATGACTTCACGAGGTAGTAGAGGACCCAGGCGATGATCAGATTGAAGTAAAAGGCACAAATGACGGATGCGATGTTCATACAGTAGCCTAAACCTGTAATGATACATAACACACAGTGAGATGTCTTAAAACATTTTTATTAAAACACACTGAGTTGTCTTAATTGAGAAATAATTATAGAAGAAATGCACACGTTTTCAGCGACATAACATAAAATATATATATGCCCCATGCTAACGATGTTCTTTACTCGTTGCCTACAGGAACCTACAGTGCACACACACATACCTTTAAAAAAGGTCGTATACGGTACAAGCATACCTTTTTTAAGATGACCCACACTTTACAAGCAAATCTCCACACAGAGAACCGACACTGTATACGCATACATACTCACACGCACCTTTAAACAACGGACAGATGCTCCACACGTGCAACGCGCCTTTGCCAGAGAACTGGCCGAGAGAGATCTCCAGGAAGAAGAGCGGAAGTCCCACAGTGCACAGGAAGAAGAAATACGGGATGAGGAAAGCACCTGAAAGATAAATGTTTATCCCCATTATCGTTCATCCAGGACATTCAGCTAATGAACATAATATCACAAGCGGAATTCTTCATCAGTTTCATGTCCTCAGTGCTTCTTTTGAAATTTTAAATCCAAGAACCTTAACATACAGTTAATTAAAAGGAAATTTACAATATCAATATAAAAATGTACATAACATATACCCTCACGAGCCAATAAAACGTCATCATACAAATCCACTTCAATATTAAAAATAAAGCCATGGGCTCTGTAGCTCATCAGGGTTTACATTTTATTTCGCTATAGGGTGTGGCCAATGTGGTGCCCCCTTATCAGTAGGGGCCATGGGGTCACCAAAGCTACAATTTATAATCCTCACTAGATAAGGAGTTTGTACACAGAGTTTTAGCATTCTAGGCTTAATGCTTCTGGAGAAACAGATAAAAATTTCAGCTCTCTTGGGCTTCTTCTTCTGAAGAAGAAGATGAAAATAAGTTTTAAGGGCGTCGCCCCTGTGGCCCTAAATTGGGGTCACAGGGTCACCAAAGTTACAAATCAGAATCCCCACATGCCAAGGTACCTGTACAAACAATTTCAGCTCTCTAGTCTAGAGTCATTGGTTCTGGAGAAGAAGACGAACATAGGTTTTAAGGGCGTGCCCCCTGTGGCCCTTAATTGGGGTCACAGGGTCACAAAAGTTACAAATTAGAATCCCCATATGCCAAGGCGCCTGTACATAAAATGTCAGCTCTCTGGGGCTTCTGCTTCGGGAGAAGAAGATGAACAAAAGTTTTAAGGGCGCGTCCCCTGTGGCCCTTAATTGGTGTCACAGGGTCACCAAAGTTACAAATCAGAATCCCCACATGCCAAGGTACCTTTACACACAATTTCAGCTCTCTAGTCTAGAGTCATTGGTTCTGGAGAAGAAGACGAACATAGGTTTTAAGGGCGTGGCCCCTGTGGCCCTTAATTGGGGTCACAGGGTCACAAAAGTTACAAATTAGAATCCCCATATGCCAAGGTGCCTGTACATAAAATGTCAGCTCTCTGGGGCTTCTGCTTCGGGAGAAGAAGATGAAAAAAAGTTTTAAGGGCGTGTCCCCTGTGGCCCTTAATTGGGGTCAGAGGGTCACCAAATTTACAAATCAGAATCCCCAATTGCCAAGGTACCTGTACACACAATTTCAGCTCTTTAGTGTATATGGTTTATGAGGAGAAGTCGAAAGTGTCAAAAGTTCACGGACGACGGACGGACGGACGGACGGACGGACGCCGGACGACGGGCCATGCCATAAGCCCATCTGGCCTTTCAGGCCTGGTGAGCTAAAATATTAATTAGAATGTGTTATATGGAGTGTATAGATTTAACGTTCTAACGCTCTGACCCCAAGGCCCGAATTCGAACCACACCCCGAAAATTTTGCGTTGTGTTCTTGGGCAAGGTACTGCATCCACACTGCACTCAGTTCCCTTAGCTGTAAACATGGGTATCTGAACAAGGTAGAAGAACGGACCTACGTGTATAGGGTCGCGTGAAGCGGCAACAAACATCTCGACACCAAGCTTTCCATGCAGGTTAATAACACATCGGGGTGCTTTGAACATGATTTGTCATGGATATATATAGGAAGTATAAAAAAGTAATTATTATTTTTATTTAAATTTTTAATGAAGCATGCGTTTATGCATCACCCCCTGAGGGCCGATTACTCAAGGAGAGAATCGGAATATGACGGTCTTGTAACCGATGATGTAAGCACGTGGACAGGTAGACTTCATTAATAATAAATAGTCACGTGAATGTTTCTAAGCGACACTATCAAAATGGCCAAGATAAATGTGCTGCCCGATCGATAGCAACTGTCAAGTAGAAAGCTATGGTTGAATTGTTGACTCTCGCTTCCATCATTCGTTTTATATGCACTTGGCTGTGTTAAATAACATATTATTGTTATTGTTAACGGTTTAGTGTGCTACAAAGAGAACACCATGAGCCATTTCAAACGTGCTTTGTCAACTGTATGAATTGTATCAAAACAAGTTTTTGGCTTTCTTCATAGCTTGAGTATGTATTGCATATGGTAGGCATCTTGTCAAATCGAGTAACATATATCATGAACTATAATTGATATTTTGATATTTTGTGCAATAAAGTGTTTGATCCATGGTAATAACAACACATTAGTGTGTCATCAGTGGCGTATTCTCAAGAATCCATTACTCATTGACATCTTCCATAGCGGGAATTGAATTTTGAAAAAATACTTAATCTATTCTTATGCATTTATCGTATTCTCAGTCGGCCCATATATGACAAAAACTAACTTTAGCAGTTACATTTGTCGGTCGAGAGACATGTACTCCCCTATTGTAAACTCAGCGCTTTTATTTACTACAATGGGTTGAGGGGCAGTTAAGCGCTCCGGTCTGTATCAAGAACCCCGCTAGGGGCTGGGCAACTTTGTCTGCTGTAGAGAACTGTTCTACACGCTTTAAGGGTTTCAATGCAGTACTAGTTGCACCCGATGCCCGAAGGTTTCAATGCAGCACACTAGTGATGCGGGATTTCTCTTGCAACAATACTAGGATCCGCGATAAAAGTGAAATACTCTCTTTAGTTCTCGGGGTAAAATGTGAAGCGGAGCAAATAAATGGCAATGCATGAACGAATCCATTCAATAATGTTTTAATTCAGTTGTGTTCCAAATCCGATGGGTGGACACAATTACTCTCTTTTGAATATTCTTATTGATGAAAAATAAAATGACAATGCCGACTATGGAAAGTCATGCAATGACGGGAACGAAATATGCTTTATGAGACGATCAGCTTGTTCCTTTAAAAAACTTATTATAGTTTAAGGGATTTACTTTTCATGCATTCTTTGTATTTTAAATTGTTTGAACTGGTAAGGTCTCGTTTTATAAGGCTTGTTAGGGTGTTAAGCATATGAATTCAAGCACTGCTATCCCATTGCAGATTTTATCAGACGTCTTGAGAATAAAGAAATAAGGTTGTAAATTCCAAACTACTCAACTGAGACATAATGAACTATTATAAGATTTTTTTTAAATACTGGCCAGAACAAAACTTTGCTATCATCAAGGTAATCTTGTTTTATATGTTTATTATGTAGATGAAAGATGTAACAAAAAGGGGATGATAGGTGTTACGGTTTCGGTCTGGTTATCTACACTCTTTAAAGGGGCAGTAGCACGTTTTTAAGGGGAATATAAGGTGATGTAAGGAAAATGAAAATTAATGGTTTCAATTGAAAGACAATGTATTTAAACTTAATCGGGCAGTAACAATTTAAATATATAACGTTAAGTTTAGCCATGAGAATCCTTTTTCTTACACAAAATGAATTAAAGGTGTTCACAAAAAATGCCCGCCAATGGATTTTATGTGAATCCTCATACTTTGTCCTCTGACTATGGGTGATTGGCTTGTGTAATGAGATTGTTGACACTGTCAATGTAATACGTTTAGCATTAACTTTCAATTATATGTGAAATATTTAAAACATAAAATTATGAAAAAACGTGCTACTGCCTCTTTAACAGAAGGGGCACAGAAACTTGATATTGTTCTTATGCTATATAAAGATAATCAAAATACGTTTTAGTCAGCAAATCTCAAGCTAGTAAAAGTATAATGGGAAAAGTTCCTGCCTCCTTTCATCAGGATTTTAGTACTTTATATACCAAGCTTGGCTCTTTTTATGAAACAATATCGATTTTAAGAAATGGAGTTAAATAATGGACTTTGTTTTTTGAAAACGTGTTATTGCCCTTAATATGCATAAATAAGGCAAACCTAAGGTGATGTCAGGAGAATTAAAATAAATGGTTCCAATTGAAAGACAATGTATTTAAACTTAATGAAGAAGTAGTAAATCATACATATGATGTAAAGTTCAGCCATTGGATTCACTTTCTTACACAATTTGATTTTAAGGTGTTCACACAAAAAATGGCGGCAAATGGACTTTATGTGAGTATTTATAATTTGTTCCCTGGCTATGGATGATTGAGTTGTGTGATTTTTAATATTTTCACAATAATACATTTGACATTAACGTACAATTATCCGTGAAAAAAAAAAGATTTTGAATATTTCATAAAACGTGCTACTGTCCCTTTAACAGAGGCATATTGCAAAATGTAAATAATGTTTCCGATTTCAATACAATGTTGTTTTTTTAAATAATAGTTTCGGTTTATCTACGCTAGTTTATTTCCCCATTCCCAAACGATTATATATAAATTGGAAGGCGTTCACACTAGAATGATCGTCAGAAGTTTTCTCGACACTACTGAGACCGCCGACCATCGGGTTTAACGAGAAGATATTTGACCACCTAAAGAGGATACATATAACATTTATGAACATATTTAAATTGGGAGGAATTAACTCTCATTAAAACAACTTTGGGTCGTCGTACTTAACCATGTTGTCCTTGTTATGACGTCACTTCAGGTCAGAGCGCGATGTTATTACCCAGTGTGTGATAACATTTTAGGTTTGGTTTACAGCGATATATCTTCGATAGGGAGTTATGATTGACTTTCTTCGATGAAATGATAATGTTATGCCCCGTTTTGAAAAAAATGTTGTATTCGGCAACATCACCACATCTATCAATTATATATCTTCGTGATGGAACGACCACCTTTGCTTTGAAAACATTGTCCTGCAATAGACAAGTGAACATATCCGTTCTTTCAAAATCCCGTTGTTTTCCCACAAAAACGTGCTACTACCCCTTAAAATCATTAAAATGAAAAATGTTTATTATATATGTATTCTCTCACCTCCTCCATTTCTGTTACAGAAGTAAGGAAACCTCCACAAGTTACCCAGCCCCACACAGTACCCGACCATGGACAGGAAGAAATCCATTTGCCTCGACCATGTCCCGTGATCCCTGTCTTCTTCATCCTTGTTTTCGTCAACTTCAACGTCTTCATCAACGGCAACGTTCTTCAACGTCAAACTAAGCTCATCAGCAACCCCTTTCTTATCAGCCATGTTGAAGATCGACGCAAGGTCCCCGTCTGCACTAAAATAAAGGATAGAAAAGATCTAGCTAGGCATTGCGACACGACACGGTCTGAAGGTTAGCTACAAAAGCCTTAAAGTTTCCTATGCTTGATAAAACATGTATGTTTCACGTTATCGTAACATGTCTGGTTTTCATAACCCTAACTTTCTCGACAATAACGAATCCTTGAGGATTCAGTGTGTAACATGCATCAACTGTAACCTGGGAGGTGTGCATCTGACCGTTATCTCGAAGCAGATCACACCGTTTCACAGTTTACCACTACTTGTCACTGTGATATTTATTTCCCCGTAATTACTACAGTTTCTTTTAATAAATATGCACCCGGCATTGGAGAAACGCATTCAATAATCATTACACCCTGTTTGTCCTAGAAAACTAGGCGAAGGTGTTGGGTGACTTATTATGTTTCCATCGCATACTTTGTCTTTTTGTCTCTTGATGAACAAATGTGACCCTTAGTTACGACATTGGCAAAAACGATTGCTGGCCTGCACGGTATTTTGCTGACGTACAGTGACATGTTTTCACTTTTAATTTTCAGATGATATCCTTGGTTGTGCCATAGGGGCGGATAAAGAATTTTTGTTGGAGCGCGCCCTAAAGTTGTCTCCAATGCAACTAGTGTTTTCTCATTTTTATGGATAAATAATATGTTTGGAAATATTAACTTCAAACTTCCCTGCCCTTCAATTATAGAAAATTTCGAATGAAGCGGTATACAACTCTTAAATTATACTTAATTTGAAACGTTATTGGGAGGAGTTCTCACCCCGGAATCCCATTCAGCCATCATTCAACATACCTATTTAATATACAATCGAGAATGATGATGTCCATACACACTCATTTTGTATTTCGCAATAGATCTATATCTGTTTCCCACTGTCTACAACGCACTTTATGCATGCAGAACAAAAACATTTCAAAAAGAGGATGAGTACATTACGTAAATCTAAATCATATGCATCACCTTCAAAACGTCGTCATATTAATAACACTGTTAACCATATAACTTTATGATAATTCAAGTCTATTAACTCCAGAAGCTTGATAGATCTGATCCTGATTGCCTGTCATAATCTTATTGTTTCGTCCGGTGTTACCCCCAACTTCTGCAGTGATCATTGCGCAGTATTTGGTAATCCACAGTTACAAAAGTCAAATAGAAAGACTTACGTGAGAACTATTTTTGACTATGACAACACTGACAAAAACGGTTTATTGACTGCTGCGATAGCTTTAGACTGGTGTGATCGTGTTACTGAAGATGTCAACGAAAGTGCCGAGAATATAGTTTGATTCATATAACCCGGCCCAGTCTTGTATACCAAACAAACGAGTTCGAATTAAATGGCCAAGTCATTGCAGACGTTGAAAACCATAAACAACTTGTTCTATCCTTTCAAAAGGATGGTCAGTGGCATTCTCACATAAATCACAAGAGTTTATTCTCGAAAAATTACACCTGGACGCACTAAGAACTATTTTTGGTGCTGTAAAGGGTACAAATCATCAAAAATTATATGACGAGACTGGCTTCACTTCACTGTCGACGAGACGATATCATCATAAAATGTGCCTGTTTTACAAAATGAATTCAAATTTTGCTTCTGACTATCTGTCGGAGCTTATCCCACCCATGATATGCCGCCAATCACTCTATGAATTAAGAAACTCCGATGCCATTCAGGTCCCTAATTTGTCGTACGAATATATACAAAAAATCATTCTTGCCGTCTGCTATCTCAAAACGCATGCAACGTCAACATTATTAGGAAAGAACACACATAAAACCTGTTTATGCTTGAGGAATCACGCACAAGGAGATGAATTACACGTCTAAACTGGAATAATGGATTCTTTATCGTGTGATCTAAGTTCTCCCCTTAATGTGGATACCCGCTGTACTGTATATATTAAACAAGCTCTAGACCATGACATCTTTATGTGAACCGTTTCAGTACAACCCCCATTTGACACAACATAAATGACACAAATATGCATTTTATAACATTGAAAGATTTTGCAGAATGGGGAACCCTTCAGGTCACAAAGCAATACAGTTTTGTCAAAAGGTAGATTTTAGATGCATTGAAGTTTATTTTTCCCGTCGATATTCGTCATCAGCAGTCAAATTATTCTTTTGTCAGATAGTTTACTGGTCGCTGCTTCCGAACATGATTCTTTTATATGAAAATAAAGTCTTTATGAATTCGGGATCTATAGTTGTATAGGCTATTGAGATTCAAGGGTGTATATCGCGCAATGTAATTTGTTAGAAGTAGTAGTTAGAAGATAACGAAATGAAATGAGATTTGAATGGCTTATGGTGCTCTAGTGGCAAATTGATGTCTGTCTTGTTAAGTGAGATTACATGGAAGTTGGAATGAGAAGAGGAATTTGTTGTGGGTTTTTTCTTTGGAAATTGAACATTTATTGTTAGTGAGTGCATATATAGATCTTATTTAATCTTATTTCGATTTTGTCCCCACCGATCTTAATATAACAGCACTTCCAAATGACTTTTTAAAAGTATACCTTACTTTAATACTAAAAATGTTGAAAACAAAGGAAGTGCCAAATAATATGAATGCTCATGTCATTACTAAATAATCCCGCCAGGGGCTCGGCAACCTTGTCTGCAGTAGTGAACTGTTTTACACGCAGTCAGATTTGGGTGCAATGAATTTCAGCACAGTACCACCCATGGTGTGATAGTTCCAGCCGGTGCTCGCAGGTTTCATCGTAATGCAAAGCCACAAATGTGTTGCGGGCTTTTCCCCTAGCATATTACTAGCAGCCGCGACATAATTGAATTATTCTTGAAAGCGGCGATAAACCTCACATCACATCATTGCTAGATATCATTCATTTCTAAATCCATAAACAATAATTCCATAGAAGGAAATGTTACATTCTAATGTTCAGGCTTTTTATGTGTAAGTTAGACTGATAAGTGACTTGGTTCTTTTTATATGAATATACCACTTCCAACTATGTATACCAACACCTATGTAAGTGTGGGTTTATTGTGTATCGAAGTTGATGTTAACTTATTTAGAAATATTGCTGGAAGTGTTGCAAGCTTAAGAAAACCTTGTTCTAAGATGTTTCCATTTCAGTTGATTGCTGAGAGACTATCATAACGTAACTGATAACAGTTAACATATTGTGAGGTGTATTTCCTAAGACTGAGTGAGTGAATGGGGTTTAACGTGTTGTCAGCAAATGATCAGCTATTTAGCACCTGCTTTTCTAAGAATTCTACAATTATCTTATACATTGTTGTAAGAATATTGTATATTTTTTAATGACACATGTTGAGATGAACAGAAGATCATCGTTGCCTCACTTAAAATCAAAACCTGAAGAACGGAAGAACGGAAGAACTTCCTGGGCCACCTGAACAGTACTCTTTGTCGAAAGAACAAAAAGGTGTCGTTTTATTCCGACAAATCAGGATATGAAATTGATACAATATGTGAGGGCCTAATCAACGTTGTATGGAAACAGATGTCTTTCAATAATATTTGACATCCTGTTTCCTGCTGAACCTTTGACTTTATGAGTAAAGAAAGGAAGATTCGTTTGGAATCATTTGCTTACAGTAGTGCTACGTATTTACATAATTTGTAGTTTTATAACACCGCCCTCGTTGAGATATTTTTATCTAAAATATACACTTACTAATCCTCGTATTTGTAGGCACTTTAACATAAAATACAATAATGTTCAGAATCGTTATTAAAACCTGTATCAATATTTTAGGATAAGATGATTGAGTGGAGGTTAGTGTGAGAGCAAAGATAACAATTAAAATTCATTTAAAATGTGTTAATGTATGCACCAGGGTCTAACTGTCGTTCAAAAATATGAATCACTGGATAATGTAATAACAGACATGTATTTATAAAAGTGGCATACGAGCGTGTCGACAAGTTGAAACAATCTTCGTCAGATTAAGAGGTCAAAGGTGAACCTAACGGCTAGCGTTACAGGGGCGAGTGCGATAATGTGCGTAACTTAGTGAAACCAAATTATGCAAGGTTTTTATATATAGAATACATAAGGAAAGTGGATTCTTCAGTATAATCAAAAAGCCCTGAAGCGGCGAGTTGATTACTTTGAAGAATCCACTACTCTGAATTCATCCTCCATTTTAATCTATATATTAAATAACAACATAAGAAACTGTAAGGATTTGTAATATAATTCCTACATTTCATACTATGTGTGCTCACATATCGAATATTGGATACAACCTTTCTTGAAATTGATTTGTTCGTGAATCGCTAATCTGTCAGGCATCCCTATATGATGGACAGCCGATAACCCCACCAGCCATCACTGTACGTGCGCAACTCTCTTTTCCCATGAAATGTAATGCACATGCTACTATTTGACAGAATAACATTGAATTGTAGAATGATTGAATATTAACTTACATTTTGTGACAAGTAAAGTTGCGAAAGTATATGCAAAACGGTTATCAAGAAAATGTATTTCATACTAAAAAAATCTGTATGCAGTTATTATACAAAAAGACATCTCAAATACAAACAGGCAAATCGATAATAACGAAAACCAATTAACCTCAGAATATATTCCATGACATAAACGTGATTAATATAATGAAAGAGTAGTTACCAGGAAACATCAAATGTTTACACGTAAAGGCCGATATGTTTTAAGCACAAAATGATTAAGAGTGTTCATTGTGATCAAAATCAAGACATGTCAAGTCTTCTGACCACAACCATGACATTATGTATACTTCAAGCTGGCAGTTATCCTGAAGCAAAGAAAAATAGCAACCAGTTTCAAACTGTGAAAAATACAACTTATGAAAAATTCTCACATCTATCTGTGACAGTTGTAATATCCTTGGTTGCCAGAAGCATAATTTTTTTGCGCAAAAAGGAAGTACTGTTCAAAAGTGACAAAACCAAAATGAATGAGAAGAATTGATATCCGTACAATGACAACACAACCAGTTTAAGATTTGTGTTTATTATATAATTAGCAATGAAATATAGGGTTATACAGCGAAAATATAATCCATATTTTAAGAAAAGCAGTAGAAAGTCATATTTTCACTGCAGTGAAAATAAAATCCATATTTTCACTGCGGTGAGAAAAGTAGGACAGAACCTATTACCTCCCCTTGAAACACGATTATCTCCCTTTGAGGAAATCGAACGCACGCCTCGCGTCACGGCGTTGTTTAGGATTGAAGAAAAACGACTCTTTACGATGTTTTCGGTATGTTATTGTTAACATTTTGCAGTGACAATGTATCCTTCGATATCGGAATACAACCAGAAGTTCATATCCTGTTGTTGTAGTTAATAATTGTTCATTTTATCGCCAAATAAATTACGAAGCGAGAGATCTGACGCACCGACATAGCGCTTCCCTCACTGTATCCGTTCGCGTCAAAACTGACTTTCCAAAATAGATAAGAAGCCTTTGTTTCACCAAATTATAACCAAAAACAATGTCATATTGTAGATCTGATATCATTTAACAATCACACAATTATATATTTTTCGAAAAACTATTTCCGGTTAAATATCGCATTATTTCTATCGAACTTCTTTTTACCGAGAAATTATAAATGGAGTTGCTAGACTCTCATTCATCACAACAGGAAAAGTTTGCCTTTCGATGTCCGACAACTCTGTTTTATGATCTTTAAATTTTATAATAAATATACTATTTCATTGTTTTTGCCGAATATCATTTCCATCTCATCTCGTGAAGTGAGAAAGTGTCATTTTCACTCGTGGCTGCGCCACTCGTGAAAATATCACTTTCTCACTCCACTCGATGAGATAGAAATGATATTCGGCAAAAACAATGAAATAGTCTCTATTTCTTCTTTTGCCCGCCATATTAAAGGCATGTTTCCATCCAACTTCCTCTCCTCCTTGTGGGGCAGATTTTGGATTGCTTTTAAGCTCAAATCTAAGCACAACACTGAAGCAATATGTACATTGCGCATTTTTATGTTCTCTTGATAAAGATGTTAAAAATATCAGTAATGAATTGTATATGAAACATGACACGCTCCATAGATAAAAGCCCTCAATTAATCATATATCGTCTCTGCTTTTAAATGTTACCAGAACTTTACCTCTGCATGTAAATATAGGTTTGAATGAGGAAACCCGCATTTTCAAATGCTCATGAGGTGAAACCTGCGAATTGGTTCATGTAACCTCTTACATTCTCCCCTCACATAGGCAGCTCAGTCATGATACAAGCCTCTGTTTCAATTATCCGAGTTTGTGGGTTTTGGTAGTTAGTTGTGTAATCAGTGACGCTGTCCTAAAATCATCATTTTGGCTACTGAGTCATTGCAAAGGCATTGATAAATGAACCACTCTTTCCATGCGAGAAGTGATGTCATTTGCTAAAATTTCAAACGGATTTTTGCATTTTTTCTGCCTAAGAAACTGACGAAAGAGACGGGTTTGGTCTAATTTTAACAGAGGCTAGATCGTAATAACACGGCTGATGAGCTGCTTCTGTGGTAACATAATGCCTTTTTATCTCACAACTGATTAGTTCCTTTGACAAAACACAATTCTAAACTCGCAATCGACAAACCATGTTCTAATTTATCAATATTATTTACCATGTTAATTACATATGTATGAAGAGGTGACCAGAAATTGTAACTATGTTGTATTTTGTTGTTGTAAAATTCATGTTAACACTAAGAACAAAAACGATTAATACTATAATATGATAGGTCATTGATATTGAATTATCAATAGTGTCGCTAAAAATGTAATGTTGTTGCCAACGCTAATTAAGAACAAAGGGATCTATCGTACATTATTGATTTCATTTCAATACTGCAGACGTAATAGTGGTTTTAAAGGGGCAGTAGCACGTTTTTTTGATAATTTTATATTTAAAATTTTCACGGATAATTGTAAGTTAATGCTAAATATGTTATTTTGACAGTGACAATCTCATTACACAAACTAATCATTCATAGTCAGAAGACAAATTATGAAGATTCACATAAAATCCACTGGCGGCCATTTTTTGTGAACACCTTTTTTGTAAGAAAAAGTAATCGCATGGCTAAACTTTTCGTTATATATTTGAATTATTACTGTTTCAATAAGTTAAAATACATTGTCATTCAATTGGAACCATTAATTTTCATTTTCCTGACATCCCCTTATATTCTCCCTAAAAACGTGCTACTGCCCCTTTAAAAGTTCATCTATATTTTCTGGAGACTCAAAGCGGAATTGAGCTTTCATGTCATGTATCATCGGAGCCTCTGCTCACGACTTGCTAACTGAAATTGTTATTTGAAGTATGGAGCGACAAGAAAGAGGTTAATAAGAAATGATCATCGATATCGTAATACAAATTGCATAAGACTAGTATGCGTTAACATAAAGATATTATTTTATTCATTCAGTTACACATATTTCGTACTGAAAGGTGCATTGAAGTACAATGTAAGGTGGCACCTGTATTTTCTTTTAATCATTGGAGAAGGAGTTTGGTTCGATTACATGAATGTGGAACCATGTTTCTGCTGAACATGCAACAATAAGACCAACTGGTTTGTTGAGTGCAGACAGCCACTTACACAACATTTCATTACTGTAACAATTAACTTACTGGAAAAAAACGTAGAAAATATAAATCAAACATGCAAAATGTCATTTTCCCGATTTTATATTTATTTTTTCATTTCCGCTTATATAACCGATGATAGTACATTAAATCATACAAATAAAAAAAGATGCATAGCTGAGGTGTTTTATTTTGACACTATTTCTATCTATAGGGATGTACATGTTTGAAATCTCACAAGTACATGTATTTTATGGGTGTTTTGAGTCATTGAATGTAGAGATGAAATGACATGTGTCTGTTAGAAAGTACAAGCACAATGATAACGTTGAATATGATGATTTATAGGAGTAGGTTCGAATTACATTAGTTGATTTTGCCCAGTAACTATATAGAACATTCAGAACACTATAACTCAATAATCCGACTCTCTTTACATTTACTTTTACGAACACAATATATTTATCTGATGCAAGTGTTTGAATGATTTTAATTTTACCTCGATGATAATTTGTAATCAAAATGCCATGTTTTGAATACGGCAAAATCAGATATAAACATCAGCAAAACAGGTTATATTCACCTCGGTAAAATCAGCAACTTGTGGGCAACATGAAAACAAGGCACAAGTACATCATGAAAATGAAAGAAAAGCTAATATTATGCATGTACTCTGCAATACATGAAGCTATCTAAATACATTCATGTAATGACGCAACTAAATGATGTTATACTAAGATACTTTTAGCTGATAAAATACCAATTTATATATGGAATAAACAAACAAGTACACCTATATGTTTCAAATACATGAAGCTTTTTGGATATATGGTTCTAAGAAACTCTAAGTACATTTGCTAGTGTTAACAACGGATTTAGGATACTCCTTGATACAAAATGTGTTTCAACTATGCTCTAACTAAAACTATTCACGAATTTTATTTTTATCTACACTCCTCATATTTAATCCTCATCTTAATTGCCTGTTTATTAATGGCTGTGCCCAAGAAATATCATTAATTATCTGATCTAGGTTTATGTATCCTAGACGTTATTCAGCCTTCATAGTACAGCGGATAAGTGAATTTTTTTAGCTGAATTGTGCACATCGTGATGCGAGCATGTAATTTGGCATGATTGTAGTTTATACCTGTCTTATAACATACAGATCGAGAGGCCTTGCAAATTTTTCATATTTTTCATTTTTGGGGTAAAAAAGTGAGAAAAAAAGTATTTTTTTCATTTATTTTGCTCCAAAAAAATTTCTGAACACTAAAATACTTACTTATCAAAAATAACAGTGTTGGAAATTCAAAACTGATAATTTTTCTCTCTATGCATGTATTTCTATCTTTAACGGTTAGGTCTACAGAAGTCATAAGGCTAAAACAAGGACTGCCGCAACAATATTTAGGTCTTCAAGACTCTGCTTGAACTACAAACCAATGGTTTGTCATCAATTTCCATCCAGTCTTTTTACAACTAGTATATAATAAAAGAATATCCACAATATATTTGAATTTAATGGGTTTTATAGAGTTTAATATGCAAACCAGTGCTGTTAAATGTATGTTTTGGGTCAATCCCTTGTTAGATGCCAACAACTAAATAGCGCTAATTGGGTCTGGCAAGGACGTTTAACTTGGAAACTGGGGCAATCTCAAAGAGGCATCTCTTTTAAAACAAGCATATCATTATGTTTTGAGTTTGAAAAAAACAAACCAGAACAGTTGAATTCATATTTGAGTATAGAATACTCAATATTATTTCTTGAACTACCAACCTTCCAAATAGGGTTTGCGATAACTCTGCTGGAGAGCTTGAACAAGAGTTGGCAGCAATTGATGAAATGCAGCTTTAAGATGATGTAACAAGTATGTAAAAGCAGGTCTTTTAAGTATTTGCAAATGTGGAAGAGACTGCTACATGCAAGTACATGTCATGATGCATTGCTGAAATCAACTTTCAGTGAAAAATGGTGTGTGTAAGATGATTGGATATTACTTTTAATAGTCCGACGACCATTTCGAAAATATTTTTGCTTTCTAATATAACTTTGCCCTTTTTTTTAACACTTTTTGATTCAACATCTGAACAGGCTATGTCAAAATGAGAGGACGATAGTTCAATGTATGATCACCTCTCATAGATAATGAGCCAGATACATTTTCATGAATAATATCCCCTTGAAGTTGCGCTTATAACTTACACAGAAGATTGCATGTAAACAAACTGTAACATAAACATTTATTAACATTTATGCATGTCAGAAATAGTTGTATTCTTTGATTTAAACCATAGAGGAATTACGCCATGAAAATAGATTACCGGCTGTATGTTATTTTGAAAAAAAACCAGACACCGACTCTGTAGCTGATAATCTCTCTAGGATTTGTCATCAGAAGATAAACTTTACAAATAAAACTATACATTTTGTATATAAAGATGTAAAGGATCACCATCAATCAAGCATCAATATTCTGCTGGTGAGGTCAAAAGCATTCCTACATGCTTTTTTTCATAAGTCCAACACGTACAACCCGGAGGTCGACCGGTCTGGTTAAATTGTGATGGACGTGAAAAAATATTAGATTTTCACTTTTCTGCTGCACAAGATTTCAATTAGAAGAAGAAGAAATTTGTTTAAGGAAGTTATTGCCATGAGTTGAATTTTGTGATTCAATTCTACTTATAATTATACATTAATAGCTGCTTTCAACTATCTGTTCATATTGACACAAAATGATTTTATTTGATCATGTATGTTGTACATGTAATTGTCAGTCTAAGTAAACCTAGCCTCAATATTATCCGTTTCACTCATATACTGAGTCTAAAAAGGTCTAGTAGAGGGTCGAATTGACCAATCAGAACTTAGCTTACCAAGCCACAATAGTCTGCTTTCGCACGTATAACGTTTGAAGGTCATAGGTCGCAGAAAGGTCGGCTGACGCGACCCTTTACTAGGTCTTGATAGACTCAGTATAGTAGTGAAACGGATAATATTGAGGCTAGGTTTACTTAGACTGATGTAATTGTGATGTTGAAGTGAGACTCAAGTCATCTGCATGTCTATCTAAATCTTCATGAGTTGAACCCTTTTATTTACTTTACCATCTGTTTGCCAATGATCACTGGCAGGTGTACTTAGTTAAGGCAGATATTAAATAAGCTGACTCAAAGACTAGTTGGTGCCACAGACACGAAATTTGAATGCAGACAAACAGACAGATATGATCAACTACCTCAAATATCCTATTGTACCCGTTTCAATTGTACACTCAGGTTTAGGAGTAAGATGACAAGAATTCAAATCCAAGCCTCTGATAAAAAATATCTGTTTATCTCGAGTTTGCTAGTGCTTCTTGTTTCTTGAGATAAATCAAAAGAAGGTGGACAGCCTTTCACGCAAATTTTAAAAAGGGTTTAGGATAGGTGTGGTCTGGGTCCCCTTATAAGGCACTTTAAGGTTAGAAGTTAAATGTTTTTGGTCAATTTCTCAATAATAAAAAGCTATAGCATTCTTAAAATGTGTCCACTATGAATATATACTATAATTGTATATTTGTTAACTGTTCACACCTTAAGAGATTGCATAGATAATGCCTATCTAATTGATTTCATGAAGTATGCTACAGGACAAATGGCTGTGTTCTTTCATAACTCCTGAACTAAATAAGCAACTGTAATATGTATACATTTATGTCACCTCCAGCATAAGTACAACTTATTTGGTGCAAATGTTATCCTCCAAAAATTAGCAATTAAGTTTCATAATATGATATGAAAATGATTTAGAAGTTATAAAAACTTCAAACCTATATTACATAAAAAGCTTATACATACATTTTCTTCAACATTCTTAATATATTGCTGATATTGATCAGTAAGAAGGGTAGCCACAATGACATATCTGCTGCTTAATCTTAAAAACACATTAATTTTCATTAAAATCTTTAAAAAACTTTAATTCTTAGCACCTTAATGATGCCTCTCGAAAAGTTGCCCCAGCTTCCAAGTTAAACGTCCATGCCAGACCCAATAGCGCTATTGAGTTGTTGGCATCTAACAAGGGATTGACCCAAAACATACATTTAACAGCCCTGGTTTGCATATTAAACTCTATAAAACCCATTAAGTTCAAATATATTGTGGATATTCTTTTATTATATACTAGTCGTAAACAGACTGGATAGAAATTGATGACAAACCATTGGTTTGTAGTTCAAGCAGAGTCTTGAAGACCTAAATACTGTTGCGGCAGTCCTAGTTTTAGCCTTATGACTTCTGTAGACCTAACCGTTGAAGATAGAAATACATGCATAGAGAGAACAATTATCAGTTTTGAATTTCCAACACTGTAATTTATGATAAGTAAGTATTTAAGTGTTCAGAATCTCTTTTAGAGCAAAATAAGTGAAAACATTACTTTTTTTCACTTTTTTACCCCAAAAATGAAAAATATGAAAAATTTGCAAGGCCTCTCGATCTGTATGTTATAAGACAGGTATAAACTACAATCATGCTAAATTTTATGCTTGCATCACGATGTGCACAATTATTTCACTTATCCGTTGGGCTATCAGTGTTTCTTAAGCTTCCTAAAAAGTGTACTGATAAAATGTTAGCACATTTGCTGCTAACCACGAATTTAGGTACCTCCTTAAAGTAAATTCGATTCAATCAACTGTACTCTCGCAAATACTATTCACATCGGTGTTTTATTTATACTACTCGCAAATAAATTTAAGCAACATACAAAACTGTAGTTATTGTACGAAACTAAATGTATAAACTAGTTTTCAGTTTCGTATTTGTCAAATACGAAACTGTTGACGTCACTCTTACTCTATCTGTGGCGGCATGGAAGCGTGACAGACGCTAGCCCCAATCTAAAATGAGTTATTTGGGTTCGTCAAGCAAGTCACCTAAAGGTAAATGTGACCAAGAGGAACAAGAAGAGTTTCTGGATCCTGAAAACAGTAATTTTGTCTCAAGTTCTGACTTTGAAGCTGTCGTACGTCGTTTGAACGACCTGGAGCTGACGGTGAAATCTAGTGCGCATGTCCGACGCCATTACCCAGTGAGTCACCCCGACGTAGAGGAATCAACGTTGGCCGGTCATCACGAGAGGGAGGATTACTCCCCTGGTATTTCAGCAAGTAGTGACCCGACTGTTAATGAGCAATTACTTCAAAATGAATATGGTGAAATTAAGAGAGCTGTTAGTGCAGTGAGAGTCCCAGCGGAGTGGCATACGAGTTTGGATCGAACGGGTATCAGAAGGTCCGAACTCCCAGTGTTGACAATATTGACAAAATGTGCCGGTTTTATGGAAACAACATCAAAGCTTCTATGGAGTATCGAATCTCCCCACCGTGTGACAGAAGCCTTATTACATGACATTGTGACTGTTCAGCGAGCTGGACTTGCATACGTCAGAGACGAGTATTCTTCGCTGTTTGTCAAGTCCCAGTTTGACGGCGAGACGTCGAAGATTTTCCGAGCGCTTCAACGAAACACAAACGCTTTGCCGGAGACTGCTGTGTCGACGTTGACGAAAGCATGTACGTTAGCGTCAGCTAAGATTCAGAACCACGGTGATAGTTATAATAGACAATTTTCTGGCCGTGGCAGATTCAACAGTCGTTACTACACCCAAGGAAGAGGAGCTTACGGTGGCAACCAGACATTCAACAGCCGTGGACAAGGATTTCGTCGATTCGGGTCAAATCCAAGTTTTTCATTCAACCAACCGAGGCCTGGTTCACAAGACGATTCCACGGGAGATAGACTATGAACTTACATTTTGATCATTGGGACGAAATAAATACACCTAGCACTGTGTTATCGTGGATTAATAATGGTGTTCCTATTCCCTTTAACGTCCCAATTGTACCTTCATTTGAACTAAAAAACAAACATTTGAACTGTAAGGAATCACGTTTTGTAGACAAAGAAATAGAACATTTGTTAGCTTCGGGTGTTATTTCCGAGACCAAATATAGACCATATTGTGTACACCCAATTTCTGTCGTACCAAAGAAAGGTAAAAACCAATACAGACTTGTGGTAAATGCACGATATTTGAATTCCTTTATCACTGTACCTAAAGCAAAATATGAAGATATATCTTGTTTGAAAGATCTTTTAGAAATTGATGATGAGTTGGTTACGGTTGATTTGAAAGATGGGTTTTACCATGTACAAGTCGAGCCAGATAGTCGACGGTATCTCGGCATCGCATGGAGAGGCAGGTATTTTATGTATAACGTTCTATTTTTCGGGTGTAACATTTCCCCGTTTTACTTTCATAAGATAATTCGGGTGGTAGTAGTATACCTCAGATCTCTTGGTCTCAGAGTAACAAGTTGGGTGGATGATTTTCTATTGTGTTCACATGACATTGATACAGACAGGGATTTCTTCCTGTCGATACTGTCAAGGCTTGGTCTCAAAGTGAACTTTGATAAATCTAGCTTGGAACCAAGGAAATCAAAAACTTATCTTGGATTTGTGGTAAGTTCTGAGAGGATTCCCTCTCTGAAAGTGTCTAAACAGAGACTCAAAGCGTTGGATAGAGATATTAGAAAATGTCTAAGTAAGCCCAATATATCGGCTCGTAGACTTGCACAAATAGCAGGAAAATGTGTTTTCATGACTAGAGTTATTTTCCCAGGAAAACTGAAGTTACGGGGTGTGTACAGGCTCCTTTCAACTAGAACTTCGTGGGAGGGTTGTCTCCCCTGGTCAGAGGACGCGGTCGCGGATTTGTCATGGTGGCTTTCTAGCATGACAGAATGGAACGGTGTGTGTCTCATACCTCGGACAATAGATATAGAAATGTACACAGACGCATCCCAGGATGGTTTCGGGGTGGTGTTCAACGAGAAAACAAGTTACGGTTATTGGGACCCGTGGGTCAGCAGGAAGAGTTCCAACTACCGAGAACTACTGACAATATACATGGCTCTTCTTATTCACAGGGACGAGTTACAGGACAAGACTATAGCCATCAGGACAGACAACATTACAGCATGCGCGTGTGTAAACCGGATGGGGACACGGTTCAGAGATTTACACGAAGTGTCGGAAGCAATATGGAGCCTCGCACTGGAACGCAACTGTCGGATCATAGCCAGACACATTCCTGGAAAAGACAATACATTAGCCGATATGCTGTCAAGAATGCAACTGAAATACGAGTGGCAGTTGGATCCGCTCATGTTCCAGCTGATCGAAAACAGATTTGGTCCACATACAATAGACCGATTTGCGACGGACGAGAATACGTTACTCCCAGTGTTCAATACCCGATACGGGCAGGATGCGCTGCTACAGATCGACTGGGCCGTACACAACAATTTCGTCAATGCTCCTTTCAGACTGATACCGCAAGTATTAGATGTGATCGAACAGCAATCGGCGTGGGCGACGATCATTGCCCCGGATTGGCCGGGTCAACCTTGGTATCACAGACTTCAGAAACTGGCGATAGGTCAACCGATGATTCTACCGAGACCGATGGACATAGTGATAGGCCCCAACAAAGCAGAGCCGTTAAGGAACGGGAAATGGCGTCTCCTCTGCTGGAAAGTTTTTGGCGGGAAAAATTACCTTCCTGGAGTCGATCATCCTTAAATAGATTATCACATAGTTTAGCTGAATCGACAATTAAACTTTATAACAGCATACTTTTGAAATTACAGGTTTTCTGTAGTGAAAGACATGTTTCATTTCCCCCATGTGATTCAGCAACTATAGCAGACTTTCTATGTGCGCGTGCAGAGGCTTCATCCAAACCACGGTCGGTGATTAAAACTACCCTTGCTGCTCTCTCTTTACTATACGAGATGGACGATGAAAAATCCCCTATTTCACCTGCGATACGTAGACTAGCAGTGGGTTTGGTGAAAACCGGTACCACAGAGTCACAGACACGGTCTCGTGTCATGCCGGTTGAAGTATTCAGAGATCTTTTCTTGAAGTGGCAAGATAACGAAAGACTTACTACAAAAGAACTCCGATTGAAAACAATAACCTTACTAGCTCTGGTTTGTATGCTGAGACCATCAGATCTCGCACCCCAAGCACGGCTTTACAAGGGAGGTAACATATTAACACGCCATGTATTTTCAACTGATCAAGTGTGTTTCAAGGATGATATGCTCTTGTTGACTTTGTTTGGGATTAAAAATGACTCCACAAGGACCGGATTCAAAATCCAAGTTCAACCGTGTTCTGACCCTAAAGTGTGTCCAGTGCAATCCCTATCAGACTATATTACTAGAACAGAACAGACCCGACAGTCGTTACCCGAGAAACCAGTGTTCGTTTCACTAACGCGTCCTTACAAACCCTTGGATAGTTCGGGTGTGTCAAACGTTTTGCGAGAAGCAATTGTTGCAGCTGGTCTCCCTACTCATTTCAAACCGAAAGACTTCAGGCCAACAGGCGCCACCATAGCGGCGGAGTGTGGCTTCCCGACCGAACTCAATTGTGCTGTCGGTAGATGGAAAACCGAATCTGTGTACTTGAATCATTATGTTCACTACAGAACACCAAAGGATTATTCGGACAGTCTGTTAAAAGTGGGGGATTGATTTTCGGATAAGTCGGAACCTAGTCTCATTTAACGGTAAATGAGGTCTGTTATTGTGGAAGATGGCGAGTGTTTGGGAGCAGATGTGTTGCTTCAGAGTGTAGTTTCAGATCTTTTCTGGTTAGTTATTTCTTGTTTCGGTGTTAGTCGTTTTTCAATTATTACGATGTAGTTGTAGTCGTTGAGGTTAAATGTTACACGGTTCTGTGTTAATTTTTAGGTTTTCGACTGTTTTCTCTATAATAGTTTGAGATGCAGGTTTCACACTGATTATTTAACAGTATAAGTTAGTGTTACTTTCTCCTGTTGTAAGCTATTGAGGTACTTAGTCACCACCCATGCCAGTCTAGATAAAAATTTAATGACATCTCTCTATTTGGCATTTCTTAGTACAATAAACTATAGTTTAATGTTCTTGTTTTATTTTCAATATGTGGAGTACTTATAACGTAAGTTTCCTTAAACTGTAGTTATTGTACGAAACTAAATGTATAAACTAGTTTTCAGTTTCGTATTTGTCAAATACGAAACTGTTGACGTCACTCTTACTCTATCTGGTTTACATAATACTGTATTATAATCATCATATAATATACCATATAGTCATGTATATCTATTAATCATGTCCGCTACAGATGATGTAAGATGTATGGCATTTCTTAGTACAATAAACTATAGTTTAATGTTCTTGTTTTATTTTCAATATGTGGAGTACTTATAACGTAAGTTTCCTTAAATTCAGAACCTTTGAATCCTGTCTAAATTGCATGTTTATTAGGATGGTTGTGTTCAAGAAATTTGATAAATGATCTGATCTAAGTTTTTGTATCCTAGACGTTATTCAGCCTTCATTGTTTCTTAATTTTAAGCCTCCTAGAATGTGTACAAATACACGTTTAGCACATTTGCTGCTAACGATAGTTTTAGGATAAAGTAAATGTAAGTCAATCTTACTCTCACAAATACTATTTACGTCATTGGCTTCTTTGCGTATAATAAACTACGCGCTGTCACTGACACAGCTCTTAGATCAATGTATTCTGTTTGTTATACAATTACTAAGAAACAGAACACCCATACGATTATACGCCTCCACATTTGTAGGATGATATATGTTTTTTTCGCATGAATTCTCTAATCTTACTGTCAAAATGTGGTCATTGCTCCGACTGTTGAATTTCCAATACTAAGCATAAATAGTGGGTTGGCAATGATAGATTTGACTCGAAATGATGTCAATCATCTGTAGTAATGGTAGGGATTCACATACGTACATACGTTGCCTTTTTAAAAAAACATGTTTAGCAAAACTTTCCTTTTTCACTGTACGTGACTTGCTTGTGTTGTTATTTCTTGGGATAATACAACTGAAGATTACAGGTTTGAAAATACATATATCGATGCATCACTATTGTTTCATTCCATGTTTTGTAAAGAATAATGCACTTTTTATATATCAGTAACAAAAATAACCTATATTTTTCAGAACAAAACAAAACAAGGACATATTTCTTTAACGTTGTTACGCTGAGTCTTGCATAATACAATGAATTAATATACAATGGATTAACACATACTTATGCTTATCCGACATGTTTTGAAAAGCTTCAAACCTCCCTGTGATTATGCGACATCAATGTAAAAACTTTCGGGTTGGTCGCAATTTGCATACTTGGGACATCGTCATGATTGAAATCGATGAGCCGAATCAATATCTTAAATCGACATAATGTTTGATTTATCACATTTATCTATCTTCTTTTATTTTGTGCAGTATATCTATATATTTCATCATATTATGTCTTTTTAATTGCATTGTCTCCTATAGCTTTTTTGGCGGCTTGTACATTTTACATTGAATCTAAATGCGCGTATCCTATATGTGTGTACGAGATGAGACGTTAACAAACATATTCTCTCTGTCATAATGCCGCGTAAATAACTATAAATTAATTATCATTTCACGTGCGCAGTAGAATGGTATTATAAATCATTTTAGGTAAATGCTCCAATCCTCTTGGAAACGTGGTTAAACGTGTTTACGTCATGAAAAGATACATGAAATAGAAACGTCCTGTGTTATCTATCTTAATGATAAAAGGAAACAATGACTCCTGAAATGCATTTCACAACATGAGTGTTTGTATACCGTATTCATGCTAATGTCTATATCCTATGAATTTATCTCGAATGGACATTCATTATATGATTACACGTTTCAAGGAATAGTCCATATCTATTGCCTCTACGCAATTTAGTTTCTTAATTGTAATATAAGTTTATTTAAAAGCAAAGAAAATGATATATTTTTCTTATTATTTTTCAAAGTCAATATATGGTTTAAACATATTTTTATTTCGTTATGAAACATGGATAGGCATATTTGTTCAGTATAAAATATATGTATGTATGTTATTTTCATTCGACATATTCATCCAACTTGGGGTAAATTTCAAAATACCAGTTATGTCATGGTTGGGTTGAGGAGACGTTGTTTCCACAATATCGCCTTATCTTAAAGTGTTGCCCATGTTGTCGTAAAGGATAAAAGCTAGACATACAACAACAAACGAACATGAATCGCTGAGCTTTAAAGGGGCAGTAGCACGTTTTTGTACAATTTTATATTTTAAATATTTCACTTTTAATTGTAAGTAAATGCTAAATGTATCATATTGACAGTGTCAACAATCTCATTACACGAGCCAATCACCCATAGTCAGAGGACAAAGTATGAGGCTTCACATAAAATCCATTGGCGGCCATTTTTGTGTGAACACCTTTAATTCATTTTGTGTAAGAAAAAGGAATCGCATGGCTAAACATTACATTATATATTTGAATTATTACTGTTCCATTTAGTTTAAATACATTGCCTATATTGGATTCATTAAATTTCATTTTCCTGACATCACCTTATATTCCCCCTAAAAACGTGCTACTGCCCCTTTAAAACTAGTACTACTCTAAGGAAACGTTACTCATAACATGCTGTTCCATTTAAAAGTCTATAGATAGTAACAAGACTAGCTCATCGCATCTAAATCTGCTTGAAATGAATAGATGGCACCTGTGATAAATTAGTATCAAACAGAGGTTTTTCATTTCTCAGAAAAAAAACTTTATTGCATTTTCGTCACTGATGGAACAGCTGAGATTCTTCTGTGATGTTACTACTTGAGGAATTAGTTTCAAAACTAAAGTAGTTTTTCAAATTGTTCTTCTTGAGAAGTACATTCAGACATATAAGGTTAAAGAAGATATTCAGTAAATAACAAAACGTAAAACCACACATTAAATCATGATCAAGGATTGCTTCATTTCCAAAGACAATAATCAAAACATGTTTCTGTGAATAGTTTATCAGACGCTAACTAAGAAAGTTACAATTGGCAAAACAAATAGTCCAAAAACTTAATGCAAATAATGAACATAAAGTTTGTTTTTTTTTTAATTTTAGGTTTTATGTTAAGAGAAAATCATTTATAAATGTCATATCATGCTTGAGGACTTATTTTGGGAATAATTCTTAAACAGACATGTAAAATCAAATTCAAACTATTTGAATAAAATATCCCTGTATATGTAAATTGTATATACATTTTACTGATATCAATGCAATGTGTAATTATTAATCAGTAAAAGTGGTGATCAAATTTCAAAACAAAAAGCTCAATAATGTGTTTATTCACAAAAAGTATTTTCTCATTTCTCATGAAATAATGTGTTTGAGTAGAGCATTCTAGTGCACCGTTTACGATAGATTGACTTCTTCGGCTGAAAGAATCAAGCACATGGACCATTTCATACCAACATATCAGCAGGGATGTACTTCAGTGGTAAGAAAAGCACTTCTAGAGAGCGAAAACAAAGCGTTTCCATTTAAAGTTATGCCAATGTCAATTTTTTTTCAGCATATTCATAAGGAAAATGGACAAGATACACATACGATCTGATATGATATGTCACATAATGTTTTCAGAAATTAACTTAACATATACAATAAGTATTGGATGCATAAATTCCAATTCTGTGTAGCAAGGTAACGATATGTACAGGTACCGAGGCCAGTTAAGATGAAAAAGTCGTTATTTCTATCTAAATCTATGTCCAAAGCAAAATGGTTACAAAGCTGAAAGTCTGTTCACAGACTCGATTGGAATAAACATTTATAGATTCGCTGACGCAGAGATATGGTCATACTTATATTTTCAGTTTTTATGGAGTCTATATATTTCACAATATAAGAAAAAAAATCAAGAAGAATTTTCAGTTTAAGACTTTATTTGCTTTCATTAAGCTTCTTACCATAATCAGAGCTTTCACAGTCATCAGAGTGAATTCGTATGGTGGCAGGACTGACTTGGATGCCACTACAGATGCTGAAAAACATTTTCTACTTTCTCAATCGTAAAACGTGCACTAAAATACTCTACTCAAACAAATTTTCTCGTCATAGCCTTGGATTTCTGACTCTGAAAGCTGTGACTCTACGCTCAAGGCTAAAAATAAGACTGATGAATTTTGATACAATCCCTGACCATTGAAATGAACACTGCACGTGCTTACGCTCACCTGGCTTTTAACTCAGGTGTGACTACACCCTTGTAACAAGTTGTGAAATGTCTCATGAAAACAATGATAGTTTGTTTAACAACTTTTTTATTCTCAGACCCAAAATCAAAGCAAACATATGCAGAGTTGGTGTGCTTATCCTAGAAACTGTAGCGTTGTATTCACTCACATTGAACAATCGGTTTTAGAGTTAAAGCATAATTCATAGGGGGATTTTGTCTCAAACGGACTGTGTACATAATGTACTGATGTCTGTAAATCTATCAATGAAAAAATCTCAAGCATTTTAGATGTTCAATTATCTAAGTATAAAACATGGCCCCATGGTTATGTTTGGTTTAGTTAACGCATTGTTGAAAAATGAATACAGATTTTGTTTGTTTCGTTCTTCCGTTTGGATTTTGCCTGTTTATAGACCCTTTGATCTATCAGTATTGATTACTTCTATTATGAGAGATATAGAGACACAGGTTGTGACAATCAAGACAATAAAAAATGACCAATGTAATTGACTAGTTTTATGTAACTTCCAGCTATGTTTGTTCTACTAGGTTTAAATAATATTAAGTATTTTAATGCCGTACAATAAAGTTTATATATCCCCATGTTATTAAGATATGTTCCCTCATGAATGTGTACTGTCAACATATATATTTTGACAGCTATATATATGACAGGGGATGTGATTGACAATGTTTAGAAGGGATCAGCCTTTAACTAACTTAATCACTTAACGACGTATCTATATGAGGTTGAACAATTGATGGAATATTCCCTTTAGAATCTTAACATTGATATTTAGACACCTATCCTTCTGAATCTACGGATTTCGCACCGATTTCGAAATTAATTTCAAAGTATCATACACTGATTTTATACATGTTTTAGTTGTCAAATCGCCGCTAATGGCTGAAACACTACAATAAAGTTGAAGCCATATAATGACGTGAGGCAAAAGCTAATCAAAGCAAGTATCTGCAATATGTAGGAAGAATATCGCCTTTGCCGTCTGCAACACACAGACAACTTAAATGTTTCCTTTGTGTAGGTTTAACAAGGAAGTAAAACCAAATACATAATTGTACGATTTCAGATAAATCGTAGCCATATTTATCTGGTTATAACACCTACAGAACTTATTTAGGTTTAGGTTCATTTTCCTTTACAGCATTTGATCCATGACTAATAATTATTATCTTTAACACTTGAATTCTTCCACCTCCGATCTTACTTGAAAACAAATCTTTTTACATCAGTAATGTGACTTTGATACCTGTAAAATTTAGCCTAATGGTAACATATAGTCATCTCATATTTTATGGTGTTCACATACACAATCTTTAAAAGAAATTAATTATACAACCTGTCGATCGTCCTAGGTGTGTTTTTGAGGAAAATCAGTTCGTTTACCAAGCATTTGTTTTCAACCCAGTTTATCATTCCTGTAAATTATGTACAACTATTCTATGTTAATGCATCTCCTAGCTTTAATGTTTACAGTAATTGTCAATAATCACGACAAGATGTTCGCTATAAATCGTACAGATTTACATTAATTGTAAATAGACACAGGATGTTCGATATACATCATACATCTGAATGATCTATGATAGTTTGTTGTTTAGTCAAGTTCAACTGATTGGCTCTGCAGGTAAAAAGGTGAATATTTAAAGGGGCAGTAGCACTTTTTTTGATAATTTTATATTTCACAATTTTCACTACTAATTGTTAGTTAATGCTAAATGTATTATTTTGGCAATGTCAATAATCTAATTACACAAGGTAATCATCCATAGCCAGAGGACAAAGTATGAAGATTCACATAAAATTAATTGGCGGCCATTTTGTGTGAACATCTTTTATTCATTTTGTGTAAGAAAAAGGAATCGCATGGCAAAACTTTACGTTATATATTTATTATTATTACTGCTCCATTTAGTTTAAATGCATCGTTTTTCAATTGGAACCATTATTTTTCCTGACATCACCTTTTATTAACTCTTAAAATGGGCTACTGCCCCTTTAAAGTGTAATGATGTTTATTATTATTTCAATTATTTTTACTGTTTTGACTGTATTGTATGCAAAATTTGCGACCAATTTAGGAAAATTGAATAAACATTCATTAAACGGGAGAACATTTACCAACATGACTACATGTAAACGTCAGCTCCAGCATATCGACATGAAGGCGAATCAAGTGTTGCCAACTAACAATGGCGTTTCCTAAATATACGCTCGACTAGATTTCCTTTTCCTTTTCTCCGAATCAGCTACTCGTTGCCGCCAAAGTTGATACACATCGGACGCAATTGCGGTAACTGAGAATCATAAACACATAAGGATGACATCACCGAAAGCGAGTTCGTTTAATGCTATTTCACTTTTGCAGAGTGTTCTGTACTTCGGACGTCAAAATAAGTATTTGTTGATTAAACAATGTGTTTATGACATCAAACTTTCGACGAAATATTTGTTCAACAGAGCTATGTATACGTATTTATTTTCTCAATAGCTACATTTCATCACGAACCGCATACTTATATGACCATGGTGCTTTAATCTAAGTTGGTATTTTATCTCATCGACAACATCTGGTTTTCAAACAGCATTGTAAATTACTTTTTACATGTTTGATTCATGATTTTCACCTTTGTGCTAAGTTATTTATTAGGGAAATCAAGTGTTGGTGTTAGTGACAGCATCAGTCAACAAACCATCACGTCTTCATGTTGCATTTCTAAAAGAAACATGGGTCCCCATTCAAATCTTTGAACCAGAATTTTCTCTTATGATACCACTAAAATTAAGTATTACATGACTTATAGAATAACCAAGCATGCATGACAATGTGATGAGGTGGGAAGCTGAGAGCTTCTCGTTACTTCAAATGATCTTTCAATCTCTATCCGTGTAATTAATTTTAAAAAAATCATTTTACGCTTTACAAGTTAATGTGCGATATCCCTTTAATCACTACTATATGTAATTAACTGTGTTAATTAATTTGTCAACCTATATATCTTCTATTGACTACATATAAAAAGCATGTTGACTATTCCAGTTCATCTTATGCTTATGATGGAGACTGCGGATCACCGTATAACTCGAATAACACTAAAACAATATATGTCCATTGGAATAAGAAAATATTCATCTGTTGAAGTCCTGAAAGATATCCCCACTAGAATTAATAGCTCAATTCTATGGTCCTTAAAATGATTTAGCTTGTTATCTGAGAAGAAGGTAATATATTAAAGGTCACAGTCTCAATAAAATATAAACATTAGAATTTAATATGATATATGATATCAAAACTATAAAAAAGCAATTTGGCAAATATGTCAACTAAGTGACTTTATGTTTTTCAGGAATTAAATAAAATATCTTCGTTTATGTTAAACGATATGTTACTATGATGTTTTCAGGAATGAGAATTGAGTTGAGACAAACAAAGCATTCAATTTATACCTCTCCCACTCAGAGCAGAAATAATCATGAGTAAATGTTCTCCCTGGCGTGCTTTCTTTATCTTTGTCTTGATCATGATGTTAAGAAAATCAGTAATGAATTGTCTAACTTGTGCGCATATATATAACATAACACGTTTCATTCTCCATAAAAGAAAGCCCTCAATTAAACATAAATCTGTTTTCCTTTTTGACACAGCCTTGAATTTGCATGGAAATAATAGTTTGGAAATAAATTCCGCATATTACGAAAAAATATTTTAGTTTAAAAAAACCTTTGTGCCTGTTGATGTGGATAAGTAGGTAAAGCAATGGAAATGATCCTTGTAACATGTATAAATGACACTGACTTATTCTGTTGATATTTTCTTTTTGACAAAACACAATTCCAAACTATCCGTTGACAGACAATTGCCTTATTTATCTATCAATACCATGTTGAATAGTTTGGAACCAAAAGAAAAACAGAAATTGCATTCTTTTTATACTTATATGTGACCCCTAAACAAAGGTAGGTTAATGATATAAAATGATAGGCTAGAAATTACCCAATTGTTGATTACATCGCCCGATATGAGAAGGATTTTGTCGCAAATGCTAATCAAATGTAAGAGGATTGATTTAGCAAACCTTATTTCATGCCAATACTGGTTGTAATTGATGCTGTAAAAGTCAATTTTTGTCAGAGACTAAAGGCAAATTTGATCTCAAAGATTAATTTAATGTAATTGGCAACAAAAAAGTGGTTAATAAGAATTGATCATCGATATCAAAATATAAATTGTATTAAAGGAAAAGTTCGGATTTGCCTAAGAGGATTTATTCATCCGAATATAAATCGTTTGTACTGAAAAATTAAATTTAGGAAAGTAGATTGAGAATCTCATGAAAATGTCTTCTGATATCAAATATATATGGCGTCATTGCATTTGGATATCTTTATATACTTGATAACCTAAAATCATTTAATGATAATAACTTGGCGGTGGCTGCCTATTGTTTTAAATCTACTGTCAAAAGGAGAAACCTGCAATTTCTTGTTTTCATTGGAGAAAGAGTTGGGTTCCATTTAATAAATGTAACAATAAGACAGGGCGATATTTTGAACAAAGACATTCAGTAACTTACCATCACTTGATTGCTGTAGCAATTAAATTACTGATAGATAAAGGGTCAAGATTAGAAATGAAAAATATATTTCCCACCATTTTGGGAAAAAACTGCTATATCATACTAAACGTACCATTCGTGTACATTTATTACCTTTTCATTGGATGTAAACAAGACGCTTTGTTTTACGACGCTAGAAACAAAAAATATATCAGCATAGCAAATTAACCTCTTTATTGTCAGCAATGTGCCTTGGCATCCTACAACAAGACACATCAGCATTGACATCTTAATGAAATAGAAACAAGTATCAATACACTTTTCGAATGTATAAGATTCTCAGTATGTTCATGTAATGAAGCAAACTAATTATTTTGTAGGGAGATACTTTTGGATTGAAGCAAACTAATTATTTTGTAGGAAGATACTTTTGGATAACAAGTAATCTAGGTATAATAGAGGATGTTATATTCGTTACTGCTAACAAGACTTTGAGGATATTCCTTAGATTAAAATACTTAAATCAATTTTACTCTCACAAATACTATCTACTTCTTTGGACTTTCTTTGCATACAATTTAGGTACCGTTGTCACTCAAACAACTCTTAGATCAATGCATTCTGCTTGTTATACTAAGATATAGAATACTCTTATAGGGGGATACACATCATACAATTATACGCCCTGACATCCATAAGATGATAAATGTCTTTTTCACATGAATTATCAAATCTTACTGTCGCATCGCTTTTACAGGGAAATTTTTGTAAGCTTAACATTGGTTGGCTAAAGCAGTAGGTTGTCAATGAGACATGGACTGGAAAGGATGTCATAACATGTACAATAAATGTAGGGATTCACAATGACATACACACATTAGCCAGTCTGAATAAAATCGACCGTACTCCGAGGGAAAAAATTGCAAACATATGGTCTCTATATCCCGAGGGGTTCGAACCCCGATAAAGACAATATTTTTGCAATTTTATTCCTCGCAGTACGGTCGATTTAAATCAGACTTACACATAGGCTTTTATTCATTCTATGTATTCAAGTAATAGTTCATAAATATATATTACCTCCACGCAATTTAGTTTCATGTAAGTCCAATTTGATAAAGTGAAAACGATTTATTTTTCTATTAACAATTTAGTTGTTTTGTCGCCAATTCACCTGCTTCTTCCATGTATGTATATTAATGTATATACATCCAATTTCAAAATAGCTAATTCAGTCATGGTTTGGGTAGAGAGGCGTTGTATACTTAATCTCGTCTCGTCTAGCAGCTGTTGCTCGTGTTATCGTAAAAAAAGCTAATCTTAAAACAACTCTAATGTTATTCGTCGAGCTTTGAATCTGCTCCCAAGAGACGTGATTTCTATTTTTAAGTTCGAAGAATCTTACTAGGCTCCATCATCATGTGTGACTGTTGATAAACTAACAG
This sequence comes from Steromphala cineraria, assembly GCA_916613615.1. Classification (NCBI taxonomy): domain Eukaryota; kingdom Metazoa; phylum Mollusca; class Gastropoda; order Trochida; family Trochidae; genus Steromphala; species Steromphala cineraria. Next base: position 12,592,484 of record OU744730.1, read on the forward strand.
ATGGCGCCTGCAATAAATTAGAGATAAATTTGACCCTAACATACATGTAGTTCCATCAGATGATATGTGTTATTTTCATATTAATTATCAAATGTTACTGTCAAAATGGGGAACATCGCTTTTATAGGGAATTCTCCAACGCTAAACATTCGTGGTCTAGTAGGTTGTCAATGGGTAATTGGACTTGAAATGATGTCAAAACATGTACAATAATTGTAGGGATTCACAATGACATACACACGTTGGCTTTTAAAAAAACCGTGTATAGCATATACCCCAAGATTTGAGCTCAAATGGCTTATTGATTCTATGATTGCACGTTTCAAGTAATAACTCATATCTATATTACCTCTATGCAATTCAATTTAATTTAAACTAATTTCATTGATACACAGAAGACAATTCATGTTTCTTTTTAAGAAATTGTTGTTTTGTCGCCTCATCAAACAGCTGATTGCTTTTGTTATCGTAATAATAAAAGCTAATCTTAAAACAACACTTATGTTTTTCGTCCAGCTTTGAATCTGCTCTCAAGAGACGTGATTTCTATTTTTAAGTTCCACATGTAAAAACTTACTAGGTTCCATCAACATGCGTGACTCTCTTGATAAACTAACAGATGGCGCCTGCAATAAATAAGAGACCAATCTAATCCTTGCAGAGATCTTTTTAATTCTCAGAAAACATTTTAATGCAATTCCAACACTGATGGGGTAAAACATCAAAGAGTCTTGGATGTTGCACCTTGATAAAGTTTTTTAGAATCAAAGGAGTTTTCAAAATGTTGAGTCTCTTCTGAAATGAATATAACATATCCTGGCAAATGGAACTACCTTTATGTCAACATTTCTGAAGACGGTTTGTATAAAATATAGATCAAAATTAATATTACAATATGATGATTATATTGTGTTCAAGTCGCTTGTCCAATCTAAGTACATTGTTATTGATACATGTTATTTAACACAACATGATGAAACATGTTACTGGGTTTACAATTTGGGTTGATTTTAACTTGATTCTCGATGATGAAGAGTGCACAAGAATTTAATCTAAAAAGCAATGAAAAGTAAAAGCCACTCACCCATAATCAGGGGACAAAGTGTGAGGATTCACGTAAAATCAATTGGCGGCCATTTTTTGTGAACACCTTTAATTCATTTTTTGTAAGAAAACGGAATCGCATGGCTAAACTTCACATTATATATTTGAATTAATACTGCTCCATTTAGTTTAAATACATTGTCTTTCAATTGGAACCATTAATTTTTATTTTCCTGACATCACCTTATATTCCCTCTAAAAACGTGCTACTGCCCCTTTAATGCTTATTGTATTATCTTGATAGTGTCAAAAATCTCATAACACAAATCATTCATCCTTAATCAGAGGACAAAGTATGAAGATTTTCATAAAAACAATTGGTTGACATTTTGTTTGAACACCTTTAATTCATTTTGTGTATGAAAAGGAATCGCATTGCTTAAATTTACATTATTTATTTGAATTATTGCCTCATTTAGTTTAAATACATTGTTTTTAATTGAAATCATTAATTTTCATTTTCCTGACATCACCTTATATTCCCTTTAACGTTGATAATTGTAGTTGATTATTTAAATAAAACACAATTTTGGTATACTAAAGTTGAATCAATGTATCAATGTATGAAATCGGAAATTACATATTAACGCATACCCTTATAGTACACCTTTTACGATAAATTGATTTATTCAACTGAAAGGATTAAGGCCTTCGGAATATTGGACATGTGCTATGCACTTGAGACCAACATATCCACAGGGTAGCACTTAAGGGGTAAGAACTGCACTTCTAGAAATATGAAGGAGATATGTGCTGACATTCCAATACTTTTTGTGTAAATATATATCGCAAAAGAAGGTTTGACCTTCAATCCTGCCTACGTTTTTCCATTTAGAGATTTGCAAATGTCATTTTCAACAGCATTATTTAATACATAAGGGCTTAATAGAATAATAAGCTTAACAACACATAAGATAATATTTAGTTTCATGAAATGCTATACTTGGCCTTAATTCTGATATGTAAGAGAAAGGTCATGCATCGTTTTAAGTATTCAATCACGTTCTGTATTAGATAACTATGAAAAATTTGAATTCCAAATCCGTTAAGCAGGGTCACTAATGTGTAAATTCCATAAAATATTGCAAATGCCTACTGCAATGAAGAACGTGAACCTAGAGGACATCTAAGCAAGTATCTGCATCATGAAAGAAACACATCTATATCAAAGCTGCATGCCACACAAGGAAATTTGTACACCAAGGTCTCCTTTTTTGCTAACAATAAAGTCAATGAAAACACATCTATGACTATGTATCAGCTAATTCTATAACTGCGAGAGTGTAACTGTATTTGGTCTCGCAATAGTTCGAGCTCAGTAGCAGACTAACAATACAAATGCCTAAAAAAAATTTTGTTCAACTCTTAAACATTTCTTGTGGATTATTTTTGGAATTTGCAAATAGTTCATCATTTCATAAGAAGACATTTAAATAACAGCTTTCTGACTTATTTGTAAGATTATCACATCTTCACGACCTATGTAAATAACACATATAATACATGCACAATTATACCTGACATTCCCCATTTGAAGCACGGTGTCAAAATTAGAACATTCTGAGTTTTTCTTTCTGCAAAATGTTTTGGACATTAAAAAGTTTTCCGTAAATGTTCGGTCAAAATATCTAATAATGGTATATTTACTGACATAAACTTCAAAAGAACTATTTCGAAATGATAACTTTATAAAATTTGAGTTTTAATGTTTTAGACCCGATAAATCCCTTAATCCCTGCCGACTATGTTCCTGTATTAACATTTGTTGCTTCTTTCAGTTTGTGATGGGAAAAGAAGTTTTCGTCATCTTCTCTATACACTTGTGTTTAACCTGTGATACAATACCTGGACTGGGTGAGACAAAGTGCATTCTCTCCAAAGGAAGATCAATTCATGAAATGCTGTTTTTGTGGGCTAGAATGGCAAAATGCCTAGACGTGCAAATAATAATTTAGGCTACTGAATCATGGCAGTAGCATTGTGATATGGACTCCCCTTTCCAAAGCTCGATAAACAATCTTGATCTGCCTCTATGGGGAGAGAATGGCATTGATATGTACCAAAATAATGGGAATGCTGACTCATTTAATCAGAAATTGCAAACAATATGTAAATGTCATTTACAATGTTGTCTTCGGGAGATAATGATCGTTGGAAAATAATATTGAGTACAAGTATGAGTTCGAAAGCCTTATGCATGACGGCAAAACGTGTGTAGCGAACATCGGATATTGCGAACTAAATTCTTTGGTCCCTTGGAGTTCGTTATATCCGTGTTCTACTGTATAAGAATTAATTGAAGAATGGATTCGATTTGTCCACTTACAATCTGAGGCTTCTATCTCTTTTTCTCTGTTAACTTTTTTCCTTATTCACAGGAACAATATATTTACGTTAAGTTCGTCTGTATATTTGAGTCGAAAACAAAGCAAATAACAGGGAAAACGTTCATATTTTTTCTTTAGGTGGTAATACCCCGTAATTTTCGATACTTTTTATTTGTCTCACCTGCTTTCTAACAAATGAAGAAACTGCAATTACGACGTATTTTCTACAAGCTTAAAGTTCTTATGCAGAAATAGGTCAATAAAAGGATTCTCGCAAAAGTTAATTTGTATTAAGAGGATTTATTTTAACAAACGTGATTTCATTTTGTATACTGCGGACGTGCTTGTAATTTTAATTGTATTTATTTGTTTCAGATTCGAAGCGTATAATGCGACTGAAAAGATTATTTGAGATGGGTAGCAGCAAGAAAGAGGTTAATATGATTATACCATCGATATCCTAATATTAAATTGATATCCATGTAAGAAAGGAATATAGCGTGTAAGCATAATAACATTTAGTCATTCAATTAGCTATATATGTCTTTCCTCTGGAATCATTAGAGAAGGAATTGGTTCCAATAATGGGAACCATTGTGCTGCGGGTAATACAAAAAGACAGAATCCTTTGTTGAATGAAGACTGGTACTAACACGTCAACACTTAATTGCTGTAGCAATGTACTTACCAGAAGCACAAAGGTGGAGAACATAAATCAAATATGCCAAAGGTAATTAGCCACCATTGCTTTGAAAAGGAACAGATGTTGTTGATGAGATAAAATACCAAACTATGATTAAGACATGCAGCGCCAACTAGCTGACCTTTACATAAAGACTACCATGTAAGTATAATATATAGCAAACATTTGGTCGTGATTCTTTCAAATTACGGTAATAATGTGTGCTAGAAAGTGCATGAACGTTTGATATGTTAAATGATTTACAGCAATGTAGACACTTGAATGAAAAAAAAGCATGTTGTACAAAAGGATCGCCCTTGAAACACCTAGAATTATCAACAGGTACATGTATAATACAATATATGTTTATTTTCTTCTTATCATGTGTTTATATAAAGAGACTTAAACGATCAGATTCAGATGTTCATCATACGATTTATTTATTTAAAGAGAAATATATAGAGATATTAAAAAAGAAGACCGAAAATGTTCACTTTGTAGTTTAGATGTAGAAACCATTTTCTCTTTATCTGACCATTCTATAATTAATTTCGATACAAATTTAATTAACGATATTATTATGTGAATCTGAATGTCATTAAATTATATAGTCTGAGCGGTAAAAATCAAAATACGTTTTAAAATATTGCCATGTATTTAATATACACGTTTATGTATCCATAATGCAACGATTTATAGAAAATTTTAAATCTGAATACTTATTCATGTAGATAGAAATTACTCATGTCAATTTTATGACTAATTTTAATATTTAATTTTTATGATTTGAAATAGAATAATAGGAACCATGACCAACTCCTACAGCTGAGACATCTAGACTTACCAACAAGATTTCTTAATTTGTTGTGCCTAAGTGTCTGGATAACAGACTATGATGCCTCTTCAGTGCGGAAATAAAGATTGATAATGATTTAGTTTCGAAAGATTCTGTATGTGAAGACCACTAACCCTTTTCAAAATCATCGTCACCTTGTATAAACGATTTTCTGTTTTACGCAATACTGCATGTGGCTTTGCATATGTTTTATATGACTATTAATGTTGCGTACAGCAATTATACTTCGAGATATAAACATAATCTGAAAGTACGTAAATTACAACCAAGTAAGAAAGGGGCATATACTCTTTTTTATTTTACTACCCCGCATTGATAGGATTATCTACATGTATATCATTTTTGCATGGATCCATTAATCATTCACGAATCTGTACATTGACGTTAAAGTTGGATTTTCATGTTGGTTGGCAGCGGGTTGCATTGATTAATTGGACTGAAACTAATATCAAATCACCTTACACAATGGTTCAGATTCACAACATGCACAGTATACAATCAGAAACATTATTTTGAATGTCCTCTTACTCTCTCGAAATGAGGTTATGAAAATAAAAAAATAGAGCCACTGGCTCTGTAGCTCATCAGGCTTCATCATCAACTATGATGTAGAGTGTGGCCAATGTGATTCCCCCTTTGTAGAGGCCACAGGGTCACCAATCATAAAATTAAGTATATACTATAGGTGACAAGTTTCAGTTTTCTAGGCATTATACTTCAGGAGAAGATGAAAATAGATTTGAAGGACGTTCCTGTTGCCTTTATTATTATTATAAAGCTACAACTCATCATCCTCACTAGTCAAGGAGTCTGTACACAAAGTTTCAGCTTTCTAGGCCTTATGCGTCTGGAGAAGAAGATGAAAATAGGTTTTTAGGGCGTGGCCCCTGTGGCCCTTATTAGGGGTCACAGGGCGCCGAAAGCTACAATTTATAATCCTTAATAGCCAAGGAGTGTGTACACAAACCTTTAGCTTTCTAGGCCTCATGGTTCTGGAGAAGAAGATGAAAATAGTTTTTAGGGCGTGGCATATGTGGTCCTTATTAGGAGTCACAGGGCCACCAAAGCTACAATTTATAAACTTCACTAGTCAAGGAGTCTGTACACAAAATTTCAGCTCTCTAGGCCTCATGGTTCTGGAGAAGAAGATGAGAATAGGTTTTTAGGGCGCGGCCCCTGTGGCCCTTATTAGGCGTCACAGGGCCACCAAAGCTACAATTTATAATCCTCAATAGCCAAGGAGTCTGTACACAAAATTTCAGCTCTCTAGGCCTCATGGTTCTGGAGAAGAAGATGAGAATAGGTTTTTAGGGCGCGGCCCCTGTGGCCCTTATTAGGCGTCACAGGGCCACCAAAGCTACAATTTATAATCCTCAATAGCCAAGGAGTCTGTACACAAACTTTTAGCTTTCAAGGCCTCATGGTTCTGGAGAAGAAGATGAAAATAGGTTTTTAGGGCGTGGCATATGTGGCCCTCATTAGGGGTCACAGGGCCACCAAAGCTACAATTTATAAATTTCACTAGACAAGACGTCTGTACACAAAGTTTCAGCTTTCTAGGCCTCATGGTTCTGGAGAAGAAGATGAAAATAGATTTTTAGGGCGTGGCCCCTGTGGCCCTTATTAGGCGTCACAGGGCGCCCAAAGCTACAATTTATAATCCTCACTAGCCAAGGAGTATGTACACAACGTTTCAGCTTTCTAGGCCTCATGGTTCTGGAGAAGACGATGAAAATAGGTTTTTAGGGCGTTGCCCCTGTGGCTCTTATTAGGCGTCACAGGGCGCCCAAAGCTACAATTTATAATCCTCACTAGCCAAGGAGTCTCTAAACAAGGTTTCAGCTTTCTAGGCCTTATGGTTCTGGAGAAGAAGATGAAAATAGGTTTTTAGGGCGTGGCATTTGTGGCACTTATTAGGGGTCACAGGGCGCCCAAAGCTACAATTTATAATCCTCACTAGCCAAGGAGTATCTACACAACGTTTCAGCTTTCTAGGCCTTATGGTTCTGGAGAAGAAGTCGAAATCCCGCAAAGTTTACGGACGGACGGACGGACGCCGGACACCATGCCATGCCATGCCATGCCATAAGCCCATCGGGCCTTACAGGCCAGATGAGCTAAAAAGTCGATTTTATGTTAATGACAAAACATGTCTCGAAAAGAACACTTACTCGACATATTAGAATGGCGGGGCACAGACCATCTACAGACAATTAGAATGCAGGATATAATGAAAACAGAAAAGCAACCTCTTGAGATAATGCTATAGTTTCATCACTTTATGGTAAGACATTTCTTTTTGACCATATTAATCTATGTCATACTCTTATGACTTTTATATTTATTGTCAGAATACAATGAGAGAGATAAAAGGTCAATAAATGCAAGCAAAGCTAATCTTTGATACAATGCAATAAAGAACGCTAACCTTGTCGAGAAATTTTTGTGACAGGTCAAACGTCAAGATTAAGTATTGCTGCATGGTCTGTATCAGTAAAGTGGATGTCTTAGGGTTAATGGAAGCCCGCATCAATAACCACTTCTTGTCGTTTGCAACAAAGTACATACTGTGGATAGCAGAGTTGTATATTTGTAAACAGGTAATGACGGTGCTTTAAATAAATACCTACTAAACACTTTTATCTACTTTCATATCCAAAAACAGTGTTCATTATTGAAACGGATTACTGTAATATATAACTACCTTTTCAAAACAGTTTTTTTTCGGTGCCTGTTTCATTCTTCTGCTTCTATATCTATAATATGCCAAAACATACCATACTACGGTGTAAGGGGCCACTATATACATTTTTATCCACACAAGAAATAAAAGGATGCTTTCGACTGGTAAGACATTTATCTTCATAAAAGGGGCCCTGTATCTTAAAGGGGCAGTAGCACGTTTTAGGGGGAATATAGGGTGATGTAAGGAAAATGAAAATAAATGATTTCAATTGAAAGACAATGTATTTAAACTAAATGGAGCAGTAATATTTCCAATATATACATGTAACGTTAAGTTTAGCCATGCGATTCCCTTTCTTACAAAAAATGAATTAAAGGTGTTCACAAAAAAATGGCCGCCAATGGATTTTATGTGAATCTTCATTCTTTGTCCTCTGACTATGGATGATTGACTAGTGTAATGAGAATAATACATTTAGCATTCACTTACAATTATCAGTGAGAAATTCAAATTATAACATTATCAAAAAACGTGCTACTGCCCCTTTAAGACCAAGAGGCAAATAATGGTAGACTGTCAATTGCTACTAGCATGAATCGTGTCAATATTTTCGGACGTGCAAAGGCATTAGATGTCATAAATTGACACATGGTCAAATAAAAAACATTTCGTTGGTGGTTCTTATTTCAAAACGAGAACAAACAAACGCAAACTATCATGGCGCATGATTAATTTTTTCATTGGGTGCTTGGAGGCAATACGGCATGCTACTATTCACAACATTCAATATGCAATGGCTGTAAATTATTTGACCATGGATAAGAAAAATGCAGATTGTGCCTCATTGATTGATCATCATTTCATGTACATGTATGCATGGAATGATGGTTTAAGATATTTTGGGGTGATTGCTCTTAGCCTTTTGCGGACACCACGAATTCTATCTACATTAATGTGACAGGTTGATCCACAATGGTCACTATTGATTGCTTTTTTAAGATTTATAGGACCACATGTAATTCACGAGTACCAACATGAGAACAGTGATTTGTCTTATGGTTAACATAATGCCTGATTTGTATTTCAACGATTACAACGCCAATCATCAATATACTGGAATCATATATCATCATCACTCTTATTCAGTATTGTAATCTGCGTTTATTGCCTAGGTTTCCAGTTTAAATTGCCTTGACGACGGGATGATACAGGGTATTTAGCAAAGGGTCTTTCGTACATTCAAAATCTATATTTTTATAAGCAAGTACATGATAAACTTTGGGAACCAAGCTGAATGAGTATTTTCACCCTGTAATTTTAGGGATAAGCTTTTCAATGCTCTTCGCATGTCACCGCTGGAGGACCTGTATACTGAGAATAATATTGCATCAAAACAGATGTTCAACATATAATCCATGTTTGAACATGATTTTATTTTGACATCTGTTAAAATACGGGATTATCAGTTGAACGAATAGATGAAAGCCAGAATTGAAAAGACAAGAGTTCACGTACATGTACGTATTTCACAAAGTCTTTGATTTTCTTTCAAAATATTTTACAAAGGAAGATTTAATAAAAATGTGGACATGTCTCGCTACAGAAAGTCACCAGGGTTAATCCCCAAGTCGGATCTGTAAAAACGTAACCTTTCATTTTCTGATTCCAGTGTGAATTGAAGGTTGTTAAACGATGTACATGTACACCTGCCACCGACTTCGGACTTCAAAAAGAATTCTGTGGACTACTTTTTTGTGAGAACTAGAAACTGGCATTAATGTGGGCGGCGCTTAAGGGCTGTCACATGGAGGTCTAAACATTTTATTTGCTGTTATTTGATTTTGCATTAAATCAAAATATTTAAGAAAGTCAGAATTTATATGAAATGATTATCATGATACGGTTGTCGACACGGTTTAACCTGTTTTAAATCTGTAAGTTGAACGTTTGTATAACTTGCAGCGCAAGCCGTGTGGATATACACATTATTTCTCAATAATGCCGAACATGGTCACGCTAAATCAACATTATACATGTACATGTTTGTTAGAAATAGGCCACAATACGTCTTCCCTGTAGACGTCAATGAGTACTGTTATCTCAAAAAGACTAAATTTAACTCGAAATTTAATCAAAGATAGGGAGGCATATGTTGTCAACACATGATGGATGGGAGGTAATATTGATAAATAGGCTCGAGTCAGTAGGGTCAATATATTACAACGTCAAGTATTGATGCAACGGCACTTCTATGAATTTGTGATTTAGTGCATGACATTCTTAGACTTGTTAACAACCGGCCAAGGATGCACTGAACAGAGCGCAGAATGTCGGTAACTGGTGGACAAACTCAGTTAAGAATAATGTCAAGAATCCCTCTATGTAATTTGAGGTTTTTTTCGTCATGGAAATGGTTCTGAACACTGTTGAAATATTTTCAATTCATATGACATATAAATGTTCATTTATTATATACTCATGTAATCTTAGGATAGTAATACAAGGCTGCAATACGGAATACGTCTTCAAATTCCGTATTGCACGATTGCCGGTTCTACTTTTTGCAAGCTTCGGAACTTTCCGTTCGTAACAATCATTTTCCTAATTAGAACACCGGATTTGACGTATCTCATCATATTCAGAACTTTATAAATAATTACCAAGGATAACCTTTTATCACTGTATTTAGTTTTCACACTTGAGAAAATTGCCTCTTACGTTTAACTACGCAAAATAATGAGAAAATAACCAGATAATTGAGGTATCAAATCATCAGTCGAGCGTGTCATAGGTAATCGCCTTATTTGCATTATGTATCAATGCGCAGTGCGACGTCTCGGATTATTTAAGCAATTCCAAATTACTTTTAAAAAGGTAAAAAAGAGGTTATATAATAAATACAGAACGTCATACGTGTGCATTTGGGTCGTTTGTATTGAGCTCGAAGATGTCATGGACGCGGAAAAACAACTCGTTCTTCGAACTTGTTGTTCCTCCGCGTCCATGACATCTACTCGTTCAATAAAACTTTCTCACCGCAAAAGCAAACAATAAAGTTGCAGTAGCACATTTGTAGGGGGCATATACGGTGATGTCAGGAAAATGAAATTACATTATTCCAATGGAAAGACAATGAATTAGAACTAACTGATTCAGCAATAAATCAGATATATATACTGAAAAAATCAGCCATGCCATTCCTTTTCTTACACAAAATGAATTAAAAGGGTTCACCTAAAAATAGCCGCCATCGAGAATGTACAACTGTAAGCGTCTTCTTATCGCATAGACTTATGAAACAATTTAACTCCTCATTTAATTTATAAAGGTACAAACGTGATACTATAAACATTCTTTTCTGATTTTGCTCCTGGGATACTATTAGGACGATGGGTGCCCTGAGGTTAAAGCAACATGATAGGCTTTTATCCTCAGAAGCCCTACTCGAACATTGCAGATTAAAGCACTTGCGTGCACCATGTAGAAGAATTTCCACAGCTTCAGTGCATTTACACATCGATAGACTTGAAGGCTTCTGTTGAAGAAAATGTAAACCAGGAAGTAACCAAATACACTAAGTACATGAAGTTCATGTAAGTAACCTACATGGCCTTCTTTTCCAAATGGTTGTCAAGTTTCCAATAAAGAATATGTACAAATTGCAGTTACGATAAAACACTTGTGGACTACGCCATCCAATCGAGTGACAGGTCTTCATAAAAAGACATCTTAAGATACATATCCAGATTTGTATTCCTATTGATGAAACCAACTCACCAATTAGGTAGGAAAAACATTCTGCAGTATTTTTAGACTCTGAAGCAAACGATACTCTAAAAACTTTGCTAAGTAGGCAAAAATGAACGTTATTTAGTGTACTCGAATTTCCCTTACTTCCTAGCAAGTTTTAAACTTCCCAAAGAAAGCTTTATATTGTATAAATTTGTGGTCTGAATACAATCATTGGACTTCTGCAAATCAATTTTGTTATGCTATAAATCTCACGATCATTATTAAGCAGTTTGCATACATGTATGTTATATGATATACACATTGTTATTATATGCTAAGCGATGTTTTCTCAGTTCTAGAAAAGTGTTCTTGCCACTGTGTGTGATATCACTTTTTCAAGTCAGTGAAAATTTCACAGAGGGGATGACGTCATGTGTACAATGGTTGATGTCACTTCTACAATCAACACGACGTCATCGCCGTCGCTAAATTACGATTAACAGTGGTATGACGTCGCCAGAAAACTCTCGAGTCAAGACCTTTTGGACATAAATGACCACATTTTAGATCACAGAGGCATATAATAAACAGAATATCTTTTGTTTTAATAAATTGTGATTTCACCTATCTCTCATCTCGTGACGGGAAAAAGCCTATATTTTAATATAATATTGGCTCTACCCCGTCACCCGATGAGCGATAAGTGATATCACATTCAAATCAAAAGATATCCTCTATACATTCAGATTTATTTCCGTAACACTGGCTCGCCTAAGAAAAACAAACAGACTCAATATATAAATAATCTATGAACAGGTTTTAATTGATTGGTATTGATTCACCGATCCATCCACCAACATGCATGGCAGTGTGTCTCCAATAACAGAAGCGCATCAATTGTATGGTGTTTTGTGAATCAATCTTGCAAATAACATTTACAATCAATTTTTTAGATCACTGATGGGTCAATTCAATTCATAAAAAGTACACCATTATATATACAGATGAAAAGCTTTAGTTGAATTCTAAATTTGGTTTTGTAAGGAAAGTAAGTAATTGAATGACGATTACAATGAATGATCTTTTGTCAGTGCTGATGAACGTTTTTAAAGGGGCAGTAGCACGTTTTTAGGGGGTATATAAGGTGATGTAAGGACCATGAAAACAAATGGTTTCAATTGAAAGACAACGTATTTAAATTAAATAAAGCAGTAATAAATCAAATATATAATGTAAAGTTCAACCAATTTTTCTTACACAAAATGAATTAAAGGTGCTCACACAAAAATGGCCACCGTTGGACTTAATATGAATCTTTATTATTTGTTCTCTGGCTATGGATGAATGGTTTGTTTAATGAGATTTTTGACACTGACAAAATAACACATTTAACTTCACCGTACAATTATCAGTGAAAAAATGGAAATATAAAATTTTCAAGAAACGTGCTACTGCCGTTTTAACTGATGTCGAAGTTATACCAAAATAACGTGTGTGCATTGATGTACAATATCAGGATACACAGGTGTATATGTTTTTGAATGCCATGTCCTTGGAACTCATCACTTCGTGTTCCATGCTGGTAGGTAGCGACCTGTCGCTGTACTCCGTACAAGTTTTGAAACATTGTTTGCCTTAAAGTACACCCCTAAAGTGAAATGAAAAGGTTGTTTTCTCTTTCTTGTTGTGTCAGGTTAAATCCAATAAAACAAACCTGTTTTCTTTCCTTCAAATAACGCATTCTAACCTTGATGTTAATTGAATTATATTTCAAAAGGTTTTTGTCAACATTGAATACAACTTCTAAGTGATTGAGTGTACTTGTCCGTAACTTATAGCATAAATTGATGATATTCATTATACTTTCAAGAGATGCATGAAAACACAACAATTAGGCCCTCCACTATATCTTTAATGTTCAATGAAGCATGTGTCTTTGCGTTAAATTTAATCAACGTGATATTTGCGTCTAATAAATAATCATTTGTATTTTTGTTTTATCTTATCAAACACAAATAGCAAAAACCTGATATTGACTTGTAGCCAGAAATTGACAAGTGTGCTGGATATTGAATTGTAACACAAATACTGTACTGCTGTAACTACCGTAACAATGTTCATTGGTGAATCAATCAGTTAATCAATCACAAGTACTTAAATGTTCAATCGACGAAATAGTAACGATAAAAACCCATTTGTTGTGTTCCGTTCTGTAAATCTTGTGTAAACAAAACCAATTATTACGGTTCAATAGCATGAATATATCTTTACTGTCAGTTTGAATATGACCTGTTTGATATTGGATCAATCTATTTGTAATGATCATGTCAATTGTGATCTTCTGCTTTTAGACATTGGTTGTGTCAATGGCGGAAGTTTGCCGGGGATTTTGTGTTATTTATCAATTGCGAAAACAAATCAACAGTACAATATGGCTATAACCACGATTGTCATGAGAATGAACGATCAATAGATGTGGCTTGAAAGTTTTTGAATCAATTGTTTTTTAAAATTCAGTAAAAAATGCACAATGTTTATCGCATACCTTTTCCTTAATCCAAATATTGGTTTGAGGGTTAAAGGTGATCAACTTATGAGTACATAACATTGTTAGAAGATGAACAGTAAAAGAAAAATACATTAAACGTAAACCCACAGGAGTATGCATTTGTTTTTCTTGTGATCAGTAAATGAAACTTAAAATGTTTTACCACATTTGTTCCGATATAATGAAACATACTTGAATATCACACATACAGCCAACCGTCAATATTTTGGCAGGTCATTGAAGTTTGCAGGGTCCAAATTTCGTAAATTATGTTTTCTTCAAAATCGCCAATAGTCAAATCTATTCCTCTGTATTTCGTTATGTAACTAATATCATTCTTGTTTATACGATATTTGAATCACAGTTAAAGAAAATTTTCCAACTCCTTCCTTCCTTTATAATCTTCGCATATTCTATCTATCATCACAGACCAGATAATTTCACACTTTGTTACATAATTTGTACATTAAGTTGTCTGAGGCTCTCAATTTACAAATGAAGAACTTATTTGTCACAAAAAATATCAACAGCTGATTGTGAAAATAATTCACAATTTACAGTAGACTTCATGATTATGTTTCATGAAATATTTGTTATTTTCAAAAATCATGTGTTACTCAAGGTTAACCTAATCAAATCATGTTTCCGTTAATTTTTTCATTACTTTTCAAGTTATATCTTCTTCACACTTCTCTGTATGTATTCGTAATGTATTGGACTCTCAGGTTATCCATGGAAGGCGCTGACTATAATAAAGTACACCAAATCAGTTAGAAACAGTGTCATTAACTGACAGTAATATTATCATATATGCCGATAATTAAAAATGATTTGCTACTCTGTAATGAGGAATATAAGGTGAAATGAAAATACAGTATTCAAACTAAGAGACAATGTATTCAAACTAAATAAAGAAGTAATAAATCAAACATATAATGTAAAGTTTAGCCATGCAATTCCTTTTCTTACACAAATTGAATAAAATGTGTTAAAACAAAAATGGCCTCCACATGGGATATTTTAATCTATATAATTTGTTCTCTGACTATTGGTGATTGGTTTATGTAATGTGATTTTTTATACATTACATGTTAAAGTACAGCTATCAGTGAAAAATTTAAATATAAAATTGTCAAAAAACGTGCTACTGCCCTTTTAAATTCATAAAACTATTTTGACACCCATCAGTCAAGAAAGCTGAGATGTAAATGTCTCGATAATCTCTTGCATTTCAAAGTATGCCACTCATATACTCAATTATTGAATTGAAACCCTTATATACAAAAAAACTGTTTTGTGAAGACCAAGTTATATTGGTTATGTAAAAGATAGTTCATATAAGTGTTGTAAAGCCGTGACATTAAATTGAAAATACTGTCACGACCCTCTTATTTATTGATACAGTCAAGCCGAAGCCAGATATATATATGACACCAGAACACATTAAAGTAGTTATATGTATCATGTGAACATCTTTTGGTATATCTTCATTGCATTAACACAGATAAAACCTTGACACCTCTGTTAAAACAGACATTGTTACCAAAAATTTAAATCAAGTATACTCTCAAATCATATCAGAGACATATTCTTTTTGAAATTGATGTTCATAGGTTCACTTATTTGCTGTAAATTGGCATAAGAATTTTCAATAATGAATTTTCTCAAATGATTATTTACACCAAAACATTTTTTTCTACTAAGTGTAATCGCATAGATACATGTACGGCACTCATAAAATATTAACCAACTTAAAAACGTGCTAGAACGATTTATCCTGACATTGATTCACCTCATCGCACAATTTGAAATGCCAATTGTTAACATGTATATGACCCTTACAAATGAAATCAAATGATAGTTTTTATATACATAAAGGTTTCAATCACGGGCTCATTGATAATGACAGCTGCTTTTGATGGTTTAACTCTAAGTTAACTGGATGGTTTTGTTCAATTATAAAACTTGACTGAATTCTTCGTTGCACGCAAATATATTGAAGCCTTTGACATGCTCTTCTTCATGATATGTACAAAATAATCATAGAAGAAGTTTAATTATCAATTGTGTGTGCTGTGGCATTTTCCTCATGTCAGTTCCTGTACTTCAGAGCTCATTACATTCTACTTCCTATCATCCATTTCTAGTCATTTCAATCAATCTGTTTTACCTCAGCTAATTCCAAACTTTCGTCCGTTTACTGGTATGTCAAACTGCCGTTCAAACCCACAGCAAATACCCGGGAGAGACGTCCATATCAGATCCCCGGGGGTAATTTCCTGCTAAACGGAAATAGACATCTTTATACGTTGAGAAGTAAATGATAAAGCTTGAAGTTGACTTGAAACAAGTTATATGTGATCAAGATGTCACAAATTCACAACATAATTATGTCATAAGTATGCAAGATGTGTTTATGTCAGTTTGGATTCAGAAACGATGTTGGTTAGCCTTCAGAGATATTATTTTCAATGTTAGCTCATTAGGCTTGCAAGTCTAGTTAGGATTATTATTTATAGCTTTAGTGACTCATAAACCTTTTGAACATATATCCTAAATCATCAATGGTATATTTGATCGATATCCATTTCTAAATTGATTACGGGTATCTGATATCACACTGACTTTATACCTAGCAACTTAATTGTAGAATTTATGATCCTGTTGTCGCTAGAAAAAGGGGAACCACACTGGCCAAACCCTCAACCAAAATTAAATATGAAGCTCGTTGAGCTACATAACAAATGGCTCCATTTTTCAAAAGCTGAAAGAAAACGTCGAATATTTTTTTTATAATAGAAACATCTCAAATTCTTAAACGCACACATTTTGAAACGGATACAAAGCACATATTCTTTTGTAATATCAAATGCAAAACCCCTAATTGTTTTAGTGTTACAATGATTTAAGGCCTGATATTAGTAATTATTAGTTTAAAAAATGCAGTAATCTTCATGATTACATGTTATGGCATTTAAAAAACATGTGATTCTTACATTACGACTGTTTGAACTTTGTCCTTGATAAAATTATAAGAGATAACATATTCAGATATGTAGGAATAGTCCGTGTTGAAATAAATAAATAAATTATTCAAGAACAGTGCTAGAGTGCTAGAATTAACTGATTAATAATTAACTACTTAATTAATAATTGTTCATCAAACATTCATTTATTCATTCGCTAAGACAGTTGCCAGATATAGAAAAGGATTTCGAATTGGACATATTCATTACATTGTTATTCAGAAGATTTATTATGCTTTACAGAAAGGTGTATTTTCAGAAAAAACACTTATAGTTAATTTGTGGCATGTTACACATATCACAATAATCAAAGAGCAACTGACATATAAGATCAAGTTCTAAGCTGTTAATAAAAGAATTATTTAGTTATCACTAATTGTTTTAAAGTGTAAGTGAGGTTTTGTCTTTAAATAACATGGTTGCTCTGGCAGATCTACTTTTAAGTTTGGTTGAACAGCTGCTACAGGATTTTCTGCATTCATTATCTATAATTTCTAAATGATAATTTCAACTATCAGTGTGAAATCCAAAATGAAGTTAATTAGCATACCTTATCTTATCAACAGCTGCCCTTGTATTGAGCAAAGATAGAGAGCAAAGTAATATTTGAAAAGACAAGAAGCTTTTAACTTCTTTAAAAGAGGTTAACTTTTTTGAAAATCGCAGATGTACCTAAATACTCTTCCATGAGTTTTTATAGACAGTTACAAGACCCAATCACGGTCTGGATCTGGTGTAAAAAGAAACCTTTGATTCTGCATCAAGAGTGAATTTAATTGGAAATGTAAAGCACATTGCAAAAGACGACATCTTTTTTGCTCTTTAAGAGAAGAAAATAAAATTCTTTAAAGATCAACTATCATCTCTCAGGTAAAAGTGCAACATTAATCGTTGACAAATAACAGTATATGTGTTTTCTTGGCAAATAGTTATTATATGTCTACTGAAACTGTGCAAATGCAATTGAAGATAATTGGGATCAGTTCCAAAACCCTAAAACAATACCTCATTCGAAACGTGATAAACAATGCTTATGGTATAAGCTTTCAAAATTTAGGGCAATAAAAACAGTTTTAAACATAAAAGGATAATAACTTAAATCACAAAACTTTAACGGGATACACTTTTAAAAGCCTTCAGCATCACGCGAATGCTGTATATTTGCATAAGAATACTACTGAAATTGGGCTGGAAGGTGGGCTTTTGGCACAAATGTTGTCATCAGTGTTGGCATTGGTGTAGTTTTATGAACAGATATAAATTTTCGAAAGTATCAAAAGGGAACAAACGGTCAGATGGATGAAAATCAACAATGGTAGTGTCCTAACAACTTTTCCTGATTAAATGTCTCATCTTCTCTGAAGCTTCTCACAATAAAAATGATTTACCAAATGCATGTTGTCATTACAACAGCAATATTTCTTTCAGTGTTTTGTGTATTACTGAGAAGGGTAATCAACAATAAAACAAAACAAAGGGGAGGAGATCATTTTCACTTCATCGTTGATCCTACTGAGTTTGTTCAATCTTTGCATTCTTATTATGTAGCTTTTAAAAAAATTTAAAACCAACAGTGTTCCATTTCATCAAAATAAAACACAAGTTTGAAATGTTTACTAAAGCTTTCTACTTGTGTTATGTTTATTGACCAATTGACAAAGACTGACTTTGTCTGCTGAATTGGCAATCTGTGTCACTATACAATGTTTCACTTGTGAACTGATAGTTTTAACAAAGGAATGTACTTTCAGTTATTATCTCCTGCCGCGCGTTTAGCGCATAGCGGGGCATATAGTATTGGGCAGCGTCCGTCCGTCCGTACGTACGAACGTACGTACGTCCGGAATAAAATTGAATAACTCAAAAACTGTTGACCGGATTCTTTTCATTTTTTGTATATAGCTTCATCAACATGATTGTAAGGTCCCTTTTGAGGTTCATGACCTTGACCTTCATTTCAAGGTCATTACGAGACTTTGACATTTACCCTTGTCAGCGGAATATCTCAAGAACCATTCACTGGATTCTCTTTATAACTTACACAATGCATCTTATTGGGAAGGCGCCGGGCCCAGTCGATTTTGGTGACATTCACATTATTTTCAAGGTCACAGCAAGGCTTTGAAAATTTCAGCAACTAAACCTGCATTTTAGGCTTGTCAGCGGGATATCTCAAGAACCATTCACTGGATTCGCTTCATAATTTACACAATGCATCTCATTGGGAAGGCGCCGGGCCCCGTCGATTTTTGGACCTTCACATTATTTTCAAGGTCCCAGCGAGGCTTTGAAAATTTCAGCAATGAAACCTGCATTTTAGGCTTGTCAGCGGGATATCACAAGAAACAATAAATGGATTCTCTTCATGATTCACACAAAGCATCTTACTGGGAAGGCGCCGGGCCAAGTCGATTTTAGTGACCTTCTCATTATTTTCAAGGTCACAGCGAGGTTTTGAAATTTTCAGCAATGAAACCTGCATTTTAGGCTTGTCAGCGGAATCGGAGATTCCGGGGTTATATTGTTTTTCACCTGTCCGTCTGTCCGTCTGTCTGTCTGTCCGTCTGTCCGTCTGTCTGTCCGTTTGTCCACAAAAAATTTAACCTTGGTCATAACTTTTGATTGGTCAGATCTAGGTCTTTGATACTTGACATATGGATCCCTTGTGATGAGACCTTTCAGATGACACCATGACATTTGACCTTGTGACCTTGACCTTGACACAGCGAGCCTTTTCCGAAAACTTTAACCTTGGCTATAGTTGCTATACTGTCAGTGCTAGGTCTTTGATACTTGACGTGTGTATCCCTTGTGATGAGACCTTTCAGATGACACCATGATATTTGACCTTTCCCGTCCGCCCGTCTGTCTGTCCGTTTGTCCACAAAAACTTTAACCTTGGTCATAACTTTTGATTGGTCAGAGCTAGATCTTTGATACTTGACATATGGATCCCTTGTGATGAGACCTTTCAGATGACACCATGACATTTGACTTTGTGACCTTGACCTTGACACAGCGCGCATTTTAAACTTTAACCTTGGTCATAACTTTTGATTGGTCAGAGCTAGGTCTTTGATACTTGACATATGGATCCCTTGTGATAAGACCTTTCAGATGACACCATGACATTTGACCTTGTGACCTTGACCTTGACACAGCGAGCCTTTTCCGAAAACTTTAACCTTGGCTATAGTTTCTATACTGTTAGTGCTAGGTCTTTGATACTTGACATGTGTATCCCTTGTGATGAGACCTTTCAGATGACACCATAATATTTGACCTTTTCCGTCCGTCCGTCCGTCCGTCTGTCTGTCCGTTTGTCCACAAAAACTTTAACCTTGGTCATAACTTTTGATTGGTCAGAGCTAGATCTTTGATACTTGTGATGAGACCTTTCAGATGACTCCATGACATTTGACCTTGTGACCTTGACCTTGACACAGCGAGCAGGATGCATCCGGGGGCATTCGTGTTTCACAAACACATCTTGTTTTCACATCAATTTGCGGCGGGGGATCTTGTCACCTTTGTGACAAATACTTGTCTAGTTGAAAAATAGGACAATCATTATTATGTTTGGTAAGGTAACCTCGATGTAAACAAATCCTTGATTACAAGACCATTAATATAATATTACTGTCAGATCCGTAGCTGACCTTTTTAATTAGGCAATAATCCATGTGTTTAAATAATGTCATGTGTGACCTTATGCATTGAGACACAGGTTGTGACAATGACTAAGTTTCAGTGGTTTACAGTTAGTAATTTTTAAAGTGACTTCCAAGTTCATTTCTACAAATATTATTCCCATACCTCATATCTTTTAAGTGATGATTTTTAACTTATCTTCCCCCATGAAGGAATACTGTCAACATGTTAAACAATATTCTAGGTAAATGTTTAATGATTGATAATGTTTAGATTGAAGTACCTTTCAACTCTACCCAAATTCTCACTCATAATAATTGATTCATTTGTTCATTTACAGTTTGCAGCCCAGAGACAAAGATAGGATAAAAGAATATCTTCAATTAAGTGATTACAGAATTGACATCGGTTTCAGAATCCTTAAAAAATCCAGACGATGTTTCGAGAAGATACTTTATTGGTTATGTGAAATCCTGTAACATAAGGATTCTTGCGCCGTTGCGACTTGAAGTTCACATAATTATCGCAATCCTCTCTCTGATGTTATAATATATTTAGATGTAAGCTGGAGCCATATATAAACATGAGGCCAACGCACATTAAACTAGTAAGTTAAATCAATTTTAAGAATATATATATGTAAATATCCTCTTTGCATTAACACTGACACAAATTTGCCAGCAAAGTGCAAACTAGGTTGTACAGCCAAATAATCTTTCTAATTATATCAGACATATTGTATTGTAAATGTTGATATTCAAGCTAGACTTTCCACATTAAAGGGGCATTAGCACGTTTTTGATAATTTTATATTTTAAAATGTTCACTGATAATTGTAAGTCAATGCTCAATGTATCATTTTGATAATGTCAAAAATCTCATTACACAAGCCAATAACCCATAGTCAGAAAACAAAGTATGAAGATTCACATAGAATCCTTTGGCGGTCTTTAATTCAAAGAAAAGGGAACCTCATGGATAAACTTTTCACTATTTCATTTGAATTATCACTGCTCCATTTCTTTCAATTGGAACCATTGATATTCATTTTCCTGACATCACCGTATATACCCCTTAAAGCGTGCTACTGCCCCTCTAAAAGGTCATTAAAGTTTCAAACGAATATTTGTTACTCTCAAACACTTCTGTTTCACTCCATTCAATAATACAACCATGAAGCTCCGCTGTACAAAATCATGAATCTGACCTCTAGATACAAGCAAAAATAGTCTAATACTGACATAAATTACTATAACTCAATCATCTCACATTTTCTTTAAGACATATGATAACAAATTGCCAATTCAATTCGAACAATATCTTTGAATTTAAGCAGAGCTTAAAATCATAGGTGCAATGAACATTACAATTACCTTGGATTTTGATGGTTTTGACGTAACTTACAAACGGTATTGATTTCCTATAAAGATTGAATTTATAACTTGCCGTTCACAGTGGCCCTTAACCAGTGAAAGAAATATTTTGAGTTTTCTTTTTTACATTTAATGATCTGGGTTTTTTTCTCTTCTCATTTTGTATCTATTGATGTTGTTTTACCAAGTCACAGTACAACAGTACTAAAGAAACTTAAAACTTATTCTTTATTCTATTTTTTACTTCTTATCAGTGACTTATCAGTCTTTCTGTCGACAGTGGTTGTTTGCAAGCTTTCCTCTGTCTATTAGTCTGTCAAAATGTCATTCAAATACCAGAGCAAATATCCGGCGGCGACGCTTATTTGTCGTCCTCAGTGGATACTATCCTGCTAGAGGGTAATGGAAGTTGTCAACAATACATGAAATTTGTATATTTTATTGTAATCACGTCAAGATAATGTACCTTGACGTAACTGATGGGAATGCGCTTTGAAATAATCACTTTTGTATGCTGACTAGTGAATTGTTCCTGAATTTTACATCCGATATATGTAACATCAAGCCTCTAATTCCTCTAAAACTCTTACCCAGATGATGATAATTACCTTAGAATCAATATGATCCTGTCTGTCTGACAGTAATCAGTATGTCACGCTGGGAATACTAGGATGGGATTAATATTGTTTTGTTTTAAATACGTTACTTTCTGGCTTAATACAAGTTTAAAGGGTACATTTGAAGTCAGCGATCAACATCATTATACAAAGTGTTCTTTTGGCACATGGTATCTCGATAGTATTTATCAACAACCAGGGGTAAAAAATCCCATATCCTATAACCCATTAAACAAATTGAATAACTTTTACAAAGACATTTTTACACAAAGTGCATTACATGATTTGAGTATGCTAAAATAACTCAACTAAAAATAAGAGACATGTGATGTATTTAGTTATGGCACGTTAACATTACCCCATTTTCTAGTAGTTTGAACTAAGTTATTGGTGTCTGGTAAATGTTTTGTTACAATATCTTTGTTTTAAGTAGGCAAGGGTAAGACATAGTATTTACACTTTCTTTACCCCTACTACGTTTGAAATGTTGTAAAAATGTTAAAAATCGGACTCATTTATTGATTTTCAAACAGAATTTATCCCCTTTGTCGATGAAAATATGTGTGATATCAAAATTCATTTCTTAAACATTTATAAGAATGTTATTAAATTTATCTAAAAATTAACAACTTTTAAGTATTTTTGAACGTTGATTAACTCTTGATGTTTTATTTTGAGAATACGACATCGAAAACTCCAAATATTTGTAATTGAAAATACTACATTTGCTACTTTCAACTTTTTCGAACTCTCTTTTGCCTATCCGTTTACTACATAACTCAAATATGATATGATGTTTTGTAAAATAAGACACAATCTATCAAATACCTCACACATAATTTATTTTGCCATATGTATTTCAAGTATCTATATCATAGTTAATTTTATGCTAAATATAAAACCAGAGAACTTGTTGTAAAAACATGTTTGTTTTATAAATTTGATAAAATCTTTTTCTCCATAAATATTTCTCATAAAAGGGATCCCAAATTAACTATTCATAAAATGACTAACTCTTAATTAGGAACCTTCTAACAGTTAATCAAACTTTGTACAGAATTATTTTCAGGAAATTTCAGTGTAACTGAAGGCTCAGCTGGTCATTAAGATACAATTAACCTACATTTCTACAGGAAAGTGACAGGAAATCAAACAAGTGACTGAAATGAGGATGAGACATAAGAGGAATACCACTTTATAAGAAGGTCAAGTAAATAAGGATGAAATTCCACTGTCGGGTAACCTTATGTGTGAATAATGAATATGAAAATCCATAACCTCATTATTCAAATGTTTACAAAATCATCATTTCCATTCAATAACCTATATTTTTATATATCATTACAGGCAATAAAAAAGACAAGAACGGTATGTCGTGACATTTATTCAATTAAGTGTAAATTATAGGCAGCGTGATTGATTTCAGACTTGGTTAGCAATTCATGAAAATAAAATGTTTTTGAGTACATCTATCAATGCATGTACATAAATGCAAATTTGAAGGTTTGAAAAATACAAATTTAATTAATTGATGTATATGATATTTATTTTTCTAATCGGATTTGTTTCTGTAATAATACGATAAACAGACTAGTTAAATGTTTAGTTCATATAATGTGTACAGGGATGGATTTCTATTTAAGTGACAGTCCTATCAGGGTAATTTTTGTGGAAACAGAAATCAGCGGAAGATTCCAGTGTATATATGTACTTAATGTTGTAGGCACCTGATTGTAACACAACCCAGATGAGCACTTTCATTGATTGATATTTGACATTTCCATAAAGAAGAGCACACAATCTATGGGGGAAAAAAGAACGATGAAAAGTGAAGGAATCGTCGGTTCTGCAAGTGTGAAAAGCCTTGCTACAACTTGATAAATTATCGTTGATTAGGTTTTCTTTCATACAGATGCCAACAAAAAGTTTGTTTAACTGTGAAGACTTCCTATGTAATATCAGTTTTGGAAATTTTTAATTTGTCAGCATTTCTTAACGAAATATAGTCAAAACGTTTGGATGATCATATCTGAACTTTATACACAGACAACATAAATACGACATTGCTGATACAATTATCATCCCAACATGGCGGCAGTTCATACGCTTCGGAACTTTTCACGCGATATTCTAGTTGTTCAGCTACATTCAGATAAATTCAATAATGCGCTTAGATGCAGGTTGACTTGGAGACGAGATTCTAAAAATATTACCCTTTGTAAATGCATATTAATGAAGATATTCAAGTTTGAAAAATCGGGCATGATAATAACTGGAAAAGCATAAATGAGAATGATGACGGTAACTGAAAACGATAGATGACGGTAACTGTATACAGTAAAGTAATAAATTGTGTATTAGCCTGTAGGAAATAGCAAATATTCACCATTGAAGAGGTCACAGAGGGTGGTTGAAGTCGGAATCACCAGATTATCCTCTGATAACCTGTGTAATGATGTGTATGTACATTTTTTTGTACTTTAAAAGCACTCAACAACGTTCTGGACAACACAATGCAGGTATGTTTTTAAAGAAATATATCACACTGTTTTTATTGTGTTACCAGCACTGTATCATATGAATTTTATTTAAGCTTGATGCGGTTTTCTTGTCTTATGATTTGTTGCAATTTGATTTTAGAGTTCATTTGAAGGTGTGGGATAAGTAGATCTATATTAACAGACTTGTTTGTTGATAGTTAAATTTTTGAAAATTCATGTGTGAATTATTACGAAACCGTTAACATTTTTAAAGTATTCTTCCTGAAAATAATGTTTTAAGTAATTAAGGAAATCCACGGAGGTCCATTTTATCACTAGCAGGTGTTGATGATTTGACAAATCCAGGAAACCAATAAGAACTCCATATCAAGAGTTAAGATGACCCCGACCGAACCAGGGTTGCACTTATTTAAGCCCAGGGCTTAATTACGGGTTTTACCTGTTTTGATGGAGAAACAGGAAAAACGAATTTAAGCCAGGGTTTTAAAACGAAATATGACTATAACATAGGAATATTTGTATTTTTTAAGAACATATAAATTCAAGGGGTAGTAGCACGATTTAAGGGGTAATATATGGTGAAGACAGTAAAACAAATAAATGGTTCCAATTGAAAGGCAATGTATCTAAAGTTAGATTCTAAACTAAATAAGGCCATAATAAATCAAATATATGATGACAAAGTTCAGCATATGGCCTTTGTGATTCCTTTTTCTTACACAAAATGAATTAAAGGTGTCCACACAAAGTGAACCTTATAAATTGTTCCCTGACTATGGATGATTGGTTTGTCTAATGAGAATTTTGACACTACCAACATAATACAAAAAAACATTAACTTACAATTATCAGTGAACAAATTTAATTATTTTTTTTTCCAAAAAAGTTCTTCTTTTAGTTTCATAGTTGTTATAGAAATTTCATTAATTATCAACAAAATAATTTAGTTTTTTTACTTATACTTATTATATATTTACTTATAATATTTATACTTATAATATATGCTTTTATCTCAGTATTGAAATCTTCAAAATATATATATGTGTAGTTCCTGTATGCAGTAAAATACAATGAGCTGGTTACTATCAGGAAGCTATGCAGTTTGAAAATAAACAAAACCTTACTTTATTGGTTACTATCAGACTAGTATATGAATCATCTAGCTTATTATTTGTTCCGGTATCCCGGGGTGCAAATGTAATTCGACCCTTCTTTTCTGTGATTTGAAAGTCGCATTTGATTCGCCTTGAACCTGGACTCTGTAAACTCTAAAGTATTGCGTCAAATCTTGTAAATAAGACCGGTTTAGAGAGTTTATTCTATTCAGTGTCTTCATGTGATCCAGACTACATATCACAATGCGATTAATATTCTCTCGCTACAAAATCCAGGACAGTGGATGCTTGCGAGAAAACTTCGAGGTTTTGTAAAACTATGGTTTAACAAAATCGTTTCTAATTTGATTAAAAATTAAGATAGAATAAATATTAAAAGACTTTGACAACTATATTCTTTGTTTTAGATGTTTGTTGAATTCTACTATATACATTTAATTGTTCGTAGTGAAATATGTTCTTGTTATTCGGTAACTTTACAGTTTAATTCTGAAATGAATCGTTTTCAAAACAAATATGCCAGCAATTTCGTCCAGAAGTTTTTTTTATCTAAACGGGACGTTTTTAGATTGTTCATGTGCTGTTGTTGTGTGAAGTACATAGAAATTAAATAAGTTATGTGGCTTCATGGGCACAAGTATAAGCAAACTCTTTCTCCTGTAAATATTATAAACAAACATACCATCTACCTTCGTTTTGAATTACTAAAACATATGTCCTTTAACGAGTGTTTTCATTAAAAGTTACACATACTGATCTAGGAAATGCTCAGTTACCGTCATCCTAGCTATGACGAACATTTCAGTTACCGTCATCATCATGTTTCAGTTACCGTCATCATGCCCGATTTTTCAAACTTGAATATCTTCATTATTATGCATTTAAAAAAGGTAATATTTTTAGAATCTTGTCTCCACGTCAACCTGCATCTAAGCGCATTATTGAATTTATCTGAATGTAGCTGAACAACTAGAATATCGTGTGAAAAGTTCCGAAGCGTATGACCTGCCGCCATGTTGGGATGATCGTAACTAAAGTTACGGTCATCGGTTTACGCACAGTGAATTATGGCATTCTGTAAGAGGAGGTTTGGGACATAATTTGAAAATTTTCTTCTTTCTGCAAAAGATTGTATTCAGCGGCGTCCGTCCGTACGTCCGGATCCTTGTTAACGCGATATCTCAAGAACCGCTGCACCCAAAGTCTTCAACTTTGGTCACAGCCTTACTTAGGAGATTACGCAGACACCAGTCACTTTTGGTGACCTTGACCTTATTTTCAAGGTCACAACGACACTCTGACCACTCTTGAAACACTTGTTAACGCGATAGCTCATGAACCCTTGCACCCCATGTCTTTAAATTTGGTCACAGCCTACCTTGTGGGATTACGCAGACACCAGTCACTTCGGGTGACCTTCACGTTATTTTCAAGGTCACACCAGCACTTTGGCCACTTTTGGAACTCTTGTTAACACGTTATTTTATGAACCCTTGCACCCAATGCCTTCAAATTTGGTCACAGCCTACCTTGGGGGATAACGCAGACACCAGTCACTTTGGGTGACCTTGATATTAGTTTCAAGGTCACTACGGCACTTTGGCCCCTTTTGAAACTCTTGTTAACACAATATCTCCTGAACTGTTTTACAAAATGTCTTTAAATTTAGTCACATCCTACATTGTGGGCTTACGTAGATACCAAATAATTTGGATGACCTTGACCTTAATTTTCAAGGTCACCACAGTTCCTTGAACACTTTTGAAACATCTTATATCTTATGATCCGATTCATGCAATGTCCTCAAATTTAGTCACAGCCTACATTGAGGGATAACGGAGACACCAGTCACTTTGGGTGACCTAGACCTTAATTTTTAGATCACAACTTTGGCTACTTTTGAAACTTTTGTTTACTTGATATCTCATAAACCACTACACCAAATGTCTTCGAATTTGGTCCGAGACTACACATTGGGGATTTACGCAGACACCAGTCACTTTGGATGACCTTGACCTTTTTTACAAGCTCACAACGACACTTTGACCAGTTTTGAAACTCTTATTAACACCATATCTCTTGAACCATTGCACTTATTGGCAATGGGAATATAGCATTTGCTTATTGTGACAATTCTATCGCAATATCCAAGCGCCGGGGGACATTGCCACATTAGTGGCAAACACTTGTTAAAAACAATTTCACCAAAGAAAATTTCATACAGCTGCCGACAAAAGCTTTGTTTAACTTTGGAAGACTTTCTATGCAATATCAGTTTTAGACATTTCTAATTGGTCACCATATCTTAACGAAATAAAGTCAAAACGTTTGGATGATCGTTTCTGAAGTTAATACACAGAGAACAGAAATGTGACATGGCTCATACAATTCTGGCATTCTGCAAGAGGAAGTTGGGGTAAAAAAAAAATATTTGTTTTCTTTATTTCAGCAAAAGATTTTTTAATTTGAAATATTTTCACCAATTTCCGATCCACATAGTCAATATTGGTCAACATTTTGATTTAAGTTACGTTTTATGACATTTGGAAATGATAATTTTACAAGAGAATAAAGAAATTGTCTTTTTTGCATTTTGGACCCCAGTGTATAAATCCTTGTCAACTTTGTTCCACTGTTGATATTAGTTTCATCTTTCAGTATATGATTGGAAAAGGATATTTCTTCAGGTACCCTAAACATATATTCATTGGTACAATACTGCTCGAATAAGTTGAACTCCTTATTACACTATATTGACATTTGCACTGAATTC
This sequence comes from Steromphala cineraria, assembly GCA_916613615.1. NCBI lineage: Eukaryota > Metazoa > Mollusca > Gastropoda > Trochida > Trochidae > Steromphala > Steromphala cineraria. Next base: position 12,621,475 of record OU744730.1, read on the forward strand.
AAAAGTACGTAAAACCCCATATTCATACTGCAATATGTTTATAAGTATTTTTACTGTATTTGTGGTATTTTTAGCAATATTTTGCGACCAACCATGGGAAGGTCGAACCAAAATTGATTAGTAGTAGAATTGATTTTCTTTTTCTACAAATCAGACACCTATTGATGCCAAAGTTGATACCCATCAGACGCAATTTCCCAAATACATTGTTTACTTTCAAAGACCTAATCTAATTATCCTTTTTAAAGACTGTACAGTTCATCTAAATAGATACATCTTGAGTGTTTAATTCATTTTAAACATTATATTTATTTCGTGATGCATGAATTTCTTGCTTTTTATAGAGTTTATTTCATACATGTTCTGTAGATATCTTCATAAGGCTTCCTTTGATTACTTTCGTCTCATTTCATTTGTTCACAGTCGTTTATGAATTCCTTTTGGATTTTTCAATTTAAGGTTTATTATAGCAAATTATTTACCCGTGTCATTCGTTCTTCCGGCTTTCCGGCATTGGTTAAGCGCAGTAAGATCTGTGAAAACTAGTAAATTTCGAATTTGAATCTATCAAGTACATGTACGCACTTAATACGACCATGACCATGCATTTGTTTTGAACAGGTTTCAAACAATCACAGAGCTTTGAGCTACTGACGAAAGCGACAGTAGGACGCATTAGAACTCATATCTACTACGAAAGAAGGTAAATCTTTAGCGGACAGTATCCGGAAAATTGGATTCATATAAAAAATATAATAAATGATTTCATGTAACGAAAACAGAAAACAATCAATAATGAGTTAAAGATACCACGTACATGTACATATACCTTGAAGCTGTATTTCACTGTACGTAGTAAACAAAAGGTTATGATTGTGTCAATAAACGTATCTTTATAAACAATCTGGCTCCAGGCGAAATTGATTGGATCTATCATTTGCGTCCCTAAAGGTTATCTGTGATAGAATCTTTTCAGAAATGTTAACTGTCACAATTTAAGCTTTTTTAGTATCCCCCTTTGGCTTAACTGTAGGTTCATGTACTAAATGTCTTGGCTTCTTGCAAGTTTCTTTACTGATATACAGGAAATATCTATAAGTAATAATTCCATCCAGAGCTAATGTCAGATTTAAACTCTTCACACTGTTTGATATGGAAAAGAGACTTTTTATATTTCAACACTACAACGTTACAAATTGTTATGAAAGCCCATAGTGGGGTACCACGTGGGCAGCTTAAACAAACATCATCTGTTTTCATATCATTATCATTTGCTTCAAATGCCTCAGGAAATTTTTGAACACTTTTGTCTGATATTTTATTCTCGCAAGTTAGAATATCGCTTTGTTCTTTAAATGCAAGTGTTGAAACAATATATAAGATCAATTTATTAAAGAGAATGTTTTCTGTGTTGGAGATTTATAATCAGACTGTTTTATAAGCAATATCAATGTTAATTTATATAAGATTGCTTACACACTACTTTTTTCAGTCAATGATCAAGGTTAGGTATTTGGCCTTCACTCTTGATGTAACCTCTATTTCAGTTTAGAAAAACCCACTTTATAGTATCAAAAACGTTTCATCGTTAGTACATACCCTTTCAATTAAGTGTTTATTTAAATAGTAATTAAATGTTAACCATAAATTATTCTATCTACATAAGCAGATTATATTACCTTTATTACCTTTGTAATGTAGCATAAGAGTTTGTCTTGCTATTCTAAGATAAGTGTTATAGACAATATGCAGAGTACCACAAGACCCTTATGATTTCTATTTAGTTAAATAGAACAATGTGTACATAATTGAGGGAAACAAGCAAAAGCATTTAAATATATTAAAACTCATTTGTCCTTAAAGATAAAAGAAGACAATAGAGTACGACAACATATTTGTGAGTAAAAGACTCGTTTTGAGATTCAAGCTACAAGCTCCATAAAGTACAATATATAGACATTGTTTGTACTTTGTACACGAAAAAGCGTAGACATAAAGATAGTACCACGCCATATCAGCTATTCTCTTCATTGAAACCTGTTGTAATTTATTGGAAAAATCTGTCCTAATCTTGCACTGTCTGCACCAAGTGTCTGACACAAGTTTTTCAACTTTTCATTTTGATCTCAGAAGAAGCGTGTTCTGAATAAGTCAAATATTGTTAAAGTCTTCAGTCTTTTATTCTGACAGTTGTCGAAAAAAATAACACTTAAGTACATCATGTCATTCCTTTTTACGTAGTCTATGTTTTATCGACTACCTCTCTGAAAACTATTACTCAAAAAGCCCCTTTTTTACATTTCTGTCACATTTTTCCTCCGATGTGCAGCGTTGTCATGTTAAAATAATACAAGGACAGGGGAGTTGCAAGAACTATTATATCTGTTTAATTTTATTCCAATTTTGTCTATTTTATTACCTGATTTTTCATATATATACATATATGTATACGGTTGACAATATGATAATTTCACAGATTGGCAATCGCCTCAATGGCTGTAAGCCATCTCATTTTTCATTGTTTTTGGCACGTATCTTGTAGAGTTTGCATAAAGCTGTTCCGTGACAAATAACCAATTTCTTAAATATTCATGAAACGCTTAAATAGGAAATTTTAGTATAGTCCTATGTAGTTCCTTTGGAAAACAGTTTGAAAACTACCGAGTCTTTAATCACGAATGTAGAAGATCAATACTAATAATAATGATAAAGTTATTTAACTGTATTACAAGATATGACAAGGGTTAATTGGATTGAAACACCATGCCATATTCCGTCTGTCGTTTGCTACAAATAAAGACTGACTGTGACCTCAATGCCATTTTAAAACTACTGTAAATAATCACCGACGGGATAATAAAAGACTTCTATTTTCACACTTGCTTCATCAGAAATTTCAACTTTCTTGTCCAAGTAAAATGGTTTGTATAACGACAAAAGACTTCTTGCAAAACTCTGAACTGTTAACACCATTTCAAGAACGAAATATACTGATATTTCACTTGTTGATTTCTTAAATGAAAAATATTTCACTTCTCAAAAATAATGACAAAACAATGACAAACTATTATAAGAAACACTGGCATATTTTGTGTACAAAGAAATAAAAGATTAAATATAATTACACGTTTTTTGCGAAACCTCTCTTCATCGCAAACAATAATGAGTATTTCCTTCATATTAAAGTTATTTATTAAAGCAATAAATACATTTCTTTCGTACTGTTATCCTAGACTTAATTATAACATAATATCAAAAACTTAACTAATGAAACAAGGGCATTTTTTTATTGTCAATATCAACCAATCTCTATTTCAGTAGTGATAAGGCCTCGGGCCTAATGTATGTATATTCACATCTAACTTAGTTTTGTGATCTACTTATGCATGTACTTCAGGCCTGAGGGCTTATATGTATTGAAAGAAAGAGTGAATGATACAAAAAAGTTTTAAAGTCAACATCAAAGTGTAATGTAAGACAACTTTAAAAGCACAGGGTGCAGTATTAGAAATGCTGAACAATGCAACAAACAATTTTGTTATTGATTAATAAACAATTCATACAATATACAAACAATGTGATTTATTCTGGGCAAGGTTCTTTATGTTTTGATTCAATGTACTCAGCAAACAGAATGCAATAATTGGTTTAAAGGGGAAAGGTAGTGCATTGCATGTATCTTTTATAACTAAAAATGATTGTTTTACTACAAACCTCCAGATTATCATCTCATAAACAAGATAAAAGTCAGCCAAATGAACAATGTCTCCGCATTTTGGTGCAGTTACGTCATGTCATATGGGTTTGAAATATATACCTCATTTTTATGAAATATTATGAAATTAACGAAAACGCCTTTAACCAGTTGAATCGAAAGTTCTTTAGGTTATTTAAGTAAAGATGTGAATGTAATATTTAAGAATTGAATGTAAGAAAGAAAGTCATGTAAATAATGTAAGTCAGATGGTTCAGTTTAAAAACGATGCAGTTTTGTTTTACGTATCTTGATTACTTTGGTAGGTACAGCTTGATTATTTTTTTTTCTAAAAACAATTGAGTGAAAATTCCAACATTCAAAACTCAATCAAATTTTCAAAAATGTCTTAAAAGATTTGAAACTAGTAGCCCAAGGTCAGGTTAAACAAATGATTATGACAGAAAATGAATATAACACATTTCATCATGTATTTTGATGAACCAAGAAAGGAAGAAGGAAATTCATCTCAGCACAAACATTTAAAGGTGCAGTATTGATAAAGATATATCTAATCAGCTTCAAATAGTCCAAGAGCACTGAGTGATGATAATACCAGAGCAAATGGACACAACTCAAGACAACATCCCTCGACAAATTTGTTTATTATAGCCCCCAACAATAAAGTTGCAGTAGCACATTTGTAGGGGGCATATACGGTGATGTCAGGAAAATGAAATTACATTATTCCAATGGAAAGACAATGTATTAGAACTAACTGATTCAGCAATAAATCAGATATATATACTGAAAAAATCAGCCATGCCATTCCTTTTCTTACACAAAATGAATTAAAAGGGTTCACCTAAAAATAGCCGCCATCGAGAATGTACAACTGTAAGCGTCTTCTTATCGCATAGACTTATGAAACAATTTAACTCCTCATTTAATTTATAAAGGTACAAACGTGATACTATAAACATTCTTTTCTGTTTTTGCTCCTGGGATACTATTAGGACGATGGGTGCCCTGAGGTTAAAGCAACATGATAGGCTTTTATCCTCAGAAGCCCTACTCGAACATTGCAGATTAAAGCACTTGCGTGCACCATGTAGAAGAATTTCCACAGCTTCAGTGCATTTACACATCGATAGACTTGAAGGCTTCTGTTGAAGAAAATGTAAACCAGGAAGTAACCAAATACACTAAGTACATGAAGTTCATGTAAGTAACCTACATGGCCTTCTTTTCCAAATGGTTGTCAAGTTTCCAATAAAGAATATGTACAAATTGCATTTACGATAAAACACTTGTGGACTACGCCATCCAATCGAGTGACAGGTCTTCATAAAAAGACATCTTAAGATACATATCCAGATTTGTATTCCTATTGATGAAACCAACTCACCAATTAGGTAGGAAAAAACATTCTGCAGTATTTTTAGACTCTGAAGCAAACGATACTCTAAAAACTTTGCTAAGTAGGCAAAAATGAACGTTATTTAGTGTACTCGAATTTCCCTTACTTCCTAGCAAGTTTTAAACTTCCCAAAGAAAGCTTTATATTGTATAAATTTGTGGTCTGAATACAATCATTGGACTTCTGCAAATCAATTTTGTTATGCTATAAATCTCACGATCATTATTAAGCAGTTTGCATACATGTATGTTATATGATATACACATTGTTATTATATGCTAAGCGATGTTTTCTCAGTTCTAGAAAAGTGTTCTTGCCACTGTGTGTGATATCACTTTTTCAAGTCAGTGAAAATTTCACAGAGGGGATGACGTCATGTGTACAATGGTTGATGTCACTTCTACAATCAACACGACGTCATCGCCGTCGCTAAATTACGATCAACAGTGGTATGACGTCGCCAGAAAACTCTCGAGTCAAGACCTTTTGGACATAAATGACCACATTTTAGATCACAGAGGCATATAATAAACAGAATATCTTTTGTTTTAATAAATTGTGATTTCACCTATCTCTCATCTCGTGACGGGAAAAAGCCTATATTTTAATATAATATTGGCTCTACCCCGTCACCCGATGAGCGATAAGTGATATCACATTCAAATCAAAAGATATCCTCTATACATTCAGATTTATTTCCGTAACACTGGCTCGCCTAAGAAAAACAAACAGACTCAATATATAAATAATCTATGAACAGGTTTTAATTGATTGGTATTGATTCACCGATCCATCCACCAACATGCATGGCAGTGTGTCTCCAATAACAGAAGCGCATCAATTGTATGGTGTTTTGTGAATCAATCTTGCAAATAACATTTACAATCAATTTTTTAGATCACTGATGTGTCAATTCAATTCATAAAAAGTACACCATTATATATACAGATGAAAAGCTTTAGTTGAATTCTAAATTTGGTTTTGTAAGGAAAGTAAGTAATTGAATGACGATTACAATGAATGATCTTTTGTCAGTGCTGATGAACGTTTTTAAAGGGGCAGTAGCACGTTTTTAGGGGGTATATAAGGTGATGTAAGGACCATGAAAACAAATGGTTTCAATTGAAAGACAACGTATTTAAATTAAATAAAGCAGTAATAAATCAAATATATAATGTAAAGTTCAACCAATTTTTCTTACACAAAATGAATTAAAGGTGCTCACACAAAAATGGCCACCGTTGGACTTAATATGAATCTTTATTATTTGTTCTCTGGCTATGGATGAATGGTTTGTTTAATGAGATTTTTGACACTGACAAAATAACACATTTAACTTCAACGTACAATTATCAGTGAAAAAATGGAAATATAAAATTTTCAAGAAACGTGCTACTGCCGTTTTAACTGATGTCGAAGTTATACCAAAATAACGTGTGTGCATTGATGTACAATATCAGGATACACAGGTGTATATGTTTTTGAATGCCATGTCCTTGGAACTCATCACTTCGTGTTCCATGCTGGTAGGTAGCGACCTGTCGCTGTACTCCGTACAAGTTTTGAAACATTGTTTGCCTTAAAGTACACCCCTAAAGTGAAATGAAAAGGTTGTTTTCTCTTTCTTGTTGTGTCAGGTTAAATCCAATAAAACAAACCTGTTTTCTTTCCTTCAAATAACGCATTCTAACCTTGATGTTAATTGAATTATATTTCAAAAGGTTTTTGTCAACATTGAATACAACTTCTAAGTGATTGAGTGTACTTGTCCGTAACTTATAGCATAAATTGATGATATTCATTATACTTTCAAGAGATGCATGAAAACACAACAATTAGGCCCTCCACTATATCTTTAATGTTCAATGAAGCATGTGTCTTTGCGTTTAATTTAATCAACGTGATATTTGCGTCTAATAAATAATCATTTGTATTTTTGTTTTATCTTATCAAACACAAATAGCAAAAACCTGATATTGACTTGTAGCCAGAAATTGACAAGTGTGCTGGATATTGAATTGTAACACAAATACTGTACTGCTGTAACTACCGTAACAATGTTCATTGGTGAATCAATCAGTTAATCAATCACAAGTACTTAAATGTTCAATCGACGAAATAGTAACGATAAAAACCCATTTGTTGTGTTCCGTTCTGTAAATCTTGTGTAAACAAAACCAATTATTACGGTTCAATAGCATGAATATATCTTTACTGTCAGTTTGAATATGACCTGTTTGATATTGGATCAATCTATTTGTATTGATCATGTCAATTGTGATCTTCTGCTTTTAGACATTGGTTGTGTCAATGGCGGAAGTTTTCCGGGGATTTTGTGTTATTTATCAATTGCGAAAACAAATCAACAGTACAATATGGTTATAACCACGATTGTCATGAGAATGAACGATCAATAGATGTGGTTTGAAAGTTTTTCAATCAATTGTTTTTTAAAATTCAGTAAAAAATGCACAATGTTTATCGCATACCTTTTCCTTAATCCAAATATTGGTTTGAGGGTTAAAGGTGATCAACTTATGAGTACATAACATTGTTAGAAGATGAACAGTAAAAGAAAAATACATTAAACGTAAATCCACAGGAGTATGCATTTGTTTTTCTTGTGATCAGTAAATGAAACTTAAAATGTTTTACCACATTTGTTCCGATATAATGAAACATACTTGAATATCACACATACAGCCAACCGTCAATATTTTGGCAGGTCATTGAAGTTTGCAGGGTCCAAATTTCGTAAATTATGTTTTCTTCAAAATCGCCAATAGTCAAATCTATTCCTCTGTATTTCGTTATGTAACTAATATCATTCTTGTTTATACGATATTTGAATCACAGTTAAAGAAAATTTTCCAACTCCTTCCTTCCTTTATAATCTTCGCATATTCTATCTATCATCACAGACCAGATAATTTCACACTTTGTTACATAATTTGTACATTAAGTTGTCTGAGGCTCTCAATTTACAAATGAAGAACTTATTTGTCACAAAAAATATCAACAGCTGATTGTGAAAATAATTCACAATTTACAGTAGACTTCATGATTATGTTTCATGAAATATTTGTTATTTTCAAAAATCATGTGTTACTCAAGGTTAACCTAATCAAATCATGTTTCCGTTAATTTTTTCATTACTTTTCAAGTTATATTTTCTTCACACTTCTCTGTATGTATTCGTAATGTATTGGACTCTCAGGTTATCCATGGAAGGCGCTGACTATAATAAAGTACACCAAATCAGTTAGAAACAGTGTCATTAACTGACAGTAATATTATCATATATGCCGATAATTAAAAATGATTCGCTACTCTGTAATGAGGAATATAAGGTGAAATGAAAATACAGTATTCAAACTAAGAGACAATGTATTCAAACTAAATAAAGAAGTAATAAATCAAACATATAATGTAAAGTTTAGCCATGCAATTCATTTTCTTACACAAATTGAATAAAATGTGTTAAAACAAAAATGGTCTCCACATGGGATATTTTAATCTATATAATTTGTTCTCTGACTATTGGTGATTGGTTTATGTAATGTGATTTTTTATACATTACATGTTAAAGTACAGCTATCAGTGAAAAATTTAAATATAAAATTGTCAAAAAACGTGCTACTGCCCTTTTAAATTCATAAAACTATTTTGACACCCATCAGTCAAGAAAGCTGAGATGTAAATGTCTCGATAATCTCTTGCATTTCAAAGTATGCCACTCATATACTCAATTATTGAATTGAAACCCTTATATACAAAAAACTGTTTTGTGAAGACCAAGTTATATTGGTTATGTAAAAGATAGTTCATATAAGTGTTGTAAAGCCGTGACATTAAATTGAAAATACTGTCACGACCCTCGTATTTATTGATACAGTCAAGCCGAAGCCAGATATATATATGACACCAGAACACATTAAAGTAGTTATATGTATCATGTGAACATCTTTTGGTATATCTTCATTGCATTAACACAGATAAAACCTTGACACCTCTGTTAAAACAGACATTGTTACCAAAAATTTAAATCAAGTATACTCTCATACTCTACTATCATATCAGAGACATATTCTTTTTGAAATTGATGTTCATAGGTTCACTTATTTGCTGTAAATTGGCATAAGAATTTTCAATAATTAATTTTCTCAAATGATTATTTACACCAAAACATTTTTTTCTACTAAGTGTAATCGCATAGATACATGTACGGCACTCATAAAATATTAACCAACTTAAAAACGTGCTAGAACGATTTATCCTGACATTGATTCACCTCATCGCACAATTTGAAATGCCAATTGTTAACATGTATATGACCCTTACAAATGAAATCAAATGATAGTTTTTATATACATAAAGGTTTCAATCACGGGCTCATTGATAATGACAGCTGCTTTTGATGGTTTAACTCTAAGTTAACTGGATGGTTTTGTTCAATTATAAAACTTGACTGAATTCTTCGTTGCACGCAAATATATTGAAGCCTTTGACATGCTCTTCTTCATGATATGTACAAAATAATCATAGAAGAAGTTTAATTATCAATTGTGTGTGCTGTGGGATTTTCCTCATGTCAGTTCCTGTACTTCAGAGCTCATTACATTCTACTTCCTATCATCCATTTCTAGTCATTTCAATCAATCTGTTTTACCTCAGCTAATTCCAAACTTTCGTCCGTTTACTGGTATGTCAAACTGCCGTTCAAACCCACAGCAAATACCCGGGAGAGACGTCCATATCAGATCCCCGGGGGTAATTTCCTGCTAAACGGAAATAGACATCTTTATACGTTGAGAAGTAAATGATAAAGCTTGAAGTTGACTTGAAACAAGTTATATGTGATCAAGATGTCACAAATTCACAACATAATTATGTCATAAGTATGCAAGATGTGTTTATGTCAGTTTGGATTCAGAAACGATGTTGGTTAGCCTTCAGAGATATTATTTTCAATTTTAGCTCATTAGGCTTGCAAGTCTAGTTAGGATTATTATTTATAGCTTTAGTGACTCATAAACCTTTTGAACATATACCCTAAATCATCAATGGTATATTTGATCGATATCCATTTCTAAATTGATTACGGGTATCTGATATCACACTGACTTTATACTTAGCAACTTAATTGTAGAATTTATGATCCTGTTGTCGCTAGAAAAAGGGGAACCACACTGGCCAAACCCTCAACCAAAATTAAATATGAAGCTCGTTGAGCTACATAACAAATGGCTCCATTTTTCAAAAGCTGAAAGAAAACGTCGAATATTTTTTTTATAATAGAAACATCTCAAATTCTTAGACGCACACATTTTGAAACGGATATAAAGCACATATTCTTTTGTAATATCAAATGCAAAACCCCTAATTGTTTTAGTGTTACAATGATTTAAGGCCTGATATTAGTAATTATTAGTTTAAAAAATGCAGTAATCTTCATGATTACATGTTATGGCATTTAAAAAACATGTGATTCTTACATTACGACTGTTTGAACTTTGTCCTTGATAAAATTATAAGAGATAACATATTCAGATATGTAGGAATAGTCCGTGTTGAAATTAATAAATAAATTATTCAAGAACAGTGCTAGAGTGCTAGAATTAACTGATTAATAATTAACTACTTAATTAATAATTGTTCATCAAACATTCATTTATTCATTCGCTAAGACAGTTGCCAGATATAGAAAAGGATTTCGAATTGGACATATTCATTACATTGTTATTCAGAAGATTTATTATGCTTTACAGAAAGGTGTATTTTCAGAAAAAACACTTATAGTTAATTTGTGGCATGTTACACATATCACAATAATCAAAGAGCAACTGACATATAAGATCAAGTTCTAAGCTGTTAATAAAAGAATTATTTAGTTATCACTAATTGTTTTAAAGTGTAAGTGAGGTTTTGTCTTTAAATAACATGGTTGCTCTGGCAGATCTACTTTTAAGTTTGGTTGAACAGCTGCTACAGGATTTTCTGCATTCATTATCTATAATTTCTAAATGATAATTTCAACTATCAGTGTGAAATCCAAAATGAAGTTAATGAGCATACCTTATCTTATCAACAGCTGCCCTTGTATTGAGCAAAGATAGAGAGCAAAGTAATATTTGAAAAGACAAGAAGCTTTTAACTTCTTTAAAAGAGGTTAACTTTTTTGAAAATCGCAGATGTACCTAAATACTCTTCCATGAGTTTTTATAGACAGTTACAAGACCCAATCACGGTCTGGATCTGGTGTAAAAAGAAACCTTTGATTCTGCATCAAGAGTGAATTTAATTGGAAATGTAAAGCACATTGCAAAAGACGACATCTTTTTTGCTCTTTAAGAGAAGAAAACAAAATTCTTTAAAGATCAACTATCATCTCTCAGGTAAAAGTGCAACATTAATCGTTGACAAATAACAGTATATGTGTTTTCTTGGCAAATAGTTATTATATGTCTACAGAAACTGTGCAAATGCAATTGAAGATAATTGGGATCAGTTCCAAAACCCTAAAACAATACCTCATTCTAAACGTGATAAACAATGCTTATGGTATAAGCTTTCAAAATTTAGGGCAATAAAAACAGTTTTAAACATAAAAGGATAATAACTTAAATCACAAAACTTTAACGGGATACACTTTTAAAAGCCTTCAGCATCACGCGAATGCTGTATATTTGCATAAGAATACTACTGAAATTGGGCTGGAAGGTGGGCTTTTGGCACAAATGTTGTCATCAGTGTTGGCATTGGTGTAGTTTTATGAACAGATATAAATTTTCGAAAGTATCAAAAGGGAACAAACGGTCAGATGGATGAAAATCAACAATGGTAGTGTCCTAACAACTTTTCCTGATTAAATGTCTCATCTTCTCTGAAGCTTCTCACAATAAAAATGATTTACCAAATGCATGTTGTCATTACAACAGCAATATTTCTTTCAGTGTTTTGTGTATTACTGAGAAGGGTAATCAACAATAAAACAAAACAAAGGGGAGGAGATCATTTTCACTTCATCGTTGATCCTACTGAGTTTGTTCAATCTTTGCATTCTTATTATGTAGCTTTTAAAAAAATTTAAAACCAACAGTGTTCCATTTCATCAAAATAAAACACAAGTTTGAAATGTTTACTAAAGCTTTCTACTTGTGTTATGTTTATTGACCAATTGACAAAGACTGACTTTGTCTGCTGAATTGGCAATCTGTGTCACTATACAATGTTTCACTTGTGAACTGATAGTTTTATCAAAGGAATGTACTTTCAGTTATTATCTCCTGCCGCGCGTTTAGCGCATAGCGGGGCATATAGTATTGGGCAGCGTCCGTCCGTCCGTACGTACGAACGTACGTACGTCCGGAATAAAATTGAATAACTCAAAAACTGTTGACCGGATTCTTTTCATTTTTTGTATATAGCTTCATCAACATGATTGTAAGGTCCCTTTTGAGGTTCATGACCTTGACCTTCATTTCAAGGTCATTACGAGACTTTGACATTTACCCTTGTCAGCGGAATATCTCAAGAACCATTCACTGGATTCTCTTTATAACTTACACAATGCATCTTATTGGGAAGGCGCCGGGCCCAGTCGATTTTGGTGACATTCACATTATTTTCAAGGTCACAGCAAGGCTTTGAAAATTTCAGCAACTAAACCTGCATTTTAGGCTTGTCAGCGGGATATCTCAAGAACCATTCACTGGATTCGCTTAATAATTTACACAATGCATCTCATTGGGAAGGCGCCGGGCCCCGTCGATTTTTGGACCTTCACATTATTTTCAAGGTCCCAGCGAGGCTTTGAAAATTTCAGCAATGAAACCTGCATTTTAGGCTTGTCAGCGGGATATCACAAGAAACAATAAATGGATTCTCTTCATGATTCACACAAAGCATCTTACTGGGAAGGCGCCGGGCCAAGTCGATTTTAGTGACCTTCTCATTATTTTCAAGGTCACAGCGAGGTTTTGAAATTTTCAGCAATGAAACCTGCATTTTAGGCTTGTCAGCGGAATCGGAGATTCCGGGGTTATATTGTTTTTCACCTGTCCGTCTGTCCGTCTGTCTGTCTGTCCGTCTGTCCGTCTGTCTGTCCGTTTGTCCACAAAAACTTTAACCTTGGTCATAACTTTTGATTGGTCAGAGCTAGGTCTTTGATACTTGACATATGGATCCCTTGTGATGAGACCTTTCAGATGACACCATGACATTTGACCTTGTGACCTTGACCTTGACACAGCGAGCCTTTTCCGAAAACTTTAACCTTGGCTATAGTTTCTATACTGTCAGTGCTAGGTCTTTGATACTTGACGTGTGTATCCCTTGTGATGAGACCTTTCAGATGACACCATGATATTTGACCTTTCCCGTCCGTCCGTCTGTCTGTCCGTTTGTCCACAAAAACTTTAACCTTGGTCATAACTATTGATTGGTCAGAGCTAGATCTTTGATACTTGACATATGGATCCCTTGTGATGAGACCTTTCAGATGACACCATGACATTTGACTTTGTGACCTTGACCTTGACACAGCGTGCATTTTAAACTTTAACCTTGGTCATAACTTTTGATTGGTCAGAGCTAGGTCTTTGATACTTGACATATTGATCCCTTGTGATAAGACCTTTCAGATGACACCATGACATTTGACCTTGTGACCTTGACCTTGACACAGCGAGCCTTTTCCGAAAACTTTAACCTTGGCTATAGTTTCTATACTGTTAGTGCTAGGTCTTTGATACTTGACATGTGTATCCCTTGTGATGAGACCTTTCAGATGACACCATAATATTTGACCTTTTCCGTCCGTCCGTCCGTCCGTCCGTCTGTCCGTTTGTCCACAAAAACTTTAACCTTGGTCATAACTTTTGATTGGTCAGAGCTAGATCTTTGATACTTGACATATGGATCCCTCGTGATGAGACCTTTCAGATGACTCCATGACATTTGACCTTGTGACCTTGACCTTGACACAGCGAGCAGGATGCATCCGGGGGCATTCGTGTTTTACAAACACATCTTGTTTTCACATCAATTTGCGGCGGGGAATCTTGTCACCTTTGTGACAAATACTTGTCTAGTTGAAAAATAGGACAATCATTATTATGTTTGGTAAGGTAACCTCGATGTAAACAAATCCTTGATTACAAGACCATTAATATAATATTACTGTCAGATCCGTAGCTGACCTTTTTAATTAGGCAATAATCCATGTGTTTAAATAATGTCATGTGTGACCTTATGCATTGAGACACAGGTTGTGACAATGACTAAGTTTCAGTGGTTTACAGTTAGTAATTTTTAAAGTGACTTCCAAGTTCATTTCTACAAATATTATTCCCATACCTCATATCTTTTTAGTGATGATTTTTAACTTATCTTCCCCCATGAAGGAATACTGTCAACATGTTAAACAATATTCTAGGTAAATGTTTAATGATTGATAATGTTTAGATTGAAGTACCTTTCAACTCTACCCAAATTCTCACTCATAATAATTGATTCATTTGTTCATTTACAGTTTGCAGCCCAGAGACAAAGATAGGATAAAAGAATATCTTCAATTAAGTGATTACAGAATTGACATCGGTTTCAGAATCCTTAAAAAATCCAGACGATGTTTCGAGAAGATACTTTATTGGTTATGTGAAATCCTGTAACATAAGGATTCTTGCGCCGTTGCGACTTGAAGTTCACATAATTATCGCAATCCTCTCTCTGATGTTATAATATATTTAGATGTAAGCTGGAGCCATATATAAACATGAGGCCAACGCACATTAAACTAGTAAGTTAAATCAATTTTAAGAATATATATATGTAAATATCCTCTTTGCATTAACACTGACACAAATTTGCCAGCAAAGTGCAAACTAGGTTGTACAGCCAAATAATCTTTCTAATTATATCAGACATATTGTATTGTAAATGTTGATATTCAAGCTAGACTTTCCACATTAAAGGGGCATTAGCACGTTTTTGATAATTTTATATTTTAAAATGTTCACTGATAATTGTAAGTCAATGCTCAATGTATCATTTTGATAATGTCAAAAATCTCATTACACAAGCCAATAACCCATAGTCAGAAAACAAAGTATGAAGATTCACATAGAATCCGTTGGCGGTCTTTAATTCAAAGAAAAGGGAACCTCATGGATAAACTTTTCACTATTTCATTTGAATTATAACTGCTCCATTTCTTTCAATTGGAACCATTGATATTCATTTTCCTGACATCACCGTATATACCCCTTAAAGCGTGCTACTGCCCCTCTAAAAGGTCATTAAAGTTTCAAACGAATATTTGTTACTCTCAAACACTTCTGTTTCACTCCATTCAATAATACAACCATGAAGCTCCGCTGTACAAAATCATGAATCTGACCTCTAGATACAAGCAAAAATAGTCTAATACTGACATAAATTACTATAACTCAATCATCTCACATTTTCTTTAAGACATATGATAACAAATTGCCAATTCAATTCGAACAATATCTTTGAATTTAAGCAGAGCTTAAAATCATAGGTGCAATGAACATTACAATTACCTTGGATTTTGATGGTTTTGACGTAACTTACAAACGGTATTGATTTCCTATAAAGATTGAATTTATAACTTGCCGTTCACAGTGGCCCTTAACCAGTGAAAGAAATATTTTGAGTTTTCTTTTTTACATTTAATGATCTGGGTTTTTTTCTCTTCTCATTTTGTATCTATTGATGTTGTTTTACCAAGTCACAGTACAACAGTACTAAAGAAACTTAAAACTTATTCTTTATTCTATTTTTTACTTCTTATCAGTGACTTATCAGTCTTTCTGTCGACAGTGGTTGTTTGCAAGCTTTCCTCTGTCTATTAGTCTGTCAAAATGTCATTCAAATACCAGAGCAAATATCCGGCGGCAACGCTTATTTGTCGTCCTCAGTGGATACTATCCTGCTAGAGGGTAATGGAAGTTGTCAACAATACATGAAATTTGTATATTTTATTGTAATCACGTCAAGATAATGTACCTTGACGTAACTGATGGGAATGCGCTTTGAAATAATCACTTTTGTATGCTGACTAGTGAATTGTTCCTGAATTTTACATCCGATATATGTAACATCAAGCCTCTAATTCCTCTAAAACTATTACCCAGATGATGATAATTACCTTAGAATCAATATGATCCTGTCTGTCTGACAGTAATCAGTATGTCACGCTGGGAATACTAGGATGGGATTAATATTGTTTTGTTTTAAATACGTTACTTTCTGGCTTAATACAAGTTTAAAGGGTACATTTGAAGTCAGCGATCAACATCATTATACAAAGTGTTCTTTTGGCACATGGTATCTCGATAGTATTTATCAACAACCAGGGGTAAAAAATCCCATATCCTATAACCCATTAAACAAATTGAATAACTTTTACAAAGACATTTTTACACAAAGTGCATTACATGATTTGAGTATGCTAAAATAACTCAACTAAAAATAAGAGACATGTGATGTATTTAGTTATGGCACGTTAACATTACCCCATTTTCTAGTAGTTTGAACTAAGTTATTGGTGTCTGGTAAATGTTTTGTTACAATATCTTTGTTTTAAGTAGGCAAGGGTAAGACATAGTATTTACACTTTCTTTACCCCTACTACGTTTGAAATGTTGTAAAAATGTTAAAAATCGGACTCATTTATTGATTTTCAAACAGAATTTATCCTCTTTGTCGATGAAAATATGTGTGATATCAAAATTCATTTCTTAAACATTTATAAGAATGTTATTAAATTTATCTAAAAATTAACAACTTTTAAGTATTTTTGAACGTTGATTAACTCTTGATGTTTTATTTTGAGAATACGACATCGAAAACTCCAAATATTTGTAATTGAAAATACTACATTTGCTACTTTCAACTTTTTCGAACTCTCTTTTGCCTATCTGTTTACTACATAACTCAAATATGATATGATGTTTTGTAAAATAAGACACAATCTATCAAATACCTCACACATAATTCATTTTGCCATATGTATTTCAAGTATCTATATCATAGTTAATTTTATGCTAAATATAAAACCAGAGAACTTGTTGTAAAAACATGTTTGTTTTATAAATTTGATAAAATCTTTTTCTCCATAAATATTTCTCATAAAAGGGATCCCAAATTAACTATTCATAAAATGACTAACTCTTAATTAGGAACCTTCTAACAGTTAATCAAACTTTGTACAGAATTATTTTCAGGAAATTTCAGTGTAACTGAAGGCTCAGCTGGTCATTAAGATACAATTAACCTACATTTCTACAGGAAAGTGACAGGAAATCAAACAAGTGACTGAAATGAGGATGAGACATAAGAGGAATACCACTTTATAAGAAGGTCAAGTAAATAAGGATGAAATTCCACTGTCGGGTAACCTTATGTGTGAATAATGAATATGAAAATCCATAACCTCATTATTCAAATGTTTACAAAATCATCATTTCCATTCAATAACCTATATTTTTATATATCATTACAGGCAATAAAAAAGACAAGAACGGTATGTCGTGACATTTATTCAATTAAGTGTAAATTATAGGCAGCGTGATTGATTTCAGACTTGGTTAGCAATTCATGAAAATAAAATGTTTTTGAGTACATCTATCAATGCATGTACATAAATGCAAATTTGAAGGTTTGAAAAATACAAATTTAATTAATTGATGTATATGATATTTATTTTTCTAATCGGATTTGTTTCTGTAATAATACGATAAACAGACTAGTTAAATGTTTAGTTCATATAATGTGTACAGGGATGGATTTCTATTTAAGTGACAGTCCTATCAGGGTAATTTTTGTGGAAACAGAAATCAGCGGAAGATTCCAGTGTATATATGTACTTAATGTTGTAGGCACCTGATTGTAACACAACCCAGATGAGCACTTTCATTGATTGATATTTGACATTTCCATAAAGAAGAGCACACAATCTATGGGGGAAAAAAGAACGATGAAAAGTGAAGGAATCGTCGGTTCTGCAAGTGTGAAAAGCCTTGCTACAACTTGATAAATTATCGTTGATTAGGTTTTCTTTCATACAGATGCCAACAAAAAGTTTGTTTAACTGTGAAGACTTCCTATGTAATATCAGTTTTGGAAATTTTTAATTTGTCAGCATTTCTTAACGAAATATAGTCAAAACGTTTGGATGATCATATCTGAACTTTATACACAGACAACATAAATACGACATTGCTGATACAATTATCATCCCAACATGGCGGCAGTTCATACGCTTCGGAACTTTTCACGCGATATTCTAGTTGTTCAGCTACATTCAGATAAATTCAATAATGCGCTTAGATGCAGGTTGACTTGGAGACGAGATTCTAAAAATATTACCCTTTGTAAATGCATATTAATGAAGATATTCAAGTTTGAAAAATCGGGCATGATAATAACTGGAAAAGCATAAATGAGAATGATGACGGTAACTGAAAACGATAGATGACGGTAACTGTATACAGTAAAGTAATAAATTGTGTATTAGCCTGTAGGAAATAGCAAATATTCACCATTGAAGAGGTCACAGAGGGTGGTTGAAGTCGGAATCACCAGATTATCCTCTGATAACCTGTGTAATGATGTGTATGTACATTTTTTTGTACTTTAAAAGCACTCAACAACGTTCTGGACAACACAATGCAGGTATGTTTTTAAAGAAATATATCACACTGTTTTTATTGTGTTACCAGCACTGTATCATATGAATTTTATTTAAGCTTGATGCGGTTTTCTTGTCTTATGATTTGTTGCAATTTGATTTTAGAGTTCATTTGAAGGTGTGGGATAAGTAGATCTATATATATTAACAGACTTGTTTGTTGATAGTTAAATTTTTGAAAATTCATGTGTGAATTATTAAGAAACCGTTAACATTTTTAAAGTATTCTTCCTGAAAATAATGTTTCAAGTAATTAAGGAAATCCACGGAGGTTCATTTTATCACTAGCAGGTGTTGATGATTTGACAAATCCAGGAAACCAATAAGAACTCCATATCAAGAGTTAAGATGACCCCGACCGAACCAGGGTTGCACTTATTTAAGCCCAGGGCTTAATTACGGGTTTTACCTGTTTTGATGGAGAAACAGGAAAAACGAATTTAAGCCAGGGTTTTAAAACGAAATATGACTATAACATAGGAATATTTGTATTTTTTAAGAACATATAAATTCAAGGGGTAGTAGCACGATTTAAGGGGTAATATATGGTGAAGACAGTAAAACAAATAAATGGTTCCAATTGAAAGGCAATGTATCTAAAGTTAGATTCTAAACTAAATAAGGCCATAATAAATCAAATATATGATGACAAAGTTCAGCATATGGCCTTTGTGATTCCTTTTTCTTACACAAAATGAATTAAAGGTGTCAACACAAAGTGAACCTTATAAATTGTTCCCTGACTATGGATGATTGGTTTGTCTAATGAGAATTTTGACACTACCAACATAATACAAAAAAACATTAACTTACAATTATCAGTGAACAAATTTAATTATTTTTTTTTCAAAAAAAGTTCTTCTTTTAGTTTCATAGTTGTTATAGAAATTTCATTAATTATCAACAAAATAATTTAGTTTTTATACTTATACTTATTATATATTTACTTATAATATTTATACTTATAATATATGCTTTTATCTCAGTATTGAAATCTTCAAAATATATATATGTGTAGTTCCTGTATGCAGTAAAATACAATGAGCTGGTTACTATCAGGAAGCTATGCAGTTTGAAAATAAACAAAACCTTACTTTATTGGTTACTATCAGACTAGTATATGAATCATCTAGCTTATTATTTGTTCCGGTATCCCGGGGTGCAAATGTAATTCGACCCTTCTTTTCTGTGATTTGAAAGTCGCATTTGATTCGCCTTGAACCTGGACTCTGTAAACTCTAAAGTATTGCGTCAAATCTTGTAAATAAGACCGGTTTAGAGAGTTTATTCTATTCAGTGTCTTCATGTGATCCAGACTACATATCACAATGCGATTAATATTCTCTCGCTACAAAATCCAGGACAGTGGATGCTTGCGAGAAAACTTCGAGGTTTTGTAAAACTATGGTTTAACAAAATCGTTTCTAATTTGATTAAAAATTAAGATAGAATAAATATTAAAAGACTTTGACAACTATATTCTTTGTTTTAGATGTTTGTTGAATTCTACTATATACATTTAATTGTTCGTAGTGAAATATGTTCTTGTTATTCGGTAACTTTACAGTTTAATTCTGAAATGAATCGTTTTCAAAACAAATATGCCAGCAATTTCGTCCAGAAGTTTTTTTTATCTAAACGGGACGTTTTTAGATTGTTCATGTGCTGTTGTTGTGTGAAGTACATAGAAATTAAATAAGTTATGTGGCTTCATGGGCACAAGTATAAGCAAACTCTTTCTCCTGTAAATATTATAAACAAACATACCATCTACCTTCGTTTTGAATTACTAAAACATATGTCCTTTAACGAGTGTTTTCATTAAAAGTTACACATACTGATCTAGGAAATGCTCAGTTACCGTCATCCTAGCTATGACGAACATTTCAGTTACCGTCATCATCATGTTTCAGTTACCGTCATCATGCCCGATTTTTCAAACTTGAATATCTTCATTATTATGCATTTAAAAAAGGTAATATTTTTAGAATCTTGTCTCCACGTCAACCTGCATCTAAGCGCATTATTGAATTTATCTGAATGTAGCTGAACAACTAGAATATCGTGTGAAAAGTTCCGAAGCGTATGACCTGCCGCCATGTTGGGATGATCGTAACTAAAGTTACGGTCATCGGTTTACGCACAGTGAATTATGGCATTCTGTAAGAGGAGGTTTTGGACATAATTTGAAAATTTTCTTCTTTCTGCAAAAGATTGTATTCAGCGGCGTCCGTCCGTACGTCCGGATCCTTGTTAACGCGATATCTCAAGAACCGCTGCACCCAAAGTCTTCAACTTTGGTCACAGCCTTATTTAGGAGATTACGCAGACACCAGTCACTTTTGGTGACCTTGACCTTATTTTCAAGGTCACAACGACACTCTGACCACTCTTGAAACACTTGTTAACGCGATAGCTCATGAACCCTTGCACCCCATGTCTTTAAATTTGGTCACAGCCTACCTTGTGGGATTACGCAGACACCAGTCACTTCGGGTGACCTTCACGTTATTTTCAAGGTCACACCAGCACTTTGGCCACTTTTGGAACTCTTGTTAACACGTTATTTTATGAACCCTTGCACCCAATGCCTTCAAATTTGGTCACAGCCTACCTTGGGGGATAACGCAGACACCAGTCACTTTGGGTGACCTTGATATTAGTTTCAAGGTCACTACGGCACTTTGGCCCCTTTTGAAACTCTTGTTAACACAATATCTCCTGAACTGTTTTACAAAATGTCTTTAAATTTAGTCACATCCTACATTGTGGGCTTACGTAGATACCAAATAATTTGGATGACCTTGACCTTAATTTTCAAGGTCACCACAGTTCCTTGAACACTTTTGAAACATCTTATATCTTATGATCCGATTCATGCAATGTCCTCAAATTTAGTCACAGCCTACATTGAGGGATAACGGAGACACCAGTCACTTTGGGTGACCTAGACCTTAATTTTTAGATCACAACTTTGGCTACTTTTGAAACTTTTGTTTACTTGATATCTCATAAACCACTACACCAAATGTCTTCGAATTTGGTCCGAGACTACACATTGGGGATTTACGCAGACACCAGTCACTTTGGATGACCTTGACCTTGTTTACAAGCTCACAACGACACTTTGACCAGTTTTGAAACTCTTATTAACACCATATCTCTTGAACCATTGCACTTATTGGCAATGGGAATATAGCATTTGCTTATTGTGACAATTCTATCGCAATATCCAAGCGCCGGGGGACATTGCCACATTAGTGGCAAACACTTGTTAAAAACAATTTCACCAAAGAAAATTTCATACAGCTGCCAACAAAAGCTTTGTTTAACTTTGGAAGACTTTCTATGCAATATCAGTTTTAGACATTTCTAATTGGTCACCATATCTTAACGAAATAAAGTCAAAACGTTTGGATGATCGTTTCTGAAGTTAATACACAGAGAACAGAAATGTGACATGGCTCATACAATTCTGGCATTCTGCAAGAGGAAGTTGGGGTAAAAAAAAAATATTTGTTTTCTTTATTTCAGCAAAAGATTTTTTAATTTGAAATATTTTCACCAATTTCCGATCCACATAGTCAATATTGGTCAACATTTTGATTTAAGTTACGTTTTATGACATTTGGAAATGATAATTTTACAAGAGAATAAAGAAATTGTCTTTTTTGCATTTTGGACCCCAGTGTATAAATCCTTGTCAACTTTGTTCCACTGTTGATATTAGTTTCATCTTTCAGTATATGATTGGAAAAGGATATTTCTTCAGGTACCCTAAACATATATTCATTGGTACAATACTGCTCGAATAAGTTGAACTCCTTATTACACTATATTGACATTTGCACTGAATTCAAAAGTACGTAAAACCCCATATTCATACTGCAATATGTTTATAAGTATTTTTACTGTATTTGTGGTATTTTTAGCAATATTTTGCGACCAACCATGGGAAGGTCGAACCAAAATTGATTAGTAGTAGAATTGATTTTCTTTTTCTACAAATCAGACACCTATTGATGCCAAAGTTGATACCCATCAGACGCAATTTCCCACATACATTGTTTACTTTCAAAGACCTAATCTAAGTATCCTTTTTAAAGACTGTACAGTTCATCTAAATAGATACATCTTGAGTGTTTAATTCATTTTAAACATTATATTTATTTCGTGATGCATGAATTTCTTGCTTTTTATAGAGTTTATTTCATACATGTTCTGTAGATATCTTCATAAGGCTTCCTTTGATTACTTTCGTCTCATTTCATTTGTTCACAGTCGTTTATGAATTCCTTTTGGATTTTTCAATTTAAGGTTTATTATAGCAAATTATTTACCCGTGTCATTCGTTCTTCCGGCTTTCCGGCATTGGTTAAGCGCAGTAAGATCTGTGAAAACTAGTAAATTTCGAATTTGAATCTATCAAGTACATGTACGCACTTAATACGACCATGACCATGCATTTGTTTTGAACAGTTTTCAAACAATCACAGAGCTTTGAGCTACTGACGAAAGCGACAGTAGGACGCATTAGAACTCATATCTACTACGAAAGAAGGTAAATCTTTAGCGGACAGTATCCGGAAAATTGGATTCATATAAAAAATATAATAAATGATTTCATGTAACGAAAACAGAAAACAATCAATAATGAGTTAAAGATACCACGTACATGTACATATACCTTGAAGCTGTATTTCACTGTACGTAGTAAACAAAAGGTTATGATTGTGTCAATAAACGTATCTTTATAAACAATCTGGCTCCAGGCGAAATTGATTGGATCTATCATTTGCGTCCCTAAAGGTTATCTGTGATAGAATCTTTTCAGAAATGTTAACTGTCACAATTTAAGCTTTTTTAGTATCCCCCTTTGGCTTAACTGTAGGTTCATGTACTAAATGTCTTGGCTTCTTGCAAGTTTCTTTACTGATATACAGGAAATATCTATAAGTAATAATTCCATCCAGAGCTAATGTCAGATTTAAACTCTTCACACTGTTTGATATGGAAAAGAGACTTTTTATATTTCAACACTACAACGTTACAAATTGTTATGAAAGCCCTTAGTGGGGTACCACGTGGGCAGCTTAAACAAACATCATCTGTTTTCATATCATTATCATTTGCTTCAAATGCCTCAGGAAATTTTTGAACACTTTTGTCTGATATTTTATTCTCGCAAGTTAGAATATCGCTTTGTTCTTTAAATGCAAGTGTTGAAACAATATATAAGATCAATTTATTAAAGAGAATGTTTTCTGTGTTGGAGAATTATAATCAGACTGTTTTATAAGCAATATCAATGTTAATTTATATAAGATTGCTTACACACTACTTTTTTCAGTCAATGATCAAGGTTAGGTATTTGGCCTTCACTCTTGATGTAACCTCTATTTCAGTTTAGAAAAACCCACTTTATAGTATCAAAAACGTTTCATCGTTAGTACATACCCTTTCAATTAAGTGTTTATTTAAATAGTAATTAAATGTTAACCATAAATTATTCTATCTACATAAGCAGATTATATTACCTTTATTACCTTTGTAATGTAGCATAAGAGTTTGTCTTGCTATTCTAAGATAAGTGTTATAGACAATATGCAGAGTACCACAAGACTGTCAAAGAGAACACCCCTAAACCTTACATCCGACAAACCCTTATGATTTCTATTTAGTTAAATAGAACAATGTGTACATAATTGAGGGAAACAAGCAAAAGCATTTAAATATATTAAAACTCATTTGTCCTTAAAGATAAAAGAAGACAATAGAGAACGACAACATATTTGTGAGTAAAAGACTCGTTTTGAGATTCAAGCTACAAGCTCCATAAAGTACAATATATAGACATGTTTTGTACTTTGTACACGAAAAAGCGTAGACATAAAGATAGTACCACGCCATATCAGCTATTCTCTTCATTGAAACCTGTTGTAATTTATTGGAAAAATCTGTCCTAATCTTGCACTGTCTGCACCAAGTGTCTGACACAAGTTTTTCAACTTTTCATTTTGATCTCAGAAGAAGCGTGTTCTGAATAAGTCAAATATTGTTAAAGTCTTCAGTCTTTTATTCTGACAGTTGTCGAAAAAAAATAACACTTAAGTACATCATGTCATTCCTTTTTACGTAGTCTATGTTTTATCGACTACCTCTCGGAAAACTGTATAACTATTACTCAAAAAGCCCCTTTTTTACATTTCTGTCACCTTTTTCCTCTCATGTGCAGCGTTGTTATGTTAAAATAATAAAAGGACAGGGGAGTTGCAAGAACTGATTTATCTGTTTAATTTTATTCCAATTTTGTCTATTTTATTACCTGATTTTGCATATATATACATAGATGTATAAGGTTGACAATATGATAATTTCACAGATTGGCAATCGCCTCAATGGCTGTAAGCCATCTCATTTTTCATTGTTTTTGGCACGTATCTTGTAGAGTTTGCATAAAGCTGTTCCGTGACAAATAACCAATTTCTAAAATATTCATGAAACGCTTAAATAGGAAATTTTAGTACAGTCCTATGTAGTTGAAAACTACCGAGTCTTTAATCACGAATGTAGAAGATCAATACTAATAATAATGATAAAGTTATTTAACTGTATTACAAGATATGACAAGGGTCAATTGGATTGAAACACCATGCCATATTCCGTCTGTCGTTTGCTACAAATAAAGACTGACTGTGACCTCAATGCCATTTTAAAACTACTGTAAATAATCACCACCGGGATAATAAAAGACTTCTATTTTCACACTTGCTTCATCAGAAAATAAAACTTTCTTGTCCAAGTAAAATGATTTTTATAACGACAAAAGACTTCTTGCAAAACTCTGAACTGTTAACACCATTTCAAGAACGAAATATACTGATATTTCACTTGTTGATTTCTTAAATGAAAAATGTTTCACTTCTCAAAAATAATGACAAAACAATGACAAACTATTATAAGAAACACTGGCATATTTTGTGTACAAAGAAATAAAAGATTAAATATAATTACACGTTTTTTTGCGAAACCTCTCTTCATCGCAAACAATAATGAGTATTTCCTTCATATAAAAGTTATTTATTAAAGCAATAAATACATTTCTTTCGTACTGTTATCCTAGACTTAATTATAACATAATATCAAAAACTTAACTAATGAAACAAGGGCATTTTTTTATTGTCAATATCAACCAATCTCTATTTCAGTAGTGATAAGGCCTCGGGCCTAATGTATGTATATTCACATCTAACTTAGTTTTTGTGATCTACTTATGCATGTACTTCAGGCCTGAGGGCTTATATGTATTGAAAGAAAGAGTGAATGATACAAAAAAGTTTTAAAGTCAACATCAAAATGTAATGTAAGACAACTTTAAAAGCACATGGTGCAGTATTAGAAATGCTGAAAATGCAACAAACAATTTTGTTATTGATTAATAAACAATTCATACAATATACAAACAATGTGATTTGATCTGGGCAAGGTTCTTTATGTATTGATTCAATGTACTCAGCAAACAGAATGCAATAATTGGTTTAAAGGGGAAAGGTAATGCATTGCATGTATCTTTAATAACTAAAAATGATTGTTTTACTACAAACCTCCAGATTATCATCTCATAAACAAAATAAAAGTCAGCCAAATGAACAATGTCTCCGCATTTTGGTGCAGTTACGTCATGTCATATGGGTTTGAAATATATACCTCATTTTTATGAAATATTATGAAATTAACGAAAACGCCTTTAACCAGTTGAATCGAAAGTTCTTTAGGTTATTTAAGTAAAGATGTGAATGTAATATTTAAGAATTGAATGTAAGAAAGAAAGTCATGTAAATAATGTAAGTCAGATGGTTCAGTTTAAAAACGATGCAGTTTTGTTTTACGTATCTTGATTACTTTGGTAGGTACAGCTTGATTATTTTTTTTTCTAAAACGATTGAGTGAAAATTCCAACATTCAAAACTCAATTAAATTTTCAAAAATGTCTTAAAATATTTGAAACTTGTAGCCCAAGGTCAGGTAAACAAATGAGTAGGACAACAAATGAATATAACACATTTCATCATGTATTTTGATGAAACAAGAAAGGAAGAAGGAAATTCATCTTAGCACAAACATTTAAAGGTGCAGTATTGATAAGGATATATCTGATCAGCTTCAAATAGTCCAAGAGCACTGAGTGATGATATACCAGAGCAAATGGACAACATCCCTCGACAAATTTGTTTATTATAGCCCCCAACATTTTCATGAATAAAGACTCCAAAACACAATCGAATTACTTACGCTGTCATTATCTTGTTCCAATATCAACTTATACAAAAAATAGAGTATTCATTACCAGTGTTTAAAAATAGCCCGTCCGCCAGTCCTTTAACTGGCTACGTTTTGCCAGGACTAGTTACGTTTTGGTCAGGACTGGTAACTTTTTCACAAAAATTCGTCCCCAAAGGAATTGACCAATTAATTTTCAGGACAGGCTAGGTTTGCAATCTATTTTATACGCTGCCATTACTGATAAAGTTAGCGAACCGAATATTATACAATGATATGAAAAAGCAAGACAAAAAAATGCATTGATACAGATACATTACAAGTCCTATTTCTGATTTTGCATTTCATATGTTCATTGCTGTGCCTTTAGAAAGAAATTCAGTGTAATTCAAGTTTTCAATCTGGAAGGATATTGATGTAAGAGTGGGTTTGTTAATTTATTGACAACAAAACATTCAAAGTTCAACGGACAGTTACAAAATGCCTTGTTTGAAATAATTGACGAATCTATCAGTGACAATATTGTTAGCTACCACCTCTGCCTAAACCATATCTACGAGTAAAATATTAACATTCAATCCTTGCTCATGTGTTTGTCAATCAAAACTACAAAAAAATCTATTAACTTGTAGAACTGAGCAAAGGCAGAAATACTATATGTATGTCGGTTTTGAATTTCAAATGTTTTTGTAAATCGTCAAACTTTGGGATGGATTAGACCTTACTATGATATGATTATACCGTCATAGCAGACTTTAAACCTGAGGATGTATTTTCAAAATATGACTAGCGTACTTATAAAAACAAGAAAGAGGGTACACAAAATGTTCACTGTCCCTTTGTTGCATAAAAAGATAACTTCTTTAGCAGTTACATTTTCCATTTAACCTAACAGTATGAAATTTAACATGAAATAATATCATTATTGTGTTGCCTTAGGATTCCCACGTCTTCCTTCTACTCATGTTCATTATTTGCAATATGTGTTTACAATGAAACGAAGAGTGAACTATCAAACATCTGCAAATGTTTGCTTCATGTTCGCATATCACCTCATTACACACACATACTGTCAATTCATATCTAATGAATCAACATTAATTTTCAAGGAAACGTGAATAATATCGTGAATCTACCATCTGATTTGTTGCACCACACAACCATTGCTATTCATTCAATTAAATTCACTGATTAAAATGATTACTGTTAAGGGATCATTCAAATACAAGAAAGATTGTTGTCTTGAAACGATAGGAATTAATCATCTGGTGATAGGTTGTGAAATTGATGAATATTGTGTTACAATTATTCATACAATTGTTTGAAACTCAATCGGGAGGATTCTTATAACAAAAGTCATCATAACTCTTGACATAAACATGAAAATCTTCAAAGGGAACATCCGAATTATTATCATCTAAACGTTTCAGAAGTGATAATTGTAATGTGGTTGTTGTGTTTAGCTTAC
The DNA here is from genome assembly GCA_916613615.1 of Steromphala cineraria. Classification (NCBI taxonomy): domain Eukaryota; kingdom Metazoa; phylum Mollusca; class Gastropoda; order Trochida; family Trochidae; genus Steromphala; species Steromphala cineraria. Next base: position 12,650,054 of record OU744730.1, read on the forward strand.
AATGTAAATGTACTTTTTGTGCTCGTCTCAATCGTAGTATGTTTTAGGCTGGATGTTATGAAAGAAGTGAACTATATCCAAAAAGGAACTCAGATAAAAATATTGTTTTTAAACTGAAAAGGTTTCCAATCAGTGCTTTGTTTATAAGAATGTATGGATGTTATCAAAACAAGTGTCTTTGTCATCTCTTATATACATAATCAACAGCATTCATCTAAAGACAAATTTGTGTTATTCATAGCTGTAATTCAACCGATAGGGAACATTTCAAATTATCAATTCAACTGGAATATAAGATATCATTGGAGTGATTTCTGTTGGTAGTTAAACGCAAAAGAGTGGCATTTAGATAGCTAATCGCTTGTTCTGTCAACCCGAAATTATGTAATCTTTTTTTAACAAGAATAGGTTAAATTTAATTCACATAAGAACGAATCAGACGAACGAAAAGAACAAAGTGTTTGTTATAATGTAATTGAGCGAGTTTAACTAAAAAATCAAACTTGTGAACTTGATTGCTCGTCAACATGATTTGAATTCAAGAAAATAATCAAAACTTGAATTGGATTTTACAAGAGCACGGATGAAGTCATACTACAACTGACAGGCCGTTCCTATCGTACAAACGCCTGAATACACCATGACTTAGATTCAAGCAGACCAGTTGGATTGAATGAACATTTTACATAATTTCCTTTCTTAATTTTATTTTACAATCGGAATGCGTTTTCTTTATATTAATAAACCTTGAGACAAATAAAAAATAACCGCATTGAATGCCAACAGACGCCTGAATACATGATGACTTGGATTCAAGCAGCGCAGACCAGCTGGATGGAATGAACATTTTACATAATCTCGTTTCAATTTTTCTTACAATTGGAATGCGTTTTTTTAATATAAATAAACTTTGCTTTAAATAAAAAATAACCGCATTTAGTGCCAAACAATGAAGATGTACTGACATGCTGATTGTGGTGAGCTTTTTGAATCAGGCTTGCTAAGGAAAGTTTATTTCATTTAGGTTTTTTTTTGATTGAGTAAAATCAATTGTTGGTTCAAATGTTATCAATGATGTTTTACTATCGAAGCATTTTGAACAAAAATCTAAAGTATTTCAAATCTTGCAGAACATGGCATTTTGGTCGTATTTTCGCAAAATGTAACAGAAAACCCAAAACCTTCTTGCGTCTCCCACATATACATGTATGTCTGTAAACATCATCATTTACCGTCTGTTACACTTTATAACTTTAACTAAATAAAAATGAATCTTAGATTTTTAAATCATAAGTATAAATATTTTGTATAAACATTTACGTTATTACATTAATCTAATTCTTTTTGAATATCACATAAATTCAGCAGCCAGTTTATACAACACATATAAATATATTATTTTACTTCTTGTTTTGCTTAATGAAGGTCGCCTTGAAAACAGCCCCTTAAATATGTTTATCTGGAGGTGAGGTGATATGGGGTTTATCGCCGCTTTAAAGAATATTTTACTTATATAACGGCTGCAAGTATCATTGCAGGGGAAAAGCCGGCAACACCATTGTGTATTGCGGTGAAACCTTCGAGCATGGGTGGTACTGTGTTGTTTTGGAACTTTCATACATTCGTGATTTCTTTGTTTTAAGACGTCTCCAATCAAGAATGCTCACAATATTGTTAAATGGTGGTAGGTCATGGTGAATAATGTTTTTTCGGCATTCTCCTATTTTAGGCCGGAAAAGCGCTATTTGATATGATCCATTTTACTACATGCCGCAAATGATGGTCGCACTCTATAACTCTGTTTTTTCCAAAAAATGGGATCGGAAAAGACACGGAAACGGAACAAACACAATATTTGGGTGGCAATAATAATTTATTCCCATGATATGCCAATTGTGCTACTGGAAATCAATGTCTTCACTGTCGAAGCTAATGAATGATTTCCGGACAAGAGCTTTTACAACTCGGCCTCTACGGGATGTTTGGGGTGTGACCTCCGGCGGGGCTTGCGTTTCTTCTTCCCACTCACTATCTTCTTTCGGAGGAAAATCCCGTGGACACATGTGTGGAATTTGCCTCCTTCTCTGAAATAAATAAAACACATTAACATTGGAAGCTTCTTTGGACTATAAGACACAAATATGATTAGCCTTTACACATCCATACCTTGGGGCTGCTCTCACCGCCTTTAACTGGCCTTTTCCGGGAGTGCGTTTCTCGGTCGGCAGGAGACTGAAATGGAATACATATTAATGTATTATCCATATACCATGAAATTAAATGGGCCAAATTCGGACCTATACCAATTTATTTACAACGATACTTACTGCCACAGTTGAAGGTCCGGCGTGAAGGGAAGGATTCCGAGTTGGAGAGCGTCTACCTTCCTACCAATATTAATATCAACAAACCCTTTATAATTAATTTGGGCCTCATTTCCGTGCACTCAGTGTAAGCATTAAATAAGAACAATCGCGTCATAAATTAATTTTTTTTCTTTGTATATCCCTTCTTCTGCATTAAGAAATATTTAATCCACCAATAAATATAATAACATAAAATCATTTCACCTGTTGATTTGGCACCCTTCCAGTGGGTCGGCCGCCCCGCCAGCCTCGATGCACATGCACCGGTGACTGAATTGCATCAACACATTGCCATTATAACGATACAGATTAGTAATGTATACATAAATGAATTATTATCACCATTAACCAGTGATTGTACTTTTCATTTCATAAATACCTTTTGGTGTGAGGGTCCTGGCTGGGGAGATTCTGTATCGATGGATGTTGGGAGTTCATTCCTCTATAACGAAACCCAAAAAATAACCTTAATAAAAAACCAATTAATCAACAGATTAAATACTACCATCGTGAATGGGAAATGTATTACTTACGGACGAACAACTTGAGGAATTGGACAGTACACTTGCAATATCGGGAGATACACCTGTTACAACATCTGATTCATCCTCCTAGACGAATAGAAAAACCTTCAACATTTCAATATGACAGTACATGGTCCAACATACTATAATTATTTCTACGTCATTTCCTTCCCATTCCATAACGTATTTTGGAAAAATGAAGCGCCATAAAATATTAATAACGGCTGTTGAGAGTTAACTTTTTCCAACGTTATTTCCATTCATATTTTCCCCCAAAAATGGGACATTGGGACATTGTCATACATGATTTAATGCATTCGTACGCATTTCTTAAATTAGGTTATGATCATGGTCGAAATATTACTACAAAATTTCAAAATTACCCTCCTCTCACTTCCGTTGCTGCCAATTATGCTGTCGTTGAGGTTGGGCGTCCAGGACGTAAACACAGGTTTCTGGTAGGTGTAATTTGCAGGGTTATGGAGGGGGTACACATCCTGGATAGCCTTTAGAATCTCAATGAACGTACTCCCATTTCTACAGTGATTCCTGAAAAGTATTTCGCAAAAATGGGCTTCGAAATACCGAAAGAAGTACCATTGATTTCCTGAAAATGTTTTTTAGCTTGACTCCATGCTCCTTCGATTGTGTTGGTGTTGACAGTTACTTCTTCTTGTGTGTTAGTGTTTATGTATACTTGTCGAAAGCGGTATTTATGGCACACTGTGAAGTGCTGGTATCCTTCCTGGTTTAAAGTCGAATATCCTAACCAGTGATCCGTTAAAATTCTTGATCCTGGCTCTACATGAGTCTTTATTAGACCTATCAACGTGACAGCATTCCGATTTTCTATTGGAAAAAGAAGGATGCGGTTACTGTCTCGCTCCACCATACCTAGAATCCATACCTTCCTACTTCGCCTAGCGCCACGATGATACTTGCAACGCCTTCCGAACAAAGATTCGTCAATTTCATTTTCACCCCTTAATTTGGCATGTCTTAAGTGGTCGAATACCCATTGCACAAAAATCTCAGGAACATACGAGGCCCCATTTACTGCCGTAGATTTGTAGCTGATTCCGCAATTTTTGCATTCTGGTACAGTGAGAGACCCTGAGCAAACCCATAAATGAATTGTACAATATCTTGAATGTGCATATGACTCCTTTCAAAAAAATAATTTATTCGCACTGATTTGGTTCTGGCCCATTCCTTGTGCATCGCCAACGAGATCCATCGATGGTGTCAGCATTGACCAATCGGCAAGGGCAGTTACAAAGAGCACAACAATAACCGGTTCTCAAAATATTATTTGTCATCAGCCAGTTAAGGAATACCCTGGGTGCCGACATCATAAGTAAGTAGAAGTGCCACGGGAGGGCAATGTCATCCAAATCCAGTTGATGCACATTATTTTTCCGGGTTCCAAAAGAACCACTGCGCCGTCCATCCATTAACTAAAAATGGTGAAAGTTTCCAAGAATTAGGAAAATAGTAAATTTTAAGGAATTTAGAAGAATGAAGCGCAAAAATATATCAATTCAACCTGTTGAGGGTTAATTTTTCCATACGTGCATTTTCAGTATCTTTCCCCCAAAAACTACCCAGCCCCTTTTCCATATATTATAGTCCCCAAAGGAAAACCCTTTCCCGGGCATATTAACACAGTTTTTTCTAAATTTCTTTACTATATATATACTCTGGTTTTAGGCCGGAGACCCTATACATTAGTCATGAAATAGCCCTCACTTCTACATCATGTCCGTCCAATTTAATTCCATCTTTAAAAGAACTGAAGCGCCATAAAATATTATTCAGCCTGTTGAGGGTTAATTGTTCAATACGTGCATTTTCAGTATCTTTCTCGAAAAACTACCAAGCCCCTTTTTCATATATTATAGTCCCCAAAGGAAAACCCTTTCCCGGGCATATTAACACAGTTTTTCTAAATTTCTTTAATATATATATATACTATGGTTGTAGGCCGGAGACCCTATACATTAGTCATGAAATAGCCCTCACTTCTACATCATGTCCGTCCTATATAATGTCATCTTTTGAAGAACTAAAGCGCCATAAAATATTATTCAGCCTGTTGAGGGTTAATTGTTCAATACGTGCATTTTCAGTATCTTTCTCGAAAAACTACCAAGCCCCTTTTTCATATATTATAGTCCCCAAAGGAAAACCCTTTCCCGGGCATATTAACACAGTTTTTCTAAATTTCTTTAATATATATATATACTATGGTTGTAGGCCGGAGACCCTATACATTAGTCATGAAAAAGCCCTTATTTCTACATCATGTCCGTCCTATTTAATTCCATCTTTTGAAGAACTGAAGCGCATAATACATCAATTCAGCCTGATGAGGGTTAACTTTTCAATACGTGCATTTTCAGTATCTTTCCCCCAAAAACTACCAAGCCCCTTTTTTAATATATTACAGTCCCCAAAGGAAAACCATTTCCCGGGCATATTAACACAGTTTTTCTAAACTTCTTTACTATATATATTCTGGTTTTAGGCCGAAGACCCTATACATTAGTCATGAAATAGCCCTCACTTCTACATCATGTCCGTCCTATTTAATTCCATCTTTTGAAGAACTGAAGCGCATAATACATCAATTCAGCCTGATGAGGGTTAACTTTTCAATACGTGCATTTTCAGTATCTTTCCCCCAAAAACTACCAAGCCCCTTTTTTAATATATTACAGTCCCCAAAGGAAAACCATTTCCCGGGCATATTAACACAGTTTTTCTAAACTTCTTTACTATATATATACTCTGGTTTTAGGCCGAAGACCCTATACATTAGTCATGAAATAGCCCTCACTTCTACATCATGTCCGTCCTATGTAATTCCATCTTTAAAAGAACTGAAGCGCCATAAAATCTTAAACCAGCCTGTTGAGGGTTAATGTTTATGGCGCTTCATTCTTCAAAACGATGAGACGTACATGATATCGGAAATACTGATAATGTAAACGCTGACCGCGATAACGAATAAATTATTGTACTGAAATTGCAAAAGTAGACCAAGCCATTTAAATTGTCGACGAAATGGGCTTACATTAAATAATTTGGTTAACTTTTCTGCTATATTGCGGGTTATACATTTCATAATAACCCTGCATTAATCGGTCTATACTCATCGGTAATTACAGAGTACTTACTTGGCGCTGGCGAATCTCTGCTGCCGTGTCGTCAAGGAAAAACAACATACAACAGTTCCAAAAAAATTACCTTTCCTTTCATTGAACATATTATGTCATTAAGTCTCCAATAACCTTAAATCCATAATTTCTCCAATGCAGAAATTCACAAACATTCAAATTATAGTGCAATATATTCGTGCTCTATTACATCCCACGCACTGTGAATCAACATTAGGTCCATTTCCCCGTGATCTTGGGATATTGAATCTATGCGAGAAATGACGAACTTTTCCATTTCCTGTCCTGCACGTGGGTAATAAGTTTACATGCGTAATGTAAACATTTCTATCGACATTGTGTGTTTGCTCTGCTTACATGAAAGATGGCCACACGCAATAGAGAGATGTATCTGCTTTGGTTCGATATACAAGACAAAGTAGGGCCATCCTATCTTTGGCCTCGCCGAATTCGGCAAATTTTCTGGACAAACCATGCGCTACATTATAATCGAATTTTATTTTGCTCGTTTGCTTATGTCAATGGGTTAAATCCTGTCATTGCCCTGGATTGGGCTATACTACGAGGAATGTGTCGGGATGACAGCGGCATTCGCGCGCACTTTTTCATGGTTTTGCCTAATGGGGGAGTCACACTTACGTTCATTTACCTAGTTAAACGTAGTTCATTGAACGTAGCCACAAAACCGCTAACGTGCCGAAAATGAGTGCATTTTAGTAACTACGTAAAACAACGTTTCATTATAGGTTCGTTCACTACGTGTAAGTACGATTAAATACATATAAGAACGTTTTACTAGGTTTAACGGATAACTACGTTCATTGAACAACTGACTAGCTACGTTTGTCTACGTTTAACCACGTTGATCTACATTTAAGAACGTTTATTAGTACAACTAAGTAGGTTGAACTACGTTGAAACACGTTTAGGTACGTCAAAGTACGTTAAAGTAGGGTAGATCACGGCACTACAGTGGTAGGGTATATATAAGACACACGTTTATGTATTTCATTCCACCTCCAATTCGGACATACGTGTATGATATTGACCGTGTAATGGACTACGAAGGAGCAAGTCACGGACCCACCATCTTCATTGTTTTTGTCCTCCGCCGCACGAAGTGCGAAGCGGGGAATATAGTATTCAGCTCCGTACGTCCGTCCATCCGTCCGTATCGCTTCTTGATAGCGGGTTATCTCGGTTTTGGTGACCTTGACCTAATTCTCAAGGTCAGGACGGGACTTTGACTAGTGTGTAAAGCCTTGTATGCGCGACATCTCACAAACCCTTCTACCTAGAGCCTTAAAACTTAGTATCTGTCTTCATTTGGTGAATACGCAGAAAACAGTCAGTTTGGTGACATTGACCTAATTTTCAAGGTCACGACAGGACATTGACCAGTGCGTAAAGCCTAGGTAGCGCAATAACCTTGACATCATTTTAAGAGTAACTTTGAGACACCAACCGGCAATCCCTTTTAGTCAATTTCTCTCTTGCGGCGGGGGACATGGTTACTTGTTCTCTGCATTTCGTCGTCTATTTCGATTTTGTTAATATAGAGAGCAAAACATATCATTTCTTTGTTGATAGAAGCTAATGCTGTATCATTTTCACCTTCCTTTCACTCATCCTCTCTCAGTTGTGAAATGAATAGTGTTAAAACGCATACTAGGTGTCTCAGTCAATTGTGACCAAAGGTACAAATAAATAAATCTACCTAGTTAGGCGTAGTTTATCGTAGATCAACGTAGTTCTGCTTACTTAAGTGTAGTTAGATGTAGGGAAACGTACTTAAACGTCAAAGTCTAAATACGAAACGTACCAAAACGTAGTTACACGTAATTGATACCGTAGTTAACCGTACTAATACCTAGTTTTATGTACTTAAACGTTCTTCAACTCAGATGAAACTAGTGTAGTTTATCGTAGTTTAACGTAGTCAGACGTAGTACAACGTTCTAGATGTACTTAAACGTACGAAAACGTACTCGATACCTAGTAAAGTGTAGTAAATCGTGGAAAAGTTGTACTACGTTAAAGAACGTTCTTAACTAGGTTCAACTACGATGAACTAAGTTCACATTTTCAATTAACTACGTCCAACTACATTGAACTACGTTTCTGGAAACGTAGTTCGTAAATGCTTAACTTTGAACATGTCCAAAAGTTAAATTACAAACTACGTTTGTCTCAAGTCTATGTCTACGTTTTGAGTACGGATAACTAAGTATAACTACGGATAACTAGGCTTAAGTACAGTTTACTGCGTTAAAGTACGTTCTGCATCACTACGTTCATAAACGTAAGTGTGACTGGGGCATTAGGGCGATATGTCTTTTTCTATCAGTACAATGTTACCATGGCCTGGTGGGAGTACGTCGAAGAGCGTATCCGCCGTCAGGCCAGGATATTGTAGTCAGGATCTCTACCCCTAATTGTATATACTGTAAATATGTTTTTATTCACCAACTTGGCCCCATTTCTGCAAACACACTTTTACACTTGCCTTGCTGAGGCAACCAAGGTGTACTGATGAGTCCTGGTGGGACGAAAAGTGTAAATTTATTTCCGTGTTTATTCCGATCCGCAATTTGTATTAACCGTAAATTTACATTATCCTTCACCATCTACCGGCTCGGATTATGATCATATTAAATAGCGTTTTTCCGGCCTAAAATAGGATATGGTCGTTTTTTCAACATGAGTGTGAAGTAGCGATTGAAGAATAGAAACGGTACTTGAATTATCAAGATGAGATGTAGCAAGTTACACTGCCCGAACTATCGATTATCGATTACAACAGGTAGATATAATGGAAATGAAAGAGAAGACAGATCACATAGAATGTATGTAAAAGATGAGTACCATTTCCTTCTGTTTGTTCAATCTTTATCTTGGGACTAACTATATATGTACGTAAACATTGTTACTTTACGAATCATGTTATTGTTGTACCTGTAGTATAAACTAACACTTGTTTCGTGCATGAGACTGCCTTATACAGTGACTGTAATAACAGCATTTAGATTAAACCTTTGAACTTTCATGGCTTTTTATTAGCTCATCTGGCCTGTAAGACCCGATGGGCTTATGGCATGGCATGTTGTCCGGCGTCCGTCCGTCCATCCGTCCGTCCGTAAACTTTGTGGAATTTTGACTTCTTCTCCAGAACCATAAGGCCTAGAAAGCTGAAACTTTTTTGTGCAGACTCCTTGGCTAGTGAGGATTATAAATTGTAGCTTTGGTGGCCCTCTGACCCCTAATAAGGGCCACAGGGGCCACGCCCTAAAAACCTATTTTCATCTTCTTCTCCAGAACCATGAGGCCTAGAAAGCTGAAACTTTGTGTACAGACTCCTTGACTAGTGAAGATTATAAATTATAGCTTTGGTGGCCCTCTGACCCCTAATAAGGGCCACAGGGGCCACCCCCTAAAAACCTATTTTCATCTTCTTCTCCAGAACCATGAGGCCTAGAAAGCTGAAACTTTGTGAGCAGACTCCTTGGCTAGTGAGGATTATAAATTGTAGCTTTGTTGGCCCTGTGACCCCTAAAAAGGGCCACAGGGGCCACGCCCTAAAAACCTATTTTCATCTTTTCTCCAGAACCATGAGGCCTAGAAAGCTGAAACTTTGTGTGCAGACTCCTTGGCTAGTGAGGATTATAAATTGTAGCTTTGATGGCCCTGTGACCCCTAATAAGGGTCACAGGGTCCCGCCCTAAAAACCTATTTTCATCTTCTTCTCCAGAACCATGAGGCCTAGAAAGCTGAAACTTTGTGTACAGACTCCTTGACTAGTGAGGATTAAAAATTGCAGTTTGGCGACCCTGTTGCCCCTAATAAAGGCAACAGGAACGTCCTTCAAATCTATTTTCATCTTCTTCTCCTGAAGTATAAGGCCTTGAAAACTGAAACTTGTCGCCTATATACTTAATTTTATGATTGGTGACCCTGTGGCCTCTACAAAGGGGGAATCACATTGGCCACACTCTACAGCATTATTGATGAAGCCTGATGAGCTACAGAGCCAATGGCTCTATTTTTTGAATTGATGTGCATTGTAGCTAGACAAATTATGAAATAACTGACAAATCTATTTCCTTTTTTACATCCTACAATAAATTACTTGATGTCAATGGACGTTTCAGTGCATTTGAATTTTCTACTGGCTTTAACATGCTACTTCACCTAGCTTAGTATTATCTCTTTCACGTTTTCCTTTCATGATTTATTTTTAAATAACCATGTATTTTTCTGAGGACATGGCACTAGTTATCAATATTTAGAATGAAAACCTTTCATGTGTGGTTGAAACAGGTTAACAAACAAATAGATAACATTAGTTTGCCTAAACGAGTACACTTATGTCAGATAAGGATTATGAAATTTTTCTATGTTTGATATCAAATCATCAGTACGCTACTTTGAAATTTAATTTCAGTTTACAAAATACTTTTACTACTTTCTGTGTACATAAGACTTATTCTACTTTCTGTGTACATAAGACTTATTCTACTTCCAGTGTACATAAGACTTAACCTCTGAAACCAATATAGGCTTAATGCGATTCACAAATTACCTCCCCTTAGTTGCATTACCGTCTTTCATTAGCCAATCAGATAGGCCTTTAGTCTGAGTCAGGAATAGGAAAGAAAGCAGAGTCAGATAAACGGCGAATGAGTGAGTTGGAGTTTAACATACAATCAGCAATTTTTTCAGCTATTAAGCATGTGGATTTGCCATCCAAGAGACAGAAGATCGGAGAGAAAGAAGTTCGACAGGATGAGAAAACAGACGAAAAAGAGGGATAGAAAGCAGGTTTTAGAACGACACAAATTTGGTCTGATTTCTTCCAATTGACTTTTAAGCTTGGGTGACCCTACCAGGAGCATGCCAGCTCCATTTGGCATAGCTCAAGGGTCGGGGAAGCACACAAGCCACCACACCGCAATAACGTTTTGAGTCAAGTGCGATGGCATAATTATAATCAAGTCAAAAACATTCCATAATACAGTTACTAAATCTACCTACCATCGGTTATTTATGCAAAACTTGTGTTGTAATTTTCCGTACACAGTATTTTCTCTCGGATCTGTCAACTCTCTTAAACTTAGATGGCAGCATATTTTATAGCTGGAATACTGCTGACAGTACGTCAAACCCCAACTCGCTCACTATTTCATAAATAAAATCAAAGGCTATGCGATAAAAATATTTCGGTCTAGAGTTTTTTCTTGACGAGAACTGGGAATGCTAGGTAACAATTGATATACCCCACCCGTTTTGATAGACAAAAACACTAAAATACAGTCTTGAAATCCATCTCGTTCGGTGTCATTTCTGTTTATTGACGAAGCGGGGGTGTGTCATGAAAGAAGCCATGCGATTGGTACGCTGCTGAAGGCAGCGTAGATACCTCATTGGACAATATGCCACTAAGGGGAGGTAATTTGTGAATCGCATTGAGCCTATATTGGTTCCAGAGGTTAGTGGAGATATTTTCGGATATATGTGTATATTACTATATCAGAGGTTCATAATTCTTTTTCATATCAATATCAATTTTTTAAAAGCTTTGATGTTCAGAGGACCCCACAGTGTGATAAAGTACCGCAAGGAACTCTATACAAACAACAGGATACAATGTCAAGAATCACCTTACATTTGGTTTGCTGGCGCCAGATTTCTACTTGTCAGATGACTTATGGATACATTGAAATTAGAACTGGAGTCGTTCTTTTAATATGGGAAGTTGTGTGTAGTGTCATGAAAAATGACCGATAAATCATGTATCCAGATACTTGTCCTTGAAGGAATGACAAATGTGTTAAGACTTCAGATCACAAATATTGTATTCCATTCTGTGATATATCACATGATCATTACGCCATCTTGAAATTTCTTATTAAAAAAGAGGTGAGGTGATGTGGGGTTTATCGCTGCTTTCAAGAGTATTTCACTTATATCGCGGCTGCTAGTATTATTGCAGGGAGAAAGCCCGCAACACTATCGTGGCTATGCATTCCGGTGAAACCTGTCAGCATCGGCAGGCATGGGAGGTACTGCACTGTAATTCAGTGTAACATTGCACCCAAACCTGACTGTGTGTAGAACAGTTCTCTAATTCAGACAAAGTTGCCGCGCCCCTGGCGGGATTAGAACCACGGACCTCCTGATCCGAAGCCGAATGCTCTAACCACTGCGCTACCCCGCCCCCTAATAAAAAGGACCAATTTCAATGTACAAAGTATATATTTCACATATGCATCTACCATCAACAGAAAGGTTCTCAATTCTAAGTGATAATTTCACTCCATCAACCACAAATCGCTTTGATGTTCACAACGTGAACCTTCACACAATGATAGAAGAGCAAGGGGCAACACAACAAACACTCGATAAGTCAATGTCGGGAGTCATTAGGTTTATTGGCACCAAACTGTACTTGGCTTAATTAGGTGTACATAATATTACATTATCAGTTACCTGATACAGATGATGCGTGCATATCTCATAAATTAATGATTTAAAACAAATGAAATAATAATTAATAATTAGTTAATGCCTTCTTTTGAAACTAATTTTTATCTCGAGGAAGATATGGAATTTTTACCAAACCCTTTAAACAATGGCATGCTGCTATGCTTTTGTTAAAAAGTTTAAAAGTAACTACACAACGCAGTTAATTTCAATCTTTTCTGAATCTTAAAAGACACTTGATGTATTAAAATTATCCCGCGGTCACGATAACATATATCGGCAGTAGTTATATAAGAGATTGAACAAAAATGTTTCATGACAAATTACCAAAGTAGGCGGGGTTGAAAAACAAGACACTTACATGACCCCAAACTTATTTAGAACGCACGAAAAATGGGGCTCATTTATTGATTTTAAACATCGCGTACGTTCGGTTTCAATTTAAAATTTAATCGCTATCAATCCAATATAGCATGTATCTGTTTTACGTAAAAAAAATTTATTGTGATTGAATATTTGATTTATTTTTCAAAATTAAAAAACCACTTGGATGTGTTCTTTTTATAATGATTAATCTCTACTTCCATTATATTATTCATTCGATAACACACATATGTCGAAATAATGTTTAGGGAAGATTACCCGTGTGTAGATCATTGGTGGCAGTTCTGAATCTCTGCATTTTTACGTCAATATATTACTTTGCTCGTGTCTCTTTGACAACATTGTTGGTCATTAATTAAGACAATTTATTCGTTGATACAAGATACTTGAAATTGAATACATGATGTATTTTTGGGTTTACGTTAGTTTGAACTAAAGTTATTTATTCATTGAAACTACTTCAGAGACCCTAAGAAATGTCTGGCATACACCAAAATCAGCCTTTTGCTAAAGTATTGTAACATCCTATGGTAATTAACGTGTTGTTTTTTCAGAATGATACATCCCCTTTAATACACAAGTACATCCACGGCTATATATTACTGTGTGCGCTCACATGACATTGAAGTCAAGTTTTGTTGATAGGGATCATTTACGGTTTAGAACCTTTCAAACATATTGGCTATTGCATAAATTTAGATGTTAAATGAGTGTTAAGGTTGTCCACAAAAAGTTAAGTGTATGAGGTATGTAAACACCTGATCTAAAAATATATTTGAATCGGATATAAATATTAACATTTGGGAAATGTGTTTTGGGGTTTTAGATAAGTTTTAAAGATCAAAGTGACCGTCACAGTTATAAACATTTGAATTCAAGGTAATTCTATTTCTTGTACAGATGAAAGAATATTTTTAAAAAGTATTTGATATATGGTAAGCTGGATACCTGAATATACAGTTTTAAAGAGAAGTCATTGTGTAATTCATTCACCAAAATTAAATTAATATTCTACACACACAAACATTTGGAACCCCCTGACTAAAAGTTGAATTTTCAGTATATGCTGAAACCAAAATTTAGCCCTCATTATGGCAAATCAAGGGGTGTTCTATTGGTGATAAAATAAGATTTGTTTACTTTTTGAAAAAAAATGTCTCACGAACGCAATTATATGTACGTGAATCCTGCCACCCATGTGTTGCACAAACCAAAGTTTCAAACAATCACAAGTATTGGGTATATAAGGATCGGTTCCAACTTCATTACCACTTGTTTTACTTCTCATTGACAATGGCACGAATGAAAATAAAAAAATAGAGCCATTGGCTCTGTAGATCATCAGGCTACATCATCAATTATGCTGTAGAGTGTGGCCAATGTGATTCCCCCTTTGTAAAGGCCACAGGGGCACCAATCATAAAATTAAGTATATAGGCGACAAGTTTCAGTTTTCTAGGCCTTATACTTCAGGAGAAGAAGATGAAAATAGATTTGAAGGACGTTCCTGTTGCCTTTATTAGAGGCAACAGGGTCACCAAAGCTACAATTCATAAGCCTCAATAGTCAAGGAGTCTGTACACAAAGTTTCAGCTTTCTAGGCCTCATGGTTCTGAAGAAGAATATGAAAATAGGTTTTTAGGGCGTGGCCCCTGTGGCCCTTATTAGGGGTCACAGGGCCACCAAAGATACAATTCATAATCCTCACTCTTCAAAGAGGCTATACACAAAGTTTCAGCTTTCTAGGCATCATGGTTCTGGAGAAGAAGATGAAAATAGGCTTTTAGGGCGTGGCCCCTGTGGCCCTTATTAGGGGTCACAGGGCCACTAGAGCTACAATTTATAATCCTCACTAGCCAAGGAGTCTGTACACAAAGTTTCAGCTTTCTAGGCCTTATGGTTCTGGAGAAGAAGATGAAAATAGGTTTTTAGGGTGTGGCCCCTTTTGCCCTTATTAGGGGCAACAGGGTCACCAAAGCTACAATTCATAATCCTCAATAGTCAAGGAGTCTGTACACAAAGTTTCAGCTTTCTAGGCCTCATGGTTCTGAAGAAGAAGATGAAAATAGGTTTTTAAGGCATGGCATCTGTGGCCCTTATTAGGGGTTACAGGGCCACTAAAGCTACAATTTATCATCCTCACTAGCCAAGGAGTCTGTACACAAAGTTTCAGCTTTCTAGGCCGTATGGTTCTGGAGAAGAAGATGAAAATAGGTTTTTAGGGCGTGGCCTCTGTGGCCCTTATTAGGGGTCACAGGGCCACTAAAGCTACAATTTATAATCCTCACTAGCCAAGGAGTCTGTACACAAAGTTTCAGCTTTCTAGGCCTTATGGTTCTGGAGAAGAAGTCGAAATTCCACAAAGTTTACGGACGGACGGATGGACGGACGGACGGATGGACAGACGGACGGACGCCGGACACCATGCCATGCCATAAGCCCATCGGGCCTTACAGGCCAGATGAGCTAAAAACATTAAGATAGCAGATCATTGGGCTTCATTGGACAGTACTTTCTTGGAAGTAAATTGCCAGAAGACCTCACTTCCACTACACCGTCATAAGCAGTCTTGTCAGGAAGCATGCACACATAAATGATTTGAGGGACCTTCCACGACCAGGAAGACCAAAAGCTACCACGCACCAGGGGGATCAGGGGCATAGAGCTCTGTTACGACATGTTAGACGCCTGCCGATGCTTCAAGCACTCATCTGAAACGGGTATGGTTACCTCATCGCCGCTTGAGCAACCAAAAACCTCACAGCTACCGGAAGCTAGGCAGAAGGAAAACCTGAGATCATGGAGGAGAGTATACTGAGCAGACGAAAGTCGTTTCCTCATGTATGCTGTTGATGGCCGAGCCCTCGAATGGAGGACCAGGAACACACGTCTTGCCCCTGGAACATTTTGCCAAGGGTACCATACGGCGGGGGATCCGTGATGGTTTGGGGAGGCTTCTCCTGCGACTGTGGACTCGATTTGGTGACTATACAGGGTTCACTCACAGGCGTTCGCTACATTCATGAGGTTCTGGATCCTGTAATTATTGATCATTTCGATGACCACAGGCTTGCATTGTCGTCTTTGAACAAAGGCCTTTTTGCAAGACCCCATCATTCACTTACTGCAAACCAACATCTGGCAAATAATGGTGTTACACGAATTCCATGACCAGCAGTATCACCTGATTTGAACCCAATCGAGCATGTTATGGACATTTTCGGTCGTGGGATGCAAAGAAGGGATCCTCCTGTACAAAACCTGAGGAAACTGGAGGTCGCTCTTAACGATGAGTGGCAGTAGATACCGATGGAACAATTAAAGAATCTGGTTAGGGGTGTGCCAAGAAGAGTGGCTGCAGTTATTCGTGCACGTGATGTCACCACACGTTACTGATGTTTGGTGATTCTTGAAACACTGATTACTTTTAGATGCTTTGATCGAGTGGCACACACCGAGAGCTTGTAGTGACAATATCTTTATTTTCAAGCACTTCTAGTGCCCACACGATTACAAAACTTCTCTTGCAAATAACCAAATGATTGTTCTCTCAATAAAAATTGGTTTTCCTTATCTTCTTCTTCTCAGTCTCACAGCATACTTCATAGAGTATACCACTCTGTGAAAAATCAGGGGGGTGCTTAACTTTTTTGGTGTGTATTTTAGGAGACAATTTACCAAAAGGCCAAAACGGCAGCCCCGACATGGAGGTGAATCAAATGTTGCCATCTCACAATTTCGTTTCCCAAATCAACACTTGAAAGCCGTCCTAAATGAATCCTAAACACATAATGATGACGTCACCGAAAGCGGGGTAGTTAACGCTTAGGCACTTTTGCAGTGGGTACTCTACTTGGGACGTCGAAGTATTTTATTGTTCATTAAAACATGTAAACATGATATCTAACTTTCGAGGTTAGGGAGGAGGGGGGTGTCATCAGTCACGCATTCACTGGTTTGGCGCCAGATAGATCTAAGCTGCCCATCAAAACGGCTATAATTAGCAAACATTTGAGTATCTACCTTTGGCGCACTAAATACAATTTCTATCAGACATACAAATATTCCTAAGAAAATAGTAAAATATATTTGTGATTATGAGAACTATAAACAAGTGAGTGAGTTGGGGTTGAATGTGTTGTCGGCAATTTTTCAGCTATTTTACACGTGGATGTTGCCATCCTGAAGAGAGTAGACAGATCATGGTGAAAGGCATAGTGATAGATAGAAAGGAGTTTTCAGAACGACTCACATTTGGTCGTGTGGGCGAACTGGACATCGGTCTGGTTTATCTAAGTTGGGGCCAACAACGACCGTCTTCTGTAGAGATTTGTGATTTAACCCCTAGCTGTTAGTTTTGGTTACCCCTTCCGAATACTTTAAGTGTTTGGTGCCGTTCTTATTGACAAATGCGAAGTTACCATTTTCGCAAATCTTCAGAGAATGATGCTCTTCCCCTCCCCTTAGGCAGAAAACAGTGTCCAATAATTTATGTGGGGTATCATCACCTAAAATTCCCTTTTCCCACAAAATCTCCTCTTAATCTGAACTTAATACGTCTGCTCTCAGTCTGGGAATACCAATCCCACTTTAAGATAAAGTTTTCATTTTAGGGTCCAGAAAATTCAAAATCGTTCAGATTGATATCTTTCCCCTGTTGTCTCAAATGGTACTGTAATGATATGAGTATTTCATGCAGCGTGTTCCCGTGATACTCGGAGCCTTTCTGGTTCCTAACCTGGGTGATGAACGTTACTAAAACAATGTTCAGTTCCTTGTCATTTAGGTTTAAAATCAGTTCTTCAAATGTGCCGGAAAGTACGTGCCTCCCTCTATACCAAGATTCAAATGTTCGTAGTGCCCACTGGCTCTTTTTAACTGTGTTTTTGTTTCTAGCTGAATTTTCCAAATCATTCAATTCTTTGTCTGTCAGTGGCTTACCAAACCGTAGATTGGATGTTTGTTCTTGAGGAACAGTTTCATTTGTGAGAAGTTTAGATGGTTTATCAGTGTCGAAAGTTTGACTGCAACGAATTAACCCTTCATCCGAAAAGTTAATCTTTTGATCAAAATCAGTCTCATTAGTCACTGGGTCAAATGCTTGCGTTTGGGGATAATCTTCATCACTGGAACAATCGTCAACACTATGTTTCTCTTGAATGGAAAAATCAACATTTGGGAAATCTGACTCCAAAATTGATTCAAAATCTGAATTTATATCATCACTGCCAAAGGATATCTGAGAATATTTCTTCATCACTGTCCATATTTGTGCTTGGTACCAACCAGTTCCGATGACAATGTAATGACAAAAAAACGTGTTGTCTTTTATACATCATCAATATGTAAAAGTCGTCAATATTACCACGATGTGTGCCGACAATCAAAAGAATACTGGGGACAGTGCCATTCAGTGTGATATGTGTAGCATGTGGTGCCGCTTTTTCTGTGCAAAGAACAACCAACCAGGAGAGGAGCCAGATCAAAATGATCAGTGGATATGTTAATTTTGTAGCTGAATTGGATTGGGTTGTAATTAAGTGTAATTAATAGCATGTCCGTGATTTGAAATTGTACATGTCTCCGTGGCACCCCTACTACACTGAGTAAGGTAACTGCAGTTACCTTCTCAAAAAATGGCGGAACAGCAAAACATCGCTGATTGTGACTTTTCTTCAAATGCATTTCACAACAATACAAGGTTATTTTCAGTCATATAATCTATGCGCATGTCTTGGGCATGTATCAAGGATTCATTAGATGACATGTCACCATTCATAGAGTGTGTAAATAAATCACAATCTTTGTTTTAAAAACTCAAGCGAGAGTAAGGTAACTCGGTTATGTGGAGTAAGGTAATTGTTAGAAGAATTGAAACATTGAGAAAGGTAACTGTAAACTTATCTTTTCTCCAACGTGATAGCATGAATAATGACTAATGATAGATATCATTTACACTGATGAAGTTCTACACAGGAAATGATGTATAGGTATTTCAAAATGATATCCTCGTAAAAATCACCTTATTGTTATAAAACATTCATCTTTTTTTGTATAGGGAGCACCTCAATAGATATCAAATAAAATGATTTATATGTAACACAACATTTTTACACCTTAGAATAGAATTATTTTTTAGGGATGAGCGCGACATCGTCTTTTTACATTGTTTAAGCTACTCAAAAAAAATGTAATCTATTCATTATTGATAAAATTGACTTATTAAACAAATTAGATAAGCTTGGACAAACAAAAGACAACAAACAAACAATACAAATTGTTTAATAAATGCAGGTTAGTCTTTTTGAACGATAAGCAATATTGTATTGTATATATAAATGAAAGGATCATACTTTGTACAAAAGTTTTTTTACAAAACATGATAAATGAACCAAACAAAAACAAAACCGTCATAATTAATGTGTACCTTGCATGATTGTCTCATCCTGTGTTTCAAAAACGTGTAATTGTGATGATATATTTACAAAGAAAGATAAACAATTACAATCAATGTTTATAACCAAATCCAGGTAATGGCTTTCAGAGCTCATATCAGTGTGTTGCCGATTTATGGATTCCTTTCATTCATTCACTATTCTTATTCATTTATATTTGACACTGGCGATTAAAAACGGACCTAATTAAGGCACTTCTATTCACTCGCTCATTCTCATTGTAAGTGCACAATTGTATATGTATTTTTCACAAAAAATCCAAAGTCAATATCAAAACGTGTTATAGATTTGATTAGGCCTATATTAAATCAGTGCTATTAACTTAACAAGTTTAAGTGTTAAAGCGATCATGCATTTTGTTAAATTTAAATGTAAGTCTATTTTAATGTATTTATAAATTTCTCGCCTTTGCTAATGAAGGAATCTGTGAAAACATAAAAATAACTAGAAAATGTGTCAACAAGAAATTGAGGCTTATTAATCCAAACAAACTAAAGTCACTTTGAAACGATATATTCAGTTTCTATCTACATTTTGCAAGCTGAAGAGTTTTTTTACCCTTTCAAATCAAATAGATAACCTCTCTCGCAAGAACTAGACACATTATTTCAGTATTTAATTACGGTACTAATTATCTAAAAACACATAGCTTGTTTCCGGCAGGCTGAAGATAACTATTGCGTAGTATGTCTTCAAGCCGCCCCAAGCCTGGAGAACAATTGCACATTGAACAAGAAACTACAGTGATATACGTTTTTTTATCATTTTTTATTTTGTTTCAAATATAACTATTTTGTTTGAATTTGATCGGCCTGTGATCGAAGAGATCGACCGTCGCATGCTCATAACGTTAAATACAAGACCGTTTAAGCTTATAATAAATATTGTGGTATCTAGGTCATGGGATTTTGTATTTGTCATTTTATATATTTAAAATCGAATTGAGAAACAGACAGAACTTTACATATTATCCTATCCCGAATAGCAACCAGGTTTTGGACATTACTAGGCCTATTTATATATTTAGAGGGCCTTAAGTGTAGATTCAAATCATAAACATATGAGAATTTCATTTTATCAAGAAAAAGTGACTTTCACTTCAATAACATGTTCTTTCTTACATTTCTGGTCCTATACACTTCCCGATCTCTACAATACCCTCCGTGTTTGGTAATTGGGTATAGATACCATATGCAACCATAACGTAAATTACACTACGTAAATTTAAAAGCAGGTTTTCTTCGAGTCAATTTTTTATGGCTACGTTGGAGCGGTCTTGTTTCCTTACAAGCAAACTTAAGAACTGTTTACATCTTAGGAAATGATTTTAAGGACATTAATATTTACAAAAAATCTATAACGTGGATAACAAACTTACGTCTACTCCTTAGAGGATATTTATGTCAGAAACACTAGCAACTATTTTAGACTATTGCTTGGATTTTCTTTTTAATCACTTTACAACACAAGGAAAAGAACTGATATATACTTATGTTCCCTGCGACCATTCTTGTCTTGTTAAAGCTGATTTAAAATCTATAACGTAAATTACATAAAAAAACGGCGACATTAATAAAATTACATTTTTGGAAAAGCTTAGTAAGATAAGAATGTGTCATGTCCCAAGGCATTTAACGTTATTCTATAAATATGAGAAGTAAAATACTTTGATTGTTCAATATATTCTATAGCTTAAAATATTGATATAAAAGTACGACATAGTAACGTTGTATTTTTCGGTAATTCAATCTATTTACCAGAACAACATCATTTTTTGCTAATTGTGCACTTTCATCCAGAATGAGTGCAGTGCTTCCTGCAAAGGTCAATAAGAATATTTGCATATTCATGGAAATAACACATTCCGAAACCCTTCTCAGTTACCTTTCTCCCATTTTTAAGTTACCTTACTCATGTTACAAAATGTTTACCGAGTTACCTTACTCTCGCTTGAGTTTTTAAAACAAAGATTGTGATTTATTTACACACTCTATGAATGGTGACATGTCATCTAATGAATCTTTGATACATGCCCAAGACATGCGCATAGATTATATGACTGAAAATAACCTAGTATTGTTGTGAAATGCATTTGAAGAAAATTCACAATCAGCGATGTTTTACTGTTCCGCCATTTTTTTGGAGAAGGTAACTGCAGTTACCTTACTCAGTGTAGTAGGGGTGCGTGGGGAAACAATGTAAATATACACATTCTGCTACATTGCGATTGTTTTTCAATATACAATTTATATAGCATGTAAAGTTATCATTGAACGTGGGCGAATCGCACAAATACACCATGTCCAACTAGCTACAGCGTGCCGATCACGATCACGAGCACGAGCACGAGCACGAGCACGCATGAACGAAGCGCCTTTCAGCCACGTAGTCTTGGGCACAGACATGTGACATTGTTATCGGTATTTATCATTAAACTTCTAATGTGGTTAACACTACAATTGTTTTAATTTGTGTGGTTTTGTTGTTTGTTGCTTCAAAGTCAATAGACTTAGTGGGAACACACAACGGTTTCTATCTAAAAAGGCAATTTGTTAAAAGTGTTATGATTTAATGTTGCTGGATGTTTCGCATGGTAGAAAATTAGTTGGTTTTTTTACTGAATATTACGGGATTTGGTTATATAATGAAAAGCCAGTACATATTCACTTCCAGTCTTTTCTTTCTTACGTCACATCGCCGGTTATGGCTGCAATACTGCCCACGCGGCGCTAAACAATAACTCACTTACTCTGAATACAGGATATGTACAGGCTTGACATGAATTATTGTCTGTCAGTTCCAGACATTGTTTATGTTCGCCATATAAGCAGGTATTTCGGGCCCAGAATTATCAGAGCTGTAGAGATTCCGTATTTCTCTTGCAGTCTCGCTACAGTTCTCATCAATTAGCTATTGAAACTGGCATATATTTATAAGCCAAGACATATTAGACTTTGTCACAATTTCGGATGATTTTATTGAAGATAAATACAATTTCCTCCTTATGTGTTCTGCATTTTACCATCTTCGTATATCGTATGTCCTGATCATTATTACACACATTCCACTCTGTATAAATTCCATAAAGTGCCTGTTACCAACTTGGCTGTTTTGCGTAATAAGCTGTGGGGAATACTCTTGATGGATTAAAAATACCGTCGTATTTTGGACTGGTGGCCTACATACACCTAAAAAAAATAAGTTATTGATTTCACCTCCCGTTTTTGAGTAAGTTTTACATCGCATTGAACTTCTATTTAACATGATCTTATATAAAAAGGAGGTCAAGGTGGGTCCTGTGTCATTACATCAGATCCCAAAATCGCCCATAGAATTCCATTGCAATTACTCTTCGAAACGGTGATAATTATTGTATATAAACTCAGTCTTCAATTGAAAACACAGGCTCATACTTCTGATGTTTATATGTGATGCTAAGACATAGTAAGTCACAATGCTCACTATCAAAAATCACAGGTCCCTCGTGTGGTCAGTTAATAAGTTATCAGTGAATGCAAAGCACACACTGCCAGGTCTGACGACGGCAAGCGTTTGAAACCAGATATTATTTATTTACAAATATTTTACATGGATTTTGAATATTTGCCTTAAAAATGTATTAGATATTACGCTATGACAGTTCCTCAATCCATATATGCCATCTGAACAGTAAAAACTGTATATACATCTAACTTGAAATGACAGACACAATGTTTTTTACTTGTGGAATCAGTATCACTGGTTCATTTTTCAATATTATGACTATTTCAGCTGTGCCCTCACTTGTCCAACAATCATTCTCAAGTTGGCTATCCTTTCGGGTTTTAGCCACCGCGGTCTGACCTCGCCTTCCAGGGGGATCGCACAGCAGTCATTTGCAATATTGAAGCCTTTGTCAGCCATTATCATTGAGCAGGGAGGATAACATAAAAAAGCATTTCACATGTTATAGCCTTATCTGATACCCTGCCGGGATTGCTGGCGATACGAAAGTAGAAATGTTTAGACCAACAGCATTAAACACCTATAGGGTAACTTTTAGGCACTATAGAAGTTGGAATGTCAATAATGAAGAGGAATATATACTTCTTTATGCGTGGTATGCGACGTTTGCTTGAGAACGATACAAGAACATATGTCGTAACGTCGCATACCATGAACAAAGACGTTGCCGTCCATATATTCCTCTTCATTTAAACCGTAAGGATTATATGGTTCTGGTAGTTTCTCTAGGTACTATATTGCAATGGAAGATCTTTTAGCGTATCAATGGTGCAGCAATGTTATACTATGCAGGTTCGGCATGTGAGGGTACCGCTTTGGCATACTAGCAAGCAAATGATCTTTGTCTGGCAAAGTTCATTACACTGAGGCCAATTTGAAAAACTCGTACAGCATGCTGTGACAGAAACATTAAGTCTAGTGTTAAATCTTTTGTAAAATGTACTTACCCTAACCTCAACAAAGTTAACAAAACTCATCTTCAGCTAACAATGATCTGACTTGGTTTGTTTATTTCTACCAAGGGGCGAGATAGCGCAGTGGTAAGCGCGTTCTGCTTCGTAACATGAGTTCCGTAGTTCGAGAACTGTTCTACACGCAGTCAGGTTTGGATGCACTGCTACCCTGAATTTCAGCGTAGTACCAGCCAAGGTTCGCTTATTCCAGCCAATGCTCGCAGGTTTCACCTTAATGCATAGTCACTGTTGTGTTCTGGGCTTTCTCCCTGCAATAATACTATCAGCCGCGAAATAAGTGAAATACTCAAAGCGGCGATGAACGTAAATCACCTTACCTGAGATTTCAACACACTTTTCATCATAGACATATCTCAATGGTAAATCAATGAAAAACTGAACATATGGATCAATGTCTTTGAGTACTTGAAGGCGACCTTCTTCTCCTTTTCAAAGAACCACAACCTGTGACTTCAGTTTCCCATGTTGACGCGACCAAATCTTCAAGATGTAGGCATGGGTCATAACCTGGAGACTGATGAGATGGGTGGAGATGAGGGTCTCAATGGAGAATCGAGATTCTTCCTGGGTCCATCCCCCGGCACTCGAGGACGTCTGAGATCATCTGATGAGAGGTTACGAATGCCATCAGCTACCACCGGTGATACATCAGGTAAGTGGATAGCCGTACTCTATAGTCTTTTGGAAGGCTGAACTACCTCCCGAAAGTCTTTCTCTTCAAGACATCTCAATATTTTGGGTGAGTCGTTGCAAAGGTGAAGTGATTGCTTTGGGTGATCCTTAGACGGTTGACAATAACCAAACGGTTGACAATAACCAGAGAGCTTGCTGTATGGACCTATGTTGACAAGAATCTTCCATGTGGACCTGTTGTCACTCTCAGCTGTTGTAGGGAAAAGCCTGTAATGAAATACAAGTCTAGATAAGTTATTGTTGATGCACATATGAAGAGGTTTATTAAGATTGCAGTATGGAAATAAATTTAAGCAATAACAATGCTTTTCAGTTTTGATATAAATATATTTCTTCTTTTACAAGGCCAGCTTTTTATCTCTCACATTCCTTTCTCACACATCTATTCCCTCAACCTTACGATCCCTTTCGCCCTGGTCTGTCCCTTTTTTTCGCCGCTCATGTCTGCAACACTGCCCCAGCGGAGCTGAACAATAACTCACTCACCCTACTCTCTTTTAGGATGGCAACACCCACATGCTTATGAACTGAAATATGGTTCACAACACATTAATCACACACACACCAACTGAAAAATCATGCATGTTGTATGCTCATTAGTGGAAGTTTGAAATTTTAAATACTTGTTCATCGGTAATCTATATATAGTCATGATTCATATAACTGGCATATTAATAATTGAACATTTTTAAGTTGATTTAATTTTTATTTGATTTGTTTCGATATCTTTCTTTCAGGTAGTAGAATATGTACATCTACAAAAATCGTTTTTAATGTCGAATTATATTGAAATCTATTACACTTAACATAATATTGAAAAACTTGTGTATAGTTTTGTCTTTTTCAAAACCCGACAGACATGCTATATATGTTTTGATTGTGAAACAGATAATTTGGCCCCGATCTGCATACTTTTTCTACTATGGTACACTGAATGGTGTAATCGACTGATTAAAATAAAGTTTTCTAACTTCTTCTACAGTTTATAAATATCTCATGAGCAAGTTATAGAGGAAGCCAAGGTTACAACAGATGTTATGTGGCTATCCATAAGACGATTAAGCATACTTGAAAGTTGGGGAGAGAAGAATTTAAATAGATTAATGAGTGACTGAGCAACTGAAGCAAAGATCATCAAATTAAGTAATGACGGCCAAAGAAAATATTGCAACTTGATTTAATCGTAAATTATTGGCATGAGTAATATTAAATGTAAGCTTTTTCAAAATCAACAATATCAATTCTATATTAACTTAACATATGATTTCCAAAACATGTTTTCATATTTCATGAGACTGACGAACATCAAAACTCACTAGAAAATTTAGGCACTCACGCACGCAAAGTTGTGTTATGCACTATTTTTCTTGGGTTGAAGACCTATTATCGTATGCCAGTTAATACATTTCCCTGTTCAACAAAGTTGAGGCAAAAGTTGGCATGTTCAAATAGTGTTGGACACAAGCTTACAAAAGAGAAAGTACAAATTATTCAAGCATTTGTAAACGATTACAGAAGTCTAGACAGAACAAACATTTGTTAACTCCTACGTCATTGAGATCGACTATACATATTCTGACACAAAAGTTGTTTGTCTGATGCGGGAGAGGGGGTTTAGCAGTTGCTAAAATGTATGAACTCTAAAGCAAAAGTTTTAGAATTTTATGTCATTTTATCCAACAACAAGACAAGAATCAAAGAGTTCACTGTGGATGTTATTACTCGCCCGTGTAAGATATCACAGTGTAATATTTATATGGCAATATTAAACTAGTGAAATAACACAATTGAAGTATGACCTCACAGTAGTATGTGGTTGTGACGTCATTATGGAAGCGCGCCGTCACAATGGCTGCCGAGTTGCGGAAAAATTCGTTTCAGCAAACTGTCGCCGGTTTTGCTTGATTTTGAGGGCAAGTAATAAACAGAATACTAAACTCTCTTCCATTTAATAGTATTTTTATAAACTAGTATTAAATGGAAGGTCGTTTAGTATCCTCTATGAATAAAACGAGGTCAATATCATAACATATTGACTGTTGGAGAACATAATCACCTTGTTTGATCACACTGATGAACCTGTCTGAAGGATTGGGATAGTTGATAGATGATAACCACACTCTAATCATGAGTCGGGACGATTCCTTCCGATTTGAGTACTCTATGACTTCTTAATCTCTACATACAAAATTGACAACCAATCATATATGGTCACTAATTCCTCTATCAACTATTTCAGCATGAGCAGGAATTATGTTTACGTATATTGATGCTTAGACTCTTTACCGGTCCAGGCGGTTATATGTTCAAGGCTCATAAATAATTAAAGTAAGACTATAAGGGCGTGTATCATTCAAAACAACTCTGGAAGACGACTGCAGTTTTAAATTTGGTAGCTGATACCTTAGCTTTACGACTACTGGTGGCTTTAACAGAAGAAAATGGATATTATAGGTTATGATCATATTGAAAATGTAAACAAAGCACTTGAGACTAAATTCTATACTTATGAATAATGACTTATGTTTTAAATCAAAACGCTCTGTGAAAAAGCCCGAGATGTTATGCTTATATGGCTCATTGATTTGTTTTATCTCTGGAGCCTTATGTCCCTTCTGTCATTGATGTGGATGCATGAGAAATAATAAATAAAAACATAGTTTACCAGCGAAAAAATTAAATATATGTATGCATATAATTTACGCGCTTTCCCAAAACAATTTTTGCGATCAAATAACATATTCATAACAAATAAAGTATAGAAAATCATTGCAATACATGTGCAATTCAGAGCCTTGAAGATAACATTGTATAATGCAATAAATCATTATTTCAGAGAGGTAATACTAAAGTTTTCAGTTACATATCTGGCGTTCTCTTTGACATTCTCTCTAGCATTCTATCAGGCATCCTGGAAAAAAAACACAAAGTATCATCTAATGTTTCATTAAAATAATTAATATTGAGAAATATGTTGACAAACAGATTCTTTTGTTTCTGAAATTGATGACTGCTAATTGAAATTTAAATGATTCCTTATTAACAAAAACAAATGAGGAAGTGTGACAACATAAACCACTTTTACCTGCATTTGGAATCTTGCATGAGATAATTCTGTTTCTTTCTCAACCTTATCAGATCTTCCTTCAATTTCTTGTTCTCGTCCTTCAAACCAACATTTTCCTCTTTGAGTCTGATGTTTTCCTACTGAAAGCCAACCTGCGCTGCCGCTTCTTCAGCCTTGCTTTTCTGAGAGATATAAAAGACATCACTAAGGGTACAGAACATGATACAACAATGATAATAACAATATTACATTTGCAAAAGTTGGCAATTCTGCTAAGCTTTTGATTTAGGATATAAACCTACTGGGTATTTTTTTTTTCGTGGCCTAACGTAGATTAGATACCTGCTAACGCGTTCAGCTCCGAATGACATCAACGGTATGGAATCTACGTTAGACCACGAAAATTAAAAAACACAGTAGGTTTATCTCCATTCTACCATGACAAGTTTTTTGTTTTCATGTCATTTCTTTTCTGCCGCGTAATGTCAGTGTGCTCCGGTTAACACTGTGACGTCACAAAGTCATTTGCTTGACGTCACTGTTGACATCACTGAACTAAAACCGGTTGCGGTAGCTTCTTGCTCTACATTTAGCCTGTCGCTCAGAATTACGGTATTTCCTGGACATAAACATGCATGATATTTATGCGAATCAAGCCCTACGTAAATAAAGGTACGGGTAGTACAATGGTAAAAGATTTTTATTAAGTTTCAGACAAGGCAACTCGCGAATCGTATGCATGCCGACTCGTGTCATGAAATTTGTTCCTATGACAGTGTGTATTAAAACGTAGTGAATCACCCGTCACAAAAGTCGTGTTCGACCATACAAATAATTCGAGGATTTTGAAATGTCATGGTAGAATACATGATTGATGACACAGAACATGTGGTCAAGAAAAAATTAACATCTATTCCACAATATACTCATTTCTATTTTGTCATGTCTTTTATAGTTTTATAGACTTACATGTACATTACAAGCTTGTAAACCAACAAAGTATCTGAAGGTGTGGTCTGTAGGGTGGTTTGCCTAGATTGTCATTGAGTCACATCTACCTGCTTAATACTCTCGAAAAAGTTGTTGAACTCATCCTTGCTGTATGTTGAATCAGCAAACTTCTGCAGGGCTTGATAGACTAGCGGTTCATCCTTGAAGCCAACATCACCATTAAAGAGCATCTGGTTCACCCTCTTGGAAGCCTGCTCCTTCAGTCCTCCTTGTCTGTACAGTCTCATCACATCACCAGCCAGATAGAAGCATCGGTCTGACATCGCAGCTATGTACAAATGCCGCTTGTATGCTCAAGCAAACTTGCCCTGTAGAGAATAAATAGAATATTTAGAATAGATTTAGCTTAAGGTTTATCTTTATACATATATTTATAACTTCTTTGAGAGGCATTTTAGAAGTTGGGATGACAATAATGCTGAGGAATATATGGATGACAACTTCTTTGTTCATTGTCATTTGGGGATAAATATGAACAAAGAAGTTGTCATCCATATATTCCTCAGCATCATATATTTATAGTCAATTGATATAGGATATACGCTTACCATTATAAGCAGTTACAACAAGTCCGTTATGTAACTCAAGATGACATCAATATTGTATTTCAGTATCAAATGTATCAATTGCCTTGATCATTTGGGCATTTGTCTTGGTTTGCATTTTCATGTATCATATATATATATATTTGGATTTTATTATTTATTCAACTTCCATTGCAACAATGATACATTTGAATTGAATGCAAGATAAATGTATGATACAGCAATTGATGTTTTTACCTTAGTTAAAGATTGTAAAGAGTTTTGTAATAACCTTTGAAGGTGACGAGATGTGTTATAGTATTTTATATAAAGTTACAGTAATTTTGATGTCCATGATCTTCTGACAGTCCCGTCTCCATTTTTTGCTTATCTCCCGGAGTTGGTTTTCACTTCTTCCCGCCATTGGATGTTGTCTCCTGAATTGCTGAAATATTACAATAATTATTAACGGTTTTATAAATAGATTGGAAATCAAGCCTGTCCTGACTCAATTAAACAATGCCTTGGAGAAACTAAAGAAGTTACCAGTCCTGACAAAAAGTAACCAGTCCTGGCAAAAAGTATCCGGGTAAAGGACTGGCCGACGGGCTATTTTTAAACACTGGTATTAAACATAATGCTTTTTAAGAAAATCTGTAAATTTATCAAAAACAAAGCGTACCATTGAACATACCAGAAAAATCATAACTTACATTGTTCTTCATATTTGGCGTTTATTTTTAAAAACCTTCATACCTCCACAATATCCGGAAAATCTATCGGTGATTCATCCGAGTGCTGGCTGAATGACACTGTCCTGCTGGGTGTGGACGATGCTCCAGGCCTGGAAGGTGTTTCTCTGTATGCTGTAGATACAGTTTCAGTTGGAGCTGTAGATACGATCGTGGTCTCTTGCAGTTGCAGTGATGGAGTTGATGGAAGAGACGCAGGGGATGCAGGGGGGGGGTTCTGGTTCTGAGTCCGATCCTTTGTCTGTCCATTATTAATAAGGTGTTTATGCCAAGCATGAATTAAATCCCTCCACACACCTCCCCCGATCTCGAGTTAAAAACTATCGTTTTAGTTTCATAACAATACATGGTGTCATATTTTCTTATTATGTTCTTACTCAAGTTTTGATGAACTATTGACATGTAAAGAATAACCTTCTGTCTCTGATCAAAGATGATCAGTTTCACATTATAGTTTCTATTATCCTTTGGTTGGCAGTATAGTTGTTTAAGAATGGCTTACTGTTACAAAAACATGAAATAGGGAAGGTTTATTAGCCTAGTATCATCAACTTGGTCTAATGGCCACTCTCCTTCTGAGTACATCTTAGCCCAGTTTTTGGGTTAAAGTAAGGATACGTTAGGAAGAAGACTTGTCTTTACTTCAATTACATATACTGCTCAATAAAACGAAACGCATAGTCAATCTTTTTCCATGTGATATTTTAACAATGAATCACACGATTGAAACTAGCTATGATGAACGTTTGTTCCTACCATTACCTAGCTTGAATTTAATTTCATTGACAATGTCTACCAAGATGCATAAAAACATGTTTTTAGTGAAAACACGTGTAATGATTGTTGTTGTTGCATACACACATACATTGAATCTTTTGCAAACACAATCAAAACAACAATTTCCATTAAACCCAGGGGTTCTGGAGCGTCAGCTGTCAATTGTGGTTTTAAAAGTAAAGTCATGCCACGAAAAACTAAGTTATACAGAACAATGCCATCACGAATTTCGAAAGCGTTGAGTATACTAACTCAGGGTACAATACGGAGGTTTTGGCATTGGTTTCCGCAGCATTAAATAACACCTGATTTTCCTAGCTAAAGCAGACATTGGATGACAACACCCATATGGAATATGAGAATCTGTCTTGATTACTCATATAACATGCTTGGAGAAAGACTATCAGAGCATTTCTATCTAGACATTGTAACAGAATAGTTCTCAAATTCGCGAATGTCAAGCAAACAAACGTCTCAAATTAAGGATATTGACTGCTAAGTGACCTTGACCTTTTGACACATGTCATATGTTCAGTTGAGAATAAATTCTGAACAAAGGCATCCTAGTTTTGACCAACATCACTTAAAACAAAATATACAAATCAGTGTACAGCTATGCGTTTCTTTGTTTCAGTAGTATATATTTACGAAATCGACCTATAATATGTGTTATTTGCAACTACACTTCATCATTGTATATATATAAATCATTATATACATATAAAGTAATCCATATAAAGGAGACAAGGAGATATGAAAAACGCTCAAATTGTCAAAATAGTGACGAAATTAGAGACATATATCCATTAAAAAATTCAGAGTGTGTTGAAATTTTTAGCCATTCATCTTCGGCTGCATCAAACCAAGCTGGTCTACTTTCAAACTAAAGGCAATCCTAGCCAAAGGGTAAAATATTAATCTATGATCCTTAAAGGAAGCAAGGCTAACGTTTCTATGAAATCTATTAAGAATCCTTAAAAGTCTTCACTTCAAACTAAAAAAATGTGTATTTTCCAACCATAAAACGGTTATTCTGTGAACCCTTAAAGGAAGTTTATAATCTCATAACCACGGATCCATCTGAAGATAAGACTATCACAATCACTTCTATGACATCTATATATGTATCAATAACAAACTGTGTATTTGATCTTTGGTTCTTGAACTGGGCAAAATCGTCAATGTGACACTTTAGTAGCTTACATTTCTCAGAGAGTCGTTGCTAACCTAAGGCATATTACTGTTGTGATAAACTGATATTTGGATCGATTATCCGATCCATGATTTTACACCAGTTCAGAGGGCGGGTAGCGCAGTGATTAGCGCGTTCGGCTTCGGATCAGGAGGTCCGTCGTTCAAATCCCGCCAAGGGCTCAGCAACTTTGTCTGCAGAAGAGAACTGTTCTACACGCAGAAAGGTTTGGGTGAATTATTTAATTGGCTTAATTAATGAAATGTTTTTTTGACAGTTAAAATGTTTTTGCTTCTTAGGCTCCAGTAAGCAGTAGGTATTACCACAAACACTTAAGACATATGTGCTGCTCATATAGTATATATAACAAGGCTTTTCAGTCGCCATTTTTAACCCCTAAAATAAACATATTTACATCGTATTTTTTATGTTTCAAGCGAGTCTTACGGCGTCATCACAAGACGGAAGTAGAGTCAAAAGGTCACGACCTCCTCTCTCATTGGTCATCTTGGGAACATGTTACATTCCTATTGACTTCTACACTTAGAATGGTTGATCCATTGCTTTAAAGTTTATTTGAGTCATTTTTATTTCAGATATATTAATTTACTTCAATGTATTATTTTGTGTTTTGATTTAATAAATCATTACGATTACGATCATGGATTTTATGTGAATCTTCATACTTTGTCCTCTGACTATGGATGATTGGCTTGTGTTGTGAGATTGTTGAAACTGTCAATATAAATTTTGTTAATACATTTAGCATTAACTTACAATTATCCGTGAAAATTATTAAAAAAAAATTATCAAAAAACGCGCTACTGCCCCTTTAAATCTTGGACTCTCCAACATGTCCACGGAGATAAATATGTATTTTCTTTTTGACAGCACATCGGTCTTCGTGAGGGATTATGCCAACATCCGGGAAACTAAATGTAATCTTATGATTTATTTTATATAAGCAGACTAAATGTGTTTTTATCATAAAGGGCAAACAGAGTGCATTAAACCAGGCAAAAGCAAAAATGATTTCATCTTCTACAAGATAAACATATGCTGGATTTTCAAAACATTACTAGTGTGTTGGTTATTTTTATTCCTGTATCGTCATGAAGACCTTGAGTGAAACCGTTCATTAGAAATCGTGGATACCAAAAAAACCGGACGAACGTACGGACGGACGCCACTAAATACAATGTTCATTTCCTCGAAGTCTTGCATGAGAGAAATGGATTTTGCCTAACCTCATCAACAATAAACTATATTGTTACATCTTAAATCGATGTAAGAGAGAAATGTAGAAATGGGAACTTACAGTTAACTTTGGGCAATTGTGTTATCTTCTATATGATTCGTCTGTGTTTCCATATGAAGATGTAATACCTGATTTAAGAAAAGATTTTAAAATCATGATTTACCTCTGTATGGTTGTGATCGATATAGAAAATAAAACAAAAAATGAAAAATTCAGAAAGAAATCTAAGTGTCTTATTGAACAGACAAATGATAATGGTAATTTTCACGTTGTGCTTTAGACATCCAACTGTTTTCTTCCTCGTGTTAAATGGTCTTACCAGTAATATGTTACATTGTTTTTTCAAAATTATTGATTTTCCTCTTCACGAAGCAAGAAATCTGCATTTGACGTTCTAATTTTGGTTCTCTTTAACAAACGTCTACGTTTAAATCCATTCACACAAATCCACAACATTTAATAATCGCACATGTCTTGCCAAGACAAATGATAAACAAATTACAAAGCGGATGCATATTGGCCTCTTGTTAATCGATATCAACTTGCATTAATTTTGTAGATGTTTTTTTTTAAGTTAGCAGTGCCAAGCATTTTGTATTTGCGTTATCGCCATTGTCTCAATATTTCTAGGTCATATGCTGATTATTGTTTAAGATCTTACTCCTTAAATGATGTTATCTAATTTATACTTTGACTGATAAGCAGATTAAATGCCTGTGCGTTTGGATAGTCAAAGGGTGTTTGTGAGAAAAAGTAATCTTGTATATGCTAACTAATGGCGGGAAATTCAACTTACTTTCTAACTCAAACTGTGAGTGTTTGGATTAGTACAATCAACTCAAATAATCACATTTCCTAGTTATGATAAACCTTTCAAGTACCTTTCCACTCTCACGATTGTTTGTTTCATAGAACTCATAGAAGGAAGAACTATTAAAAGTCATTAGTTACCCATATCGTTAAAACCTACTTATTAAAATAACATAAATAAAATAACAAAATAACATAAATATTACAGGATAATACGATCCCAGAATAAGTCAGCTGACCATTTACTCTTCTACATTTTAGAATTGATTAGACGGCCATTCAATGATTGGGTTTCCGAAATAAGGATAAATGAGAACAATTGTATACATGTATTTCATCGTTAGCCTCCACATTAATTAGTATACACAGAGCAGAACAAATTATACATTACATTGAATGCCTGTTGTTTAAAAACATATATGTCCATGTCAGAAGGACATTTAGCTTATATTCGCCATTTTGGAAACGGTTTCTTTCTTTTTTTCATTTAAGTAACTTTAATAAATTTACAAATCCAAAATTCATTTGACTGTTATGGTTTGAAATTAACTTAAGGTCTCTTATTATGGCAATAGGTTGATTGTTTTTGAACGACTACCATGCCCAGTTGTGTAAGTCCTAAAGGAAGGAAGCATATGAATTCAGCATATAGAAAAGTGAAGAGTGACTTGACTCTTTTCTTGTCCCTATGGCGTCAAAGTCTAAAAGCCTTATATTTATTTTTTGATGTGGTCCAATATGTTATCACCATTTTAGATGGACCTAATTTCCTCAGCTCCAGACGTTTCTAACTAATTGCAAGATATAAAACATGCAATTTAGGTTTATAATAAACTCGCCTATGAGGAATATCTATTCAAGATATGATCATATCTAGAAGGCCAATTTTGTGTAAAAGCTCTGCCCAGTTCACAAATTGTGAGCTTGGGTTTTGCAAATGTAAAAACACATGAACTTATATCAACTGGTGTAACAATAAATCAATTGAAACAATGCTGTTACAGCGTTCTTGGAAACTCTGCATGTTGCTAAAGGGTTAACTTATTAAGTCTACCTTTTATTTACATATTTGCAATATACAACTCAAATGCATGAGATCTCTCAAAATATTGTTTACTCATTTGATATCATTTGTAGATAGTTGTATGAATTAGATTCTTTCGTCACTGTGGCCAGGGATAGCGCAGTGGTTAGCGCGTTCGGCTTGGGATCAAGAGGTCCTTGGTTCGAATCACATCAGCAGCTCGGCAATTTGGTCTGCAGTAGAGAACTGTTCTACACGCAGTCAGGTTTGGGTCCAATGCTACACTGAATTTCAGCGAATTACATCCAATTGTTCGCTAGTTCCAGCCGATGCTCGCAGGTGTCACCGCAATGCATAGCCACAATGGTGTTGCGGGCTCTCTACCCGCAATAGAACTGCAGCCGCGATATAAGTGAAATAATCTTGAAATCGACGTTAAACCCCACATCACCTCACCTCACGTCACTTTGGCCAAACTAGCTTTGATTAACATGTACTGAATACGTATATAAAGTGTTAAGCAATCAACAAAACACTCGAAAAGAACATGTTTTGAAAATTGGGTGCAAAATCAATAAGGTTTGTTTGACAACAGTTCTTGCATTACAACAGAGACACAAAAGAAGCATATTTTAACTTATCAGGAAGTCATCTAACCATTTGAGAACCTCTCGTTGAACCTACTGAGATTTTATTTCGTGCTAAAACACAAATAATCACACACAAATTTGCAAAAGTATCAGATTTTAACAACCAAACACATGGTTGATGTATTAAAAGGAGACAAAATACATATTGATAAAAACGTTTTACATAACTCGGTTTATTTTGTTTAGATATCCCTGGACATTGTTTAACAGCATATTTTTTTAAATGACTGGATCAAATTCACCAGTTTAACTGCCGGTTTTATTGAGTTAAGAGATAACAGATGATTAAGATAGCACAATCGCAGGTTACAGTGACATACATATCCATTAAATTCATTACTCTTACTAATTTTTTGTCAATAACCATTTCCTAGGAATGTTTTAGTAAATACTTATAATAATCAAAGTTTCCTGTCAGAAGTATTGAAATGTATATCTGATATTTTTACATATTTTCAACAACTACTTATTACTTACTTTATATCTGAAATTTACACCTGCCATTAGATGGAAAGTAGTAAAATATATCATTTTCTTAAACGTTGCGATAAAAAGAAACATAGAAATTGATATGAAAAATATATTGTCAAACACAATCGACAGACAGGTTGAAACTTTATAAATTAAAGTGTTTCTTTTCTAGCTTTTGTTAAATTACTCTGGAAGTCGGAGGTTGACAGATTTCAAATTAGGCATTGATGCATCTAACTTGGTAACTTTCAGAGTAGTCTTTGAAAGTTCAATTCGGTTCATTTGCATTATTTCAAACTCGACCACCACCACTGGACTCAATACCTTATCGTGGTGTGGTGCTTTGTGTGCTTCGACGACCCCGAGAGCTATGCCAGCTGGAGCTTACATGCTCCTGGTAGGGCCACCCAAGCTGGACAGGTCGACGGGTAGAAGCCAGACCAAATTTGAGTCCTTCTAAAACCTGCTATCTATCTCTTACTATGCCTTTCTTTCCGTCTTTTCCCTCATCCTTTCGATCCCTTTCTCTCTGATCTCTCTACTCTCTTTTGGATGGCAACATCCACGAGTATAATAACTGAAATATTGTTCAAAACACGTTAAACACCATTTCACTCACTCACTCACTCAAACTCGACCAAATTTGTCAACACCTGTCAACAACAGCTAGTTTCAGCCAAGCAAGATTAAGCTGATTATACCCAGACAGGCGGCAACCGGTGCTTGAGGTTCTCTGGGTTCATTCAGGAGGAATACCCAGGCGAACATAAAAATGCACTTACCTTAAAGTCACAGTTCAAATTGCAAGTGAACACTGTATGCAAACATTGTTCAACATGTCATTTTTTATGAAATTTTTAGAATTGAATAAGGATAATATAAAACGTTTAAAGCACTTATTAGATTATTGATGTAACTATGGAACTGACAGCAAACGGTTCTGTAGTTTTACTGGGTTCATTCAGAAGCAGTACAGTTCTAATGGCAAGTGAACACTGTATGCAAACATTGTTCAACATGTCACTTTTTATGAAATTTTAAGAATTGTATAAGGATAATATAAAACGTTTAAAGCACTTATTAGATTTGCTGATGTAACTATGGAACTGACAGTAAACGGTTCCATAGTTTTACTGGGTTCATTCATAATAAATGGCGAACATAATAAGGTACTTACCTTAAAGTCACAGTTCTAATGCCACGTGAACACATTTTTTTGAATAAATTTACAGGAATATACCTTGCTCTCAGCATTATATAAGGATAATATACAATGTTTACAGCCCGTTTTAACTTGACGCTATTTAACTGTCAGAACTCCAGTGATGAAGGAAGGAGGAGGACTACGTGTGCATAGACACGAGTTATTTTTGTGGCTAGATATAGATATCTAAACCTGAAATATATGTAAGATAGGTATTAACCCTTTCCCCTTGTTTCACTTAACATCGTACATGTAAATATACATCCCAGCTATTAGGCGTGCAGGAAGTGTCAAGAAAAGAGTGTTAATAATACAGAGTCGTTTTTCTATAAATGATATTAGACTAGATGAGATTAGACTGACCGAAATAAACTAATACATCATACGTGTCAATTCCATAAGAGTACTTTTGGAGCACAGGGGAAAAAGTGTAAGATCATATTGAAATAATGCTGAGGAATATATGGATGACAACTTCTTTGTTCATTGTATGCGACGTTTCGACACAGATGCTTGTGTCGTTCTCAAGAATCTGTGTCGAAACGTCGCATACAATGAACAAAGAAGTTGTCATCCATATATTCCTCAGCATTATTGTCATCCCAACTTTAAAATGCTTCTCAAAGAACATATTGAAATAGTGTTACTTTTTAAAATGCGCTGATAAATGAGTATCATCTGTATGTAAGTTCAATGTTTCGTTTCCAAATAATAAACCAACATCTACATTAACTTAAAATGCGGATGAAGGACCTTTCTAAAGGAATGGAGATTATTACCGTATACAATCAGCAAGAAAAGTTACAGAGTTTGTTTCATTATGTAAACAAGTGCGTACATGTGAGTTGGAAACTGCTTACTGTACGATGACAGGGTTTTAAGTGGCATCTGTTAAGGTAATGGGACTTTCCATTTTATCCCTTATGTATTTAGATTGCTTTTTAAAGGGGCAGTAGCACGTTTTTAGGGGGAATGTAAGGTGATGTCAAGAAAATGAAAATAAATGGTTCCAATTGAAAGACAATGTATTTAAACTAAATGAAACAGTAAAAGATCAAATATATAATGTTAAGTTTAGCAATGCGATTCCTTTTCTTACACAAAATGAATTAAAGGTGTTCACACAAAAATGGCTGCCAATGGATTTTTTGTGTATCTTTATAATTTGTTCTCGGACTATGGGTGATTGGTTTGTGTAATGAAATTTTTGACACTATCAAAGTATACACAAAGAACTTAATTAAGCACCGCCCATTTTGTAAAATGAAATTGGGAGCTCTTTGAATATTGTGATATGTTTGATGTATTGACCACTGTTAAGGTATTGGGACTTCTTTTATCCCTTATGTATTTAGATTGATTAAACCTTTAAGCGACTCTGTTTTCCATTCAGCCAAGCCTGGCTAGGCTAGCCTAAGGCTGTACACAAATATATAAAAAACATCAGTTTCAGTATATGATTCATGAGAACTTGAAATGTATAACGTGTTCCGCCTTTTGGATTATCTTAAGCTGTAATAAGTCAAACATATTAGCACCTTAATTATTTGGTTCAGAATGATATCTTACATATTGCAAGGTCCTGATGATTTGGTTACTATTAGACTCCTTGTGTCGTTGTTTTGTCACTGTATGTTGACATATTCATCAAAGTAAAGATAAGTAATATGGATTCCCAGATACATGTTGGAGCGTTTACAGCAAATTGGTAGAATCACCACCAAGGATTTCGGTTGAGAGACATCAGAAAACCTGTCCTAGCTTTGCAAATATCCTCCATCCCCAATCCCCAATCCTTAGTAACAAGGCTAAAATTTTCAAAACAAATGTTTTATGTGATTTACTTATATATGAAGACGTTCTGGTTGGCATTTGAATCCAATATTCAATTATTAAATTTGATGATGTCTCTCGAAACATCACAATGTTTGACTTATCAATCAAAATTGACAAGAGTGCCCTGGGATAAACATCAAGACAGAAGCCATCGATAAAGATGTTGTATTGATCAGAACTTCGAGGATCCTCATTAATTATTTGTCAAGCGTAAGCAAATCTTAGCCTTGTTAATAACTGTTCACAAGTCGAATGAGCATCCTTAAAAGGGATTTTAAAGGGGTTAATGGATGAGCCATGACTGTAGAATATTAAATTAACCTTGGCGTGATTAAAGGACTAAAAGGGATAAATATAATTTAATAAATAGCCTCAGTATCAAAACGGAAAAATCATCAATATCATAAAAAATGCCAATTTACTTCAATTACTTCAATTTAAAATATGGTTTCCAATCCATTAAGTACATCAAGCATTATCAACGATAGAGGAAAAAGGGAAGATGATAACAGAAGTCTATTAAATAGTTGTGTAAAAATTAATCGAACCTAAAACTGAAAATCATATAACAACAAGTTCATTTTCTTGAAAACAAGAAATTAGAAATGTTCAAACAGTCAAATAAGTTACAAAATACATTGTACACGTTATATATTAATTTGTAAACGATCAGAGAAGTCTAGACAAAATAAACATCAGTTTATACACACTTAGCTGACTAATACAACCCAAATATTTATCATTATCCCGACCAGAAGAAATGTTCAAGCAGTTTAGGAAGCACAGTTACGAAACAAATTATATGCGTTGTCTATGAATTTGTAACTGATCAGAGAAGTCTAGACAAATTAAACATGAGTTTTTACTAACTTCACTGCAAAGATCGACACACAGATTATATATGACACAGACAAAGATCCGCTACTGCAGAACAAAGCGTGATTATAATTAGTCCAATGATTCTTTCCAACCGCCCTAACAAATCAGGGCAGATACACATTTTGACACCCAGCTTCTATGTCGGCAGAGGGAGAAGAATTTCACAGTTAAATGACATAAATGAACAACAATAATGTTTATTTATCTCTACTTTCTATTTGAAAAATTGCATGTGATCATTCCTTTTTAAGAATCTACTACCAATTAAAACATATAACGTATACAAGTTTATATGAAGGTCAAGATCCTTAGAAAGTATTCAGTATGGGGGAAACCAACATCCATTATAATTTGTTTTTATCTGCCTTGTGTGACCATTTTGACGAAGGACCTTTCTAAGATATCCCAGAGATCATTGGTTCATACCTGTTGCTCGGGCTCTATACAGCAGTAAAGGTGATTCATCAGATTTGTACACTCTAAACCTCTCCCTCTAAAATGCAAACTTTGTCATAAATGATTATGGGCCATTGACATATCAGTGATTGATGATTTAAGGCCCAGATAGGAATCAGGAAAGACCATATTGTAAGACACATATTGTTGGAAACAGCAGTTGAAGTCGACGACCATGTAGTGTACTACACATTTGTCATAAGGACTAACAGTTGATTCATTCTAAATTCAGACTTTATCAACATGTTAATGCTAACTAATAGAGGCAGATAAATTTGAAACGAGGTGTATTCAAGGTTGGAGCATTGTGAAAAGCACAAAGCAAAGGCCATTTAGTAGGCTCCTTTATCTAAAAGGGTATGTTAAAATTCGGTTAGTCTAGTAAAGATTTCCACTCCAAGGAATATGATTTTCAACGTCATTTGGATACTGTTTACTTAAAACAATGAATTCTTAAACCAAACCATTGTCATAAGGTAAAATAGGTTGCTAATATATATATATAATCTTGTTTAATCCCTACAAAATTCATTCAAGTCAGATCAAGTCATACAATGCTGATACAGCCTCCGTTTTAATTAACCATGTTTGCTGGATAGAATGGGAGTTCTGCCGCTGTTCTTAGATCATCATTTTGGCTGTGAGAGAAGCGTTGTCATCTGCTAAAGAAAATCAAATGGATTGTAATGCAATTTTTTTCTGCCAGGAAAAACTGCCGGAAACCCCGGATTTGGTCCTATTAGAACAAAGGTAGTTTCAACAGTTGATGATTTGATATACCTCCAAGGGAAGATAATGTACAGATATGATATATTGGACAAAGTGATAAAGGTAACAAGATGTCGTACAGCAAAATTGATATTTAACCTAATTAAAGGCACCTCCATGACAAAAGGTAAAAGTAAGCCTGGTAATACAGAATATAAACGAGGAAGGAACGTTTAATAAACATTGACATAACATAATTGACCTGTATGAATTTGTATGAATCAATTTGTTTCTATCAGTTTTATACTTTTAATGACAAGGAAAAGGAAATAGACACTCCTATTTCTTCTATAACACTTGAGAAGTTATTTTTAAAGTTTCTTTATTTTCAAATATTGACAAAATTTAAGAATGTTATTATGTACAATGCATAAGTCAAGGCACTTCATCCACATTGCATTCAATCCATCCAGCTGTATGAATGAATACCTCGGATAACAGGTGTACATGGATTCGTGCAGCGCGTTGGCAGTCTCGAAAGTACAATGTCAGGGTAATAATGTACAGTGATCAGTTGTACTAGACGTTAAAATTTTATAATTATTATAAGTAGTACTATCACGATGTCTGTACAACAGATGTTTCTTAATGGTAATTATTATCCATATGGGTTAAGATAAGTCATTACATAAATACCCAAAATTTGCATATGTGTTAAAACCATAGCGCTTAATTCATCGGTTCGTTGAGAAATGCCACCTGACAACGGAATGTGGGATAACTTCAACACCTACTAATTCTTAATCGTGAGCAGAGGTAGCACACAAAAGCATGCAACACGTGCAAAGTCATCTTAACTAACAAAGCTGTCAATCAGTGCAACGTGTCAATTCAACTGCCTGATTCTTACGCTATGCAGGTTATTATTTATTTCGAATAAGGAAGTATTGTCAGCTGAAATGTGCATATATCTTATTTAATAGATTAAATCAAAATAGGGATAATTTCGTTTGAATTATGTGAAATTGGTGCTACAATGTTATTCTCTTAACCATGTGCAGGTGATGACACAATATTGCGAATAAACATCATTAATTATTTTAAATTATTAATCAATTATCAAGTAATATGGGGCGAACAAGTCTTCAACATTTTTTTTACATCATATTAAAAAACGTAATACTTTTAAATCCTTTACAATGTGTGTGACCACTAAAAATCATTGAGTTTTACAAGCTTCAACAAGCACTCGGAATGAATTCACACTGCAGAAAGATAAGGAATCCTAGAGGAATCCATAAAACCAGTACAAACACGCCGGAGGATCAGCACATTAAAGTATAGGTATGTCAAGTTCAGATCCTTCTTTGGAGTAATAATCGTTTTTTTCTGAAACAATTACATTTATTTGAATTGTTTTCATTTAGTTGAGTAAGCAATGAAATGTTGTACTTTATTACAGAAAGGAGTTTCTTTTAAAAAAATATTATTATCAGTAAGAGAACTTATAAGAAACGAAAAATATATTGTCTACCAGTTGTTTATCAGAGAATCCCTGTTGCGATCATTTTTAATTGCTGCAAGGCATTACAGAAAATTGATATCTTCCTTAATCAGCGTGTTCCTGGAACGTTTCAGTTCGTAATTGACTTTTATTACGAAAACCTTTATATTGATAATTAGTAAATCGTGAACCTTATCTTATTAATGTGTCTCTATTTCATGTTTATCACGTTTAAAAGCTTAAGGTGCGAACTGTATTTGGGATCAGCATGTGATCACAATTCAAGATTCAGCAAAATATATTTTAGCAAATAATTGATCCGTATGTTAAATTTCTTTAGAGTAGATACTATATCTGGACATTTGAAAGTAAATATTCCTTGTTAACTATGACAAATAGACTTTTGAATTTGGAGTACTAGTATTTGTCCTCCATTTAATTTGGAGCCTGGTGACATTATTTGTAATACATATATAATTACTCATTTGTACACAATTCTTGTTTCTCTATCATCAATCGTGGTTCCATTGGTTGTGATCACAATTCACGTTTC
Source organism: Steromphala cineraria (assembly GCA_916613615.1). Lineage (NCBI taxonomy): Eukaryota > Metazoa > Mollusca > Gastropoda > Trochida > Trochidae > Steromphala > Steromphala cineraria. The sequence continues at coordinate 12,693,289 of OU744730.1, forward strand.
TGCAAAATATATTTTAGCCAATAATTGATCCTTATGATAAAGATCTTAAGAGCAGATACTCTATCTGGACATTGAAATATTCCTTGTTCAGCATGACAAATTGACCTTTGAATAAGGAGTGCTGGTATTTGTCCTCCTTTTAATTATGAGCCTGGGGACAAACATTATGTGTTCTATATGCATTGAATTGTCACTTAGTGAAGGATTGATATTAAGAGTCCCTGTAACAACATTCAACTTTCACACATTAAATACTTAAAGCCATTTATATATAACTGTCTATTTGTTACAATATACACTTTACATTATATATGACTGTGAAGGACTCTTTCCTTGCCCCTATGGCGTCAAAGACTAAAAGCCTTATATTTATTATTTGATGTGGTCCAATACGTTATCTCCATTTTAAGTGGACCTAATTTCTTCAGCTCCAGACGTTTCTAACTAATTGCAAGATATAAAAAATGCAATTTAGGTGTATATCTATTCAAAATATGATCATATCCTGAAGGCCGATTTAGTGTAAAAGCTTTTGTCTGGTTAATAAAGTGTGAGTTTGGGTTTGGTAATGTAAAAACCAGATGAAATAATATCAACTGGAGAAACAAAATAACAATTGAAACTACGCTGTTTTACAGAGTTCTTAGAAAGTCTGCATGTGCTAAAAGGTTAACTTATTAAGTCTACCTTTTATTTACATATGTGCAATATACAACTCAAATGCATGAGATCTCTCAAAATATTGTTTACTCATTTGATATAATTTGTAGATAGTTGTATGATTTAAATTCTTTCTTTACTTTGGCCAAGGGGGCAGGATAGCGCAGTGGTTAGCGCATTTGGCTTTGGATCAAAAGGTCCAATGGTTCGAATCCCACCAGGAGCTCGGCAACTTTGTCTGCAGTAGAGACTGTTCTACACGCAGTAAGGTTTGGGTGCAATTCTACACGGAATTTCAGCGCATTTCATCCCATGATTCGCTAGTTCCAACCGATGCTCGCAGGTTTCACCGCAATGCATAGCCACAATGGTGTTGCAGGCTTTCTCCCCTCAATAAAACTAGCAGCCACGATATAAATGACATAATCTTCAAAGTGGCGTTAAACCCCACATCACCTCACCTCACCTCACCTCAATTTATTTAAACTAGCTTTGATTAACATGTACTCAATATGCATATAAAGTGTTAAGTAATCAACAAAACACTCGAAAAAGAACATGGTTTGAAAATTGGGTGCAAAAGCAATAAGGTTTATTTGACCACCGTTCTTGCATTACAACAGAGAGACAAATGGAGCAAGTTCTACCCTCTCAGGTAGACACCTTACCATTTGAGAACCTCTCGTTGAACCTACTGAGATTTTATTTCGTTCCAAAACACAAATAATCACACACAAATTTGCAAAAGTATCAGATTTTAACAACCAAACACATGGTTGATGTATTAAAAGGAGACAAAATACATATTGATAAAAACGTTTTACATAACTCGGTTTATTTTGTTTAGATATCCCTGGACATTGTTTAACAGCATTATTTTTTAAATGACTGGATCAAATTCACCAGTTTAACTGCCGGTTTTATTGAGTTAAGAGATAACAGATGATTTAGATAGCACAATCGCAGGTTACAGTGACATACATATCCATTAAATTCATTACTCTTACTAATTTTTTGTCAATAACCATTTCCTAGGTTTTAGTAAATACTTATAATAATCAAAGTTTCCTGTCAGAAGAATGAACGTTTTTTCTGATATTTTTACATATTTTCAACAACTACTTATTGGTTGACTTTATATCTGAAATTTACAGCTGCCATAAGATGGAAAGTAGTAAAATATATCATTTTCTTAAACGTTGTGATAAAAAGAAACATAGAAATTGATATGAAAAATATATTGTCAAACACAATCGACAGACAGGTTGAAACTACATATATTAAAGTGTTTCTTTTCTAGCTTTTGTTGAATTACTCTGGAAGTCGGAGGTTGACAGATTTCAAATTAGGCATTGATGCATCTAACTTGGTAACTTTCGGAGTAGTCTTTGAAAGTTCAATTCGGTTCATTTGCATTATTTCAAACTCGATTAAATTTGTCAACACCTGTCAACAAGAGCTTATTTCAACCAAGCAAGCTCAAGCTGATTACACCCAGACAGGCGGCAACCGGTGCTTGAGGTTCTCTGGGTTCATTCAGGAGGAATACCCTGGCGAACATAAGGTACTTACCTTAAAGTCACAGTTCAAATTGCAAGTGAACACTGTATGCAAACATTGTTCAACATGTCATTTTTTATGAAATTTTAAGAATTGTATAAGGATAATATAAAACGTTTAAAGCACTTATTAGATTTGCTGATGTAACTATGGAACTGACAGTAGACGGTTCCATAGTTTTACTGGGTTCATTCATAATAAATGGCGAACATAATAAGGAACTTACCTTAAAGTCACAGTTCTAATGCCACGTGAACACATTTTTTGAATAAATTGACAGGAATATATGCCTTGCTCTCAGCATTATATAAGGATAATATACAATGTTTACAGCCCGTTTTAACTTGACGCTATTTAACTGTCAGGACTCCAGTGATGAAGGAAGGAGGAGGACTACGTGTGCATAGACACGATTTATTCGTGTGGCTAGATATAGATATCTCAACCTGAAATATATGTAAGATAAGTATTAACCCTTTCCCCTTTTTTCACTTGACATCGTACATGTAAATATACATCCCAGCTATTAGGCGTGCAGGAAGTGTCAAGAAAAGAGTGTTATTAATACAGAGTCGTTTTTCTATAAATGATATTAGACTAGATGAGATTAAACTGACCGAGATAAACTAATACATAATACGTGTCAATTCCATAAGAGTACTTTTGGAGCACAGGGGGAACAGTGTAAGATCATAATGAAATAGTGTTACTTTTTAAAATGCGCTGATAAATGAGTATCAAAGTATGTAAGTTCAATGTTTCGTTTCCAAATAATAAACCAACATCTACATTAACTTAAAATGCGGATGAAGGACCTTTCTAAAGGAATGGAGATTATTACCGTATACAATCAGCAAGAAAAGTTACAGAGTTTGTTTCATTGTGTAAACAAGTGCGTACATGTGAGTTGGAAACTGCTTACTGTACGATGACAGGGTTTTAAGTGGCATCTGTTAAGGTAATGGGACTTTCCATTTTATCCCTTATGTATTTAGATTGGGTTTTAAAGGGGCAGTAGCACGTTTTTAGGGGGAATGTAAGGTGATGTCAAGAAATTGAAAATGAATGGTTCCAATTGAAAGACAATGTATTTAAACTAAATGAAACAGTAAAAGATCAAATATATAATGTTAAGTTTAGCAATGCGATTCCTTTTCTTACACAAAATGAATTAAAGGTGTTCACACAAAAATGGCTGCCAATGGATTTTATGTGTATCTTTATAATTTGTTCTCGGACTATGGGTGATTGGTTTGTGTAATGAAATTTTTGACACTATCAAAGTGATGCCTTTAGCATTAACGTATAATTATCAGTGAAAAATTTAAAATATAAAATTGTCAAAAAACGTGCTACTGCCCCTTTAAACCTTTAAACGACTCTGTTTTCCATTCAGCCAAGCCAAGCTAGGCTAGCCCAAGGCTGTACAAAAATATATAAAAAACATCAGTTTCAGGATATGATTCATGAGAACTTGAAATTTATTACGTATTCCGCCTTTTGGATTATCTTTAGCTGTAATAAGTCAAACATATTAGCACCTTAATTATTTGGTTCAGAATGATATCTTACATATTGCAAGGTCCTAATGATTTGTTTACTATTAGACTCCTTGTGTCGTTTTTTTGTCACTGTATGTTTACATATTCATCAAAGTAAAGATAAGTAATATGGATTTCCAGATACATGTTGGAGCGTTAACAGCAAATTGGTAGAATCACCACCAAGGATTTCGGTTGAGAGATATTAGAAAACCTGTCCTAGCTTTGCAAATATCCTCCATCCCCAATCCCCAATCCTTAGTAACAAGGCTAAAATTTTCAAAACAAATGTTTTATGTGATTTACTTATATATGAATACGTTCTGGTTGGCATTTGAATCCAATATTCAATTATCAAATTTGATGATGTCTCTCGAAACATCACAATGTTTGACTTATCAATCAAAATTGACAAGAGTGCCCTGGGATAAACATCAAGACAGAAGCCATCGATACAGATGTTGTATTGATCAGAACTTCGAGGATCCTCATTAATTATTTGTCAAGCGTAAGCAAATCTTAGCCTTGTTAATAACTGTTCACAAGTCGAATGAGCATCCTTAAAAAGGATTTTAAAGGGGTTAATGGATGAGCCATGACTGTAGAATATTAAATTAACCTTGGCGTGATTAAAGGACTAAAAGGGATAAATGTAATTTAATAAATAGCCTCAGTATCAAAACGGAAAAATCATCAATATCATAAAAAATGCCAATTTACTTCAATTTAAAATATGGTTTCCAATCCATTAAGTACATCAAGCATTATCAACGATAGAGGAAAAAGGGAAGATGATAACAGAAGTCTATTAAATAGTTGTGAAAAATTAATCGAACCTAAAACTGAAAATCATATTACAACAAGTTCATTTTCCTGAAAACAAGAAATTAGAAATGTTCAAGCAGTCAAAGAAGTTACAAAATACATTGGACACGTTATCTATTAATTTGGAAACGATCAGAGAAGTCTAGACAAAATAAACATCAGTTTATACACACTTAGCTGACTAGTACAACACAAATATTTATCATTATCCCGACCAGAAGAATTGTTCAAACAGTTTAGGAAGCACAGTTACGAAACAAATTATATGCGTTGTCTATGAATTTGTAACTGATCAGAGAAGTCTAGACAAAATAAACATTAGTTTATACTAACTTCGCTGCAGAGATCGACACACAGATTATATATGACACAGACAAAGATCCGCTACTGCAGAACAAAGCGTGATTATAATTAGTCCAATGATTCTTTCCAACCGCCCTAACAAATCAGGGCAGATACACATTTTGACACCTAGCTTCTATGTCGGCAGAGGGAGAAGAATTTCACAGTTAAATGACATAAATGAACATACAACAACAATAATGTTTATTTATCTCTACTTTCTATTTGAAAAATTGCATGTGATCATTCCTTTTTAAGAATCTACTACCAATTAAAACATATAACGTATACACGTTTATATAAAGGTCAAGATCCTTAGAAAGTATTCAGTATGGGGGAAACCAACATCCATTATAATTTGTTTTTATCTGCCTTGTGTGACCATTTTGATGAAGGACCTTTTCTTCTTTCCAACTGCCCTAACAAATCAGGGCAGATACACATTTTGACACCCAGCTTGTATGTCGGCAGAGGGAGAAGAATTTACAGTTAAATGAAATAAATGAACATACAACAACAATAATGTTTATTTATCTCTACTTTCTATTTGAAAAATTGCATGTGATCATTCCTTTTTAAGAATCTACTACCAATTAAAACAAATAACGTATACAAGTTTATATGAAGGTCAAGATCCTTAGAAAGTATTCAGTATGGGGGTAACCAACATCCATTATAATTTGTTTTTATCTGCCTTGTGTGACCATTTTGACGAAGGACCTTTCTAAGATATCCCAGAGATCATTGGTTCATACCTGTTGCTCGGGCTCTATACAGCAGTAAAGGTGATTCATCAGATTCGACCACTCTAAACCTCTCCATCTAAAATGCAAAATTTGTCATAAATGATTATGGGCCATTGACACATCAGTGATTGATGGTATACATGCTTAAGGATCAACAGGGATGCTATTTACCTCTATATTCAGATTCTTATCTTAAGCCTCGGCATTTAAGGCCCAGATAGGAATTAAGAAAGACCATATTGTAAGACACATATTGTTGGAAACAGCAGTTGAAGTCGACGACCATGTAGTGTACTACACATTTGTCATAAGGACTAACAGTTGACTCATTCTGAATTCAGACTTTATCAACATGTTAATGCTAACTAATAGAGGCAGATAAATTTGAAATTAGCTGTATTCAAGGTTGGAGCATTGTGAAAAGCACAACGCAAAGGCCATTTAATAGGCTCCTCTATCGAAAAGGGTCTGTTAAAACTCGGTTAGTATAGTAAAGATTTCCAGTCCCAGGAACATGATTCTCAGCGTTATTTGGATATTGGTTACTGTTTACTTAAACCAAAACCATTTTCATAAGGGAAAATAGGTTGCTAATATATATCTATAATCTTGTTTAATCCCTACACAATTCATACAAGTCAGATCAAGTCATGCAATTTTGGCTGTGAGAGAAGCGTTGTCATCTGGTATAGAAAATCAAATGGATTGTAATGCATTTTTTTGTCTGCCAGGAGAAACTGCCGGAAACCCCGGATTTGGTCCTATTAAACAAAGGTAGTTTCAACAGTTGATAATTTGATATACCTCCATGGGAAGATATTGTACAGAGATATGATATATTTGACAAAGTGATAAAGATAACAAGATCTCATACAGCCAAATTGATAATTAACCTATTTAAAGGCACCTCCATGACCACAGGTAAAAGTAAGCCTGGTAATACAGAATAAAAACGAGGAAGGAACTATTAAGAAACATTGACATGACATGATTGACCTGTCTGTTAGTCGTTTATATTGCTATATAAAAATTCATATTGTCGGAAATAAACTTTGTATGAATCAATTGTTTCCATTAGTTTTATACTTTAAATAAAAGTGAAAAGGAAAAAAACACTCCCATCTCTTCTATAGAGCTTACATGCTCCTGGTAGGGTCACCCAAGCTGGACAGGTCGACGGGTAGAAGCCAGACCAAATTTGAGTCCTTCTAAAACCTGCTTTCTATCTCTTACTATGCCTTTCTTTCCGTCTTTTCCCTCATCCTTTCGATCCCTTTCTCCCTGATCTGTCTACTCTCTTTTGGATGGCAACATCCACGTGTTTAATAACTGAAATATTGTTCAAAACACGTTAAACATCATCTCACTCACTCACTCTCTTCTATAACACTTGAGATATTATTAAAGGGGCAGTAGCACGTTTTTTGATAATTTTATATTTTAAATTTTACAATGATAATTGTACGTTTATGCCTAATTTATTATTTTGATTGCGTCAAAAATCTTATTTCACAAGCCATTTATCCACAATCAGAGGACAAAGTATTAAGAGTAACTTAAAATCCATTGGCGGCCATTTTGTGTGAACATTCATTTTGCGTACGAAAAACTAATCGCATGGCTAAACTTTTCATTATATATTTGAATTATCACTGCTTCATTGAGTTAAATTACATTGTATTTCAATTGGAACCATTAATTTTCATTTTCCTGACATCACCTCATATCACCCCTAAAAACGTGCTACTGCCCCTTTAAAGTATCTTTATATTCACAAATTGACAAAATTTAAAAAAGAAATTATGTACAATGTATAAGTCAAGGCACTTCATCCACATTGCATTCAATCCACCCAACTGTATGAATGAATACCTGGTATAACAGGTGTACATGGCTTCGTGCAGCACTTTGGCAGCTTCGAAAGTTCAATTCCGTCAGAGTTATAAAGGACATTGTACCGTCATAGAGCAGATGTTTATAATTGATAATTATTATCCATATGTGTCAAAATAAGTCATTACATAAATACCGAACATTTGCATATCTGTGATAAACCCGGGCGCTTAATTCATCGGTCCGTTAAGAAAACCAGTAGACATCGGAATGTGCATTCTCGATTATCCAGAGTTTACGTTCCGATTATAGCTCCACTAACCTCTGGAACCAATATAGTCTCAATGCGATTCACAAATTACCTACCCTTAGTGGCATATTGTCCAATGAGGTATCTACGCTGCCTTCAGCAGCGTACCAATCACATGACTTCTTTCATGACACCCCCACCCCCCCACCCGCTTCGTCAATAAACAGAAATGACATCCCAAGAGATGGAATTCAAGACTGTATTTTAGTGTTTTTGTCTATCAAAACGGGTGGGGTATATCAATTGTTACCTAGCATTCCGAGTTTTCGTCAAGAGAATACTTCTAGACTGTAATTGTTTTTATCGCATGGCCTTTGATTTTATTTATGAAATAGTGAGTGAGTTGGGGTTTAACGTGATGTCAGCAGTATTCCAGCTATAAAACATGCTGCCATCTAAATTTAAGAGAGTTGGCAGATCCGATGCAACTAAGGGGAGGTAATTTATGAATCGCATTGAGCCCATATTATCGGAACGTGACAACTTTAAGACCTACTTATGGTTGAGCTTGAGCAGAGGCAGCACGGAAATTGCATGATACACATAGTCATTTAAACTAACACAGCTGTCAATCATGTCAATCATTGCAACGTGCCAATTCATCTGCCTGATTCTTACGCTATGTACGTTGACTTCGAATAAGGAAGTATTGTCGGCTGAAATTGTGCATATCTCTTAATAAATAGATTAAATCAAAATAGTGATAATTTCGTTTGAATTATGTAAAATTGGCGCTGCATAGTTATTCTCTTAGTCATGCACAAGTGTTGACACGATATTTATTATTAATTAATTTTAATTAATTAATCATTTATCAAAATAACGGAGCAATCAAGGCTTCATAATGACAATGTTTGGAATGTTAACATCATCAAAAACACTAAATACCTTTAAATCTTTGACATTAAAAATCTTTGAAAGAATGTAACAAGCTTCAAAAGCACTCGTAGTGACTTCACACTGCAGAAGGATTAGGAATCACAAATCCATAAAACCAGTACAGACATGCCGGAGGATGAGCACATTGAGGTATAGGTACAGATGCTTCTTAGGAGTAATAATCGTATTTTTCTGAATCAATTACATTTATTTGAATTGTTTTCATTTAGTTGAGTAAGAGATGGAATGCTGTTCTTTATTACAGAAAGGATTTGCTTCTTAAAAAATATTATTATCAGCAATTTATAAGAAACGAAAAATGTAAAGTCTACCAGTTGTTTATCAGAGAATCCCTGTTGAGATCGTTTTTAATTGCTGCAAGTCATTACAGAAAATTGATATCTTCTTTAATCATCGTGTTCCTGGAACGTTGCAGTTCGTATTCGACTTTTATTACGAAAACCTTGATATTGATATTAGTGAATCGTGAATTTTATCTTATTAATTTGTCTCCATTTCATGTTTATCACGTTTAAAAGCTTAAGATAGGAACTGTATTTAGAAACAGCGAAGTATCAGCATACATTATATAGCTTCTTTTTCATGAGCAGTCTTAATCTACATGGGTCGGAATAGCGCAATGGTAAGCATTAGAGGTTAGGCTTACGATCAAGCGATCAAGGGTTCGAATCCCGCCAGGGGATCGGCAATGTTATTTTTTCTTCACTAGTAAGGATTGGGTGCAATGCTACACTGAAGTTCAGTGCAGCACCATCCATTATTTACTAGTTCCAGTCGATGCTTGCAGGTATCATCGCAATGCATAGACACTTTGGTGTTGCGGGATTTCTTCCTGCAATACTATCATATGTGATATAAGTGAGGTATTCTTTAAAGCGTCGTCAAGCCCAACATCACCTTACCTTTCATTACTTTTCTAAATGGTAGTCAGTCGTTATATATTATATGCCAGGAAGCAAACAATGGTTTTTCGGGATAATAAAAAAGAGAAATTAAAGTCAACATATACCAAAACTATCAATCTAAGAACACTGAAAACTGATATATTTTATAAGAATATTTCATAAGATAAAAATATGATAAGCTAAGAAAATACTTCATTACCTATAAAGTAATTCGTTGTACATTGACAAAGTCAATGTACAAACTTACAAAGAATAAAATATATGTTATAAACAATGAATTACTGTAGATTTGAAATAAAAGTATCATTTTCATCCAAAATTGTATGTAAACAACATGATAGTATTTTGTTACAAAAACAATAATTATTACAGTCAATTATATCCCGGACCATTTTCTTGTTAACCTATAAAAATCTTTGTGTGATGTTTTCTTACTGATTAATCATGATGCCTGATGCCTGATGCCCATAATTTTTTATTCTTTTAATGTTTTCAAATAAAACTAAAATTATTTTTATATATGTTTTAGATCATTATTGTGTTTACTATGTATATTTTCAAACAATATCAGAAACTATTTAAGCATCTTCCAAACTGAGTTGCAACTTGGCGACTTTACATGTAGACAAGGATAACGTGTATTTTATAAGTTGCAACAGATATGTCTCCTTGAGGATTGGGTAAAAAGTGACAGTTTATGATTTGTTTTAAAATGACATTTATTATTCCAGAAATCGTATTTACTTCATCAAATAAGTTTAAAGACATGGAGTATCAAGAGGGAGTTTGATACAAAACACTTGTATGAAACATATATATCATTGAATATCGATCCACGAAACAAATTTAAGACCAATTATCTGAAACTAATAAATGTCGGAACATACATTAGAAAAGGATGTATCCTTCTTCTTAAGATATCTTAGCGATTTCTATTTCTTGACATGTACATTCTTTTCTAAATAGAACATCTTACTTCCTTTATTAATAAATTTGACACTGAATATACTAATGGATGTCTTTTGAATTAAACATTTGAAAAAATATCAGTTTTATCAAGACCAAAGAAAACGATTTAAGCCGACAAATTAGAGATCGATCGGCTTTTTTAGGCTTCTCGGTCATGTCAACATCTTTAACATTGTAGAGATCAAATAGGTTGATGATTAGCGACAGGTCTGCTATACTTCCGCTTTGAAATGACATAGTGAGTCCGGAGTTCTCCTATTAGTCTGTACGTTCTGATAATGAGACATAAATCTAGATCAGTTTCAAAAGCCATGACAGATGAGTGTAAGCGTCATTACTCATTTTTATACACTTTTTTTGTTTATCATCAAGCATGGTTCCATTGGTTGTGATCACAATTCAAGATTCTGCAAAAAATATTTATATTTCTTCAGAGTACATACTAAAACTGGACTGTAAACACATGACTATTGAATAAGGAGTATATACAAGGTGTTGGTACTTTTCTTCCATTTAATTTGGAGCCTGGTGAGAAACATTATTTGCACTATATGCACGGAATTGATATTTATATTAATTTATATACCACGGAATGATATTTGGAGTCGCTGTAACAATATTCAACTTTCACACATAAAATACTAGGCATTTATATATAACTGTTTATTTGTTACAATATACACTTTACATTATATATGACTGTAAAGGACCTGAGCGTCCCTCCAAAAGATAAAGGAAAGAGTATAGCGTTGGGTATCATCTTCGCTCTTAAACGTTCTGCAAGAGTAAGGATGTTTTCGTGAGTCGAAATATTACAAGTAGACGTGGGGAATCAGTTTGTGGCAGGTATTATTTTAAAAGGTGTGTGTTAAAGTTATTACAAGAAAACGTTGGAAACAGTTGATTGCTCGTTTATCAAGTCAAGTCGTGTTCTTATCACTTAATTACTCTCAGTTCAAAGTGGTCACTTGCACTGAACGAAGGACCAACAATCAATTATTTACCCTTGAACAACCCCCCCCCCCCCCCCCCCCCTTCTCAAACTGAACTCATTATTTTCTTTACAGGGTGTATAGCAAGCAGTGAATCCGCTATCAAACCAGATTACAAAGATTAAAAAATGTATAAGCTGGGAGAAACAATTGAATACTAATATATTGACATCCATTATGTGTTCTTATACGAATTTGAGTCCTTACCAACCAGATTCAGGTGTTCGCGCAGAGCAACGGAAACATGTTTTAAAAGAACATAGGTAATCATCATAGGTTTATATTTCATGGGCATTATGTATTATTACTGATAGCTATCAATACATTCTGTTGTGTTTTACATTAGTAGAACCTTACTTACCTAGATTTCAGAGTATTTTAAGACATCTGCAAATGAGTTTTAAATATAGCGGCATGTCCGTTTGTGTTTCAGGCATAGTGTCTTATCTATATGTATAACTCGCCATCAGCGTTAGTATGGATATGTCATTTGATGACATACGAACTTTGCAATATTCCACAATAAGTTGGGAGTTCTATCTGTCAAAAAAAGTATGTGCTAATATTTACAAACATTAAACAAAAAACTAAAGTTGTCAGGTTTTAAATACCAGTTTCAGAATTCTGTATTTTGTCCTACATTATAGTGTGTAAAGGCAACAAGTCAACGAATTCTTGAAAAAAGCTTTTGTGTTTTTCAAATTACTTATATTATTTCTTGGAGAAAACACCAACTGAAAGAGCCACAAGAGACAGAATTTATTTCAAGTGAATCAGTAGTCTCATTCTCTCCTTACAGAGGTAGATAAAAAGTCAATAGTTGATCTAGGCTCTGTTCAAATTACCCGAGTTTGTGGGTTAGAAAGGAAGAAGCCTGATTTGATGCAATCGAGGTAAGTTTGGCAAACAACGATAAAAAGAAATTCGAAAAATAATTTTTGCTAATAAATCTTGTCAAAGGCCTTGTTTTCATTGACTGAAATGTTTCAAATGGCTTATGGTGCATATTTTATCAGAAACCATCAGAAAACCATTGTGTTGGTCTTATTCGAGCCAAAATATGATCAATCTGGCACTATCAAAATACACTAAGACTGCCGAGACAGAACTTAGCTCTTCAAGACTTCCTCTTTGACCTTCACAGTGTTTGACCTCTTCGTACATTTTCTTCAAACATATACACTCACTTATTCATCATCAACATTACGACATTTCACATGATATTCAATATTTAAGGCATTGCAGAAAATTCACAATAGCGACTTACATCAGAAATGACATCATTCAACAGAGAAGACTATGTCTTGACGACCTAATTCAATGACATCATTGTACCACATAAACATTACGTCATGTTCTTCTTTGGATCATTTCTCTGTGTTGATTTCATTTCACAAATAACAAGCAAGAGACAAGAACTTTGTAAATAAGCACTGTTTCTCTTTTTGTGGCCACTCAAATAGATACTAGTCAGTTAGCAAGGTCATACTACACATGGCTAACCTAGTCTTACTAGAAATCATGGCACACGATACATATAGCCAACATGGACCTACTAGATATGGTCATATACTGGATATTTTCACTCTCATTGGTGCGTTTAAGTTTCAGTTTAAGTTTCATGGCAACCTGGACCTAAATGTACCAGATATGATCATTTACTGCATATCTGTCTCTCACTGATGCATTTAAATCGAGCCAATATTCCATCACCGATATTCGTCAAAGACTTCTTGAATTTTTACCATGAATTTTCAATTGGTGATAAAATATTAGATGGCATATCCCTAAAAAATCAGTTTAAGTCGAGCCAATATTGCCTCTAATCAATAACTGGACAATCGATATAGACTTTTGGAATTGTTAACATGACGTTTTGAAATAGTGATAAAAAATAGATGACATATCATGTACGAATCAGATCACGAGCTTATGAATTGCCTTGATTATTGTTACAGTCACTACACTTATCATTCTGTGATATTGATTCAGTAAGTGAAGTTTATCTTGTGGAAATCAAGTATGCACATAATGAAAATACGGATTTGTTATCAGGCTTCAAATTAAATGATAAATGAATACCAACACAGTGTTTATACTCCTTAATCAAATTGCATTTTGTCATGATAAAGAATAAATAATTACTTTCAAATGGTGAGTTTCTACTGTGAAGAAGTATAACGAACGGATCAACTATTGGCTAAAGTGAAATATATTTTATACCACGATTGATGATGTAAACTAAAATCAAAAAGAAACGCCCCCTCTGTATTTGATTCTCGATTCTCGATAGAACAAAAAATATAACAACACGAAATTTGTGTACCTTAACCACTGCATTTTGCACGTTTAAAGGGGCAGTAGCACGTTTTTTGATAATTTTATATTTTAAAATTTTCAAAGACAATTGTAAGTTAATGTTAAATGTATTATTTTGATAGTGTCCAAAATCTCGTAACACAAATCAATCATCCATAGTCAGAGGACAAAGTATGAAGTACTAAAATCCATTGGCGGCCATTTTTTTGTGAACACCTTTAATTCATTTTGTGTAAGAAAAAGGAATCGCATGGCTAAACTTTACGTTATAAATTTGAATTATTACTGCTCCATTTAGTTTAAATACATTGTTTTTCAATTGGAACCATTAATTTTCATTTTCCTGACATCACCTTATATTCCCCCTACAAACGTGCTACTGCCCCTTTAAGATGTGTTTCTTCAGATAGTGCCTTGGCATATATAAGAATGGTGTCATTTTTTAATTATCTTTCGTGATTTTTTGTGTGTGCGTAAAAACAAAAGGGGCCCTTCCTTTTGGTTTTAGTTTACTATCAGAATCGTGTATAACTGAGTAATGGCTCTGAACTCATCTGCCATGGTTTTGGAACTGATGTATGAATATGTCTCATTATCAGAAATGGAGACTTATATGACTAAAAGTACAATTTCGAATCCAGTATGTCATTTTGAAGGGGAACCATAGCAGACCTGTCACTTGACATCCATCTTTTTTATTTTTACAATGTTTCAAATATTGCTTTGAGGGAAAAACCTTGAATTTGCCGATTCAACTTTGTGCGTGTGTGCTTAAATCTATTTGTATGTCTTTGATGCTTAGATAATTTGATAAATACGTCTGCACTGGTTCATTTAGTATTGAGTGACATGTGATTACTTCATAAACTTGTATGTTTTATTAATATAATTCCTTTATTGGACATTACGTTACTTTGCATTGTTATGTAAGGGATATATGTGAATATTGCAATACTTTATGCAGTAGTATTTTCAATGTGGTAAAATTCGTTCATTCTTATTTTATACCTTATCACTTCTAATAATGTATAGACAAATCCAGAGGCACCGAGTGCCCCATTCTGAAAGTGTGGTAATTTTGGGCCATTCCTTCGTCAAGTGACTTGAGAGGGATATTGGTTTTGGTATTGGTCGACTTCATTATCAGTTTGGCTTTTGGAACAGAAGCGTTATTTTTTTGGGGATCGGGGGTCTAACGTAAGATAAACTTAAAAGGGATTTCATGGGGGGAATGTTGGGAGATTTTGACTATCTCATAACCGGGTTAAACCCCGAAATTCTGGTAGTACAGCTAGGTGGGAATGACTTGTGGGCTGCTGATGCTGACCCGGTGAAGATTGCCGGTGAGTTCGAAGATTTCTTCTTCCACTTGAAAGAGAAATTCAACATTTCAAAATTCATTCATTTTCAAAACTATTTATCTGTGAGGAATTTCCCAGGTTTACTCATAGGACAACAGATAGCGGGTACGAAGAGAAAAGGCGGCAATTTAACCAGTATCTAAAAGTTATGTTGCCTGAACGGGGAATGTTTTTTTTTGGAACATAAAAAATTCTCGAATTCTTCCCTCTCTCTGTTCCGTCCCGATGGCGTACATTTGTCCCAGGACGGTACCTACAATTGTACCGCAGTTTGCGGGGGTGTATTATCAATGTTTCAGATTAACCCAGATGTGATCTCCCTCATAGATAAAACTGATCAAGTGGTGAGCACGTATTCAGTTATGCCAGCATTCACGTTTACCTATAACTTATCAAGCAGCGCTCGCTCTCCTTTGTATTGCCTACAAATGTCCCCATTATCCCTGGTAGTAACTGTCAGTGTATACACATAATGTTACAATACTCATGTTGT
The DNA here is from genome assembly GCA_916613615.1 of Steromphala cineraria. NCBI lineage: Eukaryota > Metazoa > Mollusca > Gastropoda > Trochida > Trochidae > Steromphala > Steromphala cineraria. Next base: position 12,709,045 of record OU744730.1, read on the forward strand.
TATCATTAAAACAGTATATGTGCAACGATAAAACCTTGAACATATTTATCTTTGTTTGGAAGGCGTTGTGCCTTAATTTTGTAACATAATTTATTGAGCCGACATCTATATCCGGCTCTCTGAATCTCATATGTTCACTGCACATTACTTATTGCTAGGTGGGTCGTGTTATTTCATGTTCATGCCATAATTATGCCTTGTTATGTAAATCCCGCTTTAACTTTCTTCCATATAGTGTTCGATATCTTTTACCTCGGTGCTATTTACGGTATAGTACTTGGCGGGTTAAAATTATGAATCAAGGTGGCGTCTCAACATGTCATGATGTGTATAACTGGTAAATCATGTCTGATGCCAATGTTGCCTTGTTATTTATTATATCCGATCTGTAATTGATACGTTCGTTCCTATATTGGTTGATTAGACAAGTGTGTGTACTATCTTAGGTATAGTACGTGCGGGTCTTGTAAATCAGGGCGGCTTTATAACATGTCTTGTAATTCCCACTACTAATTTTTTGGTTTTGTCCCACATTTTATCAACTAAAGCTTCTGCTTAGTGCTTGATTATACATTTCATTGAAATGAACGTTTCACTACTGTTTAAACGTATAGCTAGGCTACATTAAATGAATAGAGATGCGTTTCTTTCCTGCGATTTATTATTACTAGATCTTGGAAATGCCCCGTCAATCACGGAGCAAGAAACGGGGTGGCGGTCAACGATGCTGAAGTGCCACCCGTGACAGAAAATTCGTCAGGTCCTTCTAACAAGAGACCCAAGAGGCAGCGAGTACAGCGCTGGAAGGCTTCATCACAGCTCCTTCCGACAGTCTGTCTCAACCGGAATTCGCGCAAGTTCAACAGGCCCCAGCATTCAATGTGGACGACGGTGAGGCAATCATTAATCCCTTTGCCGTACTGAGTCCCGTGACTGTCTCTTTGAGCAATCATGACTTACAACAATTTAAATCGGGTTCAATTCCGTTAGATACCGGGGATGCAGATAAAGTGAAATCTAAAATATGGGATAGAGATTACGTAGAATTGTCCACTCTGTTAGGCGACGATGGCAAATCGCAAAAGTTGTTGATAACAGTGCAGGGTCAATCTATTTGTTTTCCTGGCCCCGCTAAAAGCATAGCTTTGTCTATAGACAGATGGCTCACCGCCTTCCACATTTATATGGCAATATATGTTCATAAATATCCAGAAGAGAGACAAGCTATGTTGAAGTATATCAGGTTTTATCAGAGATTTGAACCAAAAAGGACGAAACTGGCATTCATACGATGTCAATTTTAGAACATTACGTGTCAGCAACAATTTGCATTGGGATACGGTCCATTGGGAGCTGTGGTTTCAATCTGTAACTTTCGGGAAGGGCAGTCAAATTTCCCTAGAATTAGGTCACAGTGCAATCAAATGTAATCATAAAGGCAAAGACCTCCTTCCCTCTCAAAAGCGAACAAAAATGTCTCCCTACCCCAATAAACGCAGATATATTGGAATACTGGTTATGACCCCCAGTTATCGACCTACCTAGTTCAGGGCTTTAGAAATGGTTTTAAATTAGACTATGTTGGGGGGAAGTTAATTTCTTCGGAGTATACAAAATGTACTCTCCAAAGTGCTAAAACGACCCAGAGGCCGTTCAGACAAAACTGAATAAAGATTTGGTAGCAGGTAGGATAGCAGGACCGTTTAAACACGGCCCCTTGGAAAACCTACACTTGTCTCCGTTAGAGCTGTGTCCTAAGAAAGTTCCAGGCCAATATAGAATGATTCATAACTTATCCTTCCCTGCGGGAAATTCAATTAATGAGTGAGTGAGTGAGTTGGTGTTTAACGTGTTTTGAACAATATTTCAGTTATTAAACACGTGGATGTTGCCATCCAAAAGAGAGTAGATAGATCAGGGAGAAAGGATGAGAGAAAAGACGGAAAGAAAGACATAGTGAGAGATAGACGGTATACCTCAAGCGGCCAGCCGGGTACAATATACCTCATTAGACGAGGCCATGGATATTATAGTAAACAAGATGTGTTTGTGAAACACGAATGCCCCCGGATGCATGCTGCTCGCTGTGTCAAGGTCAAGGTCACAAGGTCAAATGTCATGGTGTCATCTGAAAGGTCTCATCACAAGGGATCCATATGTCAAGTATCAAAGAGCTAGCTCTGACCAATCAAAAGTTATGACCAAGGTTAAAGTTTTTGTGGACAGACGGACGGACGGACGGAAAATGTCAAATATCATGGTGTCATCTGAAAGGTCTCATCACAAGGGATACACATGTCAAGTATCAAAGACCTAGCACTGACAGTATAGAAACTATAGCCAAGGTTAAAGTTTTCGGAAAAGGCTCGCTGTGTCAAGGTCAAGGTCAAATGTCATGGTGTCATCTGAAAGGTCTCATCACTAGAGATCCATATGTCAAGTATCAAAGAGCTAGCTCTGACCAATCAAAAGTTATGACCAAGGTTAAAGTTTTTGTGGACAAACGGACAGACAGACAGACAGACGGACGGACAGACGGACAGGTGAAAAACAATATACCCCCGGAATCTCCGATTCGGGGGCATAAAAAAGGCATGGGTTGTCAATTGGCGAAAACAGATATACAATCAGCATTTAGAATCATGCCCATCCATCCTTATGATTATCATCTGCTGGGATTTAAGTGGAACGGGGAATTTTTCTATGACAAATGTCTGCCTATGGGGGGGGGGGGGGGATCCTCTTCGTGTCAAATTTTTTAGAAATTCAGTACGGCCATGAATTGGATTGCTACTCAGAAATTAGGTATAGAGCATATGCTTCATATTTTGGATGATTTCCTGATAATTGCAAGGGATGGGGAAAACTGTCATACTCAATTGAATTCATTTTTGGAATTGTGCAAGGATATCGGGGTGCCTATGGCGAAGGATAAGACTTTTGGTCCGTCTACATGTTTACAATTCCTCGGCATAGAACTAGATAGCTTGACAATGGAGGCACGACTTCCCGGGGATAAGTTGTGTAAGGCACGGGAGAGCGTCCTCGCTGTATACAAGAAGAGGAAAGTCAAACTCAGTATGCTTCAATCTCTTCTAGGTTACTTAAACTTTACCTGTAAGGTGATCCTGCCAGGCAGAGCATTTTGCGTAGGTTGTTTGATTTGACTTGCGGGGTGCGTAAGCCACATCATAGAATACGGCTCAACAAAGAAGCAAGAGCTGACTTGGGGTTATGGCTGAATTTCATAAGCAAACATAACGGGAAATCGATATTGCTAAAACGAATGTGGCAATCGAACACCTCCCTCCATTTGTTTACCGATGCAGCTGCATCCGTCGGTTTTTGCGTGGTATTCAAATCAAAGTGGTTGTTTGGCATTTGACCGGAGAATTGGAAATCATTTTTAAAACATTACTCTCTTAGAACTTTTTCCGATCATGTTGGCCGTAAATCTTTGGTGCGCGGAATTGAGGGACAGGTGCATCGTATTTCACACAGACAACATGGCCTTAGTGTATATCATTAACAAGCAATCATCTAAAGATCCCATGGTTATGTCAGTCATTAGGGTTTTGATTTTAACTTGTATGGAATACAATATCCAGTTCAGAGCAGAGCACGTGCCGGTTCGTTTCAACACTTCAGCAGATCTGCTTTCTCGGTTACAGATCACATTACTGCAGATAAAGTCCAAAACGCAAATTCCACTATTCCTTCTCCCAGACAACTTTTGTTTCACGTAGGCACTTTGTTGGGGGCAGCACTCAGTGTTAATAGTCAGGCAAGGTATGCTAGAGCATGGGAACTATTTGTTGAGTTCTGTAGAACTTGTTTAAAGAAGGAACCTGAGTTACCGATAGCAGCAGCTGATTGGTCACTTTTTGTGGCATACATGTTTCATAGGGGATTATCCCCAGCAACGATGAAAACTTACATATCTGCCCTCGGTTACATACACAAAATACGCGGTATGAACGATCAGTCAATTTCTTTTGTTGTGCAAAAATTGCTGCAAGGAGCTAGTCGCTTGCAAGGTCGTGTTGAAAATAGATTGCCCATCACTGAGGAGACTTTGGTCAGTATGATAAGAGCAATAAGCGTGGTCATCAGTAACCCGTTTGAGCAGATATTGTTTAGGGCAATGTTCCTTACAGCTTTTCATGGGTTTTTCCGTATCGGGGAGCTTACCGTGCAGCGTCAGGGATTGGTATCGTCTTTGCATGTGCAAGATGTATCATTCTCCGATGATGCAGCGCGTATCAACATTTCCAAGTTTAAGCACAATTCTTCTAATTCAACAAAAGTTGTTATTTTGGAACGCTCAAACGATCAGATTTGTCCGGCCACAGCGCTAGGAGAATACCTAAAGGTAAGGACTCTGACAACTGGGCCGCTTTTTTGTGACCGAAACTTCCGGCCCATCTCGAGATCAAAATTCAATCAAACCTTAACGAGCGTTCTTAAATTCATCCGTTTAGATTCCTCACGTTACAAAGGGCATAGCTTTATAATTAGCGATGCAAGTTCAGCAGCTCGGAGAGGCTGGTCTGAGGCTAGAATTAGACAAAGAGGGCGCTGGAATTCGGATGCCTTTAAAACATACATACGGGGGCATTTGTAAATCAAAATGCTGCTATCGGTACGACAACTCACCTATCAAAATAAGGGGATCAGTTAGTTGCTTACTATAAGGTAAGATGGTTTTCAATTATTTTTCGCATGTGCAAAAATGGCTGAAATTTCATTGTTATTGGTGTTTCACGAGTTTCTATTCGCATGTGCAATAGGAGTTCGGGTTACAGCTTCGTTTTAGCCTTAATAGTAATGTTATATTAGGAGTCTGATGGTAATCTATCTTCCCTTTCGGGAAAACTCTAAATATGTTATGACAGTTTTATTTACTTTGTCATTGTAGTTCAAATAGTTCCTCATATATATATAACTTGTGACTTAGTTCCAATATCGGGACAAGCTTTCTGCTGTGTGCTTTTGGTTTCAGGCCACAGCTGCCAATATCCAGGAACTGAACTGAATTCACGCACGGCCGTGCGAGTACAGACACTGACAGTCATTCGCGGAAGTCTGTGGACTTCGATTAGGTGAAAAATGTGCTTAATATGTAAACATTTTGCTTAATAAAGTGTTCGAAGATTCCCTTAAAGGAGGGGCACTTCAAGGCATCTAGACCCACAGGTTAGTTGGTATAATTAATAGCCCATGTATGTGGAGAAACTTGGGTAATATAAGACGTCATCACATTGTATATCATTAAATGTTTTAGACAATTCAATTCTGAGGAGGTTGGCTTGCTTTATGAGTGCGCGTTTTACCTAAGGCTGTCGTCGGGTGGGGTATAGTGTTCCCCTATTTTGGCGCTAATTTACCCCCTTCTTTGGGGAATAAATTTGTCAATAACCTTTTTTAAATGTTCAAGTTCAAAATGGTAAATATTACATATTTACTCATATTATATATTGTTATAAGTGCCACTTGAAGGCGGTATTCATTCCATATATATGTTTAATAAACTTTTCCGCTTTATGCGAGACTTTACAACAATTTCTCTTGGCTTTTCTTACCCAAATAGAACTGGTCAGCCTCAGGTAATTCTCGGGTTTGAGGATAAATACAATTTTACAACTTAAAATTCTTTATGCGAGAACCAGTCATCAAATAATAGAGATGGTTTTTGTGATGCGTTGCGTTGCGCTTCACGCGGTAATTGTCATGCGCAAAGCGGATATGACGTTATATTAATGACGTCATATTGTCTAAGCCCTAGATGTAACGCTAATACAACGCACTTCAATTTCGGATTTCAAAGCGACAGGACACTTAAAAATTGGGTTTTAAACCTCCGCCTCCCCAGCCTCCTCCCTTTCTGTTACCTGTATGTCTTTATATTTGTCAGGGCGCTAATTTACCCCCACCTTTGGGGAATAAATTTGTCAATTACCTATTTTAAATGTTCAAATTCAAAATGGTAAATATTACTCATATTATATATTGTTATAAGTGCCGCTCGAAGGCTCGGATATTAGTTACTTTTATCAACTTGTGTTGATATATTTGATATCAGAAGACACTTGGCTGATATTCTCTATGTATCCCGGGAGAAATAAACTTAAACCACTTAAATAAACCTCTGAACGTGGATTAACAATACGTCGTAAGGATTGTTATTCTATGCCTATTTTCACAATTTTGATCAAAGAAATTGCTTCAATAAGAATAGAGTTAGTTCTAAATATTTTTCCCTGGATATTGATTTTTACCATTTCATTCAAGGACAAACACAACAATAACTTTTTCCATATTTTGTTACCAATCAGGTACATTGTCATTTTCTTTAAAAACCTCGGCCTATTTCAACAAAAAAGTCAACTAATAAAATTAAATCTTCTCAAGATGGAAATGATATTTCATTTTGCGTCCTTCAAAACCTAACAACGTCTTTGACAGTTAATAATTCAAGAGTCAACATCCACCCATTAAGAAGCCATCAAAACTAATTGGCGGTTTTAAATAATCCACCAATGATTTCTCTTATTTCCAAAAGGTAATTATTTCCAAGTGTTCACTCTCAACATTCTCATTAGTATGACACGTGGTTAATTGGAGCGAAGGTGTAAATGCTTTCCAGATCCTTGTTGTTTTATTCTTTAGATAGCGATGTTGTACTGTTGTTGCACATATCTGAAAAAGTTAGATTCTCACTTTACTCCAATTGAGCAAGCACTTATTGAAAACAATTAAATTGGCTTTGTGTTTCTTAAACTATAACTGTTTCCTGCTATGCTCTCGTGACTACTGCGGTTATAAGCGATCTCAAAACTGGATCATAATATATAATAACAATCTATGAAAATATGGTTATGGGTATTTGAATGCGAAACTTTTGACAAATGTTTAGGAGATTTGGATCTCGATTTTAATAACTTTCAACTTGAAGATAAAATATTTTTAATACTAAAGGTTGTATTCTGTCTTTCAAATTTCTACTTGTCTGCAGTATTGAACTGATCATCTGAGTTCCTCCAGTAATAATTCTGTTGGTTGACGCCATCCATCACTTACAGTATACATTGCTTCTATCATGATTCATCGATATTACGATTTAAACTGTCTGCTCTTTATCTCATGAAAATGTCAAAACATGATCTATGAAAATATGGCTCTGATTATGGGAAGGTTGAATGGGTTGATTTGGTCAAACATTTAGGAGATTTTGTTATCGAGTTTTATAATTTTCAATTTGAAGACAGAATATTTTAAAAACCAAAGGCTGCATTCTGTCTTTTAAACTCCCACTTGTAAGCAGTATTGAAATGATCATCTGTCTTGTCGAAGTAATCACTCTGTTGATTAACACCTTCATGAAAAGGTTATCATTCACATCCGTCATTTAGTATACTGATTGAAATTGTCTGCTCTTATCTCAGAAATGTCAACGTTACAGCATGATTTAATAATCTAAGTAATAGAACACGCACACTTATACGATTATATCTTAAGGTTCTTAAACATTTGCAAAGGTAAATGCTACAAGTCTTATCAATAATTTGAATGTTCATATATCACAGATACACAGATTTTACACTCTACACATACAACACTCAAAAGCAAATATCAATGAGAAATATGGTCACTTTTAACATCACATATATGTAACTGAAATTAAACATCAGTCTTTAAGAAAAAGAGTAGCCTCACCCATCATGTATTTTGCGATAAAACTTTTGTAGTAGTAGTATAGTGTAGTACAGATAAAGCATTAGGTCTTATACCAGATAGCTTGACAGTTAAAAAATTATTGGTAAAACTGTACATTACTGAGGCTCTAGTAGCTTTTAAACTCCAGTAAGCTGGATTTACACCTTTAACTACCCTGTGTAATGCAAATCAGAATAACAAAGTAACATCCTCTAGTTGACATTTTGCTGCTCCCGAGGTAAGATTACAATCGGTATCTGCTCTACCCCAACTAAAGAGTTTTGGCATTTCAATGGGGAAATAGTCTTTATGATTTTGGAGGCATGTCCGATAACTTTTCAAGTTCAAGTCTGCATACATGATTATTGACCTGTTCCCAGAGATTGTCAATCGGGTTGAGATCAGGAGGTTTTGAGGGTCGGGGAACGAAATGCACATGTGAACATTGGCAAGATCGACGCACGTGCCGTGCAAGGCCTGTCATTGTTCTGTTGAAACTGGCGGTGGAAAAGGCGAATGATGTGTGGATAAAGCTCAAGTTGTATGAGATCTCCCCCCCTAATCATTACGCTCCTTCCATTAGTTAAAATGTCACATGCAGTTGAGTGCAAAACGTTCATTGCATCGTCTATATGTTCTCTTCTATCAAATTGCCTACGGCAAAACGTCATTGTCTCTGAACAAGTGCATTGCCTGAAGTACGAGTTTAGTTTTACCTATTTGAAAGTACAGTAATTCTTCTTGTCATTTTGCAAACAGCAAAAAATATCAATTACAATATTAACTACTGAGTTAATACCCTAGCTGTCCAGTCTTAAGTTGTTCAGACGTCAATTCAAGTATTCTGGAAAAAAAAATAATGTGATCTTACTATTGCTAAATTTTGTGACGCTACAGGAATGACAAATTGATTCTATATCACCATATCGAAAGATTAACTAGGTGTATATCGATAGGAATAGCTTACTAGGGCTAATACAGTGCTATCTCACAAAGTTATCTGTTACAGTTGACAATATTTCTTACTATTTGATTTGAGCAAAGATGCAATCCAAAGTTCTACTCAAATCAAAATTGTGTAACATATTTGATTCATTATATCATGTTAGAACGTTATGCCCCTATCAGAGTAGGAAACTCTTATCTTCTAAAGGCTTTCCTGAACAAATGATGCCCAGTTAGAAACAGCAAATGTTGAACTGTATATGTGATCCTCTTATCGTTAACAAAGGAAGAGCTCCAGAAATAACAGAGGTTATTTTGGAGAGAATGATGCCAGAAAGCTATGTGGGGAGAGAATGGTCAAGTAGATCACTCCTGCAGATTCTGGAAATTGAAAACATAATTGGGAATCATTCACTGTACAAGATGATCACACTCTTCTAGCAACGCCTACATCAATTTAGACATGTTATCCTCTTCCTTGTTATGGACGTGTTCCGCCTTTTTACTCACTTGTTAGTAATTCCGTTGGCTATATATAGTCATCGACCTGTCTGTCAGTCCGTAATCATTCTTTTTCCGGGGCATAAATCCTATACAGTAGTCCTCAATGAAACTAAGTATGTGGACCAATCGAACATCTGCAGAATAGCCTTTTGGGATTATTAACTTCTTCGGATTTTTATTTTTTCTATATATTCCATCTTGTGATTCCTTTATATCCCTATTTAAGTGTTTATATTGAAGCCTTTAACGTAAAAGACGTCCTTATGCATTAAAAACTCAATAAAATAGACTGTGTAATTGTTGAAACTGAGTTCATTCGAGTGAATCTGATTTGTTACTAAAATCCATATTGCTCTTGTCATATTTTTGCTTATAGATTTATTAATAATTTTCATTCTTTATGACCACAGTTATCCGAAATCATCTTCCATTTTTTATGATTATGCAACCGAAAATTGATTCTCTATTTTTAAATGCATCTTAAATACTCTTATTCGTTTTTTTTTTTTGCAACTATGTGATTAAAGGAGATTTTGAGTCGATCATGATGTCAAATGAAATGATAACACAATGGTGTATTACTTTCTTTCATAATGCAGACTATACAAGGTGTAGAGGCAGTTGTATAATTGTTTAGCTTGGAAGTCATCTTTCAGTCCCAATCAGTACGTTAAGAGATATTATTTATTTTTCAATTTTATTTTTTATTGAATTTTATCACTATCATAATGATGATAGATACAATGTATATGTGTCAAATTCGATATTTTGAGTAAAAGTTTTTCAAAACTTTCTTGCTTACCCTATGAAATTATATGACCGTAGTGGACTTTGAATGAGATGAGATGATAATGTGTGTAAATGCGTACAGGTACATGAATTGAAAAATGGTTCCAAAGAATTGTATGCCAAGTCTGAAATCAATTACGGTGCTGCTAACAGGCCCTTTACTCTACACTTAAGTCAATAACTGTCACTACTAACAGCTCTTGTCTTCTGTCTTACATGTAATGATTGTTTATAAGAAGAAAGAAGAACATGTAATAAACCAATGGGCGGAAATATTGTATTGAAGTGACTTACTTGTTTTGTGTATTTAGAATTTTGTATTTTAGATATTTCATTTCTGACGGCATTTAAACTAAAACATTTTATTCTGTAACTGGCCAAAATTGGTTTTCGTGTTCTTATTCAAACGTATGTGGTGACAGGATACCTGAGAGTTAAATGTCAGGATTATAAGTTTTGTGAATGCATCTTGACATTGAACATTTCGATGACATTTATCATACTTCTCATCCCAATACAGCCATTTCTTTGATTTCCTGTCCTCTGTAGTTGAGGTTAAGTAGGTAAGTTGGTTGTTGAGATCTGAAGCCGAGAATAGACCATCTTCATGATTAACTGAGCCTTATGTAACACAATAACAACAATACATCTTCTTTTTCAAACTTTGACTATCTGAAATCAACATGTTTGTCACCAATTTCTATTGCAGTGTCATCAGCAACGTGGTTGTGCAAGAACAGACAGGATCATATAGATTCTCAGGTTATGAGTACTGACACCTGCAGACAAATCTCCAGTTGATTAGTATGTCCTGTACGATTGAGGTGAATTGAAATAGGCTAATCATATCTGGTCATATATTTGATTTATAATTCACACATTTAAGGGACGTGACAAGTCAGTACAGAAAGGTCATTTCATTAGAGTGCTATACTAATCCATACTTATAATAATTTATATTCGAGTTGACATTAAAATTTATTAGGTATTTACAACAAAACATTGTGCAAACTGTGCCAAGTTTGCACAGTTAAATGAGTGAATGAGTTTGGGTTTCAGCAATACATAAATATCATTGGTTACTTGATGGAACAAATAATGCTTGTTTTATGCTGCTGATTCTATAATATTATATACATCTCTATGAGAGCAGCAACATGAGTTGGATCTAGCTACTATCTACTGAAAGTGTTTATATATTATTGGAGTAAGTAATTTCGTTAATACTTTTTTCCACTTCTCAAATTTAAATCAATTCTTCATATTTCCCTCACTTCATCTCTGCAATTTGATGTGTTAAGCCTCATCAGCTGGACAATCCTTGATCATTCTTTTATTCATTCATAATCTCTCTTCAAAGTTTCTATTGTCAAGGATGCTCAGTTGTCAATTGTTTCACAAAGAATAACTGTTTTAGTCTTTGTGTTCTTTTTTGCTTGCACTTGACCAATAGTTCCTGGGCATAAGAGTCTGTTTTAATGAATTCATCTTCAGTGAATATTGTTAAACAGTAGGCATTCTTGTCACATTCTGTTGTCAATAGTCAATATTTACAAAATACAACATTAAAATTTAAATTTAAAATGTTGATTTAAGGGCTGGTTACATGAAGTAACATCCTTCTTGTTGCCCATTTGGAGGACTGATACATGATGTTTACTTGACGTTTCTGTCATCAAATTAGTTCGTTTGTTTGGCGCATCATGATTGCTCGCATTGCCCAGTAAGGGTCAATTAAGCTTGAAATGATGATATGATTGATGAACTGTCACAATTTTTGAAAATATTGTAGAGATATAATTTTATTATCTTGTCATGTGTTAGAGTAATTTTGACAAGGTTTCCTGGATTTTGGATGTTTCATTTGCTCTAGGCAGTATATATTATATATGATATCTATCTTGAGTGCACAGGAATATCAGCTTACCATTGGTCAAACGTTGGTGTCATTGTAACAAAATTACTGATAAAAAAAAAGAAATAATGAAATTATCCAAAAAACGTTTGGGCCAAGATCTTTATTAATTTCAGTTTAGGAGGTAAATTTGGCTTGCTAAACTGAACACGATACCTGCTACTTTTGAGTTAAGAGATCTGTTTTCCAATTAGAAACATGAAATTTATTTTTCTTTCAACATAAAATATACTGTGGAAAACTGTGGTACCTGTGGTAAATGTTTTTATTAAGCATTTTAGCAAGCTAAAGTGTCCTTGAAAAGACATCACGGACTGGAAGCCTTATCTTACTGAAACAGATCACATAGGAGTTAACTTAAGTGATTGATAACCGATTGTTTGCAATATATTACAAAGTATTGTATCATACGTGTGATGAATCGTCTGGACTGCTTGTTGGACTCTGAGCATCAATGTAGAGGACAATGACCTCTATTCTTGAAGACAGGTCCTATATCATTGTGGTCGTACCCAGTAGATTACGACAGAGTTCTGCAAACGGTGACCATTTTGGATGTTGTGTGGTATGCAAATGAGATGAAGATTTACATATTTAGATTGATTAAAGGTGCTCATGTCATTTTGAATTTTAAAATGATATATCAAACTGAACTTATATGCCTCGAATAATCGCCTGCCTAGAATAACGGACTTATTTTATGTATCATTATCAACAATTCTGTAAATATCTCTTAATAATTATTGTATATATCTATAATTATAAAATGCTTTATCAAAAGAGATTATGTTAAATATTCACAATGATAATTCCCGATCGTCATGTTTTATTTTTTCGAATGCATGTAGATATTAAGGCTTTGACAAGAATAATCGGTGTTTGAAATCAATGAAATGCATAATTGGCGGATATTATTAGAGAGTTTTCGATCGGCTAAGGTAATGTCTGGTAATGCATTTAGCTTGAATAAGCAATTTGATGAATGACGTATCGTTGTATGTATAACGTATCAATAAATGCACATTGTCTGCTAGGGGACCTAACTAACTAACTAAACCTTAGTTTCTGAACGTTGTAGACATGTCAACATGCCCTCTTATAGTTAACTGACTGGACTCGCTAGAGAATAAACAAGTCTGTACTTGAACGAATTCCTTGATGACTTTTACTTTCTGTGCAAACTAAATAGGAGTTATGATACAGGGATAATGATCTGGCCGGAAAAACTGTGTCGCCTCTGGAAATGTGATGGTTAGCCATGACCATACATATTATGACTCCCAGTTTACTTCATTGAAATTGGTTTTTGACACTAAATTAGCTAAATGCATCCCGTCAATAAATCATTCACTCCACTTCATTACTTACACTTGTTAACTTTTAATTTAGAACATATTATCACCATAATAAATTATTATATTCACATGATGTGAATATTATTATAATAGAAGAGAAAGAAGACAAAATACACTAAGATTATCTCTTTGAACTTCAGTACATCTGTTGTTATCAAATACACATTTCATACGGCAGAGTTACAACATAAGTTACCTTAGGCGACTCTGAGAAGAAAAATTTAAACTATTTTCATGAGATATTTAGACATCAAAGGAGAAATTCGGAAAGTTCTGTGATTTTGTTTAATCCCAACAGATATATAAGTACATAAAATCAACAACAATTAATAATTTAATCAGAAAATTCATATGTTGTGAACACATGTTAGTTGTTTTGAGCGATACTTGAGTCCACGTAACATTGTTCAATATTAGATGGAACAATCCGTTAGTCAAAGGATATTTTGGTAATAAGATTATATATAATACTGTAAAATCATTTATTTTCGCTGGGCATTATTTTCGCGCATTTATCAAAAGTGACACATTCGCGCGGTGTATTTTTCGCGCAAATCATACCTACAGAATATTATTTTATATCTAGTCCTCCGAAAATACTGTCAAAATCATTAATCTCATTTAAAAAGCGACCCTCTTCCAGCACGAGGAAGGAACCGCTCGGCAAAGGACATATGCTTGTAATGAAAATAACATTCGTTAACTTACGGTGTTTTGTTAATTTTTTAATGCATTATTATTTTCATCACAGTAAAAGCCATATGGCAGTCAATCAATTTCCTTTTTATGTCATTTTGTCAAAAGTTGCTTCATCTAACCGATTTACACATCATTTGCATCTAGATATCTAAACAAACGTTCAGTGAACGTAGCGGTAATGATGTTTTTGTTACAAGCCTTTCCATTGGCTCATTAATTGAAATCGACCAATCAGTTAGTCGAGGACAAAAAGCTTATTGACAAAGCTGGAGATGACCTAACCGGTGTATAGAGAAATGGATGCCTACTTAAAAAATGTAAAAGATGAGGCTAAACAAAATTATTTTTTCAGTTAATTTTTTGGGTAATATACGCAGAAATTAATAAACCAATATCAAAATCAATAATCACAGAAAATACTAAGATGAGTACTTCGTTGATAAATTCTTGTAATATTTCATTATGTAAAATTTATTACCCTTATGTCACGAGGTTTCATCTCGTATGACACCGTCACTATAACAAACACATGTTATCGATCGATATTGCCAGCTAACACGTGTTGAATATTTCCTGTAGTCCGGTACATGAATACTTTTTATTGATACATTATTTTGCATTTTCCTTATCATTTCTCTCTATATGTTCATTAAAATGCAACATTTAGACTAAAGTCATTTATTTTACAAGGTTTGTTTTGAAATGACATCGATGCTTTTATGTAAACATCGTCTCGCCTGACTGGCTCGGCTGGGAGATATAAACCATCTTACTTGCCTGTGATTGTTTCAATGTGTTTCCACGATCATGTCATATATATCTGTATATATTTTCGCGAGGTTAAATATTCGCGCATAATACTTTTGCGCGAATTGCGCGAAGATTAAACCCCCGCGAAATATAATGATTTTACAGTAATAGATAATAAGATGTATTTCAAATAAAGTTAGTTTTATATAAGCACAACTCTTCAAGTCGGCCCACTTATTAATTACAAACAAACTATGTCAATACCTTATATTCACATTGGACCTGCTCTGTTTCATGGTTTGAATTTCTCTTAATCTCAGTCTGTCTAGAATTTGTGTCCTCAATGTTTTTAATGAAGTAAAGCCTAAGAAAAGTGTTCATAAGTCATAGCTGTCATCCCTACTAATTGATGAAATGTAAACACAAGAAAATTATATTATTTTCAACTTACTTTAACTACTTTAGTAACCTGAAAATAACCCGCAGTACATGCAATTGTCAACTTCAGAGAAAATGATGGCTCACATTTAGGGACACCCAACTTCTGTGTATGTGGACTTCAATAACTCACATAATAGTTAATGTCAATTTAATCTCTGTCAATCTCGATAAACCAATAAACCCTCATTATGTATTGCCTAGACCTGCATTTACTCTTTTAACTTATAATAATTATTAAAAAAATGAAACAATATACTTATAAGTTTATAATCTTCAAACACAAAATCATGAATAGGTGTTTGTGAGCAATTTATAAAGAACAAAAAAGTGAAGTATTTTTTAGTGTTTATTGTCATGGTCATTGAGGAAATAAATAATCTTTTGGTCTACTAACATGGAGGCGTTATAATGCTGGTTTCAACTCAACCCCTGTGTAGCATGTAGGTCTTACCTCCTACTGTGTTTAGAAATAACACAAGCTTTAGGCAATATTTAGTTGTCAGGATACTTACAATATGTAACAGCAAGCTGCGTTTCTGCAGGAGTATATTCACTACTACAGTGATTTTGGAAATATAGCATTGCAGATATTGTAGATGTTTGTGTTATCATTTACAAAGAAACACATTTACTAGTTTATTACATAATTTCTCAATGACTTTATTTAGGGTGAATAAGGTGATAATTAAACTGTCACATTGTATCCTAGCTCATCAAATAATTAACCAATGATGTCTTAGAGGCATGGGAACATTGTGAAAGGGAAACACATGCATTGAAATTTCACTTTATAAAGTTATATTCAATGTACCTAATCATAATTGTATAATATTCCTCACAGTTAACCGTAGCAGTTTAAGCTGGTCAATGAAGTGAACAGGGTATTCTTTCCTCACAGAGATAGATCAAGTCATCAAATGTTGTTACCACCTCTGTTCTATAAGACCAAATCCGTGGGTTCAGGTAGTTTCCCCTGGCGGACAACATTTGCACCACTATTCATTGGAATTACTAGCAAATGACAACGATTCTTGCATGGAAAGGGTGGTTCATATAGCAATGCCTTTGCCATGATTCAGTAGCCAAATTGATGAATTAAGAACAGCGTCGCTGATTGCCTCCAATGAGCAATATCCCTTTCTAGCCAACAACGTCGGCGTAATAGAACAGAGGCTTGATCTGACACTGTGGGAAGAGATTGTGAACAGGGGTCAACAACAGAAAGAGATTTTGTATTTTGTCTACAAAATTGTTATCAAAGTTATCAAAAGCTTTAAAACACAGGTTATGCCTTATGATGAAGGTTTCAATTTGGTTTAAACAGACGTTTTTTCATTTAAAGAATATAAGTTGTGAAAAACGTCTTTGTGGTTTTGATTTTTAAAAATTAGCAATGCTGTCACTCTTTTATTAGGCAGTTCATCATATAAAGTTTTAAAGGGGCAGTAGCACGTTTTTTGATAATTTTATATTTAACAATTTTCGCTGATAATTGAAAGTTAATGTTAAATGTATTACTTTGACAGTGTCAAAAATCTCATAACACAAGTCAATCATCCATAGTCAGAGGACAAAGTATGAAGATTTACATAAAATCCATTGGCGGCCATTTTTGTGTGAACACCTTTAATTCATTTTTGTAAGAAAAAGGAATCGCATGGCTAAACTTTACGTTATATATTGGAATTATTACTGCTCCATTTAGTTTAAATACATTGTCTTTCAATTGGAACCATTAATTTTCATTTTCCTGACATCACCTTATACTCCCCCGAAAAACGTGCTACTGCCCCTTTAAGTACACTCTCAGTTTCGTACATGTAGTGCAAAATATCCATTTAACATTCCAGACTTTAATTAGCTGATGTAAATGAGTAAACTTCTCTTCCCCAAAAGTTTACTTTTTGGGCATGTAATTAGCATTTATTAGCAAAACACTATAATTTTCAATTTAGTTAATCGTTATTCTTTTCATAGTGCACGAAACACGTTTCAACATACATGTAGTGATACTCTATTTTAACAAAACACAAAAGTTGATTTCAATGTGAAATTTAGAAAAGACTTTAATCGATAAAAGAACAAATCATACATACACTTGGGACACAAAGTTCAAAGTTTTTAAAGAGACAACAAATTGCAAATTTACATTTTGGCGTTATTATACCCCCGCCTTACAGCGTAAGCGGGGGTATATAGCGTTCATTCTTTCCGTCCGTCCGTCCGTCCGTCTGTCCGTCTGTCCGTCCGTCCGTCCCAAAACTTTGTGCGGAGCAGATCTCCAAAACTATGCATGCTAGCCTCATCAAACTTCATACACATGTCAACCATGATCCCTAGTTGTGCCTTTTGAGGGTTAGAACTATTTCTGAATTTTCATTTTTACGGTTTCCATGGAAACGTGACTAAAAAGTGACTCTTTGAGGAAGTCGTTTTGTGCGGAGCATATCTCCAAAACTATGCATGCTAGCTTCATCAAACTTCATACAGATGTCAACCATGATCCCTAGTTGTGCCTTTTGAGAGTTAGAACTATTTCTGAATTTTTATTTTTGCGGTTTCCATGGAAACGTGACTAAAAAGTGACTCTTTGAGGAAGTCGTTTTGTGAGGAGCAGATCTCCAAAACTATGCATGCTAGCTTCATCAAACTTCATACACATGTTAACAATGATCCCTAGTTGTGCCTTTTGAGGGTTAGACCATCACATTCTTCTATTTTTTGGCAGTTTCCATGGAAACATGACTAAAACAGTGACACTATGACCAAGTTCTTTGTCCGGAGCATATCTCCCAAACTATTCATGCTAGCTTCACCAAACTTCATACACTTATCAATCATGATCCCTAGTTGTGCCTTTTGAGGGTTAGACCATCACATTCTTCTAATTTTTGGCAGTTTCCATGGAAACATGACTAAAACAGTGACTCTATGACCAAGTTCTTTGTCCGGAGTATATCTCCCAAACTATTCATGCTAGCTTCACCAAACTTCATACACTTATCAACCATGATCCCTAGATGTGCCATTTGAGGATTAGACCATCACATTTTTTTAATTTTTGGAAACATGACTAAAACAGTGATTCTATGATAAATTACTTTGTCCTGAACATATTTCATGAAATATACATCTCAGCTTCACCAAATTTGCTACATATGTCAATCATGATTGCTGGATATGCCTTGTGATAGTTAAACGATTTATATGGATTTTCTTCTCTGTGGTTTCTTTGGAAAACATAACTTACAAAGTGACTCAACAAAAATAATTTTGTCCGCAGTGCATCTCGTAGAATATTCATGATAACTACCTCAAATTTGAAACAAAAATCAACCATTATCTCTAGATGTACCCTTTTAATTGTAAAACCTATTAATGAATTCGGTATTTGGGTTTCAGTTGAAAGAAGACTTACACAATGACTTACTGTGTACTCAACTATCATACTTTAACCATTATTAATCAGTTTTACTATTTGAAATTCTTTGAACAAAGTGGGGAGCAGGGGTATGTGAGCTTTGCTCGCTTCTTCACTTGTTCTTTTTATAGTGTATAAGAACGTTTCCGACAGGTAAAGGGGATCATTTTTGCAAAACTGAAGACTTCAGTGACAGATTAAGAAGAAAATTAATTGGTAGGAAAAACATAGTAACAGAAGGTAGATGGACCTCAGTATGATTTCAGGCAAACTTACGTCACTAAATGAACACAGAGAATGTTTCTGTAACACAATGACAAATAAATTTTCTTTTCAATAAAACACTTACAACATAAAGGTAGTACAGTCATTGAGGAAGTAACGTGATTAAGGAATGTTTACCTCACCGCTAATTCAATATTCATTTAAGAGGCCTTTATCAGAATAGTATCTTATATATTTGTGATTGGGATAACTATAATTTTTTCAGCATTCATGAAAATCACACTCTCAACTGAAACATTTAGGGACTTCCAACTGCTGTGTATGTAGACTTCAATAACTCACACAGTATTTTTATTTGTCCGTTTAGTATCTGTCTATCTTGATAAACCATTAAACCCTCAATATGTTTTACAGTCTCATGGCCCTGCTTAACATTAACTCTTTTAACTCACAATAATGATAAAAAATGAAACAATATGCTTCTAAGTTCAAAATCTTCAAACACAATGAATAAAGGGGAGTTTGTGAGCAATTTATAAAGAACATAGATGTTAAGTATTTATTCGTGTATATTTTCATGGTCATTGAGGAAGTATCGTGATAAAGGAATGTTTACCTCACCACTAATTAGAATTTATTCAATAGGCCTTTTTCAGAATAGTATCATATTTATTTGTATTTGGGATATTTTGTCAGCATACATGAACATATGCATCAAACTCTCAACTGAAACATTCGGAAAAATATTTAGTTCCTCGACGATAAGGTCACACTAAGTACAACTACCTGAATTCATGAAATAGGAAAACAAACAGCTTTCATTCTACTTTATATAGAATTTGCTTTTGGCTACATTTTCTAGCAATCTTGTAACTTACTAGAGACTAATTATGGTCACCTACGCATACTGTTATATTTTAAAGGAACTCTGACATGTTTATCTCGTAATTTGATAAGGAATAAAAACAGTGTGCTAGCAAATAAACTGAAACCTTACTACTTGTCAACATGCTTATGTGTTATTTGAGAACTCTGCCCTGAACAGATTATATCTTTAGAGTCTTCTTAACTTTCTTCTTAACTTAACTAAATATGATCAATCTTATTTTATATGTTTATCTTTTGTGCAGGTTTATAATAGTATAGGACGACATAACATAAGTCGAGATTATACCCGGTATAAGGAAATATGAAAAACAGCTCTTGATTGAATTTAGATCACAGCCAATTGAACGGTTATTGATGAAAGACAAACAAGAATTGTGTACACATGAGTAATGGTGCTTACACTCATCTGCCATGGCTTTTTTTTATCCAGATATATGTATCATTATCAGAATGTGCAGACTAATGGGAGAACTCCGAACTCACTATGTCATTTTGAAGCGGAACTATAGCAGACCTGTCACTCATCATCCATGTATTTGATCTTTACAATGTTAAAGATGCTGATGTGAAGGAGAAGCTTAAAAAGCAGATCCAACTCTAATTTGTATGTTCAAATCTCTTCCCTTATGTCTTGATAAAACTTGATATTTTCCGCAATTTTCAATTCAAAAGAAAACACTTTGGAAAGCCAGTGAATCAAATTTATAAATAAAGAAAGTAAGAGGTTTTACTTAAAAACAATGTACACAATTTATTTATACTTCAAAAGGAGAAATCCCTAAGATCTCTTGAAGAAGAAAGATAAACCCTTTGTGTATGATGCTCCTCCTTTTGTTAGTTCAAGAAAAATGGCCTTAAAAGTATTCTGTGAATAGATTATTAACTGAGACCTGTTTTATTATACCCCCGACCAACGGTCCAGGGTATATAGTAATACCAATGATTCCGTGTGTGTGTGTGTCTGTGTCTGTGTGTCCATCCGAGGAAATTTTTAACAGCAAATTTCGTTAACATTTGAATTTTTTATGAATTTGTTACAAATTTCCATGTTTTGAACTTAGTCATTTTCCAATATCAGATTTGTCCGATTATTACGGGAAAACTATTCATCCGATTAATTTCAAATTTTGCACATGTCTTCTACACTACTAGGAGGGGTGCAGTGCAAAGTTACAACACATTTCTTTAATATTTGAAATTTTTACAAAAATCCATGTTTTGAACTTAGTCATTTTCCAATATCAGATTTGTCCGACCTATAACAGGAAAACAATTCATCTGATTGATTTCAAATTTTGCACATGTCTTCTACCCTACTAGGTAGGGTGCGGTGCGAAATAACAACAAACTTCATTGATATTTCAATTTTTATACAAATTTCCATATTTTGAACATAGTCATTTTCCAATATCAGATTTGTCCAACCGTTTCTTTTCACATTTTGCATGTGTCTTCGTCCCTACAAGGAGCGGTGCAGTGCCAAATCAAAACAAAAATTGATACGGTTTTTTTTGTGTGTTTTTTTTTTTTACAAAGTTCAATTCTTTTTATTAGTCATTTTTCTCAATTCCTCTTTGGGGGTCAAATGCTGTGCAAGAGATGACTACATTGAAAGTAAAAAATAATTCAGTTAGTCAGGGATGCAGGGTATTAGTGAGCCACGCTCACCTTTTTGCTTGTTTCATACAGTTGTTTCCTTTCAATCTGCTTCCCCTTGATAAGCCGCGTCTTTAAAATCATTTGATGACTTAAATATGATTTGTAGAATTATGAATGTATTCCTCAGGCATTGGAAATTTGTTGTTCTTTTAATCGTTTTCTTTCTTAAGTCAAGGTATCATCAAAAAGGATATAGTGCAGAAATCTCTTATAGCAACATTATGTTCTTTTTCGAAATAAGAGTCAAATGCTATTTGCAAGAAGAGAAGATCAGAAATGTGCTGAGTTAGGAAGAGATAATTTGTTTCTAAAGACTTGAAGCATTACTTAAATAAAAACGTCAACAGTGACCTAATTCGTAGGCTTCACAAACATTCGTTCCTTGATAAACAACTTGTAAACAACGTTCTGTGTTGTAATGTTTGTTTAAATGCAACTCATTTTTGTTATAAAATGCTACCAATTAAAATATACAGTATTTACTTAATTTGAATACAAGTTCACATATTTCAAATCTTCAAATTTGAAAATTGACATATAAGAAAGATAAGATTATTCTTCAAAAGAAGCATCTGTCCACAAAACACAAATTCTTCATTGTGCTATGGATTTGAGATTCCTCATTCCTCCTGCAATGTGATACTTCACATTGTTGAAGCTTGTAAAATCTGTTTATAAGATTTAATGAGAATGTTGATAACATTAATATTTCAATTGTAGCTGTATTCTTATTTTTTTTAAAAGGATGTAATATTATTTAGAAATGATATAAACAATCGAAACATTTTCGTTAGGAAGAGTTGATTGATCATTGAGTTGAGAGATCATTACTAATGTTTGTTCTCAATATTTTGTCAGCGCCTTTGCTTGCTTAAGAGAATAATGTATCGCCAAATTCACATAATTCAAACGAAATAATCACTATTTTGATTTACATAGGCAGTAGCCCTTTATTTAAATTCATATTTTCACTTTTTCACTGATAATTGATTGTTAATGCTAAATGTATTTCTTTGATAGTGTCAAAAATCGTATAAAACAAACCAACCATCTTTAGTCAGAGAAAAAAATATACGTTATTATATTATTATTTTTATGTGAACACCTTGTTTGTGTTTAAAAAAAGTATTGCATGTCTAAAGTTTACATTATATATTTTATTAATTGCTGTCCATTTAGATTAAATACATTGACTTACAATTGCAACTATTTATTTTTATTTTCCTGACATCACCTTATATTACCCTTTTATACATGCGATTGCCCCTTCAATCTCTAAATATAGATATACGCAAATTTCAACTGAAAATACTTCCTTATAAGAAATCGGCCTACATTGTGTAAAAATAAGGCAGATTATTTGACACATTGCATGATTGACAGCTGTGTTAGTTGAAATGACTATGCACGTGTTGCATGCATTTTTCCCGTGCTACCTCTGCCCTTTTATAGATCAACAGTTAGAAGGTGTTAAATTGTTCCACATTCTGATGTCACCTGTTTTTCTTAACGGACCGTTCCGCCCTAGTGTTTTATCACACATGTTCAACATATGGTTATTAATGTTATGACTTATATTACCACATATTGATAACAATTATCATGAGACATGATGAAACATTTATTCTACTGTAATTAACTCTTGGAAAACTTATACATAGTTCAATTTTTAAATTCCTGCTGAGACGTCAATATTTCGCTGTAATAATACTCTTATAATATTTCCTCAAGTGGTATAAAATAGAAAGCAGTGCCTTTTTCCTTTCCCGGCCATATGTCATTTAAAGTATATAACTAAAAGAAACATATTGATTCATTGAAAATTTATTTTCGACAATATTAATATGTAAATTGTGATAGAAACGACTAACAGATAGTTCAATCATGGTATGTCAATGTTTCCTATAAGTTCGTTTAAATGGTCTCGTTTTCATTATGTCTTACCAGGATAGAATTGGACCTTTTTGTATGACAATTGACACTTTACCTCTCTGATTCTCTAGCTCTGCTGAAACTTATGTTTGTTCGTTTTGGCATGTACATGCAGGTGCCTTTAAAGGTTAAGTACCGATTTTGTGTACTAGATACTGTAATCTGTTATCTTTATCACTTTGTAAGGGTTCAGCAAGATCATTGATATATATATTAGTAACTATTTTCTCTCATAACAATGGTTTTGATTAACAATTTCATCTATAGAAAGTAAATAGTCTCCAAATGACGTTGAAAAACGCGCTCCACGGACTGATATTTACTTATGATATTTATATCTGTGATGTTCACAATGCTCTTTTCATAAGATAGTGACAAACAAAAGTATCCTTGTCTAGATGTGTACATTTGATCTATCTGTCTTTGATGCAAGTTATATAAAGGCATCATTCATTAATCTGCTGCAAAAACAGTGTTCTAAATATGAGATAACATCAGAAATGTAATATCAAATAAATGTTTACTTTATCTGCCTTTTTTATTTAGCATTAACATGTTGATAAAGTCTAGATCCAGAATTTAAAAGGAATTATCACATGCATCATAGCCCAAAGAGAAACAAAATGTAAAATTTTAAAATTTCTCTCCCTCTGCCGACATGCAACCTCGGTGTCAGGATTTTTGTTTCCCTGATTTGTTAGGGCGGTTGGAAAGATTTTAAATCACTCTTGGTGCTGCAGTAGCCGATCTTTGTCTGTGTCATATTATAATCTGTGTCGATCTCAGCAGTTACGTGGGTATAAACTGATGTTTATTTTGTCTAGACTTCTCTGATCGTTTACAGATTCATAGATAACGTGTATAATTTGCTTCGTAACTCTGTATTATAAACTGTTTGAACAATTCTTCTGATCTGTTATAGGGGGAAATGCATTGATTGTAGAATGGGTATCTTTTTGGGTTCAATTAGTTTTTTATGTCACAATTATTCAATGGTCTTCTTTTTTCATTTTCAGTTTTTCCTATATCGTTGATATTGCTTAATGCACATATTGAATACGAAATCATTACTAAAATTGCAATTATTGAAGTAAATTGGCATTTCTTTCCCGTCTTGTTGGGGATATTTTTTATTTACTAAACTCTGTTTTCCCTTACAGTCCTTTTATTCACATCAATGTTGTGTGCTTCATGAACTTTACAGTCATGGATCTTTCATAAATCTCTTTAAAATTCGTTTCAAGGATGCTGATGTGACTTGTGAATAGTTATTAACATCTGTTAACCTTGGATTTCTATTTGTTTGCACTTGACAAATAATTTCTGGCCATCCCCATCGATTCAAATGCATAATCTTTGTCGATGGTTTTATTTGAAAGTCAATCATTTAAATGTTTCTGAGAGAATTGAATATTGCACTCAAAATGCTCAAAATGCTTAAAACGACATCCTTATATATAAGCACATCATAGAAACCATTTAAGTTTGGCCTTGCTATTAAATGGTAAAGTGCTCACCATTTGGGGGATGTAGCAATATAAAAAGTGACGGTCAGTTTCCTCCATAGTTTTCAATGTCATTAGAGTGATGTCTGTCATGCGCACAGCAATTGTCAAATGATTATTTGATTGTTTGTTTGATTTTATTTGTCCACGTAACAATAATTGCCAAAACACTTACCTATCACAATCTAACATTCTTTTTCAATATATATTTACAAGTCAGTGCGAGTGCCAGTGTATTAAGGCAGATAGATTTGTGATAATTGAAAAGTTGTTGTTCTATTCTTTGATTAATTTTAGTACATTATTCATTAATTGCACGAATAGTCAAACTTTTTATGAAGATGAACTTCTATATGATAATGAACATGTGGTAGTTACGATGGATTTTCTAGCTTATCGATGTGAAACCATTATTCTGTTTTTATGTCATGAATAGAAGATTCTCTATACTAAATCAACAAAATAGTCTTGGAAACATCCTCATTCAATAGGGAATTAACATAGCAAAGACAGAAATATAAAGATTTTCAATGGCTCTCAACTGAAATCATAGTCGATATGACACTGACAAATTGCTTGGAACATTCCTACATATATATATATGTAGTTATCTATTACCTATACTTTAACTCTACGTTAATGAATATGTAAGTATTCTGTGAGGCGACACAAGTATCCAAGTAGCAAAGAAATCCTTTGGACTTAACGTCTTTTGGAATTTCCATAAGGTTGCGTTGGCGCCCTGGCTGTACTTAATGCAATTTGTAAGATATCATTATAAACTAAAACAAGTTATATGTGCTAACATGTTTGGCTTAATGCAGCAAAATATTAATTCCAAAAAACATTTTTATAATAATCACAATGAGGAATATCATTTAAGAGCTTGGATTTCAGCCCATATTTTCTATAAGACAATTTGGCAAAAGAAATCTCAAAGTGCAGGATGTGTAGAAGTACTTTAAAATACTTGAAATGATAAATAGACGATTACAGATACATATCATACATCGTGTACATACTCGATATCTGTTTTCGAATGACAAATACTATGTTTATATCTTTAGGTGAGGTCGAAAGTTTTTGTTTTTCAGGACATGGGATGAACATGATTTTCATATATTTTACAGATTTCATAATTTGCCTTAAATAATCCTTATATTACCGACAAAAAAGACCTTTTTCATTTCAGAAGATCATTTGCTCATTGTATCGATATAATAGAACTCATTTTGTCAGGCCCTTGAATTTTTATCATTATAAGTTAGTTTTTTTCTTTCACAATGTTAAAACAATTTTAAGCTTTATTTTACATGTCTCTTTTGTCCTATCTGAAGATGAATTGTTCAATATTTTCAAACAAAGCATAACTTTCAGAAAAATTATACTAATTAATCAGCATAACTTAAAAAAGTTACACTATTGATATAATAAGAATACGAATGAAGGAAACATTATTATTGCTCAATTTCGTTTAAATACATTGTCTTTCAAATGGAACCATTTATTTTCATTTTCCTGACATCACCTTATGTTCCCCCTAAAAACGTGCTACCGCCCCTTTAATAGTCGAATCGTATCCTTATATATTTCTTTCTTGAAATAAAAATAAAAATTGACGTGTTGTACACTAATCGTAAAAAGTTTGACATTTACACAATTTCTAATGTCTGCTAGGCAATATTCCTCCTGAATGAACCCAGAGAACTAGCACCAGTTGCCCCCTGCCTGTGTAGTGCTTGCTTGGCTGACACATGTGTTGACAAATTTAGTCAAGTTTGAAATAATGCAACTGGACCGAATTGAACTTTCAAAGACTACACTGAAAGTAAATGAAATAAATGCATGAATGTCTCATGTGAAATCTGTCAACCTCCACGTTCCAGTATGACAAAAAAAGCTGCTTAAGCCAGACACAAAACCAAATTAATTTAAGTTTTTTTAACTTTGATACGATGAAATCATTCGATACTTATAATTTAAAACTTGATTCCTTTTAATAAGGAACTTATAAGTATTCAATCTATGATAGAATCAATGAAATCGTTAAGTGTTTTTCCTCTCTGGTCCAACTAGTTTTAATCATGTTTTGTTTTTCTTATCAACATCTAGTCTTCTTTACTAGTCAAAATAAAGAGTTTAGTTTGGTTTAGTAATTGTTGATTCATTCACATTTAATAAACAAAGAAAACCAAATTGAGAGTCAGATAAGAATAGAATCTGTTATATGCTGATGATTTCCAAACACAGTATGTTTATTTCTATTCTACCATAAAAACGACTATAAATTTGAACTTTTTCTTTCACATTGACTGGGTGTGCATTGTCATGATGCCTGTGCACGATTTCCACTGACAGATATTCATACAGTAATGACGTTATTTTGGATTCTTGAACGATGCTACATGCAGTTGGCCTCGCAAATTTCAGATATATATCCAAATGCTCCAAAGGGAGCTCACACTATTCAGTAGACGTTAGAATACCGCGACCGTTGTCAGCGTTTAGAATATGTTCTGCATATTTTCATAAAGTATTTTGGAATTGTTGTAAATAAATTTGAGGTAAGTGAATTCCGTATTTATACTCATTTTTCTACATCATTTAACTTCATCTCTTTACCATAGCATTTAACAATTCAGTTCTTTATGAGCGCTAAACAAGGGTTTTCATCATGATGATAATGATAATGATATTGATATCGATGATGATTATAATGGCGAAGCAATTGTTCATAATTTAGGATTGTTTGGGGAATGTATTCTCATGTTCTCTAATTCAGGTTTTTCTTTGTTATCATATCAATATCTATGATAGCCCTTACACCTTTTTAATTACTTTTCAGATTCTATGTCATTATTCAAGAATGAAAAAAAAAATCTTCAGATTATTGTGTACGGCAAAATAGTGTGGACGAAAGTAGTACAAGAAACGAAAATGCATAAGGAACTGATTAACACTCTAAGCGATGTGTTTCCTTTGAATGTCTGACAACATGGCGTCGTTTTTCACATGTATTCGACCCGTGTCACATCAAAAAGAAACTTTAAATTTATTTTAAAACTCTTATTCCTTAAAAGTTTAGAAATAACTATTGACATATTTTCATTTTTATGGTCTGACCTGCAAAACTTTCTCGTTTATTTTTGTGATCATGTAAAAAATTATTGATTTTTTTCCCCATTTCAAACAAGGAAGTTGACACTTATTGTGGATCTTATATGCATCGTCTACAATGTTTTCCTGCATAGATAGCCACAAGATTCATAAATTCCACATGTAAAACCATGATAATTGACCAAAAAAAATGGAAGAATATTTTCTTTAGGTTTGGTGTTCCTGTTTCCATACATATCACCCTTAAATGAGGCAATGCGTTATCATTTTATCGTCCAATAGCACATCGGGGCATTTTTTCACCCAGTTGGGAGTTGCTTTAACATTTTGCAGCTGCTTAACAACAGTTTTTTCACTACTTCTGACCTTAGTGCAGATACCCAGTAATGCCCTGGTAATCTTTTTCAATCATCATTCTGAAAAAAGCTTACCAAGTACCAAGAAAATGTTCTAGTCCCATAATTTTGAGATGATACTTCTTCTAATCAGGCAGTGATTCATGTTAAACTTGAGATCCAGAAAAAAAATGAGCAACTTTTAAGTTTCTTGAAAATCTAATAAAATTGTTATTTTGAAATAATTTTGGTTAAAAGTACACTCATACAAATTTCATCAATTTGACATATCGGATTCAATGATCCGGCCATAATAGCCTTTTGTATTCTTTCAGGATAGTGAGTATTTAAATAATCTGAAAAGAATTTTCTTACTATATCTGTAATGTGTTTGCTTAAATGATTGTCATGAAGCAATTATGAACTATATATAAATACAAGCGTTCGATATCAGGCAAGTCAACCAAAATAACAGATCTGAGGACATGATGTTTTTGGCTTAAGTATTTTTTTTAGAATTGAAGTACATTAAATTTTCATGAGTTATTTCCAATCTGCAAATCTGTCCATCACCAGTACAGAGAGTGGAGAGTTCTACAGCGTTTTGAACAGTGACAATGTAAAGTGTGCTTTTATAGATTTAAATGTCACTTTTATTGATGAAAATTATCTAGGATATTGTTCCAAAATACAAAAAACGAATATGAATAATGGATAACGTCAGGGTCATATAATTACTTCATTCGGCTTACAACATTTATGATTTGATGTTTCAAATAACTTTATCAAAACATGACAATACAAAATGAAATGAAATACAACATACAGTATACATACAACTGTCGATTGAGAGCCTCCCTCAGCCGGTCACACCTACCTTAGGCGGTCACACCTCCCTAGGGCCTCACTATGGAATTCAAACTTCACCTCGCCTCTAAATGGCAAAGATACCTGCACCAAAAAAACACCTACAGACTATCAAAAGTTAGAGGGGAAAATAATCATACGATGTCAGATTATAAGATTGTATCCCTTGAGAAATAAACTTTCTTGCCATACATGTACGTGGACATGGATTAACAAGACGTCGTAGGGATTTTTTGGCCTATTTTCACAATTTTCATAAAAAAAAGTTCAGTTAGAATACTGTTAGTTCTAAATATTTTGCCCTGGATATAGATTTTTACCATTTCATTCAAGGACAAACACAACAATAACTTTTCCCAGATTTGGTTACCAATCAGGTACACTGTAATTTTCTTTAAAAATCTTGGCCTATTTCAACAAAAAATCTACTAATAAAAGGAAATCTTCTCAATATGAAAAATGATATTTCATTTTGCATCCTTCAAAACATAACAACATCCTTGACAGCAAATAATAAAGAGTCAACATCAACCCTTTTAGAACTCATCAAAACTAATTGGCGGTTTTAATTAATCCATCGATGTTTTTCCTTATTCTCAAGAGGTAATTATTTTAAAATGTTCACTCTCAACTTGATTCTAACATTCTCATTAGTATGACACGTGGTTAACTGGAGAAGAGGCGTAGATGCTTTCCAGATGCTTGTTGTTCTGTTCTTGAGATTGCGATGTTTACTGTTGTTGCACACATCTGAAATTATTATATGATGGACGAGTGATCAGTCTTCTGATTGGTCGAGGAAGATGGTCACCGACAATGATCAAACCTTATGTTGACCGCGGGAAACGTCACGCGAGGTCAACATAACAATCCAATGACCTGGAGCGCCGTAAAGAGTTGCTTCCAAAAAACTTAAAATAATTGAATAGTTTCAAAATAACTGAAACTTTCATAAATCATATAATAAAACAGTTGTTGACTTCAGTTATCGGTGAATCCAATGGTTTATTGACCTCGGAAACTTATGTTCCGAGGTCAATAAACCATTGGATTCACCTTAACTGAAGTCAATAATTGTATAATGTTAGATCCTCACTTTACTCCAATTGAGCAAGCACTTATTGCATACAATTAAATTGGCTTTGTGTTTCTTAAACTATAACTGTTTCCTGCTATGCTCTCGTGACTACTGCGGTTATAAGCGATCTCAAAACTGTAACATGATATATTGGAACAATCTATGAAAATAAGATTATGGGTAGGTTGAATGGGAAACGTTTGACAAATATTTAGGAGGTTTTGATCTCCATTTTAATAATTGTTAACCTGAAGATAAATTATTTTTAATACTAAAGGTTGTATTTTGTCTTTCAAATTTATACTTGTCTGCAGTATTACACTGATCATCTGAGTTCCTCCAGTAGCAGTTCTGTTGGTTGACGCCATTCGTCACTTATAAGTATACATTGCTTCTGTCATGATTAATTGATAACGATTGGAACTGTCTGCTCTTTATCTCCGAAAATGTCAACGTTACAGCATGATTTAATTACCTGATGTAAGAGAACACGAACACTTTGTATCTTATAGCTCTTAATCAAGGGTAAATGCTTCATATATCAAAGGTTACACTGATTTTACACTTCTCACAATGAGAAAGGCAAATATCAAAGAGAAAAATGATCATTAAACATTACATATATGGCACAAAATTAAACTTCAGTCATTAAGGAAAAGAATAATCTCACCCATCATTTGTTTTGCCATTATAGTTTTATAGTAGAAGTATAGTATAGTACAGTTATTGTCTAAGACTGCGAGCTTGACGTTTTAATAGTCAAGGGCAAAACTGTGAATTATTGCAAAAAACATGATGGTTGAGGTTTATTGAACTTGCACATGTAGAGGTGGTCAATCGGATTGAGATCAAGAGCTTTGAGGGTCATGAGAGGACATGGACATGTGATTAATTGCAAGATCGTCCCCTTTGAACTTGCTGTGCAAGGCCTGTCATCATTGTGACGTAGGTTTCTGATTGTCTGGTCAGACATTCTGCTTAGAAATCTGTCGGCTTGAACGACTAGTGGGTGGCACGGACATACTAGTCTACATACTACATTGTAAAAACCTTGTTAAAAACAAGTTATTGTGTTGGGATGAACCTTACATGTCAATGAGGCGGCACATACTGGTATACTCAATACTCGTTTCCAAACTTCTAGTTTAGATACAATGTTATGCAGTCTGATTTAAACCGGCCTAGTTTCGAGGAAAAACAAATTTAACATATTAACTCTATCGAGAATTGAACTTTAATAGGCCGATAAATGTTTTCTCCATTTAGTCCGACCGCAGCTCCGTAGGTCGCATGTTCTGACTAGAACTCAGCTAACAGAACACTTCCACTTTGGTAGTGGCTAGGGGCAAGTAACTCTTCTTGACCATGGTTTGAACATGATTGATGCTAGGTGTTGTATAAGCAAGACGATATGATTGGTCCGCTAATGACTGGGATTCCACTGCAGTAAACTGGTAAAAACATGAGTTAATATTTTGAATAGTCTTTTCCTCGGAACAAGGCCGATGTTAAAGAATGTCAATGTTATTTTAGTTTCCTATTTAATCAACTTTTTGAGAACTTATGATAACAGCACTAAAACCTGCAATTGGTTTTATCATGATCAACGTTTATGTCTTTATGACAATAGTCTGTAAGTTAACTTCTTTGGGAATAGAAAGTCACTTCAACTTTTAGATTTGATATTGCAAACATATACTCTGAATGCACTGAAAAGTTTTGATTCTAATAATGAGATGATAATTGGCATTTGCTTTGTTCTTGTTGTTAGTTGGAATAGATACGTTGGGGAAATATGTGTAAACTTTAATTGTAAGACACAATGGTAAATTGACATCTCCGCTTCTTACTCCTCCAAAGACATTTTTCTGATTTCCACTGACATGTACGCAAGTGCAAAGCCTAGAGTATGAGTTTAGTTTTACCTTTATGAAAGTATAGTAACTCTTTTTGTCATTTTGCAAACACCAAAAACATATCAATTACAATATTAACCACTGACTTGAAACCCTAGCTGTCCAGTCTTAAGTTCTTCAGACGTCAATTTAAGATTCTGGAAAACAAAAATCATAGGATCTTACTATTGCTAAATTTTGTGACGCTACAGAAATGACAAACATATTTGTGATTGATTCTATATCAACATATCTAAAGATCACCTACAATGTAGGTGTACATCGATCGTGAATAGCTGACTAGGGATAATCAAGTGCTTTCTCACAAAGTTATCTGTTACAGTTGACAATATTACTTACTATTTGACTTGAGCAAAGATGCGATCTAAAGTTCTACTCAAATCAAAATGGTAACATTTTTATTCATTCTATCTTGTTAGAAAGATATGCCCCTATCAGAGAAGAAAACTCCTATTTTCTAAAGGCTTTCATGAACAAATAATGCCTCCGTCAGAAAGAGCCAATGTTAAACTATATATGAGATCCTCTTATTGTTAACAAAGGAAGCGCTCCGGAAATAACATAGGTCCCTTTGGAAAGAATGAGCCCAGAAGGTTCTTTAGAGAGAGAAAGGTAAAGTAGATCACTCCTGCAGATTCTGGAAATTGAAAACATAATTGGGAATCATTCACTGTACAAGATGGTCACACTCTTATAGCAACGCCTACATCAATTTAGATATGTTATCCTCTTCCTTGTTATGGACGCCTTCCGCCTTTTTACTCACTTATATGTATTTCCGTTGGCTATATCTAGTCATCGACCTGTCTGTCACTTAATAACTTCTGTTTCTGGAGCATAAATCCAATACAGTAGTCTTCATTGAAACTATGTGGACCAATCGTGCAGAATAACCTTTTGGGATTATTAATTTCTTCGGATTTTTTTAATTTTCTATATATTCAATCTTATATTTCCTTTATATCCCTATTTAAGTGTTTATGTTGAAGCCTTTAACGCCAAAGACGTCCTTATGCATGAAAAACTCACTTAAATAGACTGTGTAATTGTTGAAACTGAGTTCATTGAATGAATCTGATTTGTGACTAAAATCCATATTGCTCTTGTCATATTTTTTCTTATAGATTTATTAATAATTTTCATTCTTTATGACCACAGTTATCCGAAATCATCTCCCATTTTTTTATGATTATGCAAACGCAAAATTGATTCTCTATTTTTTAAATGCATCTTAAACACTCTTATTCGTTTTTTTGGCAAGAATGTGATTGATGAGATTTTGAAGAGTCTATCATGGTGTCAAATGAAATGATAACACAATGATGTATTACTTTCTCTCATATTGCAGACTATACAAGGTGTAAAGGCAGTTGTATAATTATTTAGCTTGGATGTTTCAGTCCCAATAAGTACGTTAAGAGATATTATTTATTTTTCAATTTTATTTTTTATTGAATTTCATCACTATCATCATGTTTAACATATGATGATAGATATATGTGTCAAATTCGATATTTTGAGTAAAAGATTTTTAAAACTTTCTTGTTTACCCTATGAAATGATATGATCGTAGTGGACTTATATATTAAACATTTGAATAAGATAAGATGATAAGGTGAGTACATGTACATGCGTACATGTACATGAATTGAAAAATGGTTCCAAAGAATTGTATGCCAAGTCTGAAATCAATTACGGTGCCACTTACAGGTCCTTTACTCTACACTTTAGTCAATAACTGTCACAACTTACAGCTCTTGTCTTCTTCTTTACATGTAATGATGGTTTATAAAGAGAAAGAAGAAAAATTAATAAGCCATTGGGCGGGACAAATGTATTGAAGAGACTTCCTCTTTTTGTGTATTTAGAATTTTGTATCCTTAATATTTCATTTCTGACAACATTTAAACTAAGCCATTTTATTTAATAACTGGTCAAATTGGTTTTCGTGGTCAACCGTATTTGGTGACAGGATACCTGAGAGTTAAATGTCAGGATTATTAGTTCTGTGAATGCATCTTGACATCAAACATTTCAATGACATTTATCATACTTCTCTTCCCAATTCAGTCAATTCTTTGATTTCCTGTCCTCTGTAGTTGAGGTTAAGTAGGTTAGTTGGTTGTTGAGATCTGAAGCCGAGAATAGACCATCTTAATGATCAACTTATGTAACACTGAGTTTCAACAATAAATCTTCTTTTTTAAAGTTATGATTATCTTTTGCCTATCTAAAATCAAAATTTTTTTGTCACCAATTTATATCACTATTAAGAGAATAAGTTTTAGATATACATGTATCTGCAGAAAGGCTATTTAAAATGAGTGCTTTGTGTGATGTATAAAACACTGAATAACTTTGATATCTATCATTACAATGCCAGGCAGAAGGTTAGATCTATGGGATTAATTAAGTTAGGTTGTTGTTGTGATCTGAAACCGACAAAAGACTGTAAGTTACACTGTATTACCCTATAACGATGCTTACAAACGTTTTGTTAACTATTTTATGGTTCTGTTGTTAAATATCATATTTGTTCCCAAGACATATAAGAATAATAGATATAGAATAAGTTTTGACATATCTGCTCAGAGAGTTTGCATGCCATGTGTGATATATAAAGCACAAAGTATATTAATGATCATTTACATGTCAAGCAGGTTGAAAGATCAATGGCATATCGACAGATGTTCTTACATTCAACCATGGATGAGATTTGTAATGAGTCAAACAATTAAAAGAATAAACATGAAGTAAGCGAGGAGTTTGACTCTTGGTACGTTGAGGAATTGGAATTTAGAACAAATAGGTTTCCCTTTGATATTATCCTGTTTGTTTTTGAGGCACGGTGACAAAGTATACAGGATCAGATGGTATACACAAAGATTGAATGTTTACAAAATACTTCGTCCAGCAAGAAATAATTTTCATTATGTTGTTCACTGCCTTATAAACTGTTTAGAGATGCAAGTTAAACTGGTATTAAATGCCAAAGCTTTCTGACAGTATCTAAACAACAGTTAAGCATTAAAACTTAAGCTGATGTATGTAATCGTTTACTTACACTGTATCACATTATGTCCAAAATTTTAAATAAGGGGAAGTTATGCAACATAAGTTTGTTTCGTAGGATCAATTTGAAAAGGATGTGACTGCACAGTGATTCATAAATAAAGTACATAGCAAAATATAGAGTTTCATGTTAACTACAGTTTATTGGAATGAAAACCAATACTGTTTGTGAAATCACAAAAAGCATAAATCTTAAAAAAAGTATGATTATTGAAAGGAAACGATCCAATCACTCTTACAGTAATTGAGATAATTTGTTTTACTTAAATTATTCAAGTTTAAATCAAGTTTTTTCATTCGCGATAAGTTCATTGATTGCTAAATACATGTACTTTAGGTTGAACCAATTCAAAAATGTTAAAGTTAATCTAGTATTTGTTAGCTCTTGTTAGTTTCTCACAGTTATTATGATTAATTATGCTCTTTTTTCTATAAAAAAAACGACAATCTAGCTTTGACAATATTAACATACATGTAAATAAATTCATCTCTGTTGAATGTAGAACATAATACTCGATCACTCAAAAGCTAGCATGACCAATGTTCATAATGAGAGTGTCATCAGTAACGTGGTTATGCAAGAACAGACAGGATCATATAGATTATCAGGTTATTATGATGACTCCTGCAGACAAATCTCCAGTTGATTATTATGTCGTATATATACGATTGAGGAGAATGGAAATAGGCTAATCATATCTGGTCATATATTTGATGTATGATTCACGCATTTCTGGGACGTGACAAGTCAGTACAAATAGGTAATTTCATTGAAAGAGTGCTATACTAATCCATACTTATGATAATTTATATTAGAATTGACATAAAAAATTATTGGGTATTAACTAAAAACGTTGTGCAAACTGTGCCAATTTTGCAAAGCCTTTTTTAAGTTTATACCTCCATGAACTCCTTGTTTTTTATTTGAGAAAAAGATCTAGTTTTAGTTCATACACATCCCCCCACCAACTATATGAGTATATTTGTCCTTACCAATCAATATCAAAATATCATTGTTTTGTTCAAGTAATTATTAAACCCCTTTCCTGTCTGAGACTTATTTTCTTGATTTATTGTAAAAATTTTGTTTGGAAATAGTACTAATAATTTGAATACCTATTAATCAACCCCGCTGCTTTGGTAGGGCTTTTCAGTATGAAGTTCACAATGAAATATATCATCTGTTTGCCGATCTCAGCTTGAGGAGGAATAAATATATCTAATATCTTGTCTAGACTTCAAAAGTTGTTAACAAATTGAAGAATCATTTATATATTTGTAAGCTGGAATTGATCAGAACTTGATATTGGTGTCATTTTCTCTGCATAGGATTTGATAAATTCATATTGTAAAACTCTTTGGTTGTTTCTGCTTGCATTCTTAATTTTCCAGCATTCAATAAGGAAATATAAAAAGAAAATTGAAACAATAACTACAGTTAATAGTTGAATGAGTTTTAGGTTCAGCAATACATAAATATAATTGTTAACTTGATGGAACAACTATTGTTGCTTTACGATACTGATTCTATTATATTATATTCAGGGATATAAGAGCAAGCACATGAGTTGATTTAGCTACTATCTTCTGAAATGTTCTATATATTATTGGAGTAAGCATCGATGTAACTACTTCTAATATCAAAATCAATTCCTTATATTTCGCTCACTTTATCTCTGCAAGCCTCATCAGCTTGACAGTCATTGATCATTCTTTAATCATTCATAACCCCACTTTCAAGTCTCATATTGTCAATTGTTCCACAAAGAACACCTGTTTTAGTCTTCGTGTTCTTTTTTGCTTGCACTGGACCAATAGTTCCTGGGCATAAGAGTCTGTTTTAATTAATTCATCTTCAGTGACTATTGTTTTTTACAGCTGGCATTGTCAAATTCTGTTGATAAGTTAATATTTCAAAAGCCCATTGGGAGGACTGATGATGCATGATGTTTACCTGACGTTTCTTTCAACAAATTAGAGATATAATCATGAACGCTAGGAGAATGAAATTTCTGTCTTATTCGTACCTCAAACGAAAGAAATTATATTTCTCCTATAGATCCTCTCTCATACAACATACAACACAACAATAGTTAAATTGGAACACGGTGCTAAAGCTCATGGTCAGTTTTCAGAGTCTGAAGCTAGAAGCAGTTCTACATGGAGAGAACTGAAAGCAGTCAGTTCAGCCCTTAGTAGTTTTTACCCTTTTTAGCGTCGCAGAGAGTGACATGGTACTCAGACAATCAGAATGTGGTATCTATAGTCAGTAAGAGTAGCATGAAACCTTCGTTACAAGATCTAGCAATGTGTATCTTTAATACATGCATGCAGTACCATATTCAACTTGATGTACATTGGATACCCAGAGAAGATAACGAACAAGCAGATTATCTGAGTAAAGTTGTTGACTATGACGATTGGGGGATAGCAAAACATGTGTATGACTATTTCAACAACAAGTGGGGCCCTTATGATGTCGACGTGTTGGCGTCACATTACAATGCTAAGCATACACGATTTTATTCCAGATATTGGAATCCAGGAAGTGAAGTAATGGACGCGTTCACTGTACATTTGGGAGGTCGCAATAACTGGATTGTCCCACCCGAGTCCTATGCTTAACATTTACTCTTTTAACTCACAATAATTATAAAAAAGGAAACAATATACTTATAAGTTTATAATCTTCAAACACAATTCATAAATAGGTGTTTGTGAGCAATTTATAAAGAACAAAGAAGTGAAGTATTTTTGGGTACTTAGTTTCGTTGTCATTGAGGAAGTAAATAATATTTTAGTCTAATAACATGGAGGCGTTATAATGCTGGTTTCAACTCAACCCTTGTGTAGTATGTAGGTCTTACCCCCAACTGTGTTTTGAAATAACACAAGCTTTAGGCAATAGTTAGTTGACAGGATACTTACAATATGTAACAGCAAGCTGAGTTTCCGCAGGAGTATATTTACTACTATATATAGCATTGCGGATATTGTAGAGGTTTTCGTTATCATTTACAAAGAAGCACCTTTACTAGTTAATAACATATGTAATCAATGACTTTATTAAGGGTTGATAAGCAAAGAATCAAACTGTCACATTGTATCCTAGCTCATAAAATAATTAACCAATGATGTCTTAGAGGCATGGGAACATTGTGAAAGGGAAACACATGCATTGAAATTACACTTTATAAAGTTATATTCAATGTACCTAAACATAGTTGTATATTATTTCTGATAGTTAACCGTTGTCTGGTCAATGAAGTGAAACACCTCTGTTCTAATAAGACCAAATCCGTGGGTTCCGGTAGTTTCCCCTGAGGGACAAAGTTTGCACCACTATCCATTGGGATTTCTAGCAAATGTCAACGATTCTTGCATGGAAAGGGTGGTTCATATAGCAATGCCTTTGTCATGATTCAGTAGCCAAATTGATGAATTATGAACAGCGTCGCTGATTGCTTCCAATCAGCCATATCCCTTTCTAGCCCACAAAGTCGCGGTAATAGAACAGAGGCTGTATCAACATGTTATGACTTGATCTGACACTGTGGGAATAATATGTGAACAGGGGTCAACAACAGAAAGATATTTCATATTTTCTCTACAAAATCTTTCATAAGTTATCAAAAGCTTTAGAACACAGGTAATGCATTATGGTATAGGTTTCAATTAGGTTTCAATTTGGTTTCAACAGACGATTTTTCATTGAAAGAATATTAATTGTAGAGAAGGTCTTTGTGGCTTTGATATATAATAAACCCATATTTAACAATGTTGTCACTCTTTTATTGTGGAGTTTATCAGGTTTAGTTTTAAGTACACTCTCAATTTCGTGCATATAGTGCAAAATATCCATTTAACATTTCAGACTTTAATTAGCTGAAGTAAATGAGTAAACATCTGTTCCCAAAAAGTGTAATTGGCACTTAATGGAAAAATAATACAAATAGTCAATTTACTTAACCGTTATTCTTTTCATAGTGCATGAAACACGTTTCAACAAAGTGTAACTTTATTTTAACAGAACATAAAAGTTGATTTCAATGTGAAATTAAGAAAAGAATTAATCGATAGAAGAACAAATCATACATGCACTTGGAACACAAAGTAAAAAGTTGTTAAAGGTAATTTGGTTATTATTTGAAAAAAGACAACAAAATGCCAACTTACTTTGTGCATTATTCTTTTTATAGCGTAAGACAGATGGAAGTAAGACAGATGACGTTTCCGACAGGCAGGTTGACTCATTTTTGCACAATTAAAGACTTCAGTGACAGTGTGAGGAGAAAATTAATTGGTATTGGATATTGTGGCAGCAGAAGGTAAATGTGTAGATGGACCTCTGTATGTTGCTGACAGGTTCCCGGGCAAACTTACATCACTAAATGTACAGAATATATTATGATAACACAAGACAAATAAGTTTTATTTTCAATAAAACGTAAACAAAATAAATTTAGAGTCAGAGTAACTATTGTTTCTATCAAAGGTAGATAACTGTTTACCAGGTGCTGATGAACTATGCTACGAGCATTTCAAACATATGCCAGACAGCTCATTAGAATAAGTAAAAGATGTGATTAATCAGAGCTGGCTTAAAGGTAAAATTCCTAAAGTTTGAACAGAAGCTGTCGTCATCCCTGTTCCAAAACCTGGGAAGGATTCCTCAGCCCAAACATCGTATAGACCTTTAGCTAATCTGTGTAAGATAATGGAAAGGTTGGTCAGCAATCGCCTTAGTTTCCACATGGAATCAAACCAACTCCTAACCAGACTTCAATCTGGCTTCAGAAAAAATAGGTCATGTACAGATCAACACATTCGACTCCAAACTGAGGCACAAAAGGCTATAGGTAACCGGGAATACATGATGTGTGTGTTTTTAGATATTGAGAAATCATATGATATGCTCTAGAGGCATGGACCTCTCTTCAAGCTCCAAAGTCTTGGAATCACAGGGCGAATGTTGACGTGGATTAACTCTTTTCTTTCAAAAAGAACTATTCGAGTCCGCATCGGCCAAGATTTATCTGGTATCCATGTTATTGAAAATGGAACTCCTCAAGGCAGTGTTATTAGCCCATTACTGTTTGATATCATGATTAATGATATATTTGATGCCTTACCGGTCAACACTGATGCATCACAGTTTGCAGATGATGGAGCACTTTGGAGACGTTTTGGAAATCTTGAGTTTGTTCATCGATCTATCCAAGCTGGTATAGACTCTGTTTTCCAATGGTGCTCACGATGGGGATTCAAAATATATCATAATCAGTAGCAATGATATTTACCAGACGAAAAACCGATCCTCAACTGTTTCTCACTATTGGTGACCAGCGCATAAACTTTTTCCCTAATTTCAAGTTTTTAGGAATCTATTTTGATAGCAAGCTAACATGGGATCGTCATATTTCTTACTTAAGTGCAAAATGTTACAAGGCTTTAAACCTTCTTAAATGTGTTTCTGCAACTTAATGGGGAGCTGATAAATCGGCCCTTCTCCTCCTGTATAAAGCTTTAGTCTACTCAAGATTGGACTATGGGAGCCTGGCATTTATGAATGCAGCAAAGAGTCATTTAGTTAAACATGATCGAGTTCAAGCTTTAAGGATATGCACTGGAGCATTCCCAACAACACCAATTGCCTCAATGCAAGTGGAATGCTCTGAGCCCCCACTAAAGTATTGCCGCCAAAAATCAGCCCTCAAAACTTATCTTTCATTGGCATCTTTAACTGACTACCATTCTGCAAAAGACGTTTTAAATTATTGCACTGAATGTCATTAGCAACTTGAGTCATGGCAAGTTACCGTTTGGTTTAGCTGTTCAGCAATATGCAAGTCAGTGCAAAATTCTAGACATAAAACTAAATGCCTCCTTTAATCTTCCTAAATCAAGCCCATGGTGCCTAAAACAACCTTCAGTAAATGCTAACCTGGCCTCAATGGTTGACAAACAGTTGAATCCAGTCATAATCAAAGCAATTGCAAAAGATTTCATAAACTCAAATTACTCAGGATTCACACACATTTATACAGATGCCTCTAAAGATCCTGTTTCTGTGCGTGTTGGTGCGGCATTTTATGTTCCTTCACTTGATATATATGAAGTGTACAGACTACACGACCAATTATCTATATTTGCGGCAGAGTTAACAGCAATTTTAAAAGCATTGCTTTGGGTTAAAAACCATGACCATGAGTCAATCATTTTTACAGATTCATTGGCCGCTGTTCAAGCTATGCAATCAGGAGTGCAAGGCCAACGAAGTGATATTTTATATGATATATTTTATTTAGACACCTTTTTGAATACCATATATATCAGTTGTGATATTGTATGGGTTCCAGCACACGTGGGTCTCAGTGGTAATGAGAGAGCAGATCAACTTGCCAAGTCTGCTCTAACAAAAGCACAAGTCAACGTATTGGACTTTTTGCCAATTCCAAAAGATTACTTCACTGTTATACATAAAGCAATTTGCCAACTGTGGCAAAGTGACTTGGATCATGGCACCAATGCCAGACATATGTACAACTTATGCCCTAAAGTCACTAAGCAGGTAAAGATTCGCCGTCAAAAGGGGAGAGATGAAGTCGTTTTGACTCGATTAAGACTCGGCCACTGTGGCTTAAATGCATACAAACACATTTTAGACAATGATAAATCTCCTATTTGTCAGGATTGTGCTGGCAATTGCCCAGAAACTGTTTTTCATTTTTTAATTGCGTGCGAGGGACATATTATCCATCGTCAAGAACTTATAGAGGTGGTGTCATAAAGATCAAGTACCTTCGATCTGAGGTCTATTCTTGGAGAAAACCTGCTGTATGGTGACATTCTAAGAGCCCTTTTAGATAACGTATGCAATACGGGCAAATATGACTGCATATGATCTTTTTTAAACTCTTGTATGATTATTTTCTAATCTTTTAATCCTTTTTAATGCCGGGTGCATATAGGTCATTTGTTGGCCCAACGTCGCCCTAAAATTCCACCTACCTACCTACCTACCTACCTACCTACCATTAACCTTTTGAATTAAACATATACAATCATCTCTCATTTCTAAAATGATTCTGATGATTTCTTTCACATGTACATGTACATGTCAATTAAGCTGAAAATAAAATGTTCAGGCCTGGTAGTTTGTTTCACATTGGTAAGTTAAGGAACATAATAATATTCGACTATAAGGTTACACTAAGTACAATTACCTTGATTAATGAAATAGGAAAACAACAGCTTTCATTCTCGTGTATATAGAATGTACTGTTGCCTACATTTTCTAGTAATCTTGTAACTTCCTAAAGACTAATTGTGGTCACCTACGCATACTGTTATGAATATGTTGCAGGAACTCTGACATGTTTATCTCGTAATTTGATAAGAAATAAAAACAACGTGCATGTAAATAAACTGAAACCTTACTACTTGTCATCATGGTACTGAGTTATTTGAGAACCTGAACAGATTATGTCTTTACATTTTTGACATATGTTGCCACTTTTGAATAATATACAATAAGAGTACAAAACAGGTTCATCTTAACGATGATAAGTTATGAAGATTTAGTTTGATAAATCATGCGAACACGTTAAGACACAATTGTCTTCTCTCAAATGTTGTTCTGGTCTTGGAAGCCTAAGGCATTGTGATTAATCAGTTAGAAAACATGACACCAAGAATTTATAGGTTAATGAGAATATGATCTGAGATAAAATATCTGTAGTGTTGATTTGTTTCTTAAGAACATCTTATCAGGTCCTTCACATACATGTGTTTATGCTAATAAGGTTCATAATTTCGATGTACAGTTATCCTTTTTTAGCTCATCTGGCCTGTAAGGCCCGATGGGCTTATGGCATGGCATGGTGTCCGGCGTCCGTCCGTCCGTCCATCCGTCTGTGCGTAAACTTTGTGGAATTTCGACTTCTTCTCCAGAACCATAAGGCCTAGAAAGCTGAAACTTTGTGTACAGACTTCTTGGCTAGTGAGGATCATAAATTATAGCTTCGGTAGCCCTGTGACCCCAAATGATGGCCACAGGGGCCACGCCCTAAAAACCTATTTTCATCTTCTTCTCCAGAACCATAAGGCCTAGAAAGCTCAAACTTTGTGTACAGACTCCTTGGCTAGTGTGGATTATAAATTGTAGCTTTAGTGGCCCTGTGACCCAAAATAAGGGCCACAGGGGCCACGCCCTAAAAGCCTATTTTCATCTTCTTCTCCAGAACAATGAGGCCAAGAAATCTGAAACTTTGTGTATAGCCTCTTTGAAGAGTGAGGACTATAAATTGTAGGTTTGGTGGCCCTGTGACCCCT
Organism: Steromphala cineraria; assembly: GCA_916613615.1. NCBI lineage: Eukaryota > Metazoa > Mollusca > Gastropoda > Trochida > Trochidae > Steromphala > Steromphala cineraria. Next base: position 12,752,508 of record OU744730.1, read on the forward strand.
AATAAGGGCCACATATGCCACGCCCAAAAAAACTTTTTTTATTTTCTTCTCCAGAACCATGAAGCCTAGAAAGCTGAAACTTTGTGTACAGACTCCTTTGCTGGTGAGGATTATAAATTGTAGTTTTGGTAGCCCTGTGACCCCTAATAAGGGCCACATATGTCACGCCCTAAAAACCTATTTTCATCTACTTCTCCAGAACCATAAGGCCTAGAAAGCTGAAACTTTGTGAACAGACTCCTTGACTAGTGAAGATTATAAATTGTAGCTTTGGTGGCCCTGTGACCCTAATAAGGGTCACATATGTCACGCCCTAAAAACCTATTTTCATCTACTTCTCCAGAACCATAAGGCCTTGAAAGCTGAAACTTTGTGTACAGACTCCTTGACTAGTTAAGACTACAAATTGTAGCTTTGGTGGCCCTGTGACCCCTAATAAGGGCCACAGGGGCCACGCCCTAAAAATCTATTTTTATCTTCTTCTCCAAAACCATGAGGCCTAGAAAGCTGAAACTTTGTTTGCAGACTCCTTGACTGGTGAAGATTATTAATTGTAGCTTTGGTGGCCCTGTGACCCCTAATAAGGGCCAAAGGGGCCACGCCCTAAAAACCTATTTTCATCGTCTTTTCCAGAAGCATAAGGCATGGAAAGCTGGTTCTTTGTGTACAGACTCCTTGACTAGTGAGGATTATGAATTGTAGCTTTGGTGACCCTGTTGCCCCTAATAAAGGCAACAGGAACGTCCTTCAAATCTATTTTCATCTTCTTCTCCTGACGTGTAAGGGCTAGAAAACTGAAACTGGTTGCCTATATACTTAATTTTATTGGTGCCCCTGTGGCCTCTTATGCCAAACAATAATGTATTCTATGTAGTTGTGGTTCTTACATGTTGTATATTTCTTTAGATTCATGACTCTGTTAATGCAAAACGATTTCCTTTCAAGAAATAAATTATCATCTTATCATAACTTACTTTATCTTATGACATAGTTTTATAAAACATAAATCATTCTTGAAATACTTGGCATATGGTGACTTTAACTTCTTCTTTTTAGATCTATTCTACAGTTATTAACTCTATGCAAACTTATACAAAGTTATGTCTTAAATTCCTGTTGAGACGTCATATTTCACTATAATAACACTCTTATAATATCTCCGAAAGTTGTATAAAATTGAAAGCAGTGCCTATTTCCTTTCCAGGTCAAATGTCATTTAAAGTGTATAACTGAAAGGAATAATTTGATTAATTGGAAGTTTATTTTCAACAATACTTATATGTAAATAGTGATAGAAACGACTAACAGATATTTCAATCATTGCATGTCAATGTTCGTTAAATGTTCGTTTATATGGTCTCGTGTTAATTATGTCATACCAGGATAGATTGCAGAAAGAATTTGACCTTTAAGGCACTTTACTTCTCTAGGTCTGCTGTAACCTAAACTTGTACGTTTTGTCATGTACATGTAGGTGCCTTTAAAAGGTTAAGTACTATTTTTTTGGTACGAGATCATGTTATCTATATCTTTGTAGGGATTCAACAAGATCATTGATACATATTGGCAACTATTTTCTCTAATAAAAATGGTTTCGATTAAAGATTTTATCTATGGAAAGTAAAAGAACCCAAATGATGTTGAAAACCGCGTTCCAGGGACTGATGTTTACTGGACAAACCTACACATGTACAACTAACAGAACGTGTTGGAGTCTTGGAGTCGATGAAATGACCTTTGCTCTGTGATATTCACAATGCTCTCTTCATAAGATGTACCTATTTCATTTGATCTGTCTTTACACTATTCTATAATGAGTCATCATTCATTGATCTGCTGCAAAACACTGTCCTAAATATCAGATAAGGTAAGAAATGAAATATGAAATAAGTTGTTTAGTTTATCTGCCTCTATTGCTTAGCAATAACATGTTGATAAAGTCTAGATCAAGAATTTAAAAGGAATTATCACATGCATCATGAGTTCAATGAACATTATTTTTTAAATTGTAAAATTTCTCTCCCTCTGCCGACATACTACCTGGGTGTCAGAATGTATGTCTTCCCTTCTTTGTTGGGGCGGTTGGTAAGATTGTTAATCACTCTTAGTGCTGCAGTAGCCAATCTTTGTCTGTGTCATATATAATCTGTGTCGATCTCAGCAGTAACGTGGGTATAAACTAATGTTTATTTTGTCTAGACTTCTCTAAACGTTTACAGATAATGTCTATAATTGCTTCGTAACTCTGTATTATAAACTGCTTGAACATTTCTTCTGAACTGTTATAGGGGGAATGAACTGATTGTAGAATGGGTATCTGTTTTGGGTTCAATTTGTTTTAAATGTAACAATTATTTCATGATCTTCTGTTTTCATTTTCATATTTCCGTTGATATTGCTTAATGTAAATAGGAATAGAAAATCATAACTAAAATTGAACTAATTGAAGTAAATTGACAGTATCTTTGTTTTTCCGTCTTGTGTGGGATATTTTTGATTTATTAAACTCTGTTTACCCTTACAGTCCTTTCATTCTCATCAATGTTGATTTAATGTCATGTGCTTCATGAACTGTACAGTCATGGATCATTCATTAATCTCTTCAAGATTACTTCTTTTAGAGGCATATAAGAAGTTGGAATGACAATAATTCTGAGGAATATATGACAACTTCTTTGTTCATTGTATGCGACGTATCGACACAGACTCTTGTGTCGTTCTCGAGCAGAGGAAGAGTAATGATGTAGGGGCATATATATACACAAATAGTACAATACACGGTAACAACAACTTAATGAAAAAGAAAAAGAAAAACAGAGATAGGTGGTAAGAAGCCAGTAATGTCCAAAGCAGGAGATGTTTACATTTAATTGATAGAGGCCAGTGATGTACATGAGTGATTACAGTTAATAAATTAAGGAGAAGATCATAGGCTGACGGGATGTAGTAACCTTGATCACGGGTAATTGTTGGCTGAATCTTTTTGATCTCCAAAGCTTCTCTTAATTTGCGAAGATGAAAAAAAGGTTGATTGGTGACAAGGCATTTGATTTTATATTTGTATTTGATGATTTCGGTTGGCTCTGATGTGGTCGGATATGGCTGGTTTGCTGTCCAAGTTGTCTACTGATGTTTGATGTTCCTTTAGCCTTGTGTTGATAGGCCTGGATGTCTCACCTACGTAGTTATGTCCACAGTTGCAGTTTATTTTGTAAACAACTTGTGAATAGTTATTAACATCTGTTGAAACCTTAAATTTCTATTTGCTTGCACTTGACAAATAATTTCTGGACATCCCAATCGATCTGACCAATACATCATCTTTGTCGATGGTTTCTGTCTTAAGATGTTTGTCCCAGGGCCATCTTGTCAAGTTTTATTTACAAGTCAATCATTCAAATGTTTCTGAGAGACATCAATCGACATCATCAAATTTGTTAGTTGAACATTGCACTCAAAAAGCTTAAAACGACAACCTTATACACGAGCACTTGTTTGGCCTTGCTATTAAATGGTAAAGTGCTCACCATTTTGAGGATGTAGCAATATAAAAAACTAAGTTTAGTTTCCTCCATAGTTTTGAATGTCATTACAGCACTGTTTGTCATGCGCGCAGCTGTTGTCAAGTGATTGTTTGTTTGTTTGATTTGATTTGCCCACGTATATAATGATATAATTAATAAATATAATTGCCAAAACACTAAACTATCACAAACTATCATTCTTCTTCGAATATATATTTATATCCATGTCAGTGCCAGTGTATTAAGGCAGATACATGTGTGATAATACAAAAGTTTTTGTTCCATTCTTTTATTTGCTACATTATTCATTAATTGCACGAAGAGAGAAAGTTTTAACAAAGATGAACTTCTTTATGATCATGAACATACTTTGTGGTAGTTACGATTGATTTAATAGCTTATTGATGTCACGAATAGAAGACTCTCTATACTAAATCAAAAAAATAGTCGTGGAAAACATCATCATTCAATAGGGAATTAACATATAAAGCAAAGTCAGAAATATAAAGATTTTCAATTGCTCTTTAAAGAAATCCTTGTCGATATGACACTGACAAATTGCTTGTAAGGCTCCAACATATATATAAACTGAAGAACAATAGAAAGTACACACCAAAGTAATTTGTTAATAAAAGACAACAAGACAAAATTTCCAGCATTTCAAAGGTATAATATCAAATTTAACCATTTTCAAACATGGCAAGGACAGGTATTTACTTCTCACTTCACACATCACTTCTCTACTTCTCATAGTGTCCACTAGTGGTATTATTTGAAATTTACACTCATTGTTTCTGCAATTTTCCGTGGTCTGATGTCCATAAATGAGGAGTTAGTATCGGGTGTGACCCCATTACTGTTAATGCAAGCAAAGACACGTCTCCTCATTGAGAAAGTCAGACGTCAGATGACGTTATTAGGGATACGTTGCCACTGTTCATGTCGTGCCTCTTCCAGCTGTTGTAGGTTGACTGGTTGCTCTAGGCGACGTCTAAGTCGTCTTCCCAAATGGTCCCAAAGATGCTCGATGGGGGATAAATCAGGGGAACGTGATGGCCAAGGCAAAACCTGGATGTTTTGTTGGTTGAGGAAGTCCATGGTGATCCTGGCAGTTTGTGGTCTGACGTTATCGTGTTGGTAAATCATCCCTTGGTGCTGCCTCTGTATGAAGGGGACAACCACAGGCTGCAACACTTGATCCCTGTATCTCTGGGCTGTAAGGGTCTGACGAATTGTCACCAAATCGGTCTTCTGGTCGCCGCAGATCCCGCCCCAGACCATGATGCTGCCACCGCCATAGGGTACCACTTCTTGGACACACGCTGCAGCCTGGCTCTCGCCTCTACGCCTGTAAATCCTCACTCTGCCGTTTTCTGTGAAGAGGTTGAATCGACTTTCGTCGCTGAAGATCACTCTTGCCCAATCACGACGTTGCCAGCGTCTCACTCTCCTTGCCCAGTGTAGACGGCCCAGGCGATGTTCGCGAGTCAGGGTCATTCCGAGGAACGGTCGGTAAGCCCGAATACGGGCAGCTCGGAGACGTCTCAAGACAGTATTTCTGCTGATGTGGTGTCCTAACGCCGTGTATGCCGTTGACGCCATTGTGACGAATCTGATGCGCAAATGCAGTGTGCGCAGATAACAGTCTTCAGCGGGGGTCGTCACCCTCGATCTTCCACTTCTTGGACGGTCCGATGTCTGGCCAGTCTGGTTATGACGTTGAAACGGTCGAATGACCGTTTGTCTGGTGTGGCCAAACCTTCTGGCAATTTGGCTGTTTGAAACTCCAACTTCAGACATTCCAACGACTCTTTCTCGCTCTGCTGCTGTTAAACGTGGCATTTTCTCGTGCTTTTTTTCGGAACACTCGTAGTGAATGGTAGAATTCAGTGGTTTTTATACTCTTAGTGCGCCCAAGTCATGTAGAAATTGAAAAAAATCGTGATTTTCAAAAAAATCCCTTTTACCTGAACTGACATGCCTCGGATGCGTTTTGACGATATAATTTCATTGTTTCCGTTCGTAACTTTAGGATAGAGCATCAAAGAATGCTACTTTGTAAATGAATATGAAATAATATGAAAATCTGTGGGTGTGTACTTTCTTTTGTACTTCAGTTTATGAAGATATCTATTACCTATAACTCTAAGTTACTGAATATGTAAGTATTCGATGAGGCGACACAAGTATCCAAATAGTATTAAAATCATTTTGACTTCACGTCTTTTAGAATTTTCATAAGGTTGCGTTGGCGCCCTTGCTGTTCTTGAATGCAATTTGTCAGATATCATATTGAACTAAAATGATTTAGGTGCTAATAAGTTTGGCTTACAAAATATTAATTTAAAAGGTAGAATACTTAATAGATTTCAAGTTCTCATGAATCATAAACTGAAACATTTGTTTTGTTTTTGTAAAGATTGTATTCGTATACAGCCTCGAGCTAGGCTAGGCTGAGCGGAAACAGATACGTTAAATGGTTTCAAGGCCAATCTGAATGCGAAGGGATTTATGAAAACAAACTACTAAACAGATGCTGTGAACCCTGCCGTTGTGCTGTAAACTGATTCCAACTCACATGTACACAGTCGTTTACATTTATGAAACAAACCATGTCGCAAAGCATTTTACTGCTGTAGATACATGGTAATTTTGTCTGTTCCTGTAGAACGGCCCTTCATCAGCATGGTTAGGTAATGTAGTTTATGGCTTATAATTATCACAATAAGGAATACTTATTAAGAGCTTGAAGTTCAGCGCATATTTCTTATAACCACAATTTGGCAAAATAATTATCAAAGCGCCTTTTGCAGGATGTGCAGCAACAAAACTTAAAATAATAATATTAATAGTCCATTTATATAGCGCATATATCCATGCACATTGCATGCTGAAAGCGCTAAGTGACATATTACCCCCTGGTCAACGAGTACAGAACACTCCCTAAGGAGAACACAACCGTTCGCCTGTCAGGCGCTCATGGTTCAAATTCAGACTACCATCGTTTTATACCAAGGAACCCAATTACTGCTGGGTGGAAAGAGGCACGCTTCGAACTAAGTCACCCAGGGTGACACCACCAGTTTCTCAACTCATGTCTCAGTGTGGGGCAGGGAATCAACCCTTCAAACTCTAAGATTATCCAGCAACGGGTTACTTACCCATCCAGCGAGCTGCGCCCGTTGTTGCTGAACTATTCTGATAGCGGTCGAGCATTGCACAGGACCACGTGCCACCAACTTTTTATTTGTATTTAGATATACAGCTACTTTCGTTTCATTACTTCTGAACGTTGTGCTGATACCATGTAATGACTGTTGGCCGTAGTTTTCTTCTTCAATCATCATTCTACAAGTTCTACAAAATTATACCAAGTACCTACATGTAGGGTTTCTTTAGAAGATGAAGAAAATTAATATCAAATCACATATTTAGAAATTTGAAAATTTCGGTTTAAAGGGTTATATGAAATAAATGATATATGATAATGGTAATGGAACTTTTGCAGATAATGTATTCATTGAAAAAGTATCCTCGAAAAAAGAAAATAATTATTCTTTTTATTTTTGACCTCATGGTTGTTCATGTGAATGAAACAATAGTTTCTGTCATGCCAGTTCCGGTTAACTACCAGAGCATAGTATGTTTCGTTGTAGTAGATAATGGTATTTCATCAATGGTAAATATCATGGATCATTGTTTTTAACGTTTACAAATTAACTTTTGCAAAGAGGTCATTGCGCACAAATCCACCCTTAACCATCCGTAGAGATACATTTAGCCACATAAGCCAACTCATACAAAACATTTACCAATTTGACATATCAAATTCAATGTTTGGGCCAGAATATCCTTTTGTATTCTTTTAGAATAATTAACTTTTTTAAAATCTGTAAAAAAATCTCTTACGATTATTATAACTTGTGTTTGCTCAAATGATTGTCATAAAGTATTTATGAACCATACATTGTATATAGATAGATACAAGCGTGCGATATCAGGCACGTCAACCAAAAGAACCAATCTGAAGACGTATTTAAAGGGGCAGTAGCACATGTTTAGGTGGAATATAAGGTGATGTAAGGAAAATAAAGATAAATTGTTCCAATTGAAAGACAATGTATTCAAAATAAATGGAACAGTAATAATTCAAATATATAACGTAAGTGTTAGAGGAGGATTTTAAGTAAAAGAGTTACATAGAAATTGTATTATTTTGTTAGCTAAATCAGCAGATTTTGGACAGTAAAGGTGAATAGCAGACTAAAACTTTGGTACATGTTTTTGTCATTTTGGTCAAGTAAATTAATGAGCCTGTCAGAGATAGATAGATACAAGGTAATGAATCGGTCATTTATCATATACATGAGACAGACCCCCCTTTGATCCCCTGCAGACATGCCATTCCATGGCATGTCTTGGACATGCGTAGTTCAGAACGAAGGGTTCCTCAAAGAGTAATGGTACATGTAGGAATGATATTAATTTACTAATTAGGCACGTTAGGTGGCCAGTTTTGGCTCTGACGTCATCAGCAAATAGTGCTGAGCTAGCGTTGTGAGATTGATACTACCCCAGGGGGTATGGACATACATGGTCATCTCTCGGACCTGGGAGATGGCCATAGTGACGTATGAAGTTAACCTGAAGGACAGGACAAGACTATATAACGCTGACTACGTGAATAAACGTCAGACCGTGGTGCTTCCGGCTGTAAACTGAACAACATCTTCTTTTGTCTTTGTGTGCTGTGCTGCATGTGAAAGGCTATTCTCCAAGACGATTGGTAAACCGTTCCCTGAGCACTATCTCAGAATTAAGGTACCTCTAGCCAAGCGAGGGTTGAACCAAGACTTTCTTGGGAGATAAGGTTTAGCCATGCGATTCCTTTTTCTTACACAAAATGAATTGAAGGTGTTCACACAAAATGGCCGCCAATGGATGTTATGTGAGTCTTTATACTTTGACCTCTGACTATGGATTATTGGCTTGTGTAATTAGATTTTTGACACTGTCAAGATAATACATTTAGCATTCACTTACAATTATCAGTGAAAATTTTAAAATATAAAATCATCAAAAAACGTGCTACTTCCTCTTTAATGTATTCGGAGTATTTAACTCCACGGTATTTTAGCATAAAGTTTTTGTCATCACTGGTTTTTAAATAAAATACCCTGCATTAGGTTAATCCATTGGATTTTCACAGCAGAAATCCTAACTTTATATTTTGATCCTCATTTAATTTAAAATGAGTCTTGTTCTTAACTTCAAAGGGCTTAAAATTTTGATGCATAAAAGTGCAAATTCTGAATGTAATAAGTTAGAAATAACAAGTTTGTGCCAAGTGGGGTTAATAAGAGATTTGTAAGGTGGGAATAACAAGGAGATAGTAAGTGGGGATAACAAGGAGATAGTTAGTTGGAATAAATCGAAGATTAATATTTTTTTCTATTTAGAAGTTAGAAGTGCTGTTACGAGGACAGCTATGCAATTGTGGAGTAGGCAGCGCCTGGTCAGGAAAGCTTTCTTTCAATAAAATAGATCAGACTCCACTTGAGAATGAGGATATGGCGTCACATTTACATGTCTGAATTCACAATTTTCACAATGGATGATTAACGAGAAATGATCCTGTGAAAATTTAGTTTCTTTATGCGATGGTACATCTATTATTTTTCATTGAAATTAACAATATTTTCATAGTTATAAACATCAGTGTTGTTTTAACTAGTGAGTTATGAATTTGGTCACCAAAACGGTCAATACCTGCGTCAATAGTTGCTGACCTGTATTTGGTAGCAGTCACGTGACCGGTACACATGATGACTATTTAATAAACCCAAATTTGCAAATTCTACATACTTTCATAAATTAATGTTCTCATGTAAATAAATAAGCAAAAGATTTGTCTACCTACTCCATTGAATCAATCACAGTGCTCCTTCTTTCTCACAATAGCCAAACCTGTTCACTACTTATAGTTATATCTTGTTCTACAGTTCTTGTAGCGATGATTCTTTAGAATATAAGATTTTGAGCGGGGATGATGGGTTTACAATGTGAACACCTTGCAACAATGTCTATGTATATGAAAATTACGTTTTAGTAGGTTAAGTTGACAAGTTAAAATAAAAGACTTAAAGTGAGGTATCCAATTTTAATACCTTTTCTCTTCGAATCTGCAAATCAACAAGGTGTCTATCATTGCATGTAATTGTCTGACGATAAAGCATTAACGCAACTTTTTAAAAATATTATTCCTATCTGTAAAACTTACTGCAAGCTCAATCTTAACCAATTCAATGAATCCTCAATATACATAAACAGAGACTCGGCAATTGTGAATTTAGCATGAGATTTCTTCATGCATGAACAGCCAAACTCAACAAACTAGCAGGAAATAGTATTTATGTCTCGAAATAATCCTCCGTAATCTCCTGGAGGATTAGAGAATAATACGATTACCTACCAAGATGTCATTCATAATTCGTTCCTTTATTCGGCTACTTCCTTAATTTTGCGTCTGTTTCGTAACTTTGTTTATATGTACATGTATATAAACAGTATTCGAATTGAACTTATCAGTCATGTGGATCACTTGAATTGCGTCAATTGTTGCTGTTCTTTGTTGCATACCAGTCAGTCATAGAAAATTGAAAACAAAAGTATTTCAACATATTTAGATAAAAGATCTGAACGTAAGAAGATAACACTATCACAAACCTCTTTTACAATAGCCTTATTTGAAGGGGTGTTCTTATATATGTCGTTTCTCATTTTACATATTGATTATTTTCAATTTCTTGTGTATGCAGGATAACACCCACATTTCTATAAAAGATTCCAAATTTGCAAAATCTACTGATTCATATCAACGACATTGTCATTACAGTTCCAGTAAATCTTAAAGATGTGTTTTATTGCAACATCAAAAGGTAATCAGCAGACAACGTTTAAGGAAATAACAGGAAACGGCATCTATGCCTCGAAATAATCCTGTACGATTAGGTAAAATAGAACATCAAGTAACATCAAGACCAAAAGCATGAGCATGATGATGTTCATAGTCCGCTTCTATATTAGGTAACTCCTTTGATATCTTTCTCTTTCCTGTTTCTAAGAGGGTTAGTTGGTTGAGATGGCCTGAAGCCAAGAAAAGATGCTCATCATAATAATAGTTGATGCAGCTGATTCTCGACTAATTTTAACTCCCAACCATAATTATTTTTCACATTTGATTAATATCTTTATCAATTATAAGTAATTATAATCTATTCCGTTTCCCGTTATTGTTTCAGAAATAAAGTTCAAAGCGAAATTGATATATATAATATAACTATACAAATATACAAAAGCAGTAGACATAGATACTTACATTCACGTTAAAGTACAGATGTACCTATTGACAAAGTACCTATTGGACCTATGCTATTCTCCTAGATATAATGCGTTTAATGAACATCATAGTCACGTTGATCGTCGAAAGTGACATTTTCTACAATTTTTTTCTATCATACACTGTTGTTAAATAGCTTACTTTAAATTTAGAGCTGCCTCACCATCCTAACGCCATCCTAATGCGGTCGCACCTCCCAAAGGGAGAGGAAACCATTATTACGCCTCCCTAATGCGGTCGCAGCTCCCTCAGGGAGGGGAAACCATCCTAACGCCTCCCTAAGGGGGGCGAAAACATCCTAACGCCTCCCTTATGCGGTCGCACCTCTCTAAGGCAGGGGAAACCATTATAAAGCCTCCCTATTGCGGTCTAATCTCCCTAGCGCTTCCCTAAGTCAGTCGCACCTCCATGGCACCTTCCTTAGAGAGAGGAAACCATCCTAACGCCTCCCTAAGGAAGTCGCACCTCTCTAAAGGAGTGGAAATCATCCTAACGCCTCCCTAATGCGGTTTCCTAACGCCTCCCTAAGGCAGTCGCACCTCCCTATTGGAGGTGAAACCATCCTAACGCCTCCCTGATGCGTTCTTACCTCCCTAGCGCCTCCCTATGGGAATGAAAACTATCCTAACGCCTCCCTAAGGCAGGGGAAACTATTATAAAGCCTCCCTATTGCGGTCTTACCTCCAAAGCACCTTCTTTAGAGAGGGGGAAACCATCCTCACGCCTCCCTAATGCGGTCTCACCTCCCTAGCGCCTTACTGAATAAAAGTTGTCTCTCTATGGAGAAGTATCGACTGTTGCAAGAAAGTATCATTTTAAAAGCTGACCCACATTATATACAATAACAAGATGTGTTTGTGAAACACGAATGCCCCCGGATGCATCCTGCTCGCTGTGTCAAGGTCAAGGTCACAAGGTCAAATGTCATGGTGTCATCTGAAAGGTCTCATCACAAGGGATCCATATGTCAAGTATCAAAGAGCTAGCTCTGACCAATCAAAAGTTATGACCAAGGTTAAAGTTTTTGTGGACAAACGGACAGACGGACGGACGGACGGAAAAGGTCAAATATCATGGTGTCATCTGAAAGGTCTCATCACAAGGGATACACATGTCAAGTATCAAAGACCTAGCACTGACAGTATAGAAACTAAAGCCAAGGTTAAAGTTTTCGGAAAAGGCTCGCTGTGTCAAGGTCAAGATCACAAGGTCAAATGTCATGGTGTCATCTGAAAGGTCTCATCACAAGGGATACATATGTCAAGTATCAAAGAGCTAGCTCTGACCAATCAAAAGTTATGACCAAGGTTAAAGTTTAAAATGCTCGCTGTGTCACGGTCAAGGTCACAAGGTCAAATGTCATGGTGTCATCTGAAAGGTCTCATCACAAGGGATCCATATGTCAAGTATCAAAGAGCTAGCTCTGACCAATCAAAAGTTATGACCAAGGTTAAAGTTTTTGTGGACAAACGGACAGACGGACGGACGGACGGAAAAGGTCAAATATCATGGTGTCATCTGAAAGGTCTCATCACAAGGGATACACATGTCAAGTATCAAAGACCTAGCACTGACACTATAGAAACTATAGCCAAGGTTAAAGTTTTCGGAAAAGGCTCGCTGTGTCAAGGTCAAGGTCACAAGGTCAAATGTCATGGTGTCATCTGAAAGGTCTCATCACAAGGGATCCATATGTCAAGTATCAAAGACCTAGCTCTGACCAATCAAAAGTTATGACCAAGGTTAAAGTTTTTGTGGACAAACGGACAGACAGACAGACGGACAGACAGACGGACGGACGGACGGACAGACGGACAGGTGAAAAACAATATACCCCCGGAATCTCCGATTCGGGGGCATAAAAAGTATTGAAGTCGCGATGGTGATCGAAAACCGGACAATGACGTCCTTGAGCCAAACGTAGGGAACTGTTCAAAAACACTCAGAACGACGGTTACGAGATGATAGCGTCCGGGAGGTTATATAGCTACTATGTAAATAGAATGTGTGCATTTGCCTTCGGCGAACATAAATAAATGTTTTAAGTATTTCATTGAAAAGAGTATTGATTATAATTGATTATGATTATAAATGATGAAAATCGCGGAGTGCTCCTTAAGAGTAATTGTATTTACATAATAGTAATGAGGAAATAACTCACTTGTAATGATTACTTTTTCACGGCAGCAACAACCCCTGCTTGTAATCTCCCACTTCATGAATTCTTGCCGGCTGATGAGGATTTCACTGAACTGAGAAATCGGCTGGAGATAATCGTCAGTCACATACTCATACACCATCTCTCTTGGTTCAAGAGTCATTTTTCTGACTGCAAGGTAGATCATTTGTTGCACTCTCAGTCTGTTCAGACTGGACAGAAATGTGAGTTAGTAAACCTTGGAATATTTGAGGAAAATCCTTCAACTACATATGGAGCTATCGCCATCTATGAAATGCAACAGAGATATTTATGACATTGATGGCTAGCCATATCCGACCGCAGTGTTTGGCGATGGGCTACGCTGTGAAAGAGGAGTCGGTGCACACAGGGCCAGGATTGATGGTCTAGATCCATGGAAAAGACTTGACGGCTTAGAGCCATGTGCACAAGAATTCCACAAGGAAATGATATTACTCAAAGATTTCTACGATGATATCTACAAGTCCAGTCCTGCTGACAGATGAACATTATTTCACATAAGGAATCTGTGCAATTTTCGGAATGTAAAGATTGACATTTCGTTCAATGTCACCCAAGCATGGGAACTAAATGTCCATAAGCACAGATGCATTCACCGTCCTTAAAGTCATGTCAATGGAATTAATGGACAATCCTGGAGAAAGACCTAAAGGCTCACCCATTGGCATAGAGTCAGCTTCTCTAAAGGACAGGAAGAACTATCTTAATGAGTTAGCCAGATCTGTTGTTAACAATATATGGCAAGAAACAAATACCAGTATCTTCCATGACACCCAGTAGCAAGTTGTCAATCCCAAATATGGATGCTGTGATGATGATGAGGAGGAGGACGACATTATTGAATGTTAGAGCAGACATTCCTGCATTCTTGGGCAATGTTTCCATTTTAAATGCGTCGGTGCTGGCAATAACGAAAATTGGACCTGCAGTGAAGATTGCCAGAAGAATTCATCGGCATATCCCTATTGCCACTGTCGCACAGATCTTGGTGACAAAGAGCCTATGATCGGCTGCCCGGCTGAGGAAATGTGTAACCATCTAAAATGGTATCACTGGAAGTGCGTTGGAGTTAAAGAAGATAACCTCCCAACTGGCATCTGGTTCTGCAGTCCACCTTTTATTCTCAACCGAAAAGGAGAAAAAAGGGTGCAAAGAAATCAAAACCAAAAAGGGATTCCACAGACAACAAACATGCTTACACACGCAATCTTTTGTGGAGGGGATTGAACCTTTCATGCAGACGTGACGCAGTTCGTGAGGGAGACGGAGAAGCTATCATTTCACATTGGAAAATGGATTTTCTTGAATTTTTCCAAAAGAGACATTATAAGTACTTCATCCTTGCACATCAACTCATAGCGTCAATTCACGAGTGGCTTCCTCAAAAAATCCGTCAGGATCTCATTTTGAATAGGACAGTCAACTACAGCGTTGGCATGGGCCGAAATTTACCTGCGGACTTAATGAATGAAGTGCTGAACCGATTGTTCAAGGATTCGAAAGGCCACTACACATCAAACAAACTTCGTAGATGCAGCCAAATGATAGGCCCTTGATGCCATCTTTATCATCTCACCATCGCAGACACCCTAAACAGGATTTCAAAGTTTCCCGGGTAATCAAGTTTCCCAAACAAGAGCAACTCATGGACAGAGTCGGAGGAAGACATCACTTATCCTTCCAAGATTTCCATTACAATCAATTGCCAGTCAGGAACCCAGACGATTTGGTATCGAAAATAAAAGAACTGTCGGCCATTCTCGATGCAGATAGAAATGCTGTTATTAATGAATGATTATTCAATTTGTAAATAGTTGTAAGTATTGCTGAAACTTATTTAACAATTTATTGGCTATATTGATTGCCCAATGTTAGCATCAGCAATGGGAAGTTTACCATTTAAGTCTCAGTTTAGCAAGTCAAATACTTAAGCCTGTCAGGTATAGACTTCTCTTCACTTACATCCACATTTCGCTGACATTTGCAATGCATTTCACGTCTTTTCCAGTTTTAAAGTTGAGGTGACCAAGGGCGAAATTCGTATCGTAGAGCTAATCAAGTGCACTCTTGTATTATTGTTATTTGCGTAATATAACAATCTCAGCAATTGCAGCAAATGTTTATTTCTTATTGAAATTTTAACCTTACTATCTGATTTATGTATCTGGAAAAGGTTAAAACGGGATATTTTCATAAATCATTGTCGTACATAAAACACCCTAACCCCAATAATAAATGTTGCAACTGAATGATCTGCAAATTGTTCTGAATGTTTCTTAAATTTTCTGCTTTAAACATTATATAATGAAGCTCAAGTTTGTTTCATGTCATGCAACTAAGATATAAATATTCTTCTTACATGACGCAGATAATTACTTTAAAGTTCTCTAGCGTGAGGTTCATATATGGTTTCAGACTTAGATGTTGATGAAGGAGCGATTAGTAGCAGAAATGTTACTTTCACAACAAATTTCATAACCAAGGTTATTTTCAAGGTTTTAGAACTAAAGCCAATCTTTGATATCTGAAGAAGTAAATTTGACTTTATTATAGAGGTTAGGTTTATTCTTTTCATTGTGGTGTCATTAATCTCTCATCGAGTGACAGATTAGAGGCATTATTAAATGCATCTTTATAATCTTGATCTCTTCGCCATAAAGCGATTTCTGAACTTGGATTGATGAAGTGTCGTCACACATGTTCACATGACGAGATACTCACGTAGATAATCTTGATATATCATTAGGAAGCTTCAACTCAATGCAATCATTCAAAAGAAAGACTATGTACTTTATAACACTTTATTTTGCAAATGTAGGTGATAAAGGTGGTCGAAAAATTGCTCCAATTCGATCCAATCTCTAATTTAATACACATTGAATGAATAAAAATGAGCAATATGTCCTAAATTTACCTGTCTTGTTCTTTGTTAATGAGACTGATCTCAAGAAATGTTTCTAAGCATCAATAACTTCCAAACTGATAGGAAAACTTGATAGAAATATTTCCTGTTGCTCAAAACAGAACTAATGCAGACCATGGCACTTAAAATTCATCCATCAAATCTTTAAGATACACATAGAAGGGAAAAAATAAATGAAACCTATGCCATTCTTTTTTGTTTTTATGTCTTCATATACCAAACCTTGTAAAAGTGTCTTTCTTGTACTTTCAGTGAGCATTGTGTCATTTGATGTGACACATTCAGATATACATAACATAACATTGATGTCTAAATGAATGAAGACACTAAAATCCAAAGACCACATTGAAAAATAAGAAATGGAACATATAGTGTAGGGTATTAACATTTTTCACAAATTAAAAAAATGGTAGTACGAGTTTCTTGTTTATTAATTGAGAAATAGGTCGAGTTTTAGTTCATACACAACATTCCCTCCCAGAATGAGCCTATATTCTCCCTGTCAACTTGTTTTAACTAGATGTGAATTATAGGTCAGCATTCAAAGAGAAAAATATGTTAAAATCTGCTTATGTAAAACAAATCATAGGATTACACATTTGTTCACCCATTTGCACAAATTTCTCAAGGAGACATATCTGCTGTCGTGTGTGAAACACAAAATACATGTTCACCTTGTACATGTTTAGTCTCAAAGCTTCAACCTGGTTTCCCACTGAGATTCAAGGATGCTCAGAACTTGACACCTCATACATAACATGGCAATGGATTAGTTTCTTAAAGACAATGGAAATGTATTAAAAGATACTTAGAACATTCTTATTGGAAAACATTGAAGTATATCTTTTATATTGCAGAAAATACACCTATTCATTCTTTTCCATTTTTAGGGGAAGACACGGGTTGCTGTGCAAGAGTCATTTCCTAATGGTCTAGATAATGAAATGTCTAAGTTATTGGCTGAAACAGTAATTTAGTAGGTCAGGGCTGCACGGTCGGGGGTCTTAGTGAGCCATGCTCACCTTTTTTGCTTGTTAAACTTTGTTTTGCCAGGTTAGTGGCTTGCTGCCTCTTACTGTTTGGTTTCCTTAAATGTTGAAGTTGGGGTTTGCTTTTGTAGTGGCCTGTTGAGTCAGGAGCAGGCCATGTTGGAATCTATTTGCCTCTTGGTCGGATTTCTCCTCTGTGTGCTTCTGTTGTGAACCTACACCCATTCACTGGGTACAGTCGTGTGAGGGAAGGACCCATTTTGTTTTGCTGTCAATCATTTGTCAACTCTCATTCCTCCACCAAGTGGGATCGTTTGGAACCTTTTGCAAGAGGAGCTCCTGTGCTCTGCCAGGCAGGTGTTCCTGCCGCACCCTAGGGACTTACGCCATTATTGCGTCGATGGCCCCGGCTGTCTTATCCCCTCGTTCGTCTCACCTGTCTACATAACTAGATACCTACGTAGATAACTATGATCCTACTTTTCACGACAGAAGGGCACTATGTTATCTCATAACACATATTTGAGGTATGAAGAAATGAATAACGGTTTGTTATTGTTTCAATATTTACATTAACACTTGATATTTTATACAACAATGACACTGATGATCAACTCTTTTCTTGGCCTTTCATTGAGAAGGCAATATATATTATATAATTCAGTCGTCATTCCAATCCGAGAAAGCATAATACCAGTTGCAAAATGTTACTTAGTCCCGTCAAGCCTTGGATTGATATCAGCTCTTTTTGGTAGGCCTTGAATTCTTCGCAACTGACTTCTGTAGACCTAAATTTCTTTGCATCTATCGTATAGCCCTTGGATTCCAATAAAGTGATTTCCTAACTGTTATGGTTAAGGTAAAGGTAAGTCGTTTCATATTCCTTGATTCATATTGATAATACATTGAACGAGACGTACTATAAACAGATGGTTAAAGCCTCTCAATGATATGTTTATTTGACGGTTTGCTCAGCAATTGGTCAACACCCGGGACGTGCCATAGTTTTTGAAGTGCTTCCCAGGAAACAATTACAAATAGTTAAAAGAGTTATCTCTTTACCTCCAGGGGTATTTTACCTGAAGGGGTAAATGCTGCATTGTAACATGACAGATCGTTTCCTTTAAACTACCAAGAAACAATTCAATTACAGTTACACAGTTTAAAGACAAAGAAAATTGTCTTAACATTTTATGTATGCAGTAAATCTGTGTAATAAATGGCCCGCAATTTCAGTGAAAACACTTGTGGTCTGTAAGATTTTGTAGGTATGTGTAGTTACTGAGTGAAACAGTAATTAAAATTGTGAGTTTTTGTATATACATGTACGTATATTTACTTAAATTGAAGGTTATTTATTACACAGATTTACTTACCTACTTACTTTCCAACCTATATGTTTTTATGTAGTGATAAATCTAACTTCCCCTTTTGACATATTCCACGTCAATGTCAAATTGATGTTTTAGCTTCATCACCTGAACAGTCATGGATAACTCTTTAATTCATTTAGAGTCCTTCACTCAACTATCTTACTATCAAGGATTCTCATTGGTCTTGTGTAACATCAAGAATATATGTTGTGGCTTGGCTTCTACTGTTTCTACTGACAAATAGTTCCCACGGATAACCACCTGTTTGAGTATACACCTGCTGTCTATAGAAGTTTGACTTTATAGGTCCAAGGACAGACACCCTTTTTGATTTTTGTTGAAAGGTCAATCAACCTAAAACTTGAAAATTTCATATTTTAAATGCCATCCACTTAATTCAATAACCTATTTTGTAATGTCATAATATTTCAGGATACAGTATAACACTATTGGGACTTATATTAGGGTAAAACAGATTAATTTCATTTGTGTTATTATCATTACATTCTACATTTTAAAATCGCAAAATCGCAATTAAACAATGGCTTTTCAATAATCATTAATACACTATTTGGGGTAATTTGGATTTTAAAACAAAGTGCTTTAATTACAAAGTCGGTGCTTTGGGAAGACGATGATCAAAATGTGTAATCTGTTTTATGTCAAGATCTTTATTTCAAATTCACAAAGAAGCGTTGGCAGCATCCATTATTCAGTGGAAAATTAATGATTAAAGACAAATAAATATGATTATATCTCAATTGACTCGCGTTTGAAATTTATGTTTGTAATTTTAACAGTTTTATGGAAAGGCTTCAAATGTTATCTGATGATCCAAACCAAAATATTTTTCCTTTGATCTTTCAGTGAGTATATACACAGAGAAAGATAGAGATGAGACAAGGGTCCTTATAGCAAAAAAAATCAATCAGACTCTAAAGCAGACTTCCTCTGGGTTTAACAAAAGGTTATGTTGGCGCCTGGAGCAATGGTGATGTATCCTGAATTATAAATTACCAAGGGATATTGAACAAGATAAGCCTTTAAAAGGGCAAGCTTTGGGGAACCCGGTTATGTATCACTATATAGAACCAGGAGATTTAGGTTAGGGGGGACGGTGACGGGGACGGGGACATTTACTTGAATAAATTGTTCGAATCGGAGACGCATGTTCTTTGCTCTTTGTTTTGATAGTTGTCCCCCGCCGCAACGCGGAACGGGGGACATTGTATTCAGCGGCGTCCGTCCGTACATCCGTCTGTACGGACGTCCGGATCCTTGTTAACGCGATATCTAAAGAACCGTTGCACCCAAAGTCTTTAAATTTAGTCACAGCCTCACTTGGGGTATTACGCAGACACCAGTCATTTTTGGTGACCTTGACCTTATTTTCAAGGTCACAACGGCACTTTGACCACTTTTGAAACTCTTGTTAACGCGATATCTCAAGAACCGTTGCACCCAAAGTCTTCAAATTTGGTCACAGCCTCACTTGGGGGATTACGCAGACACCAGTCACTTTGAGTGACCTTGACCTTATTTTCAAGGTCACAACGGCACTTTGACCACATTTGAAACGCGACAATTCTATCGCCATATCCAAGCGGCGGGAGACATTGCCACATTAGTGGCAAACACTTGTTATCAGTTCATCTTTGCTGACAAGGCCATTTCCTTAGACAATCTTCAGCTGAAATGGGAATCAAAACTAGATATCAACTTAACTGATAACTATATTACAACTACAATAGAGAACAAGGCAAGAAATTTCCAATTTAAATTTCTTCACAGAATAATCTCAACAAGATCATTTCTATGTAAAATAGGTGTTTGACAGGATAATCTTTGTACCTTATGTGGTAAAGAATTAGAAACTCCTGAGCATTTATTTGATTCATATAACAAAACCAAACATTTTATAACACAATTAAGAATCTGGTTCCATTCCAAAACGGGAACAAGTCTGAACATTGATATTACCAAATTTCTGCTCGGGGACCCAAAGGCAAATCTATTGATTAATCACATTTTTATTATAACAAAAGAATTCATAAACAAAGCAAGGTTAAACACTAACGATTTGAATTTGAATGAACTAATTATCTGCATAAATTTTCATCTAAAGTTAGAAAAATTCATTTTTTCGGAGGATAACCCCAATGTTTTAAGAAAATTGTCGTGTTTGTACCAAAAAGAAATGTACTGTGAGTCCCTTCTATTTCTACACTCTTTCACTTTTTTCACCCTTCGCTTCTCTCTATCCTATCTACCTTTTTTCTTATTATTAATTTGGTTATATTATCAACAGCGATTGATTGATTTGATTGTACCATCTCTTTTCTGTAATAAAAAAGGTAAGAGCTTCCAACAAAAACAAAAAAAGTTATCAGTACACTATCTGACTATGTATAGTAAAACATCTCATTCGTTCTGCTTAAATTCGAAATAGATAGATACGTCTCCTATCTCAATTATGATGAAAATGTTTAAACATTAATACGGTAATTCAAATTTATGTTGCTTTAAAAGATAGCTGACGGTGAGTATAATACAAGAGCCAGTGATTAATTAGAAGATGAATAGTTGCACTAGTAAACTTTCCGGGATTCATTGTTTTCCAATACCCGCAAATGAAGTTTGAACCCGACGAATTTCCCATTGACTTTCAGGTTAATTACATGTTGCAAGAATAATTTTCCTTAATTGAGTGTTGATCAAATTACATAAATTTAGAAATGATCTCAGCTACAAGTTCATAATTTTCATTGTAATAGGATGACATTTAGAATAGTTTATCATACTTTAGGCCCTATGTCGATACTTTCTTCAAACCTTTAATCATAAATAAATCATCCATAACGTTATGTTTTGAAACATGAAATTTTAAAATGGCCTGTTCAGTACCATTTTGTCCGTGAGGCGATGAGATACATTGAGTGAACGATCAGTCATCGACAAGGCGATACATTTTAGCGCTCGCTATACAGTAATAAAAATTGAAGGAACCGAATTCCTAGTTGATAAAAAAAAGAAATGTCGTTTTCGAATGTGGAATGCAAAAAATACACCGAATAACTACAAAACAGATCACATGCATATATTAAGGGTGTCAACGCTCATCCATATATTGTTGAAAATATACAATAAATTTTACATCATAATTTTATTATAATAATCAGTTTCCACATTTAAGCTTGCCAATTATTTCGTACCACCCACATGATCATGTGGGTATAAATTTGCTACAGCTCTGTCCATTGGTCGTTCGAAATACCGGGATATGCTTAAAACAAATATCATTGGCTGAAACTTCCCTTTGAAGTTTCCAACAGTAATATAGAGAGAAACTTCTGCCATTAGTTTTCAAAATCAAATGTAACATAACTTTGGGGTCTCTGGACCCCAAAGCAATAAGCATAGAAAAACAGTACTCCGATATGTATTGTATCAAATTGTCCTTGAGGTCTCCCCCATAAAACTTTTATAGGCATAGGACTTTTACATCCAAAGAATTCACTAACTGCTGTTAGTATTTGTTAATGTTTCTTTTGATTTTGAGTTTGTTTGAAAACAATATATATATAGATGTATCAAAAAGCAGAACACAAATTAATTTCACGTTTTAAACATCGGTTTTGTATATGTTTATGTTCTATACAGACTAGCCCTGAATTGAGAGCATCGTCGTTTTGATAAAGTTTAAGTTAAGAAACTTATCAATAAATTACCAATAATTATTACTGTATGTCATATGATGTATCATACAGACTATTGGTTAAAACGCATGATATGTCTTTTAGCAGAGGGTAAGATAATGTACATGCTTGCTAATGGTTTTCCTCGCTGATGTCATCCCATTGCTGATGCGGAAGTTAGAATTCAAAAAGATTATTCACTTCCACCTTACTTTAAATTATTTATTTTCTAATTTGTACCATACAAAGTTGTATATAAGGGAAGTTCATATTTCAAATATTAGTGAACTTTATGCATAATTCATTTTGTACAAAGTATGAATATTTAATCATTGAAAGATGAGTAATGGCATATTGTTATTCTTTTCATATATTGAAAAATGTTTTAGCTGAGTATTCTTAATTACCTCTCATGATGTTCGATTTTAATTTATATCAAAAGAAAATACATGGAACTCAAGACGACATCTAATAGCTTTCCAACAGATGTACTTATCTAAGTTAATAACATAGTTCTAGTTCACTTCTTGCATCTCTAATTCTAGGGATTTTCCGGGATTCCAACAACAGGAAAAAAGGAAAGGCAAAAGGATTATATATTCTCCAGCATTGTAATCTCCATATTGACAAATTATACATTCTGCTATTTTTACATCAGTTTTAAAAAATATATGTTGGCATTATTTGTATTACGTGGTCACTTGACATTTTAATTAAAACTTATGGAGAAGTCACTATCATGCCTGCAAGGATTCTTACAGTCTGATTAAAATAGTTTTGCTGAATCAAATATTAAAAATATTATTACGACAGAAATATAAAATCCTCTACACTAGAATTCAACACACCTATGTACATCGCATGTTTTTAACCAGTTTAGTGCAGTCGAAACCAATCGTAAGCGAACCAATCTCATTCCCTTGCTAAGAAAACCCCATGTGGTGATCGTGTTCAAAGCATGGTTAAAAGGAGTTACTTGCCGTTGCTAATAGCAAAATGTTTTGTCGGCCGCTTGTGCTTGGAAAGCTGAGTAAATGTATTGACATGTGACATCTGTCTGGGATGTTGTCTGACCTAGTGGAGAGGAAACCAATCGAAATAACAAGTTCGAAACGTGATCATATATCGAGTGAATTCTGTTTGATCATTTCTCAGAACTTTTCCAATTTTAATCAATGGGGATTATTTTGTCTCCAAAAAGACCATGTTTACTTCAAGCTCTGGCAGCCCATTGTCTCTAACTGCTTGAGTGAAACAAGACATGATTGAAATTTTATTAACTTTTTAGTATTAGGACTTTACCAAATTGAACTTCTCAAGTTTACCACTGAAAGGAAATTAAATACATTCATACAGACTAGCCTCGATTTGAGAACATTTTAATGTTGACAGAGTTTAGGTCAGAGAGAAAGATGATGAAATATAGCAGTACAGCATATCACATGTATGGTGGTTGATCCATACCACTGCTTTCAACGGATGAGAACACATGACATTTCTTTTTCAAGCAGGTTAGATCAATGATGATGATAGCTTATAAATTTCCTCATATGGAGTTGATCCGGTATGTATCACACTGTAAAGTCAAAAGTATTTATTTTAGGTCGGTTGTAGTGTATCTTTCAAAACGGCACCACATACAACCCTAACATGCAACATAAAAATAAAACAAATTTATCGCCATATTTGTACTTTTGCAAAGATTTTGTTAAGTGAATTACATTATTTCCAATATAATTCAACTTTATGCTTAATTTCTTTTAGACACCATACGTTACCATACCATACGTTTAGCACGGATAGATGAGTCAAGACAAAGTGTGATTCTTTCGAAATATCGGAAATTTTGTTCTTAGCTACATATTTTGATTATCTCACATTGTGCCAAGAGACAACATATAAAATTAAAGCTTTTACGAGAGAAGAACTCTTATGGATTAACACTTGTCACTTATCATGTCTTGGAATAAGTCGGTCTAATTGCACCTTGTGTCTATTTTTTTTACTTAAAGTACATATCTGGGTTAATAACATAATTCTGATACACTTCCCACTTTTCTTGTACACGGGATTATTATCTACTATCTCTCTATATCTTATATATCTGCTATATTTACATTATCATTCTCTCACAATTGGAGTTCTGAAAGTTTTTTTCAAGACCTAAGTTAGTTCCAATTGATTTATTTGATGAATTGTGAAAACATAATTAGTTAAAATTTAATTGCTTTTGCTAATTGACAACTTTTGAAGAAAAGGGCATGCATTTATTTAAAAATCATGTGTATAAACGGCGTTTTAAGCATTACATGTATTTGTGTAAGTGTTCACTTGTCATTTTACTAGTAATCCATAGGTCACATTGACCTAAGGATACTTCTGTCTCCTAAATGAAACAATGTAACATCAAGCACTGGTAGCCCATTGTCTTTAAAGGGGCAATAGCAGTTTTTATGAAAATGAAAATTAATGGTTCTAATTGAAAGTCAATGTATTAATTGGTACAGTAGTTTTAAGGACGAATATTTTATGGATAACAACTTCTTTATTCTGAGTACACGACGTTTCGATACAGCTTCTTGTATCGTTTTCAAGCATGCTTGAAAACGATACAAGAAGCTGTATCGAAACGTCGTGTACTCAGAATAAAGAAGTTGTTATCCATAAAATATTCGTCCTTATTTGACTTCCAACTTCTAAATGCCACTCAAAGAAGGTACAGTACTTATTTAAATATATAACGTAAAGTTTAGCCACCCGTTTCCTTTTTCTTATACAAAATGAATTCGAGTTTACAAAAATTGGCCGCCAATTGGATTTTATGTGAATCTCCATACTTTGTAATCTGACTATGGGTGAATGGCTTGTGTAATGTGATTGTTGACACTGTCAATTTATTACATTTGGCATTAACTTACAATTGTCAGAAAATATCTAGAATATAAATTTTTATGCCCCCGAATCGGAGATTCCGGGGATATATTGTTTTTCACCTGTCCGTCTGTCCGTCCGTCTGTCTGTCTGTCCGTTTGTCCTGAAAAACTTTAACCTTGGTCATAACTTTTGATTGGTCAGAGCTAGGTCTTTGATACTTGACATAGGGATCCCTTGTGATGAGACCTTTCAGATGACACCATGACATTTGACCTTGTGACCTTGACCTTGACACAGCGAGCCTTTTCCGAAAACTTTAACCTTGGCTATAGTTTCTTTACTGTCAGTGCTAGGTCTTTGATACTTGACATGTGTATCCCTTGTGATGAGACCTTTCAGATGACACCATGATATTTGACCTTTTCCGTCCGTCCGTCCGTCCGTCTATCCGTTTGTCCACAAAAACTTTAACCTTGGTCATAACTTTTGATTGGTCAGAGCTAGCTCTTTGATACTTGACATATGGATCCCTTGTGATGAGACCTTTCAGATGACACCATGACATTTGACCTTGTGACCTTGACCTTGACACAGCGAGCATTTTAAACTTTAACCTTGGTCATAACTTTTGATTGGTCAGAGCTAGCTCTTTGATACTTGACATATGGATCCCTTGTGATGAGACCTTTCAGATGACACCATGACATTTGACCTTGTGACCTTGACCTTGACACAGCGAGCCTTTTCCGAAAACTTTAACCTTGGCTATAGTTTCTATACTGTCAGTGCTAGGTCTTTGATACTTGACATGTGTATCCCTTGTGATGAGACCTTTCAGATGACACCATGATATTTGACCTTTTCCGTCCGTCCGTCCGTCTGTCCGTTTGTCCAAAAAAACTTTAACCTTGGTCATAACTTTTGATTGGTCAGAGCTAGCTCTTTGATACTTGACATATGGATCCCTTGTGATGAGACCTTTCAGATGACACCATGACATTTGACCTTGTGACCTTGACCTTGACACAGCGAGCAGGATGCATCCGGGGGCATTCGTGTTTCACAAACACATCTTGTTTTAAAAATGTGCTACTGCTTCTTTAAATGGTTAATGTTTGTTTTTGTGACACAAGTCAAAGTTGCAAGCTTATGACTGAAAGTAAACATGTTAAATGAATTAATGTGTAATGCTAAATCTGTCAACAAACACATTGCAGAATGATTAAAAGCCAGTTACTAATATCAGTAGCGTAACAAAATAATATAAATTTAAAATATCCTTAGATCTCAATCAAATAAAATGCAAGTGTATACTTTCAAATTGTTCTTTGATATTGAACTGCATAATACTCTAGAAATAGAAATAGAAATATAACTTGACAGTGATTTAGATTAAGTTCCATGAACCTGATATGGAAATTGCAATTTATATTTTGACTCGGATTCCATAATCAAAATAAAATGTTCATTCCCTTTGTTCAAATGACTTTGAAACAGTTCCATTTTATCTTCAGTAAATGGCCAAATGATAAAACAATCATCCAGAAATCTTTTCCAATTTTCTTTGAAATAAACTGCGACATCAGCTTCCAGATCTGTACATATTTTCAGTTTGATTTTCGTCTAAATACCCGAATACCATGGTTGCATACGTCGGCCCCATTTTAGTGCACATCGCCGTTCTTTGGATATATTTGTAAACAAATTCATCAAAAAAAAAAGTATTGTTTTGAAGAATTATTTTAAAACTCTCCAAAATAAAGGACTTTGAAGTTCTTCCTTGAATAAGATGTTCAAAGTGATCTTATCAATATTTTTATATGTTTAGATTTTTGATAATTTCTAATTTAAGAACACATGTAAATATTATTCATGTTTTCTGAAAGTAATACAGTCTCGTGGTATACTGAAAGTATTTGAAGAACTACAGTTCGAAGAAATTTCCAAATAGATTGATCTGGTCACCTTACTACCCTTGGATTAACAAGTTGTCATAGGGAAACTTTATTGCATATTTCGAGATATTAATGATAAAAGAAATTGTTTTAATAAAAAAAAAAGAGTTAAATAAATGTTTTGCCCTGAATATCTATCTTTTTCATTCCATGTGGCGAGGAAAAGCTTGCAGCATTCAAGGACAAACACAACAATAACTTTTTCCAGATTTGGTTATCAATCAGGTTTCCTTGTCAGCTTTACAACGTTTTACTATTTCAACATAAATCAAACAAGAAAAAAAAATTTCTCATGTCGGAAGTGATATTTTATTTAAGTACTTCAACATCTAAAAACCTCTTTGACAGTAAATTATTCAAAAGTCAACATCAACCAGTTAAGAACTCATCAAAACTATTTTGCGGTTTTAATTAATCAATCGATGTTTTTCTTTATTCTCAAGAGGTAATTATGTCCAAGTATTTACTCTCAACTTGATTATAACAATTTCATTAGGATGACACGTTATTAACTGAAGAAAAGGTGTAGATGATTTCCAGATTCTTCTTGTTCTATTATTAAGATAGCAATGTTTTACTGTTGTTGCACACATCTGGAAATGTTAGATTTTCACTTTACTCCCATTGGGCAAGCCCTTTTGTAAAACATATGAGTTGGTCTGGTTATTCAACCTTAATGATGTTAATATATCTAAGTTGACATGAAAAGGATAATCAGAATGGTGTGGTGATGGTGTGGAAATTAAAACAACGATGATTACGAGAAGATTATAACCAGGAGAGCTAGTTAAAAAACATTTTGACTATACATTACGCATAGCATGACTTTCTAAATAATCACATTCATAATTATTAATCGTTCAAAGTAATATCTCGTTTAGACAGTTATGTCTTTTCTGTAGTAGAAAATGTAAGTTTTGGATTTTTTCGTAATAAAAAATGTTTCAACTACTTGTGTATCAAGCTTAGATTCCCGCTCTTACAGCTTGATTTAATTATCTGAAGTATGAGAACATGGACACTTATACAATTGTATCTTATAGTTCTTAATCATTGCAAAGGGTAAATGCTACAAGTTATATCAATTTGATATCATAATTATATCAAACTTTAAGTATAGATACAACCTTTTATACCTGTATTTTTTACTGAAAATGTGAAGTTTCAGTTTAAATGTGTATTAGAACGGAAGTTCGATTCTTTAAAAATGCAAATATTATATTAAGTTTCCTTTTTAACCAACCATTTGAAAACTAAAGTTTTCTGCATTTAAACTAGGGGATGGATTATACATGACGTTTGTCTATGGTTTAACTTAGGTTTAAGAAACAACTTAGGACTATCAGAAAGTCACTTCAACTTTTATATTTAATTTTTATAACAAACAAATACTCGGATTATTCTGATAAAGTTTTGAAAATCTAATGCAATCATGATTAGAACTTGTTTTAGAAAAGTGACAGTTTAAATGTTGTTCTTACATCTGGTAGAAACCCCTCAACATTGACTCTGTTCATATTGTTGATATCTATTATAGTTACGTTGTAGAAATACGTGTAAACTTTAATATAAGACCCAAGGATATGTTGCCATCTCATCGCTACTTCTACCACCACAGAACTTTACTGATTTCCACTGACATGTACGCAGGTGCATTGGCCAGGGTACTACTTTAGTGTTACTTTTATGAAAGTATAGCCACCTTTCTTGTAATTTTACAATGCGTAAAAAGCAACATTTACAAGATTTATCACTGAGTGTAAACCTAGCTGTTCAGTTCTTGCTAAAGACAAACATTCAAGTGTTCTGAAATTCAACAAATCGTGTGACCTTACTATTGCTAATGTTTGAACGGCACAGAAATGACAAATATGTTTTAGTTGATTTTATAACAGCATATCTAAAGAACACATACCATAAAGGTGCATATCAATCGTGAATAACTGACCAGGGACACTCAAGTAGAAAAAATAGAGCCATTGGCTCTGTAGCTCATCAGGCTTCATCATCAATTACAATATATGCTGTTGAGTGTGGCAAATGTGATTCCCCCTTTGTAGAGGCCAAAGGGTCACCAATCATTAAAATAAAGTATAGAGGCGACAAGTTTCAGTTTTCTAGGCCTTATACTTCATTGGGGCAACAGGGTCACCAAACCTACAATTCATATTCCTCAAAATTAAGGAGTCTGTACACAAAGTTTCAGCTTTCTAGGCCTCATGGTTCTGGAGAAGAAGATGAAAATAGGTTTTTAGGGCGTGGCCCCTGTGGCCCTTATTAGGGGTCACAGGGCCACCAAAGCTACAATTTATAATCCTCACTAGCCAAGGAGTCTGTACACAAAGTTTAAGCTTTTTAGGCCTTATGGTTCTGGAGAAGAAGTCGAAATTCCACAAAGTTTACGAACGGACGGATGGACGGACGGACGGACGGATGGACGGACGGACGGACGCCGGACACCATGCCATGCCATAAGCCCATCGGGCCTTACAGGCCAGATGAGCTAAAAATGTATCTTTGTTAAGTTGACAATATTTCTTACGACTTGGTTTGATCAAAGATGCAATCAAAATTTCTTCTAAAAATAAAAAAAATGGTGTAACATATGTGAACGATATTGAAACAGAGTTGGAAACTCTAAAGGCTTCCCTGAACAAATGATGCCCAGTTAGAAATAGCCAATACAGCAAACTGTATATGTGATCCTCTTGTTGTTAACAAAGGAAGCGCTCCAGAAATAACAGAGGTCACGTTGGAGAGAAGGAGGCCAGAAAGCTAAGTTTGGTCAAGTAGATCACTCCTGCAGTTTCTGGAAATTGAAAACAAATTGGGAGTCATTCACTGTACAAGATGATCACACTCTTCTAGCAACGCCTATATCAATTTAGATATGTTGTCCTCTTCCTTGTTATGGACGCGTTCCAACTTTTTACTCACTTGTTTGTATATATCATCAACCCCTTGTCTGTCAGTCCGTAATCATTCTGTTTCAGAGCATAAATCCAATACAGTAGTCCTGAATGAAACTAAGTTTGTGGACCAATCAACAGTGCAAAATAGAATTACTAACTTCTTCCGATTTTGTATTTTAGCGGTTTCTTGTGTTACCTTTGTATCCCTATTTAAGTGTTTATGTTGAAGCCCTTAACGTCAAAGACGTCCTTATGCATAACAAACTCACTAAAATGGACTGTGTAATTGTTGAAACTGAGTTTATTCGAGTGAATATGATTTGTTACTCAAATCCATATTGCTCCTTTAATATTTTTGCTTATAGATTACTTAATAATGTTCATTCTTTAGGACAGTTATCGGAAATCATCTTCCATTTCTTATCATGAAAACAAAAATTCTTTCTCTACTGTAAAAAGGCAAGACAATGATAATTCAAGGTGCAATACTGTTTCTATATTGCTTGATACAACTTCTTTATTGAACGACCTTATCGCTTTCCACATCTCCAACTTATAAAATGCCTCTTAAACAATTTATGTTGGTTTGTTGACAAGAGTGTGATTGATCAGAAGATTTTTGAAGATGTTATGGTGTCAAATGAAATGATATCTTTTTCATTCTTCTATGTTGCAGTCTTTACAAAGCTGAAGAAGCCACTTTATAACTAAAACGTTTTATCTTGGAAGTCATTTTTAAGTCTATATAATTACGTTTAGAGACCCTTTCAAATTCTAGTTATTATTGAATATTATCACGTTCAGAATGTTTAACATTTCATGACTTTCTTTATGATTCAATTCTTTTTTTTTTATATAGCATTTTGTATTTAAGATATTTTATTTTAAACAACATCCAAAAAATTGTTGGCAAAAATGGCAAAATGGGTATTTTGTTATAAATTTAAACGTGGTGACAGGATACCTGAAAGAAAAATGTTAAGAGTATTACTTTTGTGATTGCATCTTGACATCTAACATTGTGATGACCTTTCTCATATTTCTCCTCCCAATTCAGTCACTACTGTGCTTTCCTGTCCTCTCTAGTTGCGGTAAAGTAGGTTATTTGGTTGTTGTGACCTGAAGCCTGAAATAGTCCTTCTTAATGACCAGCTGAGTCTTATGTTTGCTGAGTTTTAACAGTAATTCTTCTTCACAAGAGTTGAAGTTCAGTTTCAAGGTTCCTATCTAGAATCAATTTGTTTTGGAGTTGTTACATTTGTCACCAAGTCATATCAAAATACTATATAGATAATAAGTTTATACATATGTTTTCAGAGACTATTCTTAAATGCATGGTTTGTATGATATATTAAACACGAAATGAACTATGCTAACGGTCATTAAAATTCCAGGCAGCAGAAACATATATGGGACAATAAACATATTTTCTTTCATTTAACCAAGGATAAGGTTAGTTTGTGTATGCATCTTGACGTCTGACAAACGATGCCATGTTCTATACCTCTTATTCAAATTCATTTACTATTTGGATTTCCCGCCTTCTCTAGTTGAGGTTAGGTTGTTGTTGTTATCTTGAGCGGGAAATAGAATGAATTAATGACCAGCTGAGGCTCAAGTTATACTTTATTTCCACAATACAGATGCTTACAAACGTTTTGTTAGCTGTTTGAAGGCTCCTTTAAACAAGTCCATATTTATCACCAAGTAATATCAGAATACTATGTATAGAATAGGTTTCTCTTTTTAGAGGCTATTTTTAAAAGCATGCTTTCTGTGATACATAAAGCACGAAATAAACTATAAATATGATCAATAAAATGGCAGGCAGGATGAAAGATCCATTTGATAATTATCATATTTTATCACATTTAACCAAGGATGAGATTCTCAATAAGTTAATTTATTCCAAACAAATTACTGCTCTTGGACGTATTATTTGTAACCGATACAAATAGTTGCAATTAGAGGATCGAAGTAAACAAGTAAAGGAGTTGTTTGACTCTTGATTCTTTCATGGTATGTTCAGGAACTATAAGTTAAATTGAAATTGCCCTTTGAATGGCTTACATTAGTAAAGAGATATAATGTTAGCACGTTTGTTTCCGATGAACTGCGATAAAGTATAGAGTATTATTCGATTTTGGATTATGGAAACCAAATATTGAATGTTTACAAACTACTCTGTCCTGCTATCTTAGAAATTATTTTCATAATCTTGTTGTTCACTGGCCTTAAAATTGTTTTATAGATGTAAATTAAACTGGTACTGAAGCTCAAAGTTTGCTGACCGTATTTTAACAACTGTTTAGAATTATTATCCCCTTGTTAAGTAACAGTTAACATATATTTTATGAAGTGTTTGTTTGAAATATTAAAATGTTGAAAATTAGGAAACGTCATGCAACATAGGTTAGTTTTGTTTGAGCAATTAAGGTATGAAAACACTTAGTTTATGTAATGTGACTGCACAATGCTTTATATCAAGTACATGACAAAATACAGAGTATTATTACCTACGAGGGCAGTCATACCGAGGTTCATATTTTTCATATGTTGCCCTAGGGCAAAATATCACCTTTTCATTGTGACGTCACGTTTTTTACAATGCTTTGACGTCACGGTTCACCTATGACGTCACAATCTAAACGGGCCGGCGCAGACAAGTCCGCCTATGCTGAGAAGTAGGTTTTGAGTATTTTCTTTAATTTTGAGACTACGGTAATAAACAGAATATTATATTCGTGCCCATGACAAACTATGTTTACGACACTCGTGCCTAAATATCAGTATGTCCCTCGCTCTCGCTCGGGAAATACTAATATTTAGCCACTCGTATCGTAAACATAGTATGTCATGGACACTCATATAATATCCTCTATTTATGTTAAATGCAGTAAATTAGAATAAAAAACAATCAGAGGATACTGTTACGTCAAATCACAAGAAAGCATATATCTTAAATAAAGAATAATTATATTGAAAGATAACGCTCTTTTAACTCTCACTGCTAGTATTTGCTTTACTCACATCGTCAACGTATAAAACAAGTTTCTCGTCCGTAACAAATTCAGTTAAGGTTGAAACGTTTCATATCTAGTAATCTAGTATTTGTTAAGGTTAATGATTCTCATAGTTTCAGTTATTTTCATTATGCTCTTGAACAATAAAAGACGACCCTTTAGCTTTAACATTATGAACACATATGTATTTATTACCTATGGGGGGGGGGGGGGGGCAGTCATATCGAGGTTCATATTTTTCATATGTTGTTTTAACGTCACACTTCACCAATGACGTCACAATCTATACGGGCCAGCGCCTAGTTCGCCTATGCTGAGAAGTAATTCTTTAATTTTGGGACTACGGTAATACACAGATTATTATATATACTATGTCATTGGCACGCATATAAAATCCTATACATTTATTATCATTTCCATGTTAGTATCTCTGTTGAATGTAAAACATAAGATTCTCCATCACTCAAGGCCCAGCACAGTGGTGTAGTGGCATGCTGGCCTCTTACGCCAGAGACCCGGGTTCGAATCCTGGTGGAGACACCAAAAATTTGTG
This sequence comes from Steromphala cineraria, assembly GCA_916613615.1. NCBI lineage: Eukaryota > Metazoa > Mollusca > Gastropoda > Trochida > Trochidae > Steromphala > Steromphala cineraria. The sequence continues at coordinate 12,785,928 of OU744730.1, forward strand.
ACTTTGGTCTTATTCTGTGTTGTGTCCCTGGGCAAGGCACTTCATCCACATTGCACTCAGTCCACCCAGCTGTTAGAATGGGTACCTGAAAAATGGATGTCCTGACCTACGTGGTCGTGAATAGCGCTTAGTAGCAGCTGTGAAAGTACACTCCTTCGGGGTAATAATGTAGCGCTTTGAGCATTTCTTAGGACGTGGAAAAGGCGCAATATATGTTAGCACATTATTATGACCCATGTTTATATTGAGAGTGTCATCAGTTACGTGGTTGTGCAAGAACAGACAGGATCATATTGATTCTAAGGTTATTAGTACTGACACCTTCAGACAAATCTCCAGTTGATTATTATGTCAGTGTACGATTGCCTTGGAATGGAAATAGACTAATCATAACTGATCATGTATTTTTTGTGTAAATCTCACCTTTCAGGGACGCATGCAATTAGTACAAAAATGTCATTCTTACGAAAGGGTGATATATAAATCCATACTGACGATTATTTATTATTAAGATTTGACATTAAACGTAGTTATTATAGAGGTATAAACTTGAAAACCCTTGTGCAAACTGTGTTAATCCGTGTAGCAATTTTTTAAAGTTATCTAATCTTTTTCCTTTATAACTCTACCTTTATTAATTATTCATTTCTAAAAAGAGATCTTTTTTGAGTAATTCATAAAGCATTGTCTTACATAAAACACTCTAACCCCAGTTATAAATAAATGTTTAAAAGCAACTGAATGATCTGCAAATTGTTTTGAATGTATTTCTACAACTTTCTGCTTTAAACATGTACATTATGAAGCTCAAGTTTGTTTCATATCATGCAACTAAGATATAAATATTCTTCTTTCATGATGCAGATAATTGCTTTAAAGTTCTCTAGCGTGAGGTTCATATATGGTTTCAGACATAGATGTCGATGAAGAAGCGATTAGTATGAGAAATGTTATTTTCGCAACAACTTTCATAACGATGGTTATTTTCAAGGTTCAAGAACTGAAGCCAATCTTTTATATCTGAAGAAGTTAATTTGACTTTATTATCGAGCTTAATTTAGTTTTGTTCATTGTGGTATCATATATCTCTCATCGACGGATAAGAAGCATTATTTATTATAAATTATAATATTATTATATTATCTTTATAATCTTTTTCCCGTCACCATAAAGCGATATCTTAACATTGATTGAAGAAGTGTTGTCACACATCTTCACATGACGTAGATAAATATGAAATATGATAAGGAAGCTTTCACTCTTTGCAATCATTTAAAAGAAAGAAGATGATCTTTATAACACTTTATTTTGCAAATGTAGGTGATGCATGGTCTTTCGTCGTTGCTCACGAATCAAAGTTGATTCAGGGTTGAAATGTTTGGGTTATCTCTAATAGAATGATAAACAATTAGCAATATGTCCAAAATTGTCCTGTCTCGTTCTTTGTTTATGAGACTGGCCTTACGAAATGTTTAGTATCTTGCAAACTGATAGGAAAACAGAACTATTGCATATCATGACACCAGATGTTCACCAATCAAACCTTTAAAAGGATATTGACACATAGAAAGGAAAATACAAATGAAACCTATGCCGTTCATCTTCATATTTATGTCTTCATATACCAAACCTTGTAAAAGTGTCTTTCTTGTACTTTCAGTGAACATTAATTTTGTGTCATTTGATGTGACAAATTCAGATATATATATATACTTGTTCCTTGATGTCCAAATGAATGAAGGCACCAAAATCCAAAGACCACATTGAATAATAAGAAAAAATACATACATTGTAGGGTATGCAAATTCTTCTGAAAATTTAAATAAATGGTAGTGCGAGTTCCTTGTTTATAATTAAAAATGAAGGTAGTAGGTAGTTTTAGTTCATACACAACATTCCCTCCCCCCGAAAGAGCCTATATTCTCCCTGTCATATTTTAACTAGATGTGAATTATAGGTCAGCATTATGCCTTTATGTATCAGTCATTTGGTCTTATGGGATAAAATGTGTCCGTATTTTTTCTGAAATGTACCATGTTTTTGGCATAATGATGAATACGGCTTGGTTTAATCTAGCTTATAGCACACTGTGTGACCCTCTTTCAAAGAAAAAAATATGATAAAGTCTTCTTATGTAAAACAAATCATAGGATTACACATTTGTTCACCCATTTTTACATATTCCTCAAGGAGACATATCTGCTGTCACATGTGAATAACAAAGTACATGTTCATCTTGTACATGTTTTGTCTCAAAGCTTCAACCTGGTTTCCCACTGAGATTTGAAGTTCAAGGATGCTCAGAACTTGACACCTCATACATCAACAGTCAATGTATTAGTTTCTTAAAGCAAATGAATATTTATTGACAGATACTTAGAAAATTCTTATTGAAAAACATTGAAACATATTCTTTATCTCTGAGAGCCTTTTCATTATCAACATTTCAAAACATTACATCCGTTGTTCGAATTTAATAATAATGATACGTACCTGCGATTTTGATCAAATAATTGTTTTCCAAATTTATACATATATTCTTTTAAAAATTTAGAACATCGCCTAGTGTTTATAGATTTATATTTTTTTGGCATATGTCAACAACTTATTTTTCATAATAACAACGAATGATAACTGTTTGATCCCTTAATCCTGATTACTTACTTAAATGAAGAAAATAATTTACTAGATATTTACAATTGATGAAGAAGTTTATAACTTTTTTTATACATTACTGTTTCTAAATTCCGTCCTCTACCTGAACCTGATCTACCTTAAAGGTTAAAGCTTCGTTCAGTCAAATTTTTTTTCTGAAACATAAGTCACGTACTAATTCGAAGGTTGAAAAGTATCAGGAACCTGCTGATCAATAGGAGACTATTAGTCTGCAGGTTGCTTGCGGCAACATTCAGAGAAAACTATCAACAGTAACCTAATATTTTGACCTCACAAACATCTGATAAACATCTGGTAAACAACATATTATTTTGTCATATTCATTTGTATCTATCAAACCTTGAATCAAGTTCTTTGTCTATTTTTAAATCAGGGTCTTCATCTCTTTTTAAATTAATTTCTTCTGATAGGCAATTACTACGTGTATTAATATGTCAGTGTTTACAAACCTAAATTCAAACAACGCAACAGTTTAAATCCATTTTCTAACAATTCCCTGATAAAGTTGATATTTATCTATATGAATAGCTAAGTCCAAGAGCATCTCTGTTTTGGAAAGTATGAAATATAATAGTTTAGAAACCTGTAGACATTTTAGCAAACAACACCTATCCTTCATTTTGCTAATTATTCGGCGTGTCTTTACTTGACTTATCCATTTAAAAATCCACGGACCTACAAAGTCGATGCTAAAATAAGTTCATTTTTACAATCTTAACTGAAATTATTTTGTCTTTGTGCACACAATTAAAAGGTCCTAGTTTGTTGGTTGATTTCTTTCAAACAGATATCTAAAAGTTTATATTAGTATTCTGTCAACTTAATAATGTTTGTTGTTTCCCAAGAATTCCATCATGTAAACATTTGTTAGGGTTTTAATTTTATACATATTATTAAAGTAAAACTATCTGAGACACCAAATAGTTACCTTATGTAATAATAATATTGAGGTCTTCATATAGAACCACTGATCATCCCAGACCACTACATTCTCTCGCAAAGAGTAATTACATGTCTAAAACGTTTAAATTAGTTGTATAACAGACATTTTAAATATTGTTACTTATTTTAAAGATATGTGTGTTTATGTTACAGAGGGCTTCCACATTGCTGACAATCCTGAACTAAACACCAGCGTACAGCAGATCTGGATAAGTCCATATGGATGTCATGTATTGTTGTTCTTATTGAAATTCTAAAATCTTCTATTTGATAACATCAGAAAGGGGTTTGTGACATTTTTCACCCTGCTTCACGTTGTCTCGTAATGACGTCAGAGATAGCAAACATCAAAGGGTGGCATGTTGTTATGTCCTCGTGCACTTTATGAACTTGGACAGATCTAATCAGAGCTCACCGACTGCTCAGTTGATGGCTATAGGACACTTAACATCGACACATGTCAATTTCATTCAAAGTTATAACGTCAGAATTGGCATGCAATAGCAAGATTTATTTGCGATTGTTGAACAATAAGGCTGGATTCCATTTGTACGACTCAAAGATGTGTCAATATGACAAGTAAGACTTGTGTCCACACATTCCTATTAATGGAAACACTTCAATGCAGACGAAATGTGAAGTTGAACCTGCTGACAGAAGACTTAACTTAACGTTTGACCTTTTTAGATTCTCATGGCAGATTTGGAAGTTAAACCACTCGAGCTGCTCAAACCTGGTACTAAAGTAGCACATTTTAGTACTTTAACGACATTATTGCGAAAACATAATTTCAAGGAACGTCTGAACAACCATAATTTTGTTTCCCTGCCACTTCAGATCAAATAAGTGCACAAATTGGTTTCCCACCTTTAATTTTGATTCGCTGGTTGTTTACACAAATGATTGATTAATAAGAGGTACTTTGTTTTAAATTTCTATCGTTTTTTATTCTTCAATCAGAATCATTACAAAATGGTGAAAAGTTTCTCTTGGAAGTCGGTGTAGTTTTAAAATGATTATTAAAAATCTATTTGAGATAGTTCAGAATTTTCAACACTGCGCTGTGAAGACACATGAACTGAAGAGAATGAAGAATAAAATAATTTCAAGAGTGTTTGGCATCATCGAAAATTCAGTAGAGGATTGACGAAAAAGAACCCTGATTTAAATATACATGTGTTCCAATGACCCTCAATTTGAGTTTCATTGATGATAACAACAATTTCTGGCTCCAAATGATATCTGAAAATCTCTTCCAATATAACTTCACATTGATGTATATGTGACCACACACAGAGGGAAAGATAGTGACGACACAAGGGTTCTCATAGCAAACAAAATCAATAAGAAGTTACTGCAGACATCTTCTAGGTTTAACACAAGATTATGTTGGCGACTGGAGCGTGCTCGTGCAACAATGCTGATACATCTGAAATAAGTAACACTCAAGGGGTTACAGAATCATAGCAAACACATACTCCAATATGTAACATGCCAGGATTATTGTTAGGATCTCCCACATAAGATTGTTGTTGTCATTGAACTTGGTCATCCCAATCACTCACTAAACGTTGTTTAAAAAATTTTACAATCATAATGTCATTTTCTCTCAAACTAGAATATACGTATTGTAACAACATAAGTTAATTTCACGTTTAAAATATCTGTTTTGTATTGTATTTATGTTTTATATGTTTCCATACAGACTAGCCTGGAATTGAGAGCATTTAGTTGTGATAGAGTTTGGGTCAGAGACTTATCAGTAGATGATCAATATCGTTAAAGATAACGAAATAATACAGTACATCGTATCTCATGTATATATGATGGATGATTCAGACCACTGCTTTCAACGTATGACAACGAATGACATTTCCTTTTCAAGCGGGGTAGTACCTCGCATGTTTTGAACCAGTTAAGCACAGCCGAAACCTTGTGGTTTGTAGACCAATCACATATTTTTGCTTTGAAGCCCGCTAGCAATGATCACGTTTATTCGATGGTTGAAAGGAATTACTTGCCCCAAGCTAATACCGAATGTTTTTGCCAGCGGCTTATGATTGGTCAGCTGAGTTAAGCCATAACATGTGACCTATGGGGCTACGGTCTATCGACTTATCAAGTTCGATTCTCGATGGAGATAATATTTTAAAACTTTAAATCATCAGAACTAGGCCGATTTTATTAGGATTTATTTGAGTCGTTTGAAGTGCATTTTTCAAAAGTGCATTACATACAACCCTTGAATTAAAAAAGCAGAATAAATTCATACCATTATTTGTCCCTTTCAAAGATTTAAATAAGTGAAGTACATATTTTCAATATAACTCAACTTTATGTATACGTTTAGCATGGAAAGATGAGCAATGACAAATGTGTGGTTCCTCCGAGATATCAGAAGTATGTGTTCTTAGCTGAAATTTTCTGATTATCTCACATTGTGCCAAGAGACGACATCTATTAGCTTTTGCGAGAGAAGTACTCTTATGGAGTGTCCCTTGTCATGTCTTCTTGTACCTCGTGTGTAGTTTGATCACTAAAAGTACGTATCTGGGTTAATAACATAATCTGATACACTTCCTGCTTGTCTAATACCCAGGGTTAAGAAAACCATATGGGAAAATGAAGGCAAAAGGATTAGATATTCCCTTACAATGTTCTTAGTATATTGACAGAATATATCTCCTGCTATATTTACATTATTGTTCCTAACAATTGGAGTTCTGAGAGTTTTTTTTTCTAAACCATACGTAGTTCTAATTGATTGATTTGATGAATTGTGAAAAAATAGTTAATTTATTAGTTTTCCAAAATAATATTCATATTTCTAAGTGACAACTTTTAAAGTAAAAAGGCATGTGTTTATCTATAGTTTATATGAATAAACGACGTGTGGAGCATTATTTGTGTTCTGTGTTAACTTGACATTTTAACCAAAAGTCCCTACTATTGACCAGGATTCTTCTGCCTCCTAGGTGAACCAAGTCCACATACAGCAGCGGTAGCCCTTTGCTTTAACTGGCTAATATTTGCTCCGACGATACAAGTCAACGTTGAAATTGGAAGTTTGAAGTATTAGATTGAACTGAAATGTACTTTCAAGCTTTGAACTGAAAGTAAACATGTTAAATGCATGTATGCGTTATTTCAAATTTGTCAACAGCACGTTACAGAATGATTTAAAGCCAGCTATATATAACAGCAGCTAAACATAATTAATTTAAATTTAAACTATTCTTAGACTTCAATCAAATAACGGTGCAAGGGTATATTTCAATTTGATTCTATGTTATTGGAACTGCTTAGAAAAATTACCTGACAGTGATTTAGATTAGGTTCCATGACATTGATAGGGAAACTGCAATTTCTTATTTTGCTATCACTCTTTGATTTATTCGTCAATGTTTCAGGAGCTAGTATTTTGTACTTGACAAACAGGTTAGAATTTGAGATAATGTGGGTAAATCAATAAACTAGGACAGATAAAAGTTTACTATCAAGTATTGTTTTGTTTATTTGATTGTTTTCTTGACTATTCTCTTCCAAACGGTGGTAGAACAAGCTATACATTGTTGATTCAAAGGCCCGAGTTTGTGCTGTAGAAAGGAGAAAGACCTAAGGAACCCTTGTAAGCAGCGTTTTCATTGGCTGAATTTATTCAAATTGTTTGTGGTGCATGTTGTTATCGTTAGGGGAAATTGACTGAAACCTTGGAAGTCTTTTTAGGAAAATGCTACTATCAAAGCTATATGAAGATTTGAATTGAAATTTAATTAGAACAACTCGAATACTGAGATAGACTGACACAACGACAGAGGGTTTTAGTTTTTTGTTATGCCAAAATAACTTCCTGAATATGAAGTCTAAATATGAAAAGTTTGAAATTAAAAAATATACGTTCCTACAATTATGATTACTGAAAACGCAACTTAAAGTCAATCAAATTTTTCTTTAACTTACAAATGTTCGAGGTTAATTTTTATATTTGAAATTGCTATGTGAACTTTCTTTTTAAAAGCATGCTTAGCCAAACGATATATATATTTGGATATTAGCTGATGCATTGCAAATTAAAAGACCCACATTTAGTATTCAATTTCCTTCATCTACTTTAACCAGGAAGCTGGAGTTTTGATGAAGAATTATAATGAACAATAATTGTTATTACACAAGAAGATGATGTTTCTTTAAATATTTGACGATGGTCTGAAATATCCCCAATGAAATAGATATTAATCATGAGCAAGGTTTTTTGTTATCATGCAATTCACTTCATTCCGGTAGTTCCTGTATAAGTTATTCTTTACATAACTTGGCTGATGTTACTTTCTTCTTTTGAATAATATTTACTTTTGCTAAAGTTCAGCATTAATATGATTTATGTCATACATGTATATGTAGTACCTTCGTTTCTGTTAATGAATGGTAGATAAAGTGATATGCCATGATGTTGTTCAGCCACATTTTATAAACATGTACATGTTTGTGGTATTACTGGTTATTGTTTTCAAAGACAATAACTGTGAATGAACTACAAACCTATGGCATCCAAAACTAAACCAAAGGTACTGTTCATCTAATCTATTACTTACATGAAAGAATACAATATTGTTTTTGAATTCATAAATTTAAATAAATCCAGTGTCAGATATATTAAGTGAACACAAGTTCCTGTTTTTAGTTTTTGTCTTTCTCGTACAGAACTTAATTGATAGGCTATAATATCCATAACACCTGTAAAATTCATACTACAAGCTGCTGTCTTTTGTCTTTCTTTACTTCTGTTCCTTAATTCTGTCTATTTACTCTCTATCGGATATTTCTGTATTTCTGTTTTTGATGGCAATATCCATGTGATAATAAAAGCTGACAACACATTAAAACCAAACACCCACAATGACCTGATCTACAACACTTGTTGAATGTTTCAGTACACAAAGGTCTGGATTATTTTAAGACTTTACTGTAAAGGAGAAACACCTGGAGTGACAGAATCTCCTTAAACGAAGATAAGAGGAGCAACGAGAGACAGAATCTGTCGGTTGAGTGCATGAGTATATCAAACCAGATGTTGGTGATCATGTAGAAGAAAGTTGACTTTCAGATTCTGACCGTTAGAGTTTTGGATGATTTAAAGATATATTTTGATACAAGTCGACTATGAAAATAATTTTGCTAGGAGAAGGCTTAATGTCGCGGTGAAACCCCTGGCGAGACATAGAATCTCCTCAAACGTGAATTAGAGGAGCAGCGAGAGACAGAATGTATCCGTGTAGTGCAGGAGTTGGCTACACCAGTTGTTTGTGATCATTCAGTAGACAGTTGATACTCAAAGAATGACTGTTAGAGTAATGGGTGATATTTTGTGATATGAGTCAACTTTGAAAAGAGGGATGCCAGGAAAACTATTTTAATAATTTTTAAGTGTGTACTAAAAACAAGTTTGTTTAAACAATAATATCGCAGTAATAGTTCATCTGCAAAATCATTATTAAAATGTTAAAAATTGGTCACCAATTCGAAAAAAGAGTAGTTTAAGTAAAATCTTGTTGTCAAATTTGAAAGTCTTATTTCCACTAGGTGTATTAGGGGAAGATAACACGACGTCAGAATAATCAATATTGGACTTGTGTTTGTTACAACAAATATTTCCATTTGACAGTTTTATATAATCATCATGAAAATTTAATCAATGATTCTAAATTTCTGCTGGAGAATTTTAAGTATCATCTTATCTCAAGGTATGGAAAGCAACATTATAAGTCTTTATCCAGCAAAAATCATACCTTTGGTATACGGATAGAATGAGTAGGATTAAGTGAAAAAAATACTAAGCTCAAAAGAAATGAAAGAAAGTTTTGTTAAATGGCTGAACATGATCCGAAATGTTTTAGTACTATATCACGAAGATTTAACAAAACAGGCGTGCCATGATGATAAAGATCTATTAGTGGGTGTTTACAGTGTTAGAAATATGCTTTAGTGGAATATGTGAGTATGTGATGAAAAAACATTGAATAATTGAAGTAGAATTTCTCATTTCATATTGTGATACTTCATGTTTTAATGAAATAGTTAATGTCTATCTGACGTGTTACCGTTCTATCGTTCAACCATAATACCTCCTCCATTCATCATATCATTGTTGTGAAAACATCTTCTCATGTATGATTTCTTCATTAAACTTGTTCTCAATATGCACTAAGTTGAACCCTTGCACAGTTTTTGAAATATGCATCCAAAAACTGCTTGTCAATAAGGTAAGGAAGAACTGTGGGTCCAACTCCGAAACTGTCGGCATTCATTATCAGGACTGATTTGACTTATTCTAAATTAATAATATTTTTGGTATCAATATGTTGTAAATACACAACACTGTTATCAGTTTATAGTGATAGTTATGAGAATTTGGCCGGGAAATATGTTTTCCAGCAATTATTGGTAGAAAGGAACAGTATCATATGAAACAAACTGTGAGCCTGTAAGGACCTGCAGATATTGAAAAGTGTTGGCCCTTGTGAATAACTGTCGGTGTCGGGCCTACGGGCTTACGCCATTTCAAACATTGCCCTTGCAACGACTTGCTTGTCAGTGGCAAGAATTTGATAGGTATTGCAACTCCTTTATTAAAAGTGTTGTTTTCTGTCAATACATACTTGTTCAAATCTCTTTTAATCTGTTCATTACTTATAATTTGCACTCATGATTTGTCAGTTATTTCATTGCTTGCACTCTTCTTCCGTCTGACAAAACATAAGAGTTCAGTACGTGAGATGAGTTGACATGGTAACACAATATGCTCTGTAATTGTTGGTGCTTAGTTCAGTGCCAGTAACGAACTGAAAGTAGTTAAATGATGAGACCATGACATGACTTACAAACGAGCAACCGAATATTTCAAGCTTGATTCCAAATTACATTACAGTTGCCCTATTAAACCACACACCTGCCTCAACCTGACAATTTTGCACCTCTGAAATGTTTTTAAGAAAAGAAAGAAATCTGACAACATATGTTTGTGTTCTTATTGAATAGGGTCATTGTTAAGAGATGCTTAAAAGTGATTACGAAATTCAAATATCTTAAGAATGAAAAGTGATATATTTTCTCTTATCAAGATGACATTTGAAGAGTTTAATTGTCAAGTCATTCTTTATTTTCCAAAAGAGTATGTTCCAGTCGTATCGATTTCATGCTAACGTCTGTATTAACTTGGCTAGAAATGTAGACTCCTGATTGGTTGCAATGACTGATTGTGCATTTTGCAACCTATTTGAAAAATGGCTAACAAAGCATTGGTCATTGTTGAATGCTTTGACAACAGGATAATGTATTCAACTGTAATCAATTGGTCAGTATACTTCTTCTCCGACGTGGTAACATATCTAACAACTGATTCATTGACGTATGTAGCAACAATGCAACTTTTCAAGCATGAACTGTTTTGTTTGTTTAATCGAGGTCAAAGGTATTTTTAAGAATATTTCCTCACTAGAGGTTCTGCCTGAAGTTTAGAAAGAACCTGAGTTAAGACAGAGGTTATCCAAATGCCAAACAACAGGTTAAGTAAATGCCAGGATAGAGATTAAGATTCAGCGTCTCCAAAGTATATGTCAAATCTTGAGTTTGAATGTTGTGTATTAAAATTCAGGTTTCATACTGTCTCGTCAAAACTGTTAGATTTGTGATCATAATTATTACAAAGTAGGTGATACAAATTAATAATTATCTCCCCTTCCTCAGAACGTCAATGTAGTATGATACTAGTGCAGGTGGGTATTGTCCTTGAGAATTGTCTAGGTGGTAGGTGTTCATGAGGGTATTGTCCTTTGAGAATTGTCTAAATGTCCATGAGGGTATTACCCTTTGAGAATTGTCTAAATGTCCATGAGGGTATTACCCTTTGAGAATTGTCTAAATGTCCATGAGGGTATTACCCTTTGAGAATTGTCCAGATGGCAATTGTCCATGAGGGGATTATCCTTTGAGAATTGTCTAAATGGCAATTGTCCATGAGGGTATTGTCCTTTGAGAATTGTCTAATTGGTCATGAGGGTATTACCCTTTGAGAATTGTCTAAATGTCCATGAGGGTATTACCCTTTGAGAATTGTCCAGATGGCAATTGTCCTTGAGGGGATTGTCCTTTGAGAATTGTCTAAATGGCAATTGTCCATGAGGGTATTGTCCTTTGAGAATTGTCTAATTGTCCATGAGGGAATTACCCTTTGAGAATTGTCTAAATGTCCATGAGGGTAGTATCCTTTGAGAATTGTCCAGATGGCAATTGTCCTTGAGGGGATTGTCCTTTGATAATTGTCTAGGTGGCAATTGTCCAAGTGGGGATTGTCTAGGTGGCAATTGTCCAAGTGGGTATTGTCTAGGTGGCAATTGTCCAAGTGGGTATTGTCTAGGTGGCAATTGTCCAAGTGGGTATTGTTCTTGGCAATTGTCCAGAAAGGCAATGTCCTTGAGAATTTTCTGGGTGGTAATTGTCCAGAAAAGGTATTTTTCTTTTGGAAATGTCTGGATTGCTATTGTCTCGCTCACTTACACCGATCGTCTGTATAAGTTATCTGACACTGTAGTATTTTATACACTAATTTAGAATAAGTACTGTTATGTCCCAACAAACCCATTGATTAATGGCTCCTGACACGGCCTTATTGAATGTATTTGTTTTGTCTACCCTTGATACCCTTCTAGCATAATGTGTTAGTCTACAGAGAGGGCATTAAAGCAATGTGATGTTGATAGATTGAGATAACCACATAGTTGATAGTCTCTAATTTCACTTCATGTTATATATATTGTCTGTGTAGACTCGTATTTGTGTACTGAGTGCATCTAAGCTTTTTAAATGACGTTTTATTTTCATTCCGGGATTTCTTCTCTCTTGATAAATGAAGAGTTTTGTCAACTTGAAATCTTCCACAATTGATTTTAATTCTTGATATACATGTAAATAATATTCCTCTAATGACAAAATACAACACGTCAGTGACATGAACTTATCACCTCTTGATATAGATTATCCCTTGATTTTTTATTGTCTTCAGTATTTTGAAAGATAACTTCTAGCAAAATTAGCGTCATTTATAATTAAAGCAGATCGAGATGAAATTACATTTTTGTTTCTAGAAATCCCCTTATAGCACCACCTTGTAAGTTTTCTTTATACCAATATCATTGAATTATCCATTTTTTCCTTAAATGGGCAGAAGTACGTTTTTTGAAAAATGTATATTATCAATGTTTCACTGAAAAGTGCACGTTAATGTTAAAGTATTATTTTGATAGTGTCCAAAATCTTATACAAACCCATCATTCATATTCAGATAACAAATTATAAAGATTCACATCACCTTTGAACACCTTTAATTTAATTGAGGAATAACTTAATCGCATGGCTGAACTTATAGTATCTATTTGATTGATTACTCCTTCATTTAGTTAAATGACTTTCAATTGAAACAATGTCTCTTATTTTCCTGACATCACCTCAGTACCCCCCCCCCCCCCTAAAATGTGCTACTGCCCCTTTAAGGTACATGTGTACCTTATGCACAAATTTTGTAATTTGGTTGACGATATCTCTATTTAAGCCTTGTAATGGTAAGAAGGTTTAAAACGCAAATATGTTGATACACATATCCCTCATGGACTTGTTGAACTTAAGCTGAACTGTCTAAGCTTATATATCTCATTGGATAGTTTAAGCCTGTTGAATATTACCACATTTTTTTACAAGAATGTACATATAGGAGTCAGCGCGTACAAGATAATTACGTCTGTTATTTCTTTATCCCCGTTTTTAGGAGAGATAACATTTTTGATGATAAAGAACATTATACCTGCTGTGTGAAGAAATATGGTTGAAAAAATATTTCTCCATATTGATGTTAGTGACTTATCAGACCTTAAAAAGAAAAAAACATAAAGTCATAATACACGTGACGCCCCCTAAACCCTTATAAGCTAATGTCAGTTATCACAATTACTTTATGCAATCCGATTTCAAGAGGAATTTGTGAAAGACATGATACTAACTGGCTCTTTTACCACTTTTAGTCAGTTTTAAAGCCCTAGAAAAGAAACTGACGTCAGTCTTTCTAGGTGCATACTATATTTTCTTGTCATGAAGTCACAATAAAGTTGATGCCTCAGAAGACGTTAGATGCTAATGTCTTTTATGTTATTGACTACATTCATGGTTTTTGTGACAGATTTAGATTCTTAACTGTTTCAGTCAAGTTTCAATGTCACTTTCAGAAGAAATCTAAAATGGAACTGAACGTTCCAAAACAACTTGAGACCCAAAGACTTAAAGGCACAGTTTGCATTGATAATTTTCGGCATAAATTGCATGAAATGTGGATGATTAATTCTATTTCTGCCTCGGTTTCCAATTTGTTTCAAATTATTTCAATGTTTAGAATATCTTCAAATTAGATCATGTAGAATTAATATTAAACCGAGCAGTCCAGCTTGAAACTGTGTCAGCATCTATTGAAGAGTTATATAAACGTCACGATCTGTCAATCGGACATTGAGTTCATCCTTGTTCTCGTAAAATCTAAATTAAGTTTGATTAAATTCTTAAATTCGATTATTATTCTGATTATGTTCTTGAATGTTGACCTGAAACTAATTCACAAAATGTTTTTGCGAGTCTTTCCCAAGTGCAATCCATTCAGTTATAAATAATGTCATTCAAAACATCTGTTTGCCTGAGTAGGTCTACCTTGAATTCAATTTACTACCAAAGAGTTTCACTAATGCTTTTTTTTCAAATTTAATGGAAAGTTTTTAAATGTTTTCTGTCAAAAAGCTCATAGCTCTTCTTTAAAGTTTGTCCTTGCTGACTTTAAAACTTTGAAATATTATCATAGAATTTTACATAACATGGATTTTATAACAATCATGTAAATTTCAGTTTGAGCAACGTCGATACATATATATAGACTTATATATAAAAATAATATAATAAAGGACACATAATGTAACAAAACATTTCTCTGGTAACTCTCATTTATCCTGTTCTATCAACATGTTTTATCTGATTTATGTCAAAATTGAAAGTTAAGCACCGAAAATTATCTGATGAAGTTATTCAAATATTTTTGTAACATTTCACTTCAAAATCTTCAGCTGTCGACAAAGATATTAGGAAGCAACTGTTTGTAATCTTAACGCAATCGCCAGGTAGAAACAGTCACTTTAGATTCAGATTGAACTCTTGAAGGTTTTCATTTCTGAAAAGCAATATGCTATTAGCTATGACAGAGGTTGCCATGAGAATCCTTTCCAAGGACACCTTTGTTTTCTTTCTTACACCAGCATGAATAATTGGTAACACAATATCTATCAATTTCTCAAGCATTTTGTCAACAGATGATTAATTCCCAAGTCATAGAGACACCAATCTTTCTTATATGAGACTGATCCTGTGAAAGTAATCATTCACACTCAGTAAAAGTTCATAATGCAATATGAACACGACATTTCTTAACAATGAATGTGAAGTTCCTGTAAAATGAAAGCTTATGATTCATGCATTAAAGGATTGATGAAGGTAGATGGTTGAAATTTGTGAAGTGTTGAGCTGAGTGAGATAATGTATAACAAGGAACATAAGTTTCACTTGATTAATCTTTATTCATTCTTGATTATTTAAGAAAAAATGTACTAACCGAAGACTGAAAATTAAATAATTAAGCCACTTTTTGTGCCTTTGAAAAATTATTAACAACTCAATAAGGAAATATCTTGTGTTTTTGTTTTGTTCTGTTATTTTCATGTAATGCCAGTAACGTATGTTGTTGTTGTTGTTGCTGCTGCAGCTGCTGTTGCTGATAACGATGATGATGGTGATTGATTTAAAAAGAGAACTTGCAGAATATACGAAGAAAGAAGAATTGATGTCTAAATTAGTCAATTAAATTTGTTATCATCAACTTGTTTTTGGTTAGTTATAATCATGCATAATACAGGTATATGCCTTATAACAAGGTCTCTTATTATTATTTAAAGAAGTGATCATTAATGCAGAATACTCATATTGGTCGACAATCTAAATGTTATATTTTCATGTTTTCTTGAAGGTTTTGCATCTGACTACGTACCATGTTTTATGTATGCAATAAAATATTAGATATAATGATTCCTGAAGCAAGATACAATATCTGTATCAATATAAATGCTTCATAAACATTTTGATCTTTGTTCGTTAAGATCTAGAGAATCTCACCCAAGTGTCTTCTGATATCAGATATATCAACACAAGTTTATAAAAGTAACAAATTTACGAGGCCTGTCGATATTTTAACGAGATATTTAATATCAGAAGACACGAGTGTGAGATTTTATTTATCATTCAAAATCATTTGTCATCATACTAGCATGAACAACGACATCTTTGAACACTGCATAGCCCTAAAACTCCTAAACCAGTGATGTCATAACATTCTGACGTCATCGTGTTAAGAAGGAGGATAAAACGACCTCTTCTTCCTGGTTGCAACGACTAATCATGAATGCTTTATCACAGGTTAAAAGGAATCTGATATCTGACAAATATCCGCTTGATAGTTTAAGAAATTAATACACCAGGCTCAATTCCGGTGGCAGTGTAGCCCATATCGACCATGACAGTATATACTATCCCAGTGATATCAAATATATAATCTAGAAAAGATGCAAATATCATCTCTGCCAACATTACAACACATAGATCAGTGATATTAAACTTTAAAACAAAGTAATTAGTTATTTGATTCAAATTGTATTTCCTTTGGTGTTTTTTTATACTGCATTTAACTTAAAAGCCCTTGTTTGATCTTTGCATCTAAGTTGGTATATTTTGTCACAGACTTCTCACGATTAAATTGTTTATGCAATCGGGGTCTGAGAGGGGTCCTAGGTGCAATAGTATGACCATTTTTTATCCATCTAGATTCTGAAGACATTCAAGAAAGGGGTCAAAAAGTTGTATTTCAAATACTCACTCAAGAGCTGAACTGCTGCAACATCAATATAATTAAAATTTCTTCATCTTGATGTCCACCCTTCTGCCTTACATCTGAAATGTCTGCCCAATTGTTTGAGAGTCTCCCAAATGATCAAGAATATGGGGCATTTATTTGCACCCTTGACCTTGGCGAATGTATGCATTTAATGCTGTTATCAAACCCAAATTTTACATCCTCATATTTATAATAGCAGTAAATAAAACAATACACTGAGGACATCAATCGTTACAAATGGTTTGACTTTTTGCCATAGAAATATACTAGGTCACAAGATCAAAACCTCACTATAAGAGACTACAGGAGATGTTAGAATTACACGTTTTACAAGTATTATGAATTTTGATTTGCTTGTTACTACCCCCCTTTAATAAGGTCTTTTTTTTAGATAAGATAACGTCATTCAAAAAACACAAAGAATTAATTTTACTTTGAACATTATAAGCCAATGTCGACATTGTTTAGTTCCCATTTATACATCATTATTACCACTATTACCGCGTCTGTTATGTATATATAGAAATATAGGAACAAAGGTTTTGCAACAGGGCGACAAATGAATCATGTCTACGTGATACCCATCATTGGAACAGAGGACAAATGTATCTGGATCAGGAATACGGTATCTGTGTGAAAGATGCCATACAATCAGAATTGATACCAACAAATTCATCATCAGAAAAAAAAGTTGATCAAAAAGAAGAACTAGACAATTGGTTTCATGCAGACAATGCTTTATCTACGAGGACAACATCTTTCATCACAAGAGATGCAATTAATCATATCTGATGATTTCACTCAATCAACATTATTTCTATTTGATGTGTACACTGAGGACCAACACATGGTGATAGAGGAGCTTCAAGGGACAACACAACAAACACATCCATTAAGGTTATGCCAGGAGACATCTACTCTTCCTTTGTTGGCGTCATGATTGTACTTGTTTTATAATTATAGCATATCTAACGAGCTTCCCCTTTCATATCAAGTTTATGTCCCTAGTGAAATAATTTTGCTTTGTCACGAGCCTTGGCGAGTGACAAAACAAAATGATTTCACGAGGGACAGAAACTTGATATGAAAGGGGAACAAGTTAATTATCCTATTTATTACCAACTTGCATTTCAGACGATTTATTGCTTTTTTAAATAACTTTTTATTATGCCTATAAAGAGACGAAACGGCGGATGAATATCAAACCACGTCACAGCCTCAAATATTATACTATTACGACGTCAAATATTCACATTTCTAAATTCTACCCTACGTTAATTCGTAGTGTCTGATGAAATGTAAGTAATACGCACTTTATTCATGACCGAAGCGTACGTGAAAATAAAATCTCACTGCGCGAGAACAGTCAGAGTTATCTTTCTTTGGTCAACGGCATGACATGACGGCCGCCATTTGCCTGTATCTTTTCGTCAAATTGTGTAAACAACCGCCTTCAAAGTAAGTTTAAGATGCTTATCATTGTTCAAACGCGTTTTGTTTTGAAGAAATGTTGTCTAAAGAATATTCAGTTGTCTTTATATTTTATAGATAACAAGCAATGTCTGTCTGTGTCATTTTTGGGCGACATGGATCAAATTAATGAAATTCGGTGATCAAATTGTGCTGAATTTAATCCCTTTGTGTTTATATGAGCCTTGAGTTATCAGTAAGATGTTTAGTTGTAATTCTTTTGTCCTCCGATTTTTTCCTTAACATTTCGGTAAGGAAGATTTAAAAGATAAAATGAAAGTTTGAAGAATGACTCCGACTCACTCAGTGCCATTCGAATTTGTGAATGAAAACACGTTCGTTTTATGAATGAATAAAGTAGTCCGGACAAGGTCAAAGTTCACCGCAAGCCAATCAAATCACTTTTAGGTGTTATGACCCATATGTGTCATAACAAATTATTATGAAACCCCTTTACGAAGTACCACGTGGGTAATAAAGGGATGTATCCTTCCATACTGCTAGTTATCAAATACAGAACATGCGTGCATATCTCCTACAAAAACCTTTATGACGCTTTCAAGTAGACGAGTTTTGGTTGCAATTACAGTAAATATATAATATAAATCATTACAATTACATTTCCTGTTAAATATTTTTTATGTGCAAGGCACTCATTTCCTGTAAATTATAACATTCAAAATCTACATTACAAGTTCCTACAACTGTATTTGTTCTCTATATTTGTATTTGATGCTTTGCATCAGGTTCCCATTTGTACAGCTGGGTGAGCTGAGCTAATTGTGGATAAGGTGCCTTGACAGGGACGCAACACAGCAGGGCGTAGAACCCAGGTAGGTTTTGCTGTCTACAAATTGTTTCGACACGAATAGTATGCATGCTGTGATAGTTTTCTGATTGTAAGACCTATGTTCCATTTATGACGTAATATAACATAATATTATTTGAAGAACAGGTCAGCAGAGGATTTCACCTTCAGTCTCTATTATATGAAACATATTTTATGGTCCATGTGTTACATCGTGAAACACTTTGTATGCTAATGCCAGGACTTCTTGTTTTATTCACAACAACTAATTATCCTTTGTATGGTAACACAAGGTGTATGAAATCAATGGAAAATGTTCTTTTCATTAATCATAGATAGTCATACTTGTAACGGGTCAATATTTGACCATAGTACACATCAATTCCCGTGTGTAAAACATTAACAGAGTGTAAGTATATTATGGATTAGTCTAGATTGAGACACAGGTAGAAGATGAATGGATGTGACACAGGGTGAGGAAGTGTTGACTCTTGTCCAAGTCATTAGTTTACTGCAGACCGGAGAGTGAAGGGCAAGGTCATTGGAGGAGAAAATAGAGTGTACATAAATACGTATTGGTTTAGAATGACCTACACAAAATGCTTCAGGAAGAAGATGAATGGATGTGACACAGGGTGAGGAAGTGTTGACTCTTGTCCAAGTCATTAGTTTACTGCAGACCGGAGAGTGAAGGACAAGGTCGTTCGAGGAGAAAATGGAGGTGACACAGGTCAAAGGTCGACATTTGTCCAGGTCATTAGTTTTACTGCAGTCATCTTGATGTATGAATAATAAGTCAAGGTTCAGTCATATTCCAAAACATTTAAATTGTACCATTTTTGTTTAGTATTTATGAATATCCTTAATTTACAAAAGACAGTACATACCAATTATGAATTAATGTTAATTGAGGAAATACATGTTATGGATTAATGTAAATTACAACGAATATATTTCAGACAGACAGATAGGTTATCATTTGTTGTGGAAAAAGTCTAAAACTGTTATGCATGTCAACCACATCATTCTACATAACATAGAGACGCATTCAAATAGTGATGTTTGTTGACATTATAGGTTATAACAGAACTTGCTTGTACATGCATGAAGTGTATTTTTCTTATGAAAAGAAGTGGTTAAATATTACTTGATACTTTGCATAGAAGCGCTAATTTTTCTTGAGGTAAACATTGTATAGACTGCTGAGAGGAAGATACAACGAATGTGTTATTGTTGATTCTTTGTATCTTGTTGTTGAATCCGTTTTGTTTAAAAATCTATTTGCTATAAATAATATCTGAGTAGAATCTTTAATCAGCTTTATAAATTTTGACGAGGCAGGTGTTTCCTTAATCTGTCAATTTAAAGTGACCAACAAGGTTAAAAATCGTTAATTGTTTAGTTGCCAAAACTGAACTTCTCTCAACTCAAACTGGTCCAAGACAGTTGTACAAGCACCAACCATTAAATATTTTGTTTTATAAAATATGTACTTCTGACATTTTTTCTTAAAAATGAATTTTCAATTTTGCTTTCTCAATTAAATCTTGAATTCAATGTAAAAGATTGTTGAGACATGGGTTTACATTAACTGATATATTGAAAATGACAATAAACAAGATTACAACAGGTAAGTGCCATTATGTTTATTCACGGCATGATCTACTCACTGTGTTACATGTACTATAAGTTCAAAGTGGTCAATGAAACAAATAGACATAGACAATTCAATATTTTATTTTATGAAACCCCTTTTTCAGATATAACTTTTATTTGAAATAATACAAATTGTGAAATAGTCTTCGTCAGTATAGCATTTTCTTATATCATTTTCTGTGATACAGCTCCGAAAAGAGTTTCATTCCAATCCGTCAAGTAAAAGCAAATATTCATGAAATACATAGCTCAAATATATATATATCAATGAATGACGAATCATCTCTTTGTGTTTACTAAGTTACTGGGAAATTTTTGTCCGCATAATTTCAATCTTTGCTGGATAGAACTTTTTAGAAATGTCTATGTCGCTTATTAGAAGTTTTTACTTATATTATATTTAGGTAAGGTAAACAAATTTATATCAAAACAAGGCAAACACTATGGCATGTCACCAAAGCCAATTTCACGATCAAGTGCATTTGCTGATATGTTACATATATGCTTGTAAAACATTTAAAATCGAGATAGAATATATTTGTTGACATGCAGTGTATTGTAACTTAAAACCATAATAGCAAACTTTCCCCAAGGCAAAAGGTAATATAATTAGAGTTATTTTTTATATTAAAAGTCACTTGTAAATTGTTGATAACGAGTTATCATATGTTTCTACCCTTGGGACTTAGTACTGTATGCTGTTTGACAAAGGAGAAGTATGGTATTTAGCTATCAGTTTATACCCATACAATTCAATAAATTCATAAACATGTTATAACACGGGAATGAGAAGAAGTTTATTCATTAGTAACTAACCTATATACGATATTACAATAAATCAATGTAATCACTGCGACTGCACTGTTGTCAGTGTGACGTCGTTCTTTCTGATTACGAACATGAAAAATGAAGACTTGTTTCATATGTTTCAAAACAATCATATTTTCAGTTACGACTGACATCACGCATTTCCTTTAAGGGGCAATTTGTTGAAGTTCAATTTTGTTCAAATTTAATATTTCAAACTTCTCTAATCTTGGTTAACAGCTGTCTACTTTGGCTCAACTTGTCAGAGCAAACATAAGCTGGTAACAGCCATACATGGCAACCAGTGCTGGGGGTTCACTTAGTTTATTTTAGCCAGAAATATCATTGAAAGATATGTCGCAGTCTTTTACTGTAATATCACTGTTCTGAGTTAAATGGTGATCTAATGATCTTTTGATCTCTTATGAGAAGGTTAGAGTTCCCGGAAATATTCTCTACAAGATGGATATGTAAAGTTTAGAGCAGCCTTCAAATTGCTAACAGATCTAGAAGTTGAAACTTCTGAAAGTTGTCAAACTCATATGTTTAGACGTCAAACACATTTTGATAAACTCGATGCGAAAATGTCATTATATCCGTCAGGTCATAAAATCGTTAAGGACGGAGACCTGACATTAATACAGCAAAAGGGCAAATGCTTGTTTGCTATCAATTTTCATTACGAATACATAGCGTGAAAACATGACAAAACAATATTTTTGAAACAATGTGACAATTAACTACTATTGGTTTCTTACGAACATCACATATTTGACAACATTGCATTAGACAAAGTTGTCTTTGACAATTCCAGAACAGTGATGAAGATAGAAAAGTATTATATTTCTTACAAACATTTTGACACCCTTTGAGAAATGGCGATGACGACTGATTTTAACAGTCTTGTCACATGTTAGTTTGTTTGTGCAGGCCCTTAGTCATATTATTTAAAGGAGAAGATCTTATACAATTGCATCTTATAAAACCAAACTTCCATGTAATGCAATAGGTTTGGATAAACTTACTCAAGACGGAAAATATTCACTTATTCAGGGATTCCTTAAGATTCATTGTCATATTTTCTTTCTTCTGAAAATCTAATTGATCGATGCATTTAAAGGGACATGCTATACTTGTTTGGTCAAATGATGGTTAGATTTCCAATGCCAATAATTTTGGCATTCATCGTGGAATTATATCTGTGAAAGATCTCGATCAATCACAATCAGAAAAATGTAACAAAATGATTACGTTAAAATATGATCATATCAAAAAAGTGATGATCCTTGATATGACAGCATCCAATGCCCTCACACTAATGGTTATCATTTAAAACCTTTGTTCTCCTATAAACCATGAGTTTCATGCGATTTCAGCTAAACCTAAATGATAAAAATAATGTTCTACATATTCATACACAAGGTCATAAATGAAGGCCAAAGGGATGAAATAAAACTTTAAACATGGTATTCCTTATTGGGAAAATAATCAACTACAGTCATTAACTACTGTGTGTGACCACACTGGTGTAGAACCTGTCTTCAAGATCAAAGGTCATTGCCATATACATATTTGTTAAGAGTCCAACAAGCCGTCCAGACGATTCATCACATGTATGATATGTAAGTATTCGTTATCTATCACCACACGATTGATCATCAATCACTCCTCTATATCAACACGATACGGCTTCCAGTCGGGATCAATTTTTTATGATAAACTTTAGCTAGTTAAAATACTTAATTGACAATATCTCAAAGGGGAAGTATCAGGGATTAGGGTAGAGGGATTACACAAGACGTTAAAGGTTTCTAATTGGAAGACAGAACTCTAACATCAAATGTAGCAATTACAAACATAGCGTATCTTGTTCAGCTAGCTGAATTCACTTCCTTACCTGAAATGAATAAAAAGTGTTCAACACAAACAGCCAAAAGGTTTCTTGATATTTTGATTGTTTCTACGTTTTTGAATCATTAGAATTTGTAATATGATGTTTGACCCTCTAGAGACCCTCTATCTGACCAAAGCTAGTACTTGTTTGAAATGCAATTTATGAAAGCGTACTACAGCCCCTTTAAAAATATGGATGCTAAATTAGTCTTAAACATCAACTAACCTCGACCTTACTACTTCTCGATTTTTGTTCAAAGATATTTCAAAAAAATAAAAGCTGGACCTAATTTTTTTTAATTTGTCCAATTAACACCTTTTATTAGCCTTTCATTTAGACAACGTAATTATCGGCTGTGAAAAACCCAACTTGGTTAGGGGCCATAAAACCCGCACGGGTGTGACGTAATAAACAGACTATACAGAGTAACGCATAATTATTTCAACTGAAAAAAACGCCTAAATAATTGCTTAATTACCATTGATGTGGATATCTTTTTTACATCAAATGCCTAGTAGTGTTACGTCGTCAAATGATTTATCTAACTGAGTGGAAAACATTTTCTGAAAATCGTTAATTATTAGGTTTTTCCCTGTGGTATTGTTACGATAGATGTATAGATTACGAGGCTGATTCTGTATATGACGTCACAAAATGGGGACGTGACCAGTCATGCATTCACTTGTTTGTTGTCAGATAGGTCTTAGCGGCCCATCAAAAGTGGCTTTCAAAACGGCTTTCATTACCAAACTAAACATATTTGAGTAGCGACCTTTAACACACTATACAATATTGTAATCAGACTTTCTATATTCAAAAGAAAACAGTGAAATATGTTTGTGGTTATGTGAACTTTAATGTTAACTAAATACGATTAGATTTAGGACGCTTTCCCGCATGTTACATATTGAAATAGTTTAATTCCCTTCATCAAGTGCAACAGTTTCTTTCAAGCACTCCACGGCGCCAACAGACCCTAGTGGAAAACCCAGAAGATGTCTGCTGACATGGTTTATTGATTTGTGTGTTACGAGGACCCTAGTGTGTCCTTTATCAGTTATGTGAGCTCATATATACATCATAAAAGTGAAGTTACGTTGATAAGGAGGAAATTTGTAATAGGGGGCGCTTATTAGGGAGGGGGCGCTTAATAGGACGAATACGGTAATTGAATTTAATGGGCTATTATCATTAAATTGATAAATTCAGTGTGGAATATTAAAGGTAGAATGACTCAGTTATATTCTGATGATGCTCAACAAACATATTTTAATCCACACCAAAACTTATTAAGTTATTTTGTGTCCATTATTTAATAAGGAGATTTAAAGAGTTAAATATCCAATGACAACATTTGACCAAGGATAACCCGACATTCCTGTTCACTCGAGATAGATATCATTATAGAATAAATATCAATATTATTAGCACTGATATAGTATATACCTATGCAGGAAAAACTGGTCAATATTATTCTGAGCATGCAGTGGCACAAAATGACAAATACAAATATTGAATATCATATGGTACTGGATTAGCAGAAATGTCTTAAGTGACATTCACAAAAACGTCTTGTAGTTTGGTGAGAGAAACGTCTATGAAAAATCCTGTTTCAGTCCTACCAATGATCAACGAGTAGAATGAGTAGTTCATGTACCCAGCCCTTAATTCATCATTTGAGTTGAAATTATAGTCTTTATATTGGACTCTGTTCTTTTGAAAGATTGACATATCAACCAAATTTGACAAGATTGCCTTTGGATAAACATCTGTAAAAAACAAATGTAATTGAAGATTTATTGATCAAAATAGAATGCCCAACGACTATTGGTCAAGTGCAAGCAAAAAAGAAAACGAAGGCTAAAACAGGTGTTCTTTGTGGAACAATTGACAACTGAGCATCCTTGACAATATGAGACTTGAAAGAGGGATTCTGAATGGATTAAGGAATGATCAATGACTGTCCAGCTGATGAGGCTTAACTCATCAAATTGCAGAGATGAAGTGAGGGAAACATAATGAATGCATTTACTTTTGAGAAGTGAAAAAAGGTCAAGTTTGATGATTACTTACTTACTAAAATATAGAATTATATTCAATTAAAAAAAATGAGACCAAACCATGCAATTCCCTTAGATGCAAGATATCGGAATTCTATCAAATCCATTTTCTTGCTTTGGCTCGTTTCTAATGAAGTAACTAAAGAGTAGTTAGTCAGCCTATTGTTTTACCTGCCTGTTATCCTGTCGGCATACAGAGATTTGACAGGTGTAAGATTTTCAAATATGTTGATAATTTCCTTATTATTGCCATCAGTGACACATTTTGTTATTTTAGTGTACATGACAATCCAAATGAAATTGTTCGTACAAATCCTTAAGTAAAGCATATCGATTAAAAGTTTGGAAAGATATACTATGTTCTTTAGTTGTGTTTGTTACAGCATGACTACATGTATCTTCTATACAAATAATGTCATAACTGAGATCACAACAGTTTTTAGCAAGTATCTTTGAAAATAATTCTGGCCCCTCCTTGATGGTACACAGAGATTATTTGCTTCAACAACTTAACAAGTAATAACAACTTTAGTTATGTATTGGTGATAACACGTTTAACCCAAACTCATTTAACTGTATCTATATTTTCAAAAATAACTTTTGATACATGTATTTCATTAAGAAATCAAAGCCTAAAGATTTGAAAATTAAAATTGAAAACAGATGACAATCAAACAGTCTCACTAAATGTAATTATCAAATCCTATTCAGGGAAATTGACACTCAGTCACAATGAAATTTAGTCGATTTACAAATATATGCTCTAGACGATGCTTAGACAAAGTAAACAATAAAACAAACATCTTATGACACACAGATATAAATCAAATATGTAAATAATTCAGAAGTCTAGACAAGATATATATGATACGCTTATTCTTCCTTAAGCTGAGATCGGCACACAGATGATTGATTTATAGGTGGTCCTATTATCAGTCCTTTGTCCAAAATTTTTTTTCCAATGAATCTAGAGAAAAGGTCAGGGTCAGGAAAGGGGTTTAATATTTACATGAACAAAAAATGACATTGTGACAACCCCATTTATTACATCAACATTTCTGTTTCTACTGAAGCTACAACTTTATTAGAGGAAGCTAGGAGGGTTCAAATACAAATTATAGCCAGATCTAGTTCCCTTGTTAGAACATAATATCCTGGACTCAAATACATTTTTAAAAGTTTTTTGATGGTTAATATCCTTTTTTTTGAATAAACATTAAATTGTGCGAGCTTTGACCTTCCATATTTGTATTTTTATCCGTACATCACCCCAAACTGGTATGAAAAGTTCTGTTGAATTTATGTTGACTCTGTCCTATCTAGGCCACCAACCATTGAAAATTTACTGTAAATCTACTTCTTACATTGCACAAAAGAAACACAAAGCGATATGCTCCTTTCGGATTCGGGTTGCCAAGGTCATGTGTCCAGTACACTTTCAAATATACCCTTAACGTTTTGACGTTTTTGTTGTTGTGTCTTAGGGTATCGGCTTTATACGTCACGTAATATTACGACATGCTCATATGCGAACAATACTCTTGCGTTTACAATTTGTGTAATATGACTATGAAGAAGGGTAGATTCCATTACTGATTTCATAAAGATTAGCAAGGTTTAAACGATTGTTTCTCTCTTCAGAATTACTTTAACTTGTGGCCAACATTTTATTTTGATCTGGATCCTGTTCAGTCAGTTGATACTCCAGATAATTCTATCACTACAAGCAGACATTTCTTTGCTTGAAATAATATCACCAGGAATATCAAGCAACATGAAATCCTTAGGAGATACACCAAGTGTGTTTTATCAGAGACATGTCTTACTGGATTAATAGCCAGTAAATTTAAAATTATAATTTACTCTTCTCATAAGATATGTATTAAACTAATTGACGGGCGTCACTGTCGATTTTTGAGACTTTATATAAATATTGTATTAAATGACACCATTAATAAAGTTTGGCAAAATTGACTAAAAACCTAACAGAGTGTCTCGCTTGAACTCTCCATGTTATGATAGGCATGAAAGGAATCCATCCAACTCTTCTTGAGACGGATGAATCGGAATCAGAAAACAGGAACTCGTTGAGACAAGTCATGACAAATGCTGTGAAAATCATGTTAACAATTACTTGATGCATCATTTCTCGAGTTGTCTGTTTACATCCTGTTTAGTCAGTATATTTATTCTACGTGCCAGAAGGCTCATAGGGTTCTTTATATAACAAGCCAATGATGTGACTCGCATCCACCAGAAGTGTCATCCACCAGAAGTGTCGGTTCACAGATGAAGAATAACAGGGGCCTGAGAGTATTGCCTTCACGCATTCCATTGGCTGAAGACAAGAAAATGTCGACCATGCTCATGATTAACTGCTAAATAGCATTACTAGGTATTTGGCATGATAGACATCAGAGTAATTGAGGGAGCCAAGCGGATTAACAGAATGGTTGTTATAAGTGTAGATTTTTTAAAACATGGAAGTTGTCAAATTGTTCACTTAGATTTGTTTGCTATATAAGCTTATACTCTAATATGTTGAAAAACCTTGTGAAATGTTGAGCTTTGATATTATGTGCATCAAACAAAAAAAATGATGTGAATTGTAGAATTAAACTATTTTAACCATTTGCTGCGCGATTTATGTTTTAAATAAAATGAAGCTCTTTGCAAACACCAACATTTTATTTATTGTGAAAGACCAACTTTACTTGCTTAAAAGATTTTATGAAAAATATAATTATGATATTTATCTATTCATAGCAATATTGTAAAATCGTTTTCATAATTTTTCAAGTATAAACCACTACAACTTTTTCCGAATGCCGTTGTAATCAATATAAACTCATGTCCAAAAGAAACGATACCAAGTTTTCAAAGTCGTCCGAAACAAAATTCCATAACCTGACAGAGTCGAATTTAAAAGTGTCTAACAAGCATATGTCTTGTGAAGAAGTATGCACATTTTTATTCTTCAGGAAAAGATACTTTTGATTTTGTGTCTTTTCAAATGTTCATGGAGTGCATAAATCGAAATTTCAAATTGTTTTATGAACATAACTTTTGTCATTTCACTTGAAAATTGATAAAGTATTGAATTTATGTCAGAAAAAAAGTTGTTGATATAATACACTTTATTTGACATAAATTCGTTGACGCGTCACTGCACTAGAACGTTTTAAAACAAGCGCAAGTGTCCAATGTCTCTCTGCTATCTCGCCTCTCAATGCATGTTTCTCGCAAACATGAAAAGATAATGTTTCCAAATTTTGCATAGACGTAAATTGACTACTGAAGAAATGATATTACTATGTTTTAGTCTTATTAATCTGCAGTGGATTGAGTTATTTTCGGATTTGTATGGTATCGTTTCTTTTGGACATGAGTTTATATTCTCAAATTTCTGATTCATCAATTTGCTGACACTTTAGATTCGATATTGCTTGATTGGTTTCAATTGCATAATAAGACCTAAATCATGATTTAATATAAGTGATTCCATACCTAAACGTCTTCTGTTGCACTTAATTGCCATTGTTAACCGGGTCTGTCTCATAAACAAGTTAAAAAAAAGTTAACAGGGATTATTATTATATATATTATTATAAGACTCATAGATATATCGAGTGATATCTCAATTTGGCTGCCGGACTATAAGGACCTGCAGATATTGAAAAGTGTTGGCCCTTGTGAATAACCGTCGGTGTCGGGCCTACGGGCCTACGCTTATTTCAAACACTGACCTTGCAACAAGTATTTGATAGGTATTGCAACTCCTTGTTTTCTGTCAATACATACTTGTTCAAATCTCTTTTAATCTGTTCATTCCTTATTATTTATCACTTATTTCTTGACTTGCACTCTTCTTTCGTGTGATAAAACAGAAGTGTTCAGTACGTGAGATGGGTTAATGTGGTAACACAATAAGCACTGTAATTGTTGGTGCTTAGATCAGTGCCAGTAACGAACTGAACGTAGTTTAATGGTGAGACCATGACTTGATTCCTAATTACATTACAGTAGCCCTATTAAACCACACACCTGCCTCAACCTGACCATTTTGCACCTCTGACATGTTTTAAAGAAAATGAAGAAAACTTACAACATATATTTGTGTTCTTTTTGAATACGGTCCTTGTTAAGAGATGCTTAAAAGTGATTACGAAACAATTCAAATATTGAAAGATTAAAAACTGATATAATTTCTCAAGATGACAGTTAAATTGTCAACCCGTTTGAAAAAATGGCTATAAAAGCATTGGTCGTTGTTGAATGCTTTGACAATAAGATATTCAACTGTACTTAATTGGTCATTATACTTCTTCTCCGACGTGGTAACATATCTAACAACTGAATCATGGCAAGAAGGTATGTAGCAACAATTCAACTTTCCAAGCATGAACTGTTTTGTTGGCTTAGTCAAAGGTCAAAGGTATTTTTTAAGAATTTTTCCTCACTAGAGGTTCTGCCTGAACTTTAGAAAGAGCCTGAGTTAAGACAGAGGTTATCCAAATGCCAGTGTGGTGTCACATGGCTTTGTTTTTCTCATTCGCAAGTTAATGTTCAGGTTCTCAGGATTTCTTATGTCTCATGCAAATAAAAGAATAAGGTTGTGTTAATTCCTCTTCAGTTTATTTCTATTTGGACGATTCTCCAGCCCTCAGTACATTTCATGTTCTCATACACAATATTCTTATTCCATGTTCTTAATTCTATTCTCATGTTCTTCATAATGGCTGTCATGTTCACAAATTATATAGATGCTCATTGAACACTCTTATTGAAGACAATATACTGAAGATTCATACTGAAGAAGTTATTGTAGATGGTATTGAAGACGATATATTGCTTGAAGACGATTAACTGAAAAGTTAATAGAAAACTAAATTAGTTACAATATAAATCTGACATGAAATAAGTATCAAAATTACTCAAACAAATTCACTTTCAAAAAGTAAAACTTCAAAATACACTATCAAAATTACCTTACAAAATATGATAAAATACTTAAGAATTATTACTATTAAACTTACAAGATATTATCCTAAGATATTACAATAAATAATGCAATTTATAAAAGAGCTTTTCTCTTATGTAGACTAAGAAATTCATCATGAAATGAACAAAGATTTTGTCATTAAATTATTTGCAAAATATGAATAATTACTTGCTTGAAATAAGATAAATACTAACAAAAGATGTTTCTACAACATTAATAGTACATACCATTTTTGTTGACCCTTATTCTAATGGTTTTTTCTCATTCAAAATTCACAAATCTCAACCTTCCATTTCAAAAGCACATGTTCAACTCAGTCACATAAGATTAGAGTAACCTCCCTTGGGCTAAGTTTCCACTTACAACAAAATTGCCTGAAGCGTTCATAAAATATTTCAAATTGAGGCTTTTGCTCACTACACACCAGCCCCTTAATTGTGCAGATACAATCGAAACAATTACAAAATTGAACTAAAATAAGAAATATTTTACTCATAAAAATAAAAGAATTGCGCTTATGCAACATTACCACTTCAGAAGGTTTATCCTAGTTCTTAATTCCAAAAATTCTAAAGAAAACCAAAGTTTATTTTACCAAAATTAAGCATTTCAAAATTCCAAAGTTAAAAAAAAACAATACCAAATTGTAATGTAATATATATATCAATTCTCATTGTAAACTTGTCTCCTGTAAAAATGAAAAACTTAACAAAATAAATAGAGATGTAAATAATTACAGTTGTCATGAATGTCACCATGACCTTTCAAATGTCACTGTGACCCAAATATGGGTGTTCTTAAGTCATTGTCACTGATTCACAGTATAATATCAAAATTGTCTATTTTCAACAGTCTCTCTGGAAATGTCGGCTATTTTCACAGTCTCTAAACACTGGTATTGTCTGCACACTTCACAGCAGACAGAATTAAGACCAATTTGCTGATAGGTCTCACTAACTCTGTGGAGACAGTCTTCACTTTAACTGTCCTCACAAATCCCTTCTTGTCCGTGAATGTTCCTATCACTTTTCCCATGGCCCAAGAGTTTCTTGGTGAATTCTCAACCATGAGAACTACATCTCCTATCGCGATATTTTCTTTCGCAGCAAACCATTTCTGTCTCTCTTGAAGCTGGGTGATATATTCTGTCTTCCACCTCTTCCAGAACTGATCAGCAAGATACTGTACTTGCTTCCACCTTCGTCGAATGTAAGCGTCACCTTTGTTGAATACACCGGGCGGCATATTCTCCCCTGGCTGTAGTTGAAGCAGGTGGTTCGGTGTTAACACTGTCAGGTCACTGGGGTCAACCGGGGTGTCGGTGATGGGCCGATTGTTCAGAATCGACTCAACCTCACACAAGAGAGTGTGTAATGCCTCATCGTCAAGACGAATAGCTTGCTGCTGCATAAGGGAATGTAGAATCTTTCTGACGGTGCGGATCATTCGTTCCCATATGCTGCCGAAGTGTGAGGCAGTGGGAGGATTAAACTCCCAGGTGATATTCTTCTGTATCAGCACATCTCTTAGTTTCTCATTGTTCAATTTCTCTATTTCTGATCTGAGCTCTTTTTCACAAGAAACAAGATTTGTCCCATTGTCGGATCTTATCATCTTAACTGATCCTCTTCTTGCTATAAATCTCCTCAATGCGTTAATGCATGAATCTGTATCAAGTGAGTATGCGAGTTCGAGATGGACTGCTCGACTCGCCAGACACACAAATATCACTCCATACCTTTTCACAGAACTTCTTCCGCGAGTAACGTGGAAAGGTCCGAAAAAGTCTATTCCAGTGTGAGAAAATGGTGGCTCATCAGGAGTGAGCCTGTCTACGGGTAAATCTGCCATTTTCTGTTCTAAAACCTTAGCTTGATACCGCTTGCACTGCACACACTTGGATATCACTTCTTTGATGCCACTGTTGGCTCCTATCATCCAGTACTGTTGTCTCAACACTGACATCATCATGTTCTTACCTAGGTGTCCAACTCTTCTGTGGATGTCGCGGAGTATAAGCGTCGACACATGCGAGTGTTTTGGTAAGATGACCGGGTGTTTTGTGTCGAAAGTCATGTCACCTCGCTCTAAGCGTCCTCCAACTCTGACCAATCCTTCATGCAGAAAGGGATCAAGTTTGTGCATACCTGATCTAGTGTTACCAGTTGCTTTCTGTTGCAGTGCTCTGATGGTGTCAGCAAAGTGATATCTCTGTACAACTCTCATAATGGCCTTTTCTGCTCCCTTCATCTCACACACTGACAATTCTAACTGAAAAACTTTCTTTCCAACACTGCTTCTAGTCTGAGGCTTCTTTGAATTTGGGTTTTCTTGTCTCAACTTAGTCTTTGTCTGAAGATATCTGATGAACAGTCGCAGGTAAGCCACTGCTCTCTTCAGTCGTGTCCAGTCCGAGTAATGGCAGATCAGTTCGTGAACGATATCCGAGGTCTCGGTCTCAACAGCAGTGTTAACAACTCTCTTCACTTCGGAATCATCAATTGGGATTTTCAAGGATTCATCGGGATGATTCTACGGCCATTCTGACTGGTCATGCTGCAAGAATTCTGGTCCTCTGAACCAAAGATCTGCTCTCAAGAATTTCTCAATCTTCATTCCTCTTGATGAAGCATCAGCAGGGTTTGACTTACTCTCAATGTAGTTCCACTGATCAACTGAGGTAGCATCTCTGATTAGATTCACTCTGTTTGCCACAAATGTATGGTATCGCGCACTGTCGTTACAGATGTAGCGCAAGACGGACATGCTATCGGTCCAATAGAATGTCTCTGTCACTGAAAAATCCATCTCTTCGTGAATCAATCTGCATATCTTCACTGCGATAGTGGCAGCCGTCAACTCCATCCTTGGAATTGTGATTTTCTTCAGTGGACTGACCCTTGACTTGCCCAGAATGAAAGATACGCATATTTGTCCTCTGTCGTCTGTCAACCTCAAGTATGCCACTATGCCGTAGCCATTCTCACTTGCATCAGAAAACATGTGTACTTGACATGATGTGACTTGACCAAAGCCTGGTGGTTTGTAGCATCTAGGCAACTGTATTTTCTCCAAGTACTGTAGTCCATCTAGCCACTGTTGCCAAGTCTTCAAATCATTCTCTGTGATTTCTTGGTTCCAGTCCAACTGTCGTCGGCATAAGTCTTGCTGTAAGATCTTAGCATTCAATACATATGGCGCTGCAAATCCAATCGGGTCAAATAGTGAGCTGATAACTGAAAGTATACCTCTTCTGGTGTTGAGCTGTGGCTTCAGCTGAATCTGAAAACTTAAACAGTCCTCCTCAACTTTCCAGAAGACTCCTAATGCTCTCTCTGATGGAAGTAGGTCACTTTCCAGGTCTAGACCTCTGATGCTCTTTGCTCTGTCCTTTTCAGCTATGCTCTTCATGACTTCATGGCTATTACTTGTCCACTTGGTTAGTTTGAACCCGCCTTTCAGACATAAAGCGCTCACGTTCTCTACGAGTGTGACAACTTCTTTCTCCGTATTCTCAGATTTCAGCAGGTCATCCACATAAAAGGATCTCCTTACAGTATCAATAGTTTCCTGATCAAATCTGTCATAATTGTCCTCCGCAGTCTGCTGTAGTGCCAATGTGGAACATGTTGGTGATGAGACCGCTCCAAACAAATGGACGCACATGCGATACACATGTGGAGATTTCTGTACATCGCCGTCAGGCCACCAGTAAAACCTTAGCATGTCTCTGTCCTCCTTAGGCACTTGAACCTGATAGAACATAGATTCTATGTCTCCCATTATGGCCACTGGATTTTCTCTGAAGCGGAGTAACACACCCAGTAGTGTATTAGTCAGGTCTGGTCCTTGCAGGAGTAGGTGGTTGAGTGATATACCTTGGTACATGGCAGTACAGTCGAAAACTACCCTTATCTTCTCTGGTTTTCTGGGGTGGTAGATTCCATGATGTGGTATGAACCACACTCGTCCATCGTGTCTTGTAACTTCATGTTCTGGAACTTGTTCTGCGTAACCCTTGTCCAGGATTGTGTCCATAAACTTCTTATAGTCTCTGTGAAAAGCTTCATTCCCTTCCATCTTTCTTTTCAGACTCTTTAGCCTCTGTAAAGCTTGGGTATGGTTGTCAGGTAAGTATATCTCCTCATTCTTGAGCGGGAGTGGAATCACGTAGTGTCCATCTACCAGCTGAATCTTGTTCTTGACTTTGTTCATGAACTTCATGTCATCACGAGATGCTTCTTTCTTGTCGTTGATTACTCGCTCTGGGAAATCTTGATCGATGGCACTTCTAACCAGTCTATTGAGCTTCTTCAATTCTTCAACTTCCTCTATGGCTGAAACTTCAACTCTGTTGACTAAGAAATCTAGATTTCCATGGTTTGTGTTTTCACGTACGACGTTCCATACTATCCATCCTAACCTGGTGAACGTAGCATGCGGACTCCCTTGTGGTCCTGTCTTGACGTGAAACGGAGTATAGGCATCCGGGACATTATTTCCAATCAACAGCCCAATGTTGGCATTAATCTGTGGAAGTTCAACTTGATTCAGATGTTCCCAATGTGAAATATCTGCCTTCTGTGGGATGTGATGGTGAGAAACCGGCATTCTATCCTTTGTGTACACTTTGGGTAATGTCACAGAGTTATGTCCATTTAAGTCACTCACTTCCAGATTGTCCACACTGTACGTGTACATGGTATGAGGCTTACCCATAGTCTGAAGCGTCATCTTCATTTTCCTTCCCTCGCATCCTAATTCTTCCTTCAAATCCTGTGACATGAACGAGACGCTGCTGCCTGGATCCATGAAAGCATATGTTTGTACGGTCTTACTACTGTTCTTGATCTTTATCTGTACCGGAACTATTGCCATCGTGCATTCTCCTTGACCAGCCCCCATACAGCTCACAGTGTTCTTAGCTTCTCCTCTTCTCTCTTGGTCAAATCTATTCTGTGCTGGTCTGATAATATGCAACACTGTCTGATGCCTAAGTCCACATTTTGTGCAAACTATTCCTTTCTTTTCACACTCCTTACTGATATGTCCTTGATGCAGACATCTGAAACACAGTCCTTTACCTCTGAGGAATGTCAACTTGTTCTCATGAGACAACTTGGTCCACTTATAGCACTCCTCTAGTCCATGATTTTCTCCCTTGCAGTAAATACATGGTTTCTGTAAGGACTTGACTGTTCTCTTTTCTGGCTCAACTGTTCTGTTGGAGTCTGTTTCAACTTTTCTTTCTTCATTCAGGTTTGTCGCAAAGGATCTTGTCTTGGTTCTGTTCAGTTTTGGTTCAGTTAGTGCTCTTTTCCCATATATTGGATCGTTCGCCTTTCTCGCTTCTTTTCGGACAAAGTCAACAATGTCATGAAAGTAAATTCCTATGCCTTGAAATCTTTTGGACTGTACAATACTTCTCCATTTATCATGGTATTGATATGGCATCTTCATGATCATTCTTTTCATGTTGTCCGGATATTCCAGAATCCTCATGGCGTCAATTGTTGCTACCGCATTCTCGCACTCTGTGAGGAAGATGGCGTAATCGTCCAAGGCTTTTGCATTGTCAATTCTAATCGTCGGCCACTCCAGAGCCCTCTTAACAAAAGCACTTGCAATAATGTCAGAATCACCATAGCGATCTTCAAACTCATGAACTATTGCTTGATATGCTCTTTCCCCGTCAAGATAACTAAATCCAGACACTATCTTATTTGCTTCTCCTGAGGTATACTGATCCAGATAGTTCACTACTTCATCTATATTGTCACAGTTTGATACCACCATGCTGTTGAACTGACGCATGAACCGCTTGTAGTCCATAGGGTCTCCACTAAACGTCTTCAGTTCAGCTGCAGGCTTCTTCAGGTGTCGAACCACAGAAACATAGTCAATGAGTGGCGGTCTTTCCCTACGTGTGTCATCATGGGTTGGAGCATACTGATTGATGAATGTATCATGTGTCAGCGGATCTGTATTATTCTGAACTATCACTTCAGGGATCTGACTCTTTACCTTGAGGTCTGTCTGACTCCCTGTATTCTCATACTTGTCGATCACCTTTGACTTGGCTTGACTTATTGCTAGTTCAGTTTGTATCTCTAGCTCCTCTTCCTGAATCTTTAGTTTTAGCTTATTCAGTTCTAGTTTTTCCTTTTCCTTCAGTGCTGAGGCTTTAGCAAATAACTCTGCCTTTTTCTGGTCTTCTCTCATCCTAGCCATAGAAATAGCACTACCCTGACTACTGTGAGAATGCTGTGACCCTGCCTTCTGAGATACACTATCACTGGGTACTACTGTATGCTCACTGAACCATTTCTCTAGTTTAAGCTTGAAACTGAAGATCAAAGGATTCTCCTCACAGTCTACCTTAAACTCATACTGCTTTCTACTCTCTAGGTCAAGAAGAGAAATATACTGTTCTCTCAGAGCATAATGCTTCTCAAGTAATGTCAAGAATTGGGAATGTTCGCCTCTTACTCTCTTCAAGTCTGTACTTTCCTCCAAAAGGGATAAAATAGCATCTTGCTTAGCCTTTAACTGTCTAAAAGATAATCTCAAAAGCTTTCCCTTCTGTTCTTCAGTATACAACAGGCCTTTCTCTGTCATTCTTCTCTGTCTAATACTTCGACCACTGATTACAGAACTTTTGTCCATGTCTTTACTTGCCATTCTTATAGCTTCCTGTCACACAAATACTGATCAAAAATGTTAATAATATGTGGTGTCACATGGCTTTGTTTTTCTCATTCGCAAGTTAATGTTCAGGTTCTCAGGATTTCTTATGTCTCATGCAAATAAAAGAATAAGGTTGTGTTAATTCCTCTTCAGTTTATTTCTATTTGGACGATTCTCCAGCCCTCAGTACATTTCATGTTCTCATACACAATATTCTTATTCCATGTTCTTAATTCTATTCTCATGTTCTTCATAATGGCTGTCATGTTCACAAATTATATAGATGCTCATTGAACACTCTTATTGAAGACAATATACTGAAGATTCATACTGAAGAAGTTATTGTAGATGGTATTGAAGACGATATATTGCTTGAAGACGATTAACTGAAAAGTTAATAGAAAACTAAATTAGTTACAATATAAATCTGACATGAAATAAGTATCAAAATTACTCAAACAAATTCACTTTCAAAAAGTAAAACTTCAAAATACACTATCAAAATTACCTTACAAAATATGATAAAATACTTAAGAATTATTACTATTAAACTTACAAGATATTATCCTAAGATATTACAATAAATAATGCAATTTATAAAAGAGCTTTTCTCTTATGTAGACTAAGAAATTCATCATGAAATGAACAAAGATTTTGTCATTAAATTATTTGCAAAATATGAATAATTACTTGCTTGAAATAAGATAAATACTAACAAAAGATGTTTCTACAACATTAATAGTACATACCATTTTTGTTGACCCTTATTCTAATGGTTTTTTCTCATTCAAAATTCACAAATCTCAACCTTCCATTTCAAAAGCACATGTTCAACTCAGTCACATAAGATGAGAGTAACCTCCCTTGGGCTAAGTTTCCACTTACAACAAAATTGCCTGAAGCGTTCATAAAATATTTCAAATTGAGGCTTTTGCTCACTACAGCCAGGATTGAGATTAAGATTCTCTTAAGCATCTCCAAAATATATGTCAAATCTTGGGTGTGAAGGTTGTGTATTATAACTCAGGTTTCATACTGTTTTGTCAAAACTGTTAGATTTGTGATCATAATTATTACAAAGTAGGTGATACCAATTAATAATTCTCTCTCCTTCCTCAGAACGTCATGGTAGTGTTGATACTAGTGCAGGTGGGTATGGTCATTTGAGAATTGTCGAGGTGGCAATTGTCCAAGAGGGTATTGTTCTTGGCAATTGTCCATAAAGGCAATGTCCTTGAGAATTTTCTGGGTGGCAATTGTCCAGAAAGACATTTTTCCTTTTGAATTGTCTGGATTGCTATAGTCTTGCTCACTAACACTGATCATTTGTATTAGTTATCTGACACTGTAGTATTTTATACACTAATTTAGAATAAGTACTGTTATGTCCCAACACTGTAGTTTTTTATACACCAAGTACTGTTATGTCCCAACAAACCAATTGATAAATGGCTCCTGACACTGCCTTATTGAATGTACTTGTTTTGTCTACCCTTACACCCTTCTATCATAATGTGTTAGTCTACAGAGAGGACATCAAAGCAATGTGATGTTGATAAATTGAGATTACCATATAGTTGAGAGTCTCTTATTTCACTTCATGATATATATTGTCTTTGTAGACTCGCATTTGTGTACTGAGTCGATCCAAGCTTGTTATGAATGACGTTTTGACGTAATAATTCGGGAATTTCTTCTTTCTTTATAAATGAGGAGTTAGCGTTTTGTCAACTTGATATCTTCCATAATTGATTTTATTAATATTCCTCTCATGACAAAATATAACACGTCAGTCACATGAACTTATCACCTCTTGATATAGATTATCCCCTGATGTTTCTCTTTGATTGTCTTCAGTATTTTGAAAGACAACTTCTAGCAAAATTAGCGTCGTTATCATTAAAACAGATCGAGATGAAAAGATATTGTTGTTTCCAGAATTTCCCCTTATGACATCTACTTGTAAGTTTTCGTAATACCAATATCATTGAATTACCCATTAATGTTTATTAAACGGCCAGTCTTTTATCTTTTGCAAAAATTATATTATCATTGTTTCACTGATAAGTGCACGTAAATGTTAAAAGTATCATTTTGATAGTGTCATAAATCTCAAACAAACCAATCATCAATATTCAGAGAACAAATTATAAAGATTCACATAAAGTCCATTGGCGGCTACTTTTATGTGAACACGTTTAATTCAATTGAGAGAAAAATTAATCGCATGGCTGAACTTGTATTACATATTTGATTAATTACTGCTTCATTAAGTTTAAATACACTATTGTCGTTCAATTGAAACAATGCTTCTTATTTTCCTGACATCACCTCATCAACCCCCCTAAAATGTACCCTTTAAAGAGGCAGTAGCAAGATTTGTGATAATTTTATATTTAAATGTTTCACTGATAATTGTTAGTTAATGTTAAATGTAATATTTTGACAGTTTCAAAAATCTCATTACACAAGTCAATCATCCATAGTCAGAGGACAAAGTATGAAGATTCACATAAAATCGATGGCAGCCATTTTTTGTGAACACCTTTAATTCATTTTGTGTAAGACAAATTGCATGGCTAAACTTTACTTTAAATATGCTCCATTTAGTTTAAATACATAGTCTTTCAATTGGAACCATTAATTTTCCTGACATCACCTTATACATGTATTCCTCTTAAAAACGTGCTACTGCCCCTTTAAGAAACATGTGTAGCTTATGAACAAATTTGGTAATTTTAATTGACACTATCTCCATACTAAGACTTGACTAAAAGTCCAAAAGAGCAGATTCTTGCAAAGCAAACATACATGTATATGGAAAATAAAAAAAAATAGTAAGAAGGTTTAAAACAAAAAAATATTGATACACATATCCCTCATAGACTTGCTGACCTTAAGCTGAACGGTCTAAGCTTATCTATGTAATTTGATTTTCTTAGTCTGTTGAATATTTTGACACTTTTTTTACATGAATGTACATGTAGGAGTCAGTGCGTACAATATAATTACGTCTGTTATTTCTTTATCCCCGTTTTTAGGAGAGATAACATTTTTGATGATAAAGAACATTATACCTGCTGTGTGAAGAAATATGGTTGAGCAAATTACTTCTCCATATTGATGTTATGACTTATCAGACCTTTAAAAGAAAAACACTTAAAGTCCAAATACACCTAATACACCATAATTCCCTAGAAAATTGATTGACGTCAGTCTTTCTAGGTACAAACTATACTATCTTGTCGTGAAGTCACAATAAGGTTAATGCTTGAGAAGACGTTAGATGCTAATGTCTTTTATGTAAGTGACTACATTCAAAAGGATTTTTTGTGAAAGATTGAGTTTCTTAACTGTTTCAGTCAAGTTTAAAAGAACAAATGCACAGGAGATGGATTAATTTCATTAATGTACTATTACACTACTCAAATTTGGGATATTCATAGAGAATCTCACCCAAGTGTATTCTGTATTTTACTTTTATCAAGGAGTTTTGATATATTTGATATCAGAAGACACGACGATGAGATTCTATTTGGTTTAAACATATTTTATTCACTGAGTGTGATGGGATTGGCAAACAAGCACATCAGCGCTTATGTTAATGCCGCTCCCTACAAATCATGACCATATAAAATGTGTGACGTTCACAAACAAAAATACATGTCGTGCAAGCATTTCTAGAAAGAACAAATAATATGGCAGATATAAATGAAAGGTACACAGATGCAGTTGAAGTCATAAATATGATATTTAATCGGTAATTGTTTAGTGAAATGGCAAGGCAGTGGTTAACTATAATTAGTAGAATTCCAAGAATCTACGAGATTTCTTAATGAAGTTATGAATAGACTTTAATAGTTCATCATTTACTTGCTGAGTTGCCTCAGCATTTCCATGAAGAATTGATTGTAAATTAAAACCCTTAGTAAAAAAATATTCGTTAATTCGTAAATGACCTTATTGGAGCAGACAAGAAGGAAGTGGAGTGCATCCTCCAAGCAGTGTCCGCATCCACATGCAGATGTATTGGATATAAATCGAGCGAACTTGTCTCCGTTTAGATCGCTACATCCAAGCCAAAGTCGAGAGTGGATTACCTGACAAAATCTTGATCCAAGATAAAGATTAAAATGGTTAGGGATAACGTTAACATTTATCTCTTTTAGTTTGTTTTTAAATTCTCCAAAAGTGGTTGCATTTACAGTGTCTAACGGGAGTAAATTCCAAATTTTTACAGTGTCCGGTAAAAACGATTTGGAAGAAGTATTAGTATTACATTTGATACTTTGTAAATCGGAGCTGTTTCTCAAATTATATCGACTTGCATCCGAGACATGTTCGGGAACTAATTTAGATAAGTAGTCGGGAACAAGTTTATTTACCATTTTGTAGAATATGTATAGTTTTTGACGACGTCTCCTTTCTTCTAAAGAGGTAATGTTTGTCTCTGCGTACAATTTTGAATGGCTTGTGCCGCGGACTGCAACGCAAATAGTTCTAAGTGCGTCTAAGTTAAGTTTTTCAAGAAGAAGAGATTGTTTTTGGGAGCAATTGTCCAAAATGTGACACGAGTAGTCGAAAATTGGTAAAATAAACGATTTGTACATTGTCTGAAGAGTTTTTCTGTTGACGCGGTATTTGAAACTTCTTAGACAGTTTATCATTGGACTAACTTTTTTAACAATACTATCAACTTGGCTATGCCACATGCAATTATCTTGTAGAGTTATTCCTAAATGTTTATGTGATGGTACCTCATTTATGATGGTGTTATTCATATATAAAGGAGGTTTGATAGGTTGGGTATGCTTACAGGAGAATTGAATAGAGACAGTTTTACTTGGATTAAAGTCGACTTGCCATTTATTTGCCCAGGTACTAATAACAGATAAATCTTCATTAAGGCTATGCGCAGCTGTAAGAGGGTCATTAACAATCACATATAGCGATGTATCATCGGCAAAAAGCCGTATATTGCTGTCAATGTCATCAACGATCGAAGCTTATGAATTATGCCCCTGTGCCATACTTTATCAAAGGCTTTACTTATGTCGCAAAAAACAGCTCTTATTTCTTTACATTTCTTTACCTTTATCAAGTTCTCTAGCGAT
Source organism: Steromphala cineraria (assembly GCA_916613615.1). Taxonomy (NCBI): domain Eukaryota; kingdom Metazoa; phylum Mollusca; class Gastropoda; order Trochida; family Trochidae; genus Steromphala; species Steromphala cineraria. The sequence continues at coordinate 12,828,068 of OU744730.1, forward strand.
AAAGTCATAAAGAAAGGTCAATTGATTAGAAGGTGAATCGCCGGGAATAAAACCGGACTGAAGATTGGTTAATAGTTTGTTATCTCTAAAATAATTAAAAACATATTTAAAAATACATTTTTCGAAGCTTATGAATTATGCCCCTGTGCCATACTTTATCAAAGGCTTTACTTATGTCGCAAAAAACAGCTCTTATTTCTTTACCTTTATCAAGTTCTCTAGCGATAAAGTCATAAAGAAAGGTCAATTGATAAGAAGGTGAATCGCCGGGAATAAAACCGGACTGAAGATTGGTTAATAGTTTGTTATCTCTAAAATAATTAAAAACATATTTAAAAAAACATTATTCAAAGATTTTGGCTAAACAGCTTGTCAAAGCTACAGGTCTGTAATTGTTACATTCATGGATATTGCCTTTCTTATAAATCGGAATTACTGACGCTATTTTCCAAATATTTGGAAATACTGATATTTCCAAGGAGGCGTTGAAAAGTTTAGCTAATGGATCTGCTATCGCGGAAGCACACAGTTTCAATATGCGGTTTCCGATACCATCGGGCCCGGTCGCTTTGGTAATGTCAACTGAAAGTAGTATATCATTAACTTCCTTGGCAGTTAACTGAATAGAGAATAAAGTCTGGTCTGTTTTTAATGTTATATCTGGCAAACTCCTGTCAGGATTTTTAACAGAAGCCTGTTCACAGAAATACTTATTTATAACTGTAACAATATCGTTTAGGTCGTCATAAACTGAATCTTGATACGTGATTGGTGGGAATATTGTAGTATTACCAGTTGATTTCATATAATTCTTTACTAAACGCCACCAAAGTTTGCTACCGCAGGAGTCGTTAATCTTTCTGTCTATTTTAGATATATATTTTTTCTTCGCAGCACGAACAGCCGATATAACTTTATTACGATGTTTGCGAAAATGTGTCCAGTCTGAAGGGCGGTTGTGTTTTTTAGCCATTTTATGTAGACGATTTCGTTTTCTTATCAAGCTGCGAACTTCGCCAGTAATCCATAATGGGTCCTTTGGTCTAACAGTAACAGTTTTGTTCGGGACGTGTTTATCGCATATATCTATAAGACACTTTGAAAAGGCTGCAGCTGCTTCATCAATATTATCAAATGACAAGATTTCTTTCCATTCGACTGAGTGAATATTTTCAGTTAGGTTTTCTTTGCCAATCATATCATAATGGTATATTTTCCTTTTGAAATGACAATTCTTGGGAATTTCATCCTTAATTGTTACACTTATAGGGCAATGATCGCTACAAATTGGATCAGACACACCTGAACTGAGCACACTATCAACTTTTGATACAAACAATAAATCAATCAAAGTTCTGGAAGTGGGTGTGATCCTAGTTGCATCGACAATAAGTTGAGTTAAGCCGTACATGGCCTTAAGAGTTTCAATTTTATGATTATTTCCGTTTAGAATATCAATGTTGAAATCGCCTGTAATTATAGTTTTCATATTTAACCATCGCATTGGAAATTGACTGGTCTATTAAGTTCCAATATGCATCACTTCTATCTGCCCGGTAGATATTGCCAATAAGATAGTTATTGTTTTTGCACTTTAATTTGATCCATTGTGCTTCTAGTCCTGGTATAGAGAGATTGTCCATACTACTGACATAAATGTTATTTTTTACGTATATGGCCACGCCTCCACCTCGGCTTGGTCGATCGTTACGAAATGACAAATGGAAATTGGAAGGGAAATATCATTTTGGGAAATGCTGCCGTGCAGCCATGTTTCGGTCAGACAGATTACATCGTACAAGTGGAATTCAAGTGCGAGTTGGTCAACTTTATCTTTTAAGCTTCTAACGTTTAAATGGACAACTTTAAGATTACCTATTTTAATAGGGCCAGGATTTGGGTGAATATCCCCACAGCATAACAACAGAATAAATATGTAAATCGGTGTTTTCAGCTTGCATAGGAGAGCATAATTGATGCAAATAAAAAACTGCCATTTGCCGTATTAAATGTCTTTAAATTGAATAATCCAACCGCCCGCCTGTACTGGACTATATCAACCGGCATCCATTAGTATCAAAAATTAAACAAGGCGGTGGTTGGATTGGAGCAATTTGGAAATGAAAATTTAATTGTAATTCATATTTTAGTCAACAACTTGCATCGATGTAATGTGATACATGAACAATCAAAAGGTATACTACGTAAACAAAGCACTGGAAAAAAGATTTGTAACGAATCACCCAAAAGTATTTGGTTGAAAAACAAAGTAGAAGAAAAATAAAACAACAGATTATGATCATAATCTGCGAGAAGTAAATGCTTCAGTGGAAAATAGAAATCTGAATATGTGAGAGTAAGTGACCGCAACGGGTGTTGACTCGATCATTGATAACGAGATGCACGTGCATGTGTGTACATGTGGGCTAAGTGAAGCAACGTGTTGTGACTGTATGTTTGCCTTACTGGATTATACTATGGGAAATTTACTGTAAAAGGAAAATGTGAAATATGTAAGTATTAAATTGAATATGATAATATAGTCGTTTATCGATATAACTAGATGTATATGTCATTTATGATTTGTTTGATATATTGTTTAGCTTTTTAATGGACGGGTAGAATAATCGATGAGTAGAGACCGTATTTGACCTTACCGTGTTATGATATTGTAGAGTGAGTATAAAAGAAAAAGGTACATTCGAAAAGAAATATTTTCATATGACAAAAATACTACAACTAGGGGGGAAATAATAAACAGTAATTAGCAGTCTTCTTGGTCGGAAAACAAATATTCCGTTTAACAGGTGTAAAACTAATAAAACAATAAACTTAACGTTGGAGGATATTCAAAATTTACCACGGTTACCTTCCCTGGTGCAAAACTGAAAAATAATGGCCCCGAAAGGGCATTGATAAGGAATAGTAAGCAAAACCATTAAGCTTTTAAGTTGTTGCATTTGTAAAGATAAAACCATTTAACACCTTGAAGTGGATGTAAGACCTTTGATGGGATATAATATGAAAAAAAACAAAAAACAAACAAAAAACAAAAGCAAAACCAAACAAACACGTTACCTATTAGGCAGTAAGTACCATAAAATGTCAAGTCAATAGATTGAACAATCCTTTTCAATACAAGAGATCGATGTTTCAATTACCTAAGCTAAGAACAATTGACATAAAGTCCCTAATATAATAGAAAATGCTGTAAAGTGTCAAACCTATAAATGCAAAACTCAAAACTCTAGCATTGTAATTAACTTCGAAAACGGAGGATAATCACAACAAACTGTCTGCTAGTTTACTGAGTCAGTTATGATGTTTAAAACAGACATCAGTAAACATAAGTAGTTATCGCGAGGTCTAGATTATTAATACTCCTCCAAGATAAATGTTGTTTTCTAAGAATAGCACAGAAGAGAAAAGTTTGTTTCACATTTATCAAATGTCAGTTCGTATATGATTGGCATCAATTTAAATTATACTGGAGGTTCGAGACACTTTACTTACTCATGGGTAAGATTGATGAACACTTAGAGTCCTGTAGCATCAGTATATCCTGAAATTCAGTGGCGTTGGCAGCCTTCCTTACTGTGCCGTCTTTCAGTTTGATCAAGACAACGCCACCCGTGACCCAGGAAGAGTCAAACGTCCCCTTGGATACCAGAAGTCTGGCCTGCTTGGCAAGATCTGCTAGCGGCTTTGTTAGATCTTCATTGATGAAGGTGCGAAGACCCTTGTCCGACTTCACAAACTTCAATTTAGATCTGTTCTTCAAGATGGCTCGCTGTGTTTTGTTGCTAAGGAAGCGTACTAAGATAGGCCTTGGATTGTCATGTGGTGTCGCCGGGCGACGAGGGACTCTGTGGCTAATATCTATGTCGTTGGCAGAAATATAGACATCGATAGATTTGGCAACTTTAAGAACTATAGCGTCGGTATCCTCACCTTCTACCTCTGATATGCCCGATATCCGGACATTGTTGCGGCGGGAATACTGTTCAGTACGATCATGTTTCTCGTAGAGGGTCCTGATCTCCGCGTCCTTCTCGTCCAGGGATGTTCGCAATTCAGTGATAGTAGTTTCCAGGGCCTCCTGTTTGGCAACAAACACTTCCAATTCCTGTCGGATCATAGGCCTCATTATCTCGGCAATAGTACTGGTTAGGACAGCAATTACTTCCTTAGTCTGTAGGACCTTTAGTAGTTTCTCGTGAAAAGTTTCTTCACCATGGTAAACCTTATCACCTCCATTATCGTCCATTGTGAGAGATTCGTTTAAGCTACCAAAGCTTATGTTACACTGGCGTTTAGCGTCTTCTGAGTCTGGAGTTGAGACTTCTGACCGTATATGTTTGTTCGCGGGTGTTTTATTCATAGAGTAGTTTTACTTCAAAATGCTTAGGGCCATATTTAGAAGATACAATGAAGTGTTTGAGTTTGAATTAACTCGCGAGGATAACACCATTCACCACAGTCACATGTAATTAACTCCGCGGTAGGAATTTTCAGAGTTCAATCTACTTGTTATCTCAAAAAAGATTGTCAATACATTCATAAATTTGCAATTAATGTATCATGAAAGTTTATTGGCAAACATACCATTCACTTGCGGTTGTTTTAGTACATCGTATTTCCACTAAAGTTAGAAAATTCAAACGGTCTCTCGAGAGCTCGTCACAGCACGACCGATCATCGTGACGTCACCGGTAGTATGATTCTATTTATCAACCAAAATCATTTTTCATCACATTAGTATGAAAAATGAACATTTTTTAACACTGCTTAGCCCTAAAACCCATAAACCAGTGATGTCGTAGGATTGCGCCGTCATAGCATTTTGATTTTGTTGTTTTGATTGCATTGTGACGTCATTGCTGATGATATAAAACGTTTGTGATGTCATGTATTATCTGTTTAAGGGCATTGTTCAAAATCTACTGTCAAAGCGATATCTCTTGTGGAACACAGTTTTGGATGATAAATTTTAGGATATATATGGAATTCAGTAAGTTAATTTTTGCTTGCAAGAAACACTTCACACATGATTTATTGCAAAAAAGATGAGCTATTGATACTGGTGCATGTATGGGTTAACACAATATGAGGTACTGTTGGAAATTCAAAGAAGGGGTTGATTACAAACTATACTATTCATTCTTGACAATATTTACATCATTTATACTGATATAATTGTGGAAAACGTTTTGAAATGTTATTTCAGTTGCATTTATTCCGCTCAAAACTTGTCCAAAACACCATAGATTCTTATATTCTTACTAGGCATTCATATTCATCCAAAAATATTGAAAATCAAGTATTCAACATAATTGACTAACGCCTTCAACCTTATTAATACTTTATTCCGACAGCATATTTTTGGCATACATGACTCTAATTCTTAATCAATGTCAGAAGAAAACTATAATGAAACTGAACTTACAAAAACAACTTGAGACTCAAAAACTTAAAAGCACAGTTTGCATTGATAATTTTCGGCATTAATTGCATTAAATGTGGATGATTAATTCTATTCTGCCTAGGTTTCCAATTTATTTCCAATCAAATCAATGTTTAGATTATTTTCAAATTAGATCATGTAGAATAAATGTTAAACCGAGCAGTTCAGCTAGTAACTGTGTCAGCATCTATTGAAGAGTTATATAAACGTCACGACCTGTCAATCGGACATTGAGTTCATCCTTGCTCTCGTAAAATCTAATTTAAGTTTGATTAAATTCTTGAATTCGATTAATATTCTGATTTTGTTCTTGTATGTTGACCTGAAATTAATTTCTTTGCGACTCTTGCCCAGGTGCAACCCATGCATTAATAAATAATGTCATTCAAAACATGTGTTTGCCTGAGTAGGTCTACCCTGAATTCAATTTACTACCAAATAGTTTCATTAATGCTTTTTTTTCCAAATTTAATGGAAAGTTTTAAAATGTTTCCTGTGAAATAGCTCATAGCTCTTCTTTAAAAACTCATGGATCCCTGCTGACTTTAAAACTTTGAAATATTATCATAGAATTTTACAAAACATGGCTTTTATAATAATTATGTCAGTTTCAGTTTGAGCAACGTCGATATACATATAGACTTAAATATAAAAACCTATAATAAAAGACAAATAATGTAACATAACCTTTCTCTGGTAACACGTTGTATCCTGTTCTATCAACATGTTTTATAAAAACAAGTATTGACAGATATGCTAAATAACATTCGATTTTAAATTTTAAACTTATTTCAAGGTATTTATTTCTCTCTCTCTCTCTGATTTCTGTCAAAATTTAAAGTTAAGCCCAAAACATTATCTGATCAACTTACTCAAATAATTTTTGTTTTATTAAAATTCAAAATCTTCAGCTGTCGACAAAAATATTAGGAAGCAACTGTTTGTAATCTAAACACAATCTCCAGGTAAAAACAGCCATTTTAGATTCAAATTGAGCTCTTGAAGGTTTTTGTTTCTGAAAAGCAATATGCTATTAGCTATGACAGAGGTTACAGTGAGAATCCTTTCCAAGGACATCCTCTTTCCATGGTTTTCTTTCTTACAACATTATGAATAATTGGTAACACAATATTTATAAATTTTACAAGTATTTTGTCAACAGATGATTAATTCCAATGTCATTGAGACACCAATCTGTATAATATGAGACTGATCCTGTGATCATTCAAGGTAATCATTCATACTCAGTTAATAATACAATGCAAACACTACATTTGAGATAACGTAAAACAAGAAACATAAGTTTCACTTGATTAATCTTTATTCGTTTTTTAAGAAAAATTACTTACTGAAGACTGAAAATTCAATAATTAAGCCACTTCTTTGTATACCTTAAAATGTGATTTACAACTCAATAAGGAAATATCTTGTGTTTTTGTTTTGTTTTGTTTTCTTCATGTAATATTAATACTAGTAACGTATATTGTCACAGCTGCTGCTGTTGCTGCTGCTGCTGCTGCTGCTGCTGATGATGATGATGATGATGATGATAATGATAATGATGATGATGATTGATTTTAAAAAATAACTCGCAGAATTTACAAAGAAAATAAAATTGATGTCTAAATTAGTCAATTAATTTTTCTTCATTGATATGTTTTTGGTTACAAGTTATTTGATTCAAATTGTATTTCCTTTGGTGTTTCTTTTGATACTGCATATAACTTAAAGACCCTTGGGATGTTTGATCTTTGCATCTAAGATGGTATATTTAGTCACATATGTTACGTGTTGGATGTCAACACACTTGAAATAAGACTCCATAAAAACAACAGTTGTTTATCCAGACGACTTCTTAAATGGCGACTCACTCATAAGTGCATAATGTAGTACACATATAGTTAAGGGGAGGTAACTCTGATTGTTATGAGAGTGATGTTATACACTTCACACTTACATGTCATGGATTGGGATAGACATGTGATTACACTACAGGTCAAGTTTCTTCACAGGTTTGATATTTCGGCCTGATCTTGATGTTTGCTGTACTGTTGTCTGTTCTGTAGGCATCTTTACAGGTGACTTGACCGGTGTCTTCACAGTTGACTTGACGGATGACTTGACAGATGACTTGACAGGAGTACTTTCCTTTGCTGTTGATTTGTAGCTTGCCAATACACATGTCGAGACTGGACGTATTACTAGACTTATGAGTGAGACGTAGTTGCTGACGATTACGACGTAGCAACCTTCAAGCAGGTGTCTTGACAGTGTAGGTTCTAGCTTTGATTTGACGTTCAACAGTTGCTTCAGTCCACTCCTTCTTCCCTGTTTGAATAGGTTGAAGACGGACTGTATCTCCAGGTTGTAGCGGTTTTAGAGGGTGACCCGCATACTTACTGTTATGACATTCGTTGACAGTTGACTTGACGGATGACTTGACAGATGACTTGACAGGAGTACTTTCCTTTGCTGTTGATTTGTAGCTTGCCACTACACATGTCGAGACTGGACGTTCAGTCATAGAATTCTCGAATTACTAGACTTATGAGTGAGACGTAGTTGCTGACGATTACGACGTAGCAACCTTCCAGCAGGTGTCTTGACAGTGTAGGTTCTAGCTTTGATTTGACGTTCAACAGTTGCTTCAGTCCACTCCTTCTTCCCTGTTTGAATAGGTTGAAGACGGACTGTATCTCCAGGTTGTAGCGGTTTTAGAGGGTGACCCGCATACTTACTGTTATGACATTCGTTGACATCATGACGTTTATTTTCCAGTTGTTCCTTCTCATCCTCAGACGGTTTAAGAACGCTGTGAGTTGAAGGAATCAATGTTCGAGTGCGATGACCAAACAGGCGTTGAGTAGGACTCGACTTCAGGCCTTCTGTTGGCGTATTACGTATATTCAGAAGTCCAATGTATGGATCTTGATGTGACGCTCTGCACTTTTTCATCACCCGTTTAGCAATCTTCACTGAAGCCTCGGCAGCTCCATTTGCCTTCCTGTTGCCTGGGCTGGAAAACTGATGAACGAAGTCCCACTGATTGCTGAAATTCTTGAACTTGTCGCTGGCGAATTGAGGTCCACCATCGCTTACCACAGTTTCTGGAATCCCATGGCGGGCAAAGTGGTGTTTCAGCTTTGTGACAACATTTGCAGAAGTTGTCTTGTTCAAGTAGTCAACCTCGAAGAAGTTGCTATTGAAGTCCACAGTGATCAGGTAGTCACGATTTTCGAATGTGAACAGATCAGTTCCAACCTTTTCCCATGGATAGTTCGGAATTTCATGCATGAACAGTGGTTCAGGTGATTGCTTATCGCTGTAACATGCACATGATTCACAGGATTCTACATATTGCCGAATGTCACTCGACATTGCAGGCCAGAACACAAGACTTCGGGCTCGTCAAATGCGTGAGTTAATTCTCATTTCCCAGGATCATAAAATGATAGAAGAGGAGTTTCTGATGCCAATTTCTTCACTTGCTCAAATGCTTTTTATTGAGACGAAGACCATGTCCACAGGACATCTTTCTTAGTGAGATTACGTAAGGGCTGAGTAACCTCTGTAAGGTTGGGTAAGAACTTCGAGAGGTAGTTGCTCAAGCCAAGGAATCTTCTTAGTTCCTCAAGGTTTGATGAAGATGACATGTCACAAATAGCACACACCTTTTCAGGATCAGATTGTAACCCATCCTTTGTGACGCGGTGTCCCATGAAGGTTATTTCAGACAATCTTTTCGGAAATTTCTTCTTGTTCAGTTGAATGTTCCTCTCCTTACACCTTGTGAGAAATAAGTCGAGATTTGCATCATGAGATTCATTGTTCTTACCATGTATGACCACATCATCTGCGATACACACTACTCCTGGAGGACCTTCAAGCTGCTGGTTCAGCTTCTTCTGAAATATTTCTGAGGAAGCAGAGAGTCCAAACGGCAATCGCTTGTATCGGTATCTACCATAGGGTGTTTGGAATGTCGTCAACAGGCTAGATTCCTCGTCCAGTTCAACATGCAGATAGCCTGATGTCAGGTCAGCCTTAGTGAACACTGTTGATTGGCCTAATTCGTGTAGGGTATCTTCCAGTACTGGAAGAGTATAGTGCTCTCTCTGAAGGGCCTTGTTCAACTCAGGAGGGTCCAAGCAGATTCTGAGTTCTCCCCAACTCTTCTGTGTGATGGTAATTTGACTTACCCACGGAGTGGGTTCACTCACAGGAGTAATGACTCCCAATTGCTCAAGCCTGAACAATTCATCTTTCACCTTTGGTCTCAAGGCGATTGGAATACGTCTGTTCGGCATGACCACGGCTTTACAGACAGATCAACAGTTAGTTGAGCTTTACCATCAAAGGTACCAAGTTTATCACTGAAGATTTCAGCACAATCTTCATAAACATCAATCTTCGCAACACGCTCAATATTTTCTTCATGTATCGTGACCAGTTTCATTCGTGTTGCTGTTTCAATTCCAAGGATTGGAATGAAGTTGTCCTTGACTACCACAAATTGGACGTTATACCCTTTACCATTTGCTGGATTGTTCACATAAAGTTTGAGTGTACCAAACGGAGTTACCTTGGTTTCATTCCACATGGACAGATGTTTTGAGGTAGGTTTAAGTTCATCCAACTTCTCACTGACTAGATGGCTAGGTATAATGTTCACAGACGCACCAGGATCTATAGTGAAGACGACACGTTGTTTGGCAATGTCCATCGAACACTTGACGGGTTTGTCAATATCAGAAGCTTTGACAATGTTAACAAATTCATCATCGTCGGATACTTCAGAGATCTGGTTTACCTACTTTTGCCTTCGGTTTGGACACTTTGATACATAGTGATTTCTCTCTTTACAGCGTGAGCATGTTTTCCCCCATGCAGGGCATTTCTCACGAGACTTGACGTGATGGTTTCCACAGAATTTACATTCCTTAACTTTCAGTTTCCTAGCACTATCAATAGGTTTTCACTCTACATGTATGTCTAACATCATTGTTAGTAGCTGCATGTACCTTGTTCACAGATTCTAAACGGAATACTTTTGAATGTGACTCTGCATTTTCCGCTGCTTTGCATATGTCAATGCATCGCTGAAGTGTCAACCCACGTTCACGCAGTAACGTTTGCTGAGTATTTGTCTCACGAATTCCTAGCACCAATCTATCCCTGATAATGGAATCAACACAATTGTCACAATAGTTACACGTTCTCGCGATGGAGCGGATAGCACCAAGAAATGTCTCAAATGATTCTTCTGCACCTTGAACACGTTTGTTGAATACAAATCTCTTGTATGTCTCATTTATTTCTCCTATCTCAAATTCATCAAACTTTGCAATGATTTGTGCTACTGTCCTTTGATTTTCTTCAGTGTCAAAGTTAAACCCATTATATATTTTTAAAGCTTGATCTCCTTATGTGTTTTGCAGTAGAGACACTTGATAATCCATCTCGTAATCATCTAGGTTGATGAGAATGGCATAATTAGACCAGTTCCGTTTAAAAGCTTTCAAACTTTCAGTGATATTTCCCTCAACTATTAGATTTGACGGGGGTTTGATGCCAGCCACTGGCCTAGGAGCCGGAACATGTGCATTGTCCTCACCTTCGGCCATGTTTATACAACTTTTGCAACATGAAAAATGTTAAATATTCTGATCTGAGAAGTAGGCAAATATTACTTTGGTGTAGTACTCACTGTATCTCAGTTACATGTTCGTGTAACAATTCATCAAAAGTAAGTCACTTATAGGTAGCACACATATCAGAATATGTCATACACCACGTGTTGTCAAGCACACCAGACATAGAACGCACGAGGTTGGCGAAATTGAGACGATTTTCGTTCAAATTCTCGTCGCGCAGGGTATAAACAATACCAAAACACTGATAAATCAATCAGAGACAGAGTTTGTGTGCCGCTGCCACCATGTTACGTGTTGTATGTCAACACACTTGAAATAAGACTTCATAAAAACAACAGAGAGGTTGTTTATCCAGACGACTTCTTTAATGGCGACTCACTCATAAGTGCATGACGTAGTACACATATAGTTAAGGGTAGGTAACTCTGATGTACATAATGATTTTATGTTGCAATAGCAACCAGGTCTGAGAGGGGTCCTAGGTGCAAAAGTATGTCCATATTTTTATCCATCTGGATTCTGAAGACGATCAAGAAGGGGGTCAAGAAGTTTTATTTCAAATTCTCCTTCCAGAGCTGAACTGCTGTAATATGAATATAATTTAATTTTCTTCATATTAATTTCAACCCTTCTTCCTTTCGTCTGGAATGTCTGCCAAATTGTTTTAGAATCTCCCCAACGATCAAGAATAGGGGGCATTTAATTTCACCCTTGAACTTGGCTAATTTATGCATTTGATGCTGCTATCAAATCCAAATTGTACAACCTCACATTTATAATAGCAGAAAATGAAACAATATACTGAGGATATCAATTGTTATAAATGGTTTGACCTGTGTCAGAATGTAGTAATTGCCATAGAACTATACAAGGTCACAAGATCAAAACCCCACTTTAACAGACTAGAGGAGATGCTAAACAAGTTTTTACAAATAGTATACATTTTGATTTGCTTGTTACTACCCTCCTTTAATAAAGTCGATTTTTAGATAAGACAACGTATATTTTTAATCATGATCATTATTAATGAATCATGTCTATGTGATACCAATCATTAGAACAGAGGACAAAAGTATCTGATTCAAGATGAGGAATACGGTGTCTGTGTGATAGATGCAATACAATCAGAAGTCAAATGGTTTCATGCAGACAATGCTTTATCTACGAGGACAACATCTTTCATCAAAAGAGATGCAATTAATCATATCTGATGATTTCACTCAATCAGCATTATTTCTATTTGATGTGTACACTGAGGACCAACACATGGTGATAGAGGAGCTTCAGGGGACAACACAACAACCACATCCATTAAGGTTATGCTAGGAGAGGTCTACACTTGGTTTGTTGGCGTCATGATTGTACTTGTTTTATAAAGGGATGTAGCCTTCCATACTGCTAGTTATCAAATACAGAACAGGCGTACATATTTCCTACAAAAACCTTTATAAGGATCTCAAGTAGACGAGTTTTGATTGCAATTAGAGTAAATAGTTTGCATCATAACAATTACATTTCCTGTTAAATATTTTCTCAAAGCAAGGCACTCTTTTCATGTACATTATTACATTCAAAATCTACATTACAAGTGCCAACCACTGTATTTGTTCTCTATATTTGTATTTGATGCTTTGCATCAGATTCCCATTTGTACAGCTTGGTGAACTGATGTGGATAAGGTGCCTTGACAGGGGCAGCAGAGTGAAGAACCCAGGTAGGTTTTTCTGTCTACATCTTGATTCTAACACGTATAGTATGGTATGCATGCTATGAGAGATTTCTGATTGTAAGACCTATGTTCCATTTATGACGTAATATAACATAATATTATTTGAAGAACAGGTCAGCAGAGGATTTCACCTTCTGTGTCTATTATATGAAACATATTTTATGGTCCATGTGTTACATCGTGAAACACTTTGTATGCTAATGCCAGGACTTCTAGTTTTATTCACAACAACTAATTGTCCTTTGTATGGTAACTCGAGGTGTATGAAATCAATGGAAAATGTTCCTTTCATTAATCAAAGATAATCATACTTTTACCGAGTCAATATTTGACCATAGTACATATCAATTACAGTTTGTAAACCTAACAGAGTGTAAGTAGATTACAGTCTAAGTAAACCTAGTCTTAATATTATCCGTTTCACTCCTAGAAAGACCTAGTTGAGGGGCGTGTCAGCCCACGTATAGAATTGACCAATCAGAACTCAGCTTACCAAGGCACAATAGTCTGCTTTGGCATGTAATAGTTGGAGGGTCATAGGTCGTAGAAGGTTTGGCTGCCGCGACCCTCTACTAGACCTTGCTAGACTCAGTATAGAAGTGAAACGGATAATATTGAGGCTAGGTTTACATAGACTGATTTGATTATGGATTAGTCTAGACTGAGATACACAAGATGCTCCAGATAGAAGATGAACGGACATAGAGTGAGGAAGTGTTGACTCTTGTCCAAGTCATAAGTTAACTGCAAACCGACGTGTGAAGGACAAGGTCATTCGAGGAAAAAATAGAGATGACAGAGGTCAAAAGGTCGACATTTGTCCAGTTCATTAGTTTTATTGCAGTCATCTTGATATATTATTCATAAGTCAAGGTTCAGTCCTATTCCAAAACATTTTAATTCTAACATTTTGTTTAGTATTTGTAAATATCCTTATTTCACTAAAGACGGTACATACCAGTTATGAATTAATGTAAATTAAGCAAATACATGTTTTAGATTGATGTAAAATTACAACGGACATATTTTAGACAATCAGATCTTACATCATCGTTTATTGAAAAGGTCAAAACTGTTATGTATGTCAACCAAATCATTCTTAATAACAAAAACAAGCATTCAAATAGTGATGTTTGTTGACACTATACGGATTTACAGAACGTGCTTGTACATGCGTGTATTTTCTTATGAAAGTAAGTGGATAATTTGCATAGGGGCGCAAAGTTTTCTTGAGGTAAAACATTGTTTAGACTGCTGAGATGAAGAGATTCATTGTATCGTGTTGTTGAATCAATTTTGTTTAAAAATCTATTTGATATAAATTCGTCCTAATCTATGAGTAGACTCTTTAACCTCAACTTTATAAATGTTGACGGGGCAGGTGTTTCCTTAATCGGTTAATTTAAAATGACCAGCAAGGTTAAAAGAGGTTAATTGTTTATTTACCAAAACTGAACTGGTCACAGACAGTTGTACAAGCACCAACCATTTAATAGTTGGTTTTATAAACACCGTACTTCTCACATTTTTCTTAAAAACGAATTTGAAGTTACAATTCTGCTTTCTAAATTAGGTCTTGAATTGAGTGTAAAGATTGTTCAAACAATGAAAATGACCATAAACAAGATTAAAAACAGTTAAGTGCCTATATGTTTATTCATGACGTGATCTCCTCACTGTGCTACTATTAGTTCAAAGTGGTCAATGACACAAATAAACATAGACAATTCAATATTTTATTTGTTGAAACCCCTTTTTAAGATTTAACTTTGGAAGTCTTCATCAGTAGAGCATTTCTATATCATTTTCAGTTCCGAAAAGTGCTTCATTAAAATCCGCCCAGTAAAAGCAAAAATTCATGAAATATATAGCGCATATATATATATATATATCAATGAATGACGAATCATCTCTTTGTGTTAACTAAGTTCCTGTGAAATTTTAGTCCTCATAATAGCAATCTTTGTTGGAAGAATTTTTTTGAAATGTCTTTGTCGCTTGTTAGAAGTATCTAACTTATGTTATATTTAGATAATGTAAACAAATTTATATCCAAACAAGGCAAAACACTATGACACATTTGACCAAAGCCAATTTTACGATCGTTTGCATTTGCTGATATATTATATATATGCTTGTGAAACATTTAACAACGAGTAGGATATATTTGTTAACACACAGTGTATTTAAGAAATAAAGTAGCCCTAACCATCATGTGTTTTGCAATAAAGTATAGTTTTGCCCTGAACTATTATAGTTAAAGCATGAGGCCGAAGGCCGAATGGTTTGGCGTTATAATAGTTCAGGGCAAAACACATGATGGTTAGGGCTACTCTATTACTTTTCTAGTATGTCGATTTTTACTCGTTTTAGTTATTTCTACTCCAAATATAAACATATTTTGTAAATCCTGTTAGGCCGCAAATTGAAAATCCTCGATCAGGGCCATAACTAGTGACGTCATAGCCTATTGTTATTGACGTCATGGGCCATTGTTTCGTGACGTCACTCAAAAACTATACTTTATTGCGAAATAAAGGATGGGCGGCGCCTTTGATCTTTACGGGAACAATACTAGAATGTAACTTAAAGCCATAATAGAAAACTTTCCCCAAGGCAAAAAGTAATATAAATAGAGTTATTTTGTTATACTTAAAGTCATTTGCAAAATGTTAATAACGAATTATCATATGTTTGTACCATTGGGACTTAGTACTGAAAGCTGTTTGCCAAAGGAGTAGTGTGGTATTAAGTGATCGAAAACTAACTTTATCTCCATACCATTTAATAAATTCATAAACATGTTATAACACGTTATAACACATTAAAGGTATAAACGTTGGAGATACTGAATATCTTATTTCTCAAGACGCCGATGACACCTCACTTATCTTAGATGGTACTGAAAAATGCCTAAAGGCGTTTAGAAACACTGAAACACTATGCTTCATTTTAAAGATTAAAAATAAATGTCAACAAAACACAGGTATTATGGATAGGCGCTGCGAAAAACTCAAAAAGAAAACTTTGTCGCAACTGGAATTTAGACTGGAGACTAGAGACATTACTCCACTAGGTCGCAAAACTATTCTTACAAGCTTAAGCTTACTTTTACCACAAATTAACCATTTATTTGCAACTTTACCAAACCCAAGCGATCAAATGATAAGAGAAAATGAACAACTCTGCTACAAGTTTATATGGAAAAACAAACCCGACAAAGTTAATCGAGACACTATCACTAACAACTATGAACAAGGCGGAATAAGGCTTCCAGATATAAGAAGTCTCATTCAATCACAAAAAAGATTCATGGATGAAAAAGATTAAACAACTCTGATTCAAAAATAAAGACACTGCTACAAACAAGCATTAAAGGTAAGATAGACAGCTTTATACAAACATGTGAAACACATATAAACGAATCTGTAATAACAACCCGAACAAATCACTTTTGGAGAGACACATTAACATCGTTGGGCAAATTTATTAACAAAAAAGGTCAAAACGCTAAAAACGCCGACGATGTCTTATCACAACCCATTTGGCAAAATGAAAATGTCAAGATAGGTGGAAGACCTATCAATTATAAACATTACTCCTGTAAAGGGATCACCTACATAAACGACATCATTGATAGCCATGGTAATTTCCTATCCATGGATTAATTAAGAAAAAGGTTTGGTTGCAAGACAAATTTTCTTGATTACCAAGGGATAATAGAAGCTATAAAATATTACTGCTAGTCAATAAACGTTCATATTGAAAAGAAAATACCACTGCCAATTTTACCCTTCTTTTTACAAAATATAACAGAAAAAAAACCAGAAAAAGCACAAAAACTCTCAAATACCGAGATAAATGGCAAAAAGATCTAAATGAATTTATTAACGAAAATACAAAGGTAACCAAAGAAAGATTAACATTTAAATCCTACAATAGTGTTAAACATTCATGGCTCCAATATAGTATATTGCATAGATTTCTTCAAACAAATGAGCTTCTAACAAAAATGAGATACAAAGAATCAAACAAATGCACATTTTGCAAAACAGAGAATGAATCAATTCTACATATATTTTATTATTGCAAGTTTTTAAAAAGAATATCATCTTGAATATATCAAAATACGAAACTATGTCCTAAATTTGCTGAGGACAGGAGAAAATCCCAAATTTTCAACATGAACAAGAGGAAATTAAAACTGCATATTTGGCTGACCAATTTAACGCCTACACAAATTGTAAATATGACAGCTTTATGAATTTCTGGTCAATTTTTCATTATCTAGTCTGAATTATTAGATCAGTTTTTAATATCTATTATTATCACCCAATGTCAGATCGAAATTGTCTATTCATCAAATCTTGTGTACGTTGTTAAATTGTTACTTGTATATACGTGTTATGTCTGGAGTTGTTATTCTTACATGTCCTTTTTCTGTATGGAGTTTTGAAAAAAAATAAAAGATAAATAAAAATGTTTTAACACGAAGATGAGAAGTAGTTTATTCGTTAGTCACTAAACTATATGAAAAGATATTAGAATACATCGATGTAATCACTGCGACTGCACTGCTGACAATGTAAGTCGTTCTTTGAGATTAAGATATCACGTCAATCGGTCACTGTCCGATGTATTAGATTAGAAATTTACACAATATTCATAACAGGTTTTCATCAAATAAAATCGATATCATAAAATGGTTTATTAAATGATTATTCTATGATAAAATTTTAAACAAGCCTAGTATAAAAGTGAAAATTTTAGATTTTCAATTTTTCAAAAAATATTCAGTTACGTCTGACATCACCCACAATGGCATTTAACGTGTTTCCTTTAAGTGGCAATTTGTTGAAGTTCAATTTTGTTCAAAAGCAATATTTCAAACTTTTTCAATCTTAGTTAACAGCTGTCTATGTTGGCTCAACTTGTCAGACCAAATATAAGCTGGTGACAGCCATACATGGCAACAAGTGCTGGGTTTTCACTTAGTTTAATTTAGCCAAAAATATCCTTGAAAGAAATGAAGCAGTCTTTTACTGTAAAATCACTGTTCTGAGTTAAATGGTGATCTAACGATCTTTTGATCTCGTAAAAGAAGCTTAGAGTTCCAATGATGCTTGAGAAGCTTGGAAATATTCTTTCCAAGATGGACAGGTAAAGTTTAGAGCAGCCTTCACATTGCTAACAGGGGTTGAAACTTCTGAAAGTTGTCAAACTCACATGTTTAGACGTCAAACGCATTTTGTCAAACACGATGCGAAAATAACATAATATCTGTCACCTTACAAAATCGGAGACCTGACATTAATACAGCAAAGGGGCAAACCCTTGTTTGCTATAAATTTTAGTACGATTACATACCATGAACACGTGACAAAACAATCTTTTTGAGACAATGTGACAATTAAATACTATTGGTTTCTTAAGTACATCACATATTTGACAACATTACATTAGACAACGTTTTCTTTGACAATTCCAAAACAGTGATGAAGATAGACAACTATTATACATTATTACAAACATATTAACACCCTTCGAGAAATGGCGATGAAAACTTGATTTTAACACTGTCTTGTCGAATGTTAGTTTGCTTTGTAAAGGCCTTAGTGATATTATTTTAAGGAGAAGAGCTTATACAATTGCATCTTATAAAACCAAACGTCCATGTAATGCAATAAGTTTGGATAAACTTACTCAAGAGGGAAAATGTTCACTTTTTCAGGGATTCCTTAAGATTCATTGTCATATTTTCTTTCTTCTGAAAATCTAATTAATTGATGCATTTAAAGGGACATGCTATACTTGTTTGGTCAAATGATGGTTTGATTTCAAATGCCCATTATTTTGGCATTCATCGTGGAATTATATCTGTGAAAGATCTCGATCAATCAGAATCAGAAAAATGTAACAAAATGATTACGTTAAAATATGATCATATCAAAAAGTGACGATCCTTGATATGACAGCATCCAATGCCCTCACACTAATGGTTATCATTTAAAGCCTTTGTTCTCCTATAAATCATAAGTTTCATGCGATTTCAGCTAAGCCTAAAGGTTAAAAACAATGTTCAGATTTGATAAGCTTCTACATATGCATACACAAGGTCATAAATGAAGGTCAAAGGGATGAATTAAAACTTTAAACATGGTATACCTTTTTGGGAAAATATTTTATTACTGTCATTAACTACTGTGTGTGACCACACTGATGTAGAACCTGTCTTCAAGATCAGAGGTCATTGCCATATACATATTTGTTCAGAGTCCAACAAGCAGTCCAGACGATTCATCACACGTATGATATGTAAGTCTTCATTATCTATCACCAAAAGATTGATCATCAATCATTCCTCTATATCAACACGATACGGCTTCCAGTCGGGGTCAGTTCTAAATGATAAACTTTAACTAGTTAAAATACTTAATTAACAATATTTCAAAAAAGAAGTACCAGGACAGTTTTAAGATAAATTGAGGGATTACACAAAACGATAGAGGTTTCTAATTGGAAAACAGAGTTCTTACATCAAATGTAGCAATTACAAACATAGCGTATCTTGCTCAGCTAGCTGAATTCACCTCCTAACCTGAAATGAATAAAGAGTGTTTAAACACAAACAGCCAAAAGGTTTCTTGATATTTTTATTATTTTTAGGTTTTTGAATCATTAGAATTAGTCATATGATGTTTGACCCTCTAGAGACCCTCTATCTGGCCACAGCTAGTACTTTTTGGAAACAAGATTGATGAAATGCAATTTATGAAAGCGTACTACAGCCCCTTTAAAAATGTGGATGATTAGTCTTAATGTTAGCAAAATATGATTAGATTTAGGACCCGCATGTTACATTTTGAAATAGTTTAATTCCCTTTATCGAGTGCAAAAGTTTTTTTCACTTTACCAAGTGAAACACCCCATTGGTTACTACCATTGTTCACAATGATATATGACTTATGTTACACAAGCGAGTACACAGCGCCAACAGACCCTAGTGTAAAACCCAGAAGATGTCTGATGACATGGTTTATTGATTTGTGTGCTACAAGGACCCAAGTGTGGCCTTTATCAGTTATGTGAGCTTATATAAACATTATTAAAGAAAAGTTACGTTGATAAGGAGGCTTTATTGAATTTTATGGGCTATAATCATTATTATTGTTCCCTATTTGTTGTAGATCCACAACAAAACGAATGAAGTTACTTTGTGTCCATTATATGATAAGGAGGTTTATCATGTGTTTGAGTTAAATATCCAATGACAACATTTGACCAAAGGTAAGCCGACATTCCTGTGCACTCGAGATAGATATGATTATAGAATAAATAGAGGATACTAAACGACCTTCCATTTAATACTTTTTTATTTAACGAGTTAATGATTTTGTATAAAACGAGCGAAAGCGAGTTTAGTATTCTGTTTATTACTTGCCCTAAAAATCACGCAAACTTGCTGAAAATGTGCTGAAACTAACAGTTCCGCCACTCGGCACCCATTGTGACGAAACGCTTACATTGTGACGTTACAACAGCTCACTTTTGTGACGTCATACTTTCATTGTGATATTACAGTAGTTTAATATTGCCATATAAATATTACACTGCGGTATCTTACACGGGAGTGTAATAACTATCAATATTAAAGCACTGATATAATATATACCTACAATGTGTGCATGAAAAACTGGTCAATATTAATCTGAGCATGCAGAGGCAAAAAAAAATAAATAAAACGAAACGATTGCTTCAACATTTTCTATAATTGTGACAGTTCACCAATCACGTCGTAATGTCAAGCTTCGTTGACCCTTATTGGGCAATGTGAGGCATCATTAAGGGGAAAAAAACAGAAACGTCAGGTAAAAATCTTTATATTGGACTTTGTTTCAGAAAATTTTGAAAGATTTACTTTTTACTCAAAATTTGACAAGAATGCCTCTGGATAAACATCTGTAAGAAACAACTGAAGATGAATTAATTAAGACAGACACTTATGCCCAGGAACTATTTGTCAAGTGCAAGCAAAAAAAGAACACGAAGGCTAAAACAGGTGTTCTTTGTGGAACAATTGACAACTGAGCATCCTTGACAATATGAGACTTGAAGGAGAGATTCTGAATGGATTAAAGAATGATCAATGGCTGTCCAGTTAATGAGGCTTAACACATCAAATTGCAAAGATGAAATCAGGAAAACATAATGAATGAATTTATATTTGAGAAGTGAAAGAAAGGTCAATATAGATAATAACTTACTCCTAAAAATATAGAACCTTATTCAATTGAATAAAACACAAGAAAACATAACCTGCAACTCCACCTGATGCAAGATATAAGAATTCTACTTAATTCATTGCCTTGCTTTGGCTCGTTTCTTATATAAACATTAACTTGTTAAGGTCATGAAGTATCTAAAGAGTAGTCAGCATATTGTTTGACCTTCCTGTTATCCTGTCGGCGTACAGAGATTTGACAGGTGTAAGATTTTCATATATGTTGATAATTTCCTTTTTTATTGCAATCAGCAATGGGTTTTTTTTGGTTTTTGTGTACGTGACAATCTAAATAAAATTATTTGTACAAATCCTTCAGTAAAAATATAGATTAAAAGTTTGGAAAGATATACATGTACTATGTTTTCAAAAATGTTCTTAAGTTGTATTTGTTACAACATGACAGACTTCCTTCTATACAAATAATGTCATAACTGAGGTCACAACAGTTGTTAGGAAGTATCCTTAAAAATAATTATGGTCCCTCCTTCATAGTACCATAATCACATGTGCTTGCTCAACATATATAATATAATAGAATCAACAGCACATACACATAGATTATTTATTTCAACAACTTAAAAAGTAATAACAACATTATTTATGTATTGGTGATAACACGTTGTCCTTGAGCAAAGGTCAATATATCACTGTGTGTCCATCAAATATATATTTCACTTTCCTCAACACAGCTATTAATATCGTACGGTTTAAAACATTTGATTTAATCACTTGTTCACAATAAAGACTGATACATCATTATCAATCAAATAGATGATTCAGAAACAGAAAACCACTATGATGTTGTCAATGATTATGACGTCATAAGCGCTCACATAAATGATGTCACTGTACTTTTACCGTAATAGAAGGAAGCCCGCTGCCTGTGGCGCTGATTGACCACTTCATTTTCTTATTTTGATGAAACCTCAAACGATTTGGTCATCCCCCATAAACACATGATAATAAAACATGTTCAACAACTTTTAGAAAGTTTTAATTTCAGTCAACAGCAGAATACCAGCTCTGAAATTGCCAATCGGGTGTATCAATGAGCGGTGAAGCAGCCTCAAAATCAGAGGACGTTCAGGAGAACCAATCAGATTTGAGTATTCATCACATTCATGGTAGAATTCACCTTTAAGGCGTTAGGATGGACAATTGACTTGAAGAGCCTCTCCGGGATTTTCAGATCATATTGTTTTGCTTGGATTAGAGTGTATATGCCACATATACAATTCAAACTATATAATTATGATAATGACTGCCTTTTTATGACCAAGAAAAATGAGCTTAACGAATGCACTTACACCGAGATGACAATTTATATGGATACTAGTTGTTCTAAACTTCACGTTGTATAAGATATGCTTGTAAACTAATTGACGAGGGTCACTGTTGATTTTGGATAGTTTATATGTATTATTATGCGAGTGCATTTTAATCATACTCATCACCAACAGTCGATATTTCAAATCAAACCAAATCAAATGAAACCATTAATAACCAGAGAGTCTCACTTGAACTTTTTATGGATCATTGTCTTGTTATGACAGCCATGAAGGAATTCATCCAATTCTTCTTGAGACGGATGAATCGGAATCGGGACAGGAACTACTTGAGACAAGTCATGAAAAATGCTGTGAAAATCATGTTAACTTTACTTGATGCATCATTTGTCGAGTTGTCTGTTAATATCCTGTTTAGTCAGCTTATGTATTTGGGCTTGGGCTACATCATTAACCTGATGTCTATATGTATAAAGCCAGAAGGCTCATACCGTTCTTTATGGTGAAGAATAACAGGGGCTTGAGATTATTGCCTTCACACATTCCATTGGCTGAAGACAAGAAAATGTCAATGATGGTCATGATTAACCGCTGTATGTAAGCTGTATGTAAATAGCATAACAAGGCACTTATAACTTTGGCTTGATAAACATCAGAGTAATTGAGGGAGCCATGGGGATTAACAGAATGGTTGTTACAAGTGTAGATTTTTTAAAACATGGAACATAAATTGTCAAATTGTACATTTAAATTTGTTTGCTATACAAGCTTATACACTTATATAGAGTTATGTTGAAAAGCCATGTCCAAATGCGACACAACTAGTAATTATTATGTTGTACTGTGAAATGTTGAGTTTTGATTATATGTGCATCAAACAAAAACAATGATAATGACCTCTGTGAATTGTAGAATTAAACTATTTTAACCAACTGTTGCGCAGTTTATGTTTCGTTTAAATTTTTAAATCAAATGAAACACTGTGCAAACACCATCATTGTTTTATCGTACAAGATCAACTTTACTTGCAAAATAGATATTATCAGAAATAATATTCATGATACGTATCTATTCATAGCTATTTTTAAAAATCGTTTTCATAATTTTTCAAGTGTAAACTACTCCAGACGTTTTCTTAATACCGTTGTAATCAATACATATTATCAAATTATTGATTCATTTGCTGACACTTTAGATTCGATATTGCTAGATTGGTTTCAATTGGCCTAAAATCGTGATTTAATATAAGTGATTCCATACCAACAATTATTTTATTGCACTCAATTGCAATCATAAACCGGGTCTGTCTAATCATAAACAAGTTTACATGAAGTTAACAGGGATTATTTTACAGCTCATTAAAGGGGCAGTAGCACGTTTTTAGGGGGAATATAAGGTGATGTCGGGAAAATGAAAATTAATGGTTCCAATTGAAAAACAATGTATTTAAACTAAATAGAGTAGTAATAATTCAAATATATAACGTAAAGGTTAGCCATGCGATTCCTTTTCTTACACAAAATGAATTAAAGGTGTTCACACAAAAATGGCTGCCAATGGATTTTGTGTGAATCTTTATACTTTGTCCTTTGACTATGGATGATTGGCTTGTGTAATGACATTTTTGACACTGTCAAAATAATACATTTAGCATTAACTAACAATTATCAGTGAAAACTTTAAAATATAAAATTATCAAAAAACGTGCTACTGCCCCTTTAAAGAAAGGACTCAATTTTGCAGTTTAAAGGTCTTAAGACGCATAGTTTTATCAAGTGATATCTCAATTTCTACATTTTTAGCCAAAAACTATCATGTATTAAGTATTAGTTACCAATGTTATTTAATCAAATGTAGCAGCCCAAAACAAATGTATCATGTAAGGTTAAGCCTTTCCCAAATTGTTGTATTTTAGTGTGTAGTGCAACAAAAACAGCGCACTTAAAAGATCCCATGAATTCATGTCAATGGCTGAATGGTGGATACATGAACACGTGCATACGCCGAGCTGTCGGTTATCAGCGTTTAGCAGTGTTAGACAAACTGCTGTGACTATGTGTCTCAGTTCACCCAGCTGTGAATGGGTACCCTGTGAGGCATAGAATGGTCCCTAACCTGAGCGCCACATGTGGATGCCGGTTGAATACTCCCCAGGGAGTTGAAATGGAAAAATGATCGGACGGTGAAAGAATGCCATTGACCAGGGGGAAAATGTAAGCGCCTTGAGCAACCACGAGTGGTTGGATATGCGCGCTATATAAATATCCATATTATAATAATAATAATAATAAATCCATTTCCCACCTACAAATAAATCAAATGTGTTTAAACCAAAAATGCAAATAAACATCCCTCTAAACTTTTTGCACTTCAAACACTCATCAGCACTTCTGTCATTTTGTCAGAACTGTCAAATTGAGGCAAAATGTCTTTAATATGTTACTTCGATAATAAAGTTTATTCACAGAAAATGATTAGATTCATGTAGTGTGTCAATATTGCTATGAAGACTAAAACAATCAACATATATGAGGGTTGTTGTATTTTGATGGAAATAACATGAATTTTGAAGTAACTATACACTTTTTTTCAAAGGTAATCAGTAATCATTTACTTAGTTACACATATCTTTTGAACTTAGAGTTGTACATTTTGTTACTTTCTGACCCTGATGCACGTTTATCTCCAGACATTAAGGTCTCAGAGGGAAGATTATAGATATATTGAGTATAAAAAAAACGAAAAACAAACAGAGAACAAGAAAGAAAGTAAACGAACTACTAATACAAAGTGTCAGTTTATAAACATTATTCAAACAGGAAAAGAACTTTTCCTTAATATTGATATAAGGATCATTACAAAAGACATGACGAACTGGAGCAGGTTTAATTCTGCTGTTTTTTTAAAGAAAGTCAAAATGAAATGTCAATTCACTTTTTCCAGCAACACACTCACACGGGGTAATCAATCATCCATTTCTCTGAGTAATCAGCCTTTTCTCTTTGCGACAACTGCTTTTCTCTCTCCAAAATCCAATATGGAGGCTAACTCGGAAACAAAATCGGCTGCGAAAATACAGTAAGTGATCTTCTTTTATCAACACGTATACTTTATCAAGTAGCGGGAGGGAATATCAATATTTTGGGATAGTTGTCACTTCAATAGGATTTATTTTTCATAATCGCTGCACAAGGTGAACCAGCTCCCCGCTTTGTGTCAAATTTCACTAAGTTTCCATACATTGACCACAGTTTGAGGATGTTCATGCATGTCGATGTTTCCATTTAGGTCTTAATGTTATAGAAAACAGCTTAAATTGGATGTATTAGTTTTTAGTTACTTGTAATATCCCAAATTCAAAACGCAAAATACAACGCCTTTTCTCTCAATATGACAACGTCTTATTCTCTTTATACTAAATGTCAACATTCAAACAATATTCTTGCACGTTCAAACACGCATCGGAGGTTTTCATAGATTTTAATATCTATTAGTATCACCCAATGTCAGATTGAAATTGTCTATTCATCAAATCCTGTGTACGTTGTTAAATTGTTACTTGTATATACGTGTTATGTCTGGAGTTGTTATTCTTATATGTCCTTTTTTTGTATGGAGTTTTGAAATTTTTTGTTTGTTTAAAATGGTATAAAACGGGAATGAGAAGTAGTTTATTCAGTAGTAACTAAACTATGTGATAAGATATTACAATAAGTCGATGTTATCACTGCAACGCTGACAATGTAAGTCGTTCTTAGAGATTACGATATCACGTCAATCAGTCAATGTCCGATGTATTAGATTGTAAAAACAGTATTTATAACAGGTTTTTATTCAAATAAAATAGATTTTTAAAAATTGTATATATAATGACTATTCTATAATAAAATTGGAAACAAGCTTAGTATAAAAGTGCGAATTTTAGATGGGTATCATATTTTTTCAAAAAAATCATATTTTCAGTTACAACTGACATCACGCACAAATGTATTTAACATGTTTCCTTTAAGTTGCAATTTGTTGAAATCCAATTTTGTTAAAAAGCAATATTTCAAACTTTTCCAAACAGCTGTCTACGTTGGCTCAACTTGTCAGAACAAACATAAGCTGGTAACATCCAGTGCTGGGGGTTCACTTAGCTTATTTTAGCCAGAAATACCATTGAAAGACATGATTGCATGTTGCAGTCTTACTGTAAAATCACTGTTCTGAGTTAAAGTGTGATCTAATGATCTTTGACCTCTTTCAAGAAGCTTAGAGTTCCCATGATGCTTGATAAGCTTTGGAGATATTCTCTACAAGGTGGACAGGTAAAGTTTAGAGCAGCCTTCACATTGCTAACAGAAGTTGAAACTTCTGAAAGTTGTCAAACTCACATTTTTAGACGTCAAACACATTTTGTCAAACTTGATGCGAATGTTTGACATAATATCAGTCAAGTCAAAAAAATTTTAAAGACGTAAACGTGACATTAATACAGCAAAAGGTCAAACGCTTGTTTGCTATCAATTTTCATTACGATTACATACCGTAAAAACTTGACAAAACAATCTTTTTGAGACAATGTGACAATTAAATACTATTGGTTTCTTCACATCACATCACATATTTGACAACATTGCATTAGACAAAGTTGTCTTTGACAATTCCAAAACAGTGATTAAGATAGAAAACTATTATTTTTTTACAAGCATTTTGACACCCGTTGAGAAATGGCAATGACGACTTGATTTTAACAATGTCTTGTCGAATGTTAGTTTGCTTTGTAAAGGCCCTTGGTCATATCATTAACAGGAGAAGAGGTTATACAATTTCATCTTATAAAACCAAACTTCCATGTAATGAAATGAGTTTTGAAAAACTTATTCAAGAGGGAAAATATTTCCTCATTCAGGGATTCCTTAAGATTCATTGTCATATCTTCTTTCTTCTGCAAATCTAATTATTCCATGCATTCCATGCTATATTTCGTTGGTCAAATGATGGTTAGAAGTATTCAAATGCCCATTATTTTGGTATTCATCGGGGAATTATGTCTGTGAAAGATCTCCACCGATCAGAATCAGAAAAATGTAACAAAATAATTCAGTTTAAATACATGTATCATGATATAAAAAAAGTGATGATCCTTGATATGACAGCATCAAATGCCCTCATAATAATTA
This sequence comes from Steromphala cineraria, assembly GCA_916613615.1. Taxonomy (NCBI): domain Eukaryota; kingdom Metazoa; phylum Mollusca; class Gastropoda; order Trochida; family Trochidae; genus Steromphala; species Steromphala cineraria. Next base: position 12,855,650 of record OU744730.1, read on the forward strand.
TTATGAATTATAGCCTGTGTTCTCCTATAAACCATAAGTTTCATGCAATTTCAGCTAAGCCGAAATATTTAAGAAATAAAGTTCGCTCTACCCCAATGTGTTTTGTAATAAAGTATAGTTTTTCCCTGAACTATTATAATTAAAGCACGAGGACGGTAGAGCATTGGTCGCAGCGTTGTTCCCCTGTAAGATGGAGTTGTTATGTAGCTTTTCAACGACTGCTCATTTCTGTGGCCAGTGACGGATGATACCAAGGGCCTTAACCCCGGCTTCGGAAAGTTTGGTTGCTGCTGATGCCCCATGTTGATTGATAGAACCGAGATCAAAGGTTACCATGGATACATGTGATTACGAGGGGGCTGGGGGAAGAGCAGATAGCATCATTCAATTGTTACGTCATGTCAATACTATACCTTAATTGTCTGATAAAGTACTTTTTTTCGATTGTTCTGACCGCTAGGCATCATAAAATAAAATAAATTGTTCAGGTTTGTTAATTTTCTACAAATGCATACACAAGGTCATAAATACATTTCATGCAATTTCAGCTTAGCCGAAATATTATAAAAAATTGTTCAGATTTGATAATCTTATACATATGCATACACAAGGTCATAAATAAAGGTCAAAGGAAGAAATAAAATTAACTTTAAACATGGTATTCCTCATTGGGAAAATAATCAACTACTGTCATTGACTACTGTGTGTGACCACAGTGTTGTAGAACCTGTCTTCAAGATCAGAGATCATTGTCAAATACATATTTGTTCAGAGTCCAACAAGCAGACCAGACGATTCATCACGTATGATATGTAAGTCTTCATTATCTATCACCACAAAATTGATCATCAATTACTCCTCTATATCAACACGATACGGCTTCCAGTCGGGTCAGCTAGTTTAGCTAGTTTAAATACTGATATATCTCAAAGGAGAAGTATCAGAATGTTTTAAGATAGATAGAGGGATTACACAAAACGATAAAGGTATATAATTGGAAGACAAACTATTACATCAAATGAAGCAATTACAAACCAAAGTACCGTGTTTAGCTAGCTGAACTCACCCCCTAACCTGAAATGAATAAGAGTGTTTAAACACAAACAGCCCAAAGGTTTCTTGATATTTTGATTGTTCCTACGTTTGTAAAATTAATTGATATGTTTGACCCTCTATAGAACCTCAATCTGGCAAAAGCTTATACCTTTTGGAGACAAGTTTGATGAAATGAAATTTATGAAAGCGTACTACAGCCCCTTTAAAAATGTAGATAAGTCTTAATGTTAACAAAATACGATAAGATTAGGACGCTTTTCCGCATGTCAAATATTGAATAAGTTTATTTCATTTTATCGAGTGCAACTGATTCTTTCACTTTATCAAGTGAAACGTCCCATTGGTTACTACCATTGTTCAGAATGATATATGACTTATGTTACACAAGCAAGTCCAGGGCGCCAACAGACCCTAGTGCAAAACCCAGAAGATGTTAGCTAAATGGTTTATTGATTTGTGTGCTATGCGGACCCTAGTGTGGCCTTTATCAGTTATGTGAGCTCATATATACATTAACAAAGTGAAGTTACGTTGATAAGGAGGCTTAATTGAATATTATGGGCTATAATCATTAAATTGATAAATTCAGTGTGGAATCTTAAAGGTAGAATGACTCTATTCTGATGATGCTTAACAATGATATTTAATCCACAACAAAACTTATCAAGTTACTTTGTGTCCATTATTTGATAATGAAAGTTATCATGTGTTCGAGTTAAATATCCAATGGCAACATTTGACCAAAGGTAAGCCGACATTCCTGTGCACTCGAGATAGATATCATTAAAGAATAACTATCAATATTATTAACACTGATATAATATATACCTATGCAGGAAAAACTGGTCAATATTAATCTGACCATGCAGAGGCACAAAAATGACAATAAAACGAAACGATTTCAACATTTTCAATAATTGTGACAGTTCACCAATCACATCGTAATGTCAAGCTTCATTGACCCTTATTGGGCAACGTGAGGCATCATAAAGGGCCAAACAAACTGGCTTATTATTTCATATTGTTCCTTATAATGTCCAAAGCCTTTGATATCAGGGGGAAATAAGAATCTCATTCTCGGAATATATGGACAAATAAGAGTATTTTGGAAAAATAAATCTGATGGTTTCAACGACTTGAACATTTATGAAAGAGGACCCTAACACAATTGTTCATAGAATATTTTATGGTGCTGGTTTAGCAGAAATGTCTGAAGTGACATTCACAAAAACTTCTTTTAATTAGGTGAAAGAAACGTTAGGTAAACATCATGTATCAGGCCTACCAAAGGGTAACGAGAAGAATGTTTAGTTTAAGTAACCAGCCCTTAATTAATCATTTGAGTTGAAATTATAGTCTTTATATTGGACTTTGTTCCAGAAACTTTTGAAAGATTGACATATCAACCGAATTTGACAAGATTGCCTTTGGATAAACATCTGTAAAAGACAAACTTCATTGAAGAGGTATTGATCAAAATAGAATGCCCAGTGACTATTGGTCAAGTGCAAGCTAAAGATTAATAACACGAAGGCTAAAACAGGTGTTCTTTGTGGAACAATTAACAACTGAGCATCCTTTACAATATGAGACTTGAAAGAGGAATTCTGAATCGATTAAAGAATGATCCATGACTGTCCAGCTGATGCAATCTAAATAAATTTAGATCAACAGATGTTTTATTTTGTCATACTGTTGATCTAAGATTGACCAGTGTGAGAGGTCGTCCCGGTGATCTTTCTTATGCAAATAAGGAATTCGCGATTTGATCAATCAAATTCGACGTCACAAACAGTTCATAGTCGCTATTTCAAGGCGTGAATGGAAGAAATATATAATGGCTTATGGCCTGTTCTCAATAACGGTGTGCATTGTAAAAAATAAATCTTGCTTTTGATACTGATAAGAAAAATATCAGTAGGTTGATTTTATTTTGGTTGTATGAAATATTTTTATTTTTATGGGTGACAAAAAAATCACTATTTTAAAATTATTTGGATGGAAATAAAAGAAATTAGTACAAAGGAGTTTGATAAAAAGGAGTTTCGTAAATATTGGCATTTATCAAGCTCTTACTTTGTGATTATTATTCGCCACGTTAGTATCTGTTCGACGTGCAATCATCAATTTTGTCATTGACAACTAGCAAATACGCTAAATCTTTTTAAAATGAAAAAATATAAGCTATTAATACATCCAAGCAATCGGATTATTCATCAAAATGGTCGCTCTGCTCCGCTCCGAATGACAAAGCTCCGAACATCATTCATTTCAAAAGATGTGCTGCTGAGTTTTTTTAACTTCCAGCGAGCTAGGGCAACTTTTCTGATTGGCCGAGCGGCTGATTTCAGAGGTCAGCGGGATGACCCGCCTTACGGGCCAATCTTAGATCAACAGTATGACCAAATATAACTTTATTTAGATTGCAGCTGATGAGGCTTAACCCACCAAATTGCAGAGATGAAGTCAGGAAAATGTAATGAGTACATTCACATTTGAAATTTGAAAAAATGTCAAGTTACATAATAACTTACTCCTAAAAGTATAGAAACATATTCAATAAAATAAAACAAAAGAAAACCTAACATGCAATTCCACTAGATGCAAGAAATAGGAATTCTATCAAATTCATTTTCTTGCTTTGGCTAGTTTTTATATAAACATTTACTTGTTTATCAAACTTTGCATAAGATGAAAGGTCATGAAGTATCTAAAGAGTAGTTAGTTGTAGTAGGTGTAAGATTTTATTATATGTTGAAAAGTTCCTTTTTGATTGCCATCAGCGACACACTTTGTTATTTTAGTGTACATGACAATCCAAATGAAATTGTTCGTACAAATCCTTCAGTAAAACATATAAACTGACTGCCAAAAGAAACTTTGCACCATTTTGTAATGATTCTGATTGAAGAATGAAAAATGATAGAAATTGAAAACAAAGTACCTCTTATTAATCAATAATTTTGTTTAAACAACCAGCGAATCCAAATTAAAGGTGGGAAGCTCAGTTTTGCACTTAGTTGATCTGAAGTGGGCAGGGGTCAACATTTTGGTTGTTCAGACGTTCGTTGAAATGATGTTTTCCCAATAATTTCGTTAAAGTACTAAAATGTGCTACTTTAGTACCAGGTTTGAGCAGCCCGAGTGTTATAACTTCCAAATCTGCCATGAGTAAACAAAAAGGTCAAACGTTAAATTACGTCTGCTGTCAGTAGGTTCAACTTTACATTTTGTCTGCATCGAAGCTTGTCCATAAATGGGAATGTGTGGACACAAGTCTTACTTGTCATATTGACACATCTTTGAGCCGTACAAATGGTAACCAGTCTTAAGAGCTCAACAATCGCAATTAAATCTTGTTATTGCATGACGTTATAACTTCGAATAAAATTGCCATGTTTCGATGTTTAGTGACCAATAGCTATCAACATAGCAGTCGATGAACTCTGATTAGATCTGTCCAAGTTCATAAAGTGCACGAGAACATAACAACATGCCGACCTTTGATATTTGCTATCTCTGACGTCACTAAGAGACAACGTTGGCGGTGGTCTAAGGTCACAGATATCGGCTCTCATGCAGTGAAAAACTGTTGTTTGTTTTCAGGGTTGTCAGCAATCCTCACAACCTTTCTGTATAGCCGGATCAAGTTACAATTAGAAATGAAGGAACACTACCGGTTCTTGCTGTTTTTTATCAATTTTGTAAATTTTCAGAGGGGATTTGCGATAATTTTGCTATACCGTTTACTGCTTTTAAGGTGTTATCAAACTTTTTCGTCATGTGACTAGTTCCAGAAGAAACGTCACGTGATTATGACATTTTTGCCATTTCTGCAAAAAGGTATGAATATTGCTCAATTAAAAGTTTAAAACTTAAAAGATTGGGTTTCAACTATGTCATTGCCAACTTAAATGAAAATGTAAATATGAGATCGTTTTCGAAATTTCAGTTTTAAAATTGCAAAGTTTCTTTTGGAATTCAGTTTAGATTAAAAGTTTGGAAAGATTTATGTTTCATATATGTTCTTTAGTTGTATTTGTTACAACATGACAACATGACAGACTGCCTACTATAGAAATATTGTCATAACTTAGGTCACAATAGTTTTTTTGAAGTATCTTTGAAAATAATTCAGGCCCCTACTTGATAGTCCCATAATCACATGTGTTTGCTCAACTTATATAATATATTAGAATCAGCAGGACATGCACAGAGATTATTTGTTTCAACAACTTAACAATTAATAACGACTTTATTTATGTATTGGTGATAACACGTTAAACCCAAACTTATTTAACTGTATCGATAATTTCAAAAATAACTTTTGATATTCCATTAAGAAATCAAAGCCTAAAGATTTTGGAAATTAAATTTGAAAACAGATGACAATCAAACAGTCTCACAATATGTAATTATCAAATCCTATTCAGAGAAATGGACACCGATGTCAAATACCGATTTCAGTCTTTTTACAAATATATGCTCTAGACAATGCTTAGACAAAGTCAACAATTAACAAACACCTTATGACACATATATATAAATCAAGTATGTAAATAATTCTTCAACTTCAGAAGTCTAGACAAGATATATATGATACGCTTATTCTTCCCTTGGCTGAGATCGGCACACAAATGATGTATAACATATAACTTCATACAGTAAAACCCTACCAAGCAGCAGGGTTGATTTATAGGTCCAAATAATTTTTGACAAAGAATCTAGAGAAAGTGTTTAATATTTACATGAACATAAAAGGACATTTTGAGACAACCCTGTCCTATTACATCAACGTTTCTGTTTCTACTGAAGCTACAACTATATTAGAGGAAGATAGGAGGATTCAAATACAGGTTGTTAGAACATAAAATCATGGACTCAAATAATTAGAGGTTATCACGCCAATGAGTTTTGGGATGGTTAATATCCTTTATTATGAATGAACATTAAATTTTGCGAGCTTTGACCTTCCATATTTGCATTTTTTTCTGTACATTACCCCAACTGGTACGAAATATTTTGTTGAAAGTATGTTGACTCTGACCTATCTAGGCCACCATCCATTGTAAATTTTACTGTAAAGCTACTTCTTACATTGCAGAAAAGAAAAACAAAGGGATATGCTCCTTTCTGATTCGGGTTGCCAAGGTCATGTGACCTGTATACTTTCAAATATACCCTAAACGTTTTTGCTTTTTTGTTTTTGTGTCTTAGGGAATCGACTTAAGTCAATTACTCATTTGCGAACAATACTGTTACGTTTACAATTTGTGCAATATCACTATTAAGAAGGGTAGATTCCATTACTGATTTCAAAAAGATAAGCAAGGTATAGACGAGTTTGGTATCTTCAGTCTTACTTTTTCTTATGACAAACATTTTCTTTTGAAGCAACATGAAATACTTTGGAGATAAACCAAGTATGTTCAATCAAAGACATGGCATACTGGATTAATAGCCAATAAATTTAAAATTGAAACCAAACGCCCAGTGTGAGGTTTCAAATTAGAATTTACTCTTTTCTTGAGATATGTTAACTCTTTACTGCTTGCAATTATGCCATACCTCAACCCCTTTCCTGCTTGCCTGACAAGCACCTGCACTGCCCCTTGCTGCTCGCAAATTTTGAAAAAAAATCAAAAAATTAAAATTCAATTAATTCAACTGTTTAAGAAATGTCCATGCCCTTGAATGACCCTTTTGTCAATTCAGAGGTATTTTTTGCAATTTTGATATTTAAATTGCTCATTACTATTCATTAATTAAAAAGTACAATACTGCAAAGCAGAAAAACATACATCAGTCATAAAAAAGAATAAACCATAGGTAAATATTGATAATGATTGTATTTAATCTCTTTTATGAATTTTATCAATACTGTCACCAAAATTCCACATATATTCCTGATGAAAATGACACTTATTAGGATAAATATGATTTTTAACCAATAATTCAGGGGAGATAATCCGGGTCAACTTAAATCAACAAGTTCAATCAGAAGGTGATCTTCAGTTTTCTCAAAGTAAATCACAATATGAAAGATTACATAATAATAATGTTAGGCACCATTATATTATATCCTAAATCATCAATTTCACCAAATTCAAAAGTCTACTGCAATCATGGTAATGTAAATTCTAGACCTGAGTGTGTTTTTGAAGATTTCATTTTTTCATTATTAGCAAAAATTCATGATATCTATGACACTTGATGATCAAGATATCTTTCAAGTCAAATTGAACAAACTTACAAACTCCAGTTTAGTGAAAATCATTCAACAACTTGTCTTTATTTGACAATTCTATCTCAAAATTAAAAATTGTCCAGGATTATCTCCCTTGGCAATGAAATCTGTAGACCTCTTTCATGTCATAAAAGAAATGAAAGTCAACCAGAATTGAACCTAATTTCCTTATTTAAATGTTAACAAATAACAAAAATATGAACTTTACTAGATCCAATGAAACAAAATCCCTTTACTGGCCTATTATGAGAGCTCATTGTGATGGTAAATGTACTGGTATATGTGTTATTGGCAGATTCTACTACAGACCTTGCCTATATTATTTGTTTACATTAGTAATACAAACAAGCGCCGATCAACACATTTACTTTCAAATAACAAAATTTTGCCTTTTAAAATATTGAATCCAACAATTACAAAAACATTTTCAAGTTCCTTTCTTGTTTTGCTGATTAAGTTTCCTTAAATTTAGATATGGTTATCTTGGTCAAATCGTTGAATCAAATTTTTTTTACTGTCTGGCTGTATTATAAAAACCGGATCATAACATTAGTCATCATAGACATGGAATATAAACTTTTCAAATTTAATCCAGTGCACTGGTAAAAAAATCTTTCACCATCCATGCCATCAGGATATTTATACCTATTTGACACTACATGAAAAAGTATACTGGATATTATTAATGACTCATAATCTTGCATATTCCTAAAAGTTATAACTATGAATTATCAAATGGCTTGAACTGAACCTGCATTTACATAACTAAATCACAAATATTAATAAAACCCACAACAGCAAAAATTGTTGTTAGATTGTGTCAAAGATTTGATGGCTCCATATTGTTCACATTTAATTGCATCAAACAGGTGTGTTTAGTTTTTTTTCTGTGTTTTTTGTTGACTCCATAAATCTTCTGAGTAAGAAAACTCAGCACTGGACTGCATGTGGAATATCACAGACTGTTCTCAAGTCCAGCAGTGGTCACAAACTCTCCATCCTGGATAAGCTTCCACTTTGAATAGTTCCTGCAATAGAAAGTATAAATAAATGATATTGACTGCTCAACACAAATAATAAATAATAATCCGATTTAATATACATGCAAATTCCATTTGACTGATATATTGAAACATTAGGCTTTGTACTGAATGATTCAATTAAATCCAAATTATATCAAAATAAACAGTGAAATCTCAAATCAATTTCAAGTATTTTCACAGGTCATAGTATGGCATGCATATTGTGATACAATTATTGTTTTTGTCAGCAAATGACTGTAACAGTTTTCATAACTGTTTGGTGAGAATACAATGTATAACTTTACTTATATCTGCTGTCATGATAAAGAGTTTTGTTGGATTTATTCACAAAATTCTACAACAATGTATGCATCAATAATACTTGCAGGAAAAATGTTATTCCAATCAAATTATGAAAGACACTTGGTGAATTTGTTCTATGAAATTTCTCTAAAGCAACTGTGAAATTTCTGTTTTTCTCATCAAATTATTGCTTTCTTAAAATTGGACAGTTGGCCCTCCATGCATCACACGGTTTGCAATATTAGAGTGAGTTATTGTATATCATCTCTTAGGAAATATTGCATGTATTTGTAAGGATTTAGTTGTATCTATCATATTCTTATCCCTAGTTAAATTCAGCTAATAAAATCACAATGATAGCAATATAAATACATATATATGTTTGTGAATTTTTACAGACAGAAAAGAAACTTAATATAGCAACAGAATTGAACAAGCACAAAGTTCACCTTTGTTTAACTTGAACAATCAAATTGCAGCCCAGGCAGTTTGGTTGATCCTTCCTCTTGAAATTTATTCACTGCAAAAAAAATAAGATTTCAATATAAATTCATAAACAATATAAATATACATACTAGTATGATATTTTAAAGCTTTGGAGTATAACATGAATAATCATGGGTAATTGATAAAAATAATACTGGCTCAGTTTGTGTTCTCTTGCAAAATATTCACAAATTTGATAAAATTGAAAAAGAGTTTCATGAAAGGAATATTTTATCACAACAATCTTTCACTTTAAAAACATGCACATTTTGCTTCTTCTTTATAGTTTAAGAACACTTCATAGTTTTCTTTCATTCATGTTTTTTGTTTTGGTAATCATTTTGTAGATTCTTGAGGAAGTACATGTTTGCGAATAATAACACATTTAAATGATCTCCTTAGATCTATATTAATAAAATCATGTTATATCATATATCAATACTCCTTAACGGGAAATGTAAATTTCTTAACCTGGACGAAATAAAATTTCAGGGGCAACGTAGGTGACCACGAGTTCGTCAGTTAGCGATCGCTCGTCCCTGATTGGCTGGAATGACCTAAAACTTTGTTTTCCGGTGATCACCGATTTTGCCGACAATATTTTTATCACAAGATTTTCATTATTTTAAAGTTGTTGTTTGATATTGAATATTGACAGGAATAACAAAACATACCTTGAAGTATGCATTTCAAACACAATTTGAGTATATTTCAGCAGGCTAACTTTGAAATATTACATCTTTTCCGATGGTTAGAAAAGGCGTAGAATCGCGTAGAAAAGCAGTAAAGGGCAGAAGCGTAGAATCGCGTATATAAGCAGTATAGGGTTAACTAATTGACGGGGGTCACTGTTGATTTTTGAGACTTTAGATATATTATTGTACCAGTGCATTTGAATCATAATTATCGCCAACGGTCGATACTTCAAATCAAATCAAATCAAATGACACCATTAAAAAAGTTTGGCAAAATTGATTAAAAATCTGTCTCGCTTGAACTTTTCATGGATCATCGTCTTGTTATGACAGCCAGAAAAGGAATCCATCCAATTCTTCTTGAGACGGATGAATCGGAATCAGAAAACAGGAACTCCTTGAGACAAGTCATGTCACATGCTGTGTTAATAATTACTTGATGCATCATTTCTCGAGTTGTCTCTTTACACCCTGTTTAGTCAGCATATTCATTTGCGCTTGGGCAACATCATTAACCGGATGTCTACATGTATAAAGCCAGAAGGCTCATACGGTTCCTTATATAACAAGCGAATGGAATGACTCGCATCCACCAGAATGAGGAATAACATAGGCTTGAGCTTATTGCCATCACACATTCCATTTACTGAAGACAAGAACATGTCAACCATGGTCACGCTTAAGCGTTAATAAGCATAACTAGGCATTTGGCTTGATAGACATCAGAGTAATTGAGGGAGCCACGCGGATTAACAGAATGGTTGTTCTAAGTGTAGATTTATAAAACATATAGCATAAGTTGTCAAATTGTACACTTAGATTTGGTTGCCATACAAGCTTATTCTCTTATATAGAGGTATGTTGAAAACCCCTGTCTAATGCGACACAAATGGTAAATGTTATGTTGTATTGTGAAATGTTGAGCTTTGATCTTATGTGCGTCAAACAAAAACAACGATTGTGACCTTTTGCTGCGCGATTTCTGTTTTAATTAGATTTTATAAATAAAATGAAACTCCTTCCAACACCAAAATTGTATGTTGTACAATATTTTTCCAACAATCTTTAACGTTGATATATGTAAGAAGATAAACAAGTGTATAGAACCATGTGTTTAGTGGTTCTACTAAATGAGCTAAATGCCAAGACGTTTTTGGGCAATTTCTGCAACTTTCTTTCGAATAATTTTACCATTCTGATTACAGACAAAGGATTCAAATAACAAAATGTGTTCTGGATTCTGGTAACAAAATTGATTTGGAAGTTCAATAAATAATTCGGACACCATTTTTTCGAGCGTTTCCAAGGTGGTTTCAGTTTGTTTAGGTATAATACAAGCACACATCACATGGTGAATCAGTTCATCAGGAATTGGAACCACAACCACATTGTCGACCAAAGGAGACTGTCTGATGATGTCTTCAACCTGATGAGGATACACCAAAGCACAATCATGCATGATGGTATCAGTTCCACGCCCTTCTACGAATAGCTTCCCTTCAGCGTTAAAAAAACCGATATCTCCTGTTTTGAGCCATCCATCCGGAGAGAATACATCTCTGTTGAGGGTTTCATTTGATGAAAGATAACCTTTAAAAATCCCTGGTCCTTTCACAAGAATTTCACCTTTTTCACCTGGAGGTGCTGTGTCTCCATTTTCATCTATCAGCTTCACCTCACGATCTGGTAATACATAACCAGCGCAGTAGTCTTCAAAATCCTCTGCTTTGTCAAGAGTCATCATTGATACAGTCAGAGCTTCAGTGGAGCCATATACTATGCAAAGGTTTTAGCTTCATCTATTGTTGATGTGCGAAGAGGTTGTCCACCAAGTAACGCTACATCCAACATGAGTTCCGGTGCATTTCCTGAGGTTTTCTCCTTATGGATCTCATGAACAAGAGCAGGATTTAAAACTGCCGAGGTACATTGTTCTTGAACAATGACTTCAATCTCTGATGCTAAACAAAGCTCTGATTTATTTCGCAGAACACGAGTACAGCCAGTTTTTAGATAGTAAAGTGGATAACCACCCAACCAACCGAAAGATCTATCATTGTATAATCGAGTGTGAGTCTTTGGAAAGGCTTTACTCCACTGTCCTCCAAGTGTCACAATGGTTTTGTGATTGACTTCAACCAGTTTTCTTATGCTTGTTGTCCCTGAAGTCGTTATGATTGCTGCTATGTCATTAGGTTGACTATCTTCAATAAAAATATCATTTTCCTGCAATAACTGTCTCTCCAAATTGTTTCCTAAAGAGTTGCGGCTATAAAATAGATGTTTCAGATCTGGTAGTTTTGAACAAATAACTTCAGCTCCATAGTAAGTTGGAGTTGTCTTTGAGATATAATCATTCATTATTTCATGGAAGAGCCCGAAAGTTGGATCAACGATGATGGCTTTTGATTTGCTGATCTGTAGAGGAACGATGGTGTCTTCTCCACTTCTCATATCTCCAAGAGCATCCAATGAGACACAACCCGCCATCTGAATTCCATACTCGGCTATTAACCAATTTGGACAATTTGCCCGATCCTTCATTATGATAGAAACTACATCTCCTTTCTGCAGACCAATATTTTTCAGTTTTGTGGCCATTTTCCCAGCCAGTTCATATATCTGATGTCTTGTGTAGGTTTTGCTGCTTTCCTTTCCAGCAAAAACGAAAGCAGGCTTTTCTGAATCGATTTGAGACCAGTATTTCAACATTGAAGGAATAGTCTCGACCTGAGGCATATTTGAAGACATTTTATCTGAAATTAAGAAAAGAATTTAATAGTATTTAACCATATTATAAATGAATCGTGTGACATATTTGATAGTGCGTATTTTTCATGCCTTCATAACAAACAGTTTGCTTCCATTTTCAAGAACTATGATGTTGATACAACCAGACCTTCATAATGTGGATAAACTATGCGTGATAATTTAATGACGTAAAATTTTGTTTTGTGGTTTAAAAGTTTCATCCATATATTTAGTCTGACATTAATCATTGAAAATATAAATACCAAAAACAATAATGTTGAAAAAATAGAGAAACTGATATTAGGAACTTCTTTGCTTTGAAGTCATAAAGTGCAGATAAAAACAAGATCAAATATTTTCATCTTTATCTTATTCATCTTTTGTAACAAAGAATATCAGACAAATGCATTTATAACAATGACAAAAAAGCAACATACCAACATATGCTTACCCATATATCTTCTTCCCTTGGTGTGACAACAACTGAATGGTGATTCGTATAAATATCATGTCCTAGTTAACGAACTGTTTATCTTTACAGTTGATTATCTCTTTCCCATTATGTTCTACAATATATTAATTATTCATGTTACAGTTTTAGTCATGTAGCTTTCATGAAAACAGTATACAATCAGTCAGTTATCACATATTGTCTACTTGGTGACTTTTACGTTAAGGACACTACTTTACATGATAGACATATTGTACGTTAATAGTCCATGTGAGTCATATTGCATGTCACATATATCCTCAACTTATATCACTGTGCTATATCATCTGTAAGCACCATTTTGGTAAAACCAATACCTATGTTTTGCACAGATGCTGCCTTTTTTCTTTTATTTCTAGATACAACATGTAGATGTAGATGTTATACATATTCAAGGGCATATGATAAAAGAGATGTTTCATTAATTCAAAATTACAGTCCAGTGGTAACTTGAACATTTTTCATTCGAGGTTGATCTAACCGACAATGCAGATAAACGTTTTACATATGTAAATACGTGTAGTAGATAGTGAAAAAACATGTGTTCATGTTTTAAGTTTATAAGTTCATTGTTGCATGATTTTGCAGATATCTTATTAAAAGATTAAATAATGTATTAATACAGATGTGTTAGATAGAGATAACAACAACTTTTTTCGGTCATTCCGTATCAATAATTCACAAGTTACGGTGATAGTTTTTTAAACAAATAGTTGATAGTTGTTGCAATAACTAGGGACAAAAATTCCACAGCATAAAGAGAGAAAATGTTTATCATTCTTGAGAAAGAAAATTCATATCCTTTCGTTACTAACATGCTGATCAGCAAATCTATGTTGTCATGAACAAGATCTTTTGCTGAGATGGCTTTTATTGTGTATTCTTCAAAAGATACAGCAATCGTATTTCATCTCATATCTCACCTTTCATTGACGTAATAAACGTCATTGTTCCTTTTGCAAAGAATTAAGAAGATCTTTTAAAATTAAATTGTGACAATGTAGATGACGTTTTTGTAAAGTTGATTGTGAATATTTATTTCATGTCAAATGGGAATGTATATGTAATGTAACCCATATCTTCTTGAATGATTTGCAAATTGGATAATCAAAAACACTGCAGCTAACTCATTTGAAATTACGAAAAAACCTGGTTGATTTTGAATTTTAAATGATAATTCATTATTTTTGCTTGAAATCATTCTCAAGGGAAATGTTGCCAAACTCAATAAATTGTGAAGTTTCGTCAAGATATTTATTTTGTCAAAATATTAATATCCAGACGTAAGGGATGAATTTATGTATTTGTTGAAAATATTTATCTAAATAACGTTATTTCAAATATTCACTTTAATAGTTTCCACAAAACCACTGTATCAAATGTAAGCTGGATTGATTGCTAAATACCTTATGATCTTTAACATTATGTTTATGAACGTACCGGATTGTAAATGAATATTAATGTGCGTACGTACCTGTTGCATTTCCAAATAGTATTTTACAAATAATGGGGCACCCAATTAAAGACAATGGGAAGAAATTGACTTGACGTAGTTGACAGGTAATTTCAATACAGAGGGGCATGGATGTGATTTTATGATTTAAACTCTTTTTAAAGCATCTTTTAATAGAAAATAATTCCAATTTTGTGGGAGGAACTTTAAATATATAAGGATAAGTTTTGTTTGTTTGTTTATCTTCATATTTCAAATGCTCTATATTTTATCCTTGAAATATACACTGTAGGTCAGAGATGTCAACAAAATTAAAAGGAGACTTTTTATATTTATATAGCAATATGCTACAGGTTGTTTTGTGATAATTGTTTTATATTCCAAATATAATGTTGGCTGAGTTGAGAGGTTAAATTGACGGGTAGGTTTCCTTTGTACTAGTATTGTTAAAAGTGTTTGATTTTGAGATAAAGAATATGGAACTCCTTGAACTAATATTTGACTTTCATATATATTTAAATTTATCAAACAAGCAATGTCAACGCTTTTGTATTTTACATTGTGTTTAACATCCGTGTTTCTGTGCGAAATACACTGATTTCAGTTTGATAGAAATATTTAGAGAGTCATCTTCAAAAAACAAAACAAGATAAATTGAACTACTCGTGTTTTTGACATGATGACTTTTCTCTTTCCCTTTGAAAGCTGATATACTTCTGTAAACAAAGTTTAACTTTATGGATTTTTCCTTTTCAAATCATGGACGCTGACACTGATTTAAGGTGTCGTTTACAAACTTCTACTTCAAAAGCGCTGTTTTGAATTCCAAAATATAAATAGTTCCTAAGAGTCTAGGACAGGAAATCAATTCAAAGGTGCTTACATCAACCCTCGAATTGCAAATACCTTCAAAACGTTGAATCTATATTGAAATTGAAAAGCTTGAACGGAATCAAACTTCATTTAACAGTTTCCTTGTGCCTTGCTTAGTTTAGAATGACAAAAATAATTTGATCAACATTCGCATCAACACCAAAATTTTGAAAATGCCACATCACTCAAAGACAAAAATCTCGTCACCACATGAAAAGCACGATAGTTTAATCCATGCAGGTCAAATAACAAACATAGATTTACATATATCTTCAGGTGTCATCTATCGTTATTCGTAAATTTTGTAAAATCATTGTTTTCGTAATTCGTTTCTATTTGCCCTTGAGTGTACATGTACATGTATGTCTAACATTTAAAAGATTTTATTAGAAATAAAGTCTTCCCTTAGTGAAAACAATGTCAAACTCAAACTTTGTTTCAATAGTGTTGCATTCATGTCAATGATCTACAATTTAGATAAATTATTGAATTTAAGGAATTTTAACATATTACAGATTGTTTAGACGACTAATTAGTAAAGTTGTTCCTATTGCAAATGACAACTGAGTATATAGAGGATGGGGAATGTATGTATGATGGGGAAAAAAGAGCCTTGGTTGATGGTCATTGATTAGTGCACTGTTCAATTGTGTTCATATTTCCAATCAAAAGTTGTTTTTCCATATTAAGTCGAGTTTCAATCTTGAGTATGTTTTGACGTCCTTTTTTATCATTTACCTGCCAGAAAAATAAATGTATAAGATAGTTCACATATACTTATCCTCTGTAAAACTTCTTACACTATGTAATATGACTTTCTCCTGACATGGTGTCATATGTTTTTCTTGATTACATATAGGAATATACATATATATTTAAGACTGCTGTTTTGCTTAAAGCGTACATTCCCTGAGGAAGCTTCGAATCAAGAAGCAGAAATATGCATATTGAAAAAAAGATAAAGTCACGACTCAATTTACCACTTTTATTATCTGATTTATGCTTCTCCACTTCTTCTTACACTATTATTTTGTTTATGATTTTAATTATAGTTAGCGAGGGGCTCAATGATTTTGTTTGAACATTTCAGTTGAAAGTATTATAATTGTTATTCGTTAATGTAATATATAGACAAGTTAACTAATCAGTTATAATTACGGTTCAATGCACATAAACGCCTATTGAAATGAAATTTAGTTAGCATTGAGGCAAACATTCCTAAATCACGTTTAGAGGCACGTTACAATACCAAAACAAGCTTCTGTTTAACTATGGTTAAACACGACACAAAACGAAGGATATAAAAACCTCTGGGTTCACTTCAGACGTGCACTTTACGCTCGTAAATCAACCGATAATGAGGTTGTTTGAGGACTCTTGCGCAAATCTTTTACTAAAGTAGAAAATGAACTTTAACATTAAAGCGTCTTCATTTCATACAAGAAGACACAGTCATCAACATACCCCTGTCAATTTTCACAACAAGTAAAATCTCTCTCTGTAAAGTGGACATAAGTCTGTAAAATAATAATGTCATGTTTCTGATTTTCGAACTCTGGCAGGGTATAGATTGTTTTCGCAAATTTGGTTATCACATCAGGAGGAAAGTTGTCCCCTTAGAACAAGAGTCGAAAAGCACTGAACAACGGGAGTAACAATAATGCAGAGGAATATATGGATGACAACTTCTTTGTTCATTGTATGCGACTTTTCGACTTCTTTATTTATTGTATGCGACGTTTTGACACAGATTCTTGTGTCATTCTCAAGCATGCTTCTGATTTTCGAACTCCATTAAGGTATTGATACCGTGAAGACACAGAGCACATGTTGTTATCCACTTTTGAATAGTGCTAGAGAATAGCTCGGACGGGCTTATGCACACACACGGCTGGTCTAAGCCCACACATGTATCCCCCTCTCACTATAGTCTCTATGGATCATGGATCATAGATCTTGTGTGGATCAAACGGTCATGAGTTTGTGTGAGAAATTTTACAGTTCATATCGTTAACCACAAGAAGAACACAAACCTATCAGCGTCTTCATCTAGAATTATATCATATGCATATCAAAAGTAACATGCACCACGCCAAAAAACGTTATCATGAATATTTAGTGGTAAGTAATCAGTGTTGCTTTTATTCATCATCTGTAGTATGATTTAGATAAAATATCACACTTCAAGCAATACAATTGACACTTTATTGCTGTTGCTTTGAAAATTCATGTTCGGAACCCATTAGGCAGACATCAAAAGTTATAATTACATGATATGTTGTGTAGGGTTCAGGCAGATAATTTTACCGTTGACAAATATGAATTAAGAATTACAGTGCCTCTTAAAATTACAATAATGAAAAAATCATTTAATTTGAAAGTTAAAAGCAGTTTTAAAAGAACATGTAAGAAGGTATATTAATTAATGGATGGTATTTGGAATGGCATTGGGTGTGTTTACAAAAGCTCTTTTCCTATAGACATATATATGTGAAATATTTTAATTTTAATAATGTAAGGGTTATATCAATTAAAGAAGAATAACTCAATACTCTATGATCATCTTAGAGACGTAACTTGTCTATCAGGAACATGCCAAGTTCCAATCTACTTTCAGCATCCAAGTGGCTGTCAACGTTTTTTCTTCATCAATTAGTTTTCTTCCTAATCTGTCACTGCCTGTGGAAAATGTTCATTTTACACTATAAAAAAATAAGGACCAAAGCTAGTAGGCAATTATGTGTCTTTTTTGTAAATAAAGTTTACCAAATTACCTTCAGCAGCTTCGAACTAGTGTCAAGAGCAGATGTATGATTTATTTCTTTATTGGTGGAGTCTTTTCTTAATCTGACACTGAGGTTTTATGTTTTATTGAAATGATTACCAATCTGCCTGTCGGAAACGTCTCTATAACTATAAAAAGAATACTGCTTAAAGTAAATTGGAAATCTTAAATGATTTTTTTAATAATTGCCATTCGCAAGTGAACTTTTTTGGGAACATTTTTTTGTTGATACACTTTAGCCAATTTAAATCTGAAATTTAACAGTATATTTCAGGCTACCTTCAAAGAAACTGAGTGTACACTCTTCCTAGAATGACATCCCTAATACATGAATGATAACAGACTTGTAAACTAAACAGCCACAGAATATGAAAACATGGAATATTGTATGAACTTGGACCCTGAGATTCCGGAAAACAAGTAGGCATGGTTTTAATGCTGCGTTTTTGGAGAAGAGTTTGTTTGATTATTGATCAAGCAACAATGAATTCTTTATAAATTTTGTTCTAAATTATGAAGAACCGTCTCTACGAACTATATCTAGACCTCTTCTCATAATGCAGGTTCTAACACCATTACATTACTACAGCTTGGTACCTTTTGTTCACGCCCTTAATATGCATCTTAGTGCAAAAATCATATAACTTTTATTTGATTTTGACGTTAAATAACTTCAACAGATAATTGATAAATGATCTATGTGTAAAAGCACAATTATACAACTTTTAAGCATTGACTGGTTTCTTGTGCTAAAGTTTCAATTTTTGCATGAGGAAATATACGAAAAAAATCTAATTTTGGAAAATCTAAAATATTCCATTTGGGTAAATCGAGAAAAACAGCATCATGGTATACGGTTTAATGAAAAGTAACACATATGAAATGTGTTAAAAGCTTTTGATCACTGAAGAATGATTTTTCAGAGACACATTAACAATAGAGTTTTTGAAACATTGACCTACATGTGCCAAAACTGTCATGGTTGACTGTGACAAATAAGATATTTATGTTAAGGTACAATGTAATTAATTAATGTTGTGAATAATGTTGCCTTATAGACACCCTAGATTAAATGATATTTGCACCAGGAAACCCATGTAAGTGAAGTGACAGTTTAATTAATACCTAAACATCCTCTTACAATGGATTAATAATAAACCAGAGTCCAAGAGGTCCTAAACTGTGTGTCACTGCAATCAAATGATGCAATGTTGCTTAAAGGGGCAGTAGCACGTTTTAAGGGGGGTTACATATGGTGAAGTCAGGAAAATGAAAATTAATGATTTCAATTGAAAGAGAATGTATTTAAACTAAATGGAGCAGTAAAAGTTCAAATATATAATGTAAAGTTTAGCCAAGCGATTCCTTATTCTTACACAAAATGAATTAAAGGTGTTCACACAAAATTGCCACCAATGGATTTTATGTGAATCTTCATACTTTGTCCTCTGACTGTGGACGATTGGTTTGTGTAACGAGAGTATTGACACTTTCAAAATAATACATTAAGCATTAACATACAATTATCAGTGAAAATTTAGAATTATCAAAAAACGTGATACTGCCACTTTAAGATGCTTCTTTGTAAATTATAACAAAAAGGACCACAAAATCAGCAATGCCATATTTTCAAATTGCCATATCAGTAAATATACTCGTTTGGAAACTCAGCTTGCTGTCACATATTGTAAGTATTCTGACAACTTAATATTGCCAGAAGCTTGTGTAATTTCAAACACAGTAGGAAGTAAGACCTACATGTTACAAAGAGGTCAAGTTGAAACTAGTAATACCGCCTGCAATACAACTTTACTGAAGCATAATCCTCTTCCTTGTCTGAATGCAAAAGACGTATTTTTCAGAAATGCTATTTGGCGTTTTCAACAGATTTGAAGCATTAATTTCTGGATCACTGAGTTTGTAGGCAGCAACCTGTTAGTTTCAATAAGAAGAAAATGAGTTAATGAATGATCAACTTTTTGGTTTCAATTCTTTATACCGTTTTCAAGATTTTTTTTTTTTTCTAAAATTCCCCGCGAGAAGGGTGATTATTTTCAAATGAATATCAAAATATGCCACGATGTCAATGTATCCCAATCAAATGCCTTCTTATGGTTTATGTAAAGTCCCTGAAATTTAGAGATAGTTGTGAATTAACTGAAAACATGAACTTTTTGTTGATGTACATAGTCGAGAGGCTCTTCAGTTTGGTATTTATCCCAGAATAGATTTCAATCTTTTCTGATAAAACGTTATAAACATTTAATATCCACTGTAATGACAACAGGAACTCCTGCTATTTGAAATTTACAAAATTCCATCAGGCTCACAATGATTGAAAAATACAAATAACCAAAGAACACGGGAAGGATAGGCAACAGTTTATGTCTCATAAAATATCCTGTGTAATTTGCCAGAGGACAATTATATAAAAAGATATAACCTCAAAACCAAGATATACAAGCAATACCCATGCTGATCTTCTCTGAATGAATCAATTTCCCTGTTTATTTCTTGTTTTCAATTTGTTTGTTTTGTTTTTTGTTTTTTTGTGTGTTGGCATTGCTTATTCCGATCGTTTCAATTTCCAAAAATTGTTATGCTATATTTTTAATTTCCTTTTGTATACATACAGGGTAATATACAGAGGGACATAAACAGCTGTGTACCTTAAGTTTTTTCACTCACCTGTGTATTCTATGCAAATATTATGTAATTTGGAATGTCTTTGAGGCACCTTTATGAAAATGAAACAAATAATGTTGAAATCTCACTACATTAGTTAAGGTTAACTGTGCGTTAACATATTTGTATTTCATACCTGACAGATAACTGTAATAATTTGACAGGGCATTGAACTGACCAGGAGTCAAAATTCCGAAAAAACACTCTTTTTTTTAATTTTTCTTAATTTTCATAACTAGTAAACAGCTTTAGATCTCAGTGAAATTTAACTTACAAAGTTTTCATTGAATATATTAATCGAAATTTAACAAAATCTGAATTTCACAAATACGACCCTATCTGTCTTTTTAACCATACTAAATATCGAAATTCAGCACCGGTGTCGAGCTAAATCTGAAATATGGTTTTGGAATTGTAATTTTACACATGGACAATTGATGATCTTTTGCATGTGCTCCTGGGGCTATTTTATGAACGTCAAAACGAAACCCAAAAAAGAATATTATAATATACATATACAAGCAAGTGAACAAACTAAAGGTTCGCAGCTATATACAACTGATATGAAAATTTTTCTTACAGAAATATCTTTCCAGTGCTTTCAAGTAAGAAATGCAAAATATACTATCCTTATACACAAAAAATATAATGAATGAGATATTTTCTATTCCATGGTCGACTTAACTGAATGGCAAACAGTGAGTAGGAAATTTTGTAATTGAGAGTAATGCACTATTTTCATGTTGATAAAGGAGACTTTTGATAATGGTAAATATGGATTATGACCTGAAGTGATGCACGTCGTTATCAATTGAAGTTGATTGACGTTTTGTGTATAAGCCTTGACAGTCAATCTTCTCTTAATAACTGCCTATATATGTAGGACTCAGGAGCCCCTTTCACAAAGCCCTAATAATAATACTTTTAACGAGTCAATATATGACCATAGTACACATCAATTGCCGTGTTTAAAACATTAAAAGTGTAAGTATATTATGGATTAGTCTAGACTGAGATAAACAAGGTTCTCCAGGTAGAAGATGAATGGATGTGACACAGGGTGAGGAAGTGTTGAATCTTCTCCAAGTCATTAGTTAACTTTAGGCTGGAGGGTGAAGGTCAAGGTCATTCGAGTAAAAAATAGATTTGACACAGGGCAACAGGTCGACATTTGTCCAGCTCATTAGTTTTACTGCAGTCATCTTGATGTATGAATAATAAGTCAAGGGTCAGTCCTATTCCAAATCATTTTAATAGAAACATTTTAGTTTAGTATCTATAAATATCCTTATTTCACAGAAGACAGTACATACCAGTTATGATTTAATGTAAATTGAGCAAATACATGTTATGGATTAATGTCAATTACAACGGATAAACGGAGATCCACCAATACGTTATTATTTTTTCTTTGTATGATTGTGTTGTTGTATTTACTTTGTTTAGAAATCTATTTCATATAAATAAGACCTCATCTCTGAGTGATCTTTAATCAGCTTTATAAATTTTGACGAGGCAGGTGGTTCCGTAACTGGTCAATTTAAAATGACCAGCAAGTTTAATTGTGTATGTGCCAAAACTTAACTCCTCTCAATTCAAACTGGTCACAGACAGTTGTACAAGCACAACCATTAAGTAGTTTGTTCTATAAACACCAAACTGCTCACATATTTCTTACAAATGAATTTTAGATTAAAATTTTGCTTTCTCAATTGAATCTTGAATTCAATGTAAAGATTGTTCAGACATGGTTTTGTGTTGACTGGTTAATTAGAAAATGACCATAAACAAGATTGAAAACAGTTAATTGCTATTTATTATTCATGACCTGTTCTCTTCAGTGTGCTACTATTAGGTCAATGTGGTCAATGAGACTGACATTTATTTAGACGATTCAAGTTTAGATTTTATTAACCCCTTTTTCAGAAGTAACTTTTATTTGAAATAATACAAATTGTGAAATAGTCTTCGTCAGTATAGCATTTTTATATCGTTTTCTGTGAAACAGTTCTGAAAAGTGTTTCATTACAATCCACTCAGTAAAAGCAAATATTTATAAAATATATAGCTCAAATATATACATCAATAAATGACGAATCATCTCTTTGTGTTAACTAAGTTACCGTTTTTGTACTCATACTTTCAATCTTTGTTGAATAGAACTTTCTAGAAAGTCTATGTCGCTCATTAGAAGTATCTGATTTATGTTATATTTAGGTAAAGTAAACAAATGTGTATCATCCAAAACTGTGTTCCACAGGAGATATCGCTTGTGAAAGATCAAGCAAGACAGTAGATTTTGGACAATGCCCTGTAATCAGAAAATACATGACATCACAAATGTTTTACATCATCAGTAATGACGTCACAATGCTATGACGTCATAAACACAACAACGTCACAATGCTATGACGTCATTCACATGATGACATCACAATGCTATGACATCGCTGGTTTAGGAGTTAGTTAGTTAGGAGGGATATGCAGTGTTCAAAGATATACATTTTCATATTTCAGTGTTAAAATTTTATTTTATATTTTTAGATATCTGATAGAACCGAGTCATTTACGAATAATGTTTATTTTTCTGAATGTATAAAATAGTATAAACTTACATAATACAATCAAGTTGTAGTGTAGGAATATCATATCTTAGTGTCAAAATTTTATTTTATATTTTTAATGAGTTAGCAGTCAAAACTGTCAGAATTTCCAAGTTGGGACGGCCATGTCTGAGAGTTTTGAGTCCTTATTGGGTAAAGTTTATTTTTCTGTTAGTATGAAATAGTATTTAATTACTTATTTATTTTCAGTTACAACTGACATCACGCACAATTGCATTAAACATGTAGGGCAAACTGACCTGGGTTTGGACACCACCCGAAGTCGCCCGAACTTCGGACACTTTTGATTAGAAGCTTACGCAGTTATACGTGCTATATCTACATGTCATTTCTTTCAAAGTGTTTCTTTGCAATCTGTCTTGATATACATTTTTCTTGATAAACAGTTTTTTATCGTACCTATTTTCCAACTTACTTCTTCGGACAGGGGCAATAAACCGGTTCATGGACGAAATTGGCGAAATATTTGTTTTCATGTAAATGTTTGCACAAATTTCAGGAAATGTAGGAAGCGCCAAAAGATCATATACTTTATTTGTTTTAAAAGAGAAACTACTATATAATCAAACTCCGATAAATATTTGCAATTAAAAAGTGAATTTAGAAGTAAATATCGGGAATTTCGAAATATATGAAAATGACCTTGGTTCGGACAGTTTTGACCATGGTTCGGACACTTATAAATTTTCTTTATAGAGAATTGAAAAACATATAAATTATCTTACAACTGCTAAGGAAACATAGAGAAACATTCAACCAATACATATAACAAAATAATGTACTCTTAAATAATCTAGTTTAGCCTGTACAGTGTTTTAGCGTCAATGCTTTCAAATGCCATTGTGACGTCATCAGATTCTAGCGGCGCATTCGGGAGTTGCCGAGGAGTTTATCTTCGTAAAGGAAGCCGTGTATATTATAAAAATATTGAATCATATTTGCAAATTATCGGTTAATCATTGTAAATAAACGAGTTAATGTGTGTTGAGTGATAAAATTAACCTTTTTGAGGCATATATTAAAGCTGTGATGTATGCGAGAACATTGAGTGGTACTGTCCGAGGTTAGGTCAAAACTGTCCGAACCCCGGGCGAGTTGATATACAAAATCAAAACCGTTAATTCCAGTTAATCTACAAATATTTCTACAAAAATAAATCGTTATACATTACAAAATTTCATTCCTAATGGCATAATTGGCTTAAAATTGTTTTCTTCCAATGATAATGTACAGTACGATCTTTGAAAGTATTTGGATCGGAACACCGTCAGAACCTCGGTCAGTTTGCCCTATCCTTTAAGTTGCAATTTGTTGAAGTTCAATTTTGTTCAAAAGCAATATTTCAAACTTTTCCAAACAGCTGTCTACGTTGGCTCAACTTGTCAGAGCAAACATAAGCTGGTGAACCCCCAGCACTGGTAACATCCAGTGCTGGGGGTTCACTTAGCTTATTTTAGCCAGAAATACCATTGAAAGACATGATTGCATGTTGCAGTCTTACTGTAAAATCACTGTTCTGAGTTAAATGGTGATCTAATGATCTTTTGACCTCTTTCAAGAAGCTTAGAGTTCCTGTGATGCTTGATAAGCCTTGGAAATATTCTTTACAAGATGGACAGGTAAAATTTAGAGCAGCCTTCACATTGCTAACAGAAGTTGAATCTTCTGAAAGTTGTCAAACTCACCTGTTTAGTTGTCAAACACATTTTGTCAAACTCGATGCGAAAATGACATAATATCTGCAGGTTACAAATCGGTTAGAACGGAGACCTTACATTTATACAGCAAAAAGCCAAACACTTGTTTGCTATCAATTTTCAGCACGATTTCATACCGTGAAAACGTGACAAAACAACCTTTTGAGACAATGTGACAATTAAATACTATTGGTTTCTTAAAAACATCACATATTTGACATTACATTAGACAAAGTTGTCTTTGACAATCCCAAAACAGTGATTAAGACAGAAAACTATTATATTTCTTACAAGCATTTTGACACCTGTTGAGAAATGGTGATGAAGACATTTTTTAGTGTAATTTTAACACTGTCTTGTCGAATGATAGTTTTTGATTTGTGAAGGCCCTTAGTCATATTAGGAGAAGGAGAAGAGCTTTTACAATTGCATCTTATAAAACCAAACTTACATGTAATGCAATGAGTTTTGAAAAAGAGGGAAAATATTCACATTCATGGTTTCCTTAAGATTCATTGTCATATCTTCTTTCTTCTGAAATCTAATTATTACATGCATTAAAAGGGACATGCAGTATTTGTTTGGTCAAATGATGGTTAGAATTCAAATGACAATTATTTTGGCATTCATCGTGGAATCAGAAATAAGAAAGATGTAACAAAATAATTAAATATCATCATATCAAAAAAGTGACGATCCTAGATATGACAGCATCCAATGCCCTCACACTAATGTTTATCATTTATAGCCTGTGTTCTCCTATAAACCGTAATTTTCATGCGATTCCAGCAGAGCCTAAATGTTAAAAAATATTGTTCAGGTTTGATAATCTTATACATATGCATACACAAGGTCATAAATAAAGGTCAATAAAATAGTTGGTAAAATGTAGAATCTTCTTCAAGATATGTATAGTAAAGTTAAGGCTTGTATAGTAAATGATAGATTACAATCTGAATCTTTCACAACATCCTGTGGCGTTCGTCAAGGTTGTCACAGAAGAAATTGAAGATATTCGTTTGCATTTGTTCGCTGACGATGTAGTGTTGTTGACGATACAATTGTTGGTTTGCAACATAAATTGGATTTCTTACATAATTTTTGTTTGAAATGGGGTTAAGAGGTAAATTTAGATAAATCTAATATTATTGTATTTCGAAATGATGGTTGTGTTAAAGGCGTTGAGAATTGGTTATATGCAGGAGAAGAGATTAAAATAGTTATGTATTATAAATATCTTGGTATTGTCTTTTCTTCTAGATTAGTTTGGTCTAAGGCTTGCGAAACTCTTTCAGTTCAAGCTTTATTTCCTATTCACAAAATGATTAAGGCTTACCCATCCCTTCCATTTGATGTAGTTCAGAAAATATTTGATACAAAGATAATGCCAATATTGGTTTATGGTTCCGAAATTTGGGGGTCTACTTTCAGAGGTGAGATGGAGAAAGTTCAAAATTTGTTCTTTAAGAGGTGTCTTAATATTTCTAAATTTACTCCGAATCGTGTTTTACTAGGCGATGTATGAAGGCATCTGGTTTGTGTGAATTATTTCAGTCGCTGTGTTGGATTTTGGTGTACGCTCCTGTGTTTGGACAGAAGTCGGAATCCTAAAGCATGCTACGAAATGCTTAAGTTACAGGACAGTAATGGTAAAGTTAACTGGGTAACATGGATTCGTATGTTATTGTTTTCACACTTTCCCGGTACGCTGTAAAGATATTCAGTTCCAAGATTGGCATAGCATACTAGTTGGAAGGAATGATTTCAGATTCTACTCTAGCTTCAAATCGCTTTTAGATACAGAGAAATATGTTGTAGAATTATTTTGTCAAAAGGACCTCCTACGAATATTTTGTAAATTCAGATTCCAGTCACACAAACTTAAGATTAGTAAATTAAGATGCGACAATTTTATTGATAAAGATCAGCTTTTATGCACTAATTGTAATATGAATGTAACAGAGGTGAATATCATTTTTTATTAGTCTGTCCCTATTATAGGCATTTACGGGGAAAACTTATTCCTCCATACTATTTCATATTCCCTTCAAGATAAAATTTAATCAGTTATTATCATCCAGCAATCCTGAGCATATTGAGAATTTGGCTATTTATTTGAAAAGAAAACTGCCAATATAATGTATGTAAACTTGACATGCGTTGATTTTGAGCTGTATTTTCATGTGCTTTTGGTTATGAGGCCTTTTCACAGAATAAACTTGTCACTTGTCACTTGTCACTTGTCACTAAATAAAGTTCAAAGGGATAAAATAGAACTTTAGACATCGTATTCCGTACTGGGAAAATAATCAACTACTGTCATTAACTACTGTGTGTGACCACGGTGTTGTAGAACCGGTCTTCAAGATCAGAGGTCATTGCCATATACGTATTTGTTCAGAGTCCAACAAGCTGTCCAGACGATTCATCACATGTATGATATGTAAGCCTCGTTATCTATCACCACAAGATTGATCATCAATCACTCCTCTATTTCAACACGATACGGCTTCCAGTCGGGTCAGTTCTGAATTATAAACTTTAGCTAGTTTAAATACTTATATATCTCAAAGGAGAACTATTACATCAAATGAAGCAATTACAAACCAAAGTACCGTGTTCAGCTAGCTGAACTCACCCCCTAACCTGAAATGAATAAAGAGTGTTTAAACACAAACAGCCCAAAGGTTTCTTGATATTTTGATTGTTTCTACGTTTGTAAAATTAATTGATATGTTTGACCCTCTATAAAACCTCCATCTGGCAAAAGCTAATACCTTTTGGAGACAAGTTTGGTGAAATGAAATTTATGAAAGCGTACTACAGCCCCTTTAAAAATGTAGATTAGTCTTAATGTTAACAGAATACGATTAGATTAGGACGCTTTTCCGCATATCACATATTGAATAAGTTTATTTCATTTTATCTGGTGCAACTGATTCTTTCACTTTATCAAGTGAAACGCCCCATTGAATACTGCCATTGTTCAGAATGATGTATGACTTTTGTTACACAAGCGAGTACACGGCGCCAACAGACCCTAGTGTAAAACCCAGAAGATATCTGCTGACATTGTTTATTGATTTGTTGGCTATGAGGACCCTAGTGTGGCCTTTATCAGTTATGTGAGCTCGTATATACATTATAAAGTGAAGTTACGTTGATAAGGAGGCTTAATTGAATTTAATGGGCTATTATCATTAACTTGATAAATTCAGTGTGGAATCTTAAAGGTAGAATGACTCAGTTATATTCTGATGATGCTCAACAAACATATTTTAATCCACAACAAAACTTATTAAGTTATTGTGTGTCCATTATTTAATAAGGAGATTTAGAGAGTTAAATATCCAATGACAACATTTGACCACTGGTAAGCCGACATTCCTGTGCACTCGAGATAGATATCATTATAGAATAGATATCAATATTATTGACAAAATGACAAATAGAAATATTGAATATCATATGGAGCTGGTTTAGCAGAAATGTCTGAAATGACATTCACAAAAACGTCTTGTAGTTTGGCGAGAGAAACGTCTATGAAAAATCCTGTTTCAGTCCTACCAATGGGCAACGAGTAGAATGAGTAGTTCATGTACCCAGCCCTTAATTCATCATTTGAGTTGAAATTATAGTCTTTATATTGGACTCTGTTCCAGAAACTTTTGAAAGATTGACATATCAACCGATTTTGACAAGATTGCCTTTGGATAAACATCTGTAAAAAACAAATGTAATTGAAGATGAATTGATCAAAATAGAATGCCCAGCGACTATTGGACTAAAAGAACACGAAGGCTAAAACAGGTGTTGTTTGTGGAACAATTGACAACTGAGCATCCTTGACAATATGAGATTTTAAAGAGGGATTCTGAATGGAATAAAGAATGATCAATGACTGTCCTGCTGATTAGGCTCAACACATCAAATTGTAGAGATGAAGTCATGAAAACATAATGAATGCATTTACATTTGAGAAGTGAACAAAGGTCCAGTTAGAAAATTACTTGCATACTAAAATATAGAATCATATTCAATTAAAAAAGAGACCATTCCATGCAATTCTATCAAATCCATTTTCTTGCTTTGGCTCTTTTCTTATATAAACATTTACTTGTTTATGAAACTTTGTGAGGCCATGAAGTATCTAAAGAGTAGTTGTTCAGCATATTGTTTTACCTTCCTGTTATCCTGTCTGCATACAGAGATTTGACATGTGTAAGATTGCCATCAGCGACACATTTTGTTATTTTAGTGTACATGACAATCCAAATGAAATTGTTTGTACAAATCCTTCGGTAAAAATTATAGATTAAAAGTATTGAAAGATATACTATGTTTTATATATGTTCTTTAGTTATATTTGCTACAACATAACAACATGACAGTCTACCTTCTATACAGAAAATATCATAAATGAGGTCACAATACTTTTTAGGAAGTATCTTTGAAATAATTCTGGCCCCTCCTTGATAGTAGCATAATCACATGTGCTTGTTTAACATATATAATATAATAGAATCAGCAGCAGATACACAGCGATTATTTGCTTCAACAACTTAACAAGTAATAACAACTTTAATTATGTATTGGTGATAACACGTTAAACCCAAACTCATTTAACTGTATCTATATTTTCAAAAAAAAACGTTTGATATTTCATTAAGAAATCAAAGCCTAAAGATTTTGAAAATTAAAATTGAAAACAGATGACAATCAAACAGTCTCACTAAATGTAATTATCAAATCCTATTCAGGGAAATTGACACTCAGTCACAATGAAATTTAGTCGATTTACGAATATATGCTCTAGACGATGCTTAGACAAAGTAAACAATAAAACAAACACCTTATGACACACAGATATAAATCAAATATGTAAATAATTCAGAAGTCTAGACAAGATATATATGATACGCTTATTCTTCCTTAAGTTGAGATTGGCATACAGATGATATATAACATAATTAATTCATACAGTAACACCCTACGAAGCAGCAGGGTTGATTTATAGGTCTTCCTATTATCAGTCCTTTGTCCAATTTTAAAAAAAAATGAATCTAGAGTAAAAGTCAGAGTCGGGAAAGGGATTTAATATTTACATGAACAAGAAATGACATTTTGAGACAACTCCACCTATTACATCAACGTTTATGTTTCTACTGAAGCTACAACTATATTAGAGGAAGCTACAAATGATAGCAGGATGGAGTTCCCTTGTTAGAACATAATATCATGGACTCAAATAATGAGAGGTTATCACGCCTGTGGGTTTTGGGATGGTTAATATCCTGTATTATGAATATACATTGAATATTGCAAGCTTTGACCTTCCATAATTGCATTTTTATCCGTACATTAACCTCAACTGGTACGAAAAGTTTTGTCGAATTTAAGTTGACTCTGTCCTATCTAGGCCACCATCCATTGTAAAATTTACAGTAAATCTACTTCTCACAATGCAGAAAAGAAAAACAAAGAGATAGATTCTATCTGATTCGGGTTGCCACGGTCATGTCACCTGTACACTTTCAAATATACCCTCATCGTTTTGGCGTTTTTATTTTGTGACTTACATGTAGAGAATGGTGCTTAAATCACTTGCTCATTTGGACACAATACTGTGACGTTTTAAATTTTTGCAAAATAAATTTTAAGAAGTTAGATTCCATTACTGGTTTCAAAAAGATTAGCAACGTATAGAAGAGTTCTCTTCAGTCTTACTTTTACTTGTGACAAACATTTTATTTTGATCTGGATCCTGTTCTATCAGATGATACTCTAGATTATTCTATCACTACAAGCAGGCATCTCTTTGCTTAAAATAATAACAGTTGTGAAACAACACCAGGAATATCAATCATACATCGTGTTTAATCAGAGACATGTCGTACTCGTTTAATAGCCAGTAAATTTAAAATTTAAATTGAACGGGCAGGGAGATGTTTCAAATAGAAATTTATGCGCTATCAATCCAGTATAAAATGTCTCTGATTTTCAAACACACTTGGTTTATCTCATTCTGCCATGATGATTGTATCGTGAACTCTTTGTCCAAGCGAATTGCACTTTGTAAAATGTCCTAACTTTCGGCAACAACAATGAACTCGTCTGTGCCAGGGGTTTCGCTCCTTGGTATTTGAAATAAATGTCGCCTTGAGCAAAGGTAAATCACTGCGTGTCCATCAAATATATTTTTCACTTTCCTCAACACAGCTATTAATATCGTACCGTTTAAAACGTATGATTTAATCACTTGTTCACAATAAAGACTGAGACATTATTACCAATCAAACAGATGATTCAGAAACAGAAAACCACTATTTAAAAGATTATGACGTCATAAGCGCTTACATAAATGATGTCACCGTATTCTTGTCGTAATAGAAGAAAACCCGCTGTCGGTGGCGCTGATTAACCACTGCAACTTATTTTGAAGTAACCTCAAAAGATTTGGTAATCCCCCATAAACACACGAAAATAAAACAGATGACGTTCAGGAGAACCAATCAGAATTGAGTGTTCATCACATTCATGGTAGAATTCACCTTTAAGGCGTTAGGATGGGCGATTGGCTTGAAGAGCCAATTCTGATTTTCAGATCATATTGTTATGCTTGGATTAGAATGTTTATGCCATATATAGTTATATCTATTCAAACTATATATGATAATGACTGGATACTAGTTGTTTAACCTATCGAACATTCTAAACTTTTCTCGTTGCTTAAGATATGTTATTTAACTAAGTGACAAGCTTCACTGTTGATTTTTGAGAGTATATATATATTATTATGCGAGTGCATTTGAAATCATAATTATCACCAACAGTCCAAACTTCAAATCAAATCAAATCAAATCCAATGACACCATTAAAAAAGTTTGGCAAAATATATTTAAAACCTCACAGATTGTCTCTCTTGAACTTTCCATGGATCATTGTCTTGTCATGACAGCCTTGAAAGGAATACATTCAAATCTTCTTGAGAAGGATGAATCGGAATCAGAAAACAGGAACATGACACATGCTGTGAAAATCATGTTAATAATTACTTGATGCATCATTTCTCGAGTTGTCTGCTTACACCCTGTTTAGTCAGCGTATTTATTTGGGCTACATCATTACCCTGATGTCTACATGTATAAAGCCAGAAGGCTCATACCGTTCTTTATATAACAAGCCAATGAAATGACTCGCATCCACCAGAAGTGTCGGTTGCCGGATAACAGGGGCTTGAGATTATTGCCTTCACACATTGGCTGAAGAAAACAAAATGTCAACCATGATCATGATTTACCGCTACTTAGCATAACAAGGCATTTGGCTTGATAGACATCAGAGTAATTGAGGGAGCCATGCGGATTAACAGAATGGTTGTTATAAGTGTACATTTTTTAAAACATGGAACATAAGTTGTCAAATTGTACACTTAGATTTGTTTGCTATACAAGCTTATACATGTACTCTAATATGTTGCAAAACCTTGTGAAATGTTGAACTTTGATATTATGTGCATAAAAAAAAATGATGTGAATTGTAGAATTAAACTATTTTAACCATTTGCTCCGCGATTTCTGTTTTAAATAAAATGAAGCTCTTTGCAAACACCAACATATTATTTATCGTGAAAGACCAACTTTACTTGCTTAAAAGATTTTATGAAAAATATAATTCATGATACTTATCTATTCATAGCATTATTGTAAAATCGTTTTCATAATTTTTCAAGTATAAACATCCTGTCTCCGGGTACGAACGTTACGCTAACTCCACTAATCTGTACCCTGGGATCAGAAGCTAGATTCGCTGGCGCGGCCTGACTTGGGATACAGCCAATCAAATCATTTTCTCGCCACCTTCTCGATAAAATTTGAACGAGAAGATGATTTGATTGGCTAGTCCGGCCGCGCGAGTGAATCTAGCTTCTGATCCCAGGGTATAGATTAGTGGAGTTCGCGTAACGTTCGTACCCGGAGACAGGATGAAGTATAAACTACTACGACTTTTTCCGAATGCCGTTGTAATCAATATATATTATCAAATTTCTGATTCATTAATTTGCTGACACTTTAGATTCGATATTGCTAGATTGGTTTCAATTGCATAATAAGACTTAAAGAATGATTTAATATAAGGGATTCCATACCTAAACGTCTTCTGTTGCACTTAATTGCCATTGTTAACCGGGTCTGTCTCGTTAACAAGTTTAAATAAAGTTAACAGGGATTATTATTATA
This sequence comes from Steromphala cineraria, assembly GCA_916613615.1. Taxonomy (NCBI): domain Eukaryota; kingdom Metazoa; phylum Mollusca; class Gastropoda; order Trochida; family Trochidae; genus Steromphala; species Steromphala cineraria. The sequence goes on from OU744730.1 coordinate 12,889,057, forward strand.
TATAGTATTATAAGACTCATAGATATATCGAGTGATATCACAATTTCTACATTTAAACGTGTTAAAAAAAGCCAAAAACTATCATGTATAAAATATGAGTCATCAATGTTGTTTAATCAAATGTAGCAGTTCTAAAACAAGTGTATCATCTTAGGTTAAGCCTTTCCCAAATCTTTCCCGCCTACCAATAAATCAAATGTGTTTAAACACAAATGCGAATATACATATATTGAGGTCCCTCTAAATTTTTTGCACATTAAAATGCTCATCAGCCCTTCTGTCAGAACACTCAATTGGAGCAAAATGTCTTTGATATGTTACTTCGATAATAAAGTCTATTCACAGAAAATTATCAGTTTCATGTAGTGTCAAACTTGCCATGAAAACTAAAACAATCAACAAATATAGGGTTATTGTATATTGATGGAAATAACATGAATTTTGAAGTTACTAAACACTTTTTTTAAATTACTGGGTAATCATTTACTTGGTCAAATATATCTTTTGAACTTAGAATTGTAAATGTTGTTACTTTCTGACCCTGATGCACGTTTATCTCTAGACATTAAGATCTCAGAGGGAAGATTATAGAGATATTGAATATCGAAAGAAAACGAAAAACAAACGGAAAACAAGAAAGAAAACGATATAATATTAAAAAATGTCAGATTATGAACATTATTCAATCAGGCAAAGAACTATACTTTAATATTGATATAAGGATCATTACTTAAGACATGACACACTGGAGCAGGTTTAATTCTGCTGTTTTTGAAAGAAAGTCAAAATGAATAGTCAATTCACCTTTTCCAGCAACAAGCATAACACTGCCAACACACTATCAATTTGTCTATACAACACAGTCTTGATGGTCATGTTCTGAAAGTCAAAGTTATACTCAGCATAAGGGGAATGAAACCGAGATTTTTAGAGATTGTACATAATGGTATGGCGGTAACATTCAAAGATGGTGCCGTTCAGTCCAATGTCGTTATTCATGTCAACGTCATTCAATCAGGATCAGCCTGACGTAAGGGCCTTGAGTATGTTGGCCAACAGCACATGGCATTGTTTATTTTCTACAGCGGAGATTAAGTCTGACTTTAAACATTCTGCAATCCTGGCAGCTTTAATAGTGGGTATAAAAAGAAGAACCTTAAGAATCTTTATGAAAATTCATGAGACGAGGAAAATCTGAAATGGTTCCCTTTTGAGGGTTTTGCTCTGCTTAACATTTAACCTCGTTTATCCAGACAATGATAAAAATTGACATTTTCGGTGTTTTTCCAACAAAAACTGTATATATTTACATAAAATTGATAGAATGGTGATAACAGATTGCATTTGTTATCAAAGTTGTTCTTTATTACACTAAAAACTATGATTACTTGATGTGACTGGATAACTGAAATCCCGACCTTACCCTATTCAATTAAAACACTTATTACTCAAAATGCTCAATGATGACAAAGTGTCATCATTCAGTTTCCTTTAGTACATACCTTAGGGGTTCAATATCTGCAAAAATAAATTCTATGGACGCACTTTCCCACCTAGGGTGAAAATCGGGGTTTGGCTGCCGGACTATAAGGACCTGCAGATATTGAAAAGTTTTGGCCCTTGTGAATAACTGTCGGTGTCGGGCCTACGGGCCTATAGGCCTACGTTTATTTCAAACACTGACCTTGCAACAAGTATTTGTATTGCAACTCCTTGTTTTCTGTCAATACATACTTGTTCAAATCTCTTTTAATCTGTTCATTACTTATTATTTGTCACTTATTTCTTGACTTGCACTCTTCTTTCATGTGATAAAACAGAAGTGTTCAGTACGTGAGATGGGTTGATGTGGTAACACAATAAGCACTGTAATTGTTGGTGCTTAGTTCAGTGCCAGTAACGAACTGAAAGTAGTTAAATGGTGAGACCATGACTTGACTAACAAACGAAAAAACCGAATATATCCAGCTTGATTCCTAATTACATTACAGTTGCCCTATTAAACCACACACCTGCCTCAACCTGACAATTTTGCACCTCTGACATGTTTTTAAGAAAAGAAAGAAATCTTACAACATATGTTTGTGTTCTTTTGAATAGGGTCCTTGTTAAGAGATGCTTAAAAGTGATTACGAAACAATTCAAATATTGAAAGATTTAAAACTGATATAATTTCTCTAATCAAGAGGACAGTTAAATTGTCAACCCATTTGAAAAAAATGGCTATCAAAGCATTGGTCGTTGTTGAATGCTTTGAAAATAAGATATTCAACTGTAATTAATTGGTCATTATACTTCTTCTCCGACGTGGTAACATATCTAACAACTGAATCATGGCAAGAAGGTATGTAGCAACAATTCAACTTTCCAAGCATGAACTGTTTTGTTGGCTTAGTTGAGGTCAAAGGTATTTTTTAAGAATATTTCTTCACTAGAGGTTCTGCCTGAACTTTAGAAAGAGCCTGAGTTAAGACAGAGGTTATCCAAATGCCAAACCACAGGTTATGTAAATGCCAGGATAGTGATTAAGATTCAGCGTCTCCAAAATATATGTCAAATCTTGAGTTTGAATGTTGTGTATTAAAACTCAGGTTTCATACTGTCTTGTCAAAACTGTTAGATTTGTGATCATAATTATTACAAAGTAGGTGATACCAATTAATAATTATCTCCCCTTTCTCAGAACGTCAAATTAGAATGATACTAGTGCAGGTAGGTATTGCCTTGAGAAGTGTCTAGGTGGTAGGTGTTCATAAGGGTATTGTTCTTTGAGAATTGTCTAAATGTCCATGAGGGTAATACCCTTTGAGAATTGTCCAGATGGCAATTGTCCATGAGGGGATTGTCCTTTGAACTGTAATTAATTGGTCATTATACTTCTTCTCCGACGTGGTAACATATCTAACAACTGAATCATGGCAAGAAGGTATGTAGCAACAATTCAACTTTCCAAGCATGAACTGTTTTGTTGGCTTAGTTGAGGTCAAAGGTATTTTTTAAGAATATTTCTTCACTAGAGGTTCTGCCTGAACTTTAGAAAGAGCCTGAGTTAAGACAGAGGTTATCCAAATGCCAGGATTGTTTTTAGATTCTCTTAAGCGTCTCCAAAATATATGTCAAATCTTGGGTGTGAAGGTTGTGTATTATAACTAAGGTTTCATACTGTCTTGTCAAAACTGTTAGATTTGTGATCATAATTATTACAAAGTAGGTGATACCAATTAATATTTCTCTCTCCTTCCTCAGAACGTCATGGTAGTGTTGATACTAGTGCAGGTGGGTATGGTCATTTGAGAATTGTCGAGGTGGCCATTGACCAAGAGGGTATTGTTCTTGGCAATTGTCCATAAAGGCAATGTCCTTGAGAATTTTCTGGGTGGCAATTGTCCAGAAAGACATTTTTCCTTTTGAATTGTCTGGATTGCTATTGTCTCGCTCACTAACACTGATCATCTGTATTAGTTATCTGACACTGTAGTATTTTATACACCAATTTAGAATAAGTACTGTCCCAACAAACCCATTGATAAATGGCTCCTGACACCGCCTTATTGAATGTATTTGTTTTGTCTACCCTTGAGACCCTTCTATCATAATGTGTTAGTCTACAGAGAGGGCATCAAAGCAATGTGATGTTGATAGATTGAGATTGCCACATAGTTGAGAGTCTCTTATTTTACTTCGTGATATATATTGTCTTTGTATACTCGTATTTGTGTACTGAGTGCATCCAAGCTTGTTTTTGAATGACGTTTTGTTTTCATTCAGGGATTTGTTCTATGTTGATAAATGAGGAGTTAGTGTTTTGTCGACTTAATATCTTCCATAATTTATTTTCTTGATATAAATAATATTCCTCTAATGAGAAAACACAACACGAGAGTGACATGAGCTTCTCACCTCTTGATATAGATTATCCATTGATTTTTTATTTTCTTCAGTATTTTGGAAGATAACTTCTACCAAAATTAACGTCATTATCATTAAAACAGATCGAGATTGTTGTTTCCAGAAATTCCCCTTATAAAACTACCTTGTAAGTTTTCTTAATACCAGTATCATTGAATTACCCATTATTGTTTATTAAAGGGGCAGTCGTTCGTCTTTTGAAGCATTATTTTGATAGTGTCCAAAATCTCAAAACAACCAATCACTCATATTCAGAGAACAAATTATAAAGATTCAAATTAAGTCCATTGGTTGCTAATTTTGTGTGAACACCTTTAATTTAATTGAGGAATAACTTAATTGTATGGCTGAACTTATATTATTTATTTGATTGATTACTGCTTCATTTAGTTAAATGTCTTTCAATTGAAACAATGTCTCTTATTTTCCTGACATCACCTCATTAACCCCCCCCCCCCCCTCCCTAAACACGTGCTACTGCCCCTTTAAGGTACATGTGTACCCTATGCACAAGTTTTGTAATTTGGTTGACGATATCTCTATACTAAGCCTTGATTAAAAGTAAAAAAGGGCAGATTCTTGCAAAGTTTACATATATTGAAAATAACAAAATGGTAAGAAGATTTAAAACGCAAATACATTTATATTGACACACATATCCCTTATGGACTTGCTGAACTTGAGCTGAAGGGTCTAAGCTTATCTATGTCATTGGTTTTCTAAGCCTGGTGAATATTTCCACATTTTTTTACATTAATGAACATGTAGGAGTCAGTGCGTACAAGATAATTACGTCTGTTATTTCTTTATCCCCGTTCTTAGGAGAGATAACATTTTTGATGATAAAGAACATTATACCTGCTGTGTGAAGATATATGGTTGAAAAAAAATACTTCTCCATATTGATGTTAGTGACTTATTAGATCTTTAAAAGAAAAAAACATAAGGTCATAATACACTTGACGCCCCCTAAACCCTTATACATGTAAGCTTTTGTCAGGTTTGACAATTACTTTATTGCAAAACGATTTCAAGAGGAATTGGTGAAAGACATATTACTAACTGGCTTTATTACCACTTTCTAGTCAGTTTTAAAGCCCTAGAAAATGGTTTGACGTCAGTCTTTCTAGGTACATACTATATTTTCTTGATGCTTCAGAAGACGTTAGATGCTAATGTCTTTTATGTTATTGACTACATTCATGGTTTTTTGTGACAGATTTAGATTATTAACTGTTTCAGTCAAGTTTCAATGTCACTTTCAGAAGAAAACTAAAATGGAACTGAACTTTCCAAAACAACTTTAGACCCAAAGACTTAAAAGCACAGTTTGCATTGATAATTTTCGGCATTAATTGCATGAAATGTGGATGATTAATTCTATTCTGCCTCGGTTTCCAATTTGTTTCAAATGATTTCAATGTTAAGAATATTTTCAAATAAGATCATGTAGAATTAATATTAAACCGAGCATTTCAGCTTGAAACTGTGTCAGCATCTATTGAAGAGTTATATAAACGTCACGACCTGTCAATCAGACATTGAGTTCATCCTTGCTCTCGTGACATCTAATTTAAGTTTGATTAAATTCTTGAAGTCGATTATTATTCTGATTATGTTCTTGAATGTTGACCTGAAACTAATTCACGTAACATCTTTGCGACTCTTTACCAAGTGCAATCCATTCAGTAATAAATAACGTCATTCAAAACATTTGTTTGCCCGAGTAGTTCTTCCCTTGAATTCATTTTTTTTTTCAAATTTATTGGAAAGTTTTAAAATGCTACCTGTCAAATAGCTCATAGCTGTACTTTAAATTGGTCCTTGCTGACTTTAAAGCTTTGAAGCTTTGTCAATTACAGTTTAAGCAACGTCGATACACATATAGACTTAATATAAAAAAAAACAATAAAAGACAAATAATGAAATCAGAACCTTCCCCTGGTAATACTCTTTATCCTGTTCTATCATCATGTTTTATAAACACATGTATTGACAGATATGCTAAACAACATTTTAAATTCAAAACTTATTTCAAGATATTTCTTTCTCTCTCTGATTTCTGTCAAAATTGAAAGTTAAGCCCCGCAAAATATCTGATGAAGTAATTCAAATATGTTTTGTTTCATTTCACTTCAAATCCTAGGCTGTCGACAAAAATATTAGGGAAGCAACTGTTTGTAATCTTACCACAAAAGGAAAAAACAGTCACTTTAAATTCAAATTGAACTCTTGAAAGTTTTCATTTCTGAAAAGCAATATGTTATTAGCTATGACAGAGGTTGCCATGAGAATCCTTTCCAAGGACACCTTTGTTTTCTTTCTTACAACAGCATGACTAATTGGTAACACAATATCTATCAATTTCTCAAGCATTTTGTCAACAGATGATTAATTCCCACGTCATAGAGACACCAATCTTTCTTATATGAGACTGATCCTGTGAAAGCAATCATTCATACTCAGTAACAGTTCATAATGCAACATTAACACGACATTTCTTAACAATGATTGTGAAGTTCCTGTAAATGAAAGCTTATGATTCAAGTACTACTTAACTGATTAATCTTTATTCATTTTTAATAATTTAAGAAACATTTACTAACCGAAGACTGAAAGTTAAATAATTAAACATCTGTGTTATGCCTTTCACAAATTATTTTGAACTCAATATGGATATATCTTGTGTTTTTGTTTTGTTTTGTTATTTTCATGTAATACCAGTTACGTATGTTGTTGTTGTTGCTGGTGCTGCTGTTTTTTATCATCGACTTGTGTTTGGTTAGTTATAATCATGCATGTTACAGGTATTGCCTTATCAAAAGGTTCGGATATTATTATTTTAAAAAGTGGTTACAAATGCAGAATACTTATATTGGTTGACAATCTATTTTCATGTTTTCTTAAAGGCTTTTCGTCTGACTATGTACCATGTTTTATGTATGCAATAAAATATTGGTAATAATTATTCCTGAAGCATGATTTCAGTATGATCTTGATTCCACAAGCGGTGTCTGCTGTGGAACATACTTTTGGATGATAAATATATCTGTTACCCTGTACTTGGCGATATATTCCAAAATATATTATTCAAATCTGATCTACTTTTAGAATTACAGCTTTTGTTCCTTTTTACAGTTAGATACCTAATGATTTTAAGTTGTAAGATTTCTAGTTTTCACCGCCCAAAACTTGACTTTCGTACACATTGAACCTCAATTTTCAACAGCTTAATATAACTACTCCATCTACAAGATTCTGATTATGTCCTTGTCACTTACCTGATCGAATACAGTGGCTGAGCCCGAAGGAGAAAAACAACGACATTCTCTTTCCGGTTGCAACGACAAATCATGAATGATTCATCACAGGTTATAAGGAATCTGATATCTGATATATATCTGATTGATATTTCAAGATATTGATACAACAGGTACAATCGCGGTGGCAGTGTAGTCCATATTGACCATGACAATTTATACTTCCCAATGATATCTAATAAACAATCTAGAAAAAATGCAAATATCAACTCTGAAACCAGATGTGTCCATTGTTGAAGATTTGCCATACTACTAACATTACAACACATAGATCGTTGATATTAAACTTTAAAACAAAGTTATTAGTTATTTTATTCAAATTGTATTTCCTTTGGTGTTTTTTAATACTGCATATAACTTAAAAGCACTTGGGATGTTTGATCTTTGCATCTAAGTTGGTATATTTTGTCACAGACTTCCCAAGAGTAAATTGTTTATGCAATCGGTGTCTGAGAGGGGTCCTAGATGCAAAAGAATGACGACTTTTTATCCATCTAGATTCTGAAGACATTCAACTCTTCTGCCTTACATCTGGAATGTCTGCCCAAATGTTTTAGAATCTCCGCAATGATCACGAATATGGGGCATTTATTTGCACCCTGTGGCTTGGCGAATTTATGCATTTAATGCTGTTATCAAACCGAAATTTTACAACCTCACATTTATAATAGCAGCAAAAAAAACAATGATCTTAGGATATCAATTGTTGCAAATGGTTGGACTTATGTCAGAATGTAGTAGTTACCATAGAACTATACTAGGTCACGAAATTAAACCCCTCTATAAGAGACTGCAAGAGATGCTAGAATTAAAATTTTTACAAGTATTATGGATTTTGATTTGATTGGTAGTGCCCTCCTTTAAAGGTCTATTTTAGATAAGATAACGTCATTTTTTTAAAATTGAATTTTACTTTGAACATTATAAAGCCAGTATCAACATTGTTTATCTCCCATTTATACATCATTATTACCACTATTACCACGTCTCTTATGTATATATATAAATATGAACAGAGGTCATGTAACAGGGCGATAAATGAATCATGTCTATGTGATATCCAGCATTAGAACAGAGGACAAAAGTATCTGATTCAAGATGAGGAACACGGTGTCTGTGTGAAAGATGCCAAGCAATCAGAATCACATTTATCATCAGAAAAACATTTTGATCAAAAAGAAGAACTAGTCAAATGGTTTCATGCAGACAATGCTTTATCTACGAGGACAACATCTTTCATCAAAAGAGATACAATAAATCATATCTGATGATTTCACTCAATCAACATTATTTCTATTTGATGTGTACACTGAGGACTAGCACATGGTGATAGAGGAGCTTCAGGGGACAACACAACAAACACATCCATTAAGGTTATGCCAGGAGACATCTACTCTTCCTTTGTTGGCGTCATGATTGTACTTGTTTTATAAAGGGATGTATCCTTCCATACTGCTAGTTATCAAATACAGAACATGCGTGCATATTTCCTACAAAAACCTTTATAAAGATCTCAAGTAGACGAGTTTTGGTTGCAATTAGAGTAAATATTTTGCATCATTACAATTACATTTCCTGTTAAATATTTTCTCAAAGCAAGGCACTCTTTTCATGTACATTATTACATTTAAAATCTACATTACAAGTACCAACCACTGTATTTGTTCTCTATATTTGTATTTGATGCTTTGCATCAGATTCCCATTTGTACAGCTGGGTGAACTGAGTTGGATAAGGTGCCTTGACAGGGGCAGCAGAGTGAAGAACCCAGGTAGGTTGTTCTGTCTACATCTTGATTCTAACACATATAGTATGGTGTGCATGCTATGAGAGTTTTCTGATTGTAAGACCTATGTTCCATTTTTTTTATTTTTTTTTTATTTTTTTTTTCATTTTTTATTTTTCCCCATTTTACAAGTTGTGTCTCCGGTACATATATGTAGCATGTCTATATATACAGTCAACAACAACAACAACAACACAAAAAGACATATTTGGTCATAATCATGAAACATGAATCAATCTTTAAACAAAACATGGCAAGTCGACCAGAATTTGTAGAAGCTGTCGATTTTTGAGCTTATTATAGCAGAATATCTTGTTAAATTATAATATTTATTTAGCTCCTCTTGCAAAAATTGAAAGGTTGGCATTCTTGATGACGATTTATGGTAAAAAATTAAATTTTTAAATAGGATAAGTATCACGTTGATTGGATCGTTATTTTTATGACCAAAACCGAAAAGAATTTTTTCTTTAGAAAAGCTTAGATTTACTTCCAATTTTTCATTTAGCCAGTTTTCAATTTTTTTCTAAATAGGAGTAACCTTACAGTTATAAAATAGATGTGTGCTTGTCTCTAAAGAGCCAGAACAATAGCTGCATAGATTAGTTTCAGTGTAGTCCATCTTATATAGTCTAGAGTTTGTAGGTAGGAAATGGTGAAGGAGCTTGTATTGAAACCATTGCAAATTTGTATCCTTTGAACAGCGAAATGGAATATGATTGTAACATTGCCAGGAGCTGCGATCAATTTCATTTCCAAGTGTTGTATTCCATTTTACAGTGTGTTGGTTTTCGATTAGTTTTGTCTTAAGAAGAGATTTGTAGAAAGTTTGGCATCCAGTTTTATTTCTAGTGAGAAAATGTAACATGAATGGTTGTAAAGGGTTTTCAGTTTTCGTGAATGTTTCTAATTTAAACCCTTTTTGCTTTAAGAAAGTTTTAATTGAGTTTATCAGTCCAGATTATTTTAGATAGTTAGCGTTTACTTTGTATTTTTGTTCAAAAGAATCGTAAGACATAAATTTGCCCGAGTCGTCCAAAAGATCATTTATGAAAACAACACCCTTCGCTTGCCAATTCCGGTAAAAAATAGTTTTTCTGTCGATTAAAATATTTTGGTTAAACCAGATTAGTTGCGATGGTATCTTATTTGGTAAATCTGCTTCCCCTTTCCTTGATAGTAGGTCCCACCAAGCATTAAGAAGATCACAGTAGAACTTGTTACGAACAAGTGGGATGATAATGTTTCCAAGTTTGGACAATTATATTCAAAAATAGTAAAAGGTCCAATTTGTGGTAAATTCTCTGAAAATAGTGTGCAACCTTTCGAGTAGCTATTATAAAAACGCCTTATGACCGAAACGTTTTGAGCTTGAATTATTTCTTTTATATTTGGTGCATTGAGACCACCATCTTTTACACTACACATCAATTGATCTCGTTTAACTTTATCAGGTTTGTTTCCCCATATGAATCGGAAACATTTGGCTTGAAGGTCATTAATCAATTTGTCAGGTGGGTTCGGAAGAGCTGTGAAAAGGTGGTTCAGTTTCCGAAGAATGAGAGATTTTAATATGGTAATTCTACCAAGGGGTGTTAGTTTTCGAATAGACCATATTGACATGAGGGTTTCACATTTCCTTAATTTATCTTTATAGTTCAATTCAATCCTATTTTCTATGTCTACGTTAAACTTAATTCCTAAAAGATCAAATTCACTCTGATCCCAGTTTAAATTCCATTTATGACAGAGTTTCATTTTCGAACGTTTCTTTGAGCCAATCCAAATGATTCTAGTTTTATCAATATTGACTCTCAGTCCTGAAAAGCGAGCAAAAAAGGTTAAAACCTGTAGCACTGCTTGCAAGCTTCGTTCTGATCCATCTAGGGTACATGATGTATCATCCGCAAATTGGTTAAGAAGATATTCAACATTGCCTATTTGAATTCCTTTTATTTCATTATTATTGCGTAACAAAATTGCCAAAATTTCAACACAAAGTATGAAAAGATAGGGCGATAGTGGATCACCTTGGCGACAACCCCTGTAAATATCAAAGTTTGGTGACCCGAAACCATTTAACAATACACTTGATTTAATATTATTGTAAAAAACTCTTATCCACTGTTTGATAGATTCTCCAAAATTAAAAAAGGTCAGGGTTTTTTCTATGAAAAGCCAATCGACAGTATCAAAGGCCTTTTCGAAATCTATCAATAGGAGAAGTCCAGGAATTTGGTATGTATCAGTATAATCTATCAAATCATAAATCAGTCTAGTAATATCTCCGATATATCTGCCAGACATGAAGCCCTTTTGGTCTTCGTTTACCAATTGATCCAAAACAGATTTTATTCGTTTTGAGATAGCCATAGAACCTACTTTGTAAAATACTGATAAAAGTGAGATTGGACGCCAGTTTTTCATGAATTGTTTTGGTTTGTTTCCTTTTGGAATACATGTAATGAGACCTTGTTTTTGTGATACTGATAGTTCTCCATTCCTGTATCCATAATTTAAAGAACGAACAAAATATTTTCCAAGATCGAACCAAAAGAATTTTAGAAATTCCGCCGTAAATCCATCTGCCCCAGGGCTCTTATTGTTTTTCAAACATTTTAGAGCTACAAGAATTTCGCCTTCAGTAAGATCTCCTTCAAGTTTTGATGCAACATCGTTATCAAGTCTAGGCGAAGAATAATTCTTAAAAAGGTCTTCAAAGTCAATGTCAGATACATCATGTTTATTTTAAAGTTTTTGGTAGAATGATTGTACTTCTTTCTGAATATCATTTTGTGAGTCAAGTATACGTCCAGCGGAATCTTCTAGTCTAGAGAAAGATTTATTAAGAAAGTTTCTAGATTCTAAACTCAGGAAGAAAGATGTCGGTTTTTCGCCTTGATCTAGCCATACAGCTTTTTACCTAAGAATTGACCCTCGCGTTTTAGTTTCATAAAATTCTTCAAGTTCTATTCGAGTAGTGTTTATGTCAGTAATTATCTTTTCTTTAGTAGTTTCATTTTCACATTTATCAAGTTCAATTTCCTTTTCATGTAATGTATCGGAGAGATGTTTTTCTCTGTTAATTCGTTCTTTTTTAAGGAATGAAGAGTATTTAATTGTTTCTCCTCTAATAATCAGCAGGATTGTCTCAAATAGCAGTTGATCATCTATATTATATTCATCACTGTCAACTTTATATTGAGCAGTAGTTTCAGATATGATATGTTTCACTTTACTTACATATTTCTGATCTCTTAACAAAGAATTGTTAAACTTCCAAAATCCCTTTCCCCGTGATAAATCTGATAGTTTAAAAGTCAAAGATATCAAAGAGTGGTCTGTCTTAAAGCCTGGTTCAATCGCCGAGTCTATAATAGACGGTAACATATTATGGGATACGAGAAAGTAGTCTAGGCGTGCTTGTTTAAGTGGAGTGGGCTGTCGCCATGTGTATCGCCGCTCAAATGGGTTCATTTCTCGCCATGGGTCATAGAAATCTAAATCATCTTTAAGTTGTGAAATCTGTTCTCTAGCTTTAGGATTATTCATATGCTTATAATTGTAGGTATCAATGGCGAATTCTTGAATAACATTCCAGTCTCCACATAAGATCACATGACCACTATTTAGAGTTTTGATTATAAAAAGTCTGGGTCGTCATTGTTTGGGCCATACAAATTTACAATAGCAAGTTTATACTTGTCTAGTGTCATTTCTATTATTATCATATTACCTTCCTCATCTTTTGTTATCCCTTGTAATTCAAAATCAAGCCATTTAGAACATAGAAGTGCTACACCACGCGAATTACTTTTAAATGAACTAAAAAAGCAATTTTTGTTTCCCCACTCTTCTTGTATTGATTTTTCCATGTCTTCTGTAAAATGCACATCTTGAAGGCAATAAATTTGAGCTCTTTTGCGTTTTAAAAAAGTAAACAGTTCCTTACGTTTTTGTTTGTCATGTAAACCCCTACAATTCTGTGATACCAGTCTTAGTTTCTCAACCATTATCAATAAAAGTCAAATAGTTTAGCAAAATGGATTGTAGCAAGGTTTTCATGGTTTCTTTGTAAAAAGTATAAAGACACATCAAAGCTTTTGTTGGATACCGTATGGGATTAACCTTGTAAAAATGTACACGAAAGGTACAACTAGGAAAGGAGTTAAAACACAAAACATTTGATGGTTGTAGAAAACTACAAAAACCCGCAACCCACGGGTAATTAACATAATAAACTAAAACAAAACGTTACTCACAGTTTGAGATCCAAAAAGTATGCACATAAGTCCAAAAATGAAAACACAAAACACAAGCTGAAGAAGTATAACACAAACAGCGTGGCAGGAGTCACCCACGTGTTATAGTCGTGGACTCAGTCTCCCGCGCAAAGCGTGCGGAAAGCACGTGCGGTCGCAGTAATATGTTCGGGCAACTAATTGTCTAAGACTTGTAAGGCAAATGTCAGAACAATGAAAAAAAAGAAGAATAAACCATTACGATTACAAATGCTTTTCAGTGCTCATAAAATGAAGTCAGTTCCGATAATAGTTTCATCACTTACGATCACACATTAGGAAATACTGAATGTTATGCAGAAAATGAAGTCCACCGTTGTAATAAGTGGTGAAAAACATAGTTGTGATAATTGAATAAGACAAAAACAACATGGAGTCATCTAACACGGGTAATGGTTGCTCTACTCGTACTTCTTCCATGGGGAGAGTGGAATCGATGGATCTCTGGTCTCCAAGACCACCTCGGTTCCTACCACTCGGACCCTAGTCCAGAGTTTGGTTGTTTCTCGGATTGTATTTGCTTGTCGACCAAGGATTGCCCGCTGCTTTTTCATCAATCCAGGTAGGTCGGTCTGTACACTATATATCCTGTCCCCTTTAACAACTTTCTGGACTCGTTCACGCTTTCCCGGTCGCTAATCTGGAGAAAGGTAGCGATTATACTACGGGGAGCAGAGGCGCGGTGTTCCCTTTGATACTCAGATTTTGGCAAGCGATGTGCAACTTTAAAAAACATGTCGTTGACTCGTTGTTCACTGAAGTTTAGACGTTGTATAAAAAAGTTTCGAATCACTCGCTCAGAATTTTCCTCTGGTTCCTCGGGTATACCATAGAACAGGAGATTTGTCCTCCTGTCATGAATGTCCTTAAGAACAACTTGCCTTTTTAAGGTTTCGTAGGCCTGTTTGAAGTCCTGAACTTCCTCGCGGAGTGCCTTAATGTCGTCCGTGTGAGTTGCCACCACGTGGTCAGTTGCTGCAATTTGACACTTCATCTCTGTCAAATCACTTTTGATAGAATCCATAGAAGACTGTAACTTAGATTTGACGCCATTAATTAACTCCGCTAACCTTTTTTCTGACGCTTGAACAACCTCCTCTATCGTTGAACTTTGCCGCGTGCTTCGTTGTTCCGGCATTTTACACGTGTCACAAAAGTCCAACAAAAAGTTGAGAAATTTGGTTTCTTTTGATGCACAACTTAGTTTCGGTAGATGTTATAACTGTACCGATAATATAGTCACAGTTTAAAACGTTTTTGTACGTATTACATAAAAAACATATCGTGGGTTGCGAAGCTCAGTTGACTCACGTCCGACCTCGTTCCATGCGCAACCGGAAGTTCCATTTTTGACGTAATATAACATAATATTATTAGAAGAACAGGTCAGCAGAGGATTTCACCTTCAGTGTATATTATATGAAACATATTTTATAGACCACGTGTTACATCGTGAAACACTTTGTATGATTATGCCAGGACTTCTAGTTTTATTCACAACAACTAATTGCCATTTGTATGGTAACTCAAGGTGTATGAAATCAATGGAAAATGTTCTTTTCATTAATCAAAGATAATCATACTTTTAACGAGTCAATATTTGACCATAGTACACATCAATTACCGTTTGTAAACCTTACAGAGTGTAAGTAGAATGTAGTCTTAGTAAACCTAGTCTCAATATTATCCGTTTCACTCCTATACCGAGTCTAGAAAGACCTAGTTGAGGAGCGCGTCAGCCCACGTATAGAATTGACCAATCAGAACTCAGCTTACCAAGGCACAATAGTCTGCTTTCGCATGTAATAGTTGGAGGGTCATAGGTCGTAGAAAGGTTGGCTGACGCGACCCTCTACTAGACCTTTCTAGACTCAGTTTAGGAGTGAAACGGATAATATTGAGGCTAGGTTTACTTAGACTGAGTAGATTATGGATTAGTCTAGACTGAGATACACAAGGTTCTCCAGATAGAAGATGAATGGATGTGACACAGGGTGAGGAAGTGTTTACTCTTGTCCAAGTCATAAGTTAACTGCAAACCGGAGTATGAAGGACAAGGTCATTCGAGGAAAAGATAGAGATGACAGAGGTCAAAAGGTCGACATTTGTCCATTAGTTCATTAGTTTTATTGCAGTCATCTTGATATATTATTCATAAGTCAAGGTTCAGTCCTATTCCAAAACATTTTAATTCTACCATTTTGTTTAGTATTTGTAAATATCCTTATTTCACTAAAGACAGTACATAGTTGTTATGAATTAATGTAAATTAAGCAAATACATATCATAGTTTGATGTAAATTACAACGGATAAATTTTAGACAATCAGATATTACATCATCGTTTATTGAAAAAGGTCAAAACTGTTATGTATGTCAACCAAATCATTCTTAATAACAAAAACAAGAATACAAATAGTGATGTTTGTTGACACTATACGGATTAACAGAACGTGCTTGTACATGCGTGTATTTTTCTTATGAAAGTAAAGTAACCAGAAGTTAGCACAAGATTCAAGATTCACATTCGAATGTTGAATATTGAATATGGTGCTAACTTCAGGTACAAAAATCAACATTCGCGAATCTGAATCTGAAATTTAATTTCACATTCACATTCGAATCTGAATGTTGATTTTTTTTCAATATTCACATTCAAAATGAATCTTGAGTTTTTTCAATTTGGGCTTCAAATCATATCTTATAGACTCTACATACATGAACGAATGTTGAATCTGGAATTTATTTCCACATTTAGATTCGCTCTCGAACTGCCTCCGGGCTTAGATTTGACTACCGCGTAATACCCTGCTAAAAACACTGTCTCCCGATGAATGTGCGAGAAATCCAACATTCGCGAATCTGAATCTGAAATTAAATTTCACATTCACATTCGAATCTGAATGTTGATTTTTTTTCAACATTCACATTCAAAATGAATGTTGAGTTTTTTTTCCATTTGAGCTTTCAAATCCTATCAACATGAACTAATGTTGAATCTGGATTTGTTTCCCACCCATTCCCTTATTTGATTTTTAAAACCTTCATATCCAAAATATTTGTGAAAACAACGTGTTTGTAAATTTCGAAGACTTTAGTTTGATACCACATTTAATTACATTTTCTAAGCTTTATTTTGAATTCGCTGCTCATGCAGTTCTACAAATATTTTATAGTACTTATCATAGAATTCAATAAATATTTAGGATCGATGCAACAATTATCATATGAAGAGCTCCATCACAATGGGAACATGTAGAATAAAATTCTAAGATACTAATATTTTAGAGGGATTTAGGGATTTCTTATATGTTTGTTTTTTAAGATCAAAACCTTTATTGTAGTAAAACATGAAGTTAATTCCTTCCCTTTTTGCATAAAAATACTATTAAGTTTGTAACTTCGTCTTAATATATTGTATATGGATATTGATATTTGTAAATAGTTTATGTTGAAATTCTTAAATCGTTGAAATTCGGCAAAACATAAAATCATAATTCGCCTACACAATCTTCGCACGACAAAACGTAAATTCAATGATAAACAAACGATCTGAGAGACAGCACTGTCTGTTATACACAGCTGTGTCCCAATTTGCTCTACGGTGTCCGGCCACTTGAATACACATAACGCTTGAGTGCACTCTATACTCCGGTTGTTTAATGCGCTCGAATTTTTGACAGTGGGGAATGCAAAGATGAGCATAAGAACTTGATAGGACAATACAGATTCGTCAATGCTGACTGAGTCTATTATGTTCTAATTGAACCCTACAATTAGTGCTTGGGGCAATCGTTACGTGATTGGCAACACATGACTGACTTCCTAACTGTCAATCTAAACACACAACAATGTGTTGATTATATGAATTTATTGTTTTGTTCTTGTGTATAAATATATGTAACCTTCCATTTGTAATCATACTTGACAAGACCCACATAATGGTCGAAATGAATTCATCGTATTAAAGAAATTGATCCAGTCTGAACCATCTGATGTTTACGCTTTACCCATATACAACCTTTCTTCATGTGAGAAACCAACTCTCTTTTTAAAAAAAAAACAATCGAACCTCGTTTTTCCATTTTAAAATTCAACCTTTGCTTTAAATACTCTGCAAAAACTACAATTGATTTTCTGAGACGAGTACATAATTGTGATATTTAAATTATACATTTTTTTAATGTGACGTTATATAAACGTTCAGGGCAAAATGTAATTCCTTTAAAACAATAACTTAAAAAATTCTATTAAAGAGAATAGTGATGTTTAATGAAAAAAAATACGTGTCTGCTATTTTCGAATTTCAAGTTAACGGAACTACATTTTAGCGGAAGAAAATGGTTTCTTAATCATAATTATTTAAAATACTTCTGGAAATTCTCATTCTTGAAAATAATAGTCGATTTAAAGGGGCAGTAGCACGTTTTAGGGGGAATATAAGGTGATGTCAGGAAAATGAAAATAAATGGTTCCAAATGAAAGACAATGTATGAAGACTACATGGAGCAGTAATAATTCAAATGTATAACGTAAGGTTCAGCCATGCGATTCCTTTTTCTTACAAAAATGAATTAAAGGTGTTCACACAAAAATGGCCGCCAATGGAATTTATGTAAATCCTCATACTTTGTCCTCTGACTATGTGTGATTGGCTTGTGTAATGTGATTGTTGACACTGTCAATACAATACATAAGGCATTTACTTACAATAATAAGTGCAATTTTTAAAATATAAAATTATCAAAAAACGTGCTACTGCCCCTTTAAGTAGATAATAATTAAACTGCCGAGCAAAAGAAAGTATAACACCCATTTTGAACTGGCATAAAAGATAAACTACAAATCGCATTTTCGTAAAAATAAAGTTTATTAGAGTCTCACGAATCATGATCATCACGATCAATAAAATTCATTAATAAAGTAAAGTTGGTAACAGAACAATGTCAGGTGTAACATGTCAGGGGTCACAAAATCAACAAAAGCACAAATAACCATTTTCCAGGAAGTCAAAATGCACATGTTACAGGCACAATAACTCAAGTAAAGTTTCTCAATATCTGGTATGGGCACCCCTGGCATCAATACAGGCAGTAATGCGCCTTCTCATGGACCATGTCAGCCGTCGTATGACGTCATTTGGAATCCTGTTCCACTCTTCAATCAAAGCCTGTTGCAGTTGTGCTCTGTTGACTGGCACATTATTTCTGCATCTTATTGCACGGTCAAGGTGATCCCAAAGGTGCTCGATGGGGTTTAAGTCTGGAGAACAAGCAGGCCATGGTAGAACTTGAACATTCTGCCTTTGAAGGTAGTCATTCACAAGACGAGCAACATGTGGCCTTGCATTGTCGTGTTGCAGGATGGTACCTTGGGGACGTTGACGCAAAAATGGTAGGGCTACTGGCCCCAAGATGTTATCTCTGTAGTACACAGCATTGATGTTGCCATGAACGATGTGTAATGGCGTCTTGTCCTGGCCGCAAATGCCACCCCAGACAGTGACTCCACCACCACCAAAAGGGTGGACCTCCTGTACACAATCGGATGCGTACCGTTCCCCACTCCGTCTGTAAATTCGTGTTCTGCCGTCTGCTTTGAATAGTGCAAATCGACTTTCGTCCGTGAACATGACTCTCTGCCACTCTCTGAGTTGCCAACGCCGAACTGTTCTGGCCCATCGCAATCTGTTTAGGCGATTTCGATGAGTCAACGCCACGCCACGTACCGGTCGCCGACATCTGATTCCTCCTGCACGTAGTCGTCTGGAGACAGACCATCGGCTGACATGATGATTCAACCCTGTCATAGCCGATGACGTCACAGTTAGGGTACGATTACGTAGGTGCAGCAAGCGTAAATATCGGTCCTCGCGGGGTGTCGTGACTCGTGGTCGACCTGATCTTGCCCTGTCCTTAGTGCTGCCAGTCTGTCTAACACGTTGTAACAACTTATTGATTGTTGTGGCCGTGCAATTAAACCTCATTGCAATATGGCGTTGCGATGCCCCCATTTGACTCATGCCTATGGCCCTCTCGCGCTGTTCCATCGTTAACCTGGCCATTTTCAAGGTGTGTTTCCATTAGCTGTATGTTACACGTACACATTAACTGTCAGTGAGGTCACTAACGATGCACAATGTTGTAGCTGCACGTGCAAAACGTGTTTTTCGATATTATGGGGACATCCGCACATTTGAACACTCAAGGTGTTGCACTTCATAAATTGTCACTCCAGTAGTCATGCACATATTATTGTATGTAAATTTCATTAAAACGTTCGTTGGTATTTGTTTGTTTGACATTATTAACTGTTAAACTTTCTTTAGCTCGGCAGTTTAGTTCAAGATTGGACATTCTATCTTGCAATTGCAAGTTGGAATGGCTGTCACTCGTCCCATTTCAAAATGGAATGGATTTCAAGATGGGACATAACAGTGTTTATATTTAGTATTGTATTCGAGGCATAACATATATTTACTTTAATATAATCAATTCGCGAACCAAATCAAATGAACCAAAGCCACACCTTATTCTGGTTAGCAAATTTGTAGAATTTTGAAGTAAACTTCAATATGTTATGTCTAAACAATAAGATTAAGATAACAAGTATATATAAAATAAAAAATACATTGTACTCTTATTTTATTAGGCTCAATAAATTTGATTAACTTTGATATAACTTTCTTATAACAGTAAAGTAATATGATGTGTTAATAAAACAAAAGAGTAGTTGAGAAAATCCCACCGTAATGCACATAGGTTTAAACGTTCTGATAAGCAAATATGTAGCAATTTGGATTAATCACTTTAATATAAATGTTCATGTTTTTCTTTGGTAAATTTACGCCACAGACCATTCACATGTAAGTGCAAGTGCGAGCATGCATTTTCCAACCAAACCATTCAGGGACCACTTTTCTCTGTTTTAAAATGGGCATGAAATGTACATACTCGTAAAATCATCACATAAATGAATTGCTACAATCTAATGGTTGCAAACGACTTGGTCATCTTCATTGAAAAGATAATAATTAATTCTGTCATAACAAAATACATCAATTAATTATGAAAGTAAACATTATTTTGTCTCAATGTAATAACTCTTGAGATCATAATAATTTAATACTTAATAATTCTTCGGAAAAACGTTCGTCGGTATATCTGATCTAATCAATATTATCATATATACATTATGTTATTTATGCATAGGTATGCAGTTATCAAGCAAATTATGTAATACTAACCAATGTTTGGTCAAAGTTAATGTAAGTCGTTTACGTGTATCATATACATTACATTCATCTTCCCGATGCAACGGATTTAAAGGGTCGAATAGTTCAATGATTTGTGTTTATAATGAACCAATGATCGTGTTCTTAATGGCAAAGGTGAGGATTCATAATTGAATTTAAACATATTTTATTCACAAAGAATAAATTCATGGACAAGTTATCATAACTTAAATCATCTCCCTCTCCTTAAAGGGGCAGTAGCACGTTTATTGACAATTTTATATTTTCAATTTTTCACTGATAATTGTACGTTAATGTTAAATATATTACATTGATAGTGTCAAAAATCTCATTACACAAACCAATCATCCATAGTCAGAGAACAAATAATAAAGATTCACTTAAAATCCATTGGCAGCCATTTTTGTGTGAACACCTTTAATTCATTTTGCGTAAGAAAATATATCGTATGGCTTAACTTTACATTATATATTTGACTTATTACTGCTTCATTCAGTTTAAATACATTGTCTTTAGATTGGAACCATTTATTTTAATTTTCCTGACATCACCTAATATTCCCCCTTAAAACGTGCTACTGCCCCTTTAATATATACACGTTGGAGTTGTATCGTGTACAAAAGGTATCTACAACATTATAAAGGCATATTGCTATTTAGAATGGATAAAACGTGATTAACCAACGCGTCTTGTTTTTGAAATGATACTGTTATGCTACATAAACTTGATTAATTGCAACATGAGGACAATCCACAAACACCTGCACAAAGTTTGATTGATCTACCTCTAACGGTTTTCGAGATATGTACCTGGACGAAAGGACAGAATAACTGCTATATACCCCCGATTTCTTCGTAACGGGGGTGTATAAAGCTTATGATAACATAATTATAACTGAATCATCCATTGATGTAAAATTGAAAATGTTATAAACACTGAACAGTTTATAAACATCTGTTCAAGCATTGAAACATCTATTTCGGAATCCCATGTTAATATCGTTTTTAAAAAAAAAATGAATTTTAGACAAAGGTATTAACCCCTGGGGAACAGGACATATATATTCATCCTGATCTATTACAAGTTCTTATGCTCATCTTTGCATTCCCCACTGTCAAAAATTCGAGCGCATTAAACACCCGGAGTATAGAGTGCACTCAAGCGTTATGTGTATTCAAGTGGCCGGACACCATAGAGCAAATTGGGACACACCTGTGTATAACAGACAGTGCTGTCTCTCAGATCGTTTGTTTATCATTGAATTTACGTTTTGTCGTGCGAAGATTGTGTAGGCGAATTAAGATTTTATGTTTTGCCGAATTTCAACGATTTAAGAATTTCAACATGAACTATTTACAAATATCAATATCCATATACAATATATTAAGACGAAGTTACAAACTTAATAGTATTTTTATGCAAAAAGGGAAGGAATTAACTTCATGTTTTACTACAATAAAGGTTTTGATCTTAAAAAACAAACATATAAGAAATCTCTAAATCCCTCTAAAATATTAGTATCTTAGAATTTTATTCTACATGTTCCCATTGTAATGGAGCTCTCCATATGATAATTGTTACATCGATCCTAAATATTTATTGAATTCTATGATAAGTACTATAAAATATTGGTAGAACTGCATGAACAGCGAATTCAAAATAAAGCTTAGAAAATGTAAATAAATGTGGTATCATACTAAAGTCTTCGAAATTTACGAACACGTTGTTTGCACAAATATTTCAGATTCAGATTCGCGAATATTGAGTCTATAAGATATGATTTGAAAGCCCAAGTTGAAAAAACTCAAGATTCATTTTGAATGTGAATGTTGAAAAAAAAATCAACATTCAGATTCGAATGTGAATGTGAAATTTAATTTCAGATTCAGATTCGCGAATATTGAGTCTATAAGATATGATTTGAAAGCCCAAATTGAAAAAACTCAAGATTCATTTTAAATGTAAATGTTGAAAAAAAATCAACAATCAGATTCGAATGTGAATGTGAAATTTAATTTCAGATTCAGATTCGCGAATATTGAGTCTATAAGATATGATTTGAAAGCCCAAATTGAAAAAACTCAAGATTCATTTTGAATGTGAATGTTGAAAAAAAATCAACATTCAGATTCGAATGTGAATGTGAAATTTAATTTCAGATTCAGATTCGCGAATATTGAGTCTATAAGATATGATTTGAAAGCCCAAATTGAAAAAACTCAAGATTCATTTTGAATGTGAATGTTGAAAAAAAATCAACATTCAGATTCGAATGTGAATGTGAAATTTAATTTCAGATTCAGATTCGCGAATATTGAGTCTATAAGATGTGATTTGAAAGCCCAAATTGAAAAAACTCAAGATTCATTTTGAATGTGAATGTTGAAAAAAAATCAACATTCAGATTCAAATGTGAATGTGAAATTTAATTTCAGATTCAGATTCGCGAATATTGAGTCTATAAGATATGATTTGAAAGCCCAAATTGAAAAAACTCAAGATTCATTTTGAATGTGAATGTTGAAAAAAAATCAACATTCAGATTCGAATGTGAATGTGAAATTTAATTTCAGATTCAGATTCGCGAATATTGAGTCTATAAGATATGATTTGAAAGCCCAAATTGAAAAAACTCAAGATTCATTTTGAATGTGAATGTTGAAAAAAAATCAACATTCAGATTCGAATGTGAATGTGAAATTTAATTTCAGATTCAGATTCGCGAATATTGAGTCTATAAGATATGATTTGAAAGCCCAAATTGAAAAAACTCAAGATTCATTTTGAATGTGAATGTTGAAAAAAAATCAACATTCAGATTCGAATATGAATGTGAAATTTAATTTCAGATTCAGATTAGCGAATATTGAGTCTATAAGATATGATTTAAAAGCCCAAATTGAAAAAACTCAAGATTCATTTTGAATGTGAATGTTGAAAAAAAATCAACATTCAGATTCGAATGTGAATGTGAAATTTAATTTCAGATTCAGATTCGCGAATATTGAGTCTATAAGATATGATTTGAAAGCCCAAATTGAAAAAACTCAAGATTCATTTTGAATGTGAATGTTGAAAAAAAATCAACATTCAGATTCGAATGTGAATGTGAAATTTAATTTCAGATTCAGATTCGCGAATATTGAGTCTATAAGATATGATTTGAAAGCCCAAATTGAAAAAACTCAAGATTCATTTTGAATGTGAATGTTGAAAAAAAATCAACATTCAGATTCGAATGTGAATGTGAAATTTAATTTCAGATTCAGATTCGCGAATATTGAGTCTATAAGATATGATTTGAAAGCCCAAATTGAAAAAACTCAAGATTCATTTTAAATGTAAATGTTGAAAAAAAATCAACAATCAGATTCGAATGTGAATGTGAAATTTAATTTCAGATTCAGATTCGCGAATATTAAGTCTATAAGATATGATTTGAAAGCCCAAATTGAAAAAACTCAAGATTCATTTTGAATGTGAATGTTGAAAAAAAATCAACATTCAGATTCGAATGTGAATGTGAAATTTAATTTCGGATTCAGATTCGCGAATATTGAGTCTATAAGATATGATTTGAAAGCCCAAATTGAAAAAACTCAAGATTCATTTTGAATGTGAATGTTGAAAAAAAATCAACATTCAGATTCGAATATGAATGTGAAATTTAATTTCAGATTCAGATTAGCGAATATTGAGTCTATAAGATATGATTTAAAAGCCCAAATTGAAAAAACTCAAGATTCATTTTGAATGTGAATGTTGAAAAAAAATCAACATTCAGATTCGAATGTGAATGTGAAATTTAATTTCAGATTCAGATTCGCGAATATTGAGTCTATAAGATATAATTTGAAAGCCCAAATTGAAAAATCTCAAGATTTATTTTGAATGTGAATGTTGAAAAAAAATCAACATTCAGATTCGAATGTGAATGTGAAATTTAATTTCAGATTCAGATTCGCGAATATTGAGTCTATAAGATATGATTTGAAAGCCCAAATTGAAAAAACTCAAGATTCATTTTAAATGTAAATGTTGAAAAAAAATCAACAATCAGATTCGAATGTGAATGTGAAATTTAATTTCAGATTCAGATTCGCGAATATTGAGTCTATAAGATATGATTTGAAAGCCCAAATTGAAAAAACTCAAGATTCATTTTGAATGTGAATGTTGAAAAAAAATCAACAATCAGATTCGAATGTGAATGTGAAATTTAATTTCAGATTCAGATTCGCGAATATTGAGTCTATAAGATATGATTTGAAAGCCCAAATTGAAAAAACTCAAGATTTATTTTAAATGTGAATGTTGAAAAAAAATCAACATTCAGATTCGAATGTGAATGTGAAATTTAATTTCAGATTCAGATTCGCGAATATTGAGTCTATAAGATATGATTTGAAAGCCCAAATTGAAAAAACTCAAGATTCATTTTGAATGTGAATGTTGAAAAAAAAATCAACATTCAGATTCGAATGTGAATGTGAAATTTAATTTCAGATTCAGATTCGCGAATATTGAGTCTATAAGATAGGATTTGAAAGCCCAAATTGAAAAAACTCAAGATTCATTTTGAATGTGAATGTTGAAAAAAAATCAACATTCAGATTCGAATGTGAATGTGAAATTTAATTTCAGATTCAGATTCGCGAATATTGAGTCTATAAGATATGATTTGAAAGCCCAAATTGAAAAAACTCAAGATTCATTTTAAATGTAAATGTTGAAAAAAAATCAACAATCAGATTCGAATGTGAATGTGAAATTTAATTTCAGATTCAGATTCGCGAATATTGAGTCTATAAGATATGATTTGAAAGCCCAAATTGAAAAAACTCAAGATTCATTTTGAATGTGAATGTTGAAAAAAAATCAACATTCAGATTCGAATGTGAATGTGAAATTTAATTTCAGATTCAGATTCGCGAATATTGAGTCTATAAGATATGATTTGAAAGCCCAAATTGAAAAAACTCAAGATTCATTTTGAATGTGAATGTTGAAAAAAAATCAACATTCAGATTCGAATGTGAATGTGAAATTTAATTTCAGATTCAGATTCGCGAATATTGAGTCTATAAGATATGATTTGAAAGCCCAAATTGAAAAAACTCAAGATTCATTTTGAATGTGAATGTTGAAAAAAAATCAACATTCAGATTCAAATGTGAATGTGAAATTTAATTTCAGATTCAGATTCGCGAATATTGAGTCTATAAGATATGATTTGAAAGCCCAAATTGAAAAAACTCAAGATTCATTTTGAATGTGAATGTTGAAAAAAAATCAACATTCAGATTCGAATGTGAATGTGAAATTTAATTTCAGATTCAGATTCGCGAATATTGAGTCTATAAGATATGATTTGAAAGCCCAAATTGAAAAAACTCAAGATTCATTTTGAATGTGAATGTTGAAAAAAAATCAACATTCAGATTCGAATGTGAATGTGAAATTTAATTTCAGATTCAGATTCGCGAATATTGAGTCTATAAGATATGATTTGAAAGCCCAAATTGAAAAAACTCAAGATTCATTTTGAATGTGAATGTTGAAAAAAAATCAACATTCAGATTCGAATATGAATGTGAAATTTAATTTCAGATTCAGATTAGCGAATATTGAGTCTATAAGATATGATTTAAAAGCCCAAATTGAAAAAACTCAAGATTCATTTTGAATGTGAATGTTGAAAAAAAATCAACATTCAGATTCGAATGTGAATGTGAAATTTAATTTCAGATTCAGATTCGCGAATATTGAGTCTATAAGATATGATTTGAAAGCCCAAATTGAAAAAACTCAAGATTCATTTTGAATGTGAATGTTGAAAAAAAATCAACATTCAGATTCGAATGTGAATGTGAAATTTAATTTCAGATTCAGATTCGCGAATATTGAGTCTATAAGATATGATTTGAAAGCCCAAATTGAAAAAACTCAAGATTCATTTTGAATGTGAATGTTGAAAAAAAATCAACATTCAGATTCGAATGTGAATGTGAAATTTAATTTCAGATTCAGATTCGCGAATATTGAGTCTATAAGATATGATTTGAAAGCCCAAATTGAAAAAACTCAAGATTCATTTTAAATGTAAATGTTGAAAAAAAATCAACAATCAGATTCGAATGTGAATGTGAAATTTAATTTCAGATTCAGATTCGCGAATATTAAGTCTATAAGATATGATTTGAAAGCCCAAATTGAAAAAACTCAAGATTCATTTTGAATGTGAATGTTGAAAAAAAATCAACATTCAGATTCGAATGTGAATGTGAAATTTAATTTCAGATTCAGATTCGCGAATATTAAGTCTATAAGATATGATTTGAAAGCCCAAATTGAAAAAACTCAAGATTCATTTTGAATGTGAATGTTGAAAAAAAATCAACATTCAGATTCGAATATGAATGTGAAATTTAATTTCAGATTCAGATTAGCGAATATTGAGTCTATAAGATATGATTTAAAAGCCCAAATTGAAAAAACTCAAGATTCATTTTGAATGTGAATGTTGAAAAAAAATCAACATTCAGATTCGAATGTGAATGTGAAATTTAATTTCAGATTCAGATTCGCGAATATTGAGTCTATAAGATATGATTTGAAAGCCCAAATTGAAAAAACTCAAGATTCATTTTGAATGTGAATGTTGAAAAAAACATCAACATTCAGATTCGAATGTGAATGTGAAATTTAATTTCAGATTCAGATTCGCGAATATTGAGTCTATAAGATATGATTTGAAAGCCCAAATTGAAAAAACTCAAGATTCATTTTGAATGTGAATGTTGAAAAAAAATCAACATTCAGATTCGAATGTGAATGTGAAATTTAATTTCAGATTCAGATTCGCGAATATTGAGTCTATAAGATATGATTTGAAAGCCCAAATTGAAAAAACTCAAGATTCATTTTGAATGTGAATGTTGAAAAAAAAATCAACATTCAGATTCGAATGTGAATGTGAAATTTAATTTCAGATTCAGATTCGCGAATATTGAGTCTATAAGATATGATTTGAAAACCCAAATTGAAAAACTCAAGATTCATTTTGAATGTGAATGTTGAAAAAAAATCAACATTCAGATTCGAATGTGAATGTGAAATTTAATTTCAGATTCAGATTAGCGAATATTGAGTCTATAAGATATGATTTGAAAGCCCAAATTGAAAAAACTCAAGATTCATTTTGAATGTGAATGTTGAAAAAAAAATCAACATTCAGATTCGAATGTGAATGTGAAATTTAATTTCAGATTCAGATTCGCGAATATTGAGTCTATAAGATATGATTTGAAAGCCCAAATTGAAAAAACTCAAGATTCATTTTGAATGTGAATGTTGAAAAAAAAATCAACATTCAGATTCGAATGTGAATGTGAAATTTAATTTCAGATTCAGATTCGCGAATATTGAGTCTATAAGATATGATTTGAAAGCCCAAATTGAAAAAAACTCAAGATTCATTTTGAATGTGAATGTTGAAAAAAAAAATCAACATTCAGATTCGAATGTGAATGTGAAATTTAATTTCAGATTCAGATTCGCGAATATTGAGTCTATAAGATATGATTTGAAAGCCCAAATTGAAAAACTCAAGATTCATTTTGAATGTGAATGTTGAAAAAAAAATCAACATTCAGATTCGAATGTGAATGTGAAATTTAATTTCAGATTCAGATTCGCGAATATTGAGTCTATAAGATATGATTTGAAAGCCCAAATTGAAAAAACTCAAGATTCATTTTGAATGTGAATGTTGAAAAAAAATCAACATTCAGATTCGAATGTGAATGTGAAATTTAATTTCAGATTCAGATTCGCGAATATTGAGTCTATAAGATATGATTTGAAAGCCCAAATTGAAAAAACTCAAGATTCATTTTGAATGTGAATGTTGAAAAAAAATCAACATTCAGATTCGAATGTGAATGTGAAATTTAATTTCAGATTCAGATTCGCGAATATTGAGTCTATAAGATATGATTTGAAAGCCCAAATTGAAAAAACTCAAGATTCATTTTAAATGTAAATGTTGAAAAAAAATCAACAATCAGATTCGAATGTGAATGTGAAATTTAATTTCAGATTCAGATTCGCGAATATTAAGTCTATAAGATATGATTTGAAAGCCCAAATTGAAAAAACTCAAGATTCATTTTGAATGTGAATGTTGAAAAAAAATCAACATTCAGATTCGAATGTGAATGTGAAATTTAATTTCAGATTCAGATTCGCGAATATTAAGTCTATAAGATATGATTTGAAAGCCCAAATTGAAAAAACTCAAGATTCATTTTGAATGTGAATGTTGAAAAAAAATCAACATTCAGATTCGAATATGAATGTGAAATTTAATTTCAGATTCAGATTAGCGAATATTGAGTCTATAAGATATGATTTAAAAGCCCAAATTGAAAAAACTCAAGATTCATTTTGAATGTGAATGTTGAAAAAAAATCAACATTCAGATTCGAATGTGAATGTGAAATTTAATTTCAGATTCAGATTCGCGAATATTGAGTCTATAAGATATGATTTGAAAGCCCAAATTGAAAAAACTCAAGATTCATTTTGAATGTGAATGTTGAAAAAAACATCAACATTCAGATTCGAATGTGAATGTGAAATTTAATTTCAGATTCAGATTCGCGAATATTGAGTCTATAAGATATGATTTGAAAGCCCAAATTGAAAAAACTCAAGATTCATTTTGAATGTGAATGTTGAAAAAAAATCAACATTCAGATTCGAATGTGAATGTGAAATTTAATTTCAGATTCAGATTCGCGAATATTGAGTCTATAAGATATGATTTGAAAGCCCAAATTGAAAAAACTCAAGATTCATTTTGAATGTGAATGTTGAAAAAAAAATCAACATTCAGATTCGAATGTGAATGTGAAATTTAATTTCAGATTCAGATTCGCGAATATTAAGTCTATAAGATATGATTTGAAAACCCAAATTGAAAAACTCAAGATTCATTTTGAATGTGAATGTTGAAAAAAAATCAACATTCAGATTCGAATGTGAATGTGAAATTTAATTTCAGATTCAGATTAGCGAATATTGAGTCTATAAGATATGATTTGAAAGCCCAAATTGAAAAAACTCAAGATTCATTTTGAATGTGAATGTTGAAAAAAAAATCAACATTCAGATTCGAATGTGAATGTGAAATTTAATTTCAGATTCAGATTCGCGAATATTGAGTCTATAAGATATGATTTGAAAGCCCAAATTGAAAAAACTCAAGATTCATTTTGAATGTGAATGTTGAAAAAAAAATCAACATTCAGATTCGAATGTGAATGTGAAATTTAATTTCAGATTCAGATTCGCGAATATTGAGTCTATAAGATATGATTTGAAAGCCCAAATTGAAAAAAACTCAAGATTCATTTTGAATGTGAATGTTGAAAAAAAAAATCAACATTCAGATTCGAATGTGAATGTGAAATTTAATTTCAGATTCAGATTCGCGAATATTGAGTCTATAAGATATGATTTGAAAGCCCAAATTGAAAAACTCAAGATTCATTTTGAATGTGAATGTTGAAAAAAAAATCAACATTCAGATTCGAATGTGAATGTGAAATTTAATTTCAGATTCAGATTCGCGAATATTGAGTCTATAAGATATGATTTGAAAGCCCAAATTGAAAAAACTCAAGATTCATTTTGAATGTGAATGTTGAAAAAAAATCAACATTCAGATTCGAATGTGAATGTGAAATTTAATTTCAGATTCAGATTAGCGAATGTTGATTTTTGTACCTGAAGTTAGCACCATATTCAATATTCAACATTCGAATGTGAATGTTGAATCTTGAATCTTGTGCTAACTTCTGGTTGCTTGAGAAAGGTTGGTGTTTTTGGCAAATTTTATAATATTCTCTCATCAATGTATGGTAAGTTATCAGCTTATGTTAGAACATCCGATTGTCTCTCCAGTTATTTTAATTGCACTATAGGTACTAGGCAGGGTTGTGTCCTTAGTCCCCAGTTGTTTATTGGCTTTATTAATGAGTTAATGCAAAGTATGGAACAGTTCGGTGGTCGTGGTGTTTTAATTTCTCCTGATGTCGATAATTTATATGCTCTCATGTTTGCGGATGATGTGTCTTCAGTTGCAGATAGTGCTATTCAGCTGCAGAAGAAAATTTGTGGTCTTGAACATTTTTGTCAACTTACTGGTATGAAAGTAAACACAGATAAGACTAAAGTTATTGTTTTCAGGAATTGTGGTCCAAGTAGACAATACGAAAAGTGGTTTCTTAATGGACAAAGGCTAGAGGTTGTATCATATTATAGGTAAACTCATGTCCAAAAGAAACGATACCAAGTTTTCAAAGTCGTCCGAAACAAAACTCTATAACCTGACAGAGTCGAATTTAAGTGTGTCTTACAGGCATATATCTTGTGAAAAAGTATGCACATTTTCATTCTTCAGGAAAAGATACTTTTGATATTGTGTCTTTTCAAATGTACATGGAGTGCATAAATCGAAATTTCAAATTATTTTATGAACAGAACTTTTGTCATTTCACTTTAAAATTGATGAAGTTATGTTTATGTCAGAAAAAATGTTGTTGATATAATTCACTTTATTTGACATAAATTCGTTGACGCGTCACTGCACTAGAACGTTTTAAAAAAGCGAAAGTGTCCAATTTCTCTCTGCTATCTCGCCTAGTTAAGGAGATTCCAGATCGATGATTTTTTCAAATGCATGTTTCTCGCAAACATGAAAAGATAATGTTTCCAAAGTTTGCATAGACGTAAGTTGACAACTGAAGAAATGATATTACTATGTTTTAGTCTTATTAATCTGCAGTGGATTGAGTTATTTGGGGATTTGTATGGTATCGTTTCTTTTGGACATGAGTTTATTTGGGGATAGTGTTCACTCCTAGGCTAGTCTGGACTAAAGCTCAAACTACTTTAGCTTCTCAAGCAAATAAGGCCCTTATGGCAATACATAGGTATCAACAAAGAGTAGGCTATTTATCATGTGTGGATCTTTTCAGAATATTAGATGCTATGGTAAAACCTATTCTCTGTTATGGTTCAGAAATTTGGGGTGTCACTTACTGTAAAATCATTGAACAGATTCAGATAAAAATGTGTAAGTCTTTCTTAAAGGTAGGCAAAAATACTTGTAACAGTATGGTTCTTGGTGAGTGTGGCAGATTCCCTCTCCAACTAACTTATATGACAAGGGATATTACATTTTGTTGTAGACTTTTAACTCTTCCAAGCCAAAGATTATCTCATCAGTTTTATTTAATGCTAAAATCATTGGATGAATCTGGTCGCATTACATGGGCTTCTCATATAAAGAATGTTTTATTTAAGTTTGGGTTTGGTTTTGTTTGACTCTCGCAGGATATAGGAGATATTAATTGATATATTTCTGTTTTCAAACAAAGGTTGTCTGATAATCTCTCACAAATTTGGCATTCTTCCCTCCAAGATTCAACCACATGTTCTAATTATATGCTATTCAAATCCCTCCTTCATGTTGAGACATATCTTAGATTAGATATCCCTCCCAACTTAAGAAATTGTTTATCAAATTTTAGGTGTGGTAGATTTAAACTTGCCCTAGAGACTGGTAGATATAACAATATCTCATATGATTTAAGACTTTGCCCTATTTGTAAAAAACTATAATCTTAATTCAATTGAAGATGAAATACATGTTCTACTTTACTGTAAAGCTTATACAGATATAAGGAATATATTTCTTGATAGATATTTAAAAAACCATTGTCACAATATGCTTTTGCAAATCCTATGTCCTCAACAAATATAGAAATTATCAAAAATGTATGTCTATTTTTACATCAAGTAAGGAAAATTAGAAATTCAAATGTGTTTATGTAAGCTCATGCAAATAATCATTTTATGTATGTATTATGGGCCAATGGCCTTTTACTGAATAAAATGTCTGTCTGTCTGTCTGTTTCAGGTTAATGGATGGTGTTTGTAACGGCATTGGGTGTGTTTAGTCCAAAGTTTACAAAAGCTCTTTTCCTTTAGACAAATAAAAGAAGTTATTGTGAAATATATTTTTTTTTTGTAACGGTTATATCAATTTGAAAAGAATTACTCAATACTCTATGATCATCTTAGACACGTGAGATTGTCTGTCAGGAACATGCCAAGGGCCAATCTACTTTCAGCATCCAAGTGGCTGTCATCGTTTTTTCTTCATCAATTAATTTTCTTCTTAATCTGTCACTGCCTGTCGAAATTGTTCTTTTTACACTATAAAAAGAATAACGACTGAAGCATGTAGGCAATTAATTGTCTTTTTTAAAAATAAAGTTTACCAAATTACCTTCAGCAACTTCGAATTTGTGTCAAAAGTAGATGTATGATTTATTTCTTTATTGATTGAGTCTTTTCTAAATCTGACACTGAGGTTTTATATTTTATTGAAATGATTACCAATCTGCCTGTCGGAAACGTCTCTATTCGCTATAAAAAATACTGCCTAAAGTAAATTAAAAATCTTAAATGTTTCGTTAATAATTGCCATTTGCATATAACAGAAGTGATTTTTTTGGGAACAGCTTTTTTTTTATACACTTAAGGTAATTTAAGATGCTTCTTTGTAAATGATAACAAAAACGACTACAAAACCGCAAAGCCATATTTTTAAATCGCCATATACTGTATCAGTAAATATTCTCGTTTGGAAACTCAGCTTGCTGTCACATATTGTCAGTATTCTGACAACTCAATATTGCCAGAAGCTTGTGTAATTTAAAACACAGTAGGAGGTACATGTAAGACCTATATGATACACAGAGGTCAAGTTGAGACCTCCATAGCAACTCCTTCAATATAATTGGACTGAAACATTATCCACTTCCGTGTCTGGGCGCTAAATATATATCGTTTACGAAATCCTAGATTGCGTTTTCAACAGAGTTTATATGTTCCTTTCTAGATCACTGAGTTGCTGTGAACAGTGAGCAGGAACTTGTGAACAGTTAGTTCGAATTCAATAAGAAGAAAATGAGTTAATGAAGGATCAATTTCTTTGTTATAAACAAAAGTTTGGATATCATTCTTTATACCATTTTCAAGATTTATTTCTTTTTCTAAAATGCCCCCCAAGAAGGGTGATTATTTTCAACTGAATATAAAAATATGCTATGATGTCAATGTATCCAATTCCAATGCCTTTATATGGTTTATATACAAATCCGTGAAATTTAGAGATAGTTGTGAACTAACTGAAAACCTGAACCTTTTGTTGATGTACTTAGTCGTGAGGCTATTTAGTGTTGTATTTATCCCAGAATAGATTTCTATTATTTCTGATAAAACGTTAAAAAAAATTATTATCCACCGTAATGACAACAGGAACTCCTGCTATTTGAAAATTACAAAATTCCATCAGCCTCACAATGCCTGAAAAAATACAGATAACCAAAGAACACGGGAAGGACAGGCAACAGTTTATGTCTCATAACATATCCTGTGTAATTTGCCAGAGGATAATTATGTACAGAGAGATAACCTCAAAACCAAGATATACAAGCAATACCCATGCTGATCTTCTCTACATGAGCCTATTTACCTGTCTATTTCTTGTTTGTAATTTGTTTGTTTTGTTTTGGTTTTTTTTGTTCCGTTTTGTTGGCATTGCTTATTCCGATCGTTTCAATTTCGAAACATTTTTATGCTATATTTTTAATTTCCTTTTATTATACATACAGGGTAATATACAGAGAGACATAAACAATTATATATATACAGCTATATACCTTAAGTTTGTTCACTCACCTGCGTTTTCTAGTGCAAATTTCATGTAATTTGGAATGGCTTTGAGGCATCCTACCCTTATGTAAACGAAAGAAACAATGTTGAAATTTCAGAACATTAGTTAAGATTAACCTAACAGATAACTGTAACGAATTTGGCATGGCAACTGACCAGGAGTCAAAATTTCGACACTTTTTTTTAAATTTTCTTAATTTTCATAAGTAGTCAACAGCTTTAGATCTCAGTGATATTTAACTTACAAAATGTTCATGTAATATTTTAATCGAAATTTAACAAAATCTGAATTTTCCAAATACGACCCCATCTGTCAATTTAACCATGCCAAATATCGAAATTCAGCACCAGTGTCGAGCTGATCCCGAAATATGGTTTTGGAATGGTAATTTTACACATGGACAATATGATCCTTTGTAAGTGCTCCTGGGGTTATTTTATAAACGTCAAAACGCAACCCAAATAACGTGATATTTGCACTGACATACACAAGCAAGTGAACAAACTAAAGGTACGCAGGTATATACAACTGATATGTACATTTTCTTCTTACAGAAATCTTCCCAGTGCTTTCAAGTAAGATATGCAAAATATACCAGTCTTATGCAAAAATTATAATGAATGTGATCTTTTCTAGTGCATGATCGAGTTTATTGAATGGAAAACATTGAGTAGAAAATTTGCAAATTTGGAGTAATGAAATATTTTCATGTTGATATAGGAGACTTTTGATAATGGTAAATATGGATTATGACCTAAAAGTGATAAAAAGTTGATTGACGATTTGTGTATAAGCCATGACAGTCAATCTTCTCTTAATAACTGCCTATATATGTAGGACTCAGGACCCCCTTTCACAAAACCCTACGGTGAAAGTATGTCCTTATGGTAACCTTATGCCATGTTAAAGAATGGGAGGTACAAGGTCAGTTAAGGTTGCTTTGTGAAAGAAGGCCTAGATTCATGGCGGACCTTTAATCCGTGGTGGATTTCCAAATCCATGGCGAGTTTGATTGTTTGATTGTTTCGTGACATCATCTTTAGCAACGTCAATCAGGGATGATGTCATAATTTCAAACTGTTCAAGGCATAATCGCATTTCATTAAGAAGGCAAGATTCAGTAGCTGAAAACAATTCAGACGTTATTGCAGTTCGAGATAGCATACGTTTTTTTGATAATGGTATATTTCAATCAGTTCACTGATACATAAATGTAAGTTAATGCAAAATGCATTAATTGGACAGTGTCAAAAATCACATTACACAAGCCAATCCTCTATAGTCAAAGGATAAACTATAGAGATTCACATAAAATCCATTGGTGGCCATTTTGTGTGAACACCTATAATTAATTTTGTGTAAGAAAAGGGAATCGCATTACTATACATTACGTTACATATTGAATTAGTACTGCATAATTTAGTTTAAATACATTGTCTTTAAATTGGAACCACTAATTTTCATTTCCCTGATATCACCTTATATTCCCCATAAAAACGTGCTACTGCCCCTTTAAGCCTTGGGTTAATGTCAGCTCTCTTCTGTATTCTGTATCTATTGTAACTGTCTTCTTTATCCCTAAATTGCTAAATTCCTAAATGTTGCAAACCTTTTCACTTCATATTCATTTGAAGGCTTGGTATGAAAGGGAATTCAGGGTGTCGATTGAATTACTTATTGACCAATTGCAGAGTTATAATACAGTTAAGTACATGAAGCAAAGCACATAAATCAAACGTTTTAGCTCAATACTCAGCTGAAAATCTCTCTTAACAATTTGTATGAAATGTCATAAATTTTGATAGGTACGACAAGTTTCCATGCATTTGAAATCCGCCATGAATTTGGAAAGCCGCCACGGATTAGAAACATAAAGACTAAACACATATTCCTGATTTATTACACTCTCGTTAAAAATACTGCAGTTGTGAAACAATGACATGTTATTCAACACTGTTGTGAAACATTGCACGTGAAAGCGATCGCATCCGGAACTACTTTCCTGCTCTCGTATGACAAGTTATCAGTTGACGATGTCAAACAAAATTGCTATCAAAATCAATATTGTTCTCTGTCCAAACGAAAACAATACGAGATAAAAATAAAATTCTTTTTACAAACGTGTTTATCTGTTTATGATTAAATTGTGCGAGAAACAATACAAAGAATCAGAGATACCTCCACATTCATCTTCAAATGTAAACATGACCTCGAAATCAGGGTCAAGTCGCCATTCGATAGTAGATCTGGACAGGTCATCCCTTCCAAATTACGGTCGATTCTTGAAATGTCAGCGTCAGTATTTCAGAATTTCGATAAAGCAACCCAATTTTTGGTGATCTACCGTAAGCATTAGCAACGTTATCTTTATCGGCAACAAGTTCAAATTCGTCGAAACGCTAAAAAGTTTAAGAGTTATCTCCCTTGCAGCCCTAAGCTCCTAGCAGCGTTTTGCAACTCAACGTCGGGCTTGCCATTCAAAGCAGTGGATCTTTTTGTTTTAGAATAAAGATTAACTTTTAATTTGAAGACAGTATTCCCCAAACTATTCTCACCATGGATCACAAACAAGAACAGTGTTCCTCCCACTGATACTAGCTCACACATACTGAATCGCTCTTGAAAACGCACATTCCGATGACGTCACAATCACTTGCCATTCATTCACACAATCTAACGTTCATTCGCACAATTCAGCGACAGATAGGTTTGTTAACTCGCCAATTTGTGTTTGTATGAACTATAACACAACAATAATTGAATGAGAGTTTTCAATTTGCACTGTTCAAAATTAAAGCTGTTATTAACGGACTAACTCATGACCTCAAAGTCTAATGACACTAGAATTGTATTCCTACGCACAACTACGAAAATGGAGATTAAACATTATTTTCATTTTATATCAATAATTTAAAGAGTGTAATAAATAAAATACTAAACTCCGTCCAGTTTAATAACATATTTATGAAACTCGTGGATAGTATTGGAATTTAACTCGCTTTCGCTCGTTAAATACGAATACCATCCACTCGTTTCATAAATATGTTATTAAACTGGACGTCGTTTAGTTTTCTCTATATGTCTACTCTCCGTTGGATGAAAACATCCACTGTAGGAACCTGGATTAAAGAATTAATATAACCATAATTTACACAATATCATAAGAAACCCAATTACTATCTTAAAAACGTAAGTACCTCTAACATTGGTTTGGAAGATAAATGCTAATAAAACACCGATATTTTTTTTTTTACAAAAGCTAATTGTTTCTTTTAGATATATTTAGTATGATACTAATCATAGGAAAATGACATACATATTGCTTTCAGAAAACCTCCTAAAACCCGTAGGAAGAAATAATTTTCTTCTCACACGTCATGTGAATATCACAATTTATCATAAAATGGTGTAAGTAATGAAGTGGAGTGAATGATTTATCAGTGAGATGTATTGAACAAATGTATTGTTTAAAACTGAATTCAATGAAGTGAAATAGGAGTCATGAGTATTATGGTCGTGGCTAACCATCTCATAACCGGAGGCAACACATCAAATGTGTTCTTCCGGCCAGATCATTAACCCTGTACCATAGCCTTCTATTTAGTTTGGCAAGAAAATCAAAGAAATCAATGAATTCGTTCAAGTATAGACTTTCTAATTCCCAAACTAGTTCAGACAACTGTAAGAAGACATGTTGGTGTCATCTATACCAAGTTCAGAAACTAAGTTTTAGTTAAACTTATATCTACGTTGAGATAGAGACACACACAGAGACAGAGACGAATCAAAATGGATACTTTTCTATGATCAAAGGTCGCTGTTCAATCACAAAATCCACTTAATTCATGACATTTGACAACATTTGACCAGCGTTAGTCTTGAGTAAGCTAAACAATTGTTAGATTGTGTAGCCAAAAGTATATTATATATACTAGAATGAAAGCGTTTTGTTTGCTTATTTCATGAATTCAGTCAATTGTAGATAGTGTGACGTTGTAATCGATAATTTAATGATGTTGTAGGAATATTTCAGTTGAAAGTTTGATAAATATTATTCGTTCATGCTTAAAAAAGGAAATAACCCAAATCACAAATAGAAAAGATACAATTATATAACAGCCTATTGCATGGAAATTAGTAGTGAAGTAAACATTTCCTAAATCACGTTTAGAATGTGTTGTAAGAAGAACGAGATACATATCGTTCAACTGAGGTTAAACACGACACAACAAGAAAGACATCAAAAATTCTTTGAGTTCACTTCAGAAGTGCACTTTACATCAATCGATAATGAGGTTGTTTGAGAACTAGTGCACGCATATTCATTAAAGTTTAAAACAAACTTTATTTTTTGAATGTCTTCATTCAAACAAGAAGATTCCTGTCATCAACACCAACCGCAAACCTGTTTTCATTATAGTTACACAGATATTGTCAAAAATCAGAGTAAAAAATCTTCGAATAGTGCCACAATACAATTTCTTGTTATGATATTGAAACCCCATCAAGATATAGATTCCTTTAGTCATTCAGGAAATCTGGTTATCACAATTCTAAAAGAACAGAATTACAGATAATAATTTAACTCTTCTGGTGAACTAAGGTTGTGTGAATAAGTATTGGTAAACGAGCCTCAAACAGCTGAGCTGTGTGTCTGTTGATACGCCTCCATCTTTAAGCAGTATTGAAATGACATTGGAATGACAAGGAATATTTTTCATATTCCTTTTTTGGCTCAAATAAGAACTAAAATACCATTTGTCTTAAGTTCATCATGTTCTAACATATTGATTTTTAAGATGCTAAAATAATTGTATTTACTTGTTTTCAATGACAATAAAAAAAACAATGCATGAATATTACGAAATTGTCACTCTACTACCAGATTATTGTCTTTTATTCTGTGTCTGCTGTACTTAAAGGGGCAGTAGCACGTTTTAGGGGGAATATAAGTTTATGTCAGGAAAATTAAAATTAATGGTTCCAATTGAAAAACAATGTATTTACACTAAATGGAGCAGTAATAATTCAAATATATAGCGTAAAGTTAAGCCGCGCGATTCCTTTTTCTTACACAAAATGAATTAAAGGTGTTCACACAAAATGGTCGCCAATGGATTTTATGTGAATCTTCATACTTTGTCCTCTGACTATGAATGATTGGCTTGTGTAATGAGATTTTTGACATTGTCAAAATAATACATTTAGCATAAGCTTACAATTATCAGTGAAAATTTTGAAATATAAAATTATCAAAAAACGTGCAACTGCCCCTTAAAAGGAGAAAGATTAACGTATTTAAATAAATGTATGACAATTATATAGGAAATGTTCCTGACAGGTATGGGTTATTTGATATTGTTTTTGATTCGAATGCTTATATCCATGATTTTATACAACGTGAATGATTTGAAATATGTATTTCACAATAACTTTGAATTAGTCAAACTATTCTGATGTGCAAAAGCGTGATTTGTTCTGGCAATTTTGATACAAGATATCGCTCACTAGTAAGTGTTTAAAGTACTGTTCGATTAAAGCATCTAAACATTAAAATCAAATTTGACGAAGTTAGAGTGTCCTAATACAAAAGAATACCAAGTGAAACGTCACATTCTATCATTGATCTAAGCCACGATCAGTCTGCAGTCACAATTGTTAAATTGTTACATTGTTACACCTAGGTCGTGTTCTTACAAAACTGTTCAATATGAGAGTGCCTTAAGTCATAGCATCGTGTGTGTGTGGTAAAATATTAAAGAAGTGTGTCATATGACTTTTACTAAACAAGTGTGAATTTTTGTATTACCCGAGCGAGAGCGAATGTTATACATAAATTTGCACGAGTTTCATAAAAGTCATATGACACACTTCCGAGGGTAATAATTTCTTTATTACCAAGTCTATTCAATTTTAATCTCTTAGAATTATCCAAGAAAAGGGCCGCTTCCTTTGCGAGGGCCGGCTACAGTGACGTAACGAACAATTGTGTTATGACGTCACAGGCGAAAAATACGGAAACCCGTGCTACAACAATCGTTGCTAGGCAAAACTGATATGTGCACTAGTGCTTATATTGACAAATATGTCATCACTTATTTTTAACCATATGGATAATAATTTATATTATCATCCTTTTGGTGCATTAATATGATTGATATGATACTGTTAAATATCCTTCCAGAAACTCCATACGCGTACATCACTTACCTAGCTGAAAACTCATTTTGTTCCTGCTGCATATACATGTAGTGACTAAGCATCAGAGTTCTAGTGACAAGTGCCTTGGAGCAGTAACTGCAGGAAATCCATAACCTTATATCTTCAGAACTCAGCTGCAAATATATTTGTTCCTGCTGCATATGGTGATAAGGCCATCAGAGCTCTGTGAAAAACACCTTGGAGCAGTGACTGCAACTTGTTATGTAATTATAGAAATACTAAATGTTATTGTCATTGATTTTGAATTTGGAATGTTTCTTTACTTTCCAATGTCAAACAAAACACCAGGCCTGAAAATTGAATTTTTTAAATTATTGACATGTATGTGAAAGAGATCATCAGTGTCATCTTAGTATTGGAGATGAAACTGAGCACACGCCTTGGGTATGTGTCATTCAAAAGGTTACTTGGTTAACAGTTATCTTCATTTGATGGGAAAATAGTTGCTCTGATAGAGTAATTTTACTTTATAAACGTGTTTTTGAAGAGAAAACTTATTTGTCATTGTGTTATCATAACATATTCTGTACATTTAGTGATGTAAGTTCGCCTGAAACCCTGTCAGCAACAATCTGAGGTCCATCTACATTCTGCTACCATGTGTTACATTATCAATTAATTTTCTTCTTAATCCGTCACGGAAGTCTTCAGTTTTGCAAAAATGAGTCACTCTTCTATTCGTGGCGTCGCTGATACACTATAAGAATAATGCTTAAAGTAAGTTGATTTTTTTTTGATTTTTTCAAATTATCACCAAATAACCTTAAAAGACTTTGAATTATGTGTCCCAAGTGTATGTAGGATTTTTTCCGTTATCAATTAATTATCTAAATTAAATAAATATCTTTTGAAATAGAGTAACACTTTGTCTTTTGGAAACATCCTTTATACACTTGCCAATGATATGAAAAGATTATTTTTTTGGGATCAGATTTTTACTCATATTATTCAGCTAATTAAAGTCTGAAATGTTACATGGATATTTTACACTATATTTTTGAGACTGGGTATCTACATAAACTTTTCCTGATGAACAGCCTACTACATGCTTTTTTGAAAATAGTTTAGTTAATTATATGTCAAAGCAACCTAGAACTTCTTAACAAGTTGTATTCTTTCATGATGACATATTTCATTTTTAAAAACATCTTGTGAAACCATATTTAAACCCATATTATAAGTGTGTTTTAAAACTTTTGAAAGATCTTGTAGAAAAAATCAAAATCAAAAAATATTTTTTTACATTTTGACCACTGTCCACTGCATTGACCGGCCAAAACTGTTACAGTTAACTGTAATGAATAATATACAATTATGTTAAGGTACATTGAATATAACTTTATAAAGTTAAATTTCAATAAATCTGTTTCCCTTTCATAATGTTGTCATGCCTCCAAGACATCCTTGAATAAATGGTTATGTACTAAGATATACAAGTA
This sequence comes from Steromphala cineraria, assembly GCA_916613615.1. Taxonomy (NCBI): domain Eukaryota; kingdom Metazoa; phylum Mollusca; class Gastropoda; order Trochida; family Trochidae; genus Steromphala; species Steromphala cineraria. The sequence continues at coordinate 12,931,101 of OU744730.1, forward strand.
AGTGGCTACATTTTTGACAGATTGAATATCACCTGATCAACCCTATATAAAGGTAATGAAAAGATATATTATAAACCAGTAAAGGTGCTTCTTTGTAAATGATAACAAAAACGTCTTCTTTATTTTCAAATCGCCATATCAGTAAATATACTCGTTTGGAAACTCAGCTTGCTGTCACATATTGTTAGTATTCTGACAACTCAATATTGCCAGAAGCTTGTGTAATTTCAAACACAGTAGGAAGTAAGGCCTACATGCTACAAAGAGGTCAAGTTGAAACCTACATAAGACCGCCTGCAATACACCTGTACTGGAGCATAATGCTCTTCCTTGTCTGAATGCTAAATACGAATGTTGGTTGACTTTTTCACAGATTGTGTGTGTTTATTTCTGGATAACTGAGTGTTTAAGCAGCAACTTGTGAACATATAGCTCCAATAACAAGAACATGAGTTTTATGGACGATCCTATTTTGCTAAAGGCAATAGTGACGTTTCGGTATAGTTCCTTATACTGTTTTCAAATTTACAAATATCCTCCTCACCGTAGTCATATAATTACCCCTTAATTAACCACTCGATACAGTATAACACTGAAAACAGTAGCCATAATTACCCCTTAATTAACCACTCGATACAGTATAACGCTGAAAACAGTAGCCATAATTACCCCTTAATTAACCACTCGATACAGTATAACACTGAAAACAGTAGCCATAATTACCCCTTAATTAACCACTCGATACAGTATAACACTGAAAACAGTAGCCATATAATTACCCCTTAATTAACCACTCGATACAGTATAACACTGAAAACAGTAGCCATATAATTACCCCTTAATTAACCACTCGATACAGTATAACACTGAAAACAGTAGCCATTTAATTACCCCTTAATTAACCACTCGATACAGTATAAAACTGAAAACAGTAGCCTTATAATTACCCCTAAATTAACCACTCGATACAGTTTAACACTGAAAACAGTAGCCATATAATTACCCCTTAATTAACCACTCGATACAGTATAACACTGAAAACAGAAGTCATATAATTACCCCTTAATTAACCACTCGATACAGTATAACACTGAAAACAGTAGCCATATAATTACCCCTTAATTAACCACTCGATACAGTATAACACTGAAAACAGTAGCAATATAATTACCCCTTAATTAACCACTCGATACAGTATAACACTGAAAACAGTAGCCATATAATTACCCCTTAATTAACCACTCGATACAGTATAACACTGAAAACAGTAGCCAAATAATTACCCCTTAATTAACCACTCGATACAGTATAACACTGAAAACAGTAGCCATAATTACCCCTTAATTAACCACTCGATACAGTTTAACACTGAAAACAGTAGCCATATAATTACCCCTTAATTAACCAATCGATACAGTATAACACTGAAAACAGTAGCCATATAATTACCCCTTAATTAACCACTCGATACAGTATAACACTGAAAACAGTAGCCATATAATTACCCCTTAATTAACCACTCGATACAGTATAACACTGAAAACAGTAGCCATATAATTACCCCTTAATTAACCACTCGATACAGCATAACACTGAAAAAAGTAGCCATATAATTACCCCTTAATTAACCACTCGATACAGTATAACGCTGAAAACAGTAGCCATAATTACCCCTTAATTAACCAATCGATACAGTATAACACTGAAAACAGTAGCCATAATTACCCCTTAATTAACCACTCGATACAGTTTAACACTGAAAACAGTAGCCATATAATTACCCCTTAATTAACCACTCGATACAGTATAACACTGAAAACAGAAGTCATATAATTACCCCTTAATTAACCACTCGATACAGTATAACACGGAAAACAGTAGCCATATAATTACCCCTTAATTAACCACTCGATACAGTATAACACTGAAAACAGTAGCCATATAATTACCCCTTAATTAACCACTCGATACAGTATAACACTGAAAACAGTAGCCATATAATTACCCCTTAATTAACCACTCGATACAGTATAACACTGAAAACAGTAGCCATATAATTACCCCTTAATTAACCACTCGATACAGTATAACACTGAAAACAGTAGCCATAATTACCCCTTAATTAACCACTCGATACAGTATAACGCTGAAAACAGTAGCCATAATAACCCCTTAATTAACCACTCGATACAGTATAACACTGAAAACAGTAGCCATAATTACCCCTTAATTAACCACTCGATACAGTATAACACTGAAAACAGTAGGCATAATTACCCCTTAATTAACCACTCGATACAGTATAACACTGAAAACAGTAGGCATAATTACCCCTTAATTAACCACTCGATACAGTATAACACTGAAAACAGTAGCCATATAATTACCCCTTAATTAACCACTCGATACAGTATATCACTGAAAACAGTAGCCATATAATTACCCCTTAATTAACCACTCGATACAGTATAACACTGAAAACAGAAGTCATATAATTACCCCTTAATTAACCACTCGATACAGTATAACACGGAAAACAGTAGCCATATAATTACCCCTTAATTAACCACTCGATACAGTATAACACTGAAAACAGTAGCCATATAATTACCCCTTAATTAACCACTCGATACAGTATAACACTGAAAACAGTAGCCATAATTACCCCTTAATTAACCACTCGATACAGTTTAACACTGAAAACAGTAGCCATATAATTACCCCTTAATTAACCACTCGATACAGTATAACGCTGAAAACAGTAGCCATAATTACCCCTTAATTAACCACTCGATACAGTATAACACTGAAAACAGTAGCCATAATTACCCCTTAATTAACAACTCGATACAGTATAACACTGAAAACAGTAGCCATAATTACCCCTTAATTAACCACTCGATACAGTATAACACTGAAAACAGTAGCCATATAATTACCCCTTAATTAACCACTCGATACAGTATAACACTGAAAACAGTAGCCATATAATTACCCCTTAATTAACCACTCGATACAGTATAACACTGAAAACAGTAGCCATATAATTACCCCTTAATTAACCACTCGATACAGTATAACACTGAAAACAGTAGCCATATAATTACCCCTTAATTAACCACTCGATACAGTTTAACACTGAAAACAGTAGCCATATAATTACCCCTTAATTAACCACTCGATACAGTATAACACTGAAAACAGTAGCCATATAATTACCCCTTAATTAACCACTCGATACAGCATAACACTGAAAACAGTAGCCATATAATTACCCCTTAATTAACCACTCGATACAGTATAACGCTGAAAACAGTAGCCATAATTACCCCTTAATTAACCACTCGATACAGTATAACACTGAAAACAGTAGCCATAATTACCCCTTAATTAACCACTCGATACAGTATAACACTGAAAACAGTAGCCATAATTACCCCTTAATTAACCACTCGATACAGTATAACACTGAAAACAGTAGCCATATAATTACCGCTTAATTAACCACTCGATACAGTATAACACTGAAAACAGTAGCCATATAATTACCCCTTAATTAACCACTCGATACAGTATAACACTGAAAACAGTAGCCATATAATTACCCCTTAATTAACCACTCGATACAGTTTAACACTGAAAACAGTAGCCATATAATTACCCCTTAATTAACCACTCGATACAGTAAAACACGGAAAACAGTAGCCATATAATTACCCCTTAATTAACCACTCGATACAGTATAACACTGAAAACAGTAGCCATATAATTACCCCTTAATTAACCACTCGATACAGTATAACACTGAAAACAGTAGCCATATAATTACCCCTTAATTAACCATTTCCCCATGTTAAAATTGTCCAAATCCGAAATTTCAATATTTGAAGCCCTGTAAAAACCGGAAATGACTGTTCGCGATCGATGTTATTCTTGATTCTTGTAGACCTTATTCATGTCTAGCTCTCATGCAAAAATGATGAAATTCCACGGCTAGGTTTTTGAGCTATGAGCCCTTGAAGTTTACGATTTTTCGTTTTTGGTCAACTTTGAGAGGTCACAGTTTGAAAAGTATTAAAGCTAGGACTTTGAAAATTGTCTAAATTTGAAGAACTATGCTTCAGCTACATATTGTGCAAAGTTCAGTTCTCTGGTTCAAGTATCTTTCAGAGAAGAAGAGTTTCAAAGGTGGTAGGGGTCAGAAATGGTAAAAAATGCACTAAAAGCAAGATGGCGGCCAAGTCACGTGACCTAAATATTTTTTTTGATGGACTTTTTTCTTCAGCACGTCAAAGCGCATCTTCATGTGAAATTTCAAGTCTCTAAGTGGAATCTACATGTCTCTGGAAGTCCATTTCCGCTCAAAATGTGCAAGGTCGTACAGTAAATTCAAAATGGCGCCTAAACCACGTGACCTACCAAGTCGTCATGATTGCCCTTTTTCTTCCTCTGGTCAATGCGCATCTTCATGTGAAATTTCAAGTCTCTATGTTTATTTTGAAAATTTTGCCCATGTTAAAATTTTCCGAATCCGAAATTTCAATTTTTGAAGCCCTGTAAAAACCGGAAATGACTGTTCGCGATCGATTTTATTCTTGATTCTTGTAGACCTTATTCATGTCTAGCTCTCATGCAAAAATGATGAAATTCCACGGCTAGGTTTTTGAGCTATGAGCCCTTGAAGTTTGCGATTTTTCGTTTTCGGTCAACTTTGAAAGGTCACAGTGACCTAATTAAAAATGCTAGGAGTCTGAAAGTAGGAATTTTTAAAGAACAATGCTTAAGCTACAAACTGTGCAAATGTCAGCTCTCTAGTGCAAGTATCTTCAGAGGAGAAGATTCTCAAAGGTGGTAGGGGTCCGAAATGGTCAAAAATGCACTAAAAACAAGATGGCGACCAAGTCACGTGACTTAGAGATTTTTCATGATTGACTTTTTTCTTCCTCAGGTCAATGCGCATCTTCGAGTGAAATTTCAAGTCTGTAAGTGCATTTTGAAAAAATTTCCCATGTTAAAATTTAAAATTTGTAATGGCTGTAGACCGGAAACGGAAGTAGATATCCGGAAAAGGATTTCCATTGTATAGGGTTCAGCGCAGATGCTATCAGTGCTGTAAGTTTCATGCAAGTAGCTTCAGTCGTTAATGCGCTAGAGCTTCCACAAAATTGTGTAAATAATAATAATAAACAGGATAATAACAATAGGTCTTTGACTTTCGTCTGAAGACCTAATAATAATAACATACAAAATTTATATAGCGCCTTATTTGAAAATATATCACTCTAAGGCGCTTGACACAAATGTAGTCATTGTCTAGTTATGAATATATTGTTGGAATAGATGGGTTTTCACAGCTTTCTTGAACATGTCATATGAGCTGATGTTCCTCAGTTGCAATGGAAGTCTATTCCACAGATCTGCTGCTGCTTTGTTAAAGCATCTGCTCCCATATCCTGATGTACGAGTTCTAGGAACTGTTATCAGAGATTCAATTCCAGATCGTAGCGATCGTGATGGTTGATATGGATGTATCAGGTCTTGTAGATATGCCGGGGCAGTACCATGTAGAGCCTTGAAGGTATAGGTCAGTATTTTATGATCTCTTCGTGCATGTACAGGTAGCCAATGCAGATCTTTTAGAACTGGAGTGATATGTTCACTTTTGCGGGAGCGAGTTGTCAGGCGTGCAGCTCTGTTCTGGATAAGTTGTAGTCTGTCAAGAAGGTACTTTGGCAAAATACAAAATAAGGCGTTCCCGTAATCCAAACGGGAGACTACGAGAGACAAAACAAGTTTCCTACAGGTGTCATCACTGATATAGTTCCTGATTTTACCGATGTGTCTAATGTGATACAGGCAGGATTTGCAAATAGCGTTGATTTGCCTTTCCATGGTGAAGTCGCTGTCAAAAAAGACACCCAGATTTTTCACTTTATCGGCAGCTTGTATGGCATGAGTGCCCACATGAATGCCACGATTACGGGTATTGATGCGTTTTGGTTCGAAGACAATGAGTTCTGTTTTCTCCTGGTTAAGTTTCAACATATTTCTAGTTGTCCAGTCAGTGATGTCATCCAAACAGATCTCCAGGTCCGGTCCTCGGTGATGTTATCCCAGTTACTGCAAGATGGGATAACTTTGTACACTTGCATGTCATCTGCGTAGCCATGGTGAGGTAGTTCATGGTGATGACAAATGTTACTCAGGGGCTTGGTGAACGAGCAGAAAAGAACTGGTCCCAAAACGGATCCCTGTGGGACTCCGAAGTCAAGTTGTACCGCATGTGATGTTGACGATCTCACTGAAACACTCTGACTTCGGTCGGACATGTAGGATCTGAACCATGCCAAAAGGCACCGCCCTTTACACCATAACTGAAATCAAGACGTTGAAACAGAATGTCATGGTCTATTAGATCAAATGCTGCAGATTGGTCGAGAAGTGTAAGAGCTACTGAACATTTGTTATCAAGAGCCTGAGCATGTCATGATTGATTCTGAGAAGAGCGGTTTCAGTAGAATGTCCGGTACGATATGCTGATTTAAATCTATCTTGAATAACCTAATTACCTTCAAAAACTTTATGTCCCAAGTGTATTTTGATTTGCTCCTTTACAAATTAAGTTTTCTTAATGTTACACTAAAAACAACATCTTTTGTTGAAATAGAGTAACACTTAACCTGGTGAAAAGAATAACGCCTAAGTAAACTTAAAATTTGTAATGTTTATCCAATAATTGCCAATTATATGCAAAAGATGAACTTTTGGAGATCAGATGTTACTCATATATTTCAGCTAATTAAAGTCAGAAATGTTACATGGATATGTTTTCGAGACTGAGTGTGTACTTAAACTTTCCTTGTGCTTTTTGGGAAATATTTGAGTTAATTATATGTCATCGCAACCTAGCACTTCTTTTCAAATTGTATTCTTACATTGTGTCATTTTAAAACGTCTTTTGAACCATATTTAAACATAATAATAATAATAGTCTATTTCTTGAGCGCGCTTTCCATGCTACATAACATGCTCAAGGCGCTTTTCACAATAAGCTATTGGAAAGCCTGACAGAAAAGGTGGGTCTTAAGTTTCTGTCGAAACTCCATGTAATCAGGGCACAGTCGGAGGTTGAGTGGCAGTTTGTTCCATTCTGTGCTTGAACAGAAGGAAAAAGATCTCCCTCCATATCTGCCGAGCTTGATTTTAGGCACAGACAGATATCCTTGCTGTTCAGACCGGAGTGTACGTGTAGGGACATATTGTTCTACCAGATCTTGTAGGTACTGGGGCGCAGTTTTTGACAAACACTGGTGTGTGTAGCACAACACTTTAAACACCACACGTTGTGTAACAGGCAGCCAGTGTAACTCTTTCAGAATAGGTGACATTGAACGACCTTTAGGACACAGGGAGACGATCCTTGCAGCGGTGTATTGGATTTTCTGGAGCTTCTGAAGTTGTTTCTTTGTAGCACCGCTTAACAAACTGTTGCAATAATCAATTCGTGACATGACTAAGGACAGACACAGGAGTTTTGCTGCTTCTTTTGTTAGACATGGCCTAATCTTGCCAATGCTCCTAAGGTGGTAGAAGCATGTTTTGGACAGTTGACTGATCTGTTTGTCCATGCACAGCTCAGAGTCGACGTACACGCCAAGATCTTTAACGTGGTCTGAGAGTTGGATGTCGGCGTCATTCACAGTAATGCTGTTCAGCTGGCACTTATATATCATAAGGCACTACCTGTGCTGTAAAGCTTTTCATAAAAGATTATGTAGAGAAAATAAAAATATTTGTTTGAAATTTTGACCACTTTTCGCTGCATTAACCAGCCGAAACTGTTACGGTTAACTGTAACCGTTTTCAAATTTACAATCTCCTAAAATGTATCTCAAAGAAACACGAATAACTCAATTATATTTGCTACTTGCTCATAGCAGAATGCAGTTGTGTACAATAGGTAATCATCCACTTTGATTAAGAATAACACAATGTAATCTAGTTGTAACATCATCTTAACTTAACTTATCCATAGTCTTTATCAATTATTTACTAAGACCTAAGTATTGTGTCTGAAGACAACATAATTTAATTCAGTTGTCACATATGACAGATTACGATTTTTGTTTTGTCCAAAAACTTTTATAATGGATTTCACTTCAATATGTCGTTGAAAAATTTAATTGAAGACATGAATTTTAGGCTGTGTTAGATTGAGACAGATTCAAACATGTGATTGAAATGTATTGAAATGTTTAATCTGTAATTAACAAGTGAAGATTAAATGATTTGAACAATAACTCACTGAAGTATACAACTGAGCGGTTTTTATTTGTCAACTCATTGAATATTCTTTTATTCTACAAATCTTAAACGTTGGTAATTATGATTAAAGGCTTTCTTTTTCTTATAGTTTAAAGTTAAATTCTTCATTTTCATTATTAGAATTGTCGAGGCCTGTGCCTTTTGATCTAAATCTATGCGTTCATGTCAAATAAGTATAAAGCTATGCCCCGATGTCAATGTATCCAAATTTAATGCCTTAATATGGTTTTAAAAGTCCTTTTGGTTTTTTTTGTTCTTAGTCGAGTGGCTGTTAAGTTTGTTATCTAACCCAAAATAGAATTCAATCGTTATAAAAAAAAATTCAAAATATCCACTGTAATGAGAACACGAACCCCTGCTATTTGAAAATTCCAAAATTTCATTACTCAGAGAGCCTAAAAGGATACACACAGCCAAAGCACATGGGAAGCATAGGAAACTGTCTCTCATAAAATAGCCTATGTAATTTGCTAGAGGATGATTTTATAAAAAGAGATAAACTAAGAACCAAGATATGCAGGCTATACCCATGCTGACCAACTCTACATGAGGTTAATTTACTTTTTTACTTGTCATGTAGTTCGGTTTTTTTGTTTTGTTTCTTTTTGATATTTTTGATTTGATTTAACCATATTTTATTAATGAAGAAGAGGATGAGGAACAAGTTATCCAACTTAGAATACCTTCTTCTTAATGATTTTGTTTGGGGGGGGGGGGGGGGGGGGGGGGGGGGGGGGGGGGGAGTATTGTTCATTCCGAGCGCTCAATTTCTAAACATCGTTAAGCTATATTTCTTTTTCCTTTTTATTCATATTGATACAAAGACTGGCATATATAAACAATTATATATATACAAATGATATGTACATTTGTTTCAAAATGTTTCAAATATCCACCCATTGCTTTTAAGTAAGATGTGCAAAATACACCATCTTAAAACAAAACGTTACGAATGTGTTCATTTCTATTCTTTGAATAACTGCATAAACATTTTACTTATTTCTTGTTTGTTAGAATCAACGAGTGATATTTCTGTCGAGTACATTCTATTACATGTAGAAACATTTAGAAATAAACACTGCTGTCTACTCTCCTTCAGATGAAAACATCAACTTTTCAAAAAACTGAAAAATAGTGGAACATTTTTTTTGTCAGATACGTCATATGTTGATAGCACAAGTTAGTTATTTTGAGCGATACTTGAGTCCACTTAACAATTTTACAAATAGATGGAACAATCCGTTAGTCAAAGGATATTTTGGTTATAAGATGTACTTCAAATAAAGTTAGTTTTTATATAAGCACAACGCTTCAAATCGGCCCACTTGTTACAGAGGTAACCAGGTACTTAAGCCTTCAGAAACACACATGAGAAGAAAAGGACACTGATTGTGTTCTAAGCAACAATCCGTTAAATAACATTTTATAAAACGAGTAAGTGGATTAGTATCTAACGAGCGAGAACGAGTGATATATTGCTTTGATTCGGGACTTTACGTATGACACTGTATCATACTGCCATGCCTCGTCGTGTGGGCACTAGGATAAAAAGAGTAAATATACTCATAACTTAAACAATAACAAAATGAGAATATCTACCTCTTTCGTTGGTTGGGATGATGCATGTTATATAACATCTATAACAATTTCACTACATTTTCACGGTATTTTTTTTTTCATTTTTAAAAACTGGATGGATATTTAGTATTTCGCACTTATGAAAGGTGAAGATTTAAATGACATGCATAATACTTTTAGAAAACTCATACAAGTGCGCAGGAAGACATAAGCTATGTTTTTGTCTTTTAAATGTCTTTTCTGTTCGGAGTGACAAGATTTCCAATTTCTTACACAATGTCTTCAATGTCATGACATACTTTTTATTTACCTTCTCATAGATTCCCTAGATGAATACATTATTTGCTTTGCCTTATGAAATGTGCATTTGATGAAAACAAATGTACTGAAGATCAAGGGGATAGTTTTGGGGACGTTTGTCTTCTTTAATAACTACCATAATTACACATCTTGCGAATATGATAATTTATTTTATTATATGATGGACGAGTGATCTGTCTTCTGATTGGTCGAGGAAGGTGGTCACCGACAATGATCAAACCTTATGTTGACCGCGGGAAACGTCACGCGAGGTCAACATAACAATCCAATGACCTGGAGCTAAAATAGATCGCCACTACGAGGAGCGCGGTAAAGAGTTCCTTCCAAAAAAAACTTAAATTAATTGAATAGTTTCAAAATAACTGAAACTTTCATAAATCATATAATAAAACAGTTATTGACTTCAGTTATCGGTGAATCCAATGGTTTATTGACCTCGGAAACTTATGTTCACCTCGGCTGTCGCCTCGGTGAACATAACTGTTCCGAGGTCAATAAACCATTGGATTCACCTCAACTGAAGACAATAATTGTATAATGTTGATACATCACAATTGTCTTAAATAAAATAACAACTGGTGTTAGTAATGAAATGGAGTGAATGATTAATTGATGAGATGTTTTGAGCAAATTAATTGTCCATAGCCAATTTCAATGAATTAAAACAGGACCCATGATTATTATCGTCGTGACTAACCATTTGTTGTCCCTCTCATTTTTAGAGGCGACACATCAAATTAGTTCTTCCGGCAAGATCATTAACCCTGTATCTAAACCTCAATTTAGTTTGGACAGAAAGTGTAAAGAAATCAAGGAATTCGTTCCAGTACAGACTTGCTGATTCCCTAGCGAGGTCAGTCAGTTAACTATAAGAGGACATGTTGTTGCCATGTTCAGAAAAGTTTTAGTAAAATCTACAAACTTCTATGTACTTTGGGAGTGACAGAGACACATTCAGACAGACAGAGACGGAGACGGATTTTTCTAATCTCAAGATGCATCGTTTTGTTTATGCTGATAGGGGGCTGTCCAAGCACGAAATCCACTTACAGCATGACATTTGACAACAATCCCAACAAATCTTCTTCAGGCGGAAACTTTCATGCCATTAGGGGAACACAATGGATGGTCTAGACTTTTCAGAATATACACAGATTGGCAGGGAGAATTCATCACTTGGAACCATATCTTGCTAATAGGGGTCTCATTCTAACTTTAAAGTTATGGGAAAGTTCAATCAGTATCAGACTCCCTCGCAATATTCATACATATGCCTACTGTTGTCCTTTCGTCTTTTGTTGATGTCAAAGTACCTGATGGCAAGACCTCTAGCAGACAATATGCACTGGATCTGTGTTCTGAAAAAGTTTTGTTCGTATATAGTAATAAAAGCAATCAATCGCATTGCCAATTTCAGCTAAATGTGTTTATCCTGTATCAGATATTTTGTTACGGTACAGCAACGTCAATCTCAAACACGTCCTCTAGCAGACATTAATATGCATTGGTTCTGTGTTCTGGTGGAGTCTTGTTCGTTTATATAGTGCCAAGAGTCGTTCATGTAATTGCCAGTTCAAGTGAAATGTCTTTATCTTATATCAGATATTTCGTTGCATTGGTTCTGTCTTCTGACTGAGTCCTGTTCGTATATAGTGACAAGAGTCGTTCATCGTATTGCCAATTCCAGCCAAATGTGTATATCGTGTATCAGATATTTCGTTACCATTACAATCACAGCCAAACCAATCTCAACCACGTCATGTAGAACACAATATGCATTGGTTCTGTGCTCTGGTGGAATCTTGTTAGTATATACAGCTGCGTATCTTAATTTTGTGCACTTCTCAACGCATTCTAGTGCAAATATCATATATAATTTTAATATATTTAAGGCATCCTAGCATTGCGAAAACAAAACGGATTATTGAAATTTCACAACGTAAGTTCCGATTCAGTTTTCGTTAAGATATTCGTATGTCATACCTAACAGAGTAACCGTAACAATTATGGCAGGACATTGAAGTAACCAGGGTTCATTATTGACGTCCAAACGGAACCCAAATTACATGATATTTGTACTAAGATACACACGCAAGTGAACACACTTAAAGGGGCAGTAGCACGTTTTTTTAATAATTTTATATTTTAAATATTTCACTGATAATTGTAAATTAATGCTAAATGTATTAATTTGACAGTATCAAAAATCACATTACACGAACCAATCATCCATAGTCAGAGGACAAAGTATGGAGATTCACATAAAATCAATTGGCGGCCATTTTGTGTGAACACCTTTAATTCATTTTGTGTAAGAAAAGGGAATCGCGTGGCTAAACTTTACATTATATATTTGAATTAGTACTGCTTCATTTAGTTTGAATACATTGTCTTTCAAATGGAACCATTAATTTTCATTTTCCTGACATCACCTTATATTCCCAATAAAAAAAACGTCCTACTGTCCCTTTAAGGTACGCAGCTGTAACGGGACAAGGGTTGTTCATGGTATTGCCAATTCCAGGTAAATTTTGCTCCATAAGATGCTAGTTTTTAAATGGGGTCAAAATGATGATAAAATTGGAATGTTAAGTAAACGTAAAGTTTGGAGTAGTGATTTGTCGAAAAACATCCTGAACATTATTGGACGGATACTAGACAATCTAAATGGATTACATCGACAATTCTACAATTTAAGACAGTTGATATTTTCCCCCTAAAATAAAATCAAAATGTTGAGCGTTATTTATTTAGATTCCCATTATCTAATATTAAAAAGACTGTTGATATTATTATTAGTTTGGGACACTACTTAAGGCCAGAATATAACATTTTTGTAGATATTTTATTTATAGTAAATAGGCATGAACTACTTGAGGACTAATTATAAAGGCGTTGGCAAAATTAACAATGCTCTGGTTTATTTGCAGTTGTTTTCATGTATTGATATTTTACTTTTCCTAAAAATCAGTTATTTTCATCTACTGATATTTTACTTCTCCTAAAAACCATTTGTTTTCATGTACTGATATTTTACATTTTCTCAACATCGATCTGAGTATAAAGTAGTCAAATATTTACTCATGTTATGTTCCTAATACAGAAGTTCTAACCGAGCCAAAAGTTTTTGAGTCTTGAATAAATTCCGTTTGTGTCCTCATCACATATGCTCTTCAAAATACCAAATATAAAATAACTATAAGTATTAAAGTAAAATTCACAAAATTGCCTAAGTGAACTGTATTAAGATTTAATAAACAACTCATTGTCTATGATTGGACGCCGTCGATGTTTTATCAAAAGTTTATATTGACTTTGTTCGAATACTCAAGCGATGGAGTTGATGATATTTTACGACTCTACAAAAGCATGCGAGAGCCAGTACATATTAGGCCAAGACAAAAACTAAATTCTTCCTGGTTTCCGTTTGCGTCAAAACACAGTATGTTTATCTCCATTCTACCATAACAACGATTAAAAATTGAACTATATTCTTAGTTTCAAACACAAGCATATCAAACCCTTTTCCCCGACGTTTATTCTTAGGTTAAAAATTTAACCTTTATTTCTTTAATCTAAGAATACATACAAAAACTAGATTTTTGAAATGCAAATCGTTTCTGTTCATGTTGGCCTTATCATGCTTTTTCCATTGATAAATGATGTTATCTTTCTAAAAATATGTAGAAAGCTCTTTTGTCCTTTTAAAAAAATGCGGCAGAAACATCTCGTTATCGCATCATGTTCAATTGTCTGTAAAAACAGAAACTGGTGTTCATTTTTGTTTGCATCGTTCCGTCAGTGTCGAGTTCTCGGCAATCTAAATAAATTTAGATCAACAGGTTTTATATTTGGTCACAACCTGTTGATCAAATTTATTTAGATTGAGTTCTCGGATGCAGTTCTGGTTGTACGTATTTATGATAAATAATTTCTAGAACAGATTCAATTGTTTGACCTCTGTTTGGATTTTTAGCTGAAAACGACATAAAAACTTTAAAGATCCATCAGGATTCAATATTTATAAAGGTAATTTAACTGCTTTCTTTGTATTTTTGGCAAAATTTTGCGACCAACCTAGGGAAAACCGACAAAAATTCATTAAATAGGAGATAGATTACCAAAATTACCGAAATAAAGGCGAATCAAGTGTGGCCATCTCACAACTTGCGGTTTCTAAATATCTTTAATTTGTCGCGCACGACTAGTTTATATTTTCTTTTTCTCCGAATAAGGTATTCGTTGCTGTTATTGTTGATAAAAAAATGTAAATGTGATAGATCAAAATTTCGACGAAAGATTGTTCTACAGAGAAATGTATTTATATTCTCAGTAGCTAAATTTCACCCCGAACCGCATGCAAGTATGATAATGAAGCTTTAATGAATTATTTTTTCATATCTAAATTGCATGCTTGTGTATACTTGAAATCATTGTCTAAGTTTTGCAAGGCACATATTGCAAATACTTCGGGGAAAAATCATCACTTATATCGATCTTTCACCTGTCTTAGTTTAAAAATAGTAAGGTGTCTCAGGGAAAGTATTTGAAGTACGAAATAACATCTAGTTTTAACCTGCGCACACCATTTGAACATAGAAATGTTCTTGGGATAAATTATAAGTTCTTATCCAAAACAATTGTCCTTATTCGACTTTTAGATTCTAAACTGACATTCCAGACTCGAGTCATATCAAATTCTAAATATTATGTTGCTTGTTTAAGAATATGTGCATGTAAAATTAAGTTGATATTGGTATTAAAATGGATCTTATTATATTGATTTTAGTATTCTTATTTCTTTGTTCTTTATTCTAATTGTGTCTTTAAATAGTTGGTCATGTACGTTTGTTGTTACATTTTATCAATATGTTATTGAACTCTTAATAAAAAGTAAGTTTCTAAAATAATTTTCTGATGAGCATTTGCTTAGCGGGAGTGTATTGTGTTAAGATTAGCGTCTTATTATTTTCAATTTTCATTTAATTTATCCATAACAATTCTTAATAGTATTTAATTCACATTCACTTGGCTAGGTAATTGTTTTTTATATTTGACCAATTATTTGTGAAGCAAACAAAAATTTCATTAAACAAGTCATTATTAAAATCGCCAGGACAAATTGCTTCATCCCTTGAAGATTTTTTTTTTTTTTCCTCACTTTATTTCTTTTTTAGGGTACCATACATATGTATACAGCATATTAAATTAATGTTGTACATCAGTTTTGTAAGATTAAACATGGCATATTAACATGGTATACATATTCTTTCGGGAAGCTGTATGCTTCGGATTATGATTGGGTAACCCAACATACATTTTCATACAGATATAACAAAATAATGAAAGGTAATTTATGAAAAAAGACTGTGGCATGAAGACCAGAATGATATAATTTTTTCATATCTACATTCAGTATATAGCATTTGTTTACTAACGTTATACGTGTCTTGAAGGATAGATTTAAGGCCATTTATGTGAGGAATTTTATTTTCCATTCATTTAATCTTTAAAGTAAAGGTGTCCGGGGACTGCAATCATCAAAAGACGTTTATTAACAGCGGTATTCAGGAAAACATAGCGAATGAGAGTAGCCTCCCTTAGTCACGAGACTTTGTTTTCCCGATTACTATCTTTCGCAGTAGCTTCCCTTTCATTGACAGTTACATTGAATAACTCCTTTATTATGAACAGACTTACTCAGGCTCAAGATTTTACGATGTAAACATGGAGAAGGTGGTTCGTCTTTGAAGGCGTTGATATAAGCTAAAGCTCTCGTGCTATGAATTGATAAACATCATCTGATAAACTATAAGTGTAAGTGGTTGTCTTCAACACCTCATTGATATCTTGATCGCAGGAGAAAGTCATAATTTTTTTTTTAAAAACGATTTGCCAAAATTATTCAGTGATTAGTAGAAAATAAAATCCATGGAAAAAAGTTTGTATAAATTATAGTTCCAAGTAACAGTCAATATTTAGCTTCCCACCTTATTGGAATTTTCATCATGATAGGAAAAGGGAAATATTTCAATAAATAGGCCAGCAAGGCGTCAGTTGTAAAGTGCACAAGTCAAGAGGGACACATATATGATATCCTGGTTCACTGGTAGGCAAAACTGTGATCAAAGCTCAGCATGTGAGATGTTGAAGGTTACGTAGGTAGAGTTTAGAAGCAACATGAACACTATTTGGCAAGTAGGAATCATTTATGTGTTTCACCAAGCTAATATTAGGAATTATTGTTTGCATTCATCTAAATATACATTTTATTACAATTAGTCTTTTATGCTTTGTTTGTTGGTTACTTAATTGAAGTTTGCATATATTTTCTAAAACTACTTTTGTGAACAATTGAGACAATACCTTAAAAAAACATAGCATTTACATTTTGATAATGAATGTAATATTAAAAGAAAATTCCTACTTTAATACATTGTATTATGTTGGTTTTTTTTACATGCAGACTTGCCATAAATGTCATGGCATATTATAACCGATCGCCTCTGACACATTGATTGCATATATTATGATTGATCAATAAATGTCACATAACTTTTCCCAGACTATGCAAATCAAGTCATGATTTACACTGACCTACGTCATGAGCGGGAAATATGATGAAGACTTGTACGAGAATCCATTCTTTGTGGCCCTACAGAATCAGTTCAGTGATCTGCTGACCAAGGCAGGCAACAATGGCTGGTTGGTAAGTAAACATTTATTTTATATTTAAGCTAAGATATTCAAAAAGGTAACTGAGAATATTTATATACTAAGAGGCAGGGTTGGTTCCAAGGCTGGAATTTGGGCAGTTGGCCCTTAAAAGCCTTGAAATAAACTAAATAGCCTGGCATAAGCTTCAAATTCATCACCAAACATTTCATAGGTTATTAAGTAGATTGGGAAATATTTGTCATTCACTGTTTCAGAATGAAGGCTATTGTATCATTTCAGGCTGCATCTTACAAATAGACAATAAGAGATTTGAGATGTTTCTCCCTTGCTTGATACTTTCATTATAAGGATAGAACATCACTTGTAATGCGGGTGCTTAGTGCAAAACAAATATTTTCCCTTATTAGTAATTACTTTGAAACTAGGACAATAGAGACTTAAGTAAAAGATAAATTTATGGATGACAACTTCTTGTTTATTGTGGATCACAACGTTTCTGGGTCATTCACCTGACGAAAAGGCATGGAATAGCCCAGTAACGTTGTGATCCACAATAATAAGAAGTTGTCATCCATATATTTGCCTTCTTCTTGATACGCCAACTTCTAAATGCCTCTCAAGAATCTCAATAGAGACTCAAAATAAACAGTAATGTCTTTGTGCTACAGGTATGTATCCCACAATTCTCTTGTGTGGAGAAGAAGACGGTATCACATGGGGACGTGGAGGACCATATTCTGGTGTTGAGGACGGGGGTCGTGGGAGAGGATGAGGTCACACAGATCTATCAGTCTCTCTCCTCAAAGGTCAGCTTCACTGTAGTTCCACATCCTATCCATCTGTACACTTTCTTATGAAAAAACCCTAAATTCTTGTTTATAGATTACAAGGGTGTCATGATACACCATTGAATCAATACATCATCATTATTTAGTTCACAATATGATACACCATAAATTTGGCTAAATTATATTAAAATATTGGCTAAACTATATTAGAAAATGTTGTGAATATCGTACTAAATTATAGTTTTTGAATGAA
This sequence comes from Steromphala cineraria, assembly GCA_916613615.1. Lineage (NCBI taxonomy): Eukaryota > Metazoa > Mollusca > Gastropoda > Trochida > Trochidae > Steromphala > Steromphala cineraria. Next base: position 12,949,044 of record OU744730.1, read on the forward strand.
AGTATGACTGTTTGTTTGTTTCACAGGACTGTGAGATATCAGACGGAAAGATACATACAAAGAGGGGATATGAAGCTCAACAAACAGTCAGTATTGTTACATCTTTGACAATAACATCAAATTCTTATTAAATCATATTGTTTCGCAACTCTGGCTGTGGAGAGAAAACATACACATAATTGCTGTTTTTAGCTCATCAGGTCTGAAAGAACTGATGGGCTTATGGCATGGCATGGCGTCCGGCGTCCGTCCGTAAACTTTTCACATTTTCGACTTCTTCTCCAGAACCAATGACCCTAGAGTGCTGAAATTTGATGTGCAGACTCCTTGGCAAATGGGGATTCTAAATTGTAGATTTCATGACCTCATGACCCTAAATGGGGTCACAGGGGTCAAAACTTTAAAAACCTATTTTCATCTTCTTCTCCACTTCCAAAAGGTCTAGAGAGCTGAAAAGTTGTGTGTAGACTCCTTGGCCAATGGGGATTCTGAATTTTGTATTCCATCAAAAGTTTGAATAGCTACAGAGCCCATGGCTCTATTTTTAGCTCACCTTTACAAAGTAAATGTGAGCTTATGTCATGGCGCTTCGTCCGTCGTCCGTCTGTCTGTCCGTCCGTCCGTCCGTCTGTCTGTCTGTCCGTCCGTCCGTAAACTTTCAGGAAAAAGACTACTCCTCCTAAACAAATGCAGATATCATTCTGAAATTGTAGTATGTTATACCCATGGTGATTCCTCACGGAAAGGTAGACGTTTCAGTTTTGAGAATCCAAGATGGCCGCCATGGCAGCCATATTGAATTTTCAATTAGATTTCAGGAAAAAGACTACTCCTCCTAAACGAATGCAGATATCATTCTGAAATTGTAGTATGTTATACCCATGGTGATTCCTCACAGAAAGGTAGACGTTTCAGTTTTGAGAATTCAAGATGGCCGCCATGGCAGCCATATTAAATTTTCAATTAGATTTCAGGAAAAAGACTACTCCTCCTAAACGAATGCAGATATCATTCTGAAATTGTAGTATGTTATACCCATGGTGATTCCACACAGAAAGGTAGACGTTTCAGTTTTGAGAATTAAAGATGGCCGCTATGGCAGCCATATTGAATTTTCAATTAGATTTCATGAAAAGACTTCTCTTTCTAAACCAATCTAGATATCATTCTGAAATTGTAGTATGTTATACCCATGGTGATTCCTCACAGAAAGGTAGACGTTTCAGTTTTGAGAATCCAATATGGCCGCCATGGCAGCCATATTGAATTTTCAAATAGATTTCATGAAAATGACTCCTTCTCCTAAACCAATCTAGATATCATTTTCATATTGTAGTATGTTATACCCATGGTGATTCCTCACAGAAAGGTAGACGTTTCAGTTTTGAGAATCCAATATGGCCGCCATGGCAGCCATATTGAATTTTCAAATAGATTTCATGAAAATGACTCCTTCTCCTAAACCAATCTAGATATCATTTTCATATTGTAGTATGTTATACCTATAGTGATTCCTCCCACAAAGGTAGACGTTTCAGTTCTGAGAATCCAAGATGGCCACGATAGCATCCATATTGACTTTTCAGCTGCAGATGACACATCATTATTACTAAATTTTAAGCTTTCATCAAGTGATCACTCGTACCATATAAATTCTCTAATTTGAACTTACTAATCATAATATTATCTTGAATATGGAATATTTAAGATTGTCATGCAAGTTGTTCTATATTTGTAAGTATTTCTAAAACATTAAGATGAAAGACAAACATAATTAATTAATTTGTTTAAAATATTTATGGCAACTAGCTGCAAAAACCCAATGACATTAAACGTCATGTTGAATTTTAAACAATGGTATCTCCCTTATATTCCTTTAAATACCACACAAAAGGGGTCAACCAGAGTTCAGATATTCCTGTTGAGTCCACTATGCATTTCTAATACACATCCCAATACAGGCTGCTAGCATCACAGTCACAGCTGCTAGTCTGTTGTTAATCAACCTGACCCAATTGACCTTTCCGCCAAAATTGATCGACAGGCCTCTTAGCCAATCAGCTACGATATGCGCGCGCAATTATCGCTCGCAAGTCGCTTCCTCCGTCAAGCACAGTGTTTTGTGCATGTCACGGTTCATTGTTTACCTATTGTTCGCATGTATTATCGGCACATGAAGGGCTTTTATGATGGTGAAGAGATGTTGTTACGGTTTGTGTAACACTGACAATCGATATCCTGAACGGATAGAAGGTGGAATTAGTTTTATCCCGTTTCCAAAGCCTGCGAGAAACTTAGAAAAATGCCTGCGATGGATAAAGCTCTGCGGACGACCACATTCACAACTGAATACAGCGAATATCAATCGGCACACGTACATCTGCTCAAAGGTAACTTGTACTTATCAGTTATTTATTTTAAATATATGTTTTTCTCAAGTTAACGATTTTTGATACTTATGTGATTGCAAAAAATATTGCTTGAATAGATGAATATTTATCTCAGGACGCGGTGTCGACGTACCCTATTTCCGTGGTAATAAGAAAAAAATTGAATTAAAAAAAACTAACAAATATGAATAAAATAAATTGATAGGAGACATATTTTCCCAGGTTTTTATGTTAATATTACAATGTCATTTTATAAACAGCTGCCAATTTTTGCATAAACATTTCTGTGTCGCCCGTTTTCATGGTATTTTCCATAGGCCAAACTTTGACAATACAACACAGGCCACAACGTAAATTTTATTGTTTTTCCAAATTAGATTGATGGTGAAGAATAGAATTTAGATTATAAACGTCAAATGTTTAGATAATTTCTATACCATATTCAATTATTTCGCTGTCATAAATATTTAACAAAAATGTGGAAATTCTGGTGATAAAAGAGAAATCATATGGCAAGTAATAATATTTTAGAAGCAGAATGAATCCAAACAACATTTTATATGTTAAACAATACACCACTTTCTTTGCACTGAAAAATCCTGCAAAATAGCTAAAGATTTATAATTATTATATAAGAATAAGCCTTTATGAGTCTACAAATAAATTATATATTTTAATAGAAAAGGGTTAATCATCTAAACTTACAATATTATTTTAAAAGAATATGGGTTACATGACCTTGCTAAAACATTGTTTAAACTTTTGAAGGGAATTTATTTTAATTCACTTGGAAAAGTTTACTTTAAAGGAATTTTGTGAAAAGCATGAAATCTTGTCCTGTTTTCATCTCACCAGTGAGTTACACAGATTTGTCCAATGTTGATGATTTTCTGTGCAATTCATGTAGATTTACTTATCTACAAATTAAGTCCTAACTTGATAGGAACAAGAGTACAGTTTAGAGTTAGTGAGATATGACATCATTTGTTAATACCACGAAAATATGTGACCAATGAAAACATTTTATTTAGTACCAGTGGTGATAACCATATTAAAGAACAATTTTGAAAATTTATCTATTCATTATAGAATGTAATGATTATTTTGATCTATTATGTTGATCTATTTATTATGGAATGTCTTTTCTTCACAGCATTTTGTAAACATCATGGGTCCAACTGAGGATTATCCAGATCCCTTGCCTGCAGACAGTTATACCAGACAAAAGAAGACACCAGCTCGCAAAGGCAGAACAATTATCACAGACATGTAAGAAAAAGTGTTCATTAATAACAAACAAATTAAAATTAAATGTGTGGATAGATTTTATTTCATGGAATCATATTATCATTTCAACTAGCAATGTCCAAAGAAAACACATAAAAAATTTCAATGTAGCTGGCACATCTGACAAAGAAGCTTATTTAAATATTATATAAAACATATTTTTGGGTGATACATGTATGAATCTAACAAGGGCCAACTTTGTGCAGCTTAGTTACTTGTCATTCAACTCTCAATTCATCATGTATAAATAATAACCTGTAACTTGCATGTGTTATTCAGGGATGCTCCACACGTACAACATCCTGGTACATCAGAGCCTGAGGTAGTCCAGATGGAATGTGGAAACATATCTACAAATTCTGCTTGTCAAACATCTTCAAACTGTAAGTGTCTCATCACTCACCAATACCATAAAAATCAGATATTGAATAAATCAATAAATTGTGACTTTACATCTCTGTAATTGCATTTTGTGGCTGTTCCAGCACTGGCTTAACATGGTCCAAATAAAATTGGCAAAGCTTGTCCAACATGTCTTTCATAAATATGTTGTCAGGATATATTCTCTGCACAAACAGATCATTTCTGGTATAAACAACAAAGTCACAAAACTGCGCTCCTGACACCAACAGTTGACCTTGCACCTGATAGTAATAGACATGATCTTTTTTCAAGGACTTCTTGCTATTGTTCATTTCAAGGCAGAATGATTGCAAATTGCAAGCTTCATCTAAATTCATGTCTCTTGCTTTGTATGGGCATTTTACTTCCAATATACCAGTTTCTCCATCTGAACAAATTTTCCCATCTGGAGTGGCTCCAAGACATGAGAAGGCGCTATTGATGATTAGTCCACAATCATGAACATGGTTTCCAGTCTTGGATATGTATTTGTCAACAGCCACTTTCTCTTTGTTTTTCCCATATGTAGTTGGGGCAGATGAAAAAGATTTTTGTTCTACCAATGTCTTGATAAATTTTTCAGTGACCTTCTTTCTCTTCAAGATCATACCAAAGTTGCTGGCTGTCAGTCTTGTTTTTCTTTCTTTTATCCACAGTGTACTGCTAGCTTGGTCTCTTGTGGATTCCTCTATTCTCACACATCTCTCCTGTGAAATCGGTTCTAAACTGTTCATACAGTCTTCTGAGACTGTAACTTTGGCAACTTTCGGAAAACAGAGATCGCCACAATGTGTTGATACACGAACATCTTCTTGGGGTTCAAAGAACTGGGCCTGCAAACATAAAATAACACATTTTATTACCTTAGAGGGCAGTCATACCGGGGTTCATATTTTTCATATGTTGCCCAAAGGCAAAATGTCACACTTTCATTGTGACGTCACGTTTTAAAACAGTACTTTGACCTATGACATCACAATCTATACGGGTTGGCGACGGCTAGTCCGCCTTTTCTGAGAATTAGGTTTTAAATATTTTCTTTTATTTTGGGACTACTGTAATAAACAGAATATTATAATCGTATCCATGAGGCATGACATGCTACGTTTACTTCTCTCGTGCCTCAATATCAGTATATCCCTCGCTTTGCTCCAGAAATACTAATATTTAGGCACTCATGTCGTAAACATAGTATGTCATGGACACTCATTTAATATCCTCTTATACATTTTACAATTTTGTTTATACCAAAAATACCAATCTAGTTGTTTATTAACAATAACTTGTTTTATTTCAGGGGTTGAACCTATGGATTTGTTGTTCCTGACCATGGAAAATGAGCAGTTGAAAAGGGACCTATCAAGAACAACACTGGCAGAAGTTGACCTGAAGAGAAGGCTACAAGAAACTGAAAGAGAAGTTAATTCCATCAGGAAGAAGAAAACTGTGATGTTTACATATCAAAACATTTCTGAAGATGAATCTCTACTGGTCTACTATGTTGGATTTTCACGGGCATCTTTTGATGGAATTTTTAATTTTCTAGTTCCAAATGGAAACCAGGTGCCGCTGCCATTGTCTTATGTTGGAAAGGGGAAGCTGTCTCAAATTAGCAAACTTCTTCTTATTGATCAACTGCTACTTACAATGTGCAAATTAAGAAACAATTTTGATCTCAAAGATTTGGCGCATCGTTTTGGAATCAGTCAACAGGCAGCTAGTGTGATTTTCAACTCTTGGGTAAACTATATGTTCCTGAGATTTGGAGAAGTTAGTTTTTGGCCACACCATGATGAAATCTCCAAACACATGCCAGAAGATTACAAGAAGGATTTTCCAACAACATTTGCAATCTTGGACTGCACCGAAATAAAAATTCAAAAGCCATCATCTCTGAAAGCCCAATCACAAACCTACAGTGACTACAAGTCAACAAATACGCTAAAGGCTCTTGTAGCTGTGGACCCCAGAGGTTCAGTACTATTTTCATCCATGTTATTTTCTGGATCAATGTCAGACAAACAAATATTTATTAAATCTGGCATGCAGGCTACCTTGAAAAAGCTTGTGGAAATCGGGTATCTAAAGGTTGGAGATGCCATCATGGGTGACAAAGGATTTGACATAGAAAAAGAGGTAAATGAAACTGGTTTGCAGTTGAACATTCCCCCCTTTGCCCAATCAGGTCAACAAATGCTGGAACAAGATGTAGTGTTGACGAAAAAAATTGCAAAACACCGCGTTCATGTGGAGAGATCAATTCGCCGTATCAAGTCATTCAAGATACTCAGTGGACGAATCAACTTGTCAATGATGTCATCTGTAGACCAGATATGGTTCATCTGTTCTTTCCTAACCGCTTTCATGCCACCATGTATTAAATACTAATGAACAAGTGTATTGACCATCTGACCATTGCTCATGTACAAGAATAAAGATTGACCACTGAAAAATGCAATATTTGATGTTATTTTATCTATCAAGAATTGACAGTAGGAAAATGTAATTGATTGTTAGTTTGTCATCCTATAAGTTGATTCATCCACTCAGCTTTGTGCACAAAAAGAATTTCCTGATATAAGACAATAAAGTTTTATTAATTTACTGTTCTTGGACTTAGTGTAATATCATCATTGTCTTACATGTGTGGACAATCCGCTTCCTATAGGAACTGTACCAAGATGTGTTTCGACAATCCGGACAGTTGGAAATCAGGTAGCTGATAGGACAATCATCCAAATCTTTGAGACCATTGATATCTTCTGGTTGAACTCTGATTTTCCTAAGAAAACACAAAAACAGAAACATAACTATGTGTTCTTATACCATTATGTAAAAGTAACAGAACTTCTTACTAGCACACTGCACATAAGTTCTATGCAATCATTATCTTTTGAATTATTATTGGAAAGATATTTTGTTATTATTTATCATGTTACTCATATTCATACCCATGGGTTATCTATTCCCGTGGTGATAAAAAAAATATTCCTATGAACTTGAACACTGACAAAAGCAAACATTATAAACAGAAGAAATTGATAGAGACATATTTTCCAAAAATTAAACATTAAATTAACAATTATTATTTACTATTGTTGTTATTGAATGCCTTAATAGCTGCAAATTTTTACTCATTATTTTGGTCTCATCGGTTTATTGGAGACCCGACGCTTATTAGAGGAAATACGTACTGTAAAATGACCATATATACAAGAAATAGGCCTTCGGCCAAGACCAATATTTATTAAAGCAGAACCATATAAAATCATATCAAACGTTTTTTATAAGTAATATTTAACAAGACGAAAATACTTTGAATAATATTGTTTTCGATGTCCAGTTAGCATTTTAAAACTGGAGACAGAAAAAATTGTCTTGTCGGTATATTTATCAAATAAATATTTAATGCCATCAACAGTTATATCTATTTATAACTCAAGATAATCAGCTATCGTCATATTCCATAACCAACATTGCTCAATGCCAGATAATGATTCACTTGTAGGCCTAATGAGAATCAATTTGATTTGCATTTTTGTCAATAAGAAATCACACGAAAATAGGTTACTCGAGGGATACTTTAGATAATGTTCAAATAAATTACCGATTATCAACAAGAATATTCTGAAGTGGTTTTCTTTTTCTGTCTGGCTTTGGATTAACAAACGTCATGTGAGGCACATCGGTAGGCTCTATCTTTCTTCCCCTGGGTACACTCCACTGTTGAGGAAGGGAAGTTGATGAAAGTTGAGATGGGACTTCAGAAAATCCCATCATTTGCCACTGTTGTAGCGCCAAGATATATCCAATTAAATGGGAACACGCCCCATCTGCGCTGTAACAGAAGAACATAGTTTGGTCATCACAGCTACATACCTACAAGCTGAACATCTCTATGTATAAAAATACGTTTCGTTCACATCAAAACGTGACGCCATTTTGTTTTGTCAACGTTTTCAAAGGTAGGATATTACTGGCGGTCTCACTCGCTCCAACACGTTAAAAATCAGTATTTGACCAAAAATAAAAGTTTAGCCTGCAGATCTACTTACCCTGCTTGACAGGAACAATGAGCATAGCATATTTTTGTAGGTTGTATATCCAGATGGAGCGTATGTGGTTTCTCGTTTTTCTTCATACTTCTGTGTGATTTCGCGGTACTAACGATGGTGTCTTCATCACTCCAAAACATCTTAACATCATGAATATACCCTTCACTAAAGTACTTGAATCCCTGTTGCCGACTTTTCAAAGATACGGTACTGTCGCGTAAAAAATCGATCCCAAATCCAACTGGAAGAGTCTCCAAATTCGCCGTACGTCTAACGTTGGAAGACGCCATTTTCGACGTGTTTGTCGGAGGCTCTTGGCTCCGCCCAGTGGGCGTGGCTACACCCTCCTCACGGAAAGGTCAATTGATATGGTAGAGCATTATGCTATATGGCCATGTGTATGCAATAAGAGTTATGGAAATTAGACTTGTATTCTCATGACAGTGATATCTTCTTTCTAAGAAAAACAACTTACACAAAATTTGTCAACAGTAAGCTTTGTGTTTAGCAATCTACATGATAAGTTGATGTGAAAAGAGTTATTTTGCATCAGGTTCCACTTCCTGTGTTTTACTCATATTTGTACCATTTCTATATCTAACAGAAGTTCTTCTTGACACAAAATCAATTTAGGACATAAGCTAACTATATTTTGTGAAATTATATATATTTTTCACAACAATTCATGTTCTCATGTTCAATTCTTTTAATACCACACATAAGGGCTTAGCCAGAGTTCAGGTTTACATGCTCAGCACACTAGGGTGCTTCTCCAAATATACGTACACAAAGCCAAATACACAAATTGCTACACTCTCCTTATGGATCTTGGGCTAGCAGCCCTGCCTGCTTGTATATTGCATAGTAATCCTGACCTAATTGATAAATAGAACATAATGGACTTTATGGAAAGTATATTAATTGTCTTTATGAAAAGTATACTTGTATTCTAATAATAGTACATTGTAATACTTTTTACAAATAACAATTTAAACAAGTCAAGAATCAGCTTTTGTGTACAACAATCTGCACGATGAGTTAATATTAACAAGTCAAGAATCTGCTTTTATGTACAGTAATCTACATGATAAGTTAATAATAGAGGTATTTTGTATCAGGTTCCAGTTCCAATACCATGTGTTTTATAAATACCTGTAAAACTAAATGATAATTGTATCATGCTGAAGGGGTTCTGGGAAAAACATGTCATCATAGAAGTCATTATTTTTCAATTAGATTTCAGGCCAAGTACTACTCCTACTAAATCAATTAAGATATCATTCTGAAAAGTGAGTATTTTTTTATATAGTGATTCCTGACAAAGACGCATTTATTTTATTATCAAGAATCCAAGATGGTCAATATGTCAAATATATTGAATTTTCAATTAGATTTCATGAAATTCATTGAAAAGAATACATTTCCTGATCAATCAAATCAATGTCATTATATTTGTATTGATACGCTTGTTGTAATATTTATCAACACTATAAATACAGTTACAAAAAGATGTATGAATCATCTTTATCTGCGAACAGCCTGAAGCATGACTGTTTTAATAAATCCTTATAATAAAACATAAAATGATAAAAGTTGTTCACTCCATCAGTGGGTTACATAATTCCTGACACTTCATATATGGCAAATAACATAGCCAGTGAGGGATAAATAAAAAATTTTTAATCATCTATATCTGATTACGGTCTGAACAATGATTATCTAGATAATTATAATGATCATTCAATTCAAACAAATCCTTTTCAAAAGCATTTAAAATGATTAAATTTGTTCACTCCCAACACTAACTGTAAGGTTTTTTACTCCTTTGTTCCCATGCAATTAATTTATTCCAAATTGAAAATTTTGGTTAATAAATAACTAATTATCTTTTATTTTGTTTGTCATGCTAATAAAAGATATAATATTCATCTTCAAAACAGCATTCATTGAACAGCTGTCTGAACAATTCATTTTTACAAAGTTTGTCTCACCAATTCTCTCTGTTAGTTAAGATACTTCAATAAACATATTACCGAGTTGACCTCCAGATTATTTCCATTGCAAACCTCTCTTTTACCCCCACCCCTTCTATCCCCCCCCCCCCCCCCCCCCCCCCCCCCAACCACCCCCTTTCCCCTCCTATCCTTCCTGCCCCTCTCCTGCAACTGTCCTCTAAAGGGTATCTGTATTGCATATTGAAATGAGGGGAGGACACTCACTATATGGAATAACAGTAACTTACATAAGAGGATAAGTTACATAAGCTACATGCAGGTGCAAGAGGTCATCATAGGTCATCATATCTAGTAATTAGCATAAACCCCCATGTTGCTAGCCTATTCTGACCAATCAGATTGCACTAACATATGTCAAGATTTAAGATATTCAGAAATCTTCAGTTAGAATTACATGAGACATTGACCTGGACAGTTTACTTTGGCAATTGAACTTATCACTAGCTGAATTTGTGATTTGTGTCAGAGGGATATATTCCAAATGTTTATGTGCATCATCTTTTTAGTTCTTTGGAAGTTGAGAGTGTGACTAAATGAATACTCCTAAACCAATCAAGATATCATAATGAAATTAATACAGATGCCCACATAAAAGTAGCATTTTGAAGATTAAAAAGTCCAAGATGGTCACCAATTCAACCATAGATATACAAAAAAGTTATACAAAAACCTACTGCTTGTTAACAAATCATGATTATATCATTTTTGTATTAATGTTTGTTCAAGCATTAGTGGTTTCCAACAGAAGAATAGCATTCTAAAAGATAAAAAAATCATGATGGCAGCCATAATCAATTATCATTTAAAAGATGTTTACACAATTAAACCATATTACCACATCATTCATTTTAAGGTGAGCTTCTGTACCCTCGGTACTTTTATTCATGTTTGATTTACCATAAGTTTTCTCATTAACTGTGACTTTCACTAGGTGCAACCTGCTTGTAAATTTTACTTGCACTTGCTGAAATTGTTAATGGTTAAATCAAATCCTGCACAGGTATGAGTTTATAATCATCTGATAAGTAAAATTTTCATATCATACAGAATAGAGAACAAAAATTAAGTTGATTTGCAGAAAGTATGTTCTTTAATGAAAATTTAAGTTTATCAACATTGAATCCCCCCAAATGTTATCAATGTCCAGGGTTTGAAGTTTGCACTAGAACAGTTGCTAGTAACTAGTAAAAATTATGTCTTGCTAGTGGGTGTAATAAATGAAGGTCAAGTTTGGTAAATTTTATAGACAAAATGATCCTTTCCTCACATTCAAAAAACAATATGATCATTTCTTTGTCTAGAACTCACATGAATGCATTTGTGGTTACATTTTCAAACCAATATTATCAGTCAATGTTTTGGGTTAGCTAGAAAGCATTTGAGCTCTAACGCCACTTATCTGTACCTTGGGTTTAAAGCTATAGATTCGCTCGCCCTGCCCGACTTTGGATATAGCCAATCGAATCATTTTCTAGTTGAAATTTTATCGAGAAGGTGGCAAGAAAATGATTTGATTGGCTAAATCCCAAATCGGGAATCGCGAGCGAATCTAGCTTCAGAGCCCAGGGTACAGATTAGTTGAGTAAGCGTACCCTGGTTGTAGTTCACATGGCTAGTATTGTTCTAATTCCGACTCCTGGTGTCTATGGAACAGATCGGGATCCTGTTTGAGGAGACGTTCCACACAGAGAGTGAACAGAGCTATCGGGTGCTGTGTGTGGAGAGATACCTCAACAAGACAGCAGGTCAGCTTATATATACAGCTATCACTTAGAAGAATAATAGAGAAAGGGAAGTTGCAACCAAACCCTCAGAAAATAAAGTGTGACAACTTCAATGATACAATTGCGGTGAGGAGGGTGGGCTTGGGGCTTGTGATGTATGTAGATAGAAGTCTTGAAGTGTCCGCATCTATATTGAGTTAAGCTGACATTGATGCTTTGCACTCTCATAGAATTGGCCTAGTACCGAGGAATAATATTCATAATATCAATCCTATGAAAATATGAAACACTCTTCACTAGGTATGACCATCTCCCGTGGTGGCCCGTACTTGAATGTTTTTTACCAGTTTAGCGTAGCCGCAACCAAGTCGTGAGCGGACCAATCACATCATCTCGTTATATCACTGATGGCGGTGATCATGTTCATAGCATGGTTAAGAGGAGTTACAACTTACAAGACTTTGGTCGGACTCAGTGAAGAGAACCTATCAAAATAACAAGTTCGATTCTCAAAAGAGTTAATGTTTTTCAACTTTGATTCCTCGGAACAAGGCCGATTTTAATCAGACTGGAAGCTTTGTCATAGAATACTCTTGCAGCATCATTGACAAAGCCATGGAATTGTTGTGTGAACCCTGATGAAGATCATCTCATTCTCCAAACATTGAGTTAACAAGTAAATCTTTGTGTCTCAACGTCTTTGATTGTGGTACTTTCTCCCTCCACCCTACTGTTTACAGACCCCTGAACAGGTCTACCGCTGTATCAAGCCTCAAGGAGACGTACTTATGCTTGAGACCACAGATCTTAGGATCAACAAATTACCTAGTACAGCTAAAAAATTATTTTTTGTATTTTCCAGATGCCCACACATCAGACAACAGCTCTAACATCAAGCGACCCACAACCTACGAACAGTGTATCGATATCCTATGGAATCATACAGGTACGGAAATAGTTCTTGTGATATGTATTTATTGAAATTTGCCATTTATGTTCTCAACCAAAATAATGATTGATTAAAATCACAGAATGACTGCGTTAAAAAAATTGTTTGACAATCATGTGTTTTGTTTTATTTCCAAAAGCTTTTAGCTACATAAGCAGTTTTTGATCAACCATTAAAGTTCAGGTATTACCTTGCAAAACTGACAAAACAATGTACAAATGTCTTGCTCCAGGAGGTTGGAAGGCGAAGGACTACATGGACAAGATGCTCAACACATTCTCTCTGGCCTTTGACCAGCTGGAGGGACAGGGGATTAGAAGCATCATGGTCAGTCTCTTATAATGCTAATCATTACATATAAGTTATACCATTCAGACGAGGGGATAAAGTGATATTTCAGCCTCTAGCTTGGTATTATGTGACAATCTGCAGGCAAGTTGCTTAGACCAGGGAGAGGCTGATATTTCCCTTATGAAACCCACGTCTGAATGGTAAAATGAATTGATCTTACCGAATGTTTAAACAAACGCAAATGATTATAAAAAGATATGCATGTTGACTACACTGTTGTATTTGTTCCAGGATGTTGCCAGCACACAGTTCACCAAGGTTATGCAGTATGTGCTGAGGGATTCTGTGCTGGTTTGTTTGCTTTTATATCTTTCCTACCTTGATAATAGTGATAGGGTAAGGGTGACAGTCAAGATAAATGATGTTTTTACCTAAGAGGGCAGTCATATCAGGCTTGATAGCATTCATTCAAAATATCACCTTTTCATTTTATCGTCGCATAACAAAAAATGCTTTAACGTCACTTGTTAACAATGACTTTGCCTTGTGTGTGCATATGATTAAGTTAGCCAATGGTTGAAGTGGATTTTGAGTGTTTTCTTTAGTTTATGACCTTTTGAGACTAAGTATATATTATATTGGTGTAAGTGACAAATCTTGTGTACGACACTTACGTCTAAGTATCAGTATATCAAATTCTCGTTCAGGATATTGCAAGGCACTCTATCTGAAAACATTGTTTGTCATGGCCACTTATATATATTTATATATAATATCCTAGATTTCTTGTTTACACAATCATGCAAATCTAAGATTGTATTTACCAGATTACAAGTCATCTTGCATTGCATTATCTTACTCTTTTATTGCAATTTCAGAAAAGAACAGCCCGCCACAATGCTAATTATATGGAAAATCTGAAAATTGCTGTTGAGGTAAGACTTGTCTCATTAACATCTTGAGAATGTATGTTTCTTGTTCTAAAATGAGTTACGTCTCTTGTCATGTGTTAAGCTGAAAAGGTATTTTTGCACTTCTCAGTTATTTTCACTTGTAAGCTTGACCGTTATTGATAAAGTCATAATTTTCGTCAATCTAGTTAAAACTAGCTGTAATGTATACGTCCCCTACGTCCCACGTTACATCTAGCTAGAAAACCCACCTGGTCCGTGTCAAGCATGCGCGGAAATCAGCCAATGAAATAAAAACTGGCTGATCTCTTTGAATCGGACAATCTAGTTAACACAAGCTGTTAGAATCGGGCAAACTAGTTAAAACTAGCTTTAATGATTATGTCCAATAAGTCATACATTAAAATATTGATATTTATGCTCATAATGTGTAAAGTGCAATATAAATCCTAGCGACGCCCGATAATAGGACTTGGGGGACATATACATTACAGGTAGTTTTAACAAGATTGAACTTTCGTAGACATGGTGTTCTATGTGATACCGATAGATAAGTGACAACCCAAAATACAAATGAATAATGAAACCAAATCAATGATTTGAGTATCCTAACTTCTCAAGATTTTAAGGGATACCAAGCCACAAGGGTGGGCACATTTGCCCAAGGACCCCCTCTAGGAACAACACTGCTAAAGGTTATTGCTTTTCATATTGCAGACCTACTACATGCACGCTGTGTTCAGGAAACTCTTCCGCGTGGTGACAGCATGTGTAGGGTCTGATGATGCTGAAGTCAACAAACTCACTCGTAACCTGTCATCACTTAACCTCAGTGATCTCGGCATCAAGAAGTCTTTCAGGTTAGTATGGTTATGATAAAAAAAATTATTTATCTGTAATTTTTGACTTGAGATGTTTTTTATACCCAGAGCTGAAAGTGGGATTATTGTTGTTTTGTGATCAGTCTGTCCAAAACATTAATTTTGTTGGTTACGAATGTCAATGATTAATGATAACATCATTCCTCATTGCAGTAAGAATGTGTCCTCTGCAAAGGTAGAGTTATCTCGTCTCAACAACTTCTCCACACCGGTTGGTCGTCTGTTCTGTATCAAGAGGATGGTAGCCGCCCTCACAAGGCCGCAGAGGGGCTCGATAACTACAGGTAGGTGTCAGTTGTAACTAGTGTTCGAAATAGTGTCTGCCCGTCTACCAATTGCTGGTCACTTTCAGATTTGCCTTGTTGGAGAAGAGGTCAGCAAGACTCTGTTTTGTTTGTGAATTTGCAGATACTGATTGTCTTCACATTGCAGGGCTTGTCAAAACTTTTGGAGGGCTAGTTGAATTTCATTCCACAGGCCATGCTTGCTTGTAGGGTCTGAACTATACTTGGAACACTGATTTTAACCAACAAGTTATTATACTCCCCTTCCTGCTAAATCAGCATATTGTAGCTGCATAGCTCCTACACATAACCTGATATCAATTTAACAATAAGAACAATAAGAAATTGTTATTGATGACAATAACTTTAGACAATGTTGTGAGCCAAGTTTTTGTATTCTTTTCAAACAGGCAATGGTTAGGAATATAAAAATATATATAATATATATATATATATATATAGATAAAAATTGGAAAAGTTTACTGGTATACAGTTTTACATAATCAAAAGATAAAAAAATGACACGAAGCCAATCAAAACTCCAACATGTTTCAATGGTATCATCAGGGAGTCTGACAAAATACAGTTATGACGTTATGATGTCACAATGAATTTGACATAACAATGGTATGACGTCACAATCAGGCAAGCGGTAAGATGGACACAATAAGAATTTGATAGAATAAAAGATGCTACTATTAAGCATTAAGTTGTGGTTTTAACATTTTAATATATATATATATATACAATAGCGTTTCCTTCATGTAAAGTTTGAGGAGAGATGTCGATGATGACAGGTAGAATAACTTAGATTGCATTCTTCCTTCTCCAGAACCAGCAGACATGATGACCACCGATGACTTTTTGCCGATTCTCATCTATCTGATTGTCAAGTCAGAAATTCCAAACTGGTGAATATTTTTACATGCTCAAATAAGTTTAATAACTTCTTGTAATATAAAGGTAATGTTAACTCGGATAACTCCCCTAAAATTGCCTATTGTTATGTGAGCATAATTTTCCGGGCATTGTGATTGGTCGAAAACCTGTCACTTGACAGTCGACGGAAAGTGATATTGATTTGACCCAGAGTCTGACCAAAGATGATATTGACTTGAGTTACAAAACATAGACTTTATGCATGGCTGCAGGATGACCTTGCTAACAATCAAGAAGACTGTAGTTTTATGTTCCCTTTTCGTTTTGAAACTGAGACATAACAAATCATTTATTGACTTGAATTATTAACCTCTATCTTTCATAAGAGATGAGAGGAAAACTTTGTCCTCGGTCAAATTAGTTTCCATCGGGTCTATAAAATCACCAGCCTAAATTTGTATAATGAAATTATGACTCATTTACCTACAATTGTAAAGATCAGCCTTGCATTTTAGAAATATATGATTAAGTTGTTATTTCATTTATTTAATAAGACTGAAGTTTAGAGATCACTAATATGTACACTAGATTGTAAAGTTTTAATTCATTGATAGCATTTTATTTAGTTCTAAGAAATTCTATTTTTTGAAAAATGTATAACATAAATTATTAAGTTATTGTTATCTTACCCTTTCTAATTTTTGGTAAATTTAATAATATTTTTGAACTTTTCTTGTGAATTATGGTAAATTTTAAAATTGTGCTTTCAGGTCAGCAAACCTAACATTTATGACGCATTTCCATTTTTCCAAATGTTCTGAGGATGCTGAGTTTGGGTAGGTGTTTTGTTATCTTTTTATTCAGTAATATTGCTTTTTGGCTTTTAGCTCTCTTGAGCTATGTGTTTAGAGCTACATGCCATTTAGATGGAAAGATGGATTAAAAAACTTGGGATCTCACTATCTGCAAGCTTAAAGTGGGTAACCATCCAACGGAAAACAGACTCAGTATGAACAATTAAGAATTTAATTGTTATGTTTCGACGCCCGTGAGGGCAGCTTTATCAGACTTTCACTATCTGCAATTGTTAAAAGTCGTGTACTTAATTTGGACCCTCAGAATAAGGCAACAATGCCTGCAATGACCATACAAGCAGATAAAAGCCTCTTATCTACCGTAATTTCTTTATTTATTCAACATCTCTAATAATTCAACCACATCATATTTTAGTGAGGTCACACATTCAAATCACTTCTAAAATTTCAACCAAGTGCCAAAAGTTCTTCAAGTTTATGCTCCTATGATTGATATATTGATATATTGATTTGATATAAAAAAAATAATTACAAGGCATAATAATCTCGACTAAAAAATCAAAATATCTTCATAATGAAGACATTTCAATTATTATGTGGTCATGCATCAATTAAATCTATGCATTTAAATTACACATGTTCTTCTTATTTATCTTACATTTCAACCATATGATCAAAATAAAAAAATAGTTCAACCATAGACATTTTCAGAATTTTTTGGGAAAATTTGAGGGTCAAATTAATAGAGTAATTACGGTACCACTAAAAGTTTTGTTGATCCAGTAATTTTTGGATTGGGAAACAGGTGAGTTGGTTAGCTGCTGGTGTGGTCATTGCTGGCGATGTTGCCTGATTCAGGTGGTGTGGGTTCGAATCCTGCATGGGACTCGTCCAAAACAAGTACAATAATTTGTACTATTGCAGATGTCATGCCAAATATAATAATGTTACTATCTTGTTGAACTGTTTGAATGGCATTCTAGAAGTTGAAAGGTTCTTTATTACTGTCTGCTTGCTTAATTTTTGTTCTCTACCCAGATTCTACTTGGCGTCTATAGAAGCGGCAATCGAACACATCAAGAGCGGCAAGGTTCGAGAAGAAGTGCTTAGCAAGGACAAAATCAAAGTGAGAATGATAAAATTGTGAGATAGTGAATGGCCCTTTTTTCCTCTCCTTTTGAGTGAGTTGTCAATAAGCTTAGCTGGGGCAATATTGCAGCCATAAGCGATGATATCCTGTTATATACATGTGATTTTGTCAGTAATTTATTCTTCGCAGGGGTAGCTAATGACATAAGATCCTGATCTAACCTCTTTTATAATGCATTCAAGTTATGGGGTTTCAGCATACTCACTATGTGGAAAATATTTTAACCAATACAAGGGGGAGTTTTAGGGCGAATGCAAGGTAATGTCAGGAATATGAAAATAAATGCTTCCAATTGAAAGACAATGACTTTAATCTAAATGCAGCAGTAATAATTCAAATATATAACGTTAAGTTTATCCTTTTTCTTACACAACATGAATTTAAGGTGTTCACACAAAATGGCCGCCAATGGATTTTATGTGAATCTTCATACTTTGTCCTCTGACTATGAATGATTGGCTTGTGTGATGAGATTGTTGACACTGTCAAACTAATACATTTAGCATTAACTTACAATTATCAGCGAAAATTTTAGAATATAAAATTATCAAAAAACGTGCTACTGCCCTTTTAATGGCACAGTTTCTTTCTGTTCTGCAGTACAGCTGGCAGGGTGTGAACGGACTGAGTGAGGAGAGCAATTCACACATACAGAGACAGAGTAGCGGACCGGTCCTGCCTATAGTGGAGGAGTTCTTTCAGGTACTGCTTTATTGTTTGTGACATGAATGACTTTTTAGCTCATCTGGCCTGTAAGGCCGTATGAGCTTATTGCATGGCATGGCATGGTGTCCGGCTGTCACAAAGTGACTTTGGTCCTCAGAGACAACAAAGATGTAGTTTACCAGTAAAAGTTTATTACAGAACAATATAGATAAAAAAAACTATTTTACAATGTAATTACAAAACGTGTGGGGTATAGATACGGTGCCATAGGTAGGATGAAGTACCTGAAATGATAAAGATGATATTTCTTGCTAGCTTGGTGCACATGTGCCATGAAAACTTCCAGGTGCAGAGGTGATGTTAGTTCCGGTTAGCTCCGATTAGCGAATGGATAGCTGAAACATAAATATCTTCATGGATTATAAATGACAAAGCACCACCTATGACATCGTATCAAATAAAATAATTAAGTAACCTACATCTAACCTTTACACACAAGGAAAGAACCTTTTACTTATTATAGATTATCTACAACATTATTTCATAAGTGTCAGATATACTGGAACACTGGTGGAGATACACTTTAGTTTATCACAGGTAGTATTTAGTTACATCATATACCTCGCAACTGTGATAACAGGTGATCCACTATTCACAACATCAGATCAGTAACAAATTCACTAATGAAAATTCTTATTTAAACATATCAGATATTAACACATAGACTTGAGACAAGATCACATCAATACATTAAATTAGAGCAGAAAGTTGATTATAAACAAAACAATGATTATTCTCGTGAGCACATCTCACACGACCCAGTGCACGGACCAGTCTGTCCAGCGCACTGCAAACACCAGAGTGGACCGTGATATATGCGGGCCTGACTGCCCTGGCATTAACACCTGCACTCCAACTAGCACAGTCCCGTGCACACAAAATCCATCGAGAGTGGACCGTGAATGTGCGGGCCTGACTGCCCTGGCACAAACACCTACATCCTTACATACACACCCGCTCACATAGAACGGCAAGACTACGTCAAGCAGTCACAACTGTGGTCTAGACAGCACACAGCACTCTAGATCAAGTACCAAACCTTGCTCAACTCTGCCACTATCTGCTGATTCGTTAGCATGTCTCGGCAGGAGTTGCACTGGTTGAAGAATCCGGATTCAACCCTGGACCCCGGACGTGTATGAACTAAACCACAGTTATCATAAACTTGTTTCAAACCATCCATGTAAGCAATAAAATCCATCACCAAACAATTTACCAACGTATAATACCATGAAAAAATCCTCATGCTATCAATTACAATAACCATCGATTAATCACCGTTAATTACTTAATTAATTACATGATTACACAATTAACAGTTCTTAGTTTATGTACGGAAAAGTTTACTCACCTGTACCTTGGGGAAACAACACCTATGTACCTAATACACGAAGTGTCGCCCTACAGATCATCCACCTGTACAATAAAGTAAGATTGTTAATTAACACATTTAGAAGCAATATAATACAAGTTTCAAGCATAATTCACAATGTACAAAACTCACGATTAGAAATCATCAATCCCTCTCCAACCAGTACATGTAGCAAGTGAGAACTCTCATCTCGCCCTTGCTTATCAAAGCTTACTGCAGCTCGTGCACAGCCTGCAGGGTGGCTCATCTGAGTTTTGGTTCAACAGGTCTCGCCTGTCGAGTTCTACACCAGCTGAGTTCGTGACACCAGCGTCCGTCTGTCTGTCTGTTAACTTTGCACATTTTTCTTCTCCAGAAGCATAAGGTCTAAAAAGCTAAAACTTTGTGTACAGATTCCTTGAATAGTGTGGATTATAATCACGGACAGAGGGGCCACGTCCTTAAAACCTATTTTCATCTTCTTCTCCAGAAGCATAAGGCCTAGAAAGCTGAAAGCTTTTGTTCAGACTCTTTGACAAGTGAGGAATATAATTCATTGCTTTGATGGCCCTGCAGCCCCTAATAAGGGTCACAGTGGCCACGTCCTTAAGACCTATTTTCATTTTCTTCTCCAGAAGCATAAGGCCTAGAAAGCTGAAACTTTGTGTACAGACTCCTTGACTAGTGGGGATTATAATTTGTATCTTTCGTGGCCCTGTCAAGGTCCGTGAATGCTGACAAGTAGAACTGAAATAAATTACCACCAAAAGTTTTGAGGTTATATGTTAGAACTAATATTAATAACTTGTCCTCAGAACAAAGGGATCTCTTAGGATGGTATTATGAAATAACATCTTACAGGTAAAACGAAGCTGATTGTGCATGCCTTGATATATCAGAAGGGTGTAGCTCAGTTTGTAGAGCTAGAGTGTCTGCATGGCACCTGGAAAACTGGGATTCAATTCCTGGTCGTGTCGTACCTAAAGATGTAAAAAGATAGGAATTGTTGCTGCCTTGCTTGATACCAAGCATAACAAAGACAGAACAACATAAAAACTGGCGCTGCACTGTGACAAACATTTCCAACATGTACATGTACTGAGAACAGAAATTATTATTATTATTACGATATCTGTTGCAGTCTAAGCAAACCTAGCCTCAATATTATCTGTTTCACTCCTATACTGAGTCTAGAAAGGTCTAGTAGAGGGTCGCGTCAGCCGACCTTTCTGCGACATATGACCCTCCAACGTTATACGTGCGAAGGTAGACTATTGTGGCTTGGTAAGATGAGTTCTGATTGGTCAATTTGATACGTGGGCTGACGCGACTATCTATTAGGCCTTTCTAGACTCAGTAAAGGAGTGAAACGGATAATATTGAGGCTAGCTTTACTTAGACTGATATCTGTTGTTACCTCACAGCAAGTAGAGAGCGGAGATGAAGCAGCGGTCAAGGCCATGTTGGAGAAGCCTAAGCGAGAGTCTGACGAGTTGTCCCTGAAGCTGTGTCACCCGCTGTGTTCCTGTGACAAGTGTGAGAAGATCCAGACACAGATCAGATCCAACTCAAACCTCGTAACAGCCTACACCCGGGACACGCGGGGCTTCACCGGTAAGAGTATTCAATCATTGTCGATTATTGTTATTACCCGCCACAAAGTGGAAGGGGGATATAGGTTTGGGCTACGTCCGTGTCTCTGTCCGTCCTTCAAGTTAAAGGGGACAGCTTTTCACAGAAACTATTTAAGATAGGTTAACCAAACTTGCTGGGTATCTTCCTTGTATCAATACCTTGAAAGTTTGAAAATCAGAACCGCACAATTATTTTTTACAGAGTTATTGCCCTTTTTCCTTGTTTTGGACTCTATTGGGTGTCAAATGGGACAATTTTTGTTAAAAACTATTTAAGAAAGGATAAACAAATTTGTGTCTTCAGGGTATCAAAACCTTGATGGAGCTCCAGATGAAGTAAATGCATGTAGGAAAATATTGGGAGCTTTAATGATTACCTTTTTGGCGGGGGATGTTGATGACAATGACTGCTTGTTATTGTGTCAAAGCAGTGTTCATACTGGTAAAACTAGAAAGTCATGGAAAATTAAATCATGATTCCAGTCCTTGAAAGTTTTGGACAAAAGTTCATACATTGTTTAAGGCATGAAAAAGATCATTGATTTTGGAATTTCGTGTGACACATGTATGTATACATTGATTTACCTTGAATATGGAACTGCTAATTTTTGTTGTAATGGCTAATGGTATAAAAAATATTCTATTTCAGCGCTGCACATAGCGTCATGTTACGGCCAGGCTAACCTGATTGATGTGCTGGTGACCCACGGGGCGGTGGTTGATGCTACAGACTACCTGGGCCTCACCCCCCTCCACCTGGCCTGTCAGAAGGGCTTCCAGAATGTCATGGTGAGGAAATATAGACAGAATCTCACCCAAGTGGGTTTGGGTATCAAATTATCAACACAAGTTGATAAAAGTAACAAGTATCCAAGGCTTTATGAGGATAAGATTCTATTTATCATCATCCTGTCTCAGGGAAAGAACGTTACACTAACCCCACTAATCTGTACCCTGGGCTCAGAAGCTAAATTCGCTGGCGCGGCTCAACTTGGGATATTGCCAATCAAATAATTTTCTCGTTCAAATTTTATCGAGGTGGCGAGAAAATAATTTGATTGAGTACATCCCAAGTCGGGCAGTGCTGCGAATCTAGCTTCATAGAATCTAGTGTCTTCAGGGTATCAATACCTTGATTGAGTTCAAAAGTGCAATTACTTATTACAGAGTTACGGCCCATGTAGGACAATATTTGGAGCTTTAATGAAACCTGATTTTGCGGGGGATGTTGTCTTCTTGTTTATAATGTAAATATGCATTGTGTGATATGTTGAGCAAGAGTTGTCTCCCCTGTTGCAGCTTCTGCTCCTCCACTTCGGGGCGTGTATCACCAGCGTCGACAGCGACGGAAACACACCGCTTCATCTGTCAGCAGCAAATGGCCATGAGGATGTGAGTTGTACCGCTCATATTGGATCACATAATCTTTTGTACTGACTGTACCATTACTCTTACTATTACTTAGTCCTAGGAAAGAAAGAACTTGTTTCTGGTTCTGCCCATGTCCTGTGTTTGAAATAAGCATCCAAAAACTGCTTGTCAATAAGGACCCGCAGATAGGTAAAACTGTGGGGCCCAAATCAGAAACTGGCGGCATTCAGTGTCGGCCCTTGTGAAAAACTGTCGGTGTCGGGCCTATTGGCCTACGTTTTTTCCAAACACTGCCCATGTCCGTTACAAACCCCCCAATCAAACCTTTTTTCCAGAAGGGAAAGTGAATTGAACTTTATTCCTGTAATCTAGAAAACATTGAATGCCCCTTCATCATTGTCTCAGTTTTGAAAGGCAAATATTTGATTCCGCCGGGCAAGTGATCCCCTATATAAATCGTTCCTCTGATGTTTGTTTCAGTGTGTAAAGGCCCTTATTTTCTTTGACTCAACATCAAAGAAGATCGATGTCAATGCTAAGAATGACATTGGAAATACAGCATTACATTTAGCATCCAAATGGGGATATGGTAAGTAGTAGCTCCTTCATTGTGTATTTTCAGAATGAAAAGGTTTGAATTAGAAATCTTGCTTCGTTGCTCTCTTGCATTTTCCCCAAAATACATGTTGAATAAAGTTATATCTGCATGAATCTTAGTAATGAAATTTTCAACAGATCAACTCTTTTGAGAATCAAACTTGCTCTCCACTACATCTGACCGCAGCCATGTAGGGAGTATATTCTTATGTTCAGCTAGCAATCACAAGAAGTCCCGCAAAAGCCTTTGGTAGGTAGGGGCAAGTACTTCCTGTGAACCATGCTATCACATGATCACCGCTAGTGGTCGTACAAGCTCAAGGATATGAATGTTCTGCTAAAAAGTATATTCCTCCTGGTACGGTGTACGATAGAGTTCATGTTTGATAATCATTGAATTGTTTGAATTTGTGTTTACCCAAACTTGTTGCCATGGCTACAGAGAACATGGTGAGAGTGCTGATAGAGAACGGCGCAAACCCAAGCTTGAAAAACCGCAAGAAACAAAGTCCCCTCAGTCTCACCCAGAACGTGTCCGTCCAGCGTATGTTGACTCTTGCTGGACGAGGGCTGGACATTCAACCGGTCGCCACTCAGGTCAGTCTCCATAGTGTAGTTGTATACCATAGCAGGTTAAGGTCATTGATCATAGATGTTAAATAAACAGTTATTGTATACATGTGGTCTTTCGTTTAAGGACAAGAATTTTTTTTTAGATTCTTGAGGTTTCCATCGATGTCAGAAACTTGTGTGTTTTATGCCTATTATTTGAGGTTTAAATGTACTATACATCTATACTCATTTGCATTGAGCAACAAATACACAATCTCTCTCCTACAGAAATAAGGAACAATATCCATCCTAGTCCACACTTACCTTAAGATCTACTTACTATATTAAAAACTCATCCGCAACGCTTCAATACAAAATCAAGATGCCAGGAACTAGCGTCCATTCCCTCATTGCACAGGTGATGTCGAGCTCCACCCTAACGAGCCCCAAGTCCCCCCTGACCCCGAGCGCCCCGACAGGTGTGAAGCGTAGAGAGAGTGCAGCCAGCACGTCCAGCTCCGTCTCCACAGACTCAACGCTCAAGTTTGAGACGGCAGCGCTGGACGACTCTCTAGGGGAGAAGGTGAAGAAGAAAGTTGACAAATTGTTTCGGGCCATCATGAATGGAGACACTCAGCTGGTGAGTATTTTGTAGGAAGAAATGATTATATTCATAATATTGATACATAGCAGAAGTCGTCACACATGAATGAATGCTCAGTGTGCTAAATTACATCATTAGGCATTAAAAAAGCTTTATAGAGATGAAATGAAAATAAAATGCATAATGTTTCGTTTTTGCAGTAATTATAGTTCTGTGTGAAAATGCACTGTGTGAAAATGTTCTGTGTGAATTCACTATCTAAATGGCATTTATCTCTAATGGCATTTATCTCTTATTCTGTGTGAAAGTCGACCCAGGTTTGTAGTTACTTTTTAGCTACTCTGGCCTGTAAGGCCCGATGGGCTTATGGCATGGCATGGTGTCCGGCATCCGTCCAGACGTCCGTCCGTCCGTCCATCCGTCCGTCCGTAAACTTGTGGAATTTCGACTTCTTCTCCAGAACCATAAGGCTTAGAAAGCTGAAACTTTGTGTACAGACTCCTTGGCTAGTGAGGATTAAAAATTGTAGCTTTGGTGGCCTTGTGACCCCTAATAAGGGCCACAGGGGCCACACCCCAAAAACCTATTCATCTTCTTCTCCAGAAGCATAAGGCCTAGAAAGCTCAACCTTTGTTTACAGACTCCTTGAGTAGTAAGGATTATAAATTGTAGCTTTGCTGGCCCTGTGACCCCTAATAAGGGCCACAGGGTCCAGGTCCTAAAAACCTATTTTCATCTTCTTCTCCAGAAGCATAAGGCCTAGAAAGCTGAAACTTTGTGTACAGACTCCTTGAGTAGTAAGGATTATAAATTGTAGCTTTGGTGGCCCTGTGACCCCTAATAAGGGCCACAGGGTCCAGGTCCTAAAAACCTATTTTCATCTTCTTCTCCAGAAGCATAAGGCCTAGAAAGCTGAAACTTTGTGTACAGACTCCTTGAGTAGTAAGGATTATAAATTGTAGCTTTGGTGGCCCTGTGACCCCTAATAAGGGCCACAGGGGCCAGGTCCTAAAAACCCTATTTTCATCTTCTTCTCCAGAAGCATAATGCCTAGAAAGCTGAAACTTTGTGTACAGACTCCTTGACTATTGAGGATTATGAATTGTAGCTTTGGTGACCCTGTTGCCCTAATAAGGGCCACAGGGGCCAGGTCCTAAAAACCTATTTTCATCTTCTTCTCCAGAAGCATAAGGCCTAGAAAGCTGAAACTTTGTGTACAGACTCCTTGACTATTGAGGATTATGACTTGTAGCTTTGGTGACCCTGTTGCCCCTTATAAAGGCAACAGTAACGTCCTTCAAATCTATTTTCAGTTTCTTCTCTTGAAGTATAAGGCCTAGAAAACTGAAACTTGTCGCCTATATACTTAATTTTATGATTGGTGACCCTGTGGTCTCTACAAAGGGGGAATCACATTGACCACACTCTAGAGCATAATTGATGATGAAGCCTGATGAGCTACAGAGCCAATGGCTCTATTTTGTTTAAAATGAGGTAGGTCATTGTCATTGGGAATTTGGTGAGTGAATGGCCTTGGGCAAACATACCGTAATATTTTATTCCGTGATAGTGAATAAGTTCTAGATCACCTAACTCAATATGCAAAATTCATGAGACTATGAAAACCATTACAAGGTTTTGACTAATCCTGACCTCCCGTAAGGAGTTGTGACAATATTTTACAGGTTACGATTTAGGACCAGAAAAAGTCAAAGTATTTTCAAGGTCAAAGCCATGACCCCCCATGGAACAGCTCTCAGATTGCATTGATGGTTAGGTTTGATCTTATATTAATGAGATTGTGACGAGTTATGCCTTCTCGGTACAGGTGAAATTCTACCTAGGGCTGGACAAGCCGGTGGACTACTCTGATGATTTTTATGACGATGTGGATTCGGCGGACGCTGGTCAGACGGACGAACCATGTCACCCTCTGTGCCAGTGTCACAAGTGCCACTCTCACTTTAAGGTAAAGCTTGCTTCTTACATAGCTGTCTGAGAGATTATCATCTGTATTTGATTAAAAGGGTGAGATTAGGGGTAAAATGAGCATCAAATATTTCAGCTGTCCCTGGATTTGTCAGTTGACCTTCTAAAATCTACAGATCTGATGTTAGGATTTGCTTGAATAAGAAACTGCAGTGTGATATTTATTTGGCAGTATTACCTGTGTAATGCCTGTCTATATGTCGTCACAACCAAGCACTATCGTGGTTGTTATGTCACCATGTATCAATCATCGTTAGAATTGCAATCCTAGTTTTAGCACACTTTTTGCACTTACACTTGAATTATGCCAGCAAGTGATAAAAGGAATACCTAACCTCATTTCATGAAATACTATTTTAATAAACTTGTCCATGGCACTCAACTCAGTCACTCTGTCTCCATTGAGCTATCTGTCGACTGCTTTTGAAGGGCTAATGAACTTGACCTTACTCCTGCCACATGTTTGTTCTTTATGATCAAGACCACCCCATCTTCCAGTAGCGACTTATCTCTTTAACTGCTGGTCCAGCGCTGGCTACACCCCTCTCCATATGTTCTCTATATTCCAGACCACCCCATCTTCCAGTAGTGATCTATCGGTCAACTGCCGGTCCAGCGCTGGCTACACCCCTCTCCATATGTTCACTATATTCGAGACCACCCCATCTTCCAGTAGTGATCTATCGGTCAACTGCCGGTCCAGCGCTGGCTACACCCCTCTCCATATGTTCACTATATTCGAGACCACCCCATCTTCCAGTAGTGATCTATCGGTCAACTGCCGGTCCAGCGCTGGCTACACCCCTCTCCATATGTTCACTATATTCGAGACCACCCCATCTTCCAGTAGTGATCTATCGGTCAACTGCCGGTCCAGCGCTGGCTACACCCCTCTCCATATGTTCACTATATTCCAGACCACCCCATCTTCCAGTAGTGATCTATTGGTCAACTGCCGGTCCAGCGCTGGCTACACCCCTCTCCATATGTTCTCTATATTCCAGACCACCCCATCTTCCAGTAGTGATCTATTGGTCAACTGCCGGTCCAGCGCTGGCTACACCCCTCTCCATATGTTCTCTATATTCCAGACCACCCCATCTTCCAGTAGTGATCTATCGGTCAACTGCCGGTCCAGCGCTGGCTACACCCCTCTCTATATGTTCTCTATATTCCAGACCACCCCATCTTCCAGTAGTGATCTATTGGTCAACTGCCGGTCCAGCGCTGGCTACACCCCTCTCCATATGTTCTCTATATTCCAGACCACCCCATCTTCCAGTAGTGATCTATCGGTCAACTGCCGGTCCAGCGCTGGCTACACCCCTCTCTATATGTTCTCTATATTCCAGACCACCCCATCTTCCAGTAGTGATCTATCGGTCAACTGCAAGTCCAGCGCTGGCTACACCCCTCTCCACATGGCAGTGTTGCACCAACAACCGGACCTGGTGCGTCTCTTCCTGCAACATGGCGCCACTGTCAACGTCCAGAACCACAAGCTGATGACCTCTGTCCACCTAGCGGCCTTTGTAAAGAATGAACAGGTCAGTCACTTGAAGTATTTTGTACAGGGATGAATTTCAAACAATCTAGTTAAAACTAGCTGTAAAGTATACCTCCCAAAAGTCCTACGTTACATCTAGCCACCTACCCACTAGGTCTGTGTCAAGCAGGCACGGAAATCAACCAATGAAAAGGAACTGGCTTTTATAACTAGATTGGAATTTCCAATTTACTTACATGTTAATCATTGCAGGAATATATTTTATCATAAATTGTGAAGAGGTCATTATGTTTTAATATTTCTTTAGACAGTTAATAATTCATCCTCTGTATGCTTATGTAAATTAATTTCATTTTTGGATTAGCTTTTAAATGTCATGTGATTGAGCTCTTCACATTATTTTTTTTATGCAACTGACCTAGTGACCGCCATGTTTATTCTGATAATTTGTTCTGTTTTTGGCTGTATATTTGATGTTTAAATAGCTGCACTTTTCATAAAAATCAACCAATAATTGAATGAAAATAAAGATTTTTTGCACTGATAATACACATTAAGCTAATTATATCATATTTGAAATGTTAATGTCTTTCAATTGATAATTTGATCGTTTTAATTATTCAAAAGTTAGTGGTTGTGAAAAGATGGTTCTCTAAGTCAAACAGCTTTTTTCAATTAAAACAGTATTATAGTTATTAAAGAAATGAGTCATGTCTATAAATTGATTAATAAGATAACTACTATTGCAGATACTGCGGAGTGTGATGGAGTGTGGAGGCAATGTAGGTGTACAAGACCTGAACGGAGACACGCCCCTCCACATCAGCTGTGCTACCGGCTTCACCCCCGGTGTCTGTCTACTGATTCAGGTTATTATTCATCTTTGAAAAGGGCAGGTGCACATTTTTGGGAAACATATTATTATCCCAAATATGTATCAACTATACCCCACTTCCAGTTTCCTTTGTTCTAACTATAGGTGTATTGACCAATACACCTCAACTTTTCTAATACACCTACTTTTATTGCACACCCACATTAACTCAGGTGAAGAAATCTTTGGGTAATCAACGAATTGTAAAATTCAGAAATGAATTTTGTTTGGGAAAATGGGGAAGTGGGAATGGATCCCAGAGCCTTTATGTTGCTAAGCAACACCTCTATAGACTTAGTTATTGAGGATCAATACAGGTAGAGGTACTTTTTACTGTGTCATGTCTAGAATGTCTTTATTTCCTTTATGAGCAACGCTACCCCTCGGAGACCCACACTTTAAACAGGAGGTGTATAGAGTGATACACCTTGGGAAGTGTGGGTATTTCTATAACATATATCATCTTCACAGCTCAAACATCTCTTCACTCAACCCTAGTATTCATACCTGTAAGAGGGGTAGTATCACTTTAACAAAGAAATTATGTTCCTTCCACTTTACAGCGGCAACAGAAACAGATAGTTATTGTTTGTATAGAAGCATTATAAGAAAAGAAACAAAGATGTCCATTGATAGACCTCCATGAATTTGCATGATAAGCAGTGAAAAAAACAATTGAAATTGTGTTGTTACTGTTGTTTTTCAACCACTTTGGCAGTATGTCAGCAAGATTTCAGCCACCATTTCAGCAGTCCTGAAATTGATCTAAATACACCAATACAGCATTATATAACAGCTTATAGAAATCACTCGCATCCCACCCAATCTTCTGTTACAGCACAACGCCAGTGTGTCCGTGAAGAACACAAAAGGCAACACCCCTCTCCACGAAGCAGCTGAACGGACTCATACAGGAATCGTTCAAGTGTTGCTGAAACATGGCGCGGACACTCGGGCACTCAACAAGCAGGGACTCACGCCAGTGGACGTCACTCAGGTGCCCTGGCTTGAAGATCATTCAGTTGTTGTTGTCTCTTTTTATCTCCTCGGCATATAATGCGGGGCGGTTGTTGGCTCCATCTGTCCATCTGTCCATCCATTCATCCGCCTGTCTGTGATCACATTGTTTCCGGAGCAGAATTTGAAAACTGTTACAGATAGCTTAGTATATTGTCTAATCATTGCATGAATACAACACTATTCATACAATCAGTTTATCAAAATATATGCTAAAACTGATTATTCAACTTTTGTTGGGTCGGGGGGATAAGTCATCTGTCCTGATGGCTCTTGTCTTAATTGGCAAAAGAATTCAATCAGTTAATATTGTTGTCTCTGCTAAATCCAACAGCCGACATTGCTAGAATAATCCATCAGAAAATTGGCTGACATTGCAACTTCAAAGAGTCACTTGTGATGTAAAACTGTCAAATAAATTTAGACAATCTATGTAAGAATAAACTGGCCAGGGCCATTCATTGAAATAATCATATAAGCTTATATATAAGTTTAGTTCAAGCTATAAGCAAAAGGCAAAATGTACTGAATGGGTTCATTAGAATGTTTGAAAATAAAGTGATTGTATGTTGATTAATATTCAATATCAATAAACATTTGATACTCATAACACTAGTTAGCCTCAAAGCCATACAAAATTCAAAATCTTAATGATAAAATGAAATTACGTTTGAGTTGACCCATCAATTAATATATTATCTAACAATTGTTTTTGTCATTTGGAAAAAATATCTTTCAGATTAACTTTATCAAAACTGCTCAACCTAAATGATATTGTCAACCAAAATAGCCTGTAAGACCAATCATTATAGTGGGTATATGCTTTCAACAATTCAAAGCTGTATTTCTGATGATAGACATAGAATATTTTCCTCTCTCATCAATATTTGTTCCAACAAAAATTAAAAATAAAGCTTTACCGCCCTCATCACTTGAAAGAAACATGAAAAACATATAATTATTTTCAGGGAGCCTAACCAGGTTGATTAATTTTTAAAGATGGCCAATGATGTCGTTTTTAGGCATAATTTTAATCTTTACTTTTTTTTTTGTGGTCTTCAATGCAGGACTCCGCGCTGAAGAGGTTTCTTGAACATAGGAAGACTGTACAGAGTAATGCATCAAGGACAGATAACTCTCGGACTACTGGTTAGTATTGTTTCACTCCTTTGAGATAACTGAATTTTGTAATTATACCCAGCCAAACAAAAGTTTTGAGAGGGTATAGACATTACCTGTCTGTCCATCGGTCGGACGAGAACTCAAAAACCATAAGGCCAAGGTCATTGAAATATGTTATGCTGAACAATCATTATGTATAGGTATGCCTTCTTAAGAATTGGCTGTTACTATCAAAACCAGGGATACCAAATAAGAGGGAGTATCATTTATGATGCAGTTCTGTAAGGCCACTTGGATACATCTTCACAATATCAATTCTCAATAATAATGCTCTCATTTAAACATCAACTAACCTCGACTTTACCACTTCTCGATTTTCGTTTAAAGATTTTTCAAAAAAATTAAAACTGGGCTTGATTTTTGTTAATTTGTCCAATAAACACCTTTAATTAGCCTTTCATTGAGACAGTGTAATTATCGGCTGTGAAAACCCCACCTGGGTCAGGGGCCATAAAACTCGTTCGTGTGTGACGTAATAAACAGACTACACAGATTAACGTATCATTATTTGAACTGAAATACTGCCTAAATAAATACTATTCAATTACCATGGATGTGGATATCTTTTTTACACCGAATGCTTATAAGTGTTACATCGTAAAATGATTTATCTAACTGGGTGGAAAACATTTTCTGAAAATCGTTTATAATTGGGTTTTTAGCTCACCTTTACAAAGTAAATGTGAGCTTATGTCATGGCGCTTCGTCCGTCGTCCGTCTGTCCGTCCGTCCGTCCGTCCGTAAACTTTCACGAAAAAGACTACTCCTCCTAAACTAATTCAGATATCATTCTGAAATTGTAGTATGTTATACCCATGGTGATTCCCCACAGAAAGGTAGGCGTTTCAGTTTTGAGAATCCAAGATGGCCGCCATGACAGCCATATTGAAATTTCAATTAGATTTCATGAAAAAGACTACTCCTTCTAAATGAATACAGATATCATTCTGAAATTGTAGTATGTTATACCCATGGTGATTCCTCACAGAAAGGTAGACGTTTCAGTTTTGAGAATCCAAGATGGCCGCCATGACAGCCATATTGAAATTTCAATTAGATTTCATGAAAAAGACTACTCCTTCTAAACTATTACAGATATCATTCTGAAATTGTATTATGTTATACCCATGGTGATTCCTCACAGAAAGGTAGACGTTTCAGTTTTGAGAAACCAAGATGGCCGCCATGACAGCCATATTGAATTTTCAATTAGATTTCATGAAAAAGACTACTCCTTCTAAACGAATACAGATATCATTCTGAAATTGTAGTATGTTATACCTATGGTGATTCCGCACAGAAAGGTAGACGTTAAAGTTTTGAGAATCCAATATGGCCACCATGGCAGCCATATTGAATTTTAAATTAGATTTCATGACAAAGACTATTTCTCCTAAACCAATCTAGATATCATTTATATATTGTAGTATGTTATACCTATAGTGATTCCGCACAGAAAGGTAGATGTTTCAGTTTTGAGAATCCAAGATGGCCGCAATAGCAGCCATATTGACTTTTCAGCTGCAGATGACACATCATTATTATTAAATTTTAAGCTTTCATCAAGTGATCACTGGCACCATATAAATTCTCAAATTTGAACTTACTAATCATAATATTATCTTTAATATGGAATATTTAAGATTGTCGTGCAAGTTGTTCTTTATTTTTAAGTGTTTCTAAAAAAAATTAAGATGAAAGACAAACATAATTGATTAATTTGTTTAAAATGTTTATGGCAACTAGCTGCAAAAACCAAATCACATTAAACATGTTAAATTTTAAACAATGGTATCTCTCTTATATTCCTTTAAATACCACACATAAGGGGTCAACCAGAGTTCAGATATTCCACTATCCTGTCTAATACACATCCCAAGGCAGGCTGCTAGCATCACAGTGGCAGCTGCTAGTCTGTTGCATAATCAACCTGACCCAATTGATATGGTAGAGCATTATGCTATATGGCCATGGCCCATGTGTATGCAATAAAAGTTATGGACTTGTATTCTCATGACAGTGATATGTTCTTTCTAAGAATAACAACTTACACAAAACTTGTCTACAATAAGCTTTGTGTTCAGCAATTTACATGATAAGTTGATGTGGAATAAATATGCAGATGAAAATCGAAAAGGGTTTAGTAAGAAAAGTAAGGAAATTTGATTTGTCATATCTCTCTGTTGATTTGACAATGCAAAAATGTTTACCATTATAGTACTGTTTGAGTGTTAAATAAATTGATACTTTAATGAAAGACATCTCATGGTCACTTGACATGTAAATATTATGTGAACAAAATAAACGTGTCTTATGCATTGCTGTGTTTATGACTTTCCTCTCAATCAGTCATTCATTTTCCTTGAAAAATCTGTACTTTTGGGATTCTCAATATCCCATGCAGCATAACCATCAGTGAAATAATCTTGAAATCATATTAATGATTCACTACAAAACAAATGTAAGTGCCCACCATCCTGTAAGTAATGAATGACATTTAAATGGATACACCTAAACCAATCAAGATATCATAATGAAATTAATACGGATGCCCACATAAAAGTAGCATTTTGAAGATTAAAAAGTACAAGATGGTCACCAATTCAGCCATAGATATACAAAAAAGTTATACAAAAACCTACTGCTTGTTAACTTATCATGATTATATCATTCGTGTATTAATGTTTGTTCAAGCTCTAGTCGTTTCCAAAAGAAGACTAGTATTTTAAAAGATAAAAAAATCATGATGGCAGCCATAATCAATTATATAAAAGATGGTTACATGTATAATTTAACCATTTACCACATCATTCATTTTAAGGTGAGCTTCTGTACCCTCGGTACTTTTATTTTCTCTGGTATTGTTATGATAGATTATAGATATAACGAAACTACTTCTGCTTATGACGTCACAAAAAGGTGGTGTAACCAGGGACGGGCAGTTATGCATTCACTGGTTTGTGGCCAGATAGGTCTAAGCGGCTATCAAAAGTGGCATTCAAAAACGGCTTTCATTACCAAACTGAACATATTTGAGTAGCGACCTTTGGCGCACTATACAATATTGTAATCAGACTTTAATATAATTCAAAGAAAATAGTGAAATATGTTTGTGGTTATATGAACTTTAAGAGGTTGTGTAGTAAAGGTTTTTTAATGAAATATTCCTGAAGTCAAGTACAAATACTTTTATCAGTTGATGAATACATTGCTTGACAGTTTAATTTGTAAACAGTCCCAAATTAATTTTTGCAAACAAGTTATATAGCCTGGATATTTGTCCCCCATCACCCCGAAGGGGGACGTAGTATTCAACTCTGTACATCCAACCGTCTTTGCACCAAATACTTCAAACTTTGTATAAGTCTTCATTGAGTGGATACGCAGACACCAGTTGTTTTTCGTTACCTTGACCTAAATTTTAAGGTCACGACAGGGAAACATTGTTATCCTGATATCTCTGAAATCTTTGCACCTAGAGCCCTCAAACTTTTTGCTTTTGGGTTTTGGTGACCTTGACCTAATTTTCAACGGCCCTAAGGAAATAGACCAGTACATAAAAGTGTGTTGACAATCCCTTTTAGCCAATTTCTCTCTAGTGGCAGGCGACATGGTCACGTTAGTGACAACTACTTGTTGAATGTCATTCTGCAAATCAGCTTATTCTATATTGATGTGTAGTCAGTGAATAGTTTCCCAAACGTTTTTCCACAGACCAACAGAAGCACCAGGCGGGTATCCGTGACCTCTTTGCTGCCTTTGAGGAGAATGACCTTGAATCACTACAACAGCTGACAACATCAATCAAAACTTTCAGTCAACGGAAACAGCTTCGTAAAACCAGCACCAACGATCTCAGTGCGCCGAAACTAGACGCTGACCTGGCACGAAACATGTCCATCCGAACGTTTGACCATCGGCGTCTGAAGCACATAGACTCGCTGGATAAGACAGAACCACTGTATATATATAAACTAGCCAAGCAGGCACAAGAGAAGTTTGGGGCGCCGGTTGATGACGGTTACTGTGACGCAGTTCTTGAGAGTGATTCAGATGAAGATTTGTTCACGGAAAGTTCAAGGAGAGGTGTTTCTGTTGAGAAAACGGAAGCTGAAGCTAAAGAATTGGTGGATGTTGAATTATGACAGATATCTTTGTTAATATGATAATCGATATCCTTAGGGTAATGGCCTTGTTTTTCTACTTTCATTGCCAGATTAAGATATGTTTCAGTAAAACCCCAGACGTTTTCTATTAATAAATGAATTATGACAGATATCTTTGTTAATATGATAATCAATATCTTAAGGGTAATGGCCTTGTTTTTGTACTTTCATTGCCAAATTAAGATATGTTTCAGTTAAACCCCAGAAGTTTTCTAATAAAAAATAGTGCTGAATCTAAGAAAATTGTGATGCTGAGTCATGAGAAATACCTTTGTATATTATTTGCTATGATAATTAATGTCTAAAGGGATAATGGCCTTCTTATTGTATTCTTATTGCCAGATTTAGGTTTGTTCGAGTGAAACCCCCAAGAGCTTTCTTTTCAGATATGAAATGCTTAAACAAAAGGTAATGCTAAATTATGAAAGATATCTCTAAAAAAATATTATTTCAGGTGATTGCCTTTTGGCAGATAAAGATTTGTTGAGAGATTACTCAAGAGTTTGTTTTCAGAAAAATAGTGCTAAATGTAAAGGATGGATTATGTTAAATTATTACATATATATATTTCAATTTTAATGCCGTAATGGTGAAGATAAGAATTTGTATCTTTAAAAAATTGCTTTATAAGATATTAGAAGCAATTACTTGTCTGATATATGATATTGAAATATGAGTTATGGAAAGTTATGGTTTTGAAAAAGTCTTTTTCATTTAAGTGTCATGTTAAATCTCAGGAAATCTACAGGAATTCTTTCTGTTCTAAATGGAAGAACTGATTAAAGAATGGATAGATTTCAAATAATGAGATATCTTTGTATAAAATGGCTTGAAATTATTTTGGCAGTAATTGCCCGAAAAGAAATGACATACTTATCGAAATATGATACGGAAATATGAATTATCGTTTCTGGAATTTGAACAACAATCCTTTGTTCATTGAGGTTGCATGTACAATTTAAAGAAGAAAACAAATCATAACGTTGAACTTTTAGAAAAACATACAAGATAGACAATTTTTCAAATTTGTAATTTTTGACCTTGTTATCCTTCCAATAATAATTATTCATCCAACCAATATGAAATTGCACTTTTTAGTTGAATATCAAGGGGAAGCATTTTTAAGGACATTGTAACATGTTCTTTGCAAAAAATGGGACCTTATTAATACAAGAACTAATGTTCTAAATTACAAGACAATCATTTTGATTATTTATGTGGAATTCAAAACAACCACAATAAGTTTGGTTAAGGTACCAAATTACATTTATTTCCTCAAATGATGTAAAACTGTTTGCACTAAAATGGATCTTCTACTATCATAGACCAGGTTAAGCAATTACATTGTTTACCTTTTTAAGAAAAAAATAATTTTCATATATATTGATGATTAAGAGGGTAAATTTGAACAATAAGCTTTTTAAAATGTTATACAATCCCCTTGTTGTCCAATATCAATCATTATACAATTATTGACTTCAGTTGAGGTGAATCCAATGGTTTATTGACCTCGGAATAGTTATGTTCACCGAGGCGACAGCCGAGGTGAACATAAGTTTCCGAGGTCAATAAACCATTGGATTCACCGATAGCTGAAGTCAACAACTGTTTTATTATATGATTTATGAAAGTTTAAGGTTTTCTGAAAACTATTCAATTATTTTAAGTTTTTTGGAAGCAACCCTTTACGGCGCTCCTCGTAGTGGCGATCTATTTTTAGCTCCAGGTCATCGGATTGTTATGTTAACCTGGCGCGACGATTCCCGCGGTCAACATAAGGTTTGATCACTATCGATGACCAGCTGCCTCGGCCAATCAGAAAACAGATCACTAGTCCATCATATAATAATATATATTATTACAAATCAGTACTAAATATACAATATGTTGTTATTTAGACCATGGTTATTTTTGTGCTTATGCATTATTTGTATTTTGAATATTGTTCATAATTTGTGTCTAACTATGCACAATACATATGCATTTTCTCTGGAGTTTTTTTGTTTTTGGATTTTTCAATGTCATAAAACTGCTTTTCTGAAGGCAGTATTAAAGGGGCAGTAGCACGTTTTTTGGTAATTTTATATTTTAAAATGTTCACTGATAATTGTACGTTAATGCTAAATGTATTATTTTGACAGTGTCAAAACTCTCATTACACTAGCCAATGATCCATACTCAGAGGACAAAGTATGAAGATTCACATAAAATCCATTGGTGGCCATTTTGTGTGAACACCTTTAATTCATTTTGTCTAAGAAAAGGGAATCGCATGGCTAAACTTTACAATATATATTTGAATTATTACTGCTCCGTTTAGTTTAAAGGGGCAGTAGCACGTTTTTTGATAATTTTATATTTTAAAATTTTCACTGATAATTGAAAGTTAAAGCTAAATGTATAATTTTGACAGTGTCAAACATCTCATTACACACACCAATCATCCATAACCAGAGGACAACGTATGAAGATTCACATAAAATCCATTGGCGGCCATTTTGTGTGAACACCTTTAATTCATTTTGTGTAAGAAAAAGGAACCGCATGGCTAAACTTAACGTTATATATTTGAATTATTACTGCTCGATTTAGTTTAAATACATTGTCTTTCAATTGGAACCATTAATTTTCCTTTTCCTGACATCACCTTATATTGCCCCTAAAAACGTGCTACTGCCCCTTTAAATACGTTGTCTTTCATTTGGGACCATTAATTTTAATTTTCCTGACATCACCTCATAATCCCCCTAAAAACGTGCTACCTTTAACATCCTGTATTATTAATCCCCAACACACAGTTTGAGGGGGTATAGATTCTAAGCTTCTGTCCGTGCAAGTTTAAGGGGACAGTTTTTCTCGGAAACTATTTGAGATAGGATAACCAAATTTGCTATATAACCTCAGGGTATCAATACCTTGATGAAATTTGAAAATCAATACCTTGCAATTACATTCTAAGAATTGTTTACCCTTGTATAACGTTTTGGAATCTATTTGAGGGAGTCTTGAGAACAAGTGGACAACTTTTCTCAGGAAATATTCAAAAAAGGAATACCAAATTTGGTAAATGACTTCAGGGTATTGATACAGTGCTGACGGGTAAAGATACGCACCTAAGAGATGAATGATCAGTCATGCAAGGAAAATAGAAGATATGAGAAAACCATAATGTCCATGTGAAAGTTGAGGGTTTAGTTCACACCTCTAATGTGAAAGAATCTTTTGGAAATTCATTTGTGAAAGACAGTCAAATTTATCTAACGACTACCCCCTATTTCGGGAAGATCCGGGAGTGTAGGCTAAAGATACGCAGGCATGTTTTGAAAACCCCTAACATTATCAATTTTATTATATTTATAGGTTTTGAACGTGTTTTCAGAAGTTCAGGGAATGGCAAATAGATTGTAGCACAAATGAATGTGTTTCCATCGACATTTCATATTGGAGAAGAGAAAATACTTGACGACAATTAATTTGATAGGAATTTTGTCAGTTTGTACAAACATGTCACTGTTTTGTGCTGCTGTTCAAAATCTTACTCCGTTTAAATCAATCTAAAACCTTTTAATGTCTTCTTAATTTCAAAAAGATGTAAAGACAACAAAAAATTACAAGCTAACACTTAATGTGCATTTACTAAGTTAACTTTTGTGTAATAGCATAGCTTTACCCTCCGCGTATCTTTACCCGACACAGCTGTACCTAACGAAGTTCATAAAAAGAAACATGAACTCTTTTTATGGATCTATGGCTTTTTTGTCTTCTTTGACTCAGATTTAGGGAAATCTTTTGAGGTTTGAGGAAAACCAACTTGGTGGGGGATATTGACAACTATGTCTTCTTCTTGTTTCCTTACTGGTGTCAATCATCAGAGTTTTGAAGGATATAATTAGCAATAACATGATAATGTGCCTTAGGTACATTAAGATTAGATTAAGATTGATAAGATAAAAGATAGTCTCTTACTTTTTGTAGTATTTTCTAAATATAGTGCTAGAGTTTGACTATCTTGCTACTTTTTCAGATAAAAACTTAGCAGAATTTGAACCTAGAGTTTGAAATCTCAAGTGGGTTATGACTTTGAAGGTCCTTGTTCGGATAATGCAAGGTAATTCACCTGAAAGAGTACAAGAATATGATCTATTGAAGAAAGTGTGATCCAAAATTGAAATATTAAATTTGTTCACCCTCTTAATGGCATAATTTTCAAGAACAGGTATGTAATATAACAACTTCCTTATGCTAAGAAAGTCATGTTTAATATGGACCAAACATAACAATGACTTGTATGAGATTGATAAATTTTAAAAATGGACTTTTAATATGACCAATTGCAAAAATTCTTACATTCTTGCTAACTGAAGTCTAGTGCTTATAGGGGAAAAAATTGTAAATATAATGTTTGGTATGTTGTCTGATTGAAGTGTACATGTATTGCTATTATTTTCATGACCAGGAAAACCAGGGTATATTTGGTAAGTATGATGTACCTAGTCTTTTACTATAGATTGACATGTGATCTAGAAATCAGGTGTTTGCTTGGTGGGTGATTATTGCATGTTCAGATAAGCTGAAAAAAACACTATT
This sequence comes from Steromphala cineraria, assembly GCA_916613615.1. NCBI lineage: Eukaryota > Metazoa > Mollusca > Gastropoda > Trochida > Trochidae > Steromphala > Steromphala cineraria. Next base: position 12,989,234 of record OU744730.1, read on the forward strand.
CCTGTCACCCATTTTGATAAGGGCTTGGGATATGTCATTTTCCTGTCATGCAAAGCAGAGAACATTGTATTCAGCGTTGTTTGTACAGTTGAACACGGATATAGCGAACAATCAGTTAAAGTGAACAAATTTTGAAGTCCCCTCAAGAGCCCTATGTATGGCGGCTAAACTGAAAAGCAAACACGGATATAGCAAACTAAATTCTTTGGTCCCTTGGAGTTCATTATATCCATGATCTACTGTATATCCAAATTCGTATTGTCAAATTGAAAATTCTTGAGATTCATTTGCTGAAAAGATTATTACAATGAAATATTTTGGTTTACGTTTATCTTCTTTTCAAGGTCACAACGAGTCTTTGACTTTTGCCCTTGTAGGCTGTTACCTTAAAAAACATTTCCCATGATTCTCTTCTTATGATTCCCAAATAATCAAGGCTCTAGACAATATAAGTGACCTTGACAATATTTTTACGGTCACAGTTAGACTTTTACTTTTTGTCAAGTCAGCCCTCATCTCAAAAACTTTTCACTTGATTCTCTTCATATGACATAAAAAAGAGCCAATATAAGTAACAAGGGACCTATTGCACAAAACAATTGTATCTCTACAATAGTCGTAACTCTGATTGTAGGGAAATTATTGCGGTCCATCCCTCTTGCACAAAGCGATCGTGAGTCAACATTATTTTCAAGGTCACAACAGTTTCTTAAAATGGTGAATGGCAAGTTGTCACAACAATATATCAAAGAAGATTCAATTAATTATCTTTGTTCATGTGGTTGACATCAAATTCGACTGTGAAATGTGTCACTAATGGTAGAAAGATTGCTCCCTTTCTCTAAGGAAAAACACTAGATACAGTTGATATTGATGACCTTTTTCTGGGCAAGACATTGAATAAATTTGAGAGATTATGGTTGCTTCTTTAACTGGTAATTGTTATGTATTTGCACAGGGATTTCTTTTTGGTAGAGGTAGATATGGAAACTCCTTGAACTCTTAAAATTAATATGAAGTGTCGTAAAATCTTAGGGAAAAGTTATTTGCCGGTTTGGAGTATGTATACATTTACAATATGGTATTAAACTCTATTGCTATACCGACATCAACTTTCAAATTTATCTTAATCACTTTCTTCAGAAATGGAAAACTTTCGAAGCTAAAATCACATTTGGATTGTAATTGTATTCTTGTATTTTCAACATCACATCATGTAAAACAGATTTCAGAGCTTATGCATTTACTTATCCCAAAAAAGAATATTTAGTGGGATCTTTAAGTGATTTTTGGAGTGTGTATTTCTAATCTGAAAATTTTATGACAAAGGTGTTTTTTGTTGTTGTTTTTCTTCCACAATTTTGTAAAGCAGATAATCAAACAAGAAAGAACTGAATTTGATTTGAATTGTAAGTGGAAGAATAATGGCAATGATATTTAAATTGATGGGTTTTTTTCAGTCTGTTTGATGATATATTTTATTTGATGGAAAACAAAAACTTATTAGGTTAATTGTTGAGTTTATTAATGCATCCTGCTACATCAGCGTATAATGTCAACACTTTCTGCTCCAATACGCGTAGACAAATACGCTGTTGTAGCAGGATGTTAATTATTCAGAGAAAAATATCCCTACGCCAGGCAAATAAATAACATTGAAAGGAAAAACATAATAAAGAATGTTACAATGAAACTTTCTCTTTCATTCTTTATCGGCGTCATTCATCGAACGCTTTACCACAATACGGTAAATCTTGTTATTCAGTATTTATCTTTGAGGAGAAATGCTTAACCGTCAAATTACCAAAGTGATTTAATTCAGGAAACCAAACTTAGCTTACTGTACATCCTTTGACCAAAGCTGTTATTGCATATATGTATATTGCATTGGGTTGATAATTTTTTAAACGACTGGCATGATAAATGAACCTGTCAAATGATAAAATTCTCATATCTGATTAAGAAAAATAACTGCAAATTTGTTGAATGTTTAAGTGAAAAAATATTTGTTCGAAATGTTCGGTTGGCCTTGGTGCGTGTCGGGTTACCTTACACTCAACGGTAAAAGAAACGTCATGTCTCCAGAAGCAAGCGTTCGGATTTTATTAAATATTTCATATTTCTGAAAAAGACGCTTTTGGAAAACTGGCGTTTAAGATTAGCTTTAAGACGTCCTTCACCTGGGATGCATCACCCAATTATGTCTAAAATTGTTCATTATGTCGACATCATTTATTTTAGTAGTTTTTATATCTCATACATTTTCAACATAATTCTAAATTATTCTGAAAAAACATCTTAAGACGTGATTTCTTCACGCTTGTTTTTGAAGTGGTAGACCAATAAAATGGCCATTACCCTAATGAGTAAACTTTTACTTCCTAGTTATTTAAAATCGACTTTATGTAAAGGCATTATTTTGTATTTAGCTCTGTATGGTACCCTCTGTAGACCCTTTTTGGTGGCGTTTCTATTTACGTTAAGTGTAAATGTATTCACTTACGTTCAAATTATCCACTCGCTTTTCACATTCATACAAAACGCTAATTCATAGCATATTTGCAACTTCTTGGTTTCGTTTTAAGTTACAAGAGAGACAAGCAAGAAACAAATCCAGGCACCAAAGTGCAGTGTATTTGATCTCAACACAACTCAACTAATTTTCACCAATCTCAAACGCTTATAATTACGGTGAAGCATCTATGATATTGGCGAGATGATAACATACATATATCAGGTTCCCTGTGTAATTTTCTTCATACCAATAACTGATATGAACAACTGAAAAGTTATTAAACACAGAGAAATCGAGCCTTATTGAATTTTATTAGTCATGGCTTTGAAATGCATACTAATGGGATCATCACATTTTTGCCTCGCATTGTTTTCGCTTTGTTCTCGGAATCGCCCTAGAATCGAAATTATCAAATGACAAATTTGTTAAGTAAAAATCTACGTCGCTGATTTACAGTATGCACTTTTGATAAAATATGTTGAGTGAATCATAACCGGTGACATATTTTGAATTTGTACACATGTGCAAAATGTCGATATTGCGTATTAAGTAGATTGTACTGTCATATATCATCTTTTGTGACGTAAGGCCGATTTCCGAGGGACTATTATATGATTAGATTTGATAATACCTTTGTCCTTAGTGCAAGTATAGGAAAAATATGTATGGTCGTGGCACCCCGCAGCCACAGTGCAGCGTCAGTTAAAGCATTGTCCTATCCTTATGATGCCGATTGTCAAGCAAGGAAGCAACAACTCCCACCTTTTAATGTATTTTGATGTGACCTGACTGGGAATCGAACCCCGGGTGACAAGCGGACACTCTACCAAATAGGCTACGTGCCAGTAGAAACATGGGTAAAAACGAAAGTATTTCACTCAAGGGCATGTCATAACACCTTTATGGTAAGAGAATTAATGAACTTCAGAGCATATGGTTATACTTCAATCGACGAGCAATCAAACCGTCTATAATATCACCTGGTCTTGTTGTGACGTGTCTTCCGGCCACTTGTCTGTCCGTGTCGAGTGAATCAATTATCTGATAGAAGAGCTATGGTTTTATGAGAGCTACAATCAGATACAGTGATGATCAGGTGTTGGCTTCAGGCTCTATCTACACCTCATACATCTCTCCACAGTGAGAGATTGGAATTCAATCTAGTTTCGAGACAAATTAAGGAGCCAATCCGTGTTTTTTATCAAACATTGTTTTTCTTTTATACGAACGTAAATGGCATATTTCATTATATAGATGACAAAAATCTCAAACATTCATTCCAAAATCGTTATTTTATTTATCGTTTTTATTTGTTCGCGGGAGGCTTATTCACAAGTTAAATGTATATGGATACTAAATAAATAACATATCAAACAGTATCAACTAGAAAATGTCATTTTCAATGCGTTTGATTTTTTTACAAAATTAGGTTTGACATATTGACGCGCGTCGTTGTCCGGTCTCCAATCTTGTAATTTTATTCCCCCTTTAACTGAAAATCAATGTTGAGTTAAGTACATCATAAAAACAAATTCCTGTTGAAAGATGTAACTGGCTATAATTTTGTTGTTGATTTATATTTATAAAGAAGAGCTCATAAACGATAAAAATAACAACAGCTGTAAGATACGGTGCCATTCGTCGGCGCTCAAAGTGTGAAAAGCCTGCCACGGCAGTTGAGGCATTATTCTTTAGTCTTATCATCAGTGTTAATCTATGGATGCAAAGGTACCTTTCAATAAAAAGTAAAAATCTTACAAGATGCCTCATCCGAAAGGACTGGGTCTCTGATAAAGTATCATAATATTCAATGACAGGGCTTTAGGCGAATGCTTTTTCAAGGATTGGTAGCTGATTCGACAAACAAGTATTCCGTGAGATATTATTAAAGGGGCAGTAGCAGGTTTTTTTGAAAAATTTATATTTTAAATTTTTCACTGATAATTGAACGTTTATGCTTAATATATTGTTATGATAGTGTCAAAAATCTCAAATTAAACAAACCAATCAGCCGTAGTCAGAGAACAAATTATGAGGTTTCACATAAAGTTCATTGGCTGCCATTTTTATGTGAACACATTTAATTCATTTTGTGTAAGAAAAAGGAATCCCATTATATATTTGATTTATTACTGCTTTATCTAGGTTTAATACATTGTCTTCCAATTGGAACCATTTTTTTTCATATTCCTGACAACACCTTATATTCCTTTAAAAACGTGCTTCATTGAAGTTCAAAACCTTTTTCTTTAGATAGAAAAAATAGATCAAATAGCCAATCCATGTTATTTTTCAAACTGTTATACTTCAAACCTTGTGTTAAGTCTGAATAATGTTTGAGTAACATAGGGATAAAGTATCGAGGGAATAGTTTCCTTCTTGTAAATGTATGAATTCGTAAATAAAACAGCAGAATAATTTACTAGATGATGGGTTTAACTCGAAGACGATGTTAAGATGGGGGTATGTTTTGCCACAAAATAGCACTTACAGTAGAACACGGATATAGCGAAAAATCCGTGTTCTACTATACTATACTTCATCAATGGTATAGGCTAACAAGACTTGAAACGTCATTCAGTTATGTAAATGTCGCTGATTCTATATCTGTAATTTTTACGACTTTTTCAAGACGTCACAACATCTCATAAACATATTTCCAATTGTTTAACAAAGTATTCTGACAGGCGATACAATCTAGCATAGACTGTTCTATTGTTCTCCTTGTATATGCCTCTTGTTCTCTTAATATTCCCGTGGTTTCAGTTTTCACGTGGCCTCTCCTTATATGCATATATATCTATACATAACTCATCGAGTTATTAATCTTGATCGTAGAAATGGATGACGGTGCATTTCTGTTATTGAAATTCATAATGACAGTGATTTACCGAACAAACAGTCTTCTTGTACTTTCGATAATTATATGTTTGATTTGGGCGCGGTTGTTTTCCGTTTCCATAGCGACGTTGCATTCGGATAAATAGAATAGAATATTTTTTTTTTTAAATCACGATTTTCATTCTCATTACCCTTTAAAAACTTAATTTATAGACGTCTTTATGAAAAATTCTCATTAATATCAAGCTCGACTAATAGATTTAATACAAATATATTTTCGTGGTTTTGTGTACGTATTATCATATTCATTTATTTTTCTTGGAAAACACATGTTAAATTGATTAAGGTATATCATATGATTCACTTGACATGTTAACAAACTATTCTGTTACATCTTAGAAGAAGATTCTTGAACAACCTTGCACTGCAAAATAGCCACGTGAATGAAATAATTGAAATAATGGTTAAAAAGTTAGGTAAAAATCAAGATTTTTCAGCAGCATATTTTGTTTTCTTTGAAAACTTCGTTCATTAGAATAAAATGTGCATATAACGAATTCTTAATATTGCAAATTTGAAACGCTGGTATGCAATTTATCTGCATACCTTTGTCAACATTGCATAATAATAGTTCTCTCGCCACAGAAAGCGCAGTTTCAATGATAAATGGTCTAAATGTACTCTTTCCCCCTGGCAGTGATGACTGTTTCCCGCTATGATCATATAAAACAGCAGAGAGGATAGAAACCTACCAAATATATCCTGTGGCCATAAATTATTTTTAGTTCACAAACATGTTATGAAAGTTTGTCATAAACACAGCACAGGGTTATAAACATCATCACATTCAGGGACAGTGATTCCTATCATCATCACCATGATTATCATCGCCATCGCCATCATCACTAACATCACTTTAATCACCATCATCATAATCACTATGCATGCATCATCAAAATCAAAGAAAAAAAATAAAACCTCAACCAGGAAAACATTAAAAAAATATATCACTTCTAAATTCATGATATTGTTTTTTCCATGTCAGTAACTGTCTCAAATTTGCATATTTGTTCTAAAACATTTTCAACGAATGATGTTTTTACATATGCGTTTAGATAAATAATTCTATCCTGATGATGAATTCATGAACACATAGTGGAACTTTGGGTCGTCAGTAAGAGTAGAAACCTAAGGATATATACTTTCTAGTCTTCCAGCTTCCGATTTCCCTCCTCAACCCACATAAATCATACCAAATAGTTTTGTTTACCAAATAAATGGCTCACTCGAACTCTGTTATCTAATTGATAAGCTATGTACAAAACTTAGGCGTATATAATATTATTAAAGCCCCATCGTCTTATTTGCATGCCCTTCGTGACGAAATATAGCTACTGAGTAAGGAAATACATCTCTCGGTAGAAAAATCATTCGTCTGAACTCCAAAATCATATTAACATGTTTTAAATGACAATTAAATACGTATTTCGAAGTACAGTACCGTCTGAAAATTTGCCGAAGCATCAAACGAACCCGCTTTCGGTGACATCATCATTATGTGTGTTGAACTTACACCTTGTCTCAGTTACCGCAATTGCGTCCGATTGGTATCAACTTGGGCGCAACGAGTTCCTGATTCGGAGAAAAAGAAAAGAAAACATAGCCGTGAGCGAAAGAAACTGCTCTCAAGCGTGTGTTAAGAAAACGCAATTGTGAGATGGCAACAATGGATTCGTCTTCATATCGAAATTCTGGCGCTGTCATTAGTTCAGTCATTTTGGTAAATTGTCTTCTATGATATTTTGTTGATTTTCTTCGGGTTGGTGGTCGCAAACTTTTGCAAAAGTTACAATGAATGCAGTAAAGATATTTTTTTTAATGTTGAACATCACTACATTTTGAATATGGATCTTTCAGGTAACACGACTATGGATATGGCATGGAACAAACGTATAAAGCAGATGAAACTCAAAATCTCAAAAGAAACGTCAAGGCATTTAAAAAAAAGCATAAATAAAACACAAAATACTGCTGCCAGGGAGTGTTGTAAGTACATGAAGGGATGATACTGTTATCTGTCTGAAACACTTGGGACCGTTTTCAAATTTGTTTTTTGGACCAAAATGCCTGGAATATGTGTTAGATATTATGAAATGAAAATAAATGATTTATTAAAAATAGTATCAATAAAAATAACCGTTTTGGAATTATTTCGTTATGCATCATCGAAAATAAACATAGAGCACTTTATCTGCTTTGGAGAATATAAACCACTTTTCAGAAACATAAACAAATATTGCTTAAAATTCCTAACCAAGGTTAATTGGCTTCTGAAGAAAAAACGTAACGTACCCGTATGCGGATGTAAATCTTGCCTCTTTATGTTGGTTTGGCTCTCTTTCATTGACAAACAGAAAGAAACTAATCAAGATAATAAATTAATTACACAGGGAGAAAAAATGCTTAGTGTACCTTTAAGGGATTATAACACCAAAACAGGCTTGAAATTTAGCTGCAAACATTATCAGTGACCCTTCGCATAAATTGTATAAACGGTATAATGTGCCGACGTGCAATAGCAAATAAAAAATAACATTTGTGCCCTTGTCCACTTCGATTCTTAATAATCGTTAATTATCACGCTAGTTGTTCATTTGTAAATATTTGTACATATTTGTATATGTGTTGTATTTATTATGTACCCAATTCATGCTCGCTAAAAAGTACCACAAATTCCCTTAGGGGGAATACAGAATTATCATTTGTTGTATAGTATGTATCATGACGGTTATCTCCTAGGAATTGTACATTGTTCATTACCTTAACCCTCAAATGTTTTTTTCATAAAATGTGTTAAAATTATACTTATTTTACCACTTAAATTGATTTATTATGAAACAAGAAGAATGACATATGAAATTATTATTATTATAGTTTACAAGGAGATAAAGTCCTAATTAAGCCAATGCTATAAATTAAAACTGATTTTCTGGTAATGGCATTTTTTGTTTATTATTTCTATTGGTCACTTCTAAATCTTATGTTAGTCTTGATTAAACTAATTACGTTTTCTGTGTCAAAGAATATGTGATTTAGATCGTTGTTTTTCTCACCGTATCGGGTCATAAGTTTTGTTTGTTTGTAAGAGCTTGACTTTAACAAAACATAAATCATACCTTGAAGTCATAAATCAAAGAGATAATCCTATTAGTGTATATCAGGTGATATTCAAGTTTTAAAATAATGCCATTTGTACATAATTATAATGGTATTGAAATGTGTTACTTCGGTTATTACTTTCGTTAATTCATATCTCTTAACTTGTTAAACAGGAGCGCAAAAAATCATTAGCCATTCATTAGCCCTGCGAAACCTTGCTATGGCATGACAAGTCTTAGCTTATTAGATTTATCAGTCATAAGTGCATATATGTGAATATTCTCTCATTTCATATACACCCACGAGCAAAAGAAAATATAGGTTTTTAAATTTGTATTTATTTTATCCATCGTCAGTGGTTTTAGAGGTGAAGGTACACCTTCAGAAACATAGTGCACATCGGCAAAATGCAACATAGGTTGTTGTGGTTTTCGAAAACCGGATAAATCGTGAATTGCGTTTTAATTTAAAAGCATGAAATGTACGTGCTGAAAACAGGTATAAATGGCATTGCTGGATACCGTAGGGTCACAGCAATGAAAAACACACCAAAACATGACACGACTGACACAGGAAGTAAGAGAGAGAGTCATTGGAATGGCTGAAATGGGGGCTACACAAGTCCATATTGATAGGACCTTTCATTGCACGCCACCGACAGTATACAGGCTTCTGCAACGTGTCAGGCAGACTGGTCGGACCCAAGACAGACTCCGAAGCGGCAGACAACGTGTCACCACGCCACAGGAAGACCAGTATATCAAAACCATTCATCTTCGAAATCGCGTTGTGACAGCAACGGAAACAGCGGCCGAGGCACTCGCCCATCGTGTCAGTAGACACACTGTGTCCAGAAGATTACGAGCAGACGGTATTCGGGCTTATCGCCCCTACCGCGCCATGGCCTTGACCCCGAGATACCGACGTAATCGACTCCAATGGGCTCAGATGGCAAGCTCGGAACTGAAGGCGAGTTTTATTCACAGACGAAAGTCGCTTCTGTTTGTACCACAAGAGATGCTGTATCGGCGCCGTGGTGAACGTTTCGCTTGTCCATGTGTCCAAAATGTCCATCCTTGGTGTGATGGTGTGGGGCGGTATCCATGGTGACGTTAAGACTCAGCTAGTTATTATAAATGGAAATCTGAATGCACAACAATATGTTCAGCAAGTTCTGCAGCCAGTCATGTTCCCTTTTCTACAAGCACAACGCCAGGGTATCTAATCCAGCATGACAACACAAGACCCCACACGGCACGAGCCACAGTCAACGCCTTGAAACAGAACAATGTTAATGTTCTCCAGTGGCCTGTCAATTCCCCTGACTTAAATCCTATTGAGCACTTGTGGGATCACTTAAACAGGCAGATAAGGAACCGAAGACCCGTCCCACAAAAAAGACAAGAACTGGTACTTGCCCTGAGAGAAGAAAGGCAACGGATACCAGCGACCGTCATCCGACGTTTAACCATGTCGATGAGGAGACCTATCAGGCCCTGTATTGACGTGACAGGAGGTCACACGCGTTATTGACAATAACAGTTAATGTTTCTGGCTTTTTACGTGCATTATAGAAAAATTAAAATAATTGAAATTTGACCCCTGCTGTGACTAACTTGAAATGCATCCGATCATTGTTATCAGCCAATGACGTTTGTCTGTGTGATTTATTGTCATTTGATTTCTAAATATAATCCAATTCACGGCACTCTGATATCGTCTTTTCTTTTTATTTTATGGACATTTAAAGTGGACCTATACTTTCTTTTGATCGCGAGTGTAGTCCATTTGCACAAAAACGTAAAATTGATAAAACTACAGACGTTTTTATGACATCCTTCCAAGCTTACACGTTTGCGGCCAGGACATGGTCTTTAAGTATATTCGTATTTGCCAGGTTGTAGGTCAAAGTTTTATGGGTTAAGTGGTAAAAGAAAACAGAACAAAAGACAATTAACAGATAATCGACGACACTTCAGATATCAAATAAAGATAAAAGGATGTAACATTCTAAGGCGTAAAATATTTTATCAGTTGGTCATATGGTGGGCGGAAAAAAAGTCACAGGAAAAAAAGTCACAAATTTGCATAGGAAAAAAAGTCACAGGAAAAAGTCACAAGATTTTATTATCCATCAATAAAAAACACTAACATACATATTTTTCATAACATTTTACATTGAAACAATAACATTATCTGGTTTTGGACCTTAAGTCATATCATGAGCACTAATTTTATTACTGTTTAGCACTAATCTTTCACTTGTCTTAGCACCTTTGTTCAGGTCTGAGCACTACTAACATCTCACATCTCAATACACATCAGCACTAATCCTGACAATTCAAAATTCTTTATTTATTCTTATGTTCCATCCAACCCCATACAAAAACTCTGGGATTGATTTTCTCTCACAAACATGGTCTTGACAAAGATTCTTCAATTTCTCCTGCATCTTCAGGAACTTCTTCCTGATCTTCCTCACTGGTCGACTGCCAACTGCATCTTGGGCATAGACGGTCTCGACAGTGGCATCTTATTATTGATATATATTTATTGTTATATTTTAAAGTTTTATGTTATTTATCAAGGAATTATTTTATTGATAAATATTTATTGTTTTAAACCATATGTACCTGAGAAAAAAAATTGACTTGGTTTGTCTCTGGTCTGAGTCTCTAAACAAGGTGAATTCAATCAAGAGATAAAAACGATTGCAGAGTGGATATTCTCAATCTACTATCAATACATACAGAGTGGCTATTTAATAAAACCAACATGCTGATAAGTTTGTGATTACAACAATGGCAATGGTCGTGATCTCAAAAAAAATCAGATCAAACCAACACTCGTACCTCAAAGTGTTACTTACCTGAGTACTGCACCACTGTTACCGTGTTTACCTATCTGACTCTTTTTTTTACCTTGAATAGTTTCTACCCTAGACGATATCGATTATTTTCCTAGTCTTTGTAAGACTTTAATTGAAATGAAAACAGTAGGGTGCTTATTTTACAACGTTCATTGTTTTATCATGTTTTTCACTGTGTTGATACATTATTAAAGGATAGTCGGGGTTTTTGTTTCATAAAAAATATTACTTATTAAAGGGACAGTAGCACGTTTTTATGGGGAATATAAGGTGATGTCAGGAAAATGAAAATTAATGGTTCCATTTAAAAGGCAATGTATTTAAACTAAATGGAGCATTAATAATTCAAATATATAACGTAAAGTTTAGCCATGCGATTCCTCTTTCTTACACAAAATGAATTAAAGGTGTTCACACAAAATGGCCGCCAATGGAATTTATGTGAATCTCGATACTTTGTTCTCTTACTATGGATTAATACATAGTCTTTCAACTGGAACCATTTATTTTAATTTTCCTGACATCACCTTATATTCCCTCTAAAAACGTGCTACTGCCCCTTTAAAAGAAAACAATGTATTATTCAGACGACTTACTGTTAATCAAATACGTTGAATAATCATCTTGCATAATGAATTATTGTCAAATCGCCAATTTGGATAAGAAACAACAAGAAAAATTAATTCACGTGAAATATATCTTAATAACGATTTTTATAACATTATGAATCTTTAATGTGTTTTTCTTTGAACATATAGATAACGTCGATAATCTGTAAAGTAAACATTATCAACATCTTCTATTAATTAGATAATGTTACAAAATCATATACTAGTATATCATGCACGTAGATTGCAATCCCTAGCTTTGAGATATCCACTAAACGTTCATGCACCATGCATACATTTATATTCTAAACAATAGATTTCACCATGTAACGCTTACCTTTAGAAAGGTAACCAACCAAACCAACCCATAACTATAACCATATACTTATATCACAATCCATAAACACGTATCATATGCCGACTTATCTTATCTTATTCTAATATTATCTCCTCGTTTGACAGATTTTGAATGATCCAAACATCAAGCTTTATTGAGGTAAGTCTTGAAGTAAGCTCGGGAAACGAAATTCCAAGTTACGTTCATTCAGAGGCAGATCAAGTAATGAAATGTTGATTGAGCCTCTGTTCTTAATAGATCAAATCCGCAGCGGTGAAAAAATTGAACCCATCCATTTGAATTTTTTAGCAAATGACAACGCTTCTCCCATGGAAAAGGTCGTTCATAAATACCTTTGCCATGTTTCAGTAGCCAAAAATGATGATTTTAGCACGTCGCTGATTGCACAACTAACTTTGATTTCCTCAAATCAGGCATCTCCCATTCTACCCCTCAAACTCGGCGAATAATAACAGAGGCTCGATTGACACTGTATGGGAGACGCGTCGCTTCAAGATGTTTTTAACCGATAAATACGCGACGGTAGTACGCCGATAACTTGCCATTCTGACTTTTTTTAGGAGGGTGTCTTCGGATATTGTTATCTTATGTTAGAATGGTGAGTTCAACGATTATGAAATATATGTCAATATTTTGTTGAATGATTGGAGCTTATTTCACTGCATTTTTATAAAATTTTATGAGTTATTTGGAAAGAAAAAACAGTTATTCATTATAAATTGAAGTCGTAATATAAAAACGGCAATAAGACACATTTATATAAGACAAATTTTATCTGAAATATGTGAATATAAACATTGAATCTCTTTTCTTTCAAAATAAATAAGATTTGTTAATTAAGGTTCGTGTGTTTAATTTTAAAAGGACATTTAATGTCGAAAGTGTAAAACGTAGGCGACGGCTTTTAGATTCCGGGTTACGGTTTTTAACCATGATTTAGAGTTATTGTTACAGTTTTTAACTAATATTTGCAGTCGTTCGGCCAATACAAATATTGAAAAACTAACTCAAAATCTAACATAGCATGTATAATTCTTAATATTTTACCTCACACAAGGGCTGGGGTATCTCTTCCGTTAGATCTGTAGGATGATATGCAAATCGGTTTTGAGTTTTGCAGACTCAGAGTTAGAAACACTGTTTAACCAATGATATTTTATGTTTAGTATACTTCATTCATCCTTTACCGAGTTTTCATGATAACACAAATTACACAGAACACAGATTAAGTGTACCTTCACAAACCATATCTGTGGTACGTATTACTCTTTGAACACCTAGTTATATATGATGTGTCTAGTATTACTATTATAAGACAAGGTAACGCAAATGTTATTGAAGTATTTGACTATATACTACCTTTATTTCCATATCAGTCAAATGTACATTATGACATGTACAAAAATATACATCAACTAAATACCCAAACAAAGAGAGAGAATGGTATCAGAAGAGTCATTAAGGTACAACTGAAATACAGAAAATCAAACACTGACAATTATTTGTCTTTGCTCATGCTTTATGCTGTTTGCATTTACAACTAAATGTCAATGAAATGAAACTCGGAAACTTTAAAATGAGTAAAGTAAGTAAAGAGCATTGTAAGGCTCTTGCTTACATTGCTAACTATTTCAAAACAATAACGTGAAAATTAATGTGAAGATCGAATTGAAACTTGAAAATTTTAGTGGGTTTTCATATGACGATAATATGGCTGTCGCCAGGAGAAAGATTTCAAGCAAAGTTCACACACAATCGTTTTGTTTGAGTGTTTCCCCTTGTTATGGTCATCTAAATAAGATTTTCGTGCAAATGTTAGGCCGCAGTCATTGCATTTGTAGGATTTCTTAGGAGTGCATGTTTGCTGATGGCGTATGAGTGAATGAGAATAAGAAAACTTGGCCTTGCATTTCTTACATTCATAGGGTTTATAATTGGTGTGGGCCGTGTTGATATCACCACTCAGATGCTGCTTGTGGTCAAATGTTTTCCCGCAGATATGGCAACAAACCTTCTGATTCTTGTCATGTCTTCTTTCGCGAAAGCGGAGTCCATATCTAGAGGAAAAAGCCTTGCCACAGTGTGAGCACAAATTAGATTTATCATGAATGCTCCTCTGATGGTGAGTTAGCTCATATTGGGACCCATAGCCTTTATTACATGAGGGGCAAGTGAAACGGCGTTGATCTTTATCGGCGTGGGATGCCTCATGTCGCTGTACCTTCTGGCGCCATCTACTCGTGTAGGAACACCCTTCTACCCCACAAGTATAAACCTCATAGTTTGCTTTTCTTTGGGTGTGGATGTTAAGGGCACATCACGGTCAGGAGTTTCTGTGATTTCAACAACGTTACTAACGTTGAGGTCGGTACTGTCTAGTACTGGTTCAACAAACGAACCACATTCTTCATGTAAAGTTTCTTCGTTGTAACATTTTTTTATTTTCAATAACAGTACTTCCATGGAAATGTGGCTAAGGATTTTTTTTCAGGAGCAGAACACAAATGTGGGACCTACCTCAGTTAATCTTCGTATGTACCTATAGATTAGTCAGCATGTGTTGATATGCCATTTGGGATTTTCCACTTTTTCGGATTTTTTTTGGCGGTCTCCATGGAATCGTGACTTAGAATTTCATTTCCCGAGCTGAACTTAAGAAATTGAATACCTACATCAATGATGCTTGTTGAATCATTCAAAAGTTACCGATGGGCCTTATGGGATGTTAATTTTCTACGAATCTTTATTTTGTGAAGATTTTATTGCATTTCTGACAGTTGGGATTTTTCATCTTCTGATAACTCGTTTGCTTTCACCATTCATCAATGACTTACTTAAATTTATTGATGACTAAAATACTTTTTGCAGACGGTTGAAGAGTGACCTAGGTGATGGCTCACATAGTTCATACACATTGATGATATGGTAAAACAAGTTCATTTTGGTGTTGGTATTCTTAATCAAGGACTAACAACTTAACATTCTGTTCTGACAATTGAACTGTTGTTGTAACTTTTTATGCCCCCAAATCGGAGATTCCGGGGGTATATTGTTTTTCATCTGTCCGTCTGTCCGTTTGTCCACAACAACTTTAACCTTGGTCATACATTTTGATTGGTCAGAGCTAGGTCTTTGATTTTATTTTATCATAATGACGACGAGGGGGCAGGGTAGCGCAGTGATTAGCATGTTCGGCTTCGGATCAGAAGGTCTGTGGTTCGAATCCCGCCAGGGGCTCGGCAACTTTGTCTGCAGTAGAGAACTGTTCTACACGCAGTCAGGTTTGGGTGCAATTCTACAATAAATTTCAGCGCAGTACCTCTCATGGTTCGTTAGTTCCAGCCAATGCTCGCAGGTTCACCGCAATACATAGCCACAATAGTGTTGCGGGATTTCTCCCTGTAATAATACTAGCAGCCGCAATAGTAAGTGAAATACTCTTGAAAGCTGCGATAACCCCCATATCACTTCACCTCACCTCTTAATGTTGGCGAAAACGCTTTAGGTATTAAGAAGCCACTCCGTGAGTTGTCGGGAGTCATATATGGCAAACGTTACCACAAGTGTCATGTAATTAAGAGATATCGACTGTTGCAGGTAGTAGATAGAGGATACTAAACGACCTTCCATTTAATACTATTTTTATTAAACGAGTTAATGATTTTGTATAAAACGAGCGTGTAATACTTGTTGCTACTACCTGCAACAGTCGATATAAGTGTAATTATCATATACCTATCTATAATATGGAGCGATTTGCACATACGATACTTGTCACCAACTTCCGCCCATATTGCCCACCCGGGCCGCAAATCCATATCAGCCATATCAGCCCTAGGGCCAAAAATCCATATCAGCCGTATTGCCCGGCTAGTAGGCAAGTTATGCAATTAATTCACCCATGCTCCCAAACACATCAAAATACAGAGCCCATTACACGTTTATGGCATTTTTGTCATTTTTGTTGTCGTTTGTTACATATATTATTGGGATAAGAGTACCAGAGAAAATGATTGTGTTTGCCGGGAATTTGATTTGAAAGAGGTTAAGAAAATAAGGTCATGGCCGCACCGTGGAAATGAAACGAATACAATATAATTTGTAGGCATTTTTCATTTTTTCATCCTTTTAAACAGTTACAGATGTAGTATATGATAAAAATGTTATGATATGACAGTTTTCCTTTCGCCGGTCACATCAACCCTCCACCGGCAAATCAGCCCTCTGGCCTTCGGCCCTCGGGCTGATATGGCGGTCTCGGCTTGATATGACCGACGAAAGGAAAACTGTCATGTAATAACCTCTTAGTAGCGCAGTGTAATATTTATACGGCAATATTAAACTAGTGTAATATCACAATGCAAGTATGACGTCACAGAAGTGAGCTGTTGTGACGTCACAATGGGTGCCGAGTCGCGGAAGTGTTAGTTTCAGCACATTTTCGGCAAGTTTGCGTGATTTTTAGGACAAGTGATAAACAGAATTCAGGAACAGGAAATTCGGCTTCTGGGTACACATATGACTGTTTAAACAATTTCATTTTTAAAAAAACAAGTATATATTTATTATAAAATTGCAATTTGAGGTATGAATATGTGAGATATTTTGAATATTAATCATGAATTTTTTTTTATAAACGTTGTTATTAAAGGGTTATGAAAATCACGGAGTGGTTCTTTAACAGAGGATTCCTATAATTGATAAACATCGCATTTCTATCTTTGATGACACTATACATTTACATCATTGTAATTGAAACATAATGTGACGAAGGAACACTCCATGCTATGTTGATACTGTCAACGAAAGCTCGTGTTATTGCTATCAGAATCATGTTCAACATTTATCAATTTTGCCACCCAGCATGTAAAGGAGCCAACATGGGGTAATAAATACATGTTCCGGTCAGTAATGAAGAATGGACACGTGTAGCATGTATGATGACAGGACTGACTGTCTGGTTTCAAATGTACCGTATTTCTTGTAATTAAAGACTCTAGTGCTGCACAAAGGACCCTGAATATTTACCAACAATGGTAGACACAGTTATTAAATCTAACGCTAACCTCTGGTTGATTTCGAGCCCTTAATAATAATAATGTGCATACTTATTTGGCGCCTTTTCCACGTCCATAGACATGCTCAAACCGCTACATTATTACCCTGAAGGAGTGTACTTTCACAGCTGCTACTAAGCGCTAATCACGACCACGTGGGTCCGTACATCAAGTTTTGAGGTACCCATTTTAACAGCTGGATGAGTGCAATGTTGATGAAGTGCCTTGCCCAGGGACACAACACAAGTATCAAATTTTTGGTGTCTTCACCGGGATTCGAACCCGGGTCTCTGGCGTGAGTCAGACCTTCTATCCTGACTGGATGAATTCTTGTGCGATCAGCTGTGCCGCTTCACAAGTCATAAGCCATAAAGTCTAAGTTAAAATTATGAAATATGGTGACTGATTAATAGCGTCAGCAATGTTAACATCAAAGATTAAATGCAAGAAGCGTAGAATCTTTGTTGGCGCCAGTGGGAACGTACGAACTAAATGAGTGGTTGGTGTAAGATTTCATTACCTTAGCTACCTCTTGGGAGATAATGAAGGAATCCCAAATTTTGAAAATGTTTGTGAATTAGGTCCCGAAAATCGTTATTGATAATATTCAACTTCAATAACTACAATCTTCCATTTTGGCACTGTTTCATCACAATGAGAATAAACGACAACGGCGCAAACCATTTAGTTATATATGTTTGTATACATTCTTTCTATTTCGCTATTAAACGTTTGATGTATTGGTGCGTACATGCACTATAAGAACTACGGTATAACTGTCCATACCCTGCAATCTTGTCCACCTCGATTGCTTCCCAACATCCACTCTTCAACAGAGAAGGCTGAAACATCTATTTCCGGTTTGACTCACGCTCCTTGAAGAGTGACACGAACTTCCTAGGAGGAACAATGTGATAAATGTCAACAAACGAATGATCAGCAATCAGTATTGGATACATGTAAATAAAAGTAATATATATAAACTAAAATCCAAAAGAAACGTCCCCTCTATATTTGATTCTCGAATCTTGATAGAACAAAAAATATAACAAAATGATATTTTTGTACCTCAACCACTGCATTTTGTGCGTTTAAGAGATGTGTTTCTTCAGATAGTGCCTTGGCACATATAAGAATGGTGTCATTTTTTTAATTATCTTTCGTGATTTTTGATGTGTGTGAAAAAAAAAAGGGGACGTTTCTTTTGGATTTTATTTTATTATTATATCTGTCATGACAATCGATGGCAACTATGCTAATTCTGTCGAAACGCAGGCTAATATCTGATACGATCTTAAGAAGAACCATTCCAAAGTAGATCAATGCTGAAAATATAAAAAATAAACCTGATTGGATGCAATCAAATTAAGTTGTGTAATCAGCAACACTGCTAGAAAGTGATCATTTTTGCTACACTACTTAATCATGTTTCTTAAAGAGGCATTTACTTAATCATGACAGAGGTATTGTGACGAGAACCACCTTTTCCTTGTGTGAAGTGTTTTATTGGCTTAATTTTACAAAATCGTTGTGCAATGTTTTGGCCGCTTCTGAAACGGAAGGAAACCATTGATTTGACCTAATTCGAACAGAGGTTTGATCAACATTGTATGACCTGATCTACTTTTGTTGGGAGAGAATGTAGAAATACAATTAAAACTTCTTTATCATGAACATACATGATGAATCACAATAAAAACGTCAATGTCCTCCTTCACCATTCCCCCTTATGAAGGAATTCATACACAATCCTTTGGCGTTATTAAAACCTTACTTACTTGGGTAATTGAACATAACAAATTTATTAGTCTCTGAGAAAAAACCCATCGTTGATGGACTACATAAACAGAAGAAAATACTTTCTAAAAAATCCATTTTTTAATGTTTGTCTAGGGTACGGGAATAAAGTTCCATTGTTGTTTTACCTCATCCTTAATACCTTCCCTGCTGCTCTACAAAACCTATTAGTGTTTAACAGATACTTTTCAGCAGTCTGTCTCTTTAAATGACATCTTTGATTAAGTTTGACATAAGTGATTTCAACCAGTGGCTCTTTAAGTGGTCAGTAGAAAGTTTTTTGAAAATTTTATATTTTTTATATATTTTGATTATTTTCACTGATAATTGTACGTTAATACTAAATGTATTAACTTATAGTGTCAAACATCTCATTACATAAACCAATCATCCATAGTCAGAGAACCAATAACAAAACATTCACTTAAAGTCAATTGGCGGACATTTTTGTGTGAACACCTTAATTCATTTTGTGTGAGAAAAAAGAAACGCATGGCTGAACTTTACGTTACATGTTTGAATTGTTACTGTTTCATACAGTTTTAATACATTGTCTTTCAATCGGAACTATTTATTTTCAATTTCCTGACATCACCATATTTTCCCCCTAAAACATGCTACTGTTCCTTTAAAAATTTGTTATCCAGATGTCTTGTTTCATGCATGCAAATACCAAATGCCCTTCGCAGACTTAACAGATATTAGAATACATCACAATCCCATTTCTGCTGATTTGTCATTCCCAAAAGCAATGTCGCATTTCATGTCCCATGTTATGTGATGTCAATCATGTAACATTAGTCTTCAACTGTCCACTTCACTAATGCTGAACGTCGAGACATTAAGAGTGCTGATTGAGTGTAGTATCCCCTAGGGTATGTCCATTGTTATAATTTCATCAGCACAGCTTAATAATACAAATGTCTGCATCGATGACCACCAACTAGTGTCTTGTTTCCGTCTTGATTGGACGTTTATTAATTCTGTGATTAAGAGTGAGAAATGACATTTGGGAATATGAGTAGAATAGCTAAGTAAATACTTATATACTTATCGAATGAACAGTAGGATTAACCTTTTGATAGGCTCGTGTTCTGAACTTAGATGTTAATGGTTTGGATTTCAGACAAATGCATAACCTACTATTCTTTTGAAAATATTATCAAAAAAATAAGGACTGATAAATGAACCTTCCACGATGGACGATGTACTATGGGATTACTAGAAGTGGACTGTAGAAACCCAGTATGCATCTACTAAACTATTGTCCAAAAGAAACGATACCATACAAATCCGAAAATAACTCAATCCACTGCAGATTAATAAGACTAAAACATAGAAATATCATTTCTTCAGTAGTCAACTTACGTCTATGCAAAATTTGGAAACATTATCTTTTCATGTTTGCGAGATACATGCATTTGAAAAATCATCGATCTGGAATCTCCTTAACTAGGCGAGATAGCAGAGAGAAATTGGACACTTTCGCTTGTTTTAAAACGTTCTAGTGCAGTGACGCGTCAACGAATTTATGTCAAATAAAGTGTATTATATCAACAACATTATTTCTGACATAAATTCAATACTTTATCAATTTTCAAGTGAAATGACAAAAGTTCTGTTCATAAAACAATTTGAAATTTCGATTTATGCACTCCATGTACATTTGAAAAGACACAAAATCAAAAGTATCTTTTCCTGAAGAATGAAAATGTGCATACTTCTTCACAAGACATATGCCTGTTAGACAAATTTAAATTCGACTCTGTCAGGTTATAGAATTTTGTTTCGGGCGACTTTGAAAACTTGGTATCGTTTCTTTTGGACATGAGTTTAGTACTACGTCGTGAAAGAAAAGTAAAAACGAGTAAACAAGACATCAAACACATTTGATCTCCCATTAGTGATTACTGTCTACAGACGTTCTGATACGAAAGAATCCTGTAGATTCTCCTGATTGGCTGAAAGTATCAGCACTCGACCAATCAGAGTTCACCAATCTGTTTGATGCATTGTCGTCTTACAATGTCTTAATAGCTTCATCTATTTGATTCCACTCATCATCCGAAGAAGAAGTGGCTTCACTGTAGTTTGTCTTTGGAATGGTGGGTAAGTTTACATTATCGATTGATTCATCGTTTCATTTCAACAGAAACTCTCTATAGAAAGTTCCCGATCTTACAACTATTGTTAAATTTGCATTGTTTCTGCATTGTTCATATGGGTCAATACCTTGAAAGTTATTGGAAATTATGAATCCAGGCTTTAAATAATGGGGAAACAGTAATTTATTTATTTTGTATTTCTCGTGAGTAATCTTAATTGTTTTTTTGTTTCTAAAATTTGTGGCGTTTAAATTTATGGTTTACACACTCGAACCATAATTGGTTTTTAATAGAAACTCTTGGTGCGTCAGTGAAAAGCCATGGGAAAGTCACGGAATAACTTTTGCTTTCAAGTGTATGAACCTTGTATATTGACACCTCGCTGCAATGCATAAAAATGTAGATTTTTTACTTTTTAAGGGCTTGATATGCTAACATTATGAAATTTATATTTTCCTTTCTGTTAATTTTGAAACTCATAACATAACAAACTCGATATATTTATATTTTCTTTTGTTGTGAAAATGGTAACTTACTTACTTAAAAACATATTTTTTTTTAATTTACTTTTTCAAATGTACCAGCGCCTAATTGTACAGCATTTGATAAGAATGGTTACAAATTAATGCTTTATACAACGAATTTCAATCTGCTCTATCATTGAATTTTATTAATCCGAACTAATCGTCGCATCAATTCTACTTGTGAATAGTTAAAGGGGCATTCGCACGTCCTTTAAAAGAAATAAGGGCATCTCAAGAAAATCTAAACGAAAGATATCAAAAGCAAGTTCGAAAAGCAACCTTAATCAGTTTCCCTAACGTAACTGATTGAAAGGTGTTTGAAGATATATTTTTAACAACATGCTACTGCCTTTGTAAGTAATTCAAATTTAAAAACGTATACAACAGTGCATCAAGTTTCTTAATAATTAGTGTGAAAATATGGAACTTGCTTTTCGTAACTGCATCTTATAAATCAGCTTTGTTCGTTAATATATTTTTTACATTTTAGTATTTGCCCCTACTAGATGTACCTGGTTTAGGTTTAGTTCCTTGCGCGTTTCGAACCAACCGCTTTATAAACAGACAGCACTGAATAACTGATCAATTTTTCCTATCAGCCATTGTTCCCTCAACAATAATTGTAACCAATCATTACCACCGAACAATTCATTACTCTATAAAACATCTTACATTAGAATTTTATTCCTCCAATATTTTCGATAGAAATATGACTATTAGGCTAGTGATCAATATGTAGTGAAAACCAATATAATTTATAGCGCATGTCGCGTTTGGAAAGTAACGTATATCATTTACAAATATTTTCCTTTAACTTAGTCACAAAGTAACTGATTTTCTTATGCTTGAACATAGATTTGTTATTGTGTCAAGATTTGAAATTCATTATGTATATAAAACTGTGAATTCTGAAAAGAATACAATAATGTATAAAATAAATCACGATTGATTGTGCAAATGTGTGCCAGATGTCGAGTAAAAAGCACAATGAATGTCAACACTCGCCAAAAGAGTACACTGAAATCTCTCGGCTTAAGCAAACAACAATTAATTTCATTATGGACAGTTAACATTCTTTGATATGAAATGTGAAATAATGAATTGAACCCCACGTGTAGCAAGGAACTTTGATATGCTATATAAACCAACAACTAATTGATTTGTTTTTCTTTGATCCTTAGCATAAAATGATGCAAATCCGGCACACAAATCAATTGTCAACTTGTCATTAATTCGCAGATCCACATACCGACGTGTTGACCAGATAGGGAGACGCAGCATCCCACCGCTATAACGTCTATAGGCTGATAGTTAACTCGATACAGCGTGGAGCAGAGACGGGATAGGCCGAGCCCGGGGCACTTCACCAAACAGTCCCGCCCCCTAGGAGGCTTGTTACAGTTGTCTTGTCTTTGTGGTGAACTTGGACGACCCGCGGAGTTTAATCCGCCACGGACCTGTTTAATCATAAAAACTCAAGCCGTGATTTATGTTGATAGCTTGTTGTCTGCGTGGACAATTCTGACGCTTTCTTTGAGTTGGATGCGGTGGGGGATGGACCATCTACCGTGAGATCGGGAGATATACTTGAAAAAATGGGTGAATTATATTGAATTGTTAAATATGGAGAAAGCGGCCACACCGGAGTTTAGTTCCTCTGCGGAACCTATAGCCGAGCCGTTAAGTTCTACAGCTGAGCCGTTATCACAGAGTCCTGAACCCGAAGTATCAACTACATCAGTGCCGGAGGTTAACTCAAGTTCACAACCAGAGACCGTGAGCACCTCTGCGGAACCAGAAACCAATGGAACTCCGGAACCAACTCCCGAATATTCTAGCCCGGAACCGGAATACAGCTCTACACCGGAAGCAGAATCAAGCTCAACACCCGAACCAGCATTGAGTTCCTCTCCAGAACCTCTAGCTGAACACCAAACGCCTACCGCAGAGTCCACAGCATTACCGGAAGCCGTGGAGGAGACTACACCTCAACATGAAGCTGAACCAACATCAGAGTCAGGCATCCCTGAGCCTGAGTACACCTCAGCTGCAGAACCTGTGGCGGAAATTAGTCCAGAACCGGAAATGCCTTCAACGGCTGAACCCACATCGGAACCAAGCACACCGGAACCCGAGATTCAAAGTACACCTGAAATGGTCCCAGAACCCAGTACACCAGAACCAGTTTCAGAACCCAGTACATCGGAACCAGTTTCAGAACCCAGTACATCGGAACCAGTTTCAGAACCCAGTATACCGGAACCAATATCAGAACCCAGTACTCCAGAACCAGTTTCAGAACCCAGTACCGCGGAACCAATATCAGAACCCAGTACCTCGGAACCAATATCGAAACCCAGTACATCGGAACCAACATCAGAACCCAGTACACCGGAACCAATATCAGAATCAAGTGCACCGGAAGCTGAAACCAGTGTTACGGCTGAACCTCAATCAGAAAGTGCCAGTCCTGAGGCTGAGTATGGCAGTACCTCGGAACCTTATCCAGAAGATCAAACACCAGAACCGGAATATAACTCAACACCGGAACCAGAACTGACACCTACCGCAGAAGCGATAGCTGAACAATATAGCCCCGAATCTGGATATTCAACCTCTGAGCCATTACCTGAGTTAAATAAACCGGAACCTGAATACAATTCAACATCGGAACCATTGTCCGAGTTCTACAACTCAACAGCGGAACCCCTCTCAGAGTATTTTCCTGAACCTGAGTTCAACACAACGTCAGAACCCTACTCTGAACATTATCCCGAACCTTTCGGTAACTCAACATCGGAGCCGTTTGCTGAATACTACACGCCAGAACCGGAATTTAATACAACAGCGGAACCGGAAGTCTTATCGGAACCGGTAGGAGAACCCTGGCCGGAACCGGGACCAAACTGGCCAGATTCATACAAAGCATGGGGCGAGGCATGGCCGCTCCACGTGTACGTGTTTGGACTAATCTACGTGTTCCTCATGTTATTCGGGATCTTACTCATCTGGACAATGTTTGTTGGCACTAAGGGACAGAGAAAGAGCCGGACCACCCTTGCCCTCAATTCTATGATTATCTTCTTTGGAGCGACTCGGGCTATGAACCTGTTTCTTGACCCCTACTCCTCCACCTTGACCGTCCCGTTCCTTTTCTCCCACATGCTCTGGTCACTCGGTTTCCCCGGACTGACCGCCTCATTCAGTATTGTCCTCCTCATCCTCCTGGACACAACCAAGATGGACATCGCCCCTCCCAAGTTCCAGAAGCTGGGCAACATCGTGCTCATCACCGCTGCCCATCTGATGATAGTGATGGTTGTGGACGTCCTGGTGATGTTCCTGGGCGCCCAGGTGGAGTTTCTGCTCATATTTTGTCAGATTCTCTTCGTAGTATACGGGCTCATCCTCGCCATCGGCTTCTCATACGCTGCCTACATGATCAGGAGGAACCTCAGCGCTTCTAATGGAGTCAAAGGTACGTTACTGGTAGATAAGATTATATATGCAATGTGCCTCTAATGTAGTTTAAGGTACGTTACTTGTAGATTAGTTGATATGTATAATGTGCCTCGAATGTAAATATGTTAATATGTAGTGTGTGCCTTTATGGATTCAAAGGTACGTTACTTGTAGATTTATTGATGTATGTAATGCGCTCCTAATGGAGTCAAATGTACGTGTAATGTATGCAATGTGCCTCTAATGTAGTCAAAGGTACGTTCCTTGTAGATTAGTAAATATTCCGTAAACCCTTTTACAAGCCAGTTTTTTTAGAAGCGTGTCTTCAGTAGACACATTTTTACAGAGCTTTCTATATACTAGTTAAAATGCTGTTAATGAACTCTGACAGACAACCTGACTCGAATAGACGAATTAGCAAAGAGAGTAAAAAACAATACCTGAATTGAATTATTCCATATTAACCTTATTAGAAAGAAAATCAGCAAAATTACATTTTCTTAGTTCAAAGGAACAAATAAGCCTTAGATCTAAACCTGTTGATCACTTATGAAGGATTTTTGAGAGAGACATAAAACATAGTGTTTTCCAAATTTTGACCCCTGGTCACTTGCCTTGCCATTTTAGTTACGCTTATCTGTAAGGTATGACATACAAATATGTATACGCAAACTAAAAGTGCAATTTCCACATTATCTGTTTTGTTGTCGCAATGCTGGTATCCCTCAAAGATATTCAAAATTACATAATATTTGCATTATGATACGCAGGTAAGTGAACAAACATAATCTACGCAGCTGTATTAAAGGGGCAAAAGCACGTTTTTTTTATAATTTTATATTCTAAATTTTACATCGTTAATTGAACGTAAATGCTTAATGTATTAGTTTGAAAGAGTCAAAACTCTCATTATACAAGCCAATCATCCATAGTCAGAGAACAAAGTATAAGATTCACATAAAATCCATTGGCGGCCATTTTGTGTGAACACCTTTAATTCATTTTGTGTAAGAAAAAGGAATCGCTTGGCTAAACTTTACATTATATATTTGAATTATTACTGCTCCATTTAGTTTAAATATATTGTCTTTCAATTGGTACCATTCATTTATATTTTCTTGACATCACCTTATATTCCCCCTAAAAACGTGCTACTGCCCCTTTAACGTTTCAACATTTTAGAAAATATATTTGTTGTCATCACTTTGACGCTGCAGAAGGGGGGAGGCAAATAACTTAAGAGGGGCAGTACCACGTTTTGAGGGGGAATATAAGGTGTTGTCAGGAAAATGAGAATACATGGTTCTAATTGAAAGACAATTTGTTTAATGAAGCTGTACTAAATCAAATATAAAATGGAAAGTTCAGCCATGTGATTCCTTTATCTTACACAAACCGTTCACACAAAAATGGCCGTCAATGGACAATGTGAATCTTTATTTGTTATATGGATGTTTGGTTTGTTAAATGAGATGTTTCACGCCATCCAAATAATACAATTAGCACTAACGTACATGTATAATTAACAGTGAAAAGTTGAAAATATGAAATTGTCAAAAAACGTGCTACTGTCCCGTTCAGAACAGGGGGTAACGTAATTATGATACATACTATGGCAACACTTAGTCATATTTTCAAGGCGCAGTAGTGCTTTTAAAAAAAATCTATTTCTTAAATTTTACTAGATGAATATTGACATGCTTAATGTTTTATCTTCAGAGTGTCGAAGATTCCTTTTCAATCTGATTATCCATTTAATACTGATGACAATTTTTCGTGAACTCTTTTTCGAAAGAAAATGGATTAGCTTAGCTTATAAGAACTTGGCAATTTGGATTAAGAACTGCTACCTGTACCTTTGGTATGAAAACATTGTCTTGAAATTAGTTCCATGTATTTCGGTTCCATTTGATCCCTCTACATACCAAAGAACTCGCTACTACTCTTAAATCATTTAACTTCGAGAACGTAGCGTTGATAACACAGGTCAACATTTGCCAGGAATTTACAGTGTAAATGAAAACAATGTCCTTAACTTAGTTAATACATCTGAATATGCCTTTTCATTGTATAATTCTATGGTGTTACTAGATTTACAGTAAAATATTTTTTGTGGCGACGATTAACGGCAAGTCCAATAAATGGAATTTTGAGACATAATTTGGGATTGTAGCTGAAATTTATTTGAAATGTTAATATAACTTAAACTTCTTTGGTCTGATATAAAACTATAAAAGGCATGGTCTGTATTAATTAAAGTATTACATATTATTTAAAAGTTTTAAAGTAGATTACACATTTATGGAGATATATTCAAACGATCTGCTAATAACCTTAACATTGGATACTTCAAAACTCCTAACACACGTTACAAGAGGAATATCACACTAAGCATTATATCTGCATACATTAGTGGATACACTGTACAGTATTTATTATGCCTATAGATACAAATTTGTTTCTGGTTTCCGTTCGCGTTATTTTCAAACCCCTGCGTCAAGCCTTTTTGCAAGATGTTGACAAGGAAAAATAATAATGTAGTCCCATGGCCTAGAAAAAACATTGAAATGTGAAATTTAACTCTTTTCTGTTCATGTAGGCCTTACATAGATTCAGTCATAAAGTGCTCAAAGGTTAATAATTGTATTTTTAAATTTTCATATTCAATAAGAAATACATATTTGGAAACAAACAAAAGATCCTCGTCATGGCATGTATCCTTTTATCATTTTTGCCTTATGAAGTCTATTTTAAGACTTTGATATTATGGACAGTACGTTGTGTTGAAATAAAAATCTATTTGTTCACATGTCATGATGATCTTTTCTGATTTTTTCAGCATTTTTTAAAGATTAATGTGAAATTACAAACTGATGAATTTCATAAATTGTCAACCGATTACCTTTCAACCACTAACAATTGTAAATATTGCACTATCGTATATTCCCAAAGTTGATAAACGTGCTGAAAAGGTAGGCTGTTAAGTAAAGATAAAGTTCACAATAGCCCCCAGATGTAAGGCAGATGGTATCTTAGTGAACAAACCTCTGTTATCATCACATCTTTGTCTTGTTGACGTCTCCTTGCTAAATATGAAAACTTCGCTCAATATATGAATGTAAATGTCTTTATTGATAACTTCATGGTGGTGACTTAATTCTGACCCTCTGTGTTATAGAATGATGTATGACCAATAGAGTGACATATTATCAATATGAGCACATGTGCACATATCACTTATGTCCAGCATTGGTTATAGCACGGTTTCCCTTATTGTTTTGTCTATGACGTCAATCAACCATTAACGAAACTCGTGAAATGTCATTTTCGTGGTACGAGTGTTGTAAAATATAAAATATCACAATTTGACATCTCGCGTGTGTGTTATTTCTTTATTATCCCAGTTAAAATTCTAATTATTTAGGATTATAACCAAATTGCAATGGGGAAATCAATCATGTCAGCGCGTATGGATTCATCTCTATCTCGGTCACCGTGAAAAAAAGACTAACGATGCAGCGCCAATTTTAAACAACAAAATACAAACTGAATCATGAAAATGTCAGATGAAATCTATCAAATTCTTATTAATTGAAGAAGAATTCTTCAGCATTTGAAGTCATGTTATTTTGTAAAAATGAATCGACACGTTTGCACTGATCCACCCGTGGCTATTTCAGTGCATGAAATAGACTGCGCTGCCATTTCCTCCATTCTCTCCCCACAGAGGCAGATCAACTCATGAAATGTTGATACAGCCTCTGTTCTATTAAGCCGAAATCCGTGGGTTTCGGCAGTTTCCCCTGGCGGAAAAAAAATTACAACACAATCCATTTGAATTTTTTTATCAAATGACAATATTGCTCGAACTCACTAAACTACAGCCGTCCTTGTTCAGGCGACAGTGGTTTCAAATCTTTATATAAAAAAATTTATCGGAAGTTGCAGATATTTCTTAATTAAAGGAATATTGCATTTGGTTTATTTGTTTTCAATTCAGAGATTAGGATACATTTAACAGATCTACGATTTTTTCAGTCGTTTAGTCGTTTAAAAATTAATCTTTTACAAATCCACTCTCACGATTTTTACATCCCTTGGTGGCGTTTGGACTTTTATCATCATAGCATCAATAGAAAGTTACAGTAAGTGCATATGTCCTCATATGCCCTAATGTAGCCAATTTGAATACGACAATGCGTGATATAGTGTCTTATAGAAATGAAGGAATGAATAGCAACGTAAATAACAGCAATCATACTGATGGCAGCAAGTACTCATTGTATAGAACCAAAGTACTAAATGATATTTGTTAGTTCATGCGAACTTTAGAATATATGCGATATTAAGTTTGACGATTTGTATTTTTCATATAAAGATCTTGGAAATTACAACATATCCGATTATACATAAAAACATCAGATTTCATAGAACACATGTCAAAAAATGAAATTAGTAAGTTCATACGAACTCGAGAATTTCGCGAAATTGACGATTTTTTAGGTGATCTTGGTAATTACAATTTTTCTAGACATACCTGCAAAATCACTTACTATAGAAAAAAGGTCAAACTGTTTTTGTCATGTTCTAAAAAATAATGACGTAGTTATTTTTATAATATCTAAACATATCTGTAAACATCCGTGTTTTTAGACGTTTTATACAATTAAAATTCTCTCCCTACAGAGGCAGATCAAGTCATGTTTAATTAGACTAAATCCGTGGTTCCGACAGATTCCCCTCGTGGAATAAATTTGCACCACAATCCATTTGATTTTTGTTAGCAATTAAAAACGCTTCTCGCATGGAAAGGGTGATTTATATCTCAATGTGTTTGCCATTATTCAGTAGTCAAAATGATGATTTTGGAACAGCGTCGCTGATTGCACAACTCACTTTGATTGCCTCCAATCAGGCATCGCCCATTCTACTCCACAAATTCGACGAATTAGAACAGAGGTTCAATCAACACGACTTAATCTGCCTCTGTAGAGAGAGAATGCATAATAAGACCCAAGAACGCTTTGCTTTTGTAATTTTCTGTTCGCAATTATATAAATTCCCATCATATACAGCTGCGTATCTTAAGTTTGTTCACTTACCTCGTATACTAGTTCAAATAGCATGTTATGTAACGTCTTTGAGACATCATATCATTATGAAAACGAAACCGATAATGATGAAATTTCACTACATAAATTAAAATTCATTTTGCGTTGACATATTCGTATGTCATACCCAGCAGATACCTGTACCAAATTTTGCAGGTCTTTGAAGTGACCAGGGGTCAAAATTTCGAAAACACTGATTTCTATTTTGCTCTACAAAATCCTTCATAATTGATCAACAGCTTTAATTAGATCTTATTCATATTATGTGTTCCTTTGCGCTAAGGCAACGTAACTGTGCTGATCGTTTTCCTACAAAGTTAACATGGATTATTTTAATCAAAATTTAAGAAACTACGAATTTCACATATATGACCCCATCGGTCTATCTAACCATGCCAAATATCGAAATTCAGCACCAGTGACAAGACGATCCCGAAATAGGGTTTGGTAATGGTTATTTTACACATGGACAATTGATAATATTCTGTAAGTGGTCCTGGGGTTATTTTATGAACGTCAAAACGAAACCCAAATTATATTATATTTGCACTAAGATCACAAGCAGGTGAACAATCTTAAGTTACGCAGCTGTATATAGTATGTGGTACTGACTCCACACAAAAAAAAACGATCATGAAAAAATCTGTCTATTTTCAAATTAAGTTGTTCAAAATAACGCACTTGATGCACAATGCTGTCGAAAATCATTGCATATTTCATTATTGTGTTAATTTTACCTTTTTATTATTCAAAATCATAATCATTCAGTATATGACGTGGTAAGGAAGTGGTTATTAATATGAGGTGAACTTGAAAAATATATTCTTTATGCGTTTTAAGTGACAACTTGTATGCCTATGATTTCACTGTTCCAGTAACTATGGCAAAATCTAAATAATTTAGAACCACAGTTTCATATTTACTTATAGTTTATAACGAAATAACAACATGTTTATCTAGATTTGGATTTATCTTGGCCCGTCTCCAACCCGATCTCTTTTGGTACTTATTTAATTAAACTGCTCAGAGAATATTACTGTGCCTGATATCGAATGCTAAAGTGCTTAAGTGAAATTGATTTCAGGTTATTGGTAATATTAATAACTTTATGTGATAAACGATCCCCTTAACATTTTACAGCATATTACAGGCATAAAATCCGGCGCCAAGCAACAAATCCGGAATGTAAACACATTTGCCGTTTTATTGAAATTACTCAATCGATTGAATATCTCACGGCAATCAACTTATATGTTTTTATCAATAATTTACATAATATCAGTAAAAAATATTTCATTTTACGCCGATTATGATTTTCAGGCACCAGTAGATTAAAATGTTATGAGGTCAACAAGTAACAAATTTTGATAATGTTGCAATTACTTAACTTCTTCAATCTATGATATTATTTTCAAATTTTATGATTGTAATAACCTTATTCGTAAGGTACATATATATAAATTGTAATTTGCATGTTTATTGGTACACAACCCCAGATTTTTATTTTCTTTCCCAACATTATATATCAGACGAGCAATAGAACACATAGATTTATCATCATATTCAGATATTGACAGGGTTAGTAAATCGATAATTATAAAATTCTGTTCAATGGCGTCCTTTTATAGGACGGTGATATTTGGTATCAATACGTAACAGTTTTTCAATGCCATATATACCCATTTTCTACCTACAGAGGTAGATCAAGTCATTTTGATTGAGCCTCAGTTCTAATTCGCCGGATTTGTGGAGTAGTAATAGAATGGGAGATGCCTGATTGGAGGCAATCATGGTTAGTTGTGAACCATGCGAGAGGCGTTTTCAATTGACAAAAAAAATGGATTGTGGTGCAATTTTTTTCCACCAGGGGAAACTACCGGAACACAAGGATTTAGTCTAATTAAAACAGAGGCTTAATCAACATGACTTGATCTTCCTCTTTGGGGAGAAAATGTGACATACCATACACTCAGCTAAATAAATAGAGATTTGTACCCAACTTTTCAAGCGACTATAAAATGATATTTTCTTAGCAATAGCGAGGGAAAGAACACTTTACTGGCACGAAAAATTCAGAAAAGTAGAAACCTTGAAGGCATCGTCAAAGTCACCTTTCATTGTCAACACGATTTTCTTTTACATTCTATTGAAAGGTTCGTATTATTTCTTTATACGTTGATGTCGCGGGATGACGGTAGTAGGTGTTTCACATTAATACCACTAATACAACAAAACATGTCAATTAGATATTAAGTCGACGACTTCTTTATTTATTTTCCAAGGTTACTTCTTCCCGCAAGGCATTCTCAAGACTGATAATTAGCACAGTAGACTATTAAATCTATTTTTTGTTCTTTTCAAGATGATTGGTCGAAGATGTTCCCGGTACTTTTCTTTAAGATGTACAGTAAGTTGATTTATGGACTTGTCAACGCAAGCCTTCACTAGAAAGAAAATCGCATTTGTCCAGCATTTGATGCCCTGTGATTAATAGTAAATCGATGCCCTGTATAGTGTTGTATATCACGTTATTAAGCAATATATCAATCGTGCGTTATGTTGCTTTATTGTGTTACTTAATTATTTTTGTAAATGTGCATGACGCATTTTCAACATAAATAGTAACAAAATTCAAACTTTCATTATTTTCTGTCAAAACAATATTTGAACGCCAGAACGAACATTAACGAGTAACATTTTAAAAGTCCGTATTTCTAGGCAATGTGACTCATTTTTTTCTGTTTTCTTTTCAACATCTTGAAAATAAGACTTGATGCGTTGGTTTGAAACTGACGAAGCGGTTTTATTTGATTTCTGTATAAAATATTCAAATGTTATTTACAAACAAAAAATGTTGTAATAAAAAGCATCACTTTTAGCTGGATGTAACAAAAACAATTTTACCTAACAACTGCAATCATAATGGGAGGTTTTACCGATGTTATGATTAGGTGTAAAATGAAAACGTTAAACATAATGTCTTCATTGTTGTGATTGGTCAGATTTTCTCAGGTTAAAACTAAATTCATTCGAAACCACTGTAATAGTTTATCACATTGTTTGTAATGTTTTACATGTTAATTGAGAAGTAATGAATATTGTTTTACAATCACTGCATTCTAATTTGATTTACTTTCATGTAGCCTTTGTAAGTAAAACACGCCTAGAAGAGCAGATATATTAATTAATTCAAATTCAAAACTTGACAAATTTGATGTTAACTTTTACGAACGAAGTCATCATAACGCTAATAGCTGAAATATTGCCAAAGCGGCGTGAAACAATAACTCATGATCACTCACTATCCGGCCGACTTTAAATCACAGTGCTTCGAATCCCGAATTTGACCTAAATATAATAAAAATTGAATTTAATAAATCACCAATCTTATTAAAATATGATCTATCTGCTACACTACGCTACACGTGTATGCGTTACGTAGTGAAGAAATTATGATATCATTTTAATGAGATTGAATAGATCACGATTTTCCTAAAATCTCTATTTAATTACCGATTTTGTTCAAATTTCGAAAAGACTTTAGTCTAAAAAATTAAGCGATTTTAATGCAGATTTGAAATATTGTTATTAGATATAATCCGCGCTTTCAACCCCTGTGATGAAACGAATGAAGAATATGAGTATTAACGATAGTATATCTGACAATTGCTCTTTGGTTTTTGAGCAGCTGTAACTGACCCTTTCAAAAATCATTTCATTTATTTGTCATTGACCAAGTGTATTTCGTTGTATCATAACATATGGAACAAGAATAACACAGCTATGAATTGTAAACGATGTTTATGATGATCATTCGAATTCATGTTCATGTTCTACACGAAACATAGTTACTTCGTAATTATGAAACAAGGTTTATTCGTTTTTAAACCCTCGAAACAATGTTTTTATATTCCTAAAGTTAATTTATTCGAAGGGCCACTTTTTATTGATGTGTCATAGTAGGATCCTTCTGTAGGTGGATTAACATAAATTCAAGGAGTGTTGGCGTTACTAAATTTAACTGATATATTCAACAGATTTTATATCACGACTGATCTAGCAATTGATTTTGACAGCAAAACGTGGCGATGGATTAATTTTATGGTCTCGTTTACGTGCTTTTTCTTTTTTTTCAAAATAACTTTAATGAAGGAATTACAGGTATATTGGAATCAAACGTGTACATATATCACAATCATACACATGTAAATGCACAATAAGATTTTGAAAATAAAGATTTTACTTTTAAAGTATTTTTCTTTAGATTATACAACGTCAAAGAAGTTGACTTGTTACACCATAATAACGATTATGTCAGAAGATCACGAGTTCCGCATTCCAACACACGGCTTCAAATGGCCCCACGTGGTGAATTAATGTATATCACCGTAGTGACACACGTGGTTCACCACATCAATACACAGATAAACTTCATTACCACTTATTTATCTGTGTTTGTTCAAAAGATCCCCACTGACTGTGTGATTGATTGCATCGTCCTCAGAGATGCAGTCACTGTGACGTCATAATGCATCTCCCGTGTCTTCTTCCGCCCCATTGGCCGTGTAATGGCAACAGACAGGCATCAGACCATGAATATAGAGAAGAATAATAATAATATATTTTTATATATTTATTTACGTGTCACATGTTGTTATAAAACATTTGGAACATTTACAAAATCAATTTAGAAAACAACATCCAGCCATAAAAGGCTCATGAGACACGAAATTCGTTGATAATCTAAAAACATGAGATAAAAAACATATACATCCATTTGTTAAAATGGTGTGGAACAGAGTCACACAAGTGCTTATAATATAAGTTATAACTGCATGTTGATTTTGGATATAGAGCTAAGTATCAATACCTATCTACATTACATACGGCAAACGATCTGCCCTCTGTCAGGAACTTTTCTGAGAACTTTGAATCACTGAGCTTCGAGTCCATGCCGACCTTGGACTAAAAGTCGTCATAGACTCACAATAAAGCGTCTCTAGATATGACTACTCTTCAGTCCGCTTTGATGTAGTTGAGTCTGTATGTGTCTGGAGTGTAGTTGAGTCTGTATGTGTCTGGAGTGTAGTTGAGTCTGTATGTGTCTGGAGTGTAGTTGAGTCTGTATGTCTCTGGAGTGTGGTTGAGTCTGTATGTGTCTGGAGCGTAGTTGAGTCTGTATGTGTCTGGAGTGTAGTTGAGTCTGTATGTGTCTGGAGTGTAGTTGAGTCTGTATGTGTCTGGAGTGTAGTTGAGTCTGTATGTGTCTGGAGTGTAGTTGAGTCTGTATGTGTCTGGAGTGTAGTTGAGTCTGTATGTGTCTGGAGTGTAGTTGAGTCTGTATGTGTCTGGAGTGTAGTTGAGTCTGTATGTCTCTGGAGTGTGGTTGAGTCTGTATGTGTCTGGAGTGTAGTTGAGTCTGTATGTGTCTGGAGTGTAGTTGAGTCTGTATGTGTCTGGAGTGTAGTTGAGTCTGTATGTGTCTGGAGTGTGGTTGAGTCTGTATGTGTCTGGAGTGTAGTTGAGTCTGTA
The DNA here is from genome assembly GCA_916613615.1 of Steromphala cineraria. NCBI lineage: Eukaryota > Metazoa > Mollusca > Gastropoda > Trochida > Trochidae > Steromphala > Steromphala cineraria. Next base: position 13,025,172 of record OU744730.1, read on the forward strand.
TGTGTCTGGAGTGTAGTTGAGTCTGTATGTGTCTGGAGTGTAGTTGAGTCTGTATGTGTCTGGAGTGTAGTTGAGTCTGTATGTGTCTGGAGTGTAGTTGAGTCTGTATGTGTCTGGAGTGTATTTGAGTCTGTATGTGTCTGGAGTGTAGTTGAGTCTGTATGTGTCTGGAGTGTAGTTGAGTCTGTATGTGTCTGGAGTGTAGTTGAGTCTGTATGTGTCTGGAGTGTAGTTGAGTCTGTATGTCTCTGGAGTGTGGTTGAGTCTGTATGTGTCTGGAGTGTAGTTGAGTCTGTATGTGTCTGGAGTGTAGTTGAGTCTGTATGTGTCTGGAGTGTAGTTGAGTCTGTATGTGTCTGGAGTGTAGTTGAGTCTGTATGTGTCTGGAGTGTAGTTGAGTCTGTATGTCTCTGGAGTGTGGTTGAGTCTGTATGTGTCTGGAGTGTGGTTGAGTCTGTATGTGTCTGGAGTGTAGTTGAGTCTGTATGTGTCTGGAGTGTGGTTGAGTCTGTATGTGTCTGGAGTGTGGTTGAGTCTGTATGTGTCTGGAGTGTAGTTGAGTCTGTATGTGTCTGGAGTGTAGTTGAGTCTGTATGTGTCTGGAGTGTAGTTGAGTCTGTATGTGTCTGGAGTGTAGTTGAGTCTGTATGTGTCTGGAGTGTAGTTGAGTCTGTATGTGTCTGGAGTGTAGTTGAGTCTGTATGTGTCTGGAGTGTAGTTGAGTCTGTATGTGTCTGGAGTGTAGTTGAGTCTGTATGTGTCTGGAGTGTAGTTGAGTCTGTATGTGTCTGGAGTGTAGTTGAGTCTGTATGTGTCTGGAGTGTAGTTGAGTCTGTATGTGTCTGGAGTGTAGTTGAGTCTGTATGTGTCTGGAGTGTAGTTGAGTCTGTATGTGTCTGGAGTGTAGTTGAGTCTGTATGTGTCTGGAGTGTAGTTGAGTCTGTATGTGTCTGGAGTGTAGTTGAGTCTGTATGTGTCTGGAGTGTAGTTGAGTCTGTATGTGTCTGGAGTGTAGTTGAGTCTGTATGTGTCTGGAGTGTACAGGTCGGCATCAGACGTATTGAGTCGTATCTGAGTTTTGGATGCGTTGTAAGCTCCTCGTAGGTCTGTCGGGAGTTCCTTTTCACTTTGTCGTACGTCAGTCGTGTATGTGTATGTAACTCTTAACAGTATCGTAAGTTACTCGTAGAAATATCAAATTTCATAATTTGGCCCATAGTTTTTTCCGATTCTTGCCAACAAAGTCCTAGTCCAAAAACCGAGAAGAGTCTTGAACCTCAGGTAAACTCCTGACCCAATAAATCCTTTCAATCAAAGGCCAACCCCTTGACTACAAACATGTTTGTTTGTGTTGAATATCAAATCATATATATTGAGAAAACGAGTTTATATGTATGTGTTTACCTCTTCAGCAGGTGGGTTTGATTTTCATGTATTAGGCTTTCTTATCGATGAGATTTCACTCGTGAATATTTTTCTGCATTCTCTCCCCACAGAGGCAGATCAAGTCAAGAATTGTTGATCAGCGTGTTATATTACGCCGATTTTGTGAGATAGAATGGGAAACGCCTGATTGGATGCAATCAAAGTTAGTTGTGAAACACAGGAACCCGATATCGTGTACGTTAAACGAGGGTAAGAAAGATCCGTCCCGATAGGAACCCGATATCGTGTAGGTAAAACGTTTTACCTACACGATATCGGGTGATATTTCTTACCCACGTTTTACCTACACGATATCGGGTTCCTATCGGGACGGATCTTTCTTCTTTCTTACCCACGTTTTACCTACACGATATCGGGTTCCTATCGGGACGGATCTTTCTTACCCACGTTTTACCTACATTTTATTTACGATATCGGGTTCCTGTGTTGTGAAATCAGCAACGCTGTTCTGAAATCATCATTTTAGCTACTAAAGATGGCAAAGGCAGTTTGAAATGAACCACCCTTTCTATGCGAAAAGTGTTGTCATTTGCTTAAAAAATCAAATGGATTGTGGTGCAAATTTCGTCCTCCAGTTTAACCCACGGATTTCGACGTAATAGAACAGAGACTGTATCAACATTTCATGACTTGATCTGCCTCTGCATCAATGGGGAGAGAATGATTTTTCTGACAAATGGTTACCAATATTCAATACTTAATACACTTAAACCAAATACCCGTTACATCATCAAATAATCCATTTCAGACGAACAAAGCATCCGTCTCCTCCGCCTGACGAAGACCATCTACATATCCGCCATCGTCTCTCTGGCCATCTGTGTGACGAACCTCTACTCAGCTGTGTCGGACTTCGGCGTCTTCAGTACCCAGACCTTTGTCGAGTCCTGGCCCTGGTGGATCCTGCAGACTACACTGAGGGTCGAGGAGGTAGCCGCATCACTGGTCGTCCTGACCATATTCATCAAGACGTCTCCCACTAAGACACTGGTGGGATACCTCTCACAGCTCTGTCCGAAACATGCCAACAAGGTGACGGTGGACAAGGAGATGGAAGCAGCGACCAAATGGTCGGACACTGGTCAAGGGAAGCCGGGGAAGTCGGTCTTCATCTCGACAGCCGAGCCGGCCACTCTTGTCGAAAACGAACATGTCTGATTTGTCTAACGATTCATGAAAATTGTGGGTTTTGAAGACTTTGGCCATACATGTACATAATTGACTGTGGTTTGGTCGGAAATTCCATGAAAATTGTAGAAAACTGGCAAAACATATTTGACTGTGGACTCCTTGGAAAAGGTGGTCCGTATCTATATCGACATGTGCAGCCGAGCCAGAACCTTTTGTAGAAAGCTAACATATTTCATTTGTCGAACGATACACGCAATGGTAAGATTTATAGGCTGTGACCAAACATAAGAGACTGTGATCATGAAGGTTTTCTGTCAATCTGAGGATTTTAGGAAGCGAATATGTTCATGTCCGTTTGTACTGGGAAAGGGACATGTTGCCTTTATCTAAACTAGCGTGACGAATCGTTGAGTGTTAGGTTGATATGGGAGGTCAACCTTTTATAAAAACATCGCTGTTTGGAATGGCCAACTTTGAAGAATATTACCTCGATTATCATTTTTAGAATTCCCTTAATATTATATGGTCCTTAACTTTTGTGGGTCAGTTGACATGTACATGTACAATGTATGTGATTGTCTGTCTTGTGATGCAAATATACACTTTTTGGACCCATATGAAGATGTTGTATTGGACACGAGAGCACTTGTTGTATTGGACACAAATGAAATTAATGTACACATATTAAATTGTTGTATTGGACACAAGGACACTTGTTGTATCGGACACAGATGAAATGAGTGTACACATATTAAATTGTTGTATTGGACACATTTGAGGCTGTTGCATTGGACACATATAAAATTTGTGGGCACAAATGAAATTGTTGTATTGGACAAATTTGAAGTTGTTGCGATTGGACACATTTGTCACGCATCATGAAGCTGCATAGTGATTTCTGTATGTCATTGTTTAACGTTTTTGTTGTTTTGTTGGCTAATTTCTGTTTCTGTTTCTGTGTATATGTTCAAGTTCATGTAGTTGTACACACTTTGGATATGTTATACCGTTGAGTTGCACTGAACTGTAGACTGTATTGCTAAGATTTGGTTTACTGTGCCAAGTTTTGAAAATATTGTTATTCTCAGTTTAATCAGTTTTGTAGATGGTAATACAACGAATCAGATTCCCCATACAGCCAAAATAACATTGTTTGAAATGTGCTTTAGTATTTGTATTTGTATATCTGAAGTGTTCAATAAACAGTTAAACAAGTTACAAATAGCATTGTTAATGAACATTGTTGAAGTTTATGTAAAACAGTTAATAAAACGTGTAATTGTTGCACTTGTTGTTTATTCGATGTAACTTTTAGGTTCATATTTTTATTTTCTGAAAACATATTGCAGTTAGCATTTGCAGATCCAATCTAAATAAATTTAGATCAACAGGTTTTATATTAGATACTGTATAACAAAATATAAAATCTGTTGATCTAAATTTATTTAGATCCGGACTAACAGCATGAAGAGTCTCTCCGTAAGTTGTTTTGCCAAACATTTTCGATGGTGTCATAAATTTTGTTTGAGAAGTACCGACTGTTCCAGAAAAATAGGATTTTAAAGATATTCGACTCTGACTTATGGTGAAGAAGATATTATCACCTGCATGAGAAACTCTTTGTTGTTAGTCACGATTGTGATCGAAAACCGGACAGCGACGGGTTCTATTGGTCAAAATTGCTTTTGAAACTAATCTAAAGCAGCCAGAAGGACAGTTAGTAATACAAAGGGTTTTATATCATAGCTTAACAATATTCGATAAAAATCACGGAGTGGCTTTTTAGGCCGACTATCAGCAAATACTGGGAGTTTGCAGTTTTGAATTTTTTAGTTTGTAGTTTCACATAAGATAGATTTATTTGTTCAATAATTACCTTATCAATCAATATATAATTAACAACGATAACACCAACATCATCATACTTTGAATTAAAAATTCGATTTGATTTTGATTTCAATAATACTTTTAATTGTTATTTAAACTTAAACTTAAACTTAGATTAAGAAATCATTTTTATTAAACTTTTATATAGTTCACTCTATTCTACTTGATTTATTTTAATTTTAGTTTTAATTCTTTAACATATTTCAGTAACCAAGTTTCATTTTAAGGAATTTCAATTTTACACATTTATAGTAACCAATGCCATTCAAACCATCTCAATTTCAATACACGAATGACCTTCATTGCAACAGCCATTCTACAGGCTATTTGATATATCAGTATACTGTCTCTACAATATCTGTTTATTTGTCATTCCACCCACATCGATTCATCAACACCAAATAACACGCTCTCGTAGATCCACTCAAAACGAGCAGCATTGATTGTCCAGACAAATTAGTAGGCATCGTATTGAGATAATGAACGATCCTTGTCTCTCTGAGGCCAAATTATCAAATCAATGTCAGGAACAATGATAGCAAATTAAAACACGTCGGTTAAACCAGGGACAAGAAGAAGTGCCACTCTTATCGGTCATTTTCCTGATATTATGCTAAATTGGTATTGGTACATGTACTTCATAATAAAGATGGGTATCGTTATTCATTTCTGTATTGCAAATTATTCCGATACAAGAGCGTATTGCAATATATTGGTACTATTCAAATTCAAGAATTCGCATGTTATCTTGTCTACATATGAGCATCAACAACGATCATCATTGCTCAGCTATGAGCCGTTTTGGAAAGGGATTTTTTTCTATAAATGTTTATGATCTGTATACATATTTGAGCTATTTTCACAACACAACTTCACAACTTGTTTCGAACTTTCCGTAAATCAAATCCTGTTTATATGATTGTGTTTTGGGGAAATTTTAGAAAGAAACTGCTTATTTTAAAATGTTCGATATATTGGATATTTTCAGACGTGTGTACCGATTCGTATCATGTTGTTCCTGTTCCTGTATACACCACTCGTGAAAATATCAACTCCAACCCCACCATTCGATGAGATAAACATCGTATTTAACAAACTTCATTAAATATCCTCTATATATGGATGATACCGCGCATCCTTCATAATAGTAATGAAAAGCCACTTGTAATGCGCAGATACCAATCTGCTTAGCAGTTTCTCAAAGTGATACATATAAGAACAATGATGGAATTGTACTATCGGTGCTGCGAATCTTCGTACAGCTGATATATTCGGTACCAATATATACAGTGTGGTGCCTTCCCCAGGGACACAGCACAGTGGGAGACCCAGGTCACATTTTTTATGTTGCACGGGGATTCGAACCAAAGCCTTTTGAAAGCTAACACGCTAACCTTTACGCCATCCTCTGTTTAAACGTAATATGAAAACGCCGTTGATGCAAAACTCCAACAACAGAATGAACTTTATGTCATTTTACGGACGCTTCAGTGGAAAGAAGTCTTGATTTTCACGCTCAAAATATCCATCTCGGCACATGCACCAGGTTGTGTACAAGAGGTTCATCCCTTTGGTTGCGTGGAGTGATGGTCTGGGAAGGCATTTGTTGGGATCAGAAGACAACTCTGGTTAGCATACAATGGAATCTTACTGATCAGGCGTACCAAGATCAAGTACTGACTCCCGTAGTGCTGTCATTCCTTCAAGAACAGGTACAGGGGACCATGTTTCAGCAAGATACCGCCACACCCCATACTGCCAGATTGACCAGAGATTTCCTTGCCAAGAATAACGTCAATGTTTACCGTGGCCAGCGCTCCCCGGACTAGTCACCTATAGAACATCTTTTGGATCATCTTGAACGACAGCTGAGACGTTGACAGCCGCAGCCACAGATCAGACAGCAACTGGCACTTCATGACAAGTGGAGACAGATTCCCGCTGACGTCATCCGACGCCTAGCGCTATCCATGATAGGGCGAGTTATGGACTGTATCAACGCCAATGGAGGTCATACAAGATATTGATAGGACAAAAACATTCATTATGGAAATCGCGAAATGACATGTCCATCAAACAGTGGACTGTAAAAAAATATTTTATACCCGTTGGTCCTTTCAGTGACTCTAACTCTGCATGTTTAAAAAAAACCCGAGTATGATGGTTTGCCGAAAAGAGGCAAAGCGTTACACCTGATCGTTAAGGGAAACAACACCCCCTCCCAAAGTCGGTTGTTATACAAGGGAAATGGTAAGAAGATGTTATTGATCTTAAAGCACTTAAGCTTGAAATTAAAGATTCTCTACTAATAACAATTGATTGTAACTAGTCATGCGATTTAAACCAGTCGACGTTATTTGAAGTAAACAAATGCAAAACGTCTTAATGGAAAACATCCTTAACGGAGTTAGAGGACAGAATATTAAAAGCAACGCTTTAGGTACATAAAGAGATATCTAAAAACGAAATCAATGTTACCAATTGCAAGACAAACTTTTAAAGTCAAAGTAGTATTATCAATTTCTCTACCACAAATGATTAAACTGTGTTCACACTAAAAAGGAAGGACATCGTATTTATCCTGTGTTGGTATGGAAGGACACCGTATTTATCATTATTTTATATAGGACACCGTAATTATCATGATTTTGAAAGGAAGAACACAGTTATTAATCATGATTTTTTATGGAAGGATATCATATTTATCATAATTTTGAATGGAAGGACACCGTATTTATCATTATTTTTATTTCCGATATGATGTAATTATTTAACGTTATGTCAAACATTATTGTCGCCGGCAGATCATTACATAGTTTTACGACTTGAAAATGATTTGAGAAAGCATTTGAAATTTTATGAATGATATTTTTGCTGAATCTTAGATTGAACAGTATTATCTATTCCAAAATTTACTTTATCAATATTTGCTTTTGTCCTGTGATTTATATGTTGATTGACAAGTTTCATTGATTTATCCTGGTACTTTTGTTTTACTCTCAATAAAAAACAAGTGACATGTTATAGCCTTTAAATAAGTTTCTCCGCATCATCAAGCGTCATATAGCGCGACAGATGCCTTTGTTAGATCTTTTACGTAAACTTTTGAAGCAAGGTGTACATGGCCGTTTCTTCAACTTAATACAAAACATGTACAAGAATATCAAATCATGTGTGTATGTAAATAATTTTCACTCTGATTATTTCTCGAGTGAGTGTGGTGTTCGGCAAGGTGAAAACCTTTCCCCGCTGTTATTTTCACTGTTTTTAAATGATCTTGAGTCACATTTGCTGAATGATAATTGTGATCCTACACTTTATTTTTCTCCTTTATGCAGACGATGCAGCACTCATTAGTGACAGTCCAAAGGGGCTCCAGAAATCCTTAGAATCTTTTCGGTTATATTGTATGCAATGGAAACTAGAGGTTAATATATCCAAAACCAAAATTGTTATATTTGGCGGTGGAAAACCTTCTAAATGTAAACACAAATTTTACTTTGGGAATCAAACTCTCGAAATTGTTGATCATTATATGTATCTTGGTTTTAAATTACACAGATCGGGAAGACTTGTCCACGCCATCAAAACTTTAGTTGACTCGGGAAATAAGGCTATGTTTTCTCTTTTGAAAGGGCTAGAAATATCAAGCTTCCTATTGACTGCTTAGTCCGAGCATTTGATACTATGATTGTTCCTATTCTTTGTTACGGTTGTGAAATCTGGGGTCACGAATCACTAGAACTTATTGAAAAAGTTCATTTGACATTTTTAAAGTTGATCTGTAACCTTAAAGTATCCACTCCAAACTACATGGTGTATGGGGAACTGGGAAGATATCCTCTGAGAATTAAAATTATAAAGCAACTGATTAAAGTTTGGCATTCCCTAGCCGTACCTAAAATCATAAATGTTAAACTTTCCCACACCTTGTACAACTTTGTTTCTGTGAAAAAACAACTCTACGATTTTAATGACAAGTGGTTAAATGCTGTAGAACACACGTTGAATCATCTTGGTTTAAGTAATGTTTTCAAGAACCCGGAATCATTTAACACCGAATGGCTAGCCTCAAAGGTAGAATCTGTAAAAGACCATTTTTTTCAGAGTTGGTGTTCATTCATAAATGATAGTCCAAAAGCACTTTATTATAAAATTATAAAAGATTCCATTACATTTGAACGCTATTTCTTTCTTCCGACAAATGTTTTTATCCCAATACTGTAATTTAGAACAACTAACCACACTCTACCGATTGAGACTGGCCGGTGGGAGGGAATTACAAAAGAAAGTAGAATATTTAAGTTGTGCGATTCCCCAGCGTTAGGGGATGAACTTCACTATTCACTGAGATGTACTTACTTTAATGAAGCTAGACAGAATATATTCCTCCTCAATATCTTAATTGGAGGAATCTTACTTCCTTCAAACATTTAATGTGCTCACAGAAAACATCAGAAATGAAAAAACTATCAATGTTTATTAAGTATTTATTTACACATTTTAAAAGTTAATTTGCCCCATCTTGTGATTGTATATGTGTAATTTGATGACTTTGTACTCTTGTACCACCGCTGGGTGGTTGTTGGAGAAATAAAGAAGTTGAATTTGAAGAAGTAAAGCTCTTAAACTTACTTACTAAACAATGACGCAGCCACGCTCCCATTCGTCATGTATAATTAATGCCATAGTTAAAAACCACCAATCTTCACTCTGGATGGATATTTACCTTATTTACTACTTTCACTCACGTATATAACCTATACCTACTGACATCTCACAAACCGAGTGTATTGAAAAATTATTTAAACAGAATTAATACCTTTCTGATTAGTATTCTTTATGTTGGTACTTCTTTGAAATCGACGAGAAAGATTCTTAAATCATCAATTGCTTTAGGGTGATGTTACAGTCTTTGTCGACGTAACGTAACGTAAAGTTTCTAATCTATATAAAATCCTAACTGAACTTGTTTATACTACAAGCTTTTGTGGCGATACGACGAAATAAGTCACTGCCCCAAACAGGACACGATATTGACCGAAAAGATTATTTTTGGAAGAAACCCCGTGTACAAACCTTAAAGGGGCACAATGCGGGTGTACTAATAATAACACAGGACGTTACCACACCAGTTTTGTCCTTAAAAAATGCATGCATGTTGATTGTAGACTCCGCTTGAAAAGCCAAATACTAATCATTACGTCCCACTAAGACCTCGTTGTTCATTGCAACTATTCGTTAAAGTGACCTGTTCATTATCCTTATATCTCACTTCCGGTTTTGTTGCTTCGGTTTTATGCATATGTAGGCGTATTGACCGATACACATCTATTTGCTAATGCACCTACTTTTCATTGTATACCTACACTAGGTGAAGAGATCTTTGACAAATCAACAGACTTGTAAAATTCTGAACTTTAAATCTTGGAGAATTATAAACAACGGAGGTGGGAATCAAACCCGGGATCTTTATGTTCCGGAGCAACGACTCAATCAACTAGGCTGGAGAGGATTGATACAAGAGAGGCAGAGGCACTTTCTGTTTTTTCCTATAAAGAATTGTTTTGTTTTGAAACAGCAATAAACAGGATATTCTAGATATTATATTGATCTAGTTAGAACAAGCATAACTATAACTCAACCAGAGTGGGGTGTAAGTCAGATATACTAGTCTTACACTTCCCATAGTGCATCACCCGATACGCCTCCAGTTCAAATAGATTTACCCCTCGGCTCCGCTCTGCTCCGCTTCGGAGACCCCGATTCGAACAGGTTGTGTATTACACCTAAGGAGGTACGGGTATATATATTAAATATATAATAGACTCTTAGATCAGAGAGTCCTGCTATATGATGCAAGAATATTTTTTAACCTTTATTAAGCAAGCTTAAAGGGGCAGTAGCACGTTTTTAGGGGAATATAAGGTGATGTCAGGAAAATGAAAGTTAATGGTTTCAAATGAAAGACAATGTATTTAGACTAAGTGGAGCAGTAATAATTCAAATATATAACGTAATGTTCGGCCATGCGATTCGTTTTTCTTACAAAAATGAATTAAAGGTGTTCACAAAAAAATGGCCGCCAATGGATTTTATGTGAATCTTCATACTTTGTCCTCTGACTATGGATGATTGGCTTGTGCAATGTGATTATTGACACTGTCAATATAATACATTAGGCATTTACTAACAATTATAAGCGCAATTTTTTAAATATAAAATTATCAAAAAACGTGCTACTGCCCCTTTAAAACTCATTTATAAACGACATATACGTTAACAAATAAGTCAGTTCTTATCATAGTTCAAACATTATCGGATAATGTTCTCGAACCCGTTTTCAATAAAACAAAGTAATTACCCCAGAAAAACAAAATTACGTAATGAATAAATGACTTTTGAATATTTGATATTAAAAAAATTACTTTGCTTAAGAAGGTTTTTGTTTTGTTTTTGCCCTATTGTCTGGATTACTGCTGCTGCTGCTGCGCCTCGGTCGATCTTCTAGGACAGACTCCATGCCCTGTCATTCAGTATAACCGGCTCCGAGACGTGATGGTATCGACCTCTTGATTTCATAACAATCCATTTGAAATAAGGCAAAAAGAATAAAATATGTACTTGTGTAATTTGTTAATTGAATGTCGATATATCTCTAACGATTCTTGTTTACTCAAGGTCAACATGTACAACCTTGCCTTAAATATCGTAGAAACACGAAGCAAATTAAAGCTCACTTATTTTCAGAGGTTCAAAGCAAATTTGTTTGTTTCTGTCACCGTAAAAACATATATACCAGTTGTTAAAACATGCAATTAAAACAAGTTTGAAGTGTTTATCTAAGAATCTCGGTCTTTCTCAAATTAACACCCATTGAAGCTATTCTTTTGTACCAAATAACTAAATGTCCAACGAGGTATTCAAGCGTTTTAAAAAAATCTATTTTCCCTTGACTATTTGAATTTGCTTTGTTGAGAGACAAGCAATCACCGAGCTCTGCTATTTCACATTAATATTTAATTGTTCTTTAACAACTGTGTTAGCTTTCCGTTAACGCACCGTTCTCAACAAAGAAGATTTTTTAGGTGGTTTGAATGATTATACGGGTCGATATAGAAGTATCAGTCACTGGTACTTACACAAACAGTTTGTCTTGAATAAAGAGAAGATGTTGTTAACATGATGGGGAGGAATTATCTATCAGTGACCTATCTCCTTATCTGCATTGAACTATGCTCTTGCAGTTCGCCTCCAGGTATGTGCTGTATTAGGTACACCTCTTGTGAATTCTATTGTTATTTCCTTTTTTCTCCCAACAAGTAGCAATTACAGTAGATATAGCTTTGTGGTACACATAATTGTAATGTGTCAGACAATTTTGTTATGTGATACATCACTATGTTATTTGCTATAGAATGACACATTTCAAGATGTAATGTGTCATATAAAATGTAATGTGTCATACAACAAATTAATGTGCTACATTACACGGTAATATGCTAAATTAAGCTGCCATGTGACAACCATGTACAGAATGTGATATTTTTACGGCATCATCATATATAGTATTGATATAATATTGTTCGTCTTCTTCATAGAAACAGTAACATGTGAGGACGAGGAACCCCCACCAGTGGCCAACACATACAGAACGCTGAGTCCAAACTATGTGAAGTACACGTGCATCGACAACCATGTGCACGTGTCCGGAGATCTCAACCACACATGTGTGAACGGACAATATTCTGGAACGCCGCCCGTTTGTAAACGTATGTATATTACTACACTTATGCCCAGTTTTCGCTTAGACCCGAATTAATCCTCATCTCGAAAATGAGATCGACTGTTTCAATTCGGTAATTTTCGTCAACATTCGGCAAATTTATTGAGCAGCATTTACGGTACTTCGAAATGTTAACGAAAGTTTCATGCTGAAAATATACACAAATTATCTACGAATTATAATGAATTGGGAAAAATGACCGTCCTGTCGCGATGGTTAGCGATAAATCGGGTTGCAGTGAAAACGAGGCTTTACATTCTCTCTCCATTCAATTCTTCTCTCTTACAAATTAGCAATATTTCTCTGTTATTTCAAAGATCTTGCGATATCAATATTTTCCCTTTGAATGTACTCAACAAAAAAGTAAAGATTCATTACACAGATTATACAATATTTTACTGTGGGATGCGGGAAAATTTGGGGTATAATTTATTGTAACATTACATTCATTGCAGTCGAACAGCGTATTTATCTATTATTTTTGGTTAAAATAATCGCCAGTGACTTGATTCCAGTGCAATGCGGTCCTCCTCTTAAGAACGCCGGACTCGTGAACTCAAACGGAAGTGACGTAGGGTCTGAGGTCACGTATAGTTGCCCGGATGGATCCCTATTAAACTCGACCAGTTCTGTGTGCGACGGCACCATCGGAAGATGGACTCAACCCGACTACTGCTTCAGTGAGTTAAGCCTATTGACGCATACCATTTTTTAAAAGTTTAGTGTTTAGGTCTGCAAAGCCAAATTGGCTTCAGTCTAAATAGAAATAAAAGTCGACTGTTCTGTATATGCTCAGTCTGATTAAAAACGACCGTGTTTCGAGGAAAAAGAGTGTAAAAATATTATCTCTATTGGGGTTTGAACCACGCCCAGCCTGGCTTTCCTCCTATTCACAGTCTGAAGGCATCATTATTACCCGCATGTTCGTCCGTAAGCTCAGTCATCTAGCCAATCACAAAGACGGCGGCAAAAGCTTTGGATATTAGAGCTTGGGGCACGTTACTCCTGTGAAATTAATTTTCTACAGGATCGCCGCCATGTAAGTCTTTAAAGGGATGATGTGATTGGTCCGCTTGTGACTAGGTTTTGTCTGCGCTAAACTGGTGTTGAACAAGCGCCTACCTTGGGTGCTTTCAGACCGTTGTGGTGAGGAAAGCACTGATACATATTTTGGTTTTTGTTTCCCTTGAAACACGGTCGATTTTAATCAGACTGCGTATTTGTTTATATCATCCATCTAGCATTGGCCTGTATGAGAGGTCGTCATGATGTCCTTTCGTCTGCAAATAATGTACTGAACTAAACTTTATTTACACTCAGGCTGCGAACTGCAGCATAAGAGGTACAATACATATTTATAATACACAACATACAATATAAATTTATGTACAGCCGATACATTCATTAATGGTAGGATTAGTGTTATGAGACTTTAAAACTGCGAATTCATCAATCAAATTCGACACTACAGTTTAAAAAAATACACAATCATTGTGTGAGTTGAAGAAACTCATGATAGCTTATGTCCTATTGTCATTAACACTTGACGGCTGAATTCCTTTTTAATCCTGTTTTTGTTTATAAGAAATGATACTAATAAGATGATTATATTTTGGTTGTATGAAATCATTTCTGCTTTATGATCAGAACTTTACTCCAATTGATTGAAATGGAAATAAATTCTTGTATGACTTTAAAAGTAATGTTCATTGTAGTCAATAGCTTGATCGGACGACGGCATTTTCCTGAAAAAGAGGGTAATTGAAAATGCAAAAATTAATTAAATTTTCGAAATACTTTGAAGTGTGAAACTCAGAGCTCCAAGTCATGTTTGCATATTGGTTTGAAAAAGACTTATAAGAATATTTATTTTTCGGTTACGAATATCTTAAGTTAGGGCATATGATAAATCCTACTTGAGTGTTCCTGAATTTATTTTGAGTAATAATAATTAAAGTTTATATAGCGCATATATCCATGCACATTGCATGCTCAAAGCGCTGAGTGACATATTACCCCAGGTCAATGAGTACAGAACACTCCCTAAGGAGAATACAACCGGTCGCCTGTCAGGCGCTCGAGGTTCAGACTACCATCGTATCAGGAGTAGTGTAGAAACGTTTAGAAGATTCAAGTCGGGTCGGTAAACGTATTTTAAGCAGGGGTAACTCTGTATGGATTAGATATGCATAATTCTCCTTTTAATTTTTTTATGAACAATTAATTTATAAAGAATCAATATGTTTTAAATTCAAAGTTCATATAGTAATGTAAAGTATAGTCTTTGTGATGAGATAACACAGAAATTAACAAATATTGACACCACCACGACTTGCATCTGAATTATAAGACTTATTTCTAGGCCGTTTGTAATACTGTTGTATATGTTTATGCTATTGAAAAGAATATATTTATTTATATTGATACGATTTAAGATTAAAATACTTGATGAAATAAAGAGCTTGTTGCGAAATTGATTTCTTCTGGTATAACATTCTAACTTGATATATAGAGATTATTAACAGAGTGTGTTTTCCTTATCATTAATATCATATAATAGGAATAAAATTTGTATTATGCGAGCCTTTGGCGAGCATAATACATATATTTTTATTCCTATTATATGATATTAATGATACGGAAACACACGAGGTTAATAATTTCTTTATCATAAAATGTCATTTTGAAATAAACGGGTTTAAACGAAAATATGATTCCTTCTAAAAATATGTTTGACCTAGATTTCGCGGAGTAATTGCTTTCACAATCAACCAAGGTTAAGGTCATATTGTCGGCGATGTAAAGTTGTGAACAGTCTAGAAATATTCCTTTATGAAATGATTTTTTTCACAATGTTAGAATCGTCTTCTACAATCTACCGACATTTTCAGTCTCATTCCCAGTGCACGAGTAAACATTGTATCTTTTTATAACACAAAATGTGTAAGAACCCCTTGTCAACGTCGCTACAACAGGGGAAGTAACTCTAACTGTATTTTGAAAAGCTGCATTGTCATTGTTGTTACGCCAGTTCAGTTACGGTATCCTTAGACCAAACGCCGACTATTTGCGAAGGTGAGGTAGTTGCGTTTGTTACTCTGCTACTAGATAATCAGTACTATTACTAGAATATGATTTGTTTTTGCTGATAAGTTGGTAACCGACATGGTCAAAGCGATCTAGGCCTATGTTATTCACGAATATTGAAGCACATATTTTTCGATAGTCGATATTGTTAGCTGCATATAGTTATATTTTTTAAACGAACGATGAAAACAACTTGAAATGCTTGGATAACCAAGCTATAATTTTCTAAATACGAGTGCGTGATAAGTTTACCCTGACGGCTTTTGGATGATATTTTTTTCGATAAAAAAAACACTAAATCTGAAAACTCCCGACGACGTTATCAATGGGTAGTGACCGGTTTAGGACTCGCATGAAATGCATGGAGTTTTGAGAAAATAGTTCGGGGTTTGGACCCAATTTGCAACTTTATCAGATTTTGAGAAAATCGGATACCAAGTTTATCCGATAGCTTTATTGCATAGATAACACCCTCCATAATATGATAAATAGAGAATACTAAACGAATGGTAATGTGATAACATTTTTAAGCAACGAGTGTATAGAATTGGTATCAGACGAACGAAAGTGAGTCTGATACCACATTCTATTCACGAGTTGCTTAAAAATGTTATCACATTACCATGAGTTTAGTATTTTATTTATTACTCAACCCTCGATATCAATATTTATGTAAATAAATCGTCAAAACAAGATTCAGCTGACTTGGAACAATCGCGAAATCAGCGTATGAATTTCCATGAGTCCAAATAAAATAGTTCGCAATTTTTTGGGATGTTTACACATGTCATGATACGCCTATAAACATGATACAAATAATATTGGTGAAAGACATTTCATTATCAAAAGATGCATTGATAAAATAAACACTAAGAAGCAACGAAAACTGTCAACACATCATGCTCTCGCAACGTGACGTCATCAGATCGCCAAGTGACGTCATCGGAATTTGTCCTGTTTCTAGGTCACGTTCTTTTGTTTTGCAAACTTGGCGAACAGTGTCAACGGCAGAGGATTGATTGCATTGACATGAGTTACTGAATTGTTGATAGGAACCGGGAGATAGAACTTGGGGAAAGGTAGTTACACGATAACATGTTCGGATTTCGTGCTTGTGGAGGGGAAAGCGACAGTTTGGGTGGCAATGAAGCAAGTCGAAGTGCCATGTTTATGTTACGGTAGGCAGAGGAGGCAACATCGCTTGCGACGGCACAGAAGGTGGACAAGTGATAAAGCGAAGGATGGATTTGTGATGGTTAGCAAAACGATATTGCATTTAAATGTAAAAAAAAACGCTTAGAAAATATTCTTTCACATAAATTAACATTTTGTTGAGAATGTAAAATCTGTCAGTCGCCAATTATAAGTCACGTGATTGGACAATGTCATGTGACGTTCGAAAGTAGTTCGTTTCTTTGCACGAGATGGTAACACACATGTGTGTTACCAACTCATTGTTATCTAATGAGTGATCTCACCACGGTTGAGTAATAAATATACATATAACTCTATCTATTTAGTGCTTTCTATCAGCTATAATACTTAAAAAGAGAGAATTACCTATTTCTTGCACATCTTATTTTGAATTACGAGATCATTAGATGTTCACCTTGATAATGAATCATTTGACTACAGTTTATGACTTTTGCATGGAAAAGGGTTATGCCTAGCCTTGTAGACGATTAAATCAACTAATAATGCATCATGTTTACAAGTTGTCTTAGTAACATAGCATTCGATGTCTTTATTCTAAATGAGAACATTGTTTAATAAATGAAACTTGTTTTCCAACTGCAATGTAAAGGGGTCTCAATGGACACATTGAGAATTTCACATTTCACATTCTAGAATAGAATTTTTGCATATCTTTTGTTTACGTTGATGAATGATTGATAGGCTTTAACTTTTACAATAGAGGCTGTTAAAGAAGGATTTATGCTTTACTGCTGACGAAGTAACAAGGCACAAATCAATGTCGTATTTTTGTAGTAGTGGGGAGAAAGAATAACCAACTACTAGGATGCGAGTCTGACCAGTCCTTTATAATCAAAGTAGGGGAGCCTGGGGCCGGTATGTCCCCTTTTCACAAAAATAGAGATAATGAGCTGTTCTCTTGCAATATACTAGTGTACGTTTGTACATATATTGAGACATATCTTAACTTTATTGCAATAATTGTTGAAAGTGCCTAACTCAAATAAATTGCCTATAACTATGCTTTAAAGACGACGAGTTGAAAAGAAGAACATGCCCCGCATCGTGTTAGGTTCGGTTTTCCTCAGGGGCAGGTTTGTTCATCGTTGGGAACAATTAGTACATGTTCAGGCTACAATAATTAAGCAGAGATAACATGCTATTCAATGTAATCGATATTTGGGACAGAAAAAATAGTGAACTTTCTTATACGAAAAGAATTCCGATTTCTTTCCAATTAGAGGAGCCAACTTTTCATGGACCTTCAAGAGGGTCCTTTTGAGGAGGAGGACCTTTAGAAAATGGTTTCGAGGACGACCTTAATTTTTGGTGACTCGTCCTCACGGCCGAATGTGTCCCGCCTGTAATGACCGAAAGTACCCCACACACCACGTTTGTTCTTTTTGCTATTCTGCGAAAATACACAGCCTTCATACCAAAATAACTAGTTCGTTTCATATAGGTCTCGGCATGTTGGTTTATGATCACTTAAGAAAAAAAATTCAAACACAGTCAACATTTGTCAAGAACAAAGTGAACTGAAGTCGAAAAAGTTCCTCAGCAACATGAAAAACGGTTTCCGTCCACAGTTTGTCAAGAACATGTTGGACTGTCGCCATTTCACAGCCAATGTGGGAGTAAAGTCATGTTATCTCTTAGAAATTACCAATTTTAGTTAAAGTGGACACCAAACAAAAATTATTAAGAAAAGACAAACATGCCCCGCGGCCGTGCCTGCCCCGGTCTCCCCATATATAGAAAAGCCCTGCCAAAAACAGGAGTGAAACAAATAAAACTAATCTTACACTTAAACATTTAATTGGCGTTCTTCTATGTATAAAACCGACATGCACTATTTACCTTATATAAACGTATAAGAATGGTCATCTTCTTTCATATCTAATTATATAAATGGTATGTGAATAATTACATCCAATCACCTCTATACATTATGAAATATAACATAACAGTACACTATTATAAACATTAGCATACTAATACTTACATGTACAATTCAATAAAATCCATGATGTCATGTGCATCATCACCCATGGTTCGCTAGTTCCAGCCGATGCTCGCAGGTTTCGCCGCAATACATAGCCGCAATGGCGTTGCAGGCTTTCTCTTTCTTTATGCATTTAGTTATGATATTTAAGATAGATCAAACGGATGTTTATGCATACGAAATAATGTAACTATGACCAAATAAATACATTGTCCAATAATGAAATATAGCATAAACATTTCCTAATGTAAAGCTTTATCCTTAGACTAGAAATCTTATTTATAAGTATTAAGATATTATATTAACAATATACAGTTAAATAAGATCACAGAAACTAACCTCATTATTGAAAACCAAATCCTCGAATTACATCCAAGAATACAAGTCATTGTACCCCTATCACGCCAAACCCGTTCTAAAATAACGGGCTAGAACTGTGGGATATCGGAAAAGACCTAGTGACAACTTTTTACGAATGTTATAGACGATTCGGGCGTATTTAAAACGGAAGGGTGTTCCAGGACATTGGACATGTCCTCCTCGTTTTAAAACTGGACGTAGGACCAACGTACTTTAAACGGGATTGCCACACCATGAACGGAACTTCGACCCACCAAAGGTCGTATCAAAACGTACTTCAGTCGGAAATCCATTTAATTGACGTTTTGTATAATTTTCACGTCTGCAAACAGACCCAACTCGACCACAATATGTCAATAGGCAAATACGTTTTCTTTGAAAACAAATCAATTATCGTGAAAAAGTTTTAAGAACGTTAGTACATGAACACAGGTCTAAACGTTCACAGAAGGTTCACAATGAGTACAGCCTGATCCGTCGAATTTTCAAAATTGAACCAATCACTCAAAGACAACGCGTGAGAGATTATGTACCGATCGGTCGAATCTTGGCGAACAAGAGACATATAGCGAGATTGAGTAGAAATTGTAATCTTTGCAACTCACCGGCGATAAATCTTTTAAAATCTCCTTTAAAAAAAACTTTATCGAAGGCTAAGCATTCTAAATATATTTACCAAACAGATTTAGTTTAATTTATAAGAAAACAATAGCCAAATATGATTTTAGTATGTAGCAATATAAGCACTATTGATCGTCTAATTACCAGGGTTGATATCATCTTCATTTGCGACCTTTGCTTTCTTCAAATGTACAGTCAAACCCCATCTTTAAAAAAAATAAAGCATTGATTTATTTTCTGACGACTAATGGCGAAAACTACGGACAAAGAAATCATCTGCATACCGTGACGAATGCAACTATGGTTCAATAAATATATTTTCTCAACAATTAGATAGGTCAGCACTTAACTTATTAACAAATAACAAAAACGTTGAGGACTTAGAATGCTACCTTGTCTAACGCCATTTATAGAATCAAAATATTCTGAAACGTTCAATTTATATAACGTAATAATAGCCAATTACACCGATACTGATGTAACATATAGAATCATGGATATTACTTGATCGCAGAACAAACCAAAGGAGATCGCTATTTACCTGATCAAAACTCTTACGGAAATCACATAAACAATAAAATAGATCACATTTTTTTCTCAAGAGAGAAGAGAGTTGAAAGGGAGAAAGATAGGATGACCTTAATAAGCTAAGAATACATTATTCACCAATTTAGAACTAGAATGAAACGATAAACCTTAAACCAGCTTGAATAACTTAAGGTTAAGATAATGTTACTTTATGAAAAACACAAACTTAAATAGCAATTGATTAAAGCTAAATGGAAAGACACTCATTAAACTATTTCTAAAACACTATGGACAACACAACAACACTAACCCTCAATGCTTTGAGAATAATGGACCCGAAGCGAATTACTTTCAAGTTATGCAGAGTAATGATGAATTAATGAAATAACCCGACTTGAATTACACTCAAATTTATGCCTATTTAAAACCTTATCTTAAAGGGGCAGTAGCACGTTTTTTGAAAATTTCATATTTAAAATGTTCACTGATAATTGTCCGTTATGCTAAATGTATTATTTTGTCAGTGTCAAAAATCTCATTACATTAGCCAAACATCACCATATATTCCCCCTAAAAACGTGCTACTGCCCCTTTAACGACTTTTAAAATATGAAATTTCAAGTGAAACACTGATGTAAAATACATTGCTTCGTTACTGAAAAAATAATTGAGCGAGAGAAAAATAGGCTGACATCCCAATTGTAGTATATTGACAATGCGAGATGATATTACATTGTCTTTTATATAGGCCAACAGCTGCACATGGCAAATACGATTTTGGTGAAACGTTAATAAACGTTTCTCGGAGGAGCCAAAACTGCACATTTACTACTCAATTTGGAAATTGAACAATATAACGTTACGGGAATATTTTGTCTAGATAACTCTTAATTACTTCAAACTAATTATTTTCGAGGAATGGAGAGTTACGATGATATTATGAGATTTAGATTGCATCCACCTTGCTGTTCATTCATAAACACCCCTTAGAAAATGTCGATGTATTTAAAAGTTATCGATGTATAAGTTAAAACAAACCTTAATGGTATGTGTAACACTCCATTACTGAAAAAGAATGTAGCATGGGAACAATAGGCTGACGTCAAGCGTACCTTAAATATATGTTTGCAAACGTTGCCCAACCTAAAACTAGTAAAACCCCAAAATAGAAATAATTGAACCGTATCTTTATTTCAAGAGGTTAAGTGTAGTGTATTTATGGGGGGTGCTAAAGTGACATACCGTGATTTTTAATACATACTGTTTTGTCTCTGAAAACAACGTGGATGGTATTATTAATGATATTAATTAAAAATATCTTAATATTCATCACAAAAGGTTGAATAAATGATACATTCTTGTTTTCAATGGAAGTCTTATGACAGTCATATATATTCGTGGAAGAAAATTTCACACGTCCAATTCAAGTGATACATAAGATACATAACCTATAAAAAAAATACCAAATGTCATTCTGACTACTTTAGATAAGTTTCCAAAATAACATTTGATTAATTTAAGCGTGTCAATTGTCTTAATTCAAAACTTCCTAATGTTCCTATTCAACAACATTGACACTGAAATCATACTTTTCTGCAAAAGTCCACACGTCGTGATGAAATGTCACTATAAATATATTTTTTATTACATATGACACCCAACTACACACGAAATGGTTGTTTAAGTTACATGTTCACTTTTACCTGGTAACGTCTTAAAAGTTTGTATAAAAGTCAGATGTGTGATCAATTACAAAGTCCTTCAGTTTCATTTTAAAAGTGTTTATCGTCTAACAAGAACAGGCCTGGATGTGTGATCGTCGATTGGTGAATTATGATAAGCATTGTTTAAGAATATTGACTTTGAATTGATTATAAATCATTCACGGTTTTCCTTGTTTTGGAGAAAATGTTAAGGACAACTAAATGCTAGATTAAACCGATTTTTTAAAGGTTGTATTTATCATGATGGCCAGTTATATACTAGTAATCATACTTCTCTTTTTCGTCGTTTTACATGTTAGTCCTTAAAGTTGTAGAATGATATCTTAATGATCTGGTTGACGTGATTTTTCATTAATTCTTGAACTACTCCGAAACTCTCACCTAAAGTTTGTCAAGACTTTGCCAAGTCATCATTTAGGCACAAGGTACGTAAAACTGCGTTTGTTGATATTAGCTTGAACTTTAGAGTATCAAACAATAACGAGAGATTTGAATGATGTCCTTAAATGCTACATTTCGATAGAAGAATAACAATTTATGAATACGCTAATTTTTACACATCGCTATTGTCATTTACGACAGTATTAGATTAAAGATGATTTAACATTTGATTACGGTGTATGGCCTTTGCATGGAAAATGATTATTCACGTTGATGATTAATTAAACGAGTCATTTATTTTGTTGACAAGTTGTCCCAATAACAAACACTCGATATCCAATACTTAATGAGAAGATTCTTCAAGTTATAAAAAATGAAACAAGTTTTCCAATTGCATTGTTTAGGGATCTCAATGGACACATTCAGAGTTTCACATTTCACGTTCTAGAATAAATTGTTGCAGATCTTTTGGCTACGAGTTTTGTTTACGATGATGAATAATTGATAATATAATTATTCTAGTTTTGCAATAAAGAGCATCGTATGAAACATGTATGTCTGAAAGCCGACGGGAAAACAACGCACACATTAAGTGTCATGGTATTTTCAAAATGGAGGGAAGTTTTGAATAGGGCACTATCCGAATAAATCTGAATGCTTGAGAACAATTGAGCTGATGCCGATGAATTATTATCAAATAATGTAATACCGATGAAATAAGCAATAGATCAACCCACATTTCCCGAGGTGTATCGCTCAATATACCTCCTGTTTGAATCGAGGGTCTACGAGGCGAAGTGTAGCGAAGCCGAGGATTCACGATTCAAACAGGAGGTAAATTGAGTGATGCACCAAGGGAAGGGTGGGTATATCTGATTTATACCCAACTCCTGTCGAGTTATATTTGACGAAAAAGAGCTATCCACCCTTCTCTATGTATACATGTCTTGACCTAACTAGATAAAAAAAATATAAACAATTTTCTTCTTATCACGTTTTTAGAAACATAAACTGACTTCATTACATTAAAATTTGGTACAAACTAGTACCTATACATAGGCTTATATAGGAAAATACAACAACCTAGCTAGACATGACACAACAAAAAGTACCGCTACCTGTATCAAGCCTCAGTAGCTCAGTTGATAGGGGCATTGCGTTGCAACATTAAGGCCCCTTGTTCGAATCCCACTTTGGTCGATAACATTTCTCAAAATTTCAGTTTTAAAATTCCGTTGATTTGCTAAAGTTGAAAATCTCTACACCTGACTTAATGTTGGCGTGCAACAAAGAATAGATGTATTAGAAAAGTTGTGGTGTATCGATCAATATACCTACAGTTAGAACAAAGGAAACCATAGCAACGAGACCGGAAGTGGGGTATATATAACCCGACTTAAACTCAAGTTAACGTTTTTTTTGTAACAACTTATTCCTTAAAGGGGCAGTAGCACGTTTTTATAGGGAATATAAGGTGATGTCAGGAAATCGAAAATTAATGGTTCCAATTGAAAGACAATGCATTTAAACTAAATGGAGTAGTAATAATTCAAATATATAATGTAAAGTTTAGCCATGCGATTCATTTTTCTTACACAAAATGAATTAAAGGTGTTCACAAAAAATGGCCGCCAATGGTTTTTAGGTGAATCTTCATACTTTGTCCTCTGACTATGGATAATTGGTTTGTGTTATGAGATTTTTGACACTATTAAAGTAATATATTTATCATTAACTTACAATTATCAGTGAAAATTTTAAAATATAAAATTATCAAAAAACGTGCTACTGCCCCTTTAACGACTTAAAAAATGGAATTTCTAGTGAAACCTCTTATGTAAAATGAAACGCTCCATTACTGAAAAATAATAGAGCGAGAGAACAATTGGCTGACATCAGAATTGTAGTGTTTAACGAAACGAGATGATATTACATAGTCTGTTATAGTGAACAGCTGCACGTGACCATAACGATTGTTGTATAACGTTTGCAAACGTTTCTCGGGGGAGCCAAAACTACACAACTGGGACATTTGTATGGTATAACGTTAGGAGTGTTGTCTGAATAATTCATCATTTATTCAAAACAACTATTTTCAAGAAACGGAGAGTCACGATGATTTTAACCGACTTAAACCCCCAGACAAAAGAAAGAACACACAAAGCAGATTTTTATTTGACATATGATATAATAAATTATGACACCTTAACAAACATATTTGCAGTAGTTTGAATGAAAACTTGTTGTCAGATTAATGTTTTAAGATATTTTTGTTTAATGAAGTCAGACAAATTAATCGTGACCCCAACCATGTTTATGATGTTGTCAATATGTGAATGATAGGCACGTGTATTGATTTTCACTTAGAATATCTCTTCCTTGTTGAGAAAGGATTATGTTATATATAAATCAATTTTGGAACATTTAAACATTTCATTTTTTGAAAAATAAAACCACAAACCCTTGAAAACATTCTTACTTATAAAGATAATTAACTCTCTTGTTCTTAGCATTTTAAGACATCAGAAACACGGAATTTTTTTTAATTCATTGCAAACCTTACATATGATCATTCAACTGCGTGTACTTTCTTTTGCCTGTCAGTAAGTTGCTGTTCATTCAAAAGCACACCGTAAAAGATTTCAGTTATAAATGTTTAAGTAGAAACCTTGATGGTATGTGCATCGCTCCATTACTGAAGAATTACAGAGCGAGACAACAATAGGCTGACGTCAGGTGTACGTTCAATATAATTTATGATTGCATACGCTGCTTAACCTGTTAAAAACTCAAAATAGACTTAAATGAACCGTATATTTTTCTTCTAGAAGTTAAAGCGGCAAATTAATGGTGGGTGGCGTTGTGCACATTGTTCACTTTTAAGTGATGATACTCTGCTTTATAAATTTGCAGCGGAAAGTGAAATCGCTTAAAAAGCCTTTCAGTCCCATTTTAAAAGTGGTTATCGTCTAGCCAGAAAGATGTCTGAGCATGAGGTCGATTGGCAAGTTCTGAGAAGCAGTTAATAATATGAATATTGATTTAAAAGTAACAAATTTCGCGACTTTCCATGTTTTTGACCAACTACTAGGTCTCCTATATAGTTATTGAATATCGATTTTTGTGAGGTTTCATTTATTTATTTATTTATTTATTTTTTTGTTGTTGTTGTTGTTGCATTTTACATTATTTGCGCATACATATTACAATTGTGAACAATCATCTGAAAAGTAGGTGACAGCTTGACCAAAACTTGTTAAACGAATTTACATCTGAATTCAAAGTTGCTGCATATTTTGTTAATTCATAGTAGTTTGCAAGCTCCCGTTTGATCTCCTTGAAATTTTGTCTTTTGTGTTGCGCTCTTCTTTCAAAATGAGGTATTTAATGATAGTTATGATAACGTTTAAAGGATTGTTATTTCGTTGGGTGTAACCAACAAACACCATTTCCATGGCTATATTAATATTTATCTGAGCTTCAGAAAACAGCCAATCTTTCAGATCATTCCAAACGGGGCTCACACTGGTGCATTCCCAAAATAAGTGAACAATAGACTCTGTGTCTTTACTGCAGTAACTGCATAAATCGCTGTCAACGTATCCCATTTTATATAGGCGCGAATTTGAAAGTATAATATGATGTAGGATCTGATACTGGAACCATTGAAATTTGGTGGCTTTGGTGCACTTAAATGGTACTAGATTATAACTTTCCCGTTCTTGTTTATTGATGTCGTGACCAAATATTTGTTCCCATTTTGTGAAATGTTGATTAGTATGAGTATGTTTTTGCATGAATATGTCATAAAAGTGTTTTGAGCCTTTCGGGAATTTTAACAAATTAGCTAGATGAAAGGGAATCAATGGATTGGTAATCTTGTACATATTTGTGATATTCTGTTTCCGGCAATATGTTTTGATTGATTGTAGAATACCTAAATATTCTAAGAAGTTAACATTTGTGGAGTATATCGCACAGAAATCCTTGTGGGTATAAAATTGCCCTTTGTCATCAACGAAGTCATTTACGAATTTTAAGCCTTTGTCGTAAAGTTTTTTCATAAAGACAGTTTTTGAACCCACTTGTATGTTGTCGTTTAGCCATTACTGATTGGGACATTACATCAACGTTAGTTAAATCACCTTTGTTCAATCCATCCATAAACATCCACCAGCATTGTACAATATCTCTGTAAAACTGATTGGTTATACAAGAAAAAATATGTGTCTTATGTTCTTTACTCATTATTTCATATATACTATGATTTTTGATTGTTGGGGTATTTCTAAAAAATAGATTTCGCCACTTCGACTTTGAGGTGAAGGCTCTCCTTATCATAGTCATTTTCTGGGAATTAATAATCTCTCTTTTTTTTGGGCATTTTATTCCACCATTTTCTTTGTCACATATTATTTGAGATCGCTTTATTTTATCGGGTTTATTACCCCAAATAAAACTGAAACACTTTTTTTGGAACTTTTCAATAACTGTATCTGGTGGGTTAGGAAGTGCTGTAAATAAGTGATTCAGTTTTGGAAGTATCAGTGATTTAAGGAGTATATTTTTCCCAATAGGTGTTAAGTTTCGGGCTGACCATATTGCCATTAATGTTTCACATTTTCTAAATTTATTATCGTAGTTCATTTCAACCATTTCTTCCAAATCCATAGAAAACCTAATACCAAGTAATTTAAAAGGCTCTTGTTTCCAATCCAAGTTCCATTTTTGGCATAATTTCATTTTTGA
This sequence comes from Steromphala cineraria, assembly GCA_916613615.1. Classification (NCBI taxonomy): domain Eukaryota; kingdom Metazoa; phylum Mollusca; class Gastropoda; order Trochida; family Trochidae; genus Steromphala; species Steromphala cineraria. The sequence continues at coordinate 13,052,071 of OU744730.1, forward strand.
TCTTTTCTTTGAGCCCATCCAAATGAGTTTTGTTTTGTCTGTGTTCACTCTAAAGCCAGAAAAACGTGCGTAAAAGTTCAAAGTTTGAAGTACAGCGTAGAGGCATCTCTCAGAACCATCAAGGGTACAAGTAGTGTCCTCAGCATATTGCTAAAGAAGATATTCAATGTTTCCTACTTTGATACCTTTAATGTCATTGTTATTTCGAATAAGTATTGCCAATATTTCTACACATAGAAGAAACAAATAGGGGGATAGTGGATCTCCCTGGCGACAGCCCCTTAAGACTTTAAAGAATTGAGACCCAAAACCATTTACAATTACACACGCTTCAATTCCATTATAGAACGTATTGATCCATTTCTTGATTGATTCTCCAAATCCAAAGAAAGAGAGTGTTTTTTCAATAAAAGTCCAATCAACGGTATCGAAAGCTTTTTCGAAGTCAACCATTAATAAAAGGCCAGGAATCTGATAGTCTTCAGTGTGTTGGATAAGGTCATATATCTGTCGTGTAATTTCTCCGATATATCGGCCTGACATAAATCCTTTTTTGTCATCATTGATTAGCATATCTAACACAGATTTTATTCTGTTGGAAATAGCCAGAGAAGCAATTTTATAAAAAATCGATAATAGAGAGATAGGTCTCCAAGTTTTTAAGAATTGTTTTGGTTTGTTTTCCTTTGGAATACATGTTATGACGCCTCGTCTTTGGGAAATAGAGAGCTGGCCGCTTTTATATGCATAATTAAGTGATTTGATCAGGTATTTTCCAATGTCTTACCAAAAGGTTTCATTTATTGATGATGGCCCGTTTCATCATCATAACTTCATACGCTTCATGTGTTTTTAAATGATTTGTTCAAGTTGTGATATGATATCAATGATATGGTTGACGTAAGTTACTCCTTCGAAAACTTCTCCTGAGCTGTTTAAGACTTTGCCAAGCCATTATTCATAAAGTTTGGCAAACACCTGCTGTTCCAGTTTGAGATCTTTTTAAACATATGTTTTCCTATCTGAGCTCTTATTTCTGTTACTTTAATACGCCTCACCTTTCTGATTGAACACATTTGCATGCTAATCTTTAGGTGGCTATATTTGACTTACAAAAAGGCGATTTTACTTAAGATGACTTAAACCCAAGGATTTATTTTAAATCTTAAAATTGACCTTAACTATTTTGTTCAAAAAGATAAATCCTTAGACCTTTTAATGCGATAGACGATTCTTGTTATCTGAAACAAATTAAGAACCCTGTCAATATCTAACTCAGATATTTGTTGCAGAAATGAATATTATGAACCGTCAATCGAATTGTTATTTCACGTGAAACAGCTTATGTACAACGTCAACTCTTATCAAGATATATTTTGTTGAAATTGAAGTTTTTAAACTCACCTTACCCTATATTAGTAATGCATGTTCCTATGCTTACCGACCAAAGATCGAACCTCGTGTTGACGGGGCTATCGTCAATATGAACCAAGTAGTGAGACGGGAAGTGACCCGACAATACGGGGACAGGTAAACCGGAAGGTAGTACTCAATCACGTGATAACCAAAATCTCGCACTCTTTTCCTTTGGTCCGTTCTGAAAGGACCTCGTGATTGATAAGCCATTTTTTGTACTTTCAGATTTTTGATTATTGGTATGTTTTCACATTGCTATCTTAACCAAGTATATTATTTTCATTATTCACACCTACCTTTTCGTCGCAATATTTATCATTCGTTTGTAATTTTTCTCGATGTTTTTCATTCGTCTCGACTTGAGTTATTTCATGCCTTTGCATTCTTACTCGCGTTGTATTCTTTTTTTGTTCGTTTCCTTGCTTTTTCTGCACTGGTTACCCACTTTTTCACCCCTTTGCCCCCTTTGAAATGTCTTTTTGTCGCATTTCGTAATGGCTGTGTTTTCTTGATGGCGTGGTGCCGTCAAGCGGAACGATTGTCGTTATTGCAACGTTTTGTGGTTCACAAATAATGTTTCTTTCCCCTTCTTTTTCATTCATACACTCCTTTTATCTTATGTAATGTTAAAATGTTGTATTCGAGGGTCTAACAAAAGGTTGGGTTTTTTTTTGCGACAGTCCTGTTTGTTTTGATCGAGTACTCGTTTTCGCTTGTTATTGCACTTACAACTTTGAGTTCTAACATGGTTCTATTCATTATTTAGAAGATAAATAGTTGCGTTTGTAAATTTCCGGGATTCATTGTTATTCAACACCCGCAAATTTAGTTTAAAACCGACGGCGTTAGCCGTCATGACCGTTAGTTATTAGCATTTTAAGAGCGAACTCTATTTTTGCGTAGGGAACTCTGAGTTGAAAGGATCTAACGACTGATCCATTATTGGTATAGGTGTTCGCAGCTATAAAGAAGAAGGAATTCCCAGTGGTATAGACATTAAAATAGTGTTCTAATATTGCAAACCAGTTGTACTCATAACGATGAGATCTTATAGTTTTCACTGTGAAAATTAATGAGAGAGAAAACAGTTATATAATTATAAACCAACAGGAACAAACCCGACTGAACAAATATCTAAAAATCGCCCAGACCATTGTGACGATGACGCGATCATTATGACGTCATAACCGTTGGTCTTTGTGACGTCGTGCCATGGGAACGGCATTCGAAAGAAACCGGCCGCATGGCACAAGGCGGCAAATTAGGAGAAACTTAGCCAATTAAAAAAGTTTGGTTACATAAAACTAAAGCAAATAGAAAAGGATTTTTGGCATCTACGGGAATGCGCAAGTTAGAAAATGACAGCTACAACAGTAAAATGTGAATCGGTCACGAATATTGGGAGAATCAGAACATTTTAATGTTGAGGCGGACCAAATAATGTATCTTTTCGCGGTGATTCGGCTCAGCCAATTTGCGAGTGTTCATTGCCATTTAACACTGGCAAATCCTTCAAATCAACCAATCAGAAACGGGTATATACCCAAGTCATGTTACAATACATCGTATTATGCTTACCTTTTTGCTTTAATTACCCATAGGTAATTCTTTATTAGCAAATATTTTCTGTAAGCTATTTATTTTATGCATTTAAATAAAATTATACATACTTTTAATTTTATGCTGTATGTTGTATACTTTTTTCGTATATTCTTGAGGTAAATATCTCATTTCTCTTCTAAATTTTTCGGCATATACCTTTTTCTGTTTACACTTCAAATATGTATGTCTAATTTTTGTTAGAGATTTTTCTAGTGTTTTGCAGACCTCAGATGAGAGTTTATTGCTCACGCTGAAATTCCCAGAAGTCGGCAAAGGATCCGCATACGCTCTGCCCTGACTGTTTGAGCCACCGTCCTTGCTCCGACGCGTCTAGGTTGACGAGTGCTCCCTCCTCTCTGAGATCCTTCAAGCGCTACTCTGCAGTCGTCCGCAAGTGCTTAACTCAGAGGGATTACAGGATGTCAGCAGACAACGTAGAGAGGTCTTCTCTTCCTCGTGAGGTTCCTCCTCCCACTCCTAGTGGATCTGACGACCCTCCGCCGCCCGAAGGGAAGCGTCCCGTTGTGGAGAACCCACCCGCGGACAACCCTCCCCTACTGACTACGTGTCCACAGATGTCGGACCCCGTCTACCAGCGCTCCTTCAAGCTCTCCTCAACCGTGGGGACCTTCAACGGAAGTCTAGATCGTCGGACAGAGGTTCCAAACGCTCGTCGAATTCTGCTTCCCCTGATGTCAAGGGTAAGAGTCGTTCTTCCTTACCCCGACACTCCTCCCGTCGCTCCCCACGGCGCTCTGTCTCTCCTAGACGTTCGTCTCGGCCCTCCTTGGACTCTCGGCGCTCACCTGGATCTTCCCCTCGGCGCTCCTCGTCCCCTCGGCGCTCCCCTCGGCGCTCTGTCTCTCCTAGACGTTCGTCTCGGCGCTCGACGCACTCTCGGCGCTCACCTAGACTTCCCCTCGGCGATCTTCGTCTCCTCGACGCTCCTCGTCCCCTTGGCGCTCACCTGGACCTTCCCCTCGGCGATCTTCGTCTCCTCGACGCTCACCTCGGCGCTCCTCTCCGTCTCAACGTACCTCAAGGGGTCGTTCACGCTCTCGTTCCCGCTCCCCCCGACGTGTGGTCAGGACTAGACGTCGTTCTTCTTCCCCTAAGAGGACTCAGGATGATGGTCTTTGACTTCCTCTTCCTGAGCGCTCCTCTGCTCACTCTTCCAAGCGCTCGACTCGCCACTCCAGTAGCTCTTCGTCGAGGTCTTCCTCCAAGCACTCTCCTCCTCCTTCTCGAGAGCGTCACAGCCACCGGCCCTTTTCTAGGAAGTTCAGGACGCCTGAGCGCTCCCCAGAGTCTACTAGGACACTGAACCCTGTCACCTCTAGATCGAGGAGGAAACACCCAGCTACGCCTGGATGCGGCTCTAGGTCATGATCCCCTATTTGTCGCCCGTCAGTACACTTAGGCGACCAGGTAGAACCAGTAGACCATGACGATGAGGAGGATGGCCCCACACACCTCAACCTCAACCAGGTGTTTGACTTGATTGCAGAACGCTTAGTGAACTGCCCCTCTCTAGGCCCAGGCCTCTTCACGCAGCCATGTGGTCGGAACTTTCGCTCTTGATCCCCCCTCACGGTTTGGCCATGGATGCGATGGCGTCTTTAGATGAGGACTTCAAGAAGCTCTCTCTAAACCCCTCGTTCAAAGCAGCCAAGAATTCAGGGCATCTTTACAAAATACAATCTTTGGATTTTGCTGACGGCGCTGCAGCTCAGGACGAGTCAGTTGGTCGCCTGTCCACATCATCGCAACAACAGTTTAAGGTCACGGACTCTAAACTTATATCTATTGATACAGAGCTGCGCAGGACCCTGAAACCTCTCTCTGCCCTGGCTTCGGCTACAGATGCCATTTTACAGGACTTGACAGAGGAGAACGTGTCCCGGCTCCATCACCTTACGACCATGATGAGATGGCAGGCCAGGACTTAAGGTCATGTTGTGGACCACCTGCGTTCAGCGATTGCCAACGTCCTCACTTTTCGTCGCACTGGACTCCTAGACCCTTGTTCTTGGAGCAACGAGTTAAGGAAGACCATAATGAGAGCTCCCTGGCCTTCACGTCATCCACAGTTTCACTGGCCTCATCCCTGAGGTGTACAAGGAGCACGCCTCCCTTACTCAGACGGAGGTCACCTGTTGGGGATTCGGGCCCTCAATACAGCCATCAACTTCAACACCAGCTGGCCGAAGTTTAATTACATCCCGAGGCGGAATTCGGTCAGAGGTGCCAATAAGTCTCGAGGTAGAGGCAGACAGTCTGTCGGTCAACAACACCAGCAACAACAGCAGCAGTCCCAGACAGGACCCAAGACCCCTGGCGGGCCCAAGTTCCGAAACTACAAGAGGCGTTGATGCTGTGGGAACTCACGACTGGGATCTCCCGCCCCCAGTCGTCCCTATCCACCATACCCCCGTAGGCGGGAGACTCGGGATCTTCTGGCCCAACTGGACAATACTGGAAGATCCCTTCGTGTTGGATATCCTCAAGACAGGTTTCAAGTTGCCATTGACCCAGTCTCCACCACTGACCAACCTGCCTCGGTCACACGTGTACCCGCAAGCCCTTCATGCTCAACTACTCACGAATATCGACATTCTGTTAGAGAAGAGGGCTATAGAAAGAGTGCTAGAACCCAGCGACGCCCCAGGGTTCTACTCTCCATTCTTCCTTGTCAGCAGGAAGAACTCGGACAAATTGAGGATGATTCACAATCTCGCGGTCTTCAACGAACTATACTGTGGGGGATGGTGTCCCTGGAGCAGCTGGGTTCCCAGCTACAGCCCCAGGACTAGCTGGTCAGTCTCGACCTCCAGGGCGCCTACCTCAACGTACCCATCTTCGAACCTCATCGGAAGTACCTGGGGTTCGTGATAGATCAACGGCACTACCAGTGGAGGGTCCTGCCGTTTGGAATTTCTACAGCCCCATGGTTGCTCACCAGAATCACGGCAGCCATCGTGAGTTCCTTCGCCTCCGGGGGATTCGGTTTGACCCCTATATAGACGATTGTTAATGAGTCACGCCTCGTCAGCGCTGCTACACAGACAGACGGTTTTCGTTCAGAAGCTTCTGTCTCAGTTGGGCAGGCTAGACAATGAGGAAAAGTCCTCTCTGACTCCGTCTCAACAGTTTACCTTCATCGGTGGCCACTTTCAGACGGATCGGGCTCATTTGACGGTTCCACAAGACAGGTGGATCAAGATCTCGGCCTTCGTTTTTCAAGCCTTAAATGAACCTCTAAGACTCAGAGATTGGCAATCTCTTCTGGGACTGTTGACCTCCGCTCAGGACCTCACCCTCAGAGGAAGGCTAATGTTGAAACCGTTGCAGAACTTCCTCAAGCCACGTATACATAAAAGCAGAAGATCTAAGGACCGAGTTTGAACCTCTAGAATCTGCTTCCTTTGAGGACTTGACCAAGAAGACCTTGTTTCTAGTGGCCATGACTACAGCGGCTCGATTGAGCGAGATCCACGCCTTCAATGTAACTCGTGTCCGTTTCGAACGTTTCGTCTTGGCATGGTTCCATTCATCTGGATCTTCTTTGGGATTTCATCACCATGAATCGGCTCCCGGGTCAGGCGGACAGGATGTTTACCATTCCCCCTCTTTCCTCCATTATTGTCCTTTTGCCCAGTGCGAGCTCTAAGGGTCTACATTGACAAATCTTCCAGCAAGAGAGGGTCTAGGAAACGACTGTTTATCTCTTTCTCATTCTTGGTTAAGGTTGAGATTAGCAAGAACACCATATCCTTGTGGCTTTGTTCCACCATTTTGTCGGCGTACAACGCTTCAGGTTTACCACCCAGTGGCGAACAACCCAAATGAGATCCGGGCGTTGGCGTCAACAATGACCCTTCACGGGAACTGCTCGTTCCCTGCCATGATGGCGGGCTGATTCTGGCAATCTTCAAACATCTTCGCCTCTCACTACCTTGGTTCATATAGAAGATAGCCCCGTCAACACGAGGTTCAATCTTTGGTCGGTGTTCTGAAGCAAATCGGGTTTCCTTAATTTTGGTGTGTTTTTAGTATCATTTATTTGCCAAAACGCAACAGGTTGCTCAGGCCAGCACCTGTTGTCAATTTCATGCACGTGCACCATGAATTCGTTAATGCACGGGCGTTCTTGCTTGTCTGGTTGCCAGACTTCGTCTAGACATTCATTGTACACTGGGTAGTCATTCGATAAGGCTGCAGTGTATTTTCTGTTAGAAGCTCTTTGAAGAGCAATTAGATATTTTTCTGTCTTCTTAATAGACAAATAGACACTAGGTATATTTTCGTTGTTAGGGATTGTGGATTTGGCTTGCTTGCTTTATTTAATAATTCGTTGCAAGGTCTAGCCAACACACGTTAAACCCATACTCACTCTAGTAATTTGCTGAGGGAACAATCGTTCGTTCTTGTTTTCTTAGACAGTTCATAGCTCATCTTTCCTTATTATTCACAACATAAGTTAGGTCACCTTTATCTCATTTTATTTTCACATAGTAAGAGATTCACGTTTAGTTCCTGGAAAGACATTTAAGAGATTCACGTTTAGTTCCTGGATAGACATTTAAGAGATTCACGTTTAGTTCCTGGATAGACATTTAAGAGATTCACATTTAGTTCCTGGTTAGATATTTAAGAGATTCACGTTTAGTTCCTGGTTAAACATTTAAGATAATCACGTTTAGTTCCTGGTTAAACATTTTAGAGAATCACGTTTAGTTCCTGGTCATATCAAAAAGCATTCATAGACACTTCAAGGTTACAATACCAGTTTATATAATTAATTAAGCTTCCACTGCAAAACAAAACTGGTAGCAGAGCGTGGTTGGGTTTAATTGTTTTATCATTACGTTGAAAACATTCACCATGGGTTAGATTTCAATGCTACTCAATTGCATTCTTTTCGTGTTTTTGGTAACCACTTGGTTACAGATCAGTCTAAAAGCAGGCATGGCTGAATCGGGGAATCAAAATGTTGAAGAACAGCCTGCTGAGGACTTCGGGTCAAAGATAATAAATCTTAAAAGACAGAAAGCCAATGCAAAATCGGCTTTAACAAAACAGAAGAACAAACTCATAGATTTAGTTGAATCGGAACTTCCTTCACGGAAGTCTGTTAGACAATCCATTGATAAGGTGTGCTCTTTACAATGTAAAGCTGTTGATGTAATAGCTGAATTAGCACATGTGTACAAAAAAGCGGGGGAATTAGCACTAGCATACAAAAAAAACATAGAGCTAGATGAAGTGGTTGAAACAACAGAGGACACTGTTGAATTAGCGCAGGTGTTTTTGAAAAACACATTGGACACTGGTTCAGAGAAATCAGTTATATCAGGGATAGGTCATCTTTATAGCATCAAAAGTAGTGCAAGTGAAGGTGGGGCGGTTGGCAGTGGTGCTGCTGATGCTATCAATGCAGCTGATGCACATGTTAGTGAGCATGCACAAAATAACTTTCCTACACATCCGACAAACACTCCTCTCACACCTGTTAAACAACCAACTTCAATTAAGGGAGTTTCCTTTTCCAATACTTCTCAGAACCATATTGGTAATGATCTCTGGAAACAGTTGAAACGAGTTTCAATTCCAACTTTTTCAGGTGACATAAAAGAATATGATGGTTGGAAAGCTGCCTTTCTTGCTTGTGTTGACAATGCTCCTGCTACAAATGAGTACAAATTGTTGCAGCTTAAACAATCTCTTGCTGGTGAAGCTTCACAACTTGTGTCAAAACTAGGGCATAGTGCCATGGCATATGACATTGCTCTTGAAAGGCTAGAGCGCAAATATGGTGGTAAGAGGCGCCAAATAGCCTTGAAAATGGAGGAAATTTCGAATTTCAAGCCTTTACGTCCTTGGTTTGCAAAAGATTTAGACAAATTTGCAGATATGATTGATGTTGCAGTGGCCTCTCTACAAGAGTCTGATAAGGTAGAGGAGTTAGGTGATGGTTGTCTTTATTCTCTGCTGCTTAAAAAGTTGACAGAAGGCATGATTACTCAATACAAACGTTGGGTCTATGAACAACAGAGACAGGAATCAGTTATCACATTGCGTGAATGGGTGTTGTTAGAATCAGATTTTCACACAGTTGCATCTGAGGCAAAGTATGGTCTGTCAAAGTCAGATGCTAGGTATAGGCAGAAGTCAGAGTCTTTCTTTGGCGCACCAGAGGCAATACAACTGTGTACCATTTGCCAATCACAACATCACAAGGTTTGGCAGTGTAAAGATTTCAAATCTTTGCCAGTTTCACATCGTTGGCAGAAAGCAAAACAATTTAACCTCTGTTTTCGTTGTCTAAGTGCAGAACACCATGGCAAATTCTGCACAAGATCAGAGAAATGTGGCATTGAGAATTGTCAGTCTACACACAACAAACTATTGCACAGCAGCAAACCAAAAACACCACATGGTTCCACCTCACACTCTCTACCAAACACTGGACATCACACAAAAAGCCAAGGCAATGTTCAACAAACAACAATGTCCACAAACAAGCAACAAAATCACTTCTCAGCACTTCGGAAAATTCCTGTAGTACTCAAAAATGGTAATCGCAGAATAGTTGTAAATGCCCTTCTTGATGATGCAAGTACACAGACATACATCAATGAAGATGTTGCATCAGAATTGGGACTACAGGGACGACCAGAATCAGTTTTTTTCAACGTTCTGAACAGTAAAACTGAAACGTTTGAAAGTATGTCAGTCTCATTTCGGCTAGAAAGTATTGATGGGACAGTTGATGTCAACATGGTTGCTTTGACAACAACCAAGGTCACCGGCAACATGAGAGTAATTGATTGGCAGAAGTATTCAAAGCGATGGTCTCATTTACGAGACATCTCATTTCCTAATGTAGGACCCCGACCAATTGTTGACATCCTAATTGGCATGGACTATTTAGAACTCCATTGATCTCAAGGGGATATTTGTGGTAAACCAGGGGATCCTGTTGCCAGATTGACACCTTTAGGATGGACATGCGTGGGAAGTGTTTCGGGTCAAACAATGAATCAGAAGTTGGGAAATATTTTGTCGGGGGCATAGATAGTAATGCAAACACTGACAATGACTTGGATGTTCTCCTTCAACAGTTCTGGGAAACTGAAACCATCTCAAGTTCAAAATCTGTCAGAAGTGAGAATGATACTTTGGCAATTGATGCTGTTGATTCTTCACTTACCTATAGCAATGGCCGATACAATGTTGGAATTCCTTGGAAAAACACATCCGCTGATCTCTCGGACAACTATGACATGGCATACAGTCGGTTGTTGAGCACTGAAAAGAAATTGGCTAAAGATCAAGACATATCAAAGGCATACACTGACACAATTGAACAGTACATTTGCAAAGGATACATTAGAAAGGTAACTGAAAATGAAAAACAAAGCAAATGGTACTTACCTCATTTTCCTGTTGTGAAACTTGATAGGACAACAACGAAAGTTAGAATAGTGTTCGACGCATTGGCAAAATGCAAAGGGTTGTCCTTGAATGACACAATTCATCATGGTCCTAAAATGCAGAATGAACTGTTTGAGATCTTGATCAGGTTTCGAAAACATCCAGTAGCGATCATTTGCGATGTTGCTGAGATGTATTTGCAGATAGAAATCTCTGAGAAGGATAGATCATATTTCAGATTTCTGTGGCGCTCAATGGATCAAACTGTACAACCTTCTGTGTATGAGTTTTCCAGAGTTGTTTTCGGTATGAATTGTTCTCCCTTCTTGGCACAATACATTTCTCAAGAGCATGCTAGAGCACATGCACGGGACTATCCTTTGGCAGCTGATACTATCCAAAACTCCACTTATATGGATGACAACATGGACTCTGTAGAAACAGACAGTAAGGCAATAGAACTATATGAGCAGTTGAACGCTTTGTGGAGTTCTGCTGGCATGCATGCAAGGAAATGGGTCTCAAACTCACATCAGGTGCTAGAGCACATTCCAATTGGTGACCGGTTGAAAGAAATCAACATACATATGAGTGAGCTTCCTTCGGTAAAAGCACTTGGTCTATCCTGGAATGCTGAAAACGATGAGTTTCGTTTTCATTACGTGGTTCAGTCGAAAGGTTTTCTAATGACAAAACGAAATTTCCTTAGCGAGACTGCCAGACTGTTCGATCCTCTTGGACTATTGTCTCCATTCATCATTAGAGCAAAGATTCTTCTCCAAGAGATCTGGACATCAGGTTCAGATTGGGATGAAGTGATAGCACCACATCTACAGCAAAAGGCATGGCAATGGTATCACGAGATAGAAAACTTGACAATAATTCACATTCCTAGGTGTATCCAGTTTCACTGTGACTCCTCCAAGACAAACCTCCATGTCTTTGTTGATGCTTCGGAAGCAGCATTTGGTGCAGTCATCTATGCTGCAACTGAACATATGGGTTGCACATCCAGTAATCTTGTTGCATCAAAAAGTCATGTCGCACCACTGAAAGCCATAAGCATTCCTCGAATGGAATTGCTTGCAGCTGTTCTTGGCGTAAAGCTTCTTCGGGTTGTTGCAAAGGCTTTGAGCATACCACAGCATACAGCAATCATTTGGTCTGATAGTCAAAACGTGTTGTGGTGGGTCAAGAGTCCTAGCAGAAGTTTTAAGTCATTTGTTGCAAATCGTGTTGGCTACATCCAAGAAAATACTTACCCTCAACAGTGGAGATATGTTAACACACAACAAAATGTAGCCGATATCTTGTCAAGAGGTGCAAAGGTTGAGGAACTCTGTACATCCTATTGGCTGAATGGTCCTGAATTTCTCCTCTGTGGGGAATCTCAATGGCTGAAACAAGTCGTTGACTTTTCTCAATCCAAGAAACTTGAAAAGAAAAAGGTCAAACCTCAAGTTGATGTTTCAATGTTTGTTGACTTACATGACGCATCTTGGAGATTAGAACCGTCTCGGTTTTCAGACTGGAAAAGGTTGTGTAGGATACTTGCCTGGGTCTATCGCTTCCTCCAAAATTGTCAAATACTTACCTGTTTGAGAAAGAAGAGCTCTTTGGATGTTGAGGAGATTGAAGATGCTGAGGCAAAGCTGTTGCTTGAGACACAAAAATCAGCATTTCCTAAAGAGTATTCTGCTTTGGCAACGGGCAAGTCAGTTCCAAACACAAGTAAGATTGCTCCGCTGTGTCCCGTCTTGGATGCAAATGGACTCCTCAGGTCAAGTGGAAGGTTGAAATTTGCTGATGTAATATCTCCAAGTGCGAGATGTCCAATAATACTTCCACGAAGACATTGGATCACAATGTTAATAGTCAAATTCTACCATGAGAATGCAAAGCACATGGGAACCAATAGTACATTAGCTGCCATCTCCTCCAGATTTTGGATTGTCTCTGCTCGAGAAGAGATTCGTGATTGGGAGAAAGAATGTGCTTGGTGTCGTCGCCAAAAGGCTAAGCCATCACATCAACTCATGGCAGATCTACCAGCAGTCAGGGTAACATGTTCTCTTCGTGCTTTCAACCAGGTTGGGGTGGACTTTGCAGGTCCATTTCTAACAGTTCAAGGACGAGGCAAAAGTCGTTTGAAAAGATATCTTTGCTTGTTTACTTGTCTTTCCACACGAGCTGTACATCTTGAAATGGCATTCGGACTCGACACGGATTCTTTTCTAAACGCATTTTTCAGAATGACTCACAGGCGTGGGATGCCAATAACGGTCATCTCAGACAACGGCACAAATTTCGTTGGTGCCTCAAAAGAGTTGAAGACACTTGTGTCTGGTCTCAATTCAACACGGATCATGTCAACTTTGGCAAACAAAGGTATCCACTGGCAATTCAATCCTCCAAGTGCACCACAGTTTGGTGGCGTTTTTGAAGCTCTCATTAAATCAGCCAAGCGTGCCATTTTCTCCATCTTGACCAATGGCGATGTCACTGATGAAGAGCTGATGACGGCTTTCACAGGAGCTGAAGACCTCATCAATTCGAGACCGCTAACCTACCAAAGTTCACACCCGAAGGATGAAACACCTCTTACACCAAACCATTTTTTGCATGGTCAACTGGGTGGTGCCTTTGCGCCCGAGATTGATGAGACGTTCAACCCAAGAAGGCGCTGGAGACGAATCCAAGAACTCCTTCGTCATATTTGGAAGCGCTGGATGCAGGAATGGCTACCAACGCTGAATATTCGCAAAAAGTGGTTTAGCCCAACTCGTGATGTTCGTGTTGACGATGTAGTGGTGGTAGTATCACCAGACACACCTCGCGGTTGCTGGCCACTAGGCAGGATCATCAAGACACATCCTGGTCAAGATGGTCATGTACGGGTTGTGACGCTCCAGATGGGCAAAACCATATTGACCAGACCAGTGACAAAGATTTGTCCACTTGAATGGAATAGTTCTGATTGAATTCCAGAAATATATCCTTCAACTGATATGTTGTAAATATGCAAATAGTTTTGTAAATAATTTTCGGGAATTTGTTGGGATTTTTTCTGAGAATTTATTCTTTTGATAAATCGTTATAGCTGGGTTTTTTATGGTTATTTATTGATAGGGTTCTATCAACAGAGAGGGGCATGTTCTGAAGCAAATCGGGTTTCCTTAATTTTGGTGTGTTTTTAGTATCATTTATTTGCCAAAACGCAACAGGTTGCTCAGGCCAGCACCTGTTGTCAATTTCAAGCACGTGCACCATGAATTCGTTAATGCACGGGCGTTCTTGCTTGTCTGGTTGCCAGACTTCGTCTAGACATTCATTGTACACTGGGTAGTCATTCGATAAGGCTGCAGTGTATTTTCTGTTAGAAGCTCTTTGAAGAGCAATTAGATATTTTTCTGTCTTCTTAATAGACAAATAGACACTAGGTATATTTTCGTTGTTAGGGATTGTGGATTTGGCTTGCTTGCTTTATTTAATAATTCGTTGCAAGGTCTAGCCAACACACGTTAAACCCATACTCACTCTAGTAATTTGCTGAGGGAACAATCGTTCGTTCTTTTTTTCTTAGACAGTTCATAGCTCATCTTTCCTTATTATTCACAACATAAGTTAGGTCACCTTTATCTCATTTTATTTTCACATAGTAAGAGATTCACGTTTAGTTCCTGGATAGACATTTAAGAGATTCACGTTTAGTTCCTGGATAGACATTTAAGAGATTCACGTTTAGTTCCTGGATAGACATTTAAGAGATTCACATTTAGTTCCTGGTTAGATATTTAAGAGATTCACGTTTAGTTCCTGGTTAAACATTTAAGATAATCACGTTTAGTTCCTGGTTAAACATTTTAGAGAATCACGTTTAGTTCCTGGTCATATCAAAAAGCATTCATAGACACTTCAAGGTTACAATACCAGTTTATATAATTAATTAAGCTTCCACTGCAAAACAGTCGGTAAGCATAGGAACATGCATTACTAACTAACTTAACAACTTATGAAAAACGTTAACTTTAAACCAGATATATTTGTTTCGGAAAATTAATATCTTGACCATTCAATGGAACAGTAATTTCCTATCATGAAAAAGAGCTTATATACAACATGAACCGATATTCAGATATATTTTGTTTCACGTGAAACAACGTTTATACAATGTCAACTCTTATACAGATATATTGCAGAAAATGAATATCTCCACTCTTCAATGGAACTGTAATCTCCAACCATGAGAAATAAAACTTAAGTACAAATTAAACTTTTATTCATTTTGTTACAGATGTTAAATATGTGGACCCTTCTATGTTAAAGTAATTTGCTTTCTTGAATCAACTTATTTACAACATCAACCCTTATCCAGATATATTTTGTTACAGAAAATTAATATCTGGAACCTTCAATGGAACAATATTTTCCGATCACGTAAACTAGAGCTAGAGATATACACGGTCAACTCATATCCAGCTATATTTTCTTGAAAAAGATTAATAGCTCGACTCTCGAACACAACAGACGTTTCTTTTCCCTTGAAGCATCATATATACCCTGGCTCTAGTCTAGAACATTTTGATCCATAAGACCCTCTAATGCCACAAACGTTTCGTATGCCCTGAAACAAGTTGTATACCTCTTCCAATGTAATAAAAATGTATTTTTGCAGAAAATGATTATCTGGACCTTTAAATTTTCTAGCACGTAAAACTAGAGCTAACATGCATTGTCAACTCAGACCCAGATATATCCTCTTAAAGAAAATGAGTAATTCGACCCTCAAAAGCAACAGATGTTTCTTTTCCCTTGAAACACCTAAACTACCCTAACTCTAGTCTAGTTTAGTTACAAAAGATTAATCCCTAGACCCTTCAATACAACAAACGTTTCATGTTACAATACACAACTTATTTACCCTATCATATCTAATCAAGAAAACGTTGACGCGACTTACTACTACATCTTGCGAGACTCAATATCGGGAGTGAAGCGAATATTGAGACTATGTTTACTTAGACTTTTTTACAGATTATTTTTTAGGTCTACAAGATCAAATTGGCTTTAGTTTAATTAGAACTAAGGTCCACAGTTCCACGGTTTGTTTATGCTATTTAGCATTGACCATAATGGCCGTCATGTGCAAATAATCAATCAAGTTGGCGTTTTAAAAAGTTTTAAAGATGAACTGAAATGCCATATGGCCACTTTCTTGATAACGAAAATGGGATTGGAATTTGACATAGACTCGACTTTGAATTCCTTAAATCTGACAGAAACCTGCTAAACAACGACCTTTAAAGTCCCATTGCCCTACCTGCATGCGATTCATGATGAAATTTAGCTATTGAGAAAACAAACACATCTCTCGGTAGAAACATCTTTCGTAGAAAGTTTGATATAATATTTAGATGTTTTAATCAACAATAAAATACTCGACGTATTTCAAAGTATAGTACCCACCGGGAAAGTGCCATAGCTTGTAACGAACCTGCTTTCGGTGACATCATCAATTGAATTGCCGGATTTTGCACTAGGTGGACGTCATTTACTTCACATAAATCATCAATAGAAAACTATATCAAATGAATTCCTTTGAATTCATAGAGGCTAATTTATAAGTAGGATGCATAAGAAATTGTCTAATATGTACTAAACAATCGATACTTGTGTACGTTGCAAATTAATCACTCGCACTAATATACAATTCAAGCAACTTTGATTTATTAGTTCTAGTGTTGCAAACACGTATATAATGATTGAGATGGAATACATATCCATCAATGGGTGGAATTTGAGCGGAACGAACTATGTGTTTTTACTACACATAGTATTCTGATTAATAACTATTAATACAAAGTTTTAAGAAAACATGCGTCTAAGATTTTAGCAATTTATTCAAGCCACGGTCCCCATCCCCGTCTTCGTCCCTGTCCATCCTTGCCTATATCCCCAGTCTCCATACAGTGAATCGAAACCCCGGCCTTCCGGGTGACAAGCGGACACTGAGTTACGCCCCCGGTCACCACTGAGCTACATTACCGACTGCCCCAAGGATGGCCTTTTTGAAGGCTTTACTGTTTGGACGACGTTTTCCTTTCTATTTTGACTTTTATATGAAATGGATTTTACAAATTAACGGGTTTTTTTCACGGAGGACATTTTGCTCGAGAAATTTTGGTAGAAAAGCAAAGGGATAAGAACGAACCTTTTACTCCGATAAGCCCACATTTGTAAAAAAAAGAGGTATAAAAATGTCGAATTAAAGCTTGATTTAAGAGCGTTTTGTCTCGATCATATTTTAATTGCATTCTAATAGATGATGTCAATTGAGAAAATAATCATTCTTGAAAAATACATTATATGACTTCTTTTAAAACACAAAATCCCGCCGTGAATGGCTGAAATATTGCCCAAGCGAAGTTACTCACTCACTCAAAAAGCAAAACCATGTGACCTGAAAAAACTTATAATATCTCATGTCCTCAATACCAGTGTCAATTTGCCGATAGAAACATTGACACAAAGATTTGACTCATCATGAAAAACATTATCAAGGTGGTTACTTTTAGTTGTATAAAATGATTTGGTTTTACCTAAATGATGTTTACTATTTTGTTTGATTCTTTTAAGAGAAATGAAATAAATCAGTAGAAATGATTTTTAAATAAGAAATTCTCCCTTCGTGCAGTTTTTCGTAAGGGTTGACGACGTGCAGTTATCATTGAAAACTAGACAAAACACTATACCACCATCCTCTCCCCACAGAGGCAGATCAAGTCATGAAATGTTGATACAGCCTCTGTTATAGTATGCTGACTTTATGGGATAGAATGAGAGACGTCTGATTGGAGGCAATCAAAGTTAGTTGTGCGACGCTGTTCTTAAATCATCATTTTTGCTACTAAATGATGGAAAAGGCATTGTGATATGAACCACCCTTTTCATGCGAAAATGGTTGTCATTTGATAAATAAATTCAAATGGATTGTGGTGCAATTTTTTTCCGCCAGGGGAAACTGCCGAAACTAACGGATTTTGGCTTAATATAACAGAGGCTGTATCAACATTTCTTGACTTGATCTGCCTCTGTGAGAAGAGAATGCTATTTTAGGTCACCAAATCGGGAAAACAGTGATTAGAGCTTTCAGGATTCTCCAGCGAGGTAGAACATATTTATTATTGGTTCAGTATAGGATAAACCATGACCCGCGGCACAATTGAAAAATATGACCGATGCCCAAGGGAATTTCCCAAGGTAGGGACATACTTAAGAATTAGAAGACGAGGTGGTGTGCATCTATCGTTTAATAAAACATAGCAGGGAGCATAAAACACGAAGGACTCAGTCCTGAGTGTTTTATGCTCCCTGCTATGTTTTATTCAACGATAGATGCACAACAACGAGTTTTCTAATTCTTATATGAGATATCCGTAACAATTACTCGCTTTTTATATAAAATCAGTTGAAAATTATGAAAATTTTAAAAAATATATTTGGAAAATAATGATGTCTCACTTCGTAGAACATATTAAGTAGCATATGACGAGTCCATCATTATAATTATGTATAGGCGTGGGCGCTCAAATAACCACAACATCAAATGTATTGAACAATCAATGCATGTTTATTTATTGAACATGTATAATTAAATATTTGCACAAAATATCTATTCTGAATGACATGTGATTTGGTTTCGAATCGACTGACGTCAAGTCAGCCATAATGGACAATAGATGCCCTCTCAAGTTTGATCAATGGACTTGACAATTATATGACGTCATTTGATAAGTAACTTCTAATAACTGAAATGACGTCATTGATCTCGCGCACGGTTGTATTGTCAAATAAAGCACATCGTCGGTCCCAATGTCCGCCATTGTTTTAATGCCGTGGCTATCTTATATTTTCCAATAACGCCCACGTGTAATGTTTTATTCAACTTGAAAACCGAGGGAAATGTTGGGAAGACAATTTTACTATAATATTAAGTGGTGGACACATTAATGTAATGTGTTTTCGGTTGTGGCAGCAAACATTTAATTCGAGTTCAAGACGGCATATAGCAAGAAACATTTGCAGATGGGAAAATTAGATTTATGACTGTTTTCAAAGTTGAGAGTTAGGTCGACATTTGGTCCAGGTGTTTTTTCAATATTCATATTTATAATGCTGTGTTAAAATAAGGGTATACGCTGGAACTTTAATTTAACTCAATAAACCGGAATATGTTGGGTAATGGTCTCGAAGATCGACTCGAAAGGCAGTGTTGAGCGCTTAAAATGCTTAATTTGATACGTGTTACGTTAGTTTTTGAAATTCCAGAAGAGTAAACTAAGAGCATACAACCTTCGGAAGAAATTTTTATCATTTTGGAACTTTTAATTAATTTTTAGCTCATCTGGTCTGTAAGGCCTGATGGGCTTATGGCATGGCATGGTGTCCGGCGTCCGTCCGTCCATCCGTCCGTCCGTAAACTTTGTGGAATTTCGACTTCTCCAGAACCATACGGCCTAGAAAGCTGAAACTTTGTGTACAGACTCCTTGACTAGTAAGGATTGAAAATTGTAGCTTTGGTGGCCCTGTGGCCCCTAATAAGGGCCACAGAGGCCACGCCCTAAAAACCTATTTTCATCTTCTTCCCCAGAACCACAAGGCCTAGAAAGCTGAAACTTTGTTTACAGACTCCTTGATTAGTGGGGATTATAAATTGTAGCTTTGGTGGCCCTGTGACCCCTAATAAGGACCACAGGGGCCAGGCCCTAAAAACTTTTTATCATCTTCTTCTCCAGAACCACGAGGCCTAGAAAGCTGAAACTTTGTGTACAAACTCCTTGATTAGTGGGGATTATAAATTGTTGCTTTGGTGGCCCTGTAACCCCTAATAAGGGCCACAGGGGCAACGCCCTAAAAACCTATTTTCATCTTCTTCTACAAAAGGATAAGGCCTAGAAAGCTTAAACTTGGTGTACAGACTCCTTTACTAGTGGGGATTATAAATTGTAGCTTTGTTGGCCCTGTAACCCCTAATAAGGGCCACAGGGGCCAGGCCCTAAAAACCTTTTTTCATCTCCTTCTCCAGAACCACGAGGCCTAGAAAGCTGAAACTTTGCGTACAAACTCCTTGATTAGTGGGGATTATAAATTGTAGCTTCGGTGGCCCTGTGACCCCTAATAAGGGCCACAGGGGCAACGCCCTAAAAACCTATTTTATCTTCTTCTACAAAAGGATAAGGCCTAGAAAGCTTACACTTGGTGTACAGACTCATTTACTAGTGGGGATTATAAATTGTAGCTTTGGTGGCCCTGTGACCCCTAATAAGGGCCACAGGGGCTACGCCCTAAAAACCTATTTTCATCTTCTTCCCCAGAACCACAAGGCCTAGAAAGCTGAAACTTTGTTTACAGACTCCTTGATTAGTGGGGATTATAAATTGTAGCTTTGGTGGCCCTGTGACCCCTAATAAGGACCACAGGGGCCAGGCCCTAAAAACTTTTTATCATCTTCTTCTCCAGAACCACGAGGCCTAGAAAGCTGAAACTTTGTGTACAAACTCCTTGATTAGTGGGGATTATAAATTGTTGCTTTGGTGGCCCTGTAACCCCTAATAAGGGCCACAGGGGCAACGCCCTAAAAACCTATTTTCATCTTCTTCTACAAAAGGATAAGGCCTAGAAAGCTTAAACTTGGTGTACATACTCCTTTAGTAGTGGGGATTATACATAGTAGCTTTGGTGGCCCTGTGACCCCTAATAACGGCCACAGGGGCCATGCCCTAAAAACCTATTTCCATCTATTCTCCAGAATCATATATAAGGCCTAGAAAGCTGACACTTTGTGTACAGACTCCTTGACTAGTAAGGATTAAAAAGTGTAGCTTTGTTGGCCCTGTGGCCCCTAATAAGGGCCACAGGGGCCACGCCCTAAAAACCTATTTTCATCTTCTTCCCCAGAACCACAAGGCCTAGAAAGCTGAAACTTTGTTTACAGACTCCTTGATTAGTGGGGATTATAAATTGTAGCTTTGGTGGCCCTGTGACCCCTAATAAGGACCACAGGGGCCAGGCCCTAAAAACTTTTTATCATCTTCTTCTCCAGAACCACGAGGCCTAGAAAGCTGAAACTTTGTGTACAAACTCCTTGATTAGTGGGGATTATAAATTGTTGCTTTGGTGGCCCTGTGACCCCTAATAAGGACCACAGGGGCCAGGCCCTAAAAACTTTTTATCATCTTCTTCTCCAGAACCACGAGGCCTAGAAAGCTGAAACTTTGTGTACAAACTCCTTGATTAGTGGGGATTATAAATTGTTGCTTTGGTGGCCCTGTAACCCCTAATAAGGGCCACAGGGGCAACGCCCTAAAAACCTATTTTCATCTTCTTCTACAAAAGAATAAGGCCTAGAAAGCTTACACTTGGTGTACAGACTCATTTACTAGTGGGGATTATAAATTGTAGCTTTGGTGGCCATGTGACCCCTAATAAGGGCCACAGGGGCTACGCCCTAAAAACCTATTTTCATCTTCTTCTCCAAAACTAACGCCTAGAAAGCTTAAACTTGGTGTACAGACTCCTTTAGTAGTGGGGATTATACATAGTAGCTTTGGTGGCCCTGTGACCCCTAATAACGGCCACAGGGGCCATGCCCTAAAAACCTATTTCCATCTATTCTCCAGAATCATATATAAGGCCTAGAAAGCTGACACTTTGTGTACAGACTCCTTGACTAGTAAGGATTAAAAAGTGTAGCTTTGTTGGCCCTGTGGCCCCTAATAAGGGCCACAGGGGCCACGCCCTAAAAACCTATTTTCATCTTCTTCCCCAGAACCACAAGGCCTAGAAAGCTGAAACTTTGTTTACAGACTCCTTGATTAGTGGGGATTATAAATTGTAGCTTTGGTGGCCCTGTGACCCCTAATAAGGACCACAGGGGCCAGGCCCTAAAAACTTTTTATCATCTTCTTCTCCAGAACCACGAGGCCTAGAAAGCTGAAACTTTGTGTACAAACTCCTTGATTAGTGGGGATTATAAATTGTTGCTTTGGTGGCCCTGTAACCCCTAATAAGGGCCACAGGGGCCACTGCATGAAAAGAAGTTCTTTACAAGATATTTACAAAGGATTAAATATCTTGTAAAGTACTTATTTACAAGATATTTACAAAGATTAAAGTACTTATTTACAAAAATAATCAAGGTAATAAATATCTATTAAAGATGATATTTACAAGATATTTATTATTTTGTAAATGTTTGTAAAGGTTTGTAAAGGTTTGTAAAGTTTTGTAAATATCATCTTTAATAGATATTTATTACCTTGATTATTGTTTACTTTGAAAAGTGATAATTGGCAAAATGTTGACTTTGAAAAGAAATAATTTGAAAAATGTTGACTTTGAAAAGTAACAATTGGTGAAAAGTTGACTTTGAAAAGTAACAATTGGTGAAAAGTTGACTTTGAAAATTAATAATTTGAAAAATGTTGACTTTGAAAAGTAACAATTGGTGAAAAGTTGACTTCTAAAAGTAATAATTTGATGAAATGTTGACCTTGAAAGAAATAATTTGGTGAATGATGACTTTGTAAATAAATGATTTGTGAAATGTAGACTTTGAAAGAAATGATTTGATGAAAGGATGTCTTTTGAAAGAAATAATTTGATGAAATGTTGATTTTGAAAAGAATTAAGGTGAAATATTGACTTTGAAAGGTATTAATTTGAAGAAATGTTGGCTTTGGAAATTAATGATTTGATGAAGTGTTTACTTTCAAAAGTAATAATTTGGTGAAATGTTGACTTTGAAAACTGATATGTTTGAAGAAGTGTTGACTTTGAAAAGAAATAATTGGTGAAATGTTGACTTTCAAAAGAAATAATTTGATGAAATGTTGACTTTCAAAAGAAATAATTTGATGAAATGTTGATTTAAAAAAGTTATTAGTTGATGAAATGTTGAGTTTGAAGAGAATTTTTTTTTGAAATGGTGACTTTGAAATAAATATTTTTTTTGAAATGTTGACTTTCAAAATAAATAATGGTGAAATGTTTACTTTTAAAAGTAATAATTTGATGAAATGTTTGATTTTAAAAAGTTATTAGTTGATGAAATGTTGAGTTTGAAGAGAAAAAATTATGAAATGGTGACTTTGAAATAAATATTTTTTTTGAAATGTTGACTTTCAAAAGAAATAATGGTGAAATGTTTACTTTGATAGGTAATAATTTGATGAAATGTTGACTTTGAAAATTAATAATTTGATGGAATGTTGATTTTGAAAAGAAATAATGGTGAAATGTTTACTTTGATAAGTAATAGTTTGGTGAAATGTTGACTTTGAAATATATAATTTGATGAAATGTTGACTTTAAAGGGGCAGTAGCACGTTTTTGGGGGAATATAAGGTGATGTCACGAAAATGAAAATTAATGGTTACAATTGAAAAACAATGTATTTAAACTAAATGAAGTAGTAATAATTCAAATGTATAAGGTAAAGTTTAGCCATGCGATGACATTTTCTTACACAAAATGAATTAAAGGTGTTCACACAAAAATGGCCGCCAATGGATTTTATATGAATCTTCATACTTTGTCCTCTGACTATGGATGACTGGCTTTTGTAATGAGATTTTTGGCACTGTCAATATAATACATTTAGCAATAACTCACAATTATCAGTGAAATATCTTAAATATGAAATTATTAAAAAACGTGCTACTGCCCCTTTAAAAAGAAATAACATTAATCTCAAAGACTATACCTGAATAAACAAACATTTATAAAGCAACTACCCGACAAATAAACTTGGCAAGTTTTCAATAAATGTTTATCTTGGAGCATAAAATAGAAATCATCAATCTATCATCTGCTACCTGCTCTGACTCCAATACCCTCCTCGTTAAGTTAAACTACATCCAATTAACATAAATCTCAGATGACTAACCTGAATATACGAACACTTAACAAGCATCTACCCGACAATTAAACTTGGCGAGTTTTCAATAAATGTTTCATTGGAGCATAAAATAGAAACCATCAATCTATCTTCTGCTACCTGCTCTGACTCCAATACCCTCATCGTTAAGTTAAACTACATCCAATTAACATAAATCTCATATGACTAACCTGAATATACGAACACTTAACAAGCATCTACCCAACAATTAAACTTGGCGAGTTTTCAATAAATGTTTATCTTGGAGCATAGAGAAGAAATCATCAATCCATCGTCTGCTACCTGCTCTGACTCCAATACCCTCCTCGTTAAGTTAAACTACATCCAATTAACATAAATCTCAAAGACTATACCTGAATATACACACATTTAAAAAGCAACTACCCGACAATTAAACTTGGCGAGTTTTCAATAAAAGTTTATCTTGGAGCATAAAATAGAAATCATCAATCTATCATCTGCTACATGCTCTGACTCCAATACCCTCCTCGTTAAGTTAAACTACATCCAATTCACATAAATCTCATATGACTAACCTGAATATACGAACACTTAACAAGCATCTACCCAACAATTAAACTTGGCGAGTTTTCAATAAATGTTTATCTTGGAGCATAGAGAAGAAATCATCAATCCATCGTCTGCTACCTGCTCTGACTCCAATACCCTCCTCGTTAAGTTAAACTACATCCAATTAACATAAATCTCAAAGACTATACCTGAATATACAAACATTTAAAAAGCAGCTTCCCGACAATTAAACGTGCTGAGTTTTCAATAAAAGTTTAATTGGAGCATAAAATAGAAATCATCAATCTATCATCTGCTACCTGCTCTGACTCCAATACCCTCCTCGTTAAGTTTAACTACATCCAATTAACATTGATCTCAAAGACTATACCTGAATATACAAACGTTTAACAAGCATCTACCTGACAATTAAACTTGGCGAGTTTTCAATAAAAGTTTAATTGGAGCATAAAATAGAAATCATCAATCTATCATCTGCTACCTGCTCTGACTCCAATACCCTCCTCGTTAAGTTAAACTACATCCAATTAACATAAATCTCAGATGACTAAACTGAATATACAAACACTTAACAAGCATCTACCCGACAATTAAACTTGGCGAGTTTTCAATAAATGTTTATCTTGGAGCATTGAGTAGAAGTTAACACTCATACAGAATGACAATATGAAATTCCGACTTTCTTTTTTTTTTTAAATTCTTAAAATGTTCTGAAATTGATCAAAGTTTATTTTCAATTTATTCTCATATCAAATTATTATTGAATTATTGGCTATTTTGGGAGATGATAACTTTCATGAAATATTTAGTTTGAAGTTTAGTTTGATGTTGTTTAAAAGTTAACTTTGATATATATGAAAAGTATGTTGTCTCTTTTTAATGTTTTTAGAATATATTTAAAGATATTCGAATTCAGTTAACATTCCCAATGAAAAATAATCCTTCATTGAGTATATCATTGTTAGTGTACGGTTAAACAATACGCTATACTGATTAGTGAATGAATGGTTTATTACCATGAAGATCACACAAAAAATGACATAGAAAAAAACAAACAAATAAACATGTTTGATTATGGGAGCATGCGTAGACAGGTTTTGACACTCTTTCAAAATATCCACTGCAGTTGTTTATGTTCTTATGATATCAGTGATATAAACGTATCTAAAGATGGAAGTAATGAATGTTATACATTGCTAAAAGATGGACACATATCTCTCAATAAGAAAGATCACATATATAAGTCGCTTGAAAGCACCTCTTGTCTTATCGCTTCTACTTGTATTGCAATGAGGTCACTTCGGTGATGTAGTTTGATGTATTTACCACATCGTCATCAAATTAATTCAGTGTCTTTTGACCAATCATCAATAAAAGTCGAATCTAGATTTTACTACGGGTTGGATTCTCCCGCTAATAAAGAAGAAGAAGAAGAAGAAGAAATATATTTTATTAACGTGTCACATGCTGCATGGTACAATAAAATTCAGTTTGCATAAAATCATTTTGATAAAAACAGCATCCGGCCATGTGGCCTATGAGACACGATAAGACTTTTAAAAGTAACATTGTTTTAAAATAACACATAAGCACATAAACACATGCACAAAGACACTCGCACGCACTCGCACACTCACTCATTCACACACTCATACATCCACACACATTGGCATACATATTTAAAATGCAAGTTATGGTGAAATCCTATTCTGCCGAGATATTTCGGCGCCTAAACATAGAATATAAAAGAGCGGCAAGGGGCTTTATAAACTGATTATTATTGAGTAAGAAAACCATTTTATCTATTGATGACATGGACTGGAATGTAGGATGAGCACTCGTTATTTCTATCCAAAGATTATATCTGAGATCTGAATAATAATCACAGTCAACCAGAAAATGCAATTCATCTTCGACAACATTACTGTTACAACGGGTACAAACCCTATCATGAAGAGAAACTTTAGGACGAGAATATCTACCCACTTCTATCTCTAATGGCAAAGTGCCACAGCGAAATTTACTCAATACACTACGGTGAGCCCGAGGCATAATAATTTCAACATAGCGTTCAACCTGCAGAAAATCTTTGAAAAGACGATATGAACGTAGTTTATTTCCATTTTCCTGCCCGCTATCATTCCAAAGTCCAGAAAACCAATCAAAACAGTCTAAGGTCTTAAGATGTTCTATAGACGCAGTAAACTCCTCATGAGAAATATTAAACACATCAGTTACAGGTAAATGATAGCTGACTAATAATTTATGAACTCCATTATACCAAATATCTAATCAGGCTCTAAAAATTAAATCACTATCATAATAGATTGACCTTGAAATAACACTGTCTCAAGATGCACGACACTGATTGAAGCATAGCAATCGTAGAACAAACACGTGCATATGCTTTCATCGGACAAAAGTCTTCATGTAGCCACACCCCTGTTCAATACCCATTGACACACCGTCTATTCCATGCCCACAGTTTCTTTTTTTACTTAATATATGCGTTTTTGCACAATATCCTCTTTGCATCTGTTATTCTGTCATGTGAAGGTGGAATGTTGTTTTTGCATTCTGAATTTATTTTTCAAAGTAGAGATTTAAGTACGTAAAATGTATCCCTTTTAAGTTGAGTATGTAATAATGTGACATTCTACATAAAAGGTTTAAGATGTTTGTGGGTTCAATAACATTTCAATAGGTCAATTAAAGCAAAATTTTGTTTTTATCTTTTGTTGAATGTCTCACACCATCTCGGATCTGACATTACTAATACAAAATACATATTTTACATCATATGCAGAATTCATACAGGGACAAAAGGATATAGATATAACTACAATAAGTCAATCTGTTTAAGCTGTAAAGTTACAGGACTTGCTCACCAGAAATATAGAACACGCCCATCACGTGTAAACAGATTTAGGATATATTTACAAGCATTCGTATATAACAAGATATTTTTCAAAATTAGCATGTCAACCACATCAACTTTATTTCAAAGTAACCATTTCATCAAAAGTATCATCTCTCAATATAGCCAATAATTATGATGCATCTACTTTGAAAATCACTTGTGAACAATATAACAACTTCATTCTCAACAACTTCCTAATTTCAAATATATTTGAAAGTCAGAACTCATATTTTCATTTTGTATGAGTATTGATTTTTACTCGAAACCCCAAGATATACATTTAGTGAAAACTCGCCAAGCTTAATTGTCGTGTACTTGCTTGTTAAGTGTTTGTATATTCAGGTATAGTCATGTGAGCTTTATGTTAATTGAATGTCGTTTAACTTAGCGAGGAGGGAATTGGAGTCAGAGCAGGTAGCAGACGATAGATTGATAATTGTTACTCTATAATCCAAGATATACATTTAGTGAAAACTCGCCAAGCTTAATTGTCGGGTAGTTGCTTGTTGATTGTTTGTATATTCAGGTATAGTCATCTGAGATTATTGTTAATTGAATGTCGTTTAACTTAACGAGGAGGGTATCGGAGTCAGAGCATGTAGCAGATGATAGATTGATGCAAATAGCATTGATTGCCCTTGAACAGGACGAAGGGGCCTAAAATAGTATATGGTAACATTTGAATTGGTAGATTTTACACAATAATGAATATGTCTATCAAGGTCAAAATGTTTTTGACGCTACATATTCACAAACTAAAATAATCCAAAGTAAACTTTCTTTCAGAAACATTGCAAATAAAAAGTCTCATTGAGAATATTTTTCTCAAAAATATGCAGTCATGAAATGAAAATTACTCAATACGTTTGCCCATGAAGCTGAACTTTAAAAAATACATCATCAATATGTTCACAAAGTAGTTATCACAACAATTGTAATACAGACAAACTGAAAGACAATGATATCTATTCAACTTGCACTCGCTGGTTACATAATAAAAATAGATAATAAAAATAGATTAAACGTTCACAAATAACATTTTTTTCTGAACTAGCATGTCAACAACATCAAACTATACTTCAAAGTAAACACTTCATCAAAATTATAAACCCTCAAAATAGCCCTTTTTCATACGGGCTATACTTTGGAAATAACCTTTGAACAATATGACAGCTTCAGAGCCAATAATGTACACCAAATTCAATTATATTTGAAAGTCAGAATTTCAAATTTTCACTTTGTCTGAGCGTTTACTTCTCCAAGATAAACATTGATTAAAACTCTCCAAGCTTGATTGTCAAGTAGTTACATTAAATTGTTTGTATATTCATGTATTATCATCTAATATATTGATTGAATGTCGTTAAACTTAACAAGACAGGTATTGGAGTCAGAGCAGGTAGCTGACTATAGATTGATGCTAAGAGCATTGATATCCCTTTGACGGGACAAGGTGGCCTCAACATTATATTGTTGAATTTGAATTGGTAAATTTTACACATGAAGCAGTGGTATCATTCCCCTATTCAACCTATTTCTCAAAATCATTAGATAAATCATGTTAACTATTTAATACTTGGTTTTTCTAACAATAGGTCTACATCAGGTAGAGAATGCACCAAATGACGAAAAACCTTTCATTCTTTCATTATTGTCTACTCTTACTGTATGCCTGGGTGAGGATCCAGTGGGGTATCCGGCGCCGTATCAACTTTACCATCTTAATTCATTAGTTACTACTTAGTTAGTTAGTACTTAAAATAACAATGTACATTCTCCATATGTATCTACGCTGCAATCACCGTCCACCTGTATCACTTTTTGTATCACTTTATGTAACCGCCGATAAGTTGTGTAACTTAAGGTTAATAAAGAATTGAATTGAATTGAATTGATTGAAATTGACAATTTCTAATACCTACTATATATTTAACGTTTAAACACATTTAGACTAAAACAAGTTTTAAAGATCTATTGCAGTATAAGGTGTTTTATGTATCTTTCAAGAAACTAATGATGGACACCTCGCCGACAGGAAATTAAAAACTGCAACAACCGCTAACCTCGATCACTTTTCGATTTACTTTCAAAGATATTTCAACTAAATAAGAACTGGGTGTGCTTTTTGGCAATTTGTCCAATAAACACCTTCAATTAGCTTTTTATTAAGACTGCGTAATTAACGGCTGTAAAAAACCTACCTGAGATAGGGGCCATAAAACTCGCGCGGGTGTGACGTAATAAAAAGACTAGCTATATAGAGTAGCGCATCATTAATTGAACTGAAATACCGCCTTAAATAATTGTTTATTTACAAGTGATGTTGATATCTTTATTACTTCAAACGCTTAATAGTGTTACATCGTCAAATGACTACTCCAACTGAGTGTTTAACATTTTCTGAAAATCGTTAATGAATGGGTTTATTTGGTGATCTCGTTAAGATAGATGTATAGGACTCGTTGTAATCATTCTGTATATATGACGTCTCAAAAATGGTGTGTGACCAGTCATGCATTCACGGGTCTGTCGCGAGACAGATCTAGCTGCCCATCAAGTCGGCATTCAAAAACAGCTTTAGTTACTAAACTGAAAATAATTGAGTATCAACCTTTGACACACTATAAAATATTTAATCAGACATACTTATATTCAAAAGAAAATAGCAACATATGTTTGTGGTTATATGATGTTTAACATTTAAACACATTTACACTCAAACAAGTTTTAAAGATCTATTGCAGTGTAAGGTGTTTATGTAAACGTCAATAAACTATTGATGGACACCTCACCGACAGGAAATTAAAACTGCAATGAGATATTTTTTTAATTATTTTATTATTGTGTCACGCAAATGTTGACATGTCGTATACATTAAAATTAGCACCATATACATAAAACAACATTTGCCCGGCATACAAGATGGTCGATCCCAATGAACAGTGACCAACAGTGCTAGGGTAGGCTTTTACGCTGAGAGTTGATCCAGGCGTTGAACCATGAAGCATATCAAGCATGAGCTAACGGCATTGCCATTCAATACACAATCAACATCTTAATTAATGAGATATTCCATCAGGTGTATTCGTTAATCTACCTACAAGTGAGGGGAATTTAACTTCTAGTAAGCTGTTTGGATTCCTCAAATCAGTGATTAGTTTTTCTTTTTCTTATGAAAATGAGAAAATATTTCACAAACTAAAGACAACAGTAAACATTTCCAGTATCTCATGATTAATTTTTCATCAAAAATTGTTTCAACGAAATCACCATTACAAATCTTCATTCAACAACACAATGGATTTTATAAGTCTATGTTTTACAAAAGGTCAACATTTGAAATTATCAAATTTTCCTTAAAAGTTAATATCCCATCTGAAAAATTAACACCCATTAAATGCGTAATGAATACATCGAACTGATTATGTAACAGCATTGTCACTCAATAGACAATCAACACCTTGACTAATGAGTTATTTAGCAAGTGTATTCGTTAAGCTACAACCTAATGAGTGGAAATAATTTCCAACAAGCTGTTTTCATTTTTCAACACTGTATATATTATTCATATTAGTTAAAATAAGGAAATTATCAAATTATATCTTTTCTAAGTCATCATTTCACAAATTTCACAAAATATTTCTTTTTTTTAAAGTCAAAATGTCATCAAATTATTACTTTTCAAAGTAATTATTTCACCAAACTTATACGTTTTCAAAGTCTTCATATCATTCATTATTACTTTCCAAAGTCAACATTTAACAAAACGTATAAGTTCCCAAAGTCATCATTTCACTAATTCTTCCTCTTCAAGTCATAATTTTACCAAATTATTCCTCTTCAAAGTCATCATTTAACCAAATTACTTCTTTTCAAAGTCAACATCTTATAAAATGTTCACGTTTCAAAGTAAACATCTAATAAAATAATCACTTTTCAAAGTCACTATTTCATCAAATCTTTTCTTTCAAAGTCATCATTTCACCAATTATTTCTTTTCAAATTCAACATTTCATCAAATTATTACTTTTCAAAGCATTTTTTCACTATTTCACCAACCTATTAGTTTCCAATGTCATCATTTCACTAATTATTTCTCTTCAAATTTATCATTTCATCAAATGATTCCTCTTCAAGTCATAATTTCACCAAATTATTCCTATTCAGAGTCACCATTTAAACAAATTATCTCTTTTCAAAGCCAACATTTCGAAGAATTATATTTCTCTTCAAACTCAACAAATTCATCTTGTATTTCTTTTCAAAGTCAACATTTCATGAAATCATCACTTTTGAAAGTCAACATCTCATAAAATTTTTACTTTTCAAAGTTACCATTTGATGAAATTGTTGATATTATAAAGTAAAAATTTCATCAAATTATTTCTTTTTAAAGTCAACATTTTACCAATTATCACTTTTCAAAGTCAACACTTCACCAAACATATTAGTTTTCAAAGTCATCATTTCACTAATTGTTTCTCTTCAAAGTCATCATTTCACCAAATTATTACTTTTGAAAGTAAACATTTCATCAAATCATTAATTTCCAAAGCCAACATTTCTTCAAATTAATACCTTTCAAAGTCAATATTTCAACTTAATTTCTTTTCAAAATCAACATTTCATCAAATTAGTTCTTTCAAAGATATCATTTCACAAATTATTTCTTTCCAAAGTCATCCTTTCACAAATTATTTCTATCCAAAGTCAACATTTCATCAAATATTTCTTTCAAAGTCAACATTTACCAATTTTTTTACTTTCAAAGTCTACATTACAGATTAAAGATGATATTTACAAATATTTACAAAAATTTACAAATATTTACAAATATTTACAAAAATTTACAAAGGATTAAAGATGATATTTACAAAGAAATAAATATCTTGTAAAGATGATATTTACAAAAAAATAAATATCTTGTAAAGGTAATAAATATCTTCATTTCACCCAGTGGGCAACGCCCTAAAAACCTATTTTCATCTTCTTCTACAAAAGGATAAGGCCTAGAAAGCTTACACTTGGTGTACAGACTCATTTACTAGTGGGGATTATAAATTGTAGCTTTGGTGGCCATGTGACCCCTAATAAGGGCCACAGGGGCTACGCCCTAAAAACCTATTTTCATCTTCTTCTCCAAAACTAACGCCTAGAAAGCTTAAACTTGGTGTACAGACTCCTTTAGTAGTGGGGATTATACATAGTAGCTTTGGTGGCCCTGTGACCCCTAATAACGGC
This sequence comes from Steromphala cineraria, assembly GCA_916613615.1. NCBI lineage: Eukaryota > Metazoa > Mollusca > Gastropoda > Trochida > Trochidae > Steromphala > Steromphala cineraria. The sequence continues at coordinate 13,084,176 of OU744730.1, forward strand.
CACAGGGGCCATGCCCTAAAAACCTATTTCCATCTATTCTCCAGAATCATATATAAGGCCTAGAAAGCTGACACTTAGTGTACAGACTCCTTGACTAGTAAGGATTAAAAAGTGTAGCTTTGTTGGCCCTGTGGCCCCTAATAAGGGCCACAGGGGCCACGCCCTAAAAACCTATTTACATCTATTCTCCATCACCATAAGGCCTAAAAAGCTGAAACTATGTGTAGAGACTCCTTGACTAGTGGGGATTATAAATTGTAGCTTTGGTGGCCTTGTGACCCCTAATAAGGGCCACAGGGGCAACGCCCTAAAAACCTATTTTCATCTTCTTCTACAAAAGGATATGGCCTAGAAATCTTAAACTTGGTGTACAGACTCCTTTACTAGTGGGGATTATAAATTGTAGCTTTGTTGGCCCTGTAACCCCTAATAAGGGCCACAGGGGCCAGGCCCTAAAAACCTTTTTTCATCTCCTTCTCCAGAACCACGAGGCCTAGAAAGCTGAAACTTTGCGTACAAACTCCTTGATTAGTGGGGATTATAAATTGTAGCTTCGGTGGCCCTGTGACCCCTAATAAGGGCCACAGGGGCAACGCCCTAAAAACCTATTTTATCTTCTTCTACAAAAGGATAAGGCCTAGAAAGCTTACACTTGGTGTACAGACTCATTTACTAGTGGGGATTATAAATTGTAGCTTTGGTGGCCCTGTGACCCCTAATAAGGGCCACAGGGGCTACGCCCTAAAAACCTATTTTCATCTTCTTCCCCAGAACCACAAGGCCTAGAAAGCTGAAACTTTGTTTACAGACTCCTTGATTAGTGGGGATTATAAATTGTAGCTTTGGTGGCCCTGTGACCCCTAATAAGGACCACAGGGGCCAGGCCCTAAAAACTTTTTATCATCTTCTTCTCCAGAACCACGAGGCCTAGAAAGCTGAAACTTTGTGTACAAACTCCTTGATTAGTGGGGATTATAAATTGTTGCTTTGGTGGCCCTGTAACCCCTAATAAGGGCCACAGGGGCAACGCCCTAAAAACCTATTTTCATCTTCTTCTACAAAAGGATAAGGCCTAGAAAGCTTAAACTTGGTGTACATACTCCTTTAGTAGTGGGGATTATACATAGTAGCTTTGGTGGCCCTGTGACCCCTAATAACGGCCACAGGGGCCATGCCCTAAAAACCTATTTCCATCTATTCTCCAGAATCATATATAAGGCCTAGAAAGCTGACACTTTGTGTACAGACTCCTTGACTAGTAAGGATTAAAAAGTGTAGCTTTGTTGGCCCTGTGGCCCCTAATAAGGGCCACAGGGGCCACGCCCTAAAAACCTATTTTCATCTTCTTCCCCAGAACCACAAGGCCTAGAAAGCTGAAACTTTGTTTACAGACTCCTTGATTAGTGGGGATTATAAATTGTAGCTTTGGTGGCCCTGTGACCCCTAATAAGGACCACAGGGGCCAGGCCCTAAAAACTTTTTATCATCTTCTTCTCCAGAACCACGAGGCCTAGAAAGCTGAAACTTTGTGTACAAACTCCTTGATTAGTGGGGATTATAAATTGTTGCTTTGGTGGCCCTGTAACCCCTAATAAGGGCCACAGGGGCAACGCCCTAAAAACCTATTTTCATCTTCTTCTACAAAAGGATAAGGCCTAGAAAGCTTACACTTGGTGTACAGACTCATTTACTAGTGGGGATTATAAATTGTAGCTTTGGTGGCCATGTGACCCCTAATAAGGGCCACAGGGGCTACGCCCTAAAAACCTATTTTCATCTTCTTCTCCAAAACTAACGCCTAGAAAGCTTAAACTTGGTGTACAGACTCCTTTAGTAGTGGGGATTATACATAGTAGCTTTGGTGGCCCTGTGACCCCTAATAACGGCCACAGGGGCCATGCCCTAAAAACCTATTTCCATCTATTCTCCAGAATCATATATAAGGCCTAGAAAGCTGACACTTTGTGTACAGACTCCTTGACTAGTAAGGATTAAAAAGTGTAGCTTTGTTGGCCCTGTGGCCCCTAATAAGGGCCACAGGGGCCACGCCCTAAAAACCTATTTTCATCTTCTTCCCCAGAACCACAAGGCCTAGAAAGCTGAAACTTTGTTTACAGACTCCTTGATTAGTGGGGATTATAAATTGTAGCTTTGGTGGCCCTGTGACCCCTAATAAGGACCACAGGGGCCAGGCCCTAAAAACTTTTTATCATCTTCTTCTCCAGAACCACGAGGCCTAGAAAGCTGAAACTTTGTGTACAAACTCCTTGATTAGTGGGGATTATAAATTGTTGCTTTGGTGGCCCTGTAACCCCTAATAAGGGCCACAGGGGCAACGCCCTAAAAACCTATTTTCATCTTCTTCTACAAAAGGATAAGGCCTAGAAAGCTTACACTTGGTGTACAGACTCATTTACTAGTGGGGATTATAAATTGTAGCTTTGGTGGCCATGTGACCCCTAATAAGGGCCACAGGGGCTACGCCCTAAAAACCTATTTTCATCTTCTTCTCCAAAACTAACGCCTAGAAAGCTTAAACTTGGTGTACAGACTCCTTTAGTAGTGGGGATTATACATAGTAGCTTTGGTGGCCCTGTGACCCCTAATAACGGCCACAGGGGCCATGCCCTAAAAACCTATTTCCATCTATTCTCCAGAATCATATATAAGGCCTAGAAAGCTGACACTTAGTGTACAGACTCCTTGACTAGTAAGGATTAAAAAGTGTAGCTTTGTTGGCCCTGTGGCCCCTAATAAGGGCCACAGGGGCCACGCCCTAAAAACCTATTTTCATCTTCTTCCCCAGAACCACAAGGCCTAGAAAGCTGAAACTTTGTTTACAGACTCCTTGATTAGTGGGGATTATAAATTGTAGCTTTGGTGGCCCTGTGACCCCTAATAAGGACCACAGGGGCCAGGCCCTAAAAACTTTTTATCATCTTCTTCTCCAGAACCACGAGGCCTAGAAAGCTGAAACTTTGTGTACAAACTCCTTGATTAGTGGGGATTATAAATTGTTGCTTTGGTGGCCCTGTAACCCCTAATAAGGGCCACAGGGGCAACGCCCTAAAAACCTATTTTCATCTTCTTCTACAAAAGGATAAGGCCTAGAAAGCTTACACTTGGTGTACAGACTCATTTACTAGTGGGGATTATAAATTGTAGCTTTGGTGGCCATGTGACCCCTAATAAGGGCCACAGGGGCTACGCCCTAAAAACCTATTTTCATCTTCTTCTCCAAAACTAACGCCTAGAAAGCTTAAACTTGGTGTACAGACTCCTTTAGTAGTGGGGATTATACATAGTAGCTTTGGTGGCCCTGTGACCCCTAATAACGGCCACAGGGGCCATGCCCTAAAAACCTATTTCCATCTATTCTCCAGAATCATATATAAGGCCTAGAAAGCTGACACTTAGTGTACAGACTCCTTGACTAGTAAGGATTAAAAAGTGTAGCTTTGTTGGCCCTGTGGCCCCTAATAAGGGCCACAGGGGCCACGCCCTAAAAACCTATTTACATCTATTCTCCATCACCATAAGGCCTAAAAAGCTGAAACTATGTGTAGAGACTCCTTGACTAGTGGGGATTATAAATTGTAGCTTTGGTGGCCCTGTGACCCCTAATAAGGGCCACAGGGGCAACGCCCTAAAAACCTATTTTCATCTTCTTCTACAAAAGGATATGGCCTAGAAATCTTAAACTTGGTGTACAGACTCCTTTACTAGTGGGGATTATAAATTGTAGCTTTGTTGGCCCTGTAACCCCTAATAAGGGCCACAGGGGCCAGACCCTAAAAACCTTTTTTCATCTCCTTCTCCAGAACCACGAGGCCTAGAAAGCTGAAACTTTGCGTACAAACTCCTTGATTAGTGGGGATTATTAATTGTAGCTTCGGTGGCCCTGTGACCCCTAATAAGGGCCACAGGGGCAACGCCCTAAAAACCTATTTTATCTTCTTCTACAAAAGGATAAGGCCTAGAAAGCTTACACTTGGTGTACATACTCATTTACTAGTGGGGATTATAAATTGTAGCTTTGGTGGCCCTGTGACCCCTAATAAGGGCCACAGGGGCTACGCCCTAAAAACCTATTTTCATCTTCTTCTCCAAAACTAACGCTTCGAAAGCTTAAACTTGGTGTACAGACTCCTTTAGTAGTGGGGATTATACATTGTAGCTTTGGTGGCCCTGTGACCTCTAATAAGGGCCACAGGGGCAACGCCCTAAAAACCTATTTTCATCTTCTTCTACAAAAGGATAAGGCCTAGAAAGCTTAAACTTGGTGTACAGACTCCTTAACTAGTGGGGATTATAAATTGAAGCTTTGTTGGCCCTGTAACCCCTAATAAGGGCCACAGGGGCCAGGCCCTAAAAACCTTTTTTCATCTTCTTCTCCAGAACCACGAGGCCTAGAAAGCTGAAACTTCGTGTTCAAACTCCTTGATTAGTGGGGATTATTAATTGTAGCTTTGGTGGCCCTGTGACCCCTAATAAGGGCCACAGGGGCAACGCCCTAAAAACCTAATTTCATCTTCTTCTACAAAAGGATAAGGCCTAGAAAGCTTACACTTGGTGTACAGACTCCTTTAGTAGTGGGGATTATACATTGTGGCTTTGGTGGCCCTGTGACCCCTAATAATGGCCACAGGGGCAACGCCCTAAAAACCTATTTTCATCTTCTTCTACAAAAGGATAAGGCTTAGAAAGCTTACACTTGGTGTACAGACTCCTTTAGTAGTGGGGATTATAAAGTGTAGCTTTGGTGGCCCTATCGCGCTTAGGGAAACTGGTTACTTCATATCTGTGCCCAAACGCTAAACTTAGCGTTTTGACTGAGAAACAAATGTTGAGTCATTGTTGCTATTAACGACATTTATTATGGTTATTATTCTTGTTAATAGTAACTACAACATGTGTTATGTTTCCAAGACATCTTAAGAACAAAGCACTCGATATCTATATACTTAAAAGAACATCTTTCGTCTTAGAGAAGAATGAAGGACGTTTTCAATGAAAAGAGGACTCATTCAACACATAGACGACACATTCCATATGCAGTTAAAATGTTGCTTATCTTCTTTTTACCTAGTTTGTTTACGTTTTTTGATTGATTGGTAACATTCGCACTTTGAAATAGAAACTGTTTATAAACATGTATGTTTGACATCTGTCTGAACAACAACATACACAATAAATGTTTTGCGATGTAGGTAATGGAGGTCAATCCATTGTAAGGCGTAACTCTAATTTGTCAACCGGATTAATTTTTAAGGGGAGATAGAATGAACAAATAAAATATTCAGAATTTCTTCATATATTCAAAATAGCAATGTCTTGTTTTAAAAAAATGAAAGAAACGTTTGTGGTCATCGAACGATTTTTTAGATATCGGCGTTAATAATATTACTAGAGACGGCAAATTACGCCATTTCTTACCAATTTTGAGTACTTTGATAAAGAGCGTTTTCTTTGAAACAAAATCACTATAATATCAAACACAATTCTAATACGTACAGGGGTGTCTTAAGAACATATTTGTTTTTAATAGCGATAATATTAGCGAAAATATAATCGGATTATGCACTTTCTGAAGAGAAAAGCATTTCAATTATCGTTTTCCGCGTATTAAACATGATTATTAAGTGTACACATATTTCAGATATTGCTAACAATTACATATGATGCAATAATAATAAGGTGTCACATAATGTTGTTCGACGCTAAAACGTAATATTTTAAATACATATAAAAACGTGAAAACTTGACTTCACGGCTGTTTTATCGTTCCAATTACAATTTTGACAACCTAGCATTTTCGTATTACAATACTACCTTTCTGTGAAAGCATGTCGAAATAACAACTATCAATTGATAATTTGAAGCAATTTAAACTTATGACAAATGTAAGGTATAAATGTTATTTCAATAACAAACAACATACTAAATTTACCACGTATATACATGTAGGTATGGATGACCAGCATACGGCTTGTCGTAAAACGACCATTAGAAAGGCATTGCGTTATATTTAGGAGATTCGCCTCATTGTCATTTTCACAACGTCACTGGCGAAACGAAAAAGTTTCTCAAACCTTTCCCGTTCCTCCCTTGACATCATTGGCCGTAATTTCTGTACTAGCATTTCAACCCGCTGCACGGAAGTAGAATAGTCCAATCAGGAGACAGCTTGTTAAATGAACTTCAGCTGTCGGTTAATCTTGCAGCGATACATTCCCAATGACTAAACGAGGACATTTGTTTTAAATACATGGTTTCAAGTATTTGATAAGTGTATTAAATCACAATACACATCAGAATGACAGCCTATCTTTTTCTTAAAATTTCATGCAGGAACGTATTTCAAATAAAGCTTATAATGCAGTGTGATCAATCGATTTTTCAGCGTAAATATATATGCACCGACCTTAGGTTTCAACTTTCTTGCATTGAAAGTATTTAAACTTTAGTCTATATTTGATAAGGATTATTACATGTTATAATAAATATCGTGAACAAGGAATAAAATGCGTATATAGTAAAAACATTGATTGCTACATATAATTAACCTGACTTTTTTTGTTATCTTTTAAATGAATACACATCATGTGTAAGTTCTTTTTTGTACATAAATCAATTTAGGATTTTATTTGAAAAATAAATGGCTTAGACGTGATTCTATTCAATTCAAATTGAAATAACCAAACATTCGACAAATTTTATAATTACTTAGTAAAAATGACAGCAATGCAGTAGAGTAAAAATCGCTGTAACTCTAAAAACAAGCCGTTTTGAAAAAGTACGTATATACTTTTGTATGGATTTTACAAGGGAGAGCAACACTTTATTTGAGGGATACATTAATGTTATTTTCTCTGCATTCTCGGTGCTCATAGAAAACATGAAAACAACCATCGGAACTGAAGTTTGATATCAAATTTCACTTGGATAGTTTTAAAAAAGATGTAATCCGGATGTAAACGGCGATTTCATTGGCTTTTGTTGAAAGAGCTTCTAAGGGGCGTAACTCGTAATCACGATAGGTGTCGCTGTTTCGGATCACCGGTTTTCTATCTTGAAATGGCAAGGTCTAAAGCGAGGAGAGATGCTCTTTACGGTGTCACCTTGCCGTGGGAAGATGCCTCATTGTACGGTTAAGCCATTATTTCAGTTAATGAGTATTCTTTTCCTTAAATTGACAACAATAAAATGCTTTCGCAAATTATTACCGTAAGTGACTTCGATTTCTGAGTCACATGCCCCCGTGTCATGGCCCCCCGAAACACCACCTCGATTTCAACACCTTCAACAGCGCTCAGACCCCCGTGACGTTGAAAGTTCAATCACTCACGCTACTAAAAAAATGAAAAAGGTTTTAAAACAAAACCTCGAATTCAACACAATAGTTACATACTAGCACGTTTTTTGATAATTTTATATTTTAAAATTTTCAGTGATAATTGTAAGTTAATGTTAAATGTATTATTTTGACAGTGTCAAAAATGTCATTACACAAGTCAATCATCCATAGTCGGAGGACAAAGTATGAAGATTCACATAAAATACATAGGCCGCCATTTTTGTGTGAACACCTTTAATTCATTTTCTGTAAGAAAAAGGAATCGCATGGCTAAACTTTATGTTAAATATTTGAATTATTACTGCTCCATTTAGTTTAAGTACATTGTCCTTCAATTGGAACCATTAATTTTCATTTTCCTGACATCACCTCATATTCCCCCTAAAAACGTGCTACTGCCCCTTTAAAGAAGGAAACTCGTACCTAGTACTACCCTACCCCCATCGGATGTTTCGCCGGATGCTACGCTGACGTGACGTCCAATTGATTACAACTTTGTGCCAATTGCAACATATGCTTGGATAATATATCTTTCGATCACCACTCGCTTACCGATCAATACCTTGTAGTTATTTCTGCAAATTGAACAAAAGCCTATTTTCGCGCTCAAAGTATCCATCTTTTTTGCATAACGTTATATTCGAGCAACATTGTCTTATTGAAAACAAAATTGCAATTGCTTAAAAAAAATTCGAGAAAAATTGGAAAGTTAAATGATTTCGATCACAATCGCGACTTCAAATCATTCTTTTGTCACAATAATACGTCGATTAGCTTTAAAGTAATACTTTCTAGCAACAGTCGCTCCTTGTCGATCCAATTACAATATCAATAATTAAAGCCATAAACAACCGAGGCGAGTTTTTTTAATATTTTTTTTATTGTCCGTATGAATATAAATGATATTCCAGATCGGGTTGGATTGTTTACCAATGTTTGCTACACATACAAAGGAAACGTAACAAATGGTGTGTCAGATTTAACACTGGAAACATGCATCTTTAATGATATTGTGAAATGGAAACGCTTTGAGTTTCAGATCTATTGATTTTTAGGGCATGAAGATGTTTTGATAAGACTGTAGGCATTATTCTATGTAGGCATAAGTGAACGCCACCCGAGCAACTGACCGTGCCTTGAAAACAATAGAGCCAAGGCCAATTATGTTCAATTATGTTAAGAGAAAAACGATTGAATTTCCCGATTCAAAATACACTCGACTTAATCCCTGATTAGCAACATACCTTACTTCTTTTCAAAAATTAATTTTTACAGGATGTTTAATGCAATGCTCGATTAACAACAAATAATGGAGCAAGAGAAAAATACGCTGAGGTCAAAACTGTAGTATATCAATATCAGAGATGTTGTCACAGAGGGTTATTTTAACATCAGAGTTTTTTTGGATCGACATCTGCACAAGACAACAACGATTACCGTGTAACATTTTTAAACGAGAAAGGCAAATCTGCTCGTTCAGCAGAAGTGGGAATTATTCGACGACATAACGTAAATTCAGAATAAATCGCCATTCTTGGGAATTTAGACTCACGATGATATTACCCGACTTAGACTGCACTTGATGTGTTGTTCATTCCTAAACACACCTTTAAAGACTTCCAGTTATGAATTTTTAAAAACCTTGACCGAATGTGCAACGCTCTATTAAAGAAAAATAATGGAGCGAGGGAACATAAGTTCCCATAAGTTCTACATTAAATGGGTAGCAAGGTTTCTTTTCAAATTTCCACTGATAATATGTACGTTTAAGCTAAACCTATTATTGGGGAAAAAATTGCACCACAAACTATTTGAATTTTTGGGCAAATGACAACGCTTTTCGCATGGAAAGGGTGGTTCATATCATAATGCCTTTGCCGTGATTTAGTAGCCAAAATGATGATTTTAGGACGCTGATTGTACAACTAACTTTGATTGCGTCAAGTCAGACATCTCCAAATCTAGCCCACAAACTCGGCTTATTGGAACAGAGGCTGGATCAACATTTCATGAGATCTGTTTATCACTTAGCACGAACAGGCCTGAGAATTTACTTATTTCTTAGATGCCATATGATTTTTTTTTTTTTATCAATGGCCTGGTTATCATCTCATATTAATTTTTCTCAGCTGTTCCTGTGTTTAAATGTGATTTATAGAAGCCGTGAAGGATATCGTTATAATAGGGTTGACATTATTTTTCATCAAATCCTTAACAACTCTTTCGGAAACTTCTCCTGAACTTTTCAGGCAATTTTAGCCATCAGGCAAAAGAAAGTTCACAGCCTGAGACATGTGTTGTTTCGTAATGGCACGTGTAATAGCACATATTTGCAGGTTTGCTAAAATGACTCAGTTTAATGTAAGCACGGGTAAAGTAGACGTAACACTATCATGACCCCTATCATGTTTAAAGGTTTCAATATGTACAAAAATAGTTTATTGATTTGCAAGTAGAATATGTCATCCATGTTGATGAAGTTTTGTGTTATATCAACATTATTTTTGAAAAACTTATTAAAACATTATTTCATTATTTAATAAAATATTATTTGTATTGAATTTTCCCGGTATTTACTAAGATGATTAAAGGTGTTCACACAAAATGGATTTTATGTGAATCTTCATACTTTGTCCTCTGACTATGGATGATTGGCTTGTGTAATTAGATTTTTGACACTGTCAAAATAATACATTTAACATTAACTTACAATTGTCTGTGAAACATATAATATGAATATAAAATTATCAAAAAAAGTTCGCTCCCCTTTAAAGCCTCTTGCTACGCGTTCGACTAAATTTAGAGCAATAATAGTTCCGTTATATGCCGCTGATGCAACACAGCAACCAGAGTTCGGAAATGAAAACAAATGTTCGAAAAAATCATCTGAAACTGAACAATAGGGTGTACCCAGCTAGTGCGTGTAAAGTGACAAACGAAAGAGAGTTCACACTTCAGTTGATAATTTAGATTAAAAAATAAATCCGTTTTTTGATTTCCAAACATAATAATCATTAGTATGATCTTCATTCTACCAAAACAACGATTTATATTGAAAAATTTGAGCTATAGGGGAGACTGGGGCAAATCGCGCCGTCGGGGCAAAGTCTAAGGATCGAGAGATGGCGTAGCCGGTTTGTCATTATCAACCACTGAAAGCAACCGTTAGACACGTTGTGATCCACGTTTGCATCGTTAGCTTGAGTTGGGGACTTACTATTGCAAATAGTTGAAAAAACGTAGCTAAAATGATGATTTAAAAACAGCGTCGCTGATTGCACAACTAATTGTCATTGCCTCCAATCAGGCACCTCCCATTCTATCCCACAAACTCGGCGTAATAGAACAGAGGCTAAATCATATGGAAGGGGATGTGTGCCAAAAATGAAATCATGTACACTCGTAACTCGCAAGATGTAACATGTCGTTCTCAACCATGCAATTCTCGAAAAGACAAGTCCAAGCGTGCAAAACTAATTTCAATCCTGTAAAACTCAACTTGCTGTTCTCAACTTAACAAAGTTGAAATGTAATTCAAGAAATGTCAAAAGACAAAACCCGATCTTCGATTTTGAATAAGAGTAATATTCACAATAAGCAATGCTATAAGTTACGTTTCACATATGGAAAATGGAAAATGGAAAATCAAGAGTTGTAAAATCAGCTTTTTAAAACAGATTTTTGCATTTCGAGTTTTACACGATTGCAATGTACATGATTTCGCATTGACGGGGGATGTGTGCCAAAAATGATATGCTATGCTTGATTCGTTAAAGCAAACATTTGACCGGCGTGCGCTGATTCTGCAACAGGCACGAGAAAGGAACAAGTTTACTTTATGTAAGCGGCTGACCTGGCTAACCGAAACAAATACACAAATGAGGGAATAACAGGCCAATTTACATTTAAAGCATATCGTCATTCCAGATATTGCTAGCTTGACCATTGTTGAATTTTATATAAAATGGATATGGCCGGGTATATCTTGTTCGGCACTGGGCCGCCAGTCAAGACGTGACAACAAAGATGGTAGTGATTTGATGGGTTTATTGATGATGAGTTGATGAATCTGTTGCTGAGGTACAATCTGGAAATGAAATAATATGTTTCCACCTCAGCAACAGAAATTGGAGTCATAAAACAATATATTTCAAATAAATAATTTCAACAATATTCATCTAGTATATCACATTATATTGCAAGTATATCACAGGAACATAATTCATATCAAAGATATAAATATTGCACATAGAAATTATTCCTATTAAAAAGCACATGGCATGGCCATTTTATGAAATTACAGATATTATTAAATACTATTTTACTGAATGAATTAATATTTTACAAATTAAATATTATCATTATTGGTTTATAATTATTATTTAGATAACATTAGGCACCTTATGAAAGAGTTTGAAAGAGAATTGAGGCAGATGGAAAAAGATTAGAAAATCACCATACCTGGAAATGAAATAATATGTTTCCACCTCAGCAACAGAAATTGGAGTGAGGTCGGTAACAGGTAGGCACAGGAAGTGGTAACAGAGGACTATAGTAGCCAATTAGAAGACAGGTAACACATCAAAGGAAGCCTTTGATGTGACCTATAAATAGAATAGGGGAAGCCCAAGAGGTGGGTAGCCTGTAAAGCTGATCTAAAAATAGAGTAGGAAGTGAAGGGAGTTGCTTGTTGGCAAGGCTCCTGAAGCAGAAGAGTACAGGTGAAAAATGTATAGGGGTGGCGTTCAACGGCAAACAAGTACAACAGAAGACATATGAACATTTAACATATAATGAATGATGAAATGATATGGATGATGACATTATAGTGGGTTTAGGCAAAATGTAAATAATGCCCTGTCACATTCACCCCCCTTTTGGGAAATGGCGTCCTCGCCATTAACTAATCTGACAGATTAGTCCAGGTGAAAAGAGAATCAAAATGACACAAGATAAACTCGAAGGATTATCAGAATTAGTAAAAAACCTCAAAGCAGAAATACAAATAACTCAAAGGACCAAGCAAATTAAACCCAGACAACATTCTCCTTGACCTCCCACTGACCATCAGTCATCCACTTTGGAACGAGAGCGCTGTGGACGGCGCACCAAAGTGGAACTAGGTTCAGGGTCGGTCGAGTTCGAAAGAGCTGGATCTTCCTGCCTCGGAGCTGGTGTTGGTGAATTTGGAATCTGGTCGTCTTGATGTACCATATCCAAATCCAGGGAGATGTCTGACTGTTGGGTTGTTGACTGCTCAGTCTCTGGAGGGTGTGAAACTCCAACGTCCAGTTCGGACGAGGAAGACTCCAGAAGTGACTGAGACAAATCAACGGAGGTGTCAGACACATTCATCTGCGGCGACAGACCACGTGGCTTGGGAATTGGTTTACCATCTGAACCAATCGGAAGAAGCATGTTGCGATGGAGAACACGACATTCAGCAGCACCTTCCTTACGGACCTTGAACACTTGAATGTCTGAATTCGGTTGTGCCTCCACGACATAAATAGTTTCTTCCCACCGATTGGCCAGCTTCTGTTTACCTCGAATGCCAACGTTTCGTACCAACACCACATCACCAACCTTGACTGTTGCACCACGAGCTTTAAGATTGTAGTATTTCCGTTGTTTTGCTCGGGCCTTTTCAAGGTTTGCTGATGCCAGTTCATACGCTGAATTCAGTTTGCGCTTCAAATCAGCAGCAAATTGCGTATAACTGGATAGAGGTGGGGTGGCGAAAGACAGGCCAAACGCAACGTCGACAGGTAGCCTAGGATGTCTACCGAACATGAGGTAATAAGGGGGAAACCCGGTTGACTCGTGAACTGTACAATTGTAGGCATGAGTAAGATGGGACAAGTGGTCCTTCCACCTCGCCTTTTCACGGTCTTCCAAAGTGCCGAGCATCCCAAGAAGAGTGCGGTTAAACTGTTCAACCAAGCCGTTCCCCATAGGATGGTAGGGAGTTGTACGAGACTTCTTAATGCCCATAATGCCGCAGAGCTGTTTGATCACTTCGCTCTCGAAATTACGCCCCTGATCGGAATGCAACTTGCCTGGTGCACCATAATGAACAATAAAGTTCTCAAAAAGTGCCTTTGCAGTTGTCCTTGCTGTTTGATTCCGAGTAGGTATGGCAACGGCATATTTAGTGAAGTGATCTGAAATCACTAGGACATTTTCGAAACCACCAGTGGATGGCTCGAGTGCAAAAAGTCCATACAGACCATTTCCATAGGTTGAGATGTCTCTACATTCACAAGAGGCGCTCTTTCTGTCAAATTGGTAGCTTTCCTCAGGATGCAGCGCTGACAACTATGAATATGGTCCTCCACATCACCCATCATTCCAGGCCAATAGAACCTGGTACGGAGAAGCCCTACAGTACGATCCCTACCAAGATGTCCCATAACGTCATGAAGATGTGAGATGATGGTTTCACGTTGAGGTTTAGGAACGATGGTTTGAAAGTAGGGGTCGCCACTGTTACCCTGTTGTCTCACCAGAAGGTTGTTAGTGAGGCGAAGTGAATCCCACTGACGTAAAATGTTGACTGACTCACGATCGAACGACTTAAGAAGTTCCTTTGAAGGACGATCACCGCTGCGAAGAGTTCTTACAATCGAGCAGATTGAAGGGTCCGCCTGCTGAAACGTCAGCATTTTGTGATCCGCCCCCACATCGGAAGAAGAGTCGTCAACTGAGGTCATATGGCACAACACGTCATGGGTCACTGACAAGGTCTCAATGAAAGGTGTGGTCTGTTGGGAATGACAGATAGCAGAAACTGACTTGATGTCTATTATCTCACGCGGTAACCTGGACAGTGCATCGGCATCCCTATTCCTCGCGCCTGGAATTCAATTGAGAAATCATATGCAGCGAGGTAAGCGAGCCAGCGATGGCCACAGGCATCCAATTTTGCGGAGGTTAGAACATATGTCAGGGGGTTGTTGTCTGTCCAAACAGTGAAATGGTTACCGTACAAGTAGTCATGAAACTTTTTTGTGACGGCCCATTTGAGAGCAAGAAACTCCAATTTGTGAGCAGGATAGTTGCGCTCAGAACGAGAAAGCCCTCTGCTAGCATAAGCTATCACTCTTTTCTTATCCTCTTGTGTCTGGTACAGAATAGCACCGAGGCCTTCACCACTAGCATCAACATGCAGTTCGAAGGGACGAGTGAAGTCAGCGTAAGCCAAAATAGGAGCACTGCTGAGCTTGCTCACAAGATCACTGAAGGCAGTTTGTTGTTGTTCACCCCAATTCCACTGCGTATCTGTCCTGATGGTCTTGCTGGTCTTCTTTCCGCTGTGCCCAACTAACAAATTCGTCAAAGGTCTAGCAATTTTGGCGTAGTTAGGAACAAAACGGCGATAATACCCAGAGAAGCCCAAAAAACGACGAACATCATCCACATTCTGTGGGATTGGCCAAGTGTTAAGAGAAGCAATTTTCTCAGGATCGGTGGTGATGCCGTCCTCAGAGATTACATGACCTAGATATTTCACTGAGGTCTGCAAGAATTGGCACTTTGAAGGCTTCAGCTTCAGCCCATTCTCGCGCAAACGTTGAAAGATTGCTCGTAATCTCTCTAGATGCTCATCAAAGGTCTTAGAAAACACAATGACGTCATCTAGATAAATGAGGCACTGAAGAAGATGCATATCACCCATACACCGTTCCATGAGACGCTGAAATGTTGCAGGAGCATTTGTTAGACCAAAATGCATAGAAATACACTCATAAAACCCTAAAGGACCAACCGTAAATGCTGTTCGAGCCTTATGCTCCTCAGCGACCTCTACCTGCCAATAGCCAGACTTCAGGTCAAGACATGAGAAGAAGCGAGCGCCGTGAAGTGCATCAAGAGTCTCTTCAATCCTGGGTAAAGCATAGGAATCCCTAATCGTGCGTTTGTTAAGTTGACGAAAATCAATACAAAACATCAAAGATGAGTCCTTCTTACGCACGAGAACCACAGGAGAAGCATAGGGACTTATTGAAGGTCGGATGACATTGGCACTCAACATCTGTTGAATGTGATCCCTGACCTCTTGATACATAGAAGGTGGAATACGGCGATGTCTTTCCCTGAACGGCTGTTCGTTGGTGAGTTCAATTCGATGAGTGACTAAGTCTGTATGTCCCATATCCATATCAGACTTGCTGAAAATATCATCAAACTCCGAAAGAAGTGATTGTAACTGGGAGATCTGACCTGGAGTATAATCAGAAGACAACGAAGACAAATTAAAGAGAGTCTGTGGCTCAGATGACCTTGGAAATGTCGACCCATCCCCCGAAGGAAGACCTTCAACCAAATCAACCTGTTCCAAACAACAAAGAACTGTTTTCGGCGGAATGGTGATTGGATATGAAGAGGGATTGGCGACTTCAACCTTAACCCTAGTCGTCGACTGACCTGACTTGAAGTTAACAATACCATTGACTAGGTTAAGGGACCCGGGAAGTGTGGGAGTGGAAGAAGCAAAGAAATGTTTCCCTTCCTGTGGTGGCTTAACCCTGCAAATACCTGTAATAATCCGATTACAGGAGGCTGGGATGGTGATGGATTTAGTTGTCCGCACACTTTCCGTTCGATGGAGGTCAACCTGAGAAGAAATGAGCCACTGGTGAGCCAAAGTCCATGCCGGAGACAAAGAACCTGAAGAAGGAGTCCCGAGAAGATTGGAAGCAAACACCATGGCGTTGGTACCAAGGACCATGGGCACTTTGTGGTGATATTGGGTTGTAGGCACAATAAGAATTGGAGACGGTACCTCAACTATTTCACCAAGAAAGTCACTTGGTATACGGATAACTGCATCAACATACCCCAAATAGGGCAGCTTACAGTCACCAGCGCCTTTTAAATCCAAAAGTGACCCAAGATCATGAAGAGGAAGTTTGTTGAGGTTCTGAAAATAGAAGGCCTCCGACATGCTCGAAATCTGCGAGCCTGTGTCCAAGAGAACATTGCAAGAGATACCTTCAACCTCAACAGCAGCTACATTTGCTGGTCCCACAAGATTTGGCGGAAGCCAATTGGAGCTAACATCGGAGTCCAAAACACGCTCCATGGTTTGGACTCCTAGGAGTTTAAAGAAAAGCAACCAAAGTGCCCTCTCCTGACTCCTGGGGCTCCACAATCAAAGCAATAAATTTGATTGGCCGAAGGTGGAGTTGGCTGTGGGGTAGCTGATGGAAAAGAGGAACCAGAAGAGGAACCTAAAGTCGAAGTGGGACCAGAAGGTGGCCCACAAGAAGGAGGATTAGGAGGTTTGGCCTTGTAGGGTGTATTGTTGGGTGGTTTGTGTTTGTGTGGATTGTTGCGTTGGGTATGTGTCTCCAACGTCTTCACCCGATTCCCCAGGACACTTAGAGTCTTACCAAGGTCCTTAAGCCGAGAGAGCACATCATCCATCTGTTGGCTGGTTGGTGGAGATGTCATCTGCAATTGATGTGCCTCCCGGGGGGTAGATAACTCCTCTTCGACTCGGCGAACAGCAAGCAAAAGCCTGTTAAAGTCCAGCCCCGAGTCGAAGTGATGGCGAGTGGCTTGCTTCAGGTCATCTCGAGAGAGACCCATCCAGAATCGGCCACGAAGCAAGCCAGCAGCAGCTGAAGGAGGGAGAGCGCCGGAAGTCTCGATGTTGGAGAAAGGTTCCCTGAGACTCCACTCAGCTACTGTCTCTGTCTTTGCCTGGCGAGCGGTGTAGAACTTCTCCATAAGAGTCTCACCAGGCATTACGTTGCCAAACACCACATCCAACTGCTCCAGCGCAGCGTCCAGGGAAACAGTTTCTGACAGCCCACAAAGCAAATCAGCTGCTGATCCCTTAGCCGACCTCCTCATGGCGTTGAGAATTGCGGTGTCTGAATAGGAATTCTCCCTTCGACAACCAACAATCTCCAGGCGCCATTGAGAATACCTAGCCTCGCCCTTAGTCCCATTCCCAGAGAAAGAAGAAATCTTGGGACTTGGTGCATTGAAGATGGGCATATATGCTGTTTGGCTAGGTGCCCGAGGTTGGACCCTGTGCTGTGACCCTGAGAAGTGGAATGGTGTTGGAGTTGGAGGGGGATGAGGCCAACCCTCTGTAGACGTGTATGTGTATGATGTAGATGTCCTGTGAGGCTGAACATAACGGGGAAGAGGAGTCTCATGCAACCTGGGTGATAACAGTAAATACAGCAATGAGATCTCCCTACTGTAGTGAAGCTCTACCAATTCCAGAAGGAATGGTAGAGGAATGGGGGAATCGAGATGGCAGAGGTGTGTTTATGTAGGCTGGAGGTGGCGGTGGAATGAAATGAGTCACATTCATTGGAGGACCACCTTCAGCACTAACACAGTAGGTATTTTGCAATTGATTGGTAATGTCATCTGCCATTCGACTAAGAACCCCTGTGCGGAGAGACATAGGAAATTGCTGTAGGCACTCCATAGCCCCAACAATGTCTGCATCCACATGCTGTAGATCCTGTTCAGCCATAGTGAGTGTACAAATAGAACTATGTCAAGTGTACAAGGTCGAATGTGAATGTCTAGTGTACAAGTGTAGTGTACAAAACCTAGTGTTTCACAAGTGTCAACAAAATGTGATGTAATTGATGAAAGAATGCAAGTGTACCCTAACCAAAGGCAAAAAGAATCTCACAAGTTAAGATTCGACAATTTATAACATTACTTTCTAAATCTAGAAATAGCAAATGTTATGTAAAAGGTTTAATTGATGTTACTCCTCCGAAAAGGATACAAAAAGAGATGCATGAATGTCATAAGTCAATACACGGAAATGTCAAAGTGAATATGATAACGGTTATGTATCTGCAATGTTAAGTTGTATTTGTTAAACAAGTTATGTCAAATGTTAAACAAATTTAGTCTGTATGTGTCTAATTATTGGACACAGTTATGTGAAATACAAGTACAATGGTGTACAAGAGTGGACAGTAACTGAAGTATGTAATTCAGAGAATATGTGATATAAGGATGAGCTCTAAACAGGTGTGTGTCAAGGTATGTCACATGTGTATATATATATGGGGAAATACAGTAGTTATTTGTTTATATAAGATGTCAACAATCGTGTGTAATTACAGGATGTCAATAATAGGGTATCCAAGATGTCAAGATTACATGAAGGAAGTATTATATGACAAATGTAAAGGATTTCAACAATAGAATATCAAAGACAGAATGTATGAAAGAAGTCAACAATAGAATGTCAACAGAATGTGAACAGGAAGTAAACGATGGATTGTCAAAACAGAATGTCAACAACAGAATGTCAACAACGGAATGTAAACCGGAAGTCAACAACAGAGTGTCAACAACAAAGTGTAAACAAGAGTCAACAACAAAATGTAAACCGGATGTCAACAACAGAGTGTCAACAACAAAGTGTAAACAGGATGTCAACAATGAAATGTCAACATCAGAATAGAAGTTTAATTATGTATAAGTTTATAGAATTATGGTCATGTAATTTACAAAATGTGTTCAGTAAATTATAACTGGTGAACTAGGAACATGTAAATGGCAGAAGTCAATTAATTGTATAAATGTATTATTAACTCAATGCACTTTAATGTCAACTTGTTATGCGTAAGTGTAACTACATGTGTAACACTAAGACATGTTATGGCATAGAAGTGGCAAATTGTAATAATAGAAATGTACTGGAAGTATGTTATGTGAATAGAAGATATTCAGAAAACTGACAATGAAGAAACTGATATAACTTGAACTGACAAGAACCTATCAACAACAACAACTGTCAAGAAGCAAAACCCAAAATATCAAAGTAAACAACTTCAAAAATTCAGAGAAGTTGACAGCAACTTACAAACTGTCAACTGAAACCATAATTAAACAAGATGAAACTGAAATTGATTATGATGTATGTAATGGGATTGTCAAATGAAAGAAACAAGACAACACAAGACGAGACGCGATGGTTTTTTTCAAATGCGAGAAAAAATCTCGAGCGGAAGAACTATGAGAGAAGAGTCTCAAACGGAGAGACTTAAAAGGCAACGGAAATTAGAGAAATATGCCGGAACGCCGATAGAAGAACCGGAGACAAGAATCAGGTGCAATAAATTTACCCTACAATAATAAATTAATGTTATTAATTATAGAGAATAATCAATTACTGCAATTACCAATTAGCTTATAAATGTGATAATATTATTACCTTATAAGATTACTATTATTTACTTGATTAGAATAAAATCTATGAGAGAATGAAAATCACAGTTACACTATCACATTTAGAAATTTGTAAATATATATAGATGTAATGTAGAAATAGCAATTTTTGTAAAGTTGTAGAAATAGAATTTTATGTAAATAATATTTGGGTGATATGATTAAGACATAAGTGATAAGATGATAGGGTGATAAATTTGTTTTTTTCTTTGTTTTTTCAAGATGATTAATATATCACAATAGCAACAACATCAATATACAGTCAATCATGAAACGCACATAAAATCAACACATAAATTTCAATCAATGATAAGAGTTCATTCCATATGGTAAAAATGTTCATTCAATATGATGGAGTTCATGGTTTAATGGAGGTAAATTTAAAAGTTCATGAAGTGATAAATCTGTGCTAATATTTCAGCAGGCTGCTGTCACATGTATATACGTAATGTCTGTGGAGCTCTCAGAGTCTCTTCACACAATATACTCACAGTTTTTATGAATAATCACTCCATGAATAAAATACACTCCATAAAAATAACTTATGAATCCATGAAAAGCACTCCGTGAATGATAAGGTGTTGATTATGATGTGTTGATTGTGATGATTCTGTCCGAATCAAAGCGATGGTCACTCTGTGTGAAGGGTGAAGATGAGGGATGAACGTCTTGACGATAGCGGCCCCACGTTGGGCGCCAATTTGTGGCCGGGTATATCTTGTTCGGCACTGGGCCGCCAGTCAAGACGTGACAACAAAGATGGTAGTGATTTGATGGGTTTATTGATGATGAGTTGATGAATCTGTTGCTGAGGTACAATCTGGAAATGAAATAATATGTTTCCACCTCAGCAACAGAAATTGGAGTCATAAAACAATATATTTCAAATAAATAATTTCAACAATATTCATCTAGTATATCACATTATATTGCAAGTATATCACAGGAACATAATTCATATCAAAGATATAAATATTGCACATAGAAATTATTCCTATTAAAAAGCACATGGCATGGCCATTTTATGAAATTACAGATATTATTAAATACTATTTTACTGAATGAAATTAATATTTTACAAATTAAATATTATCATAATTGGTTTATAATTATTATTTAGATAACATTAGGCACCTTATGAAAGAGTTTGAAAGAGAATTGAGGCAGATGGAAAAAGATTAGAAAATCACCATACCTGGAAATGAAATAATATGTTTCCACCTCAGCAACAGAAATTGGAGTGAGGTGGGTAACAGGTAGGCACAGGAAGTGGTAACAGAGGACTATAGTAGCCAATTAGAAGACAGGTAACACATCAAAGGAAGCCTTTGATGTGACCTATAAATAGAATTGGGGAAGCCCAAGAGGTGGGTAGCCTGTAAAGCTGATCTAAAAATAGAGTAGGAAGTGAAGGGAGTTGCTTGTTGGCAAGGCTCCTGAAGCAGAAGAGTACAGGTGAAAAATGTATAGGGGTGGCGTTCAACGGCAAACAAGTACAACAGAAGACATATGAACATTTAACATATAATGAATGATGAAATGATATGGATGATGACATTATAGTGGGTTTAGGCAAAATGTAAATAATGCCCTGTCACATGGACATCAAAAATTAAACAAAAATAATCAACTTAAATGACAGTAAATGTATGACTGCATTGAATATTCTTATCAACGATAAATTTTAGTGATTATTCGAAATTGAAGCGATAACTATGTATAGTTGGGTATATATGTAAAATACCTTTGAACTTTTATGCAATACAAGTAGCAATGAATGCAATACTCTTCCTACCTCACCGATTTTGACATATATTTATTTTGTAAACCACTTTAAGTAAGAGTAAAAATGTTCAAAAATGCGTACATTTTCATCATTGCGATATTATATACCAAAATAGATTTAGGATTTAGTTTCGTGAAAGTTTATTCAGTTTTAAGTTACATTCACTTAAATGTACTTCACCTGATTTGGTAAAGTTTACAAATTACGTGGTTGTGCTTCTCACTTTCAAATATAAAAACAAGAGCCAGTCATCATAAAAATCTCATTTTTTATTCATTTGATATTCAACTTGATATATAAGTACCAGTATAGCACTCTCTCCCCACATAATGAAGTCATGAAATGTTGATACAACCTCTGTTCTAACTAGCCGAAATCCGTGGGTTCTGGCAGTTTCCCCCGGCACAAAATAATTCGCTGATTGCGCAAATGATAAATATAATTTGATTTTCTCCAATCAGGCATCTCCCATTTTATCCAACAAAGTCGGCATAATAGAACAGAGGCTGTATTGGTATTTCATGACTTGATGTGCCTCTTTGGGGAGAGAATGCTAAAATAGTGACATACAAATATTACCCTCACAACAATAACCAGATTGTTGGATTACTATAATCAACAAGTGAGGAACCGAGCAGAGTTCACATAGCCCCGCTTCCAACTTTGTTCAAAGAATTTCAAACAGTAGAATTGATAAACATTGTTTAAAGTTTATGATAGTTTAGTATACAGTTTTAAAGGTACGTCATTGTGTAAGTGTCCTTTGAACTGAAACCACAAAACTATCTTCATTAATAGATTTTACCATTAAAAGGGTACATCTAGGAATAGTGGTTGATCTTTGTTTCAAATTTTAGGTAGTGATCATAAAATTCTACGAGATGTTCTGAGGACAGACATATTTTGAGTCACTTTGTTAGTCATGTTTAAAAAAACACAGAAAAGAAAATTCACATATTGTTTAACTTTCAAAGGGCATAACCAAAATCATGATTGACACGTGTAGAAAATTTGGTGAAGCTTAGATGTATATTTCAAAGAAATTTATCATCAAATAACTTTTTTAGTCATATATCCATGGAAACTGCAACATAATTGTTTTTGTCTAACCTCCAAAAAGCACATCTAGGTATCATGGTTGATAAGTGTATGAAATTTGGTGAAGCTAGTAGGTATAGTTTTTGAGATATGCTACGGACAAATTTTGTGACGGCCAGACAGAAGATGAACGGAAAGAATGAACGCTATATGTACTCCCGCTTATGCTTAAAACGTACATTGGTCAGTTATTCTGTCATTTGGGTATTTGTTTCGGTTAGCCAGGTCAGCCGCTTACATAAAGTAAACTTGTTCCTTTCTCGTGCCTGTTGCAGAATCAGCGCGCGCCGGTCGAATGTTTGCTTTAACGAATCAAGCATAGCATATCATTTTTGGCACACATCCCCCGTCAATGCGAAATCATGTACATTGCAATCGTGTAAAACTCGAAATGCAAAAGTCTGTTATAAAAAGCTGATTTTACAACTCTTTATTTTCCATTTTCCATTTTCCATATGTGAAACGTAACTTATAGCATTGCTTATTGTGAATATTACTCTTATTCAAAATCGAAGATCGGGTTTTGTCTTTTGACATTTCTTGAATTACATTTCAACTTTGTAAAGTCGAGAACAGCAAGTTGAGTTTTACAGGATTGAAATGTTAGTTTTGCACGCTTGGACTTGTCTTTTCGAGAATTGCATGGTTGAGAACGACATGTTACATCTTGCGAGTTACGAGTGTACATGATTTCATTTTTGGCACACATCCCCTTCCATAAAATCAACATGACTTGATCTGCCTCTGTGTGGAGAGAATGCATGTATTCATTGAATGAGGAAATTTGTAATTCTATTGCTTTGGTAATTTTCTATGATGCACATATCGAATGCGAACCACGCTTTGCCACGGTTATGTAAAATATTTCTTTATGGTTAACATATTAGTATCAGAGTTATCAATTTATTTTACAAATTTGATTTTAAGTATAAATAATATAATAGGATTTTGTTTCCTAATATAATGACGAAAAGTATCATTTTAAAACACATAAATTTTCCTTGTCATTTTATAGAGTTTGATATTCAATTATATCTCTTTCTATCCCTGGCCAATTAGGAAGTTTGGCCGCACGGGAACGCCTGACAGATATCAGATGTTTATAAACTGATATTTTGTCTTTAAAAAACAATCAATTTCATCATTTCTTTCAACTTACTGGTTTCTGGTAAAAAGTTAGCTAAATAATTATTGTCAAAACTCTCATAATTCTAAGACATTCGTATATATCAAAATGTATGTTTTTGGTTTATAACCTCGAAAATCTAGGTGCATGACATTTTAAAAATATGTTGTCCGTCATTGCATACAGAGCCAAAGTTTATATTATCTATTTAGCTTTAAAGGGGCAGTAGCACGTTTTTTGACAATTTTATATTTTCAATTTTTCACTGATAACTATAAATTAATGCTAAATGTATTACTTTGATAGTATCATAAATCTCATAACACAAACCAATCATCCGTAGTCAGAGAACAAAGTATTGGAACCATTTATTTTCATTTTCCTGACATCACCTTATATTCCCCCTAAAATGTGCTACTGCCCCTTTAATAAGGGTGTCTGAGTTGCATGGCATTATGAAGACGAAAAGTTTGTATGGTAATTGCTTATCATAGGTGTTTAACGTATCATATTTGTGTGTCTTTTCGCATGTCTTTACCCGAAACTACCGGGCAGAATGTACCGCCTTTGTCGAAATATTTTCGTAAATATATCATTATTGCAGTTATGGGAGGTGATACAGCCTTTGCCATACGTCAGAGATATGCTGCAAGTAGCATTCTAAACATTTATGTGCTATTAAAACACACTTATTTATTAGGGGGCGCGCTTTACCCTGATCTCCTCTAATAATTCCGTTATATGCCGCTGATTTCCAAACACAGTATATTAATCTGCAATCTACCATAACAACGATTTCAAATTTGAACAATATTCTTTCCCTTTGATTCTGATGAGCTGTGACGTAATGCCGTGCACAAATTTCCACGGACCGACAATCATACAATATTGACGTTTTTAATAATCTCGAACGACGTTGTTTGCAGCAGCTCTCGAACACTCCCGACAATATCCAAATGCTCCAAAGGGAGCTCACTCTGTTCAGTAGTTGTCAGATAGTCACGACTGTTGTCAGCGTTTAGAATAATATTATTCTCTGCATTAATTGACAACCGTCGGTGTCTAAGAATTGATATATTGAATAGATTTGAGGTAAGTGTATTCCGTAGTTCAAATCATAATTGTATAATTTGTTTTCCTGTTAAACTATTACGGAAAAATTTTTGCATAACGTTATGTTAATGAACGACAGGCCTTGTCAAAAGGAAGTCTGCTTGCTTCTATTTTGCCAGTTTTGACAGCATGTAATCTTTAAGCCGGTGAAAAGTTTGATTTAGATTTAATAAATAATGTACATAAAGCAAAGGTATGTTTTCTTTTCTTTAATTTCAGAAACAACACCAATTCTTTAGAACTACTATCGTTAGCCAACAAATGGTTTTCTGCGCATTAGACGAAGTAAACAGAGCACTGCTCTACCAAATTATACGCCCTCCGTATTTTCAAAGTAGCCAATCAGAATCGACTATTTTTCACATCTATGATTTAAGGTTGATCACCATATCACTAACAATGTAGGCCCTAATTAATTATTTTGAAATGCGAAACAATAAAATTGTCTTAAAGGGGGACTGAAATGGGCTATGGCCACTTTCGGGATTCATAAAAAGCGGCTTGCAATTTGGATTAGAGTCAACTTTGAATTTTCGAAATCGGACGGTAACCTACCCAAATATGGCTTTTAAAATACACTGCCTAAATAGCCCTGGCGAACAGAATCTGTGGTCACTGAAGCGTGTCCCGAGCGTGTCTAACTACTGTGACGTAGCAGTAGGGGAGTAGTTTCACCTAATTATCATTTTTCAAAGGGAAATGACACCTTTTTAATCGTTCATTTAGCATACTAATATTAAAAAAAACCACTTGATTTTTGTATATTCCGAAAGTTTAGATATCCGACGACTCAATAACGATTTATTCAAGCCAATTATTATTGTATAAACATGTAGTATCGTATAATTCAAAACCCTATCAAATGACGCAAAAAGACGACTGCCTTGTTAAATTGGCGCCGTTATGGCTAGACATGTCCGTTTAAAGTGATAATCTGATGGTCTGTTGTTGGCTGAATCTTACAAAACATACAAAACTATTATTTCCGACGGTGACAAATAACAAATCGTTTATATTTTCAGTGAACAAACCGACTACTTTCTACAAACGAATACCTACAATGTTAATTTTTGTGTGAGTTAATTGCAATATAAAGATATATTTTAAAGAGGCCACTATTGGTGAATAATTTTACCATGGTGGTTTGAAAGGAAAGGAAAAGTGTGAACGGCTTTATGTTATTTATTATGACATTTTTTTGGATTATCTATAGTACGCTATGATCAATCTCCGTATTTTTACAACACATATCAATAATAAAATAGTTAAACATTTTTTACCAGTGGTTGATCTATTCAAGATATATAAGGTTTCGATTCGTATTGAAAGTGAAACAATGTTATATATGGGATCACACTGTTTTGCATATAACTTTCCTCATATTGGTACAGTCACATCCATCAAACGATTCCGACAACAAAAGTAGTTCATAGTATTTCTTAGATATTATCGTACTTGCTTCTTGCCTTTTTTTATAAATCAGAATTTAACACATAAATTGTTTGGTTTGAAGGAAGTTTGTCTCCAGACATTATGGTAGATACGCAAGTGGCGACAGGCCTGATGGGCGGGGCGTCACGCTCTAATGAGTTTTCAAAGCGTTTGCCTGTTAATTTCGGCGGCATTCTGAAATCCGGGTATAAAATGCTGATTAAAAGTCTTATTTATGTGTGTATTGTCTCAATTATATGCTCATTGCATTATCATAGATAATGGTACTGGAGATATTGATCTATCATTCTTAGAAAAAATACATTGCATTACCTCTTTAAACATTTTGGCTTTCTCCCTTGTTCAGGTACCCATTTGTGCAGCTGGGTGAACTGAGTGAAATGTGAATGAAGTGCCTTGTCCAGGAACACAAAACAGTATATGGCCCAGGACACACATTTTTGGGGTCTCCACCCGGGATTCGAACCCGGGCTGTTAGCGTGAGAGGCATGCATGCTTACCACTGTGCTCCACACTTCCCAGCATATCTAATTAAGAAACATTTTGTTGCAGAAAATGAACCTCATGACCCTTCCATGTACTTGAGAGTTTATGTGTCCAGTGCGACAGAATTAGCTGATGGCACCACGGTGTCTGAGACAGCGAGTGGTGACGTCACAATCTTGCAGGAGGGCGGTTGCATCACAACAATTGGACGGGAGATGAAACCAACTGTTAAAGTCACATTGAATGAAACGTACAGTATACACACCGTTGCCTTCACGTTAGGCGAATTTGGTAAGTAGGTGGAATATGTTCAGGTTATATGTTTGCACATTATAACTATGTAACTTGTATGACAATCGGTTGTGTTCGTTTTGGTCATCTTGCGCATTTTGCAGCAATAATTTTGTGCGTTGCACGTGTGTTGAAATTCATAATCGAATGACCCTATAGTACACACGGAAATGAAATAAAAATGTTTTTATGTAATGTCTTTACAGGTGAGCAAAATGTGTCACTCATACACCTTGAATTAGTCAAAATATGCGTTTCTAATTGAGTTGCAAAAAAGCATTTGTTTTTGTCATTTGCCCTGTAAATAGGCAATATAAAGCTTTGTATGTGATTCATCCACAAGGACTAGTTGGGATAAAAATGAGTTACCGTTATTATTACATTTGTAGAAATTACCTATATTTAACGCCAAAACGTTCTTTTTATTCCGTGAGAAGTGTCACTCTCGTATGGATTCGACGCTGCGAGTGTATTTTATGCGCATGCTCGTTTGCCACACATACTTAGTTAATTTGGCGTTACACTTGGTTTTTAACAATATTGCAGGCAGAATGAAGGCCTTTTTCAGTCTCATTTAATTTGACCATGAATGACATTGAACAAATATTGAGTCCATCGAGGTTCGAACTCGATCCAGCTAGGGTTTCCTCTACTCAACACTCCAGCTAGTCGCATTGATTCTATGTGTCTTATGTAATATGTCGGCCATAATGTTTGCAGCCAGACGAAAAAAGTTGAAACTCTGTTGGCCATACGTTCGCTCTAGCTTGCATCCGAGCATGCGCAAAATTACAGTGTGAGTCGAACGAACGCAGCGTAGAATGCACACGAGAGTGACACTAGGGTCGGTTGATTAAGAATTTCATATCACGTGCGACATACTTTGTGCAAAATGAAAGCATGCACTGTTTGTGGACAAAGGTGGTCTTTGTGATTTAGGTTTTTTACTAAAACCTTCGAAATTGAAAAAAGGTATATATAATTACGTTGTTTTTAAACTTTACCAAAGAATTTATTTTATAACAATTATTTCAAGAGATGTTATCTTTTCAGTCTATAATTTCAGCGCATTATGATTTAACCTCTAAGCTCAAATAATGCATTTGTCTCGGATAAGGCCTTGCAATATCCTAAAGTCGAGAAAAGCTTGTAACAGCATGTGATGCTGTTTGTATCAAACTATTTGTTTCAGAACATCCTTTGAAAAAAGTGCAAGTAAACCAATTTTGGTCAGAAGGTTCGACAAACCCGAGGGCCTGTCAAAGCTCAACCACTCAGCTAGAGCCTGGTGCCACTCTCAAAATTACGTGTAGCCCCAAAAGTGGATTGCCCTATGGCGCCATACAAATAATCGCTGATTTTGAAAACATGACCGACCACCTCGAGATTTGCAATCTGAAACTCTACGCGAGGCCAAGGACAACATGTAAGAACCCTCATAAGTGAAAATATTTTAGTGCCTGGAATCATCCTGTCTCAGGGTACAAACGTTACGCTACCTCCACTTATCTGTACCCTGGGCTCAGAAGTTTAGCTCGCGCGGCCCTACTTGGGATATAGCCAATAAAATAATTTTATCGCGACTTTTTCGATAAAAATTCAACAAGAAAATGATTTAATTGGCTATATCCCAAGCTTGCAAGTCGGGCCGCGCTAGCGAATCTGGCTTCTGAGCAAGGGTACAGATTAGTGGATTAAGCGTAAAGTTCGTACCCTGAGACAGAATGGCCTGAAATTAATTATTTTATCTAAAATCCACCATAAACGCGGGAATTCAAATAACGGTGTAGTGTTAAATGTATGACTTGACTAAACAATAAACGAAGTTTTGTATTGAGCCTTTACCATATATTATACTATACGGGAAAGAAAAATTCACTATCTAAATATAAATACTTGTATCAACCTAGGGTGGACACAGCCGACAGGTAGATAAAGTTACACCATATCTTCAAAAGCCAACTAGTAATTAATTTTAAAGGAAAATAATTAATTAAACGTTTGAGGGAAAAAGACGCTTTAAGAAAATTGTCGTTAAAATATCCTTAACAAGACGCGATTGGGGTGATGTGCGAACGATGCCAGTGTGGATCAAAACATGTCTTAAGTTCTTAACCCTTCTCTCATTGGTTGAATGAGAAATCATGCCATCTTCGATAGACATTGGGAGATAACGCTTAGTCACTTTGCCTCGACGGTGCGCTTTTCCCTGGTCTCCCCTACATCTTAACTTATCATGTGTTGGGATGGAATCAAACATGCATGTGTGTGTACAGTTTTAAAGGGACAGATTAAATTCAAAAGGCAAGTAAATCAAATATGCATGTATACAGTTTTAAAGGGGCGGATTAAATTTAACATTCTTGTATGACATGTAGCTTTGATTAAAGTTCACATTACCACAAACATAGTTCACTATTTTCTTTGGAATATATGAAAGTCTGATTACAATATTGTATAGTGCGTCAAAGGTAGCTACTCAAATATGTTCAGTTTTGTAATGAAAGCCGTTTTTGAAAGCCTGTTTTGTTGGGCCACTTAGACCTATCTAGCCACAAATCAGTGAATGCATGACTGGTCACGCCCCCTTTTAGTGACGTCATAAAAAGAATCAGCCTCGTTATCTATACATCCATAGTAACAATACCACAGAAAAAAAACCCCCAAAAATTAACGATTTACAGAAAATGATTTCCACTCAGTTAGATAAATCATTTGACGACGTAACACTACTAAGCATTTGGTGTAAAAAGGGTATCCACATCAATAGTAATCAAACAATTATTTACGAGGTATTTTAGTTGAAATAATGATGCGTTACTCTGTTAAGTCTGTTTATTACGTCACACCCGCCCCAGTTTTATGGCCCCTATCCCAGGTGGGTTTTCCACAGCCGATAATTACAGCTGTCTTAATTAACGGCTAATTAAGGGTGTTTATTGGACAAATTAACAAAAATCAAGTCCAGTTTTTATTTTGTTGAAAAAATCTTTGAACGAAAATCGAGAAGTGGTAAAGTCGAGGTAAGTGGATGTTAAAGCGAGCAGATTAAATCATACATGAGTGTATACAGTGTTTTGGTGCGGATTAAACTAAAATTATTGTTTGGCATGTAGGCTTTACAGATTAAATCAAGCATACTTGAATGCAGTGTCAAAAGGGACGGATAGATAGGCTGAAAACAAGAAAACAAATATGCGTGTATCAGTTAAGCAATATGCTTGGAAGAGACAAATTAAACCGGTAATCTTTATGAAAACATTTGGTCTGACAGATTAAATCACGAAGGCGGGAATTTAGTGTTGACGGCAAACATTAAATCAAACATTGATAATTTGAGAAGTTAATATAATACGTTGGTTGTCGAATGAGATCAAAACATATTAGTGTGATAAACATGTATCAGATAATTGATGTGACTGAATTACAACTTTCCTTCCAACATTACATTTAGTTCAATATGTAATATCTAGGTTTAGCATAATATCGATAACTGGCAATATGAAATTTTCAGTTGACTGTGGGCAACCGATGGAGTGCATGTTCGCTGTAAGAGAGAACGAGCCGCCATCAACATTGGACACCAACAACCATCGGGACAATCGGGTGTACTACTCTTGTATAGAAGGGTACCATGCCCAGTCTGGGAGGGGGTATAGCTACTGTACGCATAGCGCCGTTTGGTCTACACCCCTCGTCTGTACAGGTGAGAGCCCCAATCTGATTTGTTCTAACTTCTTCCGGGGAATTGCAAGTTTTAAAGCATTGACGCTAATTGGATTTGAACCTGGTGTTTTCTATTCATCGTCTATACACAGACAAGAATGTCGGATGTTCTGTTACACTAAATATCTAAGGATGTTCATGAGCGCTCGTAAACACTCAATGCTAAAAGAAAGATATCCGCCGCCAACAATGTGTTAGTTAATGCAAGGCAGTGCAGCGCCGACAAAACCCAGTAATTAACAGACCAGTGACATCGTCTCAATTTAAAGCTAGACTGCGGCGATTATGTAACTAATGTGCAAAGGAGTTACCTGCCCCTAGCTAGTGACACTGATGGCTTTTGTCTGGAGTCTTGGCTAACCGAGCTTACGTCAGAACATGAGAACTACTTGGCTGTAACTAGACACTGTTGGGACTAACAAATACGTCAGATATTGATACATTTGTAAACATCATCGCGTCCGATTTGTCCTGTGCGGTACACGGGCGCCTTATGATATTAAATGCTTATGAACAGAATACAAGCCGTTCTCAAAGCAAGCATCTTGCAGCATCAGCATCCATCGTTCACTTCTCTCACTAAATAGAGGATTCCCCGGAATAAGCCACTGCCAAGTGAACAATCTTGCTTAGATTGTTATTCTTGTATGACAACCTAGACGTCTAGTTTTGTCAGACGAATTTTAATCTGGCGGAAATGAAGACGTATTAGTATTTGACTGGTGTCTAATTTTATATAATTTATTAATGAATAAAAAGGAGATTAGTTCATTGCAGATGTATTATATCTTCCAGCATCTTAATGGATATTTTAAGTGCGCTTCATATGTCGTGACATAATGACTGATTACGACATGTCCGCTTTATGGCAAGTTGTACCCACCTGCGGATGACGTCATTTAATGCTGATGTCACGAACCCAAACTGACGTGTCTGTCCTCTGTTTGCAACTAAAATACGTAAGAGAAGGGCCCCATAAGTTTTGTTTTGTCGAAATTTTGACACGATCTACCACACCCTTAAGAAGTCAAACTGATAAATATTCAGAAGAGAAAAGGTTGACGTTAATAGTATTTGGAGATGTAAGATCCTCAGAAGATTAGACATGAAACTAACATATATCAGGGAAGAAGGAATAAAATTGCCTTTAAACCTGCTACCGCCCCTCTATTTCACTCCGCTCTAAACCCATCTTCATGTGCTGGACAAATGCAAAGTAGATCCTGGTAGGCAGAATCTAACAACCCTCCAAATGATGTGCATGCACCCCTTCCCCATCCCTCCCGCTTCTTCCTTCTTATATCTATTCATTCCATTTTTCAAAATTTCAAAAATTCAACCTTTCGACCATGGCTTAAAAATTGCCTTTCAAAACCCTAAGGATTCAGTTAAAGGTCCAAGGATAAAAGAGCGAAATCATACTACAGGAAGCACTTGTAAAATCACAATTGATTTAAATATCACTTCACGCCTACAGGGATTGGGAAAGACAACTTTGACAATGTGCCATTTTCTTGATTTCTGATAATTTTCTAAATTTCAAATGGGCCATTGCCCATTACATCAATAGTAAACATAAAAATTTTAAGGGCCATTTTTTCACCCAATTTGTAAAATGGCCCATGGCCCCTGCCTTTCCCAATCACTGCGCCTATATTTCAGATAGAGTCAACTTCGCCCTATGGAAACTAGCCCGGTTTTCAAATTCCGAGAACAACATCATCCCGCTACTCACTGATTCCAACACAACAAGCTGCATGGAACCCCTGGACCTGACCATTACTGTAGACCTTGAAACCAGAGTTCAAGTCAGTGACATAACCATCGTATCTGATGGTACGTACAGTAAACAATACCGGGCAAAATATAGGATACATCTCAGTTAATTCTTGATATGTATGATTTTGAAATTCAAATACTGAGCAAATGTTTAAGGGCAACTAGAATTCAATAGAATTATTTTAAAAAATCAAGCTTTTATTTTTCAAACATGGTCCATTTTAAAGCCATAGCAGTCTTTCTAAAAAATATCTCCTTTTCCAATGAAATTTTGAAGGAAATTCTTAATGAGCTGAATGACGTCATTCTCCTTGATTCCTTGTTAATATTTTGGAACCTTCCTTAACTTATGAAGACATTGTTGGGCGTTATTTTTGCACAGGTTGGGCATATTCGCTACTGGTTCACTTTCAAATGATATTCTGTGGACCATTTTATGTAATTCAAATACAGGTGTACCTTTTGGGTTAGACACTTTTTTCATATATGTTTGATTGTTTTTACCTGACAATGAGGTTTAACGGCATGTTATATTAATTACTTTATATTTACATTGAATACACCAAGAGGTCCCTTGTGTCAGTGTATTTGTATAACGATGACCCTTGAGTTTAAACTCTCTGTTTGCCCAACTCTAATGAATTCTATTCTGCTGAAGATGCTATCTGGAGAACCCTGACGGCGGAAGTAGTTCAGGAGGGCGGCGCGCGCACCCAGTGCGGATCAACTCAAGTCTATGGCATTGCAAGCAACTTAACGTGTTCCCAGCATCCTACAGGCCGCTACATTGACATCCGGCTTTCCGAGGGCAGCTCGCTTATTTGTGAAATATTTGTTCATGGACGGGCAAATAATGAAGGTCAGACAATAAGTCTTCATTAAGTAATATACCACCAAGTTTTCTATGATTAATAACATATTATATTAATTCAAGAAAGGGATCAGGCACTAGTACATATAAGAGTATAAGAGTCGAAACACCCATTCGGTCATATTTTGGAACAGCCCAGTGTTACATAAGCCAAAAGCTAAATACCTATCCGTCGAATGTCTTTTTCTGTCCTGAAACTAGAATTTTGTGTACTTAAAGCCACGGGTCGGGTTCAAATCTAGGATCTGACCTTTATTGAAAATAATTATTTTTCACTTTATATGTGTTGGGAGTATTATATTTTCGGATGAAAACGAATTTGAAAAAATAACGATTTTTAAACAAATACGAAACGTTGGATCGAAGTCCTTTTATAATAGCAGTTCAAGGAAACTATTCTCCCGGAAGAAAGTATAGCAACAATAACTTTTTCTTTATTTCAAGTACATTTTCTACTACCCTTATGAACTTTAAAGAGTTTGCGTAATTTATAAAATCAAATTCCTTTGACACATGATTCACAAAAACTGAATGGAACAAACGTGCTGCTTCACAGACAATCTAGAGATTTGTAAATGTAAGTAAATGAGGGTGCATTTTTGTTGCCACATTTCGGTTTATTTTGGAGACATGAAATGATTACTTTTTGTATCCTCAGCTATCATTTTCGGTCAAAAATTATCGACATTCATTAAGACTAACCAACACTAAACATTTTGTACTAAAAAACTTGATTGTTTTATAGAATTTTTTTTTGATTAATTGGGTAATGAACAGATTTGGAAGTATGTGATATCTTTTAACGTGGTGAAACAAAAGAAATAATTATAGGCATATTTAAAATAGATTGTTATAGTACCGATTTTTTATTGCAGCTTAAAGTGACAAATTACGTGTTGCAATACTTTCCATGGTTTGTTTAAACATTGATGTCTTAACACACGAAAGAGGCTTAGAGATAGATCATTTACAAACGTGAAAAATCTACATTGATTTCAAAGCTATCTTGCATAATATTCTCCTGTCGGAGAATAAAATTGACTTCGTCATGGCATTCTGTCGTGTTTTCACTGCTTTAAGTACTTCCCTGTATATTTTAACACAACACAATGATGATAAAAAGGTGAAACAGCATGCTTTGGTTGTTCAAACACAATATTTGTTAGTTTATTTCGAAAATTTTACAAAGAATTTATATATGAAGACGTTTTTTGGTGTTTTTATGTTAACGTGTCATTAAAATTATTGATGAATTTTAATTTTCGTTATTTATATTTATTCATTTATATGTAATGTATAATTTGTCAGCAAAGCAGAACAAACCAACAATACATATGGATGTCCTAGTGTCAATTAGTGGTGAGTAGAGTTGGAAAGTGTACATTTGATGTTGGTTTTCATCCTAATACATTGTATATAAGTAGTATAGTGATGATCATCTCAAGGAGTTTCGAGAGCCGGAATCGAGAGCCGGAAATAGAGCAGGTAATTATGAATTAGATAATATTTAATGATTTTAATTATTAATAACGGAATATGAATTGAATGAATAGCGATTATAAAATATAGATTGATAAAACAGAAATCATTTAAAGTATCATAATGATATAAAACTTGAATAATTACATTAAAACGTGTTTAATATAACTATACTGTGTCAGCAAGGTGCTACATTCCACAAGGTTGAGACGGACAAGCTAACACTGAACCCCTCTCTCTTTCTCTATAATGAGAAGTCACGTCCTGCACTGTGACTCTAGCTTTGTGAACATGTAAACAATGGAAGGTGTGACTTTTTTTAGTTCTCTTGAAACAAACTGTTAAAGCATTTAACATAATCGTATTTGTGAGCTAAAGTGACACTATGTTAAAACCCTGTTCATATAGAGGTGTGAAAGGCTGTGTCCACTCGACAATTAACTTCACTCATAAAATATACGTGTAATAAAGTGACTTAAGAAAAAAAGAAAAATATGTTACAATCAATTTTCACCACAGTTATTTCAGGATTTTAGCAATTTCTATATTCAAGTATTACTGACTGTACATGTACAGAGTTGAATAACATTGTAAAGAGTATTAGTAAGCAGGAATATTCGAACTATTAGATCGCACTTTAAAAGGTTTAGAAAGAGTATCTATCAGTTTGTTATCTTGCAAGGAGATGTTAAGTCATTTAGCATGTGTGTATTACACGCTAACTGGTCACCTCATTGACCCGACGTGAGCTCTGAATAAACAGAGGCTTCGCTGGACATACCTGTAGGTGTTGAAAGGATAGCTAAGTGTAACTGACTTTCACACAGGTCACATTCTGTTGTTATAAAATCAGGGTTGTTATTTTGAAGTAGTATGAATTTTACAATGTTCTTGAGATCTAATTTAAGGAAACAGTTCCTATGTATGTGACCTTTAAGAAAGTTTGCTTGACCATCATCTTAAGTTCACATTCCATAAAGAGGTGTTAGTCACTCTGCTAACCATCAGCTCAGCATTAGTCATGTGAAAGGATACAATAAGGAACTTTACAATTAGATGATAAATGAGTCTCTCTTAAACTATATATAGTGGATGTGTGTGTGTTGAATGCTATCTCCTAGAGATAAAGATTGACAGATTCAAAATCTCCTCACACCTTTTACTTCATCTAAATGTAAGTATAAATATTCAAATATGTGTCTCAATAAAGTGTTAATGAAAGACCAGCATAAATAATGTGACCCTGTTGACTGAAGCCCGCCAAAAAACAAAACAACCACGTCTGACCTACTTCCTGGTCAGCTCTATCCAGGGAACGTGCTTATCATAAAGGCGCGAATAGCACTGTCCACTTGGCTATTCATCTTTCTGGTGTAACATATATTTGTGTGTGTTGAAAACAAGATTTACAATGTTTACAATATAAATTTAATCAAACTCCTCCTGGAATTAATGATGTAAGATTTATAATATGTATAAAAGATACGAGGTGTACTCTCTTGTACAGATGTATTCATAAAGAATAACTAGTGAGCAAATACAAACAAAACTTTTGAATGAAAGATAATCCCTCTGTATTTATTTTAAGGATTTAAATATTTTGTATATTGAAGTAACGCCGACTTTTACCTAATTGAATATATAAGTATCAAATAAATATCAAAATAATCAAAATATAAATATGAGAGATCATCTCCCACAGATTTAATACATAAACACCCTTATAAACATCCCGCTGCAACCCATAAAAAGACACCTCTAAATATCAAAACTATTACAATCAAAAGTGATTAGGTAATGAGTGAAAAAAAGATAAGAATTATAATAGTCGAAAGTGAAATGTACACATGAGAGCATGAATGAATGAATATGTTCAAGTGTCTGAGTAAATACCAATTATAATATATTTTTTCATGTTTAAATGGTGGTACTATCAAAGATGAGATATGTTAATGTGAACATGGCATCACAAATTATTATTGAAAATATCTTAGTGGAATGAATGTGCAAAATTATAAAAAATATCAAAACTATTATAATCAAAAGTGATTATGTAATGATTGAAAAAAGATAAGAATGATAATAGTCGAAAATGAAATTTACACATTGAAGCATGAACTAAGAATTAAGATAAACTTAAATCATTTAGAACTGCGTTAAACTTTGTATACAATCCTATCTTTCTGTTAGGTTATAATTGAAATGAAGTTTATAAAACACCTTTTAATTTTGTGAGTACATAATACACTTAAGGTCTTATGTCTTTAGTTATTCTTAAAATATATGAAATAAAATGTTAAATTTTCTATCATTCCAGGTTGTCATTGAAGTGATCTTTGATGAATATCATTGAGAGTCATGAAAGGATGAATCAATAATTTAAAAGAATTATCAGAACCCATATGAAATTCTACATTAAAAGATATATTGTCTTCTGGCTAAATGGCATTTGCTTTAAATCATTCATTTGAATTTTTCATGAATTGATAATAATTTATTCATATTATGATTAAAGGATACAGAAACCTTTTGTTTCAGTCAGATTAATGTGAACTTGGCATCACAAATTATAATTGAAAATATTCTTATTGGAATGAGTGTGCAAGATTACAAATGTGATAAAATATATAACATTATTATTGATAATAAACTGACGAGAATGAAATGTTCGAATCATTGATTGAGTTAAAGATTCATAATAAAAGTTTGAATAGTGATCATATTAGATAAAGGAGCAAAACAGGAGCATAACAGGAGCATAATAACAGAAAGATAGGATTATATATTTATATAGTTAAATGCCGTTCTTAATGATTTATGTTTATCTTAATTCTTATTCTTTAACGTCTGTTTATAAAGGTGTTTATGTATTAAAGGGGCAGTAGCACGTTTTTAGGGGGAATATAAGTTGATGTCAGGAAATTGAAAATAAATGATTCTAATTGAAAGGTAAAGTTATCAAACTAAACGACGCAATAATATATCCAATATAAAGTGTAAAGTTAAACCATGCGATTCTTTTTTCTTATAAAAACGAATAAAAGGTGTTCACACAAAAATGGCGGCCAATGGACTTTATGTCAATCTTTATATATCGTTCTCTGACTATGGATGATTGGTTTGTATTATGAGATTTTTGACGCTATTAAAGTAATACATTTATCATTTACTTACAATTATCAGTGAACAATTTGAAATATAAAATTCTCAAAAAACGTGCTACTGCCCCTTTAAACCTGTGGGGATGATCTCTCATATTTATATTTTGATTATTATGATTTATTTGATACTAATATATTCAATTGCGGGCTTCAATCAACAGTCACAATTTTTTTATGTGGGATATGTTTTAATGCAGTTTTCATCCTAATATAATTTATATGCTTTTTATATTCCATTGTTTCATGTTCACATGTACTTTAATTCAATGATTCCTGTTTTATCAATCTATATTTTACAATCACTATTCATTTAATTCATATTGCGTTATTAATAATTTTCCATCATATATCATTAAATATTATCAAACTTATATTGATAATCACCGGCTCTACCTTCAGCTCTTCTTCCATCTCTTCAATGTCAGGTGTGCGTCCACCTTCCATTGTTTCATGTTCACAAAGCTAGAGACACAGTGCAGGACGTGACTTCTCACAATAGAGAGAGAGAGAGGGGTTCAGTGTTAGCTTGTCCGTCTAAACCTTGTGGAATATAACACCTTGCTCACACAGTATAGTTATATTAAACACGTTTTAATGTAATCATTCAACTTTTATATCATTTAAATAGTTAATTAAATGACTCATGTTTTATCAATCTATATTTTACAATCAATATTTATTATATTCATATTGCGTTATTGATTATTGTTATTATATTATCAAATTAATATTCATAATTACCTGCTCTACTTCCGGCTCTCCAAACCCCTTCAAAATCCATCCTATATACTACTTATATATACAATTAAATCAGCCAAATGTTGATATTGAACTGAGTGATAGTGGAAATTCCCTCCACATTAAGTGTTGACAGTGAAATCACAGCATTCTGCAAACCATTCAGCTGCGTATCTTGTAGGACAATCTGAAGACCATAATGTAAGACATTGGAAAACATTATTCTGCGCATCATGTATAACTAACTCCAAAACATTATTTTGCGCATCATGTATGATTATCTTCAGAACACTATATATATGCTGCGCATCGTAAAAGATAATCTTCAAAATATTATGCTGCGCATCATGTATGACTATTTTAGAAACATTATGCTGCGCATCATGTATGACTATCTTCAAAATATTATGCTGCGCATCATGTATTACTATCTTCAAAACATTATGCTGCGCATCATGAAAGATAATCTTCAGAACATTATGCTGCGCATCGTGTAAGACAATCTGCAGATCATTCTGCTGCGCATTGTGTAAACAGCCTGAAGAACATTTTGATGCGCACTGTGTAGGACGACATTGAAGAAATGAAGATTGAAGAACAAATACGAAACGTTGGATCGAAGTCCTTTCATAATAGCAGTTCACGGAAACTATTCTCCCGGAAGAAAGTATAGCAACAATAACTTTTTCTTTATTTTAGTTACATTTTCTACTACCCTTATACACTTTAAAGAGTTTTTAATTTATAAAATCAAACTCCTTTGACACATGTTTCACAAAAACTGAATCGAACAAACTGCTTCACAGACAATCTAGAGACTTGTAAATGTAAGTAAATATGGGGACAATTTTGTTGCGACATTTCGGTTCATTTTGGAGACATGAAATGATTACTTTATGTATCATCAGCTATCATTCTCGGTCAAAAATTATCGAAATTCATTAAGACTAACCAACACTAAACATTTTGTACTGCGTACATGAAAGAGAATCTAAAAAACATTTTGCTGCGCATCATGTGTGACTATCTTCAGAATATAATGCTGCGCATCGTTAAAGATAATCTGAAAACATTATGCTGTGTATCATGTATGACTTTCTTCAGAACATTATGCTGCGCATTGACGAAGTACATCTGAAAAACATGACTGTCTTCAATACACTATGCTGCGCATCGTGAAAGATAAACTGAAAAACATTATGCTGCGCATCATGTGTGACTTTCTTCAGAACATTATGCTGCGCATTGTCGAAGATAATCTGAAACATTATGCTGCGCATCATGTGTGACTTTCTTCAGAACATTATGCTGCGCATTGTCGAAGATAATCTGAAACATTATGCTGCGCATCATGTATGACTATCGTCAGAACATTATGCTGCGCATCGTGAAAGTTAATCTGAAAAACATGACTGTCTTCAGAACACTATGCTGCGCATCGTGAAAGATATACTGAAAAACATTATGCTGCGCATCATGTGTGACTATCTTCACAACATTATGCTGCGCATCGTGGTAGATAATCTGAAAACATTATGCTGCGCATCGTGTAAGACAGACAATCTGCAGATCATTCTGCTGTGCATTGTGTAAACAGCCTGAAGAACATTTTGATGCGCACTGTGAAGGACAATTTGAAGACCGTTCTCAGGTTTGTTATGCATGTGTATATGAACCAAAACATTATCTAGATATTTTGTAACCAATGCAAGGATTTATACAGGACCTTGAATTGCGTCAAAGGCCACAAAGGCCACAAGGAGCATCGGGGGATATATTGCACACAAAAAAAGATTTTCCTTCATAACTGTTTTTTTTCAATTATCTGTTCTTCTTTGTCAGCAATGATATACATAAAGTCACTTAACGCATAGAAGTGGATCACTAATGCGATAAGCATTTATTTCGCATCTTTTACTACCTTTGATTCAAGAATGCCCTTTGAGGAGACGGAATGGTTAACAAATTAACTTTCGTACAATTTTGACCCGAGAGAAAAATTACTCATTATTCAAGAGAGCCCTCTTAAAGGGGCAGTAGCACGTTTTTAGGGGGAATATAAGGTGATGTCAGGAAAATGAAAATTAATGATTCGAATTGAAAGACAATGTATTTAAACTAAATGAAACAGTAATAATTCAAATATATAACGTAAAGTTTAGACATGCGATTCCTTTTCTTACACAAAATGAATTAAAGGTGTTCACAAAAAATGGCCGCCAATGGATTTTATGTGAATCTTCATACTTTGTCCTCTGACTATGGGTGATTGGCTTGGGTAATGAGATTTTTTACACTGTCAAAATAATACATTTAGCATTTACTTACAATTATAAGTGAAATATTTATAATTTAAAATTATCAAAAAACGTGCTACTGCCCCTTTAATGGACAGAATGGTTAACAAAATATCAATCGTACAATGCTAGCCCTAGAGAAACATATATCCTTATTATCATATATATCATAATTTAAAGGGGCAGAACTAACAATCGTAAAATGTTAGCACTCGAGAAGAAAACTCTTAATTCAAGAGTGGCTCTGAGGAGACAGAATGGTTAACAAATGAACAATTGTAATATTCCAGTCCCGGAGTGCTACAGGGAATCTAGAGGGAGAGAATACCGGGGAAAGATGAACATGACTATTGACGGGACCCCGTGCCAGGAGTGGAATTCCTCAACTCCGCACCCTCACAACTTCAGGGACGTGACCATGTTTCCAGACTCCAGTCTCAGTGATCTTGGCAACTACTGTAGGAATCCTAATGATCGTACTCGCCCCTGGTGCTTTACAACTGATCCTGATCAAGAGTGGCAATATTGTCCACTTCTCCCCTGCAGTAAGTAACGGTGAATTCGTTAAGCCTTGATGACCAAGGGTTAGCCCTTCTTCGTGGCTTTGTATCAAAAAGGAGTCATTATGGTTCAGCTTAATTTAGCTATATTTGCATTAAAAAAATGGAAAGCCTCAAGGCAAACCGAAATAATGGTACATGGTATTGAACCAAAACGTGATCTAGATATTTCAAAACCAATACAACGATTTGTACAGGAGCTTGAAATGCGCCCAGGCCTTCAAGGCCCCGGGAAGTATCAGGTTGAACCCCTACCACAAATATAGCATTTTCCTGAATGGATGGCATAATATATTATAAAACATGTCAAAAATGGAAAGCCTCAAGGCCAACCGAAATAATGGTACATTATTTCGAAAAAAATCGAAATGCTGTTTCTACCCTCCATTGGCAGAGCTATTTTGCTATGTCTCCCAGGCTGATTTTGATCAAATATTATTACCGATGTTTGTTTCTTTTTATAAGTTGGATAAAGTATGACCCGTTGGCATTATTGACGAGTAAGCCCTTCTCCTTTGAGGCATGCCCTTTGATCTCTCGGCCTGTAGAAATTTCCCGCCTGAACCCAACAAAGTTCTAGAAGAAATGGTGTGGAACAAATCAATTTAAATCTCATGTCCATCCGTGAACAGCAACCTCCTTTGGTCTAATATCAGAACATTGTGCCTAAGATTAAGTCATGGGGTATCAATTTTAAAAACATTTTTATCATGAACTGAGTGGTCATCACCAAATTGTGATGACAAAAATTGCAGTTAACTGAAAATGAACAGAAAAATTCTGAACTAGTTTTATACGCCACTGACAAACACTTGTGAATGAAACACAATGATGTCTCATTACTATTTGCAAATTGCTTTGTTTTCCAGATAGCTTTTGCAAGTTTGATGAGGTGGGGACGGCTTATACTGGTCCAATCGCTAAAACAGCTACGGGTGAAACCTGTAAACACTGGACCTCTCCGGAACTGCCCTTTAAACAGAAGAATCATCGCTCCAAAAAGTCAAACGATCAGAACTACTGTAGGAATCCACTAGCATCCCAGAGCCAACCCTGGTGCTTCACTTCACCGGACGGAAGTCAATATGGCTTGTGCACCATTCCAATCTGTCGTGAGTGTTTATGTTAATAAAAGATGTTTGCCTGCTGGATTTTGCCAAATGGCTCTAGGCCCGAGGGCAAACATTCTCGCATGAAAGTAATTTTTTGATTTAAACATGAAATAACAATCTAGAATGACAAATATGTTGTGTGTAGGGTAATATTAAAGGTTTAAAATGGCAGTAGCTGTCGGTCTGATCCGAATCTTCGTCCCCCTTTGTCAGAGCAAGCCTCCACATTTACATTTACAAATTTTTGAACTAACATTGATATTTTCATTGCAGCAAGTACGTCTGATCTAAGGCATGTCAATTGGATAATCGATGCAACGTCCGAGAGCCTTGAAATGGACTACTGTGCTGTATGGAGCAGAAATCATCACTTTAATAACCCACAGGACACTAGTTTCTTTGTATACCCCGATTGGCTAAACCCAGTAAAAGTGTGTCAAGCAGGGAAGATGTTTAACACCACCTTCATTTGTTATAAGCTTGAGGGAACTTCGCCTGAATGGATATCAGGCACGATAGACTGCGGTAGGTGTCCTTGATACAAGTTACTGTATATACTGGAATCTCTGTATGCTAGCTTTGTGGCAAATGTATTTTCTTGGGAAATATGAGACTAATTTATTTATTTTTATTCTTTATATTTTAAAATTTAATACAGAAAAGAGACATGTAAGATTAACAATTCCGGAGATAACACGTTTATACAGCCTACACAAGATTTGATGAATAGG
Organism: Steromphala cineraria; assembly: GCA_916613615.1. Taxonomy (NCBI): domain Eukaryota; kingdom Metazoa; phylum Mollusca; class Gastropoda; order Trochida; family Trochidae; genus Steromphala; species Steromphala cineraria. The sequence continues at coordinate 13,127,561 of OU744730.1, forward strand.
CAATTTTATATTCAAAGTTAATTCTGACATTAGGTGGAAAATAGTTGATAGTAAAAACTGATCTAATAATTCAGACTAGATTATGATAAATTGACCAGAAATTCATAAAGCTGTGTACATTTATGTACAACCCTCGCTCTCGCTCGGGTAATACAAGAATTCACACTCGTTTCGTAAAAGTCACATGACACACTTCCTCTGATAATAAACTCTATATATGTGTGAATAGTAACAGACAACTATGAATTATATATTAATTGTAACTTAGTATGAAAGTTATTGGCAAGTGGTCATGTATCTTTATGTCATATTGTGACTTTAATCTGATGTTATGCATAAGTCCTCTGAGACATATAAAGTAAAGATTATGTAATTAAATTGACACCTTGAAAAAACGACATTGGATTTCGAGTCATAAATGTTGTTCCAACAGTAAACTGTGGTGCACCGCCCCCCGTTTCCAACACGAGTATTGAGTACACGACAACATTCCTTCATTCCATCGCCACATACAACTGTTTACCTGAATACAACCTCGTTTCCGGTTCAAACACAGCTTCCTGTCTGCGCAATGGCAACTGGTCCGTCTCAGACGCTCTGTGTCTCAGTGAGTATAGAGGATGTTAACAGAGTTTGCTTTTTGTTCTCAGAACATACAAAAGCACTTGTGCATTTGGATCGTTTCCCTCACTCTCTGTCTGTCTGTCTGTGTATAGAGTAGAGAATAGTGTCAGAGTTTGCTTTCAATTCGTTTCTTTTGGGTTAATTCTAATTTAAATAAGATTATACAAAACCACATACTTGTATATTGATCGGTTGTTTTGGACTGGGAAACGACACTGTCACATTTTTGTATGGGCGCTGGCTATGCTTATGACATAAAACCATATATCTAATGAAATTGTAACTTCATGTATCAACTAGATTAGCGTTTGCGGGATACCGCAAAAGCAGAGCAGCCCCGGAACTTTGGGATTCGCCTTACCCTGTTCCGCCTTTTACAGGCCTCACCAAATTGGGAATTTTCTCGTGACCTTGACCTTTGACACTCAAGGTCACACAATCAATGAACACATTTCATTGAGTATAACATTATTGTAATGAAATAAAGTGTTAAAAATTAAATTAATCCATTTTCTCCATATATGTTGACCTTGCTGTAACCTTGACCTTCGACAGTTAGACTAACTTAGTACCCAAAACTTTTTGAAAATGTTGTTCTTCTCAAGAGATAATATATACAAAATCTAAACTTCATAGCACAAAAACTTTTCAAGTTATTGTGTTTACAAGGAATTGCAATAACTCATATCTCATGACCTTGACCTTTGACCTTCAAGGTCACACAATAATTGAACACTTTTTATTGAGTATAACAATCATGTATTGATTAAAAGTGATCATAGTTAAAATTAAGCATTTTCGCTAAACCATGCTTAAGTCATGACCTTGCTGTGACCTTGACCTTTGACAGATTGTAGCCGAAACCTTTTCAATTTTTTTTACTTTTCCAAGGATGATATATACCAAGTTAGAGCTTCATAGCACAAAAACTTTTCAAGTAACCGTGTTTACAAAGAATTTTGTGGTGATTTTATAACTCGTGACCTTGACCTTTGAACTTGAAAGTGAACATGTCATAATGATTCCCTGGAAGTATTAACATATAGATATTTCATGAGTTCTGAAAAGCTAAATGGGATAAAGTTATACCCCAATTTAGTGCATTTTGTAATAACTCATATCTCATGACCTTGACCTTTGACCTTCAAGGTCACACAATCATTGAACACTTTTTATTGAGTATAACAATCATGTATTGATTAAAAGTGTTCATAGTTAAAATAAAGCATTTTCGCTAAAACATGCTTACGTCATGACCTTGCTGTTATCTTGACCTTTGACGGATTGTAGCCAAAACCTTTTCAATTTTTTTTACTTTTCCAAGGATGATATATACCAAGTTAGAGCTTCATAGCACAAAAACTTTTCAAGTTATCGCGTTTACAAGGAATTCTTAGAGTGAATACATAGCTCGTGACCTTGACCTTTGACCTTGAAAGTGAACGTGTCAAAATCGTTCCCCCGAGGTATGAGTAGTAAGGTATGCGGCGGCGGCGGCGATGGAAACTTCACAAAAACTGATAGCAGCCCCGTCCTTAGAAGGCGCTGCTAATTAGAAAGGGCATGACGAGGAGTTTTTAAGGTTGCTTTCAAATTGAGGATTTGCATCGGCAGAGCTATGGATTCTCCCATCCCCAGGCTGTTAGACAAACGACCCGGCGACACCTGTTATGTGATGGAAGACACTGACTCTATTGTCAGAACATATTACACATACACATACACACAATATATAAATCATAAGACAATAACCGTAACATATAAAACATGACCAAACCCCTAAACAGTCAAAACTACAATGTACATTACAAACATCACATCAAAATAACATCATATTTACACACAATATACAAATCATACACTATACATTGTGACATGTATAACTATTAACTACAATCTAGTAATTATGAACACACACAATTTTCAACTTCCATAAGTATACATTCCATATTGAATATCCTTCACTCAAAAGCATTCATATGGCAACTTATATATTAGTATGTCAAAGTATTAGACACAGAGTACAGTAGGAAGAGCATTAGGAATTCCTGTTTTAAGCGACGGACAAAAACTGACCTTATGATCTCAATTAATCAGATCTATATATATACCGATCACAGGTGAGCAATCTGCAGCTATCCAAGAAGCTACATGTAGTAATTCATTATCAAATACTACGCATCTGGCCTCGACAGATATCTATCATTAAACGTCCCGTTATTCAATGTCTTATTCAATTCTCTCCACTCATACATATAGGAAGGATGTTACACCAGTGATAGGTGACAGCGTTCTGAATGAACTCAGATTTTGTATATTATTATGTTCCATGTGAACGGGATATTTTAGTCCTGCTTAACCAGTACGTAGCAAACTATACAATAAAATATTGTCCTATCATTTCGGAAAAAAAAACATGTTAATATTTCTGTCCACAGTTAACTGCATGGACCCCCCTGATGTTAAACATGCTACACCCACTGTGGACTCGACACTGGCAGGGAATGAAGCTGTCTACACGTGTGTGAATGGTACAAGACACGTGTCCGGATCAGACTCAGTCTCGTGTCTGGCAACAGGAAATTGGTCACCTCCCGATTTTATCTGTACAGGTTCGTTCCACAAACAAAAGATCTTTTCCGTATAGGGCAAAGCATGCCTACTCGACTTTTTGGCAGAAACAGTTATACATGAGGCATAAGGACATGAGGTTTTGTTATGATAACCCTGTTGAGTCATCGCGTTGCACTGCAACCATTATACGTCCAGTAAATGATACCTTGTAAGGTTAACAACAAGTGTTTGCCACTAACGTGGCAATGTCCCCCGCCCTATATATTTCAAAATAATTGTCACTTTAAGCAAATGTATTATTCCCATTGACATTGAGCGCATTGGTTCAAGATATATGGCTTTAACAAGAGTGTTGACCTTGAAAATAAAGTCAAGGTCATCCAAACTGACTGGTGTTTGATGTAGGCTGTGACCAAATTTGGTGCAGCAGTTCTAGAGATATTGCTTGAACAAGAATGTCAAAAGTGGTCAAAGTGCCGTGGTGACATTGAAGTTAAGGTCAAGGTCACCAAAACTGAGTGGTGTCTGTGTAACCTCCCAATGTAGGATGTGACCACATTTACATTTTCACGACATTTGATGCAAAGTTCATAAGATATAAGATGTTTCAAAAATGTTTAAAGTGAAGTGGTGACCTTGGAAATTAAGGTCAAGGTCACCCAAAGTGACTGGTGTCTGTGAAGTCCCCCAAAGTAGGTTGCACCCAAATATGAAGATTTTTTGTGAAAAGGTTCATGAGATATCGCCTTAACAAGAGTTTTAAAATTGGTCAAATTGCCGTGGTGACCTTGAAAATAAAGTCAAGGTCACCCAACAGGACTGGTGTCTGCGTAATCCCCCAATGTAGGCTGTGACTAAATCTGAAGACATTTGGTCCAACGGTTCATAAGATATTGCGTTAAGAAGAGTTTCAAAATCGGTCAAAGTGGCGTGGTGACCTTGAAAATAAAGTCAAGGTCACCCAAAGTGACTGGTGTCTTTGAATCCCCCAATGTAGGCTGTGGCCAAATTTGAAGACATTTGGTCCAACGATTCATTAGATATCGCATTAACAAGAGTTTTAAAATTGGTCAAATTGCCGTGGTGACCTTGAAAATAAAGACAAGGTCACCCAACATGGCTGGTGTCTGCGTAATCCCCCAATGTAGGCTGTGACTAAATCTGAAGACATTTGGTCCAACGGTTCATAAGATATTGCGTTAAAAAGAGTTTCAAAATCGGTCAAAGTGGCGTGGTGGCCTTGAAAATAAAGTCAAGGTCACCCAAAGTGACTGGTGTCTTTGAATCCCCCAATGTAGGCTGTGGCCAAATTTGAAGACATTTGGTCCAACGATTCATAAGATATCGCATTAACAAGAGTTTCAAAATCGGTCAAAATGCCGTTGTGACCTTGAAAATAAAGTCAAGGTCACCCAAAGTGACTGGTGTCTGCGTAATCCCCCAATGTAGTCTGTGACCAAATTTTAAGACATTTGGTCTAACGGTTCATTAGATATCGCGTTAAAACGAGTTTCAAAATCGGTCAAAGTGCCGTGGTGACCTTAAAAATAAAGTCACGGTCACCCAAAGTGACTGGTGTCTTTGAATCCCCCAATGTAGGCTGTGGCCAAATTTTTAAGACATTTGGTCTAACGGTTTATTAGATATCGCGTTAAAACGAGTTTCAAAATCGGTCAAAGTGCCGTTGTGACCTTGAAAATAAAGTCAAGGTCACCCAAAGTGACTGGTGTCTGCGTAATCCCCCAATGTAGTCTGTGACCAAATTTTAAGACATTTGGTCTAACGGTTCATTAGATATCGCGTTAAAACGAGTTTCAAAATCGGTCAAAGTGCCGTGGTGACCTTAAAAATAAAGTCACGGTCACCCAAAGTGACTGGTGTCTTTGAATCCCCCAATGTAGGCTGTGGCCAAATTTTAAGACATTTGGTCTAACGGTTTATTAGATATCGCGTTAAAACGAGTTTCAAAATCGGTCAAAGTGCCGTTGTGACCTTGAAAATAAAGTCAAGATCAGCCAAAGTGACTGGTGTCTTTGAATCCCCCAATGTAGGCTGTGGCCAAATTTGAAGACATTTGGTCCAACGGTTCATTAGATATCGCGTTAACAAGAGTTTCAAAATCGGTCAAAGTGCCGTTGTGACCTTGAAAATAAAGTCAAGGTCACCCAAAGTGACTGGTGTCTGCGTTATCCCCCAATGTAGGCTATGACAAAATTTTAAGACATTTGGTCTAACGGTTCATTAGATATCGCGTTAACAAGAATCCAGAAAATTGTATCCTTTCCGTTTCCCAACTAGTCACTCATATCTTTATTGCAGTTTACTGCGGTCCTCCCCCGTCTGTAAACAACACGTCAGTCTCAAACTCCACCGATTTGGAGGGAGCACGTGTCATCTTCACATGTCTGGATGGATTCACGCACGTGTCGGGCTCAGACAACAGCATGTGTTTGAGCTCAGGGAACTGGACTGAGCCGCAGATATACTGTGAAGGTAGGTTAAAATATTTTGATTAACTTGAACAGATATATGCTTTTGCTTCTTGACCCATCTCACAGTCTCGTCCTCAGTTTAGATAAAATGAAAATGTTTGAGCACAATACTATATATGTTGTCATGATAAACCGATAAGAAGAATTCCATCACTGAGTCACTTGAATGTATACTAAATTATTTGATGGACTTCACATTATTTTCAAGGTCACAGCAGAACTTTTGATGTATCATCAATTTACCTGCATGTTAAGCTTGTTAGTGTGATATCTCAAGAGTCATTCACTGGAGTTTTTTTTATTAATCTATTTCAGGAAGACACCGGGCCAATTTAGTTTTGGTGACTTTCACATTATTTTCAAGTCACAGTGAAGCCAACATGCATTTAAAGCTTATTATAAGGCTGATCTGTTAAGAACTGTTCTCTATATTCTCTTCTCTTTTTTGCACAAGGCTTCTTATTTGGAAGACCCAGGGGCCAGTCAATTTGTTGTGGTCTAAATGACATCTAGTAGCATGACAAGTGTAGACAAGTGTTTCTATGTATACAGTATGCATTTTGTGAACATCAATTTGCGGTGGGGGATCTTGTCACCTTTGTGACAAATACTTGTTTTTAAATGATCTCAGTCAGTCCAATAAGGTCACTTTATAAATAAGTCCTTTGTAAACTAAACTGCATGAAGCTGTCACTGTTGCTAGAAATCCCTCGCAGAACGGTTACCTGCTTGCATACGATGTCATACGATGTCAATCAGAATCATGCTCAATAGGATTAAAATCAGGACACAAAGCCGGCCAAGTATTCCTACCACAGCATACAATCAGACAAGGGTATTCGCTACCTTGAGGGACGTGCTAAATCATCAGTATCACACTGGCCTGCGTACAGGAATGTTAGTTTCAACCTTAGCACCTTCTCCTGGGTTTTCAATTCATCTGTCAAATTGTGTTGAAATCAAGTCAAGCGGAAACAATTGGAAGGGTGATCTTCAGGGCAAAACCTGTATTTCATGCCTCGATACTTGACGATCTTTTACTTTTGAACATTCTTTTGGATGGCCTCAGCTTTCAATTATCTCTTGCCTTGTACCACATCAGCAGTTGTCTTTTATTTTTTATTTCATTTGTAATAAATGGATGTCTGGTTACTCTCAAAGAAGTAGCTTTTTATCATATTCCTTATGTCTTTGTTCTCAATAAATTACTTTCTAGCTTAATCCTCTTCATGGTTGGTGCACATAAGGCAAAGATCTCCAATACGGCAATCTGAGCCAAGTGCTGTATCTGACTCGAGGTCAATCCCTTTTCCTTCATTTTGATCTCCACAGATCATCTTCAAATTTCCCTTGGCCTTCCTTGGTTTCTCTTCCCTTGTGGTGTCAATATAATTGCAATTTGTGGAAGGGCACTTGGAAAATGGGATGGTACGTGTCTGCATGTATAGCTCATCATTGGAGATGTTAATTGGCAAATAAATATCTAGTATTCTGTGAAGGCATCTAGTTTGGTATACATCAAGTTATTGCTGATGTTTTTTGTTACTTTCATGGATTCTGCACCTGGGGCCTGACTTCAAGGATGGTACTTTTTAAGATTTACAGCTTGGTCTTCATTCTGTTCCTTTTTGACTTCCAGATAATGGGTAGTGTTTCATTTCTTTATACATCTGCCTAAGAATTTCAATTGCCAGTGATTTTTCTTCCTAGGTAGGTGAACTCTTGGACTTCTTCGAAGAGATATCCATTAAAGAGTCATCGATTCTGTGGTCTTGCCATTGGTTTACATAAGCTTGGACTTGTTTGCGTTGATCTGGCTTCCTATCTTAGCAAGTTTTTCCTTAATTTTGTTAAAGCGATGGGCTAGTAAGGTGATGTTGTCAGCAAGGTCAAGGTCTTCTGGGCTTGTCAAACACCTGTTGTTAGTCTTAGTTCATCACTCATGACTGGATCAAGATATACCTCTTGCACTGAAGTTTGTGTACAGCATCATGATAAGTATGATTACCTTATCAGGGATTCCATACTGTTCAAGAATTCTCAAAAGAACTGTTCTGTTGACACTGTCAGATGCCTTGGAGAAGTCTATGAAGTTGGCGTTGAAGGTTGCGTTCCATTCGTTGCTCTGTTCAATGATCTGCCTCAGTTTCAATATCTGTTTGTACATGATCCTCCTTTCCTAAAGCCTGCTTGCTCTTTGCACAGAAGGGGATCCACTATTGTTGACAGTCTATTGATGATCACTAGGTTTTGGATTTTGTAGTTGAGAGCATCATAATCCCTCTCCAGTTGTCACAGTTGGTAAGGTCGCCTTTCTTTGATAGCTTCTCGATAAGCCCTGTTTTCCATGCGCCTGGCTGTCCTTCGGATTCCCATATGCTCCCTAAAGTGTTTGTCAGCAGTTCTAGTGTAAGGTTTTCTTCTTCTTTGAACATTCCTACATAGATCTGGTCCCCTCCTGGTGATATCCCATTCCTTAATGATTGAATTGCTCTTCGGACTTCATTAATAGAGGGGGATCGGTGTTAATGTCCTGGGTATCAGTTTTTTGTAAAATGTTGGCTCCCATTTCTTGATCTTCTCTAAAACATTCTAAAAGTATGTCTCCCCCCGAAGGGTCGGGAGACATATTGGTTTTAGCTGAGTTCCCGTCGGCGTTGGCGTCGGCATTGGCGTTCCCATTTCGTTTCCGGAGCAGATCTCTAAAACTTTGTGACCGATCATCACCAAACTTCGTATATTGTCTCTCCATATCATGTAGATGTGCCTTTTGGAGGTTATAGATTTGTTTTAAAAAATTATTTTTATTTCCATGGCAACAATTATGACTTAGTTTTTTTCAAGGGTAGTGTTCGTTTCAGGAGCAGATCTCTAAAACTTTGTGACCGATCATCACCAAAATTGGTATACTGTCTCTCCATATCATGTAGATGTGCCTTTTGGAGGTTATAAATTTTGTTAAATTTTTTTTTTTTTATTTCCATGGCAACAATTATGACTTAGTCTTTTTCAAGGGTAGTGTTCGTTTCCGGAGCAGATCTCTAAAACTTTGTGACCGATCATCACCTAACTTGGTATACTGTCTCTCCATATCATTTTACTGTGCCTTTTGGAGGTTATAGATTTTTAAATTTTTTTATTTTTTTTATTTCCATGGCAACAATGAATACTTAGTCTTTTTCAAGGGTAGTGTTCGTTTCCGGAGCAGATCTCTAAAACTTTGTGACCGATCATCACCTAACTTGGTATAATGTCTCTCCATATCATGTAGATGTGCCTTTTGGAGGTTATAGATTTTAAAAAAAATATTATTTTTATTTCCACGGCAACAATTATGACTTAGTCTTTTCAAGGGTAGTGTTCGTTTCCGGAGCAGATCTCTAAAACTATGTAACCGATCATCGACAAACTTGGTATATTGTCTCTCCATATCATGTAGATGTGCCTTTTGGAAGTTTGAGATTTAAAACAAAATATTTTGTTTATTTCCATGCAATTTTGAATAATTTGATTGCTACAATTGTGGAGTTGAGGTTATTTATTCAAGTTGAATTATACAGAGAACATTAATGGTGCTTTATGATAGTATTGTTTAGAGGTTTGGAGCATTTGAGGAAGGGGGAGACATCTGTTTTTACGGGTAAAAACACTTTCTAGTTATTCTCATCAGCACTCTAGGATGCCCCTCTCTATTGTTATTGCTTTTGATATTGAAAACTAATGGCAGAAGTTTCTCTCTATATTACTCTTGGAATCCCCAAAGAGAAGTTTCGGCCTATGATATTTGTTTTAAGCATATCCTGGTATTTCGAACGACCAATTGACAGAGCTGTAGCACATTTATACCCACGTGACCATGTGGGTGGTACGAAACAATTGGCAAGTTTTAATTTGGACATTTCAAAAATATATTGATGAGCGTTTACACCCTTAATAACTATCAATTTTGCATATGCATGTGAGCTTTTTTGTAGTTATTCGGTGTATTTTTTTGCATTCCACATTCGGAAACGACATTCCATTTTTGTATCAACCTGGAATTTGGTTTGTTCTTTCCACTTTTCTATTACTTGCCAGGTGTCTCCCTTATTTATTCTTCCTAATTCTTCTTTTTGGTCACAGAAGATCCTTCTTGTCTGCATCAACACTGAGTTAAACTCTTGCAGTTCAACATTGTCTTGCTTTTGAAGTATGGAGAATCTTTTCTTTACTTCTATTTGAAACGTTTAAAGGTTATCTTCAAGGAAGGACCTTTCAACCCATCTTTATTGATTTCTTGTGCCCTCTGTGGTCTCCTCTGCCTTTGTTTCAGTTTGACATTTACCATAACCAATGTATGGTCGTTTTAAACATCTGCTCAAAGCCTTGCAACAACATCCTGTAGACTGTTTTTTCCAATCTTTAGTTGATGATGTGGTCAATTTGATTTTCAATGCGACCATCAAGTGTAATGCAGGAAGTCTTGAGGATATGCTTGTGTAAACAATGTTCCCCTAAAAATTAGATTATTTTCTTGGCAGAACGTGGATAGTCTCTCGCCGTTTTAGTTTGGCGTCCCTGTTCCCTGTCTTCCCATGATGTTTCCCCTACCTCTGTTCTCTGAGCCTATCTTTGCATCGAAGTCTCTCATGATGAGTAACATATCATAAACTGGTGTTTTGTCAACTTCTATCTGGAGGCTGTCATAGAAGGCCTCTTTCTCTTCACACCCATTTACTCAATCGGCTACATGTATTTAACAAACAATAATGTTTCAATTAAATATCTAATTCATTGAACTAAAATCTTCTTTTCTTAAAAAGGAATTACTTTATTACTGAAGTTAAATATTTTTTTAATCACATCTCCTCAGTGAATTGTGGAGACCCGCCTCAAGTGGAGCATGCTGTCGTCTCACGGAACAGCAGCTATCTGAACAGCACGTGCGTGTATTCCTGCGCGGAGGGGTACGGACTCTCATCCGGGTCACCAGTTAGCACATGTCGATCCGACGGCAGATGGGAACCACCTGCATTCACATGTTTAAGTGAGTGAAAGTCATATTTGGTTACCTGGGGCTGTCTGTTCCAATTCTTTAATCATAATACCCCTACGGACTTTCATACTGAATATGTATCACAATCATTCACTCGGGTTGCATCATTTTTGCACATAGTTTTTCACACATACGATGAAATTTCTAGACCCAGAACGAACCAAATATCACTGACGTGTACATACAAGATTTCCCCCATGTACTTCCTTGTAAATCGAGGAGAGAGATCATTATTGGAATTGAAGTAGATCATTTGAATTTATCTATACAACAATACCTGGCCACGTGATATATTTTCTTAAATAGGCCTATGTTAACACATTTCGATAAGCCGATATGATGTTTAGATTTGGTTATGAGTTGAGTTGTTTGCATAGACAATATGATGTGATATGAGTTTATTGATAAATTGTAGTGATGCATTTTGTTGGCCATACTGTTTGCAGTCAGTCTACCAACTGTTACGCTCAATAGTCGAACGCTCTAATTAGCATCTGACCATGCGTAAGATTATACTAGATTTAGTCAAAACGAACACTTGGAGAGACCAAAACATAAATCATCGTTCTCTGTTGCTTTAGTGTATCTGATCTGTTGCATTATTCTATACACAGTAAACTGCACGAAGCCCCCTTTTGTGGAACACGCTACATCCACCGTGAACTCGACACTAGAAGGGCATCAAGCTGTCTACACGTGTGTGAATGGTACAAAACACCTGTCTGGTTCAGATTCCGTCACTTGTCTGGAAACAGGGAAATGGTCCACTGCCAATTTTGCCTGTACAGGTACGATTGAAAATTGTGTTTGAGTCACTGCTTTTCCTTTTTATTGAGTCTTGTGATGTCAGAAAATGATGGCAAAGATTCTTCATTGAACAGAAAAGTAGATTGAGTTCAATCCAGATATTTTCCATCTAGCATGAAATCCTCAAACGACATTCGTTATGTCATTCAAGAGCAGTGGCAATACTGTGTGTATATGTAAGGAAGCAGTGAAGTCGCAGATATTCGTTAAAATAGTGTTCAACCTTTGTTCTTATTTTTTAGAGTAATGTGTTTTTAAAACAAATTACACAAACTCTTAGTTCAGCCGTTTTTAACAAATAATTCTCTGCGTTTTTTTCCCATTTTTTGCAAACCTATTTGCATTGTTTTTTAAGGTGATTTCGGATAAAATAATGAATGTTTTGCAAATTGAAAATGGCTTCATATGTCCCAATATAGTCACTTGCAGCGCTTTAAGATATAAAAACATCTCCACCAATGATATATTTTAAGGAAATAAAATGAGACAATAGTGTAATTGTTGTGTTGAAAATATTCTCAGTTAAATTTATCATCGTCATTGCAGTACACTGCGATACTCCCCCGTCTGTTAACAACACGTCAGTCTCAAACTCCACCGAGCTGGTGGGAGCACGTGTCATCTACACGTGTCTGGATGGATTCAGCCACGTGTCAGGCTCAGACAACAGCACGTGTTTGAGCTCAGGCAACTGGACTGAAGCGGAGATCTACTGTGAAGGTACGTTAGAATCCTTTCAGGGAGTAATAAATAACTCTGGAATTGGGAAACAATCAATGTCAGGAAGCTAAATCGTAAAGTCAATAAAGAAATCTAAGAAAAAATAGATTCGCGAAATTGGGCAACCAACACGTTAAGAATTCAGCAAGGATGTGTAATATGCTCACCTTAAAATCTTTACCAACACTCTCAGACAAAAACACGATGCATTAACAAAAGGGTAATAATCAAACAGGTTTAATGTAGATTGTATACAGGACAACGATGGGCGAAAATCATCCAAACGCCATTTTGGAAACTTATCTCAAGCAATCAGAATGACAGTTACGAGTTGATAGTGTGTGAAAGGCTATATAAGTAGTATTCATGTTGATTTGCCTTCCGCAAATAAGTGATTTTCATTAAAAACAAGTATGGGCATTGAATATGTGAGATATTGTGAATACATTACAGAGATAGTGAAAACAACAGTGCAGCCTCCTCAGAACATCACAGACAAGTACGGCAGAGCGCGGTACGAGGTCTGTACATGCAGATGTAAGGTGAAGATGAAGCCAGTCCAAGATGCCGCTCAGGAGATAACCAAAAAACTGACCCTCGAGACGAAAGAGCTCTCTTCCTCTGTACAGAAGAAGACGAGTAAACCGGATAACCGTACTTCCTCTAAAGGGATGGCTGTGTTGGCGGGCTTTATGATGGCAGTGGTGGGCGGGGTGATTTTCATACCAGACTTGCTGTCAGTCGTCAAGTACTTCCAGAGGCGATAGCACGTTTTTTGAATATTTAATATTTAAAATTTTCACTGATAATTGTACGTTTATGCTAAATGTATTACTTTGATAGTGTCAAATATTTCATTACACAAATCAATCATCCATAGTCAGAGAACAAATTATAAAGATTAACATAAAGTCCATTGGCAACCAATTGAGTGAACACCTTTAAGCGTAAGCGGGGGTATATAGCGTTCATTCTTTCCGTCCGTCCGTCCGTCTGTCTGTCCGTCCCAAAACTTTGTGCGGAGCAGATCTCCAAAACTATGCATGCTAGCCTCATCAAACTTCATACACATGTCAACCATGATCCCTAGTTGTGCCTTTTGAGGGTTAGAACTATTTCTGAATTTTCATTTTTGCGGTTTCCATGGAAACGTGACTAAAAAGTGACTATTTGATGAAGTCGTTTTGTGCGGAGCATATCTCCAAAACTATGCATGCTAGCTTCATCAAACTTCATACAGATGTCAACAATGATCCCTAGTTGTGCCTTTTGAGGGTTAGAACTATTTCTAAATTTTCATTTTTGCGGGAAACATGACTAAAAAGTGACTCTTTGAGGAAGTCGTTTGGGCGGAGCATATCTCCAAAACTATGCATGCTAGCTTCATCAAACTTCATACAGATGTCAACAATGATCCCTAGTTATGCCTTTTGAGGGTTAGAACTATTTCTGAATTTTCATTTTTGCGGTTTCCATGGAAACGTGACTAAAAAGTGACTATTTGAGGAAGTCGTTTTGTGCGGAGCATATCTCCAAAACTATGCATGATAGCTTCATCAAACTTCATACAGATGTCAACCATGATCCCTAGATGTGCCTTTTGAGGGTTAGACCATCACATTCTTTAATTTTTTTGCAGTTTCCATGGAAACATGACTAAAACAGGGACTCTATGACCAAGTTCTTTGTCCGGAACATATCTCCCAAATTATTCATGCTAGCTTCACCAAACTTCATACACTTATCAATCATGATCCCTAGTTGTGCCTTTTAAGGGTTAGACCAACAAATTATTTTTATTTTTAGCGGTTTCCATGGAAACATGACTTAAACAGTGACTCTTCGACCAAGTCTTTTGTCCGGAGCATATCCCCCAAACTATTCATGCTAGCTTCACCTAACTTGAGGATTAAACCATCACATTTTTTTTATTTTTGGAAACATGACTAAAACAGTGATTCTATGATAAATTACTTTGTCCTGAACATATTTCATGAAATATACATCTCAGCTTCACCAAATTTGCTTCATATGTCAATCGTGATTGCTGGATATGCCTTGTGAGAGTTAAACGATATATATGGATTTTCTTCTCTGAGGTTTCTTTGGAAAACATAACTTACAAATAATTTTGTCCTCAGTGCATCTCGTAGAATATTCATGATAACTACCTCAAATTTGAAACAAAGATCAACCATTATCTCTAGATGTACCCTTTTAATTGTAAAACCTATTAATGAATTCGGTATTTGGGTTTCAGTTGAAAGAAGACTTACTCAATGACTTACTGTATACTCAACTATCATACTTTAACCAATATTAATCAGTTTTACTATTTGAAATTCTTTGAACAAAGTGGGGAGCGGGGGTATGTGAGCTTTGCTCGCTTCTTCACTTGTTTATTCTGTGTAAGAGATGAATCCCATGGCTGAACTTTACGTTGTATTTTTGATTGATCACAACTTCTTTTAGTTACAAAAATTTTTCTTTCAATTGGAACCATTTGACGTCGTATTCCTGACATCACCTCATATTCCCCCTAAACGTGCTACGGCCCCTTGAAAATCTTAGTACGTTTTCGTAGGGAAAATATAGAATTAGAGCAAGTGGCTCTGTAGCTCATCAGGCTATACATTTGATTTTGCTTTAGGGTGTGGCAAATATGGTTCCCCCCCCCCCCTCTCCTTAGGGTCACAGGGTCACACAATCTCAAATTTATAATCCTCACAAGTCAAGGAGTCCGTACACAAAGTTGCAGCTTTCTAGGCCTTATGCTTCTGGAGAAGAAGATGAAAATAGGTTATACAGGTGTTTCATCTGTGGCACTTATTAGGTGCTTCACACAGGATATCGTAAATAAAATGAAGGTAAAACGTGAGTAAGAAAGATCCGTCCCCTATATGTATATAGAGTAAAGGAATAAAGGCATCCATATTGCCGATCTCGACTCCCTTTATTCAATTATATAGAGGGGTGGGTCTTTCTTATCTACGTTTTAACTACATTTTATTTACGATATCGGGTTCATGTGGTGCTACAGGGCCACTAAAGCTACCATTTATAATCCTCACTAGCCAAGGAGTCTGTCCACAAAGTTTACGGACGGACGCCGGACACCATGCCATGCCATAAGCCCATCGGGCCTTACAGGCCAGATGAGCTAAAAACTTGTAATAAATGTTCCAAATAATATTTTGATAAATAAATGCTTTTCCTTCATGACCGTATCAAGTTTACTTAGGCTTGGAGAATTGTTGAGCCTCGAATAAATCAAGGGAATCAAGTTATGATTTTGACAGTTATAATGTATTAAAATAAATTTTGAAACAATTATTAATATAACAAATAAAAAATCAAAAACCACTTAGTTGTTATTTTTTATGATTTAACGCCCGTTTTTAGTTTAGAAAATACAACGTTAAAATAAAACGTTAAATAGGAACAATTTGTACTAGTAGGGGATTTTCCATGCAGATTCGAAAACGTAATATTTATACATACAGATAGGACATTTAGTAAAATTGGGCATCCAACATAACATTGGCAACCTTAGGATCTTCGCATGCAGTCGATGCGACTTATGAGCATGTGGTTGACCAAGAAACTTTCATTATTTTGATTTCGACTCGAAACTGTTTATTTCCGTAAAGGGCCACCGGCGCATTTTACATTATAAGAATAATCAACGAGTTGCGAGGAATTACGGATTATCTGTCCTGAGTTAACTCCGAGCTTCAGCCAAACAGTGACGTCACATCATTCCTCGCTAGGCTTGTCAAACGTAACGAAAGCTAATGGCGTCTGATATATGAGACAATATGTTTGTGATAAAATGTGACATCAAAATTATTACTATTTAAAATTAGAGCGTATTTTGCGAACTACTTCGAGTCGCCCATCTTGAAGTAGTGAGCAACATTATGAAAGGCGTGCCATGCAGCTCACAGGCACCCTTATGAAAACTAAACAAATAATACAAATCTAAGCCCAGTTTTCAAAGAAGGACAAAATATGTTCTTTTTGTCATGGACCTATATTTTCGAAGTTTTTATCCAAAAAATTACATGATTACTATATACGAATTTCTATAATAACTATGGGAGTCTTGACAACGCAACTCATTTATTATCAGAAACCAGCAAATATATGAAGAAAAAAAGAAATGTATTTATTGTTCGGAAATAAAACAAAATATATGATGAATATCAAACTACTATTAAAGAATCAAAGAAAATATATGTGTTTTTAAATGAAACAAAAACCCTATAATATATTTTTATACTTCACTTTAATACCAATTTCATAAAAATATAGGAAAATAATAGAATGAAAATATCAATTCTATTTTACTATATTTGCTTCTAAAATTAATTGATAACTCTGAAAATATAATTTGTTGACCATAAATTAACATTTTAGATCGCTCGGGGCAAAGCGCTCCCCAACCGAACTGGCCGGCTCCGGAGACTCTGCGCTCAGGAGCCGGTTCCCCTGCCAACCAGGTGGGACCTCCTCAGGAGCAACCCAAGAAGACGGGTGCACGAGAACCCTGCACGTATGGGTTGTCTCCAAGACGGAATGAGGAGCGCAGGGTTCTCGGAAGCGGTAACCAGTGCAGTGGTAACCTCATAGCGGTCATCCACGCGCAAGCTGTACAACTTTCAATGGGCTTCTTTCATGACCTTTTGCGAAGGGAAGGGGTTCGATGTGCGGTCGGTAACGGTACCCCAGGTCGCGGATTACCTGGTCCATCTACGCACAGTGAGGAAGCTTAAGGCTTCCTCCATCAACACGAACCTCACGGCCATTTTGCCCGTCCTTCGCAAAAAGGATCCCGACTTGGACACCTCAGTCCTTAAGGAGCTCATTAGGACGTACAGGAACGTGGATGGCCGCCACAAACTGAGACCGCCAGAGTGGGATCTGGCGATAGTATTGAATCACCTCAAGTCTGAGCACTATGAGCCGCTAACGGACACGACGCTGGTGCGTCTCACCATTAAGACTTGCTTCTTAGTGGCAATGGGGTCAGCGGCCAGAATATCAGAGTTGCACGCGCTGCAAGCTGATTTGCTCAGGT
The DNA here is from genome assembly GCA_916613615.1 of Steromphala cineraria. Classification (NCBI taxonomy): domain Eukaryota; kingdom Metazoa; phylum Mollusca; class Gastropoda; order Trochida; family Trochidae; genus Steromphala; species Steromphala cineraria. The sequence goes on from OU744730.1 coordinate 13,144,893, forward strand.
TTGAGGTGAGAGATGGAGGGTCAGCGACCTTGGGTCTAGCACCTGAGTTCTTGTGTAAGAACCAGGGCGCTGACGAGCGTGGACGGACCTTCACGCTGCCGTCAATCTCCTCGGCTATCGAGCCAATGGACGAGCAGGAACCCCTCCTCTGTCCGGTACGCGCTCTGCGCATCTAAGTGGAAAAGACGAGCACGCTGAGACAGGGGAGACGCAGGCTCTTCTTGCCCCACTTCCAGACGAGCTCAAAGGAGTTGGACAAGAGGCAGCTGGGAGTTTATCTCAGGTCGGCAGTAGAGGACGCCTGCAAGGCGGCTGGACTGCCGGCACCGGTGCGGACCAACCCGCATGAGATCAGGGCCATATCGGCGACTATGGCCCTACACAGCAACTTGTCAGTGGCTGACATCATGGCCGGCTGCTTTTGGAAGTCGGGCTTGGGTGTCGGGCTGTAGTTGCTAGGGTGTATCTTCACTGACCTATAAGCACTCTTGAGGTCGACCTTAGCTAAAAAACTACCACTCTTTATATGTTTAATAGCATGATTAATATCCATGTATGAACAATCACAGTCTTTCATGAAGCTATTCATACCCCCTTCAACACTGCCATCGTGGATCAGACGTACTTTATGGTCACTCTTTGGAATAGCACCTAGAGGACACACAATGTCAGGTTTTTCAATTGTTACGACATAGTTACCAAGTTCAATTTCTTCCTGTAACTGTTTCTCTACTAAACTTCTACACTCGTAAGCTGACCTATGGTTCTTGAAATAACATGGTGTCACTTCTTTTACATTGTCAATTAATTTAAACCCTTCTTTAATCCCTTCTAATATAAACTGTCTATCGGTGTCGTCCCTAGGCAGGAGTCTGTCCCATGCTTCAGCCCTTAGGCCACTGGCATGTAGTTTTTTGGATCCATCGGTGGTCTCCCTGTATGCATGGATTGTCCATGTATACCTGACTGTGGTGGCACCTCCCCGTGCTGAAGACGACTGTGGCCAGGTCTGAAACACGTGCACACATGGGTCATTCTGCAAGTCTCCTCTCTACACTGCCCGTTATTAAATCGGCGACAAATCTCAAGACCGCTTGGAGTGAAAGGGCCCCGCTGTCTTGTAGATGGCTGGCTGTACCGAGACTGCATGTTGAGACGGGGTGCCCCATTTCATACTTTCTGTTTGTTGTCGGACTCTATACTCTTGGTCATATAGGAGAACGCTTGACCAAACATATTTTGCTGAAAAACGGCAGATATCCTGGCAGTATTTCAAGTAGTCGTCGACTTCGGAAATGGTCGTCTCGCCTGATTTGATCCTGTCTCTGAGTAGCCCTTAGTTAGCATAAACCCACATGTCCAATGATACCTTTGAGAAATCTTTTTTCTTCTTGCCAACATCCAGAAAAACTCCCTCACTTATCTCAACTGTGTGTGTCTGAGTATCTAGTGCATCCACCCACATGAAGTCTAGATAATTTCGAGATCTCTGTTTACCTTGCCCGCCGCCATCTTGTTTTCCATGGGCGCCGCCATCTTGTTGGCCTTGACCCTCTAAGCTGTCGCCTTGACCTTGATCCGAATTAATGCGGGAACCAGATTGACGAAATTTCAGTTTTTCTAAATTCTCGGTTAGCTGTTTCTTCTTATCTACAAGTTCAAGTCTCTGTACCTCGCGCTCAAGAACGTCACACTCCCCTTTTAGGTTTTCAATGTCACTGTCACAAGTAGCTTTCTGCCCGCTTGCCATGCCGTCCGCCATGTTTTCATTGCCGTTAACTAAAAAATCTTGCGTCTCCTCCTGCTTCAAAGCCTCAATTATACCAGGCAACCTACTTCCTGCTGATTTACGTTTAGGTCGTGCGTCTTCTTGAGTAGACTCAATTTCAAATAAATTGAATTTATACAAACATTTATGCAAAGTTGCGAGAGCGGCTAGCGGCCGTGCTTGCTTTAGAAACGCTAGGAGGAAAGCGCCCCCTACAAGGGGAGATAACTCGAGCAGCCCTAGCAGGGAGACATCGTTTTATCAAAAACTATTTTACACATAAAATAATACTGATTCGTCCAATATTCGTGACCGATTCACATTTTACTGTTGTTGCTGTCATTTTCTTACTTGCACATTCCCGTAGATGTCGAAAATCATTTTCTATTTGCTTAAGTTATATGTAACCAAACTTTCTTAATTGGCTAAGTTTCTCCTAATTTGCCGCCTTGTGCCATGCGGCCGGTTCCTTTCGAATGCTGTTCCCATGGCACAACGGCACAAAGGCAAACGGTTATGATGTCATAATGATCGCGTCACCGTCACAATGGTCTGGGCGAGTTTAAGATATTTGTTCAGTCGGGTTTCTTCCTGTTGGTTTTATGAATTATATAACTGTTTTCTCTCTCAGAAATTTCACAGTGAAAACTATAAGATCTCATCGTTATGAGTGAAACTAGTTTGCAATATTAGAACACAATTTTAATGTCTATAACTCTGGGAATTCCTTCTTCTTTATAGCTGCGAACACCTATAACAATAATGGATCAGTCGTTAGATCCTTTCAACTCGGAGTTCTCTACGCAAAAATAGAGTTCGCTCTCAAAATGCTTATAACTAAGGGTCAAGTTACAACATCGATAAAAAATTGCGTTTGTAAAAGTTCCGTGATTCATTGTTATTCAACACCCGCAAATTTAAGCGTTTTAAACCTCCGGCTAACGCCGTCGGTTTTCAAACTAAATAACAATTGAATAACAGTGAATCCTGGAAATTTTACAAACGCAACTATTTATCTTCTAAGTGTTCGTGTCAGTTGTCAAACTTGGAGTTGTCAGAATAACTATACGCCGAATTATCATGACTACTATTTCATATTATGGTGTCTTCATTCATCCTTTTAAGCGGGTTGGCTCTATGTTAAAGCATTACGAGAAAGAAATATTTCAGTGACGACGTCAGATGACTCTAGTTATGAAAGACTTGAGAAAGTTTTGATAAAAACAATCAATGTTTAATGAATGGTATATTCTCTAGATGTTAGAATCAACCGTATAATTAAATCATAAATTCAACTTTTAAAACTTGTGATCGATCTAATAATTGACAATTTTCATTGATTTATTCCGGTACTACTACTTCCCTTTCATTTCAATCAAGTTGACACAGTACAAACTGTTAAGGAGTGGTCTCGCACCAACAAGAGCCATTTAGTGCGTTAGCTTTGTAAAGCCTTTCAGAAAAAGTTGGGCTCTCAAAGACGCAGCCAAGATCTTATTTGTCATTCATAATCAATGTCTTAGCAAACACATACAAACATTTTAAAAGGATATTTACCTATATACTACTTTTACTAGTTTTGCTTATGAATGATACAAGAGTCTTTGCCAACACGTTGTTTCCCCAGAATACAGTTGTTTAACTTTAAAAATGTCCTTATTGAACTAGATTATATATACCTTGGTTTAAAAGCCACTCCGTGAATTTCCAGCACATACAATGTTTCTCTTTGAAACGAACATAGATGATATGATTAAAAGTCTTACATATTTATCAAACGGCACTTATATAATAGATTTGTGTTTACAAGTAAAATCGTATAACAAATACGAATTTACATGAATACTAGTTATATTACCTATCAAACCTGATAATCCCGTAGCTTAAAATAAGTTTCCAAAACTACTAACTGATCGACTCGCGTTCATGTCCAGTTTTAAATCATAGTCGCGACTTCAAACCTTCCGAATGTTATCATACAACGTCGACTGGCTCAAAATTTATACTTTCAACAGTTGATACTTCCCGACCAAATGATACTGTTGGTGAAGTTCTGTATACGTGTCCCCAAAAACGTACGGAGTGGCTCTTTAAGCTGCTGTTAAAATACGATAAAAATTGTCACTGCAACTCATAGAACATGATATTGATCCACTAAAAAGAGACTTTTGTACAAAGACGCAGTTGTACATTTAACCAATGAATATAAAAACAAACTTTCAAGACGTTACCTCATCAGCTGTTTCCATATATATCTATGCATTTCAATTCAAGAAACAAGTTGAAAAGCCAGTATTCACAGGAACCCGATAACATAAATACAATGTAGGTAAAAGGTGGGTAAGAAAGACCCGTCCCCTCTATGTATAGAGGGGACGGTCGGGTTTTATTACCCACCTTTTATATATCGGGGACGGGTCTTTCTTACCTACGTTTTACCTACATTTTATTTACGATATCAGGTTCCTGTGCCAGTATTGTTCAAGACAGCGTTACGGCATAAACCCTGATATTAGCTTCAGATTTTCGAGAAATGTCAGTCGCAATGCAAACAAGAAGCAATGATAGATAAGATTTATATATACTTACTGATGTATCTAAGTAAAAACTTTTCATGTTTTGTCAGTTAAGAGAACAGTTGCATTTCAAGACCTCATTTACTTCAAGTTCTGCATTTTACAACAAAATATTTGTACTATCTCTGCACAACCGACTCGCACACACGATGCCTGCTTTCGTCTTAACAACAATGCCTTTATTATCGCGAGAATTTCAAACAAATAGCTTACATCACTTATTTGCCAGCAGAGTTTCAAAGCGTAGTCAAAAGCAAGCAAAGCCACCTTCGTGTATACAATTTGTTGACAGTCCGCATTCAGAGATTTAAAACAAGCATGTATCAAAGACGCCCGTATTTCTCCATTAACAGTTCTTAATGTGAGTCTTTTGCACCGACTAACCAAAGATGAACTAAAATATTCAAGCTTTTCTTTCCTTAAAATATTTTCCCTAGAGTATATGAAGTTACTTTGTTAAAAGACAAGGAATCACCAAACCCTGGCAAATCACATTAATATGTAATGATGCTAAAACTTCTTTTAAGCAAAGCTGGCTCTCCTTTAACCTACCGTGCTCTACAAAGAGGACTTTTAAGATGGTTTGAATTATGTATGTTGGTCGATTTCGACGTATCACTTTTACTGACGACAACAATATGTCCGGAACATAGAGAAGATGGCCGACTTGTAAACATGACGCGGTGGAGGTATCTGGCAGTGACTTGTCTCGTTCTCTGCATTGAAATATGCTCTTGCGATATAGTTATGGGTATGTGATGTTTTTTTGTACAACTGTTCAATTAAATTCAATATTTTATTCCAACAAACCGCCATTGGTGGTACAGTAACAATACAAACAATACTTTATCATAAGTGAAAAAGATATAGTGATCACTTGGTAACAGCAAAAATTGTATCATGTTATATATGTATCTGCACATGGTAGTATTGATAATATTAAAGGAACGTGACAAGTTCTTTACCACTGAATTGTTATTCACAGTAAACAGCTGCTTAAATTTTTTTAGAGTCGGCTATTTTCTGTAAGTTTGTTTATTTATATCATCTCTCCATTTTTTTAAATTTATAAAATGATCTTTGAGGGTTGATTCTACCATAGAGACTAGCCACTGTTTACAGACACAACCAGGATTACAGGAAATACATATGTTAAACCACAAGCATTCAAAAATACTTTTTATGTGAGATAACCATACGTTATAACTATGTTGATGCAGGGTAGGCCTATTGTCTAAATTTAGCAATTGAAGGACACGCGATGTTACCTTAATTGACGGGGTAGCGGTTTCTAATTTATATCAAAATGTGATCATCCTTTTAGCTATCATTATGTTAACAGGAAAACGACCCAAATTCCCCATAAACCATGAAGTTAGGAATAGATGATCTAAAACCAGTAGCAAACTTACGGAATCTGTTAAATGAATGATTTTGTTTGGTTCTTCCCTTGTTATCATTCCCGGAAGGAGCAGCGCAGGAGATGTCGCTTTGTGATACATAAAGTGTGCGGAAAATGTTTTATGTGACACATCGAGCTGTAATGTGACACATTATGCTGATAATAATTCGGCATACAGTCATTTCAATCATCAAGCTGTACTATCACACATTAAGATGTTTTTAGCACACCAAGCTGTAATGTGACACATCAAGCTGTAATATGACAAACAATGTTGTAATGATACACTATAAGCTGTAATATCCTATATTAAGCTGTATTGTACTAAATCAAGCTGTTATGTGCTACATTAAGATGTAATGTGCTAAATTGTGCTAAATTAAGCTGTAATGTGCTAAATTCTGCTAAATTAAGCTGCAATGTGCTAAATTAAACTGTAATGTGCTAAATTAAGCTGTAATGTGCTAAATTAAGCTGTTATGTGCTACATTAAGTTGTTATTGACATACAACATGTGATATTCTTATGGTATCAGGAAATATAATATTGATAACTTGTTTATCTTCTCCACACTTACAGAAACATGTGATGAACCCCCACCAGTGGCCAACACATTCAGAACGCTGAATCCATACCATGTGCAGTACACGTGCATCGACAACCATGTGCACGTGTCGGGAAATCTTGATCGCGATTGTGTGAATGGACAATATTCTGGAACGCCACCAGTCTGTAAACGTAAGAACATTCATGCACTTGCGCTTTTCACTAAGATCCAAATTAACCCTAATCTCCTCGAATACTCTCAGTTTGTGAATGTAGGTGAATTAGGAGATAAACCTAGTGTGTTTGAAAATCAGAGACATGTTATACTGGATTGATAGCGAGTAAATTTTAAATTGAAACCGAACGCTCTGATTGACCACTTAAACTTCATATTTTGAATAAAATACTTTATCTACCTCAAATATTTTGGTCATCCCCGGTAAACACACGCCAAGAAAACATGTTAAACAACTTTTTAAAAGTTTTAAATGTAGTAAACAGCAGAATACCAGCTCTGAAATTGCCAGTCGGCTGTATCAATGCGCGGTGAAGCGTTCTCAAAATCAGAGTACGTTCAATCCAAAATTGATGACGTTTGACTTTTCAGGAGAACCAATCAGAATCTGGCTTTCATGCTGAAACATACGAAACGTTTACGAGTTATAAGAAATAAATTAAGTTACGAATATAAAACGGTTTTCCACCAATAAAATACGATGTCATGATGACTTTGTTTTTGTTAACGAAATCGCAAAAAATTATTCGAATTATTTACGAACAAGAAGACATGATCATCAACATCCCCCGCCAAATAAGTCTTCGTTAAAGCTCCCAATATTTTCCTAAATTGGCCGTAACTCTGTAATAAGATATTTCAATTACCTCCATTGAACTCCATCAAGGTATTGATACTCTAAAGAAACATTGCAAATTTGGTTATTCTATCTTAAATAGTTTCTTAGTCCAAAAACACGAAACAAGGGCAATAACGCCGTAAAAATAATTTGCGGTTGTGATTTTCGAACTCCATCAAGGTATTGATACAATGAAGACACACAGGAAGTTTGGTAAACTTATTATATTATATTATTATATGAATATTTATATAGCGCGCATATCCATCCACTAGTGGTCGCTCAAGGCGCTTACATTGTTTCCCCTGGTCAATGGCATTCTTTCACCGTCCGATCATTTTTCCAATTCAACTCCCTGGGGAGTAATCAACCGGCATCCATATGTGGCGCTCAGGTTAGGGACCATGCTATGCCTCACAGGGTACCCATTCACAGCTGGGTGAACTGAGACACATAGTCACAGCAGTTTGTCCAACACTGCTGAACGCTGATAACCGACAGCTCGGCGTATGCACGTGTTCATGTATCCACCATTCAGCCACTGACATGAATGCGTGGGATCTTTTAAGTGTGCAGTTTTTGTTGCACTAGGCACTAGGGCTCCAGGGTAACACTTATAGAGTTATAACAGAGGTGAACTCTAGGTTTTTACACCTTGGCCTGGATGGGATTCGAACCCCGGACCTCAGCAACGTGAGATCGCCGCTCTTGCCGACTGAGCTATCCCGTACCCTTAACTTATCTTAAATAGTTTTTGCGAAAAGTTGTCCCCTTTGACGACTCCCTCCAACAAAGTCCAAAAACACGAAACAAGGGCAATAACTCCGTAAAAAAAAATTCGGTTCTGATTTTCGAAATCCATCAAGATATTGATACAATGAAGACTCACAGAAAGTTTGGTTAGCCTATCTTAAATAATTTCTGAGAAAAGTTTTCCCCTTTGAGGACTCCCTCCAACATCAAATAAGAGTTTATTTGTGATTATGATTCAAATATTAAAATTAAAAGTCATTTAGCCTTGATCTGTTCTGCTCTGAAGATGGAATAAATGCCCACTTTGTCCTTGCATTGGAAAATATTTGAACATTTTGTCTTAACCTTTCTTTTTCTTGTGGAAATAAAGTTATGTGGAAATGTTTGGGGTGTTTTTACCCGACACATGGCATCCGCCATTGCTATTTGCCGTAAAAAACTATTCAGTGACCTAATTCCAGTGCAATGCGGACCTCCTCTCGACAACGCAGGATTCGTTTTGAACTCAACCGGAAGTGATCTAGGAACAAAGATCATGTACAGGTGCCCGGATGGATCCCTATTGGACTATGCAAGCTCTGAATGTGACGGATCGAAAGGGAAATGGACTCAACCCGACTACTGCTTCAGTGAGTTTAGTGCATTAAACATCAGTCTAAGTAAACCTAGCCCCGATTATACTCGCTTCACTCCCGATATTGAGTCTAGCAAGATGTAGTAGCGGGTCACTCCGCCGATCTATCGAATTGACCAATCAGGGATCGTCTTACCAAGCCGCAACAGAAAACGTTGGAGGGTCATTGGTCGGCGAAAGGTCGGCTAACGCGACCTACTACTACATCATGCTCGACTCAATATCGGGAGTGAAGCGAGTATTGAGGCTATGTTCACTTAGACTGTTGAAACATATACTTTTTTATAGATTAGCTTTTAGGTCTACAAGATCAAATTGGCTTTAGTTTAATAGAACTAAAGGTCCACAGTTCCATATTTGTTTATGCTATCTAGCATTGACCATGATAGCCGTCGTGTGCAATAAATGAAACTGCGAATTTATCAATCAAGTTGGCGTTTTAAAAAGTTTTAAAGATGGACTGAAATGCCATTTGGCCACTTTCTTGATAACGAAAATGGGATTGGAATTTGACATAGTCTCAACTTTGAATTCCTCAAACCTGACAGATACCTGCTAAACAACGACCTTTAAAGTCCCATTGTCCTACTTGCATGGCTTGCGGTTCATGATGAAATTTAGCTATTCAGAAAACAAACACACCTCTCGGTAGAAACACCTTCCGTAGAAGTTTGATATACTATTTAAATGTTTTAATCAATAATAAAAATACTTAATTCGGCGAAGTATAGTACCCCCTGCAAAAGTACCATAGCTTGTAACGAACCTGCTTTCGGTGACATCAGCAATTGAATTGTCGGATTTTAGCACTAGGTGGACGTCATTTACTTCACATAAATCATCAATAGAAACTATATCAAATGAATTCCTTTGAATTCATAGAGACTAATTTATAAGTAGGATACATAGGAAATTGTCTAATATGTACTAAAACAATCGATACTTGTGTCCGTTGTAAATTAATCACTCGCACTAATATTAAATTTAAAAAAAAAGATTTATTACCGTTCTAGTGTTGCAAACAGGTATATAATGATTGAGATGGAATACATATCTATCAATGGGTGAAATTTGAGCGGAACGAACTATGTGTTTTACTACACATAGTATACTGATTAATAACTATTAATACAAAGTTTTAAGAAAACATGCGTCTTAGATTTTAGCAATTTATTCAAGCCACAGTCCCCATCCCGGTCATAGTCCCTGTCCATCCTTGCCTATATCCCCTGTCTCCATACAGTGAATCGAACCCCGGCCTTCCGGATGACAAGCGGACACTCTACCACTGAGTTACGCCCCGGTCACCACTGAGCTACATTATCGAGTGCCCCAAGGATGGCCTTTTTGAAGGCTTTTACTGTTTGGACGACGTTTTCCTTGCTATTTTGACTTTTATATGAAAGTGAAATATACAAATTAACGGTTTTAATGGAGAACAATTTGTTCGATAAATTTCGGTAGAGAAGCAAATATATTAGAACTAGCTTTTACTCCGACAAGCCCACATTTGTAAAAAAAAGAGGTATAAAAATGTCGAATTAAAGCTTGATTTAAGAGCGTTTTGTCTCGATCATATTTTAATTGCATACTAATAGATGATGTCAATTGAGAAAATAATCATTCTTGAAAAATACATTATATGACTTCTTTTAAAACACAAAATCCCGCCGTGAATGGCTGAAATATTGCCCAAGCGAAGTTACTCATGCACTCACTCAAAAAGCAAAACCATGTGACCTGAACAAACTTATAATATTACCCATACGGGCGAGGATACACGAGTGGATATTTTTTTGATATCCGCACATGTGCTTTTTAGTGATTCCCAACGTTGATTGGTCGGTTCCTAAGAGAATGAAAGACGATTGGTCGACGGAACTATTTTCACGTTTCATTGATAAATTGAACGTGTCGAACGTATGTCGATTAGGTTAAAAATAAAATCGTAGAACGATGAATATTACTGTACATCATATAATTTACAGGTTGATATTTAAACGCAGTATTATTTGAAACTATTCATCTACGTGTTAAATTTCATTGTGATCTCAAGATTGTGCTTTTTCCAAAGGTACAATAAGCGCTGTCTGTTTGTAAACAAACATGGCTGCCATCGAAATCTATCCAAACACAAGAATTTCACTGATCCATTAGTAATTATTAACACATAAAAACCATAGGGACTCAAATTCAATACATACATTCATGAAAGCCATAACTCTTACAAATCAACATACCGGTACACATACATGTAGTTGATCAGCTCTGGGAACAATCCTACAGTGATCACAGGCCGATTAGAGTTATCGTTCTTGACGCTTGCTACGTGAATGAAAGTAACGTCGAAAGAAACAAATGTTGTTCAAACTTCAGATTATTTGATTATCCTGACATACAGACTTGTTTTGATGCATTCTTTGTAAGAATCTCTTAAAGATATTACCACTTTTATCAATTATAGTTAAAAAAAATGACAGGTTTTTGACATTTTCGTTACAACACTGTGCCGTCAACAACACATCACAGTGGTAGTACGGCGTGACGATCGGCTGATTCAAATACTTATTATCTTTATCAAATAATGTTGTTTGTTAAGAGTTTTATGTGTGTTAATTTGTTCAAGGTTGAAAAGTGTATTATATCATTCAGGGACAATATTTTCGTCATTTTCGTACTGTTTTGAAACTGAACTAGATTCCGATGCGTTGTTGACTAATTCACTCTGGAGATGTTCGGTTTGACACGCGTATGAATACTGATCAGCTGATTGGTAACACTAACTACAGCATTACTACGATTTCTCAATCGCATTTTTCAGTCTTTGTTAATTATATTTCATTACAAATGGGTAATATATAGAATAACCGACTCGGTACGAGTGATTACGGGATATCTGCCCTCGTCAAAATAATGTTCAGTCGCTCGCCAAGGCTCGCGACTGTGAACATTATTTAGACTCGGGCAGATATCCCGTAATCACTCGTACCTCGTTGGTTATTCTCTAAATATCTCATGTCCTCAATACCAGTGTCAATTTGCCGATAGAAACATTGACACAAAGATTTGACTCATCATGAAAAACATTATCAAGGTGGTTACTTTTGGTTGTATAAAATGATTTGGTTTTACCTTAATGATGTTTACTATTTTGTTTGATTCTTTTAAGAGAAATGAAATAAATCAGTAGAAATGATTTTTAAATAAGAAATTCTCCCTTCGTGCAGTTTTTCGTAAGGGTTGACGACGTGCAGTTATCATTGAAAACTAGACAAAACACTATACCACCATCCTCTCCCCACAGAGGCAGATCAAGTCATGAAATGTTGATACAGCCTCTGTTATAGTACGCTGACTTTATGGGATATAATGAGAGACGCCTGATTGGAGGCAATCAAAGTTAGTTGTGCGACGCTGTTCTTAAATCATCATTTTTGCTACTAAATGATGGCAAAGGCAATGTGATATGAACCACCCTTTCCATGCGAAAATGGTTGTCATTTGATAAATAAATTCAAATGGATTGTGGTGCAATTTTTTTCCGCCAGGGGAAACTGCCGAAACCAACGGATTTTGGCTTATTATAACAGAGGCTGTATCAACATTTCTTGACTTGATCTGCCTCTGTGAGAAGAGAATGCTATTTTAGGTCACCAAAACGGGAAAACGGTGATTGGAGCTTTCAGGATTCTCCAGCGAGGTAGAACATATTTATTATTGGTTCAGTATAGGATAAACCATGACCCGCGGCACAATTGAAAAATATGACCGATGCCCAAGGGAATTTCCCAAGGTAGGGACATACTTAAGAATTAGAAGACGAGTTGGTGTGCATCTATCGTTTAATAAAACATAGCAGGGAGCATAAAACACGAAGGGCTCAGTCCTGAGTGTTTTATGCTCTCTGCTAGGTTTTATTCAACGATAGATGCACAACAACGAGTTTTCTAATTCTATATGAGATATCCTTAACAATTACTCGCTTTTTATATAAAATCAGTTGAAAATTATGATAATTTAAAAAAATATATTTGGCAAATAATGATGTCTCACTTCGTAGAACATATTCAGTAGCATTTGACGAGTCCATCATTATGTATAGGGGTGGGCGCTCAAATAACCACAAAAAATCAACAATCAATGCATGTTTATTTATTGAACATGTATAATTAAATATTTGCACCAAATATCTATTCTGAATGACATGTGATTTGGTTTCGAATCGACTGACGTCAAGTCAGCCATAATGGACAATAGATGCCCTCTCAAGTTTGATCAATGGACTTGACAATTATATGACGACATTTGATAAGTAACTTCTAATAACTGAAATGACGTCATTGATCTCGCGCACGGTTGTATCGTCAAATAAAGCACATCGTCGGTCCCATTGTCCGCCATTGTTTTAATGCCATGGCTATCTTATATTTTCCAATAACGCCCACGTGTAATGTTTTATTCAACTTGAAAACCGAGGGAAATGTTGGGAAGACAATTTTACTATAATATGAAGTGGTCGACACATTAATGTAAAGATACTATGTGTTTTCGGCTGTGGCAGCAAACATTTAATTCGAGTTCAAGACGGCATATAGCAAGAAACATTTGCAGATGGGAAAATTAGGTTCATGACTGTTTTCAAAGTTTAGAGTTAGGTCGACATTTGGTCCAGGTGTTTTTTCAATATTCATATTTATAATGCTGTGTTAAAATAAGGGTATACGCTGGAACTTTAATTTAACTCAATAAACCGGAATATGTTGGGTAATGGTCTCGAAGATCGACTCGAAAGGCAGTGTTGAGCGCTTAAAATGCTTAATTTGATACGTGTTACGTTAGTTTTTGAAATTCCAGAAGAGTAAACTAAGAGCATACAACCTTCTGAAGACATTTTTAGCTCATCTGGTCTGTAAGGCCCGATGGGCTTATGGCATGGCATGGCATGGTGTCAGGCGTCCGTCCGTCCATCCGTCCGTCCGTAAACTTTGTCGAATTTCGACTTCTCCAGAACCATAAGGCCTAGAAAGCTGAAACTTTGTGTACAGTCTCCTTGACTAGTAAGGATTGCAAATTGTAGCTTTGGTGGCCCTGTGGCCCCTAATAAGGGCCACAGAGGCCACGCCCTAAACACCTATTTTCATCTTCTTCCCCAGAACCACAAGGCCTAGAAAGCTGAAACTTGGTGTACAGACTTCTTGACTAATGGGGATTATAAATTGTAGCTTTGTTGGCCCTGTAAGCCCTAATAAGGGTCACAGGGACCACGCCCTAAAAACCTGTGTACAGACTCCTTGAATAGTGGGGATTATAAACTGTAGCTTTGGTGGCCCTGTGACCCCTTACTAGGGCCACAGCGGCAACGCCCTAAAAACCTATTTTCATCTTCATCTACAAAAGGATATCGCCTAGAAAGCTTAAACTTCGTGTACAGACTCCTTTACTAGTGGGGATTATAAATTGTAGTTTTATTGGCCCTGTAACCCCTAATAAGGGCCACAGGGGCCACGCCCTAAAAACCTTTTTTCATCTTCTTCTCCAGAACAACAAGACATAGAAAGCTTAAACTTGGTGTACAGACTCCTTTAGTAGTGGGGATTATAAATTGTAGCTTTGGTGGCCACGCCCTAAAAACCTATTTTCATCTTCTTCTACAAAATGATAAGGCCTAGAAAGCTTACACTTGGTGTACAGAATCCTTTACTAGTGGGGATTATAAATTGTAGCTTTGGTGGCCCTGTGACCCATAATAAGGGCCACAGGGGCTACGCCCTAAAAACCGATTTTCATCTTCTTCTCCAAAAGCATAACGCCTAGAAAGCTGATACTTGGTGTACAGACTCTTTTAGTAGTGGGGATTATACATTGTAGCTTTGGTGTCCCTGTGACCCCTAATAACGGCCACAGGGGCCATGCCCTAAAAACCTATTTTCATATTCTTCTCCAGAAGCATAAGGCCTAGAAAGCTGAAACTTTGTGTACAGACTCCTTGACTAGTGGGGATTAAAAATTGTAGCTTTGGTGGCCCTGTGACCCTAATAGGGGCCACAGGGGCAACGCCCTAAAAACCTATTTTCAACTTCTTCTACAAAAGGATATGGCCTAGAAAGCTTAAACTTGGTGTACAAACTCCTTTACTAGTGGGGATTATAAATTGTAGCTTTGTTGGCCCTGTAACCCCTAATAAGGGCCGATAGGGGCCACGCCCTAAAAACCTTTTTTCATCTTCTTCTCCAGAACCACAAGGCCGAGAAAGCTGAAACTTTGTGTACAGACTCCTTGAATAGTGGGGATTATAAATTGTAGCTTTGGTGGCCCTGTGATCCCTAATAAGGGCCACAGGGGCAACGCACTAAAAGCCTATTTTCATCTTCTTCTACAAAAGGATAAGGCCTAGAAAGCTTACACTTGGTGTACAGACTCATTTACTAGTGGGGATTATAAATTGTAGCTTTGTTGGCCCTGTGACCCCTAGTAAGGGCCACAGGGGCAACGCCCTAAAAACCTATTTTCATCTTCTTCTCCAGAAGCATAAGGCATAGAAAGCTGACACTTGGTGTACATACTCTTTGACTAGTGAGGATTATAAATTGTAGCTTTGGTGGTCCTTTGACCCTAATTAGGGCCTCATGGGCCACACTCTAACCTAATTTCATCTTTTTCTCAAGAAGCATCAGGCCTAGAAAGTTGAAACTTTGTGTGAACACTCCTAAGTTAGATAAGGAGGAATCCAAATTGTACATTTGGTGACCCTGTGATCCAAAGTAAGGGAGGAACCACATTTGCCATACCCTAAAGCAAAATTGATATGAAGCCTGATGAGCTACAGAGCCACTGGCTCTATTTTTATCATTTTGGAACTTTAAGAAAACAAGATTTGGCATATAGATATTATTTCCATTCGAGGAGAGACAAATTATTGCCAGCCTGCGATCATTTTATCGCGCTTAGGGAAACTGGTTACTTCATATCTGTGCGCAAACGCTAAACTTAGCTAGCGTTTTGACTGAGAAACAAATGTTGAATCATTGTTGATATTTACGACAGTTAGCAACAGGAGCAATCAATTAACTACAGTAACAATGTATGAATTTTGCAGGGAAAATGGTTATTATTCTTGTTTATAGTAAATACAACATGTGTTATGTTTTCAAGATATCTTAAGAACAGAGAACGCGATATCTATATACTAAAAGGAACACATTGTTCATCTTGGTGAAGAATGAAAGGACGTTTTCAATGAAAAGAGGACTCATTCAACACTTAGACGACACCTTCCATATGCACAGAGTTAAAATGTTACAGATCTTCTTTTTACCTAGTTTGTTTACGTTTTTTGATCGATTGGTTACATTCGCACTTTGAAATAGAAACTGTTTATAAAACATGTATGTTTTACATCTGCCTGAACAACAATATACACAATAAATGTTGCTGTAGTTTCGTAATGTAAGTAATGGAGGTCAATCCATGGTGATGAGTCATTCTATTATGTTAACAGGAATTATTTTTAGGGAGAGATAGCACGAACAAATAAATATGATATTTCAGAATTTCTTCATATATTCAAAATAGCAAGTTTATAATGTCTTGTTTAAAAAAATTGTAAGAACATTTTGGGGTCACCGAACGATTTTTTTTAGAGACCGGCGTTAATAATATTATTAACGGCAAATTACGCCATTTCTTAACAATTTTAAGTACTTTGATAAAGAGCGCTTGCTTTGAAAAAAAATCACTATAATATCAAATACAATTCTTATACGTGCAGGGATGTCTTAAGATCAAGAACATATATTTGTTAATATTAGCGACAATGTAAGCGAAAATAGAATCAGATTATGCGCTTTCTAAAAAAACTATTTTATAATTCTTGTTTTTCGCGTATCAAACATGATTTTAAGTGATGCACATATTTCAGATATTGCTAACACTACTACTACCTTACTATGACAGCATATCGAAATAACTATCACTTGATAATATGAGGCGATTTAAATTTATGATGTAAGGTACAAATGTTAATTTACCACGAATATAGGTGTGGATGACCCCATACGGCATGTCGTAAAACGACCATTAGAAAGGCATTGCGCTATATTTAGGAAATTTGTCTCATTGTACGGTTAAGCCATTATTTCAGTTAATGGAATGAGTATACTTTTCGTTAAATTGACAACAATAAAATGCTTTCGCAAATTATTACCGTAAGTGACTTCGATTTCTGAGTTTACATTGTCGCTAATATACACAATAATGGAGCAAGAGAAATATACGCTGATGTCAAAACTGTAATGTATTAAAAGATAAGAGATGTTGTCACAGAGGTTTTTTATATCAGAGGTTTCTTTTTTATCGACATCTGCACAAGACAAAAACGATTACCGTGTACCGTAACATTTTTAAACGAAAAAGGCAAATCTGCTCATTCGGCACACAAGTGGGAAATATTCGACGACATAACTTAAATTCAGAATAAATCGCCATTCCAGAAACTTTAAACTCACGATGCTAAATACCCGACTTAGACTGCACTTAACGTGTTGCTCATTCCTAAACACACCTTTAAAGACTTCCATTATGAAGTTTTAAAAACCTTGATACAATGCGCAACGCTCTATTAAAGAAAAATAATGGAGCGAGAAACATAAGGTTGAACTTACGGGTGTACATTAAATATAGATTTGCTAACGGTGCTCAACTTAAACCTGTTTAAAACTCTATAGATACTGTGATGAATTGAACCCAATCTAGTTCAAACTAGTTGTAATATTTACGTCCCATGAGTCGTATCTAGCCACTTACCAACTACATGTAGGTCCGTGTCGAGCATGCGCGGAAATCAACCAATGAACTTGCTGTGAGAATCGGACAATCCAGCTGAAATATTTAATGTCCCATAAGGCTTTTTTTTCAATTTTTCACTGAAAATTGTACGTTTTAGCTAAAGCTATTATTTTGATAGTGTCAAAAATCTCATTACACAAACTTATCATCCATAGTCGGAGATCAAATTATAAAGATTCACATAGCGGCCATTAGCGACCGTTTTTGTGTGAAGACCTTTCATTCATTTTGTGTAAGAAGAATAGCATGACTGAATTTTACATTATATATTTGGTTTATTGCTGCTTCTTTATGTCCAAATACATTGTCTTTCAATTTGAACCATTTATTTGTATTTCCCTGACATGTTATATTCATCCTGCTACTGCCCCTTCAAATCATTGTCATTTATATATACATTTTGTAAATCCTAACGACGACCGATTTAGCCAGTTAACATTACAGCTAGTTTTAACAAGATGGGAACCGGGTCTTTATTTTCACCTTATTATTCACTTTTTCATGAAGCTCTATTTGAGAGAGAAAAGAAATTCAGCAAGAAGGGTGATAACTTACATAGCTGTTGAAGTCCCATTCAGCACAGAATTCAATCAAGTCATAAAATGTTAATCTTACCTCTGTTCGAAATAGACGAAATCCGTGTTTTCCACCAGGTTCTTCTGGCGGGAAAAATGCATTTGAATTTTTGGGTAAATGACAACGCTTTTCGCATGGAAAGGGTGGTTCATATCATAATGTCTTTGCCATGATTTAGAAGCCAAAATTATGATTTTAAGACGCTGATTGTACAACGTGCTACTGCCCCTTTAAGTTGCATTCAAAACATTTTAATGTGTCAAGAAAACACACTTACTTATTAGGGGGCGCACTTTCCCCTAATAATTTCGTTATATGCCACTGATTTCCAAACACAGTATATTAATCTGCAATCTACCATACCAACGATTTTAAATTTGAACAATATTCTTTCCCTTTGATTCTGATGAGATGTGTCGTGATGCCGTGCACAATTTCCACGGACCGACAATCATACAGTTTTGACGTTTTTAATAATCTCGAACGACGTTGTTTGCAGCAGCTCTCGAACATTTCCGACAATATCCAAATGCTCCAAAGGGAGCTCACTCTGTAGTTCAAATCATAATTGTATATAAAAAATTCCTGTTAAACTATTACGGGACAATTTTTGCATAACGTTGTGTTAATGAACGACAGGCCTTGTCAACAGGAAGTCTGAACTGTTGTCAGTTGATTGTAGTTTGCCAGTTTTGACAGCATGCAATCGTTTAGCCGGTGGAAAGTTTGATTTAGATTTGATAAATAATGTACATAAAGCAAAGGCATGGCTTCTTTTCTTTAATTTCAGAAACAACAGCAATTCTTTAGAACTACTGTCGTTAGCCAACAAATGAATTTCTGCGCATTAGACGAAGTAAACAGAGCACCGTTCTATTGTAATTCGTGCTACTGGCGCATGTCGTCGCCGAGTATCACGATGTGATGGTGTGACACTTGTGGAATATGGACATATTCCACGAATATGTAACACGAGTTACAATGGGTACTGTTTAGTTCTCTGTCATATTTGCCGCTCTCTGGAAGTAGTTCAATCATGGCAGAAGCCACCGATGATTGCCGGAGATCGCCGATGTTACGACATCGACAATCACTACAGTTCTACCAAATTATACGCCCTCCGTTTTTTCAAAGTAGCAAATCAGAAACGACTATTTTTCACATCTATTTAAGGTTTTTCAACATATCACTAACAATGTAATTAAATTAACCAAATATTTTGAAATGCAAAAAAATTAAATGGTCTTAAACATTTTCGCTCACTATAGGTCCGCACTTCTCCCTTTGTTAAGGTACCCATTTGGACAGCTTGGTGAACTGAGTGCAATGTGAATGAAGTGCCTTGTCCAAGAACACAAAACAGTATATAGCCCGGGACACACATTTTTTTTGTCTTCACCGGGATTCGAACCCGGGCCGTTAGCGTGAGAGGCAAACATGCTTACGACTACACCACTGTGCTCCACACTTCCCAGCATATCTAATTAAGAAACATTTTGTTGCAGAAAATGAACCTCATGACCCTTCCATGTACTTGAGAGTTTATGTGTCCAGTGCGACAAAATTAGCTGATGGCACCACGGTGTCTGAGACAGCGAGTGGTGACGTCACAATCTTGCAGGATGGCGGTTGCATCACAACAATTGGACGGGAGAACAAACCAAACATTAATGTCACATTGAATGAAATGTACAGTATACACACTGTTGCCTTCACGTTAGGCGAATTTGGTAAGTAGGTGGAATATGTTCAGGTTATATGTTTGCACATGATAACTATGTAACTTGTATGACTATCGGTTGCGTTCGTTTTGGTCATCTTGCGCATTTTGCAGCAATTGTGTTGCACGTGTGTTGAAATTCCTAATCGAATGACCCTATAGTATACGCTGAAATGAAAATAAAAGTGTTTTTATGTAATGTCTTTACAGGTGAGCAAAATGTGTCACTCATACACCTTGAATTAGTCAAAATATGCGTTTCTAATTGTGTTGCAAAAATTGCATTTGTTTTTGTCATTTGCCCTGTAAATAGACAATATAAAGCTTTTTATGTGATTCACCCACAAGGACTAGTTGGGATAAAAATGAGGTATTACGACATTTGTAGAAATTACCTATATTCGACGAGTAATAAATAGAGGATATTATATGAGTGCCGATGACATACTATGTTTATGACACGAGTGGCTAAATATTAGTATTTCCCGAGCGAGAGCGAGGGACATACTGATGTTTAGGCACGAGTGTCGTAAACATAGTATGTCATGGGCACGACTATAATATTCTGTTTATTACCGTAGTCTCAAAATTAAAGAAAATACTCAAAACCTACTTCAAAGCATAAGCGGACTAGTCTGCGCCGGCCCGTATAGATCGTGACGTCATAAGTGAACCGTGACGTCAAAGCATTGTTAAAAACGTGACGTCATAATGAAAAAGTGATATTTTGCCCTAGGGCAACATATGAAAAATATGAAGAAATAAACGCCTTTATTACCTACGAGGGCAATCATATCAAGGTTCATATTTTTCATATGTTGCCCTAGGGCAAAATATCACTTTTTCATTGTGACGTCACGTTTTAAACAGTGCTTTGACGTCACGGTTCACGTATGACGTCACAATTTATACGGGTCGACGGCGGCTTGTCGGCCCATGCTGAGATGTAGTTTTTGGGTGTTTTCGTTAATTTTGGGACTTCGGTAATAAACAGAATATTATTTTCGTGCCCATGACATACTATTTTTACGACACTCGTGCCTAAATATCAGTATATCCCTCGCTCTCGCTCGGGAAATACCAATATTTAGGCACTCGTGTCGTAAACATAGTATGTCATGGACACTCATATAATATCCTCTATAAACGTTTAGGTTTTTTTTATTACGTGAGTAGTGTCACTCTCATGTGGATTCGACGCTGCGTTCATTTTGACTCATTCGAGTGTATTTTTGCGCATGCTCGTTTGCCACACATACTCGTATAAGTTAATTTGGCGTTACACTTGGTTTTTAACAATATTGCAGGCAGAATGAAGGCCTTTTTCAGTCTCATTAAAATTGACCATGAATGACATTGAACAAATATTGAGTCCATCGAGGTTCGAACTCGATCCAGCTAGGGTTTCCTCTACTCAACACTCCAGCTAGTCGCATTGATTCTATGTGTCTGATGTAATATGTCGGCCATCATGTTTGCAGCCAGACGAAAAAAGTTAAAACTCTGTTGGCCATACGTTTACTCTAGCTTGCATCCGAGCATGCGCAAAATTACAGTGTGAGTCAAACGAACGCAGCGTAGAATGCACACGAGAGTGATACTAGGGTCGGTTGATTAGGAATTTCATATCACGTGCGACATACTTTGTGCAAAATGAACGCATGCACTGTTTGTGGACAAAGTTGGTCTTTGCGAGTTAGGTTTTTTACTAAAACCTTCGTAATTTAAAAAAGGTATATATAATTACGTTGTTTTTAAACTTTACCAAAAGATTGATTTAATAACAATTATTTCAAGAGATGTAATCTTTTCAGTCTATAATTTCAGCGCATTATAATTTAACCACTAAGCTCAAATAATGCATTTGTCTCGGATAAGGCCTATTAGAATTTTGTCTTGCAATATCCTCAAGTCGAGATAAACTATTTGTTTCAGAACATCCCTTGAAAAAAGTGCAAGTAAACCAATATTGGTCAGAGGGTTCGAGATACCCGAGGGCCTGTCAAAGCTCAACCACTCAGCTAGAGCCTGGTGCCACTCTCAAAATGACGTGTAGCCCCAAAAGTGGATTGCCTTATGGCGTCATACAGATAATCGCTGATTTTGAAAACATGACCGACCACCTCGAGATTTGCAATCTGAAACTCTACGCAAAACCAAGGACAACATGTAAGAACCCTCATAAGTGAACCTATTTTAATGCCTGGAATTATCCTGTCTCAGGGTACGAACGTTATCTCCACCAATCTGTACCCTGGGCTCAGAAGCTAGATTCGCTCGCGCGGCCCGACTTGGGAGATAGCCAATCAAATCACGTCCTGTTGAATTTTTATCGAGAAGATCGCGATAAAATGATTTGATTGGCTATATCCCAAGTCAGGCCGCTCGAGCGAATCTAGCTTCTGAGCCAAGGGTACAGATTAGTGGAGTTAGCGTAAAGTTCGTACCCTGGGACAGGATGGCCTGAAATTAATTACTTTATCTAAAATCCACCATTGCAATCGGGAATTCAAATAACGTTGTAGTCTAAAATGTATGACTTGACTAAACAATAAACTAAGTTTGGTATTGAGTCTTTACCATGTATTATACTAAACGGGAAAGGCAAATTCACCACCTAAGAAAGTAAGTACTTGTACACCATATCTTCAGAAGCCAACTTATCAGTAATTTTAAAGGAAAATAATTAAATAAATGTTTGGCTATATCCCAATCGCGGGAATTCAAATAAAGGTGTAGTGTATGATTTGACCTAACAATAAACGAAGTTTAGTATTGAGTTTTTACCAAATATTATACTATACGGGAAAGGAACATTCACCACCTATGAAAGTAAATAATTGTATCAAGCTAGGGTGGACACAGCTAGATAAAGTTACACCGTATCTTCAAAAGCCAAATAGTCATTAATTTTAAAGGAAAATAATTAATTAAATTTTTGAGAAAATTGTCGTTACAATATCCTTAATTAGACGCGATCGGGATGATGTGCGAATGATGCCCGTGTGGATGAAAACGTCTCTTAAGTTCTTAACCCTTCTAGTCTCTCATTGGTTGAATGAGAAATTGCCATCTTCGATGGACATGGGGAGATAACGCTTAGTCACTTTGCCTTGACGGCGCGCTTTTCACTGGCCTCCCCTGTATTTAAACTTATCATATGTGTTGGGATAGAATCAAACATGTATGTGCGTTCACAATTTTAAAGGGACAGATTAAATTCAAAAGGCAAGTAAATCAAATATGCATGTATACAGTTTTAGAGGGGCGGATTGAATTCAATGTTTTTGTCATTCTCTCCCCACAGAGGCAACTCAGTCATACCTGAATTAGCCTCTGTTCTATTACGCCTAGATCCTGGGGTTCCGGCAGATTGCCCTAGCGGCAAAACGTTGTAACTTGAGATATCTCCCTTATTTGCAGCCAATGAAAACACCTTTTGGATATCCATGACATGGGGAGTTTTTAACGGTCGTTTAGTGACATGGAAAATATTATGTCTTCATGTTTATTTTTCATTAACAGTGTGAGAGGGAAACAATTTGAAAATCAGATATGGATAGGGTTTTCATTAGATAGAAACAGTTTTATAATTGTGTAAATCATCATTTGTTTTATGATAGATTTTACTTTACTAATCAACCAAATAATAACTAATGAGAAGGTAAAAAGCGATGGTTTGTAATAGGAAGAATTACCTCCCCTAGATGTTAAATTTCAACGAAAGCTTTGACAAACCACACGGAGATGGCCGAGGTTTTGCGAATGACCACTTGTGAAACGGCGTCGCTGATTGCACAACTAACTTCGATTGCCTCCAATCAGATTTCTACCTTTCTATCCCGTGTATTAGCCGTAATAGAACAGAGGCTAATTCAGGTATGACTGAGTTGCCTCTGTGGGGAGAGAATGCATTCTTGTATGACATGTAGCTTTGATTAAGCGAGCAGATTAAATCATATTGAGGGTGTACAGTGGTTTGGTGCGGATTAAACTAAAATTATTGTTTGGCATGTAGGCTTTACAGATTAAATCAAGCATGCTTGAATGCAGTGTCAAAAGGGACGGATAGATAGGCTGAAACCCAGAAAACAAATATGCGTGTATCAGTTAAACAATATGCTATTACACATTTGGAAGAGACGAATTAAACCGGTAATCTTTATGAAAACATTTGGTTAGACAGATTAAATCACGTACGCGGGAATTTAGTTTTGACGGCAAATATTAAATCAAACATTGATAATTTGCGAAGTAAATATAATACGTTGGTTGTCGAATGAGATCAAAATATATTGGTTCGATAAACATGTATCAGCTAATTAATGTGACTGAATTACAACTTTCCTTCCAACATTACATTTAGTTCAAAGTGTAATATCTAGGTATAACATAATATTGATAACTGGCAATATGAATTTTTCAGTTGACTGTGGGCAACCGATGGAGTGCTTGTACGCTGTAAGAGAGAACAAGCCGCTATCAACATTGTACACCTACAACCATCGGGACAGTCGAGTGTACTACTCTTGTATAGAAGGGTACCATGCTCAGTCTGGGAGGGGGTATAGCTACTGTGCGCAAAGCGCCGTTTGGTCTACACCCCTCGTCTGTACAGGTGAGAGCCCCAGTGCTACTGCCCCTCTATTTCACTCCGCTCTAAACCCATCTTCATGTGCTGGACAAATGCAAAACAGATCCCGGTGGCCAGAATCTAACCACCCTCCAAATGATGTGCATGCACCCCTTCCCCATCCCTCCCGCTTCTTCCTACTTATATCTATTCATTTCATTTTTCAAAATTTCAAAAATTCAACCTTTCGACCATGGCTTCAAAATTGCCTTTCAAAACCCTAAGGATTCAGTTAAAGGTCCAAGGACCTAAGGGCGAAATCATCCTACTGGACGCGCTTGTAAAATCACCATTGATTATCCCCCGCCACGTTTAGCGCTAAGCGGGGGAAATAGTATTGGGCAGCGTCCGTCAGTCCGTACGTACGTCCATACGAATGAAATTGTACAAAACTCAACAACTATTGGCTGGATTCTTTTCATTTTATGTATTTAGCTTTATCACCATGAGAGTAAGGTCCCTATAGAGTTTCATGACCTTGACCTTTATTTCAAGGTCCCAACGAAACTTTGAAATGTTACCCTTGTTAGCGGGATATCTGAAGAACCATTCACTGGATTCTCTTCATAATTAACACCAATCATCTTATTGGGAAGGCGCGGGTCCAGTCGATTTTGGTGACCTTCACATTATTTTCAAGGTCACAGCGAGGCTTTGAAAATTTCAGCATTTAAACCTGCAATTCAGGCTTGTCAGCGGGATATCTCAAGAACCACTTACTGGATTCTCTTCAGAACTAACATATTGCATCTTATTAGGTATGCACCGGATCGAGTTGATTTTGGTGACCTTCACATTATTTGGCTTTGAAAATTTCAACATTGAAACCTGCAATTTAGGCTTGTCAGCTGGTTATCTCTAGAACCATTCACTGGATTCTCCTCATAATTTAAACGTAGCATCTTATTGCGAAGGCGCCAGGCCCAGTCGATTTTGGTGACCTTCACATTATTTTCAAGGTCACAGCGAGGCTATGAAATTTAAACATTGACATCTACATGTAAGGCTTGTCAGCAGGATATCTGTAGAACCGATCCCTAGTTTCTCTTCATAACTTAAGGAAAGCATTTTATGGGGAAGGCAAGATGCATTTATGAGGCTGATATGTTAATAACTGTTCTCTATGTTCTCTTCTTATTTTGCACAAGGCTTCTTATTTGGAAGACCCAGGGACTAGTCGATTTGTTATGGGCAAAGGACATCTAGTAGCATGACAAGTGTATACAAGTGTTTCTATGTATACATTATCCTTTTTGTTAACATCAATTTGCGGCGGGGAATCTTGTCACCTTTGTGACAAATACTTGCTTAAATATTCAAGCCTATATTTCAGATAGAGTCAACTTCGCCCATGGGAAACAAGCCTGGTTTTCAAATTTCGAGGACCACATCCTCCCGCTACTCACTGACTCCATCACAACAAGCTGCATGGAACCCCTGGATGGAACCATTACTGTAGACCTTGGAACCAGAGTCCAAGTCGGTGACATAACCGTCGTATCTGACGGTACGTAGAGTCAACAATACTGGGCAAAATATAGGATACATCTCAGTTAATTCCTAATATGTATGATTTTGAAATTGAAATACTGAGCAAATGTTTAAGGGCCACTAGAATTCAATAGAATTATTTTTCAAAAATCAAGCTTTTGTTTTTTCAAACATGGTCCATTTTAAGGCCATAGCAGTCTTTCTAAAAAATCTCCTTTTCCAATGAAATTTTGAAGGAAATCCTTAATGACGTCATTCTCCTTGTTCCTTATGAATATTTTGGAACCTTCCTTATCTTATGAAGACATTGTTGGGCGTTATTTTTGCACGGGTTGGGCATATTCGCTACTGGTGCAGTTTCAATTGATATTCTGTGGACCATTTTATGTAATTCAAATACAGGTGTACCTTTGGGGTTAGAGACCTGTTTCATATATATGTTTGATTGTTTTTTCCTGACAATGAGGTTTAACGGCATGTTACTTTGATTTACATTGAATACACCAAGATGTGCCTTGTTTTAGTGTATTTGTATAACGATGACCCTTGAGTTTAAACTTTCTGTTTGGCCATCTCTTATAAATCCTATTCTGCTGAAGATTCTGTCTGGAGAACCCTGACGGCGGAAGTAGTTCAGGAGGATGGCGCGCGCACCCAGTGCGGATCAACTCGAGTCTATGACAAGGCAAGCAACTTTGCGTGTTCCCAGCACCCGACGGGCCGCTACATTAATATCCGTCAGCCCGAGGGCAAATCGGTCATCTGCGAAGTCTTCGTACATGGACAGGCAAATAATGAAGGTCAGACAATAAGTATTCATTAAGTCATATGCATTCAAGAAAAGGATCAGGCACTAGTATTTATAAGTATGAGTATGAGAGTCTAAACACCCATTCGGTCATATTTGGAACGGCTCAGTGTTCAGTGGTAAGCCAAAAGATAAAAATCACAGTACCTATCCGTCGAATGTATTTTTTTGTCCTGAAACTAAAATTTTGTGTACTTCAAGCCACAGGTCGGGTTCAAATCTCGGATCTGACGTTTATTGAAAATAATTATGTGTTGGGAGTAAAATATACTCAAAGAACTTAATTAAGCACCCCCCTATTTTGTAAAATGAATTCGGGTGCTCTTGGACTATTTAGAATAATTTGATGTATTGACCATTCCAAATAGAACATTCAGCTTGCGCATTGTGTAGGCCAATTTGAAGAACATTCTCAGATTGTTTCTGCCCTTGTATTTGAACCACAGCATGATATACGTATTCTGTAACAAATGCAAGGATTTATTCATGACGTTAAACACTGTCGAGGGCTTCAATGGCATCAAGCATCGGGGGGATATATTCTACACAAAATTAGATTTTCCTTCATAACTGTATTTTATTATCTGTTCTTCTTTGCCCTCAATGATATTCAGAAAGGCACTAAACACATAGAAGTTGATTTCTAATGCAATA
Organism: Steromphala cineraria; assembly: GCA_916613615.1. NCBI lineage: Eukaryota > Metazoa > Mollusca > Gastropoda > Trochida > Trochidae > Steromphala > Steromphala cineraria. The sequence continues at coordinate 13,172,152 of OU744730.1, forward strand.
AGGATGGCATTTATTTCGCATCTTTCACTAACTTTGATTCAAGAATGCCCTTTTAGGAGACCGAATGTTTAACAAATTAACTTCCGTACAATTTTGACCCGAGAGAAAAATTACTCATTATTCCAGAGAGCCCTCTTAATGGACAGAATGGTTAACAAAATATCAATCGTACAATGCTAGCCCTAGAGAAACATATATCTTAATTATCATATATATCATCATTTAAAGGGGCAGAACTAACAATCGTAAAATGTTAGCACTCGAGAAGAAAACTCTTACTTCAAGAGTGGCTCTGAGGAGACTGAATGGTTAACAAATGAACAATTGTAATATTCCAGTCCCGGAGTGCTACAGGGAATCTAGAGGGAGAGAATACCGGGGGAAGATGAACATGACTATTGACGGGACCCCGTGCCAGGAGTGGAATTCCTCAACTCCCCACCCTCACAACTTCAGGGACGTGACCATGTTTCCCGACTCCAGTCTCAGTGATCTTGGCAACTACTGTAGGAATCCTAATGATCGTACTCGCCCCTGGTGCTTTACAACTGATCCTGATCAAGAGTGGCAATATTGTCCACTTCTTCCCTGCAGTAAGTAACGGTGAATTCGTTAAGCCTTGATGGCCAACAGTTTGTCTGATCAGCCTTTATTACAATCTTGATTGCATTCAGGAAGTCGAGATGTAACATACATAAAGTAGAAAGCCTAAAAGACCAACAGAAATTATGGTACATAATTTTGAAATAGTCGAAATGCTGCATCCATCTTCACTTCACAGAGCTTGATATTGTAATGTCTTCCATGCTATGCCCGTTGGCTTTTCAGCCTGTGTAAATTTCAAGCTTGAATCGGGCAAAGTTCCTGACGAGAACAAATTCAAATTAAATATATTTTCCGTTCCTGAATAGCAACCCTTTATGGTCCAATATTAGAATATAGTGGTAAAGGCCTCACCATGAAGTATCAATTTTTAAAAGTTTCATTATCATGAACTCAGAAGGAATTGGATAAATATGGAGGTTTTACAAAAGGTTGAAATTTAACTTTCTGTGAATTTAATATCATCGGAAAGAAAGATTTTCTGAAGAAACAAAAAAAGACCAGTGGTTGAATCTACTAAACGGGAACGACAAGACATGCAGTTAACTGAAAAGAATAGAAAAAAATCAGAACTAGTTTCATACGCCATTGAAAAAAACTCCTTTGAATGCAACACATTGATGTCCCGTTACTCTTTCCACTTGCTTTGTTTTCCAGATAGCTTTTGCAAGTTTGATGAGGTGGGGACTGCTTATACTGGTGTTATCGCAAAAACAGCTACTGGTGAAACCTGTAAACAGTGGACCTCTCCGGAACTGCCCTTTAAGCAGCAAAAACATCGTTCCATAAATTACGATTACAATTACTGTAGGAATCCACTGGCCTCCCAGAGCCAGCCCTGGTGCTTCACTTCACTTGACGGAAGTCAATATGGCTTTTGCACCATTCCAATCTGTCGTGAGTGTTTATGTTAATGATGAGACTATTTATAAGAGATGGATTTTAAAGAATAAAAGATTTTTGCTCGCAGATTCTGCCCAACGGTCAAGATTTTTTCCCCGGATTCTGCCCAGCCGTGGCAAAATCACTAGGGGCAAACATTTCACATGTAAAACTCATTTATGGATTAAAGATACAAGAATCTGAAATGTACAATATGTTGTATTTTGGGGGAAAAAAAGCGTAAATAATAAGTTCCTCAGCTGTGGTTCTTTGAGTTGATGCTGGTTGCCTCTTTGTCATATTTGCCTATATTATTATTAACAATTTTTTAGACTAATGTTTTATATACATTTTCTATTTCAGCAATCACGTCAGATTTTGGACATGTCAATTGGATAATCGATGCAACGTTCCAGAACCCGAAAATGGAGTACTGTGCAGTATGGAGCAGAAATCATTACTATAATAACCCACAGGACACTGGTTTCTTTACATACCGCGATTGGGTAAACCGATTACACTTGTGTCCAACAGGGAAGATGTTTAACACCACCTTCATTTGTTATAAGCTTGAGGGAACTTCGCCTGAATGGATCTCAGGCACGATTGACTGCGGTAGGTGTCCTTGATACAAGTTGCTTTATGTGAATTATCATTCTCCACAGAGGCAGATCACGTCATGAAATGTTGATCGAGCCTCTGTTCTTATAAGCCGACTTGGTAGGGTAAAATCGGAGGTGCCTGATTGGAGGCATTAAAATTAGTTGTGCAGTCAGCGACGCTGCTCTAAAAGCATCATTCCTACGACTGAATCATGGTAAAGGCATTGTTATATGACGAACCCTTCCACGCGAGAAGCGTTGTCGTTTGCTTCAAATGGATTGTGGTGCCATTTTGTCCTCCATAGGAAATTGCCGGAACCCACGGATTTGATCTTATAGGAGGCTCGATCAACATTTAATGACTTGATTTGCCTCGGTGGGGAGAGAATGATGAATTATAGAAGTTAATCATATCTTTCTAGGTACTCTGTCTGCTGGCTTTATGGCGATATGTATTTTCTTGGCATATATGGGCATAATGTTATTGGCAATGTGTTGAAGTCTGTATTTGTCGGAACAAGTGGATCTCGTATTTTAATGAAAAATATGTAATTTATTTTAGCGATGTATATTGTGTATTTATGAAAAATATTGTATCGATATTATTAATTGTGGGTTGTATATTTTTGGTTATGATTAGTATCCGAATGATTAAGTATATATTTCATTTTATTAGTAGATTTGTATTGTATCGTATTTAAAGGTATGAACAGTGTCTTTATGAATAATTGTGGTTTCGGATATTTTAGTATCGCATCTGTGTTGGTGGCAATGTAAATCATATTGTACCTTTTTTTCATTTATTTAATCTATGTCATATTTGATTAAACAAGAATTATATACCGTATTATTTTGAATGTATGAATTGTTACTTTACATTGTTTTGAAGTAAGCGGCGATGACTTTGACAAGATACGTATGGGTCCTCTTGGACGTATATATATGACAGAAAAAAATTAGTTAATTGACATATTGAAAAACGACATTGTAACTTTTAATCATATAAACATGTTGTTTAAACAGTGAACTGTGGACCACCGCCCCCCGTTTCCAACACGAGTATGACGTACACAGCAACATTCCTGCATTCCATCGCCACATACAACTGTCTATCTGGATACAACCTCGCTTCCGGTTCAAACACAACTTCCTGTCTGCGCAGTGGCAACTGGTCCGTCTCAGACGCTCTGTGTCTCAGTGAGTATAGGGGATATTACCAGAGTTTGCTTTTTGTTCTCAGAACATACAAAAGCACTTGTGCATTTGGATTGTTTCTCTCTCTTTCTGTCTGTCTGTCTGTGTATAGAGTAGATAATATTGTCAGAGTTTGCTGTCAATTCGTTTCTTTTGGGTTAATTCTAATTGAAATAAGATTATACAAAACCACATAAATGTACTTGTATTTTGCTCTGTGTCTCAGTGAGTATAGAGGATATGAACTCCTTTCCTTTTGGTTCTTTGAAAGAATGAGGAAAAGCATTTGGATCGTTTGTTTGTTCAAACTCTTGCTTGCTCTCTCGCATCTAATCAGGGTTCTCCATTTTTACAAAGAAAAATGCTCATATTTATACAAGGACTAGCGTTGCATTGTACGATTTCACCTTAATGGGTAGAGAATCAGGAGAGCAGGAAATTATCATTAGTACATACCCTTCTCTTTCAAATACTTTTATTTGGCTGATGTATACTAACATGACGTACCAATCAATTACCAAGCAAAATTAATATAAAAAAGGTGTTTTGAAAACTTTGAAAGCTGTATTAGTATCTAAATGTATTTACAAACATGCATTTGTCAACAGTTCACTACAAGATAGCTATAGGTTGTACATACACAGTGGTTCTGTTCACTAATTTGCTAACAGGAGGCCTGTAGCAAAAATGTTTTACCGATACAATGAAACTGCATGAACAGTATTCAGAAATTTGTTTCGTTTGGGTCGTTTCTGTTACATGTCACTTTCATTTTTACAAAACATTGTGATTGTGTCCACAGTTAACTGTACGGCGCCCCCTGATGTTGAACACGCCACATCCACTGTGAACTCGACACTTGCAGGGGATGAAGCTGTCTACACGTGTGTGAATGGTACAAGACACGTGTCCGGATCAGACTCAGTCTCGTGTCTAGCAACAGGAAATTGGTCACCCTCTGATTTAATCTGTACAGGTTTGTTCCACGGCCAAATGAACTATCCGTACAGGACAATCGCGCCTGATCAGTTTAGACTGACAGTGAATAATGAGGGAAAAGGTCCAATTGTCTTACCAACCCTGTTGAGTCATTGCGTTACACCACAATCAGTATTCATTTAGTCATAACCGTAACTAATCGTATTGGCTGAAATTAATACCAACTTTTACCAAAGGATGGACAGCAATAACAAAAGCAGAGTATATCACATCAGTTGGTACATGCCAAAGATGGACAGCTATAACACAGTCCATCAGCTAACTGGTTGGATATCAAATATTGGCAGCTATAACAATGGGAACGTGCCAAAGATGAGAAAATATAACAAAGACTGGGTGCATGTGTGATCTGATAATATTTTCGAAGCTTTCATGTGGTTATTAATTAACTGTTTAAGAGGCTTGTTTAAGGTTGGAAGTTCGAAGGGGTCCCAGTGTTTTAGTACTAGAACTTTTGTCAGAAGATATAAAAGTTAAAAGACTCTATAAACTGCAGTACCCCTAAATCATTTAACTTAATAGATAACAAATTCGATCTCTCCAGTTTAAATATATACAATGCACTTAGTAAATGATCCTTTTTCCGTTTCTCAGTTAGTCACTCATATCTTTATTGCAGTTTACTGCGGTCCTCCCCCGTCTGTAAACAACACGTCAGTCTCAAACTCCACCGAGTTGGAGGGAGCAAGTGTCATCTACACGTGTCTTGATGGATTCAAACACGTGTCGGGCTCAGACAACAGCACGTGTTTGAGCTCAGGGAACTGGACTGAGCCGCAGATATACTGTGAAGGTTGGTTAACGTACTAGTATATCCTGTTTTGCATCATCAAGTAATGACGTCATAAACATGATGACTTCACAATGCTATGACATCAAAGCATCGAAAGCAAATGTCAGTTTTGTGATCAGGGATGTTCATTTTTCATTAGAAACTCATAAATAATGATTGGGATGATAAATATAATAAACACTTAGGTGATATTCTCTATGTTTTTATTCATGTATTTCAGTATGTATCCCTACATACTGAAATACAGATTTGATGAGGTTAGCAATAAGAACATAACAAGAACTGACTTATGCTTCAACTTAAATTGACACAGAGTATCTTTCTTAAAATTGTATTTGGTTTTGATAAGCTACAAAATACCTAATATGCTGATTGAAGTTCATATCTCATCACTTGACTTGCAAATATATCCATTTATGCATAAAATCTCTAAAAAGCTTGATTTTATGGAAACATCAAGAAAACATCTCAAATACGTTTAATATTCGAAATTATGCATCCAATTAATCTACCTATTAGTTACAATACCTAATAAACACTATCGAATCGAATATATCTTCCTGTCAGCTTATGACAAGGTTTCAAAATTACGTTTGCCGAATTTGTGCGCGCCACTCGAGCCACATTGTCAGGTTTTCGATCAAAATACCGACTTTGAATGGCCGTATTTTCGCTCTAATGTATTGATTGACCTTTAACTTGTTATTTTCAGTAACACTTAGTGGTTCCCGATGTAATAACATCGATTTTCAAAATTTGACATATGTGATCCTATCAACATACTCTGTGTCTCTTTAATGATCTTTGTAATGATAATGTCTGTTGACACTTAACTCCAGGTTTGAAAATGTGATGGTGTTGATAAGTATAATCCAGTACTTACATTGCAACGACTAGAAGGGTTGTCCGTGTTTGAATACCAAAACAGACACAAGTCACCTTGGACTTATACTTCATATTGTACCATAGTAATAGTAAACTCCACCAAGGTTTTCAAATAAGTACTTGAAAATAAAAAAAATATTACATTTGAGGTAAAAGATATTTGTTGTGGTTTGGTCATACTAATACATTGCAATAGTGGCATCCAGATTACCAATATTATTATTAATTTCTATCATAATTATATCTTCACCTACCGGTGGACTACACAGGGTCTTCAGCCAACGCCAGAATGCCGAGAGCAACAACCAGAACACTACCGTTATTTACAAATACTCTTTGCCAGATTCTGGAATTCACATACTCGGATATTTGCATTTATCGTAAATTATAATTATTTCAATCTTTATTCAACAGTGGATTGCGGGGAGCCACCTCCTGTAGAACACGCCAGAGTAACAGCTGAGACAACCGTCTTGAACAGTAACGCACTCTACAGCTGTCATTCCGGATATGTACACGTGACCGGAAGTCGTAAGGTCATATGCAGAGATACAGGATTGTGGGAAGAACCAGATATTTTATGTTTAGGTGATACAATCTATTGATGATATTCTTACTTTTTATGTTATGGTTATCAAAAGGTGAACGTTTCAGAATCATGTTTTCTCTAAGTATTTGTAATGATTTCACCCGTTCCAATAAGGTCACTTCATAAAGAAATCCTTCGTAAACTAAACTTGCCGACCATACGGCAGCGATACGATGGTATATTTCAATAAGAAAAGTGTTCAATAGGATTGAGATCAGGACACCATTACGGCGGCGAATTATACCTGACCACAGTATTCAGGCGGATAATAGTGTTAACTATTGTCTTACTGTGGAGTCTTGTTTTGCTAACCTGTCTATATTTTTAGTTTCCTCGGCATTACTGCGACATGAAGGCTATATAATTGCTATATCTGTGCTTCTTTTAACCTTTTACGTGACATTGTTCGGGGCGTTAACAATAAACTAAAGTGAGCTTAATCAATAAGCCAACGCCACTTAAAAAGGCAAGTGTACTTATGGATATGAAACTTTATTCTGTAAAATCGACGTTTAAAAATGAGATTTCAATGCTGTTGTGAGAACTTGTAAATCATTATCCATAAAGATTGTCATTCTCTATTGCTTGATATCTGAAATGCAAACGAAAACGATCTACTTTGAAAAAAACAATTCTGCTTAATCCATGTTTATCGGATAAATTATCAACTCAACTAATACTCAACTCCCCAGTGGATTGTGGCGACCCTCATCAAGTTGAACATACCCTCGTCTCATACAACAGCAGCTATCTCAACAGCACATGCGTGTATTCCTGCGCAGAGGGGTACGTATACTCATCTGGGTCACCAGTTAGCACATGTGGATCAGACGGCAGATGGGAAGTACCTACATTTACCTGTCTAAGTAAGTACAAGCCATACTTTTGATACTTGTGCGTTGACTGCCTAGGCTTATTTTACCTGATTTGGTCTTGTGATGTTTAAGATAGAACAAGTCCTATTTGATTAACGAGGGCTGAATGTTCCAATAATCTCCTTATATAACTCTTATGGACTTATCTGTACTATAAGCTGCTTGCTAAAGAAAGCTGTATAAACAGTTTTGTAAAGTGATCGATATAAGAAAATCTGTTTGAAAACGAATCCCTTGGGTTGGACAAACACATAATGAGCATTCTCTGTACGATTTGTAACTTGAGGTACTTGATTTTTTTGCATTTAACAATCTTGTTACATCAGCGTATATGACTCCGTGTTGCTCTTTAACATATTCCCTGATATCCATAGGGCCAAAATCCTCGTTTCGCCGACTAATAGTTACTGAAAGTTATTTATAGTCTTAGGTTTTCAGTCCAATATATTCGATCTCCATGCACTGTTATAATCGTTCAATACGCATCATTTTATAGGCTGGCTATATATAGCGATACGAGAGTTTTGGCTTGATGAATATCAGGGTATGTGTTTGAGTCCTACGCAGAGACATATACGCTGATGTAGGAGGGTGTCATTTATCTTATACGTAGTTAACTGCACGGCGCCCCCTGATGTTGAACACGCTACATCCATCATTAATTCAACACTAAAAGGAGATACAGCTGTCTACACGTGTGTGAATGGTACAAAACACGTGTCTGGTTCAGATTCTGTCACTTGTCTTGCCACAGGGAGATGGTCAAATGCCGAATATATCTGTAAAGGTACATAAATTTTTGTGCGATATTTCTCAGTTTCGAGTGCTGTGATATCAGAAGGTTGCAGAAAAACTTTGTTTTCGTTAACCATTACAGCAAAGGCACAACTTTTGTTTTAGTTGATGACATTTTAATACTAGAATGCTCAACTTTCATGATATATTGAATGCTGCAGAGGATTGCAATTCAATTTATAGTCCCGTTCATATCTAACATCATCTAATTGCAGTGCACTGCGGTTCTCCCCCGTCTGTTAACAACACATCAGTCTCGAACTCCACCGAGCTGGAGGGAGCACGTGCCATATACACGTGTCTGGATGGATTCAAGCACGTGTCAGGCTCAGACAACAGCACGTGTTTGAGCTCAGGGAACTGGACTGAGCCGCAGATATACTGTGAAGGTTGGTTCACGTACTAGGATAGGCGTACAAGTATTTTGCTCCTTGACCTTGTGTTACGATACTCAGGTTAACAAAGAATTGGGTACAGTGGTATATTGGTTAGCATGCTTTCAGTCCAGTGGTCCAGTTTCGGATTCCTATTTAGACATCACAAATTGGCGCTTTTCAAATTTACCATAAGTCCACTTGCTTTAGAAATAGGTACACTTTAATCGATAAATTCTTCAAAGTTATAACACAATCTTAGTGGTTTACGATGCTCATGCATCGAAATAGGTTATTACAAGTGTCATCATTTATCAATTGTATATAGCGTTCATTCTGTCCCTCCGTCTGTCTGTCTGTCCCTCCGTCTGTACGTCCGTCACAAACGTTTGTCCGGAGCATATCTTCTAAACTATTCATGCTAGCTTCAACCAACAAGTTATTTTTATATTTTGCGGTTTCCATGGAAACATGACTAAAACAGGGACTCTATGACCAAGTCCTTTGTCCGGAGCATATCTCCTAAACTATACAAACCATGATCCCTAGATGTGCCTTTTGAGGGTTAGACCAACAAATTATTTTTATTTTTTGTGCTTTCCATGGAAACATGACTAAAACAGTGATTCTATGACCAAGTCCTTTGTCTGGAGCATATCTCCTAAACTATTCATGCTAGCTTCACCAAACTTCATACACTTATCAACCATGATCCCTAGATGTGCCTTTTGAAGGTTAGACCAACAGATTATTTTTATTGTTTGCAGTTTCTGTGGATATATGACTAAAAAGTGATTCTATTATAAATTACTTTGTCCGGAACATATTGCCTAAAATATACATCTCAGCTTCACCAAATTTGCTACATATGTCAATCGTGATTGCTGGATATGCCTTGTGAGAGTTAAACGATATATGCATTTTCTTTTCTGTGGTTTCTTTGGGAAACATGACTTACAAAGTGACTCAACAAAAATAATTTTGTCCTCAGTTCATCTCGTAGAATATTCATGACAACTACCGGGTACCTCAAATTTGAAACAAAGATCAACCCTAGATGAACCCTTTTAATTGTAAAACCTATTAATGATTTTGGTATTAGGGTTTCAGTTGAAAGAAGACTTACACAAAGACTTACTATATACTCAACTATAATACAACTTTTACCAATATTAATGAGTTTTACTATTTGAAATTATTTTAACAAAATGGGGAGCGGGGGTATGTAAACTCTGCTCGCTTCTTTACTTGTCCTCCAACCGCTGGTCGATTTCGGGGAGCCTCCAGCTGTTGAAACCGCCAAGATAACTAATGAGAGAACTATCTTGAACTTTAAAAGCATGAGAACAATACCGGCTTTCATTGCATTCCCTCAGTCATTTTATTTTGTGATACATTATTATCGTGTTAATCTATGATCAACAGTGGATTGCGGGGAGCCTCAAACTGTAGAAAACGCCAGAGTAACTGCTGAGACAACAGTCTTGAACAGTACCGCACCCTACAGCTGTCATTCCGGATATGTACACGTGACCGGAAGTCGTCTGACAATGTGCAGAGATACAGGATTGTGGGATGAACCAGAGATTCTATGTTTAGGTAGAGTCCATTCAATGTTCATATGTTTTTTTTATTTTCGAAATAAAATGAACGCCCATTGTGATATGTTATGAAATATATTCCAACACTAAGAATACACATAAAAATAGCATTTAATAACGAAGGGAGAAAATAATATTTATTTAAAGGAGAGGTTGTGACGTTGATGCAATGTAATGTTACGATACATTACACATCATACTTATATCCCCTTGCAACTCCTCAGTGGATTGTGGAGACCCTCCTCAAGTGGATCATAGCGTCGTCTCACACAACAGCAGCTATCTTAACAGCACGTGCGTGTATTCCTGCGCGGAAGGGTACGGACACTCATCCGGGTCACCAGTTAGTACATGTGGTTCAGACGGCAGATGGGAAGTTCCTACATTTACCTGTCAAAGTGAGTACAAGTCATCCTCATAGAGCTCATTCTCTCCCCACAGAGGCAACTCAGTCATACCTGAATTAGCCTCTGTTCTATTACGGCTACTTCACGGGATAGAAAGGTAGAAATCTGATTGGAGGCAATCGAAGTTAGTTGTGCAATCAGCGACGCCGTTTCAAAAGGGGTCATTCGCAAAAGCTCGGCTACTCCCGGCTATTCCCGGTGATTCGGCATTCAGGGGAGATAACTCTTCCTTCTACAAAACATCGCTTTTTTACCTTCTCATTAGTTTTAATTTGGTAGATTATTAAAATAAAATTTATCATAAAATAAAGAACAATTTACACAATTATAAAACAGTATGTTTTTAATGAAAAACCCTATCCATATCTGATTTTCAAATATTTCTCTCTCACACTGTTAATGAAAAATAAACCTGAAGGCATGATACTTTCGAAAGTCACTGTACGACCGTTGAGAATTCCCAAAGACGTTGATATCCAAAAGGTGTTTTCATTGGCTGCAGATAAGGGAGATAACTCAAGTTACAACTTTTTGCCGCTAGGGCAATCACCCGGAACCCCAGGATCTAGGCGTAATAGAACAGAGGCTAATTCAGGTATGACTGAGTTGCCTCTGTGGGGAGAGAATGCATAGAGCTTTGTTCAGATAGATTTTACTTGTATATATACCAACAAGAAATAAGGGATATGACGAAATCCCAGTGAATGGGTTAAGTGCTCCAAATGTCAACCGAAAACATTTTGGGCATATTGAGATTTGCAATTGTCGTCCAGGTATAGCAAAATATCCCTTTCATTCAGCACCTGAATCGGCCTAGTTTCGAGGAATAAACTATTCAAAATATAACTATACGGAGATTAGAAATCCTCTACACTAGGTCTCACCGCAACCCCGTACCTCGCATGTTTTTAGTGCAGCCGAAACCTAGTCGTAAGCGGACCAATCACATCGTCCCGCTTGTAAGACCGCTAGCGGTGATCATGTCCAAAGTTTGGTCAACAGCAGTTACTTGCCCCTTAATACGATACCGAAAGGCTATTGACGGTGGCTTCTGATTGCGAACTCGTTGTTTCTTTGCTCTTTGTTACATCCACTCGTTCAATACAAACGAAAAAATGCACTAGAATGACGTTCTATATTTATTACATACCCTTTTCGTTTAATTTACTTCAAATAAAGCCGTACATGGAAGAATGTTTGCGTGTTATCTTGACCTGAATAAATTACTCCGCCAACCCTTTCACGAAATATTACGTCATCACATTCCTCCACCTATGACGTCATTTGACAATAGAGTGCACACTAAACTGTGATTAATATTTGATGAAAAACAGACGCAAGATATTTGTTCATATGTTTAAATTTCTTAAATGACATGTACTATCACAAATGTATATCAATATTTTATTCGAATACAATATAAACTTTCATAACTTGAAACATTCGGCAAAGTTCGGTCACAACGTGAACGCGTGAACATGGAGAGATGACGTTACAGAACAGTTCAACGAGAGGAAGTGACAGTACTTACTCAGGATCTGAATCACTATGAATGATGGCACGTCTACGTTTTGGAGGGACATGTATTGAGATGAAAAGTTGAAGTTACCGTAATATGAAACGATCCCAGTAAATGTTGCTATCACTAAATAGACCGGAAGTCATACTTTGACCCCATTGAAACGATGTCACTTGCATGTAGATGGCAGAACTGACAGCACCGGGTTTTGTGCGATGAGAATCACAATATCCGGGCCGGGATACCTTAAACTCTTCGTTCTTCATTGTTTTCTCGCAGGTAAATTGCAAACTTTGTGATTTAACTTGTTTTCTTGACGATATTGTCGATGTAGTTTTTGAGGTCGGTATTTTCGTTGCGATCGGCGGAGTGTAAATACTTTAATTTGTTAATATTTTTATGTAATTGTGAACAATGAAAATTATCCTGATAAGAACAACACTCAGGAATGTCTGAATCAAATAATGTGCGTGTGTTTACATTATTGATATGGGGTTTCCCATGCCATAAAACCTAAAAATAGCTGACATGACACCTCCCTCGCTGAGAAAGTAGTTCCGTGAGAAGTGCAATACGGAGTGCAATACGGATTGAGGAGTGCAATACGGAATTCGTTGTATTTCATTACGTATCACTATCGTAAGATTACATGGGTATGTAATAAACGTCAGAACATGCGACCTACGGGACTGTTGTCGGACTCAGTGGCGAGGAAGTCTCTCGCAACAACAAGTTCGAGTCTCGATATTTATTATTGAAGACTTTTATTCCTCCGAACTGGGCCGATTTTCATCACACTGATTTAAACCAATTGCTTGATAATTGTTGAAATGTGACAGGTGTGGTTGATTTTGGTAAAAATGCACTGGATCTCATCGCAACAACAACCATTTGATGGTAGTTCGTCCTAAGACGTCTAGTTTATGCTTTTGATTTCAACGTCATGCACATGTTAATCTCAAGTTCATATATGTAGACTTTCATAGAATTTTGTTGTAGGATTTGTAATTGAATGATATTTGATGTACTACTTTTATTTACCATACAGTATCCTGCCAAGATCCACCAATTGTTGAACACGCTACACCCACTGTGAACTCGACACTAGAAGGGGATGAAACTGTCTACACGTGTGTGAATGGTACAAAGCACGTGTCTGGTTCAGATTCTGTCACGTGTCTGGCATCAGGGAGATGGTCAACTCCGGATTTTACGTGTACCGGTACAATTGAAACGATTGTAGTCACTTGCAATGTCAAAACGATGAAAGTACATACAATAAGAAGTATTTGATTGAACAGAAACTAAATGCAAATGTTCTTATATTCGATAATATAGTTCCTTTAAACGTTCGGTGGTATACATTTCAGGAATTCATTGAGATAATAATACCTTCTTTTTTCAATCATTGCTTTTAAATAAATTTCTCGATTCAATGTCTTATCTTCATTTCAGTACACTGCGGTCCTCCCCCATCTGTTAACAACACGTCAGTCTCAAACTCCAGCGAGCTGGAGGGAGCACGTGTCATCTACACGTGTCTGGATGGATTCAACCACGTGTCAGGCTCAGACAACAGCACGTGTTTGAGCTCAGGGAACTGGACTGAGTCGCAGATATACTGTGAAGGTAATTTAGAGTCCAACGGAACTTGTTATGTGAGTAATACTGAAAAATAATTCTTCAATCTAAGATGCCATTCTAAGATATTTTAGGACAGATATTTAAGTCTGCGAAAGGCGTAAGAACGAAAAGATTTGGCTTGTGAAACCTTAAAATGGTGCACATTCGAAAAAACGAAAAATTTGGGCAATTCATATGCGGAGAATTTCAACAATTAACTGCAAGATGTTCACCAATATTTATACCCCTAACATCGAAGACAAAGAAAAACTACAATGTTTTCACTAGTATACTAGTATACTAATATTTGTAGATTTGCCTTAAAATATTAATCTATATGAGCTCATGGCTCATATATGGAAAGGAAAACACACAACCTAACTTCCATATTGTGATTAGACAAATGAAAGGTATGAAGTGTTCACATTCAGCTTGATATCAGAAACATAGCAGGGGTAAAAAAGTGCATTTATAATTATAAAAAAATCAAGTTCCGCGTCGAGCGTGCATATTGCTATAAACAAAGGGATTTAAGGGTTTAGCTTAAATTTGAGCTGAAAATTGTCACGTTGTTGCAAATAACAATAACTACTTGGGTGTTCCTTAACTTTTTTGGGATAGTATACTCGCCTGTTGTCGTACATTACAGAGATAGTGAAAACAACAGTCCAGCCTCCTCAGAACATCACAGACAAGTACGGCAGAGCGCGGTACGAGGTCTGTACATGCAGATGTAAGGTGAAGATGAAGCCAGTCCAAGATGCCGCTCAGGAGATAACAAAAAAGCTGACCCTCGAGACGAAAGAGCTCTCTTCCTCTGTACAGAAGAAGACGAGTAAACCGGATAACCGTACTTCCTCTAAAGGGATGGCTGTGTTGGCGGGCTTTATGATGGCATTGGTGGGCGGGGTGATTTTCATACCAGATTTGCTATCTGTTATCAATTTCTTAAAAAGACAATAGCCCGTTCTCAAAAGGGCAATATTGAAAACATGAAATTAAATTTTCAAAAGATTTTTTATATAAATTAAGTCCCTTTTTCTACGTGACCACAAACACATATTTGTATAAGTTTGAATAATTAATTGGTGTCTTGTTTATATTTTCTTAAATATAGGCAAAAAGTTAGAAACAGATCACAACCCCTATCCTTTAAAACATTGTATTTGTGTGAAAAATAGGCACATTTTATTTTTTGATATAAATTGATGTCCATAAACAGTCATGTTGTATCAAAATAGATTTTGGAAGAATTTATCAACATTTCAAATTTCATCTCTTTTTAAATTAATCACCTCTTAGAAGTATTTTCTTCGTCATTTTTTAACTTTTTTGCTTTTCTGTTTTAGAAAACGATGTCTAAAACTATATATGTTTCCTTTAAAATCTTACAATATTAAATTCAACTGCGTTGTATAATTTGTTTTACCCGTTGTATATGATTGTAATGTATGGAGCAGATTTCAAGCTGTAGTTTTTTCTTTTTGTTAGAGGTTCCTTAATTTATATAAAGACAGAAAATATATGATTTGAAAAGCATATAAAAAATTATAGAAAACGCATATGCAATCTTTGCAATATATAATAAGAAAGACAGTTTTATCCCGAAACATCGTGTATTATATATATATATATATATATATTTGAATAAGGAGAGTTGGTTTCTCACGCGAAGAAAGGTTGTATATAAGAAAGAGTAAACATCAGATGGTTCGGACTGGATCAATCTTCTTTAATACGATGAATTCATTTCGACCATTATGTGGGTCTTGACAAGACCCACATAATGGTCGAAATGAATTCATCGTATTAAAGAAGATTGATCCAGTCCGAACCATCTGATGTTTACTCTTTCTTATATATATATATATATATATATATATATATATATATATATATATATATATATATGAAATAAATTTTGTGTTTGAAACTTCAATAATGTTGCTGTTATGCGATTCAGTTCCCAAACAACGAAATATTTGTTAATGCAATGTACATATACGAACCATTCAATTGTAAACATACTAAGAAAATCGCGGACAATTATTGTGACAGGACTTTTCTCTTTTGTTGAGAGTATAAAACATCGAAATACTCATAGCTCTACTATTTCATTTAAGTATATACATGTAGACCGTTTTATTTTCCATACATGATAAAAGTGTTCAGCAATGACAGGGAACCTAAATTCAGAAAACGGGCTATAGATACATATTCTTTGATAAATCATATCATTTGTTATACATGTACTTTTACCCGAAAGGTGTGCACCCCTCCTGAAAATCCTTTATCCGCCATGACAAATATAATTCATTTACCGATTACCAAAATTCATCGAACATCTACCATGAAGAGTTCTGTTTCCACGAGATATATCTTACTGGAGACTCTTTGTTTCAAATATTAAACAAACATTTGATAAACATTTCCTTAAAGAGATGACACTTAATATCTGGTTATTTGGGCGTACAGTCCGTCGTCACAACACAACTTCCAAAAACACGTTAAAAATTCAAAGCAAATTTGAATGCAGTAATAAATAAAATGATATGTAGACTGATCAGGGTTGATGGTGTGCTTATACAGTTCGGGAGAAAAACGTCTGATATGATAACTGTTGCTTAAATTAAAATCAATCAAATATCATTCTTTGGTTTTCCGACGTCGAAGAATTGGAACTGCAAGAAATCAACAAGTTCCGTAATGGCCTGTTCACTGACTGGAAAGTTCCAAAACGAACTTCCGCTGAAGAGAAAGAATCCGTGGAAGGCGGAAGGATAATGGCGGAATTTGACCTTGATCCCTCTTTCGAGCAGACGATGTCCGTACATAATGGCCTCGTCTCGCAATACGTCATAATGAGAAGATATGAAATAAGCATTCGGAATATTTCGCGTGTTGTCTACCATCATGGGCGAAAAACGAGTATCCATAATGAACCTGTCTAGAGCCATAGCTGTAGAAGGTTTTGTGTAGATGTGAGGGAGGGTGTGTTTATTCGACGTGTTCATGTACACGGGGATCCGTTTCTTGCTATCGAACAAGTCCCTGTAAACTTTGTGAAGATGCTCTGAAGCATGTTCATTTTTTATCATATCATCCACAAACTCCGGATTATCGCCGAGATTGGCATAATTCAGCCAGTGAGTTATCTCCCTTCGAGGGTTTGTGATCCCCGGAAGTACTTCACCCATTTCCTGGTAAGATGGCGTCCCGAAGTTCAAAATCTGCAAGGCTGGACCAATCAGAAGCTGCATCGTTATTTTCTGCCTCATCTCCAAGGCCACGGAGGCGGCTAGGTTCCCCCCTGATCCGTCCCCAGCTACTATGATGAGATCAGGTCTGTATTGAAGTTGTTTAGCGTTCTTCACGATGTGTTTCGTCACGGCAAGACACTCCTCTTGGGCCACAGGGAATGCAGCTTGTGGCGCCGTGCTGTAACTGAAAGTGGACAGTGGTTATGGGACGAAACATAAAGAAAATGGGATTAATTAAAACCTTAACATGTTCATAATATCTTCCCTAAGAGGTTACTTCATTCGTTTCTTTCCAAGTATAACCTCTGTTACAGGTACAAGTTGATCACGTTATTTAGGCGGGCGACAACGAAGTATTTTAAGTAAGAATCTCTGCATAGATGTCCGACCCTGCCGTATCCATACTCTCATACAAGACAAAAAACTTCAAGTTACGTGAGATAGTTACGTCGAGTGATCAAAACTATTCACTTCAACTTAACGTCCAGTTCCATCAATGAATAACTGATACGTTGACGTATAACAGTGTCTTGTTTCTAATGCTATGATGAACATTGGCTAATTTGATACGGGATATGTGTATCTATGCTTGGAGAAAACCTCGTGTTTAAGCTCTTTATATGGTTCTTCATAAAGATTTGTTTTAAAGGGGCAGTAGCACGTTTTAGGGGGGATATAAGGTGATGTCAGGAAAATGAAAATTAAGGATTCCAATTGGTAGACAATGTATTTAAACTAAATCGAGAAGTAATAATTCAAATATTTTTTACGTAAAGTTTAGCCATGCGATTCCTTTTTCTCTCACAAAATGAATTAAAGGTGTTCACACAAAATGGCTGCCCATGGATTTTATGGAAATCTTCATACTTTGTCCTCTGACTATGGATGATTGGCTTGTGTAATGCAAATTTGACACTGTCAAAATAATACATGTAGCATCAACTTACAATTATCAGTGAACAATTTAAAATATAAAATTATCAAAAAACGTGCTACTGCCCCTTTAACTTACTCGACCGCCACGACGACGAAATTGGTTCTACTTGCTAGATTCCGGAGAGGAACGTTGTAGGAACCTGGAAACAGGGAGTCGATGTAAACTGAGAATGGATTTTTACTACTGGCAATAAAAACTAAAATATTGAAATATTATTGAAATGAGTTTCACAAGCTGACTAGTAAATGTGCTGTACTTCTGTCTAAAAGCTTTAAGTGCAAAATTTAAGGATCATAAAGTATCATAAATACTGTGTATAAGATTCGCTTTTACGCGTTAGTTACCATCATAAATCTGTTAATCGTAGCTACTTAGGGAATTGCTTGTTCTCCTCTTCTAAGCACATGGCCTTCATAGGGTCTGAGTACTAATATACAAGCTATCTTAATTCCCCTTTTTCAAATATTCTTAAGTCTTATACTCCCCAGGCTATCAAAAAATCGCTTGTGCTCCTGTGAGACTTGATTGTTTACATCTGTAATTATAATTGTATTACTTGGGTAACGTTTAGTATCCTTTCTTTACTTCACGCTTCCATATCACCAAATTGGCAAAAAGTCATGGATAAAAGGTCATATATTTAGTAAGGGAACAAGTTCATGGAAGAAAAGTCATTTAACAAAAGTGACAGAATGACTTTCTTTCCATGACGTCATAGAGCGAAGTTACCTGCGGAGAACCAAGTCCATCCTCCGCCATGGAAGTAGATGATGACTGGTTTAGATGTAGAGGACTGCAGAGTGTCAGGGGAGTATAGAATCACAGGGACGTTCCCGTACACACCGTTAGTCACCTGATGATAAATAGAGAACAACAACAAACATACATCAAAAGCCACGAAAAAAATATTTTCAATAATTAAAACAGATTTAATGGTGACATATGATGAGTGTCTGGCCGTAAAACTGTCATTGGTCATCGTCAACACTAGACATCATCAGCATTATGTCCTATGTGAAGTCAAACGAAATGCACGAAACTCTTAGAAGTATAACAATGTTTGCAAAAGGTATGGGAAAGATTTGTATAAGTGATGAACTAACTGCCTTAGGTTCATGAATATTCGCATTGTAAAACTGTGGAGCTATAAGGCTGTTGCAAAATATATGGGAAAGATTGATGTAAGTGGTTTACTATTTGCCTGAGGTACATGACTTATTATTGGCCAGGGCCTCCTTTCACAAAACAACCTTAACTAAGGTTGGCCTTAACTCCCATTCTTCAACATTGCACTTATGCAACCTTAAGGACTTACGATCACCTTAGTGCTTTCTGAAAGAGGACCCTGTAAAACAATGGATCTATGAGGTAAATGTAAGGATGGTGTACCTTGATGTTGTCAGCCTTCCGCCTCCAGAAGGTCGGGTTCAGCACCAAGGAGAAGCCGATGTCGACCAGGGACTTGAAGGGACGGGTAGCCAGGTTCACACCAAGAGACTTCAGGCCTGCTTCCTGGTGTATGGAAGAGATACATGATAGCAACCACTGCAGACACATACAATACACCACAGGTCCTGGTAGTGCTTATACCATGATACATCCTAGCTCATAAAATTGTCAACTGACAACTTAAATGGAATCATCCTGTAAAACCAGGCGACTTTATTTCTCTCGCTTCGCTTCGAAATAGTCCCATGTAGTTTAAGGGCTTAAAATTGCCGAAATGAAGTCACCTGGTTTTACAGGATGAAATGGAATAGGTCACATCTGTTTCTTATGGCAAAGAATCGAGGATTATGTTTTAAAACCTCAAGCAAGATATATTGTAAACATCCTTTTGTAAGCCAAAACAAATTATCCGACTGTCTCTCGTTATGGCAATAAACAGTGCTCGGGCTACACCCTGTCAAGTCTATTCGCAATAACAGTCCGAGGCCTTTTTTTACTACATATCAGTCAGTCGGTTTTAACTTTGTCAAGAAAACAACGAAAAGTTATTCAGCAATAAACTGCAAAAAAACAAAACGTATACATACGACCATATTAGCCAGTCTTCCGATCTCGTCCAACCATCTTAGCTGCTCAGGATTCTCTACATCGTCCGGTAGGGTTCGCTGCAATACCTGGTACACACGATACGAGAACAGCGCTGCACACACTGCCAGGAGTACAGCCACGACCCCGCCCCTCATTCTGTTTCCGGTGTGACGATTCTGGGAATCTTTGGTTCCTACATTAGAAAAAAAAAATTTTGTCACCAGATACATATGAATTCCTGTTAATTTGGTTGTTTAGGGAAACCTTAAATTAGGTTTCCGGCGACCAATGACGAACGTTATGATAAATATTCACTACCACCCTAGCTCCATTCGTTACTTTTACAATGTATTTCAGAAACTAAGTTCAAAGCTCAGCAAAAAAAAAGTTTAAAGGCGAAATAACCATTTTGCACTTCATAAATGTTAGGTGAGCATGTTTCTATAGTAAGTACCAGGTATGAGCAGTCCAAGTAAACCTAGCCTCACTATATCCCATATCCCGTATTGAGTCTAGAAAGGTCTTGTAGAGGGTCGTGTCAGCCCACGTATCGAATTGACCAATCAGAACTCATCTTACAAGCCACAATAGTCTGCCTTCGCATGTATAACGTTGGAGGGTCATAGGTCGCAGAAAGGTCGGCTGACGCCACCCTCTACTAAACCTTTCTAGACTCAATATCTGAGTGAAACGGGTTATATTGAGGCTAGGTTTACTTAGACTACAGGTATGAGCAACTCTCATGTATAACGAAACCTTTAAAACGTCAAATGAGGGTTGCGTCAGTCTTCAAGTAATAAAAGGCTTTTTAATAAATAGAAAGGCGTGGATGAAGACCAATACGTCATTTGAAACCCCTATCAGTTGATCAATTGGTGACCGACCTTGCGAGCTTACAATATCTGTAAAATCGAAGTATTGTATTCCGATGTTATGGATAATGTTTTGGAGATGACAACGAAATATATGTTTATGACATTTTGTGAATGTAGTTTTTAATATATTGACTTTCGTCCGATTTATTGACTCTTTCAAGAGTCACTATGCTCTGGTGAATGCCAACACTCACGATAAAGACAACCACATGGATTGATGATATAGCGAGGATAAACATAAAATTTAGTAAGCTTTGAAAATTTATGTTTAAGAAAAGAAACAAGGATAATATTAGTGTATTCTGTTTGAATGGTTCTATTGTATTGAATCAAATGGAAGTGTTCATTAACTTATAATCATTGGTTGAAATACGGATTCTTAAAGGGGGTCTGCAACCCGATTTTTTAACTTCCATAGTTTTATTAGCAGGGCCCCGAAAGAGTCGTAACTGCTAGGTTGGGACGAAATCGTTTGGTCACGAACCGCTTACAGCTGACAACCAGTACCAAGTTTGTGTCATGTGACCCCCTATCCCATTTGGACGCTCTCATTAACAATGGTCAATTAGGTTTCACGAGCTAGGTTGTTGATTCCCTCTAAACCTATATATTTAGGAAACATCCCGTTCGTTGTGCAAAATGTTTACTCACTTGATTTGCAATGATTTGATGATTTGCAATGTATGTATGGTAATCATTGTGTCGTTGTGTAATGAATATGAAACTCTCATTCTACACTTAAGAAATATAAATATTAGCTGACCTGTTGGTTCGAGAATGAAGGTACATCCACGTGTAATAACTGTAATGGCGGAGATGCGATGTTGTTATCTTGTATTGTACTGTTATCTGCGGCTCTCTACGGGGTGACAAAGGTGATAGCGTATCTCACCAAGGACTCCATAATCCGTTATCAACCAATACACGCACTTTGGGCAACCTTAAGTGAAGATGAATATATCTATAGTTAGGGATTAGAGCGATATAGAGGATACTTAATGTAGTTTTCCAAATATCAGGTTTATTTCATCGAGTGGTATGGGTAAAGTAGATATTTCACGAGTGGCGCAGGAACAAGTGAAATATCAACTTTATCCATGTCATGACATGAAATAAACCTGGTGTATTTGGAAACCTACATTAAGTATTATATTTATTATATGATTTTTTTTATGAAATATGTTATCAAGACGACTATAAAACTGGAAAGTTACCCAAATTTGTTCACATGGCTAGTAGTTCCGGCACCTGACCAATGACGATATATATATATCGTCATTTGTCACATTGAAAATATAATATGTTGTCACTGTTGCCTGATAGACAGTTTATTTCACTGATAAAACCCAGTATTTCATCGCTGATCATATAATAAATTCTTATCACATTATGAGCGGTTGGTTCCATGATGATTATTTGCTCCATGAATTTGCATTAATTCATATGATGATGCAGAGTATTTTTTCTATTTCAACAAACATCAATTGTGGTGCCGTGTGGTTCTGTGCAATCCGTTGACCGCTAGCAATGAAGTTCAGCAACAACATACGCAGATCGTTGGATGGATGGGTAACCCGCGTATTGCTAGATAATCTAGAGAGGTTGTTCTATTCTTAGACATGAGTTGAAAGACTTGTGATGTCACCCTGTTTAAGTGATGAAACTTTACAAGTGTCTCTCATGACCTAGTAGAACTGGGTACCCGGACGGA
Organism: Steromphala cineraria; assembly: GCA_916613615.1. Lineage (NCBI taxonomy): Eukaryota > Metazoa > Mollusca > Gastropoda > Trochida > Trochidae > Steromphala > Steromphala cineraria. The sequence goes on from OU744730.1 coordinate 13,194,713, forward strand.
GGGAAGGCAATGCGCTAAGAATCAAAGTGCCTAGTTTGACAGCACGGTTGCCTACTTATAGCGTTTAGAATGTTAAAAAGAAATGTCTTTGTACATCACGTGGTCACATCTGAAACGCTTTGAGCATTTGATAGCGTGGAATAAAGCAAATTTTATTGATCCACATAACTTACGTTTTTTTAGTTTTATGCACAGATAACGATAAGTGTGACAAACGAAATTCGGTGTGAGAATGTATCGCTTACGTCATCTCCTGTTGTACACCATTACCGTTATAATGTGATATGGACCTCTAAGTGTAAACTGTAGGTGTGTAAGCCAATACACTTGCACTTTTACAACTGTGCGATAATTCCATTCTTACCCCACCGGTATGTAATATTGTCGTCGCCCTGTAATCATTTTCTCGTCAAATTCCCGGTAAAATTTCAATGATTTGAAATTGTAACATGACTTCGGTAAATACTCGTTTCTGATTGGTTGATTTGAAGAATTTGCCAGTGTTAAATGGCAATGAACACCCGCAAATTGGCTGAGGCGAATCACCGCGAAAGGATACATTATTTGGTCCACCTCAACATTAAAATGTTCTGATTCTCCCAATATTCGCGACCGATTCACATTTTACTGTTGTTGCTGTCATTTTCTAACTTGCGCATTCCCGTAGATGCCAAAAATCCTTTTCTATTTACTTTAGCTTTATGTAACCAAACTTTCTTAATTGGCTAAGTTTCTCCTAATTTGCCGCCTTGAGCCATGCGGCCGGTTTCTTTCGAATGCCGTTCCCATGGCACGACGTCACAAAGGCCAACGGTTATGACGTCATAGTGATCGCGTCACCGTCACAATGGTCTAGGCGAGTTTAAGATATTTTATCAGACGGGTTTGTTCCTGTTGGTTCATGAATTATATAACTGTTTTCTCTATCGTAAATTATATAGTAACTATATGATCTCACCGTTATGAGTGCAACTGGTTTGCAATATTAGAACACTGTTTTAATGTCTATAACACTGGGAATTCCTTCTTCTTTGTAGCTGCGAACACCTATAACAATAATGGATCAGTCGTTAGATCCTTTCAACTCAGAGTTCCCTACGCAATAATAGAGTTCGCTCTTAAAATGCTTATAACTAACGGTCATGTTACAATATCGATAAATAGTTGCGTTTGTAAAATTTCCGGGATTCATTGTTATTCAACACCCGCAAATTTAAGCGTTTAAAACCTCCGGCTAACGCCGTCGGTTTTAAACTAAATTTGCGGGTGTTGAATAACAATGAATCCCGGAAATTTTACAAACGCAACTATTTATCTTCTAAATGATTTGATTGGCTATATCCCAAGTCGGGCCGCGCGAGCAAATCTAGTTTCTGAGCCCAGGGTACAGATAAGTGGAGTTAGCGTAAAGTTCGTACCTTGAGAAAGGATGGTAGTTTATATGTTAATTTTAAATGTGCATATAAAACGTGTAAGTTTAAGTACGCATGTGCGTATGTTTGAATATTCTACCAATTCAAATAGTATTTTCAATAAAAATTAGAACTGTATAATCTGGAATGTTCCTCTTGAATTCCGTTTCCAAAACAAAACCTGATAGGACTGACCCTTTAAATGCTATCGCACTGAAAGTATGGATTCATATTCTACATATCTTTGGGGCACAGTTTTAAAGAAACACATACTATGACAGTTCTTACTAGTTTAAGAGAAAGAAAACAAACGAATAATGTTACGCAAGTGACTTGAACCAGCTTCTACATTTGACACTATTTAAAGACAAAAGTCTATAATTATTGTTTAAAATAGTGTTTATTTAGAAAAATATAAAAATGTAAATATCATCGTTTTGCATATCTCACATCAAAGGGTCAACACTAGTATCAAGCAAAATTCTAAAAGTATTATTCAAAACAGTATATAATTAGAGACACATAAAAATGTAAAAAGTTTCGTATTGCAAATTGACATTGATCATGATGGCTTGATACAACGCCAAAATAGAGATCATCTGAAATGTGTAACTTTATCATTTGAACAAGAATTAGTGGATAACATTTCACCACAATCAGTTAGGAATAAATCCCATTATTATCCTATCAAATCAAAACTATAACCCGAAGAAACGCAATGCTGCAGGGTGTAAGATTCGACATGATTGGAAGACTATTTCCACTTATTATGCCATTCCCTCATAAACATATGAAGATTCCATGTAATGCAATGGAGATAGCTATTAATGCATTCCATATATCAAAGGCTGAAGGCGATGTCCAATGACTTACATATCACAGTTCAGTTTGCAGGAGTTCATTTCAGCCGACAGAAACTGTCACATTGCAGGTGAATGATAATTCTTCCGTTTTTGTGAGCATCCAATTGGCGGATCCAAAGAATTGGTTCCGGGATGCGCACCCCTCCCAAGAAAGTCACAATTTTGTAAACGTTGACAGTCGTATTTCTCGTACATGACAACAATCATGCAGAACATTGGAAAGGGAACTGAAATTCACTTTATCAAGGTTATTTTCCTGTAGTAAAATGGTTTTTTTTGTAAAGTAATCATTTCGTGAAATTGTTACACCAAAAGGGCACACCCTCCACATAAAAAATCCTGTATCCGCCCATTCATCCACGTTCTCTCCCCCACAGAGGCAGATTAAGTCATGAAATGTTGATACAGCCTCTGTTCTAACTCGCCGACATCCGTGGGTTCCGGCAGTTTCCCCTGGCGGAAAAACATTGCACCACAATCCATTTTAATTTCTTTATCAAATGACAACGCTTCTTGCGTGGAAAGAGTGGTTCATATCACAATGCTTTTGCCATGATTCAGTAGCCAAAATGATGATTTTAGAACAGCGTCGCTGATTGCACAACTAACTTTGAATGCCTCCAATCGGGCATCTTCCATTCTATCCCAAAAAGTGGGCGTAGTAGAACAGAGGCTGTATCAACATTTCATGACTTTGCATCCAGTGAGAGGACACACGATTCTGTGTATATTTTTCTTTATCACAAATGATAACTTAAAAGTTACTTTCTTCTATAAGCACAGAGTAATTTGCTAATGCAGGCAATAAGTAATAGAAGGCCATTTCAAAGTTTCTAAAGTTTTTAAAACTTGTATGGTAAAGCTTTCACACATTTGGATAGTTAATAATCACAATTTGAGTGCTACAGGTTGGATTGCACCCGCTCTCTCATCCACGTGCTACAGTGGTTCTTTCACATTTCATCTCATCAATTTTGCTGATTCATGGCACTTGGCCAATGTTCACAGCAAATTCGTGGTTTAACTCGTTGCATTTGACATAATCCACCTAATGTCATTACCCCGTGTGTTCGATAAAGCACCATCAACACTTCCAGTTCCGTCGTTTTGTTCTTCAAGACGATTTTACCACGCCAAAAATCTTCTGTGCAATGATCGTCAAAGCTTCTGAAAAAATAAAAGATATTTTCGGTAAAGCGCCAGACAATGCACTTTGATAAATTCAAGTTAAAACATTGATTCAATTAAGCGATGTATTGCAAAAAAACAGCACAAGCATTATTCATCCACAAATTTCTACATTTAGTAACCACTGTGTATAACCGTACACCGGAACTAGCGAGGTGTACGGCGGAGAAATGTTGCTAGCGAGGAGCGTGATCGCAAACGGGATCACTTAAAAAGCAATCATCGCCGTTTCATCAACTTTTTCTATGTTATTATCATGTCAATAGCTTTCCGAGACATAACTATTTAATGTCATATCCTGTTCATAGTCAGGGATAGCAAATATGTTACTAACAACCGCATTACTCGCAACTGTCATTGTTACTGTCCCTTGGATTCAGAATGACAAGCACACACATTTTACTAAGTATGTGTGCTAAAATAACCACATGATGTTGATTATTTGAAAGTTATGAAGTAAAATATTACCTAACGTTCGATTTCGGCTCCTCGCTAGCAACATTTCTCCGCCGTACACCTCGCTAGTTCCGGTGTACGGTTATACACAGTGGTAACAGTGAATACTGACTCAGTGAGCCTCAAAGCTGCAAGTGTTGTACAGCTGCCTACCTTAAGTTTGTTCACTTGCTTGTGTATCTTAGTGCAAATATCATGTAAATTCGGTTTTATTTTGATGTCCATGAAATAACTCCAGGAGCACTTCGAACGACAACCAATTATCCATTAGTAAAATAATCATTCCCAAACCCTATTTCGGGATCGTCTTGTCACTGGTTCTAAAGTTAGGTATTTGGCATGATTAAATAGACAGATGGGGTCTTATTTGTGAAATAAGATTTTTTTAAATTTCGAAATAAATATTCCAAATAAACTATATAAGAAAGAAATCAGTACAAAAAAATTGCATTAATGCAAAGGAACAAATATGACTTATGTCTAAAGCTATTGATCACTAATAGAGGATTTTGTAGAGAAAAAATACAAAATAGTGTTTTCGAAATTTTGACCCCTGGTTAATTCAATGCCCTGCCAAATTTGATACTGTTAACTTTAAGGTATGACATACGGATATGTTAACGCAAACTGAAAGTTAACTTATGTACTCAAATTTCAACATTATCCGTTTCGTATTCGCAATGCTAGGATGCCTCAAAGACATTCAAAATTATATGATATTTGCACTAAAAACGCAGGTAAGTGATCAAACTTAAGATACGCAGCTGTATATTCCTAGGATGTTGAGATTGTAATACAATTGTACCATTGGTATTTGCGCTATATCAAGTTTCATACTAGGTGTGTATGTATAAACATGTATAAGTTCGACGAATAAATAAAAATGGCACTCACCGATCAGATCAGTGAACTCCCTGGGTTTGCTCCTCCAGAGCACCCCGAACCAGTAGAGGGGGACCCCCGCCAGGAGTATGCCGATCCCCACCCCCATCTGGTGGGGCTTCTGGTAGACTGCCAGCACTAGCACGGCCAGGTTCACTAGCAGCTCCAGGATAGGGACACACAACAGCGTCTGTAAAGGGGAGGGGAGCCTCATTAGTTTCATTTAAATGAAGTGATTCTTTTTCATAGTTTAAATTCTTTAACGGGGCAGTAACACGTTTGAGGGGGAATATATAAGGTGATGTCAGGAAATTGAAAATAAATGATTCCAACTAAAAAGGGTTTTCTAAACACTGAAAATGGCAGTAATAATCAAATATAAAATATAAAGTTCAGCCATGTGATTCCCTGCTTTTAAAAAATTAATGAAAGGTGTTGACACAATAATGGCGGCCAATGAACTTTATGTGAATCTTTATAATTCGTTCACCTATGACTATGGATGATTGCTTTGTATTATGAGATTTTTGACACTATCAGAATAATACATTTAGCATTAACGTACAATTATCAATGAATAAAATGAAATATAAAATTATCAAAAAACGTGCTACTGCCCCTTTAGAGTAAATGGCTATTTTAGTAAATAGTATTGACTCGAGACTCAGCCGAGGGCTAACACAACGGACCGGTGGTCGGGAATTTCTGCTTTTTAACATTATATGAAAGCAACATCTCGAAATCACCTCATACATTAAGCATTAACGTACAGTTATCAGTGAACATTTTAAAATATATAATTTTCAAAATCGTGCCAATATCTATGACTCACCTTGTATGGTCTGGTGTCCCCAGGCTGTTTGACACGGAGGTAGAGAAGACTGAGAACTACAGCGAGACCCATGATGGTGGAGAAGAGACTGATGAACACCATCATCGTCGTCAGTCCTCCTGTATTGAGCATTATCAGTCCCCAGGCTAGCTGTTCACATAAATATTCATCTGGTTTATAATGAATAAGGTCAAACATGTTTCTTTAGTTTTGCTTTCTTCTCAGTCCGATTTCAGTAGATTTTACAACGAAAAACGGTCATTTACTCTGTAGGCGATTTTAATTCATATACTAACCAAAGAAAATTAAGGAATACGCAAATAATTATAATTTGCACCAACTTTGAATGTTTGCTACTCCAAACGAAGTCATTATTATAGTTTTGTTCATAGGCATATGTATGCATGATATTGAGCTACGGATTTTTAACCTTCCAGATGTTTTTTATATATAATTTTGAAACTTTAAAAAAAAATTATTAGAGAAAGTATCTTTATCAAATTCTAATCAAGTTTAGATGATATCACTTCTAAAGAAATAAATTTCCGAAAACAAAATTGCATCGTTTCGAACTTGAAACATATGACATGATTTGACTGTCATTTTAACCTCTGCTTTATTGCTGATAACAAAATTTAAAACAAAAACTGCAACAGCCTCGGTATTTGTTCCGATATGTCAATCAGATAGTGATTATTTAGTACAATAATTCATCCTACTACATCAGCGTATAATGTCTCCGCGTGTAACTCCTACATATCCCCCGATATCCATCGAGCCAAAACCCTCGTATTAACATCGCGTTAATAAATACAGAATATAAAGGACAATGTACAAACGTTGCTTAGATTCTTTTGAGTAGTATAATTATTATTACGGTGTGTCAATATTTGATCCAAAATTGAAGTTTATTCACGGATTGGAAAGCTCAAGCCTTCTAGGATCATGAACGGGAAATTTTATAGAAATATTTTTTAGGAGAACACAATGAATCTGTACACGTACCAGTACGAAGATTGCGGGCCAGGGAGTGAGAAACTTGGGATGGATCATACCCAGGATGAGAGGCATGTGACCTTTCCGTGCACCAGCAAACAGCAGTCTGAAACACATTGATATAAGAATTTATACGCGGTAAAGGGTGATCCAATGTAACAATGGGAGATAAAACGGTTCCTCAAATATGTCTGAGGTAAAACTAAGATATTGATTGAGGTAATCAATGTTGTAATTAAATAAAAAACATCTAGTGTTTTTGAAATCATTTTAATACCCATCGATACAATAGCTTGCATCAGAAAGGTACATATTGACATATTTTATCTATATTTTAAAGGGGCATAGCACGTTTTCAGGTGGAATGTCAGGAGAAGTTTGGCCATGCGATTTCTTGTTCTTACACAAAATGAATTAAAGGCGTTCACACAAAAATGGCCGCATATTACACTTTATGTGAATCTTTTTAATGTGTCTTCTGACTATGGATGATTAGTTTGTGTAATTAGATTTTTGACAGCATCAAAAAAATATATTTAGCATTGACATACATAAATCCGTGAAAAATGTTAAATATAACATTTTCTGAAAACGTGCTACTGCCCCTTTAAGGTGTAAAAATTATTGGATTTTCACTCCCGAAAACAAAATAATCACTAGAGAAGATCTTTTCCTAAGACCGAGATAACTATAGGCGATATAAATGTGATAAAGACGTGTGACCACTGCCAATGCAAATTTATAAATCAGTTGCTTTTTTTCAATATTCGGATATGAACATGCAAGTATAGATTTCATTTCATATGAACAATTATTGACACTTTTCAAATCAAAACGAAATTCGATCAAAAACAGTGAGTGTCGCCTTATTTACCTAAAATGTTAAGACACAGGTACCTCACGATATGACGCACGATAATAAGGTCACGATACTTAACACGACACAGTAAACGTGACATTACTTTTCACTGTTCGCATATACGTGAAATGTCATCAGTAAGACAGAAAACAGGTCAACTTAATACTGAATATCATGTTATCATATTTTTTGGCAATTGAAAATTGACGGAAAGTTGTTTTCAGTATATCAACAAACTCTGAATTTTGGGATTCGATATTCATTAAAATTTGCATAGCGATTTTGTTAACTGTATTATGTATCGATCGTTATTGAAACAAAGATGTACGGAGTAATCGGACATAAAATATTGACATAATCAATGTAACGTTTGATGGAGTATTTAACCAGTTCATTGATATTCATTTCTTAATTGTTTTTGAAACGCATTTGTGTTATTATAAAAAGTCCGGATAACAATGTTGTATGCGATGTTGCGTCATTATATATGCACGTGTTTGTTGACCTTGAGAGGTGAACTTTGTAACTTATCTACATCCGGGTAGTACGGAGAGGTCAACATGTCCTGTTCCGTGTGTGACAAAGGACATGAAATTATATCCTGGATCAAATTTTCTCGCTTAAAGTTAATGTGTAATGCATTAACATTGAACACGAATTAACAGAGTACTTACCGGCTAAGAAACCAAGTAACCTACCGAAAACAATTATGTGAACTGATGAAATCCTAGTGAGAACTGCTCCAATGTCAACTTAATCAATTTTGGGCATATTGATATATTGAGCATTGTCGTCACCTAGCAATTTAACCCTTTTCTTTCAGAATTGGATAATTGTTGGAATTGGAATGTTGAATTTGGCACACAAAAAACGACTTTGGCTCATTGCAACTAAGCCGTTTTGCCCAAAAGCGTTTAAATAATGCTCTTTATTTCCGACGATTTGGTCAACTTGATAGAGATGTTCGTTTCTCTTTCGAACCTACAATTCGTCAATATGTTATTTGAGAAACTGTCTCAGAGGCGTTTAAGCCTTCGTTCATCCCATTGGCTAAAACGGGTTTCTAATAGATGTACAAAATAAGCGTTTGTGTGCATTTGAATTGAATACTGTTTAATCCGTATATGTGGAATTTCATCGTAAACGACCCATGCCTTTAGGTACTTAATGACCCATCAACATATAAACACACAACGTCAAATATTTAGGAAAAGATCAAATGTTACTTAACAACTAAGACAATATAGGATCGTTAAATAGTTTATATATTATATCCGTATATGAGTGATCTATATGAAAAAGAATGTTAAATGACTTTGCATTTTTGTACATAGGTAACTATTCGGTTTCTTCAATATCAAGTTTAAATACCTCAACCTACAAACATCCGGGCAATCCTTGGAAGGCGGAACAGTGCATCGCTAGAACAAGCCGTCCCGGATAGAAGCGATTTTTAGACTTTCCACGAACCAGTAGCTATCTATCAGTAGTATACCAGGACTTGTCAACACGTGACCATTGAACACACGTTTGTTTACATATCTAGGTATTTGTTAGAAAATTACGTCGTTTTATGAGTCATTCTCAAAAAAAGGTGCAATTCTGGACACAAAATTTTTTTAAAAAATATGAAACATTTTGGTAATTAATTTTCGCAAATGGGTAAGTGTATATCAAAGACATGTGAAAAATACAAAATTAATGCTTAATGATGTTCAGTAAGTCTGTTGCTGATTAATTAATTAGTGTATGTGAGCATGAGTGTCTTTCCTGTAACAATACTGTTTTGACCAAGAAATCTGAAATTAATGTTATATCTTAAATTTTTCTATTTAGGTCAATTTATTTTATTCTTTTACACCACTTGCAAATAATAAAACTTAACATTAAACTACTTTAAGGTTTAGATTAAGGGAACAACTGTGTTCATATGTAAACAGAGGACCAGTTTACACTTTCAAAACCTATAAATGTCAAAATAAATGATTTAAAGAAAATTATTTCAACTGAATTGGACATCTACTTAGTTAAATTCCATTTCAGGATATTGTCAACATGTTATCATTATTAATTAGGGCCTATTTAAAAGAATTAATGGAGTTACAGTATTTTGACACCAGTAATCATGCAAACATTCTTTACTGTAACGGAGTCAAGTCTTTGCAATAACAAGTTCTAATATAAGTCCATGTTGTTTAAATATATGCCTTCTATCTTACAATATGAAATAATGAACATTAAACTAATACTTAATGTTTTTGAAACATGTGATGAAAAAATAAATGTTAAGTTCTTTTATTCATTAAATAAAACAAATAGTGATGAAATGTCTTTACTGTAACAATGTTATCTTTCCTGTAACATACTTTTGTTACAGGATAGACTGTTACATTAAAGACAATATCTCCTTGACACTACAATTAAAGATAATGACTGATCCCTCAAGCGAGCCAGACTTAAGGCTTGTGTTGCTTTCGACAACCCAGATTTAATGAACTGGTGATAAGTTACACAAACATAACAGCAGTTTTGAAATATGTGTTACAGTAAAGACATCGGCAATTTCTACTCTCTAAAATCTGAACTTCAACTAATTTTTTTATAAAAAGTATATTGTCTGAAGCCCAGATTAAAGTTTTGCTTTGTCAATCAGAAACTAACATTGAGCATGACAAGAAATATATTTTCCAGAAATCAAGGGATCATCAATTATTTCATGATAATATGGTACTGTTACAGGAAAGACATAATTTTCTGTGACAGACATAAAAAGTGAAAATTAATATGAAAATTTAGTCTATATAAAGTTTGATTAATGTAGGGAATATCATAATAGATGTTTCTATCAACAACCAGTGGAAAAAAGTACATCCCAAACTCATTCACCAAATGACAGACTCTTGTAGGTCTAAATTCCTTTGCTGGGACATGGGAAATTACGTCTTCTGATTTTGTAAAAATCAAATAAAAAATGGATTGAGCATTAATTTATATTTGAAAGTGTTCTTTTGTGTAACAAATATATAAGCTTCAATCTGAAAGTGAAATCTTATCAAATTTAAATGTTATTTATTAAATAAAGACGGTAGAAAGTGGCGGACAGGAATTTCACAAACTTTTGAGAATGACTCGTATATGTAAATAGGTGTTAAAATGGCATATTTTCCTTTTTTAAAAGGTATCTCTTTGTTTCGTTCAACTTTAAAATGACACAAACTGTTCGAACCAGTTGATTACATCTACAGTTTGCTATTTAAAAGCAAATTGAAAATAAGACATTATTAAGCCATTCATATTTGATTAATCAGTCTTATTGTTCTTTCATAAACCTTGAAGTAGTTACGTATACCATTTTCAAAATCGTGTTCGTATTTCTGTGTAAAAACTTGTATTTGTTTTGTATATATTTCTGTGTAAAATGATTGTTTACGATTTGTTTAAATGTCGTTGTTAAATTGTTGTTCAGGTTTTGTTAATAGCTCATAACCTATTGTTCTCGTTTTGTTTGTATCTCATAACCTATTGTTCTCGTTTTGTTAATATCTCATAACCTATTGTTCTCGTTTTGTTAATATCTCATAACCTATTGTTCTCGTTTTGTTAATATCTCATAACCTATTGTTCTCGTTTTGTTAATATCTCATAACCTATTGTTCTCGTTTTGTTTGTATCTCATAACCTATTGTTCTCGTTTTGTTAATATCTCATAACCTATTGTTCACGTTTTGTTAATATCTCATAACCTATTGTTCTCGTTTTGTTTGTATCTCATAACCTATTGTTCTCGTTTTGTTAATATCTCATAACCTATTGTTCTCGTTTTGTTAATATCTCATAACCTATTGTTCTCGTTTTGTTAATATCTCATAACCTATTGTTCTCGTTTTGTTTGTATCTCATAACCTATTGTTCTCGTTTTGTTAATATCTCATAACCTATTGTTCACGTTTTGTTAATATCTCATAACCTATTGTTCTCGTTTTGTTAATATCTCATAACCTATTGTTCTCGTTTTGTTTGTATCTCATAACCTATTGTTCACGTTTTGTTAATATCTCATAACCTATTGTTCTCGTTTTGTTAATATCTCATAACCTATTGTTCTCGTTTTGTTTGTATCTCATAACCTATTGTTCTCGTTTTGTTTGTATCTCATAACCTATTGTTCTCGTTTTGTTTTAATCTCATAACCTATTGTTCTCGTTTTGTTTGTATCTCATAACCTATTGTTCTCGTTTTGTTTGTATCTCATAACCTATTGTTCTCGTTTTGTTAATATCTCATAACCTATTGTTCGCGTTTTGTTAATATCTCATAACCTATTGTTCTCGTTTTGTTTGTATCTCTGTGTGAAGTTATTGTCCACGTTTTGTTAGTATTTTGTGTAAAATTACTGTTCAAGTTTTGCTTGCATTTATTTGAAACAATATTGAGAGGTATTTTAGAAGATGATGGTATAAGGAAGACAAGAATAATTCTATGGGTGAACAACTTGAAAACGATATAAGAATCTATACCGAAACGTCGCTACGGTCAAATAAAGAAGTTGTTCATCCATTTCTCTTGTCTTCGTCATTATGATTATTATCATTACCTTGAATGGCCCATGATCGACGCATTGAGAGCACCTATTGCCGTTGTCGCCACAAATACTGATATGAGGGGAGCTATGGGGGCGTACAGACGCTGTATGAAGAGCTGAAATATAAAACACTCATTTAATATTTAATAAGTCTTAATCCGACATATATGCTTAATTTCTTCATAAGCCTTTCAGAATGTGATGCGAAACAATATATAAAGACGTTTTTTATGAAAACACAATTCTTTTAATTCAAAAGTTTTGTTTAAAAAGATATCACTCCTATATCAAGTGAAGTTTATATTTTAAAATATAATGTTAAATTCGTACTTGTCAGTTTATCTTTTTCATTTAAAACGGTAAAATAAAAAAAACCAGCTCAATGGTTATAAAGCTGAAGATAAGAAATGTGTCAAGATCTTCCTTAGCCAGTTGTAATGTGGAATAAGTCCTTATTGCGGTTACAAAATCATACCAGGGGCATAGCTAGGCCTATGAAAATGTATAGTGCCTACCACTCTGTTAACACTAAAAGAGCTTTAAAAACCATTGCCTGGCTTTTGAGAGTTGCAATAATTTAGACATGATAGTATGACAACAAAAACGGGAACTATTTATAATAATAGCCATAAAAATCAACATAAACATAAGTGTAATTTTGATTGCTATACATTAGAACCAATCCTCGTTAATCAAGAATAAAAGTTTCGAAAATATCCATTACATGATTGTCAGAATGTTTACCCTGGATGGTCGAAGATGCTTCAGGTCCCTTATTTGTTTAAAACAGCCTTAGTGCAATGCTATGAGATGGCACAGAGGTCATTCTGGTGTTCAGGTTGTTACTCCCAACGACCCCCAGATCGTTGTTAGCATGTACAGCTGCGTATCTTAAGTTTGTTCACCTACCTTCGTATTCCAGTGCAAATATCATGTAATTTGTAACGTCTTTGAGACATCATATCATTGTGAAAACGAAACCGATAATGATGAAATTTCACTGCATTAGTTAATATTCAGTTTGCGTTGACATATTCGCATCTCATACCTATCAGATAGCTGTAACGAATTTGGCAGGTCATTGAAGTGATCAGGGGTCAAAATTTCGAAAACACTGATTTCTATTTTGCTCTACAAGTGATCAACAGCTGTAGATCTTATTCATATGTGTTCATTTGCGCTAAGGCAACGTACCTGTGCTGATTGTTTCCCTACAAAGTTTACATGGATTATTTTAATCGAAATTTAAGAAAATCCGAATTTCACAAATATGACCCCATCTGTCTATTTAACAATGCCAAATATCGACACTCAGCACCAGTGACAAGACGATACCGAAATATGGTTTGGGAATGGTTATTTTACACATGGACCATTGATGATCTTCTGTAAGTGGTCCTGGAGTTATTTTATGAACGTCAAAACGAAACCCAAATTACATGAAATTTGCACAAAGATCACAAGCAGGTGAACAAACTTCTGGTATGCAGCCGTATATGTAAACGGTGAGGTATTTACCAGTGCAACTGTAGGTGACTGCAACATCTCCGCTGGTGTGATGAGGGAGAAATACGCCACGTTGGTGAGGATATACTTGGTGATGACGATAGCGAATGTGATGTACACGGATAAGGGCAGGTCTCTACAACAAGTAGTGATTCGGAGAGTTATATATACATATATAAACATTGGAAAAGTTTACTAGTTTACAGTTTTACATAATCAAAAGATAAAAAATGACACGAAGCCAATCAGAACTCCAACATGTTTCAATGGTATCATCAGGGAGTCTGTACAGGTCAATAGTTATATATATATATAATGTGCAGAAAATTATAATTTTTGATATGGTAACAAAATATTTGACTTATAGACATGAACACAAATATCGTCCATTTATATTCACATTATTAAACAAATGATAACACGGAAGGGCGAAATCGACTAAACTATAGTATGACTTTAATTCAGCGAATGCCTTGATGGCTCAGTGGAGGAGGTGTTAGTGCCGACAGTGTAATTGAGTTTCGTACTTCTTGCAAATTTACATTAATATTAAAAATCTTATTTTTCTATTTGATTTTATCTTATAATTACCTGCCCGGGTTTTTCACTTCCTCTGTGAGCGTTGTCATGGCTTGCCTGAAATGAAGTGGTATGAGATTACATACTAAATACTTATACAAACATTATCTATATTTTCATACAAGTTTTCCTTTTATGTTCGCTTCCAAGCTATTTCATCTAGAATGTAGGGAAATATATTGGAATTTTTCATTTGTTCAAGAAAGGTTTTAAGATTTTGAAAAATTCTTTTAGATTTTCAAAAAAAAAAAAAATAACATAGTTATTTATAGGAACCTACTATCGTACTTACCAACCGCCATAAGAAAATATGGCATAGAATATGGACACCGCAATCTCTCCCGGTTCAGATGTCGTACCTTCAAAGATGTTCTGGAAATTCTCAGTTTCACCTGAATAACAATCAAACATAAAAGCTAAGGTCAATTATGGAAAGAGGCATATGTATGGCAATGTACGGGCAACTTGCCAGGTAAGTCGTAACTCTAGCCAATTCTTGTTACTCTAGAGTATATTAATTCAGTTCAATTCTATTATTTCAGTTTGTAGGCCATTAGCCCGTGTACAATACATAAGAATCATTTCAATTTATTGAGTAAACAATAATGTTTGTACAGTGAGGTGAGGTGAGGTGCTGTGGGGTTTATACCCGCTTTCAAGAGTATTTCACTTATATCGCGGCTACTACTATTATTGCAGGGAGAAAGCCCGCAACATTATTGTGGATATGTATTGCGGTGAAACCTGCGAGCATCGGCTGGAACTAGCGAACCAAAGGTGGTACTGCACCCAAACCTGACTGCGTGTAGAACAGTTCTCTACTGCAGACAAAGGTGCCGAGCCCCTGGCGGGATTCGAACCACGGAACTCCTGATCCGAAGCAGAACGCGCTAATCACTGCGCTACCATGACATGTCAATGATACAAATCTAGGAAACAATTTCAAAGTCCGAATACTTCATACACATTTAACACAAAGGGGGCGTTACCTTGGACTATCTTGACCACGCCCCCTATGATGATGATGAGCAGAGCGAAGATCTTGGTGCTGGAGAGAAAGGTCTGGGCTTTCGTCACGTACTTCATGAACGTGCAGTTGAGGACCACTAGCGTGACTGGAAGCAACAATAAATGATTATATATACAACCTGATCACTTCTAGTCATGTTGACTTCTGTTCTTTTGTTATAAAGAACTATATAAAAGTACAAGCATGCTAATTTAGTAAATAGTATTGACACAAGGCGCAGCCGAGGGTTAACACGACGGACCGGTGGTCGGGGAATTTCTGCTTTTTAGGCATATCATTTGTTGTCATATTATTCAGATCAAGAAACTGATAGCAGCATCTCGAAATCACCAACAAATGCATTACAAGACCTAAAAACGACAAAGATTAATTTCATAATATAAGCCACAATAATTTGTATATTAAAAATAAGTTTGTTTTATATTAACATTAATGCAAATTTAAAGAATTAACATTAAAGATATCGTCTTACGAAAAAAAATTCAAGATAATGTTGAAAAACTAACCCATAATCCAACTGGCTAGCAACTTGACCCCCAACTTCATATCTTCTGTCTCACAATCGGGAAACACGGGTTTCACTATATACAGAGCCGCGGTATAGGCGAGGAACGCCCAGAATGGCCCCGCTATGAGGACAACATACCCGTACATGATAAGAAATCCTGGGAGCGGACCAAAAGTCTTGAGAACGAATGCATAAGGTCCTCCGGCTTGCGGCATCATGGTGCCAAGTTCTGCGAAACAGAGCGCAAGCCCCATGTTCAGGAGACCCCCCACAGCCCATACAATAAGAGAGGCGCCTATAGACCCCGTAGTTCCGAGGATGGCCGCGGGAGATATGAAGACAGACGTGTGACCAGTGACCGCTACCATAATGGCCGTGCAGTGGAGAAGGTTGATCGACTTCTTCATGCTTGGGCCTTCCTGGGCTTCCACTGTGACGGTCTTTGATGACGTATTGTTGGCTGTGACGTCATCCTCCAATGACGCAATACCACTGCTGTTTGACGTATTGTCGCACTCGTCTGGTTTGTAAGCTTTGTTTGTGTGGGAAATTGTGAATACACCCGATTGGCCATTCTCAGTCACGTTTGAAGATTTTCTGTTAAATATCGGCATTTTAAACGTAATAACAGAAATGTCAAAATTATATGAGAATATGAGAATATACCTTAACCCAATCCGTGTGAGAATATGAGAATATACCTCAACACAATCCGTTTGGTAATAAAATAATATACCTTAACACAATCCGTTTTGGAATATAATAATATCCTTTAACACAATCCGTGTGAGAATATAAGAATATACCTTAACAAAATCCTTTTGAGAATATCACAATATACATTAACACAATCCTTTTGAGAATATGAGAATATACCTTAATGTCACTAAATTAGTGGTAGTCAATGAATTAGATATCACACATTCAATCACAGCGAAAAGTGTACATCCATTCCTGTCCGAGAAACGTTGACAACACTAACGCTGAAATATACCGGGTACGTCTATATATGTATAAACTTCGACTAGGATATGACAACTACAGTTCCCCCGCACTAAGATAACGTTTGTCCCAACCAATAGCCCTTCGTTTCAACGGGATCTATGTACCGCCCTACAGTTTGACCAACTCTTCAAGTCAGGCTATCCCAACCTCGGACTCTATCCGGGAGCATTTGCGGATAAGTCCTTTGAAATGTCACGTGCATTAAAAGGATTCGGAAACTTCACGGATATAAAATGCATACACGGACCTGTTGCATCCGGCTTAATACGCCGGACTTTATACGTAATTAATTCTTTGATGACAAAAGCGTGTTTGATTGAAAACCTTGAAATGTTCAACATACGTTTTTTAAAATGGTATATTTAAGGTGGAAGATTGAAATTTATTACAATTATATACAAGAGAATATACACACGACATTAAATGATGTCCTTTATTTAGTTTTATGTCATAGGGCTACGTATGAATTATATTTATCATTAAATTTCAAGGTTAAACTCTTTTTAATGAGTGAATTACGTGTTTTATTTAAGTACGTTGGATTACGTATATATCTGAATGAAAGTTTGAAATGAAAATAACAAACACCATTTACCATAAACAACTGCTTCTGAACTTACATACGTGTTCCCTTGTTTGAGGGTTATATTAGCGAACTATAGTAATCACGGAAATAGAAATTAAATTATTTTTGACAATTATTTCTTAATTCAAAATCTTAACTATGAACGTCCTTTCACATTTCACATCTTTTGTTTTAGACAGTTTTTGTTTTTAAAATAAGTCGAAATATATGAGTTTACATTACAGGAGACGAAAACGTGTAATTTTCACGTCGAAATATATGTTTCTGATGCAAGCTATAGTATGTAAATGAGCTGTAATCTCAGTGCGGTGATGTAAAACGCTTTCTATTATGTACAATAGTTATATGTATCTAAAATATATCTCTACTTTTCATACATTGGTGACTTTATAATTCATAAAACAAATGTAAAAGTATGTTGTTTTCTTTCATCTACTATTTTTACGAGTTCATTTACAATTTGTGTTGTCAATAACAGAGTTTCTGTGGCAACGCACGTGAAACTACAAATTCCTGTGGAAAGCGTTGCAGGTTTATTACCGCATGCTTTGTTGATGGTGAAGTAGGTTACAGCATGTTTCTAAAATTGTTGCAAATATGAATTTTTTGGGCATTTTTAACTGTAAATATGCAATATGACGGTTTGCACAGTTTTAAAATGACTAGTTGTGAAAAACATTATTAACACTATTAACGCATTTTCATAATTTGTTTCCAACGATACAAAACATTCTGATATCAAAAACAGATTTTATAATCAACGACAAAGTACCTAATTCTAATTTTGAAGTGCACGAGCTTCTAAACCTTATAACAAATGTGTAATATGCATATAAAATTGTATGTCTTATGGGCCTGTGGCCTCTTTGAAATAATAAATTACCGGTAACTAAGAAACCTACCTAAAATGTGTTATATCATTGTATTTGAATACTTGGATTATTATTTCCTATCACGTTTCAAACTCAAAGCTTCCAATAAAAGTTATGTAGTAAACGTGCTATCTGGATACGATCATAGAAAAAATTATACATTTATCATTCTTATAATTCCTATGTCCATTACTAATCATAATGCGTATCTTATATATGATAAACCACAGGGATTCAAAATATTCAAAACCTGGACTTGTGCACTCATATATCGTTTTTTATATGTTGCATCTCAAATTTGAACGAATCGAAAATCTTTATTTCTTGACCGATTTCGTTCAAATTTGAGATGTAGGTTTATCTCATCATATGAAAACGATATACGAGTGCAAAAGTCCAGGTTTTGAATATTTTTTTCTTATATTGTCAACTCCGGGTTTGGAATCCCTGTGTGATAAACAATATTTAATCGTTATTATTTTTATATATCTGCTAACAGTCGTTAGCACAAAAGAAGAATTACTATGCTTGCTCTTCAAGAGAATGGTTGTCAATTTCACAGTTGCTAAGGCAACGCACCGGCAAATGTTTTTTCTTGATGAAGTATTGTTGACATCCCTTACTTGAACGTTGCATAACATGTTTCCAAATGCAAATAATACACTCATCTCTTTTTATAGCATTAAACCTATGTGGGTTTTTAGTTATTTAGTTACTGTCCGTATCTTCATTAAATCTTCTCACTAGTTTGATGCAAGGAAAAAGTTCAATTTTGTTTTGGTGGTAGTAATTGTTTGCGAAATATACAAAACCTTCGAAAACAATACTTTTACACTACGATAACGTATATTTAAGATATTTACGTGGATGAACCGCCCCCACTCTCTGCGTTGACCAATTTGAAATCCATCCTGTCTCAAGGTACGAACGTTTGGCTATCTCCACTAATCTGTGATTAGATTATATAGTGGAGTTGGGTCATGTGACACAAACTTGGTACTGTTTGTCAGCTGTAAGCGGTTTGTAACCAAACGATTTTGTCCCTACCGTGCATTTACAACTCTTTCGGGACACTGCTAATAAAATTCTTGAAGTTAAAAATTCGGGTGAAGACCTTTAAGAGAAGTTTAATAAAATCATTTCATTGCTGTATGTATTAAACATGTTATTCAGAATACTGAATTGCATAAAAACAAACCATCTGTGTTTTTATCAGAATATTTATTATGCACATATACACAATGATGTATTTACAAATGTATATATATAGTCACACACAAATCCAGGGAAATATGACAGAGAATAACTTTTACATCGTCCTATCATGATATATATTTAGAAACATTACCAAGCCTAGACAGGCTAATTTTTCTACACATTAAATACTTATTCTGATAAAAATGATATATGATTCATATCAAATGATCCAGGCAAAACAATGTCAGTAGTTATTAATGATAAAACATAATCTTTATGAACAATAAATTGCACTAATAAATTCATATAATCCATAGGAAAAAGAAAAACATTATTAAAAAAATGCAGACAGTTTTCATACTCAAATCGCACAAAAATTATTTGAGAAATGTGTTATATTTACAAATAACAAGAAACAAGGAAAACCATTTCCTTTCACAATCTACAAATGAAGATATGTGATATAAATCTAAAAGTAATTCCTATTGATGAAATCTAATCAAGATAGGAAATAAAGTATGTATTTCTTTTTTGTCCAAAAAACAAATGCAGAAACTATCCTACCCTTATCAATAATAACAATAAAACCCAATAATCATCACAGTATCATAATTTCTTGTCATTGACAACATAATTCATCTTTTGAAAGTATGTTGCTGAAAAATTGGGCTAGGATCTTTAATGTTCATTTTTTCTAGAAAAATGCTTTCATATTTACAAAAACATTAATATTGTGAATCACTCCTTCAGTATTGGAACATTGTACTGAATTTTTCTTTTCTAACATTCTATTACAACCGAGCTTAAAACAATATCTAAACAAACAGTTAAAGATTCAAATTCAATACAATTGGAATGATTAAATTGTCAAAAATATTGACACAAAATTCTAATCATATTCATTGTACAATGAAAATTGAAAATAATGAAACAAATGTTTCTGAATAACTCATGAAAATCTGTATTCTTCAATACTAAACACATGATTTACCCTTCAAAAACTAAATTGATCTTTTGAAAGTAAATCTATTCCCCCTCTTCATCATTCTATGGATTTTGGGATTAGTATCAACATCTGCCTGTCCACTTAGCTACATGTTTATCATTATTCCATATTCTCACAACGTTTGGATAATTCCAAAGGGATAATTCATACACAGTAGAGTACCCTTATTGTACATACAAATAGCACAAGTATCTTTGTAAGTTCTCTCGCCATTTGAGGGTTCATAGATGGACAGAAAAACTTGATCACTTTAGTCGTCCTAACAGATCACCAAAGGTCATGATTTGAAATATACTGGACAAAATAAGTTAGGGATCTTGTTCTTTTTATGAATAATCATAATGCATCAGGTCAGTGTTCCAAAATAGTTTACTCCCTACAAGCAAACAGGGCTAGTTTTCTCAAAAATCAACCAGCCCTCTTAAAGGGGCAGTAGCAAGGTTTTAGAGGGAATATAAGGTGATGTCAAGAAAATGAAAATAAATGGTGCCAATTGAAAGACAATGTATTTAAACTAAATGAAGCAGTAATGGTTCAAATTTACTTATGTAAAGTTTAGCCATGCGATTCTTTTTTCTTACACAAAATGAATTAAAGGTGTTCACACAAAATGGCCGCCAATGGAGTTTATGTAAATCTTCATACTTTGTCCTCCGACTATGGATGATTGGCTTGTGTAATGAGATTTTCGGCACTTTCAAAATAATACATTTAGCATTAACTTACAATTATCAGTGAAAAAATTTGAAATATAGAATTATCAAAAAACGTGCTACTGCCCATTTAACAATTTGACAAGCCCTGCAATGTTAAGACAGTTAGCAACTCCTTCATTGCACAGGCCTCATGCCGTCTTCTTCAACAAGCTTGATCTGAAAGTAACCAACAATTTGCATGCGGGCAGGCACTATTTCAAACACTGCATCAGGTGGTTATTAAAGAAATATACTAGATTCATATTAAAAAAAATTATATATCCCTTCTCATTTTCGTCCAGTATAGTTCAACAATGTTTAATATGGTGTTGGTCTCATTATCTGATGACAAATGGCCTGGCACAGAGCGACCACTCTTAACACTGTTGAACAAGATTTTAATAAATAATGATCTATGAAAATTTCAGTCTCCCAGATTCTGTCCTCTCCCCCAATTGTGCCTCCCCCCGTCATTCCCGTCGTCTTGTCTCCGTCTACTGGAGGGCGCCATACCAAAGCCTGCCACGCCCCCTCGTCTGTTTGGGAAGTAGTTGTATCTGTACGAGGAAAATAGTAAACATTATAAGTTGTGACTATACAGACATAACACCATGTGATACAATCTCAGAATGATTCAATCTCATGTCAGGTTCCCTTTTTCATTCATAGATTCAAAAAGAGATACTGCAATGGGGTTTTTAGTGATAAACTGAGAGTTGTCATTTTTGGAAATTCTGAGCATTTCGACCCTATAGTAAAAGTACCAGTATATTTTTCAAAATTTTGAGGAACACCAAAGGTAATCGTCTAAAGGCTTAATTGTAACGCTTTGATGGTTATATTTTTAAGTGTAACAATACATATATCAATACAGAGAATACACATATAGGTAGATTATTCTTACATGAAACTGACATGTCACTCATCGGTTTTATCCTTGGTAAGAAGAACTTGATAGCTCAGAAACTTTCAAGTTATCATGTATGCAAGGGTTTTAATAGTGATTTCAGAATTCATGACCATGAACTTTGACCTTGAACGTAAACATGTCCAAAAACAATGAATAGGAAGGTATGTACATATGAGATCTGAAAACCTTAGAGGCAGTGGAAATTGCAAAAACTAAAAGCAGCTCTGACTATTAGTTACTTACAAGAACTGAGGAACCTGTATAAGCCGAGCACCTCCGAAGTCCTGGGGGTATTTGAACATAAGGAAGAAATAGAGATGTCCAACAATGATCCCGATCAGTTCCAACATCCCTCTGCAAGAACGGAGATAAAACATCAAAGGTTGTTTAAGTTACAAATGACTCAACTCAAATCTTTACTTTCCTGATCTGAAACCCGTTATGATATTTTGATATTTTCAAATATCTTTATGAAATGTAGTAGTTTTATACTTTAATAATTCAAAGACAAAATATATAATATGATAAATTTAAAATAATGGTTTAACATTATTCAATATTATGAAACAGGAATGATGATTCAGTGGGTTCAAATCCGGAATCTCAGGGTTGAAAGTCAGACACTCTACCATTTTGGCTAAAGAGATATCCTCCTAGCCAAAGCCATTGCAAATGCTTTTGACCTCATTCTGTCATAATAATAAAATTTTGGATGATAGTATCTCAGAAAATAACCTCTGGATGTTTTTCTATTGTTCTTTCCATTCTTAAAATGGCATAAATACAAATATCCATAGTTTAGTGTTCAATGCAATAATTGTTTTTCATCCAATATTCTGTTACTGGTTTAATATCAATAACTTACCCGTCAGCGATAATCATGTTGAAAGCCAACAACACCCATGGCAGGTACATTGCCTGGAAAAAAATTAATATCTAGTTACTGAAATTATGTATCATTACTTATTGAAAATTGGATTTATTATTTCTCAACTAATTTATATAATCCTAAGGACCTTTTCAATACGATGGGATCTAAAATCACTTGGGAAAATCCCAATGATAAAACAGCTGAGGTAAAGAAAAGATATAATTTTGGAGAACTTAATTTGTGTGTAAAGGTTAAGATTTCCAGTTAGAGTTCAATCAACCATTTTATGAGATAACAATTTGCCTTCTGGCATTGGCAATAAACATTTACGACTATTATAGCAACATGGGTCACAGATGGGAAAGAGGAAAACAATAGCAAATGTAAATTGAAGCTCAAATTGAAAATCATATTTTATGCTTTAAGTTCAAGCTTTAGGTACCAATATTCCCTGACTTTTCTCTCTCAGTATTAAGTAGGGGTGAAACGATAGATCAAACTATCGACCTATCGCAATCGTTGCTGTGCCGAGGCGATAGGACTTTACCAAAGTCATTCTTTAAAACGATCAATAGTATTGATAGCAGGTCTAACTATCGATAGTATCGACATATCAGTCAATTCAGTTGTTCAGTTCAATTTTAATAGTAAAATTCACACAAAAACATGTCTTTCTACATTTGATAAATACTGGAGCATATTAAACAGATCGCTGAGAGCTAAAAGTATCAACCAAAGATAAACAGATAACATTCATGTTGCCAAACTAAAATTAATACTTCCACAAGTTGGGACGAGTTTGAAATAATCACAAAGCAGCAAACTCTGCCTTTCCTTTATAGATAAAATACTGCAATAGCTATCACAATAGTACCCCACAAAAGCCTATTGCTATTGCAATAGCTACCCACAATAAACTATCGCTATTGCAATAGTCCCTCGGGGTCAATAGCCACCCCTAGTATTAATTAGGGATGTCACGATACACCGATGCATCATCGTGGAACAGTTCATGATACAATACACTATCCGGTCAAACTTTATCGTGATAGAAATTTTAATGAGTATCGTTAACTTTTTTGTGAATATCGTTCAATTTTTGTGTGAAAATCGAGTAAAAAAATCCAGAGTTGGTTGAATTCCTTGTTAAGATAGCTTTTATATATAGCATTCAATGACTTTTTCATGAAGAAGTTGTGTTTAAATGCTGGTTACTCAGATAAGTCTCTTTAGGAATATTAAATTTAGATCCCTGAATTTTTATCTCAATGTAATAATGTCGCATTTAGTGCATCGTGATATGTATCGTATCGTGACCTCAGTATCGTGATACATATCATATCGCAAGGTATCTGTATCGTGACATCCCTAGTATAAATGTACCTTAAAGCGGGTCCCGAACCAGAACGTTACAATGGTGTCCTTGTTGAGTTGACACCAGACATAGAGAACACTGAGCACCATCGGGTCCATTAGCAGCTGTCAATGAAAAACACATTTCGTTATGCATGGATTGTGCATTTTGTCACCATATGGGCAGCTCACAGCGTAAAACCCTTTTCGACATAACATAAAAAATTTTGGTTAAATTAACCAAAATAGCCAGATCAACAGTTAAGTTGATCATGTATTTGACTTTTCTAGATGAAATGGTGAGGCATTTGGAGTAAAAATCATTATATTTAGGCAAAAATATAAAAGATGAAAGTCATGGAATGCCTCTCTAAACTAGTTTGATTAAGTTACAAAAACGTACTGGAATGCAAAATACAGTAGCAACTTAGTGAACTTACCATAAGTCCAGACATTAGTCCTATTATCTTTGCTTGGTTAAGGAAATATTCATAAACAACTCAAACGCATCAGAATTTGTAAATACTGACTTATAATAATTAAAATACAAATCACACTTTTCTTGATTTATTCTCTGAAAAGAAGTCTGATAATTATGTCATGATGCAAAATTACATTGTCAGGTGAATAAGTCCAATTATCTTTGACAAATAAAAGAAAAAAAGAAACAACACAACAGAATCATAATTGGAAAATACTAATTCAATTATAAAATTAGTGTTTTCATTCAAATCATAATCAAAACATTTCCATGAAAAAGGACATTATATGAACACTGCACTTTCCTTTCACTCAAATTGTGATGATGTCAAAACATTGTCATGTATTCATGTGAATAGGGTAGTAGTTTTGTTTTATCATGACTTTATGATGTACAGCAACTACAATGACATTGAAGTGCATTGTTAAGAATATACTTTGTCGATATCTCATGTGGAACACAGTTCTGGATGATAAATTTACATTCCATTTCAATACTTAAGTTGAATGGGAATAAACCTCTTTTAATGTCTAAAACATGGTGGTTGCCTGGTTGAACTGATTAACAACACAAATGTTACCCCTGGCTCTGTGTTCTTTAATTGATTGACCTTTTAAGATTATTGGGGATAAAATCTTCAGTTAGTAAAGGAGAGGATTATACACAAGGAGAATATGAACATAATTTTGAAGCTGATTAAAGGTATCATGATATTGTTGCTCAATGTTAAAGGATACTGTCAAACAAATCCAGTTGAAAATAAGCATGAAAAGATAGTCTGCTGGCTTGCCATCAAATATCCCTGTAAAGGAAAGAAAACAATTCATTCTTTTTGAAAATCTAAAAAATATCATAGTAATGACAACACATTAAAATGTTTTTAAACCTAAGGACATTCTTATATTATTTTCAGGGATGGTACTATTGTAATGACATAAAAGAACAGAGAGCATGGAAAGTGTAAAAACTTACAACAAACAAACTACATTTTATTCAACAGTCCAAAATTATCTATTAACTTGAAATCAGCAAATACCACATTTCACGGTGCAAACAGATAACAAGGGTTACGTTAACTTTGGAAGAAAAACTGGCAGTAGAATCTATTATCAACCTTGTAGAAAGGGAAGGATACCTTCATTAATACCAGTGATTAAAATATAGCCTATCCAAAAGTCCTTGAACTGGCTACTTTTTGTCAGGACCGGTAACTTATCAAATTTTTCTTTACTTTCCCTAAAGAATTGACCAATTAATTTTCAGGACAGGCTAGATTTCCAATCAGTTTTATACACTGATTAACACACTTTGGAATAAAATAGAAAACCATGGGCTCCTATAATTGAACCACCCTTCAGCAAAAAATACAAATACTATTTGTATTTTTTGCTGAAGGGTGGTTCATGGGCTTCTACACGAGAGGGTTTGCTTTCCTAAAACACTGGTTCATCTTTTGCCTACCAACCTGTTTCAAGTCTTGTAGAGTAAGAGTAGAGAAAGTAGAGGTTCATGAGGAAGTGGAAGCCCTTCGGACCAGATATCGGATAGTACAGAACTGCTGTCAAGGGTCTCCATATCTGTTGAAAGAGAATGAAATGAGATAAATTTCTATTGCAAGGATTTTCTTTGATAAGCATTCTATGCTGG
Source organism: Steromphala cineraria (assembly GCA_916613615.1). NCBI lineage: Eukaryota > Metazoa > Mollusca > Gastropoda > Trochida > Trochidae > Steromphala > Steromphala cineraria. The sequence continues at coordinate 13,221,029 of OU744730.1, forward strand.
ACAAAAATACTTTGGGATATCATTAAAAATCATGTTATGATTATCATTATGTTTCTCCAATTATCTAATCATAAGATATTAATACACCCGTTACTTATTTTGACCAGTATAGAAGTTTTGATGAGGAAGGATGAAAAGTTTTCTGTGGACATAAAAATTTATTTTTTTCGGCAAAGACAATTTTGACATAGATTCATTTGCTTTTCGAGGCATTGGAATATTTGTCAATACAGACTGCTCATCTCAGGACAGAATGGTATAGTTATCTGTTTCATTTTGCTGGCAACTGCTTATTTGTCTTATTTTGTCACAATAAACAACAAGTATCGTTATTCTTTATTTAATGTTGTATCAAAACGATCATCCAAAGCCATTAAACTGCACCCAACTATGATTATTTTTTGGGCACCTTTGAACAATAAAATTCTTAGAAAAAAAAAACATTTCATCATAAAAGATTGCGAAAAGTTAGTTTATTGCACATATTTCGAGTGTCTGCAACCAATGAACAGGTTCTGCACACCCCTCGATCGGGGTCAGTACCGGATCGGGAACTAACACCCCGATCGGGATAATAAAATCATCGAAAATAAGGGTAAAAGTGTTGTTTTTCTTGCTCACATTTTCATATCACAACGGCGCATCATGACGGATGAACCATCAGGTTAGCAAACCTTTTGGCCAGCTATCTGCATAAAGAACGGCGACAAGTTGATCGAAATGATGAGAAATGGTTGGTCAAATCGGCAACACACATTTATTTGTACATCATATGTCAAAGTTGCTGAACTGATTTCATATGATGATGTTTCTCACATTAATCCCATTTTATGTTGTCTTTGATGTTATACTAATTGTTTTTATGACATAACATTGCATAAAATTCAGAAACATCTTTATAACGAGGGAATTGTATTTCCAAAATAATTGTTGCCCTTTTGTTTGGCGAATTTGAACTGATAAATGTGTTGTGCAGATAACATAACCATATTTAGTTGTTTCTATCAACTTGTCGCCGTTATTGTTTGCTGCCGTTTTGGTGTGTAGCCGTTTTCACCGTATACTCTCTAATCAGGTGCATTACCCCCCTTTGCAGTAAACCGGAAGGAGTTTAGTTGGTGCAGGGGAGATATATCGAAAGTTAGGTGGGTGATACTTGACATTCTGTTAAAACTTGGGTGAATATTGACTTTGATTGTGCTTTTGGAGACGATAATGTGCAAAATTTAGCAATGTGAGCAAGAAAAACAACACTTTTACCCTTATTTTCGATGATTTTATTATCCCAATCAGGGTGTTAGTTCCCGATCGGGTACGGACCCCGATCAAGGGGTGTGCAGAACCTGATGAAGGCAACCACATGGATAGGAATACCCAAGGAATGGAATACCCCCAGTGGTTGTGTTCACATGGGCGCAGCAAATCTAAAATTATTGAAAGTATGATGTACTTGACATTTAACTCACCTGAAACCTGTAGATAAACGGCTCGAACTGAAGAATGAACCACAAGGGGCTGATGACGCCAAGTTTGCCAACCAGTGGCAAAACGACTGAACCAGTGAACCAATATTTTGTCATTTGTGGTATGCTCCGATACCAATCACCGATATCGTTCGATGCCATTTTGTCCGATTTACCCGAATGTCGATTCCTAACTGTGGAAACCAAATAAATTTCGCAAATGATCAACTGTTTCTAAAACCGACGTGGCTTTCCCTGAATAAACGCAAATCACCGGTGGAAAACCGGAAGTAAATATGTATAGTGCTTTCTAACAACTTATTGCTGATTTTTGTCCAAAAATTCATGAAATAACTACAGTACAGCTTTTGTTAATTTGAAAGATCAGTACATTTACTACATCCCTACATTTATCTATTTATATTTAAGCATGATATGATAATGTGAACAAATAGAATAGAAAGTAAGATCAATTTGAAATAAGTTGTCTTCTAAATACAATTAATGGAGTCAATACAAAAGACGATTTGATATTTCCCGAAATATAAATAAACATTAAAACGCATTCATTCCATATCAATTCACTGAAAAATATGATTTTCTTCAAACAATAAATAATTTCATTGTTAAAGATTTAATTTGATTTAATTTAAGAAATCTACATTTAGAGATGTCGCATTTCTTTTTCGTATTTTACAAATCCTCTGTTTTAATGCTAACCATCAAAACAAACGCGCCATATTGAAAAACATGTTCATGCATATCTGACAGTGTCCTGAAAATAACAGAACAACATTTAGTTGAAATACTTTGTCACATGCTACATTGCTTTGGTTATGTTTTCAGAAATATTTTGTATGTGACGCTTGCATGTTTTTATTGATTGTAAGGTCAACATATCAGGAAAATATAGTTTGCAAACTAAACAATTCTGTGATCATAGACATAGATTCATATTGGCAGTGAAATGGTGTAGACATATTCCCTGCTAATGGAACAAATAATGCAATAAACATTCAGTAAATGTATAATTGGCAAAAAGACATGTTTGCCTGTTGCTTTAACTTATTGTTAAAAGTTGTGCTATTAGACTGAAGTGAAATCATTATGCAGACTCTGGATGTATGCAAAAGGACTGGTGGGAAAATTTGGCATCGAAAACCATCTCCATCCAGTGACAATGGGTAAATATCTTAAATGAAGGGCTTCTAGACTCTATAATTTCATGATATTGTTTTCAACACTTTTTCCCATTTATCTGTCTTCTTATTTATAACTCTTTCATATAGATTCTGTCATTTATCTATTTATCCAACGCCTCTAATGGCTGAAATATTACCCAAGCGGTGTAAAACAATCACTCACTCACTCACTCTATTTATCCATATGATCTATGATGATAATTGTTAGTAGCAACTTGTTACAATGCAGACATGTCACGATATTAAAGAATGATACAATTTGATACAATACATGTCACAATATAATTTTTTTTTGGTTTTTGGTATTTTATTAAAACAAAACATGATTTTGACAAACACCTTGAGTTTTAGATTAAATAAACAATTTTAGAGTCAGCATATGTCACATGATACAGACATCGTATCATGATATGAATATCATTAGATTTTGTATCACTATAATGTCTTTTCCCAAGGTGTCAACTTACTATCAAGATAATATCACAACTTTAGTATTTCATAATTATGTTATTAGATATAAACTGATTCTAAAACAAGTGTAATTTATAGGCAGGGCTAGATTTGCCAACATTTTCTAGATGGTGCATTAATTCATAGCTCTAGGGTCTTGATTACAGAATGAATTTTTCTGTTGACAAACTTCAACAGTTATTTTATCAGCTGAAAGGTTTGATAATGCAGTGGGCCTACTGTCAGTAATATTTACTAAAGATGCGCTGTATTATCGATATATCGATATATTGCAATACAGGAACAACGTGATACGAATCGGTACGCACTTCTGAAAATATTCAATATATCGAACGTTTTAAAACGAGCTGTTTCCATCTAAGATTCAGGGCTACAGATAAGGGGCGTACACACGTAATGTACGCCTTCAAATCGACCAAGTACGGCCGAAAATAAAATTTCAAGCGTATCATGTACGCTCATACATACCTGTGTTCGTCTACTACTTTGTTTCGGTGTGTATCATGTTCATGGACTTTCATTAGAGTGATATGATTAATTTGATACAACGAAAAATCACAAGCGGAAACGCATCATGCTTTAAACAGGAACAGAGTTATATGCTTGCTGTGCAACGAGGTACACGTTTATTTTTCGATTGGCCAACGTTTCTTATGATTTAAATATCAATCATTACATCTCTTTCTTTAACTCGATATAAAAGGGTATGCAATGTCTGTTTTTTACTGTCATGACTTATGACTTATGACTTATGACTTAGGTTCATTACAAATTATCAACCTTTCTTTTCGACTAAGTGTAATGCCCATATAACATTTTACATTATGAAAAGGTAACACTTGCATCTACCTTATCGTGACAAAGTGTCACATGCTGACAAAGTATATTGATATGTGCAAAATATGTAAATAAAACATTTGTCTAATACTTATTTTAGTTTCCCACTGTTTAGTGATTTGCAATTTCCCATTTTATCCAATATGTGAACATTTTACATGTCTAACTTGAAATCTATTCAGTCTTCATACGATACTGCTATTTTGGCTTTTCTTTCCTTTTGTTTGTGAATTAGTTGTTAGTTAACAATGTTGGAAAAGCATTGATGGTTTCACGTATGTTGAATATACCATTTAATCAACTGAAATTAGCCAATTATCAAATTATAACCATAACACCATATGTTAGGGTAAAAAGGGATCGCGTCAATGTTACTGCTGTATCAACTGAAATACGACTTCATTTGAAAAAGTGATTCTGATTTTGGGATTTTATTCACAGACCAGTTTCATCAATTAAATACCGCTACATTTCAGTTACACTGATAATGGGGACTCATAAGATCAAACAAAAAATGAAGAATTTGCCAAAACAATATTTTTCTAACAAATTAGTTAAATTGAATAGAGCATTGAGTATTTATTTGTATTTTCAGAATATATCAACATAATATTGTTTTTACTAATTGCGATGGATAGCGAAAAATATAAAACTGGCGATGATCAAATTTAACAACGTATAAAGCAAACTCTTTAGCACTATGTCAGTACACCTTCATACTCTTGAGTACACCTGCACTTAAAATTCAAGGCATATGTACAACTTCACTCAAAAAGTTATCTGGAGCCCTGAAGATTGCAAAAAACATAACCAAATAAAACATGATTGACTGAAAGTTGTGTTGCAAAAATAGCTTAAATATGCACACAGATCATATAGAGTGATTGAAAAAATATCCCTTTCCAAAACGGCTCATAGCTGAGCATTGATTGTCGTTCTTAACGCACATATATAAAGACAAGATAGCATGCACATTCTTGAATTAAAGAAGTACCAATATATTGCAATACTTATCTCAATACGCTTTTCTGTATCGCAATGTATTGCAATACAGAAATGAGGAACGATACCCATCCTTTATAATTACGAGTGTCTGATAAAGTGAACACCCCAATGAAATGTTTAGGTACCGGTACATCGATTTGAATATGCATTAAACTTAGGATTTCAATTAGATTCCTGGATCAAAATTTTTTTTTGACAATTCAGAACACAAGTGATCACTTTTAAACACAACTGAAACAGAAAGTTACAGAGATTATTTTCTTTAATGATTGAAATTAATTCGTGTATGTTTCTTCTGGTGCCTTTGGTGTGTTCATTTGCTTTACAGACCTCCTTGAAAATGTACTAAGCTAGAAATAATCTGATAGGACTGGCCCTGAAACATATCACTATGTATTTGTTGATTCTGCCCTCCAGGTTGATGCTAAGAGTCAGTAGCAGTGTTGCGGGAGCTCTCTCCACTCCTTCTCACATCGTCCGCTTCCTGCATGCCGCGTTTGACGTCACGGGGGACAACTTTATAGCAGGAGACCACCAGGGCAATGTCTTCATGTTTGATCTCAACAGAAATAGGTAAAAGTTGTATTCTGATGTCAAGGGTTGAAATTATTCATTTTGCCATACCAGCCAAGGTGTTACCATTCTTTTGTTGATTGATTACAATATGATAAATAAGCTTGGCAACTTTGATATTGTGACTGGTTGTCCAAAGGCTGAGTTTAAATATATAGGCTTTACCCCGTCACGAGATGAGAGATAAGTGATATCACACTCAAGACAAAAGATATTCTGTTTATTATATATGCCTCTGTGATCGAAAATGTGGTAACTCATGTCCAAAAGGCTTTGACTCGAGAGTTTTCTGGCGACGTCATACCATTGTTGATCGTAACTTAGCGACGGCGATGACGTCGCGTTGATTGTAAAAGTGACGTCAAACCATTGTACACATGACGTCATCCCCTCTGTGATATTTTCACTAACTTGAAAAAGTGATATCACACTCAGTGGCGAGAACACTTTTCTAAAAATGAGAAAACTCAGTCTCTCACCGCTAAGCATATAATAAAAAAAAAATTCTGGTTTCTGCTTGCGTGAGTTTCACAGGCATCAAGTGTTTCACTGATGGTGACAAGGGAAGGGATTTTTTAACTTTGGTACCGTTGCCAAGAAACATGGAATTTTTGTTTCTGTTCATGTAGGCCTTCAAAGATGTTTTTGGGATAACCTGATATCTTTTTATATCAATTTAACCTGCAAACCTCATCTTATTTGTCAGATCCTTGTTTTGATGGTAGTTTTAAGATTTCTCAAAATGCTAGTAACAAGGAAACAATTTTTGTTGAAATAATTTGTATGAATAGTAATTCATATGAGCCACCCCTAGATCTAGGATTATTGTTGAATCTTTTCAGGTTTTCTCTGGTTCAGAAGACAGGTCATCCATGCACAGCTCTGGCGTTTTGTTTGCGCAGGAAGTCAGAGTTTCTCATCGGACTATCTGATTACTCATTTAAATGTTTTGACACAGGTGAGTATTCTTTGATTTTTCTCACCACTTATCCTCACTCGCTCACACTGACTCATCTCTCCCTCCCCGTACCTCTCCTCACCTCACTTAACCGTACCTCACCTCACTTACCTTTGGCTTATCTCATCTCACCTCACTTTACCTCACCTTTCTTCACCTCTCCTCACCTTTCTTCACCTCTCCTCACCTTTCCTCACCTCTCCTCACCTTTCTTCACCTCTCCTCACCTTTCTTCACCTCTCCTCACCTTACTTCACCTCTCCTCACCTTTCCTCACCTCACCCACCTTACCTTTCCTCACCTTACCTTGCCTCACCTCACCTCACCTCATCTCATCTCACTTTACCTCACCTTACTTCACCTCTCCTCACCTTTCCTCACCTCACCCACCTTACCTTTCCTCACCTTACCTTGCCTCACCTCACCTCACCTAATCTCATCTCACTTTACCTCACCTTACTTCACGTTACCTTACCTCACCTGCCTTAGTAAGTTACCTTACGTTGCCGCATCTCACCTCACTTTACCTCACCTTTCCTCTTTACCTTACCTTACCTCACCTCACCTTAGTAAGTTACCTTACCTTACCTTGCCTCATCTCACCTAACTTTATCTTACCTTATCTTATCTTACATTGAATAACCTCTGATAGAGCCACCCCTGTATTTCAGAATCCAAGGACCTAGTTGCCTGGATGAAGGGACATGAGACAGCTATACACAGTATTTCTGTACATGCATCCGGCCGCTATGCTCTCACCACCTCTGCAGACGTAGCCCACCTCTGGGACCTCGACACCTTCCAGCGCAAGAGGAAGCTCAATATTAAAGAGGATGTCGGGGTCTTGCAGGTCAGTCTTATTGGTCAGGCCTCTTTTTATCCCTTAAACATTTATGGCTGAAGGATTGCTCAAGCTGTGCTAAGCATCAGCTCAAAGCAATGAAAGCAGCAAATTCTCTCATGTGTCTATAATTTTATTTTCTCAGGTTTTCTTCCTACCTTTGAGCAACACAATTGTGACATGTTTCCGTGATGACTCCATCTTTGCCTGGGAGTCTGAGACCCTGGACTGCAAGTTCCAGCTGCCCATCCCTCCAGGAGACAGTCCACAGTACCGAGCCTTTGCCGCCACAAGGTGATCAGGTTTCTCCTCCTATTAGCTCATCTGGCCTCCATCCGTCCGTCCATAAACTTTGCCACTGGCTCTATTTTGCTCTTGTTTGTTTACAGGAGACAAGGTGTATCACCTAACTAACAAACCTAGTCCTGGCCATGCAGTTCCTGTAATATATTGGGACAGCAATGATATTTTGGATACCTTTTGGCCATACCCATCATATGAACTGAGTCTCATGTAAAGCACTCATAAACGATTTCGTCAAAGAAACCCACAAATTGTAGCTTTGTTAACTCAACACAGATGTTAAAGTATACAAGATCGTTATGGATTTAATTGTAAAAATTGTCAGATTTGACTGAATTTACTGAGATTGCATATAACCTGTTTACAACTTCATTTGTTCCTTATGTATGACTAATTTCCATGCTTGCTGCTTTGTATAAGATATACTCTGCCCATTATACAAATTTTTAGTCCAATCTCATGCAATTTTTTTATGTAACCGTATTTACATGCAAGTTTGAATTTGTACATGAAAAAAAAATGAATTAAATTATTTTTATAAACTCCATGCTGCTGTTTTCACAGAGACGGGAGACTACTGGCGGCGGGAGGTCGGTCTCGGTTCATCCATCTCTGGTCCCTGGACACGCGGAGACTACTGCGGATAGTGGAACTACCCAACAAGGTGTCCTCTGTCAAACAGCTCGAGTTCGTCCCAGACAACTTCAAGGGTGCAGTCGACCAGGTAAGGGCATGACCGTAATATAATTGTTATAATAAGAGTCACAATAAATAGGTATTGATTTTCTTGATAGTCTCAACAATAGATTTTTAAGGCCAGGATCCCATTTTCGTAGTGTGTATTGCCTTCATGTCTTTTACCATATGTACATATTGTCCATGCCTTCATTTTATAGGCCAAATAACCTGAATTGAAATAAATTAAACACAAGCACTTAGGTTTTTTTCATCATGGGGTGATTTTGCCAAATTCAATGATTGTTGGTCAAATCAAGAAAAAGTACAAGAATATAATAAGTTCTTTGCAGAAATGTGATCCCAAATAAAGCAATGTAAACAACATGTTTCACTAACAATGACCATCTCTTGTCTGATGAGTTGACAATGAGGTAACAAATCACCTATCAGTTCAACCCTTCTACTCAAGTGCTGCCCAGAGAAGCATTTTCTTCATGGACGTTTGGAAATAAGAAATGTTGTTCATGATCAATATTCTTTCTCCATTCCAATCACAAACAACAACGCTCTTTTTCTCTAGGTGTTGGGTGTGCTCTGTCAAGATGGGATTATGCGCTTTATCAATATAGACACGTGCAAGCTTCTGTTTGACATCGGGACTATTGACAACCGAGTGAATAGTGCTGTGATAAGCGGCAATGGACGCTATGTGGTGTCTGTGATGGATGATGGCAACCTTCATCTCTACAGTATACCAGCACTATCTTCAGAACTCAACAAGGTAAATGTTCCTTCAATATTTAAATACTTATGCATCTGTGTCTGTTTTCAACATGTTGCCAATGGCTGAAATATTGCTCAAGTTGGGTTATGCTCTGACTCACTTACTCACTGTGTATCCATGAATAGATGCTACAAAAATAAGTTCAAGAATAGAGATATTTAGTTTTACCGTTGCCAGCATTATCTTCATCACTATGTCTTTGAGAGCTACAGACCAATTAAAATAAAAATAATTGAAACAAAGTCACCTTGTAATACAATCATGTCGGCATTAGGGAGAGATCGCTCCTTGCTTGCTATGTGATTAGAGCCCAGCTTGAAATTGGACGTCACTTTTGCAGAGCAGAGAAAATACAGAATTATCATCATTGATATTATCAGTGTTTGACTGGCTACTTTTGCCAGGACTGGTTCCTTTTTGGTCAGGACTGGTAACTTTTCAATTTTTTTCTTTATTTTCCCCTTTTGAATTGACCAATTAATTTTCAGGACAGGCTAGGTTTCAAATCTATTTTATACACTGATATTATGATTCTTGTTTGAAGCCCCCTGCGCCCCTGGTGAAGGTTGTGGCAGCCAACAAGATGTCGGACACCGTGAACACAGAGACGGAGAGCGAGAGGAACATCAGTAAGACGTCCAACAAGTCTGGCTACAGTCGCAGGAAGAACAGGAGTCGACAGTCACAGGACGGGGACACGGTCAGTCATAATAATAATAATGATAATGTGGATACTTACAATGTCAATGCTATTATTTCTTTATAAAGGAATACACAAATACTCAGAGCTCTCTGTACATTAGTACCCTGGTGTTAGGACAAACGTCAGTCGTTTATTTTCTTTTTATCCCCCGCCGCGCGTTCAGCTCTGTACGTCCGTCCGTCTGTCTGCTTCTTGTTAGCGCGATATCTAATGAACCGCTCAACCTAGAATCTTCAAACTTGGTACAAGTCTTCATCTGGGGAATACGCAAACGTGAAAAGTTTTTGGTGACCTTGACCTCATTTTCAAGGTCACGGCGAGACTTTGACCAGTTTTGAAAATGTTGTTAGCGCCATATTTATGAACCCATTAACCTTGAGTCTTCATGGGGGACATAGTATTCCGCTCCGTATGTCCGTCCCGCTTCTTGTTGTTAACATCAATTTGCGGCGGGGGATCTTGTCACCTTTGTGACAAATACTTGTTCTACTTTGTTGTAGTTTGCAAGAGTCCTTACTTGATATGTCCTTCCCCTGTTGAATTTATTAGTCTTATGCCAATAGTAGAAGATTGAACTGATAAGATTCACTCATGAGCAATGGGATATTTTTTGTAGAGATAGCATCAGGAGAAATTTCATTCAGTGTTTGCTAATTTAATAATATTCATGAAAGACTCTAACTCTAATGCACCCTCTATAAGCTTAGTGTTCAGTGTAATTGTTTTGATATACAAACATACAAGCATACAAATTCTCTAAATTTTCTATAAAATTATAAACTATTTGAATGTGAGGGAAATAGCATTTATCAAGGAGACTGTTCAGTAAATTTTATTTTTCAAGCAAATATGAAAAGATCCTGAATGATCCATAAAACATTGGTCAATACTAAAGATAGTTTATAAGTTGTAGTATTGAGTTGTTGTATGCATGTGATATGTTATTGCTACAGATGAGCCTACCAGACGGGTTAGATATGGACAAACTGTCGGCCATCTTGAAAGAGTTTGGAGAGTACCCGTCAAAATACAGGTTTGTGATTTTTGCTGCTATTCCATTTGTTTTAAAAATATTGTTATTAGTGACTTTGATAAGGGTTGTAAGCTATCATGCAACTTTGATCTGCAATAGACAGAAAATTCATATTCTGCTTTGATAAGATATTGTAGATATTTATGCTGCTTTTTAAGAAGGAGATGGTGCTTTTAATTATAAAATAAAGTAGTAGGTTCTTATGGGTAAAAGGAAGATAAATATACATACCGATAAAAGTAAAAAGTTTTTATGCTGCTTTTATAAGATATGAAAGGGGCTTATTCTCCCCTGAGATAATATCACCAAAAGATGCTTATTCAGCTCAGGTATAAAAACAGGTACCGATACTGCTTCTGTTTAAATTTTCATTTGTTTTCCTTCTTTATGGACAAGGCTGTAAGGGTAAACTAAGGTCGTAGTATGTATGACTATGGAACAAGTTTTTATATTTGACTGCTATATTACAGGATGTTTATTTGGCGCTCCATACTCCGACTACCTGAGAACCACGCTGCCTATGCAGCTCTAGTCGACAAGGGAGTTCACCCAGCCTATGCCAAACTTCACGAAGTCTACCCCATTAAGAGCAGAAAACTACTACGAATATTGCAAAGGTATTAACTATATATATTGGTAACAATTTCAATCAAGCTGAAGGTTGTGTGGGTAAGATGCTAGTAGGGTCAGTGTTGACATTGTTGCTTAGAGGGTTAGGATTTGACCACCAAAGTGAAGAATTCATGCTATTGCAGAGGTTCTGATTATCAATTTGATTATAATGAAATGTTACATGTTGTACGCTCATCAGGGCGTTAAGATGATATATAATATGTTTTATGAAGACTGATATCCCCTATCCGAATTCGCCTTTGATGAGTGCTTTATTGGTCCTTTCGTTCTTTAAATTCAACAATCAGAGGCCCAGCTTAATATGATGGCCACAAAAAAACGAGTTCTGGGGAAAGGCAACGTGCAGTAGCCTTGGACAAAATACTTAAAAAGTGCCCCAGTCCACCCAACTATCATCTTCACAATGTCACGGGCGAAACAAAAAAGTTTCTAATCCTTTCCGTTCTTTGTAAGTGTCTTAAATCACAATACACATCATAATGACCGTTTATCTTTTCCATGCAGGAACGTATTTCAAATCCAGCTGGTAGTGCAATGTGTGACCAATCGATACTTCGATTCGATGTAAATAAATATTCAAATGCAAGATAAAAATGACAGCAATTTTGTAAAGTATAAATAAGTTAAACACTTTATTTGAGTGATACATTAATGTTTATTTTCTCTGCATTCTCGGTACTCATCAAAATCATGAAAACAACCATGCGGACTGAAGTTTGATATAAAATTTCACTCGAATAGTTTTCAAAAAGATCGTCTGATATTATTTTAAATTTGTTCCAAATGTAAACGGCGATTTCATTGGCTATCGTTGAAAGAGCTGGTAAGGGGCGTAACTCGTGATCACGATAGGTGTCGCTTTTCGGAATCACCGGTATTCTATGCTGTGATGGCAAGGTCTAAAATGAGGAGAGTGGCTCAATCAGTTTTCACCTTGCCGTGGGAAGATGCCCAACTATCAGTAGGTACCATTAACTAGATGTGCCTGATGGCTGCACATGTTGTATGATCCCCATGGTGTTGAGATGATATAAAGATGTGTCATGAAGACTGATATCCACTGACCAAGGAAACTAAAGCACCTTTGAGCCAGATGTTTGCACTATACTATTATTAGAATGATGAATATCAAATCATCAGTGTTCCCACTAACATTTTTATTTGCCAGTCCTCTGGACCGGCAACATAAAAAATTACCAGTCCCTGTCCTAATTTACCAGTCCTGAATATTTGATTATATTTATCTAATTTGAAAATAAAATATTCAAAGTTATACCTGTTTTATTCATTTCTTTTGTCATGGTAGTTACAATCTTCGTTTTCCTTTACTTTCGCATATCCGACAAAACATTTTCTCTTGTTCACATTTTTCTGAACCTTGACCAAAACGTAACCATTTAAAAATTCAGCAAGCCAATCTTGATCTCGTTTTAGATGTTTTCATTTTCTTAACACTACTGTCTTTGTCTTTAGACTTTTCAGAAACATTTTCAATCTCACTTGTTTCATGACTTTTACATTTACCCGTGTCTGTCTCCTTTTGACCACCGAAAAACGAACTCAAATTTGTCTGCTTCGCTGCCATGCTTACAACGTGTGTAGCCTCGAAGCAAAGTGAAACGTAATTGTGCGAACATTGGTTCGAGACTATATGTCTAAAAATAGCCTTTTGGAGAAACCCAGTTTTGCTTTAGTAAATAACGAGTATGCAAGCTTATATTACGTTGATATCTTTCTCTCAATCGATTCGATTTTAATTGCTATTTACAATTATTCAATTCATAAGGGCAGGAAATCATTTTATATTTTACTATTTATTACCGGTCCTTGGGACTGGCAGACATTTATTTTACCGGTCATAATGAAATTTTATCGGTCTATAACCGGTATTTGTCGGTTAATGGGAACACTGATCATGCAAATGACTTTCTAGCTTCGTCACTAATCTGCAGGTGTTGAAATATCACAAGACACTGCCCTTATGAAGCAGTAGTCAGATTAGAAATTATGTCAGGTACGAGTGAAGGTTTTGATAGAATTTCAATGAGATTGCATCTTAATGCTACTGGAATATCACAAGAATCGGGGCAGCGCTAACCTACGCTTTAGAAATGAGGTTTGGTCAGTATGGCAAACTATGGATCAAATAAATGATTCATAACGGTACAAAAAGGTTAAATAAAGTAAAGGGGGGAGTACCATCAAAACACAGTAATGACAATCGTTGAAAGTTCCACATTTTAATGTAATGTTTCGGGGGTTAGTGGACCCCCTTCATCAGACTGGAATATCATAAGTGATATTGTTTTGTTACAGAGTGTTGTCAGCTCTAGCCCACTGGTCGCCCATATTTGGAGAGACTCAGTACCTGCCTATGTTGGCCTTCCCCTTCGTCAAGCTCTTCCAGAACAACCACCTTGTGTGCTTCGAGATCATCGCGACACTCCTTGGTGGGTTAAAATCATGTTCTATTTGTCTCATCCAGTTATTGTCATTTGAGAGAAATTGATGGATGTGTACCATCCACACCAAGACATCAAACTGGTTATCTAAACCAAGACAAAATACTGTTTCCCCAAACCAAGACTGGTTTCATCAACAAGGGTTTATTTGTTACATTTTTGGACCCAATTGGGTCCCTTCATTTAATGAAGCATAGCAACTACATTCTTGTTGTTAACTTTTCACTTCTTAAATAGATGTCTAAAGCTTATCAAGATTTACTTGTTCAGATACTTTGAAAATATGAATGTTATTGATGAGGTAATGTTCAACTATATTGGAGATCAGAATAATTCTTTGAAAACCATTCCAAACAATGTTGCATGATTTGATCGTTCATTTACTTCAAGTTTTAAATTGCTGTTTATTTATTTCAAGTTTTAATAACTCTAAAGATCCCCTGTTGATGCTTTTGGTGAGCTAAAAGTGCTTCGATTGACTTAGATAATGCTTTTGTTTAAGTAAAGATTAATCAAAATGATTTTATATACTTAAAATACTAATGGCTAAGAAATGACAACTTCATCCCTTCATCTTGATCATATTCCATTATCAGAGAACTGGGGGTGTCACTGGTTTGAGTATTTCCCCAACCCTCCGATCAACGTGCTAGCAATGGTAGAGAACGTAATCGCCCACCATGATCGCTACCTGCTTCAACATTTCGTCACCTATAAGGTCACCTCACAGGTATGTCCACCTTTACGTCTTCTTTGGGTTGGAATCCCGCCAGGGGCTCGGCAACTTTGCAAATAATAATACTAGCAGCCGTGATATAAGTGAAAGCGGCGTTAAACCCCACATCACCTCACCTCACGTCTTCCTTGAGGATTTTCAGAAGGGGCAACTGGAAAATATTAAGATTTAAAATTTCATGTTCATCAGTTACCCTAGAAGTACCATTGGGTATTTTTCCTCAATATCATATTGTGATATGTTGCAAAATAGGAGAGTGTATGTCTGTAGTAGTTCTATATTACCTTTTTTTTGTCTAAGATATCAATTAATATTAAAGGCAAATTTATACCTTCTTGTTGAAAATATGTATAAAAAAATTTGTATTGGAATAAATTGATTTTTAGTTATTTGCAAATTTGTCCTCATTAGAAAGAAAGATTTTTGTCAATTTATTAACAAAATTAAATAATCTTTTGTCATGGTGATACAGTTTAGAATTTTAATAATAACCCATAAATTATGCATTTTCCTTGTTTTAGCATCATAAAAACCTCAAAATATATATTGATTTTATATCTGAAATGTCAAATGCCCTTGCTACGAAAACGATTTTAAAATTTCATATTATTACTTTAGAATCAATTAAGGCATTTCAACTGTCAGCCATTAACCCTCATCTAATCAAGCTCCATAACCTATCAGTGTTGTCAAGTGTCCAGTGTCTAATTAGCTGATTAGCTGGGACACCTGAGTTGATCGTTAGCTCTCCGCACTCTGATTGGCTGATTCTTGCCATGCCTCTCTCTGATTGGCTGAGAGAGCTTGTTCTCTTGATTGACAGACACTGACTGACTACTGTGTTCACTCTCAAGCCAGGAGACACAGGACATGAATATTCCATCTTTTGCTTTCTCATTGGCTCTCCAAGTGTCATAGACTGGTCACATATAAGGCTGAACGTTGTCGGTGCAGTTCATTCACTTCTCGAGCTGTGTCACATCAGAATAGTCTTTGACTTGGAGAAGCCTAACATTAGCCGATTTGAAGATTTGAAATCAGCTTCCTGTATCATATAATCTTCAGCAGTGCTGCTTACAAAGCAACCTTTTGCAGGCAAAAAATCTTAGCAAGATTTTAGTGGAGAGTTTGAGTTCTAGAAGATCAGATTTTTGACATATCTTAATAATGGCATCAATAGTTGACCTGCAAACCGACAGCTGCCTATACTCGACTGGCACCCTGGCCCGGCTGTCCACCAACCCCATGTTCAGAGAGCTGAGGGCAGCTCTAGTTCCTGAATGCAACAAGGCAAGTGCCCAGTTCCGCAACAAGGGTACAGAGAAGCAAGTGAAGTCAGTCCTAGAATCAACAAGTCCTCCAAGTGCAGGCCACTACGAAGGTCTCGACCCGTCCTTCACAGCAGTTCAAGAAGCTAGTCTGCAATCTGAGTTCCGCCAACTGAGCAACAAGCCCAAAGTCCTGGAGTTACAGACCTTCTACTTCTCCCAGTGCTCTGACATAGAGAAGCAACGAGCTGCAGCTGTAGTTGCCCTGAAGTCTTCCCATGACCTGAGCACGAGCCAGCTCCAGAAGGAGATGCTGCTTGTCCACAACCACTTTGACCGCGAGAGACTCCACCTGACCAGCAGAATCACCTCCAGTCTTCAGCTGCTGAAACAGACTCTCTCGACACCTGACACTTCCAACAAGGAGAACATGCCCACGAAGATGAGGTCCAGACAACTGAGTCCCAGAGCAGTTGAGGTGATGACACGCTGGTTTGAGACTCACATTGACAACCCCTACCCAAGCGATGATGAGAAAATGAAAATGGCGGAGGAAGGGGGGATAACTCTGTCCCAAGTGAAGGCATGGTTTGCAAACAAGCGAAACCGCACAGCCAACACGAAGCCGAAACGACAGAAGCAACAAGTTGAACGGAGTCTGTTGAATATCTGCAGTGAGATCAACGGCCCAAGCAGTGGGAGTGGAAAGGGACAGAAACTGTATGGGGACATTATTCAGCAGCTTTCCAGCATTGTGAATGGGTATAGCGCCTTCAGTCAGTCTGACAACGCATGCTGAGAGTCTTCAAGTAGACAGCATCTTAGACAATGTGTAACTGTGTGGACAGTGAATGCTGATTGTCTCCAATTGGACAGTTTTCCTTACATAGTGCAGCTGTGTTGACATGGGGTAGTGTCTTCAACAGAGATAATCATGACACCTTAAGTGAATATAATGGGGTTAAAATTAGTGCATTGATGCTAAGCTGACATTGTTGGTGGACTATGAGAGACACAACTCATTGCTGTTATTGAACTTTGTCGAAGGAAAGGACTGATTCAAAATTGGGGATGTGTGCTATTCCTTATTGGAATAATCAACTATGGAGATATGTAATGGCAATTGGATTATCTAAGTATCCTGATTATTTCCTTGCAGATATTCATTGCTTGTGTTAAACTTATAGTGCTGAATATTCATCCTTGTGATTTTGTTATTTTTATGAAATTTTGTACATAAAATTGATTTGTAAATAAAATCATTCAAATGTTTATATATTTGTACTTTTCTTGTGCAATCTCATTCAAATCAGATCAACACTTTCTCAACATAGGAGTGAAAGTTTTGATCTGATTTGAATGAGATTGTTTTCTTGTGTTATGTTTCCAAACTCCACAAAAATTTGTTCTGCTTAAGGTTAAACATAACTAGTAAAGAAGTTTCAAATAACTGCAATAAAACAATTAAGTTTCATTTTTAGGTGACATTAATTTAGATGTATGGTCATAATAAAAGTTCAAGAAAAATGTTAGTAGAGTTAGTGGTTAGTTAGTTCAAAGGGTTAGATGACAACACTGACAAGTCTATCATTAAAGATCCTGGACACAAATCCATGTGGCATTCTCTTCTACACAGAATTGATACCAAATGACTTTCTGGAGAAAGCGACAATGGCTAAAAACCAGGAGTATTTGACATTGAGAGAAAATCTTAATGATAAATTCTTGACCATTGAGTACCATGTGCAATAATGAAGAACCTGCTTGTGTAGAAAGATTGAACTTAGGGGCAGAAGTATTTTTAATGAAATACAATCGGGTACAATCCAAAATATAACAATGTTTCAAGTACTAAGGTTATTTTACACATTTAACACATATTTAACGGGACTTAAGTTTCCTTAGTGATGGAAAAATATGTCTGGAGACCCTCATAAATAATCATAAGGGTTGGGGCGACGAAAGACCCAAAATAAAAAGAAGAATGCATCTTGAAGAAACAACTTTTATACAAATCCAATATTTACAATACTATAAACAAAACTTCCCTAAAATTACATATTGTTCTGTAAATGCTTATAAAGCCTTAAAGTCAAAATCTATAACTTATAATTCATTGAGTAAGTGTAAAGACTGTCAAATATCAGGCAGGAGACGACTCGCGTCCTCTCCCTGCCAGCTGTAAAATCTATTTGACTGTAAAAACCCTAACATACTGTCGATTGGCAAAAGATACAAGTTTCACGTGCAACACGAAAAAACACACACGTAAAGAGCTATTCCGCGAAGGCATGTGCGTTCAGGCGTTACGTTTTACATGCCACAAACCACTTACAAATTCAATTCAAACCAAGGGTCCTAGGTAACTTTATATTTCTAATACATTTATAAATGGAAAACACATTTCAGTTTGATTTTCAATACCATCTGGTCTAGATATAACATTCTGATATTAGACAAATCTTTGCCAACCTTTCATCTAGTGTGAAAAAGGCATTATGTGTCTCTAATAGGAAAAGGGCTCCAAAAGTATATATACTTAAAATATATGAATTTTAGTCTTGAATAATTATGTAAAACTCTGTAAATAATAATGATAATAATTATTATAATACTTTATTACCTAAGAAGGGATACAGCATACAAGATTGCATGATAAATATTCTAAATACAAGAAATATATGTATATATACACTCAAACATTTTTTTTACATTGACATCATTCAGATTAAATTCACAAATAACAATCAGCATTTAATCTAAGATACAAAAAATTATTAAGATGACAGTACATAGATAGCATGCTTGAATTTTACAAAATAATTACATCATAAAAATTGAATAAAGAGTTAAAAGTTTTTAGTTAGTGCAGCAGCTAGTTGGGGGCGGGATAGCGCAGTGGATAGCGTGTTCGGCTTCGGATCAGGAGGTCCATGGTTTCGAATTCGCCAGGGGCTCCCCAACTTTGTCTGTAGTAGATAACTGTTCTACGCGCAGTCAGGTTTGGATGCAATGCTACACTGAATTTCAATGCGGTACCATCCATGGTTGCTAGTTCCAGCCGATGCTCACAGGTTTCACCGTAATGCATAACCACAAAAGTGTTGCGGGCTCTCTCCCTGCAGTAATACTAGCAGCCACGACATAAGTGAAATACTCTTGAAAGCGGCGATAATCCCATATCACCTCACCTCACCACAGCAGCTAGTGACTGAAGGGTGTACCAAGGTTATCATTGAGTTGTCATGTTGCAGATCTACGGGTGGCCGCTGCTGGAGACGGTGTTCAGCGAGGTGTTGACGAAGGAGGAGTGGCTGATGCTGTGGGACAACGTGTACAGCAACCACCCAGCCTTCCTCCTCATGGTGGTCGCGGCCTACTCCATCTGTGCTCGGGGACCACTCATGCAGTGTACGGAGCTTAGTGACTTCAAGGTAATGCTCCAAGTACTGGATACTGGATTTGTACCTCGTTATGTATCTCTAGAGCTCTGTTATGTTATTTCTACTATATATCAAGCTTAGAGGTAATGCTTGAGTATTTGACTCCGAAAATGTCTGGAGAAACTCCAAAAATTAATCATACCCACATATTGCACCTTCAAAACAAATGCATAGCAATTTGTGTAACTGCATAGGTCTGTATAAGGGTGTGAACTGCCAATGTTCGGGTACCTATTTGTACAGCTGGGTTAACTGAATGCAATGTGGATGAGGTGCCTTGCCAAGGAACAAAAACATGTTAAGCTCAGATCACAAATGATATGTGTACCTGGTCCCACCTAGATCTGAACCCTGGTTACTTGATTGGAATCAAATTGTCTGGTCAAATTGTAATGTTTCTTGTTAAATGAAGTTTTATGTGTTTGTTGCAGTATTTCTTCCACCACCGTAACGCTGTAGATGTGAAGCAGGTGATTAAGGAAGCCCATCGACTGATGATCTCCACACCCGCTGACATACATCCTAGGAAATCTCTCAACGAGTTCCAGCCCCTCACCCGTGGTCAATACCCCGTCTTCAACAAGTACCCCAAGTTCATTGTGGACTACCAGGTGTGCATGAGAAATTGATATTATGTTCAAGCCTTATTTCAATGTCATAAACCATTATGAGAGAATATTCATGATTTTGTCTGGGTTCTTGATGTGAAGTAGTTCATGATGTGAGAGTTCATTATGTAAGGGTTTATGATGTGGAATTCATATTGTGCGAGTTCGTGGTGTAAGAGTTCATAATGTGCGAGTTTTCATGATTTGAGAGTTCATGATGTGAGAGTTCATGATGTGGAATTCATAATGTGCGAGTTCATGATGTGAGAGTTCATTTTGTGTGAGTTTTCGTGATGTGAGAAATCTCGATGTGAGAGTTCATGATGTGGGAAATCGTAATGTGAGAGTTTATGAAAGTTCATTATGTGAGAGTTCATGAAAGTTCATGATATGAGAAATCATAATGTTGGTGTTCATAATCTGAGAGTTCAATATGTAAGAAATCATGACGTGAGATAGTTATTGATGTGAGATTTCATGCTTTCTAGACTTCTTACTACATCATGATTTTATTTGTAAAATGCTATATCTTTAAGTATATCAACAGTTAGTGTTAATTTTCCTACACTTGATAATGTGTTTAAAAGTTGTTTAGAGATTTGATATAACCTTAACCATCATCTGTCCCATTTCAGGTTCAAGAAAGGGAAAGAATCAGACAGGAAGAACTGGAGTATCTCAGACAGAAGTAAGAGATTTACCATCATTCTGTTTTGTGAACCAAGTTATATATCATCTATATCCATTCGTTAAATGATTTTTCACAAGCCCAGTCAGTGATTGGTATCTGCCATGGATCAATCACCTTGCATGATAAATGGTCCATTAAAATTTGGAAGTTTACTATTAACATAATTAATAATGATTATTTATAAAAAAAATAAAAAATCTTAAAATGACCCATTATACAAGATGTGTTTCCAAATACTGTTCCTGACTGTATTATTACTTCTTTTTTGCCTTTAACAAGGGACATGATAAAACAATTATAGATTGGAGAATTCATTCAAGAGCTTTTTTTATTGACCCAAGGAAAACAATATTGACCTCAGACTTTGTCCTCTGTCAATATTGTTTTGCTCATATCTATAAAAAGGTATTGACCTCAGCACCAGTCTATGATTATATTATGTTGCTCAATGATGGTAATATCTCCTCCTCTGCAGACAGGTGTCGATGGAGGTGCAGCGCGAGAGTCTCAAGAAACAGCAGGAAGAGGAGGCGTGGTACCGCCAGCAGCAGCTCCTCACCGAGGCCGAGGAGAAGAGGAGGAACATGATCATGCACGAGGAGACCAAGCTCGCAGACCAGCGCAAGAGGTGGGTGGAGTGTTTATTTGTTGTATAGAAGTTCTCATCCAAGTGACTTCTGAATTCTAATAGACAAACACCATACAAGATGTGGTTGCAGAGTTTAAAGGTTGTATAGAAAATCAAATACATATGTCTTCAGATATCAAATATATGAATAGGAGAGATACCCTAGGAGAAATCGCTTGATCACACACAAGCAAATATCTCCCTTGGAACAGTTTTGGATGATAGCTATATCTATAGTGCTTATGATGGTTAAAGTTATTCGTACCTTGATTGGAAAAGCAACCTATATGTAAATGCTCCCTTCACTGTGTGCAGACTGCTGGCGATGAACCGGGAGGTGAAGCTGAAGGAGCTCCAACTACTGGACGCGGCGAGGAGGAAGTTCCTGCACTTCCAGCAGAAGGAGAGAGAGGCCGAGCTGCGGAGACTGGACGATGAGATGCAGAGGAAGGTGGGATGGTTCTTGATTTTTGTCACACAGGAAAGTTTAGAAATTTATTTTTTACAGGGACGCTGCTTTGAAATATTAGTGATAAGTTTTGTCAAGTCATCACAAGGAAATATTATACTCCTGTTCATACTGCATTGTTGGCCCTATTTTATTGCTACCCTAGTTAGCTTAGGGCATAGGTCTGTGAGAAACTATATTTTTAACATTACCTTTGCAACTATCACTGAATTGTCCTTTTTTTCAACCAGGGTAATAATTCATGCATCACTTATATGTTGTCAACTTTTATTGGCACACTACCTAGAGAAACTAAATTCTTTTGCCATAAACAATATTATTCTTAGGAAATGAATATGGAAGAATGGTGATAGTTACATAAATCATATGAAGTTCTCATGTTGCACCTCTCTGATTGTCAGGCTCTGATGCGAGACCAGGAGACGGCGGGCGCCATGGAGGAGGCCGAGATAAAGAATCTGGAGCTACAACTTCAGAAGAAGATGTTTGAACAGGTTGGCTGGTTATCTCAATCTCTGCTTCTATTTTCAAAAGTTAATGTTGTCCTAGTCTCTTGATCTCTGGTACATTTTTGAAACTCATACAAGCCACAAGTCAGGCTCTATAACTAATTTGTAACTAGTTTCTTAGGGGTTAAAAGGGTTAAAGTGACATGATTGGAGGAAGAATTGTTGTCAGAGTTTGTATGCATGCTTCCCATGGCCTCTGTCTTTCCAATTCCCTGGAGGATCATGTTTAGTGTTTGATTAATGTTAAGGTTGCCAACGGAAAACATGCAGTGTATGAGAACCAAAATTTCAGTCTATTTTATTTAGATCTTCTTTCATTCGTTTGATGAAAAGCATTTGATGTTGTTATTGGTTTAAACTATTGATTGCTATTGAATTTTCTATTACATCAACCGATACTGTAAGTGTAAGTAAGAAAGAATGGAAAGTACTACAATGGAACTAATTTTGACTTCTGTACATCAAATGCAGGAGTTGTTCCGAGAGCATGCAACAGCAACTCACAACCTGCGAACAGAGAAGGAGATGCATCGTAAGCAGGTTGAGCTGGAGGAGAGGATTCAGAACAGACTGAGAGATGCCGAGAGGGAGCGTGAGCTGGAGGTCAGGAAGGTGAGGCGGTCGTTTGATTAGATTTATAAACCTTTTGTGGGGTAAGGCTATTGATCTTGGGGGCAGCTATGTATCCATCCTGTGAATGTTACGCTAACTCCACTCCCTGGGCTCAGAAGCTTGATTCACTCGTGCGGCGATATAGCCAATCAAATCATTTTCTCACCACCTTCTTGATAAAATTTCAATGAAAAAATGATTTGATTGGCTATCTCCAAAGTCAGGCCGCGCCAGGGTACAGATAAGTGGAGTTAGCGTCACGTTCGTACTAGGGCTGGTACCTGGGACGGGTGGGTAATGACTTGGACTCGGGTACCCGTTGAATTACCCGGACCCGTTTTGATCATGTGACAAACATTGAAATAGGTGAAGAATTAATTAAATGTGTGTAAGTGTTTGTTATAATTTATATTCACAACATATTGTAGTTCTAGCAACTTAAGAAGCATTTATATTATCAAACAAGTCAAAAGTACAATAGAAAGATACATTGCAAATAATTTTTTTATATGTTTTAAAGGGGGTATTTGTTATTCAAATGATTTATTAGATATGATGTGCCCTCTCCTTTGTGGCTGAGACGAGTTGGAAACACAATATATTTTGTTCTGGCTAGAAGATTAACTTAAAACAGCGTTATGAAGGGTACCCGGGTAGGGTAGGGTAATAGGGGGTAATAGGGGGTCGGGTACCCGGGTAGGAAATTAAGACCCTTCCAAACCCTAGTTCGTACCCTGAGACAGGATGCTATGTATCATAACTTCCGTATGCCTTACATGACAAGATAATTATTTTCATACTGGTTATTATCAATACAGTCACTTTTCATGATTTAAATGATCATGTTTTATCAATAACATATTTCTATAAGCTTAACATAAGCAGTGTCATGCTTTTTAACTTGTAGCCTCCCACTTTAGTCTAGCCGTACTCTCAGCTTATAGTTTTTTTGTTACAAATAAAGTGAGGTTTTTTAACATTGCTGTGAAAATAATTCACAAGTCCTGCATCAAATACTTCATACTATATACTACAAGGTCCATAAAAAGTTTTATAGTGGTACTATGTGCCTACATATTCAAGGACTCACTCACTTCTGTTCAGACTCAATGGACCTTTTGATAGCAAGTCCCTGGACTCAGTAAGTTTTATTTGTAAATTCATTCCTGTAACGTTCATGCATAATTCATGAGGCAGGTACAATAACATCATCCCCAAAAGGTATTTCAGTAAAGTTATGTTATCAGTGTTTAACTAAATCACGTCCGTCTGCAGATGATGTCTCAGAACCTGGCCCAGGCCTCCCAGAAGAACATAGACATGTGGGCGCACAAGGAGACGGAACATCGACACCAGATGGAGGATCTGGAGAGGGAGGCGCGGAATGTACAGGTGGGTGGGGTTGTGGGGGTGTGGGGACGGAGGATGTTGGGGTGGGTTTTAGGGATAGAATGGTGTTGGGTTAGGTTTTGGAAATGGGTGGGTGTTAGGTGTTGTGCTTGGTTTTGGGGTTTGTTGGTTTGGTTTTGTTGATGGGTTGGTTTTGTTTTGGGGATGAGTGGGTTGTGGGTGTTGTATTTTGGGTTTGGGTGGGTTTTGGGCATGGAATGATGTTGGGTGTTTCATTGTACCTATTTTCATTAATAGAATTTGTTGAAAATATTGCAAATTGTTGCAAAATTTCTTAATGTTAATGGTAACTGACATTGAAAAAATAAGCTTATTTTGAATGAAGTTAAAATATTTAATGTAGATATTCATGTGCGTTTCTTCTGCTCCCCACCAGCTGGCGCGACTCCATGCACAGAACCGAGCCCTGGAGCAGGAGGTGCACGACCTCATGAAGAGATGTCACGACTCCAGGGTCAGTTGATTGTGCCTTTGTACTTTGTGAAATGTGTTACTGAGACTTTACTGTAAGGCTTGGAATCTTTAACCCTTGAACTGACTGTCAATATTTGTCTTTACAATAGTAAACACTGACAGTGTACTTGGAGCCTCTCTTTATTTACAGGATTGTTATTTGACATTTGTTGAATATGCTTAAATTGCTATTTTACATTTGCTGAACATTCCTTTATCACCCTTAACATTAAATGTGATTTTATTGCTCTTTGATATATTCATTGAATGTAATGAAATATGTCATCCACAATTGTTAAATGTGCTTCTATTGCACCTTGACAATGTTGAATGTGATTTCATTGCTCTTTGATATTTGTTGAATGTGATTATACTGTTCTATGTGATTTTACTCTTTGACAAATTTCATCACATTCAATGAATATATCATTCATAATTGTTAAATCTGCTTACATTGGTCTTGACACTTGAATGTTTGTTGACCAGGAGGAGGAGACCGCTGCAGGTTACGATGATCTGGCTGCAGACTACGAGGAGAGAGAAGACGCCCACACGAGGAGACTGGTGAGTCTGGAGGACGACATCATCGTGGGGAGACAGCACACACAGGATCTCACCAACAACGCTCTGCAGGCTGCACAACGTACGTGTTCTCTCTTGGTCTGGGAATTGGCTCATTGTCTCAATTTATCTAAGTAGATGTTATTGATTTGTTGAATTTAATCAAAAGTATGACAGTAATGCCTGATTCCCCGATTTTTAGCTCATCAGGCTTGGAAGTCCTGATGGGCCTATGGCATGGCATGGTGTCCGGCTACAGTCGGTCCGTAAACTCTTATGTATTGTTCTCTAGAAGAATTGTCTCTATAATGCTTAAATCTTGTGGACAGTTTCCTTGACTAGTGAGGATAGGAAAGGAAAAAGGTGTTTCTGCGACCTCTGAAGGGACTGTACTTGATAATGCTGGCTGATCAAATCTACATGGGTGAACTACATGTACCAAGTCTCTTGTATTGTAATGATCTGTGAGAGCTGTGTGTTTACTTGATGTTGATATTTGTGATCCAGGAGGTCAGATGGGATCCTACCTTGACAACAGTCGACATAGTCAGCTGTATGACACCTTCAACTCTGAGGACACCAAAGGTGAAACAAATTTCAGTCTTTGAAAACTGTATGACAAATGTCCTATGATAGCAATGCAAGACTTACTTACCTGTTTTTCAATAAAAATTTACATGGCCGAATAATACTTGAGAATTATCAGTAAAATACTTTTAACGGAATTGAAATAACTTTTCATCACGTTTTTCATATCTCTTGGGCGTCCATCCTTCTTTCAGTCCATAAGAGAAATTTTTCAGATTCCCTCCTGTTTGACATGTTTTCCAAAAAAGTATTTAAACATATTTTTCATGTACAAAATGTTAAATTAAAATATTCAATACTTTCACCTATTTCAGTATCATTTGAGAGAAGTAGACGAGCATTTGACGACCAGGAGATAGCGCTACTGAACGGAGTGAGACAGCTGAGACAGAGACTGGCCACCGAAAACCGGGGCAAGAGACCGCCCAGGATGGAACCGGTCTACTGATAATGAAGACTTGAATTGACCCACTTTCATACAAGACTAATTAGAATGTACCAATAGGAAGATCAGCAAGACAAAATAGGGCCATTTAATTAAAATATGGTAGGCCATTAATAAAGAGGATTTTATCATCACTGTACCAACAGATAAAATGGTAAAATAGATAACAGGGCCATATGATTATAACATGGTAGGCCTTTTATGTAGAGGATTTCAATATCACAGGGATGATGAAGGTCTAGTGTCTGTTACAAGATGTTGTGAAACCTCCATGACTTTCACAAGAAAATACAGTCCATCTTGTGTACCCTTGGAGACTTTGGGATCAAGGGGGGATGGTGAGTGGTTCTTGCCCAGTCCAAGTTTAACTAGAAACCATCCAGGTTAGAGCAAGTTATCAGAGTATTGGTCCGCTCTGATGTACTATGAAGTCTTATTTATTATTCTCTGTGTATTTAAAAAAAAAAAGTCGTTCGTACAAGGGTTTTGAGAGTCAAATGAATTGTGATATTCATGCTTTATTGGAATGAATGAGTCAGGATTCACTTGAAATTAGGAATACTCAATACCTCGCTCTCAGGAGTTTTAACTACCAGTGACAGAACCAGGGGTGATGATTGAAATGGTCA
Source organism: Steromphala cineraria (assembly GCA_916613615.1). NCBI lineage: Eukaryota > Metazoa > Mollusca > Gastropoda > Trochida > Trochidae > Steromphala > Steromphala cineraria. The sequence continues at coordinate 13,248,025 of OU744730.1, forward strand.
CCTTTACCATGTTCTTAATATGTGAAGGATGAAACATGGCTCTGAAGTTTTCTTTCAGAATACCCTGAAGGGAGGGATAAAATCACAAGGGCATTAGCCCGGGGGATGATCCCCATCTTTAAGTTATTATGAAAGCAGAAAACTGAAGAGTAATTTATAAAGCGTCAAACTGTAAAAAAAATGTTCCTCTTATATTTTACTGGGGCTTCAACTGCCCTGGGTGGAAGCCCCGATCTCATAACAAAGTTTCTGAAAAAAAAGTGAATTTAAACAAATAAAGAAATTTTAAAAGCAAGGCATAAAATGACAGTTCGGGAACTGGACCTTTAGGCTATGCGTAGGAAGATACCCTGGGGTATCCATTAACTGTAGAAATATGAACTTTTTTACGACATGCATTTATGAAGTAACCATGTGTTGAATCAAGGGTGATCCAAAATTGCCATATCTACTCAGTACTCCATCTTGGTATTGATAAGAAGTCTCTGATAATCTGTCTGTGTGTTGATAATTATCTATATTAAGGAGACAACTAGGTATTGGGTACTCTTTGATTCCTGTGTTTCTTCATTGTCACTCAAACTCAAGTGTTACCCTAAATGCCATATTTTTGTACTTATATATTATATTTAAATATGTAGATCTGATATTGTAAGCAACTGAGCTTATATTTATATATGACATTGTAAATAATAAACCAAATGTTTTTTTAATGTTGGTAGTATTTACTTTGTTTGTGTGGCAGCTGTTTTCATGAAATGAACACCAAGAAATGTGTTTATTTTTTTCTCAAGTTTATTAGGTCTGATATCTTGATATCTCATTTCCGTCTCTTGCTGAACCACCATTCAGACATCAAACATTTTCTAATTAAAAACAAAATGTATATTCCTTTTCTAAAATTAAGCCACTTTTCCAATTTTTAGATGGCCTAAAGTTTTCAAACATTCTGCCAGGCTGATGAAATTAAATGCTCGGCAGTAAGCTCTTATATTCTCCAATACTTTTATAAATAACCAATTATAAATCAACATCTTTAACCACAAACCGTGCCCAAGCGGCGCTTAACAATAACTCACTCACTCACTTAACCACAAACCTTCCCAGCAACAAAGACTTTTATAATAACTTCCACCCGTTCAAGATTAATATAAATCACTTCCTTATAAACACATGCTGTGAGCAGCCATGAAAGTTCTCGGAATGTAGAACAATATCTTTACCTATTAAGGTTTTATTCAAAGACACATGTACATAGTCAACTTCATCCCAAGACTCTTATGCTTAATGTAAACAGTAAAGACATAGCGGCCGCTAATGGCTGCAATATTACTCAAGCGGCGCTTAAACAAAACTATGAGCACCCATGAAAGTTCATATCCTTGTCAGAAAACATTAATCTGTGAGTGACATAATAGCTAGAAATAATAAAGGAAATAGATTATCACAGTCTTTCTTTGTTTAAAGTTGAATTTAAATAGGGAGTCCCTAATTATTTATGAGTTTTGTATCTGGCAAATGTCTTCAACTGTGAAACGTATTGAACATATGAAGAAAGCTCTATCCAAAGCCTGGTGTAGAGTTGTAAGTAGACTGAACGTCCCTGATGAAATTGTCCCATCGTTTCTGCCATTTCTGTACAGCACTTCCTTTCTCAACATCAGTCATTGCACTGTATCTGAAAAATAAGATTGTTTTAAAATGAGGTAAGAAAAATGTAACTTCTTTGTAACATAACATTTACCGGTATATCATATGGCATGCCATCTGCTATTCTATGACTAATCTGTAATTATCTTCTGAAGCTGGAATCTTGTATAGATTTACCATGCAATCTTTTAAACATAACATTGCTATTGCATGCTGTCTGTTATTATTTAATCCCTATTGTATCATTTTTCTGAAGCTGGAATCTCGTGTAAAGATAAAGTTCCCGATCGTGATTATCAAATATTGATTTTGATTTTGAGATTATCTATGATATAAGGGGATAAGCCCAAAAAACTTATCTTCAAACCATAGCTAAAAAGTTATGTACATGCTCCTTTGCTAGTGTAAAATTAACTGAAAAACTCTAAAATAACTGATAGCTATTTCTGTAAAAATTATGTCAAAATATATTTCCTCTAACATGTTTTCGAAAAAAGCCTGGTAATCTCCAGAGTCAACTAGAAAGTGTTTTTACCCGTAAAAACAGATGTCTCCCCCTTCCTCAAATGCTCCAAACTTCTAAACAATACTATCATAAAGCAACATAAATGTTCTCTGTATAATTCAACTTGAATAAATAACCTATCAACTCAACAATATTGTAGCAAACAAAATATTCAAAATTCTAAATGATTTGATGCTAAAACCCTTGAAAAAGATTAAGTCAAAATTGTTGCCATGGAAATAAAAAAAAATCTATAACCTCCGAAAGGCACATCTACATGATATGGAGAGACAGTAGACCAAGTTTGGTGATGATCGGTCACATAGTTGAGATCTGCTCCGGAAACGAACACTACCCTTGAAAAAGACTAAATCCAAATTGTTGCCATGGAAATAAAAAAAATATTAAATTTAAAAAAATCTATAACCTCCAAAAGGCACATCTACATGATATGAAGAGACAGTATACCAAGTTCGGTGATGATTGGTCACATAGTTTTAGAGATATGCTCCGGAAACAAAATGGGAACGCCAACGCCGACGGGAACTCAGCTAAAACCAATATGTCTCCCGACCCTTCGAGGGGAGACATAATACCTTTTATATATCACGGAACATGCTCAAGAACCTAACTTATTCCTCCTGCTATTGGCCCATGTCCCACGTCAGATTAAGAATAACCATGTTTTAAGAAATAAGACACTACATGGATACAAACTTGCTCTACTGAGGGTTTTCCATGTATTTTATATATCAACAGATAAGAATAATTTTTACTCTCCATAACAACTCGATTTTAAGACAGCAAATGTTTCGTACTTAATGGAGTTGAGAGCCATCTGTTTGAGAAAGGCTAGTCCATCGTCCGCACCGGCCAGTCCCATGAATGCCACGTAGAAGTCGTGAGAGAGAGGCAGGGCCTCCCACACCGCCGGGTCGTCTGAACTGATACACAGCGGGAAGTTCTGGGAGATCAGCATGGATGCAGGGTGGTTTCTGAGATCGGCCACCAGTTTCAGAACCTGGCAGTTTTCAATATAGTAACATCCGTTGCCTCAAATTGTATGTGAAAATCAGGGCAGGGGCTCCCTTTCTATATGCTTTAATGAAAGTCATTGGTCAAAGATAAAGCTATTCCATTCAGCTTAGTTGCTGTGTTACAGTGGTTTTAACATTGGCAGAGGTGTATAGGGAGTGTGAAGGTTTCGGGTTTGAGAAGTCACTTGCAAATGGTATTTGAGTTATTTTTCCTAAAAGACTAAGTCATTATAAACACTAACTTTCAACCTTAAGTAAACATCTGGGTATTAAAATATGGATATTTGAAGGACTTTATGGCCAAGAAATGTTTACCTAGGAAATTATTTGTGTAAGTAAGAGTGGACACTTGGACGTTTAAAAGCAGCTGCTACCTCCAGAACCTTGCGAAAAACCTAGGGAAAGGGTTTGAGTTTATCTGATTCTGATAATTAATGATATTTGAACCAAAATACGATATGTCACTACAAAAACGTGATTGGTGTATGGTACCCTACCTGGTTAGAGAGTGGGTTCACTTCTATAGCAATGTCCCTCTCTTTGACCATCTTCATCACTTCCGGGTGCTTGGTGAGAGCGAAGCCATGACCGATCCTGCTAGTGTTCAACAGCACTGCGTCAATCAGGTTATTGTCTCTTATGTCCAGCCAGTCTATAACATATTAAAGCCGCCTGTAGCAAGAATTAAGGGTTAAATGAACTTGTTGCAAATGGCACGGGAGAGATTGAATTATGAATTATTTTCTCGAGGTGCATTGAAATTGAGAAAGAAGCGATAAAGATGCCCTTACAAACGTTGGCATTATTTAAGCAAGACGGATACTTCTCGAAGAAAATCGTTAAACGGACCTGTTTCCCCAGCATGAAAGAAGTACGGAAGTCGATAGGCATGGGATTGTGGGTAAAGAAGGTCGGACAGGAAGTAGAGAAGAGACGGGGTGACGTCTTCCTGTTGGACTAAGTCATAACCTACAAACACATCCGGGAAGTTCACCAGATCCTGTAGAGAGTCCTTGATGTCCTGAAGAGCGAGACTCCGTCCTCCACGTCTGAAGAAGATCAACAATTCAATTAGATAAAGGCACCATCGCATACTTTTCCAAGGAAAATACGGGCACATTACAGCAGATTATTTGACTACCTATTTATGTATTAGAAAAATGTTCGTAAAGGTTTTGAAATTGACACCGTTGTCGCACACAAGTCGCAAATATATATAAAACATATGTCCATTATGCAAAAAGTGTAATCTTTGATTTCAACAGCCGACTCAGGTGTTTATGAATGCAGCTTTTTAAAATATATGTCACGGAAATTATTTCAAAGAGGCATTGTGGAGAAATAAAGGGAGGAAGTCTACAGAAGAAACTGATTAAAAGACTTTTTTATTATACACCACTGATAGGGTTACTTGCCTGAAGAAACTGACTAAAAACATAACAAGCCACGTTTTATTGAAATTATCTCAGATTCGCAAGGATAACACCTCAACACCTCAGGAAAACTGTTCATCCTTTACATCAATCTTTCGACTGCCGTTTCTAACAGTTTTCAAAAACTTAACCTTTTTAGGAAAAATTCCATCACCTTTATCATTCTTTCCTTTGATATTTACATTATGTTTCAGTCTTTCAGCATCCTGAGACTGTGACTTTAAAGTGAACGCCAAATCACAAGGAATATAGCAGCCAACTTAACAAAATCACAATTCCATTTGTTGATGTTTAGAACCAAATCTAGGAATACGCCACCAGAAAACATAGTGAGTCAAAAAGTTAAGGACCATTCAGTTATAAAATCTCTTGTTTGTTTGTTTAACTACATTTTAGAATATGGTAATAAACCATATTGCAAGGTACAATAACCATATAATTAACATGCAAGTGTACATAATTAGAAAGGCTAACAAGATATCTAAGAAACCAACAAAAGGTCGGAGCCATTTTCATCTAAACCGTCCGATGTCAAACAGGAACAAAGGCCTGATAACGTTTTGAAAAGCTCAGAAGATTCAGAAGGACTTTATTAAGAATTGATAAAAAATCAGACAATTAAGATTGCCTTTCACAACTTCCAAAAATATCATAACACAATGCAGGAAGAGTTATGCATGATGGCTATGGTGAGAAATTCATGCCATGATTAATGAACGAAACCCTTAAAACAAATTTAAATTCAAAAAAAAAAATTGGTTGTCCTTATTTTGTGGCTGAGCATATTTTAGGGACTGTTTAAAGGTTCAGTAGCACGTTTTTGGGAATTTTATATTTTCTATGTTTCACTTATAATTGTACGGTAATGATAAATGTATTAATTTGATAGCGTCAAAAATCTTATAACACCAACCAATCGTCCATAGTCAGAGAACAAATTATAGCGATTCACATTAAATCCATTGGCTGCCATTTTTATGTGAAAAACCTTTAATTCATTTTGTGTAAGAAAAAGGAATCGCATGGTTGAACTTAACATAATATATTTGATTTATTACTGATTCATTTAGTTTAAATACATTGTCTTTCAATTGGAACAATTCATTTTCATTTTCCTGACATCACCTTATATTCCCCCAAAAAACGTGCTACTGCCCCTTTAAAACATTTGGAAAATTAGTTGTCCTTAATATTGTGGCTGAGTATATTTTAGGAACTGTTTTAGGAGCAAACGTGATTAATGTGTGCGACAGTCTTGAACACGAATGACTGCGCTTACATCCCCTTTTCTCGGCAAACCTAATCACCGACCTCACTGATATAAAACCATTGATTGGTTTCTTGATGTTATATTGAGTTGTCACTTGTCATAGAAGAGTGACAAGTGACAACCCAAATATGAGATTCGGGAACAACATTTGATGGACCCAATATAAGACTTGGGATCAAATCATTAATGTATTGAGAAATTGACCCTGTCACTAGCATCTTGAACTGTTCTATACAGATTTGCAACCACTACAAGAAAGGATGCCTCAAATCCCTTCAGGTTTGTGGAGAACAATTTCTGCTTTCTGTGGCCCAATCGTACACAACTGGTATGGCTACTTCCTTAAGTATGTTTATGACTAGATATGAGTGTCTATTCTTTGCTGTTTTCTTCATTCTCTTCCCACAGAGGCAGATCAAGTCATGAAATGTTGAAACAGCCTCTGTTATACTACGCCGAAAAAATCTGGGTTTCGGCAGTTTTCCCTGGCGGAAAAAAACTTGCACCACAATCCATTTGAATTTCTTTATCAAATGACAACGCTCCTCGCATGGAAAGGGCGGTTCATATCACAATGCCTTTGTCATCATTTAGTAGCCAAAATGATAATTAAAGAATAACGTCGCTGATTGCAAAACTAAATTTGATTGCCTCAAATCAGGCGTCTCCAATTCTATCCCACAAACTCCGCGTAATATAACAGAGGCTGTATCAGCATTTCTTGACTTGATCTGCCTCTGTGGGGAGAGAATGACTTCTATTATACACTCAGGGGCAAAAGACGTCGTCGAAAATGGAAGAAAGGTTAATCAGCTATTGATAATTATGACTGAAGCAGGGTTACTTGATGTCTCCAGAAACCAACTTTGCACTAAAGATTGCATCACATACTTCATTCCCGCATATATAAACTTAGCGCCGATGAAGTCTGGGTAATCCCGTTTAAACTCGGCGATGACGTCACTAAACATCTGCCATAGCCAGGTCTGTGAGTGGATGGTTCCGTCAAGCTCGTACGGCTGAAACATGGTCAATTTGCAATTTTGTACCTGATTGTTCACGAAGCTTATACAATACCCTGATATTTATCAGGACAAAAGCCTCGTCTCACTTGTAATTAAATATCTAAATATATTAGCGCTTATGTATACGGTGTAGACCATGTAATCCGACAACTGGACCGAATCGGGTAAATGGGTCAATGCAGGAAAACTAGGCCAATACGACACTGAGCATGCGCAGACACACATATGGCTAAGGAACGGAATTATCGTTTTAAAACTTTCAATTGTTATGCATTTCAACAATAACATCTCTAATTGAGATTTTCATGAAATTTGTGTAAGTTAAACACATTAAGGTAAATTATTAAAAATCTTCATTAAGTCGCCTCGGTAAATACAGCAGTTCTCAGACCTGTACAATACAATGGGAAAAAAGATAAATAACTTTATAATATAACCAGTCAACGGATGAGAGGACAGTATAGTTAATTTTTTTCTTCAAGATCCTTGCATAGCGACATTGCCGAAACACACACATGCTGTACATAACAATGCATAACTAGCCATGACTGATACGAGACATTTCACGTGAAAGATAACAAGGTGTTGTAGAAGCTTCGCGGTGTGGCATAGTGAATGTGAAAGAGTGAAAGAATTAATTAATTGCAGAATATATCAAAACTATTTTCATATTGATTTACGGCTTTTTCCAAATTTCCCGTTAGTTAAAAATGTAAACCGTTATCTGAAAAAGTGTCTGTATCAACACGGCATTGAAGTATTACCCACATATTTATTTACGATTCTTGAATTACAACAGGGAATTGGGCGACGGCAGGTCTGTGTAGAAATGTATGTCAGATTTCACTCACGTATCTACAACCTTTTATTTTAACCCTCTATCCACCTATTTCACCAAACTCGGAAAATATTGCTACAGACCTGATTCCTTGTTCGGATCTCAAGGTACTGGACGCCATCTTGGTGGAACTCCAGGAATGTCTGGTACAAGAGGTCCCTTAAGACTGGCGCATAGTCGAGCATCCCCAGGACACTGAAGTACTGCTCGAACCGGTCCCACACCACGTTGATGGTCGGGTAGACGGTATCAGGGTCATCCACCGTCAGCACAAGGCGGTCATACAGGCTGTAGGGGGAGATCATTATCATCATCATAATCATCATCATCATCAATCATCAATCATCAATCAATCATCATCCATCATCATCCATCATCATCTATCATTATCAATACCCATCAAGATCATCATCCTCATCCTCATCATCGTCATCATCATCATCTAATGACCTCATGATCATCATCTTCCTCATCATCACCATTCATGCATCAATCCATCCATCCTTATCCTGCACCATCACCTCATCCATCATCCATCTCAATCATCATCATCATCTTCATCTTAATTTTGTAAAAGCGCTGTTTCTTTAAGACCATGCTCAAAGCGCACATAGAATGTATCAAGCAATCTCAGTTAAATCAGGTTGAAACTAGGACTCGTCGTACTTCGCTGTGTTTCTGTTCTGACACTTGCACCATAGGATTTCATGTATGTACCCAGTACCTTAGGATTCTTAATTGTTTTATCTATTTACTTTTTTTACAAAATCTGTCTAAAATCGGATCGAACATAAAGCGGAAGGAAACGCTATGAGGCACGGATGCTAGGTTCAACTAACGATATACCAACTTGATGTTTACAAACACGATATTCCAGCGGAGGTTGGGCCGAAGTTGTCAAATGGAAAACCTCTTAGAGTCGGAATGGAAACAATTTCACAGTTGAAATGTTATTCTTTTAGGAAAGTAATTGAAATGCCAAGATTTAAATTTTTCAAATGATGTCATGACATTGCGAAGAATGTAACATCTTAGATGTGATGAGATACACAATAATTAGCCTTCGGGTGATTGAGAAGACACTTGGATCACTGTTGTATTGAATATGTCATCACTTTATCAAATTGCAAATAAATCATAAACATAGTTTGATGTAAGATGTGTCGTAAAAATAACTTGTTTGTGTAAACGCAAACAGTATACATGTAGTAGTCGTAATAGAACTTATCATTTATCATAAAACGTCATGTGACCATTTTTGTGTGAACACCTTTTGGTTTCTGCATTTAATTATGAACTAAATTAAATCTAACCAAACCCTTCTTACATCAATAGGGACGATAAGGGAATTTTGTTTCTGTGGGGTTGTCACAAGTACATCTATTACATAGTAACACAGGAATGTTTCAGTCTGATTAAATCGACCAAGTTCCCAGAAACACAATTTTAAAATGGTTTCTCTATCGAAAATCGAACTTGTTGTTTCGAAAAGTTTCCTCTCCACTGAAACCTGGTGTGGAAGATTTCATACCTCCGGAATGTTCATATTTCAAATGTTTCATTCCTCGGAACCAGGTCGATTATAATCTAAAGCAGAATGTTTGTTCCTGTAATAAATTCTCTGCCCTTCATTTTCTTCTTTACACTCATCATCATGTATGAAAACGACGACCCTCAACATTTAATTTGTATGGTACTCTCTCTCCACCCAAGCAACCATCTCCCCTTTCGATATCCGGCAATGATCAAATCTTACCTCTTGTCAAATACTTTGGGATCGTTATATTTGCTCCTCTCCTTGGTTATGTCAAGCCATTTGCAGTCTGGAAGAAACATGTTTGCTTGGTAAAAATTACATATTATTTTGTAAAGGTAACAACTAACAAGAAACACATATTTTTTTGTCAAAGTAACCTCAAATTTTGTAGGAATTTAGAAAAGAAAGTATATGAAGATAAGGAGCTAAATTAATGTCGCTTATTGCAGGGCGAATCATTTTTCTATCTCTTTCTATAGCTTCATTAAAGATGCTGCATCATACTTGCTATATTTTTAAAAGTATTTTTAATGTATTCGTTGTATTTTTAGAAAAGATTAGCGACCAACCTAGGGAAAATCGGACCAAAATTCATTAAATATTACCAAAATTACGGAAACGGCAGCCAACATAAAGGCGAATCAAGTGTGGCCATCTCACAACTTCCGGTCTCTAAATAAACGCTTGAAAACCGTCTTTGTCGCGCACGCCTAGATTTTCTTTCTTTTTCTCCGAATAAGGTATTCGTTGCTGCCAAAGTTGATACCCATCGAACGCAAATACGCTAGTTGTGACACGGTGTAAATCCTACACACGTAATGATTACGTCACCCTTTCTACAAGGGGTACTGTGCTTTGAGCGTCGAAATAAGTATGTTATTATTGATTAAACAATATAAATATGATATCAAAATTTCGACGAAAGATTTTTCTACAAAATGATGTATTTCTTTTCTCAATAGCTAATTTTCAGCTTGAACCGCATGCAAATATGAAACATCATCTTTAACGATTTATGTTTCAGCTACTTGAGTTTTACATATGACCGTAGGATTACGAAATGGACATACCGATTAAGATATTAATTATGGAATTTAAGTCTTTAAATTGGTACTTGCTTTATTTCTAAATGAAGAACAACATTAAGATTTTTACGGATTGATGCTCTCATGAAAATTATTACTTTGGGTTGGTTCATTTTGATGACGATTGCTTATTTAATTGTGTTGTGATGTTTCATCTATTCATAAGTCCGGTATGTACTCATAAACTGTTTTGGTCTATATGTATATGACCTTAAAGCATCTGTCTTTATTTCAGTTCACTCGACTTTTTGGGATAAACACATTCTGGTGTTTTATCTCACTGACTCATTCTCTTTCCATTCATAGTGATTCCATAGTTACGAGGAATAGAATTTCAAAATATTAACTTTAATGAGATGCGAAATCCTTTACACTAGGTCTGACCGTAGCCCCGTAGGTCGAATGTTCTGACGAAAGCGTAATTCGAGAAATATGGTTTATTTCAGAACTTCTCCTTGGGACTATAGGCCTATTTTAATCAGACTAAATTAAGAGAACCCCGCCTCCATTATTTTCACGGTATGGAGAATAAATCGATCATTACCCGATAATAAAGTTAGGAAAATGAAAAGAATATCTTATCACAGTATCTTTTGTTTATGTTATTGTATGTATAGTCACTTACCAAAAAAAATCATTTACCCTAAACTGTATCTGACGCCGTTAATGGCTGACACACTGCCCAATCGGCGTAAAACAAAAACCCACTCACTCACTGACCTGTATCTGAGGGTGGTGAGAGATAGAAGCCAGTCCTAGCCAGGGCGCCGTGAGGGTTAACACACATGTAGCAGTGGGGGCGATAGGTGACGTTCTGTATCAGCCAGGACACACTCGTGATGGAACCAAGATGGAGGTGTAGAGCGCCCCCTAGCGTCGAAAACATTCATTGGTCAAATTAACTTCCTCTGGAAAACGTTACTCGCGCCATTGTCATTGGATGATTCAAGGCTTGCTGCATTGCGCGAGATTTCGTGGTTTAAAGGGGAAGTATTTACGTGTTGTTATTTTGTGGAAACAAAATTCAATTGAATATATTTTACATTACAAAGTATATGATCACAGCACAACTTAATTGAAGCATTTAAATGGGGGTAACATTTTGGCCATTTAAAATTGACTACTAGTACACTCTTGATCTATAACAACATCCAAAAGTGAAGTCAACCATCGGTTCAAGCGTGAAAGACCTTGCAACGACATTACAGGGCATTGTCGATTTTTTGTCAATATTCAAATGTAAATGAAAGGACATTCTATCATACTAAAGTTCATCTTAAAGACCCATATTCAAACTGCAATATTTAAAAAAGTATTTTTACTGTAATCGTGGGATTTTTTGCAAAATGTTTCGACCAACCATGAGAAGATCGGAGCAAAATTCATAAAATAGGATACAGTTTACCAAAGTGACCGAAACGGAAGCACTGGTATGTCGACATGAAGGCGAATCATGTGTGGCCATCTCACAATTTCCGGTTCCTAAATATACGCTTGAAAGCTAGGCGGCACGTCAAACAAAAGGTGTTTTGATAATCTCCGTTTATGTCAAAAATCGATTCATATAATTTATTTTAATGAACAAATACGTTTGCATTAGATTAATTCTGCTCATTTGACTCTCTCGACATAAAGTCAATTTATTGACAACTATATTTATAAATTTTGAAAAAATATAGATTTTTTAAATACTAATACTAGCGAATTAATTTTCTACATTCGAGAAAAAAACCGGTAGAGGACCTTTAGGCATGGACTTGATAATCTGAAAGACCCGACTCTGTTCCATGAGCGGTCTTGACCGGAAGAAGTGGAGAGCGGGCAGGAAGTCGGTTCCGTTGTAGATGGCGCTGTAAATCTCGGCATGTTTGGCGGCCATGATAATCTGGTCCACAGCCTTCTCCTCCTTTGTGAGCGTGATATTGCCTCCTATCGTCTCTCCCCTCTCTCGAGCTATGATATCCTGTCTCTCTCGTGTGTACCAACCCGGGGCGAGGTGTACTGTGTGTATTGCCGCAGACAGAGCGAGTAGTAGGTGGAGCAGCATGGTGTATCTGGAATGTAATGATATCAATGCATTTCATGCTTATCTACGTTAGATTATACTACCGAGCTATTAATCAAGTGATACGTGATTATCTAATACATTCACAGCACACCAGGTACCCAATTCTACTGCTGGTTGAATCGATCGATGTGTTGAGTAAACTTTCCTTCCATTGGAGACGGTGAAATTATACACTACGTGGTGTGGTCAATATCAGAGATAAACTATTTCGTATAACTAGGCGTGCGATGGTTATATTGTATAAACTTACCTCTTCACATCCATGGTGCGTTTGGTCGATGTGTTCTCGGTTCGATACCACTTATTTGTTTGTGGTATCGCACCTCGAAAGAACTAACAACCACTGTGTTTAGGGTAAGGTACCCAACACCTTGAAATGTTGACTTTGTAACATGATAACATGATATCAAAACAATTTTAAAACGTAGTTTTGTTTACAGATTTTCCTATAAAATGCATCACATAGGGATTTCGTTTTTGCAATATCCTTTGCATCCATGATGAATGCAGACCTCAAGGTCAACTGATATGTTCATCATGGCACTCACACACATTACGATTACCTGATAAATTTCATCCTGCTACATCAGCGTATATGTCTCCGCGTTATGCTACAACCTATCCCCTGATATCCTCCTATAGTATTCTGCCGTATCGCTATATATAGCAAGCCAATTAAATGATGACCTTTCAGCGACAGCGGCAAACTGGTTTCTTGGCTTCGTTCCGCGTGCTCATCTCGTGATTCAAATTAGCCAATGGGAGTGCTAATACATAATAAATCTGATTCTCATTGCAGAATCCCGCTAAGCTCCATATCGCGCGCTCTTAGATTTCCACGTGCGACATCACTAGACAACAGTGTATGGAGTTCAAAATAGATTAACTGAAAACAGACAGGCTATAATAGCGCTGGGTAACCACCCGTCAGCGATACGGCTGTATACCAGAGAAGGATATCATACATGTACGCAGGATGGATAAATTTCAGCATTCAGAACCAAAATCCATGTGAGTCCCAACTTCATAACAATGATCCCAATTCTCTGACAAGGTGAAATCTGTTCCATGCATATGATACATAGTCCAGGCAATATACAGCTACAGTAATCAGTAAACGTAATCAGTATTAAACTTCATACATACTTATTGTCTTTGTGTCTTATATTTCATTGAGGAAAAATGTAAGGGGACATTCTTTTGCACGTGAGTTTATATATCAAAGGTTTTATTTGTAAAATTAAACCAATTTTGTTGTACGGGGATGAAGTGTGGGTATATCAAGAAAGACCTGTTGTTGATACAATCCAGAGTAAAATGTTTGCATGTTTTAAGAAATGCAGCGATGGAAGATATAGTTTGAATGTTGGTTATCATCATAAATGAGTTACCTCTTAAAAATAAATTGTTACCCTCAACAGAGTTATAATCATATGCTAAAATTAGATTCTGTTGGTAGGTTCACTTTGACTTTAAAAAATGGACCCCTTTTAAATAAATATTGAATTGGTAATTAATGGATTGTACAGAACATCGGCATGGGTTATTAAACTGTTTAAGTCTGATATTGTTCGTAAGGTGTGAATAATAGCGGTAGTATTGAAGTCAACATTTGAATACAATAGATATGTAACATTATACAAATATTTACCTATATAGAATGCACTAACACAATTGTAATTTGATGAAGCTATTAATATTTAGTGATATTGTTCTTTTGACTTTATCAAATTAGATGTCGATCTGACACAAATTTAAATTCAAAATGTCTGTATTGTTATAAAGATGTAACACCACCATTGCAGTCGATGGCTTTCACTACTGAGACAAAATTCGTCTATTGTCCGTAGTAAATAGTAACCTATGCCGAGGTTGATACGGGTAATATCACCCCGAGGGAACCGAGGGGTTATATTTCCCGTATCAACCGAGGCATAGGTTACTATTTGCCATACACGCCGAGGAAAACATAGTTAAATTAATGTTTTAATCGTTGTTGGAACGCAGTAATGTCAAAATTAAAGGAATAATTGCCCATTTATCACATTTCGTCCAATACATTATGAATGCAAGACAGAGTACACCCCACGAGCATAGCGTGGCAGCAAGAACAACTTATCCGTGTGCAATACTTTGCACGAGATTTACGAGCTCGTCTGTTGTCGTGAAGATCGCATTGTCCAATCAGCAAGCAATGTCGCGGTGACGTATGCGCCTGCGTGTAAATGCACGTGCTCTTATCATTTGACTTGACAAAGCGACGAGACAGCAAGGATAGTTTCAAGATGGCCAACACGTGCTTGTCGGAGTACTCTTACAGCGAAGAAAACTTAATGGATAATATTTTTCGAGAGCCCAGCTCAAGAAAACGCTACAGTAACTACATACGTCCAATAAAGGAACAATTTTCGGATATTTGCTGTTGGAGCGCCAGTGTGTGAACAGTAGAATGTGCCGGACTATCCATAATCAACGCATATTTTATTATTCACTGGATTATATTGTCATTTTTGTGTTACGATGCAGTTGGGCATTCTTTGAATGTTAATGGATCAGCGACACGTCTTTTCCAGACAGAAACACATCTGCAGCTTGTGTACACGGATTATCCATGTTGAATGAAGGTAAGGGATATGTTAGTCCAACTGCATATTTCTTTCAATGAGTGCAAGTTTTTAATACTAGCATTATATGAACCAATAGTTCACCTGTCAAAGTCTTAAAACATGGTTGGCATGAGCTATTGTTTGTACTCATTGTTGAAATCAACATTTCTGTTTCGAAATTGGTGTGCTGAGATTGACGGAATTGCTACTGTGTTCCTAAATAAGTGTTCACGATTAAAGATATATTGGCATTAATGCAAAAGAAACATTTGAGCGTTGAGTATAAACTTTTTAACAATTTAATATAATGATGTAAATTAAGTGGAATTATATTTTTCTTACAGGTAACAAGTGGATTAAAAACATCAGGGATTAACAGGACAGCATCTACCGAATTACGAAAATCACCCCGTACCTGCACACAAACCGAAATCACGCCTCTGACAGAAAACCCAACTGTTGAAGGTTTCAGGAACTAATATAGGAGTTGACAATGTACCGTTTTCATGAAAGAATAAAAAAATTGAAAGCTTGTCATGTACTTCATACGAAACCATTGATAAAATCGTCACCCACAGTCGATACTGATCATATTGACCTAGGGAGTTATGAGATATCTAACCTTTATGCCATCTTTCGACCCCATAACATTTATACGGAGGTGTTTTTTTAAATATTACTAGAGGCGAAGACGAGAGTAATATTTAAAAAACACCGACGTGTTTTAACCGAGGGAGGATACTGAAAGTCGAGGCGAAGCCGAGATTTTCAGTATCCGGACGAGGATATGATCTAGCTAAATGTATGACGTCACGAATGGTTGGATATCTCATAACTCCCAAGGTCATTGGCAAGGTCTGATATCAAATAATGCCCTAGGGCGATATGGATGAACAAGCGATGATGACGTCATACGAGGTTGATATGAGAATGAACCAATGTTAAGGGAATGGGACCATATCATCCCTAGGTGTGTATATTGAGGTATTGTATCATGTGAATATTTAATCTTTAAATTTGAAATACAATCCTCATACATATTAAAAAGTAAATTAGGTGACAGATGGTTCATATAAATCATTAAGGTACATATCCATTTGGAGAAAAAAAAGTTTCGCCACTCGTGAAATATCAACTTTACCCATGACACTCGATGAAATAAACCTGCTATTTGGAAAACTACATTAAATATCCTCTATGTACTCAAGGCGGTTATAGAAAATCTCTTCAGATATTTAACGTTGTCTTCATTGTAAGAATTAACGCACGAAAGGTACAATATGGTCTTCCGTTTAATAACGACTGAGACATCATACAAAGATAGTAAATTCATATCACTGTAAACGTTGCTATAACATAAATCTGTTATCTGAGTAAATAAGCATTTATTTTCAACTATATTTAAAAGGATAATAAACAACTGACAGCTATCAAACAATATCTCTAAAACAACAACATGATCCAAAACTCAACATTATACAGCTGCGTATCATAAGTTTGTTCACTTGCCTGTGATCTTAGTGCATACATCATGTAATTTTGGTTTCGTTTTGACGTTCATAAAATAACTCCAGGACCACCTACAAAAGATCATCAATTGCCCATTTGCAAAATAACCATTTCTAAACCATATTTTGGGATAATTTCGTCACTGGTTCTGAATGTCGATTTTTGACATGGTTAAATAGACCGATGGGGTCATATTTGTGAAATTCGGATTTTCTTAAATTTCGATTCAAATAATCCATGTAAACTTTATAGGAAAACCAAAAGCACAGTTACATTGACTATGTTTTTGAAATTTCGACCCCTTGTCACTTCAATGACCTGCCAAATTTGTTACGGTTATCTGTTAGGTATGACATGCGAATATGTTAATGCAAACTGAATCTTATTTTATGCAGTGAAATTTCAACATTATTGGTTTCGTTTTCGCAATGCTAAAATAACTCAAAGACATTTCAAATTACATGATATTTGCACTAGAATAAACGGTAAGAGAACAAACTTAGGATACGCAGCTGTATGTTCAGGTGTCAAAATTCTATCCTAAATAAAATGCGTGTAAATATATGTCAACTTACTCGCATTAGTATGGTACTGTTTCGTTTTGATATTAATTAAAATTTCTCATACACTTACCTAGTGTACTGCAGTCTCAGAGTAGGTATATCCAGTGTAAGACCAGAGTCGTCCGCTCTCTAGTTCACATGTCTCTGTCTCCATGAGTCGGTGTCAGTTCACCGGACTCTCTGACGACACTGAACAACCGAGTTATTGCCAGTTTCATCTCTGAAACTAATTAAAGATGTCTGTCCCTCCTCCGGGACGAGTTTTAATGAAGGCTCCACTCCTCAAAATCAACATCTTGATCGAAATACTGCTGAACTGATTTGCATAGAAGCAGGGAGTTCTAGAGATTGATGAAAGAGCAATAAAAGAAGACGTGAGACGTCATATTTGTCACCCAGTGATGATAGGGCCTATAGCTCATAACGTAATGACATTGGTCGATATCGTGCTCGTAAGTAATATTATTAGTTATTTTTTTTCAAATTTTTTGAATAGACTTCAGTTTATAGAAATATAAAATTATCAAATCTATAATGTCTTCATATTTGTCATTCAAACAGGGTTACTGATAATACAGTTCACAAAAATCTCATGATAATTGTCGATACCGTTGTTCCGTATAACTTATTTTCTGAGTTTCATTTCCTAAATTTCCCAATTATATTTTAGTCTATGCAATAGTTATCTCATTTCTATATTACCTATTATCAATATGTCCTCGTAACCAAGCCAGGGTTACTGGTGATAATTTTATCACAATGTCATGATGATATTCTATCACGTTCCTCTGTAAAACATACGTTAGTAAGAGTTTTATTTCTAAAATTTTCCTCTTTAACCTTAGTTTATGCAAATAGTGTCTTATCTCTATCAAGATATCATTATATCTGTTAAACTCTGATAACTCTTCGTTTTACAAAACATCGTGTTTTACCTTCACGTCGTTAGTTTTTATTTGGCTAATTTGGATAAAACCAATAATAATTTACATTATTATAAAACAGATAGAGTTTTCCATTAGAAAGATAGTGTTTTTTAATTGTGTAAATGGTTATTTGTTTTATGATAAATATTATTTAGAATTAGCCAAATAAAAACTAATGAGAAGGTAGAAAGGTTATTTGTAGAAGGAAGAGTTACCTCCCCTGGATGTTATATTTCAACGATAGCTTTGCCGAACCACACGGGAATAGCCGGGCTTTTGCGAATGACCCCTTTAGAAACGGCGTTGCTGATTGCACAAATAACTTCGATTGCCTCCAATCAGATTTCTACCTTTCTACCCCGTGTATTAGCCGTATAAGAACAGAGGCTAACTCGGGTATGACTGAGCTGCCTCTGTGGGGATAGAATGATTATTAATAAATGTATTGTTCTCCTCATGACTAATATTCTTCGTTTTTTTCCACAAATATTCCGAATTGACCTAGCAAGTATTATCTCATTTCTGTATTATCTACTGTCAAACGTCTTCATATTTGACATTCAACTAGGGTAATTGGTGATGATTTTACGACAATGCCTTGGCGATATTCGATAACGATTCGGTTCTAGTTTTATTTTACTTTCCCAATTTGATTTTAGATTTGAGAGAAAAATAGTCCCTTCCTTTAGAGGCATCAAATTCCTTTACCTGATTGTTTGAAAAATAAAGATGAGTTATCCATTAAGTGAAATTTGCATGCAGCCACTATCGGCTGAATACATTTTAATCTTTTGAGTCAAGGACAATGATTGCTTAAGTGTTTTTAGTCAATGATTAAAATATGAAAATATTTTTTCAAACGGGAATTTCTCGGTGTTTGTTGAGGTTACTGAAAGGGGCAGTAGCACCTTCTAGCGGGAATAGAAGGTGCATCATGATGACAGGAAAATGAATAATATTTGGTTCCAATTGAAAAACAATCTATTTAAACTAAGTGAAGCAGTAATAAATCAAATATATAATGTTAAGTTCAGCCATTTGATTAATTTTTCTTACACAAATGAATTGAAGGTGTTCACACAAATATGGCCCCAAATGGACTTTATGTAAATCTTTATAATTTGTTCTCTGACAAGGAATGATTGGTTTGTCTAATGAGATTTTTGACACTGTCAAAATAATACATTTAGCATTGACGTACAATTATCAGTGGAAATTTGAAAATATAAAGTTTAAAAGTGCTACTCCCCTTTAATCTCTATGCCTAGAAAACATTGAAGGTTGACTTGCAACTGGTTTATCTTGATGTAGGCTTTTTTTCGCATTGATACACTGATTTAATTTTGTTTTCTCTGTTGGACTTGTTTACGTTCATTTACAAAAAGAATAGAGCCATTGGCTCTGTAGCTCATCAGGCTTCATATCCATTTTGCCTTATGGTATGACAAGTGTGGTTCCCCCCTTCGTAGGGGCCATGGGGTCACTTAATGTACAATCTAGAATCCTCCTTTTCTAACATAAGAGTCTGAACACAAAGTTTAACCTTTCTAGGCCTTAAGCTTATTGAGAAAAAGATGAAAATGGGTTTTAAAGGTATGGCCTTTATCAGGAACCACAGGGCCACCAGAGCTATAAATTATAATCCTCATTAGTCAAGGAGTCTGTACACAAAGTTTCAGGGGCCACAGGGCAACCAAAACTACAATTTATAATCCTCACCAGTCAATGAGTCTGTACACAAAGTTTCAGCTTTCTAGGCCTTATGGTACTGGAAAAGAAGATTAAAATAGGTTTTAATGGTGTAGCCCCTGTGACCCTTATTAGGGGCCATAGGGCCATCAAAGCTACAATTTTATAATACGCACTAGCCAAAGAGTCTGTACACAAAGTTTCAGCTTTCTAGGCTTTATGGTTCTGGAGAAGAAGTCGAAATTCCACAAAGTTTACGGGCGGACGGACGCCGGACGCCGGACACCATGCCATGCCATAAGCCCATCGGGCCTTACAGGCCAGGGGCTTGTAACTCGAAGCAGTCGTTACGTTGTCTCTAATCAAGGATCGTCGTTATACATGCACTATTTTAACGTTGTGTAACTAAAAGTAGTCCTTAAAGTTAGGACAATCTTTAAAAGGCAAGTTAGCGACTAGGTTTAAGGTGTACCCCTGACCAACCTTTAAGCAGTCCTTAGCTGGTCGTATTTGACATTAACGTATGAAAAACAACCAAATGCAGAAACAAACGGAGAATGACAGCACTATAAGACTCATATATTGATAATACTTGTAATAACAATCACGTGCACTCTGCTAACGTTTCCTTGTTTTAAGATAAATGTATGTGTATTTTGATGTTAAAGCAAAAATAATTTTATGTTTATAGTCAATATGGAGCGCGGTGGTGTAGTGGTAAGCGTGCTGGCCTCTCACGCCAAAGACCCGGGTTCGAATCCAGGTGGAGACACCAAAGATTTGTGACCTGGGCTTTACACCGTGTTGTGTCCTTGGGCAAGGCACTTCATCCACATTGCACTCAGTCGACCCAGCTGTACAATTGGGTACCTGAATATGGGAAGTATGGACCTATGTGGTCGCGCGGAGCGCTTAGTAGCGGCTCTGAAAGTACAATTCCTTCAGGGTAATAATGTACAGCCAGTGAGCAGTGCTTGCACTGGATATTAGACTTAAAAATTGTCATTATTATAATTGTTTGTTGTTCAAATATTCCTTTAATTATTATTTCGATATAATTATGATACCATATAGTAACCTTTTCACAAACGTCCCGTGTAAGAGCAGTAAATTCCTTCAAAATCTTAAAATTACCAATCTCTCAAATTCAGTAGAATAACCTTAAGATTTAATCCGGCCATTTTTGACTCAATGGCTTATCAGAGTTTGATGAAAATATTGGAACTCAAAAGAATCGCAAAATTATTTACATATCTTACCACTTAAGAAAGGACTCAAATTCAATGGCTGGATAACCTCTTATCATGCATACTATAATGTTTTAATACATGAAGGCCATCTTCAAAGAATGGTTTTAACAATTCATTTATTTTATTATGTATTTCATCAAATAGTCTTTTGAGTTAAATGAATAACAGTTTCGTCTATTTTCTTTCTCGTGTCTTATCATTTGCATAACAAGAGTTTTTATTTTAATCAATTAGTTGATACATAAGTAATTGTTTTGTCTGATGGTTATATCATTTAATTTTCATATAGTGTTTTCTACCCTGAAAGTAAATATTCGATGAATCGGTATGCGGCCAATTCATCATAGCATGCCAAGGGCACAGTCGAAGTTAACAAAATAATGGGTGCTAAACTGACATTTTTTGTAAGTTTTATGTTTCAAAATTGGATAACCAGACAAGTAATCAATGAAACAACAAGCATGCATTGATGGACAATGCTGTGCTTTTGGTGTGCCAAGGGGAATCCCACTGTTTTTAACCTTACCTTATGCCCTCTATGTTTCGAGTTACACTCAACGTTGAAACGTCTTACGGACGGTTAAGGATTGGTTAGCGAATGCTTTGTTTTACACTACCAAAATAAAATAACGATGGTCCTAAAGGGGTCATAAGGTATGCGCTAGAGACGGAAATAGCGACTGCTTCGAGTTACACGCCCCTGATGAGCTAAAAACTGTACGATGAGCTTATTTTTTTATTTTCCTAGCCGTAAGAATCGCAAAATATCTGCAATATTTCAGCTAAAAAAAATACTTCTTGCATTGAAAGCTTGCGTGTTTACTCAAATGCCAAGGCATTTATTATTCGCCATAATTACGTGAGCGTATTATGTCTAAGTGTAAAATGCAATGTCGAGCAAGCCTACATAATGCACATGCGACCAGGACATACCATGTATGTATGTGTGTAGTAATTAATAAGTGCTAATTAGCCTTTTAGAATTCTAAATAGTCAGTAATCCTTTATCTTTATTTCAGCATTTATACGTGATGCTGAAATAGTGCAGTTAGTACATCGTAACCACAGAAACCCGATATCGTAAATTAAATGTAGGTAAAACGTAGATATGAAAGACCCACCCCTCTTGGTTTTCTCTGTCTCTCAAGTTGTGAAGAAAAATCTGTCAATTGTGAAGCCATCCGACCTTTAAATTACAATAAGAAGGTAACAAGAGACATATTGCATCACCTGTAAGACGAATAGACATTTATTTTTTTATCAATTTTGCCTATTTCTGCCAAAATAATTGAACTTTGTGCTCGAGTGAAATTTCAATAATGGCGATGTGTGAATCGTTCAACGAATCGGCAGACTATGTTGAAGCAGTGATGTCTCAAACCAGTAAAACAGTACTAAATGATGAAACATGTATACCTAGTGCTAAAAAGAGACTTAGAACGGAAATAAATTCTCGAGAATTAGAGATGACTGAGGTGGTTGAAGACTCTATCTCGAATAAAGACTTGTTGGTGGCAATAAACAACATGAAAGACTGGTTTGTAAATCAGCTTAGTGAGAGTGAAGAGCGGGTGACGAAAAACTTGAAGGCCGCCCTAAAGGTTGAAACAGACCATCTTAGAAAAGAGTTCGATTCTCAAGTGCAACAGCTCAGAGAAAAAATCGTCAAAGTGGAACGTCTACACTCAAATTCGTTAGATAAATCCGATAAGGGTCTGAATGAACTGTCAAAACGGATAGCTGGAGTAGAAAAACAAGTTTCGAACGTGAAAAATACATCAGACGATGGGCTACAATGTTGTGTGGTAGTGCGTAACCTCCCTGTGGTGAAAAAGGAAAACGAAGATCGGAACATTATCATAAATCGAGTGAATCAGGTGATTAGAGACGGACTTAAACTAAAGGATGTTAAAGCAGTTGCTGCAGTGCGGAAATCCCGAAGTGATAATAAGCCTGGAGTTGTCATGGTTACCCTGGAAAACGAAGAACAGAAACGTAAGTTGTTACAAAACAAGAAACACCTCAAAGACAGTAAAGACTTTTCACGAGTTTACTTTGATAGAGCTTTGTCTCAGGACGAGCTTATCGCCAGATCAAACATACAGACTCTTCTAAAGGAGGTGGGCAAGTCTAGTTCTCTCCGTTTCCAAGGAAAACGCCTCGTTGCAGCCAAGGGAACACACTAGAACAACCTGCAGCTAGGCTTCTGGAACGTCGGTGGATGGGGTAAGGATGGATCTGCAAATAACTTGTTTAGGCAATCTATTATTTTAGACTCTGACTATGATGTATTTGGCCTCTGTGAGACTTTCCTACGAGATAAATGTAAACCTAGCTTATCGGGATATACCTGGTTTGGGAACAATCGTAAAAACATCCATAAGAGAGCTAAGAGGGGTTCTGGTGGAGTTGGTGCCTTCTTCAGAAATTCTTTGCTTAAAGACTTTGCAGTTGATGTATTGGATATTGAAGATGAAGACATTATCTGGTTTAAACTGACCTCTCGTATTGATGTTAACTTCGCTTTAGTGTTGTGTGTATGTTATCTGCCCCCAGCCTGTTCCTCACGTCCAAAAGATGCTGAGCGGTTCTATGAGGCGCTTCTTTCAAAGATATATATGTATCAGAACATTGGCAAGTTGTGTATCTGTGGGGACCTGAACTCTAGAATCGGTACTGAAATGGATTATATCGAAGGAGTCGACTCTGTAACGGAGCGAGAAGTGATAGACCTTAAGGAAAACTCTAATGGGAGTAATCTTATTGACTTTCTAGTAAATGGAAATCTATGTTTGATTAATGGGCGTGTTGGTAAGCAAGACTTCACATACATAAAGAATGGATCATCTGTGGTCGATTACGTGATAACCTCCCATGAAGATTTGTGTATGTACAATGAATTCAATGTTATCAAGATGACCTCATGTATTGATGGAACTAACACCCCTGACACTTTTCCAGACCACTCTGTGCTCTCCTGGAGCATACAGCTTCCTAGTTCACTTAGTACCTCGGATGATGCACCTTGCAGCAGTGAACACCCTGAAAAGATGACCTCTAGACGCTACAACCAGAACAAAGTGGACAACAGCTTTCTGCAGAACGACGCCAGCATCGCCTCTATAAACAACGCCATTGAGAAGATAGAACAGTGTCTCTCTAGCCAGAATAACATAAATGATGCATATGTATTCAGAATTGGACAAAGTCGCTTCAGTTAAGCAAAACAAAAACACTAACTGGAAAACTTCAAAATCCCGTTATAAACCTTATTGGAGCAGTGATCTACAAACTCAGTGGAATAAAGTGTGTTTTGCTGAAAAACAGTGGTTACATTGTAAATCACCTTTTAGTAAGAAACGGTTGAGAGATGTGTATAATTTCGAAAGAAAAACGTTTGATAAGTTTTTAAGAAAATGTAAACGTGAATATCAACGCAATGAACAACAACATCTTTTGGGTAAACACCGTGAATCTGATTCACGTGCTTTCTGGAAAACCATTGGTAAGCTTGGTATTGCCAATGATCGTGGCAGCAATATACCGATGGAAGTGTATGATGGTGATTGTGTTTCTACTGACAGAACTGTTGTGCTGGATAAGTGGAAACATGAATACAGTTCTCTGTTTGTGGAAAATTCAGCTTCACATTTCGATGATTCACATTTGTTGCAGGTACGTGAAGCCTTGACTGGGCGTCACGTGACGGCGGATATTTCAGTTGACTCTAGTGACCTAGATAGTCCGATTACGCGCGATGAGGTGGCGAGAGCAGTTGCACGTGCGAAACGTGGGAAGGCAGCCGGCCCGGACTTACTCCCTGCGGAGTCGCTGAAGAACAGTAAATGTATTGTCATTCTCTACAAATTGTTTACCTTTTGCTTTAACAATGGCACCTGCCCAGATGTCTGGGGTCAAAGTATAATTAAACCAATTAAGAAGCCTGACAATGATCCACGTGACCCATTAGGCTATAGGGGTATTTCACTTGTGTCTGTCCCTTGCAAACTTTATTCAGATGTTTTAAACACTCGTCTTAGTTACTGGTTGGAGACTAATGATATTTTAGCTGATGAGCAGAATGGTTTTCGTAAAGGACGTAGCACTCAGGAACATATTTATAGTTTATTTTCTGTCATTAATAATAGAAAACAATCCCGTCAATCTACTTTTGTTTGTTATATTGATATCATGAAAGCTTTTGATAAAGTTAACCGACACTGCTTATGGTATAAATTGTTAAAGCTTGGAATAAATGGTAAATTTCTAATTGCAGTTCAATCTATGTATGAAAATCCTTATGCACGTGTGTGTGTCAATGATATTGTAACTGATCCCTTTCAGGTTCAGTCTGGTGTTCGTCAAGGTTGTGTTTTATCGCCCACTTTGTTTTCAGTCTACATAAATGATTTGGTTCATAAAATAAATAGCTTAAATCGTGGTATCCAGTTAGACGGCAGTATGCTTAGCCTTTTATTATATGCTGATGATATAGCTCTTTTAGCCCCTGATGAGCACAGTTTACAATGTATGTTAGATTGTGTATCAGAATGGTGTTCAACTTGGCGTTTAATGGTAAATGTAAATAAAACCAAAGTTGTACATTACCGTCCCTGTAGCATTAAGCAATGTGAATATGTATTTACAGTTGCGGATGATGTTATTGATTATGTCCCTGCATATAAATATTTAGGCTTATGGTTTCAGGAACACCTAGATCTTAACTTTACTGCTAAAGAGATAGCAAAATCTGCTAGCCGTGCACTGGGAGTAATTATTTGTAAATCGAAAATTATGGGGGGTATGCCGTATGGTGTGTTTAACACTTTATACGATAATCTGGTCCAACCAATTTTGTCATATGGTTCAGCGGTTTGGGGTACGAGACAGTTCAGTTGTATAAACGCCGTTCAGAATAGGGCGTGTCGTTTTTTCTTAGCTGTAGGTAGTAAGACTCCAAACTTAGCTGTACGTGGCGATATGGGTTGGACCGCCTCGCTCACTAAACAAAATATTGAAATTTTGCGTTTTTGGCGTCGGCTACATTTAGCCAATAACTCTGGAATTCCCAGTGCTGTTAGTAGATGGTCTCTCCATTTTAAAAGGTCTTGGTACAATACAGTTTATTCTATAATTCAATCCTGGCAATTACCTCTTACTGATATTTCTTTTATTTCCCAAAATGATTTTATTTTTGCTAAGAACCATCTATTGAATAAAGATAAAGAATATTGGTTAAATGAACTTTGGAATGATAGTGGCCAGTGTAATGGTAATAAATTGCGGACTTACCGCTTGTTTAAACATTCTCTTCAAACTGAAGCTTATGCCTTAGCACCTATTGAGCGCTCACATTTAAGTATACTTAGTAAATTACGCTGTGGCACTCTTCCCTTAGAAATAGAGCAAGGTAGATTTTCTCGTCCTAAAGTTCCTCTTGAACAAAGAATTTGTAAATTTTGTAATAGTAATAGCATAGAAGACGAGACCCATTTTCTTATTGACTGTTTATTCAGACTTAAGATATGAATTATGGAAATGTGTGTCAATTGCCGATCCTTCCTTTCTGCATCTTAGCCCGTCTGACCAGGCTGGTTATCTTTTGCAAAGTAGTATATTTTGTAAGCCATTAGCTGCTCTTACCTATAATATGTACAGGAGGAGGTTGCGTCTTACCTAACTATGTTTAGCCCATCTTTTATACCCAATTGTTGTACCCTAATGTTTTATATCTATATACTTATATAATTTAATATGGAAAATTGTACTATGGTGTCTCATAGGCCTTCAAGGCCGGGTGCTGTCTATTTTTATCTGCAATGATTTTATACCTTGTGATATTGTTTTACCATACAAAGTTTGTAAAAAATGTAATAGCACGTGACACTGAAATAAACTATTTTTCTTCTTCTTCTTCTTCTTCTATATACTCAATTATATAGAGGGGTGGGTCCTTCTTATCTACGTTTTACCTACATTTTATTTACGATATCGGGTTCCTGTGATCGTAACCCTAGACAGTTCAAACAAGGATTCGGTAGACCGTTTTCCAAACACAAATAACACAACGTTGCAAAATATCATAATTTTATTAAAATGACTTATGATACGAAGGATATAAACAATATAAATATTGTAACAATCATGGAATGTGAAGCAGTGAGCAATGATATGTGGAAGATCATAAGACTAATATATAAGAGAAGGGCATGTACTTAACTTTAACCATCTACCTACGCAAAGCCTATAACACTTTCAGTTTCATGCCTTGCGGTCACTTGAATTTTCTGTGCTTGCTCTCTAGCTTACTTTGAGAGAAAGCAAAAGTCCAATCACAAGGTTGCTAACAATCGCCTATAGGAGCGCTGTTATCAGCACAGAAAAGGCACAAGGCATAAAACTGACAGTCCTGATACTGGCGTTTTAGGTTTTGCGTGATGAATTTTAACATAAGATGACCGCTCCTTCCCTTTCACCGTATTGTTTGTGAAAATAAAAACGCCTTGTACTTCACCATCGAATTGAAAATGCAAGGGAAAAGTGGTATTTTGCAGTTTGCAAAATTCTTTTAAAAAAATCAATTATATACATGTATTAACGTAACTTAGTTTTCTTCTAGACCTTCATGTTAGAACAAAGACACCTAGAGAATTTTGATTTAATTTTAGTTGAAAATAATATGTGCATATGTGCATGCGTGCATACTTAGGGGCTTGTAATTGATAATCAAAAACAAAGCAAGAATTCTCAGTTGTTAAGTCAAAGAGCAGCTATCCAGCACCCTACGTTACATAGCTAAAAAGTCTATTATGGTCGAAAAGCAAACGTATTTTGCATCGCAATGGATGCCCGAGTTTGAACAATAGCAAGTTGCCGTAAATATTCAGTATTTATTATAATACATCTGTTTATAATTTTGTTACCACAGAATCAGCAAGTTTGAATGTCCTGTTCGAAATATGACAATATTTTCTTAATGGGCCAAAACTTGTCTATTAATCCTATTCTCCTCATTAAGTATTAGAGACATTTTAAAGGGGCAGTAGCACGTTTTTAGGGGTAATATAAAGTGATGTCAGGAACATGAAAATAGATGGTTCCAATTGAAAGACGATGTATTCACACTAAATGGATCAATAATAATTCAAATATATAATGTAAAGTTTAGCCATGTGATTCCCTTTTTTTACACAAAATGAATGAAAGGTGTTCACAAAAAATGGCCGCCCATGGATTTTAGGTGAATCTTCATACTTTGTCCTCTGACTATGGAAGATTGGTTTTTGTTATGAAATTTTTGACACTATCAAAATAATTAATTTACCATAAACTTACTATTATCAGTGAAAATCTAAAAATATAAAATTATCAAAAAACGTGCTACTCCCCCTTTAAAGGCAAAATACAAACTCAGAAAAAATACAATTGTATTGAATGAACCAGTGCTTGTCATTTGAATTCTAACTCACATCTCAGGTTTTCCAGCCAAACAAATATATATACATATATTTTCATGTCTTTTTATCGCTTTGAAATAAATTTCAAAGGCATACAATTTAAATTTCGGGTGGTAAACCGTCAGAACTAGAACCCTGGATGACCGAGGATGGACAATGGCAGTACGAACTGAACGATGTGTCCAGACAGGGTTGCTAACTTGTACCGTGGCTTATCTACTGTCAAGTGTAAGGTTAACCTAGAAAAAAACCTTTGTCCTTAATTTAGAAGCTTGTAAATAATACCGCTGATAAGTTAAAGGTCGGTATCAACGCACTCCTAAAACTCAGTTAAATTGGGTTTCCTGTCTTAATTATCGTTAATGATTACTAAATGTAAAAGACTAATACTTTTTATTTCCAAATTCATAAACCTGACGTCATTAGACAAACGTAACTGTAACAAATTTATATTTCAACATTAATGGACCCTGTTGTCAGAAAATAACACAAATGAATATTAACGTATATCTTGATATCAAAGATCTGTCCAACATTCAATATCTGTTGTCACCAATTAGAACATGTTTAGTAGACAGTAATACATGATAATTGATTCTTATCACAGTACTAAATGCACTGACAGTAGTGTATAATTAGGCATAATGCACAGCTGAACAGAGAACTCTTTATGCACAGGCAACTGGTCTGTCAAAACTGACAGCACGACATCCCTTCCTCCTATCAGTGAATTAAGAGTTTTAACACTTTGAATGTCATGCATAACGTTTTTGAGTTTTTTTGTGTTAGCTTATAACAGGGTATATGGTAATAACTCAGGCGCATGTGAACTACCCCTCCCCCCCAATCCCATGGCAAACTAGCACTGCTCGCGTTGCAGGGAATAACTCTTCAAGTTACAGTCGATATAAACAGTGTCTTCAATCTGATTACAATCGGCCGAGGTCCGAGGAATAAAAGATTCAAAATAGAAACTCTACGGAGATATTGAATCCTCTACACTAGGACTAAGTCGAAAGTCACTAATTTTAAACCTGAAGTGTTTGAAATTCACTCTCTATACATGATATTGAAAGAGGTTTAATGATCTATCCCGAAACGTCGCTTCTGTAAAAATAAAAAAAGTTGTTCACCAATAAAATTTCAGTGTCTTCCTCATACTACAAACTCCTAAAAGCCACTCAAACAGTACAGGGAATATTGTTTACACAGAAAACACAGGCTGACACTAAGTATACAACCGGCCGTTAGTTTCTGAAAAAAGCACGTATATCCTCTATCGGTCTTGTCACAAGACGTAACCTACGACACGAGTCATGACGACAAATCAAAATGCGTACACCAATGATCAGAACAACGGTGAAGCTCGAGAAAGCGAGGCGACTGACACTCCCAACATCCCCTCCGGGATACAATTTTAGTATAGAAACATTTCAGACAAGATGTTTCATCTAAGGGTGATGAAGAGGCTACATGGCAAAGTATTTCAGTTAGGGTAAAATCTAACTCAAACCAAATGTAATGTTGGAAACTTAACTTAATCAGATATAAGGATATTCAGTGTCTGGTAGGTAATATGGTAGTGTATTTATTATGTATTCATTTTTTTATCTATTATAAATCCAATGGGATATTTTATTCATATCATTTCAACGGTAACGATAGAATCAACAGGTTATTTCTTGCAAAACCAATACCATCTCATTGTCTATTTGTTTCTTATACAAAAACAGTACACCTTATTCCGTGGAGGAAGAAAGAACAATCATGGTAGGAAAATAAAACCCTTTAGCAGACACCTCTAACAGTTTGAACATTTTTACTTTTCAATGAAAGATTTAATAATAGCAGCATGC
Source organism: Steromphala cineraria (assembly GCA_916613615.1). NCBI lineage: Eukaryota > Metazoa > Mollusca > Gastropoda > Trochida > Trochidae > Steromphala > Steromphala cineraria. The sequence continues at coordinate 13,278,329 of OU744730.1, forward strand.
TAGAGTAAACAGGATCCATAACCTGAATTGCAATAACAAAATTATGGCCAAAGCATCCACAAATAGTAAAGGTACGCCAAGAGTCGGAGAAATAATGTTCTGAAATATGTGTGATGTTTTCAGAAGATTTCTACTTATTTGAATCCTCATGTGCATACCCCTGTTGATACCAACCATCCTGCAGACTGACTGGGACAATCCCTCCGTGTACTGACTCACACCTCACAGTCAGGGGTTAAAAGTGTCATCGTCTGTCATAGTCAGTATTTGGGTCATAGTTCACAGCACAAACCTGCGTTATCACCACATCCTATCGGCGGCGGATCAAGGAAATGTTAAAGGGGTATGGGATGGTTAAACTATTGAAAATGATTTAAGGGGTGAATCAATTTTGGAGCACGCCGCTAATGGCTGAAATATTGCCTAAGCGGAGTAAAACAAGAACTCACTCACTCACTTTTGGAGTCAACCCTTTTTAACAGGCGAGTTTTATAAGAAAATAATCCGAAGGGGGGGGGGGGGGGGGGGGGGGTTGGAAGATTTGATAACCTGGAAGTTATAACCTCTGGATAACTTTCTCCCCTCCCCTTACCTGGCTGGCTTTCATTTTAATCTCACCCCTCCTTCATATGTAACCCCTTTGTTATGTTATTGTAACATTTGCTCAATTGTGTATTGTTTTCATTGTTGATTAACTCGTGCCATTCTATACTGTAAATATACTACATGTGCTCTGTCTTTAATCTGTGCTTAATAACGATACAAGAATCTGTATCGAAACATACTCTATGAATAAGGATGTTGCCCTCCATCAATATAAATATTGTCTTTTACGCCTCTGGATAAGCCACTGTCCCTTGCAGATGCAAAGCACGTATTCATTAATTATTGGTCTCATTTATTCATTCATTCATTCAATCATTAATATCTATTTGGACATAACTTCAATCTGTGACTACTCGACCAACATTCATAATTTAATTACCTGTTAGGCACAGAATAAATTCAAGTTTGGAAGACTTATACCAAGGAAGCATAAGAGAATTAAGCTTGAGAACGATAGAACAGTATAAATTTCTACTAGGCGATCAGAATCGTCTTTGTACTGGCACCTAAAATGACGAGTATCTAAATCGGGAACACCGTTCAACCGATGAGAGTATCTTGCTTATTGAGATATTTCATGAACCAATTGTTCATGCATGAGAACGACCATGAATATATGGAGATGTTGAGATGAACATACTAAATAAAATATACTACTCGACAAAAGTTTAAACTCAGTGCTTGATGCTATGTCGTATATTCTAGCAAAAAGCGATTGATCTAGTGACTACAGATGTTTGGGCATGAATGGAGTAACCGTGACACCTTAAATAGTTCATATTGTCCCAATATTGAATACTGTCCCCGAAAGGAATTCATAATTACGTAAAATGCACATTTTCAACGATGTCCTTAGACTTCTACTAAGCATTTCACAGTTAAGATACATTAACGTCAAATGCATGATACTTTGGTATCAAGATAAGATCTTAGCAAGAAACATTCAGTTTTACAATGTTGGCCGATGCTACAATTTTATAGTCTCACTTGATAGTAAGTCTAAACTTTTGCCGGGTAGTATATCCAATATAACATTTGATCTAAGATCTCAATAGACTCGCTACCAGGAAGGAATAAGAGCGGTGAGATTGTACGGATCACAAGGTTTCACCTGAGATTTTGTAAAACAATACACATCTTCCTCTCTCCCTCGGTACCACGCCGCTATTCTCGCGAGACCACTGCGAGAGATTACGAGAACATCACAGAGCGAGAGAATAAGCTGGTCTAGAATCACCTTACTGAATCCTTCACAAACATCCCCACCTTTGGTCCTCTCCACGTGCACAATTTTCCCTTCCAAGTCCACCAGATTGGTGGCGAATTTTAACTTTGCAGAACTCCGCACAGATTCTGAATCCGAAGTCACAAATATCCTATATTTGCTGGAATCATTATAAGCCGCGAGGAAGTCCCACACTGCAGACACACTCTCCATAGTATTGAAGGCCTCTGTGTCTGTGGGTATAGTGGGGTTCTTCCCCACCCTAACCTGAGCACATGCAAGCTTCACACCCTTATCCCGGGGGATCAAAGCCGTGAAATTATCCATCCGTTCCTGGAGCGATGGCTTCAGCTTGAAGAGTTTCCTGAGCACATTGACGTACAGGTCTGCTAGGGATAGGTTCCTCATCCAATCAGTCTCGTTGTGGTAGAGCTGGTTCTGCAACAGGAAGTGGACCAACTCCATGTTGGTGGTCACTGATATCACATCCTCAGGATACTCTGCCGTTAGGTTTTTAGTAATCAGACTCTTCCCGTACACTTTGGCAGCCCTGTCGATCTGGTTGATCTTTCTAACACTCAAGTCCTTCAGCTCGTCCTTCTCGATCTCCCAGGAAACCTCATTGAAGGTCAAATGAGTTGACAGCTCACATGGAGACGGCATCCGAATACGGAACTTCCGGCCTAGCATTTCCGCAAGTACGAAGGAAGCGACGATGCCCTTCTGCCTGTCGGCCCACCCACCACACGGAACCCGTCCATCACACTCATACACTACGTACTGCTCCGAGAGGGTAGCGTTCTCCGCCTCCCCCTCCCCCAGGAAGTCTTGAAAGGGGTAGTAGGGGAGCAGGTTGACCCGGATCCCGAACTTGTAGGTGACGACGATAGCTAGAGCGCACATCACAGCAAGGATGAGCAGCACGTTCTGTGCCTTCATCTGTAATCATACATTGTTAGAAAACGTTAGAAAATGAAACGGCTATCTTATCAAAATCAGATAGAACATATCATTCATACTTCCCTGACAATCTGATCTGAGTATAGCTTTATATGGGCTTGTCAGGTCTGTGACCTTACACTTTTCATAAATTCGAACAAAAACCCGTTCAATAATCAAATAATTAAATTTCAAATTCGATGGCTTTAGTACAAGGTCACCTAGCACGCCCCCCTTTGAGCAGTACTCAGTTCAGACACATAACGAGGTACGACTGATTCGTTTGCTAATGACAAAACAGGTCCAATTTCCGAGAGCAGGAACAGGTCAAATAGTGTGACTTAAAACAAATATGAGGCTTTCGTCGGTTAAAAATGTCCATACATGGCAGAATGTTTGCAAACGTGTTCCTTACCAAATGGAGGAGAGCGAAAAGTCCAATCTAAGGAGGACTGTTTCTAGTATATAATAAGAAGACATTTCAAAGTGTGCAATTACAATCAGCTGTTCAGATTCCACCGTATAGTTCTATGCATTTATCATGTCAACTCAAATCAATTATCTAAATTCCTTCAAGATATGATTACAAATGTTGTTCTATTTGAATGCTATCTGGCATCAGTCATTTAAGCTTACTTTGATTAAACGTCAAAAAGGTCTTAGCAACCCTGATATTTTCCAGCCATGGCTCAATCTATTACTACACATCCGTGGTTATAAAGGGGTTTATTTTCCCTTTATTAACCAGATATCAGATGGCATAAATGGAAGCCCTTGGTGACCGAGCCAATTATGCATTTAGAGGATAAAAAAACTAAATAAATTCTTCTCTTTTTTTTGGTTTAAACATATTTTATTCACTTGGAAAAGGATTTGGAACAAGTGGTCCAACTTAAAATACCGAATGGCAAAAGTTGCGTAGCCATTGTGTAAAGCTTTCTCCTTCCAGACATTATACATATATATATGGAATCATCTACAAACATAACCACTGCAACAATTGGAACATTTTCTGTACAATGTAACCATCCTATCTCAGGGTACGAACGTTACGCTAACTCCACTAATCTGTACCCTGGGCTCAGAAGCTAGATTCGCTCGTGTGGCCCGACTTGGGATATAGCCAATCAAATCATTTTCTCGTTGACATTAAAAAAAATTTATCGAGAAGGTGGCGAGAAAAGTACACACTTGAGTTGAGTTAACCATATGTAAAGATTTTCAATAACAAATATATCGCGTTTTTTGCTGTCGGATTCTGAAACTGATAAGAACAAGAGTTACATCATCGTTCAAAGAGAACGTAAATAGAGGATATTATATGAGTGTCCATGACATACTATGTTTACGACACGAGTGGCTAAATATTAGTATTTCCCGAGCGAGAGCGAGGGACATACTGATATTTAGGCACGAGTGTCGTAAACATAGTATGTCATGGGCACAAATGTAATATTCTGTTTATTACCGTAGTCCCAAAATTAAATAAAATGTTCAAAACCTCTTTCTCAGCATAGGCAGACTAGCGGGTGGCCGCCCGTATAGATTGTGACGTCATAGGTGAACCGTGACGTCAAAGCATTGTTTATTACGTGACGTCACAATGAAAAAGTGATATTTTGCCCTAGGGCAACATATGAAAAATATGAACCTCGATATGACTGCCCTCGTAGGTAATAAAAGTAATTTATTTTAAAAAAATGAAATGTTATGTTAACAAATTATTCCATAATTAATTTTGATATAACACAATATTTATCAACAAGTAAAACACATCCTTGGTGAAAATCAATAAACGTGCCTATTTTTTCACAAATTGATAACATTTTAAATAATGTAGTGTATATCATATTTCTTACCCCTGCCTACATAAAACAAAGATTTAAAAAAAACATTAACCAGACACTAATTATTTGATTCAAACTACTGCAAATATGTTTTTCTAAACATGCCATAACTTAAAACATGACACGTCCCTTAAATTTAAACAAACTGTGATGTGTACTTTCTTAAGCCTGGCGGTTTAAGACAATGGATCATATATCCGCTACATTAACGACAGACGTTAATCACATGAATATGGATACCGGCGTGGTAAACAGGAATGGGATACTAATCTAATGACCACAAACCTATACATGTACACGTATACTCACATAGGACATCACAGTAAGGGGGGGGGGGGGGGGGGAACCAGGGTTACTTGTGTCGTCCTAGAAACAAAAAGCACTTGGGAACTTTTAAAGGGTTGTTTTTCCATAAATTAATGTTGTCCTTATGCTCAGATATTCAGACACGCCTCTATTGCGTAAGAACATGTAATCCAAATATCCCGTACGTACACGCACACTTACATTAAAGTACAAATGTGTACACATATCCTTCGTCTTGTTCTAAACAGGAACACCCCACTAAGCACATGGAAACGACAAACGAGAGATAGCTTGTTGATAGAAAAGGGCACTCTTGTAATCAGATTGAAAATCCACGAACAATCACTGAATTCAAGTCCATTCAGGGAGATTATGTTATCCAATAATTATAATCCAATATACTAACATAAAGCACAGTACATTACCAATGTGTGCAAGGAGATTCGTTCCTCTAGCTATAGACTAACAATTAGTCTCAGAAGTATTTTGTTCAATATTGACAATATTTTTAAACAAATCATGTGTTATAACAAAATGAAGCCCAGAAGATAGTTTAACTTCAAAGCTGAGCAATCTAGACTTGCTATACTTTTCTAGACTTGGTTGGTCATCAAATAAATATTTTTGCTTTAGGGTCTGGATTACAGACAAGTCTAGCTAGAGACACCCTAAAAGCACACGGCAACGACATAAAGCGTGTTGATAGATAAAATGTCGCCAATGATCGGATGATCAGTTCAATCATAATACGTCATCCAATGACCACACATCTATACACATATATACATATCTTCACAGAGTACATAAACGTTGGAGTGTGTGACCCTTATACTGACCTACACATCCAGTGACATCCACATGCTAAATGACCACGAGATAAATTACTGTCGCCCAACTTACCAGATGATTACACCCCTAGATAATCACTGAATTAAAGTCTATTCACGAGGATTATGTAAAACAATCCACAACCCTAAACATGTTTACTTACATAGGACAGAAGAGTTCGAAAGTGTACAAAAGTCGTTCCTATTGTCCTAGGAGGGTACGCACACAAAGCACACGACAACCAGAGTCCTTGTTGATGGATAAAGGTCGCTTCAATGATAAAATTCGATCAATATATGTAATCCAATTGCAACAAGCATGTTCACGTATATTTGCAAATCGCACCAAAGTATGTGCACGGAGTCCCTATTACTGTCCTCCACACAGGGACACACACAACCTGCATGGCCACGAGAGAGTTGTCGATAGATAAAAGGTCGCCCTACATAATCTCGCGGAGTGATTGTAATCAGTTTCGATTTCTCTACTCTGATGACGAAACTTAGGCGCTAGAGATAAACTTGATATCTGAGATGACAGATATATTTACACGCTAGCTCTTTTGTTTTGTTCGAGTATTAATTTTTTATACCAACTCATATTGTCTGTGAAACGCACGTGCAGAGGTGTTTATCAGACTATAAGCGGGTGTTCATGATGAACGTGCACCCGATATTGCGATGAACACCTGATAGTGAAAGGATGATATTTTAATTTCCGAAATATATTCAAGTTCAAAGTTAGCATTACAAATCAAAGACACTCACAAATTGCAATTTTTCAATACATATTGTATCTCCATCTATTAAAGTGTACAGTCAGCACATCAGATTCAAGTGTTTGCGTGACCGAGTTGTTAATTAGCTCAGCTTGGGCAATATTCCAGCCATTAGCGTGTTTGAACCTCTCATCATATCTTAGTCTGTGTAAACACTGTCCGTGATATCAAACTTGAGAATATCTTCATGAATGACCAACAGCGTTTTAAAGAAATATTTGAACAAGCTTGACTGCAAACAGACCGCAACCAGGTACTCGCGAAGCCTTAAGAGCACAGTGTACGTGAGATAAGAAGAGTCACGTCCCTCTCACCTGGTCACTGAGTATACGCTCTCCGATAATAAACGGTTGTAGGATCAAATTTATGAATATTTATTTACTGAACCTCAGAAAATGTGCGAGAAGGAACAGTTCATATCTCTATATAACAGTATGATTACTCACATAGTATGCAAAGTATGCAACCATGTTTATGTTTGGGAGAGACATCGATATAAGCTGTTGCTTGTTTGCCAATCCCTTTTTCATTTCTTCATGAAATAAAATATGTTTAAATCACAAAATATGCAAGGATACCCCGAATACATCCCTTTTCATTTCTTTATGAAATAAAATATGTTTAAATCACAAAATATGCAAGGATTTACCCGGAATAACGGCGTTCTTTATCACTAAACAGTTTCAGATGACATGGATTACTATGATTACGTCGTTTTTCCATATTTTACTTACACATATATAACCACAAATGTGTCATGTGACCTTCAAAATCCTGTAAATTTGATAAATGTGTTTCATTTTCATTTAACTTTTCAAATGATTGAAATGTTACATTCACGTTTAACTGTATAAATGTTTCAAATCATACGCTCAAGTTAAATTTTATTAATGTTTCACATCTTACATTCACGTTTAACTGTATAATTGTTTATGATCTACGTTGACGTTTACTGTATGCATAGCCACAATTGTGTTGCAGGCTTTCTCCCTGCAATAATACTAGCAGCCGCGATGTATTAAAGTGAAATACTCTTGAAAGTGGCGTTCAACCCAAGATCACATCACCTCACGGTAACTGTATTAATCTTCAAAGATAACATTCACGTTTATCTAACATTTAAGTTCACAGTATAAATGATTCAAATTTTACATTTACGTTAACTACATTAATGTTTCAAATCTAACATTCACAAAAACTTAACTTAATGTGTGACTTTCATGTCAATTGGCTCATATTTATTAAAGAACGTTTCTTCAACACAAAACACATTAAGAATAATTTATGATGACTAACTCACATGAAAGGAAATAATTATTTCAAAGGTGACATTCACAGAAAGTCCAAGGATCGAAACTAGTCATTTTGCCGTACTCGCCATTTGGAAAAGGGCAGTCTGTGAGTAATAGACCAAACATATTTCAACCAGTCAAACACATCTACATAATCAAACCTTATCTCTTAAATTCAATTAGTCCTTCAGACTACTAGTCTACATAATTTACTAGACAATTTACAATTAACATTTCCACCAGCCATGGGCGATCGGACAAGTGGTTATTTCGAATCCTGGCAGGCTCAAACTGTAACCAGGGAAAACATTATAAAATTGTCATCAGGCTGCATTTTGACTATGTACATAAACATTTACGACCAGTTTAATTGGAGACAAATATTTAAGATACGGTTTGTGGTTCTTGTTTGTCGTTTAGTTGGGGCAGTTATAAAATTGACACTTTTATAACCCAAACATGTCAAGGCCTTACAACACAAATGTAAGCATTCCAAATGATTTCGTACTAAAGACAAAATAACATCATACTTTACAAAACGTCTATATATATGTCCCAATTAGATACTTGCATAATGCATATCAATTTCAACCAGGCACTTACATGAGCTCTTGGCAAATGTATTCGACGTTCTAAACTGCCGGAAGAAGAAACAAGGCCAACAAAGAAATATCAAAGTACAGCTAGTGGCCACATTATTACTTACTAAGTGACTAATTCCCATAGACGCACATGTTACGAGAATAATTATCGTAAAATTAGTTGCTGTCATATGTTACAGGCACCTTGAGCATCATCTCAGCTACCATGTACGTTTTTGATGATTATTAAGAAAATTGCATCTCATTAAACAGCACAAATGCCAAACCCTTTTGACGCTAAACATTGCCGTCAATAGGTCATTAGAATCGAAAGTTGTACATGCTATGTTTAAACCATCTTTCTACGCAAAGCATGAATTTCCGAACTGTCAGTTTTATGCCTTGCTACAGACCCTTTACTTTTCTGTGCTGCTATAGTGTCCCTACAGGCAACAGAGCAAGTACAGAAAACTCAAGGGAAAACAACAAGGCATGAAACTGACAGTTCGGAAACTGGCGTTTTAGGTTTTGCGTAGGTAGATGTGTTAAAACAAGTCACTGTGCCATTCGATAACTAGTTAACAGATAGGGGAAATTAATTATGTACATACACTGTATATAGCCGAGTTGATTTCCAAACTATGACAGCAATCGGACCGTTTCCTAATCAATAATAATTACTCTCCCACCTGTTACAAAAACTACTCCGAGTCACAAAACTACAAAGTTATCCGTTAAACATAATAGTACTATTAAAACATGTTTTTCAGTTCAATATAACCTTTAATAAAACCCAAACGCCATTTTGGTAGTGTAATGTCAGTGTATTGGACTAGTATATTGTTCAATAGTAATTAATTTGTGACTGATGTTCATTCTCGAGAAAATAATAAAGATATATATCCAAATTCAGCCACAAGGACCCACGTTCTTGAGAAAATATGAAGATATATTTCCAAATTCAGCCAGAATGACCCACATTCTTGAGAAAAATTAAAGATATATTTCCAAATTCAGGCACAATGACCAACATTCTTGAGAAAAAAATGAAGATATTATATATCAAAGTTCAGCCATATTGACCCGCATTCTTGAGAAAAAAATGAAGATATATTTCCAAATTCAGCCACAATGACCCCATATTAATAGTAAATTATGTAAGCCCAATGGACGACAGAGTAAAATCATGATGAAACAGTAAAACATTCCCACAACGACGTACCTTGCTAATGCTGATAACGAACACACATCCGGAGTCAAGGGATGCTTGACATATTCTACTAAAAATAGCAGCACAGGGAAAACGTTGACAGTAACGTTAATGTTCTAATCCCGAGCCTACGTAAATATTTGACGTCGACAAACTTGAAACTTAAGCTTTCAATAAATAAATAAGTACGCGTGTCTCAAATTTGAACATTGGATTAAAACATATAAACGGGCTCCGTAATACTTCCCGCAAATATAAATATGACAAAAAAAAGTGTATTATGTATCATTACCAATAGGCCAGTACGGTCAGGACCCTGCAACATAAGCCCTAATCACCTTTCCCGTGTGTGGTAAGCGTATATGAAGCAAAGTTTACTTACGTTAGAACATTCAAGAGCACGTAGTAACATTAGGAAAATGCTTCGTGGTGTCATATCGTGTTAAGAGATGACTATATCCATTTCATTTCTTCGGTGGATTCCGCAATGTAAAGGGTGGTTACCTTTTTTGCAAACGGTTATACTTTTGAATAATTTCTTTGACATGTTATCGTGACCGGTTAAAGTTTTGACTGTTGGCACTTAACGGTGATAGAGGTTACAGAGAGTTGAAAAGTGACCCACTTGAGCCAAGGCCCAATAAAGTGTACCCTTAACCTCTATCACATTGAATTATGACCACTTTTACCAGAGGGAACATTAGTTAAGTGGGTTCATATTGTCAAATGCGACATAAAAGCTCCGAAGAGTATAAATAATTCTGATAGTAAAGTCAAACAATGATCATAAGGAATGAATTTAGTCTCTCAAACATATATAACTTCATTCATGGGCTCCTTGTTTCTTCAGGTGATCGGGGCGGGATAGCGCGTTCGACTTCTGGTCAAGGGGTTCAGAGTTCGAATCCAACCAGGAGGTCGGCGACTTCATCTGTAGTAGAGAATTGTCTTATGCGCGCAGTAAGGTTTCCTTGAATTTCAGCGCGGTACCATCCATCATTCGCTAGTTCCAACAAACGCTCGCAAGTTTTAACGCAATGCACAGCCAATTGCGTGCTTTCTCTTAGCAATAATACTAGCATCCACGAATATAATAATGTAAATTATATAATATATTCTGTAAGTGAAATATTCCTACAAGCGGTGATATACCTCGAATCACCATGTTAATTCTTCAAATTTTCAAATCATATTTCTTAAAACACTGATACATATTGATCACAAGTTCAAAATCTTGTCAAAATCCATCTCTTAGTCGTTGAGATATTTACATTCTAAGACAACTGGTATGAAATCGTGGTGAACACGTGCCTAAAAAGACATTTTTGAAGTGGTGAACGAATTTATACTTTCTCGAGTGAACGAGTTACAGGATCAACTTTTAGTATAGTTCGTTATTAGAACACCTATGTAATACTATAAACTGTTCTGAAGGTTTCTTCTAACTAGAGCCTTAAGCATGTGACTATTGCTAGCAATGATACAATAGCTTCTGCGGCGTCATTGAAACAAACGCTCATCTCAACGTATAACAATTCACGAACTAAAACTCTGTGAAGTCACTAAACTAGATATGTTATAATAGATTATAAATGTGTATATCAGAGGTTAAATTAACAGGCAGCGACGTCATTGTGTCTAAAATTAATTCATGATAATGCTTATGTGATTATTTATAAATAATACGTATTGAAATAAATTTTTGACCACTGTCAGTACGAAGTACTTGGTATAAGATACATCAGGTATAATTTTCCCAATTTTCGTCATTCAGCTCGATACTTTGTCATTCAAAGTTTCTTTTGAGGGAAAATATTAAATACTTAACTTATACCCTATATACCTCTTACTTATATCTTCTCAAACGTATCAAGCAGAATAGCACTATATGGATATTTCATGACATTGTTTAAATATACTATTTTGTGTTTGTATTCAAGAATCGTTCAGTTTTGTAAGTGACAGTGTTTATTCATGCATTCAATAGATTGTCAAGTTACATCTTTGAAGTGATATTCTGATCCATATGAAAAAAATGTATTGCCCTTCTCTGATATAAGCTTTGAGCAAGATATAGCGAAAAACACTAGCAATGGGCTTCTAAAGGTATTCGTCGACAGTTTCAAAATGCCAAATTAAAGACTTTGCTGTGGTCTTAAAGGGGCATTAGCACGTTTTAAAGGGGCAGTAGCACGTTTTTAGGGGGAATATAAGGTGATGTTAGGAAAATGAAAATAAATGGTTCCAATTGAAGGACAATGTATTGAAACTATCCAAAAAACGTGCTACTGCCCCTTTAAGGGACAATGTAAGGTGACGTCAGGAAAATAAATGGTTCCAATTGAAAGACAAGAGCCATCAGGAGAGATGGTTTATCCCCCCCCCCCCCCACCCCCCCCCCCCCCCCCCCCCCCAAAGGCACAACTACATGTGCCGATTAGTCAATACACCAAGTTCACTGAGCTAGCTGTACGGACGGACAGACGGAGACAACAACTATAACAAGGCAAAAGTGAGCGCGGCTCACATACCCCCGCTTGAGTTTGACCGCCTTCACGTAACATTAATTTGAAAATTTATGATTATGACTTAGAACACAATGATCTTGCAACCCTAAAAACTATTTCACTTCAAAACATCCCCGGCCATGTAGTTTTTGAATAAAATTCTGGGAACCCTGGAATTACCCCTAAAGGGCACAACAGCACTATACAGTCGAACCTTGTTTTGGTTACAGGTGAAAATCGTCCGGATAGCAAATCGTCCGGTTAACTGGGTCATTTTTCTTAAGAAATATAGACACATTGTTTGAAAAATCTTTGTCCGTAAGGTGAGATTTATGGATATACGGAGTCTGGGTTGAAGTGTGCAAGTCATTTGGTATTTATATATGCTCCGGAAACAAGATAAAGTAAAAAATTTTGACCGTTTTTGGTCAAAAGTTCAAAAATTATTTGGACCATTGAGTTGAAACCCCTAAAAGGCACAACAGCACCATATAGGCTACTTTCATACCAAATTTGAAGTTTCTAAGTGGTATAGTTTTTCAGTTATGCTCCGGAAACGAGACAAAGTCCAAAAATCGGACCGTTTTTGGTCAAAATTTCAAAAATTATTTGGACCATTGAGCTGAAACCCCTAAAAGGCACCACAGCACCATATAGGCTACTTCCATACCAAATTTGAAGTTTCTAAGTGGTATAGTTTTTCAGTTATGCTCCGGAAACGAGACAAAGTCCAAAAATCGGACCGTTTTTGGTCAAAATTTCAAAAAATTATTTGGACCATTGAGCTGAAACCCCTAAAAGGCACCACAGCACCATATAGGCTACTTCCACACCAAATTTTAAGTTTCTAAGTGGTATAGTTTTTCAGTTATGCTCCGGAAACGAGACAAAGTCCAAAAATCAGACCGTTTTTGGTCAAAATTTCAAAAATTATTTGGACCATTGAGCTGAAACCCCTAAAAGGCACCACAGCACCATATAGGCTACTTCCATACCAAATTTGAAGTTTCTAAGTGGTATAGTTTTTCAGTTATGCTCCGGAAACGAGACAAAGTCCAAAAATCGGACCGTTTTTGGTCAAAATTTCAAAAAATTATTTGGACCATTGAGCTGAAACCCCTAAAAGGCACCACAGCACCATATAGGCTACTTCCACACCAAATTTTAAGTTTCTAAGTGGTATAGTTTTTCAGTTATGCTCCGGAAACGAGACAAAGTCCAAAAATCAGACCGTTTTTGGTCAAAATTTCAAAAATTATTTGGACCATTGAGCTGAAACCCCTAAAAGGCACCACAGCACCATATAGGCTACTCCCATACCAAATTTTAAGTTTCTAAGTGGAATAGTTTTTGAGTAATGCTCCGGAAACGATTTCGGACGGACGGACGCACGCACGCACGCACGCACGGACGGACACGCGGAGCGCTATATACCCCCGACTACGTCGTAGCGGGGGTATAATAAATATATCAAATATCAGTAATAATCAAATATATAATTTCAAGTTCAGCCATGTGATACCTTTTTCTTACACAAAATGAATAAAAGGTGTTTACACAAAAATGGCCGCCAATGGACTTTATTTGAAATTTACGTTCTCTGACTATAGATGATTGATTTATGCAATGGGATTTTTGACACTTTCAATATAATACTTTTGGCACCAACGTACAAGTATTAGTGATCCATTGAAATAATAAAATTATCATAAACGTGCTGGCTACTACCCCTTTAAAGTTCTGCGACCTTAATTTTTTGTTAAGGTCGCCAATATCGTTTTAGCGTATTGATAATAGATTGATTCGATTTAGCTATTGCGCTGAATAGCTCTATGATTATTATCTAAGGCTGATTAATATTAAAGCCTGGCTTGATCGTTCAACTATTGTCAAGGTCACCAAGATCAAAAGTGAGATGTGGTTATCTTGGTCATTGTTAAAAAATATATATTTAATGAATTCAGTTATAGTTTTTGTGATATCGTGTTGAAAACAATAATATAGCATGGTCTTATTGAGAGGTCAAGGTCAAGGTCACATAACTGTAGTGAATATTTGAGAGCACAATATTTTTAACACGTAACAATCAAGTAAATATCAAGTAATTATCAACATATTTGAATTAGACCTTAATGTTGTCTGTAGTGTCGAAAGTTTTTGTTTTCGTTTTGCGCTAAACTCGAGACCAAAGAGGACTTGTAACTTCAAACACAAGCTAACCGATGCAGGATATCTTGATATTAAGAATGCAATCTGATTTCGAATAGGAAAAGGATATCCGGAAGGGATGTAGTCTGCGGAAAAAGGTCACCGTGACTGACTTAGAGATCGTGTGACATAAGCAGACCTGCGCATGGTTAGTTACATAATGCTATTGTTGTTGACATATTAACTAAAATGCAAAATTTTAACCCACATGTGTTTGACGTATTGTAATCATAAAAACAGGTTAAGTAGTTATCTAGTCGTGTGTACTTATATGTGATGGCTACTTCAACATGTCAAGTTGACCTGTATATCTACTCTTTGCAAAATGCGGATACTCTCTTTTGCCCATTGAAATACGTTTTTCTTGGGTTTCTTCTTCACGACGGCGTGAAGAAAAGGTCCTTGTTAAATGAGTTTGTTCCCCGGCAATAATACTGTAGATTAGGGGGCTTCATATTCAATAAGGCGTTAAGCTGTGTCCAATATGTTTTCCCCCTTAGTAGGGTCCACGGCAGTCTAGTAAAACCTAGCTGTAATGTTCACGTCCTATAGGTCCTACGTTACATCTAGCGACTTGCCCACTAGGTTCGTGTCGAACATGCGCGGAAATCAACCAATGAAAAAAGAGCTGGCTGACCTCTTTCTGGGACGTAAACATCATCTTGTCTCAACTAGATTGGATCCACGGGGTCACCAAATGTACAATTAAAAATTCCCGTTATCTAAGGAGTCTCAATGCAACGTTTCAGCATTCAAGGCCTTAGGCGTCTGTTGAAGAAATTGAACCAAGAATTTCGGCCGTGGTTCCGGAGAAGAATTCGAAAATTCAAAAAGTTTACGGACGGACGGATGGACGCCGGACACCATGCCATGAAATCAGCCCATCGAATCTTTCATGCCTGGCGAGCTAAAACTGGCATTCCTCCGAGAAACACGGTTGTTCTTAATCATACTTTATTATCAAGAAATTCATAAACCAAACAACCCAAAACGAATGGGCTTTATCGACTTTTCGAAATTTTTACATCAGGTTATTATTTGCAAAAAAGGTTTACGTTATGAAAGCTTGTCAAAAAACGATGATGCACTTTAGAGCATTGATAATCCTTATTCCAATTTACATCTACATTTGTGATCGCGGCGTTCACGAAGAAAGAATTTCAGTATATATGACATCCTTATTCGGTAAATAGGAAAAAGCATTTTTTACTTACATTAGAACGCGCAAGTGCATGGAATAACTTGAGGAAAATCCTTTGTAGTACCATGTCTTGCAGCTTGCTGGTACTGTGTGATGCGTGTCCATCAAATGATTACAAGGTAACGGTTTGTTGGTCCTTGTTTATGGTAATCAATCCAATATTAACACGGTGTCCGCAATAGGTTACTCTTTGGATGCCGTTCCTGCCACATCCGATGTCGGCCTTTGGGAGTTTGGGTTACTCTTAAGGTATCGTTTCTGCCAATTGCCTTACGATGTCTGTTGATTAATTCCCGGAAGTTTCATCAGTCAGTTCCATGTGACTCGTAGAGCTAAACCTCTACTCGTAGAACTAAAACACTACAACCAGTTCAAGGTGACTCGTAGAACTAAAGCACAACAACCAGTTCCATGTGACGCGTAGAACTAAAACACTACAACCAGTTCAAGGTGACTCGTAGAACTAAAACACTACAACCAGTTCAATGTGACTTGTAGAACTAAAACACTACAACCAGTTCAATGTGACTTGTAGAACTAAAACACTACAACCAGTTCAATGTGACTTGTAGAACTAAAACACTACAACCAGTTCAATGTGACTTGTAGAACTAAAACACTACAACCAGTTCAATGTGACTTGTAGAACTAAAACACTACAACCAGTTCAATGTGACTTGTAGAACTAAAACACTACAACCAGTTCAATGTGACTTGTAGAACTAAAACACTACAACCAGTTCAATGTGACTTGTAGAACTAAAGCACAAGAACCAGTTCCATGTGACTCGTAGAACTAAAACACTACAACCAGTTCAATGTGACTTGTAGAACTAAAACACTGTACAACCTGTTCCATGTGACTCGTAGAACTAAAACACTACAACCAGTTCAATGTGACTTGTAGAACTAAAACACTGTACAACCTGTTCCATGTGACTCGTAGAACAAACGGCTGATAAATCAGATGAACTTATTGATGACTTAGACTGCACATGTTAAACACGTCATTGTATAACCGTAGCACTTAACAGTCAGGATATACCGCGGATGTACTGAGACATTGAGCATGCGCGAATATGCAAATTGAATATATCATGACAAACGGATGTCAACACTGCATTCGGTAGGCCTGTCCTCCAATAAAATGCGAAATGCTGCATCATAAAACAAATTTTATCATATGTGAATATTGATTCTGTGATAATTACCTTTACAGTATATCATATTTCACAGCTGTCAGTTCGGAAATTAATACGCAAAATTTATGGACGATGCCATATGTAGAAGAAAAAAGTGTTTGCCACTGTTATAACATGTCACCAACCGTTGATGATTAAACCAGAGAAATTGACTAGTTCACATGATTTAGTGGGAAACATACTCTCCATATATTTCATGAAATTACATATATCATATTATGATATGTATGAATACATGTATGTGTTTAATCAGCTGTCACACATCATGTCAGTTGGGTGGCTTGATGTTAGCCAAATGTTGCTTTCAGAAAATTAGAAATATTTGAGTGCAGTGGTTGATATATAAAATAAACAATAATCTTGATGAGGAAGTCTACGTACGTATGCCGCCAATCTCATTCAAATCAGATCGAAACTACTACTACGTCGCTACAAGAAACGTAGCGACGTCGCAGTAGTTTCGATCTGATATGAATGAAATTGGTCTACCGCTTGATACAATGTTCCATTTTCCGCTGTGTAGCGTGTGACAATAATTCATTCATGCCTTGTCGTTTGTTTTCAAAGTTAACTCTCCCAATTTGTCTTTACTTTCTCGTATACACCTCCTACTTGAATACTATCCGACACCTCTCAATTTATATACGCCCTGTATTTATTTCATAAAAAAAAGACATTTTTCCTATTTATCATCAGGGTTATTACAATGGATTTTAAAAGGGCAATAGCACGTTTTCAGGGGGAATATAAGGTGATGTCAGGAAAATGAAAATTAACGGTTTCAATAATTGAAAGACAATGCATTTAAAACTAAATTGAGCAGTAATATATTCAAATATATAATGTAAAGTTTAGCCATGCGATTCCTTTTTCTTACACAATTAATTAAAGGTGTTCACACTAAATGGCCGCCCATGGATCTTAGGTTAGGTCATTATCAAAATAATATATTTAGCATTAACGTACAATTATCAGTGAAAATATTAAAGTATAAAATTATCCAAAAAATAGAGCCAGTGGCTTTGTAGCTCATCAGGCTTCATATCAATTTTGCTTTAGGGTGTGGCAAATGTGAAATTAGGTTAAAGGGTGTGGCCCCTGAGGCCCTTATTAGGGGCCACAGGGCCACAAAAGCTACCAATCATAATCCTCACTTGTCAAAGAGTATATTCTAAAGGTTTCAGCTTTCTGGGCCTTTTGCCCCTGGAGAAGAAGATGAAATAAGTTTTAATGGCGTGGCCACTCTGGCCCTTGATAGGGGTCAATTGGCCACCAAAGCTACAATTCATAATCCTCACTAGTCAAGGAGTCAGTACACAAAGTTTCAGCTTTCTATGCCTTATGCTTCTAGAGAAGAAGATGAAAATAGGTTTTTAGGGTGTGGCCCCTGTGGCCCTTATTAGGGACCACAGGGCCACCAAAGCTACAATTTATAATCCTCACTAGTCAAGGAGTCTGTACACCAAGTTTAAGTGTTCTAGGCCTTATGGTTCTGGAGATGAAGTCGAAATTCCACAAAGTTTACGGACGGACGGATGGATGCCATGCAATAAGCCCATAGGGCCTTACAGGCAAGATGAGCTTAAAAGTGCTACTATTTCTATAGATTCATACCTAAATGACTGAATAACCCTTGCAGAGGTAAAACACTTCATCACATGATTGAGATATCTATATTCATACTAAAATGACTTAATCTCTAAAGTACACAGATAAACAGCAGCATTTGATGTTTTTAATCTCTATAGACATAAATAACTGAATCTCAGCTCAGTGTCAGCATTTCGAACTCTTACGCCTGATTAAAGAGCCACTCCTTTAATCTAATTATGCCAAAGATGTTATTTGCTCGAGAGGTTTCGATTGTTGCAGCAAATTATCATTTTAAAACTAATCAACGTTGTATCGACATCATTGTACCGTTGTAATGACAACATAAAGGAAGTCGCAAATATGATCGAAAACCGGACAATGTTACTTGGAAACTTAACTAAAGCTGTCAGAAGGACAGTTACGAGTTTATATTGTTGGAACGGTACTTTCACTATTATAAGGTGTAACTCGGCTTCTGTGGGTATATATTATTATTATATGAATATTTATATAGCTTTTGAATTCTTGACAGAGCTTGACAGTATATGATGAAAATCACAGAGTGGCTGTTGATGGCATTATCTCCAGTAAATTAGACTTGCGAACGTAACCATTTGATGACGTTAATTTCTTTATACATTAATAACCTGTGTCATCATTTAAAACCATGTCGCACTCTTTTGCCATTATGAAGATTTTTTACAATAGACTGAGAACTTCATTGCCGTTATAATACTTTTAAATGGAAACAAGTAGTATTATGAGTCAACAATGTTTGGAGGTCGATAATTTCAACACAGAACGACTAGCTCCAACCAAGACAACAGATAAATTTTCAATTTTTTACAGATGCAACAAACATTTACATGATTTTTAGTACTTGTCTTATATTTTTACATACTGATCCGAACCTGCAATCTTTCTTATCACAACGACATCGTATTGTATATTATTAATTGTATTGTTTAATTATAAGTGATATACTTTTGTTATTATTGGCTTACACATAAAAATAAATTAAATAAAAGTACCGAGGGTACAGAAGCTCACCTTAAAATGAATGATGTGGTATTGGTTTAATTATACATGTAACCATCTTTTATATAATTGATTATGGCTGCCATCATGATTTTTTTATCTTTTAAAATACTAGTCTTCTTTTGGAAACGACTAGAGCTTGAACAAACATTAATACACGAATGATATAATCATGATAAGTTAACAAGCAGTAGGTTTTTGTATAACTTTTTTGTATATCTATGGCTGAATTGGTGACCATCTTGTACTTTTTAATCTTCAAAATGCTACTTTTATGTGGGCATCCATATTAATTTCATTATGATATATTGATTGGTTTAGGTGTATCCATTTAAATGTCATTCATTACTTACAGGATGGTGGGCACTTACATTTGTTTTGTAGTGAATCATTAATATGATTTCAAGATTATTTCACTGATGGTTATGCTGCATGGGATATTGAGAATCCCAAAAGTACAGATTTTTCAAGGAAAATGAATGACTGATTGAGAGGAAAGTCATAAACACAGCAATGCATAAGACACGTTTATTTTGTTCACATAATATTTACATGTCAAGTGACCATGAGATGTCTTTCATTAAAGTATCAATTTATTTAACACTCATACAGTACTATAATGGTAAACATTTTTGCATTGTCAAATCAACAGAGAGATATGACAAATCAAATTTCCTTATTTTTCTTACTAAACCCTTTTCGATTTTCATCTGCATATTTATTCCACATCAACTTATCATGTAGATTGCTAAACACAAAGCTTATTGTAGACAAGTTTTGTGTAAGTTGTTATTCTTAGAAAGAACATATCACTGTCATGAGAATACAAGTCCATAACTTTTATTGCATACACATGGGCCATGGCCATATAGCATAATGCTCTACCATATCAATTGGGTCAGGTTGATTATGCAACAGACTAGCAGCTGACACTGTGATGCTAGCAGCCTGCCTTGGGATGTGTATTGGACAACATAGTGGAATATCTGAACTCTGGTTGACCCCTTATGTGTGGTATTTAAAGGAATAAAAGGGAAATACCATTGTTTAAAATTTAACATGTTTAATGTGATTTGGTTTTTGCAGCTAGTTGCCATAAAGATTTTAAACAAATTAATCAATTATGTTTGTCTTTCATCTTAATTTTTTTTAGAAACACTTAAAAATATAGAACAACTTGCACGACAATCTTAAATATTCCATATTTTAAGATAATATTATGATTAGTAAGTTCAAATTAGAGAATTTATATGGTGCCAGTGATCACTTGATGAAAGCTTAAAATTTAATAATAATGATGTGTCATCTGCAGCTGAAAAGTCAATATGGCTGCTATTGCGGCCATCTTGGATTCTCAAAACTGAAACGTCTACCTCTCTGTGCGGAATCACTATAGGTATAACATTCTACAATATAAAAATGATATCTAGATTGGTTTAGGAGAAATAGTCTTTGTCATGAAATCTAATTGAAAATTCAATATGGCTGCCATGGCGGCCATATTGGATTCTCAAAACTGAAACGTCTACCTTTCTGTGCGGAATCACCATAGGTATAACATACTACAATTTCAGAATGATATCTGTATTCGTTTAGAAGGAGTAGTCTTTTTCATGAAATCTAATTGAAAATTCAATATGGCTGTCATGGCGGCCATCTTGGATTCTCAAAACTGAAACGTCTACCTTTCTGTGAGGAATCACCATGATAATAACATAATACAATTTCAGAATGATATCTGTATTCGTTTAGAAGGAGTAGTCTTTTTCATGAAATCTAATTGAAAATTCAATATGGCTGTCATGGAGGCCATCTTGGATTCTCAAAACTGAAACGTCTACCTTTCTGTGCGGAATCACCATAGGTATAACATACTACAATTTCAGAATGATATCTGTATTCGTTTAGAAGGAGTAGTCTTTTTCATGAAATCTAATTGAAAATTCAATATGGCTGTCATGGCGGCCATCTTGGATTCTCAAAACTGAAACGTCTACCTTTCTGTGAGGAATCACCATGATAATAACATAATACAATTTCAGAATGATATCTGTATTCGTTTAGAAGGAGTAGTCTTTTTCATGAAATCTAATTGAAAATTCAATATGGCTGTCATGGCGGCCATCTTGGATTCTCAAAACTGAAACGTCTACCTTTCTGTGAGGAATCACCATGGGTATAACATATTACAATTTCAGAATGATATCTGTATTCGTTTAGAAGGAGTAGTCTTTTTCATGAAATCTAATTGAAAATTCAATATGGCTGTCATGGCGGCCATCTTGGATTCTCAAAACTGAAACGTCTACCTTTCTGTGGGGAATCACCATGGGTATAACATATTACAATTTCAGAATGATATCTGAATTCGTTTGGGAGGAGTAGTCTTTTTCATGAAATCTAATTGAAAATTCAATATGGCTGCCATGGCGGCCATCTTGGATTCTCAAAACTGAAACGTCTACCTTTCTGTGAGGAATCACCATGATAATAACATAATACAATTTCAGAATGATATCTGTATTCGTTTAGAAGGAGTAGTCTTTTTCATGAAATCTAATTGAAAATTCAATATGGCTGTCATGGCGGCCATCTTGGATTCTCAAAATTGAAACGTCTACCTTTCTGTGAGGAATCACCATGGGTATAACATATTACAATTTCAGAATGATATCTGTATTCGTTTAGAAGGAGTAGTCTTTTTCATGAAATCTAATTGAAAATTCAATATGGCTGTCATGGCGGCCATCTTGGATTCTCAAAACTGAAACGTCTACCTTTCTGTGGGGAATCACCATGGGTATAACATACTACAATTTCAGAATGATATCTGAATTCGTTTGGGAGGAGTAGTCTTTTTCGTGAAAGTTTACGGACGGACAGACGGACGGACGGACGGACGGACAGACGGACGGACAGACGGACGACGGACGAAGCGCCATGACATAAGCTCACATTTTCTTTGTAAAGGTGAGCTAAAAAACTTAAATAAAATGTATGCATGTATTTTGTATGTATGTATGTATTGTGTATGCATGTATGTATGCATGTATGCATGTATGCATGTATGCATGTATGCATGTATGCATGTATGTATGTATGTATGTATGTATGTATGTATGTATGTATGTATGTATGTATGCATGTATTTTGAGCCAGCTATATGTAACATTATTATATTCGGGATCGCACTTTCTTACAATGTTACATTTGTTTACTATCTAAATGGCATTTTTCTCTAACTGCTATATGTAATCACCATACTACATCATTACATGTTGCATCATTGATCCCTGATGTGTGTAATACCGCTGATAGTTATTCACAGCAGGATGCGTGTTATCAATTAAGTACTTTCTCAGTTACACATAAATCTAGAAGAGCCCACTTGGGACTGTCATTCCGATTAATCAGTCACGTTTGAGAGTTATCTCAGATCATCATGTGAAAAAAGTAAGACTTGAAACACTTTTTCAAACGTTTAGAACGAAACAGGATTATTTTAACATCAAACGGAAGCATTCGAAAGGGACCCAAGATGGGCCTACCTTGTCACGAGTGAAAGATCAACACTCACCGCCATCCCGCGAGCTCCGTCATGGAATGTTATATCTACCAGATAAGTTGTTCAGTCAATATGTGCATTAACTGAACATGCGGGACGGCTGTATACCATTCACTCCCATAGCAGACTTAGGTCGAAATGACATGGGAATCCACTGATGTATCTAATCATCATACTCATCCATAGCAGCCGACAAACGTTGTTGAAGCAGACGTGCGCATGCGCAGTTTCATTGGTCAGTCGTCTGCTCTCGCTTGTAGATTATAGCATATTTTCTATCAGGACGTAGTAGGATTGGAAAGGGCGTATGATAGTGATTTGACAAGACTTACTTAGTAACAAATATATGTGTCTATCCAGTGAACGATATTACCTATAAACCAACTGTGATAAAGGATAAAGATATTTATTGTCATTCAAGATAAGGAAGAACAAACACAGCACAAATATATTATAAGCTAATACGAGCAGTGATGTTACATGTCAAGTGGACTATTAGTACATGTTTTATACTTTTATACGTTAATTTAAATGGCGCAACAAATGTCGACCTCAAACCTATATTTCATAAAAGGGGTGGTTTATATGATATTATCAACCTCCAGTGATGTCACTCTAGTGTTCTCCCGGGACACTATTTTTCGTACTTTCTCTCCGGTCTGATTACGTCCCTCTTTTAACAAAGGTCAGAGTTTGAGTGAATTGATATTCTATATCATTACAATTATCTTTTGGGAAACTTAACGCTAATATTACTTATTTTTCATTCCAAACAATAAATCTATGGATTTTGAGTGGATTTTTAAGTGAAAATCGTGCGAGTCAATGTACCACTGAAGTAATGCTGGTTGTACGTGCATCACATACCAAGGGTGACGCGGCTGTGTTCGCGCGATACGTTTCACAGCCGAAACCATATTGGATCAACTCTCCATAACACCATTTTTTACCTTATATTCTAGTACAAAATTGCTTACCAACTGTCTCTGTCGGTTTATAAGTAAGATAAAACATGACCAGTGGGCATTATTGAAAAGAATGACCTCCGGCGTGTGGGAATTACCCGCATGCATCGGGCATACTTTTCAATAATGTGGTCATGTTTTTTCCTACACTGAAACACGTATGTCTAATAACTTCGAGCTTGCTTGTTCTACGCGATACTAATATGTGCATTTCGCAAACAAATATGATGTCATAATCAAAACATTCAGGGACTATTTTAAAAGGAACACACATCACGTTTAAAATAATGCGCGGTTTTCGATGACTGTGAATGTTCAAATTCGATAATGTCGATTCCAAAATGCAATCCTAAGGTTACAGTGTAGACAAACCAAACGTTATTGATTCGATAAATCAAACGTTACTGAGTAGATAAGCCAAACGTAATGAGTAGGCAATCAAAAGAGCACTGAGTTCGCAATCCAAACGTTACTGAGTAGACAATCAAAACGTTAATGAGTAGGCACTTGAAACGTTATTTAGTAGGCAAGCCAAACGTTTCTGAGTAGGCAATGCAAACGTTAATTACTGGGTAATTCAAACGTTAATGAGTAGACAATCAAACCATTATCGAGAAGGCAATACAAACATTATCGAGTAGACACTTCAAACTTTACTGAGAAGGAAATCTAAACATTATCGAATAGGCAATCCAAACATTATTGAGTAGGCAATCCAAACATTATTTGGTAAGGCAATCCAAACGTTACTAGTAGGCAATTCAAACATTATCGAGTAGGCAATCCAAACTTTACTGAGAAGGCAATCCAAACTTTACTGAGTAGGCAATCCAAACATTATTGAGTAGGCAATCCAAACATTAATGAGTAGGCAATCCAAACATTATCGAGTAGACAATTCAAACATTATCGAGTAGGCAATCCAAACTTTACTGAGTAGGCAATCCAAACATTATTGAGTAGGCAATCCAAACATTAATGAGTAGGCAATCCAAACATTATCGAGTAAGCAATCCAAACATTTTCGAGTAGGCAATCCAAACATTATTGAGTAGACAATCCAAACATTATCGAGTAGACAATCCAAACATTATTGAGTAGGCAATGCAAACATTATTGAGTAGGCTATCCAAACGTTACTGATTAGAAAATGCAAACACTGTTGAGTAGGCAATCCAAACGTTACTGAGTAGGCATTCAAGAAGTTACAGAGTGTGAATTAAACAGATGTGTGCTGATATTCACCGTAGTTGTAATAGAAATTAATACGAATCAAGCAAAAACTGCTTACGGCTATATATTGTGTACACTCATAAATTACTTGCGTTTATCGGCTCCTTTGATTGACCGATTGATTGATAAAGTATTAATCAATTAATTGAATTATTGTATTTCATTGTTACCTATTATTTTCAAATATCATGTAGATGTATCATGCACATACAAATAACCAGTGATAAATGTTGATTTCTTCAAAACACGAAATATATCTTGTTGGCATCATATATCTATTTACGTAATCCTCAAATTAAAACACTGATTCTCTTTTCTAATCGTTTAATTATTCTCACTTAATTATTCTGGAATTATGTATCTATTTAAGACATTATTTAAAGATTAAAACACCAATTCTCTAATAGAAAGTATATAAACTCTCATCGGCAGTATGTATCTATTTAAGTTATCCTTTGATTGAAACGGTGGTTCTTTATTCTAAAAGTATTCTAAATCTCGTCAGCAGTATGTGTATATTTAAGTTATCCTTAGAATAAAACAGCAGTTATCTATTCTAAACTTATTCTAAATCTCGTCAGCAGTATGTGTATATTTCAGTTATCCTTAGAATAAAACGGTAGTTATCTATTCTAAAGTTATCCTTAATCTCGTTAGCATCATTTATCTATTTAATCAAAAAGAGAATCCATCCTAATATGACTGATTTACTATGAAAATTATTGCCTCTTGGTGCACCAGAACAACTACACATTTTCAGCCAATCGTAATTCACGTTACGTAAACTGTGGCAGTGACCGTGGAATTAGACGCTCTGATTGGTCTATTTCTACCGGGCTCCAACTCACGAAGTGGTTATTTCCGTGCAACACGCTCAATTGTCTGGTTACTTATTTGTACGGGATTCTATTCCTGGATGTTTGTAAACATTTAACAAGAAATGTTTCAAACACGTGTCGTTGGCTTTTGCTGATTTACTAATTTTTCAAGTTCAAACCTAGAAATGCTTACATAAAAATATCAATTCAAGCACGTCACTGATTCTATTTATAGCATGTTCGACAAACCGATATACATGAAAGTATTTTGTAAATAAGAACTGAATATATTAAATTAGAACTGTGTTTGTATCTTGCTTATAAAAAAGACGTTTATCTCGTTTTAAAATCATGTACATCTCATCGAGTGCATTCTCTCCCCACAGAGGTAGATCAAGTTATAAAATTCTGATATTACCTCTGTTTGAATACGCCAACTTTGTGAGCAAGAAAGGAGAGGCCTGATTGGATGAAATCAAGGTTAGTTGTGTTGTGTTCCAATAGAGCTCTCCATTCAAGTTCAATTCAATCCTTACGACAAAAAAAGATATTTATACATAAAAATTGATAGATTTCTCCACTTTGATTTTGTAATGTTGAAATAGAACCGATTTATCATTTACTTAATGATTGTTTAATTGTTAAAAGACTGTGGCAAGATTTACTTAAATGAAAGCAGACCATGGCCAGATACTTGTTTACGAATAAATACGAAAACAATAATTCTTGGATTTAAAAAAAGAAGACATAACGTTCTCAATTTGATTTTAACACTGACAGAAGAATATTAATACTCAGAAAAAAATTCAAATATATAGCCTTCCCTTGCTGGACTCAAACCGAAATAAATAATAACCATTTACATAAATCCAACGCCTACTCGCAGTGTAAATATGATTCATTTATCTCATTTTGGTAATCTTGCTACAATATATTATACATGTAGATACAATTTTCGTAATAAATTTTTATACCATTCAATGTTTTACTGGTGAAATGAAAGACCGCTGTACCCATGAAAAAGAATTAAAGTGATTAAAAAAAGAAGTACGTTTTGCAATCAGAGACGGTTTTCAAATGTTAAAATTTTTGCTACTGGGTAATGGCAAAGGCCTCGTGACGAACCACCCTTTCTATGCGATAAGTGTTTTCATTGGCTGATATTTGTCTAATTGGCTGTAGCGCATCACATTCTCTACCCCACAGAGGCAGATCAAGTCATGAAATGTTGATACAGCCTCTGTGATATTACGCCGAGTTTATGGGATAGAATGGGAGATGCCTGATTGAAGGCAATCACATTTAGTTGTTAAATCAGCGACGCTTTTCGTAAATCATCATTTTGGCTACTGAATCATGACAAAGGCATTGTGATACGAACCACCCTTTCCATGGGAGAAGTGTAGTCATTTGATAAGGAAATTCAAATGGATTGTGGTGCAATGTTTTGGCCAGGGAAAACTGCCGGAAACCACGAATTTCGGCGTAGTAGAACAGAGGCTGAATCAATATTTCACGACTTGATCTGCCTCTGTGTGCCGCTAAGGGAAAATGTTGGGAAACCAGGTATTTGGTCTAATCCGAAAAAGGTTGTAAGAACATTTTATGATTTGATCTTCCTCTTTTTGTAGAGAATTATCGAGTGAAGAAAGTTATATTTTATAGAATAAAAATATCGAGGAATTTACGATATACGGGCATTAACATGTTAACGTTACTCAACATAAAAATGATAAAATTACAAAGTAACAATTAAGTGCACGTTCTTATCATTCGAATCTGATAAAATTCAAGACACATTTTCTTAAGAAAATAAAGTGAAATAATGAAGGAAACCATTCTCAAGACTTTTTAAATCATAATATTTTTTTAAATGGATCAAGGATCGTATTCAACATATATCGCCGCTAAAGGGGCTCTCTGATTGAACCTACCAAAATCAGTTCAACTTTTTCAAATGACTGTTATGCACCTAATAATGGTATATATAATGCAGTTTCGCGTTTTACCTGTCACCTTTTAACTATAGACACACTGGTTGAGTAATCAGACGTTTCACCACTGAAGAAAATGCATTTTGCAGAAACTGATAATCAAGTTGAAGAAATAAATCCAAAATATGCTAAAGTGCCGTTTAACAGTAAGTAAGATTTTGAATGACACATTCCTTTTTCATACTTCTAAGACTATCTAACAAGATTGTCAACAATTTCAATCATAAGCGAATATTTTATCTTAGATTGATCTGTCTAAATGTAGTGAAAAGGAAAAAAGGAATTTTAATATCGGACACCATTTGATTTTTTCGTGATCCTACATCAATGCAGCTAGAGCATGTAATTAATTTGCAAACACATTTTAAAAAACAAGACATTTGCATTAATATCAACAGGCAGGTAGACAAACAGCCCGATTGCAGCTGATTATTGATGCAAATCACCTTACAATATACACAGGTCAGACTTTGACACTCGAGTCACTAACATGGAACTGACTGAGTGGTGTTCAGTTATCGAGAAGAACTGACTGTAACTAATTAGAATAGATTAAACCATTAAACGACTTGGTAGCGTGGAAATATAAATATATCACCTTAAAGGGACAGTAGCACGTTTTTTTTGAAAATGTTATAGCTCAAATTTTTCACTCATAATTGAAAGTTAATGTTAAAAGTATTACTTTGTCAGTGTCCAAAATCACATCACACAAGCCAATCATCCATAGTCAGAAGACAAAGTATGAAGATTCACATAAAATCCATTGGCGGCCATTTTGTGTGAACACCTTTAATTCATTTTACGTAAGAAAAAGGAATCGCATGGCTAAACTTTACGTCATAAATTTGAATTATTATTGATCCATTTAGTTTGAATACATTGTCTTTCAATTGAAACCATTAATTTTCATTTTCCTGACATCACCTTATATTCCCCCTAAAAACGTGCTACTGCCCCTTTAAAGGTACACAATCTTGATATTTTTTTTAATCGAAAACCGGATGTTTGACTGTTACAATTGTCAAACGTAATAATTACATTTCTAAAATGAATAAAAGAAAGAAACGATACTGTTTAAAGGGGATTATATCTATCTTTCGTTTACACATCCTCGATAATCCAGAGTCAACGTTCCGATAATTCTCCTCTATAGTGGAGAATTGACCCCGGATTATCGAGGATGTCGTTTACATGGCATGCGTGATTTCGACTTCGGCACGCGCATACTAACACTTTATACTTATTGACATTTGGATAAATATGTGAGTTGTTTTGAGTTCATGGCATGATATTTTGGACATGTATGGAAGTCAGAGTCAAATACCATAACCATTTATACAACATTTAAGAGAGATAGCCAATGTAACATTTATCATAAACAATTTGGCAACAAGAGAAATGACATGTCAAACATAGTCTGGTTACATATGTAGGACAGTAAGAGTTCTCTAACTTGTTTACAATTTTGGTAGCTCGTTATCGACATATATACATGTACATATAGTTGGGCTCTAAAAACACGTCAATATCAAAGAGAAAATCATCAAAAGCTCTAATAAAAAGTCAATATGTGGTTGTTACTTAGCCATCAGAAGAAAGAAAGAAACTTTATTCACTCAAGGCTACAAAGTAGCATGGTGGGGTTCACAGGAGTTTGCATAGTAATAAATGTGAACAATATACACACAGATATGCTGATATAAACGGGTAATACAACTCTAATTTGTTAATCTAAATTTTTACAATGTACGTGGTGACAGAATATAGACAGTGTGATTAGATAAGAAACATTCTTTGTTTGGAAAATAGTATTCATTTTTTACATAGAAGGCTTTGTAATAAAGTTTTTTTCTGGTATTGTCAAAGTATTGACAATTGAATATATAATGATACTCGTCTCCTATAATTTCACAGTTGCTGTGACAACGGACGTGTATCCCGTGCAAATTGGTTTGCAGGTTTGTTTAATCTCGCATCTCTTAATGTATGGCAAATATGCTGATTTTTGCGGATTATTATATATGTTATGCATCACTAGGCCTTGTTGTGAACAAAATTTATTATTTCAACACATGTAGCAGTTCAACTTCTTTCCGAGGAACATAAAAATGCACGCCAAAACCATGTTTTTCTTTATCCAAGAGGCTTTAAAGGGGCAGTAGCACGTTTTTAGGGGGAATATAAGGTGATGTCAGGAAAATGAAAATTAACGGTTCCAATTGAAAGAAAATGTATTGCAACTTAATGAAGCAGCAATAATTCAAATATATAACGTAATGTTTATAATTAGCCATGCGATTCCTTTTTCTTACACAAAATGAATTAAAGGTGTTCACATAAAATGGCCGCCAATGGATTTTATGTGAATCTTCATACTTTGTCATCTGATTATGGATGATTGGTTTGTGTAATGAGATTTTTCACACTGTCAGAATAATACATTTAGCATTAACTTACAATTATCAGTGGAAAATTTAAAATACAAAATTATCAAAAAACGTGCTACTGCCCCTTTAATGTATGGCAAATATGCTGAATTTTGCAGATTATTATATATGTTATGCATCACTAGGCCTGTTGTGAACCAAATTTATTATTTCAACACATGTAGCAGTTCAACTTCTTCCTTGAGGAACATACAAATGCACGCCAAAACCATGTTTTTCTTTATCCAAGAGGCTTTAATGTATGACCTACGATTCCTATTTAAGTGGTGAACAGTTTTTAGTAAAAACCATATTTGTTCTTTCAAAATAAGAACATTGTGAATTGCGTCTACCGAATGGAAGTTCGTACAGAGCTTTCTAGTTCATAGATTCTGTTAGTATATAGCGAATAGTAGGTAAAGAACAAAATTATATCAGTAAAGTGAAACCAAAATCATAACATGATTTTTCTTGGGAGGGGGGGGGGGGGGGGCATTTTCAGTCGCAGCGTTGTTCCTTGAGCGTAGCTGTTGAAAATAACATTGAACTCACGTGATTTCTTTTTATAAGTCGTCAATAGGTAAAAACTCGTCAATAGTAAACCGGGACGTGTGTTGCGAGGTTCACGTGCAAGTTGTGCTTTAACTCAAACCGGTTTCGATTTTGGTTAAAGTAGAATAAACTCCTCAAACTCGTTATTAGTTGTGCACGGGGTTGCAATAAAGAAGTTGACTATCCATAAGAACTTGGTCTTCTTCGATATCAAAATATTATCTATATTGATACACAACGCTACAGTATAAGTGAAGCAACGTCATGAGCTTATTTTAATGAGATTGTAGATACGCATCCTGAGACCATAACTTGAACCTACGTTTGTGCTCATAATATACTGAAACAGATAAACCTAAACTCGTAATTGAGGCAATAGTCCTTCTTGAAATGATATCACCATTGACATTTAGCATTAATATGAAAAAAATAAGCACAGGATAAAAAGAATAATCAAACATAACGTAAACCAAACAATAGTCAAATACAAATACGATGTAGATGCCTATTTATATAGATATTTTATCTACATCGTATTTGTACTTGATTATTGTTTGATTTAACATTATATTTGATTATTCTCAATTTCCTTTTTATGTAATTTTTTTTTAACGAATGTAGGTTTTCAAATTAACCATAAAAAGTTATTTTAAAACTCTCAGAAAACTGACTTATTTTACAAAAAATTACAGGAAAATTAACACTGGGTGAAATGAAGATATTTATTACCTTTACAAGATATTTATTTTTTTGTAAATATCATCTTTACAAGATATTTATTTCTTTGTAAATATCATCTTTAATCCTTTGTAAATATTTGTAAATATTTTGTAAATATTTGTAAATATTTGTAAATATTTGTAAATTTTTGTAAATATTTGTAAATATCATCTTTAATCTGTAATGTAGACTTTGAAAGTAAAAAAATTGGTAAATGTTGACTTTGAAAGAAATATTTGCTGAAATGTTGACTTTGGATAGAAATAATTTGTTAAAGGATGACTTTGGAAAGAACTAATTTGTGAAATGATATCTTTGAAATAAATAATTTGATGAAATGTTGATTTTGAAAAGAAATTAAGTTAAAATATTGACTTTGAAAGGTATTAATTTGAAGAAATGTTGGCTTTGGAAATTAATGATTTGATGAAATGTTTACTTTCAAAAGTAATAATTTGGTGAAATGATGACTTTGAAAAGAAACAATTAGTGAAATGATGACTTTGAAAAGTAATATGTTTGGTGAAGTGTTGACTTTGAAAAGTGATAATTGGTAAAATGTTAACTTTAAAAAGAAAAAATTTGATGAAATTTTTACTTTTAATATCAACAATTTCATCAAATGGTAACTTTGAAAAGTACAAATTTTATGAGATGTTGACTTTCAAAAGTGATGATTTCATGAAATGTTGACTTTGAAAAGAAATACAAGATGAATTTGTTGTGTTTGAAGAGAAATATAATTCTTCGAAATGTTGGCTTTCAAAAGAGATAATTTGTTTAAATGATGACTCTGAATAGGAATAATTTGGTGAAATTATGACTTGAAGAGGAATCATTTGATGAAATGATAAATTTGAAGAGAAATAATTAGTGAAATGATGACATTGGAAACTAATAGGTTGGTGAAATAGTGAAAAAATGCTTTGAAAAGTAAGAATTTGATGAAATGTTGAATTTGAAAAGAAATAATTGGTGAAATGATGACTTTGAAAGGAAATGATTTGATGAAATAGTGACTTTGAAAAGTGATTATTTTATTAGATGTTTACTTTGAAACGTGAACATTTTATAAGATGTTGACTTTGAAAAGAAGTAATTTGGTTAAATGATGACTTTGAAGAGGAATAATTTGGAAAAATTATGATTTGAAGAGGAAGAATTAGTGAAATGATGACTTTGGGAACTTATATGTTTTGTTAAATGTTGACTTTGGAAAGTAATAATGAATGATATGAAAACTTTGAAAAGTAATAATTTGATGCCATTTCGACTTAAAACAAGAAATATTTTGTGAAATTTGTGAAATGATGACTTAGAAAAGATGTAATTTGATAATTTCCTTATTTTAACTAATATGAATAATAAATACAGTGTTGAAAAATGAAAACAGCTTGTTGGAAATTATTCCACTCATTAGGTTGTAGCTTAACGAATACACTTGCTAAATAACTCATTAGTAAAGGTGTTGATTGTCTATTGAGTGACAATGCTGTTACATAATCAGTTCGATGTATTCATTACGCATTTAATGGGTGTTAATTTTTCAGATGGAATATTAACTTTTAAGGAAAATTTGATAATTTCAAATGTTGACCTTTTGTAAAACATAGACTTATAAAATCCATTGTGTTGTTGAATGAAGATTTGTAATGGTGATTTCGTTGAAACAATTTTTTATGGAAAATTAATCATGAGATACTGGAAATGTTTACTGTTGTCTTTAGTTTGTGGAATATTTTCTCACCTGTTGGAATATCTCATTAATTAAGATGTTGATTGTGTATTGAATGGCAATGCCGTTAGCTCATGCTTGATATGCTTCATGGCTCAACGCCTGGATCAACTCTCAGCGTAAAAGCCTACCCTAGCACTGTTCATTGGGATCGACCATCTTGTATGCCGGGCAAATGTTGTTTTATGTATATGGTGCTAATTTTTATGTATACGACATGTCAACATTTGCGTGACACAATAATAAAATAATTAAAAACATATCTCATTGCAGTTTTTAATTTCCTGTCGGCGAGGTGTCCATCATTAGTTTCTTGACGGATACATAAAACACCTTATACTGCAATAGATCTTTAAAACTTGTTTTAGTCTAAATGTGTTTAAACGTTAAATATATAGTAGGTATTAGAAATTGTCAATTTCAATTCAATTCAATTCTTTATTAGCCTTAAGTTACACAACTTATCGGCGGTTACATAAAGTGATACAAAAAGGGATACAGGTGGACGGTGATTGCAGCGTAGATACATATGGAGAATGTACATTGTTATTTTAAGTACTAACTAACTAAGTAGTAACAAATGAATTAAGATGGTAAAGTTGATACGGCGCCGGATACCCCACCGGATCCTCACCCAGGCATAAGAGTAGACAATAATGAACGAATGAAAGGTTTTTCGTCATTTGGTGCATTCTCTACCTGATGTAGACCTATTGTTAGAAAAACCAAGTATTAAATAAGTAAAAATCCTTATTTGCCACACACACAAAAAATGAGGAGATAAATCCTAATTTCGTAAATAATGATTCTATTGAAATGTTGACTTTGAAAGCAATTAGGTTCAGTTGAATATTAACTTATTGTTTATGTAATTGTTAATCATAGTAAGGGTATTGATTCTGTGTTGTTTAAAATTAGTGATCAGCAAGATATACTGTAGTACTTGTCTTTGTCTGGGTGACATATTCACATTGATAGTATATTACACTATATCATGTTACCATGTACATCATGGTGTCACTGATATTTTGATTATGAAAGACATACTGCTTCATGTGTAAAATTTACCAATTCAAATTCAACAATATAATGTTGAGGCCACTTTGTCCCGTCAAAGGGATATCAATGCTTTTAGCATCAATCTATAGTCTGCTCTGACTCCAATACCTGTTTTGTTAAGTTTAACGACATTCAATCAATATATAAGATGATAATACATGAATATACAAACAATTTAATGTAACTACTTGACAATCAAGCTTGGAGAGTTTTAATCAATGTTTATCTTGGAGAAGTTAACGCTCAGACAAAGTGAAAATTTGAAATTCTGACTTTCAAATATAATTGAATTTGGTGTACATTATTGGCTCTGAAGCTGTCATATTATTCAAAGGTTATTTCCAAAGTATAGCCCGAATGAAAAAGGGCTATTTTGAGGGTTTATAATTTTGATGAAGTGTTTACTTTGAAGTATAGTTTGATGTTGTTGACATGCTAGTTCAGAAAAAAAAAATTATTTGTGAACGTTTAATCTATTTTTATTATCTATTTTTATTATGTAACCAGCGAGTGCAAGTTGAATAGATATCATTGTCTTTCAGTTTGTCTGTATTACAATTGTTGTGATAACTACTTTGTGAACATATTGATGATGTATTTTTTAAAGTTCAGCTTCATGGGCAAACGTATTGAGTAATTTTCATTTCATGACTGCATATTTTTGAGAAAAATATTCTCAATGAGACTTTTTATTTGCAATGTTTCTGAAAGAAAGTTTACTTTGGATTATTTTATTTTGTAAATATGTAGCGTCAAAAACATTTTGACCTTGATAGACATATTCATTATTGTGTAAAATCTACCAATTCAAATGTTACCATATACTATTTTAGGCCCCTTCGTCCTGTTCAAGGGCAATCAATGCTATTTGCATCAATATATCATCTGCTACATGCTTTGACTCCGATACCCTCCTCGTTAAGTTAAACGACATTCAATTAACAATAATCTCAGATGACTATACCTGAATATACAAACAATCAACAAGCAACTACCCGACAATTAAGCTTGGCGAGTTTTCACTAAATGTATATCTTGGATTATAGAGTAACAATTATCAATCTATCGACTGCTACCTGCTCTGACTCCAATACCCTCCTCGCTAAGTTAAACGACATTCAATTAACATAAAGCTCACACGACTATACCTGAATATACAAACACTTAACAAGCAAGTACACGACAATTAAGCTTGGCGAGTTTTCACTAAATGACCTAGAGTTACGCCCCTTGATAAGGTAAAACGTGTTTTACTGAACTCCGATTGTTGATGAAAAAATCCGAAGATATTACAAGCATCCGACCATAAACACAAGTAAAATTGATATTAGATGATAATATAGACTGTATACAATTAATAGAACTGAAATTTGTGTGAAATTTGGAAGAAAATAGACATTATTGAGACTTTTGAAAATAGCCCAGAAAATGTCTATATCTTTCATGGACGCCACTGACTACGTAGACGCTGTCATGTCGCAGAAGAAAATAGTAACAACTGACGATGTAACATGTGAACCTAGCGCAGCTAAGAAGCAGAAAAAGTTGCCCGAAGATGAAGAAAATATCAACTGTGCTGATGGACAAATATCGAACACAGTCATATTGGCGGCCATTACCGACATGCAGAAAAGATTCACACAACAGTTGAGCAACTCGGTGAGTGATATAGAAACTAGAGTAACCAATAACTTAACCGCAGCATTTCAAGCAGAAACAAATGCAATGAGAAAAGAATTCGAAACACAAGTACAGATGTTAACCGACAAAATGAAGAGGATGGAAGGAGTAGTAATTCACGAACAGGAGAAGAATGAGAAAACTCAACATGACCTAAAGAAACGTGTCTCTGACGTGGAATCGCAGATATCAAGTGTGAAAGGTAAATCATGTGACTTAGATCCGTGTGTTGTTATCAGAAATTTACCTGTATCAAACCGTGAAAAGGACGATACAAACGTTATATGTAACAGAGTGAATCAGGTTATTCGTGATGGACTAAAGTTAAACGACGTGAGAGCGGTGAAGGCATCACGGAAGACCCGAAGTGATGGTAAACCAGGTGTTGTCATGGTCACATTGGAGACAACTGAACAGAAGAAGAAACTTCTACAGAACAAGAAATCTCTAAGGAACAGCAAGGACTATTCACGAGTGTATGTTGATAATGCACTCACCCCAGAGGAACTCATATCTAGGTCTAACATTCAGACAATCATCAAGGAAGTTGGAAAGTCTAACAATCTACGATTCCATGGTAAGAGACTAGTTGTATCGAAGGGGAAGGAATAGGAATATCTGCGGTGTGGTTTTTGGAATACCGGTGGTTGGTCCCAGAGGAAATCTGCAAACCGTAAGTTTCGACAAGAAGTAATTTCTCATCTCGACTATGATGTTTTTGGAATATGCGAGACGTTTTTACAAAATAATTCTACCATATCATTGGATGGATATACCTGGTATGGAAATAATCGGAAAAACAAACACAAACGTGCCAAACGCGGATCAGGGGGCGTAGGTGCCCTTTTAAAGAACTCACTTTTTAACGACTTTTTAATTGATATTATTGACAGGGAAGATGAAGATATGATGTGGATAAAACTGACATCTCGCTGTGATTCTAATTTTAAGATTGTTTTGTGCGTCTGCTACCTCCCTCCTTCATGCTCGACCAGGGCTAACGATGCAGATGGGTTCTTTAATAAATTGTTGGAAAAACTGTATTTATATCAAAATGAAGGAATATTGTGTTTATGTGGTGACTTTAACGCCAGGATAGGTGAGGAAAGTGATTATATCGAAGGTGTGGACTCTATACCGGAAAGAGAGGTGATCGATTACAGGACAAATTCACACGGTAATATTTTTATTGATTTCCTTGTGAATGGGAACCTCTGTATGTTAAACGGTAGACTTGGTAAACAGGACTTTACGTACGTCAAAAATGGTGCTTCGGTGGTTGACTACGTGATTACCTCACACGAACATCTATGCAAGTTCACTGACTTCCAAGTTTACAGAATGTCTGCACTGGTTGACGGAGCAGATCTACCGGAATCTACACCAGACCATTCAATCCTGGCATGGGAAATACAACTACCATATCATCACAGCACACACAACGGTGAAAGTTCAACAGTTACTGAAGAGCCTATTAAAGGATATAACAGAAGTAAGATTACAGAATCATTTTTACAATCTGAATTGAACACTCTGACGGTTACTGACGCCATACAGAAGATTGAATTTCAATTATCAACAATGAAGAACATTAACTCTGCATATAGTGAATTCGTTGATTTCATACATAGTGAACTAGATAAAGTTGCGCCAATTACCAGGAAACGGTGTGAAGGTGGGAAGAAGTCAAAGTCACATTACAAACCCTACTGGTGTAATGATCTTCAAACTCAGTGGGACAAGGTGTGTGTCACTGAACGAGAATGGCTTAAATGTAAATCACCTATTAGAAGACGAACATTGAGAACAGTGTATATTGCTGAACGGAAGATGTTTGACAAACTTCTCCGTAAACATAAACGTGCATATCAACGGCATGAACAACAGAAACTGCTGAACAAGCACAACAGTGATTCACGTTCCTTCTGGAAGACAATAGGCAAAATCGGCATAGCAGATGAACGAGATGGTACTATTCCCTGGGAAGTGGTCGACGGTGAAGTGATTTCGTGTGGTAAAAGTGCAGTGTTAGACAGGTGGAAACGGGATTATTCCTCATTGTTTACACACAATGACCTAGGTGACCCTGACACGGCGGCTCACGTGACCGGTTGTGTTTCACCCGACACTAGTGACCTAGATATGCCTATTTCACGCGCGGAAATTACGCGTGCAGTTGCACGTGGGAAACGTGGAAAAGCTGTAGGCCCGGACTTACTCCCTGCTGAAGCGTTGAAGAACGACACCTGTGTTGACATTCTTTACCGTATGTTTACATTTTGCTTTGATAACAGCACATGCCCGGATATATGGTGTAACAGTATTATTAATCCTATTCGTAAAGCAGATAATGACCCACGTGATCCTTTAGGTTATCGGGGTATTTCACTTACTTCTGTTCCATGTAAACTTTATTCTGATATTCTCAATGTTCGTCTTACTAATTGGCTGGAGAGCAACAACATGCTAGCCGATGAACAGAACGGCTTTCGTGCGGGTAGAAGCACACAAGAACATATTTATAGCTTATATTCTGTTATTCATAATAGGAAACTTTCTAAGCAATCAACGTATGTCTGCTACATCGATATGTTAAAGGCATTTGATAAAGTAAATCGTAATTGTTTATGGTATAAATTACGTATGCTTGGGGTTGATGGTAAATTTCTGTTTGCTATTCAGGCTATGTATGAAAATAATGTTGCCCGTGTCCGTGTAAATAATAGTTTCACTGATGTTTTTGATGTTACCTCTGGTGTGCGTCAGGGATGTACTTTGTCACCCACACTTTTTTCTGTTTACATTAATGACTTGGTTGATGAAATTAATAATCTAGGTTGTGGCGTGCGCATTGATGAAACAATGCTGAGCATTTTGTTATATGCTGACGATATTGCCTTGTTAGCTCCTGATGAGCACTCCTTACAACGTATGCTAGACTGTGTATCAAACTGGTGTGAACGTTGGCGTTTGTTTGTCAATAGTAGTAAAACTAAAATTGTTCATTATCGTCCTGCTTCTTTCAAACAATCTAAGTTTGTATTTAGTATTGGCAGCACAACCATTTGTTATACACATGCTTATAAATATCTCGGTGTTTGGCTCCAGGAACATTTAGATTTACATTACACTGCCAAAGAAATTGCTAAGTCTGCTAGTCGTGCATTGGGTGTTGTGATATGTAAATTTAAATCTGTTGGTGGTTTTGATTACAGTGTTTTTAATACACTTTATGATAATTTGGTCCAGCCCATATTGTCTTATGGTTCAGCAATTTGGGGCACTAAGGAATTCAGTTGTATAAATGCTGTACAAAATCGTGCCTGTAGATTTTTTCTTGGTGTTTGTAATAAGACCCCAAACCTAGCAGTTAGAGGGGATATGGGTTGGACTTTACCATTCACAAAGCACAAAATTGAAATTTTACGTTTTTGGCGTAAGTTGCATTCAGCAACCCCCAGTTTAATACCCAATGCCATTAGCAAATGGTCTGTTAAATTTAAAAAATCATGGTATAACAACACAGCAACATTGTTTAATTCATTACAGTTACCTATTCCAAACCTTTATGACATATCTTCTCAGGATTTTAGTACTGCAAAATCTTTTTTGTTGTCATTGGATTTTAATTATTGGCTTGACAATCTTTGGAATGATAGAAGGCTAATCAACGGCAATAAACTTCGCACTTATCGTCTTTTTAAGAACACATTATCGGCGGAAAAATATCTTACTACTTTACCCAACAGGTCTCAACGCAGTATCTTTAGTAAATTTCGCAGTGGCACTTTACCGTTACAAATAGAATTAGGCAGATTTTCTCGCCCTGTAATTCCTTTAGAAGAACGTATATGTAAATTTTGCAATAACCACAGTGTAGAGGACGAAGTTCACTTTCTAGTCTGTTGTAACTTATATTCAGATTTAAGGTATGAGTTATGGCATTCTGTATCTGTTTCAGACCCCTCATTCCTCTGGTTATCACCAGTAGCCCAACTAATATATTTAATGCAAAATCAAGAGTATCACAATCCACTTGCCGCACTTCTCCAAAAAATGTATTTACGGCGTATGTCATTTTTATAAGCCATTTATTAATATTTAAGCATATGAAACATATCTTAACTTATTTTAATATATATTTTAACGCGGAAGCGTTTTTAGAGAATTAGTGTCTCATAGGCCATTACTGGCCGGACAGCATACATTTTATTTGTTGTGATATATATATGTGATTGTGTGTTGCTTGTATGCAGTGTGACACTTTAATAAAATACATTTCTTCTTCTTCTTCTTCTTCTTCTTCACTAAATGTATATCTTGGGGTTTAGAGTAAAAATAAATACTCATACAAAATGAAAATATGAGTTCTGACTTTCAAATATATTTGAAATTAGGAAGTTGTTGACACTGAAGTTGTTATATTGTTCACAAGTGATTTCCAAAGTAGATGCATCATAATTATTGGCTATATTGAGAGATGATACTTTTGATGAAATGGTTACTTTGAAATAAAGTTGATGTGGTTGACATGCTAATTTTGAAAAATATCTTGTTATATACGAATGCTTGTAAATATATCCTAAATCTGTTTACACGTGATGGGCGTGTTCTATATTTCTGGTGAGCAAGTCCTGTAACTTTACAGCTTAAACAGATTGACTTATTGTAGTTATATCTATATCCTTTTGTCCCTGTATGAATTCTGTATATGATGTAAAATATGTATTTTGTATTAGTAATGTCAGATTCGAGATGGTGTGAGACATTCAATAAAAGATAAAAACAAAATTTTGCTCTAATTGACCTATTGAAATGTTATTGAACCCACACACATCTTATTAAACCTTTTATGTAGAATGTCACATTATTACATACTCAACTTAAAAGGGAACCTTTATGATACATTAATTTTACGTACTTAAATCTCTACTTTGAAAAATAACTTCAGAATGCAAAAACAACATTCCACCTTCACATGACAGAATAACAGATGCAAAGAGGATATTGTGCAAAAACGCAAATATTAAGTAAAAAAAGCAAACTGTGGGCATGGAATAGACGGTGTTTCAATGGGTATTGAACAGGGCTGTGGCTACATGAAGACTTTTGTCCGATGAAAGCATATGCACGTGTTTGTTCTACGATTGCTATGCTTCAATCAGTGGCGTGCATCTTGAGACAGTGTTATTTCAAGGTCAATCTATTATGATAGTGATTTAATTTTTAGAGCCTGATTAGATATTTATTCGCGGGAGAATCAAACCCGTAGTAAAATCTAGATTCGACTTTTATTGATGATTGGTCAAAAGACACTGAATTCATTTGATGACGATGTGGTAAATACATCAAACTACATCACCGAAGTTACCTCATTGCAATACAAGTAGAAGCGATAAGACAAGAGGTGCTTTCAAGCGACTTATATATGTGAACTTTCTTATTGAGAGATATGTGGCCCTCACGAGGAGGATCACCCTAATTTGACACATATATTTCGGAGGTAATGAGTAAATTAATGAATATTGACGGATGCATTGTTATTATTTGTTCATTCAGAAAAAGTCATCTAAGACTATGTTAACTGCATGTTGTTTAGGTATTGGAGAAAGAGAGGGTGAATAACAATCCATAGATTGATGAAAATAGCATTGTTTGCTCGCTAACAAGACAAAGTGGCTCATCTTATTATGGTTTGTCCATCTTTTAGCAATGTATAATATTTATTACTTCCATCTTTAAATACGTTTATATCACTGATATCATAAGAACATAAACAACTGCAGTGGATATTTTGAAAGAGTGTCAAAACCTGTCTACGCATGCTCCCATAATCAAACATGTTTATTTGTTTTGTTTTTTTCTATGTCATTTTTTGTGTGATCTTCATGGTAATAAACCATTCATTCACTAATCAGTATAGCGTATTGTTTAACTGTACACTTACAATAATATACTCAATGAAGGATTATTTTTCATTGGGAATGTTAACTGAATTCGAATATCTTTAAATATATTCTAAAAACATTAAAAAGAGACAACATACTTTTCATATTTATCAAAGTTAACTTTTAAACAACATCAAACTAAACTTCAAACTAAATATTTTATGAAAGTTATCATCTCCCAAAATAGCCAATAATTCAATAATAATTTGATATTAGAATAAATTGAAAATAAATTTGATCAATTTCAGAACATTTTAAGAATTTAAAAAAAAATGAAAGTCGGAATTTCATATTGTCATTCTGTATGAGTGTTAACTTCTACTCATTGCTCCAAGATAAACATTTATTGAAAACTCGCCAAGTTTAATTGTCGGGTAGATGCTTGTTAAGTGTTTGTATATTCAGGTTAGTCATCTGAGATTTATGTTAATTGGATGTAATTTAAATTAACGAGGAGGGTATTGGAGTCAGAGCATGTAGCAGACGATGGATTGATGATTTCTATTTTATGCTCCAATTAAACATTTATTGAAAACTCGCAAAGTTTAATTGTCGGGTAGATGCTTGTTAAGT
This sequence comes from Steromphala cineraria, assembly GCA_916613615.1. Taxonomy (NCBI): domain Eukaryota; kingdom Metazoa; phylum Mollusca; class Gastropoda; order Trochida; family Trochidae; genus Steromphala; species Steromphala cineraria. The sequence goes on from OU744730.1 coordinate 13,320,961, forward strand.
GTTTGTATATTCAGGTATAGTCATCTGAGATTATTGTTAATTGAATGTCGTTAAACTTAACGAGGAGGGTATTGGAGTCAGAGCAGGAAGCAGACGATGGATTGATGATTTCTTCTCTATGCTCCAAGATTAACATTTATTGAAAACTCGCCAAGTTTAATTGTCGGGTAGATGCTTAATAAGTGTTCGTATATTCAGGTTAGTCATCTGAGATTATGTTAATTGGATGTAGTTTAACTTAACGAGGAGGGTATTGGAGTCAAAGCAGGTAGCAGATGATAGATTGATGATTTCTATTGCATGCTCCAAGATAAACTTTTATTGAAAACTCGCAAAGTTTAATTGTCGGGTAGTTGCTTTTTAAATGTTTGTATAATCAGGTATAGTCTTTGAGATTAATGATAATTGGATATAGTTTAACTTAACGATGATGGTATTGGAGTCAGAGCAGGTAGCAGAACATAGATTGATGATTTCTATTTTATGCTCCAAGATAAACTTTTATTGAAAACTCGCCAAGTTTAATTGTCGGGTAGTTGCTTGTTAAGTGTTTGTATATTCAGTTTAGTCATCTGAGATTTATGTTAATTGGATGGAGTTTAACTTAACGAGGAGGGTATTGGAGTCAGAGCAGGTAGCAGACGATGGATTGATGAATTCTATTTTATGCTCCAATTAAACATTTATTGAAAACTCGCCAAGCTTAATTGTCGGGTAGTTGCTTGTTGATTGTTTGTATATTCAGGTATAGTCATCTGAGATTATTGTTAATTGAATGTCGTTAAACTTAACGAGGAGGGTATTGGAGTCAGAGCGGGTAGCAGACGATGGATTGATGATTTCTTCTCTATGCTCCAAGATAAACATTTATTGAAAACTCGCCAAGTTTAATTGTCGGGTAGATGCTTAATAAGTGTTCGTATATTCAGGTTAGTCATCTGAGATTATGTTAATTGGATGTAGTTTAACTTAACGAGGAGGGTATTGGAGTCAAAGCAGGTAGCAGATGATAGATTGATGATTTCTATTGCATGCTCCAAGATAAACTTTTATTGAAAACTCGCAAAGTTTAATTGTCGGGTAGTTGCTTTTTAAATGTTTGTATAATCAGGTATAGTCTTTGAGATTAATGATAATTGGATATAGTTTAACTTAACGATGAGGGTATTGGAGTCAGAGCAGGTAGCAGAACATAGATTGATGATTTCTATTTTATGCTCCAAGATAAACTTTTATTGAAAACTCGCCAAGTTTAATTGTCGGGTAGTTGCTTGTTAAGTGTTTGTATATTCAGTTTAGTCATCTGAGATTTATGTTAATTGGATGGAGTTTAACTTAACGAGGAGGGTATTGGAGTCAGAGCAGGTAGCAGACGATGGATTGATGAATTCTATTTTATGCTCCAATTAAACATTTATTGAAAACTCGCCAAGCTTAATTGTCGGGTAGTTGCTTGTTGATTGTTTGTATATTCAGGTATAGTCATCTGAGATTATTGTTAATTGAATGTCGTTAAACTTAACGAGGAGGGTATTGGAGTCAGAGCGGGTAGCAGACGATGGATTGATGATTTCTTCTCTATGCTCCAAGATAAACATTTATTGAAAACTCGCCAAGTTTAATTGTCGGGTAGATGCTTAATAAGTGTTCGTATATTCAGGTTAGTCATCTGAGATTATGTTAATTGGATGTAGTTTAACTTAACGAGGAGGGTATTGGAGTCAAAGCAGGTAGCAGATGATAGATTGATGATTTCTATTGCATGCTCCAAGATAAACTTTTATTGAAAACTCGCAAAGTTTAATTGTCGGGTAGTTGCTTTTTAAATGTTTGTATAATCAGGTATAGTCTTTGAGATTAATGATAATTGGATATAGTTTAACTTAACGATGAGGGTATTGGAGTCAGAGCAGGTAGCAGAACATAGATTGATGATTTCTATTTTATGCTCCAAGATAAACTTTTATTGAAAACTCGCCAAGTTTAATTGTCGGGTAGTTGCTTGTTAAGTGTTTGTATATTCAGTTTAGTCATCTGAGATTTATGTTAATTGGATGGAGTTTAACTTAACGAGGAGGGTATTGGAGTCAGAGCAGGTAGCAGACGATGGATTGATGAATTCTATTTTATGCTCCAATTAAACATTTATTGAAAACTCGCCAAGCTTAATTGTCGGGTAGTTGCTTGTTGATTGTTTGTATATTCAGGTATAGTCATCTGAGATTATTGTTAATTGAATGTCGTTAAACTTAACGAGGAGGGTATTGGAGTCAGAGCGGGTAGCAGACGATGGATTGATGATTTCTTCTCTATGCTCCAAGATTAACATTTATTGAAAACTCGCCAAGTTTAATTGTCGGGTAGATGCTTGTTAAGTGTTCGTATATTTAGGTTAGTCATCTGAGATTTATGTTAATTGGATGTAGTTTAACTTAACGAGGAGGGTATTGGAGTCAAAGCAGGTAGCAGATGATAGATTGATGATTTCTATTTTATGCTGCAAGATAAACATTTATTGAAAACTTGCCAAGTTTATTTGTCGGGTAGTTGCTTTATAAATGTTTGTTTATTCAGGTATAGTCTTTGAGATTAATGTTATTTCTTTTTAAAGGGGCAGTAGCACGTTTTTTAATAATTTCATATCTAAGATATTTCACTGATAATTGTGAGTTATTGCTAAATGTATTATATTGACAGTGCCAAAAATCTCATTACAAAAGCCAGTCATCCATAGTCAGAGGACCAAGTATGAAGATTCATATAAAATCCATTGGCGGCCATTTTTTGTGTGAACACCTTTAATTCATTTTGTGTACGAAAATGTCATCCCATGGCTAAACTTTACCTTATACATTTGAATTATTACTACTTCATTTAATTTAAATACATTGTTTTTCAATTGGAACCATTAATTTTCATTTTCGTGACATCACCTTATATTCCCCCTAAAAACGTGCTAATGCCCCTTTAAAGTCAACATTTCATCAAATTATATATTTCAAAGTCAACATTTCACCAAACTATTACTTATCAAAGTAAACATTTCACCATTATTTCTTTTCAAAATCCACATTCCATCAAATTATTAATTTTCAAAGTCAACATTTCATCAAATTATTACATATCAAAGTAAACATTTCACCATTATTTCTTTTGAAAGTCAACATTTCAAAAAAAATATTTATTTCAAAGTCACCATTTCATAATTTTTTCTCTTCAAACTCAATATTTCATCAACTAATAACTTTTTAAAATCAACATTTCATCAAATTATTTCTTTTGAAAATCAACATTTCACCAATTATTACTTTTCAAAGTCAACACTTCCTCCAACATATCAGTTTTCAAAGTCAACATTTCACCAAATCATTACTTTTGAAAGTAAACATTTCACCATTATTTATTTTGAAGTCAACATTTCAAAAAAAATATTTATTTCAAAGTCAAAATTTCACAATTTTGTTCTCTTCAAACTCAACATTTCATCAACTAATAACTTTTTAAAATCAACATTTCATCAAATTATTTCTTTTTAAAGTCAACATTTCACCAATTATCACTTTTCAAAGTCAACACTTCTTCAAACATATTAGTTTTCAAAGTCAACATTTCACCAAATTATTACTTTTGAAAGTAAACACTTCATCAAATCATTAATTTCCAAAACCAACATTTCTTCAAATTAATACCTTTCAAAGACAATATTTCACCTTAATTCTTTTCAAAATAAACATTTCATCAAATTATTTCTTTCAAAAGACATCCTTTCATCAAATCATTTCTTTAAAAGTCTACATTTCACAAATCATTTATTTACAAAGTCACCATTCACCAAATTATTTCTTTTCAAAGTCAACATTTCATCAAATTATTACTTTTCAAAATCAACTTTTCACCAATTGTTACTTTTCAAAGTCAGCATTTTTCAAATTATTTCTTTTCAAAGTCAACATTTTGTCAATTATCACTTTTCAAAGTAAAAAATAATCAAGGTAATAAATATCTATTAAAGATGATATTTACAAAACTTTACAAACCTTTACAAACCTTTACAAACATTTACAAAATAATAAATATCTTGTAAATATCATCTTTAATAGATATTTATTACCCTGATTATTTTTGTAAATAAGTACTTTAATCTTTGTAAATATCTTGTAAATAAGTACTTTACAAGATATTTAATCCTTTGTAAATATCTTGTAAAGAACTTCTTTTCATGCAGTGTAAGTATTTAGTGTTTACATAATACTTATAAGTATGACAAACACGTTTTTCCTGCATTAGCGGTCAACAAACGCGAGCTCGCGGTCAAAACGTGACTTGAAAAGATGTTCCGTTATTCCCGCATTTTTAAATAAAACGATGTTTTTTTCACACAATTATAACAATTGACGATAATTATTTTATAATGGTAACTTAATAGCTGATCGATATATCCCAAAGAATTTCTTCTTTGAATTTTTAAAAATCTTAATTTTAGAGAAATACAGTGCAAAGATCCTAACCATCAAACTGTCAGTAAAGTTAAACAAAATAAGATAATATATTTTAACATTCAACAATTTTATGACAATATATCAATTCATACAATTCGCTAAAAATACCCATTTCTTAACAAGACATAGAACAAAGAATTACTGTTTCTCAAAACAGTGTCCTTTTCAATCTTTGCTGAAATAAAGCTCAACGTCAATACGGAAAATCTATTACGCTCCGTTGCCATGGAAACACGAACGCCAAAACTACTGGCAAATCTCTCTGTAAACGAACGAGGAAATGGTACGGAGGGGTTAAAGGTTAAAGTTGAAAATGAATCGATGGATAACTACATCAACATCTTAATTGTGAACTAAATCTGTACATCTAATGCCCACTTACCGTTATGCCGTGTCGCATGGGTCGGATAGCTCATTGTTTATCAGCCCGGGCGATGTCTTTTCCCTTCTTTATAAACTGATGCCGACGATATCGCCTAAACAGGCGTCCATCCTTCTCGCTCGACAGGACCGCATCACTACCGCTGATAAATCAAATAGTCCCTTCTCGCATATTGATGGGGTTGGAGTAAAAGTAGTTCGAGACTTGATTCCGAGTGTAGTGATATGGTATTTTAAATAATGATCGTCAGTTCGCTAGTTATTAATACTGTCAACAGTATGACGGCCATGCATCGCTTTCAATTCTAAATAAATGAATAATTTGGAAACATCGTCTAATATTGTTTTATGGAATGTATTATTTCCACATAATATTGATTTATGTCAACCGTATTATATGATGAATTTAATTTGAATTGTATGTTTCACATCTTGATATTATTTCAATTAAATGTAATGAATATTTCAGACACAACAAATTCCGTAGTCGGATGCCAGACAGTCGAGTGCACGTGACATGAATTTCTTGTGATTAGCACGCGCTGCATACTAGTACGGCTAATTATGCGTCTTATGTAGGCGGAAATTATATAAAATTTGAAACAAAAATACAAAAGGACATAAGCCTTTATATGCATTCAAATTCTATTATGCAAATATCTCTATGTGAAAGTCACCTTCTATGTAAAAAATACAATAATAAAAAAGGACATAAACTAGCTTTCAAACGCTTTGTAATAATTCAAAATCACCATGAATAGATAATTATTGTGTTTATTTATTAATTCACAGATGAAACAATGTATGATATGCGATAACTTAGCTGATATCTCGATAATTGAAAGTTTAGTTTAGCTTAATTTAAAGCTGTCTTAGTTGCAATAGAAGATAGTTTGGGTTTATCTGAAGACCAAATAAAGTCCAAATCAAACAAACTCGGTCACACATAGCTCTAATCAAACAAGGCTGCCTATATACCGGTACGTGCCCCCTGATGTAAGGTGCCTACAAATGAAACCCTAATAAACTTGATTTGAATAAAGGAAAAAAACTTAATAACCTGTGTTTCAAAAATAGCGTGCTTAGATTACAAACCGACTCATAAGTGGGCTTCACAGAATAAATCATAAACACCAAAAGCAAGAAAAATCCTGATAGCGCGAATCAAAGAAAACAACAAACCCTAAAAATGAGCATCAAATAGAAAAATCTTAATCTTGATAAACGTGCACCAACTAAAGAAAACCCCTTAAAACGTGCTTCAAGTATAAAATAAGAAACCGTGCAAGCATTCTCCAAATGTAAAACAAAATACAAATGTGCTTCAAAACTTACAAACGTGCTTAAAAAACAAGCCCTAATTTAAGGAAAGTGTTTCAAATAGAAACCAACAATAGCAGATAAACGGAAATCGAAATATCAAATACAAATACTGATCAATTTAATAAGCTTGGCCTGATAACGTGCTTGAAAGAGACAAATCAAGCCCTTATAACATGCTTTTAAAAAAACTGATATGCATGAGGGAAGAGAAAAAAACTCTGATAAGGCCTTGAAAAAAAGTAATTTGTTTCTGGTTTCCGCCTGCTTCATGTTGTTGACAAGGAAAATAATTGGAAATGTAATTTCATAGAAAAAAACATTGAAACTTGAACTTTTAAAAAATAACTCGTTTCTGTTCATGTAGGTCATCAAAGACACAGTGATCATTGAAAGAGATACAAAGTTATATTTATCTATTTTCAAAAGTTCCGATGATTTAAAAAAAATACTCAATAATAAAAAAATATTTGGAAATCGTATCATACATTTTTTGCCTGTGTGCAAAGACCAGAAACATTTTTTTATTTGTATAGGCCTAAACGTGCTTCAGATAAAATCAACTGATAAATGTGCTTCAACTAGAACAAATGATAAGAGTACATTAGATGCAAAAAAAGCCTGATAGATGTGCTTCAAATAGATAACAAATCCGTGTAAACAATGTTACATTACCCGGTATTCAAATATTGAAAAAAACGTGCTTTAAAAAAAGTGATTAATGTGCTTCAAAAAGAAACTCACAAACTCTGGTAAACGGGATTTAAATATAAAAACAAACATTGAGAGATGTATTGTAAAGAAATCTCAAAACTGTAACTGCTTTTGCACAAAATGGATACCACTTGCCTCCCATTCTCTCCCCACAGAGGCAACTCAGTCATACCTGAATTAGCTAATTCAGGTATGACTGAGTTGCCTCGGTGGGGAGAGAATGCTTGCCTCCATGCAAATGGTTAAAGGTAAAGTACGTGTATTTTGTAACATTGAACTGTCACCTTTCTCAGGTACCTTTCCAACTTTTTGTGACTTACGTATATGTTATTGGATGAATAAAAATGTTTAAAAAAGTATTAAAATTAACATTGATAAACTTCTTCGAATAGAACAAGGCCTTATTAACGTGCTTTGTAAAAAAATTAAGAACAGTGATAAAATTGACCAAATAGAAACACAACCGTGATTTTAATAGACTTCCTTCCCAATATAAAACCTCCTTGGAGATTATTACGAGAAAAAAAGAGACCTCCAAAACAATAGAGGAAAACCCCGATAGGTTGCTAACCTTATTTTCTGAATTATATTCTAATTGTACATTGGGCTAATTGCCTACAAAATCGAAATGAATTGAAATAATTGAAATGAATAAAAAGTTATTATTGAAAATCAACAATTCAACCATCCTCGATATTACATGGCCAACTTTTCCAGAGCTCGATAGCACGTCTTTGTAAAGACGCCTACCAATGAACATCCTGTCTCAGGGTACGAACGTTACGCTTACTCCACCAATCTGTACCCTATGCTCAGAAGCTATAGATTCACTCGCGCGGCCCGACTTTGGATATAGCCAATCAAATCATTTTCTCGTACCTTCTCGATACAATTTCAACGAGAAAATGGTTTTATTGGTTTTACAGATTAGTGGAGCGTAACGTTCGTACCCTGAGACAGGATGACCAATGAAAAATCTATACGTTACCAAAAACAACGAAACCTACAATAAAAAGACGACATCTCATCACAAAATAGCTGTATGCATCTAACATTAAAGATCCATATTCAAAGTGTAGTGAAGTTTAATATTTTTAAAAGTATTTTTACTCTATTCATTGTATTTAATGACAACTTTTTGGATCAACCTAGAGAAAACGAGACCGAAATTCATTAAATATGATACAATTTACCAAAATGACCAAAACGGCAGCCGACAAGAAGGCAAATCATGTGTGGCCATCTCATAAATTGCGTTTTGTAAACATACGCTTGAAAGCCGTCTTTGTCGCGCACGACTGTATTTTTCCTTTTTCTCCCAATCAGGTACTCTGTGCCGCTCAAGTTGATACCCATCGGACGCAATTGCGTTTATTGAGATGCGGTGTAAACGTAACTCCTACCCCTATAACGATGACGTCACCGAAAGTAGGGTTCGTTACAAGCTATAATGGCATTTTTGCAGAGTGAACTGTACTTTGGACGTCAAATAAAGTGTTTTTCTATAGTGTCTCATAGGCCTCATGGCCGGGAATATTTTCAATTTGTATATGTTTTTATGTATTGTATCTAATTTTAAAGTACGTGACACTTAAATAAACATTTGCTCTCTCTCTTTTCTCAGTAGCTACATTTCATCACGAAGCATATGCAAGTATGATGATGGTCTTTAACGTAAAAGCACCATTCAGGCGATGATAAGCAACTTAAACAAGCAACAGTGCTAACTGGGAAACTGAGATGTGCAACAATCTTAATGCGTACTTCACTCTTTAATTATCGCTTCGGTATTTCCATTGGTATAATGACCTGTCCTAGCGTCTGATAGAAAGACCTGGCATAATACGCTTTAGTTGGTTATGAATTGAACTGCGTTGACAAGTTGCTGGGCTAACTCACTCTTTAAAGGGGCAGTAGCACGTTTAATTTTTCACTGATACAGTCTTGTACTACAATGCTTAATGTACTATTTTGACAGTGTCAAAAAACTCCTCACACAAACCAATCATCCAGTGTCAGAGAACAAGTTATAAAGATTCACATAAAATCCATTGGCAGCCATTTAATTAAGCCACCTTTAATTCATTTTCTGTAAGAAAAAGGAAGTCCATAGATGAACTTTACGTCACATGCTTGATGTATGACTACTAAATTAAGTTTAAATACATTGTCTTTCAATGGGAACAATTTATTTTCATTTTCCTTACATCACCTTATATTCCCATATAAACGTGCTACTGCCCCTTTAAATTGACTTGAGATAATTTTTTATTGCATACATCTTCTTCCTCTCTATCGCAAGTTGATTTATTTATTTGTTTATCGATTTACACATAAAATGATGTACATTTATCTAAACATTGAACATACCTTGCGAATCTCCATAAAAAACCTTAAACAATGATAAAAACATGGAAGATAATTATTTTAATCTACTCAATGATGCATTTCTACAGAAATACATTTAGTCAGTGCCTCCATTATGGAGCCGAGTTTTCAGCTTCCGGTCCATGAGAGAGTCCACTTCCTCCTCTCCACCACGAAGGTCGACCGTGACCATGACCTTGACCTGGGTGACCCTCTTGACCTTCACCTTGACCTGGCGGATTACATCCGGGTGCATTCGGGAACCGGCACGGGAATGGTCGTTGATCCCATGAAGGTCGGTTTGATTGGTCGGCAATGGCAAGTAAGAGAGCTAAAATGAGTTTGTCAAAGGAACTCACTTCTTCGCCTTCTCCCTCTCCCTCGTTTTCAGGCAATTCCGCCGGTTCTTCTCCTTCCGGTATTTCTACTTCCGGTTCTTCGCTTTCCGGTGCTCCGACCTCCGGTTCTTCTCCTTCAGGTTCTTCGACTTCCGGTAGTTCGAATTCCGGTAGTTCAACTTCCGGTAGTTCGACTTCCGGTTCTTCAACTTCACCTTCTGAAATCCCTTCTTCCGGGTTGCCGAATTGCGGCGCTTCACCTTGTCCCGGAGGTTGTTCAGCGGGAAGAACTATTGGAAAGTCTACAGGATATCCTGCGTCTTGAGGCAGACTCGGCGTGGTTGCCCCGCCCACCACAGTCAGAGCAGCACACAACAGCAACGTGCAGATCATCATTTTGCTGTAAATAATAGAAATTATTAAGCACCCGCATGTACATATTCCAACATAAACTTCAACATTTAAAAAAGTATTGCACTGTATGTGTGTTTTTAACAATATTTTGCGACCAACCATGAGAAGATCGGACCAAAATTCATTAAGTAGAAGACAGTTTACCAAAATGACCGAAAGGTAAGCCGCGGCATGTTGACATGAAGGCGAATTAAGTGTGCCCATCTCACAATTTCCCGTTTCTAAACACGCGCTTGAAATCCGTGTTTGTGTAGCACGACTAAATTTTCTTTTCTTTCTCTCCGAATCAGGCACTATTTGCCACCCAAATTGATATCCATAAGACGCAATTGCAGTAATTGAGGTGCATAATGATGATATCACCAAAGCTGGTTCGTTAAAAGCTATGGCACTTTTGCAGAGGGTACTTTACTTTTAACGCCGAGTAAGTATGTTATTGTTGATTTAAACTTTCGACAAAAGATTTTTCTACCGATTGATGTGTTTCTTTTCTCAAAAGCTAGATTTCATCACGATACGCATGCAAGTATGACAATGGGGCTTTAACGGATTTATTAGTTGGAGTGTATTTAAAGTATCTTATCATAACATATTATCATGCCACATTTTGTCTTCCCTTGAAAATATTTTTTAATATCCTTTGTAGCGTTTATAAAATTGAGAAACATTGCAATATGTATTAAGATGGTTAACTTCAACGGCCCATTTTGGTAGGTTAACCTATGCCAAAATTTTAACAATGTAATGTATTCTGCGTACAACATAAAGCGAGGGGTTGGATGTCTTAAGCCAGTAATCAGTCTCACAAATTTCAATTGTATTTTCTCAATAATATCAAGATTTTCAAAGCACCATTTCTCTGCATCATATGCTAAATTTGGTGTAACTATCGATTCAAGTGCTAATAATAAGCAGTTCAAAGGTAAGTTTAACTTTCTCGATTTTATCAATAAATTATAGCTTGTTTACAAAGCACTATTACAAACATTTTTAATACTTGATACGAGCGATACAGGGTTATTGCCTGTCTTCAAGATCTCACTGAACTAAGATTTTGATTTCAAAGAAACATCTATTAACACTTTTGAAAAACACGTTTTTCAAAAAAGGCCGTTTAATAAAAAACATAACCATGAGTAAAACTAGAAATGGCCGTTTTGCTTGCTTTTTTAACTTAACCTTTTTAACTTATAGACAAATTGCATGAACAAAAATCAAGATTTTTTATATTGATAACATGTTTAATTTATCAAATTTATAAAAAAAATTAATTCCATTTCCAAAGATTATGGTAAAAAATAGCATTGAAAAAGCTGTTTTTAGACCCCCAATATGTATTTAAACAGTCGTACTATTATAAGTATCATACTTAAATGCTTGAAATTTTGAGTAGTTTTTCACAACTGATGTGCCTATCACAAGGGTTCGTAGTCGCATTTCATTTACAACAGGATTTTGTTTTGTACTTTTGAAAAGCTGGTATCATTTCTTTCCTCCCGAGTGTAGTGGTATATAAGTCACACTGGTATTGTATGGTATGGTGTGGTTTGTTATGATATGGTATTGTATGGTATGGTGTGGTTTGTTAAGGTATGGTGTGGTTTGTTATGGTATGGTATTGTGTGGTATGGTGTGGTTAGTTAAGGTATGGTATTGTATGGTATGGTGTGGTTTGTTATGGTATGGCATTATATGGTATGGTGTGGTTTGTTATGATATGGTGTGGTTTGTTATGGTATGGTATTGTGTGGTATGGTGTGGTTTGTTATGGTATGGCATTGTGTGGTGTGGTTTGTTATGGTATTGCATTGTGTGGTGTGGTTTGTTATGGTATGGTATGGTATTGTATGGTATGGTGTGGTTTGTTATGGTATGGTATTGTATGGTATGGTGTGGTTTGTTATGGTATGGTATTGTATGGTATGGTGTGGTTTGTTATGGTATGTTATTGTTTGGTATGGTATGGTATGGTGTGGTTTGTTATGGTATGGTATTGTATGGTATGGTGTGGTTTGTTATGGTATGGTATTGTATGGTATGGTGTGGTTTGTTATGGTATGTTATTGTTTGGTATGGTATGGTTTGTTATGGTATGGTGTGGTTTGTTATGGTATGGTATTGTGTGGTATGGTGTGGTTAGTTATGGTATGGTTTGTTATGGTATGGTGTGGTTTGTTATGGTATGTTATTGTTTGGTATGGTATGGTTTGTTATGGTATGGTGTGGTTTGTTATGGTATGGTATTGTGTGGTATGGTGTGGTTTGTTATGGTATGGTTTGTTATGGTATGGTGTGGTTTGTTATGGTATGGTATTGTATGGTATGGTGTGGTTTGTTATGGTATGGTATTGTATGGTATGGTGTGGTTTGTTATGGTATGTTATTGTTTGGTATGGTATGGTTTGTTATGGTATGGTGTGGTTTGTTATGGTATGGTATTGTGTGGTATGGTGTGGTTAGTTATGGTATGGTATTGTATGGTATGGTGTGGTTTGTTATGATATGGTATTGTATGGTATGGTGTGGTTTGTTATGGTATTGCATTGTGTGGTGTGGTTTGTTATGGTATGTCATTGTTTGGTATGGTATGGTATGGTATGGTTTGTTATGGTATGGTGTGGTTTGTTATGGTATGGTATTGTATGGTATGGTGTGGTTTGTTATGGTATGGCATTGTGTGGTGTGGTTTGTTATGGTATTGCATTGTGTGGTGTGGTTTGTTATGGTATGGTATGGTATTGTATGGTATGGTGTGGTTTGTTATGGTATGGTATTGTATGGTATGGTGTGGTTTGTTATGGTATGGTATTGTATGGTATGGTGTGGTTTGTTATGGTATGTTATTGTTTGGTATGGTATGGTATGGTGTGGTTTGTTATGGTATGGTATTGTATGGTACCGAGTTTTTCGGAATGCATGCCCTATCGTTTAGAAGCCCATTGGCTACAATTTGGAAACAATTATTTCTAATATAGCCTATGGGCTTTTATTTTTATCCAAAGTACGTGTAATAAAAGTAGCCTTCTCTTCTACAACAACCATAGTTATTTTTTCCACCAGTATTTCTTCCTTCTATGACACGACGCACATTATCTGTTTGTGCTGTGGGAAGTGTTATTCTCGGTTTTCAAGTTAATAGAACATTTATAAGTCAGTTGAAAAGGATGCCTTATTCGTTCAGGTCTTAAATCGTGTTGCATATTTATCTTGAGTTGTAAGGGTTCCAATGCGCTCCGTTTTTTCCAAAGCGTTTGCATAGTACCATCCTTGAAAATAATATGAAAATATGTCCTCAATAATTGTTTCGTTATTCTTATTCAATGTGATTGTCAATATAAAGTAATTCCGAATGAAAGCCCGGGTTTCCGTTTGTTCTCTAAGTTCACTTGTAAAATTAAACTATTTTCCGTACAGAAGCGTTGGGCTTGCTTTCGGACAACCCCGGTACGGCAACGTATGGTAGGGCGTGGCATGGCATGGCATGGCATGGCATGGTATGGCATGGTATGGTATGGTATGGTATGGTATGGTATGGTATGGTATGGTATGGTATGGTATGGTATGGCATGGTATGGTATGGTAGGGCGTGGCATGGTATGGTATGGTATGGTATGGTAGGGCGTGGTATGGTATGGTATGGTATGGTATGGTATGGTATGGTATGGTATGGTATGGTATGGTATGGTATGGTATGGTATGGTATGGTATGGTATGGTATGGTATGGTATGGTGCAGTATGTGTTTTAAATTTCTTCAATAAAAAGAGATGGGGTTTAAAATTAAAAATTATTTTTCAAATTTTGCTTTTTATAGCGTATTGTTTGGCTTGATTCTATCCTAAATGTCATACGTGGTTATAATATTTAAAAAGTCTAAATTATTTATCCACAAATGACAAGTTTACTGTTCTTCCCTGAAAATCTGATATCAGTCATGTATATGCACGTGCTAAATATTATATCAGCTCAAAAATAACAACTATAATAACATAATTGAAGCGCGTCATTTCGATTTTATACCTACAAATAATCACTGAAGAAGACAAATAACATAAGCTTAAAAATTTTGAGAACTAGTCGGAACTTCACAATCAATTGACAGTATTGAATAGTTTGTAATATATGTTAGACAGATCGATTTCTTCTGTGTTCTATCTCCCCGCCGACCCTGATTTTGGTTATATTTGTCATTTGTCCGCCGCTCGATTCAAAATCACCCTGCTCTGATCATAAAATCTGTTTTATGACTCATCCATTAAAATTTCTACATCATCTCAACCAGAAATTCACTTTTCCAATTTGACTTTTCACTTAATATTGCCCTTATCATGACATGACCATATATCTACAAATACATAGGCCTAGCTACCACTTTTATTTTTTTAACTTTTTTATATTTTTTTCCGACCGCCCGCTTACTTGCAGCAGGACTTAGAGATGAGAAACACAATAACTAATACTGAAGTCCTGACGCAACACTCTGCATGGCGCTTTTAAGTATCAAAATTAGACCATTAGACCATTATCTATAACGTATATACTTACCAAGACCTCTCAGTGGATTCGTCGTGTATGATTTATTTCAGGTATGATGGAGCTTTTACGTTGGAAAATCTTATAAAATTAGACAGGTGACAGGATGATAATATCCACATTCAATAATGGAGATGAGATCACATTTCACTCATTTCGTCTCTTCATCTACTTCAACGCTGCCAATCCAGAGAATGATTATGTCAATTTCATATGATAAGCAAAGGGACATAGAGTGCACGTGTATGTCTCATCATATGCGATTTCACTTTGATCGTGCATTTATTTTCAAATCACTTCGAACGGCTGTCAGTTTGTCATTCTAAAATGCTCATTTCCATAAAAATCGATAAACAGGGCTAAAACAGAAATCACTGATGTATTATCATTATCAATTTGTATTCACCTTATTTAACAATGTCTACCAAAATGTGTGGTTCTAACCTTGTTATATGTTTTCAGAATAAAGACTATAATTTATTTCGCCATCGTAATGAAACGATGTTGGTTGATCTATGATTCCATAGGATTAATCTATTTAAATGTTTGCCATATGACCCACGCAATTAACATGCTTATATTACCTTTAAAAAACTTCCTCAACAACAATGTTGCAAAAACTTTTAATTAGGATTTGTAGCTCTAATAAATTTACAGATGATAACAATTACTTGTTGATATGCCTTTTTGTAAAGGATAGCAGTGAGGGATTTTAATTCATTAAGTATTCTCGCGAAACAAACAAATTTATTTATTTATTTATTTATCATTTTTTTTATTTATTGATAGTTTGTCGTCGAGGCCATATATAGCAAAAATATCCAATTTTCGACCAACCCATGTAGATAAGTATAGCAAGTCTAGATAATTAAAACATGCATCTTCTGGGCTCATTTTGATGTATTACATGTTTTTTTTAAATATTGTCAATATTGAAATAAAAAAACCTTCTGAAAGTAAATATTTTTCTAAAAACTGAATGGAAATCACAAAAGCTTCCAAATTATTTTCTTTTTCTGAACCAGTGTCCATGCAGTCATAGTCGAGCGTGTCAACAAGCAAGGGCGGGTAACTCTAATCAACAGGTGTGCGATATAAGGAAGCAATTCGTTACAGGTGTCAACAACAAAATAAGGAGAAATGGAGGTGTTGGTATTTCTATGGAGATCGTTCACACTTTCACTCGAAAACAGCTAACACAGGTGAGTTTATAAATTAGCACTTGCCTAACCGATGACAGTTACTCCAAGACCACTAACATTCCCAGTGAGTTGTTTAGTTTACAGTATCGGTGACAGTATTAAATTCCCAAGTGCTCAATGCAACTCTAAGTTTTTTGGGTGAATCATTATTTGATCAACCACAGCGTTGTGCACAGGGTTTTAGACAGACAAAGATTATACGCAGGTATGAATAATTTTTTGGATTTACTGACTTGATAGTTAAAATATTAAGATTTTATTTGCAAATTATAATATTATTTTTGTACATACATGTATTTGAAAAATAAAATTATTATCATGATATTCTTTCAATATTAACATGTAATGATTATAGTAAGATTTTATATTTTAACAATATTTTTTTCTGCTTGAATAGGACAGCAGTGAGTCATAGGTATACATATATATAAAACAAAATGTTCGATATGGAAGAGAATTTTAACAAAAATTTTATTATTTGTGTAATGTTGATCTTACAAGTGAGTCTGTATATTGTAACATGCCTGTATGTAGTGAAATTTCACAATTTAATCATCATTTAATATAAAGTATAACTGTGTCGATATTTTTGTGAAGAAATAACGGGGTAAGTTAAATTACAAACTACATATGTATGATCATATTATTCATATATATGTATATTGAGAAAGTTATGGATCATTTAATGTCTATATTCTCACATGTACATTTATGTATGATCAGTTATAAAGTGTCTAGATTTAAGCACAGCTGTGTTAGGTGAATGGCTAGCATGGTCCCTGAGTTGTTACCGCTTTATTTGGTCTGGGTTCGAATCCATATGGGGACACAAGAATTTTTTTAGCCTAGGCCTTATTGAGTTGTGGCTGTTCCCAAGGCCTGGGCCAGCCAGTCTTCTAAGAGTCCATAAATTATAAGTTGGTGTTGAATACCTTAAAGGGGGTATGCAACCCGAATTTTTAACTTCCAGAGTTTTATTACCAGGGCCCCGAAAAGAGTCGCAAATGCTCGGTAGGGACGTAATCGTTTGGCTACGAACCGCTTACAGATGACAGTCAGTACAAAGTTTGTGTCATGTGACCCCCCTTACCCGTCTGGACGCTCTATTTAATGATGGTCAAATAGGTTTCACGAGCTAGGTTGTTGATTCCCTTTAATAGAAAGTTGTAAATGTGTTTCTATTCAATTTCATAATTTATGTGTAAGCTGAAATAGGGAGAATCCATTCACTCAACACAGAGGTACATCAAGTCATAAAATGTTGATCCTACCTCTAATCGAATAAGACCGATTTCGATTTCCGTCAGTTTCCCCTGGCAGCAAAATTCTGCACCACAATCCATTTTAACTTTTTTTCGCAAAAGACCACACTTCTTGCATGCCTTTGCCATGATTCAGTAGCCAAAATTATGATTTAAGAACAGTGTCGCTGACTGCACATCTAGTTTTGATTGCATCCAATCAAGCATCTCCAATTCTAGCCCACAAATTTTGGCTTAATTAGAACAGAGGCTCGATCAACATTTCATGACTTAATCGGCCTCTTTGGGGAGAGGCAGTAATAGAGGTAAAATGTCTTTCTAGACAACACTGTTAATGTTCAAACTCATTTATTTCTTTCTTCTAAATAAATAAAGACAGTTATCTTTAGATAGAACACTGTGGAAGGAGTGAGTGTTGAAGATGCGTTTCCCGCGATGTCGACGGCGCCGCCTGGCGTGTATGGCGGTGTTGGTGGTGCTGGTGGTTGGAGGGATCTACACCGGGAGGACCGTGAAGGACCTTGTACACAGCATGGCCTGCTCTGAGGACGAGTCTCGGACCGTCCTCTCTGACTATGTGAGTTCATGTCGACATTTTCCTTCAAAAGCTGAGTTTTGACAATGAATCAATACATACAGGACACTTAAAGGGACAGTTCCATCGGGGTATTAGCTGTGGAAACAAAATTACATGCGGAAATTCCAGTACAATGGCGGATCCAGGGGAGGGGGGGAGGGTTTTGGGGGGGTTAGCGGATCCGGACTCCCCTACCTTTTGAAAAACAGTTATAGTTGTAGAGAAGTCAATAACAATAACAATCAATGTCATTTATACAAAAAATTAAGATGGCAGCCGGAACGATGATAGATCTGATGGTATGCATATTGTGATACAATGTCTGTATTGTGATACATATCGTTGACTTTAGAATTGATTATTTTAATGTGATACATGTTTATCATCCAAAACTGTGTTCCACAGGAGATATCGCTTGTGAAAGATCAAGCGATATCTCCTAGGAGATATCGCTTTGACAGTAGATTTTGAACAATGCCCTGTCATCAGCAGGGACATGACATCACAAACATTTTGCATCATCAGAAATGACGTAACAATGCTATGACGTCATAAACACAACGACATCACAATGCTATGACGCCATCAAGACGATGACGTCACAATGCTATGACATCACTGGTTAAGGAGTTGGAGGGCTATGCAGTGTTCAAAGATGTGCATTTTTCATGCTTATGTGATGAAAAATGATTTTGGATGATAAATAGAATCTCACCCTCGTGTCTTCTGATATCAAATATATCAACACTCGTTGATAAAAGTAAAATATCCTCGGCAAGCCTCGGATATTTGTTACTTTTATCAACTTGTGTTGATATATTTGATATCAGAAGACACTTGGGTGAGATTCTCTATATATCGTATCGTGACGTGTCTGTATCGTTACATCTCTAATAGCTGACATTCTCAGTGATATCCAGCTCTGGAGCACAGGGGGCTGGCTGGTTGAAGCATTCATAAAATCTGGTATTTGACATGAAGAAATGTGGAGATTGAAGGGGTGTAGTCGGCCGCATCCCTCCCAATAGAGTTCTAAAAATGTTAAATTTTGAAACTTGCATTTTGTATTCATGGTTGAAGGATACCAAAAATTGTAAGGAAGCTTTTGGACAATGGGGTTTGACTGGTTTAAGCATTCATAAAATCTAGCATTTGACATAGAGAATCTCATCCAGTGTTTTTATAAATCAAATATATCCACTCAAGTTGAAAACAGTTTGCTAAGGATATTTTTGTTTATCAATGAGTGTTGATTAATTTGATATCAGAAGACGCTAGGGTGAGCTTCTTATCGTTCTATTTATCTTTCAAAATCATTATTCATAACATTTTCAATCTATGCAAAATGTCCAACTTTGAACACTTTGACTACTAATGCTGTGATACATAGCATCACGGTTGTCACAGCATTGTGATGTCATGACATGATTATGGGAAACAATTTTGATGTCTTGTACTTGTCAAAACAATATCCTGTGATCTTCTACAAGCAAAATCTCCTGTAGCAACACAATTTTGGATGATAAAATCAAATCTCTCCCCACAGAGGCAGCTCAAGCCATCTAGCCCTTCAAAGGTCTATCCCAAATTGACATTGTCTTGCTGTTTTTTTTCATAATCCTGTAGGGGCTAATATTTGAAAGATAGTATCATCCATATTTTCATTTAACCAAATAATTATCATACTTTTGTCGTGTTTAGAGTCTGTGCGCATAAACTGGTATTATTGGCAGGAATTTGAGGAAAGAGAGTATTGAATTTGAATTTGATTTGATGTTCTGTATGATTACAGTACAAAATGTCTGTTGAACTGAACTGAACTTTATTTACACTCGGTTTGCGAACTGAAGCATAAGAGGTACAATACATATTTACACTTATACAACATACAATATGAAGCCGATACATTCATTAATATTACATGAAGGATTAGTGTAGACTTGTGTGTATGGACACACACCGCCATCCCAAGGCATGTTACGAGATGCTGAAGTCATTTGATGACAATGGTTATGTAAACTGGGTGTCACATGTACGTGTTCTTCTGATGCACACTGAGTTTTCGTATGTATGGATCGCTCAAGATTGTGGGCAAGTAAATAGTTTTATCCAATATTTTAAACAATGATGTTAAGATATACAGTTTCAAACCTGGCACGACAGAATTAATTCTTCACTCTTACTCAAATATCATACAGCCTATAAAACAGTTCTTGAACCTGAGAAGTATATTCTTGAGTTAACTCAAAATAAATTCTATGTAAATTTCGATGTTCAAGTCATAAATTAAATATTCAACAACGTCGATACAATGTTAATATTGATGAAGCCTTGATCAGATGTACGAAATGTAATGATAATGAAGTTAAAGAAGAATTTCATTTTTTATTAGAATGCCCATATTATTCTCAAAGCAGACAACAGTTTATACCATACTATTATTATACATGAGAAATTCACACTGTTACTTTCAACTAAAAACGTACAACAAATAACAAATCTTGAATTGTATTTAAAACAAAATCTACCTGTGTAAATTTTTGGAAATGTTGTCTGTACATGCGCAAAACGATGCATATATATTGTAAATATTGTACTTTTGGCCACGAGGCCTGATATAAAAATAAACTTCTTGTTCTTGTTCTTGTTCTTGTTCTTGAAGGATTTGTGTTATGAGACTTAATTCTTTAATAAAGACATGATGATTTTGCAAAAGATGGACATTTTCGTAAAGTTCCTAATCTCTTTGTATTAAATAGTATATTCTAGTCTGTTCTAGTTATATCTATACATATATCTAACTCTTTCTGATTCTAACATGGGGCATACAAATAAATAGTAGAATTTGTCACCAATATATTGAAATTACACAGAGTGCATTTTCTATCTATCTGTTCCAGTGCAAGATGTATCACGAGGGTCGTATAGTCGGTGACCTTTGCCCTCACATGTGCTCCAACAAAAACATCAAGTACCAACATTGCAAGAACTATTTGGAGGGCAAGCGAGTCTTCATGGTTAACTGCAAGGATTTCTGTGTAGAAGACGAAACCATTAGCGCCGTTCTGAAGACCAATCATAAAAACTTCTCGGAGCTCCTAAATGAGATGTATACCTTTGAACATGAACTGGATCCAAATATCCCGGCACCTACCATAGAAGATCTGAAGACCCTCATCACAGATACCTTGAAGCTCGACCTTGACCTTGATCTCATGTCAGCCAATGATCCAATAGCCTTCATATGGAATGAGAACTATGTAGACTATTACAAGTCTGGTGATAGAAAGTCCCAATTTGCTCTTGCGAGATCTATTCAATCCTTAGTGCGACAACCAGAGTACCTGATGATGAAGTCAAATCAAGAACAAATGTTCATTCCACAGATCTACGGGACGTGCGGCCCGATGTACCTGGTGGAGTTTGCGCCCCCTGGTGACATGCTTGAGTATGAGATTCAGCTATCCTCAAAGCCTTGGATAGACCGAGCCAAAATAGCCAGGAGTATACTAAAAGTGGTCCGACAAATGGACGACAGTCTCCATCAGCCTCTCCATCTTTGTGATGTCAAGGGAGAGAACTTTGGACTGACCGGCAACCAACTCAAGTTGATTGACACTGACCTTGTGTTCTTCAATAGTCGCATGTTGAGAACACTTGGAATGGATAACTGTTCCCGCAACAGAGACTGTGACTTCTTTGACTGTCGGGGTTGGTGCAATGAGGAAACGAAACACTGTGAGCCAATTCGGGTTAATAATAATCTTCAGGTAAGATTTACTTGAGATCACAAATTCAAATCATTTATTAAATTTCAACCAAGTGCCAAATGTTTATGTCTGACATCATAATTCAATCCTGCATTTATTCATTCTTTTGCTAAAATAAAAAATTGCAAAGGACTGTAGTAATAAATTTAGAATATCTTCATATAAATGACAACATTTCTATTATTATGGGGTCTTCTATAATGAGGAATATTCATTTAAATTAAGCATGTTCTTGATATTTATCTATAATTTTACAATAGTGCCAAATGATAGATCGAAGTGAAAAAACTTCAACCATAATGTATTTTGAAATTATTTTTTTTTTAAATTAGGGTCAACATAATAGATAAATTATGTCAGTTGTGCAATAAGCGAAGCTATTCAGAAATCATCATTTGACATTGTGAAAAGAACAATTCCTTTTATGTGAAAAATATTTTGATTGGTTGAAATTTACAAATATACATATTGAAAAAAGTTAAGCACCCCCACGTTTTTTCAGCAACAAAAGTTACCTGATCAAAAAGAAGGCGATGTGATTGTAGAAATAATCGTATTGTATGATAGAACCATAATTTAGTAGTTAATGGAAGAAAGTTTCATCCGGATAACGTTTCGAATCTTTTGGATATTTGCATTCATAAAATTGTTGCAGTTTTATGTAAAAAAACAAGTACATTAGTCTGATAAAAGAAAGTTGTTATTGGTAGTTGTGATGTGGGTTATTCAATTTTTCCGAGCCCTTTGGTCAAATTTTAGTATAACAATTTTAGTCAAAAGTCACTATTTAGACCTCTAAAAACCTTCAAAGTCGCAAAATTTTCAAAAAACAAAATTCGTATGATTCCAGCCATTTCGTCAATTATTGACAATAACTGTTGAAAAATGGATGCCATTTCAACGACCAGTTACTTCCTTATTTTGTAAGATAAGAGATGATTTGATGTGTGGAAGTCAAGTCTGAAACACAAACGTTATTTGTGATGCCTGAAACCCATTGTCTATTGCCCAGTTTTGGCACTCAGCCAAACTTTTTTTGGGAGAAATTTCAGTACCATTACAAATTCAATCGTAATATTATAAATTGTCTACATGGACGATCTTTCTTTGAAGAAATTATTACAAAATCAACATTTTAATGTAAAAGACCCATAAATTTATTCACGGTACAGTAACTTTGCCATAGCATCATTTTTTGTTTTCGAATTTAGAGGGTGCTTAACTTTTTTCCGTATGTATAGTTTGTGATGCACTTTTTTGCCACTAGGTGAACTTTTAGGAGAAATGGAACTGGGCTTATAAGAACAGGTTCAATGTGCTACCTTCTTCCATGGGGAGAATATAGTTGTAGTAATGTATTCAAAAATTCAAAGAATAAATTTTAGTCTTGAGTTCTAGAAGTTTAGAAGTTCAATTTACCTTTGACTATCTCTTTTACAGGCTGTTTGTCAAGACATCTTCCTGGGCAAATTTATGGACACATTCAGTGGTCTGCTGCGTAACCCTCCACATCCAATCAAGGCAAGGCTCAAGTCGGCGCTGGAGAAGTGTGCATTTGGTCAGACCCCAGAGACCGGGATCCCCGTACAGAAGCCGGGGGAGGATGTGTACTGGAGACTGTTCAATCTCCTAGAGAACACTATAGAGAACCATAGTGGGTAGGCAGATCTCTTTGATAGACATTCATTTATTGTAAAAGTTTATGGATATGTGGCATTCAACTTTAGTTTTCATGGTCATTTGTTGGTTGGCAGAACCCATCAATAGGCATTATATTAGTTCAGTGTAGAAGTCCATGGGCCTGTGACAATCATCAGTTTCTTCATGGTCATCTGTTGTTATAGGTACATCTGTTGAGTATTATGAGGCTTGAAGGGAAGATTTACTGTATTTCCTCCAATAAGCACCTTGGTGCATAATTTTTCAGCACCCATTAACCCATTTGCAGCTATAAGAGGCCCGGCGCTTATTCCTTCATTCTTTTCCCACAAAGGCAGCTCAGTCATACCCAAGTAAGCCTCTGTTCTATTACGGCTAATACATGGGATAGGGCAATCTGCTGGAACCCCAGTTTATTTGCGTGATAGAACAGAGGCTTGCTCATTGAGCTGCCTTTGTGGGGAGAGAATGTTATTCATTATATAGGAAATTGAAGTTTCTTTCTTTTACAATGAATATATTTAAAATGTTTATTAAGGTTTATTGGAGACTCTGTGCTTATTAGAGGAAATAAGGTACCTCGAAAGGCTAGCCTGCTGGAGAGTTGTTGATCTGTTCTGTTCTCATGTGCTGACAAGTATTTTAGTTAGATGTACATTTGTCTTGCTAAATAAGTGTACTGTGTACTGTAAATCCTTGAATAATCAAGATAGGTGGCGAGAAAATGATTTAATTGGCTATATCACCGCGCGAGCGAATCTAGCTTCTGAGCCCAGGGTACAGATTAGTGGAGTTAGCGTAACTTTCGTACCCTGAGACAGGATGACCCCTGTTGAGTTATTTCATTGGCTGATTATCTAGAGTGATACCAGGTTTGCCTTGATAGATGTCAGGGTGTGATTGGAGATACATGGAAATGAATTTGTGAAAGTAGCAAGATTTTGTTTGTTTACTGTTGCAAGGCATTCTCTCCCCACAGAGGCAGATCAAGTCATGTTGATTTAGCCTCTGTTCTATTACGACAAGTTTGTGGGATGGAATGTGAGATGCCTGATTGGAGGCAATCAAAATTAGTTGTGCAATCAGCGACGCTGTTCTTAAATCATTATTTTGGCTACTGAAACAAGACAAAGGCATTGTGATATGAACCACCCTTTTCATGCGGGAAGCCTTGTCATTTGATAAAGAAATTCAAATGTATTGAGATGAAAGTTTTTTCCACCAGGGGAAATTGCAGGAACCCACGGATTTCGGCGTAATAGAACAGAGGCTAAATCAACATGACTTGATCTGCCTCTGTGGGGAGAGAATGGTTGCATGGTTGAAGGGACTAAAATTTGTTAAAGTGGAATGTAACATTTGGTGCGTTTTTCATAATTTTTGATTCTGTAACAATGGCGTGCTTGAATTTGTTAATAAGAATACATGAAACTTGATGAATATTTGCTAACCCTTTATTATTTGGCAATTATTTGTATGTTTTATATTTACCGGTACTGAAGTGGTTGTGATGGAATGTGTGTAAAGGTACTGGTACATTTAATTCATTAATTTTTAAAAAGGAAATAAATTGAATTGAGATTTCTATCTTTTTGACTGATAATAGGATTTTATGATTTGTTACATTGCTTTTTTTTAAATGTTGAATGGTTAGGGTTAACTGTTTGTTATTTGCAAAATTTGTTACGGTAACCATTTTTTATAGGGTCAACTTAATGCACTTAATTTAATTTGTTGAAATATCCACTATTTTGAATAAGATTGTTGTTTATAGTAACCTAAATTGAGATGACATTGAATTTGGTACTTGGTTATTGTTAAGAAAGATTTTGAATTGTGTAACTTCGATGTGTTGTTTTGTTCATTGTTTGCATATATGATTTACACAGATTCAGCTAGTTTTATGGAATAATCTCATCCATGACTTGTTATTTTAGGGAGTTTGTCAAAATTTTGAATGATAAAATTACACAATTGAATCTGAAATTATTGTTTCTTTTTATTCTATTTTTTTATTCACTTGAAATTGCCACACATTGAACAAAAGACATGTACATGACTACGTGGCGAGTCTTCCAGGCTGTTTGCATTTTATAAATAGTGAGAGATAGATGTACACATGTCATGTTAGATCAAATCAATAGCATTATTCAATGTTGTCACTAATGCCTCATCAAGTATATTTGCCTGCCGATATATATTCAAATCTCGCTTTAATTCAATGAGGAAAATGTCAACATTTCATTTTAGATTAATATGTTTACGTTTATACATACAAATTATTTTGCATATAAGATAATTATTAAGAGTACCGTATTTCCTCTAATAAGCGCTGGGTCTCCAATAAGCGCCGGGCCTCCAATAAGCGCCAGGGGTCATAGCTTGTTGAGAAAATAAGCGCCAGGCCTCTTATAAGCGCCGGGTCTCTAATAAGCGCCGGATCCAAAATATTAAATTAATGTCCCTCAGTAAATATTTTAAAGATAGTCAATGTAAAATACTGTCTAACACAAACTTCAATTTTCTATGAAAGAAATAAGCGCCGGGGGGTAATGGGGTGCTGAAAAAATAAGCGCCCGGGTGCTGATTAGAGGAAATACAGTATACTTGAAATGGTTATTTTTTTAGCCAAGTAAAAAACTTAAGGCAATAAAAAAGAGGATTTTGCATGGTATCTGTAACAACACAATGTTCACAATTACTTGATGTTTTTACCCTCACTTTATGTAAATATAAATTACATGGAAATATATTATGGACTATTTTAAACTGAAGCTGACAGTACTTATTTCCTAACTGGATACAAGAACAGTTTTCCCATTAAGAGATAACTGTTTCTGATTTAACCAGACCTGGAAGATATGAATACCAGATAGAGGACTTTATGGGGACACTGTCCAGAGGGACTCCATCAATCAGTGGCGCAGAGTTCGTATCTTCAACTGGAGGGGAGTCTTTCTAGTATTGGTAAAAATGTGACCAACAGCCCTTATCACTGATTTGAATAATTTTTGCAGGATTTCTTAGTAATAAACAAATTATAAGTTTTTGATAAAATGTCGCTTTGTAAAAAGTTTACCTGCCTCATGATAAATTTGCCTGATCCTGCGTTTTTCCAGCATTTGTCGAATATACTTCTTCGATTAACTAGGACTGATCTATTGTTCCACATAATGCTGTTAAAAATATCAGTGTCAGTCTCTCTTGCATATTTCACCTTACTCCATATATCTAGTACCTCCAGATAAAATCTTGGTAATTTTATAGGAAATTTTTAGATCATAATTACAGTGTAGCAAAAATTTGAGGGATCCGACAGAGTCAAAAAGTGGTTCAATCATTGTCTTCCATGTTTTATCCTGCTTCAGGTATCTTGTAAGCCATACAAGTTTCAATGATTTATAGAAAATCTCAAAGTGCCTTTGTTCCAGCGTTTTCTCTGCTCTGTATCACTTTGACAGGAGCAACCTTTTCCACCTTGCTGTTCCATATGAATTGCTATATTTCTCTGTTGATCAGTTTAATTAAATGTTTAGGAGAACTTAGACAGCTTGCTTGATGAACTAGATGAGAAATTCCCTCTGATTTGCTAAGTAAAGTTCCCCCATATATAATTAGTTTCTTCCCATCCATCGATTGAATCTGTCCTTGATCTGTTTCACTATCTTTTCTACATTTTCTTCTTGACATACGTTGTCGTTTTGGTCAATCATAATTCCGAGATAGATATACCAGGAAATCTTCCTAATTCCGAAAGGAAGTTTTGTTTCATTCTCAGCAAGAGGTAATAGTTCAGATTTTTCTAAATTGAGTTTCAAACCAGTTCTGTCGTTGATAGTAATCATGCAATTGTCTTACCTAATTTTATCTCTTAATAATGGCGTAGAGTCATCTGCATAATAAACACCTTTCACAACTTTATTTCCAATTTTCAAATCTTTTATTTCTTGTTTACTTTTAAGTTTAATGTTAACCAATTCAAGACACAGAATAAAGATATATGGGCTGCGGGGGCAACCCTGACGAACACCCCTAAAGTTCACAAATGATCTTGATGTCTCTCTTTAACATAGTTTTATCATTTCAATAAAAGTTTTTGGTATCCGATAGATAGATTTTTTTCTCTTTATCTTAAAATGTTTTATTTTCATATTTTGGAAGTGTTGCATTAAAATAAATCTGCTTCAATGCATCATTTTTTTCTGCAGATACAGACTAGCAGCATTTTGAATTTTTGGCTAATACAGTAGAACTCGGATATAACGAACTCCAAGGGACCAAACAATATAGTTCGCTATATCCGGTGTTCGCTATACGCATATAATTTTAATGATATTTTATAGGGACGGGACTTGAAAATTTGTTCGCTATATCCGAGTGTTCGCTACATCCGTGTTCGCTATATCCGTGTTCTACTGTATATTTAAATCAATGTATATCTTGTGTTATAATTTTTCAATATTGGCATCAATTAATTGAATGAATCTAGTCATTAACATATGATTTGTACATGTATACATATATGTATGTAAATCATTTATTCACACATGGTATTTTTTGCCAGCTTCGATTAATCATTTTTGATACACATACCTAAAATATAATCTTTATTCATCTAAATTGAAGCAGTGATCTTAAAATTTCATAAGCTATTTTAAAAGAAGTTTTTACTTCACTGTTGGAATTTTTGTTTTTTACAATATGCTTATTTTTAGTTTTTTATATTCTATATTGTGTTTTGGTATTGGTGCTTTTAACTAGTTATGATATCTTGCCTTCCTTAATCATATATTTTGATATACATCTTGATGTTTAATTGACAAATATTTGTACATATGACTTCAAATTGGCATTTGCAATGTTAAAATGGGATTTGTATTGTACGACTGTTGGATTGTGATTTTGTGATATCAACAAGAACATAAACAATTTATTTATTCTTTGATTGATACTTGGCAAAGATTTGTACATATGACTTGAAATTGGCATTAGCAATGTTAAAATGAAATTTGTATTGCATGACTGTTGGATTGTGATTTTTTGCTATCAACAACAAGAAAAACAATTTGTTTTTTCTTTAATTGATACTTTCCAGGCAATGTACCGTAATTTCTCAAAAAACTCGACCACATAATACTTTTCTGAGGTCACAAATTAAAAAAAAGTTTTAAAATTACAATCCTCTGTCTAAAATTAATGCTCCTATGATTCAACCATTGCTTTAATAATTGAAAAGAACAGAGAATGATTGAAAATCGTAATAATGCGAATGCAGTTATCAATTAATAAAAATCTTTAAATTATGACATTGCCATCATCACATAGTCATCTATGAAAACTATGCATTAATATCATATATCAAGATATTTATGTAATGTTGAGCCTATCGTGCCAAACTATTCACCAAAAGCAAAAAATGTATCAAGCATAGACATTTTCTGAAAATCTATGAAAATTTGAGGGTCGAAATATTAGAGAAATTACGATATATTCCAATAGCACCAATTCCAGGATATATTACTATTTGGAAGTATAAATGGTCTATATTTTTGAAAATGTCCATTCCAAGATATTCCTTAGTTTTCGATAATTTTCTTGCTTTTTTGTGGTGGACCATTCTTCAAGGATTAATTTTTAAATATTATGAATGCGGGAAATGTGTTGTCAATAATGAGAATATTTGTGATCTGATTGTATTGAACTTCTAACGGACCACAAATAAAGTCATTCTGTTTTGAATCTGTTTTAATTTATCTTATTGACTGGTTGTGAATTCGATTCTATGCAAATGAAATTGAATAAAGATTTTTGTTGTTGTCAATTTGTTAATAAATTCAGACTTCAAGCAAATTAAAATTTAACAAAATGTAATCGATTTGCTCCTTTCTGATTGCATTAAACTGGATCATTTGACCAGTATACATTTCAATGAACCCAAAAGTGGAGGTTATAAAAAATAACTGTCAAATTTTACCATTTACACAAATGCTGCCTGTTGATTGGAAGGAAGAAGGTCATGTGAACATAAGGACGATAACGATGAAGCATTCTGATAAAACCACCATAACATACTGTTTTCACAATATCTTTTTGAAATTGGTCAGATACGACTAGAACTTAATAAATCAACTCAAAATTTATTCAAATACTTTTAATATTACCAAAAATAAGTTACAAATGTAGATATATGTCATTTTCTCTTCTGTGAAATACTCACCTAAAGAAGAGATGATAATGTGGGGAGAGCCAAGGACATAGTATACATTGTATAGAGGTCAAAGCAGTTGTTTATTTTGCATTTTATTTCAATTTAATAATGATAATGGATTTATATAAGGCCTAGGTATCCAACTTTGGAGCAGAAAATTGAAGTCAGAATTTTTAGGGAACTATTTTCATAATATTTTTGTTCACACAGCTATATATCATTTGAAACTTTATTTGAAAGCCTATGTTTACAACTGGCGCAAATTTACTCGCTCTCGCTTCGGTTATACAAACTTCACACTCGTTTCGTAAAAGTCATATGACACACTTCCTCGGGTAATAATCTCTATTAACTCACTCACTATAAGCCTGTGGACAAACACATGAAATCAGTGTTAGTAAGCCTAGCCTCATTAATACTCGCTAAACTCGATATTGAGACTAAATATGGGAGTGTAGCGGGTATTATAGAGGCTAGATTTACTTACTGACATGAAATTCATTTCTTAAAAATAAGCAGGAATTTACTTGAAAGCGACTCAACTTCGAATTTCTTTTACCGTCGGCAAATAAAACAAGACATGTGGCTTTTATACATGTCTCTGCCTTTTGTCTTCACTAAATAAAACAGTTAGATTCTCAGCATATCCCTATACACAATGGGTATACATTACTTTTAAAAAGTTGACGAAGATGCAGTAAAATCACCCTTCTCATTGAGAAATAGGAGAGGTTTTCTAATCTCGTGTTGTGTATCTGAACAAGATGTCGCATCATATCAGGGCCGATCGTAACTCCTTAAGGTAAAGGTTGCTTTGTGAAAGGAGCCCCTTGCCTTCAGATTTACAGTGACCCCGGCCATTCCCTTGTGGTTTTATCATAATCGTCGCTACTGTAAAATAAAGAAGATGTTTATTCATAGAATGTCTTTATCTTCCTCAACTGATTCATACAGCATACAAACCAGGGTGTTCAAACAAAATGGCCGCCAATGGATTTTATGTGAATCTTCATATTTTGTCCTCTGACTATATAGATGATTGGCCTGTGTAATGAGATTTTGGACACTGTCAAAATATTACATTTAGCATTATCTTACAATTATCAGTGAAACTTTTAAAATATAAAATTATCAAAAACACGTGCTTCTTCCTCTTAAATGCCAAATAACCTCAGCCTAACGAATGGATTTATACATAATGGCATGGCGTCCAGCGGTCGGTGTCTCTCCGTCCATCTGCACACCCGTCCATCCATAACCTTTAAACATTTGCGATATTCAGAAGATCCATTGGCCCTGAAATCTAAAATCTAGTGTATAGGATCCTTTGCTAGTGGGGATTATTTATTGTAGATTTAGCGAAACTTCATTGTGGCCACAGGGACCACCCCCTTAAACACTTTCATCAACATTCTTTTACAGAATTCTTCGAAGCTGAAATGTTAGATAATTCTTACCTTATGTGGTTTATGAATTGTAGACTTGGTGACCCAGTAATCGCTATAAAGGCAAAAGGGACCACGCTCAAATTTGTCTTAAAAATTATTATCCTGAATCAAACGACCTAGTTAGCTGAAACCGTGTATACAGACTCCATAGGTGACTCGGAGTAGGATTTATAAATTTGGTATTGTCATGCAACAAAGATTTTGTTTTCCTGTGACCCCTCGTAAAGTAAATTTGTGGCTATTTGTATGATAATTTGGAGGTATTCCAACGAGTTACTGATCCATATGTTGAATGTTCTATAGTTTACTTCAAGAAATGAACAAACATGCTATGTATCATAACTACAATTTTCCCCCCAAAAATGCATGATGTTGTACCACAGCAGCTAATATAGCTCCAAATTTAACAATGTTTTTCATATTCTTTATTTCATTAAACCGTTAACAAAAACCAGCAAATACGAAAGATTTGATAAAATAGCCAAGCCAGGATGAACACTTTATATTGGACGACATTCGGTTAACCCCATTGACACCATGGTCAATAGTCTACATCCCAAGGGACATAACAATATTTTCATATCTATTAGTCTTGAAGACTACAAACGGTTAAGCGTGTTAATCTGGGATTTACTCACATCGTTCATCAAATATAGAGGTCCCCCAAACGTCACCGGAACAACTAGTCACGCTTGAACACGCACTGTTTCCTACACGATAGAGGCAAGAGTCAATGGCGCGGAACGCAAATTCTTCCTATGGCGTGGTTAGAAATCGGAAGGGCTGGGATTGTTCCAATCTTCACAATCTCGTCTTTGGTTGATCGTCATATTGATTTTCACCACAGATAATTCCTGTTAATTTTCTTAGAATAATGGCATGTTTGGAAATGTACACATAGGAATTCATACGCTTGTATTTAAACAGTTATATAGCAATATCTAGAGCGAAAATGGGTCGATATTTAATCACGCCTAACTTTGAAAACTACAAGTAGCACATGATCTTCATTTGCATTCAGATAAAAAAGGTGAACATTTAAAAGTTAAATAAATAAAATATTTATGGAACCTCATGTATCAAACGTTATATCGAGTATTTATTTGATACAAAATAAAGAGGTCATTTTAATCGTTAATGAAAAAATGCCAATATTAACTAGAAAACAGGTTGCCCCATTTTATTATCAGAGAAAAAATATTCTTGTTCTACCTACAGTATCTTTTACTTATTATTCTTACGCCACAGAGGCTGAACAAGTCAAGAATTGTTGATCGAGCCTCTGTTCTGATTAGACCAAATCACTGGGTTCCGGCAGTGCACCACAATCCATTTGATTGGTTTTTTTTAGCAAATGATAACGCTTCTCGCATTGAAAGGGTGGTTCATAACACAATGCCTTTGTCACGATTCAGTAGCCAAATGATTATATTGGAACAGCGCCGCTGATTGCACAACTACCTTTGATTGCCTTCAATCAGGCATCTCCCATTGTACCCCACAAACTCGGCGAATAAGAACAGAGGCTCGATCAACATTTCTTAACTTGATCTGCCTCTGTGGGTAGAGAATACTTTGAAGGCAAGTTACGACTGTAGCATAAATGTATGTATTGGCCAATTATACTCATCAAATATCTATATTAATAAACGATGACTCTATGTTTCACATGATAACAAACATCTGATTGATCATTCCTTAATCGAACGTTTTGAAACCATTAACTAAATTAGATGTAAAAATAGAAGCGCACTTGTTTCACCATTGTATAAATGAATCGACTCGACTGGTAATAAACAAACGCCAAGAAAAGACTCAAGTCTATCAAGAAAAGGTTGATTATAATGGTGTCACTCTCTTGTCGATAGCACAAACAATCTAATATAATAGACTTGTGTGAACTCACATTCACATTTATTAGTTAGTAAGAATTTTTTTAATAGTTTTTTTAACGGAGTAGAGGATAATTAACTGTTTAGATTAGTCAACTTGTAAGATCGAAACAAAAACTGCAATGTCATAGCAACATTTTATTGCATCAATTTAAAACAAGAAGTGTGTCACCTAGTTCATTCCAACCCACAAGAATAATACAGCTTCATAACAATACAGCTTCATAACAAACACGTTTGTTGGCATAAGAACACTGGCGAGTACAATCATTGTACATGTAGAACAGCTGTTATGTTGTAGCCTTTGACTTATCAGATTCCGAACAATTGCTTTAAGTGTATTATTCTTAATATCGCCTTGGAAACCATCCAAAGATTAGGTTTGTTGTTACCGTCCTAGTATTAGATTTGTTGCTACCGTCCTGACCATCCTTAGATAAGGTTTGTTGTTCCATTCCAAGATCAGGTTTGTTGTTACCATCCTTAGATCAAGATTTTGTTACCACCCTAAGATTAGTTTTTTTGTCAACATCCTGATATAAGGTTTGTTGTTACCACCCTAAGATTAGGTTTTTTCTTACCACCCTAAGATTAGGTTTGTTGTCATCCTGACATAAGGTTTGTTGTTACCACCCTAAGATTAGGTTTGTTGTCAACATCCTGACATAAGGTTTGTTGTTACGACCCTAAGATTAGGTTTGTTGTCAACATCCTGACATAAGGTTTGTTGTTACCACCCTAAGATTAGGTTTGTTGTCATCCTGACATAAGGTTTGTTGTTACCACCCTAAGATTAGGTTTGTTGTCAACTTCCTGACATAAGGTTTGTTGTTACGACCCTAAGATTAGGTTTGTTGTCAACATCCTGACATAAGGTTTGTTGTTACCACCCTAAGATTAGGTTTGTTGTCATTCTGACATAAGGTTTGTTGTTACCACCCTAAGATTAGGTTTGTTGTCAACATTCTGACATAAGGTGTTTTGTTACCACCCTAAGATTAGGTTTGTTGTCAACATTCTGACATAAGGTGTGTTGTTACCACCCTAAGATTAGGTTTGTTGTCAACATCCTGACATAAGGTGTGTTGTTACCACCCTAAGATTAGGTTTGTTGTCAACATCCTGACATAAGGTTTGTTGTTACCACCCTAAGATTAGGTTTGTTGTTACCAACCTAAGATGAGGTTTGTTGTTACCAACTTAAGATTAGGTTTGTTGTTACCAACTTAAGATTAGGTTTGTTGTCATCCTGATACAAGGTTTGTTGTTACCACCCTAAGATTAGATTTGTTGTTACCACCCTAAGATTAGGTTTGTTGTTACCAACTTAAGATTAGGTTTGTTGTCATCCTGATACAAGGTTTGTTGTTACCACCCAAAGATTAGGTTTGTTGTCATCCTGACATCAGGTTTGTTGTTACCACCCTAAGATTAGGTTTGTTGTCAACCTGACATAAGGTTTGTTGTTACCACCCTAAGATTAGGTTTGTTGTCATCCTGACATAAGGTTTGTTGTTACCACCCTAAGATTAGGTTTGTTGTTACCAACTTAAGATTAGGTTTGTTGTTACCAACTTAAGATTAGGTTTGTTGTCATCCTGGTACAAGGTTTGTTGTTACCACCCTAAGATTAGGTTTGTTGATACCACCCTAAGATTAGGTTTGTTGTAACCAACTTAAGATTAGGTTTGTTGTCATCCTGATACAAGGTTTGTTGTTACCACCCAAAGATTAGGTTTGTTGTCATCCTGACATAAGGTTGGTTGTTACCACCCAAAGATTAGGTTTGTTGTCAACTTCCTGACATAAGGTTTGTTGTTACGACCCTAAGATTAGGTTTGTTGTTAACATCCTGACATAAGGTTTGTTGTTACCACCCTAAGATTAGGTTTGTTGTCAACATTCTGACATAAGGTGTTTTGTTACCACCCTAAGATAAGGTTTGTTGTCAACATTCTGACATAAGGTGTGTTGTTACCACCCTAAGATTAGGTTTGTTGTCAACATCCTGACATAAGGTGTGTTGTTACCACCCTAAGATTAGATTTGTTGTCAACATCCTGACATAAGGTTTGTTGTTACCACCCTAAGATTAGGTTTGTTGTTACCAACCTAAGATTAGGTTTGTTGTTACCAACTTAAGATTTGGTTTGTTGTTACCAACTTAAGATTAGGTTTGTTGTCATCCTGATACAAGGTTTGTTGTTACCACCCTAAGATTAGGTTTGTTGTTACCACCCTAAGATTAGGTTTGTTGTTACCAACTTAAGATTAGGTTTGTTGTCATCCTGATACAAGGTTTGTTGTTACCACCCAAAGATTAGGTTTGTTGTCATCCTGACATCAGGTTTGTTGTTACCACCCTAAGATTAGGTTTGTTGTCATCCTGACATAAGGTTTGTTGTTACCACCCTAAGATTAGGTTTGTTGTCATCCTGACATAAGGTTTGTTGTTACCACCCTAAGATTAGGTTTGTTGTTACCAACTTAAGATTAGGTTTGTTGTTACCAACTTAAGATTAGGTTTGTTGTCATCCTGGTACAAGGTTTGTTGTTACCACCCTAAGATTAGGTTTGTTGTTACCAACTTAAGATTAGGTTTGTTGTCATCCTGATACAAGGTTTGTTGTTACCACCCAAAGATTAGGTTTGTTGTCATCCTGACATAAGGTTGGTTGTTACCACCCTAAGATTAGGTTTGTTGTCATCCTGACATAAGGTGTTTTGTTACCACCCTAAGATTAGGTTTGATGTCATCCTGACATAAGGTCTTTTGTTACCACACTAAGATTAGGTTTGTTGTCATCCTGACATAAGGTTTGTTGTTACCACCCTAAGATTAGGTTTGTTG
The DNA here is from genome assembly GCA_916613615.1 of Steromphala cineraria. Lineage (NCBI taxonomy): Eukaryota > Metazoa > Mollusca > Gastropoda > Trochida > Trochidae > Steromphala > Steromphala cineraria. The sequence goes on from OU744730.1 coordinate 13,356,395, forward strand.
TCAACATCCTGACATAAGGTTTGTTGTTACGACCCTAAGATGAGGTTTGTTGTCATCCTGATATAAGGTTTGTTGTTACCACCCTAAGATTAGGTTTGTTGTCATCCTGCCATAAGGTTTGTTGTTACCTTAAATTAGGGGTTTGTAACCATCCTTCTATAAGGTATATTTGTTACCATCCAAAAATAAGGTTTGCCGATACCAACCTTAGATGAAGTTTTTTTACAAACTTGAGATGGTTTTTTTTTGTGTTTTTTTAACATCGTAAGATAAGATTCCTTGTTGTTGACTTTGAGATTGGTCGAACATTGATAATGATTAAATAGTTTGACTGATCCAATATGGACATATGATATTTTGAAAACTACATTAAGTATCCTTTACTTATCATTATTAATTAACTATCATTGATATGGCACTTATACAATTTATACGGCCTGCACTATACCAATCCACAACTGGGCCAATACAGGAAAACTGGACCAATACGAGCAAAACAGGGCCAATACGAGCAGACTGGGCCAATACAAGTCTGCGCATGCTATCGCTTCAAAACTTTCAACATATATGACAGTTCATCAATCTCATTGATAATTTTGATTTCGGTAAGAATTAACTCTCTAATGTTGTGCAAGTAAATTACAAAGAAGTTAATTAATAAAGACGTCATTAATCAAGTTTTTTCCGTATTTGCCCAGTTACAGGTCCTCGGTCTGCTGTATTGGCTCTTGGCTTCGCCTCGGGCCAATACAGCAGACCTCGGACCTGTAACTGGACCAATACAGAAAAACTTGATTAATAACATTATAATTAAAATGATAAGTCTTTTTGGCTACAGCGTCAATATCCTATATGTCCATTGCAAGTAGAAACGTTATATCATGAACTCAATGGTAAGGTGTCGAGAGTATTTTCAACTATGAAAACCATCTTTAAAACTATACTGTTATTATTCAAATTTTTCCGTATTTGTCCAGTTACAGGTCCGAGGTTTGTTGTATTGGCCCGAGGCGAAACCAAGAACCAATACAGCAGACCGAGGACCTGTAACTGGGCCAATACGGAAGAACTTGATTAATGACATTTTTATAAATTAACTTCTGTGTGAATTACGTTCATAACATTGGAGAGTTCATTTTCATCGAAATCAAAATAATAATTTAGATTGGTGAACTGTCATGTATGTTGAAAGTTTTGAAGCGGTTGCTTCGGGCTTGCGCCATTTGTGTTTTATGCGCATGTTCAGAGTCGTATTGGCCAAGTCTATTTCGTATTGGCCCTGTTTTGCCCGTATTGGCCCAGCTTACCTATATTGGCCCAGTTGCCGAATCGTATAGTGTAGGCCGTATATATTTTATTAGTGCAATATCATTGATAGTTTATTAATAATAATTTCTATTACATTTTTCAGTTAAAATTATAAGATGAATAAAGGCAGTATTAATATATTAGAATAAATGTAGTATTCATAAAACCATATTTTTAAATGATTACAAAGCTAAATTTGATAGAATAAAATTGGTATTTGGAAAACTACATTGAGTATTTTTGATTTATCTCTACGTTCGTAGAATTGTAAATGTGAATCGTCAATTTTTTTATTTACGAAGTACTGGTGTTCGTCAGCTCCTTTATTTAACGGATGTACAAAACACACATCATTATAATTCCTATGAATATTTCAATAATATTCAGACAGTTTTAGCTGTTCTATTATTCCATTAAAGCTTTTGATAAATAAAGTTATGTACATTATTTACATCCCAATCAATTACAACTTTTACAGAATACAATAGCTTTTTATATAGCCAATAATCAAACATGCACATGTTCACAAACTAAATCCTCTTCATTAAGGTTTCCTTTTGATAGGGCAATGTCGATGTCATCAAATTTATTATTCATTTCATTGACTACATATGGACATAAAAAAAATTTATGTAGATAAAACATAATGTTAAAGATAAAAGCTTTTATTAGCACGCCATGAAAACAAGGCGTGTTCCTATATTTGTCACCAAATATTAACATATCTTGAGTACATACTTCTTTGTAACTAAAACAAATTTAAACACACACCCGTATTGATAAATAAATGTCTCTATGACCGTTTCATCCTAAACTATACCTTTTTTACACACGAAAAAGTCACCACTTATTACGCAGACGTTTAAACGTTACAGGGGGAGTGTGAGAGGGGGGGTGTATTTAAAATAAAGAAAAGATATATGTAGCCCCATGTTTGGTTCCTTCATTTAAAATTAAAATTCAGATCTTTTGTTTGATAAGCAGAAGTGCCAAGGAAGAAAATACCAACATGTTTGAAGCCTTCATTTGATACACAATAAATATCCAATTATCACGTTGACGCTTTTATGTGGCAAATAGAAGTGCTATATGAGAGATACGATTGCATAAACCAATCGTTTTAGATAAAAAGAAGCCAGTTTTTACGTGATGTTTCTTTTGATAAAAAATATCAAAGAAGAGATAGCACCATGTTTGATTCCTTCATTCGATACACAAAAGCCTTTCAAAACTTGATAATCTCTTTGTAAGATAGAAGTTCAAATCAAAGAAGAAATACCAACATGTTTGATTACTTCGTTTCATCACACATCACATTAGTAGTAGATTGTTTCTTTGATAAATATAAGTGCCACTCAAATAGAGAAAAAATTTCGTTGATGCCTTCAGTTGATGTAGATCAGAAGTAGACCATTATTAGATATATGTTTTCTTTACACAATACAAGTGCCACTTCAATGTTTCTTTAGCCACGAGAAAACGTATTTCACTTACACTCAATTCAATGTTTGCATTCTCCTATACCAACTGTATAGCTGCGTCCCTCAAGTTTGTTCACTTTCTTATGCATTCTAGTGCAATTATAATGTCCATATGACGTCCATAAAATAACTCGAGGAGCACTTACAAAGGATCACCTATTGTTCTTGTATAAAATAAACCATATTTCACATAGTTCACAAACCATATTTCGATGTAGTCTCATTCCATATTTGACATGATCAGAGAGACCAATGCCGTCATTTTTGTGAAATTCAGATTTTCTTATATTTCGATTAAAATATTCCATACAAACTAAGCAACAAAAAAACCCAGCACAATCACATTGCCGCAATGTACAGGACAACACATGACTTAGCTCTAAAGCTTTTGATTTTGTAGAGAAAAAATATTAAATATAGTTATCGACATTTTGACCCCTGGTCACTTTAATTCCCTGCCACATTTGTTACAGTTATCTGGTAGGTATGACATACGAATAGGTTACCGCAAACTGAATCTTTACTGATTTATGTGAAATTTCAAATTTCAACATTATTCAACATATCCAGGATTCTAAATTACATTTGTACTGGAACACGCAGGTAAGTGAACTAACTTAAGGTACGCAACTGCACTGTATTTCCTTATGGGCGCCTACCACAGCTCCGCGGTAGCCAATTACCACTCTTCGATACTCAGGTGAGTGAACTAACTTAAGGTACGCAGCTGCACTGTATTTCCTTATGGGCGCCTACCACAGCTCCGCGGTAGCCAATTACCACTCTTCGATAGGTAACACACAATCAATCAATAGTCAGATCGATGCCAGGTGTACAGACCGTGTGATGATGGTTTCAACTCGTATGTTGTTACCGACCATCTAGCGTACAGACGGATTTATCTCTCCTTGTGTTTGAACAGGTAGGTGTTTTCATGTTTATCAGAGAAAAGTTCCATTTGATTTGGTTTGCTGTGACAGGCAGGTGTTGACGTGTTGACAAAGATAAGAAATCGTGTATGTAGAAGGATTTAACTTTCCCAACCAACAAAGGATTGTTCTTAAACAGGTATATATTTTTAATTTTTCACAGAACTGTTTTTTCGTAACAAATGATTTTGTTACTTATGTTCACATAGAGAAAAATATATTGCTTTGGATTGATTTAATAGGTAAGTGTTCACACGTTCCATGTTTAAGATAAACACTTAGATTATGGACGAATTCAACGTTCTTACCAACCTAAGGGTCATAAATGTTTCATTTTATTTGAAAAGCGTTTTGAAACTAAACGTTTCTGTTGCTTCATATTTACATAGAGAAAATTAGATTCAATTTGAATGTATCTTATAGGTTAGTGTGCATGTTTACTTTATATCAAGAAAAACCCTATAGTTTATAGATGGATTTAACTTCATACCAACATAAGTGTTGCGCTGTTAAAGTTAGCGTTTCTCCGTGTTTTCAGGTACACATTCTATGTGATAGGAGTTTTGTTAAAAATACGTTCCTGTTACTTCATATTTAAATAGAGAACATTTCTATATGTATATTGGATTTTTCCTTATTTGATAGGTTAGTGTCCACAGTTCCATGTTTAGGTACTGATTAGCGCTTTAAAGCTTGGAGACGGATAAAACGTTCTTACCAGCCTTGGGAAATTACTGATAGTACAAGTTCCTTCATGTTTTTATGGGGAAATTCTTTAGAATATGCGCTTTGAAAAGTTTTTCTCCCTCTCTATTCAAATATATAAACCTCAATTGGATTTGAAGTTATTTGTTAGGTTTTGTTTATTTCACGTTTACAAAAATAACAATAGCTTCAGACGGATATAACGATATTACAAGTAGGCTTATATTCAAGTTCATATTGACACAGATAAATCTTGTGGGTTTGATTTTCTGTAACAAATTCTTTACATTGGGAATATTACAACTGGGATTGACTTAGAAAGAGGTGGGTATTTTCTTCATGTACTTAGAGATAAAAATCTATTGAATTTGACCAACGTTTGTACTTGTTTGAGAAAGGTAGAACAGTGCACTGAATTGAAGAGCTAATGTTATACCGTGGTTACAAGAAATATTTAAGTGTCACAAGTTAAAGATATATATATATATATATATAGATATAATAGAACAATAGTATGTTTAACAACGAGCAATAGTTTGACTTATGAGACACTGGTAAACAATATATCGTCAAATACAGCAAGTAAAAATTATAAACAGGAAAAAGCAATTATATCAATGAAAACGATATTGATTAAATACATTGGTAGATAAACATATTCCGTATTGTAAAATATTTAAGGGCATTCTGTGATCACTTATTTTAGAAATCTTGATAAAACTCCTGAAGGTTTAGTGAGGCAAGACATCCATCCCAACTCTCCACGCACAGCGCAGTTTGATGTATTCCGTGGCACTCCAAGAAAGAATCTGCAGGATCGTTAACCATTTGTCTTAATTCTTGTCCCGAATTCGCATTAATGAAATATAACAGTATATGTACATAAACGAGAACACACTAGAATGATAGACTCCAATTCTATAAAGCAATTTATAAAAGTCATATGACGTAACTTAAAGGGGCAGTAGCACGTTTCTTGAGAATTTTATATTTTTACTTCTTCACTGGTAAGTGTACGTCAAATGCTTTATGTTGATAGTGTCATAAATCTCATTACACAAACGAATCATTCTTGTCAGAGAACAAATTTTAAAAGATTCACATTAAGTCCATTTGCAGCCACTTTTGTGTGAACACCTTTAATTACTTTTGTTTAAGAAAAGGGAATCACATGGCTGAACTTTACAATAAATATTTGATTTTCTACTGCTTCAAATAGTTTGTTACCATTTTAAACATGCTTTTCAAACGTGTTGTTGTCATATCAAATCTCTCATTCTAGTTTCGATTAGGCTTTCAAATAGCATACGGTGCCAGCAAATATTGGTATAAATACAAGTGTTATCTAGAGCTTTAAATCAAACAAAGGAGGCTGTTGTGATTGCTTATATATACCAGTGTCCGATAGAAGATATATAGATTGTTTGACCAAACTTGGTAAATAAATGACCATTTGTTTAATACGAAAAGAGCCATTCAATTCCTCAACAAATCAGTATAATTCGATCTGTTACCGGAAAGTAGTCGAAAATATTATTTTACTAACACAAAAATATGTGCTTTTGTAATCTGTAGTTTTTCATACAAACATACAAGTTTAGTAATGCAAAAACAACATTATTAGGGGCCACAGGCCCACCAAAGCTACTATTTATAATCCTCACTATAGCCAAGGAGTCTGTACACAAGTTTCAGCTTTCTAGGCCTTATGGTTCTGGAGAAGAAGTCGAAATTCCACAAAATTTACGGATCGACGGACGGACGCATGGACACAAGTTGAGTACGGCAAAACAAAAACATTAGCGTTTTGCAAAGGGGCATTTACCGTAACGAATAACGTTACGTCATAAACAATAATATATTATGACTACAACACATTACCAATGAACATGATATAATAATTAATATTTTCAATGGATCTTACTTTAAGTCTATGAAATACAGGTTTTAAGTAAGACAATGTATGACATGACCGTGTACGTTTCTGATCTATAATTGTGAGTAAATAATTAAGTTATTCAATAAATTCTCTAAGAGATTGATAATAAAGTATCATCCACTTACGACAATCTCTTTCTTCCAGTTCATGCATAACGGGTCGTTATTTTCCATAACATATCCCCGTGATTCGGTCTTTAATTGGAAAAGCATATATATTTCAAACTGTTTTCAAGACATTAATCGTTACAACATGAAGAAAGGGAGCATGAATGACTTTCTGTAGTTTAGCCACGATTAAGATGTATATCGTAATCGATTTTTTAATAATTTCTATTTAAATATAAATTACAGTCAATTTTGTAAATGATGCGTTACGTAATTAAACCACGATAAAATAAACGAAAGGAGATAGGAACGGGGAGTAGGATTCAACATGTGTGTGGTTATTGTGATTGAAGATTGAGAAAGTTTCCCTTATGATAAATGGTTCTGTAATTTTGACCAATTTTGCATATTGAAAAGAGATCTGTAAAACGTTATAAAATTCACCATTCTCCGCTTTGATACGATTTCATATTAAAGGGGCAGTAGCACGTTTTTAGCGGTAATAAAAGGTGATGTCAGGAAAATGAAAATTAATGGTTCAAATTGTAAGACAATGCATTTTAACTAAATGGAGCAGAAAAAAATCAAATATATAATGTAAAGTTTTGCCCTGCGATTCCCTTTTTCTTACACAAAATGAATAAAAGGTGTTCACAAACAATGGCCGCCCATGGATTTTAGATGGATGTTCATACTTTATCCTCTGACTATGGACTATTGGTTCATGTTATGAGATTTTTGACACTATCAAAATAATTCTTTGAATAGGTTTCATTTGAATATCAAAAGAATATGGTTTACATTTATTTGAATATCAATTTACTAAATTGGGAAGTGTCAATATACAATATATTTACTATTGAAGTAGCAATTGAAAGTTCTTTTTGAATAGTGAAATGGTATTATGAAATAAAATAAATTGAATGCTTAAATGATAATGCTGTAACAATCTAAAGTTACTTCTGGTAGTCTTTAGCAAAAGGGTGGGATAGCGCAGTGGTTAGCGCGTTCGTGGTCGGTGGTTCGAATCCCGCCAGGGGCTCGGCAACTTTATCTGCAGTAGAGAACTGTTCTACACGCAGTCAGGTTTGGGTCCAATGCTACACTGAATTTCAGCGCAGTACCACCCATGGTTCGCTAGTTCCAGCCGATGCTCGCAGGTTTCACCGCAATACATAGCCACAACAATGTTGGGGGCTCTCTCCCTACAATAATACTAGCAGCCGTGATATAAGTGAAATACTCTTGAAAGCGGCGATAAACCCCATATATCACCTAACCTCTTCAGTAAAGGAGGCTGTGCTAATTTGTCCTAAAGTCTTGTTGCCATCGATAGCTTTATAGAGGAAACCAATTTGTGTAGCAAATTGTGTTTCTGAGAATGAATAATACTTAGCAAGACCATGTATTTATTATGTAAGGGTACGATTATTCTTTTGTTTAAAACTTTATGATATCTTATTTTTATTACGTTTTATTTGATATCATATTCATAGACCACTTGAGAAATGTATCATCTTCAGAGGAGCAAACTTCTCATTTCTCAATCCTATTATCCGTGGTTGAAGAAGTAGTTATTAAGTATCAAGCAGGAATTACTGGGGCTCATTTTAATGTACACACGTTTGGCATAAATTGATATTTAAAGGGGCAGTAGCACGTTTTTAGGGGGAAGATAAGGTGATGTCAGGAAAATGAAAATAAATGGTTCCAATTGAAAGACAATGTATTTAAACTAAACGAAGCAGTAATAATTCAAATCTATAACGTAAAGTTTAGCCATGCGATTCCTTTTTCTTACACAAAATGAATTAAAGGTGTTAAAAAAAAATGGCCGCAAATGGATTTTATGTGAATCCTCATACTTTGTCCTCTGGCTATGGATGATTGGCTTGTGTAATGAGATTGTTGACACTGTCAATATAATACATTTAGCAATAACTCAGAATTATAAGTGAAATATTTAAAATATTAAATTATCAAAAAACGTGCTACTGCCCCTTTAACGGGTAAAATTTGAAGAAATATAATTTAAGAATCCTGCTTGATGGCCCTTAATGCATGATCAGAGAGAAATGTTAAAATAATTTGACCTTTGACTTTGTTTAAATTAACAGTTGCGCAATAGTGCACGTGTTAGTGTGCAATGTCCACGTGATGTCTGTCAAAACGTGCGTGTAATAAGAACATGAAATCCATTACTGATAGATAAATGTGATTGACTTTTCTCATTTCAAAAATTAACATTTTACCGGAAAATGATCAAGAAATACGGTTCCTTCTTGGTAAAAACACTTTATATTGTCTTCAGTCACCTATAAATATGACTATGTTTCTATTGAAATCAATTTACTTTAAGTACTTAACAAATTGTTCAACTCCCGCGAGATACCAAAGCCGAGTGTTTTAATGATAATTGAAAACAGAATGACCGTTGAAGTACATGTAAGTTCAAAGACCTTTTAGAGTAATAAGTCAATAAAAAGTAAATGTTTTTAAGAATCTTGGTAGAATCGCATTTACATACACCGGTGCATCCATTTGCATGTATGAATGGAACTATTGTGTAGATGAGAAATTGATCGTGCCCTCTTCAAAGGCTATTCAAACCAGGGCTAAAGGAGGTGATATTGAGGTTTCGATTTAACTTAAAGATGCTATATCATATTGTTAATGTATACGTTGTATTTTTAGAAAAAATTAGCGACCAACCTTGCGAAAATCGGACCAAAATTCATCAAATAGGAAATAATTTACCAAAAAATACCGAAACGGCAGTCGACATAAGGGCGAATCAAGTGTGGCCATTTCACTACTTCCGGTTTCTAAATGTACGCTTGAAAACCGTCTTTGTCGCGCTCAACTAGATTTTATATTCTTTTTCTCCGAATTAGGCATTCCTTGCTGTCAAAGTTGATACCCATCGAACGCAATTACGGTAGTTGAGACACGGTGTAAATCCTACAAGCATAATGATTACGTCACCGAAAGCGGGTTCGTTAAATGACATGCTCTTTCTATGAGGGGTACTGTGCTTGAAGCGTCGAAATAAGTATGTTATTGTTGATTAAAAAATCTAAATGTGATATCAAAATTTCGTCGAAAGATTTTTCTACAAAGTGATGTATTTCATTTCTCAATAGCTAAGTTTTATCCTGAACCGCTTGCAAGTATGATACAGCATCTTTAAGTCACATCAGAATGTACGATAGAGGAAATAGCATAAGGTCAATATCGTTTTTAACAGGGTGAAACCTGCTTAACATTGGGATTGTTGCACTGAAGTAAAACAAGGTTAAAGGGGCAGTAGCACGTTTTAGGGGGATTATAAGGTGATGTCAAGAAAATGAAAATTAATGGTTCCAATTTAAAGACAATGTATTTAAACTAAACTGAGAAGTAATAATTAAGATATATAACGTAAAGTTTATAGCCATGCGATTCCTTTTTCTTACACAGAATGAAATTAAGGTGTTCACATAAAATGGTCGCCAATGGATTTTATGTGAATCTTCATTCTTTATCCTCTGACAATGGATGATTGGATTGTGTAATGAAATGTTTGACACTGTCAAAATAATACATTTAGCATTAACTAACTCTTAGCAGTGAAAATTGTAAAATATAAAATTATCAAAAAACCTGCTACTGCCCCTTTAAAACCATTTATTGTGTTCGCTGAGTAATAATAATTGAGAAAATGGTGGCTCGATATATTACACCAGCTGCTAAATATCTTAAAGATGTAATATACATACTCTTTTCTTCTACCCGTCTAGGCATTTTCTAATATATAATACTTTTATGTTTTTGAACATTTAAGGACATTACACCTTAGAAATTAAGGTTCGGCATTTTGTTACGTTAACAGTTCGTCTTATTAAGACCACATCAAGAATCAACTAATTGAAATTATTTAATGACGTCTTCTTTGAGGTGAAAACGTCAACACATTTAACATCTGTTTGAACTGGACTATTGTTAAAGGCGACTTATCGAATGAATATTTACACACGCACCTGCACGACTATAAATTCATCAAGTACATATGTAAATATCTCCTTTATAAAAAACGTCATTGTGTTCACTCGGTCACTTGATTGTTTGGAAATCGCTTTGGTGACCGAGCCTTTGTCTATATTGGGAACTAATATGGACATCATTAAACTTTAAGATTAGTTAGTTTCATCAACACGTGTTGATTTGAAAAGGAAGGGTTGTCTTTTCTTTTCACCTTTGAATTCATAGCAACCGTTCAGTCAGTGGTCTTTAATTGATCTGTGTGTATACTGACAATTGGCAACAGTAAACGTGAATAAATAAATAAGAAATGAGTACAAACTGTTGTTAACGGTACTATTTTTAAAATTATATATAAGGAGAAAAGAATAAATAGTAAAATGAAATTTGATATACCCGAAGACTACGTAAGTATTTTGAAGTAATGAAAACATTTCTCTTATAATTGTATAACGTACAACTCTAGAAAATGAAATTATATGTACAATTTGTAACAAGTTGTTTATGTAAACCCATGTGTTGTTTCTATTACATCAACCATGTGTAACCAAAAAATGCAAAAAAAAACCAAAAAAAAACAAGCAGCTGACATGGTCGAGCTATATCCCCCGCAAATTGCACAATATGTATAGGTTTTCCTTATCATATTGCCGATTAATTTTTGTCACACAAATTAACACAAATTTTCCAGGATATGAAAGAAACTGTTCAAATAAAAAAAAGAAATCATACCAACTTTATGTTCACTGTTGGGCATAATTCGACTTAACTGACAAAATTAAAATCAAACAAATGAATTTATGTATTATGTATTTGGATCTCTAAGATCAATTTCATCATATTTAAACAAACATATTTTCAAAATTGTTCTTCATGACACACCAACATATGATTTTGTATCTCCTTACAAATTTGATAAAAAATGTGATGATTAGTTTAGTTGTGAGATAGACAGGACTTGTAACAGTTTTCTAACAGAGTACTCATTTTTGCCAAAAAGGCAAAATTTTATGAAAATATTTTTAAAATTGTTATTCATTACACACCTTTATATGATTATGTATCTTCATATCAAATTTTATCAATATGAGATGATTAGTTTAGAAGTTGTGAGCCGGACGGGACTTGTAACAGATTTCTTACAAAATTTACCCCTTTTTCTCCAAAATCCTATTATTTTATGTAGATTTTCAGAAAATTGTTTCTCATGACACATTATTACATGTTTCTTCATGTCCATAACAAATTTGAATTGAAATGGTTGATTAGTTAGAAAGTTATGAGCCGGACACAAAGTGTAACGGACGGACGGACGGTACCCATTTTAATACACCCCCGCAACTTCGTTGTTGCGGGGGATAACAAAAAATATATATATTATATGTACACTTGCAGTTCTCTAGCTTAACAACTGTTTGTAGATCAGAACTTAACAATTCTTTGTAAAATAATATGAAAGTCTGTTTAATTACATATGCTAACAATCGTTGAGAAATAGTTCAAGATTGGTTTAAAGTATTTCCATTGAATACGATCCAACCCCATATTTATTCCTACTATAGGTATGTAAATAGTTGCTTTTGTAATGTCGTTTTGTACTCAATGTTTTCACATTTGAAGTGTTTTTCTATTAGCCCCGCTCTAGACACTGTCTAAGTTCAAGGGCTGTCTTCAACATTTTGTACTAGAGTTCCAAGAGCTCTTTCAATGGCCCAACTGTTTGACAAAGAAACGTTTTCAGAAAACGATTAACAACTTGTTAAGTGCTTTGTTTGCTTAAAACAGAATACTTTTTTCTCTCTTTTTATGTCAAAGAAGCGTTTAGAAAATCTTGCAGTGTTGGTTCTGGACAGATATGACATCCAATTGATAAATTTGAATAGTGTGCTTAAACCTTTTTAGAGTATCTAAAGTACATCTTAAAAGTGTATCACTCCTGTTGTGATCATGTAAGTGCTATTCAGCAGTGTACCTTGATGAGAAACTTTCAGCAGAACTTAAAAGTGAACGTCTTGATAAGACCACCTGACAGACACAATTAACAGTGTACAAAGTGAGTTTCCCCGGAGTTTCCCCTTTATATCTTATATCGTGAATATAGCGAAACCTCTGAAATGAAGATGTTAGTAGATTAGATATATGTGGTTCCAAAAGTAAATCCAATACCTATTATTGATCCTTATTTGTGCTTGTAATTCAACTGTAACACGATCTTAAATGAAAAGAACACAAACTTGTGAAACTGTAAAAGCAATTAATATAAACAAATCTTATATAACTTTCTAAATGCAAACGTTATCTTTAATTTCATTTTATTTTCGAGCAAGTCAATTGATGTTATTTCTGCAGAGTCACCGGTTAACATTATCATAGCAACTGTAAATGACAAATTGACAACTTGAATTGCAGAAACTTTTTATCTATTGAATAAAATTATAATAATAACAGATAATCTTTGTACATTTAAATGTCCAATATGATATTTCAAAACTTCATAGAACAATATTAAACAAATTTTGAGAAAAACTTCATTTAGCAAAAACAGATCCGTGAGATTTATTTATTTTTGAACATTGAAGAATACAAAGTGAGAGTGTACCATGAAAATTAAGAGCAATTCCTAATTATTCTCATTATCAGTTCGAACCTCTTAGAATCATTACACAAAATGATTGTGTCATAGCAACGAGGATAAAGCCGATTGGTTGGCAACAGCATCAGCGTTGCATCAAGTAATTACAATTAAAGTCGAAAGGTCATAATGGCCAGAAGCGATGTCGTAGGTTCAGTATTATAAATAGTTATTTGATTAGCCTCCAAGTCATTTATTTCATACTTGCATACTTTAGTTTTCAATATTCGTTTATTATTACAATGATTTATCGCTATGCTGTCACTGAGTCATTTACATTTAAGAACAATATTCACATAAAACACAGTCCTAAGATCAACAACATATTAATTTTGTACTCATTACAATAAATTAATATCAAATGAACTGAATGATTTATAAATCTTAATTTATCATATAACTATTAATCTTTAGGTATTTGTATTGAAACATTGGTTTGATTGATTGTCTTTTATAGCCTCCCGGTGCCTTGTACATCATTTTACGTATTTTATGCGAAATTATGTTTTGAAATGTACGAGACGAGACAAAAATAAATAAACAAAATTTCTCTATATATAAAAGGGGAATGAATCGAGAGAAAAAATATTTGCAAACTTAAAGCATAGTTAAACACAAATAAAAAATTCAACACGTTAGTAACATTTACAATCAATCAAGTACCAATCACCGGCGTGAAATCTATAAGAGAACGAAAGGTTAAAGGGGCAGTTGCACGTTTTTGGTTTATCACTGATAATTGTATGTTTATTCTTAAGTTTTATTTCGATTGTGTCAAAAAACTAATTACACAAAACATTAATCCGTAATCAGAGAACAAATTATATAGATTTACATAAAGTCCATTGGCAGCCATTTTTGTGTGAACACCTTTAATTCATTTTGTGTAAGAAAAATCAATCGCATGGCTAAACTTTACATTATATATTTGATTTATTATTGCTTCGTTTAGTTTAAATACATTGTCTTTCAATTGGAACCATTTATTTTCATTTTCCTGGCATCACCTTATTTCCCCTCTAAAACGTGCTACTGCCCCTTTAAGGGTTGAGGTGAGTTAACTGTAACAAAAGGAGACTTTAAAATAACGTTACATAAGCGAATTAACACTGAATTCCTACACATTAATATCACCTATAAATCACGCCAATGTTTGGCAATCAATAGCATTCAATTCATCAATCAGTTATGTAAACAATAATCTTGTATAACCATTTCAGTTACATGCACATTTATCAAAACGCCAAATGTTGCATTGATTTTTGTATAGTCTATCATATACATTTCAGATATATATCGATCCATAGTAAACCTTTGTTAGTGTCTAGTATATCCTTGTCAACTTTATATGCTCCAATTCCTCTCATATTTACTGTAGAATTTAAGCTTGGTGGAAACATATTGATAAATTTGCTTTCCTTTCTCTAAATGCTTATTGGTCACGTCACTTCCGGAAGTGTTACAGTTACATCACAGCGTAGGTGTCACATTCGAATTTGTTAACGTTCAATGAATCTTGAAGTCTATTGTGAAAGTGTGTTTTATTTATTTTGCTTTTGGGTGCATTCATCAAATACATCCTATGCACTAAGATAGGCAGAAAAATACCAAAACCTAAGGTATATATGCAGCTGTTTTCTTGTTCGGTTACCGATGACAAAGGTTTGACAAATTTATGTAATTAGTATACATCTATCATAGTACGCCAAGAACTAACATTACCAGGACCAATAGATAATGTTGTTTCATAAATTCTTTACAAAACCAATACATCACCATCATACTGGTATACATTATGTATAGGGTATTGTCCGAGTAACTCTTCATTACTGGACAATAATAGAGCTGAGGCCCCCAGGGACCGACGCCCGTTATTTAAAAAAAATGGAGAGTTTCGAGGTGATTACTCTCAAATAAAGGCTTATTCAACAACATACCTTCAAAACCTAAATGAGAAATATCAAGTGAAAATTTGAAGTTAAATGTAACGCTCCATTACAGAAATTAATGAAGCGAAAGAAGAATAGACTGACATCAAGTGTGTAACCTAACAACATTTATTGTTGTATTTGAGTATAGCATAGTGAATGGGAAAGAATTATGCTTATCAATTATTACAGAATAATGGAAATAAAGATGTGAGTTATTCAGTGTTTGGTATTGGTTAGGTTGCTATAAAATACCTTAAATATTATCTTATTTAACACTTTTATTACTTATTTCAATGTTTGTTAGCCTTATATGAAACCAATTTATGAACAAAATGCTATCTTAACGAGTATTTTTACGAATTATTGATTCGATAGTCACTTCAATTCGAAACGATATTCACCAATTTTTTATCACGATTTAGTTAACTAAATCATTTTATTTGATATGGTGAACTCGAACACGACGATACATCGATGTATCGTTTCATCGTGGCTTCCCGTGTAGTCTGGGTGTGACTTAGTACATATCATGACATTTATACACAATATACATTAATATTAATGAATCAGATATGATTATAAGTGTCCTTTGATTAACAAGAAATAATCCTCTACACAAAGGGAAGAAAGAAGATCTAATCCTTTTATATCTTTATAATGTCAAAATCGTTTGTTGTATCCAAAAGGCTTTCATACTAAAAAACATCAATTTATCTCCTGTCTGAAATACGGAAACGGACAACGAGCCTGTGGATCAGAAAACATCAACCTATTGTTTTACAATAAATACTTACATCGGTGTGTATTGTTGCGTATTGTAACGCTGATGTATTATGCACCGATTTGACAGAATATAAAACTTGTTGCTTTGATTGTATCGTGGTCAACGGGAACGGGTTGCTTGCAAAATGGCAATGCATATGACAAAACATGGGTTTATTGTAAACATAACAAAAGTTGTACTTTATTTTTAACTTACCTAATTATTGCAACCTTCTAAACAAATGTATAAAATCATATTACTGTAATAAATCATCTGGGGGTAACCCATTCATCCAAATAGCGGCTTCCGATGCTGCTGCCCATCACTGATAGCGGTGAACTAAGCACAGACTCATGTGCCAACAGAATGACATTTGATTCAGTACCTTAGATTACCCATAAGTCATAGTAAATAGTTTAATGTGACATAAGTAGTCCTAATCTAGTAATTTGGGATGTAGCCCAGTTGGTAGAGCGTCCGCTCATCATCCGGGACATCTTCCTACGCAAAGCCTAAAACGCCAGTTTCCAAACTACCAGTTTTATGCCTTGCTGCTGACCATTAAGTTTTCTGCGCTTGCTCTCATGCCTGGGGCATTAGAGCAGCACTGAAAAATAAAGGGTCAGCAGCAAGGCATATAATGAATGTTCGGAAACTAGTGTTTTAGGTTTTGCGTAGGAAGATGCAGCCGGGGTGTTTGGGGTTCATTTCCGGCCCCGTCATACCAAAAGATTACAAGATGGGATATTACTTCCTTGGTTGAAGCTCAGCTTTAAAATGATAGAACATGGCCTGACGTGACGAAGCACCGTCATGGTGTCATGGGCACACAACGCATTTCCAATTTACTTTAAAATAAGGAAAGTAAAGAATGGTTATTATATGATTATTTTAAAGCTTATATGAGTATATGTCGACCTTTTTTTTTGTCGTTTTCTTAGAACACTAAGTGTAAAACCCTAAATCAATCTAATGGTTTATCTCTGCCATACGCTACCTTTGTCGCTGTAAATAATAAATACTACATCAGCAGTCAGTGTCATAGTTTTCATATGTAAATTAGATGCCTGATGAACTATGTTATGAGTACACATTGATAATTCAACAGCAGGTGTAAGATTACTCAGAAGGGAAATATAACCCGTGGCTTGTTTGAAGGGATTTTATTGTTTAACACATCGATCCTCATGCATGACAATAGAAGTTATCCGGCACGTCAACTAATAATAAAAGTGTCTCATTGTGTAAGCTTTTTTCACAGTTGAAACAAACGCAATGAACTCCAATTAACGGTGTGTACGCTTTTTGGTGCATTTATGTATATAACTTACATTAACACATATGTGGATTGGTATGCCAACAAATTCTGTCTCCCTGCCTTACTTGTCAATGAGTGAATATTTGCAAATATTTATAGGTTTATTGTTGTTAAATTCACGTTGTTTAAAAACTCATTTTTAAATATCTATGTCTTAGACATAAATGACTTGAGTAGCACAGTGGTGTATGTATATATATGAATATGAATATTTATATAGCGCACATATCCATCCACTCGTGGTTGCTCAAGGCGCTTACATTGTTTCCCCTGGTCAATGGCATTCTTTCACCGTCCGATCATTTTCCAATTTAACTCCCTGGGGAGTATTCAACCAGCATCCACATATGTGGCGCTGAGGTTAGGAACCATTCTATGCCTCACGGGGTACCAATTCACAGCTGGGTGAACTGAGACACATAGTCACAGCAGTTTGTCCAACACTGCTGAACGCTGATAACCGACAGCTCGGCGTATGCACCTGTTCATGTATCCACCATTCAGCCACTGACATGAATTCGTGGGATCTTTTAAGTGCGCAGTTTTTCTTGCACTACAACTCTAGGTGTTTACACATCGGCCTGGATGGGATTCGAACTCCGAACCTCAGCAACGTGAGACCGGCGCTCCTGCCGACTGAGCTACCCGTACCCAAAGTGTAGTGATTGGCATGGTGGATCCTCACGCCAGAGACCCGGGATCGAGTCCTGATGTTGACACACAAAGATGTGACCTAGGTCTCATACTAGCTTGTGTCCCTTGGCAAAGTGCTTCATCCACATTGCACTCAGTCCTACCGGTTGTTAAAATGGGTACCTGGAAACAGGATGTACTGACCTACGTGATCTCAATTAGCGCTTAGTAGCTACTGCGGTAGTACACTCCTTCAGTTTAATGATGATGATGACCCCAGGCGTTCTTAAAGTTTCCACACTATTGTTATCATTACTTCTGTGACGTTTATTGCATCCAATATTTCGAAAAATACCACTACTTGGAATGATATGATAAATAAATGACTTCCTGTGCAGGAAATGAAAATGATTGGTTGACAGCCATGATGAGATAAATGATGTGAGTCTTTGTGGTTGCTGACCTGTTTCCTGTCACGTGACTGGAGAATGAGGTTTCGCATCAAGAGAAAGTTTTCATAACATTGACGTGTCACCTTTAACTCAGATTTTGACCCAGACTCTTAATTTCGTAGATGATGGCCTGTAAGGTCTGAAGTACATTTAACTGGAAATGACCCTTGGTGAGAAATATTTTCTATGCCCGACCGTGAAGTTTTTTCTTGTCTTTCAACATAATACCTTGACATTTCAACGTAATATCTTGACATTTCAATATAACATCTTGACATTTCAACATAACATCTTGACATTTCAACATAACATCTTGACATTTCAAACGTGTATCTTGAAATTTCAACATAACATCTTGACATTTCAACACGTGTATCTTGAAATTTCAAGAAAGGATTTTTTTCTTGAAATTTCAAGATGAAAACAAAAAACAAATGGCCCTAATATGCCACCGTATGATCCTTATCAATTAAGGATAAACTTATAATTCAACACAGTTTACGGTACCCAACTCGGCAATCCTTTGCTTGACTATTGACAAATGCATTATGATATTGTCTCTCTCTGTATGTTTTCTGCAGTTGAAACAAACGCAATGAACTCGTTTAGTTTTAATTAGAAAACATGTTTACTAATGTTAGTTCAATTGAGTTTAACATAACATGGTATATATACATCATTACGTGAAGGTGTATACACGTTAACTTACAGTATATATGTCATCTGGTGTGATTTGTCTTGTATAAGTACAAGTTTGCATATTGATTTTTCGATGTTCTTTATGCTTAAGTCTATGCTCACAGGCAATCAAAGTCTCATTGTGATTTAATGGGATAATTATAATATTAAATAATTTAAAACATATATATGTAATTAATTCCACAGGGTTTGATAACGTTTTCTTGATTTTCATGATAACAAACAGGTTATGTATTTTTATCCCATAGGAAAGGAATGTACATCATTACCGTATCATGATTGTAAATGTACTACATTGTACTACATGTTGAAAAGGTTTTTGTTGAATAACTGTCTACACGTATGGTACCCAAAAAAAGAAATATAGTTATTGATTGTAAATGTACATGTACTTAAAGTGACACAGAGTATATTTCTTAAAACTTTATTTGGTTTTGAAAAGCTACAAAATATCTAATATGCTGATTGAAGTTCATATCTCATCACTGGACTTGCAAATATATCAATTTATGCATAATATCAGACTCTCTAAAATGCTTGATTTTATGGAAAAATCAAGAAAACATCTCAAATATGTTTAATATTCAAAAGTATGCATCCAATTAATCTATCTATTAGTTACAATACCTAATAAACACTATCGAATCGAATACATCTTCCTGTCAGCTTATGACAAGGTTTCAAAATTACGTTTGGCGAATTTGCGCGCGCCACTCGAGCCACATTGTCCGGTTTTCGATCAAAATGTCGACTTTGAATGGCCGTATTTTCGCTCTAATGTACTGAATTACCTTTAACTTGTTATTTTCAGTAACAGTTAGTGGTTCCCGATGTAATAACATCGATTTCAAAATTTGACATATGTGATCCTATCAATCTCATTAAAATGATATCTTAATTAATTGCTTCTCTACGTTACGCAGATTAAAGATCTCACAAGGCCCCGTAAGTCCAGCCGTCAGGGTAACCTTTGACCGCTTGATTTGATGAAGATTTCAACCACCAATCAAATCGTACGTCTCTTAGAAGACCATTCAAGAGATTTAGCGACTTAAAACAGTACAGCCCAAATGATAAAATGATAACTTACATGTATGACCTTTCGATTTTTCCAAAGAGCAGTGTTAGGTAATTTGCATAGGTCGTAACGTTCACTAATTCACTTGTAATGTTTGACTATTTGACAGAACTGGATTCTTTCTAATTTGCATATGTACATCAAATATGTGTGATATCAAATCATCAAGACTTAATCTAATGTTTTTATGTCAGTTCTGATCTTCTCATTTGTGTCAGTATATTTATGGCTACAAAATACAACGAATTTAATGAGCATAATTCGTTTCATATAAGATTTAAAGGGAAACGTTTATATAACGAAACTGTTCCAAAAATAGCATCTAGAGATTGCTATTTGAATTTGCCCCGTTTACGGTGATTTCTTCGATAATGATAACATTTAAGTATTTACCTGGACGTTTATGGACCAACAAATTGATAGGAGCGATATAAAGCACAGTTTGAGTAATTCATTTGGACATAACAGGAAATATTTGTTGTTGACATTTAGAAATAGTCGGAAATGTTCGTTTATCGAGTTCTGAAGATTAGATATGAATACCCGTCACCAGCAACCCGAGTTACGGGGCAAAGTCGCTGATTGGCTGAGTCAAAGGATACTCTGACGGCTGTTATAACTGAGCCTGGTAAGATCTACATGCGTAGCGTAGTGTAGCAAATAGATCATATTCTAATAAGATTGGTGATCCTATCAACATACTCTGTGTCTCTTTAACCAAAAAGGGAGGTTCATGTATTGTCATCAACTGTGATAATCATGATAGTTGGTATGTCAAATGGTTTCTTTAATTTGATGAACACGTGTGAAAACCTTGTATGAAAATTTTGGAGGTGTACTTTTACTATGTAATAAATAGTGTGAATAGTGTGAATAAATAGTTCCAGAGTCTGTTTTTTACCTGAAACGTATCTTACCTAATATGCAATATACCATCTCGACGTCTATGCGCTCTTGATTGACGTTTGTACGATTTTGTAGTATGGTCCTAATGCTTTGAAAACGATTAAACTTTCATGTGCTGTGCTCGATCTTCTGACTGCTGAAGCCCTCAAGAGTGACACTTGTATTGATCTGTTACACTAAACCCCAAAAGAAACTGTCCACTCATTCACATTTTCATTGAAAAATAACAAGACACGGTTTTCTATCCTAACAACATTTTATCTAATACTGAATCATTTGCGCATCATCTAACTTCATCTGTTTTGCAATAACTCGTTTATCTTAACACTGGTGTGAAATGTTATTTTCCATTTTTTAGAAATCGAAGTTTCTGATCATATGTTAATGAATTTATGGAATATGGAGTCCATAGTCATCAATACTTCGTATGTTCACCTTCAGCTGTTATGCAGTCAAACAGTCGACGTCTCATTGATGTCGTGAGACGTCTGACGGTGGCGTTAGGGGTGTTCCCCCATTCATCCTGTAGGACTTGTTCCAGCTGCCTCAGGTTGACTGGAGGGTTTGCTCTATTCCTGATTCGCCTCCCTAGGCAGTCCCACGTGTGTTCAATTGGAGAGAGATCAGGAGAACGTGACGGCCACGGCAAGACGTTGACGTTATTGTTGTCCAGGAATGTTGACACTGCTCTTGCTGAATGTGCAGGCGCGTTATCATGTTGAAACAAAGTTCTCGGGTGATTCTGAAGAAATGGCAACACAACAGGACGAAGAACTTGATCATTGTATCTTTGCGCAGTCATGTTACCCATAACGATCACCAATGGCGACTTTTTTTTCTCCTCGGATACCGCCACAAACTATCACACTTCCCCCACCGTGTGCCTGGACCTCTGCAACACAATTTGGAGAGTTTCTTTCACCCTGACGGCGATAAACGCGGGCTCTGCCATCATGCTTATATAAACAAAACCTACTTTCATCGGTGAACATAACATTTCGCCGATCACGAAGCTGCCACCTTCGTACACGTCTTGTCCAGATTAATCGGTTGTGTCGATGTTGACGTGTCAACGTTGGGCCACAATAAGGTCGACGGGCCCGAATCCCTGCTGCTCTTAACCTCCTTCTGAAGGTTGATTGACTAAGCACCCTCCCGAGAGCCGTAGACGCCGATTTTTCAACTGTCAGATATCGATTTCGGAGATGGAGAGTTCTTAAGTCTTCCCGACGTGACGTCACACGTGGTCTACCTGTACGCGATCTATCTTATGTTGTTCCCGTGTCCCTAAAACGTTTCATCAAATTTTCGATGGTTTTTCGATGACAGCCGAATGTTCTTGCAATAAGAACATTTGAAGCACCCATGTCCTTCATGCCCAAGGCCCTGCCGTGCTGTTCTGGGGTCAATCTAGGCATTTTAAAATTGGTTTTATATGACCTGGCTCACATGTGAATTGATCGCTTGCTAACTCACTTTCAATAATGAATGTGCGAAGCAATGATCAAAGAAAAACGTGTTTTCTCAGTTTTCAACAAAAGTCATGAAAATCACGTACCTAATCAATTTCTGAGATGAACAACTGAAATGTTACGTTTTGCCGACCTGTTTCCATAAAACTTAACATTTAGCTAAAGTAAATTAAGAATTTTTTTGAATTTCAAAAATGGATAGTTTCTTTTGGGGTTTAGTGTATGTGGTGGAAAGTGTATGCTATCGGTGTTAGAGGGAGGTTTCTAGAGTCTGTTAAAGCCCTTTACACTGATGTTTCCTGCCGAGTGTTGGTGAACGGTATTTTAACGGACAGCTTCAGTGTCACCTCTGGGATGAAGCAAGGATGCGTGTTGTCGCCTACCTTATTTTCTGTTTTTATAAATGATCTGGTCACGAGTATAAATAACTTAAAATGTGGTGTTCAAGTTAATGATCAGATGTTAAGTCTTTTGCTTTACACTGATGATATTGCGCGCATTGCCCCTGATGAGAAGTCGCTACAACAAATGTTAGATTGTTCATCAGCTTGGTTTAACCAATGGAAATTGGATGTGAACTTTAGTAAAACAAAAATTGTACATTTTAGACATGCTAACTGTGTTCAGTCACATGTTAATTTTAATTGGCATGGCACAAATATTGCATATTCTCCTATGTATAAATACCTTAGCTTGTGGCTTAATGAATTTTTAGACATTTGTTATACGGCAAAAGAAATTGCTAAGTCCGCAAGTCGAGCGTTGTCTGTTATTATTGTTGAGTTTAACAGGTTTGGGAAATCCTGAAATCGACGTATTATACGTCAATCGACGTATAATAGTCCGATCTAGGTAGAATACCATACGTCGATCGGCGTATTTTGATTATTTTGGTCAGATGATTAATGTACGCCGTTTTCCGAGTATTCGGCAGGTGCCTAATCAAACACGCCATCTATCACGTTGCCGATTATATGAAGTTTTAAACTTAAAAACTTCTACTTTTAGACTTTGACAGCAATAAACATTACCACGGTCCGTGAACAAAGTGTCCAAACGCGAAATAAAAACACAAAAAAAGCCCTAAAGTTTCCAAAACTTACATAAACTGCAGCATTGACTTTTCATCGCCTGGTGTTTTTAAAACCGGAAGTTGTACTACTCGATAAATGAGTGTATTTTGGTGCCAATTAACAAATTAGTCCGCCGCATAGTCGAAGTATGGAGGCTGAGAAAAAAGTGCATCCATCACTTTTGCCGAATTTTGACGTCATCACTGTGAAGTTAATTCAAATTGAAATGCAAACATGACGTAAAATTCGGCAAAAGTGATGTATGCACTTTTTTCTCAGCCTCCATACTTCGACTATGCGGAGGACTAATTTGTTAATTGGCTGTCAATATACGTCCGACCCCTTCCATTTCCCTTGCCCAAATGACAATTCACAGCATGCGCATGTCGAAAGTGAAGCTGCACGTGCATCTCGTGAGGATGCGACCTAACGCGAATTTCACGGGCTCTATGGTTTTGTTTTGACGAAATAACTAGTGTGACACGGTCGCCGTCAAAGAGTTCGCAATCATTTCAACAAAAATAATATCATCTTTTGATTTAAGACAGCGTTTAATAAATTACGTTTATGGCCATGATCTAAGTAAGTTAGACCATTCGGGCCTTGTTGTCTAATCGTTTAAATGGTTTGCTAACCATTTAAACGATTAGACAACATGCCCTCATGGTCTAACTATTACATAATAAATATTATGTAAGGAAGTGAACATGAGAAGTGTCAATCTAATTAAGACTGAATTAACTCATTCTGTGAATTTAAGAGAAATATATAGAAATATGTATTACAAATCACATTGATAAAGTGCTTTGTTCATTGTTCTACTAAGAAAGATTAAGAGCCGATAAGATCAATAATTGATATTCTATGTGTTATCGATTACGATATGGATAAAGACTTAAACAACAAGAAACCTCATAATTTTTCCCATGTTAATTGGTAAATATGTACAGAAAACATTGTCAACTTCAAAAAACACCAAAAAACGTTTTCATCGGTCCTCTAATAACAAAGATATCGCCCTTCAAAGTACGCAAATTTTAGGCTTCTCAAGGGATTCTACCGGGTGAACGATATTGCCTTTACTGCGCATGCGAGAAAGGGCGATGTGATGTGGCAGGTTATGATTGGCTGAGAGAAGTTTTACAGATTGTGTATTATTACATCATATACAGAACGGAAATGGGCCTAATCAATGTAAATATAACAGACAATGGTGGTAAATAAACAGAATAAACATGTTTTAGCACGATTTAGAAGCTTCATCTGTCCGGCAATAAAACAGAGTAGTAATTAAACAGTTATGACACATCGTAACTGATTGTGTAATTACAGGCCTAGGGAGTCGCGCTTGGGATATTTCACATTCTTTGACAATGTTGTTCCAAGAATTAGGGGATGTTGTTTTAGAGATCAAGCATGTCTGCCCATCAATGACACGCCCAGTTGTCAAAGCACTAGTCATCCATTGGTCAACAAACTAGATCCAATCAAAAATTAAACATTTAGAATTTATCATATGCATTGCATCTGTCTTGAGATGAACACATTCAGTACACATGAGATGGAGTATTTTGCGTTTACAGTGACTTCAATAAGGTAGGCTTTGGTCACATGATATGTAAACTAAACTTTGTGCATTCAAACTTATATGTATACATATTTGTTATTTCAGGCAGTTGTTTGCGTTAGAAGTTTACAAATATTTAAAATTTAAAATAACATTATCTCAAACAAAGATATAGAAGGGTATTTATTTTACGCTGATGAGTTGTCTCTTTGTAAACTAACATTGTTTCTTTATTTGATTGAGAAACGCTCAAGACATGATGAAACATGGTGTCAAAAGGTGTTTATCCTGAATATCCTTGTATTGCGAACTTAATACAATTTCATGACATGATGCCTCAATGACTCTCTTTCCGAATATTTCGTAGTGTGTATATAGCAAAACCTCATTCAGATTATATAAAATTACTTCAGGATTATTCATAAGTTCCTTAAAACATTTCACAAACTTGTTTTATTTGTCTTCAATTTTATCTGGCCACTCATCACAAAATGTAAACTTAGAACTACTAAATTCAAAACATAACTATACCGTAATATCTAAGAGATTTTAAAAACATTATTGAATATTAAGATTTTGCCTTGATGAAATATCCTAATGTTTATACCATTAATGAAGATATAACCTTAGCATTTAATTACTTTGTTGTATGTTTTCGAAAATCGTTGTTTCAATACTGTCACTGTATATTATATGTGTACTGTCTATGTTTACGTTACGTCACTATTTTGTTAGGGAGCGGCATAAATATAAACATATACCCCGTTTCTTTTTTAAAAATAGATATGCGAAACATAGTTCTATGACAGGGCTATGACATACCATGTAGTCTCATTGATGAATTGACTTTAGATCCCTCTGTAGAAGCCGTGATTAGGCTATCAACAGTCAAAAAGATTCAACCAAAGTTAGTAAATGTCTTATTATTATATGTCTCACTAACTAACCGTCATACTGGAAAGTTGTTTTCTTTGTTTGTATAGTAATTATACGCCAAGTAAGTAAGTGACCGCTTGAATCAATACTGTAAACAATAGCAATAGCCTGACCAGTTTGGCGAGAAAGGGCGATGTGATGTTGCAGGTTATGATTGGCTGAGAGAAGTTTTACAGACTGAAAATATGATGTTTGTTTTCAGAGTCATTAAAATGACTATTTTGCGCATGTTTTTGAACAAACAAAATGTCGATGTTATCTCAAGATATCTTTATGTATCCATTTCTGCATTGTGTACCCCCTCTGGGTTACATGTTGTTTAAAGTTTCTTCACAAGCATCTTCATTACAGCTGCGTATACCTTCAGTTTGTTCACTTACCTGAGTATTCCAGTACAAGTATCATGTAATTTGGAATGTATTTTAGGCATCCTTGCATTGCAGAAAGGAAACGGATAGTGGTGAAATTTCACTACAGATGTTAAGAGTCAGTGTGTGTTAACATATTTGTATGTCATACCTAACAGATACCTAAGTCAGATGTGTTCCTTTGCACTTGGGCAATTACAAAATGAATATTATAAGTTGTTTGCTACTCACGAGGTAATTTACGGTCTGATGTACCATCTTTGTAGAAATGTTGCTCGAGCCGCAAGGCGAGGGCTGACATTTCTACACAGATGGTACATCAGACCGTATTACCCGAGGAAAAGCATACAACGTATTTATCTTACCGTCATGTCAGAAGAAAATATACCCATTTTAGTTTGACTGCCGTTAACGGATGAGCCATCACCGCATGAACGGCCTTGACCCTAAATGTAAACAAAATGGCGTCGTCCAAACCGGCTGCAATGTTATGAATCGTGTTACGTAAAACTATTACCCTACATATTCTTAAAATCTATTTGATTTTAATCCTATAGCATGTGCAAGTAATGCAATGCAGACTTTTGTTCCAAACAAAACATAGAATGATGAGAAAACAATTATATAATTAATAATCACAAAAACAACTGTTTGAACCACGTGCATCATTTGGTAACGTCATTTTAACGCTATGCGACACCTCTTCTCGGAGAGGAGCTGTTGCTATGGCAGCGGGGTACATGAAATTTGTACACCGTGAGAGTTGTAACTCGCGGTGTACATGAAATAAAACGAGTCGATCGTCGTCAGCAAATCAAAAACGAGTATTTTACTGTGAGGTAAGATAAGAATATCTATCGAATCATGCCAAATATGGAAATACAGCACCAGTGACGAGACAACCTCGAAATATGGTTTGGGAATAGTTATGTTATGCAAGGACAATTGGTGATCCTTTGTAAGTGCTCCTCGAGTTATTTTATGGACGTCAAAACGAAACCCAATTTACATGATAATTGCACTAAGATGCATAAGAAAGTGAACACATTTACGGTACGCAGATGTATTTGAAAATGCCAGGAACGCTTGTGTGATAAACTCGATAATTATCATTAAGGGAAAGAAAAAAGTAATTTGTTTCTGATTTCCGCCCGCGTCAGTTTCAAATCTCTGCATCAAGCTCTTTTTCTCAAAAAGTTGACAAGGGTTTATCTAAGATTTTAGAAATTTAGTCCCGTGGCCTTTAAAAAATTAAAACGTGGATTCTTAAAATGTAACTTGTTTCTGTTCGTGAGTGCAAACGCAATGATAAAGGGATTCAGATGTTATGTTTATTACCTTTTGCTTCATATTCAATAAAAAAAAAATAGAAAAAAATAATAAAATGATGTAAGTGTCTCATTAGGTCATCGTGACATACTCCACGTACACAGCGAGAGCTTTTATGTCACACTGCCCTCATCGCAACACCTCATGCTATCATAATTAAAAGATTTCTGGAATTTTAATCTACTCACAACTATATATGATACATAATTATTTCGTTGAACTAATGAAGTATAACGATTTGAAGCACAGCTATTCATATTGATCACGAAATAAGGCAATTAAATAACGAACATCAATAATGTTTATGTTTGTTGTATTGTGAATAACTTTTACAATATATCATAATTAAAACGAGTCATCTCTGACAATCAGACATTATATAATCATAACATTACGTTTTTGATGAGTAAGATTTATGACGACTTTACATTTATATGTATTAAAGGGAGAACTTATTCGTTGGTATAGGTTCTATTGGATTTTGAATGAAGTCAATGTAATTTGAAATTTTTAGACAAAACAATCTACAATTGCAAATCAAAAAGATTTATCTTTTTTTATTATTTTGTTTCAAAAGATACATTTGGTGTATGTGTCTCAGAATACACACCGCCAATATGAAGTTACTCTTTTGTAACGTTTCAGATTAAGGGGTATTTTCTTACAGCTAAATGATGTCTTCTTTCCATGTAATTCCAAAATCATTTCCCTAAGAAATCTTCCATTTAAACAAAACAATGACATACCCAAAAAGATGCTTGATATCAATAGATTAATAGATAAACAATGTTGTAAATTTATTTCTGATATTGTAAACTTTACTTACAGCTGCGTATCTTAAGTTTGTGCATCTTAGTGCATGTAGATTAAAGAATAATATATATGTTATTGTATTACTGAACATATAAAGTGAATGCCATAATGATAAGGTTCTTATTTAGGTCAATTTCTATAAAAGGCAATTGGGGTCAACAGTCTGTATGAAAGGGCTTTTAAGATGATATCCTTTGAAAAAATCATTTCAAAACGAACAAAACCATCATAAAGCTTCTTACTGATCAAACAGAACAATATAACCACTTGTAAGTAATTACATCTTTAACAAGTAAGTAATTGATGCTACTTTGTATATTGTGTATTGTATATACAGCTGCGTATCTTAAGTTTGTTCACTTACCTGCGTTTTAGTGCAAATATCATGTAATTTGTAATTTGTAATTTATTACTGTCTAGTATCCAGTTCAGGGCTGCCCAATGGCGACACAATATGTATTGTTATAAGTAATTGTACTTGTAATAGGTCCGTTCCTGTACCCATTTATGCTAGGTGATATGAGTGCAATGTGAATGAAGAACACAACACAGGCTTTGACCCAGGTCTTCATTGGGATTAGAACCTATGGCTCGACAGACCAGCATTCTAACACAACAGCACCGTGCTTCGCAATACTTGTATAAATGTCACTTAACATCCCTTGTACAAGTCTCCAACTGTCGATCAATATCAACAACAACAGATGACATGACAAACATGCATGTTGATATTCACCTGACTTCACGTGGGTCTATGAGAGGAGATCGGGTATCAAACTTCAAATTGAAACACTTATCCCCGTCCCCGTAGCCATAGCAACTGTCGTAATGAAGAATGCCATGCACATTTTAAAATACCGACTGCGTCATAATCACACAATGAATGGCTGACAAATTCGCAATAGTATTGCAGTTCCTAGGAATAACTTCCGGTAAGGGGAATTGGAGAATCAAGTAGTTCCTTATCAAATGGAAGTTGCTGATTGCTCTTAGAGCAAATTAGAGTTCTTTTGTGTTTTGGAAACGTTTCCCTCGAATGACCTTTTGATGTTTCAATCTTTTGATCCTTTGATTACACCTAACCAATGTCGTGTTTGATGTTGGTAAAGAGACTTTATGCAAGTGTAAGGTACATATGAGTCTATTATCTAAGAACTTTGGATCAGTTCTAAAACAGTTATTGTGTAAAGACCGTGAATTAGTTCAAACGCATCGGGCTAACACGTAAGTCCAGATATCAATCTAAATTTGTTCAATCTTTAGAAATTCTGTGTTAATGTGGACTTGTCTCATTCACAATTGAGAATTATAAACCTTAAATATTCACTTACACCTAATTAACCTTATAGCTCTTTGGTATAACAGGTTGCCATGAATGATAGAACGGATGTAAATTTATCAAGCTTAATGACCACCTAACGCTATTATTCATTCATGATGTTTCTTTACCTCCCCCACCCTCCCTCCTCTAAACCGCATTGTTTTTTCAATATTTGTTGGCGTGCACAATGAAAGCACAAACCAGAAAGAACGCATACATACGTAATGATGTCCATTCAATGCAAATGTATAATGTCAACACAACCTTACTGGACAGATCGATTATTGTTTCTTGTATTGCTCATACAATATAAAGGGACAGACGCAAGTTTTATGAAAGATAACCGTAACTAATTTGGCAGGGCATTGAAATGACCAGGGGTACATATTTCGAAAACACTATTTTGTAATTTTTCGCTACAAAGTCCTTTATTAATCGATAGCTTTAGACTTATTTCATATTTGTTCCTTTGCATTAATGCAATGTTATTGTACTGATTTCTTTCTTACAATGTTTATATGGAATATTTAAATCGAAATTTAAGAAAATCTGAATTTCACAAATATGACCCCATCTGTCAATTTAATCCTCCCAAATATCTAAATTCAGTACCAGTGACAGGACGATCCCGAAATATGGCGTGGGAATGATTATTTTAATAATGGATAGTTGGTTGTCCCTTGTAGGTGCTCCTGAAGTTCTTTTATGGAAGTCAAAATGAAGCCCAAGTTACATGATATTTGCACTAAGATACACAAGCAAGTGAACAACCTTAGATACGCAGATACAGAAGTAGTTGTCTGACACTGCCTCTTAGAAGTCCATTTGTTTTCCTACTACCTCAGAACAAGTCTTAGAATTGTGACAATGCCTGGATTTTGTGAATAAAAAGAATATTGGATATCTGTATGCATCGAAATAATATTTTCAATTCATTATGAACATCAGATGTAATAAACCAAAGCTAAACTTCCTGCCTTGTTTAAAATATTTATTAAATTTTTGAATGATTTGATATATAATGTAATTCACTCGTTTAAACCAAACTATGGCACTTGTTAATTAGAAATAAGAAAATGATGTGAAATGAAAGGAATTAAGAATGATAACTCGTCCCGGTTTTCAATAGCTAATTCTGTTTGTATTACCCTTAGCATTGCGTGTTTGTATTGTAGTGATTACCAATATATATACTCATTCTGAAATGTATACTGTCTTGATGTATATCGAATGTATCTTGATGTTGTAACTTGTAGGGACAAACACAGAAACCAAAAACAACTTGCCTTTAATCGTTCCGATTTGCTATGTGACAGCCTCCCATCACTGCTTTCGACATGTTTGACTGTATCTAACTATTGCATGTGAAGGATACACCAGTTTGATTGTTTATTTAGTTTTTCACTTGAAATGTCGAGTTGTATTGTCTCACACAATTATATATATCAAGATAAACTATTTGATATGTCGCTGGCCTAGATGTGGGCTCGATCTATCTATCTCAAGCCAAGTAAATAAAAGGTTTAGTTGTATGTTCATCTAAGGATATGAGTATTTGATATGGCTTATTTGTCATCGCACATTTGTTTAAAGGGGCAGGAGGTTTTTGTTTAATTTTATATTTTCAATTTGTCACTAGTAGTTGTATTTTAATGCTAAATGTATTATTTTGTCAAAAATCAAATTTCACACCAATCATCCATAGTAACAGAACAAATTATCAAGATTAACATAAAGTCCAATGGCGGCCATTTTTGTGAACACCTTTAATTCATTTTGTGAAAGAAATGAATCGTATGACTGAACGTTACATTTGTATTTGATTTATTACTGCTTCGTTAAGTTCAAGTACATTGTCTTGTACTGCCCCTTTAAGCTACACGATTATCTAAGGCATGCAGCGGGATTAATGTTCAATGAATCACTCAAATAAGTAATAATTTGCACATGTGCTTAAAAAACATTAAATATTTTACCTCTATCCTCGATATCACATACTTACACATAATTACCACATTTTCTCCATATATGCCCCGTGTACACAGAATTAAGATTGAAATATCTCCCACCTTATTATCAAACAAATGCTACTGTCCAGAAATACTTAAATTTGCTTAGTTCACCTTCATCATCTTTATTATATAACTGTGCGATGTTGGTTAAACAATCTCTTTTACAGCGTAAAATACATCTTGAAATGTAAATCCATATGCCATGTAAAATGTTTGTAATGAATTATACATGGGCCAATGGCCAATGGCCAATGGCCTTTCTATTGAATAAAATTGATTGATTGATTGATTGATTGAATTACCCCTAACGCCCTAAAAGGCCTATTATTGACTTGGTTCGATAATTCTGTTTTGGATTTATGGGTTAGTTAACCAAATACATACTGCTAGTATATCTATCTGTCTGAAAGGTCATATCTCTTTGTTGTGCTTCACTCTATAACAACAAGTCGATGATTGTTAGTTGAATAAATTTTTATCTGATTGGTGAATAATTTTTGTTTTGAAGGTTACTGCTACTTATTTCTACGCTCTAGCACATTCATCAAAACTTTTTTTTAAATTTTTTATTTTTTATTTTTGTTTCTCCATCATTACAGGTCATTTAAATAGTTCATTTCATAACAACAGTAGGTCAGAGAAACATTGAATATGAATTACAGGTTAATAAACAGTGTGAACACAAGCAGTACATAGGTATTTACACAATCACGTTTGTGGTTAGGTAAAATAATAAAGTTGAGAAAAATCAGCGGTATTCAAAAAAGATTATGACATATGGACCAGAACTTAGTGAAATAATCATATTTGCATTCATCAAAACTTATTCTTTTGTTAAGAATTTTTCAATACTCGATCTAGCACATGCATCACAGTTTATCATAACTTATTCTTTTGTTAAGAATTATTCAATACTCGATCTAGCACATGCATCACAGTTTATCATAACATATTCTTTTCTTAAGAATTATTCAATACCCGATCGATCATTGTTCCAAAGCAGTTGTAACTGTAGGTGCAGGGGAGCATATAAAGTGTAGGTATATCCTTCCTCTCATTAAATGATGTCAGGGCTTATCAATTATTGAACTCATGTTCTTTGGTCTCTTTATTCATCAGATGCAAAAAATAATTTTATCACTAGAAAAGAATAAACACAGTGTAAAACTGCATGACAGTCGAGGAAATAAGAAAGGGTATCGAAATTATAGTTATTCAACGGATATACTCACATGTGATATATCATATGAAAGTGATACATTCTTAAAATTGGACTGGTTAAAAAATGGAAGTTTGAGATTAATTTTTTGTTATTTTGTTTGTTTTCATTATTAATTTATGGTTCGTTTAATGAAGGTTGTTTCGCAAAAATGTATTCTCCGAAGTAAAACCTCTTCAGAGGTTAATGCTAGAAAAGAAGCAACCTACAAAACAACAAACAGAATCTGACCTAGGTTTCAATCTTAGTGTATATCTTTCCCCTTTTGGTTCCGACAATGTACAAGTAATAACTGAGGAACTTTATATGAGCATTTTTAAATTAGTTGACATTGTTTTGTCTCTATCAGGTTAACCTAATCAAACCTAAAACCTTAGTAATAGTTTATGTTGGTGATATAGTTGTCTTTAATGATACACACACATTGTGACTTTTATATTGAACAAAACAAGTAAAGGACCATTTATTGTTTCAATTATGAAAATTTCTGCGATTTAAATATTATACTGTTTCAAAAAACTGTCAATGTGTTTGATTAGAAAGGTATAGACGTTAAAAGAGTTGAGGAAACACAGGTTTCTATTTAAATTATCTGGATTTGGAAACGGTGAAGTGTATACCAATCTCATGCATTTATAACGGTCTGGCAAAATCTTTAAAAGTTCAGGAGAAATTTCCGAAAGAGTTAATAACGAATTGAAGAAAAATGACGTCTGGCAAGGAATACTAATTAATTATATAAAATGTTCATGAGTGACATTAAGAATGCAGAAAGAGTCGAGAAAGATATCATTGGCCATAGTTGAAAAATAATAATAAATAAATAAAAATCCTTGAAATAAATGTTTAGAATTCAATAAGACTATCCGTTCCTTTACTATTTTGCTCAGTATATTAACTCAAAGGTTTCATTGTCCATCGTTAGCTAAGAACCTAACACTTACAGAAGCCACAGTCGTCATTAATAACCTCCACCTGTCAACTCGTTATTTATTGCTCTTAACAGAAGTCATATATTTACTGTTTCCGGTGTCCATTGTAGACTCTGTCGAAAGTGATAGATGAATCGCCCATAAGGCTCAACTCGTGCCTTATTTATAAGGATAGTCAGCTGGGGATTTCTCATATTTCGGGAATTTTTTTGACGAGAACGATCAAGGAGAACGTGATACGTCAATTGATCTGTTTCAACGCTTCTTTTCCATTTTATATTATAAACACCTCATTAACATAAGGAACACAAAAATGCTTAATATTAATAATTAAGTTTATCATCTTAGGCAGCCATACATTGAGATGTGATGCAGGCAGTGATTTTTTTAATATAAATAACTCTTATTCAGATAATTGATCACATTGGATAAACACAACCACCCTATAAAACATGCAAAATGAACAAAAGGCTTGTGCTTAAAATTTCACACGTTGCTTATCTTGTTGTGAGATGTATATTCTACTTTAAAACTTCACAGGTCACTAAAATGTTGGTACTTTTGGTCTCAGGGGAAATATACAAAACATCACTCACTCGTTTCGTTAAAGTCACAAGACACATCATCGGGTTAAAATTTCTTATACCGATTATAATCCAAATTACTTTCTTAGAAAGAAACGGGCCGTTTTCTTTGAAACGGCTCCAGTGACGTTAAAGATGAAAAAATACGGGAACTCGCGCCACAACAATCGTTACTAAGCAATAAAAATATGTGCACATGTGCTCATATTGAAAATATGTCACTACTCCTTTTCAACAAAAATAATAAGTGACATTTTATTCCTCATGTCAACTTAAACGCGACAAGACCCACTATTGGAATGTGTTTTAATCTACTAAGACGCATATTGATACAAGCGTGCTATTGATTAGGAAATAATCTTCAAAAACACAGTCTCAGAGACGCACTTATGTGAAGATTGAAAACCATGAATACGACACAAGCCATATACTATGTGAGTACTAATTTATATTTATATTGTAAGTGTTGTTCAGTTTACATTTTAATTCATGGATAAAGTTAAAACGATGTTGAATCTTTGATATAGCGTTGAATCGCATCGCATTGAATCAAATCTTATTGTATTTCCTTAAAGGGGCAGTAGCACGTTTTAGGGGGAATATAGGGTGATGTAAGGGACATGAAAATAAATGGTTCCAAATGACAGACAATGTATTTAAACTAAATGGAGCAGTAATAATTCAAATATATAACGAAAAGTTTAGCCATGTGAAATGAATTAAAAGTGTTCACACAAAATGGCCGCCAATGAATTTTAGGTGAATCTTCATACTTTGTCCTCTGACTATGGATGATTGGCTTGTGTAATGAGATTTTTGACACCGTCAAAATAATACATTTAACATAAACTAACAAGTATCAGTGAAAAAATTAAAATATATAATTATCAAAAAACGTGCTACTGCCCCTTTAAGAAAATACAATAAGATTTGATTCAATGCGATGAGACACTAATCCTACAATAATATGAAAACTTTGTCTTTCCAAGTGAAAACCAAAGAAGCCATAAAACTTTATGTCCTTCATATGAACTGATAAGGAGAAATTGA
Organism: Steromphala cineraria; assembly: GCA_916613615.1. NCBI lineage: Eukaryota > Metazoa > Mollusca > Gastropoda > Trochida > Trochidae > Steromphala > Steromphala cineraria. The sequence goes on from OU744730.1 coordinate 13,391,972, forward strand.
ATAAAAAAGTGGGAAACTTCGTTAGGTAGGCCAATTAATTTTCTAAAACATTTCTGAAGAGACCATGAATCTGTATGGACATATACGAGGAACAACGTCGATCAGTTCATCATTGTTGTTATTGTGTGCCTTATATCATGGCATTGTTTGGACACACAAACAATCCTTAAAAGGGTCGATTTTGTATCTCCTTAACTAGCGATAGTTGAAAACATTTTAGCGTTTCTTTTCTACGCTGGTTTATTAGTCTCACCACATTCTGAGTCTTATAGAATTATACTGACAGATTTTAAGATAAAGGCCTTAAAAGTGCCCTACAACCCATATGCAAAAGTTCAAATTGTCTCCATGGAAACTAGAAAAAGGGGGGGGAGGGGAATCGCTAGTGGATTATATGTAAGTAATCCTATACTTGCATATTTTCAAAATAGAGCACACTTTATTGGAAAGGGGTAGTGAAGAGATCAAATACTTTAGAAATTTAAGTGTCCGTTTACAAACAATTAGTTAAAGGAAACGTTTCCAAACCACAAAAGATTTCTGATTTGCTCTACAGAATAACAGCCATCGATCCGTCCATTGAATGCCCTTGAATGTTCGTTCCTTAAACAGGAAGTTGCGCCCAGGAACTTCATTACCATTTTAAAAACATTTATTGCGTAATAAAAGCACAGATGCTTCGAAAGCTACTTCAAATCTGAGGCTGGGCTTTCGAGATAACACCAGTTGCTATGGGAATGATGACTTTGAAAAGTGTTTCAATTTTGTACCTAAAAGACATTTTATTTGCTCTAGATATTAAACTCCTTATTGCCTTTGAGCGATTTGATTTTTCAATTACCTTAACCGGAATTTGTTCTTGTGAGCGAAGTTGTCCACCATATACTAGTATCATGATATTATTGTGCAATGGCAACAAGACAGATTGGGTATGACGTTCGTGATGACGGAATTCCTATGGCTACGGGGGAAGTGTTTTTAATTTGGTGTTTGATACCCGATTTCTTTAGCAGAACACGTAATGCAAGGTACATTCCAATCATTGTGCTTATGTCATGTGTTGATGTAAATATTGATTGAAGGTACAAAGATAATGGGAGACTGGTACATATATGATATCATGGCTATGTTGATTTATATCAACCCTTTTCCAGATGTAAACTACTAGTAATGGTGTAATGTTTATATCTCAATTGTTCCCATATGTACGATTCAAACAATCTGATTGTTGACACATTTCCTCTATTTATTTGAGATTTTCATAAAAAGTTGTACTTGTGATTGATTGTAAACAAGAGGAAAACATTAAGATACGTTTGGTGCGTTGAAAATCTTATGATGATACAATATTTGTTATTTTAAAGGGCAGTAGCACGTTTTTAGGGGGACTATAAGGTGATGTCAGGAAAATGAAAATTAATGGTTCCAATTGAAGGACGATGCATTTAAACAACATGGAGCAGTAGTAATTCAAACATATAATGTGAAGTTTAGCTTTGCGATTCCTTTTTCTTGCACAAAATGAATAAAAGGTGTTCACACAAAATGGCCGCCTATGGATTTTATGAGAATCTGCATACTTTGTCCTCTGACTATGGATGATTGGCTTGTGTTATGAGATTTTTGACACCATCAAAATAATACGTTTAGCATTAACGTACAATTATAAGTGAAAAATCTAAAATCTAAAATTATCAAAAAACGTGCTACTGTCCCTTTGAATACTAACTGATTATATTATATTCTTATATATAAAAAACAGTATATTGTGCAATACTGGAGGCCGTTGCACAAAGGGACATAACACTAAGGTTAACCTTAGCTCCATCATGTTACGTTGCATTAAGGCTTTTTTGACCAAAGGTCACGTAAGCGTCTTGTGATTACTGACTAGGCCGAAAAAAATATATATAAAATATATCAGAATGCACCAAAAGGTCTTTTTCATACTTTAAATTTCTTCATCTTTTTCAAATCATCCTTATTTGCTATGTCATGTTTTGGTCACTGGGTGAGGGCAATGATTGTTTTCAGTTCAACAATGTTTATGATTAGGTGAAAAACATTATTTTGTATGGTATGGCAAGCAATTATGGTATTTCAAGGTTATTAAAGACTGCGATTGTTTCCAGTTTTGCATAGAGGATACTTACGTTTAATCAATTTAACACGTAACTTTTAATGGTTGCAAATGATGTACATTTGGACAGTGAGTACTTAACTATTAGTCAACCACTAGCGTTATTTATTCATGGACGTTTGGTAATATTTGATGCAATGCTGGTAATAACTCGTTTCCCGTGAATAACGTTTTCATCATTTCAATCAATCATCAATCAATAACTTTGTACAACTTTCATTCATAATTGCATTTCACAGAAACAGATCGACAGATTTTAATGATTGAAATTGACGCCATTGTTAAACTCAGAGGAGTGATTGAAAAAGTGTTTAAATAACGTAACAGCAACGATCAGTTACATTTACTAACAAAGACTTTAGTCATGTAGATGGTGTTTTCAGGTTTGTTACATCCCTAAAGAGAGTCTCAGGGCGTTTGATATATGCATAATGCATTACGCGTATAAAGAAGGCCAAGGTCAAGGTCATGAGGTCTAATCATGATAGTTGCAAATGTGAAATATCAAAGGTCTATCTCTTTCCAATGATTTAGCGCAAGTTATGGTCATTTAATTGTTGAATTAAAAGCTCACCTGAAAGGTCTTTTCATGAAAGATGAGTTAGAAAAGTTATGAATAAGGTTTAAGTTTTTTTGTGACAAACAGACAAACAGACAGACGGACAGGGCAAAAACAATATACCCGCGGAATCTCCGATACCGGGGCATAAACAGAAAATGAAGAAATTTGTGGAATACAACGTTTTTATTTATGATATAGCAATATCAAAAATATTCTCATTCATATAAGATTTTTAAAAAAAGGCAATTATATGGATGAAACGTGTTTTTTTATCGTGTACAACGAATCGAGTTAAGTAAGTAGTATAGTAGGATATTTATATAGAGCTAGCTCCACAACGCACAGCCATGTTCAAAGCGCTCCCTGAGCTAATGTCCATATATATGTTGCATTCGAACTTCTAAAAAGCAATTGTCTCCTATTTAATTAATGTTGGTCGGATTTTCCATAGGTTCATCTTCACAACGTCACGGGCAAAACGAAAAAGTTTCTAAACGAGGAGAGTTGCTCGATACGTTTTCTTTTCACTTTGGCGTGGGAAGATACTCTAGGTTGGTTGCAACATTTTGCAAAAAAATACAATGAATACAGTTAAAATTCTTTTAAAAGTATTGAACTTCACTACCTTTTGAATATGGGGCTTAAATGTCCTTTTTATATGTTCCATCATACGAACTTCTAAAATGACTCTCAGCGAAGCAGTCTACCAACTACCTATAGTCAAATAATGAAATATACTACTCACACTACTAATTTTATTATCTACATATAGTGTTTTGTTTACTCCAAACAATACTCAATGTACACGGGTTAAAATGGGTGACGATGTTGCATGACCTATACTACCAGTATTGAGTTGTGTGGCGCTGAATCAATGCCAGGGTATTGCGGTACCAATGGTATCAAGACAATGGAAACTGGTCGATTCAATTTATTTGTAGACCGCTGATACGTCAAAGCACAGTGGCCTGTGTTAATATCTTTGTTTTTCTTTGTCTTGTGGGTTTTGTGTTCACGCGATTCACTGTTAATCACTTCGGAATATTGTTAGACTTTTCTCAAGATGAAGAGTCGTCATGGTCAGCTATTTTTTTTACAAAATTGAGCGGATTTTTTTCGGCTTCTCGGTTTCTTTAAACTGATATTTATATAGTTCCTGGATCTGAAGAATTGATATGTATTGTCGATTGCTTTATTCAAAGTTTACAGGGAGAACTTCACTGATTGGCTGGATTTGAATGACGTCACAGGTCAATCTGACGGCTTGATTAACAGCGTCTGGTGAGATCTGTACGCTAGTAAAGCAATATAGATCATATTTATTGAAGAGATATGTCCAAGATTCTCTATTTCTATGATAAAGGAGCCAAGGCCCCCAGGTTATGAGGATATAACAAGACTTAAATTACACTCAACATAATGTTTGTTAAACATACCTTTGAAAATTTACAAATATGATATGAAATTCAAATGAAGAACTTTTTGTAAACTGCAATACTTGATTACTGACAAATAACGGAGCGTGAAAACAATGGGCGGATGTCACAAATGTAATGAGATTCTTTTTAAGGATATCTGTAAAGAGTGGCTTTGTTTCGTTCAACTAATTGATACACAAGAAAAAGTTTGACAGGTAGATAAATAAATTTATTTCATTCTCACCTCAGAAACATAAACAAACAACATTTAACAAGCGTACAAAACATGCACACAGTGAGTCACTCATTGCGCGAATAAAACTAATATGGTCGCCTCAATGATACCATGGGTGTTGTTTTCATTTTATACAGAGAGTTAAAGTTATATCAGAAAAGGTATAATTACATTAATGCAAGCATTAGAATAAATGTTTCAAAACTAATTTACGATTGAAGTATTTCTACGTATGATTCCCATTTACCCTTTCATGGGGCAGTAACACATTTTTAGGGGGAATGTAAGGTAATGTCAGGAAAATGAAAATGAATTGATCCAATGGAAAGACAATGTATTAAAACTAAATGAACCAGTAAAAATGGAAATATATAATGTAAAGTTCAGCCATTCGATTCCTTCTTCTTATACAAAATGAATTAAAGGTGTTCACTAGGGGTGATTATTGACCTCAAAGGGACTATTGCAATAGCGATAGTCTATTGTGAGTAACTATCGCAATAGCAATAGTCTAACCTTTGGAAGTCGTCATTCTAAACTGCCACCAAGAGGGTTAATTAGCTCTCAGCGATCTGTTTAAAGGGGCAGTAGCACGTTTTTTGACAATTTTATTTTTTAACATTTCCACTGATAATTGGATATTAATGCTAAATGTATTATTTTGATAGTGTCAAAAATCTCATTACGCAAACCAAATCATCCACAATAGGAGAACGAATTATAAAGATTTACTTGAAATCCATTGGCGGCCATTTTTGGGTGAACACCTTTAATTCATTTTGTGTAAGAAAAAGGAATAACATGGCTGAACTTTACATCATACATTTGATTTATTACTGCTTCATTTAGTTTGAATACATGGTCTTTCAATCGGAACCAGTAATTTTCATTTTCCTGACATCACCTTATATTCCCCCTAAAAACGTGCTACTGCCCCTTTAATGTGTTCCACTATATTCCAAATGTAAAACGTAAGACGTGTTTTTGTGAGAATTTTACTTCTAAATTTGAACTAAACAACTGAATTAACTTTTTAGACTTGCTAACGATACTTTTTATCTTTTTTCAAAATGACGATCGACAAAGTGCTATTATTGCGATAAGTCGATAGTTTGATCTATCGTTACACCCCTTGTGTTTAGACAAAAATGGCCGCTAATGGAGTTTATGTGAATCTTTATAATTTGTTCTCTTTCTATGGTTGAATGGTTTGTGAAATGAGAATTCTGACACTATCAAAATCATACATTTAGCATTAACGTACAATTATCAATTAAAATTTTTAAATTAAAAATTTCCCATAAAAAGCGTGATACTGTCTCTTTAATAAAGGTCTCTGTCATTTGCCTTGCTGCAAAGTTACATGTAGAGCTACATATTAATGTGGGTGAATGTTCCTGGGAAACTAACAATGATTTTCAATAATTCACTATAACTGACCGCATATTTTTGGATACATTTTTGATTAACAAATTAATAAATGTTTAATGTGACATATATATGACTTGGCGGATTATCTGACGTCAAGGTGCCATATTCGTTTACGTATTAGTCTTAATGATCCAATCCATTATTGAGCAAAATTGTAATTGATTACGATAAGGCTGAAGACGTTGCTAGAACCCAATTCGTGGTGTTTTCAAAAATTGCATAGTTACTGATACTTTTTAGTTGTGTGTTTCCTTTTGACCTTCTATCCAATTAATTAGCGATAGAACAATTGATTGAATGATCGTCCCTTATCATCAGTTCGCTTAGAGTAATACATTGTTTTTTTTACATCTTTTGTAGTCGTGAGGTAAAACAGCACTCGTTTTCTGTAAAATCAGCACATTGATCAAAATCACATTCGTTGTTACGATTAGCTCATATATAATTAAGTGCATGCAGTACGAAGGATTTACCACGTTGACAGAATAATTATATAATTTATAATCTGAATACGAAAATTATGTAATAATCTCTATGAACACACACTATAAATAAATGTAGATCAACAATTTTGTATATCAGTTACACATTACACATTACTGTTGATCTAAACTCATATTGTTTCGTGAGTACATTGCGATATCTATCACATTTTTTATGTACATTTCGAGGAAGATTCAAACTAGATAGTTACGTGTATCTCTAGGCTCACGTTTTATAATTGATTTTTCATTCGCACTAATTAGTTTTCTACCTTATTTTAGAAAGACAATTGACTAACTGTATGTATTGTTAGCTGATGTGCTTAATGACGCAAGGGTTCGATTGATATTATTCGTTATTATTGGACAATGAACCGATGAATTTTATTTATATAAACATTATCTATGGGTTTACATAAACCTATTGTCCTTATGCTAAAAATTAATTGAAATATAACACACTGTGTTAACGTACTTGCATAATTGAATCGAACGAACCGATAGCAGTTCAATCTATTGAACCCATTACAAAAGCTTATCTATATTCCTGTATATTTGATAGTTGTTTTGTATAGGCAATCGATTTTGTTACTCAAAATAATTTTTATAGTCAAACATTCTTAATTTATCTTTTCACATGCATTCAGTCCATATTCATACATTTAAATCAACGTATTGAAAGTAAACGCTGAATTTAATTAGTAAAAAATCGTAATTCTTACAAATTTATGTACCATTGTGAATTAAATGTAAAAAACGTGTTCCATAATTAAGCAATCACTATGCAGTAAAAATAAAGGAACAGTTGTTTGTTACATTCAGTGCCCAACACAAAATGCAGTCAGCGAACCGCTGTTAATAACTCCTTGTCCATCGGCTCATTATCAATTCCTCTTCTTTACAGGAAGTAGAATATTGCAGTGTTTCCGGTCTCAATTGTGGGATCTGTCGAACTTGACAGATGGGATGCAAATATATGAATATTGTCTTCAGTGTCTTAACATGGACTCAGATAGGAATATTACCCTAATGAGACATTATACAGGTGTTGTGTAGTGATAATGCCTATTGTCATTATTATTTTATGAAGTATTGTTCAATTAATGGGAAATTAAGTCCCTATGGATTTTGTTCTCGGAGGACTTTATTAAAGTTCTTAAAACTTCAAAAGCTAACTTGGTGACGTGCACACTAGAAAATGGCTGTAGAAATCATTTCACGTCTTGGTGATGTATTATTTAACCTGTCTGTTATAGATAAACTTTATCAATTATTCAAGAGAAGAATTAAAGTGCCACATTGCAGTATTCATTGCAGATCGCTATGTAAATGAACTATGTTTCAGTAGTCATTCGGGACACACGGTTCTATCATGCTACAGTAGGTAGGAAACCTAGTTCTCAGAAAAGTCGAAATTAGCCAGAGTGGAACAGGGAAATCATTTCATGGTCCATTCTTGAAACAGAGATTCTTCTTAAATAGGAAAGGTAGGGAATTTGGGATTTTTTTCTACTGATATGGCATCGTTTCATTATATTTAAAAAAATGGTTATTCTTACAGAACAATCTTTTATAGTCGGCTATCTTCTATCATATTGTTGATTTTCAGTTTCAAAAACCTGTCCATTTCAAGTGATTTATTTATGTTTCAATAGTTTCTCTGCTACGAAACCGTGGTTTGCTTATGTTGCAATGGTTTCTCTGGTGCAAAGGCATGTCAGTTTCTCCTTGATAACTTATGTTCTAATAATTTCTCTGTTAGAAAGGCATGTCCGTTCCACATGGTTATATGTTAAAATTGTTTCTATGTTACAAAGCCATGTCCGTTTCAAGTGGTTTACTTATGTTCCAATAATTTCTGTTACAAAAGCATGTCCGTTTCACGTGGTTTACTTATGTTCCAATTGTTTCTATGTTATAAGGCATGTCCGTTTCACGTGGTTTACTTATATTCCAATGGTTTCTATGTTACAAAGGCATGTCCGTTTCACGTGGTTTACTTATATTCCAATAGTTTGTCTTGGTACAAAGGCATGTCCGTTTCACGTGGTTTACTTATGCTCCAATTGTTTCTATGTTACAAAGGCATGTCCGTTTCACGTGGTTTACTTATGTTCCAATGGTTTCTATGTTACAAAGGCATATCCTTTTCACGTGGTTTACTTATATTCCAATGGTTTCTATGTTACAAAGGCATATCCTTTTCACGTGGTTTACTTATATTCCAATGGTTTCTCTGTTACAAAGGCATATCCTTTTCACGTGGTTTACTTATGTTCCAATTGTTTCTATGTTATAAGGCATGTCCGTTTCACGTGGTTTACTTATATTCCAATGGTTTCTATGTTACAAAGGCATGTCCGTTTCACGTGGTTTACTTATATTCCAATAGTTTGTCTTGGTACAAAGGCATGTCCGTTTCAAGTGGTTTACTTGTGTTCCAATGGTGTCTATGTTACAAAGCCATGTCCGTTGCACGTGGTTTACTTTTGTTCTTATAAACCTCTGTTGAAAATGCATATCCGTTTAACCTGGTTTACTTATGATCCAATCGATTCTCTGTTACAAAGCCATTTCCGATTACCCTATTTTACTTATGTTCCAGTTGTTCATAACAACGCCACGTCTGTTCCTCCTCTTATGTCTTATCCATACATCCAACTTTTACGGAAATAAAATTGGGATAGTAAAATATGTACAAATGCGGGGAGATTTGCATTTGAATTGTAAATTCAGTCATACGCGAACGATGTCCCTCGTTGAAAACGTGTTGTTCATAGCTTGACTGATGCCATTCCGTACCATTTTGCTGCGTACCGCTATCATGAACTGTTGATGTGTGCGTTCGCTTTGATTCGTTGCGTTTCCATTTTTCCTTTGGAAGCCACCTAAATGTTTACTTACATACATTTGTACTTTCGTTACAGGTTCCGTCCCGTTTACCACAGAGCAATGCCCTTGCCGTTCCGGTTACTGCTGATTCACGTCATGTTCGGACATAGATTGCGTCTGTATGTAGGTCAGTAAGCGCATCTTAAAATGTTTCATGTATAAGTTTGCCACTGTATTCATATTATCTATATATGTATCATTCAGCTTGCTTACCATTCTGTTTCCATTACTTCAGCCACACGTATCGGGGTATTCACAAAGCATTCCATGTCATTTAGAAGTCCACATAGCTTGCTGCTATTAAAGGAAAACCTGATAAAAGCCCAAGGGCTTCCATCAAATAACACAAACACCCGCTCACCGAATCATAAATGCAGGCATTCAGTAACCAAATCAGCCAACAAACCATTGAGTCACCTAATCAGCTACCCAACTAACAAGTAACCCGATCACCAACCAAACATACACGTACATGTAATCCAATCATACACTCAAGAATTCAATTCTGAAGAATCCAACCAATCATCCAGTAAACCAACCATCCACCCAACCACCAAATGCCTTCTCATTTACCCAGCCACCAAATGCCTTCTTATCAACCCAACCACCAAATGCCTTCTCATCAACCAAACCATCAAGTAACCCAACCATCCACCCAACCATCCACCCAACCACCAAATGCCTTCTCATCCACCCAACCACCAAATGCCTTCTTATCCGCCCAACCACCAAATGCCTTCTTATCCAACCAATCATCCAGTAAACCAACCATCCACCCAACCACCAAATGCCTTCTCATCCACCCAACCACCAAATGCCTTCTTATCAACCCAACCATCAAGTAACCCAACCATCCAACCAACCACCAAATGTCTTCCCATCCACCCAACCACCAAATGCCTTCTCATCAAACCAACCACCAAATGCCTTCTCATCCATCAAACCACCAAATGCCTTCTCATCCACCCAACCATCAAATGCCTTTTCATCCACCCAACCACCAAATGCCTTCTCATCCACCCAACCACCAAATGCCTTCTTATCCACCCAACCATCAAGTAACCCAACCATCCACCTAACCACCAAATGCCTTCTCATCCACCCAACCACCAAATGCCTTCTTATCCACCCAACCACCAAATGCCTTCTTATCCTTCCAACGATCAAGTAACCCAACCATCCACCTAACCACCAAATGCCTTCTCATCCAACCAACCACCAAATGCCTTCTCATCCACCCAACCACCAAATGCCTTCTTATCCACCCAACCATCAAGTAACCCAACCATCCACCCAACCACCAAATGCCTTCTCATACACCCAACCACCAAATGCCTTCTTATCCACCCAACCATCAAGAAACCCAACCATCCACCTAACCACCAAATGCCTTCTCATCCACCCAACCACCAAATGCCTTCTTATCCACCCAACCACCAAATGCCTTCTTATCCACCCAACCATCAAGTAATCCAACCATCCACCCAACCACCAAATGCCTTCTTATCCGCCCAACCATCAAGTAACCCAATCATCAACCCAACCACCAAATGCCTTCTCATCCACCCAACCATCAAGTAACCCAATCATCCACCCAACCACCAAATGCCTTCTCATCCACCCAACCATCAAGTAACCCAATCATCCACCCAACCACCAAATGCCTTCTCATCCACCCAACCACCAAATGCCTTCCCATCCACCCAACCACCAAATGCCTTCTTATTCACCCAACCACCAAATGCCTTCTTATCCACCCAACCATCAAGTAAACCAACCATCCAGCCAACCACCAAATGCCTTCTTATCCGCCCAACCATCAAGTAACCCAATCATCAACCCAACCACCAAATGCCTTCTCATCCACCCAACCATCAAGTAACCCAATCATCCACCCAACCACCAAATGCCTTCTCATCCATGCAACCACCAAATGCCTTTTTATGCACCAAACCATCAAGTAGCCCAACCATCCACCCAACCACCAAATGCTTTCTCATCCACCCAACCACCAAATGCCTTCTTATCCACCCAACCATCAAGTAACCAAACCATCCACCCAACCACCAAATGCCTTCTCATCCACCCAACCACCAAATGCCTTCTTATCCAACCAATCATCCAGTAAACCAACCATCCACCCAACCACCAAATGCCTTCTCATCCACCCAACCACCAAAAGCCTTCTTATCCACCCAACCATCAAGTAACCCAACCATCAACCCAACCACCAAATGCCTTCTTATCCGCCCAACCATCAAGTAACCCAATCATCCACCCAACCACCAAATGCCTTCCTATCCACCCAACCACCAAATGCCTTCTTATTCACCCAACCACCAAATGCCTTCTTATCCACCTAACCATCAAGTAACCAAACCATCCACCCAACCACCAAATGCCTTCTTATCCGCCCAACCATCAAGTAACCCAATCATCAACCCAACCACCAAATGCCTTCTCATCCACCCAACCATCAAGTAACCCAATCATCCACCCAACCACCAAATGCCTTCTCATCCACCCAACCACCAAATGCCTTCTTATGCACCCAACCATCAAGTAACCCAACCATCCACCCAACCACCAAATGTTTTCTCATCCACCCAACCACTAAATGCCTTCTTATCCACCCAACCATCAAGTAACCAAACCATCCACCCAACCACCAAATGCCTTCTCATCCACCCAACCACCAAATGCCTTCTTATCCAACCAATCATCCAGTAAACCAACCCTCCACCCAAACACCAAATGCCTTCTCATCCACCCAACCACCAAAAGCCTTCTTATCCACCCAACCATCAAGTAACCCAACCATCAACCCAACCACCAAATGCCTTCTCATCCACCCAACCACCAAATGCCTTCTTATCCACCCAACCATCAAATGCCTTCTTAACCACCAAACCATCAAGTAACCCAATCATCCACCCAACCATCAAGTAACCAAATCATCCGCCCAACCACCTGATGCCTTATCATCCACCAAACCATCAAGTAACCCAATCATCAACCCAACCACCAAATGCCTTCTTATTCACCCAACCACCAAATGCCTTCTTATCCACCCAACCATCAAGTAACCCAACCATCCACCCAACCACCAAATGCCTTCTTATCCGCCCAACCATCAAGTAACCCAATCATCAACCCAACCACCAAATGCCTTCTCATCCACCCAACCATCAAGTAACCCAATCATCCACCCAACCACCAAATGCCTTCACATCCACCCAACCACCAAATGCCTTCTTATCCACCCAACCATCAAGTGACCCAACCATCCACCCAACCACCAAATGCCTTCTCTTCCAGCCAACCACCAAATGCCTTCTTATCCACCCAACCATCAAGTTACCAAACCATCCACCCAACCACCAAATGCCTTCTCATCCACCCAACCATCAAATGCCTTCTTATTCACCCAACCACCAAATGCCTTCTTATCCACCCAACCATCAAGTAACCCAACCATCCACCCAACCACCAAATGCCTTCTTATCCGCCCAACCATCAAGTAACCCAATCATCAACCCAACCACCAAATGCCTTCTCATCCACCCAACCATCAAGTAACCCAATCATCCACCCAACCACCAAATGCCTTCTCATCCACCCAACCAGCAAATGCCTTCTTATGCACCCAACCATCAAGAAACCCAACCATCCACCCAACCACCAAATGCCTTCTCATCCACCCAACCACCAAATGCCTTCTTATGCACCCAACCATCAAGTAACCCAACCATCCACCCAACCACCAAATGTTTTCTCATTCACCCAACCACCAAATGCCTTCTTATCCACCCAACCATCAAGTAACCAAACCATCCACCCAACCAACAAATGCCTTCCCATCCACCCAACCACCAAATGCCTTCTTATCCGACCAATCATCCAGTAAACCAACCATCCACCCAACCACCAAATGCCTTCTCATCCACCCAACCACCAAAAGCCTTCTCATCCACCCAACCATCAAGTAACCCAACCATCAACCCAACCATCAAATGCCTTCTCATCCACCCAACCACCAAATGCCTTCTTATCCACCCAACCATCAAATGCCTTCTTATCCACCCAACCACCAAATGCCTTCTCATCCACCCAACCACCAAATGCCTTCTTATCCACCCAACCACCAAATGCCTTCTTATCCACCCAACCATCAAGTAACCCAATCATCCATCCAACCACCAAATGCCTTCTTATCTACCCAACCATCAAGTAATCCAATCATCCAGCCAACCACCAAATGCCTTATCATCCACCAAACCATCAAGTAACCCAATCATCAACCCAACCACCAAATGCCTTCTTATCCACCCAACCATCAAGTAACCCAACCATCCACCCAACCATCAAGTAACCCAATCATCCACCCAACCATCAAGTAACCAAATCATCCGCCCAACCACCAAATGCCTTATCATCCACCAAACCATCAAGTAACCCAATCATCAACCCAACCAACAAATGCCTTCTTATTCACCCAACCACCAAAAGCCTTCTTATCCGCCCAACCATCAAGTAACCCAATCATCAACCCAACCACCAAATGCCTTCTCATCCACCCAACCATCAAGTAACCCAATCATCCACCCAACCACCAAATGCCTTCTCATCCACCCAACCACCAAAGGCCTTCTTATTCACCCAACCATCAAATGCCTTCTTATCCAACCAATCATCCAGTAAACCAACCCTCCACCCAACCACCAAATGCCTTCTCATCCACCCAACCACCAAAAGCCTTCTTATCCACCCAACCATCAAGTAACCCAACCATCAACCCAACCACCAAATGCCTTCTCATCCACCCAACCACGTAATGCCTTCTTATCCACCCAACCATCAAATGCCTTCTTATCCACCCAACCATCAAGTAACCCAACCATCCACCCAACCACCAAATGCCTTCTTATCCGCCCAACCATCAAGTAACCCAATCATCAACCCAACCACCAAATGCCTTCTCATCCACCCAACCATCAAGTAACCCAATCATCCACCCAACCACCAAATGCCTTCACATCCACCCAACCATCAAGTAACCCAATCATCAACCCAACCACCAAATGCCTTCTCATCCACCCAACCATCAAGTAACCCAATCATCAACCCAACCACCAAATGCCTTCTTATTCACCCAACCACCAAATGCCTTCTTATCCACCCAACCATCAAGTAACCCAACAATCCACCCAACCACCAAATGCCTTCTTATCCGCCCAACCATCAAGTAACCCAATCATCAACCCAACCACCAAATGCCTTCTCATCCACCCAACCATCAAGTAACCCAATCATCCACCCAACCACCAAATGCCTTCACATCCACCCAACCACCAAATGCCTTCTTATCCACCCAACCATCAAGTGACCCAACCATCCACCCAACCACCAAATGCCTTCTCTTCCAGCCAACCACCAAATGCCTTCTTATCCACCCAACCATCAAGTTACCAAACCATCCACCCAACCACCAAATGCCTTCTCATCCACCCAACCATCAAATGCCTTCTTATTCACCCAACCACCAAATGCCTTCTTATCCACCCAACCATCAAGTAACCCAACCATCCACCCAACCACCAAATGCCTTCTTATTCGCCCAACCATCAAGTAACCCAATCATCAACCCAACCACCAAATGCCTTCTCATCCACCCAACCATCAAGTAACCCAATCATCCACCCAACCACCAAATGCCTTCTCATCCACCCAACCAGCAAATGCCTTCTTATGCACCCAACCATCAAGTAACCCAACCATCCACCCAACCACCAAATGCCTTCTCATCCACCCAACCACCAAATGCCTTCTTATGCACCCAACCATCAAGTAACCCAACCATCCACCCAACCACCAAATGTTTTCTCATCCACCCAACCACCAAATGCCTTCTTATCCACCCAACCATCAAGTAACCAAACCATCCACCCAACCACCAAATGCCTTCCCATCCACCCAACCACCAAATGCCTTCTTATCCGACCAATCATCCAGTAAACCAACCATCCACCGAACCACCAAATGCCTTCTCATCCACCCAACCATCAAGTAACCCAACCATCAACCCAACCATCAAATGCCTTCTCATCCACCCAACCACCAAATGCCTTCTTATCCACCCAACCATCAAATGCCTTCTTATCCACCCAACCACCAAATGCCTTCTCATCCACCCAACCACCAAATGCCTTCTTATCCACCCAACCACCAAATGCCTTCTTATCCACCCAACCATCAAGTAACCCAATCATCAATCCAACCACCAAATGCCTTCTTATCTACCCAACCATCAAGTAATCCAATCATCCAGCCAACCACCAAATGCCTTATCATCCACCCAACCATCAAGTAACCCAATCATCAACCCAACCACCAAATGCCTTCTTATCCACCCAACCATCAAGTAACCCAACCATCCACCCAACCATCAAGTAACCCAATCATCCACCCAACCATCAAGTAACCAAATCATCCGCCCAACCACCAAATGCCTTATCATCCACCAAACCATCAAGTAACCCAATCATCAACCCAACCAACAAATGCCTTCTTATTCACCCAACCACCAAAAGCCTTCTTATCCACCCAACCATCAAGTAACCCAACCATCCACCCAACCACCAAATGCCTTCTTATCCGCCCAACCATCAAGTAACCCAATCATCAACCCAACCACCAAATGCCTTCTCATCCACCCAACCATCAAGTAACCCAATCATCCACCCAACCACCAAATGCCTTCTCATCCACCCAACCACCAAATGCCTTCTTATCCACCCAACCATCAAATGCCTTCTTATCCACCCAACCATCAAGTAACCCAACCATCCACCCAACCACCAAATGCCTTCTTATCCGCCCAACCATCAAGTAACCCAATCATCAACCCAACAACCAAATGCCTTCTCATCCACCCAACCATCAAGTAACCCAATCATCCACCCAACCACCAAATGCCTTCACATCCACCCAACCATCAAGTAACCCAATCATCAACCCAACCACCAAATGCCTTCTCATCCACCCAACCATCAAGTAACCCAATCATCAACCCAACCACCAAATGCCTTCTTATTCACCCAACCACCAAATGCCTTCTTATCCACCCAACCATCAAGTAACCCAACCATCAACCCAACCACCAAATGCCTTCTTATCCGCCCAACCATCAAGTAACCCAATCATCCACCCAACCATCAAGTAACCAAATCATCCGCCCAACCACCAAATGCCTTATCATCCACCAAACCATCAAGTAACCCAATCATCAACCCAACCAACAAATGCCTTCTTATTCACCCAACCACCAAAAGCCTTCTTATCCACCCAACCATCAAGTAACCCAACCATCCACCCAACCACCAAATGCCTTCTTATCCGCCCAACCATCAAGTAACCCAATCATCAACCCAACCACCAAATGCCTTCTCATCCACCCAACCATCAAGTAACCCAATCATCCACCCAACCACCAAATGCCTTCTCATCCACCCAACCACCAAATGCCTTCTTATTCACCCAACCATCAAATGCCTTCTTATCCAACCAATCATCCAGTAAACCAACCCTCCACCCAACCACCAAATGCCTTCTCATCCACCCAACCACCAAAAGCCTTCTTATCCACCCAACCATCAAGTAACCCAACCATCAACCCAACCACCAAATGCCTTCTCATCCACCCAACCACCAAATGCCTTCTTATCCACCCAACCATCAAATGCCTTCTTATCCACCCAACCATCAAGTAACCCAACCATCCACCCAACCACCAAATGCCTTCTTATCCGCCCAACCATCAAGTAACCCAATCATCAACCCAACAACCAAATGCCTTCTCATCCACCCAACCATCAAGTAACCCAATCATCCACCCAACCACCAAATGCCTTCTCATCCACCCAACCATCAAGTAACCCAATCATCAACCCAACCACCAAATGCCTTCTTATTCACCCAACCACCAAATGCCTTCTTATCCACCCAACCATCAAGTAACCCAACCATCAACCCAACCACCAAATGCCTTCTTATCCGCCCAACCATCAAGTAACCCAATCATCAACCCAACCACCAAATGCCTTCTCATCCACCCAACCATCAAGTAACCCAATCATCCACCCAACCACCAAATGCCTTCACATCCACCCAACCACCAAATGCCTTCTTATCCACCCAACCATCAAGTGACCCAACCATCCACCCAACCACCAAATGCCTTCTCTTCCAGCCAACCACCAAATGCCTTCTTATCCACCCAACCATCAAGTTACCAAACCATCCACCCAACCACCAAATGCCTTCTCATCCACCCAACCATCAAATGCCTTCTTATCCACCCAACCATCAAGTAACCCAACCATCCACCCAACCACCAAATGCCTTCTTATTCGCCCAACCATCAAGTAACCCAATCATCAACCCAACCACCAAATGCCTTCTCATCCACCCAACCATCAAGTAACCCAATCATCCACCCAACCACCAAATGCCTTCTCATCCACCCAACCAGCAAATGCCTTCTTATGCACCCAACCATCAAGAAACCCAACCATCCACCCAACCACCAAATGCCTTCTCATCCACCCAACCACCAAATGCCTTCTTATGCACCCAACCATCAAGTAACCCAACCATCCACCCAACCACCAAATGTTTTCTCATCCACCCAACCACCAAATGCCTTCTTATCCACCCAACCATCAAGTAACCAAACCATCCACCCAACCACCAAATGCCTTCCCATCCACCCAACCACCAAATGCCTTCTTATCCGACCAATCATCCAGTAAACCAACCATCCACCGAACCACCAAATGCCTTCTCATCCACCCAACCATCAAGTAACCCAACCATCAACCCAACCATCAAATGCCTTCTCATCCACCCAACCACCAAATGCCTTCTTATCCACCCAACCATCAAATGCCTTCTTATCCACCCAACCACCAAATGCCTTCTCATCCACCCAACCACCAAATGCCTTCTTATCCACCCAACCACCAAATGCCTTCTTATCCACCCAACCATCAAGTAACCCAATCATCCATCCAACCACCAAATGCCTTCTTATCTACCCAACCATCAAGTAATCCAATCATCCAGCCAACCACCAAATGCCTTATCATCCACCCAACCATCAAGTAACCCAATCATCAACCCAACCACCAAATGCCTTCTTATCCACCCAACCATCAAGTAACCCAACCATCCACCCAACCATCAAGTAACCCAATCATCCACCCAACCATCAAGTAACCAAATCATCCGCCCAACCACCAAATGCCTTATCATCCACCAAACCATCAAGTAACCCAATCATCAACCCAACCAACAAATGCCTTCTTATTCACCCAACCACCAAAAGCCTTCTTATCCACCCAACCATCAAGTAACCCAACCATCCACCCAACCACCAAATGCCTTCTTATCCGCCCAACCATCAAGTAACCCAATCATCAACCCAACCACCAAATGCCTTCTCATCCACCCAACCATCAAGTAACCCAATCATCCACCCAACCACCAAATGCCTTCTCATCCACCAAACCACCAAATGCCTTCTTATCCACCCAACCATCAAGTGACCTAACCATCCACCCAACCACCAAATGCCTTCTCTTCCAGCCAACCACCAAATGCCTTCTTATCCACCCAACCATCAAGTAACCAAACCATCCACCCAACCACCAAATGCCTTCTCATCCACCCAACCATCAAATGCCTTCTTATTCACCCAACCACCAAATGCCTTCTTATCCACCCAACCATCAAGTAACCCAACCATCCACCCAACCACCAAATGCCTTCTTATCCGCCCAACCATCAAGTAACCCAATCATCCACCCAACCACCAAATGCCTTCTCATCCACCCAACCAGCAAATGCCTTCTTATGCACCCAACCATCAAGTAACCCAACCATCCACCCAACCACCAAATGCCTTCTAATCCACCCAACCACCAAATGCCTTCTTATCCACCCAACCATCAAGTAACCAAACCATCCACCCAACCACCAAATGCCTTCTCATCCACCCAACCACCAAATGCCTTCTTATCCAACCAATCATCCAGTAAACCAACCATCCACCCAACCACCAAATGCCTTCTCATCCACCCAACCACCAAAAGCCTTCTTATCCACCCAACCATCAAGTAACCCAACCATCAACCCAACCACCAAATGTCTTCTCATCCACCCAACCACCAAATGCCTTCTTATCCACCCAACCACCAAATGCCTTCTTATCTACCCAACCATCAAGTAACCCAATCATACAGCCAACCACCAAATGCCTTATCATCCACCCAACCATCAAGTAACCCAATCATCCATCCAACCACCAAATGCCTTATCATCCATCCAACCATCAAGTAACCCAATCATCCATCCAACCACCAAATGCCTTCTTATCCACCCAACCATCAAGTAACCCAACCATCCACCCAACCATCAAGTAACCCAATCATCCACCCAACCATCAAGTAACCAAATCATCCGCCCAACCACCAAATGCCTTATCATCCACCCAACCATCAAGTAACCCAATCATCGACCCAACCACCAAATGCCTTATCATCCACCCAACCATCAAGTAACCCAATCATCAACCCAACCACCAAATGCCTTATCATCCACCCAACCATCAAGTAACCCAATCATCCACCCAACCACCAAATGCCTTATCATCCACCCAACCATCAAGTAACCCAACCATCCACCCAACCATCAAGTAACCCAATCATCCACCCAACCATCAAGTAACCAAATCATCCGCAATTCACTAACAATCATTCGTTTCAACCATCCCTGAATTAGTCAAATACATATTTTCTGTATTGGTTATTGTCCGAGTAACTCTCCATTCCTAAAAAATAATGGAGCCGAGGGCCCCAGGGCCCAAGGCCCATTATTTTTTAGGAATGGAGAGTTACGAGGAAGATTAACCTACTTAAATTACACTCAACTTAATGCTTTTTCAAAAACATAACTTAAAATATTAAAAAAAATGAAATTTGAAGTGAAAAATTTGATGTAAAATACAACGCTCCATTACTGAAAAATAATGGAGCGAGAGAACAATAGGATGACGTCACAAGTGTAATTTAACTAATGTTATTGATGTCCTTCTTGCCCATCCAAACCTCCATAATCATACATGTTTCCTCTATTCTGCCGCCAGGTGGCGCGGCATCCTGTGAAGAGCCGTACCCTGTGGCTAACGCGTATCGGGACTGGGAGGGAGGGGCGGAGAACACGTGGGTGAAGTACGCCTGCATGGACAGTTATGACTTACTGGAGGGAGATCTGCAGCGTCAGTGTGTCGGGGGGAGCTACAGCGGGACTCCTCCCGTGTGTCTCTGTGAGTCTTGTTTCCTAAGTATATTCATTCCTTTCGTATTATATTGATGTACATGTACAGTTGAACCTGAAACAAAGTACTAGGTTGCTAGATATTTAGCAGAATTCAGTATGTGTGCAGTTTCCGCCGCCGCCGCCGCGTCCGCCGCGCTCATACTTATGGCTATCACTTTTTTCTACTAAGCTTTCCAGAACTTGTATTCATACCTTACTTCTTATATCTCGGGGGAACGATTTTGACATGTTCACTTTCAAGGTCAAAGGTCAAGGTCACGAGCTATAAAATCACTAAAAAATTCCTTGTAAACGCGATAACTTGAAATGTTTTGGTGCTATGAAGCTCTAACTTGGTATATATCATCCTTGGAAGAGTAAAACATTTTGTAAAGGTTTTCGCTACAATCTGTTCAAGGTCAAGGTCACAGCTAGGTAATAACTTAAGCATGGTTTTTCGAAAATGCTTTATTTTAACAATGAACACTTTTAATCAATAGATGATTGTTATGCTCAATGAAAAGTGTTCATTGATTTTATAACCTTGAATGTTAAAGGTCAAGGTCATGAGATTTGTGTTATTGCAATGTGCAACTAATTTTGATATAACCTAATCCCATTAAGCTTTTCAAAACTCATGAACATGTATAAGTGTCTATACCTCTGGGGAATTACAATGACATGTTCACTTTCAAGGTCAAAGGTCAAGGTCACGAGCTATAAAATCACTAAAAAAGTCCTTGTAAACGTAATAACTTGAAAAGTTTTTGTGTTATGAAGCTCTTACGTGATATATATCATCTTTGGCAGAGTAAAAAAGTTTGGAACTGTTTTCGCTACAATCTGTCGAAGGTCAAGGTCACAGCAAGGTCTCTACTTTAGCATGTTTTTGTGAAAATGCTTTATTTTAACAATGAACACTTTTAATCAATAGATGATTGTAACACTCAATGAAAAGTGTTCATTGAATGTGTAACCTTGATGGTCAAAGGTCAAGGTCATGAGATTTGTGTTATTGCAATGTGCACCTAATTTGGATATAACCAAATCCCATTAAGCTTTTCAGAACTCATGAACATGTATTAGTGTCTATACCTCTGGGGAATTACAATGACATGTTCCCTTTCAAGGTCAAAGGTCAAGGTCACATGTTCACTTTCAAGGTCAAAGGTCAAGGTCACGAGCTATAAAATCACTAAAAATTCCTTGTAAACACGATGAGTTTAGATTTTGTATTTATTATCTCTTGAGAAGTACACATTTTTGTTACGAACTGTCAAATGTCAAGGTCACAGCATGGTCAACATATATTGAGAAAATGGATCATTTTAACTTTTAACGCTTTAATTCGTAAAATTAATGTTTTATTCAATGAAATGTATTCATTGATTGCGCGACCTTGAGTGTCAAATGTCAAGGTCACAAGAAAATGCCCAATATGCTGAGGCTTGTAGAAGGCGGAACAGGGTAAGGCGAAACCCCAAGTTTCCGCAAACGCTAATCTAGTTCTAGAAATATTCGAGAATGTATCTTGAAAAATTCTCTATAGTCTATTTTTTTCAAGAAACAAACTGAATACGCACAGGAAAGTTTCTAGATATGGGGATGTATATTCATTTCATAGCCGTATAAATAATATTACCTTACCATTAGTATTTCTAGATTATTTATGTACATATATATATATTCTGTATTATGAATCTCTTGTGTGAGTTTTTGACAAATTAAATGGTAGCAAGATACTTTCCTTTCCGGAAATTGTTTAAAATGGATCCTAAGCCTGTTTATCATTCATCATTGAATAGTTAAAATCAAGTTAAGTTGAAAACAAATCTCTGATGTGTAGTTTTTTAAGGCTACGTTTATTGAAAGAATATAAACAGATTTTTGAAACCATTTGTTGAAATTAACATGTTAATCCCAAATTCACTCACCCATACACTAAATTCAAATGATTTATTTTATACATGAGCAAAGACAAAAACTCCCGAAAATATGACAACCAATGTTTTCCCTGACTTATTTTGGACTGGCTCTTTGAATCTCAATTTTCCTGGAAATTTTACTTAGATTGCTGTTATTCAAAGTACCAAAGTACCAAAAAGCTTCTCTCTCCCCCTATCAGTGAACTGTGGTCCTCCCCTCAACTACACACACGCCGTGTCAGAACTCAACGGAACCATGTCCGAGGATGTTGCGCATTACGCATGCGTAGGGACAACCAACTACACCCAGGAGACCAATGAGATGGTCTGTGATCCAGCTCCGGGCAGATGGGAGGATCCAGTACACTGCGCTGGTAAGAGTTATCTTCCTTCATTTAAGTTGGCAACTACTTACCTACTTTGGAGATTTTACAAGCGGTTCTAGCGGATTTCGTATTTAGAGCAAGCGGCTTTTAAAAGTCTGAATGTAATAAAGGGAACTTTGAAGCCATGCCCTAAATAGTTTAAAGTCTAAAATTTAGAATGGGTTACTTTCAACCTGTTTCAATCTTTTGTCATCTTTTCAAGACGCAAGGTCCTCCGATGTATTCGGTTTTATAGACAAGATCCGTTTGATTGATTATATTTAAAAGCCCCTAAAATTTGATACGAAATCTTGATATCATTGTCTCCATATATAATGGTAAAATGACATGACGTAATCGTTTTGTTATGAACATATTTAACGACGGAATCGCAGATTTAGAATAAAATGTGAATAATGGTACCGCTTACAGAAAAAGACATACTGAGCCACAACATCAACTTCCGCCCTCTGAGCACGCAGGGAGATATGGACGACACTTATGCGCCTGATGCATCAGCCTCAGAATCTATATCCCATTCTTCTACCGACTTCTATGGCGAAATGTCTTCATCAGCCGTGTTTTCCCGGATATCTGCCTCAATCGTTACTGACACGTATGGGATCTCAGATGACGTCACACACACAACTGGGGCTGTTTTACTTCAACCCTCGGAGACTTACACAACGGATATACAGCCTTCATCACAGAGCACAGGAAGTCTGACAGCCATGCCTTCTTTCAATGACGTCACGTCCGTCTCAAGTGACGTCATAATGACGTCAGAGAGCGTGGTTGTAGCCCCGAGTGAGGTAAACGAAACGTGTCCGAGACAGAACCGACTTATAGTCGACCTTGAGGGAGGTCCATACGAAGTGCTGCAAGTGGTGTTGGTCAGGCCGCCTGGTAGGTGTTGTAATAAAAACAATTAAAACAGCAACAATAACTCACATGTCACGTGGTTTCGGCGCCATCTTATACTGATTGCACTTTTAACAATAGTCCGACGCAATGCACTTTGACCATTAATGCATTCTCTCCCCACAGAGGCAACTCAGTCATACCCCAGTTAGCCTCTGTTCCATTACGCCAAAATCCTGGGGTTCCGGCAGATCGCCCTAGCGGCAAAAAGTTGTAAGTTGAGATATCTCCCTTATTTGCAGCCAATGGAAACTCCTTTTGGATGTCCACGACTTCGGGAATTCTCAACGGTCGCTTGAAGTGACTTTAAAAGAATCATGCCTTTAGGTTTCTTTTTCATTAACAGTGTGAGTCTCAGAGAGGGAAACTTTTTCAAAATCAGATATGTATAGGGTTTTTCATTAGAAACATATTGTTTTATAATTGTGTAAATTGTTCTTCGTTTTATGATCAATTTTATTTTAATAATTCACCAAATGAGAAGGTAAAAAGCGATTGTTTTGTAGAAGGAAGAGTTATCTCCCTTTGATGCGGATCCACACGGGAATAGCCGAACTTTTGCGAATGACCACTTTTGAAACGGCGTCGCTGATTGCACAACTAACTTCGATTGCCTCCAATCAGATTTTTACCTTTCTATCCCGTATGTTAGCCGTAATAGAACAGAGGCTAATTCAGGTATGACTGAGTTGCCTCTGTGGGGAGAGAATGCCATTAATGGTGCTCTCGGCTAAAAGCGGTACTAGAAATGTCAAAACCAGAGATATTTCGGAATACGGAACGGAAGCATTGGCCATTACAACGTTTCATGAAATTTGAAAATTCAAAATACCTTTGTTTAAAAATCTCTACAAAAGTTGTGATAGTTTCCAAATTAAAATTTTCAAGGGCAGATGACTTAAAAACCTAAAGGATGAACCAAGGTCGTTTAGGTTAAAACATACAATCGTTCAATTCAAGTCATACAGAAGGGTTAATTTTATTGGAAAAGTGGAATTTTTCTGAATAAAAACTGTAACTCAACAAAAAACAATATGTTCAATATAGATAGCCAAAAGAATGTTAAATATGATTCACAATAGATTTAGATATCTCCGTTTACATTAAAGTTTACATTAAAGTAAGGAATTGTAGATCATGTATATTCTATTTTCATTATGAATTCATTTGATAAAAAATGAAAACTTCAATCTGAAACCTTAAACTGCATTACTGATGCATTACGCAAAACGGATTCGGACCATTGTCAAAACATGTCGAGATACATTGTTTAATTCAAATGACGTCAAGTGATAGTAAATAAACTAAGAAATAATCATTACTTGTTCATTATGAGCGATAAATTAATCATAATTAATAAAAACCTTTATTTTACCATTGATGTCATCCGAATTTGTAATCATCAATTGACGTCCTCAGGATTTTACTTCCTAATTGGGTCCACAACGCTACCATACCCTCGATTTCATGGTGTCTCCCTATGATAAAGGGTAGTTGTTGCTTATTTTTGTCAACATTCAGAGAGGATTCAGGATATTTTTGCTACGTCGTTTTTCGGTTGTAATTGGGTTTTTTTCTAAGGTGGTGACCAACATTCCTTACAGACAGTTATAAACGTGTTTGTTACATGACTCAACACGAGCTTTTTTCTAATGAAAAGATATAATAATAAACAAATAATTAAAAGTTTGAAACATTAAGTTTAAGTTTCAACTTTGCCAATGCAAAATCAGCTGACAATAATCCTATAAAATTGTTGTCGATATCTTATTTTAAAAATGTTTTACGCATGTACATTTGTTTAGATTTAAATATCAAAATGGAAGGCAAAAATCTTTTCAAAAACCCATTGAAGTAAATATCTGAAAACTTTTTTACTCCCAGACGAAGACATCTTTAACTTCCGGGTCGATGTATCGAGTCCACGCACCGAGTGCTTCCAGGCGTCCAGACTACCGTACGAGGATCGAACTACGATCCCGTGCTCGCCCGAACGTCTCTTCCCTCAAGGCGACCAACTGGTCATCCGGGGGTCAAACCCTGACCACAACACGCTGCGCATCTGTGATGTGGAAGTATACGGGCGAGTTCCCTCTGGTAAATGATGAGTGCATTAGATTGGGTGTTGTGAGGTTGTGTTAGAAGCATAGGCTAAAAAGACCTCACCCCTTACAAAAATAAAATAAAATTGACGCCTCTTAATTTCAAAGCCTTCATAGGAATAATGTACAGTCTAAGTAAACGTAGCCTCAATATTACTCGTTTCACTCCGATATTGAGTCTAGCGAGATGTAGTAGCGGGTCGATACTACATCTCGCTAGACTCAATATCGGTGTGAAACGGTATCGTTGAGGTTTGGTTTACTTAGACTGGGATAATGTTCATTGTATATTATATCAATATATTATATACACGTCGTTGCAAAACAAGAAAAGAAAATAGACCCTCTTAATTTCAACGCTTTCATAGAGATAATGTACATTGTATATTATATCCCTATGAAGGCGTTCAAAGCGTGAAATCATGGAAGTTTCCAAACATTCTTTTCATGGTTATATGGTACATTTTATTACCGTGAATGCGTTTGGGGTTGCCCGAAAACTGTTTGGGGGTCCTTAAATACCTTGGGGCTTGTGAGGGGAAGTGAGTTTTTGATGTGTGATGGGTTGTGAAATGATGAAATCAGCGCATTATAGAGGTAAGAGTAAATTGTTATGTGTTAAATAATCATGTTTTGATGTGCAAGCGAATCTCTCACGTTTTAGAAAGTGAAAGGGTGTTTGTCACTTGTAATCTAAGCGACATATACGTAAAAAAATTTTTTTTATTTCAATGAATACAAATCTTCTTATCAGTTGACTGCGGGATCCCAGACCCCTACCCTGGACGCCGCGCTGTCTACACAACCACCTCTCTTAACAGCAGCGCCATCTACTACTGCAGCGCCACCTACCACTTCCGGGGAGGTAAACAGTGGGTCAACTGCTCCAAGACTGGGTATTGGGAGAACTACTCGCTCTGGTGTTCAGGTATATATTCAAGGGGACGTTTATTAGGTCTTCAAGACAAAGTCTGGAAGACCTATTGTTATTATCCGATTTCTTCAAGTTCTCTTTCCTCTATTATTATTATTTGTACTTTTTTTGTGACAGAGCTACAGCCCAAACAGCTACTCCAAATTCGCCCAAATTTAGCATGCAGATACCCCTTACCCTGGAATCGACATGCTAAGCTTTTGGGCAAAATCGACTCGAAAAAAGGAAATCAGGACAAATTCGTAGGTCACGTGGTTTGGCCGCCATCTTGCTTTAAGTGCATTTTCGGTCGTTTCCGACCCCACCCACCTTTGACAATCTTCTCCTCTGAAGATACTTGCACTAGAGAGCTGTAATTCATGCTGAATGTAGTTGAAGCATTGTACTTTAAACTTTAGGTGAAATTTTGCTAACCTGTATACTTTTTGTGCTGTGACCTGTCAAAGTTGACCAAAATTTCAAAATCGCGAAATTCAAGGGCACATAACTCAAAAACCAGACCATAGAATTAATTTATTTTTGCATGACAGTTAGACATTGGCAAGGTCTTTGCGATAAAAGAATAAAATCGCTCGCGAACAGTCACTTCCGGTCAGGAGGAAGGGTCAAACTTAGCATTTTGGAAATGTGGTCTTTTATTGGATATGTTTGAAAGATCATTGTTAACCAATGACGCTTGATAAAAACTTCTTCTATATATCATTACAAAGCTAACAGAACATACGATCTTGGATAAATCTCATTAAAATTAGATTAACCATTTTAATTGAAATTCAGAGCATTTAAATGTGGCCAATCCTACTTTCGTTTTGAATGATAATGATATATGAATGATTGAAAATTGAAGTTCATTGGCAAAAACACTAGAAAATGTTTTATCTATCATCAGGCAGCAACAAGACTGTATAACCTGAGATGATAATTGCTTGCAGCCATTGACATTTTTCGGTAAAGGCTTTAACATTGAATATCAAGTGAATTATGGTCATTTTGATAATGTAATAGTTACAGTTTACCTGTTAAACAAAAAGTAATGTGAAGGTCAAACAGTGTGTGAAGGTCAAAGAGGAAGTCTTGAAGACCTAAGTACTGCCGCGGCAGTCCTAGTTTTAGTTTATACTTATACATATATTTCTGTTACTACATAATAATAGCACAACCAAGTTAAAACATGTTCTTAGTGTAACTTGTTTGTTAATTAATATTTGACAACTTGATAACTTTCACAGAAAATACCCTGGTAGGACTCTCCCTTTAAGTACAACTCTCCTATAGACTACTGTGCTTACTTCGCTTCGTTGTTCAGTGTTCGATAAATCAAATATAACTTTGCTTAATCATAAACGGTTAGCATGAACATGGCATCCATTTCGTCATGTAAAAAAAAGTTGAACGGTATCAATGATGCTATTCTATCAATCCCGGTATGCATTACAATATATACACGTTTAGGTAAACCAAAACAAAAACGTCAGAGACGAATATGTATATCTAATTAAGTAAAAATATACAATTGATAAAGTTGATGTTCGTAATAGTGTAATAATTGATAGGTTGATTTCAATTATGACGCAATTATTGATTGGAACTATAAATATGTCATTTATGTTGTAACAATTGATAGGTTAATATAAATTGTGGTGCAATTTTAGATTGGATGTCACATAGGTTATTGATAAGTTACAGTACAATATGTTTTTATCACATCGTACACTATTCAGTCTATTGAAGTTACTTCTTAGCTAGCTCATCAAACATTGTTGGTAAACTCTTCAAAACACTGAGGTTTTTAATACTCGTAGCGCCAATGAATGGCTTAATTTTAAACTGTTGTTGTCCTTTAATCGAGTTTGCCCTCCTTTCATCAAGTTGTCAACGTAAATCAACAAAAGTGTTCCCCTTAGTGACATGATTTATCTGGGTTCTGTTGTGATTATGTGATAACATTATATATATGAAATTGAACGTCCACTTCAATTTCGTTTCCACAATAAATCACCCCACCCCCCCCCCCCCCCCCCCCCCCCCCCCCCCCCCCATATGACTGTCTCTTTAAACACCATGTTTTGTTTTATCGCAGATAAGGAAAAGATTGATCCCGTCAATACCTCCAACAACACCAACCCCTCATGGTTCGACAATGACGTCACTACGTGCTCTACTGTCACCGGTAGTGACATCCACGTGACCCTTGACTTTGGACGCAAATACGAAGTGAAAATGGTCACCATAACAACCCACGGTGAGATGCCAATCAAACTAAGTTTAAAAGCATTAGGTTATTACAATGAATGATTTGAGCAAACAAGTAAACAGTATTGTTTTGCCGCCATAAAATCAAACATTGATGTTATATATGTTTTGGAGAGTTTTGGAGTTTTCGTAAATTAAGATTCTATCCAAATAACTAACGAATATGTGTGTGTTTTATGTATTTTTATTTAACTGGTTTCAGTGAATTCCTCCGCTGCATCCTTGACCTTCAACGTGTTACGTGACGGACTAAGTAAAGAATGCAAGGTCAGTGATCCGCCATATTACACGCACGAATCAGGGGAGATAACTGTGGCTGTAAGATGCATCCGGGCACCCGTTGGTGAGAGCTTGGAGTTGCTGATTGGAGGTCTGAATGGGTCTCTGTGTGAGATCAAGGTCTTCGGAAGACCTTTCAGTGGCGGTGAGTTTATTTCGAGGGTCTAATGGATGTAAACATACTTCAAACATTAGAAATGCCATATTTTCGCGACAACGACGTAGAAGAAAGAAGTCGTTATACGGAAATCATGCTTTCTGTATGTGCAACTGAAAATGTCTGAATCCAAACATTGTCTGAAACATTGTCATTGCACTTTGTGTAAATGTATAATGGTACATCCCATTTGAGCACTGTGCTATAACGCTGGATTTAAATTGTCTGATTGACATATTATTCTGGAAATGTTTGATCCGCAAGGTGTGCAAGTGAAACTGAAGCAAGGTTTAGGAGCGGCTGTACGCAAGCTTTACACCCTTACAACTTGCAAATTGTTCATGTTTTATCAAAATGCAACTACTTATATAGTTTGTGTTACATTAGGAGCTCGACTTCGTGAATATTGCTGATAACCATCTCGCTGATCGTTCCATGCTTAACACATTTTGTCACTCAGTCAGCGGTCATTTTTAACCCTTGCTTGCTTTCGCTCGTTAAAAAGCTAACAGCTCATCAACCTCATTGAAGAGGCGCGTAGATTTTCATCTATGTTTGTCATAGGTTTTAGTTTTACATCACAAATCAAATAGGACAAACTGGCTTAGCTTCGGACACCAACCCGAGTCGTTCAAACATAAAGATTGACCTTTGAACCTCACTCCTGGCGTCGGTTACATAAATAGCTCACTGGCCAAATATAAAAAAATATTTATAACCTATAATGAAAACACTGTCGGACTCGAGTATTTGGCTAAAGTCTAACTTAGAGACGTCTATCTTAACTACCCATCTTCCAGAGCCAATCGAGTGCCTCCAACTGAGTAACGGTCAGGAGTACAAAGGAACCGTCAATATGACAGTCACGGGGCAAGAATGCCAAGCATGGTCGGACGCTGCGCATGATCTGTCAGAGTTTCCAGATATGACGTGGGCTGAGGCTGGAAGTTCCTGTAGAAACCCGGATGGACGAGGCAGTCCATGGTGTTACACTGATGTCACATCCGGTGCTAAGGAGGATTGTCCAATCGTCAGTTGTGGTACGCTGTGATGTCATTGTCTAATATCATATGTCATTAACATCAGTAGTACTCTTAAAAATGAAATTTCTATCAGAAATTAAAGAGTTTGCTTTTAATCCCATGTCCCTAAATGTAAGCAGTTGCAATATTTCTTTGATAACAAATATGAAAAGACCCGATCTTACATCGATACCTGAATTTGCAAGAAATGCATCAGTCATAACTAAAAGTCCTTTTTGAGTATGTAACTATCTTGGTAATGGAGCCTCAAACAAATATGTATTTCAAAGCTGAACAAAACAAGAACGTTGGCAAAAAAAGGGACAATTCCCAACAAATTGATAATCTCGGGAACCTTAGTTTGTAATTCTGAACCTCGTTTCAGACCTCATTTGCTTGAGGTATCCCGACGGCGTGACATATCGAGGAAAGATACAGAAAACTGAGGCAGGGGCGAGTTGTCTCCCTTGGTCGGACTCTGCGGTCGAGTTCAAGAGGACTGCGTTGTTCCCGGGGGGTTCTCTCAGCCACTCCCACTGCCGGAATCCCACCTCCTCCATGACACGACCCTGGTGCTATACCAGTTCAACTCTAGAGTTCGAGTACTGTGCGGTACCCACTTGTCGTAAGTACACTTAAACATTCGGGTGTGGTGGGTTCGGGTTAAGGATTGTCACAGAGTATTTCTTTGTGATCATCCCGTTCCAGCAACATATCCCGACCATAGTTGAGTTGCTCCGAATCTGAATTACAACTTTTATTACTTTGCATCAAGTATCATATCAAATACATGGTATACCCTTGTCATATTAATCCAGAGGGTGTGTGTTGTAGGGGGATGTGATGGTCCAACCAACACTTCGCCCTTCCCCGTTTGTTCTTTGTTCACAAACCTCCCGTAATAAGAACCTCAGAAGTTGATACATCTCCCCTCCTTTCACATTTTCTTGATCTGCATGCCAATTTTGATAGCCAAACTACATTTTTATCCTTCATCTTTCCCCAGCCGTTGAAAGCGAGTACACAACGTCGTACTATAGACTTGATCACACTGGGGTTCTTGAAGACTTCGAGGCCTTGAACTTCTCACATTGCTTCCTGTGGACCAAGGGCGATAACTCTGCCAGTCACCAGCCAGACATAGCAGAGCTTGAGGAGCGAGTGTTTGGCCTGTGCGGTACAACCCACAGTCTCAACATGACTATCCTGTGTGAGACCCCACAGGTCGGCAGATCCAACTGGTCCTACGCCATCTTTGAATGTGGTACGTTTAAAGACTCCGGCCTATCTGCGATCGATCCGCCATTTTTTCGGGGGAAAAGGCGCTGTTCTGTTAATAATTTTAAAATGTAATGAGAATTAACTATATTTATTGATAGAATCTCCCTATTTTACAAAATATCACAGAAACATTATCTATATTATATCCAATGTCACTGTGATCATTGCACATAGCGCAAGGCTTATCACGCAACTGGAATATCAAATATATTTTTACATACTATCATTCCATTTCAAGTTGGTTCGGACTGCAATACACCTTCCGCCATACACGTTTTACATGTCTATCATTCTTAAATTCTGACACCATTCAGCATTCGTCAGTAATACATTCTAACGATCCACTCCAGTTGACTGTGGAATCCCTTCTAAACCCGACAATATGGAGGTCCACTACACTTCAACGTTTTATCCGAGCGACGCTAGCTACACGTGCGGACCCGGATATGTCCGAGATACGGGGGCGGGAAACTTCACGTGTCTTGGATCCGGGGACTGGGACAACGCTACTCTGGAGTGTATTGGTGAGTTGATGTGCTGAGTTACATTGGGGATGTCATGCTTTCATCATCTAAAGCTTGGAGGATAAATAGAATCTCACCCTCACGTCTTCTGATATCAAACATAACAACGCTCGTTGATAAAAATAAAATATCTTCGGCAAGCCTCAAATATGTGTTACTTTTATCAACTTGTGTTGATATATTTGATATCAGAAGACACTAAAGGTGAGATTCTCTATATATACGGAGTTACTTAGGGAACGCAATTCTTATATATATACAGTTATTTGGGAATGCCATTCTAATAAAAGAGTGAACAGGAACACTGGGTGAAATGAAGATATTTATTACCTTTACAAGATATTTATTTTTTTGTAAATATCATCTTTACAAGATATTTATTTCTTTGTAAATATCATCTTTAATCCTTTGTAAATATTTGTAAATATTTTGTAAATATTTGTAAATATTTGTAAATATTTGTAAATTTTTGTAAATATTTGTAAATATCATCTTTAATCTGTAATGTAGACTTTGAAAGTAAAAAAATTGGTAAATGTTGACTTTGAAAGAAATATTTGCTGAAATGTTGACTTTGGATAGAAATAATTTGTTAAAGGATGACTTTGGAAAGAACTAATTTGTGAAATGATATCTTTGAAATAAATAATTTGATGAAATGTTGATTTTGAAAAGAAATTAAGTTAAAATATTGACTTTGAAAGGTATTAATTTGAAGAAATGTTGGCTTTGGAAATTAATGATTTGATGAAATGTTTACTTTCAAAAGTAATAATTTGGTGAAATGATGACTTTGAAAAGAAACAATTAGTGAAATGATGACTTTGAAAAGTAATATGTTTGGTGAAGTGTTGACTTTGAAAAGTGATAATTGGTAAAATGTTAACTTTAAAAAGAAAAAATTTGATGAAATTTTTACTTTTAATATCAACAATTTCATCAAATGGTAACTTTGAAAAGTACAAATTTTATGAGATGTTGACTTTCAAAAGTGATGATTTCATGAAATGTTGACTTTGAAAAGAAATACAAGATGAATTTGTTGTGTTTGAAGAGAAATATAATTCTTCGAAATGTTGGCTTTCAAAAGAGATAATTTGTTTAAATGATGACTCTGAATAGGAATAATTTGGTGAAATTATGACTTGAAGAGGAATCATTTGATGAAATGATAAATTTGAAGAGAAATAATTAGTGAAATGATGACATTGGAAACTAATAGGTTGGTGAAATAGTGAAAAAATGCTTTGAAAAGTAAGAATTTGATGAAATGTTGAATTTGAAAAGAAATAATTGGTGAAATGATGACTTTGAAAGGAAATGATTTGATGAAATAGTGACTTTGAAAAGTGATTATTTTATTAGATGTTTACTTTGAAACGTGAACATTTTATAAGATGTTGACTTTGAAAAGAAGTAATTTGGTTAAATGATGACTTTGAAGAGGAATAATTTGGAAAAATTATGATTTGAAGAGGAAGAATTAGTGAAATGATGACTTTGGGAACTTATATGTTTTGTTAAATGTTGACTTTGGAAAGTAATAATGAATGATATGAAAACTTTGAAAAGTAATAATTTGATGCCATTTCGACTTAAAACAAGAAATATTTTGTGAAATTTGTGAAATGATGACTTAGAAAAGATGTAATTTGATAATTTCCTTATTTTAACTAATATGAATAATAAATACAGTGTTGAAAAATGAAAACAGCTTGTTGGAAATTATTCCACTCATTAGGTTGTAGCTTAACGAATACACTTGCTAAATAACTCATTAGTAAAGGTGTTGATTGTCTATTGAGTGACAATGCTGTTACATAATCAGTTCGATGTATTCATTACGCATTTAATGGGTGTTAATTTTTCAGATGGAATATTAACTTTTAAGGAAAATTTGATAATTTCAAATGTTGACCTTTTGTAAAACATAGACTTATAAAATCCATTGTGTTGTTGAATGAAGATTTGTAATGGTGATTTCGTTGAAACAATTTTTTATGGAAAATTAATCATGAGATACTGGAAATGTTTACTGTTGTCTTTAGTTTGTGGAATATTTTCTCACCTGTTGGAATATCTCATTAATTAAGATGTTGATTGTGTATTGAATGGCAATGCCGTTAGCTCATGCTTGATATGCTTCATGGCTCAACGCCTGGATCAACTCTCAGCGTAAAAGCCTACCCTAGCACTGTTCATTGGGATCGACCATCTTGTATGCCGGGCAAATGTTGTTTTATGTATATGGTGCTAATTTTTATGTATACGACATGTCAACATTTGCGTGACACAATAATAAAATAATTAAAAACATATCTCATTGCAGTTTTTAATTTCCTGTCGGCGAGGTGTCCATCATTAGTTTCTTGACGGATACATAAAACACCTTATACTGCAATAGATCTTTAAAACTTGTTTTAGTCTAAATGTGTTTAAACGTTAAATATATAGTAGGTATTAGAAATTGTCAATTTCAATTCAATTCAATTCTTTATTAGCCTTAAGTTACACAACTTATCGGCGGTTACATAAAGTGATACAAAAAGGGATACAGGTGGACGGTGATTGCAGCGTAGATACATATGGAGAATGTACATTGTTATTTTAAGTACTAACTAACTAAGTAGTAACAAATGAATTAAGATGGTAAAGTTGATACGGCGCCGGATACCCCACCGGATCCTCACCCAGGCATAAGAGTAGACAATAATGAACGAATGAAAGGTTTTTCGTCATTTGGTGCATTCTCTACCTGATGTAGACCTATTGTTAGAAAAACCAAGTATTAAATAAGTAAAAATCCTTATTTGCCACACACACAAAAAATGAGGAGATAAATCCTAATTTCGTAAATAATGATTCTATTGAAATGTTGACTTTGAAAGCAATTAGGTTCAGTTGAATATTAACTTATTGTTTATGTAATTGTTAATCATAGTAAGGGTATTGATTCTGTGTTGTTTAAAATTAGTGATCAGCAAGATATACTGTAGTACTTGTCTTTGTCTGGGTGACATATTCACATTGATAGTATATTACACTATATCATGTTACCATGTACATCATGGTGTCACTGATATTTTGATTATGAAAGACATACTGCTTCATGTGTAAAATTTACCAATTCAAATTCAACAATATAATGTTGAGGCCACTTTGTCCCGTCAAAGGGATATCAATGCTTTTAGCATCAATCTATAGTCTGCTCTGACTCCAATACCTGTTTTGTTAAGTTTAACGACATTCAATCAATATATAAGATGATAATACATGAATATACAAACAATTTAATGTAACTACTTGACAATCAAGCTTGGAGAGTTTTAATCAATGTTTATCTTGGAGAAGTTAACGCTCAGACAAAGTGAAAATTTGAAATTCTGACTTTCAAATATAATTGAATTTGGTGTACATTATTGGCTCTGAAGCTGTCATATTATTCAAAGGTTATTTCCAAAGTATAGCCCGAATGAAAAAGGGCTATTTTGAGGGTTTATAATTTTGATGAAGTGTTTACTTTGAAGTATAGTTTGATGTTGTTGACATGCTAGTTCAGAAAAAAAAAATTATTTGTGAACGTTTAATCTATTTTTATTATCTATTTTTATTATGTAACCAGCGAGTGCAAGTTGAATAGATATCATTGTCTTTCAGTTTGTCTGTATTACAATTGTTGTGATAACTACTTTGTGAACATATTGATGATGTATTTTTTAAAGTTCAGCTTCATGGGCAAACGTATTGAGTAATTTTCATTTCATGACTGCATATTTTTGAGAAAAATATTCTCAATGAGACTTTTTATTTGCAATGTTTCTGAAAGAAAGTTTACTTTGGATTATTTTATTTTGTAAATATGTAGCGTCAAAAACATTTTGACCTTGATAGACATATTCATTATTGTGTAAAATCTACCAATTCAAATGTTACCATATACTATTTTAGGCCCCTTCGTCCTGTTCAAGGGCAATCAATGCTATTTGCATCAATATATCATCTGCTACATGCTTTGACTCCGATACCCTCCTCGTTAAGTTAAACGACATTCAATTAACAATAATCTCAGATGACTATACCTGAATATACAAACAATCAACAAGCAACTACCCGACAATTAAGCTTGGCGAGTTTTCACTAAATGTATATCTTGGATTATAGAGTAACAATTATCAATCTATCGACTGCTACCTGCTCTGACTCCAATACCCTCCTCGCTAAGTTAAACGACATTCAATTAACATAAAGCTCACACGACTATACCTGAATATACAAACACTTAACAAGCAAGTACACGACAATTAAGCTTGGCGAGTTTTCACTAAATGACCTAGAGTTACGCCCCTTGATAAGGTAAAACGTGTTTTACTGAACTCCGATTGTTGATGAAAAAATCCGAAGATATTACAAGCATCCGACCATAAACACAAGTAAAATTGATATTAGATGATAATATAGACTGTATACAATTAATAGAACTGAAATTTGTGTGAAATTTGGAAGAAAATAGACATTATTGAGACTTTTGAAAATAGCCCAGAAAATGTCTATATCTTTCATGGACGCCACTGACTACGTAGACGCTGTCATGTCGCAGAAGAAAATAGTAACAACTGACGATGTAACATGTGAACCTAGCGCAGCTAAGAAGCAGAAAAAGTTGCCCGAAGATGAAGAAAATATCAACTGTGCTGATGGACAAATATCGAACACAGTCATATTGGCGGCCATTACCGACATGCAGAAAAGATTCACACAACAGTTGAGCAACTCGGTGAGTGATATAGAAACTAGAGTAACCAATAACTTAACCGCAGCATTTCAAGCAGAAACAAATGCAATGAGAAAAGAATTCGAAACACAAGTACAGATGTTAACCGACAAAATGAAGAGGATGGAAGGAGTAGTAATTCACGAACAGGAGAAGAATGAGAAAACTCAACATGACCTAAAGAAACGTGTCTCTGACGTGGAATCGCAGATATCAAGTGTGAAAGGTAAATCATGTGACTTAGATCCGTGTGTTGTTATCAGAAATTTACCTGTATCAAACCGTGAAAAGGACGATACAAACGTTATATGTAACAGAGTGAATCAGGTTATTCGTGATGGACTAAAGTTAAACGACGTGAGAGCGGTGAAGGCATCACGGAAGACCCGAAGTGATGGTAAACCAGGTGTTGTCATGGTCACATTGGAGACAACTGAACAGAAGAAGAAACTTCTACAGAACAAGAAATCTCTAAGGAACAGCAAGGACTATTCACGAGTGTATGTTGATAATGCACTCACCCCAGAGGAACTCATATCTAGGTCTAACATTCAGACAATCATCAAGGAAGTTGGAAAGTCTAACAATCTACGATTCCATGGTAAGAGACTAGTTGTATCGAAGGGGAAGGAATAGGAATATCTGCGGTGTGGTTTTTGGAATACCGGTGGTTGGTCCCAGAGGAAATCTGCAAACCGTAAGTTTCGACAAGAAGTAATTTCTCATCTCGACTATGATGTTTTTGGAATATGCGAGACGTTTTTACAAAATAATTCTACCATATCATTGGATGGATATACCTGGTATGGAAATAATCGGAAAAACAAACACAAACGTGCCAAACGCGGATCAGGGGGCGTAGGTGCCCTTTTAAAGAACTCACTTTTTAACGACTTTTTAATTGATATTATTGACAGGGAAGATGAAGATATGATGTGGATAAAACTGACATCTCGCTGTGATTCTAATTTTAAGATTGTTTTGTGCGTCTGCTACCTCCCTCCTTCATGCTCGACCAGGGCTAACGATGCAGATGGGTTCTTTAATAAATTGTTGGAAAAACTGTATTTATATCAAAATGAAGGAATATTGTGTTTATGTGGTGACTTTAACGCCAGGATAGGTGAGGAAAGTGATTATATCGAAGGTGTGGACTCTATACCGGAAAGAGAGGTGATCGATTACAGGACAAATTCACACGGTAATATTTTTATTGATTTCCTTGTGAATGGGAACCTCTGTATGTTAAACGGTAGACTTGGTAAACAGGACTTTACGTACGTCAAAAATGGTGCTTCGGTGGTTGACTACGTGATTACCTCACACGAACATCTATGCAAGTTCACTGACTTCCAAGTTTACAGAATGTCTGCACTGGTTGACGGAGCAGATCTACCGGAATCTACACCAGACCATTCAATCCTGGCATGGGAAATACAACTACCATATCATCACAGCACACACAACGGTGAAAGTTCAACAGTTACTGAAGAGCCTATTAAAGGATATAACAGAAGTAAGATTACAGAATCATTTTTACAATCTGAATTGAACACTCTGACGGTTACTGACGCCATACAGAAGATTGAATTTCAATTATCAACAATGAAGAACATTAACTCTGCATATAGTGAATTCGTTGATTTCATACATAGTGAACTAGATAAAGTTGCGCCAATTACCAGGAAACGGTGTGAAGGTGGGAAGAAGTCAAAGTCACATTACAAACCCTACTGGTGTAATGATCTTCAAACTCAGTGGGACAAGGTGTGTGTCACTGAACGAGAATGGCTTAAATGTAAATCACCTATTAGAAGACGAACATTGAGAACAGTGTATATTGCTGAACGGAAGATGTTTGACAAACTTCTCCGTAAACATAAACGTGCATATCAACGGCATGAACAACAGAAACTGCTGAACAAGCACAACAGTGATTCACGTTCCTTCTGGAAGACAATAGGCAAAATCGGCATAGCAGATGAACGAGATGGTACTATTCCCTGGGAAGTGGTCGACGGTGAAGTGATTTCGTGTGGTAAAAGTGCAGTGTTAGACAGGTGGAAACGGGATTATTCCTCATTGTTTACACACAATGACCTAGGTGACCCTGACACGGCGGCTCACGTGACCGGTTGTGTTTCACCCGACACTAGTGACCTAGATATGCCTATTTCACGCGCGGAAATTACGCGTGCAGTTGCACGTGGGAAACGTGGAAAAGCTGTAGGCCCGGACTTACTCCCTGCTGAAGCGTTGAAGAACGACACCTGTGTTGACATTCTTTACCGTATGTTTACATTTTGCTTTGATAACAGCACATGCCCGGATATATGGTGTAACAGTATTATTAATCCTATTCGTAAAGCAGATAATGACCCACGTGATCCTTTAGGTTATCGGGGTATTTCACTTACTTCTGTTCCATGTAAACTTTATTCTGATATTCTCAATGTTCGTCTTACTAATTGGCTGGAGAGCAACAACATGCTAGCCGATGAACAGAACGGCTTTCGTGCGGGTAGAAGCACACAAGAACATATTTATAGCTTATATTCTGTTATTCATAATAGGAAACTTTCTAAGCAATCAACGTATGTCTGCTACATCGATATGTTAAAGGCATTTGATAAAGTAAATCGTAATTGTTTATGGTATAAATTACGTATGCTTGGGGTTGATGGTAAATTTCTGTTTGCTATTCAGGCTATGTATGAAAATAATGTTGCCCGTGTCCGTGTAAATAATAGTTTCACTGATGTTTTTGATGTTACCTCTGGTGTGCGTCAGGGATGTACTTTGTCACCCACACTTTTTTCTGTTTACATTAATGACTTGGTTGATGAAATTAATAATCTAGGTTGTGGCGTGCGCATTGATGAAACAATGCTGAGCATTTTGTTATATGCTGACGATATTGCCTTGTTAGCTCCTGATGAGCACTCCTTACAACGTATGCTAGACTGTGTATCAAACTGGTGTGAACGTTGGCGTTTGTTTGTCAATAGTAGTAAAACTAAAATTGTTCATTATCGTCCTGCTTCTTTCAAACAATCTAAGTTTGTATTTAGTATTGGCAGCACAACCATTTGTTATACACATGCTTATAAATATCTCGGTGTTTGGCTCCAGGAACATTTAGATTTACATTACACTGCCAAAGAAATTGCTAAGTCTGCTAGTCGTGCATTGGGTGTTGTGATATGTAAATTTAAATCTGTTGGTGGTTTTGATTACAGTGTTTTTAATACACTTTATGATAATTTGGTCCAGCCCATATTGTCTTATGGTTCAGCAATTTGGGGCACTAAGGAATTCAGTTGTATAAATGCTGTACAAAATCGTGCCTGTAGATTTTTTCTTGGTGTTTGTAATAAGACCCCAAACCTAGCAGTTAGAGGGGATATGGGTTGGACTTTACCATTCACAAAGCACAAAATTGAAATTTTACGTTTTTGGCGTAAGTTGCATTCAGCAACCCCCAGTTTAATACCCAATGCCATTAGCAAATGGTCTGTTAAATTTAAAAAATCATGGTATAACAACACAGCAACATTGTTTAATTCATTACAGTTACCTATTCCAAACCTTTATGACATATCTTCTCAGGATTTTAGTACTGCAAAATCTTTTTTGTTGTCATTGGATTTTAATTATTGGCTTGACAATCTTTGGAATGATAGAAGGCTAATCAACGGCAATAAACTTCGCACTTATCGTCTTTTTAAGAACACATTATCGGCGGAAAAATATCTTACTACTTTACCCAACAGGTCTCAACGCAGTATCTTTAGTAAATTTCGCAGTGGCACTTTACCGTTACAAATAGAATTAGGCAGATTTTCTCGCCCTGTAATTCCTTTAGAAGAACGTATATGTAAATTTTGCAATAACCACAGTGTAGAGGACGAAGTTCACTTTCTAGTCTGTTGTAACTTATATTCAGATTTAAGGTATGAGTTATGGCATTCTGTATCTGTTTCAGACCCCTCATTCCTCTGGTTATCACCAGTAGCCCAACTAATATATTTAATGCAAAATCAAGAGTATCACAATCCACTTGCCGCACTTCTCCAAAAAATGTATTTACGGCGTATGTCATTTTTATAAGCCATTTATTAATATTTAAGCATATGAAACATATCTTAACTTATTTTAATATATATTTTAACGCGGAAGCGTTTTTAGAGAATTAGTGTCTCATAGGCCATTACTGGCCGGACAGCATACATTTTATTTGTTGTGATATATATATGTGATTGTGTGTTGCTTGTATGCAGTGTGACACTTTAATAAAATACATTTCTTCTTCTTCTTCTTCTTCTTCTTCACTAAATGTATATCTTGGGGTTTAGAGTAAAAATAAATACTCATACAAAATGAAAATATGAGTTCTGACTTTCAAATATATTTGAAATTAGGAAGTTGTTGACACTGAAGTTGTTATATTGTTCACAAGTGATTTCCAAAGTAGATGCATCATAATTATTGGCTATATTGAGAGATGATACTTTTGATGAAATGGTTACTTTGAAATAAAGTTGATGTGGTTGACATGCTAATTTTGAAAAATATCTTGTTATATACGAATGCTTGTAAATATATCCTAAATCTGTTTACACGTGATGGGCGTGTTCTATATTTCTGGTGAGCAAGTCCTGTAACTTTACAGCTTAAACAGATTGACTTATTGTAGTTATATCTATATCCTTTTGTCCCTGTATGAATTCTGTATATGATGTAAAATATGTATTTTGTATTAGTAATGTCAGATTCGAGATGGTGTGAGACATTCAATAAAAGATAAAAACAAAATTTTGCTCTAATTGACCTATTGAAATG
Organism: Steromphala cineraria; assembly: GCA_916613615.1. Lineage (NCBI taxonomy): Eukaryota > Metazoa > Mollusca > Gastropoda > Trochida > Trochidae > Steromphala > Steromphala cineraria. Next base: position 13,433,884 of record OU744730.1, read on the forward strand.
TTATTGAACCCACACACATCTTATTAAACCTTTTATGTAGAATGTCACATTATTACATACTCAACTTAAAAGGGAACCTTTATGATACATTAATTTTACGTACTTAAATCTCTACTTTGAAAAATAACTTCAGAATGCAAAAACAACATTCCACCTTCACATGACAGAATAACAGATGCAAAGAGGATATTGTGCAAAAACGCAAATATTAAGTAAAAAAAGCAAACTGTGGGCATGGAATAGACGGTGTTTCAATGGGTATTGAACAGGGCTGTGGCTACATGAAGACTTTTGTCCGATGAAAGCATATGCACGTGTTTGTTCTACGATTGCTATGCTTCAATCAGTGGCGTGCATCTTGAGACAGTGTTATTTCAAGGTCAATCTATTATGATAGTGATTTAATTTTTAGAGCCTGATTAGATATTTATTCGCGGGAGAATCAAACCCGTAGTAAAATCTAGATTCGACTTTTATTGATGATTGGTCAAAAGACACTGAATTCATTTGATGACGATGTGGTAAATACATCAAACTACATCACCGAAGTTACCTCATTGCAATACAAGTAGAAGCGATAAGACAAGAGGTGCTTTCAAGCGACTTATATATGTGAACTTTCTTATTGAGAGATATGTGGCCCTCACGAGGAGGATCACCCTAATTTGACACATATATTTCGGAGGTAATGAGTAAATTAATGAATATTGACGGATGCATTGTTATTATTTGTTCATTCAGAAAAAGTCATCTAAGACTATGTTAACTGCATGTTGTTTAGGTATTGGAGAAAGAGAGGGTGAATAACAATCCATAGATTGATGAAAATAGCATTGTTTGCTCGCTAACAAGACAAAGTGGCTCATCTTATTATGGTTTGTCCATCTTTTAGCAATGTATAATATTTATTACTTCCATCTTTAAATACGTTTATATCACTGATATCATAAGAACATAAACAACTGCAGTGGATATTTTGAAAGAGTGTCAAAACCTGTCTACGCATGCTCCCATAATCAAACATGTTTATTTGTTTTGTTTTTTTCTATGTCATTTTTTGTGTGATCTTCATGGTAATAAACCATTCATTCACTAATCAGTATAGCGTATTGTTTAACTGTACACTTACAATAATATACTCAATGAAGGATTATTTTTCATTGGGAATGTTAACTGAATTCGAATATCTTTAAATATATTCTAAAAACATTAAAAAGAGACAACATACTTTTCATATTTATCAAAGTTAACTTTTAAACAACATCAAACTAAACTTCAAACTAAATATTTTATGAAAGTTATCATCTCCCAAAATAGCCAATAATTCAATAATAATTTGATATTAGAATAAATTGAAAATAAATTTGATCAATTTCAGAACATTTTAAGAATTTAAAAAAAAATGAAAGTCGGAATTTCATATTGTCATTCTGTATGAGTGTTAACTTCTACTCATTGCTCCAAGATAAACATTTATTGAAAACTCGCCAAGTTTAATTGTCGGGTAGATGCTTGTTAAGTGTTTGTATATTCAGGTTAGTCATCTGAGATTTATGTTAATTGGATGTAATTTAAATTAACGAGGAGGGTATTGGAGTCAGAGCATGTAGCAGACGATGGATTGATGATTTCTATTTTATGCTCCAATTAAACATTTATTGAAAACTCGCAAAGTTTAATTGTCGGGTAGATGCTTGTTAAGTGTTTGTATATTCAGGTATAGTCATCTGAGATTATTGTTAATTGAATGTCGTTAAACTTAACGAGGAGGGTATTGGAGTCAGAGCAGGAAGCAGACGATGGATTGATGATTTCTTCTCTATGCTCCAAGATTAACATTTATTGAAAACTCGCCAAGTTTAATTGTCGGGTAGATGCTTAATAAGTGTTCGTATATTCAGGTTAGTCATCTGAGATTATGTTAATTGGATGTAGTTTAACTTAACGAGGAGGGTATTGGAGTCAAAGCAGGTAGCAGATGATAGATTGATGATTTCTATTGCATGCTCCAAGATAAACTTTTATTGAAAACTCGCAAAGTTTAATTGTCGGGTAGTTGCTTTTTAAATGTTTGTATAATCAGGTATAGTCTTTGAGATTAATGATAATTGGATATAGTTTAACTTAACGATGATGGTATTGGAGTCAGAGCAGGTAGCAGAACATAGATTGATGATTTCTATTTTATGCTCCAAGATAAACTTTTATTGAAAACTCGCCAAGTTTAATTGTCGGGTAGTTGCTTGTTAAGTGTTTGTATATTCAGTTTAGTCATCTGAGATTTATGTTAATTGGATGGAGTTTAACTTAACGAGGAGGGTATTGGAGTCAGAGCAGGTAGCAGACGATGGATTGATGAATTCTATTTTATGCTCCAATTAAACATTTATTGAAAACTCGCCAAGCTTAATTGTCGGGTAGTTGCTTGTTGATTGTTTGTATATTCAGGTATAGTCATCTGAGATTATTGTTAATTGAATGTCGTTAAACTTAACGAGGAGGGTATTGGAGTCAGAGCGGGTAGCAGACGATGGATTGATGATTTCTTCTCTATGCTCCAAGATAAACATTTATTGAAAACTCGCCAAGTTTAATTGTCGGGTAGATGCTTAATAAGTGTTCGTATATTCAGGTTAGTCATCTGAGATTATGTTAATTGGATGTAGTTTAACTTAACGAGGAGGGTATTGGAGTCAAAGCAGGTAGCAGATGATAGATTGATGATTTCTATTGCATGCTCCAAGATAAACTTTTATTGAAAACTCGCAAAGTTTAATTGTCGGGTAGTTGCTTTTTAAATGTTTGTATAATCAGGTATAGTCTTTGAGATTAATGATAATTGGATATAGTTTAACTTAACGATGAGGGTATTGGAGTCAGAGCAGGTAGCAGAACATAGATTGATGATTTCTATTTTATGCTCCAAGATAAACTTTTATTGAAAACTCGCCAAGTTTAATTGTCGGGTAGTTGCTTGTTAAGTGTTTGTATATTCAGTTTAGTCATCTGAGATTTATGTTAATTGGATGGAGTTTAACTTAACGAGGAGGGTATTGGAGTCAGAGCAGGTAGCAGACGATGGATTGATGAATTCTATTTTATGCTCCAATTAAACATTTATTGAAAACTCGCCAAGCTTAATTGTCGGGTAGTTGCTTGTTGATTGTTTGTATATTCAGGTATAGTCATCTGAGATTATTGTTAATTGAATGTCGTTAAACTTAACGAGGAGGGTATTGGAGTCAGAGCGGGTAGCAGACGATGGATTGATGATTTCTTCTCTATGCTCCAAGATAAACATTTATTGAAAACTCGCCAAGTTTAATTGTCGGGTAGATGCTTAATAAGTGTTCGTATATTCAGGTTAGTCATCTGAGATTATGTTAATTGGATGTAGTTTAACTTAACGAGGAGGGTATTGGAGTCAAAGCAGGTAGCAGATGATAGATTGATGATTTCTATTGCATGCTCCAAGATAAACTTTTATTGAAAACTCGCAAAGTTTAATTGTCGGGTAGTTGCTTTTTAAATGTTTGTATAATCAGGTATAGTCTTTGAGATTAATGATAATTGGATATAGTTTAACTTAACGATGAGGGTATTGGAGTCAGAGCAGGTAGCAGAACATAGATTGATGATTTCTATTTTATGCTCCAAGATAAACTTTTATTGAAAACTCGCCAAGTTTAATTGTCGGGTAGTTGCTTGTTAAGTGTTTGTATATTCAGTTTAGTCATCTGAGATTTATGTTAATTGGATGGAGTTTAACTTAACGAGGAGGGTATTGGAGTCAGAGCAGGTAGCAGACGATGGATTGATGAATTCTATTTTATGCTCCAATTAAACATTTATTGAAAACTCGCCAAGCTTAATTGTCGGGTAGTTGCTTGTTGATTGTTTGTATATTCAGGTATAGTCATCTGAGATTATTGTTAATTGAATGTCGTTAAACTTAACGAGGAGGGTATTGGAGTCAGAGCGGGTAGCAGACGATGGATTGATGATTTCTTCTCTATGCTCCAAGATTAACATTTATTGAAAACTCGCCAAGTTTAATTGTCGGGTAGATGCTTGTTAAGTGTTCGTATATTTAGGTTAGTCATCTGAGATTTATGTTAATTGGATGTAGTTTAACTTAACGAGGAGGGTATTGGAGTCAAAGCAGGTAGCAGATGATAGATTGATGATTTCTATTTTATGCTGCAAGATAAACATTTATTGAAAACTTGCCAAGTTTATTTGTCGGGTAGTTGCTTTATAAATGTTTGTTTATTCAGGTATAGTCTTTGAGATTAATGTTATTTCTTTTTAAAGGGGCAGTAGCACGTTTTTTAATAATTTCATATCTAAGATATTTCACTGATAATTGTGAGTTATTGCTAAATGTATTATATTGACAGTGCCAAAAATCTCATTACAAAAGCCAGTCATCCATAGTCAGAGGACCAAGTATGAAGATTCATATAAAATCCATTGGCGGCCATTTTTTGTGTGAACACCTTTAATTCATTTTGTGTACGAAAATGTCATCCCATGGCTAAACTTTACCTTATACATTTGAATTATTACTACTTCATTTAATTTAAATACATTGTTTTTCAATTGGAACCATTAATTTTCATTTTCGTGACATCACCTTATATTCCCCCTAAAAACGTGCTAATGCCCCTTTAAAGTCAACATTTCATCAAATTATATATTTCAAAGTCAACATTTCACCAAACTATTACTTATCAAAGTAAACATTTCACCATTATTTCTTTTCAAAATCCACATTCCATCAAATTATTAATTTTCAAAGTCAACATTTCATCAAATTATTACATATCAAAGTAAACATTTCACCATTATTTCTTTTGAAAGTCAACATTTCAAAAAAAATATTTATTTCAAAGTCACCATTTCATAATTTTTTCTCTTCAAACTCAATATTTCATCAACTAATAACTTTTTAAAATCAACATTTCATCAAATTATTTCTTTTGAAAATCAACATTTCACCAATTATTACTTTTCAAAGTCAACACTTCCTCCAACATATCAGTTTTCAAAGTCAACATTTCACCAAATCATTACTTTTGAAAGTAAACATTTCACCATTATTTATTTTGAAGTCAACATTTCAAAAAAAATATTTATTTCAAAGTCAAAATTTCACAATTTTGTTCTCTTCAAACTCAACATTTCATCAACTAATAACTTTTTAAAATCAACATTTCATCAAATTATTTCTTTTTAAAGTCAACATTTCACCAATTATCACTTTTCAAAGTCAACACTTCTTCAAACATATTAGTTTTCAAAGTCAACATTTCACCAAATTATTACTTTTGAAAGTAAACACTTCATCAAATCATTAATTTCCAAAACCAACATTTCTTCAAATTAATACCTTTCAAAGACAATATTTCACCTTAATTCTTTTCAAAATAAACATTTCATCAAATTATTTCTTTCAAAAGACATCCTTTCATCAAATCATTTCTTTAAAAGTCTACATTTCACAAATCATTTATTTACAAAGTCACCATTCACCAAATTATTTCTTTTCAAAGTCAACATTTCATCAAATTATTACTTTTCAAAATCAACTTTTCACCAATTGTTACTTTTCAAAGTCAGCATTTTTCAAATTATTTCTTTTCAAAGTCAACATTTTGTCAATTATCACTTTTCAAAGTAAAAAATAATCAAGGTAATAAATATCTATTAAAGATGATATTTACAAAACTTTACAAACCTTTACAAACCTTTACAAACATTTACAAAATAATAAATATCTTGTAAATATCATCTTTAATAGATATTTATTACCCTGATTATTTTTGTAAATAAGTACTTTAATCTTTGTAAATATCTTGTAAATAAGTACTTTACAAGATATTTAATCCTTTGTAAATATCTTGTAAAGAACTTCTTTTCATGCAGTGGAAGTTCTTCTTGGTCTTACTAGAGTGCAAAGGGTTTTATGAGTTTTGATGAAATTAAACTTCTGGTAAAGTGTATTTTAGAACATCTGTTGAAAGTAAGTTTTAGATCCTTCGATGATAGTGTATTTAGAACATTTGAAAAGGGTGTTTTTGAACATCTGATGAAGGTGTGTTTTAGAATTTCTGAGAAAGCGTATTTTGGAACTTCTGATTAAGGTATGTTTTTAGAACTTACAACGGAAGTGAGTTTTAGAACTTACGACGAAAGTGTGATTTAGAACTTCTGATGAAAGTGTGATTTAGAACTTCTGATGAAAGTGTGATTTAGAACTTCTGGTGACAGTGTGTTTTAGAACTTCTGGTAACAGTGTTTTGAATACAAATTACATTTCCTTAGTCCAACTCAGTTTTCAAGATCAAATCTTCTTCTATCCAGTGGACTGCAGCGCCCCGTCAACTGTCCCCGGGACCAACCTCTCCTTTAACGTCACCACACTGGGAAGTCTCGCCGAGTACTTTTGTCTTCTCACCAACGAGACTGTCAACGTGAACTGCACAGATTCTGGAAAGTGGCAACTTCCGGTTTGGCAAACGCGGTGTCTAGGTTATTATCAGTTTCATAAATAAATTAATCATTTATATTATGTACTGATTTCGTTTTGAATTTAGTTTATCTTAAGTACTTTTCTAGTTAATCAGTCGTTCTCTTTTTTCAAAAACCATGAACAGTGTTCCTTTTCTCACAAAGAATCTTACTGAGTTGTAAATATTTCGTGTTCCAGTTGATTGTGGAATTCCCTCACAGCATCCCAACACGAATGTGACCTTTAACCTCACATATACCGACGAGACGGCTGTGTACGCATGCGTAGATGGTTACTTAGCAACGAGTGGTATGGCATCAGCTGTTTGCCAAGATGATGGCAAATGGACGACGCCCTCTCTCGACTGTAAAGGTATGCCATGTAAAATCACTAGAACAAAACCATAGATACATGTAGTTTATATACACATTACATTCACTTAATTGTAAAAGAAGTAACCATCATGTTATAAAGGGATAGAGAGTGTTTTATCGTGAAATGTGTTAAACGCAGTACATTCTTAAATTTTATGATTCAGTAACGACTTGCTGAAAATTACAATCTTAATTGTTATTGGTCGACAATAAAACTACTTAGGTCATGAATTTTATTGAAAACCAGAACCCGAAGCTTGGCTCAAACCTGGACACTTTTCTAAAGGGGAAAATGAAAGTGTCGATTAGAATTTTTGAAAACTTCGGTATTGCTAGTTAATATTAACTGGGATGCAAACTTTCGGCTCCTGAACATAACAACATTTCTCTACCATCGAAAACAAGATAAAGTCCTTTCTTGGCAGTCTTGATGAGTTTTAAAAAAAGTGAATTGATTTGATATTTTTGCATGTATTAAACTAAAATTGATAATGGCATATGGGACTATGTCACTCAAATCAAAAGCCATTTTAGCGTTATCGCAACGGGTAAACAGTTACCAGTTTTCCCTATGCTCAAACAAAAACGCGAATACGGCCTCGCTTTGAAGAGCCACTCCGTGAGCATTTTGGGGTCATATATGCCAAACTCTACCCAAAGTGTCATCAGATCAAGAAGTACTGAGTGTTGCATGAAAAAAATGTTTTAAAGCTAATAGACATCGTATAGTCACAACACGAAGGTATGAATTCGCGATTGTGATCGAAAACCGGACACGCGTCAATCAGTTAAACGTTATTTCGAAAATTCAATCAGAGTGAAATTTGATTCCATTTTTAAATTTGGTACAAAGAGATTTACGTTCTTATCAAAGCAAAGCAAATTGTGAAGAAAAGTGGCTTTTCATTAAACTTCTAAGTCTGTCATCCAGACCCTAAAGCAAAAATATTTAATTGATGAGCAACCCAGTCTAGAAAGGTATAGCAAGTCTAGATAGCTCAGCTTTAGCTGGAGCTGAAGCATCTCCTGGGCTCCATTTTGTTATAACACATAAATTGTTTAAACATGTAGTCAATATTGAAATAAACAAACTTTTGAGACTAAATGTTAGTCTATAAACTTCACAATGTCCACAGTTGATTGCGGGGACCCTCCCGATGTGGCTAACATGACTGTGGTCTTCACCAGTACAGTGCAGGACGAGACGGCCCAGTACTCTTGTATCCCCGGGCTCCAGGCAGCAGGGGGTACGGGTCAGGTGACCTGTGGGGTGAACGGGGTGTGGGGGTCTCCCACACTCATTTGTAGAGGTACATACACGACCCAGTCTAAGTAACCCTAGCCTCAATAATACCCACTTTACTCCGATATTGAGTCTAGCAAGATGTAGTAGGAGGTCGCGTCAGTTGACCTTTCGCCGACCTATGACCCTACAACGTTATATGTGCGATGCAGACTATTGTGGCTTGGTAAGACGACCCCCGATAGATCGGCTGACGCGACCCTTTACTGAACCTTGCTAGACACAATATTGGACTGATATACGACCCATTTAGTGAAGACTCACAAGCGTTTAAAGGGGCAGTGGCACCTTTTTTTAAATTTCATATCTTCAATTTTTCGCTTATAATTGTACGTTTATGCTAAATGTATTACTTTGATAGTGTCAAAAATCTCACTACACAAATCGATCATCCATTACCGGAGAACAAATTGTAAGGATTCCCATAAAGTCCATTGGCGGCCATTTTTGTGCGAACACCTTCTCCAGTCCTCATTTGGAAGACAATTTTGATAAAACAACCGTAATGGACCCAGTTTCATAAGTTACGAAATTGAAACTTGGAACATTTTTGAGAGCTACAGATTTTGTTACAGAAAAAGTTCATGTGTGTGTTTTGAACAACTGGCCATTGCTTCGTTTGAACATTTGAGAAGACTTTGTGGCATATTATCAATAGGGAGTGTAAACATTTGACGAGTGTGTGGTTGTAATGATCACCGGGCTTGAATTTAATGAAGGTCAATCGCAACAAGGCAAATGAATAAGAATACATTAAATTCCGTCTTTCCTGTTTGAATATGTTATCGATCGGATGTCCAATCTTATTCAAATATGACCTATTTGCTCCACTACGCTATTTGCGTAATGTAGTGTTGAACATTATGATCTTATTTTAATGAGATTGATCAGATGTCTTTGATGCTACTAGTGTCTTCTCTATCTTACATTGTAGAGTTGTATAACTGAAAGATATAGTTAAATTAAGGAACATCATTATGTATCTTTCGTTACTAATATGTCCTGTTTCCTATTTCAGAACTCGAAGAGACATCATCAGATGATCTACAGCCATCATCAACGTCATCTTTCTTATCATCGTCTTCATCACCAGATTCAGATTTATCATATTTTTCATCAGATCATACGTCAGACTCAACACAGATTGATTCAACATCAGATTTAACACAGATAGGTTCAACATCAAGTATAATACAGACCGAATCTACATCAGCAACACCTATATCAGCATCTCCCACATCTTCTTACGAACCTTCATCAACAGTATTATCAGATACATCCTCCACATCCCCCTCCTCATCCCCACTACCCACCTCCCCTCCCCCAGGTCCCACCACCCCCTCACACTGCCCCCCAAGATGTGTCTGTGCACGAATGGGTACCCCTGACTCCGTGCAGATAGAACTCATCAAACAGCAGATTGCAAACAGGTTGCTCATTGATGTGAAAACTCTGTCCAAGGAGAAGCGGAAGTTAACTAGTGCGCCTGACGGAAGGACGTCGGCTGCTGCCATTGGTCACTCTGCGTGGATCTTCATGGTGGTTGTATTCGGTCTTCTCTTCCTGTCCGACATGGTCAATCTCGTTCGAGGGGTCATCGTCATAGTAACCAGAAGGAGCAGACGATTCCGGTGGTCCAAAGATTGAGGTGTGAACTGGCATGAACTATTCTTACAGCCTCTGTGGCACTGTAAAATCAATATTTGTGTGGAAATGGAAGCTCAAAGGCTTGTTGTTGGATTGTGATTCATTGGTCAAAAGACTGATGGGGAAATCTAATGGCTGTCAGGAACTGTCTTGAATAGCATCGATGACACTGAAGGTGCATTGTTCTTACGAGTCCTAATCATTGATATGGGAAGACTAATAGACGCAAGAAGCGGGAAGCTAGTTGTTGAATAGCACCTTAATTTGTCAACAGATTGAGGCGCTTGAGAGGCGTAAACGTGAGTAGTTGGCTGTTAGGAACTGTTTTGAATGGCCTCATGACACTGAAGGTGTATTGTTCCAAGGACTCTAAATCATTGGTATAGGAAGACCAGTTTACACAGTATACGGAAGCTGTGTACTAGATACATTGGTCAACAGACTGCAGGTACTTGAGAGGCGTAAACTGTACCAGTTGGCTGTCAGGAACTGTTTTGAATGGCGTTGATGACAGTGAAAGTGTATTGGTATAAATGGTCTTAAACTAGGGTACTGAAGCTGTTTGTTGGATACATTGGCCCACAGACGGAGGACTAGACTTATATTCAGTCTCTGAAAAATATTAATTCTCAAAAACAACTATTTAATAAAAGATAAGAAAGGAGCTTCGAATAATTGAAACTTGTAGTTCACTGCAGAACTAGACTTGCTTTTATAGAGGTTTTGTTAGGTCAAAAAATTATCAACTACAGTCTGAGTGTAAGGCTAATTGAGAACCGTAGAGACGTAAACTGCGAAAGGTGGCTATCTACAGTGTACGCAAAGAGCGTTATGACGTCATGAACTAGCTACGTTGTGTCTTGTTCCCCCCAATAACACGGAAGGTGCTGCATTGTTAATGGTCGTAAATCATTGATATTTGAAGATCAGTACGCACGATACGAAAGCTGGCTGTTGGATACCGAGTGTTGCTGTCAACAGATAAAGTGGTTGAGGATGGGTGGGATTATCATTTGTTACAGTTGACAAACACCTTATTATGAATGACCTCAATGGCGCTGAAAGTGCATTCTTCTTAAAGAGCCACTTCGTGTGTTGATTGGAGTCACATATATAAAATTATATTAATGGTGCCATTTGATTGAGAAGTATCGATTGAAAAATGTATCATTTTATAGCAGACTAGATCTGTATAATGACAATAGGAGAGTATAAAGTCGCGATGGTGATCGAAAACCGGACAGTGGGGCGCGACATTTGGTCAAAATGATTTTGAAAAGTTATCTAAGGCAGCAAGAGGATACTTAGAAATTAATAATCTTTGATAGGTACTTTAACCACTATTCACATAAATTGAAGGTGTGATTTCAGCTTCTGTGAAAATATATGATTTTTTAAAGTTTTCTTTGAAAGCAGGTCTTTATCATATATTTGTCATTTGGGAATTAAACTGTCAGAAATTTTTTATCACCAGTAATGAAACTTGGCTCCTTATCAAAGCTTAACAATATGTAATAATGCTGATGAATATATGGATGACGACTTCTTTGTTCATTGTTGTCATCAATATATTCCTCAGCATTATTGTCATTCCAACTTCTTAAATGCCTCCCAAAGAAGTTTACAAATGTGATGAGTGGCTCTTTAAGCGTCATGAAGAAGGTGTTGTATTGGGGGACCGGTATACACACAAGATTCATTGGCTAGTAGATGGTGACATTGCTCCACTGAGAGAGGGCGAGTGATGAGTGTTGTGTTATTTGTGACAGTGGATTGACAATAACGTTTTAGTGAATAACCTCAAAATCAGAGAGATTCATTGTTATTATGTAAAGTAAAACATTAAGTACGGTAAAGGATGTCTATGAATTCTAACTATTGAATAGTGTGATGTGATTTTGTGATATTCATATTTTATGATTTAAATTTTTAATTGAATGACGTAAGATAAATTTCATTTGTTTTTAAATAGATGTTCTTTTTTAAGAGTTTTTGAGAGAAACGGAAACACTGTTGACAAGGATAACTTGATATGACTACCGACGCTGAACGGACAGTGTTTATTGTTTGATGATATGAAACTTTGTTTTTGAAGGCTACATACTGTGATATATAGATTGACTCATCCTCGATAATCCAGCGCTTTCGTTCCGATAAATCTACACTACAAGCCCTGGAAAACGTAACGCGGTTTTACCTCAAACCAAATTACCTCCCTTTACGAACATGTTATCCAATCAGAAACGAAACGCAGACACCAAGTGCGTAAACAACTCAGTCTAAGTAAACCTAGCCTCACTATTATCCGTTACACTGCTATACTGAGTCTAGAAAGGCTTGGTTGAGAGTCGCGTCAGCCCACGTGACCAAGTTGACCAATCAGAACTGATCTTACAAAGCCACAATAGTGTGCCTTCGCACGTATAACGTTGGAGGGTCATAGGTCGCAGAAAGGTCGGCTGACGCGACCCTCAACCAGACCTTTCTAGACTCAGTATAGCAGTGTAACGGATAATAGTGAGGCTGAGTTTACTTAGACTGGTAAACAACTCAACCGTTCGCGACATCAAGTGAGTGAGTGAGTTGGGGTTTAACGTGTTGTCAGCAATTTTTCAGCTATTTAACACGTGGATGGTGCCATCCAAAATAGAGTAGACAGATCAGGGAGAAACGGAACGAATATGATGAGGGAAGCGACGGATAGAAAGGTATATAGTTAGAGGTAGAAAACTGGTTTTAGAAGTGATCCAATTGTTTGTTAACAAAAAAGCGTTTAGCTGAGTCATTGCAAAGGGACGTAATTTGGTTTGAGGTAAAACCCCGTTAAATTTTCCAGGGCTTGTAGTGTAGATTTATCGGAACGAAAGCGCTGGATTATCGAGAATGAGATTGACTGATTACCCCATCTTTGTGTAATACTAAGTACCCCCTTGCCGGAGTTAAGAAGCCACTTTTATAAATGTCAAACTTGTCCTTTGATCTAGAAGTATCGTCTGCTGCAGGAAAGTTTCATTTCAAAGTTAATCAACGTCGTATAGTGAAGGAAGGTGTCAAGTCGCGATTATGATCGAAAACCGGACAATGACGCGCGTCAATCACTTAACGTTATTTTGAAAACTTATCTGAATCAGTCAGAATGACAGTTACGAGTTTATGATGTTGATAGGTTATATATTCGTGTAAATTGGACGTGTGATTTTTGCCTCCTAGAATATTTATGACTGTTGTTATTTTTTCATTGACAAAAAATGTTAAGCCTGTAATTGCCATTTGGGGTGTGCTTTTGTTCGATATTTAAAATTTTTGAATTACTATTAAAGATCGTTTCAAAATCAAACAATTAGTGATTAACATAAACAATAACTCTTAAGCTAAGTATAAAAAATATTACCACTAGCTTTATAAAGACGTAACAATGGGTAAAGTGAATAAAAAGTTGATATTCCACTTTGGCCAAAGACCCTGCACACGAGATTTAGTTTTGTAGGAGTCCATTGTCTGGCAAAAATGTTCAATCTTAAGTGCGGTTACCAATAAGACCATATCATCGTCAGCATAAGTGGTTGCATCTTCCAACTCCAAGCCTAAAACGCCAGTTTCCGAACTGTCAGTTTTATGCCTTGCTGCATACCCTTAAAGCCTCTCTAGTCTGTAGGATCACAAAAGTAGCACAGAAACGTAAAGGGTCAACAGCAAGGCCTAAACTGACAGTTCGGAAACTGGCGTTTTAGGCTTTGCGTAGGAAGATGTAGTGATTGTAGAAAATGGGTAGCACAATCATTGACACGTGTGTGTTTGTGTGATGATGAATCACGCACATGTTACCTGTTAACCCCCGTTATTACATATATGGTATACATACCTAGTGTTTCATTGTTTATATGACTAATGCCATTATTTGGCTTCAATATTTGAATGTACATACGCACGATACAATCATGTAAATATCTTTAATATATTGAATAAATAGCGTTTATTTTTCTTCAAATGTCGTGATTTTTATTGAATACAAATATAAAATTATTTTGATTGTCATAAATCGATGGCGTATGAAGACCTTTTGGAGATTTTGACTGACTGTCTGCTTGTGGATTTACTGGGTGCATCTTTTGGACGTTTGGTGTTTAAATCGGTTGGTCATCTCTTTCACATAAACTGACAGGCAAAAGAAAGTAAGAAAGAAAAATTATAGTAATAAAGTAGACAGTAAACATCGGATACATAGGGCCTAAACATTCAATTTTGTTTTTCAAAGTTGAACTCAAACCAAATTAACATATTTTGGCCGAAACACCTGTCAAGTGACGTCACAAGACGTTTTTAATTCTCTATCAGACAGTGTATTTTATGATGCGTTGACACAAGAAGAACAATACATTTGACCAGTATGTGACACGTTTTGCAAATTGAAAAACTTAATGGTATAGAAAGAAGTAAAGTTAACGTCTTTTGGTTGTTTTTGTTTACCCCTATATCCTTTGAATTTCTTGTGTGTAAAACTGGCTTATTAAACGTACAAGTTTATATTTTTGATGTTTTGAATAATGATAGCAACTCAGTGCACTTTACCTCAAACCTCTTCCATCTTTAGTTTTTTAATTGCAGTGATTTAAAAAGAGGTGTTCACCGGGTTATAAGTAAAATCTGAACACAGTACCCGGGCTAAAGTAAAATCTAAACACTGTACTCGGGCTTAAGTAAAATCTAAACACTGTACATGGGCCATAAGTAAAATCTGAACACTGTACCCGGGCTAAAGTAAAATCTAAACACTGTACATGGGCCATAAGTAAAATCTGAACACAGTACCCGGGCTAAGGTAAAATCTAAACACTGTACATGGGCCATAAGTAAAATCTGAACACTGTACCCGGGTAATAAGTAAATCTGAATACTATACATGAATTATAGGTAAGTAAGTAAACATTGAAGGGAAAATATTCAATACGTTCAACAAAGTAATGGGTTAAGATTGAGCTACTCCTAATTTCCATTATCAGAGTTTTAACCACACTATCGAGAATCAATCTTTTTTTGAAAACGATATCAACGAAGAAGCCTATGAACAATCACAACTATTTAAAAGAAAATTTAGAAACCATCTTAACATTATTTACTAAATCTACGCAGTTAGTCCTTAATGAGTCTTAACTTTATATAAGAGAGGAAACGGAGGAAGATTTGAACGGATGTCGAACAAACAAAATTACCTAAGCGACCTCGTAAATCGGTCAACATAACACGAGCCCATTTGCGAAGGTCGGTCATTTCAATAGTAACAAAAGCTCTTGTTTTGTTATGAAACATCTCCACTTAAATAATCCATGGTAGGGGCTGGTGATAAAATAACCAAGGGTTGTATTTGGACTGGTAAAATGGATTGCCATGTGGAAAGAAAAACAGGTTAGAGTTGTGGGAAGTGTGTCAAAGGGCGTGGCACACAGGGGGAAGGGGGAGTAATAAGGTTCGGAGGGTGACAGTGGTCATATGCAATACAAGGAGTTAAGAAGGAAATCTGACCGCTACAGATCGCATTGGAAGGTCGAGTATAAGATAGCGGGGACAGAGGACAGAACGAGTTTGTGAGGTAGTGGACACGTTGGACATTTAAGTTTGTGATAAGATTCGTCGCCAGGAACTCAGATTAACGTAACAGCTCATCGTGGAAAGTTTGTGTAACGGTACGTGTGACTCTCTCAGGTTGGATATAAAAAGAATGTTATTTCGTGCCAGGAACTTAAGATTGATGTGAAAGCTCAACGTGGATAGTTTGTGTAACGAGGCTTATGACCATCTCAGTTTGGATATAAAGAGAATGTAATTTCGTGCCACGAACTTCAGATGTATGTGAAAGCTCACTTGTGTGCATCGCTGGAGTAATTGGGCTTGTGATCATTGTAGATTATCTAATATCACGGCATAACACAGGAGAACGGACAGTAATATACTTGACAAATGTAACTGGACAGCAGAGTGATTAATCTATACCATCCCCTCAGGCCATACCCACGAATCAGGTAACGGTCCACGTAACGTTGTGGTTCGGTGACTCCCACTGTTCTTTAGGACGTAACTCCTGGCTTGTGGAGAGCTTTGATCCTAAGATTGCGACATAGTTGTTGCACGGACTCTGACAGAGTATTGATGTATGTGACAGTGGGTATGACATAGTGAGTGATCAGAGTTGTTTGAACACGTGTAGATACACCGGTAGACGCTTGGATGTCTTTTTGGACTGATTGCAGGTTCTTATGGTCATAGTTTTTACGTGAAGTGTGATATATCAGTGTTTAACAGCACGTAGCTCAGTTGATAACAACGACGTGCAGTGTGGGCAATCATTCGAGTGGATATGTGAAGATTGGTCAAGCCGGCGATGTTGGACAATATAAAGTAAAATATTTCACTGCGAAGTATTGGCTAGAAGATCCTTCACAATGATTGCTACAGTGACCGCCACACTAGGATCCCACATCCTTGTCTCGCCTATGCTGGTGGGTTGCGTTCTTCTGCTTCTTCTTTGTCTTGTTCTCTCCCCGTCACGTGACCACACCTCACCACCGGGACCCTACAGCTGGCCGATCATTGGGAATCTCGCACAGCTTGGCCGGAAGCCGCATGTCACGCTTACGGATCTGCGCCGGAAGTACGGCGATGTATACAAGATCACGCTTGGAAGCCGACCGACTGTGGTTCTGAATGGTATTTCAACTATAAAGCAAGCGCTAGTGAAACAGGGAGAAGATTTTGCTGGAAGACCGGACTTCTATTCTTTCAAGTTTATCGGTAAAGGGAAGAGTATGGGCTTCGGGGACTACGGGCCACGGTGGAAAATGCATCGGCGTATCGCGGTTAACGCGCTGTCTGGGTTTGTTAACAAGAAGACGAATCCGATTGAGGAGTCCATTATCTCGGAGGCAGAACTCCTGGTGTCAAACCTGCTTGCGTCTGGAACTGAACCCATGGACCCCCACCACGAGATATACCTGTCCGTCGGAAACATCATCTGTGCCATTTGCTTCGGGAGACGGTATAAACGCGATGACCCCGACTTCGTCCAGCTGGTCAAGATGAACGGCGAGTTCATGGCATTCGCCGGCGCCGGAAATCCGGTGGACATCATGCCGTGGATGAGATACTTTACCTTCCGTTCCTTCAACATGTTTTTAGGTATCTTAGAGACCATGAACAAGTTCTGCGCCAAAAAGCAGCAAGAACACATGGACACATACAACCACTCAGTATTGAGGGACGTTACAGACTTCCTTATCAGCGCAGTTGACGAGACCGGAAGTGAGGAGAAAGCGGAAGTTGGACTTACAGACGAGCATATCCTTACAACAGTGCAAGAACTTATAGGAGCCGGCTTTGACACTATCGCCTCCACATTGCAGTGGAGTGTCCTCTTTATGACGGTGTACCCAGAACATCAACAACAAGTCTACGACGAGCTGATCTCGGTTATAGGACCCGACCGTGCTCCAGAGCTTGAGGACTTCCAGCAGCTGCCCTTCACTGAGGCGTGTATCCTTGAAATCATGCGTCACTCCTGCATCTTCCCGTTTGCTCTCCCCCACTCTACCACAAAGGACACTTCTCTCAAAAATTACGACATCCCCGACAAAACACTGGTGTTCATCAACCTGTGGTCAGTCAGCCACGACGAAAGCGTGTTCCCTGAGCCGGAACGATTCGACCCGACTCGCTTCCTTGACCCCTCAGGTCTCCGAGTTGACAAGGTAAAGGCCGAGCTCTTCCTTCCGTTCGGGACCGGAAAACGGCGTTGTCCGGGCGAGCAGTTGGCTAAAATGGAGTTGTTTTTGTTCTTTGCTACAATCATGTTGAGGTGCAAGTTTGATCCTGTTCCGGGGTCGACTCCAGTCATAGACAGCAAATATGGACTGACCTTGAAACCACATGCTTTCAAGGTCATCGCCACTCCCAGGCGGGCTACCCCAACTTGTGAATAGCTACTTCTTTTTGCTGGGGTTTTTCTGTAAATATTTGTAAATATGAATAAAAGAGAATAAATTGTTATATGTGTTTTTGTCAAAACTATGAACATGAATTTCATCGGATTTATTACAGGAAAAATCAAAACAGACTGTTCAGAAAACAATTGGAAACAATATTTCCTTAAAACAGTATATTATCCGTCTAACAACAATACTAAATACCTCTTAAAATATGACTGTTAAATGATACAGATTATTCATTAAATTCTTCATTTTATGCATTGACATTTAAGAGAGTTTATTACGTTCCTTTAATGAGAGTTAGTTAGAACGATGATAATAAGTTGGCCTTTGTAAAATATTATATATGCGCTTCGAACACTAACGCTAAAACTGTCCTTTCAATGACAACTTTTCATTTAAACTTGAATTTGTTAAAATATTTAAATTATATAAACATTTGGTTTTCTAATAAGAACAGGAAATTTGAAAGTTTTCTTTAAAACGTCAATCATAATGATAAGTACCTTAAATGACAATGACTATGTTTTTAACTCACTGTTTTAAAAAGTATCACCATTTTAACAATGTTGAAATTAAAAAGCCAAAACAAATAATTGAAATTTCGAATTTTCCTTAATACTTTAGTTTCTCGGAGAGACAACATCGACAATTTATTCAATTTAGAAATTCGTTTAAACGACAAAGGAACATGTTCTAATTGCACGTTTATTGTTCGCGGATACATTTACCCTGTTTTGAACATCGATTTATCCTTGCGATATTAGAAGGCGGACACTCATTCAGGTGATAATTTAGGTCAGAAAATCACAGGAAGTTTTGCAGTTACATATCATAATATAACCATGATAGAATTTATACAAGACATTATTTCATTAAGGCAGATTATTTTCTGGATAAATCTTGACAACGACGTTAGGATCTATGTCGAAACATGACTTTCAAAGAATAAGGAAGTTGATTAATATCCATAAAATAATCTTCCTAATTGATCATCACACCAACTTCTAGAATGCCAATCAAAGAAGACATTATTTCTTCATGACATATTCATATACGAAGAACCGGTTTGTTTGCACACAGAAGAATGTTGCACAGATATTTGGTTGCATTTAAAGAGTGAAATACTTCTCTGTTGAACCAGCCTGTAGCCACACATTGATTTCCTCCTCAAACAATATCGTTTAACTTACAACATTTCAGTTGAACGTATCAACATCATGGTAGGGATAACTTCTTTGAGAGGCATTTGAGAAGTTGGAATGACAATAATGCAGAGGAATATATGGATGACAGCTTCTTTGTTCATTGTATGCGACGTTTCGACACAGATTGTGTCGTTCTCAAGCCCAATAATCTGTGTCGAAACGTCGCAAACAATGAACAAAGAAGTTGTCATCCATATATGCCTCTGTATTGTGGTAGTGGTGGTATTATATTTGTGCACAAGTTGTTCATGGAATATGCACATAAATGGTTTAGAGACATAACCACAACAGAAAGGTATGATCACGTTGCGTTTGGCCGGTACAACAGTTTTATGGACCCTTTTTTATGATAAATTAGTGATTTTGTCACTACCATACACGTTTGTTATGAATATGACAAATGCTTTTTCAACAGTAGGGGAGACCGGGGCAGGCACGGCCCCGGGGCTTGTTCGTCATTTCTCAATAACTTCAACGGTCCTTGAAGGTCCTTGAAGAGTAGGCTCCTCTAATTGGAAAGAAATCGGAATCCTTTTCGTAATAGAAACTTAACTGAGTCAACATCATTATAAAAAATATCTTTGTAAATTAATGTAGTATTTTTTTCTATCCCAAATATCGAGTACTATGAATAACATCTAATCTCTCTTTAATTGTTTTAGCCTGAATATGTACTGATTGTTCCCAAGGATGGCCGAACCTGCCCTGTCTTAAAAGCATAGCTATAGGCAAACTAGTTGAGTTAGGCACTTTCAACAAGTACTACATGCAATAAATTTAAGATATGTATCAATATATGTACAAACGTACGCTAGTATATTGCAAGAAAACGACTCATTATCTCTATTTTAGTGAAAAGGCCCCGGTTTCCACTATTTGTCGTCGGAACAAACTAGACCAAACCCTGAAATGAAGTAAAGAACTAAAATGTTTTTTCATTCATTTCATTACTATACTACCGTCTCTGTTAAGACGGATGTCAAACGATGCATGCAAAATGAGAAAGGTTTAATATACTTGTATTTTCAACTTTTATTCCATATGTAAGAAGTTCACACAGTCAGCCGTGAAATCACAAAACGTGCTGCAATTACAGCTATTTTTATAGTGACTAACACTATAGGAGGATATCAGGGGATAGGTTATAGCATTAGCGGAGACGTATACGCTGATGTAGCAGGATGAAATCCCTGGGTTCCCGCAGTTTTCCCTGGCGAAAACAAATGCACCACAATCCATTTGAATTATTGTATCAAATGACAACGCTTCTTGCATGGAAAGGGTGGTTCATATCACAATGCCTTTGCGATCATTTAGTAGCCAAAATGATGATTTAAGAACAGCGTCGCTGATTGCACAATTAACTTTGATTGCCTCCAATCAGGCATCTCTCATTCTATCCCTGAAAACTAGGCGTACTATAACAGACTTGGTCTGCCTCTGTGGGGAGAGAATGGACCATGATAGGAGTCATATTTCTTTATTTATTATCGTTTTCTGCAGCCAATCTGAACATGTGAAGTTTAAGTCAGTGCGCTTCTAATACTACATTACTGAAATAAAGGAACCATGTACTTTCTTTATTGTTATTTTGTTCCATAAGCACTCTAAGACATCGTCTACAAATCCCATATTACTTTTCAAAAGTACAGCATAACATCTTCCACTATGGTCCTGTTAATTCGAATATCAAAGATTTTCTTTTATTAATAGGTGCAAGTGATACTTATACAAAGAATTATTGTGTGTTTATATTGAATCGAGTCGAAACATACAACTGAACGAACCGTTCGATTGTTTTGTTGAACAAAGTCATATCGGTAGCGTTTGGTACCAACGGAGAGTTTGTATATCAACAGTTGGTTTGAATCAATAAATGGTAATGTTGATAAAGAGGATACATATATATGACACATCAGCAGTGTTTGAAATAAGCGTAGGCCCGTAGGCCCGAAACCGACAGTTATTCACAAGGAGCCACACTTTTCAATATCTGCAGGTCCTTACAGACTCAGTTTTTTTTATATGATACTGTTCCATTCTAACAATACTTGCTGTAAAACATATCTCCCTGCCAAACCCTCTAAACTGATAACATTGGTTTGTTTTTATAACATACTGATACAAAGAATATCATTATTTTAGAATATGTCAAATCAGTACTGAAAATGAATGCCGACAGTTTCAAAGTTGGGCCCACGGTTTTTCCTATCTGCGGATTTGACAAGCAGTTTTGGATGCTTATTTCAAACACTGCACATGAGGAAATTTGCATCTATGAATCTTCCTGTCTTATGAGATATATTACAAGAACTAACACAATATCACAATATTATTGGAACATGACTAATGACGTGACTATGATAGTACTGTGACCCTATTCGGACTTTTCTTTCCGCCTATCAGACTCCCGGAAGAATCCTGGCAGGCTCCACTTCACGAAGATATTGAAAAGATAGATCACGAGACCAATGCACGTGACATACACGAGCGCGATATCCAGACAAAGGAAGGAATACCAATGGAGGTTAGCAGACCGGAAGTGAGCATCGCCATTTTGGATCATGTGATCTATCCAATACGCAGCTTCCTGTCGTCCCGTTATTAGCTTGCCATGTAAGATTTTTGCAGCTCTAGCAACGTTCTGCTTAAATTCTTGTCCCTGGAGCACAATATTGATTTCATTGGCTATATCGTCAGCTGTGCTCTTCTGAAGGAGCACATATGTACCGTAGCCTTTATTCTGCAAACGTAGTGCGTTGTTGTGCAAGTTTCTTGTAGTTGGGATACAGAGGACTGGAACTCCTTGACTCACGGCCTTGTACTGGGAGTTAATATCGCAGCTTGATACAAACAGTTTGGTCTTACTCTGAGCCAGAAGATCAACGTCGTTCTCCTTACTAAATGCTAGAAAATTTTTAGAGTTTGCGATTGTTCTGTTAGAACGAACGATGAATGAATATTTGGTATGTGCAAATGCTCTAAACAGTGTCTCTTTATGATAAGACCCTATTGTCTCAATATTTTCTCCGAGTGACACTACCACAACATCTGTTGCCTTGTTATAAAACGCCTTTACTTCTTTTGTCAAATCCTTTGGTTTTCCTAAAGATATGCCTCCGATGTACTTCACATTGGGCATTGATGGACGAGGGTAGTCGATGAGACTGTCCTGCATAACCAGCCACATCCTTCCTTGCTGAGTCTGCATCACATCCATATCCTGGCGTTGAGCGAGAGAAGTGCCGACTCCCCGGGCTACATACAGCAGGGTGTTGTGGAGACGCTGGGGGAGGGTCATCAGCTCGGTGAAATGAGACCCGGGGGTTGGTGTGAGCCCAGGGTGAGCGGGCAGACCCGCCAAGAGTTCATCAGGGTACTCGGTGATGTAGCTAAAAGCTTGTCCACTCCGGGCAAGGATACTTTGATAGTTCAGCTCATGGTCCACCAATACTAGATCGAATTTCTCATTGATGATTCTGTGAATCAGATCCTTGTCGTCTCGGAGAGTGTTCTGTATTTTCTGTATCTTGTCCTGCACAAACCGGGGCGCCTTATCTGGGAAAAACGCGTCATGGAACAGATCCTGAATATTTGCCAATATTCCTTTGTAGGTGTCAGGAAGATTCTTCACGTACTCCTCATGATGCAGGAAGTGCTGGATCTGTCTTCCTGTGATTGTTCCCTGCAGATCTTCTCCGTCCAGAGATGTGTAGGTGATGCTCCTAGATGTGTTGAAGGTAGACGGCGCATGCGCAGTGGGATGAGCTATCCAGAGCTCGTGTCCCAGCTTGTGCAGATCCTCTACAAGCCAGGTACCCAGAGTGACGGCGGGTGGGAGAGGGAAGGGCAGATAGAGTATCTTGGCGGAGTCATGCACGGGTGGAAGTGAGATCAGGAGAATAACAGACAGAAACAACTTCATCGTCCACATCTGGAATGGGAAAATTTAAATATGTCATCATGCAACATGTCGTAAAATATGTCATCTACTGTTTTATTATCTTTTTTCATCAACATCGAGTCAATAACTAGGACAACGTTATTGTACTGGTCTGATGCTACATGATCTCTGGGAGTTTCCTAACATATTTACTGATGCTATATTAGTAACTGGACAATCGCATGCTTTTGAAACTTGTTATTTCATAACATGATGACAATTTTGACAACTTATGTATCAAGGTCAGGTCCCAGTATTAAATTTCTATCATATTTTGCAAGCAAACGTTTTGGAAAAGTTCGTTTATAAATTGTTGTCCAAGTGTTCGACGTGGGGTACGAGTGATCTGTTTCGAACTGATTTAAATGAGATTCAATCAATTGTTTAATATTTAACAAATGTCATACCTTGAAGTAGCAAAACTATTCTACAGTTTTACAAAGAATGTGTTAAGTTGACCTGATCCAGTGTTAGGTTTGATGTTGATCCAGTGTTGATCCAGCGTTAGGTTTGACCTTGATCCAGTGTAAGGTTTGACCTTGATCCAGTGTCAATTACAACCCATTCTATTGTACAATGAACTGGTGAAGTGGGCGGAAGCTTTTTGACGATATCCCTACATCCGAATGAACCACTGCAATTTTGTCTCTCACCTGTATATGTTGTACCTGTTAATGAGAAACCTTCCCTACGTCCGAATGAACCACTATGATGCAATTTGTACCTGTCTCTTAACTGTCTATACAACCTTTGATTAGAAAACTTTACTTATACCCGAATGAACCACTTTGTTGCAATTTTACCTGTCTCTCACCTGTATATGCTACTTGTTGATGAGAAACTGATTAAATGAGATACCTAGTCCTACAATACCTGCTTATAAAGCAACTCGTATGACTGGTGACACCTGTGAACTGTATTGCCAATATACCTGTGAAAATAGAAATTCTAACAAACTGTCAACTAAACTAATGGTGATTTGTTTATTGTTTAGCATTTCATTAACATCCTGACGTTAACATGTTTATTCTCAAAACTGATTTATTAATTTGAAATAATTGTAATTGGAGCCAACTGTATTTTAATGATCCAGATGTCGCAGTAATTGTGTGAATTAATGTACTGGAAATGATACTGTATGTTCCCGTGTTTTTAATATGAGGTCAACGTAAAATTAAACTAAATTCAATAAATTAACCCTTGCTTAATGTTGATATATTCTTTTCAAACGCAAAGCTCAGAATATTTAAAAATGATTAAAGGTTAGGTTCTTTCGGGTATATTTTTTCACCAAAATGAAAATTAACATTCTTGCTACTTACGTATTAAACATTTACAAATTTAACACAATCCAGTAAAATGTGTAACTTGGGATATAACTTGGCTGCTGGAGATTTTACACTTTGACAAAGAAACGTGCAAAGAAGTATTCAGTTATATGTCTCCAAGATATTCATATCTCTGAAAAAGATAAGGACCTGTTTAGAAATGAATGGGGTCTGAATTGCATAATAGCACCATTTGCATCTATTTCAAGAGGTGTAGCAATACTATTCAATAACAACACAGAAATTGAAATTCATAACAGCTTTATTGATGATGGGGGAAATTATATCATAACAGATATGACAATTGATGGTATTAAGATGACCTTGTCTAATCTTTATGGCCCAAACAGAGATGAACCTTCATTCTATATTAAAATATTCAAGTTGATTGAAGAAATGGGAAATGACTCTATGATACTATGTGGGGACTGGAATCTTGTATTAAATCCAGCAATTGACTTGGAAAACTATAAACATGTTAACAATCCAAATGCAAGAAATATTATTGTTGAAAAAATAGAACAATTTGATCTTGTTGATGTATGGAGGGAACAAAACCAGAATTCTCGCAAATTTACATGGTGGAAGAAAAACCCAAAGCAACAAGCTAGACTAGATTTTTTCCTTATTTCACAAGATCTTTTTAATATTT
Source organism: Steromphala cineraria (assembly GCA_916613615.1). Taxonomy (NCBI): domain Eukaryota; kingdom Metazoa; phylum Mollusca; class Gastropoda; order Trochida; family Trochidae; genus Steromphala; species Steromphala cineraria. The sequence goes on from OU744730.1 coordinate 13,458,829, forward strand.
CATGTGACACTGCTATAATCCCAGGCTATAAATCTGATCACTCTGCCATAACTTTCTCATTTTCAAATTCTTTAAGTAGAGAACGAGGAAGAGGCTACTGGAAATTTAACACCTCGCTATTACGTGATGAAAAATATATAAAGATTTTTAAGGAAACTTTAAAAGAAAATATATCTGAATATGCTTACCATACCAGGCCCGGAGAGGATGTTGATGCACTAATTAATGATGAAACCTTACAACTAAAAATATCAGATAGCTTATTTTTAGAGACATTTCTTATGAACTTGAGAGGTAAAACAATTTCATACTCTTCATATTTGAAAAAGGACAAAAATGAAAAAATAAACATATTGGAGGATAAAATTAATGATTTAGAAGATAAATTAAAAAATGACTTCCAATGTATAAGTGAAGAACTACTTTGTGAACTATCAACACTGAAAAGACAATTAGAATCATACCATGAAGAAGAAATAAAAGGAATTCAAATAAGAAATAGAATAACCTGGTATGAGGAAGGAGAAAACCCGACTAATTACTTTTGCCATCTTGAAAACAGAAATTATACTAGTAAATTGATAAATAGTTTAAAGAAGGCTAATGGGGATATCATTACAGATGGAAAAAGCATTTTAGAGGAGCTGAAAAGTTTCTACACTCAACTTTATAAAGAAACAAACATTGATGAAAATAATACAGATAAAATACTTGATGAAATAGAAACACCTAAGATAAATAAATCAGATTATGATAACCTTGAAAAAGACTTGACTATGGAGGAAATAAAAAAAACTGTCTTATCTATGAAAAACAACAAGAGCCCGGGAATAGATGGATACCCTATTGAATTTTTAAAATTCTTTTGGAAGGACTTAGGTCTTTTTATCTTTAGATTTATAAAGGAGTGTTTTGACAATAACTCATTAACATGCACAATGAACAGGGGAATTATCACCTGCCTTCCAAAACCAAATAAAGACAGAAAAATACTAAAAAATTGGCGCCCAATCTCATTGCTCAATGTTTTATATAAGATAATAAGTTCATGTATTGCAAATAAGCTGAAGAAAACTTTGAACACAATCATACATGAGAACCAAACAGGATTTATTCCAGGGAGATGTATCAGTGAAAATACTAGGATGCTCTATGATATCATATTTGAAGCTAAAAAACTAAACAAACCTGGATTGCTTCTGCTTATTGACTTCGAAAAGGCCTTTGATACAATATCCAAACCTTTTATATCAAAAGTAATGAAAAAATTTGGCTTTGGGCCTAATATTATCAAATGGGTAGAAATATTAACTTCAAATACAACAGCCTCAGTAATTCAAAATGGACATTTGTCTTCCTTTTTTAAACAGGAAAGGGGATGTAGACAAGGGGATCCAATCTCACCTTACTTATTCATCCTTGCAGTTGAAATATTAGGTATAATGGTAAGGAAAAACCCTGACATAAAAGGAATAGAGCTTAATGATAGGGAACATAAACTTGGACAGTATGCTGATGATACCCAACTATTTTTAGATGGATCTGAAAAAAGTCTAAATGCAGCATTAGAAACACTTCAGACATTTTACCAAATTTCAGGGCTTAAAATGAACATAGAAAAAACTAAGGCGATTTGGATAGGATCTATGTCTGAAAGTACTATTACTTTAGTCAGTGACCTTAAACTTGACTGGCATAAAGGGAACTTTGACATTCTAGGAATCACATTGAATGCTTCATTAAGTGATCTATGGGTGATAAACACAAGAAAACGATTAGAACATATTAACAGATTATTTGCCAATTGGCGCAGAAGAAACTTAACACTTATTGGAAAAATTACAGTTATTAAAACCTTGGCTATATCAACCTTAGTACATATTTTCTCTGCCTTGCCTAATCCACCCAAAACATTCATTAAAGAATTAAACAAGATAATCTACAGATTTTTGTGGAATAACAAAAATGATAAAATCAAGAGATCAACTATAAGTAGAGACCATCAAGACGGAGGTCTAAGAATGATTGATGTTGAATGCTTTATTAATGCTCTTAAACTATCTTCATTGAAAAAATATATTAGAAAATCAAAATCTTCAAACATTTTTCCCTTAGATAATCTTTTCAAACTAGGTTGTAATGGGGTTGATTCTTTATCTGAACATGACAATCCTTTCTGGAAAGATGCTTTATCTGCATGGAGGATTTACTACCAAAAAATAACCTTTAATGAAAAAGACATGGACCAAATCCTCACTCAACCACTTTGGTATAATCATCTTTTTAAATCATCTTATATTATTAAAAACTGGTTTAATCTTGGAATCCAAAATATTATGGATATATGTGATGAAAATGGCTTCCTAAGTTTTGAAAAATTTACAGAAAGATACAAAATTAAAGGAACCTTCTTAGACTATCAACGGCTAATATGCAATATTCCATCCAACTGGAGATATCAAATAAGGAATACAACACCATTATTCAACCTACCTCATGTTACAAATAGTTACAAAAAAATGTTTACCATGGCTGAAAACTCCAGGAAATATTATGATGAGTTAATTAAAAATGATACAACACCCAAGTCATTAGAGTATTGGAATTTGATATTTTTGCATGAGATTGAATGGTAAGATGTATTTAGTTACTACCGTAAATCCACCAAAGATTGCAAGCTGTTGGATTTCCAATACCGGTTTATTAACAGAATTATTTACACAAAGAAAGAATTAATGAAAATGAAATTAGTTGATAATGATACTTGCTCTTTCTGTAAACATGCTCCAGAGGATATATCACATGTTTATTTTGACTGCAATCTTGTTCAAGACTTTTGGCATAAAATTGAAGCTTTCTTGAATGACAATTTTAAAAGGAATCTGAAATTGTCTAAATTCATTATTATGTTTGGAGTGTTCTCAAAAACACAAATTCTAAATCACATTTTACTTATTGCCAAAAGATATATATATATATCAAGTCTAAAACAACAAGATATATCCTATGCAGCATTTTTGTCAATACTTAAGGAAGTACATAATATAGAAAGATTTATTGCAATAAAAAATGACAGATATTATCACTTTTCCAGGAAATGGCAAGGCCTGGCCATGATTCTATAATTTGTTCACGAAGCACCCATAAAATCCCTGAAATGCTGTCCATTTTACAGACAAATTTAATACTCTCTTAAGCCTTAAAGATTGCATTATGACTATTGTATGAAACCAAATGTATAGTTGTTCTTCTGCAAAATTGTTTATTGCCACAACATAGATGCAACTCTGTTATGTTCATGTTGAAAATGGAATAAAAAATTTAAAAAAAAAAAAAAAAAAGAAACGTGCACATTCATTCAAAAGGAACGGTGAAACTATTGCCAGTTTCGTCATTACTAAATAGTGTTGATAAAATAATGATTACTAAACTCATGGGCAAAAGAAATGCTGGGTATTTTCAAAACGAAGTATAAACAAATTATGTATGCCATGTAAATTCGATTTCGAATGTGTTTGATAAAAAAAGTATTTGGAGAATTATTGTTCATAATTTTAACCATGATGGCATGGAGCGTTTTGTACTGTGGTTGTCTAAACACTGTTGGGGTGCTAACATTGCTGTTTTCAGGTACTTTTTTGTTAATAATTATTTTGAAATTAAGTTTGAATTTCGAAAATGTATATCAGAAGTTTATTTGAGATTCTGTTAATGAAAAACATCCACTTTGACTTTTTTGCATTGATATGTCTTCGCGTTATAACGTCTATAAATATGCAAAAAGTGACCAATTTGGCTCTCCAATCTCGCTTATTTAAGGAGATAGCAAATTGATGATTTTTTGACACGCGTTTTCTAAGGCGCCATGCAAAAAACATCAACACAAAATGATTCAAACAAGGCAAACATAGTTGAGTTGACTTCTAAGGAAACTTTGCCACTCTGCTTCATTCACATTTATCTTACATGGCATAAAATATCCTGACATTTATGTTAGCAGCGTTTCTTTTGCCCATGAGTTTAAGTTGTAAGCATGTCAATTATTCATCGAAGCACTCATTGAAGTTGAATATTTTAGTTGAAAACGTCATAATTATACAATGACTTTGGTATACAATTTTGATTTAAACATTGATACGACTATATGTATCTTTATATACAATCGACGATTCAACCAGATGCATACTTTCAACAAAGCATAAATGATTTAAAATTTGGACTATAGAACCTGTGTACCGTGCAATTTTTACCTTTTTAAATATCAAACCTTTACTAATCCGGCTTACATACATTTCCCAGCACGGCTGTTAAAAGTTTTCTTTTTTGATATATCATGAATATTTTAATTATCATTTGAGAAATATTAATATGAATATACTTATACAAAGTAATGACAATCATCAAACATATTAGAATTTTTTTTTTTAACACTTATTTAAATCATTTTGCTAATAACTTTAACCACTTACATTTTACGCATGATTCTTTAATTCCAACCGTAATAATACCAAGTGGAGATACAATATCAAGCCTAAACCTTACAAACTGCAGTCGTTACTATCAGTATACACGGTCGCTGTCTTTTTCAAGCTTTACGCCATGATTTACGCAACTATAGCTGAATGTACGTAAATATATGATAGTTTATACATACATGTATATAAATACACATTGCAGAGAAAAATAATGAGTTTTCTTCAAGATTGCATTCAGGTTGAACGTAGCAAGATTTCCTAATGATCTTTGATTTTTCCACTCACTATAGAGCCGAATATATGTATGTGCGTGTATATAATTATATATATTGTTGAGGGGGAAATATCCGTCCATTTATCCATAGCTCCAATAAAGTCAAGTTATTACTGTATTGGTACATTAATCATTGTAAACTTCATTAAATATATATCATGTTTATATCAATTACAAAATATATTATTATATTTACAGATGTTTTCATTCACAGTTTTAAATATAAATCAAATTTTTGAAACTCCAAACAAAAAACCCTTCAAAATTGTTATATTCTTATATATATTAGCTATAGCAATGCACGTGCAAATGCACCCTTCATTCGTAACAGGCTGCAGATTTTGTTTCCACGTAAATCTTAATTGTTGCAGTGTGTTGCAGTTAGTTAAACAATGTTTCGAAATGTGATTTTACCATGTCTAACATTGTCATGTTCACAGTTTTTATGTCATGCAAACCAACGCCTTATTTTGAACAGTAAATCACCGTTTCAAGCAATAGAAATGAAATAGTTTTAAACCATTTTATTATTATATTTTTAACAGGACAAGCCTGTCAGGACATTTTCAAGGCGACATTTATACAAATAAGTTAGTAGTACATGATTATTACACAACCCATGCAATTGATACATTTTTATTGAAGTAATGTTATGATTTATTACGGATAATCAACTTGATAAGCAAGACCGTGCAGTACAGATATATTGCATCATAATTCTTGAATCCACAATAGGCATTAGGACACTGATAGGACTATCACTTCAAGTATATAATTTCGAGATGCCTGTAATTAATGAAAATAATCGTTACATCTCTTATAATGTTAATTTTTTAGATGCTTGCATGAAAATTATAATTGGTTTCATTCATTTTATCGTATATCGGATTATCGTATCGTGTCATACAGTAGTAAATACGATATTCGATATTAAAGATTATTCTAAGTAAACGTTTACACATTTTGGTACCTATTATATGTAGTTGACATATGAAACCGCCATCAAACCAGATGAATATCAATATTAATATCGTATTCACCAATTTATCGTTGTATCAAACTTTTCGTTTCAAAACATGTAATTTCAAAGGTATATTCTTGCTATTTGTCATATTAAAAAGTACGTTTTAATGATATTATCATATTAGCAGTAATATTGGTTTTCATTTTGACAGTAACATAAGAAGTATGATGTTCGTCATCGTTAATCGTGACAAAACGACGACATCGCCCTTTGAAAGCTTTTCGTTACTAAAAATAGTCACATATATTGAATCACAACCACGGCGAAGCATATATAGATATTTATAGATATTTGTATATTTCTCAAACCTTTCACTACATACATGTTTATATCAACTTATAGCTATCATTAATCATCAGACGCATAGTTGTCATTCATAGACCGAAGACGTTGAAAACATAGTTCTAAGTCATCACACAACTGTCAAAATGTAAACAAACCTCCGTGACCCCTGACATCAAGATGGCGGCCAAGATGAAGTATATCGGCTGGTTATCAGCCATTCTTGTCTTATATCTGCAATCATGCCTCATCTATGCGTCAAATCCCAAAAGATGTGAGTATTATGAAAAGCTTATCGTCTAATCTTTGTAGTAGCGATGTAATTTAGATGTCAAAGCTTGCTAGTGACTTTGTCAGAGAGAAATCGCGTCGTGTTGTTTTCGCTCGTCGCTTCAGCTGTTACGAACTTGACCATTGTGTACGAAATGTAGCAACAGTCATTCAGTTAGCTCCGTCGAGGCGAAAAGGCCTCAAATCGACAATTCTTTAACAGATAATTTTATGGGATAACGGACAACCGGACACAAAACATGTATTCAAATCATTTGAAAACATATGTGATCCAGATTTTGTTTCATATTTCAAAGTTATGATATTTCGTGTTGTGAGCGAAACATCCCAGATAGGAACATAATAAAGATTTGCATTATTGATGAATTATTTAGTTCCAATCGAGCTGAGTGAATCGTGTTATATAATCGTATAATGGCCCTGATAATACTTCTAAGCGAGGTCTGGTCAATTATTGCTGTTAGAGTTCATGTTCAGTATAATGACTCTTGAATGTAATAGGAGGGTAAATATTGAATTTCATTTACGTTCTCAATATAAGTGAATACATGTTGTATGTGTAATGGAAATGGTCATGAATATGTTGGTCTATTGAATATGTATTAAGTAAACTCATTTCATGATTTGTACAAAGTTGATAATTGATCATAAGCAGAGACTTACATAAGAGTTGTTTTCATTGTGAGTATATGTTGCATGTGTATTGGTGATGTACTTAATATGAAACATACTTAATAATTATAGTTCATCTTAAAAGTACAATGTATAACGAATATCCGTGACAGCTACATGAAAGGCAATGTATGCTAATATAAATCATTTGTCATTTGTGAATACATTTTGTATATGTTATGGTTATCGTTTTGTCTATTCAAGCATTTTTGTAGATATAAAAGTTATTGGTCTATTTGTATTGGTCTTCCATATATACTTAATAAATCATAGTTCATTTTCTACGAAGTTAACTATTACGTCAAACCAGGTCAGTTTAGTGGGTTAAAAGGTGATATCTTATTATGAAAATGCCCTTCGTTTGGAGAATATGATCTATGATAGATAAGCTTGAGGACAAAGATGACGTGATGTTTATGATGTTATGCTATGAACTGTTATGTAGTATTGCTTAATCTAATAATTAGAACGTATTTAGACTGAACGACTGTGTTAAAAAGAAGAAGATACTTTATTAGTGTGTCACATGTTGCTTTCCATCAAAATGTGTATAATCAATACGTTCCGATCAAAAGGTATATGAGACGCAAATGAACACATAAATGTAATGAAATATGATATTTAAAGTATAAAACAAATGGGGTTAAAATAACTTATTGAATAATTATCTGCCTATTGTCAATGAACCTTATGAACCTAATATGAATACATGTAATAAATTCATATTCATGATTTGTTAAAAATGCATTAATATAAATTTATAATGCCATATCGATCATTTGATATTAAGGTTATGCATTAACACTTTTTGCCGGAAAAATACATATTATGTTTTGAAAATGTTTGAAAATGTTTATTTCCAATAGAAAAACAATGCGAAAACCGAAGACATTCATCGACGCTGCAACTGTAGCAAGTCTAGGAAACCTTGCCAGGGCAAGACACTTTATAGTATTTCTTGTGTAACGAGATTTTATTTTTTAATCAGTGATAAATATTAAAACTCATATTTTTGTCTGAACGCATTTTTGGATTAGGAAAAATACATCAAGTTACATAATGCAATTCAAAGAAAGGGTCTCTGAGAAATTAGGAAATAATTCTATTCACAGAGCACGCCTGACCTCAAGATATATAAAAGGTTGTCTGGATTAGGTTTTCACAAACACGTGGTTCTTTCATTGTTCTGGGTCAGGTCAGAGGTCATAGGGTTGAGACTAAAAGCCACGGGGTCATTCGAATTACAGTCCAACTCACTTGCCAAAAACGTGAAAATGAGAATAAAGATGTGATCACAGGGTTAAGTACACATGATACATTCGCTAACCTATTGAATAACATTGGCGGATCAAGAGAGGTGAACAAACCCCCCAAAGAAAAGTCAAGATATGTTGAAAAGTGAGATTTTAAATTCTCATACCTGATAGAGGTAACAAGGTGTTTTCCACAATCTATCAATTAAGCTATCACGGTTCCGATGGATACATATTTGTTTTGATCCAAAGTAAACATTTCAATAATGGTACACGTGAGACCCATAGAGCTCATCCTCTGAAAACAAAACATACAATCGCTGCTGGCCCGTTTACTAAAACTACTTAATTAATGAGAATGATAATGTTGACGTATTGCAAGCAAGTTTCACTATATGTTTGTAAATACATCCCCACTTGTTCTCCTTGCTCTTAGTGCACAAAGTCTCCTTTGTACTTTCGCCTCAGGGTATTAGTTAGCTAATGGTCAAACAGGTTGTTATCTTCATCTTAAAGGGGCAGTAGCACGTTTTTTGATAATTTTATATTTAAAAATTCCCTGATAACTGTAAGTTAATGCTAAATGTATTATTTTGATAGTGTCAAAAATCTCATTAGACAAGCCAATCATCAATAGTCAGAGGACAAAGTATGAAGATTCACATAAAATCCATTGGCGGTCATTTTTTGTGAACACCTTTTATTCAATATTTTTAAGAAAAAGGAATCGCATGGCTAAACTTTACGTTACATATTTGAATTATTACTGCTCCATTTAGTTTTAAAACATCGTCTTTCAATTGGAACCATTAATTTTCATTTTCCTGACATCACCTTATATTCCCCCTAAAACGTGCTACTGCCCCTTTAAGGTAACTCGGTACCCCGTGTTCATATGGTGTTTCACATGAAGGAATTATAATATGAGCCTCAACTCAAGCGACACAAGAATCTGTGTCGAAATGTCCCATTCAATGAACAAAGAAGTTCTCATCCATATATTCCTCAGCAATATTGGCATTCCAAATTCTAAAATGCTTCTTAAAGAGGTTACCTGGAATCACTGACTAACATTTAGCCTCAGAAGTTTTCTTTTTCAAAATTGACAATAGTTTCAAACAATTTTTGTATTGTAACATACAGGAGACTAAACGATGCTTTTTATTGCTCTAGTGTCTGGGTGACAGATTACTTGAAACACGTGTCATTGTGAAGAGGGCATACTGCAGACTGATTAAATGACATGATAGAATAATTAAAGAACGTAATCATTTTGTTGAGATTGAATGAGATAAGTAAGACCGTGAATTTAACATATTTGAATATCAGAATTTGATGACTTTGTTTAAGCAAGCTGTTGCCATCTCAACAAACGTTTGTAAGGTAACTTGCATAATTGCTGCACAAGTATTATGTACACGTTCATTGTATGTATCGGTCTTTCGTGCAAAACTTATGATGTTTCAAAGGAAAAATTTTTTTACCACATACTTACATATGAAACTCATAATCAATTGAAAACATTCGACATGGATTATTGCAACAGTTGGGTCTTAAATGCAAACTTTTTATTAATGGTAATCCTATTAACTATTTTTGTTGCAATTGTGTCTAAAATTCATTAATTAATTATCATTTTGACCTAATGTCTTCTTTGGGTATTGCAAGAGGTGTCTCTGGTTACCACATATATGTACTTAAGATAGGTATATAGAATAAATTATGATATAAGACCAAGGACAGTTTGTAAAGTATTCTTTTAGAAATGGGCTCAATTTCCAAAGATAATGATTGGTTTTAGGAATTCGATCAAAACTCTCCTGCGTCGTTTCTAAGACAAGCATGAATGTTGTAACATTAGTTTCGGCATGGGTAAGTAAGTGCCCAGGCTTTAAATCAATAACTCACGGTTACTTAGCTAGATAATTTGATAAATTACTTCAAAACGGCAGTAATTCTAAATTGAATATGAACGGGTTATGAAGATTCATAAGTCTTATATTTAGCCTTTGAAAAATAATAATTCTCACAAACGATTATTTGATTTAATAAATGAAATGAGCCTCAGAGAAATGGATATTTCAGATCTGATATAGATTTGCTTTTCAAGAGGATTTGTTTATGTCACAATAGTATTAATACAGTGTGTGTGTAAAACTATAGAGTCGTATGTATATGTAGATATAGATATGTTCGTATACATAAAGATGTATATGTAAACAAGATGTTTAAATAGATGGTTATGTAATTGTTTATATACGTGGAAGTACTTTTAAGAGTAACATTATTATTCAATATTTGCCAAGATCAATGTGAAATGTTCATAGAAATAGTAACGTTGAGGTATACGTAGTTCTAGATGTAGATGACCAAGTACAGTCCTGTTTATCTACATGCACTTGTACATATATATGTAGATGAATAACGTAAGCGAATATGTATATTTAGAAACACATGAAATAGTTGTATATATAGATGTACAATAAAACACATATACAATAACAAAAATAACAGGTTATCTGTAACATAAGAAAATAACATTAGTACCAACAGCCAATTTGATTTGACAGTTAACAAATGACAGAGACAACTGTGGAGTCATTGAGTCCTTGTGGTTGAAACAAGTGGAACTAAACATTACATCCGGTCCGCCATTTTGAATTTTGTGGGAGTTAATGAAAGATACCCACTAATTTGACAAAATTATTCAAATAAACGATATTTAGTGATAGGATATCAGAAAATTTCTATATGGTTATTACAAGACTTATTTACAATTCAGTATAATGCTGTAACTATTGGGATTTAAAACTCGTGGCGCCGATGACACCTGAAAACATTGGATGTTTCATAAATTGAAAACGTTATAAATGTCGATCCGATTTCATTTAGATTGGTGTAATAGTAAAGAGCTATTGCTAAATCTCATCGATTGGATGTTCGATTTTATCTCCAATCATTGTTCAAATTTCCCTGAAAATCAATTATCCAACTCTTTTACGTGTTCGATTCTATCTCCAATCATGTTTCCAATTTCCAAATTAACATGTTCATATTGTTTAGTCTACATGGACATGTACTGTGGCCGGACCCTGGATATGCAGTCGGAGGGGTACACGTCCTGGGGTCGCCTTGACCTCACCCAGAGGTCCAAGTACCGAGGAGGGATGGACTGTTGGACCACAATCCGGGCACCTGCTGACCACAAGCTATTGGTCAGTTTCCTGGACATGGACATCCACGAGTTCTTCAAGTGTGACGACTATGTGCAGATATACGACGGGGAAGGGGAAACTAGGACCCGTAAGCTCCGAGTTCTTCCGATTGGCAATTGGAAAATAGAATTTCTTATATTCATAAGTGATTTTTAGATACATTGAAATGTACAAATGTACTTTTTTACTTCTCTTCTGTTTCAATGGAACAACTAAATGAGTTATATTTAATATACGTTTGGACATGTCTTCTTTCGCTTTCTAGAATTGGTTATGTTGAAAAGATTACAAACGTACTTGTTTTCTAGTCAATGTCGCACTTCAAAATATATAAAATCAGGAGAACGTAAAACCAGCTATGTTGAAATCAAGCTTTTCGTGTTACAACTAAACGATATACGTATTTTTCAAGCAGTTCAGCTGGAATCATGCTATACATATTCTTTCAACTGACCTCACATTCACGTTTCGCATCAAACGTTATCAGAATGAGGTTTACATCATTCAACATCAACGTCTCAAATGATGTTGATATATATATATATATTAATAATGACACGGAAAGATTTTCATGTTCCTGCTTATACTTTTATTGTCTAACATCTTGAACTTCTTCTCTGACAGAGCTGACAACGAAGCTTTGTGATGACGATACACCGCGCATGTCACTTCATTCAACCGGAAGAGAGATGTCTGTACACTTCGTCAGCGATTATTTCGTAGAGGATGATGGTTTCGAGTTGATCTTCACAGCATACCACCAGGGTACGTCACCCCCTTTAACTCCCTAAGAGCCACTCTGTGAGCAATGAGCAATGTGAGTCAAATATGCAAAACATTATCAATGATGCCATTTGCTCGAAAAAAAGGAATGTTTCCCCTGGCGGTAAAAAAATGCACCACAATCCATAGAAATTCTTTATCAAAATTAATGACAACGCTTCTCGCATGGAAAGGGTGGTTCATATGACAATCATTAGTAGCCAAAATGATGATTTGATAACAGCGTCGCTGATTGCACAACTAACTTTGATTGCCTCCAATCAGGCGTCTCCCATTCTACCCCACAAACCCGGCGTAATACAACAGAGGCTGTATCAGCATTTCTTGACTTGATCTGCCTCTGTGGGGAGAGAATGAGAAGAGGTGATCAAGTCATATCTTCCCTATGGCACTCTGTTATAATTGGATGACTTTAGGGGTTAATCATACCGGTTCCTTAATTTGGTGCAATTTAAGTTGGTTACATATCAAAATGAGCGTTTTTGCTTGTTCCCGTAAAAAGACTTCATTTGTATTGTATTATTTTATCATGAAATAGTTTGTATCCATTGATATGCTTGAAAAGTAATACCATAGTTCCAGATTGAGTGGACACATGTCATGTATGTTACATATTCCTTCAACCATGCTTCTGTATCGAGGTTATTGTATCCGCAGAACTACTTCACTCTCCTGAACTCCTTGCATATTGCATCGATACCAAAATCCTGATACCAAGATCGCTTGGCAGAATTTTCTTTAACATCATAACTCTAATTTGAATACATGATATCTCTAATTTGAATAAATGATTTCTTTAATTTAAATACATGTTTTCTCTGATTATAAACCACGATTTCTTAATTTAGAAACATTATTTCTCTAATTCGAATAAATGATTTCTTTAATTTGAATACATGATTTATCTTATTCGAATACATGATTTATCTTATTCGAAGAAATTATTTCTTTAGTTTGAATGCATGGTTTCTCTAATTAGCTCATCTGGCCTGTAAGGCCCGATGGGCTTATGGCATGGCATGGTGTCCGGCGTCCGTCCGTCCGTCCGTCCGTCCGTCCGTCCATCCGTCCGTAAACTTTGTGGAATTTCGACTTCTTCTCCAGAACCATAAGGCCTAGAAAGCTGAAACTTTGTGTACAGACTCCTTGGCTAGTGAGAATTATAAATTGTAGCTTTAGTGGCCCTGTGACCCCTAATAAGGGCCACAGGGGCCACGCCCTAAAAAACTATTTTCATCTTCTTCTCCAGAACCATGAGGCCTAGAAAGCTGAAACTTTGTGTACAGACTCCTTGGCTAGTGAGGATTATAAATTGTAGCTTTGGTGGCCCTGTGACCCCTAATAAGGGCCACAGGGGCCACACCCTAAAAACCTATTTTCATCTTCTTCTCCAGAACCATGAGGCCTAGAAAGCTGAAACTTTGTGTACAGACTCCTTGACTAGTGAGAATTATAAATTGTAGCTTTAGTGGCCCTGTGACCCCTAATAAGGACCACAGGGGCCACGCCCTAAAAACCTATTTTCATCTTCTTCTCCAGAACCATGAGGCCTAGAAAGCTGAAACTTTGTGTACCGACTCCTTGACTAGTGAGGATTATAAATTGTAGCTTTGGTGGCCCTGTGACCCCTAATAAGGGTCACAGGGGCCACGCCCTAAAAACATATTTTCATCTTCTTCTCCAGAACCATGAGGCCTAGAAAGCTGAAACTTTGTGTACAGACTCCTTGACTAGTGAGGATTATAAATTGTAGCTTTGGTGGCCCCGTGACCCCTAATAAGGGCCACAGGGGCCACACCCTAAAAACCTATTTTCATCTTCTTCTCCAGAACCATGAGGCCTAGAAAGCTGAAACTTTGTGTACAGACTCCTTGACTAGTGAGGATGATGAATTGTAGCTTTGGTGACCCTGTTGCCCCTAATAAAGGCTACAGGAACTTCCTTCAAATCTATTTTCATCTTCTTCTCCTGAAGTATAAGGTCTAGAAAACTGAAACTTGTCGCCTATATACTTAATTTTATGATTGGTAACCCTGTGTCCTGTACAAAGGGGGAATCACATTGGCCACACTCTACAGCATAATTGATGATGAAGCCTGATGAGCTACAGAGCCAATGGCTCTATTTTTTTTAAAATGATTTCTCATGTTGGATTTCTCTTAATCGATTATATCATATGAATGTCTGCCTCAATGCACACTCAGAATGCTCGAAACCAAATCATTATTACATATTTCGAATTATAATCTCCAAAATTTATATGTTCACATCAAAGACATTTAAAAAAAAAAAAAAACATGCAGCTTTTTAATCCAAGACTGTATTACTGGTTAAAACCTCGTTAAATCTACCAACAGGTCCATGCAAGCCTGACGAGTTTAAATGCAGTAACGGTTACTGTATAGACAAGGAGCTAAAGTGTAACGGGCACAGCAACTGTGGGGACAACTCGGACGCTTGTGAGTGGACAGTGGGCAGTATCATCGGAGCGGTCGCTGTGGTCATCGTTATCGGACTCATCATCTTCGCCGTCTGCTTCTTCGTGAGGAGGAGGAGGAGACAGCGAGGGGGGCGCGTACTTAAGGTGAGGGTCCCAACACGGATAAATGTACACCCAGTCCTGCTTCAAATACCCGCTAAAGTTTGAAAGGACTCGTAGAAATTTAAGCTTGATGTCGCTTGGTGCGAGGTTTATTTCATGGTGCTATTGCCTACACATTGAATGACTCATTTAAGAGCTGAAAGGACATTGAGCTAGCGAGTCACTGAACCCAGCAGATCATAATTGTGAATGATCACTGGGTCTCAATGACGGATACAGATTGCTGAGTGTTGCAACCTATGTGCGCCACAGGTACAACTATTGAAGTTATTACTTTTGAGCAACGAATATGTATCCATGGGAAAATAAACTTAACGATAAGATTGAGAAGGTAACATTTTAAGAAATTGATCACAACTTCGACTCTCATCATTAACAAAACAAAACAAAACAAAACTCTCTTTGGTGGGGTTTGCACCCCTACAAATTATACTGTACTCGTATTTTTCTCTGTATACTAAGTACTTAGTCTGTACTTTCGATGTCACTCTATAATATTCTGATTCTCTTTCAGACCAACGACCCTGTGACAATACCGATGACAGCCCCAATTGCAACTCACGTATACCCTGCTCAGTCCTACCCTGCCCCACAACCAGCCCAGTACCCCCAGCCCGGGTACGTCCCCCCACCCCAGCCATACGTACCACCCGCTCAGTACCCTCCCCCACAAGGACAGTATCCACCCCCTTCCGCCCCCGGATACCCTCCCCCGGCAGGTCAGTACCCCCCACCAGCAGGAGCTCAGTACCCCCCGCCTCAAGGGTACCCGCCACCCCAGGGGTACCCACAAGCTGGAGGATACCCTCAGCAACCACCACCAGGGTACCCTGAAACAGCCTCAGCACCCCCACCCTACCAGGAGAAACCACCCTTGTGATAGGGAGTGGGGTCAGGTGGGGTATCCACTGGATACGTAGAGTGGGTAGGATTGAGGGGGATATTGAGCTTATAGTTGCAGGGGTGGGAAATGCCTCGGGATTTGGGGAGGGGGTTAGTGCAACTTTGATTGAGGAAAAACGGTCGTCAGGGTAAAAACTGGAAGGAGTAAGGGGTTTATTTAAAAAGGACGGATTGCGAGAAAGAATAGGCGGTGGTTGTGGTCTAAGACAGCAAAGATAACCATGCTTTTAAAGGCTGGAAGAGATAAATGGTCTTACCTTTGATTTGATATGCCGCTTCATCAGAGAGAAGTTCATGTGATATTGTTCTGTTCTGGACTGATAACAATGTTGTTTCTATATACCTTATGTTTAAACTTCTCATCTACATATGTGATATCTGTGACAAAAACTTAGACGTGATTTTTATGACCAGCACTGTTGCACTATATTTGACAAGGCATAACTGACTCCAGTATCGATCGCTGACTTATTCAAGTCTTGCGTCTGTTGGTCTTATTCCATGCGAGCCCTTGAGCCCTTAACACGTACCTGATTGTCCAACCAGAATAGTAACCGAAGTTAATAACAATCTCACTTACTTTGTGGAGATTTAACGAGCATTTCCAGCGGTATTAAATTCAATTATTGATTCCTTAAATGGAATTTTGAAGCTTAATCTTACTGAAATTTGACCTGCCTCAGATCAAGGGGACAAAGGTTAATCTGACGGGCTTACAAAAGTTACAGGGCCTCGTTAGTCTCATTTTGATGAGATGTCGCTAGTACGTGAGTCGACCAAAAATTTTGACGTACAGCATCAAGTTTTGAATTGGCCGGAGGTTCAGAGTGGTGCGAGTTATTCTGCACAGGGAAAGATGCATTTACTGCTAATTCTCTTCCACTAGAAACATTACTCACTTCTACTCCTAACATGTTCTACATTGTTCAAATTTGTATTGTTTCCCTGATGTGTTTACTATTATGATTTTTATACTTCGGTGTGTCTTAAGTTGTGTTTTAAAATATGTTTGTGTATATAAGTCAGTCCTCTTCTACGTTGTTGTCCTTTGCATTTATTAATAATGTACAAAACGTCTTTTTTATCGAGTACTTTTGGTAGGTTTCTTCAGTCTGTTTCCAGTATTGGCTTTATAGAAGATACAACAGCTACTGTGTAGGAGAACAGTTGATTGGAGATTAAAGGAGGGAGTACGTATTATGTGTATTTACATTCGTGCCTATTCATGAAAAAATCCGCATAAATTTACTTATTGACAGTAAACTCATAGCATTTTTTTTTCAAATTTGTTTCTGACACTATATTATTAAGGACAAATTTTAATCGTTTGCGGAAAATCCGTAGACAGATCTATCTGTCAGCTGATTTGAATTATCAAAATTCTCTTTTATGTTTAAACAGACCAAGTACCCTCGAGATTATGATTATAGCGCTTCACTTCATGTGTGTGTCAATTAGTTGCGTGCGATGGGCAGATGAAAAATGACTCGTCTAGCTGAAGTCCCAACGTTTGCATTTAGAACAATAATTTCTATATTTTCGAAAACAAATTTTATCGAAATGCTAAAGGAGAACATTTGATGATGAAAAAAAGAAACAAAATATAAAACATATTCAGTTACGAGAAATATGGGTATTTATATATAATGACCACATACCGTTTTAATATAAAGCTGCTGGTTTATTTTCTAAATTAAGAATACTTTTTAATCAACTGCTCAAGTACGACTTGATTTGCTTACTGAGAGTGTTTCTTTTCAAATAACGTTGTATTGGCATATACAATGTGCTTGCTTGAAGAAGACTTTCATTGCGTACTGTTATATTTTCCCCTGTAATTGTATATACTGCAATCTTTTTTGTACGTCAATTACCTTGAATCGGGATGTAGTGTATATATTGATATGTACAGTTAATTATTAGTTCAATATAAGTTTTGTAACTGTTTGTATTTGTATATTCCTATTTTATGATTTTATTTAATCGGGTATGTAGGCTAATGAATTAATCAGGATTCCAGCGGCGATAATAAAATGTTTCGATGAAAACATCTAAATGAATTTGAAACAATCACATTTACGAGAGATATAAACAAAAGTTTCCTTAATTAAGAGTTCCGAAAAAGCTGGGGGAAATATAATTAAAGGGGCAGTAGCACGTCTTTATGGGGAATATAACTTAATGTCAGGAAATGAAAATAAATGCTTCCAATTTAAAGACAATGTAAATGAAGCATTTAAAAATCAAATAAATAATGTAAAATTCAGCCATGCGATTTCTTTTTATTCCCAATATGAATTAAAGCTGTTCACTCAAAAATGGCTGCCAATGTTCTCTGACTAGGGGTGATTGGTTTGTGTAATGCGATTTTTGACACTATCAAAATAATATATTATGCATTAAATTACAATTACCAGTGAAAATTTGAAAATATAAAATGTTCTAAAAACGTGCTACTGCCCCTTTAAGCTCGGAAAATATTGATTTCAGGTTGTTTCAACACCTAGATTGTACTGAACGTAAGGAGATTGACCTACTTTTATACTACTCTCTATATCTTTATGACGTATTGAAATCAAATACTGAGAGTGATTTTGTTTCTGTATTTAGCTTTGATGTCAGAAACAAAGCAGCGGTAAAAAATAAAAGTCACATGATGTCAGATGGTTAAGATTCAATGCAGTTTTAACATGGAGGATTTTAATGAATTATTAGTGATTGCTTTGGTAGTGAGTGGCTCTGTTAGGACAATTTTCGAAAATTGTGATTGAAATTACAAAATTCCAAAATAAGTACATTTTTCAAAAATAATGTAAATCATTGTAACCCATGTCAATTTTTTTCCAGGAAAAATTTGATAAAAATTACAAAATTCCAAAATTAATAAATTTTTCAAAAAATTCTTGAAATTTACAAATCATTTTTCCCATGTCAGGTATGTAAATAGGTATGAACTAAACTACGAAACTATTCTCCGTTTGAGCTGCAGACAGTTAACTTTGGAGGAAATGCTAAATACTACTTGAATGTTCCTTAAATTCTCTTGAGAACTATACTTATTATATTAAACTCCCTTAGACAAAGGTGTTTTGTGCATCAGGGCATCAGGGCCCACACCGTCATATCAACTAATGTGAGCTTGCATTTTCGGCTCTAAGATGTTCTTTTACATGGGTACGTGTTTCCATTGTACAATACAGGTCTTGGTAACCTTAACCCACAGCGAAGCATAAAGTTGATTCTAAATTTATGTATATTGGTTTCATCGTGTGTGTGTGTGTGTGTATATACGATTATTGATTACATTTATATATTATTAGTGTATACTCAGATCTATGCCCGATCAGAACTTTCAGAAGGAGAAATACAGATACATCCGGTTATTTCAAATAAAAATTTTCATATTTCTGGTTCTTGTTGTCTTTTTCTATTAAAAAGATTCTCTGATTTTCATTTCTTAGCTTGAATAGATCAAAATCAAAAGCCATGGAATTCAAAAATGGGAGGATATTATCGAAAACTGAAACATGGCACTTTTAGGGGCAGCGACTGGAGACTTGTAACTATTTGGGCGTATATTTCAGCAAAAAACGTTACCGGGGACAAACATTTAACCAGGCTGGAACCCACGCTAAAAAGGTATTTATCGGAATTTGTAAAATAACACGTACCTTGGGCGGTCTCTCATACCAAACCTTCTTCAAAATTTCGATTTTGAAATCAAACCAATATTATTGTATGGGTCAGAAGT
The DNA here is from genome assembly GCA_916613615.1 of Steromphala cineraria. Classification (NCBI taxonomy): domain Eukaryota; kingdom Metazoa; phylum Mollusca; class Gastropoda; order Trochida; family Trochidae; genus Steromphala; species Steromphala cineraria. The sequence continues at coordinate 13,478,354 of OU744730.1, forward strand.
ATGGGTTTACAAAATACGGACGTTATTGAAAAGGTTCACCTGTTTGCATACAATAATGTTTTAGGAGTAAAAATAAATACACCTATAGTGTTATGGTTTATGGTGAACTGTGGAGGTTTCCGATACATATTTACTCGTCTATAAATGCTGTTAAATATTTGCTAAAAGGTTTGTCTTCTGATAGAATAAAGAAAACAAATTACAACATGATGTTTCTGTATGCTAAGAATGGACAAAGAAGTTGGGCATCTAACGTTAAGAGTTCTTTTCTTTTTTTTTGGCTTTGGAAACATTTGGATTGAACAATATGTATAATTTGAATCATTATTTATTAAGTCACTTATACTGTGAGACTTAAAGACATATATATGCAAACATGGTGTGACAGAAGTTATCTGTCGAGTAGATGTTCTTATTATTTCTTATTACACAGTTTTAAAATGATCTAATCAAAGAAGCTTACTTATCATGTGTTGATATACAAAAGTTTAAACGATCACTAGCAAGATTCAGATGCTCATCACACGATTTATTAATTGAAAGCGGAAGATATAAAAATGTTTAAAAAGAATACCGGATATGTACACTTAGCAATTTAAATGTAGTTGAAGATGAATACCACTTCCTTTATGTATGTTCATTACTGGTATATATTTCATTACGATGCAAATATATTAAACGGTATTATTATGTCCATCCAAATATAATTAAATTCTATAGTGTTATGAGCTGTTAAAATCAATATACATTACAAAATCTTGCCATGTATATCCATACTGCAATGATTTATATAAAACATGTCATGTCACTTTGATACCTAAATACTTATTCATGTACATCCCAACTATCAATGTAAATGTACTATAGGCCTGCTTACTCACAAATTACCGAGGAGGAAGCTAAGTTGGTAGGGTGTCCGCTCGTAATCGGGGATGGATTTCCGGTCCAAAATATACTACATGTACTAAAAGGAGAGTTGTTGCTGCCTCGCTTGACACTCAAAATTAAAAAGGCGAACAAAGATTTAACTGGCGCTCCACCCTGCAGCCACAGGCACAAATCAAATTTCCAATAGGTACATGTACTGAGGCATATTATTTGAAAATATAATCGGCATTTAAAAAGAATGCAATTGTGACAGAGGGGACGTTGGAACAATATTTATAAGTTACCTTTTAGCAATCGGTTATGCCGTGAATATTCCTCACCCTTATTTTAACAGAAAATCATCAAAGAAAAATAGAATGTTTAAAACAACGTATTAGCCACGATTCATTGATATAATCCTCGCACATGGATAAATAACGTAATTCCATTAATCCTCGGATAGGATTATCAAAGTGAGTGGATTTACAGCAACCACAGTTCAAGGCCTGTTGTGGCAACACAAGACACTTGAAGGAGGAATATAGACAAGAGGTCACCCAGCGAGGAGGTTCACCAGTCTTAGCTGCTTGTTAAGGTGAGTTATTGACGTGCTGTGAAAATAATGATAGTAATAATAAAAATGTAATGATGACCGCCTAATATCAATCCTTGCCACTATGGAAATAAGAGAATAGAGAAAAACTAGCACCTTGACATAATTTAAGCCGTACAGTGGAAAAAGCGTTAAGCACAGTTTAGTCCTTGAAAAAAAAGTAATTTGTTTCTGGTTTCCGCTCGCGTCAGTTTCAAACCCCCGCATCAAGCCTTCTTTTCAAGATGTTGACAAGGGACAATAATGGAACTTAGTCCCGTGGTCTAAAAATGATTGAAACGCAGGCTCTTAAGATGGTACTCGTTTCTGTCCATGAGTGCCTTTAAAGACGCAGTAAAAAGTTATTCAAAGATTATATAACTCTCTTTTTTGTTCATGTTCAATCATAAAAAAAAATGGGAAATATAAACAAATCCGCGTCATCGCATTATTTTTGCCTGAATGTAAAGACCAGAAACATTTTTTTTATATTTTGGGCCTCAGAAAGTCAAATCGATGTAGTTCATAAGGAAGATTTCCGCAGTTGATAACTGCAAAAACCTCTTGGAAACCATAATTCCCCATATTTGAAGAATGTAGACTGAAAACAAAAGTGGACAGAGAACATATCCCTGGCGAACACATACAACCTAACAATATTCTCTCCCAAAGAGTAACATTTGTATAGTTTATCAATATTGTATGTTCCTGCTTTCGTAAAACCAAGAGTAAATGTCAGATTTAACCGTTTCTGAATAGATATTAACAATAGGTAGCTATATATGTGTGTTTTTATATATATTATGTACGTAATATAAATATCTAAATACAAAAGATATATAATACTTACCATTACAATCCACTTGTGTTGATGGTTATTCAGTGAGATGCATATACATGTACTTCCCTCAATGGCAAAAATGACTTTTTAAACAGTCTAGCGTTTAATCACATATGATGATATATTTTAAGCCTTTTCTATGTGTCACAGATTTCGCATCTACAAGTTAAATGAGGTCATGGGTCGAAATTGAACGTTACACCCGTATTTCCTGCATTGATATGTAATATGCCGTTATGATTACGGCTAGTGCTTTATGGACACATAATGGAATAGGCTTAAAGATGCCAACCAAATTTTCCAATCTTAAATTCCGGTCTAATTAAAGATCGACGTAGTCATTTCTCATTATGACAAATGAGTGGCAATTCCTTCGCAAAGGTTAAAACGCCAGTCACGACCCTGGCTTATTTAAACATTACTAAGATCAGAAACACAGCGAGGTATGAGTGAAGGGTTTTGACTTTGGATATTCTTCTTACTTCATTGAGATACTACTTCTCATTCCAAGCAGGATACAAGATGGCGACCGGAAGTGGATATCTGGTGCTGGTGTGTTTCCTGCTTTCCTTCTTGACAGTGGCAGAATGTAAGTAAACGTGATGACGTCAGAGGAATGTTTTTGATAGAAACTTACGAACAATTTTATTTATTTGCATATTGCCCTGAAGAAAACGTTATTGTTCATAGAGTGTATCATTTTGGAGTGTTGTGTGAAAAAGAAACTACAAATGTAAAATTCAAATTCCTGTAACGTCAATATATTTTTTAAAACTTGTATCCATTGGGATACTGTCGAATCTAATCAGACTACTATAAGATGCAGAGGTATTCTTTCACTTTAATTCTTTAGAATATTTGTTCCTATCTGTATCAGCCACCGAGACGTTTGTAGACAACTGTGGTCAGACATATGACCTTCACCTTGATGAGGACGAGGTCAGCTTTGAACTTATGTACAACGTTTACGTCGGCAACAACGTGTCATGCGACATAACCTTTGTGACGTCACCAGACCACATGATCGTGTTCGTGTTCGATCCTGATGTCATTGGTTGTGCTGGGTCATTGTACGCCTTTGAAGACTATATTTACCCCTTAAATGGTAAGAGGCTCTTTAAAAAATTTAATTTGAACAAGATTTCTTAATGACCTTCATTGTACCAATATATAGACGTTAATTGATACTGGAAACATGAACATCCTGTCTCAGGGTACGAACGTTACGCTAACTCCCCTAATCTGTACCATGGGCTCAGAAGCTAGATTCGATAACATTTTCGCGAGAAAATGATTTGATTGGCTATATCCCAAGTCGGGCCGCGCGAGCGAATCTAGCTTCTGAGCCTAGGGTACTGATTACTAGTGATTAGAGGAGTTAGCGTAACGTTCGTACCCTGAGACAGGATGAACATGAAAGGGACAAGAGTTTCCTTAACAAAAGCTAAGGGGCAATGAAGTATTGTTTATGCAGTGACTAGTTTCGTCCGGTAGATGGACTCATCTGACCCTGACTCCAAGAGAACCATTATACAATTATTGACTTCAGTTGAGGTGAATCCAATGGTTTATTGACCTCGGAACAGTTATGTTTACCGAGGCGACAACTGTTTTATTATATGATTTATGAAACTATCAGTTATTTTGAAAACTATTCAATTATTTTAAGTTTTTTCGGAAGCAACTCTTTACGGCGCTCCTCGTTGTGGCGATTTATTTTTAGCTCCAGGTCATTGGATTGTTATGTTGACCTCGCGTGACATAAGGTCAACATAAGGTTTGATCATTGTCGGTGACCACCTTCCTCGACCAATCAGAAGACAGATCACTCGTCCATCATACAATAATCAGTCTTGAAGACCCCTAGAACTGAGGTGGTTGTTGGGCTTCTGACCTTCCAACCGCGAGGCCTCAATGAAACATCTCCTTTGTTACCAATCTTATTAAAATACGATCTATTTGCTACACTACGCTAGCTTTAATCTGCGCAACGTAGTGAAGCAATTAAGATATCATTTTAATGAGATTGCCTTTGTTACTTAACTGATACTGGAAACAGTTTCTTGGTACCCTTTTGTTTAATAACATCACTTTAACAATCAATCATTTAAATATTTTTCAATTGCTCTCTGGTAAATTAATTCAACGGTTCCATGTATGTTTTGTGCCGTTAATCTCTTAAGTCCCCTGCAAGTCAAATATCGTGCCAAATTTAAACACTGGCATTATGAAGTCTTGCTGTTTACACTCGGGGGTAAGAGAAACGATACCATGTGTAATGCAGGATAGTCCAAACCATCAATGAGAACAACGACTGGGACAAGATAATTTCATGCCTTAAAGGGGCAGTAGCACGTTTTAGGGGCGATCTAAGATGATGTCAGGAAAATTAAAATAAATGGTTCCAATTGAAAGACAATGGATTAAAACTAAATGAAGCAGTAATAAATCAAATATGTATTGTAAAGTTAACCCATGCGATTCCTTTTCTTACAAACAATTAATTAAAGGTGTTCACACAAAAATGGCTGCCAATGGATTTTATGTGAATCTTTATAATTTGTTCTCTGATTATGGATGATTGGTTTGTGTAATGAGATTTTTGACACTATCAAAGTATTACATTTAGCATTAATTCACAACGATCAGAGAAAAATTGAAAATTATAAAATTGTCAAAAAACGTGCTACTGCCCCTTTAAGCTGCAAACTGAATTTCAAAAGAACATCTGTTCACGTTCACAAATGTCGTTTTGAAATCTGATTAACTAGACGTGATAGGATAGTGTGAAATAGGAATCTTTGCTTGTTTTCAAGCGTCCCAATTAGATGCTCGTTGATGAAATTAACATCCATGATTTTTTCCATATCAATAACATAATGCATTTATCAAATTCATTCATTTAATATTTTTCCCCTTTAAAAAGTTTCAATCTTTTTTGAGCCCCTGCTTGAATGGTGAAATTGTTAATTTGCAGTAAGAAAAGTTGATAGTCAACAACGTTTTAAAGACACATTTTATACTTGGCTGGTGACGTTGTGAATTTGTTAATTTACAGGAAAATCTACGTTTGTCTTACAAATAGGGGGTTAAAACACAGGCCCCCGGGTCATTGAGCAATCATCCCTTTAAAAATAATTAATATTATGTATCTACGAAGGCTGTTAAATCTGGGGGTCATCTCAATTTTTTTTTTTTTAAAAGGGATGATTGCTCAATGACCCGGGGGCCTGTGGGTTAAAAATATTTGTAAAAGATCATCGTTGTGCTGTTATAGAGCTCTCCCCGAATCTGTGCGACGTTGCGCATCAGAGTGTATTCGTCACAGGCTCTAACGTTGGAATCGTGGAGATGAGATCCAGCCTACCTGGCGATATAGGCGCCTACCATCTTCAGGTGTCAACCTTCACCTATACAGGTATACAATTGTCTTTCTTTGATTCATTAAACGTCGACAACGATATGAGTCAATTTGATATTATTTCATTTCAATCTGTCGTTCATGCACAAATCCCGCATAATGTTTGAAATAATACCCAAGCGGAGCTAAACATCACCTCACTCACTCACTCATGTAAAGATAAAGACAATATCATATTTTGTTAATCGATTTGACTATCCTAATCAATCCTATTGCCAGAATCCCTATAATCCTTATTCAGAGAACAAAATCGACCTGTCATCGTCCCCTGAAATCTCATTAAAATCATATAGAACACTCGTACATGTACCTATCGGAGTTTATGATCTGAATACAGCTTGATAGGTAATTTAAGGAGACCTTTCTTTAACCTTTAAATTTTTTATGAATTTAAAAAATCAGAGGATAGAACAAACGTCCCTGTCAGGTGAATTGGCCATCTACTATGCAAATTGGAAATCACAAGGTATATTATTTATAAATGACCTTCTCGATGACGCTGGAAACTTTTTTACTAAAGAAAATTTCGATACAACATATAACATCAAAACCAACTTTTTAGAATATTATGGAGTTATTAATGCAGTAAAGCAATTTCTAAAAAAACAAAACATCAATTTCGCGAATATCAACAAACAACAAACCCCAATACAACCATACATCATTAACCTTTTAACAAGACAAAAGACTGGTAGTCAATTGTATTACAGGGCTCTATTGGAAACAAAAACATCCATAAATCAACATTGTGTGAAATGGAGTTTAGAGCTAGAAGGTAATACCGACTTTGACATAGATACTTGGCATCAATACAATCATATTCCTTTTCGCTGTACAAAAGACCCTGATCTCCAATGGTTCCAATACAAACTACTGCATCACTTCCTACCGACTAACAATAGACTTTTTAAGATGAAATACATTGATAATGATAAATGTAGCTATTGTTCTAACTCGATAGAAACAATATCTCACCTCTTCTATGACTGTAGCAAGGTTATCAACATATGGCAGGAACTACAGGATTGGCTGAATAACAAACTTGATTTAAATTTAAATTTCACTAGAGAACAGATTCTCCTCGGATATAAAGGTAAAAAAAACGATCCAATTAATGTGATCCTCATCCTTCTCAAAACAAATATCTTCAATCGTAAATCGTCAAGAAATATGCCAACCTTCGAGTTCATGCGACACAAGCTTGCTCAGTATTATTATTTAACGAAATATTGTGCTAAGATAAGTTCAAAAATAGACACTTTTTACAAATTTTGGTCAACTTGTCACTTACTATTTGATTGATTGAATTACTGTTCATGTTTATTGGTTTTTTTTTGTATTGTATGAATTGTAAGTATTGCAAGTAGCAATTCATAATATATGGTGGAGTCATTATACATATATATATGTATTGTAAAAATGGTTTGAGAAATAATAAAAAAATTTAAAAATTTAAAAAAAAAAAATTTTAAAATCCGATATGGATAGGGTTTTTCATTAGAAACATACTGTTTTATAATTGTGTAAATTGTTATTTGTTTTGTGATAAATTTAATTTTATAATTTACCAAATAAAAACGTATGAGAAGATAAAAAGCAACGTTTTGTAGAAGGAAGAATTATTTCCCCTGGATGTTAAATTTCAACGATAGCTTTGCCGAACCACACGGGAATAGCCGAGCTTTTGCGAATGACCACCTTTGAAACGGCGTCGCTGATTGCACAACTAACTTCGATTGCCTCCAATCAGATTTCTACCTTTCTATCCCACGTATTAGCCGTAATAGAACAGAGGCTAACTCAAGTATGACTGAGTTGCCTCTGTGTGGAGAGAATGCAGACAAATATGAGTTTAATTAGATTGGTCTCACACGTCCTTTGAACTCCACCATTAAATCATTATCATCTATTACTTAATAACGTGGCCAAGGGCCAAAGACGACATCACAGGTATAAACGTTAACAACAATTGCCCCACATGATCCTCGAAGTGACACAAATCCATGTAGAATGGAGTATTTAGTAGTAGTTGTATTAAATATATCAATCTTCTTTTTTTGACAGAATTTTGACTCTAAGGCAAAGAACATATACTTTATCAATGATCTTTGCCGAAGTTGGATATCCCTAAAATCATAAATTTTCCAATTTAAGTCATACCTGCACTAACTTATCTTATAACCATTATGACCTAACCATTTCCCATGTGATGCATACGCCGACTGCAAATACGGGTACTTAAAGTAAGACAACTCAAGTTCAACCGATACGAATGTTGTTCTCTTACTCACCCACCCACAGAGGTTCTTATCTCGGAGTGGACTTTCATAAAAACTAGGATTGAAAAACCTGGACTTTCGCCCTCATATATCGTTTTCATTTGTTGAGACAAGCCTAAATTTCAAATTCTAACGGTCTAGATTTAAAGATGTAGCGTAGTTCTCGATCTATTATAGAATCATCTATAACAGAAGTACGCTGAAATCTTTATTTCTTGATCCTTAAAGGGTCCACTCGGAGATAGGAAACTTTGGGTAACCATCTCTCAAGAAGACTTCAACGAGGACTGTCAATCTTGCTTCTCAGTTCTGTCAGACTGTCACTTCAAATACTCAAAGTAACAAAACTCCAGCTAAACCCGCACAACCTCATAATCCATTTATATGTCCCATGTAGATATACGTACATACGGCCACCGCCAATTCAAATACTCAAAGCAACAAAACTCCAGCTAAACATGCACAACGTCTCAATCCATTTATATGTCCCATGTAGATATACGTAGGCCTACATACGACCACCGCCAATTCAAATACTCAAAGTAACAAAACTCCAGCTAAACATGCACAACGTCTCAATCCATTTATATGTCCCATATAGATATACGTAGGCCTACATACGACCACCGCAAATTCAAATACTCAAAGCAACAAAACTCCAGCTAAACATGCACAACGTCTCAATCCATTTATATGTCCCATGTAGATATACGTACGTACGGCCACCGCCAATTCAGATACTCAAAGTAATACGACTCAGTTTACCAACGCAAACCTGAAACTCTTATCTTGCTTTACAACCTCCCGTGCAGATCCCTACGGCGACTGCCAAGACGGGTACACCGAGTGCGACAACTCACGCTGCATCAAAACAAGCCAAGTCTGCAACGGCCGGAACAACTGTGGAGACAACAGTGATGAGAACTGGGACTGCAGCTTCCCCTTGTGGGCCATCCTCCTTATCGTCGCCGGGGTCCTCGGCGTCATCATCTGTGTCGTCGTCTTCATCATCATCATCGTCAAGTCTAGCCATGTCAAGCAGGTAGGTGACCTAAAGGTGTAACGTATCCTGGGCTCAGAAGCGCTCGCGCTCTTTGACTTCGGATATAGCCAATCAAATCATTTTCTCGCCACCTTCTCGATAAAAATTTGGCGAGAAAATGATTTTATTGGCTGTATCTCAAGTCGGCCCGCGCGAATCTAGCTTCTGAGCCCAGGGTACTGATTAGTGGAGTTAGCGTAACGTTCATACCCTGAGACAGGATGGGTGTAACGATATAGGAGGGTTGCAATACCATACATAACGGTCCCGATATGGGGGTCACGATACGATACGTATCCCGATACATATAATCTCCTGACACTGATTTTTTCACAAACTTTTGGAGTCAGGTAATCTTGAGAAAGAATTGACTTGAAGATTTTTTTTTATGTAATTGTAATATTATCAAACTTGCACATTGAAGAAGATCTTCTTGTGTGCATAATGAAGTATCTTTTTAATGTAAATCTCAGTTTTGAGCAACTTTGTTGAGAATTTATCATTATTTTATGTATCGCGATACCCATTCTACTATACGATACGATATATTGTGGCCCATGTATCACGATACGATAATGTATTGCCGTATCGTTACACCTCTAGGTAGGTCACATTTACTTGTATTTACGCCTAATATATCTTTTATGGGGATTCTGGAAGTTAGGGTGGGTAGTGCCAATCCTGTTGCTTTTTGTTCTGGGTAGGAAGTTTATGTTGTAACTTAAACAACTTTCTACTTGAAAGTAATGGTCTATAATTTTAGCACATCAGACTTGACCAGATGATCGTTACATTAAAAATGTTTTGAATTTATTGCATAGCTTCCGGTTTTCAATAAATGATGAGCTTGAAATAATAGACCATCAATTACATTTAAGCTCATCTGGCCTGAAAGGCCCGATGGGCTTATGGCATGGCATGGTGTCCGGCGTCCGTCTGTTTTGTGCATTTTCATCTTCTTCTTCAGAAGCATAAGGCCTTAAAAGCTGAACCTTTGTGTACAGACTCATTGACTAGTGGGGATTATAAATTGTAGCTTTGGTGGCCCATCTTCTTCTCAAGAAGCATAAGGTCTTTGATTGGTGAGGATTAGATAAGGAGGATTACAAATTGTACATTTGGTGACCCTGTGGCCCCAAGTAAGGGGGTAACCACATTTGCCGGACCCTAAAGCAAAATTGATGTGAAGCCTAATGAGCTCTATTGTTATCAATATTCATTGCACTGATAAAAGAAGTAAAGAATATATCAGTTTACAACTTGACTCATTCAAACTCAACGTCCTTGACCTGAGAGAAGGGATATAACTCTAGATTTCAATTTTCAGATGAAGAACAAGCGAGTAAGCGTGATACAGCCGACCCAAGGAGTGACCTTCCACAACATGCAGCAGGGTCCCTTCCCCTATCAGCGTCCTGCTGTCCGTCCCTCCCTCCCCCCAATCCCGGACACACCCTACTTCCCGCCCCACCCGGGCTCCCCTCCCCCTCCTGTGGAAGCAAGTAGTGTTGCTCCGCCCCAAAGTTCCCTGGACAATGTTCCTCCTCCCGCTGTCTACCTTGAATACTCCCATGTGCCTGGTCCTGCTGTGTACAGCCTCCCCCCTGCACACTAGCACATGACACCCCCATCCCCAGACTTTCCCTACCCCAGCATTTCCCTATAATCCACCCCAACAGAACACTAGAGTCAGAAACCGCCGTGTTGAAATTAGCATTGTTAACGAAATTGTCAATATCTTTTTTTTTTCAAATACTTCCGGCGTAGAAATGTATGAACATGTATGTTTACCATCATTCTTTAACTATAATGAAAATAAGAAATCAGGAAATTGATGTTTTCTTGATTTTCGCCTGATTTTGGTATTAAAGATTGTTTATGCATGTTCCATGCATACCATTTGTTGTGCTTCATTGGTCCAGCCAACTCCTTCTATATAAGTATAAAACAGTGAATATGATGCACTGAAACGTTTTGTACAAACCATTTAAAATTCAGCACAGGCGCCAAACTCTAAATATGCGTGTAGGTGTAAATGAATACATCTATTTAAAAGACAAACGAAGTGAGACAAAGAAGAACAGAAGCTAATGCTGTTGGAACTGTATTGAAGAATTGATTTGCTTTAATCGAAGGGAGGGGGCTTTCAAAATCCAATATCCAATGATACAAATGCTACCAAACGTTTGTTTCACTACTTGTCACATCAGTTCAATATGTAATATGGTGTTCACTTGAGTTTAACTAACTCAAGCAGTATTGTATCAAAAGATATTAGTTTAGACTAGCTGAAGAAAAAACATTTTCCCATCAAATACTGAAAGATGACACTAATATTAAAAGAGGAATATTATTAACAAGGATATATGCAACCCTGGGGTCCTTAATTCAACAATTTTAATATCTTGACTATCTTGTAAACTTATCATATCGGACTATTTATTGTATAAAGTTAGTTATATCATAAGGTTGACAAATATTGACCCTGTGGACAGAAAGTTTGCTGAAAATGTTGAATTGAAAAAATTACTGCAGAAAGAAGAAATGGGAATTTTTCAAATTTTGACCCCTTTCCCTCTTGGAGAATGCCATAATTGTATCAGGCATGTGATCTTTGTATGTGTAGTGTAGATATGATCAACCTATAAAATGACCCAAAGGGTTTGACGTAAAAAAAATTGTTAAAAATGGACGACCAATTCCAAATTTCCAAAAATGATGATATTACACAGGAAATCTTTCAGTAATACAAACTTTTGGTTGGTGGCAGTATGCGGAGCGCCCTGCGCTGTTAACATTTTTGCTATCCGTATTCAACTACCTGTATTGCCCTGTTTCTCGTGATACCATACTTTTTTCTTTTTTTTCCAAATGTTTTTATTCACTTCCGATGGATACAACAATACAGCCATATAGGACATAGAAAGTTACATATACACATGAGTTGACATAAATAGGCATAAATATTACATTGATATGATGAAAAACAACAGTTCAACACCTTTATAAAGAAACAAGATTGTGACTCAGATGACCTTCTCAATTACTTTCCATTTTTTCTCAAAAGGTGATACCATACTTAATCAAACTGTTTCTATTCAATTGAGAAAATGTTTACCTAAATTGAATATAAGAGGATTAAATTGCAACATTGTTATCTTAGTGTAAGGGTGATCTTCATTAATTGCAACCAAAGAACAAGATTGTCAGATTGTTTGTCAATCACGTGAAAGTCCAACACTGACTAAGAAATTAGATCACAATAAAACAACAACGAAAGGTTTGAGTGTTCATGTGGGTATTGGTTTAATGGTAAAGAACTATCAAATACAGATAAGCTTGTACATTTCGTATGTGAGTAGACACAGCACATCGTAATTGCAATTGAAATGAGATATGGGCTGCATGGTATTGAATATAAAGATCGTTTCCACGCTAAATTTGCTATTTTCATAGGTACTATATCGAAATATAATCATGGTATTAAATATACATCAGTTGATTCACCTTCCCCGCACATTGTATATATGGGTTGCAACCAACAAATATAAAAGTGAGAATCGGGCTTTAACACACGGGACAACATTAGTAAAGGGCATGCAATCAGTGATTTGAAAACACAGAAGAAAATGATGTCAACCAAGATTGACCTACAAGAAACTTAGTGAGAATTTTAGGATTATCAAGAATAAGCTGCATGAGTTAATGATAATTCAGAATGACCTTCAAGAAACTGAATGAGAATTTAAAGATAATCAAGCATGGCCAACGAAAACTGAGTCAGAATTAAAAGAAAATAAAGAATGACCTACAAGAAACATCACGCTACATGAGATACAGATAATCAAGATAAACTTACGAGAAACTTAGTGAGACTTCAAAGATAATCAAGATTTGGTTACAAGAATGATTTCAAACTTTCAAAGATGATCGAGGTTCACGAAACTTATTTAGACTTTTAAGATAATCTACCAAAGAAAGATAGCTCTGCCATCATCATTCGCCATGACGAAGAGACACTCAAGAAGAACGAGCACATCTCGTTTCTCGGTCTCGTTGTGAGCGAGACGTCTAACAAAATCTCGCAAAGTATCGGCATCAGCGAGACCAAAGGCTTCTAGGGTTTTCCGGTCAGGCGCATTGCTGAGCAGTCCGTATTTGTTGATCATTTCCTGCGAAAATATTCCATGTCGATCCAGACTAAATCCATACGGCGCCAGACTTGTCACAACGTACTTGAGGCGGTATTTAAGTCTGAATTCGGCGTGATCGTCCACTGTTCCGTCATGGCGCCGGCTTTCTTTCACAATCATCATCGGGATGTTGCAAACGGTGTAACCATAGAAACGACGTCGGCCTCTCTCTCTTGTATCGCTGTGCTTCTGTCTGGCGAACACGTAGTCAAGGATCCGTCTCTCAAGCTGGAAAGCTATTTCTCCCAGAATCCTGTGCGAGGGTTTGACTAGCGTTGCACTTCTTCTGCTCTGTGCTTTGAAAGAATCGTCTGAAACTGGACTGGGGGTGCCACGATCTGCAATGAAAATGGTCAGAGGTCACTTAGTTTCTCTCAAACGCTCTAATCAGAGGCTACTCAAATCCTCTATCTTCTAACGTGATCCCGCGCTGGAAATTTTGAACTCAGATATCCTTATTAAATGTATGTTAAAAAATTTCTTCTTGTCATAAACTGGTTTTAATATTCTCCGGAAATTGTGCATATCGCAGAGGTGAAAAACTCATTTTCCCTCGAATTAAACCCGAACATACAAAGAGAAAACAAGCTAGGTAATCATTGCTCAATTTGGACGCTTTCAATAAAAGCTGTATTTGAAGGAATCATTGGAATAGGTGTATAATCATTGTCGGGGAAACGTGAAGTCTTTATTGGAAATTCTTATACAAAGTCAAAAGTTAGGTATCTCTTTCATTGGTTCTTTGTCTATCACTATAAAATGCTTCTGTACAAGAAATCTAACCTTTCGGGGATGGCGTTCTCGGAGGCGATCTCTTCGACTTCCTGAGTCCACTTGGAGACTTAACTCGACCTGACTTGACCCCGCTTGGTGATCTACTGCGGCTTGGGTCGGTGCGAGCTAGAGATAACGATAGAAAGGGTTAATCAAATCATAAGGCAGGTTTGAGCTCAACCATGTTGGGTTTGAGCTTTCAAGAAATGTGAAAAAAGAAGTTATGATAAGTTCGACCACACAAATAGCGATTACATGAAGAGCAACCCCGACACAACCCCACCTTTAATTTATTAATATATCAATATATGATAATGTTCTTTTTGGATAATGATATGCTCGTTATTTCAAAATAAATACTTTGCGGTAGGAACCAACAATGTCATAAATTATTAGTAATTGTTACTCTGCAAGGCAACATGGAAAGTGCAGTGATAAAATTAAATCATTAGAGATTTCTCTGGGTGTTAAGTATATATGTATATTTTTTCTAAGCCATTTCCCATCTGATATCATCGCATATATATGTATGCTATTGTCTTGTACACAAACCTTTTTTCGGGGTGCTGGCGGCGAGAGGATTCCCGTAAAGATGGCTGAATGTAATCATGTCCGCCGGGCCCGGGGGTGGTGTGGATCCACGTGACGGAAGTGGACTCGGAGTGGGTCCTCGGGACGGAAGTGACTTCTCCATCTCCTCTCTTATTGCGCCCATGCTGACCGGAAGTGTCTTTGTATGCATGTCCGGGAAAGGTGTGAGACTGCGCTCACTTTTCGGTTCCGGTGTTGGGGAGCGAGGCGGAGCCGAGGGTTGTGCAAAGGATTGCCTCCAAGATGTTTCACCTGGCGAGAGTGTTGTTGAAGTGCCTGGGGCCGAAATGGTGTACGCGCCACTTGGATGCTGATACATGTCATGTGTGCCTGGCAGATGCTGACTCGTGGAGTTGCCACCCATTCCCGCAGGTACGAACGGGGAGCTTTCTGGTCGGGTCAAATTATCAAACCCGTCTGGGATGTCCTGAGTCTCCAAGGTAGCCGAGAAATTGCTGAGACCGGGAAAATGGCGGTTATAGGCGGCCGTAACTTCTGTTTCTCCAGGCAGTCTGACGGACGGGTCGCGGAAGGAATGGTTGTATTGCTGTCGAGAGTTTTCCCTTGCAGACTGGCTAGAGTTGAAACTGTTGAAGCTTTTTGGAGACTTTGACCTCGGCGGAGTCTGTATGGGCGAGGCGCGACCCGATGGGGGTGACTCAGGGCGTTCATAAAGGTCAAACAGGGGGGCATGGTGACCAGGAACACTGTGGTAGTTCCGCGCTGCCATTTCGGGATACACACCTCCTCCTACAGGGGCAGTAGATGCGAGGTTAGCTTCAACATGTCTTTTGCTTGAAGTGTTGCTGAAAGCAGGACTCGGCGATCTAGAGCGGCTGCTTTGACGACTGTCCGTTGGAAGAGGGCGGTCTGCAAAACTGGACAATTTCGAATTCATAGGTGAAGGTGATCTCTGTAACGGTGAAGCTCGAGACTGACCACCATCTTCGCGATATGGCGATCCAGGCGACGGGGCCCGATCGGACGGCGGCGAGACACGTCCACTTCCTTCGAAAGTATATGCCTGCTGACCTTGGCTCAATAAACCAGCGTTTGAGAGAGTTCCGGTTCCGGAGCTCTGAGTATCTCGGTGAGCCGACTCATTGTCGGAGAATAGGCGCTGTTTGGGGCTCTTTGACCTGCTGATACCAGGCATCACATGGGGGGTGTTTGCAGGGTCTGCAGGGTAGATGATGTCAGTCCCTACAGACCTTCCGCCCAGTTGACTCGCCGTTAATGGAGAAAAGTGTCCAAAAGTTGAGTCTTTGTTGCTGTAACTCTGAGTTTGAGCATGTTCGAGGAGAGTGCTGTGTCCTACAGGGGAGATAACTCCTGTTGGCGAGATATGACCTGCTGGCGAGACAACTCCTAATGGCGAAACATGGCCTGCAGGGGAGATAACTCCTGATGGCGAGAAATGGCCTGCAGGGGAGATAACTCCTGATGGTGATACATGGCCGACAGGGGGGATAACTCCAGCGGGCGAGATGGGACGGAAGGGACTTACAGCTCCGTGTCCATGGCGGGTATCAAGGGACATGTCTGTAAGAAAAACGACAGAATGTTTAGAACCTTCCAAAATTTCATTCAAGACAAGAATATTTATGTGATAACTAATTCACAAATAATATACCTCAGTCATGGAGCCAAAATAAAGTAATGTCCGAGTAACTTCAGTCATGGAGCCACAATAGAGTAATGTCCGAGTAACTTCAGTCACGGAGCCACAATAGAGTAATGTCCAAGTAACTTCAGTCATGGAGCCACAATACAGTAATGTCCGAGTAACTTCAGTCATGGAGCCACAATAGACTAATGTCCAAGTAACTTCAGTCATGGAGCCACAATAGACTAATGTCCAAGTAACTTCAGTCATGGAGCCACAATAAAGTAATGTCCAAGTAACTTCAGTCATTGAGCCACAATAGAGTAATGTCCGAGTAACTTCAGTCATGGAGCCACAATAGAGTAATGTCCGAGTAACTTCAGTCATGGAGCCACAATAGAGTAATGTCCGAGTAACTTCAGTCATGGAGCCACAATAGAGTAATGTCCGAGTAACTTCAGTCACGGAGCCACAATAGAGTGATGTCCGAGTAACTTCAGTCATGGAGCCACAATAGAGTAATGTCCGAGTAACTTCAGTCATGGAGCCACAATAGAGTAATGTCCGAGTAACTTCAGTCATGGAGCCACAATAGAGTGATATCCGAGTAACTTCAGTCATGGAGCCAAAATAGAGTGATGTCCGAGTAACTTCAGTCATGGAGCCACAATAGAGTAATGTCCGAGTAACTTCAGTCACAGAGCCACAATAGAGTGATGTCCGAGTAACTTCAGTCATGGAGCCACAATAGAGTGATGTCCGAGTAACTTCAGTCATGGAGCCACAATAGAGTGATGTCCGAGTAACTTAAGTCATGGAGCCAAAACAGAGTGATGTCCGAGTAACGTCAGTCACAGAGCCACAATAGAGTAATGTCCGAGTAACTTCAGTCATGGAGCCACAATAGAGTAATGTCCGAGTAACTTCAGTCATGGAGCCACAATAGAGTAATGTCCGAGTAACGTCAGTCATGGAGCCACAATAGAGTAATGTCCGAGTAACTTCAGTCATGGAGCCACAATAGAGTAATGTCCAAGTAACGTCAGTCATGGAGCCACAATAGAGTTATGTCCGAGTAACTTCAGTCATGGAGCCACAATAGAGTAATGTCCTAGTAACTTCAGTCATGGAGCCACAATAGAGTAATGTCCGAGTAACTTCAGTCACGGAGCCACAATAGAGTAATGTCCGAGTAATTTCAGTCACGGAGCCACAATAGAGTAATGTCCGAGTAACTTCAGTCACGGAGCCACAATAGAGTTATGTTCGAGTAACTTCAGTCATGGAGCCACAATAGAGTAATGTCCGAGTAACTTCAGTCATGGAGCCACAATAGAGTCATGTCCGATTAACTTCAGTCACGGAGCCACAATAGAGTAATGTCCAAGTAACGTCAGTCATGGAGCCACAATAGAGTAATGTCCGAGTAACTTCAGTCATGGAGCCACAATAGAGTAATGTCCGAGTAACTTCAGTCACGGAGCCACAATAGAGTAATGTCCAAGTAACGTCAGTCATGGAGCCACAATAGAGTAATGTCCGAGTAACTTCAGTCACGGAGCCACAATAGAGTTATGTCCGAGTAACTTCAGTCATGGAGCCACAATATAGTAATGTCCGAGTAACTTCAGTCACGGAGCCACAATAGAGTAATGTCCGAGTAACTTCAGTCACGGAGCCACAATAGAGTAATGTCCGAGTAACTTCAGTCATGGAGCCACAATAGAGTAATGTCCGAGTAACTTCAGTCACGGAGCCACAATACAGTAATGTCCGAGTAACTTCAGTCACGGAGCCACAATAGAGTAATGTCCGAGTAACTCTTCATTCCTTGAAAAAGTTTCAAGGAATGGAGAGTTACGAATTACCTTAACGTGAGTTAAATTACTCTAAACTAAATGCTTTTTTAACTTCATACATGAAAACTTTAATATGAAATATCAAGTGAAAAACTTAAAGGAAAATGTAACGCTCCATTACAGACAAATAATGAAGCGAGAGAACAATCAATCTAAATAAATTTAGATCAACAGGTTTTATATTTGGTCATACTGTTGATCTAACATTGGCCCGTAAGGCATCAGCCTCTCGGCCAATCAGAAAACTTGCCCTAGCTCGCTGGAAGTTAAAAAACTCAGCAGCGCATCTTTTGAAATGGATGATGTTCGGAGCTTTGTCATTCGGAGCGGATTGCTTGGATGTATTAATAGATTAGATTTTTTCATTTTGATTTAGCGTATTTGCTAGTTGTCGATGACAAATGATAATTGCACGTCGCACAGATACTAACGTGGCGAATAATAATCACAAAGTTAGAGCTTGATAAATGCCAATATCTGCGAAAACCATATATGCAAGGGGAGGTAACTCCTTTTTTATCAAACTCGTTTTTACTAATTTATTTCATTGTCATCCAAATAATGTTTAAAATAGTGATTTTTGTCAATCATAAAACTAAAAATATTTCATACAACCAAAATAAAATCAACCTATTGATATTTTTCTTATCATTATCGAAAACAAGATTTATTTTTCACAATGCACACTGTTATTGAGAACAGGCCATAAGCCATCATATATTTCTTCCGTTCATTCTTTGAAATAGCGACTATGAACTGTTTGTAACGTCGAATTTGATTGATCAAATCGCGAATTCCTTATTTGCATACGAAAGGTCACCGGGACGACCTCTCACACTGGTCAATGTTAGATCAACAGTATGACAAAATAAAAAATCTGTTGATCTAAATTTATTTAGATTGGAGAACAATAGGCTGACGTCACAAGTGTAATTTATCTGTGATAAAACGTGTACGTGACTATCTATTTTGAACAACATTCTGATAAACGTCATTTTGGGTTTGTAAGTTAAAACAATATGTGTCGTTATATGAACCCAGAACATAACTCAATACGCATTTTTATCCTCAAATGTTATGGTTTGCAATAGAAATCAGCCACAATGAAGAGCAACAATCGAAGACACCCGTCCTGAATTGTTAAGAGGCGCAGTAGGAACTTTTTATAATAATATTTTTTAAATTTTGTTTTTCAATATTTATTTGTTTATGCCACATGCATGTACATCTCATTATTCAACCCGATAATGCGTAATCGCAAATTTCAAGTATCAAACAAAACGCCCTAGCGGCCATTTATATGTGAACACCCTTACTCCTTTGTACAGGTAAATTGATTCTCGTAGCTTTACTGAACAGGGTACGAATGGTTATAACTGGAAGGATATATTTTAGAGATCAATCTATTTACCTAATAAACCCTTGCTAACTGCTCCTTTTGTGGAAACGAAATTCAAGGGGATATCTCAATAAGGATACGAATGTTATTAGTAAATGATTTTTACACAATCCAGTTTATTGATTTAGATTCGAAAAGTCGATAAAGAAGTGCACATATTTAAAACGTCAAAAACGACAACATGCAGTGAGAAGTTACGGTACTACGAGCGTGAAAGGACTAGCTACGCCAATAATAAACATTGTTGATTAGACCTACCAATGATAATTTATAAATATGTAGTTAATCTGTCGAAATGTTGAATTTATTGTTATTATATTGTGAAATTTTAAGCAGTACAGCGCTTGTTTCATGTCAGTTTCACAACAATCAAAATGACGGAACACTGACAGATCTCATTCTACTCAATTATGTCCAGAGACGCAGAAGATTGTCAAGTTTCGATATAAAGGGGCAGTAGCACGTTTTTAGAGGAATATAAGGAGATGTCAGGAAAATGAAAATTAATGGTTCCAATTGAAAGACAATGTTTTTAAACTAAATGGAGCAGTACTAATTCAAATATATAACGTAAAGTTTAGCCATGCGACTTCTTTTTCTTACACAAAATGAATTAAAGATGTTCACACAAAATGGCCGCCAATGGATTTTATGTGAATCTTCATGCTTTGTCCTCTGACTATGTATGATTGACTTGTGTAATGAGATTCTTGGCACTGTCAAAATAATACATTTAGCATTACCTTACAATTATCAGTGAAATATTTGAAATATATAATTATCAAAAAACGTGCTAATGCTCCTTTAAATATCATTGAAATATGATACCCTCATGTTATTAATGTACTAAATCAATAAGCATAAAATTTATGATTATCAACATGTGTTGTCAGTACTTATGTAGTAAATAACAACGTTTCTTTAACAAATTCATAAGTTTAAGCGATTCCAGTGTCAGGGCTAAATTACCGCTTAATAACCGCTTTTGCTCTGAATAAGAAATAACAGGGTATTTTATAACCACCGTTATAACTTAGTATTGAACACTTTTTATTGAATCTACTTAACAAAATATTGTAAAATAAAAATATTTCCGAATATACCAAAGTCATCGGTCCATTCTATTGACTCATAAATTATCACCACAAAACAATCAAATCTGAAGACAAGTAAAGAAAATTGAGGTAAGTCCAGTCCAAGACCGAAATTGTGGTCAGGTCAGTAATGCCTTTTTTATTAACAACAAATATTTAAAACAAATACAGTTATCAATCTATTTTCTGGAACTATATGCATGTTCGTTGAATAAAATGTGTTCGTATTTACAGATGTAAGTAATCGGACCTGTTACTGGGCCAATACGGAGTAATATATTAATAACATAATTGATTCGTTCATTCTACAATCAATTACTTATTCCCGTATTTACCAAGCTACAGGTCCTTGGTCAGTTGAATTGAAATTCGAAACCATACATAGAACCACGGACCGTTTACTAAGCCAACACAAAAATTAATTAATTAGTTTATCATAATTTCTTATTTATGCTACCAACGAACCTGCAAACTTTTTCCTGAAGCGGTCGTCGCACCAAGCTATGACAGAGGAGATGAGATTAGCGGTCTGTAGCTCGCTCTGGTCTCTCATCAACCTCAGACACAATCTCAGGTGTTCATTCTCGGCCCGCAGGTGACGTGATTCGAGTCTCTCCTCCACAACTGCCGCACTTCGGGGGGAAACCCTCCCTCCTGACTCCCCCTTCTTACCTCGGGGGGATGTCCGACCCCCGGACACGAGGTCCGAGGCGTGCAGCGTGGAAATATCGTCTCTATACGACATCGCAGCGGGGTGCTGTCTTCTCCATCGCTGTCTCCAGGCTTCTGTTCTGTGACGTCATGAACAGCGTGACACTGTATGTACTGTGACGTCATAAGCACAAGACTTACCGATTTAATTTGGTGCGGGTTTCTGGTAATAATTGAAGTGAAGTTAAAAATCTGATATCGCAATTGATTATGTAGTACATTTAAACACTTTTACACTCATTGGAATTTATTCGTCTTCTTTAGAAGTTCCAGTAATTATTTTCGTTTAGTTTCTAAAAAATGTTCTAGAAAAGCAACTTCTCGATAACGATCTCTGAAAAAAAATCGTACATTTACTATTTATTGTAACATGACTTCGGAAAATACTCGTTTCCGATTGGTTGATTTGAAGGATTTCCCAGTGTTAAATGGCATTGAACACCCGCCAATTGGTATTAGGCGAATCACCGCGAAAGGATACATTATTTGGTCCGCCTCAACATTAAAATGTTCTGATTCTCCCAATATTCGTGCCCGATTCACATTTTACTGTTGTTGTTGTCATTTTCTAACTTGCGCCGTTGGTTTTAAACTAAATTTGCAGGTGTTGAATAACAATGAATCACGGAAATTTTACAAACGCAACTATTGATCTTCTAAATAAACAAAGCATTCTTTAAATAAAAGTACCGAGGGTACAGAAGATCACCTTAAAATGAATGATGTGGTAAAATGGTTTAATTATACATGTAACCATCTTTTATATATAAATTGATTATGGCTGCCATCATGATTTTTTTATCTTTAAAATACTAGTCTTCTTTTGGAAACGACTGGAGCTTGAACAAACATTAATACACGAATGATATAATCATGATAAGTTAACAAGCAGTAGGTTTTTGTATAACTTTTTTGTATATCTATGGCTGAATTGGTGACCATCTTGTACTTTTTAATCTTCAAAATGCTACTTTTATGTGGGCATCCGTATTAATTTCATTATGATATCTTGATTGGTTTAGGTGTATCCATTTAAATGTCATTCATTACTTACAGGATGGTGGCCACTTACATTTGTTTTGTAGTGAATCATTAATATGATTTCAAGATTATTTCACTGATGGTTATGCTGCATGGGATATTGAGAATCCCAAAAGTACAGATTTTTCAAGGAAAATAAATGACTGATTGAGAGAAAAGTCATAAACACAGCAATGCATAAGACACGTTTATTTTGTTCACATAATATTTACATGTCAAGTGACCATGAGATGTCTTTCATTAAAGTATCAATTTATTCAACACTCATACAGTACTATAATGGTAAACATTTTTGCATTGTCAAATCAACAGAGAGATATGACAAATCAAATTTCCTTACTTTTCTTACTAAACCCTTTTACGAGTTTCATCTGCATATTTATTCCGCATCAACTTATCATGTAGATTGCTAAACACAAAGCCTATTGTAGACAAGTTTTGTGTAAGTTGTTATTCTTAGAAAGAACATATCACTGTCATGAGAATACAAGTCCATAACTTTTATTGCATACACATGGGCCATGGCCATATAGCATAATGCTCTACCATATCAATTGGGTCAGGTTGATTATGCAACAGACTAGCAGCTGACACTGTGAGGCTAGCAGCCTGCCTTGGGATGTGTATTAGACAGCATAGTGGAATATCTGAACTCTGGTTGACCCCTTATGTGTGGTATTTAAAGGAATATAAGGAAGATACCATTGTTTAAAATTTAACATGTTTAAATGTGATTTGGTTTTTGCAGCTAGTTGCCATAAAGATTTTAAACAAATTAATCAATTATGTTTGTCTTTCATCTTAATTTTTTTTAGAAACACTTAAAAATATAGAACAACTTGCACGACAATCTTAAATATTCCATATTTAAGATAATATTATGATTAGTAAGTTCAAATTAGAGAATTTATATGGTGCCAGTGATCACTTGATGAAAGCTTAAAATTTAATAATAATGATGTGTCATCTGCAGCTGAAAAGTCAATATGGCTGCTATTGCAGCCATCTTGGATTCTCCAAACTGAAACGTCTACCTTTCTGTGCGGAATCACTATAGGTATAACATACTACAATATAAAAATGATATCTAGATTGGTTTAGGAGAAATACCACTAGTCTTTGTCATGAAATCTAATTGAAAATTCAATATGGCTGACATGGCGGCCATATTGGATTTTCAAAACTTTAACGTCTACCTTTCTGTGCGGAATCACCATAGGTATAACATACTACAATTTCAGAATGATATCTGTATTCGTTTAGAAGGAGTAGTCTTTTTCATGAAATCTAATTGAAAATTCAATATGGCTGTCATGGCGGCCATCTTGGATTCTCAAAACTGAAACGTCTACCTTTCTGTGAGGAATCACCATGGGTATAACATACTACAATTTCAGAATGATATCTGTATTCGTTTAGAAGGAGTAGTCTTTTTCATGAAATCTAATTGAAAATTCAATATGGCTGTCATGGCGGCCATCTTGGATTCTCAAAACTGAAACGTCTACCTTTCTGTGAGGAATCACCATGGGTATAACATACTACAATTTCAGAATGATTTCTGTATTCGTTTAGAAGGAGTAGTCTTTTTCATGAAATCTAATTGAAAATTCAATATGGCTGTCATGGCGGCCATCTTGGATTCTCAAAACTGAAACGTCTACCTTTCTGTGAGGAATCACCATGGGTATAACATACTACAATTTCAGAATGATATCTGTATTCGTTTAGAAGGAGTAGTCTTTTTCATGAAATCTAATTGAAAATTCAATATGGCTGTCATGGCGGCCATCTTGGATTCTCAAAACTGAAACGTCTACCTTTCTGTGAGGAATCACCATGGGTATAACATACTACAATTTCAGAATGATATCTGTATTCGTTTAGAAGGAGTAGTCTTTTTCATGAAATCTAATTGAAAATTCAATATGGCTGTCATGGCGGCCATCTTGGATTCTCAAAACTGAAACGTCTACCTTTCTGTGGGGAATCACCATGGGTATAACATACTACAATTTCAGAATGATATCTGAATTCACTAAGGAGGAGTAGTCTTTTTCGTGAAAGTTTACGGACGGACAGACAGACGGACGACGGACGAAGCGCCATGACATAAGCTCACATTTACTTTGTAAAGGTGAGCTAAAAAATGTATTTCAACACCTGCTTTCTCAATTACTACCGTGAAACAAATTATTCAATTTGATATTAGGGGGATATGCATCCCCTTTGTACCAAAAGTTTGTCTTAGGTAAACCCACTTCTTCTTCCACTATATACATGTCATTGTCACGCTAAGTGCCTCATATCGCGATAAATATTCAGCCAATGACGTCCATTCGAGCATGGTTTGCAGTACCTGAGTGAGAGGACGGTTGAGTTCATGATACTTTGCTAAAGACTCGTTTCATTGCCATATTTTATTGGGTTGAAAAGGTGTTTTCAAATAGTTTGGAGTACTAAGAAGGGCAATATTGGAAAAGACAACTTCAAACATACACATTTCCCTTTAATTTAACACATATCCAGTTTCTTTCCTTTGCATCCATGCAAAGGGTTCTATTGTTGCTCTTAAGCCAGCCATCTACTAATTTTCAACTATCTGTGCCATTGATAAATGAAACTGATAAGGGTAAAGGAAGCCATAATCCCTATTGTCACAACAGGACAATAAACGAACACGTTAATGGATGGTTAACCGTATGCTTGCTTTATTACATTTATCATGTAAAATTTAAAATTAGCCTCGTTTGAAATATAAATTTGTTCTAGAAATTTAGCGTAAATTGTTTCACTGTATTCATTAGTTTTACAAGTTATGTTGTAAAGGGCATAAGAAATATATTACGGGACCGTTGGGATATTTCATCTTTTGATAACTATTGTTTTGGTTTGCTAAATCTTTGTTTTTGTCTTTTAGATACACGTCTCTGTCAGACATGTAATGTTTTGATGATTAATAGTTGATGATACACTAGATAAAGCACAAAGAAAACAAGCAGCTGACATGGTCGAGCTATATCCCCCGCAAATTGCACAATATGTATAGGTTTTCCTTATCATATTTCTGATTAATTTTTGTCGCACAAAATAACAAAAAAATTCCAGGATATGAAAGAAACTATTCTAAAAAAAAAACTAAATCATACCAACTTTATGTTCACTGTTGGCCATAATTCGAGTTAACTGACAAAATTAAAATCAAACGAATGAATTTATGTATTATGTATTTGGATCTTCAAGATCCAATTTTATCATATTTAAACAAATATATTTTCAAAACTGTTCTTCATGACACACCAACATATGATTTTGTATCTCCATAACAAATTTGATTAAAATGTGATGATTAGTTTAGTTGTGAGATAGACAGGACTTACTAACAGATTTCCAACAGAGTCCTCATTTTTTGCCTAAAAAGGCAAAATTTTATAAAAACATTTTCAAAATTGTTCTCCATGACACACCTTCATATGATTATGTATCTCCTTATCAAATTTTATCAATATGTGATGATTAGTTTAGAAGTTATGAGCCGGACAGGACATGTAACAGTTTTCCAACAGAGTCCTCATTTTTTGCCAAAAAAGGCATAATTTTATTAAAATATTTTCAAAATTGTTCTTCATGACACACCTTCAGATGCTTATGTATCTTCATATCAAATTTTATCAATATGTGATGATTAGTTTAGAAGTTATGAGCCGGACAGGACTTGTAACAGTTTTCCAACAGAGTCCTCATTTTTTGCCAAAAAAGGCAAAATTTTATAAAAATATTTTCAAAATTGTTCTTCATGACACACCTTCATATGATTACATATCTCCATATCAAATTTAATCAATATGTGATGATTAGTTTAGAAGTTATGAGCCGGACAGGACTTGTAACAGTTTTCCAACAGAGTCCTCATTTTTTGCCAAAAAAGGCAAAATTTTATAAAAATATTTTCAAAATTGTTCTTCATGACACACCTACAGATGATTATGTATCTTCATATCAAATTTTATCAATATGTGATGATGAGTTTAGAAGTTGTGAGCCGGACGGGTCAAATTTGATCAATATGTGATGATTAGTTGAGAAGTTATGAGCCGGACAGGACTTGTAACAGTTTTCCAACAGAGTCCTCATTTTTTGCCAAAAAAGGCAAAATTTTATAAAAATATTTTCAAAATTGTTCTTCATGACACACCTACAGATGATTATGTATCTTCATATCAAATTTTATCAATATGTGATGATGAGTTCAGAAGTTGTGAGCCGGACGGGACTTGTAACAGATTTCTTACAAAATTTACCACTTTTCTCCAAAATCCTAATATTTTATATAGATTTTCAGAAAATTGTTTCTCATGACACATTATTACATGTTTCTTCATGTCCATGACGAATTTGAATTGAAATGGTTGATTAGTTAGAAAGTTATGAGCCGGACACAAAGTGTAACGGACGGACGGACGGTACCCATTTTAATACCCCCCGCAACTTCGTTGTTGCGGGGGATAACAAAGACAAATTTGTTAGATTCTTATATATATATTAATTTATTCATAATATATACACACACCTGTTCCATATATACACATATAATATTTTTATTCTTAAAGGCACCACTCGATCGGTTTTCATCCGCCATTTTGAAAGGTTAGCATTTCGAGAAAACAAATGTGCTGTAATATACTTAGTCATAAACAAAATTAAGAACTCACTACTTGATTCATAGATGAGAAGCATATTTACAAATAATTAATAATAAAAGTTATCAGTTACGATAGCATTTTTTCGTAGTAATGCATTCCACAAATCGTAGCTTCGATGATTGGCTTCGATGATTGGCTTCATTTCACAATGTTTTTATTATTTGAGCGATACACTCTATTTTTGTCAAATTGTTAAATCTTGAACAACTAAAGTAACCTCACAATCATATTTGAAATTAAATGTAAAATTATCATGTAAAAATCATAAATAATTGTAAACAGGAAAGTTCTCCTGAATTGCGTTTCCGCAAAAAATACCCCGCTCGAATGGTCCCTTTAAAACAATTATCCTTCACCAACCACAATCACAAGACAGCAGAATGAGTTAAGATTGATGAATTCTTCTTCAATCTAGTGGAAACTAGCTAAATCTGATACATTCAAACTTGGTCATTACATCTAGGAAATAAGTGAAGTGAAAAAAACCCAAAAAGTTCAATAAAATGATGGCCAAGAATCTGTTAAATACATTCAGTGATCAGTTCTTTGAATTGCATTTAGAAGTTGGAAAAACTGAAAGGTCTATGGATTACAACTTCTGTATTCTCAGACTAAAAAAGTTGTAATCCAAAGAACATGTACTTACCGCATCATTTCTTCAGCGAATTGGCTACTGTCACAATCTGTTCATATGCCATCATATCTTTCATGTGACAAAAGAAAAAAACATTCCATTTCCTACAATGACAAATATGGTCATACAAAAACACTGAAGGAGGCAAGTTTAAACTGATAGTTATTTTCATCTTGGAAAATTCCCTAATGTGAGCATTTAGGGAAGTATCATATCTAACCTAGTTTGAACTAGATTCAGCAGTCTTAACTTTTAAACTTGTTACACTAGATTACTCTTGTAACTTTGAAATATACAAATAAGTTGTAAACATATGTAATGTTTGTAAAAGGATATTAACTTCGACACCTAATTATTTACATTGTCACATCTTCACAATCCATGCCCCAAATGAAAGGGAAAGATATGCATTTAAAATTTAACCACACAAATATACAAATATTTTAGTATAAGAAAACTTACTACATATAGATATCATAAAATACCTCAAATGCCAATGAAAGATTTATCTGTTTATATATCCACAGGGAATTGTACTGTCTTAAAAGAGCTTAGAAAATATTCGAAATTAATGATAAATGCTTATTATTTTTACATTCATCATCGATTCAAGCTGTTTTTACAACTTTTTTGACAATAAGACCACTGTGTAAATATCAAGCCCCTTTACCATAAGCAGTATACACAAAATGTCATATTGTGAAAATAACGTCAACACCTCTTCTACCCAAAATTCATAAATGAAACACATTTTTGGACATTTTATCGAGAAACTAGTGAAAATGAGCCTAGGATTATGAAAGTGGATGAACGTCATATTTCAAGGAATGTACATAATTGACATTTTTTACAAATGAGGTATATACAAAAATATTCTGTTCATGATTGCATACATCAACTTGAATATTTGTATTTGATAAAGCGGTGAAATTCATTTTAAAACAAGATGTGTTTGTTAAACAATGATGCCTCCGGATAACAGTAAATTGTAAATGTATATTTTTTTGTGTCAATTTCTGAAACATCAAAGGTCTATCTATATCCAATCATAAGATATTGACATGGTTTAAGTTTTCAAAAACCTGTTGCTGTGCCAAGGTCAAGGTCCAAAGGTCACAAAGTATGACCTCATCTGAAAGGTCTTAACATGATAGATGCAAATGTGAAATATCAAAGCATTAAGGTCTATCTCTACCCAATCACAAGTTATCAGAAAGTTAAAAGGTATTTGTTACAAACCGTCTGACAGACAGACAGGGTGAAACTACATATCCCAGAATCTGTTTCTGGGTATAAAAACACTCAATATCACATCTCACATTGTTGGGTAATAAAATTATTCATTAACATAAATCATTCAGCTACCCATGGTTCGTTAGGTCCAATGTAGTTCCTTTGTATGTGTACATATGAAATCATATGTAAAATACAGTAAACAAAATGGAAGATTAATGGAATTCAAGCCCGATGAATGGATTGTCACTTAGCAGTGGTTCACAAGGTCCAAATGAAATGACCCTCACATGAAACAAACATGAACAAACATAACATATATATCTATACAGTTATCTAATAATAAAGTACCAATTTTTGGAACAGGGTATTTTTTGTATTAGATAACTGTAGATAACTAACTTACTCTCACACAACTAGTCATTATGATGCATCCATACAGAGACGTTCAAAAGCTGTGATGTGCCTATCTTTTATTCATCTGGACCGAGATTTAAACACTATTATATAACTTTTACTCCTCAAAGCACAGGTTAAGTCAAGGTCATGAATAGCAGATGTGACATGAATATCTTAGTGCATAGACAGTCATGGGTGCTCTATACTATACAATTTGACTGATATACAATTTGATTACATCTTAGTACAAAGATGTTGATGGGTCCTATACATTACATTACATCTTACTACAAAGAGGGTGCTGTGGGGTAAACATTGTGTGCAGCATGTTACATAACATCTTAGTACAAAGATCATGGTACAGAAATAGGTTTGTGAGATTTATAATACAGATATAGTTATGTGTGCAGTTCAATCTTATCATATAGAAGTTTCTATTCTTTTTACTTCATTTTTCAGATTACCAGTAAATCTTTTAACCAATGAATTCAAATAATTCAAACACTTTCTCAACATTATTCATACAATGATCATAACTATAGAATGTATACATATGTTCATTGAACTCAGTAACAGTACCATTGTAACACAGACAATACTGAAGTAACAAGAAAATGAGAAGAACTGGCTAAACATAAGAAACATGAGAGAATGAGAAAACGACAACCTCCCGCTGTGATTTTGGCTCATTTCACAGGGTTTCACATACAGTACATGGTCAGTTAAAACTGAGAAAGTTGAGTCTGGTAAAGACATGATTCAAACATTTAAATGTAAGCAGTCAGGGCTTGATGTAGCGTATCTGTACAATTGTTTGATGAAAAGTAAAAGCATTGCACATAATCCAAGAGACCTAAGAAGCTGAAATCAATGGACAGGTTTTCAAATACTTATATGTTACAGAAGGCAATGAAAGAATCCCATGAACAGAGATCAGTCAGATATCACTCATATCAACTCAAATTATCCTCACTCCTAGTCTAGAGATCACATCCCAAATATCACATACCATATTTCCTCGAACAGACGCCCCTGGCATATATTTTTCAGACCCCCTTTACCCCTGGCGTGTTATCGAGACCAAACGTCTATTCGAGGCCGGCGTCTATTTATTTTTTAGTAGAAAACATATGTGTATAGATGGTGTACAGGGAGAATACTTCATTTCAATTTAAGGAGGATTAATTTATCAACTTATATTAACAGGTGTTTATTCGAGACCCGGCGTCTATTCGAGACCCAGCATGTATTTACTTAAAACATCCATACCACCGGCCTCTATTCGGGGCCCGGCATTTATTCGAGGAAAATCGGTACACTTCTGAAACCGCCTCAAACCCTTTCCTATACAAAAGGCATCAAAATCTCTTATTGGACTAATAATTCAACTCAATGCAATTTCCTATTGTAAGATATTCAGAAAACTACATCAGCATTGAGATATTTATCTGACAAGCAACAACATGGTAAGTGATCAGTGGCAATATGCTGCTACCTCTTGTGGATATTTCAAAGAATAAGGCTGCAGTTTCCCCTGAGTAACAATCAAAAAAATCTCAATGGTTCCTTGCATTTGGACAGTCTAAGATCCAGTCAAAGGTGCTGCCTCTCTCTCACATAGTGTAATAACATGGTTGATTTACTAAACAGCAATATCTTCAATGGGAGAGTAATAAAAGATGTTTCACAACTGAGTAGACTGGATTCTGACATCAGAGAACAAGCACACATAGATATAAGATAGACATCAGTTGAGATAGGGATGTCATGAAACACCGATGCATTGTCGTGGTACAGTTCATGTTATGATACATAATAGTTACAGTGTATCGTGATACAAATTTTGGTGAATATCGTTCCATCTTTTTGTGAATATAAAATCAAGAAATCCAGAGTTTGTCAAAATCCTTGTTAAGATAGCCTTCATTTTCATGTTTGAATTGGAAAAAATAGGATATATATGACTTTTATATAAAGAAGAATTTGTGTTTAAATGTTGATTACTCAAATAATTATACATCAGAAACATAAGATTTAGATCAGTTAATCTGTATCTCACCACAATAATGCCGCATTTATTATATCCCGATATGTATCGTACCGTACAGTTTATGATACAATACACAATACAGTTACAGTGTATCGTGATACAAATTTTGGTTTCATCTTTTTGTGAATATAAAATCAAGAAATCCAGAGTTTGTCAAAATCCTTGTAAAGATAGCTTTTCTTTTCATGTTTAAGTTGGAAAAAAAAGGATATATGACTTTTATATAAAGAAGACGTTGTGTTTAAATGTTGAGTACTCAACGCATTGATTTTATCGCGATATGTATCGTACCATGACCTAAGTATCGTGATTAGTATCCTTTTGGGAGGGACTTGTATCGTGACATCCCTAGTTTAAGATGTAGTAACTGTGAGATATAGCTGTCTTGTTCTACAGGACAACTCGGAAGAAATGGTTTGAGTATCCTTGAAATATAGCTTTCCATAACATAACACACTTTGGAAGATACAATTTGAATAACCGTGTAATATAGCTCTCTAGTAACAGAGGATACCTGGGAAGACAAGAGTTAGTAACCTCCGTGGGGGAGAAGAGATCCTGCTAGCTCTTGTCCCGTTGAACCTTGTGGAAGAGCGTAGTTGTCTCCCCTGATTCCCCGGAGTCGCTCTCAGACTCTTCATTATCTGGTCCATGGAAGACAAATTTGCGGATTCTCTTCTTGAGGTCCTCGCTGGAATGGTCGTCATGGCGACGCTGCCTGCGAGTGTTGAGGTAGGACGAGAGGAGGACGATGTTGAGGACGATGCTGATTGCTGACACCACGCCAAGGACCACGGAACTCGTCACACACAATCTGAGGACGGTCATTGGCAAATCAAACTCCTTTTACTCCATTACCTACAGAGGTGGATGTTCAGGGGATTCATTCCTTCCCTCTTAAACCCCCTTTCAAAATTTAAAAACAAATCATCAGTAAAAGAATTGACCCCCATTCGTCACAAACAATCTGCAGATGGTCAGTGGCAAATCAAGTAGGATATACACTCTTCTTTAAGGGGTTCAGGGTGTTTAACCCACATCCTAAACAACCCCTCTTTCAGAATTAAAATCAGATCATCAATAAAAATTAAAATTTTTCTCAAACCAAAGAAGATACGAGAGGAAATATGATTATAATCAAGGTTATTTTTATGCATTATTATTTTAGTACATCAATGTATTAGGACTCACCTATATTGATCTGCTTCGTCTGGGACCAGTTTCTCTGCTTGGATTATCTCCCTTGCTATACATGTGCCAGCTGCAAAAATTTATAAAAAAAATATATTATTTACCAAAATAGGAGTTGTTAAATGAACATTATTAGAAATCTTCCGAAAAAGGTAGAAGTAGATTTTGACTAAATTAAAATTGCCTTCCGTGTAGCCAAATAGTCATAACAGTACTTGAGATTTTCTTCAGGTAGTGTGTGAAAAGAAAATAGGGAAAGGACATATAAAGTTTGATTATTATTTCTGATAATAATAACATACAACACTGAAATCAAGGCTACAAATTATTTCTCAGCTATAAGCAGATCATTCTTAAGGTCGGTTTCTTCAACTTGCTTGTTAATTAATTCTTTCAATCTTCCATTACAAAATTAGCATATGGTACCGTCCCGTAAGTTTGACACAAAATGTTCTAACGTAACAAAAGATTTATAGCTCAGCATTAATGGTTTGAAAAAAGTTTGGTAAGGACAAAAAAAATTAAAACCAACCTTAAAATTAACAAACAAAGAAAATAGTTTACAGGTTTGCTGGTCTTACCTAGCTGGTAGTCGTTGTGTAGATCAGAGCCAGAGTTCAAGTTTGAGTGTGAGGGTAGACTAGAGTTGCAGGACCCGGTGACTGGATCACACAGACAGAAGGATCCGCAGTCACACAGACTCCTGCAGTTGGACCCGTAGTAGCCGTATGGGCACACTGGAAATAGCGTATTGTTGTTTAGGAACGATTGATGAATAACGAGTAAATTATGGATCAACAATGGAAGATCTAAAATCAATAGATGAATAATGATGCATGGTGATAATGGTGATGAAGATGATTGATGGTGGTTACTTTATCAAAATCATATTAATAATGATGATGATAATGATAAAATATTAACTGAACAGAAATATTGAATCTTCTACACTAGGTCTGACCGCACCCCTGTACCTCGGGTGTTTAATACCAGTTAGGTGCAGCCAAAATCCAGTTTTTAGCAGACCAATCACATCATCTCGCTTATAACACTGTTGGCGCCATCATGTTCAAAGCATCGTAAACAGGAGTTACTTGCCCCTAGCTTGATATCGAAGGCGGATGGCGGCTTGTGATTGGTTAGCAGATAAAGAACATGTGACTTCATGGGCTGCCGTCTAACTCAGTGGAGAGGATACATATCTAAGTAACATGTTTGATTGAAATTGATTCCAATAGAGTTAATATTTTAAAACTTTTATTCCTCGGAACTAGGCAGACTTTAATCAGACTGAATTTATACTGATTGCAGAGTCATGGTCATTTTTTGCAAAAACGATCATGAAAATCGTGAATAACAGTAGCTGTACAACCCATTTCAAAATCCACGTATCCACAACTGAGTATTACTTCTACAAATCATTGAGGAATGTCCTGCAGAAATCATGTACCTACCACTCTGACAGTACTGCCCTGAGAATCCTGGTGGGCAGTCACATCGTCCTGACACCGGGTCACATCGAGCCTTGTTCTGGCAACAGCAACGCTCGGAGCAGTTGGCCCCGTACTCACCCTCGTCGCAGGGAGCTGAGCAGTTGTCTCCCTTGTAGCCGTTCTCACACTTACAGCCGCCTGTGGGGGGAGCATAGAAGTGGGAGGTGAGATGTCTGAGAGATAAGTATCTCAGTCAGCGTGAAAGTCAACACAATTGGCTACAAAACATACCCTATTATCCATCGGACACAAGACGTAATATTGCTAAAATGCTAGTTACTCCATACTATTCATCTGGCATCTAGCAATGCCTCTTGTGGATATCATAGTGAATGGTGATTGAGAGTCTAGCAACATAAGATATATCATCTAAAAATATAGCACTCCATTTGGTTAACTTGAATCACGCTTTCATGATTCTTTATCGGATGGATCAGCTATTGCTGTTACACAAGATAATACGGACTTGATTAACATAGAGATATAAGACTTTTTGCCTGGAGATTACCATAGATGTGAAACCCACTCCTGTAAGTTTAACTGTTTATCAGATTCAAATTCAATTTCAAAGAATTTCACATCATTACTCATATACTCACCCAGTGCTTCACCCCTGTCCAAATTACTAGTTATCTATCTCTTATCAACCATAGTCTCACCTGAAGTACAAGTGCCATGCCCCGAGCACTCCCCAGGACAGCTGAGAGTGTCACACTTCTCCCCACTCCAGAAGCCGGAACATTCGCAGTCTCCGTCTCGACATTCCCCGTGTCCTGAACAGTCTCTCGGGACACACTCCCTCTCATGGACACACAGGATGGTAGACACCTCACGCTCACAGTTGAAGATCTTGTCCTCACTGAAATACAAACATCACCAGTCTAACAGAATTCCGAGGAATAAGCATTCAAAATATTAACTCCAAAAGGATATGAGAACCTTTTCACTAGATCTGAATGCAGCCCCATAAATCGCATTATTTTTTAACAGTTGAGTGCAGACAAATCATCTCGTTAGTGGACTAATCATATCATTGTGAGAAGTTTATGTTGAAAGCATGGTTGACTTAGTTACAAGTTACTTGCTACCAGCTACTGATTAGGTTTTAGCTGGAAAGTTGTGATATGGGAGCTGAACTTTTATGTAACATGTGACCTACAGGGGGTAGTGAAGAGGAAAGCCCTGATGGACCAAGTTTGTTTCTTGATATACAGTAAAACACGGATATAGCGAACACGGATATAGCGAACACTCGGATATAGCGAACAAATTTTCAAGTCCCGTCCCTATATAATATCATTAAAATTATATGCGTATAGCGAACACCGGATATAGCGAACTAAATTCTTTGGTCCCTTGGAGTTCGTTGTATCAGAGTTCTACTGTAGTAAACATTAGAACATTAGAACTCATTTTATAACAAAGAAACGCAAGGTTTCATGGAACTCAACTTTCCGGAGTTTTTGATACAGAAATGTTTTGAGGAACCCAAATATTTATGTTATGGGTCTTTGGTGAGAAGGTATTTTCTGAAACAAATATCCAATTTTTCTAAATGAAAGCCACATTTCAGTATGATTTTCAAGAAAAGATTCTAAAACATAACCATATAACAATATAATCATAGGAAAATCTTTATCATATTTATCAAGTGTGAATTCTTTTTTTTAATCACCCCCATAACAGAAAATGTGCTCCCATAATAAGTCGTCAGGACTCTCATTTTGATTGACTACATTTTACTTCCCAGGAAAAATATGCTGAGTTAGAGGATAGAACCTACATACCACCGATCTGAGGGACGACTGACGAGGGTGTGGTTGAGAAGTAAGGTTGCAGATCCGCCGCCATCAAGGTTGATTGCATTTACAAAGCCGAGATCAATCAAAATTTTGGCCATCTCGTACAGA
The DNA here is from genome assembly GCA_916613615.1 of Steromphala cineraria. Taxonomy (NCBI): domain Eukaryota; kingdom Metazoa; phylum Mollusca; class Gastropoda; order Trochida; family Trochidae; genus Steromphala; species Steromphala cineraria. The sequence goes on from OU744730.1 coordinate 13,514,277, forward strand.
TTCACACTATGAACAAGAAAACAAATTTGACATTTGAAAGATTGGTACTTAAAAAAAAAAATGAAGTGTTATTTATTTCCTTAAATTCCATTTGTGTAAATCAATTGAAGTGTTATTTATTTCTTTTAATTGCATTTGTGTAAATCATTTGGAAGAAACATGTTGACAACTTATTCACCTGATAAATACTAAACACATATTTTGAAAGAACGTAACTTACAAAAGACCATGAAGTGTTGCTTATTTCAATTTCACTCCACTTTTTGAATATCGAAGAAATTAGTTGACAAATTATTCATCATATGCATAAACAAAAATTATTTATTATTCTGTTAGTTACTATTTGAGTTATGTAACACATAACACTCAAGGTGAATATTTAATGGTAAAACAGGAAAATCATGCTCAAAAAGGCAAAATTGGTTTAAAAAACGGAAACAACATTGCACAGACGCGGTTCACTTATGACAACCCAGTGATAACTCTACAAATATAACCTGCTGAGTCCAGGGAAGTGAAACCACAACCTAAATGAGTACCTAATTGATCAAACAAACAAAAACCTGCATCCTAGGAACTCACAGTTTATTATGACTTATTTTAAATTTTACGAGTATTTGATGCTGGTAAATTTATTACCGGTACTGCTTAAAACATTTTTGAAGATGTCAATACAACTCACCCAATCTGATCAGTCTTGCCATCAAACTCTGCTATGAGGATGCGGCCATCTTTATCATGTCCAACAGCAGTCCTTGCAGACTGGACATCGGCAAATCTCTGTAATGTTCCTGGAAACAATTCAAAGATTTGCCATTTGCAAAGATTGAGACCTGAAAAGTTTTGGTTCTATATCAAAATCTATTTAGATTAATTTTTCTCTTCTGAACTGGTTAACTATCTGAAAAATTAGACAAATCAACCAAAAGGAATGGAGTATCCGACCATGGCAAGGTCGAATTGAACTTACCTGTTTCCTCTGTATCTGAACACTCGATCTTGATGCTCTCGTCAACGTACACCTCGCCCTCTCGTACCACCCACAGGACGCCGCCCACAAGCTGTCGAAAGTGCTGGATCAGCAGATCTAACTCAGACAGGTACCTGCAGTGATAAGTATCTTTACCTTGGAATACGATAATATCGTGGTTCCTACTTCTCAGATGATGAGGGCAAAGATCACTTTTTTATTTTGATGTCACGTCATAAAAAATGCTTTGCATCGCCTATGAAGTTGCATTTCAAATGCCTGCTGTGTAAGCCTACCATGTTTGCCTGGTGCTACACTCAGTCTAAGTAAACCTAGCATCAATATTATCTGTTTCACTCCTATACTGAGTCTAGCAAGGCCTAATCGAGGGTCGCGTCAGCCGACCTTTCTGCGACCTATGACCCTCCAACGTTATACGTGCGAAGGCTGGCTATTGTGGCTTGGTAAGATGAGTTCTGATTGGACTCATTCCTGGCTGACGCGACCCTCTTCTAGGCCTTCTTAGACTCAGTAAAGGAGTGAAACGGATAATATTGAGGCTAGGTTTACTTAAACTGGTGCTACACTGTGCCTGAACAGAAAGAGTGAGTGAGTGGGTGAGTGAGTTGGGTTTTAATGTGTTGTCAGCAATATTTTAGCTATTTAACAGTGGATTTTGCCATTTAAAAGAGTCTGAAAGTAGACATATCAGGATGAAAGGATGAGGGAAAAGACTGAAATAAAGACATTGTGTGAACAAAAAGAAATTCCATATTTACTTTGTAATGAAGGCGATAAAGAATTATCATCAAAATCAGATAGATAGATATACATGATATACAAACCATAAGAGAGGCACAACACCTACCCAACATAAAGATATCCATCTTCAGTCACCCCGAAGTGAGCGTTCATCACCCCTCCAGAGTCTTGTACGAACCTCCCGTCTGAATAGATGTTGCCTAGCAACAAGCGAAATACCAAAACAGTGATTGGGAAAGGCAGATACCATTGCCAATTTTTCACATTGGGTGAAAAATGACCCATTTAAGTTCACCATTGATAAAAAGGCATTGGCCAATTTAAAATTCAGAATTATTCTTAAAAACATGAAAATGACCAATTGTCAACAATGTACTTCTAAATGTCTGCAAAATGTTGACATATGTCACATCTTATGCCCAAAAAATAAATATTGTGTTTCACATCACCGCCAAAAAAGTTTTGGGTAGGGAGGGAAAAGATTTATTTTACATTTTCTGTTTTGCAATTAACCTTTTTCCATATTCTTATACAATAGATGTTTCTGTATACTTTTCTATGTTATTGAAATGGGTAATTAATTATAAAAATATTTGATACGTTTTTGTGAAAGTTAAACAAGTTTGCCTTGATATGTCATTTCTAACAAACATAATTAGTTTTATAAAGTAAATTAAAAACATTTGGATCATAATTTTCCTGACAAGGTTTTAATCAAAAAACGAGATTACAATTGTATCAGTTTTAGTAGGAGTACACCATAATGACAGTTTCCATGGCGACAAGTGAAATCAAATACTCAGAAATGTAACAACTGTTGAGTGTCACAGCTGTTACGACAACTGACATTCTCCACAACTGCCACAGTGTTTATCTATTTATGATAAACCAAACACCATAATTATCACCACAGACCTCCAAAATATTTAAAACATTTTTAAAGAAGTCCATGTGGGCCCTTTGACAAAAGGTTCTTTCTTGATTTAAGTGATCAAAAAATTACTTCAGTTATGTAACATGAACACAAGGAAAATGTTACCCAAATGAAATAATTCTTGATTTTCATCTTTTCTTTTAAAATACACAGAGGTTTAGACTGCAGTGTTGTTTTAAGTGGTTAGTTAAGGGGGTCATTTGGGCCTTTTCTGAGCTATTATTTAAGCGAGGTCAAAGGTAAAATTTGGTAAGTTTGTGATCAGGGACATAGAGATTTTTTAAATCCCTAAGGGGCAAGAATCGTTATCACCTGTTTTCATATTCATCCTTACCTAGACAATGCCCACTTGTTGTGTTAAAGAAACCAGCATTGGACGCCAGGATACAATTCTTCTGCTTGGCGCTGTCCCGAACCGTGGCACGAGTTCCATTACCACTACAACCCCCGTCTTCTTTTGGCTCCAACACAGAAAATGTTCTTCTTGGATCATTCACAGTTTGTAGCAGTAAAGTTACAGTCCGCTTGTTGTAGTAATATTCTCCGAATTCTTTCAGCTGATGTTGGGAATGCACTAATGGAAGTGACACATTACTTTCAAATGCCTTGTGTTTCGAGTGAGTCACATTTCCATATTTCACATGTTGACAGTCACGGACCTCTCGATGAGTTCGATGTTTTGGTCCATGATGGGATATGTAGGGCACCAAGAGGTCAAGGTCATGAATAGATTTGCCATCACATCTGTACAGAGAAGACTTTATATTGAAGCAAGCAAACTAAAACTAACAATTATTTCACATGTAGATGAATGAATATTCTTGAGAATTATCAAATTGATGCATGCAAATTCTACTCAACATGTCAAATATGATGTAATGATGCTCATAAAATTGAGATCCCAATAATTAATAGTTACCCAGTACCTGGTAAATTGTTATATTCTAAGGGTGCAACAAATCACGATATTGTTTACATCCTGATGCTGAGTTTATATATATATATATATTGAAATGATAAGTCAGAAGTAGAATGAATCCATTTTATTGGCTAGTACTTTCAGCTTAATTTAGGGGCATCTTCAGGCCATATACAAATAATAATATTAAGGGTGCAACGATACACCGATACACCGGTGCATCGCGATTATATGGCCGACGATACGATACACGATACGTTTTGCCTCTGAATCGATACACTACGATATGACCTACGGTGGAATTAAACTTCTTAATTTTAATTTTTTACCCTGTCAGTGTCAACAGTGTTTATTAAATTATTATAGACAAATAAAGTAAATGTTCTTTTAATACTTCACTATCCTGTGAAATACGTATCGAGATACGTATTGTATCGTACCCCAAATATCTAGATACGTATCGTATCACGACCCTCCTGTGTGGTTGCACCCCTAAATAATATATATATATTACAAATTGGTTCAAAGGTTAACCTCACTCTGTTTTAGTTTTTTGTTATCAATCAAAACGAAATGAATTAATGCATAAATCATCAACTTCTCACACAAAGAACCTAGCTTATATCATATCATTCACAATAAAACTCAGTAAGGTTACTCTCCATCAGTTTTGTATCCAAGCAACAGTTATTATTCTATCATTTAAATTTCTTTATCACTGAACATGAATTTCATTTGATAAGTCATTGTGTTAAATCAACTTCAGTTAAAATGAATTATTTAGCAACTGAATTAGACCTCGGCTAAAATACACTTCATAATGTATTCTCAAATTATTTTTTCAATAACAAATACATGAAAGTGAAACAGATGTCAGGATATGTGATATAGTTTCAATAACTAAACTTTTATTTTATTTAACGAGTGTGTCACCAGAAAGCTCTAAATAGTGATAAAAATTCTGTAAGAGGTTTACTTCTAGAGATTCTTTATAATATAATATTAAGCTAATGTACATCAGCTGATCATATGATCTTGTTGTTCACTCTTGAGTGACACATCACCGAATCAGCTGCCATCGCTGTTTTCGAAAATGTCAATACCTGTTAAGGTTATCACGTGACCAGAAGATGGTCAGGATGAAACCCCAAAAGGTTGGCTTCATTCCCATACATCAGGACTACGCATATATCCAACTCAACAGTCTCGTGTTATCTTCATTTGGCGTCTTCTGCTGAAGATCTTCTGTGTGGGAGGCGGAAATAGTACGGTTTATATAGATTTGTAATTTAGTAAAAACGAACAAGGAATTATAGCAACTAAAACGAAAAATGAATATGAGCTATTTTTCGTGTTAATCAAAATCTGAGCGAATGAGATAAACTTGAATGAGATAAAATTAAAGTTTAATTTAAATATTGACCAGTGTGTTGTTAGTCACCTTTAGTATCCTTAAAATTTAAGTTCATCCGGAACTTTGTCGTAAATTTATCACAAAAAATAGACAAAGTCATACACAAATTCATTTACGTTGTATTAAGACTTTAATGGGCGAGATGTTGCTGAAGCAGAATAAATATATACATTGAATGTTTGGCTTTAATATTTTGGAAAGCTTTCAAAAACGAGTAAAATATGACATTGCATTACTGTAGTTGATATGTATCTGAAAAATATTAATCATTTAAATTATATAGTTAAAGTTGTATTGATTTTTATTCAGTTTCCCCCCAAACCTGCTTTGTAGATTATAAGATTGGAAAAGACTTCAGTCATTTATTATTTTGTATAATCTTTGTAAAAAAACGTTCCGCCTTTTGTTCAAACTGTCTCCTGTGATTTGAAGCAGCTGTAAAATATTTCAAATATTGCGAATGTCCTTCAAAACAAGCTTATCGCTTGGAAATCGATCATAGGAGCAAACAGAGTCGGCTAATCTCGTGTAAACGTTTGAAGAAAGTATATAAAGTTGCAATCCTCTATAATTATTTTCAATAACTCGATCATATTCTTTACGTTGAATGTTTTAAAAGTTTAGAAATCATTTGGTATAAGTAGGCCTACATCATAAACCTTCTTATACAGAAGGTAAATAATGCGTTTTGAGGATGTCTAAAGTATATCGTAATAATATTCTACACATGAAGTGATGCTTTACTCAAAGTTTTAAGTGATTTAGTTTCATGTTTTAATAATACATATAGATTTTATTGTTTTCTGAATTTATCTTACTGATTATTTTTCTCTGTGTTGATAGATACATTAAAGAAATAACTATTTTTTGGATAACAATAGTCGCACAAAAGGGAGCAAATATCTGCTATTTGGCCATGGAATCTAACTCTTGCTGCAGACTAGGCCTTGCTTCAGGGCACGCCCCTGCATATAAAGGTAAACGAATCATATTATATGAGAAATTAAAATGAAATTTCAGTCCGCTAGAAACGCACTCTCATTCAAATGAGATTGAAACTTATCACTCGTACCTGGCAGCGATTCTAGTAAACGCAGTGAGATACAAGTTATATGTTTAGATATCTGATTTGAATGAGATTGCCAGATACGCAACATGGTTTACCGAGAAGCATAAAACCTCACCATGCAGTAGAAATGAAGCCAGGCCTATATGAAATATCAATGGATATGTAAGATTGATAATCGGTGTTGAGTTGGCTGGGCTAATTTTACTCAAATGAAAATATCATCAAATTGTAACCTTTTTTATCATAAGAGAAAGGACCCACTGATGCTGTTCATTTTCAGAAACTGCAGTGATGTAGCCTTGCTACAATAATATAGACTTGCGTGGGTGTTGTTTCAAGATTACCTGTAGCATGTATCACTGCTGTAAATCATTTGAAGGAATATTGCACAGACTCTGTTATCACTGTGTATAACCGTACACCGGAACTAGCTAGGTGTACGGCGGAGAAATGTTACGAGCGAGGAGCCGAAATCGAAAGTTAGGTAATATTTTACTTCATAACTTTCAAATAATCAACAACATGTGGTAATTTAGCACACATACTTAGTAAAATGTATGTGCTTGTCATTCTGTATCCAAGGGACAGTAACAATGACAGTTAAACTTAATTACGAGTAATGCTGTTGCTAGTAACATATTTGCTATCTCTGACTATGAACAAGATATGACATTAAATAGTTATGTCTCGGAAAGCTATTGACATGATAATAACATAGAAAAAGTTGACGAAACGGCGATGATCGCTTTTTAAGTGATCCCGTTTGCGATCACGCTCCTCGCTAGCAACATTTCTCCGCCGTACACCTCGCTAGTTCCAGTGTACGGTTATACACAGTGGTTATATGCCACAACGCAAACAAGTGAAATAACCTGACAATAACATTGACACGGCAATTCCTAAGTAGACAACACAGATAACATGAACCAAAGATTTAATCGGAACTGTATATTACACTTCGGATGACAATGGGAAGATTTCGTGTCTTTCAAAATTTACCCATCTGTCACTTGTGACACTCTTCATTACCAAACACTTAATTCAGGGGTTGTTAGACAGACTAGATTTTAGCTTATGACTTTCTTATATCATTTAAGATTGCAAAAGCAAACATTATTTCTTCCCAAGCTAAAAACTAAGGAAAAACAACTCTCCTTCTTCTCTCGACTTACAAACGTAGACCTTCAAGTATTTTCTGAATAGATCTAAAAACTTTGAACTGCTGTGTGGATGTTAGCCTAAGATTTTCTTATATCATTTAAGATTCCACATGTAGCGTAGTTCAAGAACCAAATGTCTATTCAATACAAACAACGAAAATGTAGATAAAACAAAACTAAGGAAATACAACTCTTACTCTTATCTTGACTTACTTATGTCTCAGAAATATAATATATCAGAAAATGTCCAAAGAATTACATACAATGTATATTAATATGAGATCACCAAGATTTCTACAATCTCGAATTTCAATATGAAACAGAACAATGGATGTTAGTTCAACGTAATCTTCAAAATAATATTAAAGTGACACTCAATGGTTTTCATAACATTCTGCTTTGCTGTGCATGATTCATGCCAAAATATTCAAGAAAATGCTGATTTTTATTGCACAGATCTCAATATTCAACTTCTGACGTAAAAATGATTCATGACAATTTCTTTGAAAATAAAAGGGAGCCTTATACACATGTATATATACATACATATACATATGTAGAGGCCGAACTCGAACGCCTCATTAACATAAACTCTAGTGACATATGACCTATCTAATCAACTTACCTCTATCCTGCTTTTGATAAGTTTTAATTAAAAAGCATAACGAATCCGCATTGCACGGTTTTCGATCAAAATTGCTACTTTGCACAATATGTATGTAACAATGCTGAATCTTTTACTAGATACATTACAGTAACACCCCTTCCCTATAAAATAAAAACACAAAGAACACAAAGAAGAAGAAGAAGAAGAAGGAGAAGAAGAAGAAGAAGAAGAAGAAGAAGAAGAACACAAAGAAGAAGAAGAAGAAGAATTAAGACAATTATTGTATTACAAAGTGTCACACCGTGGGACAGAGTGTGGCCTACATAGGCATATGAGACACATACTAAAACAGTGCTTAAAAAAATAGTCATTCATCCATTCCAATCACTTTCATAACACAACAAATACAATCCATTCCCCTAAATACTCAAACAAAGATTTCCCTATTAATCAAAGTTTCATAACCAGTAAATCAATAAATAAGACTTCAGAAGACCCTAGCCCTTACACAAAGTTACTCATGACCACTGAATCTTCTACCCACTTCATACATACTATATCAAACCAGCATGCAAATAGTATTTATTCATGTTCACGACCTTTCACTCAGCAACACTCACCTATAATCATTCTGACCTTAACTCTCAATAATCAAAATGTACCATAAACCACAACAACCTAGCACATCGCCTTACCTACCTTCACACACAATAATCTCAATTTCTCCTGTCTCAACAATAAACCACACAATCAGCACATAAATCATCTAATTACATTTACTTTCAACTACATAGTCACAACCATATACATTGACATCCTCCCAATAAGATCCATCATTCTCAGAACATATGCGGGTCTTAAAGGGGAAGTAGCACGTTTTTAGGAGGAATATAAGGTTAAGTTAGGAAAATGAATATTAATGGTCCCAATTAAAAGACAGTGTATTTAAACCAAATGGAGCAGTAATAATTCAAATATATGATGCAAAGTTTAGCCATGCGATTTATTTTTCTTACACAAAATGAATTAAAGGTGTTCACACAAAATGGCCGCCAGTGCATGGATTTTATGTGAATTTTTTTAACTTTGTCCTCTGACTATGGATGATTGGCTAGTGTAATGAGATTTTTGACACTTGTCAAAATAATACATTAAGTATTAACTAACAATTATCAGTGAAAATTTTCAAATATAAAATTATCAAAAAACGTGCTACTGCCCCTTTAAGGTGTTCATGTTAACAAACTTATTTGCATATTTACATACACATTCACTGCTCTACTCCCTACACAACCAAACAATCTCACTGCTTTCTTAATCTTCAAAACAACTTTCAGACATTAAATAAAATGTAAAATACACACATAACAACATTATAAGTCATAATATATGTACAAAGATTATAACATCAAAATATCATAAATACAATCTTGACTGGACACAATCAGACTTTTAGCTTTAGGCATCAGACTTGATGTTGATTTAGAATCAATGATACATTTAAATTAATCTAAAATGAATAGAAAAAGATATAGCCCAGCGGATAAGTGCAATTTTTTAGCTGAATTGTGCACATCGTGATGCAAGCATGAAATTTGGCTTAAATGTAGTTTATACCTCTCTTAAAACATACAGATCGAGAGGCCTTGCAAATTTTTTATATTTTTCATTTTTTTGGGTAAAAAAGTGAAAAAAAGTGACTTTTTCACTTATTTTCCTCTTAAAAAATTCCTGAACCCTTAAATACTTTCTTATCATAAATTACATTGTTGGAAATTCAAAGCTGATCATTTTTCATTATATGCATGTATTTCTATCTTTAACGGTTAGGTCTACAGAAGTCATAACACTAAAACTAGGACTGCCGCAACAGTATTTAGGTCTTCAAGACTCTGCTTGAACTACAAACCAAGGGTTTGTCATCAATTTCCATCCAGTCTTTTTAAACTAGTAGATAATAAAAAAATATCCACATTATATTTGAATTTAATGCGTTTCATAGAGTTTACTATGCAAACCAGGGCTGTTAAATTTATGTTTTGGGTCAATCCCTGGTTAGATGCCAACAACTAAATAGCGCTAATTGGATCTGTCATGGACGTTTAACTTTGAGGCTTGGGCAACTCTCCGAGAGGCATCTATTTAAAACAAGCATATCATTATTATTACTAAGTTTGAAAAAACAAACCAGGGCAGTTGAATTCATTTTTGAGAAGAATACTCAATATGATGTGGTGAACTACCAACCTTCCAAATAGGGTTTACGGTGACTCTGCTGGGGATCTTGAACAAGAGTTGGTAGCTTTAAGATGATGTAACAAGTATGTCAAAGTAAGTCTTTGAAGTCTTTGCAAATGTGGAAGATACTTCCACATGCAAGTACATGTGATGATACATTGCTAAAATCAACTTTCAATGAAATAATGGTGTGTGTAAGATGATCGGGTATTACTTTTAATAGTCTGACGACCATTTCGAAAATATTTTTGCTTTCTAATTTAAGTTACGTTGCCCTTTTTAACACTTTTAGATTCAACATCTGAACAGGCTACTTAAACAAAAGGACAATAGTTCAATGTATGATCTCCTTGAAGATTGCACGTAAACAAACTGTAACATAAACATTTATGCATGTCAGAAATAGTTGTATTCTTTGATTTAAACCATAGGGAATTTAGGCGATGAAAATAGATTAGTCTGATATTTTGAAAACAAACCAGACATCAACTCTGTAGCTGATCATCTTTCTATGATTTGTCATCAGAAGATAAAGACTTTCAAATAAACTATTTATTTAAATATAAAGGATCACTATCAATCAAGCATCAATATTCTGCTGGTGAGATCAAAAGCATCATGCTTCTTTTCACAAGTCCAAGGAGGTCTAGTTTGAATAGTGCTGGACGTGAAAAAATAATGAATTTTCACTTTTCTGCTGCACAAGTTTTCAATTACAAGAAGAAGAACAAGTTTTTAGGAAGTTATTGCCATGAGTTGAATTTTGTGATTCAATTTTACTTATACATTAATATCTGCTTTCAAATATCTGTTCATATTGGCTGATAATGATTTTATTTGATCATGTATATTGTACATGTAATTGTGATGTTGAAGTGATACTCAAGTCATCTGCATGTCTATCTAAATCTTCATGAGTTGAACCCTTTATTTTCTTTACCCTCTGTTTGTCAATGATCTCTGGCAGGTGTACTTAGTTAAGGCAGATATTAAATAAGCTGACTGAAGGACTAGTTGGTGCCACAGACACGAAATTTGAATGCAGACAAACCAGACAGATATTATCAACAACCTCAAATATTCTATTGTAGTGTTTAGATGGATTACCCGTTTTAATTGTACACTCGGGTGTAAGAGTAAGATGATAAGAATTCAAATCCTAGCCTATGATAAAAATATCTGAGAATTTGAGTTTGCTAGTGCCCGACAGACAATGCCTTTCAATACGCTAAAATATGATATAATTGTTCATTTACGAGCAGATAAGAGAAGATAATTTTAAGGTACCAAACGGTCTAGCACTTTATGAATATAAAAGGCATTGAAAATTACCTTTTCAAGAACAATAAATTTTGGCAATTATCATGGCATGACTCCTGATAAGGAACACAGAGACCATGCCCTAAAAAACTTTGTAATAAAAAAAATAAAAACATCCAGAAACTTATGCCCAAGAATACCTCCAAATTTTAAAAGTATAAGAAATCTGTCATCTTTCATAAATATTATTTCTTAAATAAAGGGTGATAAGTTGCTTATTTGACCATTTTTCTCTCAACGTACCAAACACAACTACCATGGAAGGCTTGCTTAAAGATTGCTTAGCTATGGCAGATTATGAGTGTAGATTTGGTTACTTTTGGTCCCCTTATAGGGCACATGAAGGCTAGAAGTTAAAATTATTTTTTCGTCATTATTATTTCTCAAGAATAAAAAGCTCTAACATTCTGAAAATTAGTCCGCTATAAATAATAAATAGTTGTATACTTGTTAACTGTTCACACCATAAGAGATTGCAAAGGTTATGTCTATCAAATTGATTTCATGAACTATGCTACAGGACAAATGGCTCTGTTCTTTCATAACTCCTGAACTAAATAAGCAACTGTAATATGTATACATTTATGTCACCTCCAGCATAAGTACAACTTCATTAGTGTAAATGTTATCCTCCAAAAATATCCAATTAAGTTTCATATGATATGAACATAATTTAGAAGTTATAAAAACTTCAAACCTATATTACATAAAAAGCTTATACATACATTTTCTTCAACATTTTCAATATATTGCTGATATTGATCAGTAGTAGCCACCATGACATATCTGCTGCTTTATTTTAAAAACATTAATTTTCATTAACATGTTAAACAAACTTTAATTCTTAGCAACTTAATGATGCCTTTCGAAAGGTTGCCCAAGCCTCAAAGTTAAATGTCCTTGCCAGATCCAATTAGCGCTATTTAGTTGTTGGCATCTCATCACAGATTGACCCAAAACATGCATTTAACAACCCTGGTTTGCATATTAAACTCTATGAAACGCATTAAATTCAAATATAATGTGGATATTCTTTTATTATCTACTAGTTTAAAAAAGACTGGATGGAAATTGATGACAAACCCTTGGTTTGTAGTTCAAGCAGAGTCTTGAAGACCTAAATACTGTTGCGGCAGTCCTAGTTTTAGTGTTATGACTTCTGTAGACCTAACCGTTAAAGATAGAAATACATGCATATAATGAAAAATGATCAGCTTTGAATTTCCAACAATGTAATTTATGATAAAAAAAGTATTTAAGGGTTCAGAAAAAATTTTAAGAGGAAAATAAGTGAAAATATCACTTTTTTTCACCTTTTTACCCAAAAAATGAAAAATATGAAAAATTTGCGAGGCCTCTCGATCTGTATGTTATAAGACAGGTATAAACTACAATCATGCCAAATTTCATGCTTGCATCACGATGTGCACAATTATTTCACTTATCCGCTGGGCTAATATGAAAAGTTGGGAACTAAGATTGCTAACACCTATGGGTATTTGCTATCAAAACTTAATCATCTCTTTTCATCTTTACCTAACCCAAAGGATGATTTAATTCAATCATTTCAGAAGAGATGCTTTGAGTTTACCAATGTATTTGGAAGAGGAAGGGAAATAAAAATAAAAATTTAAAAAAATCATAAATGTTTGAAATCACATATAACGTTCCGCGCATGTGACAGTATAGCAAATCACCGAATATCGTTTAAGTATAATGAAATGGAAACTTTTCCTCGTGGACGAGGAAGTTGTTACACATCCTAACTAAGAGGAAAGAACGATATGCCCCGCGCCTTTTAACCTACTTTTTTAGTTTGAAGAGACACAGATTATATTTCATAGTATTTAACGTGGGTTTGTTGGTATTTTGTTTGCTACAGTTTGTTTTGGTACACGTTCATACACAATGTGTATCCCTTTTAGTCAAAACGAACCCACTGGCATTTTCATAAAATATCAGTTGTTGATAAATCCTTATCAAGAGGAAAAACGACATGCCTCTTACCTTTCAACTTAATCTTTTTATATATCATAGTGTTTAACGTGGTTTTGTAGATAATTCGATCTGCTACATTTTGTTTAGCTACACGTTCATACACAATGTGTATCGTCCATAGTTCTAATCAATCCACTGGCATTTTCATACCATATTACTTTTCATTGAAAATGAAACACAGAAAATGTCCAGAAGCTCAGATGCCGTCATTCTACGTTCTATTTACAAGTATATTTCATGGCGGCCTTAATTTTTACAAGGGACTTGGTTGTCACACTCAGTTGCGGTATGAAACAAGATATAAAAAAATTCAGTCTAAGTAAACCTAGTTTCATATAACCGTTTCACTCCTATACTGAGTCTAGAAAGGTCAAGTAGAGGCCCGACCTTTCTGCGACCTATGACCCTCCAACGTTATACGTGCGAAGGCAGGTTATTGTGGCTTGGTAAGATAAGTTCTGATTGGTCAATTCGATACGTGGTCTGACGCGACCCTCAACTAGGCCTATCTAGACTCAGTGTAGGAGTGAAACGGGTAATATTGAGGCTAGGTTTACTTAGACTGAAAAAAATTCAAAAGAAAACGTTGCAAACTCATATGTGGTTTTTTTTGTATGATAAATAGATTACTCCAAAATACCCTCGAATCAATAGCGCTAGCCTCTGTACACTGTCTGAGTTGTTATAACAAATCACGACCACAGCCACTTATCGATAAAACAGGACAATGACTGACATATATGAATTCTACACAACAACCATGAAAAGTGAAGCCATTCATAGGCGCTACGAGTTTGAAAAGGCATTGTTATTCGGCTTTATCATTATTTAATGTAAATGCTTGGATAATCTATAAATACTTGCAGTTTATTTAAATCCAAAGTGAACTGGTCAAAGTTGTTGCTTCATGTACCGAAACTAACAAGATCGCGGAATTGAAGCCGATAGGTAAGGATCTCTAGCATGAATATCTGAAGGTGTCAGAACGGTGCAACTAAATCTAAATTAACTTAAACATCGTTTAGGTATCTGTGGTATCAAAAACGGAATTAATTTTAAATCCCCAAACGAGTGAGGCGGATTAAGGAATGTATACGGGATTGGATCTATTTTGTAGATGCAAGTTCACCTTGAATATTCAGTGCAAATCATACCTTTGAAATTAAAAGTCGGGGAGAGGATATTTCTGCGTCTAGAACCTCTTTTCATAAAAAGCAAAGTTCAATATGTAAAATGGACACTTGATACCGGTAATTGGTTATAAAATTTGAAAGTGCAAATGTTTAGGCGACTTCATGGTATGGTATGTTTGTCTTTAGACACTTTTTGATATCTGATATTCTTTTCATAAGCAGTAAGCAAGTCGAGAGAAGAATGAGAGATGCTTTCCTTAGTTTTTATCTGAGGAAAAAGGTTTCTCGGATCTACAATTTCTTTGTTGTATTGAACTGCGTTAGATCCCTTAGGGTCGCTAACCTGTTGAAATCTTAAATGAACGTCTTAAAGCTAAACGCCATACAGCAAATCAAATCTTACCAATCCATTGAACTCTTATCCACATTTGTTCCTGGTGGGTTCCAATGACTGAAAATTAGTCTCATTTTTTTATGTTTTATACTGTGTCTACCTTATGCGGCATGTGCATGCTCTTTCCAAAACAAATAGCTTAAGGATTTTAAGCCTACGAGGATTAGGGCTCTAAAACATTTCGCTTTATAACAAGTTCAATGATAACCGGCACTTTATGAATATGCAACTTCCTTGTTAGGTTATAGCATACAAAGTTTAAGTATCAATCTATATAAAGTTGTCAAACTTATTGAAATGACACAAGCAACATTTTTTCAGTACTGAAAAGGCCTGAAGTACCGTATTTCCTCTAATTGGGGCCGGGTCTCGAATAGGGGCCGGGCTTTAATAGCGGCCGGGGGGTAAAGGTACCTAAACGTGAATAAGAGCCGGGCCTGTAATAGGGGCCGGGTCTAGTCAATAATTACTCCCTTCTGTATATTCGACTTAAACTTGTGAACTTGTATATGCAGGTATAGGTAACCTTTTAACACATGTTTAGAACTGTCAACATAATGAAACGATCGCATATCTATCAATTACTTTTGTGTTTTTAATACCACACATATAACTATAATAAGCCTATGTCGTGTATACCGGTAACCTTTGTTTCAAAAATTAGAATACAGGTCTCAAGTTGACTTTGGAAAACCTATTATAATAATAAGGGCCGGGTCTCCAATAAGAGCCGGGCCTCTAATAAGGGCCGGGGGGTAATACCCCCTAAATGATGATAAGGGCCCGGGCCCCTATTTGAGGAAATACGGTACATTAACAGTTCACAAAAGTATTAAGTCACTTAGAAGTTTCCTTCTAATACACTCTTTCTTCTTAAAGCCAAAGCAATAAATGTGTACATTGAAAGATTCTATATATTTTATGTTAGTGTCTGTTGACAATGATACTAAATTTTGTTCACTTGGATGTTCGTCGTAGTATGATTTTAGGTCCTTTATTCGTTAGTTTGTAAAGAAAGGGTATATAAGGAGGAAACATATTAATTTTCTATCGTATTCTTCTTCCATAAATGACATGTTCTTTTTTCTATTGAATTGCGATGATTGGGTGCGCCACACAATATGCTTCCTTAACCAATATAATATCAGTTCGCGCCCAAACTTCTTACACTCAGACTGTAGATAATATCATTTTGACCTAACAAACCTCTAGAAAAGCAAGTCTAGACCTGCAGTGAACTTGTCATTTGTCTGATGCTCCTTTTTAAATTTAATATTAAAATCGTTTTTTAGAGGAATTTTTCAGAGACTTTATATAAGTCTGCGCGTCCCTCTGATTGAGACACCGTGTTTATATTTCTCTTGTTTTACATTTAAAAGGGGCCGTAGCACGTTTTAGGGGGGAATATAAGGTGATGTCAGGAAAATGAAAATTAATGTTTCCAAATGAAAGACAATGTATTATAACTAAATGAAGCAGTAATAGTTCAAATACATATAATGTAAATGTTAGCCATGCGATCCCCTTTTCTTACACAACTGAATTGAAGGTGTTCACACAAAATGGCCGCCAATGGATTTTATGTGAATCTTTATACTTTGTCCTCTGACTATGGATGATTGATTTGTGTTATGAGATTTTTGACGCTATCAAAATGATACATTTAGCATTAACGTACGATTTCAGTAATTAATTTAAAATATAAAATTTTCAAAAAACGTGCTACTGCCTAAATGTTAAATCTGAATTTGCCAATTGACAACCTAGACTGTATTAAAGGCTCCTAGTTTATTAAGAGTCATTGAGCATGACGACACGCGTAGCCAGACAGATTTAATGGAGCATTTTATGGTGTTCTTGAACTGCTTGTCTATAGTCTCCTAATTCGGTCAGTTTTAATATGGTAAGTCGCGGGTACAGCATCTTAAGTGCAACTATGAAATATGCACGTGTTGGTAAACACGTGCTCTTTTAAAGAAACTAAATTAATGAATATTCGAAAATACATATTACATAACATCATTAAAATAGTATAACTAAGAAAAAGGTTACAATATAGTTTATACACAGATATCCCTTGAATATTTAACAAAATCAGAAAGTTCCAAAGAAGTTTCATAAAATACAACTGCTCTTCATCCATACTGATATTTCATGGTTTACTCCAGAGAAAGAGTCACGTGACGTGCGCAGATGCGCAGAACTTGAACAATGCCAGAGTGAGAGCCACGCACGGCTGTTAGCTAATTTATTTGTGTTCAGCGTTTGAGTGAGTGAGGGACTAAGCGCGGTCTCCATTCATCCATCACCTTCGTTCATTCATTCACTTGTGAGTACTCAAGCACACGCCAGCTGTGTACTGTAGATACGCAGACCTACCAAGCTACGCGCTCTGTCTACTGGATACAGAACGAAGTCGTCTGCTGTGGATTGCCGTCTGCTCTGATTCTTTGTTTTGGTTCTCTAACATCGCCGACTAAGAAGCGTGTATTTCAGAAGATGGCTGACGACAAACTGTCGGTTAACCCCCCTAAAGAGCAATGGGGGCGAAAAATGGACTTTCTCCTTTCTTTGGCTGGTTACAGCGTTGGACTTGGAAATCTTTGGAGATTCCCATACATCTGTAATAGGAACGGCGGAGGTGAGAAAATATGAAAAATCGATATTTTTAATTTGAAAAAATCCTGTAATTTATGCCGGAATTTTCCCCTCACGTCAGAAGGCTTATGGCGTTGTAACATGTCCAGAATATGTTGTTCGTTTTAAGCTAATCGGTTATTCAGTTGTTTTGTTTTAACATATTGAAACGTGATTTGAATTATTTATTTCAGTTTGTTCGTTCGCCCAGTACACTCTTTATCTGATTTCGTTCGATATGTCTGACTCAAGTTTCATCAAACCGCAATAGACGATCGTGCATGACTCACAAATCAGATAAAAACCAAGCCTGTTTGATTGATAGCATTTATAGCAAAATACCACGTGCTGCCTTCAAGTGCTAGTGCAACACGGAAGGTAAAACCACGTGCTTTTTCACATTTCAATAGCTCCAATACGTTACTATAGCGAAGCTGTTGAATGACGCGGACAATTTGAAACGATCAGAATTTTTTTCAGAAAATACAACTTACTTCTTAAAAGTTATCTCGACTTTATTTAACGTCTGTTATAACTTCATTGTGTGTGATATGAGTTATGGTGTGTTCATTTCCACATATCAGGGCGTGTTTGATTCCAATCGTCTCTTTGACTCCAAAAGCTCTTTCAGATGACAATGGCATCAGGGTTACTTGGTATCAAGTTAACATCTGGCATAGATACGTTTCAAACACCCGCACCTTAATTTAAGTCATTTCCACTCCGTCAAACAACGGACATGTCAATCACATGGCGCACCTATCAATTATAATCGATTTCACAACCATTTTTCCAAACCTTCTGAAATGTGAGTCGTCTATTTGTAGATATATTTCAACACTAAGTAAAACAAGTTTTTCACACCTAATCATAAAAAATACCCAGGAAGAATGTATTTATATGTATCCGAACCTACAAATATAAATTCTGCTTCACGAAGATATATTGCAAGGCTAAATAGAGCAAGTGCTTCACACCGAAACTATGAAAAGGATTAACGTCTTTATGTGTATACTCAACCCAAAAAATAAAGAAACACTTCAAGATTTAATTTGTATCAGTAATGTATCATTATATGAACATTGGAATGTATTATTTTACATATGTTCGTGAATAA
This sequence comes from Steromphala cineraria, assembly GCA_916613615.1. Classification (NCBI taxonomy): domain Eukaryota; kingdom Metazoa; phylum Mollusca; class Gastropoda; order Trochida; family Trochidae; genus Steromphala; species Steromphala cineraria. Next base: position 13,532,949 of record OU744730.1, read on the forward strand.
TTAATATGTAAGGCAAAGTTGTAAAAAAAATGGAAACGACAACGTTAAAACATTAAGTACTCATAATGACGTTTTTATGACATCTTCATTCACTGTCACGTCGTAAATGTCCAACGATGATCACTTCATAGTTTGAAACCCGCAGTGGTTTTAAAACATTTCCAATCGTTTGTGTTTTATTCATCTGTTAAGTTGATAACTTTTCATGATAATTTTTAAGAATTGAGTTGATCAATGACATAATATCAACAACAGAAACATGTTTCCTATCATTTATTCCCTAACCCTATGAGCTAGTGTTGTTAATTTTCGTGAGGTTAAGTATGTTTATAAGGTAAGAAGTGTTATTTACGAAACTGGTAAAATGTTAAACTTTTTTTTCTCCATTTCTTCTAACACTAGGGTTAACGGATTAAGTAATGAGAAGCCCTTTGGATAATAATTTGGCCAAAACAAAGTATTTATTGAAATAAATGACAAAACTCAACGTGCAACTACTCCTTTAGCGTAAGAGAAGCCTGATATTATCGACATTGCCTTATCACATTCGACAAATGCCAGTTTATTGTCCCAGACACGTATAATTATTTACCCGGAAGTAACTTTCCCGATACAGTTACACTTCCCTTCTTTTATTACGTTCAAGGAGTTAGTCAAGATGCTGTTTTTGCGGATGAAAGAACAGGATGTTCAAGCTTGTGACATTTCTAATCGAATATGGTGTATATTTACGAGGCGAAAATATTCACGTCACATTGTAACATCAATTTTACTATTAATCTCTACTGTTTCGTTCGTACGTGTTTCGCTTATGGGTAGTTCGTAACTAGGCAACGGGCACTAATTTCACTCAAACTATAAACATAAATTAACATTATATTTTACTGAACTTTTTCGAAAGTTAAGAAAGATGCCTCAAAAAAAGGTAGAAACAATTCTACGATTTTTGGTACATCCGTTTTGTGACATAGAATGTAATTAATGGTGAATTTTTCCGTGACTCTCTGGTTCAGAATAATCCGAGAATTGCTAGCTCCAAACAGCGCCCTTTTCTACTTCAGTATGAGTTGTTTCCCTGAGCGACATTACATCACGCTGTAAGGAGTCAACAATAGCAGAAACTTCTAACGCAAACATATCGGTGTTTACTTTCTTCTGGGCTGAAACTTGGCGTAGTCGTGGCAAGACATAACAAACATAGCAAAATAGAATATTGCTAGTTACTCTAACTTTACAAAATATTTCAAAATATTTTGCAAACCATTCATACTGAATGTAATACTGTACCATATTCTCATGTAATAGTTTATAACTAATTTTTGTAAAACATGTTTTGCTACATGAAACTTCCTACGCAAATTGTTTCAATCTAAAATATATGACTAAGTGACATTAAAATATTAGTCTTGACTAATATGGGTCAGAACTAAGAAAGATGAGGTGTGGTATTTTTACTATATTGCAGTCGTTTTGACATCTGGCTTTAATTTTGTTAAAAAGTTTACAAATTTGATTTAAATGTCGTATGTGAATTATACTGAAATGACAGGATCTGGTAAGTATTGTTCATATCTATGTTTGATGGTATTAATTATCCGAAACTTGATACAATTTAAGGTCTATTTTTATTTAATTAAATTTTTCCTTTGACACCATCTGTTCGCCCGTTGTGTCAAACATTTTATTAAAATTATGAACAGGACTTGTTTCAGAACTAGACTTTTCGTTAATACATTCCGAACTAGGAAATACTGTTCAAAGATTATGTACAATTTGTCGTGCCTGTGGACAAACTGAAAGAAACAGCGAGATGTCACGCATTTCTGTCTAAGTTGTGAAATGTGACGAAGTAACGGCAAACAACACAGCCAGTTGTCATTTGTGTTTCTCGCCCGAGCTTTCAAATCCTAGTTGTTTTTTACACTGAATGATCCGTTGCTAGGCAACAGTCGGACGCGGTAACGAAACGTTAGACGCTGCAATTTCGTGTTTCGGGAGTTAGACTAACAAGGGAAGAAGTCGCTTATGAAAGAGTCGCTTAGGAAAGAGGTTTTCTATTAACGAAATAAATATGTGTTTTTTTTTACTAATTTACTGATTATGGATATCTGGCTATTAAGTGGGACTTTATTGAAGATTGGACAAAGACAATATACGCCAAATGGGAAACAGTTATTTCAGAACACAACAGGAAACTGCCAAGATTAAGATTATGTGGTGTTTGATTTCAAAGTGTCGTAAAAAGGTCCGTAACACTTTATGAAGATGTAGGACCAATGAACTTTATTATCGCACACAGGCCCAAAACTATAAGTTTAAAATTACTCATAAACGTGACGAATAACTAAAATTGATAATAATGTGTGCATTCTGTTGAAACTATACTTTCTACATTAGTACCTAGACTCTGACTTAAGGTGTCAATTTCATACTAAGTGTCGGAACAGAAATGTTAGTCTAACCCCAACATCCTGCAACTAAATGGTAACAAAAAATGAAGAAAAAACCCATTGAATAGAATGCAAAGGAGACTGAATTTTCTTCATTTCAGAACTACGTTCCAAGTCGTCTTATAGACTTGCTTAGACGTCTACCTTATTTTAGGGTCTTGCTGAAAGACAGTCAGACTATAGGAGTGAGTCATTCCCAGGCTTGAGAGAGTGCGTGGCAAAGAATCACAGAAGCCCAGTTACTGGACAAACTGCTTCTAGGGTTTCCCTACCTGTCAAATATCCGGTACCACGTGGACTTCCTCAATGATGTATGTCCTATTAATATGTTTCTTAGAAGCTCCACAAACTCAACCATGCATAGACCTGCTGGATTCTTCTTTCGTGTTTTGACAATCAAGGTCCACTGAGAATAGAGAGAGAGAGATATGTTTTCTTGGAATCTCAAAACCATAGAGCTGGATCCTGTTACTGGCATTCTGGTACCCAAGGTGCGCTGAGTCAACCCTTGCTGCTAATGGCTGCAATATTGCCCAAGCGGCGCTAAACAATAACTCACTCACTCTGAGTCAACCTTTATACAAAACCTAACGAGGCAACTTCTTACGAAGACATGTTACTCTAATGCCAAATGAAATAAGGCTTACCGAAGATAGTATTTTGTGGAAAACAATCTTTTATTTGATAATATTATGTTCTCTTAGAAGCTGCACAAGCCTAACCATAGAGCTAATATTGCGGTTTCTTCGTTGGCATTCTAATACTTAAGCTCTCCGAGAATTTAATAAAAAAATCAACTTTCACACAAAACGTTAATGGGTTACTTCTTATAAGGTAAATTAAAGGAAGTTTACTCAAACGTCAATGAAGTAAGGCTTACCAAGACATTATTTTATGGAAAACAATCCTTATTTAAGAACAACCTTTGCAAATCGTCAGGGATTTGAACCTCTGACTATGCTCATTCAAAGGATAACGAAATTATTCCGAATCGATCTGCAAGGTGTGATATTCAGTTATTTATGCATGCACATCAACCTCTATGGTGTAACAGCCCTCTGTATGCCTGTATCCCGCGTTTGGCCACCACCTGTCCACTGGCATGTCTTCGTTTACCTGTGTCACGTGACTCGGTGCGCAACTACTCAACCGGAACCAACAGGTGCACAAAGCTATTGTGTAGTGTGGCGTTAGAGTTACGTTGAGGTGCGGCAGGTAACTATAGAAATATGAGGCATTAACAAAAAAGGCGCTTTGGTAAGAGAAAACTGGCTAACAATGCCTCGATCATTTATGAAATTTAAATTTCTTAATGATTTAATCTAAGGCCCCAGTAATTAATTATAAGAAAATGTTAAAACCGAAATGAATATATTTTCCTGAAGTGATTATAAGGCTCACATGTGTTTGTGGTGATAAGGCTTACGTGTGTTTGTGGTTATCATACTGCTCACGTGTTCGTGTGGTCATAAGGCTCACTCGTGTTTGTGGTTATCATACTGCTCACGTGTGTTTGTGGTGGTCATAAGGCTCACGTGTATTTATAATGGTTATAGGGTTGACGTGTGTTTGTACTGATCATAATGCTCACTTTGTTTGTAATGATCATAAGATAGTTTGTGATGTTCATGTCATAATTATAAGGCTCACGTGTTATTGTGGTGATCATATTAGTAATGTCTTTGTAATCATCATGAAACTCGCGTACGTTTATAATGATTTTAGGGCTAATGTGTATTTTGGTGATCATGTGGCTCACGTCTTCGGTTACATAGAGACTATCTTGTGTTTGTGATCATTAATGTTAACTGTTTGGTGATCAAAATGGTAACGTGTTTGCGCTTGCTATGCATTTCACGAACCTGATAGACCAAACCAGGATGTGAGAGATCTCTTAGTCTGTCATCCAGACCCTAAAGCAAAAAAAATTGACGACCAACCCAGTCTAGAAACAGTATAGAAAGTCTAGATTGCTCAGCTGTAGTTAAAGCATCTTCTGGGCTCTATTTTGTTACAATACATGATTTGTTTTAAAATATTGTCAATATTGAAAACAAAAACTTCTGAGACTAAATGTTAGTCTAGAGATCTCTGTGTAGATCCTACGGCTTGTAGTATTGATATTCTGATCTGATATGTCCACCAATTTCGCCTTGACAGATAACGTCGAACCTCTTGTATAGTGAGATTGGAGATCATATAACTAATGCTGATCACTTATCTCATTTGTAGTTCGGTAGCACTTTAGGAAGTAAAGTCGCATGACAACCAAACTGTGCAAGTTGATATTCATTTCCTGAAACGTTAAGGCTGAACAGGACTGTCTGCATTGCACGTCCGCGTCTTGTCCAGCGCTACGCACGTGCAGAGTTATCGACTATTCCCACTTGCACGGCTGTGGAGAATTCCATGATGCGCAGTTGGAAGTTTCCCCAATACCGCCCTTGTACTTTTCCCTCATTTTAATTGAACTCGACTCTAGAGCCATTTCTGCGTTTAAAGGAGTTGGTCTTGTAAGGCTGATCGAGCTTCTTTTCAATATGCATTTTCGCGACTTTCAATATTATGTTCATCTTTACTTAAAGTAACAGTCCGTTGCCGGTGCACCACCAAAGGTTGCGGGGTCACACAGTTAACCTCATTCCAAGAGAACTGGGTCAGTCACGTGACCGATCTGAGCAAGATTTATGGCCCCAGCTTGGTTACATTGATCAGGGGCAGTTTACTTTATGGGCTACAATTCTTGATTTGCTGTGTGAAACTATGAAATTTTGAACTCGTGACCGATTATCGTCTTAACCCTCCGCCTCTCTAAGATTCGTAAACAAGATTGGCTTGTCGGTTATCTTAATGTAACGACCCCACCAATGTGACTTCCTTTGCCGAAATATGTCTCCACATGTTTGTTATTGAGCTATGGTAGGGTTCAACCATAAATATTTCGAGGTATTTTTTTCCAACAAATGTCTGTTCACACTTTTTGAGCAATTTTTTCAAAATTTTAAAATATTTTGTCATTTTCAAAAATTTCTTCTCGTTGAAATTTTGAATCTGAATGACATATTTAAACAAAGTAAAATGTATCAATAGATCTGTCAATGTTTAGATAATATATTTTCCAAACATACAGTGAGCAGTGATATTGTATGGTACGTGAAAGAAACAAAACTTAAAAGTAAGATAATTAAACGACATATTTTGTAATATGCTATCAATGTCGTCCCATGTCTGTTAAACAGTTTGATTTCCTGATCCATAGACATCTTTGTCTACAAACACAATTTCAAATATTACAAACCGACAAAATAGTGTATGACGTCCTGCATTCCCTCCCCACAGAGGCAACTCAGTCATACCTCTGTGGGGAGAGAATGGACCTCCTGAAGTCATTAACCTTTTTAAAAATAGCTTATATAAAGCACTCATTGTGTAATAACAATTGGCCTGACGTCACTCGACCAACAATTGTATTCAAAACCAAAAAATCAAATTAATTTCAACATAGGTATTTATTAATAAAATTTATTATGCTGTCAGTCCGACAAAGCATTGTTCGATACCAAAAGCTGTCAAGTTTTGTAAGAACCAATTCATCACGCTGTTTATCTATTGCATGATATCAATATCTCGCGTGCATGTGAATAGCTTATTGGGTGTGTGACTATGGGCGTGTCTCCATACCATCGTTAGTCAAGGTATATTAACAGGATACAGGGTACCTATTCTCGAAAGTGTCCTAGCTTGGATAAATCCTAGCTGTTTAGGACAGAAGTTAGGATATCCTAGGGCTAGGATACTTTCGAGAATAAGCACCCAGACCCATACGGTTACTCTTTGTAAATAACCTTTATGAATATTCATGATCATAACATTAAAAGGTACAATTTATATGGAATTGGATGAAAGATTTGATAATTTGTAGGTTCTCCGGCTTGTAAAATGTTTAGAACGCGCAAGTTGACTGGAATAAATTCACGAGCTTGCCCGATCAAAACACAGTTTACCGTTTAAAGTGAATTAATAGTATTTTTGAATTTCCTTGTTCACTGCAGCTAATATTGGCTGCTCTTGTCAACATCTGTTATTGACAATGACACCGAAGAATAACCGACCCCCCCCCCCTTTTTACCGATAAAGTGGTCACCTATTATGGTTCATTGTAGGTAATTAATTAGATTGAAAAAACAAATACGACAACTAGAAAGAAGAAATCTCTAAAACCAGAACTACATGGAGGTAGAATCTAACGTAATTATTCAAATTTAGTATCCCCTTTTACCTTTATCATTTATGCAAAAACAAGTCCATTATCTACAGACAGCAACAATCTACTGTAAAGACCCATATGCTGTTAACGTCACGAACTACTTGCAAGTTAACCTCTGCTACACCAAACACACTCGACATAAACCAACAACCATCCAACTATTCATCATTCGATCGCATTGATTATTATATTAACTCGCTATAACTCAATAATGAAAATTGAGATGGCCCTTAATTTACTTTGTAGAGTATCAATTGGCAGTGCACTGCATTATAATATATATATATATATCGGCGTGACTGATATAATGGATATATGAAAAAAAGTTTTTAATAATTAGTAGAGTTTAAAATAGGCAGTGGGTTGAATTGTGCATAACTGCCGATTTTATTAATTAGAGATATTTGAAAGCTTTGAAGTCTTTAATAATCATATTTTTTCATTGAAACGCCTATAAAACAAGGATAATAAACATAAAAGAGGGATTATGGAAATAAAGCAATGATCATATAAATGACAATAATGAATATTCGTTACTCGTTTTATGTGAAGTTATTAATGTCGGAGCTTTAGGCTGACAAGATTCATGTTTAGAATAAGCGACCTGATGAACCCTATTTTCGACTGTCAACACGCCAGGACCCCGTTTGACACTGCCACATTGTTTGTGGTACTAAACTATTCAGTTTAACGTTGACGTAAGCAGATGTCAATCACGCGGTACTGCTGGTTCATTTCGTACGTGACTCCCGAGATGCACGTGCAGAAATATGTATAGTTTCGGATTCGCTCTGTGAAATATCAAAAATATCGCAACACGTACTTTTATATACTCATTTCTTGCCTTTTCAGTTTCATGCATATTGCTCAAATATTGATTTGCTAATTTCAACATACTCCATACAACACCTCGAAGCAGGCAGATGATCATGATCATGATTGTGATTTGGGTTGACTATTGGCAGAATTGCGACAGATTTCGTATGGCAATGTATAGCAAAGTATATCTCATGAATTAAAGTAATGATGAACTTACAGAATTGACTCCCCGCCGCTAATGGCTTAAATATTGCCCAAGCCATGCTTAACAATAACTCTCTCACTAGAATTGAATTTATTGTATTCTGAATTTCTTTTTAAGGAGTTTAAACATACATTTGATGAAATGTCTTTCGGATCTTTCGAAAATAGCTTTTTACTATGGAAGATTGAATTTGCAAATGAATTGTAATCATGGTATTGAAAATTCAACTATCCGCACCCAACTCATATTATTGTACATGTTAAGCATATAACTAAGCCATAGAACATGACAATAACTGAATTTGACGCAATCTGTTGCTAAATGAAAATAATATTGCACAACCTGCAATACGATATATTAGTATTGCGATAATATTGAAAAGGTCCAATTAACTCATTACCCAACACCCATCTTTGACATGTACAAATAAAAATAGTAGCATTTTAGACTGACTATACATAAAATTGTAAGCAAAGAAGGGATATAACAAAATATTTATTTGTCACTAATAGTTAACAACATACATGTCTTGAATAAAACGTTCGTTTATTATCATCATGCTAAATGCTTCATAAACTTAAAGGATAAAATGGTCAAATGACAACTAAATTCTATAAACGTAGTCATAAGATGGCACGCATCGGCAACTTGACGTATATGCACTCATAACAGACTAACAAAGAAAGCTTAGCTTATTTAAAACTTGAAAGAGTGTTAGCATCAAATCGTTCTTTGTGGAGCTTCACACATGTAAATTGGTAGAAGATCGAGGGCGATTCTAAATGTGAAACGGGTATGCTTGGTGTTTTGTAAGAGAATATTTATTTGTCTGACTCAAAGATCACATTGAAACGATGTACTTGACTGAATGGTTTCTTTGAGAATTCAGTGCAATCTTGCCACAGAATCGAACACGTTTATGACGTTGTGCAAATGTGTTGTATTTCTATTCAAATATGCTGAATATCGTTTATGAATTTGTTACAATATTCTATAACTTCAAATTTGTTTAAACCTCTTTGTACAAGTTTTATTATTCACTATTCTTTAGAAATATGTCTTTAGTGAGATAGATGCATTAAAGTCACAATTATGAAGATCATTGAAAGAACTATCTATTAACGCGACAAAGCGTCAATCCTCAAATAGTTGGTGTGGAATATTATACGAAGGTTCATTTAAACCAAGACTTACTATTTATTTACGGCAAGCAGGATAGGACAATTTTACTTTATGTTGAAAATATATTAAGTGATCAATACTATTTAGTAATCATGTTCAAATTGTTATAATATTCATGATTTTTCTCCGGTTTGTTCCCGAATGTGAAATTGGACAAGATTGACAAGAATCAGACATGAAACATTGGTCAATGATAAAGGCTTGGAATCTTATGGTACTGGAAAATCTTATAATTCTTAATAAGGTATTCGCAGGAAACCTTAACGATAAATTATATTCCAAACCCAATAACCGCAAACCAAGTTTATGAATAATCATATAATAAACGAAAATTTACGTAATCAAAGCGCAGACTTAATGAATGACACAGTGCTAATAACTCTCCCAGTGAGAATAACGCGGGGCGTCTGTACCGATAGTGTTGTGAGAGACAATCAAGAGAAGAGGTGATACTTTATCGATTTATCAGTTTCCATGACAACCATTTTCTCTCGCCCACGCGGGTCGCGGATAAGGTTACATGAGAGGTTTGATGTTAATATGGAACCTTGTTCGTCGAAGTTTAGCTTTAGTATCGGTCTAAGTATGGCCCCTTGGAGAAAGCTTGCGATATTGTCGTAATAGTTTATGTTAGTAAAAATCGCAAAAAAGACGAAAGTCTTACAAAGTTTTCAAAAAATATTATGGCGTTTGATGCGCTCTTCTGTCATTAAAAAGCTATTATAAGATAAGAGTCTAATCAAGTCCTCAATTTGACGAAACATTCACATCCAAAGTTGTATGGATACTTTAAGAATGAAATTAAAGATATCGCAAAGACTCTTTTATATATACAGTTGTGATTATTTCTGAATCTTCACACGGTCCGTCTTTTATCGACGCTTATTCTCTTAAAAGCCAAAGGTTAATCATCCTATGCATGGGAAAACGATGAATAAATTGACAGAAAATTTAATGAAATGTGAAATCGTGTATAATGTTAAACGTCGACTTGATATTCAAAAGGTCTTAGTAGTTAGTACCTACATTTGATAAGGGATGTACGCGCCTATTAACTAAATAATTTGACTGAAACGCAGTGTTTGAAACCCTTTTGGTGTATTCGTAATATGACCTTCAAAAAAGGAAATATGACGTTTTAGATCTAAAATTAATTCGAAAATTACCATGGCTAAGAATGGAGTTATAACTTGGCCTCATGATTATTCAATAACACAAAACATGACTTTGCAAGGTCTGTGGTATAAACAACTACTGCAATTTGCTTTCTGTTTCTAAATATGAACTATATCAACCTGGAAAAAGACTAAAAACAAATTACATATTAAACGAACAACAGATGGACTCACGTTTTGCAAAATACATTATAATTTATTATTTATTTGAGAATTATTATCGATTTTAGAGGCATTAATATAGGCTAAGGCAAATTTGTTTTAATGCAATACGTTGTTGTCATATTTCTTCACATCGTTGCTTTTTGAACGGTACTAGATATCCATTACCGATCAGATGTTGTGTTCCAGAAATGACCATGTTTTAGCTGAGGGTTGAGTTATAATGTTAAAATGTGACATGTTTGCAATAATACAAGTCATTACTTTACAAACTCTGTTGTAGAAAAAGCTTCTGTCATGTGTTTCTAAATATTGTATCATCAATGTTCACGTGATTGAGGCCACCAAGGCCATTTACAATTTCAAGAGGCAACTATAGTTACTTAAACTTTTTTAAACCATTATGCCATTTTAAATTCTATTTTTTGGCCCAAGATGCGTTAACCCCCCAACTCAGTCACTCGCTCGGCGTCACCTTAACAAGGCAACATCAGTATCATGCCATGTTCGTACATTCTTCCTTGTATTGCAGGTGCCACTTGCGGTGTCACTGTGGCCAATTCATCTGTAGGTCATTGTTACCGAAACCCTCTTCATTAGGGCCATGCTCTTAAGTTCTTCCTTATGTTGCAGGTGCCTTCCTGATCCCCTTCATGCTGTTCCTGCTGCTGTGTGGACTGCCTCTCTTCTTCCTGGAGGTGGCGGTGGGTCAGTACTCCAGTCGCAACGCGCTCCACGTCTGGAAGGTCTCCCCGCTCTTCGTTGGTGAGTTCAACATGTCGCACAAACGCAACATCTTGTGTGTATTGGTCGCACAAACACAGCACTTTCTCTGACACCACAACACCTTTCGATGTAAACGTCACATAAACTAATTATGCAATAAATGTCTTCAATAAAATGTTTTTTTGGTATTCCCAAGTCCCCTAAAAATTCGATAATCATCCTACATCTTCACGTAAGTTCTATCTTAAAATCCAAAGCATAGTGATGTCATATACGGAATGATTTCATAGCGCAGTACTCGCAGTCTAATGAGTAAAGAATTATGACTTAAACCTTTGTCACATCTGACATTCATGTCACTACATTTATACAAAAAATATCGTAAAAATTGTAACATTGTTTTATCACACAAGGACGTTCTTACAAATGATCGATAAGGGGCCTGCATATGGAATCAATAAGCCACTTGGTCATTTGATTACAAATGGTAATCTCTTGATTGTAGGTATCGGCGTGTCTATGAACATCGTGAGTTTGCTGTGTGCCCTGTATTACAACGTGATCATCGCCTGGACGCTCTATTACCTCGGCAACTCCTTCCTGCCAACCCTTCCTTGGACTTCCTGTCAGAACTGGTGGAACACTGACACCTGCTTCTCATTGGACGAATGTCTAGCCAATCAGAACAAGACCAACTCGTCCTTGACCTACAACGACACCCTGGTGACGCACCCTGCTCGAATGTACAGCAACATCTCCTTTGACAACATGACCGACGGCGGCTACGGAAATAACGTCAGTTTGCAGGCAGTCGGCAACGCTTGCAACTACACGGCGGGAAAAGGTGGCCTGTCGTCCGCAGAAGAGTTCTGGCAGTAAGTAGAAACTAGGAAGATAAACATTTTTAACGTTGTTATGTATGGGATCACACTATCTGCAATAGTACATTCTTGTATGTTTTGAGTCTAATCCCTTGCGGGGTTCAAACCCACACCATCAGAGTCAGACAACACCTCCAGCAATGACCGCACCAGCAGCTAACCCACTCGCCTATCTCGCCTCGTCAATGTTACATTTGTTCACTTTCTAAATGCTTTGTATCACTGTTAAGATAAACATGTTGGTTTATACTGATATTTTAAATGTAATGTTCATGTTGATAGTTGGTGTTATTATGCCAGTTGTTATTGCAATTTTGACAAATTTTGAACATGTTCATTCAATATCTTTGATATTGTTTTTCCGATGCTAGAGGAATTCTATCTTCTCATTCTTGGTCGTTAATGACCTCCATCTATGACAAGTGTATACAATGCATTACTACAATTATCAGCAATCTGGACATTCCTGAAAACGAGTAATGAACGACCAAAATTATGTCTGCCGATAAAATACTTTTACTACGTCGGATGTGCAATTTACAATTTTTTTGTATATTTGATTACCACTGTCATAGCCTTTCTCTTGTCACATTTTATTTGATGTCAGAAAATGGTCCGTTGTATGATATTTCGGCGTTGGTATTATGTTTCTTTCTTGCGTCTTGATGACAATCACAGCCAGATGCTTAATGATGAGCATACGGGCTTTGGTTAAAGAGTCACTCTATCGGTTTTTGGAACAATACATGCCAAGGTTTATCATTGGTGTTGTTTGATCGACTGTTGCTGAAAAAGTATGATTTTAAGCCTTAGAGGCTGATCAGTTTTGCATTAAAACAATATGAAGGTAAATTTGTCGATTAGTCAAACGTAAGTTTTGAAACATCCCTTAGGAAGACGGAAGTACTGTTAAGAGTTAAAGGTGTTCTATACGTCATATAGCTAACTTCCATGTAAATTTGACGCGTGAAAATTTCAGGCTTTTGGAACTTTTCATTGATTGTCAGCTACTCGTAAATGTCATACGGCGATGAATACTACGAATGTTGGAAGTTACATCACCGCATAGTTTATGGCATTAAGGTTCGCATCATGGCCACACATTATGCCATGAAAACCACGGAGTGTCTCTACCAGCCATACATATTATGCGATACTCTATATAGTTGCTACGGTGATATTGTTTTGGATAACGAGTCATCACGTTATGTGAACGAGACAAAGAGGACACGTAAAGAGGTGTTTGAGCTGGCCTGTATCGTCTGTATGTGTATAAAAACTTCATGTAAAACTTCTTGAGAGGGTAGTAAAGTTTGTTTGCCGGAAATGAGCCGTCAAGACAAAGGCTGGAGGTATTTCAAGATTTGCTCCTAACGTTCAGTCGGGTGTCGTAAATAATACTTAAATGTTTTGACAGAAATGGATCAAGCTTATAATATAAGTCGCAATTCCTTGTTTTGCTCAACAATGAAGCCTTTTTTTCCTCCACAGTGATTTATTGTTGAAAATAATACATCCTCGTATATATACCATTTGTGAAATATCTTCATGACAAATTTATGTTCTTGATCGATCAGATAAAACACCAAGGACGAATTTTCAGCAATATTTATCCATGTGCATATTTTCAACCGAGTTCAGATTTTATTGGCTAATGGCAAATGGGTCAAAGTGAAGGGGGAAGTATTTAAAAATGTGTGGGCATAATAGACAATGCTGATAAGAAGGTATAAATGCCCGTATTTCACAATCAGCGAAGCTGACAGAGGAGACTGAATCTAAGTCTAAGAAATATTCTTAAACAAATGATGCAAGGCTTTCTTGATCTTCTTCTGTAATGGTTTAGTCTAGTCTTGCTAGATGAATGTCGACCTAAACTGTCAACATCCATGAAGCAGGATCAGATCTCAATAGGTGGTGTTCACATTTCCATAAATATTTTTAGTGCTGGGAAAATACGTGATAGAGGGTAAACATTTTATGAATGATATGAAAACTATATACACTTTAGATAGTTTTTAGTTATCAAATGCAAATTCAACTTGGGATAGTATTCAGTGATCAAATGTTATGATAGATTTTAGTCTCATTGATCAAATGTTGAGGTATACTTGCGTTTTCATTGATCAAATGTTGAGATAGACTTTAGTTGTCATTGATCAAATGTTGAGATAGACTTTAGTTTTCATTTATCAAATGTTGAGATAGACTTTAGTTTCCATTGGGCAAATATTGAGATAAACTTGAGTTTTCATTGGGCAAATGTTCGACCGAGGACAAATTGATTCAACAAGACAAAAATGAAATCCCTGTGCACAAATCCCAATCTTATTAAAATATGATCTATCTGCCACACTACGCTAGGTAACGTTGTGAAGAAATTATGATATAAATTTAATAAGATTGCACAACTCCGTATTGTTTGCTTCCTCACGGGTCACCGTTCCCAACTAGAGAGGTTTTTAGAAAGGCAAGCGTCATGGACACTGTATGCAAGGCTACCCAAGATTAATTTGGTCATCAAGGTCGGATGTTGATTAATAGCTCAATTCTGCATTTCTCCTCGCAACAAATCCTGCGATTTTTCTTGCGCTAGCCCTGGCCTTGTGGCTGGGATTGTGAAAAATCTATCAACGATATATCATGACACATACTTGCATCATTTCCATCCAGGCCTTTTCATTGAAAACTATTTCATTAAAAAACTTAGGCAAACCAAAAGGTCGAGGGTTTCCAGATGAAATACCCGGGATGATATTTGAAGAGTATCGGAACAAAAAGTCGTGCAAAATTGGACTTGGACTTGTATGCACAACCTATTTCGTTAAGTCAAAGCGCCCCGTTGCATGCGTCACGTAACCGCGCGTCAAACATCAAAGCGAGGCCAGATACCTTGCAATGCTAGAGCTATGACGCGCGTGCTGGTATGTACACAAGACATTCGCTAAACACAAAGGATCCAGTCATAAACCTTGTTTGATCTCCAAAAGGTCAGCCCAGGTAATGGTTCAAATGGCTATTCTTACAAGACTGTCTCATCGCTGACATGGCGTTGATATATCCACAACCTTGTTTTGCTGTATTGAACGCCATACCTGATGGAAAAGAGAACACAATCACGCACACACGTCCTTGGGTCAAAGGTCGAGGTGGTAACCTTGGTAACCTGATCCCTTGCAGATGGCGACGGGGACAAGGATATAGTTTGCTGTGTTCTGTGAACATTAATATTTAAAAAAACTGTTATGAAATATCAAGTTTCAGACAGGAAATAAGAGGTTCTTGACTTCCAACCCGGATACGAAAACATGACCTGGGATAGGTTACCGACATATGTAAATGCATATGATCGAACGACGCTGAAGTAATTATACCATTTAAATAACGCCGCTAATTGAAGGCTGAAATATTTCCCGAGAGACCTAAAATATTATCTCACTCACTCATTTAAATAATGCAGTGCCTTTCACAAATTATTGAAATAACGATGACGTTTAAGCTTTATCGTGCACAAAGCACGTGATATGAATGATTATGGATCTCGAGATAACAAATGCGCAGTAGGAAAGTTATCAGATGTCTGTACTTGCAAGGCAAGCACAAAGTAATAGAAAAGTTTTGCTTTGTACGTTCAAAACAAGGTCAGGCCACGTAAAATAAAACTTGCTCTACAAGACTTAAACTCTTTTTCGTTCTTTATGATATAAACATGCAGACGGCTTTCTCACAACATGATGTTTGAATTCATGTTTCAAGATTTAAAATGTTTAAGAACTTCCGAGATAAAGACATTACAACTTCCCGGTGAATAATACGATACAACGTAATTGCAGATGAATACTATCATATAATTAATTGTTGAAAAATATGTCGCCTCTGCCTTGAGAAAATTGGAAATGATAATTTCTTAGACATCAATCAATCTTAACCCTTCAATACTTGTTATTCCTGACCAAGATAAGCCATGACATATTCCAACGAGTTTATTTTCCCCTTGGACTCGTGTCTGTCCGAAATACACACACTTTCCAAGACGCGTTCAACAGGATGTGTGTGTTCATGTCTCTGACGACACTTTTAGATAGAGAAAGTTGACAACCTATATTTATATACGCATATTCATATATAGCTGACCAGAATCAAGCTGAACCACTTTCCGTGCCAAAGTTACCTGCACAGATTCAAACTTAATGACAGTCCCCTGTGCCAACTATGTGAACTCGAGGAGGAGACCATCAAACACATCATATATGAGTGCTCAGAACTCGAGGTTTTCAGAGACTTGGACACTGCCAAAACGCTAGAAGAGCTGCTAGAAAACAAAGAGTGGGCAGTCATTTCCAACATGATGATAGAGAGAAAAAAAAAGGATGCATGCAAGGGTCCAATTGTACCAGAGGCATGATACCACACAGTAACAGTAACAGCATATACGCAGTGTTTAAGTAATTGATGTTTTGTGCTTTTTAGGGGATAGTTCAGCCATTATAGACGTAGCTAGTGTCTAAGAGAGTCTGACTTCTTCTTAAAAACTCGAACCCAATTTGGTTTTACAGATAGTAATGACGCAATGTCTGGTTCAGACTTGATATGATTTTCTCATGTTGGTTTCTACGTCGCAGTCTGACTAAATAGCAGAAAGCTCCGTGACAATGTTGTAGAAGTGAAGCTGAGGCATTAATACATGTACAACAAATTCATAACTTCCGAGTTTTATTTGATAATCTTTAGTATTTTGTAAAGCAATCATCATTTTTTCCATTTCCAGCAAAGACGTCATTTTGTCCATAAATAGTTTTCCTTGCTAAATAATTTACGTTTTACCAAATATAAATTCACATTTGTCGACATCCAAATAAAAAAGCACGTTTATTGGTTCAGCAAAACACGTGAGAAGATGACGTAGTTGTAGGAATATGAAGCCGCGACCTGGCCTGTCCAATGTCAGGCTAACATGGCTGAGCACCGGCAAACGGAATTACAAGCCTGATGAGAAAATGACGATATTAGCAAATTTGGCTTTGTTGCCTGTGTGAATATTTCCAATCTTTATGACGCCCATCAAGCCCGGTCCGAGGCCAGTGGAGATTCGACGAGCGGTAGAAGATCGATAGAGAGCGGTGAAGAAGATTGACCATCTCTTCATGACGCAGTCGGCCAATTTCGAGCCCCAACTCTTGTTATAGATGAGCTGGATAGTGTCACCTGCGTTCTCCGGCTATAATTACACTTAAAGCCTTCTTCATCGATTTAGTTTAAAACGTTTAGGGAGTCCTTATGTGTAACGATGTATAACGGTTGATCGCTGCCATTTCAATCCTTGCTTTTACGACGAAAAAGCGCAGAAAGTTCTTTTGCTGCGATTATCCATTTCGCTGTGTATCTTCACGAGCTTCATGTTCGGGAACGCAGGAATATATCGGCAGAAATCGGCTGCATTTAGTAGGACATTCATCTGTTAATTACAGCTGAAAAAAGTTAAATTTCAAACAAAACAAAACAGAAAACAGACTCAAAAACTATGTTACTGATTTCTTAGAGATGAAAGGGTTAGGCAATGTTTACGTAATTGCACGCCATTTGAACCTTCCCAATCGATTTCGCTTGACTTTTGGAAGTAATTATTGTTGGCGTCAGTCGGTATTATTTATTCATGTATGGTTTCCAACAGTTGAAACACTATTTGAAGAAAGAATATCGCAAGAGAATCCCACGATGCACTTAGCTGAATGCGTATGCTGGAAATGAATATAAGGCATATTTGTTGACATAACCTGATGCTGTTCACTTTTCCATTTTATTTTTTATCTTGGTTCCTTTACATAAACTGTATAGTGTAGGCACAATGAACAGGATGTGAAATCGACCTGCAAGCTTTGCTGTGTACATATTTCGTTATAGGAAGCTGAAGTTTGTCGGTCAAATGCCGCTAATACCTGATATATTTCCCCAGAGAAGCACACTCTATCGGTCAAAATGTTGCCATTGATAAAAGATTGGAAAAGCAATACTTTTGTTAAATTATTAAGTTGTTTTTGAAATTGGCAGTGGGAGAAGTGGTAGGAGTGCCCTTTATCACAGATACACAACATATACTCTGTGGTATATTGTTTATACATACTTATTTCAATAAATAATTGTATAGGTAAACAAGCTTAAAGCTTATGTTAATACCGCTCCATAATACTCTTTGGTATATATATTTCAATTATCCCTTTTGTTGATATAGTAAATAGGCAAGAAAAATTCTTTGAATTCGTGAGTGATAATTTCCCAAAGGTCTTCTTCGAGACAATACAGTATTCCTCGAGACAATACAGTATTTCCGAGACAACAGAGTATTCCACGAGATAACACGATATTTCACGTGACAACACAGTATTCCACGAGATAACACGATATTTCACGAGACAACAACACAAATAGACTCTCAACAACTGATATTTGTACGTTTAAGCTAACTATTCACCTGGTACATGGTTTATCTCCCCGGCAACTTACCTTATATCTAACTACCAATTTTAGCTTTTAGCCTTACATGCAACATTTCTGGAAAATGAAGTTATTGAAATTATGAACAACGATAAAGTTTTCATTGATACAATTCAAAATGGGTCCTCATAACTGAAATCTTTTCCTTGCTTATCTGTTCAGTAATTCAGTTTTTGTCGTATTACGACTTCTACAAATTACATATAATATGATATATCGCTCTATATTTGATATGTTCAATAGTGAATGATATATCTCCATCGCAGTCATAATGAAAATCAAGATTGGTGAAAAGACCTCATTGATCAGTTTGTCTCGCATTTTCCCTTTTATTTTTTGTCGTCTCGTTATCCTGTATTGACACAAATTCCCGATTTGACAATTCAATAATGATATGTGACGCTTCTTCTGATATGAAAGATACCTATTGCTACATTTGATAAGGAAGTAAGATTATGTAAGGGCATTGGTAACATGTGGCATGCCTATCGCTGTGTCCGTGAACTCAAATTCTTACATTAACCTACATTTATGCAGCCAGTAAACAAACTACAGAGAGCCATCTCAGTGTATCGATTCAGAACCTTATTGAGCAGGTGAACATATGCTGTGTACAACACGATGCACGGGCTCTCTACTCCAAAAGAATTTAACGAAACCTTGGGTAGTATTTGTCATTTACAACAACTTTAGGTATGTCTAGCTCCAGAACCAAATGTTTTCTTTGAAGGTGTTTATGCACCAATATTAAAACCTAAAATGGCGCTACTGATTTTGAAACTTAACAAAATACAGGAACATGCTTTTATCAAGCTACTCACTACCTGGGATATAAATTTCAAAGCTATAAAATGATCCAACACTGCTTCGTGTAAAATCTTTACCATCTGACATCAGACAGACAAATATTTTATTTGAGTCTCACCTCAATCATGGTAAAAGTAATACATTACATTTTAAAAATACATAATATACATAAAAAACCTTGAGCCACTCCATTAGGAGTTATGAGAGACTTAGAATAATAAATACAATAATATAGCCGCAAAGCGGCGACAAAAGGATTCAGCTGCAGTCATAACATCAACAAAGTATTAAAGGACCAGATACTCAAACGATTTTTACAAAATGAACTTAAAATCATGAATAACTAAAGCAGGCTCAAAGCAAGTCTAGAGCACTCAAGCACCGCATGCTGTATCAAGCTACAATACACAGCCAGCTTGGCCTCTGCCTGACCTCGCACAGCTGTCACTAGAAAGCACTACTGCTGGCTAAATATTGAAAACTTAACTCACTCCAAACTCAAAAACTATGCTACCTACACGTTTCTCATAGTAGACTTTTTTGCTTGAAATGTCATTGCGCTTCGTTTGGTATAAATTTTATGTCTCTACGACCATTTTGAGTTTTTTTACTTATCTTATGTTATTTGACACAACGCAACGGCAACAAATGAATGTTCACGAGCGAATTAATTCTTGTATCTTAAAGACCTTGCCAATGTCTAACTCCCATGCAAAAATCATTAAATTCTACGGTCTGGTTTTTGAGTTATCTGCATTTGAAAATATATTTTTTCTAAAACAAAACAAATTTTGAAGGGTTAGCTACACATAGAATATGCTTTATGCAGTATGCATTATACATGACATAGATAAACATGTCAGGAGCCAGTCCTGAAAATTTCATCAAGTTCTGCTGATGCGTTCAGCTTCGGGAGCCTTTTTAGCATTTTTCGACATTTTTTCTATCGATTTTGATCAAACATTCTGAACGAAAATGGATGTTCGCGATCGATATTTTGATAGATTCCTATTGTATATATAGTTGTCTTACATTCCTGAAAAAATTGCATAATTCTGAGTCCAACTTTTTGAGTAACCGCTCTTTATAATTTGGCACCTTGTACTAAGTCACCCGACTTTGAACGCTTCTGGGGAAAAAACTATTTGAGGTAGAGTCTTCTAATTAAACAAGCTGTAATGCCCTATGCCTCGGCTACGATACATCAGAGTTTGCAGCTCTGTGTTGCAAGTATCTTCAGAGGAGAAGATCTTCAAAGGCGCATGGGGTCTGGAAATTCTGAAAAGTTGAAAAATCCAATATGGCGGCCAAACCACGTGACCTACGACTTCGTCCTGATTGACTTTTTTGCTTAGAATGTCATTGACCATCTCCATGCAAAATTTCAAGTCTCTAGCTGCATTTTGAAAAAAAATCCCATGTTAATTTTTCGATTTTGGATTCGACCTTGACCTTTTGTTTTTCGACCGATTTTGCCCAAAAGCTTATTAGGGCGTCTCCTCATAGAGGGTTATCAATGCACAACATTTCACTGTCCTAGCATCAGCCGTTCGGGCTGAATCGAGGCCACAAGATCGCTGGAATAAAAAAAAAAATAAATATAGCCGCAAAGCGGCGACAAAAGGATTCAGCTGCAGTCATAACATCAACAAAGTATTAAAGGACCAGATACTCAAACGATTTTTACTAAATGAACTTACATGTCAAATCATGAATATCAAAGCAGGCTCAAAGCAAGTCTAGAGCACTCAAGCGCCGCATGCTGGGTCAAGCTACAATACACAGCCAGCTTGGCCTCTGCCTGACCTCGCACAGCTGTCACTAGAAAGCACTACTGCTGGCTTAATATTGAAAACTTAACTCACTCCAAACTCAAGATCTATGCTACCTTCAAATTTGTCACAACTAAATTTAGACTTTATTTGCTTAAAATGTCATTGCGGTTCGTTTGGTACTCAGGAGCCTTTTTAGCATTTTTCTTTTTGTTTAGACCTGTTTTTCTATCGATTTTGATCACAAATTCTGAACGCAATTGACTGTTTGTGAGCAATGTTTTGATAGATTCCTATTGTATGTATATTTGTCTTATAATCCTGAAAAAAATTCATAATTCTGAGTCTGACTTTTTGAGTTATCGCCCTTTGAAAATGACACCTTGTACTAAGTCACCCAACTTTGAACGCTTATAGAAAAAAAAATATTTGAGGTACAGTCTTCGAATTATTTAAATTTAATTCTCAATGCCTCAGCTACAACATACCAAAGTTGCAGCACTTTGGTGCAAGTATCTTCAGAGCAGAAGATCTTCAAAGATGCATGGGGTCCGGAAATTCTGAAAAGTTGAAAAATCCAATATGGCGGCTAAACCACGTGACCTACGACTTCGTAAGGATAGTTTTTTTACGTAGAATTTCCTTGCGCACCCTCTCATACAAAAATTGTGAATTTTGTTGGTCACGTTTTTTATTTGTCTCCATTTGAAGAAAATCATTTTTCTAAGACACAGCAAACTTTGAAGGAGTTGCTACCCATAAAATATGCATTATGCAGTATGCATTATTCATTGCATAGATTGACATGTCAGGAGTCAGTCCTGAAAAGTTCATCAAGTTCTGCTAACGCGTTAAGCTTCAGGAGCCTTTTTAGCATTTTTTTTCTTTTTCGACATTATTTCTATCGACTTTGATCAGAAATTATGAACGCCAATGACTGTTTGCGATCAATAATTTGATAAATTCGTATTATCTATATATTTGTCTTACATTCCTGAAAAAATTGCATAATTCTGAGTCTAACTTTTTGAGTTATCGCCCTTTGAAAATGGCACTGTGTCATAAATTTTTAGAAAATGTGAAATTTTGAAAGGATGCTGCGACAAAAGTATTTCGAATTTCTTAATTCTATAACAAACTTGTTAAAGGCCAATGACTTAGCTACATCGTGTGTAAATTTCAGCTATCTAGTATCATTAGTAGCCGAGTGGTGATTCACCAAGTGTGCACGGGGTCGGACTTTTGTAAAATGTGCTTAAATCCAATATGGCGGCCAAACCACGTGACCTACGACTTCGTCATGATTGTCATTTTTTCATCATTTTTCATTGCGCTTCTTTTAAAAAAAATTTCAAGTCTCTAAATGCATTTTGAAAAAAATTCCCATGTTAAAATTTTAAACTTTACGCCTACATAGGCAAAATATGACTGAGCCGATTTGGCCCAAAAGCTTAACCTCGCGATTCCAGGGTAAGGTCTACAAGTCTGTAAAATTTGGTATCGTTTGCTTGTGCCGTTTTGGCTAAAAACTGTGCTAAAGTTTCGTGGAATAAAAAAAAAAAAAAAAAAAAAAAAAAAAAAAAAAAAAAAAAAAAAAAAAAAAAAAATAATAAAACACGCCAATAACAATAAGGATTCAGCTTGAAAAGCTGAATCCTTAATAAATACATACAATATGTATACAGTTTAAGAACGATCTGTAAATAAAATAGATTTACGTGTATCTAAAATATGTTTGCAGGCTTTGGCACTAAAAATAGCGCAATCAGTGTTTGCAAGAATAAAGGCTAACTTATCAGTCATTTGCATTGTTAAAATCTTGCCATAGAATAATACATTTTTCAAAAAGATCACGGAGAATACTCTCATATAGTGGACAATATAAAATAACATGACACTCATCCTCCACACAGGTTTTACAATTAAAACACACTCTTTCGTTTACTGGTAGATTACTGTAGCGCCCAGTCTCTATACTAATAGGAGCAACTCCACACCTGAATGATGCTAGAGACCGTCTGTGTGATCTAGACATGGGGATACGTGTGTATAGTTCTGTTTCATAGATGTCCTTAAAAGTACTGTAGACTCGGAGTTTATTCCCGCCATTTCCTCTCTGACTGCTAGTGCGCCGTACTGTAGATGACCATTCTTCTTTGAATCTAGTAAAAACTGCCTCGCGTACTTGTGAACTAGTATAACTGACATGGAACGAATTTTCAAAAGGAATAAAACACTGGAGACCCAATTCCCTGTACCGAGCATGAATTCTAAAGTTCCAATTTCTCTTCTTATTCGCAGCACATCTGTCGGCCCAACAAATTAAACGTTTAGTCAGACGGTTATTTGAAATTATACTCATCATGTGACTTTCATGTTTAACTTCTACAATGTTTCTCACATAACAGGCAAATAAAGAAACTGCAGTATTTGGTCAGTAGGATAGTGTGCTTTAAAAAGAATACGTAACTTAAACCACACATATATATATTTAAATTATTTTATGGACAATATTCAATGTTCCATAGATTCTTTTTAATAGTATATTAGTCTCTGAAATGAATTGATCAGAAAGGCTAAAATAAGGTCTTTTCTCTTGGCAAAGCGTAGAGTGACTTAGATTTTAAAGTAATATCATGTCCTGTGTCTTAAATGTTTTCTAATCGTAGTTTTAATTTGGAAATACTCCAATACTCGAATCGGAGCGTTATTTTCAAAATAGAAAGAATTTGTTCTAGTTTTATCCAGACCAAGCAAACGTTTGCAATCCGCTTGGGGACTCAATCAAGAAGATCTTACACAATCACATTTCCAGAAAGTTAAGCTGCTTCAGTGCTTTGTGTAATAGTATTACCAGACGAATATCCAACCAACATCCTCCCCGCTTGCAGTCGATCCTATTACCTGGAACGAGATTTTGCTTTTGCACATGGGACCTCCGTCGCCATCTTGGATATCATTTAACTTACAACAACTGCCGGTCTTAACTGAATACCATTAAGTTTACCTCATGATGTCGTTATGTGGTATAAGTATTTCCGCAAGAGGAGGTGTGTCATAAAAAAATCTAACGACTTCAACAAAACAGCTCAAATTTCTCTTTAATGATGATGCCTTTTCTTTTCCGTTTCAAATGTTGATTAAAACTGCTCATCTTCTCCCCTTCAAGGTTGCGAAACATCTTCTAGTCATTAGCAGGAAATGATGATTGTGTTAAACGAACACTCATTAGAGATCTTACATAATCTTTGACGTCACGGATAGAAAAGTATGTGGCTTAAGTGCAACCGGGTTTGGCTGAAGTAATTATTTTCTTTTAAATCATATGCAGTAAATCAATCTTTGAGGTTTGTGTTGAAGAAAGAAATATTCAAAATTCGTTTCCATAGAACCGGAGTTTGGAACACTGAGTTCCCATGAAAATCTGACGGAATCGCTTGAAGTCCGTGTCAGTTCTATCTCTTTAAGTGCCTTGTGAATACGATATTTGGGGTAAGATGTCACGACTCCGTCACACCCTATCGTGATTCAGACTAAAGTATCATGTGAAGTGATACTTTCCTTATTGTTAGGTTCCAATTAAGAAATGCTATCTTAGTGTAGTGTTTGGGTTTCAGACAACATGTCGCTGCCAGTTATTCTTTACAAATATATGCAATCCAGATCGTGAGAAATGTTGAGGGTTGGTTTAAATCCTGCTTGGAACTCGACCAAATCTAAAGAACACGAATTGAAACTATTTCAATCTTTGTGATCCCAAACATTATAATTATACAGTTTGTCATTCTCACCACACTTTGATTAACTTTGATTTCTTCCCACACGATCTCTGTCACAAATGGGCCTATGTTTATATCTTATCAACATGCAGAATACGTAAAGTATAATCATTTTTATCTAATGAATGTACAATAAAGTGGCTCCCTTTGAGTTTTTGAAGACGTGTTCGTACACGTATCAGCAATTGTAACTTGAAATTCGTCATGTCACTGTTTTAAACAAGTGAAAGATTATAAACAAATACTTGAGTGTTAACAAAATGATTACTCTTTCAGATACAACGTTCTGCGTATGTCTTCCGGTGTAAATGACATCGGCGGTATGCAATGGCATCTTCTGCTGTGCTTCATGGGGGCGTGGCTTCTCATCTTCCTCTGCCTGATGAAGGGAATTAAGACTCTCGGCAAGGTGAGGATTGGACCGAGCCCATGAAACATTTAGCTTAGCATCACCCATTAACCTTTAACCCCTTTTTACCCCAAAAATCATTTTTCTTAAGATATCATCAGCGCAATGTTGCTATGACCATTAATGATTAAATGATTCCTTGGTATTACATGTTAACGTTGGAGCCAATTTACGTGGATTATTTACTCGTTGGGAGATAACAACTGTGTTGATAAAATCCAATTAAGAATGACATTAAAAGACGCGCCACTGTAACATCAAGTAAAGATACATACGACCTATCTGTGCCAGGTCGTGTACGTGACGGCTACCCTCCCCTACATCCTGCTCACCATCATCCTCATCCGGGGCGTCACTCTGCCAGGCTCATACGAGGGGATCATATTCTACCTCAAGCCGGACTTCTCCAAACTATTGTCACCACAGGTAAGATACGCCTTTAAACCTTTCAATTCCTTGCAACAGCAAACATATTGATCTACTTCTCACCTGAAATCTTTAACGTGAACAATAATACACACGCTTCTTAACCATGTGTCGTTGCAATTATTCCAGTTAACCTAAACTCCTTCATGCATTTCAATATTTCTCAATCTTTCCTTCCTCTCTATCATATTCATTTGTTCCTGTGTAAATGCTACGCCTAATTTGCAGGTATGGATCGAGGCAGGAAACCAGGTGTTCTACTCTCTAGGGCCAGCATGGGGTCTGCTTATTGTTATGTCCAGTCACAACAAATTCAGCAACAACTGTCTCAGGTGAGAACACTACATTGTGTGGCGTGACCTGACACCGGTCTGGTGTCGGTCGCGTCACAACATCTCCATTCCAACCTACCTTGATGGTCCTATCTCTACATCAGTTGATCAAATAGGAACACTAAATAAATCCGGCGAATATCGAAACCTAGATAACTCATTCACGTAAATAACCAAAACTTCAAAAGTAAATAAGTATAAATCATAAAATAAATTTTGGTTCTGATAAAGGCAACGTTTTGGACATAAATTTGTCAAAATTCCCAATTCGAATTTTAGAACAAATAAATATGAGAGTAGAAAATAAGTACTAAATAAAATGCGCCGATTTAGATTTAAAGCTAAAATTAAGTAATGAAGAGAGTAAATGAGTGTATGAAAAGTGTGGGTGAAACTCAAGGAACGAATGAAAAAGGCTGGAAAACAGAGTGCGAGAGATTCTTTCATTTCAGGATATTCCCCCATACTAATCCTGGCTCATTCCAGCCACGAATCTGTTAAGATGCGTGCATACAGAATTTGCCCTTTCGCGATTTAGTTCCTTATTTGGAGACTTCATACCCGTAGGAGAGACTTTGTCTTATGTGTTAGATTCACTAAGAAGTCGCTTCTCCTACAAAAAAATAGAAAATGTTCCATATTTTCATTATCAAGTTCCTTGTGAACAACTCTGCCTCCAAGGCAACTTATGAATTCTACCGTGGTCAGTAGAAAACAAAACCGATAGTTTGCCCAAATGATTGGTCCAAAGTCGATCCTGTATTTCCGCAACCAACCGCTAATGACTTATTCATTGCCGAAGCGGAGCAAAATTATAACTTAAAGGGGCAGTAGCACGTTTTTAGGGGGAATATAAGGTGATGTCAGGAGAATGAAAATAAATGGTTCCAATTGAAAGACAATGTATTCAAACTAAATGAAGCAGTAATAATTCAAATATATAACGTAAAGTTCAGCCATGAGATTCATTTTTCTTACAAAAATGAATTAAAGGTGTTCACAAAAAAATGGCCGCCAATGGATTTTATGTGAAGCCTCATACTTTGTCCTCTGACTATGGGTGATTGGCTTGTGTAATGAGATTATTAACACTGTCAATATGATACATTTAGCATTTACTTACAATTATAAGTGAAATATTTAAAATGTAAAATTATCAAAAAACGTGCTACTGCCCCTTTAAACTCACTCATTTATTCCGTAACCACGACTCCAGTCGAATGTAAGCATGATGTTTGCATCATCTACGTAAGTGTTTTATCGAGCGATATCGTACTTGCATACCACGCAAAACTCCAAGTTAGATGTTACGTCAAAGAGTCACAGATGCGTCAACTTCAGATACCGAATCAAAGAGAGCGGTAGTTTGGGTGTTACAGTGTATCAAACCGCCGTTACACTTGATGCCTCGTCGGGCCTACCAAACTTATGATGGACGAACCTTACAACTGAACTCGTTAATTCAACCAGAACACATCTTCAACGTTGTTGTAAGTCTTTCTGAGACAATATAATATTATGATCATATTCTCGTCGTCTATGAATGCTTTTCACTTTCGTTTCATCATTCACCGTAAATATCTACTTTTGAAACCGAAACGCGAGTCTCAATTTGAAACGATTTTCTACCAATATCAAACCATAAAGCAGCTTTGTTCATCACAACATATATTATATATAGCGAAATAAAGCTTTTTTCATCATAAACCACGTACATTTGTCTTAGAAATGTCAGTCAAATATAGGTCATCCAATACGTAGCTATCTGGTTCAGTATCGATTTGAATAAATCCTACCGTTAAGGAGTGTACATAAATAATGACAAATAATGAATAAGATAGAAAGCTTTGTTCTAGCTGTCACTGATATTCTCGATGGTAAAGAATTGTATCTTTTAAAGGCACGACCAGTAACTTAGGTCGTTTGTCTACTGTATCTAGTAAATTTCTAGATAAGATTTTGTAACTCTGTCTCAGATATAAGTGCCATGACCAGTATTTAGGTCATGCTGTATGTTTATTGTAAGTTTATATATTTTCGTATTCTACCCATCTTCACTACTTCCGGTGTAAAGCCTCCGTTTCTTTGTGAATGACACGTTATTCTAAGGGAGGGAGAAATGTGGGTATACTCTCAAACTAGTGCACAAACTCTGTAAATTGAAACTTTGTTAAATAGAAAACGGATGCTTTATAACAAGAACGTAGTGATGGATGGATAGATGCGCCACAACTAGTAATATATGTTGTGGATAATATCTATGTTTTATGTATATATTTATATATGTGTGAACTATTCGAGACAGTTTCAAAATGACCTTTATATTCGAAAATGTAACGAGAATATTTCATAACGAATTCCAAAATGACCTTTGTATTCTAAAAGTGAAGTAACAATTTTCATTCAATCAAATCCACCACACAACTGCTTGACCTGTAAACATGGACTGTGCTTTGTTGAGTTGACTTCTGTGTTCCGGCTCAGGTCGCATCTCTGGATAATAATGTATGGTCGTCACAGAAATAGTATCTGTAATCATCAATAGTCGTCACGGAAACAGTATCTGTCGGATAACGCACAGTCGTCATTAAGTTTCTGTAATATGGCCCCCTTTTCATCATACCCCTCCCTTCCTTATCTAACAAATTCTCATCTCGTTCATTAATATTTTCATATTTATAAAAACGTTGATGAAATGAAAAATAAACTATTTTTCATCGCCATTTTGTTTGTAGTTTGGGGTTACTTTGTACGTTATGTTCGTTATTTGTTTGGTCCTTCGATATCTTTATTATGGTGCGTCTTTAGTGCTTTATCTCTAGGATTATTGTTGAGTAAATTCTTTGAGTCTTCAGATAATTCCTTTCATTCGTTGAGGTTGTCAACTCAAAGGTTAACCAACTAATTGTCTATTATGGTTGTTATTTTTGAGGTTATCAATAGTCGTTCATCGGATAGGCTATGGGAGGTGTAATAGATGTCGGTTAGCGTCCTTCTGTCAGATTTACATCAATTGCCAGTCTCCAATCGTCGAGTCTCTTGCCTGCAACAGTCGACCATCTTGGATATCCCAGAGACCTCAGCAACCTCCTGTTGTCATCGAGCCTCGCTCTGGGCCAGCTGGAGTCGGTTTAGCCTCGGTTCAGATGTCCCATAACGTCTCTAGTCCATGTTGAAGATAAGCACAAACATACTCAAAAAAGCATCGAAATTCCACTGAAAGTGAAGAGCCTTGCTCATCCCATGTACCTCCTGGTTTTAACAATCCCGTTTCAGCTGGATCCTGACGGGAAGGCCACACAGACAGGTTTGCGGGAGGTGCAAGGGACCAGCGCGGCTGGAGCTGTTCTGAAACAAGTAGCGAGCTGTTTGTCTCTTGAAGCCTCGGCATGGGCAACTAACTAGAGCTGCTGAAAAACTCATAATATTTTGGCCCGTCTCTCATCGCTTTCAAAAATTCGTAACGTTATTTGTGAACCACTAGCCAAATCGTTATCCATGCCCACCGTTTCAAGAGACAATTTTTGGCAATTGGTATAGTCGAGTCCTGTTTTGTTTGCGGTCGGTCAATGAGCGAAGAACTCTTAAAAATTCCCTTTTGGAAGATCATAAAAACCACATCCAAAATATGAAATTTCGAAACCTCTCGCAGTAATGTCGAACCTTCGCTCATAATGAGACAACCGCATTCAGAGGCGGGCGCGTCATGGAGAGACAACACCATACAATACACCGATTGTCCCCCTTTAGCACGGCTCCTGTCCGGACCGTGCCTGTATGCTCAATGTGTTTTCTTATCCTTTCAGAGATGCAGTGCTTATAACGTTTCTTGGGGAAGGCACCAGTTTATATGGCGGATTTGCCATATTTTCAGTGCTTGGATATATGGCACAAAAAGCTGGAGTCTCCGTAGCGGATGTTGTTAAATCAGGTTGATGCCCGCATGTTTTCAATACCTGAGTTTAGGCATTATCTAGACGTTTGGGGATTTATCTTTATAGATGTTGGGGACTGGGGTTCACTGGGCGGTCCTCTGTATCAACAGTGGGCTCTAACACAGAATAAAGAAATTTATATTCTTTATTTCATTGGGTGGGTATTTGCAAACTGACAAATGGGAGTTTATCATTCTTAAACGACGAATCATAAAGAGTAAAATCGTCAAAAACTAATTCATTCGAGTGACATTTTTGTCAGCAAGACGTGTCTAAACTACAGTCATATGTCAATGCATGCGCTTTGTCCGTGTGTGGGCAAGTACCTAACTGCACAACAGACCCTACTTCAGAAAGACCCAAATACTTTTACTTTAACAGACCAAAAGAATAAGTATCTCCCTTTCATAATTTTCCAATCATCAACTGCCCCTGTAAAGACTGTCAACGTACCCACGTTTCGATAGTAACAGTCGTCAAGGAGACCAATGACTTCGTTTACTAATATCGTTAAGATATAATTGTAACATTTGGTTGCAATATTAATTTTTATTTTTTTATTTTTTTGTTTGTAACGTTTCAATAGTTTATTATGTGTATCATCCCCGTTCAACGTTTTAGCAGATGCCCTTCAGTACTTTGTTGAATACTTGGTATTAATACATATCTGTCAACATAATTCTGGTGTGACTATCCTTCTTAACGAGTGGATCTTTGTACAGTATGTGTGCATTGTGCGCTCATCTACAGTCTATACAATCAATCATTTTATTTCTATAAAGATTTAAAGATAACGAGATTTTACAATTTTGCTAACATATCCACAGGTAAGTAGTATATCAAAAAGGACATAGACGTCTTCTACAGCTCAATTTCAAAACAGTTTCATGTTCAATTAAACATCTTAAAAGTAAAATGCTCAAATATCCCTCGAGAAGCCCCCCACTCCCCTGACAAGTAGGGTGGACAGTATCAGCAGCCGTGTTGGTTGTTTTTTCAGGTCCTGGTCTAGGTTTCATTGCGTACCCTGAAGCGCTGACAACTCTGCCTTGCCCCCAGCTCTGGAATGCGCTCTTCTTCCTCATGCTGCTGACGGTTGGCATGGATACGCAGGTGAGAACAAGGGAGATAACTTTGAGTTAAAGGGAGAATCTTGGGCACCCACGAAGAAAGATTTGTCTCATGGAACTGTCTACTTAATGTCAAAGTGTTTTTGTTACCATCGTGTCGAAATCAAGCGGAATTGTACGACGAATGAACACTTTATATATGAATAAATACTTAGTTGATACCTGTTGGGCAAGTGAATGCGTAACGTAGAAGAACAACAATATCCAACTGCATCATTAAATGCAATACTTCCATTTACTTATCACCTTTGACGACGCAATATCACCACTAAAAAGCACGATTTACAGAATTGATTAAAACAAATATATCCACACAAAAACTTATACATCACAAGAGCTCCCCGACACCAAATATTTTCTAAGAATGTTCATCATTTGGTTAAGATAAGTTTAGATAAGAAATATACGAATAGTTTTCCTATATCCACGAATAGGTTCCACCCGGTGCAGTTTCTTGTCCCGTTTACTTCTTCAAGGTCACTCTGACATTGAACCTGAACAACTGAAGGACGTTCCCGTATTGACGAAAACTAGTAGAACGTTCTAATACCAGTCTCGCGTCCACGTGAAGGTCAAGCTTCTATATTTATACAAGCCCGATGGTATTGGCATGGTTAAGATGCTTAGTAATATAGAGATAAAGATTCTGCTGTAATGGGAACGAGAGATGTTTTTCTATGCCTCTGTTGGTTTCTGCACCGACACATAACAGTCATAGCAGCAACAAACAAACAACGAGAATATTCCCTTCTCCTCTTGTTTACTTAATAGACGGCATCAGAACACGTAAACATGTTGTTGTTGTTTAAGCTAGTAGGTGATTACTTTGATATAATTATTGCCCTTTATACAGTAACATTTACAAAATGTGTTCGGAAATAAGCTTTGTATAATTATTCCTGAAATAATTGTTATCTTTCGTATAGACAAATTATGTTTCTCGTTATCTTAACATATTTTGACAAGGTTCATGTATAACAACATCACGATGTGGTATCTGTACATGTTTATGTTATTATGGAGATATGGTAGAACAATCCATCATGTTTAGAAACGGTATTTAAACACAATGGCATACCATTGCCCTCCCTTCAAGTTCCACGTTCAGCTCGTGTCAAAACATTTTCACATTTTGTCATCAGATAATGTGTTTGACATAGTTTCTGTTTAGATACATCGTGCATTTCAAACCATCAGTACATGTGTATTAAATGACAGTATGTCATGTATATCGTTCAATCGGTATATCAATTGATGTTCAAAGTAAAATTTCTAAAGTTAAACAATTTTTTATTGTATATATCATTAGTGTATCGGCAGATGTATATGATGTATATTAGTTGCTGGGAAAGACATATACGGTTATTTAATTAGTTAATGTATCTGGTGTATATCTTAAAATCAACTGATTTCTATGGTGTATATAATAAGATTATCAACTGATGTTCATGGTGTATATATATTAAGATTATCAACTGATGTTCATGGTATATATAATAAGATTATCAACTGATGTTCATGGTGTATTTAATGAGATTATCAACTGATGTTCATTGTATATTTGATAAGATATCAACTGATGTACATGGTGTACATAAAGATTATCAACTGAAGTTCATAGTGTACATAATAAGATTATCAACTGATGTTCATGGTATATTCAATAAGATTATCAACTGATGTTCATGGTGTATATATAATAAGATTATCAACTGATGTTCATGGTATATATAATACGATTATCAACTGATGTTCGTGGTGTATATGATAAGATTATCCACTGATCTTCGTGGTGTATACAATACGATTATCAACTGATATGCATGGTGTATATAATAAGATTATCAACTGTTGTTCATGCTGTATACTATAAGATTATCAACTGATATATAAAGTTGTATATCAGAATATGATGAACTGATGCATGTATATCTGCTCCCCAGTTCGGTATGACCGAGACGGTGTGTGGAACCATCCTGGAGAGTTTCCCTCGTGCTCTGTCCAAGCGCCGGACACTGGTCACTGGGGCCATCTGCATGTTCTTCTTCATCCTCGGACTTCCATTGTGCACAGGGGTAAGTCTCGGAGTATTCGATGTATATTCATCATCAGCATTGTAGGTGTGATCTCAACCCCCTACTACTTGCATAAAACCCTGTCCATCTGGACCAATGCATGTCAGGAAGGCAGTATTCTAACCAACAGCATCTGGGGCTGTGGTTCCAGGTATCGTCAGCAAACCTGTGTTTCAGAACGGGCACTTGTGGTTTGCAACAAAATGTCATCACCACCAAGTGTTTCGATTTTTTATGTAAAACTTCATGATACGGAGAAATATCTCGGTCTATCAAGCTGAAATGGCGGCGTTTAAACACTCTCTTTCAATGCTTTATCTGACAAACTTCACTGGGAATTATACAATAATCATTTCCCTAATAAGTGTCGAATAAAATATTCACTAATGATTTCCATTTGAAGTGCACATTTCATATCACATATGCATTCAGTTTTATTTGTAGCATATTATCGATGCAAACTGTTGCAGCCAGTTGTCAGAAACAATACCACTAAGCAATTAGCTAAACTAAAGACATTTTTAATGGTATAATTAACCTCATTAACAGACTGCTGACAGGCATTTGCCTAACTGTTGATTGAGTGATGGTGAAATAAACGAATTACCTCTCGTCAGCAGCTCTACGCCAAGGTCAAACTGTAGATCAAAGGCTAAATTTAACATGCTCTTGTTTTTTATCATATAATGTAACAATGCTGAAATATGAAATTTGTATTTTTGTAAATTAGACCGTAACTGAATATGAGAAGTAAAAATGCAGGCTGTTATGATGTTAATTTAATTTTTGAATGCTTTCAATCGTCATCGAAAAACATTTGTTCTTGATTTTTGTCATTTTCTGTGGAGTATCCACTTTTGTGTATCAACGGTAACAATGGATTGAAGAATTTCATTGTGTTTGAAGAGATCACAAATAAAAGGTTAGGGAGGATTTTGCAACATACAAAACGTACGAACGTATGACGTATGCAACATATTAACGGTAGGCGAACGTATTAAGTGTGCAATATGTTAAACGTAAGGCGAACATATGAAGATTACAACATCTGAAACTCAAAGCTATCGTATGAGGTTTGAAACTGGTAAACGTGAGGCGATCGTATGAAATTTGCACCATATAAAACTCTAGGTTATCGTATGAAGCTTAACCATATTTATCATCATGAATTCAAATTTGTCTTAATGAAAAGGTCATGACGTACAAGATACATGTGTTAACATTATTTATTTTGTTGCATTGGTTACAGGGAGGAATCTACTACTTCCAACTGATGGACTGGTATTCCACTTCGTTCGGACTTCCGGTCATCGGCTTCGTCGAGTGTGTTGTCTTCGCCTGGATCTATGGTCAGTTTGACCTCTAACCTTTCCAATGTGGATATGCTATTTCTATCTCGACAGGGTTGATAAGTATATCTTACCTCTAACACTACCATCAGGTATAGGAAATAGCAACAGTTTCGGTTTATATTACCTCATAAGTGTTTTTCTTTATCTCTAGAAAAGCAATAAAGTAGCAAGTCACCATAGGGAGGACAGTCATTATTCAATTCACAACACATCATTAATCAGGGAATGAACCTTCTGTTTTCATAGCAGCATTTGAAAGAAAGCAGTAGACCACAGGAAGTCGGATCGGGTAAAAAAAGTCCGTCCTTAAAACATCATGAATCATAGCGGGATGATATCATTGTGCTTAAAATTGACTTCCCGGTCATTAACCGATGATAACATTGTTGTATAGAAAGTACAGACCTTTGTGAACCTTTCTCCTGTAGAATGACTACATGTGTAACATGACACGAAAGACTGAAGAACCAACCAGCCAATACAAGATTGTAAATTTACTAGTCTAAACAAACATTCACATGAGGGTGTTTATGCTTAAAAGCAAAAAAGTTATTGAAGAAATGGACATATTGTATATCGTACATGTGTTTTAACTCCTTTTCCTTTGTCTGAAATACCGACAAATTGTGAGTTAAATTTCTTAAGGTACTTTAAGTAGTTGTGGTGGTTATGTAATCGAATGAAGGGCTTATTGCTGTGAGCGAATTGAAATCGTCTTCAATTTATGGGCGGGATTTCTTATTCTTAGTTACTTTATGTCAATTCAAGCCAGTAAGGCTTAACGAGTTCTCTCCCTTTAATTCCTAGTCTTATTGTTTTCGAGTCTTCTGTTAGGTTTGATGTGTGTCAAATTTGCATCAGCATGTTTTGGATTTCATATGCTTGGCTAACATGTCTCAAACCTACACCAACATCTTCTGACGTTATGCTGCAGGTACGGACCGACTGAGTGAGGATATTGCGATGATGATTGGGAGACGTCCACCATACTTCTTCATCATCTGCTGGAGATACGTCACGCCCGTCCTCCTCTTTGTAAGTATTGACCCGAAATAAATGCCAATGGTTACAAAGATATATTATAGGAGTACATTTGACAACAAGATACTTGAAAAGTAAAGAAGATCTAAATAATTGAAGATGTAAAATGTTTGTCAAACCAGGTTTTGCATTTTAGCAGACTCTACTCGTGAGAAAATAGATAAAATATGTTCTCTTTTTCAACAATTATCAAATATGTTGATCTATATGAGAGCTAAATTTCAGACAGATTGCTAATAACGTGCACTAGCAAAGTGAATGTAGCATGGCATATATATTTTTTATTCCACTATTTCAAGGATGTTTATACTGTATTATAGATTCAAATGACACATTCCTTCCTTATGGATATCTTCCTTAATGTACCTCAATGTTAAATTACAGATGACCCTCATCTCGGCGTTCGTGAGTTACCAAGCCCCCACCTATGGTGTCTATATCTACCCTATCGGCGCTATCGTGGTCGGCTGGATGATTGGAATGACGTCAGTGATTCCCATCCCAATCTTCTTCGTATACAAGTTCCTTAAAGCTTCCGGCAGCACTATCGTCAAGGTCAGTTGCTCATCAATTTATTGAATAATGGATCAATAAACATCCTCAAAAATGCCTCTTTTCGTTTGTGTGTGTGGTGAGAGGGCCTAAGATATCGAATCGTGCTTCTATCTTAAAGTTATGACAATGCAATGATTTGACAACCACGGCTGCTTTCAAAGCGAGTGTTCCAATACTTAACTTATTAGCCATCGTTTACTTCAAAGTTCTCTTCCTTGGAGCTCATTGACCAAATAGATTCACCTTTCAAAACGACTGTCCTCGATTCATAACTTCTTAAACATAGTTTGCATTCAAGATCTATTACTTCGAATTCATCCCGTCAAATGGACTAGATAGATTCACCACTCAGTTCGGCTAAATCCTAACACATTACGATTACGTCTCCATATTTTCAATCTTATGGTTGTGTTCACATCAAAGAATAAGTCTTTTAGTATAACGGTGTTACTTATGTATTCCATATTTCCCAATGATGCAGAGACTAAAGCACTCACTTCCCAATATTCTAAAATCTTACACCACTGTTCACATCAAAAATTAAAATCTTTTAGTATAACGATTTACTTATGAATACAATATGTACTTCTGTTGCAGAGACTAATTCAGGCCAAGAAGCCGTCGTCTGACTGGGGTCCACAGGACCGGAGTCCCGAGGAGTCCGACATCTCTGGAGGCAAGGACCCCCTGAACCAGACCAGTGAACTCATCGTCTCCTCTCCCTCTGCCAACAGTCTCGACCACCACGACTCTGCAGCCCACAGTAAACAGAACGAAGAGAACTCCTTCCTCTCCCCGGAACAACGGGTCTGAGACTGCCAACACTCTGACGCCATCAGACGCTAAGACCCA
Organism: Steromphala cineraria; assembly: GCA_916613615.1. Lineage (NCBI taxonomy): Eukaryota > Metazoa > Mollusca > Gastropoda > Trochida > Trochidae > Steromphala > Steromphala cineraria. The sequence continues at coordinate 13,569,773 of OU744730.1, forward strand.
GAAACTTTAAAAGATGTTAACTTCTGTGTCTTGATAATATAGTTCATTCAGATTTAACCATATCAGAAATGCCGGATGTGGTCCACTACGCATGTGCAGGTTGATCACATGTCCGGCTTAGTCTTCAGATGCAAAATATATATATTTGAACAGGGTATTCATCCCATTACGGTAGTACAAAGACCCTGTTTAGATTCACGACGTTCTCAGTGAACTCATTGAGATCTCCCGCCATTTATTGCTGTGAACTAGCTGAAGCAATGGGTTTCTTCATTTATCATGTATCTAGTTCAATACATTATATTAATGTAAGTATCATGTGCACAGGAAATGCAAGCACCTCTTCACTTTCACCATCTATTATCATTCCCCTTACTGGAACATTGCTGGATTCAAGTTCTGATGCTAATTTATTGCTGTTTAATATTGCTCAAAACACAAACTGTTGTTTTATCACGAAATGCGTTCTTTATTTCTAAACATATAAAACACAGATATAATATGCAATGTCCCCTCAAGTCTCACTTAAGCGACTAGATTCGACAAGTTCAGAAACTTGTTTTTATGCGTTAGGCAACTAGATTTTGTAAGGTAAGGAACCAAATAGAATAAATAGAAACAAGCATTGTTGCACTATGAGTCCATGCGACTAGTTACTGCATATCTGCAGATTTATGCGTATTACACATGGTGAATGCTACTGCAGATGTATACGTATTACACATGGTGAATGCTACTGCAGATTTATACGTATTACTACAGTTCATGGTGAATGCTACTGCAGATGTATACGTATTACACATGGTGAATGCTACTGCAGATTAATACGTATTACTACAGTTCATGGTGAAGGCTACTGCAGATGTATACGTATTACACATGGTGAATGCTACTGCAGATTAATACGTATTACTACAGTTCATGGTGAATGCTACTGCAGATTTATGGGTATTACACATAAGGATTGCTACTGCAGATTTATGCATTTCTTGTAAGATGAATCCGTGTTTGTTATAATTAATGATAACTTTTCATCTATAGGTGCACAAAGAGTTGATGAATGATGTTTATATAGTATATGTTAACATGAATCTACACGTGTAAATTAACATTGCAAAAACAAGATTAAGTTTGGTCGTCAGACCGACTGCTGACTTAAAGTCTTCCCCTAAATTGAATCTACAGCACCCTCAGTTTATATTTATTGTATAAACTACAGTTCCTGCTCTTCAATTTGATCCCTTACTTGATGTTTGAAGCTATAAAAGGCTGTATCTTTCAAATTATGATCTCTTGAATTTTAGTTTTTGTTTATGGGATGTGTAAACTATGGCTATTTTCATTTGGTGGTTTAAATTTGTTAATATTTTAAGACTTGTTATGGTGCAAGTTGCCAAATGAAAAACAATTTGATTTTAAATATGAGGCCTTTACATGGTTTTAAGATACCAGTTTTATGAAAACTGTACAATTCACAATGTTTTAAACAAGTTCCATCTAGTGCTTTAATGTTGATCTTTCTAGAAAAATTCTTAACCCTACCGGCTCTTAAAAAATTGTTTTATTCAAGCAAAGTGTGCTTTGGTCAGACAAATGTAAAACAGCGTTAACTGCCTGGATATGTGGCGAGAATCTCATGGAAGATGCTCGTTATGAACTATTCCATTTCATGTGTTTTTACTTTATCGTGTTGTTTTTATATCGTGTGAAACCTTGTGAATGTGATCGGTTGAGTGTTTGTCGATGTATAACGAACAAGTGTATATGAAATTGAAATGTTGTGATTTATTGTAAATGTTCATTTACTTTCAAGCTTGTCATAACCGAAAACATATTTTTTACATGAATGAACGTTTCTTGTGTTCTGCAAACTGAAACTTTTCCCGTCATTGTTTGAGGTCTTAATTCGTGTATATTTCATGTCATTTTAAAGGAATTCAGATTGTGTTTTAAAAAGTGTTAAGTATTAGCAATGACTCTGAATGCGTTATATGCAAGGAAGCTGTGTCCTGCTTTGTACCAAAGTGACGTTACTGTAACGTCAGATAAAGTGTGTGCCATATCTGAACGTGATGAGTGTGTGTGTATGGGAGTGGGCCCGACCACTAATTAATCATGGTGAACGAATTGATAACTGTACAGCTGTTTCGTGTCATTGCAGCTGCTGATAACCCATCACGTTTATAACACCTGGTAACATGTTATGTTGTAATTTACACGTGCTTCTGTAGGGTTCCATCGTACATTGAATTAAGATATTGCAGCTGTATAATGCATAGAGATCTAAGTCGTGAGTTTGGACCTAATTGAAAACTCATAGATTACTGTAATTGTCTAACATGTATGTAAATTTCAGTGAAATTGTTGTTCGACAAGGGTGCCCGTCAGTATGAATGAGTGATAGGACGCCATGTTGCCCGGATATATAAATGAGCGGACGCCATGTTGCCCGGAAGTATGAATGAGCGGACGAAATGTTGCCCGGAAGTATGAATGAGCGGACGCCATGTTGCCCGGAAGTATGAATGAGCGTACGCCATATTGCCCGGAAGTATGAATGTGCGGACGTCATGTTGCCCGGAAGTATGAATGAGCGGACGCCATGTTGCCCGGAAATATAAATGAGCGGACGCCATGTTGCCCGGAAGTATGAATGAGCGGACGCCATGTTGCCCGGAAGTATGAATGAGCGGACGCCATGTTGCCCGGAAGTATGATTGAGCGACGGGACGCCTAGTTGCACGATATTGTGAATGAATGGCACCAAATTGCCCAACATTTAATGACTTTACAGACGTCATGTTGCATAAGGTGAATTAGTAACATATTTTTTACATGAATGAACGTTTCTTGTGTTCTGCAAACTGAAACTTTTCCCGTCATTGTTTGAGGTCTTAATTCGTGTATATTTCATGTCATTTTAAAGGAATTCAGATTGTGTTTTAAAAAGTGTTAAGTATTAGCAATGACTCTGAATGCGTTATATGCAAGGAAGCTGTGTCCTGCTTTGTACCAAAGTGACGTTACTGTAACGTCAGATAAAGTGTGTGCCATATCTGAACGTGATGAGTGTGTGTGTATGGGAGTGGGCCCGACCACTAATTAATCATGGTGAACGAATTGATAACTGTACAGCTGTTTCGTGTCATTGCAGCTGCTGATAACCCATCACGTTTATAACACCTGGTAACATGTTATGTTGTAATTTACACGTGCTTCTGTAGGGTTCCATCGTACATTGAATTAAGATATTGCAGCTGTATAATGCATAGAGATCTAAGTCGTGAGTTTGGACCTAATTGAAAACTCATAGATTACTGTAATTGTCTAACATGTATGTAAATTTCAGTGAAATTGTTGTTCGACAAGGGTGCCCGTCAGTATGAATGAGTGATAGGACGCCATGTTGCCCGGATATATAAATGAGCGGACGCCATGTTGCCCGGAAGTATGAATGAGCGGACGAAATGTTGCCCGGAAGTATGAATGAGCGGACGCCATGTTGCCCGGAAGTATGAATGAGCGTACGCCATATTGCCCGGAAGTATGAATGTGCGGACGTCATGTTGCCCGGAAGTATGAATGAGCGGACGCCATGTTGCCCGGAAATATAAATGAGCGGACGCCATGTTGCCCGGAAGTATGAATGAGCGGACGCCATGTTGCCCGGAAGTATGAATGAGCGGACGCCATGTTGCCCGGAAGTATGATTGAGCGACGGGACGCCTAGTTGCACGATATTGTGAATGAATGGCACCAAATTGCCCAACATTTAATGACTTTACAGACGTCATGTTGCATAAGGTGAATTAGTAACGGGGCCCTTGCTTCCCAACAGTATGAATGAGTGATTCGACGTCATTGCCCGACGGTATGGATGAATGTGTTACTAAACTCGTGTTTGTATCAAACCTTGTCAAAAAATTCATGTTGTATACTTTTTACTTAAATGTTAGTCTCAAGATTGTGAATTTCAATTTTTTTATTTTATTTTATCGGTTAGAGGGCTTAAGGCCACTGCTAAGGTAAATGAATCAATAGCGATGTGAAAGCTTTACCGTATGTCTCCTACAGTGGGCGTGTACTATGTACAGCATCAGTGTAAGCCCTGCAGTAGACGACTCGCATCCATCGTGCACATCGTGCACACACAAGGCCAACATACATCGTTTAACTATCGTATTATTATCTGGTCTAGTCTAATCGCTAGAACCATTCACACTAAGATTGCCATCACAGACATTTTCAAAACGATGTCAACAACGAACGTTAATAAACATGCTTTCCAAAAGGTGGTTGATATTTTGTTTTCCTTTAATGTTTTAATATTTTCATATTCGCTGAAGCTGAAGGTATAACATCCCGATAGGAGGGTTTGTGTATGTTTCTTACTTTGCTGTCTGTATAACATTTTAAACAGTTCAGTGAAACGTAGGCTATACATGTGACTTCAAGGCATTGTTTCACACCGTAACATCACTCCATAACTGATACCCATTGTCCTTGTACTTGATATACCCACGCTTCCAGAGGTGTATCGCTAAATGCACCTCCTGTTTGAATCATGGGTGTCCGAGGCGAGGATCAAAGATTCAAACAGGTTTATTGAGTGATGCACCAAGGGAAGTGTGGATATATCTGACTTGTACCCCGTCGAGTTATATTTGACGAAAAAGAGCTGTCCACCCTTCTCTATATATATGTCTTGACCTAACTAGATCAAATGAATATTAACATTACTCTTCTAATTGCATTTTAAAAACTATATACTGACTTCATTACATTAACATTTGGTACAAACGAGTACCTATACATAGGCTTATATAGGAAAACATAACTCTAGACATGACGCAACAAAAAGTACCGTTACTTGAATCAGTACTAGTAGCTCAGTTGATAGAGGCGTTGCATCGCAACACAAAGTCCCAGGGTTCGATACCCACTTTGGTCGTTAACATTTCTAAAATAATTCTCAATTTTACATCTCCGTTGATTTGCCAAAGTAAGAGCTCTTCACTTGACCTATTGTGGGTGTGCAACTAAAAGTAAGTGTATTAGAAACATTGAGGTGTATCGGCCAATACACCTAGAGTTAGAACAAAGGAAACCATAGCAACGAAGTGGGGCATAATGATGAAATAGAGTTAGGCCTACACTATCTAGAGTATTAAACGTGTGGTGACTTACCATTACTATTATGATTTCCGAAACCTCATTTGCATTCCTAAATGAAAAGTTAAAGAGTCAATGACCATGTTTCAATAATATGACAAGAGAAAACACTGGAATCAGAATGGATAAAGAACCCAAATTATGAGCCAAAATAAAGATGACTTTAAAAGGCTAGAAAGAGGTAGCTCGATTGAAAAGTTCGATCAAACCTCTGTTTGAATAAGCCCAGTTTGCGGGTTTCCGACAAGTTCCCCTTCAGGCAAAAACCACAAACAATATCAGACATATCAGTCAATGAAAACACTTCTTATATGGAAGCACGCCAATCTCATTAAAATGATATCTTAATTGCTTCTCTACGTTACGCAGATTAAAGCGTAGTGAAGCAAATAGATCATATTTTAGTAAGATTGGGAAGCACGCCCTTAATGCCTGGAATATTGCCCAAGTGGCGTAAAACAATAACTCCCTCACTCATATTCTTATGGAAAGGATGGTTCCTAGACTAAATTTTAGTCTCTGAAATGAAAATACATATTAAATGCAGTTTTCTACTATTAGAATTGAAAGGAGCCCACTGAAGCTGTTCATTTTCAGCCTGAAACTGCAGTGAGCTACAATTATATAGACTTGTGTGGGTCTTTAAAGATATTTTGTTTCAGGGGCTGTTAGACAGACTAGATGGTTCCTGTCACCAAAGCCTTTGCCATGATTCGGTAGCCCAGTCATGACCTATGAACAACGCCACTGATTGCACAACTAAATTTCATAATTACATCCAACCAGGATTCTCCCTTTCCAATATGCAAACTGCCCGTATTTCAACAGAGATTCGATTGAGATTGACTGAATATGAATTTGGTTATACAATGTGTCTATAGCACCATTGTATGAAGCACACTTAAAATGTTTCAGACAACCCTTGAAATGCACAATTGTAAATATTAGGTGAAAACACAGAATTCTTTTGAATCTTTTGACTGATAATTAATTCTCCAAAACAGGAAAACGAAAACGCAAAACAGTCAGATTTCTTCGGTTTTAAACTCTCAAATGACTAAATTCGCAAATTCCTGTATCGTTTGGTGTTCAAAGGTTTATACCCCGGCTTACATGTAAACCATAAACTTGTGCAACTAATTGAACCTCCGTTGAACCAGCAGGTGCAGTGGTTTGTGTGGTTTATTAAGGCCACCTCCCCATTCTAGGGCGTTTAGTCCCAATGGTAGCCCCATCTCTTTAGTCCGCTCAAATTAGTGTGAAAAACAGTCCAACCCACCACAAATTGCAACAGAAATGGTTTTATGTTATTTTACTCATTAAATAGTCCTCTATTATACATAAAAAGTTTAGGAAAATCGGAGTTGGGGAACATTTTGAAAAATGAGGTTAAAGTTTATGACAACGGAACTGATATTTGCGAAAAAAATATAAAATATCAAAATTTTGATTTCAATCAAATGTTATTGTGTGACCACTTAAATTAAAGCTTACTGTCACAGCTTTACATCTGCAATAAAGCAAATAATGGAACTACTGTCTTATAAAAGATACTTATAAAAAAGTAGATTTCCCCTTTAGTGAACACCTTTACATAAACAAGTCAAAAGTTGAGAAGCTGGGATAAAAGTTCAACTCAATACTGGACATGTGATGAATACAAATATGAATTGTTTATTACACAAATTTGAATTGAGGGGTCAAATCAAATTATTTATATATTTTTGATAAGGGCATTGCTTTGGTAAAAAAATCATTCAAATATAAGATTGAAGTCATATTCTGATATAATTCTACATGATACACTTAAAGGTTGTATTTAAGAATTAGATTGTATGATAGTTCATAATGACGCTGGGAGATGAAGATATTACCTGTAGAAATAATGTCCTTTATGCAATGGTGTAGTGTTTAACCACAATGTCCACTTAAGCGAAAAGTCAAGAAACAAATCCAATAGGAACCAATCCTTTTGAACAGTAACAAGTGTTATAAACACACCAGAGTTTGGTTGTCAGAACAACTACAGTGTATACTCATGTCAATGTTTTACTCATAAAGTTCCTCAGACATGAGACACCACGGCAGTCCCAACACATGGATGTACATTTGAGATCATGGCGTCTACAGGAACATCTCATTGAGCTACACATTGTAGTTTTACAGTTACAGTAAATTACTTGTAAGAGATCCTTTGGAGCAGGTGGCAGATTTGTAAGTTGATGAAATAATTTATTGTTCAATATTTTCCAACCTCAATCTTCCGGTTTCAATTCTTCAACTCCTTTCCACAGTTGGACTTGCAAATACACTCGTAGACTATGCTGTTTGCTGCTGTTGATGTTGATGGAAGACTCTGTGGATGCACATGACTGATACTGGTAACCACCTTTTCCCTGAAACGCCTGTATCGTACCTGGTTTAGATCTTCTCCAGTCTCACCACTATAAAGACAAAGCAATGCCTTTCTCCCGCTGCAGCAATTTCATCATGAGATACATCTATGGAAGCATGATGAAAAGTTCTTGCATTTGTTCTGAAGTCTTGGTTCAGCTTGTACTTCTTTAGGGGAACAGCCTTTCCTATTCCATGAAGCCTTGAGGTGGTATCACAGCCTGCTATTGCATGAAGAAACAACAGATCGGTGCATGTATCTTTGCCAAGCGTGTTCTTTGTTTTGATGATGTCCCATGTCTTTGATTCCTTTTTTGAATTTCTGGTGACATCTGATGTTAGGAAAATGTCAAACGAATCTAGATTGGCATGGTAGCACAGAAGAACCAATAGGTCTGTGTCCTCTCCCACCACTACAGTTGGTGCAATGGCTGCTTCAGACACAGCGGTCTGCGTAATGAGTAGATCAGCGTCCTCTCTTGCCTGCAGGGTCTTGACTCCTTCTTTCAGCAGCTGGTCACTGAGCAAGTTGATGAACCGTTGTTTGTTTGCTTTATTGGACAAGAATGATCCTTCTTTGTATAGGAACCATGTTTCCTTCAAACCTGACTGTTGCTGAAGTTCGCCTCAAATGTGCGGTACTGAAGTTACGCCTCCAGTTCGCCTCAACTGTGCAATGTCCTTTGTTGAAAGTTGTTCCTTGTAACCATCAAAAACTACAGTCGCAGTACTGTAGTGAGTTTTGATATACTGGCAGTACATGTCACACAAGTAGCCATATGTGACTCCTCTTGGCCATGGCAGACATTGACTCAAGGAACCGCCATCAATGACATGGTGTACATCATCTGGTACACTAGCTTTGTGGTCACTTTTGTCTATCAGGTCCCATATGGTGTTTGCAAGCACAGGTTTGTTAGCTTGTTTCAAAAGCACATCAGAGTCAAACATTGATGGTGAATATGTACACAGTTCAAACTTGAACATACAGTTCAACTTGTCCGAGGTGTCCCATGCAACAGTCACAAGCCTTTGGAAAAGAAGCATGGGATCAACAGTGACAGTGTCCTCCGCCTTGGCATGTCCCGTGAAATTCATGGTGATTGCTTGATTGGACTTCTTGATGGAGAACTCTGATACATCTGCATCTGTCATGGCATTCACTATTTTCCATCCAATGTTTCCAGCATCTTCAGCATTTACAAAAGGATAAGCTGTCATTCCATTTGCGATATTCCTGAGAGTAGAGTCGTCCTCAAAGGGATCTCTTTCCATCAGAAAGTTGATTATCTTCATCTCATCTTTTGAATCTCTTTCAACCCTAGCCTTTGTGAGATCAATGTGTTGCTCGCTGCTTCTTGTTTCCACTTTGGACATTTCCTGCATAGCATTGGTGATTTCAGCCCGAGCAGGCATAGACAACAACCACACAAGACGTTGAGTTTCGTCCATTCCAGTTTCCCTTGTGATTCCACCAACTGTCTTCATACTTCTCATAAGGACTTGTTCTATAACAAGGTCTGTTGAAAGTCCAGCCCAATACCTGTCAGAACGACGAACAACATGGAGTCCTCTTTGAAACATGTCATATACCTCCGGCTGTTTGTCCTCAAGCTTGTTCATCATTTGTAGGTAGAGCCTTACAGATTTGGTGTAGTGATTGTGTCCTGATGCAGCAAAATATGGAAGCATCTTGAACATTGACTTAAGGTGTAATTTCCAATTTCCTGTGCGCTCTCCACGGATAAAGCTACGCAAGATATTGAACAATTCCATATATTGGAACCACAACTTTGCTGTTCTCGATTTCTCCATTGATATTTTGAGCTCATCCAGTTTGTTCCTGACATTCTGTAATGCTTCTGAGGAATTCACTTCATCTTGAGTTGTTGAATCTGATAAAAGTTCATCAAAGAGAACGGTGACATTGTGAAGATCTCTATCATCTGTATACCCAATGGCTTCTTCTTCAAGAGTTGTGTCAGAATAAGATGACTGTTTTTTAGACTCACAATGAAGTTGGATGTCATAAGCTTTCGCTAGTAGGAGTGAACTCAGACTTGCATCAACTAGCAAATGGGCCCTTATTGATCTTGCAATAGCTTTGCCTGTCAGAATGTGTCCAACTGCCTTCTCTGCATAAACAACTTCAAGTAGCTCATGAAGACCAGATCCTGCCATCAATTGACCAATACAGCCAAGGAAGCTCATTTCAGTATGCAACCCACCAAGCCGAAGAATGATGCTATGCAAATTGCTGGAAGATAGTTCTTTGCTGACAATCATCATTGCTTTCCACCAAAGTGGCTGATCAAATGTAAGAATAGGAATTTTTCCATATCTACTTGACTGTTCACTCACAAATGTCAGAGTCACCTCAGGAATATCTATCCCCTGTGAATATGCAGCACTGTATTCAAACGTCTTTACCTCTGAGTAGGAGCTGCAAAACCCATGACTGGAGAGGGTGTCAATGAGGTACCTTGAGGCAAAGTGATGGTGGAGTTGAATAGACAGTCCGAGGGGTATTGGCGGTTTTAATGATCTTGGCCGAGCAGCTTGCATTATAACCTGTCCAATAGAAGTTATTTTCAGATCCTTGTCCTTGCCAGGGATTAATGCTCTTAAGATCTGAACAAGTGACTTCGGTACAAGGTTGAGGTTTCCAGATATGTCAGACACCTCTTCATATGGAGAATAGGAGGCAGTTGAAACATCTACTGACCTTATGTCACTTTTGATGAGTTTTGATGCAGCATCTAATAATCGCACTTTCTCTTCCTCTGGATCACTGTTTCGTAGATTTTGGTAGTAACCATGTAGAATGTGAGATGCTGTTCTTTTCAGAGTGATAATGTTTGCTTTGCCTTTTATTTCTGAGATGATGACATTGACTCCATAGTAATCAAGAAGTTGCTGTTTCATGTATGTGAAACTGTAAACACTTTCTGCATCAGTGAGATGGTGAGTCATCTGTTTAATTAGGTCTTGCATAGTAACAACCTGATCTTCTTCCATATCTTCTAAATACCCTAAGACTTTCAAGAATGCATCTTTTTTGTGTACGTCATCCTGTCGCCCCGGTTTTAACCTTTTGTTGTCTCCACTGCCTTGAGTAAAATTTTGAGGAATGCTTTTGTTTGTCCTAAAATTGACACTGCATGTCTGATGATATACAGCATCCGCTGCATGTAGATCTTGAACATATTCAATTCTAGCTAAAACCTTCTCAGACCAAATGTCGTTTCTCTTGCTGCATATATCTCTGATTTTAACTTGAAAGTCTTCAGTTCTTACTGGATATACATCATGGCCTCTCTTCTTACTGGAATACTTTGCAGGTGATCCACAGAACAAGCAGTCAGATTTAAAGGAGAAAGCACGTTCGTGTGAGCGTGTACAACGGGATGCTTCTTGATGTCCTCCAACTTTGATCTTTGTCGCACTTGAGATTTTGTTGGGATTTATGTATTGGCATCTGCATGATTTATGGACAAATTGACCTGGTTCAACTTTCAGTTCATCACCCCGAATGGTACTTGCACTGTTGATACCCTCTGCACCTTTGCTTCTCAGACATACTGCTTCTGTGATATTCTCCAACGATTGTTTGCAAATAACACATTTTTTCATGTTTTTTGTAAATCTGTAAAAAAAAAGAATACGTAAAAGGTTATATCCTTAAACATCATACATCATCAAGAGAATCTTATTCATCAAATACATGTTTTACATTGGTAGGGAAAAACATCAACCTGGCATAATTCAAACTTATCTCACCAAATTTAATAGAAAACGTCATTATTACATCAGAAAATCATATTGACAGCCTTATGTTTTGGATGCAATTTTACACGCTATATATAAAAATAGCCACATGATATGGAAAATATCATAACTTACATCCAATTCATTTATCATATGAAGTAAAACTTTACAAAAGACTTCTTAAAATACTATTTGATTTAGAGCAATTGTTATGTAAAATTCAACAGAGGTCTTTTTCTCACCATTTCTATGAAATAAGTAATTTGGAAAGTAGTATCTCGAACAAAAAGTTCAAGTGGAGAGCTTTTCAATCTGATGAACATCACGGATGGATTTAGTCACTTTTATCGTTCATTTCACACAAATATCTTAATATTTTGTTACAGGATCCCTTTAAAAACAAATAAGTGATGTTGTACTTGTCATATCATCATGGAAGTGGATGATTTTGATAAAAAAATCTGCACTGGTAATGACTTCTGTTTACACATCTCAATAGTAAAAATGGCCGCCGTGATAGTATTTGACAAACAACTTATCATAGTGAATACAATATAACATTTGACAACTCCATATATTTTTATGATTTGGAAATAAGTAACTTACATTTCATTTATAATGTGTTCAAATAACCTTGTTAAGTTTTATGTTAAACTATTACCTGTATTTGAGATGTATGGAATACAAAAAATTTTTTTGTGAAAGTCAATAATCTCGATTTTTACCAAAAAATGTCACCACACGGTCAAGAAACAGATATATTTGTGAAAAGCTTGTGATGTAAGCTTTCTTTTGATGTATAAATTGCTTTGTTTATAACAGTAACAAAAAAAAAACTATTTTTATTAAATTGTGCCTTTAAACTTTTGCGAATTCATTATTTTCATCTCAATTTTTAGCTCATCAGGACTGAAAGTCATGATGGGCTTATGGCATGGCCCGTCGTCCGGCGTCCGTCCGTCCGTCGTCCGTCCGTCGTCCGTCCGTCGTCCGTCCGTCGTCCGTCCGTAAACTTTTGACACTTTCGACTTCTCCTCATGAACCATACACATTAGAGAGCTGAAATTTTGTGTACAAGTACCTTAGCATATGGAGATTCTTATTTGTAACTTTGGTGACCCTGTGACCCCAAATAGGGTCACAGGGGTCACAACTTTAAAAACCTATGTTCATCTTCTTCTCCAGTTCCAGAAGGACAAGAGAGTTAAAAATGATATGTGCAGACTCCTTGGCCAATGGGGATTCTAATTTGTAACTTTGGTGACCCTGTGACCCCAAATAGGGTCACAGGGGTCACAACCTTAAATACCTATTTTCATCTTCTTCTTCAGTTCCAAAAGGAGTAGAGAGTTAAAAATTATATGTGCAGACTCCTTGGACAATGGAGATTCTAATTTGTAACTTTGGTGACCCTGTGACCCCAAATAGGGTCACAGGGGTCACAACCTTAAAAACCTATTTTCATCTTCTTCTCCAGTTCTAAAAGGACTAGAGAGTTAAAGACGATATGTGCAGACTCCTTGGCCAATGGGGATTCTAAATTGTAGATTTCGTGACCCCATGACCCCAAATAGGGTCACAGGGGTCACAACCTTAAAAACCTATTTTCATCTTCTTCTCCAGTTCTAAAAGGACTAGAGAGTTGAAAGTGATATGTGCAGACTCCTTGGACAATGGGGATTCTAATTTGTAACTTTGGTGACCCTGTGACCCCAAATAGGGTCACAGGGGTCACAACCTTAAAAACCTATTTTCATCTTCTCCAGTACTAAAAGGACTATAGAGTTGAAAATGATATGTGCAGACTCCTTGGCCAATCGGGATTCTTAATTGTAGATTTCGTGACCCCATGACCCCAAATAAGGTCACAGGGGTCACAACCTTAAAAACCAATTCTCATCTTCTTCTCCAGTTCCAAAACGTCTAGAGAGTTAATATTGATATGTGCAGACTCCTTGGACAATTGGGATTCTAATTTGTAACTTTGTTGACCCTGTGACCCCAAATAGGGTCACAGGGGTCACAACCTTAAAAAACTATTTTCATCTTCTTCTCAAGTTCCAAAAGGTCTAGAGAGCTGAAATTATATGTGCAGACTCCTTGGCCAATGGGGATTCAAAATTATAGATTTCGTGACCCCATGACCCCAAATAGGGTCACAGGGGTCACAACCTTAAAAACTTATTTTCATCATCATCTTTAGCTCCTAAAGTTCTATTGAGCTGAAAGACTGCATGTAGACTCCTTGGCCAATTGGGATTCTAAACTGTAGGTTTTGTGACCCCATGACCCAAAATAGGGTCACAGGGGTCACAGGGGTCACAATCTTAAAAACCTATTTTTCTCCATTAGATGACAGTCTTTGACAAATTTATTTCTCCTTGGATATTTTAGTGTGGACTTCTTTCACTGTCTGATATTGGCGATCTAGAAAGTGTTGAATAATAATACATTTGTTTTGTAATTTTTTTATAGGTTTTCTTGCAATAGGTAGCATCAGTTTAATTTTTAGCTCATCTTGCCTGTATAAAGCAAACTTGATATGATGCCTGATGAGCTACAGAGCCAATGGCTCTATTTTTCAAAATGTTCCACCACATATATCATCCTAAACTTTTTATATGTTGTAAGGGAGGCTTTGTAATATTCAAAACAATTGAAATCATTTCTGTTGCAATGTGTGGTGGGTTGAAACCTAATTTGACCGGACTACTTTTTAAGATAGTTTTTTGATCCCACCACTGCCTCACTTTTTTCAAATTCCCGAATCCGTCTTAAGTAAAATGAACGTGAAAAGAGTGGGTGTCGCCATAAACATGATTTGTAGCCAGAGATGGGAAATGGGGCCATAACAAGATTATATCGTAAATATCAGTCACGCGATCAAAATAGCGACAATGGGATACACGAATAAACGATTGTGTTAAACGGACGTATAATAACCATTATCACAAACACAGTAACAAGAAAACTAGTTGTATCCACAATCAAGAACACGTATTATTTGACCCCTTGTCGTCAATCTAGTATCTTCCTAGTACATCGCAGTTCTATCTCTTTATCTGTTCACTAAGTCACCTGCCTTTCCGTACTTGTCATCCAGAGGTGTCGACCTGGAGACAGAGAAAAGATAGGACACACCACACGCATCCGCCATGACGCCTCTGTACGCTGCTTTGCTGTGCGCCTTGGCGACTCTTGCCGCTTGCAGCACGCCCGTTGTTAACACGAAGTACGGACAGCTGCAAGGGCTGGATACGAAAACCAACTATGTATACTATGGTGTCCCGTACGCGCAGCCGCCCGTCAAAAAACTCCGGTAAGGATAAGTTTGTACTCGGAAAAGATATTTCCCCTTGATTTATCGAAAAAATGCAGTTGCACAAATCCTTGGGTTTTTATTCGGGTCGAGTTCCATTTATTAGGCTATTCAAACTCATTCTACGAGAACGACATCCTGCTACATCAGCGTATATGTCTCCGCTAATGCTACAACCTATCCCCTGATATCCTCCTATGGTCTTCTGTCGTATGAATTTCATAATATGTTTGTCCACTAAGTTTTATCCTGTTTGAAACTTGTAAGTCAAACTTGTATAACTGGAGAAGCTTGCGCATCCAGTAATACAAAATTTAACTTTCGAGTTTGAAAATGTCATAAATGTGTGGACAATCACATTATGACATCATTTTCATAAATTCTGACTTTAGGGGTAGTAATAACTTCAAAACAATGTTTTACATTTGAATTAAATGCAAAATATAAGGTAACAGCAATCAACTGTTTTTACTTCTATTTAAGAGGCTCTTTGTAATGTGCGACATCACTGACAAAAAGTTTTTTACATACATATTTTCTAATGCATTTTTAATTAATTTTTAAACTCAATCTTAAACATCTAGTCTCATCTAAACAGTTTCCAAAACATTATTTGCGAAAACATTATCTAATGGTGGTTTTGCCACTGCGCAATGATATATTGTTTAAATAGTACTTACGTTTACATAACCTTGTATCGTTCGATCAGCATCCTTGATCTTATATGAACGTCAAAATGTGATGGTTATATAGTATAACCTCCAAAACAAGCTTGAGGGAATCACTGTTCCAGCTTACTTACGACAATTATGTTTGAATTATGTTGGCGAGAAATTAACAGAATACGTAACGTTCTCCAATTTAATACTTTTATTAGGCTATTCTAACTCATTCTACGAGAACGATAAAGTTTATTATTACAGATACAACAGTGTTACATTTCAATTATCTGCCTAAATGGCAGTGACGACCAGACCATCCTTACCTCTTAATCGATCGTTAATCATTTCAAATTGGTATCAGACGCGCTTTCGCTCTTATTATACTTAAATATGAACTCGTTTAATAAAAATAGTACTAAATGTAAAATCGTTTATATTCTCGATATATGAAACATGAGACATGATAGGGCAACAAGACTAGGTCAGATAGGGTAGGCTACAAGGGAATGTTGAACATTGTTCCTGAACAAAGATATCCCGTTATCTCGTGCCCTCTTCTTTGGTATGTCAACAACCCTTATCATTAGTGAAGAGAGTATCAACTAAAATGTAAACAAATCTGAGGATGAAGTCTTGCAAAGTATAAAATATGATAACAATTGAAGATAACCAAAGTTTGAAAAAAGTAAAAATCCAAGTGGAATTGAGGAAACACGTTGCCTTATATACATATCATTAATTTATCATTTGTTATCGAAGGATGAAGGACCCGAGACAAAAGGAAGTATAAATGTATTTCAATAAGGGAACTTGATGTTGAATAAGGGAGGCACGATACAAGCAATAAACGATTTCTTCTCCTATCATTGTTATGCCCTCTACACCTAAGTATAAAACGATATTAAAGCAATGTGTTAATCATAATGTATCCATAATGGCCCTTTGCATTATACTACACACAATATTAAAGCAATGGTGCAATCATTATGTACCAAAAATGCCCTCTTCAAACTCGTACTCAAACGATGCAAATGCAATGTTATCATCCTTTTTATCCTCATATGACCTCTATATCCAAGTATATAAACGATACAAATGCAACGTTATAATCATTAATCGTAATTAACCAACAAATTCCCTCTGCACCCAAATACAAAAACAATACAAATGCAATGTCCCATCATCATTTACCCTCATATGACTTCTGTATCCAAGTACACAAACGATACAAATGCAATGTTCTAAACGTTATTCACTCACACATGATATATGCACCCAAGAACATTAAAGTTACCGTCTCACCTAGATGGGAAGCCCCGACGGAGCCCGTTGCATGGAAGGATGTATACAGCGCCACCACACTGAAGCCCGGATGTCCGCAGTTCCACTGTGATACTCTCAGTCCGCCAATGGTCTGTCCTAAAGATGTAGGTATTCGTCTGAGCCAAGGCCAAGCTAAGCGTTTAAAAGATAACCAGTTTTACACATGTGGGATCGAAAACTGGTAATATTATTCCGTTGCGCAGACGCTAAACCTGGCTATGTTCTGACAATTATCAATTATCATCGAAGACAATGACACTGCAGAGCTGCTTAATTCTTTGGCTAACTGAACATGAGTATTGCATATGAGTATACACATTGGTGCCTTTCTCTCCACACAGAGAATAAGACCAATTCGTGCTATCCAGAAATAAGTCCTGTTTCATGACTTTGGATCAAAAAGGTGGCTTTAATACTGCGTTGGTCCTCATTCAGCAATACTAAAAGTATATATACAATAAAAAACCAAACGAAATATAATAAAGTATCGAAATGTTTTTTTAAAAAATAATTTCAAAGACTAAAAATGTGTTTGCCCCGCCAGGAAATCGGTTCAACAACAATCCTAGGCCTAAATTTTAATCACATTGAACATATTTTCAGAGTTTTCTCAAATCTCAAATCTCAAATCTCAAATCGCAAGACTTTGATTTATAAAAATAATACATTCAATTTGTTAACTCTATAGATGTCAGAGGACTGTCTGTACCTTAACATCTGGACCCCGCACGGCGTTAACGTCTCCTCCTCCCTCGCCGTCATGGTCTACATCCACGGGGGAAACTTCGTGCACATGTCAGGAGGGTCACTCCTCTTCGACGGTACCTTTCTCACCTCAATTGGCAACGTCATCCTCGTCAACATGGACTACAGAATGGGTGAGTACTTCACCGTCCTCGGCTACGCCTTTAAAACTACCCCCTTGAGTTCATTCTCTCTTCACAGAGGTAACTTAAGACAAACAATCCTACGTTGATTTCTGTTTCAACAGTTGGACATTTTTGGTTAATATTCCCCTAGCCGCAAACAAATTTATCTGATATCGGAGTGAAGCAAATAGCATTGAGGCTAGGTTTACTGATACCATTCAATCGCAACATTACATGATCCAGTCGAGTCAAGCAGACTCAAAGTGCCAAGTGCACAGGCGAATAGATAATAGTTGTCCCAAAGAATGCGGAAATAAATGAGGCTTTTCAAAAGCTGACTCCTTTTCAAACAGAGATTGACTTGAGCTACCTCTATGGTGAGTAATTTCAGGAAATTTGATCTTAGACAGCCCTGTAATTTATTTGGACAAATGCTACCTAAAATGGAACACGTCGAGAAATGATTCTTTTATCAAAGTTTTTATATAATAAATTTTCATCGAATCACGTCCTAGAAGAAGTCATGCATTCGTTTCCATCCCTCTATTTATTAAGGAAACTTCCATTGTTGTTGAACATACAATAGTGCAATAAGCAGGCCTTGTATGCGTAATCAACAGCCATCGAAATAGATTAGAATCAAAATTGGCAGTGTCTGGATGAGAGGACCGTTGAGCGTCATCACAATATATAAAGCACAATATGGAATAAGGTAGTGATATCTAAGGCTTGATAGAGTTTCTGAAATATGATTTCTTTCCTAAAATGTTTTAACAACATATCGTGCTTGAAGATTTTAATTCAATCTGTTTGATATTGAAGTTAACTATATCAATATTTTACATTTAACTGAACAAATTCCCAACTAATCTTTTTACAGAAGACTAAAAAGTCATATTCAATTACATAGCCATCTTCATTTTACAGGTTACGAATTGTTAACAACGGGATCACTTACGCAAACTGGCAGGGCAACAAAGACATAAAATAACAAATTTAAAATGCTTTTTTATTCTTGTAAATCCCTTGCGCAGCTTATCTAGAACAAACTAAACGATTATATAGATTATATACGTCATCCCGGGTTCATATTTGCGTAAATAACGCATCCCCGTCATTTAAAAAAGATCTACTTTAAACAGACTTCATTCTGTTTTAGGTGCTCTCGGGTTCTTGGTAACCGGAAATGGAGCCACGGACGCTAAGGGTAACTACGGAATTCTGGATCAGCGTCTCGCTCTTAAATGGGTGTCGGAAAACATCAAAGGATTCGGAGGAGACCCAAATAGGGTGGGTTGGAACATTCAAAGGCGTTAATTTTCAATTTAAGGACAACTACAATATCGCCACATAGGATATCTTCATCTTAAACCACCTTAGGTCAGAACTACACTTTAGTACCTGACTTAATGTGGGTGTATAGTTCAAGTTAGAGTTACCGTAAATGATTCTTTGTTAAGAAGCTGAATCTTTTCAAGGACCAATTTTATAGCTCATTAGAGAGGGGGAGGGGGGGGGGGGGGGGGAGATTTATAGCTTCTGTATTTTGGTGCACTTTGCAAGGCATCAAACCCTGCCGGATTCCTAATAGGAAATCATCACAAAAACTACAAAAGAATAATTTGAATTTTCGAATTTCATTTCAGAACTATTAAGTGAATCAATCTAGTTCCGGCGACATATTTACAGAGCAAATGTAGTTCAGTCTTAAACCATTGAAATATCAGAAAACGTAATCACTACATAACCACGCTTGGAAAGGAATTCAATGTTTACATGCCCCTTTATTGCAGGTGACGTTATTCGGGCAGAGCGCCGGAGCCCAGTCTACCATGATCCATCTGGGCTCAGCCGACAGTAGTGCCTTCTTCCGGAACGCCATCGTGGAAAGTGCGCCCTTCTCGATCGCCTACAAGTCTTACTCCGAGGCCATCCTCATAGGCGCGCACCTCGCCAAGTTGCTCAACTGCACAGCCCGCGACATGGCGTGCCTACGCAATAGAAGCGCCGACGATATCGCCTATGCACAGTTCCTCAGCCGTTCAAAGATCTCCTCACTAAAGCTCCTCGAAGCATTCGAACCTTGGGGTCCATGGGTCGATGGAGTTATCGTTCCTAACGAGCCCATCGCCTCCATCGACAAAGGTCAGTTCCAGAGAAAACCGATCCTGATCGGGACAACATCGCAGGAGACCCGTCTCTACATCTTCAGCGCCTACGACAAGCCGGTTGATACTACGATGTACGGAGCACTTGTTACGGCAACTCACCCGAACCATGCGATCGAGATTCTGTACGAGTATCCCCCTGATGATCCACAGGACGAGCGCAGCAACCTTGTGACCCTCTCCACAGACCTCATATTCGGCTGTGCAACTCGGCACGTAACCCACGAGATCGTCAAGTACGGCATCGCCGATGTATGGTTGTACGTATACGACCACGCCTTTTCATTCCCGGGCTGGGGCAACCTGACCTTCTGTCAGGGTTACGTCTGTCACGGCTCGGAGATCCCTATGCTCTTCCGGACAGCCACACTGGGCGGCTTCAACTACACCAAGGAAGAACTCGTACTCAGCGACATGCTCATCTCTTACTGGACAAACTTCGCCAAGACGGGCAACCCGACCCTCGACTCGACCCTCCGCTACCCCCGGGACGTCATCCCTTGGCCTCGCTTCCACTCCGAGAACGAATGGCCCTACATGCACCTCAAGACACCAACTTCCTTCCTGGACCGGAACTACAACGGACCGTACTGCGACTTCTGGGATAGGGTCGGCTATAACAACTGATGCATTGACTGCGTGATGCGTTCGGGGATATTTTGATACATTGTGCAATAAATATCAGGGTATTTTACGTGTATACATGAGTGTAAAGTATATGTGTTTTCATTTTGTCAGTGATTTTATTTTATTTGATAATGTTTAATAAGAGCACCTTTGTGGAATGTATTGCGGTTCAGTTAGGGGATTACCATTTCTGTGAGGAATCTTCTTATCTCCTGGAGTCGAATCACATGAAATAAAAAATAATCTATATTTAAATGAATAGGAAATATATATCTGATAGTAATATTCCCTCGTGTAAATCAAGACAATAGGACGGACAAATCACAAGCCTCTGCATGGGTTATAAAGAGATCCATTTTCCTCGCTTTAAAATGACAAAAAGGGTTTTGATACGATCCCCTGAATTGAACGGTTATGATGAATGTTTTGCGGAGGGGCAATGGGGGTCTTTTAACGATGCAAGGGGCCTTTGACACCTTAATATCAAATTCTAGATTGACGAAGGTATAGAAGGGTGTCCGATTATCCTAATTAACAAGTCACTCTTTCTGTATGAATCGATCTATCAATGCATCGTCGATGGTTTGGCAATAGTAAGTACATTAACGTAAATATTCTAGAATACAAGTGATATGAAACTGTATAAAGATTCTACTGTTAGTGTCTGCAGGAAATCAAATTAAAACATTCTCCTCTTGGCCATCATACACACATATGCCTCTCCTGTAGCCTACACATGCTATAGAAAAGCAGATATTATCATCTATGTATTTTGTTTTCTTTTTAAAATCGATTCCTTTGTGTGGAACATGGTGAAAATTGATCGGTATAACCCGCATATCTGCACACAACATATCGATCTCGTCATTATTAGTAACAAAAATCTTTCCAACGTCGATATAATAATTGGGCATCTTATATTTATTTCATTTTGGCATTCAATTACCAACTAATGAGATAACCTTTGTGTGTTAACGCACCAGACATGTTAAGCCCCGTTTACATGCGATTTTCACTTACCTATGTGTATTTTTTCACATGTGAAAAAGTATTTGACGTAAGTGAAATGTAAGTATACGTGATAGATCTACACGGGGAGTTAATTTGGAAGACGTAAGGAGGTTATAAAAAAGTATTTTGCTTACATACGTTTTGCTATGATAAACAGGTCTTGTCTCTTTACTTACGTGTAAAAGTATTTTTGTGGCTTAAGCCCCGTTTACATGTGCACATCTTTTTATCGGTATATTTGCATACTAAGTAAATTTACTTACAGGGGTAAACAAAATGGTTTGCGTTAACGTGGTGTTTTATTACCAAGGAATATTTTCTGATTTCTTTGTCACTATATGTCAAAGTTTAAGGTTATGGTAAAAACGTCTATTTAAACTTTCCCTTTGTGTTTCTGGATAATGATGAATTCCAAATGATTTTATATTTGATTCTATCACTTTACTCCTGAGAGTAAAATTACTCCTAGGAGTAAAAGTATATTTACTTTACGTTCCATTGGAATTTAAGGACCCTTAAGTATATCATGATTTGCTTACAGTAGAAATATATTTTTTCATAGAAAACTCAATGTGTGAAATGCAAATCTTGAGGCAGAGAAGAATTTAATACAATTTTACCATAGATTTCGGTTGGTCAATCAACTTCTAGTGTAAAAGGAGTGAACGCAGCTGGTTTTCGGTTTAAAAAGAATGACACCCAAAAAAAAACCACATTTCCTTCATTAGGAAACATGCTCTCGACAAGTTAAAAAGAATAATCTTGAATGCAAGTTATTATTGATGAAAACACAATAGTAGTGTTTAAAAACTATATAAATGCAAGTCATTTACCTCAACCTAATCATTCAACTATGCTAATACTATAGAAAATGACAGGATACTCACAGGGGTATAAGTGTAAATATACTTTTACTTTATAGGGGTGGAGTATTTAACTCCTAGGAGTAAATATACTCCTGTAAGTAAATCTGTTTTGGGCTGTTTACATGGCACGTTTACTCCCTGTAAGTATATTTACTCCTAGGAGTAAACGTGCGCATGTAAAAAGGGCTTACGTTTTTCTACTCAAGTTTAGGATTATGAACACACTATGAATTAAACTGCTAAACGATAATGTTCTATTGAAAAAAACAGACAGCGTAAAACCAGATAGGCCATGTGACTGTCTTGCTAAAGTAGTAATGATGCAACAATGACCTATTATTAACCATAAAATGTTGTTTGCACCTGTAAGTAAATAGAAAGACTCGTGTACATGGTACAATTACATATTGAGTAAAATACCTACAGAATGACACCTTTTATGTACACAAACAGTTAAAAGGTACGCAAATATGAAATATTCCCTGGTAATAAAACACCACGAAACTAAAGAGTTTTATTTACTTCTGCAAGTAAATTTACGCTGTATGCCAAAATACTTATAAGTCAATATATATTATGTAAACGGGGCTACCGAGACGATAATAACCTCGGTGATACTTCGAAAAGTAAAAATCGTTATCTTTCGGTCTAGTTCCCAATATTCTCTCTTCAAGATTTATTAATAATTCAGAAATATAGCAGCAGTGTGATGAATAAAGAATGTCTCGAACTGACTTGAACAACTGCTTAGATTAAAAACATGCACTCATAATCGTAAACGTCTTCTGTCAGATAATTATGTCTGCCTGGTTGTGATAGTGAAAATAAGTTAAAGAGCCATTTCGCGAGTTTTTGGGTCACATGACAAACTTTATTCATATTGACATTTGATCTAGAAGCATAGACTGTTGCATGACAGTATTGTTTATCAAGCCAATTGACGTTTTATAATGACGATAGAAAGGTTTGAAGTCGCGATTATGATCGAAAATCGGACAATACCGTGCATCAATCAGTGGAACGTAATCGATAGCAATAAGAATGACAATTACGAGTTTATAATATTTGTAAGGTTTAATATAACTAGTATCAATGTAAAATGGACATGTGAACTTAACTCCGCTTACATTTATGACTGTGTCACGATTTTCCTTTGAAAACAAGTATTTCTCACATAATGGTAATATGAGAATCGATGTGTGAGTAATTTTGAATTTGTATAATGGAAATTGAAAGACAATGTACTTAAACTAAATGAAGCAGTATTAAATCAAATATATAATGTAAAGTTCAACCATGCGATCCCTTTTCTTGCACAACACAACTTAAAGGTGTTCACACAAAAATGGCCGCCAACGGAACGCCAATGTGAATATTTATAATTTGTTCTCAGACTACGGATGATTGATTTGTGTAATGAGATTTTTGTCACTATCAAAACACTATATTTAGCATTAACTTACAAATGCAGTAAAGAATTAAAAATATGTAATTTTCAAAACATTGCTACTGCCACTTTTAAAGCTTTTTGGCTTTTTTTGCCGTTGCTATGATAACGGGGTACATGGGATTCGTTCCCCTCAAGACTAATATGGAATATTTGTTTAGACAATAAAAATTCTTATGTCACCAATTCAGAAATCGATATTTTACTGTAGGTTAATTCCTTCTTCTTAAAAATCTATAGAACGTGAGCGAAGTATACAAAGGAATGCGAATTTGATTTCGAGAGTAAATAGACTATAAGTTTTGAAAGGAGACATATTTTTACATTTTTGATACGGCTTCATACGTGTTATGAAAGCGTTATATCATGTCTAAAAATGTTCCATCACAATTAATTTGTATTCTATATTTAATTATATATCTATTCAGATAAAAATTATATTACTTCTCTATCCATAAAAATAGTCATCATTCTTAATCATAACCTTTAAAAGCCATTCATAGATATTCCATATTTTGTTAATGCTATTTATTATTTATTGTTATAATCTAGTCTTCTATAGCTCATTATTCAGTGTAATTGTTCATTGTAATATTCTACATATTGATAACGACCACATTTTCATTAAAATTACAGATATAATTCCAGTACATATTTGAACACTTGCTCCACACTGAATGAAGTCGCACAGTCGTGTAGTGTTTAGCATGCTGGCCTCTCACGCCAACGGCCCGGGTTCAAATCCCGGTGGAGACACCAAATTTTGTCATCTGGGTCATATGCTGTGTTATGTATTGGGCAAGGCACTTCATCCACATTGCACTCAGTTCACCCAGCTGGGTACCTGAACAAGTATGAACCTAAAAGGTCTCGCGGAGCGCTTGTTAATCGGACATACTTTCCCGCCGGTGAAATAATACTCCTGGCGCTTTGAGCATGCTTTGTCATGGACATATGAGCGGTATAAGAAACCTTTTATTATTATTATTTAAACGCCGATTAAATCAGTATTTTGAACTTATACTGGTTTCCCTACAATTCAGAGTGGATATCATTTACTTCAGACAGAAACCTCTAACAATTTGGAGAGTCAATGGCATCCAATCTTAAATGACAAAGCTAATTGTTATCTGGTGTTATCAAGTCACCTGATATGAGATAAATGAACACATAATTTCTAGAAATAAACAACCGCAATTTATTCATTTGCATAGATAGATGAATTTCTAAGTTCTCTGTACACATGGTATCTTATTCTATAATCTCTTATTTTGAACGGACTAAATTAGCACTAAGGCATGCGATTGGATTGTTGTTTAAAGGATATGGACACGTACAGAAACATATAGATAAAACTACAGTAAAACAAACATTGCCATCTATAACGTTATTATGGAAAGGGAGGTTTATGTGTTACCTTCCCAATTTCGACACTTTACTCGTGATCACGAGTAAATATGGCATGTATTTTGAACGTAACAAATTATTTTAGAGATATTTTTGTATTCCTAATCAATATTTATCTAAAGGTCAATGAAGAACTATTTCATAATTCATAATTTCAAAATTTTCTAATATCCCTTATTAGTTTTGTCATATAAAGGTATAGTGTAGGATGTTCAATATATATTCTTCAAGTGATATCATGTCATATAAATGTCTATCACGATGTCTAAACGATGCATGTCCCTGTGGGAACCGATTGGTGACTATAAACAAAGTCCATAATACAAAAGTATTTTTGATTGAAAGAAATCGGCGTTTTGTTCTTCTAGCAAGACAACTGCTTTACATCAGTCTAAGTAAACCTAGCCTAAATAATACCCGCTACGCTCCTATATTGAGTCTAGAAAACGTATTGATTAGTCAATCAGGGCTCATCTTACCTAGCTGCAATAGTCTGCATTCGCACATATCGTTCAAATTTCAAATTTCAAACAAAAATATCATAAGGTACCGCTTTATGATTGGATAAAAACATTCTGATCGATTTGATAATTATGTTTATAATCAAGAAAATGAATATTACAGTTGTATAGTATATTTGTGGTGCCTACAAAAAGAAATAAAGTGATAAAAAAACCAAAAAAAATTCGGCCACCTATGTGAGGGTCATAATTCGCCGAAAGGTCGGCTGACGCGACCTTTTGCTGAATCTCTCCAGACTCAATATTGGAGTACAGCGAGTAATATTGAGGCTAGTTTGCTTAAGACTGGCTATACATGGTACAGATGTTGAGATGAATTGTGATCCTCTGTCGGGGAAATACATTTCTATATACATGTGTTTGTTGACATTTATCCCGGAAGACATATATATCTGGCTATAACAAGACATCCGTCACTATCTCGTCACACAAAATACATCATGAAGAATGTGATAATTCTGATTCCTCTCAACTCACAAAATCACAATCTCTCATACAAGGAGTACAGGATGCCTTGGCACAAAACACTAAGGCGACCTTAGTCACTTAGGAAACCTTATTGCAATAAGGAAGGATAACCCTAAGGTTAACCGTAGTGATGAGTCGTTTTGTGCAACGACATCCAGGTCTATGCCCACACTGTAGTTTTTCAGAATCGAATCGAATGGAAGTCAGTCGATTTTACTTCTTACTTTGAGCAGGTTTAACATTAAGTTTTGGCGTAGACGGAGTTTTAGCTAGGGCTGACTTCACAGACACGACTTTGTGACCCGGTTTTGGCGAGGGTGCCGTTTTCGGTCGGGATTGAGCCGCAGCGACCTTACTCTTGCTATTTCCGGTAGCTGTACCCGCTCGGGGCATGATGGGAGTGCTACGTACACCAGTTCCGGTTCCTGCGCGAGGCATGATAGGAGTTGTCCGTCCGGCTGAAGCACTTCCGGTTCCTGCGCGAGGCATGATGGGAGTTGTACGTCCCGCTGAAGCACTTCCGGTTCCTGCGCGAGGCATGATGGGAGTTGTACGTACCGCTGAAGCACTTCCGGGTCCTGCGCGAGGCATGACGGGAGTTGTTCGTCCACTGACTGTTGTAGTTGTCGTCTCACCAGTCGGTGTGGTCCGACCTTGACCGGAAGTCGATCCTTTACTAGAAAACTCTTTAGCAGAATTCACCCGACCTTGTTTAGGTGTAGGTTTTGGCGAGTCATGTTGGTTAGCTTTCTTAAAACTGTTCTCCCTTGATATCCCATTTTCCTTCTCAGCGACCTTGGCTGATATGCTTGGGATCTCCTCCTTGACAGTTTGCTTTGGTGTGAGCTTCGGGACAGCTATGGACAATACAGTGCCATGCTCATCCTGGTCCGGGGTCACCTCGTCTATAAAGGTCACGTGGGGAGGCTTCTTAAATCCATTAACCTGAAGTTGTTCCCCAGATCGGGCTTCTTCTACATTAATGATTATGTCGGTCCTCGTGCGCGATTTCCGCTTCTTGGCGTTCTTAGACCATAGATTAAGGAACGCTTTTGCATTCTTTTTCGAGTCTTTTTCATTCTTTTTTATTTTCTTTTTCTTTTTCTTGAGCGGCCTCTTGAACCTGGACAGAGCAATCCTAGCCTTGATGAGTTTCCTCGTGTGCTCACTCATATCACTGGCGTCGTCCCTGAGGGCTGCACGGTCGTAGCAATAGTCCACCAATTTGGCCACGATGTAAGCGATGAGGAAGGCGGCGCCAAGGACGCTAAGGGAGATGAAGGCCTTGCTGATGTCGGTCATTCCATCGTCGGCCGCTGCCGTCGTCGTGCCTGCATCAGTAAGAAATGTTATTTGCTTATCAAAACAGAGTTTTTCAAGTAACTGGGACAGAAAACCAGCATCAACCCCTCGTCAAGGGCATTATCAGCCATTCTCCAAAAGCATTTAATATTGAAAGGCCCGTCGGGGAATATTGTCTTTATATACTAGCCCGTCGTGAAGGGCTTTAAACCTGTATCGGTCACTCGTCAAGGACGTAAACTTGTATCATTCTGCCCTCAAGGGCATACAACATTTAAATGTATCAGCCCCTTGTCAAGGGCATATGACTTGTATAAGTCTGTCGTCAAGTACATATATGACCTATATAAGTCTGTAGGCAAGTACATATATGACCCGTATAAGTCCGCCGTCAAGTACATATATGACCCGTATCAGTCCGTCGTCAAGTACATATATGACCTGTATAAGTCTGTCGTCAAGTACATATATGACCTGTATAAGTCTGTAGGCAAGTACATATATGACCCGTATAAGTCCGCCGTCAAGTACATATATGACCCGTATCAGTCCGTCGTCAAGTACATATATGACCTGTATAAGTCTGTCGTCAAGTAAATATATGACCTGTATTCAGTCCGTCGTCAAGTACATATATGACCTGTATTCAGTCCGTCGTCAAGTACATATATGTCCTGCATTCAGTCCGTCGTCAAGTACATAATTATATGACCTGTATCAGTCCGCCGTCAAGTACACATATGACCTGTATAAGTCCGCCGTCAAGTACATATATGACCCGTATCAGTCCGTCGTCAAGTACATATATGACCCGTATCAGTCCGTCGTCAAGTACATATATGACCTGTATCAGTCCGTCGTCAAGTACATATATGACCTGTATCAGTCCGTCGTCAAGTACATATTATGACCAGTATCAGTTGAAATGCCTGTCGTTAAAGCCATAGAACCAGCAACTCATTGAAGGAATTAAAACACAGGAACCCGATATCGTAAATATAATGTAGGTAAAACACTATCAACTCACATCTATCTTCTACCTACTAGGTTGACAGGTTTCCAAAATAATAGTTGTCTCATTGATTGCCCGTTTTTCGATCAGGATCGCATTTATATACCTATATCATCACCTATATATACCTATATATTGTCACTCTGCTTCAACAGTTAGCATTAAGAAGACATGTTGATAACATTATGTAACATTTCAATTACACCTTTAAAAATGTTTGGCATATTTTAGTCCAATAACATAAACTATGTCACTTTAATCATAAGTCTTACATTCCGGTCCACGCTGCGTTCATAGACCTATCAATCACCCTTTGTCTGCGCCGCGACTCCCATGCCAGCTATTGTTCTCTTAATTCCAAGCAGAGCCAAGATCTTTCTCAGTCTCATTTATTATATTACACGAAAGCTGACAAGAGGTTCCTGAAAAGGAACAAACCAGCTGCTAAATCACATTAACAGTTTCCTTCCAATGTGAACAGCAGTGTGGTATTTGATCTGTTCCTGTACACGACGGGGCGCATACACTCAACGACAAAAGAAACGTCACCTGATTTTCTTCACCGCCAAAATCCTGATGCCAGATCGATTGATTATAAATGTAATATATAAATTCTTTGGTAAAAGGAATACAGAAATATACTCAACAGCTAGGGTATAGACTATTAATATGTGTACTTGTTCAAAGAAACAAGGAGTGAAAAAACGCTTTTTTAAAATTGATTTTCAACAGAAGTCAATGAATTTATGAAATATGACTTTTATGAAACAAAAGATGTCAACATAATGCAGCTTGTTAAAGGTTAATTCTTTTACGCCTGATAAAAGTACAACGTTCTATAACTCCTATCTCGTTTAGTTTATGAGGTTTAAGAACGAAGATTTTCTAAAAGCAGCTTTATGGAAACTTTGAAAATAGATCTTATGTTAAAAAATGACTTAATGAATTAAAATCCTGCACATATGACTAGGTTTTTGGTTGTATCTAACCCACGTGGATTAAATTATATTGCTTTCAATGTAGTGACGTTTCTTTTGCCGTTGAGTGCATATACTGCTCAAAAGAAGTTAAGGGTCAACCCTTTTTGACACGATTATATGCATAGAAAGATACCCATTTCTAAACAGAAATCATGTTATGCGTTCTGGATATCCTGAGGAAAAACACGGTATTAAAGGAAATTTCATATTCAAACACAACGAAAGTAGTCTATTCAAAGTCAAAAGTATGGGGCCAGGAGACTGTAAAAATGCAATGTCGTCCAATGTTTATAACTTGTTGATGTCCTTTCACGTGCAATACTCATTTTCCGTGAACTATGTATACTGTTATTAGGTTGTGATATCAAGTTATACTGTTATTAGGCTGTGATATCAAGTTATACTGTAATTAGGTTGTGATATCAAGTTATACTTTTATTATGTTGTGATATCAAGTTTTACTGTTAGTAGGTTGTGATATCAAGTCCTACTGTTATCAGGTTGTGATATCAAGTTATACTTTTATTATGTTGTGATATCAAGTTCTACTGTTATCAGGTTGTGATATCAAGGTCTACTGTTATTAGGTTTGTGATATCAAGTTCTACTGTTATTAGGTTGTGATATTAAATCCTACTGATATCAGGATGTGATATCAAGTTATACTTTTATTATGTTGTGATATCAGGTTCTACTGTTATTAGGTTGTGATATCAAGGTCTACTGTTATTAGGTTTGTGATATCAAGTCATACTGTTATTATGTTGGGATATCAAGTTCTACTGTTATTATGTTGTGATATCAAGTTCTACTGTTATTAGGTTTGTGATATCAAGTTCTACTGTTATTAGGTTGCGATATCAATTTATACTGTTATTAGATTGTGATATCAAGTTCTACTGTTATTAGGTTTGTGATATCAAGTTCTACTGTTATTATGTTGTGATATCAAGTTCTACTGTTTAATGATGTTGTGATATCAAGTCTTATTATATGAATGAACTATATCCGTCTTTCTGATTGGCCCACTTGGTCACATGACAGCAATGACATCAAGCAATGTCAACCTGTGTGAAGCGCGAGAGGTTGATATAACAATCCAAGCACCTCCCGTGGCTAAAAATAGATTTGAGAATTACGTCTCGAACTCCGCACATCACATGTTACGCTTTTAATTAAGCAATAGGCATCGCTTCGTGACTGTGCTGAATTAGAGTTATGTCCCTTATAGTTTTAGCCATATTAGAGTGATGTCCCTTATTTGCACAGAAGAAAAGTGATTCAAGAACATTTTTTCATATAATAAAACAATTATAGACTTCAGATTCGGTTGATCCAATGATTTGTCGACCTTGCACACGTGATATTCACCTCGGCGTTGCCTCGGTGAATATCAAGTGTCCAAGGTCGACAAATCATTGGATCAACCTCACTTGAAGTCAATAATTGTTTAATACTGTTATTATGTTGGGATATCAAGTTCTACTGTTATTATGTTGTGATATCAAGTCATACTGTTATTATGTTGTGATATCAAGTTCTACTGTTATTAGGTTGCGATATCCAGTTCTACTGTTATTAGGTTTGTGATATCAAGTTCTACTGTTATTATGTTGTGATATCAAGTTCTACTGTTATTAGGTTGCGATATCAAGTTCTACTGTTATTAGGTTTGTGATATCAAGTTCTACTGTTAAAAGGTTGTGATATCAAGTTATACTGTTATTAGGTTTGTGATATCAAGTTATACTGTTATTAGGTTGTGATGTCAAGTTCTACTGTTATTATGTTGTTATGTTCAATTATACTACGTTTTGGTTGTTATGTCATTTGTACTGTAATTAGGTATCATGTTATACTGTTGTTGGACTGTGGTGTCCAGTTATTGTGCTATAAGGTTGTGATGTCAATTTGTTCTTTTAATTAGGTTTTCAAATTATACTGTTATTGTGCTGTGATGTCATGTCATACTGTTATCGTGATGTACACTATAGCAGCACTTAAAAGTAAAGGGTCAGCAGCAAGGCCTAAAATGACGGTGTGGAAACTGGTGTATTAGGCTTTGAGTAGGAAGATGTAGTAAGAGTGCAATATGACGGCATCCCGACTAACATGCACCCGGACAAAAACATAGCAAGCCTGAAGATTGATTGAATAAAAAGGCTTTATGAAGGTTTTCTGTAGCCGCATATAGTACTATTTTCAATACGTCACGTTGTGTTGTTGGGTTTTGTCTCTCAGCGTTGAGTATTGGTCTGTCTTATTCAGACGTGGGAACTTTTATAATGGGACAGCTCTATCGGGGTATTTTTGTGGAAGCAAAATTGATGAGGACGAAGTGATGCATTGTATTCAGTAAATCTCGAACAACTATAGTGCTTCCCTCACAAACAAATATGAAAATTAGTATGATTATGTACTAATCATATGTAAGTATAAACAGGGAAATATTCTTGAATTTTGTTTCCACAAACATACCCCGATAGAACTGCCCCTTTAAGAACACAAACTTCAAATACAATGCCATTTAAATATCATGTCTATATCCATGTTAACTGGTGGCCAAAAAACGGTTATTGATTGTGTAATACCAACGTTGAATAACAGGGTATTTGACGTAACTGATAAGACTGAAGAGATTTCGTCGAAACAACATTAATTTTTCAGTTTAACCTTACCATTTACTTCTTTAAATGTCAGAAGTTAAACTTCATTATATCTCTAAAGTATATCTTAATGTCATCAAATAGTTTGCTTCCAACAATGGTTGAATATAGATGTATTTAAATGTCATTTGTATAACTAATATTAGGCCGACATAAAGTGTTGTCACTGCTTAGACCTGTTATCATGTGTTAACAGTTGCATATATTTAATTGTGAATATGTCAACAGTTGTCATATTGACCTTTATGGGGACAAAGAGTATGTTGTCGGGTGGCAAATATGTCTAAAATATAAGTGTTTTTACTAACTGTTTCTGATGATATGCAGTTAAAGGCTGATTGATCAAATATGAAAAATGTATCTATAAATGTGTCTTATCGTTGATATAACTGGTACGCATGTAAACGCTTCTAAACGTGTGTAATAATACATTTATTTTTAGCCAACTGTAATGAATTTAACAATAATTTATCATTATAAACACGAACATCATAAATCTTTGCTGACGGGGATCAGGACAAAGCATGGGACAACATAAAAATGACTCCCTGGTTTTGTGGACAGTGTTTCCTTAATTGTCTCGAACGAAATTTAAAGGATTCCTTACATTACGGTTTCTAAATTAATGTTAGAACATGCAAATTATAGTCAACAGTTCTTACGTACTTAGCTCTAGAAAATATTACCTCACATCCAGTACTAGCTCTAAACTACTGTCAAGTGGTTGAATTAGCATTTTGAATGAATGTACACGTGTATTTACGAGATTTGAACTTCGTCAGCACTTTAAGTATTAAGGTACATTGTATACCTATCGGGGATTTCGTCTATTGTTTTGGAGGTCTCTTGTTTTCTCGTAATAACCTCCAAGGAGGTTTTACATTGGGAAGTCAAGTCATAATATTCATATGTAAGACCTATACTCGAAGGTTGGAAGGCTTTTATATTTAAAAGTCAAAGGGTTTTATATTCCAATGTATATCTAAACCCCAAAGTCCATACTATCTTGAAAAAATCTACAAAGTTGCATGCTTCCATGGGATTCGAACCATCAACCCTCTGGAGCGTAAGCAAGCACTCTAACCACTACTTTAACCGGCCAGATAAAAGTGAAGGCTGTGTTAAACAATCTATTGAATAAAGTTCAGATTTCAGTAAAAAAACGTCGGCCCTTATGCATTATGATATCCAATTGCACTTTAATTCCAACTTTAAATGCGGAATTAATTTCGGAAAGAAAGCTTCGCGGGAAGTAAGACCTCAAGCTTCGCTTTCGGTCTTACTTTCCGCTCAGCTTTCTTTCCTCAGGTTTTGAAAACCCAAGCATAACCTCGTTCTCGTGTTTTAACCCTAACGTAGAACACGGAAATAACGTTCGCTATATCCGCTACTCACGTTTGGCCGCCATGCATATAGGGCTTTTGATGGGACTTCAAAATTTGTTCGCTATATCCGATTGTTCGCTTTATCCGAGTTCGTTATATCCGTGCTTTACTGTACATAATTAAACCTACGTAGGGACATTTTGCGGAGAAAAAAAACTATGGCACTTAAAGGGGCAGTATCACATTTTTAGGGGTATATACGGTAATGAAAATTAATGATTCCAATTGAAAGACAATGTATTTTAACTAAATGAAGCAGTATTAAATCATATATGCAAAGCTTCGCCATGCAATTCCCTTTTCTTACATAAAATTGATTAAAGGTAACAAAAATGAACGCCAATGGACTTTATGTGAATCTTCGAAATTTGTTGTCTGACTATGGATGATTGGTTCGTGTATTGAGATTTTGGACACTTTCAAAAATAAAACAGTTAGCAATTATCATTGAAAATTTTTAAATGTTCCTTATTTTCAAAAACAATGCTACTGTCCCATTAAAGGGGCAGTAGCACGTTTTTTGATAATTTTATATTTTAAAATTTTCACTGATAATTGTAAGTTAATGTTAAATATATTATTTTGACAGTGTCAAAAATCTCATTACACAAGCCAATCATCCATAGTCAGAGGACAAAGTATGAAGATTCACATAAAATCCACTGGCGGCCATTTTGTGTGATCACCTTTAATTCATTTTGTGTAAGAAAAATTAATCGCATGGCTAAACTTTACGTTATATGTTTGAATTATTACTGCTCCATTTAGTTTAAATGCATTGTCTTTCAATTGGAACCATTAATTTTCATTTTCCTGACATCACCTTATATCCCCCCTAAAAACGTGCTACTGTCCCTTTAAAGAGTCACAACAATATTAGACGAGTTGGAGATTATTTTAAACATTTATGCATTAGGCTAATGGTTTGGTCTTCATTTACATTTGTGAGGTTTATTTTGGGATCAAAATCAATAAACCCTGTTATGTCTCAAACAGAATTTAACAAACCATTGAACAAGACAATTTTGTAAAATATTTAAACTAATAACACAATTAGGAGACTTCTTATGGATGAACAACTTCTTTATTCTGTTAAAAAGATTAAAATAGAAATGTATTTAAATGTCGTTGTAAATAATATGATGTTGACATCATATTCTATGTCTATACATCGCTTTCAAAGATTAAGTTGTTCAGTCATAAGTTGTTGTTGTTCAGTCTCCTTATTGTTCATCGCACAAACTTCTGTTATGTCAATCAAAGATTTAAACTAATATCCATCTTTATTATATGGCGAACAGTGAAATACTGGGATTTATCAGTGAAATAAACTGTCTATCAAGCTACAGTGAAAATAACTTTTATTACACGCCCGTGTAAGATACCGCAGTGTAATATTTATACGGCAATATTAAACTAGTGTAATATCACTATGCAAGTATGACGTCACAGAAGTGAGCTGTTGTGACGTCACAATGTAAGCGCTTCGTCACAATTGGTGCCGAGTCGCGGAACTGTTCGTTTCAACATATTTTCGGCAAGTTTGCTTGATTTTTAGGGCAAGTAATAAACAGAATACTAAACTCCCTTCCATTTAATACTATTTTTATTAAACTCGTGAATGATTTGGTATCAAACTCGCTTTCGCTCGTTTTATACAAAATCATTAACTCGTTTAATAAATATAGTATTAAATGGAAGGTCGTTTAGTATCCTCTATCTATACAATGAGGACGTATTTTTGTCCTTAATCAACACTGAAAGTCTAGAAACGATAGTTTTAATGTCCAAGATGCATGTCGTGTTATTATCCCCCGCCATGAAGTGGAAGGGGGATATAAGTTTGGGCTCCGTCCGTGCGTCCGTCCGTCCGAGTTAAAGGGAGAGCTTTTCTTAGAAACTGTTTAAGATAGCATAACAACATTTGCTATGAGTCTTTAGAGTATCAAAACCTTGATGGAGTTTGAAAATCAGAACCGCAAAATTATTTTTCACAGAGTTATTGCCCTTCTTCCGTTTTTTTCTCTGTTTGTGGGTGTTGTCAAAAGGGACAAGTTTTCTCAGAAACTATTTATGATAGGTTAACCAAGCTTGCTGTGTGTCTTCATGGTATCAAAACTTTAATGGAGTTCGAAAATCAGAACCGTGAAATTATTGTTTACAGAGTTATTGCCCTTGTTCCGTTTTTTTACTCTGTCTGTGGGTGTTGTCAAAAGGGACATGTTTACTCAGAAACTATTTATTATTGTGTGTCTTCACGGTATCAATACCTTGATGGAGTTCGATAATGAGATCTATGCAATTACATATTACAGAGTTGCAGCCCATGTAGGAATATATTAGGAGCTTTAATGGAAACTTATTTGGTGGGGGGTGTTGATGACCATGTCTTCTTGTTTAATTTAGTACCTCAAACACGCAAGTGTAGTGGGGATAAATCATATATAATTATATTTTCCGGTAATTTTAAAAGCGGCTTTGGAATACAATGTGGTAAAAAAGATTTTATGATCATGTAAATCATGTTTCTGACAAGCACATCTATTTGTTTGAATCCTGTGTAAAAGAAAGGATGGTAAAATGTGAATCAAATTGTTGAACCATTTCCATTCTTATGATAGTAAACTGAAAACTGGTGCGTTTAAGTATATATATCATTGTTACAACCAAGCTACATAGATAGATAGATAGATAGATAAGTAGATAGGTAGGTAGGTAGATAAGTAGATAGGTAGGTAGGTAGATAAGTAGATAAGTAGATAGGTAGGTAGGTAGATAAGTAGATAGGTAGGTAGGTAGATAAGT
Source organism: Steromphala cineraria (assembly GCA_916613615.1). Classification (NCBI taxonomy): domain Eukaryota; kingdom Metazoa; phylum Mollusca; class Gastropoda; order Trochida; family Trochidae; genus Steromphala; species Steromphala cineraria. The sequence continues at coordinate 13,605,945 of OU744730.1, forward strand.
AGATAAGTAGATAGGTAGGTAGGTAGGTAGATAAGTAGATAGGTAGGTAGGTAGGTAGGTAGGCAGGTAGGTAGGTAGGCAGGTAGATAGATAGATAGATAGATAGATAGATAGATAGATAGATAGATAGATAGATAGATAGATAGATAGATAGATAGATAGGTAGGTACATAGGCAGGTAGGTAGATAGGTAGATATGTAGGTAGGTAGATAAGTAGATAGGTAGGTAGGTAGGTAGGTAGGTAGATAGATAGATAAGTAGATAGGTAGGTGGGTAGATAAGTAGATAGGTAGGTAGGTAGGTAGGTAGATAGATAGATAGATAGATAGATAGATAGATAGATAGGTAGGTAGGTAGATAAGTAGATAGGTAGGTAGGTAGGTACATAGGCAGGTAGGTAGATAGGTAGATATGTAGGTAGGTAGGTAGGTACGTAGATAGGTAGATAGATAGATAGATAGATAGATAGATAGATAGTCAGGTAGAACTGAAACATTACCATTAGCGATGACACCTTGAAGGTAGATCGCCGTCTGGAGCAGAACGACATATTCGACACCCATGTTGGACCATCCAGCACCTTATGACACACAGGGGGTTAACATCAGAGCCTCTCGGAATCCTCTTTCACACACGTTGAAAATGAGATTCCAAACCATGAAATCACAATCATATCACAAATAAATAATTTACACGGAACCAATTCAGGGAACCTTATGTAACACATTTCACATTGAAATTCAAGTTCCAAAAGACGAAATCACACTCATATTTTCCCAAATAAATCCTACACACAAACAATTCCTTAGATCACCTCAAGACATTACAAGGACTATCAGCTCGAATATACCGAGACATAAGGTGTTGTGATACCTTACAGGTTGCAATGCGACAGTGGTAAATCACACAGTACAAAGCCTATTGATTGAACGACTTCGGTCTTGCTCCCCCAAACAGGTTCACTTCGCCCTTACTCGATGAATTCCGTGCCCAGCTTCATAATAGATTCGTTCCGGCTCACTAGACCCCTTTATTGGTGATCGGGGTGTATCGTACAACCTATAGGTATATCGCACAGTCGTATTGTGTTCCCAACCGTTATGTCTTGCAAAAATTCAATGATACACATTGGCGAAGACCGCTGTAGCGATATAGGCCGCAAACATGATATTATACATACGTTCAGTGGCGACATTCAGTTATTTAAGTAATGGAGTCGAATGAAAATTAATTGCCAAGTTTTATTTTGGATAGAAACAACGTGTCATTTACAAAGGTGAACAAATTGTAGTTATATCTGGGAATATATGTGCTAGTCCAAATTCTTGTACTTTTTCCGGTTGATTTGGCCAATTAACACACGGATTGACCGTGCCAAAGATCACCAACTCAACCGTCAAGTTTTTCTATATACCATTGTAGATAGCGAAATACATAATTTAGCACTGTTATGATAAGATAATAGATGTATAGTTATTCATATGATAAGGCATTTCTCTAAATTGCTCATGCATAAAGTGGTAATAGATTTTTTTTTATCGATATGGGGTAGTATTCTGTCCACTGATACTTGTGATCCTGTAGTATGCTTAGAAGAGTTCATAGACGAAAACTTTAACAGACCAGCTGGTGTTTGATAAAGATATTGTCAAATCGGATGAAGCCAATGTTTGGAAGCAACGTCTCTACAAATAAGTCTTATCAATACATCGATTCTGGCTTGGAGGTCAACTCCCTATTGTCGACGTTATTATTTTAATCACATTTTATACATAAATAATACTTGATGGAATTGCCAAATACCAGGTTTATTTCATACATGGGTAAAGTTGATATTTCACGAGCGGTGCAGGAGATGAAGTAAACCTGGTATTTGGCAAACTTTATTGAGTATTCTATTCATCATATAGGCCTAATCTTTGACTAAGATATGTGATTAAAATTACTTTGAAAGTAAAACGTATCCCTCACCTCATTACATGCTGAAAGTAGTTCCGGCACCTGACCAATGACGATATTATGTCGTTACTGGTCACAGTGAAAAAAGGTATCGTCAATGTTGCTTGATCGACAGTTTATTTCACTGATAACCCTGTATTTCACTACTGATTATGTAATAAAAAAGAAAATCAAAATAACACTTATCATAAGTGTTTTTTCATCAAAAACTCCTGTTTATGAGTAAGTTAAAATCATCAAAATCATTGTGGAACTGCGTGCAAATTGTTTTATAGCAAATATTCGGAAGAAATATATCAAATGAAAATGTTGGGTATGGAAGCCTTGCATATTTAATTTTAGCCGTTATAGGTGAACACTACTGAATTCCACCCGGACACTAAACACAAGTTTTTTCCCCCAGATACATTAAACAAAGAAAAGCAGCCTTTATAAACATAGCGAACTTATATAATGCGGTCGTAAATGAAGAATATTTTGGTTTTCGTTTTGTCAAGGGGTTCACTTCTCGGATCCCCCAAGAAGTAGAAAAAACAAACGTCATTGTATCTGCGAAACTTCAGCAAATGAAAACGCTTAATGCATTGAAGGCTTGTTTGTTGTCATCAAGGCGCAAGTCATTTTTCTGTCGCCATTCCGTATTGTGAGATCATGTTTTATCAAACAAAACATAGAATGCTAATTGCACAATCTGGTAAATTCTAGGTTCACCGAAGCACACGGTCATTGCGGCTTTTCCAAATGGTTACTTTCGAACGGCGTCGCTGATTGAACTTTGATTGCATCCAATCAGGCTTCAGCATTTCTCGCCCACAAAGTGCTCGTATTCAAACAGATGTTAGTGTAGGTTTACACGAGAATCACTTCTTCACACTTACCGTATTTCTTCTAATAAGCGCCCGGGCGCTGATTTTTTTCAGCATTCCTTTACCCCCCGGCGCTTATTAGAGACCCGGCGCTTATTTCTTTCATAGAAAAAATGAAGTTTGTTTTAAGCCGTCTTTACAATGAATATTTTTAAATGTTAACTTAGGGAGCAATTATCAAATGGTTAAGACCCGGCGCTTATTAGAGACCCGGCGCTTATAAGAGGCCATGCGCTTATTTTCTCAACTACCCTTGACCCCCGGCGCTTATTAGAGACCTGGGCCTGGCGCGTATTAGAGGAAATACGGTATGCTCATTAATGTTAAATTATGGATGGTAAAATTTTAGTTGTTTGACGAAGAAAAGATTGCATCGTTGCGTCCTCTTGAATTTCAACACAAAAATACCCCGATTGGACTGTCCCTTAAAGAAATCGCTCAACTGCACATTATTATCTATAAAAATTAATTTTACCAAACTCTTATTTCAGATCCCCTTAAGAATTCAAAAAGGCAACGAGTTAACATTTTTATTTTATAAAGTAATAGTACGTTAAAAATTATATTTGATAATTGAAGATGATAAGTTTCCGCTACAAAAGCAATCAGTTTATCGATTCAATAAGCGACCTTTCTGATGTACAATAAGAAGCAGGGTAGTTGAATCACCATCAGTGAAAAATGGATCCAAGGGCTACGTAGCTCATCAGGACTGGAACTTAATTCTATTAATTACTTACATGTCAAAATAACGAACATTATTCAACACACCCGTATAAAATTATGGATTTGGTTAAATGAAATAATTGTGAACTTTGTGATGCAAGCATGAAATTTGACACCATTTTAGCTTGAGCCGGTCTTATAATATAAAGATTGTGAACTCTCGAAAAGTGTTCATTTTTGGTTTTAAAAATTAAAATTATTATTTCTTAACCCATTTTGTAAAATCATACGGAACTCTAAAATATTTACAAAACATATATAACTGTATTGGAAATTTAAAGCTGAGAATTTTTCATTACAGACATTATTTGTATCTTTAGGGTTAGGGTTCAAGAGGTCATAAGAGTAAAACTAGGTCTCCAAGACTCCCCTTCACCTACTATTCCATGCTAGAAATGCAGATTTAAATGTTCAAACAAGATTGCTCATTATGTGCACTGCAATGTGCAAATGTTGAAAAGACTGAAGCACGCAAGTACACTAAGGTACAAAAGAAACGTTACACCACTTTTTTTATTCAGCAAATATCTTTCGAGTTATTATATGCATTTGATTATTTTAGTGTTCTAAACAAAACATGTTGTACATCCTATAGTATTCTGTGCTTGCCGTACTGCGCATCAAATGACCTGTAACAAACGACTGTCAGATTAACCCTTATAGTGCCCAAGGACCATATATGTGCCCCTCCCCCTAAACTCCCCATAATGCCGCAGGACCATATATGTGCCCCTCCCCCTAAACTCCCCATTATGCCGAAGGACCATATATGGTCCCTAGCCATAACCCAATATACAGCCATGGCACTTGAAATAATTCTGCACCAATTCAAGTTGACAATATTTTTTTTAGAATCTCTATAAACATAGTAAATTTGGTACATCTTTTGAAATATAGAACAAAATATTAACAGAGATACCATGCTTTTCACAAAATAATTCTATCAAACACATGATTGAAACTATCCGTATGTCGTGTTGTCTCTCCCAGGCCTGTACCCATGAAGACACTACAATTATCGAATGATCAAAATGACACATATTTGCAGTAGTTTGAACGAATTTTGTGGTGTCTGGTTTCTGTTTTATGAAAATATCTTTGTTTAATGAAGGGAGGGATAGAAATCTAAATTTGAACCAACATAACCCGCACAATATTAAAAAAGTTGTAAATGTATGAAAAACAAGGCTTATCATTTATTTATTTGAACATAGAATACATCACATTTGTCTACAAACAGTCGTGTTTTATCAAAGTAAATTTTTCAAAAATATTTTTAGAAAAAAAACACAAATTGTAAAGAAATTCCAAAACCACTCAGAAGTGATGCATAGCTGAGTTCCATGTGCTCAATAATGTTTTAATCCCTACAAGCAAGCAGAGCTTGTGGTCTGTTATATCCATCAGCCCTCCTTAAAGGGGCAGTAGCACGTTTTTAGGGGGAATATAAGGTGATGTCAGGAAAATGAAAATAAATGGTTCCAATTGAAAGACAATGTATTTAAACTAAATGGAGCAGCAGTTATTCAAATACATAACGTAAAGTTTAGCCATGCGATTCCTTTTTCTTACACAAAATGAATTAAAGGTGTTCACAAAAAATGGCCGCCAATGGATTTTATGTGAATCCTGATACTTTGTCCTCTGACTATGGGTGATTGGTTTGTGTAATGAGATTGTTGACACTGTCAATATTATACATTTAGCATAAACTTACAATTAAAAGTAAAAAATTTAAAATATGAAATTATAAAAAAACGTGCTACTGCCCCTTTAACAAGCCAATCAATATAAAGACTGTTTACATCTCAAATCACACAAACCAGCTGGGCTTGTTGACCAAACAGGCCAAATCTGAAAGTAACCAGGCAGGTGGGCAGTCACTATTTCACCATGGATATCTTAAGCTTGTACACCTACCTGCATATTTTAATATTTTCCCAACCAATATCTCTCAAGCAAGGACAAAAATATCAACAATTTTGATATATATTTTATTGCAAGTGAGATTTATCATAACAAATAGAAATATTCGGCCTAATAAAAACACAAACTGGACAGTGGTCACTTCTTGGACGGAAAATCTTTTGTGGACACGCATTTAGTTGACAGAAATACGATCACTATATACAAAGACATCAACCAGATCCTGGACGGTAACATTTAGGTGAAAACTTATAAAGCTTACACCTACACTTTTTCTATTCATATTTACAAAAAGAGTATTTACAAAGATCATGAACAAAAAACAAAGACATAGCAATGAGTAACAAATTTTTAACAACATGTTAAAGTGATGATCATAAAGTTATTATTTAGTCTATCTATGTAAAGAAATATATCATATATATATAAACAGATCATTCTCCTCAGAATAATTATCCCATAATTGATAGTGCTCAAACCACATATACAAAGATCATATATTCATAGAAAACCTGAAATGATGTTAGGTAGCACATGTTCACAATTTCAAGAAAAAAGTATTTTCAGATCCTTAATCAATTTCTAATCCACAGGTCTTTCAGGAGATCAATATTTAATCATTCTAGCCATAATTTATCATTGATTGACATAAGTTCAAAGAAGAAATACAATTAATACTCATAGTTTCAAAATTTTAATATCCTTATTTCTGTCATGTACATCATTCGTATCATTAATAATCATCAAACGTAATATTTTCTTGCTCATCAAATTCAGATGTAATGGAAGTGTACAATTTCAATCACAATCACTATAGTGTAACAGAGTTTGTTCAGTATAATCTTCATATCTTTAACAATGATAGTTAAACCACGAGGCTGTAGGCATATTTTGTAAATTATATTCTGCCGTGAATTGATAATACTTGATCAGGGCCATGGCTACTGACACCATAGCCGACGTCATGGGAAAATGTTTTGAGATGTCACTTAAAAACTATACTTTATTGCGGAATAAAGGGTGGGCGGCGTCTTTGATCTTTACGGAAACAATACTAGAATAATTAATATCGATACAATCGAAATCATCATGTACATCCTTTTTAGGGTTTCGTCACACTTTCACCTATCACTCCTGGAGTCCCCATAAGAATTTATCAAAAGCAATTTTCTGCAGCAATTTGAAGTTAATTATAAATCCCACTTTTCTTAATCCTGCATAGAATTCTGCGAATATAACAGTTAAAATATCTTAAAAGAAGTTAATTTCACTTAGAACCAACAGCAATTGATAACTCTTTTAAAGATTTGTGAATATATATTCCTTAATAAAATAATTGACATACTTTATGACCAGTTTTCAGTTTCTTTTCTGGAGTTACTAGATAATATGGTCATTAAACAGAAGTTTTTCTTTTGTTCTAACAAAAAAAAATGTCAACTAAATTCTGCGGCAGAAAAATGGTAAATTCTGCAGACATTCTGCATGAAAATGACTTTTAGGTGGACAAGATCTATCCGCATAAGAAGATTATTTCCATGATTTATTCTGCAAGAGAAGAATCCAAAAGCCATGTGAGACTGATCCCCATTGACTACTACAGAGGAGCAAGTGCTGCCCTCTTTCTGGGTTTCTGCTCTTCCGTCTCAATCTCCTCCTCAGGATCAGTCTGGGGGGGATTTGGGAGGGAGTCAAGACTGGGCAGCGCCCCGGGGCGTGGGGGTGGGGGTAGGTCTCCATCCTTCACAGACATATCTGTGGACTCCCTGGGGAGTTGGGTCCCCTCCCGGGAGAAGGGGTTGTCGAAACGTGAGACGGCTGGGCGGTCATCTCCCATGAGGCTCAGGTCTGTTGGCTCAGACTCGTACAGCGGCATCTCAGGCTTCAGGTCTGGATCAGCTCGGTCTGCATCTGGTACTGAGAATAGAACCGAAACATTTACTTTACATCACATCACTTTAACAATAATCCTGTTAATTTGTCTTTAATGAATATAAGGACAGAGGAATCTCGAGCATTAGGGTTGGACGAGCTTTGTCTGGGTGTGGGACATAATGAGAGATTGGGGAGCATGTTGGATTTAGGATGCAGTTAGACAAGAGAACCGGTACTATGGAGGAGGATAAATCTGTGCTCGGCAGGTGGAAATATCTGGAAGCCCATTAGGAGGAATGGGAGACACAGCATTCTGTAGCTAATGTAACTGGTATAAATGTCCTTCTTCAACCATATCCTGCTCCTTCTGTGCATGACTCCATTTGTTCATGACAAATGTCTCATCTAGTGAGTGAGTGAATTATTGTTTTACGCCACTTTGGCACTGTCTCTTCTAATAACTCTCAACTTCTGTTCCTAGATTCACTACTGCTATCCTAACCGTGACTCTTTTAGACGTGATATGAATTGCCTTATGTAACATGGTACAATTACTTTAACAATTTGTAAAACCATAATGGATAATGCATTCTACATGTTTAACAAGAAGTCATCAAAAATCCCCGCTAAATTTGTTTTCATTATTGCTGCCAACATTTTTTTAATTCAGAGTCAAAATCACGGAACAGGGGCCAAAAATCTTTTTAAAAAATATTTGCATGCTACTGAATTTTTAAGGTATTGATACCATGAAAACAAATAGCAAATTCATTTAACTTATCTAGAATTTTTATTTTGTGTAAAGCTGACACTTTTAACTGGGACAGACACACAGACCGAAGGACAGAGCCCAAAGTAAAATGGCCCTCCTACTTTGTGGCAGAGGATTGTACATACGTGGGGTAGCGGAGAGACTGGCCTCCACTGCAGAGGATGTCGTGGGTCGGGGTCCACTTGGGGGTACATCCACCGGGACTGCCGGAATGGCTTGAGTGGGGGCGCTGACTCCAGTACCTGGTGTGGCAGACTTGTCCTCATACTTGGACTCCTTCAGTGGTTCTGGAGTTGGGGCGGAGCTGGATTTGGATTTGCTGGGTTGTTTCCATGTGAGGCTATCTCCAACCTGGAGCGCTGGACCCAGCTTGGAGGCAACATCTAGGAGCTTGGATACAGAATGGTAACATATCAGAGAGTAAGATAAGATGCAGGAAAGATAACGGTATCACGTACATGGATATCATTTCCCTAGACTTTTGTGTTAGTTAGCTGTTTGGAGAATATTCATTACTGGGATATGAACTCGCTTCACATCAGATGCATGAAACACACAGCCTGGGCAACTGTCATACTTTACAGCCTGGGCAACTGTCAGACTTTACAGCCTGGGCAACTGTCATACTTTACAGCCTGGGCAACTGTCAGACTTTACAGCCTGGGCAACAGTCAAACTTTAATAAAAGCAAGGATGTGAACTATACCTCCTGATCAATGGGCGTGGCAGATTTGTGGCTCTTTACACGCTGTTCAAAGTTTGTGAGATGTTTCTGGGCAGATCGTCTGTCGCCGGTGTTACAGAGGAATACAGCATAGTTCAGGGGGATGGATGGATCTTTGCTGGAACACAGATGCTTCCGTTATAAACCCGAAGATCATAGATACGCAGAAATCAGCCAGAAAATTGTAAAAAAATATGCTGCATTTGTGTCATGGTAAGGTATATAGGGCAATTGGAAAGTATGTATTGTGTCCTGTACTTGATCAGATCGATGCAGAACACAGCCTTTTAGCTCTTCCTCGAGGGTAAGGCAGGGTTGTAGGCTCAGTCCACTACCGTTTATATTTTTCATAAATCATCTTGCCAAAGATTTGTAAAATCTATATGATCCTGTGAACATTATGTTAACAAAATCAACAATCTTTAAGTTTAATGTTTTCTATTAGGCTTCCTGCACAAAACATGTTTATTCTCATTATGACATGTTTATACTATGCAAAGGGATCTCATATTAATCCTCAAAGGGAATACCTTTTAAGAAAACATCAGAATATTACTTACATTGGTTCACCATTGAAGGAATTATCCAAAAGTTGATAAAATGAACTTATCTAAGCCAAAGTTTACAAATACAGATATCATTGTATATCATTGGTCATAAATCATAAATATCATAGATCATAAATAAAACAAGTCTGGACGAAATGTAAAACAAAGAGTTTTGAGCTGCGTAACACTGAACTGTAAAAAATAACTACAATAATGATGTCTAAGTTAATTCAGTTTATTTGTTTGAAAATTTCAAACCAAAAATATAGAAAAAAATACTTTAGATATTTTATACATGCACTGCAGAAAAATCTAGCGCAATTACTACACACTCACTGGTCGAGAGTAAGAGCCTGCTCGTAAGCCTGCTTGGCGTTGTCTTCGTCTTCAAGGTTAGTCAGGGCAACTAGAACATACACAGAAATAGTAGGGCTGAAACGGGTGATAACTACAGTTTGGCTCAATGTATAAAGGGCAATTATAGTGTTCTCTCTCATAAAAATAGAGCCATTGGCTCTGTAGCTCATCAGGCATCATATCAAGTTTGCTTTATACAGGCAATATAAGCTAAAAATTAAACTGATATTACCTATTGCAAGAAAACCTATAAAAAAATTACAAAACAAATGTATTATTATTCAACACTTTCTAGATCGCCAATATCAGACAGTGAAAGAAGTCCACACTAAAATATCCAAGGAGAATTTTTTTTGTCAAAGACTGTCATCTAATGGAGAAAAATAGAGCCATTGGCTCTGTAGCTCATCAGGCTTCATATTTAATTTTGCGCTGGCCAATGTGGTTTCCCATTTGTAGGGGCCACAAAGTCTCAAATTCTAAACTATATGTGATGTGATTTCAGATACCTGTAATCAATACAGAAATGGAAATATTTCATATCAGGATATTGGGATTATATTTTAACTGTAAACTTAGTTTGCAATGTAAGCCCATTGTGTTCTTTATGTGAAGACTTATTTCGCCATACTTGTGTAGACACTTGACATTGATTGAAGCTGCCTTAAAATATAATCTTTCAACAGTAAACCTTTCCTTGTCAGAAATTTTCTAGGGAAGCACACATAAAATATCTCTTAAAATTGATACTTGTGACTTCTGTTGGTAGTTTTTAACTCTTTGCTCTTTGATTATGCTATTTTAAGTGTAATATTTTCCTAATTTGGGTATTTTCTTTACTTTGCAGTGTTTTACCCCTTAAGAAGCCATACCATGGCCAGGATTACCTGTTTTCGACAGAACAAAGATGAAAATAGGTTTTTAGGGTGTGGTCCCTGGGGCCCTTATTAGGCACCACAGGGCTACCAAAGCTTCAGTTTAAAATCCTCACTAGTCAAAGAGTCTGTACACAAAGTTTCAACGTTCTGGGCCTTGTGGTTCTGGAGAAGAAGATGAAAATAGGTTTTTAGGGCTTGGTCCCTGTGGTTCTTATTAGGGGTCACAGGGCCATCAAAGCTATAATTCAAAATGCTCACTAGTCAAGGAGTCTGTAAACACAATTTCAGCTTTCTAGGCCTCATAGTTCTGGAGAAGAAGATGAAAATAGGTTTTTAGGGCGCGGCCCCTGTGGCCCTTATTAGGGGTCACAGGACCACCAAAGCTACAATTTATAATCCTCACTAGTCAAGGAGTCCGTACACACAATTTCAGCTTTCTAGGCCTCATGGTTCTGGAGAAGAAGATGAAAATAGGTTTTTAGGGAGTGGTCCCTGTGGCCCTTATTAGGGGTCACAGGGCCACCAAAGCTACAATTTATAATCCTCACTAGTCAAGGAGTCTGTACACACAATTTCAGCTTTCTAGGCCTCATGGTTCTGGAGAAGAAGATGAAAATAGGTTTTTAGGGAGTGGTCCCTGTGGCCCTTATTAGGGGTCACAGGGCCACCAAAGCTACAATTTATAATCCTTACTAGTCAAGGAGTCTGTACACAAAGTTTTAGCTTTCTTGGCCTCATGGTTCTGGGGAAGAAGATCAAAATAGGTTTTTAGGGTGCGGCCCCTGTGGCCCTTATTAGGGGTCACAGGACCACCAAAGCTACAATTTATAATCCTCACTAGTCAAGGAGTCCGTACACACAATTTCAGCTTTCTTGGCCTCATGGTTCTGGGGAAGAAGATCAAAATAGGTTTTTAGGGTGTGGCCCCTGTGGCCCTTATTAGGGGCCACAGGGCCACCAAAGCTACAATTTTTAATCCTCACTAGCCAAGGAGTATGTACACAAAGTTTAAGGTTTCTAGACCTTATGGTTCTGGAGAAGAAGTCGAAATTCCACAAAGTTTACGGACGGATGGACGGACGGACGGACGCCGGACACCATGCCATGCCATAAGCCCATCGGGCCTTACAGGCCAGATGAGCTAAAAATAGGTTTTTAAGATTGTGACCCCTGTGACCCTATTTGGGGTCATGGGGTCACAAAACCTAGTTTAGAATCCCAATGGGCCAAGGAGTCTACATGCAGTCTTTCAGCTCAATAGACCTTTAGGAGCTAAAGATGATGATGAAAATAAGTTTTTAAGGTTGTGACCCCTGTGACCCTATTTGGGGTCATGGGGTCACGAAATCTATAATTTAGAATCCCCATTGGCCAAGGAGTCTGCACATATAATTTCAGGTCTCTAGACCTTTTGGAACTTGAGAAGAAGATGAAAATAGTTTTTTAAGGTTGTGACCCCTGTGACCCTATTTGGTGTCACAGGGTCAACAAAGTTACAAATTAGAATCCCCATTGTCCAAGGAGTCTGCACATATCAATATTAACTCTCTAGACTTTTTGGAACTGGAGAAGAAGATGAGAATTGGTTTTTAAGGTTGTGACCCCTGTGACCCTATTTGGGGTCATGGGGTCACGAAATCTACAATTAAGAATCCCGATTGGCCAAGGAGTCTGCACATATCATTTTCAACTCTATAGTCCTTTTAGTACTGGAGAAGAAGATGAAAATAGGTTTTTAAGGTTGTGACCCCTGTGACCCTATTTGGGGTCATGGGGTCACGAAATCTACAATTTAGAATCCCCATTGGCCAAGGAGTCTGCACATATCGTTTTTAACTCTCTACTCCTTTTAGAACTGGAGAAGAAGATGAAAATAGGTTTTTAAGGTTGTGATCCCTGTGACCCTATTTGGGGTCACAGGGTCACCAAAGTTACAAATTAGAATCTCCATTGTCCAAGGAGTCTGCACATATCACTTTCAACTCTCTAGTCCTTTTAGAACTGGAGAAGAAGATGAAAATAGGTTTTTAAGGTTGTGACCCATGTGACCCTATTTGGGGTCATGGGGTCATGAAATCTACAATTTAGAATCCCCATTGGCCAAGGAGTCTGCACATATAATTTTTAACTCTCTACTCCTTTTGGAACTGAAGAAGAAGATGAAAATAGGTTTTTAAAGTTGTGACCCCTGTGACCCTATTTGGGGTCACAGGGTCACCAAAGTTACAAATTAGAATCTCCATATGCTAAGGTACATGTACACAAAATTTCAGCTCTCTAATGTGTATGGTTCATGAGGAGAAGTCGAAAGTGTCAAAAGTTTACGGACGGACGACGGACGACGGACGGACGGACGCCGGACGACGGGCCATGCCATAAGCCCATCTGGACTTTCAGTCCTGATGAGCTAAAAATTATTGAATTTGATTAAGTTTTAGGTAAATTTCAAGTTTTGAATTCTTCATAGTTAACTTTCAAGGCATGAGTGAGCTTGAGTTTAACCCTGCTTGTGCAATATTTCTGAATTTTGTTTTATGATTAATCTTGATGCATTATTTGTCCTGTATCGATTGAAAATGTAAACAGAGACTCATGTATGGCAATATGTATCATACGGAAGCCGAACTGTTCCCTTTCACACGTAAAATTAAAATTGACATAAAAAATGATCAGTTCTACAAGTAGAGACAATCAAATATGATTATGAATATAGCAATCCACCGACCAGCCAGCAGCATGAAGAGTTGAGCCATCTTGGGTCGAAGGTTGATGGCGGCCGACAGGAAGTGGAAAGCAGACGCGTACTGCTGCATGGTGAGGTGGACGAGACCGAGGTTGTAGAGGATCTTCCAGTCAAACGGAGCCAGGTAGTTGGCGCGCTTCAGACAGCTGATAGCCTGCGGATGGAGTAGATAGTTTTATTATATGAAGGATTATTTCCTTCTTTCTGATTGGCCTACTTGGTCGTAGAACAACGTTGAGGTCAAACAATGTCAGCCTGTGTGTATTGCCAGAGGTTGATATAACAAACAAAGCCCCTAAGTGGCTAAGTAAAGGTTTGAGAACATCTTGAACTCCGTACATTGCGTGTCATACAGTTAGTCAAGCGATAAGCAACACTATGCTCTGTGACTGTGCTGAAGTCATGTAGCTTATGATCTAATAATAATTTAAGAAAACCAATTCAAGGACATTTTCATATAAGAAAACAATTATAGATCTTTATTCTGTTGATCCAAGTATTGTGGATCTTGGACACAAGATTTTCACCTTGAAGTTGAACTTCACATGTTAACAAATTAGTGGATCAACCCCAATTGAAGTGAATTATTTGTGTATCATCAAACTTCAAAGACAAAGAGGGTTAAGATGAGCTTGTCATACAACTTGTATCCTGAGTTGGGGAGTGGGATAAAATAATGATAACGATAGAAACAAAACATTACACAAATTGACTTCTAACAAACATGTTTGAAGCATTTCATTTAATGTATTCAGCAGGGATGATGTATATTTCCTTTTTCTAGTTTCAGTAGAGGCTCTTTCATAAAGTACTTCTAAATCAATATCACAATTTTGAGAAATCAGAACTTTTTTGAAGAGCATAAATAGATATTTGATGAAGCTTGACACATGTTCTTCAACACAATGTATTGTATTGTTAGCCTGCATAGTGTTAAATAAGGGCTGGGCAAGTTCATATAAAAACAAGATTAGCGTTTGCGGGATACCGCAAAAGCAGAGCAGCCCCGGAACTTTGGGTTTCGCCTTACCCTGTTCCGCCTTTTACAGGCCTCACCAAATTGGGAATTTTCTCGTGACCTTGACCTTTGACACTCAAGGCCACACAATCAATGAACACATTTCATTGAGTATAACATTATTGTAATGAAATAAAGTGTTAAAAATTAAATTTATCCATTTTCTCCATATATGTTGACCTTGCTGTGACCTTGACCTTCCACAGTTAGTACCCAAAACTTTTTTAAAATGTTGTACTTCTCAAGAGATAATATATACAAAATCTAAACTTCATAGCACAAAAACTTTTTAAGTTATTGTGTTTACAAGGAATTGCAATAACTCATATCTCATGACCTTGACCTTTGACCTTCAAGGTCACACAATAATTGAACACTTTTTATTGAGTATAACAATCATGTATTGATTAAAAGTGATCATAGTTAAAATTAAGCATTTTCGCTAAACCATGCTTAAGTCATGACCTTGCTGTGACCTTGACCTTTGACAGATTGTAGCCGAAACCTTTTCAAATTTTTTTACTTTTCCAAGGATGATATATACCAAGTAAGAGCTTCATAGCACAAAAACTTTTCAAGTTATCGCGTTTACAAGGAATTCTTAAGAGTGAATACATAGCTCGTGACCTTGACCTTTGACCTTGAAAGTGAACGTGTCAAAATCGTTCCCCCGAGGTATGAGTAGTAAGGTATGAATAAGAGTTCTGGAAAGCTTAGTGGAAAAAAGTTATAGCTAGTAGTACGAGTGCGGCGGCGGCGATGGAAACTTCACAAAAACTGATAGCAGCCCCGTCCTTAGACTTAGGGGTTGCTAATTAACACACCTTCTAGTTATTTTTCAATCTTACAAACAGCACATGGAATATAGAATCTTTCAAATTCTTTCACCTTATGCCCATCCTATTGGGTGACACTATATAAGCTGACAAAGACTGAATAATTCCATTAGATGAGACATAATGAGATTGGTCCAATACAATAAGAAGGAACTAACCGCTACAAACTTCTTCTTGCCGAAGAAGCACATGCCGATGTTGTTCCAGAGCGGCGGACTCTCGGGTGTGTTGACCGCTGCGATTCTGTACTTCGTGAGAGCTACGTCGAAGTCAGCGTGACTCTGCATCATGCTCCCGGCCGCCATGATGGCCTTGGTATGTGTGGGGTCAAAGGTCATCGCATTCCCTAAGTTTTCGAATGCTTTCTGGAACTGTCCGACCTGAAAATGGACAAACGATATTTATTGGAATGTTTCTTTGCTAAGATTTGAGGTAAGACCCCTTTCTGTTTAATGTTTGATTATGCTATCTGAACTGCTATTGCTAATGTAAATTACACAATTAGAGCCAACTACCAAATTACCTCCCCTTATTCTACTTATCAATATTCATCTTTATCTTTAAGTTTCAAAACCCCTTCCCACCACAATTCAAATCCTCTACCAAACCCCTCTGACAACCTCCCATCAACAAGTTACAGACGCTAATAAGGAGGAGGGATTCAGGTTCACACCCATACCCTCCATCTGCCCATTTGGAATTATTATTGATATTGCAGGCAAAAAGGGAGGACATGTCCTTCCTTTATAAAAGGGGTTTCCCCTCTTAAAATGTCAGCAATCATCACAACACCTCAGGCTTCAGAGAATACCCCCTCCACACTCATAAAACTTGCTTTCTTTGAAGGCCACTTTACAATTTGGAATGACAATCATGAGGAAGAATATTGATGTGACAACTTCTTTATTCACAGTGTGCAACATTTCAACTAGGGGTGTACCGATAACAATAGCTATCTCAATAGTAACCCCCCCCCCCCCCCCCCCCAATAGACTATCACTATTGCAATAGTTACTCACGATAATCTATCACTATTGCTATAGTCCCTAGGGAGTCAATAGTCACCCCTAATTTTGACACGTTTCTGGAGGTTCACATCTTGAGAAAATGAATACGATGAATAAAGAAGTTGTCATCCATATATTGCTGTTTCAAGAACTCACCTGCATGTAGAGCAGACCCAGTGTTGTGAGCAGGTCAGGGTTCTCGGGAGAATACCTGTAGATAGAGTAGAGAACATCTTAGATAACATAGACATGAACACAATAAGGATGGGTATTGTCCTCATTTTTCTATAGCAATATATTTGAATAGACAGAAAAGCGTATTGCAATATATTTGTACTTTTTGAATTTAAGAATTTGCATGCTATTTTGTATAAATATGAGCCTTGAGAAGGATCATCATTGCTCAGCTATGAGCCGTTTTGGAAAGGATATATTTGAAATCACTGTTTATGATCTATATACATATTTGAACTATTTTCAAAACACAATTTCAAACTTTGAAACAAACTTTACGTAAATCTTGTTACATTTGTATGTGTTTGTTAGTGATTTTAGATGGAAATAGCATGTTTTAAAATGTTCGAGATATTGCATAATTTCAAAAGTCTGTACCGATTCGTATCACCTTGTTCCTGTATTGCAATACACCGATATATCAATAATACCACGCATCCTTAAAGGGGCAGTAGCACATTTTTAGGGGGGATATAAGCCATATTACATGATCTGGATCGGACAAAATTTTCAGAGATAATTTCAATACTCTTTATTCGTAAAGATAAGATAGACTTACAAATATAACCCCGGCAATTTTACCAGCAATATGAACCACTTTTTCTAAGCTTTTTTTTGTTTTCACCAAAGACAATGAACCATACCAACATTGGAAGGAAAAAGTTAATATGCTTATAAGTTAATCATAAAGAAAGGAAGGGACTCACTCTACGGCACTCTTGTAGGTTTCGATGGCGGCGGTGATGTCATTCTCCATGAGGAATATTTTACCCAACATCACATAAGAGATCTCGTGACGTCGACATTCCAGTGCTTGCTTTAAACGCTCCTTAGCCTGAGGTGAAAGACTTATTCTTAACAATTGTGACAAAATTGTTTTCTCAAATATCTAAAATTTGTTACTATTGAGGTGCCCAATCATAAGAAATATTTAATAATATGCTAATCTGAAAAATATTGATGAATTCATGTAACTGTTTGTAAATTATTTAACAAAATTCCTATAAGAGGGAAATTTTCACATCTTAGTTAAGTATTCCTGTAATATTCCACAAATTACAGATTTTGAGAACAATTCTTTTTCCAAAGTTGCCAAATAAAACATTGTCTGGGGTCAAATTAAACCCCAGACAATCAATGCTATTTTTCCGTAGTGTCTTACAGATATTTCAGATTTATGATTTTGAGTCAGTACATCTTGTAGAAAAAACATAGATTAGGAATATCCAAAAATTATTTTTTTATACTTGGGTCAGTATGACCCTATAGAGATATAAAGTACCGGTAGAATAAATATAATATTGAGGGGTATTTTAAATCATAAAATTTTATATGAATTCTTTATGTTAAATTCTATGCATTTTGACAAGAATATTTTTTAAAAGTGGGCATTTGCAAAAAAAAAATTGATGAAAAATTTCACCAAAAATTTATGATTCTAAAAATGAATATCAAGCCCAAGGATCATATATGACCCGGAAAATCGCGACAAGGGTTAAAACTTGAACTGGGAGTGTGGTTGATGGAGACTAACCTTGGTGAAGTCTCGGAGGTACATGAAGCAGACGCCCTGGTTGTGGTAGATCTCCTGTAACATGGTCAGTACAGTCAACACCTTATAACATTTTCAGGGCCTTTTTAAGGCTTCAAAACCAACATTTAAGGCTAAATTGTCACTGACAGGGCATTAATTTAAGAGAAATTTTTTGCATTAGAACAGCTTTGTTACATACTCACGGCACTGTTCAAGAGATGGGATTTCGAGATATACAAAATCAACTAATAAAACCTGAATCGTAAAATTGATATCTTCATGGAGGTCGACATAAGAATATTTAGATTTGTAAATAAAAAATTCTTTTGCTAAATTTAAGGCCTTTTTAAGGCTTTATGTCAGGTTTTAGGGTCTTTTTAAGGCAGTGCTTGAATTAAGGCCTTCTAAGGCAGTGCTTGAAATTCCAGGCCTTTTTCAGGCCCGTGCGCACCATGTGTAACAACATCAGTAGGACTTTCAAGGAGGAGGTACATGAGAAATATCAAAGAGCTACTCCATGAGTTTCATCACATATTATTTTGCTTTGATGCGAGCATAATTGACATATTTCAAGACATATATTCAAATAATCTCGATATTCATTTACCAAATGGCAAATAAATGATAAATACTTGTTTTGAATGAAAATCTTAAAACTGTCATAAATATTTGTGGAAGCCGAATTAACATGAGTACTAGTCATATAACTTAACAACCCTTATCAACTTGTTACTGTTATTCTACCTTCTTTCGATAAGTTACAAAATTATGTTTGACGCGTTATTGTCTGCTTTTAGATCATAATTGCGACTTCAAATCTTTTTGTTGTCACTTTACTAATTTGATAAGCTTTAAAATGATACTTTCCAAATACAGTCAAAACTTCCCGATCAGATGACACTATTATCAAAAACTTTTGCATCTAAGTCACTTCAACTCATGGTATTGCTTTTTTATGAAAACCGCCGCTAATGGCTGCAATACTGCCCAAGCTGCGCTAAACAATAACTCACTCACTCTTTTATGTTAACAAATTCTCTCAATTACAAATTCATGCAATCTCTAGTGTTAGTATAGAGGCCTAGAACTAGAGCATTCAGTGTCCATTCATTTAGATAAAACTGTTTGTCTCTGTCACATTTGTAGCCAGTTCTGGGCTCAAATTCACTGAAAGCTTCAGATATTGAAGTACATAGTTTAGAAATGAATAGAAGGAATGTAAAGAAATGACTCCGGTTACAGTAGTAGGGAGAGAATGCTTTAGGAATGTTTTACAGGATTTAACTTTCCTGAGTATTTGACGCAGAAAATGGGTCCCTCACGACGCAGGTTTTTTCTGATACAAATGTGTATCTTTTGATAAAAACCAGATTTTAGTATGAATTTCATAACAAGATGTTTTTTAAAACATCAAGCATTAAAGGGACAGAAGCATATTATTAGGGGGAATATGAGATGATGTCAGGAAAATGAAAATCAATGGTTCCAATTGAATGTATTTAAACTAAATGGAGCAGTAATAATTCAAATATATAATGTTAAGTTTAGCCATGTGATTCCTTTTTCTTACACAAAATGAATTAAAGGTGTTCAGAAACACAATGGCCGCCAATGGATTTGATGTGAATCTTCATACTTTGTCCTCTGACTGTGGATGATTGGCTTGTGTAATGAGATTTTTGACACTTTTAAAATAATACATTAAGCATTAAGGTTCAATTATCAGTGAAAAATTAAGAATATGAAATTATCAAAAAACATGCTACTGCCTCTTTAAATATCTAATAAAGTTAGAGAAACATCCATTGTAATTTTGGAGGACTCCAAAATGTATCATGTACTCTGAGTCCCCTGGACTCTCAGTTTTGATTGACTGATAAACCCAGGATTTGTCCCCCAGATCTACTAATTTTATGAATGCTTCAACCAGTCAGCCAGCTAAAAAATATTTATGAAATTGGAGTCAGATGTTTGAAAATATCTCTTTAAAAAAACAATTTACAGTTGAAACTCTCAGGAATAAATTTTAAAAAAATAAACACTGCATCATCTTAATAACTTACATCACATTAAATCTTAATTTTATTCTCTCAAAACAAAAACCCTATATTTAAAATTTTAGATATTAAGTCCTTGTAATAAACATCTTACCATTTTCTCAAAATCTTGTGAACTCTGTGGTGTGTGTGTCGTAACCATAGCAATCATATCAAACCGTGATAGACATGTGAAAAGTGTAGAACTCAGTTATGTAAATATATATATTGCAAGAAAATGTCATTTAGTTACAAAAATATCATTTTTAATGTTATACTGCAGTTATTATTGGTAGATATTCTATATTGTCAATAATCAATTGGTTTTGGTAAAAAAAAAATCAAGAAGTTATTAAAATCATCATCATATTCAATTCATATTGTGCACTAAACAGTTTTTTAAAATACTGGAGGAATATTGTACAGAAAAAGACATAATTTGGTCTAGAATGGATATTGTACAGATATATTGACATTTGTTTATAATGATTATTGTAGAGAAATAACTACATAATTTTGTCTAGAATGGATATTGTACAGAAATATTGACCTTAATATATAGAAATAGAAATATTTACATTAACTGTCTAAAATGAATAGTGTACAGAAAAATGTACATATTTAGAATGAATATTATACACAAATATTAATGTGTTTAGAATGAATACACATAACATTACAGTGAAGCGTTGCCAGCGTGATACAAGGATAGATTTAGTCAGAGGATATTCAGTGCAATATGTTTAAAGTCCCTAAAGTCAGTATTTTTTTAGATTGAACATAGGCCACACCAAGCAACCAATTGTTCTTATAGTAAATAATTCGAAAAAATATTTTATTCTAAAAACAATCAGTGTTTTCTTGTATGCAGTGGTTAAGACATTCACAACACAGAAGCACAACAAGATTGTCCAATCTAGGTCTTGAAACAAATATAACAAATGTTAATAATGGTAAAATTTCTTCTCATATAAGAAAATGACATATTCTTTGCAGTAGTAATTTTCATCCATCTTATGACGAAACAGTATTTCAATATTTTAATTTTTTTCATTAAATCCCTTTTGTACATTACAATCCATTACAATTGCTTCTTCTAAAAATAGTGGTTAAAAAAAAATTTCAGAGTCTGCAAATCATGGACTTAAAGTACGTTTTCACACTACGTAACTATGTGTTTCATATATAGAGAATCTCACCCTTGTGTCTTCTGATATCAAATATATCAACACAAGTTGATAAAAGTAAAATATCCAAGGCTTGCCCAGGATATTTTACATTTATCAACGAGTATTGATATATTTGATATCAGAAGACACGAAGGTGAGATTCTATTTATCATCCAAAACCACTGTGACGTCATGGTGTTAATGATGTCATAGCATTGTGACGTCATTGTAGTTATGATTTCAGTACTGATGATGCAAAACGTTTCTGATGTCATTTCCCTTCTGATGACAGGGCATTGTTCAAAATCTACTGTCAAATTGATATTATCTACTAGGAGATATCGCTTGATCTTCCACAAGCAATATCTCCTGTGGAATATGGTTTTGGATGATAAAAACTTCCTTACAATATTTCCCCTCCTCCCACAACCCTATTTCTTGAGGTCCCAGAATGGATACTGATATCAGAATATATAAACAAAATGTTTCATATTACGAGAAGAAATTCTGAAAAAATACATCATAACAACCAAAGCAAGAAGTTTGAAAACATATATAGCAACAGGAGTGCATCCTAAAGGTGAAATAACATGATTACTGATGAAAGAGTATGGTTGGATAAAAAGTCCGGGTCAAAGTTTAAAGTTCAGGTTTTGTGTGTCATGCAGCAGTCAACTCCATCAAAGAATAAAAAAAACTTATTTTGATTTGATTACTAGACAAAAGTCTTGATTACAAACTGATATCCTTAAGATATCATTCTTGCCATATTTTGGGTCTTTTTGATACAGATATGAAAGCTAACATTTCTCTATGTTAAGGCACTAGACTCCAACAGTGCTAAGATGAGATATTTGAGATAAGTGATAAATTTAGCTCTCTGGTTGAGGATGAGCCCGAGACCAGATTTAATTTGAGGGAATGCAGGTGGAATACAGAGTTTTTCATGGTTTGCGAAATGGTTGAGTGTCAAAGCATAGGCTGTAAAATATACAGTCTAGCGATACAGATTCTACTATATACAATCATGTGAAGAATTCATCTTTATCATTTCTCACAGTAGATATAGCTCTTTGTTTCATATAGTTATCTCCAGGATAAATAGACATTGTGGATAACACTCAATCAAAATGTTGTTAGCTATTACATCATCAGTTTATGAACTACGGTATCATGACTTTGACGTTACTTAAAATTAAGGCGACATCAGTAAATTGTGATAAATGTTGATGATGTCATGTTTCATCGATAAGACATCGTTATCAAATTCCTGGATCCGTCATTGGATGAACTTGAACTTAGCTGTCTGGTTGGGGAGGTAGACTGGTATAGAAATGGACGAGTGAAAGAGCGAGTGCCATACAAAGTGCTGTAGAGTGAAGTTTTTAAAGGACATATATTGCTTTTGAAGTGACTTACATGTGAACAGCAAGATTTATTGGACAAGGATACTATGCAGTATTATGGGTATATTGATATATTGCAATACAGAAATATCATGATACGTATCGATACACATCACACTAGTGAAAATATCCAATATATCAGAAATTGTAAAATTAACAATTACCATAAAAATTTGCAGAAAAACAACGAAATAAAACAAACTTTACAGAAAATTGTCAACAAAGTGTGAAAAAAGGAAAGATGCGTTTAAGCTCATAACAAGCTTTATTATATTGCAATACTGAAATAAAGAACAATACCAATCCTTAATAAAAGTACCGAGGGTACAGAAGCTCACCTTAAAATGAATGATGTGGTAATATGGTTTAATTGTGTAACCATCTTTTATATGATAATTGATTATGGCTGCCATCATGATTTTTTTTATCTTTTAAAATACTAGTCTTCTTTTGGAAACGACTAGAGCTTGAACAAACATTAATACATGAATGATATAATCATGATAAGTTAACAAGCAGTAGGTTTTTGTATAACTTTTTTGTATATCTATGGCTGAATTGGTGACCATCTTGTACTTTTTAATCTTCAAAATGCTACTTTTATGTGGGCATCCGTATTAATTTCATTATGATATCTTGATTGGTTTAGGTGTATCCATTTAAATGTCACTCATTACTTACAGGATGGTGGGCACTTACATTTGTTTTGTAGTGAATCATTAATATGATTTCAAGATTATTTCACTGATGGTTATGCTGCATGGGATATTGAGAATCCCAAAAGTACAGATTTTTCAAGGAAAATGAATGACTGATTGAGAAGAAAGTCATAAACACAGCAATGCATAAGACACGTTTATTTTGTTCACATAATATTTACATGTCAAGTGACCATGAGATGTCTTTCATTAAAGTATCAATTTATTTAACACTCATACAGTACTATAATGGTAAACATTTTTGCATTGTCAAATCAACAGAGAGATATGACAAATCAAATTTCCTTACTTTTCTTACTAAACCCTTTTCGATTTTCATCTGCATATTTATTCCACATCAACTTATCATGTAGATTGCTAAACACAAAGCTTATTGTTGACAAGTTTTGTGTAAGTTGTTATTCTTAGAAAGAACATATCACTGTCATGAGAATACAAGTGTATGTATGTGTATGTGTGGTATTTAAAGGAATATAAGGGAGATACCATTGTTTAAAATTTAACATGTTTAATGTGATTTGGTTTTTGCAGCTAGTTGCCATAAAGATTTTAAACAAATTAATCAATTATGTTTGTCTTTCATCTTAATTTTTTTTAGAAACACTTAAAAATATAGAACAACTTGCACGACAATCTTAAATATTCCATATTTAAGATAATATTATGATTAGTAAGTTCAAATTAGAGAATTTATATGGTGCCAGTGATCACTTGATGAAAGCTTAAAATTTAATAATAATGATGTGTCATCTGCAGCTGAAAAGTCAATATGGCTGCTATTGCGGCCATCTTGGATTCTCAAAATTAAAACGTCTACCTTTCTGTGCGGAATCACTATAGGTATAACATACTACAATTTCAGAATGATATCTAGATTGGTTTAGGAGAAATAGTCTTTGTCATGAAATCTAATTGAAAATTCAATATGGCTGCCATGGCGGCCATATTGGATTCTCAAAACTTTAACGTCTACCTTTCTGTGCGGAATCACCATAGGTATAACATACTACAATTTCCGAATGATATCTGTATTCGTTTAGAAGGAGTAGTCTTTTTCATGAAATCTAATTGAAAATTCAATATGGCTGTCATGGCGGCCATCTTGGATTCTCAAAACTTTAACGTCTACCTTTCTGTGAGGAATCACCATGGGTATAACATACTACAATTTCAGAATGATATCTGTATTCGTTTAGAAGGAGTAGTCTTTTTCATGAAATCTAATTGAAAATTCAATATTGCTGTCATGGCGGCCATCTTGGATTCTCAAAACTGAAACGTCTACCTTTCTGTGAGGAATCACCATGGGTATAACATACTACAATTTCAGAATGATATCTGTATTCGTTTAGAAGGAGTAGTCTTTTTCATGAAATCTAATTGAAAATTCAATATTGCTGTCATGGCGGCCATCTTGGATTCTCAAAACTGAAACGTCTACCTTTCTGTGGGGAATCACCATGGGTATAACATACTACAATTTCAGAATGATATCTGAATTCGTTTAGGAGGAGTAGTCTTTTTCGTGAAATTTTACGGACGGACGGACGGACGGACAGACGGACGGACAGACAGACGGACGACGGACGAAGCGCCATGACATAAGCTTACATTTACTTTGTAAAGGTGAGCTAAAAACTACTTTACTGTCAAAATCACTAGGATTCAGGAAATCTGTTTATTCTTTTATCATCTGATTGTGATGGAGAGAATAAAGAATTAAAGAATAAATCTGCCTGCCAGTTGTTGGTTACATTCAGATAGGTCTTGTTGGAGAAGAGGTCAGTAAGCCTGTATTGCTTGTGAGATTTTGGAGACACTACGGTCACTGTTTTCACAGAGCAGACTTCAAGGGCTCCTGCATCTGCTTTTTAGGGGACCAAAACATATTTTGAAACAACGGTTGTCATCCAGAAAATCTTGCTGTTTTTGCTTTAGAGTGCCATTGAGAGTGTCGTAGAGTGCCATATTGTGTTAGATAGAGTGGACATGACAATAAGGGCAGATAACCATATATAACTGTACCATTCTGGTCTGATTACCAGATCAACCCCGAGAGCAAAAGGAAGAAAGTCAGAAACGTGAAAAACAGATTTCAGAGGACGAGTCATTATTTCATAAAACTTACCCAACAGCCATTGAATCTTTCAAGTTTTGATTTATAACACTGTTTACAATAATTATTGGTAAAATATAACCTTTTCCCAAAACTAATCAAAAAAGTCAGTCAGAAATTAAAGCCTTCAGTAGCAGCAACATGACAAGTGTGTACGAGTATAAAAAGTTAGTTTGATGAATGTCAGATGAGAAACCTGACGAGAGAGAGTTACGTACCCAGTCCCTGTTACTAAGTCTGGCTGCCTCCGTATACACATCGATGGCCGCCTTGTGTCGGGCCAGGAGGAAGCTAAAGCAGAACCATGAAAGTTAAACTTTGTCAGTCACAATAAGCAGTCATCAACATTCATCTTGAAAGTTTCCTAGAAAAGTTGTCCCTTTTGATGATACCCCCGAAAAGGATCCAAAAACATGGAAAACTGACTAAAAATCCATTAAAATTATTTTCAATCTTCTTGGGCCATAACTCTGACCTATTAATTATACTCTTCTGATTTTCACACTCCATCAAGGTATTGATACTCCTAAGTCACAAAGCAAATTTGGATACCCTACCTATGAGTGAAATTTCATTACCTGGTTATAAGCAAGCAAGGATTTTTTTAGCAAATATTTTCCTTGATCAGTGATAAAGTTCTGAACATGACTTCTCAAACCCCGAGACTCTGTACCAAGTCTTGAACAGACCTAGTGAGTCCCCCTAAGTATGTAAGCAAATAGTACCAGATGCAGTATCGATGGTAAATTCATAACTTCGTACTAGATAACAGGGTATGGTGGGAGATATGCATATACAAATAATCTGATGTAGCACGATACATGACGAGATCTAGTGCTACTCACAGTGAGCGTGCCACCTGTTTGAGATTGTCGGCGCTGTGAGGGTTCAGTAAGGTGCAGGTCTGGAACATCTCCAGCGACTCCTGGATCTTCCCTTCCTGTCTCAGTATCAGTGCTGAAAGTTTAAATATACACAAGTAGAAGTTTTCTTAAAAAAAAGGTTCATTGAGCTTTTTTACTTCTAGGAAAAGGCCCTCTGCACTAGTTCACAAGTGCATAAGTTAACATTACCAAAACTTTATAACGTGTGCCTTGTACTGTTTTGTGTTCCTGGGCAAGGCACTTCATCCACATTTCCTGTAAAAGCTGCATCGAAAGAACTATTCCATCAGGGTAATGATCATCTTCCTATGTAAAACCTAGAAATGCAAGTTTCCGAACTGTCATTTTATGCCTTGTTGCTGACCCTTTACCTTTCTGTGCTGCTATAGTGCCCCTACAGGCTGAAGAGCAAGCACAGAAAACTCAAGGCTACGCAGCAAGGCATAAAACTGACAGTTCTGAAACTGGTGTTTTAGGCTTTGCATAGGAAGATGGGTAATGATATAACAGGGCAATTTGAGTATGCCTAGCATGGAAAAAGATCATTAATAAGAAGTCAACTTTCGGAATACCTTCACTTTCATGATTGATTAACATACAGTACCCTGGTTCATACAGCTAAAACAGAATAAAAATCCGGTACGTTTCAAGGACATTTAAGCATTTTTCAAGTACATATATTCACAAAACTTTTGGTTTTGATGCTGCCATTTCCCAAAGTGCCGCATTGTGACATCAGAATTTCCTGAATGCAATCGATTGAGAAGCGGGAAAAAACGATTTCGTTGAATTGATTGGAAGCTCACAGACTGGTTCTGTTTCATTTTGTCTCTATCAATTTCGCAGTTACCAGAACAACAATACTTTCATGTTTTTTTATTGTGACCATGGTCACGGTAAATTCCAGTACATTTTCGAAAATTTCAAGCAGACTACCACGAAATTCCAGTACTTTTTCGTGAACTTCAGTAAGCATTGTAAATTCAAGAACTTTTCCAGTATATAAACAAAATTCAAGTTCTTTTCCCGTGCAAACCATGAGTACATAATCATGAGTAAAATAGAGTCATCAGGGAAGCAGAGATGGTGTATTCCCCTGTGTACTCACCCTGTACATACACAGCATATTCACACATGCCACCACTCTCCGCCAACTGCTCCTTGATCAGAGACTTGCACGTGTCGAACTCCTTCCTCACATAGTGTAGATGGATCAGCCAGTTGCGTCTCTCAAACACTGGCAGTTCCGGTGCTGTACAACAAACAACACTCTACCTAATATAGAACTTCCCTTAAAAGCTCTTGTAGATAAATCTGACGTGCCAGTTCTACCAAACAAAACCAACACTGGAACAGTGTTGTTCCTAGAGAGGGTCCTGGCGACCTTTGCCCACCCTTTTGGCTTGTCCCTTAACCCCCTTGGTGCTTCATAAAAATAACGTTGACGCTTACCCCGTGCCAGATAAATTTCTGTGACGTCAACGAAAATTGATACATTTTCGTAATTCAGCTGTATCTTTTTTATCCGGCGACATTAAATTGTCAAATTACACACACTTGTTCACAGTTTAATTTGTTAATGATAGATATAAAAAAATCTGTAACTATTTAGGTGAATGACGACTGTCGATGCTGTCAAACAGAAAGACCGTGTTTTTACGGTAAATACAGTAAACTACATGTTGGTATCCCGACCCTCCATTGCTTGGAAAAAGTTTCTATTTGTATAAAATGTAAATTATTTTACACTTTTTGAGAGAGAAAATGTCATTGATCACAGTGGTGTGTTTACTTCCTGCATGCACCTACTAGAACCGGAACTACTACAAGTTATCTTTTTGTAACAAATTTGTTGAACATTGTTTTTTGTGACGTCATTGACAAACAATGCGCGGAAAATGAACTATGCATAGCAGTCGATCGTTTGTTTTCATTACAAATGGATACTGGCTGAAATTCCAGCCAGCGATAGATATTTCTCTCATCTTAAATATGATGTAAATTTCAGATACATAAGCACGGAAATTACTATTGCATTCATCAGACTTCAAACGACAACTGTTTTCGGCGAGATGGAAACTGAAAACAAGTGACTATTTGCAACTACGTATCAAAGTATCAATTGATCATTACACAATGGACAAAATATATCCATAATCAAAGATTGGCAACAATGAAATCACAGGCATTCATTTGATATAGTTTTCTTTTGATGTTTTAAGTGAAATATATGACGCCCACTTCATACAAAATCAGGTAATTCAATCGGAACGGTGTTACGGCAAATTTCTCCATTAATGTTTGCTCGCATTGGTTGTGAACTATTATTATCATAGCTGCGCTGAAATAGCATAACAAACAATTATAAACAAAGTTTTTAGTATTATAGACATCTAAAGCAGAAAAAAATCATTAATTGAAGTATGTGTCAAGTGAAAATGTATAAAATCCAAAGTATTTTTCACACAAATGTGAAAAAAATGAAATATAATATAAAAAAACAGTCATCACCTCGTTTTACTAAAATAAAACAAATTTACATAACACTTATATCCTACAAGTTTTAAAAAGAATTATTAAAATGATATTGTACTTTATTTGGATTTAATAGTATAACTTTAACCGGTAAAAATTAGCTTCCAGTGTCCTCAGTAATACATGTATCCGAACCGGTCGTCAAACTTGACTGACGGCCCTTCATCGTGTAAGCTCCGCCCCCTTTACGAGATGACACGGTTTATTTCGCGCAAAAAATATGGCGGGAACATTGCGTTGTTGAATGTTTAAGGTTCTTAAGTATCTCAAGCCTTTTAAAGTTTATTTGAAGCAGTTACACGCATTTCTAAATTACAAAGAAGTTTGAAATATGAATGAACCCACATCAACATCACTTGATTGTTAGCCACGCCCCCAACGGGCCAAGGTTACAGGGCAGCAAGTTGTCTCCCCTAGACCATGTTTGATAACTGTCACAAGTGTTTGTTTCAGACATGTATGTTTATATACTTTGAAGACTTCAATGTTATTCATAGTCCTGTTTCATGACTGTGTATTAAATAGGAGCCTTTTATATAGTCTAGATCCTATTTCTGCAAGTCTAGATTGACTGTAAAACCCCAAGAAATTAAAAGACCCCAGAAATTAAATAACATAAATGAAGGTACAGTAATTATTTAAAATATTTCATAGACTAAATTTTAGTCTATGTTATTCATTTCTTATGAAGTTATATGACTTGATAAATATTGCAAAAACACATATTCAAAACATACCAGTATAGTAGGGCTTGAAAATAACTTGAGAGGTGAGATATGTTGAAGATAATATTACATAACAAACTCAATGATAATAAAACATGAAAAAAGGAAACAGAATCCCACTTTAATAAAATGTTGATGAGAACTTTGAGATGTTTAGTTTTAAATAGTTATCAAAAATGCAATTTAAAAAAAGCTTTCCTGCAAAAAATATTTTTTAAATGAATTCTCTTAAGAATTTCTGAAGAATCAAGTCACATGGAAAGAATTTGTTTTTATCATAACTTGGGTTATCTTCACTTTGTTGAAAGCAACTCAGAGACTCAAAGGTGTCATTCCTGTACATGAGATACATTCATAGATTGTTAATAGGTAATGGAATCAAAGCTAAATTATGACATAGGTAGGGAAATAAATATATGGAAGGATATGAATGATATAGATTTTATTCAATTAATATACATCAAATGTAAATATGAAACTATTGTTTGTTCTTTTTAAGCAGATGAATAGTTCTCAAGTCCAAGTCACATGTGAACCTGTATTCAGAACAGAAGCTGATATCTGTTTGTGGTCATCACAAACATGGAAGCAGGGCCTACTGTCACCCTACAAAAAGTAAATATAGTATTAGTAAGATATCAGTTTTCTCTTTCAACAATTTCAGAAAAAAATGATATTCAAAGAAGGGGCAAATCAAATCAGCAGTTGTTTTTTTTTTCAAGCCCTACCTAAATAACTAAAATCAGTCAAATTCATTTGAGTAATTCTGTAATTGAATTAATTAGCCTAATATTTTTTGCCAAAGAACACACATTCATTTTTTTAATACTGATAGATTTTCTCTTTTGAACACTGTTTTTGTGATAACATGCTGAATTAACCAACAGTCTAAACTTTTATTTGACATGATGAACAAATTCTTATAATTTATATATAAGGAAAATTACTACATAAACCATTAAATTTCAAATTGAAAATGATAATGATTATTGATACAACAGATATTACAGTTTTGGAAAAACAAACAACTTAACTGACTCAGAAATCAAGAAGGCATATCCATGAAACCTAAAAACTTAAATCACAAATCAAAACTTCAGTTGCATATTATACTTTTTTGAATAATTTTTAAATACAGAATAAAATCATTTTTATTTACGCTGACATGTACCTGACTGAGTATGTTTATTTTATTACAAATGATTAATTCAGGATAATTAAATTATTGATTTGAATAAATTATATTTTCATGTCAATATATGAATAAATGCCTATAAATAAATTAAAACAAATGTTATTTAGCCAGAAGACAATTTCCTATTTTCTTAATTAGAATCGGGGAAGGATTGTGGTACTTTTGAAAATTATTTGTCCATAAAAAGAAATATTTTTATTTGTCTACACTACATTTCAATGGCAAGGGCCCATCTCATGAATATTCATAGCACGCCGAAATTATCGATAGAATCTGTTAATATCTATGGTCAGATATCTTGTAAAAATCAACAGCTTTATAACAAGTATATTAGTCGTCACAAAACGTAAAAAGAGGAATTCAGCATAACCAAGAAATACATAAAATACCTACTCACACATGTGAACAAGCACTGCCCCCTCCCCACGCGAGAGTTGGCATTGGATCTGAGCGCACCTGAGCGGAACGAACTGGTTTGGAAGTTCTTCTTGTCGCGAGCTTAATTTCCAGACGACAAATTGGCGCAAGTGAAACCGTCTATCGGATCAATCCACATATGCGCGGTTTTATATCAAATATCCCAATTTTCCCTTCACCTGCCATGCGAAATAAAAGTATTTGTAAATATTGAATAAATACGAATCTTTAAAGTTTAATTATTCTGAATTATTGACAAAATTTGACTCGATACATGTGTAAATAAATCCATTATATTTCATCACATTCCACGGTTAGACAGCGAATGTACATATTTTCCTTACTCAAACAGCGAGACAATCTTACAATTTTTTAAACCGAAATTATAGAGTATTGCCCAATAATGAATTTGACCATGTCCCCGATAGTCTTACAGTTTTCTTTTCTTTTATACCTATTGTACTACAGTGAATATAAGTACTGGTAAAATTAATCTACCCCCGTTATGTGAATTACAGATACCAATCCAAATGTGTTTAATAAATGTATTTTATCCACACAAAAATACAATAATTATACACTGCAAGTTTTCAAAATGAACAATGATTATGTCAAGTCAACCAGTAGACGCTCGGTACCGAACATGAACTCTTTGACAGTCTTTAGGGAATGCGAATCTAGTAGTACGTCAGTGACACTGCATCCGCCATTTTTTACATGCGAGAGAAAGATGCTCGATTCAATGTCGACTGTTTTTGGACGGCCCAAGTCTAAGGCGTCATGAAGAAGTATGATTTTGCCAAAAATAACAATGGACAGGTAACTATTTACTGGTGTTGCAATTATTTTCGCGTGACATTATGTCAATCGGAGTTTTTGAACGCGATATTTACGTAGTATCACGAAAACTGTGCCCGGTCATTTTTCATCAGATATGAAAGTTGTTTACATGATGACTTTTAGTTACGCGCGATCTATCCGATGAGTAAAACTATCATCAAAGCTTATGGAGATGTAGTTTAGATATCTAGTAATAATGTTCAGTCAATTATGTTTCAATACCTGCAACGAAAATAACGCATCGTCTTTTTTTCGTTCAATGTACACTTTGTGACGTCAACAAAAAGTCAAACATGGCGCCAAGTTCAAATTGCTTTGTAGTTGATTTTGGGAAAATATGTGTAACTCCAATAAAAATGTATGAATACCTATTATTTTGGTACCAAATTAATGCTGAGAGATTTTTTAAGTCAGAAGATATTTATTTATATCTAATTATCAATTTATTAAATGTATATTTAGTTCTAAGTTGGGAATGTCGGGGAATGTACATTTATGTACACCCCGGCACCTGGATGGCGTTTCGTGTATGTACATTTATGTTCAGGCTGGCGCTAAGGGGGTTAAGGAGGTTGGATACCTTTGTTTCTGCGCATCCGTAACAGTCAGATTGAGCTATTTTCAAGTTTATGCTATTTTGTTTATTTTTCACTGCAAGTGTGAGATAAACAAACTAAAAAATTAAATAATGATTTAGTTTAATAAAAAACAATGACTATGTTATATTTGTGAACATAAGTATTTGTTTTATGATAAAATTTATTTCACAAATTAACCTTAAAAACTAATGAAAATTTATAATAAAAGTACCGAGGGTACAGAAGCTCACCTTAAAATGAATGATGTGGTAAAATGGTTTAATTATACATGTAACCATCTTTTATATAATTGATTATGGCTGCCATCATGATTTTTTTATCTTTTAAAATACTAGTCTTCTTTTGGAAACGACTAGAGCTTGAACAAACATTAATACACGAATGTAGAAACATGATAAGTTAACAAGCAGTAGGTTTTTGTAAAACTTTTTTGTATATCTATGGCTGAATTGGTGACCATCTTGTACTTTTTAATCTTCAAAATGCTACTTTTATGTGGGCATCCGTATTAATTTCATTATGATATCTTGATTGGTTTAGGTGTATCCATTTTAATGTCATTCATTACTTACAGGATGGTGGGCACTTACATTTGTTTTGTAGTAAAATTATTAAATTGATTTCAAGATTATTTCACTGATGGTTATGCTGCATGGGATATTGAGAATCCCAAAAGTACAGATTTTTCAAGGAAAATGAATGACTGATTGAGAGGAAAGTCATAAACACAGCAATGCATAAGACACGTTTATTTTGTTCACATAATATTTACATGTCAAGTGACCATGAGATGTCTTTCATTAAAGTATCAATTTATTTAACACTCATACGGTACTATAATGGTAAACATTTTTGCATTGTCAAATCAACAGAGAGATATGACAAATCAAATTTCCTTACTTTTCTTACTAAACCCTTTTCGATTTTCATCTGCATATTTATTCCACATCAATTTATCATGTAGATTGCTAAACACAAAGCTTATTGTAGACAAGTTTTGTGTAAGTTGTTATTCTTAGAAAGAACATATCACTGTCATGAGAATACAAGTCCATAACTTTTATTGCATACACATGGGCCATGGTCATATAGCATAATGCTCTACCATATCAATTGGGTCAGGTTGATTATGCAACAGACTAGCAGCTGACACTGTGATGCTAGCAGCCTGCCTTGGGATGTGTATTAGACAGCATAGTGGAATATCTGAACTCTGGTTGACCCCTTATGTGTGGTATTTAAAGGAATATAAGGGAGATACCATTGTTTAAAATTTAACATGTTTAATGTGATTTGGTTTTTGCAGCTATTTGCCATAAAGATTTTAAACAAATTAATCAATTATGTTTGTCTTTCATCTTAATTTTTTTTAGAAACACTTAAAAATATAGAACAACTTGCACGACAATCTTAAATATTCCATATTTGAGATAATATTATGATTAGTAAGTTCAAATTAGAGAATGTATATGGTGCCAGTGATCACTTGATGAAAGCTTAAAATTTAATAATAATGATGTGTCATCTGCAGCTGAAAAGTCAATATGGCTGCTATTGCGGCCATCTTGGATTCTCAAAACTGAAACGTCTACCTTTCTGTGCGGAATCACTATAGATATAACATACTACAATATAATAAAAGTACCGAGGGTACAGAAGCTCACCTAAAAATGAATGATGTGGTAATATAGTTTAATTGTGTAACCATCTTTTATATGATAATTGATTATGGCTGCCATCATGATTTTTTTATCTTTTAAAATGCTATTCTTCTGTTGGAAACCACTAGAGCTTGAACAAACATTAATACAAGAATGATATAATCATGATTTGTTAACAAGCAGTAGGTTTTTGTATAACCTTTTTGTATATCTATGGCTGAATTGGTGACCATCTTGGACTTTTTAATCTTCAAAATGCTACTTTTATTATGTGGGCATCTGTATTAATTTCATTATGATATCTTGATTGGTTTGGGAGTATTCATTTAGTCACACTCTCAACTTCCAAAGAACTAAAAAGATGATGCACATAAACATTTGGAATATATCCCTCTGAAAACAAATCACAAATTCAGCTAGTGATAAGTCCAATTGCCAAATTAAACTGTACAGGTCAATGTCTCATGTAATTCTAACTGAAGATTTCTGAATATCTTAAATCTTGACATATGTTAGTGCAATCTGATTGGTCAGAATAGGCTAGCAACATGGGGGTTTATGCTAATTACTAGATATGATGACCTATGATGACCTCTTGCACCTGCATGTAGCTTATGTAACTTATCCTCTTATGTAAGTTACTGTTATTCCATATAGTGAGTGTCCTCCCCTCATTTCAATATGCAATACAGATACCCTTTAGAGGAGAGTTGCAGGAGAGGGGCTGGAAGGATAGGAGGGGAAAGGGGGAGGGGATAGAAGGGGTGGGGGTAAAAGAGAGGTTTGCAATGGAAATAATCTGGAGGTCAACTCAGTAATATGTTTATTGAAGTATCTTAACTAACAGAGAGAATTGGTGAGAAAGACTTTGTAAAATAAAATTTGTTCAGACAGCTGTTCAATGAATGCTGTTTTGAAGATGAATATTATATCTTTTATTAGCATGACAAACAAAATAAAAGATAATTAGTTATTCATTAACCAAAATTTTCAATTTGGAATAAATTAATTGCATGGGAACAAAGGAGTAAAAAACCTTACAGTTAGTGTTGGGAGTGAACAAATTTAATCATTTTAAATGCTTTTGAAAAGGATTTGTTTGAATTGAATGATCATTATAATTATCTAGATAATCATTGTTCAGACCTAAATCAGATATAGATGATTAAAAAATGTATATTTATCCCTCACTGGCTATGTTATTTGCCATATATGAAGTCTCAGGAATTATGTAACCCACTGATGGAGTGAACAACTTTTATCATTTTATGTTTTATTAAAAAGGATTTATTAAAACAGTCATGTCTCAGGCTGTTCGCAGATAAAGATGATTCATACACTTTTTTGTAACTGTATTTATAGTGTTGATAAATATTACAACAAGCGTATCAATACAAATATAATGACATTGATTTGATTGATCAGGAAATGTATTCTTTTCAATGAATTTCATGAAACCTAATTGAAAATTCAATATTATTGACATATTGACCATCTTGGATTCTTGATAATAAAATAAATGCGTCTTTGTCAGGAATCACTATATAAAAAAATACTCACTTTTCAGAATGATATCTTAATTGATTTAGTAGGAGTAGTACTTGGCCTGAAATCTAATTGAAAAATAATGACTTCTATGATGACATGTTGTTCCCAGAACCCCTTCAGCATGATATAATTATCATTAAGTTTTACAGGTATTTATAAAATACATGGTATTGGAACTGGAACCTGATACAAAATACCTCTATTATTAACTTATCATGTAGATTACTGTACATAAAAGCAGATTCTTGACTTGTTAATATTAACTCATCATGCAGATTGTTGTACACAAAAGCTGATTCTTGACTTGTTTAAATTTTTATTTGTAAAAAGTATTACTATTATTAGAATACAAGTATACTTTTCATAAAGACAATTTATATACTTTCCATAAAGTCCATTATGTTCTATTTATCAATTAGGTCAGGATTACTATGCAACATACAAGCAGGCAGGGCTGCTAGCCCCAGATCCTTAAAGGGGCCGATCGAGCCTCTTTCTGAGAAATAAGCTTTAGATCGGGAACGAGGCTGTTTTCGAATAGCGCGTCATAGTTTTTAGATCTATAAATAGCACGAGAAAAGCCCCTTCCCATAATGCAACGCTATATGTAAACAACATGGCTCGTTTGTGTCAGGGTGTCAAATGAATTTTGGCATTTATTTATTTATTTCTATGTCTTGCTCATTCCAATTATTATGACTTGGGGGTATACGAAAAAACTACAACATAAATTGTAATATCAAAATATTTCAATATTATAAATGACATAATTATTTATATAAATTTCCATTTATAGATTTCTTGCTTATCTCTGATGTAAACAAAGTATTTTGTTTGGATAATTATTTGTGAAATTTCTTTTCCATTTTAATGCAATATTTAATATCACAATATTTCAATATTAATTAGAAATGAAAATTATTTACATATATATTTATCAATTTATGGATTTCTTGCTAATCTCAACCCGACTCATAGTAAAACATTTTTTCTTCCAAAATATATCTTAGTCACTTAAATCACATGAAGTTTTTATGTTCGAAAAAGTGCAATACGGACTATGTATATTTCGGAGTGCGACAGCGCTGACGATTTTTTTTATATTCGATGCGAATCAACTATCCTTCTCAGTGTCACATTGATTGAGTGTCATATGTAGATTTCAATAAACAATCTGTTTGTCTGTCAATTTTCTTATGCAAACATTATTAACACATTTCCTACAAATTAAACATCAAGTAACTACAACACCGACCAAACAATCAGCTGACAATAATCCTAGTGGTCGCCATGATCAAGGCTTCGAGTTCGATCGGCTTTCCTCCGCCATTTTGAATTGTTTGCATTGCGAGAAAACAAATGTACTGTATCATGCTAATTCATTGAGTAAATCAAGAAAAAATAAGTGATTGATAGAAGAGGGACATGTTTACACGTGATGCATAATAAAAGTTATCAGTTAAGACAGTATTTTGTTGCAGTAAATGCCAGTAATGCATCTCACGCTCGTAGCTCCGATGATTGGCTTCATTTCACGATGTTTTTCTTTTTGGGGGGCGATACACTTTATTCTTTATCAAATTGTTAAATCATGAACAACTTGAATGATAACCTCATTAACATTTTGAATTTTTTGAAATTAAGTGTGAAATAATCATGTAAAAATCGTATTTATTAGTTAACAGGAATGTCCTCCGTGAATTTCGTTTCGACAAACAAACAAAATCACCGCTCAATATGCTTGTCAGTGGCTTTATTTATTTTCGCAATTTTTTTGTTTTGAAGGGCGGATAAGAACAAATTACCAAATATGACATAGTTATTAACATAAAAAAAATAGAAAACAAAGTCGAATATATAAAATTTGACGTGTCGTGTGCAAAAGGGAATTCCCTCCCGAATATTTGTGGAACAGAAAATAGCCGCTCGATCGGCCCCTTTAAGGAGAGAGTAGCAATTTGTGTATTTGGCTTTGTGTACGTATATTTGGAGAAGCACCCTAGTGTGCCGAGCATGTTAACCTGAACTCTGGCTAAGCCCTTATGTGTGGTATTAAAAGACTTGACAGGAGAGAACATGAATTGTTGTGAAAAATATATATAATTTCACAAAATATAGTTAGCTTATGTCCTAAATTGATATGTGTCAAGAAGAACTTCTGTTAGATATAGAAATGGTACAAATATGAGTAAAACACAGGAACTGGAACCTGATGCAAAATAACTCTTTCCACATCAACTTATCATGTAGATTGCTAAACACAAAGCTGATTGTTGACAAATTTTGTGTAAGTTGTTTTTCTTAGAAAGAACATATCACTGTCATGAGAATACAAGTCTAATTTCCATAACTCTTATTGCATACACATGGCCATATAGCATAATTCTCTACCATATCAATTGGGTCAGGTTGATTATGCAACATGCTAACAGCTGAGACTGTGATGCTAGCAGCCTGTATCGGGATGTGTATTAGAAATGCATAGTGGACTCAACAGGAATATCTGAACTCTGGTTGACCCCTTTTGTGTGGTATTTAAAGGAATATAAGGGAGATACCATTGTTTAAAATTCAACATGATGTTTAATGTCATTGGGTTTTTGCAGCTAGTTGCCATAAATATTTTAAACAAATTAATTAATTATGTTTGTCTTTCATCTTAATGTTTTAGAAACACTTAAAAATATAGAACAACTTGCATGACAATCTTAAATATTCCATATTCAAGATAATATAATGATTAGTAAGTTCAAATTAGAGAATTTATATGGTGCGAGTGATCACTTGATGAAAGCTTAATTTTAAAATTTAGTAATAATGATGTGTCATCTGCAGCTGAAAAGTCAATATGGCTGCTATCGCGACCGTCTTGGATTCTCAGAACTGAAACGTCTACCTTTGTGGGAGGAATCACTATAGGTATAACAAACTACAATATGAAAATGATATCTAGATTGGTTTAGGAGAAGGAGTCATTTTCATGAAATCTAATTGAAAATTCAATATGGCTGCCATGGCGGCCATATTGGATTCTCAAAACTGAAACCTCTACCTTTCTGTGCGGAATTACCATAGTTATAACATACTACAATTTCAGAATGATATCTAGATAGGTTTAGAAAGAGTAGTCTTTTCATGAAATCTAATTGAAAATTCAATATGGCTGACATAGCGGCCATCTTGGATTTTTAAAACTGAAACGTCTACTTTTCTGTGAGGAATCACCATGGGTATAACATACTACAATTTCAGAATGATATCTGCATTCGTTTAGGAGGAGTAGTTTTTTTCCTGAAATCTATTTGAAAATTCAATATGGCTGCCAGTGCGGCCATCTTGGATTCTCAAAACTGAAACGTCTACCTTTCTGTGAGGAATCACCATGGGTATAACATAATACAATTTCAGAATGATATCTGCATTCGTTTAGGAGGAGTAGTCTTTTTCCTGAAATCTAATTGAAAATTCAATATGGCTGCCAGTGCGGCCATCTTGGATTCTCAAAACTGAAACGTCTACCTTTCTGTGAGAAATCACCATGGGTATAACATACTACAATTTCAGAATGATATCTGCATTCGTTGAGGAGGAGTAGTCTTTTTCCTGAAATCTAATTGAAAATTCAATATGGCTGCCATGGCGGCCATCTTGGATTATCAAAACTGAAACGTCTACCTTTCTGTGAGGAATCACCATGGGTATAACATACTACAATTTCAGAATGATATCTGCATTCGTTTAGGAGGAGTAGTCTTTTTTCCTGAAATCTAATTGAAAATTCAATATGGCTGCCATGGCGGCCATCTTGGATTCTCAAAACTGAGACGTCTACCTTTCTGTGAGGTATCACCATGGGTATAACATACTAAAATTTCAGAATGATATCTGCATTCGTTTAGGAGGAGTAGTCTTTTTCCTGAAAGTTTACGGAGGGACAGACGGACGGACGGACGGACGGACAGACAGACGGACGGACAGACAGACGGACGAAGCGCCATGACATATGATATCTAGATTGGTTTAGGAGAAATAGTCTTTGTCATGAAATCTAATTGAAAATTCAATATGGCTGCCATGGTGGCCATATCGGATTCTCAAAACTTTAACGTCTACCTTTCTGTGCGGAATCACCATAGGTATAACATACTACAATTTCAGAATGATATCTGTATTCGTTTAGATGGAGTAGTCTTTTTCATGAAATCTAATTGAAAATTCAATATGGCTGTCATGGCGGCCATCTTGGATTCTCAAAACTGAAACGTCTACCTTTCTGTGAGGAATCACCATGGGTATAACATACAACAATTTCAGAATGATATCTGTATTCGTTAAGAAGGAGTAGTCTTTTTCCTGAAATCTAATTGAAAATTTTCAATATGGCTGTCATGGCGGCCATCTTGGATTCTCAAAACTGAAACGTCTACCTTTCTGTGAGGAATCACCATGGGTATAACATACTACAATTTCAGAATGATATCTGTATTCGTTTAGAAGGAGTAGTCTTTTTCATGAAATCTAATTGAAAATTCAATATGGCTGTCATGGCGGCCATCTTGGATTCTCAAAACTGAACCGTCTACCTTTCTGTGGGGAATCACCATGGGTATAACATACTACAATTTCAGAATGATATCTGAATTCGTTTAGGAGGAGTAGTCTTTTTCGTGAAAGTTTACGGACGGACGGACGGACGGACAGACAGACGGACGACGGACGAAGCGCCATGACATAAACTCACATTTACTTTGTAAAGGTGAGCTAAAAAGGGTAATGTTGACAATGAAGAGTTATCTCCCCTGGATGTTGATTTTCATTGATGTGGCTTAATTGAATGTGAATATCTCTGTTATCCGCTGGTGACATATCTTTTTTTCTTTTTAATCTTATTCTAGTGTATATTAACTATGAAATATATAATTTTTAAAAAAATATTAATACGAGAAATTGATTTTTTTTCATAAAAGAATAATATTTTACAAAAATAATCATACAAAGAAAAAGGTTATTTGTATGTATTTACTTCATATTAGTTTCAAGTTCCCTTTTTCTGACTTAGTTTACTTCCATACTGCAATGGCTTAATAGAGAAACATTTAAATAACAATTATGTTCAAAAGTTATCTTGAAAAGGAGTTTTCAAAGAATTGTATTTTCATCATTGGGTGCCCAAACGGATGGGACCTTTTTCGAACAAAAACTCTGGTGACATGGTATTTTTATGACACAATTTGATTCAAGACATATTTTTCAACAAAATAAGACTAAATTTAGCTATTTCTTAATACCTCGATATTTTGTATCCAACCTCCTTAAACTTATTAGATGTAGGATACTATTACCATTGCAAAGGGGCCCGTCTGCTAAAATATTGCCGAAATGTCCCCCTTAGCTGATCACCTAGGAACAACACTGTTGGAATTATTTGACATAAACACAAACCATGTCTACTCTTAACTTAGTTGCTCAATTGTAACCACATACTTTCTTTCTTTAGAATCAAACTGCAAAACAATGTCACGGTACAAATAGAGTATTATCGCAGAGTAGAAATTGCTGACATACATCTTCCTCTCATAGTACACAGAATTTTCGTTCATGAAGGGTGCTTCATATGGATGTTAAAATTTATAACTGGATCAAACAATTTGTGACGTCATCAAAATTCGCTTGTAGAATAATAGTATCCTGCCCAAAACATTTCGTACATAAATTCATCATGTACTCCTAAAATTTACCATATTTAATTTAATATATTTAAGGGAAGAGTACGCAACCCCCCCCAATGGCTCTTTAGCTCATCAGGCTTCAATTATGCTGTAGAGTGTGGCCAATGTGTTTTCCCCTAAACTAGGCCCACATAGCTACAATTTTTAATTCTCTCTAGGCAAGGAGTTTGTACACAAAGTTTCAGCTTTCTACGCCTTATGCTTTTGGAGAAGAAGTCGAAAATGCACAAAGTTTACAGACGGATGGACGGACGGATGCCAGACACTATGCCATGCCATAAGCACATTGAGCCTTTCAGGCCAGATGAGCAAAAACAGCAATTCACCTTTTTTCGGTTTTGGTTTTGGAGGCGGCACGGCTGGTGCAGGGACGGGAGCTTCAACTACAGGCTCGGTGACAACAACCTTTCTCTCTGTCTCGTCCTCATCCTGGTGGAGATATGATATAATGATAAGATATGATACTGGACATTAATTAAAAAAAGGGAAAAAAAGCTTTCAGGTAGTTACAAAGACTGAATAGAGGTGAGTTCTCTTCATATCTTAAAAATAGTATCAGGTAAGAAAGATAGACTTTCAAAAAATGTCTTAAGTTGATATTTAAAAAATGATACAATTACAATGCTCCATTTCGAAAAAATGCCGCTAATTGCTGAAATATTGCCCTAGCGGCGTTAGACAATAACTCACTCACTCAATTCGAAATGTCAACATTATTCAAGATAATAAGTTTAATAACACCAGTGATTTTAAAAACTTCTATTCAGAGAGATTTGTAAGCGGTTCGCTGTGCAAGGATACAGTAGAGTCAGTACTCCAAATATCGTACAGCCTTCTGATACCGTACACTGTGGCCTTTTCGCCGATTGTTCGAAAAGAGTTAACAGTAGTGTCGGCCACATTTTTGACACACTGCAAACTATATCGTAGAATGTATTACGTGCGGCCTTCATGACGTGTGAATTTATTTCATTAACATTTATAAATTGCCTTTGGAATTTAATTATCTTAAAAAAAAGTGATCTATTTCAAACATCCAATAGTTGTCATTCAAGAGTCTAGCTTTATTTCTTAATTAATAATCATTGCATATTTTTGAAAAGACATGTCTTTTAATGCAAATAACTTTGAAAAAATTGCTAAATGTATGTAGCATACTAAAACGATAATTCTTATCAATAAAACGAACGCAATGTTTGATTTGTTTCTGTTATCTGTAACAAGATGATTGGACGAGCATTATTTTGACATGCCGTAAGGCTACATCCGGTTATTGGTTACACGACAGGCTGCTCCACCGTCCAAAAGTGTACGTACAGCGGGTGGCCATATTATTACGTACAAGTGACGTCATTCCCATTGACTTACATGTTAATTAGCTATTGCGAGAATAATTATCGTAAATTTAGTTGAAATCTGTTGGCTGTAATTTTTTGCAGGCAGCTTGGAAATCATCCCAGCTGCAGACACATAATTTTGATTTACGTTTTTGAGTATTATTAAGAAAACTGCATCTAATTTAA
This sequence comes from Steromphala cineraria, assembly GCA_916613615.1. Classification (NCBI taxonomy): domain Eukaryota; kingdom Metazoa; phylum Mollusca; class Gastropoda; order Trochida; family Trochidae; genus Steromphala; species Steromphala cineraria. The sequence goes on from OU744730.1 coordinate 13,649,051, forward strand.
AAGCACTATGCAACACACCTGCTACGTTTAACATGGCCGTCAATGGGCTTTCGAATCGCAAGTTGTACATGCGATGTTTCAACAAGTGGAGCACCTTTAGAATCCCTCACCAAATAAACCGGAAGTGTGTAAGAGCACGCGCCTTCGGCGCGTGCACGCGCCGAAGGCGCGTGCTTACTGCCTTCGGCAGTTCACGTGCCTACGGCACGTGTAGCGCCGAAGGCGCTATATATATAAGAGACATTCCGTAATTTCCGTGATTTCCGTAAGGAGACATTTTAGGCGAAAATAGAGGTCATTTTCGTATCGGCAAGCAAAAGTTTAATTTAAAACTTCGTCTGAAAGACGATAGTTTTAAACACGAATTTTAAAATCACTTCAAAACATCATTACCTTTGCCTGCAATCGAGGGGAAATCCTTAAACCGTTCCTCGTCGCTGATTGGTCAATTCATAAACTCGCGTGTCGATTGTTACGTCACTTCCCGCACGTTCTCGCATTGCGTCATGTCGTCATAGTGATGTATAACGTGTGACGTATGATTTGTTTGTAAACAGACGCCACTTTTAGCTTGGCAAGTTGTAAATTTTGTGCTTTTGAAACGCTATGGCGGGATTAGATGATTCTTTGGGGGATTTCGTTGTGGAGAGTCGTCACTCTCTCGTGTGTTGCGTACGGGACCGTTGTTTGACAACGTTGAGCCAGAAAGGAGGAACAAGAAGAGGAAATTGTCCGCAGATTTAGGAAAGCAGACGGAGCGTCTCCCATCGCTAGCTGATTGTACCTCGATTCCTTGGGTAAGTTCGTATGGGCGGGATTCTGAGGTTTCTTCACGTACTATTACTTTCGAGTTGCTCCTTTTTAATTTATTTGTAACGATTCTCGCTACGCTTGCGTGGTGTATGAATCGTGGGTTACTTTGTAATCATGCCACTTGTGACAAGTGTCATAGTTCGAAATGACAAACGCTCAGTTAATAAGAATGGTACCGTGAAGGGGCTTTTTAAATCTTACCTGAACGAACACATTTGGAGAGTCAAGGTACAACATGCGATGGGGATGTTTTTGATGCCTTCTAAATGAAGTTGCACGCCAATTTCCTCTTTCCAATGTTCCAAGTAACATCCCTCTGCATTAACCCGCCCACTAACTTGAAATTCGACAATCCTTCTAAAAATCCTTTTTAAAAAATGCTCATATTGGCATGTGTGTCATGTTTGGATGAATATCGTCGAAAGGGAAAGAAAAGATGACATTCAATCAAAATAAAAAGAAAGAAATAAAAAATCCCCTTCCCCGATTAAAAAATAGGGGGGCAAGCCCCCCTAAACCCCCTTATGATATTAAAATATTTTTTTTTAAAACGAAAAAGAAACAAGAAATGATAAAATCAAAACAAATATCAATAATAAAAAAACAACAAAAACAAAACAAACGGGGGGGGGGGGGGGGGGGGAAATAGAATTTGAAAAATAAACAAAATGTAAAACAAAAAGCATTTAACATAAACAAAAAAACTAATTTTGAAATTTGCATACATAAAACTTACCTTGAAGTAATTTTTTATTGTTAAAAAAAAAGGAAATATGGAATGCAACATGTCAAAACGACGCGCTGGGTCATGGGGGAAAACCCTTTTATGTCGACTCGATAACATTGAATCTGTGGCGAAAGTCAAAATAATATACAAAAGAGGCCCTATTAAAGATAAGATGTTGCCTATTGTCAAATAATATCATTGATTGGAAATGTTCGGAAATGTAAAACGACTTGTGATCGAAAGGGTAATTTCACAGTAAACAACAATGGCGTCGTGAATGACAACTCTCGCTTCGATGAGAAATGACGTCTGCGCATGTCCGGTAGTATAAAAAATTCGAGAATGTTTTTTAAAGATAAATTCCACGTTCCGAAATGGAATTTGGTGAGGGATTCTAAAGGTAGGCCCAACAAGTGTCATTCCATAACTAATTTACGTAAAGGGGAAATGTAATTATTTATAAATAGCTGAGTTGATTTCCATGATGTCTGCAAAATATAACAGCAATCGGATCATTTCCTTATTTATAATAAATATTCTCAAAAATGTTAATTAACATGCAAGTCTATGGGAATGACGTCACTTGTACGTAATAATTTGGCCACCCGCTGTAGGTACTTAGGAGCACTGACTCTGCACAGGGATCTTAGAAGAAGTTTATAAATACTTCCCTGCTCTGCATGATCGAAAACCGAACAAATTCGGATAATGTTGGGATTTTTATTGAAGATGCGTCATTACAATATAGGCAATAATCTCATGAATACATAAAGTACTATATAGAAGTTCAGGCAAACAACGACAGATTTGCATACCTTCCTACCGCCGCCCGGTGCCACTGCTTGTTCGATGTCAACATTTTCTCCGTCCGCCATTTTGAAACTATTTACAGCTCCGCGGTGAATAGAAAAGGAATTTTGATTAGATGAATTCAGTTTTCAAAGTGGTCATGTCTTGAACAAATATAAATTGAAGCTGTAAATCGAACTTATATTTATTACCCTTACCTTAATTGCCATAAGATCATTTAATCGATAACATTTTAAAAATCATTCCAAAGCACAGGGCGTTGCTAGGAAACATAATAATAAATACTTTTTTTTATCGTAATTTGCGCTTTCAAGTGAACAACCAACCAACTATAAATTGTATTTGGGAAAAATGTGTATAAAAGACCCCACCAACACCTTCGCTTTCCATAAAAGAATGATTTAAGAATTTAAAAAAATAAAATTAGGCCTAATGGGGATCTGGTCTAAATGGGCCGAAGGATGAAAAGGCGGATAAAAATAGTCAAAAGGGCCATGTGAAAAAGTCAAAAGGGCCGAAGTAAATAGTCAAAAGGGCCGAGGAAAAAGGGCCAAAAATATAACAAATTATATATTCATTGTATTCAACCTACATTTTATAGTTGTAATATGTTAACTTAGCCAAGTGATTCCAATCAATTCCAGAATTCATCCTTGCCAATTTTGTACAACTATTGTATGCGATGAACTTCACTTTTTATTATACTGCCCAGCACTACATTCCTTCAGATGTCAATTCCTTCCCCAATATTTCTGTAAACATCCTCATATTGACAAATTTGTATATTTAATGAAATGTGATTATCCGCCACTTAACACGAAAATTGCTCAATTTATCAAAACTGGACTTTGTACACTGTTTTAGTATGTATGTAAATGCTGTATGTTCTCTATGTCACTTTGTGTGATTCTCGAGAATAAAATTTCTGTTCTGTTCTGTTCTGTGCTTGTGCTATGTTTTTTTTAAGTGATTGGATAACTGTTTTCATAAATAGTAAGTATGTTTCCCTTGTTAATTATCGGAACTCAATGTGATGACAACAGAAATGAATAAAAACCAAAATAGTTCAACTAACAGAAATAGCAAGTGTAAGAGGAAACATAATTTGTGGAATGAAACTTTCTGTAAAGATATGTGTGATATGTTGGAAGATATGTGTGATTAAATCCCAGTGGAGTTTTGGAAATCTATTGAGTGTATATTTGGTGTAGAGAATGAGCGACGTAAACTCTTGAAACTTTTAAAAACTGAATTGTGTTATATAACCATGGAGGTGCCTCTACAACAATAGGCTTCGTAATTAGTTAAGAAAACACATAATCAATCGTCTACTGCAATACCTTGTTCGTTAAGAAAACAATTAATTGGAATGTGACAACTACTCTAAAAGTTCAATGAGTAAATTATTAAGAAAACAAATCAATCAATACGAAATCGAAAATTCAAGAGTTAGAGTATTAGTTATAAGTCAAGTCAAGTTTATTTTCATAAATAATAAATCATGACATAGAGTTATCAAATAATATATTGAAGTAATTACATATGAATTAATTGAGCATACGCAAGTCATACTTGATATACAGAGCAGTTTTAACAAGTATTGGTTTATATGGACATAAGTAAAACATATCAAATTATTGATAAAAGTTAATAATAATATGCAGGAAGATATTTTTTTCGTAATTCATTTAACAGATTACACTCTAACATAAAAAGAAGTTCATCCGAGATCATCCCAAATCTTACACTTACATTTACATCATGATGTACATGTATATACCGTTATCTATGTTCTATGGTTACATCTAACTTAGGGGTTCTAGATCTAAATTTTGTGATATAAATACTGAAGCCTGTAAATGTGAACCAGAAAGATGTCTAAACCTACAGTCTAAAACAGTACTGCAGTACTGTATAAAACTATTTCTACACCTGAAAGTGTGAAAAGTGCTGAACAATAATAGTGCCACAATAAAAATATTGTTGAAATTTCTGTTGTTACGATGTCAATAAAAGATGAATATGATATGTTATTTGTTGGTATTTTTTTGGGTTCGGCCCTTATGACTTGGAACACGGCCCATTTGACTAAATGGCTCGGCCCTTTTGACTTTCACCTCGGCCCTTTTGACTTTTTCCTTCGGCCTTTTTGACTATGCAGTTCTCGGCCCTTTTGACATTCGGCCCTTTTGACTACAACCCGCCTAATGTAGGCCTGCCTACATATAGACATTGATAGGATTGAGTTCTATCCTCCACAGTAAAACAATCTCACATATGTTGAACAGACCCAATAAAATTGTACGAAGATACCCAACATATAAACACTTTATTCTTTGTCAAATTATTAAATCTTGAACAACTGAAATGTTAAATTTATATTTGAAATTAAGTTTGAAATAATCACGTAAAAATCATATATGTTTGTTCACAGGAAAGTCCTCTTGAATTTCGTATCCACATAAAATACCCCGATATATATACTGTCCCTTTAATAAATATTTTTGCTCACTGCTTGCGAACTAACACATAATGGATTTTCTTCCAATTATTCCGTTTCGGATACACCAAAGTACATAAGTGACTTTGATATAGCTTTGATTCTCATAATTACAATGTACATATATATTTAATGTCTTTTACATTAGCAAAAAACATCAAGAAATGACAATTTCTTTTTGTGACAATCATGACATTTCGCAGTATATCCGTAAAAGCTTATTTGCTCCTTCAAAGCCATGCTTTGAGAATATAATAAAGTACCGTATTTCCTTGAATGAGTTCACGCCACTCAGCGCCTCTATTTCTCCCCAGACAAATCCAGTCCCGTCGACTATTCGAGATATCAGGCTTTAATTAAATTTTGGGGAGACAAACCATACAGGTTGGTATACACTAAAAATGAAATCGTGACAATTCGTTTACAAATGAACGTGAACACGTGAATAAAGCGTGAGATATACTATTGCACAGGGGCGGAAACAGGGTTATCATTTGGGAGGGCATCTTTTAATGTCTAGAGTGCAACTATTGAAATGATCAACGTACTGTTATAAAATATTATGTATACCAACAGGAATATAGGCTGATCACCGAATCTATAGATGTTCCATGCCATACACTTGAGATAAACATATAGATATTTCAGTTTTGAAAAAAATCATTCAAGAAATAAAGAGTTTAGCGTTATTCTCGATGTATTATATAATAGATTGGAATCCGAGATTCGAACCCCTGTGCGACTTTCCACTTTTACTAAATTTGAACCTTCCTGGGAGGAAATGCGCAATCGCAGTCCCTTCTGGATCCGTCAATATATTGCCGTAGCTGAAGAATCAGTTTTTAAGCTACGATTATGTTAAAACCAATTCGTCATCTCGAGGCACGACGTCTATTTTTTCACACTTTCAAAAACCGTTCAAATTCGAGACCTGGCCTCGATTCCAAGAAATACGATATGCTCCACCTGCCAGGTTTTGAGAATGTAACATATGCTCACCAAAAAGCTAGAAAATATCTAAGTGGATAAAATCTTTCTTTTTACATTTACCCTTTGAAGGAGCAATTATTTATGTCCCGAAACGCCCTGATTTCACATTTACGAAAGTTGTACGTCGAAGAAAGGTCAGGTTTCGATGTTCCGACAAATTTCAAATCCAATAAAAAATTGTTCCAACGTTTGTTCAACGTCAAATTGCCTGCTGGTTGGACATTGTTATGTATACCACTTCTAAAGATCACTCAAAGGTGGAATGATGTGAAAGACAACAACAAAAACGCCTTTTAGGTTGAAGAATAGCAACATTTTATTTATAATATAAGTATTCACATAAATTGTGGTAGAAAAATACAGTTTGTACAGGAGAACATACGGTAAAAGCTAGAATATAAGAAAACACAAAAATATATAAAACCTTTCCTCTTTAAGATTGTTGAAATATAATATGAAGAAATCGTCATCAAAACGTTACCACACTCTTCAATATATAAAATGTTTTTATCCATTATGTTCTCAACAAAATGTGTCGATATGTTGTTAAAAAATGAAGTGTTAATTGATCAAGAAACATATTAATCCATATAAAGTGACATTTCACAAAACTAACAATCGTTGATGACTGTAACGCCAATCATTATCTATCCAAATAACTTATTTTAGTGTGATAAATGATTTTCGTAAAATATTATTTGTAATAAAACCTCTTATATAATTAATTGACAAACATCTATGTAAACTGCAGAGTTAAATTCAAACATGTTTTGAGTAAATTGGGTATTATACATGTATTATTTGTATACATTCAATAAGTGCTGTAAAAATCAATAAATGAGGCTCAACATAAAGAAGGTTATACAGTAAAATATTTTCTTGAAAGGCAGATACAGACAGACAGCAGGTACACGAAAGCAATACAAGAAGTAAAAAAATTCGAAACGAGTTTCTTCAAGAACTTATTTCCTTATTTGTAGTATAAAGATTTCACATCAAACCTAAAATTCGAACATTCTCTAAGTTCTTAAAGTCCCGCATCCTGCCAAAAAATGTTTGCCAAAAATGTCACTATGCATGAAGCCCGAATAAAAATATCTCGAAGTCTTCCATCCTCTTATCCGGGAACTGTAAATTTTGCTCCAAATGAAATCAGGTCATTTGTTATTATATATTTACTAAATTACGTTACATACTTACACATAAACATTCACATATACCACTACGAATAACTGGGTTGAGGAGATGAAGGAATAAAGTCGAGATCAACTACATCCGGAAGCCTGCAGGGTCAGCTAACTTTGACCCTGGGAATGTGTCCTGCAGATGGATGCTTGTTTGGTCAGCCAGCTTCATGTCTGAGTGGATGTTGTTGCATACTGCAGGTGGTTTAGCTTGGAGCGTGTACACAGTCAATGGACCACCTTCCTTCTTGACTCTACTGCCGCTGAAATACATATGACGTTGAGTAGCAGAGGATATTAAATGACAGTCCATGATATACGACACGAGTGCCTAAATATAAGTATTTTCCGAGCGAGAGCGAATGTCGTAAATAAGATATGACCAACATGGTGATACATAGAATTTTGATACCTTTATGCTTGTAAATTTTTATGATGTATATGGTGGATATCATTTGAGTGCCAAGAACATACGATGTTAGTTTTTCCGAGCGAGAGCGCCCACTTATTTCATTGCTTCTACATTCTAGCTCGTGTAGCTCATCAGGCAAATAAAACGAAAACTCAAAGAATTTGCTAACTGCCCCTACCCCCAACTATTGTACTGAATGTTTCCCTGTCCCTAATTACGAAATAACTAAAGGTTTTTACAACTATCCTAGCGCTCAGAAGTAGGTCCTAGTGTTTATAAATTTAGGAAAATCTAAACCAACTGTGGGGTTTTAAGCGATATTTCATAGCATAGGTCTTCGTGTTTAGAAATTTTGGAAAATGTAAACCAACTGTGTTTTTTTCAAGCGATATCTCATAGAACATTCATCAATTATGTTCAAGTTTTTTCAAAGCTAGTTGAGTGATGTTATATCTCACCTCTTGTTGATACAGACACAGACAATGATCACGATGAGGATGAGCAACACCAGGGACCCGGATGTAACAGCCACAATCACATACGTGTGTTCTGCAGCACCTGTTATCACAAACATAAACATCATCTTCATTCTTACAAATTGGTTTGCCGACTTCAAAATAAAGCATTGTTATGTTGGACACATTTGGATCACAATGGCACCTCACATTACAATTTTCTGTTTCTATTTACAGTGGATGACCATTTTAGGACATACATATTAACTAAATCTTTTAGACTAACATTTTATGTATAGCTGGTGAGAAAATACCGAAGTAAGTAAAAGTCCTTTTGTTGTCATATTTTGCAGACAGCTTCACTAATTATGTGACCCAAAAATCTCACGGAGTCTACAGTTTCATATTGTTTCTACATTGTTTTCGTCTTTGAGCGTGTTTTTCTGCAACTCGAATACAGTAGAACACGGATAAAGCGGACTCGGTTATAGCGAACAATCGGATATAGGGAACAAAACTTTAAGTCCCGTCAAAAGCCCTATGTGTTGCGGCCAAACGTGAGTAGCGAACACCGGATATAACTAAATCTTTTGGTCCCTTGGAGTTCGTTATATCCGTGTTCTACTGTATCTGTACTTTCTGATAAACCGCATTTTCATATTTATATTTGGATGTTTTTTCCTTACAATAAGGTTTTGAATATATTACAAAGACGTAACATAAAACTAGAGATTTTTAAATTGAAAACAATGCTCAGTTTATGCAAAGACGTAAATAGATGGTTACATGTTTTCATTTTTGTAAGATATTTATTATATTTCTATTACGTGTGATATTGTCTTTGGTTTATATTGGTCACTTTGATATTTAACATTGTGCCAACACGTACCTGGACATTGTCCAACATCGCATTCCTTTGTGACATTCTGAACCAGTTCTCCAATACAAAGTTTGCCACCATGTTGTGGAGACGGGTTGTCACACTGTCGTGTCTTCCTCTCCAACATGGTACCAGCCCCACAGGACACAGGACAAGGGGAGGTCCAGGCAGTCCACTGTCCGAAACCTCCATCAACTGAAACTTATAGCATGGTTCGAATTAGTTAGATGATAGTTATTGTTACCAAAATTCACACAATATACAACATTGTCAAAATTGGTTGTAAAAAATTTAAATAATATTCCTACAACCAGCCATCGACTGAGACTTGCAACAATGGACCAAATCCGAAGTTGAATGATTAATTTTTAAACCCAAATTGCTACAACCATCTATCAAGGACATTTAATACGGTCGAAATTACTTGTTGAATGATAGTTTTTTAACCAAAATTCCTAAATAAGCCATCAACTGAAACATCACTTTGTCTGAATTGGTAGTTGAATGTTACATAGTGCAACCAATCCTACAACCTACCATCAACTGAAACATACATGGTCCGAATTGGCTGTTGAATGAAAGGTTTTTTATTTCCTACAACTAGCCAACAACTGAAACATACAACATGGTCTATTTGGTTGTTGAATGACAGATATTTCAACCCAAATTCCTACAATCTCCTATCAACTGAAACGTAAGATGTTCCTATTCAGTTGTTGAATGATAGTATTTTAAACATCAGAAATCATCTGAATCCATTCACAACTAACCAAAGGAGCAAGAGAAACAAATTGATATGAGGATATTTGATAATTACATGATAAAATGTTATACAAAACTCAACTACAATCAAAACTTGCAGAGACAGATTTGACGAAACGAGGAACTAATTGTAATCTTTCAAAAAGTATTGCTTTATATTTATTCATGATATAATCGCAAAAGTCTTTGACTCCACCTTGCTCAAATTTCTTAGACAGCCTTCAGGGTCACATTCTGTTAAATGTCAAATCTAAAAAAAGTTTCATGTTCGATACGTACAAGAGTATATTTTGAAGATAATTCATCTGTGAAGTAAACATTCTACAAACATTCATTTCAAGTCTTATAAAAATAGCTTATTACTTGCACATGGATCCTCGTTGCATCTGATATTTTCCATCTTCACGCTAGAACCTGCACAGAACGCTCCTCCATTGCTGGGTGCTGGATTATCACATTTCCTCTCTTTGACTCTCAGAGTTAGCCCTCCCCCGCAAGTCACAGAACAGGGAGGTTCAACCTTTACAGTCCAGGCACCCCAGTTACCATCTACTGGAGATTCTGCAAAGATATTCAGAACTTGACTTCTTTGAGAGACATTTAGAAGTTGAAGATGATGATGTGGAGTTATATATACGTAAATTCAGAACAATTTTATATAATTGATTAGCTTGATGTAGTGAGATCAAATAAGTTTTTACAAAGAAATAGGATGTTTACATAGTTACTTTTCTTTTTTAAGTAAACAATGCATGGGGAAACCAGATGGACATAGTGAGAAGATTTATACAATAGAGTAGGTTAAGGATGTTCAGAACTTGCGATTTAATAATGCATAATGAAATCGTACGGTATTTTAGACGTTCATGCAAGTTGGTGTTGTAACAAGAAATTATAAACTGGACAATGTTGCAATATGTGCTTGAACCTCGGTGTTGTGATCAGTTTAAGTTAAATACGACATTCAAGAGTTTGATACATTACTGATATCTATTTTGAACAATCCTCGACGGAACCTACTTGTGTACCCACGGCTCCTCTTTACGTCTGACACGTTTCCTCTACATGTGAGTTTAATTCAGACCTGGAATTACAGCAGCTTATCTCCACCCATTTCTTTTAGTTTATTTTGAACACACCACGAACAAAACATGTTACTAACTTATACACGGGTCCTCGCTGCATTTGACACGTTCCCTCTGCATGCTAGTTTCAGGACGTGCACAGAACGCTCCTCCATTGCTGGGTGCGGGACTGTCACAGTTCCTCCTCTTGATGCGTACAGTAACACCTTCTCCACATGTTACAGGACAGGGGGGCTCCACCAGTACACTCCAGGCGCCCCAGTTACCATCCACTGCAGAATCTGAATAAATATTCAGAATTCGTGGTTTCATATTTCAAAATTTGTGGTTGAAAACATTATGTACAGTGGTGGTAGCAATTCCATCGGTGAAGCATCCTTACCGTGACTAACATTTCACAGGCTAAGGGAACACAATGCATACATCAACAAGAACCTTAAAATCAACTCTTTCCAACACATCACCATTTATCAATCACTACTTATTTGGTGTTATTTAGTTATATTATTTACCGATATCATTTCATAATTCCCTCAATATTCATACAAATTGAATTTGTCAAAAGAAATAACTTATCTGATTTTGCAATGTTCCAATGTGTGTTTTTCGTTACTCTTTGATCTCTATTTTGTACATACATCGAAGAAATTTTGTTACTAACCTATACACGGGTCCTTGCTGCATTTGACATGTTCCCTCTGCATGCTAGTTTCAGGACGAGCACAGAACGCTCCTCCATTGCTGGGTGCGGGACTGTCACAGTTCCTCCTCTTGATGCGTACAGTAACACCTTCTCCACACGTTACCGGACAGGGGGGCTCCACCAGTACACTCCAGGCGCCCCAGTTACCATCTACTGCAGAATCTACAGAGATATTAGAATTTGTGGTTTTATTTTGCATAATGAAATCATTTTCTATTTCTCTAAACGTGATTCCATGTCGATTTTGTCAAAATTACCTGAACTGATCTGGTTTTGGCAATAATGCAATAAGTGGATTTTCATTTTCCTCTAAATTACGTCCAATTCTATTGTAAAATCACTAGCGATAGATCAACACGACTTTATGAAACGAAAACTCATGGAATCACTACTTATTCGGTGTTATTCACCGATATCATTTCATGATTGCCTAAATGTTCATGCAAATTGAATTTGTTAAAAGAAATAACATCTGTTTTTGCAATGTTCCAATGTGTGTTTACCGTTTGATCTCTATGTTGTACATACATCGGAGAAATTTTGTTACTAACTTATACACGGGTCCTTGCTGCATCTGACACGTTCCCTCTGCATGCTTGTTTCAGGACGTGCACAAAACGCTCCTCCATTGCTGGGTGCGGGACTGTCACAGTTCCTCCTCTTGATGCGTACAGTAACACCTTCTCCACACGTTACAGGACAGGGGGGCTCCACCACTACACTCCAGGCGCCCCAGTTACCATCCACTGCAGAATCTACATGGGATTCAGAAATTACATCAAAGTATGAATAATAGGTAATAACGGTATTAATTTTCCAGCCTTTATAACATCATTTAGTGCTATCTGCTCCTAGCATCTCCCGTTAACCATTGACAATACCAATACTAATGTCGCTATTTTGAACAACATTTTTGTCAGAAATACCATTTTGCAAGGTGATTTCACATGGGAGAAAAATGACATTTTCTGCCTTAAAATTATTTAATAAAAATTCATATGTGGTCAATTCGCAAGAAAGGTTGAATTGCAACCGACACGAAACGACAATTGCAGCATAGACAATTGACTTTATCGGACAACAGGTATTATCATACAGCTCAAACAATGGCCGGTCCTACTATGAACTTGTAGGCATTTATTCTAAAGAAGGCTAGAGTACAACCAGACTTTGTCTCATTGCCTGAGATTTTGTCAGAGGCAGGAAAACACTAAAAACGTAAACATATCTTAAATTAAGTTTATATTTCCCCCAAGCCTTCCCCTTACTATGCCAGTAAAACTGTTGATAAGCATTAACATTTCAAGACTGACTACTGTACATGGGACAACCGGTATTCACATACTGCCTAAACATTGGCAGGTATCATTCTAACCTAAGGCCAAAAATATGAGCATTAGAGTATAACCGGACTCTATCAAATGCCAAGACAGCATTCTGGTCAAAATCAAAAAGGAAACTTTAGCAAAGTAAAATATGATGTTCAAAAACTTACTTTCCCCTTTCTGTTCCGGTAAATTTTTTCAAAAGCATTAAAGATAACAGATTTGTTTTGCCAAGATGAGACTATGACTATGACATTAAACATACCTCCACATCGACCAACATAACATGTCTTCGTTGAAGTTTCAACTTTTTCTCCATCACAATATTCAATATCAGTTGAGGGAGGCGGGTTGTCACACTGTCGTGTTTTCTTCTCCAACATGGTTCCAGTCCCACAGGTCACAGAACAGGGGGAGGTCCAAGTAGTCCACCATCCCCATCCACAAGAGACTGTAGGGGAGCAAGGACCAAAATCATATGACGATATTTGACAATCACATTTTAGGTTAACCTGTCCTCATCCACAAATAAATGTTAGAGCCCAGGAACAAAATTCATGTGACGATATTTGACAATCACATGTAGGTTAACCTGTCCACAAATAAATGCTAGAGCCCAAGAACCAAAATCATATGACGATATTTGACAATCACATTTTAGGTTAACCTGTCCTCATCCACAAATAAATGCTAGAGCCCAAGAACAAAATTCATGTGACGATATTTGACAATCACATTTTAGGTTAACCTGTCCTCATCCACAAATAAATGTTAGAGCCCAGGAACAAAATTCATGTGACGATATTTGACAATCACATGTAGGTTAACCTGTCCACAAATAAATGTTAGAGCCCAAGAACCAAAATCATATGACGATATTTGACAATCACATTTTAGGTTAATCTGTCCTCATCCACAAATAAATGTTAGAGCCCAAGAACAAAATTCATGTGACGATATTTGACAATCACATTTTAGGTTAACCTGTCCACAAATAAATGTTAGAGCCCAAGAACAAAATTCATGTGACGATATTTGACAATCACATTTTAGGTTAACCTGTCCTCATCCACAAATAAATGTTAGAGCCCAAGAACAAAATTCATGTGACGATATTTGACAATCACATTTTAGGTTAACCTGTCCACAAATAAATGTTAGAGCCCAAGAACAAAATTCATGTGACGATATTTGACAATCACATTTTAGGTTAACCTGTCCTCATCCACAAATAAATGCTAGAGCCCAAGGACCAAAATTCATATGACGATATTTGACAATCACATTTAGGTGAACCTGTCCTCATCCACAAATAAATGTTAGAGCCCAAGAACAAAATTCATGTGACGATATTTGACAATCACATTTTAGGTTAACCTGTCCTCATCCACAAATAAATGCTAGAGCCCAAGGACCAAAATTCATATGACGATATTTGACAATCACATTTAGGTGAACCTGTCCTCATCCACAAATAAATGTTAGAGCCCAAGAACAAAATTCATGTGACGATATTTGACAATCACATTTTAGGTTAACCTGTCCTCATCCACAAATAAATGCTAGAGCCCAAGAACAAAATTCATGTGACGATATTTGACAATCACATTTTAGGTTAACCTGTCCTCATCAACAAATAAATGTTAGAGCCCAGGAACAAAATTCATGTGACGATATTTGACAATCACATGTAGGTTAACCTGTCCACAAATAAATGTTAGAGCCCAAGAACCAAAATCATATGACGATATTTGACAATCACATTTTAGGTTAATCTGTCCTCATCCACAAATAAATGTTAGAGCCCAAGAACAAAATTCATATGACGATATTTGACAATCACATTTTAGGTTAACCTGTCCACAAATAAATGTTAGAGCCCAAGAACAAAATTCATGTGACGATATTTGACAATCACATTTTAGGTTAACCTGTCCTCATCCACAAATAAATGCTAGAGCCCAAGGACCAAAATTCATATGACGATATTTGACAATCACATTTAGGTTAACCTGTCCTCATCCACAAATAAATGTTAGAGCCCAAGAACAAAATTCATGTGACGATATTTGACAATCACATTTTAGGTTAACCTGTCCTCATCCACAAATAAATGCTAGAGCCCAAGGACCAAAATTCATATGACGATATTTGACAATCACATTTAGGTGAACCTGTCCTCATCCACAAATAAATGTTAGAGCCCAAGAACAAAATTCATGTGACGATATTTGACAATCACATTTTAGGTTAACCTGTCCTCATCCACAAATAAATGCTAGAGCCCAAGGACCAAAATTCATATGACGATATTTGACAATCACATTTAGGTTAATCTGTCCTAATCCACAAATAAATGTTAGAGCCCAAGAACAAAATTCATGTGACGATATTTGACAATCACATTTTAGGTTAACCTGTCCTCATCCACAAATAAATGCTAGAGCCCAAGGACCAAAATTCATATGACAATATTTGACAATCACATTTAGGTGAACCTGTCCTCATCCACAAATAAATGTTAGAGCCCAAGAACAAAATTCATGTGACGATATTTGACAATCACATTTTAGGTGAACCTGTCCTCATCCACAAATAAATGCTAGAGCCCAAGGACCAAAATTAATATGACGATATTTGACAATCACATTTAGGTGAACCTGTCCTCATCCACAAATAAATGCTAGAGCCCAAGGACCAAAATTCATATGACGATATTTGACAATCACATTTAGGTGAACCTGTCCTCATCCACAAATAAATGTTAGAGCCTAAGAACCAAATTCATGTGACAATATTTGACAATCACATTTTAGGTTAACCTGTCCTCATCCACAAATAAATGCTAGAGCCCAAGGACCAAAATTCATATGACGATATTTGACAATCACATTTAGGTGAACCTGTCCTCATTCACAAATAAATGTTGGAGCCCAAGAACAAAATTCATGTGACGATATTTGACAATCACATTTTAGGTTAACCTGTCCTCATCCACAAATAAATGCTAGAGCCCAAGGACCAAAATTCATATGATGATATTTGACAATCACATTTAGGTTAATCTGTCCTCATCCACAAATAAATGTTAGAGCCCAAGAACAAAATTCATGTGACGATATTTGACAATCACATTTTAGGTTAACCTGTCCCCATCCACAAATAAATGCTAGAGCCCAAGGACCAAAATTCATATGACGATATTTGACAATCACATTTAGGTGAACCTGTCCTCATCCACAAATAAATGTTAGAGCCCAAGAACAAAATTCATGTAACGATATTTGACAATCACATTTTAGGTGAACCTGTCCTCATCCACAAATAAATGCTAGAGCCCAAGGACCAAAATTCATATGACGATATTTGACAATCACATTTAGGTGAACCTGTCCTCATCCACAAATAAATGCTAGAGCCCAAGGACCAAAATTCATATGACGATATTTGACAATCACATTTAGGTTAACCTGTCCTCATCCACAAATAAATGTTAGAGCCCAAGAACCAAATTCATGTGACGATATTTGACAAACACATTTTAGGTTAACCTGTCCTCATCCACAAATAAATGCTAGAGCCCAAGGACCAAAATTCATATGACGATATTTGACAATCACATTTAGGTGAACCTGTCCTCATTCACAAATAAATGTTAGAGCCCAAGAACCAAATTCATGTGACGATATTTGACAAACACATTTTAGGTTAACCTGTCCTCATCCACAAATAAATGCTAGAGCCCAAGGACCAAAATTCATATTACGATATTTGACAATCACATTTAGGTGAACCTGTCCTCATCCACAAATAAATGCTAGAGCCCAAGGACCAAAATTCATATGACGATATTTGACAATCACATTTAGGTTAACCTGTCCTCATCCACAAATAAATGTTAGAGCCCAAGAACAAAATTCATGTGACGATATTTGACAATCACATTTAGGTTAACCTGTCCTCATCCACAAATAAATGTTAGAGCCCAAGAACCAAATTCATGTGACGATATTTGACAATCACATTTAGGTGAACCTGTCCTCATCCACAAATAAATGTTAAAAGCCCAAGAACAAAATTCATATGACGATATTTGACAATCACATTTAGGTGAACCTGTCCTCATCCACAAATAAATGTTGGAGCCTAAGAACCAAATTCATGTGACGATATTTGACAATCACATTTAGGTTAACCTGTCCTCATCCACAAATAAATGTTAGAGCCCAAGAACCAAATTCATGTGACGATATTTGACAATCACATTTAGGTGACTTGTCCTCATCCACAAATAAATGTTAGAGCCCAAGAACAAAATTCATATGACGATATTTGACAATCACATTTAGGTTAACCTGTCCTCATCCACAAATAAATGTTAGAGCCTAAGAACCAAATTCATGTGACGATATTTGACAATCACATTTTAGGTTAACCTGTCCTCATCCACAAATAAATGCTAGAGCCTAAGAACCAAATTCATGTGACGATATTTGACAATCACATTTAGGTGAACCTGTCCTCATCCACAAATAAATACTAGAGACAAGAAAGAACAAAATTCATATGACGATATTTGACAATCACATTTAGGTTAACCTGTCCTCATCCACAAATAAATGTTAGAGCCTAAGAACCAAATTCATGTGACGATATTTGACAATCACATTTAGGTTAACCTGTCCTCATCCACAAATAAATGTTAGAGCCCAAGAACCAAATTCATGTGACGATATTTGACAATCACATTTAGGTGAACCTGTCCTCATCCACAAATAAATGTTAGAGCCCAAGAACAAAATTCATATGACGATATTTGACAATCACATTAAGGTTAACCTGTCCTCATCCACAAATAAATGTTAGAGCCTAAGAACCAAATTCATGTGACGATATTTGACAATCACATTTAGGTTAACCTGTCCTCATCCACAAATAAATGTTAGAGCCCAAGAACCAAATTCATGTGACGATATTTGACAATCACATTTAGGTGAACCTGTCCTCATCCACAAATAAATGTTAGAGCCCAAGAACAAAATTCATATGACGATATTTGACAATCACATTTAGGTTAACCTGTCCTCATCCACAAATAAATGTTAGAGCCTAAGAACCAAATTCATGTGACGATATTTGACAATCACATTTTAGGTTAACCTGTCCTCATCCACAAATAAATGCTAGAGCCTAAGAACCAAATTCATGTGACGATATTTGACAATCACATTTAGGTGAACCTGTCCTCATCCACAAATAAATGTTAGAGCCCAAGAACAAAATTCATATGACGATATTTGACAATCACATTTAGGTTAACCTGTCCTCATCCACAAATAAATGTTGGAGCCTAAGAACCAAATTCATGTGACGATATTTGACAATCACATTTAGGTTAACCTGTCCTCATCCACAAATAAATGTTAGAGCCCAAGAACAAAATTCATGTGACGATATTTGACAATCACATTTAGGTGAACCTGTCCTCATCCACAAATAAATGTTATAGCCCAAGAACAAAATTCATATGACGATATTTGACAATCACATTTAGGTTAACCTGTCCTCATCCACAAAAAATGTTAGAGCCCAAGAACCAAATTCATGTGACGATATTTGACAATCACATTTAGGTGAGCATGTCCTCATCCACAAATAAATGTTAGAGCCCAAGAACAAAATTCATATGACGATATTTGACAATCACATTTTAGGTTAACCTGTCCTCATCCACAAATAAATGCTAGAGCCTAAGAACCAAATTCATGTGACGATATTTGACAATCACATTTAGGTTAACCTGTCCTCATCCACAAATAAATGTTAGAGCCTAAGAACCAAATTCATGTGACGATATTTGACAATCACATTTTAGGTTAACCTGTCCTCATCCACAAATAAATGTTAGAGCCGAAGAACCAAATTCATGTGATGATATTTGACAATCACATTTTAGGTGAACCTGTCCACAAATAAATTCTAGAGCCCAAGGACCAAATTCATGTGACGATATTTAACAATCACATTTTAGGTGAACCTGTCCTCATCCACAAATAAATGCTAGAGCCCAAGAACCAAATTCATGTGACGATATTTGACAATCACATTTTAGGTTAACCTGTCCTCATCCACAAATAAATGCTAGAGCCCAAGAACAAAATTCATGTGACGATATTTGACAATCACATTTTAGGTTAACCTGTCCTCATCCACAAATAAATGTTAGAGCCCAGGAACAAAATTCATGTGACGATATTTGACAATCACATGTAGGTTAACCTGTCCACAAATAAATGTTAGAGCCCAAGAACCAAAATCATATGACGATATTTGACAAT
Organism: Steromphala cineraria; assembly: GCA_916613615.1. Taxonomy (NCBI): domain Eukaryota; kingdom Metazoa; phylum Mollusca; class Gastropoda; order Trochida; family Trochidae; genus Steromphala; species Steromphala cineraria. The sequence continues at coordinate 13,668,035 of OU744730.1, forward strand.
CACATTTTAGGTTAATCTGTCCTCATCCACAAATAAATGTTAGAGCCCAAGAACAAAATTCATATGACGATATTTGACAATCACATTTTAGGTTAACCTGTCCACAAATAAATGTTAGAGCCCAAGAACAAAATTCATGTGACGATATTTGACAATCACATTTTAGGTTAACCTGTCCTCATCCACAAATAAATGCTAGAGCCCAAGGACCAAAATTCATATGACGATATTTGACAATCACATTTAGGTTAACCTGTCCTCATCCACAAATAAATGTTAGAGCCCAAGAACAAAATTCATGTGACGATATTTGACAATCACATTTTAGGTTAACCTGTCCTCATCCACAAATAAATGCTAGAGCCCAAGGACCAAAATTCATATGACGATATTTGACAATCACATTTAGGTGAACCTGTCCTCATCCACAAATAAATGTTAGAGCCCAAGAACAAAATTCATGTGACGATATTTGACAATCACATTTTAGGTTAACCTGTCCTCATCCACAAATAAATGCTAGAGCCCAAGGACCAAAATTCATATGACGATATTTGACAATCACATTTAGGTTAATCTGTCCTAATCCACAAATAAATGTTAGAGCCCAAGAACAAAATTCATGTGACGATATTTGACAATCACATTTTAGGTTAACCTGTCCTCATCCACAAATAAATGCTAGAGCCCAAGGACCAAAATTCATATGACAATATTTGACAATCACATTTAGGTGAACCTGTCCTCATCCACAAATAAATGTTAGAGCCCAAGAACAAAATTCATGTGACGATATTTGACAATCACATTTTAGGTGAACCTGTCCTCATCCACAAATAAATGCTAGAGCCCAAGGACCAAAATTAATATGACGATATTTGACAATCACATTTAGGTGAACCTGTCCTCATCCACAAATAAATGCTAGAGCCCAAGGACCAAAATTCATATGACGATATTTGACAATCACATTTAGGTGAACCTGTCCTCATCCACAAATAAATGTTAGAGCCTAAGAACCAAATTCATGTGACAATATTTGACAATCACATTTTAGGTTAACCTGTCCTCATCCACAAATAAATGCTAGAGCCCAAGGACCAAAATTCATATGACGATATTTGACAATCACATTTAGGTGAACCTGTCCTCATTCACAAATAAATGTTGGAGCCCAAGAACAAAATTCATGTGACGATATTTGACAATCACATTTTAGGTTAACCTGTCCTCATCCACAAATAAATGCTAGAGCCCAAGGACCAAAATTCATATGATGATATTTGACAATCACATTTAGGTTAATCTGTCCTCATCCACAAATAAATGTTAGAGCCCAAGAACAAAATTCATGTGACGATATTTGACAATCACATTTTAGGTTAACCTGTCCCCATCCACAAATAAATGCTAGAGCCCAAGGACCAAAATTCATATGACGATATTTGACAATCACATTTAGGTGAACCTGTCCTCATCCACAAATAAATGTTAGAGCCCAAGAACAAAATTCATGTAACGATATTTGACAATCACATTTTAGGTGAACCTGTCCTCATCCACAAATAAATGCTAGAGCCCAAGGACCAAAATTCATATGACGATATTTGACAATCACATTTAGGTGAACCTGTCCTCATCCACAAATAAATGCTAGAGCCCAAGGACCAAAATTCATATGACGATATTTGACAATCACATTTAGGTTAACCTGTCCTCATCCACAAATAAATGTTAGAGCCCAAGAACCAAATTCATGTGACGATATTTGACAAACACATTTTAGGTTAACCTGTCCTCATCCACAAATAAATGCTAGAGCCCAAGGACCAAAATTCATATGACGATATTTGACAATCACATTTAGGTGAACCTGTCCTCATTCACAAATAAATGTTAGAGCCCAAGAACCAAATTCATGTGACGATATTTGACAAACACATTTTAGGTTAACCTGTCCTCATCCACAAATAAATGCTAGAGCCCAAGGACCAAAATTCATATTACGATATTTGACAATCACATTTAGGTGAACCTGTCCTCATCCACAAATAAATGCTAGAGCCCAAGGACCAAAATTCATATGACGATATTTGACAATCACATTTAGGTTAACCTGTCCTCATCCACAAATAAATGTTAGAGCCCAAGAACAAAATTCATGTGACGATATTTGACAATCACATTTAGGTTAACCTGTCCTCATCCACAAATAAATGTTAGAGCCCAAGAACCAAATTCATGTGACGATATTTGACAATCACATTTAGGTGAACCTGTCCTCATCCACAAATAAATGTTAAAAGCCCAAGAACAAAATTCATATGACGATATTTGACAATCACATTTAGGTGAACCTGTCCTCATCCACAAATAAATGTTGGAGCCTAAGAACCAAATTCATGTGACGATATTTGACAATCACATTTAGGTTAACCTGTCCTCATCCACAAATAAATGTTAGAGCCCAAGAACCAAATTCATGTGACGATATTTGACAATCACATTTAGGTGAACCTGTCCTCATCCACAAATAAATGTTAGAGCCCAAGAACAAAATTCATATGACGATATTTGACAATCACATTTAGGTTAACCTGTCCTCATCCACAAATAAATGTTAGAGCCTAAGAACCAAATTCATGTGACGATATTTGACAATCACATTTTAGGTTAACCTGTCCTCATCCACAAATAAATGCTAGAGCCTAAGAACCAAATTCATGTGACGATATTTGACAATCACATTTAGGTGAACCTGTCCTCATCCACAAATAAATACTAGAGACAAGAAAGAACAAAATTCATATGACGATATTTGACAATCACATTTAGGTTAACCTGTCCTCATCCACAAATAAATGTTAGAGCCTAAGAACCAAATTCATGTGACGATATTTGACAATCACATTTAGGTTAACCTGTCCTCATCCACAAATAAATGTTAGAGCCCAAGAACCAAATTCATGTGACGATATTTGACAATCACATTTAGGTGAACCTGTCCTCATCCACAAATAAATGTTAGAGCCCAAGAACAAAATTCATATGACGATATTTGACAATCACATTAAGGTTAACCTGTCCTCATCCACAAATAAATGTTAGAGCCTAAGAACCAAATTCATGTGACGATATTTGACAATCACATTTAGGTTAACCTGTCCTCATCCACAAATAAATGTTAGAGCCCAAGAACCAAATTCATGTGACGATATTTGACAATCACATTTAGGTGAACCTGTCCTCATCCACAAATAAATGTTAGAGCCCAAGAACAAAATTCATATGACGATATTTGACAATCACATTTAGGTTAACCTGTCCTCATCCACAAATAAATGTTAGAGCCTAAGAACCAAATTCATGTGACGATATTTGACAATCACATTTTAGGTTAACCTGTCCTCATCCACAAATAAATGCTAGAGCCTAAGAACCAAATTCATGTGACGATATTTGACAATCACATTTAGGTGAACCTGTCCTCATCCACAAATAAATGTTAGAGCCCAAGAACAAAATTCATATGACGATATTTGACAATCACATTTAGGTTAACCTGTCCTCATCCACAAATAAATGTTGGAGCCTAAGAACCAAATTCATGTGACGATATTTGACAATCACATTTAGGTTAACCTGTCCTCATCCACAAATAAATGTTAGAGCCCAAGAACAAAATTCATGTGACGATATTTGACAATCACATTTAGGTGAACCTGTCCTCATCCACAAATAAATGTTATAGCCCAAGAACAAAATTCATATGACGATATTTGACAATCACATTTAGGTTAACCTGTCCTCATCCACAAAAAATGTTAGAGCCCAAGAACCAAATTCATGTGACGATATTTGACAATCACATTTAGGTGAGCATGTCCTCATCCACAAATAAATGTTAGAGCCCAAGAACAAAATTCATATGACGATATTTGACAATCACATTTTAGGTTAACCTGTCCTCATCCACAAATAAATGCTAGAGCCTAAGAACCAAATTCATGTGACGATATTTGACAATCACATTTAGGTTAACCTGTCCTCATCCACAAATAAATGTTAGAGCCTAAGAACCAAATTCATGTGACGATATTTGACAATCACATTTTAGGTTAACCTGTCCTCATCCACAAATAAATGTTAGAGCCGAAGAACCAAATTCATGTGATGATATTTGACAATCACATTTTAGGTGAACCTGTCCACAAATAAATTCTAGAGCCCAAGGACCAAATTCATGTGACGATATTTAACAATCACATTTTAGGTGAACCTGTCCTCATCCACAAATAAATGCTAGAGCCCAAGAACCAAATTCATGTGACGATATTTGACAATCACATTTTAGGTTAACCTGTCCTCATCCACAAATAAATGTTAGAGTCCAAGAACCAAATTCATATGACGATATTTGACTAACACATTTTAGGTGAACCTGTCCTCATCCACAAATAAATGCTAGAGCCCAAGAACCAAATTCAAATGACGATATTTGACTAACACATTTTAGGTGAACCTGTCCTCATCCACAAATAAAGAGTCCAAGAACCAAATTCATATGACGATATTTGACAAACACATTTTAGGTGAACCTGCCCTCATCAACACTAACTGAAACATACCAAGAGTGCCATCATCTGAAACCAACTGAAACGACCTTGATCACTAAAACACTTTTTCAATTTTGGAGAATGTAACTTAATTTCTTTCTATATCTTTTCTGTAAATTTGGTAAGACTTTAGATAAACATACATCGTACCGTCCATAACTAACTGAAGGATACAATAAACATCAAAACATTATCTTACATTCATCTTTCTGGAATGTAACTTAATTTTCTTTTTATCTATTTTCTGTTATTATGTGAAATAATTAAGGTTATTTATGTTACCATCACTAGAAACCAACTGAAGGATGGCAATAGCAACAAAACACTATTTTATTTACCAGAAACATGGCTTATCTTCTTTATGTTTATTTAATGTGACGTCTCTTAGGTTAACATATATCACCACCCACAACTAACCGAAGCTTACAATGGGCACCAAAACTTTATTTCCTTTCTCTGGAATACAACTTTATTTCTATTTATCTATTGTCTGTCAATATGTGAAAAAATTTAGGTTTAGTAACCTGCCATTACCTCAAACCAACTGAAACATGCCAAGAGCACCAAAATACTATTTTATCTACCAGAAACATGACTTATCTTCCTGTCCCTTAATTTCTATAATGTGAAGTCTCTAGGTTAATATGTTACCATCCACAACTAACTGAAGATGCCAAGAGCACCAAAACACTATTTTATTCATCAGAAACGTGGCTTATCTTCTTTATCTCTATTTCCTGTAAATATGTGAAGTCTTTTAGGTTTACTTGTTACCACCCACAACTAGCCGAAACATACCATTAGCATCAACACATTATTTCATTCTATCTATATCTTTTTATGAATTTTCTGTGAAATCTTCAATCTTGATTTTTATAAAAAGGATAACATACTTTTCTCAACAGCAAGAACATTATATTTCAAATCTGGTTTGAAATCCGCTAATTACTGAAATATTGCCAAAGTGATGAAAGAAAACAACATACTCACTCACTGTTTCAGTAACTCGGAACATGGCCATACATATGCTCGTTGATTGAATATGACAACTTACTCACTCACTGTTTCGGTGACTCGGAACATCGCCATATACATGCTCGATTATGATTGGTTGCCACAACTTACTCACTCACTGTTTGACGTTTTTCTGACGTAAGCTCATCTAGCCAATCACAAGGACTCTGGCAAAAACTTACTAGGGGCAGGTAACTCAAGCTTACCATTCCTTATGCATGAAACGCTAAACGTTTTTTAAACATGACGATGTGCTTGGATTGATAAAGACTGGATTTTATCTGCGTTTAACTGGTTTCAGTAAAAAGCTAGAAGGTTTGGCTGCCTAGTTGAAGGAAAAGTCTCTGATTGAACATGTTCAAGTTCCAGTAGCATCAATACTTAGAAATTGTTATTCAACGGAACACGTTCGAATTAAATCAGACTGGTATTACATAAGTTTGGTTTAAGGGAGGATGGGTTAAAGCTGAATAGACCTTTGGTTGAATTGGCTGAGTGGTCAACTGAAATATGTTTGTAAAAACAAAACATAAAGAAACATTAATTTAATACCAACTGAAAACTATCAAAGGGGTAATAAATGTTCAACGGATTAAACTACAGGTTGTATACCACTATTTTTGTCGAGGCGAAATGAGAATGAAGAAAAATAAAAAATGTTAAGTAAGATAATGTTACTTACTTATACACGGGTCCTCGTTACATATGACATGTTCCCTCTGCATGCTAGTTTCAGGACGAGCACAGAACGCTCCTCCATTGCTGGGTGCGGGACTGTCACAGTTCCTCCTCTTGATGCGTACAGTAACACCTTCTCCACATGTTACAGGACAGGGGGGCTCCACCAGTACACTCCAGGCTCCCCAGTTACCATCCACTGCAGAATCTGAATAAATATTCAGAATTTGAGGTTTTATTTTGCATAATGAAATCATTTCTTATTTCTCCAAACATGCATCTATATCGATTTTGTCAAAATTACCTGAACTGGTTTTGGCGAGGTTGCAACAAATGGATCAATATAAGATAAAATTGCTGCAAAGAATCACTCACACACGAGTTTGGGTAAAGGTGATTTTTAGACTTACTTTGAAGTTGATGGATCCATGTAAGAGTTGTGAGTTATCTGAATTTGGACATTGGGTCATTCTCTTCCTAAATGTAGCTCCCGTCATGATATCGTACACTGACCTCTGTTTGAATACAAACACTTCTCCACTAGAACTGGAGAAACATTGGAGACAGTTAGGGATAGGTGTGCAGTAAGTGACGCCGTTTAGAAGTAATCTTTGATAAAGATTCAGTCATTTAGGAGATATACCTGTTTTTTTTAATTTTCGTGGTCTAACGTTGATTCAATACCTGTTGATGTTATTCGGAGCTGAACGCTTTAGCACTTTGCTTCCTCTTGACATAAGACGCTCAAGTACAATGACGACCGAATCAAGTTATAGGCCTATGTTAAAACAAGCTCGTCTTCGGTTAGGTTACAATGATTGAAATGTTGAAGATTTGTTTTTTAAAGGTGAATCTGCTGAAAGTACGAGGAGTGCCCGTATTCAGACAGAGGTAAGATTAGGGGTTCACGACTCAAGCTACCTTTGTTGGGAGTGAATGACCTTTTTTCAATGATCGACATGCTTGCTGCATGCTTACCAGTGGTCTGTCAGCCAGACCCTAAAATAAAACGCAAGCCTAAGCAAGTCTATAATATCTGAAAATGAAGAAATCTCAGTTTCCTTTTCATCATTCTTTTCCAAATTTCAGATTTATTGAAAAAAAAATCATTTCAGAGTCCTAGTCTTAGACCAGCTTACCAGGACACGGTCCAGCGTCGCATGTTTGAGTCTCCACCTCCGACTGTGTTCCTGAGCACACTTGAGGGTTGATACAGTCTCTTGACCTTGTCCGGAGTGTCGGGCCGATTCCACAGGTCACTGGACACATGGGGCTTGACCACTCACCCCACGGGCCCAGGCCTACACTCCAAGGTGGATATGCTACAAAATACTTATTATCAACCTTCAGATCATATGTAAAGTGCTCTTCGAAAAGACCTTAACTCGCTCCAGAAAGGTTTAAAAGGGCACTTGTAAACCCTGTTGAGAGGTGTACAAGGACCATTGTAAACTCTGTCAGGAGGGAGGAGATACCTTGTTTGTAAACCTTGTATACCACAATCAATTTTTTGGGGGCATGGGCCGGAAATGAACCCGGATTTCGTTTTTGAATCAGCACGCACTGACACAAAGGAACAAGGGAATGGAGGTTTGAAATCACTTATTGATAAAGTTTGTATATCTTCTCATAATAGGACCAGTTCGAAACAGAAACGATGATGGCTTTATATAAGATTTTCATTTCCATTTTCACAAACACGGTGTAATCACCTGTAAAACATTGTGAAACAAAATCATTCTGTTTGTCATAGATGTCAAGATTAGTTATGGAAAGCGATTCACTTGTGATAAATATTTCAATTTGTGATCATTAATCGCGAATTTAACCTTTATATGGTCATTATTTTGAACTGATAAGATTTGATGAATTTCAGCAGGGCGTGCTCTGGTCCTATAAATCACCATGGCAACTACACCAACGAATTCTCTGTGTCCGTTTATAGCGCCACACGTTAGTTGTTGGGGTCACATATGCCAAACTTAACCAATAGTGTCAATTCTGAATTGATCGTGAAGTATAGAATATTGCAAAAGAGTATTTTTTTAAAGCTTAATGACGTTGTATAGTGACAATATGAAGGTTTGAAGTTGCATTTGTGATCGAAAATCGGACAATGGCGTGCGACAATCAGTCAAACGTAATTTTTTAAACATATCGAAATCATTCAGAACAGTTACGCGTTGATGGTGCTCCATAGATCATAGTATCCATGTAAATTTGACATCTGAAATTGCCTTCCCCGAAACAAATACAGTAGAACTCGGATATAACGAACTCCAAAGACCAAAGAATTTAGTTCGCTATTTCCGGTGTTCGCTATACGCATATAATTTTAATGATATTATATAGGGATGGGACTTGAAAATTTGTTCGCTATATCCGAGTGTTCGCTATATCCGTGTTCGCTATATCCGTATTCTACTGTATGACTGTTTTCTTTAAAAACGTATTTTTATCGTATATTTGCCATTTTGAGATGAGTGAGATTTGTTTGATTTGTATCATGAATTATACCATTTACGTTCGTATCCAAGCAAAATAATACATCATGAAACTAACGGAGTGGCTCTTTTAATACATAATTACACAGTAATTGTACACAATCATGAACCTTACCTTGAGCCGAACCTCTCGACAAGATGCACACTGAACCCAAAAAGCCAATCCAAATAAGTGTTGTCATCATAGCGTTTGATTTTAATGACCAAAATCTCAGTTGGTAACGAACATGGTTACTTTATTTAGCAGCCAAGCTCGTCGCAAAGAAATACGGCCATACAATAAAATCGTACTTGAATGCTACAGATATTCGCTACAAGCGTTTTGGCAATACAAAAGGCGTATAGAAATGGGTTGGCTTTGAACGATCGAGTAAAGACATTCTAAGTTTAGACCATAGCGTACAACATAATAGCAGTAGAATACAATTTGTGTTAGGCGTGGTGAATAGGCGCTACGTTTCTTTCACATAATTTCAAGCATAAAAAAAGCATTTAATAATGGGATCATGGTGAAAGGATTAAATTTGATTAAAGAAATTAAACTATGACTATTTATTGAATTCAGAGAAATGTTTGCTATATCTGAGAGAGGGCATGTAAAAGGAATATCCATATTAAAAAAGGCGATCGCGAAAACTAAATACTATTCAATGCTTGTATCTTATTGTATTGTGACAATTGATTACAGGTGAGGTGAGGTGATGTGGTGTTTATTGCCGCTTTCAAGAGTATTTCAATTATATCGCTGCTGCTAGTATTATTGCAGGGAGAAAGCCAGCAACACTATTGTGGCTACATTGATTACAGCAGAAGTAAAATGGCTGGATACACGATCTTTTATCCAGGCAATATTCATTTAGATACCCTTTTAGCAATGTTTATTTCTATATAGAAGTTAACTGAAAGTTAGAATCGGTGTTCAATTACCTAAAAATATATACCTTTGAATGGTATTTAAAAGTGGTATACATGAGAAAAGCAAGATTTCCCAGAGAAATTCACTAATATGTACACGTGATTCCTCTGCATATAACAGTAAATATGTATCCCAATATGTTTTTTCCTCGTCGCCCATGATGAAAGGATAAACATTTCTAAAATTTGTGATGATGTTAAAAAGAAGTTGTTATCCATTAAATTCTTAGTATTTACCATCAATATTGATACGTTATCTATTGTTTTCACTCAAAGACTTTCGGAGAAATCCTTCTTTATATAATATTGTGTCGACCATGTGAAATAGCCTCTTGTCAGGATGGCTAATCTTTCTCAATTCATTCTCATTCAAGGCAAAAAACAATTCAACAAGTTCTTAAAGTTCAATATAGTTTATTCAGTAACAACAAAAGGAACTTCAACAGGTAATGGCATGTAACCACACGTTACTTCCGAGTGACAAATACCAACAATTTAGTTTGCTATATCACCAAACAATAAACTTCAAGTATGTCACAGCAGCTTGGTTGCAACTCTGCTACTCAGCAATGTAAATAAATATCTATATATGCCCAAGGATGACAAACCAACAATGAATAAATTACTAGCTGTTAAATATAATTCTATAGATCCAGATAAACTATTCAGCCTACTGATAAAGAAACAGCAATTGAAATACCAGTAAATGGCCTATCAACTTTATATTACATTAATAGAGGATATAGATGATGCAGAACTGTACCCAGATCTTACTGTATCAAATCATTTAACTAACCGTGGAACATGAAGACAAAATATCTCAATATTTCCAATCTTGAGCAACAGTGCCAAATGTCAATAGCACTAACTCTTTAACTTCAATATTTATAACAGGTATCTACAGCATAAACATTTTCTGTATTATAACTCTCAAATACTGAAATGCATGTATCAATACTGACGACAATATGTCTCCATTTACACACGTACTACAACTGGAGCACGATCAACTGTTCATGAAACTACAACGATACAAATATAGCACCTTGAAAACTATTCAGTTTGCTTTGTAATCGTAAACTTTTATGAGAAAAATCCCCCAAACACTATCGTAAAACTTTACCTATAAAGATGAGTGTTTGCTACTACATTATCGATCAAAACATCATTAATTCTCTCCTACAAATAGTCTTATGAGTACTAGCACATTTACAAATATAACCCTCTAAAATTCCAAGTAAATACCAACTAACCTTTCAATATGACCTGTCAAGACGGAGATCAAATCTAGACTGGCGCCCGACTGCGAGCAGCCTCTATTTATACCCTTGCTGCAAAACCGACAGAATCGACAAGCCGATAAACCAACAAAACCGACAAACTGACAGACCGACAGGTCGGTTTATCCCACAAACCATTGGAAAACCGACGAGAACCGACGAAACCGACAGAACCGACAGAACCGACAGACCGACAGGTCGGTTTATCCCACAAACCAATGGAGAACCGACGAGAACCGACAGAACCGACAGAACCGACAGACCGACAGGTTGGTTTATCCCACAAACCAATGGAGAACCGACGAGAACCGACGAAACCGACAGAACCGACAGACCGACAGGTTGGTTTATCCCACAAACCAATGGAGAACCGACGAGAACCGACGAAACCGACAGAACCGACAGACCGACAGGTTGGTTTATCCTACAAACCAATGGAAAACCGACGAAACCGACAGAACCGACGAAACCGACGAAGTCTTGTCGGTTGTGTTCAACAAAGACCGACAAAGTCTAGCAGAATCGGCAACAAAAGATAAAACTATGAAACTTATCTTGGAAGAGCAATATTATACATGCAGGCAATGATAAAACATCATGAAAAGTAAATATTTAAGCTTACAGCGGAAGCAGTGACGTCTGCGACCCGGATGTATACACTAATTGACCTAGGTCACGGAGTCAAGGCAGCTTACGATGTTTACAATGTCACTGATATGTACACATGTATCGGAGAGGATTGTGAGATAATCATGAGGAATTTACGTTAGTTTGTGACAGGAAATTGTTTGGAATAAATAAAAGATATCATGAGGGCTGATATATAGAGATTATTAACCGAGTGTGTTTCCGTATCATTAATATCATATAATAGGAATAAAATTTGTATTATGCGAGCCTTTGGCGAGCATAATACATATATTTTTATTCCTATTATATGATATTAATGATACGGAAACACACGAGGTTTAATAATTTCTTTATCATATAATGTCATTTTGAAATAAAAGGATTTAAACGAAAATATGATACCTTCTAAAAATATGTTTGACCTAGATTTCGCGGAGTAATTGCTTTCACAATAAACCAAGGTGAAGGTCATATTGTCGGCGGTGTACAGTTGTGAACAGTCTAGAAATATTATATTTTTTTCACAGGGATAGAAACGTCTCCTTCAATCTATGAACATTTTCAGTCTGATTTCCAATGCACGAGTAAACATTGTATTTTTTAATAACACAAAATGTGTAAGAACCAGTTGTCAACGTCGCTACAACAGGGGAAGTAACTCTAACTGCATTTTGAAAAGCTGCATTGTCATTGATGTTTCGCCAGTTCAGTTACGATATCCTTAGACTAAACGTCGACTATTTGCGAAGGTGAGGTTGTTGCGTTTGTAACTACGCTACTAGATAATCTGTACTATCACTAGAATATGATTTGTTTATGCTGATAAGTTGGTAATCGACACGACCAAAGCGATCTAGGCCTATGTTATGCACGAAAATTGAAGCACCTATTTTTTCGATAGCCGATATTGTTAGCTGCATATTGTTTTATTTTTAAACGCACAATGAAAACAACTTGAAATGCTTGATAACCAAGCTATTTCTAAAATACGAATGCGTGATAAGTTTTGACAAATTTTGTTTACGATATTTTATTCGATAAAAAACCCACAAAACCTGAAAACTCCCGACGACGTTATCAATGTTTAGAGACCGGTTTAGGACTCGCATGACATGCATGGAGTTTTGAGAAAATAGTTCGGGTTTTGACCTCATTTGCATTGTTATCAGGGATCTGATAACATGATTACAAGATGGGTTTATTGCACAGATAACACTGCCTATTATATGATAAATATATTTACAGGGGGAAAATGACACTTTGATATAGATAAGTAAAGTAAACCTTGCAAAACTCATGTTACGGCCGAAAGGATTATGATAAGAAATGACATGAAAATCTGATTCCTCACAATATGATAGGCCTATTACAAGCACGTTTTATTAAGATTTCTTCTCATAAGAGATTTTTGTCTTAAATGTAATGACATTTAACAAGCGCAGTTAGGATTTATTTTTTAAACACTTTTAGAAATTTTTTGAAATAAAAGTAGAAGTAAAAAGAGTTAGATAAATTATATATTTATATGTTCAGATTTTCTCAATTATACATCTATTTTAGAATAAGAGAACTACATATATACTTTGATGTCCTTTGTATAAAGAGATACAAAAAATATGATTTTTAAAAAATAACAAATCCCAAATTATTACAATATATAGAGCTCAAATAGGTTATGTTCGGGTGCAAACTAAAATAGAAATAAAAGATAAATTATTTCTGTACGATGTTTACTTTTTATATTCATGTACATGTATATATTTCATCACTGTTATTTACTATGAAACCTGTTATATTGATTGAAATATGTCCATATACTGTAGATATTATACCTGGCCCTGTGCCATTTATACTGAATTAACTTCTCTATTGAATAGGGAATGTCTCGAAAGCAACGTTTGCCATTGTCACTAGGTTTGCAGATACCAATGAGATTGACATTCAATTCATATATCGACTTATTGCATACCCATATATTGTTTGAACTATTTCCTAATACTGTACGTATTATACCTGGCCCTGTGCCATTTATACTGACGTAACTTCTCAATTGAAAAAGGAATGTCTCGAAAGCAACGTTTGCCATTGTCCCTGAGGTTGGCATTCAATTCATATATAAACTTATTGCATACCCATATACAATGTTCGACAGCGTTGGCTAACAGGAAATACCTCACATGAATCGCATTGAAATAGTATTCAAATTAGGTAACGCTGTTCGGATAGGTCGGTTTCAACACATCGTAATATATACAGCAACATGTAAGAGATGAATCACTTTAACCAAGTCACAGTGACATAAGACAAATTTAACTTGAACAAGACGTGTCAGTATTTTAGCTTAACAATAATCACATTTTACGAAACGAGGCTTCGTTTTTTAATCACCCGAGCGAGAACGAGTTTAGTAGAAGTAATAAGCACTAACGTTTATGTCTGTCTATTACATATTTCCCTAAACTGTCATAATTTGTTGATAATAATTTTTATATTCATAATAAGAACGGCTCCATCTTAACGTTTGTTAGTCATATTCTTATAACTAGCTGCAGCAGAAAACGTGGTTTCTCGTGAATTTGAGAGTGGCATTTTCGCTTTAGTATTTGTATAAAAGAAAACTAATTCGATTCTGTTTTAAACTGTTATAATGTCCAAAAAAATATATACGAATTGTACCTTTTGATGTTTATCTAAAATTTAAACCCTTCATTTCAATTTCATTTGAATTCGGAGGAATAGTATGAAACAGATTTCTTTTACAACGTACATTCAAATTTTTAAATTGTCTATAAGAAGTCCTGCATGGTAAGATGTATGGTAAGATTGAACGCAATAATAGAAAATGTAAACGATGTTATATCTTATTCGGCGACCACATTTATTTTCTATAGGCATGCCCCGTTCTAGTATGAAGTAAATATCAACTGTCATATTTTTGTAACATCCATCAGTTTAAAAGCACATCGAGCTTATTAAAACCATAATACATTCATATTAAATTCATAAATATTATTAGATTCATAGAAAAGATATTTAATGTCTTTGACAAATAACAACATAACAACAAATATCTTTGTAAAAATATCGTGTTATATCATTTTGTATACATACATGAAAAATTCTTTTCTGCTCTGCTACATTAAACGAGAATAAAGTTCAGGGATTTTCGGCATATTGAAAGAAAACCCAGACAAATACTTTGTCTAACTTCCATAGACCTTGAAACTGCTCCCGTTAGATGGAATTCCTCACAATCACCATTGTTAATTTTTGCGGAGTGTAGCAAACATTGAAATGAACAATAATGTTAATAATTAATTGAAGAATTTGTGAGAGTGGTGGTAAGTAAACTGATCGTGGAGTATAGCGTTCTCAGAATTACATGTATGTTACCAGAGCGGCAGTACAGAAGCACTGATATGCTTGTTTGCCAATTCCATCACATTCTGTGAATAAATATGTTTGAATTACCGAATTCTCAAATAAGCGTAAGCATATGTGATCTGACATAGAGTTCCGTTTCAACGTAGTTTTATAAAAGAACCTATATCTATCATGCTTTAAAATTTCTGAAAAAAAATTATGAGTTCAAAACCCACTTTTTTAGAAACGCTGCGAAAATCCGAAGGTTTGTATGCTTGAACTGATCAGAGAAAAGCGAATAACCACTGTTTTATATATTATAGCATTGTAACGATTTATCGATGCTATCGATGTTTGCACTCTCTTCTAAGCGATACGACTTCATCGAAGCAAAACACAGTTATGACAATATCAGGTTACTGTTGTATTTAGTATCGCGAGGGTTCAGAATACATCTATGAATCTCCACAAAAGAAATGTATATCGTATTTCTGTTGTCATATTTATTTTCAAACAAATAAATGAAAATTTATTGTAGTTTGGTGGTGGTCATACATAAATAAAGTAATACTAGTTCTGATATTAAATCCGAGTTTTTTGACAAGTTGTTCAGTCCCTAGCAGCACCTACTGAGCATAAATAGTTTCTCTGTGTGAATCCTTTTCCCTACCCTCGCTGAATAATTTAAAGGTGTTAAAACAAAAATGGTTGCCAGTGGTTTTTGCTTTATACTTGGTAATCTCCAGGACTAGCACCAGGGTTGAATAACGAGATGTGTGACCTCTTAAGATAGTACATTCATAATTATTACTAGAATCCTCACTGATCAAGGAGTATGTAAACGAGGTTTCTAAGCCTTATGCTTCTGGGGAAGAAGATGGAAATAGGTTTTAAGGGCGTAGCCCCTGTGTTCCTTATTAGGGGCCACAGGGCCACCAAACCTACAATTTATATATAATCTTTACTTGTCAAGAATTCTGTATACAAGGTTTCAGCTTTCTGGACCTTATGCTTCTGGCCTTATTAGGGGCTACGGGGCCACCAAAGCTACAATTTAATATCCTCACTAGCCAGGGAGACTGTACACACACGTTTCAGCTTTCTAAGCCTTATGCTCCTGGGGAAGAAGATGGAAATGCACAAAGTTTACGGACGGACGGACGGATGGAGGAACGGACGTCGGACCATTGCCATGATGATAAGCTAACAAAACGACTTATTTTTCAGAATAACATTATCATCGAAATCAATATCGAAATTAAAGCTTGCCAATTATTTTTCTTATTACCCACATGATCACGTTGTAGAGAATTTGCTACAGCACTAAACCTTTTGTCGTTCGAAAAACCAGGATAAGCTTTTAACAATTATATTGACTGAAAGCTCTCTTTGAAGTTTCCAAGAGAAGACAGATGAAAATGCCTTTCAGCTTCGCAATTCTCAATTTTGGTTGTAATCTCTAAAAGTCAAATTTCTTTGTATTCTACGCAATAAACTAATGCACTTTTTTTTACCTGTATTTTCAAAATAAATGTTCCAAAAATTAACTTGAAATGGTAGCAAATGTTTGCTTAGAATACAAAGAAAACGCAAGAGAGTAAAACTGACTAGCTGAGAAAACAACAGAACAGGTACCACATGATCGTACATAGTCTTCATCCTATAGAGGGTTACCATTTCTGTTTTCTTGACTTATCAAAGGGACGTTAGCAAAATTTTGGAAAACAAATTTTCAAATTATCCATAATACATATTTTTTTTCAAACGCATCATTTTCAGAGGATATAACATCTAATCAATAATCCATTTTCCCGTAGTCGAGGAAAAATTATCAAAAAGTATAAAGTAAAAGCTGCTATAGCCAACTTTTGTGTGAACACCTTTTAACCATAAGGCTTAGGGAATAGGAGGGGTATAGCTGAACCTAACGAGGCAAAATGTATTACAATTTGCGGCAGGTATTACAATTAAATAAAACTAAATCTGTTTCCCTCTCTACACTCTGAATATGCATCTTTAGGCCCACCTCCTTTTAGATCAATATTTAGATTCGAAACATTGAAAAGGCTTTGCGTTTCCACGTCGAGCCAGTAAATGATTTATTAGTCCTCCAGTTTGGAATATAACATTCAGCATCAGGTGTGTTTGTATAGATTAGAGGAGGTTATCATTATATGGTTGTTTAGTAACATATTTAAGAATACATCTTTTCTCAAACGTGAACGTTTTACAGCTGGATCAAGGATGGTTGAACAACATATTTTCAATCTCCTCTGTTTGTTAACAAGTGTTATATCTTTAAATGCAGCCGAAGATTCCAAATACTTTTCACCCTCTGGGGTGGCAATGTGTGAGCAACTTTGTCTTCGAACAGTTGGCTGTGGCCGGTTTCAATACAGTTTTAGACACCTTTCTTGTGGTTTCCTTGCTGAAAATACAACAGAACAGGGACAAAATGCTACGTTCAAAGTCTTCGCCCCTAGAAAGGTACTGTTGCTTTTTTTCTTTGCTTATCAAAGGGGCGTAGGTAAATTTTTGGAAAAAAATCTTCAAATTATCAACAATACTTACGACTTGTATTACCGTTGATGACGTACAATCCAAATATTTCTCACGGTGTTCGCTAAGGAGAAAATCTTTCATCGTTGTTGTTCTTAATGTTTCTAAATGATCTAGATTTTTTAATTCAGCAAGGTTTTAACGGTGTAACAATTGATAACCCAAATGATTAGTTCATTGATTTATGTTTAAAACCTTTCATCCTGTTATATGCCGACGATACCGTACTTCTTTGCGACCGTACTTCTTGCAGAAACTCCGTTAAAACTTCAATATTCACTGTATATTTTTTATGATTATTATGAACTTTGTAAATGAATGTGGATATCTCTAAAACTAAGATTGCTGTTGTTAAAAGTGGGGTAGCATAACAATCAAAGCTTTCCTTTCGGTTTGATAATAAACATATATAGAAATATCAGATTGCTACACATAAACTGACAAGCAAAAGAAACCTAACACCTCATTTAGTTTCGATTTAACAACGATTTGAAATATATATGACGCATTTGATTATGGAATCATCAACATTAATCATATCTACAATATTTCATATGAATTGATCGTTGATTGATTCATTTTTTGTTAAGATATCTTTGTTTAAAGAAGACCGGGATAAAAAATTAAATTTACACCAACATGACCCCTACCATGTTAAAAAGGGTGTAAATGAGTGGAAAACAAGGTTTGTTTTGTAATTTTTTGGTAAAATATAGCTTATATATCGATGGACATTTGTTGTTTATTAAAATAAATTTTCCACAATTTTTTTGTTTTAAATTTCAATTTTCCCTCCAAAAAAATTCAAACACGTCTAGAAGTATTCTGCACTGTTCTGTTTTAGCGTACGACGTATAAAACTTAAAATATTTGTAATTGAAGATTATGTATATGATGAAAGCATCTAAAGTGTTAGGTTTCTTTTGCCTGTCAGTTTATCTTGGAATCAATTTCCATGGGGTTTTACTTTATAGAATCTTGTAAATTGCGCAAAAAACCCAATGTTTTTACTTTTGAAAAGATCACGCAATAATAATTTACCTTTAGACTCTCTACTTAAAGCTTTTGATGTAATGATCCTACCAATTATAACTTACGGCGCCGAAGTATTGGGATATGAAAATCTAGATGTAATTGAAAAAGTGCATTTAAAATTCATGAAATTAGCTGCCGGTCTACGTCCATCAACACCAAACATCATGGTATATGGCGAGCTCGGAAGATTTCCTCTTAAAATATGTGTAGCTTTAAAGATGATAAAATTTTGGTATAAACTTGAAACTTCGGATGTTCCATGTAAAATTGCAACTAACATGTATAGACTTGTACGAAACAATGAATCACGTCATTCCTGTAATACCTGGTTTTGTTTCATTAAGATGCTTTTTAACAATTATGGATTGACTTTGATGTTTCACGAACCTATTTATTATCACATTAATCATATTGTTGCACTGATTGACCGTGGATCAATTCTTATAGAGCTGGCAATGCGATGTCTCTAGCAGTCCTAAAGCATTTTACTACACATTTATAAAAAAAATAATTAAAAATCATTATCTTTTTAACCTTATCTACTACTTTCGAAATCTATATACTATCCTCTATTGCTACTTAGAACAAGCAACCATTTTCTACCTATTGAAACTGGCCGCTGGAAAGGCATCGCACGTGAAAATAGAAATTGCCCGCTCTGTGACTTACCAACAATAGCAGATGAATTTCATTATCTTTTCCGATGTTTAGCTTTTGCTGTTATGAGAAAAATTAACATACCGGAATATTGTTGTGTTTTCCCTAACATTCATAAAATGATAATGTTGATGTCTTCTAAAAGACTATCAGTTCTAAAGAATATGTCAAAATATACTGAACATCTTTGAAAACGCACCATCTGTAAATTTTGAATTATGGTAATATTATTATTTTTAGAGTATAAATGAAGGTTGGAAATGTTGCTAATAACACAAAAGACCATAAAAAACGACATATAGCCGAGAACGGATTGCCCGAACACATCATCGAACAAATTACATGAAAACAACAAAATGCATACACAACACAGGAACAGCACAAAAACAAGCTGAGTCGGGGTATATATAACCGTCAGCATTAAATCATCCTCATTTCAGCTGTACCTGTCAAAGTAAAGTTTATTTTGCAATGCCAAAATTGTCAGCAGAGGAACGAGAACGCGCCTTGGGCATGTTGCAGGTTGGCACATCAATGTGACAATGCTTTGCAACAAGAGTGGAATGGAATTCCTCAGAACATTATTCAGCGGCTTATCCGCTCAATGAGGAGACGGTGCACAGACTGTGTTGCTGTTAATTCAGGCATACACGTTACTGACTTTCCATTTGGACACCACATTTCTTTCATGGTCAACTGAATTAAAACTTCACCGTTTTGTTTGATTTGTTCTTGTTTCTTTTCTTTACCAAACATTGGTCTACAAACGTATGGCCAATATACACGGATTGCTCGCTTATGCTCTTGGAAATCCAAACTATTAAAGGTGGTGCGTTTTCAAAGATGTTCAGTATATATTACAATTGTAAACTCAAGATCTGTACTGCAAAAATGTATGTAAAATCGACCTTCACATTGTATATATCTAATGTACTTGTATGTAGCATCGGGGTGGTTAAAAGAGAATACAAAATTTGAATTTGAATTTAAATTTGATATCTTGATACTTGGCCTATGAAACAGCGGAGAAAGCCTACGGTAGGATTGTTCCAAGATCTGATCGACTATGAGTATGTTGGTTTGAAAAGTTGTAGTTTTCATGACTGTATATTTTGAATTTGAGTCCCTATGGTGATTGTGTGTAATTAATTATTAATGGATCAGTTTAATTCTTGTGCTTCGCTATTCATGAATTTTCGATGGCAGCCATGTTTGTTTACAAACAGGCAGTGCTGCTTGTGCATTGGAATAAAAATATCTTGAGATTGCAGTGAAACTAAACACGTAGATAAATTGTCAAATAATCTTGCGTTTAAATATCAACCTGTAAGAAAAATGATTTGCACTACTGTTCATGGATCTATGATTTGATTTTAACCTAATCGACATGCGTGTGTTCGGCACGTTCTATTTATCAATGACACGTGACAATAGTCCCTTCGAACAATCGTCTTTCATTCTCTTAGGAACCGGCCAATCAAATTTGAGAATCACTAAAAAGCACATGTGCGGATATAAAAAATATCCACTCGTGTATCCTCGCCCGTATTCGTAATATTAATATTCTGGTCCTTACATATTCTAATTAGAGTTCTTGATTCATTAAATCAAAATGTTGTGTCAATATTTAAAAAGTAACTTGTTGAAAAAAAACCTTTTACAATGACAATTGAGACAAATTTCAAATACTAGACTACATTTTACAAAAGCATTAATTGTACCAGTCAGTGAATAATTTATATTAATATAAATGCCTACATGTAGATTGAATCTTGAATCGGCAGTTTAAAAGAGGATTTTCATATTGATTATATACATCATAAGCCAAGCAGAGAGCAAGTCTAAAATTTCCAGACAGTTTTCATAATTTTCTGTCTGGTTCAAAAGAAAATTATCACAGATTATTTACAAATACCATAACAATTGAGCCATGTTGTGCTATTATAGATATGAAAATTTCCCAAATACGTTTGTCATATGTTATGTGAAACGAGAGTGAAACTTTTGGTTCGAGAGTGAGACGTAAAAAATAATTGCATGGGTCTCGTAGATAATTCATATATCAGCCTTGTAAAACATTGTCTACAAGTAAATGTTTTTTAAAAATGCACAGCGTGCATCCAAAATGTCAAAACAATTATTTTAGGAATGGAAAGATCGTAAGATGTAAACCTTTGAAAGATAATTGTAAATTTTTCAAGCAAGGTTCATAATAGTATAAGCTAATATATATGAAACGAACCTTTCATGAACAGTCCAAAAAAGAGCCGTTTCCATGGAAATAATAAAAAATAAAATTTTCAGAAAGGTGAAAATATTAAAAGGCACCACTTCAGGAGGTGGGCAATACACATGTAAAGTTTCAGAAAGATTTGTGGACCGGTTTTTGAGTTCTGCCCTGGAAACGAAATTATTATGGACGGACAGACAGATGGACAGACATACAGACGGACAGGGTGATGACTATATCCCACGGTATTACATACCGGTGGGATAAAAAATGATATGTGCAGCTATAAAAAAAATTGACACTATATTTCATATGAAAATTATTATCTGAATGAGTAACTAGATTAACGTTTGCCTAAAAAGCTTAAACTTTGTGTACAGACTCCTTGGCTAGTGAGGATTATAAATTGTAGCTTTGGTGGCCCTGTGACCCCTAATGAGGGCCACAGGGGCCACGCCCTAAAAACCTATTTTCATCTTCTTCTCCAGAACCATAAGGCCTAGAAAGCTGAAACTTTGTGTACAGACTCCTTGGCTAGTGAGGATTATAAATTGTAGCTTTGGTGGCCCTGTGACCCCTAAAAAGGGCCACAGGGGCCACGCCTTAAAAACCTATTTTTATCTCCTTCTCCAGAACCATAAGGCCTAGAAAGCTGAAACTTTGTGTACAGACTCCTTGGCTAGTGAGGATTATAAATTGTAGCTTTGGTGGCCCTGTGGCCCCTAATAAGGGCCACAGGGGCCACGCCCTTAAAACCTATTTTCATCTTCGTCTCCAGAACCATGAGACCTAGAAAGCTGAAACTTTGTGTACAGACTCCTTGGCTAGTGAGGATTATAAATTGTAGCTTTAGTGGCCCTATGACCCCTAAAAAGGGCCATAGGGGCCACGCCCTAAAAACCTATTTTCATCTTCTTCTCCAGAACCATGAGGCCAAGAAAGCTGAAACTTTGTGTACAGACTCCTTGATTATTGAGGATTATGAATTGTAGGTTTGGTGACCCTGTTGCCCCAATGAAGTATAAGGCCTAGAAAACTGAAACTTGTCGCCTATATACTTTATTTTAATGATTGGTGACCCTTTGGCCTCTACAAAGGGGGAATCACATTTGCCACACTCAACAGTATATATTGTAATTGATGATGAAGCCTGATGAGCTACAGAGCCAATGGCTCTATTTTTAACACTTTATTTCATTACAATAATGTTATACTCAATGAAATGTGTTCATTGATTGTGTGACCTTGAGTGTCAAAGCTCAAGGTCACGAGAAAATTCCCAATTCTAACATGACACGAAAACTAGTTTGAAAATACTACGTTCTGATTGGTTACTCATAAACATTTTGGAGTAATTATTTCGCCGATAATCACCTCTAAATATTTACGACCGCTTCACATTCCTCCGCGCACGCGTATACAATCTGCACTCAGGGACTTTCTGTTTCCAATAGACATGTTGGCGACGACACTTTAAATTTCAATATCAGAAACTTGTCAACATTTTGAAACACCTACAAATTTTAATCGAATAACCAGGTTTTCGGTTTCTGTTTTAAGTGTTTCTTACTGCTTCGCGATGTAAATTAATCACAGTCCACAGATCTATAAAAGTATAAACAAAATCAACGATCGCACACCTCTCATACAGCAATTCGTCAAATGAACGGAAGAGACTTTATTCTTTAATTTCGCAGAATGCTGTCACTGCCCCTACCTCTAATTTACAAGTGACCACTTCTCCTGTCACAGTTTCCCCAACCATGACACAAAATACAACTTTCTTGACAGCTTCCACTATGTTTGAAACCGTTCACCGACACGCAGTGAACAACTTTTCAGAGTAACGTCCCTTGATTTGGTCAGTCCTTGTCGCTCTTGTAGGGGTGATGGGTCGATCGACCCATGTATTTAGTTAAAAAATCGAAACTTTGACGACATTGAAATGTGTTTTCTATTGATTATATGCTCAATAGATTACAGATGAGTCACGTTTTTTTCTGTATGTAATGACATTTTAATTGTTATGTGTTCTTTATGAAAGTGGACTGTACCGTTGTTTTGCAAGTGAGTGGAACCGGTCTGCACCGGTTTGACCTAATCACATTGCTTTTGCGCAAGTCAAAATAGTTCCATCTTTTTTTACTAATTAGTCATGTTAGAATGGTGGTAAATCCATTCTGTTTTTTATTTTGGGGTTGTATGTCGTGCATTCTTTACCCCTAAATAAACATTTCAAGCCTCGCAAGCTCGGTTTGAAATTATATTTAGGGGTAAAGAATGCACGACATACAACCCAAAAATAAATAACAGAATATTTAGGGGTAAAGAATGCACGACATACAACCCAAAAATAAAAAACAGAATGGATTTATGCCCTAATTTGGTGAGGCCTGTAAAAGGCGGAACAGGGTAAGGCGAAACCCCAAGTTCCGGGGCTGCTCTGCTTTTGCGGTATCCCGCAAACGCTAATCTAGTTTTGATTGCCTCCAATCAGGCATCTCCCATTCTATCCCACAAACCCGTCGTTATATAACAGAGGCTAAATCAACATGACTTGATCTGCCTCTGTGGGGAGGGAATGGGATATAGTGGCAGATTGTTTTCGACAAATGGTGGCATTATAACCAGGTTTTACTGTACTTCCACTTAAATCCAACTGTATTTTCAGAGTAAAGAGAAACTCGACAATCTGAGAGGGGGAAAGTGTCCAACCATGGCCATGATATTTCAAAGTAAAAGAATTGGGTTTATTTGTCGCATCAGTAAGTACTTTCATATTTTGTTGTAATTTCTTTAATGTTAGTTTAACTTTACATGTTTTCTTACAAACATTTACATAGATTTATTTTTGGAATATTACATGTAATATTTCAAGATTACTAGTATTTATCTTTAAATCTGCAATATTTTTACAGGATTACCAAAAAAACAAGCAATGGGGGCTCCTAAAATCCTCTTCATTAAAGTAGAAAGAGGGGACATCAAACAAATGGATACAAGAGACAGGACTATTTCTCAATACCTTCCTGCTTTTAAGGGTGCGTCTGGCATGGCTTATGTTCCGAAATTTAAGAGACTCGTCTACTGTGACCGCGGTGGTAAACTTCACATGATGGCATTGGATGGGAGCAACCGTCAGTTCATAAAGGAGAACAGTTTGGGGGTAATTGGTGTAGCTGAAGACCGAGTTTTTATTTTCACTAGTGAGTTTTCTGGAAAGAGAATTCATTATAGCATGTCACCCTATGGGACTAAATTAACTAAGATTACCCAATCATATTGGAAACCAGATTGCATCACAGTTGACATGAAGAGAAGACGCCTGTATATATCTTCAGAAAATCGGATACTTAATTATAATTATATGGGGACTAGGGGTGGCACAATTTATGGTAATAAGGGAATTATTGAACCATTTTCTGATTGGATGTATATTGTTGATAAAGCTGATAGAAAATTCTATCGAGTGTCTTTAACAACTTTTAACAAGGATTTTTTCAGATCGAAACCAAGGTCTCTTGCGCACTCACCGCCATGCATTATTAACGATAAACTATATACACTTACAATTGATTGTGATATTATGATTATATCAAAATCAACTCCGATATTAATTAGGACTTCTGAACAGAAAATGTCTATGTGCACATGTTGCCTTATAACGTAAATACTTTTTAAAAATGCTGTTTTGAAAAATTGGTAAATGTGGATTAATTATTTACACTGTTGTACTCAAACGTCCGATGGGCATATGGCATGGCATGGCATGGTGTCCGACTTCTGTCCAGGGTCGAAGTGCTTAAAGATGCTATATCATACTTACAATATTGTAAAAAGTATTTTTAATGTATACGTTGTATTTTTAGAAAAATTTAGCGACCAACCTTGAGAAAATCGGACCAAAATTCATCAAATAGGAGATAATTTACCAAAAAATACCGAAACGGCAGTCGACATAAGGGCGAATCAAGTGTGGCCATTTCACAACTTCCGGTTTCTAAATGTACGCTTGAAAACCGTCTTTGTCGCGCTCAACTATATTTTATATTCTTTTTCTCCAAATTAGGTATTCGTTGCTGTCAAAGTTGATACCCATCGAACGCAATTACGGTAGTTGAGACGTGTAAATCCTACAAGCATAATGATTACGTCACCGAAAGCGGGTTCGCTAAATGACATGCCCTTTCTAGGGGGGGTACTGTGCTTGAAGCTTCGAAATAAGTATGTTATTGTTGATTAAACAATCTAAATATGATATCAAAATTTCGACGAAAGATTTTTCTACAAAGTGATGTATTTCATTTCTCAATAGCTAAGTTTCATCCTGAACCGCTTGCAAGTACGATACAGCATCTTTAAGACCTATGTTCATCTTCATCTAAAGAAGGAAGAGGTCAAGAAAGCTGAAACCTTGCTCACATGTATACTCCTTGACTAGTAAGGATCGTAAGTTATAACTTTTGTGTCCCTGTGGCTCCTAATAAGGTCAACAGGGCCTTACCCTTATAACCTATTTTCATTATCTTCTCCAGAACATAAGACCCAGAAAGCTGAAACCTTATGAACATACTCCTTGACTAGTGAGGGTTTTAATTTATATATTTCGTGTCCCCGTGGCCTTTTTTAAGAGCAACGGGGACAACACCCTTACAACCTTTTTTCATCTTTTTCTACATAAGCTTAAGGCCCAGAAAGCTGAAACCTTGTGTACACACTCCTTGACATGAGAGGATTATAATATAAAGCTTTAGTGACCTTGGGGCAAAGGTTTAACCTCACTTGTCCCACATGTGTCAAAAGTGCTATCCAAAATAAAGAATGTATCAATGTATGTTTTATCAGTCCTTAATTTATGAATGTAAATTTTGAGTGAAATGTTTGTTATGTGTACAATATGGCAAAAGTGGTATCCAAAATAAAGAATGTGTAAATATATGCATATGTATTGTGTATTTGTTCATGAAACATCGTGTTTAACCTCACTTGTCCCACATCTGATTTTTAAGTTTGGAACAGACTATAGCTTAATCCCCAGTTGGTCATGGCCCAGTGAATCCCACATCTGAACAATAGATGTGGGACAAGTGAGGTGACCCCGGGGCAAAGCCCTTAAGCCTATTTTCAACTTCTTCTCTAGAAGCAGAAGGGCCAGAACGCTGAAACCCTTATCAAATTCAAGAATTTGCATGCTTTCTTGTCTAAATGTAGGCCTTTAAGACGATCATCATTGTCCAGCTATGAGCCGTTTTGAAAAGACATATTTTTCAATCACTATATATTACCTTTCATTAGATGGTTTTAACACAATTTTGGTTGTGTTTTTGGCAATTTCAGATGTAAATTGTTCATTTTGATACGTTGGATATATTAGACTTTTTTGGAAGTGGTCTGATTTGTATCATGTTGTTCTTGTATTGCAATATACGGATTATGTCTCCTCTTGGAGGTAATAGATTTTTTTTAAAATTATTTTTAGCTCATCTGGCCTGTAAGACCCGATGGCCTTATGGCATGGCATGGTCTCCGGCGTCCGTCTGTCCGTTCGTTCGTCCGTCCATCCGTCCGTAAACTTTGTGGAATTTCGACTTCTTCTCCAGAACCATAAGGCCTAGAAAGCTGAAACTTTCTGTACAGACTCCTTGGCTAGTGAGGATTATAAAATGTAGCTTTGGGCGCCCCGTGACCCCTAATAAGGGCCACATATGCCACGCTCTTAAAACCTATTTTCATCTTCTTCTCCAGAACCATAAGGCCTAGAAAGCAGAAATGTTGTGTACAGACTCCTTGACTAGTGAAGATTATAAATTGTAGCTTTGGTGGCCCTGTGACCCCTAATAAGGACCACATATGCCACGCTCTTAAAACCTATTTTCATCTTCTTCTCCAGAACCATAAGGCCTAGAAAGCAGTAATGTTGTTTACAGACTCCTTGACTAGTGAAGATTATAAATTGTAGCTTTGGTGGCCCTGTGACCCCTAATAAGGGCCACATATGCCACGCCCTTAACACCTATTTTCATCTTCTTCTCCAGAACCATAAGGCCTAGAAAGCTGAAACCTTGTGTACAGACTCCTTGAATAGTGAGGATTATAGATTGTAGCTTTGGTGGCCCTGTGACCCCTAATAAGGGCCACAGGGGCCACACCCTAAAAAACTATTTTCATCTTCTTCTCCAGAACCATAAGACCTCGAAAGCTGAAACTTTGTGTACAGACTCCTTGAATAGTGAAGATTATAAATTGTAGCTTTGGTGGCCCTGTGACCCCTAATAAGGGCCACAGGGGCCACACCCTAAAAACCTATTTTCATCCTCTTCTCCAGAAGCATAAGGCCTAGAAAGCTGAAACTTTGATTAGTGAGGATGATGAATTGTAGCTTTATAATAATAATAAAGGCAACAGGAACGTCTTTCAAATCTAGTTTCGTCTTCTCCTGAAGTATAAGGCCTAGAAAACTGAAACTTGTCGCCTATATACAGTGTTTAAAATATTGCCCGTCAGCCAGTCCTTGAACTGGCTACTTTTGGGTCAGGACTGACAACTTTTTGGTCAGGACTGGTAACTTTTCAAATTTTTTTTTTAAATTTCCCAAAGGAATTGACCAATGAATTTTCAGGTCAGGCTAGATTTCCAATCTATTTTATACACTGCTATATACTTAATTTTATGAATGGTGACCCTGTGGCCTCTACAAAGGGGGAATCACATTGGCCACACTCTATATGATGATGATGAATCCTGATGAGCTACAGAGCCTATGGCTCTATTTTTTTAATTTCCATGGCAACTATTTGGACTGAGTCTTTTTAAAGGGTAGTGTTTGTTTCCGGAGCATATCTCTAAAACTATTTGACCAATCATCACCATATATGTTAAACTGTCTTATTTGTTTGTCTAACGTCAAATAAACGTCTCATAATACAAGCACTGGTTTGTTGTTTACTAACTACAGCTTTCATAACATCAACTATACTGTTATTGCTTAAATCCAGTGTTCATGCTTAATTCAATCTGATGCAAAACTGGCTTTTATTTCAGCATCAAATCATTTAGAATTTTGAATATTTTGTTTGCTACAATTGTGGAGTTGATAGGTTATTTATTCAAGTTGAATTATACAGAGAACATTAATGGTGCTTTATGATAGTATTGTTTAGAAGTTTGGAGCATTTGAGGAAGGGGGAGACATCTGTTTTTACGGGTAAAAACACTTTCTAGTTTATTTATTTATTTAATCTGGTTAGACACAAAGACCTGTCAGTGTTTACTGATAGACAAAAATAATGAGTTGTAATGGATTGTTATAACAAAAAATAAATCTTAATGATTATAACTTACCATAACAAAAATGGACACAATAATGAGGATATCTATCTCGCCCTATTTCCGGGTACGTGTACCTGCTCAAAGCACTCCTACATCATTACAATGACGGAATTGTACTTTCATAGCTGCAATTAAGCGCTAAGCGCGACCATATACATGTAGGTCCCACATCCTGTTTTCAGGAACCCATTTAATAGCAGGGTGAACTGAGTGAAATGTGGATGAAGTGCCTTGCCTAGGGACACAACACAGACTGAGACCCAGGTCACAAATGTTTTCGTGTCTCCACCGGGACTCGAACACGGATCTTTGGCGTGAGAGGCCAGCTTGCTAACCAACACAAAAGTGTGCGTTGTCCACGCTAAAATAATTTAAATAAATCACTTATTCACTGCTACAAAACACAACATGAACAGAATCAAATTGCATTTTAAAAGCCCATCTTTACATGTATTCTTTATGTTCTGGTCTCAGCTTGACCGACAACGCTAGATTAAGCCTATGCATGATACAAGCTAATACTGACGATGCCATCACAGCACAAAAATGTAAGCTACAGTTGTCGTTGGTTTTTGAAATCTATTAGGGAACATATTTCCTCAATTGGATTTGATATTCCGGAAAAAGATGTTAGATTTCTCATGCATGTCCTTTGCTGGGCAATTTGAATATTTTGTCCCATTGAAACTCAAAGTCGTACAGACTTTTGTGCATTGCCGAATGAAAATATACTTTTGAAATATAGTTAAGCACTCCCAAAATCGATAACTAAAATATTGGTTCTACAGATAGGATTCTACTAAGAATGAATTTATAAGTCTTGACTCATCACCGACGACAGCTGCATAATATTATGTGCTACAAATTAAGGTGATCCTCCCCTGGGGCATTCTCACACCAAAGAGGCAGATCAAGTCATGAAATATTGATACAGTCTCTGTTTTATTACGCGGAAATCCATTGGTTCTGGCAGTTTCCCTTGGCGGAAAAAAATTGCATCACAATCTATTTGAATTTCATTATCAAATGACAACGCTTCCGAAACGGTGGATCATATCACAATGCGTTTGTCATTATTATGTAGCCAAAATTATTATTTTAGAACAGCTTCGCTGATTGAACAACTTACTTTGATTGCCTCCAATCAGGCATCTCCCATTCTACCCCATAAAGTCGGCGTAATAGAACAGAGACTTGACCAACATTTCATGACTTGATCTGCCCTGTGGGGATAATTAGCAGCTTCTCACAGTGAGAGTCGCGTATGTGCGTCGTTTGAAAGCATCTTCTTTTCGGCAAGAATCCCATATTTGCGTCGTTTCTACTTGTAGTACAATGAAGTGTTTAATCACTGTAAAACACATCTATACTCATTGTCAATGTCTATCTATTGTCAATACATGTGTGTCCATCTGATAAAATGGCTTCTTGTAATGCATACTGCATATTCTGTTTGTCACTGTCATTGTCACTTACCTGATGAAGGGACACGGGGTTGCCTTTAACGTCAAATGCAAATACAAGTAGTAATCAAAACTACTCTTTGTTTTTCTACCACAAACTTCTTTATGCCTATAAAGAATTTAATGATATTGCTATGATGTGTTTTGTTTCAATAAACTTGTATCGCTTAGAAGATGATGGAAACATCGATGCTACCGATGAATCATTACACTGCTCTAATATACAGAACACATGGTTTATCAAGCTTTCTCTGGTCAATAAAACATTCAGAAAACTTTGGCAATTTCCGCTTCGGTTATATTTTTGCAGCGTTTCTAAAAAGTGATGGTTAAAATCCTCAGTTATTTTCAGAAACTTAAAAGCATGATAGAGATAGGTAATATCATAAGTTTTTCATGAAATGGAACTCTATGGAAATCCCTCGGATCATATAAATTTTAAGGAAACGGTAGAGAAATTAAGATCACTGTATATGTAAGATTTCCGGTAAATGAATTCTGAGATCGTTATACTAAAGTGATCACTTTACTCACAAGCACTCAAACATTTTCTTCAAAAGATTATTTAATTTTTTTAAATTTTAACTATTTTCCACTCGCTGATAAAAATATAATGATGATTATGAGGAATTATATCTCGTATTTTGACTTCATTCTTGCATAGCAAAGCAGAACAGATAATTTCAATTCTTGGAATTGTAACGACAAATTGATTAAATCAGAATTTTATGAAATATATATATATATAAATGACAAAATGTGATTATGACATAACATTATCAACAAATTCTTTTATTTTGATAAATTTTATTCCGTAGGCCAGTTTCAATGGTAACCTACAGTTGAAGGCGAGCAAGAAACTATACAAATACAAAACGATGTCCCGTTTATTAACATTTTTATGAAACGAGTGAACGGTTTTTCTTATTTAACGAGGAAAAGTTAACTCAAAGATCATGCCCGATTTTTTAAACTTGAACATCTTCATAAATATGCATTTACAAAGGGAAATATTTTTAGAATCTCGTCTCCACGTCAACCTGCATCTAAGTGCATTATTAAATTTATCTGAATGTATCTGAACAACTAGAATATCGCGTGAAAAGTTCTGAAGCGTATCTGCCGCCATGTTGGGATGATCGTACATGTAACTAAAGTTACTGTCATCGGTTTACGCACAGTGATATGGTAAGGAACACCTTTCTCGAATCTAATAGATAGACGGATCAAAACTTAAAATAAAGCTTTAATAGTCTTAACTTATAATTTCCAACAACTCAGATATAATAAAGGATGAGTAAATATTTATGTAACCAACATACGACACAATAACAAACTGTTTTTGAACTTTCCCCCAACAGTATTTGGAGTTTACGTGTACAAATGTGGATTTTAACCTGCTCTGTTTCATAAATCACATACATAAAATTAAATTAATTAAATTCTTTTTAAAAAAAAAAATCAATTTTCTAGGCATTTTATATACCTGAAATTAATTTAAAGTTTAAAAAAGGTACTTCGATACATAATACTTAAATTTGGCAATACATGATACTCCTGTTTGTTAAAGCTTATCAAATTTGAGGTATCGCTCCATATGTACATTTATCTCGAGACCTTTAAACTGCAAAGTTGAGTCTCATCTTAAATCGGTTGTAAATTATCTGTGTTAACTTTAATTTCACATTTTAGGGTTAGACATACTCGGACAATGACAGTGACCATGACAACATAGTTTGTGGAACTTTTGAATAATTATTGACAATATTCAAGAAAAAAATAGGACATGTTGAAAAAACATGATGGGGGTACTACTCTTGGAGGGTCCAAATTTTATACAGAATGAGGTACTTAATTTTTTTGAATAGTCATAATTGATAGACAAGAGAACAACGAAGACATTGAACACTCAACGGTATTTTTGTGATGAGTAGAAATATTTGTAAAATACCCTAACCAAAAAAAATCAATGAAAATTTAATTTATGTCTTTGAAATCAAATATCTTTTTAAATTGAAAATTGAAATTGCATATTATTATTCAAAATGACTGATTATGCCTAGCAATAGCAATAGACTATTGTGGGGTTACTATTGCGATAGTTTACCAATAAAGGAAAGGCAAAGTTTGCTCCTTTGTTTGTGATGATTTTAAACTCGGCCTAAATTTTGGACGTCGTAATTTTAAACTGACACCAAGAGGGTTATCTGTGTCTCCCGGTTGCTACTTTCAGCTCTCAGCGATCTTTTTGATGTCTTCCCATATTTTCCAAATCACAAAAGATGTTGTTTTGTGTGAATTTTCCTATTTAATTTAAACTAAAGAACTGAATTGACTTAATTGTCAATACTATCGATAGACTTTTATCGTTTCAAAAATGACTATCGATAAAGTACTATCGACACAGCAACTATCGCGATAAGTCGATAGTTTGATCTATCGTTACCTCCTCTTTCGGCGTTATGGCCCATGTGAGTGTACGCTGTTTGTTCTGCCGGTTCTGGTTGTCACTGTGTATAACCGTACACCGGAACTAGCGAGATGTACGGCGGAGAAATGTTGCTAGCGAGGAGCGTGATCGCAAACAGGATCACTTAAAAAGCAATTATCGCCGTTTCATCAACTTTTTCTTTGTTATAATCATGTTATAGCTTTCCGAGACATAACTATTTAATGTCGCATCCTGTTCATAGTCAGATATAGCAAATATGTTACTAACAACAGCATTACAGAATACAATACAGAATGACAAGCACATACATTTTACTAAGTATGTGTGCTAAAATTACCACATGGTGTTGATTATTTGAAAGTTATGAAGTAAAATATTACCTAACTTTCGATTTCGGCTCCTCGCTAGCAACATTTCTCCGCCGTACACCTCGCTAGTTCCGGTGTACGGTTATACACAGTGGTTGTGCTACCTGACTTTTAGTACGAGTGAGATAATCCGACAAGGGATTTAAATTTGTAATACTGCAGAAGGTGTGGTTCAAACGTTGCAGTGTGTCATTTATTCAACATCTAAGTGGCAGGTTATTTTTCAATTTATTTAAACAAACAACAAAAGGTTTCAATAATCGATTTTAATTGAAAAGGATGCAACAACATATATTAGAACAAAACTGTTACTTTATTGATAAATGTATGATAAAAATGAACAATAATAACAACCATATTCAACAATATCACAATGCAGAACAACTAAAACACTACTTGATTAAAATATTTATCTCATAACTATAATTATGCTATTTAGCAAATTTTCTAGGGTCAAATTTGTCAAGCCTCTGTTAAAATATTTTCGTAAAACAAGTACCAAATACATGTACTTTAAGTTAAAGTACAACAGTTTGCTGTATATGCCATTTTTTCTGTTTTAATAATTAGTGATTGTGTTTACTTTTTAGCATATCGGCAACAACATCATACATATAATTAATCTCACTTGCCTCACTAAACACAACTACATCATACATATAATTAATCTCACTTGCCTCACTAAACACAACTACATCATACATATAATTAATCTCACTTGCCTCACTAAACACAACTACATCATACATATAATTAATCTCACTTGCCTCACTAAACACAACTACATCATACATATAATTAATCTCACTTGCCTCACTAAATACAACTACATCATACATATAATTAATCTCACTTGCCTCACTAAACACAACTACATCATACATATAATTAATCTCACTTGCCTCACTAAACACAACTACATCATACATATAATTAATCTCACTTGCCTCACTAAACACAACAACATCATACATATAATTAATCTCACTTGCCTCACTAAAAACAACTACATCATACATATAATTAATCTCACTTGCCTCACTAAACACAACTACATCATACATATAATTAATCTCACTTGCCTCACTAAACACAACTACATCATACATATAATTAATCTCACTTGCCTCACTAAACACAACTACATCATACATATAATTAATCTCACTTGCCTCACTAAACACAACTACATCATACATATAATTAATCTCACTTGCCTCACTGAACACAACTACATCATCCTTAAGCGGGAGCTAATAACAAGTGTCCGATTCAACAATGGTGGAGTTTATTCTTTGATGTTCATCAAAACAGAATTGCCAAACAAGTACTCTCTTTATTTAATGCCTTGTATTGATGCGATCAAAATTACTTATGTACAGAGGGGCAATCGAAACTGTACTAAAACAATTAAATTTCGAAAACATCAAATAAGATATAGGGAATTTCAGAATGAACAGTCATCTTCGAAAAACTAATATCTAACGAGTTCAAATGTATGTTAAATATATACTTATGGAAATATATAAAATGAATTTGGTGCGGACATATCACATAATACATCACCAATGTCTTTACCACCAAAATACCTGACAAACATGTACAAGAAGTATTAAAGACAATTATTTGTATCATGCATGGTGAGGAATGCCGGGACAAGGATATAAATGTCTAATGAGAGACCTTAGACACGATAAAGACAAACATACTTGACCGATTCTAAACCTAGGGTCAAAACTTTAAAGTTAAAACAACGTTAAAACGTTAATGTTTCACTCCTATACTGAGTCTAGAAAGGGTCGCGTCAGCCGACCTTTCTGCGACCTATGGTCCTCCAACGTTAGACTATTGTGGCTTGGTAAGATGGTTGGTCAATTTAATACTTGGGCTGACGCGACCCTCTACTAGGCCTTTCGAGACTCAGTATAGGAGTGAAACGGATAATATTGAGGCTAGGTTTACTTAGACTGATGCAAAATATGAGGGATGAAAACCGATCGGAGGGTATATCTTATAGTGCCAAAAATCCGTCCCTTGTGTCGCAGAGTCGGGAACACAGGTAAGTTGTTGTATTGTTAGGAAATATATGCAAAATAATACGCATAGTATACGCAAAGAGAAAAGAAACATTTTCAACTCCGCCATGATCTTTAGAAAGGAAATAATGGTTTAGAAATGATGCACATAACTTCTGTTGACTTGAAAATACTTGCCAGTCAATGCAATGACAATTAACAAGGCACGTAATAGGAATAGAAAACAATTTGCACTGATGAAACGATTTTATGCTTGAAGTTTAAACATTAAAATACATACATATATACATCACAATTTTGTCCTTGTCAGTCTTCTGACCCAAAAATGGAAAATCAAACCGTACTGCACCTGTCAATTGTCTTAAGAAAAGGTGTTAAACACCTCATTTCTCAAAGGTCATGATCCGAAGCTACATACAGCTGTGTACACATGAATGTGAAGATTGACTGCATCGGACAAACGGTGTTCACTTCGGTTGGACTTATTCTAACATTTCATTCATATTGTAATGAGTGTTTGAGTATGAATGGACAATATCTCATACCAAGACACCTGGTTCATCCAGGAAATGTACCTTAGAAAGTAACCTTCTATAAAACGTTTGACATCATATTTGTATTTACACCAAGCTCATAACTACTGCATTGTTGCTCTTGATATGTATTAAAGCTATTTGTATTTTATAAGTGATTGAGAGAGAGAAACTGAAAATAGTTTTTCATTTAATGTTAAAAATTTATGACGTACAATGATTTAAAAAAAAATATTTAAAAAACAACCCACGTCATCACAACGTTTTGGTTCACCAACCAAACAACGGCTTTATCACTTATCCCTACATAAGAACAGTTCGTAAAGATGGGAGACGGCTTTAACCTCACATGAAGTTTTGGCGCTTGTCGGAATTATTGTTATAAAAATTGACCTAGGTGTTGTATTCCTTAAACGGTAAATATTTATCATGGAGTCCTTGGAAAATACAGAAAGTCTCCTTTGAAACAGAAACTTAGTGCTAGACAACACTATTTTCACAAAAACAAACTTGAGTTAAGTTATTCAAACACTGTGTTTTGTAATTGAAATTTAAGTATTAGAGTGTAAATGATTAATCCGCTTTTGCCATTTGCTCCAGGAAGCATTAAAAAATAGATGTAAATACTAAGGTAAATGCATAAGGCAACAAGTGCACATCGGACCTTCTTTTTCAAAAGTCTTAAGTAATTCCGTACCGGTCTTTGATACTATCATAATATCACAATCAAAAGTAAGTGCATATAGAATGTTGTCAACAATGCATGGCGGTGCATGCTGAAGTGAATTTGGTTTAGAATTGAAAATTTCCTTTCTTAAATTTTTTAACGACATTCGAATGTATTTTTTACCTTTTTGATCAACAATATACATCCAATTAGAAAATGGCTCAATAATCGTCTTATAACCATCAAATTTACTTTTCCGGTGTCCCTTATAATCATATTGATATATACGATTCTCTGAAGAGATGAACAGTTGTCTTCTCTTCATGTCAACTGCCATGGAATCCGGCTCCAGTGATGAGTGGGTAATCTTAGTCAATTTAGTCCCAAAATGCGACATGCTGTAATGATATTTCTTCAGATAAAACGTACTTTGGAACATAAAAACTCGGTCTACAGCTACACCAATAGCTCCCAAACAGTTATCCATTATAAACTGACGGTTGCTCCCATCCAATGCCATCATGTGAAGTTCACGTCTGAGTTCGTCACAGTAGACAAGTCTCTTAGATTTCGGCATATAGGCCATTCCAGTAGCACCCTTAAATGTAGGAACGTATTGAGAAATAGTCTTGTTTCCTGTGTAGAGTTGTTTTATGTCACCTGTTTCTTGTTTAATGATGAGAATTTTAGACCCACTCACTGCTTGATTCTTTGTTGATCCTGTAAAATTATTACAGATGATGTTTTTAAGATAAAGACTTCAAATCTTACAAAAATGACAAGCAATCTTCGAAACACACATGAAAAAATGTGTATCTGGTAAATAACAATCAAGGATTTTTAGATATACATGATAATGTCCATTTGTTTTATGTCACATTTTCCCTCCTCAATGATAAGAAGTTTAGGCCCCTTGCTACTTGGTTATTTGGTGATCCTGTAATATTATTGCAGATGTCGTTATAGTGATTAAGACTACAAATCCCACACATTTAATTAAAACTGAAATTGATATTCAAGACAAACAATTCTGAAAAAGAAAACGTGAAATGTCTGGTAAATGTAACATTCTACAATTTGGAATAAATATAAAAGTACTTACTGACTCGGCAAATGAACCCACGTGTTTTGCTTTAAAATATCATGGCCATGGATTGACAGTTTTTTCCACTTAGATTGTACAGTTTCTCTTGGTTCTGAAAACACAGTTGGATGTAGGTGACAGTATCATATATGCGCTTGGTCCTGTTGGGAAGTGAGTTAGTTTTAACGCATCCTGTCTCAGGGTACAAACGTTACGCTAACTCGACTTATCTGTACCCTGGGCTCAGAAGCTAGATTCGCTCGTGCGGCTCGACTTGTTATATAGCCATTCAAATAATTTCTCGTCACCTACTCGATACAATTTCAAGGAAAAAATGATATTATTGGCTTTAACACAAGTCGGGCCACGCGAGCGAGTCTAGCTTTTGAGCCTAGGGTACAGATTAGTGGAGTTTAATAGCGTAACGTTCATACCCTGAGACAGGATGGTTGTAGAGTGTGTTCAGCAATTAATCAGCTATTTAACATGTAGCTAATGCTATCTCACTTCCATCAGTGGACCTGTCCAGTAAAGGTAGTACATGTAAGCTTCAGCTGGTATAGCTCTCAGGATCATTGATGCAAATAAACAACCACACCACGATAGGTCATTGACTCAAGTTGTCATCCTTGTCCTGTGACTTTTGTAACTGATACAGGTAATCAGTTTATACAGTTTATAATGACCCATATGTAATATATAAAGTGTCATATTTTAGATATATGCTCGTATCACCTTTGCCTGGGAGTGTAAACGAAACTTTCCCATCATAAAATAACCTCTATCGAGCACGCTGTGCAATTCAAAGGAGATTCACTAGTAATTATTACAAGTATGTCATATGAATTATCTTCCTAATAAACACTCGTTCCCTTTTAAAAAAATCAATAATTCATACTCGTTTTGCACAACATAGGAAATTTTTATTGGAAAATATTGACTATACATTAGCACAGGCTTCAACAGTTATTTTAGTATTTGTAAATAATCAGAGATATCTTACTTTTAACCCAATCAGCAATTTATGAAACATTATGTCTTATGTAAAAAAAGTGAAATAAGAAAGTATACTCATGTCCAAAAGAAAGTTGACATCGTTTTAGAAGTAACACTGAAGAAAAAATAAGACAAACTAAATGAAATAAATTATATATTTGGATTGAAAAATCATTTTTCAAACACTGTTTTAGTTTCATATCAGTAAATCATTCAAATTAGGAAACATTTATCAACCAAGTGACACTATTTAGGAAACTGAGAAAATTACAGCAGATGAGATAACAGAAATAATACAAAAATCCATCATCAACCAAACAATATTGAAGAGTCAATATCGAGTATGTCCTCCTTGTGCATCAATGCATGCCTGTGCATGACGACGTCGAATGACGTTGGGGGGTGATGTTTTCAAACAGACATCGTTGCAAGTCTTGAAGTGGTACTGGTGCCACCTGTCGTTGTCTTATTTGTCTTCCAAGGTGATCCCATACGATTCATATCTGTAGAACATGCTGGCCACGGAAGAGTCTGAATGTTATTATTAGCGAGGTAATTCTGTGCTATTGTCTCGCATTGTCATGTTGGAAATTCCCACCATGTTGTTGCTGTATGAATGGTACCAAGACAGGTCTTAACACTGTATCGATATACCTCTGTGCCGTCATTTTGCATTGAATAACCACTAGCCTCGGTTTAGTGTCACCACAAATGCCTCCCCATACCATTACACTGCCTCCGCAAACCTGCTGATATTCTCTGAACCTGCTTTCATCGGAAAACATAGGTCACTGCCAGTTTCGTACCTGCCACCGTTGAATTTGACGTGCCTAAGTCAATCAATTGTGTTGATGATGGGACCTGAAAACGATCCCGCGGTAGGGTCTGCACGCTCGGATACCATGGGCTCGTAGACGTCTCTATACGGTCTCTCTGCTGATGAGGTGTCCAAGTGCTTATGCTGCCGTTGATGTGACAAACTGGTTTCTGAGATAAATTAGCCGGATAGCACGGTCTTCAATGGGCGTGGTCACACAGGGTCTGCCGCTTCAAGGTCTGTCTGACGTAGTACCCGTTTGGCTAAAACGCTGCATCAGTTTGTAGACTGTAAAACGGCTGCAGATGAAGGTTGAAGCGATGTCGGCATTGCTTGCTCCCCGGTGGGCCATTCCTATGGCCCGTTCTCTTTGAACAGTCTTCAACCTCGGCATTATTGTATGTGTTTTTTTTTTGCTGTGTTTTAAACATGTCTTAGCAGGTACTTTACACGATTTTGTGCACGTGGATTTCTTGAGTTTCAGCGTAAACGCATGTTTTCCTTTTATCATTTTCTGTCGAAGTTTATTGAATAAATTGTGTTTCGACGATGTGTTTTGTTTCTCAGATCACAGTTACACATAAACCTTTTTATACTTTAGAAAACAGCCCATTATTAACCAGAACAATTTTTTTATTTTGTCAACTTTCTATTGGACATGAGTATACATGTCAATGTTTATTGAATAAATTGTGTTTCGACGATATCTTTTTATTCTCAGATCACAGTTACACGTATATCTCTTTTTTTTAGTTTAGAAGACAGCCCAGTATTAACCAAAACATTTTTTTATTTTGTCAACTTTCTTTTGGACATGAGTATACATGTTAATGTACCTAAAACGTAAAATGTGTTTCTATAAAAACATCTGCAAGTATATATTGATATAAACTATCACACACTTGTACACCTACTTCACCAAATGTTTGTAAAACAGTTGGTAAAATTTATCTTTACTTTCATTGATGGATTTTTTACAACAAAGTATTATACATTTTTAATATTCTAACTTAATGAATAAAGGACTCTGATGGAAAATAAGAAAGCATAAAAACTTATCGTAAAGAATTCAGGGACATTAGCGATTTTATACATCATCAGTTACTGTCATTCGTCCATAATGCCCCAGTCACACTTACGTTTATGAACGTAGTGATGCAGAACGTACTTTAACGCAGTAAACTGTACTTAAGCCTAGTTATCCGTAGTTATACTTAGTTATCCGTACTCAAAACGTAGACATAGACTTGAGACAAACGTAGTTTGTGATTTAACTTTTGGACATGTTCAAAGTTAAGCATTTCCGAACTACGTTTCCAGAAACGTAGTTCAATGTAGTTGGACGTAGTTAATTGAAAATGTGAACTTAGTTCATCGTAGTTGAACCTAGTTAAGAACGTTCTTTAACGTAGTACAACTTTTCCACGATTTACTACACTTTACTAGGTATCGAGTACGTTTAAGTACATTCTAGAACGTTGTACTACGTCTGACTACGTTAAACTACGATAAACTACACTAGTTTCATCTGAGTTGAAGAACGTTTAAGTACATAAAACTAGGTATTAGTACGGTTAACTACGGTATCAATTACGTGTAACTACGTTTTGGTACGTTTCGTATTTAGACTTTGACGTTTAAGTACGTTTCCCTACATCTAACTACACTTAAGTAAGCAGAACTACGTTGATCTACGATAAACTACGCCTAACTAGGTAGATTTATTTATTTGTACCTTTGGTCACAATTGACTGAGACACCTAGTATGCGTTTTAACACTATTCATTTCACAACTGAGAGAGAATGAGTGAAAGGAAGGTGAAAATGATACAGCATTAGCTTCTATCAACAAAGAAATGATATGTTTTGCTCTCTATATTAACAAAATCGAAATAGACGACGAAATGCAGAGAACAAGTAACCATGTCCCCCGCCGCAAGAGAGAAATTGACTAAAAGGGATTGCCGGCTGTTGTCTCAAAGTTACTCTTAAAATGATGTCAAGGTTATTGCGCTACCTAGGCTTTACGCACTGGTCAAAGTCCTGTCGTGACCTTGAAAATTAGGTCAATGTCACCAAACTGACTGTTTTCTGCGTATTCACCAAATGAAGACAGATACTAAGTTTTAAGGCTCTAGGTAGAAGGGTTTGTGAGATGTCGCGCATACAAGGCTTTACACACTAGTCAAAGTCCCGTCCTGACCTTGAGAATTAGGTCAAGGTCACCAAAACCGAGATAACCCGCTAACAAGAAGCGATACGGACGGATGGACGGACGTACGGAGCTGAATACTATATTCCCCGCTTCGCACTTCGTGCGGCGGAGGACAAAAACAATGAAGATGGTGGGTCCGTGACTTGCTCCTTCGTAGTCCATTACACGGTCAATATCATACACGTATGTCCGAATTGGAGGTAGAATGAAATACATAAACGTGTGTCTTATATATACCCTACCACTGTAGTGCCGTGATCTACCCTACTTTGACGTACTTTGACGTACCTAAACGTGTTTCAACGTAGTTCAACCTACTTAGTTGTACTAATAAACGTTCTTAAATGTAGATCAACGTGGTTAAACGTAGACAAACGTAGCTAGTCAGTTGTTCAATGAACGTAGTTATCCGTTGTTAAACCTAGTAAAACGTTCTTATATGTATTTAATCGTACTTACACGTAGTGAACGAACCTATAATGAAACGTTGTTTTACGTAGTTACTAAAATGCACTCATTTTCGGCACGTTAGCGGTTTTGTGGCTACGTTCAATGAACTACGTTTAACTAGGTAAATGAACGTAAGTGTGACTCCCCCATAAACAGCCATAATTACAAGATCATCTTGTGTAAAGTTTTTTTTTATTTCTAAACAAAAATCTAGCATCTTTGCGTGGATAATTAATAACGTTGTAGCTTGATGTTTTTACGGTCATCCTATATTTAACAAGCCATAGTTGTAAATTGTCTAATAGGCAAAGTTGATCTTTTAATCTGCTATCCAGTTTTAAAATTCCTTTCATTCCTGATGTGTCGTCAAAGTCATTCATGCAATTATCCTACCATTTTTGCTTTGTATTTACACTGCCTATATGATGTTTTTTTATATTTTGAGACCGCATTTAGGTTTTGTGAAATCCGACTCTCCTTATTCTCTATATTTTTTATTCAACTACATTGTAAACACATCTTTGTTTCGTGAAAAAGTGAAAAATATCTAAATTGAATGGCATTTAATCCTAATGGCAAATCCTATTTGCCAAGGCTAAGATATAGATAGTATTATATGGGTAATTTCATATCACATTCTGTATCAGCCCGAGACCCCAATATCAGCCCGAGAGCTTTAGCTCGAGGGCTGATATTGGTCGAGGGCTGATACAGAATGTGATATGAAATTACCCATGTCATGCTATTTTTATCATATATATTTACACACAAAAAACAACAATAAATGTAACATTTTTAAACTTTAATTCATAACATTAACTGAGTGGCTGATGGTATCAATTTTGCTTAACGTGAACTGACACATACCGATAGTCAAAGCTCCTGAGCCTACGCCTATTGCGACTTTTGAGTTAATTTTTCTCTCGGGTTGAATTTCCAAAATGGAAAATTAATTTGTATCAAGCTGACAAATCCACAAGTGACTGCAGCGTTTTCTTTGCGATGTCGGCCACGTTAAAACGTCAGCTGTACAAAGGGAGACAACTCTAAATTCTTCGCGACTTTGATCTATTTTTTGCGTTTCGTTGCCTAGGGTTCCACGTTCAAGTCCCTTGACGACGGGCTGATACAGGTTTTTGCCCTTGACGACGGGCTGATACAGGTTATCTGCCCTGCGGGCTGATACAGGGTGCTTGACGGAGGGTGTATCGTACATTCAAAATCTCTGTATTTATAAGCAAGTATATGATAAATAAAAATAGTTTATACAAGATTAGGATTATAGCAATGTTTGCGTGTAACTTCAAACTTTTTGATAATTTCTTCTTCGATTATGAAGATTTAAAAAAATGAAATGTTGTATCCCTTGGAAACGATGCGGTTGAAGAAAGTATATTTTATGTACATTTTGAAGGATTTTTTTCCAAACCCCATGTACTGCCCTTACGAGGAGCCAAGAAAAAACAACAGTACCTTTCTAGGGGTGTAGACTTTCAACGTAGCATTTTGACCCTGTTCTGTTGTATTTCCAGCAATTAAGCCACAAGAAAGGTGTCTAAAACTGTATTGAAACCTGCCACAGCCAACTGTTCGAAGGCAAAGTCGCTCACATATTTTCATCCCAGAAGGTGAAAAATATTTGAAATCCTCGGCTACAGTTAAAAATATTACACTTGTTAACAAACAGAGCAAAATGAAATTACGCTGCTCATTCATCCTTGCTCAAGTTAGAAAAAAACGAAGCTGGTTTCTTAAAAATGTTACTAAACAATCGAATAATGATCCCCTTCTAATTCTATACAAACACAACTGATGCCGAATGCTTATATCCCCCAACTGAACAAGTATTTAATTGTCTACTCGTTTACATGTGGAAATACAAAGACGTTTCAACTATTTCGAATCTTAATATTGATCTAAAAGGAGGCGGGCGTAAAGTTGCATATGAAGAGTGTAAAGAGTGAAACGGTATTTATGACTTTTTCTTTGTACATTTTTAGAATATTTCTAATGAAAATATGTACAAAGATGGCATACCGTCCATTTTTTTATTTTATTTAAAGGGGCATATTATAGACCGATCCAGTCGAGAGCAGTTACGCCCCGCCCCCTACGACGTGATTGGTTGAAATATTTGAGGGGACAAGTTTCAAGCTCAGGCGAGCCTGGCCGCGTATCTCAACAATGTCACTTGCCGAATCTTTTGACTTGCGTTCATGCTATTAAATGTCGTTCATAACGCACATTATCTAACAAATACATTCAAGATAACCTATAGCTTTGATAAATCTTCATTTATTGTGTCCTTAAAATGTTAATAAGTTATATTTGGAATAAAATTCAACTACCAAATGAGTCTCCCTTCAAAAATCAATTGACTGTATAAATCATCAAAGG
The DNA here is from genome assembly GCA_916613615.1 of Steromphala cineraria. Lineage (NCBI taxonomy): Eukaryota > Metazoa > Mollusca > Gastropoda > Trochida > Trochidae > Steromphala > Steromphala cineraria. Next base: position 13,712,323 of record OU744730.1, read on the forward strand.
TGAATTTTGAATCACAATTCTATTAGAAAATGTCATTTGGCGACACTACATACAACCATAGTTTTCATTTATATTTTGTTTTGTTTAAAATTATATTTCATTCAGGATCTGGAAAAAATCAATCTAAATAAATTCAACAGATGTTATATTTTGTCATAAAACAGTATGACCTTATCATGTTTATATAAAATCTGTTGATCTAAATTTATTTAGATAGGGAAAATATGGATATGACAAAATGTTCAATTAGAAAGGCCTACAGCCATACATAGATTTCACTGTCCATCAAATTGTTAGCTAATCAGGTCTGAAAGACCCGATGGGTTTATGGCATGGCGTCCGGCGTCCGTCCATCCGTAAACTGTTTTTTGCGACTTCTTTTCCAGAACTAATGACTCTAGAGAGCTGAAATTTGATGTGCAGACTCATTGGTAAATGGGGGTTCTAAATTGTAGATTTCGTGATCCTATGATCTATAAAAAAAACTATTTCCATCTTCTTCTCCAGTTCCAAAAGGTCAAGAAAGCTGAAAAGTTCTGTGTAGACTCCTTGGTCAATGAGGATTCTAAATTGTAGATTTTGTGACCCCATGACCCTAAATGGGGTCACAGGGGTCAAAACCTTAAAAAACTTTTTTCATCTTCTTCTCCAGTTTCAAATGGTCTAGAGATCTGAAAAGATGTGAGTAGACCCCTTGGTCAATGGGGATTCTAACATGTAGGTTTGGTGACCCATTGAGCCCGATTAATGAGGTAATAAAATAGTTTGTATTGAATAGCTAGGTTTTCATTGGTCAAATATTTGAAAATAAATCTAGAAGTTTGAAATATTTAAATGAACATGACAGATATTCCATGTTTTATCTAACAGGCAGGTATATTTTCAAGTTTTGTAAGTATCAAATACCTGAAAGGTTATGGGACATAGCCTACTGCTTGAAAGCTGTACATACATTAATATTATGGATTGGAGCATAATATACATCATGGAACATAATGAGTGAAATGGAAATTATATATTTATCAAATATTCAATGTCTGCCAGTTTCTTTGATATTTAATTATATTCAAGTGGGATATTTCACCGTATTTGGCACAACAAGACGTATAACATAGTTTGTTTACAATATATGGCGTACTTTCTAAAATTGCCGAAATGTCAACGTGTTATTAATGATCTCGATCAACTTCCATGAACTGTTGATTCAGAAACATTCAGTACTGACGATAAAATATCAAAGGGTACTTAGAGCTGTCACCTTGTTGAAAGTTTATGGGAGTGACTTGAAAAGTGCGTAATGCGTGCACATTCTCCTTCGAACACTTGTCCGACCCGCGATTGTTTTTTTTACCATGTATTTCCACAATTTAAGCGATGGATAACGGTAACCTTGTTACCCTTCACAGTCATGACATCGATGCATAAATATCCTAAAGAACGCCATTTAAAATATTATTTGCCACAATAGAAACAAGTCGCCATCATCGCTTTGTTTATCCCCGGAAGTAAAGTTGACAAATTGGCGTAGCGAAATCGCCGCTCTGATTGCCTGAAATAACGCATGCGCAAAGTCGTAAAAGGACTTTGAGATTGGAAATCCATGATTTGAGATGTTGTTTGCATGAGAATCAACATTATTTTTCATGTTTTCATGTGGCAGTATCACGTTTTTAGGGTGAATAAAAGATGATGTAGGGATAATACAAATTAATGGTTTCAATTGAAAGACAATATGTCAAACTAAATGAATCAGTAATAGATCAAATATTTATATTTATTCTGCAGGACATTCTCTTCCCTCAGTAGTAGGTAAAGTCACCAAAATGCAACCTCTTGTCTAATACGAACACATATTTTGCTATTCCTTCAGTTTGAAAAATCACCAGAAGCATGTGTAACATTTCAGTCACACATTTTTCTAGCATGTATAGTTTGGTTCATGTCACAAGACCTTTTAAATGGATCAGTAACCAAAATGAAAATGTTTGAACATCTTCGTTGTGTGCAAAACTAATTTTGACTTCATTGAATTAGGCTTTCCCCCTTCTAGCCCTCACACTATAGTACTCACGGAAATAGAAATAAAATGCTTTATGGCGAGTCTTCTTTATTCGGAATTGAACTAACTGGATATGTGTATTCTAAATATTCACTCACAGTGTTTTTCCTAACTTTTGTTTCAGATAGTTTTTGTAAAATCCTATGAAACATATAAATTTACAGTAGAGAAAAAGTGTCATTTTCACGCCTCGAAATAATTTCAAAGTCGAAAAGTATGTTTCTGATGCAAGCTATAGTATGTAAATTAGCTGTAATCTTAGTTCCGTCTGTTAAAATACATTGTTTATTGTACAATAATTTTCCCATATCTTATGTCTTCTACTATTCATATCTTCTATTCTATAAAAATTCAAAATATAATTGAAAAAGAACGTGGCTTCCTTAAAGTTTACTGACATAAGCGCGTGTTACAAACTACTCTTCTTTCGAGTTCATTCATAACATCTGTTGTCAATTGCAGAGTTGCTGTGGCAACGCACATGCAACTGCAAATTCAGGTGAAAAGGGCGTTGCAGGTTTATTGTCACGCGCATTGCTGAGAGTGACGTAAGCTATAGCAGGTTTCGAAATGTATTGAAAATATGCAAATTTTTGGCAGTTTTACTTGAACAAATGCAATTTAAATTATATTTTTGCAATGATTTCATAAGGCATAGTCGGGAAAAACTTAGTTATTTGAACATCTGTAGGAATTACTTACATTAGACGAGTAATAAAAAAATAAACGCCAAAAACCATTTTATTTCTATTTCCGTGAGTACTTTAGGCCTATTTGAAAGATGCTAGATTAACATTTTATAACTTTATCTACCCTTTAGGCAGTGGACGGGAATCGGGATATTTTTCTGTCGCCAGTAAGGCTACATTATACAAATCTTGTTAACTACCTCTTTGGGTGTGGTGTGGCTTATGTGAGTATAAGCTGTTGGTCGGCAGTTTCTGATGATATTGTTTGACTCTGGCTTTGTGGGACTCAAATTGTTAATATTGCAGAAGGTGTGGTTCAAAACTTTGCAATGTGACTGTTTTCATCCTGAATGGCAGGTTATTTTCTAACTATTTAAACGAACCACAAAAAGGCTTCCATAATCGATTTAACATGTGTTAATGTTACTTTTGACTGAAAGTTATCGTCTGGAAATATAAATGGATGCAATGACATTCATTTGTTTGGCAACATTTGAAGAATTTGTGAACATTTCCACGTAAAGAAACCCACAACCTTAACGTGTTTTGTTTAGCACAACCTCAACATTCCTTGCTACATATGCAAAATTCTTTTGGAATAATGAAGTTAATTTTCAAGCCTGACTAAACGTTTTTCCACTAAGCTTTCAAGAACTATTATTCATAACTTACTCTTAATTTGAGGTCAAGGTCAAGGTCACGTACTAGAATACCACTAACAAATTTCTTGTAAACACAATAACATGAACAGTGTTTTCTGTTATAAAGCTCTTATTTGGTATATATCATCATTGGAAAAATAAAAATAACTGAAAAGGTGTCAGCTACAATCCATCAAAGGTCAAGGTCAGTGCAAGGTCATGGCTTCAGGATGGTGTAGTAAACATGGTTATTTACACGATTGTTATACTACATGTAATGGTTTCATTGATTATGTTAATTTGAATGTCAAAGGTAAAGGTCATGAGAAATGAGTTATTGTCATGTACACCAAATGTATCTCATTACCTTTTCAGAACTCATACATGTTTACACCTTTGGGGAATATTTTTTACCTGTTCACATTCGAAGTCAAAGGTCAAGGCCACAAATTATATAAACAATAAGTATATTTTTAAGACGATAACTTGAAACGTTCTTAAGAGGCTGCAATTTGATGTGAATCATCTATAGATAAGTACAAATGTTTTAAAGGTTTTCATCATTTCAACAAAGATCACGACAAAATATTAGTAGTACTAGGATCTATTGTAACACGTTTTACCAATCGTTATTTTTAAGGAAAACTGTTCATTGATTGTTGAACTTCAAGGTCAACAGATAAGAGTTTAATTCATCTTTAATTGAATTTTGTAATCATAAATTGGTTTTTTAGATGTCCAAGTAAGTTTTCCATCAATTATATGAAATGTTCCCGTTTTAAAATCAAAGTTCACGGTCACGACTTTTGTTTTTGGTTATATATATTTTTCTTAGAAAATGATCAATTTTCTGAGGTTTTGTAGAAGGCAAAGATCAGTAATATACCACTAAATTTTGCCAATTGCAATTTAGTATCTCATGACAATTGTACCGCTATCAGATTTTCACAGTTATTATTTTAACTCTTTTCCAACGCATTTAATAGTCACTCAGATATGTCTGCAATTACAGAGAGTAAAATTATAGAAGTAATAGATAAAAATTCTCACTAGTCAAGGATCTGTATACAAGATTTAACATAACATAAAACAAGTTTTACGGAGGAGTCTGTACACAAGGTTACAGCTTCCTAGGCCTAATGCTTCCGGAGATGAAGTTGAAAATGAACAAAGTTTACGGACGAACGGACGCCGGTCACCATGCAATGCCTTAAGCCCATTAGGCCGACATGCACAATATTATACATGGGACAATATTATAAATACATTAAGATTTTACCCTCTTTTGATGACTATCTGTTTTTACCCAAATATATTAGCTACCCATTGTTAAAGTTTAGAACCTCTAATCACTACTTGCCTGTAGAGACCGGACGTTGGAATAATACCCCAAGAGAAAATATAACCTGTAAACTATGTGATTCACCAGCAATTGCAGATGAATTCCACTATATATTCCGATGCTCTGCACTTGATGAAGTTAGAAAAATGTATGTCCCAGCCAAATTAATTACATTTTCAAATATTCTTTCCTTTAGGCAATTATTTACTACAAGCGACGTTATAACTGTAAGAAATCTAGCAAAATTTATAAATGTTATATTTTCCAAAATCCAAAAGCTGAGAACCTGATTTTTTCTAATCTACTTTCTATATGTGTTTGTATATATATATGATTGTGTTCAGATATTGTGTTGAAGTCCAACGCCATTTTGTCACTTTGTACAATGTATATTTCTTATCTCATATGTACTCGTATACCACCACGGGTGGTTTTTGAGAATAAATGAACTTGAACTTGAGCTAAAGAAGAAGAAAAGAGCCAATACCTTGCAGTTTGACGACTGACGGAAACAGGATATTAATATCAAATGATAAACTTCACAAAAGAAATACCTTCCTTGCAGCTTAATGAAGTCAACAATATCTGACCAATGATCATTCCTATAATCCAAATACGAAAAAGAGGTAATGTACTCTTCTGCAGAAATTGAAGGATGAATACTGGGAGAGTAAATCTTGTTGTCCCAAAGTTTTTTTTCATCAGGTTTAATGGTCAGAAGAAGAGACGGGACTGAGTGTATATTTAGCTAGGGTAACAGTTGTATTATTATGCAGAATTGATACACATAGGTCACGTCACACAATCCTCTTTAACATGTGGATGTTGCCATCCAAAAGAGTACATAGGATAAGAAATGATTTTGTGAGTTAAAGAGTACATAGGACAAGGAAATGATAAAGTGATCTGACTTAAAGAGTACATAGGATAAGGAAATGATAAAGTGATCTGAGTTAAAGAGTAGATAGGATAAGGAAATGATAAAGTGATCTGAGTTAAAGAGTAGATAGGATAAGGAAATGATAAAGTGATCTGAGTTAAAGAGTAGATAGGATAAGGAAATGATAAAGTGATCTGAGTTTAAGAGTAGATAGGATAAGGAAATGATAAAGTGATCTGAGTTAAAGAGTAGATAGGATTAGGAAATGATAAAGTGAGTTTAAGAGTACATAGGATAAGGAAATGATAAAGTGAGTTTAAGAGTAGATAGGATAAGGAAATGATAAAGTGAGTTTAAGAGTAGATAGGATAAGGATATGATAAAGTGAGTTAAAGAGTAGATAGGATAAGGATATGATAAAGTGATCTGAGTTAAAGAGCAGATAGGATAAGGAAATGATAAAGTGATCTGAGTTAAAGAGTAGATAGGATAAGGAAATGATAAAGTGATCTGAGTTAAAGAGTAGATAGGATTAGGAAATGATAAAGTGAGTTTAAGAGTACATAGGATAAGGAAATGATAAAGTGATCTGAGTTAAAGAGCAGATAGGATAAGGATATGATAAAGTGATCTGAGTTAAAGAGTAAATAGGATAAGGAAATGATAAAGTGATCTGAGTTAAAGAGTAGATAGGATAAGGATATGATAAAGTGAGTTTAAGAGTACATAGGATAAGGAAATGATATAGTTAGTTAAAGGGTAGATAGGATAAGGAAACTCGTGTGAATTCACATGAGAATATGAATGTAGCTTAGACATCGTTTATTTTCAAGCGCAAATACAAACACTAACATTTAAAATCTTATAAATTTTGCACAATATATGGAATTTCACACGGGATTGACACGAATCCTGTTTTAGAGTGTGAAATTATATATCAATATAAACCATTCACATAATTCTACACTTTCTACTAGACATAATGACATTCATATCAAAATTACTCAAGTTTGTAAAATATGTCTTTCTTAACAGAATTTTCAAATAATGTCCTTTTTAAATATTTGTTTAATATGTTAACTATATGAATACCGAAACATGATTCAGTACAAAAGATTGAATCTACTAAAGGCTTCACTGACAAAAGGCCCAGTAATTTTCATACATCATTATTATAAGTTGTTTGAGAGGCATTTTAGAAGTTGGAAGTATCAAGATGACAAGGATTTATGGATATTCAACTTCTTTATTGTAGAATGTGGCGACGTTTCGGTATAGATTCTTATATGCTTGAAAGCGGTATAAGAATCTATACCGAAACGTCGCCACATTCTACAATAAAAAAGTTGAATAACCATAAATCCTTGTCATCTTGATCATGTGTTATTGTTATACATCAATAAATAGTCAAAATTACAAAATCATCCTTTATATCGTTTCCTTTAATTATCTAAACAAACATTAAGCATCATTGCGGATATTACATGTTGTAGCTGGATGCACAAGACGGTGTTTTTACTCTAGTCTTTCCTTTGATTGGCCATTAAGATGTTTTTCAGCCAATATGTTATTTTAATTCTGCATTCTTGGTTCGAAAATTCCTTTCTTTCCTGTTATGTCGTCAAAGTGTATATGAATTTACCCCACCATTATTATTATATATTGATACTGCCACTATAACGTTTTTACTCGCAAATATTTCGCATATATTTCAGTTTACTTCAATAATTAAAGGCCACATGCCTATAGTACAAAAGATAGATATTCAATGAAGCGCGCGTCTATACATGTACATTAACATGTACCTCCTTCGCAGGGATCATATTATGGTGATAATTATTATTTCAAACGTATCAAATCTAGTGAAATACTAAAATATAACATATACAATTTCTCAAAAAAGACATATCACAGAAAATAAAAAAATCAGAATTTAGATTGAAAATACGTTGTTCATCCATCCTTGATCCAGTGGCAGGACCAGTCTTAACACACTGCTGAATGCTTAAATCCCACACTTGTTTACGTCATCATCCATTTTCTCGTTTACTAGAGACGTTTTTCTCTACAAACAAATGAATAATGGTCCCATCTATAAAAACGTTCATATATACTATTCGAAAGAATCTAAGGAACACTTCTATAGTGTCCCCTACATACTCAATACCTCATTACAAGGTTAAAGGTTTTTTTTAAAATACCCACTATCTGACTGACATATTGGTATCAATTGTTGAGAGTCGTGCAGTTTCCGATTGCGCTTCGATATTAGAAACAAGACAAGGTTCGAAAATGAAAGTCACAGGATGTCAGATGGCTCAGGTTGAAAACATTGCGGTCCTGTCTTAACTGACTTAATAGCTTTGAAAGTGACATCCCTGGTAGTGAAAAGCTTGATGAAAACATTTATAAATGTGAATGAAAATTCCAAAATTCCAGAATTCATCAAATTTCCACACACAAAAAAAGAAAAAAAAAGAATTAAGTTTAAAATTCGAAAGCCCAATGTTAGGTATGTATGGGTGTACAGCTCTTTGAGCTGCTGACATTAAAAGTTAGTGCAATTGATATTACGACTTGAGTGTCCCTTAACTTCTTTTGAGAAGTATATTATATACATATTATATTATATGCTTAGATCCAAATTAATGGTTTACTCGCTTACAAGTGCCAGACTTCCAACGGTTTCCAATCTACCACACTTGTAACAGAGTGAAACCAATATTACTGCATAGAATGTATGTATAATTCAAATCGTATAGCCTACCTGTTGATGAGATAAACGATTGCAATAACATATGAAAGCACCGTAAAGTTTTGAACCCGTATTTATTGAAATATTGATCAAACGATACAGCAGAAATATACAATCTGTTGTACAACGTTTTCTCCTTTTATCAGCATTTTTCTCAATTACTACCCCAAAGTCATTCTCTCCCAACAGAGGCAGACCAAGGCATGTTGATTTGGCCTCTGTCCTATTACGCCGAGTTTGTGGGATAGAATGGGAGAAGCCTGATTGGAGGCAATCAAAATTAGTTGTGCAATCAGCCACGCTGTTCTTAAATTATCATTTTGGCTACTGAAACAAGGCAAATGCATTGTGATATGAACCACCCTTTCCATGCGAGAAGCCTTGTCATTTGATAAAGAAATTCAAATGTGTTGGGATGAACGTTTTTTTCCGCCAGGGCAAACTGCCGGAACCTGCTCATATTTCACTATCTTTTTCTCTTCACATTTTCCTATAGAAGGCGGTAGTTTCTGAACTCCTTGGATAAAGCTGTAACTTTGAATTGAACATTCTGTACCCTTAGAGTTACAACATATTGACCCCAATTCTGGCCCCTTAGAGTTACAAAATGTTGACCCCAATTCTGGCCCCTTAGAGTTACAATTCTGGCCCCTTAGAGTTACAAAATGTTGACCTAAATTCTGACCCCTTAGAGTTACAAAATGTTGACCTATTGGTAAAAAGTGGAACCACAAGCCATCTAAAACTTTCTCGCATTGACAGGGCCGTTCAGATCATTGCGTGATTTATGAGCCAATTTAGGACTCAAAACTAACTTTGATGCATCTTAAGAGGCCTCTTGCCCACAAAGAAGCCAATAGAACAGAGGCTAGATCAACAATACATGATTTGATCTAACTTGAAGGCTTTTTCAAAATAGTGAAAAAATATAATCTTATATTAGAACTGGTTATGAAAGAAAACATAGTCTATCGTAAACCTGATCAATTTCCCTTATATATTTAAAAAAAAAGATTCATCTATTCTTATATAAAACTATTACAATATCCCCAAACATATCATATATGTACCTCATCATGTATATTTCAAATTGCCAATCTTTAATTTCAAAGTTTAATTAAATTTATTGAACTGAAGAAACATTCGGAAAAAGGTATTTACCAAACTATACAAAGAAACATATCAAAATGTTAACATTTTACACATTCTTCAATTATTTATCAAATATGTCGTTATAAAAAAAGTAAGATTTCTTAAAAAAGAAGTCCCATTTTTGTAATAATTCATACATTTAGGAGTTTCTTATCTATCTTAGAATTAAACCACGTTCAAACTTTAGGTTACCAGTTGAAACATACCCATTGAATAAGATTGATATAAAATATAAGAATCTAAAAATTATGTTATATCTTCATTGACTTTATTTCCTTTTAAGCATGCCCCTATGTACTCTGACGTTAAATTTTACGTAATATAACTTTAACATCCATCATTTTAAAAGTTAACAAGATTCTGAAAATCATTTATAGATGTTTCAAATTCTAAAGATCTTTGTCGGGTTTTTTTAAAAGGCCTTACAAGTAAATATCTGTAAAATTATCAGTCTTTTAATATTGTACATATTTTTGATGAAAATGTTGTCTGTGTTACCTCGTTAAACATGAATAAAGTTTAGACATTTTTGTCAAACTAAAAAATAGACAATTTTCGAAATACCTTTTCTCTGTAATGAGATTTCTGTGGAATGTGGAAAACCTTGAAGTGAAAAATAATTTGAATTATTCGTTGAAGAATATGTGACCGTGAAGTATCATGATTGCTTGACTATAACGTTCTCATCATTCTTTTACCGGAATTCTAACATTTATAATGATCGTAAATTCTGTAAATCTAAAATATTGTTTAAAACGTATGTCAGCATATACATGTATCGTAGTGATGAACGCATGAACGTATATATATATATATATATATCATCCTGTCTCAGGGTACGCGTACGAACGTTACGCTAACTCCACTAATCTGTACCCTGGGCTCAAAGGCTAGATTTCCTCGCGCGGCCCGACTTGGGATTTAGCCAATCAACGAGGAAATAATTTGATTGTCTATATCCCAAGTCGAACCGCGTTAGCGAATCTAGCTTCTAAGTCCAGGTTATAGATCTAGATTATTGGAGTTAGCGTAACGTTCGTACCCTGAGACAGGATGATATCTAGATATGTGATGTGCTGATGTGAAGTAATTTAGGGGGTATTTTCGGATTTTTTGTTCAGATGATGGTCAGAATGATAGGCTCACAGTTTCAGGGTCATTTCCTATACGAAGCCACTGTGGGCAAGGACCTATTTGTGATTCCATATCGTCTAAAAGACTTTAAATCCAATAAAAGACTAGTGAGCCACTCAATAATTTGATTTCAATAAGATTTGGATATATAAGATATGACAAAGAGTGTTTTTGATACAGCGCTGTAACGATTCATCGGTATATCGACGTTTTCATCATCTTCTATATGATACAAATTAATAGAAGCAAAACAGATTAAGGCAATATATAAATATATTAATATTTCGATGTTTATGAATACATCTAGGAATTGTCACAAGTGAAAAAATATATCCTGATACTAATAACTTCTTATAAACAAAAAAAGCTAAAATGTCAGTAGTTAAGGAAAGTAATACCACTGATGTTTTATCTGCAATTTGATATTCTGCCTCTGACGAGAGAATCGGAATCAGGATACATTGTCTCGTCACTAAGGCCCTATTACACAGATCTAGTTAAATATCTGGGAATGGTCGTCATGTCAGAAAACTGTTGATTCGGCCACTATTGCCTTAGGCTCCTGGTTTAAGGACTTTGATGTCTATCCTACAATGGACTCAAATCTTTAAAGGGGCAGTAGCACGTTTTTTGATAATTCTATATTAAACAATTTTCACTGATAATTGTAAGTTTATGCTTAATGTATTTTGAGAGTGTCAAAAATCTCATTACACAAGCCAATCATCCATAGTCAGAGGACAAAGCATGATGATTCACATAAAATCCATTGGCGGCCATTTTGTGTGAACACCTTTAATTCATTTTGTGTAAGAAAAAGGAATCGCATGGCAACACTTTCCATTATATATTTGAATTACTACTGCTCCATTTAGTTTGAATACGTTGTCTTTCAATTGGAACCATTTTCATTTTCCTGACATCACCTTATATTCCCCTAAAATGTACTGCTGCCCCTTTAATATTACAGAATCTGTAGTTCACAACTTTGCAATATGTGACCTTTACTACACTTTTTTCTAAATATTAAAACAAACCTCACAGTTTTTCATAATCGATTTCAGATATATGTTATTCTTTATCTAAAAGTTATCGCCTGGAAATTTTAATAGTGGTAATAACGACTTTGTAAAAGACTAGGAATGTTACTTTATTGATAAATGTTTAATTACAATGCACGACGACTAGACATTAAAAGGACAGTAGCACGTTTTTTGATAATTTTATATTTTAAATATTTCACTGAAAATTGTAATTTATTGCTCAATGTATTATATTGACAGTGTCAACAATCTCATTACAAAAGTCATTCATCTATAGTCAGAGGACAAAGTATGAGGATTCACATAAAATCCAATGGCGGCCGTTTTTGTGTGAACACCTTTAATTCATTTTGTGTAACAAAAAGGAATCGCAGGGCAAAACTTTACGTTATGTATTTGAATTATTACTGCTTCATTTAGTTTAAATACAGTGTCTTTCAATTGGAACCGTTTATTATCATTTTCCTGACATCACCTTAAAACAATATCACAATGCAGAACATCTTTTACACATTTAAAAAAAATAATCACTGTAATTGCTTTTATTTTAGATATTGAACTTGAATTTATTTACTTTTATATAACATTGGCAACATCATTTATTAACCTTGTATCACTAAACACAATTACATCATTGCTCAACAAAAGTAAACAACAGTATAAAACAAATATCTTATGTGTCCAATTAAACAATGGTTGAATCAGATTCCAATATCAAATTACAGGCAACAGTATTTACATATAAAAATATGTATTTTTCCGACAATGTAAATGTCTTTACTGTTCATGAATACGTTCTTGGCAATATGAAGTAAGAATGGATGGTTTACTAATGTTCCAAACCACAACAAAGGGAAAGTCAAAGCGCCTTTTAGCAGCACTCTCTGAGCTGGATATTGGCGCTATACAAATACTTAGTATTATTATTAAAAAAAAAAAAAATGTTTTGAGGGTCTGTATATTTTGGGTTTTACAAAACAGACAAGTAAATTCATTGTCTCAGTTTGAAAATATGGAAAAAATAGGCAAATTTATCATCATTTACATTAAGCTTTCAATAGGCCTTTGCAACAATATTCTGATAAATACGAGTATTTTTACACTAAAATTGAATTCTAAACCGCAATGACCCTGTCATACATAGAAAGCAACCTTCCAAGATGTTTGACATAGCTACATGTATGTCATATTTGATATTTTCCTAAATTTTCTTGATGATCATTAAAGCTTAAAGAATATTTTGTCTTGTATAAACTAAGAAAATGACTATACACTAAGCAGAACTAGTTTACTTCTGCAGCGTTCTTCAGAGTAGCTAACAACAACAACAACAACAACAACAACAACAATAAAAATAAAAACTAGGATTGATGCGGCAATACTTAGGTCTTCAAGACTTCCTCTTTGACCTTCACACCGTGTTTAACCTTCACGTGCATTTTTGTCAAAGAGGTATACAATCACTTGTTCATCATAAAAATTATCAAATTTCACATGATATTCAATGTTTAAGGCTTTCTAGAAGATTTCTCATGACGGCCAACGTCAGCTATGACATTTTTTCTTCAGAGAATATTATTCCTAGACGCAGAATTTTTTTTGTTGAATTATCTGTCACCAATTTTGAGATACAGAGGTTTGAATACTGTAATGTAAAGTTGACTGATTCAGATCCCTGTTCGATGTAATGAAACGTAACACTTTAACTGTTGACATTCTACTGATAAGGTATATCAGAAATAAAGTTGGTCTCGATTATCCGCATAAAAAGATGTATGTTTTGTTTAGAGAACTTACATGTAAATAGTAATGAATTTTTTAACTAAATCCAAAACACTTAAATTTGAAGATTTTTAGACCCCTACTCCATGTTGGTTCCTCTAGCTCCTTAACTGTCAACTTTTCTATAATAAAGTGGGACATAGAAAAAGTTGTGCTTAGAAGAGTGCGTGTATAGCTATAAATAAACGTTCATGATGGGCCAATCAATTTCGTTTTTTCTTGTGATTCAGATAACCGGATGACTCGCTATCAGGACGATTTTCAGCTGTAACGAAGTTGTCCGGATAAACCAGGTTCGACTGTATACATATATCCTATCAATACCACAGAAAAAAAACAATAATTAACGATTTTCAGAAAAAAAATTCCACTCAGTCAGATAAATCATTTGACGATGTAGCACTACTAAGCATTTAGTGTAAAAAAGATCTCCACATCAATGATAATTAAACAATTATTTAGGCGGTATTTCAGTTGAAATAATGATGCGTCACTCTGTATAGTCTGTTTATTACGTCACACCCGGGCGAGTTTTATGGCCCCTAACCCAGGTGGGCTTTTCACAGCCGATTATTACGCTGTCTTGATGAAAGGCTAGATAAAGGTGTTTATTGGAGAAATTCACAAAAATCAAGTCCAGTTTTTATTTTTTTTGAAACATCTTTGAACGGAAATCGAGAAGTGGTAAATTCGAGGTAAGCTGATGTTGAATACATTGTCTTTCAATTGGAACAATTTATTTTCATTTTCCTGACATCACCTTTTATTCCCCTAAAAACGTGCTACTACCCCTTTAAGTATTTTTAAATTATCAAAGATTATCATAGATAAAGATACATTTGAACCAGACATGCAATTCTAAAAAACACTCTTGAATATTTAAACATACTCTTTGCTTTTATTATGATATATATATTAAAATTCCTCTTAAAAATTGCATAGAAAATAATTGTTCCTACAAGTTAAATATGTTTCTATAAAAAACATCTAGAAATACACATCAACATAAACAATCCACATTCTTGTACACTGTATGCTACACCAAAATATATATTTGTTAAATTAGGTCTAGTTTGTCAACAATACATCTTTATTTTAGTTGAAAAGAATTTCCAAACAAAGTTCCTTTTTTAATTTAGACATATCATGTTAACTTAATGAATGTAAGAGCCAAAATGAGATTTTATGTTCTCTTTTTTTCACTTCACTGTAAGAAGCTCTTCAGTGTGAAGGGAGGTTACTCTAAATGGACTTGTGAGCTATGTGCTCAGTTGACTGGTTTTTGGTTTATCTGAGAACTGTTTGAGAATATTATGAGATATGGGCCTAACAAAATGGTATGTTCTTCAAAGTTATTATAAATGTTTCTTTCTGTTTGAGAATTGGTAAAGGTTAAATTATTTATATTTAGCAAATAATTTAGTTGTAAGTGTAAAGTAAAGGTGCTCAGTTTTCACTCGCAACATTATGCTATTTTCCAGTAAGTTAATGCAATTTTATGAGGTAATTAAGATACACTTTAATGTAATTATTTGGTATATTCCCTAAGTCATAAGGCAAGTTTATTGAATTAGGTTAATGTAATTTTCTTTGTTAACATTTTGATTATTGACTGTAATTTTGAGAAAGGTACTTATCAATGCTTTTTGTTTTTATTACAGTCAATCGTTTCATCGTGTCATCGTCATGTTAGTATTTTGAAGAGGATAAATTTAATGTTGAGATTGATGAACATGAACTTGAGTGTGAGAAGGGAATAAATTAACACTGATGGAACGCATCTACAATTTTTTTTTTGTTGTGAATATGATATCTACAATGAATAAATAACAACATAAAAGGACAAGAGATTTAATCTATAAAAGATTTCACACAAAAAACCCCAGACATAGTTACACAACATGTCTTAATGTAAATTGATAAATAGTCAAAAGTACAAACATACAAGTTTTCTTAAATTAATTTGTCGCTTTAGACAAAAGAACACTATAAGTAAATATCTCTTAAAATTATCAGTTTATTTAATGTACGTTGTATATATAAGTGATAGTTTAGAGGTATTTGACAAACCCCAAAAAGAAAGTCAATTTTCAAAATACCTTGGTACCTTTTTCCCATAACTCCTCATCGTCATTTTATGTAACTTTTGAATAGTGTGGAACCATTGACGTGAAAAATAATTTGAATAATTTATTGAAGAAAATGTGAGAATTGTGTAGTGTGATACATGTGCTTGACTATTACGTTCTCAGAATTCTATTACCAGAATTCTTACAGATACAGTGATAGTAATTTAAATGTAAATTAAACAATTTGTTAATATGTTTTAAACGTATGTCAGCATGTATACATTGTATGTATCTGTGTCCTTTGCATATGTATGTCCTTTGCAAAAATGATTAAGGGGTAAATCGGATCTTCTTCAGCATGTTTGCCTCTCAATTTCAGGGACAATTCCTGTACAAGTTCACTGTGGTCAAGGCACTCTACGGAATAAAAGACAACCCTTCAGAAGACTAATTTGATTTAAATAAGATTGAAACGTACATGAATGTGTTATGAATTCTTTTTTTGACACAGCCGTGTAACGATTCATCGATACGATTCATATAGATACTATCATACAATTTCATATTCTACCTCTGAGAGAATGTGAATCAGGGTATATCGTCTCGTCATTAAGGCCACATTAAACAAGTATTTGTCACAAAGGTGACAAAATCCCCCGCCGAAAATTGATGTTAACAAAAAGCATAATGTATACATAGAAACACTTGTCTACACTTGTCATGCTACTAGATGTCATTAAGACCATAACCAAGCGACTGGTCCCTGGGTCTTCCAAATAAGAAGCCTTGTGCAAAAAAAGAAGAGAATAAAGAGAACAGTTCTTAACATATCAGCCTTATAAATGCATGTTGCCTTCCCTATAAGATGCTTTGCTTAAGTTATGAAGAGAATCTAGGGGTCGGTTCTAGAGATATTCTGCTGACAAGCCTTAAATGCAGATGTCAATGTTTAGATTTCAAAGCCTCACTGTGACCTTGAAAATAATGAGATGGTCACCAAAATCGACTGGGCCTGGAGCCTTCCCAATAAGATGCTTTGTGTCAATTATGAAGAGAACCCAGTGAATTGTTCCTGAGATAACCCGCTGACAAGCCTAAAATGCAGGTTTCAATATTAAATGTTTTCAAAGCCTCATGTTGAAATTTTCAAAGCCTCGCTGTGACCTTGAAAATAATGTGAAGGTCACCAAATCATCAACTCGGTCCGGCGCCTACCTAATAAGATGCAATATGTAAGTTATGAAGAGAATCCAGTGAATGGTTCTTGAAAGATCCTGCTGACAAGCCTAAAATACAGGTTTCAATGCTGAAATTTTCAAAGCCTCGCTGTGACCTTGACAATAATGTGAAGGTCACCAAAATCGACTGGGCCCGTCGCCTTCCCAATAAGATGCTTTGTGTAAATTATGAAGAGAATCCAGTGAATAATTCTTGAGATATCCCGCTGACAAGGGTACAATTTCAAAGTTTCGTTGTGACCTTGTAATAAAGGTCAAGGTCATGAAACTCTAAAGGGACCTTACTCTCATGGTGATGAAGTTATATACAAAAAATGAAAAGAATCCGGTCAATAGTTTTTTTAGTTATATACAATTTCATTCGTCAGACGTACGTACGGACGGACGGATACTGCCCAATAATATATCCCCCGCTTCGCGCTGAACGCGCGGTGGGGGATAAAAAGTCTAGTTGAATACCACTATGAGTGTGGTATTGTGTGGATTTACTTGTCTTGTAAATAAGCTGTTGATTCGGCCACTATTGCCTTACTTCTCGTTACAGTGTTCTAACTTCTAATCTAAAAGAGAATTTTTAAATAGCATAAGCTGTAGTTTACAACTTTGCGATATGTGACATGAATTAAACTATCTAAATATCATAACGAACCACACAAGGATTTCATAATATATAATGGATGTGTGTTACTCTTTATTTGAAAGCTATTGCTTGGAAATATAAATGGATGGAACGACGTTGTCGTAGACTAGGAATTTCACTTCATGATAAATGTTTGATTACAATGTACGACTACTAGCCTTGAACAAAATCACAATGCAGAACATCTAAAAACACATCACTGTAATTGGTTTATTTTGCAAATTTGTAAGTTCAAATTTGAAAGCATTTGTTAACATATTTTTCGTGAAAACAAACCCACCTGAATAAGTATTTTAAGTATTTAACTCAACAGGTTTTGTGGCATATTCTCATTTGTTATTTATAGGTACTGAAGTTTGTCGGTTAACTTTTATGTCACATTTGCAGCAGCATATTTGATATCATTTTATTTTATTTGTTTTTAAAATTCTACACGAGCGCAACAATAGATTATGTTGAACTTATTTCTTAATGGCCTTGTTGATTTAAAATCATTTATAAAATTAATCATGTGTTACCGAAAATGTTTTTTAATGAAATTAAAGCACTAGAACTTTTGTTTGGTTGGAGGGTGAATAAATAAAGCCGGAGAACATCGTAAAAATACAAATTATGATGTAGTTGTGGGTTCGTAATCAAAAGGAAATTGTTTTTATCCACCAAAATACGTTTTATTTAAACAGAAGATATGCTTATTCTTTTGCGTGTGTTGACATCATGTTTTCTCAATGGTTATATATCCAATATTAATTAACTAAATCCTGGCTAGTGTAAGGACGAACGTATTTTCCAATATATTTAGTTATCCAAGGTACAAAAATCAATTGATTACGAATCACAAAGCGTACATGCTGTATGACCTAATCGAGAGGATCATGCTAACTGATTGATATTATGTTCAAGAAATACTTCTATTATTTGATTTGTTATTTCGTACACAAATACACACATAATCATTAGTAAAAATGATAAAAAGGCAATAATGTGTTATCAACGAAATAAAACATCAATCATATCAGCAATGACAACTAAAATAGTGCTCACACAATTTATTTATATCGTTGAGCGTTTTATATCTTACTTGCAGTTCTGTTGCTGAATGGTTGTAGGATTTTGAATTTGAATTGAGCTAAAATAAGTTCGTGTTTTGTTTCACTATTATTTATTTCGAAAAGTTCACTTGGTTTTTGAAAAGCGGTATGCAGCCTCCAAAGGGAGATAACTCTGTTATGTTGCTTACTATGTTTTCGACTACTCGATATGTTTCACCCTCGACTCGACACTCGAGCATATAAATGGTATGTAATATATATATTATCCTACCACACTTCGAATATAAGTAATATTTCTTCTCTAGAATGCTATTTTAAAGGGATAAAGCATATTATCTATGTCAAACTTACAATACAATCGTAACATGTGAACCCCTGTTACTAAACAGGTTCGGGACACCCCCGAAAACAGGGTGTAAAAAGGACCCGACTAGACATCAAAAACATCGTTTTTCATGGCTGCGCTCTTCTATAAAACTGGCGAAAGTTGACCCATGTACGTTTTTATGCACGTGTGTACCCGTTGTCACTCAGTATGTATTAGACGTCTGGAATTCGCCGCTTTTTCTGCGCCTTGCCAAAAACAAACGTTGACAGACTCGCCATTTTGCGAGTCTTCTTTACTTCATAGCTTTACTAAATCAACAAGCTTACCAACAATTCACCAAGTTTGTGTCGTAATCATTCCTCTCGCCATTCCAATCGGAAGTACTTCTGATGGCGCCCTCTAACTGCCAGGAGGGGAGGTAACAGCTGGGTACCCCTCAAATTCGATTAAATCTACGACAGCCCAAATCGACCATATTTCGCAACTATCAATCAATAGTTGTGTAAGCTCAAATGTGTTTTTCTTTATATATTTATATCACAAAAGCGATCTTTATCTGTTGTTTAGAAGTTTATTCACAAACTAAAAAGTGATGATAAAAAATCAACACATAAATATATAGTCTGCTTGTGATTGCTCTTGATTATTGCAGTCAATCTACAATCTGTCTTCATTGTACAACCTTCGACTTGAATAAATGGAAGAATTAAGAAGAATCTGAATTGTCGTTTGTGAGTGAAAACCCTAGAACCAAACAATGGTCCTCATGGTATTTGGAGTCTATTCTAGCGTTTTATCAACTTTTGATAAATAAAATCATTCAACTAAAAAGTCTTATTTTAAACTGTGATTTGATCATAATTGTCATAACTCAATTGAACAAAAAGGCTTAATTTTCATGATCACAACCTGTGTAGTGTCTTCCATCAAACGTTTTACAGAATATTAGATTTAATTTATTTATTTTTTATTTTAATCAATGAATCTTAATGAATCATTTTGATTATAGATTTGAAGAATTACACAATGATTGAAAATTTGAAGGAAAAAAAACATGCATGACAACAATTTTTACACTGATGGAAGGCTTTGTGAAATCAACAGATTGAACGTGTAATTGAGTACCAGAAAAAATTATATTTATATTGACATTTTTTTTTTCATTCACAATGATTTCCTTGTGTTGGAAAGGATATAAAGCTACAAAATGTTATGTTAAAACCAAAGTAAAAAATAGTATAGATACAGAATATAAATATTGACACGCCCATGTTTGTATAAAAGTTCAAAGCAAATTTAAAGTTTCCTACTTTGACAGAGTTAATTAAAAAGAAGCCGTATTTCTACAGTTGGCGTCACGACAACTAATACAAAATAAAACCACAATCTGTTAATGACAACTAGACTATTCATTCTTGCTCGTTTTGTTTATGAAAACAATCTATCCTTTGTTCATATCGCTGGCAGAACTAGAAAAAAATCCATATTAGGCTTATATGTTCAATTTCTTTTAAAAACCTTTCTGATGACTTGATCGTTACGTACAAGATGCACAGCGCACATGTTCAGCAATTCTAGTCAAATAAAGAAAGCTACGCCGCACAGTGTTGTACAGAGTATACACTCCAAGCTCTTTGCATGCCTTTCTTGTTGTGTTTCGATGTCCTTATATATTTTTGATAAAAGGCAACCCCGTATTTGTATAAGGTATAAGAAGCTGTAAATACATGTAAAGTAAAGCTGTAAAGTTTATTATTTGTGAGGATGTGTTTCAGAACTCTTAAAATATTATTGTAATTTTCCTTTAAGTGTTACTGTACTTGAAGAACATTTAGAAAGTAGTCAGGAATTATTATTCCAAATGGAAATAGGTGGAGTAATAGATATACTCCATGTCAAGAAAAATAATTTCCACTGTTAAAATGATTGGTAAAGTATGCCAGGCTGTGTCAAAACCAAACCAGAGACGGAACAGAAAAAACATATATGGCAGTTTCTTTAAGTTTACATTTTGATCATCTGTAACCAGCTTTTAAAAAATAATAAATATTTGTTTTATGCTCAGATGAAAATGTGTCAGTAATTTCCCGCCAATTTGGCAACGTGTTAAACTGATGCCTGTAACCCCTGACACATGAATCCTGACTCTGTCACTCAAAAAATGGTTTTTAAAACGAAAACAGCAAATATTCATCATAATGTGAAAACTACTGGTTATGTTTCTTCGATAGTTATATCCACATGACAAGGAATAATATGAAAATTTATACAAATCATAATGTTGTACTATATTTTCAAAATCGGATTATTTCGTCAATAATCGTTTTTTCAGAATTTCAGTTTGTTCAGAGGTAAATTCTGTACCAGAAAAAATTGTGGTGTACGAATGTGACTTAATTCCAACAATCAAGAGCTTGTAACAAACGATATTCCTCAAAATGATAAATTTTCACATAATTTCTAGCTGTTAATATTTTCACTAAACGATATTTTTACAAATGACGTGTCAATCATCGTATATCAAATTTATATCAACGTTTAAGTAATCGATTTGCTTTCTTTGTCCTTAAAAAGAGTACTCAGGATTGTTGTTTTCATATATTTTTTAAGTCTTTGAGTCATGATGGATATAGTGACATCTCGTGACATCTCGAAAGATCGCGGTATGTAGGTTTATGAATGAATGATGTTCAGATCGAGAGATTTCGAGATCAACATCATTCTGTAAATTTTCCATGTAAAACTATAAACAAAATACATTTCTATAACTGACTGTAGTAGGGTTTACGAAAATTCATACTTGAATAGTTGCAATATGCATTTCAGAATTCTTACTGTGCCAGGGTACATATAAAAAAAATTTATTTACAAAAATCTCGTAGCCCAGATTTTCGAATCGTATCTATACATTAAATATGGAAAATTAAACTTAAAAAACCTAGCTTATCTTGTGTCTTAAGTGTAAATGTGTGGAATTCTTGACAAATTTATTGATGTTAAAATTGACATTGTTTTAGATAAATGTTGTAAAACTACAATGCAATTGCCTTGACTTGTTGAATTTCATTTAATTTCATATGACTTCTTATATGTAGAAAAAATACGACCACGCTGAAATACCGTTATGCCATCATTTGGTGCGAATTGTCCCATGTCATTCTTGAAACGAATCGATGCTCATATCGACTTTTTTACATATTTCAGAATATTTGCACTTTTAAAGAACAAGAACTGACAAGGAATTGAATCATATGTGTGAAAAACGTAAGTTAATAACGATGATTATTTTACTAGTGTTATTAAAATAGACCGTTTGATGTTTTCTTTTGCCAACAAAGTTTAATTTTCTCTAAGTTTTATGACTGAGTTCGTAACTTTAAAGGGTACTAGGATATTATTCTCTGAACAGAATGATATAACACTTGAGTACTTTTAAAGCACTTTGAAACGACCTCGACACTTTGAACAAGATAGGTAAATCCGTGCACCTGTACATAGTTTTCGTATTGAAAATACGTTCAATGTTTATAATTCGTCACCTCTGTATCCTTATAGTTTTTACCAAGAGAAAGCCAGTTGATTTGTGATTCAGAAAATATTAACTTTGTAAATATCTAATAATATTCGTCACGCACGTTTGCTGTTCGTATGTCAAAGGGTTAAATTTCAATAACGTGTCAATAAGTAATTTAAGTGTGTGCTCCATTTGCGGACCCCAGCAGGCACTAGCTTAATGGTGAAACATGGTCACTCATGGCCAACTTGGAAGTGACTTGTGAGACTAACCGTGGCCAATGCGTGAGAGGTTAATGAATTTTTCACACTTCTGTAAAATAATCAGGTGTCTTTGGTACAAAAGAGAATTCAATCGAAACATAAACATTTTCGCTCTAGACAACACTATTTACACAAAAAAGAAACTTAAGTTTAGCGATTCAACTTCTGCCTTTTATTATTAAAGTTTTAGTATTACAACATAAACAATCCATCAATAATTGCTACTTTCTCTTGTAGCATTGTAAAAGTATGTGAAAGTTCACGGAATGATGCAACAGGTGCATCCAATAAGACCCTTCTCAAAAGTCCTTATTATCTCCTCACTGGTTTTTGATATTATCATAATATCACAATCATATGTAAGTGCATATAGTATATTGTCTACGATGCATGGCGGTGCGTCAAAAACATTTGGTTTCGACCTGATAAATTCATGCTTAAAAGTTGTTAACAACATTCGATTGTATTTTTTACCTCTTTGATCAACAATGTACATCCAATCAGAAAATGGTTCAATAGCTACCTTATATCCTTTAAATTTGCTTTGCAAGTGCCCCTTATAATCATAGTTACGTATCCGGTTTTCTGAAGAAATATAGAGGCGTCTTCTCTTCATGTCAACTGCGATGCTATCTGGTTCCCAAAGCGAATCGGTAATAATTGTCACATGAGTCCCAAAAAGCGACATGCTATAATGAATAATTATTCTCTTCCGAGAAAACTCCCTAGTGAAAATAAAAACTCGGTCTTCAGCTACACCAATAACCCCCAAACAGTTCTCCTTTATGAACTGACGGTTGCTCCCATCCAATGCCACCATGTGAAGTTTACGTCCAAGGTCACAGTAGACAAGTGTCTTATATTTCGGAACATAGGCCGTTCCGTAAGCACCCTCAAAAAAAGGTAAGTGCATGTATTGAGAAATAGTCCTGTCTCTTGTGTCCATTTGTTTGATGTCACCTCGAGCTCTATTTTGTTTAAAGATTAAAATTTTAGACCCACTTGCTGCTTTGTTGTTTGGTGATCCTGTAAATTTATTGTAGATGCAGTTTTAGAGAAAGACTAGAAATCTTCAAAAAATGTAGTGTTCGAAATTAAAAATCAAAGGTAAACAAACGAAAACAAAAAGAAAACATGAAAAGTCTGATAAATCAAACATTCAAGAATTTGCAATAAACATAAAAGTACTTACTGACTCGACAAATGAACCCACGTGTTTTGCTTTGAAATATCATGGCCATGGATTGACACCTTTTTCCACTTAGACTGTCCAGTTTCTCTTGGTTCTGAAAATACAGTTTGATTTAAAGGGTCAGTAGCACGTTTTTAGGGGGAATATAAGGTGATGTCAGGTAAGTAAAAATTAAGGGATCCAATTTAAAGAAAATGTATTTAAACTAAATGAAGCAGTAATAAATCAAATATATAATGTAAAGTTCGGCCATGCGATTCCTTTTTCTACACAAAATGAATTAAAGGTGTTCACACAAAAATGGCCGCCAATGGATTTTCTGTGAATCCTTATAATTTGTTCTCTGACTATGGATGATTGGCTTGTGTAATGAGATTTTTAACACTATCAAAGAAATACATTTAGCATTAACATTCAATTATCAGGGGAAAATTGAAAATATAAAATTTGAAAAAAAAACGTGATACTGCCCCTTTAAGTGACAATAGCATATACATGTACACATCTGGACCTTGATTTTCGAAGCTCTCTTAGTGCTAAGATTGTCGTAAGTACCATACATTAACATTGGCCTACGACTATCTTAGCACTAAGAGAGCTTCGACAATCTAAGTCCTGGTCTCGCCCTGGGATCCCGAGTTGGAATGTAACATTTGGGCAGCTCCAGGTGGAATAGCTCACTGGATCGTTGAAGCATACAGACCACCACATTTGGCGTTAAGTGACATATAATACTCAGCTGGTCTTGTGAGGGAGTTTAGATTTAACGTCAATGAATTATTAAACGTGTATTTTGACATCCAAAAGAGAGAATAGATCAGGGAGAAAAGGATCAAAAAGAATGATAGACACAGAAAGGCATAGTGAGGGAAAGAAAGCAGATTAAGAACTAAACAAATTAGGTCTGGATGTTATGTTTCGGCCTATCCAACAGGATGACTCCCCCAGGAGCAATTAAGCTCTAGCTGGTGTAGCTCTAATGAATATTGAATCACACAAACCAACACACAGGGATAAGTGATTGAGGAGTGGTGATCCTAGTCCCGTGACTTTTGTTACTCATTCAGATAATAATGCTCCTACGGTATATCATCATCCATAAGTGAATTATAAGAAGTGCCATATTTTTCATGGATGCACTTTTCATTTTTGCTTAGGAATGAGTGGTACAAAATTTTGATATATCCTAAATTAATCAATTTGACTTATTTAAAGCATGCTGTTCAATTCAAAAGAGATTAATTAGTACATAAATTATCATAAGGATAACATATGAATTATCTACAAAACTCTTGCAATTATTTTTTCCTCTCACATTCGTTCCAAACAATCAGTAATTCTAACTCATTTTGTGTTACATAGGACCTACGTATTTGGGGTGTTTTCTTGAAGATGCTGTATCATACTTGCAAGCGGTTCAGGATGAAACTTAGCTATTGAGAAATGAAATGTATCACTTTGTAGAAAAATGTTTCGTCGAAATTTTGATATCATATTTAGATTGTTTAATCAACAATAACATACTTATTTCGACGCTTCAAGCACAGTACCCCTCGTAGAAAGGGCATGTCATTTAACGAACCCGCTTTTGGTGACGTAATCATTATGCTTGTAGGATTTACACCGTGTCTCAACTACCGTAATTGCGATCGATGGGTATCAACTTTGACAGCAACGAATACCTAATTCGGAGAAAAAGAATACAAAATCTAGTTGAGCGCGACAAAGACGGTTTTCACGCGTACATTTAGAAGCCGGAAGTTGTGAAATGGCCACACTTGATTCGCCCTTATGTCGACTGCCGTTTCGGTATTTTTTGGTAAATTATCTCCTATTTGATGAATTTTGGTCCGATTTTCTCAAGGTTGGTCGCTAATTTTTTCTAAAAATACAACGTATACATTAAAAATACTTTTAACAATATTGCAAGTATGATATAGCATCTTTAATAATCTACAATAGCACATGTCAATGCTCATTTGTTTTGGATATTTGTAATTAATCTGAAGACAGACAATTATGAACACTGCTGGAAAATGTAAACAAGCTACCCAGCTGCTTGGCTTATGATGTTTAAAATCAGAATGAATTTGGTTCTTTTGAAAAAAATATATTATTAATAAAAATTATTCATTTCCTTGTACAATCTATGTTTCTATAAATAATGTAAATTTTGGTCTAGTTTGTAAAGTATGTTTTAATTCTTATTATAATCGATTAGTCATTTTTAAATATTGACATATCATGTTGATTTAATCAATTAAGTACTCTTAATCAAAATATTTAATGACGAAGTATTTAATGATGAAAGATTTAATTTAGAAACGATAAAAAAGAGAGTTTATTTAATGGTTTACTGTTTAAAATAATCATAATTAACGAGTCATATTTAATAAAGTTTTTTAAAATTTTAGTTTATTAAAATTTTAGAATCTTTGAGTGGAAAATACAAAAAAATTGTCACATGAAGCGCACAACAGTATGTTTTTACTCTTATCCTAACTTACATGATCCATGATGGTAAAGTTTCTTAGCAGGATAGTATATATCTCAATTCTACATTTTACAGTTTTGAATATTCCTTCACTTCTTAATATGTCGTCAATCGTTTTATGCATTTATCCTACCAGTATCGAGCCACTATTGCTACAAGCGGTCAAAGGGTAAAGCTTATAGCTGTAAGGAGTTAACACAGATTTTGCTTTTTACTCTATACTTTTATATACTTTGTTATTCAACTACGGAAAAATGAATTGAAAATGAGATGTTATACCCTCTGAAAATTATGCGTTTAAAGATGATATATATTGTGGACTATATGATGATTTAATTTACCCAAAAAATGAAACCGCCCCTTTGATGAACCAAGAAAAAAAGCAACGGTACCTTTCTAATGGTGAAGACTTTGAAAGCAGCATTTGGTGTCTGCTCTGTTGTATTTTCAATTATTAAGCCACAAGAAAGGTGTGTTGAATTGTATAGAAACCTGCCACAGCCAACTGTTCGAAGACAAAGTCGCTCACACATTTCTATCCCCGAGGGCGAAACGTATTTGGAATCCTCGGCTACACTTATGAATATAACACTTGTTAACAAACAGAGGAGACTTAAAGTACGATGTCGATCCATCCTTGGTCCGTTCGAGAAAGATGTAATCTTTCAAATGTTACTAAACAACATAAATATGAGCCTCTTCTTCAATCAAATACCTGTTTCTGAATGCTCATATTCACCAGAACGACTAATTAATCATTTACTCACTTACAATTGCAAGTGACAACGCAAAGACGTTTTCAAATCTTTATATATTGATCTAAAAGGGGGCGGTACTAAAGATGTGTAAAAAGTGAACAAGTATATTTTACGTTTTCTTTGTATTCTTATTCGTTTGCTACCATTTCAACTCATTTTGGGAAAATTCTTGTTGAAAATACAGACAAAAAACAAAAGGCCATTGGTTGATTGCTAAGAATAAGGACGTTGAGACTTGTGATACCGAATAAGAATGTTCATGTTCGTTGATCTAGATATTGTGCACTTACATTCATAGCCGCTAGGGAACTCGTAGGAATTCCATCTCGCAAATATCGTTGTCGAAATGAATCGCGTCAAATGCTGCTGTCTCTTACCAACTTTGTCTTCTGAACAGATTTCTATTTGCCTTTTCACTAAAGGATTGTAGTTCTATTTCTTTTCTAATAAAAAAAAATTTAAATGTAATATTCAATGCATTGATCAGACATCATCATCATTAACGAAGAAGTAAGGGAAAATTGAATACACACGTATCGGTGAAGTCACTGGGGTCGTTTTTGATAAGGTAGTTTTAAGAGGATTGTGTAGTTCAAATCATAATACGGAACATTGTCGTTTATTTTTAAAAATCTGGTTTTGGTGACAAGATATATTTGAATGATTTTTCCCACCGAACTATATAATTCACTCTTTTTATCTCTCATTTGAAAAGGGGGATGCTTTTTCGTCCATATCACACGTTAAAGTGATTCTCTCAATATATGTAATCACTGTGTATAACCGTACACCGGAACTAGCGAGGTGTACGGCGGAGAAATTTTGCTAGCGAGGAGCGTGATCGCAAACGGGATCACTTAAAAAGCAATCAACGCCGTTTCATCAACTTTTTCTATGTTATTATCATGTCAATAGCTTAAGAAGACATAACTTTTTAATGTCATATCCTGTTCATAGTCAGAGATAGCAAATATGTTACTAACAACGGCATTACTCGCAACTGCCATTGTTACTGTCCCTTGGATACAGAATGACAAGCACATACATTTTACTAAATATGTGTACTAAAATTACCACATGATGTTGATTAATTGAAAGTTATGAAGTAAAATATTACCAAACTTTCGATTTCGGCTCCTCGCTAGCAACATTTCTCCGCCGTACACCTCGCTAGTTCCGGTGTACGGTTATACACAGTGGTAAAAGGTGTAAAAAAAAATCTTGGTGTAGGAGTAAGATCTGTGTGTTATTACACTAACTCAGGCTAATGACAGGTCGATCATGCTGATTTGTCAATGAAGTTTCATTTTCTGAATGCAGCATCTAGCTGTTTTGTCATGTTGCTTGCGATCTAGGCTATAACTAAGGCCATTTGCAAACTGCTTCCACTGACGGAATTGAACTCTTCACATACTTATGTCTAGAACTGATGGGAAACCCTTACCTAGCCTAGTTTTTATTTTCAAGCGTCAACTTCATTTCAGCTTCAGCTTCGCAACAGTTTTTTTTTTTAATTCCACATTTATTTTTGCACATATACATACATAGATATAGGTGCAGTTATCACCCTCATGGAGACGTTTTCTCAATGTCAGTTTCTACCGGTGCACAAGAATTTGCATTGCTGATGATTGGTAATAAATATTTGTTGACAAATTTCTAAGATAATAACAAAAACACGATTGTTTAGAAATATTTAATTATACATATTGATTTAAGCCTTGAAACGAACATGAGCGTGCATGGGTATTGAACATTATTTTCTCGATCCAACCAAGTCACCAGCTGGTGTTGGTATTGATAAATTTTACTTGTTTAATATTACACTCAGGGGCAAAAGAAACGATACCATATAAAATACATGATAGGTCAAGCTACGAGTGATAGTTACGGCTGAAACTGGGTTTATTTGTTTCTTCAAGAACTGACCTAATTTTTTAATTTCGAAGCTACATCTGCTAACGCTTTTGAAATATTGTTGAAATACAGGCCTTTCAAAAAACACCGTTTTAAAATCTCCTTAACTAGAGGAGATAGGAAAGAGAAAATGACCATTTTTCTTGTTTTTAAACCAACATACAGGTAAATGCGTGAACAAATTAACTTCCACCCAGGTTTTTTATATTGATATCATCTTATATTTATAAGAATGTTACATTTCATAATTTTTGTATTCCAATTTAAAAGATTATGACCAGAAATAACATTGAAAAAGCTGTTTTCTGACCCCTCGTGTATTTGAACAGTCACAGAGTTATAAATATCATACTTATATGTTTGAAATTCTTAGTACTTCTTCACAACTAATTTGTCTGTCACAAGGGTTCGTAGTCGCATTTCATTTACAACAGAATTTTGTTCTGTACTCTTTTGGAAAGTTGGTATCGTTTCTTTTGCCCCTGAGTGTATACAAGTAATCAATTCTTTCTCCACAGTGTAGCTTTCACTGCTTTTCAATAGAGCTGCTTCAAAATGAAATCCAAAAGATGTGAAAGTCAACATTGTAGATGTATCAATCGCCTCTCTAATGTTTGTCGCAGATTAGGCACACGAACAATATTGGATTAGGGTAAAAGGCTGATTTAATGTAAATTTAAACTAAATCCAGCAGCAATGACAAGGGATCATCGATTGCCCATTTGTTTGATAACCAGTTTCAAACCATATTCTGGGATTGTCTGGTCACTTGTGCAGAATTTCAAAGCTTGGCAGGAGACAATAGACAGATAGAAATTTTTTTAAATTTCTATTTTCTTAATTCTCAATTTAAAAGTTCCATATCGACTCCTTGAGAACATAATCGGCCTCAATATATTGACCTAGCGCAAAGGCAGAAATTTGACTTATTCCTTAAACTATTGATTACTTATGAAGGAATATACCGAGACAAATAAAATATACTGTTTTCGAAATTTTGACCCAGGTCCCTTTGAACAATGTCCTGCCAAAATTCTTACGGTTATGTGTTTGGTATGACATAAGAATATGTTAACACAAACAATCTTAACATATGTCGTTGAGTTTCAGTTAATCCAGTTCGTTTTTTGTAATGGAGATGCCTGAAAGATATTCCAAATTACATTATATTTGCACTAGAATACGCAGGTAAGTGACAAAACTTAAGATACGTAGCTGTATACACTTTCTAATCATATTGACAATAGGCTCACATAATAAGGCAACTGAATCATGACATCGACATCGAAGACAACAAGAAAAGCCTTTAAAAAGGCATGCTTGGTGCCACATAGGCAGATGAAGGAGATTGTGATTTGTCGAACAATTTGGGTGATAATATGTATACAACACTGGATAACAGCAGTAATATTAACACGAGTATTACTCAAAGTTAATTTCACAAAATTCATTTCTATCAACACGAATTGCTGAAAGTTATGAATATTTTTTACATTCATCAACGATTGTTGGTATATTTCAAATCAAAACACACAAGGGTGATATTCTATTTATCATTCAAATTCACTCTTTTTGAGATCTCAGAGAAAAAATGTAAATCTCTGAACACAACAACACAAGATTTTCAAGACAGTGATGTGACAGTGACAGTTTATGATGTTATGACATTGTGGTGTTGTTACTTGAAGTAAAGGCACTGCATGGGTTGCCATGTAGCGTTGACAATGACAGGAAATTGTGCAAAACGTACTGCCAAAACCATATCTCCTTGTCATGCTGGTTAATTATTAATATAGTATTACAGATACTATAAACAAAATACTTTCCGATGATCTGACGGGATTTCAACCCAGCTCCGCTGAGCCCAATTTACGTCCTTGGCTGAGCTAAGCCGCGGCCTTATAGTAACCGTATGGAGCCAGCAATGTAGGTCATATTCTAAATATAGCACGAGTCAATTTCAGTAGCTCTGATAATAAATACATGTTTTCAACGTAAACATTTAGTGACATCGTTAAGTATGACTTGTCACGTGGTCGTAAGTGATCTACCTATTAGTAAACATAAGTCTTTTTTCGATGTCACCATCGTTCTTACACAAACATTACTTTTAAATCGCCAGGCGAGCCCAGCGTGAAATTAAATCGCGTGGGTTATAAAAAAGTGGATTCTGCGATTATTGAATGCGAAATAATGCTCTTATCTGGAACAAATGCAGACTCTTCATCAAATGAAGATGTTTTTGATTGAGTCTGTTAACATTTATCAGCATCTTTAATAGAAAATATTGTTTCTCTGTTAATATGACATTTAAAGCGAAATCATATTCCACAGTTTAATGTGCCAAATATTTTGTATTACCCACATGGTGACGTAATGCATTTTTTGCTACAGCTCTGTTCATTGGTCTTTTGATTTGGATACAACACATGTGATTGGCGCGGCTTCCCTTTGAAAATATCAAGAGTAATATAGAGAGAATTCAGAAAAGTTTTAGGAGAATCAAATCATAATACTTGGTGCCCTTTGGGGCACCAAGCAATAAGCAAGCTTTACATGCACGAATTGTTTTAATTTGCTAACATTCGGCAGGGTGATTCATCAGGCCCCTTGCTCTTTACAAGACCTCTCAAAAATTCTCGCAGCAAGAATGGTTGCAGAAGACCTCTTGGTTTCAACGCCTTCATAGTGACATGGTACAAAGAAGGCTGGTAACTACTACCTACCCATTATCTCCCCACAGATGCAGCTCAGTCATACCTCAGTTAGCCTCTGTTATATTACGGCAGGATCCCAGGGTTCCGGCAGATTGCTCTAGCGGCAACAAACTTGTAACTCACTATATCTCCGTTAGTTGCAGCCAATGACTTGGAGAATTCTGAACGGTCGTATCGTGACATGGAAAATATCATGCCTTTATGTTTATTTTTCATTAACAGTGTGAGAGGGAAATATTTGAAAAATCAAATATGGATTGGGTTTTACATAAGATAGAAACTGTTTTATTATTGTGTCCGTCCGTCCGTCCGTATACTTTGTGGAATTTCGACTTCTTCTCCAGAACAATAAGGCCTAGAAAGCTTAAACTTGGTGTACAGACTCCTTGGCTAGTGAGGATTATAAATTGTAGCTTTGGTGGTCCTGTGGCCCCTTATAAGGGCCACAGGGACCACGCCCTTAAAACCTATTTTCATCTTCTTCTCCAGAACCATTAGGCTTAGAAAGCTGAAACTTTGTGTACAGACTCCTTGACTAGTGAGGATTATAAATGGTAGCTTTGGTGGCCCTGTGGTCACTAATAAGGCCCACGGGGGCCACACCCAAAAAAACTATGTTCATCTTCTTCTACTCAAGCGTAAGGTCTAGAAAGCTGAAACCTTGTGTACATACTCCTTAACTAGTGAGGAATATAATTGATAGCTCTGGTGACCCTTTGGTCCCTAATAAGGGTCACACCCTTAAAACATATTTTCATCTTTTTTTCAAGAAGCATCAGGCTTAGAAAGCTGAAATTTTGTGTACAGACTCCTAATTTAGGATTCTAAATTGTATGTCAATGTTAAATATTTGGCTGTGAAGTTGGCTGGTGGCCTGTTTACGGAAGAAATCACAATAAACCAGTAGTATACGGGAGAACCAGTATGTTTTATCCTAACAAACGTGCCACTGCTTCGAAAGAAGACAATAAAAATATAACACAAGGTTGTCAGACGATGACTGTTTTATTATAAAAAACTGTATCTATGGTTACTTGAAGTAGAGTGAATATGTTTCTTGGCAGTGCTATTATGTTACAATGTAAGGATGATAACCCTTCTGTGCGCATGCGCCTTTTGATTGACCGGAAGAGTATTCCTCTGGAACAGACAAAGCATTAGTTAGTCCTAACACAAAGCAATGATTATGTTTTTATCTTCATTTTGGCTATTAACTGTTTTTGGAAAGTTTCAAACAACAACAACAAATCAACGCTCTAATTAAAATCGACCTTTTTGACATAATAAGATATTGATTCTACCGGTTCCAGATTCGTCTTATCGAGGTTCCCATTAACAACGGTCTGACAACAATTCGAATAGTTGCTTGTTCTGACCTTCGTTAGGTAGTTCTGAGTACTTATTCGCATCTCCCATTGACATATAAACATTGATCTTGATGATGTGACAAAAAGATATGCAATACTCTGCTTCACGTGGTTATGTACCTCGTCGTGCGCTTGGTAACTATTCTGTATATCCATTTGGGGTGACTGTGTTAAAGCATGTCAATAATTATCAACACTGTTGTACCTTGTGACTCTCAGGTCTATTGTTTCTTAACAAACCTATCACGCCATGTTATATGACACATTGGATGGAGAGAAAAATTATGAGGGTTTTCTATCAATATTGTTAGAAAAGTTGAAAATACGTTTCTACGGTCCCATAAAGACCTACATAAGGCATGTGATCAAAGGTTTTTCTCAGGACTTGAGGTAATAGGTCTTTTAAAGGGGCAGTAGCACTTTTTTTTGACAATTTTATATTTTATATATTTCCCTGATAATTGTAAGTTAATGCTAAATGTAATATTTTTACAGTGTCAAAAATCTCATTACACACGCCAACCATCCATAGTCAGAGGACAAAGTATGAAGATTCACTTAAAATCCATTGGCGGACATTTTGTGTGACAGTGTGAGCACCTTAAACTCCTTTTGTGTAAGAAAAAGGAATAGCATGGCTAAACTTTACGTTATATATTTGAATTATTACAGCTCCATTTAGTTTAATACATTGTCTTTCAATTGGAACAATAAATTTTCCTTTTCCTGACCTCACCTTATATTCCCCCTAAAAACGTGTTACTGCCCCTTTAAGACCGGTAACTTAGAAGTGTAGCAAAATAATGAATGTTATTTTAAACGAGATTTTTTTTAAATGATTAATATTTGATGACAATCATCTTTGCAATACCTTTTGCTAATGATATACAACCACAGGCCCCCGGGTCATTGAGCAATCGTCCCTTTTAAACTTTAAAAAAAAAAAAAAAATTTAGATGACCCCCAGATTTGACAGCCTTCGTAGAGACATAATAATTAACATTATACATGTATCTATGAAGGCTGTCAAATCTTCAAGTGAATCTTCATACTTTGTCTCATTTTTTTTTTTTCAAAGTTTAAAAGGGATGATTGCTCAATGACCCGGGGGCCTGTGCATACAACCGCATTAGTTGTCAAGTGTATCTCCGTCGGCCTAAGGTCGTGTACCATATTCGATGATTGAATATCGAGAACTGCATTGTTTATCAGTAAAATGTTGGAAATATATGTTAAATGTATAAACGACAATTTCAAGTTTCTTTATCTTTAAACAAGTCATTCATGCACATGGAATATGGAGAATGCATGAATTTCTGAATCGTGGATTCGTGAAATAACCAACTAGCCCCTTCCTTGATTACTTTCACGAATCAACTCCACCTCATGCATTCTCCATTACTGAACTCAACCCGTGAAAATAATATTATTGTTCATTAATACTCAAAGCATAATAATATAGTTCCATATAGAGGCTTGTTTGGTAGATGGGTAACGTCCCCTTACATCCCACCCAAATACTTACTTCTTTTTGTTTTCCGGATTAAGTGTATCCCTCTCGTGTTTTATTGCATAATACCGACCGAGTTTTGGTGAATTTCGTTTAAGTCGCATACCAACTTGTTTTAAACTGAAAAGAAAAAAGGTATTTCAGTAACATGTTTGGGTCTTTCATATGCTTGTTTCGTAATGTCGAACAGTAAAATTAAGATGTTTTCTCAACAAAAAAGGAGAACTTACAAAGTAACCGTGTCAAAACATTATCAAAATCCCTCCTTTTTATAAACCCTTATAATCTCAACTTCCATTTATGTGAACATTAGTACTACATTTTTAACATAGCTATTCAATTTTGCTGTTCGGAATATTTTTTAGACAATATTCCTTATATCCTTTTAAACATTCTTATTTCATCTTGTATGTTATTGATTCGAAAAGACGCGAGATATTATTACATTATGCAAATTATTTAAAAACATTATTTTGGGTTTAAATTTAGGAAGGTAACACATTATATGTAGAGCTCATTTGGAATTATTTTACGAACGTTTCCTTCAGTATCTAACTATTCATACATAATATATAATATCAGAAAGTAAGTTTAACAATCATTCGCATTTTGCGGCAATATTCTTATAATTTTCATCATACATGTACCTTCATCCAAGAAAAACAATACAACTGTACTTCAATGATCCATATTCAAAGTGTATTGAAGTTCAATATTTTATAAAAAGTATTTCTACTGAATTCAATGGGGTATTTTTTGCAAAATTTTGCGACCAACCTACATGCAGAGAAAATCGGAGACAATTTATCAAAATGACCGAAACGACAGCCGACGTGAAGACGAATCAAGTGTGGACAATTTGCGTTTCCTTAAAGATGCTGTATTATCCTTGCAATAATTTTAAAAGTATTTTTAATGTATTCGTTGTAATTTTAGAAAAAGTTAGCGACCAACCTAGGGAAAATCGGACCAAAATTCATTAAATATGAGATAATTTACCAAAATTACGGAAACGGCAGCCAACATAAAGGCATGTGGCCATCTCACAACTTCCGGTCTCTTTATATACGCTTAAAAGCCGTTTTTGTCGCGCACGACTAGATTTTCTTCTCTTTTTCTCCGAATCCGGTACTCGTTGCCGCTCAAGTTGATAGCCATCGGACGCAACTGCGGCAACTGAGACGCAATTTAATCCTACGCATTAAATGATGACCTAAAAAACGAATAAACTTTTATTATTGTAAATATGATACCAAACTTTCGACAAAAGATTTTTCAACCGAGAGATAAATTATATTTGTTTTCTCAATAGCTAAATTTCACCACCAACGGAAAGGCAGTATGACGATGCCGGTTTACACTGTCACACAGTTTCCACTAAAAAATGCCATTGCGCTTTCCGCTATATGTCGCGTTTATGCACCTTAATTAATTTTTTAATCAAATAATACATTTGAAAGCCTTTGAAATAGAAGCCTTTAAAGATCAATTTAGATTGTTTAAAAATGTGAGTCCATCATAAAGAGACATTTTATTTTGTATTGCCGAGCGAGAGCGAGGTACATTCATAAATGCACGAATTTCGTACGAGCCATAGGAAAGACTTCTGAAGATAAAATTTCGTAAATACCTACACTTTTCCGTTTTATGACTTGATAATCATTGGATGGCTTACATAGCCAATAAAATCAATTTGGATTGTTTTAAAATGTGAGTTCAACAGAAAGACACATTGATGTTATTACCCGAGCGAGAGCGAGGGTTATTCATCAAGTTGCACGAGTTTCGTAAAAGTCATAGGAAACACTTCCGAGGATAATAATTTCTTTGTAACTGTTACTATTCCATTTAATCATCTAAGAGATTTAAGGACTTCTGTATTTTCATCTTTTTTAGAAATAAATCGCAATACTGATAGAATCGCTAATAAGTAAATTATTACCCTCGGAGGGGTGCCATATAACTTTTCCGAAGTCATATGCCACACTTTCTCGGGTAATGATCTCTATTAACGATAACAATTGCAGTGACATATTTACATGTATATTAATTTCCTATTTGCAAGTGCGTACACCCCTTTGTCCATCTAATAACAACCATGTGAACAAAAGGTGAAACTTTACACCAATAACTGTATTGAATTTATAGAGACCTTTCACCGTCTACTTGAATAAAGATATAACAATAAGCCGCATGCTTGGCATAGTTTAAAAGAAACGATTTAGTCAAGTGCTTTTATACGAGAAACAGGCTACTGAATTAAAAATATTAAATTAATTTGATGTAATGTATTTTGCTTTGAATTCAGGAAAGAAAAAGTAACCCACCGTATTTCAAAGTCATCATCTTCACCGCCCCAACCGAAGTACCAGTTAGAAAAGCCGTTCATCCTTCTGAACTGACTCGGCGTAATAGCGACGTTTCCCCCGCTATAAGACGGATATGGTAGTCTGGAATAAATATGAACAGTACAATAATTTGGGGACTTTATTCTTTTAAAAAGTAGGATTTTTCAGAAGTTTTTAAAAGTATATTCAGCTACTCAAAATAATATCAAAGTAGTAGATTTACTACTAAAATGAATCTCGGGAATATTTGTGTAGTGTCCTTAGAATACGTTTATTAATTATTAATTTTATTCAAATGAACACAAACTTAAAGGTGCTGTAGCACGATTTTTGAAAAAAAACATTATTTAAAATTTCACACTGATATTTATAATATTTTGTCAAAAATCTCATATCAAAAACAAATCAGCCATACTCAGAGACATTCTCTCCCCACAGAGGCAACTCAGTCATACCTGAATTAGCCTCTGTTCTATTACGGCTATCATACGGGATAGAAAGGTAGAAATCTGATTGGAGGCAATCGAAGTTAGTTGTGCAATCAGCGACGCCGTTTCAAAAGTGGTCATTCGCAAAAGTTCGGCTATTCCCGTGTGGATCTGCATCAAAGGGAGATAACTCTTTCTTCTACAAAACAATCACTTTTTAGCTTCGCATTGGTTTTTATTTGGTGAATTATTAAAATAAAATTAATCATAAAACGAAGAACAATTTACACAATTATAAAACAATATGTTTCTAATGAAAAACCCTATACATATCTGATTTTGAAATAGTTTCCCTCTCTGAGACTCACACTGTTAATGAAAAAGAAACCTAAAGACATGATTCTTTTAAAAGTCACTGAGCGACCGTTGAGTATTCCCGAAGTCGGCGACATCCAAAAGGTGTTTTCATTGGCTGCAAATAAGGGAGATATCTCAAGTTACAACTTTTTGCCGCTAGGGCGATCTGCCGGAATCCCCGGATTTTGGCGTAATGGAACAGAGGCTTACTGGGGTATGACTGAGTTGCCTCTGTGGGGAGAGAATGACTCAGAGAACAAAGTTAAAAGATTCACATAAAGTCCATTGGCGGCCATATTTGTGTGAACACCTTTAATTCATTTTGTGTTACATTATTTATTTCATTTATTACTGCTTCATTTAGTTTAAATAGGAACCATTTATTTTAATTTTCCTGACATCACCTTATACTACCAAAAAACGTGCTACTGTCTGTCCCTTAAGGTTAAACACTATCTTAATGACACATTAGAATAGCTTTCCGAAAACGATGTAGTTTCTGTATTAAATTTTACTTTGAGAGCATAACGAGGGTAATAAAATGTAATGACTTGAAAATAAATCCATATGACAAGAACACCAGCAAACGCCGAAGCTTAAGGTTCGAAATATAATTTGCGGGTGTTGAACAGCATATACATTTTAGTAAAATGTAAGTTTTACAAACTATTTATCTTCTAAATCGGACAATGTCATATGGTTCAGGCTAAGAAAGGATACATCTTATCTTAGGTGATTTTATCGCTTTGGAATCGATATCCCTGGAAGTTTGATAAAGACATTTTCCTAAAGAAATGTGATTACAGATTAGAATTCCAAAATCAATCAAATTTTCAACAAAAAATATTTCAAGTTAAAAAATCAGTACCCATGTGTCCTTGTATCAAATAATTAGTTTCCTTTTGAGGTGCAAACTCTTAGAATTGTTGCAAAGTAGACAACGTCAGTGTTCATAAATATGTTATTAAACTGTATTTGAAGAATAGATAGAACATGCGATAAGTTGGAACGTATCAAGCCAAATATAATATGAAACCTATACTGTATGTCAGGTAAAGCTGAATTTGATCATGATATCATGTTTCGTTTAAAGCGTCATGTATGTTTAATGGGCGATGCTTGTATAAACTTGATAATGTTAACTTATACATGTACCTTGTTTATATGGCGACCTTTGCACTACGTGATATTGCATTTGTACACACGTGAGTGAAATTTAACCTCCTTAGCGTTGCTGATTCGATTCGGCTTTGGCAAAGGGATTTCCATATAAATAAATCATAAACTTCCTTAAGCAAATAGCTATATATCTGCTTTCTATTTGACGATACCTTTAAATGATAATAAGTATTTGCTGATGTCTATCGATATTGGTTTGACATATCGCCAGGATTTGTCTAAAATGTGTATATGTCTACCTGAGTATCTCAATTCGTAAGAACGTGTGCTAGATAAACCAACTTTAAGGGGCAGTAGCACGTTTTTAGCGAGAATATAAGGTGATTTTCGGAAAATGAAAATAAATGGTTCCAATCGAAAGACAATATATTTAAACTAAATGAAGCAGTAACTGATCAAATATATAATGTATACTCAGCCATTCGATTCCTTTTCATTTAGAAATGGATTAAAGGTGTACACACAAAAATGGCTACCAATGGACTTTATGTGCATCTTTGCAATTTGTTCTCTGACTATGGATGATTGACACTTTCAAAATCATACATTTAGCATCACTGTACAATTATCAGTAAAAAGAATGAAAATATAAAATTTTCAAAAAACGTGCTACAGCAGATGACTATGCTTTTCTCAGATACATATTCTCGACCACGCCTTTTCTTAGTACGACGAATTATTCTTAGAAAATTATCAAAAACTACCTTTACTCACGGGTAATACACATTTGCACCAGCCGAAGACTAGGTGCTAATTTATTTCGGGGTAGTATAGAATTGCACACGGTAATACAATTTGCATACATTGTATGCGCAAATGCGTTCATACAGCGAAATTTTCTCACATGAGCAAATTTGCATATATGCTACGATTTACCCATCCTATCTATTCCATAGTAAAGATACTTAACATGTTTGCTGACACATTATTGATAAAAATATTGGTAGTAGTCAATCAAATTTGATTACAACTATCAATGATTACTAATAAAAAAAAAATTAATGTTGCTGTCATGGGTGTTTTTAAACATAGATCGTGAGAGTTTGTTGTGCATAAAACGGGAAAATATTATTGAAATGGCAGAATGTGTAAATTTGATTATATGTTCAGCTTATAACTAAGAAAAAATTGGTGAAACCTTCCTATTGCGGTTTTTAGTAATTTCATTCATAAGTCGACTTAAGGTATTGTCAACAAGTTCCATTTTTTCCATTGGTTCCATGCAGAAATTTGAATTGGTAATTATGTATTTTCACATATTTTGAAGGTTAAGATCAGATGCAATTCAAAATTAGTTTCATATTTTAAATTTTCCAATCTCTGGCAAATAGAAGTTTGAATGTTGTCAGTGCCTTAACTTACTTGTAACCATATTTGCCGTTTGCTGTTGACACGTGGAAAGGGTTTTCATGGCAACGGTAAAGATTTGTTGTTACTTCCGGTATAA
The DNA here is from genome assembly GCA_916613615.1 of Steromphala cineraria. Lineage (NCBI taxonomy): Eukaryota > Metazoa > Mollusca > Gastropoda > Trochida > Trochidae > Steromphala > Steromphala cineraria. The sequence goes on from OU744730.1 coordinate 13,752,618, forward strand.
GGTCGACGTCATGGATCATGATGCAAGTGAACTGATCACGTGACATTGCTTCCCGGAAACCGGCGTTAATCAATAATCCACGGTTGAATATTCCTTCACCTGTCTGCAATGTAATGTGATTGGATGAAATTACAACTTTTGGCTCTGTAGCTCAACAAGGTGTACGAAAAATAACCATTAAGATAGTTAGCACAGTTATTAGAGATCTAGTAGATTAACAATTTAAATTTAAGTTTCAACATTGGCAAGAGTCTTGGTCAAATACATAATCTTTCTTTGACGTTTTCCAAATTTTCTTACGAGGCGAAAAACAACTTTTCAGCTTTCTAGGTATTTACCTCTGTGACAAGAAAATAAAAAAAGATTTTATGGAAGTGGAAATTGTAAAGCTTAATTGGGATCACAGATTCACCACCTTCGCAAAATGTTATGTATGTTTGCTAAGAGTCTGTAATCAATATTTATGCTCTCTCGTATACAGATGAAAAAGGAGTTTAGCGTCCTGGACAGAAGCAACAAATCTTTAATACCGTTAGGACGGTTTACATTGGGATTTCAACTATAAAGGATCAACGGTTCTTGAGAAATCAAAAAAGACCAATGTTACACAAGGATAAATGGACTAACGGACGCAATGCAAGGTAGTGAGTTCAGGCGTGTCAGGCTCGATTATAATCCTTGATGACAGGAAGGATTGAAAACAGTACAAGTGGGTCCGAATAATTGCAAAATGTATATAAAGTCATTGGCTCAGTAACTCACCTGTCATTCATGGTTTACGGTAAACGGTCGACTAGTTGTATACGAAGAGAACAAGTGACAAGCCTATGACTTTTTAACAGACAAGGTGTGTAGCGCACTGGCAGGTTCTTGAAATTGTTTTTAAACCAGAGTGTCTTGTAATGGATGGCAATTTCGGGGTAATAATCAATATTATTAAAGTTTAACTCAGGCCATGGACAGACGAGGAGACGACTACTCTACCACGCAAGCATGCACGTGCAGAGCGGGCTAGCGAGTGTGCACACGTCGCGTCTATCCCCGGGACCCCAGGGCTGCGTTCGTTTTGACCCACTCGAGTGTAATCTTGCGCATGCTCGGATGCCACTAAGAGCGAACGACTTGTATGCTCTACTGAGTGTCGCACTTGGTTGCCTGGCTGTAAACAACATGGCCGAAAAATTGAATTTTTCACAAACAATTTATCATTAAATTTTAACAACACATGGTCTCCAAAATCACAGATATGTTATAGTTTTCCTTTAACCAAATCTAAACCTCACATTGGCATGTTGCTAATGTGTTAAAACAGACTTATATCTAAGTAAGTATGCCTGTGGTATGTTGTAAACACGGTGTCAATTGACGTACTTCCGTTACTCTCACGACCTCCCTCCCCGATTTAGCAGGAGGGACATTGAGTGACTCTAGAGTGCACACGAGAGTGACACTATGGTCGTTCGATTAGGAATTTCATCGCTCGTGCGACACACTCTGTGCAAATCGAACGCAGCCCAGAAGTCAGTCCCACGGCTGCAGCCGGCGCGACACCCACCCACCTCCCTGGGTATATCTTATAAATGTGTAGTTTTTAAAATTTGTTATTTAGAAGGGAGCTTTTATGTATTTTATCAACTGGTTTTTTTATGTGTCGATCGTAATAAATTGACATCATTTCCCCAACACCTATTATGTTATATTTTGAAAATGAGTTTAAAAAATTACGAAATTAACAACATGTATTTTTCTACCATTTTGGTCCATTTTATGAATTTGTCTCGTAGGTTTTGTTACATCTGTATCATCGATTTCTTATACTAACATAAGCATAGTTGTTGCATTAATCAAAATCCTTTAGGGTCACAAAGAATTTTTCAAACTTTAAATTTAGCTGATGGTAGCTGATAGCTAATTTAGTTCATGGGTATTTAATGCAACGTTGAATTTATTACCGCCGGTCTTTTGAATTAAGCTTATAAGCTAATGCACACAATTTTTGAAAGAACCATGATATATTCCCAAAGTGGGTTTCGTAAATACCTTTCTTTGGTAGTTACTGTTTGCTTTTGCGTAGTATATACATCTGTTATCAATGCTTCAAATTTGTTTATTCTATCTATTTTTACAAAATTAATATTTACAGCTTTACCTTGATTTCTTATCGCTGGTGTTTATCTGTTCATTATCAATTCAATAAATCAGTTTTCTTATCACAAAGTGTAAACACCAATATGTAACTGTTGATTGTTGTTATGCATGAGTATACTAAATTACCTTAATTGGATTCAAAGGTTATGCAGTAAATATGTCGTCAGGTAGATCACATTCTTCTTAGGTCTAAAATCACTCCAACGATTTTTAAATGTACATTGGCTCACAGGGGTTCGAATCTCGGAGTGAACAATATAATAACATTTAACATATAACCGATTTCGTTCAAATTTGAGATGTAGGTTTATCTCAACATATGAAAACGATATATTGAGTGCAAAAGTCCAGGTTTTGAATATTCTTTGTTATATTGTCCACTCCGAGATTCGAACCCCTGTGCATTGGCTTACATTACTGTGGAAGTTTTATTTTACCGTATAGCGAACCACAAAAAAAAGATTAAAACGAATATGCAAACTGCAACCAGAGAACCTGTTCTTGTTCAAGGACTGACTATTTAAAGGCACTGTCTCACATCAACATTTTGCAAAAATCATGAATAAATTCTGGTTAAACAGAAGAACCACGTTCAGGCAACCAACCTCGAAAGTTATCAGGAAAAGATGTCCGTAGTTAAAGGGACAGTCATATCGAGGTAATTTTGTGGAAACAGAATTCAAGAGTACTTATCTGTTTATACTAATATATACTTATATACTTATTTTATTATTCATATATAGTACTTATTTTCATATATGCTAGTTAGGGAAACAATTTAGTTGTTCTAGATATAACAACTGGACATATAATAGAATGCATCAGTGGTTTGAATTTCGTTTCAAGAAAAAAATACCCCGATAGGACTGTCCCTTTACGCCATTCTTACAAAGCTGCCCACATTCCTTTTTAATTTTGTGCAAACACAAATTTGTGCTTTTTGACATCCATGGATGATTTCGGCCTTCACATTTTTTTCATTTTGGATAGCGGGTAACTTAGAAAGATTTGAAAATATTAAGTTACTTAAATAGAAAGTTGAAAAGGTGTACTATAGTGCATTTAATTCCGATATTTGTTTAAATGTCGTGATACAATTTCAAAATCAACAAGAACAACACAACTTGTTTTGAAGTAAGTACGGGTCAGTTTTGCTTCATTTCTATAAGTATGTAAACAAACACGGTATGACAACCGAATTGGCGTGACTGTTGTCCATGAATTTCAAACAACATTAATTTCTCAAGTAGGACCTTGACACGTCATGTAAAAGCAAGAAATAATTTGCTTTAAACCAGTCGGATCAGTGAGAAAAATTCTCACTTTCTCGTAAAAAAGGGTTATTTTCTGTGCGAGATATGCCAAATCTGTCAAGATATATATATTTCATAATGCGTAATTTGAACGATGTTTTCTGCTTTTTAAACTAAAGATATAAAAGTAAATTTAAGATAAAGAGCCATGTTCCTGCCATGAAGTAGTATGAATATATTGCATAGTTTGCTGTTGCCGAAGTCCACGTTATGTTGTATTGGTGGCTATCAATACGTGATCGGATTTTTCAAGTGTCTGGGCGTCGCCTTCCGAGGCAGTGTTTTCCTCTATATTCCTATCAGTTATGGTGATAAAAAATGCAATATTCGCGACCTATCATGAAACAATTAAAGAAAATTTTCACCCAGCTGTTTAATGACAAATAAAAAGAAATAAGCAATGTTTACGCACCCACTCAGTGACGAATAAAGTGAGAAGCAATGTTAAAGCACCTGTTGAGTGACGAAATGTAAGAAGCAATATTCATGCGCCAACCCGGGGACTAATAAAATAAAAAGCAATGTTCACGCAACTACTCAGTGATGAATAAAGTAAACAGAAGTGTTCAAGCATCTGTTCAGTGAAAAGGCATTGCATAAGCACGTGTTCAGCGACGAGGCAATGTAAAGGCACCTACTAACGGAAGAGGCAACATATACGCACCTGTTCAGCTACCACGCAACATAAACGCACATGTTCAGTTACGACGCAATGTATACGCACCTGTTCAGCTACCACGCAACATATACGCACATGTTCAGTTACGACGCAATGTATACGCAGCTGTTCAGCTACCACGCAACATATACGCACATGTTCAGTTACGACGCAATGTATACGCACATGTTCAGTTACGACGCAATGTATAATGCACATGTTCAGTTACGACGCAATGTATACGCACCTGTTCAGTTACGACGCAATGTATACGTACCTGTTCAGTTACGACGCAATGTATACGCACCTGTTCAGTGACGAAGATTGTAAACTCGGCCTGTTGGTTCAGCAAGAAGGGGATGAGATTGTTCAGGAGGACCTGTAGATGCTCCAGTCGGTCTCTGTAGGGGATGATGACGGCCAGCCGCACCCTGGAGTTGCACCCCCGGGGTTTGAACCTGCCCCACACAGAGGGGGTCGGGTACTTGAGTTTCAAGGCCTCTATCGAGATGTTGCCGAGGTCTATATTCACTTTCCCTTCTGTTTAAGAGGGAAACAGATTATTCATGATATAATCTACAATTGTATTGAAATGTTCAATATATTATATCTGAATCCCGGATTTTACGAACGTAACTATTTACCTCATACATGAAAGAAGCAACTAACACGTCCTTCATTTTCACAGATGCGTTATTTGTCAAAGACACTTGTGAGTTCTCGGAGTCATATTATGAGTTACAACATTCCGTTGAGGGTGTCATGGGATATATCAGCCTTTATCTTACCTTACAGTAAAATACTCGTTTTTGATTGGCTGATCATCGAATAGTTTTATCTTATGTACCCCTCGAGTCTCACTTCTCACGGTGTACAAATTCAATGAACCCCGCTGCCATAGCAACAGCTCCTCTCCGAGAAGAGGTGTCGCATAACGTTAAGATGACGTTACCAAATGACGCACGCAATGTGCAGAGTTCACATAAATTCGATTTGCTGTTTTCGTGATTATTAACTATAAATTTGTTTTCTCGTCATTCTATGGGTTTTTTTTCGAAACAAATTCCGCATTACATTACTTACACATGCTATAGAACTAAAAGCAAAAGGTTTTTAAACATGTTTAGCCGAGTAGTTTTACGTAACACGATTCATAACATTTTAGTCGGGTTGGCTGACGCCATTTTGTTAACATTAAGGGTCAAGGCCGTCAATACGGTGATGGCTCATCCGTTAACGGCAGTCAAAATAAAATTGATATATTTGTTCTGTCATGACGGTAAGATAAATACGTTGTATGCTTCTCCCTCGGGTAATACGGTCTGATGTACCATCTTTGCAGAAATGTCAGCCCTCGCCTTGCGGCTTGGGCAACATTTCTACAAAGATGGTACATCAGACCGTATTACCCTCGTGAGAAGCAAACAACTTATACTAGCCTAATGTTCCGCAACAAGCCTTAGTTTACATAACACAAAGCTAGAGGCTAAAATATCCCTTTGCGACCCTCAAAGGAACTTTATAGTGAAATCATCTTGCCAAATGCTTCCACACAACGCATATAATATGCAAATAAAAGACAACAAAAAAATACCAAAGCGCTCTTACAGATTGGTCATTGTTAAAACCAATCCACAAAGGTCAAGGTTCAAGGTCACAAGACGGAAGTTTTCTTTTGAAAACATGCTTCGATAGTCGTGTCAGTTACCTAGGGAACAGATTCCCTAAAGAATAATTTAGATCTTAAATACAACAACATAACATATGAAAGGATGTTTGATTTGATTTTGAAAATATGTATCTTCATATTTTGAAAACTTTCTTTTAAAAGGGGTTGATATTGATGTTTTGATTAAATTTTTATTATTGCGTTTACATTTTTGCATATAAATTTATATTGCATTTACGTTCGTATCGCAGCCACTCAATGTGTCTTGAATCTAGCAGGTGACTTCTAAATATTTATAATATACCCGCCTTCATTCCGTCTTTCTCTCACCAACACGTCTTCAAAGGGGCAGTAGCACTTTTTTAGGGGTAATATAAGGTGATGTCAGGGGGGAAATAAATGGTTCCAATTGAAAAACAAAGTATTTAAACTTAATGAAGCAGCAATAAATCAATTATATAAAATGTAAAGTTCAGCAATGCGATTCTTTTTTCTGAAAAAAAAATTAAAGGTGTCAACACAAAAATGGCTGCCAATGGACTAAATGTGAATCTTTAAATTTGTTCTCTGACTATGAATGCTTGGTTTGTGCAATGAAGTTTTTGACAATATCAAAGGAATACAGAGAGAGAGAAAATGTTTATTTAAGTCTCACGTTCTTTGAAACAGGTACACTTCATAAAAACATATACAGATTGTAAGAAGTACCCGGCCATATGGCCTATGAGACACTGTAGTCGTTAAATATCACTTCAATACACCAACAAGTAAAATTAAATCACATTAAAACTGAACTTTTTGCACATGATCAACACAATCATAGCATACAGTATTCATACAAAAAGTACAAGCATACACGCAACAATATCAATAATCATAACGCACGAAAGTACGCTTTCATACTGACACACTCACGCAATCACACTCGCTCGTTCACTAGTACTAGCTAAGAATCATTAACTCACACAAATACACAAACACATTCCTGTACATACTCAAAACATTAACACTCACACAAAAATATATAGCAAAAATTAATTAATACATTTCGCATTAACTTACAATTGTCAGTAAAAGTTTGTAAATAAAATTTTCCAAACACGTGGAACGTGAGCGTTATAAGGGTAATGTAAATATGTAAATAAACGAAGATGTTCTCTCTGGGTAAATATTTATGTCGAAACTGTAACACACTATAGAGTCTGACTGCGAACAAAGTGATAACTGATAAGCTACATTTCATATAATGTAGAGTTTATTATTTTTACTAACTCCTGTTTGTTGCTCTGATAATGTTAAGTTCCGTGATTGTGTCAAAACACCAATTTGGATGATTTTCATAAAAAAATCTCACATATTTTTACAACAATGCCATATACATGAATCTTATTAATATATATATATATATATAAATCGGACAACACCTGCAAAATCACACGTACCATTTACATAATTTATCAGTTATGTAATCTGTTTAACACTGTCAATTGAAATTTTACCTTCCACCTTAAATTCAGATAATTTCCAAAATTGCCTTGACTTATGATATTTGATGCGGGTCAGTGATCGGAAATCATCAAGAATATAGACACCGTATACGTATTTTTTCTCAATTGCATTAATTGGTATTTAAATTACATGAAGCGACTACAGTCTCTTCATCTTGATAAAATGACACCAAAATCCGGGACAACGTGACCCAAAACACTTTAGGGGTACAATGTTCATGTCATCTAATTCTCAGTCAAATCTAGTTTAGATAAATCCACTCGACATTGAACGCGATAAGATAAGCTTTGGAAACTCGTAAAATATAATGCACCGGGAAGTGATTATATCTAGATTATACTGTAATTGAAAAATCAATGTTAAAGAGACCAATGTATGAGATCTAACCATATGTGACAAGTAAGACAAGATTACTATGTACATATTTACAATTATATTGACAAAACTTCTCTGTACACATTGATATACTTTTGTATAGATTGACAATAGCAATAACATTCCTTTATATAGATTGTCAGTCGTTATGACATACCAACGTACAAATCAACATCGCAACGATGTACATGTGTACATATCGACATCGCAATGACATACATGTGTACATATCGACATCGCAACGATTTACCTGTGTACAGATCGACATCGCAATGACATCCCTTTGGGGAGATTGTCAATCGTTATGACATACCTATGTACACATTTACAATACATTAAATTACTATGAAACTAAGACAAAGATGTGACATCAGACATGCTTTGAAAAAGACACCTACCTCGGAGTTTAGGTTTTTCTGGACATGAGGGCAAGGGTATTACTTTGGTTGTCGTTCCCGATGTGAACTTTTTCAGAATAGTGCCATTACTGTTGTCAAGAGACTTTTGACTGGCTGGTTGGTGGAATATCGCTAACACTTTGTAGTCTCTTAACGTTATCCCTACACAGAGGACAGCCGTGAAGATGAGGATTACAAGAAACAATTTCTTCACAACGTTGGTCGTTGTTGCCATTACGTAGATGCCCAAACTTTCTGACGCTTTCTACGTCTTCTGCGAGCCCTGACCAAGGGAGGCAACTCTGCAAGATCAGGACATGTTTGATTGTTTATCGTTTAACCCTTTAATCCCTACAAGCCGTGAATGAGGCTAGAACACGTAGATGTGTCTTATAGGGGTAAAGGAATAATACAAATATATATAAATAGAGAAAACAAACAAAATAGTATTCTGTGAGACGTGTTGAAAGGAAATGTACATGCCCATATTTTCAAATCGCTTCGTTGCCAGTTGAACATAAATTATGTTACCCTCTTTCTTAATTGGTACTAATACTGATCAGTATCAGGAACTGCTAATAACATGGCTATTGAAGCAGTCGGCTATAACTGAGTGAAGAATAAGGATTCAGAACTTATCAGACTATTTAGTGGCCTAACTAATTGTTACTTATCATGTGACATATCATTAGTTCACTTTGACGAGACGAGATGGATTGTCAGTAGTTGGTAGTGGTTGGACCCTCACTCGATATGTCCAACTCCTGTACCATGGCTTCCTCGCTTACCAAGGGCAACATCCGCAGGTACTCTACACACTATCAACCATGGGAGTTTTCATCAGGAAATCTTGTTCTCAGGTACTAGCTTTGAGTTTTGTGAAAAAACAAATTATCTCGCTTGAGTTTTGTAATGAAACAATTTTAATGTCTTGGCGCCGTGAATATTGCCAAACATGCCGATGCTCTACACATGTACTATATCATCCCTCGGACTTTTCAACAGGACAAATTAACGGCCCTTGAGTTTTGATATGAAAACAAATAAAATAGCTTTGCATGAGATTTGGTGAAAAGTGTCGTGCTATCTTGGTTTTACAACCTCATTCCTTCGCACTCTAAGGGACTTGAATTTGAAAATTTAAATGAATCTGGCCTCCCGGCGATTGTAAACTTTGAGGTAATATGAAGGAACGATAAAAATGTAAAGCTATGGCTTTTGATATATCCCATGCTCGTAAAAAAAAGCTTATCAAATAAATCACTAAAACGCTATACCCCCCCCCCCCCCCCCCCCCCAATCACTTGCTGCTAGGCATGTACAGAGCAAAATATACCCCCCCCCCCCCCCCCCCAATCACTTGCTGCTAGGCATGTACAGAGCAAAATATATGCACGCAATAGGATATCAGATGCGGTACAAGGTCGATGACGCATCTAATTGTCTAGTAAAAATAACATAAAAATCTGAAAGTCTATCAAATTTGCAACTAGAATTTTCCTGCCATGACGCATAAAAGTTCATTCTTTTCGGTAAGAAACATTTTATAACTTTACTCTGTCATGCGTAAAATTAAGAAACATTATCAAATGTTGTTCGTGTATTTTCATAAGCAAAACTCACCTGTTATAACCTCAATATGGGGCCGTCAGGTATTTCGCCATTTCGTAGCTAGAACTAGTCTCAGTTAGTGTGTTGTATGTTGATAAAACCACAATACCCCAACTGAAAAGATAAATGATATATGAGAGAGGATAAGCAGACCTGTAAAAACTGGCCTCGTTTTTTTATTGGCAACTGTGTCTGCATACGGTGGGAGTACAGAGTATACGGAAGCAAAATTAAAATATTAACACACTGTCTACAAAAATACTGAATCAAGATTAATCCTTCTACGCCAATGTCCGGACTACTTAAATTACCGCTTTATTCATACACCGTTTTATTGTTATTACTTTCAGTTACCTTATTAATCTTACATACCGCATTGAAAAGGAATGAGTAAGACGACGAAAGAAATACAATGATAAATCTAACTGATATATGTACTCGTTCAAGGCTCATAATACGTTTTTTTTCTAATTTCAGCACAAAAACACAAGCACTTAATGCATGGGCAGTGCTAATATAAATAAAGGATATAATATGAGTGTCTACGACAAGAGTGGCTAATTATTAGTATTTCCCGAGCGAGATATTTATTCACGAGTGTCGCAAACATAGTATGTCATTGGCACGAACATAATATTCTGTTTATTATCGTAGTCCCAAAATTAAAGAAAATGCTCAAAACCTACTTCTCAGCATAGGCAGACTAACGCGTGGCGGCCTGTATAGATTGTGACGTCATAGGTGAACAGTGACGTCATATCATTGTTTATTAGGATACGTCACAATAAAAAAGAGATATTTTGCCCCAGGGCAACATAAGAAAAATCTGAACCTCGTAGGTAATAAACTTTATATAGTGTGAGCAATACCCATAGTATACCGCAAGTGCTTGTGCACAAAAATGGGTGCGAATATATATAGAATCAAAGACGCGATTGCTTGGGTATAACTTGGACTATAGGGTATACAGTCAACTGAATATTGGAATCGTGGATCGCGCTTCAACAGCGATAACCATCTTAAACTTACTTTAAAGGCGGTTGTTTACATTTTGACAACAAGAAGCACGTGACGCCATGAAATACCGTTGATCAAAGAAGGATAACTCTCATCTGTTCTCGAGTAGAAAAATTTTATTTTCACGTACGCTTCGTTCATTATTTGTTCTCATGCATTACCTACAATATACCACAATGACCACACATTAAGGATAATCGTAGGTAATAGAATTTAGAAGAGTATGAAGACGTCATAATATTATCAACTGGGAGGTTTTGATGTGTTTCAATATAATTATTCATCCACTTATATTCGTCTACATGACATGTATTTATCATCCAAAACTGTGTTCAACAGGAGATATCGCTTGTGGAAGATCAAGCGATATCTCCTAGGAGGTATCTTAAACACTGTATGTTCATCAAATGAGTTTCTCCCAATACGCTATAAAGAGAATCTCTCATAATTAAAACAAACTATTTTTAGAAGCACCAATATTTGGATTTTGATTAAAATAATCTTTAATGGTAAATTTTCTAAAATGTGGTGAAATATTTACTTTGATTAAAAAAATGACTTTTTATGAAAAGAAAAACTTCAATGAATGTTTCCGTCTATGATAAAAAAAACTTTACTCGTAAAACAAATTTGATTGACAAAATAATTGATGAAATACTTAATTTGATGAAACCATGACTATGAATAATGATAATAACTATAACCATAATCATAATTATAACTTTAATTGGAAAATTTAAATGAACAAGAAGACATGATTATCAACATCCCCCGCCAAATAAATTTTCATTTATGCTCCTAATATTTCCCTCCATGGGCCGTAACTCTGTAATAAGTGATTGCATTTACCTCATTTTTAAACTCCATCACGGTATTGATACCCTAAAGACACAAAACAAATTTAGTTATCCTATCTTATATCGTTTTTGAGAAAATCTGTCCTCTTTAACTCGGACGGACGGACAGACGAACCAATTTCCCAAATATAGCCCCGTTTATCTCCCCCTTCCACTTAGTGGCGGGGTATAATAATTATTGATCTTGAAGAAAAATAAAATGATGACATGTTAGTTTCGATTATAAAATGACTGTAATGGGAAAGTTATTTTTTTTAGGAAAATATGAATTGATTAAAATAACTTTAATGAAGCAAATGATATCGATAAATCAAAATGATATTTTAAAGCCTTGCTTTATGTGAAGTTAAGACTTTTGAATTGTATTTGGAAACGTTCAAATTAAAGCCCCGTCGTCATATACTTGAATGAGGTTCGTGATGATATTTAGCTATTGAGAAAAACATACATCACTCGGTAGATTAGTCATTTGAGCCTGGATAGAATCATTTGAGACTGGGCTTTTCCCTAGGCCCATATGACAAGAGTTATATTTTATTTGAGGCTAGCCCCATATGACTCTAAAGTTATTTGAGGCTAGGTCAATATGACTCTAGGGTTATTTGAGGCTAGGCCCAGAGCACTCTAGAGTTATTTGAGGCGGTAGAGTCTTTTTAGCCTTTCACACCCATGTCAAACCTTCAATTTGTTTCTAAGTTGATGGAGAGGGCTGATGCATTAAGAAGAAGAAGAAAAGAAGAAGTTTTTGTATTACAGTGTCACAAGCTGTACATACAAGAAGTAAAATCAAATTTGATAATCAATTAAAAACAGCTTCCGGCCAGGTGCCCTACGAGACACTAATTTCCTAAAATATACACATTAAATTTTAAAATGATAACGTCATTGTTACGTTTCATAAAACCAACATATACATACTTACTTACATACGTACATACAAACATTTATACGTTATCTGTTACAAACATTCACATGATACAAACATACACACATCCATCCATACAGAAAATTACACATAAGCTTAGTATTATCTACATTTGCATACATACACGTGTGCATTCCGCACATAGGCATCTACGAGGATACAAATACTCTGTGCAGACACACAAGCATCCGATTTAACACTCATACATACATGTACTTGCTTCAAACAAACAATGAATGACCCTAAAACAGGCAATTCGAAATTATTTTAATTTATCTATGCTTATCGACATACACGCAGACTGGCGTATAGCATTCATGATAACATACCCATACATACCTACATTCACCAACCACGACCTCCTCCACCCCACTCCCCAATCACACCCACATCCACACCACACACCTAATCACACACTCTCACACACCCACACATATACATACATACTGAAATGTGGCAAATAAGTGTACACATACTTACACACATCTTTCACACATATAAATAATGTCAATATAAAATATACATATAAAACATAGCTAACAGTTAAAGAGTTTACGGCGTCTGTACATTCTATGAACAAGGGAGGCTAGGGATTTAATTACACAATTAGTATTCATTAAAAAACAGATTTGTTGCAGTGGGGTAAAGTTCAGGAAGGATGGCTCAAAACTAACGTTTGTCCATAGATCGTATCTTAAGTCTGAGTATAAACTACATTCCGTTAAAAAGTGAATTTCATCCTCGATTATATTAGAGTCACACATTTTACACTTTCTCTCCTCCAGGGGGACCGTTGGTCGGGAGAATCGTCCAGTCTCTATTGCAAGAGGTAGAGTCCCACAACGTAGTTTGGTGAGTGTACTTCTGTGTGATCGATCCATAATAAGTCTTACATCTTGTTCATTACCAAGAGAGTCCTTAAATAATCGATAAGTTCTAAGTTTGCTGCCTTTTATAAGGCCTCGATCGTTCCATAACTGACAAAACCAGTCATTATGATCACAGGATATAAGTCAAGTCTTAATATAATCCATTTGAACAAGTGTTAAATTAGATACGTCCGAAATAGGCAGGTGCCAAGAATCAATTAATGTTAAAACCCTATATTAGTCCATGATTTGCGAAAATTTCGTGACCATAAATGTATCTTACTGCATATTCGATTATTGTCTCTGTTTTGTAGGCGATACCAGAGTCGTATACGTATTATTTCTATCTTCTGCTTGGTGTACGGTGATGTCCATCCCATATCTCCACGGACTGATAAGTTCGGTGTCTTACTGCTCACGCCGAGAAAGAAACTTCTTGCACGGTTTTGTACAGCGTTGATACAGCTGAATTGACGAGTGCCCCACACTGCAGCTCCATATGATAAAATAGGTTGCACTAGATTTTCATATAACTTATTAAAGGGGCAGTAGCACGTTTTTAGGGGGAATATAGGGTGATGTAAGGAAAATGAAAATTAATGATTTCAATTGAAAGACAATGTATTTAAACTAAATGGAGCAGTAATAATTCCAATATATAACGTTAAGTTTAGCCATGCGATTCCTTTTCTTACAAAAAATGATTTAAAGGTGTTCACAAAAAAATGGCCGCCAATGGATTTTATGTGAATCTTCATTTTTTGTCCTCTGACAATGGATGATTGGCTCGTGTAATGAGATTTTTGACACTGTCAAAATAATACATTTACCATTCACTTACAATTATCAGTGAGAAATTCAATTTATAAAATTATCAAAAAACGTGCTACTGCCCCTTTAAATACATCATAAGCCATACCTCCACTGGCTCTGAATTTACACATAATCACACCAAGGGCACGGTGAGCTGACTTGGCTATCTCCTTAGCCGTGAAATTTAAATCGAGATTTTCATGGAACCAAACACCAAGATATTTATATGAATGACTATAACACACTTCATTTTCACCAATATTAAAGCTAAAAGATTACCTAGATAGAACATATGAACGAAAATGTACAACTTGGGTTTTCTTCAGATTTACAGATAGGCGCCATTTAATACACCACGAGTAAACACAACTCAACATTTTCTGAAGACATAATTCATTTGGTGCAATAAGGGCTATATCGTCAGCATATAATAACATGCTAAGTTGAGAATCACTTACATTAATCCCACAATTGAGACTTTGATTTCATCCACAAGATCGTTGATGTTAACAGAGAAGAGTGTAGGGGATAACACACATCCCTGTCGTACACCGGATTTTACTGGGAATAAATTTGTATAGCAGTTATTGATGTTGATTCTAGACCACGTAGAGTTGTACATAGAATTCACAGCTGTTATGAACTTTCCTTTAATGCCAAGTTGATTGGGCTTATACCATAAACATTCACGGTTAACTTTATCCAAAGCTTTTGAAATGTCAATAAAACAAACGAATGTTGATTTCTTAGATATTTTTCTTTTTTCAATAGCTGAATAAAGGCTATACATATGTTCCTGGGTACTGCGTTTACTTTGGAAACCATTTTGCTCTTCAGCCAGGATATCATTTTTCTCTAACCATTTACTGAGTCGAGTGTTGAGAATGTCGGAGTAGATTTTACAAGGTATGGATTCAATGAAATCCCTCTATAACCAAGGGGGTCTCGAGGGTTACTATCGGGTTTTCGTATTGGCTTAATGTCACTAGTTGACCAAATGTCAGGGCATGTTGAGTTATTAAAACAAAAGGAGAATATCTTGAAGAGCATTTCTATACATGTTTTGTTCTTAAGGGCCTCAGCAGGCAAGTGATCAGGGCCAGCAGCCTTACCACACTTCGCACGTGCAATCGCACACACGACTTCAGCTAACTTGATAGGTAAATCTAGGCCACTAGTGTCATACGTCACCTGTTGTGTAACATTGTTGTTGTTCAACTCGGCCTTGACCTTGTTCAGATTATCGTCGTCGAAACAACTTGAAGCTGTATCTTTGAAGAGTGCTGAATAGTCATTTTCCCATCTTTGCAGTACCGCCTGGCGGTCAGTGAGGACTTCACCATCTTGTTCTATATCCAAGGGAATATGGTTAACACGATCTTCTGCGATTCCTATTTTCCCAATTGTTTTCCAAAAAGAACGGGAGTCCTTATTATTGTGCTTATCTAATAGACGCTGATGTTCTTCTTTCAGATAATTCCGTTTGTAAGGCACAAGTCACTGATAGAGCTTGTTCGTGTGCAAAACGACATCCTGCAAGGTCTTTATTACAAACGGAGCTGTCATTCTTGTTCTTCTTCTTTATAACTTTATTCAGTTTTGTTCATGTATATACAAATTCAAACATGCATGATAATATAACATACATTAGACAATAAACATATTAACATCTTTAACTTGGTACTCAACAGGAAAGCGTAGAATGGACAGCATTTATTTTCATAAATAGTAAGAAAGGTTGTATACAATTATACATAATAAATGTTAGGATGTAAACTCATGGGCAAAAGAAACGCTGGGTATTTTCAAACGAAGGACAAACAAATTATGTATGCCATGTAAATTCGATTTCGAATGTGTTTGATAAAAAAAGTATTTGGAGAATTATTGTTCATAATTTTAACCATTATGGCATGGAGGGTTTTGTACTGTGGTTGTCTAAACACTGTTGGGGTGCTAACATTGCTGTTTTCAGGTACTTTTTTGTTAATTATTATTTTGAAATTAAGTTTGAATTTCAGATATATATCAGAAGTTTATTTGAGATACTGTTAATGAAAAACATCCACTTTGACTTTTCTGCATTGATATGTCTTCGCGTTATAACGTCTATAAATATGCAAAAATGACCAATTTGGCTCTCCAATCTCGCTTATTTAAGGAGATAGCAAATTGATGATTTTTTGACACGCGTTTTCTAAGGCGCCATGCAAAAACGTCAACACAAAATTATTCAAACAAGGCAAACATAGTTGAGTTGACTTCTAAGGAAACTTTGCCACTCTGCTTCATTCACATTTATCTTACATGGAATAAAATATCCTGACATTTATGTTACCAGCGTTTCTTTTGCCCGTGAGTTTACATGATCAATTAAAAAATTCTCGTTAAGTATATATCTCTTAATTAATATTATTGTGACATGCTGGACAGAATGTCATAAATTTGGAATAATTACATGCATGATAAGCAGAAAATTTGTCTTTGTTTTATATATTGTGGATGTCGTTTTGAATGTATAGCAAATTTGGTCTTCTGTTAAACAAATTGTATTTAATAATTATCAATATCAAATTAAGAACATTGTTTCTGCTTTCGGGGTTACTAAAGATCACAGTTTGTTTCGTTAGATTTAGTTAACATTGTGTTTTAGATTCAATCCAATTGGTCATTTCTAACCAAATAAGTTTTTATATTTCGCAATCATAACAAGTGGAGCACTGTTTCTGTGGTTTTCCCACACACAAAAAAAACATTCATCATCATCTTTATAGCCCATTTTTGTCAAAAAAGTATTTGTAGGTAGGATCCTATGAATCATAGGATATTGAAACCATAAATGGCTACTCGCCGCATGGCATTTTGGGGGATTGATGTATTCTTTTTCATTTATCTTCTGAAATATTACAATCTAAAACTGCTTCCCATTTTATTTAATAATTTTCTTTCGTGTCACTTATGTTTGCAAGTAACAGGGTAATATAAAATTGCCTACCTCAAGTTTTATTACATGTTATACTTTCGAGAAAATAAGGTAGTATGGGGTTATGTTGCTTACATCGTATTACAATATTTTGAGTTGCCAATGTAACATTTTACAGCTGCAATTATACCCGCATATTCAAGAAAGTTTGTCTTTTCGTTAAATGTTTTTGTGAGAAATGTATATCAGGGACTTGTCCCTGTGAGTCAGTAATGTCATTTACATATTTTACATCACCAGTTTCTAGTCTTTTGGTTTTCCGTTTATACATATTTTGGCGTTATGCAACAACGGTTATGTAAGTATGTCATTTGCTTCTTTTATATTATTTCCTTTTACTGTTAAAACTGTCCCCAAGCTTTTAATGCTTTTCCTCCAAAACCGCACCTGTTTGCTTCGCTAAACTTAACATTCTTGTAAACCACTTTGAAGGTGTGTATTTTGTTGGTTTAAATCAAATCTGAAATTTACGTTTGTTGTTTGCACGTAACCTGTAAATAGAAATGCATCAGACCCTATACTATGAAAGTAATAATTGTCACAATTAAAAGCAGAGTGAACAATAGTCGTTTGACTTAAAGTTGTAAACAATCAACTTGAGGAAAACATTTCATGAAGGTTTCTTAAATGAATTCGAGTAAGTATTTTAAGCATAAGAACAAAGATTGTAGAGTGAAACTACTTTGAAATCTTGCTTAATTATACATAAAAAGTAACTCACCTTTACTATGCTTTGAATCGAATAACTTGAAGAGTGACCTATGTATTTCATACAATCCACCGCTATTTGAAGAAGTCACGCAAAAATGTGTGTGCTTGTATACAAACAAGGCCAGTAGACACGTGTTTGCACCTTAGCAAATAAAAACGAAGCAGGTACATTTTATTTCCATATTAGGTGCAGCTTCTTGGTAAGACTAATACAGTTCTGAAAATGTTGAGCGAATCCATTTTCAACCATTTCAATAACTCTATGTGCAGAAATCAACCGCTATTTGAAGATCTCTCACACAAGAAACAAGATTTGAAAAGTCACCGGCTAGCTAGGAGCCAGCATAACCTAAACGCTTACATTGCAGCTAGAAACGATATAGCTCACAAATATAGAGGATATTATATGAGTGTCCATGACATACTATGTTTACGACACGAGTGCCTAAATATAAGTATTTCCCGAGCGAGAGCGAGTGATATACTGATATTTAGGCACGAGTGTCGTAAACATAGTATGTAATGGGCACGAATATAATATTCTGTTTATTACCGTCGTCCCAAAATTAAAGAAAATACTCAAACCTACTTCTCAGCATAAGCGGACTAGCCGCCGCCGACCCGTATAGGTTGTGACGTCATACAGACCCTTGCAGAATTAGTTACCTGAAAACAGCGGTCTGACTGCAATCTGATCGCGGTCAACTGCAATCAGATTACAGTCTGATCGCGGTTGGTACCGGTAAAGATATCTGCAAGGGTCTGTAGGTGAACCGTGACGTCAAAGCACTGTATTTCACGTGACGTCACAATGAAAAAGTGATATTTTGCCCTAGGGCAACATATGGAAAATATGAACCTCGGTATGACTGTAGGTAATAAATATTCAATATCATCCTTTCAATTCTTCATAAAGCCATTCTGAGGATTTAACACTCGGCCAAAACAGCTTTTGAATCTATCAATCTTTAAGTTTAAAAGTCGAAATCAAACGTTTTTAAGCTATTGGATGTACTACACATGTGAGACGATTATACAATATTCTGTCTGTCTGTCTGTCTGACCTCTATTTGCACAAAGTCATTTTCCCATGGAAACCAGAAAAAAAAGTTATACAGAATAACCAAAGTAGCAAAATACACCACTCTACCATTAGGTCTAATCACATACATGTACTAAGTTCCGTACAAATAAAGGAAAAGGATTTAGAGAAAAGGCCCTGAAAGGTGCTACATAAGTAGAAAAAATCACAATAACAAAAGTAGCAAAAAAGATTACTCTGAAACTAAATCTTATCGCATAATAATTTCGGTAAAAATATTTAACGATTTTTTATGTGGCCCCAAAAAGAAATAATTTTTATCGGAATAACGAAATAACAAAAATACGCAAGGAGGCGAAACATTATGTTTTTCGCAAGTATTTGCAAGGGACAAAATAATTATTTATGTCAACAATAATGTAATTAACTAAATTTATTTAATTTTGTTCATTTACAAAACTTATAAATAATAATCTAATTTTGTTGATTAATAAGTTCTATAAATCCTCCTCTCTCTGCTTATAACGTTAACGTTATGCTTGAAAACCGTACACGAAGCTGTATCATAAATCGTGCTCTCATAATAAAGAAGTTGTTTTCCATAAATATTCGTTCTTGTTGATGAATTATCAACACATTTACAAAACGGTAATGTCAGACTTATCGCCCTAGCAGACTAGCACTATCGTAGCGCCGATGAATTTTATGTGAATGGACGCATTTCTTTGTCAAATTTTAGAATCAATCAATCGAACTGAATTGTAAAATAATCATAGATAAATAATTTATGTGTACAAACAAGAATGTATCTCGAATTTGGTTTCCATCAACCATTTCCCTGAAAGTCTTCAAATTTGGTGTCAGCCGACATAAGAGGAATATGCAAACGCCAGTCGATTAAAATGACCTTGACCTTATTTTCAAGGTCACTGCGTGGCTTTGACCACATTTCAAACACCATTCTCTCCCCACAGAGGCTATTCAGTCATACCCGAGTAAGCCTCTGTTCTATTACGGCTAATACATGGGAAATTAAAGATCTGATTGGAGGCAACCGAAGTTAGTCAGTTTCACTAAGACCCTCGTATTTACCCCGCGAATTCGGACACATATTTGTAGTTCTTGTCTACATCCCACCAAGTGCCAATTATAACCATGCTGCCTCTATTGTACAAGAACACATCCTGAAACTTGATTCCATTACTCCCGATGCCTCCAAATTTGTTCTTGGCGATTTTAACGGCTCAACGTTGAAAACAGTATTACCGACTTATGAGCGGTATGTTAAATGTACGACCCGTAAAGAAAAAACAATTGACCTTTGTTACGGAAACATTAAAAAAGCGTACAAAGCGATAGCTGAACCCCCACTTGGGGTATCAGATCACAACTCTGTGTTGTTGATGCCAACATACAAGCAGATACTGAAGACGCAGAAGGAGCAGACAAAAAGTGTGAAGTCATGGGATCCCGAGTCTATACAGCACCTCCAAGGCTGCTTTGATTGCACAGACTTGGACATGTTCTTCAGCGACAACAACGATCCATGTGCTAGCACTGATACCCTTACCAGTTACATCAACTTCTGTGTGGACAGTATTATTCCAGAAAAGCTTGTAAAGATTTACCCCAACAACAAGCCTTGGGTGACTAAAGATCTTTAGCTCCTTCTCAACGAAAAGAAACGATTGTTCTGTGCTAAGGACACATTTCAACTTAAAGCAAAACAGAAAGAAATTAATGTTCAGATTAAGAAATGTAAAAACAATTATAAAGAAAAGGTCGAATCTCAATTCAGAGTGAACAATACCCGTCAAGCTTGGCAAGGGGTGAAGAACACTATCGGCTGTTCTAACATAGATCAACTATTAATACAACAGACGATCTTAGACATGCTGAAGATCTGAACAACTTCTACCTCTAGATTTGATACTCGTGACTTCAGTAATGAACGGGAAGCTGGGGTTGATAAATTAAGCTTTAAGGATGAGAATAAAATCGTTTTAACACCAGAAATCGTGAAGCTACAATTCTCAAAACTAAACATAAGGAAAGCACCCGGACCTGATGGTTTAGGTGGCATCGTTCTAAAACGTTGTTGTGAACAATTGTGTAATGTCTTCTCCCGTCTGTATCAACTTTCTATCGATCATCATGTGATTCCAGAAATGTGGAAAACATCAAAGATTGTCCCAGTACCAAAGAAGATTAATTCTAGTGAAATGAACGATTTTAGACCAGTCGCCCATACCTCAATAGCTATGAAATGTTTTGAGCGCATCATTTTAAACTTGATACTGCGTGATGTAGGACATTTACTTGATCCTTTCCAGTTTGCATACAAAGCAAGAAGGGTTGTTGAAGATGCAAAACTTTGTATTTTGAATAGCGTATATAAGCATTTAGAGCTTCCAAAATCATATGTGAGAATCATATTTGTAGATTTCTCTTCAGCGTTCAACACAATCCAGCCACACATCTTGTTAGACAAACTGTTCAATATGGGTGTCAATTGCAATCTTATTTTATGGATAGAGAAATTTCTCACTTTTCGACCTCAGTTTGTAAAGGTTAACTCCGCCCATTCATCGATCTTGTATACGAATACCGGAGCCCCTCAATGTTGTGTACTATCGCCAGTATTATTCAATAATATTCGCTCTCTACACAAATGACTGTATTAGCAATTGTCCCAACAATCTTACAGTGAAGTTTGCTGACGATGCGGCATTAGTTGGACTCATTCAAGATGATGAACTTTCCTACAGAGATAATATCAACCATTTTGAGACATGGTGTGAAAACAATTTCCTAATGTTGAATGTTAAAAAAACAAAAGAACTTATTATCAATTTCAGGAACAATCATATCAATACTAACCCTGTCTGTATAAATGGTTCAAATGTTGAAATCGTAGATGAATATAAATACCTTGGCACAATAATAGATAGTAAATTAAATTGGAATGCCAATACTGATGCCGTTTTTAAAAAGTGCCAGAAAGATTACATTTCTTGCGCAAGCTGCGATCCTTTAATGTAAATGAACGTGTACTATCCCTCTTTTTATCATTGTTTCATTGAAAGCATATTAACTTTTTCCTTCCAATGTTGGTATGGTTCATTGTCTTTGGTAAACAAATCACGCTTAGAAAAAGTGGTTCATATTGCTGGTAAAATTGCCGGGGTCTCATTTTATAAATCTATCTTATCTTTACGAAAAAAGAGTATTGAAATTATCTCTGAAAATTTTGTCCGATCCAGATCATGTATTGCACTGTGAATATGTTAAACTTCCTTCTGGAAGAAGATACTTACTGTTTTAAAACCAATAGGGGTAAAAAATACTTTCATTCCTTGCAGCGTTCGCCTTTTAAATGCTCCTTAATTTACACGCATTATTGTGGTTGTTCTTTGTATTCCTTGTAACTATGTTGTTTGTTTTTATTGTACACCAGCTCTGTAATGATACAACATGAATTCCCTTCGGGGTAATAAAGTATTATTATTATTATTATTATTATTATAAGTTAGTTGTGCAATCAGCGACGCCGTTTTAAAGTGGCCATTCGCAAAACCTCGGCTATTTCCGTGTGGTTCGGCAAAGCTATCGTTGAAATTTAACATCCAGGGGAGATAAGTCTTTCTTTTACAAAACATCGCTTTTTACCTTCTCGTTAGTTTTTATTTGGTATATTAGTAAAATAACATATATCATAAAGCAAATAATATTTTACACATTTATAAAATAGTTTCTATCTAATGAAAAACCCAATTCATACCTGATTTCAAAATATTTTCCCTCTCAAACTGTTAATGAAAAATAAACAAAAAGGCATGATATTTTCCATGTCACTATACGATCGTTAAGAATTCCCCAAGTCATGGATATCTATGATGGCCGAAACGGGACATCGCTCTTTCGCCCTTTCATATTAACGCGATAAAGCGATATTCGGTCAAACAATGAATACAACATCTAAAGATTAAAGATGACTGGAATACAACGAACCTGTGGTGAAATTAAACAATTTATAGAAAAAACTCAATTTTGGTCGACTTCTCATTTCCTTTACCAAAATGTTTGGATATTGTGTTTTGTTTTGCAAAGAAACATCATAATTCAATCTGATAACTAGTGTCAGCTGCCTTCATTTTCAATCACAACAAATCGGAACGTACAAGCTCGTACCTGAATATATATTTTTCACAGCTGTCATCTTATTAAATCGTTGTTCCAATTTATTTCAAAGGTTTATGTGTAAATCGTTTAATGGCCGGGGAAATGTTATGTTTATTATACATGTACCATATACATGTAGATGTATGTTTTAAATTTGTTTATATCTGCTAAATGTGACTTGGTTCCAATTTGAAGTCTTTGTCGTAATTGATAATAGTAATTGTCTTATTCAGTATCAAACATTTGAGGTAAATAATTATTTTCGTATATTTTGTCTTTGTACTTGTATCGTCTTTTCATCACTCTTTGATGTCATTTCATTATTACTGACATACTGACAAAAGTTTGACTTTTGTTTTCGGAGAAATTGCATGCATCAATTGTTTTGTCTTTAGCACTGGGTAAAAGATCATTTATCGGCTAAACTCTACACAGAAAAGACATAAAACTAATGTTTGACTTAAAGGAGCAGTAGCACGTTTTAAGGAGGAATATATTCTCTCCCTATCTACATATCGTTTACTAACCCTTAATCGCTATCTACATGTCGTTTGCTAACCCTCTCTCCCCATCTACATATCGTTTACTCACCCTCTCTTCCTATCTACATATCTATATCTAATCCTCTCTCTCCCTATCTATATGTCGTTTTTTTCTCACCCTCTTTCCCTTTCTACAAAACCGTAACTAAAACTCCCTATCTACATGTCGTTAACTAACCCTCCCCCTATGTACTTATCGTATAGTAACCTTCTCTTCTTATTTGCATATCGTTAACTAACCCTCTCTCCCTATCTACATATCGTTTTCTAACCCTCTCCCTCTATCTACATGTCGTTTACTAACCCTCTCTTCCTACCAACTTGTCGTTTACTAACACTCCCCTATCTACATGTCCATAACTAACCCTGTCTCCCTATCAACATGTCGTATACTAACACTCTCTCCCTATCTAGATGATGTTTACTAACCCTCTCTCTGTATCAATGAAGAAAGAAGAGTTGCAAGAGTTTGCAAGAAAGTTGTCCGATAATTAGGATCTTCCATTTTGGATTCATGAGAAGATTCTGTGATTCTGATCTGAGAGGACGGCTGGGTTATTTGAACTTTGGTCGTTCTTTGATCTAAGGGCAGGTTTATTTTGTATCTTCTGGATTCGCTGGATTAGATCCTTACTGCACAGATAAGAAGGCTAATGCAATAGTTCCATACAATAAAAGACGAGTGTTATGAAGAGGGCAGCAACTGCATCTTGGGTAAGAAGATGACGGAGATATCCGATATTTTATATGTAGTAGTTTTCAGATTTTTCAAAGAGGCAAAGCAGAGGAAGAAGAACACTTTCTTCTTCTTAACCAATTTTTTATTTATTAATTTTTTTTTACAACATTGTCTTGGTTCCGATCAGCATAGATTCAGAATTGTTCTTGTTAAGCTTAAGCTTTCTTTTGTGCATGGACATACTGGTATCTTCTAGACAGTCCTCAAGGGAACACCAAGCTTCAGCATACGGTTTACCAAGCCCTCTTTCCCATCAACACATTAATTCCAAAACCTCAATCTCCATAAACATATCATTTACCAAATCTTTTCTCTCCATAAAAAATTCATTTTCCAAACCCACTCTCTCCATAAAAAATTCATTTTCCAAACCCACTCTCTCCATCGACATTCTGTGCACCAAACCCTTTCTCCAATCAACTTATCTTTTACTAACACTGTCTCTCGATCAACATATTGTTTAACAAAGCCTCTCTCCCTATCAACATATCATTTACCAAACCCTTTCTTTTAATCAACATGTCGTTTACTAACCCCCTCTGTCCATCACCATATTGTTTATAAAACAATTTCTCCTGATCAACGTATCGTCTAATGACACTCTCTTCTTATTAATAACTGTTCACTTAACCCTCTTTCCAAATCTTTTCAAATCATACTCAACCTCTCTACTCGACAAACCCTGTTTCCCATTATCATTATATATATTACTAACTCTCTCTCCCCATTAACATATTGTTTACTAAACCCTCTCTCCTCATCAACGTATCGTTTTCAAAACCCTTTCTCCAAATCATCAATTTATTACTTACCCCCAATCCTCATAAACATATCGTTTACTTAACCCTCTTACCCAATCATATTGTTTACTAAACCCTCTATCCTCATCAATATATCATTTACGGACCCTCTCTCCCTATCAACCAATTGTTTACTAAACCGCCTCTACTCGTCAACATATCGCTTACTAAACCCTCTCTTTCAATCCTTATATATGGAACAGTAGAACTATCCTGAAAAACGTGTAGACGATTGCATTGAAAAGGCAATAAGATTAACAGTAGAACAACTGAGAAAAGGTAACAAAACGGCTTATCATCAATCTAAGAATAGAGACATTTCCCTCGTCACTACCTTCAACCCATCGCATATAAATCCTCTTCAAATTATTAACAGCCAGCTCCCGATTTTGGAACAGAGTGCTAAAATGAAGACAATTCTACAGAACACAAAATTCATTTGTAGCCGTAAACAGCCTCCTAATTTGAGACGAATTCTAACACGTTCTAGATTTGACTTGTCAGTTCAGGGAGAAGCTAGAGTTTCTAAAATGTGGGGATGGCCGCTGTTTCACATGTAAGAATATTATAGAAGGCACCGCCTTCAAAGTCAATAATAAACGCTTCGTTGTGAAAGGAAATATGAACTGACATTTCAAAAATGTGATATATGTCATCATGTGCGAGGGGTGCAATGAACTGTACATTGGGAAGACGGAAAGACGACTCAATGAAAGAATGAATCTTCATCGTTCCCAGATCAATCGACCCGAAATAGAACTATCCCTTTAAGTGGCCATCTAGAAAACTGTTCTGGCGGGAAATATAAAGTCTTCCCCTTTTACCACATGAAATATGATAACCCGAGGCTTCTTGAACTTATTGAAAGTCAATTTATAAAGCAATTTAAGCCTCTACTGAACGCTAAAATGTAAATTTCCTTGAATTTATGCTCATGACCTCTATGAAAAGAGCGTCACATCACAAACGACGTGATCACAACTGACTAACCTGAAAAAGCCAACATGGCTGAAAGCGCTAGTTAGCGAATGTGAATCCAATGTACCCAATTCCATAATACTATTTTATTTATATATATATATATATATATTACTAACCATCTATCCCAATATTAACATATGTTTGATTTAACCCTCTCTACTCGTTAACATATTGTTTACAATTCCTCCATGACATTAGTATTATATATATTACTAATCCTCTCTCCCAATTTCAACATATTGTTTACGAAGCTCTGTCATCATAACGTTTACATTATTCGTCTCTCCAAATCATGATTTTATTTCTATTCTTCTTTCCCCGTTAACATATTATTTACTAAACCCTCTCTCTTCATCAACATATCGTTGAATAAACACTATCTCCCAATTTTTATATTTTTACTTACCCATTCTATTTACATAACCCTCTCTCCCACTAGCATTACATATATCACTAACCCGCTCTTCATATCATCACCACAAAACGAACAATAACGCCCTGTCATTTAATACTTTTTATCAACTTTCTCTTGGACATTTAATTTGAAATCCATCATCATTGAAATTAATCTTACGTATGTAAAAGATAGTATTTAGTCGATCATGTTATGTAAATAGTATTCATTTAAATAAAATGAAATGATGTATTTTCAGCTTTCGGTCATACTTATACAGTGAGCTGTTGTTCAATGTTCAAATCAATTTTCAAGTTATTATTTGTCATTTTGGAATAGTCATGAGAGATGTTCACCTTCCAAAAATTGTCTTTGGAAATGTATGAAAGCCCAGAATATATCTTCAATTTTCTATGTGTGTTACTTTTAGAAAAAAAACCCTATGAAAATGATCTCAGTCTCAGACAAATGGCTTGCTCACTGCAGATATAGACTTGCTTTTATAGAGGTTTTGTTAGGTCAAAATAATGTCGCAGTGTATGACTTATACTGATACTATTACTATACATGTCAGTTAAGATTGTTTCCAGAATGTTTGCAAATGTTTGAACGATGGTAATAAGATTTTAAAAAATACCATTCACATGACCTTGTTTCGTCCAATCGGCATTCTGAATTTTGTATGAACGAAAAAATGAGCAGTTATTTTATAAAACCTTCACTCCACTGGGGTTCATTGTATAACAGTCAATATTTACAAACAGAAAAAAGTGGTAATCCATTTCTGAGATCATGCATGAATACGTTAAAACATTCTACTTCTTTTTATCATTTTTATATGTCCTTCTATTTCATCTACCTGTGTATTCATCTGCAAATATTTGTATTTTTTATTAGCTTTAATAATTCATTGTTTTCAATTCATTAAAATATAGAACCATTGGCTCTGTATCACATCAGGCTTCACATTTAATTTTGCTGTAGGGATGTAGTATATAGGCGATGTGATATCAGATACCGGTTATCAATTCAGAAATGGAAATTGCTAAAATTCAATTGATAATTTAGAGAATAGAATCCAAAGTTTCACAAAGCACATTTTGGAGGCCATAGGGTCACCAAAACTGTAAATCATAATCACTAGATCTGTACTCAAGATTTCAGCTTTCTCGGTCTTATGCTTCTGGAAAAGAAGATGACTATAGCATGACACCATGTCATGCCATAAACCCATCGGGTTTGGTAACCATTTTTAGACAGGATATTGAAAGCTCATGTTCTTGTAATGAGTCGTTCGTAAGAGCAGGCCGTTGCTGAAATTTATCAAATATAATATTAGGTTATTCAGGTTATAAAATTCAAGCGAAATGCTCCCTTCTGATTTGATCTAACAAGGTCATTTGACCGGTGTACATTTCAATGAACCCTAAAGTTGATGTTATGCAAAATTATGAAGGTTATACAAATCGTGCTTTCTAATTGAAAGAAACAAGGCTTTGTTCACATAGAAACTATTTAGAAAATGAAGCATTGCACATATATGAAACCACAATAACACACCGCTTAAGTAAAACTTTTGTGTAACTGGCTGCGCAAGCTTCGCCAGTTTTTCAAGTTTAACTTACAATTTTTTAAACAGGTTATAACTACCCGAGTATACTACTGTGAACATACACATCATGAGATTCAATTCTTAATTAACCAGCAATGTTGAAACTATAAAGTGCCAACCATTAACATGTTCATTGCTATGTAAATATAGTTGTTTCGCTTTGAGAATGTTTTCCTAATTAGAACACTGTTTTAACATGCAAATTTTCAGCATTGAAATAACAACCATGAAACCGCACTCTGTGTGTTGTGATATACACGTACATGCTTAGTGGGTATATGTTAACTATCGTCAATAATAAAACTAGGAATCGTTATATATTCAGGGAAAGCAGAGAACATCGACTTGGTTTCTAGCAGTCTTCTATGTTTATGAAAGATTTCAGTAACAGAAAATAAGGTTGAAAAGGGCCATCACAGGGCCTTCCGAGTCTTTAAGAAGACTGCCATATTCATAAAGACGAACAACAAAAATAATTTTGAATACAACTAAAAGGGGACTCAGTTTGCTCAATCTCATTAAAATAAGATCAAAATGTTCTTTACTGCGTTACGTAGATAATTGATCTCACAAAGCCCCGTCCACCAATCAACTTGTATGTCTTTTAAAGGCAAATTCCAGAGGTTCGAGTTTTTCAACAAAGTGCAGTGGAAAATGATTTTTCGATTTTCCAAAAAGCAAGGATAAGTGATTAATTTTTACTAGGTTTATTTGCCTCTCTGAAGTTATAGTATAGATGTCAAAATGAGCGATATAACTGCAGCATTTATATTTAAGGGAAGATGATACTGGAAATGGTCTATATAATTGAGTTTCCTACTGGTGTTCATAACAGAAAAGGTCGCACAAAATCCGAGACATTTATTTCACAGTCTATTTTACATGAACAGTCCACAACTGGGAATTCAGACTAGCACAGTATAAAATCAATATCTTCTTAGTCACTATGTTACCTATATCAGAAAATTGGTAAACCTTATATTTAAATAATAAAAAAACATATACAAACATCAACATAACATTTCATTAGAAAGTAAGCGATATTGAGATAATTTTATATGAATAAATGAACCATGTTTCTAAATTGAGTATATGCTTTATCAGGCTCCATACAAACTGTAACTGTGTTGTAAGTACATATTATTACCTTTCTCGGTATAGATAGCTATCGTTTTATAAGTACAGTATGTCACAAAAAGAAAAGTTAATTTGTCAACCTCTAGGTTATCCGAATCAAAGCTCCTTACGCGGTTCTCTTTTAGCTTTATTGAGAATATCTTGTGAGAATATTAAAGGACTTTTATTGTAAACCAGGCCATGTTATACGATTACGTTGTGCTGCGAAAAACATTAATATATCTTCTTAGATATTGATATACACAGCTAACGTACATATATTTATTAAGGGCCAATATTTCGTTAAAGTTATTTACACGTAAATCTAATTAAACAAAATCAATAAAAATCATTCCAATCGTGCATGTAGTAAAGTAATAATAAGGTATTAATAGATCATCATGTATATACTTTAGTTCCTGGTTAAAGGAGCAGTAGCACGTATTTTGATAATTTATATTTCAAATTTTTCACTGATAATTGTAAGTTAATGATAAATGTATTATCTTGACAGTGTCAAAAATCTCATTACACAAACGTAATCAGAGGGAAAAGTATGAAGATTCACATAAAATCCATAAAACGGCCATGTTGTGTGACACCTTTAATTCATTTTTTGTGTAAGAAAAAGGAATCGCATTGCTAAACTTTACATTATATATTTGAATTATTATTGCTCCATTTTGTCGTTAACTTCATCCTGCTACATCAGCGTATATGTCTCCGCGTTAGGCTACACAGGATGCGTTCAATTGTAACCATTAATTTTCATTGTCCTGCGACATCACCTTATATTTAGGGCTGCAACGATTCACTTGTCCTTAGATTCGGTTCGATTTTCGATTCTAGTCACTCGATTCGATTCTAGTCACTCGATTCGATTATTTTCGATTCGATTAACAGATCTGATAAAATACAATTATTTAGGTATTAAAATGAAAAAAAATTGTTACAAGAAGATGTTATTCTATTGAATTCTGTTGAATTGGTTCCGTTGTGTTAATGGACGATTGGACGCAGGGTTTTTTTTCAGTTTATGTGTGGTAAATCAGAAAGTTTGTATACAAATTCTGCCATGTAAATGATATTTGCCATCTCGGTTCGATTTTCGATCAACAAACTTCGATTCGATTCAATTGATTCGGTTCGATTCTCGGTGCATTGAACAGAATCGTTGCAGCATTACTTATATTCACTCTAAAAACGTGCTACTGCCACTTTAAGAAGGGATGTAATATAAATCTCATCTGATCAAGCAGATTAATAAAATGATAATCTCATCTTAAGAAATGTTTGATTTAAACGTTCGATCTAATGGTGTCATATATATTCCTGGTTTTTATGTGTATTTATTTACTTAGACAATTGGAGAATACAAATAAGAATTCATTAAATACCTATTTGTATTGTTTTTTTTAACATAATATCATTAGTTCAAACTTGAGATTAAATTTTGATTGAAAATTAAATCAAACTCCAATCGTTTAATATAAGCGCTCATCAGAGAAATGTTGACATCAATCGTTTTTCATTTATACATAGTGATCGATTGGTAAAATAGCACCTCTCCATATCAACCCGAAAAAGCGAAAAAACGAAAGAGCGATAGAGCGATGAAGCGATATGGCCGCGCGCATTACCAGCTATTAGAGTCAGTTTCTGAAATTATCTCCCCTTAGCTCGGTAATCGATCGAGTGTGACGAATGACCTGTGTTCCAAGACACTACAGGAGGTTTGACCTCGTTGCGTCATTGAGACTAAGTAAACACACATGGCTATCACTATGTAACAGGTCAAGCTGAGCTACTGATTTCGGTCAGGGAAAGTTTGAATTTAGCCCTGTTCCATATCCGTGGAAAAACTAGGATCCCTTGATACAGTCTAGGTCCTCGCTTAGCAAGTCTAGAGTTATGAGGGTTTTATTTCTTCATCCGTGCGAGTAACAGAACATTTAGATTAGAACGTAGAAAAAGAAGATGGACAAAAGCTGGACGACAGAATTGAACGCATCTTGTCTGATGGATTAAAGGTCACTTCTTGAGTTTGTGAGCAAACCTATATCAGAAGTATCATTTACAGGAAAGTCTAATTTTAAAAGGTAACCTACGTGTTCATAGTGAGGTTTGAAGTTGAGAATTATGCGCGTCAATCGGAAAACGTAATGTTGGGAACTTAAAACACTATATTTCTAGTTTTCATGTAAATTTGACCTGTGAATTAGCTTCCGAATACCTATGACTTAAATATTTTCACTTAAAACAAGTATTTATCATCTGTCATTTTGGGATGAATATTGGAGAAGTTTTAAGTTTATATGTAATGAATCGAGGTTTCAAGTTCATGTCAAAACAAAACAATATAAGATGAATATCATGAAGTGATTCTTTGATTACATCTGTCATTGACAGAGACAGAGATCTAATACTATTTAACTCAGCGCCTAATTGATCGTAACATAAATTAAAAAAGCAAGAAAAGATCCTAAAGATATCCACAAAAACTGCATGCTGATGTAAAGATGTAAATTAAAAGTTAAATTGTAAAGTTAAGTATGTTCTATCACTTAAAGTTATGAAAGAATCGACTATAGTATCACGGAAATAGAAATAAAATGCTTTTTGTCGATTATTTGTTTATTTGAAACTAACTGGATATTTGAATTCTTAACATTCATTCACAATGGTTTTCCCCAACTTTTGTTTCAAAATTTTCTGTAAAATCCCCCGAAATATATGAATTGACGAGAAAAAACGTGTCATTTTCACGCCTTGAAATTATTTCTAAGTCGAAATGTATGTTTCTGATGCAAGCTATTATAATAGTATGCAGATGATGTGAAATCTCAGTACCGTCCGCTAAAATATATAGTTTAATGTACAATAATCTTATATCTTATGTCCTCTACTATTCCTTTCATATATGATTTAAAAATTCATAAAATTATTGAAAAAGAACGTGGCTTTCTTTAAATTTGCAGACATACCAACTACTATTCTTACGAGTCAATTCATAACTCCTGTTATCAATTGCTGAGTTGCTATGGCAACACACGTGCATCTGCAAATTCAGGTAAATAGAGCGTTGCAGGTTTATTGTCACACGCATTCAGGCCTACCACACAAACGACAAACAAATCTTCAAAACTGAAAACATTGCTGATAGTGACGTTAGCTATAGTAGGTTTCGAAATGTATTGAAAATGTGCTAAATTTGGGCAGTTTTACCTGAACAAAGTCAACTTAAAGTATTTTTTACAATGACTTCATAAGGCATGCTTGGGAAAAAAATTAGTTATTTGAACATCTGTAAGGATTACTACATTAGTCGAGAAGTATAAAATATACGCCAAACACCATTTTATTTCTATTTCCGTGAGTACTTTAGCATCAGTTGTTGTTACAGTTGTGAAGCATTAATACCAAACTAATATAATTATTCATTAAATAAAAAGGGATATCCAAGGAATTACATGAACATCCTTGGGATATCTTTTAAGATTTTGAGGTGGCACTGGGTCGACTTCTTATTCTTTTCTCAGATATAATCATTACGCATGGTTAATAACATTTGACACTGATGAACCTCTTGATCCTCAGATTGTCCCTCTTATCGTTGTCATAAAAGCTTTAAAGAAGTCTTTCGTTATACCTATAATGCTGTGTTAATGACTAAATATGTTCAACAGAATAGTATTGTGTATCTTACAACATAATCATTTGCGGATCAACAGGTGGTGGGGGAGTTCCAAATATAGTAAATTACTACATTTTGAGAGTTGTATTTTACATTCACTTAGTTGTTAATATGCGTTTAACTTCCCAATCCATTCAATAAGATAATTTTCCTGTGTACAGATATTTTGTACCCAGAGTTTTTCAAGGGTTGTAATATTGGTTGTTGGAGCTTACCATCAATACAAACATTTTGTATCCGTCCTTTACAAATTTAAGTAACGAATTAATTTAAATTGCCAATATCAAATCAGTAATACTGGAGCAACTAAGTTATACAGCTGGGAGCACTTTGGCTAACGAAGGGAATCATTTAAAGCTTATATTACAATGCAAACATAATTAAAGACCTCCCACTGTTACGAATTACCAGATACTCCTGATCACAAAATTTCTCAGTTTTTCACTATTTTCAAACGTTGCAGGAACAATGGGTAATTGTGTTAAAGTAATTTTGAATATATTTCTGTAAAGAAGAACCTTTCGTTTCTTTATCGCGAACCTTGAATTTCGAAACACATAAGTAGAAATAGTTCATTTTGCCTGTGAAAGATACCCTGTTCGGCAAAATCTGATCATGATATACATGTTTGTAAGGGCAGAAATGTATTTTGAAATGCAATTTGTAAAAACGATCAGGAACAAACACATATTAATTTAAAATAAAATTAAAAATATCATCGTAAAGAGCATATATTAATCTTTATACTTTGAACCTTGAATTTTGGGTTGTTGCAAGGGTTATTTAGTTACATGAGTCTAAAGACCAGCTCCTACAGTAATCATCTACAAAAGTATTTTTCTATCCGGAGAGATTCTCGCGCATGCGCTCAAGGGGGTGAGTATAATAGCTGGTAATGCAAAGCGAAAAAGCGAAAGAGCGAAAGAACGATAGAGCGATAAAGCGATATATGAAAATATCGCTTTGTCGTTGGCACATAATGCTTAGTCGTTCGTCCATGTCGCTTTGTCCTTCGGCTATATCGCTTTGTCGTTCGACCATATCGCTTTGTCGTTCGGCGATATCGCTTTGTCGTTCGGCCATATCGCTTTGTCGTTCACCAATATCGCTTTGTCGGTCACCTATATCGCTTTATCGCTTTATCGCGTTTATTTCAAAGGGCGAAAGAGCGATGGCCCGTCTCGGCCATCATAGATATCCAAAAGGTGTTTTCATTGACTGCAAATAAGGGAGATATCTCAAGTTACAACTTTTTGCCGCTTAGGCAATCTGTCGGAACCCCAGGATCGCAGCGTAATAGAACAGGGGCTTGCTCGCACTGTGCTGTCTCTGTGGGGAGAGAATGTTCAAACACTTGCATATCTCGTGAATACCCCCGAAATTGTCCCAGTTTAAACATATCGTTGGATTGTCAATTATCTAACATTTGATCATTTAAAAGAATAATTTATTTTATAGAGATGGCTTTCTAGTTTTGAGAACATAATACCATCGTGAGGCTTATGCAGTCACATTTAGTGGCCATTTCTTTTGTGTCGGCCGTTACAGATTTTATATCTAGACAAATTGGTTTTATTTCCCAATAAAGTGCTTTCTCAACTCATTTCTTTCCCTTATCTCCTAACACGTATCAGATATAATCTTAATACTGAACCGTTACTATGGTAACTGGGCGTCGATTATATTAAAATCGAACGCAATATAAAGAATAGACCTAATTAAATGTCTGTGAATGTTTGTCTGTGAAATCTGAACGCTGCCACTCAAACCAGTGACACGACACAATGTTGAATTTGCTTTTGTTGTTTTCTGATAACACTTGAAGAGGAAACAAATTTGAATTAGAAATTTATTTTCATATATATTCATAAAGATATCACCAACAGTAAAATAGAGGTTATCATGAGAGTTTGTTTTGGGATCGTAAATATCCTGCATTAGGAATAAACATTGTATTTTGCGAGCCTTGGCGATATCGAAAATATCCGTTGACTTTATTATGTCGAGAACACTATCCATTGTATGATAAATATGATTTATCCTGTGCATGCAAGTCAATATTTATCATTTCTAATGTACCGGTATTGCATTTGATATGAACAAATTAACAGCGAGAGCTGACGGCAACAGACACATGCCTTAATATTACAACAAAATAAGTGATTTTCTATAGAAATGTAAATATATTATTCTAAATAAAACAACTTTTTAATCAAAAAGTCATAATAATGTTTTATTTAGCAACATGAATATAATAAATTGAAAGTCATTGTCTCGGTTTCACAAATAATTTCTTTTGTGAGCGCAATCAAAACTTTCATCACTTAGATCAATCTTTCCCTGACCTAAGCAAAATGTTTTCATTCAATTCAAAAACAAATTTCCATTACAAAATGATAAAAAAGGGACTGATATTTTATTAATACGTGTTCCTAATATCTCCATGAGATAATTTTGGTTATTTGAAACAAGTGTTGTGTAACGATAAGAAAGCTATCCAACAAAACATGTTATTCAACGAAAGTGACGTCATAGTGACGTACTACCCTTGCAATCAGCTGATCGGGTGCAACTGGACTGCCCACCGCTTCAAAATTTTAACTATTTTTTTATTTTGCCTAAAATAAACTTGCATCTCACCAAAGATGTATGTGCAAACTTGTCAAACCAATATTTGCATTATTCAAAAACAAAGAGTCGGTTGAATGCGATGTTTGTGGAAATTTGCATGAAAATCAGAATCAAAGTAAAGGTTGCAAAAGTTCAAATATTTCAAATCAGGGCTTTAATCATATTAAATGCTTACTTACAGAAGTTGTCTATTGACATTCGTTTTTAGCAGTATGAATTGTGTCAAGTCAAGCAATATAAGCACTATGTGTCACATACTAGTGTTGTTAATCAATTGTTAATGACGGTATCTAAGTTAGATAAAACACTAAAACGTCGACCTAAGTTAAAAA
Source organism: Steromphala cineraria (assembly GCA_916613615.1). Lineage (NCBI taxonomy): Eukaryota > Metazoa > Mollusca > Gastropoda > Trochida > Trochidae > Steromphala > Steromphala cineraria. Next base: position 13,788,539 of record OU744730.1, read on the forward strand.
ATACATTCAAGATTCTAAAACGTTCGAAACGAAAAATTTGCCGGAAATCAACCCAAAGTCTCGGTCTTACTTCCCGGTCAGCTTTCTGCCCTGAGGTTTCGAAATTCCAAATATAACCTCGCTCTCATGTATTATCCTACACTTAAGAAATGAAGCTATTAATCCGTGCATGGTGGGCTGAAAGCCCTGCAACAGATTGACAGTACTTTGCTGATTAAACTCATCAATAGTTATTCTGACATTTGTGGAAATTCTAGCGTGTTAAATTTGTGATGATGTTACGACTGGCCAAACGTGTTGTGGTATTGATGGTTTTACGCTGTTATAAAATATTCATGCACATAGTGAATAGTGAACATCAACGTGTGATAGATTGTTTTCAATGGCAAATGTGATTAAACATCAATAACATGAATTTACTGAAACTAGGATTAGAACAGTTACTATGCTCACGAGCGAAAAGACGCCAACATACAAATTGACAGTGCATGTGTTTTTACTTATCCAATCAAATACTGCATCAATATAAAAGTTAATGAATAACAAAAATAAAAGCGTTGAATTTCTAGACAGACAACTTTGAATTTGAAAATGTTTCTAACAGCGTCGTTTTTCAATTATGTCATAATCAACATCGTTGTCGTCGCTTTTCATGTTAATGTTATGGATTATACGTTGTATAGGAGCGGTGTTCAAATAAGCCTTGTGGCTTGTTCACCAATCCTTATTTCATTTTGTGAAATAAAAGATGTTTAAACCAATTGACAGTGTACAGAATTCAAGTTCATGTTTTATAAGAAATATTCATATTGGAAAGTGAAATTCAGAGCATAGTGTACGACTTGATTTATTAAAGGGGCTGTAGCACGTTTTTTGATAATTTTATATTTCAAATATTTTACTTATAATTGTACGTTAATGCTATATGAATTATATTCACAGTCTCAACAATCTCATTACACAAGCCAATCACCCATAGTCAGAGGACAAAGTATGAGGATTCACATAAAATTCATTGGCGGCCATTTCTTGTGAACACCTTTAATTCATTTTGTGTCATGAAGAAAAAGGAGTCGCATGGCGAAACTTTATATTATATAGTTGAATTATTACTGCTTCATTTAGTTTAAATACATTGTATTTCAATTGAAACCATTTATTTTCATTTTCCTGACATCACCTTATATTCCCCCCAAAAACGTGCTACTGCCCCTTTAACATAGCGATCTGGGTCCAGTTTACATATTTACAGGCCACATGACAAGAGTAGACTATTGTCCAGTACTCGACCATATGCATGTAACAATAAAAAAAACAGCATAAAATGTTCCAAATGGCTGCTCTCTTAAAGAGACACAGAGTATGTTGATAGGATCAAATATGTCAAATTTTGAAATCGATGTTATGAAATTAACAAGTTAAAGGTGCATTAGAGCGAAAATACGGCCATTCAAAGTCGGGATTTTGATCGAAAACCTGACAATGTGGATCGAGTGGAGCGCGCAAATTCGCCAAACGTTATTTTGAAACCTTGTCATAAGCTGACAGAAAGATATATTCGACTCGATAGTGTTTATTAGGTATTGTAACTAATAGGTATATTAACTGGATGCATAATTTCAAATATTAAACGTATTTGAGATGTTTTCTTGATTTTTCCATTTAATCAAGCATTTTGGATATATTATGCATAAATGGATATATTTGCAAGTCAAGTGATGAGATATGAACTTCAATCAGCATATTAGATATTTTGTAGCTTATCAAAACCAAATAAATTTTTAAGAAAGATACTCTGTGTCACTTGAAAAGTACAAAAATGGCGAACCGGAGGCCGACAGAACCAAAACGTGTAGCGACATAAACCAGGTACCTTTCTCGGACGGCCATCGGGCTTCTTTCATCTTATCTTAATCGTGAACGACCCCCATCCCCCATCCCCCATCCCCCATCCCCCACCCCTCCTGAATCGGGACGTATTTGCTATCAATTTGCTTGTTTTATAATTTGTGAACATTACTTCCTTTAAAACATGCTATCCTATGTGATCTTTGATATCATAAACGTCATCATGCTAATCATCCGTTCCGGCATTTTATAGCTTGTAGCTAAGGTTCACGAGGAGATAATGCAACATCGTTTGTGTAACCAAGTGACGACCGATTAGGTTACCAATTCTGATAGCGATACTTCACAACGGGGACTAGTGCGAAATATGTATGTGTCATTAAAGGAAGTGATATATATATTACAATCCATTAATAAACTGTAAGAAAGATTGATGCACACCTTTAGTTTAACCATGTTAACTGAATTTCTGTAGGTAACTGTTACCTCCAGCCGTAATATATATATAATAAAAAAGTAGGTCAGTTCCTTAATATATATACATATACGACACATCAAGTCATCTTTAAAATGATATCGACAGCAGGACTTATTGTCGTCGGAAGTATTTTATTTATCATAAAATTTATATTATGTTATATTTCATATTTATATAAATATACATATGTAGATTTCATACATCGTCTGACAAAACAAAGTATACACCACAGTGTACACGGTATTTTTATATTATATTATATATTTATTTTCAACATGTTCAACACGTTAAAATTACTCTCTATGAATACATCCATACAATTCATATGCTATAAGGGATGTTGCTGTTGGTTTCAATCATATTTGTTACAGGCATAATGGGCTTATAGGCGTATTGTATTTTCATGTTCAAAGGTTCGAATTACACTTTATGAATATATCCATACAATGACCATACTAGGCGTGTATATATCCCTTTTGTCACTCACAGATTCGGTGTCTTAATTTTGTTATTCGATACTTAGTCAAACAAAGAGTGTGCTGAGAATTAATGTACATGATTCGCATAGACTGTTGGAATATGTATTGAGCACATACATTCATAATAGGCTTCTATCGATGTCATACATTTGTCGATTTATGAAATCTATCGCCACGTTAAAGGGGCAGTAGAGCGTTTTTAGGTAATGTCAATGAACAAAAAAACGGCCGCCAATAGACTTAAAAATCCTCTAACCTCGATTGATGTGAATATCTTTTTTACACCAAATGCTTAGTATTGTTACATCGTCAAATGATTTATCTCACTGAGCGGAAAACATATTCTGAAAATCGTTAATTATTGTTTTTTTCCTTGTGGTATTGTTACGATAGATGTATTGATAACGAGGCTGATATTCTGTTTATGACGTCACAAAAAGAAGGTGTGACCAGTGACGGGCAGTCATACATTCATTAGTTTGTGGCCAGAAAGGTCTAAGCGGTCCATCAAAAGTGTCATTCAAAAACCGCTTTCATTACCAAACTTAACATATTTGAGTAGCGACCTTTCGACGCACTATACAATATTGTAATCAGACATTAATTTACTTCGAAGAAAATTGTGAAATATGTTTATGGTTATGTGAACTTTAATTGAATCTTAATAATTTGTTCTATCACTATGTATGATTGGTTTATGTAATGACATTTTTGACACTATAAAAATAGTACATTTAGCATTAACGTACAATTATCAGTGAACAATGGAAAATATAAACTTTCCGAGAAATGCTACTGACCCTTCGATACAAAGATGTTTTAACAATACATTAACAAGGCACCAATTATTTTCTTCAAAATAATGCCAATATATTGTTAACGTGACGTAGCATGATACATCACATATCTCTTATATATTAAGCAAATTTAAACAAACTGTGGTGTGTACTTCTTTTGTCAGACGAAGTATGAAATCCATCCCAATGTTCAAGGTCTTGAAGTTACAGTCAATACCAAAGAGAATAGATTTGTAACTTATTTGTCTCTAACTAATAGAGATGTTCGGACAAGGATACATGTTCAGATACAGACAAAGATACATGTGCCTATACAGATAAAGATACATATACAGACACAGACACATATACAGATACATGTACAGATACAAATACAGACACCGCTACAGATAAAGATAATGATACAGATAAATATAATAATTCTCATAAACGATTATTATCAAAAGCAGCGTTAATATGCGGATGGGTTGTGAATGACAACAGTCGCCGAGTTATCAACCTATTGCAGTTATCTTGTCTTGACCAGTAACCCAAATTGACCACAAGACCTTGATTTTGAACGGACTAGAAATGTTTCCTAAATAACGTTTAAATAGCAACAATACTCCTGTTCGTTTGAAAATGTATTTTGAATGATATCACCACTCAATGTTTTCTTGACCAATGAAGAACATTGATTGCATATATTTTTGGATTGGACGAAAGAAGTTGTCTTACACAACGTTTACGTGAAGGTATATAACCACATGTGCATGTGTTAGGAATGATAACACTCGCCCAGTTATCCACTTATCACATTCAACGAGCCTTCCCTTGACCAGTGTCCAAAATGGACTTTGAGTTTGATGGGATAAGAGAAGGTATCCCAAACACTGAAACAGCGTTGACATAAAGACACAACACGTGGAAGCAAACACGTAAAATAAAAGCACTCACCGAGTTATCAACTTGCTGCAGATGGGACGAATAAGGACTGTATGCAACACAGCAATTAGCAGAGCCAGTCGACAACATGCGGATGTGTTTAGAATGATAACACTCACCTAGTTATCACACGTGTCCTTCCAGCCGACGTCCTGGCCCGTGTATAGATCAATCACACAGTCATTTTAACTTTGTTTGACATGCAACGTTTCCACGCATTTTGTTGCTTAGTTTGATAGTCTTCGTGAATAATTTATTATACAGTTATAACAACTGACGTCCTTTAATAATAGCACTGTTAATAGTGAAATAAATTTAACCAATAGAATACAAGCCTAAAAGCTTTGACATAAAATGTAATAACGCATTGGCAGGTCTTTTTGATATGCTACGTGAATAATTTATGCTATGACTTCAACAACTGAGTTCCTGTGAAAAAGCAAAACTAGTTTTCAATAAGCTTCATATCAGTGTACCTGACGGTTTGTTGTACATTGTTTAACATGCCATTTATACCAGCATTTGAAAGTGTTTTTGATATTGATGAAAAAAATCAAGGTTGTTTGAAACTTCATATATCATTAATTTGAATCTGATGTACTATATTATTCATAGGTGATAAGAAAAACGGTTAAGACAACTGAGCGATTGTGTATCTTTGGGGAAAAGGGAAAATATTTTTACACCGCACAGCAAACAAATTTACCCAGGCTTGTTTTGAAAAAGCCTGTTATCGCCTACACGTTCAACAGTGAAATAGATTGTAAGATACGATTTTCTCGTAAATCACCAATTGATATGGTGTTGAAAGAAAAGGTCATGTTCACGCACTTAACGCACTGAACACTGCTTAAGTACGTATTGTAGTGAAATATTTTCTCGTAGAATATAAATGATCGCCTTCTGATTTTTACCCTTTTTCAAATGAACATTTCATTATTTAGTGCTTTTATTTACATCTGATCTTGATTTCCGAAAAATATTATTTTATTCACCTATACAAATTTTTTTATAAAAAAATATTTCTTCTTTTAACTTATAATATTATACTTATACTTATATGTATTATATTCAGACGTTCAATCAAACATCAACTCTGAACTCGATAATCTGCAGCTGTTGTCGAAGAAATTATCAGATATCGTGCGAAAACTGCTGGCGACCATATTTGTGGTAGCCCTTTTCGATCAGTTGTGTCATGTGAATTGATTTGCTTACATTAAAGGGGCAGTAGTACGTTTTTGTACTTTTTATATTTATTTTTTTCCACTGAAAATTGTATGTTAATGCCAACTGTATTATTTTGATAGCGTGAAAAATCTCATTACACAAATCCTAGTCAGAGAACTAATTATAAACATTCATATAAAATCCACTGGCGGCCATTTTTGTGTGAACACCTTTATACCATTTTGTGTAAGAAAAGGGAAACGCATGGATGAAGATTACATTATACATTTGATTTATTACTGCTTCAGTTAGTCTTAATCTATTGTCATTCAATTGGAACCATTTATTTTCATTTCCCTGACATCACCTAAAAATATGCTACTGCCCCTTTAACGTGGCGATAGATTTCTGACATGTATGACATCGAAAGAAGCCTATTTTGAATGCAAGGGCTCATTACAGTTTCCAACAGTCTGTGCGAATCATGTTCATTACGTACACACGTAACGATTCATAAAATGAAAAAATATATAACAAACATTTTTCCGAAAATAGGAAGACAATGTAGACGAGCAAAGAATCTCTCTTAAAGGTTATCAGTGATATTCTGACCCGTTTTATTTTGAAAAGAAACAGAAACAAGCACGTCAACTGAATTGTATTTGTCTATCACATCGATGGATGTGGGTTTGAATTGCAAAAAACAAAGACTTCTAAACTATTTGAGATTTTAAATAATTCATCGATATTATGAGTAGAAATGGTACAAAAACGAATGCCATGGTATTGCTTTGTGGAAATATAAACCTTCAAGTGAACTATTATTCAGATCTGAAAATTACTTATTTCAAAAACAGATTATTTTATTCATAATATATATATAAAGGAGCCTCTTTATTTGCATTCCCTCCCCACAGAGGCAGATCAATTCATGGAATATTGATACAGCTTCTGTTCTATTACGCCGACTTTGTAGGCTAGAATGGGACGTGCCTGATTGGAGGCAATCAAAGAAAGTTGTGCAATCAGCGACGCTGTTCTTAAATCATCATTTTGGCAACTGAACATGGCAAGGCATTGTGATATGAAAAACCCTTTTCATGCGAGAAGCGTTGTTATCTGCTAATGCTACGTTTACACTATACCACGATTGGGTTACGATTATGTCGAAGTAACACGAAGCATATATCGCAGTGGATCTTTGTGATTGTGTCACAATTTATTACATGTTTTCTGTTTTGACCGTTCTGTTACGTTTCCATACGCTCTGATCGGATGTATCACTCAATGTTACGATTTGATGTCCGATCATTTACGAATGTTTTCGCGATCTATAGCGATCGTTTACGACCCTTATGATTTCACTATACGATCTATAGCGATCGTTTACGACCCTTATGATTTCACTATACGATCTATAGCGATCGTTTACGACCCTTATGATTTCACTATATGATCTATAGCGATCGTTTACGACCCTTATGATTTCACTATACGATCTATAGCGATCGTTTACGACCCTTATGATTTCACTATACGATCGACTGGGATTTCTCACATTTTCAGACGTTCATAAATGATCTGTTACGTTTTGTTGATTGACAATAAAGAGCACGAATGACACGATTGTAACGATTGGAGATGGTGTTAACTTAGACATATTCTCTTTTCTTCAAGTGGGTCCAAAAGGGGTTATAGATGTTGCATCCCAACTACGGATCTATCCTATCTTAAGTTGGGATAACCCTCGAGGCTATCCCAACTATGGATAAAGCACTATTCCAAGTTGGGATATCCCATCTTAAGATGGGATAGCTGGATTTTTAAATCTTAAAGTACTTTCAAAAGCAAAAGTTGATCAGGCTATCCCATCTTAAGATGGGATATCCCAACTTAGAATAGCGTTTTATCCACAGTTGGGATAGCTGCAAGAGCTATCCCATCTTAAGATGGGATAGATCCGTAGTTGGGATGCAACAGTGGCTTTTAAAGGCGACATTATGTGTGAAATAGCGACCTCAGGACGAGGTGTTGACTGTGATATCACCCGCGAGCGGTACCAAATGGTGCAGTAACATGAAATCAAGAACCTCGAAATAACGACACCGTGTTGTGTATTACAAGCTTTCAAGCTTTTATGTCCGTCCATGTCCCCAGGGCTGATCGACGAAAGGAACATGGCTCAGAGAGGGTTAACAACACCGTGAAGAGTTATACAATTGAGTTATCTGCCCCTTGCAGCAGCTGCAAATCTCATCTCTGTAAGTGACGTCACATCCGATAAGAACAACTCAACTGACAACTCACCTCGTAGATGGACGTTGATAGCAATTGGTCAAATAATTTTATGTCATTACCGTATTCGTCCTATTAAGCGCCCCGGGCGCTTAGCTTTAAAAAATCCAAAGGGGGCGCTCATTAGGATACCCCAGAAAGGGGGGGGGGGGGGGGGCGCTTATTAGGAATACGTTATAGACAAGCTAAACTAGCACTTGTCGGGATTCTGAACGAGAATGAAAGTAGGTCGATCGTTGAAATTCAGTGCAACTACACATTCACAGGCCCGGATAAATAAAAACTATTGGAAAAGCAGTAGAGTTAGGCCATTTTACGTATGAAGGGGGGGGGGGGGGGGGGGGGGGGGGGCGCTCTGTTATATGGAAATTTGTAATAGGGGGCGCTTATTAGGGAGGGGGCGCTTAATAGGACGAATACGGTAATTCAATTTGCATAATTGTGCCCCTTCATCAAATCACCCCCCTCCCAAAACATACAAAGTATTAAACTGAGAACTAAATAAGTATCTGCAAAGGATTAGATATATACACTTGGACAAAAGTTAAGCAACCGCTAGATAAAAGTTGCCCAAGAAGAACGTGTACAAGGTCTCTGGACAAATATTTGTAGCTTGTGATAGATTTATCATCTAACAATATAACAAGGAACATTTGAATCAAATATGGTTCAACGGCTTTTGGATATTTGTATTAAAAAATCTGGTATCGTCGATCTCAATGGGAATGTCAAGAGACTAGGTAGTATTCTATTTGCATTATACCTGTGGTAGAAACTGAATTCCATTTGATACAGGGCTCAATTTACAGACACTTAAGAGGAACATTTATTACAAATTATTATTAGGAATTTCATCCCTAGATAGGTTTAATCAGTTGTTGATATCTGATGGTAATGTAACATTTCTTTTTTTTTGGGGGGGGGGGGGGGGGGGGGTTCACATCTAATGTATTTGAATTGAGGAAAACCTTCTATTTTCGTAACTCACAATAATTATTGTATGATCGCTGTGAACAGTTACTGTTATACATCATTTACCTTTGGGATTTAACTGGGGCTTCATATGTACTTAGTTATATCAGGTTCACTGTGTAGAATGGAATGTAGCCCCATATACGAATTGAGCTTAAATATAACAAGTTTACAAATGCTATGAAATATATGCCAATACTGTTTCTTGTAGAGTCAACATTCCATTTTGGCAAGTGCACTGACCTTTTTTTTCAATTATCCTTAAAAGGGGCAGTAGTACGTTTTTAAGTGGAATATAAGGTGATGCCAGGAAAATGAAAAAAAATAGTTCCCATTGAAATTAAGACAATGTATTTAAACTAAATGTAGCAGTAATAAATCAGATATATAATGTATAGGTTTAGCCATGCGTTTCCTGTTTCTTACACAAAATAAGTTGAAGGAGTTCAAGAGGAGTCAGAGAACAAAGATTCACATAAAGTCCACTGGCGGCCATTTTTGTGTGAACAACTTCATTTGTGATAGAAAAAATTATGGAATGGCTGAACTTTACATTAAATATTTGAATCATTACTGCATTATTTATTATAAATACAATGTCTTTCAATTGGAACATTTATTTACATTTTCCTGACATCATCTTATATTCTCCCTAAAAATGTGCTACTTCCCCTTTAAGAAACTATCATTTGGAGTTTCTAACAGCAGTAACCCTCTCGGAAGGGAGTACTGGCAAGTACTGAAAAACCAAACAACAATGTGTTCCAAATGTTAGGTTGACGAACTATTAGTAAGAATTGTAGCGATGAAGTAATAGTCTGTCACACGGATATCATTACTTCTATTAATTTTACACCATCAAAAGAAGCGTGCACGAATCTGATGTCGGATTAGTTTAATTAGCGGGAGATATTGTCATTGGCTGTCATTCTGTGCAATGATCGACGGAAAGTTATTAGCAGTGATGTACATATCATCTCCATCTTTGATTGACAAGTCAGAGTTAATTACAAAGCATTCGTATTTAAGCACATGTAACTGAGGCCAAGTATCCATTTCAGATCTATCACAGGTGAGAGTTACACGTGTACCCCCTTGTAAGACTTAAGTAAAACAGTTTTAAAATATATCCGTAACTATAATTTTGTAAAAATTATCATAAGGTATATTTGATGTATAAAATTTGTAAAATAATTCATATCGCAAGTTTGATGTAAAAATTAAAATATTTTAATATTAATTATTTTAAAAATAATTCATACTGTAAATTTGATGTATAACATTTGTTTAAATAATTCATACGGTAAATTTGATGTATACAATTTGTAAAATAATTTATATCGTTAGTTTGATGTATAAATTATAAAAAAAATTATGTGATAAATTTGATGTACATAAGTACCTGATGACCAGAATTAGTTATTTTTAAAAAGTATTTTTAAGAATGAAATGCATAGTTTGGTAAATGATAACGGTTAATTATTGAAAATTATTTTTTGTTTCGTGAGAAATTATAAAATCAAGTTTTATCTGTGAAAGAAAGTACCGTGATACAATTGTAAGTGAACGATACGTGCCAAAATGGCCTTACAAAATTCCGCTTTCATTAGCATCCGCTGTTGCTAAAACTTCTGAAAAATCTTGTTGATATGTACATATTTTGAAATAATTATTAATGATATAATTGTCGTAGGATATCAAATGAATGTCAATGACATCAATGATTTCGACAGGAGTACCTAAATATTAGTATTTCCCGAGAGAAAGCGAGGGATATACTAATATTCAAGCATGAATGTCGTAAAAATAGTATGTCATGGGCACGAATATACTATCCGGTTTATTGCACAAAAGTCTTGGAATGTCCCTTTAAGAAGGCGGAGGACGATGGCGTGGTTACCTGGACTGTTTTGTGCTGTGTTGGCGGTATTGAGTGTCGCCGTTGCTAAGGATATTTCTGTCCGACAGACAGAGACGGAAACATCTCCAAAAATGGTGAGGCTTATTGTTGAAAAGACTCTTGTTTTCTGCATATTGTACGAACTCTGTTTATTTGCTCATCGTCAATTCAGGTATTTCTGTGTCATAGCTTCATCACTTCCGGTGTTTGAGGCATATCACTTTCGGTGTTTGAGGCATATCACTTCCGGTTTTTGAGGCATATCACTTCCGGTGTATGAGGCCCTGAAAATGAACATACTTAATAGAATATTCTCGAAATACTACAGATGTCTCTTTTGAAACTTGATCGATACAGGTACAGTTTTTTTGAAGCTTATAAAATTGTCATGACAGGCATTATTTTAACGTTCCTGTTTTCATAAGATAGAAGATAACATACCCGAAATGTTTGAACATTGAATAACTAGACAAGGATCATATACTTATCTGTATATCAAATTTGTTTAAATAACAGATTAGCCAAGCGAAGTATCATTATCCAGTCAAACATACATTTCGTAAAATTAAGATAAAGTGCACCGTGAACATTCACTTTTGCGTACCCTGGTGTTCTAACTTTGCACAGAACTGTATCGGCGTTATTTGAAATATTCCTCAAGTAAACTTATTGAGTCATGTAGTCGCACAGTGGTGTAGTAGTTAGCATGATTGCCTCTCACGCAAGAGGCCCGGAGACAACCTAAATTTGTGACCTGGGTCTCATCCTGTGTTGTGTCCCTGGGCAAGACACTTCATCCACATTGCACTCAGTTCACCCAGCTGTACAAATGGGTAATGGTAATATTATTATTTTGACAGTGTGCGGAAGAGAACGCTCCTTGCCTGCCGATGTTGACGATCTGCTGTGGATCTTCCACATGCATGCAATATGGAAACTCATACCGCTGTTCCGGGGGGAGCTCAACGGTAGTGTATACAATAGTTATTGTTGTGCAAGATAGATCTAAAATAAACAAAAGGACAGTCGGAATTTAATTGAAGCTTGCGAAAATTTCAAGTATGATTAAAACGAGTTTTTGGAACGCTGTGGCCTAAAGTGTTAATACCGAGGTGACTGGGTGACAGATATAGTCTTGTCATATCCTGACACTCATAAGAATATGACTGAAAGGCTAGATTAAGACCGGCCAATGTTTTGACAGTACGTGAAAACCAGTCGTCCAATTCAGTCAATCGTCTTATGTCCAAAGCAGAAACTACGAGTCACGTCAGGTCATATAAATTAGGATATATCGTTTTATCGTTCACGTAAATACCAGGCAATGGTTCAGAACATTTTTAGGTCAAATTTCTAACCGTTTTGGAAAACTGTAAGAAGAGACAGACACAACCAATACATTTTGAAAACACAAGCTCATTAATTCCAGTGTGTTGCGGACTACCAAACGTGCGATCCAAACAACAACAACCGGAGATGTTGCAGTGGTGATTGTAGTTATTTCCAGAACTCTTACACGTGTAGGCCAGGAAATGGACAGGTAAGAAATGAAAACTTGACAACAATCAATAAATTTTCAGTGAAGTATTTCCAGGGCTCTTACACATGTAGGCCAGGCAATGGATAGTTAAGAAAGAACTCATCTATCAGTCATCTCTCTCTAGAATAATTGAAATCAACCCGTAGATTCTTAGAAAAGGTCCTATTTATTCAAGTTCATTGCGGATAACCAAACTTTAAAAAAAATGTCTAACCATTTCGGAAAACTGTAAGAAGAGACAGACACAACCAATACATTATGAAACCACAAGCTCATTAATTCCAGTGCGTTGCGGACTACCAAACGTGCGATCCAAACAACAACAACCGAAGATGTTGCAGTGGTGATTGTAGTTATTTCCAGAACTCTTACACGTGTCGGCCAGGCAATGGACAGGTAAGAATTGAAATGAGATGATATTTCTGTTAAAAGAAATCGAAAACAATCAATAGATTCTTGTGAAATTGAGTGCATATAGAAATACTAGTCTTTCAATCCGATCAACAACAACCGAAGATGTTGCAGTGGTGATAGCAATTATTTCCTCTTACTCGTATAGGCCAGGCAATGGACAGATGGCCAATTGATTACAACTAAAAGTGTAACCTTCCATCCTTCCCCAAGAGATCGGCGGCAAATCAATTACAATCATACAATGCATTTTACAACAAAGACTTAATATTTACAGTGCGTTGCGGACTACCAAACTTGCGACCCAAACAACAACAACCGAAGATGTTGCAGTGGTGATTGTAGTTATTTCCAGAACTCTTACACATGTAGGCCAGGCAATGGACAAGTAAGAAACGATATTTTAGTGCTAGATTATTTCTATCAACCTTTCATTTTGATAACTGTCTAGATAGAACGAAACCAACCCATAACGTCTGAGAACAAGATCCAATTATTTTCAGTGCATAGAAGACTACCAAACTTGCGATCCAAACAACAACAACCGAAGATGTTGCAGTGGCGATTGTAGTTATTTCCAGGGCTCTTACACGTGTAGGCCAGGCAATGGACAGGTGGGCAATTGATGACACTTCATGTCAAACAATATACCCTTTCTTCGGTCATCCATTCTAAATAAATTGAAAGCCTCCAGTACAAATTCACAACATTAGCTCATTCATTTCAGTGCATTGAGGACTACCAAACTTGCGATCCAAACAACAACAACCGAAGATGTTGCAGTGGTGATTGTAGTTATTTCCAGGGCTCTTACACATGTAGGCCAGGAAATGGACAGGTAGAAAACGACATATCAATTTGAGATCAATTTATTCAGTTTTATAGATTAACTAAATACACATAAGTTCAAGATTAATTTTACAACTAGTCATCTTGATATCTCAATAGATCAAATCGAAACCGACTGATAAATTCTGAGAACAAGATCCAATTTATTTCAGTGCATTGAGGACTACCAAACTTGCGACCCAAACAACAACAACCGAAGATGTTGCAGTGGTGATTGTAGTTATTTCCAGGGCTCTTACACGTGTCGGCCAGGCAATGGACAAGTAAGAAACGATATATCATCTTTAGATTAATTCATACACTTTTCATCTTGATTTATTCATTTTCTATAGATTAAATTAAAACATTTCATTTCAAGATAAAATTATCAACCTTTGATTTAAAATTCTCTCTCTCTAGAATATTCAAAACTGGCCCGTACTTTCTGAGAACAAGATAAAATTTATTTTAGTGCATTGAGGACTACCAAACTTGCGACCCAAACAACAACAACCGAAGATGTTGCAGTGGTGATTGTAGTTATTTCCAGGGCTCTTACACGTGCCGGCCAGGAAATGGACAGGTGGGCAATTGATGACACTTTATGTCAAACAATATACCCTTCCATCGGTCATCCATTCTAAATAAATTGAAAGCCTCCAGTACAAATTCACAACATTAGCTCATTCATTTCAGTGCATTGAGGACTACCAAACTTGCGATCCAAACAACAACAACCGAAGATGTTGCAGTGGTGATTGTAGTTATTTCCAGAACTCTTACACGTGTAGGCCAGGAAATGGACAGGTAGAAAAAGATATATCAATTTGAGATCAATTTATTAAGTTTCATATTTTTTAGATTAATTAAATACACATAAGTTCCAGATTAATTTAACCAATAGTCACCTTGATATCTCTAAAGATTAATTGAAACCAACTAATAAATTCTGAGAACAAGATCCAATTTATTTCAGTGCATAGAAGACTACCAAACTTGCGACCCAAACAACAACAACCGAAGATGTTGCAGTGGTGATTGTAGTTATTTCCAGGGTTCTTACACATGTAGACCAGGAAATGGACAGGTAGAAAACGACATATCAATTTGAGATCAATTTATTCAGTTTTATAGATTAACTAAATACACATAAGTTCAAGATTAATTTTACAACTAGTCATCTTGATATCTCAATAGATCAAATCGAAACCGACTGATAAATTCTGAGAACAAGATCCAATTTATTTCAGTGCATTGAGGACTACCAAACTTGCGACCCAAACAACAACAACCGAAGATGTTGCAGTGGTGATTGTAGTTATTTCCAGGGCTCTTACACGTGTCGGCCAGGCAATGGACAAGTAAGAAACGATATATCATCTTTAGATTAATTCATACACTTTTCATCTTGATTTATTCATTTTCTATAGATTAAATTAAAACATTTCATTTCAAGATAAAATTATCAACCTTTGATTTAAAATTCTCTCTCTCTAGAATATTCAAAACTGGCCCGTACTTTCTGAGAACAAGATAAAATTTATTTTAGTGCGTTGCGGACTACCAAACTTGCGACCCAAACAACAACAACCGAAGATGTTGCAGTGGTGATTGTAGTTATTTCCAGGGCTCTTACACATGTAGGCCAGGCAATGGACAAGTAAGAAACGACATTTTAGTGCTAGATTATTTCTATCAACCTTTCATTTTGATAACTGTCTAGATAGAACGAAACCAACCCATAACGTCTGAGAACAAGATCCAATTATTTTCAGTGCATAGAAGACTACCAAACTTGCGATCCAAACAACAACAACCGAAGATGTTGCAGTGGCGATTGTAGTTATTTCCAGAACTCTTACACATGTAGGCCAGGAAATGGGCAGGTTAGAAACGACATATCCTTTTGAGATTTTTTGTCTACACTTTTCACTTTGATTTATTCATTTTTTGTAGATTAATTTAAAACATATGATTTCCAAATAAATTTATCCACCTGTAATTTAAATGTCTCTCTAATATTAATTAAAACTTGCCGGTACTTTCTGAGATCAAGATCATATTATTTCAGTGCATTGAGGACTACCAAACTTGCGATCCAAACAACAACAACCGAAGATGTTGCAGTGGTGATTGTAGTTATTTCCAGAACTCTTACACGTGTAGGCCAGGCAATGGGCAGGTAAAAAAAGATATATCAATTGAGATCAATTTATTCAGTTTTCATATTTTTTAGATTAATTAAATACACATAAGTTCCAGATTAATTTAACCAATAGTCACCTTGATATCTCTAAAGATTAATTGAAACCAACTAATAAATTCTGAGAACAAGATCCAATTTATTTCAGTGCATAGAAGACTACCAAACTTGCGATCCAAACAACAACAACCGAAGATGTTGCAGTGGTGATTGTAGTTATTTCCAGGGCTCTTACACGTGCCGGCCAGGAAATGGACAGGTGGGCAATTGATGACACTTTATGTCAAACAATATACCCTTCCATCGGTCATCCATTCTAAATAAATTGAAAGCCTCCAGTACAAATTCACAACATTAGCTCATTCATTTCAGTGCATTGAGGACTACCAAACTTGCGATCCAAACAACAACAACCGAAGATGTTGCAGTGGTGATTGTAGTTATTTCCAGAACTCTTACACATGTAGGCCAGGCAATGGGCAGGTAAAAAAAGATATATCAATTGAGATCAATTTATTCAGTTTTCATATTTTTTAGATTAATTAAATACACATAAGTTCCAGATTAATTTAACCAATAGTCACCTTGATATCCCTAAAGATTAATTGAAACCAACTAATAATTTCTGAGAACAAGATCCAATAAATTTCAGTGCATAGAAGACTACCAAACTTGCGATCCAAACAACAACAACCGAAGATGTTGCAGTGGTGATTGTAGTTATTTCCAGGGCTCTTACACATGTAGGCCAGGAAATGGACAGGTAGAAAACGACATATCAATTTGAGATCAATTTATTCAGTTTTATAGATTAACTAAATACACATAAGTTCAAGATTAATTTTACAACTAGTCATCTTGATATCTCAATAGATCAAATCGAAACCGACTGATAAATTCTGAGAACAAGATCCAATTTATTTCAGTGCATTGAGGACTACCAAACTTGCGACCCAAACAACAACAACCGAAGATGTTGCAGTGGTGATTGTAGTTATTTCCAGGGCTCTTACACGTGTCGGCCAGGCAATGGACAAGTAAGAAACGATATATCATCTTTAGATTAATTCATACACTTTTCATCTTGATTTATTCATTTTCTATAGATTAAATTAAAACATTTCATTTCAAGATAAAATTATCAACCTTTGATTTAAAATTCTCTCTCTCTAGAATATTCAAAACTGGCCCGTACTTTCTGAGAACAAGATAAAATTTATTTTAGTGCATTGAGGACTACCAAACTTGCGACCCAAACAACAACAACCGAAGATGTTGCAGTGGTGATTGTAGTTATTTCCAGGGCTCTTACACGTGTCGGCCAGGCAATGGACAGGTAGAAAACGACATATCACTTTTAGATTACTTTATCCATTTCGTTATTGATTCATTTTTCATATATTTATTGAATACATATCGATCCAGAATTAAGTAATGCACTTTAATTTTAATCTCTCTCTTAAGAGTAACTTAAATCAATCAAAACATTTTGTGAACAAGATCAAATTTATTTCAGTGCATTGACGACTACCAAACTTGTGACCCAAACAACAACAACCGAAGATGTTGCAGTGGTGATTGTAGTTATTTCCAGAACTCTTACACATGTAGACCAGGAAATGGACAGGTGGGCAATTGATGACACTTTATTTATGTCAAACAATATACCCTTCCTTCGGTCATCCATTCTAAATAAATTGAAAGCCTCCAGTACAAATTCACAACATTAGCTCATTCATTTCAGTGCATAGAAGACTACCAAACTTGTGACCCAAACAACAACAACCGAAGATGTTGCAGTGGTGATTGTAGTTATTTCCAGGGCTCTTACACGTGTCGGCCAGGCAATGGACAGGTAGAACACGACATATCACTTTTAGATTACTTTATCCATTTCGTTATTGATTCATTTTTCATATATTTATTGAATACATATCGATTCAGGATTAAGTAATGCACCTTTAATTTTAATCCCTCTCTTAAGAGTAACTAAAATCAATCAAAACAGTTTGTGAACCAGATCAAATTTATTGCAGTGCATAGAGGACTACCAAACTTGCGACCCAAACAACAACAACCGAAGATGTTGCAGTGGTGATTGTAGTTATTTCCAGAACTCTTACACGTGTAGGCCAGGAAATGGACAGGTACGTTATCACGTGTTATTCAAGATCAATGATTTTTTAATTTGATTGTGTTTTTTTCATTGATCAGATAAATATATTTT
This sequence comes from Steromphala cineraria, assembly GCA_916613615.1. Lineage (NCBI taxonomy): Eukaryota > Metazoa > Mollusca > Gastropoda > Trochida > Trochidae > Steromphala > Steromphala cineraria. The sequence goes on from OU744730.1 coordinate 13,806,611, forward strand.
GATTCAAGATTAATTTATCTACCATTCATTTTGATATCACTCTCTAGAATAATTGAAACTAGCCTGTATCTTCTGAGAACAAGATCCTATTTATTGCAGTGCATTGAGGACTACCAAACTTGCGATCCAAACAACAACAACCGAAGATGTTGCAGCAATAATTGCAATTATTTCCAGGGTTCTTACACATGTAGACCAAGCAATGGACAGGTAAGAAACGACTTCTTACAGGATACATCCCCTTATCATTTTGATTGATTTTCTATTGATTTATTGAATAAATTTATCTAGATTTATAAAACAAATTGTCATCTTTATATCTCTCTTGATAAATTGAAAACAACCAATAAAAACGAACTCTTTTTGTATATTCAAGTGTCAACAGGAGTACGCTGTCTGTAGTAGTACACAACCTTGCTGTCCCAACCTGAGCTGTCGGTTTGCTAACGGAAGGTCGACCTGTCAGAGAAATTTCTCCCCTGCAGAGGCGGGCGAGAAAGAACCAATCAGAAACGGCGCTGAAGGTGCTGAGAAGAAGCCAATCACAAGCGCCGCTGAGGGCGGTGAAAAGAAGCCAATCACAAGCGCTGCTGAGAGCGGGGAAAAACAGCCAATCGGTGACGAGATGTCAGGCCCTGATGACAACGGAAAACCAGCTGGGGAAGGTCAAAGACCAATCAATGAGGCGCATGTCTCTGATAATGTTCCCATAGCAACGGGAGGAGCAAATGCCGCTCCATTAGATGCAGTACTGGAGTCATTGGGACTCTAATAATGCATACTTAAATGTTTTAAGTATTTCATGCTGGATACATTTTAGTAATAAATATATGAATTAATGTGTATGGGAAAGTTTGTTTTTGTTTTTTCTTATTAATATTCACAATCAATTAAAGTGTATTGAATATTTAAAGAATAAAGAAGAAACAATTTTTAAAAAGAAAAAGATTTTAACGGCTTTCTCCTCGAGCCATTTTGAGAGTTACATTTTTACCAAATTTATAAATGATAAGGAGTCTGTTCACAAGGTTTCAGCTTTCTGAGGTCTTTCATCTGGAATAAAAAGAATGTATTTTTTGTTTTTTTGGGTTTTGTGGCATAGCCCCTGTGGCCGTTTAAGTGGGGCATAGGGTTACCAAAATCATCAAACTTACACAAGAAGTCTGTACACAAGGTTTAAGTTTTTTGTGTGTGTTTTTTTATTCACTGGAAACGATGAAAATATGTATAAGGCTGTGGCCCCTATGGTCCTAAGTAGAGATGACAGGGTCACCAAATCTCTTCATTATAATCCCCATTAATTGAAAGGTCAGATATGGTTTAAAAATGCAATTATGCAAATAACTCATCTCTGTATGAATGTTAAAAAAAAAAATTAAATGAAAATCCTAAATCAGTTTCACATTTTCATAGATAGGTGTATACCATTTGACTAATTGGTCCCTACCATCGTCTGGTTTACTTTAATAATTTTAAAGTTAATTTTTTCACAGAAAGTTGAAATCCGAAAGAATGAGTACGAGAGTCACCTGAATATCACCGATTCATTTTGAAAACAAGGGTCTATATGTAATAGATATACCCACACTTCCCGAGGTGTATCGTTCATTATTACCACAGGGGTCGAGTCTCGGAGTGGACACTTTAATTAAAATATTATTTCAAAACCTGGACTTTTGCACTCATATATCGTATACATCTCATTGGTCGATTTTGACATTGGCAAAGTTTATCTTTAACTCGTGGCTGTGCATGACATTCGATGAAATAAACCTGGTATTTGGATTGCTACATTTAGTATCCTCTATTAATTGGAAGTGTGAATTTGTCTTCCACTAACATATACTACAGCTGCGTACCTTAAGTTTGTTCACTTGCCTGTGATCTTAGTGCAAATATGATGTTATTTGGGTTTCGTTTTGACGTTCATAAAATAACTCCAGGACCACTTACAAAAGATCATCAATTGTTCATGTGTAAAATAACCATTCCCAAACCATATTTCGGGATCGTCTCGTCACTGGTGCTTGATGTCGATATTTGGCATGGTTAAATAGACAAAAGGGATCATATTAGTGAAATTCGGATTTTCTTAAATTTCGATTCAAATCATCTATGTATACTTTGTAGGAGAAAAATCATCACAGTTACGTTGCCTTATCGCAAAGGAACACATATCAATACGATCTAAAGCTGTTTATCACTTATGAAGGATTTTGTAGAGCAAAATAGAAATCAGTGTTTTCGAAATTTTGACCCCTGGTCACTTCAATGACCTGCCAAATTTGTTACAGCTATCTGTTCGGTATGACATACAAATATGTTAACGCAAACTGAATCAGAACTTATGTAGTGAAATTTAATCATTATTGGTTTCGTTTTCACAATGCTAAGATGTTTCAAAGACATTTCAAATTACATGATATTTGCACTGGAATACGAAGGTAAGTGAACAAACTTAAGATACGCAGCTGTATATGACTGTTATTTTCATTGAAAACAAGTACTTATCATATTGTCGGATGTGTGAGCTCTTTTGAATTTTTATATAACGAATTATTTACTTGTTGTATCAAAGCCAAACAACATCTGATGAAAACCATGGAATATCTCTTGAATAGCATTTTCCTAAGCAAGAATTGAAACGCCAGTCGCGGACGTGGCTTACAATGTATTTAAGACTTTCTGTGGACCCATGACTGAACTGGTTTGATAATAGCGCCCTCTTCGGCGATAATGAGTAACCTCTAGTTATCTCCCTTGTTAGAACCAATCACCGACATTCTTTCTCATAAGCTCTCATGTGCAGCTGTGAAAGAATTAAAGTTTCGGTTTTAAATCAATGCTTAATTATTTCAATTTATACAATACATTTTTATTCAATTTCGTATAAGTGTGGTCCATGTGATAGTTTGTTCACACTTGTTGCCAATGCCCATGATTTAAACATTTTCATATTTTTAGAAAGCATTTTTTTGTAAAATTCATTGAAACCGACGATTCAGACGGTGGTAATGGTCGTGCTAACATAGTGAGCATGGTAAAACACAAGCACTTGAAGCATGGGTATCGTTGATATACAATATATAACAAGGCTTTCCAACCGGTGGAAAATGCCATGGCATTTTAATTTCAGTAGCAATCTGTTGGAGCTTTTTGATTGCATCGTCTTCCCAGAAACTACAAAGATGAATAAACTTAGATTTGTTGCCAGATACTTCAATTTTCTTCCCCAGTCCGCGAAACATTAGACCTGGAAAAATGAAATTTTTATGTTTGTTTTTAATAGATGATAGATTATTATAATATCAAGCCAATCCACCCCTTGATTTCATACCGTATGGTTGCGTGGTTGTTTGGGTGCTTCAGCGACCCTAAGAGCTGTGTCAGATAGAGCTTAAGATGCTCCTTGTAGGGTAACAAAGCTGGACAGGTCAACAGGTAGAGCGAGACTAAATTTGACCCGTTCTAAAACCGACGTTCTAGCATTTCTTTCCGTTTTTTTTCCTGATCCTGTCAAATCTCTTTCGTCCTGGCCTCTCAACTTTCTTGTATAACAACAACCACATGTTAAAAGACTGAAATACTGCTGACAGCTCGTTGAACCCCAACTCACCAGACGAACAAAAATGCTTGTGCAAGACATATGATCATTTATATTTTCATAATGTATTCGTTATATTGAACAATATCAATTAATAATCAATGGGACACACTTCATTCAAAAGTTTTATCATCATAGGAACTACTTATGAACATGTAAAAGGTATCTAAGAAGTCAAATTAAAATAATCTATTCTATCTTGTTAAGGTATTTATGTAGTAAAATAACGGAATAGTCAAACAAAAAATTGTCTTTATTCATCACCTAACAGCAATGTCACTGCATTCACATTCATTTTCTTCTAAACTGAATACCAGTTCTTAAAGGGGCAGTAGCACGTTTTTATGGCGAATAAATGTTGATGTCAGGAAAACGAAAAAAAATGGTTCCAATTGAAAGACTAAATGGAGCAGTAATAATTCAAATATATAATGTTAAGTTTAGCCATGCGATTCCTTTTTCTTACACAAAACGAATTAAAGGTGTTCACACAAAAATGGCCATTGGATTTTATGTGAATCTTCATACTTTGTCCTCTGACCATGTCTGATTGGCTTGTCTAATGATATTTATGACACTATCAACATAATACATTTAGCATTAACATACAATAATCAGTGAAAATTTTAAAATATAAGATTATCAAAGAAAGCGCTACTCCCCCTTTAAGGGTATATTGATTCACTAATGGTTAACTGAATCTCTCTGTTTAGGTTGTCTCTCTCTATCAATTGTGAATGGCGCCTTGAACCAAGAAACCAATCATGGAAATATTTCTCAATAAATAGAATATTCACTTTTTTACTATATTTCAAGTGCTGGAATTGGATGATTTTAAGAAGTTACTTTCTTAAAGGAGCCAAATTTTCTCATAAATTAGAAAACATATTTTATTACAGTGTATGAACTGGTTAAAGTTGCAGAAAATGCAAAGCGTTTGTCACGATTAATTCAAATGAAGTTAAAGGAAACAATTACATGATTTCGCTGTCTATATTATGTCTAATCAATGAAAATAAATATAAACTCACTTCCATAAGAAACTTGACCCCTAAGAAAATATATTGATTGTGGGCGGAGTATGACGACTTAACTACTTAAACTTATTGAAATACAAAGATAAATCAATTGACAAGCAAAACACCAAACTTCGTTATTTCTATTTTGCACTGATAAATGCAATGACGTATTCTTAACAGGAAGGGAAAATATTGCAATTTACAAAACCAAGGCATATAGATATTACAGTTTCATAAGAGTTCTGGAGTGGTCATGCTGTAATGTCAATAACGAGTATATATATGTCTACGTCTACGCATTGATGACGTCAGGCGCCTGATGACGGCATTGGGGATTGTCTGCCACTCTTCCCCAAGAGCTTGAATTAATCGCTAACGAGTTAGTTGGGATTGCTGACGTTGTCTGATACGCCGATCGAGGTGATCCCACAGGTGTTCTACAACTTTTTAACTGTACTTTTGTTGATAATTCGACAGATGATATTGTATGGTTTAAGTTCTCACATAGATATCATGACTTTAACGTGTTCCTGGCTGTGTGCTATCTCAGCCCCTCAGGCTCCTCCCATGTGCGCGACCCCGAGGAGTTCTTCCACAAGCTGCTCCAACAGGTCTACACCTTCCAGTGTCAGGGTCTCGTTCAGCTATGTGGAGACTTTAACGCTCGCATGGGTGACAGTGCGGACTATATACAGGGAGTCGACTCTGTACCTCTACGTGACGTCATTGACTATGGTGAAAACGCATATGGTAAACATCTGAGTGACTTTTTAGTTGATGTAAATTTTTGCATGTTAAATGGCCGAAACTGCGATAAGAATGACTTTACATACGTGAGCCCGAACGGGCGTTCTGTTGTTGATTACGTTTTAGTACCACATGAACAATTATCCTTTTATAAGCATTTTAATGTTATTACAATGTCTTCACTTGTTACTATGTATGCTGATAGTGCCCCTGAAAGCCTTCCCGACCACTCAATATTAGCTTACACCCTAGACCTTTCAGGCCTGTACCCCCCTACACCCACCCCCACCCAGGAGCCCCCGTCTGTGGATGATATCGGTATGAAAGCTCCTCTGAAGTATAACGTTAAATACATTCCTCATGACTTCCTGAATGATGCTAAGGCGCTTAATGCTTTAAAGACTACTATTGAACGGATTGAAAACCATTTGACATATAATAACAATGTGAACTGTGCCTATGGTGAATTCGTGAACCTGCTTCGTGATGAGATGGACGATAAATTACAGTTACAGAAAAGCCATGAAACTAACAAAAAGAAAAGTTTTCATAAACCATATTGGAATGAAGAGTTGCAGCAACAGTGGGCTAAAGTATCAAGCAGTGAACGTGAATGGTTACGTTGCAGTGGTAGTTCACAGAGTAAAAAACGTTTGAAGGAGATTTACTGTTATGAGAGGAAAACGTTCGACAGGCTTAACAGGAGAAAGAAGAGAAAATATCAACACAATAAACAACTCAACCTCCTGGAAAAGTTGGAGAATTCTGACCGGGACTTTTGGAAAATCATCGGGAAAATTGGTATTGAGAATGACAGACACACCGTTATTCCAATGGAGGTAATTCAGGAGGACGGCAGTTTATGTTCAGATCCACACTCTGTTCTTTCACAATGGAAGACTGATTTTGAAAACATTTACTCTGATAATAGTTCACCCCTTACTACAGACAGAAAGAAGCAAGTTACCGTAGAGTTGGAGGAACTTGGCGACATCCAGGGTGCAGACAGTGTACTGAACGAGCCAATAACACGGGAAGAAGTTGTCAGCGCAGTGCACAGAGCGAAGTCGAGGAAGGCTTGTGGACTAGATAATATACCGGCTGAGGTTATTAAAAATGAATATTGTGTAGATATTCTCTATAGACTGTACTCAGTTTGCTTCGAGACAGGTGTTATTCCTGATACATGGAAGACAGGTATTATCCATCCTATAGCAAAAAGTGATACAGAGGTTCGAATTCCGACTTCATAGACCCATATCATTACTCTCTGTACCCTCTAAGCTCTACTGTGATATCCTAAATGAACATTTAACATCCTGGCTGGAATCATCTGATGTAATCATTGAAGAGCAGAATGGATTTCGTAAGACAAGAAGCTGCTTTGATCACATGTTTAGTCTTTACACGATCATCAAAACTAGACTTGATTCGAAACAACAAACATATTCGTGTTTCATTGATTTTAAAAAAGCTTTCGACAATGTTGACAGATCCTGCCTCTGGTTAAAACTCAGAAAATGTGGTGTTGATGGGAAGATGTTCAGGACGATTCAATCCCTTTATGAGGACACTAAGTGTGCAGTTCGAATTAATAATATGCTGACTCCATTCTTTTCGACGCCAAAGGGTGTTAAGCAAGGATGCCTCATGTCTCCTTCTCTATTCGCTCTCTACATTAATGACCTAGCAGACGATATTAAGAAGCTGAAAAGTGGTGTCTTCATGGATGACGTGGCTATATCGATCCTGTTATATGCGGACGATGTCGTTTTGCTCGCCCCAACGGAGGAAAGGCTGCAACATATGTTGGACGTCGTCACGAACTGGTGCTCTAAGTGGGGCCTTAATATAAACAAGAAAAAGACCAAGATCGTTCATTTCAGGAATAAAAGTATTGCAAGATCAACATTCAACTTTACATGTGATAACGAGACACTGGACTATGCAGACGCCTACAAGTACTTGGGACTGTGGTTTCAGGAGAATCTTAACATGAATTATACCGTCAAGGAAATAGCAAAAAGTGCAAGTCGTGCCTTATCTTTCCTTTTATCAAAGTATTATATGTGTGGTGACATGAGTTATGACGTTTTTACCAAATTGTACGAATTAACTGTTCAACCTATATTGATGTACGGTGCACCTCTCTGGGGACTGACTAGCCATCAAGAGATAAATAATATACAAAATAGAGCATGCAGATTTTTTCTTGGAGTGCCACGGAATACATCAAACTGCGCAGTACGTGGAGAGATGGGATGGATGTCTTGCCTCACTAAGCAGAGAACTGAAGTCTTTAGAAGTTTTATCAAGATGATTAAAACAAGTGATGACAGATTACCCAAAAAGATTTTAGAATACACCAAAAGAAGAAAAAAATCGTTTTACAATTCAGTTGTCAAGGTATGCAGAAGTCTTAACATTGAACATTTACTGTTTTTAAACGGATCAACACACGTTGTAATGTCTCGTATTAAAGCCGAACTAAAGAAAATTGACGAGTTCTCATGGTTCAAGGATCTATGGAACGACGAAAACAACCCAAATGGAAATAAGCTACGGACATACAGGCTATGCAAGAAAGATCTGGTACCAGAGATATATGTTCAGAAGATCATGTCGAGGAATCAGCGTAAATATCTCACCAGACTACGTTGTGGATCACTGAGACTACACATAGAGACCGGCAGACACAGCAGACCCCCCAGCCCTCTACACCTTAGAGTGTGTCCCTTCTGTGATAATGTAGAGTCTGAAATACATTTCCTGTTTGAATGTGACTTTTATTCAGATCTTCGTTTTAATGCAATAGAATCCCACCCCAACAGTTTTATTAGTGCTCTAAATAATATGTTTACCACTGTTGATGTTGCGAAATTAAAGCAGCTAGTTATAACTGTAAAATGTATGTTTTTAAGACGTCAGTCTTTTACTTAAAAGTATTTTTATTCTTCATTTTACAATATTCTTTTTATCTAACAAAGTATTTAACGTCATTGCTATTATCATAACTGCTTTTAACTATATAATTTTGTTATAATGTATTATACGTTTTACTGTTTTTAACAGTGTCTCATAAGCCAAACTATGGCTGGTTGTTAAACATACTTTTGTACTTTTATATCATGCTTGTATTTATGTATATGTTTAACTTGTGACACTTAAATAAACTATTCTGTCTGTCTGTCTGTCTGTCTGTTCTATCGGGGACAAATCAGGGGAGCATGGAGGCCAGGGCGGTACATCGATATTGTGCCTATTCATTAAGTCCTGCACCACTCTAGCAACATTGGGCCTTGCGTTATCGTGTTGATAGATAGAGTGTTCCCTGGTGTTGCTGTCGTAGAAAGGGGATAACGACTGGTCTCAAGACTTGGTCAATGTAGCGTTGACGGGTCATTGTCTCGTCAAACACAACTAGAATCCCACCCAAGACCATCACGCTCCCTCCACCAAAAGGCTCAAGCTCCTGGAAGCAACATGGTGCCATGCGCTCCCTTTGTCTTCGATAATCTCGGGTCCTCCCATCATTATTGGACAAGCAGAACCTACTCTCATCGGAAAAGATCACTCTTTGCCAGTCGCGTATCTGCCAGCGTCGTACTTGACGTGCCAAACGTAGTCTTCCTTGCCGATGTCTTGGCGTCAGAACAGTTCCTCTGTATGGTCTATAGTTCCTAATACCGTAGGAACGGAGACGTCTGGCTACTGTCTGTTGGCTTAGACGGCGACCTAACGCAGTTCTTGCCGTTGACGTTGCCGTCACGAAGCGGTTACGTGGGTGCAAAGTACGCATGTACCGGTCTTCCTGCGGGCTGGTGATGCGGGGTCTCCCTGATCTAGGCCTGTCTCTTGTCTGACCAGTCTGTTCGAACCGTTCTATCAAGTTGGTTACCGCTGTGGTGGAGCAGCCGAAGGTTCTGGCAATATGACCCAAGGAAGCTCCCATGTCGATCATTCTAATGGCCCGTTCGCGTTGTTCTGCTGTAAGTCTCGGCATTCTTATTGTGGTTTTCTAATGACAGTGAGGACAGTGGTTTGTGTCAGAGCATTTTATACCAAAACCTGCACGTGCGGATCGTGCAAATTAAAAAAAATCAATTTTAACAGAACCTTGCACGTGAAGCCTAATAAAGAAATGTTTCTGCAATGCATAAAACGAGTCCATGAACACTGGCGTACTCAAGAAATACCAATTTAGATCACTAAAATTAATACATTTTCTAAGTGAAAAAAGTAAGTTGATGAAATTTCTAAATTATACCAAACAGCTGCATTAGATATGAAGGTTATTTATCCTGCTAGACATAGGATATTATCTGGACCACAACAATGGTGGGATGAAGATTTAGAGCGCTGTAAAAACTTGAATGACACAACACTTAATAGATGTCGCCAGATAGGTGTTGATTTTGAATGTTATAGAAGTTTGAAACGCAAGTTTAAGTCCTTATTTTCAGAAAAAAAAGAGAAAAATACCAAGCCCATGAAAGATTAAAACTAATGGAGTACAGAAGTGATTCTAAAACTTTTTGGAAAATTTTAAAGAGGCATAAACCTAAGATTGATTTGCCAAAGGATATAGATACAGCTCAGTGGTTTAATCATTTTCAGAAGCTATTAAATGTTGGTCCTATTATTGATAATGATAATTCTATTTCTGTTACAGATACATTTTAGATTTTTGTTATGAAGAAAATAATCATGGCATTGATAATGATGATGATATTATTATTAATGTTCAGGAAGAACTAAATAGCTCTTTTACTGAAGGAGAAGTTGAATTGAGCTGAGTTTGTTTAATCTTAGACAAGGGAAATCTCCTGGTGAGGATGGCATTCCTAGTGAATTTTTGAGAAGTACAAAACATTATATTGTTCCTTTATTAACCAAGATTTATAACACTTTGTTTGATAAAGGTGTATTTCCAGTACAATGGGGTAAGAGTATTATCTGTCCATTACACAAGTCTGGAGACAAAAAGGAAGTGGATTATTATAGAGGAATCTCATTAATTGATACTTTATGTAAAGCGCTTGCTGCCATACTTGATAAGAGGTTGAGATCATATTGTGAAAAGATGAATGTTATTTCAGAGTTTCAAGCTGGTTTCAGGCCAAACTATTCTACTGTTGATCAGATATTTTCTTTGCAAGGGATGATTCAGAAATATCTCTCCAAAAAAAAGAGGAAGGTTTTATTGTATACATTGATTTTAGTAAGGCTTTCGATTGTATAAACCATAGAGTCCTGTTCAAAAGCTTGTCTGATATAGGCGTTAAAGGTAAATTTTTTAGATTTCTTATTTCCATGTATTCTGCTCTTTCATCTTGTGTAAGAACAACACATGGGATAACAGATTATTTCCAGTGTAATATTGGAACAAGGCAAGGCTGCATTTTGAGTCCTACTATATTTGTTATTTTCTTCAATCAATTATCCTCAATGTTTGAGAGGAACGGGGGAAATGGTATTTTCATATCTCAAGATTGTCTAAATGTGATTGCTTTATTCTTTGCTGATGATGTGTCTAGTGTTAGTGATACTGCTGTTCAGCTTCAAAGAAAAATAAAAGTACTTGAAAAGTTCTGTGATGAAACAATAATGAAAGTAAACTTAAATAAAACCAAAATTATGGTTTTTAGGAGAGGTGATCCTTTAAGGTCATATGAAAAGTGGTACTATAAAGGTAAAATTATTGAGGTTGTTAATAAATATAGATATCTTGGTCTTGTGTTTACTCCCACCTTATCATGGACTAGGGCACAGAGTTGTTTATCATCCCAGGCTATAATAAGGCTCTACTCTCATTTTACGGCTATCAGCGCAGATATGGAATTGTTTCTTGTACAGATGCTTTCAGGGTTTTTGATACAGTTGGTATACCTATAGTCACTTATGGAGCAGAGATATGGGGTGTTCACTATTCACAAGTTATTGAAGAGGTACAAACGTCGAAATTAAATAAATATACATGTAATGTCATGGCCTTAGGAGAATGTGACAGAATCCCCCTTCAATATAGCTATATGTTAAAACTCATACAATTTTGGTGTAAATTGATTACTATGGAAACCAATAGATTGCCTTATCAAACTAATTGTATGTTAAGGACACTTGATGATGCAGGAAGAAGAACATGGGTATCACATATTAGAAGTATTTTATTTCAATTTGGCTTTGGTGTCCTTTGGTTAAGCCAAGATATAGGAAACATTAAAATGTTTATTTCACATTTTAAACAAAGATTGTTTGATTGTCTGAGCTAAGATTGGCATAGCACTGTTTCTGAAATGAGTAAATGTCAGACTTACTGTCAATTTAAGACGATGTTGCAAGTTGAAAGATATCTCTCCTTAGATATCCCATTGTACTATAAACATATTTTGAGTCAATTTAGATGTAATAATTTCAAACTTGCTGTTGAAACAGGAAGACATAATGATACAGAATATTGTAATAGAATTTGTTTAAATTGTCATAGCAAAGGAATATCATTACTTGAAGATGAATATCACTTGTAAATGGTTTGTGAACTCTACAATGATGCAAGAAAAGAGTATATTCACCATGATGATTTTATCAAACCTAGTAAGGAAGATTTTGTAAGACTTATGTCTTGTAATAATGTTAATGTTATAGTAAGTATTGCTAAATTCCTTTTGGAGGTTCGTAAAATTAGAAATATGTAAACGTGTATTCAATAGCCTAGATAGTTATAAATTCAGAAACCTGACTGTATAGAGTGAGTTCATGTAAATTGTTGAAACCTTCCAGATATTTTACGGACGTTTCGTCCAATTCTTGGATTTTGTATTTTGTAACAAGACTACCAGCAGCACATGACGTTTCAATTGATAATGCCTCTTGTCATCTCCTTGGTTCAACTCTCCATAACGTCTGTAATAATTTAGAGTAAATCAGTATCATTTTTATTTTTATTAGATTTGAAGTACAGATACATTGATGTGTAGTTTAATAGTCTTAAAATTTGAAAAAAATTGGCAAAAGTTGCTAGCGGCCATCTGTTACTCATTCGAGGTAGAAATACTATTGATGTAGTTTAACCAAAGATTCGTTCGTTCCAACCACAGCTCTACAGTGCAGGTTCCTGTTATTTGTCAAATATATTGTTGGCGAGATTCTTTGTTTATATACAGAACCGCATTGGAAAAGCACTAGTAGAAAATGATAGATTTGTTTTAAACAATGAAAAATATCATTGACTATTATGCTTGCAACATAACTTAAGCTGGACAAGATACGAACAATGGACAATACGACAGAACTCTATAAATAACCATAATAGTCCAGTCAATCTATGGTTTAACCTCCAAAAAACTGCAAAAGAAATGGTTTTGCGAAAATTATCAAGAAATGACATGTTTGAATGCTATATCAAAAGTCTAGAAAAATCTAAATGGGGGAACATGGTTAATTTTGCAATGAAAGAGCGGCTAATTTTGATGAAAACGTACGTCCCCGGCGCTCCCCCGTGGCATGCAAGGGAGACTACTCTGTTGAATTGTTGACGGCACACGGTTATTGAGAAAGACCCTTTGAAAGATATTTTTTGGTAAGTACTGTTTTAATTCATATAACATTGCTTGTTAGGGATGTTTAAAGTGATAAACACTGTAACTGGCGCTTTAATTCATCTTCATTTCGTCCGGGATTCAAGATCAAGTTACAATATTGAATGTCAGCAGACGCTTGTTTGTTTACTGCAGACACAGATGTTAATGTTGAAAGGTCAAGAGAAGTTGGCAGGCAGATCATTATCACAATGAGTCAACAGAAAGTTTCCAACTTCCCTTTCAGGAAAGTCAACCAAGTCGTCAACATGAGTACCAAGACAACTGTAAAATCAAGTTTGCAGGTGACACCCATTGACCAAAATCTACTCTTTCAACGCCTAGTTACTGTTGCCGACAGACTGGATGAAGAACTGGCAGACATCTTCAAATTTGAACTTTGTAGCTATCCTTCATCTCTGTTTGACTCCTCAGGATTGATGCGTGAAGCAAATAAACCAGCCTTGGCAGATGCACTTTGGAAGAAACATGAAACTGTTCATCATCAGGATTCATTTGATAGCGGGATGCAGTTTGTCATAGATGGAGGATCCTTACTGCAGAGAATTCCCTGGATGAGAGGCTCAACATATTCATCAGTACTTCAGGTGTATGTTGATTACATCCAGAAAAGATTTGAAGATGCAACAGTTGTCTTTGATGGCTACATGTCAGGACCGTCCACAAAAGATACAACCCATCTCAGACGATGCAAAGGAGTCTGCGGTCCAAAAGTCCATTTCACAGATGACATGCTTTTGACTGTGAAGAAGGAATTGTTTCTCTCCAATAATGAGAACAAGCAGCTGTTCATAGATCACCTCAGTTCAAGTATGACAGCAAACGGAATCAAGGTTGTCAGAGCCGATGAAGACGCTGATTTGTCAATTGTACAGACAGCTGTGACATGTGCAAGAGAAGGACCAACCACAGTCATTGGTGAAGATACAGATCTTCTAGTACTTTTGTGTTTTCAAGCTGACTGTGAATCACATGACCTATACTTCAGATCAGAGTCAAAGAAGCTTGGTAGAAACTGGCACATAAATACCGTGAAGAGCAAACTCGGAACTGGTGCTTGTCAGCATCTACTCCTTATCCATGCCATTACAGGATGTGACACAACATCAAGACTCTTTGGAATCAGCAAGGGACAGGCATATCAAAAGATCACAGCATCTCAACATCTTGGCGATAGCATTAGTGCTTTCTACAATATGTCTGCTCAAGATGCTATTGCTACAGCTGGCCAGAACATCGTGGTGCATCTATATGGTGGGAACTCCGGTGAGAATCTAGATGAACTGAGATGTAGGAGGTTTGCTGAAAAAGTGGCAGCAAGTTCAACTTCCGTCCAGGTGTGCTCACTGCCTCCAACATCAGCGGCCGCTTACCAGCACTGCTTGCGTGTGTACCACCAAGTTCGACGCTGGATGGAATATGATGAGTTGCAGCCTTGTGATTGGGGCTGGAAGCTCGTGCAGGACAAGTATCTTCCTGTGATGACAAAACTGCCTCCAGCACCTGAGCGTTTGATCAATGTCATCCGGTGTAAATGCAAAGTTGCTTGTGATTTAAGGAGGTGTACTTGTAGAAAACATGGCCTGTCATGTTCAAGTTGTTGTGCTGGATGTCATGGATTGAGCTGTGAGAACAGTGCCCGTACTAATATTGACAATCTGGATGATAATGAACAGTGAGAAAGGATGTTGATGATGTTTAATGGACATTTTCACTCTACCAATAGTAAATGACTGTTTTGGATTGATAAATTTGGGATTTTCTAATGACGTACTACTATCCATACCATTTTAGTATTTCAATAATTACCAAATTGTGGACAGTGATGTAACAACACTATTACTTATCATTGCTGACCAAGATCCTTCATTACAAGAAAGTTGTCTCATTTAGAGAAATCTGAATTGAAGTAACTCTCTTAAAGCTATGCATTGTGTCACATGTTGTTCATAGACGAGGGTCGTGTTGCATGCTTCGAGACGTCCAATTTCACATGTTTGATCTTATAAGCCTTTCAAAGTTAATATAGATAAAATATTTGGATTCCTTGGTGCTGAAAACATATAATTAGACCCTGAAATCAAAATAATCCGACAGATATGAATGACCAATGATATTGCTATTCAGTCAAGTAAAGCGGTCATGGTGGCCATCTTGAAAATGGCGGCCATCTTGAAAAATATTGCTTATCTTTGAATTTCGAAATAGTCCTTTTTAACATATACTAAGGGGCATACACATATCCATTTTCATGTTTTTATTGCAATAATGATCACTAGTATGGCTTATATTCCCTTTTAGGTTGAATACGAATAGAGTTCCGTTGATGAAAAAAATCTGATTGGGGTACCTCTAAAGAATATAAATTTCAAAAAGGTTCCCCACTTTAGATTTTTCTAGACTTTTGATATGTTATCAAGTATGCTTTTGCCTATATAAAAAAGTAGAAATAAATTCTTTTGCAGTTTTTTTGGAGGTTGGCCCTATTTTTCAGCTAGATTGACTGGACTATAAGAACAAGCTAATAAAAAAAATTCTCCTCAATCATGACGTAAAAGATGTTTGAAAGTAAACTACTGTATATACGCTGTTAGCTTTAAAGGGGCAGTAGCACCTTTTTTTGATAATTTTATATTTTAATTTTTTCACTCATAATTGTAAGTTGATGCTTAAAAGTATTATTTTGACAATGTCAAAAATCTCATTACATAAGCCAATCATCCATAGTAAGAGGAAAAAGTATGACGATTTACATAAAATCCATTGGCGGCCATTTTGTGTGAACACCTTTAATTCAGTTTGTGTAAGAAAAAACAATCGTATGGCTAAACTTTACGTTATATAATTGAATTATTACTGCTCCATTTAGTTTAAATACATTGTCTTTCAATTGGAACCATTAATTTTCATTTTCCTGACATCACCTTATATTCCCCCTAAAAACGTGCTACTGCCCCTTTAAGACTTAAGCTTTAACGTTAGACCAAGATTGTCAACTGAGGAACATGACACTCATTGGCAAGATTCAACCTTGAATATCAAGTAGAGTTAAAGACATCGAATTACAGTGTCACTAGAAAGCACTGAGTAGTGTACAGAGATATCCCAGCAAACAGGAGCCAATACGGTCGATCACGGTCCGGCGTACACGAGTGAAGCAGGGATAGAGCCAGCATCTTGTGTCTCTTCATACAGTAATATTGATCGTACAAAGAGAAGGGTAACGAGAAAACTCATGACTGTTGTTGTCTGTTCGATGCTTCTTGTTATTCCTCGTACTGCACACTCTTATATATGTTGATCGTGCACAGAAAGGGTAACGTGAAATAACATGACTGTTGTTGTCTGTTCGATGCTTCTTGTACGATGCTCCTTGTTATTCCAAGTACTGCATGAATACTTCATCATCCTAGAAGCTAATAATCCTAGACTAATATCCTTGTACATGCACTAAACTAATGTTTTAACAAATGTACTCTATGGAAATCCACACAGTCCTAATGGTCTTTCAAAGACAAATATGACAAATATAAACTGAACTTTTGGCCAACCCTGTTGCAATTGATTCGTCCCTAATATAATTTATTTCAATAAGTATCTTTGTGGGAACTCAAATTAAAATCATGTTCAATAAGTTGATGTTTTGAGAAAAAGATAGAGACTATTTCATGAGGTTTTTTTTCCGAATATTAGTTCTATCTCAGCTGGTGGAAATGACACTTTCTCACTTCAAGACATGAGATATTCGGCATAAAAATTAAAAAGTCTATTTATTATATAATTGTAAGATCATAAAACGCAGTTGTTAGACATCAGAAGACAAAGTTTTGCTGTTGTGATGAATGACAGCCCAGCAACTCCATCTATCCTTTCTCGGTAAAAAATAGTTCGAAGGAAATAAATCGATATTTCATCAGAAATAGTGTTTTTGAAAACTTCATAATGTGTGAACGTTTATATCAGATCCAATTTGGTGAAACAAAAGGCTCCTTGTGTATTTTGGAAAGTCAGTTTTGACGCGAACTGATACAGTGAGTGAAGCGCTATGTCGATGTGACCGATCTCTCGCTTCGTAAACCCTATATCTCATTGCTAAGTATATAATGACTTTTTATATTTAATACGGCCGTATCCTAGTGAAAGGATCATGCATGGGTGATTCAAGCTCATTGTGTCCAAGTCCCAGATGAATCATCTCCCCGGCGCTTGTTCCTTTTCATTTGGATGTTACAAACATCACAGACTGATTTGTCATGTGTGGTTTCATAACATGCAATCACAATGACGTGGAATACATTTTTTATCATAACATGCAGCAGGATGTTGCATCAATTATTGATTATGATAACAAATACGTAAAGAAATAGATAAGAAAAGAGTATAATAGATTTCCAAGTCAAAAATCTTGTGTGAGGCGGAAACATTTACCTATATACATAGGTTTATTGTTGCATCTCAGACAGAACTATGTCTTTTGGAAAACGTGCAGGTCGATCTCTTGAGATATATAATTATTGTTTACTGAACACATATCAATATTATCCTTAAAGAAGACATGGTGAATATATAGAAATTGGCGCTTTAAAACACTGGCTTCTCTGTCTCTGTCTGGAAATATCATTGTTCATAATAATAGTCCATGTTAGAGCTGACGGGAAGCCAGAGAAGAGACTGCAGAACAGGGGGATATGATTCCGCTTTGAACATCTCCTTACGATCCATGCAGCTGTGGACGCTGAAATTGTTAATCACTTTTTGGTGGATCCTGCAAGCTAAAAAAGACTGACAATAGTCTAAGCATGTTATGACCAGTTATAGAACAAGATTAAAGCCCAATCGTCACAATCACATGCGGATCTTTATTGAGAAAAGGCTTACATCACTTGGTTGCAAAATCTTAAGTCGAAAGTTATCTTATTTGTATGTTTCAATCAATAATCAAATACCTAATTGGACGTCCAAAGTACAGAACCCTCTGCAAAAGTGATACCCTCCGCTTTTCATTACGTGTGTAGGATTTACACCGCGTCTCAGTTACCACAATAGCGTCCGATTGAAATTAACCTTGGCAGGAGCTAATACCTGATTTGGAGAATAAGAAAAGAAAATTTAGTCGTGCATGACAAGGACAGCTTTCCAGCATATATTTAGGTAACGCAATTGTTAGACACCTGATTCACCTTCGAATTCATGTTGATATGCCGGGGCTACCGTTTTGGTCATTTTGGTAAATTGTCTCATGTTTTATGAATCTTAGTCCGATTTTCGCTCAAAATACAACGAATACAATAACATATTGCAATTCACTGCAGTTTGAATATTGAATATGTTATGTTCAAGGGCTGCATCTGTCGTGAGACCATGCTGACTTGAGCGTTCATATTGAGGTCCAGTGTGTCACCTAGAAGTGATGGCGCGACTTCTTATTTGGATTGAATCAAGTTCTGTGTTTGCCCTACCCCGTCTGGGTCCAATCAAAATTGATTTGGTCTTCTCTTCATTCCGCTTGAGGGTGATAGAGGTCATTCATGATATGGCAACAGCAAAATAGTCAGCTATATCCTAGACAGAGGGGGCAACTTCAGAAGGGTTTGGTTTGAAAACTGTCAGCATCTGCGAAGAACTGGTGAGGCAAGTTTGAGTGTGGTTGTGTCCGCATGAAAGTGGAAAGTGTCAAACTACAGAACTTTGGGGAATCCCATATACCTGACATCATGGATAACGACCCCCTTGGATCTATGTGACAGATATAATTGGATCCATTATGTGTACCACTGAGCAAAGTTTAGTACAAATCCGTGTCATTTTGAGAAATTTCATCGTGGGAACAAAATGACAAAAACTGCTCAACTAGTACATTAGGGTCCATCTGGAGCAAAAAATTAAAATCTGGGATAAGATTTGAATGACACCATTCCATAGCACTCATTTATGTGTACATTTAAACAAAGTTTGATCCCAATACATTTCATATCAAGAAAATATTATCGTGGGAACAAAATGACAAAAACTGCTTAACTTGTACATTATGGTCGAATCTGGAGCCCAAAAAAATCTGGGAGAAAATTGCTTGACAGCATTCGATAGCACTCATTTATGTGTCAATTTTTGCGCTGAGGTCTAACAGGACCTCCATCAGTTCCATAGTGAAGATCGTTCAGTACACGAAGTAGTGCTGTTTCAGTACTGTGGTTGGGCTGGTAGGCGGACTGATAGAAACCATACAAGTCATTAGCAACTGCCTTTCCGGTGAGTTTTCCAGTAAAAGCAAGATTAGAAACAGATTTAAAGTGAATTCCGCGATCTAGTTTACTTTTTCTTAGAATAGGTTTTACAAATGCCTCTTTAAGACATTCTGCACGACCCCTGAAGTGATACTAACATACACATGTTTAGTAATGACTGAAAGAAGTATGTCAAGGTTGTCAATTACAATACGTGTTGAGAATGGGTCAAGTGCACAGCAAGTTGTTTTTGCCGCTTTAAATAAAGTATGGCCTTGATCTCAGTCTCTGAGAAGGATTCAAAGATTGAGAGGTTGATCTGCATACATATAATGTCGGAGTCACTTGCTCTTATGGTGGTCAATAGTAATTTCTCCTTGATGAGTTGGATTTTTGGACAAATACTTTTCAACAGACTGAACTATCAATTCCTTGTCCACGGAAGAAGACGAAGATGCGTTGAATCCAATCAACTTGTAGAGCATGTTTAGAGCGCCTATTGGTTTGATGATGTTTCTGATATCTTGTCATCATGTGTGGTTTGCAAGCTTGATTGATATGAATAATCAGATCAACATAAAACAGTTACTTTCAAAAGCACAAGGGTATATCATATGGTAAAAAAGTTCTTTTGTACATAAAATGGCAATAAAAGGAATTCAGTTGCTTCGGGTTATTATGAAATACACAAAAACGGCAATGCTTCATCTATTCGACATAAGGTTTTTTCTGTTCCAAAGAGGCAAAGAGTGTATAGATGTAATACATCAGAACATATCAATATACGGGGGTTCGGAAATGTTTCTGATAGAAAGCATTTGTAGTAAGTTCTTGACTCCAGTTGATGACTGGATACTATTCATCATTGAATATTTCCCAATTTACTGCTTCTGTTGGAAATGAATCTTTCTAACATTCATACTCTTTCTAGTTTATTTATTTTCTTTAGTTCTTGATTTCTTTCTGTTCTTGTCCCAGTTCTGTTGAATGCTGACATGAGGTTTATAAAACGTACTACAAAATCAATGTCTAGCAAATGACTAATGAAATTTTAGCATGGATATTAACAAATGGTTTTGGAGTTGTTTAAAATGACACGCATCATTACATGCCGCTGTGTTGCGTAACAGAGATATTCATCCTTTGTAATGTTATATTTATTACGTTTCACTTTGATGTTAGTATATTTACAAAGACCGTTATCCATATGCAAATATGAAAATGAGAATCTTCTTTTTTTCCCACTATCTATTAGCATTTATGATGACTATTTATGAGATTGTCTGAAAACCGTTATCTGAATCGATACCAGAATGCGTTGTTTTTCTGCTACTGCACTTTGCATTGTGCAGTATACATGTAAAGGACTCTTATGAATAAGTATATAGACAAAAGGAGGAAAGGCGAATTGATATCTATTTCTAGCTCATCGGGTCTGAAAGATCCGATGGGCTTATGGCATGGCATGGCGTCCGGCGTTCGTCCGTAAACTTTTCAATTTTTCGACTTCTTCTCCAGAACCAATGACTCTAGAGAGCTAAAATTTGATGTGCAGACTCCTTGGCAAAAGCGGATTCTCAATTGTAGATGTTGATGCCCCCATGAACCCAAATGGGATCACAGGGGTCAAAACCTTAACAACCTAGTTTCATATTCTTCTCGAGTTCCGAAAGGTCCAGAGAGCTGAAATATTATGTGTAGACTCCTTGGCCAATGAAGATTCAAAATTATAGATTTGGTTACCCCAATGACTGCAAATGGGGTCACTAAAGACAAAGCCTTCAAAACCAATTTCCATCAAAAGTCTGATGAGCTACAAAGTCCATGGATCTATTTTTCACATTCGATAAAATGCATCATTTAATCAAGCAAAATTCCTTTCCTTTTACTTTCAATTAACAAGGTATTCCCTCTCTGTCTTGGTTTGTAAAGATAAATATTTAGTTCCAATAGATTGTATTCAAACAAAATATGATCACACAAATACAATTTCGTTTATCATTTAACTAAAACGAGATTTATTTTTTAAGTCGAGGCACGGTTTTAGACCAGGATACAGCTACTATATGTTTCTTCATATCACACAAACCATAGATTTATTTAATATGATGAAACGCCATTTTCATTATTAATTCTATTGTGACTGTTATCAACTCATTTGCTGCAGGTGGTTCAAACAAACTGTTTAACCCTCACGTGCATGAAGCAACATATCTATATTGATTACAACGGAGCTGAACAAGTTGCGATGACTACCCGAGATAGAATTCATTGAAGCGCATACTGTCATCGATTTGACACACTTGATCGACCACAAGGAAGGTCATTCAGCTGAAGTAAAACAGTTTGGTGCGTTCTTATGTCTTCTTTTCTCTGCAATCTACAAGGTTGTGTGTTTGATATTTTGCATCACATCTAATTGACAGTGAAGTGCAACTAAAGGTCGCGTCCACAATTGGCGTTCTTCGTATATCTGGAGTTTACTGTGTACTTGATTATATCACAGGAAGTGTACGCTCGCTCTCGGATACAATAAAAATGGCCACAGCACCGAAGACGCAAAGACTCGAGAAGACACGCAAGAATTGTGACCTACAAGTAACTAATCCGTTTGCTATCCCTAATGCTGCATCAGACTTGATCCTGGTGGTTGAAGATCAAAACCTTCACGTCAGCAAGTTAGTTCTGTCTCTGGCCTCTCCTGTCTTTGAACTTATGTTTAAAGCCGATTTCAGAGAAAAAGAAAGTAAACACATTTCACTTCCGGACAAGAAGTTCGAAGATATATTGGAGTTCCTGTTATGTATCTACCCCTCCACCAACAAACCAATTAATGCAAAAACCCTGAGCGCTGTGCTGCCAGTAGCTCACGAGTACCAGGTCCAACAGCTAGTTGATCGACGCGAGAATTATGTTCTCTCTCGCTTGCACCACGAGACTACTGAACTGAGAAATCCTCCTATCAAGGAACTTGTGCATTATCTGTTCCTGGCGGATAGATATGGTCTACCACAACTGCTGAAGTTGTGTATTGAGAGGATGACACTTCGTAATTACCTGACAGGATCACAGTGTGCTATGAACGTTGATGAATTCAAGCTGGTGTCAGTGAAAACTAGATACGAGATAATTGAAGGGCGAATGAAAGATCTTGAACCACTTCTTAAAGAGCAAGTTGAGGCCGGTCGTCGAAGGGATTTTAACAAATTTTTTAATTTCTCATATTAAGCATTATCAGAAGCGATTTGGATTCATGATCATGACAAAACAGTACACCCTTATTATTTGAATTAGACACTGAAGTCCGACACCATATAATGTAGTTTTAGCTTGTTTCCTGCATATCACCTACATTTCTAAAGCTGTTCAGCCTTGTAAATTATACCAGTTATCTATACAAGAATTGTGGCTTCAAAACACATACCAGGTTAAATTATGTTAGTAGTTATCGGCATAGAAGTATATTTGAGAACTTTTGTTATTAAAATGTAATACGTGTAGATAGAAAAAAAATGATTGTTATCTTATTTTATAAAATTTGTTTTTTATCCTGGGGGGTTTTTTTTGACCGAAATATTTCCCTTTTTTTCTTTATATTTATTTTATTGCTTGTGAATCAATGCTGGAACGAAAAATGTTTTCAAACACCAAACAATGTTGTTTCCTGCTATCGCACTTTTCATTGTCAAGACAATGTGCTATATGCATAAAGAGGAGTAATATACACAATTGCAAATAAAAGGAGGAAACGTGAACTGATATATCTTTTTGTCATCATTTCATTGATCAATCAACTTTCCACTTACGTTTCAAACAGCATTGTTGCTTCTCATGTTCTTGGGTTCTGGCTGTCGATAACGGTTGATAATAACTCCAAACATTAGATGTATCATTTGTAGCTAGACCAAATATTGTACATAACTTATACAGCTTACCCAAAAATGGTATGTAACATATGGTATGTCAAATATATTGTTAAATCAGAATTGTGTATGGTATGTCACATATGTAGGTTAACCGAATGTGGTATGTAGCATTTGTAGTTGAACCAAAGATTGTATATAAGATAAGATAAGATAAGATAATGTCTTTATTGTCCCAAGGGAAATTTGTTTTACATCATATATACAGTTCTCCAGTTACAAACAAAGCAAACTAAATGTACATGATAATATTATTATGCATAAGATTTGTCTAAATAAACATGAACACATCCGAATTAGTCACTCTCACAATCACTTGACTAAAACAGAAATATGACATTAATCAATAAACTGCTCATTGTAGGAACGAACAATGTTTGGAATAAAAGAGTAGCGAAACCTGTTTGTTCTCCCAGTCGGCATGCGCAGTCTGCGTCCTGAAGGTAGCCAAGAATATTCCGAAAAAGGAATATGTGATTGGTCACTTAAAATTTTATTTGTTTTCTTGGAAATTTGCTGCTCATAAAAATCGCCGATACTTTCAATTGGAAGTCCAATTATTTTTGAAGCTGTTTTAACAGTTTTTGAGAGTTTGTGTTTATTCTGAACAGACAAATTTCCGTACCAGCTCAAGATATTAAAGGTCAAGATACTTTGAATAAATGTTCTGTAAAATAACCTCAATATAGTTTGATCTATTTTAAAATGTCTCAATCTCCACAAAAAACACATATCGTTTCACAAAATATGGTATTTAAAATATGTTGTTTTACCAAATATGGTATTTAAAATATGTTGCTTTACCAAATATGGTATTTAAAATATGTTGCTTTACCAAATATGGTATTTACCATATGTTGCTTTACCAAATATGGTATTTAACATATGTTGCTTTACCAAATATGGTATTTACCATATGTTGCTTTACCAAATATGGTATTTAACATATGTTGCTTTACCAAATATGGTATTTAACATATGTTGCTTTACCATTTAAGGTATGTGACAAGCTTTACAAAACCAGTGTAATCTGACTTACGTAACTCTACCAAATATGTGACGTATGTAGCATGTTACATACGTACATGTAGCTTTACCAAATATGGTATGTGACGTATGTAGCATGTTACATAGGTAGCTTTACCAAATATGGTATGTGACGTATGTAGCATGTTACATACGTAGCTTTACCAAATATGGTATGTGACGTATGTAGCATGTTACATACGTAGCTTTACCAAATATGGTATGTGACGTATGTAGCATGCTACATACGTAGCTTTACCAAAAATGTATGTGACGTATGTAGCATGCTACGTATGTAGCATGTTACATAGGTAACTTTACCAAATATGGTATGTGACGTTTGTAGCATGTGACATACGTAGCTTTACCAAACATTGTATGTGACGTATGCAGCATGTAAATAGGTAACTTTACCAAATATTGTATTTGACGTATGTAGCATGTTACATAGGTAACTTTACCAAATATGGTATGTGACGTATGTAGCATGTGACATACGTAGCTTTACCAAATATGGTATGTGACGTATGCAGCATGTTAGATATGTAGCTTTACCAAATATGGTATGTGACGTATGTAGCATGTTACATAGGTAACTTTACCAAATATGGTATCTGACGTATGTAGCATGTGACATACGTAGCTTTACCAAATATGGTATGTGACGTATGTAGCATGTGACATACGTACATGTAGCTTTACCAAACAGGGTATATGACGTATGCAGCATGTTAGATATGTAACTTTACCAAATATGGTATGTGACGTATGTAGCATGTGACATATGTAGCATTACCAAATATTGTATGTGACGTATGTAGCATGTGACATACGTAGCTTTACCAAATATGGTATGTGACGTATGTAGCATGTGACATATGTAGCTTTACCAAATATGGTATGTGACGTTTGTAGCATGTGACATATGTAGCATGACCAAATATTGTATGTGACGTATGTATCATGTTACATACGTAGCTTTACCAAATATGGTATGTGACGTATGTAGCATGTGACATATGTAGCTTTACCAAATATGGTATGTGACGTTTGTAGCATGTGACATACGTAGCTTTACCAAATATGGTATGTGACGTATGCAGCATGTTAGATATGTAGCTTTACCAAATATGGTATGTGACGTATGTAGCATGTTACATAGGTTACTTTACCAAATATGGTATCTGACATATGTAGCATGTGACATACGTAGCTTTACCAAATATGGTATGTGACGTATGTAGCATGTTACATAGGTAACTTTACCAAATATGGTATGTGACGTATGTAGCATGTGACATACGTAGCTTTACCAAATATGGTATGTGACGTATGTAGCATGTGACATACGTACATGTAGCTTTACCAAACATGGTATATGACGTATGCAGCATGTTAGATATGTAACTTTACCAAATATGGTATGTGACGTATGTAGCATGTGACATATGTAGCATTACCAAATATTGTATGTGACGTATGTAGCATGTGACATACGTAGCTTTACCAAATATGGTATGTGACGTATGTAGCATGTGACATATGTAGCTTTACCAAATATGGTATGTGACGTTTGTAGCATGTGACATATGTAGCATTACCAAATATTGTATGTGACGTATGTAGCATGTTACATACGTAGCTTTACCAAATATTGTATGTGACGTATGTAACTTAACCAAATAGGATCTAAAAACCCTCTTGACACTTGAATCCTTTGAACTCATTCTATCATTGCTTTTCAAAACCGAATATTTAGTTGTTAGTCATGTCAATGCAGTTGTATTAATTTACATATGAATAAGAAGTTGTGTTACAATCAGCAGCACTTCGGACAATGTGCATTGTCTACTTATCGGAATATTGAAGGTTTGATTGATTTATTAATAAGTGTTTTCAGAGTATCATGAGCGATCGGCTCTACGGCACATCATTGATTGATGAGCTTTTAGTATGTTTACCCAATACAAAAAGTAATTATTTCAGGAATGCATTTGTCAATGACATCACGTATTTCCATTTGTCCTTATTTGAACTTTAACATGTAAATTCTGACTGAATGCGAGGGAACGATCCAATTATTTTCGAAAGTTAGAGTAATCAATAATTATATTATATGATAAGGCATTTGTCAATGATTATATCTTGCATTGGTTTGAATTTATTGTTTGTTAACCTATATTTGTAAATTCTCTGGACATCTCAATGTGCCTCCTCTCACAAAGCAACTTTTACTAAGGTTGACCTTAACTCCCCTTCTTCAACATTGCACTAAGGTAACCTTAAGGATTTACGATCACCTTAGCGTTTTGTTAAAGGAGTCCCAGTTTAATGAATACCAGAGTTGTATTTCAAAGATTGTTTTTGAAATTTGAGGAACACACTTCGTTAGCAACTATTTCGCAAACGAACTGTGTGGTTCATGATTGAAGCTGAAAAACCTTTACTTGAATAGTCACGAAAGGAAATCCTGTTTCAAGAAGATTGTTTTCAGCAAGACTGTTTTCTATTTACTGTGAATGTAAGCATCTTCATTGCTGTAAGTTTATTCACTGTCCGAGTCTGGTTACTTCATAGTGTGAC
This sequence comes from Steromphala cineraria, assembly GCA_916613615.1. Taxonomy (NCBI): domain Eukaryota; kingdom Metazoa; phylum Mollusca; class Gastropoda; order Trochida; family Trochidae; genus Steromphala; species Steromphala cineraria. The sequence continues at coordinate 13,833,335 of OU744730.1, forward strand.
TCTTGCCAAAAACAGGGGTTCCAATACAAAATTCATTTGAAAGTAATAATAATATTAATAGCTTTCTTATACCGCACATATATCTATGACAAAGCATGCTCAAAGCGCTATCATGATCATTACCCATGATGGATAGTATGTTTGGTGCCGCCGATTAACAGCGCTCCACGCGACCGTTTAAGTACGTTTTTCACTCTTGTACCCATTTGTACCGCTGGGTGAACTGAGTGCAATGTGGATGAAGTGTCTTGCCAAGGGACAGAACTCAGAATGAGACCCAAGTCACAAATTTCTGGTGCCTCTACCGGGATTCGAACTCGGGTCTCTGGCGTGAGAGGCTAGCATGCTAACCACTACACCACTTTTAAGAAAACGTTGTCTTTATCAATATTTTCAATATTAAGGTTTGGTCTTTATCAACATATTGATTATTGCGCTGTAAGATGTTGATTGTAAGATAATTCAGAATTTACAGCTTCCTTTAAATACTCTATTCTGAGAGTAGAAATAGTGAATATTGTAAATAATAGTTCTAATAATAATAATAAAAAGAATTGTAAGGCATCTTATTTTGATAACAAGTTAAGAGGTTATACATATTTCTTTTAAAGCATGATGTGAGTTTGCTTTCCAGGACTTCTCTAATATTTGTTCCACTTCTTAAAACGATAGAACAACCTAAAATTTTGACTCACTCGCTTAAAGTGTTATGGCTGAAATATCAAATATCAAATTCCAAGGTAATCCGTTAACAAATGTAAAACAGTTTTAATTGTATGCCCCGATTGTCTCTCATTGATTCCCTCAACATAAAATGGAAATTCTTCAAAGTGTAAAATGAATCAATCAATTAGTAATAGGAATACCTAAATCAACTCTAATTCTCTTAATTGCTTTCGAAATGAATATTTCATATTTGCAAGGTTTTCTTTCAGAATCTATCTTAATCATAAATATTTTGTTTGCTACATTTTAAGGGTGGTTTTTGGATCAATGATACACTTGAGCGTTAAGCTTACCAATTGATTTTAACTTAGTTTTATATCATTATCAGTTTGTTGGTGATTAGCTAAGTCATTATGAGTCGAACACCTAAAAGTTTAGCTGTACCCATTATTATGGCAAAATCATTTGTTTGAATCATAAATATTAAGAGGACATAAGGTCAGTTTAGTACAGTTGTAAAGTTGTGTACGTTGTGTACACACTTATTACATGTACATATTCATACGCCATGTTTGGTAAGCATCTATAGTTGCTGCAACTTTAACGCTTGCACTTGTGGAACCATGCTTTTGTAAACGCCATAGCTCTACTCCATATATTGTTGAAAGAAATCTAATTACTTCCAGTTCTATGATTTAAAAGATGAATCAATACATATACCGTCAACCATGTCAGTAAGTGCTTACAGTACACAAGGGATTGACAACGTTTGATCTTTCAACAGACCTTTAGTAATCTGTTGATACATGTAGTAGTATAGGCCCATGGGCCCAATTTACAGGTACATGTTAACACATATTTTATATAAAAAAATAATAAGTAATAATACGCAGAACTTACGAGAAGTAGATAACATGAAAATAATATTTAATCACAAGAAACCTTTTACATCGTTTTTCATAGGCATAATGAACATAGTGGCTTAATTTTTTCAACATGTAGTTATCGTTGGTAGTTAGAATTTGTTTAAATGCATACATGTTTACATTTCTAATATTTGGCAGATATATTTTTCTTCAATCATTATAATATGGACACACAGAAATGAAATGAAATTCGTCTTCTATTCCTTCCTTACAAAATGGACAAATTCTAGACAACCTATACATTTTCTGCCATCTATCAGATCGTAATTTAACAATCAAAACATCATTAAACATGTTTTATCATTCAGCGAACATGATGTAGTCACTTGTTGTGTGCATACGCAAGGCGTTATTTAGAATTTAAACCCCTGAGGAAACAAGTGTAGATGATTTATTTATGAATGGCTTGGAAGAAACAAAGTCAATACAAGATGAGAAGAAAACACTGAACCCTGTTTTTACAACATCTTGGCAATCTATTGATTGCAAATCAAAACATCATTAAACATGTTTTTCCTATCAATAACATAATATAGTGATCTGTTCTTTAGTTATACGCTTTTGAAGTATAGACTAATAATTTGGAGAAAAAAATAGGAAAAACGTGTAGATAAATGTTTATGAATGGCTAAGAAGAAACAATCTCAACAAAGGATGAGTAGAACCTCCACATGTTGCCGGAAGTTATGACATTTTACAAAGTGCAATTCGCGTAGACAAAGAGTTCACAATAAAAATCGTCATGGTAGAATGGAGATAAACCTAGTTTGTTTGAAAATCAGAAACATGTTATACTGGATAGATAGCGAGTAAATTTTAAATTGAAACCGAACGCGCATACTATCAATCCAGTATAACATGTCTCTGATTTTCAAACACACTAGGTTTATCTCTTAAGTTAATCAGACATGGCGAAGAGGTGGAGGTCTACTTGGACGACGTTTACTCTACAACTGTATGACAAATGAACAAACAATACTGAACAATTGTCAAATAATATTTTTAGGTTCATTTTCACCACTTTCATTGTCCAATTGCATTATTTTCAGAAAGTCGAACATCCAAATATCAACATGAATAAAACGTAATCGTTGAAGATATAAATTTGAGTAAATAGCATTGGCATGAATCTTAGTGTAAACAGAAACTCGGAGCATTGGCATGAATCTTTGTGTAAACAGAAACTTAGGGAACTGGCATGAATCTTATTGTAAACAGAAACTCAGAGCATTGACATGAATCTTAGTGTAAACAGAAACTCAGAGCATTGACATGAATCTTAGTGTAAACAGAAACTTAGGGAACTGGCATGAATCTTATTGTAAACAGAAACTCAGAGAATCGGCATGAATCTTAGTGTGAACAGAAACTCAGAGAATTGACATGAATCTTATTGTAAACAGAAACTCAGAGAATTGACATGAATCTTAGTGTAAACAGAAACTCAGAGAATTGACATGAATCTTAGTGTAAACAGAAACTCAAAGAATTGCCATGAATCTTAGTGCAAACAGATACTCAGAGCATTGACATGCATCTTAGTGCAAACAGAAACTCGGGGAATTGGCATGAATCTTAGTGTAAGCAGAAACTCAGAGCATTGGCATGAATCTTAGTGTAAACAGAAACTCAGAGCATTGGCATGAATCTTAGTGTAAGCAGAAACTCAGAGCATTGGCATGAATCTAAGTGTAAACAGAAACTCGGAGCATAAATTTTTTTTAGCTGTAGCAATTTGTAGCAAATATTTTCGTTTTAAAAAGATGCTTACATTTACCTACAAACTACAAAGTGACGTTAGATAAACACGCTTGTCCATCTGATCGTTCGAATTATGCACAAATGGGGTGTCAAACACGAGACCCGAAAAAAATGTTCTTAGCACGTGCATCTTATGCAGTGCTTAACATGTATACGGGTATTTTGCAACACGTTTTCGTAAATCGTCCATTTCGTCTTTGTCTATGATTTATTCGGATGTGACGGTGAACTTTCAATGGTGGCTTATTAAATGATATCAATCGACTAGATTTTTCAACATTTAGGTAACCATAACAGTATTTATGTTTGCTAAAATCAATTTGCTGAATGAACAAGACACTTAAATGAATGGTTGTAACGAACAACGAAGTCCTAGGGAAATGTCGATGATCAGTAGAGATTACTGTGATATTCAGTGATATTCGGAAAATAAAACCTTTATAATATTATTCATGAGGCTTCATAACATACTTGTACTTAGTTTCCCTCAAGTTTTACGTTCTCGGGTTGATGATTGATTACACATGCATGTCCTAATTAACCTTCAACCATGAGGTTTCCTCCAATACAGGTTCCCAATTTGATCATAAGCCATCTTTCCATGATTGTTTCTTCCATTGGTCACCTGACAACGTAAGCGTCATATCTGTTGTCAATGTGTATAAATAAGAACATTGTGATATTTCACACGTATGTTGTTAGTGTACAAGTCTTTAATGACTAAAAACAACGATATTTGTCCTATGCATGGGTGGGACTTACTTCAAACGACTAATCGATAGATAACAACGCTGTATTTGCAAAAAAGTCTCTTACTCTTCAAAACATTTAAAAAATCACATTCTTGTTTCGATCTTTATTCATATACAGAACACGAGTGATATCATCGATAGCTTCTGAGTCTACAAGACGTAAATGTTTGAAGATAATCCACCTGCTGATAGAAGGAAGTTTAGGCCATTGATTATCAGAAACGTGATGCTCTCTTGATTGAAGGTAAATAAACTCCTTTCTTGGTGACAGCATGACGCATGGTATTCTGGGATTGAACATTTATATATTTGGTGTATTGTGTTCGTGTGAATATGCATGTGTTTGTGTGTATTATCTGTGCATGTGCATGTGTTTTAACTCGTGCAGAGATTTATGGTTGCACAATAACTAAGAAACTGTACGGCAATGTGCTATTTTCATATCGTTAAATAGAACAAACCTATACAAGAAAACCATCAATTTCAAATGTTTTCATAGGTTCGATGAAAGAAATTCTAACAGTAATCAATCGTAATAATTTCATAAATCAATAATGACCTTTTTTAGATCGATGCTGTACACACTATTGGTATCTGTCGTGAAATGATATATTTAACATGCATGTTCACATAAAGACAATAATTCATCAGAGGAATCAATTATTGTTGTTTTCATAACTTATCTTTAACAAAGGCTAGTTTCTTTAACATACTTATACATTTTCTCAATGAAATAGTAAAGAGTATGTTAAGTTCAGTTTCAAACCCATGCATCAACACTTTTTTCCAGATGTTGACATCGGAAAAAAACATGAACCTTCGATCCCGTAACCTAGTAAATCATTTTTAAGTGTAAATCGCTTCTTTTCCTTTAGACCCTCAAATATGCTTTTTGGCAGTGTTAAAGTCATATACAGTGTTTAAGAATTCTATTTATGTTGCATTTTGCATGTCCAATAATAAAAAGGTAACTTGGAAAACAACTCTGCGTCATTGCATCATTTCTTGTCTGTATGTAAATACCAGAAAAACAAGTTCGTGCCTAAGCTAAGACCGCAGACGGCATGGGCTCAGAGTGAACGTGTGCCAGAGTACAACATGTGCTCTTCAATTAATGGGGCTGTGTATTGCCCTGATTTTTATATTGCGATATATTGCAATAGATAAGCAATGTATTGGGATATGTATTGCTATATTTTTAAATGCAAAAATAAACACATTTTATTTGAAAACCAGAAGAAGAAAAAAAGATCATAAAACTTGTTATTTATCATTTTCTATACCTGAATGATATATTATTTGTGGATTACATAAAGGGTAGTATCCAAATTATATATTGTTTGATAAGCACTACAGACTGTGCATGATGCTGATAACAACCCTACTCAAATACTTGCTTGGTTTGATTTGTTTAAAAAATTGTTATTATATTTGTATCCTTAAGGATTTTTAAGTCTAATTCTGACTTTTTTTGAAAATGAAAGTGCATTTTTATTTTTGATCAATATATTGGTTATTTGAAATTGTATTGCGATAGAATATATCAACGGTGTTACATAATTACAATTGTTACATAACGTTATTTTTATTGACCTGAATCTATAATTTATTTTCAAAAGGGAGGTCTGGACGCGTAGAGCTTGTTGAAAAGGGTTGGTTAAAATCTATTGTACAAACCTTCTGATCACGGTGTATTTGAACAAACCGGCAATAACTTGAAGACACTGAAGCCTGAAAGGAAGGCTCGCTTAACTTTCGCAATTTCGAGATTTAATTTTCGCGATTTCGAGATTTCGTGTGGATCTTTAACGCGAAATATAAATGGCCCCTCTCGGCCATCATACTTAACTGATATAAATAGTTTTATTTTTGTGCAGGTTTCTTTGAATTTCGTTATTCACAATTTTGTGATTTTGAAGGTTCTTACTGCTAACTAACGACTAACATGTGCATTGAGGTCCTTCACTAAAAAGTAATCATTTCAGGAAAAAGAATGATAATTATCACAGTGCAGCAAATAATATTCAGTTAATTTTCAATTATAAAGTAACTTGGAATTTTTAAGTTCTCTGTGTATACTTACAGTAGTAGAAGTAGACCGTACAGTTACCTACAGACATAGGTCCTTCGTTCAAATATAACAAATAAAGAAGTTAGCTTTATCTCTAAAACTATATCAATTTGTGATTATTGTAATCGCCTTCCATGACAATGCTCAAAGAAATTGTTGTTGAACACTCCTTGAAGAAGAAAACGGGAATATTTTATTTAGCCGTCCTCCTCATTAAGATGTTGAAGTTAAATGTTAAAAGAAGTTTTTGCCTTTGTTAATTTCAAAACATTTCAATTGTTGTAGGTGGCCTTATAAACTCACTGTGGTGTCCTAATTAGCCCAAAGATAATGAGAAGACTTCTACGTGTTCAGTAGATCCATCAACATGTGTTGCAATACGTAAATCAGCTCTGCTGCATCTCCTTGCTTTTGTTAGTGGATATTTGATATTTGTAGGCTAGTCTTTCAGAACCAACAGAAACAGTCAATTTTTGTTTGTTTCTTATTAAAGGGGCAGTAGCACGTTTTTAGGGGGAATATAAGGTGATGTCAAGAAAATGAAAATTAATGGTTTCAATTGAAAGACAATGTATTTAAACTTAACGGAGCAGTAATGATTCAAATACATAACCTAAAGTTTAGCCATGCCATTCCTTTTTCCTATACAAAATGAATTAAAGGTGTTCACACAAAATGGCCGCCAATGGATTTTATGTGATTCTTCATACTTTGTCCTCTGACTATGGATGATTGGCTTGTGTAATGAGATTTTAAACACTGTCACAATAATACATTTAGCATTAACTTGCAATTATCAGTGAAAAATGTAAGATATAAAATTATCAAAAAACGTGCTACTGCCCCTTTAAAACTTTTTTTGATTAATGATATACTAAATCCTTTAGCATGCTAATTGATTTCAACTACGTCACTTGGCCTTATATTCTACTTATTGCTTATATTAGCCTAGTAATTATGAGTCAATAAAACACTTCAAATGGATATCTGATATTTATGAGCTATCCTCCAGAATCAATATTAACAATGATTAAAGCACTCCACAGGTAAAGGTTTCCCAGATCTTCCCATCATTAAAACAAGGCATACGTTTCAATCATAAATATTCAGATTTAAGTACAGGACAAAATAGTTTATCATTAGCTGTTATTGTTAACGTCATGAAGAAACATATTGATACGCCATGTTATTAATGTACTTGTTTGGTGAGGATCCATAGATAAAACTTTAATTTGTATTTTTGGGTAATGTTTTTGTTAACGTTTTCTATAAGGGTTATTCCGTATATTGTCCAAACAAACCTACCACATTCAATGATTTAAAAAGGTGAATAATTACTTCTTACGTCAACCATGTCAGTAAGTGCTGACGGTAAACTAGGAATTCACGCAGGTTTTAACACTTTATAATGTAAATTATGTTAAGGACTTTAACTGGCGAGGGAATGCATGAAGAGGGATGTCTATGAATGGTTTGGAAGAAACAGCCTCAATAAACGATGAGTTCTAAACGCCAAGCCTCTCGCTATCAACGGAGCACTTTTATAACGAACATGAAACGAAATGATAACATGTTATGTCAATCTTAGATTACAAGGATATAGATACGTTGTAGTAAGACGGAGAAGAGGAAATAGCTCGGAGATGTTACACGAATTGAAACAATAAATATAACATATTGATATACAGTGTATTCCATGTCGTCTTGACTAGCCCAATATGTATTTGATATACATATATCAATGCATATGATTTGTCATCCTAACGACTCTAGTGTATAGATTAACCCTCAAACCTTAAAGGGGCAGTAACACGTTTTTTGAAAATTTCATATCTTAAATTTTCACTGATAATTGTAAGTTAATGCTATATGTATTATTTTGATAGTGTCAGGAAACCCATTACACAAACCAATTATCCATAGTAAGAGAACAAAGTATAAAGACTTACATAAAGTCAATTGGCGGCGATTTTCGAATGAACACCTATAATTCATTTTGTGCAAGAAAACGGGATCGCAGGACTGAACTTTACATATTTATTTATTACTGCTTCAACGCCGCTAAAGCCTGAAATATTGCCAAAGCGGCGTAAAACAACAACTATCTTACTCACTCACAATAACTGCTTCATTTACATGGTCTTTCAATTGGAACCATTTGTTTTCATGTTTCTGACATCACCTTATTTTCCCCCTTAAAACGTGCTACTGTCCCGTCAATTCATTTATATTGAATGTTCTGTCACACAATTTTATGCAAATTTTTGTAAGGATTAAAAACAAAAATTAAAAATTGTCATTAAAAAGTCATTTTAATAGGAGGACTGAAATTAGTTCAACGGCAAGATGTTTGTCATTGTTGAGATTTAAGATCAGAAAAGTATGTAACACATTACAAAGAGCTTAAGAAGGTCGTCAAATTCTTTATAATGACCTTGTCCCATCAGCTTCATGTCAAACAGGCACAAGTACTCACAGATTATCATTATGGCAAAAGGTTGATATGCTTAGGTTGTGTACAAAATGTATTAGTTTTAAGCAAAGTTATCAATTTGTATCAGGAAATGCAAGGACAATTTGTCCGTGAGGCCTGTCCGAGGCCGTTAGAAATCGGTAGCTAGCACGAGACACGAAATGAATGCTTTGAGCACGTGCACGTTGTGCAGTGCGTGAACATACGGTGAGTTTTCAACAAGTTTTTCAAGTCGTCAATTTCGTCTTTGGGTTTTGACTTCATCGGACGTCTTTTTCATGGCTTTTCGAAAAAATACAGTCGTTCGGATTCTCAACCCTAACATTCTTCATATTTGTTTAAACTTACTTGTTAAACTTTTTGTATGAAATACATAAAGTACATTAGTGTTCTATTAATTGTAGTTCTCTCTTAACTGATAAATTTCTTGCCATAATTATTATCAACAAGCAAGCAATGTTTATTTGATGATTCTATTGCCATGCTAAGTGCATTGTTGCAATTGAGTGTGTTAAACGGAATATGCGTTTGCCGACAGTATCGATGAATTAAATCAATTCATAATTAATTTTTGATTTATCATGAGCAAAGTCGAATACATTTAGCCAATACTGACAAAAGCTGATGTATTTTTCTTTTAAATATTTGTGCCGTTTAAAAGATAATTTGCATCTTCGCATCCGATAGCAGGACTGTTCTGACGAAAAAAAGTACTGCTCCTGATAATAATGATAAGATATTCTATGAATGATTGACACCAACAACGAGGTCCAAGTGGTATGTAAGAAAGCATACCACGTTCCCAATTATGTAAGCCTCACTTGTGTATGTATCTCAGATGTGTTTAAAGACTGTCCTTTGCAATATCCACTGTTTAAATTGTTTAAAAACACGCCCTTTTGTGTTACCCTCAAATCAACTTACACATTGATGCTGATATGTATATGCTTACAACCGAAAAAATAAGCATATATACAAATACCTGCAATCCAAATCCCGAGATAATCATGTCATAGAAAGCCACATATTCTAATGACAATAGATAATATTCAAAAGAAAGTAAACAAACTATATTCTAAAATTAAAACAAAGTTGTGTAAACATTAGTTTTTGTGCGTCAGGATATGATTTTATGGCTGTCTCCAATAAGTTCTGTATTGTCTGTTTACCCTCCATTAGTTTCTAACTAATGTTCAACCTCCAACAGTACTGTGTGTCGTAGTTGTGAGTTGAAACGCCAAAACGCAACCGTTGTTTAATTTCATACCATATTCATCTGAGACGAAGAGAAGAACAAAACATAAGTCAAACATTTATTTAGGATGACATTTTCACAATGGTTCCATCAATTGTCCAAATCAAGTTAAATGTTCCTTTTCATCGTGGAATTGCATGACGACGTCAGAGTAGGTACGTCATCTGTTGTGTTAGTGGGGGGTGTACAGGGGCATCTCACGGTCCTCCATCTCTAAAGATTTTCTCTATACATCCTTCTTTACATACTGAGTTGTCCCATTTCAGAAACAGGCCTGTAAAGAAACGGTATTTTTAAGAATATAACTTTATAGGAACTATGATTTCCGAAACAAACATATCTTCTTCAACATTTAAAGTGATAAATTCCATATTTAGAGTGGTTACAAAAAACAGAAAGCAGATGTAAAGTACAAGATTTTCATGGATATCCAACTTCTTTATTCAATCAAAAACTTCGCAATTATATAAATAGTAATGTATTTGGTCATAGCTAGTAAATACAACAACATGCAAAAGCCCCGATTAACAAATGACCACAGGGTATATTTATGAATGTGAAATTATCAATACAATGAAATGTATGTGTGAAATAAAAAATTCTTCCAAGTTTCAATCCTTTTATTCCAAATTTATTCTTTGGAGATCAAAGTCATCTCAATCTTTCAATCACATGTCAATGAATTCTCATGTGTAGCTTCATTCATTGATTCCACTTTTACACTGGATATTTTGCTCAGAATATGCAAACTTAATCTTCAGTAAAGACTTCATTCATAACATTGAGCCTTCTTCACAAAGTCTAGTTTCAATTATTCAAAGCTTATGTTTCTCACTATGTTCTCACAATGCAGATAGACAGACAGATTAACTGAAACAAAAATAAAAAGATATTTTGAGTTATATTGCTCATGAAAAACAACCAAATGAAATATTTACCAAAATTAAAATATAATTGAAAAAACCATGAAGTTGAAAATACTTGCAAAAGTTTACAAATTACAAATTACAGATTCTGGAAATTTACTGTATGGAAAAATAATTAAACATGAAAACATTTAAAAGGAATTTGAAATGATAAACTTAATTCTTACCATTATTTTTTGGGCAATATCTGTTGGTTTTTTAATTTCTCAACATGGAGTGTTCACTCCTTCCAAAAACAAGCATGGTCTAGACATGAAACAATTAGAGTTATATGCCCTTGGCTATTAAAAGACATAAAAAATTGTAGTGATGTGGGTTCAAACCCAGCTATGGAAAGAGAAACTTTTGTTAATTACTAATTTTGCAGAATAAAACATTTTAGAAAAAACAAATTACTGAAAAATAAACTGAAAATGAAAAAGTAAAATAAGATTTAAAAATAATAAACTACAAAAGGAAAAATTAACTTTGGCCATTACAGAAATGTTGATGCAAACAACATCTTGCTGTATCATAAAATATATATCATGTAAACCAGCAACATGAATCAAGATTGTGGTTGAAAGTTTTTTCCCTAATGATATAGGACTACGGTAAAACTGAACCATGAAATAAATTTACCCGAGTAACATGACTGTACTTTTCCTTGAGCTGTAAACTCCTCTCTGGTTGTTCTGTTTCCGGATTGTTATTGCCTTCTTTCTGAATTTTCCTCTGTTTCGAATATCATTTGTGTATTTCAGGAATCTAGAATTTAAAGTCAATTCTTTTAGTTCAGTTCAACTAAAAAATAATCAGCTATCGATAGTACAATATCGAATATCGAAAATTCAAATTTATAGCTTTCATTTAAGATATGATAACTATTTTTTTATATCTTTGAATATTGATCAACTAAAGTTCTGTCAAAACTACTCTTATCACGTAAGATTGATAAACTGATTAAACATTAAATGAAGTTTTACGTTGGTGATTATTGTAAAGTTGATTCAATTAATCAAATCAATGTACGAAATATTTGTAATGAATTACCTTCAAATGTTTCATTCTAAGACAATCGTAAAGTGTGAGTTGGGGTCGACCCGCAGGTTCCGGTGTTTGTCGTCAACTCGCAGAGCAAAGTGTATATAAGATACCGATATCATACACTACATTGAAAACTGTTCTGTGTATTGAAAAGTTCATCGTCTTAGATAACCATGTTTACCTGTCAGGTGTAATCGTGAAATGCGATGATGCACGTGCAGTTAAGGCTAATAAAGCAGGATAGCCCTCCAATAGTTTAACACGAAGAGTTGAGTTTGAGCGATAGGGACATCAATTTTCAAACCCTTTAAACACTCGAACTCCAATAGTTGACAGTGACTTTGCTTTAAGTTAGATATGGTCCTCAAAGTCTCCATTTGTTTGGCACGAGGGACTCGTCCACGGCCTAACGGCCTAAGACAAGTCCCTCGTGCCAAACTAATGGAGACTTTTCGGACCATAACCTACACATATTAGCAACAAGAATATTCTTCATCAAAATATGTTTATCATTCTAGGTAGACAATCATCGGGAAATAATGGAGGTAGATATATCTTCAGGATAAATAACCTTAATTCAGATAATCGATCACATTAGTTGAACACAACCATCTCAACCTTAAAGGGACAGCCCTTTCGGGGTATTTTTTGTGAAAACGAGATTCAAGAGGACGCAGTGAGTCTGAAGTTGTTAAATCTAGATCAATAAAAAATTTACTTTTGCTAAGATATTTGAATAAGGGTGCGAAATAATGATATACAGGTTTAAAAAGGAAGTGCTCTTGGTTTTTTCACAAAAATACCTCGATAATCAAAGGGACAGTAGCACGTTTGTTTTTTTGAAAAATATTTTCAATTTTACATTGATAATTGTACGTTAGTGCTAAATATATTACTTTGATAGTATCACATATCACAAACTAAACATCCATAGTCAGCGAACATATTATGACGTTTCACATAAATTCCATTTGCTGCCATTTTTATGTGAATACCTTTGATTCATTTTGTATAAGAAAAATAAACGGCATGGCTGAACTGTACATTATATATTTGATTTATTACTGCTTCAATTAGTTTTAACACACTGTCTTTCAATTGAAACCATTTATTTTTATTGTCCTGACATCACCTTATTTTTCTCCTGAAAACATGCTACTGCCCCTTTAAAATAAGCGAAAAATGAACAAAATGCTTCTGTTTCCGTTGCTCTCTTGTTCGTGAGGAATATATATATATATATATATGCAGCTGTAGACACTTGACATAAACACTCCGTGTGCGGAAGACGCCGTCATATTAGCGGGATCTACTCTAGCAGATCTGGATGCTACCGATGACAGGTGACCCAGGCTGAACGCTGCAGGTAGGTATTGATTAAGCGTTAGTTAGACCGCCAGGTGAGATGAATGAAGGCAGACATGGATACCAGAGCGGGGAGACGGAGAGGGAAAGTAGCATCATACAGGTGTTATACAGGGGAATAAGGTAGGATTACTTATAGAAACTATTGGATAGGGTAGTAGCATCATACAGGTGTTCTACTGGGGAATTAGGTAGGAGTACTTACAGAAACTATTGGATAGGGTAGTAGCATCATACAGGTGTTCTACTGGGGAATAAGGTAGGATTACTTATAGAAACTATTGGATAGGGTAGTAGCATCATACAGGTGTTCTACAGGTGAATAAGGTAGGATTACTTATAGAAACTATTGGATAGGGTAGTAGCATCATACATGTGTTCTACTGGGGAATTAGGTAGGATTACTTACAGAAACTATTGGATAGGGTAGTAGCATCATACAGGTGTTCTACTGGGGAATAAGGTAGGATTACTTATAGAAACTATTGAATAGAATAGTACCTTCATACATGTGTTCTACTGGTGAATAAGGTAGGATTACTTATAGAAACTATTGGATAGGGTAGTATCATCATACAGGTGTTCTACAGCTGAATAAGGTAGGATTACTTATAGAAACTATTGGATAGGGTAGTAGCATCATACAGGTGTTCTGCTGGTGAATAAGGTAGGATTACTTATAGAAACTATTGGATAGGGTAGTAGCATCATACAGGTGTTCTGCTGGTGAATAAGGTAGGATTACTTATAGAAACTATTGAATAGGGTAGTAGCTTTATACATATGTTCTACTGGTGAATAAGATAGGATTACTTATAGAAACTATTGGAAAGGGTAGTAGCATCATACAGGTGTTCTACTGGTGAATAAGTTAGGATTACTTATAGAAACTATTGGATAGGGTAGTATCATCATACAGGTGTTCTACTGGGGAATAAGGTAGGATTACTTATAGAAACTATTGGATAGGGTAGTAGCATCATACAGGTGTTTTGCTGGTGAATAAGGTAGGATTACTTATAGAAACTATTGAATAGGGTAGTAGCTTCATACAGGTGTTCTACTGGTGAATAAGGTAGGATTACTTATAGAAACTATTGAATAGAATAGTAGCTTCATACATGTGTTCTACTGGGGAATAAGGTAGGATTACTTATAGAAACTATTGAATAGGGTAGTAGCTTCATACGGGTGTTCTACTGGGGAATAAGGTAGGATTACTTATAGAAACTATTGAATAGGGTAGTAGCATCATACAGGTGTTCTACTGGGGAATACGGTAGGAGTACTTACAGAAACTATTGGATAGGGTAGTAGCATCATACAGGTGTTCTACTGGTGAATAAGGTAGGATTACTTATAGAAACTATTGAATAGGGTAGTAGCTTCATACAGGTGTTCTACTGGTGAATAAGGTAGGATTACTTATAGAAAATATTGGATAGGGTAGTAGCTTCATACAGGTGAACTACTGGTGAATAAGGTAGGATTACTTATAGAAACTATTGGATAGGGTAGTAGCTTCATACAGGTGTTCTACTGGTGAATAAGTTAGGATTACTTATAGAAACTATTGGATAGGGTAGTAGCTTCATACATATGTTCTACTGGTGAATAAGGTAGGATTACTTATAGAAACTATTGAATAGGGAAGTAGCTTCATACATATGTTCTACTGGTGAATAAGGTAGGATTACTTATAGAAACTATTGAATAGGGTAGTAGCTTCATACGGGTGTTCTACTGGGGAATAAGGTAGGATTACTTATAGAAACTATTGAATAGGGTAGTAGCATCATACAGGTGATCTACTGGTGAATAAGGTTGGATTACTTATAGAAACTATTGGATAGGGTAGTAGCATCATACAGGTGTTCTACAGGTGAATAAGGTAGGAGTACTTACAGAAAATATTGGATAGGGTAGTAGCTTCATACAGGTGTTCTACAGCTGAATAAGGTAGGATTACTTATAGAAACTATTGAATAGGGTAGTAGCATCATACAGGTGTTCTACTGGTGAATAAGGTAGGATTACTTATAGAAAATATTGGATAGGGTAGTAGCTTCATACAGGTGAACTACTGGTGAATAAGGTAGGATTACTTATAGAAACTATTGGATAGGGTAGTAGCTTCATACAGGTGTTCTACTGGTGAATAAGTTAGGATTACTTATAGAAACTATTGGATAGGGTAGTAGCTTCATACATGTGTTCTACTGGTGAATAAGGTAGGATTACTTATAGAAACTCTTGAATAGGGTAGTAGCTTCATACATATGTTCTACTGGTGAATAAGGTAGGATTACTTATAGAAACTATTGAATAGGGTAGTAGCTTCATACATGTGTTCTACTGGTGAATAAGGTAGGATTACTTATAGAAACTATTGGATAGGGTAGTAGCTTCATACATGTGTTCTACTGGTGAATAAGGTAGGATTACTTATAGAAACTCTTGAATAGGGTAGTAGCTTCATACATATGTTCTACTGGTGAATAAGGTAGGATTACTTATAGAAACTATTGAATAGGGTAGTAGCTTCATACGGGTGTTCTACTGGGGAATAAGGTAGGATTACTTATAGAAACTATTGAATAGGGTAGTAGCATCATACAGGTGATCTACTGGTGAATAAGGTTGGATTACTTATAGAAACTATTGGATAGGGTAGTAGCATCATACAGGTGTTCTACAGGTGAATAAGGTAGGAGTACTTACAGAAAATATTGGATAGGGTAGTAGCTTCATACATGTGTTCTACTGGTGAATAAGGTAGGATTACTTATAGAAACTCTTGAATAGGGTAGTAGCTTCATACATATGTTCTACTGGTGAATAAGGTAGGATTACTTATAGAAACTCTTGAATAGGGTAGTAGCTTCATACATATGTTCTACTGGTGAATAAGGTAGGATTACTTATAGAAACTATTGAATAGGGTAGTAGCTTCATACGGGTGTTCTACTGGGGAATAAGGTAGGATTACTTATAGAAACTATTGAATAGGGTAGTAGCATCATACAGGTGATCTACTGGTGAATAAGGTTGGATTACTTATAGAAACTATTGGATAGGGTAGTAGCATCATACAGGTGTTCTACAGGTGAATAAGGTAGGAGTACTTACAGAAAATATTGGATAGGGTAGTAGCTTCATACATGTGTTCTACTGGTGAATAAGGTAGGATTACTTATAGAAACTCTTGAATAGGGTAGTAGCTTCATACATATGTTCTACTGGTGAATAAGGTAGGATTACTTATAGAAACTATTGAATAGGGTAGTAGCTTCATACATGTGTTCTACTGGTGAATAAGGTAGGATTACTTATAGAAACTATTGGATAGGGTAGTAGCTTCATACATGTGTTCTACTGGTGAATAAGGTAGGATTACTTACAGAAACTATTGGATAGGGTAGTAGCATCATACAGGTGTTCTACTGGTGAATACGGTAGGATTACTTATAGAAACTATTGGATAGGGTAGTATCATCATACAGGTGTTCTACAGCTGAATAAGGTAGGATTACTTATAGAAACTATTGGATAGGGTAGTAGCATCATACAGGTGTTCTACTGGTGAATAAGGTAGGATTACTTATAGAAACTATTGAATAGGGTAGTAGCTTCATACATATGTTCTACAGCTGAATAAGGTAGGATTACTTATAGAAACTATTGGATAGGGTAGTATCATCATACAGGTGTTCTACAGCTGAATAAGGTAGGATTACTTATAGAAACTATTGGATAGGGTAGTAGCATCATACAGGTGTTCTACTGGTGAATAAGGTAGGATTACTTATAGAAACTCTTGAATAGGGTAGTAGCTTCATACAGGTGTTCTACAGCTGAATAAGGTAGGATTACTTATAGAAACTATTGAATAGGGTAGTAGCATCATACAGGTGATCTACTGGTGAATAAGGTTGGATTACTTATAGAAACTATTGGATAGGGTAGTAGCATCATACAGGTGTTCTACTGGTGAATAAGGTAGGATTACTTATAGAAACTATTGAATAGGGTAGTAGCATCATACAGGTGATCTACTGGTGAATAAGGTTGGATTACTTATAGAAACTATTGGATAGGGTAGTAGCTTCATACAGGTGTTCTACTGGTGAATAAGGTAGGATTACTTATAGAAACTATTGGATAGGGTAGTAGCTTCATACATGTGTTCTACTGGTGAATAAGTTAGGATTACTTATAGAAACTATTGGATAGGGTAGTAGCTTCATACGGGTGTTCTACTGGGGAATAAGGTAGGATTACTTATAGAAACTATTGAATAGGGTAGTAGCATCATACAGGTGATCTACTGGTGAATAAGGTAGGATTACTTATAGAAACTATTGAATAGGGTAGTAGCATCATACAGGTGTTCTACTGGTGAATAAGGTAGGATTACTTATAGAAACTATTGAATAGGGTAGTAGCATCATACAGGTGATCTACTGGTGAATAAGGTAGGATTACTTATAGAAACTATTGGATAGGGTAGTAGCATCATACAGGTGTTCTACTGGGGAATACGGTAGGAGTACTTACAGAAACTATTGGATAGGGTAGTAGCATCATACAGGTGTTCTACTGGGGAATAAGGTAGGATTACTTATAGAAACTATTGGATAGGGTAGTAGCATCATACAGGTGTTCTACTGGTGAATAAGGTAGGATTACTTATAGAAACTATTGGATAGGGTAGTAGCTTCATACATGTGTTCTACTGGTGAATAAGGTAGGATTACTTATAGAAACTATTGAATAGGGTAGTAGCTTCATACATGTGTTCTACTGGTGAATAAGGTAGGATTACTTATAGAAACTATTGGATAGGGTAGTAGCTTCATACATGTGTTCTACTGGTGAATAAGGTAGGATTACTTATAGAAACTATTGGATAGGGTAGTAGCATCATACAGGTGTTCTACTGGTGAATAAGGTAGGATTACTTATAGAAACTATTGGATAGGGTAGTAGCTTCATACAGGTGTTCTACTGGTGAATAAGGTAGGATTACTTATAGAAACTATTGAATAGGGTAGTAGCATCATACAGGTGATCTACTGGTGAATAAGGTTGGATTACTTATAGAAACTATTGGATAGGGTAGTAGCATCATACAGGTGTTCTACTGGTGAATAAGGTAGGATTACTTATAGAAACTGTTGAATAAGGTAGTACATTTAGGGAATAATGTGAGACAACATTCATTCAACAATAGGAGAAAGTATGACTACTAATATACAACCCTGTAATATGGTAGGACTTCACATATTTAATCAGTTGAATAGTGTAAGGTATTTTTTTCAGCTATCTGTAGTGTTTTTATTTGATATAATAAAAAATGAAATAAGGTAGGCTACTAAAATGATCTTTTTGATTACAAAGACAGCCAATATTTATATTTTGAAAACGGCACGATAACAACATGTCACTATGGAAATGATGTAGCACAACCAAATTCAACTGTTGAGCAAATGGGCAGTACCGATATTCAACGACTGAAACAAGTTTGGACTATGAATATTTAACTTAGAATCACGGTAAGGTAAATAAAGTCCAGCTATTAAAATAATTACGACTACCGACATTTAACTAGTAGGATAAAGTAGAACTACCGAAATCAACTAATGAAATTAGATATGGATAAAAATATATAACTATTGAGAAAGTTTGGACTACTGATATCAACTAATGAAATAAGATATGGAAAAAATATTTAAATATTGAGAAAGTTTGGACTACCGATGTAAACTAATGAAATAAGATATGGATAAAAATATTTAACTATTGAGAAAATTTGGACTACCGATATCAGCTATTGAACTATGATATGGATAAAAATATTTAACTATAGAAAACGGTAGGAGTCCCGATATTCAACCTAATTAATATAAGAGTATCGATATTCAACTACTGGAATAATGTAAAAGTATCGATATTTAATTATCTTAAAATGTAACGTTATATTTCGTCTATCTTTGAGTGTCATTTAAAGGGCCAGTAGCACGTTTTTTGATAACTTCATATTTCAAATTTTTCACTGATAATTGTAAGTTAATGCTAAATGTATAATGTTGATAGTGTCAAAAATCTCATTACATAAGTCAATCACCCATAGTCTGAAGACAAAGTATGAGGATTCACATAAAGTCCATTGGCGGCCATTTTTTGTGAACACCTTTAATTCATTTTGTGTAAGAAAAGGGAATTGCATAGCTTAATTTTACGTTATGTATTTCAATTAATACTGCTTTATTGAGTTTAAATATATTGTCTTTTAAATGGAACCAATATTTTTTAATTAACTGACATCACTTTATATTCCCCCTAAAAACGTGCTACTGCCCCTTTAAGAGTTGAAACAGGATCACTGTTTTTGTTTGACAACTTCTTTATTCTGAATAAGCTATGTTTCGTCACAGTTTCTTGTGTCGACGTCATACTCAAGAGTCACAAGGAGCCATGTTGAAACCTGTACTCTCAGAATAAAGAAATACTTATTTTAATTATAATTTTGGTTTATATTGTCTTTAAAACGAATACAAACAGACATGGTGAGCTAAAGAAATTATTTATTTAGCATAGTACGACAAATTGGCCACTGTATCTGACTGTATTCGGCTAACATGTCACCTGTTTGATGAGGTGAGTGTTGCTTCTGGTATCGAACTTCACCTTTGTTTGAGCATTGTTGAAATGCAATGAAATGCAATTTACTTGAACCTATTTTGAACATTGCTGGAATACAATTTCAAAGATTGGTGAAATTTGGTCATCAAAATTTGGTTATCATTGTTCAAAATTTTCTGTAACTTGCTTAGGGTGTAGAATTTCTTTGAAGTCAGTTTTGGCTTATCCAATTCGGTCTTATGTTAAATCATTATAGTCCAAAATAGCCATTTATGAGTTCAGGTGTCATTTAACCCACCAATGAAACTGACAATGGAATATGTCGTTACCCTGTTTCAGAATCTCACATTCTTGTTAGAAAATGACATCGATAGTTACGAATCTAAAGATATCTTTAAGATATGATCAACTTATATTAAACGATTCCGCAATTGATCTTGTTCTCTCTTCTTTGAAAAAAGAAGTTTATTGTTTTAAAATATCCATACGATAGAAAGAGGTAATACTACTTGATATACGTGTATATCTAACAGATTGGTTTTACTAGTGTATCTAACATGTCGCTATACATGTATATCTAAAAGATTGGTTTTACTTGTATATGAATGAATGAAAGAATAAATGAATGGTTTATTCCAATGAAGATAACAAAAAGTTACATAGAGACAAAATGCAATATACATGTTTCATTATACGTACACACATTTTTACATAATTGCATAGTTTCGACTGTAGAAAAGGAGAAAGGAATATCTCACATTACTAAGGCATGGACAAAGCATAATAAGGTTAGCCTCGTCTCCGATTGAAGTTTTACAGTGTACAGAATCGTTCATCTTTACTGACGTTATGCCATCTACCTGTAAATCTAACTTGTCGCTATAGTCGTATATCTAACAGATTGGTATACTCGTTTGTCGAACATGTCGCTACACTAGTATATCTTACAGATTGCTTTACTCGTTTGTCGAACATGTCGCTATACTCGTATATCTAACAGATTGGTATACTCGTTTGTCGAACATGTCGCTACACTAGTATATCTTACAGATTGCTTTACTCGTTTGTCGAACATGTCGCTATACTCGTATATCTAACAGATTGGTATACTTCGAAAAAGGCGCTGTGCAGTAAATCTCGTCATAAATGTGTTGTAATCTCCTGAACAGCATAGATACATACGTAATGAGTTTCTCACATTGTTCTAAGGCAATAGAGGGTCCTTCATTGATTCATCATAAGACAATAAGCACCCTCGTTGGTCGGGGATGCTTTTCTTCTTTCTATGTTCCTGATTGATCCAAGAGAGTTCAAACAGTTCTAGTCGATCATGGGTGTTGACAAATACTCTTCACTCTTTTGACTGCTGTCTTTAAATTGTCTCCTTTATGCTGTTGTTATCATTGATTCTCGAGAGTTTTGCTAAATATTTAGACTTTCTTTTGCAAAACATTCGAACAAACGACTTTGATGAATCGATTCTACTCACTGTAGAGTTTTATTGTTTATGAGTAAAATACCTATATTATTTATAGTATGATTGTAGTGTTCTTTGCAACTTTCGTGTAGTCTACATCGAGAACTCGTTGCGATATCACTGATTTGAAAGTCAATGAATCTCAAATTGCAAAATGAAAAAATCATTTGGTATTTACCATCGTTGGTGTATGAGGGAATTCCTACGATAACAATGTGATCATATGATAACACTCTTCAATAATTCCGAATTTCTGGTTTTTAATTGAAGTCTTTAGTTTTCTTCTTTATATTCGAAGGCTTTCTGGCTTTTTTTAAGGTGAACAAGAAATCTCATTAAAATAAACTGCATCAGGTCTTGGTATGTGTTAGATTATCTAGTCACTGAGAATTTCAAATTATGACCCGGTGAAATATACACAGAATATTTCATGAATATGTTTTTATCTGGCGATTAACGTTTTTGATACTAGTGCATGTTGGTTCATTGACTGTCTGTATATGGCGGACATTACAAAGCTTAAAATGTTCAACCAGAAAGGAACAAACTGCATTATCAGGACAACTACCACTGAAATGTTAACATTGATAGAAACGCCAAATAAGTGAACTTCATATATTCACGGGGTACCGCAGGGTACACACATGTGGTTATAGAGAAACAGTTTGTAAAATGGGCAGTAGCACGTTTTTTGATAATTTCATATTTCAAATTTTTCACTGATAATTGTACGTTAATGCTAAATGTATTATTTTGATAGTGTCAAAACACAAACCAATTATCCATAGTCAGAGGACAAAGTATGAAGCTTAGTCCAAGTAATCCATTATAATTTAAAACATATCGTACGGAATTTTCTGTCAATAATGCATGGTGAATATTTTGTAGGGGATAAAGGTTTTTATTTCTCTGTACATACAGTTTCTTGAGCTATTTTCTAATATACTTATCCATGATTGAAAAAACACATTGATAGTAACTGATTTGATATTATTTATAAAAGCAACTGCATCACTGACTCTCTGTGAAATCCATACGTAACCAAAACCATGTGAAAAAATATATATCTATATATGAAGCATATTTAATAAATCCACAGTTGTCATAATATAATTGCATGTTATAAACTTGTAAGGAATTCTATCGTCAGTCATACGGATTATCTTAGGTCTTACACAAAGCATTGATAACTATCAATGACTCCACATTCAAGACGGTAAACCAGTTTATTGCACAACTGTTGTTGATGTTATTGGTCACCGCTTTATATGACACCTAAAAATTTCAATGAAGAGATGAATCAATTTCCCAATTCAGTATATGCCTTTATACAAGTATGCACATTCTGGGTGTGGATATTAATACATATAAAATGTTCTGTACATTCACTACTTTTGCTGATCCTAACCGAATTAATACTGACACCGCAAGTGTCACCCTATGATGGAAGAAGACGTTAACCATCAACACAGCAACATGTCTCCGACTCAGTTGGGTAACATCGTCATTATATAGCATATACATGTAGTGTTTTCCATTTTGTAGAATATATCAATCGCCAGCTGTTCCTATTATCCTACTGTGTATAGAAATGACTTGTTACGAAACTAGATGACATGTACCTGAAAACAACAAGCAAACTGGAGGTGGCAATCTAATTCTTAATGACGAACCACTGTATACGCTTACGTTGCCTTTTGTGATCGATTGTTTTGGTAAATTGCATTATTGAAGTAACTGATATTTTTTACATTATATAAATATGGTGTATTGTTCACAATAAAGAGGGACGTAACTTATGTGTGTAGATCCGCCAGGAGATCTGATTAGTAGATTCGTCTATTGGAAGAATTGTTGTATTAGGTTACGATTGATATAACTTTAATAAGAAAAACTATATTAAGATGACATTTTCTGATTACATTATTCTAAATGTACCACCAACTGATACAGTAACTCATTAAGGAATGTCTCTCAAGATTATTATCTACCATCAAGAAAATTCAGGAAATTTTGGATCTAAACAATGAAAGAATTGTCCACGTGAAATGGTTGCTTGTTTATTGACTTATGTACATATAAATCATGTATTAAATATCAAATAACTAATTCTTGTCGTTATCAGCATGATATTTGTGACTTTGTCCAATTATCTTAATGGAAGCCAAAGTCCCTGAATCAAAGCATCATGAACTTCGGTCATACATTACATATCTTTATGGCAATGTAATCCACAACCCGTCATTGTTATAAACAGCAGCGCTGCATCTCTGTAAGAACAATTTCATAATCGTACGGGAAGTAAGCATAAAACATGATATCGATTTCACGCACAGATCGTGTGAATAAGCGACTACATGCACGATGTGCACATAGGTCAGAATAGTGGTTGACATACAGACATCTTGAACAAAAGGTAAAAGTGTTGTTTTATAAATTGATCTGAATAATCTAGAATTATGTAGAATAAATGCATTTGTATTTGAGTTAAAAATTGTGAAAGCACACAGGTTTAGAACTACAATGGGTATATATTCCTTTCGCTATAAGTGATTATGTCTTAGCTTTTCAAACACTTAAGCTAAATGAAATAATTGACAGTTAAAGGATTTATACTTGCTAGTTGGAAATCCTGACAATACCAATTCAGTTAATCAAACAACGTACATATTGAACGATATATGTTGAGAGTGACAATATCAGTTATAGGGTATAGAATATGCACGTGTTTATGCCTTGTGTTTCAACACGGCGAAATATTCCTTTCATCCCTCTAGCGTGAATTACATTTATACTATGAACTAATGGAACCAACCACTGAACTGTAATTCTGTTTACGTTTTAATGTTGTGTATTAAGTCAATCGGACTTGTTGAATGAGAAAATAGATTGCATTAAAGGTTCCTATTTAATACACATCTATGAAGCAGGGCTTTCCTATTGACCATCTGCATGTACAAGTGCGCGCAAACCTTGAACGTACCATACATTTACCAGCAAGCCACTTAGTCCAAAAATTATCCTTCGCAATGGGTGTGCTTTCTTCAAAAGGAATTTTCGATTCTGAAGTACTTAAAAGATGTCTGATGACTAGCTCCCGTTTAGGTTAATTTTATTCAAGAACATGGATTCCCTGACTTCATAGAACGTGCCGGTCGTTTGTCGTTGTCTTCTTTAATAAGATTCATCATATCAATCAAACCCCTTAATGAGACATTTGCTTATTTGGGAAAGAAGTAATTGCCCTTTTAATGTCATGTTGACAATCACAATGAATTAAGATCTGTATAGCTTCACAACGTTAGCTTTTAGTTCAGTCAGACTGACATGTGACGTCATTAACATTTAGTCAATCAGTGAGCATTATAGTTCTAAATTTATTGAGAACCTACTTCAAAATCTTTCGAATGTAAGTGATTTGCACTGTAATACCTTTTCTTACGAGCTTAATCTATGGCTTTGTATAAATGATGGTTTGAAAACTCGTCCCCTTTTCATGTGAATCCGTTATTTTCTTGTTGGTAAGAACATGAAGGTCACAGCATAACCAGGGAATGATGTTGCTTCGGGGTGAATAGTATGCAACGAACAAAAACATTTTTTAACTTTAATTGTTAGGTTTGAAGATTGATCAAACTGTGAAAATCATAAATTATTTTTCATATATGTTTCTTCCAAAAATATGAAGTTGACGAACTTTCGATTTCCAATCTACCATCCGTCAACATAGGTAGTATCGATTTTGATTGCTTTCAGATGTAAGATTAAAAATCCGTATAAAATCCATATTTGTTTTGGACTGCAGCAGCATGTCTTTTCCAGTATGGACTTTAATGCAGCTTGAACAGAAATAACATAGTCAGGGTAAGGGCAAAATATTGCAAACCTCAAACGTCGGATATAGATCAAATTATGAATGATTCTGATATTTCAAAGTGAAATCTTCACGGAAAAACCAAACTGGCAATCATACCCAGAAAGTACAACGTCACCGTTCAAAGTCAGAATATGGCAGGTTTTTCTTTCAAATGAACAAATGCAACGTTTGAAATTTCTTGTCTTCCATTGTATCAGATAAAACTGAAATGACGAAATATTCCTTGGAAATTAGGATATCCTTTTTCATACTATGGTGATGTTTTCTATAATCAAAATGTGATCAAGGATGCAATTTACTGTACCGAATAAACTACTTATCAAACGTTTTCTGTTATCAATATATCCCAACAGCTGTGCACTTTTAGATGTGAGAATATGTACACTTCCGTGTTATTGTTATCATATCAGGCCTAAAGTCGCTCTTTTAGTGTCCTTGTTGAAGCGAAACTATTTTATTGGTTCAAATACTAAGGTAGTTAATGCATCTTTCAAACAATGTTCGTTTTCCATAGCGAGACATAATTTAATCCTGTTATCATATTAAACTGTCATTGTAATCTACTGTAAACCCAATTTTGCATAAAATTATTAAAGGACGGTTCATATATCACGAGCTAATTATCAACTGAATATATTATTTAGTTAAGAATTGGTTTACACTAATGAAATTTATTAATGTAGAAAACGTTTATCACAATAAAATTAATATTCAAATATCATGTTGATTAGAAGTTTTATTCTAATTGAAATGTCAAATATGTTGTCAGGTGTGTTTCTTTCCTAATTCTTAGAAACAAAACATTATTCTGTTGCTTAAGCCGCCTCCATGCTACATTTTCCCCGTCATTTTTCCTTTAGCTATTTAGACATGGATAAAAAAATTAACAATGATAATGGATATTTGATGTAAATTTGTGTTCATAAGTAAAGAAGTTTGTCCTTATAGTGGACGAGATATTTTCTTAGCAGACAAAAGGAACCAATTTGGTTTAGTAAATATCGTTATGGTGGCATCCATCTATTTATTTGAGAACAACTAATTTTCAAGTCAGTTGACATTTGTGGATGAATGTGAAAGTCAAAATACATATTTGGGGTCTAAGTAATATGAAGTTTGCTGTGTATATATAGTTCTATCCATAAGTACAAAGAAAATAACATTTTCTAAACAATGCTTCATATCATTATTAACCGAGATCAGCCGAGATTGAAGAAGCGTGTAAGGATGTTCTTTAATTCTTTAACGTACTCTTTATCTTCAGAGTGTTACTCAACCCATCTTTTCTCACATAACCTTTGGTATAGGCTGCTCAAATTGCTCGGTGTTTCTTGTAAAACCTAACCGATGGCGCTTTGTCGTGTAAGATATTTGTTGTGGTTCTGTCTTTCATACTTGAGAGTCAGTCTGATTAAAATCGGCCTAGTTGAGGAATAATTTTTCTTAAATATCAACTCTGTCGAAAATCGAACTTGTTATTTCGATAGGTCCTCTCCATTAGGTTCGACCGCAGCCCCGTATGTCGTATGTCCAACCAATCACAAGCCGCCGGCAAAAGCCTCAGGGGCAATGACCACTGACCGTTAGGTATAAGTTGATACCCATCGAACGCAATTACGGTAGTTGAGACACCAACAAGCATAATGATTACATCACCGAAAGCGGGTTCGTTAAATGACATGCCCTTTCTACGAGGGGTACTGTGCTTCTAGCGTCGCAATAAGTATGTTATTGTTGATTAAACAATCTAAATATCATATCAAAATTTCGACGAAAGATTTTTCTACAAAGTGATGTATTTCATTTCTAAATAGCTACAGTAAGTTTCATCCTGAACCGCTTGCAAGTATGATACAGCATCTTTAAATGATATTACTGCTTTTTTAAACAAATACTTATTCAGAGTCCTTCAGAATTATCTATTGACAAAGTTTTTAAACATTCTTTTTTGCTCTAATCGCTCATCACATGAAGCTGATTTGAATATGTGAATCTGTTAATAATTCATAAAGACTTGTAAATGTAAGTTGATCATTTTTAGATAGATAAACACGCAGTAACATATGGTGGAATAATGAAATACGTTTTGACATAGCATTTATCTCTTTCCGTGTATCATTGAATGGACGAATCAACGTGATCGAGATTTAAAAGATATGTAAAGGTACCAGCTGGCGTTAAACGAAAAACATGCATATTGGTTACGATGCATTTTAAACGCATGACACATCCCGTAATACTTCTTATTGAAAATATCATGTATCATAACAATAGAACGCACAATACCTGCTATATTGATTTGATCATCATAAGATAATATTACATTACTGAAAGAGAATAATTCAGGTTCCGCGATTCTAATCTAATTCATAATTGGGAGCAGCGAGGTAAGTATTTAGTTTTTTACCTGCCGATATGACATATAAGTCTGCGGAATGTGATCTGTAAATGTGATATACACAAACAGACAGAAAACTTTTTGAGATGACATCTTGCCATGTGAATGATGAAACGATAAATGATGCTCAAATGTTGACAGTTTCTTCTCTGAACACTTCAAATATGGAAACTGTTAGATTTCTCAATACATTTAACAGTTTTTGTGCAATATAATTGTAGGAATTTGTAAACTGAAGGTTTTTTTAAACAATATTATTTTAATATCGAAATCTTCTATCACTGTTGGTCATATCATAGTAAATGGTATACATACGTCTTATATACTAATTGGTATATTTGAAGCATTTTCGTTGATTTCGCTCTACACGGTTGCTTCCATGTCTCCCGGTCTCAATGTGGAGAGAATACGGTGAAATGCGTAGATTGCATGAAGCTCTTCTGTGCTTCGTTTTTCCGACTTTAGTGAGGTAATCTTCTATTTTATGAGACATTTTACATTCCTTGTAAAAGTAAAATTATAGCACAAGATGTACCAACTGATTCTCACGAGGATATGTCACTTAATTACACGTTAAATATTTCAAGTGAACGTACACGAAACAGATATAGCTATGGAATATGACATAGGAAATTAGTACTTGGTCAATAGGGTCCTTGGAAAACTATTGCTATGACAGCCAATTTTACCACGCTCTTAAGCACGGACGACTTAACTCAGGAAGTTGTTCCTAGTTCTGGAAATAATTGGAATTAAATCGAAGTTTTTAATTGTTGCATAGTTTATTTTAATGACAACTTTTTACCTTCAAGCTCTCATATTATCTGCAAGTCGCTTTCATCATGAGAATTATATTTTGCAATTTGTGATTCTATTGAAAACCTATCATATCAAAACATTGACATAAACTTGGTTTGGAAAGGTTTATTTATCCAAGAATTACTTCAAAACATTAATCATGCTTTTTGGTTGTCAAGGTAAATGTTGACGTTTACATCGATGGAGTACTTAAATATGACGTCTAAGATATCCTTGATATTAACCACGCATAAGAAACCAAGAAAAGGCATGCGGCATGTGCTTATATCAATAAGAAGATAGGCAAACAGTTTTACACAATGGGTTTTTTATGTTCAACAAACTGAAATACGTTTACTTCTACATATTTGGAAGATGATATCCTTCGTTGCTGTGGTGACACATTGATTATATTTTCCCAAAGATTATACCATGCAATTTCATCAGTGTGTACGTTGTAGTTCGGTATCTGATTGAAACGTGCTATTTGAGCTCCTCAAGCCATATATAAACACAGCCTATAATGAACGGATTAACTATTGATTCATATCGACATTTATGTATTTGCCCTTTTATCTTCTCCTTTAATATGGTCTGTGATTACATTCTCTCTGTAAAAAGTTTTCAAAGTTTAAATTTCATTTCCCAATCAGAAAGTCAGCACTTTTGTCTTACTGCTTTCTTCAAAGAGTTAAAGAACCTTTGTATCCGGCAGAAATGAAGCCTAGGGGTTTATGTACGATACAAACTTGACACTGCGGTACTGTTATTGTTATCATCATTTTTTAACTTAGTCTACCCAAGTGAGCTCAGGTTCCCTTAGGGTTTTGTGTAATAAGGCCATGTGGTGTTAAAGTGATGATGCTGATGCTGATGACGATAACGATGACGATGATACTGATGAGAAATTTATTGCTCAAAAGCTCTTGCAGTTCAAGAGTCACTGACGAAAACTGAGATACCTCATTATTGTATCAAAGGTTATATGTGATTTTAGAAGATGAAATCATGGTTTTCTCATTCCATACTGATGGTAATAACACTATAGAAACGCATTTGGCAGCAGTGATGTTACACTTGTGTCAAAAATTGTCAATTTTGACCGTAAGATTTTTTCCGAACATATCCAATCAATTGATTAGAACAAGAGGAAGAACATTTACATTTTCAAATTTTGACATCATGGCTCTTTTGAGAAAAAAAATTTTTTTTCTGACATGGGACAAACCTTATGATGTATATATATTAAGTGTGTATTATGTCCATTTGCAAATTTTGACTGTACATGTATATACTTGTGGCAAGAAAAATCGTGATCAACTAAAATTGTTAAACCAACTTGTGATCACCAGCTGTAAAATCTGATCTGCAAATTCAGAGATGATCAAAGTTAGATCGAATATTATGTTATGAGCTAAGGTCACAGAGATTTTTCCAAGGTCTATTACGACTGAAATCAATTAACCCTATTGATTGTATTGTCGTGTATTATATATATCATAGAATATTTATGAACCGCTAATAACGGTTATTACATGAATTGAACTTAGAATAATATTGTTGACCTGGTATCTACCTACAGGAAAAAAACAACATGTTACAAATCAGTGATTACAAAGTAAAGTTCATGTGCTGACCTATTTTAATTCTTACATTTTGGAACTGCTGAATGTGATTAATAAATGAATGAAACTAAGAAAATAGTGTTGACCTTATTACTCAATGATTGTGTATTCAAGTCCAAGGATGATGTACTGTGTAACAGAATGTAACAGAATCTTAAAACATTATGTGTACTGTCAAAGTTATGGTGTACATCATCTTCAATCACTTCAAAAATAATTATGCTCTACATTTGAGAGTATATTTTGAAATGGATTTATAAAACTTAATCGTTTTAAGTACAAGAACATAGCATGAAGCTAACATGAGATTAGGATATTAATTGATAATACAGGACATTTAGCGCCTTGATAGCATGGCATGATTTAGTATTATATCAGGTTGAAAAGAACACCTTGCTCGAACGAATATTACAACGTTGTTGACATGAAATGCCCAAAGCGATGATCTATATAGGTAGATAGATAAAATATAATAAAATTACGGAATTTGGAACATAAACACATTCATTTTAGCTAACTAGCGCTTTCAGCCATGTTGGCTTCTTCAGGTTAGTTTTGAATGTAGTTCATAGAAAAATGTTAGTAGATAGATAGATAGATAGATAGATAGATAGATAGATAGATAGATAGATAGATAGATAGATAGATAGATAGATAGATAGATAGATAGATAGATAGATAGATAGATAGATAGATAGATAGATAGATAGATAGATATTCTTTATTTAAGATACAATGATAGAAGTCATTACCATATACATTTATATATGTTACACAGTGTTTAAATTACCAAGGTATTTTAAATGACAACGCCCGGATTTTACACTTTATGCTGTAAGTTTGATGAAAATAAGCCATGTTTCTTTATCAAGCTGTTGAACATAAATATTTGAACAACCATCAAGCATAAATGAGACAAATTGGTCCTCATTGTTCCAAAATGTAACAATATTATCAACATCTAGCATGTCAACTAGTGACTCAATCAAAGAGTTTCTCCAAGTTTAATGTATAAGTGAACAAAGAAGCATAATATGCTTTACAATATCATAGGCAACAATGGCTCATTCACAAGCATGAGATTGAATACATAATGTGCTAATACGTATAAAAACCTTATGTGACAGGCAGCCTACAATCTGTGTCCTTTTCTAGGATATCTAATGACACTATATCTCTTAAAGGGGCAGTAGCACGTTTTTAGGGGGAATATAAGGTGATGTCAGAAAAATGAAACTAATGGTTCCAATTGAAAGACAATGACTTAAAGCTAAATGGAGCAGTAATAATTCAAATATATAACGTAAAGTTTAGCCATGAAATTCTTTTTTCTTTCACAAAATGAATTAAAGGTGTTCACATAAAATGGCCGCCAATGGATTTTATGTGAATCTTCATACTTTGTCCTCTAACTGTGGATGATTGGCTTGTGTAATGAGATTTTTGACACTGTCAAATTAATACATTAAGCATTGACTTGCAATTATCAGTGAAAATTTTGAAATATAAAATTATCAAAAAACGTGCTACTGCCCCTTTAAAGCTTAGTCTCAATTCACCATACGTGTGTGTTGTTAAATGATTTCTTTATTGTATTTAAAGTGCTTCTTTAATAATGATGCATGTTGCCAAGAAAGGGTATGTTTGCGATGACTTCACTAGAACTATGTAGAAGATTGTGCTTTCATATTGGATTTTTGTCAATATCCAACCCGCATTCACACTTCAATCTGTATCTGGAAATTCTTCAATTCTTTCTCTCCAGAGACAGATCTTTGAAGCTGTTGCGCCATTATTGTTGGAACATTGTCTTGCGGGAATCTGTTATGCTACTACATTTAACCAACAATAAACACAGATATTTTTTCGTTATTTTGTGTAACTTCGTCGTACTAGAAAAACAGACGGAAGACGTAAAGGTGTTATTGAAATGTTCTAGTCCATCATAAGATCAGTGGATGTTTACCCCTTGTAACGTTCCTACTTTCAAACCATAA
Source organism: Steromphala cineraria (assembly GCA_916613615.1). NCBI lineage: Eukaryota > Metazoa > Mollusca > Gastropoda > Trochida > Trochidae > Steromphala > Steromphala cineraria. The sequence continues at coordinate 13,865,373 of OU744730.1, forward strand.
CTAAGTATTGATGTAAACTCTCCGTGATATCAAGAAAATGAGGAATAACATGCAATTATCATTAGTGTGTGTAGAGGTGAAGATTCGGTCAAGGTCTAATGATGAATAATCAACTAATGATAAACCATCAAAAGAAGTTCCTATTTTGTGAAAACAATACTATAAGAATAACAAATGATTGACGTCAATATAGAAAATATATTGTATTTCAAGATTTTTCACAACCAGTTAACAGACAAATAGTTATTTTTATATATAACTAACTATACCTTTACATGTTTAACTACCTCTATCAAATAACATAACATTACGAACTAACAACAACTGAATGATGCGTTGCAAAGAGAAAAGCTAGCCCTGTTGGATAGAGTTCGTATCTGGATACACTGCAAAAATCAAATTTTATTTTTATGAGCACGGTTGATCAAACTAGTCCTCCATATGTTTTCGTACGTTTCTGGGCTCAATCTCTCCTTAACAGAATTCAGTCGGAGATTCAATGTATTATCAGAACCTATAGCTTTATTGATTAAGAACGCAAAATATGATGTACTTGTGACAGAAGTACTGGTCAGGTGTAAAGGGTTAGAGATGAGACAACGAACAGATGGTATTTGTTTCAAACAGGTATATCAAGAGTCTGGTATCATTTCCTTGATGTGGCCCTATCCATATTAATCTATTTCAAGCCACAGAAGCGACGGCAGCTCGATGGAGCTAATGGAAATGTACGATATCGGGAAGCGAACCATGGTAATGTTGGTAATTCTTCCTCCTTTATTATAGACCCTACTATAAGTGTTTCTCTTCATTGCCTCGGGGTATAATAACCTTATCGATATGTTTATTCGGGACAAACGATTAAGTGAATACAAGGGGAAAACATCAACATTGCAAGATGTGCATACTCCTCACAAAAATTAAGCAACATGTGAAAGTTCAGCACAAACATTTTGTTCATTTTCATTTTCTTGGTTGTAACAATAAACGTATTTTCTATATCAATAGACAACATCCATTATTAGGAATCAGCGAGATGCATCCTGAAAGTTGTAAAGGAATATCGAGAAATTATGTATATAAATAACTACACCTCTTGCCAATTTTGTTTAGGTTTTTTTACATTGGAAGTTAAGCTTTTCTCGAAACATGACATAGGTATTGAAAACCGATCGTTGCCTTTTTACGCGGAAGGCTAGTGACACCATGGAATCGGTTGTTATAAAGTGACATTTTTACAAGTAAACATCTATTGATGTAACATTATCAAGCGTGCAACAACAATTGATTTCTATTCTTAGAAGTCTACAACACCAATTGATGGTGTATATGTGACATTACTAATGTAGGCAGCTCATATTGATGGTATAATGGTGACATTACTTCACGTCAAACTAATGAATGGCTGTTAAACTGGCGTACGAGATAATAAGTGCCTTGTTATATCATCGATGAAAACAAAAATTTGAAATGTGTTTCTTTGCTGTCCTTGTAACAATCTTGCACAGCGTAATTTACATGTTCTTCAGTATAAGTATAAGTATATAGTGGACTGATTGTTTTGGAATTTCTTATGTTTGTAAATAACAGAAATATATAATAGGATTCATATGTTGCCAACATTCACTAAAAATCTTAACCGTAGATTTACGATGCTAAAAGGATGTTTTATCTTCTCCCTTAACTCAGCTACTTTACATGTTCTTTGGTATAAGAGTTGTGATAGAATTATTGAACTGATTGTTCTGGAATTTCTTTATTTGCTTTATCTTCTACCTTAACTCAGCTACTTTCCAACTTATTTTAGTGCATGGTTTCCTGACAGTCAAGAGAGAGTACATATACACCTCTGTTGAAATTATCATATGTAAGATTTTTAATTCGAGTTATGTAGTATCATCTAACTGATAAGAACAAGAGTTTAATTATATTTCAAAGAATATTTTTTAGTGTGTTTTTTAATTCAAGAAATGAAAGTTAAGTAGATAAATTGTTTCAAAATGAATTTTGAAATAACACAAATGTTCATAGACAAGGAAGACACATCATATATTATGTGAAAATAAAAAAACGCGCCTATTTTAGCAATTAATGACATCATTTTAACATGGTAGGGATCATGATAGTCTTTATTCTGTTTCTTACCCCTGGCTACATTAAACATAGATATTTTAACAAAACATTAACCAGACACGAATTGTTTTATTTTAAATACAGCAAATTATGTGTTATCGTTAAAATGCTATAACTTACATGCAATACATCTAATAGATTATCATCATCATATATAGAAAATAAATTTAAACAAACGGTTGTGTTTCTTGAGGTGGTACTTCTTTAGTCTGGGGGTTTACAGTGTGATTTGGAAAGAAATTACCTGGCGAACCTGTCCTTCTTTGGGTTGTAATAAGTATACTCGAGTTGTATATTGATGAGTAAAAATATATACCTGTCATTCAGAAAAGGTATGACCCATGAGATGTAGAATGAGATTACGTAGCCTTTGATTATAATATTTACCAACTGTTCATGAGCCAGATTATTCGTCAATATCCTTCGACTCTAGTTCATGAAGTGTAAGCTCAGAGGTCAGAGGTCCTAATTATTTTCCTAATTATTATGATTATTTTCTCAATTGCCATATATTGAGTGATAATATGTGATGTGAATGTTGTATACATCTGTTTGTTATTGTTTATTTCCTGGAGTACTGTATACGATGTAAAACAAATTTCCCTTTCGGATAATAAGGAATTATCTTATCTTATCTTATCAAATTCTTGTTTGAAACTCAATAACGAAATGACTTGTCTGCACATTGTGTTGCATGGTTGCTTTCTCAATCCACTTTATAATATAAAAAAAATACCTTTCCATAACATGATTTTTCGCAATAGTGCTAATTTATACTTTAACATCAGTAGTCCATACGAATGGTTGTTTGTCTTCCAATCGCAGTTATATGCGGATATATGCTGTTAGTTAATGAATATGGCACTGTTGTGTTCATGTGAAGATTAAGTGGAAGCGTTTAGAGGTCATATCCTGGTCAACAGGATCCAAACAGTGAATACTGCCACCACCGTTATCATCAGCTTAACTATACATGTCAATACTACATGGATAAATGTATCACAACCTTACACCTAGTAGCTCCATCTTATTGATATGATTGCGTTGTGGTAATACAAACGACCTATTCAATTCATTTCTTTTAGTGCCAAAAGTATCTAGATAATTTCATTGAGGTGGAATGTTTCAACTAATCAAAATTGTCTCTTAACTTTGTTAGTTAGGTAGACGGGTAGGTAGGTCTTCATTTAGATTTTGTGTTTCAAATATTAAATTAAAATTAAAAAATATGTAAATATAATTCACTGAAATAGCTTTAGATGTTCAAAAGTTAATTTATTTGTCATTCCCAAATGATAATCGTTTCCAGAAACGTTCTGTTAAGAATATCTGTAAATTTTAGCACATTTGTTTTTAAACGCTATGAAGCATAATTTGCAGCATACAGACTATGAAGACCTTCAAATGTCTCCCTATATCATGTACAGGCCAGATTAACACATATTTTATTGTAAGACCAAAACATGTCAACAATAAACAATAACAGATGAATGGTGATGATATAATCCTGAAGGCTGTTGGATCGTTGCCCTGGATACAAGCCATGCACTATTCATCGTGGCGGTTAGGCAATATAGAATATCTTCCCATAATGCATCAGTCAGCGAGCATCTTCGCTCTGCTTGTGCGGTGCAATCAATCACTCACAACAATCCATCAATAGCCGCTAGAGGCGTATCAATTGTGTTTGCACAAATTACGTCCCTATCAAGAATTCTGAAGAGCCATGAAACGATATTTTTTTCAATCATAATAACAATATTTGCACTGCTGGAGTTTCTTGTTAGATTGTGCAAACATTCGATTCCTTTGTTGTGTGACTGCTAATCGTTGCTCGATATTTTATTGTAGTCTAAGTAGTTCCTTAAGGATTCACTGATATGAGGTGACGTTTTGTTTTGGTAATCTGTTTCAATTTGAAATGTAAGCGAAGGATAATTGTCCGTGTTTTGATAACCAATAAGCAAATATGCATTTTTATCCGTTTGTATCTGGTCTAATCCATAACAATACTGATATCGCAATTCTCCGTTAAATTATCGCGTTCTGTCTCTTTCTCAACGACATGTAATTTCCCTAATAGAATCTCAGGTGCCTAGTTAGTAGGAGCTGTTCAAATTAGATAGCATCATAATCCATGGAATCAGCTTTCTCCTTTTGTTCGGAATACATGCCTGTGCTTTAGGTCATATTGACAACGCTTCATGCATCGGTTATTTGTTTACTCTGTACTAGATCACCATTGCAGAAAACAGTTAATAATCAATGGTCGATTTACATGGATGTGTTTCAGGGTTTTATTACCATCAGCAATATATGCCACGTAATACCTCTAGGAATATTCCACAGTAGTGCGCTTTATTGTGTTTGTTTCATCTGTCGAAATATACAATGAGTTCGCTTCATTGGTTTCAAATTCGCGTCATTGTAGTATAAAAAAGCAATGGCGTGTCTGAAAACAGATAATGTATGAAAGCACAGTTTCTAAAACGAATTAGCTTATATTTGATTTCTTTCATTCAATAAGCAATGAAATAACTCCTTGATGTGTTGATGTAGTGCATTATTATTAACAGCGTTTATAACAGGTATCGATGCACGTTAACCTGAATCAATCATGAACATATCCTAGTGGTTCATCACTATATAGAGAAAGGTCATTAAAATATACTTTCTTCCGGGTTTCCACTCCACATGTAATTCCAGTCATTACACATCTTGTAGAGGTGCTTTCCACAGTTACTGATTAATGATATTTCTTTTTCCAGGTGTACCATGCCGTGATGACTAATGAAGGACATACCAAGAGAATTCCTCAGTCTACCATCAGCCCGGGCTGGTATCACTGGAGGTGCGGTATACCGGGAGACATTGCGTACCTGCCAACGTCTATCTGGAACTGAAGTATGAATGAAATGGAATATATATGTTTCTGTATCGACGATGAAGAACACACTAAATCACCTTTACTTCCAATCGACTCCAAATTAATTCAAAGATGAACAAACGACATTTCGTCACCAAATTGGTCGTCATTTTAAGCTGGTTTGCCTTCTGTGGTGCGTTAGTTCAGTTGCGTGGATCTGGAGCAAGCTTTCCAGCACCCGTCTATGAGAACTGGGTTCAGTCTTACAAGATTTACAGACAGCCTCACGTAACGCTCAACTCAAGCTATCGCTCAACCGGAAGCGGAACCGGAAAGAAGTTGATCGTGTCACGTGATGATTCCATCGAGTATGCTGGTTCAGACTCCCTGCTCTCTGAAGAAGACAAGACATCTCGACCTGACCTGGTGCTCTTCCCTACCATGGCTGGGTAAATCGTTTCTTCTGGAAACAGTATTTTTACATTTAAAAAGAAAGATAGATTGGCCTTTAACAGCCATCTTGAATTTTTGGCATAACGAGAATACAAGCCCTACTGTATTATACTTATTAGCGTATATTTGTGTGAACCTAAAACACAAAACATACCTTGATTGGACTGTCCCAATCAAATAAAAAAGAAAAGGGATTGTTATTTTTGTGAAAACTGAGTCTTTAATGTAATTGTTATTAGTTCATTTTTTTAAAGTATTGGCGGGATATATTCATATGGCACATGAAATTATTGGGTGTGTCTTCAATTTTGAAAGAGTAAATCGAAAGAAATCAGAGTTTGGATTTCGTGTTTTCACATTTTTTACATTCTCAAGTATTATCATTTACAATACAATGTCATCTTGCAGGGGAACTGTGATGGGATACAACATCCCTCAGTGTGAAGAGACGCGGCTGAATCTGACACGCGACCACGTGGTGGGCATGTACAACGGGACTATCACCCACTGGAACGACTCCAGCATCCAGGCAGTAAACCCACAATGTGAGATGCCAGGAGCGGAGATTGTGGTGATCGCAAGGGCAGACAAGTCTGGGACAACCAGTATGTTCACCGAGGCGCTTAGCAGGTTCAGCACAGAATGGAACAACACCTACTGGGTCTTCTCTCAAGGGAGAAACGAAGAGACTGAACTTCCTTACAAGTGGAACCCAGATGCTATCAGTCTCTTTGGCAGGAAGAACCGGGGAGTGTCTGGTCTCATTATGTCCATCAGGTACACGATTGGATACCTCTCTGTGTCCGCGGCAGTTGAAGCTGGAATAGTTTATGCTAATATACAGAACAGACACGGGTCCTTCACTGTTCCGACGGAGACAGCGGTCCAGCGAGCTATGGACACGTGGTCCCAGACTGCAGGAGATGGACTGATGGGGACACTGTCGGACCAGGCTCACCCAGACGCCTACCCTATAGCTGGGTTCACCTATCTGGTGGTCTACCAGACGGAGATGGAGAACTGTGAGTCTGCCAGAGAGTTGGTGCGTTACGTGGACTGGTTCATGGCCGAGGAGAGCGCTAGACGAGCCTGTACTGACGTGTTCATGGTTCCGCTATCTGAGTCTCTGGCTGAGAGGGTCAGGGACATGGTCCTCAGGCAGATGACATGTAAGGACCAGAATATTTGGGAAATGGTCCAAGCGGATATTGCTGAGGAGACTCGTGAGGAGGAGGCTTGGCTTGTTCCTGTTTCTGTGGCATTGCCCCTTGTCCTCCTGTTGGTCGGTGCTTTGCTAGGTTACATCATATTTCAGAGGAGGAAGCTTAATAAGATGATAGACAATGACGAATGGGATATTCCCATTGAAGATATTATATTCTACTTTGATGATAAGGTCATGTCTGGAGTGAGATCAAGGATCGGCACCATGAGATCCATCAAATCACTCCAAAATATCGAAGATATCCCCGAAGGATCTGAACTTCTTGATCACATTCTCCAGTGGCCTGGCAAATGGAAGGGACATGTAATAGGAATACGATTGTTGGAGATTAAGGAAATGAAGATGATGAACCGAGAGATGAAGAAAGTCCTCTTCTGGATGCGAGACACGGTCATTCAAAGCAACGTTGTGAGATTCTTTGGGTTGACCGATGTGGATGATGAGAAATATGTGATTGGTGAATATTGTGGCAAGGGGTCGATGACGGATATATTGCAAGATGAGAAGTTCAACCTAACGAATGATTTCAAATTTTCTTTGGCAACTGACATTGCTTCAGGAATGAATTTCCTTCATAACCAAAACTTAGTTCATGGTTGCCTTAAATCCACATGTTGCCTTATAGACTCAAGGTGGACAGTGAAAATAGGTGACTGGGAATATTGTGAACTCTTCCGACACATCCATAAAAAGAAAAACCCTCTCCAATATCTGCGTAAAGACTCTCACAACATCGGTAAATATGCTGCTGCCTTCAGAGACTTCTGGACCGCTCCAGAGATTATTAAATCAGACTTTGAGATTTTTCCGTCTCAAGCTACAGATGTGTTCAGCTTCTCCATAATCCTGCAGGAAATCTTCACCAGGGAGGATCCCTACGCTGAGCATGCAGACTCCCTGACTCCTGACGAGGTGCTGAAGGCTGTGGTCAACAACAACCTCCGTCCTCAACCAAATGACGACACTCCTCTCAACGTGCGGCAGATCATGGAGATCGGTTGGTCTGATGTTGCCTCCAGTCGTCCATCCTTTGAGCAGGTCGTCAAGATGCTGAGACAGTCTAGATCAAGCCGGAAGTCCGTCCTGGACTCTATGATGGAGGCGATGGAAGAATACACAGTACACTTGGAGGGACGCGTCGAGGAGAGAACCTCGGAACTCGTCATGGCAAAACACAACCTGGAGACGATGATGAAGGATATAGTCCCCAGCCACCTTGTCTCAAAGATTGCAAATGGGCAGCCTGTTGAAACCAATGTGTCTCCTTCTATAGGTGTAATTAAAGCTGAAATTTCTAACATTAAAGATTTCACTGAAAACGCTTCAGCCAAAGAGATTTTACAATATTTGAACGATTTGCACTCTGAACTGGAATGTACTTTGTCCAAGAGGCAAACTTATCGTATGAACCTGCAAGGCGATGCCTTTACTGTGATCGTGGGTTTGCAGTCAGATGGGCAGGATGTAGACACTGTAGCTGAGGATGTGGCTAATGTAGCTTTAGACATTGTTCTTCATTCGAGCCAGGTCCCATACCCGGACACGATCTCCAAACCGTTCGAGTTCAAGGTCAGTGCACATATAGGCAGCGTGGTGTCCGGTGTTGTTGGCAACGCTGCTCCCAAGTTTGTAGTGATGGGGGAGACCATGGATGTGTCCAAATCTCTCCTCGCTCACTCCCTCCCTTCCAAAGTGCTCATATCGGCCTGTGTCTACAGACATATCGTTAAGAAGTCCTGTTTTCATTTGGAGTCTGCTGAGCCCGTCGATCATAAGGTAAAAGTTTGACAACTTTGAGTGAGTTGTTATGTGGGGCGTTTGGAGATTTGTTTAGAGCAACTTATATTATTTCCGTCGATTTAAGGACGCTGTTTTGAAATGGGTTGATAGCACATTTATTTCATGTACAACAAGTAACGTAGTTCGTGGTGCCGTGCCATGAGGTTTTTCATTTGATATTTGATTCCAAAGAAAGTAGTCAAAAGCCCATTGAACAGCATTTTTCCGAAGGACGAGTAAATCATCTAAAAATATCAATGACATGTCCGTTTTCATATTGAAAGACCATGGACAACATTTAGAAAGACTTCTGATAATCATATTTTATAGTGACATAAAATGCAATGTTATTAACTATTACATTTGAACGCTATTCCAGGGTAGCCAGCTGGAATCCTATTGGCTGAGAGGCAGGGAGAGCGTGACAGTGGATATCCCATCAGACATCTCGGTAGATTCCGGTCTGGAGAGCGGCAAGCAGAGTATAGATCACTCAGAGTGTGTCAAGTCGGAACCTACAAACAATGGCTGGATTATGGAGGACGATAAGTTTGAGCAAAGCCAATCCACGTTGACCTTAACTCCCCTGGTGACCATTAAACATCACAATGGGAGACAATCGAAGAATAGGATTCACCCGGGGGAATTAGTGTGACAATGTGGACAGTGAAATCATAGGCAAACAACAAAGCAATGTTTATGGAATTGAATTGACAGGGTTTTTTTAAGAGCATTTTGTTAAAGGGGGTCTGCAACCCTGAAATTTTAACTTCCAGAGTTTTATTAGCAGGGCCCCGAAAGAATCGTAAATGCTCGGTAGGGACGAAAACGTTTGGTTACGATCCGCTTACAGCTGACAATCAGTACCACGTTTGTGTCAAGGATTTCGTCCCTACCGAGCATTTACCACTCTTTCGGGGTCCTGCTTATAAAACTCTGGAAGTTAAAAATTCGGTTTGCAGACCCCCTTTAAGTGACCAGAAGTAAGAGAATTATGAAATGGTCAATTTTGTAAGTGGATTGAAGTATCTCTGGATTATGAACATGGCAGTGTATGAAGGATTGAAGTAAATGGATTATGAAACTGGCAGTTTTATTTAGCGAACTTAAGTTCACGAAGCAAGGTTTATAACAATGGAAGTGTTTAGTGAGTTCAGTATTTTAATCAATTCAAGTATAAAGCAAGTCGAAGTTATGTACATTTTGGAACCAGTTGAGAAGCCCTGTCTTTCATCAGCAACAGGAAGAAGACATTGGGTTTGTTAAAATAAAGAATCGTATGACATGAAATAACGGTAATTTAGCAATTTATTGAAGACAATTGTTATCATATATTGACATTCATGGATTCATGGTACACCGTTTACATTATCCTGGAAATGATAATTGTAACCAACTTCTCCAAGGTAGTTCTTGTCTTATTATAAACGTCACTATATATACCACTATGAACCTTAAAAATCGAAAATACTGAAAAAGAAACGCAAGGACCCATTAAGAGCCAGAAATAGCGTTTATAAAGTAACTCCGTGGTTTCAGTATATATAGTTTTACTTTGATACGAACGTTAATAGCATTATTTCAAGCGTGGTAATGTTTGTCAAGGTTCCTTTAGTAACACTTCTCAGTTTTCATTGCTTAATCTTTTCCATATGTATATATCATGGAAAATCATGGTGTAAATCAAGAGTATCAGGAATGATCAGCTTCTTTCCTGGAGGCAAAAGGTCATATACAGAAAAGCTATTGCTTGCAACAAAGAAGATCATCAATAAAACTTCTTGTCTTCATATTTCAAGTTTATAATGTGTCTCGTAAACAACTTTCAGAGCGAAACATCCATTTGTCTCTAACATTAGGTTCAAAACGGAAAGCTAGAAATCTTGACCTTTATTTCTATTTATAATGTCATTCAAGATTTTAAATAGTCTTCAATGCCTTGAAATCAAGATAATTTGATTGTTACATCAATTAGATTTAAGACAATTTACCTAGTGTTCCTTTTAATTTCCCCGATATTTGCGCAAATTCTACTAATATTTGTTGCTAGGCAATTTTGACAAGTACTGCCTAACAATTTGACTTAGAATGCTAAACATTTAATGTCTTCTTAAAATTATTTCCTATGATCATCAGCAGCGATGTTTACAAGTTGAGCATGTTAAGAAATCTATAGAATCATTTTCACAGATGGTAAACATATCCAGATAGGATTTGAATATTTGTTGCCATTTATATGTTCTTACCGGTGCGTGAAATTGAGGAAAGGGTTATTTTCCGAGCATTTGTGCAATTACGAAATGTCACTGTGTTAATTGATATCTACAATTGTTTTTATCCCCTTATTATTCTCGGTTCCCTAGGTGAATACTTCCCTTGATAATAAAAGTTTTTTTGGATTGTCCATACATTGTTTAACACCTATACATAGATAATAATACTTATAGGTTATGATGTTTGTTTAATTTTTTTTTCGATCGCCTATTTCATCATTTTAAGATAATCATATTTTGATAATGATTCCTTTCTTGAAAGGGTTTAATGTTCATTGCCTGTAAATAAACATTTATTTAATCTAATGTCATATTGGTTTATAATAAAAAAAATCGATCGCCTATTTCATCATTTTAAGATAATCATCTTTTGATAATGATTCCTTTCTTGAAAGGGTTTAATGTTCATTGCCTGTAAATAAATGTTAACGTACAGGATACGTAACTAATATACGCAACCAACCGGAAGTGTGGCTTTGCTTAACGACTAGCTCCACTTCACTTAACATGTGGCGGTTGAGACGCATGGTCGTCTGAATGTATAGCTGAAGGAATAAAGCCATGAACTGTTTGAGTGCTATTCTTTTCATGGTAGCAGAGGCGTGGTTTTGGCGTTTGTGAGCACAAGATTGGCGTTGATAATTACCAGACGTGTGCTGTATTCTGGGTGAACTGTGAGTAGACTGATTGTTAGATAAACAATATGGCGGCCAGCTATCGGATTCCACCGGCATTTTCAGAGAGTAAACCATATGCCAGATGGGTGGAGGAAATACGAGTGTGGCAAACAGTGACTGATTTAGATGATAAGAAGCAAGGGCCAGCTATTGCTCTTTCGTTACCAGAAACTGAAGGTGGTGTGAGAGATAAAGTTTTCTCCGAAATTGGTGTTGACAAGCTGAACTGTACTGGAGGTGCAGATGCGTTGATAACATTTCTTGATAAAATATACAAGAAGGATGAGTTAGCAGCGGCCTATGATATGTACACTGATTTTGATAGATATAAAAGAACAAATGAACAAATGGAGATGTATGTGACAGAATTTGAAAAATTGTACAATAGATTGAAGAAATTTGGAATGTCTTTGCCTGAGTCAGTGTTAGCATTCAAACTTTTGGATGGGGCATGTCTTGAACACAAAGATAGACAGCTTGTTCTGACTGGTGTCAATTATAATGATAAAGAAAATCTGTTTAAACAAATGACTTTATCATTGAAGAAATTCTTTGGAAGACAATCTATACCTGCTGTTTCAGATTCCTCAAACACTGCACCATGCAACATCAAGGTGGAACCAGCATACTATGCAGCTGAGGAAGAAGCATACTACACAAACAGATTCAGAGGAAGAAGGCGCAACTTTCCGCCTCGGGGTACATTTAAGAGAAGAGCACTTTCTCAAGATAGTAGAACAAGGCGAGTCACCAATCCACTAGGTTATGATGGACAACCTCTCAAATGTAAAATCTGTGAGTCCAAATTTCACTTTGCTAGAACATGTCCTGATTCTTATGAAAATATGGAAAGGAGAGATAAGGAAGATGAAATCACATTGTTTACTGGAAGTAAGGCAGAAGAGATGCAGGTGTTACTGGGTGAATCTATAAATGCTGCTGTATTGGACAGTGGATGCAGTTCAAATGTAACTGGTGAAACATGGATCAGAACATACTTGGACACACTAGATGAAGAAAATTTAAGCAAGGTGAAGAAAAGTGAAAGTTCTACAACATTCAAATTTGGTGATGGGAAAAGATTACAGAGTAAAGGTAAAGTAACATTTCCATGTCAAATAGCAGGAAAACAGTGCAATCTGACCACCGATGTGGTAGAAAGTGATATACCTCTATTATTGTCCAAACCCTCCATGAAATCCGCCAAAATGGTCATAGACTTAGAGAATGACACAGCAAACATCTTTGGACAACATATAGATCTCCAATGTACGTCGTCCGGACATTACTGCATCCCTCTTGGTGACAATCTTCCAGTAAACAGGACATTGGAAGTTCTGTATACAATGGATGACAAGAGTGAAGAAGATAAAAGAAAAATACTTCTGAAACTCCACAAACAATTCGCACATCCAACATCAAGGAGACTGACCATGCTCTTAAAAGATGCAGGAACTGTCGATAAAAATTCTCAGAAACTAATTGAAGAAATTTCAGAAAATTGTGATACGTGCAAAAGATATAAGAAGACCCCTGCCAGGCCTGTGGTGTGCTTACCATTAGCAAATGAACTGAATGAAGTTGTAGCTATGGACTTAAAAGAATGGAAAAAGGGTGTGTACTTTCTTCATCTGATTGATTTGGCTACAAGATTCAGCTTAGCAACAGTGATCAACGATAAGAAACCAGCGACGATCATAAACAAAGTCATGACACTCTGGATTGGAAGTGGTATGGGACCCCCAAAGCGATTTCTGGCTGATAATGGAGGTGAATTTGCAAATGATGAATACCGGGATATGGCTGAAAACCTGAATATTGAAGTTTGGAATTCTGCTGGAATGAGCCCCTGGCAAAATGGCATATGTGAGAGAAACCATGCGGTAGTGGATGACTGTGTCAAAAAGATCCTTGCTGATAATCCTGGTTTGGACTTAGAAATAGCTTTAGTATGGGCAGTAAATGCAAAGAACTCACTACACATGGTACATGGTTGGAGCCCGTACCAGCTTGTATTTGGATTTAATCCAAACCTCCCGTCAGTGCTTAACAGCAAACCACCAGCCTTAGAAGGGAGAACAATCAGTCAAAGATTTGCCGATCATCTTAATGCCTTGCATGCAGGACGACAAGCCTACATACAAGCTGAATCTTCAGAAAGAATTCGTAGAGCCCTCAGGCATCAGATAAGAGCTTCAGGGACTGTGTTCCAGACTGGTGACAGTGTCTACTACAAGAGAGATGATCAGTGGAAAGGTCCGGGAAAAGTTCTTGGGCAAGATGGAAAGGTTGTGTTTGTTAGACACGGAAGTGTTTATGTACGTGTACATCCATGCAGGTTGATAAAAGTTGGCGAAGAATTCAAAACTTGTGATGAAACCCCTCTGGTTAGACACCCTGAAACAGTGGAAACCAAACAGCCTGAAGTTGATGACACTGAAGAGTGCCCTAAAGATGCTTTATCGAATCAGATTCAGCCTGAGATTACGCAGGAAACCCAAGAACATATATCAATGTTGTCACTTCCAAAACCAAAACAAGCTATAAGGTACAAACTTAAAGGAGCAAACACCTGGGTTGAATCTGAAGTCATCAGTAGAGGTGGAAAAGCAACTGGGAAGAATCGTTCTTGGTTCAACGTACGTGACAAAAATAGCACAGAGATTAAAGCAGTTGATTTTCAAAATCAAGTGGACCAGTGGCAGACTTCTAACAGCAGTGACAGTATTCCAGAGAACTTACCCTTTATTCAAGAAGAGGAAGTAAACGTTGTGTCCAATAACAGATCAGAGAGTCATGCAGTTCGAGAAGCTAAGAGACTTGAATTGGAAAATTGGAAGAATTTCAAGGTATATGATGAAGTTGTAGATCATGGGCAGCCTAGAATATCAACCAGATGGGTCATTACTGAGAAACAAAGTGAAGGTAAAACAGTCACAAAGGCCAGATTGGTTGCTCGAGGTTTTGAGGAACAAGAAACTGTGCAAACAGATTCACCTACTGCAGGTAAAGAGACTTTACGATCATTAATTGCTGTGTCAGGTTCCTGTGGCTGGCAATGTAGGACCATAGACATTAAGGCAGCTTTCCTACAAGGAAATACTATCAATAGAGAGATGTTCCTCATACCACCAACAGAATCGGATGGAGAAGACAGCCTGTGGAAGCTGAATAAGTGTGTATATGGCTTGAGTGATGCATCTCGCTCCTGGTACTTTAGTGTCAGAGATGAGCTTATTAAGTACGGCTGTCAGCAATCTCAAATTGACCCTGCTTTGTTTTACTTACGCAAAGATCATGCTTTGTTGGGTTTGTTTCTAATGCATGTAGACGACTTCATTTGGTCTGGTACCTCTGTGTTCAAGGAAAATGTGATTGATAAATTACAACAAACCTTTCGAGTTGGCAGTCAGGAGAGTGGTATGTTCAGGTACATTGGTCTATCTATCAAACATGAAGAAAGCTCTATCTCCATGGATCAGTACTTGTACATCGACAGTCTACAACCGATTCCTTTACATGGAAACCGTGCTTCGCAAAAATCTTCACCTTTGAATAAGGATGAAACAACAAAATTTCGGAGTATTGTCGGACAGATCATGTGGCTTGTTAATCAGACAAGACCAGATATTGCTTTTGATGCCTTAGAACTCAGCATGGCAATGAAAGATCCCAAGATAGAAGATGTTCTGAAAGCAAACAAAGTTCTGAAGAAACTGAAATTGAATGACTGTCATATGAATTTTCCAAAGTTGGGAGAATTCAGCAATCTACGTCTTTCTCTTTTTTGTGATGCTTCATATGCAAATTTGGGAGATGGCGTTTCGAGTGCGTCTGGACATATTGTTTTTCTTACAGGTGAGAATGACCTTTGTTGCCCAATTGTTTGGAAATCTTGTAAGATAAGGAGAATTGTCAAAAGTTCACTAGCTGCAGAGACCTTGTCAATGGTGGATGGTTTAGATTCTACATTATATGTGGGTCATCTCCTCAGTGAGATAATGTTTGGGAACTCAGAACAGAATATGATTCCTGTGGATTGTTACACTGATAACAAGTCTCTGCATGACAACATTCACTCGACAAAACTGGTGAATGAAAAGAGACTCCGAATAGACATTGCGTCAATAAAACAGATGCTACAGAGGGATCAGATATCCAGAGTTACATGGGTGGAAACAGGCCAACAGATTTCAGACTGCCTTACCAAACGAGGAGCTTCTTGTGAAAAACTTGTGGATGTGTTAAAACGAGGCAAGTTGAGACTCTAAAATAAATTGATTTTCCTCCTTGCGCTCAGCTACATGGGCACTCTGCAAATATGCCCAAGTGAACAATCTGTATCCTTTTAACAACAAACTTTTTTTTAATTGTTGTATATATGTTTTATTCTTTTAAACAAATCAACAACAACAAAAAAATCTTCATTAACATTTTTTCTTTTAATCTGCATTTTATCTTTCCTTCAATTTAAAGAAAGGGGAATATGTTAACGTACAGGATACGTAACTAATATACGCAACCAACCGGAAGTGTGGCTTTGCTTAACGACTAGCTCCACTTCACTTAACATGTGGCGGTTGAGACGCATGGTCGTCTGAATGTATAGCTGAAGGAATAAAGCCATGAACTGTTTGAGTGCTATTCTTTTCAATAAACATTTATTTAATCTAATGTCATATTAGTGTTTAACAGACCCATATCAAGCTACTATTTGCAGGACCATAGGTTTTATATTTCCAACCTATGAGTTATTGTTTTTAGTAGCTCATCAGATTCAAACATGTAAGTGGAGATGACTAAAAAACATAAAAATGTTGTAAATACGCATTTTGACTTAAAAGTTACGCTTCTGACCACCATTTACTATCTACTATGACATATGCTTGAGTGAGTGAGTGACGCCGCTTGGTTAATATTTCACCTCAATCTAGTTTTAAAAAGCTGTAATGTTATTGTCCCTTAAGTCCTTACGTTACGTAACGTGAGGACTTAAGGGACGATAACATTACAGCTAGTTTTAACTAGATTGTAACGTAAGGACTTAAGGGATGATAACATTACAGCTAGTTTTAACTAGATTGTAACGTAATGACTTAAGGGACGATAACATTACGTAACGTAATGACTTAAGGGACGATAACATTACAGTTAGTTTTAACTAGATTGTATTACACATATTAGCGACGGTGAAGTTAAAGAAAAAGCTCGCCGAGTGATATTCTATCATTTCAGCACATATAGTTATAGTTTATAAAAGCACAATAATAAAAACTTCGTCTTGAAAAGTGCTCAGTAAAATGATGAACAAAAAGTCGAGTTTGATTAGCCTTTTTATATCAAAATTAATATGAACTTATTTCTAATCAATACGTTTAAGACAGTTGTTCATTACAGACATTGATGCGTTGTAATTGTGAACTTACATTTTTTTAATATTAAGAAAGAAATAGTTTTACTTTTATAGAATATAAAGGTTTGTGTTACAAAGTTAGGATACAAAATGGGTATCAGGGAATATGACAAGTGCCAATGGGCAAGTTGTTGCTGACTACGGGGCAAAGTGCACCGCCTTTGGCGAAACACATTTTCGTTAATATCTCTTTATGCAGACATCGTAGGTTAAAAAGCATTTGTCATACAATAGTTTATCTGATGAAAATAAGAGACATGCTGCACGTTGCGTTCTAAACATGTTTATATGCCCAGAAAACACGTTTATATGTTAGGGGGCGCGCTTTTCCCTGGTCTCCCCTAATGCTTGTAATGTTAGAAATATGTTGCTGAAATAACAAGAATGACGTTTATTGAAATATGGCTGATATAAAAACAGAAGTTTTTACAGACAGGGAATCCAATGTGAACACCCTAAGAAACGCGAAAGTTCAAGTTCCTATTGCACATTGTAAAATGGTTGCTTAAACTGAAGTTCTATTGTAATAGTCATGAGTCGTGTATCATCCAAATCGAAATTAAGGGCAAATCATTGTTAAAGAGTCAACCCGTGATTTTCATCACATATTCTTCTGATTCGATACGATCGTAAATGGAATGAGCTGAGCAAGCGTCAGAACATGCGACCTTCGGTGCTGTGGTTGACCGTAGTGGAGAGGCAATCTCTCCCGACGGAAATAGTTCAATTCTTGATAGTGATCATATTTGTTACTTTTATCATTAGTAACTAGGGCGATTTGAAAATGTTGAGGAGATTGAACAGACCCTCCGTTAAGAATACCCAACTAACAAAAACCTGAAATTGGTTACAACGGGTCCTGTGGTCACAGCTCCTTCAGCTCGGAAGCTGTGGCACAGTGGTATTCTCGTCAGGAGTGGAGTGTTAGAGTATGAGGTACACGGGTTCGAAACGGCGGATTGACAATATATAGATTAAAAGTAAGAATCATTAAAGGGGGTTAAATTGAATTCTCTCGGGGTGTTTATTTATTTATTACCGTATTGGTAACAAGAGATTGTGCTCAATTGGTATAGCGCGTGAAGTATATGATTCCAGTACACCATTCTCGTACAGTAAATGATTTTAGATTATTTGACGCTCGGTAATTTAAGAATTGAACATCGCATTGGACTGAGGATGTACATTTGTTGATTTCCACAGTTACTCAGGAATTATGACAATAGAGATAGAAAAAAAGAGAAAATACAAGTTTCTAATTTACTAATCAACACGCTTGCTGCAGGCGGTATTATATTAATTCAATAAAGATGAAATATTTATTCATTCCACTCAAGACCGCGACGTTAACCTTAAATTATTCATGATTAATTTGTAATTAATCTTGGGACCTGCTGGGGTGTACATAAATTTGATGTTATTCTACCAAGGTAATATCCAATTACTGTGTACGAACAAGAACGCGCGTCACAAGTCACAAGGTGTTGACAAACACCTGCAGAATGAATTACTTAACCATGTTACCCGATGATTTGAACACATTGTAAATATATCAGTGTAAAGTGTGAATGTACTTAAAGGGGCAGTAGCACGATTTTAGGGGGAATCTAAGGTGATGTCATGAAAATGAAAATAAATGGTTCCAATTAAAAAACAATGTATTTAGACTAAATAAAGCAGTAAAAATTCAAACATATAATGTAAAGTTCAGCCATGCGATTCATTTTTCTTACACAAAATGAATTAAAGGTGTTCACATAAAAATGGCAGCAAATGAACTTTATGTGAAACCTCATATTTTATTCTCTGACTATGGGTGATTGGTTTGTGTAATGAGATTGTTGACACTGTCAAAATAATTTAGCATTAACGTACAGTTATCAGTGAAGAATTTAAAATATAAAATAATTTTCAAAAAACGTGCTACTGCCCCTTTAAGAGGATGCATAAACGGACATTTGCACATACTTCCACTTTCTATTAGTGCAGTGAAAAACAAAGTATTTTTCTAGTTAACTTGCAGTTTGAGGATGGACAGGTTTAGATGGTCGATCAAGTCAATAAGGGTTCTAAAAAGTCGTAAGAGTATGTTCGAAAAAATAGAAAAACTGAGTGTTACAAACGCCAATTGGGATCCTGAAAATCGAAAAAGTTGGATTAAAATCAGATTGTTTTAATAAACGGCTGAGCTGGGAATTTTCGCTGCTTTTTGGTGTACCCTAATCACTAAAATAGGAACAATGGTTGAAATATTGGTTTAAAGAACATCTGCAAATTCACTATTTTTTATACACAATATGGCACTGCCCTTGCATGGAACATAATCGCCAATTGGTTTAATGCTTTATGCATAATAAGACTTGCCGATATCGTACTTCGTGCGGATTGAATCCATCGTTGCATTAAAAACATCGAAACTTTTAGAATAAGCCTTATATCTTAATTACGGACATACTTGGCAAATATTTGTTAGAATGATTTCCTTAGTACGAATCGGTGGTAATAGGTTTAATCAAGAGATAGGGTACATACCTATTGTAGACGATTACATGTATTCAAGTTGTTGTTGCTGTCACAGATGTCGAACCTTACAGGTTCTTACCAAAAGATTGTTCAATTGAATTTTACAAAGGTGTTCGTTTTGGTTCTCATCACTCGATTGATATTGTACAGAATGTTATAATTTTGAAATCAGATGCAGAAAAATCCTGTTCCTTTCAATTAATTTAAAGATGATTCGAATTTATTAGAGGAACATATTTGGCAGGTATTTAAGTATCACTGGGGTCCCTAATAAAAACACTCAAATTTCTTGATTATCTTCATTAAAATCATCATTGCATTATATCTCTTGCCAAAGTTTAATCACAATGTTAATGATTATGTTGACCGAAAGTTTGTTAAAAATGTCTTTAATTGATAAGTATACTTCAGAAAGAAGAAAATCTGAATTTTCAGATTTCTGTCTTGGAGAATGCGAGCATTGTATTTTGCAAGCCACATATCGGTTCTCCTAATATGTAGTGTAAAAATGATGTATTTAAAATTGATCCAAACGTTTGTATTATAAGACACTTTGTTTAAGAAAAAAAATGACGATAAAACATTGGAAATCTGTCACATATGTAACTTTCAGTAATGGTTACTGGATGGTGAAAACGCACTTGCTCAATGTAAGCAGTAATAAATAAGAGTATATTGTGACGGCAGTATTTGCCATACGTGGTAAACTCATAAAAATGTTTATGGTCATAAACTGCAGTCAAATATTTACATGGCGACCCATAACGAGGCTCCATATTATTGTATCGACTCATATGTTGTCCGGTTGCCTACATTAACCCACCACCTCTGTATTATCCAAATTTGATTTTATTGATCACATATTCCCAGATCGATCCGGTTTTCCCCATTTGTGTTTGCCTCCATTGGTTTCCAATATTGGCAATGTCCCTTTAATGCTCAAGATCTTAAAATGCAAACCACGCCCGGCCTTTCAGATATAAACAAACACAACCATCTGGCAAAAGTCATCTTCTGTTCTGGTTATTGGCAGAATGTAACATTTTTAACATACATCTATGGTAATGTTATATTACAGTCGGCACATTACATTTCATTTCGAATTCAGCCATGGACACTGGCTGTCAATTGAAGGGAATGCGATGATTTCATTATCAGCGATCATTAATTTCAGGTTAATATTGTTTGGGGGAAATATTTAAAACTAATAAGAACACTTATTTTTCTTGACAATCTCACTCCTTTATGTTCAGTCCACTTTTATTCCATCATGTTCAGTCCATTACCATCATCCTCAGTCCAAATTGCTAATCGTACCTTTCAGAGATTAGATGAACTTCATGAGAAACAGACTAGAAATTTAGCTTCAAAAATTATTAGTGACCCTTCACATGAATTACATGAATGTTTTGAAATTTTGCCATCTGGTCGTCGGTAGAATGTGCCGACGTGGAAAAGCAAACGCTATAAAATGTCATATGTGCCCTTGTCCATTTCAATTTTTAATCATCGTTAATTGCTCACTATCACACTATTTGTTCATTTGTAAATATTTGTATGTTTCATTTGTATAAATTTGTATATATGTTTGTGTATTCCTTTTGAATATTGTTATAAAATTTTGAATTTCATGCTCACTTAAATGTAACACAAATTCCTTAACGGGCAATAAAGAATTATCTTATCTTATCATTTCATCATCCTCAGTCCATTATCATTTCATCATGTTCAATCTAGCTATTATCATTTCATCATGTTTAGTCCATTATCATTTCATCATGTTTAGTCCATTATCATTTCATCACGTTCAGTCCATTATCATTTCATCATGTTCAGTCCATTATCATTTCATCATGTTCAGTCCATTACCATTTCATCATGTTCAGACCATTACCATTTCATCATGTTCAGACCATTACCATTTCATCATGTTCAGTCCATTATCATTTCATCATGTTCAGTTCATTACCATTTCATCATGTTCAGACCATTATCATTTCATCATGTTCAGTCCATTACCATTTCATCATGTTCAGACCATTACCATTTCATCATGTTCAGACCATTACCATTTCATCATGTTCAGTCCATTATCATTTCATCATGTTCAGACCATTACCATTTCATCATGTTCAGACCATTTCCATTTCATCATGTTCTGACCAATACCATTTCATCATGTTCAGACCATTACCATTTAATCATGTTCAGACCATTATCATTTCATCATGTTCAGACCATTATCATTTAATCATGTTCAGTCCATTACAATTCCATCGTGTTAAATCCATTATCATTTCATTACATTAAGTTGTTCTCTGTTTTATATTAAGGCGTCTCTTACTGTACTGATTGATCGAACACAGAACCATTAGAATATTTCTTTCGCTCAATCAGAAACCTGAAAATATGATCTACGTAATGGAGAATGCATGAGGAGGAGTGGATTCGTCCAATGTTTCATGAGCTTCGAAGGAACCATGCAGCTCCGATTCGAATCCCTGAATATACGACTCCACGACTCCAGATGCCTCCTCCGTGGTAACCCACGAAGGGAGACCGGGGCTAGTTCGACCACTTTTCTGATAAAACCGTATTACCAAGAAAGTATTAAAGACACGAGTATTAAAATCAAGAATTACACTTGTTGTTGCTTTACCACTCTTATCGTAAGAGCAAAACACTGTAAGATAACGAGCATGACAGCAACTCACCCTTCAAAGGAAGTCTTATAACTGATCGATCTTGCCCCGTGTCGGGGCAAGTCAGACCCTCCCTTGGGGCAAGTTCAACCCTTGTACAATAACAATAAAGAATCATCTCTATATTTATTCAGATTAAGAACAAACATTGCAATTCAAATCACATTTTAAAAAATATGAAATATCCCATCTCAGCAATCAAAGTAGCCTGAAGAATAAATCATAAAATAAAATTAAGAAATTATTTATAAAATAAATCATTCAAGAATGAATTCGAACAGGTAAACAACAACTGGACTGGATTGGGATTTTAGCTCATCGGGCCTGAAAAGCCGGATTAGTTTGTCGCATGGCATGGCAAAAGAGCTAGAAAGCTGAATCTTAACGTACAGACTCCTTGGCTGATAGTAAGAGATATGGTAACCTTGTGACCCTTTAATTGGGCACTTTGGTGGGACCTTAAAGGGTATTTTCATTTTCTTCTGGATGCTTGGAAGCTTAAACCTTGTTTAAAGATTCCTTAGATGGGGATTATGATTAAAAGATTTAGTTGTTTCTGAAGTCAACGTCTGCTTCCACTTCTTTATGAATTTGGCCGAAGTTTAGATTTGGTGATCCTGTCGCCCCTGGTGAGAGCAACAGGGGCCATGCATGCCCAAAAAAGTATGTTCATCTTCTTCATTAGAAACGAAGGACCTACGATGCTGACCTTTAGTTTACAGACTCTTTAATATAGATTGGAATTATAATTCACAGAGTTTGATGAACCTGTATCACCTGAAGAGGGACACTTCCTAACAACCAACAGATGTTGTGATTCTTTTGGGGCTGTTGGTAACATAATGACCATTTCTGTGATGAATTAGAGATTGTCTGATGGACTATAAAGCCATTGGTTCTGTTTATCATTTATCGATGTATCAGTGTATTGACATGTAGGAATATGTAACAAACTTGCAGGTTGTTTATCCATCTGAGGTAGAATTTAAATGACCTGTTTTTCTTTACAATACTTCTGGTGCTGTCTTCTTTCTGGTATAGTGTATTGGCCTTGGTGAATTCCTTGATGCTTTTGAGGTCTGGAATGAAACTATATGAAATCTTATCAAAGACTGAATATTTATTTTCGTAGGTATACAAAGCTATGAAAAACAATTACCACAATTTTACAACTGATTTGCCAAAGTTGAAGATCTCTTCATCTGACTTAATGTGGGTGTACAAGAAAAATGGATGTCGGTCAATACACCTACAGTTAGAACAAAGTATACCATGTCAACTAACCGGAAGTGGGTTATTAAACTCAAAGTATATATATGTTAGCGACAATAAGGAGAATCAGGCAGTAACGTTACTTCCTAAGCAATAACGAGAAAGACTCATTTGATCAGGCAGTAGCGTTTATGCCTTAGGCGATAACACTACTGCCTGCAATTTTGACCAGGTACTGCCTAAAACATTTAAAGTGTTATATTTTAAGTGTTAAACATTTCATTAAGATACATGACATGAAGGTGTGTCATAGTTAACGTTTTTCAAAAAATATTTTCGTACAATTTCCTATGTTATAAAGTAAGGATTATTTTTGAAAAATAAACAAAGTATTGTTACAAAACCAACACCAGACGGCTGATATATCGATAAAAGATTGTTTTACGAATCAACAAGTCAAGCGTGAGGTCACGTGATGTTTTCTCATCAATCCTCCCACAATATTCAGCTGTATAGTATCACGTTCACCATTTGTCAAACAGCGTGAGATCTTGAACATATCACGTGGAACAAGGTGGAAATGGAATCAGATCTTGGTGAGATGTAGAGGTTAAAAGAAGGATGTCGATGATAACTGGCGTACATGTAGGCCTACACTCTCATATCAGTTATATGTACCTTCTTGACGCACGTCTCCAAATGACGACCTGTATTCATAACAAAGTAGGCTACTACAATCATATTTATTTCTTGGTGTCCGTCTGTTAGATTTTAGATAATACAGAGTTTATCACCATTTTATGATTCAGGAAGAGATCAGGTTACAGATCATCTTAATTCCGCACGCATCGGGCGAGATATGCATTTACAAGAAATTCATATTCACCCTTGCGACAACTCGAAGGGAAAGCTGTGACAGGAAGTAGCCTGATTATTGAGCTATGGTGTAGGCCAATCAAAAGCGAGGATATGTTTGAATTGAGCTCACAAAACTGTAATAAAACGATGCGCGCAAGGGACGTTACTCTGTTTGTCCTACAGGGGGCGCTGATAGAGTCACAACTTTCCCGTCGAGTTGTCGCAATGGTGAATATGAATTTCTTGTAAATGCATATCTCGCCCGATGCGTTCGGAAGATGGTTACAGATATGAAATTAAATTTTGGACACTCAATATTCGACATGCAAACCTCTTATTAATAACTCAGCGCATTTATCCTCTTGGTTACGGAAGACTCACGGAAGTAGAAAGAAGCCGTTGAACCCACGTGGAAAACATGGATAGCATATTCGAAGCACGCGCAGTGCAGGCTATTGGCTGTCAATCACATAGCGGCGCGTTATTTCACGGTTGTGGACTTATCAATTAAAAGTATTTACGAATGTACAAACAATATGCGTTTCTTGATGTATGGTCAGGTATGGTAGGGGAGACCGGGGCTAGTTCGACCCCGGGGCAAGTACAACCATTCTCAAAATCTTAAACACAGATGAAGCTTTAAAAGTAACCTCTCAAATTTGAAACTTTAATTTTTTTTTAGAATTGATACCAACAAAAGTGGTAATCGAACCTACTACTTTTCATGTTGCAATACAACCCCTTTTCCAACTGAGCTATAGAGGATCGATGCAAGAGGAACCTTCTGATGTCCATATTGATTTTCTTTCGATATGAGTCTATGTATAGGTTCTAGTTTGTGCCAAGTTTTCATGGAATGAAATAAATATATGTTATTTTAAACCGCAATTAGAAGAGAGTTGTTAATATTTAATTGATCTACTTAGGTCAAGACATATATCTAGAGAAGGATGAAAAGTTCTTTCTCGTCAAATATCACCTACCTCAAAGGTGTTACATAGGCTTATATAGGGAAAACATGAATGTAGACGAGACACAAGCAGAAAGTCCCTGTTCGTGTAATACAAAAATTCACACTCGTTTCATAAAGTCATATGACACGACATCTGATAATAATCTCTATGTACAATTTATATAGAGATTATTACCCGACCAAGTGTTTCATATGACTTTTACGAAACAAGTGTGAATTGTTTTATTGCCCGAGCGAGAGCGAGGGTTTTACACAAATTTGCACGAGTTTCGTAAAAGTCATATGACACACTTGCGAAGGTAATTATTTCTTTATTATCGATTCTGTTCCAATTTAATCTCTTAAAAATATCAAGGAAACAGTCCGATTCCCTTGCGACGGCCAGCTACAGTGACGTCACGAACAATGGTTTCATGACGTCACAGGCGAAAAATACGGGAACTCGCGCTACAACAATCGTTGCTAGGCAAAAGTGATATGTGCACATGTGCTCATATTGAAAATATGTCACTACTTATTTTAAACCATATGGGTAAAAAGAGATTATTACCCGAGGAAGTGTGTCATTTGACTTTTACGAAACGAGTGTGAATTTGTGTATTACCCGAGCGAGAGCGAGGGTTATACACAAATTAGCACGAGTTTCGTAAAAGTCATATGACACACTTCCGAGAGTAATAATTTCTTTATTACCGATTCTATTCCATTTTACCATCCAAGAAATATCAAAGAAACTTGCCGCTTCCCTTGCGGCGGCCGGCTACAGTGACGACACGAACAATGATGTTATGACGTCACAGGCGAAAATATACGGGAACTCGCGCTACAACAATCGTTGCTAGGCAAAAGTGATATGTGCACTAGTGCTCATATTGAAAATATGTCACCACTTATTTTCAACCATATGGGTAATGATAAATAGAGATTATTACACGAGGAAGTGTGTCATATGAATTTTACGAAACGAGTGTGAATTTTTTTATTACCCGAGCGAGAGCGAGGGTTATACACACATTTGCACGAGTTTCGTAAAAGTCATATGACACACTTTCGAGTGTAATAATTTCTTTATTACCGATTCTATTCCATTTTACCATCTTAGAAATATCCAAGAAACGGGCCGCTTCCCTTGCGACGGTCGGCAACAGTGACGTCACGAACAATGGTGTTACGACGTCACAGGCGAAACAATACGGGAACTCGCGCTACAACAATTGTTGCTAGGCAAAAGTGATATGTGCACTAGTGCTCATATTGAAAATATGTCACCACTTATTTTCAACCATATGGGTAATAAACGACAATATTAAACTAGTGTGATATCACAATGCAAATATGGCGTCACAGTATTAGGTGGTCGTGGTGTGACGTCATTATGGCAGAGTATAATGACGCCAGAATTGCGGAAATGTTATAGTTTCCGCAAAGAGTCAGCATTTTTGTTTGGTTTTTAGCGCAAGTAAGAAACAGAATAGGCCTACTAAATTTTCTTCCATTCCTGAAACTCATGAATTTATGATTTGGTATGTAACTCTCTTTTGCTTGTTTTATACAAAATCATATAACTCGTTTATAAAAATATGATTAAATGAAGATCGTTTATATATATCCTCTATATATGCCAACCTTTTTAATTCCCGTTTTAACCGTGTAGCGTTCTTAGTTAAAGGGACCATTCGAGCGGGGTATTTTTTGTGGAAACGAAATTCAGGAGGACTTTCCTGTTTACAGTTATAAATGATTTTTACATGATAATTTCACACTTAATTGCAATTATGTTTGTAAGGTTAGCATTGCAGTTGTTAAAGATTAAACAATTTGCCAAAGAATAAAGTGTATCGCTCGAAAATTAAAAACATCGTGAAATGAAGCCAATCTTCGAAGCTACGATCGTGGAATGCATTATTACGACAAAATGTTGTTGTAACTGGTAACTTTTATTATGAATTATTTGTGAATATACTCCTCTTATATCAGTCAAGTAATAATTTCTTTATTTTATTAATGAATAAGCATAATACAGCACATTTGTTTTCTCGGAATGCTAACGTTTCAAAATGGCGGACGAAACGCGGTCGAGTGGTGCCTTTAAGTTCTAGTTCTATGAAGTATGAAGATTGGTATGAAGATTTGATAATGCTATATGATAGCGCCACAAGGTTTTTCACATTCAGTGCCGATGAATGGCTTCACTTTTCATTGTTGTCGTTTTTACCGAGTTGTAGTAAATCAATAAAACTACGATCATAAGTAACAATTTCAACTGGATTGCGTTATAATCATGTACTAGCAACATACATGTTCTAACTGTGATGTCCCCTTGAAGTTCGTTTCCACAAAAAAAACTCTGATAGAACTGTCCCTTTATAACAACAACGGATTGTTTCGTTTCGTTTTCTAAAATCCGACTTTTCATTAATTTTAACTTCCGGCTTGCTCTGACATGTTCAGTTGTTTGTAAACAAACTAATGTTAGCTCTCTGTTGTTTATGTGATGTCATTGTCAATGTGATGATATAATCGATTATCACATTTTCAGGATCACTAAAATGTCATTTCCAGATATTCATTCGTGCACGCAGGTAAAGAAAAATATCATTCATAAAATTAATGTGTCTCAGCTTTGATTTTGAAGCCATTATTTTTGATAGTTATCCACCATAAAATAAAAAAAATGCAGGTATTAATTGTTAAAGGAATAATTCATAAGAAAGAAAATTTAGTAATGTTTTTAAAGGCCATCGGGGATAACT
The DNA here is from genome assembly GCA_916613615.1 of Steromphala cineraria. Taxonomy (NCBI): domain Eukaryota; kingdom Metazoa; phylum Mollusca; class Gastropoda; order Trochida; family Trochidae; genus Steromphala; species Steromphala cineraria. The sequence continues at coordinate 13,893,213 of OU744730.1, forward strand.
ACCAATATCTTAATTACTTTTCCCTAGTATATCACATGTCTGGTGTATGCAGATATTTCTAACTCCTAATTTATGATGTTATCCAGTTTGCAGCTGAAAATGTGGAACTGAAGAAACGCATCCAGAAGATCAAACAGCAGAGAGATGAAGTCCTGAAGGAGCTCACAGTTCTTCGTGAGGAGAAGAAAAATGCAGAACTGTTGCGGAACTATGCAACAACTAGAGAGTGTGTAGACTTATAATCAGTGTATAAAATAGATTTGAAACCTAGCCTGTCCTGAAAATTAATTGGTCAATTCCTAAGGGGAAAATAAAGAAAAAAATTGAAAAGTTACCAGTCCTGACCAAAAAGTTACCAGTCCTGGCAAGAAGTAGCCAGTCACGGACTGGTGGACGGGCTATATTTTAAACACTGTTATAATGAGATTATCTCTTTTACTCTTTAACTGATCAATAAAATAATCATATGTACACAGTTCTAACTGGCATATAAATACACAGGAAATTGAGAATAATCAAATATAATGTTATAACAATCAATGATAAAGTCAAAATAGGAAGCAGATAAAATATACTCCCCCATATACAACAGCCTATTGTATATGGGGAAGTATATATATATTTTATCTGCTTCCTATTTTGACTTTATTATTGATTGTTATAACATTATATTTGATTATTCTCAATTTCCTGTGTATAAATAGTACATGTACATGAAAATCTGCTGTGACTCTCTCTGGTAGACTGTGACAAGCATATTTGCTGAATAGACAAATCTATTCTATACCTGTATTTTAAAGAGACAGATTAAAGAAAGCATTTACAAAAAACCTTACATTATCAAATGACGTGAGGTTTAGCGCCATGTATGAAGGCAGGGTTACCGCTAGTCCACTAGCTGGTAGAAAACTTGCTCGGCTAGTGAATCAACTGCCTAACTAACCAGGTAGTCAAAAAATCCAACTAGTGGTCTGGTCCACAGCAAGGTTATTGTATCAATCTTTTGGACTCATGAGCTGGAAATGCTTTTATTCTATTACGTTTGAAATCCACTATGAATGGCCAGTACATGTACTGTGACGACTAATATCAACCCCTGTCTAGGTATAGAGATCTGCAGATTAGAGATGTTCTATATATTTATTTACCCGTAGTATTATCTGATATTTTACAAGGTACTTGACTGCTCCATGTTACAGTGTGTACATACAGACAGAGCATCGGCCGGTGTTCCGTTACGGTCAGACTCTCAAAGCTCCTGACAAGAACTCAGCTGAGAGAGAAGCGGACAAAACAAACAAGTAAGTTTAAAGTTATACACTCAGTTTTGTAATGCAAATATTTATGCACATTGGGCACACTCTGATTAAAATCGGTCTAGCTCCAAAGAATAAAATAAAACTCTACGGAGATATGAAATCCACTACACTAGGTCTGACCACAACCCTGTACTTTGCATGATTTTCACCAGTTCAGTGCAGCCGAATCCCAGATGTTCGCGGACTAATCACATTGTCTCGCTTATAAGAATTGTAGCTGTATAATGTTCAAAGCATGGTTAACAGGAGTTACTTGCCCCTAGCTTGATACCGAAGGCTTTTTCTGACGGCTTGTGATTGATTAGCTGAGTAAACGTAAGGACATGGGACCTACGAGGCTGCGGTCGGACCAAGTAGAGAGAAAATCTATCAATATACACAGATTAATTCTGGATATTCCTCGGAACTCGGCCGATTTTGATCAGACTGCATCGGGCTAATAGTTCATCACTTAATCAAATCTTTTGCCCTACCTTTGCAGCAACTTGAAGTTCTGGCATTCTTTCATTCATTCTATTAATATTGTATTTTTAACTCTACTGTACTTGCCAGTTGTCTTACAACAAGACTTCAGACATTCAAAAAACGATGTAGAGGTTGTCCATAGTTACGCTTCAGACTCATGAAAACTTTAAGGAGAGACTGAAAAAGAAAAGTCATATTCTTAATGGGTTAGATATGACCCACAGGATCTTTTAAATGATTTGTGATATTTACTCCTGAGAAAGGTTTATTGAAATATCATCTTATCTAAAAGTAAACTGCACTTGTGATGTCAGCCTATTGTTCTCAAGCTCCATTAGTTTTCAGTAATTTTTTTGTATTTAACATCAAGTTTTTCAACGGAAATTTCAAATATTTAATTTGTGGTTTTAAATATGCATTAAGTTGAGTGTAATTTATGTCTGTTAACATCCTCGTAACTCTCCATTCCTAAAAAAAAAAGCCTTGAGTCCTCGGCTCCATTTTTTTTAAGGAATGTAGAGTTACTCGGACATTAACCTTTACTTATTGTGTGTAAATTCATTCGATGATAAAGGTTAGATAAATATATATAATTTGAAAACTTCAGTTGTCTCTTTAAGTCTTCCAGCTATTTTGAACATGGCAAAGGTTATATTACCGGTATTCAAGTTTAGATTTAAAAGATTTTGTTATTGAATAAGAAATCATGTTGTTTGTTATGATGTAGTTTTTTGGTTTTTTTTCCAATCTTTCTTTATTCATTTCATTAGGTGTTCAAATTATACAGAAGACATTTCAGTAAAGCATTCATAACAGGCATTTGGTCACTGTTGTGAAATATATATGAGAGCTTTCCGTTTAGCATGGAAGGCATATTATGATATGGTTTGTATATTATTTTCCGTCCAGACTCCTGTCGATGCACAGTCAGTTGATGAAGAGATACGAGCGGGAGATCAAACAGAACACAGAGCATGTGGAGACCATTGCTAACCTCAATGTAAGAAGGGTTCATACAATCATCAGAATTACTATGTTTCCTTTAATACAGGCCTCTAATAGAAGCCAGACCTTTAGTAGGAGCCCTTTTCAGATTGCATATATAATTTCTTAGTGTGTTATTCAGACCCAAAAGCCAATAAAGTAAAGGAGCCTTCTTAAAGTTCACATAACCACAAATTATTTTCTTTGGAAGGAATATAGAAAGTCTGATTACAATATTGTATAGGGCGTTAAAGGTCGCTACTCAAATATGTTTAGTTTGGTAATGAAAGTCCTTTTTGAAAGTCACTTTTGATGGGCCGCTAAGACCTATCTGACAACAAACAAGTGAATGCATGACTGGTCACACCCCATTTTGTCATAAACAGAATCAGCCTCGTTATCTATACATCTATCGTAACAATACCACAGGAAAAAAAACTAATAATTAACGATTTTCCACTCAGTTAGATAAATCATTTGACGACGTAACACTACTAAGCATTTGGTGTAAAAAAGATGTGGTTTAATACAGAATGTTCTTTTATCAGGGTTGGTGTTAGCTTCAACTATTGAAATAATTACTTTAGATTAAAGAATGTATGACAACAGGAAAATTAACTTTGAGACGCTTATCTTGTTCTCCTTGAATGATGTTGCTGTGGGTGAAATTATCTTGTCAGTTTTATTGATGTCTGTCAGATAAGATGAAGTTGAAGTTAGTTCCCTGAATATGTTGCCAGGTACGACTCACAGAGCAGGAGGGTAGACTGAAGGAAGAGAGAGAAAAAGTTCTTCGTCTGGAGGCCGAGCTGGCCGGAACCAAGGGACACAGGCATACAGGTAAAGCTTAGTTATATAATAGAGGGGCTGGAACCAAGGGACATAGGTCTACAGGTAAACCTCAGTTATATAATAGAGGGGCTGGAACCAAGGGACACAGGTCTACAGGTAAACCTCAGTTATATAATAGAGGGGCTGGAACCAAGGGACATAGGTCTACAGGTAAACCTCAGTTATATTATAGAGGGGCCGGAACCAAGGGACATAGGTCTACAGGTAAACCTCAGTTATATAATAGAGAGGCTGGAACCAAGGGACATAGGTCTACAGGTAAACCTCAGTTATATAATAGAGGGGCTGGAACCAAGGGACATAGGTCTACAGGTAAACCTCAGTTATATTATAGAGGGGCTGGAACCAAGGGACACAGGTCTACAGGTAAACCTCAGTTATATTATAGAGGGGCTGGAACCAAGGGACATAGGTCTACAGGTAAACCTCAGTTATATTATAGAGGGGCCGGAACCAAGGGAGGTCTACAGGTAAACCTCAGTTATAATATAGAGGGGCTGGAACCAAGGGACACAGGTCTACAGGTAAACCTCAGTTATATAATAAAGGGGCTGGAACCAAGGGACATAGGTCTACAGGTAAACCTCAGTTATATTATAGAGGGGCCGGAACCAAGGGAGGTCAACAGGTAAACCTCAGTTATATTATAGAGGGGCCGGAACCAAGGGACATAGGTCTACAGGTAAACCTCAGTTATATTATAGAGGGGCCGGAACCAAGGGACATAGGTCTACAGGTAAACCTCAGTTATATTATAGAGGGGCTGGAACCAAGGGACACAGGTCTACAGGTAAACCTCAGTTATATTATAGAGGGGCCGGAACCAAGGGACATAGGTCTACAGGTAAACCTCAGTTATATTATAGAGGGGCCGGAACCGAGGGACATAGGTCTACAGGTAAACCTCAGTTATATTATAGAGGGGCCGGAACCAAGGGACACAGGTCTACAGGTAAACCTCAGTTATATAATAGAGGGGCTGGAACCAAGGGACATAGGTCTACAGGTAAACCTCAGTTATATTATAGAGGGGCCGGAACCAAGGGACATAGGTCTACAGATAAACCTCAGTTATATTATAGAGGGGCCGGAACCAAGGGACACAGGTCTACAGGTAAACCTCAGTTATATTATAGAGGGGCTGGAACCAAGGGACATAGGTCTACAGGTAAACCTCAGTTATATTATAGAGGGGCCGGAACCAAGGGACACAGGTCTACAGGTAAAGCTTAGTTATATTATAGAGGGGCCGGAACCAAGGGAGGTCTACAGGTAAACCTCAGTTATATTATAGAGGGGCTGGAACCAAGGGACACAGGTCTACAGGTAAACCTCAGTTATATAATAGAGGGGCTGGAACCAAGGGAGGTCTACAGGTAAACCTCAGTTATATAATTGAGGGGCTGGAACCAAGGGAGGTCTACAGGTAAACCTCAGTTATATTATAGAGGGGCCGGAACCAAGGGACACAGGTCTACAGGTAAACCTCAGTTATATTATAGAGGGGCTGGAACCAAGGGACATAGGTCTACAGGTAAACCTCAGTTATATTATAGAGGGGCCGGAACCAAGGGAGGGCTACAGGTAAACCTCAGTTATATTATAGAGGGGCTGGAACCAAGGGACACAGGTCTACAGGTAAACCTCAGTTATATAATAGAGGGGCTGGAACCAAGGGAGGTCTACAGGTAAACCTCAGTTATATAATAGAGGGGCTGGAACCAAGGGAGGTCTACAGGTAAACCTCAGTTATATTATAGAGGGGCCGGAACCAAGGGACACAGGTCTACAGGTAAACCTCAGTTATATTATAGAGGGGCTGGAACCAAGGGACATAGGTCTACAGGTAAACCTCAGTTATATTATAGAGGGGCCGGAACCAAGGGAGGGCTACAGGTAAACCTCAGTTATATTATAGAGGGGCCGGAACCAAGGGAGGTCTACAGGTAAACCTCAGTTATATTATAGAGGGGCCGGAACCAAGGGAGGGCTACAGGTAAACCTCAGTTATATTATAGAGGGGCCGGAACCAAGGGAGGTCTACAGGTAAACCTCAGTTATATTATAGAGGGGCCGGAACCAAGGGACACAGGTCTACAGGTAAACCTCAGTTATATTATAGAGGGGCTGGAACCAAGGGACATAGGTCTACAGGTAAACCTCAGTTATATTATAGAGGGGCCGGAACCAAGGGAGGGCTACAGGTAAACCTCAGTTATATTATAGAGGGGCCGGAACCAAGGGAGGGCTACAGGTAAACCTCAGTTATATTATAGAGGGGCCGGAACCAAGGGAGGTCTACAGGTAAACCTCAGTTATATTATAGAGGGGCCGGAACCAAGGGAGGGCTACAGGTAAACCTCAGTTATATTATAGAGGGGCTGGAACCAAGGGACATAGGTCTACAGGTAAACCTCAGTTATATAATAGAGGGGCTGGAACCAAGGGACACAGGTCTACAGGTAAACCTCAGTTATATTATAGAGGGGCCGGAACCAAGGGAGGGCTACAGGTAAACCTCAGTTATATTATAGAGGGGCCGGAACCAAGGGACACAGGTCTACAGGTAAACCTCAGTTATATTATAGAGGGGCCGGAACCAAGGGAGGGCTACAGGTAAACCTCAGTTATATTATAGAGGGGCTGGAACCAAGGGAGGTCTACAGGTAAACCTCAGTTATATTATAGAGGGGCCGGAACCAAGGGAGGTCTACAGGTAAACCTCAGTTATATTATAGAGGGGCTGGAACCAAGGGAGGTCTACAGGTAAACCTCAGTTATATTATAGAGGGGCCGGAACCAAGGGAGGTCTACAGGTAAACCTCAGTTATATTATAGAGGGGCTGGAACCAAGGGAGGTCTACAGGTAAACCTCAGTTATATTATAGAGGGGCTGGAACCAAGGGAGGTCTACAGGTAAACCTCAGTTATATTATAGAGGGGCTGGAACCAAGGGAGGGCTACAGGTAAACCTCAGTTATATTATAGAGGGGCCGGAACCAAGGGACACAGGTCTACAGGTAAACCTCAGTTATATAATAGAGGGGCTGGAACCAAGGGAGGGCTACAGGTAAACCTCAGTTATATTATAGAGGGGCCGGAACCAAGGGACACAGGTCTACAGGTAAACCTCAGTTATATTATAGAGGGGCTGGAACCAAGGGAGGGCTACAGGTAAACCTCAGTTATATTATAGAGGGGCTGGAACCAAGGGAGGGCTACAGGTAAACCTCAGTTATATAATAGAGGGGCTGGAACCAAGGGACACAGGTCTACAGGTAAACCTCAGTTATATTATAGAGGGGCTGGAACCAAGGGAGGGCTACAGGTAAACCTCAGTTATATAATAGAGGGGCTGGAACCAAGGGAGGGCTACAGGTAAACCTCAGTTATATTATAGAGGGGCTGGAACCAAGGGAGGGCTACAGGTAAACCTCAGTTATATAATAGAGGGGCTGGAACCAAGGGAGGGCTACAGGTAAACCTCAGTTATATTATAGAGGGGCTGGAACCAAGGGAGGGCTACAGGTAAACCTCAGTTATATTATAGAGGGGCTGGAACCAAGGGAGGGCTACAGGTAAACCTCAGTTATATAATAGAGGGGCTGGAACCAAGGGACACAGGTCTACAGGTAAACCTCAGTTATATTATAGAGGGGCTGGAACCAAGGGAGGGCTACAGGTAAACCTCAGTTATATTATAGAGGGGCCGGAACCAAGGGAGGGCTACAGGTAAACCTCAGTTATATTATAGAGGGGCTGGAACCAAGGGAGGGCTACAGGTAAACCTCAGTTATATTATAGAGGGGCCGGAACCAAGGGAGGTCTACAGGTAAACCTCAGTTATATAATAGAGGGGCCGGAACCAAGGGAGGGCTACAGGTAAACCTCAGTTATATTATAGAGGGGCTGGAACCAAGGGAGGTCTACAGGTAAACCTCAGTTATATTATAGAGGGGCCGGAACCAAGGGAGGGCTACAGGTAAACCTCAGTTATATAATAGAGGGGCCGGAACCAAGGGAGGGCTACAGGTAAACCTCAGTTATATTATAGAGGGGCTGGAACCAAGGGACACAGGTCTACAGGTAAACCTCAGTTATATTATAGAGGGGCTGGAACCAAGGGAGGTCTACAGGTAAACCTCAGTTATATTATAGAGGGGCCGGAACCAAGGGAGGGCTACAGGTAAACCTCAGTTATATAATAGAGGGGCCGGAACCAAGGGAGGGCTACAGGTAAACCTCAGTTATATTATAGAGGGGCTGGAACCAAGGGACACAGGTCTACAGGTAAACCTCAGTTATATTATAGAGGGGCTGGAACCAAGGGACACAGGTCTACAGGTAAACCTCAGTTATATTATAGAGGGGCCGGAACCAAGGGAGGTCTACAGGTAAACCTCAGTTATATAATAGAGGGGCCGGAACCAAGGGAGGGCTACAGGTAAACCTCAGTTATATTATAGAGGGGCTGGAACCAAGGGACACAGGTCTACAGGTAAACCTCAGTTATATTATAGAGGGGCTGGAACCAAGGGAGGGCTACAGGTAAACCTCAGTTATATAATAGAGGGGCCGGAACCAAGGGACATAGGTCTACAGGTAAACCTCAGTTATATTATAGAGGGGCCGGAACCAAGGGAGGGCTACAGGTAAACCTCAGTTATATTATAGAGGGGCTGGAACCAAGGGAGGGCTACAGGTAAACCTCAGTTATATTATAGAGGGGCCGGAACCAAGGGAGGTCTACAGGTAAACCTCAGTTATATTATAGAGGGGCCGAAACCAAGGGAGGGCTACAGGTAAACCTCAGTTATATTATAGAGGGGCCGGAACCAAGGGAGGTCTACAGGTAAACCTCAGTTATATTATAGAGGGGCCGGAACCAAGGGACACAGGTCTACAGGTAAACCTCAGTTATATTATAGAGGGGCCGGAACCAAGGGACATAGGTCTACAGGTAAACCTCAGTTATATTATAGAGGGGCTGGAACCAAGGGAGGGCTACAGGTAAACCTCAGTTATATAATAGAGGGGCCGGAACCAAGGGACACAGGTCTACAGGTAAACCTCAGTTATATTATAGAGGGGCTGGAACCAAGGGACATAGGTCTACAGGTAAACCTCAGTTATATAATAGAGGGGCCGGAACCAAGGGAGGGCTACAGGTAAACCTCAGTTATATTATAGAGGGGCCGGAACCAAGGGAGGTCTACAGGTAAACCTCAGTTATATTATAGAGGGGCTGGAACCAAGGGACACAGGTCTACAGGTAAACCTCAGTTATATTATAGAGGGGCCGGAACCAAGGGAGGTCTACAGGTAAACCTCAGTTATATTATAGAGGGGCTGGAACCAAGGGACACAGGTCTACAGGTAAACCTCAGTTATATTATAGAGGGGCTGGAACCAAGGGACACAGGTCTACAGGTAAACCTCAGTTATATTATAGAGGGGCCGGAACCAAGGGAGGGCTACAGGTAAACCTCAGTTATATAATAGAGGGGCTGGAACCAAGGGAGGTCTACAGGTAAACCTCAGTTATATTATAGAGGGGCCGGAACCAAGGGAGGTCTACAGGTAAACCTCAGTTATATTATAGAGGGGCCGGAACCAAGGGACACAGGTCTACAGGTAAACCTCAGTTATATTATAGAGGGGCCGGAACCAAGGGAGGGCTACAGGTAAACCTCAGTTATATTATAGAGGGGCTGGAACCAAGGGACACAGGTCTACAGGTAAACCTCAGTTATATTATAGAGGGGCCGGAACCAAGGGACACAGGTCTACAGGTAAACCTCAGTTATATTATAGAGGGGCCGGAACCAAGGGAGGTCTACAGGTAAACCTCAGTTATATTATAGAGGGGCCGGAACCAAGGGAGGGCTACAGGTAAACCTCAGTTATATTATAGAGGGGCCGGAACCAAGGGAGGTCTACAGGTAAACCTCAGTTATATTATAGAGGGGCCGGAACCAAGGGACACAGGTCTACAGGTAAACCTCAGTTATATTATAGAGGGGCCGGAACCAAGGGAGGTCTACAGGTAAACCTCAGTTATATAATAGAGGGGCTGGAACCAAGGGACACAGGTCTACAGGTAAACCTCAGTTATATAATAGAGGGGCTGGAACCAAGGGACATAGGTCTACAGGAAAACCTCAGTTATATTATAGAGGGGCCGGAACCGAGGGACATAGGTCTACAGGTAAACCTCAGTTATATTATAGAGGGGCCGGAACCGAGGGACATAGGTCTACAGGTAAACCTCAGTTATATTATAGAGGGGCCGGAACCAAGGGACATAGGTCTACAGGTAAACCTCAGTTATATTATAGAGGGGCCGGAACCAAGGGACACAGGTCTACAGGTAAACCTCAGTTATATTATAGAGGGGCTGGAACCAAGGGACACAGGTCTACAGGTAAACCTCAGTTATATAATAGAGGGGCTGGAACCAAGGGAGGTCTACAGGTAAACCTCAGTTATATTATAGAGGGGCTGGAACCAAGGGACACAGGTCTACAGGTAAACCTCAGTTATATAATAGAGGGGCTGGAACCAAGGGAGGTCAACAGGTAAACCTCAGTTATATTATAGAGGGGCTGGAACCAAGGGAGGTCTACAGGTAAACCTCAGTTATATTATAGAGGGGCTGGAACCAAGGGACACAGGTCTACAGGTAAACCTCAGTTATATTATAGAGGGGCTGGAACCAAGGGAGGTCTACAGGTAAACCTCAGTTATATAATAGAGGGGCTGGAACCAAGGGACACAGGTCTACAGGTAAACCTCAGTTATATAATAGAGGTGCTGGAACCAACGGACACAGGTCTACAGATAAACCTCAGTTATATAATAGAGGGGCTGGAACCAAGGGACACAGGTCTACAGGTAAACCTCAGTTATATAATAGAGGGGCTGGAACCAAGGGAGGTCTACAGGTAAACCTCAGTTATATTATAGAGGGGCTGGAACCAAGGGACACAGGTCTACAGGTAAACCTCAGTTATATAATAGAGGGGCTGGAACCAAGGGAGGTCTACAGGTAAACCTCAGTTATATAATAGAGGGGCTGGAACCAAGGGAGGTCTACAGGTAAACCTCAGTTATATTATAGAGGGGCTGGAACCAAGGGACACAGGTCTACAGGTAAACCTCAGTTATATTATAGAGGGGCTGGAACCAAGGGAGGGCTACAGGTAAACCTCAGTTATATTATAGAGGGGCTGGAACCAAGGGACACAGGTCTACAGGTAAACCTCAGTTATATAATAGAGGGGCTGGAACCAAGGGAGGTCTACAGGTAAACCTCAGTTATATTATAGAGGGGCTGGAACCAAGGGAGGGCTACAGGTAAACCTCAGTTATATTATAGAGGGGCTGGAACCAAGGGACACAGGTCTACAGGTAAACCTCAGTTATATTATAGAGGGGCTGGAACCAAGGGAGGGCTACAGGTAAACCTCAGTTATATTATAGAGGGGCCGGAACCAAGGGACACAGGTCTACAGGTAAACCTCAGTTATATAATAGAGGGGCTGGAACCAAGGGAGGTCTACAGGTAAACCTCAGTTATATTATAGAGGGGCTGGAACCAAGGGACACAGGTCTACAGGTAAACCTCAGTTATATAATAGAGGGGCTGGAACCAAGGGAGGTCTACAGGTAAACCTCAGTTATATAATAGAGGGGCTGGAACCAAGGGAGGTCTACAGGTAAACCTCAGTTATATTATAGAGGGGCTGGAACCAAGGGAGGGCTACAGGTAAACCTCAGTTATATTATAGAGGGGCTGGAACCAAGGGACACAGGTCTACAGGTAAACCTCAGTTATATAATAGAGGGGCTGGAACCAAGGGAGGGCTACAGGTAAACCTCAGTTATATTATAGAGGGGCTGGAACCAAGGGAGGTCTACAGGTAAACCTCAGTTATATTATAGAGGGGCCGGAACCAAGGGAGGTCTACAGGTAAACCTCAGTTATATTATAGAGGGGCTGGAACCAAGGGACACAGGGCTACAGGTAAAGCTTAGTTATATAATAGAGGGGCTGGAACCAAGGGACACAGGTCTACAGGTAAACCTCAGTTATATTATAGAGGGGCTGGAACCAAGGGAGGGCTACAGGTAAACCTCAGTTATATTATAGAGGGGCTGGAACCAAGGGACACAGGTCTACAGGTAAACCTCAGTTATATTATAGAGGGGCTGGAACCAAGGGAGGTCTTCAGGTAAACCTCAGTTATATTATAGAGGGGCTGGAACCAAGGGAGGGCTACAGGTAAACCTCAGTTATATAATAGAGGGGCCGGAACCAAGGGACACAGGTCTACAGGTAAACCTCAGTTATATTATAGAGGGGCTGGAACCAAGGGAGGGCTACAGGTAAACCTCAGTTATATAATAGAGGGGCCGGAACCAAGGGACACAGGTCTACAGGTAAACCTCAGTTATATTATAGAGGGGCCGGAACCAAGGGAGGGCTACAGGTAAACCTCAGTTATATTATAGAGGGGCTGGAACCAAGGGAGGTCTACAGGTAAACCTCAGTTATATAATAGAGGGGCTGGAACCAAGGGACACAGGTCTACAGGTAAACCTCAGTTATATTATAGAGGGGCTGGAACCAAGGGAGGGCTACAGGTAAACCTCAGTTATATTATAGAGGGGCTGGAACCAAGGGACACAGGTCTACAGGTAAACCTCAGTTATATTATAGAGGGGCTGGAACCAAGGGAGGTCTACAGGTAAACCTCAGTTATATTATAGAGGGGCTGGAACCAAGGGAGGGCTACAGGTAAACCTCAGTTATATAATAGAGGGGCTGGAACCAAGGGAGGTCTACAGGTAAACCTCAGTTATATTATAGAGGGGCCGGAACCAAGGGAGGTCTACAGGTAAACCTCAGTTATATTATAGAGGGGCTGGAACCAAGGGAGGGCTACAGGTAAACCTCAGTTATATTATAGAGGGGCTGGAACCAAGGGACACAGGTCTACAGGTAAACCTCAGTTATATTATAGAGGGGCCGGAACCAAGGGACACAGGTCTACAGGTAAACCTCAGTTATATTATAGAGGGGCTGGAACCAAGGGAGGGCTACAGGTAAACCTCAGTTATATTATAGAGGGGCCGGAACCAAGGGAGGGCTACAGGTAAACCTCAGTTATATTATAGAGGGGCCGGAACCAAGGGAGGTCTACAGGTAAACCTCAGTTATATAATAGAGGGGCTGGAACCAAGGGACACAGGTCTACAGGTAAACCTCAGTTATATTATAGAGGGGCTGGAACCAAGGGAGGTCTACAGGTAAACCTCAGTTATATTATAGAGGGGCTGGAACCAAGGGAGGGCTACAGGTAAACCTCAGTTATATAATAGAGGGGCTGGAACCAAGGGACACAGGTCTACAGGTAAACCTCAGTTATATTATAGAGGGGCTGGAACCAAGGGAGGGCTACAGGTAAACCTCAGTTATATTATAGAGGGGCTGGAACCAAGGGACACAGGTCTACAGGTAAACCTCAGTTATATTATAGAGGGGCTGGAACCAAGGGAGGTCTACAGGTAAACCTCAGTTATATTATAGAGGGGCTGGAACCAAGGGAGGTCTACAGGTAAACCTCAGTTATATAATGGAGGTGCTGGAGTCACATTTGCACCTTGTCAATAATGTAGGTTTATTGAGAAGTGACTTTGGATTTTGATAAAAATCTAAACAATGATGCTCAATTAGTCAAAATAATTTTGGAGACTTGTTAATAGCCATCTTCAACGTAAAGTTTAAAAAGTAAGTTTCCAAACTTACTCATTTAAGCCTTGCTGCCGACACTTGACTTTTCTGTGCCTGCTCTCTAGCTAAGCTTACTACAATGTATCAGGTCAAGTCATAGTCCAATCAGAAAGCCCTTTAAAAAACCTACACAGGATTGAAAAAAACATTGTGTCTTTCTGTAGAAGTCTTTCAACTTAAATTTTGTAAAGACAGAGTAGCGCCTGTCAAGTGCAGATTGATATAATTTACTTATATATTTAGCAGCTCCGTCTAAGGACGGGACTGCTTTCAGTATTTGTGAAGTTTCCGCCGCCGCGCTCATACTAATGGCTATAACTTTTTTAGCTCATCAGGTCTGAAAGACCCTATGGGCTTATGGCATGGCGTCCGTCCGTCCGTTCGTCCGTCCGTCCGTCCATCCGTCCGTCCATTCGTAAACTTTTCACATTTTCATCTTCTTCTCCGAAACCAATGACTCTAGAGAGCTGAAATTTGATGTGCAAACTACTTGGCAAATGGGGATTCTAAATTGTAGATTTCGTGACCCCATAACCCCAAATGGGGTCACAGGGGTCAAAACCTTAAAAACCTATTTTCATCTTCTTCTCCAGTTCCAGAATGTCTAGAGAGCTGAAAAGTTGTGTGTAGACTCCTTGGCCCATGGGGATTCTAAATTGTAGATTTCGTGACCCAATGACCCCAAATGGGGTCACAGGGATCAAAACCTTTAAAGCCTATTTTCATCTTCTTCTCCAGTTCCAGAATGTCTAGAGAGCTGAAAAATTGTTTGTAGACTCCTTGGCCAATACCGATTATAAATATTAGCTTTGGTGAACCCTTGACCCCAAATGGGGTCACAGGGTCAAAACCTTAAAAGCCTATTTTCATCTTCTTCTCCAGTTCCAATATGTCTAGAGAGCCGAAAAGTTGTGTGTAGACTCCTTGGCCAATGGGGATTCTAAATTGTAGATTTCGTGACCCCATGACCCCAAATGGGGTCACAGAGGTCAAAACCTTAAAAGCCTATTTTCATCTTCTTCTCCAGTTCCACAATGTCTATAGAGAGCTGAAAAGTTGTGTGTAGACTCCTTGGCCAATGGGGATTCTAAATTGTAGATTTTGTGACCCCATGACCCCAAATGGGGTCACAGGGGTCAAAATTTTAAAAGCCTGTTTTCATCTTCTTCTCCAGTTCCAAAATGTATAGAGAGCTGAAAAGTAGTGTGTAGACTCCTTGGCAAATGGGGATTCTGAATTGTAGATTTCATGACCCCAAATGGGGTCACAGGGGTCAAAACATATTTTAATCAAAAGTCTGATGAGCTACAGAGCCCATGGCTCTATTTTTCTACTAAGCTTTCCAGAACTTGTATTCATGACTTACTGCTAATACCTTGGGGAACGATTTTGACATGTTCACTTTGTGTTATTGCAATGTGCAACTAATTTGGATATAACTTAATCCCATTAAGCTTTTCAGAACTCATGAACATGTATAAGTGTCTACACCTCTGGGGAATTACAATGACATGATCACTTTCAAGCTCAAAGGTCAAGGTCACGAGCTATAAAATCACTAAAAAATTACTTGTAAACGCGATAACTTGAAAAGTTTTTGTGCTATGAAGCTCTAACTTGGTATGTATCATCCTTGGAAGAGTTAAAAAATTTGAAAAGGTTTTCGCTTCAATCTGTTCAAGGTCAAGGTCACAGCAAGGTCACGACTTTAGCATGGTTTTGCGAAAATGATTTGTTTTAACAATGAACACTTTTAATCAATAGATGATTGTTATACTCAATGAAAAGTGTTCATTGATTGTGTAACCTTGAAGGTCAAAGGTCAAGGTCATGAGATTTGTGTTATTGCAATGTGCAACTAATTTGGCTATAACTTAATCCCATTAATCTTTTCAGAACTCATGAACATGTATAAGTGTTTACACCTCTGGGGAATTACAATGACATGTTCACTTTCAAGGTCAAAGGTCAAGAACACCAAGGTCAACATATATTGAGAAAATGGATTATTTTAACTTTTAACACTTTAATTCGTTACATTAATGTTATATTCAATAAAATGTATTCATTGATTGCGTGACCTTAAGTGTCAAAAGTCAAGGTCTTAAGAAAATGCCCAATATGCTGAGGCTTGTAGAAGGCGGAACAGGGTAAGGCGAAACCCCAAGTTTCGTGCTGCTCTGCTTTTGCGGTGTCCCGCAAACGCTAATCTAGTTATTTAACTTTTTAACATTTAGACAATCAGTGCAAGTATTTTAAAACTAATAAACAACCAATAAATTAAGTGTTTGAAAAGATTTGGCAAACTTCATGAATTGATTTATCAAGCAAGGGAGACAACTAGAGGTAACAATTTATTGCCAGAGAGGGAGCTGTTTGCAAACCAGAAAAGTCAAGGGTCGGCAGCAAGGGTAAAATAAGCCAGGTCCGCGATTGGCATTTTAATCTGTATGTAGGAAGATGGTCTATAGCAGACTAAAGGACTGTTAGAGTTTATGGTGTCCGACTGTTTGTTAATAGTATTTATGTAATAACAGAGAATTTTTGATTCTGCGTATCTATTAGCTGTTTTTATTTCATTAAAATTAATAGTTATGAGATATTTGTCATTTTGAATATGTGAGATGTTTTGAATTTCTTACGTAAAGAGATTAGTTATTGCTTTATATGAATTTTTAGGCAAGTCAAATGTGAAATATCATAAACCAGTTTTGGGACTTAACAGATTGTCGACCCCTGATATGTTTACTGTGACCAGTGACATTATACCAACACTCATCGTGTGCCAGAACTACTTTCAGTTGTGTAAACTAAAGACTGATACTTTTTCTGCTTTCAATGTTATTTGCATTGCATGTTTCATGTGATTAAAAGAATATTAAATGGAGTTAGCAAAAAACAGGTTTAGCTCATCTTGTGACATGTGTAAAGTTTGTTATTTCACAATCTCATTAAAATTATATCTTAATTGCTTCTCTACGTTACGCAGATTAAAGATCTCACAAGGCCCCGTAAGTCCAGCCGTCAGGGTAACCTTTGACCGCTTGATTTGATGAAGATTTCATCCACCAATCAAATCGTACGTCTCTTAGAAGACAATTCAAGAGATTGAGCGATTTAAAACAGTACAGCCCAAATGATAAAATGATAACTTATGACCTTTCGATTTTTCCAAAGAGCAGTGTTAGGTAATTTGCATAGGTCGTAACGTTCACTAATTCACTTGTAATGTTTGACTATTTGACAGAACTGGATTCTTTCTAATTTGCATATGTACATCAAATATGTGTGATATCAAATCATCAAGACTTAATCTAATGTTTTTATGTCAGTTCTGATCTTCTCGTTTGTGTCAGTATATTTATGGCTACAAAATACAACGAATTTAATGAGCATAATTCGTTTCATATAAGATATAAAGGGAAACATTTATAAAACGAAACTGTTCCAAAAATAGCATCTAGTGATTGCTATTTGAATTTGCCCCGTTTACGGTGATTTCTTCGATAATGATAACATTTAAGTATTTACCTGGACGTTTTTGGACCAACAAATTGATAGGAGCGATATAAAGCACAGTTTGAGAAATTCATTTGGACATAACAGGAAATATTTGTTGTCGACATTTAGAAATAGTCGGAAATGTTCGTTTTTCGAGTTTTGAAGATTAGATATGAATACCCGTCACCAGCAACCCGAGTTACGGGGCAAAGTCGCTGATTGGCTGAGTCAAAGGATACTCTGACGGCTGTTATAACTGAGCCTGGTAAGATCTACATGCGTAGCGTAGTGTAGCAAATAGATCATATTTTAATAAGATTGGTTATTTCACTCATGGCTGCTCCATTATATCAACTTTACCGATGACACGCAATGAATAGACCTGGTGTTTTTTTGGCAAAGTTCATTATCAAGTATCCTCTATTTGTTCTATGTTTGTTATTCAGAGCGAGAGCTGAGAGAGACCACTAGAGAGAAGGCCAAGCTGAAGAGAGAGAACAAGAAACTCCGAGCTGAGTTGGACGGTTTAGATGAGGTAGGTTAACAGAAAGTCTTGCCCAAGTGATATATAGAGGATACTAAACGACCTTTAATGTAATCATTTTTATCAAAAGAGTCAATGATTTTGAATAAAACGAGCGAAAGCAAATTTGATACCAAATCGTTCACAAGTTTAATAAAAATGTTACTAAATGGAAGGAAGTTTAGTATCTGTTTATTACTTGACATAAAATTCAAACAAACTTGTCGACAGAGTGCTAAACTAATATATCCGTGACTCGTCAGCCATTGTGATGGCATGCTTACAGTTTAGTTTAAACATATTTTATTCATCAGAAAAGGATTGGGTAAAAGTTATACAACTTAGAAAACCCTCTCCCTAATATGTACATTAAATATTATTTGCATTCGTTTAACAAGATGGACAGAAGAGAACAGATAAAATACAAAACTGATACAATAATTAAAGGAACCTTTTTGTTTGACTTATGTAGGTTTAAACAATTTTGAATATACTCTGATTTATATGGATATTCAGATCAGCATTGCCACACAAGAGTAAGTCACAAGTAATGTTCAAGTTGGTAACACTGCGTAAGTTTGCCATCATGACAGTTCTTTCTAAATTATATAATTTACAATTAAACAAGTAAAGGTAAAAATTCTCACAAATATTTCCACATGAACAGCTTGGCCTGTCCAAAATACCGACACGAAATAGATCATAATTTAGGGGACTACACATATAACGTAGTTTTGTGAGAATAATGTTGGTGTTTTCGGTCCATAATCATAATATTTTTGAGCAGTATAACGATTGTTGATAGATTTAAAAGATTTGAGATTGGATTTAAAAGAATTGATGGATGTGCTATTCCTAACATCCAAAGGAATTTCGTTCCATACATGCTTACATTGTCACATCATAACATCACACTATTGTGATATCATACTAGCACTGTCGTATGACACAAGTTTAATATTGGCATATCAATGTTACACTGCGGTATCTTACACAGGAGAGTAATAACAAAACTGACCTTACAGAATATTTGAATCTGAAATTAACAATAGAGAGGGAGAAGGGACTTGCATTGAGCATGAAGGGTTTATTCAGTACTTTTAGTGTTTTTTTTCCCTTCCTTCCTTCTTTAAGGTCAGTTCAGAAGCAAATAATGCAATGATTAAAGGTAAAATACAAAAGTTCTATTATCAGCTAGGTATTTTTCAAATTGTTTCCAGAACTTCTTTGACGAGATTGAAGACATCAAGTTCGGGTTCCAGCAGTCGGCGAGGCTAAACAAGGAGTATGAGAAGGCCCTGAGGAAGATGTGTACAAAGTTTGGTGTTCCTTACCCTCACCCGGAAAATGCTGTCCTTAAATCTCTACCCAGCTGATGACAGACATTTTATATATATTTAAGTGTAAAAATATTTGTATGATATTTATTTGTATAAAATTCTTTTATTATAAAATAAATGGATATGTTGTTCCTCTTAGAAGTAAACTCTTATCATATTTTAAATGATGCCTTCGTATATTCTGAAATTTATTGTATATGACTAGAATTGGTGTGAAAAGACAATATAAGTTATAACATTCCGTTGAGGGTGCATAGGGATATTTACTCCCCAGAAAGTTTTTTTTTTAAACGGAACAGTAAATAATGAAATATATATAAAGTAATGATAGTACATGTTTGGCATTTTCAAAGCTTGATTATAGTTCATAAAATGCTATGTTATCGTTTTATCAAACGTCATCTTCATGTATTCCACAAAACATACATTTAAAGAAGCTCTGAATCCGCACGCTCATTTCCTGCTTGGTTCATTTATAACTCCACTCAACAGGGGGATATCAGTATTTATTATATAATTAGCAATGAAATATAGGGTTATTAAGTGAAAATAAAATCCATATTTTAAGAAAAGCATTAGAAAAGTAGGACTGAACCTTTTACCTCCCTTTGAAACACGATTATCTCCCTTTGAGGAAATCAAACGCATGCCTCGCGTCACAGCGTTGGTTAGGATTGAAGAAAAACGACTCTTTGCAATGTTTTTTTTATGTATCTGTTAACATTTTGCAGTGCCAATGTATCCTTCTTTATCAATAAGCCGCCAGAAGTTCATATGTTGCTGCTGTAGTTTATGATTTTTCATTCTATCGCAAAATAAATTTACGAAACGAGAGATAGGTCTTTCCGACATAGCGCTTAAGTCACTGTACCAGTTTGAGTCAAAACTGACTTTTAAAAGTACAAATTGAGCCTTGTTTCACCTAGTTATAACACAAAACATATTTTTGATCTCATATCAATAAACATTCAGACAATATATGTTTTAAAAAACAACTATTTCCGATTAAATATCTATTTACTATTATCAAACTATTTTTATGGAGAAAGGATAGATGGAGTTGCTGGACTGTCGTTCATCACAACAGCAACACTTTACTTTCGATGTCTGACAAGTGCGTTTTATGATCCTAATATTATAATATTGTAATAAATAGACTAACTCATTATTTTTGGCGAATATAATTTCTATCTCATTTCGTGAAGTGAGAATGTGTCACTCACTCGAAGAGATCGATATGATAAACGGCACAAAACTGAAATAGTTGCTATTCATCCACTGTCATGTGGCCCAATCAGAGAACGAGATTGTTACATGAGGTAGGATAAAAAAAATTTGCGCATATTTTCACCTTCTAAAAATCAAGGTTTTTTAAGAAACTGGTTCACATACCTTCTATCCTGGTAATATACCATAAAATATCCTACTGATTATTGGCTATGGAAACGTGAAAAGTTGAACAAGACAATAGAATATAATAAATAATGTTTATTTTGATTCTGTAAAAATCTGTACATGAAATGGTGACATCTATTAACAACTCATGGTTAATAAACTCTTAATTTCTTGTGCAAAATTAAGTAGTGATTTCTTAAACAACACATAAAACAATTAAGTACATGTGAAATCTTGCGTTCACTTGCAAAATATCAAACTGAACATTAACAGAATGTATAACAATTTGTAAGATACTTTAACTATATTTGATTTTTTTTAAATCACTATCATTAAAAAGTGATATTTCATCAAGGCTTTGAATATAATAAATAGACAATAATTGTAGGGGCTCTGTAAAAGAAGGCAAAAAATATTAAGATTTTACCAATGTGAAAATAATTCTTGGATGAAACATGAAAGGATTTCAGAGTGAAGAGTTACAATAGAAAACAACGTTATAACCTAATTTTACAAACAAATTGTGGTATAATGTTGATGACAAACACCAAGTTTTTAAAATGTCTTAGACTGTTTGTGTCGTTTGCACAATGACAAGGCTTGGCCTTGACAAGTAGAACATTGATATAGCGAACTCGGATATAGCGAACAAATTTTCAAGTCCTGTCCCTATATAATATCATTTATATTATATGCGTATAGCGAACACCGGATATAGCTAACTAAATTCTTTGGTCCCTTGGAGTTCGTTATATCCGAGTTCTACTGTAATTGGTTTACTTTAAATGAGAAATCACTAGATACATGATATTTATCTGGTATTCATGTGTATAGAAAGTGTAATAAATACAGTAGTTAAACATAGAGGCAGTTGGATCTGTAGCTCATCAGGCTATCTTTAGTTTTTTATACAATTGCTCAGAGAGTGGCCACAAAAAGTGCAAAAAGCAAAAAGTTGGACATTTCAAGTGAGATTTCTCCATAAGCTCCTATGTATCATTAAGAGCTTCATAATTAACATGATGAGAAAGTGAGATTTTCTAGTTTACAAGTGTTCTATTGTGCACAAACTCAGCACATGGCATACCGTATTTTTTCAGACCCCGTTTACCACCGGCGTGTATTCGAGACCCTGCGTCTATTCAAAGCCGGCGTCTATTTATTTTTTGTAGGAAATTTCATCCACGTTACATGTAGAGGGATAATACTTTATTTGCATTTAACAACGTGAGCATTAATTAATCAACTTATCACCAGGCGTGTATTCGAGGCCCAGCGTCTATTCGAGACCCGGCGTGTATTCACTTCAAACAGCCATACCCCCGTCCTCTATTCGAAACCCGGCGTGTATTTACTTCAAACAGCCATACCCCCGGCCTCTATTCAAAACCCGGCGTGTATTCGAGGCCCGGCCACTATTCGAGGAAATACGGTAGATGTATGAAGCGATCAATCTATACTACTGCTGAAGTTGCTTAATAAAACCATACTAACTATGCTTGCCATCTAACAGGGCCTCCAAGGTCTTTTGTCATCATGTATTATGTGTATACAACTTTTAACTGCCTTCAAAGAGAAAAATGCTTACGGTAACATGTATCTGAGAAAGAAAGCCAAATACTGACTAAAAGATTTAAAGAATTATGACAAATATGGAAAAAATATCACATATATGCTTTAGTGTGTGTGTTGTTGAACTGCTGAGTCAAGTGTGTGAGTTGGAGCTTAACATTGCTTGGCCAATATTTCAGCCATTAGCGACCTGTCTGCTCATTTAGATCTAGGAGCATTGTGTTGATGTGCTGGCTTATTTAACCTTTAGCCTACTGGCTTATCTAGCTAGCCTTTTCAACACTTAATTCAGGGTGTTGCATCTGAACTTAGTAGACCAATCAGAAATATCCTTACAAGCTACATTGCAGATCTAAACAAACATGTCATCATTCCATACACTTGTATTCAGTCTCTGAAAAATATTAATTCTCAAAACGATTATTTTATCAAATATCAGAAAGGAGCCTCAGAGAGTTGACTATTTAGAGTAAAGGTAGTTCATGACCGATGTAGACTTGCTTTTCAAGAGTTTTCCCAATGTTAAAATGTTATTAACTAATAACTATAGTCTGAGTGTACGACTAGGTCATACCCTAGTCTGTCAGCCAGACCCTAAAATAAAATGCAAGCCTAAGCAAGTCTATAATAAGACTTGAGAGCTCAATTCTGAAAATGAAGAAATCTCAGTCTCCTTTTCTAAGTTCTTTTTTCTCCAAATTTCAGATTTATTCAAAGAATTCATTTCAGAGTCTAATTGTTAGACTAGTCATACCCCTGCAGTATATATGATATTATTACTCTCCCGTTGAAGATATTGCTGTTTAATAAATCAACCATGTTATTACACTATGTGTCATAACATCACGCGCTGACCGAATGACGTGACGTAAAGATGACGTCACAATTGTTAAGTATGACGTCATAATGTCAGCGGGCCGGCCGCGACAGCCTTTTTTGCGACTTTCTTTGTATTTTTACGATGTTATTAAGCAAGTAATAAATAAAATACTAAACTGGGTCCCATTTCATAACATTTTTATGAAACTCGTGAATGGATAGGTATTTAACTCACTTTCGCTCATTAAATACCAACCCATTCACTCGTTTCATAAATATGTTATGAAACGGGACCGAGTTTAGTATTCTCTATTTATGTATCCACTTAGATTTGCTTTTTTAGTAATCAATATTTTGCATTTAAGCCATGAATTGTGAGAAAGTGCAGCACAGCTGTTACCAATCGGTGATGTAGACCTACAAGGGTAATGCAGAGGAAGAATTAGTTGCATGCTAACTGTATAATCAACGAGACAAACTCGACGACAAAATGATTTTATGGCTTACTGGATTCTTTTTCTGTGACACAGACACTTACCGGTATTGCTTTGATATCAAGTCATACTTAAAATGATCAATTTCCTTTAAAGGACAGTCCTATCAGGTTATTGTTTATGGAAACTAATTTCATGAGGACTTTTCCTGTTAATACATATTTGTGATTATGCCATGATCATTTCACACTTGATTTCAAATATGATATTTAGGAAAGCATTTTAGTGGTTCGAGATTTAACAAATTGACAAAGAATGGAGCACATCGGTCATCAAGAGATGTTTTGCTATTTTTCTTACGATTTCCAGGGGCTCACTATCTGAGTCTCTTTCCATACTACTCTATTGTACATACTGAACACAAAACTGTTGAACCCTGAACACAAACTTAACAATGTAACTTTTCATAAATTTCCATGCATTCAATGTTTCATGGCATTCACCAACAAACAGAAAGACTGCTAGTTATCAATCACTGAGTTATGTATCCCAGTCTACTCAGCTAGCATGATCCTACCAGACATCAAATAAAGAAGTAACTTGATGTTTTGTCATTTAAATGCTTCACAAATCATCTGGTTATTCACTGAAAAGCACTTGTAAGATTACACCCAAGCAAGATGTCTGTGAACCGTGAGTACAAACTTAACACTATGTGTTTGTCCTCTTAACCTGCATATCCTCCGTGTTCCATGGCGAGCACATTTACACACAGAAGGTTCTAGATCCTAGTTTTGTATCCTCAATGTCACATTTCTTGTAATCAATCTTCATTCTTCTGCACTTCTTGCATTCTTTTGACCAGCAAATATTGAACTGATGCTTAGAGCCGTCATTTTTGAAAAATGATGAAATGTCTCTCTTTGTCTCTCAGGTTAACAAAATGATGTCATTATCTATCATTATAGTTTTTGCTTTAAAGATGAATAATTTTTCCTTTCCCTTTTGCATCCCGTGTGAAATCAAATGCTGGCTTAACTCTTTCACTCACGAAGAGCTCCTATTGTTAACGATGTTCCTGAGAAATTTGATCCCTCATCTTCAGAACTCTGATTCTCCGAGTGAAGCATCGTTTAATGTTCAACACTTATCACACATTTGCTGAACAAAAATATTTCCACAAGAACAAACATTCCTACCCATCTGTGTTAGAACTGATATCACACTAAATGTTTTGGCAGAACAGTTCAATGGAACATTATAAATCCACAATAAATGCTGTTCATCATCATAGGCTTCTTACTTGTAGAACAGAACGTAGAACAGAACACTATGTTCATTCAAGAACAACCTGTAAAGAGCCACTTCGCGAGTTGTTGGGAGTCACATATGCAAAACTTTGTCAAAAGGGTCAATTGATTGAAATCTATTGACTGTGGCAGCAAAATATTATTTGAAAGCCAATTAATGTAGTATAGTGAGAATAGGAAGGTTTAAAGTCATAATTATGATAGAAAACCAGACAATGGTGTGTGTCAATCAGTCAAACATAATTTTGAAAACTTATCGATAGATTTATTTTGATAGATTATATTACCATGTAAAATTAATTTGTAATTGTGGCTTCCACAAATATATTTAAATGTTTTAAGTTTTCATTGATAACAAGTATTTATCAAATTGCTATTTCGGGATGAATTGTGAGCTTTTTGGAATGTATGTTATGAATAAATGCCATTTACGTTCCCATCAAGGCAAAAACATATATGATGAAAATCATGAAGTGGCTCTCTAATGGATCCCATCTTTCTACAATAAGCACCAGTTCATCCTGTAGATAGACATCTCCTTGGTTGCTGGACAATTCATTGGTCACTTGTTTCATGATGACCCCTTTACCATCTTTCACAAAGCATCCTTTGCTAAGGTTAACCCTTCTTTGATATTTCACAAAGGTGGAATGGAATAAGTTGATAATCTGTTCACCCTTAACTGTGCTAGTTAGACACCCTTCCATGTTCGCTGTGAAGTCCATAGAATACACTGTTCCTTCAAGACCCTTGTTTCTCATGATGCAGGGAGGGCAATTTTCAGCTGTGTTGAGATTGTCCTTACTGTAGTTTTATTCATAAATGACCATCAAGGAGTCTAAGTTCCATGCATTTTAGCAATTGCCATCCCTGATGATGTGAAATAGCACAGCCAACTTGTCTGAACACTTAACAGAACACAACGGCTTCACATTCATCTCTCCTACTGATCTTGGTGAACAGTTCACCGAACACAACGACTCCACTTGCATCTCTCCTACTGATCTTGGTGAACAGTTCACAGAACACAACGGCTCAACTTTCATCTCTCCTACTGATCTTGGTGAACAGTTCACAGAACCCAACGGCTCAACTTTCATCTCTCCTTCTGATCTTGGTGAACAGTTCACAGAACACAACGGCTCAACTTTCATCTCTCCTACTGATCTTGGTGAACAGTTCACAGAACACAACGGCTCAACTTTCATCTCTCCTTCTGATCTTGGTGAACAGTTCACAGAACATAATTGGTCCACGAGTGGTACCTGCTTCATCCAACTAACTGGTCTGATAAAGCCAGCTTCACCAATCACAAGGAGTCCACATTATCACATCTCACAGCCATTTTGGCAGATATACAGAAACAGATATACATAAGAACACCATTTTGTCTCCAAGTGTTTCTCTACTTTTTTCAAACGGCTGTCTTCACAGAAACATTCAACAGAACACTCATATATACAATTGTTTTCACTGAGTCAGACACACATATATACAGACAGAGGAGTCAGTAATGGAAGCTGGATGAGAATACTGGTGAGATTATTGCTATAAGTGTGTGACGGATGCTCTCGGAAACAGGAAATAGGTCCTCATTGGCTCCTTGCCCTTCAGCGTGGTTAGTCCCCGCAGCTCACAGTCGTAACCCTTGTCTATCAGAACCTGGGCCGTCTTCTCCGCCATCTGCAGCAGACAGAACCAGGCATTTGAATAAAGTAGTCATATTTGGTATTAAATCTGGGAGCCATCTAGCTAAAAGATAGGAATTTTGAAAGAAGGAGTGGGAGGTATCTATCTAGTTAAGAAAAGTGGTGACACCCTAATTCACAAATCAATGGATGGTGGCGCCATCTAGCTAAAAGAGAGGATGTCATTCTACATCCCTAACCACTTGGTGGTTGATATAAAAACAATATAAAGCTTTGATTGTGTTTAAATTATTCCATGATTGCATTTATAGAGAAAGACTTGGTTGGATTACTAATGAAATCATCCATGAGAGTACACAAAGAGAAGTTACAAAGGTATCAAAATCAAGATGATCGTTCACTATAGAGATGCACATAATAATTTTTTGAACAAACATTTCAATTTAGATATTCAAAAGCATGACAGACTGAAAAATCTTAAAAGTTTAAAGACAAGCCAGTTACTGACATGTATTTTGGACATCTCTCCATTGCTGTCCATCCTGCTGGCTACGTTGACGGTGTCACCCCAGATATCGTACTGCGGCTTCCTCGCGCCGATCACTCCCGCTATCACAGGGCCATCATTGATACCTGCAGCAGTACAGAGGAGACATTGCTATCATACCAATCTATCCTTAAGTCTAGGTGTAAGTAATTGCTAGCGGTGTTGCCTGACTCTGAGGGTGTGGGTTGAAATCCTGCATGGGACTACCGGGACTACAAAACCTTGTACCATTGCAGATGGTGTGATCCCAATTATTACAATGTTACATTTGTTCACTATCTAAATTACATTATTTAATTTAACCAATACTGTAATTTCTCTGTCAATTCGTGGTCTCTGATAATTTCATAATGTAAGTTTAAGGGGGTCTGCAACCCGAATTTTTAACTTCCAGAGTTTTATTTGCAGGGCCCCGAAAGAGACGAAATGCTCGGTAGGGACAAAATCGTTTGGTTACGAACCGCTTAGAGCTGACAACCAGTACCAAGTTTGTGTCACGTGACCCCCCTGACCCGTCTGGACGCTCTCATTAACGATGGTCAATTCCGTTTCACAAGCTAGGTCGTTGATTCCCTTTAATCAGAGGTTAAAAATTTCAAATCAACTCCACCATTTCAACCATGTGCCAATTGTTCCTTTTCACTTTCCAATACATTTACAGTTACAGAGATATGCTTGTTTTCACTGTTTCATTTTAAATTTTCATCCCACATGTAAACAGACGCCATTTGGAAAATTGCGAAATAACTTGGATGAAAATGGATGAATATATATAGATTAATCCTATCGGCAATCGCCATTTCTAATATTTTGACGATCGTACCAAATAAACAAACATTAGGGTGAATTATTTCGGCCATGGACATTATCTGAAAATGTTTTGAAAATTTGAGGGTTGATTTGATAGAGAAACCATGTAATTGACTATTGTCATGAGTGTCGCTTCAAGAAAAAGGTCTTCCAGTTTTATGCTCACATCACAATTTAGCTTCACTTCAATGTTTACATGTCATGTTAATTTACTATCAATGATATGGCACTAATACAATCTATACGGCCTATATGACTGGGCAAATACGAGATAGGCTAGGCCAATATGAGATAAACTGGACCAATACGAGATAAGCTGGGTCAATACGAGATAGGCTGGGCCAATAAGAGATATGCCAGGCTAATACGAGATAGGCTGGGCCAATACGAGATAGGCTGGGCCAATACGAGATAGGCTAGGTCAATACAAGAAAGGCTGGGCCAATACGAGATAGGCTGGGCCAATACAACAGAATAAGTAAATGTTTCAGTACAATACAAATGCTAAATACTTTGAACAAGTTTTGTCTATTGTATGGTTCTTCTCAAAAACTATGACACACAAAAAACTGAGATGGAAAGCATTTTCACTTTTTATTACAGTCTTAAACATATCTATATGTTATATCAGTAGAGTTTGAAATGAGAATACTTACCTATTCTAAGTTTGAAATCATTGTAAGAATGTTGATTGAATGTGTCCAGTTTCTCCAGCATTGCAAGAGCAAAGTCTGTCATCTTGATGATGTTTGCTTCATTCTCGGCCGTGTCCTGAAAGTCAATATATGAAAGTTTATAACTCAAAGGTAGCATAGTGTAGTGGTTTGCTGCATAATGCTGGGCTCTTACAGAAGAGGCCTGGGTTTATATCCGAGAAATGTGTGACCTTGGTCTCATCACCTTGGCAAGGCTCTTCATCCACATTGCTCTCACTCCACCAAGCTGAAAAAAATGGGCACTTGAGAACCTACATGGTCATGATATTCAGAAAGTTTAGCTGTGTCTTGAAAGTCAATATCTGAAAGGAGTATGACTCGAAAAGCAGCACAGATGTATAGTGGTTTACATGCTGGCCTGAGATGGGTTCCAGGTTTAAATCCGAGAAGTGTGTGACCAAGGCTTCTCATCCACATTGCACTCAGTCCATCTAGCTGTTAATATGGGTACCAGAAAACACGGGGTTCCGACCAACATGGTCACGATTTTCGATAAGTTGAGGCTGTGAAAGTACTTCCTTCAGGGTTATGATGAGGCTTTGAGCATGACTTAGGACATGGAAAAGGTACAATATAAGGATCCACATTATTGATAGTATTTATCATCATGGTATTTTTCCAAAACTTTATCAATCTTAATATCCCGGATTTTTATATTTTCCAATGCTTGCTAAACCTCCTAACAGGCATAACTGAATACACCTTGATATCTGGAGGTGAGTGATAAAATCAAAATAAGGTTCTTCATAAATGTTATAGGATTTGAATGGATTACGTTTTCACTAAAACCCTCTCACCCAAACAGGAATAGCATATACCTCTGTTGATGAATAATTATTTCTGGTGGATAAAGAACAAGGGAAATTAGTAATAACTTTCAGAATTATGATTTTAAAAAGAAACTATTTTGCAAAAAAAAATACTGGTCAGGATATACTGAACCCTTTTCAAAAACAATTTGTGAACCAACATCTTTTCTATACATAGACACATGTCAGACAGGTTCTTTATATAAACTTGTACTGGTCAGAACATACTGAACCCTTTGCAAAAAGAAATCTTTAGGTTCTTTATATAAACTTGAACTGGTTCTACCTCTTTATCCTCCATACCGGGCTGCAGGCCTGTCGCTGCCATGTACGTACTGCCGATAGTCTTTATCTTCTCCACACAGAAAAATCTTGGATGGGACAGAAGCTGCAACATGTAGGAATCAAGTAAATATATCATTTATCAGTTGTCTACACCTTAAAGGGGCAGTAACACGTTTTTAGGGGGACTATAAGGTGATGTAAGGAAAAAAAAAATTAATGGTTCCAATTGAAAGACAATGTATGTAAACTAACTGGAGCAGTAATAATTCAAATATATATCGTAAAGTTTATCCATGCAATTCCTTTTTCTTACACAAAATGAATTAAAGGTGTTCACATAAAATGGCCGCCAATGGATTTTATGTGAATCTTCATACTTTGTCCTCCGACTAAGGATGATTGGTTTGTGTAATGAGATTTTAGACACTGTCAAAATAATACATTTGGCATTAACTTACAATTATCAGTGAAACATTTACAATATAAAATCATCAAAAAACGTGCTACTGCCCCTTTAAATGATAAACATCTTCAAATTGTAGTGTAACATGGAATGTTTATAAGCTAAATCCTAGATATGGCACATTAACATTATGGTTATGAAAACCTAATGTTTATAAGCTAAATCATAACATAACATTTAAGAGGAACCACTGTTAGTCAAGTTTAAGTTCAAGACTAAGACTGCTATTTTCATTTCACTCAATATTGTGGGTGGATAATGAATAGAACACAAAATGACAATGATAAAAATACAATTCCCCTGAATATGATGTGGTAGCCAATGAACAAAATTATTTAGTTTTCAGGGGAATACAAAGGAAGTTTGAAAGAGCAGGTGGTTCACCTATTGAAAAGGTGAATGGGGGGAGGGATCACCCTGGGGCTCAACCCATTTGATTCAGGTAATGATTTTTAGAATTCCAAAAGAGGGAGGGATCTCGGGTAGGTGGTTCACCCATCTGCTCAACCCGATTTACTGTAAGGAGGCGAAATCCTTGAACCCTGCCCTCTCTGGATCCACCACTGCTGTCACATCTAACATAATGGTATTACATTGAAGCTCATAGAGTAATGTCTACAAAACCAGAGCTCACAGTGTCGAAGTCGGAGATGATCTCGTTGAGGACTCGTATACACTCCAGACCCTGCTTGTTAGCCGCGTTCTGCTGATAGAAGTCCTTGAAGTTGGGAATGGACGCAAACATCACACTCACGTTGGGGTAGAACATGTGGTAGAGATCCTGCAATGGGGGAAGTTAAACCTCTGAACATTCTGCGTGTTGTTCTACAAAGCAGTTATAGAGCTACTATCAATATAGCATATGTCATAGAGATCCTGGAATCGGAGAAATAAACAGATCAAACCTCGGAACATTCTGGGTGCTGTTCTACAAAGCAGTTATAGAATACTGATCATAATAGCCCCATTTTTTAACATTGATAAAAATAGGTTTTGTCCTTGCAATCAGTTATTATTTTCTTTGATTGAAATGAACCCTGGACTACCCAAAAAAGCCATGTGTTCAAGATAATTATCATTGCAAGATAACCTTGATAAACACTCTGTAATATCTACTTATTAAAAAAATCCAGTAATTTTGCAAGCACGATTTTCTAAATGACATGCATTTCTCATCCCATCAAGAAAATTAATTCAAATGTTTGGAATACTTTATACTTGTCCAAATTTGCTTTGTTTTGTCTAAGACATTTCACTAAATAAAATTGTAAATTGAGTAGTTAATTTTACCTACCCTTAATCAAAAACTTATGATTTACCTCATTTTTGCGTGTTGACCGCAGGAAGTAGTCTGCTACATGAGCAGGTAAAATATTTTCAAGGATTATTTTGTTAATGGCTGCTGTGACCTTGACCTCATCGGGGTCCTTTTGCGTTGTCCACAAGAAGTCAAGTCTTAACGTGTACTCATTCTGGAAAACAAATTAACTCATTCTGCATTTTGTATTCATGTTGGTATGTGTAGACATTCATAGCATGGTCACTGTCTCGTCATTAAAGTGAAACAATCAAAATAAGTGAGTGAGTGAGCATAAGGTTTAACATGTATTCAACAAATATTTCAGTTATCATTTTCTACCTGTTGACCTGTCCAGCTCGGGTGACCTTACCAGGAGCATCTTAAGCTCTATCTGGCATAGCTCTCAGGGTCATTGAAACCCCCAAATCAACGATAAGGTATTTAGTCAAGATGGTAGAAGCAAAATTAAGACGAATCAAGAAGAAGAAGCACCTGTCTGTCGAGTACGTGCAGCGTGAAGAACATGACGGTCAGGTAGAGCGTGGCTCGCAGCTGCAGGTCTATTGCAATCTCGTCTGGTCTGAAGGGGAGAGAAACATGGATTTATCAACAACTGCCACATCAACAAGAACACTTACTTAACTTGAATCTATTCTGATAATTCATTATGTCTGTTTATATGAAGTTAATAGTTGAAAGAGTTGATACAGTTATCAATTCTCTGCTTCTTTCTCTTTGTAGCTGAGTTCCCAATAGAATTGAGGACACTTTGTTAACCTGATCGTCCTACTGACCCTTTTAGAGTTAAATGGTCATCAGACATATTCTTGACTATTTTTGTTGAAAACTAACTCTCTATAATTAATATATGATACCACAGGAAGCGTTTGTATGTAAGGTCTAAACATTTCAACTCCCAGAGTACTGCTGTTGATGTTGCTGTTGAAGGTTACAATTTGTAAGGAAAACCAATATTTATCACTGATTCATAATTTTTACATGAAAAGTTGAGATGTTTTGAGTAATTATCAGCAATAATTAATAATAAATGATATAAATTCCAATAGTTAATGTCTGTTACGTCTTCAAAGTTCTTTAAAGTGAAGTGAGGGGTGAAAGTAAACTAGAAGCGATCAAGACACTTCTTAATTTAAAGAACGTTTAACAATCAACTATCATGTAATCCCTGCAGACGTAATATAATGCAAGCGCATACCAGTATAATGTCTATGGACAAAATGATCTGTCATTCTTCTTTAAGTTGTAGTCAGTTCTACTCACGGCGTGTCTACGTTGACGTTGTTGTTGAAGTTGAGAAAGATGTCCTGACGACCGAGGTGGACGATGAGGAGGTAGATGAGGAGCGCGACGAACATCTCCACCAGCTTGATGAGGAAACTGAGGTGCACGAACACGCTGCACGCCGTCAGACCCAACATGAACGTCAGGATATAGTACTAGAAGAATGAAATGGTTGAAAAATAGCTTTAACAATGTTAAAACGTTATAAATTCTAGTCAGTTAAATTTATCATTTATGTTTGCTTCATTCAAGGGATTTGGGGAGTTTAAACTACCCTTAAAAATAATAAAAATAAAGATAAAAGAAAGGTGAAACCCCTTCTGAAGTGGATGAGCCCCCTCTAAAAAATGGAACCCGCATCTTAAAAAGATAATCTATAGAAGTAAAATTCTCCTCTTTAAAAAGTGGCACCCCCTTCTTTATCAGTGGATCTGACTACAATGGTGTTGTACAATACTCACACATGGGTAATCACAGCTGGATGCTTGGTGTGCGTCTAGTATGGAAGAGTTATTGCCACTTGGATGATCTATATATACATTGCAGGAAATCTGTGAAGAGAAAAATACAAAAAATGAAGCTAAATATTGACATCCAAAGGTGAACTCAACTCTTTTCTAGTGACCTTGAAGGTCAAAAATCAATGATCACTTTTCATTGGTAAATATTTTGCAATGATTAAAATATCATGCTTTAGTCTCTACCTTACAATGACCTTGACCATTGATGAATTGTAGCAGAAACCTTTCCAAATGTTGCAGTGTACAATAGATGATGTATCTCTAACTTAATTTAACCATATTGACATCTACTCATGAGACTAATGCTGGAGACGAAGAGGCGCTACAACAATCGTTGCTAGGCAAAAGTGATATGTGCACTTAGGTGCACTACTTATTTTCAACCATATGGGTAATAAACTAGATTTATTAAACCATATAGAGACCATTCTCTCCCCACAGAGGCAACTCAGTCATACCTGAATTAGCCTCTGTTCTATTACGGCTAACATACAGGATAGAAAGGTAGAAATCTGATTGGAGGCAATCGAAGTTAGTTGTGCAATCAGCGACGCCGTTTCAAATGTGGTCATTCGGAAAAGTTCGGCTATTCCCGTGTTGATCCGCATCAAAGGGAGATAACTCTTTCTTCTACAAAAAAATCACTTTTTACCTTTGCATTGGTTTTTATTTGGTGAATTATTACAATAAAATTAATCATAAAACAAAGAACAATTTACACAATTATAAAACAATATGTTTCTAATGAAAAACCCTATACATATCTGATTTTGAAATAGTTTCCCTCTCTGAGACTCACACTGTTAATGAAAAAGAAACCTAAAGGCATGATTCTTTTGAAAGTCACTGAGCGACCGTTGAGTATTCCCGAAGTCGTGGACATCCAAGAGGTGTTTTCATTGGCTGCAAATAAGGGAGATATCTCAAGTTACAACTTTTTGCCGCTAGGGCGATCTGCCGGAACCCCAGGATTTTGGCGTAATGGAACAGAGGCTAACTGGGGTATGACTGAGTTGCCTCTGTGGGGAGAGAATGTATAGAGACATGAACTCACGAGACTGATGCTGGAGACGAAGAGGATGAGACTGGTACAGCACACGGATATGACGAGACGAACACACGCGCTGTACGTGATGTAACGACACACCTTCACCAGCACACGGATCACCTTGTTACTGTAGCTCTGAAACATCACGGCAATCATAATAATAATACTTCAGTCATCGATTATAGATTTTTGATCGGTGGAGGGTTCAACTTTTTAAATGGTTTGAGTTGGAAAAAGGAGAGGGGTGAAAATGTGAAAATCTGAAATTCCTCCATCCCACCACCAACTTCATTCTTTCTTAAAACCCTTTTTATTTTGTGTGATATTAACATCAAATTGTTTTATATTTGTTGTACAAACATCTAACATAGTATAACAAGGTGTAACATGAAGCTCATCTTGTAATACATTACATATGGGAGGTTAACATAAGATCAATATATGCACAGTGTTTAAAATATTGCCGTCAGCCAGTCCTTGAACTGGCTACTTTTTGCCAGGACTGGTTACTTTTTGGTCAGGCCTGGTAACTTTTCAATTTTTTTTTTTAATTTCCCAAAGGAATTGACCAATGAATTTTCAGGACAGGCAAGATTTCCAATATATTTTATACACTGATATATACAACATTATGTTACATTCTAGATAAATATAACTCTCTAGTCAAAGTGAAGAAACAATCAACAACGAAAAATCACAGTAATAAATAGTTATTACTTACCAAACAAACATCAGAGAAATGTATCACAGTTATAAATCCAAACATGAGAATCCCCAAAACTCCAATAACAAACAGTGGAATATCTCTGGAATAGGTAGGAAAATTCTGTATTAAAAAACAGTTGGAAAGAGAGATATTGAAGCATTCATAAAATCAACAGATTCTCAATGTTTTATAACTGAAAAAACATTATTTCTAAACGTTTGACATAAGCAATTTGAAATTTACGCCATAATACAACACTATGAGGGTATATCTGAAGTCAATTTATTAAAAAGTGTTTGAAGCATAACAAAAATCAATTAATTTTCAGTGAAGGCAATCAAATTTTGTCAACTTAGCAGCTGCAATATATTTCTGCTCTTAAACATGATGCTAGTTGTTACTCAATAGAGAGTCTTATACAGTTGGGAAAAAATGATAATGGTTAATTCAAACAAATGTAGAACATATCAAATATTTCAGCTGCTGTAAATTGATTTAGCATATCAGCATTGACATATAGCTCTGATTTTGCTTTGATAAATACAACATTTTATTTAAATAAATTGGTTTCTAAATTTGTATAATTGTTGATACATGATGATGACTTACTTAGCAAACATGACGGCCTGTATGATGACGACACAGAAGAAGATGACGGCACAGCAGACGACCTGGTACTTGAACATGAGATCGGCCTGACGGTTGTAGCTCTGTTCCTGCTCCGTGTTCTTGAAGGTCAGCAGGAACTGGTTCACGTCGCTGTTGTTCGGAGGACATCTGCAACAGGAACAGGAACACTCATGTAAGCTTGCGGAGGAAAATTCACATGTTCATTTTACATTGATACTAGTTATATAACCTTTCAAAACTCATTAACTTGTAACTGATATTCTGACTTCTTTCAAGAATTTTTCTAAATCATGTTTGACGCAGTTTACGTCATTGTCCGGTGTTTGATAAAAAATAATTAAACAATGTTGATTGGCTTTAAATTAATATTTTCCTGCAACAGTCAATACTTCTCCATATAATGACACTCATGAATGACAAGTTTTGCAAATGTGACCCCCAACAACTCACAGAGCAATTCTTTAATTTATCCATGATGCAAAAAAATAAATTATTTTTCATATTGAATCATGAAGAGCTAGAACAAGCTTATTTCAAAGATCAGAAGAGTTTTCTTGAAAATACTAACCGTCCTCCGCCGATATGATCCAAACGTTTCTCAAGTTCACATTTAATCTCTTCCTGTAGATACATGTCCCCTGTCAACAAGCTGTAACAAACATTTATATGCTATTTCCTTACTGACTGGTCATATAGTGAACAATGAAATGAAAAATCTTGCAGTATTATTTATAACCTTCATATTAATTATACTTTGAACCTCATCAATTTCAGTATTGAAATTTTGGTTTGTCCACATAGATTAAGAATAGATATAATTTTGCAAAAATTATAATATAGTAAGCTTCAAGATTTTGGCATTTGATTGGTTAATATACTATTATGATATGCATGATATGATATCTCTTATTGGAACTCATTTCAGTAATGGATTAGACACATTCTTATTTCCATTTAACAAAATATTCAGCTCATGTAAGGGATGCAGTTCATTCATTTGATATCTCACCTATGATCTAAACCATTGGAGTTAAAGATGAAATTTGTATCAACCAGTGCCAAACTCTGAAAGGAAAATAGTTGTTTTGAATGTTTGATGCATTATGACAAAAAATTATTATTAGAAAGTAAAAATCTATGATAAATTTAATCATAAATCATATAATAGAATTAACAAAAGTTGTTTACTAAAATACTAAGAACCCTTGACAACCTTTGAAAGGAAAACAATATGAATGTTTTATTCTTTAGTGAAAACAACAATTTTTAAAAAGAACAAAATTGATAATTAGATAAATCATATAATGGGATTAACAAAAATTATCTACTGTGCCAAATTTCAAAAGGAAAATAAATATTTTGAATGTTTAAAAAATTATTCTTTAATAGAAAACATCTTTAATTAGATAAATTGTAAGTGTAATCAACTAAATGTACTCACTGTAATACTAAGGACCCTGGACACCATGGAGGTTGACTGTAGGTTAGCAAATGGTTTGTCAATACCCCACGTCTCCAGATACTTCGTCACTTTCAGTGATGCTCGCATCGTGTTTTCAATTCTTCTCCGCGCCAATTTCTGTCTTCGTGGCTGAAAAAGATTTTGTAAGTCTTTATATTTATCACTAGTGAGTTATTTATTGTTTTTGGAAATAATTCAGTCGTTAGTTATTGTGATTGTTTCAAAATGCTCAAACTACATTAAAATCTTTGTTTTAGATAATTCTAACAATTGAACTTTAAACTACAACAACAATTTCAACAAAAATTTCTAGATAAAGACTAATTACATCATAGTTCATGACTTCTTTACAAAATTATGACTTTTTTACATTTTATTGATATGCAAAATGATATTTTAAAGACAATCAAACACCACCCAATGTAATATAGTAGCCCAGCAATAAACTACTATTACTAGCGCCACCTATTCTTCTAGCCTAAGAGGTCTGCGCTAAATATTCTAGATAGGAAAGGAATAAGTTAAATTAACACTATCTTGTTAACATTGCTGATCAACAAAAGAAGCATCATAATAAGGATAAGCATATTCTAAGGAAAATGGTAAATCAACATTAGCCTTGAATGCTAAATGCAAACCATTCTGTGAGGACAATCTACAGGACCAAGAATGGGGAATTATAAAGAGTTACCACTGGCGAGGATCGATCTATTATCTTGGAATATTACATACCTCTTACTAGAGTGTTAAATCACTTAAAGTACTCATGAAACTTGTTAAGATAGATTGAAAGGTAAAGAACCTGAAGAAGAAAAGGATTTCCAGCCCAGTAACTGAATTGATGTTGGATAAGAAAAATGTTGGATAAGTTATTAAATTTTTTCTGGTTTCATAAAATATATTGCACCTTAATTAATTCTCTTCTTAATAATGATTGAAAAGGTGACTAACTAAACTTTAAATGGCTCTGTGTCTTATGTGGAAATTCAAAATATGGACTAAAAACAAAAACATTAATGTTAAGGAAGTGAAAATTATCAAAAGTGGTTATTGAAATGGCAAAAATCATCTAGTGTTAAAAAACGATTAAACAATTTATGGGAATTAGCATTAACAATAGAAATCAAAAGTGTTAGGGTTTGTTTTCATTTTAAAATATAATCTCATAAATCAAGAGTGTTTTTCAGTGTTTTAGTGAATTTGAAACACGAAATAACATAACCCTTGTCATGTGGTATCTCATAGCTAAACAGTACATACCGGTATATTATTTTTGTAAAACTGTTAAAAAAGATAAACTTGTACAAATGAATAAACAAATAATTAATAAAAATAAAAATTCAAAAGGAAGAAGATTTTTAACCTACTAATCATAATTCCTTTTTTCCTAGAAAACAATATAACATTTACTATTTTTTTTTTAAATCTTACAGCTAAAACACCTGATTGAAAAATATATCAGTAGCATAGACTACAAATTAAAAAGTTCATTTTTCAATAAATTATAAAAATAATGAAAGAAATATCCAATATCTTGTTATGATCACCATGACAAGGGCAACAGTTCTGCTAAGAGTTAACAAAAGGGAGAGGTGATGACGGGTGACGGTGAAGTGATGTGTGGTGATCTTACGGAGTCTTCATCACTGTCTGATGTGTCAGATACTTCTTCATCTTCCTAGCGATTTCATCAATACAGCTTTATCAAATTGCATTAAATATGATAATAATGATAATAAATAATAATATTTATGCAGTTTTATAGCACTTTATATCCAACTAAACTGTCAATGACCTGTCCTTGCCAAGAAATTAGTTGAATTGCGGCTTAAATATAATGAAAACAAGGCAAAAGTGAGCACGGCTCACATACCCCCGTCTGTAGTTTGACCGCCTTCAGGTAACATTAATTTGAAAATTTATGAAAATTACTCGTTGAATGATTATGACTTTGAACACAATGGTCTTGCAAACCTAAAAACTATTTTACTTCATAACATCCGCGGCTGTGTAGTTTTTGAATAAAATTCTGGGAACCCTGGAATTACCCCTAAAAGGCACAACAGCACTATAC
Source organism: Steromphala cineraria (assembly GCA_916613615.1). Classification (NCBI taxonomy): domain Eukaryota; kingdom Metazoa; phylum Mollusca; class Gastropoda; order Trochida; family Trochidae; genus Steromphala; species Steromphala cineraria. Next base: position 13,931,845 of record OU744730.1, read on the forward strand.
AGTCGAACCTTGTTTTGTTTACAGTTGAAAATCGTCCCAATAGCGAATCGTCCTGTTAACTGGGTCATTTTTCTTAAGAAATATAGACACATTGTTTGAAAAATCTTTGTCCGTAAGGTGAGATTTACGGATATATGGAGTCCGGGTATCTGAGGTTCGACTGTATACTTCCATACCAAATTTGAAGTGTGCAAGTCATTTGGTATTTATATATGCTCCGGAAACAACAAAACAAAAATTGGACCGTTTTTGGTCAAAATTTCAAAAATTATTCAGAACATTGAGCTGAAACCCCTAAAAGGCACAACAGCACCATATAGGCTACTTCCATACCAAATTTGTAGTTTCTAAGTGGTATATTATTTTAGTAATGCTCCTGAAACGAGACAAAGTCCAAAAATCAGACCGTTTTTGGTCAAAATTTCAAAAATTATTTGGACCATTGAGCTGAAACCCCTAAAAGGCACCACAGCACCATATAGGCTACTTCCATACCAAATTTGAAGTTTCTAAGTGGTACAGTTTTTGAGTTATGCTCCGGAAACGAGACAAAGTCCAAAAATCAGACCGTTTTTGGTCAAAATTTCAAAAATTATTTGGACCATTGAGCTGAAACCCCTAAAAGGCACCACAGCACCATATAGGCTACTTCCATACCAAATTTGAAGTTTCTAAGTGGTACAGTTTTTGAGTTATGCTCCGGAAACGAGACAAAGTCCAAAAATCGGACCGTTTTTGGTCAAAATTTCAAAAATTATTTGGACCATTGAGCTGAAACCCCTAAAAGGCACCACAGCACCATATAGGCTACTTCCATACCAAATTTGAAGTTTCTAAGTGGTACAGTTTTTGAGTTATGCTCCGGAAACGAGACAAAGTCCAAAAATCGGACCGTTTTTGGTCAAAATTTCAAAAATTATTTGGACCATTGAGCTGAAACCTCTAAAAGGCACCACAGCACCATATAGGCTACTTCCATACCAAATTTGAAGTTTCTAAGTGGTATAGTTTTTGAGTAATGCTCCGGAAACGATTTCGGACGGACGCACGCACGCACGCACGGACGGACGCACGGACGGACACGCGGAGCGCTATATACCCCCGACTACGTCGTAGCGGGGGTATAAAAATATATACAATTATAGACTGGTGATGAGGTCAATACCTGTTTTTATAGACCCGAGGAAAACAATATTGACCGAGGCTCTATTTTTAGTAACTCAAGTCAATATCACTTTTGGTCGGACTCGGGGCGACGGGGGTCAAGTCAATATCACTTTCTGTCACGTGACCGGTTTTTCGTCCAATCGGATTGCCGGAAAATTACGCTCACATAATAATAGTTTGTATAGCACCTGATATTCATGTAAACTCTGTTCAGCAGCGCCTCATATGGATTAAAAACTCAGCATTGAAAGTGTTGGGAGAACAGATATGTCTCTAAGTACTGGGGAAATTGCATGAAATATATGGGGAAAATAAGAATATATACAGACTATATTTGTGGACAATTCGCTATTCTTATGTAATTTATTAAAAGTGATGTGATCTTGACATTAATATGATTCATAAATAATAAACAATAACTTTATATTTCTTAAAACATGAAATTCTGAAAACAATACTATTTCTTTGATTTTCATATTTGTTTATACTATTCTAATAGATACATACCCGTCTCTCAAACGGCACAACAAGGAATGTCTCGATGTTGTTGTTGGCGATGTACGAACTGCGCTGGTGACCGTTGCCCGGCTCCACCTCATACTGACCACCCAGACTGTCCAGCGTCCTCTTCGATATATGCACTCGTCTGGTGGCAAGAGAGAAAATTGTTAGTACAAGGCCAAATACAACTGAGAAAAGTGCAAACATACTGCTTGATAAGGAAATACAATTTTGGATTTACAATTTATTTATTGCTAAGAGATGAGAAGTTTTGGTTTAGATACTTAGACACAGTTATGAGTATGCCGTTTCTATATATTTTATTTTAGATATAACAAATCTTCAAATCACAACAATTCCACCGACCCAGGCACGCCCGACGATTCCATGTGGTTTGCGATGGTGACATCATCACTCCAGACATCGTACTGCCACTTCCTCAGTCCCAGAACTCCACACAGCACCGCCCCTGTGTGGATCCCGATACGCATATCCACATTCACACCAGTTGCCTCCCTTACTTCTCTGGAAGGTAAGAGTAGGATTATGATATACAAGGAGGACATGGAGAAATAGAACATTTACTTCTCTGGAAGGTAGAGTGAGAATCTGATAGAGGAGGAAATGGAGCGATAAAATGACAACATTTTGTTTCTGTTTAACAGATTTATGTCAATAAGAATGGTAAATTACAAGTTCCCTCTCCTCGTAATTAAAACCCGCCTACACTGAAGTAACAATAATTATTTTTTAGCAACACAGGTGCAAAAAAAATTTGTTTTATGGCAAAAAGGATATGCACATACGCAAAAACTACATCACTTTTTATTTCTTCATATCAATACCTAATGGCCTCTATCATGCGGAGCCCCATACGGACACAGTTTGCTGCATTCTCCTCGTCAGCCACCGGTATCCCAGACACGCAGTAGTAACAGTCCCCAAGGATCTTGATACGCATACAGTTGCTCTTCTGTGGAGGAAATGTTCAATTGCAATAATTTCTGTAGTCATTATTTCATAATGAATAAATTGATTAATGGATGATAGAAATGTGTCCTTCACAAACCTCTAGGCAAGATAAAAATCCATGAAAATACAAAAGTTTTATATAAGATAAAAAGGAATAGTTAAAATTGTCCAACCAGTTAAATGTTTTATTATAGGAAAATTACATGTTAAACAAAATATCCTCAAAGTAATCAAATATTTTTCTTTCATTTGCAATATGAATATTTCATACATGAAGTTCAAACCCTACATAACTATATATTTCACCTTGGCAAGCTGGTCGAATCTACCGAACAGTTCATTCAACATCTTCACGAGTTCCGCTGCTGTACAGTCGGCCGCTAGTGGCGTGAAGTTGACGATATCTGCATACAAGATACTGGAAATAGATTGAATCTTACTATGAGACCATGTTAGCTGCAGGTGTTAAATGAAATGAATGCATAGAAAATGCTTAACTCTCAACAAATTGAAAAATTAGAAAAAAACATTAACTCATTAACTTTTTTGATTCTTCATTGCCCAAAATATTTTAAAGGCACCACTCGACCGCGTTTCGTCCGCCATTTTGAAACGTTAGCATTCCGAGAAAACAAATGTGCTGTATTATGCTTATTCATTAATAAAATGAAGAAATAACTACTTGACTGATATAAGAGGAGTATATTCACAAATAATTCATAATAAAAGTTACCAGTTACAACAACATGTTGTCGTAATAATGCATTTCCACGATCGTAGCTTCGAAGATTGGCTTCATTTCACGATGTTTTTAATTTTCGAGCGATACACTTTATTCTTTGGCAAATTGTTTAATCTTTAACAACTGCAATGCTAACCTTACAAACATAATTGAAATAAAGTGTGAAATTATCATGTAAAAATCATTTATAACTGTAAACAGGAAAGTCCTCCTGAATTTCGTTTCCACAAAAAATACCCCGCTCGAATGGTCCCTTTAAATACAGAGCCAGACAGGTTTGATTTATCACCAGCTTTGATACCTTTGCTCTAACTATGTGCAGCTAAGCCAATTGTAAACACCATAAATTGCACAACCCCTTTACCCCACCTATTTTGGTTTGGGGTTGAACATGTACAGTTGTGGCAGGGTGAGGGTGAAGGCAATCTTATCTGCTTCTGCTAGCAGGATATCACTTTGGTCAAATAGGTAGAGTGTTTGACTCACAACCTCAGAGGTCCTTAGTTCAAATCCTGCTTGATGCAAAACTTAGGATACTTCACAAAGATATTTACACATCTTTGTCCTAAGTCGGAGTTATTTTCAAAATATGATATTCATTGTTCACACTAAACATCCTCCTTTCTAGCATAGATATGAAGGGAAGCACTCATGAAATCCCCTTTTGAATATACAACACCTACCTGACATCGGTGTAGTGCTGTACATACAGGTCCTGGAAGGGCGAGGGTTTGGGTTAGAGTTACACCTTCACACCTACCTGACATCGGTGTAGTGCTGTACATACAGGTCCTGGAAGGGCGAGGGTTTGGGTTAGAGTTACACCTTCACACCTACCTGACATCGGTGTAGTGCTGTACATACAGGTCCTGGAAGGGCGAGGGTTTGGGTTAGAGTTACACCTTCACACCTACCTGACATCGGTGTAGTGCTGTACATACAGGTCCTGGAAGGGCGAGGGTTTGGGTTAGAGTTACACCTTCACACCTACCTGACATCTGTGTAGTGCTGTACATACAGGTCCTGGAAGGGCGAGGGTTTGGGTTAGAGTTACACCTTCACACCTACCTGACATCGGTGTAGTGCTGTACATACAGGTCCTGGAAGGGCGAGGGTTTGGGTTAGAGTTACACCTTCACACCTACCTGACATCGGTGTAGTGCTGTACATACAGGTCCTGGAAGGGCGAGGGTTTGGGTTAGAGTTACACCTTCACACCTACCTGACATCTGTGTAGTGCTGTACATACAGGTCCTGGAAGGGCGAGGGTTTGGGTTAGAGTTACACCTTCACACCTACCTGACATCGGTGTAGTGCTGTACATACAGGTCCTGGAAGGGCGAGGGTTTGGGTTAGAGTTACACCTTCACACCTACCTGACATCTGTGTAGTGCTGTACATACAGGTCCTGGAAGGGCGAGGGTTTGGGTTAGAGTTACACCTTCACACCTACCTGACATCGGTGTAGTGCTGTACATACAGGTCCTGGAAGGGCGAGGGTTTGGGAGTTTTGCTCATCATCTGTTGTTGTAGATCCTCCTTCATCTCCTTCACCAGGTTGCTCGGGATACAGCTGATCAGCAGCTCCTCCTGCAGGTTAGCAAAACAGTTAATAGTCATAGAGCATTGTAGCTGTGAAGTTGGACATTGTCAAGTGTTTGCTTTGACGATAGTGCTATGACAACGATAAGATGATGCTAAGACAATATTAAGATATTGCTCAAACGATGCTAAATAAAATAATGCTAAAACAATATTAGGAAAATGCTAGGACAATGCTAATATTATGCTCAAACAGTACTACATTTGATGATAGTTAGATAATACTAAAGACAATGGTAAACAATGCTAACATAATGTTCAATCAATGCCTAATAAACCAAAAAGAGAAAGACAATGCTCAGTCAATGCCCTGAAAATGCTACGGCAATGGTAAGACCAAGCTAAGTCAATGTTTAAACAATGCTGAACATAACACGAGTAAGACAATGCTAAGACAATGCTAAGACAATTGTATGACTATGCTAAGACAATGCTGAGACAATGTTAAGACAATGCTTAGACAATGCTATAACAATGCTATGACAATGCTAAGGCAATGCTAAGGCAATGCTAAGGCAATGCTAATTCAATGCTAAGGGACCCACCTGTTGTTTCTTCTCGCGCTCAAGTTTGATGCTTGCCTCCACGGAGTTGCGAGCGTCGAGGAAAGCCTTGCGGTGCGTGATGTCGGAGAGAGACTTGTGGTACAGCCCTACCAGGTTAGCACACAGCAACACCACCGCGTTGGACACCAGCTGAAGAGTTAGTTAATTAGTTAATTAATTAGTTAATAGTCAGTTAGTTGATGAAATATTCATTTACATAAAAACTGTGAAAAGTGTTGACTTTGTGCTTGTTTCTGCTCCAATACTGATATTTGATAACATCTCGAATTGATAATACTGATTGTGTATCATGCATTTAGATCAGCTGGAACACAGATAAAATGGATGAAACAGCTTGTGAAAAAAAATTTGACCTGAACTTGACTAAGTCCTTTTCTCTTCTTTTCTTGTTTTTGGCTTTACGTTTAGTGGAAATCTAATTATTGCAATTTTATACTCACAAACATGGAACTTACATGTGAAACAATACAAATGTCTTTTTCTGCCTGCTTTCAAATCTCACATAACATAGTTGATAACTCATGAAGCAATTATCATGGGAAAATGGTGTATGTGAGAGTTTTGGAAAAATTCTGGCTATCATTTCAAATTTCAAACAGATCGTTCTCATTGAGTTTATTTCAACTCAATAATTGATTGAATGTCTGACAGGAATTTCATTAGCAAAGGACAAATGTCATGTTTATTTGTCATGAATAAAAGAAAATTACCAACCTGCTGCGGCAGATTATCCGTCAACTTGTTGGACAGCAGGCCGGACAACAGCAACTCCAACACGAAGGACACGCCGCCCATAAGGAGCGACCATCTTTTAGGTAGCGGCAGCATCATGTAGCCCACCAGGGTCACGTAGAAGACGATAGGGACGTCATCAGCGGGGGTTCGTTGAGCGCTGAAGCTGAAGTAGAGTGCGGAGAGGACGATGGACGTGAGCCAGATGGACGCCGAGAGGGGCGTGGTGTGTTTCTGGAAGATGCGGCGCAGGCTGGTGAACACCACGAGGAACACGATCAGCAGCACCCCGCACCCCAGGATTGACACCTGCGCTGTTCTTGTGTAGCTCTGGGAAAATAGGGATCAAAACCATCTTGTCAGTTGATTGTTGAATATTGTCATTGTGGTTTCATTTAGAATCTCAGCCAAGTAACTTCTGGTATCAATTATCAGAGAAAGAACATTCATTAGGCATGACCTTCATCATGACAAGACACATACTCAAAAAGATTACATATTACAAGTCTTTGGCAAAACATTACACAATTTTGGTGAAACAGGAATAAAAAAAATCCTAATGGCCATATTTGTTGGATTTGAACCCAGCACCTCTGTGTTGAGAGTTACCGGTAGACACCCTACTGATTAGGCTGGAGAATATCCCTCCCCTTAAAGCCAATGGGAATGCTTTTGGTGTCACTCTGCAGCATACATCAAATCCATGAAGTGACTAGTCCTGGAGTCAAATGTTCGGGAGTTACAGCTATGACAGACATGTTTACATACCTATGAATAAGAACATAACAAGATTTCCAACATACTTTGTTGAGCTACGATACTTACTGTGTGTATAGATAAGACAATATGACAAATTGACTAAGTCCATGGGTCCAAGGTTTGGAAGTTGCAGCTATGACAGAATTATGCAAACCTATAAATAAGGACATAAGAAGACTTCCAACAGATCTTGTTGAGCTACAACACTTATTGTGTGTATAGATAAGACAATATAACAACAGACCTTGTTGAGCTCTCCGCGAGCCAGCTGGACGATGATCATGATGGCGGACACCAAGATGGCGACCCCGAGGTACATGAGGATGAGAGGCTGTTTGATCTGGATGCTGTAGTGATGGTACAGGTCCTCGAGGTCCATCTCCTTGAAGGACAGCTGGGGACATACAACACATTCGGTTATAGACAAGAACACAGGCATTAGTGTGTTTAATAGAGTTATTAAGACTATATGATAGCTAGGGGTAGGTGTAGGTCAAGATCCATCTCTTTGAAGGACGGCTGGGGACACACAAACACATAGGCAAAAGTGTGTTTAAGGTTATTAAAGATGCTATATCATACTTGCAATGTTTTTTAAAGTATTTTTAATGTATACGTTGTATTTTTAGAAACAAGCGACCAACCTTGAGGAAATCGGACCAAAATTCATCAAAAAGGAGACAATTTACCAAAAAATACCGAAACGGCAGTCGACATAAGGGCGAATCAAGTGTGGCCATTTCACAACTTCCTGTTTCTAAATGTACGCTTGAAAACCGTCTTTGTCGCGCTCTACTAGATTTTATATTCTATTTCTCCAAATTAGGTATTCGTTGTTGTCAAAGTTGATACCCATAGAACGCAATTACGGTAGTTGAGACACGGTGTACATCCTACAAGCATAATGATTACGTCACCGAAAGCGGGTTCGCAAAATGACATGCCCTTTCCAGGAGGGGTACTGTGCTTGAAGCGTCGAAATAAGTATGTTATTGTTGATTAAACAATCTAAATATGATATCAAAATTTCAACGAAAGATTTTTCTACAAAGTTATGTATTTCATTTCTCAATAGCTAAGTTTCATCCTGAACCGCTTGCAAGTATGATACAGCATCTTTAAGACTATATGATAACTAGGGGTAGGTGTAGGACCATCTCCTTGAAGGACAGCCTGGGACACACAAGAACAAAGGCATTAGTGTGTTGTAGAGAGTTATTAGGACTATATGATAACTAGGGGTAGGCGTAGGACCATCTCCTTGAAGGACAGCTGGGGACAGACAAACACATCGGGTTATCGGCATAAATGTGTTGTAGAGAGTTATTAAGACTATATGATAAATAGGGGTAGGCGTAGGACCATCTCCTTGAAGGACAGCTGGGGACAGACAAACACATCGGGTTATCGGCATAAATATGTTGTAGAGAGTTATGAAGACTATATATATGATAACTAGGGGTAGGTGTAGGTCCTCTAAATCCATCACCTTGAAGGACAGCCGGTGATAGATGTGTTGTAGAGGGTCATAAAAACTATCTGATATCAAAGTGTTTACATTATTGTGTACGTCCAGTGTTTGTGGATCCAGGAATTTGGAAAAAGGAACTTCAGCTATTGTGGGTATAGGGGTTTTCACAAAAGTATGTGTAAGTTATAGTCTTTTGATTCATTTTCAAAAAAATATTTTAACTTTTTGGTCCCTGCCCTTAAGCTTTGTAGTCCATATGAAGTATACACTTTCAAGCTAAAAATATTCTTTATATAAAACAATATAAACTGTATGTTTTGTTTATATTTGAATTTTATTCATGGGAATCGTTTATCAACATCTATGCCGTTTGTCATAAAAACTAACCCTAAATGACAAAGTCCAAACTGTTGCCCTGAATACAAAAACATATAAAATTCAAAAGAACTTGAAACCCTCAAAAGGCACATCAACATGATATGGAGAAGCTGTATACCAAATTTAGTGAAGATTGGTCAAGTAGTTTGCTCCGGAAACGATTGGGAACGCCAATGCTGACGCTGATGCCTACGCTGAGGGGAACTCGGCCAAAACCAATATTTGTCCCGACACTTCGTGAGGAGACAAAAATCATTATAGTCAATCTGCTTTAATGTTAGTTTTATCCTATTCTTCATGAAGCTTGGTGTTGCACATCTACGTTGGTATGTTGGTATAATTACTTTTTATCCCTGACTCCTTTGTTAGTGACAAAAAATGTTGCGGTCTTTCCATTTCAGAAATTTATTAGGCGCCTGTGTGAGAAACCGCAGTGTGATATTTATACGAAAATATTAAACTGTTGTAATATCACAATAAAAGAATGCCATCATCGTAGTGAGCGGTTGTCAAGTCACAATAAAGGTGTATTGCCACAATGGCTGCCGAGTCCAAGAAATGATTTTTTTAGCAAATTTTGCTTGAAAGTTAGGGCAAACAAAATACTTAATTTTTTTATTCAATATTATTTTTATGAAACTCATGAATGAATTGGTATCAAAATCGCTGCAGTATCAAATGGAAGGTTGTCTATTATCCTCTATAAATGTCTATCTGATACATCAACTTACTTCGTTCTTAATCTTCATGTAATGTGGGACCATTCTTCACAAACTCAGAACATTTGAAAGATGGAAGATCTTATTCAGTACTAGAGTCCTCAGCTTCATAACACGACTATGCTCTCTGAACTGAATCCAGACAATTGTGGCATCCCGTCAGGCCAAGTCTTTATGGACACACGTTGTAGGCATTATAAGATGAAGTAAGCTCATAAGTAGTGGGGTAAGTAATTAGTGGGCTTCTTATACCAGTCTCCATTCGGGGAGCTATATAACAATAAGGTCTGGCAATGGCAGAATCCACCTCTATGAGTTTAGTTGGAAATAAACATCATTGATATTCAATTGTAAAGAAAAGTCTCACGCCTCCCAGAACATGGGAGTTGCTGGATATCACACAAACAGAATTTGTTTCAACATCTCGTGTTCTTCTTTCATAACTATCCTAGATATTGTTTGTTTATCATCCTGACACTATGAGCAATACAATTAACCATTCAGAAGTGTTAGATATTCCATAATCTTAAGCAAAGATATTTCCAGTAAACAGAAATAGTGATTTTTCTTTGTATATAAAATAGAAAGAAAATAAAAACTAAAGAGCTATTCCGAGATCATATATGATATGTTTTGGAAAAAATGTCTTTTTATGAAACTGTTGATCATTTGACTTTACAAATCAAAGACAAACAGTCCACAATTACTTAATAATATCTTCCACTTATTCCTCCAATACTCATGGAATTCCTAGTGTCATACTAATGTCACTCCATGCATAGTGTCACAAGAAATGAAATTCCTAAAAACTCTCGACTGGTAATGATGAGCGAAGAATACAATTAGATGAGGTTTGTATTACCCGTCAGTCATTCTCAGAATTTGTGTTTTCATGGAAAGAAAGAAATTTCCAGAAGAGGAAACAGGTAATGAACTATTATACAGAATCCATTGCAGTATCACTAACACGGATCATTGATTTGAGTACCCAAGGACCAGTCTCAACTTGGACCCGATCGAGTACACAAACTCTTAAATGTACCGGTACCCAAGAAATTATGTTGTTCAGTCAAAGATTATTCACACATGTTTTCAATGAACATGGCCATAAACAGTATGTTTTGACATAAATATCTTGAAATGTTGATAATCTTACTTCAATAAGTCTAATAAGTAACAATGATTCCCCTTTTCAAGTCCCCAAGTCCAAGAAAGGACCAAGTCCAACTGGCCCCGCTTGGGCTCAAGTACACGAGTTTCTCTAAGATTGAACATTAAAGGGGCAGTAGCACGTTTTTTGATAATTTTATATTTCAAAATTTTCACTGATAATTTTATGTTAATGCTAAATGTATTATAATGACAGTGTCAAAAATTTCATTACACAAGCCAATCATCCATAGTCAGAGGACAAAGTATGAAGATTCACATAAAATCCATTGGCAGCCATTTTATGTGAACACCTTTAATTCATTTTGTGTGAGAAAAAGGAATTGCATGGTTAAACTTTACATTATATATTTGAATTATTACTGCTCCATTTGGTTTGAATACATTGTCTTTCAATTGGAACCATTAATTTTCATTTTCCTGACATCACCTTATATTTGACCTAAAAACGTGCTTCTGCTCCTTTAAAACACCCTTCTCAGGCATTTAAAATTGTCTTAGTAATATGTTAGTAAAAGCAAATCAATCATAGTTATCACTATGTCAGAAGAAAAATCTAAGAAATAATTTGTACATCACTTTAACTTTAGGCTTAGATTACTACACAGAGGGTATTTTATAACAGTGAAAATGAATAGTAATTGAATTATCTTCTTACCCAACACACATATAAGATATGCAAGATGCAACAAACAGAAGTACGACATACCTGTTGGTATCGATAGCGAATCATGAAGGACATCTTGTTCTTACCAACTCGGGAAGCCAAATGAAGATGTTAAAATCTTAGCATGACAGCTAAGGATAAATTGTTCGTTTTGATTGAAGATAAAAAAACACCATTTATTTTTCCTGAATTAAAAAGTTTTATAGAACTTACAAATATAGAACATCTCTTTTGTTATCAAATTCTTTCCATGAGTCTGGCACCTGACTATGTATACTGGATTATTGTCAGCTTTTTGTGGCATTACAGATCTATTTATTCTTCCAAATGGCGTCAGAAAAGGTTTTTTTATTGTCAGTAACCTCTTCAACCTTGAAAGTTTCAAAGTTATTATGTCACTTGTACAACTTAAATTGGGAAGTGTTTCCATGGCAACTAGAAGTAAGGAAAACAGCATTGACAATATGAACCTTCTGTTTGCAATTATTTCTGTATATGAGCATACTTCCTATATGTTTTGTTTTATAAGTGCTACATAAAAAGAAAAAAGTCCTTTTGAGAAGCCAACAACTCTTCAGATAGCATATTCACTTGAAAATGTTAGGAAAAAGATTGTCATGAAAATTTAAAAAATTATAAATTATAAGATATATGAAACCAGAAAGCCTGAAGGCCAGTAGGTGTAAATAGAGGATATTATATGAAAAGAATGGCCAAATATTTGTATTTCCCAAGCGGGAGCGTGGGATATACTGTTATTTACTTGAGTGTTGTAAACAAAGGCCTGAATATATTACTGGTATTCTGTTTATTACTCTAGTCCCTAAATTAGAAAAAATACTCAAAATCTATTACAGCATAGATGGACTAGCAACGTCATAGGCGAACCAAGACTTCAAAGCATTGTTTATAAAATGATGTCACAATGAAAAAGTGATATGTTGCCCGAGGGCGTTATATGAAAAATATGAACCTTGTTGTAGGTAATAACAATATTTCTCTCACTCATCACCTGTGTTTCTTGATGTAAGATATGAAATAAACTACCCCCCTATATCTGATTGTAGATTGTTGAATGCTACAGCAGTCTTTTTAAGGTTTTATCCTGTTAGAGAGGATGGGGACATGCTAATGGTATGAACTGATAAAAAGGGTTTCAAATACTTTAGTATCATAGTAGCATTTGCCATGGTTTATCAAGTTGAGGAATTCAGTTCCTGGACCAAAGGACCACTGAGAGTGTCTTGGTTACAAGCCTGTAGCCAAGAGGAAAAGCAGAGAGGACAATCAGTGCTTATTGAAGGACTGAAGACAAGAATACCCTCAGAGAGAAAGATGCTAGGCGCCTCAAATGACCAAGGTAACCTTAGTGCAATGCTAATGGATGGAATGAAGGTAAATTTTAGTGTCAAGTTTGTTGTGCAATGACTCCATGGTTTGAAAATGCTAATGGATGGAATGAAGATTAACATTAGTGTTAATGTCATTTATCATCCAAAAGTGGCTACCACAGTAGATATCGCTTTTCTGAGATCAAGCGATATCTACAAGCGATATCTACATTGTAGATATCGCTATAATCAAATCGTCATAATCCTATTACATCATCAGTTAAATGACATCACAAGGCTTTGGCATCATTTAGAACACAGATGACAATACTATGACGTCACAAAGTTCATGGCGTAACAATGCTATGACGTCATAATGCTGATGACGTCACAATGCAATGACCTCACTGTTCAAGAAGTCTAATGGCAGTTTTGTGTTCATATATCTTCATTCTTTGCTAATAACTGTTGAAAAATGATTTGGATGATAAATAAAATCTCACCCTCGTATCTTCTGATATCAAATATATCAACACTCGTTGATTAAAGTAAAAATATCCTCGGCAAGCCTCGGATATTTGTAACTTTAATCAACTCGTGTTGATATATTTGATATCAGAAGATACTTGGGTGAGATTCTCTATTTGTGCATTTCCATGGTCTGACAATGCTGTTACCTTTATATCCTTGAAGGGGAGATCATCGGAGGAAGACTTCCGGGCCCCGCCATCATCCTCCCCGCCCTTCATCAGCTGTGTTCGACTCCCGGCCACGGAGGTCAGACTGAACACGCTCTCACATGCCTTGGGACTCGTCACTTCCAGGGTCACCGCCATCTTGTCTTGTACTCTCTGGAAGTGGAGGAAGAATTGTCTTCATTCTCCATATCAGAGAGTGGATTTTGATTTACCTTTTGGGATGTCAACTGTAAATTGTTTTAAAATTTGAAAGGTTGGAGAAAACAACTGTATATTTTCTTGTTGAGGAGGAATATGTCCATGATTTGCAATATGTAATATAAGCAAGTGGAATTTGATTTACCCTTTGGGTGCCAAACTGTGATATTTGGCCTTTAAAAGTATTTAATAGGATGAGAAATAAGGACTTTGTATACATATTTTCTAGAGGTGGAGGAAAGTTTCCCTGAATCTCTGTATTGGAGGGTGGAGTTTTATAGATATGCTTATGTCTAATTTTCACTGTCACAGACACTTTAAGAAGGATACAGATTTGTTTTCCCCAAATGTAAAGATCTTTGAAGAAGATTATTTTGTTAAATATTTCTTTAAAAGTATTTGCACATAACTAGAAAGAAAAAATAATTGGAGAAAAATTCAAAAGTTTAATGATCGTGAAATTTAATTGTATTCAATAAAATAATTTACCGACCTGATATCAACATTCAGCTTCCATAATCTTTTACAATGTTCATTTTCCCCTGAAACAAAGGTTTAGAAGACATTCTTTAAATGTAAACCATGTGGACCTATGGTAATATCAAGGAATTTTATCATCAACTCCATCATTTTTCAGATGAATTTTGATAAAAAATATCTCTAAAATAGTTTTGGCTGAATTTCTGCCATTAGTTGCAATTGGTAAAATGGTGAAAAGGAAAAGAGTAAAGAACAAACATGAATCTTGTGAACAGCAAAATAAATATTCTTGTTGAAGGCACCATAACTCACGTACCTGATGACGAGTTCACACCTGTGCTTGTCCCCCTGAAGTGATGAAGATCCCTCTCTCACCTGGATACACCTCATCTTGTCTTTCATCCCGTTCCTAGAGTGGAGAAAAACTCATAAATAGCTTAAAGGGACAGTCCCATCAGGTATTTTTAATCAAGCCTACATGACAACATACACCTCATCTTGTCTTTCATCCAGTTCCTAGAGTGGAGAAAAACTCATAAATAGCTTAAAGGGACAGTCCTATCAGGTACTTTTAAATAAAGCCTACGTTACAACATATACCGTATCTTGTCGTTCATCCGCTTCCTAGAGTGGAGAAAAACACATAAATAGCTTAAAGGGACAGTCCTATCAGGTATTTTTAATCAAGCCTACATGACAACATATACCTCATCTGGTCGTTCATCCGCTTCCTATAACAGGGAAACACTTGAATATCTTGAAGGGACATTAAGTGTTTTAATGTTTCTGATACAAAATTTTATTCAAAATATCTTAACTGCGTATGAAATAAAGCCTTTATTACAACACATTTATAATAATAGAGTCATTGGTTTCTGTAGCTCGTCAGTCTTTTTATGTTTTATTGTTATGTAAATTGATTTTCTCCTAATTTCAATTTGATGTTCAATTTCCTTAAAATTTTAAAGTCATGAATTTTCGGTTATAAGCTGTTTGAAACAAAGATGAATCTACGGATTTAAATGATTTAGTTGGTTTATAAAAAGCAACAAGCCTTTATCAAAATACCATGCTAATAACATGTGGTAAAAAAGTATCTACTTGAGATTTCAGTATTCAAAAACTTATCCTTGGAAGAATCTTGATGACAAAAATCTTTCTTTGACCTTGATAATAATAAAACTTTCAAGGGCCAAAATGTTTACAGACAGGAAGCAAAAAAAAGCTAAATTTAATATAATGATTTATATTAATGACAATTTGGCTGAAATGTATACATATCTGACACAACATAGATACAGGAATGAATTAATATACAAAAATAAATGAATAAAAACTTTCACTTCTTTTTAGCAAGCATGGGGGGTAAGATTTGGCAAGCTTTGTCATTTTTGGGGATTTTGAGAAGCACATTTTTTCTAAATTAGTCAAAATCACGTTAAAAGACTTTTGGCCTAATAACCCATTTTCCTTCACAATGAGAAAGTGAATTATCTCATAGCAATTTGCTGCATGCAACATTTGTCAATTGACATGATATCCACAACCTATCATTATAAAGAAGGATTCAACATGCTTGAGTGTCACTCAAACAGCAGTTCTTTTAATATTTCACTATAGTACACTTTCAACACCTCCGACAAAAGCTTATCTTAAATGAAGTCTGCTGGCACTACTTTGTGGTAGTGGAGTCATGTTTATTTCATCATGTAAAAGTATAAAAACAATTCTGACATCTATATAATTGGAATATTCCTGTCAATATCCATAAAGCATTTCCTTAAAAGAGTGATAATTTTCATAAATTTTACAAGTTAAAATGTTAGTTCTGAAGATGTGGAAGAAAGTCATAATTATTTCTTCAAATTATTTTCATGGAACAGATTGGTTTCTGAATCGCAACATGAAATTTATTTAACAATGAGAGAGCAATACGATCAATAAATGTATATCATAACAAAGCATAGAATAACTCTCTCATGGTAGATAATATGTCAATAACATATATGTCAAGTATCAGTCATTCAACAAATTAAATGTATCTCAGATAATCATTTCAAACATAACTTTAGATTAAATAGGTAGAGTTGTAAAGAAACTTTGTAATATTTGTTATATATATCATTATATATTTTACATATAATTCTAGTGTGACGGACAAGTCATGTAATAATAAAAGTACAATCTTTTGATAACTCTTACCTACCAATAGAAAAAGCAAAGAATGATTCATCATAATTAAATTATAAATCATACGGC
This sequence comes from Steromphala cineraria, assembly GCA_916613615.1. Taxonomy (NCBI): domain Eukaryota; kingdom Metazoa; phylum Mollusca; class Gastropoda; order Trochida; family Trochidae; genus Steromphala; species Steromphala cineraria. Next base: position 13,948,257 of record OU744730.1, read on the forward strand.
AATATATTATATACTAAATAATGGAACCGAATCTGCAATGATACAAACCTCACAGAACATAAAATAAGAAAGTCTCCTTATGCTTATATCACATATCATCCGTCCTGAACATAACAAACATCACACACTATCCTCTAGATAAACTTGATAGATTCCCTCTCTAATCTGTCAGTAAACTCGTAAAGCCACTTAAGCTGTAGAGGGGGTTTTGATCTGGATTTATGAAGGATCAGAAGATTATTCCAGGGGATTAAGGGTATAATAACAGTTCAGACGTGTTTGTAATCCTGGGGTTACTCAACGATCAGAGGCAAATAACTGCAAGAGCCGACGCCCTCACTATGAAAAGGATTCTACAAATTGATAAAGCCATTGACCAATGAGAGTCAGAAAAGTCTGGTAAAGTCTGTAAAAAAAAAATGTGATGTCTGGCGCCACTTTGGAAATATTTCAGTAATAATAGAATAGAATAGGATAGCTCTATTTCGTGAATTCAAGGCCATCTGGTCCAATGTACATAGTTATACATAATGTGCATGCGGATACAGAGATTGTGTTAAGGTTCTTCTCCACGGATCTTAAAAACATTGAAAATATATTTGGCAACTGACATTTGAGTGACATAGTTTTTATCATTAAGGAGCATTTTAACACTGGTTAGATTCTTTAACTTAGATTTAATGATGGGTTGACAGTATTGACGTAGTTCATTTAAAATTGGACAGAAAAATATAATATGAACTTCATCTTCAATGACTTTACAGAGTGAGCACTTGGTTGTGAATCGTCATGTACAGAGTCTTTTCTTAATAGCTGGACACCAAACTTATTAATACCACTTCTTAACATTAGCAATGCTTTTTTGTATTTTGAATGATAACCACTACCAAGATAGGATTTCAAAGAAATATCACATTTAAGAGATAGATAAAAACATAATGAAGATTTGGTTTCTAATGCAGAGTGCCGATCTTGGATAGCAAAGTTCCAGCATGGTTGTCTGAATATCTTATCTTTTATGTGACAAACATTTACTCCTTAAAGGGGCAGTAGCACGTTTTTTGATAATTTTATATTTTAAATTGTTCACTAATAATTGTAAGTTAATGCTAAATGTATTATTTTGACAGTGTCAAAAATCTACTTACACAAGCCAATCATCCATAGTCAGAGGACAAAGTATGAAGATTCACATAAAATCCATTGGCGGCCATTTTGTGTGAACACCCTTAATTCATTTTTTGTAAGAAAAAGCAATCGCATGGCTATACTTTACGTTATATATTTGAATTATTACTGCTGCATTTAGTTTAAATACATTGTCTTTCAATTAAAACCATTAATTTTCATTTTCCTGACATCACCCTATATTCCCCCTAAAAACGTGCTACTGCTCCTTTAAGTGAGACAAACCTGGTGATGTACTTCTCTCCAATTCAAATCATGTTCATGTTAATAAAGTATATTTTAAGATAATTAATTCATAAGTGTTCCACTTTGTAGCTTCCTCAAAAACCAACATTGTTTAATCTAAGTTTCATAAGTTTCATAAGTATTCAACTTCCTAACTTCCTTTAAAACTTATAAATACCTTAAGTAATATTACATTTCGCCGAATCTCAGGCTTTGAAATGAAATGAGTGTGTATTGTTCAAAACAATTATCACAACAATAAATTTGATTTATTCATGAAAGGCGTTTTTATGTAAAAGCAATTCATGCCAAGCCCAACCTTAGATTTCTAGCCTAGGAAACAATTTGCAGCAGTAGAGGTCTCTTTAAAGCTTGACAATGATGTGGTGGACCACAAAGTCAGCTGATTTCCCTATAATAGCCAGACTCATAACTGTCATTATAAAATCACACCAGAGAACACATGCTGTTTCCCAAAGTCTGAGTTGATATAAAACCTTCACGGTTGGAATTTATGTCTTTGATTTATGATCAAAGAACTTGAGTACCTGCCAGGACTGAATAAGACCAAATAAAATACTGATTCCAGGTCTAAATTCCAGGTATTATATTATTATTCTGATAATCATTGTTTTATCATTGTTGGATATTTATTAGGTGCATATCTCCATACAACCGAGTATGTTGAAGGCGCTACCAAATTATATAAATGTGGTTTAACCCAAGCTTACATTCGTCACTAGAACGTCACCACCAACACAACTCTTTACCAGGTACCCATTTCCTGCTGGGTGAACAGAGGCATTTGAATAAAGTCTCAATGTGGGGGAAATCAACCCTTCAAACTCTCTGTTTATATTCCATATTACATTAAATAATTTCTGCTTGCATTCATCCTACATCCCCCCTCCCAAAAATAAAATGGAAATGGAAAGTTTGGCCCCCTCTTTCTGATTGAAGGTACAGACCTGGTCATATGTATAATAATGTGCATACTTATATTGCGCCTTTTACACGTCCTAACACATGCTCAAAGCGCTACATTATTATTTAGGAGTGTACTTTCACAGCTGCTACTAAACGCTAATCATGACCACGTAGGTCCGTACATCCAGTTTTCAGGTACCCTTTTTAACAGCTGGGGGGACTGAGTGGTGGAATGTGGATGAAGTGTCTTGCCCAGGGACATTACACAGGATGAGACCCAAGTCACAAAGTTTTGGTGTCTCCACCGAGATTCGAACCCGGGTCTCTGGCGTCAGAGGTCAGCATGCTAACCACTACACCACTGTGCAGCACATTATATATCTGGCATTCTGGTATAGGCAAGTTAGATAAAATCCATTTCCCTCACTCAAATGAAGGTGTTTGCACTTAATTACAGATCATAAGACTAAGAACTAAGATGTCCTACCCTCTCCAGAATACATATCTTGCATACAGTCATGAAAAATTGGAATATTTGAACAAATAGAATGTGCATCAATATGTATACAGTCAGTCTTGATCAATATCATATAATAAGTTTCAATTATTTTAACATTTCAACCATAAAGCGATACTACTGTCAATAAAAATAAATTGGTTTTGACAAGAAATGATGAAAGAGGCCTCCTTTATCCACATCAATCAGAATGGAAAGAAACTAACCTCTTGTTTCCGATGTAATGTAAAACAATGAGGAAGTCGTGTAGGCAAAACGCTTCCAGTAGCATTAGATCAAGATGATTCAAGTGCTCGCACAGCTTTGTGGATTCAAACTAACACCTGAGACCCACCTTAACGATCTAAACAGATCCCACTTACCTGTTACCTATTTGTCATCTATCCTGTAGAGTTGGTTGCATGTTGATGTAAATAAAGTGATCTAATCCTTAATGATTAAAAGTTTTTTTTGTTTAATTAGCCATCAGCAAAGAAAACATCTGATGTCAACCTCAAAGGAACAATGGCATGTTTTTGGGTAAATAAAAAGGCTTGAAAATATAATATTTTACAAAGTTTTTCATTAAAAGGAGCCTTTCTTAAAGAAAAAAAACAGTGATTGAAATGATTTAAAGGTTTTCACATTACATGCTGGTCAGAAAATCAGTGTAAAACCTTCTCTACAACTACTGATAATCACATTTTGAAAAAATTCAAAATTCATTTATACCCATATTACTTGAGTTTGGAATTTTTCAGACTGTCTGTCTTTGATACCAAATTGTCTTTATCCTTCAAACTACACATTGTCAAATTTATTGTTTAATTGGCAATCAGCAAAGAAAACATCTGATGTCAACCTCAAAGAAACAATGGCATGTTTTTGGGTAAACAAAATGGCTTAAAAATATAATATTTTACAAAGTTTTTCATTAAAAGGAGCCTTTCTTAAACGAACAAACAGTGATTAAATTGATTTAAAGGTTTTCACACTAACATGCTGGTCAGGAAATCAGTGTAAAACATTCTTTAGAAGTACTGATAATCACATTTTGGAGAAAGTCATAAATTAATTTATACCCATATTACTTGAGTTTGGAATTTTTCAGACTGTCTGTCTTTGATACCAAATTTTCTTTATCCTTTAGTATACATTGCCAAATTTATTGTTTATTCAAGAAACTTGAGCATTTTTTTCTTAAATGATTTATTCAATTTTGAAAAGAAGATCCTCACTCTAAAAATTGGATGCAACAATGAAGGTAAGGAATTACTAGAGCAAAATCTGGCTGAGCATCAATTTTCCAACTCACCTGACATAAAATATTCACTGTTGATTGGCAGTCCTAAAATAAATCCCCACTAACCTTGAGAGTAACTCAATGAATATTTATATAGGGAGGTTCTGTGTGTGGAAACAGACCATCGATTAGTGGTAAAACAACAGGCACTTGTTAATGGTTCTATCAAATCTGGGTACTTAATAAGAGTCACTTTACTAGACAATAGTGGGTTCTTACTGAAATGATTATATTGAAATTAGCTTTTAAGAAAGTTTGAATAATTAGATAACCTTTTGAATTTAAAACTTTTAAATCACCTTAGCCATGGTATTTGTACAAGTGGGTCATTGGTCATATATAAGTCCTCCAAGTTAAACCAAATTTGGGGATCTCACTGTTTGGGTTAAATTTTTTGTCTGTCTTGTTCAATTTAACATTTAAGAGAATTTTTAATCACTTTTTTATTTCATATTTATTAACATATTTGAGATGAATACACTCCAAATAAAAGTTTTTATAGCTATGACCAAGCCCAAACAACACTGCAAGAGCACCATACACTTTGTGTTAAAGCAAAATTTCCAAACATACCAGTAAAGATCCATAGATGTAAAATGTAAAATATTAAAAGAATATTGTATTTAAAAAATCATGTTGATATTTCTTTGCATTTGAATTGAATGAACTCCCAATGCATAAATATTGTTGAAAATGACCAAGCCCAAAATATTACTGCACATTTGTGTCAAGGCAATGATTCCAAACATACCAGAATAGACTCCTAATGACAGAAGCTGTTCCCCAAGGCTCTCCAAGAATACATGACATATTTATATCATGACACACATGTCACTCCGTGTTCATCTCTCACTCCCAACTCCCTGGGGAGAATACACGATGCCCGTCAGCTCCTAGATCAGCATCGATGTCACAAATCACTATTGATGGAGCGGTGCAAAGCTCTGAGAAATCATCATTGTACTTTATAGATGTTGTGATATTTATTTTGAATGCTTAAATGCTGTTATCAAACAGTATACTGACTGTTGCTGAAAATTATTATTTTTAGTTTCATTCATTCAGTATAGTGACATCAAAATAGGAACTAAAATGAATAAATATGAGATGGTTGAAATTATAATTTATGTAAAAAATTGGACAATGATGGATTGGTCGCTAATTTTTGGGAAAAAATACAGTGAATACAACTTAAAATGCTTTCTAAAATATTGAACTTCAATACACTTTGAATACAGATCTTTGAAATCGTAACTTTTGAATATAATGATAGGCATTATTGCTATCCAACACAAGCTGCCTTTTAGCATTTTAGTTAAGATGAAAATTGTAAATTGGGTTGATTTAAACTTAAATCAGTACATAAATTATTTCTCCATGTATTCTTCGTGAAAGACATTCTGTACCATTTTAAAGCGGCAGTGGCACGTTTTAGGGGGAATATAAGGTGATGTCAGGAAAATAAAAATAAATGGTTCCAATTGAAAGACAATGTATTTGAACTAAATGAAGCAGTAATAATTCAAATATATAACGTAAAGTTTAGCCATGCGATTCCTTTTTGTTACACAAAATGAATTAAAGGTGTTCACAAAATATGGCCGCCAATGGATTTTAAGTGATTCCTCATACTTTGTCCTCTGACTATGGGTGATTGGCTTGTGTAATGAGATTGTTGACACTGTCAACATAATACATTTAGCATTAACTTACAATTATAAGTGAAATATTTAAAATATAAAATTATCAAAAACGTGCTACTGCCCCTTTAAGAGCACTTTCTGGTAACATGCATTCCATTAGTAGCATGAACATCGTCCTGTATCTGTGTTGTCCCCTGTGAACTATCACCTGAAGCAGTGGATGCTAGTAATGAACTCTATTTATCTGTATCAACTCCTACCCACAGGCTTTATGCTTCCATCAGAAACCTTATAGTCCAGAAAATATTGATCAAATAATAAATACGTTGTTATTATAGTTTTCAGAAAGCAAGAGTTTAACTTAGTGCCATGCAACTGTCTTCAGGGGAAGTGGGTTTTTTTTATTAAATTTTTCCAAATTACTCTTTGTTAAAGCCACATTTATAATTTTTTTAGTTGTATCTAAAAACTCAATCTGATAATGTGTACTTGTTGAAGAAACTATCATGTATCAAGCAAAAAACACTGGCAGCCATTTTTGTGTGAAGTCACCTGAAGAAGGGGCCAGAAATGACGTGAGAAATCAATAAAGGAGGTTAATTGTTATCCATCACATTTGTCATAACACCAACTTCTAAATGCCTTTGAAGAATTTCACCTTCTATTTCATCATTTGAATATGATACATTCGTTTTTAAAACTTCACTCATGATGTAAAAACATTGTGTTTTTTTTAGATCATTAGTTCTTACCTACTTAATTGTTCTACTTCCAACCTTCAGAACAGAGCTCACTATACCTGTTCTAAAATAAACTGTTTCTCCGGGCACAAATCCCAATTAGCAACATTCACATAGTCCTAATTTACGAGGGCCAGATTCATGCCCCGGAGGATGGTCGTCATTTGATACAATATTTTGTACATATTACGGTACTTCTGGCAGAATTTTATAGCTATGTTAACTACAGTCCAATTACTATGACTTATTTGGATATCAGGCTTCATATTCAATTTTAGGGTGTGGTTAATGTGGTTTCCCCTTAGTAGGAGCTACAGGGTCACAGTTGTACAATTCAGAATCCCCATTACCATAGGAATCTCTACACAACATTTCATCATTCTATGCCTTTTGCTTTTCAGGCCATTGCCCCTATATTGCGACAAAAAAGTTTTGCAGAAGTCTGGGGAAGAAGTAAAAAATGCTCAAAGTTCATGGATGGACGGACAGAAGGACATGCCACGCAAAAAGCTCATTGGGCCAACAAATTTACCCGAGTCTAGGTGCCCGAAATGTTTATATTCAACCAAGAGGCCATGTAACCATTGTTAATATTCACGCATAAAACAACAAGTTCAGTATATGTAACATCAATGTTTTCAAATGGTCATGTTAATCATCCCACTTAACATTTCACAAACATTTTTAAACAACTTAAATGAGTAACCTTCACTTTTAGAGTCATCCAGTCCAAGATAGGACTCGAGCCAATGGAAGGTCTGGACTGTATTTGAGCTCCAGAATTCCTGTGGCAATATGATATGATGTTAAAAGTGACACAGAGTATCTTTCTTAAAGGAATATTCCAGTACGATTTCAACTTAATTCTAGCAAAAGTTTGAGTTATAAAAGACATTCTCACAAATTATTAAATTTTTCTGTCAACGAGATAAGTATTTACAGAATTTTAAACCTTCGTCTTTGAGCGATGACGGTGGTCGCCATTTTATTTGAAAATGTGACGTCATCGACACACCACAAGAAATCGATGCAAGGAGCTTACATTATAAACTCCGTACATCTTTGTGCAGTGGAGTTTCCATGTTTTGACTAGAACTGCTGAATGTGTGCGCTGCGCACTTTGTTAACGTAAAACATTGTTGTGCTTACAGAACGACCCAGTCGTCGAACAGATTATTTAACAAGCAACTACGACTAATATACGGTTTTGTCTAGAATTATTAACGATATGAATTATCTAAAAGAACACAGAAAATAAATAAATAAATGTTTTAAATCGAGCAAGAGTATAATATCTTGTTGTGTTCTTTGCATTTTTTTCTGATTAAAACGTGGTACAATTTTAATGTTTACCTGAAATATGTTGCCGTACTGTATAAATACTCCTTCTTTTATCTAAAATTAACACTTTTAAAGTAGAAAACGTTGATTGAAATTTGATACATCAAACGTGCATGTCAATGATTTACCTGTTATATACATATTATCAATCACTAAGACTTTTGCATAGCATTTTTATATCTTTCCGAAAATGATATTAATAACATTTTATTTTCTCAAGAATTACTACGATAGGATTTTTCAAAATCTGGTACTCTTTCACATTCAATCTCTGGATTTTTAAAAAGCCTCTATAGTCAGTTTGAAAAGGGAAAAAATAATTCAATAAACGTGTTAGAATAATTGTTTTTAATATATATACAAGGAAATATTCAATGTAAAGCATGCATAAATTACGTAAATATAGTATTTTGTTAAAAAAAATGAAGAGTTTAAGAGACATATGTTGTGATAATTTGTGCATTGTTTTAATTAAAATCACATCCTTCTGTTAAATAAAAAAAAAAAGTTAAATAGATAAATTATTTTATTTAACAAATATGGAATTTTCAGCTTCATCAACTAAAAGCAACTAAAAGAGAAAAAACACTCGATGATATAAAGAAATTTTGTGAGTATAATATTATTTTTTATTCCTTGCTGATGAGTTGATAGATCTTTAATATTATTAAAAACACAATTCCTTGCTGGTAGTTTTAGTATACTAATGGTATCTCATAATTCCATTTTAATTTCTTTACGTATTGTTTAGCTGAAATACCGTTGGAAAATAATCAACATGGTATGTGAACATAACAAGAATCGTAACAATATCATATGCTGTGCGCCTAAGTGATTCGTAATCAAAATTGGTTTCGTACGGGCGACAACTAAATAAATAGAAAAATATTTTAGTCCTCAAACAAGCCAAGATTTATATGATAAAAACGTGAATTCCATGTCAACATAGAAAATGCCATCTTTCAAATTAATCAATCGTGTTTTGATTGATATAAACAATTTCCTTTTGATTACGAAACCATATCACCATCATCGCGGATTGGCTTTTTAGGACTCGCTTCGACAAGATCACATTAGAAGGTTTATTTTTTTAGTGATATAATTGATAAAAAATTATTCTAAGTTACGTTTCTATTTTTTTTACAAATGCACTTATTTCAGCAAAGTCATTTAACACTTTATTTCAACCTAATGAGGATGTCTCAAGCTTATAAAAATTCTAAAAAATGTCAGTGAGTGTCAGTGTTCAAACCTTGTGACGTCCGCACATGGGAGATCTTTTGAATCTGTACTGCAGTTTTGAAGCAGTCTGCTGGTCAGAAATATTTATTTATTGCTTTGGGCATCATAGAAGTAGAATATTCTGGATTCAGCACGTCTCTACTGAAGTCGTGACGGTTGTTACAGTCTCATGTTAGACGGGTCGTCACCGCCCACCATTGAATCTAATGGCGTATCCTAATTTCGTGGTGTGTCGCTGACGTCATATTCCCTGTGTTTCTCGCTCTCGTTTACCGTTCGAGATAGCAATATGGCGCCCCCATCGATGCCAGTAAACTTGATTTTTCCCAACTTTGAATTTTTATTGCAGATTTGGTGATTTAGCTAAAAATTATTAGCCAAAGTTGAAGGATTTATCCATAAACATTGTTTTAAAAGGCTCTTTTTCATTTTTCATTGGAATATTCCTTTAACATTTTATTTAGTTTTGATAAGTTAAAAAATATCTAATATGCTGATTGAAGTTCATATCTCATCACTGGACTTGCAAATATATCCATTTATGCATAATATCTCTAAAATGCTTGATTTTTGGAAAAATCAAGAAAACATCTCACATACGTTTGATATTCGAAATAACGCATCCAATTAATCTACCTATAAGTTACAATACCTAACAAACACTATCGAATCAAATATATCTGTCAGCTTATGACAGGGTTTCAAAATTACGTTTGGCAAATTTGCGAGCGCCACTCGAGCCACATTATCCGGTTTTCGATCAAAATCCTGACTTTAAATGGCTGATTTTCGCTCTAATGTACTGATGACCTTTAACTTGTTATTTTCAGTAACAGTTAGTGGTTCCCAATGTAATAACATCGATTTCAAAATTTGACATATGTGATCCTGTCAACATACTCTGTGTCTCTTTAAAGGGAGACTGGACGGGACGGGCTCTTTGACTTTGTTATTGTTTTGCAGTTGCATGCTGGGAAAATTTTCGACTGGTTATACGACTACAATGCGCTGGAATTAAACGCTCTTCTGCTCAACGGATCATGGAATACTATAGGGAATAAACGCATATTTACCACTGGGTTTGAAACCAGCGGTAATAAATACCTGTTTCAAGAAAGAAGCTGTATTAATTCACAGTGTAACAAATGATTTGGGTCAGAATCTTATGGGATAATTTTATTTCATTTTTTATTACTCATTTTCATAAAGATAAGATAAAGTTCTAAACGAAAAGTTTTCGGGGTAGGATTTATTATTCAGAGACAGAGACCATTGCAAAATTGGGAAGAAAGAGTTAAAATGCTTTCAATGAAACAATGGTAAAATAAACAGAGTACCAGGTTAATTTACAGTGGTACTTGGTACAATATAAAACATGTTCAGTGAAAGAAAACAAGGAACCTGCTTAGTTTTCAAGAGAGTTTGCGAGTGCCTCCAGCAGGGCTAATAACAAACCTGCTCAGATGATCCATGTACGGTATATAATCTATGTTAATAATGTATAATCTTACAGTTTGGGAGTGTGTCCGGAGGAAAAGCTTTCATTCCTTAAAATTTTCATTAGTCATATTTAATGTTCTACAACTTCATTGGTTCATTAAACTAGACATTGTGCCGGAGAAAGAAATAACGTTTTCATTGGTCAGATTTAATGTTCTACAACTTCATTGGTTCATTAAACTAGACATTGTGCCCGAGAAAGAAATAACATTTAATTACACAATAATTAGCGGTGATTGTGTAGGCTATATTTCTTGTCCACTAAGTCAGACACGACGGCGCCATCAAGCAATGGCCCGGCAGTTATATGACCTGTTACAACACATGACTAGACTCACTGGACGTCCATAAACTGACACCTCACACCTGTTATCTGTAACATCCGACTTTTTGATACACAACTTCAAATGGCAGATTCCTCGTCGTCTTCAAGGCACTTTTTAACGTGTATTAGATGTAACTGCAGACTGTTAAATTTATAACTTCTTTGAGAGGCATTTTAGAAATTGGAATGACAAAGACGGTGTCATCGATATATTCCTCTGCATTATTATTAAATTTACCATACAAATCTAAAACGATGTTATTTAACAACGAAAAAATATATATTTTTGTTCATATTTTGTTATATGATTGTTAAATCACAAACCTATTCATACTTAGAACGAAGTTATCATATTTATAGAATGAAAAAATAATATCGCATCTAAATATCTGATTATCCTGCCTCAACATTGATCGGGGGAAAAATCACAGTCCTTCATTCACCTAAACTACCTAAAACAATTGACTAAAAGCTCTGTCATGAAAGCATTCTTGTATTTCTTTATATACTGCCTTTTCTTGTGATATCACCATCCATCATCTGTAAAATAACTGTTGTATCACGGAGTGCTATCAACATTTAAACCACTAAAAGCTCAGAGAAAATTCATCCTTTCGGACAATGAAATGAAGAAAGAGGACAAATGCTTGGTAGTAATGGTGCAACAAAAGTATCTAATTTATTTAATCCTGATATCCAAAATAAAGATATACATAACACGGTTTCAAAAATACAAATTACGGACAACTGTGATATTCAATATTTATTAAATTATAAAATGATAAATATTGTTAACAAAGACAACATAAGATAAGTCATATCATGTGGCCTATCATCAGTCAACTTAATTTCAACACACAGAACTTATTTGAAATACCAAACATTTCAATAAGCATTACTATCATAAAATATTGTGATTTTTCCCTAGGCAAATTCGTGACTTTTTTTCCGTTTACAGTGTCAGATGCGGTCACGGGGTCACGGATTTCAAAACGATGTACACTATTTTCAACAAATCATACAAGATAGAAATCCTTCTTCTATTTGAAAGGGTTTGTTAAAAGCAATACAAATATGAAATAATAATAATGATATATATGATAACAAGAAAAGCCTTTAAAAAGGCATGCTTGGTGCCACATAGGCAGATGAAGGAGATTGTGATTTGTCGAACAATTCGGGGGATAAGTGAAATATACAACTCTGGATAACAGCACTAATATTAACACAAGTATTACTCAAAGTTAACTTCACAAAATTAATTTCTATCAACACAAATTGCTGAAAGTTATGAATATTTTTTACATTCATCAATGATTGTTGGTATATTTCATATCAAAATACACGAGGGTGACAATCTATTTATCATCCAAATTCACTCTTTTTGACATCTCAGAGAAAAAATGTAAATCTCTGAACACAACAACACTAGATTTTCAAAACAGTGATGTCATTGCATAGTGAGGTCACTATGTTTATGATGTTGTGGCATTGTGATGTAGTTACTTGAAGTAAAAGCACTGTGTTGCCATGTAGCGTTGACAATGACAGGAAATTGTGCAAAACGTACTGCCAAAACGATATCTCCTTGTCATGCTGATTAATTATTAACAGTAGTATAACAGATAATAAAGAAAATACTTTCCGATGATCTGACGGGATTTCAACCCAGGTCCGCTGAGCTAACGTTTGGAACCAGTGATGTAGGTCATATTCTAAATATAGCACGAGTCAATTTCAGTACTCTGATAATAAATACATGTTTTCAAGGTAAACATTTAGTGACATCGTTAAGTATGACTTGTCTCGTGGTCGTAAGTGATCTACCTATTAGTAAACATAAGTCTTATTTCGATGTCACCATCGTACTTACACAAACATTACTTTTAATTCGCCAGACGAGCCAAGCGTGAAATTAAATCGCGTGGGTTATAAAAAAGTGGATTCTACGATTATTGAATGCGAAATAATTAATGCTTTATCTGGAACAAATGCAGACTCTTCTTCAAATGAAGATGTTTTTGATTGAGTCTGTTAACATTTATCAGCATCTTTAATAGAAAACATTGTTTCTCTTTTAATATAACATTTAAAGCGAAATCATATTCCACAGTTTAATGTGCCGGCCAAATATCCCACATAGTGACGTAATGCATTTTTAGCTACAGCTCTGTTCATTGGTCTTTTGATTTGGATACAACACATGTGATTGGCGCGGCTTCCCTTTGAAAATATCAAGGGTAATATAGAGAGAATTCAGAAAAGTTTCAGAAAAATTAAAAGCATAATAAATATGAAAATGCAATAACATAAAAAGTTTCATTCTCTATGTTTATCCTCTTTGTAATAAATCATTTTATTAAAATGTAGCCCAACTGGCTATTGAGAATAAAGCTGAGTGTGTTACAACGAATCTTATTTTTTATCTGTGCGATCACACTAAGGTTACGAAACCTGAGATTACGAAATCCTCTACAGCTGCCGGGCGGTGCCCAGTTCGTGTCACTTGACCGCATTACGCAACTTAAAAAAAGTTCATCGAACTCTCATTACCTTGGCTCATTAGTGTTGTTAGGCCTGAGGAAAGTCGCCCTTTAAGTCTTCTATTCTGCTGTACCTGCTCAAAGTTCTATCAAGGACCAGCAAATATAAACAGATTACAAGCTTCTAAGGCCGGTTACTGTATTCTCTAAATGGACTGAGAATGTATCTCGATATTGAGCTGGTAGAAGCATCTATGAACAACTACATGTATAAACTGAATTGTATCAATTGTATCAATCCATGCTTCACAGAAAGGAAGGTGCAATATGGATTCTGTTTTTCTACAATTGATTTATGCCAAAATGCATGCCTACAAATATATATATCTAAATTATTTTTATTTTTTCAAAACAAGTTTTATACCTTTGAAGTAAATACAACAGAAAACAAAAATGGATAACATCCTGCCTCTCTTGGTAAAAGGTTTCAAAAGTTATTTGAAAATTTTAATTTCCCCATCAAAAATCATTTACATATACTTTTAGAAAAATGAAATATTATTTTTATAATTTGATATCAAAACATGCAAAAAATAAACTTACCAGAGACAACATTTCATTTTTCAAAACAAGTTTTATACCTTTGAAGTAAATACAACAGAAAACAAAAATGGATAACATCCTGCCTCTCTTGATAAAAGGTTTTAAATGTTATTTGAAAAGTTTAATTTCCCCATCAAAAATCATTTACATATACTTTTAGAAAAATGAAATATTATTTTTATAATTTAATATCAAAACATGCAAAAAATAAACTTACCAGAGACAATATTGCATCAAATGAAATCCATCCCTCAAGCAAATCCCTCTACAACCACATGACCACAATTCTACACATCCAACCACAACTCACAATTGTGTGTATAACACTGTAATCTCGTTGTCAAAATCATGAATAATTGCAGAAGGGGTCTCCATTTAATTAAATTAATAATGTATAACCCAATCCTGCTATCGGTCTGCCGATTGACTTGTGTATGGATGAGAGAAGTCATGAAATTACCCAACATCTCGTGACATGCATGAAGATGAAGCTGTCGTACCTATTGTAGGTCAAGGGTCAAATCTGGGCATCCAAGAGGATTTGTTTGTTATCCTCACTAACCTGTTGTCTGTATGCAGGTAAATTAATCAAACATTTAATATTCAAATTTGAGTTTTTTATTTTATTGTTCGTTTTCAATTGATTTTGAGTTTTTTTAAGATGCACATACAAACCAAATGAAGATATTTCTAGCTTCTGTAGTTGTTATTTACATGTTTTCATTTACATGTATAATCACCTCATACGATAACTAAATCAGGCAATAATATTCATATTTCATCCAGAAAGTTCAGATTTATTCTTGAAAGTAATCAGTTACTGATTGAAGACATAAACCAAACAAACAAGCTAAAATAGACAAACCTTTTATAGAATGATCTCAATATTCACAGGGTGCATGAAGTTCATGATTTTTCATAACACATCAACTTAGAAAATAAGCTATAAATTGTCACACTGATTTCACAGTGATCTTGATATTCAAATTAAGCCATTAATGGACACCCCAATTTTACAATAATCTCAATATTCATGAAGTCGCCACATCAAGCTCCATAAAATGATAATTGGTTCTTGCACTGAATAAACTTTCCATGTAATCATCACATAAACCATAAACTCCTCATTAATAGAAATAATGGTCATCCAATCAAAGATATTCAAACTGTAAAATGAGCCTCAAATTTTCTGCTTCGTATTCTATAAATGTGTTGCTTGTTGTTTCTATGGTTACAATTCTCTTGCTTGTTAGCATAGGTATATTCACCTGAGAGAGGCTTTATGGTTTTGAATTTGTTGGAAATCCAACTGGTTAAGGTGAGGAATTCTTTTCCGTTAAAAATCGTTTTAATAGTTTTTAAGAAAGCCTAATAATTTATATTTGATAACAAATTTAAACATACCTTAAAAGAATTGTTTTAAATTTTACATTAAAGGGTACCACAAAATATTTACCATAAAAGTTGATTTTGAATTATAGGATATCTAACGAGCTTCCCCTTTCATATCAAGTTTATGTCCCTAGTGAAATAATTTTGCTTTGTCACGAGCCTTGGCGAGTGACAAAACAAAATTATTTCACGAGGGACATAAACTTGATATGAAAGGGGAACGAGTTATGTATCCTATTTATTACCAACTTGCATTTCAGACGATTTATTGCTTTTTTAAATAACTTTTTATTATGCCTATAAAGAGACGAAACGGCGGATGAATATCAAACCACGTCACAGCCTAAAATATTATACTATTACGACGTCAAATATTCACATTTCTAAATTCTACCCTACGTTAATTCATAGTGTCTGGTGAAATGTAAGTAATAAGCACTTTAGTCATGAACGAAGCGTACGTAAAAATAAAATCTCACTGCGCGAGAACAGTCAGAGTTATCTTTCTTTGATCAACGGCATGTCATGACGGCCGCCATTTGCCTGTATCTTTTCGTCAAATTGTGTAAACAACCGCCTTCAAAGTAAGTTTAAGATGCTTATCATTGTTCAAACGCGTTTTGTTTTGAAGGAATGTTGTCTAAAGAATATTCAGTTGTCGTTATATTCTATAGATAACAAGCAATGTCTGTCTGTGTCATTTTGGAGCGACATGGATCAAATTAATGAAATTCGGTGATCAAATATTGTGCTGAATTTAAACCCTTTTGTGTTTATATGAGCCTTGAGATATCAGTAAGATGTTTTATTGTAATTCTTTTGGGAGTCCTCCGATTTATTCCTTAACAATTCGGTAAGGACGATTAAAAAAATAAACTGAAAGTTTGAAGAATGACTCCGACTCACTCAGTTCCATTCGAATTTGTGAATGAAAACACGTTCGTTTTATGAATGAATAAAGTAGTCCGGACAATGTCAAAGTTCACTGCAAGCCAATCAAATCACTTTGAGGTGTTATGACCCATATGTGTCATAACAAATTGTTATGAAACCCCTTTACGAAGTACCACGTGGGTAATAATAAATATTATCCAATATGTGAACTGTTATTTGATTGTGATGTCAAGTTATGAAAATATCAGTCAGTCGATACTTGCGCTTCAGGTGTAGGTTAAAGAGAAAAAAAGTGTACATGATCTGGCTTCATGGTTTTGAATTAATAAAAAAAACAAAAAAACAAAATTTTTAAGGAGAGGAAATAAACTAATATTTAAAGAGAGGAAATAAACTAATATTTAAAGAGAGGAAATCCTGGGAAAGGAGGGATGGGTGGGGGAGTAACAGTGGCCTTGAAACTAATTGAAATTAAAAAATGGTGCTAATGGACGTTTTAAACTATATCTCCTAGGAGACATGCTTGATCTAACACAAGGACTATCTCTTGTAGGGCAGCGGTGAATGAACTCCTTAAAGGGGCAGTTGCACGTTTTTGGAGGGAATATAAGGTGATGTCAGGAAAATGAAAATTATTGGTTCCAATTGAAAGACAATGTTTTTAAACTAAATGGAGCAGTAATAATCCAAATATATACTGTAAAATTTAGCCATGCGATTCCGTTTTCTTGCAGAAAATGAATTAAAGGTGTTCACAAAAAATGGCCGCCAACTGATTTTATGTGAATCTTCATACTTTCCCCCCTGATTATAGCTGATTGGCTTGTGTAATGAGATTTATGACACTATCAAAATAATACATTTATCATTATCGTACAAATATCAGTGAAAATTGTAAAATATAAAATTATCAAAAAACGTGCTACTGCCCCTTTAAACAAGCAGTACCGATTCCTGACACAAACCATGTCCCCCATATGGCAAGTTCATTAACTCCTTATCCTCCAATATAAAGCAGTAATGATGAACTAATCATTGATTTATTCCAGCTTCATCTTTAACATTACACCTAGATAACTGAATCACTGGTCATCACTGCATGCTAGCTCCATAAACTGGGCCAATTGCTCTCTAACGAGCAGAACAACGACCATCTTGATTCAGGACCCTTGAGAGGAAGAAGCCCATTACCATTATCATGTAATAAATGCCCCTGGCTCTTAGTTTGCAGATTCAATGAAGGCTTATGAAGATCCATGTTAGGGGAACACGTTCAACCAGAGGGAACGACTGCTATCATATACCAGTCCTGCTCCATCACCATCCATATTAGAATCAACTCTCTTGTACAGTGATATCTATCAGGTCAGAGGGATAGATTGATCACACATCTTGCTCCATCTGCATGTTAGATTCAACTCTGGCTCTTTATGTATACAGTGATATCTTTCAGGTTATATGCTTTTCCTTGCTTTCTTAAGTTTACCATTATCAATGTAATAAATGCCCCTGGCTCTAGCTTACAGATTCAATGGAGGCCGTGTTAAGGACAAACATTTTACCAGAGCAATAGACTGCTATCATATACCAATCCTGCTACATCACCATCCATATTAGAATCAACTCAGACCCTCTTATACAGTGATATCTTTCAGGTCATAATGCTTTTCCTTGCTTTCTTAAATTTACCATTATCAATGTAATAATTGCCCCTGGCTCTAGCTTACAGATTCAATGGACGCCGTGTTAAAGAAAAACATTTACCAGAGGGATAGACTGCTTGCACATCTTTCTCCCTCAATTTGTTAGAATCAACTTGCGCTCTTTTTTACAGTGATATCTTTCAGATCACATGCTTTCCCCTTGTTTTTCTTATGTTTGCCCTTCAAAGATTTCACATATAACAGCTGCTGACCAATCTAAAGGTATGAAAAGACTGATCTTACCTAAATTCATATACAAAAGAAATATCTTCATTCAGAAGCACAAAAGAATACCAAACAGGTCACCCATTCACAAGACATCTCTACTTATCTTGATTAACTTTAACTGGAACAGTATTTAGATATGTGTCCACTCAAGTAAATATTGAAAAGGACATTCTGGAAAAACAGGACGCCAATCCAATGCTACACCAAGCCTAAACTTGCTGAACTTTAACTGGCACTGTATTTAAATATGTGTCCGCACAAGAAAATATTGGTAAGGACACTTTTTGAAAATGGGTCACCCAACCAGTGCTTCACCAAGCTTAATCTTGTTAAACTTCAACTACAGTATCCCGCACAAGAAAATATTGAAAAGTACATTCTGGGAAAATGGGTCACCTATTCAATGCTACATCAAGCCTGATCTTGCTGAACTTAAACTACAGTTATGCCTTTTCATCCACCACATACTCACATATATGAGCTCACATCAAAGCCCCCTTGACCGATTCATATGGTAATTACACCAACAATATTGGATCCTTTTATCATCTTACTTGCCAGTATCATTCTATCTAACTCATTGATAATTCATAAAGGATATTTATCCTACCTCATGTAAGAATCTCGATCTCTGATTGGTTCACATGACCCTAAATAACTACTGATATCACCCTCTTGAGCGGGAGGATAAATTATTTATACCCCGCCATGAACCAATCACGAAAAAAGCGTGCAAATTAAACTTATTTACATGCCACCATGAAAAAAGCGTGCAGATTGAGCTCCTTGAAAAGTATGTTTCGTGGAATACATTGATGTAACCTTTGCTCAAATAATATGTAGCTTTATACAAACTAAAGTCAAAGTAATTGCAAGCTATAAAAATGCAAATAAACATACATGTATATTGCCATAATTACCTTATTAATCTAAGATTTGGTGTTTGAAATGTTTCTCGTCGAAAAAAATGTCAATATTGTGCCGCGGCTTTCTTGATCATTGCATATGAGAATCGGTTCACATTTATTCGAAATATCAGTATTCACTCACCGTTTCCTTGTATGTCTTGCAAGGGAAGTTGTTTAACATCGAAATTATGCTTAAAGAACTGTGTTCCTAAAAAGAAATTCAACAGACTAAGAGAGGCACTGACACGATTGATGTGAAAGGTTTATGCAACTCGCGTTCCGCTCGTTGCATAAAACCTTTCGCTGGAATAATAAATACCTATGCAACCCGCTATGCAATGTTATAACTTATAATATAGATGTACAAAGTGAAGTTCAGAAGTGCAAACATATTTACATTTAGTGCTAGAACTAAATGTCTTTATTGTCGGTGGGCACCCCACCCTTGCCATTCCCATTCCGGTTTATTCAACCTCATCTTTTACTTCATTTCCGCTTTCCTTTACGTCACTTCCACTACGTCATATTATGACGTCACATCTTCATTCCTTCTTCACTCATTCAGACAGCCTCCCCATTTCTCTACTTAAGTTTTCTTTCAACGCAAGTTTTCCGTAACATTTTCTACTTTCGAAGTACATTTGTGGAAAGCACGAAATGCCACCAAAAAGAAAAGCGTCGCTGAACCACAAGTTGGTGCGGGGAGGGGCGAAACGGGCGGCGACCGGAGGCCTACCCGTCCCTTCATCGAGTGGGTCAACGACAACGTCAAATCAAGGTGAGACACATGTTGCTAATACCAATCCTAATTTCAATCAAAGGGGGAATATTTTTGCCCAGTCAACTGCGAGCAATTCCGAGGTACAGGTAATTCATTCTACAGATCTTCTCAATCCCATTCCGAATGTCATGGACCATGTTCACTCCCAAACTCAGGTAAATTCTCAGGATATAAATCCGCCCCTTTTCCAACACCAACAATCCAACAGCATATCCAACCAGCTCTCGCAGATTCTGTCAATCCTATCGAAGCCCGCGCAAACTGGGGTAAGCAATCCAAATTTCCCGCCAGTTTTCGATACCCGCGCTCTTCCTGTTGGGATTCCCCTTCAGAACGAGGCCGACTCTGCAGTAGCCAATCAGACGGCAGCAGAAGGGGCTTCCCTCAACTTCCGGGCGGAAGTGTTGGGGGCCCAAGTTAAACAACAAACGAGAGAGAGAATCTGGCGAGGTGAGTACGTGGAGTTAGCTACTCTACTTCCAAATGCGCCTGACAGCGAAGATGAGACACACACCTTGACGGTGGTTACGGATTCAGCTGGGCAAGTAACCTTTCGTCCCAATAAGCCACGTAAACCACTTACACTCGGTTCGTGGACATCGGCCTTTCATATTTTCTTTAGCATTTATGTTACAAGGCACAGCAGTATACATGTCGTGCAGGGCTTGTTGTCACATATGGAATCGGTCCGTACAGCTGCTTTACGGTTCGGGGGTGACGCCTGGTATATCTACGACCAGCAGTTTCGTCAACGGATGGCACGGGACCCGACGCGGCAGTGGGGGAAGATTGATGGTGAGTTGTGGCTTAAATACATGATCCCTCAGCAACAATTTGCTGGTAATGACACTCAAATTCGTGGTATCACGGAAAATGTTTGTTGGAATTTCAACAAGTTAGGTTGCCAACGTCGGGAATGTATCTACCCCCACAAGTGCAGTAGATGTGGAAAGAGAGACCATGGGGCACGTACTTGCTTTCGAGGGACGGGGGTTCGTGACCCCCCATCTACATCAGGATCTGAGGGACGAAACTACGAGAAAGGGACCCGAGGTAACAAAGCTGGCTACAACTCCAGTTCAGGTAGGTAAATTGCTACCTTGGCTTCAAAATTATTTTGAGCAACATCCACAACAATCAGTTTATCTTTTAGATGGTTTCAGATTTGGTTTTAGGTTGAATTTTGAGGGGCCGAGGTGTGGCCGCAGTTCACAGAATTTGAGGTCGGCAAAAGGGGAAGACAATGAGGTCATAGTGGTGACAAAGCTTGCTAAGGAGGTGGAGCTGGGAAGAATGGCAGGCCCCTTTACATCGCCACCACTCCAAAACCTGCAAGTTTCCCCAATAGGATTGGTGCATAAAGGTGATCCACATAAGACAGGTGAGAGTAATTTTCGTCTTATCCATCATTTATCATACCCAAGGGGAAATTCAATTAATGACAACATAGACCCCCAAGCATGTTCAGTCACCTATGCTAGGTTTGATGAAGCTGTCAACATTGTACAAGAGCTTGGTCAGGGGGCGCTGCTGGCCAAATTTGATGTCAAGTCTGCATTCAGGATAATACCGGTACATCCGGTGGACTTTGAGCTTCTGGGAATAAAATTTGGTGGTGAGTTTTACTTTGACAAATGTCTCCCGTTTGGTTGCTCCATTTCGTGTGCCATTTTTGAAACATTCAGTACTTTCCTACAATGGTGTATGCAAAAACAAATTTCTAATTGTTCTCTCATGCATTATTTAGATGATTTTCTCACGGGTGGAGCAGCAAACTCAGACAGCTGCGAATCAAACCTGTCAACCTGCATAGCATTCCTGAATCATGTTGGCGTTCCGGTCGCACACGAAAAGACTGTGGGGCCTACAACAAAGATTATATTCCTTGGGCTAGAGATTGATACAGAAAGTATGCAGGTCAGAATTCCGGACAATAAGGTGAGTGAACTTACTTATCTTATCCAACAACTTTTGTCTCCACCCATTTCAAAAATCTCAAAACGCACACTTCAATCTCTCATTGGTAAGCTTAATTTCATATGCCGGACAATCCCGATGGGCAGGGCCTTTTGTCGCAGACTCATAGACTTAATGTCCTCACTCAAGCAACCTCATCATCGGGCTAGGCTCACATCTTGGGTAAAGCAAGATTTACAAATGTGGCTTGTTTTTCTCTCTGATTACAATGGAGTGTCAGTGTTTCAGGACAAGTGGTGGCTGAGCAGTGACCGAATAGAGTTGTACACAGATGCTGCTGCAACGCAGGGCTTCGGAGCATACCTCAAGGGAGAATGGGCTTATGGGAAATGGCCGTCCGGTTGGGTTGCAGATGGAACAACTAGGGACATGACGACATTGGAGCTATTTCCCATCGTCTTAGCCATACACTTGTGGGGTGATAAGCTGGCCAACAGGAAGGTGATGTTCAATTGCGACAACCAAGCCGTGGTGACTATCGTCAACAGACAGTCCAGCAAGTCAAAGAGGGTGATGAATTTGCTTCGCAGACTCATCCTCCTGTGTCTCAGGTATAATATCTGGTTCAAAGCATCATATGTAAATACAAAAGCTAACACTATAGCAGATGCCATTTCGAGATTTCAGTGGAAGAAGTTCCGAGCGACGGCCCCTCAGGCGCAGACCTACCCGACACCGGTCCCGGAGAGCATATGGGAGTGCTGCAACTAGAGGCCAGCAGATTGTTGGAGGAAGCGTATGCTGAGAACACCTGGGCGACCTATCAGAGAGGGTTAACAGCATTCCAGGAATTCCGCGCAGCTCATCAACTTGCAGACACCTGGCCAGCATCACTTGATCAGGTTGTAAACTTCATTGCTTTTCTATCGGTCACTAATCATTCCCCAAATACGGCCCGCACATATGTGTCGGGTATCTCAACTTATCATAAACTACACTCTCTACAGGACCCGACAGCTCACTTCCTGGTTGGTAAGTTGCTTCATGGTATGCATAAAATGAAAGGCAGACAGGATCAGCGACGCCCTGTTTCAGCTGACCATTTGTCCTCGATTTGCTCCAACCTACACACGGTATGTAATTCTACTTATGAAACCAAACTGTTTAAGGCCATCTTCTGCACTGCATTCTGCGGTTTATTTCGGGTAAGTGAACTGGTAAACTCCCCACCCTCTGGGCCAGGCTTGCTCATCCTCAATCTGACACTCCTGAATGCCCCGGATCGTGCCCGCATATTTCTCCCTCACTCCAAAAGTGACAGGCTTAAACAAGGTACAGTAGTGGAGATTACATCTTCACCAGGTAACCCCCTTTGCCCCATATCAGCCCTCAGATCTTACCTGGACATACGCCCGGCGGGCCCACCCCAAGCTTTTGTCCATTTTAACCACTCACCTGTGACAAGGTATCAATTTCAAGCACTTCTGAAAAAATCACTTTCTGCGGCAGGTTTGCCATCTAATCAATTTTCCTCTCACTCCTTCCGAATTGGTGCAGCAACTACAGCAGCAATAAATGGCATACCAGCACATCTAATCCAGCAATTTGGACGCTGGAAATCCAGTTCCTACCTATCCTATATCCGCATTCCTAAAATTCTTTCATAATTTACCATAAAACTATTATCTCTTATAAGGTATTAATAATGATGAGCAGTTACCACCGCTATTCTGTATACTTTCAGTATGGCTGGTGGGTTCCAGCTACCTGGTACGGGCGCGGCAACACATGATGGAGAGGGGGATGCCGGTGGGGCGTCAGGACGGATTCTTATGGCTCGCCAGGGGCGGGATGAAGTGGGCGGAGTTGGACCGCTTGATCGAATCCCAGACGCGAGCAGCCCAGTCTCACCCCAAGTCCATCCTCATACACCTGGGTTCCAACGACCTGGGAGAGATGAAAGGGAGTGAGCTGCTCCATCTCATGCAAACATCTTTGCTGAGGATTCGCCTACTGCTTCCTCACACCGGGATCCTGATGTCCAGTATGTTGCCGCGACAGTACTGGCATGTGGCTAGGGACCAGTTAAAGATCGAGCACGCCAGGCGTCTACTGAATAGACGATTAAGCAACAAGCTACCAAAAAATTCACTATTGCTCATACATGACATTAAGGCTTCTGACAGGGAATATTATTCTTGGGATGGCACCCACCTAAACCGAAAAGGTAACGATGTTTTTTGTGCAAAAATATACCAGGCCCTGGTAAAATAATTGGTAAGTTCAATTTTTACTCTCATAGTGCATTCGGACAGGGTCCTCCCCTCCCCCTCCCTTTGAATATCTTCTGTTTATGATTAAGATTTAAGTTGGCCGTGGGTGTGGAGATAGCACTTTCGTGCTAATGTTGGCATGGTTCTTGCGGGCTACCTTCAAATTTATTATGGTTATTACCCCTGCTTTTCAGCAGCGAACTACCTTGGCGGGTCATTTTTCAATGGCCTCCTATTTCCAGCTTCTCAGCTGGGCTCTACAGAGCAGGTTGGAAGCGGTAGCTTCAACTTTGCTGGCAGAGGTAGTTGTCGTGCATTGACAGCGGTAGTTGTCCGAAGCAGGCAGCGGTAGTTGCCATCTTTCATTTTCGATTGGTAGTCCGCAAGTACCTTCACCCCCTCGGCCATTTAACCCAATCCTGTTTTCCTTCTTTTATGGTGTACATCTGACAATAATTACATTTAGTGCTAGAACTAAATGTCTTTATTGTCGGTGGGCACCCCACCCTTGCCATTCCCATTCCGGTTTATTCAACCTCATCTTTTACTTCATTTCCGCTTTCCTTTACGTCACTTCCACTACGTCATATTATGACGTCACATCTTCATTCCTTCTTCACTCATTCAGACAGCCTCCCCATTTCTCTACTTAAGTTTTCTTTCCCTCCCACCCGCCCTGTCCGTGATGGTTTTCTCTTGTACATATCTTATATCTGACTTTGTCCAGCCACCAGGGTAAGTTGTATTTATTTTTCTTCAATAAAATCAAGTGTCAGAGGGGGGGCATGGTTCTTGCGGGCTACCTTCAAATTTATTATGGTTATTACCCCTGCTTTTCAGCAGCGAACTACCTTGGCGGGTCATTTTTCAATGGCCTCCTATTTCCAGCTTCTCAGCTGGGCTCTACAGAGCAGGTTGGAAGCGGTAGCTTCAACTTTGCTGGCAGCGGTAGTTGTCGTGCATTGACAGCGGTAGTTGTCCGACCCAGGCAGCGGTAGTTGCCATCTTTCATTTTCGATTGGTAGTCCGCAAGTACCTTCACCCCCTCGGCCATTTAACCCAATCCTGTTTTCCTTCTTTTATGGTGTACATCTGACAATAATGTACATGTATAAGTGTGATCATGTTGAATATTCCACTCGAACTTACAGTATTAAGAGTGGTCTCAGTTTCTACATATATCTGATTACGTTGGTTAATACTCTGGAGTTATCCTACAACAGCTACAACAAGTCAGTCAGCACGGTTTGATGAACAATATAGGATTTCTTTGTTCTAAATTGGGGATATTTTCATAGACAACATAAAGACTAAGTCATCAACCTCAATCAAATTGGTTTTCATTATAGCTACCAAAACTTGTCCAACCTGAAGTAAATTCTAAATATCTATCACATTACGAAACATTCAATCAACAATTGCGATCCTGACAAAAGAGGAATCTATTCTAAACTATAGAGATAAACAGATCGAGAACGGTAATTACAATAACACTCAATCTCATCAGTTTAATAGCCCTGTAATGGCAGCATCACGAAGTTAAACATTGTACTACTATGTATATCCAATGTCATACCATGTATAATGGTTATTACCCTGGTGGCATCTGCTATACAGACAGACATGGAGAAAGGAACTCCACAATGGCGCTACTGTTAGATACATAGTGATGTATCCTAGTTGATTAGTTTAAATTGACGCAAATATTTGTAAGCACTATAACAGATTTCAGAACACGTTTGGATTGTGCAATAATTACGTGGACACGGCGGATAAATTACATATCTCAACATGTTTACAGTTGTTATACAACAGTATGTGTAAGCAGTGAGTTGTTATAATATACAGTAAAGTATTATGGCTTTGAGGTATACTGAACATGTATTTGGTGAACAAATGAATTTGCAATGCTGAAAGAGTATTATCAGAATGAGTCATTTTATGATATAAACTCACAGGCAAAAGAAACGCTGGTAACATAAATGTCAGGATGTTTTATTCCATGTAAGATAAATGTGAATGAAGCAGAGTGGCAAAGTTTCCTTAGAAGTCAACTCAACTATGTTTGCCTTGTTTGAATCATTTTGTTTTGATATTTTTGCATGGCGCCTTTGAAAACGCGTGTAAAAAATATCATCAATTTGCTATCTCCTTAAATAAGCGAGATAGGGGAGCCAAATTGATCATTTTTTGCATATTTATAGACGTTATAACGCGAAGACACATCAATGCAGAAAAGTCAAAGTGGTTGTTTTTCATTGACAGTATCTCAAATAAACTTCTGATATACATTTCCGAAATTCAAACTTAATTTCAACATAATTATTATCAAAAAAGTACTTGAAAACAGCGATTTTAGCACCCCAATAGTGATTAGACAACCATAGTACAAAACGCTCCATGCCATCATGGTTAAAATTATGAACAATAATTCTCCAAATACTTATTTTTATCAAACACATTCGAAATCAAATTTACATGAACTACATAATTTGTTTGTCCTTCGTTTGAAAATACCCAGCGTTTCTTTTGCCCATGAGTTTATAGTATTTTATTAACTTTATCAATTATAGCTATTAAACTTTATTGATCAAGATTTGGTTAACCAATGAATTTGTCGAAAGAGTTTTAGCAGATTGAGTTCTTTTAGAGTATAAAGCATTTGATTAACAAATTACATTTGTATATTTGCTGAACAAATTAATTTACAAGTTCGGTTATATTGGGATATTAACAATATATAAGTTAATAACTTGACAACTGTTAAGAATACAAGAGTTGATAATACATACAGTCTTATGATCTCATTTTCAGATGACTTGAGAATTATAGTCATTAATATTTGGAATGCATGTGATTTCTTCCAAATTGCTCGGTGGTAAAGTGTCCACTCATCACCCCAAGACCGGGGTTCGATTCCTGGTCACGTTTACCAAAATATTAAAAGATGGGCTTTGTTGCTGCCTTGCTTGACACTCAGCAATGTAGCAATTGGCACAAAACAAATTTCTTATGTACTTGTACTTAAGACAATGAAGTATTCTAATGATTTATTACCCATATGGTTGGAAATAAGTAGTGACATATTTTCAATATGAGCACTAGTGCACATATCACTTTTGCCTAGCAACGATTGTTGTAGCGCGAGTTCCGTTATCTTTCGCTTGTGACGTCATAACACCATTGTTCGTGCGTCACTGTTGCAGGTCGTCGAAAGGGAAGTGGCCTGTTTCTTGGATATTTCTAAGATGGTAAAATGGGATAGAATCGGTAATAAAAAAATTATTACCCGAGGAAGTGTGTGATATGACTTTTACGAAACTAGTGCAAATTTCTGTATAACCCTCGCTCTCGCTCGGGTAATACAAAAATTCACACTCGTTTCATAAAAGTCATATGACACACTTCCTCTGTAATAATCTCTATTTATTATTATAATCATGTTACAAATATTAAGCCTACAGAGACCTTATCACAAGGATGAAAGCCAGCGTTTCATAAGGTATTGCACAAACAAGAACTTGACCGACAGACTTTTAACAAAAGATTATTCCTGTATTTATGGTATGGAGTATAAAAGAATATCAGAATTACAACAGTACATACCAAGTACCAAACAAAATTAAGAGAGAAAGAAAAAAATACTCATTCATTCACTCAGTCATACACAAGCACACATTTTTGGATGAATCAAGCTTTTTCAGTTATCACATTCCTTTATATTGCCAATATTGCTAGTTTACAATATCACATTTTTGACACAATGTGATATACAGAGATACATACATACAGACATACAGACATACATACTAAGCTATATATATTTCATAATTTGCAGCAGCAGGAAACAAAGCAATCATCACCAAAAGTTAAAAACGTCAATGTGCCAATAGCAAATGATAATCTTTCACATTTTATCTTACAAAAAAAAATTTATACCACTAATACAACAAGTGTTTGCCACTAACGAGGCAATGTCCCCCGCAGTTGAAATATTTCGAAATAATTGTCACATAATTGTCATTAAGCAAATGTATTATTCCCATTGACATTAATTAAGTGCAATGGTTTAAGAGATATGGACTTAACAAGAGTGGTGACCTTGAAAATAAAGTTAGGGTAAACCAAACTGACTGGTGTCAGATGTAGGCTGTGACCAAATTTGTTGCAGCAGTTCTAGAGATATCGCTTGAACAAGAGTGTCAAAAGTGGCCAAAGTGCCGTGGTGACCTTGAAGTTAAGGTCAAGGTCACCAAAACTGAGTGGCGTCTGCGTAACCTCCAAATGCAGGTTGTGACCACATTTCAATTTTCACGACATTTGGTGCAAAGTTTGTAGGATATAAGGTGTTTCCAAAGTGTTTACAGTGAAGTGGTGACCATGAAAATTAAGGTCAGGGTCACCCAAATTGACTGGTGTCTGCATAATCCCCCAACGTAGGTTGTGCCCAAATATGAAGACTTTTTGTGAAAAGGTTCATGAGATATCGCCTCAAAAAGAGTTTCAAAATTCGTCAAAGTGCCGTGGTGACCTCTAAAATAAAGTCAAGGTCACCCAACATAACTGGTGTCTGCGTAATCCACCAATGTAGGCTGTGACCAAATTTGAAGACATTTGGTCCAACGGTTCATAAGATATCATGTTAACAAGAGTTTCATAATCGGTCAAAATGCCATGGTGACCTTGAAAATAAAGTCAAGGTCACCCAACATAACTGGTGTCTGTATAATCCCCCAATGAAGGCTGTGGCCAAATTTAAAGACATTTGGTCTAAAGGTTTATTAGATATCGCGCTAACAAGTATCCGGATGTACAGCTGGACAGACGTACGGACAGACACCGCTGAATTCATATTCCCCAGTTCCGTGTTGCGGCTGGGGACGACAAAGCACACACACTTTTTGGAAACAAATGATTTTTCAGCAACATCAAAAGAGACAAATCAGTCTACCATTTTCCAATTACAGGTTGACATTTCAGAGAAGATAAATTTCATAAAAGTTATGAACAATAAACATTGAACAGACACTGCAAATCTTATTAAAACAAGATATCAGCTGTAAGAAAGGTTGATGAATAACCTTTAAAGACTTAAATTAAATAATCCTTTAACAACTGATCAATGATTTGGTAATAATTCCTTGATACAGTAATAGCCTTATTGATTTATTAATAACTTTCCAGATTCCGCAAACATCCTTCACTTTGTGAGACACAGTGCAGACACCCATTTCACTAATATTGTCAAATATGATTCATAATTAGAGATGAAAGAGACGACTATTTATCAGGAAGCCAGAGTTAATTACGAGGCACCGAGGCCAGGTAGACCACACTTAGGGCACCGACGTCTTGTTAGCAGAAGCCAGACTTGAGCGTTCCAGGGTTACTCGATATACCAGGGGCGTAGCTCAGTGGTAGAGTGTCTGCTCCTCACCCGGAAGATCGGGGGTTCGATTCCCGGTCTTGTCATACCAAAAGACGTTAAAAGATGGGAGTTGTTGCTGTCTATCTTGATTCTCAGCATTGTAAAGTCAGAACAACACATTAACTGGCGCTGCACCGTGGCTGCCGGGTGCCATGGGCACAAATCGAATTTCCAACAAGTACATGAACTGAGGATAATAAAGTGTTATTATATATTCATTATAATGTTACCAGCTTCTGACAGTGTCCTATAGTAGAGATTTAGGTCAGGAGCTTTTAATGTATTACACCTCGGAGCAGCATGGGTTGTAGGGAAAGTGAAAATAGGTTGATGCCATCGCCATTTTCAATCAAATTCATGTCATCAACCTTCGTAATGTCACTTAATGATCTAATAAGAAATAGTGTAATACACTTCAACATGGTAAACTAGAACAGACAAACAGAAGAGTGGACATAATATTGTATTTGAGGTCAATGGACTCCAGATATCCTTATTGATGTATTACACCTCGGAGCAGCATGTGAAAAAGATTGATGTCATCGCTGTTTACATTAAGGAAAATTATTATGGATGAACAACTTCTTTATTCTGTGTAAGTGACGTTTCGACATAGATTCTAATGTCGTTGTCAAGCATAAGAATTGTCATTATTGTTCATCTTCTAGAATATCATCAAAGTTGTTTACTGATCTAATAAGAAATAGTGTAACACCCTTCAACATGGTAAACTAGAACAAACAAACAGAAGAGTAGACATAATATTTTATATTTGTAGGTCACTGGACTACAGATATCCTTACACTTATCAATAAGAGAGTGTCTGAACCATTAAATCAGTACTGTCAGTAAAGGGGAAATCTCCCTGATGGACTAACTAGGTAAAGGATTTGATAAAAGACAAAAGAGACTGCACATTATTTTTTACTAGTTCTCAGTAGGTCACTGGACTACAGATTTCCTTATGGGTCATTAATTAGAGTGGACGAAATGACTACGACTATTGCTAATCTATTACTGTCAGTAAAAGGGAAATCTTCATTATGGACTTAATGGACATAATTGGGACTTTACGTCAAGTTATCAGGTAATTTTTGAAAGTTGAAAGTTCCTTATAACTTTATACAGGAATCATCAAAGGGGAAGGGATAACAAACAGTCAGTGGGGCTACTTGAAGGGTCTTACCTCATTACGGACATTTCTAAACAAAGTCAAAGGTCGTGAACCTCCCTGACCAGCTTGATCTGCACTTGAGACAGTTACAGGTGAAGTAAAAGACGTAACAGGAAACAGTAACAATTGGTCCCTGGAGAATTTCCAACATTCCTCATCATCCTCTATAGACACCTCGACTCAAAATAGATCTCGTCCTCTATAATTGCATCTGCAAATAGGAATTCTCTGCCCGTACAAACATTTAAGCCAAAGGTAGACTTACAGACTGAGAAACTCTTCATATATATCCAATGCTGAATAAGCAGCCAAATTTATAGATAGACAAAAATTATTCTTGGATTTAAGTAACTGACACAGTTACTCTGTTAAAATGTTCGTCAAAACAACACCAATTACTGCCTAAGGAATTTAGGAACCTAAGGAACATGGTCATCCAGAAAGGCATTGAGGACATAAAATACAAGAGTATATTTTTCCAAAACAATTTTTCATGTTCTCCAAACAATATCCATAACTGCAACTTGAGTACATTTTCCCAAACTAATTTCAGATGTTTTCAAAATCATATTTGTGGACAAAACATGCTTAGAACAAGTGTTGAAGTAACAAAGGGTTTAATACAAAACACGACCCTAGATTCCCTTATCTCCATCATCAGCACAAGTAATTGCCATGCCAGACAATAGAATCAAATTAGGAAGAATACGGCTTGGCGGAATAACCTCCCATGTAGGTTAACTACTAATAAATTTGTTACTGAATACAGTGGCGGCAATACCATGGTAATTAGTGCTTGATAACAACATAATCTTCACATATAAAGGTTAAATATTGGTCATACCATAATAAATATAATCATACAGTTGTCGCCTCCTCTTCGTAACGGCTACATGCCTCGATCATCGAACATTAAACGATAACTGGTTTAAAAACCTGGAATATATTTTGCGGCATCTCTGTTTTCAATTTTGAGTTAAGTTGAAGCAGGAGAAAAATTGCATCTATGATCTTATAAAAGGGGGAGAAAATTCTGTCTAGAAAAAAAGGTTGACAATTGTCATAACCTTATGATACATAAAGAATAGATTATTATGGAATATTTCATGCAGTATAGCTGCTAGTGAAATTTTAATATCAGTAAATCAAAAATATATAGATATGTTTTAAAGATAATTGCCGTAACGTGATATGTGAATTGACAGAGAGCATATTGCCAATAAAATTTGAATATCAGTAAATCAAAAGTTTTAAAGGAATTTGCCGTAACGTGATATATGAATTGACAGAGAGTCGATGATTAATGAAAATTTTATGCAGTGTTTATGCCAATAAAAGTTCAAAAACAATAAATCAAAATGATCTGATTCACACAAAAATGTGCTAACATATTATCTTTTATAATGGAAATAAGGAAAGTAAAATGCAGTAATTCTGCAGCAAACTTCAAAAGATTAAGAAGCATTGCAATAATATTACAACAATACTGAAAACAGAAGTTGATTGTGTTCCTGTTGACATGCATAGTGAGACAACCCTGGGAGCTGTCACGAAGAGATGGATTAGATATACATAAAACATCAGAACAACGCAATTCCTTAGCTTCAAAGTAACAAGTGGACATAATGGGTGTGTGCTGTATGTAATTAATCAATAGGTATGCTTGGTAACGACTCATTCTATTTTCCTTCTGTCAGGGTGTGGAAGTTTCCAATTACGAATCTGATTAACCAAGGTTTTTTCATTTTTCGACTTTTATTTTTTTTATTGTAGCTCAAAACATCATCATTTTATTTCATATATTTAGTATAAATATGTCAACATTTTTATGGCATCAAAAAAACAATTGACAAGAATTTGTTCATGACAACTTATATTTCGCCAAATTTAATCAATTATTACACAAAAGCTAATGTTATTCAATATTTTGATTGAAAGAATGTTCAATTAAATTATTAACTTATTATTATCTTTTTTTTTAAGATTTTTTGAAAAACTTCTTCCTTATTGAACTGAGTCGGGCATTGTCGAATATGAAATCAATATATATTTATCTGAGGAAAAATTAATTAAAGTTTATAAAAGATAAAATTATTTTTTCTAGAAAATATATTCATTTGATCTGACAATAGACATAATAATGCAATACTACCTATTGTTGAACAAACAAAAAGATATAAACAAATAAAAGATATAAAGAAAAAGGCGAGGAATACTCACTTCGTGCTGTTGTATCAGAAACTGTTGAGATCTCTATATACAAGTATCCAATATGAAGATTTCCTAAAACAAAGTAAAAATAGAATCATAATCATGATGAGAGGAAAATAGAATTCACCATCATGCACTTAGACAAAATAATTATAAAAAATATCATTCAGGAAATGAGATTCATCAAAAATACAAGAATAGATATAACTTGAACAAATAACATTTAAGCTCATGAAGAAATTCTAAAATTAGAAACTCATTCATCAAACAGTAATGACTTTAATGCGATGAACACGCATCCAGTCCAAAATGTCGAAATTCAGTTAATCTACAAACGTCTTCTTGATGAGTGTGTGTCATTTCAATGAGATCTTTGTAAGAAGTATTTTCAATGGGTATAAACGTTAACAGGTACTTTATATATATATTTCGTGCCCAATTCCCGGAACAACGTTGCCCAATCCCCGTCAATGGTCAGGGGCTTGCCCAATCCCAGTGATTGGTCAGCTAATCCCTGAGAATGAGCAGTGTTAACGACTGCTCATTCCCTGGGATTGGATGATTACGCTTACACAAGTGTGGACAGTGTTGAAACTGGTCAGGGCTACAACAAATGTAACTGCAATGGGAAATGTAGCAGCAAGCATTGCATGTGCTTTAAGGCGGGAAATTGGTGCTCCACTCATTGCCATCCGCGAAATGCTAAATGCAAAATAAGTAGCTGATTCAACTTTGTTTGAAATTTCTTTTTAAATTGTTCAAATAATTTTCCATTTTAGTAATAAGGATCATTTTAATTGCTGTTAATGTCAGAATAAGTTTGGTTTTTAATTTGATTAATAATGTATTTTTAGTACAGTTGTTTTGGTTTTGGATATTTTAGATTGTTTACCTAATACAAATTTCAGTCTTAATAATGATTTGCTGTTAATGATCTTACTTGTAAGTTCATTTCTTAAATTTGGATTTGATAATAATAATGAGAATTTAAATTTTGTTTAAAGTTTTTAATAAATAAATAAAGATTAAGTTCAATTTTAATGATATAGTGTTGCATTTTAACTGCCTGATTACCATGTGTTGCATTGTATCAAGAACTGTTTGTACAGAATAAACATTAATATGATGTTATTAATCAAGTTTTTCCGTATTGGTTCAGTTACAGGTCCAAGGTCTGCTGTATTGGCCCGAGGCGAAGCCAAGGGCCAATACAGAAGACCGAGGACCTGTAACTGGACCAATAAGAAAAGCTTGATTAATAACGTTTTTATTAATTAACTTCTTTGTAATTTACTTGCACAACATTCGAGAGTCAATTTTTACCGAAATCAAAATTATCAATGAGATTAATGAACTGTCATAAATGTTGAAAGTTTTGAAGCGATAGCTTCAGACTCTCGCCATTTGTGTGTATGCGCATGCTCAGAGTCGTATTGGCCCAGTCTGCTCGTATTTGCCCTGTTTTGCTCGTATTGGCCCAGCTTTTCAGTATTGGCCCAGTTGTGGATTCGTATAGTGAAGGCCGTATATAGTGTATAAGTGCCATATCATTGATAGTTAATTAATAATCAAGTGTAATAACTGTTGGCTCTCATTTGGTTTGTATCTTAATCCTTGCTCATTCCCTGGGATTGGGCAAATTGAAATCTGATTTGTCCATTCCCGGGAATTGGGCACGACATATATATATAAAAATATATTGACTCTCCTGTACTGAGGTTCATATCTACTTGCTTACGATATAAGATCTATGTAAGTTATCTTTAATCGGTATAGGTTGACTAAACACCTAAATCAAATATGTCCACTTTGTGAATGGAAACTACCCAACTAAATCAGATATATCTACTGTGTAAATCGAGACAGCTTCAATAGTAACATACTGTGATTGACTCTACGAGCAATTCTAGCTCTGTTACAGTAAAAAAAACATCTTTCCTCAGCTAATTATGTTTTAGTCTCTACTACATTAAAACTGAGATAATTCACAAAATCAAAATTATCTGCAAAACAACATATAGTTACTTTTAATTCACACATAGAAAGATGTTTGATTTTTTTAGTTTATATAAGTTAACCAGTATCAACCAACATTAACACTAATAACAACTTATATAATTGCTTTCTATTGAGTCATAGCAATGTAAGCAGGGTCATTGGCTCTGTAGCTCATCAGGCTATCAATAATCTTATATATATACAAGATCAGAAGGTCACTAAAACAGGAGTGATAAGATTGACAAGGAATAACTTGTAACCACAGGTTATGAGTCTGTTAGGAAATTTTACGCTTTTTAAGTCATTTGTTTTAGTGGAAAAGGTGAGAATTTTTTTTTTAGACTTGGACCAATGACTCTCATAAGTCGGGGTCACCAAATGTTTAAGTTACAATCTTCATCACAATTCAAGACAACCAATTCCTTCATCACAAAACAACCAATTCTTTCATCACAAGACGTCACAACCAGTTCCTATATCGCAATTTAAGACATCCAATCTCTTCATCATGAGACAACCAGTTCCCATATCACAATTTCAGACATCCAATCTCTTCATCATGAGACAACCAGTTCCCATATCACAATTTAAGACATCCAATTCCTTCATCATGAGACAACCAGTTCCTATATCACAATTTCAGACATCCAATCTCTTCATCATGAGACAACCAGTTCCCATATCACAATTTCAGACATCCAATCTCTTCATCATGAGACAACCAGTTCCCATATCACATTTTAAGATTAGTAATTCGTTCATCAAAAGACATAGAGGATATCTGTCTTTTCTTGACTAATACCATGTTTATCTCATTGAGTGAGGTAGAAAGTTTATATTTTCACGAGTGGCATAGCCACGAGTGAAATTATTTAACTTTTCTACCTCACAAGAATTAATAGATATTCTATTTATTATGTGTTGAAATCCTTCTTACTATGTCAAAAAAGGCCGCTTGGAAGAGCCAGTCACCGCAGTAACAGTGTGACGTCATATGATAATTCATGACGTCAGACCATTGTTACATGACGTCAAACTCTTGATCTTGACGTCACTGGAGTGGTGATAAAGTTTATCACCACTCAGTAGAATGACGATAAAGGTTATCGCCACTGTAGCTAGATAGAGGGTCTATTTCACTGATAGATAGAGAATACTAAACGACGTCCCGTTTCATAACATTTTTATGAAACGAGTGAATGGGTTGGTATTTAACGAGCGAAAGCATGTTAAATACCTATACCATTCACGAGTTTCATAAAAATATCATGAAACGGGACAGAGTTTAGTATTTTATTTATAAGTTGCTTAATAACATCGTAAAAATACAAAGAAAGTCGCCAACATGACTGTCGCGGCCGGCCCGCTGACATTATGTCGTCATACTTAACAATTGTGACATCATCATTACGTCACGTCATTCGGTCAGCGCGCGATGTTATGACACATAGTTTAATAACATGGTTGAGTTATTAAACAGCAATATCTTCAACGGGAGAGTAATAATACAGAGTATCTCACCCTCAACCATATAATAAAACCATTTCCTTCATCACAAGACAGCCAGTTCATTTATCACGAGACAATCATTTCCTTTATTACAAGACAACCAATTCCTTTATCACAATACATCAAGTTTCCCTCAATACAAAACAACCTTCATCACAAGACAAGCATATCCTTCATCACATGTTGACCAATTCATTCAATCAGAAGGGTTCCAAATCATCCAATTAGAAGGTTACCAAATCAACCAATCACAATGAGTAGAGATCTCCAGGAACTCAGATCAGGCTATGAAATGTACGTGTTTGCACCAAGCCCAGCTGACAGACTGAAACTGACGACAGGTCACATATGGTATGCCTCAGGGAGGAGACACAATGAGAACAAATGTCTGATGGAGATTCAATTGAAACAGCTGTCGAAACCTTAGAAGATGTGACTTTCAATACTGGAATGACTGTAGAATTGGCACAAAAATCAGAATAAAAATTGTTGGTCCTTCAAATTCAATTCTGATTCAAAAGTTTCAGATATATAACACATGTGAGAAATAATGATTACTAAAACCATGCAGTACAAAAGAATGCTGATTGATAGAATATAAAGATAAATTGTTTCACTAAAAGAAATCATAATATTTTGTTAAAAATTGTGTATTTTTTTTTTTAAACTTGAACTTTGAAATGAGGAAATGATTTCAACTTCCTAAAATATCAAGCTCAACATTTTTAATTTCTCAATTAAAATTTATTACATATGAAATCCTTAACCCTATGATTTTTTCAAGAATATCTAGTCCATATTAAGCTAATGATATCAAGCTGACTCAACAAATAAGAACAAATTCATTGAAGGGGCAGTAACACGTTTTGAGGGGGAATATAAGGTGATGTCAGGAAGATGAAAATTAATGGTTCTAATTGAAAAACAATGTATTTAAACTAAATGAAGCAGTA
Organism: Steromphala cineraria; assembly: GCA_916613615.1. Taxonomy (NCBI): domain Eukaryota; kingdom Metazoa; phylum Mollusca; class Gastropoda; order Trochida; family Trochidae; genus Steromphala; species Steromphala cineraria. The sequence continues at coordinate 13,985,642 of OU744730.1, forward strand.
ATAATTCAATTATATAATGTAAAGTTTAGCCATGTGATTCCTTTTTCTTACGCAAAATGAATTAAAGGTGTTCACACAAAATGGCCGCCAATGGATTTTATGTGAATCTTCATACATTGTCCCCTGACTGTGGGTGATTGGCTTGTGTAATGAGATTTTTGACACTATCAAAATAATACATTTAGCATTAGCTTGCAATTATCAGTGAAAATTTAAAAATAGAAAATTATCAAAAAACGTGCTACTGCCCCTTTAAGTTACCGATCTTGTGACAACAGATGTCATGTATCTTGAATGGGTTAGTCCCCAGATATCATATTGACTCAACGAATGATAGACTAATTAAGTTGCTAAACTCATCTAGCCTGGGGTTCTGAACACTATAGAGCTGTTAGATAACACAGGTAGGTGATTAAGACAGGTGACAGATAGAGGTAGGTTTGTATACAGGTATTACTTCCTTGTTCAGGTGTCAATAAGGGTACCTTGATCAACATCAGGTCTGGTCGAAACTTTAATGTATCACTCAATCAGTTCATAGTTTATTCAAATTTATATCCTTAGCGATCCAGTTATGAAGGTTTTATCACTTACATCGTAACACAAAATCACACTATGCATATTGGCATTGGCAATTTTAACATTAGAGAATTGAGTAACAATAACCATCATTATAGCATAGGGGCCAAAACATCACATCTACTTCTAGAATGTCACTCAAACAACTCAGTAAAGAGTTTGTTTTCTTCATATAACAAAATATTCCAATGTTTTTATCATGTACATATTGATATGGCAATCAATAAGAGAGATCATGAAAAGAAAATTATGACAGTGATAAATAGTATGTCTCATATCTTCCTTTCATCTTCTTTATAGAGAATATTCAGTTACACCATCGATCCAAATTTACACTAATAATAAGGTCCAAAAACTCCATTGTAGAACAACAAAGTGAATGCTATTATTTTAGGAAAAGAGGAAATATACAGTAAGAGACAAAAAAGAAACATTTACATATTCAACTTTACTGAATAATGTTATGTCAAAATACACCAGGGAACAGAACAGCTCGGACATATACAGTAGAACTCGGATATAACTAACTCCAACGGACCAGAGAATTCAGTTCGCTATATCCGGTGTTGGCTACTCATGTTTGGCGGCCATGCATTATAAGGGCATTTGAAGGGACTTTAAAAATTGTTCGCTATATCAGATTGTTCGCTATATCCGATTGTTCGCTATATCCAATTGTTCGCTATATCCGATTGTTCGCTATATCCGATTGTTCGCTATATCCGAGTTCTACTGTAGTTAACAATGGTTCTAATTCATGTCTTCAATTTGATTTTTGTTTGAAGCTCTTGGGAGTGTTCGATGAAAAATCTTGGGACTGTCAATACGTCAATTTATACAAAACTTCATTGTCTTAACAGCAGTCAGGGAATATAGATATCAAGCTGTATTGCAACAACTCATTAATAACATTACATTTAATATTCAATTTTGTGTATATTCATATATAAGTAAAGATTTTCTCCGTCAAATGTGAGTTTCTGTTTAATAAATACTTATTACTTAACCAAATACAGACAGACAGACAGAAATATTTTATTTAAGTGTCACTCGCCAGTTACATGTTAAAACATAGTATGTATTTAGAAAAACTATTTTTTTAAACTGACAACCAGCCGCGTAGGGTTTATGAGACACTAGTTTTACATAATAATATACATATGTACAAATAAAAAAATAAAAATGATAAAAAAAAATCTAAAATGAATAGATAAAATACAACAGTTTTCTAGTTAAAATATATACATCAATACTTACATTACATCATTTGATAACAGCACACTAAACAATGAGGGATGAGCCACAAACTAATTAATCAATATAAAGGTGCTACTTTATCATCAACTAATTATAATCTATAATCATTCTCTCGCCTTAGGTGTAGATGAAAGATATGAATATAAGCTAGCATACCAATCATGTCAATTAATTGAATTATCACTTTAACGACATGATTGATACATTCCAAGTTGCACATTAATCAATTATCATCTAATTTTCAAAACAAGCATTTTTGTTAAATACAAAAAGATCATTTTCAATATTTCTTTATTTGATAAAATATGTTAAATATAAATGTATGACTTACAATTAATACAATAAGAATTTGACTCTGGAAAGAAATTGTATTCTTTAATTTTCTGTTATTTGAAGTGCTTGTTCGTATAAGGTCATTTTGTAAAATCTTCATAGAAATTCAATTAAAAATATTGATCAATTGGGTTTAACTTATAGATCAATATTTGTAAAAGTATTTCTAATGTATTCCTTGTATTTTTAGCAAATCTTCTGCAACAAACAGGAAAAAAATAGGACCAAAGTTCATCTAATAGGAGACAATTTACCAAAGTGACGAAACGGTATCTAGTAGTTGAGCATGAAGGCAAGTGAACCACTGTTGTCAGCTCACAATTGGTTTCCCAAACATACTCTTGAAATCCGTCTTTGTACATACGACTACAGTATATCTTTTCATTTTCATCATTCAGGTTCTCATAGCTGTCCAAGTTGATACCCATTGGAACGAAATTACATGTGGGATAAATTAAAAACGCATAATAATGACGTCACAAAAAGCAAGTTTGTTTATTCTTCGGCAAATTTTCAGAGGGTACTGCAATTCTGATGCAGAAAAAAAAACATTTTGTTGTTGAATAAACATTTAAATATGATATATAACTTTCCACAAAATAATTTTCCTAACAAGTGATGTATTTATTTTCTCAAATAAAATTTCATAATGAACCACATGCAAAGATGACGAAGGATATTAAAGGAAAACTTCTAGGGGCCAGGTTCGAAAAGGGGGTATTCCAGATGCCTTAATTCAATAACATAACAAGAGGGATGATTGAGCATATCTATCTGTTCTTATAGGCATCATCCTATTCAAAACAAAATACATTTCAAACAAACCATTAAGTTATATAGAGAAGACACGGATCAAATGATCACCTTCTCTATCTTCATAATGGCGCTTCATAATGAATTGATATACCAATTTAAAACATATGAAAATAGAATAGAAACACATACCAACCAAATCCACTCACAAAAAAAAAATCCTCCCTTAAATTTTTATCTTTAAAAAATTCTTGAAATGTGATTTCTTTCACAAAGAAACCTCAAAACTTCAAAAAGATGTTCCAACTCAATTTTCATAGAGCCTCTTTAGAGCAAAGTTGTCCTTAAGGTTGTCAAAGATCAGTTTAGACTAAGAAAACTTCTGCAAGTTGAAGTGAGTTTGATCTTTCAATACTTTTCTGAACTTAATTACCTCAATTTTCAGAGAGCCTCTTTTGTGAAAATTTGTCTCAAAGTCAAATTTATCTGAAGATCATATGAGACTAAAAGAGACTCCTTACCTTTCTGTACCTACAGGATCTGAAGCATCTCAACAATTCTCAGAAAGGATCTTTAGTGAAAACTTGTCCGAAAGTCAAGATTGTTTTAAGATCATATTAGGCTAAGAGATATTCCGCAAGTTGGTTTAAGTCTCACCTTAATTATAAACATAGAAAATAAAAAAACAAGTCGAATATATAAAAAGTGATGTGTCGTGTGCAAAAGGGAATTCCCTCCCGAATATTTGTGGAACAAAAAATACCCGCTCAAACTGGCCGTTTAAGGTTGTCAAAGATCAGTTTATGCTAAGAAAACTTTTGCAAGTTGGTGCCAGTTTGGCCTTTTCTGTTTTAGCTCAATTTTCAGAGAGTCTCTTTTGTGAAAAGATCATATGAGGCTACAAGGGACTATACACATCTGAAGCATCCAACCATATAGTTACATTCTCAGAAAGGATCTTTAGAGAAAACTTGTCTTGAAAAAGGCTAAGAGATATTCTGCAAGTTGGTTCAAGTCTTACCTTTCTGTAACTTCGGAATCTGAAGCATCTCAACCATGTAGTTACATTCTCAGAAAGGATCTTTAGTGAAAACTTGTCCGAAAGTCAAAATTGTTTTAAGATCATATTAGGCTAAGAGATATTTATGAGTTGGTTCGAGTCTCACCTTTATGTACCTCTCCACATCTAAAGCATCTAAAGCATTATTAATGGCCAGTCTGGAAGCAAGCCTAATCCTCATGCATGCTTGATGAAACTTGCGATAACAACTGTAAACAAACGCTTGTGTGTGTATGTAAATCTCAAGCCCTCAAGGAAGACACACTTCCTTCCTGTCACTGGCTGTATAGGTAGTTAACTTATCTGCCTCGGGCACAGATTTGCCTACCAGGCCTGCTTCAAGCTTTACGAAGAAGAGGTATGGATCAAGTTGTGTAAATTAAGACATCATTTTACTTTTGTCATTTGCATCAATATGGAATCAAATTTACATAAATTTGTAATGAAAACATTAAGATAATTTTAGTTTGTGTTGCCCAAATCATTTGGCCTGAATGCAATTGGATTGCGTTTGCAGACTGACTTTCATATTTTGAATATAATTATTATTAAATCTATAAGCTTTTGTACAATAATCAGACATGGTGCTGTCCAGATAGATCATTGCAATATAAAATTGAAACACCTATTTTATGTACACATGGAAAAAATAGCAGTCTTAACTTTCCATCACTTTTCAATTGGAAGATTTTAAATATGAAACCTTTATCTAATGTCTCTTTTATACCTACATAGTTAATATATTTTGGTTCAAAGATTTGACTTTGATGACATCTACATATTACAAATTTAGATGACACCCATTATTGGAAATAATAAAAAGATATAATAATAGGAATGTTTAAAATATGATTATGATGTTATGATGTTTGTCTCTGTTTGGTTTTTTTATTTCTTGAGAGTAATTCTTTGCACTGGATATTAAAATTGTGATAATAGCTTCCCCCAAATAATATTTCCCATTACAACTTGAAAAAGATAAAACACTGAAAAAAAGCTAAAGGACAGCAGCAAAATGTAAAAATTGTAAGAAAATGAAGCAAAAGAAAGTTGCCAAAAAAAATATTTTCCAACTTGCAGGCAAGGTTTAGAAGGAAAGAGGGTTTGCTATAAAAACATGGTATTTGTTGTGAAGTTCCTTGAAAGTATCATTAAAATCCATTTGGCATCATCCTAATAGTAGCGGGATGCTTCCGTTGTTAAGTATCTAAGATTGTTCACTTCCTCACGACGGCCCCAGTGCACTCTGGGAGGAAGTACTGAGAGAGATGATTCAGAGGCCATCCACTGTCGGTCTACGCTATCTGATGTGGGGGTCAGATTGAATGGACGCAGGATTGTTGCTTAGATGGTCTTAATACTGTTAAATACTTTTACCAGACAAATTGATAGGTCATGTTGAATAAGAAAAATGGGTTGGTCTTGAAGTTGATGTAAAAGGTAGATATTTGAAAATGGATATATAATATCCGCTGTAGTCTGATTTAATAGACTCAATTCTTTGTACATATGATCTTATGGACATTTACTTGATAAAAGTATATTTCATGTGGAATTAGCCAAATGGGTTAGTTGAAAAGTAAAAATTGACTTATTTGAAAAAAGGATGTTTCAAAACAAATTTAATGGATTCTTTTGTAATAATTTTTTAAGTAATATGATGATATTTCATAAAAATATGTCAAAGAGATGATATTAGACAAAATTTATGAACTTTATATGGTGGAAAGTTAACCCACAATCTTATACGGCTACAAAATGTTGTCCTGAAGTCCAGATCAGTGGACAAAACTAGTAACTCTAAGCAATAATCACTAACCCTTAGGCATTGTTTGGCCAACCTTGTCTTGCCAAACTTCATGTACTATGGGAATTTAGGCTCATTTAGATTAAGAAATGACAAGTATTTAATAAATATATACATATATATATGTATATTTATATATATTTGCAACTTTCTAAATACCTGACTCCAACCAGATTCACTATGGCTCTTCAATCTACAAAAGCATCCAACGCTGATATCCCCAGAATCTAAGTTTGTCAATGTACAATTGATCACAACAAAGCCACTGATTGGCTAGTAACTGAATACATTCCATTTGCAAGAGTTACCTAAGATGATAAACGTATTCATTGATTGTAATGTCTCCGCTCCTGGTTATAGCATTATAAAACCACTGGAAGGATGAAATCAATGGTAAGATGTCAGTTGAGCAGAGTCCAGTCAAATATCCTTACGACTCTTATTGTCACGGAACATACCAAGAAGAACCTTACCAGGACGATCAGTAAGGCAGACAGTATTATTTTCTGTGTTTCTCATCTCCCGCCCTGATTTACCCTCCAGAAGTTTTTTTTTTAAAAAGGGGTTTTATTTGACATTTGTCCGCCACCATATTCAAAGTAAAAAAAAAAATCGATTTTGACACATCCACTAAAATTTATTCCTTATCCCAACAGGAATTTCCTTTTCCCATTTAGATTTTCACCTTACATTGTCCTTATTATGACCATATATCTACAAATTCATACAAATTTGGTTTTTTACTTTTAAAAAAAGATTTCCGACCACCCGCTCATTTGCAGAAGGACTTCGGAGATGAGAAACACAAAAAATGATATGGATGGCCTAAAGAGTGATGTCTAGTCTTATTGATATTAAGTTATTGGGGAGCCAAAGCTAGTGATTACAAAGAAACATGGCACCATACATCGAGTAAAAGTACCATAATGAAATTGACAAAAAGAAGAATGAATTTCAGAGTAGGATTGATAAGAAATAATACTTGACACAGCTTAAGATTAGAAAGAAACAACATTATATTGTTTATAGAATCAAATGGAAGAATAAGAATGAAATTGACAAAAAGAAGAATGAATTTCCATGTGAGATTGAGCAGGAAGCCAATTTGTTACAGAGATTGATCCAGCTAGAGATTACAGAGGGAGTGAGGTTGACGGTAGTGGACACTCAACCATCCACTGATACACTGGAATAGAAACACTTGAGACACCTACACGTAATAGAATCAAACCAGATAGGGTTACAGGACACGCTGCTTGGGTTACACTGATAACAAACAAACTAGTAATGAAATTGACGTGATAGGAAACCTGTGAATCTGATGATTGCATAGAATGATTTATGGTGATATATGGGGGGGGGGGGGGAGAGTACTGTCAAAACACAGGTAGGACACTTGTACAAATTTCACATTTTTAAATGTTGAAATTATTACAAGTGTTATACCTTTATTTTTGACAGTACTCAATCCTATAGATTATTTTAAATCCTTTGTACCGTTATGAATGATTCATTTGATCCATAGCTATTACAAATTCTTTCATCTGTTAGTGCAGGTCAGGGCCTCCCTACCCTTGCATATAGAATGGTTTAGTGAGAAGTCAGAATAACAGAAACATTTCAAACATGAATTTCATTTCAAGACTGGTCAACTGTTGACAATATAAGACAATTTTAACAAGTTTGAACATTAGGTAGCCCAGCAAAATTAATTATCAAATCAATTATTGTAAGGGCGGCTCAAACCTATGCTATAGAAGAGGGAGGAAAATAAAAGAATAACATAGCTGTGGATCAAATAAATGATTCACAACGGTACATGAAATTTTAATAAAGTACGGGGAGTACTGTCAAAACACAGATATGACACTCGAAAAAGTTTCAACATTTAAAAGTGGCTTTTCGGACCTCTTTCATCAGATCGATCGTTTTATTCAATGAGGTAAACATGGTTCTTGGCAAAAGAAGACAAATATCCACTAGATATTATTCATTTATCCACAAAAAATTAAGTTGAGGTAATAACTTAAACTCCAAGTGTTATATTCCATTTATGATCCCACTTCTTTATATTGAGGTTCCTAAACAACTAATATACTACATCATTACAACTAATTTCCTTTTTTTGCAAAGAGTGTGACACAAACATAAAACTGTTTATAATTCCTGGACAAAAATCTTAATGAAAATGTTAAAATGCTATGATACATACAGATGATGACCTTCCATTTAATACTATTTTTATTAAATGAGTTAATGATTTTGTATAAAATAAGTGAAAGCAAGTTTGATACCAAATCATTCACAATAGTTATAAATCGAAGATTGTTTAGTATCCTCTTTATTACTTAGAAAATCAAACATCAAACTAATATTTTCGCGATTCGGCAACCATTGTCACAGACGGCTCACTCACACTGTGACGTCAAAACCATACACTACAGTGACATCATACTTGCATTGTGGTATTACACTAGTTTAATACTACCATATAAATATGACACTGCAGTATCTTACACATGCAAGTAACAAATTCCTTTAACGATTATTAAAAGAGACCATTCGATAAAAATGCATTATTACAACAAAATGCTGTCGTAACTGATAATTTTTATTATGAATTATTTATAAATATGTTCCTCTTCTATCAATCAAGTAGTTATTTCTTAACTTTCTTAATGAATGAGCATTTTTATTCTCGCAATGCTAACATTTCAGAGGTGTTGTTGATAATGTAAGCCTGCGGCAGAGGGAAATTGGAAAGGGCCGACAGTTACCGATAGTTACAAAATAATTTCAATAATAAGTATAAAAATGGATTCATTGATTTTTACTGGTAGGGAATCACCATGAGCAAACGGAGAGCACATCCGCGCCCTGCACGTGCTTTGCGCTCGCTACCCAAGCCGGGAAAGTGAAATGCATGCGCTATCTGCCTCGTGAAGTTCACATGATTGTCACTGTGGAAAATACATCATTGTTCTCGTGGGCCTTTATAGCCGAGTTGTCAAAGGCGCCAGTTTAGTAAGCGAGTGGTGCAGAGTTCGAAACCAGGCATGCGAACATTATATTTGTGATTTGTCAAAAATGTGATATTTTGTGAAGGTATTTATTCGAAGAAGGACTTTGAAACAAAGTATTTCAAAACGTGTATAATCCCAATCAAAATAAATTTCCGAAAAATTCTAGAGTAAGCCCCGGGCTTTCCTAGAGAAAGCCCTGGGCATTCTTGGAGAACGCCCGGCAATCTGACAATAGAGGTTTATCCGGTAAAAGAAGAACCTAATAAAACAATAGAGTGACGTCACTGGAGGTTTATAAATACAAATATAAAGCCAGATCACATACCTTGTTCAAAGATCCCAACAATTTCTACAGGGACATAAAGTGTTCATAAACCATGTCAATGTTCACACAGTTATCATGTGTCTTCTGTGTTCTATAAGGAAAATTATATAACTTTAGTTCCTCTTCTTAGTCATAGAACTGTTTAAGGTAACTGTTTACTCCATGCAAACAATCAATTGCTTCATAGCCTTAAAGATTAATACTCTTGTATAAAACAAATTAGAGAGAGGGAAAAGAGGATAAGTGCCAGAGCAAAAACTAGCTGATGCACAAACATACTCATTTATAATAATAAAAAACAAATAACTTAATACCGTAGTCACAGAAATAAGTTAAGGATCATGGGATTCAAATCACTTTAAATATATTCAAACGTGACTCTTTATAATAATGAATATCCTCTATACTTTGTACAAGGATTAATGGAGTCACATTGTTTGGTCATCCATTTTGCAAGAAAAACAGATACATTAAATGAAACATGATAAAACAAGAGCGAAATGATAACATAAAGATTTAGTCCACAGTCAATACATACCTGGTTGATAAGGGGATATTTTTATCATATATTGTACAAAAGTAATATCATAAAGGATAATTTGTCTAAAACTTAAACAAATTAGTCACTGTCCAATAACAATAGCTATTTGACACTTTAATAAAAAAAGACTGAACACAAAACTGTAAATCTATTTAAAAAGAATTTTTTTTACCTTGCTATCTGTGAGACGGTTGCGTAGTTTGTTCAGGGTTTATCTTATGTATAGCGTGTTTGATAAGTTAACTACTTGAATGACTGCCACATAGTGATTTCAATAGGTTATCTGAGATTTGGACTTCCTAGTTAAATCGGGATCATTGTTTTAAACAAACAAACACTTTGTAGATCTAGGAAGTGCCTGTAGCGTGCAGTTGTCTTGCTAATATCATTTACCATAAATCCTTGAATAATAGCCCAGCGATTATCAATTGCAAGCACTGATGTGACATGCACTTTTTGTTTGTAAAGGGCTTCATAAATATTAGAGGTTTAACAATGCAGGAGGGCTGTGATACGATACATATCCCGATATGGGTGCCACAATACGATATGTATCCCGATACATATAATCTCCTGACATATATAATGACCTTTTCACAAACTTTTGGAATCAGTTACTCTTGAGAGAGAATTGACTTGATGTTTTTATGACATAATTGTAATATAAATAAACTTGCAAATTTTACAAGAGGTTGTTGTGTGCATAATGAAGTATCTTTTTACTGTATTTCTCAGATTTGAGCACCTATATTGAGAATTTATCATTATTTTATGTATCCCGATACGCATCCTACAATAGGATACGATATATTGTGATCTATGTATCACGATTCGATAATGTATTGCCGTATCATTACACCTCTAATAAATATCCATATACACTAGCCCAGCACTGATTTGCAATGCACTTATTGTTTGTGCTTTATAAATATGCATATACACCATGTAACTAATATGGAGATATCAAAGGATTGTTTACATTGGTAGAATAAACCTAGCGATTTTTTAAAGAGGCAATTATTTGTTTTATCAAGGTCATAAACCTGTTTTAGTGTGAAAACTTATACTTTTCGTTACCTGTAGAAAATGGATTCACTTAACTAGGTTCTTTTAGGTTTGTCTAGCAATTTTACTACGTGATATTACCTTTAGTAGTTAAACCCCTCTCTTCTATCAGTTTGAGAATTACAGAACAAGTTTACCATATGGTGGAAATTAAAATATCTATAAATCCTAATCAATTTAGAATTTATTCTAACAGGAGAATTTGTTTATTTCTGGAGCTAGCATATATCAAGACATTTTACTCAATCCATTGAATTGTGAACTATTTTGACAAGCCAACTATCTATTTAGTTTACTTAGGCCCCTGGCACTTGATATGTAAAGTATGGTTTTTTTTGTGTTCATGATATGATAGGTTAAGTGTTTATCATATATTGGGCAGTGTTATCGTTGCAATAAACCCATCTTGTAATTATGTTATCAGATCACTGATAACCTGACAATGCAAATTAGGTCAAAAGACGAACTATTTTCTCAAAACTTCATGCATGTCATGCGAGTCCTAAACCGGTTACCAACCATTGATAACGTCATCGGGAGTTTTTAAGGGTTGTATTTGAATGAATAAAACTTTCATAAACAAAAGGGTAAATTTATCACACAGTCGTATTTTAGAAACAGCTTGGCTATCAAACCATTGTTAAATTGTTTTCATCTTGCGTTTACACCAAAAAATATAACAAAGGCTCGCATACTACAAATTTTATTCCTATTATATGATATTAATGATAGGGAAACAATCAGCAAATAATATTTATTTATGAAATGTTATCATGAAAGTTACCAAGCATTGTTAAAACAAAATTTCAAAATAAATCTCATGAAATTACAAATATGGTTTTGGTCCATAACTCTCAAGGTTTTTCAATCTGTCATAGAGAATAGCTTTATAAAAAAAATAAAAAAATGTGATAGTCCCGATAAAAATACAGATATAGTTTCAAGTGAAACGCTAACAAAGCATATTTAATAAAATCTGCTATAATAAATATTTCATTTATCAAAATCCAACTAACATATTTGAAGCAAAAAGCCAAAAACATATTTATCTATTTACCAAATTCTTTCAAATCAATCATAAACACATGAAAAAAAGTATCTGCAAATAAAACTCTAAAATATAATCAATTAAACGTAAAAACAACATGCCACCCGAAATCAACATTGCCAACAGTTATGAAATCTTGACACATTATCCAGGCTATTTCAAAGTTGCTCTATCTAACATACAGAAACTACATGCTCAATACAAAGTATGTAATGAAAAATAAAGCAGAATACACCGACCTGACGAGACATACTTCACAACTAGGAAGCACTGATTGTGGCATTAACGTCTGACTGAATGACTGACGGACAGCCAGCACAATCGGCACGTGATATTGATCGGAACCTCCCATACGCTCGTGATAACAACTTCATCAAACAAAATCTCTGAGGCCCTCTAAATTAAATCAACTATCGGCATAACAAGGATTGTCTTCATTCAGTTGTTTTCGCTTGAGAATATCATACATCTATGGTGATGACTAGTGTGATAAACATTGATAAGATGATTGTTGAGATTATCAAGATGATTGTGACACAGTGTGATGATGATTATAATGATGTTGATGATGTTGATGATGATGATGATGATGACGTTGATGATGATGGTGATGATGATAATTATAATGATAATGAGGATGATGATGATGATGATGATGATAATGAATAATTTGCTCAGTATGCAGTAAATTGGGTCTAAAATTACTTTTAATTCCATTACATTGTTTATAACTATAGCTCTTGTTTGCAAGGAAAAAATCAAATCAATTCACCTGCAATTTTTTGTTTTACTGATATTTAATCTAAACAAAATAAATAAATGAATAATTTGACTTTATACAGCAAAACAACAGAATAGCATGAAGAGACAAATGAAACAGAGCTTTTCACCTTAAAGTGGGATAGTTATCCATCAACAAATAAATAAATAATTTGACTTTATAGTAATGGCCAGAATAGAGGAATAAAACAGAGCTATTCACCTTTAAGTGTGATGTACATCTATCAGTCGGCGAGTGACAGACAGGGACGTGCAATGTACGCATGTACACTACAGTGTGGAGGAGATATATGTCACTCAGACTGCACAGTGACAGCAATCGACAATCAGGAAGGGCAGACAGACGGACAGACAGACGGACGGACCATACCGTACTCTACCTTGTACATGCCTTGTCAGAGGGAGATGTGATATTTGAGGAGATGTATCTAGGAATTATCATCATTGAACAAGCAGTTCCATCTTATTAGCTCTAGAACACTCCGTTAAAAGCATTTATTTACAAACAGGCCAAAGTATAAGGGATATTATGAAATAAATTCATGTGATATACCAAATTGAATAGAGTTAGGTAATTTTATCTATTTATGCTTGATAATAACCTAGCTCAATATAAGAATATATCTAATACATAACTATAACAGTGGTAGGTCACAGACAATCATATCATCAGTGCATTCAGTCTTGAGTCTTTACTCATAATTATCATACCTTAATTACCACTGTGAGAATATCATTGGTCAGTTGACAACATGTGATTGAAATTAATCCTTACACTTACCCCTACTGTCATAAATTCGTGACAATCACCTGAAATATTGACTTGTCACAGAACTTGTCAGGTGATTGCATCATTTTTGTTTCTGCCATTAAAGAGTTTTCAGCTTTACACATGATGTACAAACTTTCTCAAGTCTACCACCAGAGGCTTGGATTGGTATATCAACCTCTCGCGATTCACCGAGATAGACTTTGATTGACATCATCGCTGTCTGGTGACAGAGTAGGCCAATCACAGAAGAAAATTATATATTGATAAAATATAAGTAATATCATTATACAAATTAATTATTGACTTCAGTTGAGGTGAATCCAATGGTTGATTGACCTCGGAACAGTTATGTTCACCGAGGCGACAGCCGAGGTGAACATAAGTTTCCGAGGTCAATAAACCATTGGATTCACCGATAACTGAAGTCAACAACTGTTTTATTATATGATTTATGAAAGTTTCAGTTATTTTGAAAACTAGTAAATTATTTTCAGTTTTTTTGGAAGCAACTGTTTACGGCGCTCCTCGTAGTGACGATCTATTTTTAGCTCCAGGTCATTGGATTGTTATGTTGACCTCGCGTGACGTTTCCCGCGATAAACATAAGGTTTGATCATTGTCGGTGAACACCTTCCTCTCGTCCATCATATAATAAATACAGTTGAGGGCTAGTATTGGATACTATTATATATACTATAATACAACAGGATAGAGCATTATATAATAATTCATATGGCCGTGACTTGTGATGCAGATCGATAAAGTGCAGATATTACACAAGAAAAGGGTATTTATTAGATTTAGTACAGTAAAGGGCATTGTTTACCAACTGACATATCAACATGGAAACGTTCAGGAGGAGAAAGGTGAATCATGATTGAGCGGCGGATCCCACAGTCCATGACATTTTGGTAGAGAAATAAAGTCCAAGGCCTAGATTTTTGAAGCTATGTTAGTGCTAAGAGGATGGTAGATCAATGTTTATATACGGTACTGATGACGTTCTTAGCACTCAGAGAGCTTCTAAAATCAAAGCCCAGGGCTGTTCAACTAACCAATCTTAGCCCTTAGCATAACGTTAAGATTAGCATAGATATAGTCAATGACATTTTGATAGAGATATAAAGTTCAGGCTGTTCTACTAACCCATCTTAGCCCTTAGCATTATGTTATGATTAACATACATACAGTCAATTACATTTTGATAGAAATAAAGTTCAGGCTGTTCTACTAACCCATCTTAGCCCTTAGCATTATGTTATGATTAACATACATACAGTCAATTACATTTTGATAGAAATAAAGTTCAGGCTGTCCTACTAACCCATCTTAGCCCTTAGCATTATTTTATGATTAACATACATACAGTCAATTACATTTTGATAGAAATAAAGTTCAGGCTGTTCTACTGACCAATCTTAGCCCTTAGCATTACGTTATGATTAGCACAAATATAGTCAATGACATTTTGATAGAAATAAAGTTCAGGCTGTTCTACTAACCCATCTTAGCCCTTAGCATTATGTTACGCTTAACATACATACAGTCAATTACATTTTGATAGAAATAAAGTTCAGGCTGTTCTACTAACCAATCTTAGCCCTTAGCATTACGTTAAGATTAGCATAGATATAGTCAATGACATTTTGATAGAGATATAAAGTTCAGGCTGTTCTACTAACCCATCTTAGCCCTTAGCATTATGTTACGATTAACATACATACAGTCAATGACATTTTGATAGAAATAGAGTTCAGGCTGTTCTACTAACCCATCTTAGCCCTTAGCATTATGTTATGATAAGCATAGATATTGTCAATGACATTTTGATAGAGAAATAAGTTCAGGCTGTTCTACTAACCCATCTTAGCCCTTAGCATTACATTATGATTAGCATAGATATTGTCAATGACATTTTGATAGAGAAATAAGTTCAGGCTGTTCTACTTACCAATCTTAGCCCTTAGCATTATATCACGTCATATCTAAGGTCAATGACATGTTCATTGAGACATAAATTTCAAGCTTTTCCACTTATCAATCTTAGCCCTTAGCATTATTACGATCAGCTCACTCAGTCAATGACATTTTGATAGAGAACAAAAGTCCAGGCTGTTCCACTTGCCCATCTTAGCCCTTAGCATTATGTTCCGTCATATCTAAGGTCAATGACATGCTCATTGAGATATTAAGTTCAGGCTGTTCCTCTAATCGATCTTAGCCCTTAGCATTATTACAATCAGCATACACAGTCAATGACATTTTGATAGAGAGATAATGCACGTGGAGTCAGATGGGGGACTTGATTGCTCCTACTTAAACCACAATCAAAATGGTTGGTTTTTCATGAAAAACTACATTTTCAGGTGGTAATTGCGACTCCAATTTAACAGAAAAACTTGTTTTGCTGCAATCATAAAATACTTACAATCACGACATGGGATGGGATAAACATGTTGATTTCCATATAAAAACATGAGGTCATATTGCGTAGGGGTTTTAGAGTTTTTAGGCAAAGGAGGGCTTTGAACATTTGATTATGTATTTGAAATTCAAAAATGAATTATCGTATAATTTGGTAGCAAAAAGACTATTCTCAATAATATACAAATTGAAAGCCTTTTTCTTCACTTTAGAGTTTCTGTGAAATAATTATTTCTATGATTACTTTTCAAATAATAAATGTTAAAATATTGTGCATTTTTTAAGATCTTCCTGATGAAATCTACTATTTTTCTAAATATACTCAATGCATGTCTAAATAGCCTTTAAGTATTTAAAGGAACAGTCCTATCACAGTATTTTTTATGGGAACAAAATTCAAGAGGATTTTTCTATTTATACATATATGATTTAGTTACTTTTTCTCTTCTTTTTAAATTGGCAGATACAGCAGATTTGTTTTCTCGTAATGTTAAAATTCAAGATGGCAAATGAAAGCTTATAAATATAGGCGATAGGACAGTTAAAGAGAAGAGCCCAAAGACAAACAGAACAACAATCAACATACGGCAGAATATGTCGGCAGTGAACTGCCAGGAAATTGATTGATGTCATGAACAGTGATAATCATGATTGAAGAAATTAAAATTTGAATGAGTAATGAAAAGAAGAATTGACAGATTGAAAATATATATAAAACAAAATTATAAATATTAACATTAAGATAATCAAAATTTATAATAGACTGTTATGCATAAGGGTCTGTAGATGAATGAATAAGAAATAACCAAATTGAATGAATGAGCATGTGAATTAAGGATAAAGGAAAGAATAAAGAAAAAGATGACTGCTTGAACAAATGGATAGGATGATTGAATGATGGCCAGAAATTACTTATTCAATCAATATATGACAAGTTCCGATGCATTACTTTGGTGTGATCACCTGAAGACTCAACCAGAAATGCTAACGACTTATTCAGACAGGTGTGAAATTTGCAGATTGGATTGTGGAATTAATCACTGGTCTGTTTGAGGTTCAGAAAGCTGTAAGATAGAGAATACGTAGAGATATATTGGCAGCTGTAGATACAGAATTTATAGAGAAGCTTGGCAGTGGTAAGATACAGAATATGTAGAGAAATATTGGCAGCTGGAGGGAAAGAGAAGTCATGTTATTATGTAAAAAGAGAGAATGATTTTTTTTTCATGCTAATGGAGTGGAAACCAACTGTTATCTACATTTTGTATCTTTGTTGTTATGTAAGTCATTCCATGGACTTTGGATTTCTTCTGCCTAGAGTTAAATCCCCGGTTCCCAAACAGGTTCAGGGTGCTCATTGGAATTTTTGGAAAGGAAAAGTGTGATGGTCAAACAGAGGTTTTTTTATAGTATAGTTGTCCCTGCTTCTGACACTTACAGAGGACCAGCCAGCAGAAAATGTATACCAAACTAATGCAGTAGGTAAAGAGTTAAGAGAGAAGAGGAAATTGGGTGAAAGTTGACATAAGGCGGTAAAACACTAGTTAACATTGAGAAAGTACAAATCAACAATGCTTGGACATCACCCTACAGTAACATCACACAGCAAGCTGCCTGTTTACATCCATTAGGGGTTGGAAGCATTCCGTCGTTAATGGTATTTAATCCGCGCCCTGTCGTGAGACCCTTAGTTGGTCAGAATGGACATTGTAAAATGAGGCTTCACAGGATAATGTGGAAGTCATTCACTGGTGCCATGAGAAAGTACGAATTTCTAGTTTGATATGAGGACATTAAAGAATTATCATAAATATTAGGATTATTATCATTATTATCATTATTGTGAGGTAGTACGAGATTCAGCTGGATCCTGGTTCATAAAACAAGTCTACAATTGAATGTAACCAATATTAAGAGAATGGGGCTACAATTGATTATTACTTTACAACTGCTTTGTGGAACAGCACCCAGATCAGGTGAGATAACCTGTTACACCAATCAGCTACCTGTAGAATACCAAATAGAGAACATCATCTCATACCTGTAGAATACCATATAGAGAATATCCTCTTATACTGGTGGAATACCAAATAGAGAACATCATCTCATACCTGTAGAATACCTAATAGAGAACATCATCTTATATTTGTAGAATACCAAATAGAGAACATCATCTCATACCTGTAGAATACCAAATAGAGAACATGAACTCATACCTGTAGAATACCAAATAGAGAACATGATCTCGTACCTGTAAAATACCAAATAGAGAACATCATCTCATACCTGTAGAATATCAAATAGAGAACATGAACTCATACCTGTAGAATACCTAATAGAGAACATGAACTCATACCTGTAGAATACCAAATAGAGAACATGAACTCATACCTCTAGAATACCAAGTAGAGAACATCATCTCATACCTCTAGAATACCAAATAGAGAACATGAACTCATACCTGTAGAATACCTAATAGAGAACATGAACTCATACCTGTAGAATACCAAATAGAGAATATGATCACATTCCTGTAGAATACCTTGATTCATGTAGACCCATCTGCTTGGAAAGGGTTAAACAAATAGAGAACATTAACTCATAAATGGATAGTTGTAGCGGACATTATAACAATTTCCAGAGGGATGATGGTAAATCATTACCCAAAGTACCAATTACCAAATCATTTATTGATAATCAATACTAACTGCAATAACAAGTGGACTAAAAGGGACATTTTTTTCTAGATTATTTTTTTCCAAATTTGTCCCAATTAATATTAGTTAATCTACATGCATCATCCAAACATTACCTTACTCAACCCAATTGTAATAAAAAAGTATCAAGCAAAAAGCACTGATCACCATTTTTTGGGAACGCCTTTTATTCTTAAGAGGTTTGCATAGCTTAACTAAACATGATACACTTGTTTTAGATTTGTATACTGCAATTTAAAAGCAAAGATTGGCAATTTGTTATATATTCAATATCTTGAGATAATCTTATTTGACAAATATATTGCTACTGCACCTTAAAAGGGGCATCTTTATCTTGAATCTTTATCATTTGTTCTCTGTCTATCGATGATTGGTTTGTGTAATGATATTTTTGACACTTTCAAAATTATACATTTAGCATTTATGTACAATTGCAAGTGAAATATTGAAAACATAAAATTTAAAAAAAATGTGCTGCTGCCCCTTTAAAAGCTTCTACAGATGATGGGGGGACCTAATGGTATATCTATGTGGATGAATCAATGATTGTGAGACAATATGTATCTATCAGGTGTTGATAATTTGTATATGGTATGTGATATACAGAATAACTGACATATATAGCTATAATATAATCAATAGATCTCTCTCTAAGTGCTTGTACCCATACACTATGGGTTGGTTGTCAGTGAAGGCAATATCTTGTAGATGTAGTTCTACTAATTAATGATGGGTATCTTCCTTGTTTCTGTATTGGAATATTTTTATACAGAAAAGCGTTTTTGAAATAAGTAGGGCTACATAATTGGTATTAATCAAATTTAAGATTTTAATGCTCTCTTGACTTAACTAACAGTGATACAAACAGCAATTACAGCTCAGTTTTCCAAATGGAAATGACTAGTTATCATCTTGTACATAATAATTGCATCATTTTTCACTTTTTGATTTCATACTTGATAAGATTGTTCTGTTTTGCTTTTACTAAGGTTTTTTTAACACAATTTTAGCAGGATTTTAATAATTTTAAAATGACAGAAAAATTTGATGTTTTCAGATGTGTGTTTCTGTATTGCAATAATCTGATATTCCAATAATACTTCTGCTAATAATGGTAAATAATTTCTGATGATATTTAAAGGTTGTTCTTGAATTGACAAGTTTAACTTCACTTTTGCATTTGATTCATTATTTCCATATGATGAATATTCATTAAAAAAATTATTACAAAATGTAAATTTGTCATATTGTTTCAATCACTGTTGACTATTGATTGTTTTGTTAAATCTAATGGAGCGGCACTTATATAAGCTAGAAGCTTGTTGTGCTAATTAATCCTTATTCATGTAATTATAATTTTTCATGAATAAACTATGTTTAAATCATATAGTTTCAATGTCACTTGATAATTGTTTTTGTACCTTAAAGTTTAACCTAACTTATAAGTTGTTGCATTGATGATGTTTTATGTACTTATAGCACAATGTTTTATTAATTTTTTTGCTGAATAAACATATCCTGTATCAGGACGTAACAAAAATAATATTCATCTTGCAACATCCTATTAACCTACAAATTATTGCAGGACACAGTTTATCCAACCTTATTGGTAAAAAAAACATGTTGATTAACATCCTTATAAAGCAAAGACAATTTTGACACCAACTTCACAAGACCATGGAAATAGAATATTGTTTGCCCTTGATTCAATAATCACCAATTAAAACTTGTTTTTGTCTGTTTCTTAGATGAAGACAAAACAAATTCTTACTTTAGCAATAATTAACCTGCTTTTATATGATAAAATATTTAAACGGTATGACACGACCAGGAATCAAACCCTAACCTTCCAAGGGATGTACAGACACTCTACCAACTTAGCTAGTGGTGAATATCCAAAGAACTACCGAAAACACATTTGTATTGATTGCAATGTTTCTGGTCTATTCTTATTTTTTAACATGTTTGGATCTGAACTCAATTTCGTCAATAATAATACACTCTCTTTATCATAATGATAATCCCTATAAGGGTTTCCCGCTGTTTAAAGTAATTACGTATTATGATGTACGTCAAATTTTGATATCTTTTATTACAATTTGATCGAGAATGAATACAGTGCATCATTATGATATTTGTATCATGTATGCATTATGCAGATTTATTCAGTAAAATAGAAAGAGTACATTGTAAACTGTGACAGAGATATTAAACAACTACGAATGACGTCAAACAAAGGTCGATGTAGTTATTTTTGGCTAATTTGGGGGGAGGGAAATATTATGAAGGTTATTAAAGGTTCAAATAGAAAAACTCAAGAACACAACTTTGAGCATGATGGGCTCTATAGTTCATTCTTTAGATTGTTAAAAGGTTAAAAGTTAAAATCTATTATAAACCTATATCATATTTATCTCTTGATTACTTCAGATTTGATGGGCTGACAATGGTAACATAAATCATCATATATTTCATAAATCAATATAAAATTATAAAGAAATCGATCTTGTAAATGAATGCTACAAAAACGTTTCAGGTCTTTTCAAACAGACAAAAGTGATGCGTTGTAATAAAATGTTTTTATTACAAACATATCTTTTGTGAAGGAACATAAATCATATTCAACAGAAATTATGAATAAAAAGCAAAAACATGTAGAATAAATACTATTAATACAAAAAATATGTTGCATTTTAAAAATATTTTTTTTTTCAGTTTTCCCTAGTCAACATCTCGAAAAAAATCATGATGCATGGATTGGAAAATGACGCTATAAAACCAGAAACAAATTATTTTGTTCTAGGTCTAGCAATCTGAACCTAGCTGAACATGAAACAGAAACACATCAACTTGTTTTATAAAGATGTCACAACAAGAAGAACCTGGATCTTTATTTACTCAACAACGTTATACCTTTAAGTCCTAGTACCAAAACACTCACAATATTTGTCAATGATCAAATACAGTTCAGCTGAGTCAGAGACTATCGAGTTTGAATCCTGATATCATATCTCTCTCTCCCCTTAAAAAAATTCTTTACATGACGTCTTAACAACCACAAAATTTAGGACCTATTGGTATAAAGTTTATATTTATACATATACATGTATCTGTATTTCATTAAAGATTAAACATTGGCTTATAATCAATCACTTGACTGTTAAAGATCCTAAAGACCATATGGTTTAAATGCATTTAAATTTGTATGTATTAGTATTTACATCTCTATATCTTGTTATCTATCACAAGGGTAAAATGGATGCCTTCATTGAAAAAGAAATGATATTAAAAAAGTAAAAATCCCCATCCTGTGAATTCGAATTCGATAATACATATCTC
This sequence comes from Steromphala cineraria, assembly GCA_916613615.1. Classification (NCBI taxonomy): domain Eukaryota; kingdom Metazoa; phylum Mollusca; class Gastropoda; order Trochida; family Trochidae; genus Steromphala; species Steromphala cineraria. The sequence goes on from OU744730.1 coordinate 14,007,465, forward strand.
AAAGTGACTGATATATGGTTAAACTATGATTTATAAAACCAATAACTAGCTATATGATAAATAGAAACTACATCTAAACATGAAAATTTTAATTCCAATATTTCACCAACCTGACAACAGAAAGCTAAATCGTAACACTGCCTGATTAATTCACAAGTGTATTGTATCGAACCTCTACACAATTAGCACATTGAATTTTATTTAGAAGTTTACAAAATGAGTATCTGACACTGATATCTGTCAAAATACTGCATGTGGCATGAAACATCAAATCATCTCACTCAGGAAAACAATGGTAATATCAAACTGTTCAAAATTATTCACCATTAAATGTAGTATTACATATCGAAATACATAAATAGATATATGCACTAAAACCATTCACTAACCTGTTATCCAGCGAACAGAGAGGATAATCCGGACACCGAGCGCTACACAAGTGTAGTGTGGAATACTACAAGCTTGTTTATTGGATCAGTGGATCAACGCGGTCCGAGACGATGATTAATGGATGCTCGGTGATAGCATTGAGTGACGGCTACTAACATCAATCAGCTGGAGAAAACTAAGTGCTTTGATGATAAGTAACGGGCTATTGACGCCCTACGATTATGTCTGATTGACATGTACAGCCTGGTAGACCTGTTTGTATATAGTTGTTTCTACATTTGTTTACTTCATCATTGATGTAATGTGTCTTTAGATATTGCACATTCATACAGCTAGCATATATCAAATAGATTTAAAGGGGCAGTAGCACGTTTTGGGGGGAATATAAGGTGATGTCAGGAAAATGAAAATTAATGGTTCCAATAGAAAGACAATGCATTTAAACTAAATGGGGCAGTAATAATTCAGATAAATAATGTAAAGTTTAGCCATGTGATTCCCTTTTCTTACACAAAATGAATAAAAGGTGTTCCCACAAAATGGCCGCCCATGGATTTTAGGTGAATCTTCATACTTTGTCCTCTGACTATGGATGATTGGATTGTGTTATGAAATTTTTGACACTGTCAAAGTAATACATTTATGATAAACTTACCATTATCAGTGAAAAATTAAATATATAAATTAAAAAAAAAATGTGCTGCTGCCCCTTTAAGTATCATCCATGATGCCCATTCTTCTTGATTGACATATATGAGCCTTCATGCTTTATTTCTATATGCTTTTAAAAATGTTTGTAAATACAGGAGAACTCGGATATAATGAACTCCAAGGCACCAATGAATTTAGTTCGCTATATCCGGTGTTCGCTATACACATATAATTTTAATATTATAAAGGGACGGGACTTGAAAATTTGTTCGCTATATCCGAGTGTTCGCTATATCCGTGTTCGCTATATCCATGTTCTACTGTATGCAAATATTAAATATTTTAAAGTAAATGTGCTATTGACAATAATTTTTCACAATAATTGACATGCAAATCTTGGGGGACCTGTTTGTCCATATTTGCTTTTACATTTATACATAATGACGGACATAATGAATCATCAAAGTATGTTGGATATTATATAATATTTTAAAATAATCTTTAACGAACTACTGCACTACTGTTTTCGGTATTGCTGTTACTGACTACTTTGATTCTTGTTGATTTACACACATCAGTGCAGATTAGTTTTCTATTGAGTACTCTTGTACTCAACCATAGATGTTATAAGTACCTAATGAAGAAAAAGTCTATTAGGCATGCTGGATTTTGTGACCATCACAAAAACTATGTATAATGTATGTCTTTTTGACATTTTGCAGTTAATCATGGACAATTTTCAATTTTTAGGCCATCAATTTGTCAGGTTTTTTTTTATTTCTTGTGATGACACATTCATTTTGAGTGGCAACAACATGACTTTTAAACTTTTGCCTCTACTTATATAAGCCTTTGAACTTTGCATTTGGATCAATTTGGGTTCAGTGAGCTTTTAACCATATGTCCAAATCAAGTCTATAAAGTACAATTAGAAGTATAGCTGAAATCAGTGTTTTTCAGCTAGCAAGAGAATTTTGAAATATTGATATATTTCATATATTGTGCACCTAATTTAGAATACATGACAAAAAAGTGTATAAACAGGCTTCTACATTGATTCTCTACATTATTTGGGTGGAGTTCGAGATGTAAAAAGAAAAGTTACTTATGTTAGTAATAATCAATGAAGGACTTAATTAACTCATAAGAACATTTATATCTAGCTCAGAGACAGTAGTAAACTTAGTTCTCAGTATTCATGTGTTGCTGAACTTCATCAATATGAAGACAGAAAGAAGAAAAATTGACAAAATACATCTTCACATGTCTTTGAACAATAAGAGTAAAGAAACTGATGAAAATTCATAATGAAATTATAAGTGAATAACTCAGTTACAAATATAATTTCTTTATCGATATAATGTTTATAATATGTATAGCTAGTTTTCAGCATGAAGCTTAAGATAGAATTTTTTAAAAGCACCCAAAAAAATCACATTTCACATATTTACATCTGAACAATTAAAGTACAGATGATAAACAAAATAAAATTCTTAAAATGTTATAGGTGAAATAAAGTTCTTATCCACTTAATGTAACAAATTACAGGTATGTATATTACACAGTGAAATAAATCGTACATGAATTGTCCTATTTACATTGGGATATTACCATTACCTGTAAACATCAATGTAATGATTTATGAGCAGTTATATATATTAATGAGATTAATGATTTTGTCAAAGGTTGAGTACACTACAAATAATCACTTAATATCAAACAGAAATCTTTAAATACTAAACCAAACTCTAAAGAGTTCTCACAAGTTTACAATGAATATATATGCAAGAATATATTGTTTAGGCAGCATTGAATTGCCATTTTTTTTATACTGAAGACATCTTGGATGTGTTTTAACATTCCAAAAGGCAAAACTTCATCTCTTGGCAGAAGAACATATCAACATGCTGCTGCAGAAAAATTCAACTTTTCACCTGAAAATCTGATCGTTTACTTGAGTCGTTGAAAGCTCAACTAAAAACTCTTCACAACGGATTTGTCCTGCTGTGCACTGCACTGTGCATGCACTATAGAAATTCGAGAATTATTATCATTATTTTACATATTATTGTTACATTATCATTTACGTAGATAAAACCACATACAACAATGGACATATCTCTACAATTAATAAATGAGCAACAACCGTTCCTCTTGTGAGTTGATGTCTTGCTCAAAGAAAAAAACACTACCAGATCAGTTGCTGTTGAGTGAAATTGTTGAAATTGTTTGCTTTGTGTTAAACATCCTTTCATTTGGTATGGTTGGACATTGTTGGTTCAGTTTTCTCAGTCTTCAAAAAAGGTTATCAAGATTGTGAAAGTAAGTTCGCAAATAATGGCACCATTCTTGAACACCCTGCGTCAATATATGATAAAAAAGTGTTAACACATGAACAGAAAATTATTTCTGATCCATTAAAACTCTTACACTCGGAATATTATTTTGAAGTTGCACCATTTTTCAACAGAATAATGCTTATAGACAATTCTGGAATTACACGAAAGAAACATGGGGTGAAAATCAACATTTAATATTTTCATATTTCTGCAATATTATGTTAATAAATTTAATAAAATAATTTCCAGCAAGATTTTGAGAAAAACAGTTAATATCAGTTAACATGATTATATCAAATGAAAATTAAATAGTGTTCTTGAATTTTAGACTCCCATCTTACACAAATCCATGCCAAATGTGTTCAAGGAAAACTACAAGTTTAATATTTACATAAGTGATGGGAGTATGATTTGTCCTTATCTACACAAAATTTCATAAATGTTTTCAGAAGGTTGTTATCAAGTGGAATTTAAGTGCACACCTATTTATAAGATACGTGCACTAATTTGACACGTCCACGAGTCTATGAAAGAATACAGAACGATGATTGGCTCCCAATACTCTCACGAGGAGGTCTGGTTAACAACTCTATAGACATACATGCTAATGCTTTTATAAAGCAACAAATAAATTCGACAATCATTTTGTTTCCACCAAGTTGAAATGCCCACAGGAATTTTATCATCAACTTCATAATATATTTTTTTCAATTGATATTTTCCAGGGCTATGATATGTAAACGGCTTTCTATAATCATCTTTATCAATTTTTGCAACCATACATTTTCCAGGGACAAGCATCAAAGAAATTCTTAACAGATATTTGCTAGTGATACTAATACATGTATGTAAAAAAAAAATCGAATTTCATTCCAATAATAATTCCGGTAATGATAATAACTTTCTTATACTGCGCATATATCCATGACAAAGCATGCCATGAGTATTATTACCCTGGAGGGATAGTATTTTCAGAGCAGCTGATTAACAAGCGCTCCACAAGGACCATTTAAGTACGTACTTCCCCCATGTTCAGGAACCCATTTGTACAGCTGGGTGAGCTGAGTGCAATGTGGATGAAGTGCCTTGCCCAAACACATAACACAGTATATGGCCCAGGTCACAAATCATCCAAATGTGCAAATACATTTATAGATTTTGTTTATCATTCTTATTGTGTGTTAACCATCAAAGAGAAATTACTCAAAAGATTTTCACCTTTTTTTTGTTAACATTTCATAAATCTTTATTTACACATTGAGGCCACAGGCCTCTCGTACATAACATAAACAAACAAATCAGACAGGTGAATGTACATTCTTTCTATTTTCATTAAGGCATGGTACAGAAACATTGACAGATTTATGACATTTATTTTGCTATTTTGGTTTGAGTGACTTTTTTTTGCTAGAGTAGCAAAAGTGCAAATAGTTTAGACTCAGTGAAAAGTGTAAGTCCTATTTTCTATCGCTAATATCTTAGGAACTAGTGATTCCATTCTTCCTGTCTCGGAATAAACGCCGTAACAATGATTTAAAGAAAGCTTTAAAATTTTATTTGACCCCCAATAATGAAAAACTGTCCTCGTTACAATGGGATCCTAATGACGTAAAAATAATACCTTTTCAACAAAGTCCATGGACTTCTCCTGAGCATTTGTCAGTTAACTTTCATGATGGACGTGTTTATCAGGATCCATTTATGACAAATGCATAACACTTTGATGTTAAGTTGTGGTTTTAGAAAGCATAAATCAATTTTACCATCCCCATCAATACTACAATTCATTTTCATGGTGAGTCTAAACTATTGTCGCGTAGTATATATAAAAGACATTTTTGTGTGTAGAGATGTAAATGTGAGAAGTTTGGTGTGAGTGAACTTAGTCTACAGATGGTCTCCACGTGGAATACACGTCACCGATACACAACACACATCAGGATCGATACATAAGTACTTGCTAATTGGTTCATGTAATCTAAACATTTCATGTCAGGGCAAAAATATGACAATAAACAGATGACTGTAATTCAATTATCTTTTAACATTCCAGAAAGTCCTTTTTCTGATCAATTTCAAAATTATGAAACCTGGTAGAATTAATTGTAACTTCAACTGTAACTTCAAAGATTCCCTATGATATTTGTTTTCAGTTAAATTAATGAATATTTGTTTTAGTTCACATGTCAGATGTGTTAGTAAAATTGGGATCTGTTTCGGAACATGTGTATTCTGTGAAATTAAACCTTCTGGGAAAATAAGCAATACCCTAATAAGCACCCTGCTCCAATTAACGCCCCCAAAAGGATTTTGTAATTATAAGTCTAATAACTGCCCTGGTACCAACAGTACTACAATAATAAATTCAGCGTATTCACTTTGTTTCATGAGGAATTAAAGGATGCATTAGTGGCAATATGTGTTATTTTCTACTCTATTAATAATGTGTAAAGTAAGTTTTGAGTGCCGATATCAGTTATCAAAGACAACCTAAATGCAGTTCCACTTCAGTAGTCTTTTTTTTTCGATCATCATTCACACCACTTATATAAGCGCCCATCCAGGTCAATGTTTTTAATTACCTCGAAAACAGTAATACTGCCTGTTGTGTAGAAATATTGTCAATAAATGTAAACCTATAACCAGATTGTTTTCTTACCTCAAATATTTACCGTTCATCTTTGTTTTTGCTAGATTGGCCAAAAAGCAAGTGAATCTTCAAAAAGATTATTTTCTATACCGGTAATCTAATCCATGAATCAAGTATCTATCATCAGATTGAGACATTAGATAGAAATGAAATACCATCAGTAAATTTGTTTATATTACTTAAGGAAATGAACCTTGTGTATGTATGTAGAGAGATTTGGTATAATAACAGGAAGCCCTACTTTAAACATGATTACAAGATAGGCTCTCTATAAGAAAGACCTGATTTCGACTTAGAAGGTCATATAAACTGACATACTCAGTAGTAACTAAATATAAATGTCTAATAGTGGAAATTGATTCATGGATAAATTAAAAAAATCTGTAGTTCACAGATTTTAATTTTTCACAAAAAATGCTAATCTTTCCAATTCATATTCCTACAGATACAGAAAAAATAATACAAAATGACAAAACAACTTAAAATTAAATTACTTCAACACAAAATAAAGAAAGTCATTACCTTAATTAGATATTCCGCTTTTGATGAACCAAGGATCAAGGATATCAATCAGTTAACAATATCTGAAAGCTTCATTGAGTCTTTATCAGGAAAAGTCTAGGAATGAAGTTTAAAATCCAAAGTCACATCCTTTTTGGTGTCCAGGAATATAATTCTAAGCACATGTACATGGCATCACATCGAAATATCCCAAAAGACTATACTCTTGGCTCAAATATCTTAAGCTGTAGAAATCTATTATCTTATTTTCGAACGTAAACTCCAATAAAAATATTCTCAGAACCAACACTCCCGGAACACAATCCCAATAACAACATCCACAATAAAGTATGATTGCACTAACATTACACGTCCCTGTTGGCTGCCGTGAGTAGATCTCAAATACAGGTGAAACACTGGGAATCTCGTTAATATAAATCACAGGTGACAGTAGGCCTGTTTCTGTCAAGTCCGACCTGTCTAGTGACAGTGTGAGGAGTTTCTGCTACTTGATACAGCTGGACAGTATTCCAGCCCTGCGACGAGCTCGGAACCTGACATTTCCTCATGCTGTGTTACATATATATATAAAGCTAAGTCGACTGCACCCACAGATTACAGCACTGTCTGACCACAAAGTGTTGAGACAGTGTTGTTTGTTTTTCAATAATATACAAGATAAGATTTGAAAATAATTATGTTATATAATATTTAATTAATAAAGTCCAAGGTTACCAGAAAATTTCTGGATGACCAGTGTGAACATGGAATTTTCTTGACAATGACAGTAAAGGTAGGAACATCAGTAAATAGAAGTGAAATAGTGCATATACTAATATTTGCCCAGACAAAAGATATGATTTACAGTTGTTTTTAAGCTAAATGTCAAATGGCAATAGGCCAAAACAAAGCAAATTTGCTCTACTGTACACAACATACTTCTGTTTTTCAAAAAGTTACATTAAACTAATTGATAAAAATATCTAAATTCTTCTTGTTTTCATCATCATAATTATTTTGTATTCAGAGGGAATCTGGCAACCATTTTCTTTTCCAATTTGGTCAACATCATGAAAGGAGAATTCACAAACAAACCAAACATCTTTTTCGGCCTTTTGTAGACAGTGTATTACAGGTCTTTTATCTAAATTTGCAAGTAATTTCATATTTAAGAGATTGATGTTTAACAGGTCAAATACAATGCTGTAAATCTATATATACATAAATATATAAAAAATTGGAAACGCTATATTTTTCTCTAATTATACTATCAAAGTGTGACAGGGTGAGATCTAAAGTATTCCTACTGACTTTGGCTGGAGGGATATCTCTTTGGCCGAACAGGTGGAGTGTTGGTCACTCTCAACCCGGAGGTCATGGGTTCGAATCCAACTGGACAAATATTGGATTTTCTTTCCTGCTACATAAGCATTATAAGTATATATATATATAAACAGGTCTGGGTACTCTGATGTACTATAGATCTTCTAAAGAGCTTGCTTGACGGGATGTATAAAGACATCAACATTATATCGGTGAAAGAGAAAATGTCATTGACATGCCTTTACTACTACGGAGTTTGTATAATTAAGACAGTGAGAAATTGATAAATGAGTTTTTATATGTCCTTCTTCAATACATTCCGTTTATATGTAGTGATGACAAATTACATCTTGGCTGTTTAGGTTTGAGGAAATGGGAATTTGCAATTTGGCTTTTGTACATATACACACTCATGAGCAAAATAGAATTAACTATTTCAAAACTAGTTAACGGCATCTGATCTGATGTATTCAAATTTTTTCTTATAATTATTTTTTTCTCGAAAATTTGAAAAAAATACAAATTATATAAGGGAAGGCCAATTACGGATGTCTCATCTGATGTATTATAATCATCACCAGTCAAGGAGTCTCTACAAAAAATTTCACCTTTCTAGGCCTGATGTTTCTGTTGAAGAAGATGAAAATAGTTTTAAAGGGTTTATAGGGGCCACAGGGCCACCATAAAGTACAATCCTCACTAGTCAAGGAGTCTTTACACAAGGTTTCAGCTGTCAAGGCCATATGCTTCTGGAGAAGAAGATGAAAAAAGGTTTCAAGGGCCTGACCCCTGTGGCCCTTTTTTAAGGTCAAAGGGCCACTAAAGACCTTATGTATCTGGAAAAGAAGTCGAAAAAAATTTATGAAGGGACAGACGGACGGACAGACACCGGACACCATGCCATGCCATAAGCCCAACAGACCTTTCAGGCCTGATGTGCTAAAAATTCAAATTCTTTTGTAGCAAATTGATGAGGAATATAAAGAAGTAAAATACAACTCCTAATCACAAACGAATCTGCATGATATCATAGATAAGGCATTTCCAATCCCATGATAGCAGAGAGCAGACTATTATCATGCTTAAGTATATCAAGCCAATTGATTTATATCATAACATTGAATGGCAGCAGGAAGAAATTTCCAGAATGTGTTCATACCAATATTATGAACATACATCCATGGCCGCATAAAGTTAAAAATTCTCACATGTGAAACTTACAAACGCATATATGAAACTTGCATGAAAATCGTATTAAAAAACGCTTATAGTTTATATCACTGCTCTCAAAACACAAGCTTCAGCACAATGCGTCTTATGGGACCAAGTGTAAACTCTGCCATACTCTGTTAATAATATCACATGTTTCCTTTCAATGCTCAAGAATTCACAAGGGTATCAGCGACTGATTAAATCCTGCATCAGTCCTAACAGAATGTTCTTTTCTCACAATGAAAAAAAACAAAACAAAAACTTAAATAATAAGATTTTATTCAGAATTTAATACATTTTTAATATCTTTTTGGCTTTTGACAAAGATCTGAACAACAAACTTTCATGTTAACTGTTCCAGTGTAAAGATAGAGAAATAAATAATTTGTCGATGAGACTTCAGATTTTCTCTTTGAAAAACAAATCAGTTTAATAATCTTCAAGAGCTCTTCACATGATTGCTGTAACGTGTCAGAGAAAGATTTGATAAATTTCATTGTACAGATACGCGATCAAGATCTCTTTATCAGAATCAAACAATATCCAAGAAGAAGAAGATGAAAATAGTTTTAAAGGGTTTATAGGGGCCACAGGGCCACCATAAAGTACAATCCTCACTAGTCAAGGAGTCTTTACACAAGGTTTCAGCTGTCAAGGCCATATGCTTGAAACTTGCATGAAAATCGTATTAAAAAACGCTTATAGTTTATATCACTGCTCTCAAAACACAAGCTTCAGCACAATGCGTCTTATGGGACCAAGTGTAAACTCTGCCATACTCTGTTAATAATATCACATGTTTCCTTTCAATGCTCAAGAATTCACAAGGGTATCAGCGACTGATTAAATCCTGCATCAGTCCTAACAGAATGTTCTTTTCTCACAATGAAAAAAAACAAAACAAAAACTTAAATAATAAGATTTTATTCAGAATTTAATACATTTTTAATATCTTTTTGGCTTTTGACAAAGATCTGAACAACAAACTTTCATGTTAACTGTTCCAGTGTAAAGATAGAGAAATAAATAATTTGTCGATGAGACTTCAGATTTTCTCTTTGAAAAACAAATCAGTTTAATAATCTTCAAGAGCTCTTCACATGATTGCTGTAACGTGTCAGAGAAAGATTTGATAAATTTCATTGTACAGATATGCGATGAAGATCTCTTTATCAGAATCAAACAATATCCACACCAATCAGACTGGTATCAGACTCAGTATTTACTCAGCAAATATTAAATCTCGGAGTCCCTCGGTGCAATATTGTAATCTCTCTAAGCAAACTCCTGCAACATTGCTACTATAGCAAGATCATACATCAGTAAGTCCTCTCAGTGCTCAAGACTTGACATCATTATAAATGGATATATGAGACGGTCAAAATGATTAATTCAGGTCATATGATAGTGATATCACTAGAAAGTTGTATATATCAGAGTACATAATGCTCAATGTGCTATATCCATCAATAACCTAAAAGTCCTTTTATACTTATCAAAATGAAGGGAAATAGATCACTAACAGTGTAAAGGCAACTGTCAAGGTTCAGAGACTACGAGACTTCCTGAGATAAGATATCTCTCCTTCAGATGTGGTCTGTCATTGGTGGAGAGGATCTTTATACAAGGCATTCCACTAAGTACGGAGAATGAAAAACTTTTACCCAAACACTGACTATGGGAATATATAAACAATAACAATTAATGACTTCTATATAGATACATCATCTCCACACTCATTCAGATGAGAGAACATTAAATAATACAAGACATTCCACTGAGTACCAAGAAAACTTATTCTCCTTGTTATAACACTAGCTATAGGATCATTTAAACAATGATAATGACTGATACATAATTTAACCCTTCTTCAGATGGGTTTTGCTATTGGTTGAGATGATCTTTAAACAAGGCATTCGACTAAGTATGAGAAAACTTTAACTCCAAACACTGGGCATAGGATCATTAACAATAATAATGACTATTACATTATAGAAACTTTTCTTCAGCTTGGGAAGAAGACAAGATTGATCTATAACAGGTTATCCCACAAGGACCAAGCGATATGAACGCTTCTAGTGTCAAACATTTTCATTAAATAATATTTAACTCAAATCCTTCAGATGTGTCTTGTTATTTGTGGAGATGATCTTTATACAAGGCATTCATAGAGGATACTAAACGACCTTCCATTTAATACTTTTTTTATTAAACGAGTTAATGATTTTGTATAAAACGAGCAAAAGCGAGTTTAATACCAAATCATTCACGAGTTTAATAAAAATAGTATTAAATGGATGGAAGTTTAGTTTCTGTTTATTACTTGCCCTAAGAATCACGCAAACTTGCCGAAAATGTGCTGAAACTAACAGTTCCGCGACTCGGCACCCATTGTGACGAAGCGCTTACATTGTGATATTACACTAGTTTAATATTGCCGTATAAATATTACACTGCGGTATCTTACTTGGGCGTGTAATAACACTAAGTACTAACATTGGATAGTATTAAACTTCCATACAAAGAAGACACTGATTATAATGTTATTCATAGGAAATGTCTCACATATTCATACAAACATTTTAAAAAAATGATCCTCATTAGATTCCCTTCTTAACCTTGTTTAACCCTATCAATTCAATAGATCATTTTCATCATGATCATGCCTCTCATATATTTCTTTCTCTTTCACAAGAGCTTAATCAATTCCAGGAAGACATATTTCGGGAAAGAAATAATACCAGGAAGAGGTAGTTTCAGGAAGACATTATGGCAGGATAATACTATTCCAGGAAGACAGAGCTCAGGAAGACATATTTCCAGGAAGTCACTTCAGAAGTCTTATGTTCTTTTCCAGACACTGAGTAGTAACACTTCAGTTTGGAACATCTCTGGTCTGGGCTTCTCTGTATTTATCATCTTAGCAAGATCTAATATTATTCTAGGAAGATAAGTTTCAGAAAGAATATTTCCAGGAAATGTGTTTGTCCAGTAAGTCTGCATGTGTTCCAGATATCCAACCAGACCCATTACAAACACTTCAGATTGGAACATCCTGTCCAGGCTTCTCTGTCACCATTATCTCTTCATCTAATCTCTTAGCTTGTGTATCTTATTCATCATAAATTTAAAAAATAGAGCGTTGGCTCTGTAGCTCATCAGGCTTCATCATCAATTATGCTGTAGAGTGTGGCCAATGATACCCCCTTTGTAGAGGCCACAGGGGCACCAATCATAAAATTAAGTATATATAGGCGACAAGTTTCAGTTTTCTAGGCCTTAGACTTCAGGAGAAGAAGATGAAAATAGATTTGAAGGACGTTCCTGTTGCCTTTATTAGGGGTCACAGGGCAACCAAAGCTACAATTTATAATCCTCACTAGCCAAGGAGTCTGTACACAAAGTTTCAGCTTTCTAGGCCTAATGGTTCTGGAGAAGACGATGAAAATAGGATTTTAGGGCGTGGCCGCTGTGGCCCTTATTAGGGGTCACAGGGCCACCAAAGCTACAATTTATAATCTTCACTAGCCAAGGAGTCTGTACAATAAGTTTCAGCTTTCTAGGCCTCATGGTTCTGGAGAAGAAGATGAAAATAGTTTTTTAGGGCGTAGCCCCTGTGGCCTTTATTAGGGGTCACAGGGCCACCAAAGCTACAATTTATAATCCTCACTCTTCAAAGAGGCTATACACAAAGTTTCAGCTTTCTAGGCCTTATGGTTCTGGAGAAGAAGATGAAAATAGGTTTTTAGGGTGTGGCCCCTGTGGCCCTTATTAGGGGTCACAGGGCCACCAAAGCTACAATTTATAATCCTCACTAGCTAAGGAGTCTGTACACAAAGTTTCAGCTTTCTAGGCCTTATGGTTCTGGAGAAGAAGTCGAAATTCCACAAAGTTTACGGACGGACGGATGGACGGACGGACGGACGGAAGGACGGACGGACGCCGGACACCATGCCATGCCATAAGCCCATCGGGCCTTACAGGCCAGATGATCTAAAAAGAGTGGGATAACCATCATCAACCCATGAAGTCAGTCGCCGAAGGAAAAGGAGAGGCTGAATTTTGCAGTTACCGGTACATGTTTCGAGGGTTAGACCCCCTTCATCAGACTCTGCTAAATTCAGCCTCCTGTTCCTTCGGCGGCTGGGTTGATGATAGTTATCCCCCTCTTTTTTTAATTACTACCAACTTTTCTCTGCATTAAGTGGATCCTCATGCTGTACATGTCATCCCTACCAGAATTATTTCTATACAGGACGTCAAGCGCCTCATGATACATGTTAACTCATAAATTAAAAGATTTTTCCATCTCATAGAACTTCCAATCAATTGAGTTGGGTCAAGCTGGACTCAAGTCCATTTTCTTAGGGTCAAGACTCAAAATGGGGAGGTGTTTGTTACTCACTTTAAAAGTCATTCTAGACAGTTAGTTTGTAATTTGAAATGTTAGTTGATAAGCATAACACTGGTGTAAATTTATTCTTTAGATAACCATCTATAAGTCATCACATGTGTGGATAATACAGGCGGAACGACAATTACATGATCTCTTGGGTAAACCTTAAAATTTCATATACTTGAGTCCGAGTCCAGTCTGACCACTCAAGTATACTCAAGTCCATAATTTGGCCTTCTCATAATAGTCCTTTGGAATTGTTTGTTTGACCTCATTTCATAAAATGTACAAACCGCTACCAACATCATGACACTGCACAAATTGTAGTTTTCTATATTAAATGTAGCTATAAAATTATCTTGCTGCTCATTGTCCTTTACTGAATGTTTTTGTATTTGATGTACGGTGAAAGCTAGCTAACATTTTGTAACTATAAGAAAATATTTACATCACATGAATTATGTTGTATCATAGAGAGGTACATCTTCCTACGCAGAGCCTAAAAGGCCAGTTTCCAAACTGTCAGTTTTATGCCTTGCTGCATAGCCTTGAGTTTTCTGTGCTTGCTCTGTAGGGGCACTATAGCAGCACAGAAAAGTAGAGTCTCTGCAGCAAGGCATAACATGACAGTTTGGAAACTGGCCTTTTAGGCTCTGCGTAGGAAGATGAGAGAGGTATAGATAAAAGCCTTTGTCTTGTTTGCTGATCAAATTCTGTATGTTTTTTTTTTTTTTATACCAAACAAATATTACATCTTTTGCTTAGATTTACGACTAGAATCAATTATTTAAATACACTATTACAATCATCTGTCTTGGTTTAGTCAAAGACTGTAAGATAATAATTATTTTTATGATGATCATTCAATGTTGGTTATCTCCCTCATGATAATCTTATCTTCTTATGACTTACTTAAAAAAAGAAATATTTACTTAACGTCCCATTCAACAACATCTGTCTTGGTCTCTAAGCCAGAAATTCCCCTGAAGTTGACTCAGACAACTTCCCAACCCCTTCTCCCCCTAGTAAAAGTGTTCCTAGCAACCTGCCCAGATGAAACTAATCCTTAGAGTCACAGTTTGAGCTAAGGTAATTGCCTCCATTAATCAATTAATTGCTTCTCAGCATATTTCATCTGCTCCGGACATCCTCTCGAGATCAAGAATCAACAATCGCAAATAAATCAGTGTAATCATTATCATATAAATGGCCTGATATAATATTATTGTGCGTTTTGGTGATGTTGATTTTATTTTTCTTAATATTTACTTTTAATCTCTTGATAAATTATTTGTGTCTTATAAACCAATGAATTATGACAATTGAATCAATATTGAAAAGTGTTCATATGAAAATTAATATCTTAATTAGAAAGTACTCTGTACTACTTTAATAATTTGTCTAATAGCCAAAATTAAATCTCTTACATGCTATGAAATTTTATTCATATTGAATTTCAGAAAACATTTCTTAATTCTTAAAATAATGAATCTTTCTTCAATTCAATTCTACACCTCTTTACATTAAGATTTATAGTCAACTTTCACACACAATTAGACATTAGTTGCATTTTCCTTCTCTTTTAATATTTCATACCATAAATTGATTAAAAAAAGTTAATAAATTTACCTAAAAACAGATTGTTTGAGTACCTTGGAAAAATTGAATTGTGTGACAATGTCAAATTAAGCAATGAAATTAATTATTTTCCTCCTCAAAAATAGATAAACCTGGTCAGTTAACTAAGTATGTGTCATTATTTCAATTAGCCTATATTTGACAGGAATAATTGGGAGACATTATTGAAAAATACAGGCGCTGTATAAAAGTTATATAAATATATAAATATAATTAGATATGAGCTTAAGTTTGGGATATTCAGCAAAGTTTCTTTAAAAAATCTTCATGGTTAATGAAATGATGATGAAAAAATATGATTCTTAGATGATGTTGAGCCAAATGCATCAAGCGCAAGTTATTTGCCATTCCTTGAAAAATATATCATTTTTGGAATTTGCAACTTTGGTGAAAAATTAATACCAATGACATACTGCACCAATGCTTTACATGTTAAGACCTAGCGATTGCTTTTGCTCTGATATCACCAACAGTAGTGCACTCACGTCACTGATAATTAGCCATTAGTATCTTAAACATGGTTCTGGTCATGTGAAGAGCTCAGTTGACCACTATCCGTGAGGTTCAGCAACATCGGGCATAGCTGGATAACCTGAGAGTCTGAAGGGTGACCCACAGAGAGACACGAGTTGAAAGACTTGTTGTGCAACCTTGATCAATTGTGTCTCTGTTCTGCCAGCAAGGTGGTACCTGGTAAAAGTGGTGACCTTCTAACAACAAATGTGGTGTAACCTGGATCAAATGTGTCTCTGTTCTCCCAGCAAGATGGTACCTGGTAAAAGTGGTGACCTTCTAACAACAAATGTGGTGTAACCTGGATCAAATGTGTCCCTGTTCTCCCAGCAAGATGGTACCTGGTAAAAGTGGTGACCTTCTAACAACAAATGTGGTGCAACCTGAATCAAATGTGTCTTTGTTCTCCCAGCAAGATGGTACCTGGTAAAAGTGGTGACCTTCTAACAACAAATGTGGTGTAACCTGGATCAAATGTGTCCCTTTTCTCCCAGCAAGAGGGTACCTGATAAAAGTGGTGACCTTCTAACAACAAATGTGTTGTAACCTTGATCACTTGTGTCTCTGTTCTGCCAGCAAGATGGTACCTGGTAAAGTGGTGACCATCTAACAACAAATGTGGTGCAACCTGGATCACTTATGTCTCTGTTCTGCCAGCAAGATGGTACCTGGTAAAAGTGGTGACCTTCTAACAACAAATGTGGTGTAACCTGAATCAAATGTGTCTCTGTTCTCCCAGCAAGATGGTACCTGGTAAAAGTGGTGTGTTGGTGGTGACCTTATAACAGCAAATATGACCTTGGGTTAGACCTGCGTGATAATACGGACAAAGTGCCTTGAACCAACTTTGAGTGAACCCATTGTTATTATCATTATTAATCATAAACATATTATGTCATGGTTATAGACTCATCGATTAGTCCTCTATAAAAGCAAGCTAGATGACATGGTAAACAGTTTATGTCATTTTGAAGAACTGGATTTTGACCAATTTGTCTATTCCTTCTTATATGTATAATAATCAATAACCAATTAGTTTTTTTTTCAAAACTACTTTTGTTGACACTACATTATATAAGAGCATGTTAATTCAGACAGGTTTCTAGACATGTAATCAAACATTGATATGTGCACATCAAAGATTTTCTGATAAGAAAGCAAAAATGCCAGTTCTGTTACTTCTATTTTCTAAATAAACATGGGCATATGTAATCCCTGAGTGTACCTCAAACAACACAATAACAGTCTTAGAGTCTGGAGTTTGCTTGTACAGGAGTAACCAGAAATGGTTCCATCTTAACAATAGGACAAGTAAAGCTGTTATAAGTGGTTGGAAAATATTCATGTGCCAGATTCATCCCATCTCGTAACTAAATCAAATCATTTTAAAAGCTGCCAATCAAAAACCTTATTTTTGTAAATGTAAGAAAACAAAGTATTGATGCTGCCATTATTGATTGAAACATTTCAAAAAGACCTGAACTGCTTTGTCAGTATAAGATAGATCTTCAACATGTCAAATGGACAAACAATTCTGAAATCAAAGTATTGATGCTGTTTTTATTGATTGAAACATTTCTGAAAGATCTAAACTGCTTTGCTAGTACAAGGTAGATCTTCAACATGTCAAATGGACAAAAAAGATTTTATTCTGTCAATTCTATCCAATTTGTGGATAAGATTGTGGAACCAAATTGAAATGTGGTGCCATTATCTGAGCAGCCTGGAGGTCTGAGAGTCTGTTTTTAGAGAAGTAGTCAAAATAAGTAGAGTACCTGTCACCAGGAACTTAACAGCGCTCAACTCACTTCCAGGAATCTAATCACAGACCTGAATGAAGCAAGAGAAAGGAATCCCAGGAAGGGAGGAAACGGTTTGTGCTTGAGAGCGGAACATCAGAACCAATCCTTACACATGTCAACCAACAGAATCTCTGTAGAATGGTCTGGTGGCAAAGGTGGAGTGACAATTATGTATAGAACTGTCTGGGGAACAGGGTTGGGTTTGGCGCCTTTTCGGTGCGTCTTTGGAATCAATTGTCAGGATAGTCATACAGTTAAAAATTGGTGACTTTTTTCATATTATTGAGTTCTTAAAAATCAAAAGGGTGAGAATATTACTGACAGTTCAATAAAACTTTAACTTTGAACTAGGTTTCACTGTTTTTGAAGAGAAGGTTATAATTTTGGCTGGATAGAATATCGCAATTGTATGACAGTAGTGTTTATCAAGACTTAATTTTAAAACTATTGTGGGAACTAAATCAGGTTTGACAATATTATGGAGAGGACATTCATGCCGTTTGCAATTAGGAAAATGATCTAAGACACCTTGTCTTTTATTATGGATATTTGTTTTATATTTTTTGGTTTTTATATTAAAAAAAACAAGAAAAAAGTCAGAGCCCCAGTATATTCACAATCTTTCAATATTAAAAGACAAATATTAAAGTCAAATCCCCTATATCCACAACATATGTGATAGTTTCTACCATCTGAAATAATCTATCAATAAAAACTCTAAAATACCTCTCAGAAATCTGGTTTAACCACCCACAAAGCTCAAATTCCATCCAATGATTATACAGTGTTTAATACTCATTACTAACGCAGCAATCCTCAGAATTTGGAAATTATCTCTTGAAATTACAATGTTTGAAATTTCCTAAATATTAGCAATCGTTTAAGTGTAATTCGTCATATGAATGCTCTCTTAACTCTCAAACTTTAATCATATGTCATGACCATTATGTCAAACACTTTAAAGGGATGAAGAGAATTTCATACATTAACCTTTACTTAAATGGTATCTTTGACCTTTGTTTTATACTGTAATGACAATAATCTTTGACAATTTGAAAATATGGTGATTTAATGTTGTTATTATTTGTGATGACTTGTTTCCCTTACACTTTACAAAACATTTATATACTATACTTACAGACGATAAATAAGGTACATGTATTATATGGATGTTTTGATCACCCTTTAATGCTGGTGTAAATTTTTTGTAAATATTTAGTTGATCTGTCAATACATTCAGTATACATTTTAATTTTATAGTAAGATTTGTAACAGTACAGCGCTTTTGGCATGTGATTTTCCCTCAATTAAAATGGCGGAACGAACACTTTAATGGCAGAGTTTTAAGAAAAGAATTACCTCCACGATGATCAAGTCTAATCTCATCATATCTCATATTATTACCTACTTGGGCAGACATACCGGGGTTCATATTTTTCATATGTTGCCCTAGGGCAAAATATAACTTTTTCATTGTGACATCACGTTGATAACAATGCTTTGACGTCAGGGTTCACCTATGACGTCACAATCTATACGGGCCGTCGGCGGCTTTACCGCATATGCTTATCAGAAGGTTTTGAGTAATTTCTTTGATTTGGACGCTACGGTAATAAACAGAATATTATGTTCGTGCCAATGACATATTTTGTTTATGACACTCGTGCCTAAATATCAGACTGAGTATAACCCTCGCTCTCGCTCGGAAAATACTAATATTTAGCCACTCGTGTCGTAAACATAGTATGTCATGGACACTCATATAATATCCTCTATTTATCTAATCTCATCACATCGTTCCTACAACAGTCTGATTAAAGTTAGCAGACCAATCACATCACCTTTGGTGGCATAATGTTCAAAGCATGGTTAACAGGAGTTACTTGCCCTTAGCTTGATACCGAAAGCTCTTGCCGGCAGCTTGTGATTGGTTAGGTGAGATAACCAGAACATGCGACTTACTGGGCTGCCGTCTGACTCAGTGGAGAGGATACCTATCCAAATAACATGTTTGATTCCCATAGAAGTAATATTTTAAAACTTTTATTCCTCGGAACTAGACAGATTTTAATCAGACTGATTGCAACACCCTTTTTCCTTTACATTTTAACAAATCTACCTAAATCCAACAAAGATGATACCGTTAATTTCAAAATTATAAACTGAATACCAAAAGAAACTTTGCAATTTTAAAACTGAAATTTCGAAAACGATCTCATATTTACATTTTCATTTAAGGTGGTAATGAAATAGTTGAAACCCACACTTTCAAGATGAAAACTTTTAATTGAGCAATATTCATGCATTTTTGCAGAAATGGCAAAAATGTCATAATCATGTGAGGTTTCTGCTGAAACCAATTGACGTGACGAAAAAGTTTGATAACTGTCCATAATGAATGTTTGTCACTCCAAAAGTGAAAAAAACACCTTAAAAGCAGTAAACGGTAAAGCAAAAATATCGCAAATCCCCTCTGAAATTTACAAAATTGATCAAAAACAGCCCTTTTTACAAGAATCGGTAGTGTTCCTTCATTTCTAATGGTAACTTGATCCGGCTATACAGACATGTTGTGAGGATTGCTGACAACCCTGAAACACAAAAAACAGTTGTTTTTTCACTGCATGAGAGCCGATATCTGTGACGTTAGACCACCGCCAACGTTTTCTCTTAGTGACGTCAGAGATAGCAAACATCAAAGGTCGGCATGTTGTTATGTTCTCGTGCACTTTATGAACTTGGACAGATCTAATCAGAGCTCATCGACTGCTAAGTTGACAGCTATTGGTCACTAAACATCGAAACATGGCAATTTCATTCGAAGTTATAACGTCAGAATTGGCATGCAATAACATGATTTAATTGCGATTGTTGAGCTCTAAAGGCTAGTTACCATTTGTACGACTCAAAGATGTGTCAATATGACAAGTAAGACTTGTGTCCACACATTCCCATTTATGGAAAAGCTTCGATGCAGACAAAATGTAAAGTTGAACCTGCTGGCAGCAAACGTATTTTGACGTTTGACCTTTTTGGTTACTCATGGAAGATTCGGAACTTATAACACTCGGGCTGCTGAAACCTGGTACTTAAGTAGCACATTTTAGTACTTTAACGAAATTATTGCGAAAACATCATTTCAACGAACGTCTGAACAACCAAAATTTTGACCCCTGCCCACTTCAGATCAAATAAGTGCAAAACTGGGTTTCCCACCTTTAATTTGGATTCGCTGGTTGTTTAAACAAATGATTGATTATTAAGAGGTACTTTGTTTTAAATTTCTATCGTTTTTCATTCTTCAATCAGAATCATTACAAAATGGTGCAAAGTTTCTTTTGGTATTCAGTTTAGTCTAGGCCAGCTTATTGCTGGATCAACAGTTCACCAAATCTGCAATTAAATTTTCCAATCGTCCAAGAAATCTGACACAACGTTACAGCTTTCGAGACCAATAATTCTTTTCATTTTTGAGTAGAAGATAAAAATAGTCTAGAATTTCCTTTGTCCATGTACCTGTCCACAAGATTTCAATTCTCTAGAGTCAATGGTTCTTGAGGAGAATTAAGTCAACAAACCAAAAAGTTTACAAATAACAGACAGCTAAATGTACCCCATGCCAGTAAAACTATGCATGCGCTGATGTCTATGTTAACCTAGCCTCAATATTATCCGTTTCACTCCTATACTGAGTCTAGAGAGGGCTAGAAGAGGGTTGTGTCAGCCCACGTTTCGAATTGGCCAATGAGAACTCATCTTACCAAACCACGATAGTCTGCCTTCGCACGAATAACGTTGGAGGGTCATAGGTTGCTGACACGACCCTCTACTAGGCCTTGCTAAACTCAGTATAGCAGTGAAACAGATAATATTGAGGCTAGGTTACTTAGACTGGCAGAGTACGTGCCTTCATTTCATCTATCACGAATATATATAAATGTGTTACAAGGTGACCTTCAATTGAGTAAGATTAAGAAGGATTACAATTCCACAGTTGATAATTAAGGGTCACCAAAGCTTATAAATTATGATCCCGAATAGTCAAGGACTCTTTTCAAGATTTCTGCTATCTGGGCCTTTGGTTCTGGAGAAGAATATGAAAATATGTTCTAAGGATGTGGCCCCTTAGTTGCCTTTTGAGGGCCACAGGGTCACAGGATCACCAAAAGTATAAAGTAAAATCCTCACTACTCAAGGAGTCTGTACCTAAGGTTTCAGCTCTCTAGGCCTTATGCTTCTGGACAACAAGACAAAAATAGGTTTTAAGGGCCTGGCCCCCTTGGCCCTTTTTTCAAACATTAATACAGATGTAACAAATGATGTTGTCCTTTTTCATAGTGTTTGACAAGCAACATAAATTGTCAGTTTCTAAACAAACAACAAAAATGTCAAAATTCTGTTTATCAATAATTCTATAATAATGTTCCTAATAAAACAACTTCAGCTTATTCAAGGTAAACAGGATGTTTTCAAATATTGCAGAAATAAATATGTTTTGAACAATCCATAGCAATTCAATCAAAATCAAAATTTATTACTTGTTTATGAAGGCAAAGCTTATTTACTTATATTAATTTACTCTTGCTCGTTATAGTCAACTGCACCAGCCATCTTGTCATCACTCTAAACTAATAAGCAATTCTGATTGATGAGAAAAGGTAATTATTGTAGTATATCATGACTTTTTCATATTTACATGTATATTAATATATGTTCTGAGTTTATTTGTGAGCTATGATAAATTTCCCTGATTACTTATAAAACTGACTTTCAGAGTTTAGTTATTATAAGTATGCACTGTATCACCCGGTTCCTTAGTTTAAGCTGCTGAATAAAGGTTTCTTAAATATTTACGTAATTCAAATCAACTCAAATCATCATTTTTGGCAATTTTGAAATTTGGACTATTTTCCAACAGAACAGCTAGTGAACAAAAGTTTAGGATCAAATTGTTTTTTATCAATTCTTGTTGTAATGGAAAGAAACAAAATCTTAAAATTTCCCATATCTTTCAAAATGAAACGTTAAAAATATAAAAATTTTAGGAACAGTTAATATAAATAAACCTTATAAAAAAATTGAGGTGTGAAATGAAAATGTTTGATTGAGCGTTTTCATTTTTAACAAATCATAACCCAATGTGTTTTAGTAAAATATGAGTTTGATACTTTAGTATGTGATGGAAATTTGATTTTTTGTTCATCTTGGTAGAAAGGTTTTTGGTTGTCAAACACAAGTGAACACCAAATTATTTGATATTTGAACTTATTTTAGATGTTATGTCATGGATTTTTTCAGAAGCTGTATAATGTAATGGTATAATAATTTTGACAATAGCTTAATAGCATAGATCCAACTTCACAGATTTTGTCTTCAGGTCTGTCATAACTATTTTCATATCTTCTACTGTTTTCCATTTACTACCATGAACTAATTTCATGTTCCTTTAAACTACCATGAATTTATTTCAAGCATTTACTAAACCTCTGTCCTGCATTTAATTACTGTTGATTTTATTATTTTTCTCATTTACTTCAAAGACTACAATAGAAATATTTCATCAACCTCTACCAAGAATAATGAAAGTATTTCAAATCCAGAATGTACTTCCAAGACCATTGTGAACTTTCTTTTTGTAACTATGGTGTCTTTATTAGATATACCTACCATGATAAACTGGAATGGCCTCAAGATTCACAATGAAACCAATTTCTTTATCTTTTATAAATCATTCTTCAAGGATGTTAATGTTCAATAGAGTTTGGTTTAACAATAGGCAAGAAAAAATTAATTTGTTGATTAACATATTTTTGGGGAAGGATCTCTAAGACAAAAGAAGCAATTTTGCTCTGAATTGATGGAATTTTTTCCTTAAACTCTTCTCGTATGCAAAAAAGGCAAAGAAATGGATAATATATCAAAACTTACACCCTTTTTTACTAAGAGGGGTACAATTGAAATAGCAACACAGTTATTATTCAGGGGATTTCTGAAAAGCATTTTTTCAAAATTAGGTAAAATCATTTTAGAAGATTCAGTAAATCAAAATATTGATTTTTTTTTTCACCTTATGATAATGAAAAAGACCACTGGTAACTTCTTATAATGGAATTGAAAATCTGAGCTAGAGGCACCATCTTGTTAAATACTGCAGCCTCCTAGATAGATTACCTACATGAACCTGCATACCAGGGTCTTTGACCTTGAGTTCATATGAGCACTTTACATGATTGCAATGATGATTTTCTGGCTACAGATGAACAACCATTTTATCCTCAAAGGTTAACTGTTAACCTTTACTTACTAGAACCAAAGGAATGAAACACAGTGTACTCTTCACTGAAGTGTCCAATTGGTTTATATAAGATGAATTGGGCGAGACATAATCAATTACTTGATAAACAGATTTCAAGGGGCAAAATGACTAAAGGCAGGAAATGAAAAAAAGCAAATTTGCTCAAGAGAGATGAACAACTTTTCTGAAACGCTTCAGGTATTTAGAAAATTTACAAAAATTTTATGGCTATAAAAAAATTCCTTTTTTTCATTTGGGGGTTAAAATTTGACAACAGCTTTTACATACCGGTAATTCTGACTAGATATTGTGTGTCAATTGGTCAAAATCATGTAAGGGAATTCTGTTAATTCAGTCATAGATGTTTTTTGTTGATCTAAATCAATCTTAACATTAAGAGTATTTGACTTCTATCAGGGTTTCGGCGGTTTCAACCTCAAAATCATTTAAAATTTCCATTAAAAATAAGGTTGTAAAATCTAAAATCAGTCGCTTTATTTTCATAATCCTAGAAAGCAACAAAAAAATCATTTCCATGTTGCCTAAATTTCAAAATCCTTTACGTTTCTCTAGAAAATATCTGAAAGCAAGTTGTACCAATATCTAACTCATTAACTGACATGCCTTCTAAGGGTTAATCCTACCAGAGTCAAATTCCAGTAAACATATGGAATGGGAAAAGCAATTGGTGCCCATTGAGTATAACAAGATAAATTACAGGTATTGATTCAAGGAATAGAGAGTGGTCAAGGAATAGCCACCGGTCAATACTAGCACGATTACTTCACTGGGCCTAGTCCATGAGATCTTCAATTCTTTATCATTACTTTCATAAGTACAATAGATATTTTCCTCTATCTCAAATAAAACAATTCCTTAAATCTTTAATTTCCTTTTTAAATATACTTGCCTTAGGGAATTTTATTTAGAAATATCTCATATCTAAATAAAAATCATCTGAACAATATGATGACTATGTATTCTAAAACTTTATATATATTTTATCATATACCACTCTGCCCTATCAAAGTGATCCCTATTGATAAAAACACTAGCCCTACATCTCTACTAAAATAAAATTCAGTCTCTTAAAGATAGAATTCTATAAGAAAATGAGGCCTTTAATACAAAGTTTTTTCACAAATTTTGATTTTTGATTGTGTCAATCAATTATATGAAAAACTGTCAACTATCCTGACAATTGATTCCAAAAACCCACCCAAATGCGCAAAACCCAACCCTGTTCCCCAGACAGTTCTATACATAATTGTCACTCCACCTTTGCTGCCAGACCATTCTACAGAGGTTCTGTTGGTTGACATGTGTTAGGATTGGTTCTGATGTTCCGCTCTCAAGCACAAACCGTTTCCTCCCTTCCTGGGATTCTTTTCTCTTGCTTCATTCAGGTCTGTGATTAGATTCCTGGAAGTGAGTTGAGCGCTGTTAAGTTCCTGGTGACAGGTACTCTACTTATTTTGACTACTTTTCTGAAAACAGACTCCCAGACCTCCAGGCTGCTCAGATAATGGCACCACATTTCAATTTGGTTCCACAATCTTATCCACAAATTGAATAGAATTGACAGAATAAAATCTTTTTTGTCCAATTGACATGTTGAAGATCTACCTTGTATTAACATAGCAGTTTAGATCTTTCAGAAATGTTTCAATCAATAAAAACAGCATCAATACTTTGATTTCAGAATTCTGACTACTTTTCTGAAAACAGACTCTCAGACCTCCAGGCTGCTCAGATAATGGCACCACATTTTAATTTGGTCCCCAAATCACATGCACAAATTGGATAGAATTGACAGAATAAAATCTGTTTTGTCCAAATGACATGTTGAAGATCTTTCCTCATATCGACAAGGCAGATACAGTTTTTCAGAAATATTTCAATCAATAACAGCCTCATTACTTTGAATATGTTTACAAAGATAATTTTGGATTAGCAGCTTTTCAATAATTTGATTTAGTCAAACAGGATATATCTGTAAAATTAAAATTATTCATAAAAGCTTTATCTGTCAATTAAACAAAAAGATACTTTATTATGATATAAATTTACTTGTGTATAAGCAAAATATAGAACTGAGGATCACGATCTACAAAATCAATAGAAGTCTCTGGATATAAACACATATTAGAGAACTCAGATCCAAAATAAAATTAAAGAAAATTTCCTTCTCCTATTGTTAAACTCTGGCATTATTGCCTCTTATTGGTTCAGCCCTGTTTTATTCCCACTAACCTCTATTGTTAAAGGGACAGCCCTTTTGTTAAGTAATGGAGACTTTGACTGCCATGTGAAATTCAAAATGGCGGATCGAAGTCAATAGATCTGTGTCTTTAGGTAATGGAAACTTTAACTGCAAAACTATAAGTAGTAAATAGTAACCTATGCCAAGGTTGATACGGGTAATATCACCCCGAGGGAACCGAGGGGTTATATTTCCCGTATCAACCGAGGCATAGGTTACTATTTGCCATACACACCGAGGAAAACATAGTTAAATTAATGTTTTAATCGTTGTTGGAACGCAGTAATGTCAAAATTAAAGGAATAATTGCCCATTTATCACATTTCGTCAAATACATAATAAATGCAAGACAGAGTACACCCCACGAGCATAGCGTGGCAGGAAGAACGAATTATCCGTGTGCAATACTTTGTACGAGATTCACGAGCTCGTCTGTTGTCGTGAAGATCGCATTGTCCAATCAGCAAGCAATGTCGCGGTGACGTATGCGCGTGCGTGTAAAAGCACGTGCTCTTATCATTTTGATTTGACAAAGCGACGAGACAGCCAGGATGGTCTCAAGATGGCGAACACGTGCTTGTCGGAGTACTCTTACAGCGAAGAAAACTTAATGGATAATATTTATCGAGAGCCCAGCTCAATAAAACGCTACAGTAACTACATACTTCTATGAAATGACGGAACAATTTTCGGATATTTGCTGTTGGAGTGCAAATGTGTGAACAGTGGACAGGTGGAATGTGCCGGACTATCCATGATCAACGCATATTTTATTATTCACTGGATTATATTGTCATATTAGTATTACGATGCAGTTGGACATTCTTTGAATGTAAAGGGATCAGCGACACGTCTTTTCCAGACGGAAAAACATCTGCAGCTTGTGTACACGGATTATCCATGTTGAATAAAGGTAAGGGATATGTTAGTCCATCTGCATGTTTCATTCAATTTGACCAAAAATTCAATGAGTGCAAGTTTTTAATACTAGCATTACATGAACCATTAGTTCACCTGTCAAAGTCTTAAAACATGGTTGACATGAGGTTTTGTTTGTTCTCATTGTTGGAATCAACATTTCTATTTCGAAATTGGTGTGCTGAGATTGACGGAATTGTTATTGTGGTCCAAAATAAGTGTTCATGATTACAGATATATTGGCATTAATGCAAGAGAAACATTTGAGCGTTTTCCATGTATAAACTTTTTAGCATTTTAATATTATGATGTAAATTAAGTGGAATTATTTTTCTTACAGGTAACAAGTGGATTATAAACATCAGGGATTTACGGAACAGCATCTACCAGGATTACGAATACGAAGATCACCCCGTACCTGCACACAAAACGTAACCACGCCTCTGACTGAAAACCCAACTGTTGTAGGTTTCAGGAACTAATATCGGAGTTGACAATGTACCGTTTTCATGAAAGAATAAAAAATTAAAACCTTGTCATGTTCTTCATACGAAACCATTCATAAAATCGTCACCCAAAGTCGATACTGATCATATTGACCTAGGGAGTTATGAGATATCCTACCTTTATGTCACCTTTCGACCCCATAACATTTATACGGAGGTGTTTTTTAAATATTACTAGAGGCGAAGACGAGAGTAATATTTAAAAAACACTGACGTGTTTTTAACCGAGGGAGGATACTGAAAATCGAGGCGAAGCCGAGATTTTCAGTATCCGGACGAGGATATGATTTAGTTAAATGTATGACGTCACGAAAGGATTGATATCTCATAACTCCCTAGGTCGATATCTAGATATCAACCTCTGATTAAGTCACATCAGGTTGATATGGGATATAACCTGTTAGCTGTTCAACAGGCCATATCATCCCTAGGTGTGTATTCAGGGATATTTCAAAGAGAAGGTGTAATGTCAGGGGCAGTGGTAACAAAGATGTAATGACACTTCTAGCATCAACCAACTTCTCAAGTGTCGTGTCAACACGACGACATGTCAGTCCACTTAATCTTTCGCTATCAGTTGAGTCATGGTTGGGGTCGTGTTGTAATCATTATTGTCGTTAAACATTCATCTAAAGCTTATTTTTATTTCCAGCTAATGCATGTACATCACGGTTCACATTTGTTGTGATAAATGATTATTAAAAACAAATTATGCATTAACTTGCTTCAAATAATACCTGTTCATCACATGCAAATATTTGTTTTATGAGCCTGCATGACTTGAAAATTGATAATGCATTAGGTTATTCCAAATAGTAATGCATCAATTAATACTAGAATCAGGACTAAGTATGTGAACATTTAGAGTTTTAAAATTCAAGTGTCCATAACTTGATTTTAGACTATCAATAAACTTAAGCATGTTTTTCATTTTCTAATATGATATATAATAATATTAAAGTCAAATATTCAAAGGGTAAGATAAAGCCATCATGTGTATCAAAATGAAATTTTATCAATAAAATCAGTAAAACTGACATGAAATTGGAATGTGCAACAGCAATATTTTGTATAGATAATAAGATTTTAATAGTATATGTTCTAAATTTTAACAACAAACTTCGATAAGAAGCTACAAAAACATTGACAAAAACTCATATCATTTTAAAGAAAACTCTCAAAAAAAGTAATAAACTTTTGACCAACTGGACCTCGAACACTGACAAGAAATATGAAATGTTTGCATTGTTTAAAATACAAACGGTACATTGGTGCCAAATGTGCCAGAAATTAATTGGGGTCTATTGGACCCATGGTAGTTAGTGTAAAAAGATGGTTAATACAGTGCCACTTAACTGGAGCACTTGGAAATAAAATGGGAAGATTTGGCAAAGTTCACGGAAAGTAACATAATTGGTAAGTTTGGAGGTATTTGAGTCTACCAGCCGGAGTCAGAGGGGTGATGGCAACCAGTGGCAAGAACCCACTATCTCCATGACTAATTGTCTTATCACAAAAGTATTTGAGACACTGTCTTTGTAACCCATCAAGCTAAATAAAACAAAGATAATGACATAATGGAAGTTCTGTTAAAATAGGAAAGAAGTACAGGTAGGGAATACAACATTTAAACTGTAAAATTCTACTCACAATTAGATCCAATAGCTCTCTCTTCAACTTGTGGTGACATCAACTTCATGTCAAATCAATGTTCCCCTGTGCGATTCAATTTTCCATTTTACTGTTTCAATGTTTAATGTTCCACTGTATTGTTTTAATGTTCCATTGTAGTGTTTAAATGTTCCACTCTACTGTTTCAATGTTCCACTGTACTGTTTCAATGTTCCACTGTATTGTTTTAATGTTCCATTGTAGTGTTTAAATGTTCCACTCTACTGTTTCAATGTTCCACTGTACTGTTTCAATGTTCCACTGTATTGTTTTAATGTTCCATTGTAGTGTTTAAATGTTCCACTCTACTGTTTCAATGTTCCACTGTATTGTTGCAATGTTTCATCCGATCCACGGCGATGTTTCAAAGTTCCACCATGTCGTCCCTGACAAGAAACGTGCTACACGAGATATTGTACAAGTGATCCGGATGTAACATCCAGCCTTTGACAAGTCTATTATACCAATTGACCGATCACTGATCCCGATGGAACTTAAACCCTCACATTTGAGGGTTTATCAATCAAACATATTGATTGAAATTTACACCTTTGAATACAGTGATTCCTTGCGTTACAAGCAAGAGCGTTTATTCTATAATCCAATCAACGTTAAGATTTAATTGAGTCTTCGAATAAAGTGATCGTTAAAATCAGGCATGTTTCTACTGATGAAATTTCAATCAACCGCGACGGATATTACATGTCCAATCGATTCACAGCAAGTATGTGTCAATCAAACTTCAAAGCCACACGGGTCGTGAAATGTAAACCTTTGTGTGTCAAGTCACGCAGAAACCCCATGAACACCTACCGTGCCATGTATATTTCATGCATCATGTTGCGGATTTCATCCGGGTTCCAGCACGTGCAGATCGATCTAAGTACTGTTCATACTGGAAAGAGATGGAGCGCTTCACGAATACCGTATTCAGTCCAAAGGAAGTGTGCCTGGATCAAAGGTGTGCATCTGAACAAACAAGTCGGTGATTTATGCGCTCAAACATTTCAGACTTTGAATAGTGCCATTGATGATATTCTAACCAATCGCAATCAAGCCGCGTGATTGGTTTTCCTTATAAAGTATGATTGTAAAACGATTCACGAGGAGTTTCTTTGCATGCACAAACAAGACAAATGAAATCGCAAGTTCAGATGATAAAGCAGCAACTGTTCTTCGTGGTTTTAAAAAGTAAAGGTTTTGGCATCGGTTGTTATACCCCACTTCCGGTCTCGTTGCTATGGTTTCCTTTGTTCTAACTGTAGGTATATTGACCGATACACCACAACGTTTCTAGTACACCTATTCTTTTTTGCACACCCAAATAAAGTCAAGTGAAGAGATCTTCAACTTAGGCAAATCAACCAAGTTTTTGAGAAATGTTAATGACCAAAGTGGGAATCGAGCCAGGGGCCTTAATGTTGCGGCGCAGCGCCTCTATCGACTGAGCTACTGAGGCTTGATACAGGTAGTGGTATTTTTGTGTGTGTCATGTCTGGATTGTTGTATTTTCCTATATAAGCCATGTATAGATACTAGTTTGTACCAAATTTTAATGTAATGAAGTCAGTTTATGTTTTTAAAAACGTAAAAAAAGAAAATTGGTAATATGTTTTTGATCTAGTTAGGTCAAGATAAATATAGATAGAGAATGGTGGACAACTCTTTTTCGTCAAATATAACTCTACCAGAGAGGGGTATAAGTCAGATATACCCACCCTTCCCTCGGTGCATCACTCAATATACGCCTCGGAGACCCACGATTCAAACAGGAGGTATATTGTGGCGATACACCTCGGGAAGAGTGGGTATATCTATTACAAATCTCTGAGAAAGACCACACCGCACATCTAGGCTACGGTGATCGGCATTTCATATTTATGGAAAAGGTTTCTGAGTTTGGGGAGGATTTGCAGAACCTTCCAATAATTTACTTATTAAGTCAGAAGGCATGCATGTGAAACGGATCATGCGTTTTGGTTATTTTGCATACACAAATGTAACACAATCAAAACAACGTTTGCATTTTATTCTGAAGGACTTAACTAGGAACTGATAATCGAGATGTTTTAAGTAAAGTCAGGGCTAGACTTTCTGAAGTTTAGTTTCGAGCTGGTGAATACAACCAAGAATGAGTTGAAAGGCTGAGACAAGATGAGGCTATTAATCTGAATATATCAGTGTGACCAAATATTACAAAAACTGTTGAGCTAAATTCGTTAAGGTTGCAAGGATATCTAATGTATTACCAGGGCACTACGGGAAGGTTTTAGCTACGGTATTTTAGCCTGGGAATATACTTAATTTTCCTTGATAAGGACGACTTCGTTTTGCAACACCAACTTGGTATAGGGTGATCTGCATTTTATACCTATATAAAAGGTTTGGTAGCTTATAGGTTCCCAACCCGCATTCCCTCTCGATTTTCGAATTCAGGCCTCTCGCTAGCAACTTTTCTTCACTATACACCTCGCTAGTTCCGGTGTACGGTCATATACAGTGTTAAATTTGGCAAGATAAAATGAGATTGAAAAACATTGCTTGTTTGCAAACGCCCCGTGGTATTGAAGCGTTACCGAATGAATGCTCAAGAAATTTCATGGGATTAAAAGTTCTTGTCCTAACTTAACGTATACGTTACACCAGTTTCAAACATACATGCCGAACAATCTAATCAAAATTATTTTGAAATTGTGATCTAAGCAGGAAAAAAAGTATCCTTCCCTGGAGAGTCAAATTGTGCATATTTCTTCACAAGACAAATGCTGATCTTTTTTTTTCAGAACAGAGTCTTTCCTTTAATATGATTTTGCTGTGTTCCTTTCGGACATTAGTTTAAATAGACGATGCCAACAGTCGAAGACGTCTAGAAGAGGTATTACGGTTTGTCTGGTTCGTGTTACCAAATGCTGGAATGATAGAATCATATGCTGACCTGTTACTCTGATATTGGTAATTAAACACGATATATTGTCATTACAGCAACAGGACCGCTGTTATATGTTCGTGTATAATTCACACATCCCTATCCGATCTCTTAGTAATGGCTGTCTCTATGCACATACTGACTGACATACTGACATACTGACATACTGACATGCAGACATACAGACAGACTGACAGACAGACAGACAGACTGACAGACAGACATGAGTGTGTATCTGTATGGGCACAAACAGTTTTTACCAAAGGATCACGTTTCTGGTTTATCCATCATAATATGACCACGTGCATGTATACGAACAAACGAAATATTTACACATTTACATATGAAGTAAAATATCGGTAATGAAAGAGAAATATTTGTTGACAAATGCATGAGGTAGAATAAAAAATTACCTCTTCCTTTGGAATAAAGGTTTCCCCAGAATAATAAAATAAATGCACCAACTCAAGGCAATCTGTTCAATACGAGGATATCTTTCTCGGATATATTAATTTTAATAGCTACAATCATCAATTATGCTAACTGGAACTATTGAAATGTTACCTAAGGTGTTCACATAAAATGGCCTCGTGCACTTCTTGCTTGATACGTAACACCATATTCTGCAGTAGGATTTACCTCCCGGGGGAATCTACATTGCGTGCACTTAACGTGATTAATGTGGTGGCACGTGGGCCTGTCCAATGCTCACTAGACCGCTGTCAGTGTAGTTCAGCAACATCGGGCGCAGCTTGCTGGATGAGTGGGTAACCCATTGTTTGATAATCTGAGAGTCTGAAGGGTTGATTCCCTGCCCAACACCGAGACATGAGTTGAGAAACTTGTGGTGTCACCCTGGGTAAGTGATTTTGTTCGAAGCGTGCCTCTGTCCACCAAGCAGTAATTGGGTACGATAGTAGTCTGAATTCAAACCTCGAGCGCCTGACAGGCGACCAGTTGTATTCTCATCACGGAGTGTTCTGTACTCGTTGACCAGGGGTAATTTGTTCTTTGCGCTTTGAGCATGCAATGTGCATGGATATATGAGTTATAGATATGGAATTTTATTCTTATTACGATATAACAGATGTAAATTGCAAATCGAACGTGATAAAATGTCATCAACACCTTTTAACAACTTGTCCATCTCGTTAAATTCTCTCAGTGATGTATAACACATATCGGGAATTATCTTGTCAATAAACAGTGACCTTGCAGTACTCAAGTGTAGGTATTTTATCTGATCTACATCTATATCTATATCTACACGCGAGTCAGGCACGTGCACGGCCGGGAACCGTGTCAGGAACATGACTGGGGGAAAAAGTCGACAAATCCAGAAAAATGCTCATAAGCTGAGGCCAACGTCATGAAGGAAATCCCTTCTTGTTGAATTGGTCCTAGTCAGCTTAGTCCAGGATCAGAATAACGTCAAGAGGGTTTTATAGGAAAAAGTTTATCTGATACATGCTTGTGAGCTTTTTTATTCTACCGGTATGTAATACCATGAGATAAAGTCATCGCCCTGACCGTCTGTCCGTCCGTCCGTGATCATTTTGTTTCCGGAGCATTACGCCAAAACTTTTAGGCCTAGATTATTAAAGAATTAGGTATCACAGTCAATCAGCAACTGCAAATGTGCCTTTTGGGATTTTCAACTTCTTCATATTTTTAATCTTTTAGGGGTCACCATTGAAAAGAACTTAGAAACTCGTTTCCGGAACTCCAAAACTAGTACACCTAGCTCATTGAAACATATAGACCAGTCAACATAAGTAGATGTGTCTTTTTTCGGAATTTTATTTGCTCTTTCCATAATTTCGATAGACGAATTGGTCGTTTATATTTATTTGAGATAATTCTAAGGAATCCCGATGGGAGTCACATTCTGATGACTCTCGATTTTTGAGCGTGGATAGATTTATTAATTGAATCAATAAAATGTTTTATCACAAAGAATCCCTGTCATGATATGGCAAATGAAAACTTATCTGTTGAGGTTTTTACGTACCCTTCTTATCGGGATATTCGCTAAAATGATTCGGTAAAGAACTCTTTTAGGAGGTCACCTCAAGAAATTTTGAAAATGTTTAGAAATAAATATTCCTCTGCATGAAACATGTCTGCAAATGTACCGATGATATTAGGGGAAATGGATAACTGATGCATCGTTATTAAACAAAGCTGAGTATAGGGAAGTGTGGAAACTGTTCATTTACACTTGGCCAATGTTTTGTAAAATGCAACAGAGAATTAAATTACTGTGGCCTGATTGCTATAAACAAATTTGATGAGTATGTATGATACTGATGAAAACATCATTAATTTCTATATAAGGGATCATTTTTAATTTTAGTAGTTTCCATAATAAACTATATAACACGTGCATGTTGCCTGTGTGACAAAATGATAAAACGTCCTTGTAGATTTGTTTTTAATCATTATTGTTAATATCTTTAAGTAATAAAGTCGTGTCCCTTGTTCGTACGACCCGTGTTTATGATTCATTTGTACATCTTGTTTACTAGGATGCTACATTATTTTCCCTGTAAAACAACGTGTTTACATGTATGTAAAAGGGAACGTTTGAACTAGCAATTGAAAATGAACATTCCCGAATACCTGACCGATCTTCTTCCAAAAAATGTTGGTTCATAAAATAACTACAATTTACGAAACTCCCAACATACTGTCACTCAATTCTCAAGGGGGAATCTTTCTATCTATCGACGGTCATGGAATAATTTACCAGATAATATTCATAAATCAGATAAAGTTTCAGTTTTTAAAACTTGTATTTTACCAATAAGTTTGTTTTTGCTCCACGATATTTTTCATCTGGGATAAGAAAATTAAACATTCTGCACACTAAAGTACGTTATGCTGTAAGCTCATTGAATTATGATCTGAACAAAATTGAATGAAACCTGACACATATTGTATTTGTGGTAATTATGTTTTAAACTCCTTCCATTTTTTCTTGAAATGTTAATTTTATATAATAACCAGAGAGAAAAACGTATGTCATCATTAAAGCGCATACTTAGTACAACATGTGTATCATTAACGCTTAATCTATTGTTAGAGGGAAGTGCAGACCTGTCACCTTGTCAAAATGTTAACATATTTATTTGACTAGTCAGGATTATAAATTGTAGCTTTGGTGGCCCTGTGGCCCCTAATAAGGGCCACAAAGGTTGGGCCTTAAAGGGGCAGTAGCACGTTTTTAGGGGGAATATAAGGTGATGTCAGGAAAATGAAAATAAATGGTTCCAAATGAAAGACAATGTATTTAAACTAAATGGAGCAGTAATAATTCAAATATATAACGTAAGGTTCAGCCATGCGATTCCTTTTTCTTACAAAAATGAATTAAAGGTGTTCACAAAAAAATGGCCGCCAATGGAATTTATGTAAATCTTCATACTTTGTCCTCTGACTATGTGTGATTGGCTTGTGTAATGTGATTGTTGACACTGTCAATATAATACATAAGGCATTTACTTACAATTATAAGTGCAATTTTTAAAATATAAAATTATCAAAAAACGTGCTACTGCCCCTTTAAAACCTATTTTCATCTTCTTCTCCAGAAACATAAGGCCCTAGAAAGCTGAAACTTTGCGTACAGACTCCTTGACTAGTGGAGATTATACTTTATAGCTTTGATTGATGACTCTGTGGACCCTACTAAGGTTATTATTATTATTCCTACCTTGATCTTGGACTTCTAAAGTTTGTTTATATTTACTTAATATCTGAGAGACATGTGGTGCATTACCAGTGAGTTATGTCACGTTGACAAAACACATTATTTGAAGTAGTGTGAATAAAATAAATAGAGTCTGGTTTATGTTTTGTTAAAATATCTTTGTTTAATGTAGGCAGGGGTAAGAAATAGAATATATACACTATCATGACCGCCTATCATGTTTAAATGTTGTCAATATGTTAACGAATAGGACCGTTTGTTGATTTTTACACACAATAATGTTCATTTAATATATAATAAATATATAATAATCTTCTTTGTTGATGAACATATGTGTTAACACATTTATTCTTTGATGAAGGGAAAATGTATGTGATATTAACCCGATATGACACATTCGTTTTTAGAACTTCTACTTTTGAGGAATAACCATTGTCTTGCTATTGCTAACATTATTTTCGCTTTCGTGAGATAATTCCCTAAAAACATGCTACTGCCCCTTATAATTTAAATGCTCTCTATTGGACAAGAACAAATGACACACAAAAAAAACGCGTTTGCATTTATTGCTTGGCTCCACAACTCGAAGAATTTCGTTTCGTTTGTGTGTTCTCTATATAGAAATAGCCTCGTTCCTCCCAAGATGTTCTACAGAACAGAATGAAACTAACACATAACATGAGACATTAGGTTGTTTATGTTTATTTTCAAATGGTATTTGTATACATGTCCAATTGTCCATACACACAAAGTTAGCCCGAGTTTCCTACTGGCTGTATATAGCTGAACATGAGCTACTTTTGATATTGACATGTTCGCATTACAGGCTGCGAACATGTCAATATCAAAAGTAGCTCATGTTCAGCTATATACAGACAGTAGGAAACTCGGGGTAACACAAAGTATGAAGAGAATGATATTTACAAGGATTGAACGAGTTACAAAATGCAAATAAAACGATTTTATAAAGGTCGTCATGAAAGTAAATTTGCATATGTGCAGAAAGGAAACTTTGTAAGAAGTCATTACGTGTAATTAGCGCTTTGGTCATGATATTTAACATAGGGGGAAGAGCTAAATTACTTGACTTTTACTTATTATCATTAGCCAGCATGAGAATGAAGTTTACTTTGGATTACGTGGATTCTCATATCCTAAAAGCAAACTTTCTACATAAACGTAATTCATGTCATGTTTTTGTGGTGTTACAAAATAAAGAATTAATAATCCACAAACAAATATAAAAACGAAATCCTAATGTTTGATAATCCAATATGGAATGTATCAGGGGAGATCATAAATAGAGATCATTCAAAATGCTATACACATTGTAAGAAAAATAAAATTATTGGTTTTCAAATTAAGCCTAATGATACGTTTCCGTTTCTTGTATTTTAATACTTATTAAGCTTAATGTTGTGTTCCATGAAAGTCCTCTTAAAGTAGTCAAGTCGATTTTTCAATATAACACCTCATACAAACATCTTCGGATTTTTGAAAAATACAGTATTTTATGAAAAATATAAGTTTGTTAAATTTTACTGTAACTAAACCCATTTGCAAAAGAATATACGTGCATGTCATATATAGTGGATCTGGACGTTCTTCGATCATATATCTGGCTCCCAATCGCTGCTCAGGGTTAAATCCTTGTATCGTATTTTATGTCAGGTCACTTAAAATCATTCAAAACGTCTGATCATGAAACATTATTTCAACTAAAATACAAACAACGCTGTGGACAGCATTTTCTAAAAAATAATCTATTGCTTGTCTGTCTAATTCACTCGCCCGGAAACATAAAGTATCATTTTATGAGTGCTGCACTGCAAAGTCATTTTATGAGTGCTTCACTATAAAGTCTATTTATTGGAGTTCCACCATCCAGTCAATTTACGCTGTCCATGAATCTGTAGTAACGTAACAACCTTCAGATGGCACGTGTCACAATAGTTTTCTTCCGGTTTCCTGTGAGATGTTGTAACTGTATTTCTATACTGCAGTTGTGAGATCTTAACGAAGATTCGGATAGGGTAATCCATCATTTCAAGTTTATACTGCACCATAGTGGTATAGATTTCAGGGCTGAGGCCAATATCGATTTGCATAGAAAAGAATTCTTTGACACGTACTTCACAAACAAAAATACATACACGTGTATATTACCTACTTACAGGACAAACAGACATACCACACGAAACATACGTACTCATACAAGTCATACAAACCTACACACAATCAGTTAACATGGTTTGGGAAAGCATTAAAGGGGCAGTAGCACGTTTTTTGATAATTGTATATTTTAAAACTTTCACTGATAATTGCAAGTTAATGCTAAATTTATTATTTTGACAGTGTCAAAAATCTCATAACACAAACCAATCATCCATAGTCAGAGAACAAAGTATGAAGATTCACATAAAATCCATGGGCGGCCATTTTATTGTGAACACCTTTAATTCATTTTTGTAAGAAAAGGGAATTGCATGGCTAAACTTTACGTTATATATTTGAATTATTACTGCTCCATTTAGTTTAAATACATTGTCATTCAATTGGAACCATTAATTTTCGTTTTCCTGACATCACCTTATTTCCCCCAAAAAACGTGCTACTGCCCCTTTAAGGTATTTCTGCTAATTTAATTGTTAAAATGCTTTCATTTTACTTTTGTTTAAAATGGAGATGGAAACTTTGCACTTGAATCTGTTGATAATTATATAAATACCAAATACACTTGATATTTTGGAGGAAATTGAGCGTTCGATCCACTGTTCATAACATAGTACTTTATGTGATCAGACATTACTAAGTTGACTAATTTCAAAGCTTTTTTCAAATACACGTATGATCAAGTTGTTTCGAATGATCCTGAATGGGTAAGAGGTTATGTACATGATGAGATGGGGCGACTTGAAACAGTTTCTGGATGTTGGAGATCATGTTCTATTGGTTATGTACATGATGAGATGGGACGACTTGAAACAGTTTCTGGATGTGTTGGAGATCATGTTCTATTGGCTATGTACATGGTGAGATGGGGCGACTTGAAACAGTTTCTGGATGAATCTTGAGAGGATATCTGAAAGACATAAAGAAACATCTTACATAAACATTTCTTACTTTCAACATGATTCATATTATCGAACATTTATACAAATCATGGTTTAATATACAATCTTTCTAGTGTGTATCTGACAAATGATGAATATCAGTTATATTTTGTAAAGGTATCATATTCATTAAAAAAATAGTTTTTCTCAAATCTTATTGAAGATCTATATAAAACTGATCCATGGATCGCTTCCTTCACTCCCAACAGAGGTAGATCAAGTCATAAAATGTTGACGAACATTTAAATCCCTGGTTTTGGGCAGTATTCAAAGCGATACAAAATTCCACCACACACAATTTGAAAAAAATAGCCAATGAAACTTTTGATGGTGGGTATGCTAATGAGCGATAGGACCGTCCGGTTATCTGAATCACATTTCAGTGAAATATACATTCATGGATTGAAAAATTGCCGTCCGGATCCGGAAGAACAAGGTCCGGATAAGTGAGTACATTTTCTTTGGGAAATATTCGTTTCGCTCTAAACTCGTCCGGAAAGCGAGGTGTCCGGATATCAGAGGTCAGGGTAAGCAAGGTTCGACTGTACTTCTTGAATGTAGACAGAAGATCTTTGCCATGATACACTAGCCAAAATGATGACTTTCGAAACGCGTTGCTTACTGCATGCTCAACTAACTTTTATAACAGAGGTTGGATCAACTTTAAATGAATTTATTAACCTCTGTGAGGAGACTGGGATATTTTGTCTTCCTCCAGAAACTAACATCTTAGAACCTCATTAGAACATTTCTCCTAATCCTGAATGCAGTATTTGTAGTTACCCATGTTAGCAATCGATGGGAAAGAAAGAATCAGAATTTGAATCATCCTAGGATCTTTCTCCCTGTCTAATCAGAGTCAGGCGGGTGCCATCCATCCTAGGAATGTGTTCCTTTGGCCCAAAATCTTGTTTCGTTAATAAAAAACAAATACACGTACCTATGCCAGGTAGAGAGAGCTTGTAGTAGACGAAGGGTATGTAGAGGAAGATGCCGCTGAGGATGAAGAGGACGGCGTACAGGAACTCCAGACGAGGGTTCTCTATGATGGGGGCAATCACCAGGTAGGCGGAGGCGAGACACACAATCACAGGTATCACTATAGGGACCTGCAACAGAGAACACCTGTGTATTAGTAACATATATGTATATAACCTCTCTATTATTATCACCAGGTAGGCGGAAGCGAGACAGTCACAGGAATCTGCGAAAAGCTAGAACCATAAAAACTACAAGTTGTACAACAGTTGTGAAATGATGCAGACCAAAACTATGCTCATTTGCAAGCACATGACGGTAAGGGCAAATCAATTTACAAAGGAATTGTGTTATTCCTTTTAGTTTTTACAAACTTTAGAACCGTTTCTAAAAAATTATCCTATTTCAATATTTCCCGAATTTGTCCTTCTATCCTTTGCTTTATATGACAGATATTAATCTCTCTATCTCGGTTTTGGTTGAAAACGTAAACATTCGGGGACGGGCCTCATGTTAACCCTCTTGTTTACATTTTCAACTAATACCTAGGGAGAGGTTAATACCCCTTACTTCACCAACTGACAGAGGTCCACCATAGAGACCACTATCAAGCTGTCACAGATATACTTCCACCCACCTTGTAAGGTCTAGGTAGATTAGGACTGGTATATCTCAGCACCAGACAGGAAGCACACGTCAGACCGTAGAAGATCCACGCAGCGAACCCGAAGAAGTCGATCAGTCGACCCAGGTCGCTCGGAATGATCATCAGGATTGCCAGGAATGTCTGGAGATGATGGGAGAATGCATAGTTTTAAAAAAAATTGAGCTTGAATGTATGTTTAGTCATTTATTACTGTAAATTTACATCAAAGCTTCGTAAGTAGCCAGTTATGAGTCTTCAAACAAAGCCCATACAAGTCTAATAGTTTCGTGTATGGTTATGTGAATGGTCATGGTTTAACGTGGTTTTGATATTGTTAATTGTTGCTTTGCAATGTGATTTAAAGGGGCAGTAGCACGTTTTTTGATAATTTAATATTTTAAAATTTTCACTGTTAATTGTTCGTTAATGCTAAATGTATTATTTTGCTAGTGTCAAAAATCTCATTACACAAACCAACCTTCCATAGTCAGAGAACAAAGTATGAAGATTCACCTAAAATCCAGTGATGGCCATTTTTGTGTGAACACCTTTAATTCATTTTGTGTAAGAAAAAGGGATCGCATGGCTAAACTGTACATAATATAATTGGACTATTACTGCTCCAGATAGTTTAAATACATTGTCTTTCAATTGAAACCATTCATTTTCATTTTCCTGACATCACCTTATATTCCCCTTAACGTGCTACTGTCCCTTTAAAGTGATGTAAATTAATAAACGTCCAAACAATAATTTGATTGAATTCTAGCAGCAATGAAAAAAACAAGATTCCAAACTGGGGTTTTGAACCAAATGTATTAGTTCATTCGCTTTTGTACTGAAGTTGTTGGAAATGCATCGATAGATCGAAGATATTTATCAATTTGATACGATTCAATGCTTCTTTTTGTATTTCTGGATTTTACCTCTTCTCCAAAGAAGACAAACACGTATTGTAACGTACCGGTGAAATGGTAAATACAAATGAATAGTACCGTATTTCCTCTAATAAGCGCCGGGTCTCCAATAAGGGCCGGGCCTCTAATAAGCGCCGGGGGGTCATAGGTAGTATAGAAAATAAGCGCCGGGCCTCTTATAAGCGCCGGGTCTCTAATAACCGCCGGGTCCAAATCATTAGATGAATGCTCCCTCAGTAAACATTTTACAGGTATTCATGGTAAAAGAAGACTTAAAACAAAGTTTAATTCTCTTTGAAAGAAATAAGCGCCGGGTCTCCAATAAGCGCCGGGCCTCTAATAAGCGCCGGGGGGTAAAGGGGTGCTGAAAAAATAAGCGCCCGGGCGCTTATTAGAGGAAATACGGTATCCAATTGGTAAGGATCAGTACCATCTGTAACTTACTGTAAATATGAGGGCTGCAACTGGAGTGTGACGCTTCACATCGATGTATGACAATATCTGCACTTGGTGACCTTCTCTAGCAGCTGCATAACATAACCTGGGGAATATACATCATATCATTATGGGTTGTTGTATGCCAACAGTTCAACATGTGTGCAAAATGATACACCAATCCATTGACAAGATTCAAGACTTCATAAGTTAACAAAGAGTTTTTATAATCATTATTATCAACACCTATAAAACAGTAATATATGTGTATATACAGTTAAAAAGGCATTAGCGTGTTCATGGTGTTATTTCTCAAAATTTTCCAAAAATAAATTTAGTTAGTGCCAAATTTATTCAGGGGGACATTCATTAAAATTTTAGCAATTTCTTGCAATTAGTAATATTCTTTATTCGCAAGATCTCTTTGTTAACCTAAAACTATTCTTTTAACGAAACAACAACATTTCATTCGATTTGTTTGAAAACACCAACACGATCACGCACCTGCCGCTGGCGAAGAGAGAACCGTTAGCCGAGCCGAAACACGAGAGAACAACAAACACTGGGATAATCCACGTCATCACCCCCAGGATCTTGTTGCCCCAGGTCTGTAGGAGAATAGGGTTAATCAAAAGTTAACCAGAACAAGTTTAATTTACCTTTGTATTTAAAATAATGATGCTCGTATGAGTCAATGAAATACATTTGTTGCAAGACTTTTCATAAACAATTTTCGAAGGAGAAAATATAAACCAATTTGTTCCACAAAATCAACGTCCGTGTAGATATTGCCTCTCTCAATTACCGGCTTATTAATGAAACGATAACAGCCAACAGTATGGTTCTATTACAGCATCTTCAGTTTGGATCATGAGCAGGGCAATATTTATGAAGAACTTTTCAAAAGAAAAACTTGTTTATTAAAAAAAGAACATTGATAAAATATTTATCCGAAAGTCATTCTCAAAAGCTAAGAATGGTGATATCCTCGCAAACTATTTACAATTGTTATCGAAGATTTTACAAAATTGTGTTCTTCGCTGTAACACATACTCAACAAAGCGCTCATAAAATCCTCGACTCACCACCGCTACTGCGTCCGACAGGAGAATCTCCTCTTTAGATATAACACTGAAGTAGCCGATATTGACCAGCACATAACACACTGTGGTCAGTGGGATTCCGATTCCTATAGCCAGGGGGAGGTTCCTGGAACAACGTTTAATGTTGGAGTAAAAATCTTCATCTTTGTTTTACAATGGAGAAGACAATAAGTTTTGGCTATGCCATAGAATAATATACAGTAGAATACGGATATAACAATTTAGTTAAAACTAGCTGTAATGTAAACGTCCCATAAGTCCTAACTTAAGGACTTATGGGACGTATACATTACAGCTAGTTTAACTAGATTGCGGATATATAACGAACTCAAAGGGACCAAAGAATTTAGTTCACTATATCATACACTCATCATGTGTTCGCTACTCGCGTTTGGCCGCCATGCATATGGCTTTTGAAGGGACTCAAAAAATAATTCACTATATATCTAATTGTTCGCTATATCCGAGTTCGCTATATCCAATTGTTCGCTATATTCGAGTTCGCTATATCCTTTTTCTACTGTAATTGAAAACTGCTTCA
Organism: Steromphala cineraria; assembly: GCA_916613615.1. Taxonomy (NCBI): domain Eukaryota; kingdom Metazoa; phylum Mollusca; class Gastropoda; order Trochida; family Trochidae; genus Steromphala; species Steromphala cineraria. Next base: position 14,050,904 of record OU744730.1, read on the forward strand.
TGTTTTATTTGGTATAAGCCTCTATCCAAAAGCGTTTCAATTGTGAAAAAGAGAAATGGTTTCCAAAATATTTACATGAAAAATTTCCATTGAAAAAATCATCAACATTGTTTCTGCCTCCCCTATACAGCGCATCAAGCAGTGATTAATGCGATAATCAAGTGGCCTTTTTTCGGTCATGTGTTGTTATTCACATATAAGTTGTGTTTTATGTGATTTGTGTCTCGAGTATTAAACCTTTAAAGGGGCAGTAGCACGTTTTTAGGGGGAATATAGGGTGATGTCAGGAAAATGAAAGACAATGTATTTAAACTGAATGTAGCAGTAATAATTCAAATATAACGTAACGTATAGCCATGCGATTCCTTTTTCTTACAAAAAAATGAATTAAGGGTGTTTACACAAAATGGCCGCCAATGGATTTTATGTGAATCTCCATACTTTGTCCTCTGACTATGGATGATTGGCTTGTGTAAGTAGATTTTTGACACTGTCAAAATAATACATTTAGCATTAACTTACAATTATGAGTGAAAAAAATTGAAATATAAAATTTTTTTAAAACGTGCTACTGCCCCTTTAAGATAAACTCAATTAGTTCAATAGGATGTAATAAATGCATTTGAATTGATTCGTACCTTTTTGGATTCCGTAATTCCTCTGTGACAAAGTTAAGATTATTCCTGTATATGAGAAACAAATAATCTTTAGAGAATTGTATGCAACATAAGATATCAAATGGTATACTTATAACATGAGGCATGTTCAAAGTGTATGATGAATCAGAAAATCAGTATCTCGTTTGTTTTAATATAAATAGTTTGTCATTAACAAATGGTTTCTTTTTATACTTTCCTCACTGATAAAAAAAAGTTGACGATGTTATGGCACTCGATGAAATTTATACATGCTATTTAAATATTTTGTACAACACAATCTCATTACATTGTAAATCAGGGACATTCCTCTCATGATATATATATTTAACATTGTTGCAAGGTATGCAAATGCAAGCCACTACAAACCATCCATCGTAAGCCCACAGCCCGTTGTAGAATGCAAGGGCGATAACCGAGGGGTTGGTCTCCGTGTCCTGGAAACCTTCCGAGATGTAAGACGTGCTTCCTGCCAAGGTGTTGGAATTATTATCATTCAGTATGATCACTGACTTATATTGAGCTCGTTACATTTAATAAAAAATATTTTTTTTACACGTCTATTATTATTGATTTAATAAATTTCACTGACACAAACGCTGAAGCCAGCGATTGCTAGAGCAAGATAGATTAAATCGGTTAGTGATGCTGACGATTTTATGAACGTTTCCAATACTATTTTCTGGATTTATTGTATGAGTTACTTCAACGATTCTTTAGTTTCGAACCTTGCGACTTGAGGCCTTGAGATCAAATGGAAAGAATTTGTCAATATAAAATTTTAAAGATTATTTGCGGTGGTGATTTTATGAGCGCTTCAAATAACAATTTGCCATTATTACTAGTAATAGGGCACCTGTTGCTATCTTGTAGATGCCCCCGACAGATATGATCGCTATGGCGACCATCTTGCATCCCGTCAACACGTCCTGAACTCTCGTGGCTAGCTTCACACTCGTACAGTTGATGAACGCTATTAATACTGAAAGAAACAATGATAATATAATTTTCTTTATTTAAACCGATGTTTGTCTTTTTTGATATACTGTAGAACACGGATATAACGAACTCCAAGGGACCAAAGAATTTAGTTCGCAATATCCGGTTTTCGCTACTCACGTTTGGCCGCCATGCATAAGGCTCTTGACGGTATACTATGGTTCACTATATCCGAATGTTCACTATATCCGTGTTCTACTGTATTTTTAAAGCAAAGAGAGCCTGGCTCATTGAAAAAAATCCGTTTTTCCGAACCCCTGCCTTTTTCAACTATTAAGGGAATCGTCAAATCGGGAAACATTGTTTGAAGTGAGTCTCGTGATTATTAGTCATATCAGTATAACATTTTTTGAAACGCTATGCATAATGTAAATCATCAGAATTAAGTTGATTGTGAACAATGTATTCAAAATGAGTCTATATGCTAAAGCACCTATCTATTGTTAATCTGTCAAGTCAACCTGTCTCCGAACAACTGTTACTTCTGAATATTTATCAAATTAATCAATCACCAACGAGATATATGAAGCAAAGTTATATGGCTTTATTGTTGGTAAATAATTATTGTTATGTAATTTTCATTGTTCATTATTTCTTCATTCAAACCCGTTTTTGATTTTTAATTATTGATTTTTAAACAAATAGAATCTTGCTATATGAGAAATCAGCAAATCTGTATTTCAACCCCTGCCATTTCAATTATTAAAGGGAAACATGAATTATTATGTGACGTTCCCTCAATCAGCATATATAGAGTATAATTCACCTATCCGTTGCGTTTCCCTCAGTTAGCATTCAAAGATTATAACTCACCTATCCGTTACATTTCCCTAGTTAGCATACAAAGAGTATAACTCACCTCTCAGTTACGTTTCCCTAGTTAGCATACAGAGAATATATCTCACTCATCCGTTACGTTCCCCTAGTTAGCATACAAAGATTATAACTCACCTCTCAGTTACGTTTCCCTAGTTAGCATACAAAGAGTATAACTCACCTCTCAGTTACGTTTCCCTAGTTAGCATACAGAGAATATATCTCACTCATCCGTTACGTTCCCCTAGTTAGCACACAAAGAGTATAACTCACCCATCCGTTAAGCTTCCCTAGTTAGTATACAGAGAGTATAATTCACTTATCCGTTAGCATACAGAGAGTATACTCACTTATCCGTTAGCATACAAAGAGTATAACTCACCCATCCGTTACGTTCCCCTAGTTAGTATACAGAGAGTATAACTCACCTCTCAGTTACGTTTCCCTAGTTAGCATACAGAGAATATATCTCACTCATCCGTTACGTTCCCCTAGTTAGCACACAAAGAGTATAACTCACCCATCCGTTAAGCTTCCCTAGTTAGTATACAGAGAGTATAATTCACTTATCCGTTAGCATACAGAGAGTATAACTCACTTATCCGTTAGCATACAGAGAGTATAACTCAATTATCCGTTAGCATACAAAGAGTATAACTCACCCATCCGTTACGTTCCCCTAGTTAGTATACAGAGAGTATAACTCACCTATCAGTTAGCATACAAAGAGTATAACTCACCCATGGCAGCGACCGTGACGAGTTTCTTGACGAAGGCGGGAGCCTCACATGGCGTGTAGAAGGGCTGGGTGAAGTAGGTGCCCAGGCTGAGGGTCATGATGGCGAACATGGACGGTCTGATGATGAAGATCCCTAACCAGGCCACAAGGAACGCTGGAACCTCTCCCCAGAACTTCCCCATGGGTCGAAATGTCTGGTGCAGATAGGCATGCTCGGCTCCAGACTTGATGATGGTCGTACCCAGCTCGGCGTACACTAGCGCGCCTACAACCGCGTAGGGCGTACACTCAGACAAATAGCTAGCTTTTTAGAGAAAGCATGTACAGAAATGAACAAGGTAACAAAAGAATTACATAAATTTTATGTTTTTATATGACACGTCATTGTTTTACTATCCTGTCTTTGACCGACGGGATACGGAACCTGACCTCTTTCTTCAAGGTTGCATTTTGTTCATGTCTTCTCTACGCCATGTTTCTAAATATTCAATTTGTCATAATCGTAATTAGTCAAATCATATTCACTGTAATTATCTTTGATGGTTGATGAACGTCATGGCTGATATTGAGATTAAGCAAATTCACCAATGGAATGGCAATGTTCAAAATCCTGTCACGATCTCCGTTAATCATGCTTATTACTCTTATAAAATAATGTTTCTGATTATGACTTATCATTGTTCCTAATTGGTTACTGGAATTACTTTGTTCATTTGTATTAATATGCGAGATCACTACATCTATTTTCATTTGTTTATGACCAGGAAATGTTCTTGTAATGTTAAATACGTTCATGCCAAGTTCATGAAAAGTATATGGTATATACAATAACCTCGTAATACGCCTAATGATAATGTTCGCGGTAACTTTCTCACATTCAAGATATGTTCATGTCAAATCTATGATTGTGTTCATGATATGGCTTTGTAAATTCAAGATAATTCCATTAAAAGTTCATTAAGTATCCATGATGATCTCATGGTATGTACAAATGCTGAGGATTTGTTACTGATATGTTCTTGATATGTTTATGATATGTTCATATGACATTATGTATTCACAGTGTGTTCAAAATATTCATAATATGTTCATGAATGACATGATGTGTTCATAAATATCATGATGTGTTCATGAATGTTCATGATTTGTTCATTATGTTCATGCTGTGTAAATTATATGTGTTCATAATATGTATTCATGATGTGTTCATGAATGTTCATGAATGTTCATGAATGTTCATGATGTGTTCGTGATATGTTCATATATGTTCTTGCTAGCCTGGTACTCACCCAGTGTGGAGAGGACACCGCACCCGGCCCACACGATGAGACTCATGGCGACAGACCCCGACCCTAGCAGCACCCCCCGGGGCGACACGAAGATACCAGAACCTGTGGGGGAGGGAAACTCAGAAAGATATAACACTTTGATGTGACAGTCTACAATCGTTTTGTTTTTGTTTATTCATTGCAGGTGCTACCAAAGAAAGGAATTATTTTATAGAAATATCATTATTGAATATGCCATCAAGACGAGACTGATTCATGTGTTCCAGTATCACCGTACCGATCATGGTGCCCACTATCAGGGTGGTTCCACTGAACAGACTGACAGTCTTCAGCAGCTTCACATCTTCACTGGACTCCTCCTCCTCATCCTCGTCACGTGACGTGTCAGCTGGGTTCTCATTGGCTGAGAGGATAGGCTTCCGGGAGTGGGGACCTGGAAGGGTAATTTATTCAAAATACAGGTAGGGCAAACTGACCGAGGTTCGGACACCACCCGAAGTCGCCCGAACTTCGGACACTTTTGATTAGAAGCTGACGCAGTTATACGTGAAAAAACTACATGTCATTTGTTTCAAAATGTTTCTTTGCAATCTGTCTTGATATATATTTCTCTTAAAAAAAATTTTTATTATCATACCTAATTCCCAACTTACTTTTTCGGTCAGGGGCAATAAACCGGTTCATGGAGGAAAATGGCGAAATATTTGTTTTCATGTAAATGTTTGCACAAATTTCAGGAAATGTAAGAAGCGCCAAAAGATCATATGCTTTTTTTGTTTTAAAAGAGAAACTACTACATAATCAAAATTCGATAAATATTTGCAATTAAAAAGTTAATTTAGAAGTAAATATCGGGATTTTCGAAATATATGAAAATGACCTTGGTTCGGACAGTTTTGACCATGGTTCGGACACTTATAAATTTTCTTTATAGAGAATTGAAAAACATATAAATTATCAAACAACTGCTAAGGAAACATAGAGAAACATTCAACCAACACATATTACAAAATTATTTACTCCTAAATCATTTAATTTAGCCTGTACAGTGTTTTAGCGTCAATGCATGCAAATGCCATTGTGACGTCATCTGATTCTAGCGGCGCATTCGGGAGTTGCCGAGAAGTTTATCTTCGGAAAGGAAGCCGTGTATTATCAAAACATTGAATCATATTTGCAAATTATCGGTTTTTCATTGTAAATAAACGAGTCAATGTGTGTTGGGTGATAAAATTAACCTTTTTGAGGCATATATTAAAGCTGTGATGTATGTGAGAACATTGAGTGGTACTGTCCGAGGTTAGGTCAAGACTGTCCGAACCCCGGGCGAGTTGATATACACAATTAAACCCGTTAATTTCAGTTAATCTACAAATATTTCTACAAAAATAAATCGTGATACAATACAAAATTTCATTCCTAATGGCATAATTGGCTTAAAATTATGTTCTTCCAATGATAATGTACAGTACGATCTTTGAAAGTATTTGGATCGGAACACTGTCCGAACCCCGGTCAGTTTGCCCTATATGAAATGATGAAACAGTTTGATGAACAGGGGGAAAGACTGTTTTGTAATTCCGTCAATATGGTTTTCACGAAATATAGTACACTCATTAGATAAAATCGTTACGATAACCCTTTTAATATTGTCTTATACCAAAGTGAGTGCTTTTGTTGTATTGGGGACGATAAAACAATAAAACAAGTAAAAAGCAGCTTTTTACCTGCATGCTATTGTCATAATCCATTAAACCTAAAATTAATCAATTGTTAGGACCCGCTTATATACTGCTCATCAAGTCTTTATCTCTGCATTAAAAATAAATATGTTTATAAATATGCTTGTTTGAAATGATTTATGTAAGCGTATTGTGTGTAGTCTTTTTTATATTAGCGATATGGGTCACGTGGCCCCAAATACAAATCAACTTGTCAATTGTCGTACGGACACACAACCTATTAGTTTCTGGATTTCTGGACTTTACTTTTTTAAACCTATCAGAACATTTATTCATAGCTCCAAGCGTGTATTAAACAATACCACCTTGAACTGGATACAGCAAGCACATTTTGCCCTTTGGTTACAAACGACCCATAATCCAAATCAACTGGGACTTCTTTTATCCTCAAGTGCTTCTCTTTTACCAAGGTTACAATAAACTCAATACACAAATCTCTCAGGGCTAATGTAGCGAGGTTAATGAACCTCATTATCATTAGCACATGTTTCCCTTTAGTTAATGGTTTGCAATGTTAAGACGTTCCTACTACAGAAGCTAATGTTCATATTTCCAGATAACGCATCGTGAGAGAGGACCGTATGTGTCTCCTTATTTCGTGTCTGTGTTTCTGTCCATTCAGACGGATAAACAACTAGGTAAAGATGAGAGAGATCGACAGAGAGAAACAAAGAGAGAAAAACGACAGAGAAGCAATTAATAAAGATACAGATAGAGAGACACACACAGATAGGGACAGAGGAGTTAGAAATATGTTGCGGAAGATCATTCAGTTTAATGTTTAGGTTAAAACACGAGAGCGAGGTTATGCTTGGGATTTCAAAACCTGATGAAAGAAAACTGAGCGGAAAGGAAGACCGAAATCAAAGCTTGAGGTCTTACTTCCCTGGGAAAAGAAAGCAGAGCGAAAGTAAGACCGAAAGCGAAGCTTGAGGTTTTACTTCCCTGGGAAAAGAAAGCAGAGCGAAAGTATAAGACCGAAATCAAAGCTTGAGGTTTTACTTCCCTGGGAAAAGAAAGCAGAGCAGAGAGGAAGACCGAAAGCGAAGCTTGAGGTCTTACTTCCCGCGATGCTTTCTTTCCTCAGGTTTTGAAATTGTTGCATAACCTCGCTCTCGTGTTTTAACTAACCGTAATGTTAAAATCATGAAAAAAATCACAACACTTTGTTCATACTGTAGAATGGCGTGATTAATTTCTCGACAGGTCAGAAAACATGTTGATAAAAAACAAACAATTCAATGAACTCTGTTTATTGAATTTGTCTCAACCTCACCTTTTTGTTTTAAGTAGTTTATAGTTTCGCTAATAATACTTTTATAATGAGAGGTATTAAAAATCCAGTTCAATCGAAACAGGCATTGTGTTCGACTGACTCTTTGTTATAGACGAAATGCACGTTCAAAAATATACCCAAATTCGTATATTTCACATTTGACTATGGTCAAGTCACATTGTTCATATCGTATTCTTATTCTTAATATTTATCAAAAGATAATGAAGACCTCAGGGGAAGATAGTCATAACCCACACTTTGTCATTTATGGAGACTTTTGTTCCTAGTGGGTTGCAAGATCAGGCAGCATGTTCTGAAATATGATTATCTCCCTTATCTCGACCAGTTTGACTTCTGCCAACCTGGTTCCCTGGCCTCGTTCCGCGTGCGCTATACCTAAGGCCATGGTGCTGGCTGTGCGATGGCTGCGCGCATAGCAGTGTTTCAAAATGGCGGACACACTAAGAAATGTACATAGATATATCTCGTTCTCGCTTTACAGCCACGACATAGTGACGACGAACAGCTGTCAAGAATCCAAATTAAATTAGAAATCGAAATTGCGTTACAAATATTTTTTGTGGCAAAGGGGTTTTGCTAAACAGAATATTGTTTGAAGCGAAGCGATAGCCCCGCCCACTCAGGCCACTGATATGGTGGGTATAAACAAAGACAGTGGATGGGTTCGAGTATGACAGTTTGAAAAATGAAGCAAATTGTGTTTCCTTCGTGTCATCAGAAGTCATGAAAGCTTTTTGCAAATACTGGTAATGTAAAATATAGGCGGTTTGGGGATAATTAATGGAAACGACCCCATCCAAAATCTGTCAACCAAAAAGAATTGTCATACACACAATGAGATAAAGTAACCTCTCATTTACTATATTAACGTTAGTTTTATACGTAAAAACAAGAACCAGATGAGTTACAATGCTAATCACACCAATAAATTGTTTTCACCAAATATAATCTTCTTGTATTTTGCATTAGAATAACACTTCACATTTCACGGCAAAGTTTCGTCGAATGTGGATCAGTCACATCTAATGCTTCTCCTCATGGCATGTCACCATGATCAAATCAAGAATTCATTTGTTCCAGAGTCTTTTTCTTTTTAATGAGTAGTTTGTTAATCAACTGATATGTTCACAAAAGTTATATTATCTTGACAAGTAAAGCTAACTAAATCAATCACAAATCCTTCCTTTTTATATGTCCCTTTTACTTTATGTGTCTGAATACTTGCTTAATTCTGATAAGAAACATGTTACCAATATTGCCTATTAAGGATGTTATCGTAGATCAGAAAGGGGGGGGGGGGGGTTGTTCGTGAGCTCGTAGACACTCAATGAATGGGTTAATATGTATACGGAAGGTTTTTTAAATGCGATGTTTCATTACTCGAAGTTGAAAAAGAAGTATATTTGTTGCAGCTAGATTTATGATGAGGTGACTCCTATTAGGCCCTAATGAATTCTGAACCAATGTTCATGAGATGGGAGGTTTACCAGCGATAGCCACCGCAAGCATTAGACTAATTTATTACATCGTACTTAAAGAGACACGGAGTATGTTGATAGGATCACATATGTCAAATTTGGAAATCGATGTTTTTACATCGGGAACCACTAACTGTTACTGAAAATAACAAGTTAAACGTCAATCAGTTCATTAGAGCGAAAGTCCGGATTTTGATCGAAAACCGGACGATGTGGCTCGAGTGGCGCGCGCAAATTCACATAACTTTGAAACCTTGTCATAAGTTGACATGAAGATATATTCGATAGTGTTTATTAGGTATTGTAACTAATAGGTAGATTAATTGGATGCATAATTTCTAATATTAAAGGTATTTGAGATGTTTTCTTCATTTTTCCATAAAATCAAACATTTTAGAGATATTATGAATAAATGGATATATTTGCAAGTCCAGTGATGAGATATGAACTTCAATCAGCATATTAGATATTTTGTAGCTTATCAAAACCAAATACAATTTTATGAAAGATATACTCTGTGTCAATTAAACATCAACGTTGACAGATGTTTGTAGGGCAAGGTTTTGGGAATTTTCGCACAATCGCCTTTTTTTCCATATTGCCAGTACAATGTATTTGAAAAAAGACTTTCAAGACACGAAGAAAACAAGATTTGTTTCTATCCACTGTCTTTGTTTATACCCACCATATCAGTGGCCTGAGTGGGCGGGGCTATCGCTTCGCTTCAAACAATATTCTGTTTAGCAAAACCACTTTGCCACAAAAAATATTTGTAACGCAATTTCGATTTCTAATTTAATTTGGATTCTTGACAGCTGTTCGTCGTCACTATGTCGTGGCTGTAAAGCGAGAACGAGATATATCTATGTACATTTCTTAGTGTGTCCGCCATTTTGAAACACTGCTATGCGCGCAGCCATCGCACAGCCAGCACCATGGCCTTAGGTATAGCGCACGCGGAACGAGGCCAGGGAACCAGGTTGGACTTCTGCATGCATCGTCTGCCTAAATATCATAACCCTCTTTCCACGAGACCAATTTCACAAGAATGTGATAACCCACAAAGACATGGCGGACCATTTGCTTACAGAGGCGAAGTTTTTAGAGGAATTCAGAAGCCAATAGGAGCACAGTGGAACTCACATTTGCCAAACTAACACAGAACACGAATGAAGCAATTAAAATTCGTCAGATTTAATTTTATTAATTGTTTTGACATTTTTGTGTATTTTGTGGGTTATAACTTTTTTCCGAAACAACTATTTCACAAGACATGACAACCCCAATGTCCCACATCATTAAAACAGTTAACATTTTCAACTTCTAGGGAATTAAAAATTGAAGTTAGTTAACTGATAAAACATGTGTTAATGTATTGTTCGTTTTTTACAACTCGAACTCTTAAAAAGAATTCACCTTGAATGGGTTGTCATTTTTTTCGTGAAATACAAATAGGACATATTGTGGGTTATCATACTTCATAAAAAAATTAAACAATGTAAACTGAAGGAAATGAATAAAGATTTTATTTTGTGAATATTAACATTAACTGACAAATTTATTTCTAATGTTTCAAAAGGTAACAGTGATAACACTACCTGAAGAAATAAGATAAAAAGTCTGTATTTTTAAACTGAAAAACTCATTAAACAGGAATATTTAACAATTATGTCGAAGCTAGGCTTGGTAATTTTGAATTGATACTCTTTACAATTTTGTTTTGAATTAAATTAATGTTTCAAAAGAGGTCTAGATCAGATTAATCACCATTTGGTTTTGTCAGTGCTATTTTTTTTGGTTTTTGACAAAGTGCTTTTGACGATTTTAGGAAGACAGTGATAACCCAATTTCAGTAAAAACGTTACAACCCACTAAAAATTACAGGTGTTGTAAATTGAAATAACTATAAAACAACTTTATTATAGATATATTCACTCCAATATTTATAATTAACTAATCTAATAGTACAGTTATAAAAATTTATTTTCAAGTAGAATGTAATGAGGATTTGTCAGCTGAAAACAAATCTTTAAAATGCGATTTTCTCAAAATGTCAAAAGTGTGGGTTATGACTATCTTCCCCCGGGGGTCTTCAAATATTTTACATTAAAATAACGATGATGAATGTTATTATTCAGTTTAATTGTATTACACTGAGAGAAAAAAAGATAATTAAATGCTGTAGGCCCGCCCAAAAAAATAATTTAAGCCATATTTCATGGGTTTAATAATAAGTGTAATTATTTGGTTTACAATTTTATTATACAATTCCTTTCTCTTGGACCAAAGCAATATTCATTCTTCCTCGTCGCATCTATATTTGTATATCACTTTCTTTTTCTCCGTTTTGTCAGATCTCTATTAGTAAACAAAGTGTCACATTTTGCCCAAGGAACAAAACGTCCTAGCGACTTAACCACATTGACATTAATATGCTCGAAGCTAAGATTTATATTACGTTTTTCGGTTAAAGTCGCTAGACCCTGTATCACGTATAAAGCTAGTGATAGCGTAAGGTCCTAGAAAAACGACGCGTTATACTGAAGCGGACCTTACCCCCGACTTGGATTAGTACGGGCATGTAAAACAGAATTTAAGAAAACCAATCTCATTCCTTCCTGCTACATCAGCGTATATGTCTATAGGTTGTAGCATTAGCGGGGACATATACGCTGATGTAGCAGGATGATCTCATTCAAATTCGTACCCCGATACGTTTCTGAATTCGCTTAGAAATTAAATCTTGCCTGGCGGACCTTACACCCATTCTCTCCCTATAAAGGCAGCTCAGTCGTTTTGCTCCGATCAAGATGAAAGTAATATGACGGGGTTGCCTCTGTTGGGAGAGATTGTCTATACACAGGTACCTAACTTGTCTGTGCGGGTAGGAGAGGACGAAAGAAAGTACTAGTAAAACAATCTCATTTAAAACTGATCAAATGTATCCCTCGTTTCTGATTTGAGTATGGCTCCATATGAGTTGTGTCTGTGGCCTTGTCCATAACTTTTTCCTTCAATCAATTCAAACAGAGGTTCATCAAGACAAACCTTGGCGACTTTCTAGGCTCGTCGTCGGTTGGCTCTCTAACGTACCTTGTCGCTGATTGGCTCTCTAACGTACCTTGTCGCTGATTGGCTTTCTAACGTACCTTGTCGCTGATTGGCTTTCTAACGTACCTTGTCGCTGATTGGCTCTCTAACGTACCTTGTCGCTGAATGGCTCTCTAACGTACCTTGTCGCTGAATGGCTCTCTAACGTACCTTGTCGCTGAATGGCTTTCTAACGTACCTTGTCGCTGATTGGCTTTCTAACGTACCTTGTCGCTGAATGGCTTTCTAACGTACCTTGTCGCTGATTGGCTCTCTAACGTACCTTGTCGCTGATTGGCTCTCTAACGTACCTTGTCGCTGAATGGCTCTCTAACGTACCTTGTCGCTGATTGGCTCTCTAACGTACCTTGTCGCTGATTGGCTTTCTAACGTACCTTGTCGCTGATTGGCTCTCTAACGTACCTTGTCGCTGATTGGCTTTCTAACGTACCTTGTCGCTGATTGGCTTTCTAACGGACCTTGTCGCTGAATGGCTTTCTAACGTACCTTGTCGCTGATTGGCTTTCTAACGTACCTTGTCGCTGGTTGGCTTTCTAACGTACCTTGTCGCTGAATGGCTTTCTAACGTACCTTGTCGCTGATTGGCTTTCTAACGTACCTTGTCGCTGATTGGCTCTCTAACGTACCTTGTCGCTGATTGGCTTTCTAACGTACCTTGTCGCTGATTGGCTTTCTAACGTACCTTGTCGCTGATTGGCTTTCTAACGTACCTTGTCGCTAATTGGCTCTCTAACGTACCTTGTCGCTGATTGGCTTTCTAACGTACCTTGTCGCTGATTGGCTTTCTAACGTACCTTGTCGCTGTTTGGCTTTCTAACGTACCTTGTCGCTAATTGGCTTTCTAACGTACCTTGTCGCTGATTGGCTCTCTAACGTACCTTGCCGCTGGTTGGCTTTCTAACGTACCTTGTCGCTGATTGGCTTTCTAACGTAGGCCTACCTTGTCGCTGATTGGCTTTCTAACGTACCTTGTCGCTGATTGGCTATCTAACGTACCTTGTCGCTGATTGGCTTTTTAACGTACCTTGTCTCTGATTGGCTTTTTAACGTACCTTGTCGCTGATTGGCTTTCTAACGTACCTTGTCGCTGATTGGCTATCTAACGTAGGCCTACCTTGTCGCTGATTGGCTTTCTAACGTAGGCCTACCTTGTCGCTGATTGGCTCTCTAACGTACCTTGTCGCTGATTGGCTTTCTAACGTACCTTGTCGCTGAATGGCTTTCTAACGTACCTTGTCGCTGAATGGCTTTCTAACGTACCTTGTCGCTGAATGGCTTTCTAACGTACCTTGTCGCTGAATGGCTTTCTAACGTACCTTGTCGCTGATTGGCTTTCTAACGTACCCTAGCTGTCGCTGAAAGGCTTTCTAACGTACCTTGTCGCTGATTGGCTTTCTAACGTACCCTAGCTGTCGCTGATTGGCTTTCTAACGTACCCTAGCTGTCGCTGAATGGCTTTCTAACGTACCATGTCGCTGATTTCCTTTCTAACGTACCTTGTAGCTGATTGGCTTTCTAACGTACCTTGTCGCTGATTGGCTTTCTTACGTACCTTGTCGCTGATTGGCTTTCTAAGGTACCTTCTTGCTGATTGGCTTTCTAACGTACCTTGTCGCTGATTGGCCTTCTAACGTACCTTGTCGCTGATTGGCTTTCTAACGTACCTTGTCGCTGATTGGCTTTCTAACGTACCTTGTCGCTGATTGGCTCTCTAACGTACCTTGTCGCTGAATGGCTCTCTAACGTACCTTGTCGCTGAATGGCTTTCTAACGTACCTTGTCGCTGATTGGCTTTCTAACGTACCTTGTCGCTGAATGGCTTTCTAACGTACCTTGTCGCTGTTTGGCTTTCTAACACAGTTGCTGAATGGCTTTCTTATCTTGTTGCTGATTGGCATTCTAACGTACCTTGTTGCTGATTGGCTTTCTAACACAGTTGTTGAATGGCACTCTAACCTTGTTGCTGATTGGCTTTCTAACGTACCTTGTCGCTGATTGGCTTTCTAACGTACCTTGTTGCTGATTGGCTTTCTAACACAGTTGTTGAATGACTTTCTTATCTTGTTGCTGATTGGCATTCTAACACAGTTGTTGAATGACTTTCTTATCTTGTTGCTGATTGGCTTTCTAACCAAGTTACTGATTGGCTTTTAACCTTGTTGCTATTTGGCTTTCTATAATTGTCGCTGATTGGTTTTCTAACCTTGTCGCTGATTGGCTGGAATGGAAAGGTCATCTGACTCGACCTCTACGAGAGGCACTCAGGTCAGAAACGCTGCGAGGCACGAGTGAGAGTACATGTTTTGAGATTGTGATAAAGAATCCATGTCAAATAATGGGAGCGGGGATGTGCTTATGTTTCGGGAAGTTTAGGCAATAATATTACCACGCATAGTTACGGGTTACCTTATTTAAAGGGAATCAACAACTTAGCTTGTGAAACTAAATGGACCATCGTTATTGAGAGCGTCCAGACGGGTAAAGGGGGTCACATGACACAAACTTGGTATTGGCTGTCAGCTGTAAGCGGTTTGTAACCAAACGATTTCTTCCCAACCAAGCATTTACGACTCTTTCGGGGCCCTGCTAATAAAACTCTGGAAGTTAAAAATTCTTGTTGCAGACCCCCTTTTACTACTGTCGGTCAAAGGTTTCTAACAACTTTATATGTCAGTGAGTCCATTTGCCTACACTGAACGAGACACCAACAAACACTTGTCTTGTAACTACTGCATGTTGACAACTTCCTTATCTTTAGTTTGCGTAGCCATACACTCACGGTCAAAAGGTACCATATAAATGCATACACCTGAGGCGTCGAGGGACGTTTACTGAAATTGAAACAGAGTTATTTCGCGTCTTCAACAGTCAACTAAACTACGTTATTAATTTTATAACATCGTCTGTTCACGTTTTGATAAACTACACCTCATAACCAATGTCATTTTGAAATCTTCTTAACTATACGCGATGATAGAGGGGGAATGTTTTATGTTGTTTTCTAGCGTCAACAAACTAATTCAATGTAGGCAATTTATAATGATAACACACTAATAAGGTTCCAAATATTCTTGCCCAAAACGAATATAATATTTGTTTTCAAGACCCCATTTATAATTGAAAAGACATTAAAGTAACCGTATCATACTCTGCTGAATGACATTGTAAAGTTTACTCCACAAAATATATGCAGGATTAAAGAATAAGTTAGGAATGTCAAGGGCTGTTTTCTCATGATCATGATCACCAACATCAATTTTCAATCTTCATTTTATTGAATAATTTTGAATCAAGATCAATGATTATTTCACCTAGTTTGATATTCAGGTCAATGACCTATCCAGATTAAGTGCAACATGGCGACCTTTGACCCTAGACAGAAGAGGAGAGCAGAGTCCAGGTAGAATCCCGATCTTCTCGATATCACGTTAACATGCATACATGTGTTGTACTTCAGACACCTTATCAATGCATGTCGATCATTTCCGCATTACACTAGGCTGTACTTTTACTTCCAGAGAGATATAGACAGAGAGGACGAGAGAGAACCAGAGAGAGAGAGAGAGAGAGAGAGAGAGAGTGAGAGAGAGAGAGAGAGAGAGAGAGAGAGAGAGAGAGAGAGAGACAGACAGACAGACAGACAGACAGACAGCCTGACAGACAGACAGACAGACAGACAGAGAGACTGAAAAGAGAGAGAAACAGAAAGTCACAGAGAGACACAAACATAAAAAAGGGTTAAATGACAGACACACGCAGAGGGACAGTACACAGAGCGATACACACACAGAGAGACAGAAGCAGACAGACACGAACAGAGATACAGAGATATAGAGTGTTTCACTGATAAATTGTTAAAGAGTTTTTGCATGACTTAATTGAATTGTTCAAAGTGTATGCTTTGCAATTTAAAAAGCGAAAAAAAAAGGACTGTATATGCATTTTTTACGATTGTTTTAGCATTTATAATATACATTTCGTTGGCCTTGTTATCACGTGTGTTTTAAAAATAAAGTCTATGGTCATGAAATTAGTGCCCCCACCCCCCTGATTCAATATAAGAACTTTAAATGTTACGGATTTAAGGATACAATTATTCCCTCTCTCGTTTAAGGATCGTGCTCTGACTCTATGAATATATGTGTTAACATATCAAACCATGTTTAATGTTTCAATTCAAAATGTATACATATTTCGTCCCGTATAACGATTAAAATTCTTTTCATTTATCGAATAGTTAGATAAAGCGTAAGCCAAAATATCGTTCAATTTATACATACTAATCATTTATCATGTGAGGTAGTTCAGGTTTATTTGATACACTTCTCATGATGGTAGACCTACATAGATATAAACAGTATGAAGTTTCTATAAGGAAACTGATCTCAGTTCGGATAGACAATCTTCCTAAATCGGAAAAAATAGACTGTATATTTGGCAGACAAAAACTGGGTCTATTAAATAATGAAAGTTTCGTTTCAACTGACGTTTACAAATAAAGAAAATCCCAGTTATCACTAAACCACATGTGTAAGAATACGTTTATATTATTCGAAGAATGATACATGATACTAATTAATGTAAGTGTAATGTTATATGAACATTTGTATTATGTCGAAGATTTAGCGAAAAAAACAACTTACAACATGACATGTTTATGAATATTGGAGACATGCTTAAAAGTAATGAGAGCAAAACAGTTGCCCTTTTCTAATCTAGATGGACTTCTACAGAGGTATATTTCGCGCTGGTGGGTTTTTTATGTATATGACGGCGAAATCCATGCTCGTGGTTTTATCATGATATATAAGCCGATAAGTTGAAATACATTATCTATATGAAACCAAATCGTCATAGCAACAAATGCGAGCTTTATGGGTACAGAAACGGTTACCATGGTGATTTCTCTGTCGAATATTGACATGCAGCTTCGGTGAAGCCGATATTTCACGTACGCTCTTAAAATAGCTCTGTAGTAAGCGATGCGCCGGTCCGCGTTCTGCTCCAGCGATCGCCATCTTAATGGCTGTAACTGACGGACGTGGCAAATGAAGCATTGTGACCTATTTAAAATCCATTCAAATGGAACTGACGTAAATCATTTGAAGCAAACACGGGAATAAGTAAAGTTTGCATTTATGTCACAATTACCTGTAGGCCTAATGGACTCTAAATGAGCGGATGGATGGTATATCAAGTATTCATCACTTGTAGCATTGCCTACATTAAAAACTTGCCGGTTGTGTATATCAATTATGAATATTTGAAATGAATACAGCTCAATCTGTTATGCTTTCATAATTGTGATTGATTTCACGGCGCACATTTCAAATGTATCGTCAAATGTGTTTAATGAAATGTGAATTTTACACTTTCAGTAACCAGTCGGGTGAACCGGACATGGGGCAAATAGAAAAAAGTTGTTATATGAGTGATTGATGGGTATAGATCGTTCATCATTCTTATTCACATCTCTGACAATATCACACGATACAACATCGAAACACTGTGAACCGTCCTGTAAACGGTTGTATTCAGACTCGGCAACCCCTACATTTAACAGCGCTCAAGGTGTCAAAAATCAATGTTCAGAGAGAAAGCTGTTACCATATCTAAGATGATCGTTTATTTCTTAAAACAACAAACATCTCATGCTTGGGATGACTAACAAACACCTCACCAAGACCCTGGGTCAATTTTACGTATTGAGGATCCCTGAGCTTAACACTTATGATGCCTTGTTGAAGAGTTCATGATCATTCACTGAAGTGTTTTAACCTTATGACTTGTCTTGCATCATGCTGTTAAAAGTGGATAAAGTGATAATAAAACTAAGCATCATGATAGATACATTTCTTGCACGCATATTAAATTCATAACTGGGATGATGCAATATGCAATAAAGGTACAAAATTGAATAGAAAGATGTGAAGCTTGCAGGTATAAAGTGAATAACCATACGGTAACTGATGCAATGTTTTTGGATGTTCCAAGTGATTGTCTAAATTAACTTCCCCAGATTAATATGTATGTTGTCAGTCTGTATCTATAGTGATGTCTAGTTTCATATTTCAAAGCAATTCAGAAAGCACAATGGAAACAAGGATATTGATACCGCAATATGTTAATTATTAATGAATATGATAGGCACTGGTTATTAATAAACATATCAAGTTTTTGCTATAATTTATTTTCATTTTTATCGATGCGAAACACCAAAATAAGAAAAACAGTTTATACCATACCGCATACAGGTATGTCTTAAGACATCGATCAAAACAGAGAGGACATTAAACTCGTTTACAGCGAAACGTGCCACGGTCAAGAACTGATTGAATATAACCACTGAAGCATAACCACACAAGATAACGTCCATTTATTCACAGACATAGAGAAATTCTGCTTGTGTAGAAACGTGATAAAAGCAATACAACCCATCACGTCAGAATAACATAACACAATCGATAAATCCATGAAAGCTAATAGCGTAAAAAAAAGAAGATTGTGCGAAAATTCACTGATCGTGTTTTATGCAGATAATGATGTTCATATCTAATCCGTATTGTGGTAAATATGATAAATATTACCTACCAGAAGTGTCCATGATATCCTGTGTGTATTTATCCAGTACTGATATCACCCTTCCATGCAGTGTACAGCTGCATTCACTTACCACGTGTTCATTCGCTTTGCTTGTACACGTGCTGCTGTCAATCAAAAGGGGGCGTGGCTACACGCGTTGTGAATGGTGAATTGACTTCCATGTTATGGTTTTTATAGGAATAAAATTCAAAAGCGCGCGAATGATCACAATGATTGACGAAAAGCTACCGTATTATTATTATTATTATTCGCATACATATCAATCAACGCGTCCTTGGGGACCATTTCATACTTAGACTAACTAGACAAGTGTCCACAGAACAATGTAATAGATTTGAATAATTTTGATTAATGTCTTTCTGTCTTATTACATACATATAGTAAGAATGAACCATTTTGAATATGTGTATATTATTTGCGATTTCAATATGACAATAGAATTGTTTTAACCAAATACGTTCAATAATCTCTTATCATCATGTGTATAGTATTTGTGATTGAAATATTCTAACAGACGTTGCGTTAAGGGGGCAGTAGCACGTTTTTTTACAATTTTATATTTTCAATATTTCACTGATAATTGTAAGTTAATGCTAAATGCATAACGTTGATAGTGTCAAAATTCTCATAAAACAAACCAATCATCCATAGTCAGAGAACAAATTATAAAGATTCACATAAAATCCATTGGCAGCCATTTTTGTGTGAACACCTTTAATTCCTTTTGTGTAAGAAAAGGAATCGCATGGCTTAACTTTACGTTATATGTTTGATTTATTACTGCTTCATTTAGTTTTAATACATTGTCTTTAGATTGGAACCATTTATTTTCATTTTCCTGACATCACCTTATATTCCCCCGAAAACGTGCTACTGCCCCTTTAAAGAATACGTTCAATCAAGGATTTTAAAAGCTCAATAAGTGTTATCAAAATCCTTGGTTCAATAACTTCTTATCATCACAGTATTACTCAACTGAAAAGTTGATATCTCTTTTATGATTAGGATAAATCAAGAAGTAAAAGTTTAACAAATTCAAATTCAAATTCATTTATTTCTCAAAAACGCAACCAACGGTGGTACATGAGCATAGAAATATATAACAAAGATAAATTCATAGTTTCCAAGATGAACAGAGGAAATTTTCATTAAGCAAATAACAAGAGACTGAAGATGGGTACAAGCATTGATTAAAACATTCATAGTCACAGTTATTGTACAAGCAATGTGAATCAGGATTTAGTTAAGATGATCTTTATAAATTTCGATAGTTTTAAATTTGGTGGTGTCATTAATTGACATTAGTTTGAATTTGAAAAGGTCTGCCCAAGTGAAATAATAATTGTCAATGAGTTGGACCCGAAAGTGGTGGAGAGCCTCACGCCTCAGTAGGTAGTGAAACTCATCACCAATAGCGAGCGAGTTACACAGATTGCATGAAAGCTTCATTAACGTGCGTACTGTGGATATGAATAACTTGTTCCCCGTAAAAGTGTTACTGAACAACAATATCATCATAAAACATATATTGTTTTTGTATGTTATTATTTGTTCCAAATATAACACATATTCATATATAAAGCTGCCATGTTTCGTGCATATCGATTACACAGAAAAACAGTTGTGATAAAAATGACATAAATATATATGATATGGATATATGTATACAACGATTAGCTTTCATTGAAGCAAGTAAAAGTCAAATTGGTCATGTCGGTACTGGTGGAGAGGGTTCCATTTGCGATTGAAATTTTCTAAAACATTTGTTCTTTTCAGAAATATATTTGTTTTTGTCAAATAATATTTCTTTGTACCGATTTTTGCAAGATATGACAAATGCATTTTAAAAGCATAACGCTTGTCCCAACTCTGCCGGAAAGCCTTTTCTCAATAGCTTAACATCCACACTATGCAATGACTGTCTCTTAGTCCTGATCTCAACCCCATTGAACACTTGTAATGGCGTTTGATGCTGAACGTATCTCCATGAACAACATCACCGTTTTAAGCACTCAATTTAACAAGCGGTGTGACTGCAAATAGAGACCAACAAGGCTTTGAGATTAACCCGTACTCCAGTTGACTTCCTTATTGTCACGTGGTGTTGTGTTGGTTGAAAAAGATGTCTTTAGTCAAGAGAACCGACTTTTTGTTGCTGCTTATCAATTTTAATGTTTTCATATGTTTTTGTTAAAATGCATCATGTTTCGTATTCCATATATATATTTATAAACCTCCAGTGACGTCACTCTATTGTTCTATTAGGTTCTTCTTTTACCGATAAACCTCTTTGCCGGGCATTCTCCAAGAATGCCCAGGGCTTTCTTGAAGAATGCCCAGGGCTTTCTCTAGGAAAGCCCGGGGCTTACTGTAGAATTTATCGGAAATTTATTTTGATAGGGATTACACACGTTTTGAAATACTTTGTTTCAAAGTCCTTCTTCGAATAAATACCATCACAAAATATCACAATTTTGACAAATCACAAATATAATGTTCGCATGCCTGGTTTCGAACTCTGCACCACTCGCTTACTAAACTGGCGCCTTTGACAACTCGGCTATAAAGGCCCACGAGAACAATGATGTATTTTCAACAGTGACAATCATGTGAACTTCAAGAGGCAGATAGCTCATGCATTTCACGTTCACGGCTTGGGTAGCGAGCGCAAAGCACGTGCAGGGCGCGGATGTGCTCTCCGTTTGCTCATGGTGATTCCCTACCAGTAAAAATCATTGACTCCATTTTTATACTTATTATTGAAATAATTTTGTTACTACGGTTTATCTCGGTTCATAAGTTAGATCAAAACCTCGCCCTCGGTGTTGTTTGATAATGTAAGCCCTCAGCCTCGGGAAATTGGGGCGGGCCTGTTGGCCCTTTCCAATTTCCCTCTGCCGCGGGCTTACATTATCAACAACACCTCTGGCTTGGTTTTGATCCTACACTTATAAAGTACATTTTACAATCAAGCCATGCATGTTATTCAAATCCCAGAGCATGAAATAACAATAATAAAATGAAGATGTGATGAACATCCCTATAAAATATATATTCTCAGTGACCTATAAGCATACCATATAATGTTGACTAGCAGTATTGTAGGTAATAAAAAGCATATTTCCGGTATCCAACTAAAATTGACGTTTCGGTGTATGTCCTTACACTTTTTTATGTACAACGGACATAAGGTATCACCCTACTAACTCCAGGATGAAGATGTGATGAACATCTCTATAGAATATATATTATCAGTGACCTAATAATGTAGACTAGTAGTAGTGTAGGTAATAAAGTAAAATATTTCCGGTATCAAACTAATAATGACGTTTCGGTGTATGTCCTTACACTTTTCGACCCTAATACCTCTAGGATGCCACACGAACAGTTTGAAATTATGAAAGGCGGAAGAGGTTCTGATGCACTGGTGCAGGATTCCTATTATTCACTATTGGGCTAGAGGTTTAATCTTTAAACAATGAAGTTACTGGCCTTTTTAAAAATTCTTTATGACAATATTATTAGTTGAGCACTCACTATCTCCCGCTGCAAGGTTCGGGTTTGGGACTTTCTGTCGATAAAAAGTTTAATTTTAAGTTTAGACTTTCATGGGAAAGCACATTTAATCATATTATACATCTGTCAAATTGGTTTATTTTGATTCATATCACAATATATGTCATATAAGGTTGTTTCAAAATAAATGAGATGAAAATCACGCAGTGTTTCTTTAAAGAGGAAGTAGCACGTTTTTTTGAAATTTTATATTTTCAATTTTTCACTGATAATTGTACGTTTATGCTACATGAATAAGTTTGAAAGTGTCTTGAAAAATCTCATTACACTAACCAATCATCCACAGTCAGATAACAAATTATTCAGATTCACATATAGTCCATTGGCAGCCATTTTTGTGCGGACACCTTAAATTCATGTTGTATAAGAAAAGGGAATCGCATGGCTGGACTTTGCATCATATATTTGATATATTACTGCTTTGTATAGTTTAAATACATTGTCTTTCAATTGGAACTATTTATTTTCATTTTCCTGACATCACATTTTATCCTCCCTAAAAACGTGCTACTGTCCCTTTAAGATGATGTACAAGTTCAGTTCACTAATAGATGATACAGCTGGGAACACGGGACAGTTTGTCGGCAAAACCAATCCCTGCTGCTGGGATAAGTTCTCGAAGTGACTTGTATATCCATTGAAACCTTTCTCAAAACAACTTTTCAGTTTTTGATCTGGACATGTGCTGAAACCGTAACCAATGGGTGAGGCAATTGCTGGAGTTATAATCAAATTTTCTAAACGCGAGACTAAACAGGTTACATCACGGGTTTAGAAAGGATGGCAGGTCAAAGAGACGTAGCACTTTCATTTGAAAAGAGACAAGTAGTTTCGGAAATAAAATGTTTGATGAGAAGTTCAAAGGATGATGAAATGAACGGTATCGGAACATCCAGGCCTGTAACGGCGAAAAGAACCTTGATTAAAGTCCATGTTAAACTTCAGATCAATTCTATACATACTGGAATATGAATATAATGTAGATTTCGCTATTCGAACGTTGGTTTGCTTGCTGTTGAACTCGTGTTGTATTAGCCCTTATCTACAGAAGTGTTGAAGAAAATAAGACAAACTTCTTTAGTATTAGCGATGAGTAATATCTAAAAGGAAAAGAAAATAGTTCAAAAGGTTTAAAGGCCTATTCTTCAAATTCTTCTTTGTCTTCATTCGAATCTAAATTAAAAGACACAGATAGAACAATGTAATGTAAATATTTTAGGTTGCTTAGCAACGGAAATTATTTTGTCTAGGCATGTATTGATCCGCTGTAATCAGTGTATACACAGAGTCTTATGTAACATCAAACAGTAACCTAACGGTCTTCCTAAGGTCAAGATGTCTTAATCAAACCGTGACGTCATCAAGTTACTTAATGTCAGAACGAGGCAAACAGAACGGAACAATGCCATATTAGGAGAGGCGGCGTCACGATGATGGCCAAGCCTGCCAAAGCGTCTTAATGCCGTTGTTGTTAAAAGAAAAATGTTAATTCATTTCCTAAGCAAATGATATATTCAAAATCTGTCTCTGGCATTCGGATCAATCAAGGTTTCGTGCCATAACTTCTGGAAGTGACATGCTTTGTTCAGTGTCACACCGAAAGTACATTACATAGGAGATTTGAGATTAAATGAATTGTAACACTCTCTATTGTAAATAAATGTTCGTTATTCTTTCGAAATCAACATGACGGCTACTTTTCTGAGAGGTTGTCGGTTTTTACAAATGATTTTCCAACTTACAGTTTCGGTTCTAGACTTCTAGATCTTCAAGGCATTTGGAAGGGATGTGCATTTAATAACTACAATATTTTCTGAATAATAACTCCCTAATTTAAAAAATCGCCACGTTTCGGAGTAAATTCTTTCTCTTCATTGGATGGAATGTTAGGAAGAACATAGTGGGATTTTGTCATAACAGAGAAA
Organism: Steromphala cineraria; assembly: GCA_916613615.1. Taxonomy (NCBI): domain Eukaryota; kingdom Metazoa; phylum Mollusca; class Gastropoda; order Trochida; family Trochidae; genus Steromphala; species Steromphala cineraria. The sequence continues at coordinate 14,075,135 of OU744730.1, forward strand.
CAAAGTGAGGAAAGAAAAAACGAGAATGTTATACAATTGGAATTTGCACTACAAAAGCCAATCGGCTAGTATTGGGGAGGTACGGTGTGATTATGAAAGTTTCGGTTCGGTAAAAAATTGAAGCTTACCATGCACTTGTTAAGTGTATTATTTAATCATAATAACTAAACTCTAATACAGTGAACTCTGAAACTTGTTTCATATGTCGATTTTTTACGTGGGCTAAAGGCCTTTTACTGAAATAAAAGATTGCTTGATTGAAGAATGACGAATGCACTTAATGGATATGTAACTTCTTTATTCAAGGTTTCCGACGTTTCGAACATACATACCAGTGTGCTTGAGAACGATTTCAGCCTATGTGTCCGAACGTCGCAAACCTTAAATAAAGAAGTTGAATATCCATGAAATTGCCTTCATCCTTCTTCAATTAATCAATCTTATATTCTTTATTTTTCATTCTTCATCGCCTCAACGTCTAGAATGCCCATAAAAAGTCATATCATACAGTGATAGTCCCAACATGTTATCATGCTATTTTATTGTGACATCGTTACATCGTTACACATTATACTAATGTATGGACACATGGTAATCTATAGTATGGACACTATATTCCTTGACGTTTCCACTTAACCAATAATGTAGTGCTACATTTATACTCGGTACAATTTAACAAACAATATATGACTTCCATAAGCTTTAGAGGTCTTTGGAAAAGAAACATTAGATCAAAGGCAAAATTGTAATTGCTTTCAAAGATGAAAAAAAATCCCATTTTATTCAATGTGAGAACGTTGTGTTTAAAGGGGCATTAGTACTTTCTGGGGGAATATAAGGTGATGTAAGGAAATGAAAATAAATGATTTCAATTGAAAGATAAGTTATTTAACCTAAAAGAAGCAGTAATAAATCAAATATATAACGTAAGGTTCAGTCATGGGATTCCTTTTCCTACACAAGATGAATTAAAAGTGTTCACATAAAAATGGCTGCCAATGGACTTTATGTGAATCTTTATAATTTGTTCTCTTACTATGGATGATTGGTTTGTGTAATGGGATTTTCGACACTATCAAAGTTATACATTTCGCATAAACAAACAATTATCAGTGAAAAATTGAAAACATAAAATTGTCATAAAACGTGCTACTGCTCTTTTAAACCATTGACCAGATGTAGACGTTATAACGATGGAGTCTCATCAGACATCTGCTTTTAACGTGCTTGTTGTTTGGCCAAATGATGAAAGGTCAAACATCTACATGTAGAGGTCAAGCCATCGCTAGCACACAGATTAAAGTTAAACTATTTTAACTTCAATAGAGCCTCTGCTAAAGCAAGTAAAGTTTTGAAGTCAAGAAGTAAAGTTTTGAAGTCAAGATTTGAAGTCGAGTAGTACGATCGAACATGCTTTTTTGTCGTATATTCCTTTCTCTTATGTTAAAAAATAATCTTTGCGAGAATAATTTTGACTTCAGTAGAACCTCTGCAAAAGGAAGTCAAGATTTAAAGTCAAATAGAAATGATAAGACAATTTGTCTAAGGTTCCTACCTTATATTCCTTTCTATTGCGTTTAAAACAGAATCGTTTGCGAGAATTGTTCCCACTGACTAGACCGACCATCTGGAACCGAATGGTTAAGTCACTCAGACTGTAGTTTAAAGGGGGTCTCCGAGGCCCCGAGAGGGTCGGAGAGGGCCTCGCTAATAAAACACTGAAAGTTAAAAATTAGAAGTTGGAGACCCCCTTTAATGATATTTGAGGATCTGAGGTAACAAACGCAATTTATTGGAGTCTCCTTTCTCATACTTAATGAAATAATCAGTTTTCATATGAATATTGGATATTGCAGGATTAGCCTTCCCTGTTTCCTCATTATATGTCCTAGTACTAGAACTCCGTTGTCGTAACCGCCGTATGCACAACAAGAAAATCCATGTTATTTAATCAACATTCTGGAGCCATTACGTGAGTTGTCTGGGGTCACATATGACAAACTTTACCAAATGTGTAACTTGATCGAGAAGCATCCTAATGTAGGGGAGACGTATACGCTGTAGCATTAGGCGGAGACGTATACCCTGATGTTGCAGGATGATCGAGAAGAATCGACTGTTGCAAGAGGGTATCATATTAAAGCTGATCGACGTTGTATAGTGGTAACCTATGATCATAGGAAGCTTGTAAGTCGCGATTTTCATAGAAACCGGTAAATGACGCTTATTGTAATTTCTTCCGAAATGAAATAGAACCTTGCCTTACTCGAAACACAGCCTTTGCTGGAGAATGTTTGAAAACTATAGACGCCCGGAGTGTAATTAAAGGGACAATGCTATCGGGGTATTTGTGGTTGGAAACGAAATCAAGGAGTACTTTACTGTTTATAAATATATACATATGGAAAAAAATTAAGCACCCCCACCGTTTTTCAGCTGTAAAATTTGCCTTATAAGAACGAAGGCGATGTGGTTGTAGAAATAATCGTATGGTATGATAGAACCATTCTTTCAAGCCCTCCCGTCAAATTTTAGTATCAACATTTTAGTCAATAGTCACTGACATCTTACAACCTTCAAAGTCTCAAATTCCCCAAAAACCAAAATACAAGGAAAATTATTTAATAACAAAAGATTGTCACTGTCAACTGCATGACCCTTAGAAATCAATAAGAGGTGAACTCAAAAGAATCCAAAGATTATTTAAAAAATGTATGATTCCAGCAATTTCGTCAGTAATTGACAATAACTGTTGAAAAAAGGGATGCCATTCCATCGACCAGTCACTTCATCATTTTGTAAGATAAGAGATGATTTGATTTGTTGAAGTCAAGTTGGTAACACAAATGATATTTTGATGTCTGAAACCCATTGTCTAGTTTTGGTACTACAGCCATACTTATTTTGGGTGAAATTTCAGTACCATTACAAATTCAATCGTAATTTCATAAAATGTCTACATGGAACTTTCTTTGATGAAATTATTCACAAAATCTACATTTTTATCCAAAATTTATTCATGGTCCCGTAACTTTGCCATAGCATCATTTTTTAGTTTTCGAATTTAGGGGGTGCTTAACATTTTCCTGTTTGAATATATGCCTATTACAGACAAACAGTTTATTTTAAAACTGTCTGTCTGCCTATTATATGTTTATTTAAAAAAATATTCAAATATATCATTGAGGTTTACAATTTAATTGTTTAAGATTTAACACTTTGACAAGAATGGAGTTCCACCATCGATTGAAACTTTACTTTATCGTGGCTTCAGTCGAATTTGGCTAGCAATATAGCGACACTGTTATCTGACATAAATCTGTAAATGTTGATTGACAGTTGCTCTTATGAAACAGATTCAATGTGTCACGTGACTATATTATAAATGAATGTACATCTAGATCAGTAAGATATGCCCATTACATTTGAACGTGTCAGGTTTCCCATGATTGTCGGTATAGATATACTTACATTACATAATTTCATAACGCGTATTTCATTGACCTGCGTCAAATTGAAAGTGTTTCGTTACTGGTATTGTTAGACTATCACAGACTAAACCTTGATTTATATATATATAAACAGTTCAAATGTGTGTGTCCAACTCTCAGGTCTTATCTAGAATAAAAACGATTTGTTGAAACTTCGATGACTTTATTCACTAGTACTTTCAACCTTTCGGTATCTTCAGGTGATATATATATATATACATATCCCCCTTTTCAAAACCAAAATGTGATACTATATGAATTAAGGGTAATTTAATTAAAAGTGTTTCTTTACTGAAGTGGTATTGTTAGACTATCACCAACTAATATAATATTGATTTAGAAGGTTGATAAAATGATTTTTACATACACATTGTCTTTTTACTTATTGAACAACTTGTGTTGGTGAAAAAATTGTCGACATATATTGTTATTTACCTGATCAAAAATTATTATTTTTGTTTAATTAATTCATTTGAATATAGACAAATGGAATGTGATCATATTATCCCAGACAAAAGAAAAGATGACAAATTTTGATATTACAGAAACAAGAGCAAGAGCACAAATTCCAAACAAAGGTCTCCACAAAGTGTCAAAATGGTTCAACACGACAGGTAAGGCGCCCATACGTTGTCGATCATGTGCAAAACATGGACTTTGGACAGTCTGAAATTTGTTTTAGTACTAAAATTCCAGACAGACAAAGGTCAAGTGTGGGTAGTTTCAAAGTCCAACTCTTAAAGGGGTGGTCCCACAGGGGTATTATTGTGAAGAAACTGTCGACAGGTACTCCTGTTTGTGGATTCATAATAAACATTTTTATACCTCGATACCTTGACTTGATGGCGCTAGTAAGAAAGGCTTGTATTGGCCCAATTAAATCTTCTTTTCAATGAGAGTCCTAATACTTTTAGATTAATATTTTTAGTAGATATCAATTGGTTGAAATGGGCTTATTTTTATGAATAACGTAGCCGACAAAGCAATTGTTGTAAAATGCTTTTATACACGTGATGTTCACTATATATTTTGCCATGAGCTCAAGGTACCAGATACATCAAAACGTTCTTTTCAATTTCAGTGATCAAAAAACGTTTTACGTAAGTTTTTCAGGTTTTAAATTCAACACTTATGTTACCTTACTGTTTATTGATAATCATATTATGGGCAATTTCAGACAAATCAAAAGGACAACTCCTTTATTGATTTCTAGCCAACTTCTTGCCCGTTATAATTTTATTTAGTTCAATAAATGATATAAGTAAATGTAAAAGATTGAATTCACTAAAGTGTCAAAATAATTATTTTGTTACATATTGAGTCAGTGTAATGTCATAAATTGATAAAACTACAATACACTTGGAACTTAAGGTAACAAAATTAAATTGAAGAACAAACATGTAAATTTATTATACTATATTTACTGAAAGTAATTGTTTCATGCACCAAAAAAATTTAACCAATTTTTCTGATTTTATGTTTGCTTCATAAAACTACCACTTAGTTTCAACAGTACAGTTTATATTAAAGGGGCAGTAGCATCAGGAAAATGAAAATTAATGGTGCCAATTGAATTACAATGTATCAAAACTAAATGAAGCAGTACTAATTCAAATATATAACGTAAACTTTAGACATGCTATTCCTTTTTCTTACAAAAAATGGATTAAAGGTGTTCACACAAAATGGCCGCCCATGGATTTTATGTGAATCTTCATACTTTGTCCTCTGACTATGGATGATTGGTTTGTGTTATGAGAATTTTGACACTGTCAAATTAATACATTTAGCATTAACTTACAATTATCAGTGAAATATTTGAAATATAAAATTATCAAAAAACGTCCTACTGCCCCTTTAAGAATTAGTATATAGAGTCATATTTAAACTTTGAAGATCAATTTGACAAAGCTTAGATCATTATAGTGTTTATATTGAGTGTTGGCAAACTCAGTACTTCATCAAGAAACAACAACAGTACAGTACAATATATGTCTTGTAACAAACTTTATTGCTCTTATTGTCAAAACAGGAAGACAATTTTTTCTAGTTTAATAAAATTTGTGTAACACTGATAATATAAAATCTGATCGCACACAAATAACTACTCACAGTATAACAAAGTTGTAAAATTATAACAATATCCCTTTAACACTTAATATACAAGATATTCATAATGACATGCAAATTCGTGGGGCTGGGACTATACTGGTGACATTTTTCCGTAATCAATGCTATTAGTACTCCATAACATATAACACAAACTAGAAAGTTCTTTTACTCATTTGAACAGATGTCTTTAGTTTTCAACCACTTCTCAAAATCTCTTAAATAAAAATAGAGCCATTGGCTCTGTAGCTCATCAGGCTTCATCGTCAATTACAATATATGCTGTTGAGTGTGGCAAATGTGATTCCCCCTTTGTAGAGGCCAAAGGGTCACGAATCATAAAATAAGGTATAATAGGCGACAAGTTTCATTTTTCAAGGCTGGCCTTTTACTTCATTGGAGCAACAGGGTCACCAAAGCTACAATTTATAATCCTCACTAGTCAAGGAGTCTGTACACAAAGTTTCAGCTTTCTAGGCCTCATGTTTCTGGAGAAGAAGACGAAAATAGGTTTTTAGGGTGTGGCCCCTGTGACCCTTATTAGGGGTCATATGGCCGTCAAAGCTATAATTTATAATCCTCACTAGTCAAGGAGTCTGTACACAAAGTTTCAGCTTTCTAGGCCTCATGGTTCTGGAGAAGAAGATGGAAATAGGTTTTTAGGGTGTGGCCCCTGTGGCCCTTATAAGGGGTCACAGGGCCACCAAAGCTACAATTTATAATCCTCACTAGCCAAGGAGTCTGTAGACAAAGTTTCAGCTTTCTAGGCCTTATCGTTCTGGAGAAGAAGTCGAAATTCCACAAAGTTTACGGACGGACGGATGGACGGACGGATGGACGGACGGACACCATGCTATGCCATAAGCCCATCGGGCCTTACAGGCCAGATGAGCTAAAAATACAATGAAACACTGTTTAAATTGGACAGGCAAAAAGCTTTTAAAAAGCCATTAAACATTACATCTACCAGTAGTTTTAATTGTTTTTTTAAGTTTTTTAGAATAAATTAAGGATCAAATTCATTGACAAGGAGAATCATAAATCCAGCCCTACAACTCTCGTACTTCCATTCTCTCTTCAATGGTCTGGAAGACAATTAAAAAACACTTATCCTAAAAAGAGTGAATGATAATAATGAGAACATCACGATGAACTGATAACTTTGAGTCTTCACTGGCAGTTGTATTCCTGAGAAAGTGCGGAAAAAAGTTGAGTGATCAGATTTTTCACAAAGTTTGTAAAGTAGACATGTGAATTATAGTATTTAGCTTTTTATCAAGGCGAACAAATATTTGGTGAAAATCCTGACATGGCTCCCTTCTACAAACCCATCAGACATTCACCTAGTGAAATTGACCACTATAGCTAGACATTAGGCTGTTCACCATTTATCCTCAAGAGTATGAAATAAATAATATGGGAAAGTGAAAGAATACATATGATAAAAGTGTTGATCCAAAAGAAAATATGACTTCAATGAACAATGTACACTTTTCTTTTATAGGATATTATCTGTAAAGTATGTCTGTTCTTCTGACATCATTCAATCCTTTTGATTTTCTAATTTGTTGCAATTTCATTGTGACACAGTTGGGTTTTTCATCAAGATTCTACATGTTTAGGAAGACCCTCTTCATTCAGCAAACTTTCCCTCGGATCTTCAACAACCTGTGGGCCTGGCCCAACCTGCGAAACACAATCAAGATATAGCTTGAGCAATAGAAATAGTATCTATGTCATCTGTGTAAAACCAAAAGTGAGACAAAAATTACAAAGATAACCTTAAATATTTGAAATTAATTTATTCTCCTACTGATTTGTTCCCTCACGATTGAAACATCAAACAATATGTTCTCTTGGTTAAACCAACAGTAAGTAAAAATTAGATACATTATCAGTGATCAATCTAGGACCTGCTGAGTTCAGAGACTCGCAATAACAATGTCTTGTGAGTCCTTTCAGGTGTAAATGAGTTCTCTAATATAAAAGCAATAGAACCTTGAAAAAAACCTCCATCCTAGGACTTACTTCTTAATTTTGTACGAGTCCTTTTAAAATTTAAAAGTATTTGAACCGAACTCGGGGGTAATTTATGCCTGATTATATGCAAATTTTAAATTTTAAATATTTGAAGATAATTGATTCTCTAAAAGATGACCTCCCTATTGAAACATCTAAGATATCGATGTCCTATTATTCATCGTCATGTCTACCAATCATTACGTCTCACCTTGGTGTGTATCAGATATTTGATGGCGTCTGGACTCTGGGGCATCTCAAAGTTGTTTATATGATCCTGAAAATCAACACCACTTATTGAAATAGACAAAATGGAAGAACACAGTCTGTAATCAAAATTTTTAGTGACAAATGGCAGTGTCAAACACTCAAAAATTATGTTTTCACAACAGCAGTGTTCAATTGTTTATATAAGCTTCACTTTTACGTGATTCACACTGTATATTTAAAATCATAATTATTACATCACTAAAGTTGAAATCAATACTTTTCCTGTCAGATCATCTCCTCTCTTTCTTTTTGGTTAAAAGGGGTGATAAAGCCACACCTACTCTTCCCCTTCCTTGATTAAGCACTGAGTGAATAAATATACTGTATCCACAATCACAAATATATTTCTATCATTCTGGTGTTCTGTTATACATCTATTAATGTTTGTGTAAAACTGAGAATGGAAACAGTATTTAATTCTGCAGATTGTTGCAATGTACATTGCTCTGCATTTTTGTCATGGTTCTCTTCCAGTCAACTGTGAACATTTGTTTATTGTAGCATGTGAAGTGGAGCTCGACCCTACAACATGTTCTAACGGTGTAAAGCTACCTAAGGACCTCAACCAAAGTGGATTCCACACACAGACTGCGATCATTAAATTTTCAGTGACAAATTATTACCCTACCCCAAATATCTTTTTGTTAAATATTTGTGTTAAACTTCAATAAAACAGTGAGTAGATATATATATAGCATCGCGCAGAAAAATTGCAACATCGGCAAATTTTAGTAAATTTGAGGTATCTTTATTTAACCGTATCAAAATTGTATTAATCGCTGTACACAACTTCCCATAGTTGCTGTGCAGTTATCTCCCTTGTTTACGCCAGTAGCGTGGTCACGTGACCTCGTTGCTAGCAGACGATGCGGAAGTAGAGAATGGCAGAACAGGATCAGCGATATCGTCTCTTCGCATTGTATGAATCGGGTATCAGATCAATTCAAAAACTTGTACGTATAACACAGCTTCACAGATCTACCATATTCCGAAATATTAAGAAATTTTAAGCTGGTTTAGGTGTAGATCGCAAGCCCGGATCGGGCCGTCGTGCTTCCCTAGGTGAAAATGACAGACGACGCATTGCGCGTCTCGCCTCGCATTACCCGAACTGGTCATCAAAACAAATTGCTGTAAAGGCTGCAAGTCAAGGTACCCCTGAAGTATCAGAATGGACAATCAGACAATCTTTATACAATTCTGGCTCCGTGAAACAAGTGCTGTTGAAGATTCCATTGATGACCGATGACCATAAGGCAAAGCGGCTCACCTGGTGTCGTCAGATGAGGGACAAGATTTTTCTGATATAATATTTACAGACGAATCCAAGTTTCAGTTCTATAGAATAATCTAAAAGTTAAACGAGACTTACCTGTAAGTTGAAGTTTGACTGTGGTTCTATCAGCTAATCTACGTAAAGGAGGGGTTACATGAGATTGCTACTGCGCATGCTCGAATCAGACTTTTAAAGAGTTTAGGAGGGAGTATCCCCAAATGCCTAACACTGAGGGAGGGACAATACCGTGGCGGGCATGTAACCCCTCCTTTACGTAGATTAGCTGATAGAACCACAGTCAAACTTCAACTTACAGGTAAGTCTCGTTTAACTTTTAGATTCTATCAGCTAATCACGTGACAGTCAGGCTTCCATGAGACTTCGAAGATGGATGCTCACTCATAAACAAATTCTCTGTCAAACATCACCAACAAATTAAAAAACAATTTGGTTCAACATATTAGGACTTTTATTCAATGAAATCATACATCTGTTTCTTAATGTGTCCATTTCTTATGTTATACTGGATAGCAAATATAAAGTTTCAAATGAAATATGTGTACATTATTTCAAAGTGTACATTTCCATATATATAAATAAACATAATGTCTTCATGTTATAAACGAGTTTCAATCTCATGACAATGTTCATTTAAAGGGAGTTTCACTTCTCTCTGCTTTAACTTTAAGTTGCTTCGTTGAAACAGGATCTAAAAAACTTCACTGTAGGATTGCTTCAGTGAAGGCGCTTTCCCTAGAAACAATAGGTTTGTTATAGAAGTTGGCAAAAGTATTCTCACTAGACCAGTCTGCCTTATCAAGTATTGTCTTAATTGGCACTGAAGCTCGTCGGGCTGCAGATGTTGCTGCTGCTCTTGTACTGTGTGCAGCAAAAACACTTGTATCAATACCCGCTTGAGTCAAGCCAGTCCTAATCCATCGTGACACAGTGTCCCGTGACACGGCCTTATGAGGCCTAATGTAGGTTATCAAGAGCTTCTTTTCAGATCCTCTTAACCCTGCAGTCCTTCTGATATATTCTCTCAGCACTGTGACGACACACACACGACTGTCTAAAGAGTATTCTTTGAGAACAAGAGGCTTAGCCAGTCTTCCAGGTCTTGACTGTTTTATTAAGTCAGCAAAATGGAAAATAATGTCAGATTCCTTTTCTGTCATGTTATTTAAACTTAAGAGATGCAAAGTCTGACCTCTCTGGGCAGTTGTCAAAGACATCAACAATACAAGTTTGATTGTTAAAGCTTTTAAAGAAATATGCAAGGTTTGAACATTTTTGAGAAAATAAAGAACGTCTTTAACACTCCACACTTCCAAATATTTAGGAACTGGTGGGTTTTCTTGAAAAACAGCTTTGAGAAATCTAGATACCATAGGATGGCTTCCACATGGTTGGTCATTAAGCAGTACGACAGTAGATAAGGCACATCTTGCAGTGTGCACAGAACTATAACTCAGTCCTGCCTTGACTAGTGACAACAAGAAATCTAACACATCCGCTAAAGACGGCAAACTGAAATTAACTTCCCTTTGAGAACAAAACTTCTTCCATCTTGTGAGGTAACAGGCATACTGCTTGCGTGTTGTCTTCCTCCAAGACTTGATAAGAAACATGGCTGCCTCCTCAGAAATTCCTCTCTGTGTGAAGCAATGCCGGACAGTAGGCAGGCTGTCAGTCTCAGCCTCTTGGCTATGGGGTGTGGAAGACCCTCCACACTGGATATCAGATCCGTCCTCGCTGGCAACAACAGGGGCCTGCAACATAACAAGTGTAACATATGAGCAAACCAAGTTTGAGTAGGCCACCATGGGATCACAATCAGTACTCTAGCTCTATCAGCTTCTATCTTCTGTAAACATTTTGATAATAAACAGAAAGGTGGAAACATATAAGAATATTCCTCTGTCCATGACACATGAAACGCATCTACTGCAACCGCCTCTGGTTCAGGTCTCCAACTAACAAACCTTGGCAGTTTCTTATTTAGCCGGGATGCAAACAAATCTATTGTAGGACGAACCTTGAAATGCTGGATAATATCTTTGAATATTGATGCATTCAGAGACCATTCTGTTCTATCATTAAACTTTCTAGATGCTGTATCTGCCTCTATATTTTTTGAACCAGCTATATGGGAGATAGAAAGCCAGATATTCCTCCTTATACACCAAACCCAGATTTCTTCTGCCATTTTATTACAAAGGACTGATTTTGTGCCTCCCATGGCCTGAATATAAGAGACAGCTGTTGTATTGTCTGAGAGCACATGAATATGCTTGTTGTTGAAGGCATATGTTAATGAGAAAGCTTGGAGTGACATCAAAATTGCCTTAAGTTCCAAAACATTAATGTGAGAACTCTTCTCTTCCTCAGACCATCTTCCACCTACACTATCTCCTAAATGGCCCCCCCAGCCTTGTTGGCTAGCATCAGTCGTCAATACAAAATCAGGTTTCTGGAAGGGGCAAATGTCATTAACTGATCCTAACACATTATTCTTCCACCAAACAATCTCCTGTTTTGATTTAGCTGTCAAATGCATAATGGCATCAAATTCACCCTTACTATGTTTTAGAGCCAGAGTTTTCTCCATTTCTAGACATCTATAGTGCAGTTTTCCAAATGTTACAGCAGGGAAACAAGAGACGATCAAGCCTAGCAATCTGGCTATTTCTCTTATCACATGATCAGTATTCTCAAGAATTGAGGAGCATGTCTCAATAATATGCATCGCCTTATCATCTGGTAGCTCAACTTTCATAGCTTCTGAATCTAGTACAAAACCTAAGAATTTCATTCTTCTTAATGGTTCTAAATTTGATTTTTCACGATTTACTGTGAATCCTAGGGTTTCAAAAAGATTTGACATACTCTGAACTGATGACCTGCATTCGGTTTTTGTTTCTGCTTGAGTATAAGTATCGTCAATGTAACCCATACATTGGTTGCCTTGCAGTCTCAAGTGTGAAAATACTGGTTTAAGTAGCTTAGTGAATATTCTTGGAGCACAAGCTAAACCATTTGGCATACAAGTGAATTGATACAGACATCCATTCCATCGGAACCTTAAATACTTTCTATGATCTCTGTGTATGTTAACTGAGTAATAAGCATGAGTTAAGTCAACTGATGCCATGTACATATTCTTTTTCATCAAGTGTAGCACGGTTTGTAGGTTTTCCATCTTAAAATGATGGTACTCTATAAACTGATTTAATTGTTTTAAGTTGAGAATCAGTCTATATTTGTTATTTTTCTTCTTTCTAATAAAAATGTTTGAAATGAATTGATCATCAGATTCATGAGCTATTTCTATGACGCCTAATGTTTTAAGATCATCAATCTCTCTGTTAACAATTTCTTTTTCTTGATCATTGAATTGTATTTGTTTTGGTTCTGTATACTGTTTTGGAATCTCTAGCAGATCTATTTTCAAACCTGAAACAATGTCTAAAATATGTCTGTCATGGGTCAGCTTCTGCCACTCGGATAGACACAAGGCTATAGAACCCGCTTTAAATTTATTTTCTGAATCAAGAAAGTGACACTGACCTACCTGAGGCGAATCCTCGCTCCCATTCCTTGAGATTGCTCCTAGTTCTTCCCCCCTCCTCTTTTCTTCTCGAAGCCTCGGTTGTATTGAGGGGTCACTGCTAAAAAAGCTCCAGGTGGGAGCCCACGGCCTCGGCCTCTGCCTCTGCCTCTACTTCTGCGGGCATACTGAGCGTTGTATGGCATGTAACGAAGATTCTGGTGATATCCACGTCCTCTGACCGCCGACTTGCCCAGATGGCTAGCCATATTCATATCCTTCATGCTTTTTGAAATATCGTCACCAAAGAGAAAATCACACGATGTGGGTGCAGTAGGAGCACATAATGGTCGATACTGGAAATTCAGATGTGGTCTTATGAGTTCCTTTCGTCTCTGAACGATTTCTCTGTTGGAGTATGCAGCCATGGTTAAGTTGTCTGACAGATGGTTGATCATTTCCGAATAGACAATAGCAGGGACGTCTTTCTGGTTTTTCATCAAAACTTCAAGTGAAGTGACAACACATGTGGCGGCTTTAATCACGCCATTCTGTACCTTTTGCATTCGACAGTCCATAGACCTAGCACCAGGATTGATAGAGTCCCACAACAGTTTGTTTACTTCGGGAGTTTTTAACTCCGGGCAGTTTTCAGGCTTTTTGATTGACTTCAGCTTTGTCGACAAAGACGATTCATCCGGTTTAGTCTGAAACAGTTCAGTAACCAGGTTGGCCAGTTTAGTATCGATAGGTTCGCCGTTCGGTTCTTGGAGTAGCAAATTAGAACGAACAGCACTCAAGAAACCTGTCTCGTCAACATTCTCGCCGGAAGACAAGGTCGCTTCCTGGTCATGCGCATATTGCGTCGTGTTGAGCAACTGGTTTGCAATGCTAACGCAACCGGTATCGGTTGCTGTACTTGTTGACCTATCACTGTCGACATTTCGATTCTGACTTGGTTCAATGTAGTCATTTTCACCATCTTCAATCTCAAATTGACCATAGGTCTGGTCTTCTTCAGTTTCATAATAAATATAGTCGATTTTCTCTTGGAACCCAACAAGTCTGGTGTCCATAGTTTCTCTCATGTTTTTGACTTCGCTGACAAGGGTTGATATCAGACTAGTTTCATTTCGAGACGATACGGTCTCGGCTGCTTGGCCACTAGGGCCAGGAATAGCAATATTGCTAACTGTCTGTTTTTTCCCCGTCTTTTTACCACTAGAATCACTTTTACTTTTGGACTTTGATTTACCATGTTGGCTCACTTGGCTGGAGTGGTCACTGTCTTGTGACGGACTCGTCAAGCAAGCTTCCGCCATGTTTGTCGGTAACACGTGGTTATGAAAACCGATAAAATTCTTCAGTTTCAGAAATTATTCTGATTGATTAAATGTTCGTACACTAATTGTAGTGAGGTTGTTAAGCTGCCTTGCAGTTTGCAACTAGAACCAGCTTGTCTTCTCGCAGGAAAACTTATTTTCCAGAGCGAAAGATTTTTAACGTCTGTTCTGTTCGAAAGCACAGATTTGCACTGATTCGAGCATGCGCAGTAGCAATCTCATGGAAGCCTGACTGTCACGTGATTAGCTGATAGAACCAGAAAGCGGTGGTCCAGAGGCGGTCGATGCCAGAAAATGGTCCCAAAGTTCTCACCCAGTATCATGGTATGGGGCGGCATCAGCAAACTTGGAACGACGACTCTTCTACAAATCAACGGAAGACTTGATTCAAGGAAGTACTGTGATTTGATACCAGAGGGAGTGAAGGAATCAAACATCGCACAAAGTGGCATCCCATATCAAATGCAACAGGATAACGCTCCGGTTCACAAGTCACAACACACCCTAGAATGGTTGAGAACAAATCACGTGACCGTGATAGAATTTCCTGCGGCCTCACCTGATCTTAACCCGATTGAAAACGTTTGGCAAATAATAAAGGACAAAGTAGAAAAACTTGAACCAAAAAACATTCATGACTGGCAAAGACTTATCAAAGAAACCTGGACAGACCTACCTCAAGACTACATAGACAATCTCATTAACAGCATGGAGCGACGGATCAAACAGTGCATCGAGCGAGAAGGGGGACTTACAGCCTATTGACTTTCATTTTCATAAACGTCAGTATTGGAGCCATGTATGTGCCAAATATTATTGAATTTGTTGAATAATTAAATATTTTTGTTGAACTGACAAAAGTCTCAATTTTTCTGCTCGATACTATATATCAAATGACAATCACAAATGTATTTCCCACATTCTAGCGTTCTAACAAAGATCTACTAACCTCAACCGAAGTTGGTTCCACCGCTAGACCCCTGACTTCTAGATCTGTGCTGTTATCACTACAAGGGAAATAGTACTTGACAAGGGAGACAACTCTTGGAACATCTTCCTCCAGCAAATACAGACAGGCGTTTGGACCAGCATCAAATGTGTATGCTACCTGAAATAACAAATACAAGACTATAAATTGAAATGGAATTTGAAAAAAAATACAAGACTATAAGATTCAAGACATTTCTTATCTTTGACAACTCTGATCATTGCAAACGGACAGATATCTTATGTCAAAAGACAATTATATTACCAAACAAAATGTTGAAAGCTATTTCATAAATTCACATAAACTTTTGTGATGTGTTTCTTTTCTGTATGATGATTGTTGTACAACCCTGGCAACAGGCAATAGTAGAACTTGACACTCCAACACGATGATGAAAGTTCTATTTAGCAACGTTCTTGTTTATGACATTTATTCCTTAGAGGCTAATAAATTATCAAAACAAAACAAAAGCTTTAAAGCATGTGATTGTTTGATTTCCCTTAAAGAGAAATATCACAGTCAGGTCTAAGGCAACAAGGTACAAATATAACAGGATTAAGTTTGATCTGATTTAAATGAGACTCACCTTGGTCTGTCCACACTGCTTGTTGAAGGCATGAACTAGTCTCACGATCTGCCGGGACGTGTCGGTCATGTAGGATATCGGGGGGAACGTATCCAGACACACTGCGTGAAACTGGTTGCTCTCCTGGTGAATAAAAAACAATCAATGATATTAGACAATAAAACAGATCATGAAGGATATCGGAGGGAAGAAGTCTAGACTCATTGTGTAGAACTGGTTGCTGTCCTGGTACAAAGAATAATTTCAAACTTTGATAGATGGATCTTCCCGATACTCAACAATAAATTGTTGTGTATAGCAACAACCATGCTCTAATAACTCTCACACACCTTCATAGTGATATCAGCAAAGGTAGAGAAGTTCTTGTTGTGTATAGTGGCGACCATTTTGTGGATGGAATCCAGTACATTACATGGGCTTGAATAATACTAGAAACGATTGGCAACAGGGAAAGCCATCATTGGTTACCCAAGGCCGAATGATTTGCTCTGATAATTCTCACACACCTTCATAGTGATATCAGCGAAGGTAGAGAAGTCCTTGTTGTGTATGGCGTCCACCATGTTGTTGACGGTGTCCGGTACGGCCTCGACACGTCTCTCTAGCAGCTGACTGGTCTTCACGCTGCTCTGCATACCCTGTGTGGAGCTTGTGTGCTTCTTCTGATCACTCACCTTTGTAAACAGACGCAGAAAAGAAGTGAGACACAGTTTATATGTCACCTGTATAGAGCATCTTAGGATAGATAAGCAGGAGGAAATAGAAAAAGAAGTTAAAAAAGAAAATGCCCTAAAAGCTGACTGAAAATTTATTCCGATTGCGCAAATTTCTGTCTACTTACAACAAGGATGAGAATCCTGAGTTGGGGCCAGTGGGTGTCCGGGGCGATTTGTCTGGCCAGCGAGTCTTTCCCTGTCTCGTCCTGACCCATCTCCCATAGAACAAAACCTCCATACACACTCCTACATGCACTGCCTGACCCTTGTCTGTGGGATACATCCAGTTATTACACAAGGGACTACTGATATATAATAAATCGGCATAAGTTGATAAATCTTACAGATATTTTCATTTCACAAAAGAGAGTGTTAACAGTGTTTAAAATAAAGCTACTTTTTGCCAGGACTGGTAAGGACTGGTAACTTTCCAATTTTTGCTTTATTTTTCCCCTTAGGAATTGACAAAATAATTTTCAGGACAGGCTAGGTTTCCAATGTATTTTATACACTGCTGTAAATAGATTGGATAAGGAATGATAAAAGGGCGAAATTCCATTTCTCATTCAACACCTTTTTTTCTAGTTGCAAAAGTCAAATAAATCATAATTTATGAGATATCTCAAGTCAATATGTTGACCATTTATGGATTTCATAATACTTGATCTACCGCAAGGGATATCTCCTTTTGAAGTCAAAATAAGAATGTCAAATCCTTTTGCATAAAGTGAGTGAAAAGTCATAACTTTCATAACTGAAGTCTTTCATTGGCTGCGAGTGTTAAAAGCATAGCAAGAAATCGTTAAACAGATTGATGTATAATCATTATAACATATTACTTTATCATAACCACAATGTCAATACCAAAAATGTTTTATTGAAACAATCATATTAACTAAGTCATACCTTGCAATGTCAGAAATTTCCCCCTTGACTCCAAACAACTTTGCCAAGGAATACACTGAAATAGATGTTACATTTGAAGAAACTGTTTTATCATTTTATTGTTTTATCATGATTATCTGAGTTGAGTGTTTTGCTGTATATAATGGACCAAATAAAATCTAATTCCTATCAAGTCTTTGGAAAACAGATAAATATCTGTCACATTGACATGTTTCTTGTTTCTAGTCCCTCATTCATCTTTTTGAGAGACATTGTCAGTTTGTTAGACAGAGGATTTGGAATTTTTACTTTTGTTGAGAGAAGATTGTAACAACACAAAGAAAAGATACTGAACAAAATTTAAATGTGAATAAAATTTATACAACGATTAATCAAAGGAGGGGGAAGGGTTATTGGGGTGTTATAAGGGTCAATCTCCCCTTTTTCATTTTTTTCTAAAAATCCGTAAATCATAAAATGGTTGGACCCTGTTGGTGAACCAACCCACCCCCTTTCAAAAGGTTTGAAGATTCTCCGGGGATAATTGATTGGGGAAATGTTCTCTCACCTAGACAAGCATACCCAGCTGCTGACGAGGCGAGACCCGCAGCTGTAGGGAAGTTGTTCTCGGAGCATATGTGGACTCGAGAAGACAAACCCTCATCTGGTGATGTGCCGGACGATCTCTTGCGGGTCCGCCTTCGAACTTGAGAAAATGGTCTTATATTGGTAAAAATGAAAATCCCTCCTTTTTCATATCCTCTATGGAATATAGAATGATAAACAAATCACCTGTTTAATTCATAATCTTAGTATTCAAGTAAGTTTTGAATCGAGATTCAATATACAACATGTATAATCTTCATCATTATGATAAATGATAATTTTTTGTATGTTCTGTAATAATGTTGACAAAGTAGTTAGCTTGATATAGGAATGAATACAACGTTGTCCTTAATTTATATCATAATTAGAAATTCCATTCTGTCAAAAAGTGTCAATATTTGCAACTTAAGTCTCAATATATGTACTTACTTTCTTTTAAAACATTCTGTATTCTTGGGGTATTTATTGTCTGTTCCCTGTAAGTAAAACATTTATAGAAATTATTTCCATTTCTTAAAAAAAAAGTATGAAATCACCTTTGCTTCCATGAAATATCATATCCTTTAATACTAAAAAATAGAGCCATGGGCTCTGTAGCTCATCAGACTTTTGATGGAAATAGTTTTTTAAGGTTTTGACCCCTGTGACCCCAATTGGGGTCAATGGGTAACCAAATGTAAAATTTAGAATCTTAATTGGCCAAAGAGTCTACTCAAAACTTTTCAACTCTCTAGACCTTTTGGAACTGGAGAAGAAGATGAAAATAGGTTTTTAAAGTTTTGACCCCTGGGACCCCATTTGGGGTCATGGGGTCACGAAATCTGCAATTTAGAATCCCCATTGGCCAAGGAGTCTACTCACAACTTTTCAGCCTTCTAGACCTTATGTAAACTGGAGAAGAAGATGAAAATAGGCTTTTAAGGTTTTGACCCCTGTGACCCCATTTGCACATCAAATTTCAGCTCTCTAGAGTCATTGGTTCTGGAGAAGAAGTCGAAAATGTGAAAAGTTTACGGACGGATACCGCAAAAGCAGAGCAGCCCCGGAACTTTGGGTTTCGCCTTACCCTGTTCCGCCTTTTACAGGCCTCACCAAATTGGGAATTTTCTCGTGTCCTTGACCTTTGACACTCAAGGTCACACAATCAATGAACACATTTCATTGAGTATAACATTATTGTAATGAAATAAAGTGTTAAAAATTAAATTAATCCATCTTCTCCATATATGTTGACCTTGCTGTGACTTTGACCTTCGACAGTTCGTACCCAAAACTTTTTGAAAATTTTGTACTTCTCAAGAGATAATATATACAAAATCTAAACTTCATAGCACAAAAACTTTTAAAGTTATTGTGTTTACAAGGAATTGCAATAACTCATATCTCATGACCTTGACCTTTGACCTTCAAGGTCACACAATAATTGAACACTTTTTATTGAGTATAACAATCATGTAATGATTAAAAGTGATCATAGTTAAAATTAAGCATTTTCGCTAAACCATGCTTAAGTCATGACCTTGCTGTGACCTTGACCTTTGACGGATTGTAGCCGAAACCTTTTCAAAATGTTTTACTTTTCCAAGGATGATATATACCAAGTCAGAGCTTCATAGCACAAAAACTTTTCAAGTTACCGTGTTTACAAAGAATTTTGCGGTGATTTTATAACTCGTGACCTTGACCTTTGAACTTGAAAGTGAACATGTCATAATGATTCCCTGGAAATATTAACATTTATACATGTTCATGAGTTCTGAAAAGCTAAATGGGATAAAGTTATACCCAAATTTAGTGCATTTTGTAATAACTCATATCTCATGACCTTGACCTTTGACCTTCAAGGTCACACAATCATTGAACACTTTTTATTGAGTATAACAATCATGTATTGATTAAAAGTGTTCATAGTTAAAATAAAGCATTTTCGCTAAAACATGCTTACGTCATGACCTTGCTGTGACCTTGACCTTTGACGGATTGTAGCCAAAACCTTTTCAAATTTTTTTACTTTTCCAAGGATGATATATACCAAGTTAGAGCTTCATAGCACAAAAACTTTTCAAGTTATCGCGTTTACAAGGAATTCTTAGAGTGAATACGTATCTCGTGACCTTGACCTTTGACCTTGAAAGTGAACGTGTCAAAATCGTTCCCCCGAGGTATGAGTAGTAAGGTATGAATTAGAGTTCTGGAAAGCTTAGTGAAAAAAAGTTATAGCTAGTAGTACGAGTGCGGCGGCGGCGCGGCGGCGATGGAAACTTCACAAAAACTGATAGCAGCCCCGTCCTTAGACGGGGCTGCTAATAAAAACAAATGGGATTATGACTTATTGATTGATTAATAAATAATGATATTTTATTTCACCATTTATTAATTCATGTAGATGTTGTTATCGGGATTAATTCAAACTACATTAGTAGTCTGGATGTATGAAGAGTATTGAAGACATCATCACCACGGAAACACATACTTTCCATTCAGCCAAATGCGATCTTCCTTGAAGGTCTTGCTTGTGGCAACAGTTGTTTTTGCTCGTAACTGTAATACAATTTTCATGTGTTAATGTTAATTTTACAGACACATAATATTATAATAATAAAAAAATTAAACCTATTGATAACAAAGAAGGTTCAATAATTAAAACAAATACAAAGATGTTTTAGCAATTGATTAAATCTGAATAAATAAACAATTATAAAGATGCTAGAGAAATTATTTGAATTTGAATGATCAAAACAAACATTATGATTTTTGAGCATTTAATTAAACGTGACTGAATAAATAAACAAATATAAAAGTCTTTGAACAATTAATTAAAGTTAAATGATTATTATAGATAGATGATTTAGTAATTAACTAAACAGCTGTTGACGAGCTCACCTCGTCCTGTCCGAGGGTGGCACTGAGCGACGAGTTGATGGGTAGAATGAGGTTCTCATCTCGTTTACCCCCTGGAACAAACATCAGCATGCACAGATGCATTTATTGACATATTTTGGCAATTAATTTCACATTGATTTTTTCAAATGATTTTATTTTCACCAATATTTCAATTGTCATTTACAAGAATATCTAACAATATATTGACAATATTGAATTATTATCCATCTTAATTTTTTTTAATGTGATATATGACATTTAGAACAAATATTTCGATTTTTTTAAATTACTAATTTGATAACATTGTTTTATTCACGATTATTTGAAATCTCAATTAACGTAATTTTAAAACTTTTCACGTTTAAACATGAAATACATTTTTAAGAAAATTTCCTTAGAAAACAAACAAATTTATTTTGCTGTTAAAAGACTAGGAGAAAAACTAAAAGTCAAGATATGAACTCACAATATTTGATGACAGCTATGTTGACCGGAGCTGTACACGTGACAGTTTTCATATTGATGAATCCCCTTCGTCTAGACGAGATCTTGAGTGAAATCACTGCCTTATCTTCCCGCAACCAGCCGATGTTTGTTGCTTAAATCACACACATGAGGTGATCTCTTTGCCTTTTACCATTGGTTTATAATGAACACACGATGGGAGTTATCTGCCCCTGCTGGGTAGAACAATTTTGACCAATCGAAAATTAGCATTTTGTGCGGTATTATCAAAATGGCGGCCTCCATCAACATCAAAACAAAAGCATGCTGTTTATGTCGAATAACATGCCTAGCCTTAAGAAACAATTCGAATATTCATATTTTGAAGGTGAACATTTTATATCATAGTTTGAATACCATTATCTATCTGCCGATTGACTGGCAAGGTTGACATTTGGTGTTTTCAGATTGTTTTTGGCAACTCTAGTGGATTGACACAAGTGAAAGTATTTTGTTTACATACAACTTGTTTCAATGAATCATAAAAAAAGGGAAGATTTTTGCACCATTGAGGCATCTTCATGACGGTTGAAAGGAGCAACTATAGTCACCCAAATACTTACCCTAAAACTAACCCTTACCCTAAAACTAACCCTTACCATGATTCCACTGTACCCTAACAATTCATCATACCTTATCCGGTTACGGGTCGTTTTCGCTCCAAAACCTGTTCCTCCCAGGTCAGTTCCTCCGGGTCGGTTCGCTCCAAAATTAAACAATCAGAACTGGGTTGATGTTGTAATGTTGTTGTTTGTAATGATTGTCGATGTCGTAACATCGGCGATCTCCGGCAATCATCGGTGGCTTCCGCCGTGATTGAACAACTTCCGGAGAGCGGCAAATATGACAGAGAATTAAGCAGTACCCATTGTAACTCGTGTTACATATTCGTGGAATATGTCCATATTCCACGAGTGTCACACCATCAAAGCGTGATACTCGGCGACGTAATGCGCCAGTAACACGGTTTACAATATGTGTTTTATCTGAAGAGGTTTTATGATCAATAAACTACCTTTTGTAGTACAGAAAAATGGGATCTTGTCAAATGGGCCAAAGGATGAAAAGGCTGATAAAAAATTCAAAAAGGGCCGAAGTAAATAGTCATAAGGGCCGAGTAAAAGGGCCTAAAATAAGAAAATTTATATATTCATTATTGGAACTCAGTGTGATGACAACAGAAATGAATAAAAACCAAAATAGTTCAATTAACAGAAATAGCAAGTTTTAGAGGAAACAAAATTGGGGGAATGAAACTTTCTGTAAGCTATGCATAATGGAATGATATGTGCATAGCAGAATAACCATGGGGTAAATGTACGACTATGACTATGTACAACTGTGTGTGATTTTGGAATTTTGGAAATCTTTTTTGCTTATATTAGGTGTAGGGAGTGAGAGACGTAAACTTTCGAAACTATTAAAAACTGTGTTGTGTTATGTAACCATGGAGGTGACTCTACAATAATACGTAATTAGTTAAGAAAACATACAATCAATCATCTGCTGCAAAACCTTTTTATTTGGTAAGAAAACAATTACCGGGTAATTGGATTGTGACTACTACCGTATACTCTAAGAGTACAATGGGTATTTTATTAAGAAAACAAATCAATCAATACGAAATCGAAAAATCAAGAGGGTATTACCGGTAGTTATAAGTCAAGTCAAGACTAGTTTATTTTCATTATTCATAAATCATGACATAGAGTCATCAAATAATATATTGAAGTAATACGTATATGAATTAATTAAGCAAACGCAAGTCATATTTGATATACAGAGCAGTTTTAACAAGTAATGGTTTATATGTGATGGACGTATTCGTGAAACATATCTTTTTGTTGATAAAATTTTAATTTTGATTTTAATATTACGTAGGAAGGTTGTTTTTTTGTAATTCATTTAACAGATTAAACCTCAACATAAAATGAAGTCCCCCTGGGATCATTCCCAATCTTACACTTACAAGTCTTATTCATTTTCAAAATGCACACTCAAGTAATTTCAAAATCATCTGCACCACAAATAAAGGTATAATAAAGAACAAACATGTATCAGTGACGGTATAATTTATCGGGGTGAACCGACCTTGGGCGAACAGGAAATGGAGCGAACTGACCTGGGAGGAACTGGTTTTGGAAAGAAACGACCCATAACCTCTTATCCCTATTACCCTAAACCTAAAACAAAACCTAACCATAACCTAAAGAACAGTTTACTAAAATGATACATTATAAAAAAGGGTGGCGAACCAATGCTATAGTTATACCATCTTTTTTGTTATTCAGCAACATATTTTCCAAGCTAACCCAAACAGACATGAATTTGGCTAAGCGGTAGTGATGAAGGGAATTTGGGGTGCACAGTCAGTGCATATAACTCAATAGTTAACATTAATTTAACTGGTTTGGCATGTCCAGAATTTTCCCGTGGTGATGAGAAATTTGTTTTGGTATTTGATTACGACGAATTGTGCCTTTTTATAAAAACAAAATGCCAGCTAAATCAAACAACATACTACTGGTTAACATATCAGAACCTCTGATCCACCTTATAAATACATCTTCAATATCCAGCATCATTAAAGTCAAGCTTCGCTTTTCATTGGGTTGGGGTAACAATGATAAATTCAGCGCTACAAATGCATGCATATTGTTTATTTGACTTTCAGCTTTATACATATCCTGTACATGTATTGCATGTGAAAATATGGAAAACCTTTGAATTGACCTAAGATTATAATCACAAGCCTATACTTATTTTACTGTATCAGAAATCAAGATGATATTTGTTTTCAGAGATGCCATGGAACAGCCCTTATTCCTGGAGAGACAGACATCGATCCTGCTGCCTTGGAAGCTATGGAGAATCGAGGGGTCAGCTTCAAGGGTCACCCCGGCATCATGACTCTCAAGTCTGTCAGTTTACCGGAGAGACTAGAGCGAGCCATGGATACACTTATAGAAAGTGAGTACCAGTATAGTCAATTAGTCATAGATTTATAGTTGTGTCAATGTATTGATACATTGAGAAATCTGAAACACTTATAGAAAGTGAGTTTAGTAAAAGATTTTAGATTTAACATATGGAGCTATCAAATCAGCAGATATATATATTTTTATCGTCAACATGTTATGTTTGTAAGATAGACAGAAATCTTCTATTAGTATGATGATAATTTCCCCTTGCAAATGCACAGAGTACCCAGTTTCAAACCTGAAGAAGAGAAGTGACGAGCTTGTCAACTATCTCCACTCTCGACACACACCGCTGGAAGATGCCGAACTCAAGAAGACGGCTAGACAACTCTATAATAATATTGTGGAAAAAGGTATTAAAATAATTTTCTTGGTTTGAGTCGTAGGGACCCTGTTTTGACCCAGTTTGCACATATTACCTCTGATTGCCATGTATTGACCCGATTTAATATTGTGCAGGCCACAGTTTGATTAAAATATTCAAAATATTAACTGCACGGAGATTGAATCATCTACACTAGGTCTGACCGCACCCCTCTACCTCGCGTGTTTAGTACCAGTAAAGCACAGCCTAAAACCAGTCGTAAGCAGACCAATCGCATCATCTCGCTTATGACACTGCTGGGCGGGGATAATGTTCAAGGCATGGTTAACAGGAGTTACTTGCCGCTAGCTTGATACCAAAGGCTTTAGTTAGTTAGCTAAGTAAATGCCAGAACACGCTACTTACTGGGAAGCTGTCTGACTCAGTGGAGAGGATACATAATAAAGTATCATGTTCGATTCCAATTGAGTTTATATTTTCAAACTTTTATTCCTTTTAGATTTTAATCAGATTGGTGTAGGCCATAGTTATTGTACAAGTGCTATACTATTGATGGTTTATCAACAATCTTGATTTCTCGGAACTAGGCAGATTTTAATCAGACTGGTGTAGGCCATAGTTATTGTACAAGTGCTATGCTATTGATGGTTTATCAACAATGTTCAGGGAGCGTGGACCTGTCAAGGCTGGACGGCGAGGAGAAGGAGAAGCAGGAGAAGAAGCTACAGATGCAGGTCATCAAGAAACTGCAGTTCAGCAAATACCACTGGACAGCTGTCAAGTTAGTGTCAAGTCAAAACTTTTATTAAGCCTAGAAAAAAATGTAATTTGTTTCTGTTTCCTGCCCGCGTCAGTTTCAGACCCCAGCATAAAAAAAAAAACTTTGAAAAGCAGGCTCTTAAAATTTTACCCGTTTCTTTTTGTGTGCCTTCATTTTCAAAACTAAAAAAATTCTGCGTCATCACATCATTTTTGCTTGAATATTAACGTTTTTTAATTTCTTTTGGGCCTTATACCCCTGACCAATGGTGGAGGGTATATAGTACCGGTAATTATTGGCGTAAATTTCCCTCTGGGACGAAACGTTGGCCCCTCTCTACGTTCCTTGAACGTGTCTGCAGAAGTCTTTAAAATAAAAATAAAGAGAAAAAACCTAAGTCATATTCACCATTAGTGGTATGCAGCTCCTGACTTCTATCCTGGAGTTCTCTCCCTTGTCACTACCATGTGCTTCCTCCATATTCTCTACTGCTGTCCTGATGAATGGATGTCTCTAGAAGTCTGAGAAAATTTTTTCAACTTGCTTCACTTCTGTGAACTTTTCCAAAGGAATTCTGGTATGTGATATCGACATTAGGTCTCTTGAAGACAACCGCATTCCTTTTGTGTGTTTTGACTGTGTTTTTCTGTGACTTGTGAATTTTTTTTCTGTGCTGTCGACGTTTGTTTTCCGCGAAGTACTGTGTTGTGTGATCGTCATGTCTCAACGTAAATGTGTGTCTTGTCAAAGATTTATGTCGGATCGTGATCCTCATTCCTTGTGTGTTTCTTGTGACAAAAATCCTATTTGTTTACCGGATGCACGATGTCTTTTATGTCGAGATTTGGATCAGGAAACGTGGAGTAAATTGTCTGAATTACGTGCTAAGAAAGCCCGCGCAAATTCTAATGCTCCTACTTCCCCTACCCCACCGTTGGATGATAAAGTTTCTGAATCCCCTATTCCCCCTTCGGGTACGGTAGCTACCTCCACGGGGGATCCTAACGATCTCACTGCTTTTCTCACGGCCTTTAAACAGGAGATGTTCGCTTCTTTTCAATCAAATTTTCAAGAATTGGATCGTAGAAATGATGCCAAAATTGCCTCTCTCAAAAAATCTCTCTCATCCACTAAGTCTCGTTCAAATAGTTCGGCCAAGGTCCCTTCTTCAAGTAAGACTCCCCCGGTTTCTGAATCGTCTCGTGGCGACAAGCGTAAGCCGTCCAAACGGGCCGCCGACCCTAAGGACACGGCAGGTACGGCGGGTGAGACTAACAAGCGGCAGTGTTTACCGGGATCGGGCCTGCCTGCTGACGGTCATGGTGACCAGATTGTGAACACCTTAGCCCGTTCTGACGACTATTCTGTCCCAGATTCGGGCGGGTTACACGTAGTTGACGCCGATAACCTGTCCGTACCCTCATCTGGGACGGTTCGGGACGGGTCACGCGTGCTGGGCGATAAGCCCGTCAGCGGCTCATTTGCCAAGGCTACTGGGTCAGGCCAGAATGCCACTGACACGGGTAGCACGCGCGATTCATGCCCTGGTGCACGGTCGCAGCAACTTGCCACGGACGGCACGGACCCCGCGGCGGGACTGGGTCACGGGTCAGGTGATACTGTCAACAAGAAGGAGCCACTTGATTATGTGAACGTTTCTAATCCGCCGTTGATCCCCATACTTACGGATTTAGAATCTGACGATAAATCACCGGTCGATGTCAAGCTACACTCCCATGAGGGATTAGCGATTATCCCCGCCGTGGATTCCGTCGATATCCCGGATTTATCTCCCGGCTGGACTTTTGTGGAAAAATTAGATTTGCTCCATAAACTTAAACCTTGCACCCGTCCATCTTCTATGGATGAGATTGTGGATCAACCCTTACCAGACGAACTTGGTTCTACGGGTATTCTCCCTCCAAAACGTGCTCCCAAGCGTTCTCTTCCCCATTCCACTGTAGTTAAGAACGGGCTAGACATCGTCAACGCTAACCTGGCCAAAGCTAAAGATGCTTCTTCTCTATCAAAGTTAACTCTCAAGCAGTCTTATGTAATTCATGATCGTTTTTTACCGGCTGCCGCTCCGGATGTTGATAGGGATTTTGCCAAACTTAATACCAGACCTTCTCCACGCTTCCAAGGGGAGAAACTGTTGGTTCCTCGTAAGGATCTCAAAGATTTAGATGCGTCTGCGCGAAATTCTGTGGACATACTCTCGTACATAAATTGGTTTGCCGCGGGTGTAAGGCAACTTCTCCCTCCAACTTTTGTCAGCTACGAAGGCATCAAACCCCAGACCCTTACTGTTATGAGTGCTGAGGAAGTCGCGTTGGCTCACTCATTCCTGGACGTAATATATCAAGCGGCGGGGGACGCCACCCAAGCTCAGATTGCCTCTGTGGCCCGCATCACTGCCTTGGAGAGGTCTCAGTTGTTGGGTTCGGTTAGGAATCTTCCAGTCGATTCTAAAGAGGATCTCTTCCGTCAACCTTTGGACTCGGAATCTATGTTCAACGGGCAATGTGCGCAGGCTATAGCTTCACAGGAGGCCCAGACAAATCGCCATCTGAACCAACAATTGGCATCGGCTCTCCTAGCTCAGACAAGACAGCGTGGATCCTTCCGTGGAAGAAGACAATCTTCCTCTACACCCCGACCCCCCCTCCATCGCTCCGCCTTCGATCGTGCGTCTAACCCTTTCGACCGCTCTCGTTCGTCCCCTTCTCTTCCTCAGCCCCCCAGGGATAATCAGGGGCCGCCTCCCAAGTTTAATTTTCGTGGCCGAGGTTACAGAGGAAACAAGACCAACTCCCGCCGTTGACTCTTTCCCGGCCGTCCAGTTTGCTCAGAACCCTTTCGATCTTGCTATGCCCACGGACTCCTCTCTAGATTTCGTTTTTGTGACGCCAGTCGATCCCTCGCCGGTGGGGGGTCGTCTGCAACGATATTCCCGGAACTGGCAACTCATCACCCCGGATCCTTGGATCAACTCAGTGATATCCGACGGGTACCAGCTCCAATTCCAGACGCGCCCGCCCCTAGCTGTTCACCCGGTGGGAAGAAGATTCATCTTACAAGGGTCGCGTCTGGACGCTGCTCTACTGGCAATAGAGCAGCTCCTGCTGAAGGAGGCAATTGTAGAACTCTCCCCGCTCGACACGACTCGAGGTTTCTACTCTCCGGTTTTTCTAGTACCGAAGCGCGATACAGGCGAGATGAGGATGATTATAGACCTCAAGATCCTCAACAAGGACTTTCTTCATCTTCCTCCCACGTTCACCATGGAGTCACTAAAGAATGTGAGAAAACTTGTCCAACCAAACAGCAAGTTTATCAGTATGGACCTGAAAGATGCCTACTTGCATATCCCTATTCACAAACACTCTCAGAAATTCCTAAGATTCGGCGTAAACGGAAGAAGGTTTCAGTTCAAGGTTCTTCCCTTCGGTGTCTCAATAGCCCCCTGGCTCTTTACGATGGTCATGAAACCCGTGCTAAACTTTCTTCATCTGAGAGGATTTGCGATTCACGGATACTTGGACGACTTCCTGGGGAGGCACGTTTCCAAGGAGATCCTAATCAAGCAGACAAGGTTCGCCATTCATGTCTTCACTCACCTAGGATGGATCATTCACCCAGTGAAGTCCGAATTAACGCCAGTGCCCAAGATAAAGTTTCTAGGTGCCATCTTGGACGCGGAGATCTGTTACATCTTCCCCATACAGGATCGTTGGATCAAGTCTCGAGACCTTATCCTATCTCTTCTTGCCGTTCGAGTGGCCACACTCAGGAAGTGGATGTCTCTTCTCGGATCGTTAACTTCAATCCAGGCGTTTACTTACAGGGGTCGCCTCAATCTAAGACACACTCAGGCGTGGATAAACGCGAACAGGAATCAGGATTTGGACTTCGTCATTGTATGTCCTCCTCATGTATGCCAGGAACTGACGTGGTGGACATCGGAATCCAATGTAATGTCGGGAACTCGGTTCATGGATCCTCCTCCGAATTTCACCATATTCACAGATGCATCACGGGTAGGTTGGGGAGCGCATATGAACCTGTTGGAAGCTCAAGGCAAGTGGTCGGAACAGGAAGTCCGTTTTCACATAAACTCGCTAGAACTCCTTGCTGTAATCAAGGCACTCCAAGTTTGGTGGCGTCACCTGTACCAATCGAGCTTGATGATCGCCACGGACAACGCTACAGTCGTTGCTTATATCAACAAGCAGGGTGGGACCAGGTCCCAGGAACTCATGAATCTCACTCGAAAGCTCTTCTCTCTCGCGGACCAATTCAAGTTAAACATCAGGGCGAGGCACATCCCAGGCAAGTTGAATGTACTAGCGGACGCTCTCTCCAGGAGCGGCCAAGTGATTCAGACGGAGTGGACACTTCACGAGGAGGCGTTTCAGTTAATCGTGAACAGGTGGGAGTCACCCTTGTTCGATCTATTTGCAACAAGTCGAAATCACCAACTTCCAAATTACATCAGCCCAATTCCGGACCCGAACGCCTGGGCAGTGGACGCACTCTCCATTTCATGGGAAGGAATGACAGCATACGCCTTCCCCCCGACAAAGATAATTCCAGACGTGTTGGCAAAGATAGCATCGCAGGATTGCCTCATCTATTTAGTAGCTCCGGCTTGGCCCACAAGGCCCTGGTTTCCCAATCTTCTGGACCTCCTGACGGATTATCCTCTGAAGCTTCCGTTGTGGGACAACCTATTATATCAACCTCACTCTCGCAAGACTCACGGGAATCTGTCAACAATGAACCTTCACGTGTGGAGACTATCCAGGAATCTCTTGCATCTAAAGGTTTCGGCCGAGACTCTACGCAAGCTATTATCCAATCTATCCGACCATCCACAGCTAGATTGTATGATGCCAAGTGGAAGATCTTCTCCAACTGGCGACGAGATAAAGAACTACTAGATTCTGAGATATCCATCCCAATGATAGCGGATTTTCTTTTATTTTTGAGAGTAGTGAAGAAATTAAAACATGGTACCATCGAGGGGTATAGATCAGCAATTGCCTCTGTGTGCGATATCCGTGGTCTGTCAGTGGGATCGGATCAAACTCTCCATAGAATGCTCAGATCGTTTCAGATTAAAGATATTTCTTCGCCTTCAGTTTTTCCAAAATGGGATCTCAGGATCGTGTTACAGTCTCTCGTTAGAGCTCCCTACGAACCTCTGAGTGCTACTTCTCTAAAGTTTCTCTCATACAAGACAGCGTTTTTGTTAGCCTTTGCCTCGGCAGCCAGAGTATCTGAACTCCATGCCATTGATAATGCGTCCATTAAGTTCTCGGATGGTTACAAGGAAGTCTCTTGTCGCGCTATTCCTGAGTTTCTTGCCAAGAACCAAGCTACTTCGTTAGGACCGCTAGGCGCTCGTGTTTATAAGATACCAGCTCTTCCCACCTCGACTTCTCGTTCGGATAAGGAGAGGCTTTTGTGTCCAGTGAGAGCTCTCAGGTGGTACCTTCAGAGAACGGCTACCTTTCGGAGGAATAGGAGACGTTTGTTTTTATCCTGCAAAACGGCGGTGGATTCGGAAATATCCAAAAACACTATTTCTTCCTGGTTGAGAAAAACTATAGTTCTAGCCTATCAATCAGTGGATCAAGAATCTGCGAATGTTAAGTTCTCGCCTCACGAGATAAGAGCGCTTGCATCTTCCCTGTCAGCTTGGAAATCTGTATCAATTGACCAACTTGTATCAGCTTGCCAATGGAAAGGTTCGAATACCTTCATCTCCTCTTATTTACGTGACATATACCACTCTTTGGATGGAATCTGTGACTTGGGTCCGCTGGTCGCGGCTCAACACGTTACGTCTGCCTAAAAGCCTAAAGTTCAAGGAGGAAAAAAGAAAGGGGGGGGGGTCGGGGTCGTCAGAAAGATGGACGACTGACCTCTTCTAAAGTCATCTTATTCCTTCAGAGGTGAGACCATACTGAGTTGAGTTATGGTGATGGTTTTCCAGGTGAAGGTGTGTTATATGTTTTACGTGCACTTAGATTGTGGACTGGTATATCCACCAAACTCAATCACTAAGGTGAAGGGTCTGAATATGACGTAAGAGAAAAGTAGACCGGAAGTGACGTCATAATGACCGGAAGTGACGTCAGAGGTTTTAACGATTTAAGAGTATAGTTTCAGTGAAATAAGTGGAAACCACTTAAATTACGTCATGTTCAGACAAATTGTCTAACTATTAACCAAGTGGTATGTACTCACTCCTAACCCTAATATTCAGGTGTATGGATCAATAAACCATGGGTTCTCGCATGTGGTGTTTATGTGGTTTGTTTATTGTGAATCAATTAGTAAGATTAGGAGTAATTCTATCCGATATAATTGACTAATATATCTAGTATAAGTAATATTGGCGAGTAAAGTAAAGGGGCATCATCCCCTGGAGCCCTCCTCCTTTATGGACAATTCGGGACTAACGTTTCGTCCCAGAGGGAAATTTACGCCAATAATTAGCGAACAATTAGATATATTGTTAGTAATTATTAGTAAACTTACCTCTGGGACGAACGATCAACGCCCGCCCAGTAGGTTATTAATTCCTCCCCGCGTGTGTTCCAGGTGATGATGATCGGCAGATCGAGAATATGAAGGAAGCACATGGTAGTGACAAGGGAGAGAACTCCAGGATAGAAGTCAGGAGCTGCATACCACTAATGGTGAATATGACTTAGGTTTTTTCTCTTTATTTTTATTTTAAAGACTTCTGCAGACACGTTCAAGGAACGTAGAGAGGGGCCAACGTTTCGTCCCAGAGGTAAGTTTACTAATAATTACTAACAATATATCTAATTGTTCGCTAATAGCAACATTTTTTGTCCGACCTATTACGGAAAACTATTCATTCGATTGTCAAATTTTGCACATGTCTTCTACCCTGCTAGGAGGGGTGCAGTGCCAAAATATAACCAATTTCTTTCATTTTTAGCTCATCAGGCCTGAAAGGCCAGATGGGCTTATGGCATGGCCCGTCATCCTGAGTCCGTCCGTCCGGAGTCCGTAAACTTTTGACACTTTCGACTTCTCCTCATAAACCATATACACTAGAGAGCTGAAATTGTGTGTACAGGTACCTTGGCATGTGGGGATTCTGATTTGTAACTTTGGTGACCCTGTGACCCCAATTTAGGGCCACAGCGGCCACGCCCTTAAAACTTATTTTCATCTTCTTCTCCAGAAGCAGAAGCCCCAGAGAGCAATTTTATGTACAGGCACCTTGGCATATGGGGATTCTAATTTATAACTTTTGTGACCCTGTGACCCCAATTAAGGGCCACAGGGGCCACACCCTTAAAACCTATGTTCGTCTTCTTCTCCAGAACCAATGACTCTAGACTAGAGAGCTGAAATTGTGTGTACAGGTACCTTGGCATGTGGGGATTCTGATTTGTAACTTTGGTGACCCTGTGATCCCAATTTAGGGCCACAGGGGCCACGCCCTAAGGACGGGGCTGCTATCAGTTTTTGTGAAGTTTCCATCGCCGCCGCCACCGCCGCCGCCGCCGCACTCGTACTACTAGCTATAACTTTTTTCCCCTAAGCTTTCCAGAACTCTTATTCATACCTTACTACTCATACCTCGGGGGAACGATTTTGACACGTTCACTTTCAAGGTCAAAGGTCAAGGTCACGAGCTATGTATTCACTCTAAGAATTCCTTGTAAACGCGATAACTTGAAAAGTTTTTGTGCTATGAAGCTCTAACTTGGTATATATCATCCTTGGAAAAGTAAAAAATTTTGAAAAGGTTTTGGCTACAATCCGTCAAAGGTCAAGGTCACAGCAAGGTCATGACGTAAGCATGTTTTAGCGAAAATGCTTTATTTTAACTATGAACACTTTTAATCAATACATGATTGTTATACTCAATGAAAAGTGTTCAATGATTGTGTGACCTTGAAGGTCAAAGGTCAAGGTCATGAGATATGAGTTATTACAAAATGCACTAAATTGGGGTATAACTTTATCCCATTTAGCTTTTCAGAACTCATGAACATGTCTAAATGTTAATACTTCCAGGGAATCATTATGACATGTTCACTTTCAAGTTCAAAGGTCAAGGTCACGAGTTATAAAATCACCACAAAATTCTTTGTAAACACGGTAACTTGAAAAGTTGTTGTGCTATGAAGCTCTAACTTGGTATATATCATCCTTGGAAAAGTAAAAAATTTTGAAAAGGTTTTGGCTACAATCTGACAAAGGTCAAGGTCACAGCAAGGTCATGACTTAAGCATGGTTTAGCGAAAATGCTTAATTTTAACTATGATCACTTTTAATCAATACATGATTGTTATACTCAATAAAAAGTGTTCAATTATTGTGTGACCTTGAAGGTCAAAGGTCAAGGTCATGAGATATGAGTTATTGCAATTCCCTGTAAACACAATTACTTGAAGAGTTTTTGTGCTATGAAGTTTAGATTTTGTATATATTATCTCTTGAGAAGTACAACATTTTAAAAAAGTTTTGGGTACGAACTGTCGAAGGTCAAGGTCACAGCAAGGTCAACAAATATGGAGAAAATGGATTAATTTTATTTTTAACACTTTATTTCATTACAATAATGTTATACTCAATGAAATGTGTTCATTGATTGTGTGACCTTGAGTGTCAAAGGTCAAGGTCACGAGAAAATTCCCAATTTGGTGAGGCCTGTAAAAGGCGGAACAGGGTAAGGCGAAACCCAAAGTTCCGGGGCTGCTCTGCTTTTGCGGTATCCCGCAAACGCTAATCTAGTTTTCATCTTCTTCTCCAGAAGTAGAAGCCCAAGAGAGCTGAAATTTTTATCTTTTTCTCCAGAAGCATAAGGCCTAGAAAGCTAAAACTTTGTGTACAGACTCCTTGACTAGTGAGGATTATAATTTGTAGCTTTGGTGGCCCTGTGGCCCCTAATAAGGGCCTAAGGGACTATGCCCTAAAAACCTATTTTCATCATCTTCTCCAGAAACAGAAGGCCTAGAAAGCTGAA
This sequence comes from Steromphala cineraria, assembly GCA_916613615.1. Lineage (NCBI taxonomy): Eukaryota > Metazoa > Mollusca > Gastropoda > Trochida > Trochidae > Steromphala > Steromphala cineraria. Next base: position 14,109,449 of record OU744730.1, read on the forward strand.
ACTTTGTGTACAAACTCCTTATCTAGTGAGGATTATAAATTGTAGCTTTGGTGGCCCCATGGCCCCTACTAAGGGGGCACCACATTGGCCACACCCTATAGCAAAATCAAATGTAAAGCCTGATGAGCTACAGAGCCCATGGCTCTATTTTTGAAATTTGTATGTATATCCATGTTTTGACATTCAGAATTCACTTATTCTCTACAACAGAAAAGCTGACATGTTAGACTTCAATATGTTTATTTGCATTTTTCAGCTACGACGCTAAAACTGCCCTGACATATCTTCACGGTCACATGGCCCAGAACTACGGAATACTGCTGCAGTGCTTTACAGAGGTAGGAACAGTTGGTACTTTTATTTAAATCTCACTGTTGATAAAGTTTGGGATTGTGACCACACCACACAACTCATGGAGTGGCTCTTTAAAGGACACTTTTTTATCAGGATATTTTTTTACGGAAACGAAATCTAAGGGGACAAAGTTATGCATTCTATTCTTTATCATATTGTTACATTTAGAACAACCAAAATGTTATCGTCACTAACATATTTGACAAAAGATTTAAAATAATCACGTAATAATCATATATATATAGTGTATAAAGTTTGAACAGGGATGTACCCTTGGTGTTTGTTTCCACACAAAATATCCCAATAGGACTGTCTCTTTAACGCATACAGCCCTAAGCGAGTAGAATGTTTACAAGCCTTTTATTTCATCAAGATATCTTCTGAAACTCAATAAACTTTATTAAGGTGGAACAGTATATTGTCTCTGTGTGACTATCAAAAGTGATCACAAAAAACAGTAAACTGTAATGTGGCAAATAACTCCCAATATTAAAGTCATTGATAAAAAGCCGTTTTTGCAGATATCACGAAGAGAACCTGATTATCAGCCGCGAGCGATCTACGATCTTGGGTCTGGACTCGGGTCTTCAGTGTGGTACGTTTATTGTTTCTTGAATAACTTTAATAAAATATTATATAACTGAAATGGAAACACAATCAATTGTTGATCTCTATATATTGACATTTGATGTTCTATCAAGACGATTCATTGTGAAAGGTTATCAAGCATGCTATTTTTGTAAATGTCATTTCATTTCAATGAGAACAAAATATTTTTTGTCGACTCTGTTAGCAAGGGCAGGCATAAAGCTGTATGGAACAACAAGAGTTGATATTTCACTATTTGATAAAAGTAATCTCATTCTAGCAAGACAATTAAAAGTATTCCACTTTGTGACCAAGGCAGGAAGAAGTTGTGAGTAAAGCTATCTCAGAAAAGAAGATGTTTTACAATTTTATGATTTTTCAATAAAATAATTGCAAGTATTTGTCTCCCAGGGCGGGTAGCAGGCTGTGGGGTACTGGAGTGTTTGAGTTCTACTGTGTGGACACATCACGGGACATGAACACGCTGGCCAGGTTGCTTCTGCAGGGTTAGTGTTGGAGTCGGATTCACAAGCCAGATATATTCCACTGTCCCCTGCTCTGAAAGGTTTTTTAGGACCAATTGTACTTTATGAAGTTGGTAGACAATGTCATTTTTTTTCAACATTAGTCAAAATCATGTAAATAGATTCCCTAAATTATTTGATGTTTCACCTGATTTTTTAAAAATCAGTGGCATTACACCCATCTTTAACAATTGTGTGAAAGTAACTTAGAGTCAGAGCTCAAACTGAAGTGAAGAAATAATTGTCCATTGACTATTATTGGTATTGCCTAACATTATGTGTGAGGGGGGGTGCTTGACGACCTTTTGAGTGAATGGTTCTGTAGAAGAAATGTCTTGAAGAAATCAAACGAAGATCCACTGATGGATACTGTGTCAGAAGTTTGTCAAAATTAGGGAAAGAATAGTTCTGCCACTAAGAAATAATCTGCCAAAAAAGCCAGGAAACTATTGTGAATTGTTTTGGATAAGGGTGATTCTTTCATCAGACCCTTGTAGATTTCAGTCATTGTAGTATTAGGGTTTATATTTATTTTTCTCATCCTCCATTTTGTGAAGAATATTACTTCAATTCCTGTTTAGACGGAGAGGAACAGAAACGGATGCATATCCCCGGGGTCTACTTCCGTCAGTTCTCTCCTTCACCACAACAGGTAGGTGTCTTATCTCAGTCTCCTTGTGCAGACCCTTTTTTAAAGTGTCAGTTTGTGAGGGTGTGTCCGAGCTTGAACTTGTTTACAATTTGCAAGTCAAATTGCCAACTGAGAGTACTGTTTGTCCATGGCTCTTTGTTTTTATAAAATGTTTGTGTTTTTGATATCAAGACATTTTTTTCAAAATAATTTACAAAACAGTTTTGAATTATTTATTTACTTGGCAAGCCTTTTCATAAAGAAAGAGAATCTATTTGTATATATTTCCTAGATTCTCTATATATATGTATCTCTCTCCTAGAACTTGTTCAGCCTGGTTGTATGTAATCACACACTGTTGGAGCTTCCGAGTAGACAAGATCGCCATGACAACATCGCCGCTCTCTGGAGAATGACAGAAGACTTCCTGGTAATACACTAATCATGTTGATCCATCTGTCAACCAATCATATTGGAGAAGGCGGGGCCTAATTGATCGATCTATACGTAGTGAATACTAAACCAAATCCTTTTTAATAATATTTTTGTGATACAAGGGAGTGTTTCAGTATTCAATAAGCAAAAACACTTCCATAAAAATAGACCTGAGTTTGGTATTTTAAATTGCTAGCTGAATTTTACATCCCACTTAGCCCTCGTCGTCCATGGCAACCATTCATAAAAGTGTCCTGTTCATTATCGATATCGGGAACTCTTAGGCCAAAGAGTCCTGCCATCTGATGCAAGGACACTTTTGTAAACCTTTCCTACACATGGTTTAAAACAATCAATCAACAACATAGACATAGAATTGAACGGAAAGTATCAATATTCAAATAAAACAAGCTGTAAAATAATCATAATACTTTGCAAAATATCAAAAATCAAATCAAAAATCAAAATATTAAAATCACCTAATAACACTGTAGACTTTAGTTTAGACTAGAAAAAAACAATACCAAGAAATAAACATTCTATGATTTGTGTTGCACCAAAACTTTCGTTATGTAAGGAAAATAAGTTTAGAAATATCCAAAATAATTTGATAATGATACATAATTAATTTATTTCATAGATAAGATAATATTTCTTTTGGCTAAACTTGTTATGGGAATGATTAAAGTACCTTTTTATTAGAAATCCAAGAGAAACGTTTCAAAAGTAGAAACCACTGTCAAAATTTAGCTGTCTATGAGGACTCTAATGACACGTCTTCTACCTTCAAAATCGAAACAGAAATGGACAACCTGTGAAACTTTGTCTTGAAACAGGCTCATATTCATGGAGTGCACGAAGTCTGCAAGCCCAAAACATTTACTTCGTGCCTTGCGCTTTGACACGCAAGAAGCACGTGCCTCGCGCTTTGACAAGCAAGAAGCACGTGCTCTTACACCATTCATAGTACTACAAACTTCATTCATAAAACAGTGAAGGGGCCCTTGGAAGGTTATCGAAAATTAACATTTTATTTAAAATATTAATTTTGTGGTTGATTGTACTCGGATTAAGTGAGATGTAAGTCAGTTTCTAGCATAGTAAATTGTATGCATCGGATAATGGCAGGGAAACTTTGTCCTCGAGCCAGTACTCGGCTCCGCCCCGTACAGGCCTCTCGGACAAAATGTCCCTGCCATTATCCAATGCATACAATTTACTATGCTAGTAACTATTACATATCGTAAAAATTGTGAGAAATGTGATGACTTTACCATATTAGCTGTCACGCTTACATTGTGAGGTCATTCTTAACTAAAATGATGTCACCTCAATTGATCTACAAGTGATATCAATGCACAATGTTTAATAATGTTGTAGATTTATCTAGGTACTATGTTTTCAAAGGGATAGCTAGGTTGATTTGTCTAGGGCTCGAAAAAGGTATCTCTTATACTGAGAAATTCCCACCTTGAATTTTATCATAGCATGAAAATGACTTCAATAATCCTGATACCTGCCTGAAAAAAACAGTCAATGTTGTTTCAATCACTGCATCATTGAGATTTGATCCAGAGCAATATTTTGCTCAGGTTCATTTATATGCATGCAAAAAGTTCCTAGGCGTTAAACCAAGCACTTGTAGCACAATGGTCTATGGAGAATTAGGCAGATTTCCACTATTCATTTATTCCTCAATTAGAGCTGTTAAATACTGGATAAGGTTGTTGAATATGCCGCTTCACAGATATTCGAAATATTGTTATACTATGATGAAACTGTATGATGAAAATGGTAAAAGAAATTGGGTGACTGATATTAGAGAGCTTCTCAACAAAATAGGATATGGTTATATTTGGTGCAATCAAAGTGTTCATTCACAATCAGAATTTATCATCTCAATAACTCAAAGAATGAAAGATATATAATTACAATCCTGGGCAGAATCCATGACATTATCAACAAAATGTATATATTATAGAGAATGGAAATCTGAAATATTTCTTGAAAGCTATCTTTCAAAAGTTGATGTTAAAAAGTTCCGTAATGCCTTAGCCCGTTTTCGTTGTTCATCACATGAATTGTTTGTTGAAACTGGAAGATATAAAGGTATTGAAAGAAAAAATAGAGTATGTAAAGTTTGTAATATGAATGTTGTGGAAGACGAGCTACACTTCTTATTAACCTGCCCTGTCTATAAGAATCTACGGATAAAATATCTTCAACCTTACTATTTTAAGTTAAAATAGTATGGTTGAAGATAGTTTTGTTCTGTCTGGATGGTTAAATTTTTTAACCATCCAGACAGAACAAAACTATTGTCATTGTTAACAAATACCAATACTCAGTCGTAACAGAACCTTGCAATGTATATTTATTATGCAATGTTATTTAGAAAAATATATTTTGAATGCAATTGATTCTACCATGTGATCTACCATTGATTGTACTACAGGCCTGTGGCCTTCTAAGTACAGAAATAAATAAAGATAAAGAAAATATTTTGCTCAATTTCAATATCCTGGTTTGTGATTCAGGTTTTGATAGACAACGGATCCAAGGCGGGGTTCTCGGTTATTGATGAAGCTAAACATCACATTCTACAGGTCGGTATAGTCGCTTCTTCACACGTGAATTATATAATATGAATAATCATAATAATAGTAATAAATCTATTAAAAAGGAAATAAAATATAAAGGATATATGAACATTAGCATTTCAATATTGACCACCTGATAAAGTACAACTCTTAAAATTTCACTTTTCCTTATTTCATACAGCATATAAACATTAAAAATATCAAAAAAATTAATTTGGAACTAATTTATAGACCTTTTAACCTATTGAATGCAACCTTTACAAATACAAGTAACAAATGGACTGTTGTGATTGTTACAATTTTTCCAACTCGTTGTTTCCCGTAATGTACCTGGTACTCACTATGCCCACATTAATGAGCACAAAATGACTCAAATATGATTTGACAGTTTGACATGGTCTGCTTTAGAAATCATATTGAATCAGCAAGGTGTCACTCAATCATGAATACTGGTACTTGGTATAGAGTTCTGGATAAATCTATTAATAATGATGTGATAATGATATCTTTGCCTATTACTTTAAAGGATTAAGTGTTAATACTGTTGCAGATTTCAGAGAAAGAAGGAGAAAAGATGGGTGGTCATGTTTTTGCACCCGTGAGTAAAATTAATCTTTATTTTGTGACCTATTGTTTTATCGGGTACTATCTCTCAAGCAATACAAATGTAATTGTAAGTAAGAGTTCCAGTTTGAGTGTTAATTCTTCAAAAACTTTCTTGCAGATTGTTTTCAACTTTTGATTACATAAGCACCCTGTGTTCTCATGGTGAAGTGAAATGTCAAAATAACACACTGTAGAGTCTGTTCTTTAAAGTGGTAACGGTCACTGGGCATACATTCTTGTTGCTTATTTTGATGTTTCAGTGTCGAGGGAATATATTTATGTTTTGATTTTGATGTTTTATGTTGATTTTACAACATTTTTCTGTGCAGTATGGCACTTTTGTTTGTAGGTCTGATAAAGTTTCTCTTATGATCTGTTTTACGTTGGCAGTCATGATAAAAGGCATTCCTTTGTGTTAATTCTTGTCAAGGAATTACTAAACAGATAAACAGTCATCGCCAATTTTAGGAAAGAATATCATTGTGCTTGAATATCTGTTTTCTCCCAATCATTAGGAAAGGAGCACTGTTGACGTTGATAATGTTAAGTCAAGTTACTTCATATCTACTTGCAGTGTCCTCATGACTCGCCGTGTCCGAAACTGGACGAGAGAAACAGCCCCTGTATGTTCAGCGTCTCCTACAAACCTTACGTCTTTGGGGTACGTTCTTTTTTATGCCCCCGAATCGGAGATTCCGGGGGTATATTGTTTTTCACCTGTCCGTCTGTCCGTCCGTCTGTCTGTCCGTCCGTCTGTCTGTCCGTTTGTCCACAAAAACTTTAACCTTGGTCATAACTTTTGATTGGTCAGAGCTAGGTCTTTGATACTTGACATATGGATCCCTTGTGATGAGACCTTTCAGATGACACCATGACATTTGACCTTGTGACCTTGACCTTGACACAGCGAGCCTTTTCCGAAAACTTTAACCTTGGCTATAGTTTCTATACTGTCAGTGCTAGGTCTTTGATACTTGACATGTGTATCCCTTGTGATGAGACCTTTCAGATGACACCATGATATTTGACCTTTTCCGTCCGTCCGTCCGTCTGTCCGTTTGTCCAAAAAAACTTTAACCTTGGTCATAACTTTTGATTGGTCAGAGCTAGCTCTTTGATACTTGACATATGGATCCCTTGTGATGAGACCTTTCAGATGACACCATGACATTTGACCTTGTGACCTTGACCTTGACACAGCGAGCATTTTAAACTTTAACCTTGGTCATAACTTTTGATTGGTCAGAGCTAGCTCTTTGATACTTGACATATGGATCCCTTGTGATGAGACCTTTCAGATGACACCATGACATTTGACCTTGTGACCTTGACCTTGACACAGCGAGCCTTTTCCGAAAACTTTAACCTTGGCTATAGTTTCTATACTGTCAGTGCTAGGTCTTTGATACTTGACATGTGTATCCCTTGTGATGAGTCCTTTCAGATGACACCATGATATTTGACCTTTTCCGTCCGTCCGTCCGTCTGTCCGTTTGTCCACAAAACTTTAACCTTGGTCATAACTTTTGATTGGTGAGAGCTAGCTCTTTGATACTTGACATATGGATCCCTTGACATGAGACCTTTCAGATGACACCATGACATTTGACCTTGTGACCTTGACCTTGACACAGCGAGCAGGATGCATCCGGGGGCATTCGTGTTTCACAAACACATCTTGTTTGACATGCTTGTATCAATTCTCTTATTTCATTTATGCAAACATCCTGAGGGGCGGCAGTACAGTTGTTAGTGCTTTTGTCTCCAGATCAAGAGGTTTCAAGGCAATTTTGTTTGCAGCAGAGAACTCTTCTACCTGCAGTAAGGTATTGGATGCAATGCTACACTGAATCTCAGCGCAGTACCACCCATGGTTTGCTTGTTCCAGCCAATGCTCGCAAGTTTCACCGCAATGCATAGCCACAATAGTTATCCTGGCTTTTTCCTGCAATAATACTAACAGCCGTGATAGAAGTGAAATGCTTTTGAAAGAAGCATTAAATCCCAAATCACCTCCACTCATCTCATACGCAAACATCTAAAGATGCCTTGAAAATATTCTCATCAAATTGGAAGACAGCTTGTCATATCCTTCATAATGATAAATTGTTGTAATTACAGAAAAAGGATTCTATACCGAAGCAGTCAAGTCGCTATAGTTACGTGATCCTAAGGAAGGGGAAGAGGAAAGAAAATGGTTAGTGATTCAGTACTTTAGAACTAGATGAGATTTGAGATTTTGTTGATAATACTAAGAAATCTTTGGACAACATATCGGTATATTGCAGCTTGGAGATAATTATCAGATATTAATAGAAAAATTATGAGATATATTAAAACTATTCTAAAATTTATGTATACATACTGATCATTTCAATACCTATGCTTCAATACAACAGTTATCATTATCCATGTTGTTTTAAGAGTTTTTTTAATCATGTAACACAATCTTTAAACTATGGATTCTGTGTTTTGGACAGTTTTAAACCTGTTAACAATGTTTTATTTATTAATTATGTTTATTTTGATACATTCATATTCTTAATCCTTTCGCCCCTAAGAAATCAGTAAAAAATACACTTTTTAAATCTACGGATTGTAGGAGTTAAATGTTTGTGTTCAATGCACACACTTCAGTCTCAAGAATAAATATATTTCCAGACAAGCAATGGCCGCGGATAATTCAGGAAGTGAAGAAGCGATCGTCCCATGTCCACTGTCATCTGTGTTGCCCTAACGGCTCTCTCAGTCACGAGGTTATCACCAAGAAGAGGAACGGAAGGTCTGTATTTTCTGAAGTTTTCGAGTTAAATATGTCTAGGTATATAATTCTGCACCCTGATGTCAAGTTGAGATGTGTTAAAATAATTTACCATTGCATTTATCAATGAAATCCTCAAGTCAGTCTCTTGTTTAACAGGTATTAGTGGTTTGATTAATTCATGTATTGAATTTTTTTATAAATTAAAAGAAGAAATACTCTCATCAATAAAGAAATATATGGTACAAATGTTTTTTTTCTTAAAATAATATAAAAATATGCTCAAAATGTATGTTTTTCTAAAATGCTCTATGAAAAAAAATCTTTAAATCAACAATTTCGCTATTTCCAGCAATGTGTACAAGTGTTCTCGGTCATCAAGATGGGGAGATCTATTTCCTGTCAGACTTCCAACATCAGTCACACCAAGCACAGACACCTCAGATTCAAACTCGGACCCTGATGGTCCTGTGGATACAGTGGATACTTCTAGTCTAGGTGGTGAATCAAGAGACGATGTTCGAAACACACTCTCACATGATCAACATCATGACTCGCTTGTGATTTGAGATTTAACAAAGTGTTGGTTAATCAAATCTATCAGTCAAACTGTGGAAGTGCACGATTCAAATTCTAGACACTGTATCTTGTTGAAATGAGACTACACCACAAGATGAATTGAGATTGTAACACTGATTCAAATTGTCTGTCCAACTTCAGAAAAGTGTAGGATTCAAACTTTGGGTGTAATGTGTGTAGTTGAAGATGGAACCTATGGGCTTTCAACTAAGACTCTAATGTGATTTGACTCACAGACCTTGCTTCTGTTTGCTGTGCTAGTATTGAAGGTAGGGACAAACATTGGGTCGTGATAGTGGGAAACGCCTTCGGCTTCGAGTTGAGAGTTCAGTTGTTCAAATCCCACCAGGTGTTCGGCAACTTTGTCTGTCATAGATAACTGATCTACATGCAGTGAGGTTTGGGTCAATACTACACTGAATTTCGGTGCAGTACCACCCATTGTTCGCTAGTTCCAGCCGATGCTCGCAGGTTTCACCACAAAACATAACCACAACTTTCATCTAACCCTATTTTGTGATTGGAGTTGTGTTGAAGAACAGACCCTGCTTCTGTTTGCAGTGCTATTGCTAGTATTGGAGGTAGGAACATACTTACCAACAGTGCTTCAAACTGAATTCATTGTAGGAGTTAATCAGATGCATGCTAGATGGTCCATGATGATAGATAAGAGGAAGTTGGTTTGTTACTTTCAAGCAAACATTCTTGTCTCTTGCGAGGTATTGCCTAGTCAAAAACATTGTTTTAAAGATGTATTCGTCAGAGATTCTATATCAGTATTGTATACCAGTGATGCATTTCTGGTAAAGGAAAACACTGTCCAGAGAAGAAAAAGGTGCCAATCTATGGACAACCCGGCAACTCTCATAGTTTTGAACTATTTATTTTCATCTTTTGATAAATGTTCTCTGATCTCCAATATCAGAGACTGGTTTAGACTTACAAGACACAATTTGAAAGATATTGAGACTTGTTAAATCTGAATGTGACTTTAAGTGTGTAACTCTTCCTTTGAAATAATAAAATTATGGAGTTTCTCTTTCAGAAGGGATCCTCCTTGGGGTACTTATTGCATAAAATCTGTATTTTTTGCTAATATGACAGGTTGTGACTATTTTTAGAATAAAAATACACAAAAACAACGTTAAAACGTGTTTTGTTATTATTTGACCACCCATAGAGGGCCCCTCACCCATAGGGGGCCAGGTTCGACACTGCGACCAGTTCATGCAGTCTCCCGCTCACCCCGCCCGGATGTGGCTCCGGTTGTTGGGGAATATGGCGGCAACGGTGGACATATGGAGGTCTCGCCTGAGGATGAGACCGGTACAACAAGCCTTGGCCGGCCTGTGGTCTCACTCCGAGAGTCTAGAAAAGAAAATCTCTGCTCCAGACTGGCTGGCATGTTCGGAGGCCAATCTGAAGAGGGGGAATCCTCTGAATCCTCCACCGACGACTATCACGATCCAAACGGACGCTTCCCTCTCAGGCTTGGGGGGGGGGGGCCTGGGCGACCACTCAGCTTCGGGCCTGTGGTCCCCGGACGAGTCCAATCTCCATATAAACGTTCTGGAGCTTCGTGCAGTCAGGAGGGTCTTCGATCATTTCCTGCACCTGATACGGGGTCAGTCTGTATGGCTGGAGCTAGACAATCGCACAGCAATGACATACATTCTGAAACGGGGGCACGGTTTCTCCAACGCTCCTGTGGGAAGCGTGGCAGTTCCTGTTCTGGTGCGACTGGTTCAATATCCGGGCTCCTCACGAGTGGATGCTCAACCGTAGGACATTCGGGATTATTTCAATTACCAGGTGGATCTGTTTGCGTCTGGAGTGACGAACCAGATTCCAGTGTTCTGCTCCAGAATCCCCGACCCCAACACTCTGGCGTCCAACGCCTTCACAATAGACTGGACCGGTCGAGTGCTGTGGGCGTTCCCGCCAATTCCACTCTTTCCCAGGGTTCTGTCGCAGTTGGGCAGCCAGCCGCCGGAACTTCTAGTTCTTCTGGCTCCTTTGTGGACGGCGCAGAGCTGGTTTCCGTTGGTACTCAGATGTCTGGCACGGCCTCCCGTGCTGTTGACGAGTCACCCGGGCCTTCAAACTCAGGAAGGGGCTCCACACCCAGTCCAGGGATTCAGTGGGTGGCTTAGCCACTATCCGGAATCGCCTCCAGGAGAGCGGTATTTCTGCACGAGTTGCAGACACAAAACTGGCTTCGAGGAGGGATTCAACAAACAATCAATACGAGGATAGATGGGCCTGTTATGCGCGCTGGTGTGGAAATCGAGGGTTTCTCGATCCCTTTTCTGCGGGTTTAGTTCAGGTGCTCGAGTTTTTGCAATCCCGACTCGATGACGGCTTGGCCGCATCTACAGTTCGAGGATACTCGACGGCTATTTCCGCATTCCACGTTCCGGTGGATGGCTCCGTTTTGGGTAGTCATCCCATGGTCCAGCGTTTCCTAGCAGGTGTGGACAGGATACGTCCGCCTATGCGGCGTATCAGCCAAATTTGGGACCTATCAGTGGTGTTGGATTGGCTCTCGGGTCCGTCCTTTCGGAGGGACCTCGATTCCATCCCCCTTCAATTACTCACCTGGAAGGCAGCCTTCCTTGAGGCGGTCACGTCAGGCAGGCGGGTAGGCGACATCCACGCGATGTCTGCTGATCCCGAGCTGACTGTCTTTCACAGAGACATAGTCAGCATCAGGCTGCCGGACACGTACCGTCTGAAGGTTGACCATTCCTTTCATGTGGCAGCCCCCACTGAACTCCCGCCGCTTTTTAAGTCGGCGACCTCGGGGACAAGGGCCTCGGTCCCCCACCTTCTCGATGTCCGGAGTACCTTAAGAGCGTACATCCAACGGACTAAAAGTATCTGTAAGGATAAGCAGCTTTTTTTGTTGCTATGGTGGTGGGAAGCCAGGAGGTCCTGCTTCCAAGCAGACCATCTCAAGTTGGATAGTTTCGACCATTTGTATGGCATACCTCCATAAAGGGCAAGAGCCGCCAGAAGATCTGAAAGCTCATTCGGTTAGGGCGGTGGCAACCTCTAAGGCTTTTGCTGCGGCCCTGCCCATTGAAGAGATCTGTTCAGCCGCTACCTGGAGCCGGCCGAACACGTTCATTAAACACTACCAACTCGACATGCACTCCAGTGAACGAGTCATACACCCTCTAGCTGATTGAGCTTTCGTGGTGTTTTTAAACTATTTTTATTTTTTTCCTGACTTTACATTTTTTATCTGAGATTTATTAAGCAATTAGCGACGTACTAACGTACTAACCTCTAACTTGTTATCTTAGAATGTGAAGCCCTAGCCGAGATCCCCCAGGGGGAGTGACTCGCCTTTGTTATGGGAAACTTAACCTAAGCCACTTTTTTGGCGCCCGTTACCTCTCTTCCAAAAAATGGGGGGGGGGGGGGGGGGTACTTTGGCTAAAAACCTTGTTCACGGCCGTTTAGGCCTACGGTTAGAACCCCACAGTTTGCAAGAGGAGAGCCCTCCTTGAGGATCAAGTCACGTGATCAGGTGGGTGTCCTTTTACATCCTTTTGTTATTTTGATTAGACAGAATAACCACTGCCAGGGATACTATCTTTGGGAGTCTGCCTTATGCAGTAAGTACCCCAAGGAGGATCCCTCCTGAAAAAGAATCGAACAAACCTGCAGAGGTTTCAGATTCTTTGAAGAGGATCCTCCTTGGGGTACGGCCACCCGCCTTCCCTTATTTTGTCTGGCTTGGCTAGATTGATAAGTGATGAGGTTGGAGTTATCTGCCCCTGTTGCCATAGCTACAGCTTGGTGAGGGGCCCTCTATGGGTGGTCTAATAATAAAAAGAAACACGTTTTTTAACGTTGTTTTTGTGTATTTTTTATTCTAAAAATAGTCACAACCTGTCATATTAGCAAACAATACAGATTTTATGCAGTAAGTACCCCAAGGAGGATCCTCTTCAAAGAATCAGAAACCTCTGCAGGTTTGTTCGAATTTTGAAGAATCATAAATAAATATTATACAAAGTAAACAGTTTATCACTTAATGATTGGAATATCTTGATATAAGTTGCTCCGTGAAATAAAGTGATGAAAACACTGCTACAACAGGTGAAATGGTTGCACAGAATATTTACGGTAGTAAAATTTGGTTAATAGAACATGTTGAGCAAACATATATAGAAGGAATATGAAATTAAAGATGCTGTATCATACTTGCAATATTTTTTTAAGCATTTTTAATGTATTCATTGTATTTTTAGAAAAATTTACAACCAACCTTGAGAAAATCGGACCAAAATTCATTAAATACGAGATAATTTACAGAAAAATACCGAAACGGCAGTCGACATAAGGGCGAATCAAGTGTGACCATCTCACAACTTCCGGTTTCTAAATGTTCGCTTGAAAACAGTCTTTGTCGCGCTCAACTAGATTTTTAGCTCATCAGGTCTGAAAGACCGGATGGGCTTATGGCATGGCATGGCGTCCGTCCGTCCATCCGTCCGTCCGTCCGTCCATCCGTAAACTTTTCACATTTTCGACTTCTTCTCCAGAACCAATGACTCTAGAGAGCTCAAATTTGATGTGGAGACTCCTTGGCAATTGCGGATTCTAAATTGTAGATTTCATGACCTCATGACCCCAAACGGGGTCACAGGGGTCAAAACCTTAAAAACCTATATTCATCTTCTTCTCCAGTTCCAAAAGGTCTAGAGAGCTGAAAAGTTGTGTGTAGACTCCTTGGCCAATGAGGATTCTAAATTGTAGATTTCATGACCTCATGACCCCAATTGAGGTCACAGGGGTCAAAACCTTAAAAACCTATTTTCATCTTCTTCTCCAGTTCCAAAAGGTCTAGAGAGCTAAAAAGTTGTGTGTAGACTCCTTGGCCAATGGGGATTCTAAATTGTAGATTTCATGACCTCATGACCCCAATTGGGGTCACAGGGGTCAAAACCTTTAAAACCTGTTTTCATCTTCTTCTCCAGATCCAAAAGGTCGAGAGAGCTAAAAAGTTGTATGTAGACTCCTTGGCCAATGAGGATTCTAAATTTTAGGTTTGCTTACCCCTTGACCCCAATTGGGGTCACAGGGGTCAAAACCTTAAAAACCTATTTTACTCCATCTTCTCCAGTTCTAAAAGTTCTAGAGAGCTAAAAAGTTGTGTGTAGACTCTTTGGCCAATGAGGATTCTAAATTTTAGGTTTGGTTACCCCTTGACCCCAATTGGGTCAAAGGGGTCAAAGCCTTAAAAACATTTTTTACTCCTTCTCCTCCAGATCCAAAAGGTCGAGAGAGCTAAAAAGTTATATGTAGACTCCTTGGCCAATGAGGATTCTAAATTTTAGGTTTGGTTACCCCTTGACCTCAATTGGGGTCACAGGGGTCAAAACCTTAAAAACCTATTTTACTTCATCTTCTCCAGTTCTAAAAGTTCTAGAGAGCTAAAAAGTTGTGTGTAGACTCCTTGGCTAATTAGGATTCTAAATTTTAGGTTTGGTTACCCCTTGACCCCAATTGGGGTCAAAGGGGTCAAAGCCTTAAAAACATATTTTACTCCTTCTTCTCCAGTTTCAAAAGGTTTAGAGAGCTGAAAAGTTGTGTGTAGACTCCTGGGCAAATGGGAATTCTAAATTTTAGGTTTGGTGACCCCATGACCCCAAATGGGGTCACAGGGGTCACAACCTTCAAAACCTATTTTCATCTTCTCCTCCAGTTCCAAATGGTCTAGAGAGCTAAAAAGTTGTGTGGAGACTCCTTGGCCAATGGGGATTCAAACTTGTAGATTTTGTGACCCAATGACCCTAAATGGGGTCACAGGGGTCAAAACCTTTTTCAATCAAAAGTCTGATGAGCTACAGAGCCCATGGCTCTATTTTATTTTATTTTTCTCCGAATTAGGTATTCGTTGCTGTCAAAGTTGATACCCATCCAACTCAATTACGGTAGTTGAGACACGGTGTAAATCCTACAAGCATAATGATTACGTCACCGAAAGCAGTTTCGTTAAATGCTATGCCCTTTCTCATGTTTCTACAAGGGGGTACTGTGCTCTAAATATGATATCAAAATTTCGACGAAAGATTTATCTACAAAGTTATGTATTTCTTTTCTCAATAGTTAAATTTCATCCTGAACCTGAAGTATGATACAGCATCTTTAAGAATGTGTTTCAATGAATACAGTTGAATGACTAATAAAGTGATATTAAAATACTTTATGTGACTGATGTTTTAAGTAAATAAAAATAGAGCCATTGGCTCTGTAGCTCATCAGGCTTCATCACCAATGTGATTTCCCCTTTGTAGAGGCCACAGGGTCACCAATCATAAAATTAAGTATATAGCAGTGTATAAAATGGATTGGAAATCTAGCCTGTCCTGAAAATTCTTTGGTCAATTCCTTTGGGAAATTTAAGAAAAGAATTGAAAAGTTACTAGTCCTGACCAAAAAGTAACAAGTCCTGGCAAAAAGTAGCCAGTTCAAGGACTGGCTGACGGGCAATATTTTAAACACTGTATATAGGCGACAAGTTTCAGTTTTCTAGGCCTTATACTTCAGGAGAAGATGGAAATAGATTTGAAGGACGTGCCTGTTGCCTTTATCATTATTATAAAGTTATAATTCATCATCCTCACTAGTCAAGGAGTCTGTACACAAAGTTTCAGCTTTCTAGGCCTCATGGTTCTGGAGAAGAAGAGGGCGTGGCCCTTATAAGGGGTCACAGGGCGCCCAAAGCTACAATTTATTATCTTCACTAGTCAAGGAGTTTGTACACAAAGTTTCAGCTTTCTAGGCCTCATGGTTCTGGAGAAGAAGAGGGCGTGGCCCTTATAAGGGGTCACAGGGCGCCCAAAGCTACAATTTATTATCTTCACTAGTCAAGGAGTTTGTACACAAAGTTTCAGCTTTCTAGGCCTTATGGTTCTGGAGAAGAAGATAAAAATAGGTTTTTAGGGGGTGGCATATGTGGCCCTTATTAGGGGTCACAGGGCGCCCAAAGCTAAAATTTATAATCCGCAATAGCTAAGGAGTCTGTACACAAAGTTTCAGCTTTCTAGGCCTCATGCTTCTGGAGAAGAAGATGAAAATAGGTTTTTAGGGCGTGGCCCCTGTGGCCCTTATAAGGGGTCACAGGGCGCCCAAAGCTACAATTTATAATCCACAATAGCCAAGGAGTCTGTACACAAAGTTTCAGCTTTCTAGGCCTTATGGTTCTGGAGAAGAAGTCGAAATTCCACAAAGTTTACGGATGGATAGATGGACAGACGAACGCCGGACACCATGCCATGCCATAAGCCCATCGGGCCTTACAGGCCAGATGAGCTAAAAATTATAATTTAGGATTCAGAATTACTCCTGTCTTCCTTATACCATCAACTTCTAGAATGCAACTCAAACAGTTCATCCATAGAATTACTCTTGTCTTCCTAATGTTTTGTGTTTTCTTTATGTCATGACAGTTGACTGAAACAATGTGGCAATAAGATAATCTAAAAAATAAGTTAGTCAGATATTAAATGAATTTTATTTAAAACTTCATCGCATTATATTCAACAATAAAGGATTTCAAATAGGCACATTTCATTCACTCTAGCATACCGAACTTCACAAGATTCTCTAAGCTTGAAAATTAACCATTAAATACTCTTAAACCCATATGTGTGAAATATACTTAGAAAGGATCAAATATTGATAGATAAAGTTTCAAGATTGATATTCATGAAAAGATCATAGCTTAGAGAGGATTTCTGGCAACAATTACACATATACATACACATAAAATCATTATGTAATATCACCTTGTGAAATCAGGAAACATTTACTTGGGATAGAACAAGGCACAATGTTTAATTGCTTAAGTGAGCTATTGCTTGATACAACAATGGTAGGATAAATGTAAAGATTTAAGCAAAAAAAGCTTACCATAGTTTCTCTATTAATTCGCCATCTCTAATAATTCGAACACATACTATTTTACTGAGGTCACAAAACACATGCAATCAAGTGCCAAAAGATTGTTAAATATTGTTAATTTGCAGCCAAAAATAAAATTGCAATAATTGTTTCAACTGCAGTATTAAATTTTATATATCTTGATCATCTTCATAATGAAAACATTTTCATTATCATGTGGTATTATATTTACTATTCTTTAAAATTATACGTTCTTTTGAAAATTTGAGGGTCAAATTAATAGAGATATTACGGTAGTGTATTGATTGTAGATATATTCTTAGAACTTTGAAACATAGGTCTTTGTCTCCGAGTACATGAAAAGATTAAATTTCACAGTTAGAGTCTTGGGTAGAATAATAACTTATATTTGAACATTTTCTCAAAGCCTAACATACCTACATTATGATTTACAGATAAAACTTTTGTTTACAAATTCTTGATTAAACTTGTCATACAGTGTCAACATGATTTTGCATGATCTTCAGTAAAAATGACATAAAATATAACATGGATGCATATCACAGTATATATTAAAAAAACAATTTAATGTGTCTTGACAAACCATACAACCCTCCTATTTAACTTCTCTAAAAGAATCTGGTTCAATAAGTTCAAAATTTCTCCTCTTATAAACAGCAATATTATCAAGTCTCCAGTCACTAACCAGCTTATACATATCCTCAACTCTCTTCTCTATCCGCGGACATTTTGCTAGATCAGCAAGTTCATCATTGTACGCCCACTGTAGTATTCCCAAGTGATGAGCATGTCGGCGCGGCATCCCCCTCGAGAGTCGACCCTGAAAATCAGTCTCCGTATCCATGTCCATTTCCTGTCTGGAGGGTAACTTCAGCGTCCCGTCCAAGACCGACAGCGCCACCAAGACTTGGAGATGGAACTGGGGAAAAGGTGCTATGCTTTTACAGACCCCGATGAAAGACATGGACGGGTACTCTGTGTGGATCAAGTGTTTATACAATGGCATCACTCTCTCGTCTTCGATCTTGAGATGACAATCGGTCGAGAGGAACGGGAATGTGTATCTGTAGCCTGTACAGAAGATAACGGCGTCGATGTTGTCTTGTTTATTGTCCGAGAAGACTGCAGAATCCTCTGTAAAACTGACGATCCCTGGTCTCTGTTCCGTGTTTGACGGCAGGGCGGTCGTGAGAGGGGGCTTGTTGTGACAGATGTACACCTGGGAAATAGGGGTTAAAATAGAGGTTGAATTAGTGGCATAATTGATTTATCTTGATAATTTAGGGGCAGATAGTTTTATCACATTATAAAATTGTTGAAAAGCATATTGTTTTATCATGTTGAAATTATGAAAAAAAAATAAATCAATTGTCGGTAATAAAAAAAGAAAGATGTATTTTCATGTTGATTTCTATTCTTAAAATGAACATTAACACAACTGATCTACATTTTTATACTATCAAGAAATTTTTTAAAATAACAAAAGCTCCTTGTAAGAAGCTTTGTGGCACAATATTACTGCCATTGTGATGAAAGATCACACATCATCCAGTGTTGTTCCTAGAGGGGGCCCTGGGGAAATTTGCCACCTTTTTGGCTTGGTGTCCCTTAGAATTTGGAGAAGTAGGATACCTCTACCATTACAAGGGGTCCAATATTCTCAGAATAGGCCAAAATGACCCCCTCAGCTGATCAGCCAGGAACAACACTGCATCATCCATTGTTCCCTCAATATCAAGACTTGTTTGTGAATGTTGACGAAACTTGTGACACCTGTGTGTTAATATCACATAATCGGCACTCTTAGTAATAAAATACCACTGGCAAACATGGTATGACATGGAGACTCGTATAATATTCTCTCCAAGACAATATTTACCTTATCAGCGAGTGCACTAAGTTCCACCATGATATCGAGACCCGAAGACTGTGCTCCGAGAATCGCTACCTTTTGACCTTTAAACTTGTCGGGTTGACGATAATCGTGGCTGTGGTAAACTTGCCCTTTATACTTGTCTAGTCCGGGTAAGTTGGGCATCAAGGGATCACTGTAGTGGCTGGAATATTGAATTGTGAAATTATCTCATAAATAAGTGCAAGACTTTATAGACTCTTAGTAGCAAGCCACTTGTGACAATTATGACACAACTTGGCTAAGAACAAAACTTTGGTCCTTGAAATATATCTCGAAAAATTATTTTACCCCACGTAATGAGTAAGATATACCAGGATATGTTTTACATTGAGTAAAAAAACTTAATTGGGTCTTATCACAAAATCATTTCAAACATATATCAGTGGGAAATGTTACATAAAGAGATAAGCCAAAATAAAATATTAGAAACAATTTTTAAATACCGAATCTTTGCCATATCATAAGTCCATTTGATGGTCATAGCCTTATGAGCTCATATTAATTAGCCTAAATTGTGAATTAAATTTGAAACTTTTTTTCACAAAAATAACAAGAAAACTTTGTGAAGAACTAAAAATAGGGGTTTCGGGCTATATTTGGTACAAATCTATCATTTTTCATATAAATGTTAAGAAATACATAATACTTTATCAATTTTATGTCATAAACATATGTTTGCTATTTCCACCAAATTAATTTTCTTGATACCATTTTGTTATGCAACAAATGAATGAACAACATATTCACCTATATTTTATTTTTATGCATGTAAAGAAACTCGTCCGGTACAATTGTTTTCACATTCGGCAAATAACATTGATGACTAGAAAATAAAGAACAACTTATTCACCTATATTTTATTTTCTATTCTACACATACATGAGGTGCTATAAGTTGATGTAAAAATAATTATTCGGTACAGAGTAAGATACATTCGGCCAATGACACGGACTACTGGAAAATAAGAATCTCACCCATTGCACACAATGATGCCATCAAATATATCTGTGTTCTTGTCATCTTGTTGTAGAATATTGCTGTAGGTGACTTTCCACTTAGTGACTTCATTCTCTGTGACCGGGTGTACACAATCAACCTTGGTCTGGAACTGACATTACAAAAGAAATAAGAGTTTTGAAAAAAAGTTGTGTCTGAGGATTCATATTATGGAAAAATAATGATCATTCAGCTTACAAGTAATTGTCAATTGTAATATGTTTATGTGTAAATCTGTTTTGAATAAGGTACCGGTACTAAAAGTTGAGAATAATTTCATTGCTGCCATTTAATTTTAGCTCATCAGGTCTGAAAGATTATAGATTTTGTGACCCCATGACCCCAAATGGATCACAGGGGTCAAACCCTTAAAAACATTTTCATCTTCTTCTCCAGTTCCAAATGGTCTAGAGAGCTGAAAAGTTGTGTGAAGACTCTTCGGCCAATTAAGATTCTAAATTTTACATTTGGTTACCCCTTGACCCCAATTGGAGTCACAGGGGTCAAAACCTTAACAAACTATTTCTATCAAAAGTCTGATGAGCTACAGAGCCCATGGCTCAATTTTTAATGAAATGTAGGTTACATTATTTTCTCTTAAGGCATCTATTTTTATATTTGCTGTAAACAATGGTAGCCAACTAAACTCCCCATATCATCTAACCCTTGCTCATCCAGCGGATTGTCACTTGTATATGGTTTTGTTTCAAAAATGAATTTGAATTAAAGTTGGTACTAAAAGTTAATTTCAATAACTAACAATTTATTGTTTAGGAAATTATCATAAGAAACATAATGTAAACTCTATCAAAACATTATTTTTCTTTTAAGATATCTCTTTTTATTCAAAACAATGAATACATTGAATAGTAAAATGATTTTATCCAAATGTTTATTGTTTTGTACCTTTATCTTCTGCGTGATATTAAAGTGACTACAATACTCCTCCAAGTACTGCAAAACATCTTCATGTCTGATAAATGATGGCAGACTTTTCTTGAAAGGAAAATCAGGAAATGACATAACTTCTTTTGGAAGGTTGGTTCTGAAATCAAAACAGGTTGTTTATGCACAACTGAAAGCCAAACAACTGTGTAGAGCATTTATTTTTTAAATGTTCTACAGGCTAACGGCCTTTTAGTGCTGAAACCACTTTTTATATACATATGTAGATATATTAATCTCTATATAAAAGTTGTTTGTAATTCATTTTTTTAATACAGCAAACTAAATGTACATTGCCAGATTCTTCAATAAAATATTCTTACTATTTGAATAAAATGATTTTAACTGCCTGAGAGTTGGACACAAAGTTGAAAAAAATAAGTTGCAGAAAACACTAGATATCCAGGATATGGACCAACAGGATATTTACGTGCGCTTCAATAACTCTTGTAAATACAAAAGCTAACAGTAACCACGTAATCTATGAGAAGGACGGCAGTGACCTACTTGAGGTTCTGATACATGCTGGAATGTACTGGGAGTCCATGCTCGTCAGTTCCGATGCGATCTGTGTAAATCCATGTCCCTCCAACTTGCACGCCCTGCTCAAAACAAACCCCCTCGAACAAGTCTGGTTTAGAGAGAAGATGTCGCATTGCGCACAGGCCTGCCGCCCCGGCACCGACAACCGCTACTTTCAGTGGCATGACCCTCACCCGACTTGATAGGAATCTTCGCGATAAGAACAAAATCGTCGGATTTGGGATAATGAGATTACGAAACATAGATCTGAGGCCAAATGGTCATCGTCTGCAGTATGAAACTGGGTTCTCTCTCGAAAGTCACGTTCAACAACCATGCGCAATGACAGAGGGTAACCGACAGGATGTGCCAGTTTAGTAAGCGGCAGGTGCCCGCAAGAGTATTTTTCTCTCGAGAAATCTTCCATGTGACTTTATCCTAACGAACAATGTAACGTTCATTATACAATATGCAGTTTTCATGGGTTTTATTACAAATTTAGACAAATATTAGGCGATTTTACGTTACCTGATTATCTCAACATGACTTAATTGAAATTGACAGAAATTAATGATTCTTAAACTTGTAACAAGTTTTATTACAATTCACGAGGCTTATTTACCATTGATCAATAATATAATATTTCTGTTATCCGTAGAGTTATGGAATAATTCCAAACCGCTTGATAACTTAAAGGCCTACTGTTTATATTTTGTCATGATAAACCACGAAACAAATGAAAGTTAAGTATGATCGTGATGTATTTTATAATGTACACTCCTTTAGGGTAACAATGCAGCGCTTTGAGCATGTCTAAGGACGTTGAAAAGCTTTAAATGCGCCATATAAGTTATTATTATTATATGAATATTCATGTAGCGCGCATATCCATCCACTCGTGGTAGCTCAAGGCGCTTATGTAACATTGTTTCCCCTGGTCAATGGCATTCTTTCACCGTTCGATCATTTTTCCAATTCAACTCCCTGGGGAGTATTCAACCGGCGTCCACATATGTGGCGCTCATTGTTATATAATTAGGTCTTCAAGACAAAGTCTGGAAGACCTATTGTTTTTACACTTATTCTTCAAGTTTTTTTTTTTTTTTATTATTATTTGTACTTTTTTTGTGAACGAGCTGCAGCCCAAACGGCTGCTCTAAATTTGTCCAAACTTGGCATGCAGATACCCCTTACCCTGGAATCGACATGCGAAGCTTTTGGGCAAAATCGTTTCGTACATTAAAGGTCCAGTTCGAATCCAAAATCGAAAATTTAACATTGATTTTTTTTTCAAAATGCACTTAGAGACTTAAATTTTTTTTTAAAAGAAGCGCAATGAAAAAAAATGAAAAAAAGGAAATCATGGCAAATTCGTAGGTCACGTGGTTCGGCCGCCATCTTGCTTTTAGTGCAATTTTCATCGTTTCCGACCCCACCCACCTTTGACAATCTTCTCCTCTGAAGATACTTGCACTACAGAGCTGAAATTCATACTGAATGTTGTTGAAGTATTGTAGATTTGAATTTAATGATTTAAAAGACCTAACCTTAATACTTTTTGTGCTGTGACCTTTCAAAGTTGACCAAAATCTCAAAATCGCCAAATGCAAGGGCGGATAACTCAAAAACCAGACCTTAGAATTCAATGATGTTTGCATGAGAGTTAGACATTGGCAAGGTCTTCAAGATAAAAGAATAAAATCGATCGCGAACAGTCATTTCCGGTCCTGAGGAAGGGTCAAACTTTGCATTTTGGAAAACGGGTGTTTTGGTGGGTATGTTTGAAAAACCCTTGTAAACCAACGACACATGATAAATACGTGTTCTATATATCACATGAAAGATAAAAGATCATACAATCTTGGATAAATCTCATTAAAATTAGATTAAACATTAACATTGAAATTCGGAGCATTTCAATGTGGTCAATCCTACTTTCGTTTTGAATGAATATGATACATTTATGATTGAAAAACTGTATTTCATTGGCAATAAAACACTAGGCAATGTTTTATCTATCATCAGGCAGCAACACCACTGTACAACCTGAGATGATTCATGTTTGCAGCCATGTTGAATTTTCTGTAAAGGCTTAAACGTTGAATATCAAGTGAAATATGGTAATTTTGAAAATGTATTAGTTACTGTTTACCTCTTAGACAAAAAGCCATGTGAAGGTCAAATAGTATGTGAAGGTCAAACGGGAATCTTGAAGACCTAAGTACTGCCGCGGCAGTCCTAGTTATGATTAAAATTATTCAGTAGTTCATCTTAGTAGAAAATGGAACTTTTTACCTCAGTTCTCTATTTGACTTTTTTAACTATTGAGTTTTCATTAATCACCACTCACCAGTCTAAGTAAATCTAGCCTCAATAATACCCGCTTCACTCCGATATTGAGTCTAGCAAGATATAGTAGCGTGTCGCGTCACTTTACGGTTTACTACACTAGACTAATCACTCAATTATGCTCAGTTTTGATTATCATTTCATTCGAGAAATCAATGTATTTCCATTATGAAAATTTTTGAGTAAACGTGAATTGTTTCCGACCATTTTTGTAGATTTTATGTTCTTTCTTATTGTATTAATTACGAGTTTTAATACGTTTATAAAGTCTTAAAATGTTAATGTAAATAATGCTTAAATACTAATGTTAGTTTCTTTTTATCTCAAAGAAACGCTGCCACTTGTAGGGGGTGTCACAAAAGATTTTTACAAAACAAAATTTAAAGGAACATTCCACTTTATACATAATTATATCATTATTAGAAAATGATCAAAACAGACCAAGTTGTAACAAGTTACTAAGGATATTTTTTAAATTTTGATTTATATTTGACAAATTTATAAAGAAAAGAATTAAGTGAATCATCGGCGCCACAAGTATAGAAAAAGAGCCAGTGGCTCTGTAGCTCATCAGGTTTCAAATCAATTTTGCTTTAGGGTGTGGCAAATGTGGTTCCCCCTTATTATGGACCACAGGGTCACCAAATGTACAATTTGGAATCCTCCTTATCTAACTTAGTCTGCACACAAGGTTTCAGCTTCCTAGGCCTGATGCTTCTTGAGAAAAAGATGAAATTAGGTTACAAGGATGTGCCCTTATTAGGGGCCACAGGGTCACCAAAGCTATAAATTATAATCCTCATTAGTCAAGGAGTCTGCACGCAAAGTTTCAGCTTTCTCGGCCTTATGCTTCTGGAGAAGAAGATGAGAATAGGTTTTCAGGGTGTGGCCCCTGAGGCCCTTATATCAGGTGTCACAGGGTCACCAAAGCTATAAGTTGTAATCCTCATTAGTCAAGGAGTCTGCACGCAAAGTTTCAGCTTTCTCGGACTTATGCTTCTGGAGAAGAAGATGAGAATAGGTTTTCAGGGTGTGGCCCCTGAGGCCCTTATATCAGGTGTCACAGGGTCACCAAAGCTATAAGTTGTAATCCTCTTTAGTCAAGGAGTATGTTCACAAGGTTTCAGCTTTTCTAGGCTCTATTCTTCTGGAGAAGAAGATAAGATAGGTTGTAAGGGCGTGGTCCCTGTGGCCCTTATCAGGGACAAAGTAACGTAAGGACTTAGGGGACGATAACATTACAGCTAGTTTTAACTAGATTGTTATCATAACCACAGGGCCACCAAACCTACAATTTGTAATCCTCACTAGTCAAGGAGTCTGTACACAAACTTTCAGTTTCTAGGCCTGATGCTTCTGGAGAAGAAGATGATAATGCACAAAGTTTACGGATGGACGGACCGACGGACGGACGCCGGACACCTTGCCATAATCCCATCGGGCCTTTCAGGCCAGATGAGCTAAAAACCTTTCCTTCTGCATTAAAAAGCATTGTTGTTTAGTCTGATCATTAATCATTATCAATGTAATTATGCGGATATTCTTTCATTACTTATAAAACATCGGGTTTTGACGCACCGGGATGGACAGTACAAACCATTAAAGGGGCAGTAGCACGTTTTTTTTATAATTTTATATTTCAAATTTTTCACTGATATTTGTAAGTTAATGTTAAATGTATTATTTTTATAGTGTACAAAATCTCATTACATAAGCCAATCATCCACAGTCAGAGACCAAAGTATGAAGATTCACATAAAATCCATTGGCGGCCATTTTTATGTGAACACCTTTAATTCATTTTGTGTGAGGAAAAGGAATCCCATAACGAAACTTTAGGTTATATGTTTGAATTATTACTGCTCCATATAGTTTAAATACATTTTCTTTAAAGTAGAACCATTAATTTTCATTTTCATGACATCAACTAATATTCCCCCTAAAACGTGCTACTGCCCCTTTAACCCTTTTCGTACACGATCCCTCCCCACAAATCTACAGCCTTAAAGGGACAGTAGCACGTTTCTAGGGGCAATATAGGGTGATTAAGGGAATGGAAAAAATGTTCCAATTAAAAGAAAGAAACTAAATGAAGCAGTTATAAATCAAATATGTATTATAAATTTCGGCCATACGATAACTTTTTCTTACACAAAATGAATTAAAATGTGTTCACACTAAAATGGCCGCCAATGAACTTTAATTATGTGAATCTTTAAAATTTGTTCTCAGACTATGGATTATCGGTTTGTGTAATGAGATTTTTGGCACTATCAAAATAATACATTTAGCATTAACGTACAATGATTAGTAAAATTTGAAAATATGATTTTTCCAAAAAAAAAGTGCTACGTACTTTTATACGTATTACTCTTATGCTTGAATCAGTATCGGTATTCAAGGTTAGTCCTAACATGCAAATATACATATGTATAGCCATTAGAAAAAATAAGAAAGAACTTTTACAATCTGGACTCAAAATGTTAATGCTTAAAAATAAAAATGCAAACCAATAGGACATTTTAAAAATAGAGGTAAAATGTAGAAAGTAAATGGTTAGAACTTAAATGTGAAAAGTGAGGTCGACTTTTGACAAACGGCGGCCCACTTTTGTCATAACCAAGTCTGGCCTAATAAGTAATTTAGTTCGAAAGCACTTTTTATATTTTTTATATTTTTTAAACGAAAATATGTTTGGAAATTGTTGATATTCATTTCACATTTCAGCTCTTAGATGGTGTTCGTACATGTACACGTGCTGTGTATATCAATCATTACTATTCGAATTTTACAGTGTGTATGTTTGCCTAGACGATCATGCCCGCCTCGGTGCTAGCTCCCCTACGCTCCGCAGTTACCGAGGGAACGGAGGTTTACCGGAGATAGTCACGGCGAGCATACATCGTCTAATGTTTGCCCTGCATTTAAATTGTGCTCATGATATATCATAAAATAAAGCTTACTGAAAAAATCTACTGTATTAATGTCTCGGTGAACGAGTGGACAAGCTCGGCGTTGGTGATTGTTGCCATAATTAGACGCTGTGGGCTAGAATATTTCAACATTCTCATTAAAATCCGAAAAATTATACCTTGTCCCTTGCATTGCTCCAGTCACAACATTTATAAAATATGTTTCCGAAAATGTGGCCCAAAATGTATATACTTAATCGCCTGCATCGATTTCTGGTTTAAATGAGATTCACAAATCACTGATTAAGATCTTCATGTAAATTATGAAAATACACAACCTACACAAAAATATGATTTAGATGCAGTCGTTCCGAGCAACGAGGTATATGGCTGATTGGTTTTAAATGACTTCAATGAGATCGACAGTCGATAATAAATGTTTTCAATATTATTCTAATATACATGTATGCCTAGAGCTATAATCAGTTTACAATTTATCAACGAGATTTCTAATGACAGATAATGGAATGAATAGCAATGAGCTGCTGAGTTTTCCTAACATGTTTATTGATTAGAGCCGGGACTTTCATCGTCAGACGCCACTGCGCTCAGGGCATCGTTACACGCATGGTAAATACTATCGTAAGTTACCTCTGGAAATTTTCATGTCATTGAGAATCGGCAAGACCGGCACTGCTGTTCGATTAAGATTAAAATAACCTAAATTGTTGAACAAAAACACTGTCATGTCGCAAACTGAATTTCCTTAGTGTGGACATGATCAGTAGATTTCGACCTCGCGGCAATGGCCCGATTCTAAAGAAGATAAACCTTGGCAAACATCAAAGGTGTCAAAGACAATTAAGACATATTTTACTGTGTGATGCACAAAGGCAAATAACCGATTATTTCGGACAGCAGCAATTACGGTGGTTTGCGTTGAGAAGCTTTCGTGGCCCAGACCCTGTCAAGTTTCCACGTTTGACACCGCAACATGTGACAGCCATTCTACAAGCAAACGAAACGTCAGTGGACGAATCTGGGGGGCCAATTAAGGGTTTTGAAACCAACCAGTTACAGTCTAACAACCCTATTGAAGATCGGCGTGGAGAGGCCAAATTTCTGTCCTGCCCTGGTCGATATGGTCCAGGGAGTCGATACCTTTTCGGGATATTTGATGGGCATGCAGGAAACTCCTGTGCTCAGTCGGTGAGTGAAAGACTCTTCAGCTACATCGCTGTCACTTTGTCGTCACCAGAGATTCTCAAACGTATAAAAGACAACAATATCAATATTGATGAAGAAGTATTTCGTCGTTACACAAGTGGAATTGATTACAAAAATTCTGGACTTGCTGAAATTCAGCAAAGAAGTTTAGCTAAATTTGCAAGTGAAACTCTGGCAATTCCCAGTGAGGACGATTCTCTGATTGACCAGTTGACCTTCGCATTTCTACGTCTAGACCAGGATATCTGCTCTGAAGGCTTGCCCGACAGTAGTTCCTCACTGAACTACCACAGCTTGCAATCTGCGTTCTCAGGGGCCGTTGGATGTGTTGCCTTTATCGACGGCGTGGATCTTTATGTCGCCAATGTCGGTGATGCTCAAGCTGTACTTGGTGTGAACACTCATGAGAACTCCTGGGAGGCTGTGAATCTATCTCAACTACACAACGCAGAGAATGAATCTGAAGTGAAGAGACTTCTTCGGCACCATCCAAATGAATCTGCCAACGTTCTCAAAAACGGACGTTTATTTGGAGACCTTGCACCGCTACGTGCGTTTGGTGATGTGAGGTACAAATGGGCTGCAAAGGATCTGAAACACATCGCGAAGACAGTTCGCTCTCCAAACTCTGTGATCAGTATCTATGGTAACAGACTCATTCCAAGGAATTACAACACTCCTCCCTATTTGATTGCAGAGCCAGAGATAACACATCACCGACTGACGCCACGAGACAAGTTTCTTGTTCTTGCCTCCGATGGTTTGTGGGACAATATCTCGCCGGAGAAAGTTGTACAACTGATTGCTGGGCATCTTGACGGACGACAAGTTCTCGTCAACTTTCATCCCCCAATCGGATCAAACTTGAAGGACATTAACGAAATGCTGAAACGAAGGAAAACAAGCCTTGCCAACATCACTGTTGATTCAAAT
This sequence comes from Steromphala cineraria, assembly GCA_916613615.1. NCBI lineage: Eukaryota > Metazoa > Mollusca > Gastropoda > Trochida > Trochidae > Steromphala > Steromphala cineraria. The sequence continues at coordinate 14,138,267 of OU744730.1, forward strand.
GTGTCAACTCATTTGATACGAAACTGTCTGGGCCCTGAACATGGAGAATTATCAGCTCAACTGACGCTACCAGACAGTATTGTACGATTCTATCGCGACGACATCTCGGTGACTGTGGTGTACTTTGATACAGACTACATTATTGATAAGACTTGATATACCGTGTTGAATGGATCCGTGTCTGTCAAACATGACTTTTCTTCCTCTTGATAAGATTTTCGATGTTGATATTTGTTAGCTAGTGTCATGTGGCTATGAACATGATGTTAACAAACTTCAGGAGTAATAAGCTTTAATCCTCTGTATTGTTTGTACATATGTTCATAACAAATCAAATACAAATATACTCAAAAGCCTTATAGGGGCCATATATAGTGATCAGTAATTTTGTTCTTCGCGTTATGCCAATGATTTAAAAAATGCTGCTCTTCTAATACAAGTTGTTGAAATTCAATTTTAAATTATATATGTTAGCAAATTTTTCACAAACTATAAAAAGATTAAATAGGACAGATCACTCCAAATCACTTCCATAAAAAAAATTCAAATGGTCAATGTAATAATATTGATAGGTGAAATTATGTATTGAGAGGAATCTCTCAAGTTTTGAATATCTCATAACTTGTGTTATGTTATTGAGAATAACTGACTATTAATTTAATAAGTTTTTCAATTTTGTCATGAATACTCAATACTCAGTGTCAACATTTTTGTGTCAAGATCAGTTAAATCTGAGTAGATGGTCTCTTGAATGCGTTTTGCAGTTACCCCTGGAAGCTCTAGAGAATACTGCAAATCCTTGAAGACAACTCTTTTCCACTTCAAAACATTTGTGATGAACCGTTTCTAATCTAAGACTGATCAGAATTGTTTGTAAGAAATTCGGATGTCTGTGTTGAGAATGGAGTCGAATAACAATGAAGTACATGTACCTGTACTATCTTACCTGTACTATATTAAAATAGTTTCAGTTTACCGGGGTAAGTTGAAAATAATTTGACATGTCACCCTGAAAAATCTCAAATCACAGTCTATATGATTTGTTTCTAAGCTAAAGAAAGAAAATATTTGTAGCTAAATGGTGCTGCTTTTCTATATTGAATACGTTTTTGTGAATTTTTGCATTGCATCTCCATGATTTCTATTGTTTATGATTTAAGTTGTTGTGTTAGAATTTAAGTTGATTGTTACTCAATCTGACATTCATGTTCGGTGCTGATATCAAGTTTGGTTGTTATTTTTCTTCTCAGGTCTTCGTCCTTGTTTGTTTGGATTTGAACAGATATGTAAATGTAGACAATTTTAAAATTATTTCAGTACTTTTTGCTTGCCAGATTTGTGCAGTGAAATTAGGCATTTGAGGTTTCTGAATTGTAACATTAATTATGTGACCGACATATGAAATCATCAGCATTAACCCAATATTAATTGGATTATTAGATTTATTTAGTAACCATTCCAGTGATTAGTATTCAGGTTTATGTTATGAATTCATGATCATATTTAATTATTTATGGTATTAATATAAACCTCATGTTTGTTTTTGTTTGATTTGAAGATTTAGGTCCTACTCTGAGTCGAATAAATGGCAACTTCCAAAATGCTTTGTGTCAATATTCCAAACTGTGGTCTGTTAGAATCAGGAGACATCAACACTGTAGCATGTTTTTATGGTATTTTATGTGATCTTACAAACAGTAAACAATAATGTTATGAAGGGAAATGATCCCAAAAACAAGGAAACAATTGCAAGCAGAATGCAAAAAAACTTTTTCATAAACCAAAGGACATGTGACATAAGTTTGATAAAGCTCTTAAAATCCTTTTTCCCAATGCAAGTGATTAGAAGGTGTTCACCCTGAAATGGTCACATGCAGTTTTTGCTTGATGTCATCAACATTCAACAACTACGGACAATCAGGTTTATCATTTGACCTTCTGGAAATGCTTCATGCTTGTCCAGGAAACTTAAAACTAAATTTGTGAAACTTTACTTTGGGCAGTGATTGGGAAAGGCAGGGGACATGGGCCATTTTGCACATTGGTTGAAAAAATATCCCATTAAAATTTTGAAGTTTTACTATTGATAATGGACAATGGCCCATTTGGAATTTAGAAAATTACCCAAAACCCTGAAAATGGCCCATTATCAAGGATGTCTTTCCTAATCCCTGCTTTGGAGATATTTTTTTCCTATAATTAAGATGACAATAACATTAAATGCATTAAAAACAACGTTTATGGTAGTTCCAGTTGATTGCGGGTTTCACTGCTATGCCAAGCACATTGTAGTTCAGGCTTTCTCCCAGCAAAAATGGTTATTATACAATTATAGACTGGTGATGAGGTCAATACCTGTTTTTATAGACCTGAGGAAAACAATATTGACCGAGGTCGATATTGTTTTCCTCGGGTCGATAAAAACATGTATTGACCGAATTCACCAGTCCATAATTGTTTAATATGTCTCGGTTAAAAAACGAAAAGGAAATAGAAAACTACAGGTATGAGCGGCATTTCGGCTCAATTGTTGGCAAGGACGGGTTAATGACGTCATGACAACAATAGCATGACATCATAAACCAACGGTTTGACGTCATCGGCTCTATCTTTAGTAACTCAAGTCAATATCACTTTTGGTTGGACTCGGGGTCCCCAGGGTCAAGTCAATCACTTTCTGTCGACTGTCACGTGACCGGTTCTCGACCAATTGGCTTGCCGGAAAATTACGCTCACATAATAAACATTGTTACGGATTGAGGGCCAGGACTTTAGTTTAAGTAATTTTGAAAATGGATGACTGCTATTTTCAATATAAGATCTCTTTTTAAGTAACAAACCACATATCCAATCACTATAAAACATTGTTTTTAGTACGTGTTCTATGCATGCATAATTTTCTAATCATTCAATCATTTGCCATGGAACTGGATATTTTAGTGTCAAATATTTTTGGGATTATTGCAGTGTATTGTGTTAGATAATTGGATTGAATTATTCTTTCATCAGCTCAGTATTTGCCTCCTCAGTGTGTTGTGTTATTTAAAATTATTGCTCTTGGTGCTCTGTAAATTGTTACTAAGTTTTAACCTCTGTACAATGTTCCTAAAAATGCCACTTAATGTTTGGGGTCCAATATGACCCCAGGTTGATTTGTAATTCTTCGGCAACCGAGGACAATCTCCTTTCTTGTTCCATGTGAATATTATGGACGTGTCAAATTAATAAATATTCATTTGAATTTACTATTTGTTATTAATGTTTTGGCAGATGTACTTTTAAAAATGAAGCCATTGCCTCTGTAGCTCATCAGGCTTCATCATCAATTATGCTGTAGAGTGTAGCCAATGTGATTCCCCCTTTGTAGAGGCCACAGGGTCACAAATCATAAAATTAAGTATGTAGGCGACAAGTTTCAGTTTTATTTAATCATCACTAGTCAAAGAGTCTGTACACAAAGTTTCAGCTTTCTAGGCCTTATGGTTCTGGAGAAGAAGATGAAAATAGGTTTTAAGGGCATGGCATCAGTGGCCCTTATTAGGGGTCACAGGGCCACCAAAGCTACAATTTATAATCTTCACTAGCCATGGAGTCGGTACACAAAGTTTCAGCTTTCTAGGCATTATGGTTCTGGAGAAGAAGATGAAAATAGGTTTTTAGGGTGTGGCCCCTTTGGCCCTTATAAGGGGTCTCAAGGCCACCAAAGCTACAATTTATAATCCTCACTAGTCAAGGAGTCTGTACACAAATTTTCAGCTTTTCAGGCATTATGGTTCTGGAGAAGATGAAAATAGGTTTTGAGGGCGTGGCCCCTGGGGCCCTTATTAGGGCTCACAGGGCCACCAAAGCTACAATTTATAATCCTCACTAGCCAAGGAGTCTGTACACAAAGTTTCAGCTTTCTAGGCCTTATGGTTCTGGAGAAGAAGTCGAAATTCCACAAAGTTTACGGACGGATGGACGGACGGACGCCGGACACCATGCCATGCCATAAGCCCATCGGGCCTTACAGGCCAGGTGAGCTAAAAATTCAACCCAAACACAAGTTTAAAGCAGATCTGAAGCCAGAATGAGGGTCAGGAATAGGTTTCTTATTCAGGGTGTCTGAAAGAACTTGTGTAACAATTTTAATTTGGAAAAGAAATGACAGAGGTTGAAGGTGAAATACTCATGGAAAGAAGGTTGGAGATTTATATTCATTTTCACAGTTCATTGTGTACTGTTTGTATAAAATGTTAAAAATTGAATGACACCAACCCAATAGTAATTTTTGAAATGGTGGCTGTCAGTGGAAATTAGGCATGAATAAAGAATACAGGGTTTCAAAAGATGCGTGAAGATTTATGTGTATCCTCAGTGTTGTCAACAACTTAGGAATGGTCAGTCGTATTCTTCCCTTGCAACGAGATTGATCCAACTTTCAAGGTCATCTCTGTTTTACAAATACAATTTCTTTTAACCTTGAATTGTGTATTTATATTGTATTCAAATAATTAAAATTAAATCTCATATCAACTTGTTTCATATTGTCTTCCTTTACCACAAATTCATAGTAAGTTACAGTCATTAGGATTTACATTGAACTATACACGTGAAAATTCTAAATCAACACACGTCAACCCATTTGCAAAGTGTTCAATGATCCTATGGCAACAAAGTTACTTCAAATTTGAAGCTTCATTAATTTTCAGTGTTAAGAATTTAAGAATTTAAGAATTTTTATTGCACATAGATTCATAAACAAATTGGTCACAACTCATTCCATCCTTTTCGGGGTTAATGGTAGGAATTCTGGTACCAACCTCGCAACCCTTAACTGTAGAATACTACAAAATCACAAGACAGGAAAATAAAACCATCACATTTCTCTGTTCAATAACCAGGGTAGGAAGTCGTTCATTTCCAATCTGATTAAAATTGACTTAATTCTAAGGAATGTACTTAAGGAAAGTATTTCCTAAATTGGGAATACCAACTACCGGTAGTTTGTTGGTTTCCTTTTGACAGCATCCTGTATAGTCGCATGTTCTTATCCAGTTTAGTGCAGACACCACCTAGTCACCAGCAGACGAATAACATTGGATATAGGAGCAGAGTGATCAATACAACAAATGGTTCACAGGAGTTATCTATCCCTAGCTTCTGATGCTTGACTGAAGGTATTATGGAGGCTTTGTGATTGTGTAGTTTCTCTTTCATTCATTTAATTTGAACATGAAACTACAAAGGTTGATCTCAAATCATTTCGAAGACCAAATAGGCGAAAAGGAAACTACCCAAAAAGTCCAGTTGGTATCCAAGCAGAGTAATACAGTGATAAATTTACCACCTAGTCCTGCTTCAAATAGAACATTTTTAAAGGACTCTTAGAAATTTAACCTTAGGACACCTGATGCAAGATTTTTACCAGGTGCTATTGCTTTAACATTGAAGGACTCATCAATCTGCTGGTACTCACAAGTATTTTTGGTATCGAGTCCCCGGACTCAGCAAGCAGGTCAATGTGGTAGATTGATCACGGAGTAATGTATTGAACATTATATTCCCCAGAAAACAGTCAAATTTAATCAGATTGACACATTTGTTATCAAGCACAACGTGTAAGAAACAACAGAAGAGAAGGGTCATATTTATTCTATCGTTTATTATTTACAGTAAAATAAGGGGAGTGTTGCTGTACAAATGCTACATGGTTAAAGACATAGGCTCGTCAACTTATATTTACACTGTACAATGCATGAAACAGGTGTGGATGAAACAACGCAGTGGTTTAAAATCAATGAAAATTTACCCATGATACATAAATAAAATAGTCCAATGTCTGTAAAAACACATGACGCTCAAGAGCACATCCAGATGCAAATACCTGCGCTAAAATTTGTAACAACTATTAAGATGGATGAGAACTGTTCAGGGAGGGGGACTGATTTACAATTATGCTATTTACGCACTTAGTACAAAAAGTACAAATTGAAGAGTTTTGGCATGTAGCAAGATGCATATTATAACACTGAGCAACATACGATGACACTTTACAGGACAATCTGTCAACTTTCAACAAGAACAATATTTTGTCAAATTGCAATTTTGTAAAAGTCAAATAAACTACTCCACTGAAATAAGTGTAATTCCCTGAACATAAACAAAGCTGCTCAATAATCAGTATTGTGGTGAGGGTGAACTCATCGGATAACTTGCGAGGGGACTCCAGACATGAAGCCGGTGAAGCCAGCGTTCTGCAGAGCCTGCGACGACGGCATGAGGAGATGGTTGGCACGGATTGCGTCGGCAAACAGAGCATGGTAGTTGGGCAGCGGCACATATGCTGCAGTGATCACTCGACCTGCAACAAACAATTAGACATTACTTCTTTGTGACTTCTTTATGTTTTCATATATTGCAATCCTGTCCAGAACTTCTTTGTGGCTGACCATTTCAGGACCATAAAGGATGATTAAAATATGTTTTTACAAAAATATCAATCCGGGCGAGAACTCCAGTTGGATCTATGTTCATGAGCAACTTTCACACCTTCTTTCCAATCACAGAAAACACATATACCCCAAACATAATTATCTACCGAAACCTTTACTTTATGTCAATCATTTCTCAAGAATATATTGAGAGCCAATTGTGGAAGAAAAATATATAGTCAATGAAGAGATGTTCCTGATATATTCAATAATTTTCAAAGTCATAATGTTTATTGGAAATCTAAGTGCTAAACAACAATTACCTGCGAAGAACCTTCCATGTAGAGCATTAACAGATGCGACTGCGGCAGCAATGCTGGGACATTTGACGTACACGTTGCCTTGTGGCGAGGCCTTGTCCACGTAGATGTGGAGGACACCCCCATGTTTGGAACACTCCTCAATGACGTCGTCGCGGATCTCCTGGTCCCAGGTCGTACGTGTCTCTCTGTAAGTACAGAAGTTTCTGTCAGATGTCATACGAGATGGAGAAAATGTAAGAATGAAGTTTGTTTCAGACGACAGAGAATTTGGAAATGAGCGGTACAAAAGCAAGGGTATATTACATTCTAAAAAACATATGCTGTGTTTGGCGATTTGTATTGAATTGGGTCTTCATCAAAATGTCTTTCTCAATGCAACTTAATGTTTCTTCCAATTGTTACTAATAATAACACAATTGTTTCCCTTTACAGAAAACCCAATATCATAATTGAGTCTTTATAGCATCAGAAAATTTTCTTCAATAATCCAACAATATTGAGAGAAAAATTAAGTTTCAATGAATTCAGTGCGGTCCAGAGTTGTCAAAAAAAGAGTCATTTCAACCAATTCTAAACAGATATATATGATCAATTACAACAGAAATTGCTCCAAATTATGCTCCATTAAGGAAGAGTAGCCGCCCTAGTAAGACAAAGTAATATAGGACTACTCACGTGGCAGGGTCAAACATGTTGGAGAGCATGAAGCACTGGGTGGCGATGGGCGGGGCGGCTCCAGCCGAGGGTGCTGCCCCGGGGACAGGGGGAGCGACAGAGGCGGGTCCTGGTGAGGTTGGAGGGGGAGGTATGGGGGCCCCGGGAGGGGCATTGCCGGCTTGGTTCAGGGCATTGGCTGCATACTGGGGGATCTGGAACCCTGTACCTGGAATGTATGAAGAGAAGAATGTGATTGGCTATATCTATTTTTATCAATTCTAAAATATTACAACATAATATCATTCTCAATGGTGATGCAAGCAGTTCTTAACTAATTTCAAGTTTATTCAGCCTGTCAAATATTGAGGGAGTCCTTACATTACTACAACGAATACTATCTTCCACAACTTACATAGATTACTATGAAGAATTTATTTTAGCATTACAATTTCAGCAAAATATTATTTTACGTTGCGTACGGACATGATAAAGACATTGCCAGTCCCAACATACCCTCTGCGAGTTTAGCCATGAGCTGCAGTCTGCCGGTGGCTCCGAGATCTATCCCTGCCCGATCCATCTCATCACTGTCGAGTATCGACGCTCCCTGACTCTCCGCAGTCCTCTCTGTCACGTGACCAACCTTCATCGGCCGACCAGCCAACTCAAAACCATTCAGCTGCTCCAACGCTTTCTTAGCATCTTCTGAGTCTGTAAACTGTACCAACACAAAAGCAAATCTCACATCAAGTCATGTTACAATTAGCATATGTTTTACAAAGAGGTCTTGTCAGACTTGTCATTCTTAATGAATGCACAGCATTCAATTGCAAGGCGTCAAGTTACTTTTAAAGTTCTGAGAAAGTAACGAACATTCTCTTAATGATATTGAAGTATGCAGCAAAGCAGTACTTCTGAATTACATAAAATTCTGCTGTTTTCAACCAAACATTTATCTATCCAAGAACTGTACATACCGATATAAAGCCGTAGCCTTGTGATCTTGATGTTTCATGATCACGGATAAGTTTTATGTCATCAATCTGAAAAAGTTTAATGTCATCAATCTGAAAAATGAAATTTTATTAACAAGTTTTAAAACACAAATTTACTTGATTAATCATATTATAAAAACATCGGCATTTGAGCAACAGCTGGAGACCAAATACAATTTTCATACACATGTATAATACAACTTTACAGCATTTATTGCATTCTAAAAAGGATTTGTGAAATGGGACACATGGAAATAATAAAATCCTTGCATCTTTCATTCCAGATTGCATCTTGATTTCTTTACATAATAACTGATTCTACACCTACATACTGGCTAGTTCAAGCTTTTTCATGTGCTGGGTAATGACTTCTTTGAGAGGCACTTTAGAAGTTGGAATGACAATAATGCTGAGGAATATATGGAGGACAACTTCTTTGTTCATTGTATGCGACGTTTCGACACAGATTCTTGTGTCGTTCTCAAACGTCGCATACAATGAACAAAGAAACTGTCATCCATATTATATTCCTCATCATTATTGCCGGGTAATGGTTTCTCATATCTAGGGAATTTCCCTTTTAGCACCGGATACCCAAGTAAATCACGGAAATACATACCTCTCCAAATGGTGCAAATATCCCCCTCAACATCTCCTCGGTAATGTTGAAATGCAATGAACCAACATACAGCCTCATCGGTCCTGTGTTCCCCTTCTGCAATAGACTAGTGCTGCTGGCCGTTCTGTTCTTCTCTGCCTGTGAACTCTGTACGATGATCGGCACCCCCAGCAGCTTCTGTCCATCTAGACCCATAGCTAGCGGTACAGAGTCAGTTTCCGCAAACTCAACATATGCAATACCCTTTGACCTGCGCGTCTTGTTGTCGGTGATGAGACGCACATCACGAACCTGAAAATATAACGAAATACAATGAAAATATGGAAGTATTTACATTTAATTGAAAAATGTACAAAATAATGCTGGAATTTGGGTGTCGAGAAAAGGTTCAGCTTCGACCCAGTCATATATAGTATCTGAAAAATTCCAAAAAGGAAGCAAAGCACATACCTAATGACTTTCTTTTGTGACAACCTTGCTTCAAAACGGTTGTTTCAAGTAAGGCAACATTTCTGATATGCTCGCTTACTTGAGCAGTATTTTGAGTACACACTTGCAGTATTTAAAATGTTTCTGAACATACCTTTCCTACTGATGAGAAAAACTCTTCAAGATCTCTTGGTCTTATTCTAGCAGAGAGCTGCATACAGAAGATTGTCCTGGCATCACGTTCTTCAGGTGTCAACTCTGGCAATGGATCCCTGCAAAAGAAAAGAAGGTATGTATTTTCAATGTCACCTGAATAATTTCTTTTGTTTTGAAAAAACTTACAAAATTTTAGAATCTTTAAACAATCAATTATAAATTTTTCAGAAAGGTCTGAATTGCCTCACGATAATTAAAACTTTTCCCACCATAATGAGGTTCCAAATGGTCTGCAATTACTCATTTGCAACAGACATCTTTTCAAAAATGCAAATCAACAATCATTCAACCCTTACCTAACAGGACTCTTGCTGAAGCTGCGCTGTCTCCTGCGCTCGTTAGATCTGCTGCGTTTCTTCCTGATGGGCGACATGCTTCTCTTGCGTTCCCGGTCCCGACTGCGTCTATGTCTGTCCCTCCTATCCCTCCCTCGACCCGATCTGTCCCGACTCCGACTGCGCTTCTCCCTACTCCTGCGCTTCCTGTCTCGATCTCTGTTCCTGCCATGATCGCGGTCACGATCTTTGCCCCTTTAGGAAAAGTTAACGAAAAGGTAATGCATGTTTGGAAGCCTTTAGTTCTTTTCTGAACAAAATAATACACCTAACAAAATGATTTGACTGACATTCGGAAAACCAATTTGGAATTATCATCTTAAGCGAGTTTAACTTTCAACAAAACAGACGAACAATACAACTATTTTGAAAATATTCTTTTCTTATAGGGATCGTCTTTAAATGGAATGTTATAAGTTAGTAACTCACTTTTTCTTCTCACGGCTTTTACTCCTACTTCGGCTTTTCTTCTTTCTAAAAAGGAAATTCATAAAAACATAAATGAGGTGAATTGACCAAGATGTTCAGAAATAAAATTTAAATTAACAATTTTTCTTTTTAGTATTTAAATTTACCGATAATAACCTTATTAACGAGTTTTACTAAATACATTCATTTTTAATTTTTTTTAACTGATTACGAGTCACACGAAAACAATTTTAAGATTACATTTACAAAAAAAATTATCTATTCAAACTTTCAAAAACCATTCAGAATTAGGCATTCAAAGACCTACACTGCAGAACCAGACAATTTCACGATAAAGCAAAACATTTGACGTAAAGGAGGTTGAATAATTGTTATATGATAATCCATGACCTCTACTGAATACAGTGAGTGAGCGGGCGAGTCCTACAGTTGACTAATCATAGGGCTCACATACCTGCTTCATTCTCAGGTTAGCATCAATTTCAAACATCTTGCTCTTAAAGCACTCAAAGTGACACCTATTGTAATGTATAGAACAGATCAGAATTAGAAACGTTAGCTAAAACGATGAAGTTACTCAGGACGCCTGCAGCCTAAAAAGGAAATAAAACTCAGTGAGTTGTTGCTGCACACAAACGGAAATGACCGTCCCGTTCTGTGCAATCGCCTTCATAGCGGCATGATTGTTATCCTCGTTTTCTCTTGGCAAATATTTCAGCCAAGGTTATTCCTGACCCAATGCCAATGGGTGTCCTTTCTGATCTACAGAAACCATCAAAAACAGGCAAATTTATACTTTCAGATTCAAGCAGGTTTTCCATCAATAGTTCTTTAAAACTGTAATTCAAGTCCAAAAGACTATGCTATATACAAAAACTATTGAAGAAACAAGATATGATTCCAAAAATACAAAACACTTCCAAATAAAAATCTCCATGTAAGATATTGACAATGACATACCACTGGCAAAAACTAATCAGCACAGGCCACGTAGAAAATTGGCAAATCTTGGTTAGCTAAGTCAATACTTGATACATTACATACATGAGAATTGATAATTTGAACAACAAAATTCTCATTTAGTCAATTCTGTCACACAATTCAAATCAGAATATTTTATATCTCACCTTTTCTTTTCTTCATGTGATCCGCTTCCCTTGCCGTCCCCCTGCGAGGCCAAAACAGCACATTGATGAAACAGCACAGCAAAGGGTGAAGAAAGGAGAACAAATCAGAAACGAATTAGTTCACTTGCAGACATAGATTTCTCAACTTAAAATGGTGGCTAATATCTTTCATTGAAAGCCTCTTATTACCATACCAGGGCTGAAATAGAACTTGTTAACATAACAGAACCCCCTACCACAATATAATGAAAACATTCCATGGAAATTGTTGCTTCATCACACAATTTACTTTTTTACTCAAAACAAACTGCAACTAATAATCTTTGTAAAAATATTTTCATTGAAAACAAATTACTGTCGAAGGTATTCAAAATGTTAAAATGTATAGTAAAGATTTTAATGAGAGACTTGAAATATCACCAAATGGAATGTGTTCAATCTATTGCAACCTAGAAGAGCATATTTGCGAGCACACATACAACATGATTCTTAAAACTGATGCAAGGTGAATATCAATCCTGTTCTTTGGAGCGGACTTTGATGGATTCATGTTCATGGCATTATGTCAGGATGCTAAGTCCTCACAAGGTGAAGGTCGGGCGCCGGCTGCTGTCCAATGTCCAAGAGTTATCTGAGAGGAGACGAGGGGACAAGTTTCAGTGGGCTTTTTCATACTAATATACACGTGTACAGTCAGACAATCATTTACTTTGGTACAACATCCTCTCCTTAAATAGTGTTTTACAAATAACTTAGGAAACTGTTTGTATTAAGTTATCTCATAATTGTTTATTTTTGTTTTATTCAAGCCTATTATGCTTTTAACTCTTGAATAATATAACTTTTTTTCATAGTTCATAAACAGGCCAAATGATATATCAGAATTAGGTTTAAATGTAATTGTCAAGATATTTATATATCTGAAACCATATCATGCAGGGTCACCAATAAAGGTAAATAAACCGTATTTTGTCACTTGACCGATGTATTTATTGCGGACGTTTTATGATTGTTTGTTATATAGTGTTATTTTGGGGATACCTTGGATTCTGTCATGTATGCCATGAAGCACAGAGGGTACTAGCTGTACAACAAACTGAGTTGGCAATCTGATGGAAAAAAATCACCAGCATAAATAAGGTTGTCAGAAAGTGTGCAACGAGTAAGAAGAAACATGTATGGTATTTTCGGTTTCACAGCCACTTGAAGCAAATACAATCCCTAATACTTATTTTAATATTATAAAGCAATAAACATACTTCTGACAATGGATTTAACCAGAAAAAAAAGATTTTGCTGCAAACATTGTAAAAACTCCAACAACACATGCAGTAACATTGAATTATTCAGAACAGGAAAGAAAACATATGGTTACCTTGACACGAAGCAAAAGATGGCAAGCCCCTCAAATCAACAAAAATCAACAACAGACTCAAATGTAATTTTTCTCTTCAGAGTAATGTTATGTTTATTTAGCAGTAAATTCAATTTTATTCATGGTAATAAATATTACAGGTAACTTGTAAGGTTGAAACAATGTTCCATATTCAATAATGGCACATATCGCATATATATGTTATATGAAAAACACTGTTGAAAGATATGCTACAAAAGAGAGAATGCAATATACCCACCTCTTTTTTGTAAGGAGCTTCCAGCATGGCTTCTACGTCAAAATCTTCAGACATCTTCTGTTCTTAGTTCTGCAGATTGAAATGAATGATATTACGATGGAGCATGAAAATGTCAAGCTGATCATTTGTATACACTACAATACTGGACATTAGTAATTCAAGTCGGAATTTTCCCTTATTAAAAATGGTCCATTCACATGAAGGGAAGAAATCTATTTAATGTCAAGGGGAAACTTTAGAGCAGTTTGTCTCTGGCATGGCAGAATTTGTAAGGAAATGGTAATTTCAAACCATTAAAAGTAAATAATGTCCGCTTTTGGGTTAATGACCTTGTGTTTTCACTTGTTTTCCCTTCCAAACCTCCATTACAAAACTAGGTCAGAAACTCATGTTCAGGAAAGAACGAATTATTGGTTACTTGATAAGGGAAAAGAACAGAGGTGAATGACTGAACAGAACAACATGACATGAGTAGAAATAAAGCAAATTATCAAAACTAAAATCTATTTTTGAAAACAAAACAATTTCGAAAATTACATCTTTGTTGTTTATAACTTTAAAAGTGGCGTAACTATCAGCTACCCAGATATTGAAGTACAATAGAATCAAATCATGAAACACGAAATTAAAGTTATGATTTTGATGTAAATGCAGTAAAACTTGTGTTTGTAAATAGCGTCGTGAAAGTCATAAATAATAAAAACTACCAGACAATAGTCGATTGAAGCAGCAAATAATTACTTCCTCAAGACCATTGAAACGATGATGCAAATCAAACACAATGACATATGATTTTATTTAATAGACAACTCACACCGTGGCCTAGAATTATTTGGAAATATTGCAAAGTGTAAACGCTGTAGGTCCTTCCAATATCCTTTGAAGTCGAATTACGGTCGTATGCCACACGCAATGGCTTCCAATGGGGGTCACGTTTACAAATTCACGGCGTCCTGTTAGGGGAGGTAATTGTGTTCTGCCCGCAGTGCAGCATACCACAAAACAAGACGGCGTGTCTTTCGATTTGACCAAAGACGTAAATAGAATATAACATAAATAAAAACATTTGCTGTCTGTTTGCTAATCCATTTTCTCTGAATGTTGTGTATTACACGTTTGATGGAAATAAAATACTGTTTACATCATTTCAATGTAATAATGTATATTCGATAACCGCTTAAAAGAATAAGATCATTTTTTTTATTGATAAAGTAAATTATTTGTGTTTTCCTTTATTGAAAAAAACATTTCAAAAATAATATTTTTTGATCAGTTTTGAAGCCAACTATATAAACAATCTCAACCGTAGGTGAAAATATGTTGAATTGACAACGTTTATCAAATAGTAAATCAATATTAAAGCAATTATTCAAAGCTTTTCCAACCATTCTTCGTCTATTTCTAAGAATGCACAGCTCGGGACATTATATAACATGTATATAGGGTCCCTGGTATGCATCAATGTATGTCATAGATATCAGCGAATAATGCTTTTGTATCATTGACGTGAACATAACATAAACATATATAAACATAATAGATGCACTAAAATTCCACATATCTGTAAACGTCGTAAACCCTATTGCATGAATTTGCATCATTGTTAGAATAGACAATTTTGCCGTACTATTAAATGTATCTAAAAGTATTTTTTTAAATACCTCTCTGGGTGTGTTTGATAATTTCCTCTACATCTGGTACACAGGTTGGTCCTTATAAACAAGCTTTGCTCTCTATAGTCTACTAGGTCAGGTTATTGATAACACTAACTCAACATATCAGTCCTATTCAGTTTGTTCATCACATAGTGTCACATCAATGTGACACAAAGCTAATTACTAACTAATTAGTTAATATAATAAAGGTTCTCTTCGCCGCAACAGCTGCTATCTAGTTAACGAGGTATTATAATTGCCATGTTAGTGTAGTTGCATATATAGCCTGTCCGCCAGTCCTTGACTTGCTACTCTTTGCAAGGACTGGTTAGTTTTTGGTCAGGACTGGTAACTTTTCAATGTTTTTCTTTATTTTCCCCTTAGGAATTGACTAATTAATTTTCAGGACAGGCTAAGTTTCCAGTCTATTTGATACACTGATAAAGATGAAAGAAATCCCGGAAACAGTTATGTAAAGGGAAAGTCTCTTATTAAAAAATTTAAGAACTTTCAACTGGAGGGGTTTTTTTTGTTGAAAATATCGGTCAAGTATAGAGACAATGTGAAAGTTTTCGTAGTACAAATGTAAACGTCTAATTCTGTTTTCATTGTGATTAAGGAGAAACCATACCATCGAGCAAAATCTTGTTATCATCAATTCTTGCTTTGGTATTTTTTGTCACAAAGAGGACGATGAACCTCGTTTGAGAGCGCCATCATTATTATTGTAATCTTCTTTCAGTGGCATTTTAAAGGGACAGTAGCGCGTTTATAAGGAATATGAGGTGTTGTCAAGGAAATGGAAATAAACGGTTTCAATTGAAAGACAATGTATTTAAACTAAATGAAGCGGTAATGAATCTAATATATAATGTAAAGTTCAGCCATGCGATTCCTTTTTCGTACACAAAATGAACTAAAGGTGTTCACACAAAAATGGCAGCCAATGGACTCTCTAGATCTGTGAAACCTCATTATGTGTTCTCTGACTACGGATGATTAGTTTGAATATTGAGATTTTTGACGCTATCAAAATAATACATTTAGCATTAACGTACAACTATCAGTGAACAATTTAAGATTAAATTTTCAAAAAACGTGCTACTGTCCCTTTAAAAGTTAATTGTCAAGTAAAGACAATGTACCTTATGGATGACAACTTCTCTTTTCATTGCGACCTTTCGATACAAATTCTTGTATCGTTTTCAAGCATATTTAAATAAACATGAAATAGATTTCGTAATGTGGTCGCTAACTGGCCAATAAACTATTTGAAGGTGCATGCATGTTGGACTTACATAAATGCTTGAGCTTTCATCGCTTTTCAGTGTTTTTTCACTGATACATTGATAAAGGTCCTTACGTTCACATGACCTAGTTGCATCCAGTAAAATGAAGCATTACTCTATAACTTATACAGACATGCTTAACAAATCTTACGACAAAAATAACATAAGATAAAAATGTTAATTGTTTTACATTTATAGCACATGTTACAGTTCCATTGTTAAATATTGCTGAATAATTACCTTAAACCATTCAACAGGCCATGGTTTCGTAACTTAACTTTTGTATTCCAGTATGGTTTGTCTTAGACATAGAGGCTGATCCCCTTCAGCTGCCACGGACATACCCCTTGTTTTTTAAATTGAAACTTATTGTACAAGAATCTATTGAGGTGTGTTCTTTAAAGGGCCTCGCTAATAAAACACTGGAAGTTAAAAATTAGAAGTTGGAGACCCCCTTTAAAGGGGCAGTAGCACGTTTTTTGACTATTTTATATTTAAAAATTTTCACTGATAATTGTAAGTTAATGCTAAATGTATTATTTTTGCAGTGTAAAAAAACTCATTACACAAGCAAATCATCCATAGTCAGAGGACAAAGTATGAAGATTCACATAAAATGCAATGGCGGCCATTTTGTGTGAACACTTTTAATTCATTTTGTGTAAGAATAAACAATCGCATGGCTAAACTTTATGTTATATATCTGGATAATTACTGCTCCATTTAGTTTAAATACATTGTCTTTCAATTGGAACCATTTATTTTAATTTTCCTGACATTACCTTATATTTCCCCTCAAACGTGCTACTGCCCCTTTAACACGTCTCAGGAAAACATCTGTTAATCGGTCAGGAGTTTTTAGAATCGCTCTTTACAGATTTTCACTTATTCTGGACTAGCTTTTCACTCTTTCTGCAAGACAGAGTGGCATCTTTTTGGTTTCTGTGACCTAAGTTAAAGTAACAAGTTCACTAAATTGACGATGTCCAATCCCCATTGCCTGAGAGATCTGTAAAAGATCTGCTACCGAGAAGACAATAGGCATAGGCCGTTACCTTTAGGGCGTATTGATAATACATAAAACCCATTCGATATTGATTTGAGTCTGAGCAACAATTAAAGTTCTTTTCTATTTGCTCGTGGAGAAAAAGTTTTAAAAAAAACCCAGTTTGTAGAGTATTGCGCACAGGCTCGCTATCGCCAAATCGCCAAATGTACAATTCATCACGATAAGAACATCCCCGTTGGCCATGCCTATTTCAGACAGCATTTTGTAAACGCCATCCTTTCGTGGTTATATTTTGTTTACTCCAATGTATGACTTATCGAAAGGTACCTCAGTCCAGGGAAGTATAAGATCCCTGCCCAATCAATGAACATTCATCATTCATCGAACTTGATTCATTGTTTTGCATTATTATTAATTAAACTTGTCAACATTGTCAATTTAGTGCCATTTCGTTCACAAAATTCATTGGAAGGATTTGTCAAAATTGAATGTGCAAGATAAATCCTACAATTGGATTTACTATTTCTAAACAAGATTTGTTAGTTGTGAATTCTGGTAAGAAATGAATTGAAATATGAATGTAACTGTGTGATTCTGATTAATTTGTTACTCAAATCCCCTCAAACGGTGGTACAAGTGCATACAACGATACAATACATATAATAAAAGTACCGAGGGTACAGAAGCTCACCTTAAAATGAATAATGTGGTTAAATGGTTTAATTATACATGTAACCATCTTTTATATAATTGATTATGGCTGCCATCATGATTTTTTTATCTTTTAAAATACTAGTCTTCTTTTGGAAACCACTAGAGCTTGAACAAACATTAATACACGGATGATATAATCATGATAAGTTAACAAGCAGTAGGTTTTTGTATAACTTTTTTGTATATCTGTGGCTGAATTGGTGACCATCTTGTAATTTTTAATCTTCAAAATGCTACTTTTATGTGGGCATCCGTATTAATTTCATTATGATATCTTGATTGGTTTAGGTGTATCCATTTAAATGTTATTCATTACTTACAGGATGGTGGGCACTTACATTTGTTTTGTAGTGAATCATTAATATGATTTCAAGATTATTTCACTGATGGTTATGCTGCATGGGATATTGAGAATCCCAAAAGTACAGATTTTTCAAGGAAAATGAATGACTGATTGAGAGGAAAGTCATAAACACAGCAATGCATAAGACACGTTTATTTTTTTCACATAATATTTACATGTCAAGTGACCATGAGATGTCTTTCAATAAAGTATCAATTTATTTAACACTCATACAGTACTATAATGGTAAACATTTTTGCATTGTCAAATCAACAGAGAGATATGACAAATCAAATTTCCTTACTTTTCTTACTAAACCCTTTTCGATTTTCATCTGCATATTTATTCCACATCAACTTATCATGTAGATTGCTAAACACAAAGCTTATTGTAGACAAGTTTTGTGTAAGTTGTTATTCTTAGAAAGAACATATCACTGTCATGAGAATACAAGTCCATAACTTTTATTGCATACACATGGGCCATGGCCATATATAGCATAATCCTCTACCATATCAATTGGGTCAGGTTGATTATGCAACAGACTAGCAGCTGACACTGTGATGCTAGCAGCCTGCCTTGGGATGTATATTAGACAGCATAGTGGAATATCTGAACTCTGGTTGACCCCTTATGTGTGGTATTTAAAGGAATATAAGGGAGATACCATTGTTTAAAATTTAACATGTTTAATGTGATTGGTTTTTGCAGCTAGTTGCCATAAGGATTTTAAACAAATTAATCAATTATGTTTGTCTTTCATCTTAATTTTTTTTAGAAACACTTAAAAATATAGAACAACTTGCACGACAATCTTAAATATTCCATATTTAAGATAATATTATGATTAGTAAGTTCAAATTAGAGAATTTATATGGTGCCAGTGATCACTTGATGAAAGCTTAAAATCTAATAATAATGATGTGTCATCTGCAGCTGAAAAGTCAATATGGCTGCTTTTGCGGCCATCTTGGATTCTCAAAACTGAAACGTCTACCTTTCTGTGCGGAATCACTAAAGGTATAACATACTACAATATAAAAATGATATCTAGATTGGTTTAGGAGAAATAGTCTTAGTCATGAAATCTAATTGAAAATTCAATATGGCTGCCATGGCGGCCATATTGGATTCTCAAAACTTTAACGTCTACCTTTCTGTGAGGAATCACCATGGGTATAACATACTACAATTTCAGAATGATATCTGGATTCGTTTAGGAGGTGTAGTCTTTTTCGTGAAATCTAATTGAAAATTCAATATGGCTGCCATGGCGGCCATCTTTGATTCTCAAAACTGAAACGTCTACCTTTCTGTGAGGAATCACCATGGGTATAACATACTACAATTTCAGAATGATATCTGTATTCGTTTAGAAGGAGTAGTCTTTTTCATGAAATCTAATTGAAAATTTAATATGGCTGCCATAGCGGCCATCTTTGATTCTCAAAACTGTAACGTCTACCTTTCTGTGCGGAATCACCATGGGTATAACATACTACAATTTCAGAATGATATCTGGATTCGTTTAGGAGGAGTAGTCTTTTTCGTGAAATCTAATTGAAAATTTAATATGGCTGCCATGGCGGCCATATTGGATTCTCAAAACTTTAACGTCTACCTTTCTGTGTGGAATCACCATGGGTATAACATACTACAATTTCAGAATGATATCTGTATTCGTTTAGAAGGAGTAGTCTTTTTCATGAAATCTAATTGAAAATTTAATATGGCTGCCATAGCGGCCATCTTGGATTCTAAAAACTAAAACGTCTACCTTTCTGTGAGGAATCACCATGGGTATAACATACTACAATTTCAGAATGATATCTGGATTCGTTTAGGAGGTGTAGTCTTTTTCGTGAAATCTAATTGAAAATTCAATATGGCTGCCATGGCGGCCATCTTTGATTCTCAAAACTGAAACGTCTACCTTTCTGTGAGGAATCACCATGGGTATAACATACTACAATTTCAGAATGATATCTGTATTCGTTTAGAAGGAGTAGTCTTTTTCATGAAATCTAATTGAAAATTTAATATGGCTGCCATAGCGGCCATCTTGGATTCTAAAAACTGAAACGTCTACCTTTCTGTGAGGAATCACCATGGGTATAACATACTACAATTTCAGAATGATATCTGGATTCGTTTAGGAGGAGTAGTCTTTTTCGTGAAATCTAATTGAAAATTTAATATGGCTGCCATGGCGGCCATCTTGGATTCTCAAAACTGAAACGTCTACCTTTCTGTAAGGAATCACCATGGGTATAACATACTACAATTTCAGAATGATATCTGGATTCGTTTAGGAGGAGTAGTCTTTTTCGTGAAATCTAATTGAAAATTCAATATGGCTGCCATGGCGGCCATCTTGGATTCTCAAAACTGAAACGTCTACCTTTCTGTGAGGAATCACCATGGGTATAACATACTACAATTTCAGAATGATATCTGGATTCGTTTAGGAGGAGTAGTCTTTTTCGTGAAATCTAATTGAAAATTCAATATGGCTGCCATGGCGGCCATCTTGGATTCTCAAAACTGAAACGTCTACCTTTCTGTGAGGAATCACCATGGGTATAACATACTACAATTCCAGAATGATATCTGGATTCGTTTAGGAGGAGTAGTCTTTTTCCTGAAAGTTTACGGACGGACGGACGGACGGACGGACGACGGACGAAGCGCCATGACATAAGCTCACATTTACTTTGTAAAGGTGAGCTAAAAAGCCCTCAATGTTTTCAACCATAGAATTTAAAACAAAATAAGAGATGCACATCTTTAGCTTCATTTAAGTTCCAACATCCATTAAAATGTAGAAAATCAAAAATACCCAAAACATAATATAAGGTGCACACCTTAAGGATACCCATAAAGCATGTTTGGAAGAATAGCACAGTCTATCCAGTACTTTTTGAGAAGTGGATAAACATCATCCCTTATCATACCAATATGAGCTTTCACCTGCCTCAAAATTCACCTAAGTTCAACATGTCAGAAATTTGAAAAAAATTCAAAAATTGAAAAACAAAATATGAGGTGCACACCCTTAGGATAATAATAATAATAATAACTAGGACTGCCGCGGCAGTACTTAGGTCTTCAAGATTCCTGTTTGACCTTCACATACTGTTTGACCTTCACATGCATGTTTGACCTTCACATGCATGTTTGTTAAAGAGGTTTAAACCATACGGACCAAAACATCACTTTTTAAGTTGCAAACTTTGACCCTTCCTCGTGACCGGAAATGACTGTTCGCGAGCGATTTTATTGTTTTATCTTGAAGACCTTGCTAATGTCTAAGTCTCATGCAACAATCATTAAGTTCTATGGTCTGGTTTTTTAGATATCTGCCCTTGAAGTTGGCAATTTTGAGATTTTGGTAAACTTTGAAAGGTCACAACACAAAAAGTATTAAGGTTAGGTCTTTCAAATCTATAAATTCAAATCTACAATACCTCAGCTACATTCAGTATGAATTTCAGCTCTCAAGTGCAAGTATCTTCAGAGGAGAAGATTGTCAAAGGTGGGTGGGGTCGGAAACGGTCGAAAATGCACTAAAAGCAAGATGGCGGCCAAACCACGTGACCAACGAATTGGTGCTGATTTCCTTTTCTTCATTATTTTTCATTGCGCTTCTTTTAAAAAAAAATTTAAGTCTGTAAGTGCATTTTGAAAAAAAAATCAATGTTAAATTTTCGATTTTGGATTCGACCTGGACCCTTAATGAATGAACCGATTTTGCTCAAAAGCTTCGCATGTCGATTCCAGGGTAAGGGGTATCTGCATGTCAAGTTTGGGCGAATTTGGAGCAGCCGTTTGGACTGTAGCTCAGTCACAAAAAAAGTACAAATAATAACTAGGACTGCCGCGGCAGTACTTAGGTCTTCAAGATTCCTGTTTGACCTTGACATACTGTTTGACCTTCACATGCATGTTTGACCTTCACATGCATGTTTGTTAAAGAGGCTTAAACCATACTGACCAAAACATGACTTTTTAAAATGCAAAGTTTGACCCTTCCTCCTGACCGGAAGTGACTGTTCGCGAGCGATTTTATTCTTTTAACTTAAAGACCTTGCTGATGTCTAACTCTCATGCAAAAATCATTAAGTTCTAAGGTCTGGTTTTTGAGTTATCTGCCCTTGAAGTTGGTGATTTTGAGATTTTGGTCAACTTTGAAAGGTCACAGCACAAAAAGTATTAAGGTTAGGTCTTACAACTTTATGAATTCAAGAAAACAATACTTCAGCTACATTCAGTATGAATTTCAGCTCTCTAGTGCAAGTATCTTCAGAGGAGAAGATTGTCAAAGGTGGGTGGGGTCGGAAACGATGAAAATTGCACTAAAAGCAAAATGGCGGCCAAAGCACGTGACCTACGAATTTGTCCTGATTTCCTTTTTTTCATTATTTTTCATTGCGCTTCTTTTAAAAAAAAAATTAAGTCTCTAAGTGCATTTTGAAAAAAAAATCAATGTTAAATTTTCGATTTTGGATTCGACCTGGACCCTTAATGAATGAACCGATTTTGCCCAAAAGCTTCGCACGTCGATTCCAGGTTAAGAGGTATCTCCATGTCAAGTTTGGGCGAAATTGGAGCAGCCGTTTGGTCAGAATCGTTTCAACAAAAAAAGTACAAATAATAATAATAATAACTAGGATTGACGCGTCAATACTTAGGTCTTCAAGATTCCTCTTTGACCTTCACATGCTGTTTGACCTTCACATGACTTTTTGTCTAAGAGGGCTTGTTTATCCACATACAAAGATGTATGTCGTGTTTTGATAACTCAAATAGTAATGGAGAAATGAATTTTGGAACTTTATTGAAAACACTGAAATTTGAAGATTTTTAGACCCCTACTCCATGTTGGTCCTTCTAGCTCCTTAACTATCAACATTTTTATGATAAAATGTAACATAGCAAAAGTTGTGCCTGATATAGCGCATGTAAAACTACAATCAATTTAAAGATATGTTTCTGTGTAAAGTAACTGTGGAACTTTGAAATGTGCCAAAAATGAGGATTTTCAAAAATCAGCAATATTCAAGGACAGGTCATGGACAGAAAAAAAATTATCACGACTTGTTCATATTTTTTACTTGTTACTCAATGCATCTGCTTCACAAAACATCAACTATAAAATTTCTATCTGTAGCAGTTTTGAAACTAAAATTCTCAAAGTAAAATAACCCTCGAAAAATGTTAAAATCGCCGAAAAATGTAAAAAGTCTCTTCATGTCCACATATTTCCTTTAATATCAACTTTTATATGATCATGATCTGTAGTGAATTTGTTCAACTATCATTGTAGAACAGAATGCATCAAACAGATTTCTTATTTGACATTTCCTTACAGAGTAACCTCCCTTTGAAAGTAACACGAAATATGACCCTTCAAAAAAATGTTGAATTTCAAGGACAGATAACTCAAGTCACAGGTCGAAATTTAAAATTTCGCCCAGAAATTTTCCTTACACACTCATTTAGCTTTCTAAAGAGCTATCACACTCGTCTGTAAGTATTGCCGTTTGTGAGGAGAAGATTTTTAAAGACGCGTACCGTCAGAACCGTGAAATTTCACAAAATTTTCAGTTTTTCGAAAATAGCAAAAAATCTACTTATACGGCCGAACACCGCTATGGGCTTCATCGATAGGGAATGTTGTTGTCCACATTTTGGTGAAAGTTTTATGAGATTATCTCCCATAGTAACCGATAAATTGAGGTTTGAAGTTTTGAATTTAAGGGGAGATAACTCAAAAACAAAATCGAAATTCGAAAATCTGGCTCCACACAAATCTAAGTTAGGGGACCCTCTACAACCCCTGAAATTTTCATGCAAATCCTATCACTAATAAGGTCAGAAATGGTGGAACAAAAAAACGTCCAAATAATAATAATAACTAGGATTGACGCGTCAATACTTAGGTCTTCAAGATTCCTCTTTGACCTTCACACAGTGTTTGACCTTCACATGACTTTTTGTCTAAGAGGTAAACAGTAACTAATACATTATCAAAATGATCAAATTCCACTTGATATTCAGTGTTAAAGACTTCTCAGAAAAATTCATCATGGTGGCCAATGTCAGCTATGACATCATTCTTCAGAGAATAATATTCCTAGAAGCAGAAAAAAAATTTGGTTGAATTATCTCTCACCGTTTTCGAGATACATGTGATTTAACGTTGTAATGTAAAGAAAACACTGAAATTTGAAGATTTGTTTACCCCTACTCCATGTTGGCCCTTCTATCTCCTTAATTATCAACATTTTTATGATAAAGTACAACATAGCAAAAGTTGTGCTTGGAATGGCGTATGTGAAAATACAATCAATTAAAAGATATCTTTATTAATAAAGAAACTGTGGAACCTTGAAATGTGCTAAAAATGAGGATTTTCCAAAAATTGCAATATTCAAGGACCGGTCATTGACAGAAATTTGTTTATCATCACTTGTTGATATTTTTTTCCGTCTACTCATTACATCTGCTTCACAAAACATCAATGATAAAATTTCTATCTGTAACAGTTTTGAAACTAAAATTCTCAAAGTAAAATAACCCTTGAAAAATGTTAAAATCGCCGAAAATTTTAAAAAATCTATTTATGTCCACATATTTCCTTTAATATCAACTTTTATATGATAATGATCTGTAGTGAATTTCTTCAACTATCATCGTAGAACAGAATGCATCAAACCGATTTCTTATTTGACATTTCCTTACAGAGTAACCTCCCTTTGAAAGTAACACGAAAAATGACCCTTCAAAAAATTGTCGAATTTCAAGGGCAGATAACTCAAGTCACAGGTCGAAATTTAAAATTTCGCCCAAAAAACTTTTTTACACACTCATTAAGCTTTCCAACGAGCTATCACACTAGTCTGTAGGTATTGCCGTTTGTGAGGAGAAGATTTTCAAAGACGCGTACCGTCAGAACCGCGAAATTTCACAAAAAAATCAGTTTTTCGAAAATAGAAAAAAAACTATTTATACGGCCGAAAACTGCTATGTGCTTAATCGATAGAGAATGTTGTTGCCCACATTTTGGTGAAAGTTTTATGAAATTATCTCACTTAGTTATTGAGACATTGAGGGTTGAAATTTCGACTTTAAGGGGAGATAACTCGAAAACGAAATCGAAATTCAAAATTCTAGCTCGCCACAAATCTAAGTTAGGGGACCCTCTACAACCCCTGAAATTTTCATGCAAATCGTATCACTAATGAGGTCAGAAATGGTGGAACAAAAAAACGTCCAAATAATAATAATAATAATAATCCGGACGATAACAATAGGTCTTCTAGACTTTGTCTTGAAGACCTAATAATCCGGACGATAACAATAGGTCTTCAGACTTTCGTCTTGAAGACCTAACTAGGATTGACGCGTCAATACTTAGGTCTTCAAGATTCCTCTTTGACCTTCACATACTGTTTGACCTTCACATGACTTTTTGTCTAAGAGGGCTTGTTTATCCACATACAAAGATGTATGTCGTGTTTTGATAACTCAAATAGTAATGGAGAAATGAATTTTGGAACTTTATTGAAAACACTGAAATTTGAAGATTTGTAGACCCCTACTCCATGTTGGTCCTTCTGTCTCCTTAACTATCAACATTTTTATGATAAAGTACAACATAGCAAAAGTTGTGCTTGGAATGGCGTATGTGAAAATACAATCAATTAAAAGATATCTTTCTTAATAAAGAAACTGTGGAACCTTGAAATGTGGTAAAAATGAGGATTTTCCCAAAATCGCAATATTCAAGGACCGGTCATGGACAGAACATTTTTTATCATCACTTGTTTATATTTTTTTCTGTCTACTCATTACATCTGCTTTACAAAACATCAATGATAAAATGTGTATCTGTAACAGTTTTGAAACTAAAATTCTCCAAGCAAAATAACCCTTGAAAAATGTCAAAATCGCCGAAAAATGTAAAAAATCTCTTTATGTCCACATATATCCTTTAATATCAACTTTTATATAATAATGAACTGAAGTGAACTTGTTCAACTATCTTTGTAGAACAGAATGCATTAAACAGATCTTATTTTTGACATTTCCTTACAGAGTAATGTCCCTTTGAACGTAACACGAAAAATGACCCTTAAAAAAAAAGTCGAATTTCAAGGGCAGATAACGAGAGTCACAGGTCGAAATTTTATATTTCGCCAAAAAAACTTTTTTACACACTCATTAAGCTTTCTAACGAGCTATCACACTA
The DNA here is from genome assembly GCA_916613615.1 of Steromphala cineraria. Lineage (NCBI taxonomy): Eukaryota > Metazoa > Mollusca > Gastropoda > Trochida > Trochidae > Steromphala > Steromphala cineraria. Next base: position 14,164,708 of record OU744730.1, read on the forward strand.
GTCTGTAAGTATTGCCGTTTGTGAGGAGAAGATTTTTAAAGACGCGTACCGTCAGAACCGTGAAATTTCACAAAATTGTCAGTTTTTCGAAAATAGCAAAAAATCTATTTATACGGCCGAAAACGGCATAGGGTGCTTTCGATGGGGAATAATGTTGCCCACATTTTGGTGAAAGTTTTAAGAAATTATCTCCCATAGTTACCGAGAAATCGAGGTTTGAAATTTTTCCTTTAAGGGGAGATAACTCAAACACAAAATCGAAAATCGAAAATCTGGCTCGCCACAAATCTAAGTTAGGGGACCCTCTACAACCCCTGAAATTTTCATGCAAATCGTATCACTAATAAGGTCAGAAATGGTGGAACAAAAAAACGTCCAAATAATAATAATAATAATAATAATAACTAGGATTGACGCGTCAATACTTAGGTCTTCAAGATTCCTCTTTGACCTTCACAAAGTGTTTGACCTTCACATGACTTTTTGTCTAAGAGGTAAACAGTAGCTAATAAATTATCAAAATGACCAAATTCCACTTGATATTCAGTGTTAAAGACTTCTCAGAAATATTCATCATGGTGGCCAATGTCAGCTATGACATCATTCTTCAGAGAATATTATTCCTAGTAGCAGAAAAAAAATTTGGTTAAATTATCTCTCACCGTTTTCGAGATACATGTGATTTAACGTTGTAATGCAAAGAAAACACTGAAATTTGAAGATTTGTTTACCCATACTCCATGTTGGTCCTTCTATCTCCTTAACTATCAACATTTTTATGATAAAGTACAAAATAGCAAAAGTTGTGCTTGGAATAGCGCATGTGAAAATACAATCAATTTAAAGATATCTTTCTTAATAAAGAAACTGTGGAACTTTGAAATGTGCCAAAAATGAGGATTTTCCAGAAATCGCAATATTCAAGGACAGGTCATGGACAGAATTTTTTTTATCATGAGTTGTTTATATTTTTTACTGTCTACTTATTACATCTGCTTCACAAAACATCAACGATAAAATTTCTATCTGTAACAGTTTTGGAACTAAAATTCTCAAAGTAAAATAACCCTCGAAAAATGTTAAAATCTTCGAAAAATGTAAAGAATCTCTTTATGTCCACATATTTCCTTTAATATCAACTTTTATATGATATTGACCTGTAGTGAATTTGTTCAACTATCATTCTAGAACAGAATGCAACTAACAGATTTCATATTTGACATTTCCTTACAGAGAAATGTCCCTTTGAACGTAACATGAAAAATGACCCTTAAAAAAATGTCGAACTTCAAGGGCAGATAACTCGAGTCACAGGTCGAAATTAAAAAATCGCTATGATAAATTTTTCACACACTCATTCAGCTTTCGAACGAGCTATCACACTAGTCTGTAGGTATTGCCGTTTGTGAGAAGAAGATTTTCAAAGACACTCACCGTCAAAACCGCGAATTTCAGAAAAATTTCAGTTTTTCGAAAATAGCCAAAAATCTATTATTACGGCCGAAAACCGCTATGGGCTACATCGATGGGAAATGTTGTTGTCCTCATTTTGGTGAAAGTTTTATGAAATTATCTTCCATAGTTACCGAGAAATCATGGTTTGAAGTTTTTTCCTTAAAGGGGAGATAACTCGAAAATTAAATCGAAATTCAAAAATCGGGCTCAACACAAAACGAGTTCAGGACAGGGGCTACCATCCCTTTAAATTTCATGAAATTCGTTTGAACCGCTTCTTCAGAATATCTGCCACAAAAAACGTGCAAATAATAAAAATAATAATAAAAACACGGATAATAACAATAGGTCTTCAGACGTAGTCTTGAAGACCTAACTAGGATTGACGCGTCAATACTTAGGTCTTCAGATTCCTCTTTGACCTTCACATACTGTTTGACCTTCACATGACTTTTTGTCTAAGAGGTAAACAGTAGCTAATACATTATCAAAATGACCAAATTCCACTTGATATTCAGTGTTAAAGACTTTTCAGAAAAATTCATCATGGTGGCCAATGTCAGCTATGACATCATTCTTCAGAGAATATTATTCCTAGTAGCAGAAAAAAATTTGGTTAAATTATCTCCCACCGTTTTCGAGATACATGTGATTTAACGTTGTAATGTAAAGAAAACACTGAAATTTGAAGATTTTTTTACCCCTACTCCATGTTGGTCCTTCTATCTCCTTAACTATCAACATTTTTATGACAAAGTACAACATAGCAAAAGTTGTGCTTGGAATGGCGCATGTGAAAATACAATCAAATTAATGATAACGTTCTTAATAAAGAAACTGTGGAGCTTTGAAATGTGCTAAAAATGAGGATTTTCCAAAAATCGCAATATTCTAGGACCGGTCATGGAGCGAAAAAAATTTATCATGACTTGTTGATATTTTTTTCTGTTTACTCATTACATCTGCTTCACAAAACATCAATGATAAAATTTCCATCTGTAACAGTTTTGAAACTAAAATTCTCAAAGTAAAATAACCCTCCAAAGATGTTAAAATCGATGAAAAATGTAAAAAATCTCTTTATGTCCACATATTTCCTTTAAAATCAACTTTTATATAATAATAATCTGTAGTGAATTTGTTTAACAATCATTGTAGAACAGAATGCATCAAACAGATTTCTTATTTGACATTTTCTTACAGAGTAATGTCCCTTTGAATGTAACATGGAAAATGATGCTTTTATAAAATGTCCTTTTTCAAGGGCAGATAACTCACGTTGTAGATCAAAATTCCAAAAAACGGCTCGATACTTTCTTGGCAGTTCTTTTAGCTTTCATTTGAGCTATCAAACACTGCTGTATGTCTTGCCGTTATTGAGAAGAAGATTTTCAAAGACGAGTACTGTCAAAATCGCGAAATTGCGCCAAAATTTCAGTTTTTTGAAAATAGCCAAAAATCTATTATTACGGCCGAAAACGGCTATGTGTTCATTTGATGGGGAATGTTGATGCCCATATTTTGGTGAAAGTTTTGTGCGATTATCTTTCTTAGTTTTCGAGAAATTGAGGTATGAAGTTTTAACTTCAAAGGGAGATAACTCAAGAACAAATTGAAATTCGAAATTGAAAAGCTTCGCAGAGCCAGTTCAGGTGATACTCTATCAGTCCTGAAAGTTTCATGAAAATACATTCATTGGTAAGCTCAGAATCACTGTCACAAAATCGTACAAATAATAATAATAATAACTAGGATTGACGCGTCAATACTTAGGTCTTCAAGATTCCTCTTTGACCTTCACACAGTGTTTGACCTTCACATGACGTTTTGTCTAAGAGGTAAACAGTAACTAATACATTATCAAAATGATCAAATTCCACTTGATATTCAGTGTTAAAGACTTTTCAGAAAAATTCATCATGGTGGCCAATGTCAGCTATGACATCATTCTTCAGAGAATATTATTCCTAGAAGCAGAAATTTTTGTTGTTGAATTATCTGTCACCGTTTTCAAGATACATGTGATTTAACGCTGTAAAGTAAAGTTGACTGTTTCAGACCCCTGTATAATGTAATGAAACCTAACACTGATAACTCAAAAAGTTTAACTAAAAGATGCAAACATAATACATGCTACAATATACCAGAGTAGGTCAAAAATGCGTAGTCTAGCAATCTAGCAACGGGGAGTTGGAAATGGCCCTTTGTAGCGTCAATCTCTCAAATGAAAGATATGGCCAAGACATATTCCAAGACCAAATTCATGTACATGCACGTACACGTACATGAAAGGTGTCCAAGTCAGATCAGAAGAGAGGCAGGAGGTCTAGCAATAAAGACCAGACCAGACCGACCCGACCGACCGACTAATTTAATCATAGAGGGTAGAGTCCTGATTTTGACTTATACATGGTAGCAGATTCCACTCAGCTGGGTGTGAACGTATTGATTGAATTAACTCTGTTTTAAAAAGCCCTATCACCTCTGTGGAACTTTAAAATATACCTTTCCCTCCAGCTCAATGTTTTTAACTTTGTGAAATTGTTGTTTTCTTGCAAACTATGCGATATGTCATGAAAATTAGACTTTTCTCACTTTTTTTTTTCAAGGGCAGATTGCTCTCGTTCTAGATCAAAATTCAAAAAAACGGCTCGATACTTTCTTGGCAGTTCTTTTAGCTTTCATTTGAGCTATCAAACACTGCTGTATGTCTTGCCGTTCTTGAGAAGAAGATTTTCAAAGACGAGTACTGTTAAAATCGCGAAATTGCACCAAAATTTCTGTTTTTTGAAAATAGCCAAAAATCTATTATTACGGCCGAAAACGGCAATGTGTTCATTTGATGGGGAATGTTGATGCCCACATTTTGGTGAAAGTTTTGTGCGCTTATCTTTCTTAGTTTTCGAGAGATTGAGGTATGAAGTTTCAACTTCAAAGGGAGATAACTCAAGCACAAATCGACATTTGAAATTCAAAAGCTTCGCAGAGCCAGTTCAGGTGATACTCTATCAGTCCTGAAAGTTTCATGAAAATCCATTCATTGGTTAGCTCAGAATCACTGTCACAAAATCGTACAAATAATAATAATAATAATAATAATAAAAATCCGGATAAGAACAATAGGTCTTTGACTTTCGTCTGAAGACCTAACTAGGACTGCCGCGGCAGTACTTAGGTCTTCAAGATTCCTCTTTGACCTTCACATACTGTTTGACCTTCACATGCATGCTTGACCTTCAAATGCATGTTTGTTAAAGAGGTTTAAACCATAGAGACCAAAACATGACTTTTTAAAATGCAAAGTTTGACCCTTCCTCAGGACCGGAAATGACTGTTCGCGATCGATTTTATTCTTTTATCTTAAAGACCTTGCCAATGTCTAACTCTCATGCAAAAATCATTGAATTCTAAGGTCCGGTTTTTGAGAAATCTGCCCTTGAAGTTGGCGATTTTTCGATTTTGGTCATTTTTGAAAGGTCACAGCACAAAAAGTATTCAGGTTAGGTCTTACAACTTTATGAATTCAAGAAAACAATACCTCAGCTACATTCAATATGAATTTCAGCTCTCTAGTGCAAGTATCTTCAGAGGAGAAGATTGTCAAAGGTGGATGGGGTCGGAAATGATGAAAATTGCACTAAAAGCAAGATGGCGGCCGAACCACGTGACCTACGAAATTGCCATGATTTCCTTTTTTTCATTATTTTTCATTGCGCTTCTTTTAAAAAAAAAATTAAGTCTCTAAGTACATTTTGAAAAAAAAATCAATGTTAAATTTTCGATTTTGGATTCGACCTGGACCCTTAATGAATGAACCGATTTTGCCCAAAAGCTTCGCACGTCGATTCCAGGTTAAGAGGTATCTGCATGTCAAGTTTGGGCGAAATTGGAGCAGCCGTTTGGTCAGAATCGTTTCAACAAAAAAAGTACAAATAATAATAATAATAACTAGGACTGCCGCGGCAGTACTTAGGTCTTCAAGATTCCTGTTTGACCTTCACATACTGTTTGACCTTCACATGCATGTTTGACCTTCACATGCATGTTTGTTAAAGAGGTTTAAACCATACAGACCAAAACATGACTTTTTTAAATGCAAAGTTTGACCCTTCCTCCTGACCGGAAGTGACTGTTCGCGAGCGATTTTATTCGTTTAACTTAAAGACCTTGCTGATGTCTAACTCTCATGCAAAAATCATTAAGTTCTAAGGTCTGGTTTTTGAGTTATCTGCCCTTGAAGTTGGCGATTTTGCGATTTTGGTCAAATTTGAAAGGTCACAGCACAAAAAGTATTAAGGTTAGGTCTTACAACTTTATGAATTGAAATCTACAATACCTCAGCTACATTACGTATGAATTTCAGCTCTCTAGTGCAAGTATCTTCAGAGGAGAAGATTGTCAAAGGTGGGTGGGGTCGGAAACGATGAAAATTGTACTAAAAGCAAGATGGCGGCCGAACCACGTGACCTACGAATTTGCCATGATTTACTTTTTTTCATTATTTTTCATTGCGCTTCTTATAAAAAAAAAATTAAGTCTCTAAGTGCATTTTGAAAAAAAAATCAATGTTAAATTTTCGATTTTGGATTCGAACTGGACCCTTAATGAATGAACCGATTTTGCCCAAAAGCTTCGCACGTCGATTCCAGGTTAAGAGGTATCTGCATGTCAAGTTTGGGCGAATTTGGAGCAGCCGTTTGGTCAGAATCGTTTCAACAAAAAAAGTACAAATAATAATAATAATAATAATAATAATAATAATAAACTTGAAGAAATCGGATAAAAACAATAGGTCTTCACGACTTTGTCTTGAAGACCTAATAATAATAATAATAATAATAAACTTGAAGAAATCGGATAAAAACAATAGGTCTTCACGACTTTGTCTTGAAGACCTAACTAGGATTGACGCGTCAATACTTAGGTCTTCAAGATTCCTCTTTGACCTTCACACAGTGTTTGACCTTCACATGACTTTTTGTCTAAGAGGTCTTGTTTATCCACACACACAGATGTATGTTTTGTTTCGATAACTTAAATAGTAATGGAAAAATGAATTTTGGAGCTTTATTGAAAACACTGAAATTTGAAGATTTTTAGACCCCTACTCCATGTTGGTCCTTCTAGCTCCTTAACTATCAACATTTTTATGATAAAGTACAACATAACACAAGTTGAGCTTAGAATAGCGCATGTGAAGATACGATCAATTTAAAGATATCTTTCTTACTAAAGAAACTGTGGAACTTTGAAATGTGCTAAAAATTAGGATTTTCCGAAAATCGCGATATTCAAGGACAGGTCATGGACAGAAAAAAATTTATTATGACTTGTTGATATTGTTTATCTGTCTAATTATTACATCTGCTTCACAAAACATCAATGATAAAATTTCTATCTGTAACAGTTTTGAAGATAAAATTCTCAAAGTAAAATAACCCTCGAAAAATGTTAAAATCGCCGAAAAATGCAAAAAGTCTCTTTATGTCCACATATTTCCTTTAATATCAACTTTTACATAATAATAATCTGTAGTGAATTTGTTCAACAATCATTGTAGAACAGAATGCATCAAACACATTTCTTATTTGACATTCCCTTACAGATTAATGTCCCTTTGAACGTATCATGAAATATGTTGCTTTAAAAAAAATTCCATTTTCAAGGGGAGATAAGTCACGTTCTAGATCAAAATTCAAAAAATCAGCTCGACAGCCCTCTTGGCAATTCTTTCAGCTTTCATTTAAGCTATCAAACACTGCTCTATGTCTTGTCGTTAATGAGGAGATAGTTTTCAAAGACGAACACTGTCAACATCGCGAAATTGCGCCAAAATTTCAGTTTTTTGAAAATAGCCAAAAATCTATTATTACGGCCGAAAACAGCTATGTGCTTATATGATGGGGAATGTTGATGCCCACATTTTGGTGAAAGTTTTATGCGATTATCTTTCTTAGTTTTCGAGAAATTGAGGTATGAAGTTTCAACTTCAAAGGGAGATAACTCTAGCACAAATTGAAATTCGAAATTCAAAAGCTTCGCAGAGCCAGTTCTCGTGATACTCTATCAGTCCTGAAAGTTTCATGAAAATCGTTTGATTGGTTAGGTCAGAATCGCACTAACAAAAATCGGTACAAATAATAAGAATAAAAATCCGGATAAGAACAATAGGTCTTCCAGACGTAGTCTTGAAGACCTAACTAGGATTGACGCGTCAATACTTAGGTCTTCAAGATTCCTCTTTGACCTTCACACAGTGTTTGACCTTCACATGACTTTTTGTCTAAGAGGTCTTGTTTATCCACATACACAGATGTATGTTTTGTTTTGATAACTCAAATAGTAATGGAGAAATGAATTTTGGAGCTTTATTGAAAACACTGAAATTTGAAGATTTTTAGACCCCTACTCCATGTTGGTCCTTCTAGCTCCTTAACTATCAACATTTTTATGATAAAGTACAACATAACAAAAGTTGAGCTTAGAATAGCGCATGTGAGGATACGATCAATTTAAAGATATCTTTCTTAATAAAGAAACTGTGGAACTTTGAAATGTGCTAAAAATGAGGATTTTCCCAAAATCGCGATATTCAAGGACAGGTCATGGACAGAAAAAAAATTATTATGACTTGTTGATATTGTTTATCTGTCTAATTATTACATCTGCTTCACAAAACATCAATGATAAAATTTCTATCTGTAACAGTTTTGAAGATAAAATTCTCAAAGTAAAATAACCCTCGAAAAATGTTAAAATCGCTGAAAAATGCAAAAAGTCTCTTTATGTCCACATATTTCCTTTAATATCAACTTTTACATAATAATAATCTGTAGTGAATTTGTTTAACAATCATTGTAGAACAGAATGCATCAAACAGATTTCTTATTTGACATTCCCTTACAGATTAATGTCCCTTTGAACGTATCATGAAAAATGTTGCTTTAAAACAAATTCCATTTTCAAGGGGAGATAAGTCACGTTCTAGATCAAAATTCAAAAAATCAGCTCGACAGCCCTCTTGGCAATTCTTTCAGCTTTCATTTAAGCTATAAAACACTGCTCTATGTCTTGTCGTTAATGAGGAGATAGTTTTCAAAGACGAACACTGTCAACATCGCGAAATTGCGCCAAAATTTCAGTTTTTTGAAAATAGCCAAAAATCTATTATTACGGCCGAAAACAGCTATGTGCTTATATGATGGGGAATGTTGATGCCCACATTTTGGTGAAAGTTTTATGCGATTATCTTTCTTAGTTTTCGAGAAATTGAGGTATGAAGTTTCAAATTCAAAGGGAGATAACTCTAGCACAAATTGAAATTCGAAATTCAAAAGCTTCGCAGAGCCAGTTCTCGTGATACTCTATCAGTTCTGAAAGTTTCATGAAAATCGATCGATTGGTTAGGTCAGAATCGCACTAACAAAAATCGGTACAAATAATAAGAATAAAAATCCGGATAAGAACAATAGGTCTTCCAGACGTAGTCTTGAAGACCTAACTAGGATTGACGCGTCAATACTTAGGTCTTCAAGATTCCTCTTTGAACTTCACATACTGTTTGACTTTCACATGACTTTTTGTCTAAGAGGTAAACAGTAGCTAATACATTATCAAAATGACCAAATTCCACTTGACATTCAGTGTTAAAGACTTTTCAGAAAAATTCATCATGGTGGCCAATGTCAGCTATGACACCATTCTTCAGAGAATATTATTCCTAGTAGCAGAAAAAAATTTGGTTAAATTATCTCTCACCGTTTTCGAGATACATGTGATTTAACGTTGTAAAGTAAAGAAAACACTGAAATTTGAAGATTGTTTTACCCCTACTCCATGTTGGTCCTTCTATCTCCTTAACTATCAAAATTTTTATGATAGAGTACAACATAGCTAAAGTTGTGCTTGGAATGGCGCATGTGAAAATACAATCAATTTAATGATAACTTTCTTAATAAAGAAACTGTGGAACTGTGAAATGTGCTAAAAATGAGGATTTTCCAAAAATCGCAATATTCAAGGACCGGTCATGGACCGAAAAAAATTGTTCATGACTTGTTGATATTTTTTTCTGTCTACTCATTACATCTGCTTCACAAAACATCAATGATAAAATTTCTATCTGTAACAATTTTGAAACGAAAATTCTCAAAGTAAAATAACCCTCGATAAATGTTAAAGTCGCCGAAAAATGTAAAAAATCTCTTTATGTCCACATATTTCCTTTAATATCAAATTTTATATAATAATAATCTGTAGTGAATCTGTTCAACAATCATTGTGGAACAGAATGCATCAAACAGATTTCTTATTTGACATTCCCTTACAGAGTAATGTCCCTTTGAACGTAACATGAAAAATGATGCTTTTAAAAAATGTCCATTTTCAAGGGCAGATAACTCGCGTTCTAGATCAAAATTCAAAAAAACGGCTCGCTACTTTCTTGGCAGTTCTTTTAGCTTTTATTTAAGCTATCAAACTCTGTTCTATGTCTTGTCGTTAATGAGGAGATAGTTTTCAAAGACGAGCACTGTCAACATCGCGAAATTGCGCCAAAATTTCAGTTTTTGGAAAATAGCCAAAAATCTATTATTACGGCCGAAAACGGCTATGTGTTTATTCGATGGGGAATGTTGATGCCCACATTTTGGTGAAAGTTTTGTGCGGTTATCTTTCTTAGTTTTCGAGAAATGGAGGTATGAAGTTTCAACTTCAAAGGGAGATAACTCAAGCACAAATCGAAATTCGATTTTCAAAAGCTTCGCACGTCGATTCCAGGGTACGGGCTATCTGCATGCCAAGTTTTGTCAAATTTGGAGCAGCCGTTTGAGCTGTAGCGTCCTCACAAAAAAAGTACAAATAATAATAATAAAAAAAACTTGAAGAAAACGGATAAAAACAATAGGTCTTCCAGACTTTGTCTTGAAGACCTAACTAGGATTGACGCGTCAATACTTAGGTCTTCAAGATTCCTATTTGACCTTCACACAGTGTTTGACCTTCACATGACTTTTTGTCTAAGAGGTCTTGTTTATCATCATACAAAGATGTATGTCGTGTTTTGATAACTCAAATGGTAATGGAGTAATGAATTTTGGAACTTTATTGAAAGCACTGAAATGTGAAGATTTTTAGACCCCTACTCCATGTTGGTCCTTCTAGCTCCTTAACTATCAACATTTTTATGATAAAGTAAAACATAGCAAACGTTGAGCTTGGAATAGCGCATGTGAAGATACAATCAATTTTAAGATATCTTTCTTAATAAAGAAACTGTGGAACTTTGAAATGTGCCAAAAATGAGGATTTTCCAAAAAACGCAATATTCAAGGACTGGTCATGGACAGAAAAAAATTTATCATGACATGCTGATATTTTCTTCTGTCTGCTCATCACATCTGCTTCACAAAACATCAAAGATAAAATTTCTATCTGTAACAGCTTTGAAATTAAAATTCTCAAAGTAAAATAACCCTCGACAAAAGTTAAAATCGCCGAAAAATGTAAAAAATCTCTTTATGTCCACATATTTCCTTTAATATCAACTTTTATATAATAATGACCTGTAGTGAATTTGTTCAACAATCATTGTAGAACAGAATGCATCAAACAGATTTCTTATTTGACATTCCCTTACAGAGTAATGTCCCTTTGAACGTAACATGAAAAATGATGCTTTAAAAATATGTCCATTTTCAGGGGCAGATAACTCACGTTCTAGATCAAAATTAAAAAAAACGGGCTCGTGATGTTCTTGGCAATTCATTTAGCTTTCATTTGAGCTATCAAACACTGCTGTATGTCTTGCCGTCAATGAGGAGATGATTTTCAGAGACGCGTACTGTCAAAATCGCGAAATTGCGCCAAAATTTAAGTTTTTTTAAAATAGCAAAAAATCTATTATTACGGCCGAAAACGGCTATGTGGTTATTCGATGGGGAATGTTGATGCCCACATTTTGGTGAAAGTTTTGAGCGATTATCTTTCTTAGTTTTCGAGAAATTGAGGTATGAAGTTTCAACTTCAAAGGGAGATAACTCAAGCACAAATTGACATTCGAAATTCAAAAGCTTCGCATAGCCAGTTCAGGTGATACTCTATCAGTCCTGAAAGTTTCATGAAAATCGATCGATTGGTTTGGTCAGAATCGCTGTCACAAAATCGTACAAATAATAATAATAATAAATATAGCCGCAAGCGGCGACAACAGGATTCAGCCGCATCAACAGCCTGTTCAGTACAAAGATAATCATGTCAGGAGTCATTCCTGAAAGTTTCATCAAGTTCCGTCAACACGTTAAGCTTCAGGAGCCTTTTAAGCATTTCTTTTCCCGACCTTTTTCCTATCGATTTTGATCATAAATTCTGAACTAAATTTACTGTTTGCAATCCATGTTTGATAGATTCCTATTGTTTATATATTTGTCTTACATTCCTGAAAAAATTGCATGATTCTGAGTCCAACTTTTTGAGTTACCGCCCTTTGAAAATGGCACCTTGTACTGAGTCATCCATCTTTGAAAGCTTATAGAGAAAAAACTATTTGAGGTACCGTCTTTGAATTATGCAAGTTTTATGCTCAATGCCTCAGCTACAACAAACAAAAGTTACAGCACTTTGGTGCAAGTATCTTCAGAGGAGAAGATCTTCAAAGGTGCATGGGGTCTGAAAATTCTGAAAAAATCCAATATGGCGGCCAAACCACGTGACCTACAACTTCGTCATGATACTTTTTTTGCGTAGAATTTCCTTATGCACCCTCTCATAAAAAAATATTTAAATTCTTTGGTCACGTTTTTGATTTATCTGCATTTGAAAATATTATTTTTCTAAGACACAGCAAACTTTGATGGATTTGCTACACATAAAATATGCATTATGCAGTATGCATTGTTCATGGCATAGATAAACATGTCAGGAGTCAGTCCTGAAAATTTCAGCAAGTTCTGCTGACACGTTAAGCTTCAGGAGCATTTTTAGCAATTTTCGACATTTTTTCTCTCGACTTTGATCAAACATTCTGGACGAAAATGATTGTTCGCGATCGATGTTTTGAAAGATTCCTGTTGTATATAAACTCGTCTTACATTCCTGAAAAAATTGCATAATTCTGAGTCCAACTTTTTGAGTTATCGCCCTTTGAAAGTTGCACATTGTACTAAGTCACCCGACTTTGAACGCTTCTAGAGAAAAAACTATTTAAGATACAGTCTTCGATGGAACCAATTTTTAATGTCCAATGCCTCAGCTACAACATACAACAAGTTTCAGCTCTCTGTAGCAAGTATCTTCAGAGGAGAAGATTCTCAAAGGTGCATGGGGTCCGGAAATTCTAAAAAGTTGGAAAATCCAATATGGCGGCCAAACCACGTGACCTACGACTTTGTCATGATTTACTTTTTTTCTTAGAATGTCATTATCTATCTCTGTGCAAAATTTCAAGTCTCTAGGTGCATTTTGAAAAATTTTCCCATGTTAATTTTTCGATTTTGGATTCGAACTGGACCTTTTATTTATCGACCGATTTCGCCCAAAAGCTTATTAGAGCGTCTTCTCATGAAGGGCTATCAGTGTACCAAATTTGACTGTTGTAGCATAAGCCGTTTTTGCTAAAAGCTGTTCACAAAATCGGTGGAATAAAATAATAAAACACGCCAATAACAATAAGGATTCAGCCGAAAGGCTGAATCCTTAACTAGGATTGACGCGTCAATACTTAGGTCTTCAAGATTCCTCTTTGACCTTCACACAGTGTTTGACCTTCACATGACTTTTTGTCTAAGAGGTCTTGTTTATCATCATACAAAGATGTATGTTTTGTTTTGATAACTCAAATGGTAATGGAGTAATGAATTTTGGAACTTTATTGAAAGCACTGAAATGTGAAGATTTTTAGACCCCTACTCCATGTTGGTCCTTCTAGCTCCTTAAGTATCAACATTTTTATGATAAAGTAAAACATAGCAAACGTTGCACTTAGAATAGCGCATGTGAAGATACAATCAATTTTAAGATATCTTTCTTAATAAAGAAACTGTGGAACTTTGAAATGTGCCAAAAATGAGGATTTTCCAAAAAACGCAATATTCAAGGACTGATCATGGACAGAAAAAAAATTATCATGACTTGCTGATATTTTCTTCTGTCTGCTCATTACATCTGCTTCACAAAACATCAAAGATAAAATTTCTATCTGTAACAGCTTTGAAACTAAAATTCTCAAAGTAAAATAACCCTCGACAAAAGTTAAAATCACCGAAAAATGTAAAAAATCTCTTTATGTCCTAATATTTCCTTTAATATCAACTTTTATATAATAATGACCTGTAGTGAATTTGTTGAACAATCATTGTAAAACAGAATGCATCAAACAGATTTCTTATTGGACATTCCCTTACAGAGTAATGTCCCTTTGAACGTAACATGAAAAATGATGCTTTAAAAATATGTCCATTTTCAGGGGCAGATAACTCACGTTCTAGATCAAAATTAAAAAAAACGGGCTCGTGACGTTCTTGGCAATTCTTTTAGCTTTCATTTGAGCTATCAAACACTGCTGTATGTCATGCCGTTAATGAGGAGATGATTTTCAGAGACGCGTACTGTCAAAATCGCGAAATTGCGCCAAAATTTCAGTTTTTTAAAAAATGCAAAAAATCTATTATTACGGCCGAAAATGGCTATGTGTTTATTCGATGGGGAATGTTGATGCCCACATTTTGGTGAAAGTTTTGAGCGATTATCTTTCTTAGTTTTCGAGAAATTGAGGTATGAAGTTTCAACTTCAAAGGGAGATAACTCAAGCACAAATTGACATTCGAAATTCAAAAGCTTCGCATAGCCAGTTCACGTGATACTCTATCAGTCCTGAAAGTTTCATGAAAATCGATCGATTGGTTTGGTCAGAATCGCTGTCACAAAATCGTACAAATAATAATAATAACTAGGATTGACGCGTCAATACTTAGGTCTTCAAGATTCCTCTTTGACCTTCACATACTGTTTGACCTTCACATGACTTTTTGTCTAAGAGGTAAACAGTAGCTAATACATTATCAAAATGACCAAATTCCACTTGACATTCAGTGTTAAAGACTTTTCAGAAAAATTCATCATGGTGGCCAATGTCGGCCATGACACCATTCTTCAGAGAATATTTTTCCTAGTAGCAGAAAAAAATTTGGTTAAATTATCTCTCACCGTTTTCGAGATACATGTGATTTAACGTTGTAAAGTAAAGAAAACACTGAAATTTGAAGATTTTTTTACCCCTACTCCATGTTGGTCCTTCTATCTCCTTAACTATCAACATTTTTATGATAAAGTACAAAATAGCTAAAGTTGTGCTTGGAATGGCGCATGTGAAAATACAATCAATTTAATGATAACGTTCTTAATAAAGAAACTGTGGAACTTTGAAATGTGCTAAAAATGAGGATTTTTCAAAAATCGCAATATTCAAGGACCGGTCATGAACCAAAAAAAAAATTTCATGACTTGTTGATATTTTTTTCTGTCTACTCATTACATCTGCTTCAAAAAACATCAACGATAAAATTTCTATCTGTAACAGTTTTGAAACTAAAATTCTCAAAGTAAAATAACCCTCGAAAAGTGTTAAAATCGTCGAAAAATGTTAAAAATCTCTTTATGTCCACATATTTCCTTTCATATCAACTGTTATATGATAATGATCTGTAGTGAATTTGTTCAACTATCATTGTAGAACAGAATGCATCCAACAGATTTCAATTTTGACATTTGCTTACAGAGTAATGTCCCTTTGAACGTAACACGAAAAATGACCCTTCAAAAAAATGTCAATTTTCAAGGGCAGATAACTCACGTTGTAGATCAAAATTCAAAAAAACGGCTCGATACTTTCTTGGCAGTTCTTTTAGCTTTCATTTGAGCTATCAAACACTGCTGTATGTCTTGCCGTTAATGAGAAGAAGATTTTCAAAGACGAGTACTGTCAAAATCGCGAAATTGCGGCAAAATTTCAGTTTTTTGAAAATAGCCAAAAATCTATTATTACGGCCGAAAACGGCTTTAAGCTTATTTGATGGGGAATATTGATGCCCACATTTTGGTGAAAGTTTTGTGCGATTATCTTTCTTAGTTTTCGAGAAATTGAGGTATAAAGTTTCAACTTCAAAGGGAGATAACTCAAGAACAAATTGAAATTCGAAATTCAAAAGCTTCGCATAGCCAGTTCACGTGATACTCTATCAGTCCTGAAAGTTTCATGAAAATCGACCGATTGGTTAAGTCAGAATCGCTCTCACAAAATCGTACAAATAATAATAATAAAAATCCGGATAATAACAATAGGTCTTCAGACGTAGTCTTGAAGACCTAACTAGGATTGACGCGTCAATACTTAGGTCTTCAGATTCCTCTTTGACCTTCACATACTGTTTGACCTTCACATGACTTTTTGTCTAAGAGGTAAACAGTAGCTAATACATTATCAAAATGACCAAATTCCACTTGTTATTCAGTGTTAAAGACTTTTCAGAAAAATTCATCATGGTGGCCAATGTCAGCTATGACATCATTCTTCAGAGAATATTATTCCTAGTAGCAGAAAAGTAGCAGAAAAAAATTTGGTTAAATTATCTCCCACCGTTTTCGAGATACATGTGATTTAACGTTGTAATGTAAAGAAAACACTGAAATTTGAAGATATTTTTACCCCTACTCCATGTTGGTCCTTCTATCTCCTTAACTATCAAAATTTTTATGATAAAGTACAACATAGCAAAAGTTGTGCTTGGAATGGCGTATGAGAAAACACAATCAATTAAAAGATATCTTTATTAATAAAGAAACTGTGGAACCTTGAAATGTGCTAAAAATGAGGATTTTCCCAAACTCGCAATATTCAAGGACTGGTCATGGACAGAATTTTTTTTATCATCACTTGTTGATATTTTTTTCCGTCTACTCATTACATCTGCTTCACAAAACATCAATGATAAAATTTCTATCTGTAACAGTTTTGAAACTAAAATTCTCAAAGTAAAATAACCCTCGAAAAATGTTAAAATCGGCGAAAAATGTAAAAAATCTCTTTATGTCCACATATTTCCTTTAATATCAACTTTTATATAATAATGACCTGTAGTGAACTTGTTCTTCTATCATTGTAGAACAGAAGTCATCAAACAGATTTCATTTTTTACATTCCTTTACAGAGTAATGTCCCTTTGAACGTAACTTGAAAAATGATCCTTTAAAAAAATGTATATTTTCAAGGGAAGATAACTCATGTTCTAGATCAAAATTAAAAAAATCAGCTCGACACTTCTCTTGGCAATTCTTTCAGCTTTCATTTGAGCTATCAAACACTGCTGTATGTCTTGCCGTGTATGAGGAGATAGATTTCAAAGACGCGTACTGTCAAAATCACGAAAACTCGCCAAAATTTCAGTTTTTTTTAAATAGCTAAAAATCTATTATTACGGCCGAAAACGGCTATGCGCTTATTTGATGGGTAATGTTGATGCCCACATTTTGGTGAAAGTTTTGTGCGATTATCTTTCTTAGTTTTCGAGAAATTGAGGTATGATGTTTTAACTTCAAAGGGAGATAACTCAAGAGCAAATTGAAATTCGAAATTGAAAAGCTTCGCATAGCCAGTTCAGGTGATACTCTATCAGTCCTGAAAGTTTCATGAAAATACATTCATTGGTAAGCTCAGAATCACTGTCACAAAATCGTACAAATAATAATAATAATAATAATAATAATAAAAATCCGGATAATAACAATAGGTCTTTGACTTTCGTCTGAAGACCTAATAAAAATCCGGATAAGAACAATAGGTCTTCCAGACGTAGTCTTGAAGACCTAACTAGGACTGCCGCGGCAGTACTTAGGTCTTCAAGATTCCTGTTTGACCTTCACATACTGTTTGACCTTCACATGCATGTTTGACCTTCACATGCATGTTTGACCAAGAGGTTTAAACCATACAGACCAAAACATGACTTTTGCATATGCAAAGTTTGACCCTTCCTCCTGACCGGAAGTGACTGTTCGCGAGCGATTTTATTCTTTTATCTTAAAGACCTTGCTGATGTCTAACTCTCATGCAAAAATCATTAAGTTCTAAGGTCTGGTTTTTGAGTTATCTGCCCTTGAAGTTGGTGATTTTCAGATTTTGGTCAACTTTGAAAGGTCACAGCACAAAAAGTATTAAGGTTAGGTCTTACAACTTTAGGAATTGGAGAAAACAATACCTCAGCTACATTCAGTATGAATTTCAGCTCTCTAGTGCAAGTATCTTCAGAGGAGAAGATTGTCAAAGGTGGGTGGGGTCTGAAACGATGAAACTTGCACTAAAAGCAAAATGGCGGCCGAACCACGTGACCTACGAATTTGCCATGATTTACTTTTTTTCATTATTTTTCATTGCGCTTCTTTTAAAAAAAAATTTAAGTCTCTAAGTGCATTTTGAAAAAAAAATCAATGTTAAATTTTCGATTTTGGATTCGAACTTGACCCTTAATGAATGAACCGATTTTGCCCAAAAGCTTCGCACGTCGATTCCAGGTTAAGAGGTATCTGCATGTCAAGTTTGGGCGAAATTGGAGCAGCCGTTTGGTCAGAATCGTTTGGACAAAAAAAGTACAAATAATAATAATAACTAGGATTGACGCGTCAATACTTAGGTCTTCAGATTCCTCTTTGACCTTCACATACTGTTTGACCTTCACATGACTTTTTGTCTAAGAGGTAAACAGTAGCTAATACATTATCAAAATGACCAAATTCCACTTGATATTCAGTGTTAAAGACTTTTCAGAAAAATTCATCATGGTGGCCAATGTCAGCTATGACATCATTCTTCAGAGAATATTATTCCTAGTAGCAGAAAAAAATTTGGTTAAATTATCTCCCACCGTTTTCGAGATACATGTGATTTAACGTTGTAATGTAAAGAAAACACTGAAATTTGAAGATTTTTTTACCCCTACTCCATGTTGGTCCTTCTATCTCCTTAACTATCAAAATTTTTATGATAAAGTACAACATAGCAAAAGTTGTGCTTGGAATGGCGTATGAGAAAACACAATCAATTAAAAGATATCTTTATTAATAAAGAAACTGTGGAACCTTGAAATGTGCTAAAAATGAGGATTTTCCCAAAATCGCAATATTCAAGGACTGGTCATGGACAGAATTTTTTTTATCATCACTTGTTGATATTTTTTTCCGTCTACTCATTACATCTGCTTCACAAAACATCAATGATAAAATTTCTATCTGTAACAGTTTTGAAACTAAAATTCTCAAAGTAAAATAACCCTCGAAAGATGTTAAAATCGCCGAAAAATGTAGAAAATATCTTTATGTCCACATATTTTCTTTAATATCAACTTTTATATAATAATAATCTGTAGTGAAGTTGTTCAACAATCCTTGTAGAACAGAATGCATCAAACAGATTTCTTATGTGACATTCCCTTACAGAGTAATGACCCTTTGAACGTAACATGAAAAATGAACCTATTAAAAAATGTCTATTTTCAAGGGAAGATAACTCACGTTCTAGAAAAAAATTTAAAAAATCAGCTCGACACTTCTCTTGGTAATTCTTTCAGCTTTCAATTGAGCTATCAAACACTGATGTATGTCTTGCCGTGTATGAGGAGATAGATTTCAAAGAAGCGTACTGTCAAAATCGCGAAAACGCGCCAAAATTTCAGTTTTTTGAAAATAGCCAAAAATCTATTATCACGGCCGAAAACGGCTATGGGTGTAATTGATGGGGTATGTTGATGCCCACATTATGGTGAAAGTTTTGTGCGATTATCTTTCTTAGTTTTCGAGAAATTGAGGTATGAAGTTTCAACTTCAAAGGGAGATAACTCAAGAACAAATGGAAATTAGAAATTCAAAAGCTTCGCAGAGCCAGTTCAGGTGACATTCTTTCAGTCCTGAAAGTTTCATGAAAATCGATCGATTGGTTAAGTCAGAATCACTGTCACAAAATCGGTACAAATAATAAGAATAATAATAATAATAATAATAAAAATCCGGATAAGAACAATAGGTCTTTGACTTTCGTCTGAAGACCTAACTAGGATTGACGCGTCAATACTTAGGTCTTCAAGATTCCTCTTTGACCTTCACACAGTGTTTGACCTTCACATGACTTTTTGTCTAAGAGGGCTTGTTTATCCACATACAAAGATGTATGTCGTGTTTTGATAACTCAAATAGTAATGGAGAAATGAATTTTGGAACTTTACTGAAAACACTGAAATTTGAAGATTTTTAGACCCCTACTCCATGTTGGTCCTTCTAGCTCCTTAACTATCAACATTTTTATGATAAAGTGTAATATAGCAAAAGTTGTGCCTGATATAGCGCATGTAAAAATACAATCAATTTAAAGATATGTTTCTGTGTAAAGTAACTGTGGAACTTTGAAATGTGACAAAAATGAGGATTTTCAAAAATCAGCAATATTCAAGGACAGGTCATGGACAGAAAAAAAATTATCACCACTTGTTCATATTTGTTACTGTTTACTCAATTCATCTGCTTCACAAAACATCAAGTATAAAATTTCTATCTGTAGCAGTTTTGAAACTAAAATTCTCAAAGTAAAATAACCCTCGAAAAATGTTAAAATCGCCGAAAAATGTAAAAAGTCTCTTCATGTCCACATATTTCCTTTAATATCAACTTTTATATGATAATGATCTGTAGTGAATTTGTTCAACTATCATTGTAGAACAGAATGCATCAAACAGATTTCTTATTTGACATTTCCTTACAGAGTAACCTCCCTTTGAAAGTAACAAGAAAAATGACCCTTCAAAAAAATGTTGAATTTCAAGGGCAGATAACTCAAGTCACAGGTCGAAATTTAAAATTCCGCCCAAAAAACTTTTTTACACACTAATAAGCTTTCCAACGAGCTATCACACTAGTCTGTAAGTATTGCCGTTTGTGAGGAGAAGATTTTTAAAGACGCGTACCGTCAGAACCTTGAAATTTCACAAAATTTTCAGTTTTTCGAAAATAGCAAAAAATCTATTTATACGGCCGAAAACGGCATAGGGTGCATTCAATGGGGAATAATGTTGCCCACATTTTGGTGAAAGTTTTAATAAATTATCTCCCATAGTTACCGAGAAATCGAGGTTTGAAATTTTTCCTTTAAGGGGAGATAACTCAAACACAAAATCGAAATTCGAAAATTTGGCTCGCCACAAATCTAAGTTAGGGGACCCTCTACAACCCCTACAATTTTCATGCAAATCGTATCACTAATAAGGTCAGAAATGGTGGAACAAAAAAACGTCCAAATAATAATAATAATAATAATAATAATAATAATAATAATCCGGACAATAACAATAGGTCTTAAGACTTTGTCTTGAAGACCTAATAAGAAACTTGAAGAAATCGGATAAAAACAATAGGTCTTCACGACTTTGTCTTGAAGACCTAACTAGGACTGCCGCGGCAGTACTTAGGTCTTCAAGATTCCTGTTTGACCTTCACATACTGTTTGACCTTCACATGACTTTTTGTCTAAGAGGTAAACAGTAGCTCATACATTATCAAAATGACCAAATTCCACTTGATATTCAGTGTTAAAGACTTTTCAGAAAAATTCATCATGGTGGGCAATGTCAGCTATGACATCATTCTTCAGAGAATATTATTGCTAGTAGCAGAAAAAAATTTGGTTAAATTATCTCCCACCGTTTTCGAGATACATGTGATTTAACGTTGTAATGTAAAGAAAACACTGAAATTTGAAGATTTTTTTACCCCTACTCCATGTTGGTCCTTCTATCTCCTTAACTATCAAAATTTTTATGATAGAGTACAACATAGCTAAAGTTGTGCTTGGAATGGCGCATGTGAAAATACAATCAATTTAATGATAACTTTCTTAATAAAGAAACTGTGGAACTGTGAAATGTGCTAAAAATGAGGATTTTCCAAAAATCGCAATATTCAAGGACCGGTCATGGACCGAAAAAAATTGTTCATGACTTGTTGATATTTTTTTCTGTCTACGCATTACATCTGCTTCACAAAACATTAATGATAAAATTTCTATCTGTAACAATTTTGAAACGAAAATTCTCAAAGTAAAATAACCCTCGATAAATGTTAAAGTCGCCATAAAATGTAAAAAATTTCTTTATGTCCACATATTTCCTTTAATATCAAATTTTATATAATAATAATCTGTAGTGAATCTGTTCAACAATCATTGTGGAACAGAATGCATCAAACAGATTTCTTATTTGACATTCCCTTACAGAGTAATGTCCCTTTGAACGTAACATGAAAAATGATGCTTTTAAAAAATGTCCATTTTCAAGGGCAGATAACTCGCGTTCTAGATCAAAATTCAAAAAAACGGCTCGCTACTTTCTTGGCAGTTCTTTTAGCTTTTATTTAAGCTATCAAACTCTGCTCTATGTCTTGTCGTTAATGAGGAGATAGTTTTCAAAGACGAGCACTGTCAACATCGCGAAATTGCACTAAAAGCAAGATGGCGGCCGAACCACGTGACCTACGAATTTGCCATGATTTACTTTTTTTCATTATTTTTCATTGCGCTTCTTTTAAAAAAAAAATTAAGTCTGTAAGTGCATTTTGAAAAAAAAATCAATGTTAAATTTTCGAGTTTGGATTCGACCTGGACCCTTAATGAATGAACCGATTTTGCCCAAAAGCTTCGCACGTCGATTCCAGGTTAAGAGGTATCTCCATGTCAAGTTTGGGCGAAATTGGAGCAGCCGTTTGGTCAGAATCGTTCTCACAAAAAAAGTACAAATAATAATAATAATAACTAGGATTGACGCGTCAATACTTAGGTCTTCAGATTCCTCTTTGACCTTCACATACTGTTTGACCTTCACATGACTTTTTGTCTAAGAGGTAAACAGTAGCTAATACATTATCAAAATGACCAAATTCAACTTGTTATTCAGTGTTAAAGACTTTTCAGAAAAATTCATAATGGTGGCCAATGTCAGCTATGACATCATTCTTCAGAGAATATTATTCCTAGTAGCAGAAAAAAATTTGGTTAAATTATCTCCCACCGTTTTCGAGATACATGTGATTTAACGTTGTAATGTAAAGAAAACACTGAAATTTGAAGATTTGTTTACCCCTACTCCATGTTGGTCCTTCTATCTCCTCAACTATCAAAATTTTTATGATAAAGTACAACATAGCAAAAGTTGTGCTTGGAATGGCGTATGAGAAAACACAATCAATTAAAAGATATCTTTATTGATAAAGAAACTGTGGAACCTTGAAATGTGCTAAAAATGAGGATTTTCCCAAAATCGCAATATTCAAGGACTGGTCATGGACAGAATTTTTTTTATCATCACTTGTTGATATTTTTTTCCGTCTACTCATTACATCTGCTTCACAAAACATCAATGATAAAATTTCTATCTGTAACAGTTTTGAAACTAAAATTCTCAAAGTAAAATAACCCTCGAAAAATGTTAAAATCGGCGAAAAATGTAAAAAATCTCTTTATCTCCACATATTTCCTTTAATATCAACTTTTATATAACAATGACCTGTAGTGAACTTGTTCTTCTATCATTGTAGAACAAAAGTCATCAAACAGATTTCATTTTTTACATTCCTTTACAGAGTAGTGTCCCTTTGAACGTAAGTTGAAAAATGATCCTTTAAAAAAATGTATATTTTCAAGGGAAGATAACTCATGTTCTAGATCAAAATTAAAAAAATCAGCTCGACACTTCTCTTGGCAATTCTTTCAGCTTTCATTTGAGCTATCAAACACTGATGTATGTCTTGCCGTGTATGAGGAGATAGATTTCAAAGACGCGTACTGTCAAAATCACGAAAACTCGCCAAAATTTCAGTTTTTTTTAAATAGCTAAAAATCTATTATTACGGCCGAAAACGGCTATGCGCTTATTTGATGGGTAATGTTGATGCCCACATTTTGGTGAAAGTTTTGTGCGATTATCTTTCTTAGTTTTCGAGAAATTGAGGTATGAAGTTTTAACTTCAAAGGGAGATAACTCAAGAACAAATTGAAATTCGAAATTCAAAAGCTTCGCATAGCCAGTTCAGGTGATACTCTATCAGTCCTGAAAGTTTCATGAAAATACATTCATTGGTAAGCTCAGAATCACTGTCACAAAATCGTACAAATAATAATAATAATAATAATAATAATAAAAATCCGGATAAGAACAATAGGTCTTTGACTTTCGTCTGAAGACCTAATAATAATAAACTTGAAGAAATCGGATAAAAACAATAGGTCTTCACGACTTTGTCTTGAAGACCTAACTAGGACTGCCGCGGCAGTACTTAGGTCTTCAAGATTCCTGTTTGACCTTCATACACTGTTTGACCATCACATGGCTTTTTGTCTAAGAGGTAAACAGTAACTAGTACATTATCAAATTAGCATATTTCACTTGATATTCAACGTTTAAGCCTTTACAGAAAATTCAACATGGCTGCAAACATGAATCATCTCAGGTTATAAAGTGTTGTTGCTGCCTGATGATAGATAAAACAATGCCTAGTGTTTTTATTGCAAATGAACTACAGTTTTTCAATCATAAATGTCTCATAATCATTCAAAACGAAAGTATGATTGACCACATTTAAATGCTCTGAATTTCAATGTTAATGATTAATCTAATTTTAATGAGATTTATCCAAGATTGTATGTTCTTTTGGCTTTCTAGTGACATATAGAACAATCAATTATCATTTGTCGTTGCTTAGCAATGAGTATTCAAACATACCCACCAAAACACCCGTTTTCCAAAATGCAAACTTTGACCCTTCCTCGTGACCGGAAGTCACTGTTCGCGAGCGATTTTATTCTTTTATCTTGAAAACCTTGCTAATGTCTAACTCTCATGCAAAAATAATCAAATTCGTCTGGGAGGTTTTTGAGTTATCTGCCCTTGAATATTGTAAAATGTGCAAACTTTGAAGATTTTTATAAAAAAAACTATTTCGAGTTTTTAAATTTTGAAAAAACTTGTTATAGGGCAATGTCTCAGCTACATTATGTGTAAGTTTCAGCTTTCTGGTATCGACAGTTGCCGAGTGGTGTTTCCTCAAAAGCGCATGGGGTCAGATCGGTGTTAAAAAGTCCTTGAAAAGTGCTTTAAATCAAGATGGCGGCCAAACCACGTGACCTATGAATTCGTCATGATTTCGTTTTTTTCATTATTTTTCATTGCGCATCTTATAAAAAAAAATTCAAGTCTCTAAGTGCATTTTGAAAAAAAAATCAATGTTAAAATTTCGATTTTGGATTCGAACTGGACCTTTTACGTACGGGTCAATTGTGCCCAAAAGCTTAGCATGTCGATTCCAGGGTAAGGGGTATCTTCATGCCAAGTTTGGTCGAATTTGGAGCAGACGTTTGAGCTGTAGCTCGTTCACAAAATTGTACAAATAATAATAATAATAAGAAGAACTTGAAGAAATCGGATAAAAACAATAGGTCTTCCAGACTTTGTCTTGAAGACCTAACTAGGACTGCCGCGGCAGTACTTAGGTCTTCAAGATTCCTGTTTGACCTTCACACACTGTTTGACCTTCACATGACTTTTTGTCTGAGGGGTAAACATTAACTAATACATTATCAAAATGACCACATTTCACTTGATATTCAACGTTTAAGCCTTTACAGAAAATTCAACATGGCTGCAAACATGAATCATCTAAGGTTATACAGTCTTGTTGCTGCCTGATGATAGATTAAACATTGCCTAGTGTTTTATTGCCAATGAACTACAATGTTTCAATCATTCTTATATCAGAATCATTCCAAACGAAAGAAGGATTGACCACATTTAAATGCTCCTAATTCAATGTTAATGTTTAATCTAATTTTAATGAGATTTATCCAAGATTGTATGATTTTTTATCTTTCATTTGATATATAGAACAAGTATTTATCATGTGTCGTTGGTTTACAAAAGTTTTTCAAACATACCCACCAAAACACCCGTTTTCCAAAAAAGCAAAGTTTGACCCTTCCTCAGAACCGGAAATGACTGTTCGCGATCGATTTTATTGCTTTATCTTGAAGATCTTGCTAATGTCTAACTCTCATACAAAAATCATCATGTTCTAAGGTCTGGTTTTCGAGTTATCTGCCCTTGAAGTTGGCGATTTTGAGATTTTGGTCAACTTTGAAAGGTCACAGCACAAAAAGTATTAAGGTAAGGTCTTACAACTTTAGGAATTAAAGAAAACAATACCTCAGCTACATTCAGTATGAATTTCAGCTCTCTAGTGCAAGTATCTTCAGAGGAGAAGATTGTCAAAGGTGGGTGGGGTCGGAAACGATGAAAATTGCACTAAAAGCAAGATGGCGGCCGAAGCACGTGACCTACGAATTTGCCATGATTTCCTTTTTTTCATTATTTTTCATTGCGCTTCTTTTTAAAAAAAAATTAAGTCTCTAAGTGCATTTTGAAAAAAAAATCAATGTTAAATTTTCGATTTTGGATTCGAACTGGACCCTTAATGAATTAACCGATTTTGCCCAAAAGCTTCGCACGTCGATTCCAGGGTAAGGGCTATCTGCATGCCAAGTTTTGTCAAATTTGAAGAAGCCGTTTGAGCTGTAGCTCTCTCACAAAAAAAGTACAAATAATAATAAAAAAAAACTTGAAGAATAAGTGTAATAACAATAGGTCTTCCAGACTTTGTCTTGAAGACCTAACTAGGACTGCCGCGGCAGTACTTAGGTCTTCAAGACTTCCTGTTTGACCTTCGCACACTGTTTGACCTTCACATGACGTTTTGTCTAAGAGGTAAACAGTAACTAATACCGCATCAAAATGACCACATTTCACTTGATATTCAATGTTAAAGCCTTTACCAAAAATTCTTAATGGCTGCAAACATGAATCATCTAAGATTATACAGTCTTGTTGCTGCCTGATGATACATAAAACATTTCCTAGTGTTTTATTGCCAATGAACTACAATTTTTAAATCATTCTTATATCAGAATCATTCAAAACGAAAGTAAAATTGACCACATTTAAGTACTCCAAATTCAATGTTAATGTTCAATCTAATTTTAATGAGATTTATCAAAGATTATATGTTCTTTTGGCTTTCATATGAAATATAGAACATGTATTTATCATGTGTCGTTGGTTAACAAGGATTATTCAAACATACCCACCAAAACACCCGTTTAAAAAAATGCAAACTTTGACCCTTCCTCTTGACCGGAAATAACTGTTCGCGAGTGATTTTATTCTTTTATCTGAAAGACCTTGCCAATGTCTAAGTCTCATGCAAAAATCATTAAGTTCTACGGTCTGGTTTTTGAGTTATGTGACCTTGAAGTTGGCGATTTTGAGATTTTGGTCAACTTTGAAAGGTCATAGTACAAAAAGTATTAAGGTTAGGACTTTCATAATTAGGAATTCAAGAAAACAATACCTCAGCTACATGCAGTATGAATTTCAGCTCTGTAGTGCAAGTATCTTCAGAGGAGAAGATTGTCAAAGGCGGGTGGGGTCGGAAATTGTGAAAACTGCACTAAAAGCAAAATGGCGGCCGAACCACGTGACCTACGAATTTGCCATGATTTCCTTTTTTTCATTATTTTTCATTGCGCTTCTTTTAAAAAAAGAATTAAGTCTCTAAGTGCATTTTGAAAAAAAAATCAATGTTAAATTTTCGATTTTGGATTCGAACTGGACACTTAATGAATGAACCGATTTTGCCCAAAAGCTTCGCACGTCGATTCCAGGGTAAGGGCTATCTGCATGCCAAGTTTTGTCAAATTTGGAGCAGCCGTTTGAGCTGTAGCTTTCTCACAAAAAAAGTACAAATAATAATAAACTTGAAGAAATCGGATAATAACAATAGGTCTTCCAGACTTTGTCTTGAAGACCTAACTAGGACTGCCGCGGCAGTACTTAGGTCTTCAAGATTCCTGTTTGACCTTGACATACTGTTTGACCTTCACATGCATGTTTGACCTTCACATGAATGTTTGTGAAAGAGGGTTCAAACATACTCAGCAAAACACCACTTTTCCATATGCAAAATTTGACCCTTCCTCCTGACCGGAAATGACTGTTCGCGAGCGATTTTCTTCTTTTATCTTGAAGACCTTGCTCATGTCTAAGTCTCATCCAAAAATCATTAAGTTCTACGGTCTGGTTTTTGAGCTATGTGCCCTTGAATTTGGCGATTTTGCGATTTTGGTCAACTTTGAAAGGTCACAGCACAAAAAGTATTAAGGTTAGGTCTTACAACTTTACGATTTGAAGAAAACAATATCTCAGCTACATTCAGGATGAATTTCAGCTCTGTAGTGCAAGTATCTTCAGAGGAGAAGATTGTCAAAGGCGGGTGGGGTCAGAAACGGTGAAAATTGCACTAAAAGCAAAATGGCGGCCAAAGCACGTGACCTACGAATTTGTCCTGATTTCCTTTTTTTCATTATTTTTCATTGCGCTTCTTTTAAAAAAAAATTTAAGTCTCTAAGTGCATTTTGAAAAAAAAATCAATGTTAAATTTTCGACTTTGGATTCGAACTGGACCTTTAATGTACGAGTCGATTTTGCCCAAAAGCTTCGCACGTCGATTCCAGGTTAGGAGGTATCTCCATGTCAAGTTTGGACGAAATTGGAGCAGCCGTTTGGTCAGAATCGTTCTCACAAAAAAAGTACAAATAATAATAATAATAACTAGGATTGACGCGTCAATACTTAGGTCTTCAGATTCCTCTTTGACCTTCACATACTGTTTGACCTTCACATGACTTTTTGTCTAAGAGGTAAACAGTAGCTAATACATTATCAAAATGACCAAATTCCACTTGATATTCAGTGTTAAAGACCTTTCAGAAAAATCCATCATGGCGGCCAAAGTCAGCTATGACATCATTCTTCAGAGAATATCATTCCTAGAAGCGGAACAAAATTTTGTTGAATTATCTATCACCGTTTTCCAGATACATGTGATTAAAGGCTGTAATGTAAAGTTGACTGTTTCAGACCTCTGTATAATGTAATGAAACCTTACACTTTAACTATTGATATTTTACTGATAAGGTATATCAGAAACAATGTTGGTCTTGTTTATCCACATACAAAGATGTTTTTTTTGTTTTGATAACTGAAATAGTAATGGAGTAATCAACTTTGGAACTTTATTGAAAACACTGAAATTTGAATATTTTTAGACCCCTACTCCATGTTGGTCCTTCTAGCTCCTTAACTATCAACATTTTTATGATAAAATACAACACATAAAAAGTTGTGCTTGGAATAGCGCATGTGAAAGTACAATCAATTTAAAGATATCTTTCTTAATAAAGAAACTGTGGAACTTTGAAATGTGCCAAAAATGAGGATTTTCCAAAAATCACAATATTCAAGGACTGGTCATGGAGAGGAAAAAAATTATCATCACTTGTTGATATTTTTTTCCGTCTACTCATTACATCTGCTTCACAAAACATCAATGTTAAAATTTATATCTGTAACAGTTTTGAAACTAAAATTCTCAAAGTAAAATAACCCTCGAAAAATGTTAAAATCGCCGAAAAATGTAAAAAATCTGTTTATGTCCACATATTTCCTTTAATATCAACTTTTATATGATAATGACCTGTAGTGAACTTGTTCATCTATCATTGTAGAACAGAATGCATCAAACAGATTTCATTTTTGACATTTCCTTACTGAGTAATGTCCCTTTGAACGTAACACGAAAAATGACCCTTTAAAAAAATGTCGAATTTCAAGGGCAGATAACGCGAGTCACAGTTCGAAATTTGAAGTTTCGGCAAATGCACGTTCTTACACACTGATTAGGCTTTCCAACGAGCTATCACACTAGTCTGTATATATTGCCGTTAGTGAGAAGAAGATTTTCAAAGACGCGTACCGTCAAAACCGCGAAATTTCACCAAAATTTCAGTTTTTCGAAAATAGAAAAAAATCTATTTATACGGCCGAAAACCGCTATGGTCTTAATCAATGGGGAATGTTGTTGCCCACATTTTGGTGAAAGTTTTATTGAATTATCTCCCTTAGTTACCGAGAAATTGAGGTTTGAAGTTTTTCCTTTAAGGGGAGATAACTCGAAAACAAAATCGAAATTCAAAAATCTGGCTCGTGCATGTCTAAGTTAGGTCATACTCTACAATTCCTGAAAGTTTCATGAAAATCAGTTCGTTGATAAGATCAGAAATGAACTAACAAAAAAAGTACAAATAATAATAATAATAATAATAATCCGGATAATAACAATAGGTCTTTGACTTTCGTCTGAAGACCTAATAATAATAAACTTGAAGAAATCGGATAAAAACAATAGGTCTTCACGACTTTGTCTTGAAGACCTAAAAATCCGGATAAGAACAATAGGTCTTCCAGACGTAGTCTTGAAGACCTAACTAGGATTGACGCGTCAATACTTAGGTCTTCAAGATTCCTCTTTGACCTTCACACAGTGTTTGACCTTCACATGGCTTTTTGTCTAAGAGGTCTTGTTTATCATCATACAAAGATGTATGTTTTGTTTTGATAACTCAAATGGTAATGGAGTAATGAATTTTGGAACTTTATTGAAAGCACTGAAATGTGAAGATTTTTAGACCCCTACTCCATGTTGGTCCTTCTAGCTCCTTAACTATCAACATTTTTATGATAAAGTAAAACATAGCAAACGTTGAGCTTAGAATAGCGCATGTGAGGATACAATCAATTTTAAGATATCTTTCTTAATAAAGAAACTGTGGAACTTTGAAGTGTGCCAAAAATGAGGATTTTCCAAAAAACGCAATATTCAAGGACTGGTCATGGACAGAAAATTTTTTATCATGACTTGCTGATATTTTCTTCTGTCTGCTCATTACATCTGCTTCACAAAACATCAAAGATAAAATTTCCATCTGTAACAGCTTTGAAACTAAAATTCTCAAAGTAAAATAACCCTTGACAACAGTTAAAATCGCCGAAAAATGTTTAAAATCTCTTTATGTCCTAATATTTCCTTTAATATCAACTTTTATATAATAATGACCTGTAGTGAATTTGTTGTACAATCATTGTAAAACAGAATGCATCAAACAGATTTCTTATTTGACATTCCCTTACAGAGTAATGTCCCTTTGAACGTAACATGAAAAATGATGCTTTAAAAATATGTCCATTTTCAGGGGCAGATAACTCACGTTCTAGATCAAAATTCAAAAAAAACGGGCTCGTGACGTTCTTGGCAATTATTTTAGCTTTCATTTGAGCTATGAAACACTGCTGTATGTCTTGCCGTTAATGAGGAGATGATTTTCAAAGACGCGTACTGTCAAAATCGCGAAATTGCGCCAAAATTTCAGTTTTTTGAAAATAGCCAAAAATCTGTTATTACGGCCGAAAACGGCTATGTGTTTATCTGATGGGGAATGTTGATGCCCACATTTTGGTAAAAGTTTTGAGCGATTATCTTTCTTAGTTTTCGAGAAATTGAGGTATGAAGTTTCAACTTCAAAGGGAGATAACTCAAGCACAAATTGACATTCGAAATTCAAAAGCTTCGCATAGCCAGTTCACGTGATACTCTATCAGTCCTGAAAGTTTCATGAAAATCGAGCGATTGGTTTGGTCAGAATCGCTGTCACAAAATCGTACAAATAATAATAATAATAACTAGGACTGCCGCGGCAGTACTTAGGTCTTCAAGACTTGCTGTTTGACCTTCACACAGCGCTTGACCTTCACATGACTTTTTGTCTAAGAGGTAAACAGTAACTAATACATTATCAAAATAACCAAATTTCACTTGATATTCAACGTTTAAGCCTTTACAGAAAATTTATCATGACTGCAAACATGAATCATCTCAGGTTATACAGTCTTGTTGCTGCCTGGTGATAAACAAAACATTTCCTAGTGTTTTATTGCCAATGAACTAAAAATTTTCAATCACTGTTCTATCAGAATCATTCAAAA
This sequence comes from Steromphala cineraria, assembly GCA_916613615.1. Lineage (NCBI taxonomy): Eukaryota > Metazoa > Mollusca > Gastropoda > Trochida > Trochidae > Steromphala > Steromphala cineraria. The sequence goes on from OU744730.1 coordinate 14,196,171, forward strand.
CGAAAGAAAGATTGACCACAGTTAAAAGGTCCAAATTCAATGTTAATGTTCAATCAAATTTTAATGAGATTTATCACAGATTGTATCTTGTTTTGGCTCACATATGATATATAGAACAAGTATAAATCATGTGTCGTTGGTTAACAAGGATTTTCCAAACATAGCCATCAAAACACCGGTTTTCAAAAATGCAAACTTTGACCCTTCCTCGTGACCGGAAATGACTGTTCGCGAGCGATTTTATTCTTTTATCTTAAAAATCTTGCTCATGTCTAACTCTCATGCAAAAATCATTAAGTTCTAAGGTCTGGTTTTTTAGTTATCTGCCCTTGAAGTTTGCGATTTTGAGATTTTGGTCAACTTTGAAAGGTCACAGCACAAAAAGTATTAAGGTTAGGTCTTTCAAATCTATAAATTCAAATCTACAATACTTCAGCTACATTCAGTATGAATTTCAGCTCTGTAGTGCAAGTATCTTCAGAGGAGAAGATTGTCAAAGGCGGGTGGGGTCGGAAACGGTCGAAAATGCACTAAAAGCAAGATGGCGGCCAAACCACGTGACCTACGAATTTGCCATGATTTACTTTTTTTCATTATTTTTCATTGCACTTCTTTTAAAAAAAATTTCAAGTCTCTAAGTGCATTTTGAAAAAAAAATCAATGTTAAATTTTCGATTTTGGATTCGAACTGGACCTTTAATGTACGAGTCGATTTTGCCCAAAAGCTTATTACGTCGATTCCAGGGTAAGGGGTATCTGCATGTCAAGTTTGGGCGAATTTGGAGCAGCCGTTTGGACTGTAGCTCAGTCACAAAAAAAGTACAAATAATAATAAAAAAAACTTGAAGAATAAGTGTAAAAACAATAGGTCTTCCAGACTTTGTCTTGAAGACCTAACTAGGACTGCCGCGGCAGTACTTAGGTCTTCAAGATTCCTGTTTGACCTTGACATACTGTTTGACCTTCACATGCATGTTTGACCTTCACATGCATGTTTGTTAAAGAGGTTTAAACCATACCGACCAAAACATCACTTTCTAATGTGCAAAGTTTGACCCTTCCTCCTGACCGGAAGTGACTGTTCGCGATCGATTTTATTCTTTTATCCTAAAGACCTTGCTCATGTCTAACTCTCATGCAAAAATCATTAAGTTCTAAGGTCTGGTTTTTTAGTTATCTGCCCTTGAAGTTTGCGATTTTTAGATTTTGGTCAACTTTGAAAGGTCACAGCACAAAAAGTATTAAGGTTAGGTCTTTTAAATCATTAAATTCAAATTTACAATACTTCAGCTACATTCAGTATCAATTTCAGCTCTGTAGTGCAAGTATCTTCAGAGGAGAAGATTGTCAAAGGTGGGTGGGGTCGGAAACGGTCGAAAATGCACTTAAAGCAAGATGGCGGCCGAACCACGTGACCTACGAATTTGTCCTGATTCACTTTTTTTCATCATTTTTCATTGCGCATCTTTTAAAAAAATTTTTAAGTCTCTAAGTGCATTTTGAAAAAAAAATCAATGTTAAATTTTGGACTTTGGATTCGAACTGGACCTTTAATGTACGACGCGATTTTGCCCAAAAGCTTATTACGTCGATTCCAGGGTAAGGGGTATCTGCATGTCAAGTTTGGACGAATTTGATCAAGCGGTTTGAGCAGAATCTCAGTCACCAAAAAAGTACAAATAATAATAATAATAACTAGGACTGCCGCGGCAGTACTTAGGTCTTCAAGATTCCTCTTTGACCTTCACATACTGTTTGACCTTCACATGCATGTTTGACCTTCACATGCATGTTTGTTAAAGAGGTTTAAACCATACCGACCAAAACATCACTTTTTAATATGCAAAGTTTGACCCTTCCTCCTGACCGGAAGTGACTGTTCGCGAGCGATTTTATTCTTTTATCTTGAAGACCTTGCTCATGTCTAACTGTCATGCAAAAATCATTAAGTTCTAAGGTCTGGTTTTTTAGTTATCTGCCCTTGAAGTTTGCGATTTTGAGATTTTGGTCAACTTTGAAAGGTCACAGCACGAAAAGTATTGTAGTTAAGTACTTTAAAAGAAAAGATTTTAAACTACAATGCTTCAGCTACATTCAGTATGAATTACAGCTCTGTAGTGCAAGTATCTTCAGAGAAGAAGATTGTCAAAGGCGGGTGGGGTCGGAAAAGGTCGAAAATGCACTAAAAGCAAGATGGCGGCCAAAGCAGGTGACCTACGAATTTGTCCTGATTTCCTTTTTTTCATTATTTTTCATTGCGCTTCTTTTAAAAAAAAATTCAAGCCTCTAAGTGCATTTTGAAAAAAAAATCAATGTTAAATTTTCGACTTTGGATTCGAACTGGACCTTTAATGTACGAGCCGATTTTGCCCAAAAGCTTAGTTTATCGATTCCAGGGTAAGGGGTACCTGCATGTCAAGTTTGGGCAAATTTGAACAAGCGGTTTGAGCTGTGGATCTCTCACAAAAATTGTACAAATAATAATAATAATAATAAGAACTTGAAGAATAAGTGTAATAACAATAGGTCTTCACGACTTTGTCTTGAAGACCTAATAATAATAATAAACTTGAAGAAATCGGATAAAAACAATAGGTCTTCACGACTTTGTCTTGAAGACCTAACTAGGATTGACGCGTCAATACTTAGGTCTTCAAGATTCCTCTTTGACCTTCGCATAGTGTTTGACCTTCACATGACTTTTTGTCTAAGAGGTAAACAGTAGCTAATACATTATCAAAATGACCAAATTCCACTTGATATTCAGTGTTAAAGACTTTTCAGAAAAATTCATCATGGTGGCCAATGTCAGCTATGACGCCATTCATCAGAGAATATTATTCCTAGTAGCAAAAAAAAATTTGGTTAAATTATCTCTCACCGTTTTCGAGATACATGTGATTTAACGTTGTAATGTAAAGAAAACACTGAAATTTGAAGATTTGTTTACCCCTACTCCATGTTGGTCCGTCTATCTCCTTAACTATCAACATTTTTATGATAAAGTGTCACATAACAATAGTTCTGCTTGGAATAGCGCATTTGCAAATACAAGCAATTGAAAGATATCTGTCTTAATAAGGAAACTGTCGAACTTTGAAATGTGCTATAAATAAGGATTTTCAAAAAATCGCAATATTCAAGGACCTGTCATGGACAGAAAAAAAATTATCATGACTTATTTGTATTTTTTTCTGTCTACACATTTCATCTACTTCACAAAACATCAACGATAACATTTCTATCTGTCACAGTTTTGAAACTAAAATTCTCAAAGTAAAATAACCCTCGAAAAATGTTAAAATTGCCGAAAAATGTAAAAAATCTGTTTATGTCCACATATTTCCTTTAATATCAACTTTTATATGATGATGATCTGTACTGAACTTGTTAAACTATCATTGTCGAACAGAATGCCTCAAACAGATTTCATTTTTGACATTTCCTTACAGAGTGGCGCCCCTTTGAACGTGACGCAGAAATTTTTTTTTTTTCGAAAGATCGGTTTTGAAAGTGCTGTAGCTCAAAAACCGCTAAAAATAGATGCCTTAAAGGGGAGCATCGATTAAACAGTATTCATTCAGCTTTCAAATGAGCTATAGCATGCGTCTGTAAGTATTGCCGTTAGTGAGAAGAAGATTTTCAAAGACGCGTACTGTCAAAACCGGAAAATTTCGCCAAAATTTCAGTTTTTCGATAATAGAAAAAAATCTATTTATACGGCCGAAAACCGCTATGGGCTTAATCAATGGGGAATGTTGTTGCCCACATTTTGGTGAAAGTTTTATGAAATTATCTCCCTTAGTTACCGTGAAATTGAGGTTTGAAGTTTTTCCTTTAAAGGGAGGTAACTCAAAACCAAAATCGAAATTCAAAAATCTGGCTCGAGGATAATCTAAGTTGGGATACAGGCTACAATCCCTGAAAATTTCAAGAAATTCGGTTGAGTCGTTTGGGCTGTAGAGCGTTAACAAAATCGGTACAAATAATAAAAATAATAATAATAATCCGGATAATAACAATAGGTCTTCAGACATTCGTCTTGAAGACCTAATAATAATAATAATAAGAAATCGGATAAAAACAATAGGTCTTCACGACTTTGTCTTGAAGACCTAACTAGGACTGCCGCGGCAGTACTTAGGTCTTCTAGATTCCTGTTTGACCTTCACATACTGTTTGACCTTCACATGCATGTTTGACCTTCACATGCATGTTTGTTAAAGAGGTTTAAACCATACCGACCAAAACATCACTTTTTAATATGCAAAGTTTGACCCTTCCTCCTAACCGGAAGTGACTGTTCGCGAGCGATTTTATTCTTTTATCTTGAAGACCTTGCTCATGTCTAACTGTCATGCAAAAATTATTAAGTTCTAAGGTCTGGTTTTTTAGTTATCTGCCCTTGAAGTTTGCGATTTTGAGATTTTGGTCAACTTTGAAAGGTCACAGCACAAAAAGTATTGTAGTTAAGTACTTTAAAAGAAAAGATTTTAAACTACAATGCTTCAGCTACATTCAGTATGAATTACAGCTCTGTAGTGCAAGTATCTTCAGAGAAGAAGATTGTCAAAGGCGGGTGGGGTCGGAAACGGTCGAAAATGCACTAAAAGCAAGATGGCGGCCAAAGGACGTGACCTACGAATTTGTCCTGATTCCCCTTTTTCCATTATTTTTCATTGCGCTTCTTTTAAAAAAAATTTCAAGTCTCTAAGTGCATTTTGAAAAAAAAATCAATGTTAAATTTTCGACTTTGGATTCGAACTGGACCTTTAATGTACGAGCCGATTATGCCCAAAAGCTTAGTTTAGCGATTCCAGGGTAAGGGGTACCTGCATGTCAAGTTTGGGCGAATTTGAACAAGCGGTTTGAGCTGTGGATCCGTCACAAAAATTGTACAAATAATAATAATAACTAGGACTGCCGCGGCAGTACTTAGGTCTTCAAGATTCCTGTTTGACCTTGACATACTGTTTGACCTTCACATGCATGTTTGACCGTCACATGAATGTTTGTTAAAGAGGGTTCAAACATACTCAGCAAAACACCACTTTTCCATATGCAAAATTTGACCCTTCCTCCTGACCGGAAGTGACTGTTCGCGAGCAATTTTATTCTTTTATCTTGAAGACCTTGCTCATGTCTAAGTCTCATGCAAAAATCATTAAGTTCTACGGTCTGGTTTTTTAGTTATCTGCCCTTGAAGTTTGCGATTTTTAGATTTTGGTCAACTTTGAAAGGTCACAGCACAAAAAGTATTGTAGTAAAGTACTTTAAAAGAAAAGATTTTAAACTACAATGCTTCAGCTACATTCAGTATGAATTACAGCTCTGTAGTGCAAGTATCTTCAGAGAAGAAGATTGTCAAAGGCGGGTGGGGTCGGAAACGGTCGAAAATGCACAAAAAGCAAGATGGCGGCCAAAGCAGGTGACCTACGAATTTGTCCTGATTTCCTTTTTTTCATTATTTTTCATTGCGGTTCTTTTAAAAAAAAATTCAAGTCTCTAAGTGCATTTTGAAAAAAAAATCAATGTTAAATTTTTGACTTTGGATTCGAACTGGACCTTTAATGTACGAGCCGATTATGCCCAAAAGCTTAGTTTATCGATTCCAGGGTAAGGGCTATCAGCATGCCAAGTTTGGTCAAATTTGGATAAGCCGTTTGAGCTGTGGATCCGTCACAAAAATTGTACAAATAATAATAATAATAACTAGGACTGCCGCGGCAGTACTTAGGTCTTCAAGATTCCTGTTTGACCTTCACATACTGTTTGACCTTCACATGCATGTTTGACCTTCACATGCATGTTTGTTAAAGAGGTTTAAACCATACCGACCAAAACATCACTTTTTAAGTTGCAAAGTTTGACCCTTCCTCCTGACCGGAAGTGACTGTTCGCGAGCGATTTTATTCTTTTATCTTGAAGACATTGCTCATGTCTAACTGTCATGCAAAAATCATAAAGTTCTAAGGTCTGGTTTTTGAGTTATCTACCCTTGAAGTTTGCGATTTTGAGATTTTGGTCAACTTTGAAAGGTCACAGCACAAAAAGTATTGTAGTTAAGTACTTTAAAAGAAAAGATTTTAAACTACAATGCTTCAGCTACATTCAGTATGAATTTCAGCTCTGTAGTGCAAGTATCTTCAGAGAAGAAGATTGTCAAAGGCGGGTGGGGTCGGAAACAGTTGAAAATGCACTAAAAGCAAGATGGCGGCCAAAGCACGTGACCTACGAATGTGTCCTGATTTCCTTTTTTTCATTATTTTTCATTGCGCTTCTTTTAAAAAAAATTTCAAGTCTCTCAGTGCATTTTGAAAAAAAAATCAATGTTAAATTTTTGACTTTGGATTCGAACTGGACCTTTAATGTACGAGCCGATTATGCCCAAAAGCTTAGTTTATCGATTCCAGGGTAAGGGGTACCTGAATGTCAAGTTTGGGCGAATTTGAACAAACGGTTTGAGCTGTAGATATCTCACAAAAATTGTACAAATAATAATAATAATAATAATAATAAGAACTTGAAGAAATCGGATAAAAACAATAGGTCTTCACGACTTTGTCTTGAAGACCTAATAACTAGGACTGCCGCGGCAGTACTTAGGTCTTCAAGATTCCTCTTTGACCTTCACATACTGTTTGACCTTCACATGCATGTTTGACCTTCACATGCATGTTTGTTAAAGAGGTTTAAACCATACCGACCAAAACATCACTTTTTAATATGCAAAGTTTGACCCTTCCTCCTGACCGGAAGTGACTGTTCGCGAGCGATTTTATTCTTTTATCTTGAAGACCTTGCTCATGTCTAACTGTCATGCAAAAATCATTAAGTTCTAAGGTCTGGTTTTTTAGTTATCTGCCCTTGAAGTTTGCGATTTTGAGATTTTGGTCAACTTTGAAAGGTCACAGCACGAAAAGTATTGTAGTTAAGTACTTTAAAAGAAAAGATTTTAAACTACAATGCTTCAGCTACATTCAGTATGAATTACAGCTCTGTAGTGCAAGTATCTTCAGAGAAGAAGATTGTCAAAGGCGGGTGGGGTCGGAAAAGGTCGAAAATGCACTAAAAGCAAGATGGCGGCCAAAGCAGGTGACCTACGAATTTGTCCTGATTTCCTTTTTTTCATTATTTTTCATTGCGCTTCTTTTAAAAAAAAATTCAAGCCTCTAAGTGCATTTTGAAAAAAAAATCAATGTTAAATTTTCGACTTTGGATTCGAACTGGACCTTTAATGTACGAGCCGATTTTGCCCAAAAGCTTAGTTTATCGATTCCAGGGTAAGGGGTACCTGCATGTCAAGTTTGGGCAAATTTGAACAAGCGGTTTGAGCTGTGGATCTCTCACAAAAATTGTACAAATAATAATAATAATAACTAGGACTGCCGCGGCAGTACTTAGGTCTTCAAGATTCCTCTTTGACCTTCACATACTGTTTGACCTTCACATGCATGTTTGACCTTCACATGCATGTTTGGTAAAAAGGTTTAAACCATACCGACCAAAACATCACTTTTTAATATGCAAAGTTTGACCCTTCCTCCTGACCGGAAGTGACTGTTCGCGAGCGATTTTATTCTTTTATCTTGAAGACCTTGCTCATGTCTAACTCTCATGCAAAAATCATTAAGTTCTAAGGTCTGGTTTTTTAGTTATCTGCCCTTGAAGTTTGCGATTTTGCGATTTTGGTCAACTTTGAAAGGTCACAGCACAAAAAGTATTGTAGTTAAGTACTTTAAAAGAAAAGATTTTAAACTACAATGCTTCAGCTACATTCAGTATGAATAACAGCTCTGTAGTGCAAGTATCTTCAGAGAAGAAGATTGTCAAAGGCGGGTGGGGTCGGAAAAGGTCGAAAATGCACTAAAAGCAAGATGGCGGCCAAAGCAGGTGACCTACGAATTTGTCCTGATTTCCTTTTTTTCATTATTTTTCATTGCGCTTCTTTTAAAAAAAAATTCAAGTCTCTAAGTGCATTTTGAAAAAAAAATCAATGTTAAATTTTCGACTTTGGATTCGAACTGGAACTTTAATGTACGAGCCGATTTTGCCCAAAAGCTTAGTTTATCGATTCCAGGGTAAGGGGTACCTGCATGTCAAGTTTGGGTGAATTTGAACAAGCGGTTTGAGCTGTAGATCTCTCACAAAAATTGTACAAATAATAATAATAATAATAAGAACTTGAAGAATAAGTGTAATAACAATAGGTCTTCACGACTTTGTCTTGAAGACCTAATAAGAACTTGAAGAATAAGTGTAATAACAATAGGTCTTCACGACTTTGTCTTGAAGACCTAATAACTAGGACTGCCGCGGCAGTACTTAGGTCTTCAAGATTCCTCTTTGACCTTCACATACTGTTTGACCTTCACATGCATGTTTGACCTTCACATGCATGTTTGGTAAAAAGGTTTAAACCATACCGACCAAAACATCACTTTTTAATATGCAAAGTTTGACCCTTCCTCCTGACCGGAAGTGACTGTTCGCGAGCGATTTTATTCTTTTATCTTGAAGACCTTGCTCATGTCTAACTCTCATGCAAAAATCATTAAATTCTAAGGTCTGGTTTTTTAGTTATCTGCCCTTGAAGTTTGCGATTTTGAGATTTTGGTCAACTTTGAAAGGTCACAGCACAAAAAGTATTGTAGTTAAGTACTTTAAAAGAAAAGATTTTAAACTACAATGCTTCAGCTACATTCAGTATGAATTACAGCTCTGTAGTGCAAGTATCTTCAGAGAAGAAGATTGTCAAAGGCGGGTGGGGTCGGAAACTGTCGAAAATGCACTAAAAGCAAGATGGCGGCCAAAGCACGTGACCTACGAATTTGTCCTGATTTCCTTTTTTTCATTATTTTTCATTGCGCTTCTTTTAAAAAAAAATTCAAGTCTCTAAGTGCATTTTGAAAAAAAAATCAATGTTAAATTTTCGACTTTGGATTCGAACTGGACCTTTAATGTACGAGCCGATTTTGCCCAAAAGCTTAGTTTATCGATTCCAGGGTAAGGGGTACCTGCATGTCAAGTTTGGGCAAATTTGAACAAGCGGTTTGAGCTGTGGATCTCTCACAAAAATTGTACAAATAATAATAATAATAACTAGGACTGCCGCGGCAGTACTTAGGTCTTCAAGATTCCTGTTTGACCTTCACATACTGTTTGACCTTCACATGCATGTTTGACCTTCACATGCATGTTTGATAAAGAGGGATCAAACATACCAAGCAAAATACCACCTTTCCATATGCAAAGTTTGACCCTTCCTCCTGACCGGAAATGACTGTTCGCGAGCGATTTTATTTTTTTAATTTCATGACCATACTTAGGGCTAGCTCTCATGCAAAAATCATATAATTCGTCGGTCAGGTTTTCGAGTTATCTGCCCTTGAAAATTGATATTTTTTAACAATTGTCAAACTTTGAAAGGTTATTGCGCAAAAAGTATTTTGAATTTTCCAATTTTTAAACAAACTTGTTATAGACCAGGGTCATGACTATATCATGTGCAAATGTCAGCTCTCCAGTACAAATATTAAAAAAGAACCGAATCGGCAAAGGTGCATGGGGTCGGACTGTTGTAAAAAGTGTTTAAAATAAAGATGGCGGCCAAATCACGTGACCTACAAATTTGTCATGATATGCTTTTTTGCATTATTTTTGATTGCGCATCTTTTAAAAAAAATTTCAAGTCTCTAAGTGCATTTTGAAAAAAAAATCAATGTTAAATTTTCGACTTTGGATTCGAACTGGACCTTTAATGTACGAACCGATTTTGCCCAAAAGCTTAGTTTATCGATTCCAGGGTGAGGGGTACCTGCATGTCAAGTTTGGGCAAATTTGAACAAGCGGTTTGAGCTGTGGATCCGTCACAAAAATTGTACAAATAATAATAATAATAATAATAATAAGAAATCGGATAAAAACAATAGGTCTTCACGACTTTGTCTTGAAGACCTAATAAGAACTTGAAGAATAAGTGTAATAACAATAGGTCTTCACGACTTTGTCTTGAAGACCTAATAAGAAATCGGATAAAAACAATAGGTCTTCACGACTTTGTCTTGAAGACCTAATAACTAGGACTGCCGCGGCAGTACTTAGGTCTTCAAGATTCCTGTTTGACCTTCACATACTGTTTGACCTTCACATGACGTTTTTTCTGAGATTTAAAAAGTAACTAATACATTATCAAAATGACCACATTTCACTTGATACTCAACGTTTAGGCCTGTATTTGTGTATGTACTTTGATAGACATTAATTTCAAATTCGAATCCAAAATCCTAATGCATAAAAAATATATTTTATGCCATTTAACTCCAATGCGACCAAAATATGTTCTACCTAAGCAAAAAAAACCAAATTCGATCTGCAAAAGTTTGTCGGCTGAAGCCGGATTTGAACCCTAAAAGTTAGCACTCTGAATTCAGAGGCGAAGGCCTTAACCACTCGACAAGGAAGCTAGCTGTCTTTGGATTGGAATTTTAGCACTAAGACTTTAGATTCACGAAGGCACAACAAACAATCTCGCATCCAAGAATGAATTCATTGTATGGAGGGGTGCTTTTGGGCGTTTTGAGCTGTTTGATGTGTTGTTTGAGGTCAGAACGTGCTTTTGACCATTTCGAGCTCTTTGGTGTGTTGTTTTAGGTCGAAAATACGATGTCTAGCGAGGCTAGCGCTGTTCTGAGTTCAGAGAACGTTGTAGCGACGTCTTCCGGTGTCCCGTGGCCGTATGCACGGATTTAGTGACCAAAATCGAATGTACATGACTGGACAGCGTGTTTGCATAAAATGTCTACAAGCACAAAGTGTAGAACATGCGGCCAGAAGGAAATGCATATTTCAAAGTTCAGGAGGACGACAGGCATTTTGGAAAAAAGAGTTAATCGAGGACGTCACACCCTTGCGAGTGGAATCTGCCGAGCATTTAGGCAGGAATCAGGACGGCCTCCCTTTATCTAATGACCAAGAGCCCAAGAGCCCAAGAGCTGATAGTGGCCGTCGTTATGCCCTTTTCAATTAAGGGAAGGTACATTTGCTTGTACCTACGCACTGACCCGTGCCTTTGGTCTTGAAAATAAATCTTGACCATAAAGGCTTTCAAAGTGTGTTTAGTCCACTTGCACGATTTGTCGTCAGTCCCAAACAAAGAGTTTAATTGACAATTAGAAGAGCTTTTCTTCACATAGCTTTTTCTTCTAAAATAAGTATTGTTGAATGTACACAATTTCATTGTTATTTAAATGTATCAAATCTATCAGTGTAAAGTTTTTCTAGTTTTTCCCCAAAATTAACCGTGCAGCATTCCTATCTGCCGAACCATTAGAGACATTTCAAAATTGATTTTACCATTGTTTAGAGGAGAGATTTGTCTTTATTTGCATACATTATTTCTTTATGAGCATGAAAAAGTAAAGAAACGGTGATCGATGCGACATCTGCCGCAAATATCAAGCTTTATCTAAAAAAATTAGATAATTTAGCTTATGAGTCATTTACTGTGAACAATTTTATAATGAAGTACTACACAAAAGGTTTTTGTCTTCAACAAGCGTAGCCATCGATGTATAGTATGTGTTCCTAGTGTTTTATTGCTAATGAACTACAATTTTTCAATCATTCTTATATCAGAATCATTCAAAACAAAAGTAGGATTGACCACATGTAAATATTCCAAAATCAATGTTAATGTTTAATCTAATTTTAATGAGATTTATCACAGATTGTATGTTCTTTTGGCTTTCATATGATATATAGAACAAATATGTATCACGTGTCGTAGGTTAACGAGGATTTTTCAAACATACCCACCAAAACACCCGTTTTCAAAAATGCAAACTTTGACCCTTCCTCGTGACCGGAAATCACTGTTCGCGAGCGATTTTATTCTTTTATCTTGAAGACTTTGCTAATGTCTAAGTCTCATGCAAAAATTATTAAGTTCTACGGTCTGGTTTTTGAGTTATCTGCCCTTGAAGTTTGCGATTTTGAGATTTTGGTCAACTTTGAAAGGTCACAGCACAAAAAGTATTGTAGTTAAGTACTTTAAAAGAAAAGATTTTAAACTACAATGCTTCAGCTACATTCAGTATGAATTTCAGCTCTGTAGTGCAAGTATCTTCAGAGAAGAAGATTGTCAAAGGCGGGTGGGGTCAGAAACGGTCGAAAATGCACTAAAAGCAAGATGGCGGCCAAAGCACGTGACCTACGAATTTGTCCTGATTTCCTTTTTTTCATTATTTTTCATTGCGCTTCTTTTAAAAAAAAATTCAAGTCTCTAAGTGCATTTTGAAAAAAAAATCAATGTTAAATTTTCGACTTTGGATTCGAACTGGACCTTTAATGTACGACGCGATTTTGCCCAAAAGCTTATTACGTCGATTCCAGGGTAAGGGGTATCTGCATGTCAAGTTTGGACGAATTTGATCAAGCGGTTTGAGCAGAATCTCAGTCACCAAAAAAGTACAAATAATAATAATAATAACTAGGACTGCCGCGGCAGTACTTAGGTCTTCAAGATTCCTGTTTGACCTTCACATACTGTTTGACCTTCACATGGCTTTTTGTCTAAGAGGTAAACAGTAACTAATACAATATCAAAATTACCATATTTCACTTGATATTGAACGTTTAAGCCTTTACAGAAAATTCAATATGGCTGCAAACATGAATCATCTCAGGTTATACAGTCTTGTTGCTGCCTGATGATAGATAAAACATTGCCTAGTGTTTTATTGCTCATGAACTACAGTTTTTCAAACGGTGAGCGATGCGACATCTGCCGCAAATATCAAGCTTTATCTCAAGAAATGTTGAATGCACGCAATTTCATTGTTATTTAAATGTATCAAATCTATCAGTGTAAAGTTTTTCTATTTTTTCCCCAAAATTAACCGACGGCACTCACCGTGCAGCAGTCCTATCTGCCGAACCATTAGAGACATTTCAAAATTGATTTTACCATTGTTAAGAGGAGAGATTTGTCTTTCTATGCATACATTATTTCTGTATGATCATGGAAAAGTAAAGAAACGGTGAGCGATGCGACATCTGCCGCAAATATCAAGCTTTATCTAAAAAAATAAGATAATTTAGCTTATGAGTCATTTACTGTGAACAATTTTATAATGAAGTACTACACAAAAGGTTTTTGTCTTCAACAAGCGTAGCCATCGATGTATAGTATGTTTTCCTAGTGTTTTATTGTCAATGAAGTACAATTTTTCAATCATTCTTATATCAGAATCCTTCAAAACGAAAGTATGATTAACCACACTTAAGTGCTCCAAATTCAATGTAATGTTTAATCTAATTTTAATGAGAATTATCAAAGATTATATGTTCTTTTGGCTTTCATATGAAATATAGAACATGTATGTATCATGTGTCGTTGGTTAACAAGGATTTTTCCAACATACCCACCAAAACACCCGTTTTAAAAAATGCAAACTTTGACCCTTCCTCTTGACCGGAAATGACTGTTCGCGAGCGATTTTATTCTTTTATCTGAAAGACCTTGCTAATGTCTAAGTCTCATGGAAAAATCATTAAGTTCTATGGTCTGGTTTTTTAGTTATCTGCCCTTGAAGTTGGCAATTTTGAGATTTTGGTAAACTTTGAAAGGTCAAAGCACAAAAAGTATTAAGGTTAGGTCTTTCAAATCTATAAATTCAAATCTACAATACCTCAGCTACATTCAGTATGAATTTCAGCTCTCAAGTGCAAGTATCTTCAGAGGAGAAGATTGTCAAAGGTGGGTGGGGTCGGAAACGGTCGAAAATGCACTAAAAGCAAGATGGCGGCCAAACCACGTGACCAACGAATTGGTGCTGATTTCCTTTTCTTCATTATTTTTCATTGCGCTTCTTTTAAAAAAAACTTTAAGTCTGTAAGTGCATTTTGAAAAAAAAATCAATGTTAAATTTTCGATTTTGGATTCGACCTGGACCCTTAATGAATAAACCGATTTTGCTCAAAAGCTTCGCATGTCGATTCCAGGGTAAGGGGTATCTGCATGTCAAGTTTATATGTTCTTTTGGCTTTCATATGAAATATAGAACATGTATGTATCATGTGTCGTTGGTTAACAAGGATTTTTCCAACATACCCACCAAAACACCCGTTTTAAAAAATGCAAACTTTGACCCTTCCTCTTGACCGGAAATGACTGTTCGCGAGCGATTTTATTCTTTTATCTGAAAGACCTTGCTAATGTCTAAGTCTCATGGAAAAATCATTAAGTTCTATGGTCTGGTTTTTTAGTTATCTGCCCTTGAAGTTGGCAATTTTGAGATTTTGGTAAACTTTGAAAGGTCAAAGCACAAAAAGTATTAAGGTTAGGTCTTTCAAATCTATAAATTCAAATCTACAATACCTCAGCTACATTCAGTATGAATTTCAGCTCTCAAGTGCAAGTATCTTCAGAGGAGAAGATTGTCAAAGGTGGGTGGGGTCGGAAACGGTCGAAAATGCACTAAAAGCAAGATGGCGGCCAAACCACGTGACCAACGAATTGGTGCTGATTTCCTTTTCTTCATTATTTTTCATTGCGCTTCTTTTAAAAAAAATTTAAGTCTGTAAGTGCATTTTGAAAAAAAAATCAATGTTAAATTTTCGATTTTGGATTCGACCTGGACCCTTAATGAATAAACCGATTTTGCTCAAAAGCTTCGCATGTCGATTCCAGGGTAAGGGGTATCTGCATGTCAAGTTTGGGCGAATTTGGAGCAGCCGTTTGGACTGTAGCTCAGTCACAAAAAAAGTACAAATAATAATAAAAAAAACTTGAAGAATAAGTGTAAAAACAATAGGTCTTCACGACTTTGTCTTGAAGACCTAACTAGGACTGCCGCGGCAGTACTTAGGTCTTCAAGATTCCTGTTTGACCTTCACATACTGTTTGACCTTGACATGACGTTTTTTCTGAGATTTAAAAAGTAACTCATACATTATGAAAATGACCACATTTCACTTGATACTCAACGTTTAGGCCTACATTTGTTTGATAGACATTAATTTCAAATTCGAATCCAAAATCCTAATGCATAAAAAAATATATTTTATGCCATTTAACTCCAATGCAACCAAAATATGTTCAACCTAAGCAAAAAAATAACAAGTTCGATCTGCAAAAGTTTGTCGGCTGAAGCCGGATTTGAACCCTAAAAGTTAGCACTCTGAATTCAGAGGCGAAGGCCTTAACCACTCGACAACGAAGCTAGCTGTCTTTGGATTGGAATTTTAGCACTTAGACTTTAGGTTCACGAAGGCAAAACAAACAATCTCGCATCCAAGAATGAGTTCAATGACGGAGTCGTGTAAGGGAGGTGCTTTTGAGAGTTTTGAGCTGTTTGATGTCTTGTTTGAGGTCAGAACGTGCTTTTGACCATTTCGAGCTCTTTGATGTGTTGTTTTACGTGGAAATACGATGTCTAGCGAGGCTAGCGCTATTCTTAGTACACAGAACGTTGTATCTACGTCTTCCGGTGTCCCCTGGCGAAATGCAAGGAATTAGTAACCAAAATCGAATGTACACGTCTTGACTGCGTATTTGCATCAAATGTCTGCAAGCACAAAGTGTAGAACATGCGGCCGGGAGGAAATGCATATTTCAAAGTTCAGGAGGACGACAGGCATTTTGGAAAAGAGAGTTAATCGAGGACGTCACACCCTTGCGAGTGGAATCTGCCGAGCATTTAGGCAGGAATCAGGACGGCCTCCCTTTATCTAATGACCAAGAGCCCAAGAGCTGATAGTGGCCGTCATTATGCCCTTTTCAATTAAGGGAAGGTACATTTGCTTGTACCTACGCACTGACCCGTGCCTTTGGTCTTGAAAATAAATCTTGACCATAAAGGCTTTCAAAGTGTGTTTAGTCCACTTGCACGATTTGTTGTCAGTCCCAAACAAAGAGTTTAATTGACAATAAGAATAGCTTTTCTTCACATAGCTTTTTCTTCTGAAATAAGTATTGTTAAATGTACACAATTTCATTGTTATTTAAATGTATCAAATCTATCAGTGTAAAGTTTTTCTAGTTTTTCCCCAAAATTAACCGTGCAGCATTCCTATCTGCCGAACCATTAGAGACATTTCAAAATTGATTTTACCATTGTTTAGAGGAGAGATTTGTCTTTATTTGCATACATTATTTGTTTATGAGCATGAAAAAGTAAAGAAACGGTGATCGATGCGACATCTGCCGCAAATATCAAGCTTTATCTAAAAAAAATAGATAATTTAGCTTATGAGTCATTTACTGTGAACAATTTTATAATAAAGTACTACACAAGAGGTTTTTGTCTTCAACAAGCGTAGCCATCGATGTATAGTATGTGTTCCTAGTGTTTTATTGCTAATGAACTACAATTTTTCAATCATTCTTATATCAGAATCATTCAAAACAAAAGTAGGATTGACCACATGTAAATATTCCAAAATCAATGTTAATGTTTAATCTAATTTTAATGAGATTTATCAAAGATTGTATGTTCTTTTGGCTTTCATATGATATATAGAACAAATATGTATCACGTGTCGTAGGTTAACAAGGATTTTTCAAACATACCCACCAAAACACCCGTTTTCAAAAATGCAAACTTTGACCCTTCCTCGTGACCGGAAATCACTGTTCGCGATCAATTTTATTCCTTTATCTTGAAGACCTTGCTCATGTCTAACTCTCATGCAAAAATCATTAAGTTCTAAGGTCTGGTTTTTGAGTTATCTGCCCTTGAAGTTGGGGATTTTGAGATTTTTGTCAACTTTGAAAGGTCACAGCACAAAAAGTATTGTAGTTAAGAACTTTAAAAGAAAAGATTTTAAACTACAATGCTTCAGCTACATTCAGTATGAATTACAGCTCTGTAGTGCAAGTGTCTTTAGAGAAGAAGATTGTCAAAGGCGGGTGGGGTCGGAAACGGTCGAAAATGCACTAAAAGCAAGATGGCGGCCAAAGCACGTGACCTACGAATTTGTCCTGATTTACTTTTTTTCATTATTTTTCATTGCGCTTCTTTTAAAAAAAATTTAAAGTCTCTAAGTGCATTTTGAAAAAAAAATCAATGTTAAATTTTTGACTTTGGATTCGAACTGGACCTTTAATGTACGAGCCGATTATGCCCAAAAGCTTAGTTTATCGATTCCAGGGTAAGGGGTACCTGAATGTCAAGTTTGGGCGAATTTGAACAAGCGGTTTGAGCTGTAGATATCTCACAAAAATTGTACAAATAATAATAATAATAACTAGGACTGCCGCGGCAGTACTTAGGTCTTCAAGATTCCTGTTTGACCTTCACATACTGTTTGACCTTCACATGCATGTTTGACCTTCACATGCATGTTTGTTAAAGAGGTTTAAACCATACCGACCAAAACATCACTTTTTAATATGCAAAGTTTGACCCTTCCTCCTGACCGGAAGTGACTGTTCGCGAGCGATTTTATTCTTTTATCTTGAAGACCTTGCTGATGTCTAACTGTCATGCAAAAATCATTAAGTTCTAAGGTCTGGTTTTTTAGTTATCTGCCCTTGAAGTTTGCGATTTTGAGATTTTGGTCAACTTTGAAAGGTCACAGCACAAAAAGTATTGTAGTTAAGTACTTTAAAAGAAAAGATTTTAAACTACAATGCTTCAGCTACATTCAGTATGAATTTCAGCTCTGTAGTGCAAGTATCTTCAGAGAAGAAGATTGTCAAAGGCGGGTGGGGTCGGAAACGGTCGAAAATGCACTAAAAGCAAGATGGCGGCCAAAGCACGTGACCTACGAATTTGTCCTGATTTCCTTTTTTTCATTATTTTTCATTGCGCTTCTTTTAAAAAAATTTTCAAGTCTCTAAGTGCATTTTGAAAAAAAAATCAATGTTAAATTTTCGACTTTGGATTCGAACTGGACCTTTAATGTACGAGCCGATTATGCCCAAAAGCTTAGTTTATCGATTCCAGGGTAAGGGGTACATGCATGTCAAGTTTGGGCAAATTTGAACAAGCGGTTTGAGCTGTAGATCCCACACAAAAATTGTACAAATAATAATAATAATAATAATAAGAAATCGGATAAAAACAATAGGTCTTCACGACTTTGTCTTGAAGACCTAACTAGGACTGCCGCGGCAGTACTTAGGTCTTCAAGATTCCTGTTTGACCTTGACATACTGTTTGACCTTCACATGCATGTTTGACCTTCACATGAATGTTTGTTAAAGAGGGTTCAAACATACTCAGCAAAACACCACTTTTCCATATGCAAAATTTGACCCTTCCTCCTGACCGGAAATGACTGTTCGCGAGCGATTTTATTCTTTTATCTTGAAGACCTTGCTCATGTCTAACTGTCATGCAAAAATCATTCAGTTCTAAGGTCTGGTTTTTTAGTTATCTGCCCTTGAAGTTTGCGATTTTGAGATTTTGGTCAACTTTGAAAGGTCACAGCACAAAAAGTATTGTAGTTAAGTACTTTAAAAGAAAAGATTTTAAACTACAATGCTTCAGCTACATTCAGTATGAATTACAGCTCTGTAGTGCAAGTATCTTCAGAGAAGAAGATTGTCAAAGGCGGCTGGGGTCGGAAATGGGGGAAAATGCACTAAAAGCAAGATGGCGGCCGAAGCACGTGACCTACGAATTTGTCCTGATTTACTTTTTTTCATTATTTTTCATTGCGCTTCTTTTAAAAAAAAATTCAAGTCTCTAAGTGCATTTTGAAAAAAAAATCAATGTTAAATTTTCGACTTTGGATTCGAACTGGACCTTTAATGTACGACGCGATTTTGCCCAAAAGCTTATTACGTCGATTCCAGGGTAAGGGGTATCTGCATGTAAAGTTTGGACGAATTTGATCAAGCGGTTTGAGCAGAATCTCAGTCACAAAAAAAGTACAAATAATAATAATAATAACTAGGACTGCCGCGGCAGTACTTAGGTCTTCAAGATTCCTGTTTGACCTTCACATACTGTTTGACCTTCACATGCATGTTTGACCTTCACATGCATGTTTGTTAAAGAGGTTTAAACCATACCGACCAAAACATCACTTTTTAATATGCAAAGTTTGACCCTTCCTCCTGACCGGAAGTGACTGTTCGCGAGCGATTTTATTCTTTTATCTTGAAGACCTTGCTGATGTCTAACTGTCATGCAAAAATCATTAAGTTCTAAGGTCTGGTTTTTTAGTTATCTGCCCTTGAAGTTTGCGATTTTGAGATTTTGGTCAACTTTGAAAGGTCACAGCACAAAAAGTATTGTAGTTAAGTACTTTAAAAGAAAAGATTTTAAACTACAATGCTTCAGCTACATTCAGTATGAATTTCAGCTCTGTAGTGCAAGTATCTTCAGAGAAGAAGATTGTCAAAGCCGGGTGGGGTCGGAAACGGTCGAAAATGCACTTAAAGCAAGATGGCGGCCAAAGCACGTGACCTACGAATTTGTCCTGATTTCCTTTTTTTCATTATTTTTCATTGCGCTTTTTTTTAAAAAAATTTCAAGTCTCTAAGTGCATTTTGAAAAAAAAATCAATGTTAAATTTTCGACTTTGGATTCGAACTGGACCTTTAATGTACGAGCCGATTATGCCCAAAAGCTTAGTTTATCGATTCCAGGGTAAGGGGTACATGCATGTCAAGTTTGGGCAAATTTGAACAAGCGGTTTGAGCTGTAGATCCCACACAAAAATTGTACAAATAATAATAATAATAAGAAATCGGATAAAAACAATAGGTCTTCACGACTTTGTCTTGAAGACCTAATAATAACTAGGACTGCCGCGGCAGTACTTAGGTCTTCAAGATTCCTGTTTGACCTTGACATACTGTTTGACCTTCACATGCATGTTTGACCTTCACATGAATGTTTGTTAAAGAGGGTTCAAACATACTCAGCAAAACACCACTTTTCCATATGCAAAATTTGACCCTTCCTCCTGACCGGAAATGACTGTTCGCGAGCGATTTTATTCTTTTATCTTGAAGACCTTGCTCATGTCTAACTGTCATGCAAAAATCATTCAGTTCTAAGGTCTGGTTTTTTAGTTATCTGCCCTTGAAGTTTGCGATTTTGAGATTTTGGTCAACTTTGAAAGGTCACAGCACAAAAAGTATTGTAGTTAAGTACTTTAAAAGAAAAGATTTTAAACTACAATGCTTCAGCTACATTCAGTATGAATTACAGCTCTGTAGTGCAAGTATCTTCAGAGAAGAAGATTGTCAAAGGCGGCTGGGGTCGGAAATGGGGGAAAATGCACTAAAAGCAAGATGGCGGCCGAAGCACGTGACCTACGAATTTGTCCTGATTTACTTTTTTTCATTATTTTTCATTGCGCTTCTTTTAAAAAAAAATTCAAGTCTCTAAGTGCATTTTGAAAAAAAAATCAATGTTAAATTTTCGACTTTGGATTCGAACTGGACCTTTAATGTACGACGCGATTTTGCCCAAAAGCTTATTACGTCGATTCCAGGGTAAGGGGTATCTGCATGTAAAGTTTGGACGAATTTGATCAAGCGGTTTGAGCAGAATCTCAGTCACAAAAAAAGTACAAATAATAATAATAATAATAATAAACTTGAAGAAATCGGATAAAAACAATAGGTCTTCACGACTTTGTCTTGAAGACCTAATAATAAACTTGAAGAAATCGGATAAAAACAATAGGTCTTCACGACTTTGTCTTGAAGACCTAATAATAAGAAGAACTTGAAGAAATCGGATAAAAACAATAGGTCTTCACGACTTTGTCTTGAAGACCTAACTAGGACTGCCGCGGCAGTACTTAGGTCTTCAAGTTCCTGTTTGACCTTGACATACTGTTTGACCTTCACATGCATGTTTGACCTTCACATGAATGTTTGTTAAAGAGGGTTCAAACATACTCAGCAAAACACCACTTTTCCATATGCAAAATTTGACCCTTCCTCCTGACCGGAAATGACTGTTCGCGAGCGATTTTATTCTTTTATCTTGAAGACCTTGCTCATGTCTAACTGTCATGCAAAAATCATTAAGTTCTAAGGTCTGGTTTTTTAGTTATCTGCCCTTGAAGTTTGCGATTTTGCGATTTTGGTCAACTTTGAAAGGTCACAGCACAAAACGTATTGTAGTTAAGTACTTTAAAAGAAAAGATTTTAAACTACAATGCTTCAGCTACATTCAGTATGAATTTCAGCTCTGTAGTGCAAGTATCTTCAGAGAAGAAGATTGTCAAAGGCGGGTGGGGTCGGAAACGGTCGAAAATGCACTAAAAGCAAGATGGCGGACAAAGCACGTGACCTACGAATTTGTCCTGATTTCCTTTTTTTCATTATTTTTCATTGCGCTTCTTTTAAAAAAAAATTCAAGTCTCTAAGTGCATTTTGAAAAAAAAATCAATGTTAAATTTTTGACTTTGGATTCGAACTGGACCTTTAATGTACGAGCCGATTATGCCCAAAAGCTTAGTTTATCGATTCCAGGGTAAGGGGTACCTGAATGTCAAGTTTGGGCGAATTTGAACAAGCGGTTTGAGCTGTAGATATCTCACAAAAATTGTACAAATAATAATAATAACTAGGATTGACGCGTCAATACTTAGGTCTTCAAGATTCCTCTTTGACCTTCACACAGTGTTTGACCTTCACATGACTTTTTGTCTAAGAGGTCTTGTTTATCCACATACAAAGATGTATGTTTTGTTTTGATAACTTAAATTGTAATGGAGTAATGAATTTTGGAACTATATTGAAAACACTGAATTTTGAAGATTTTTAGACCCCCTACTCCATGTTGGTCCTTCTAGCTCCTTAACTATCAACATTTTAATGATAAAGTGCAACATAGCAAAAATTGTGCTTGGAATAGCGTATGTGAAAATACAATCAATTAAAAGATATTGTTATTAATAAAGAAACTGTGGAACCTTGAAATGTGCTAAAAATGAGGATTTTCCAAAAATCGCAATATTCAAGGACTGGTCATGGACAGAAATTTGTTTATCATCACTTGTTGATATTTTTTTCCGTCTACTCATTACATCTGCTTCACAAAACATCAATGATAAAATTTCTATCTGTAACAGTTTTGAAACTAAAATTCTCAAAGTAAAATAACCCTTGAAAAATGTCAAAATCGCCGAAAAATGTAAAAAATCTCTTTATGTCCATATATTTGCTTTAATATCAACTTTTATATAATAATGAACTGAAGTGAACTTGTTCAACTATCTTTTTAGAACAGAATGCATTAAACAGATCTTTTTTTTGACATTTCCTTACAGAGTAATGTCCCTTTGAACGTAACACGAAAAATGAGCCTTAAAAAAAAAGTCGAATTTCAAGGGCAGATAACGAGAGTCACAGGTCGAAATTTTATATTTCGCCAAAAAAACTTTTTACACACTCATTAAGCTTTCTAACGAGCTATCACACTAGTCTGTAAGTATTGCCGTTTGTGAGGAGAAGATTTTTAAAGACGCGTACCGTCAGAACCGTGAAATTTCACAAAATTTTAAGTTTTTCGAAAATAGCAAAAAATCTATTTATACGGCCGAAAACGGCATAGGGTGCATTCGATGGGGAATAATGTTGCCCACATTTTGGTGAAAGTTTTAAGAAATTATCTCCCATAGTTACCGAGAAATCGAGGTTTGAAATTTTTCCTTTAAGGGGAGATAACTCAAACACAAAATCGAAAATTGAAAATCTGGCTCGCCACAAATCTAAGTTAGGGGACCCTCTACAACCCCTGAAATTTTCATGCAAATCGTATCACTAATAAGGTCAGAAATGGTGGAACAAAAAAACGTCCAAATAATAATAATAATAATAATAATAATCCGGACAATAACAATAGGTCTTAAGACTTTGTCTTGAAGACCTAATAATAATAAGAAGAACTTGAAGAAATCGGATAAAAACAATAGGTCTTCACGACTTTGTCTTGAAGACCTAACTAGGACTGCCGCGGCAGTACTTAGGTCTTCAAGATTCCTGTTTGACCTTCACATACTGTTTGACCTTCACATGCATGTTTGACCTTCACATGCATGTTTGTTAAAGAGGTTTAAAAAATACCGACCAAAACATCACTTTTTAATATGCAAAGTTTGACCCTTCCTCCTGACCGGAAGTGACTGTTCGCGAGCGATTTTATTCTTTTATCTTAAAGACCTTGCTCATGTCTAACTGTCATGCAAAAATCATTAAGTTCTAAGGTCTGGTTTTTTAGTTATCTGCCCTTGAAGTTTGCGATTTTGAGATTTTGGTCAACTTTGAAAGGTCACAGCACAAAAAGTATTGTAGTTAAGTACTTTAAAAGGAAAGATTTTAAACTACAATGCTTCAGCTACATTCAGTATGAATTTCAGCTCTGTAGTGCAAGTATCTTCAGAGAAGAAGATTGTCAAAGGCGGTTGGGGTCGGAAACGGTCGAAAATGCACTAAAAGCAAGATGGCGGCCAAAGTACGTGACCTACGAATTTGTCCTGATTTACTTTTTTTCATTATTTTTCATTGCGCTTCTCTTAAAAAAAAATTCAAGCCTCTAAGTGCATTTTGAAAAAAAAATCAATGTTAAATTTTCGACTTTGGATTCGACCTGGACCTTTAATGTACGAGCCGATTATGCCCAAAAGCTTAGTTTATCGATTCCAGGGTAAGGGGTACCTGCATGTCAAGTTTGGGTGAATTTGAACAAGCGGTTTGAGCTGTAGATCTCTCACAAAAATTGTACAAATAATAATAATAATAACTAGGACTGCCGCGGCAGTACTTAGGTCTTCAAGATTCCTGTTTGACCTTCACATACTGTTTGACCTTCACATGGCTTTTTGTCTAAGAGGTAAACAGTAACTAATACATTTTCAAAATTACCATATTTCACTGTATATTCAACGTTTAAGCCTTTACAGAAAATTCAACATGGCTGCAAACATGAATCATCTCAGGTTATACAGTCTTGTTGCTTCCTGATGATAGATAAAACATTGCCTAGTGTTTTATTGCCAATGAACTACAGTTTTTCAATCATAAATGTATCATAATCATTCAAAACGAAAGTAGGATTGACCACATTGAAATGCTCCGAATTTCAATGTTAATGTTGAATCTAATTTTAATGAGATTTATCAAAGATTGTATGATCTTTTATCTTTCATTTGATATATAGAACAAGTATTTATCATGTGTCGTTGGTTTACAAGGGTTTTTCAAACATACCCACCAAAACACCCGTTTTCCAAAATGCAAGGTTTGACCCTTCCCCCTGACCGGAAATGACTGTTCGCGAGCGATTTTATTCTTTCACTTTGAAGACCTTGCTAATGTCTAGCTCTCATGCAAAAATCATTAAGTTCTAAGGTCTGGTTTTTGAGTTATCTGCCCTTGAAGTTTGCGATTTTGAGATTTTGGTCAACTTTGAAAGGTCACAGCACAAAAAGTATGAAGGTTAGGTCTTTCAAAATTAGGAATTAAAGAAAGCAATACCTCAGCTACATTCAGTATGAATTTCAGCTCTGTAGTGCAAGTATCTTCAGAGGAGAAGATTGTCAAAGGCGGGTGGGGTCGGAAACGGTCGAAAATGCACTTAAAGCAAGATGGCGGCCGAACCACGTGACCTACAAATTTGTCATGATTTACTTTTTTTCATTATTTTTCATTGCGCATCTTTCAAAAAAAAAATTAAGTCTCTAAGTGCATTTTGAAAAAAAAATCAATGTTAAATTTTTGATTTTGGATTCGAACTGGACCTTTAATGTACGAGTCGATTTTGCCCAAAAGCTTATTACGTCGATTCCAGGGTAAGGGGTATCTGCATGTCAAGTTTGGGCGAATTTGGAGTAGCCGTTTGGGCTGTAGCTCAGTCACAAAAAAAGTACAAATAATAATAAAAAAAAAAAAAACTTGAAGAATAAGTGTAAAAACAATAGGTCTTCCAGACTTTGTCTTGAAGACCTAATAATAAGAAGAACTTGAAGAAATCGGATAAAAACAATAGGTCTTCACGACTTTGTCTTGAAGACCTAATAATAAGAAGAACTTGAAGAAATCGGATAAAAACAATAGGTCTTCACGACTTTGTCTTGAAGACCTAATAATAAACTTGAAGAAATCGGATAAAAACAATAGGTCTTCACGACTTTGTCTTGAAGACCTAACTAGGACTGCCGCGGCAGTACTTAGGTCTTCAAGATTCCTCTTTGACCTTCACATACTGTTTGACCTTCACATGCATGTTTGACCTTCACATGCATGTTTGACCAAGAGGTTTAAACCATACAGACCAAAACATGACTTTTGCATATGCAAAGTTTGACCCTTCCTCCTGACCGGAAGTGACTGTTCGCGAGCGATTTTATTCTTTTATGTTAAAGACCTTGCTGATGTCTAACTCTCATGCAAAAATCATTAAGTTCTAAGGTCTGGTTTTTGAGTTATCTGCCCTTGAAGTTGGTGATTTTCAGATGTTGGTCAACTTTGAAAGGTCACAGCACAAAAAGTATTAAGGTTAGGTCTTACAACTTTAGGAATTGAAGAAAACAATACCTCAGCTACATTCAGTATGAATTTCAGCTCTCTAGTGCAAGTATCTTCAGAGGAGAAGATTGTCAAACGTGGGTGGGGTCTGAAACGATGAAAATTGCACTAAAAGCAAGATGGCGGCCGAACCACGTGACCTACGAATTTGCCATGATTTACTTTTTTTCATTATTTTTCATTGCGCTTCTTTTAAAAAAAAGTTTAAGTCTCTAAGTGCATTTGGAAAAAAAAATCAATGTTAAATTTTCGATTTTGGATTCGAACTGGACCCTTAATGAATGAACCGATTTTGCCCAAAAGCTTCGCACGTCGATTCCAGGTTAAGAGGTATCTGCATGTCAAGTTTGGGCGAAATTGGAGCAGCCGTTTGGTCAGGATCGTTTGGACAAAAAAAGTACAAATAATAATAATAATAAGAAACTTGAAGAAATCGGATAAAAACAATAGGTCTTCACGACTTTGTCTTGAAGACCTAACTAGGATTGACGCGTCAATACTTAGGTCTTCAGATTCCTCTTTGACCTTCACATACTGTTTGACCTTCACATGACTTTTTGTCTAAGAGGTAAACAGTAGCTAATACATTATGAAAATGACCAAATTCCACTTGATATTCAGTGTTAAAGACTTTTCAGAAAAATTCATCATGGTGGCCAATGTCAGCTATGACATCATTCTTCAGAGAATATTATTCCTAGTAGCAGAAAAAAATTTGGTTAAATTATCTCCCACCGTTTTCGAGATACATGTGATTTAACGTTGTAATGTAAAGAAAACACTGAAATTTGAAGATTTTTTTACCCCTACTCCATGTTGGTCCTTCTATCTCCTTAACTATCAAAATTTTTATGATAAAGTACAACATAGCAAAAGTTGTGCTTGGAATGGCGTATGAGAAAACACAATCAATTAAAAGATATCTTTATTAATAAAGAAACTGTGGAACCTTGAAATGTGCTAAAAATGAGGATTTTCCCAAAATCGCAATATTCAAGGACTGGTCATGGACAGAATTTTTTTTATCATCACTTGTTGATATTTTTTTCCGTCTACTCATTACATCTGCTTCACAAAACATCAATGATAAAATTTCTATCTGTAACAGTTTTGAAACTAAAATTCTCAAAGTAAAATAACCCTCAAAAATTTTAAAATCGGCGAAAAATGTAAAAAATCTCTTTATGTCCACATATTTCCTTTAATATCAACTTTTATATAACAATGACCTGTAGTGAACTTGTTCTTCTATCATTGTAGAACAGAAGTCATCAAACAGATTTCATTTTTTACATTCCTTTACAGAGTAATGTCCCTTTGAACGTAACTTGAAAAATGATCCTTTAAAAAAATGTATATTTTCAAGGGAAGATAACTCATGTTCTAGATCAAAATTAAAAAAATCAGCTCGACACTTCTCTTGGCAATTCTTTCAGCTTTCATTTGAGCTATCAAACACTGCTGTATGTCTTGCCGTGTATGAGGAGATAGATTTCAAAGACGCGTACTGTCAAAATCACGAAAACTCGCCAAAATTTCAGTTTTTTTTAAATAGCTAAAAATCTATTATTACGGCCGAAAACGGCTATGCGCTTATTTGATGGGTAATGTTGATGCCCACATTTTGGTGAAAGTTTTGTGCGATTATCTTTCTTAGTTTTCGAGAAATTGAGGTATGAAGTTTTAACTTCAAAGGGAGATAACTCAAGAGCAAATTGAAATTCGAAATTCAAAAGCTTCGCATAGCCAGTTCAGGTGATACTCTATCAGTCCTGAAAGTTTCATGAAAATACATTCATTGGTAAGCTCAGAATCACTGTCACAAAATCGTACAAATAATAATAATAATAATAACTAGGATTGACGCGTCAATACTTAGGTCTTCAGATTCCTCTTTGACCTTCACATACTGTTTGACCTTCACATGACTTTTTGTCTAAGAGGTAAACAGTAGCTAATACATTATCAAAATGACCAAATTCCACTTGTTATTCAGTGTTAAAGACTTTTCAGAAAAATTCATCATGGTGGCCAATGTCAGCTATGACATCATTCTTCAGAGAATATTATTCCTAGTAGCAGAACAAAATTTGGTTAAATTATCTCCCACCGTTTTCGAGATACATGTGATTTAACGTTGTAATGTAAAGAAAACACTGAAATTTGAAGATTTTTATACCCCTACTCCATGTTGGTCCTTCTATCTCCTTAACTATCAAAATTTTTATGATAAAGTACAACATAGCAAAAGTTGTGCTTGGAATGGCGTATGAGAAAACACAATCAATTAAAAGATATCTTTATTAATAAAGAAACTGTGGAACCTTGAAATGTGCTAAAAATGAGGATTTTCCCAAAATCGCAATATTCAAGGACTGGTCATGGACAGACATTTTTTTATCATCACTTGTTGATATTTTTTTCCGTCTACTCATTACATCTGCTTCACAAAACATCAATGATAAAAAATTTATCTGTAACAGTTTTGAAGTTAAAATTCTCAATGTAAAATAACCCTCGAATTTTTTTAAATTGGCGAAAAATGTAAAAAATCTCTTTATGTCCACATATTTCCTTTAATATCAACTTTTATATAATAATAATCTGTAGTGAATTTGTTCAACTATCATTGTAGAACAGAATGCATCAAAAAGATTTCTTATTCGACATTCCCTTACAGAGTAATGTCCCTTTGAACGTATCATGAAAAATGTTGCTTTAAAAGAATGTCCATTTTCAAGGGGAGATAACTCACGTTCTAGATCAAAATTTAAAAAATCAGCTCAACAGCCCTCTTTGCAATTCTTTTAGCTTTCATTTGAGCTATCAAACACTGCTGTATGTCTTGTCGTTAATGAGGAGATGATTTTCAGAGACGCGTACTGTCATAATCGCGAAATTGCGCCAAAATTTCAGTTTTTTGAAAATAGCCAAAAATCTATTATTACGGCCGAAAACGGCTATGCGCTTATTTGATGGGGAATGTTGATGCCCACATTTTGGTGAAAGTTTTGTGCGATTATCTTTCTTAGTTTTCGAGAAATTAAGGTATGAAGTTTCAACTTCAAAGGGAGATAACTCAAGCACAAATAGAAATTCAAAATTCAAAAGCTTCGCAGAGCCAGTTCAGGTGATACTCTATCAGTCCTAAAAGTTTCATGAAAATCCATTCATTGGTAAGCTCAGAATCTCTCTCACAAAATCAGTACAAATAATAAGAATAATAATAATAATAATAATAATAATAATAATAAAAATCCGGATAATAACAATAGGTCTTTGACTTTCGTCTGAAGACCTAATAATAATAAAAATCCGGATAAGAACAATAGGTCTTTGACTTTCGTCTGAAGACCTAAAAATCCGGATAAGAACAATAGGTCTTCCAGACGTAGTCTTGAAGACCTAACTAGGATTGACGCGTCAATACTTAGGTCTTCAAGATTCCTCTTTGACCTTCACATACTGTTTGACCTTCACATGACTTTTTGTCTAAGAGGGCTTGTTTATCCACATACAAAGATGTATGTCGTGTTTTGATAACTCAAATAGTAATGGAGAAATGAATTTTGGAACTTTATTGAAAACACTGAAATTTGAAGATTTTTAGACCCCTACTCCATGTTGGTCCTTCTAGCTCCTTAACTATCAAAATTTTTATGATAAAGTGTAACATAGCAAAAGTTGTGCCTGATATAGCGCATGTAAAAATACAATCAATTTAAAGATATGTTTCTGTGTAAAGTAACTGTGGAACTTTGAAATGTGCCAAAAATGAGGATTTTCAAAAATCAGCAATATTCAAGGACAGGTCATGGACAGAAAAAAAATTATCACGACTTGTTCATATTTTTTACTGTTTACTCAATTCATCTGCTTCACAAAACATCAACGATAAAATTTCTATCTGTAGCAGTTTTGAAACTAAAATTCTCAAAGTAAAATAACCCTCGAAAAATGTTAAAATCGCCGAAAAATGTAAAAAGTCTCTTCATGTCCACATATTTCCTTTAATATCAACTTTTATATGATAATGATCTGTAGTGAATTTGTTCAACTATCATTGTAGAACAGAATGCATCAAACAGATTTCTTATTTGACGTTTCCTTACAGAGTAACCTCCCTTTGAAAGTAACACGAAAAATGACCCTTCAAAAAAATGTCGAATTTCAAGGGCAGATAACTCAAGTCACAGGTCGAAATATAAAATTCCGCCCAAAAAACTTTATTACACACTAACTAAGCTTTCTAACGAGCTATCACACTAGTCTGTAAGTATTGCCGTTTGTGAGGAGAAGATTTTTAAAGACGCGTACCGTCAGAACCGTGAAATTTCACAAAATTTTCAGTTTTTCGAAAATAGCAAAAAATCTATTTATACGGCCGAAAACGGCATAGGGTGCATTCGATGGGGAATAATGTTGCCCACATTTTGGTGAAAGTTTTAAGAAATTATCTCCCATAGTTACCGAGAAATCGAGGTTTGAAATTTTTCCTTTAAGGGGAGATAACTCAAACACAAAATCGAAATTCGAAAATCTGGCTCCCCACAAATCTAAGTTAGGGGACCCTCTACAACCCCTAAAATTTTCATGCAAATCGTATCACTAATAAGGTCAGAAATGGTGGAACAAAAAAACGTCCAAATAATAATAATAATAACTAGGATTGACGCGTCAATACTTAGGTCTTCAAGATTCCTCTTTGACCTTCACACAGTGTTTGACCTTCACATGACTTTTTGTCTAAGAGGTCTTGTTTATCCACATACAAAGATGTATGTTTTGTTTTGATAACTTAAATTGTAATGGAGTAATGAATTTTGGAACTATATTGAAAACACTGAATTTTGAAGATTTTTAGACCCCCTACTCCATGTTGGTCCTTCTAGCTCCTTAACTATCAACATTTTAATGATAAAGTGCAACATAGCAAAAATTGTGCTTGGAATAGCGTATGTGAAAATACAATCAATTAAAAGATATTGTTATTAATAAAGAAACTGTGGAACCTTGAAATGTGCTAAAAATGAGGATTTTCCAAAAATCGCAATATTCAATAACTTAAATTGTAATGGAGTAATGAATTTTGGAACTATATTGAAAACACTGAATTTTGAAGATTTTTAGACCCCCTACTCCATGTTGGTCCTTCTAGCTCCTTAACTATCAACATTTTAATGATAAAGTGCAACATAGCAAAAATTGTGCTTGGAATAGCGTATGTGAAAATACAATCAATTAAAAGATATTGTTATTAATAAAGAAACTGTGGAACCTTGAAATGTGCTAAAAATGAGGATTTTCCAAAAATCGCAATATTCAAGGACTGGTCATGGACAGAAATTTGTTTATCATCACTTGTTGATATTTTTTTCCGTCTACTCATTACATCTGCTTCACAAAACATCAATGATAAAATTTCTATCTGTAACAGTTTTGAAACTAAAATTCTCAAAGTAAAATAACCCTTGAAAAATGTCAAAATCGCCGAAAAATGTAAAAAATCTCTTTATGTCCATATATTTCCTTTAATATCAACTTTTATATAATAATGAACTGAAGTGAACTTGTTCAACTATCATCGTAGAACAGAATGCATTAAACAGATCTTATTTTTGACATTTCCTTACAGAGTAATGTCCCTTTGAACGTAACACGAAAAATGAACCTTAAAAAAAAAGTCGAATTTCAAGGGCAGATAACGAGAGTCACAGGTCGAAATTTTATATTTCGCCCAAAAAACTTTTTTACACACTCATTAAGCTTTCTAACGAGCTATCACACTAGTCTGTAAGTATTGCCGTTTGTGAGGAGAAGATTTTTAAAGACGCGTACCGTCAGAACCGTGAAATTTCACAAAATTTTCAGTTTTTCGAAAATAGCAAAAAATCTATTTATACGGCCGAAAACGGCATAGGGTGCATTCGATGGGGAATAATGTTGCCCACATTTTGGTGAAAGTTTTAAGAAATTATCTCCCATAGTTACCGAGAAATCGAGGTTTGAAATTTTTCCTTTAAGGGGAGATAACTCAAACACAAAATCTAAATTCGAAAATCTGGCTCGCCACAAATCTAAGTTAGGGGACCCTCTACAACCCCTGAAATTTTCATGCAAATCGTATCACTAATAAGGTCAGAAATGGTGGAACAAAAAAACGTCCAAATAATAATAATAATAACTAGGATTGACGCGTCAATACTTAGGTCTTCAAGATTCCTCTTTGACCTTCACAAAGTGTTTGACCTTCACATGACTTTTTGTCTAAGAGGTAAACAGTAACTAATACATTATCAACATGACCAAATTCCACTTGACATTCAGTGTTAAAGACTTTTCTGAAAAATTCATCATGGTGGCCAATGTCAGCTATGACATCATTCTTCAGAGAATATTATTCCTAGAAGCAGAAATTTTTGTTGTTGAATTATCTGTCACCGTTTTCAAGATACATGTGATTTAACGCTGTAAAGTAAAGTTGACTGTTTCAGACCCCTGTATAATGTAATGAAACCTAACACTTTAACTGTTGATATTATACTGATAACTCAAAAAGTTTAACTAAAAGATGCAAACATAATACATGCTACAATATACCAGAGTAGGTCAAAAATGCGTAGTCTAGCAATGTAGCTACGGGGAGTTGGAAATGGCCCTTTGTAGCGTCAATCTCTCAAATGAAAGATATGGCCAAGACATATTCCAAGACCAAATTCATGTACATGCGCGTACACGTACATGAAAGGTGTCCAAGTCAGATCAGAAGAGAGGCAGGAGGTCTAGCAATAAAGACCAGACCAGACCAGACCGACCCGACCGACCGACTAATTTAATCATAGAGGGTAGAGTCCTGATTTTGACTTATACATGGTAGCAGATTCCACTCAGCTGGGTGTGAACGTATTGATTGAATTAACTCTGTTTTAAAAAGCCCTATCACCTCTGTGGAACTTTAAAATATACCTTTCCCTCCAACTCAATGTTTTTAACTTTGTGAAATTGTTCTTTTCTTGCAAACTATGCGATATGTCATGAAAATTAGACTTTTCTCACCTTTTTTTTTACAAATCCCTTATCTGTCACCGTTTTCGAGATACATGTGATTTAACGTTTTTGCCGTCTACTCATTACATCTGCTTCACAAAACATCAATGATAAAATTTCTATCTGTAACAGTTTTGAAACTAAAATTCTCAAAGTAAAATAACCCTCGAAAAATGTTAAAATCGCCGAAAAATGTAAAATTTTTGTTTATGTCCACATATTTCCTTTAATATCAACTTTTATATAATAATGACGTGTAGTGAACTTGTTCATCTATCATTGTAGAACAGAATGCATCAAACAGATTTCATTTTTGACATTTCCTTACAGAGTAATGTCCCTTTGAATGTAACATGAAAAATGATGCTTTTAAAAAATGTCAATTTTCAAGGGCAGATAACTCGCGTTCTAGATCCAAATTCAATAAAAAGGCTCGTTTCTGTCTTGGCAGTTCTTTTAGCTTTCATTTGAGCTATCAAACACTGCTGTATGTCTTGCCGTTAATGAGAAGATGATTTTCAAAGACGAGTACTGTCAAAATCGCGAAATTGCGCCAAAATTTCAGTTTTTTGAAAATAGCCAAAAATCTATTATTACGGCCGAAAACGGCTATGTGTGTATGTGATGGGGAATATTGATGCCCACATTTTGGTGAAAGTTTTGTGAAATTATCTCCCATAGTTACCGAGAAATTGAGGTATGAAGTTTTTCCTTTAAGGGGAGATAACTCAAAACCAAAATGGAAATTCAAAAATCTGGTCGGTGCATTTCTATGTTAGGTGATACTCTACAATCCCTGAAAGTTTCATGAAAATCGGCTTGTCAATAAGGTCTGAAATGAAGACACAAAAATCGGTACAAATAATAATAATAATAATAATAATAATAATAATAATCCGGATAATAACAATAGGTCTTCTAGACTTTGTCTTGAAGACCTAACTAGGATTGACGCGTCAATACTTAGGTCTTCAAGATTCCTCTTTGACCTTCACACAGTGTTTGACCTTCACATGACATTTTGTCTAAGAGGGCTTGTTTATCCACATACAAAGATGTATGTCATGTTTTGATAACTCAAATAGTAATGGAGAAATGAATTTTGGAACTTTACTGAAAACACTGAAATTTGAAGATTTTTAGACCCCTACTCCATGTTGGTCCTTCTAGCTCCTTAACTATCAACATTTTTATGATAAAGTGTAACATAGCAAAAGTTGTGCCTGATATAGCGCATGTAAAAATACAATCAATTTAAAGATATGTTTCTGTGTAAAGTAACTGTGGAACTTTGAAATGTGCCAAAAATGAGGATTTTCTAAAATCAGCAATATTCAAGGACAGGTCATGGACAGAAAAAAAATTATCACCACTTGTTCATGTTTTTTACTGTTTACTCAATTCATCTGCTTCACAAAACATCAAGTATAAAATTTCTATCTGTAGCAGTTTTGAAACTAAAATTCTCAAAGTAAAATAACCCTCGAAAAATGTTAAAATCGCCGAAAAATGTAAAAAGTCTCTTCATGTCCACATATTTCCTTTAATATCAACTTTTATATGATAATGATCTGTAGTGAATTTGTTCAACTATCATTGTAGAACAGAATGCATCAAACAGATTTCTTATTTGACATTTCCTTACAGAGTAACCTCCCTTTGAAAGTAACAAGAAAAATGACCCTTCAAAAAAATGTCGAATTTCAAGGGCAGATAACTCAAGTCACAGGTCGAAATTTAAAATTCCGCCCAAAAAACTTTTTTACACACTAATTAAGCTTTCTAACAAGCTATGACACTAGTCTGTAAGTATTGCCGTTTGTGAGGAGAAGATTTTTAAAGACGCGTACCGTCAGAACCGTGAAATTTCACAAAATTTTCAGTTTTTCGAAAATAGCAAAAAATCTATTTATACGGCCGAAAACGGCATAGGGTGCATTCAATGAGGAATAATGTTGCCCACATTTTGGTGAAAGTTTTAAGAAATTATCTCCCATAGTTACCGAGAAATCGAGGTTTGAAATTTTTCCTTTAAGGGGAGATAACTCAAACACAAAATCGAAATTCGAAAATTTGGCTCGCCACAAATCTAAGTTAGGGGACCCTCTACAACCCCTGAAATTTTCATGCAAATCGTATCACTAATAAGGTCAGAAATGGTGGAACAAAAAAACGTCCAAATAATAATAATAACTAGGATTGACGCGTCAATACTTAGGTCTTCAAGATTCCTCTTTGACCTTCACACAGTGTTTGACCTTCACATGACTTTTTGTCTAAGAGGTAAACAGTAACTAATACATTATCAAAATGATCAAATTCCACTTGATATTCAGTGTTAAAGACTTTTCAGAAAAATTCATCATGGTGGCCAATGTCAGCTATGACATCATTCTTCAGAGAATATTATTCCTAGAAGCAGAAATTTTTGTTGTTGAATTATCTGTCACCGTTTTCAAGATACATGTGATTTAACGCTGTAAAGTAAAGTTGACTGTTTCAGACCCCTGTATAATGTAATGAAACCTAACACTTTAACTATTGATATTATACTGATAACTCAAAAAGTTTAACTAAAAGATGCAAACATAATACATGCTACAATATACCAGAGTAGGTCAAAAATGCGTAGTCTAGCAATCTAGCAACGGGGAGTTGGAAATGGCCCTTTGTAGCGTCAATCTCTCAAATGAAAGATATGGCCAAGACATATTCCAAGACCAAATTCATGTACATGCACGTACACGTACATGAAAGGTGTCCAAGTCAGATCAGAAGAGAGGCAGGAGGTCTAGCAATAAAGACCAGACCAGACCAGACCGACCCGACCGACCGACTAATTTAATCATAGAGGGTAGAGTCCTGATTTTGACTTATACATGGTAGCAGATTCCACTCAGCTGGGTGTGAACGTATTGATTGAATTAACTCTGTTTTAAAAAGCCCTATCACCTCTGTGGAACTTTAAAATATACCTTTCCCTCCAACTCAATGTTTTTAACTTTGTGAAATTGTTGTTTTCTTGCAAACTATGCGATATGTCATGAAAATTAGACTTTTCTCACTTTTTTTTTACAAATCCCTTATCTGTCACCGTTTTCGAGATGCATGTGATTTAACGTTTTTGCCGTCTACTCATTACATCTGCTTCACAAAACATCAATGATAAAATTTCTATCTGTAACAGTTTTGAAACTAAAATTCTCAAAGTAAAATAACCCTCGAAAAATGTTAAAATCGCCGAAAAATGTAAAAAATTTGTTTATGTCCACATATTTCCTTTAATATCAACTTTTATATAATAATGACGTGTAGTGAACTTGTTCATCTATCATTGTAGAACAGAATGCATCAAACAGATTTCATTTTTGACATTTCCTTACAGAGTAATGTCCCTTTGAATGTAACATGAAAAATGATGCTTTTAAAAAATGTCAATTTTCAAGGGCAGATAACTCGCGTTCTAGATCAAAATTTAAAAAAAAGGCTCGTTTCTGTCTTGGCAGTTCTTTTAGCTTTCATTTGAGCTATCAAACACTGCTGTATGTCTTGCCGTTAATGAGGAGATGATTTTCAAAGACGAGTACTGTCAAAATCGCGAAATTGCGCCAAAATTTCAGTTTTTTGAAAATAGCCAAAAATCTATTATTACGGCCGAAAACGGCTATGTGTGTATGTGATGGGGAATGTTGATGCCCACATTTTGGTGAAAGTTTTATGAGATTATCTCCCATAGTTACCGAGAAATTGTGGTATGAAGTTTTTCCTTTAAGGGGAGATAACTCAAAACCAAAATGGAAATTCAAAAATCTGGTCGGTGCATTTCTATGTTAGGTGATAATCTACAACCCCTGAAAATTTCATGAAAATCGGCTTGTCAATAAGGTCTGAAATGAAGACACAAAAATCGGTACAAATAATAATAATAATAATAATAATAATAATAATAATCCGGATAATAACAATAGGTCTTCTAGACTTTGTCTTGAAGACCTAATAACTAGGATTGACGCGTCAATACTTAGGTCTTCAAGACTTCTGTTTGACCTTCACACAGTGTTTGACCTTCACATGACTTTTTGTCTAAGAGGTAAACAGTAACTAATACATTATCAAAATGACCAAATTCCACTTGATATTGAGTGTTAAAGACTTTTCAGAAAAAAATCATCATGGTGGCCAATGTCAGCTATGACACCATTTTTCAAAGAATATTATTCCTAGTAGCAGAAAAAAATTTGGTTAAATTATCTCTCACCGTTTTCGAGATACATGTGATTAAACGTTGTAATGTAAAGAAAACACTGAAATTTGAAGATTTTTAGACCCCTACTCCATGTTGGTCCTTCTAGCTCCTTAACTATCAACATTTTTATGATAAAGTACAACATAGCAAAAGTTGTGCTTGGAATAGCGCATGTGTAAGTCTAATCAATTATAAGATATCTTTCTTAATAAAGAAACTGTGGAACTTTGAAATGTGCTAAAAATGCAAATTTTCCGAAAATCGCAATATTCAAGGACAGGTCATGGACAGAAAAAAAATTATCATGACTTGTTGATATTTTTTTCCATCTACTCATTACATCTGCTTCACAAAACATCAATGATAAAATTTCTATCTGTAACAGTTTTGAAACTAAAATTCTCAAAGTAAAATAACCCTCGAAAACTGTTAAAATTGCCGAAAAATGTAAAAAATCTGTTTATGTCCACATATTTCCTTTAATATCAACTTTTATATGATAATGATCTGTAGTGAATTTCTTCAACTATCATCGTAGAACAGAATGCATCAAACAGATTTCTTATTTGACATTTCCTTACAGAGTAACATCCCTTTGAAAGTAACACGAAAAATGACCCTTCAAAAAAATGTCATATTTCAAGGGCAGATAACTCAAGTCACAGGTCGAAATTTAAATTTTCGTCACGTAGACTTTCTTACACACTCATTAAGCTTTCTAACGAGCTATCACATAAGTCTGTAAGTATTGCCGTTTGTGAGGAGAAGATTTTTAAAGACGCGTACTGTCAGAACCGTGAAATTTCACAAAATTTTCAGTTTTTCGAAAATAGCAAAAAATCTATTTATACGGCCGAAAACGGCATAGGGTGCATTCGATGGAGAATAATGTTGCCCACATTTTGGTGAAAGTTTTAAGAAATTATCTCTCATAGTTACCGAGAAATCGAGGTTTGAAGTTTTTCCTTTAAGGGGAGATAACTCAAAAACAAAATCGAAATTCGAAAATCTGGCACGACACAAATCTAAGTTAGGGGACCCTCTAGAATCCCTGAAATTTTCATCCAAATCGACTCATCAATAAGGTCAGAAATGGTGGAACAAAAAAAGTACAAATAATAATAATAATAACTAGGATTGACGCGTCAATACTTAGGTCTTCAAGATTCCTCTTTGACCTTCACACAGTGTTTGACCTTCACATGACTTTTTGTCTAAGAGGTCTGGTTTATCCACATACAAAGATGTATGTTTTGTTTTGATAACTCAAATAGTAATGGATTACTGAATTATGGAACTATATTGAAAACACTGAAATTTGAAGATTTTTAGACCCCTACTCCATGTTGGTCCTTCTAGCTCCTTAACTATCAACAATTTTATGATAGAGTACAACATAGCAAAAGTTGTGTTTGGAAAAGCGCATGTGGAAATACAATCAATTAAAAGATATCTTTCTTAATAAAGAAACTGTGGAACCTTGAAATTTGCTAAAAATGAAGATTTTCCAAAAATCACAATATTCAAGGACTGGTCATGGAGAGGAAAAAAATTATCATCACTTGTTGATATTTTTTTCCGTCTACTCATTACATCTGCTTCACAAAACATCAATGATAAAATTTATATCTGTAACAGTTTTGAAACTAAAATTCTCAAAGTAAAATAACCCTCGAAAAATGTTAAAATAGCCGAAAAATGTAAAAAATCTGTTTATGTCCACATATTTCCTTTAATATCAACTTTTATATGATAATGATCTGTAGTGAATTTGTTCAACTATCATTGTGTAACAGAATGCAATTAACGGATTTCTTATTTGACATTTCCTTACAGAGTAACCTCCCTTTGAATGTAACACGAAAAATGACCCTTTAAAAAAATGTCGAATTTCAAGGGCAGATAACTCAAGTCACAGATCGAAATTTAAAATTTCGCCACGTAGACTTTCTTACACACTCATTAAGCTTTCTAACGAGCTATCACACTAGTCTGTAAGTATTGCCGTTTGTGAGGAGAAGATTTTTAAAGACGCGTACCGTCAGAACCGTGAAATTTCACAAAATTTTCAGTTTTTCGAAAATAGCAAAAAAGCTATTTATACGGCCGAAAACGGCATAGGGTGCATTCGATGGGGAATAATCATGCCCACATTTTGGTGAAAGTTTTAAGAAATTATCTCTCATAGTTGCTGAGAAATTGAGGTTTGAAGTTTTTCCTTTAAGGGGAGATAACTCAAAAACAAAATCGAAATTCGAAAATCTGGCTCGACACAAATCTTAGCTAGGGGACCCTATAGAATCCCTGAAATTTTCATGCAAATCGGCTCATCGATAAGGTCAGAAATGGTGGAACAAAAAAAGTACAAATAATAATAATAATAATAAAAATCCGGATAATAACAATAGGTCTTCCAGACGTAGTCTTGAAGACCTAACTAGGATTGACGCGTCAATACTTAGGTCTTCAAGATTCCTCTTTGACCTTCACAAAGTGTTTGACATTCACATGACTTTTTGTCTTAGAGGTAAACAGTAGCTAATACATTATCAAAATGACCAAATTCCACTTCATATTCAGTGTAAAAGATTTTTCAGAAAAATTCATCATGGTGGTCAATGTCAGCTATGACACCATTCTTCAGAGATTATTATTCCTAGTAGCAGAAAAAAATTTGGTTAAATTATCTCTCACCGTTTTCGAGATACATGTGATTTAACGTTGTAATGTAAAGAAACCTGAAATTTGAAGATTTTTTTACCCCTACTCCATGTTGGCCCTTCTATCTCCTTAACTATCAAAATTTGTATGATAAAGTACAGCATAGCAAAAGTTGTGCTTGGAATGGCGTATGTGAAAATATAATCAATTAAAAGATATCTTTCTTAATAAAGAAACTGTGGAACCTTGAAATGTGCTAAAAATGAGGATTTTCCCAAAATCGCAATATTCAAGGACCGGTCATGGACAGAAATTTGTTTATCATCACTTGTTGATATTTTTTCCCGTCTACTCATTACATCTGCTTCACAAAACATCAATGATAAAATTTCTATCTGTAACAGTTTCGAAACTAAAATTCTCAAAGTAAAATAACCCTCGAAAAATGTTAAAATCGCCAAAACATTTAAAAAATATCTTTATGTGCACATATTTCCTTTAATATCAACTTTTATATGATAATGATCTGAAGTGAACTTGTTCACCTGTCATTGTAGAACAGAATGCATTAAGCAGATTTCATTTTTGACATTTCCTTTCAGAGAAGTGCCCCTTTGAACGCGACGCGTCAAAATCCTTTTTTTCGAAAGATCGTTTTTGAAATCGCTGTAGCTCAAAAACCGTTCAAAATAGAGGTCAAGTTTGGGGGGTTCCTTTACACAGCATTGTTTCAGCTTTAAAATGAGCTATAGCATGCGTCTGTATGTATCGTAGTTAGTGAGGAGAAGAATTTCAAAGACGCGTACCGTCAGAACCGCGAAATTTCACCAAAATTTCAGTTTTTCGAAAATAGCAAAAAATCTATTCATACGGCCGAAAACCGCTATGGGCTTAATCGATGGGGAATTATGTTGCCCACATTTTGGTGAAAGTTTTATGCAGTTATCTCCCATAGTTACTGAGAAATTGAGGTTTGAAGTTTTTCCTTTAAGGGGAGATAACTCAAAAACAAAATCGAAATTCAAAAATCTGGCTCGAGATGCACTAAGTTAGGACACAAGCTACAATCCCTGAAAATTTCATCAAAATCGGCTGATTCGTTATGGCTGTAGAGCTCGGACAAAATTGGTACAAATAATAATAATAATAACTAGGATTGACGCGTCAATACTTAGGTCTTCAAGATTCCTCTTTGACCCTCACATAGTGTTTGACCTTCACAGGACTTTTTGTCTTAGAGGTAAAGAGTAACTAATATATTATCAAAATGACCAAATTCCACTTGACATGCAGTATTAAAGACTTTTCAGAAAAATTCATCATGGTGGCCAATGTCAGCTATGACACCATTCTTCAGAGAATATTATTCCTAGTAGCAGAAAAAAATTTGGTTAAATTATCTCTTACCGTTTTCGAGATACATGTGATTTAACATTGTAATGTAAAGAAAACACTGAAATTTGAAGATTTTTTTACCCCTACTCCATGTTGGTCCTTCTATCTCCTTAACTATCAACATTTTTATGATAAGGTACAACATAGCAAAAGTTGTGCTTGGAATGGCGTATGTGAAACTACAATCAATTAAAAGATATCTTTATTAGAAAAGAAACTGTGGAACCTTGAAATGTGCTAAAAATGAGGATTTTCCAAAAATCGCAATATTCAAGGACCGGTCATGGACATAAATTTGTTTATCATCACTTGTTGATATTTGTTTCCGTCTACTCATTACATCTGCTTCACAAAACATCAATGATACAATTTCTATCTGTAACAGTTTTGAAACTAAAATTCTCAAAGTAAAATAACCCTCGAAAAATGTTAAAACTGCCAAAAAATGAAAGAAAATTGTTTATGTTCACATAGTTCCTTTATTATCAACTTTTATATAATAAGGACCTGAAGTGAACTTGGTCAACAATCTTTGTAGAACAGAATGCATTAAGCAGATTTCATTTTTGACATTTCCTTTCAGAGAAGTGCCCCTTTGAACGCGACGCGTCAAAATCCTTTTTTTCGAAAGATCGTTTTTGAAATCGCTGTAGCTCAAAAACCGTTCAAAATAGAGGTCAAGTTTGGGGGGTTCCTTTACACAGCATTGTTTCAGCTTTAAAATGAGCTATAGCATGCGTCTGTATGTATCGTAGTTAGTGAGAAGAAGAATTTCAAAGACGCGTACCGTCAGAACCGCGAAATTTCACAAAAATTTCAGTTTTTCGAAAATAGCAAAAAATCTATTTATACGGCCGAAAACCGCTATGGGCTTAATCGATGGGGAATTATGTTGCCCACATTTTGGTGAAAGTTTTATGCAGTTATCTCCCATAGTTACTGAGAAATTGAGGTTTGAAGTTTTTCCTTTAAGGGGAGATAACTCAAAAACAAAATCGAAATTCAAAAATCTGGCTCGAGATGCACTAAGTTAGGACACAAGCTACAATCCCTGAAAATTTCATCAAAATCGGCTGATTCGTTATGGCTGTAGAGCTCGGACAAAATTGGTACAAATAATAATAATAATAATAAAAATTCGGATAAAAACAATAGGTCTTCAGACTTTCGTCTTGAAGACCTAATAAAAATTCGGATAAAAACAATAGGTCTTCAGACTTTCGTCT
This sequence comes from Steromphala cineraria, assembly GCA_916613615.1. Lineage (NCBI taxonomy): Eukaryota > Metazoa > Mollusca > Gastropoda > Trochida > Trochidae > Steromphala > Steromphala cineraria. Next base: position 14,238,250 of record OU744730.1, read on the forward strand.
TGAAGACCTAATAAAAATCCGGATAATAACAATAGGTCTTCCAGACGTAGTCTTGAAGACCTAATAAAAATCCGGATAATAACAATAGGTCTTCCAGACGTAGTCTTGAAGACCTAACTAGGATTGACGCGTCAATACTTAGGTCTTCAAGATTCCTCTTTGACCTTCACATACTGTTTGACCTTCACATGACTTTTTGTCTAAGAGGGCTTGTTTATCCACATACAAAGATGTATGTCGTGTTTTGAAAACTCAAATAGTAATGGAGAAATGAATTTTGGAACTTTATTGAAAACACTGAAATTTGAAGATTTTTAGACCCCTACTCCATGTTGGTCCTTCTAGCTCCTTAACTATCAACATTTTTATGATAAAGTGTAACATAGCAAAAATTGTGCCTGATATAGCGCATGTAAAAATACAATCAATTTAAAGATATGTTTCTGTGTAAAGTAACTGTGGAACTTTGAAATGTGCCAAAAATGAGGATTTTCAAAAATCAGCAATATTCAAGGACAGGTCATGGACAGAAAAAAAATTATCACGACTTGATCATATTTGTTACTGTTTACTCAATTCATCTGCTTCACAAAACATCAAGTATAAAATTTCTATCTGTAGCAGTTTTGAAACTAAAATTCTCAAAGTAAAATAACCCTCGAAAAATGTTAAAATCGCCGAAAAATGTAAAAAGTCTCTTCATGTCCACATATTTCCTTTAATATCAACTTTTATATGATAATGATCTGTAGTGAATTTGTTCAACTGTCATTGTAGAACAGAATGCATCAAACAGATTTCTTATTTGACATTTCCTTACAGAGTAACCTCCCTTTGAAAGTCACAAGAAAAATGACCCTTCAAAAAAATGTTGAATTTCAAGGGCAGATAACTCAAGTCACAGGTCGAAATTTAAAATTCCGCCCAAAAAACTTTTTTACACACTAATTAAGCTTTCCAACGAGCTATCACACTAGTCTGTAAGTATTGCCGTTTGTGAGGAGAAGATTTTTAAAGACGCGTACCGTCAGAACCGTGAAATTTCACAAAATTTTCAGTTTTTCGAAAATAGCAAAAAATCTATTTATACGGCCGAAAACGGCATAGGGTGCATTCAATGGGGAATAATGTTGCCCACATTTTGGTGAAAGTTTTAATAAATTATCTCCCATAGTTACCGAGAAATCGAGGTTTGAAATTTTTCCTTTAAGGGGAGATAACTCAAACACAAAATCGAAATTCGAAAATTTGGCTCGCCACAAATCTAAGTTAGGGGACCCTCTACAACCCCTGAAATTTTCATGCAAATCGTATCACTAATAAGGTCAGAAATGGTGGAACAAAAAAACGTCCAAATAATAATAATAATAACTAGGATTGACGCGTCAATACTTAGGTCTTCAAGACTTCCTCTTTGACCTTCACACAGTGTTTGATCTTTACATGACTTTTTGTCCAAGAGGTCTTGTTTATCCACATACACAGATGTATGTTTTGTTTTGATAACTTAAATAGTAATGGAGAAATGAATTTTGGAACTTGATTGAAAACACTGAAATTTGAAGATTTTTAGACCCCTACTCGATGTTGGTCCCTCTAGTTCCTTAACTTTCAACATTTTTATGATAAAGTACAACATAGCAAAAGTTGAGCTTGGAATGGTGCATGTGAAAGAACAATCAATTTAAAGATATCATTCTTAATAACGAAACTGTGGAATTTTGAAATGTGCCAAAAATGAGGATTTTCCAAAAATCGCAATATTCAAGGACTGGTTATGGACAGAAAAAAAAATTATCATGACTTGTTCATATTTTTTTCTGTCTACTCATTAAATCTGCTTCACAAAACATCAATGATAAAATTTCTATCTGTAACAGTTTTGGAACTAAAATTCTCAAAGTAAAATAACCCTCGAAAACCGTTGAAATTGCCAAAAAATGTAAATAACATGTTTAAGTTCACATATTTCCTTTAATGTCAACTTTTATATGATAATGATCTGTAGTAAATTTGTTCAACTATCATCGTAGAACAGAATGCATCAAACAGTTTTCTTATTTGACATTTCCTTACAGAGTAACCTCCCTTTGAAAGTAACACGAAAAATGACCATTCAAAAAAATGTCGAATTTCAAGGACAGATTACTCAAGTCACAGGTCGAAATTCAAAACTCTGGCTAATGCATGCCTAAGTTAGGTCTATGAGCTTTCAAATGAGCTATAGCATGCGTCTGTATGTACTACCGTTAGTGAGAAGAAGATTTTCAAAGACGCGTACCGTCAAAACCGCGAAATTTCACCAAAATTTCAGTTTTTCGAAAATAGAAAAAAATCTATTTATACGGCCGAAAACCGCTATGGTCTTAATCAATGGGGAATGTTGTTGCCCACATTTTGGTGAAAGTTTTATTGAATTATCTCCCTTAGTTACCGAGAAATTGAGGTTTGAAGTTTTTCCTTTAAGGGGAGATAACTCGAAAACAAAATCGAAATTCAAAAATCTGGCTCGTGCATGTCTAAGTTAGGTCATACTCTACACTTCCTGAAAGTTTCATGAAAATCAGTTTGTTGATAAGATCAGAAATGAACTAACAAAAAAAGTACAAATAATAATAATAATAATAATAATCCGGATAATAACAATAGGTCTTCAGACTTTCGTCTTGAAGACCTAATAATAATCCGGATAATAACAATAGGTCTTCTAGACTTTGTCTTGAAGACCTAATAATCCGGATAATAACAATAGGTCTTCTAGACTTTGTCTTGAAGACCTAACTAGGATTGACGCGTCAATACTTAGGTCTTCAAGATTCCTCTTTGACCTTCACATGACTTTTTGTCTAAGAGGGCTTGTTTATCCACATACAAAGATGTATGTCGTGTTTTGATAACTCAAATAGTAATGGAGAAATGAATTTTGGAACTTTATTGAAAACACTGAAATTTGAAGATTTTTAGACCCCTACTCCATGTTGGTCCTTCTAGCTCCTTAACTATCGACATTTTTATGATAAAGTGTAATATAGCAAAAGTTGTGCCTGATATAGCGCATGTAAAAATACAATCAATTTAAAGATATGTTTCTGTGTAAAGTAACTGTGGAACTTTGAAATGTGCCAAAAATGAGGATTTTCAAAAATCAGCAATATTCAAGGACAGGTCATGGACAGAAAAAAATTTATCACGACTTGTTCATATTTTTTACTGTTTACTCAATTCATCTGCTTCACAAAACATCAACGATAAAATTTCTATCTGTAGCAGTTTTGAAACTAAAATTCTCAAAGTAAAATAACCCTCGAAAAATGTTAAAATCGCCGAAAAATGTAAAAAGTCTCTTCATGTCCACATATTTCCTTTAATATTAACTTTTATATGGTAATGATCTGTAGTGAATTTGTTCAACTATCATTGTAGAACAGAATGCACCAAACAGATTTTTTATTTGACATTTCCTTACAGAGTAACCTCCCTTTGAAAGTAACACGAAAAATGACCCTTCAAAACAAAGTCGAATTTCAAGGGCAGATAACGCGAGTCACAGGTCGAAATTTTAAATTTCGCCAAAAAAACTTTTTTACACACTCATTAAGCTTTCTAACGAGCTATCACACTAGTCTGTAGGTATTGCCGTTTGTGAGGAGAAGATTTTCAAAGACGCGTACCGTCAGAACCGCGAAATTTCACAAAAAATTCAGTTTTTCGAAAATAGAAAAAAAAGTATCTATACGGCCGAAAAGTGCTATGTGCTTAATCGATGGAGAATGTTGTTGCCCACATTTTGGTGCAAATTTTATGAAATTATCTCACTTAGTTATTGAGAAATTGAGGCTTGAAATTTCGACTTTAAGGGGAGATAACTCGCAAACGAAATCGAAATTCAAAATTCTAGCTCGCCACAAATCTAAGTGAGGGGACCCTCTACCATCCCTGAAATTTTCATAAAAATCTTTTCATTAATAAGGTCAGAAATGGTGGAACAAAAAAACGTCCAAATAATAATAATAATAATAATAATAATCCGGACAATAACAATAGGTCTTAAGACTTTGTCTTGAAGACCTAACTAGGACTGCCGCGGCAGTACTTAGGTCTTCAAGATTCCTGTTTGACCTTGACATACTGTTTGACCTTGACATGCATGTTTGACCTTCACATGAATGTTTGTTAAAGAGGGTTCAAACATACTCAGCAAAACACCACTTTTCCATATGCAAAATTTGACCCTTCCTCCTGACCGGAAATGACTGTTCGCGAGCGATTTTATTCTTTTATCTTGAAGACCTTGCTCATGTCTAACTGTCATGCAAAAATCATTAAGTTCTAAGGTCTGGTTTTTTAGTTATCTGCCCTTGAAGTTTGCGATTTTGAGATTTTGGTCAACTTTGAAAGGTCACAGCACAAAAAGTATTGTAGTTAAGTACTTTAAAAGAAAAGATTTTAAACTACAATGCTTCAGCTACATTCAGTATGAATTACAGCTCTGTAGTGCAAGTATCTTCAGAGAAGAAGATTGTCAAAGGCGGGTGGGGTCGGAAAAGGTCGAAAATGCACTAAAAGCAAGATGGCGGCCAAAGCAGGTGACCTACGAATTTGTCCTGATTTCCTTTTTTTCATTATTTTTCATTGCGCTTCTTTTAAAAAAAATTTCAAGTCTCTAAGTGCATTTTGAAAAAAAAATCAATGTTAAATTTTTGACTTTGGATTCGAACTGGACCTTTAATGTACGAGCCGATTATGTCCAAAAGCTTAGTTTGTCGATTCCAGGGTAAGGGGTACCTGAATGTCAAGTTTGGGCGAATTTGAACAAGCGGTTTGAGCTGTAGATATCTCACAAAAATTGTACAAATAATAATAATAACTAGGATTGACGCGTCAATACTTAGGTCTTCAAGATTCCTCTTTGACCTTCACATACTGTTTGACCTTCACATGACTTTTTGTCTAAGAGGGCTTGTTTATCCACATACAAAGATGTATGTCGTGTTTTGATAACTCAAATAGTAATGGAGAAATGAATTTTGGAACTTTATTGAAAACACTGAAATTTGAAGATTTTTAGACCCCTACTCCATGTTGGTCCTTCTTGCTCCTTAAATATCAACATTTTTATGATAAAGTGTAACATAGCAAAAGTTGTGCCTGATATAGCGCATGTAAAAATACAATCAATTTAAAGATATGTTTCTGTGTAAAGTAACTGTGGAACTTTGAAATGTGCCAAAAATGAGGATTTTCAAAAATCAGCAATATTCAAGGACAGGTCATGGACAGAAAAAAAATTTATCACGACTTGTTCATATTTTTTACTGTTTACGCAATTCATCTGCTTCACAAAACATCAACGATAAAATTTCTATCTGTAGCAGTTTTGAAAATAAAATTCTCAAAGTAAAATAACCCTCGAAAAATGTTAAAATCGCCGAAAAATGTAAAAAGTCTCTTCATGTCCACATATTTCCTTTAATATCAACTTTTATATGATAATGATCTGTAGTGAATTTGTTCAACTATCATTGTAGAACAGAATGCATTAAACAGATTTCTTATTTGACATTTCCTTACAGAGTAACCTCCCTTTGAAAGTAACAAGAAAAATGACCCTTCAAAAAAATGTGTCGACTTTCAAGGGCAGATAACTCAAGTCACAGGTCGAAATTTAAAATTCCGCCCAAAAAACTTTTTTACACACTAATTAAGCTTTCAAACGAGCTATCACACTAGTCTGTAAGTATTGCCGTTTGTGAGGAGAAGATTTTTAAAGACGCGTACCGTCAGAACCGTGAAATTTCACAAAATTTTCAGTTTTTCGAAAATAGCAAAAAATCTATTTATACGGCCGAAAACGGCATAGGGTGCATCCGATGGGGAATAATGTTGCCCACATTTTGGTGAAAGTTTTAAGAAATTATCTCCCAAAGTAACCGAGAAATTGAGGTTTGAAATTTTTCCTTTAAGGGGAGATAACTCAAACACAAAATCGAAATTCGGAAATCTGTCTCCTCACAAATCTAAGTTAGGGGACCCTCTACAACCCCTGACATTTTCATGCAAATCGTATCACTAATAAGGTCAGAAATGGTGGAACAAAAAAACGTCCAAATAATAATAATAATAACTAGGATTGACGCGTCAATACTTAGGTCTTCAAGATTCCTCTTTGACCTTCACACAGTGTTTGACCTTCACATGACTTTTTGTCTAAGAGGTCTTGTTTATCCACATACAAAGATGTATGTTTTGTTTTGATAACTTAAATTGTAATGGAGTAATGAATTTTGGAACTATATTGAAAACACTGAATTTTGAAGATTTTTAGACCCCCTACTCCATGTTGGTCCTTCTAGCTCCTTAACTATCAACATTTTAATGATAAAGTGCAACATAGCAAAAATTGTGCTTGGAATAGCGTATGTGAAAATACAATCAATTAAAAGATATTGTTATTAATAAAGAAACTGTGGAACCTTGAAATGTGCTAAAAATGAGGATTTTCCAAAAATCGCAATATTCAAGGACTGGTCATGGACAGAAATTTGATTATCATCACTTGTTGATATTTTTTTCCGTCTACTCATTACATCTGCTTCACAAAACATCAATGATAAAATTTCTATCTGTAACAGTTTTGAAACTAAAATTCTCAAAGTAAAATAACCCTTGAAAAATGTCAAAATCGCCGAAAAATGTAAAAAATCTCTTTATGTCCATATATTTCCTTTAATATCAACTTTTATATAATAATGAACTGAAGTGAACTTGTTCAACTATCTTTGTAGAACAGAATGCATTAAACAGATCTTATTTTTGACATTTCCTTACAGAGTAATGTCCCTTTGAACGTAACACGAAAAATGAACCTTAAAAAAAAAGTCGAATTTCAAGGGCAGATAACGAGAGTCACAGGTCGAAATTTTATATTTCGCCCAGAAAACTTTTTTACACACTCATTAAGCTTTCTAACGAGCTATCACACTAGTCTGTAAGTATTGCCGTTTGTGAGGAGAAGATTTTTAAAGACGCGTACCGTCAGAACCGTGAAATTTCACAAAATTTTCAGTTTTTCGAAAATAGCAAAAAATCTATTTATACGGCCGAAAACGGCATAGGGTGCATTCGATGGGGAATAATGTTGCCCACATTTTGGTGAAAGTTTTAAGAAATTATCTCCCATAGTTACCGAGAAATCGAGGTTTGAAATTTTTCCTTTAAGGGGAGATAACTCAAACACAAAATCGAAAATCGAAAATCTGGCTCCCCACAAATCTAAGTTAGGGCACCCTCTACAACCCCTGAATATGTCATGCAAATCGTATCACTAATAAGGTCAGAAATGGTGGAACAAAAAAACGTCCAAATAATAATAATAATAATCCGGACGATAACAATAGGTCTTCAGACTTTCGTCTTGAAGACCTAATAATAATAATAATCCGGACAATAACAATAGGTCTTAAGACTTTGTCTTGAAGACCTAACTAGGACTGCCGCGGCAGTACTTAGGTCTTCAAGATTCCTCTTTGACCTTCACATACTGTTTGACCTTCACATGCATGTTTGACCTTCACATGCATGTTTGTTAAAGAGGTTTCAAACATACCAAGCAAAACACCACTTTTGCATATGCAAAGTTTGACCCTTCCTCCTGACCGGAAGTGACTGTTCGCGAGCGATTTTATTCTTTGATCTTGAAGACCTTGCTCATGTCTAAGTCTCATGCAAAAATCATTAAGTTCTACGGTCTGGTTTTTGAGTTATCTGCCCTTGAAGTTGGCGATTTTGAGATTTTTGTCAACTTTGAAAGGTCACAGCACAAAAAGTATTAATGTTAGCACCATAAATCGACATCGCTTTTATGTACAATACTTCAGCTACATTCAGTATAAATTTCAGCTCTCTAGTGCAAGTATCTTCAGAGGAGTAGGCTTTTAAAGGCGGGTGGGGTCGGAAACGGTCGAAAATGCACTTAAAGCAAGATGGCGGCCAAACCACGTGACCTACGAATTTGTCCTGATTTACTTTTTTTAATTTTTTTTCATTGCGCTTCTTTTAAAAAAAATTTCTCTAAGTCTCTAAGTGCATTTTGAAAAAAAAATCAATGTTAAATTTTCGAGTTTGGATTCGACCTGGACCCTTAATGAATGAACCGATTTTGCCCAAAAGCTTCGCACGTCGATTCCAGGTTAAGAGGTATCTCCATGTCAAGTTTGGGCGAAATTGGAGCAGCCGTTTGGTCAGAATCTTTGTCACAAAAAAGTACAAATAATAATAATAACTAGGATTGACGCGTCAATACTTAGGTCTTCAAGACTTCCTCTTTGACCTTCACACAGTGTTTGACCTTCACATGACTTTTTGTCTAAGAGGTAAAAAGTTACTAATACATTATGAAAATGACCAAATTTCACTTGATATTCAGTGTTAAAGACTTTTCAGAAAAATTCACCATGGTGACTAATGTCAGCTATGACATCATTCTTCAGAGAATATCATTCTTAGAAGCAAAAAAAAATTTGGTTGAATTATCTATCACCGTTTTCCAGTTACATGTGAATAAAGGCTGTAATGTAAAGTTGACTGTTTCAGACCCCTGTATAATGTAATGAAACCTAACACTTTTACTATTGATATTTTACTGATAAGGTATATCACAAACAATGTTTGTGTTGTTTATCCACATACAAAGATGTTTGTTTTGTTTGGATAACTTAAATAGTAAGGGAGTAATGAACTTTGGAACTTTATTGAAAACACTAAAATGTGAAGATTTTTAGACCCCTACTCCATGTTGGTCCCTCTTGCTCCTTAACTATGAAAATTTTTATGATAAAGTGCACATAGCAAACGTTGTGCTTGGAATAGCGCATGTAAAAATACAATCAATTTAAAGATATCTTTCTTAATAAAGAAACTGTGGAACTTTGAAATGTGCCAAAAATGAGGATTTTCCAGAAATCGCAATATTCAAGGACAGGTCATGGACAGAAAAAAAATTATCATGAGTTGTTGATATTTTTTTCTGTCTACTCATTACATCTGCTTCACAAAACATCAACGATAAAATTTCTATCTGTAACAGTTTTGGAACTAAAATTCTCAAAGTAAAATAACCCTCGAAAACTGTTGAAATCATCGAAAAATGTAAAAAACCTCTTTATGTCCACATATTTCCTTTAATATCAACTTTTATATGATAATGATCTGTAGTGCATTTGTTTAACTATCATTGTAGAACGGAATGCAATTAACAGATTTCTTATTTGATGTTTCCTTACAGAGAAATGTCCCTTTGAACGTAACATGAAAAATGACCCTTCAAAAAAATGTCGAACTTCAAGGGCAGATAACTCGAGTCACAGATCGAAATTAAAAATTCGCTACGCAAACTTTTTCACACACTCATTAAGCTTTCGAACGAGCTATCACACTAGTCTGTAGGTATTGCCGTTTGTGAGAAGAAGATTTTCAAAGACACGCACCGTCAGAAGCGCGAAATTTCCGAAAATGTTCAGTTTTTCGAAAATAGCAAAAAATCTATTTATACGGCCGAAGACAACATAGGGTGCATTCGATGGAGAATGTTGTTGCCCACATTTTGGTGAAAGTTTTGTGAAATTATCTCCCATAGTTACCGAGAAACCGAGGTTTAAATTTTTTTCCTTTAAGGGGAGATAACTCGAAAACAAAATCGAAATTCAAAAATCGGGCTCGACACAAAACGAGTTCAGGATATGGGCTACAATCCCTGAAAATTTCATGAAATTCTGCTGGATCGTCTCTTCAGAATCTTTGCCACAAAAAAAGTGCAAATAATAAAAATAATAACTAGGATTGACGCGTCAATACTTAGGTCTTCAAGATTCCTCTTTGACCTTCACACAGTGTTTGACCTTCACATGACTTTTTGTCTAAGAGGTCTGGTTTATCCACATACAAAGATGTATGTTTTGTTTTGATAACTCAAATAGTAATGGATTACTGAATTATGGAACTATATTGAAAACACTGAAATTTGAAGATTTTTAGACCCCTACTCCATGTTGGTCCTTCTAGCTCCTTAACTATCAACAATTTTATGATAGAGTACAACATAGCAAAAGTTGTGTTTGGAAAAGCGCATGTGGAAATACAATCAATTAAAAGATATCTTTCTTAATAAAGAAACTGTGGAACCTTGAAATTTGCTAAAAATGAAGATTTTCCAAAAATCACAATATTCAAGGACTGGTCATGGAGAGGAAAAAAATTATCATCACTTGTTGATATTTTTTTCCGTCTACTCATTACATCTGCTTCACAAAACATCAATGATAAAATTTATATCTGTAACAGTTTTGAAACTAAAATTCTCAAAGTAAAATAACCCTCGAAAAATGTTAAAATAGCCGAAAAATGTAAAAAATCTGTTTATGTCCACATATTTCCTTTAATATCAACTTTTATATGATAATGATCTGTAGTGAATTTGTTCAACTATCATTGTGTAACAGAATGCAATTAACGGATTTCTTATTTGACATTTCCTTACAGAGTAACCTCCCTTTGAATGTAACACGAAAAATGACCCTTTAAAAAAATGTCGAATTTCAAGGGCAGATAACTCAAGTCACAGATCGAAATTTAAAATTTCGCCACGTAGACTTTCTTACACACTCATTAAGCTTTCTAACGAGCTATCACACTAGTCTGTAAGTATTGCCGTTTGTGAGGAGAAGATTTTTAAAGACGCGTACCGTCAGAACCGTGAAATTTCACAAAATTTTCAGTTTTTCGAAAATAGCAAAAAAGCTATTTATACGGCCGAAAACGGCATAGGGTGCATTCGATGGGGAATAATCATGCCCACATTTTGGTGAAAGTTTTAAGAAATTATCTCTCATAGTTGCTGAGAAATTGAGGTTTGAAGTTTTTCCTTTAAGGGGAGATAACTCAAAAACAAAATCGAAATTCGAAAATCTGGCTCGACACAAATCTTAGCTAGGGGACCCTATAGAATCCCTGAAATTTTCATGCAAATCGGCTCATCGATAAGGTCAGAAATGGTGGAACAAAAAAAGTACAAATAATAATAATAATAATAAAAATCCGGATAATAACAATAGGTCTTCCAGACGTAGTCTTGAAGACCTAATAAACTTGAAGAAATCGGATAAAAACAATAGGTCTTCACGACTTTGTCTTGAAGACCTAACTAGGACTGCCGCGGCAGTACTTAGGTCTTCAAGATTCCTGTTTGACCTTGACATACTGTTTGACCTTGACATGCATGTTTGACCTTCACATGAATGTTTGTTAAAGAGGGTTCAAACATACTCAGCAAAACACCACTTTTCCATATGCAAAATTTGACCCTTCCTCCTGACCGGAAATGACTGTTCGCGAGCGATTTTATTCTTTTATCTTGAAGACCTTGCTCATGTCTAACTGTCATGCAAAAATCATTAAGTTCTAAGGTCTGGTTTTTTAGTTATCTGCCCTTGAAGTTTGCGATTTTGAGATTTTGGTCAACTTTGAAAGGTCACAGCACAAAAAGTATTGTAGTTAAGTACTTTAAAAGAAAAGATTTTAAACTACAATGCTTCAGCTACATTCAGTATGAATTACAGCTCTGTAGTGCAAGTATCTTCAGAGAAGAAGATTGTCAAAGGCGGGTGGGGTCGGAAAAGGTCGAAAATGCACTAAAAGCAAGATGGCGGCCAAAGCAGGTGACCTACGAATTTGTCCTGATTTCCTTTTTTTCATTATTTTTCATTGCGCTTCTTTTAAAAAAAATTTCAAGTCTCTAAGTGCATTTTGAAAAAAAAATCAATGTTAAATTTTTGACTTTGGATTCGAACTGGACCTTTAATGTACGAGCCGATTATGTCCAAAAGCTTAGTTTGTCGATTCCAGGGTAAGGGGTACCTGAATGTCAAGTTTGGGCGAATTTGAACAAGCGGTTTGAGCTGTAGATATCTCACAAAAATTGTACAAATAATAATAATAACTAGGATTGACGCGTCAATACTTAGGTCTTCAAGATTCCTCTTTGACCTTCACATACTGTTTGACCTTCACATGACTTTTTGTCTAAGAGGGCTTGTTTATCCACATACAAAGATGTATGTCGTGTTTTGATAACTCAAATAGTAATGGAGAAATGAATTTTGGAACTTTATTGAAAACACTGAAATTTGAAGATTTTTAGACCCCTACTCCATGTTGGTCCTTCTTGCTCCTTAAATATCAACATTTTTATGATAAAGTGTAACATAGCAAAAGTTGTGCCTGATATAGCGCATGTAAAAATACAATCAATTTAAAGATATGTTTCTGTGTAAAGTAACTGTGGAACTTTGAAATGTGCCAAAAATGAGGATTTTCAAAAATCAGCAATATTCAAGGACAGGTCATGGACAGAAAAAAAATTTATCACGACTTGTTCATATTTTTTACTGTTTACGCAATTCATCTGCTTCACAAAACATCAACGATAAAATTTCTATCTGTAGCAGTTTTGAAAATAAAATTCTCAAAGTAAAATAACCCTCGAAAAATGTTAAAATCGCCGAAAAATGTAAAAAGTCTCTTCATGTCCACATATTTCCTTTAATATCAACTTTTATATGATAATGATCTGTAGTGAATTTGTTCAACTATCATTGTAGAACAGAATGCATTAAACAGATTTCTTATTTGACATTTCCTTACAGAGTAACCTCCCTTTGAAAGTAACAAGAAAAATGACCCTTCAAAAAAATGTGTCGACTTTCAAGGGCAGATAACTCAAGTCACAGGTCGAAATTTAAAATTCCGCCCAAAAAACTTTTTTACACACTAATTAAGCTTTCAAACGAGCTATCACACTAGTCTGTAAGTATTGCCGTTTGTGAGGAGAAGATTTTTAAAGACGCGTACCGTCAGAACCGTGAAATTTCACAAAATTTTCAGTTTTTCGAAAATAGCAAAAAATCTATTTATACGGCCGAAAACGGCATAGGGTGCATCCGATGGGGAATAATGTTGCCCACATTTTGGTGAAAGTTTTAAGAAATTATCTCCCAAAGTAACCGAGAAATTGAGGTTTGAAATTTTTCCTTTAAGGGGAGATAACTCAAACACAAAATCGAAATTCGGAAATCTGTCTCCTCACAAATCTAAGTTAGGGGACCCTCTACAACCCCTGACATTTTCATGCAAATCGTATCACTAATAAGGTCAGAAATGGTGGAACAAAAAAACGTCCAAATAATAATAATAATAACTAGGATTGACGCGTCAATACTTAGGTCTTCAAGATTCCTCTTTGACCTTCACACAGTGTTTGACCTTCACATGACTTTTTGTCTAAGAGGTAAACAGTAACTTATACATTATCAAAATGATCAGATTCCACTTGATATTCAGTGATAAAGACTTTTCAGAAAAATTCATCATGGTGGCCAATGTCAGCTATGACATCATTCTTCAGAGAATATTATTCCTAGAAGCAGAAATTTTTGTTGTTGAATTATCTGTCACCGTTTTCAAGATACATGTGATTTAACGCTGTAAAGTAAAGTTGACTGTTTCAGTCCCCTGTATAATGTAATGAAACCTAACACTTTAACTATTGATATTATACTGATAACTCAAAAAGTTTAACTAAAAGATGCAAACATAATACATGCTACAATATACCAGAGTAGGTCAAAAATGCGTAGTCTAGCAATCTAGCAACGGGGAGTTGGAAATGGCCCTTTGTAGCGTCAATCTCTCAAATGAAAGATATGGCCAAGACATATTCCAAGACCAAATTCATGTACATGCACGTACACGTACATGAAAGGTGTCCAAGTCAGATCAGAAGAGAGGCAGGAGGTCTAGCAATAAAGACCAGACCAGACCGACCCGACCGACCGACTAATTTAATCATAGAGGGTAGAGTCCTGATTTTGACTTATACATGGTAGCAGATTCCACTCAGCTGGGTGTGAACGTATTGATTGAATTAACTCTGTTTTAAAAAGCCCTATCACCTCTGTGGAACTTTAAAATATACCTTTCCCTCCAACTCAATGTTTTTAACTTTGTGAAATTGTTCTTTTCTTGCAAACTATGCGATATGTCATGAAAATTAGACTTTTCTCACCTTTTTTTGTACAAATCCCTTATCTGTCACCGTTTTCGAGATACATGTGATTTAACGTTTTTGCCGTCTACTCATTACACCTGCTTCACAAAACATTAATGATAAAATTTCTATCTGTAACAGTTTTGAAACTAAAATTCTCAAAGTAAAATAACCCTTGAAAGATGTTAAAATCGCCGAAAAATGTAAAGAATCTCTTTATGTCCACATATTTCCTTTAATATCAACTTTTATATAATAATAACCTGTAGTGAACTTGTTCACCTATCATTGTAGAACAGAATACATCAAACAGATTTCATTTTTGACATTTCCTCACAGAGTGGTGCCCCTTTGAACGTAACACGAAAAATGACACTTCAAAAACAATGACGAACTCCAAGGGCAGATAACTCGAGTAACAGGTCAAAAATTAAAAATTCGCGGTATGCACGTTTTTACACACTCATTAAGCTTTCCAACGAGCTATCACACTAGTCTGTATGTATTGCAGTTAGTGAGGAGAAGATTTTCAAAGACGCGTACCGTCAGAACCGCGAAATTTCCGAAATTTTTTAGTTTTTTGAAAATAGAAAAAAATCTAATTATACGGCCGAAAACCGCTATGGGCTTAATCGATGGGGAATGTTGTTGTCCACATTTTGGTGAAAGTTTCATGCAATTATCTCCCATAGTTACCGAGAAATTGATGTTTGAAGTTTTGACTTTAAGGGGAGATAACTCAAAAACGAATTCGAAATTCAAAAATCACCCACGTCATTCCATAGATTAGCTCATACTCTACAATCCCTGAAAGTTTCTTGAAAATCGGCTTGTCAATAAGGTCAGAAATCTTGACACAAAAAACGTCCAAATAATAATAATAACTAGGATTGACGCGTCAATACTTAGGTCTTCAAGACTTCTGTTTGACCTTCACACAGTGTTTGACCTTCACATGACTTTTTGTCTTAAGAGGTAAACAGTAACTAATACATTATCAAAATGACCAAATTCCACTTGATATTCAGTGTTAAAGACTTTTCAGAAAAATTCATCATGGTCGCCAATGTCAGGTACCAATGTCAGGTATGACACCATTTTTCAGAGAATATTATTCCTAGTAGCAGAAAAAAATTTGGTTAAATTATCTCTCACCGTTTTCGAGATACATGTGATTTAACGTTGTAATGTTAAGAAAACACTGAAATTTGAAGATTTTTTTACCCCTACACCATGTTGGTCCTTCTATCTCCTTAACTACCAACATTTTTATGATAAAGTGCAACATAGCCAAAGTTGTGCTTGGAATAGCGCATGTGAAACTACAATCAATTTAAAGATATCTTTCATAATAAAGAAACTGTGGACCTTTAAAATATGCCAAAAATGAGGATTTTCAAAAAATTTCAATATTCAAGGGCCGGTCATGGACAGAAAAAACATTAATCATGACTTGTTGACATTTTTTTCTGTCTAATCATTACATCTGCTTCACAAAACATCAACGATAAAATTTCTATCTGTAACAGTTTTGAATCTAAAATTCTCAAAGTAAAATAACCCTAAAAAAATGTTAAAATCGCCGAAAAATGAAAAACAACTCTTTATGTCCACATATTTCCTTTAATATCAACTTTTATATAATAATGACCTGTAGTGAACTTGTTCACCTATCATTGTAGAACAGAATACATCAAACAGATTTCATTTTTGACATTTCCTTACAGAGTGGTGCCCCTTTGAACGTAACACGAAAAATGACACTTAAAAAAAATGTCGAACTCCAAGGGCAGATAACTCGAGTAACAGGTCAAAAATTAAAAATTCGCGGTATTCACGTTTTTACACACTCATTAAGCTTTCTAACGAGCTATCACACTAGACTGTATGTATTGCAGTTAGGGAGGAGAAGATTTTCAAAGACGCATACCATCAGAACCGCGAAATTTCCGAAAATTTTTAGTTTTTTGAAAATAGAAAAAAATCTAATTATACGGCCGAAAACCGCTATGGGCTTAATCGATGAGGAATGTTGTTGCCCACATTTTGGTGAAAGTTTTTTGAAATTATCTCCCTTAGTTACCGAGAAATCGAGGTTTGCAGTTTTTTCGTTTAAGGGGAGATAACTCAAAAACAAATTCGAAATTCAAAAATCGCCCATGACATTCACTAATTTGGGTCAAACTCTACAATCCCTGAAAGTTTCATGAAAATCGGCTTGTCAATAAGATCAGAAATCTTGACAGAAAAAACGTCCAAATAATAATAATAATAATAATAATAATAATAATCCGGATAATAACAATAGGTCTTCTAGACTTTGTCTTGAAGACCTAACTAGGATTGACGCGTCAATACTTAGGTCTTCAAGATTCCTCTTTGACCTTCACAAAGTGTTTGACCTTCACATGACTTTTTGTCTAAGAGGTAAACAGTAGCTAATAAATTATCAACATGACCAAATTCCACTTGATATTCAGTGTTAAAGACTTTTCATAAAAATTCATCATGGTGGCCAATGTCAGCTATGACACCATTCTTCAGAGAATATTATTCCTAGTAGCAGAAAAAAATTTGGTTAAATTATCTCTCACCGTTTTCGAGATACATGTGATTTAACGTTGTAATGTAAAGAAAACACTGAAATTTGAAGATTTGTTTACCCCTACTCCATGTTGGTCCTTCTATCTCCTTAACTATCATTATTTTCATGATAAAGTACAACATAACAAAAGTTGTGCTTGGAATAGCGCATGTGAAAATACAATCAATTTAAAGATATCTTTCTTAATAAAGAAACTGTGTAACTTTGAAATGTGCTAAAAATGAGGATTTTCTAAAAATCGCGATATTGAAGGACCGGTCATGCACAGAAATTTTTTTATCATGACTTGTTGATATTTTTTTCTGTCTACTTATTACATCTGCTTCACAAAACATCAACGATAAAATTTCTATCTGTAACAGTTTTGAATCTAAAATTCTCAAAGTAAAATAACCCTTGAAAAATGTTAAAATCGCCGAAAAGTGTATAAAATCTCTTTATGTCCACATATTTCCTTTAATATAAACTTTTATATAATAATGACCTGTAGTGAACTTGTTCACCTATCATTGTAGAACAGAATACATCAAACAGATTTCATTTTTGACATTTCCTTACAGAGTGGTGCCCCTTTGAACGTAACACGAAAAATGACACTTCAAAAAAATGTCGAACTCCAAGGGCAGATAATTCGAGTAACAGGTCAAAAATTAAAAATTCGCGGTATGCACGTTTTTACACACTCATTAAGCTTTCTAACGAGCTATCACACTAGTCTGTATGTATTGCAGTTAGGGAGAAGAAGATTTTCAAAGACGCGTACCATCAGAACCGCGAAATTTCAGAAAATTTTAAGTTTTTCGAAAATAGAAAAAAATCTATTTATACGGCCGAAAACCGCTATGGGCTACATCGATGGGGAATGTTGTTGCCGACATTTTGGTGAAAGTTTTATGAAATTATCTCCCATAGTAACCGAGAAATTGAGGTTTGAAGTTTTGACTTTAAGGGGAGATAACTCAAAAACGAAAGCGAAATTCAAAAATCGCCATGGTCATTCACTAAGTTGAGGAACAAGCTACATTCCCTGAAAGTTTCATGAAAATCGGCTTGTCAATAAGGTCAGAAATGTTGACCAAAAAAACGTCCAAATAATAATAATAATAATAATAATAATAATCCGGATAATAACAATAGGTCTTCCAGACTTTGTCTTGAAGACCTAATAACTAGGATTGACGCGTCAATACTTAGGTCTTCAAGATTCCTCTTTGACCTTCACATACTGTTTGACCTTCACGTGACTTTTTGTCTAAGAGGGCTTGTTTATCCACATACAAAGATGTATGTCGTGTTTTGATAACTCAAATAGTAATGGAGAAATGAATTTTGGAACTTTATTGAAAACACTGAAATTTGAAGATTTTTAGACCCCTACTCCATGTTGGTCCTTCTAGCTCCTTAACTATCAACATTTTTATGATAAAGTGTAACATAGCAAAAGTTGTGCCTGATATAGCGCATGTAAAAATTCAATCAATTTAAAGATATGTTTCTGTGTAAACTAACTGTGGAACTTTGAAATGTGCCAAAAATGAGGATTTTCAAAAATCAGCAATATTCAAGGACAGGTCATGGACAGAAAAAAAATTATCACGACTTGTTCATATTTTTTACTGTTTACTCAATTCATCTGCTTCACAAAACATCAACGATAAAATTTCTATCTGTAGCAGTTTTGAAACTAAAATTCTCAAAGTAAAATAACCCTCGAAAAATGTTAAAATCGTCGAAAAATGTAAAAAGTCTCTTCATGTCCACAAATTTCCTTTAATATCAACTTTTATATGATAATGATCTGTAGTGAATTTGTTCAACTATCATTGTAGAACAGAATGCATCAAACAGATTTCTTATTTGACGTTTCCTTACAGAGTAACCTCCCTTTGAAAGTAACACGAAAAATGACCCTTCAAAAAAATGTCGAATTTCAAGGGCAGATCACTCAAGTCACAGGTCGAAATATAAAATTCCGCCCAAAAAAATTTTTTACACACTAATTAAGCTTTCTAACGAGCTATCACACTAGTCTGTAAGTATTGCCGTTTGTGAGGAGAAGATTTTTAAAGACGCGTACCGTCAGAACCGTGAAATTTCACAAAATTTTCAGTTTTTCGAAAATAGCAAAAAATCTATTTATACGGCCGAAAACGGCATAGGGTGCATTCGATGGGGAATAATGTTGCCCACATTTTGGTGAAAGTTTTAAGAAATTATCTCCCATAGTTACCGAGAAATCGAGGTTTGAAATTTTTCCTTTAAGGGGAGATAACTCAAAAACAAAATCGAAATTCGAAAATCTGGCTCGACACAAATCTAAGTTAGGGGACCCTCTACAACCCCTGAAATTTTCATGCAAATCCTATCACTAATAAGGTCAGAAATGGTGGAACAAAAAAACGTCCAAATAATAATAATAATAATCCGGACGATAACAATAGGTCTTCAGACTTTCGTCTTGAAGACCTAACTAGGATTGACGCGTCAATACTTAGGTCTTCAAGATTCCTCTTTGACCTTCACACAGTGTTTGACCTTCACATGACTTTTTGTCTAAGAGGTCTTGTTTATCCACATACAAAGATGTATGTTTTGTTTTGATAACTTAAATTGTAATGGAGTAATGAATTTTGGAACTATATTGAAAACACTGAATTTTGAAGATTTTTAGACCCCCTACTCCATGTTGGTCCTTCTAGCTCCTTAACTATCAACATTTTAATGATAAAGTGCAACATAGCAAAAATTGTGCTTGGAATAGCGTATGTGAAAATACAATCAATTAAAAGATATTGTTATTAATAAAGAAACTGTGGAACCTTGAAATGTGCTAAAAATGAGGATTTTCCAAAAATCGCAATATTCAAGGACTGGTCATGGACAGAAATTTGATTATCATCACTTGTTGATATTTTTTTCCGTCTACTCATTACATCTGCTTCACAAAACATCAATGATAAAATTTCTATCTGTAACAGTTTTGAAACTAAAATTCTCAAAGTAAAATAACCCTTGAAAAATGTCAAAATCGCCGAAAAATGTAAAAAATCTCTTTATGTCCATATATTTCCTTTAATATCAACTTTTATATAATAATGAACTGAAGTGAACTTGTTCAACTATCTTTGTAGAACAGAATGCATTAAACAGATCTTATTTTTGACATTTCCTTACAGAGTAATGTCCCTTTGAACGTAACACGAAAAATGAACCTTAAAAAAAAAGTCGAATTTCAAGGGCAGATAACGAGAGTCACAGGTCGAAATTTTATATTTCGCCCAGAAAACTTTTTTACACACTCATTAAGCTTTCTAACGAGCTATCACACTAGTCTGTAAGTATTGCCGTTTGTGAGAAGAAGATTTTTAAAGACGCGTACCGTCAGAACCGTGAAATTTCACAAAATTTTCAGTTTTTCGAAAATAGCAAAAAATCTATTTATACGGCCGAACACCGCTATGGGCTTCATCGATAGGGAATGTTGTTGTCCACATTTTGGTGAAAGTTTTATGAGATTATCTCCCATAGTAACCGATAAATTGAGGTTTGAAATTTTGACTTTAAGGGGAGATAACTCAAAAACAAAATCGAAATTCGAAAATCTGGCTCGACACAAATCTAAGTTAGGGGACCCTCTACAACCCCTGAAATTTTCATGCAAATCCTATCACTAATAAGGTCAGAAATGGTGGAACAAAAAAACGTCCAAATAATAATAATAATAATCCGGACGATAACAATAGGTCTTCAGACTTTCGTCTTGAAGACCTAACTAGGATTGACGCGTCAATACTTAGGTCTTCAAGATTCCTCTTTGACCTTCACACAGTGTTTGACCTTCACATGACTTTTTGTCTAAGAGGTCTTGTTTATCCACATACAAAGATGTATGTTTTGTTTTGATAACTTAAATTGTAATGGAGTAATGAATTTTGGAACTATATTGAAAACACTGAATTTTGAAGATTTTTAGACCCCCTACTCCATGTTGGTCCTTCTAGCTCCTTAACTATCAACATTTTAATGATAAAGTGCAACATAGCAAAAATTGTGCTTGGAATAGCGTATGTGAAAATACAATCAATTAAAAGATATTGTTATTAATAAAGAAACTGTGGAACCTTGAAATGTGCTAAAAATGAGGATTTTCCAAAAATCGCAATATTCAAGGACTGGTCATGGACAGAAATTTGATTATCATCACTTGTTGATATTTTTTTCCGTCTACTCATTACATCTGCTTCACAAAACATCAATGATAAAATTTCTATCTGTAACAGTTTTGAAACTAAAATTCTCAAAGTAAAATAACCCTTGAAAAATGTCAAAATCGCCGAAAAATGTAAAAAATCTCTTTATGTCCATATATTTCCTTTAATATCAACTTTTATATAATAATGAACTGAAGTGAACTTGTTCAACTATCTTTGTAGAACAGAATGCATTAAACAGATCTTATTTTTGACATTTCCTTACAGAGTAATGTCCCTTTGAACGTAACACGAAAAATGAACCTTAAAAAAAAAGTCGAATTTCAAGGGCAGATAACGAGAGTCACAGGTCGAAATTTTATATTTCGCCCAGAAAACTTTTTTACACACTCATTAAGCTTTCTAACGAGCTATCACACTAGTCTGTAAGTATTGCCGTTTGTGAGGAGAAGATTTTTAAAGACGCGTACCGTCAGAACCGTGAAATTTCACAAAATTTTCAGTTTTTCGAAAATAGCAAAAAATCTATTTATACGGCCGAAAACGGCATAGGGTGCATTCGATGGGGAATAATGTTGCCCACATTTTGGTGAAAGTTTTAAGAAATTATCTCCCATAGTTACCGAGAAATCGAGGTTTGAAATTTTTCCTTTAAGGGGAGATAACTCAAACACAAAATCGAAAATCGAAAATCTGGCTCCCCACAAATCTAAGTTAGGGCACCCTCTACAACCCCTGAATATGTCATGCAAATCGTATCACTAATAAGGTCAGAAATGGTGGAACAAAAAAACGTCCAAATAATAATAATAATAATCCGGACGATAACAATAGGTCTTCAGACTTTCGTCTTGAAGACCTAATAATCCGGACGATAACAATAGGTCTTCAGACTTTCGTCTTGAAGACCTAATAATAATCCGGACGATAACAATAGGTCTTCAGACTTTCGTCTTGAAGACCTAATAATAATAATAATAATCCGGACAATAACAATAGGTCTTAAGACTTTGTCTTGAAGACCTAATAATAATAACTAGGATTGACGCGTCAATACTTAGGTCTTCAAGATTCCTCTTTGACCTTCACACAATGTTTGACCTTCACATGACTTTTTGTCTAAGAGGTCTTGTTTATCCACATACAAAGATGTATGTTTTGTTTTGATAACTTAAATTGTAATGGAGTAATGAATTTTGGAACTATATTGAAAACACTGAATTTTGAAGTTTTGAGACCCCCTACTCCATGTTGGTCCTTCTAGCTCCTTAACTATCAACATTTTAATGATTAAGTACAACATAGCAAAAGTTGTGCTTGGAATGGCGTATGTGAAAATACAATCAATTAAAAGATATTGTTATTAATAAAGAAACTGTGGAACCTTGAAATGTGCTAAAAATGAGGATTTTCCAAAAATCGCAATATTCAAGGACTGGTCATGGACAGAAATTTATTTATCATCACTTGTTGATATTTTTTCCCGTCTACTCATTACATCTGCTTCACAAAACATCAATGATAAAATTTCTATCTGTAACAGTTTTGAAACTAAAATTCTCAAAGTAAAATAACCCTTGAAAAATGTCAAAATCGCCGAAAAATGTAAAAAATCTCTTTATGTCCACATATTTCCTTTAATATCAACTTTTATTTAATAATGAACTGAAGTGAACTTGTTCAACTATCATTGTAGAACAGAATGCATTAAACAGATCTTATTTTTGACATTTCCTTACAGAGTAATGTCCCTTTGAACGTAACACGAAAAATGAACCTTAAAAAAAAAGTCGAATTTCAAGGGCAGATAACGAGAGTCACAGGTCGAAATTTTATATTTCGCCAAAAAAACTTTTTTACACACTCATTAAGCTTTCTAACGAGCTATCACACTAGTCTGTAAGTATTGCCGTTTGTGAGAAGAAGATTTTTAAAGACGCGTACCGTCAGAACCGTGAAATTTCACAAAATTTTCAGTTTTTCGAAAATAGCAAAAAATCTATTTATACGGCCGAACACCGCTATGGGCTTCATCGATAGGGAATGTTGTTGTCCACATTTTGGTGAAAGTTTTATGAGATTATCTCCCATAGTAACCGATAAATTGAGGTTTGAAATTTTGACTTTAAGGGGAGATAACTCAAAAACAAAATCGAAATTCGAAAATCTGGCTCGACACAAATCTAAGTTAGGGGACCCTCTACAACCCCTGAAATTTTCATGCAAATCCTATCACTAATAAGGTCAGAAATGGTGGAACAAAAAAACGTCCAAATAATAATAATAATAATCCGGACGATAACAATAGGTCTTCAGACTTTCGTCTTGAAGACCTAACTAGGATTGACGCGTCAATACTTAGGTCTTCAAGATTCCTCTTTGACCTTCACACAGTGTTTGACCTTCACATGACTTTTTGTCTAAGAGGTCTTGTTTATCCACATACAAAGATGTATGTTTTGTTTTGATAACTTAAATTGTAATGGAGTAATGAATTTTGGAACTATATTGAAAACACTGAATTTTGAAGATTTTTAGACCCCCTACTCCATGTTGGTCCTTCTAGCTCCTTAACTATCAACATTTTAATGATAAAGTGCAACATAGCAAAAATTGTGCTTGGAATAGCGTATGTGAAAATACAATCAATTAAAAGATATTGTTATTAATAAAGAAACTGTGGAACCTTGAAATGTGCTAAAAATGAGGATTTTCCAAAAATCGCAATATTCAAGGACTGGTCATGGACAGAAATTTGATTATCATCACTTGTTGATATTTTTTTCCGTCTACTCATTACATCTGCTTCACAAAACATCAATGATAAAATTTCTATCTGTAACAGTTTTGAAACTAAAATTCTCAAAGTAAAATAACCCTTGAAAAATGTCAAAATCGCCGAAAAATGTAAAAAATCTCTTTATGTCCATATATTTCCTTTAATATCAACTTTTATATAATAATGAACTGAAGTGAACTTGTTCAACTATCTTTGTAGAACAGAATGCATTAAACAGATCTTATTTTTGACATTTCCTTACAGAGTAATGTCCCTTTGAACGTAACACGAAAAATGAACCTTAAAAAAAAAGTCGAATTTCAAGGGCAGATAACGAGAGTCACAGGTCGAAATTTTATATTTCGCCCAGAAAACTTTTTTACACACTCATTAAGCTTTCTAACGAGCTATCACACTAGTCTGTAAGTATTGCCGTTTGTGAGGAGAAGATTTTTAAAGACGCGTACCGTCAGAACCGTGAAATTTCACAAAATTTTCAGTTTTTCGAAAATAGCAAAAAATCTATTTATACGGCCGAAAACGGCATAGGGTGCATTCGATGGGGAATAATGTTGCCCACATTTTGGTGAAAGTTTTAAGAAATTATCTCCCATAGTTACCGAGAAATCGAGGTTTGAAATTTTTCCTTTAAGGGGAGATAACTCAAACACAAAATCGAAAATCGAAAATCTGGCTCCCCACAAATCTAAGTTAGGGCACCCTCTACAACCCCTGAATATGTCATGCAAATCGTATCACTAATAAGGTCAGAAATGGTGGAACAAAAAAACGTCCAAATAATAATAATAATAATCCGGACGATAACAATAGGTCTTCAGACTTTCGTCTTGAAGACCTAATAATCCGGACGATAACAATAGGTCTTCAGACTTTCGTCTTGAAGACCTAATAATAATCCGGACGATAACAATAGGTCTTCAGACTTTCGTCTTGAAGACCTAATAATAATAATAATAATCCGGACAATAACAATAGGTCTTAAGACTTTGTCTTGAAGACCTAATAATAATAACTAGGATTGACGCGTCAATACTTAGGTCTTCAAGATTCCTCTTTGACCTTCACACAATGTTTGACCTTCACATGACTTTTTGTCTAAGAGGTCTTGTTTATCCACATACAAAGATGTATGTTTTGTTTTGATAACTTAAATTGTAATGGAGTAATGAATTTTGGAACTATATTGAAAACACTGAATTTTGAAGTTTTGAGACCCCCTACTCCATGTTGGTCCTTCTAGCTCCTTAACTATCAACATTTTAATGATTAAGTACAACATAGCAAAAGTTGTGCTTGGAATGGCGTATGTGAAAATACAATCAATTAAAAGATATTGTTATTAATAAAGAAACTGTGGAACCTTGAAATGTGCTAAAAATGAGGATTTTCCAAAAATCGCAATATTCAAGGACTGGTCATGGACAGAAATTTATTTATCATCACTTGTTGATATTTTTTCCCGTCTACTCATTACATCTGCTTCACAAAACATCAATGATAAAATTTCTATCTGTAACAGTTTTGAAACTAAAATTCTCAAAGTAAAATAACCCTTGAAAAATGTCAAAATCGCCGAAAAATGTAAAAAATCTCTTTATGTCCACATATTTCCTTTAATATCAACTTTTATTTAATAATGAACTGAAGTGAACTTGTTCAACTATCATTGTAGAACAGAATGCATTAAACAGATCTTATTTTTGACATTTCCTTACAGAGTAATGTCCCTTTGAACGTAACACGAAAAATGAACCTTAAAAAAAAAGTCGAATTTCAAGGGCAGATAACGAGAGTCACAGGTCGAAATTTTATATTTCGCCAAAAAAACTTTTTTACACACTCATTAAGCTTTCTAACGAGCTATCACACTAGTCTGTAAGTATTGCCGTTTGTGAGAAGAAGATTTTTAAAGACGCGTACCGTCAGAACCGTGAAATTTCACAAAATTTTCAGTTTTTCGAAAATAGCAAAAAATCTATTTATACGGCCGAACACCGCTATGGGCTTCATCGATAGGGAATGTTGTTGTCCACATTTTGGTGAAAGTTTTATGAGATTATCTCCCATAGTAACCGATAAATTGAGGTTTGAAATTTTGACTTTAAGGGGAGATAACTCAAAAACAAAATCGAAATTCGAAAATCTGGCTCGACACAAATCTAAGTTAGGGGACCCTCTACAACCCCTGAAATTTTCATGCAAATCCTATCACTAATAAGGTCAGAAATGGTGGAACAAAAAAACGTCCAAATAATAATAATAATAATCCGGACGATAACAATAGGTCTTCAGACTTTCGTCTTGAAGACCTAACTAGGATTGACGCGTCAATACTTAGGTCTTCAAGATTCCTCTTTGACCTTCACACAGTGTTTGACCTTCACATGACTTTTTGTCTAAGAGGTCTTGTTTATCCACATACAAAGATGTATGTTTTGTTTTGATAACTTAAATTGTAATGGAGTAATGAATTTTGGAACTATATTGAAAACACTGAATTTTGAAGATTTTTAGACCCCCTACTCCATGTTGGTCCTTCTAGCTCCTTAACTATCAACATTTTAATGATAAAGTGCAACATAGCAAAAATTGTGCTTGGAATAGCGTATGTGAAAATACAATCAATTAAAAGATATTGTTATTAATAAAGAAACTGTGGAACCTTGAAATGTGCTAAAAATGAGGATTTTCCAAAAATCGCAATATTCAAGGACTGGTCATGGACAGAAATTTGATTATCATCACTTGTTGATATTTTTTTCCGTCTACTCATTACATCTGCTTCACAAAACATCAATGATAAAATTTCTATCTGTAACAGTTTTGAAACTAAAATTCTCAAAGTAAAATAACCCTTGAAAAATGTCAAAATCGCCGAAAAATGTAAAAAATCTCTTTATGTCCATATATTTCCTTTAATATCAACTTTTATATAATAATGAACTGAAGTGAACTTGTTCAACTATCTTTGTAGAACAGAATGCATTAAACAGATCTTATTTTTGACATTTCCTTACAGAGTAATGTCCCTTTGAACGTAACACGAAAAATGAACCTTAAAAAAAAAGTCGAATTTCAAGGGCAGATAACGAGAGTCACAGGTCGAAATTTTATATTTCGCCCAGAAAACTTTTTTACACACTCATTAAGCTTTCTAACGAGCTATCACACTAGTCTGTAAGTATTGCCGTTTGTGAGGAGAAGATTTTTAAAGACGCGTACCGTCAGAACCGTGAAATTTCACAAAATTTTCAGTTTTTCGAAAATAGCAAAAAATCTATTTATACGGCCGAAAACGGCATAGGGTGCATTCGATGGGGAATAATGTTGCCCACATTTTGGTGAAAGTTTTAAGAAATTATCTCCCATAGTTACCGAGAAATCGAGGTTTGAAATTTTTCCTTTAAGGGGAGATAACTCAAACACAAAATCGAAAATCGAAAATCTGGCTCCCCACAAATCTAAGTTAGGGCACCCTCTACAACCCCTGAATATGTCATGCAAATCGTATCACTAATAAGGTCAGAAATGGTGGAACAAAAAAACGTCCAAATAATAATAATAATAATCCGGACGATAACAATAGGTCTTCAGACTTTCGTCTTGAAGACCTAATAATCCGGACGATAACAATAGGTCTTCAGACTTTCGTCTTGAAGACCTAATAATAATCCGGACGATAACAATAGGTCTTCAGACTTTCGTCTTGAAGACCTAATAATAATAATAATAATCCGGACAATAACAATAGGTCTTAAGACTTTGTCTTGAAGACCTAATAATAATAACTAGGATTGACGCGTCAATACTTAGGTCTTCAAGATTCCTCTTTGACCTTCACACAATGTTTGACCTTCACATGACTTTTTGTCTAAGAGGTCTTGTTTATCCACATACAAAGATGTATGTTTTGTTTTGATAACTTAAATTGTAATGGAGTAATGAATTTTGGAACTATATTGAAAACACTGAATTTTGAAGTTTTGAGACCCCCTACTCCATGTTGGTCCTTCTAGCTCCTTAACTATCAACATTTTAATGATTAAGTACAACATAGCAAAAGTTGTGCTTGGAATGGCGTATGTGAAAATACAATCAATTAAAAGATATTGTTATTAATAAAGAAACTGTGGAACCTTGAAATGTGCTAAAAATGAGGATTTTCCAAAAATCGCAATATTCAAGGACTGGTCATGGACAGAAATTTATTTATCATCACTTGTTGATATTTTTTCCCGTCTACTCATTACATCTGCTTCACAAAACATCAATGATAAAATTTCTATCTGTAACAGTTTTGAAACTAAAATTCTCAAAGTAAAATAACCCTTGAAAAATGTCAAAATCGCCGAAAAATGTAAAAAATCTCTTTATGTCCACATATTTCCTTTAATATCAACTTTTATTTAATAATGAACTGAAGTGAACTTGTTCAACTATCATTGTAGAACAGAATGCATTAAACAGATCTTATTTTTGACATTTCCTTACAGAGTAATGTCCCTTTGAACGTAACACGAAAAATGAACCTTAAAAAAAAAGTCGAATTTCAAGGGCAGATAACGAGAGTCACAGGTCGAAATTTTATATTTCGCCAAAAAAACTTTTTTACACACTCATTAAGCTTTCTAACGAGCTATCACACTAGTCTGTAAGTATTGCCGTTTGTGAGAAGAAGATTTTTAAAGACGCGTACCGTCAGAACCGTGAAATTTCACAAAATTTTCAGTTTTTCGAAAATAGCAAAAAATCTATTTATACGGCCGAACACCGCTATGGGCTTCATCGATAGGGAATGTTGTTGTCCACATTTTGGTGAAAGTTTTATGAGATTATCTCCCATAGTAACCGATAAATTGAGGTTTGAAATTTTGACTTTAAGGGGAGATAACTCAAAAACAAAATCGAAATTCGAAAATCTGGCTCGACACAAATCTAAGTTAGGGGACCCTCTACAACCCCTGAAATTTTCATGCAAATCCTATCACTAATAAGGTCAGAAATGGTGGAACAAAAAAACGTCCAAATAATAATAATAACTAGGACTGCCGCGGCAGTACTTAGCTCTTCAAGACATCCTGTTTGACCTTCACAGAGTGTTTGACCTTCACATGACGTATTTTTCTGAGATTTAAAAAGTAACTAAAACATGATCAAAATGACCAGATTTCACTTGATACTCAACGTTTAGGCCTGTGTTTGTGTATGTACTTTGATTTTAGCACTAAGACTTTGAAATTCACGAAGGCAAAACAAACAATCTCGCATCCGAGAATGAATTCATTGTATGGAGGGGTGCTTTTCAGCGTTTTGAGCTGTTTGATGTGTTGTTTGAGGTCAGAGCGTGCTTTTGACCATTTCGAGCTCCTTGGTGTGTTGTTTTAGGTCGAAAATACGATGTCTAGCGAGGCTAGCGCTGTTCTGAGTTCAGAGAACGTTGTAGCGACGTCTTCCGGTGTCCCGTGGCCGTATGCACGGATTTAGTGACCAAAATCGAATGTACATGACTGGACAGCGTGTTTGCATGAAATGTCTACAAGCACAAAGTGTAGAGCATGCGGCCGGGAGGAAATGCATATTTCAAAGTTCAGGAGGACGACAGGCATTTTGGAAAAGAGAGTTAATCGAGGACGTCACACCCTGGCGAGTGGAATCTGTCGAGCATTTAGGCAGGAATCAGGACGGCCTCCCTTTATCTAATGACCAAGAGCCCAAGAGCCCAAGAGCTGATAGTGGCCGTCATTATGCCCTTTTCAATTAAGGGAAGGTACACTTGCTTGTACCTACCTACGCACCCACCCGTGCCTTTGGTCTTGAAACTAAATCTTGACCACAAAGGCTATCAAAGTGTATGAGACGCACTCAGACAATTTATTGCCAGTCCCAAACAAAGAGTTTAATTGACAATGTGATCTATCAGTGTAAAGTTTTTCTATTTTTTCCCCAAAATTAACCGACGGCACTCACCGTGCAGCGTTCCTATCTGCCGAACCATTAGAGACATTTCAAAATTGATTTTACCATTGTTAAGAGGAGAGATTTGTCTTTATTTGCATACATTATTTCTTTATGAGCATGGAAAAGTAAAGAAACGGTGAGCGATGCGACATCTGCCGCAAATATGAAGCTTTATCTAAAAAAATTAGATAATTTAGCTTAGGAGTCATTTACTGTGAACAATTTTATAATGAAGTACCACACAAAAGGTTTTTGTCTTCAACAAGCGTAGCCATCGATGTATAGTATGTTTTCCTAGTGTTTTATTGCCAATGAAGTACAATTTTTCAATCATTCTTATATGAGAATCAGTCAAAACGCAAATAGGATTGACCACATTTAAATGCTCCGAATTTCAATGTTAATGTTTAATCTAATTTTGATGAGATTTATCGCAGATTGTATGATCTTTTGGCTTTCTAATGATATATGGAACAATGATTTGCCGTCTATCACTGATGAGTAACGACGTTTTTTAACATACCTATATCCTTTGCATTCAAAACGAAAGCAGAATTGACAATATTCAAAGGGCCGTAACTCAGTGTAAAACAAATAAAGAAATTTACTGTTAAATTTAAAAAAAATCTATAGACTTTTGGCTTTCATATGATGTATAGAACAAAGCGTCATCGTACACCGTTGATTCGCTACGATATTTCAAACATACCCACAAAAACACCACATTTCCAAAATGCAAAGTTTGACCTCTGACCCTGACCGGAAATGACTGTTCGCGAGCGATTTTATTCTTTTATCTTAAAGGGCTTGCCAATGTCTAACTCTCATGCAAAAATCATAAAATTCTATGGTCTGGGTTTTGAGTTATCTGCCCTTGAAGTTTGCGATTTTTAGATTTTGGTCAACTTTGAAAAATCACAGCAAGAAAAGTATTAAAGTTAGAACTTTGTAGAAGTCAGATTCAGAACTACAATGCTTCAGCTACATTGAGTATAAATTTCAGCTCTCTAGTGCAAGTATCTTCAGAGAAGAAGATTTTCAAAGGTGGGTGGGGTCAGAAATGTTCGAAAATGCACTAAAAGCAAGATGGCGGCCAAACCACGTGACCTACGAATTTGCCATGATTTCGTTTTTTGCAGCATTTTTGATTGCGCATCTTTTAAAAAAAAATTCAAGTCTCTAAGTGCATTTTGAAAAAAAAATCAATGTTAAATTTTCGACTTTGGATTCGAACTGGACCTTTAATGTACTGACCGATTTGGCCCAAAAGCTTATTGTCGCCATTCCTCAACAAGGTCTACCAGCCTGTGAAATTTGGCTTTGATAGCATCAGCCGTTTGGGCTGAAAGTTGACCACAAAAATCGTGGAATAATAAAAATAATAACTAGGATTGACGCGTCAATACTTAGGTCTTCAAGATTCCTCTTTGACCTTCACACAGTGTTTGACCTTCACATGACTTTTTGTCTAAGAGGTAAACAGTAACTAATACATTATCAAAATGATCAAATTCCACTTGATATTCAGTGTTAAAGACTTCTCAGAAAAATTCATCATGGTGGCCAATGTCAGCTATGACATCATTCTTCAGAGAATAATATTCCTAGAAGCAGAAAAAAAATTTGGTTGAATTATCTCTCACCGTTTTCGAGATACATGTGATTTAACGTTGTAATGTAAAGAAAACACTGAAATTTGAAGATTTGTTTACCCCTACTCCATGTTGGCCCTTCTATCTCCTTAATTATCAACATTTTTATGATAAAGTACAACATAGCAAAAGTTGTGCTTGGAATGGCGTATGTGAAAATACAATCAATTAAAAGATATCTTTATTAATAAAGAAACTGTGGAACCTTGAAATGTGCTAAAAATGAGGATTTTCCAAAAATTGCAATATTCAAGGACCGGTCATTGACAGAAATTTGTTTATCATCACTTGTTGATATTTTTTTCCGTCTACTCATTACATCTGCTTCACAAAACATCAATGATAAAATTTCTATCTGTAACAGTTTTGAAACTAAAATTCTCAAAGTAAAATAACCCTTGAAAAATGTTAAAATCGCCGAAAATTTTAAAAAATCTATTTATGTCCACATATTTCCTTTAATATCAACTTTTATATGATAATGATCTGTAGTGAATTTCTTCAACTATCATCGTAGAACAGAATGCATCAAACCGATTTCTTATTTGACATTTCCTTACAGAGTAACCTCCCTTTGAAAGTAACACGAAAAATGACCCTTCAAAAAATTGTCGAATTTCAAGGGCAGATAACTCAAGTCACAGGTCGAAATTTAAAATTTCGCCCAAAAAACTTTTTTACACACTCATTAAGCTTTCCAACGAGCTATCACACTAGTCTGTAGGTATTGCCGTTTGTGAGGAGAAGATTTTCAAAGACGCGTACCGTCAGAACCGCGAAATTTCACAAAAAAATCAGTTTTTCGAAAATAGAAAAAAAACTATTTATACGGCCGAAAACTACTATGTGCTTAATCGATAGAGAATGTTGTTGCCCACATTTTGGTGAAAGTTTTATGAAATTATCTCACTTAGTTATTGAGACATTGAGGGTTGAAATTTCGACTTTAAGGGGAGATAACTCGAAAACGAAATCGAAATTCAAAATTCTAGCTCGCCACAAATCTAAGTTAGGGGACCCTCTACAACCCCTGAAATTTTCATGCAAATCGTATCACTAATGAGGTCAGAAATGGTGGAACAAAAAAACGTCCAAATAATAATAATAATAATAATCCGGACGATAACAATAGGTCTTCTAGACTTTGTCTTGAAGACCTAATAATCCGGACGATAACAATAGGTCTTCAGACTTTCGTCTTGAAGACCTAATAATAATAATAAACTTGAAGAAATCGGATAAAAACAATAGGTCTTCACGACTTTGTCTTGAAGACCTAATAAAAAAAAAAACTTGAAGAATAAGTGTAAAAACAATAGGTCTTCACGACTTTGTCTTGAAGACCTAATAATGGGCAATAATAAAGCGCTATATCCATACACAAGGTGCATGCTCAAAGCGCATGCCTATAAGGATGCCTATAAGCCATGTGCGCAATTTAAATTAAATCCATTTAATGGTTTTTGAGGAGAAGTGGATAATCAACACCCCCTATCACACTACTATGAGCTTTCACTTGCACAATAATTCCCCTTAGTTCAACATGACAGAAATTTGAAAAAAAAAAAAATTGAAAAACAAAATATGAGATGCACACCCATAGAAAAAGCGCTATATAAATAGAACTATTATTATTATTATTATTATAGGATGGCTAAAAGTCATGTGTGCAATTACAATTAAATCTGTTGAATGGTTTTTGAGGAGAAGTGGAAAAACAATACCCTGTATAGAGTGGTTACGTACGGACAACCGAGGGTAATCCAATATGCCCCTGCCATATATGGCGGGGGCATAAAGATTATCTTCTTCGTACATATATATGATTGTTTGAAATATATAGAGATTATTACCTGAGGAAGTGTAATATGACTTCTACGAAAAGAGTGTGATTTTTAGCTCAATTGCTGAAATCTGAAACATTGTGTACAGATTCCTTGACTAGTGGGGATTATAATTTATAGCTTTTGTAGCCCGTGACCCCTTATAAAGGCCACAGGGACCACACCCTTAAAAGCTGTTTTCAACTTCTTCTCCAGAAGCATAAGGCCTAGAAAGCTGAAACTTGGTGTACAGACTCCTTGACTAGTGAGGAATAAACTTTATAGGTTTGATGGCCCCTTATAAGGGCCACAGGGGCCACACCCTTAAGAACTATTTTCATATTCATCTCCGGAAGCATGAGGCAAAGAAAGCTGAAACCTTTTGTACAGACTAGCGAGGATTAGAAATTGTAGATTTGGTTGGCCTGTTGCCCGTAACTATGGAAGGGGATGTGTGCCAAAAATGAATTCATGTACACTCCTAACTAGCAAGATGTAACATGTCGTTCTCAACCATGCAATTCTCGAAAAGACAAGTCCAAGCGTGCAAAACTAACATTTCAATCCTGTAAAACTCAACTTGCTGTTCTCAACTTTACAAAGTTGAAATTCAAGAAATGTCAAAAGACAAAACCCGATTTTCTATCATGGTAAATGAAAGATTCCATACACAAACAGATGATAATATATATAAGGAAAAAAGACACAACGATTAACTCACCAGAGGCAAACAGTGCAGCCCACAGGTTTTCCGAGTATGGCATTGTCAATATACCGGATAATTGACATTAATTGTTTCCGTAAACTTTGCCGAAATAATCATATAGCTTTTCCTTCACTTAGAATATCCTTTCATACAGCAGATATTAAAATGCAATCACTAAAACTTAGTTTGATAGGCCAATGTCGACAAGAACATGATCACTGAAATAAAACGTGGTGTTGTTTACGTTAGTAATGGCGGCCACGTCACTCTTGTTTTCCACAGTTGACGTAACTTCCGGTAAAATCTACGGAACAACACGATCGAGGCAGGAAGCTTACTATTATTTTTAAAATCGCAATTAATCACTTTTATGATTAGTTTAAAAATATAATGACCTCACGTAAATTCATAATATGAACTATATATTATGAAAACACGATCATAAATGTACAGTTTGGCTTGGATAAATTAGTCTAAATTATCCGGGAGTTACGCTTTAAAACCTATTTTCATCTTTTTCTCTAGTAGCATAAGCTTAGCCTAGAAAGCTTAGACCTTCTGTACATACTGCTTGACTAGTGAGGGTCATTATTTATAGCTTTGGTGACCC
This sequence comes from Steromphala cineraria, assembly GCA_916613615.1. Classification (NCBI taxonomy): domain Eukaryota; kingdom Metazoa; phylum Mollusca; class Gastropoda; order Trochida; family Trochidae; genus Steromphala; species Steromphala cineraria. The sequence goes on from OU744730.1 coordinate 14,272,713, forward strand.
TGTGGTCCCTAATAAATATAAAGCATAAGGCATTAGGTTTGACGTTGCCTTACTTTAAATACCCACTCCGTTAATAGTTGGTCTTTTATTCCAACTCTACCAATAGTGTCATCTCATTGTAAAGTAGCTACAATTCCAGGAAAGTGTTACTTAAAGATAATTGGTGTAATATTTGGTTTGTGTCGCTATAATCACTGTGTATAACCGTACACCGGAACTAGCGATCGCGAGGTGTACGGCGGAGAAATGTTGCTAGCGAGGAGCGTGATCGCAAACGGGATCACTTAAAAAGCAACCATCGCCGTTTCATCAACTTTTTCTATGTTATTATCACGTCAATAGCTTTCAGAGACATAACTATTTAATGTCATATCCTGTTCATAGTCAGAGATAGCAAATATGTTACTAACAACAGCATTACTCGCAACTGTCATTGTTACTGTCCCTTGGATACAGAATGACAAGCACATACATTTGACTAAGTATGTGTGCTAAAATTACCACATGATGTTGATTATTTAAAGGTTTTGAAGTAAAATATTACCTAACTTTTGATTTCGGCTCCTCGCTAGCAACATTTCTCCGCCGTACACCTCGCTAGTTCCGGTGTACGGTTATACATAGTGATATCATGTCAATACCAATGTAACAGTATCAACAGACTCCACCGTCTATAATGTTTTCAAATGAGTTCAATGGGCCCAGCGAAACGGTCAGTCTGAAATGATTTAATTCTCTCAAGGTTTTTTTATATCATTGAAAATTTTGCATGTTTTCATGCACTGGGTGTACATCAAACTCAAATATCTTAACCCTCACGTAGTATCGTGGGGCCTTTGAGGCCCGGTTACGTGTTTGACATTACCCAGAATCAACACATTTGAAATAAGCGACCTCTTACTTCATGTATTCCTCCATTAGTATGTTTTCTAAGGCTACGTATGACTTCGTAACTGAAGACAAGATATTTCTTTTTTAATTGACGTTTTAAGAAAATACATACGTTTGCTGTAAGCTCGGGCCTCAAAGGCCCAGGGCAAACTATTGTTTTAGTACAAAATATACAGAATCGAAATAAAATAACAAATAAATAATACCCCTTGAGATTACTTTGTGATGTAGATAAACCAAAATCCAAAATAAACTTACCGGGTACATACCAAAAATAATATACTGGTACTCTCCCAAAACTGAAACGCATATTATGTAATTTTTCAGAGAATCTATTTCTTCGCCTTAAAACCAAAAATGTGACATAATTTCAATGTCAAAGTTACATGTCAAAAGTAAAAGAATAAGCCAGAACAAGAACACTAGTTTTAGGTTTGTTCGGGTATTCTGTTAATCAAATGGTGTTGAAGTCAGTCTTATTAAATTAAAGCAGTGTTAAAAGCCATCTGACGTTCTGCAAGTAAATTCAAATACTATCGATAAAATCACTACCTTTGTCGGTGAGTAGTCTGATGCAATGTTTCGTTCATGGACGTTATCGAAATTGTGATTTGCCTCTCAACTTCTTCAAAACCATAAATTTGCTACATCTTTGTGTGTTAAATATTTTATCCAACCGAATCACACTGTCTCAACCGAATCTGTTTTCCTTTTCCCAACTGAAAACTATACAAAGTAACGATGTTGGTTTTTTTTTGTTATTAAGGAATTTGTTGAGTTTTTTATTGAGTTTTGGTTAACCAAACTCTCCTGAAGTTTTAAAGTTCAAGATCATCATCGTAAAACGCCAGTTCATATGATTGAGTCACCAAAAACAGGGGCGATAACTGGCCTTCATGGTCAAATACCCATATTCATGCAAAAGCTTTCGTAAAGTTTATTTTTTTAACCTAAATCAGTGATGATGTGAATAATCTGTATCCCTGTGGCAAGAGATTATGGCTTTTGGTGGCAACTCTTTAATGCACACATGCATCTTAAGAAGCCCTTCTTGCCGGAACTGGCCTGTAGGAACGAACCAATAATGCGCAATATGGCAATAATGAATATTATAATGCCAGACTACTGTAAATCATTAAACTTCGGTTTAAATTTCACGTTCGACAACATTTTAATTTCTGACACTCTGTCAATGCATAATGGTAACCTTTGTTCCATTTAGAATTGAAAAACAAAATGAATTGAATAACAATGATTGCCAAATGGTTGGTCAAAGGTACCACATGATCTAGCCACTTACGTGAATTCTGCTTTACATTTTTTCCAAATAATGTTTTGCCAAAAAAGCCTGCAAATAAGTCTCAAATAAACATATCACCGATCGGTTTATGAGGATTGGAACACAGTGGTGACATATTAAACATAATATCATAAATAATATTGACCCTTTTGCCATGGCAGCGTTCCAGAGTTGCATGTGCATGTGCCTGGGCCTCTGAGGCCCACATGGCCGCAAAGGTGGTGTCATTAACGATACTGCGTGAGGGTTAATAACTTACCAAAAACACCCACTACGAATGACTACAATCTCTGAGATATTTCATCAGTGCGAACCATCAAGTGTAGAACGGCGACTTATGCCTGGTCTTTGTGCATGCCTGACACATAATAAAACTATGGAATTCATTTAATTCTCACATCTAAAATACCGATACATTATCCGGTTTCAAAAATAAGCTTTGCGGATCTAGAAATACAAATGTTAACTTCGATCTTAAATATGCTTCTAGAATTTATCAAATTAGGCCTATCCAGTATCCACTCCCGCCTCCGTCTCCGTTTACAGTGATTTGAAGTTTGATAGATATCGTGGACAGCCCAGAGTGCTCGTGCGGTCACCCAATTCAAAACGCCGTACATTATTTTTTTCACATGCCACAAATACACGAATAAAGACGGAATTCATTCTTCTATTTGAAAGGATTCAGTATTGATACAGCACTTAGGGGATGTATATCGCTCCCAAACGACGATCTTAAAACATTATTTAAGTCTATTTATCAATTTTCATATAATCTGATCAATTTGACATCTCATACGGACTTGAATATGTAATGACTGGCACCCAAACAACATGATATTCATGCAAAACCAATATCTGTAAAGCTAAGTTGTGAATCTGACACGTGTCAATAGCTAATAGTTTGTATTTATCTATATATGTGTAACTGTATCGGAGCGGCCTTGATATAAACTCTTCGGAGCTTGTTGGTCAATTCATTCATGTATATATACATATCATGAATAAATATGTCTAAATCACATCAAACTAAGAGATTGCTTTGATAATACTTTTAAGCAAAAAAAACATGACAGGTTAATCTATGAAATCGTTTCTATCTGTTCATTGAAATATTTTAAACACTATTTGTAATGAAAGTGACGCGGTTTTTGTAACATGTTCTATCTCTCACGCAATGACCAGGCCCTGGAGTAACGTTTCAGCACCACAACGCTAGGCCCCATACAGCAGTTCTGCCGCAGAATTGTCTCACAAATGCTGGTGTTCAAGTCCTGAATTGGCTGCCTCGACCTTAATCCGATTGAACACATCTGGGACGAACTGGGTCGACATTATTGTCAGCAAGTTAATCCACCACAGACTTTGCAAGATTTCCAACATCATCTTGTTGATTATTGGTGACGTCTTCCTCGTGAAGAAGAAAAAAGAAGAAAGAAGAAGAAAAAAGAAAAAAGAAAAAAGAAAGAAGAAGAAGAAGAGTACATTTTTCATGTGTCTATGTCTGATCGCCTCAGATCGATTCTCTTCATTCTGTAAAATTCATTTGGGAGGGTATTCAGACGTCATTAAATTTTATAGTCGTTAAAGACAAACGTGATTATGTGTTTGTATCCTGACCATACCCAATTGATCTTTGCACAACATACGAATGCAATAATTTTATAACACATATTTAAGTTTTTGTGCCAGAAAAACTAAGTGTTCAGTTTTCATTTTTGTTCAGTTTATCACAAAAACCGCTTCGTGTTGTTGAAAATTATACTGAAAATCTGCATTTTCGAGGGAAATATTGTCGTATTTCATTGTAATGAAAACAGCTAAATATCTATATAAATAAACAGTTACAGATTGCTTTTACGTGGTTTAGGCCATAATAATGTTAAGAGGTTGGTTTTTTTGGTTACCAATATCATTGTACGTACAATTATCGTGTTCATTTTGGTTATGGTGTATTTAGTTGATTTTGTTTGGTTAAGTCAACTTTTAGCAAAACAATGTCGAAGTGTATTTTCTCATTAATTATAACACAAAAACTGCTTCGCTGAACTCAACATTTTTCTCTGTTATGATTAATGAGCAAACTATGACTTATCGCAAATCCAGAATCCCCTTTAATGGGCAGTAGCACGTTTTTATGGAAAAATCTATATTTTCAATTTTTAACTGATAATTGTACGTTAACGCTAAATTTATTAATTTATTGGTGTCAAAAACGCATATCAAAAACCAATCGTCAGAGAACAAATTATAAAGATTCACACAAAGTCCATTGGCGGCCATTTTTAAGTGAACGCCTTTCATTTATTTTTGTTAGAAAAAGGAATCACATGGCTGAACTTTACATTATATATTTGATTTATTACTGCTTAATTCTGTTTACATACATTGTCTTTCAGTTTGAACCATTTATTTTAATTTTCCTGACATCACCTTATATTCTCCCCTAAAAACGTGCTACTGCCCCTTTTAACCTTCTTTCTTACATTCCCCTTACTGCACCTTGTTAAATATCAATAAAAACCAGACAAAGATAATAATGAAAGTATAGAGCTGGACAGGAAAAGTCGATAAACAAATTTGGTAACACCAATATTCAAACAATAGTATGTCTTCAGAGTTGGGAACATCTGGAGGTCCGTTGTAGCAATAACGTTTATTCAAACATCATTAAAAAAAACAGTAATTCAAAAAGACCATTGATCAAATGCACTTCATTAATATTTCTTGTCACATATGTTATTATTATTGACATATCTACATTGATCATACGAGCGCAAAAGAAAATTCTCTTGACTATAACAGGAAAGTAAGAACTGTATATACATCACTATATAGTGTTGTGTATGCCAATACTAACATACAGGAAGGTTTATTGCCAGGGAAGTCTGTTAGAGGCTACAAGCTGATATTGCACACGTGAGTCAACTTAAAGAAGTACTTGTTATAATCATCTTATTAAGTGTTTTTTTTTAAGTTTTTATTTTTTAATTCTAGCATATTTTATTCACATTTAAGTTGATTTAACGCTTCATACATTTTTAGGGTTGAAAGGGTTCTGTCGGGAGCCTTGTCGTTTGATGTAGTAGTTACAGCCGGAGGACGTCCATTCTCTCCCCACAGAGGCAACTCAGTCATACCTGAATTAGCCTCTGTTCTATTACGGCTAATACACGGGACAGAAAGGTAGAAATCTGATTGGAGGCAATCGAAGTTAGTTGTGCAATCAGCGACGCCGTTTCAAAAGTGGTCATTCGCAAAACTTCGTCCATCTCCGTGTGGTTCGTCAAAGCTTTCGTTGAAATTTCACATCCAGGGGAGGTAAATCTTCCTATTACAAATCATCGCGTTTTGCCTTCTTATTAGTTATTTTTTGGTTGATTAGTACAATAAAAATATATCATAAAACAAATAATAATTTACACAATTATAAAACAGTTTCTATATAATGAAAAACCCTATCCATATCAGATTTTCAAATAGTTTCCCTCTCACACTGTTAATGAAGAAAAACATAAGGACATAATACTTTTCTTTGTCACTACACGACCGTTAAGAACTCCCTAAGTCATGGATATCCAAAAGGTGTTTTCATTGGCTGCAAATAAAGGAGATATTCTAAGTTACAACTTTTTGCCGTTAGGGCAATCTGCCGGAACCCCGGGTTTTAGGCGTAATAGAACAGAGGCTAATTCAGGTATGACCGAGTTGCCTCTGTGGGGAGAGAATGGAGGACGTCGTTTTGACCTGAGAAATACTGCTGACCATTTCTTCGTTTTGGCGGAGAGTTGAGACCATATACGTCTCTTCTCCTCACACAAACGATTCACCCATATGAATTTTTTCCGTTTTAGGGAAATTTTCTTTTCTCCTGGACAGGCGCCATGTCTGTCGTTCCATAAAAAACCTGTAAAGAGTTAAGATTGTTATGTTTAACTGAATCATCTAGAGAATACAGATAGAGAATATTTTCAGAAGCTTAAATATAAAATGAACTGAACATTTTCTTCATTGTACGATTTTGTAATTCCCGTCATCCTTTTGATGACTTATATGCTATATTTATATCATTAACTGTGAATTCTTCCATAGTTTAAAAAACCCCAAACAAGTCTTAAACCGCAGCCCTATCAATCAACAACGTTGTATTTTTTGGGAGGAACTTCTTGATTATGATTTTTTTGAGAGATTGTTCCATAATTCGGATAACAATAATTAATGCAAATTTATATCTAAATTTAATGAAATGATCAGTGACAGAAACCTCATTATCTAGCCATGGCAGACCAGGGCGTTACACAATTTAGACAACTGTACTGTTAAACTGACAGTCCGTGATGATTATGGTAATTCATTCAAAACATCTCGCATGTTCATTCGAAAGCCAAAATAAAGTAAGAAATAGATGTTAATTTTCTTTTTGAACAAGTTATTGAACATCAAATTAATGCATTCTTTGAATATCAAGAATCTATGACAAATCAATATTGACTGATCAAGTCTTACGATAGTATGGAAGGGGATGTGTGCCAAAAATGAAATCATGTACACTCGTAACTCGCAAGATGTAACATGTCGTTCTCAACCATGCAATTCTCGAAAAGACAAGTCCAAGCGTGCAAAACTAACATTTCAATCCTGTAAAACTCAACTTGCTGTTCTCAACTTTACAAAGTTGAAATGTAATTCAAGAAATGTCAAAAGACAAAACCCGATTTTCTATTTTGAATAAGAGTAATAGTCACAATAAGCAATGCTATAAGTTACGTTTCACATATGGAAAATGGAAAATCAAGAGTTGTAAAATCAGCTTTTTAAAACAGACTTTTGCATTTCGAGTTTTACACGATTGCAATTTACATGATTTCGCATTGACGGGGGATGTGTGCCAAAAATGATATGCTATGCTTGATTCGTTAAAGCAAACATTTGACCGGCGCGCGCTGATTCTGTAACAGGCACGAGAAAGGAACAAGTTTACTTTATGTAAGCGGCTGACCTGGCTAACCGAAACAAATACATAAATGAGAGAATAACAGGCCAATTTACATTTAAAGCATATCGTCATTCCAGATATTGCTGTACATATATTATGATATTGTACAATTATCATAGTTAACACATTTTCTTGTCAATTCCTAAACTTACACTACTTATAATGTAACAGCCAGGTAGCCATGATTGGGATTTAAAATACAGCAGTGACGTCACTCCATTGTGTCAATCGTACATTATCCTTCAGGAATCTACTGCAACTAAATGGGAAGTAGAGATTTGTGAGACGGTCCCTACGACGTTCTCATTATTAGTTGGCATAATTTGATTACGTAACATTTCATTCCATTTTGCATTGAAAAAACAAAATAACACGTTGAGATGAGGCTATTTTATTGAACTCATGATTGACACAACGTGGACAAAACTTTATTGAAAATGTAACCTTGTCAAGCGTTGTCCTCTAAATAATCGTATTATATCGCAGTGCCTCTGGTATCCGTCGTCCGTCTCAATCGTGGTGTTTTGTGTTAGGCTGCCGTTAGTAGGACAACATTGATTCCAAGAAGATTCAGCAGTGTTTTCAGTATCTTCACACCTTTATGATTCACACCAACAAGTAAATTCCTGGTAAAAATAATAGTTTCCTTCTCTATGTAGAATATCTTAGAGATATCCAATCAAACAACATTTCACACAGTTATCGATGTCCAAATTCCGAGTAATACTATCGTTCACTTTTAAGATGAATCTCCTCAGAATCACATTCTTCTCCTCTGCAGTTATTTTTTTAAATGTTTTCTTGAAAGAACGTCTCTTTCATGGCATTGGTAGGTTTTCATACCTTTTCCCAGTTTTGCATGTTTATATATCCATTGTTCCCGTCTTAGTTCTCTTGGAAAATCTGGAAAACAAACAAAATCATTATCAACTCTTGTTCAGAAAATGTTTGAACTCTGCACTAACCTTGTTGAGTTTGGTTAAAGTAGAGTGACATAATTCCTGTAGTTCAGTCCCTTTAAAATATCCTAAATATATGTTAAAAACTTAGAATTTCGATAATATGGAACATTATAATAAAACATCATCTAGAATCACTTTCTTGTAAAGAGACTTATTCACGCATCAAATAAAACATAACACTAACGTAAATCATCAGTATAGTAGATAGAAATAAAACTTACAGTCTTCAACAGGTCATTTTGGTTTCATTCTTTGGCACAGCAAACCGTCCGTTGCTTCCTTCGAATTCCTTTGGACCATGAGATGATATTCGGTCGTCATTCGATGAAATAATTTCGTACGTACATACAAGTGCATGGAAACGATTTGTCCCTTTCTGTGTGACTTGTGTTGAAACATCATCGTCTGATAAATTATCATCAAATTGAAGATACTCCGACGTATTGTCCCTCCATAAACACTAAATTACCGCACACAATGTCAAGGTATAACACTTACAACGTCCCTTTTATACCAAACCCAAACGATTACTCTCGTTTAGAACCATTTGCACGTGCATTAAGAATGTACTGGCTAAATAGTTGGGTCGCACGTGCAAGAATGTTCAGGCACGCTGGTTATGATGAGTACGTTTTGAACAGTTTACACGTGCATTAAGAATGTACCGGTTTTATCAGATTTGTGCATCTCAAAGGTTTTAAGGGAAATTTTATATTGAAACATGTTTCTTGTGTGATTGAGTTTCTGTTAAAATTTAGTATTTATCACATAGAGCCAATGTTGAATGTTGTAAAAACCTAGGCTGTATTTTAAGTCAGATAACATACGCGTAACCGTCCATTCTTTTTCACGAATGGACGGTTACTTGTATGTTATCCTTAACTTTATTGTTTTTATTAGTAGTTCAAACTAATGGCTAAGTGGCACAGTTTTAAAACATGGACCAGGTTGCAGTTGGCAAGTCTGTTGTATTGTGTTTCAAGTTCCAGAAAAGTGCACAATGGGCAGTGACAATCACACCACTGCTGCTGCATCAAAATCTGCAATAATAACAACATAGCACAATGATCATATCAATCAAACCTTTTTTTATTCTTTTTTTTTCATTTTGAAAACAATAAGTGGGTTGATACACTTGATAACAGTTTTCAATAAGAAGAGACACTGCAGTTTCAAATATAATTTTGAAACATTTGCTTTTCTAAAATATAGGTAAAAAGAAAATTAAAAGAGAAAACATGTTCTAAATCATAATGCAATGCAATTTGTTTTCAAAAGTTGGTAAATTTTCAGAAACTAATGCACTAAATTTACCAACTTTTGAAAACAAATTGTAATTTGATCTGATCAATTGCTTATATCAAAATTTTCTGAAAAGTTTGCTAATTGATAGACATTTGTTAATGATGATGATGTTCATTGATATACAATTATGCATACAATATAGAAAATATGATAATTTTTTGTAATATTGAAATTAAATCAACTTTTATATCAGTTTTCCAGTTAGGAATAAGGTGCATAAACTAATAATAAACTACATACATTGATTTTAACATACTCATGTATGTTTTTAACACTCATGTATGTTTCAAATAATTTGATTGCCTTCCAATCTTTGAAATAAATAATTACATTAAATTCATAAAATAAACATACTGAATAGTTATGAACTCCCAAAAATCCTAATAATGATTAAAAGATATTCACAGCTCATTACACAAATCAGTTTTGTTATATATTTCTATAAATTGTAATATGAGAAATAATGCCATCTCAAATCTTAAGATGAAGACAGTAGGATTGATTTTAATCTAACATTGGCATAATTCTAAAGTTTGAAAAAATTAAAAGGAGTTTCTTTGGGGTTTTTTTTAGTCAAAAATTGAGCTGTCAAATCTTCTTATAGACTTGCCTAAACGTTTATCTTTATATTTTATCTAATTTTCCAGTAGGGTCTGACTGACAGACTGCATTTCACCTCTTCAAGTCTTTGTTTTTTCACTGAGGTAATTCCTTTCTGAATCAAAAAGATCACTTGATGAGTTGAACATTGTTCATTCAAATAGCTCTAAACAGCTCCTGAATGTAGGTCCAAGAATCAGCATATAATTCACATAAATATAAATTCCTCTGGCTGCAAATTCCAAACAAAAAAATAACTTTTACCGTAGAATATTTAAAATTGACCACTTTTGTCATTTCCATGTTTTCAGATTTATCTTGGGTTCTTTTTCTTAACAATTGAGATGGGGATCTTTTAGCGAGTCAAATTAAAATATTTTGTTAAATAAATTATCATTGAAGATAGTGTACACATCTTGCTGTAGGTTCCTTTAATAGTCTAAATAATGACTCGAACACTTGAAATCAAGTCTAGATCTTAACTGAACAATAGGCCTGCCTATATAATCTGAGACTGAGGCTCCTATAACTTTCTTATTTTTATTGAAATAAACGCAGTTGAGTAATACGTTTGAATTATTTTTAAAATGACTGAATGTAAGTCTTCACTTGTGTCTCGTAATCTTAAATTAATTTAGCAATTACAATTTGAAAGTTGGCTACCTGAAAAGTACTGTGCTGTCAGTGTCACTGCCACATATGAAGTGTTGACTGTTGATTGTTGATCGGGGTAATTCCGGGCAACACACTATCGCAGGGGATGATTTCCGTATTTCAAACATCTTTGAGCAGGTCAATCGCTGGTTATTGGGATTCTAGATTTCATGTTGTTATGATTACCGCAGTAGAAAAACAACATGGTCAGCTGACTGTCGTCGTCGCGCTGGCTTTGCATTCACGATGATTCAGTAGACAAAATATTTCGTTTTGAATTTTAAATTTTCAATGGAACGAAGAAAACTTCGCTAAATTTTCATTTCCATTTTCAATCTTCTACTATTTTCTTCGACATGGGCAACTTTTCAACATGAAGTACATTATATCAAATTGACATGGGTAGTAACATGGTATACATTCTCAATCCAATGCGACAAAATTGCAAACCAACAGGACAATAAGAGGTAATTTATGTAAAAAGGCTGTGGCAAGAGGACCTAAAGGAAATGAATTTTTCATAACTACAGTCCGTATAGAGGATCTGTTTACTGACAAAAGATGTGTCTTGAAGAACCGATTTTAGGCCGTTTATATGTGGTTTTCTGTTTTTGCATTTGCATGTATATATGAAATGTTTGTTGTTTTTTTTGTTTTTTTTTTTTATAATAAAGCTTTATTCAGAAGAACGACTAAATGAAATAAAAATGCCGGCACAAACTTGGACAGAGAGTTGGGTGGTCACTACCCCTGAGAGAAAATATCACAGTTGGGTGGGGTGGTGACCCTGACATATTGAAAACTAAAGAAGAGTAGATAGTGAAGATATAGAAAGAGGTGAAAGGCATAAATGAGAGGCGAGCGTATAATATAAGGTCAACATGAAAAGATGAATATACGTGGTCAGTACCACAACATGAAATGGGTGCATGAATTTAAGATATGAGTGAAAAATCACAACATGCATGCGCTGAAGTGGATTTACAAGGAAAATACACAGACATGCGCAAATGTACATATACAAAAAATTAAATTACATATATTAAGCGGAGAAGAATAAAGCATCATGCGCAGAGGTGCATACACAGAGGAATAAAATAACATGTGCAGATGTGCAGATACAAATGAGTTACAAAAAACATACAAGCATTATGTGTTAAAGGCAATTGACATTCAGAAAAGGAAGCAAAGTTTATTGTTGATAATTGTACAGAAGATTGATGATGAAAGCCAATATTGAGCAAAAACATAAGACGGAAAACGAAAGAAGTCGACCCGAATACGTGTTTTAAGGAAACTTTTAAAACGTGAGACAATGTCTTCCCCGGTGAGCCGTTTGTGTTCGAATTTATGTTTGGTTACAATAAAGATCAAGTTCAAAACGTCATTTCTTTTTTCTTTGTAGCCCAAAATTAAGTGTACTATATCGGGTTTCAATCTTATGCCAGTTTTGCATTTTATCCATTCCAACAGCTGATGCCACAGACTCTTTACATGTACACAATCAAATAATAAATGCTTTATGGTTTCGTTTGAGCATTTGCAAAAAGTACACAGTGGGGAATCTTGTAATTTGTAAAGAAATGCACTTTTGTGCGTTGTTAGAATTCTGTGAGTAATGCGGTACTGAATATTTCGCATTTTACCGGCTGCTTGCATTGACTGATTGACGTCGATCAGCTGGTGACAGCATGGCTTAATTGTTTATCAACGCTACCGTACATCGATTTCTTGTCGTAAATGTGAAGTAATCTTTTGATGTCACACTTAAATAAACACAGTGGACCTTTCAATATCTAAATTATCTAACAACTTAGATAGATCATAGTTCTCAGTAAGTTTTCATACAGTTTATTAGCATTCAGAATTGTCGCAAATTTCTTATCGTATCGATTTGCGATGCGCACGGTTCTGCGCAGAAGCAACGTTTTGATGCGTAGGGTATGTCCTTAAACCACTATTGTTTCGTGAAACAATTTATGTTAAAACATACTTGTTTATCGTTTTACTACTCACAATATTCACCAGCACAACTTATTTTCTAAGGCTCCACATGCGTAGGGTAGAGCTGTCAATATACTAGTAAGTCCGATTTGTTCAGTTTTCCGTGACCAAATGACAAAATCACAGCATGCGCCATCTCGTGAGGATGCGTTTCAAATGACGCAAATTTAATAATAATAATAATAATAATAATATCACTTTATTATCCTCAGTACATACATACAATGTTTGAAATTCGGGTTGTGCCTAAGCACCCGGCAGCAACGATGCAGCGCCAGTTAATTTCACGAGCTCTATCGTTTTGTTTTGATGTCAATTACTTAATTGTGTGACACGGTCACCGTCATAATAGTTGGAAATCATTACAACAAAAACTTTTGATTAAAGCGTTTTGATAAATCACGTTTGTGGCCACGATCTAAGTAAGTTAGACCATTCGGGCCTTGTTGTCTATAGGTTGGTTAGTTAGACCACTCGCGACAAGAGGCCCTCATGGGCCATTGCATATATATATATATATATATATAAATATATAACGCTCCTTTTTATTTTATTCTATTTTATGTATTTTTATTTATTTTTATTTTGTATTTATTTAGTCATATATATTTTGTAAAATAATTATTTTATAATTTTCGCGCCTTAATTAACAATATTTTGTTATTATTTATGATATTTTAAAGGGGCAGTAGCACGTTTTTTGAAAATTTTGTATTTTAAATATTTCACTTATAATTGTAAGTTAATGCTAAATGTATTATATTGACAGTGTCAACAATCTCATTACACAAGCCAATCGCCCATAGTCAGAGGACAAAGTATGAGGATTCACATAAAATCCATTGGCGGCCATTTTTGTGTGAACACCTTTAATTCATTTTGTGTAACAAAAAGGAATCGCATGGCTAAACTTTACGTTATATATTTGAATTATTACTGTTTCATTTAGTTTAAATACATTGTCTTTCAATTGGAACCATTAATTTTCATTTTCCTGACATCACCTTATATTCCCCCTAAAAACGTGCTACTGCCCCTTTAAATGTTACATTACTAGTGTCTCAAAAGCCAATTTATGGCTGGATGTCAGTTTTAACTCATGTATATTTGTTATGTGTATATCTTTTGTAACTGACCTGTGACATATAATATTTCTGTCTCTGTCTTGGCAGTAGCACGTTTTTAGGGGGAATATAAGGGAAGACAATGTATTTAATCTAAATGAAGAATTAACAAATCAAATATATAATGAAAAGTTCAGCAATGCAATACCTTTTTCTTACACTAAATGAATTAAAGGTATTTACACAAAAATGTCCTCCAATGGACTTTATGCGAATGTTTATAATTTGATCTCTGACATTCTCTCCCCACAGAGGCAGATCAAATCATGTTGATTTAGCCTCTGTTCTATTACGACGAGTTTGTGGGATAGAATGGGAGATGCCTGATTGGAGGCAATCAAAATTAATTGTGCAATCAGCGACGCTGTTCTTAAATCATCATTTTGGCTACTGAAACAAGGCAAAGGCATTGTGATATGAACCACCCTTTCGAAGCGAGAAGCCTTGTCATTTGATAAAGAAATTCAAATGTATTGAGATGAAAGTTTTTTCCGCTAGGGGAAACTGCCGGAACCCACGGATTTCGGCGTAATAGAACAGAGGCTAAATCAACATGACTTGATCTGCCTCTGTTGGGAGAAAATGGGTCTCTGACTGGATGATTGGTTTGTGTAATGAGATGCCAAATAATACATTTAGCGTTAACATAAACTAATCAGTGAAGGATATATAATATAAATGTTTTAAAAACGTGCTACTGTCCCTTTAATATCGATTTTTAAGAAGACTTTTAATTCGTATGGCAGGTAAAGGAAAAATGGGGATATTTGAAATAAAACCGGGCATATTTGTATTGATCTGATAGACGAATTCGCTTGCGCCAATTGAATTTGAACAACTTATAAAGAGTTGGAATTAAAACATCAACCCCATGTTTAAAGAATTCTGCAATTAAGTTATGGAGACCAGCTGATTTATTTCTTTTTAAACCCTTTATGGTATTCTTGATTTCTGTCTCGGTTATAGTATTGTTCAAAATCATATCAGATATTTCATCCGCTTCCTTATCATTAACATCATCAAATGTCTCATAAGAAAAATTATCATCGTCTCCTTCAGTGAACAAGTTACAACAATGTTCCTTCCACGCATCGATCGATATGCTATTTGTACGTGTTTGACTTTTTCGAGAGTTCAATATGCTCCTTACCGTTTTCCAAAATAGATTAGGTTGGTTTAGATTTTTCATTAGCCTATCCATGGACGCAGCATCAAATTCGGTTTGTTTTTGGTGACAAATATACCTAAACCCCCGCTTACTGTCAACATAAACTTTAAATTATTATCGTCATGCGTTTGTTCTAAACTTCCTCAGATTAGCATATTTTTGCTTCTTTGACTGTTGACAGGCCCTATCAAACCAAACAGGTTGCGTAACTTCTCTACGTTGTACTCGCCTTTTCATTAATTGGGCTGAATTAAGGATCACATCGTTCAGTGTACTCACAGCGTGGTTGATATTATCTTCTCTCAAATCTTTTAAAATATTTATCTCATGCAACTCGACATTATCGCTTAGTAATTTCATAAATACATCCATAGCCGATACACACCATCTATATTTATACAACACCGGGCCCCCGCACTGATTACTTAAATCAGTAGCATATTCTTCTGCTTTTAATTCTAAGGATAGAGGTAAGTGGTCCGATTCCGCTCGTTCATCAATAGTTAAATCTGCAATGATATTAAAAATGTTTGGAGACACAATGAAATAATCAATAACACTATTTCCCGTATGTGATATAAAAGTATACCCTCCAGTTGACTTATCACGGCCTGCTCTACCGTTTACAACATACATATTATTACTGATACACATCTTAAAGGGGCAGTAGCACGTGTTTTTGATAATTTTATATTTCAAATATTTCACTGATAATTGTAAATTAATGCTAAATGTATTATTTTGCCAGTGTCAAAAATCTCATTACACAAGCCAATCATCCATAGTCAGAGAACAAATTATGAAGATTCACATAAAATCCATTGGTGGCCATTTTGTGTAAACACCTTTAATTCATTTTGTGTAAGAAAATGAATCTCATGGCTAAACTTTGTTATATATTTGAATTATTACTGCTTCATTTAGTTTGAGTACATTGTCTTTCAATTGGAACCATTAATTTTCATTTTCCTGACATCACCTTATATTCCCCGTGCTACTGCCCCTTTAATGAGGTCGTGTCCATACCTATTCAGTGTCTCATCAGCGGTAACCCTTGGTATATCAAACAGATCTTCATAATAACTAGGTACATGTGTGACCTCGCCTGTATCATGAAAGACAATATAATCATTTTCTTTACCCAAACGGGCATTAAAATCCCCACAAAGTATAATTTCACAATTGTTCCAAGTCATAACCCCATGTACAACCTTTGCACTTGGACAAAATATATACTAATTCCAGTTAATCTTTTTTTCCATCAACATAGCTTCAATATGATACCACATTTGAGACTATTAAACAGTATATTATTAAAGAAATCACTGTTTTCATTAAATATTTCCACCAAGACCATCATGTTCCTTAGCCGTTTATTAATACATTAGAGTGCACAGATGAACATTTCAAAAAGCTGACAATAATCTTTTAATAACCCTAATGACCAGAGTATAAATTTGACACCACTTTTCACTACTAGGAACGATATAAGCAAAATATATAAGCAAGAGTTTTTTTTACAAAATACACTGAGAAGACACCTACGGTACATGACCATGACCGAAAGGAGTAAATTCTCCGCAATGCACGTTTAAAAATATCTTACCCATTTCAAGTTGACAACCTTTTTAATAGAATCACTAGAGAATGTACTGAATTAATATAATTCGATGCCATGTTTGTAGAACATGATATTGACAGAGAATGAGGTTAGGTATTTAGGACACAAATGGTTGTAGGCAATAGCTCAACAACTTTTAACATGTTTAACAGTCCATGCATTCAGCAACTCTTGATATCATTCTAGATATTGATTAGGCTTGTTGATTGTCCCACCTGACCTTGGTGATTGGTCACCGATAGGGCCTGGCCTCATTTCGCCTACACCTCATTTCGCCTACACTGTTATCAAAACAGTTATGGGTGGATGCGCAAGACAGATACACCCTGACCCCTTAAGAATAATGAACTCTTCCATCAAGATAATAAAGATAACAAAGACATTATAGCTGTGGAGTGTGATATTTTATTTTGCATGCCACCATGATGGCCAGTTAAGTTTGATACATGTATATACATTTTGATACATCAGTCAAGCTTTACAAAACAAAGCAAGGGTGTAGGCAATATGAGGTGTAGGCGAAATGAGGGCAAGCCGCCGATGGGGCCTGTAGAAGAAGAAGAAGAATGGTTTATTTACGTGTCACTTGTGTACATATATATTAAAAGTACATTCATAAAGGGGAAAGATAAAGATAAGAGTACACAACCAATCGCCCAGCGATTTACGAGAGACAATAACATGTTTACGAATATATTAAGAGAATATATACAGCTTATGTACATCAAGAGTATAACATATCTCTTCTTTTATATAAAATATCATTGCAGGTTCTGGCTGTATCAAACATTAAAATAGGATTGGATAAAACATAGTAAAATTTCATATAATCTGTTAGACTATCAAAATTGGGATAGACCGTCATGCATACATTTAATAATCTCTCTCACTCACTTTCATGCCTGTAGCATCAGACTTATCTGTACCAGAGTCCACTGATTTCTCATGGTTCACTGATTCCTCATGGTTCGTTGATTCCTCATGGTTCATTGATTTCTCATCGTTCATTGATTTCTCAGAGTCAATTGTCTCTTCTCCGTCTTCATGTTTTGCTGTGAGAGTCCCAGTTGTTGTTCGCGCAGAAGACGGCGATTACGTCGGTGCTCTCTTTCATCTGGCGTTGCTACGTTGTATGATCTTGGTGAGTCAACTGATTTGACAACTCCAGGCTTCCATGGCTGCTAGTCTTCAATCCTGACCTGCTGGCCATGAGTCAAAGGAGGTAATTCTTAAATAACCAGGTCGAACTTGTGCTTTTGCTGGTCTTGGCGTTCTTGAACGTTCTGCCTCTGATCATAAACATCATATCCACTTAAAAGTAGATATATTTTAAAGGGGCAGTAGCACGTTTTAGGGATGTCAGGAAAATGAAAATTATTGGTTCCAATTGAAAGACAATGTATTTTAACTTAATGAAGCAGTAACAATTCAAATTTATAACGTAAAGTTTAGCCATGCGATTAGTTTTTCTTACACAAAATGAATTAAAGGTGTTCACAAAAAATGGCCGCCAATTGATTTTATGTGAATCTTCATACTTTGCCCCCTGACTATGGATGATTGGCTTGTGTTATAAGAATTTTGACATTTAGCATCAACTTACAATTATCGTCGAACAAAAAAACGTGCTACTGCTCCTTTAAAAAAATTATCATCTAGAGGGAGGTTAACTTGTATTTGTTCAAACAATGTAGGAATGTAGGAAGTAACACAACACATCAACATGATCGCCGACATTTTCCTTCTTGATAGGCTTGTAAAAAACAATTGAATAACTTTTTACAGAATTTCAATTCAATAACAATCGATGAAATCAAGGTATGCTGATGTATTTCGGTGAATATTTGTATGAGTAATGTCTCTGTCAAACATACTCAATGTTTTTTCAATATATTTGACATATATAACACATTTTGTTCGAATAGTAGACATATATTCTTCACTTCAAACTTCATGAATTTCCGAACATATAAAAGCCTAAAAGGGAATCAACAACCTAGCTCGTGAAACCTATTTGACCATTGTTAAATAGAGCGTACAGATGGGTAAGGGGGTCACATGACACAAACGTGGTACTGGCTGTCAGCTGTAATCGGTTGGTAACCAAACGATTTCGTCCCTACCGAGCATTTGCGACTCTTTCGGGGCCCTGGAAAATAAACTCTGGAAGTTAAAAATTCGGGTTGCAGACCCCCTTTAATGACATTTTGTGTACAGCGTTGACCAAAATCTCGAGTTGACACAAAATGTAAGCGGCACTGGGTGAGCGCATAGACTAGCGTTAAAGAGCGGGCAGACATGGCAACTAGCAGTGCGCAGTAAGGTATTCAAACCTCCAATAAAGAATTCAATGACCTATACATTGACCTGGCCATTTTAGCTAAAATGAAGATTTTCTTGAACTTGTCTTATGACGTACCTACCACTATAAAGATTATCTTATCTTATCAATTCTGAGCCATTGGAACCCTTTGCAATTGTAGAAGTATTCCAATTCTACCAAAATCTAAGGGACACCAAGCAAAGTGGCTGGGCAATTTCCCCCAGGACCCCCTCGAGGAACTCGAGGAACAACAATCTGAAGGTGCAGTGACTCACCACGAGCTGCTTTTGCGTGATTAATTCCATTGCTTCTCGTTACTACACCGGTATTTTCATGAATATCCATTATCATCACATGGTTCTTGTAAATTCTGAGAGTAAAATGTTTTCAGGATATCTACCTGGTATCTATTCAGATGAAAATATCCAATTGCAGTTTTAAAAATCTCTTCTATTTTAATTGAAAGCTGTTACATCAAGGGAACATGATTAATATTTATACTAATTTAATTTGAAATGACACATTAAATGGTAACATATTTATAGTCTTCAAGTAAACTGCCTTGCTCCAAAACAAGCCTCTGGAAAATATGAAAGATTATTCCCTCTTTATGTTTCAGGGAGGACATTTGCTCCACGTTTACTGCGAAATTGTAGATAGACTGATATACTATGTTAACGTTCTAAGGGTGTTTTTGTATTTCCAATTTTACAGGCATATGTCATTAATAAACAGTACATTACACGATATATTGAGAAGATAATTGTGTACGTTATAAGGTGATCATAGCCTAATCTCGTATTATTGATTAGGCACACATCATGGTGAAACATAGCTATTTTATAATTTACAAACTTTTGATTGATGAATATCCTTTGATACCATTGAAACTGAATTTTAAAATGAGAGGGTTTTTTTTGTTTTTTTTGTTTTTTTTTTTATTACGAGAAGCAAACCCGTCACGATTTCATACAGGAAACCCCTTACATGACTCACGTGACTAGGGGTCGGTGGGGTTATATTCCACATACATATCAGTAATCGGGTTTAATGTTAAACTTAAAATCAATATTAGACTTAAACGGTTACATACTTTTTGGAATAAAAAAGATTATTAAAATGAGAGTTACTAAAATCCCAAAACACTTGGGTAGGGATCAACAGTCACACCCTTCTGGCAGGCATTTTAGAAACCTCCTGTAAAAATTATATAGATATTTCCAGTTCCTTTTTACAGGAAACTGTGTTCAAAATATATAAAATATTACCAGGAGCTTTATTTCACTAAATTTACAGATAGTTAATGGTTTAGCCTAAGGCCTTATGATAAATAATATAGTTTTTGTATTTAGAATAAAAAATATGCACTTGATGGATATTTGAATGAATACATTTTATAAGAAACACTTTGATGAAAATCAAATTTTATGTTTTTAGCATAAACATGAACATATAAACATGTATATGCACAAACATATTTACATATATGTACACATGCACATATGCACGAGCTTACACATATAAACATGCATATACATGAATATAAATGTGGACACAAACGTAAAACCTTCAATACATAAATCAATGTCTATTCAACGCTCAAAGGCCTCAGGCCTATAGTACAATTGAATATTTTATACAGTTCAATGAATGTATATATACATGAAAATGTAAATGCGTGGTAAATAAATAAACCAAATTCCTACAGTTTAATATGTACGATAATTTCTCTTAAGATTAATGGAAATAATAGTTCTTTAAGTGTTTACATGATAGGTCATCGTGAAATGGACAAACAAGCGAAATTTGGTATTCATCTTCTAAACGTTGTTATTGCACGGTTTACGTATCACTTCTCCTTTTATTATTAGACATATAATAACCTATGTTCTATGGACCAAATGGCCTTAAACTTCATTAAATAAACACAATTCAAAAAAAATTATATTACAAAGACATCTGCCCCTTTCTCTCCATAAATCATACGATGATCTAGAACGCGATAAAGTCCATGAATTTAAGAACCTTGTTTGAAAATTAAGCTCTAATAATATGTGGTTGAATCCGTTTATGAACAATAGATTCTTCAAATCTGTATCCAAGTTTTATGTCAATCATTTTTATGTAAACAGGAAGAGGGCATACAGAAAAGTCTCAGCCAATATGTTAGTATTATTACTTGTCAATCTATAATAAAATTCAATAAATATTCTAAATTGGATGCTATGTTCAAATCTCCAAGAATTTGGATATTAAGAATACATAGAGATACTTTCTGATTGGATAGATGCATATTTTGCAAGGGTTGACCAAGAAAGGTGGTTGGTAAATTATACAGCTAGGTACTTATGAGGTCGTTGATTATATAAGTTTACCCTTAAACATCAACTAACCTCGACCTTACCACTTCTCGATTTTCGTTAAAAGATTTTTCAAAAAAATAAAAGCTGGACTAAATGTTTGTTAATTTGATCAATAAACACATTTGATTAGCCTTTCATTAAGACAACGTAATTATCGGCTGTGAAAAACCCACCTGGGTTAGGGGCCATACAACTCGCGCGGGTGTGACGTAATAAACAGACTATACAGAGTAACGCATCATTATTTCAACTGAAATACCACCTAAATAATTGTTTAATTACCATTGATGTAGATATCTTTTTTACACCATATGCTTAGTAGTGTTACATCGTCAAATGATTTATCTAACTGAGTGGAAAACATTTATTGGTTTTTTTCCCCTGTGGTATTGTTACGATCTATGTATAGATAACGAGGCTGATTCTGTTTATGACGTCACAAAATGGGGGCGTGACCAGTCATGCATTCACTTGTTTGTTGTCAAATAGGTCTAAGCGGTCCATCAAAAGTGGCTTTCATTACCAAACTAAACATATTTGAGTAGCCACCTTTGACGCACAAGACAATATTGTAATCAAACTTTCTATATTCCAAAGAAAATAGTGAAATTTGTTTGTGGTTATGTGAACTTTAAAGTACCATTGTTCATGTCGAGACACTATATCCTCTTTCTTAAAATTACTTTTATTTATCGAGAGGTGGGGGATATCTAGAATTAGTTATTCAATACTTAGAATATAACCACTTTGACAAACATAATAATTATAAAATGCATTTATATAATAGATTCAGACAGACAGACAGATTTTTATTCAGTAATGTGGGCCATATGGCCTATGTTACAATGGAGTTGACATAATAAACAGAGTCACGTGTTTCTTAATCTAAGTCTAAAAAGTTTACAAAGATATACGGAGGTTAATTTTATAACACTTTCATTTTGACAATTCAGAATATTTGGCAGTGTAATAGGACCAGCATAAACATCTCGCAATTGTTCCATATAAAGCGCTCGTAAAATCTTGTAACGATCACAAGAGAAAAAGACATGTTGTTCATCTTCAATACAGCCCTTATTACAGTATATTGACAAATACTTTTTTGAACATCTTGTGAATTTTTGCGTAAAAATTGTACATTAAAATTATGTAAACTAATCCTAAATTTACAGAGTGCTCTTCTTAGAGATTTATCATGTAAAGAAAAAACATATCTTTCAACATTTAGTAAAGATTTAACATTTGAATAGTGGGACAAATAATTTGAAGCAGACAATTTTGCGAACCAATTTTGAGAAGCAATATCTTTTAATCTTTCCAGAAATTGATGCATAAATATATTTACATCACCAACATTTTGGTAAACCCAAACATATGAAAAACCGTTTAAGAGTTAAACATTTTTTAACATCCGAAACCCAACTATGTTTACCTTGGTCATCTAATCTTTTAAGAAAATAGTAGCATTGTTTGGGATATCTACAATCTTCCATACGCAATAATTTTAACCAAAATTTTATCGCTCTCATTTGGCTCTGAACAAACATACAATGGCGTCCAGTTTCACCTAAAATAGCTATATTTGAGGCATATTTACCTACACCTAGAAAATATTTAAAAAAAGAAGCTTGCACTTTTTCTATACAAGAAAAATATTTAAGCCCCCAAATCTCTGCACCATATAACAATATTGGACTAATCTTACAATCAAATATTTTACAAGCTGATGATAATGATAAAAATGAATTTTTTTGAAATAATTTATAAACAGGGAAACATGCTTTAACCGCCTGTGCTGCTAAGTTTTCACACGACTTTGTCCAAATCAATCTAGAGGAAAAAATGATACCCAAATATTTATAATATGAAAGATTCAGTCTTTGAAATATAAGCGATATGTTAAATTCTGATTGGATCGAACATTGTCATATTACCGGTATATATTCAAATGAACCTTTATATTGAGATTATACAATATAACCTCACATTATGGCGTCTTTACAAATGCTGTCTGCTGATTGGAGGAAAACAAGCCATGTGTACGTAAGAACTATATCAATAATGCAGCATTCCATATTGAAATTACGTTAGGGAAGCGACACGTGGTCGAAGCAAAGGGCCTCATTTATACAGGTCAAAACAGTTGTTTTGATGTAACCTGATTTTGCATTTACTTTAAATTTTGAAGTTTATTTTAAAATTAAATCTCCCTTAAATTTCGATTTCACAATTTATAAGAATTGAGTTTCATATTTAGTATTCTCATATGTGTTATAACTTGATTTATACTTGTATTACGATAGTCCACTCACGTTTTTTAAACAATACTGTTTTTCATTTCCATAAAACATGTAATACACAAAACTCAGAATATATTTTACAAAGGAAAAAGGATCTGCAAACGAGCAGCAACTGCCTATATCAAAGCTTCTCCTAGAATATAACAATGCTTCTCCTCACGTTTTATGTATTATTCTACCAGTGTCAAGTTACACTTTGAGATAAGAACAACCTACCATATATTATTATAACACTGTCAAGTTACACTTTGAGATAAGAACAACCTACCATGTATTATTCTACCAGTGACAAGTTACACTTTGAGATAAGAACAACCTACCATATATTATTATAACACTGTCAAGTTACACTTTGAGATAAGAACAACCTACCATATATTATTCTAACACTGTCAAGTTACGCTTTGAGATAAGAACAACCTACCATGTAATATTATAACACTGTCAAGTTACACTTTGAGATAAGAACAACCTACCATATATTATTCTAACACTGTCAAGTTACGCTTTAAGATAAGAACAACCTACCATGTATTATTCCAACACTATCAAGTTACACTTTGAGATAAGAACAACCTACCATATATTATTATAACACTGTCAAGTTACACTTTGAGATAAGAACAACCTACCATGTATTATTCTACCACTGTCAAGTTACGCTTTAAGATAAGAACAACCTACCATATATAATTATTACACTGTCAAGTTACGCTTTGAGATAAGAACAACCTACCATGTATTATTCCAACACTATCAAGTTTGAGATAAGAACAATCTACCATATATTATTCTAACACTGTCAAGTTACACTTTGAGATAAGAACAATCTACCATATATTATTATAACACTGTCAAGTTACACTTTGAGATAAGAACAACCTACCATGTATTATTCTACCACTGTCAAGTTACGCTTTAAGATAAGAACAACCTACCATATATTATTATTACACTGTCAGGTTACACTTTGAGATAAGAACAACCTACCATGTATTATTCTACCACTGTCAAGTTACACTTTGAGATAAGAACAACCTACCATGTATTATTCCAACACTATCAAGTTTGAGATAAGAACAACCTACCATATATTATTATAACACTGTCTAGTTCTACTTTGAGATAAGAACAACCTACCATATATTATTCTACCAGTGTCAAGTTACGCTTAAAGATAAGAACAACCTACCATATATTATTCTAACACTGTCAAGTTACGCTTTGAGATAAGAACAACCTACCATGTAATATTATAACACTGTCAAGTTACACTTTGAGATAAGAACAACCTACCATGTATTATTCCAACACTATCAAGTTACACTTTGAGAAAAGAACAACCTACCATATATTATTATAACACTGTCAAGTTACACTTTGAGATAAGAACAACCTACCATATATTATTATAACACTGTCAAGTTACACTTTGAGATAAGAACAACCTACCATATATTATTCTAACACTGTCAAGTTACGCTTTGAGATAAGAACAACCTACCATGTAATATTATAACACTGTCAAGTTACACTTTGAGATAAGAACAACCTACTATATATTATTCTAACACTGTCAAGTTACGCTTTAAGATAAGAACAACCTACCATGTATTATTCCAACACTATCAAGTTACACTTTGAGATAAGAACAACCTACCATATATTATTATAACACTGTCAAGTTACACTTTGAGATAAGAACAACCTACCATGTATTATTCTACCACTGTCAAGTTACGCTTTAAGATAAGAACAACCTACCATATATAATTATTACACTGTCAAGTTACGCTTTGAGATAAGAACAACCTACCATGTATTATTCCAACACTATCAAGTTTGAGATAAGAACAACCTACCATATATTATTCTAACACTGTCAAGTTACACTTTGAGATAGAACAACCTACCATATATTATTATAACACTGTCAAGTTACACTTTGAGATAAGAACAACCTACCATGTATTATTCTACCACTGTCAAGTTACGCTTTAAGATAAGAACAACCTACCATGTATTATTCCAACACTATCAAGTTTGAGATAAGAACAACCTACCATATATTATTCTAACACTGTCAAGTTACACTTTGAGATAAGAACAACCTACCATATATTATTATAACACTGTCAAGTTACACTTTGAGATAAGAACAACCCACCATGTATTATTCTACCACTGTCAAGTTACGCTTTAAGATAAGAACAACCTACCATATATTATTATTACACTGTCAAGTTACACTTTGAGATAAGAACAACCTACCATGTATTATTCCAACACTATCAAGTTTGAGATAAGAACAACCTACCATATATTATTATAACACTGTCAAGTTCTACTTTGAGATAAGAACAACCTACCATATATTATTCTACCAGTGTCAAGTTACGCTTAAAGATAAGAACAACCTACCATGTATTATTCCAACACTATCAAGTTACACTTTGAGATAATAACAACCTACCATGTATTATTCTAACACTGTCAAGTTACACTTTGAGATAATACCAACCTACCATATATTATTATAACACTGTCAAGTTACACTTTGAGATAAGAACAACCTACCATGTATTATTCCAACACTATCAAGTTTGAGATAAGAACAACCTACCATATATTATTATAACACTGTCAAGTTCTACTTTGAGATAAGAACAACCTACCATATATTATTCTACCAGTGTCAAGTTACGCTTAAAGATAAGAACAACCTACCATGTATTATTCCAACACTATCAAGTTACACTTTGAGATAATAACAACCTACCATGTATTATTCTAACACTGTCAAGTTACACTTTGAGATAATACCAACCTACCATATATTATTATAACACTGTCAAGTTACACTTTGAGATAAGAACAACCTACCATATATTATTATAACACTGTCAAGTTACACTTTGAGATAAGAACAACCTACCATATATTATTATTACACTGTCAAGTTACGCTTTGAGATAAGAACAACCTACCATGTATTATTCCAACACTATCAAGTTTGAGATAAGAACAACCTACCATATATTATTCTAACACTGTCAAGTTACACTTTGAGATAGAACAACCTACCATATATTATTATAACACTGTCAAGTTACACTTTGAGATAAGAACAACCTACCATGTATTATTCTACCACTGTCAAGTTACGCTTTAAGATAAGAACAACCTACCATGTATTATTCCAACACTATCAAGTTTGAGATAAGAACAACCTACCATATATTATTCTAACACTGTCAAGTTACACTTTGAGATAAGAACAACCTACCATATATTATTATAACACTGTCAAGTTACACTTTGAGATAAGAACAACCTACCATGTATTATTCTACCACTGTCAAGTTACGCTTTAAGATAAGAACAACCTACCATATATTATTATTACACTGTCAAGTTACACTTTGAGATAAGAACAACCTACCATGTATTATTCCAACACTATCAAGTTTGAGATAAGAACAACCTACCATATATTATTATAACACTGTCAAGTTCTACTTTGAGATAAGAACAACCTACCATATATTATTCTACCAGTGTCAAGTTACGCTTAAAGATAAGAACAACCTACCATGTATTATTCCAACACTATCAAGTTACACTTTGAGATAATAACAACCTACCATGTATTATTCTAACACTGTCAAGTTACACTTTGAGATAATACCAACCTACCATATATTATTATAACACTGTCAAGTTACACTTTGAGATAAGAACAACCTACCATGTATTATTCCAACACTATCAAGTTTGAGATAAGAACAACCTACCATATATTATTATAACACTGTCAAGTTCTACTTTGAGATAAGAACAACCTACCATATATTATTCTACCAGTGTCAAGTTACGCTTAAAGATAAGAACAACCTACCATGTATTATTCCAACACTATCAAGTTACACTTTGAGATAATAACAACCTACCATGTATTATTCTAACACTGTCAAGTTACACTTTGAGATAATACCAACCTACCATATATTATTATAACACTGTCAAGTTACACTTTGAGATAAGAACAACCTACCATATATTATTATAACACTGTCAAGTTACACTTTGAGATAAGAACAACCTACCATATATTATTATAACACTGTCAAGTTACACTTTGAGATAAGAACAACCTACCATATATTATTATAACACTGTCAAGTTACACTTTGAGATAAGAACAACCTACCATGTATTATTCCAACACTATCAAGTTACACTTTAAGATAAGAACAACCTACCATATATTATTATAACACTGTCAAGTTACACTTTGAGATAAGAACAACCTACCATGTATTATTCTACCACTGTCAAGTTACGCTTTAAGATAAGAACAACCTACCATATATTATTATTACACTGTCAAGTTACACTTTGAGATAAGAACAACCTACCATGTATTATTCCAACACTATCAAGTTTGAGATAAGAACAACCTACCATATATTATTATAACACTGTCAAGTTCTACTTTGAGATAAGAACAACCTACCATATATTATTCTACCAGTGTCAAGTTACGCTTAAAGATAAGAACAACCTACCATGTATTATTCCAACACTATCAAGTTACACTTTGAGATAATAACAACCTACCATGTATTATTCTAACACTGTCACGTTACACTTTGAGATAATACCAACCTACCATATATTATTATAACACTGTCAAGTTACACTTTGAGATAAGAACAACCTACCATGTATTATTCCAACACTATCAAGTTTGAGATAAGAACAACCTACCATATATTATTATAACACTGTCAAGTTCTACTTTGAGATAAGAACAACCTACCATATATTATTCTACCAGTGTCAAGTTACGCTTAAAGATAAGAACAACCTACCATGTATTATTCCAACACTATCAAGTTACACTTTGAGATAATAACAACCTACCATGTATTATTCTAACACTGTCAAGTTACACTTTGAGATAATACCAACCTACCATATATTATTATAACACTGTCAAGTTACACTTTGAGATAAGAACAACCTACCATATATTATTATAACACTGTCAAGTTACACTTTGAGATAAGAACAACCTACCATATATTATTATAACACTGTCAAGTTACACTTTGAGATAAGAACAACCTACCATATATTATTATAACACTGTCAAGTTACACTTTGAGATAAGAACAACCTACCATGTATTATTCCAACACTATCAAGTTACACTTTAAGATAAGAACAACCTACCATATATTATTATAACACTGTCAAGTTACACTTTGAGATAAGAACAACCTACCATATATTATTCTAACACTGTCAAGTTACACTTTGAGATAATACCAACCTACCATATATTATTATAACTCTGTCCAGTCAACAACCTATCATCCTCTGGCAAATGTGTTAATCTAACATGGAACCATTTATGCTGCATGACTGATCTGCCAGTGAGCATCACAAGGTTTTTAATAGAAACGTTAATGCATTAAAATCAATAATTTAAAATGGAACTCGCCAAACGTTTTGATATATTAGAGCTGATAATCTGTTGCATTGACTATTTGAATTTTTAGCGTGTCAAACCTACGAAAATGCTAAATAATCTATTTGAAAGGCAAGTGAAATCTTGATTATTAAACTGATTAATTAATAATTAATTAATTAATCATAATTAAGTTATATATTTATTTTTACCGAAGATTGACAATAAACAAAGTAGTCTACTTTAATACCGCTGACTCTACATTACATTCAGTGTTTGATATGTGTGAAGCTGCTGAGATTCACATTCAAAGGTATGTATTGATTTGATTGTGACCAGTCTGAGGGGGACATCACTGGTCAACTAAATTTGGATATTTGCTTACAAAAACAAGTATACGTTTGAAATATCATCATGAAATCGTACAATAGCATTCTTTGTTTATCGATTGCTATTGATGCCATAAGGTGTAGGATATAACATGCTCCGTGGGTATTATTAAAAAAGTATGCCATATGCCCGCGGGCATATCACGAGGGAATAAAGCACACTTTTCAATAATGCTCACGGGTCACGTTTTATCACTCTAGAATCGACTCAAAATCCCTATATAGATCGGCCTTTTTTTAAGAATGATTAATTAATATTTATAGCCTTAGTTAACTAATTATTTAGATCCACTCAAATTCAGACCTTTATAACTAACTTAAGAGCTTCATCAGTGCTGCAACATTGGCTCAGAACGTTAGGTTCAGCGTCCGGGAATGTGAATCATAATGTTGGAAAATATATAAGATAATTGCCCGAGGCACAGGGCATTATTAAGATAATAGTCCGGGGCAGAGTGCATCATCATGATAATTGCCCGGGCAGAGGGACGGTATTTAGATAACTGCCTTTGGTGGCGAAATTTATCAGAACTGAGGGATATAATGAAAAAATGTCCTGGCAGAACAATGGAGGGACGTCACCGGTTTTGGTTTATAATAAAACTGACAGTTATTTTTGGTTGACATTGAAGAAAATGGAAGTCGCGACGACAAAATCATCAACATTTTGACAACTTTGAATTGTCTTTATGCAAAAAAAATATTTTTTTTTTTAAATTACCGGTTATAAAAGAGATGCTTTAATGTTTTTTTTAATATTTATTTTTTAGTAAAAATATATCTTTGGTAATAGTTATACGGTATATTTTGAAAAAATACAAGGTATTGTATTTAAAAATATTTAGGTTTATCATACAATGGATAGTGTTCTCGGCATAATAAAGCAAACGGATATTTTCGGTAGCCGTTGGGCGTGGCTAAGGGTCATATACGGATACCGATGCAAATTAACCTATCGCCAGATGAGAGATAACCACGCCCCTTGAAATCAAGGGAGGTAACTCATGTTATGTCCGACAAACAAACGCACGTTGTCAATGACGTGAGCGTTACGGACATTGATATTCCGTGTGTAATAACTGCTTTATTTTGTAATGTTAAACGAAACGCTCAATTGATAATGTTTCTGTACTGTTTATTATCCTAATTTCAACATATTTCAAACACAATTGACGAATATATATTTCATGTGCAACAGAAAACGAATGCGGAAGTGCCAATTATGTGGTATGACGGACATGCGGGATCGCAAAGATTTATAAGGAAATATGTCATTTCTGAACATATAAATATAGAATTACTCATATTATTTGCTGTACCAGCCCTTTGCCCTTTCGTAAATTAATTTAAAATATATAGGTCCCACGCCCCTGCGATTTCTCCCGTGAAAAATAACAAACAAAACAAACAGTACAGTAGAGATCACAGGAACCCCTTAGCCCTTTCGTAAATAAAATGTAGGCAAACGTGGGTTCCTGTGAATTTTCGCTTCGAATATATATCAATAGTACATATTGTGTTTTGAAAAAGAAAACATATTTATATTGTAAGGCAATTCTCAAAATCCATAGTTTATAAATTTATAGCCAATGTATACCAATTACCATTTGTATTCAGAAATAGTTTATATCGACCAAACAGCTAATAACTTTAGGAGCACGTAGGGACCTTCCATGAAAGTGATATTCAGTAACAAGATAACTAAAACTATTTTCTTTAATATTTCATTATTGCCATTGCTATGGACTTGTGTAAATACTTTATACACTTTTTTCCTTCTTATTCTTAAATGAATCTAAATTAAAAAATACCTCTTACAATGTTCAGTTTTGAATCTTCCTTTAATCTTATTTACAATTTATTTTCATTTTTTAAACTCAAATATTTACTTTTATATCGACTTTTTATCAATTATTCACTTAAGATCATGGATATATGCCAAGTATTGAGATCAGATGTCAAAATTATTGGAAATTGGTAAGAGTGTATATATTGTATCTTTGTAAGCTATAAATCATAAAGATAAAATCAAAATTGCTCTAAAAGTAGATCTATTCTGCTTTGTCAATAGATATTAGTCAATTCAATATCAAACTGCAATCATGTACTATGACAACTGAAAAACATATTTTGCTAAAGAATGATCAGGCATTTGGAAAGATAGCTTTTACAATGACCCATTTCAGGCTTTTAATAATTTTTCTGCATATCAAATTGGCAAATTTTCATTATAAATCAAAAATAAGCTTCAACATTTTAAAGGTCCAGATTTTTTATCAATTGTGCAAAATGGCCCATATATATGGTCCTACCTTTTCAAAGCAATTGTAAGAATGCCAATACTATCCCCAATAATATCCAGAAATTTCAAATTTATAATTGATTTTTCCCTCTAGAAAATATGAACACTTGTCAATGAGAGGGATTAGCTGTTTGCAAATTCTAAGAGTTATAAATGTCAATGGTCAGCATCAGTATTTACTTGAATATTGTTTCAAGGCAATTTTATTTATAATAGTTGTGGAACATAAAACACTTTGAACATATTTGAACACTTATTGAATAATGAGCATTATATAAGTTAAACATTTATTATATTTCAAGTGAATAACTTGACAAACAATTGAGGTTTTGTTAAATTATTGATGAACAGTATGTGGATATATTATCCAAAATAACAATTAGCATATATCTATGATACTTTCTATTTGATAATATCATAAGAGTTGACATGATTTGTTATATATATCCAAACTGTTTGTCCATTTTTCACAAACAACATAAATGGAAAAAAATAATATCAAATTATTGAAAGAAATATTATTATGATGAGTACAACATTTTATTTTTTTATTTTTAATGTTCTTTATTGTTGCATTCAGATTAATTTTCTATTTGATTAATTTTATATAACTCCTTGATAAAAAGTTTTAAAAATAATCAATTGTTTTAAATGTGAAATGTGTATATGACCCAATTCATAATTTTCATTGACATGTTTAATCATTCTATAATTCTTTTGAGCGATACTTTCATGTGTATCAGGGCAAATGTTGTAAAAACAAATGCCATATGATAATTCAAAATGTCTGATAAATATATCAACGAAGGTTATCAAACGGTAAATAACCAAATAAAGGTGCTTGAAATCAGTTAGGCAATATATGTCTTTTATAATATTGTTTATGCCTTCAATGCATTCAAACCACGAAATAAGAGAGGGGGAAATAAATCTACAAAATGCCCATAAATTGATTAACAGCAACAATTATAAATACTTACGATCCCTTTTGTTCATATTTTATTCAGATGTATTTGTTGTATAATAATAGGAAATTAATTCCTGGTCCGTCACCGCTTCGAATTTTCCCGTTTTAACGTATATTTGCACCATGTGACGCAACCTCTTCCGAAGATGACACATGTTATAATATTTGTCTGCGTATCAAGACGGTACTCAAGAAACACAGGAACCCGATATCGTAAATAAAATGTAGGTAAAACGTGGGTAAGAAAGATCCGTACCTATATGTATATAGAGTAAAGGAATAAAGGCATCCATGTTGCCGATCTCGACTCGCTTCCGAGTTAAGTCAAAATTATCGCTTCAAATCGGTGACTTCTCATTCACATACACAAGAATCTCTTAGTTATACTTTTCTCAGCAAAACTTAGTTTGTTTCAAACACATGTCACCCTTCAAATAACTTTTATATCTATTTATATTCGCAAATCGACCGCAGAAACCTCTGGGGTGAACGTTACTCCGCACCAAATGCCTCTCGGGCGATCTGATTGGTCCGTTAGGCGAATTCATTTAAAGCATCGCTTTTCAAACAAAACGGCGTGGTTTGGACAGTGCAATGTTTCGGAAATGATTTCGCTATCAATTTCTGATCAGAAGATTGCTTTGTCTTTAGTAGAAAATGAACATTCTGTTGTTTTCATTGGCCAGACAGGCACCTGTAATACTGTCTTGATTGTTTACTTAAAAATTGAAAGAAAGTGTATATGAACATGTCAAAACTCTTCACGACTGGGCTTGGCTCAGTAATGTACGTTTGACCGAAATTGAATTGCCAAACTTTCTGTCCAGTGATGAGGTAAAACATAAGAGTGATTCTCTACAGTTATTTATCTAAATATCAACGTCAAATATCTAATTATTAATTTCTGATGTTTCATTCTGATATTTGTGTTTTTCAGTTTTCAGTGTCATGTACAACCTCCTCAATTATCAGGGTGTAGGTTTATTCGTAAATAAAAACAAACTGAACACCAGTGCTATAATTTAACATTGTTTGTATTATGCAAACAAAGGATGTATTTATAAATATTTATAATACATTATATATGAAAGATAAATTTTGAAGATCTATACGAAACTGTTATCTACGAACCTGGTGTCTCTACGAAAAATCGGTCTCTACGAACCTGTTTATCTACAAAACCACTGGTTCCCAATTATCAAAACCTTTTGTGAATACTTTTATAAATAGGCTGTTAATTCTGAAATAATGTAAAATTAACATTTACAAAAAAAGTTTGTCTGAAAATTATTTATGATTACCAGCATTTTATTCATTAGGTGTACAAGTTAAAAAAAATATGCATTTACAGTTTTGGTATAAAAATTCCAAATTGACATTAATAAAACATTATAATGCTTTTAAAAGCTAATTTTTACATAACGTAATTGGTAAAAACCATCAAATCACAATTTAAAAAAATATATAAACTTATCATTCCACAGATTGTTTTAATAATGTTGATACACTTTTGTATAACACAATGTTGTGGTCGTGTTTCACTTTTCTTGAATTAAATTGTTTTACTTGAAATAATTCACTGATATAATACATCAATTTCAATTTACTGATATGTAAAAGTATAGTATTGTGATTTTTTAAAAATATTTATTATTTTCTTGTAATGATACACAAGAGACAAACAAATCTTGAACCTCTTTTTTAAATGATGAAATGGAAATTTCCATTTATTAATTCTACAGTGTGTGAAGACAAGCGACTGGTCCGTCACAATCCCCTAGTACAAAAAATTATTTTACATACAAAAACAAATAATCATTTGACTCCATTGTCACAACCTGGTTTGAAAATGGTGGAACATCAATAAAAATCGCTTTTTAAATTTTTCGCGATGTTTAGAAATTATCTAGAGAAATTCGCCCTTACGATTAATTAACGGACCTATCAGATCGCTCGAGAGGCATTTGGTGCGGAGTAACGTTCACCCCAGAGGTTTCTGCGGTCGATTTGCGAATATAAATAGATATAAAAGTTATTTGAAGGGTGACATGTGTTTGAAACAAACTAAGTTTTGCTGAGAAATGTATAACTAAGAGATTCTTGTGTATGTGAATGAGATGTCACCGATTTGAAGCGATAATTTTGACTTAACTCGGAAGCGAGTCGAGATCGGCAACATGGATGCCTTTATTCCTTTACTCTATATACATATAGGTACGGATCTTTCTTACCCACGTTTTACCTACATTTTATTTACGATATCGGGTTCCTGTGGCCAAAACACTGTCATCACGGGTTGAATGAAACCCACCGAACAATTTTACTCACAGGTACCAAAGGCAGTTCAAATCTCGTTTCAAACACTTCATTTACCCATCTTCGGTGTTCTTTACTTAAATATTGTTTAGTATGGATTCGAAAATCCACTGACTATCATCTAGTTTAGCTCTCCGGCCATCAATGTACCTTCAAACGCTGTTTTAACGCAAGCGGCCATTCTCACGTAGGCGAAGGGAAGCAACTCTTGCCCCTTGGTGAGATTGACTCGTCCTCTCGATGACGTCGGATTAAAGAACGTCAGTTCGATCCCACCAAAGACCATTTAAAATGTCTCTAATTTTTAAAGTCATCGTATTTTATAGATTTTTAAAATTTCAAAAGTTTGATGTCGTGACAAAATAACTCAAACGGCAATAAGAGGCATTTATAAGGAGGAATTATATTTTGTCAATGCACCGTCAGAGTCACTGCTCTATTCATTTGCATATATCAATACGCGAATCTTCAACTTCAACTATTAAAATAGTATTATCAGGCATTTTTATCGAATTAAATTTTAAAATGACATTGTATGATAAAGAAGTTATCATGCTCGTGTGTTTTGGGATCGTAAATATCCTGCATTAGGAATAAACACTATGTATTTAGCTCGCCAAGGCTCGCAAAATACAATGTTTATTCCTAATGCAGGATACTTACGATCCCAAAACACACTCGCATGATAACCTCTATTGATTTAGTAGGAGAAGTAGTTGGCCTGAAATCTAATTGAAAAATAATGACTTCTATATTGACATGTTGTTCCCAGAACCCCTTCAGCATGATACAATTATCATTTAGTTTTACAGGCTTTCATAAAACATATGGTATTGGAACTGGAACCTGATACAAATTACCTCTTTGTACAATAACTTATGTAGATTACTGTACATAAAAGCAGATTCTTGACTTATTAATATTAACTCATCTTGCAGATTGTTGTACACAAAAGCTGATTCTTGACTTGTTTAAATTGTTATTTGTATATAAGTCAATATACACTTTCCATAAAGTCCATTGCTTAGACATGATAATTGCCATACATCATTATGTTGTATTTATCAATTAAGTAAAGATAACTAAGCAACATACAAGCAGGCAGGGCTGCTAGCCCCAGATCCTTAAGGAGAGTGTAGCAATTTGTGGATTTGGCTTTGTGTATTTGAAGAAGAATAGTGTGCTGAGCATGTAAACCTGAACTCTGGCTTAGCCCTTATGTGTGGTATTTAAAAACTTGACGGGAGAGAACATGCATTGTTGTGAAAAATATATATAATTTCACAAAACATAGTTAGCTTATGTCCTAAATTGATTTTGTGTCAAGAAGAACTTCTGTTAGATATAGAAATGGTACAAATATGAGTAAACACAGGAAATGGAACCTGATACAAAATAACTCTTTCCACATCAACTTATCATGAAGATTGCTAAACACAAAACTTATTAATGACAACTTTTGTGTAAGTTGTTATTCTTAGAAAGAACATATCACTGTTATGAGATTACAAGTCTAATTACCATAACTCTTATTGCATACACATGGCCATATAGCATATTGCTCTGCAATATCAATTGGGTCAGGTTGATTATGCAACAGACTAGCAGCTGACACTGTGATGCTAGCAGCCTGTATCAGGATGTGTATTAGAATAGCATTGTGGACTCTACAGGCATATCTGAACTCTTGTTGACCCCTTATGTGTGGTATTTAAAGGAATATAAGGGAGATACCATTGTTTAAAATTTAACATGATGATTAATGTGATTTGGTTTTTGCAGCTAGTTGCCATGAAGATTTTAAGCAAATTAATTAATTATGTTTGTCTTATATCTTTATTTTTTTTTAAAAACACTTAAAAATATAGAACAACTTGCATGACAATCTTAAATATTCCATATTCAAGATAATATTATGATTAGTAAGTTCAAATTAGAGAATATATTTGATGCAACTGATCACTTGATAAATGCTTAAAATTTAATAATAATGATGTGTCATTGCAGCTGAAAAGTCAATATGGCTGCTTTTGCGGCCATCTTGGATTCTCAAAACTGAAACGTCTACCTTTCTGTGCGGAATCACTATA
The DNA here is from genome assembly GCA_916613615.1 of Steromphala cineraria. Taxonomy (NCBI): domain Eukaryota; kingdom Metazoa; phylum Mollusca; class Gastropoda; order Trochida; family Trochidae; genus Steromphala; species Steromphala cineraria. Next base: position 14,309,864 of record OU744730.1, read on the forward strand.
GGTATAACATACTACAATTTAGAAAGTATATCTAGATTGGTTTAGGAGAAGTAGTCTTTTTCATGAAATCTAATTGAAAATTCAATATGGCTCCCATGGCAGCCATCTTGGATTCTCAAAACTGAAACATCTACCTTTCTTTGAGGAATCACCATGGGTATAACATACTACAATTTCAGAATGATATCTGGATTCGTATAGGAGGAGTAGTCTTTTTCATGAAATCTAATTGAAAATTCAATATGGCTGCCATGGCAACCATCTTGGATTCTCAAAACTGAAACATCTACCTTTCTGTGAGGAATCACCATGGGTAAAACATACTACAATTTCAGAATGGTATCTGAATTGGTAAAGGAGGAGTAGTCTTTTTCATGAAATCTAATTGAAAATTCAATATGGCTGCCATGGCGGCCATCTTGGATTCTCAAAACTGAAACATCTACCTTTCTGTGAAGAATCACCATGGGTATAACATACTACAATTTCAGAATGATATCTGGATTCGTTTAGGAGGAGTAGGCTTTTTCCTGAAAGTTTACGGACGGACGGACAGACAGACGGACGGACGGACAGACAGACGGACGACGGACGAAGCGCCATGACATAAGCTCACATTTACTTTGTAAAGGTGAGCTAAAACAATGCAAATATGTCACCTGAAGTTTACATAGAAGAGTGCCGGCAATTGAATAAGACAATTGATAACTAGACGTTTAATGATAAACATCTGCTTATTAGTGTCAAGGCCAGATTTGTATCACTTAATTAATAATTAATAAAACTACAGATGGGTCACCTGTGATTGGTCTATAGAGCTGATCAGTTAGAACCAGCTCTCATATTCGCTAAAACAGGTATGACAAATGCTCTTCCATTTCAATGCTTTTGAAGTGAAGACGTGATGTTTTAATTGAGTATTATATAAGTTTAATGAAGTAACAAAGACGTAGAGTGTTTCCAAAGTTTTTACCGTTAGAATGTATAATGTGTTATGTTACTGATTCTGAAAATGAGTTTTATAAAGTGTAAACACTGCATGTAATGCGCATCGTAGTTTAAACATTGTGTTATAATTATGGTTATGAGTTGTGTATTACGGTTATTGTTTATCATAAATAAATAGTGTGTGTGTAATTAAGAAATGAATTCATAATGTGGTTGTCCACACGGTTATAACCTGTTTGAAACTTGTAAGATAAACTTGTATAACTGGCGAGCTTGCGATTAATTAACAATTTGCACTCGCGTATTGATACTGTCCTGTATCGAGTGTTCCGATCGCTTAAACAAGTATCTCTGGGTCGTTTGTCTAACATCTCTCGGGATGGGCGAGTCGCCAGCTCTGTCGAAGCTAAAATCCCCAAGGAAAAGAACCCTACAAAGTCCTAGACTTTACTCTTGTTAATAGTAATATTATTGAGATATATCAATTATTTTTTGCATAACAGAAATTGACGAAATTATGTGGGTTTTACGGCCTTTACATAAATTACTTTGCCCATTATAAATTATATATGAGAGGATCAATCATTTACCTTTAGCCAAGGAGTCTGTACACAAAGTTTCAGTTTTCTAGGCCTCTATGGTTCTGGAGAAGAAGATGAAAATAGAATTTAAGGGCGTGGCCAATGTGGCCCTAAATTTGGGGCCACAGGGCCACCAAAGCTACAATTTATAATCCTCACTAGCCAAGGAGTCTGTACACAAAGTTTCAGCTTTCTAGGCCTTATGGTTCTGAAGAAGAAGATGAAAAAAGATTTTAAGGGTGTGGCCCCTGTAGTCCTTATTAGGAACCACAGGTGCACCAAAGCTACAATTTATAATCCTCACTAGCCAAGGAGTCTGTACACAAAGTTTCAGCTTTCTAGCCCTTATGCTTCTGGAGAAGAAGAAGAAAATAGGTTTTAAGGATGTGGCCCCTGTGGCCCTTATTAGGTCCACCAAAGCTACAATCAAATCCTCACTAGTCAAGGAGTCTGTACATAAAGTTTCAGCTTTCTAGGCTTTATGGTTCTGGAGAAGAAGTCGAAATTCCACAAAGTTTACGAAAGGATGGACGGACAGACGGACGGACGCTGGACACCATGCCATGCCATAAGCCCAGATGAGCTAAAAAATACGGGAACTCGCGCTTTAACAATCGTTGCTAGGTAAAAGTGATATGTGCACTAGTGCTGATATTGAAAATATGTAACTACTTATTTTCAACCATATGGGTAATAAACCTTTTGTATGTTTCAGAATCAAGATGTGGCAACGTGGATATTCAGGCCTGATAAAGGGTTTTTTTGCTTTAGCCCTGATAAGTGTCGTCTATCTGCTATTTCAGCATAGGCTAAATCTGGATGCTTCCGATGAAGGGACTAAGAAAAACACTATGAATTTGGAAAAAATCACTGACCTTAAAGAATTGAAGAAAGGCAGTTTCAAGCTAGTGACACCGGCTGACTCAAATGAAGGAAAATTGATAATAAACAGAAAGAATTTCGACTTGGAAGAATTAACAAAGGGTAAGACCAAGGTGCTGAGATTCAACGGAGAACGATTCGAGCGACTGTACGAGTTCTGTACGTGGACCCAGCCCTTCCACTGCAGTATGATGAAGGTTCCTAATGGAAAGATGCCCACCTTCCATCATGATCCGGCCATTGATTCTATGACGGGAGCACTTTTAGTCAAGAATGGGATTAGAGACGAGAGAGAAATAGGCATCGTTTTGAGAGAGCTTGAGAAGGAACCAGATGCCATGTTTCTTGATCTTGGGGCTAATATTGGCGTTTACACCTTAACCATTGCAAAAACTCTGAAACGAAACGTTATTGCTGTTGAGCCTGTGATGCAAAACGCAGCCAAGTTGTGTAAGAGCATTCAGGAAAATGGACTTACTGACTATGTGACCGTTGTGTTTAATCCGTTATCTGACCAACACACTCTGGTGGATATGCAGAAACCACCAACACACCTCAGTGGATCCAAAGTACGACCCTTGGTTAAAACGTGGACCCAAGAGAAAGATAACCCTACATGTCCAAAAGATCCCCCCTACAATACAGTATGCTTAGATGATCTACTCCCTTACATGACCTCCAAAAAGGCTGTTATCAAGATTGACGTGGAAAGTTATGAATACAATGCTTTCAAAGGAGGACAGAGGTTTCTCGATGAGATAGATGTACGATCAATCTCCATGGAGTGGGAACACGTTAAGAAAGTAACGGATGCAAATAAATTCGTTGAAATGTTGAAAAATCGTCGGTATATCCCGTATTCAGTAAAAGACGACGTTCTGGATTTCGAACAGTTTATGAACTGGCCATGGGATGTGGTATGGCGTCAGGAATAACATTCGTTATAGTAATTAAATCATAAGAAAACAACCGAGCCATTGGCTCTGAAGGTTATCGGGTTTTCTTTGATTTATTATCCAAATGATGAGATGGTCAGCACAAAATGTTCTAGATAAGAAGATGAAAAATAAATTTCCCAATTTGTATAGAATGTGTTTAAATCCAGTCATGTAATGTCAAATGTATGTACAAATACACATTTTTTCAAAATAAAATACATCCTAAATCATTTGTTAAAAAGGTTGTGAAATGCTGACCAGAAAGTATAGAATCGGCATAGCTGCAGTTTGAAAAAGCTATGGTCTTACTTCTCTGATAATAATCAGTGATTTTCTTTTGAAGGGCTTTGAAATGTAATTGTTTGTTGTATATGTATTGTTTTGTCACCAGAGCAATAGCATTTAAAGGATTATTGTTTGCCCCTTTAAAGCCAAAAATAATATTTTCATTTGTGAAACTTATCCTGCCATCTGCAACTGTACCAAGCCATTCTGCCAACCAGTTCCATAATTCAGTTACATAGTTACACTCACATAGTAAATGTACAATATTCTCTTTTTCTATTTCACAAAAAAAGCACAAAGGTGATTCAGAATATCCAAGCTTGTACAAGTAACTCCTTGTTGCCAGAATATTATGTAATATTCTAAAATGAAGTCATTTTAAATTAACATTTACCTTGCATCTATATGCCATTAAGTTATAATTGATTTTTTTCTCTAACATAGTTATCTTTGAAAATGTTCTCCCATCTCACTGAACTTTGTGTTTGAATGTTTCTTGCATTTAATAAAATTTGATAAAAATATTTACTTGCTTTTTCTTTACTGTGCAACCAACTTATATTGAATGGTTGAATCGGGCCATACAGCCTAGCAACCTTTTCACAGGAATTTGATTTCAAAAACATTTTAATTGCATTTCGCATGGATAGAAAAATTAGACAATTTATATCAATATCATAGAATGTTCTGAATTCTTCATAAGTAAAAATGTTCCCATTTTCTTTAATAAAATTTTTAACATATATATAATACCTTTATCCTGACATTTTTTGTTAACAATGAATTTTTTTTATCAATAGTGATATTAGGGGAGACCAGGGCAAAGCGCGCCCCCTAACATATAAGTGCGTCTAGTGGGCACCCTGAGATGTACAGAACGCAACTTGCACTCTGTCTCTAATACTTATCAGATAGACTGTTACATGGCACATGCTTTTATAATCTACTATTTTGGCATAAGGATATATTTACGTAAATGTATTTTGACTAAGGGTGCGCGCTTTGCCCTGTAGTTTGGGGCAAAGTGTCCAATCCCCTGGGCGCTTTGCCCCATGTGAAAAACAACACAGAATGTAATAGATATTACACACATATAATCAGCCAATAATAATCAAAAGCTATCATCTTGATAATGCAAGGCAACAATCGAACCCATATGAAGGATAGAATTAACATAAAAGTTGGCAATATATGCACGAATGCGCAAAATATTCCTTAACATGTCGTGGACCTACATGTTAAACATTCTCAATGACCAAATATCATAACGGTTGATAAATGTACATTTCTTTTACCTACGAAAGTGTTAATAATGTAGGTCAATGACTATCAAAATCAGTAATACATAAAAGCAAAGAAGAAATTAATTGTTTATATTGACGAATTAAAGAATTCACATCATCTATTTTATGTCGAACTTGGCATAACGGCATAAATTGCTTATCGTTTAGGGTTGAACAAAAATAAACAATGAATTTTATTTTCATAATCTAAAAATCAACAGAAAAATTTAATTTTATAACTGTTACTTGTCGTCATTCTTTAACAAAACAAACCACTTTAAGTAAAATGGTATATTTCATTTTTATAAGATACAGCAGCATGCTGATATGAAAATGATAGTTCTCCTTTACATTATTTGCTTAAGAAATGTAAAATAATAACGTTTACACCAACATGTTAACCAAAAAGATATATTTTATAACACACGGGGCAAAGCGCTCCCCCGGCGCGTTTTACCCCATCAAGGGTAGCATTTGTTTTGTACATCATAGAAAATCATTAAAGCAAGTAATTACAAATTCATTATTAAACGAATTAACGATACCAATTCATGTTACATGTGCACGAAAGTTCATTGTTCCGTTTTGTATTTTTATGAAATATTTGAATTTGAGACATATCCGTTCCTTATAGTAAAATCGCGTTTTTTCGAATATTTGAAATTCTGCGTCTACAACTCAGGCAAATGATTCCAGCGTTGGTCTCAACGCTTCATTGTGGTTACTTTCATTTGTTGGTGATGACAAATTACTCCATTTGTCGATAGTTTGGAAGAAATAACGCTTGGTCACTTTGCCCCAGGGGCGCGCTTTGCCCTGGTCTCCCCTATAATTGTACCATACTGACTGGGTCAATAAATCTGTTGCATCATTTATATTTGAACATAATTTTTTCAAGAAACATGACCATGCACGCAAAACATCCTTTCAAAACATATTTCCTACAAAAGGAATAATATGTGTATTTATATAGTTAGAATCAGCATAAAATATCCTTTGAACATTATGAATACAGTGTGATATATGATCATACCATTTCTTATTGGTTTCAATCCTTTTAACCCAAGCTAGTTTCTGTACAGCTATTGTATATTTGATATTTGGAACATTTATACCTCCATATTTGGGTGGAAAGGTCAGAACGTCTCTTTTCACTTTATCTTTTTTGCCTTGCCATATAAATTCGAAACATTTTTTCTGAAAATCATATATAGAGAATACTAAACGACGTCCCGTTTCATAACATATTTATGAAACGAGTGAATGGGTTGGTATTTAACGAGCGAAAGCGAGTTAAATACCTATACCATTCACGAGTTTCATAAAAATGTTATGAAACGTGACCGAGTTTAGTATTTTATTTATTACTTGCTTAATAACATCGTAAAAAAACAAAAAAAGTCGCCATCATGACTGTTACGTCACGTCATTCTGTCAGCGCGCGATGTTATTACACAATGTGTAATAACATTGTAGATTTATTAAACAGCGATATCTTCAACGGGAGAGTAATAAATTGTTTTATCTGGTGGATTTGGTAAGGCTGCAAAGAGGTGATTAAGTTTAGATAAACGAAGTGATTTGAGTACAACGTTTCGACCCATAGGAGTTAGTGTTCTCTTTGACCACATATTCATTTCATTTTTAATACTTTCTAATTTGTCACTATAATTTGTTTCCACAATATTCTCCAAATCTACATCAAAGTCAACTAGAAAGTGTTTTTACCCGTAAAAACAGATGTCTCCCCCTTCCTCAAATGCTCCAAACCTCTAAACAATAATTTAACTTGAATAAATCAACTCCACAATTGTAGCAAATAAAATATTCAAAATTCTAAATGACTTGATGCTGAAACCTTTGAAAAAGACTTAGTCCAAATTGTTGCCATGGAAATAAAAAAAAAAGAGCCATTGGCTCTGTAGCTCATCAGGCTTCATCATCAATTATGCTGTAGAGTGTGGCCAATGTGATTCCCCCTCTGTAGAGGCCACAGGGGCACCAACCATAAAATTAAGTATATAGGTGACAAGTTTCAGTTTTCTAGGCCTTATACTTCAGGAGAAGAAGATGAAAATAGATTTGAAGGACGTTCCTGTTGCCTTTATTAGGGGTCACAGGGCAACCAAAGCTACACTTTATAATCCTCACTAGCCAAGGACTCTGTACACAAAGTTCCAGCTTTTTAGGCCTTATGGTTCTTGAGAAGAAGATGAAAATAGGTTTTCAGGGTGTGGCCCCTGTGGCCCTTATTAGGGATCACAGGGCCACCAAGGCTACAATTTATAATCCTCACTAGCCAAGGAGTCTGTACACAAAGTTTCAGTTTTCTAGGCCTTATGGTTCTTGAGAAGAAGATGAAAATAGGTTTTTAGGGTGTGGCCCCTGTGGCCCTTATTAGGGGTCACAGGGCCACCAAAGCTACAATTTATAATCCTCACTAGCCTAGGCCTTATGGTTCTGGAGAAGAAGTCGAAATTCCACAAAGTTTAAGGACAGACGGACAGACGGACGCCGGACAACATGCCATGCCATAAGCCCATCGGGCCTTACTGGCCAGATGAGCTAAAAATGCTGTATCAAAAACATTGAACACAAAAACAAAACATGAGTATTCTTTTTACATATGTATGTTTAATTACTAGAGATTACATGTCAAGATGTATTAAAAATATCATGGCATCATTTTTGAATATCTGGGAGTTACAAATGTCTGATTCTAATTCTCTACAATAATAAGATGAGAATGAATTGTAGCCAAGAAGAAACTAACATGCAATAGAAGGCCTTAAAAACCTCAGATCTAAAGTGCTAAATGTGTAAGTCCACTCTTGTACCTCAAACTTTCAGCTGATCAAAAATATTTGATTTCCAATAAATATTTTTACTCTCTAATAAGCAGTTAGATCACTATTTTGCAGTACAAGAGAATCCTTGTTTCAAATGTTCAGTCATGACTCTCTGTCCAAAAGGTTCACATGGTTTTATTAACATTTACGTGCATCTTTAATGTGAAGTCAAAATCTTTTCAAGCATACAAGTAAGTTCATTTCACTGTAGATTCATTATTTAAAAATTCCGTAATTTGCATAAGTATTAGACTGAAATAATTAATGAGTAAACATTTACAAGTATGACGCTAAACAGTGATGATTTCAAACTGAAGACAGAGGTCTTGTTATTTACAGTCAGGGTGTGCTAGATGCAAGTCTCTTGAACTTAAAAACACATCTTGCAAACAGATAAAGCTTGCTTTTTGCAGTCAGTTCTTTAAATTGGAAGATGCTGATTAAAATCACTGAAAAATATCTACATAAAGCCACAGCTCAGATATAGATATAATATGCATAAAAATAAATAAGCATGATTTATTATCTCCCCTTATTTGCAGTTACCTCCCCTTATTGAGGAAATAACCTTCTCGAGGAGCAACTTTTCTTAAAGATCAACTTGGGGTTATTACCATGATGAATGCTTTCGGCACTTTAAAATGTTACGATCTCGAATAAAGTGCAGAAGTTGAGTTAAGATCTAAGGTGTTCCTGGGCTCCATTTTAAATTGCATAGTAACTAAAACTATTAATTAACAACCAATTCAACAAGAACTCATGGGCATTTGCCATCACTGGTTCACAATTACTTACATGGTTACCACGACAACTGAAACCATGGGTCACAAGCCAAAGTTTATAAAGTCAGCTGAAAATACATTTCTATCTAGACGGGACTCTGACCACCTTTAAACAATATCAATCAACACTACAGTTATCGACTCGTAAAATTCAGGTTATTTCACACTTGATTTACCTTGTATGTAGCCTTGCCTCTTTCGACATTTATCAAATTTAATGAATTTAAATTAAATTGAATAATTGAGACTGGGGCCAGTTTTCAAAGTTGACCTGAACAAATGTTTTTCTGAAGTGATGTGACATGTGTTATGAGGTTAATCATGAAGCACCAACTTTGAGCATTTGGGATTTATTAAATCACAAGCTTTCTGTACACAGTGCCTTGGCTTTGAATGAATTGCTTTAAATTGGTCCAATTCTTTGTTGTTGTTCTTTGTTAAAAATGATAGGCAAAATGTAAAGAGTTGAAAAAGAATTTTTAAGTTCAGGTACAGCTCAAGTTTTATATTGCGATACTTTAAATGTTACAAGTCAACGATATGCCTACTTTCTGAAAGATGCTGATTTTTTGCATGAAGATGAGTTCTGATGTCATGAAGAAAGTGACGAAAAATATTGGATAAAACATCTTACAAGAACCTTTCCCATTTAATGAAACCTACCAAGAAGAGAAGATGAAATTGTAAGGCTTGTTATTTCCTTATCGTTATATTCCTTGCTAAAATCCCTTAATTCAACACACAATGATAAAAGTAGCATCTGTTTGTAGTTTTTCAAAAGTTTACATATTTACAAGAACTTCTTTGCTTTGTGTCTGAACTTTAAACTCTTTCTATGCAAAGGACTTTTTACATTTTCCTTATGTTAATGTCAACACAAACATAACCTGTACAAACAAGTATTTGTCACAAAGGTGACAATATCCCCCGCCGCAAATTGATGTTAACAACAAGAAGCGGGACGGACGTACAGAGATGAATACTATGTCCCCCGTGAAGACTCAAGTTAATGGGTTCATGAGATATGGCCCTAACAACATTTTCAAAACTGGTCAAAGTCTCGCTGTGACCTTGAAAATGAGGCCAAGGTCACCAAAAACTTTTCAAGTCTGCGTATTCCCCAGATGAAGACTGGTACCAAGTTTGAAGATTCTAGGTTGAGCGATTCATTAGATATCACGCTAACAACATTTTCAAAACTGGTCAAAGTCTCGCTGTGACCTTGAAAATGAGGTCAAGGTCACCAAAAGCTTTTCAGGTCTGCGTATTTCCCAGATGAAGACTGGTACCAAGTTTGAAGATTCTAGGTTGAGCGGTTCATTAGATATCGCGCTAACAACATTTACAAAACTGGTCAAAGTCTCGCTGTGACCTTGAAAATGAGGTCAAGGTCACCAAAAGCTTTTCAGGTCTGCGTATTCCCCAGATGAAGACTGGTACCAAGTTTGAAGATTCTAGGTTGAGCAGTTCATTAGATATCGCGCTAACAACATTTTCAAAACTGGTCAAAGTCTCGCTGTGACCTTGAAAATGAGGTCAAGGTCACCAAAAACTTTTCAAGTCTGCGTATTCCCAAGATGAAGACTGGTACCAAGTTTGAAGATTCTAGGTTGAGCGATTCATTAGATATCACGCTAACAACATTTTCAAAACTGGTCAAAGTCTCGCTGTGACCTTGCAATTGGGGTCAAGGTCACCAAAAGCTTTTCAGGTCTGCGTATTTCCAAGATGAAGACTGGTACCAAGTTTGAAGATTCTTGGTTGAGCGATTCATTAGATATCACGCTAACAACATTTTCAAAACTGGTCAAAGTCTCGCTGTGACCTTGAAAATGAGGTCAAGGTCACCAAAAGCTTTTCAGGTCTGCGTATTTCCCAGATGAAGACTGGTACCAAGTTTGAAGATTCTAGGTTGAGCGGTTCATTAGATATCGCGCTAACAACATTTACAAAACTGGTCAAAGTCTCGCTGTGACCTTGAAAATGAGGTCAAGGTCACCAAAAGCTTTTCAGGTCTGCGTATTCCCCAGAGGAAGACTGGTACCAAGTTTGAAGATTCTAGGTTGAGCAGTTCATTAGATATCGCGCTAACAACATTTTCAAAACTGGTCAAAGTCTCGCTGTGACCTTGAAAATGAGGTCAAGGTCACCAAAAACTTTTCAAGTCTGCGTATTCCCAAGATGAAGACTGGTACCAAGTTTGAAGATTCTAGGTTGAGCGATTCATTAGATATCACGCTAACAACATTTTCAAAACTGGTCAAAGTCTCGCTGTGACCTTGCAATTGGGGTCAAGGTCACCAAAAGCTTTTCAGGTCTGCGTATTTCCCAGATGAAGACTGGTACCAAGTTTGAAGATTCTAGGTTGAGCGGTTCATTAGATATCGCGCTAACAACATTTTCAAAACTGGTCAAAGTCTCGCTGTGACCTTGAAAATGAGGTCAAGGTCACCAAAAGCTTTTCAGGTCTGCGTATTCCCCAGATGAAGACTGGTACCAAGTTTGAAGATTCTAGGTTGAGCAGTTCATTAGATATCGCGCTAACAACATTTTCAAAACTGGTCAAAGTCTCGCTGTGACCTTGAAAATGAGGTCAAGGTCACCAAAAGCTTTTCAGGTCTGCGTATTCCCCAGATGAAGAGTGGTACCAAGTTTGAAGATTCTAGGTTGAGCGGTTCATTAGATATCGCGCTAACAACATTTACAAAACTGGTCAAAGTCTCGCTGTGACCTTGAAAATGAGGTCAAGGTCACCAAAAGCTTTTCAGGTCTGCGTATTCCCCAGATGAAGACTGGTACTAAGTTTGAAGATTCTAGGTTGAGCGGTTCATTAGATATCGCGCTAACAAGAAGCGGGACGGACGGACGGACGGACGGACGTACGTACGGACGGACGGACGTACGGAGCTGAATACCATATCCCCCGCTTCGCGCTAAACGCGCGGCGGGGGATAATGAAAGCTAAGAGCTCTTTGAATAGTAAATCGAAAATTTCATTCCTAAATCAAAGAGTGACTTGACATTTCAAAATAGATATATTGCTGACATTTCTGGATGTAAAAAAAAACGATGGGAAAGAGAAATTAGTCCGCTTGATAAGACAAGAAACTTAAACCACAGTGGCTTATTTTGACAACCAGAAAATGCCGAAACAGTTCCTTGCAAAGGGAGATAACCCTCTCGCCACGTGCAAGAGGTGTCAGCAAGGCAACGATTCCTGCTATATGATGTTGAGTTGAAACTAGGTCAAGGCCTACGGCAAATACGATGTTGTTTTGTCACTTCTGTCCGCTCAGAGAATCACACACTTCTTCTTTTTTGGTGGCTCTGGGGGTTCAAGAGCTGCTAGGATTGCTTCGTCAAATACATTCTTTAGTCCTTTCTGTAACGGAAGTAGATAAAAGTTAAATTTTCATATAGGAATAGACATCAAAAACGTTCTTTTCTGTGAAGAAAGCAGGGAAGAATTTTTGTAGAGGTTTATAACGAATAAAAAATATGCAAGGATTGCTTTGTAAAGGAGGTCTTTCAACCTGTCTGTACTGAAGCAGAAAAAGGTTTCAATATTTCACAGTCTCAGTAAACCTAGCCTCAATATTACTCCTACACTGAGTCTAGAAAGGTCAAGTAGAGGGTCGCGTCGAAGGCAGACAATTGTGGCTTGGTAAGATGAGTTCTGATTGGTCAATTCCATACGTGGGCTGACGCGACCCTCTATTAGACCTTTCTAGACTCATTATAGGAGTGAATCGGATGATATTGAGGCCAGGTTTACTTAGACTGCCTATTTCATTATGACAGTACACTGAAAAGTTACTTCCAAGTCTTTGTCTGGAAAGGACTATTAAAGTTTAAGATGTTGGTCCCCAAAGCGAAAAGATTTTTGCCTGACGCTATTTGCTTGCTCACTGGAAGTGTCCCTTCAATTAATCAAAATATGTGTATTTAAGAGAAATAAAAGCTCATGAATATGTTTAGTAATCATTGGTTTCGTTAAGGACGGCTTAGGCAATATTGAAGCAGTTGTCTGAAAGTTTATAAATGTAAGATCTCAATTCATCACAAAATTTCTTGGAATATTATCAGACATCCAAAACAAAGTCTGTAATAGAAGTTGTCAATTTATCAAACTGCAAATATTTAGGACAATAAAAATGATTGTTATTTGATATTACATTTAATAAAGTCCATTGAGTGAGGTTTTGTTTAGCACGGTTGCTTTTGGCTGAAAGTCTATGATCCTTAAGATCTTAAATTATTGCAAACTTTCTTGGTATATTCCCCGAAAACAAAAATCAAGACATAACCAAACTTGAAATTCACTAAACCAAACCCTGCGTGCACTTGCCTGTGTTAATGCAGAACATTCAACATATTTCACTGCCTTGAGTTCCTTCGCCAGCTTCTCTCCTTGTTCAAATGAGATAGGCTTCTGTTTGTTCTTGGCGAGTTTTTCTACGGTGGCTGCGTCGTCCCTCAAATCTATCTGGGTACCGACCAGGAGGAACGGGGTCTTCTGACAATGGTGGAGGATCTCTGGTACCCACTGTAACATAATAAATATATTCATATAATAAGACAAACTTTTCATTCCACTACATGCTCATAATTACTCAGGGGGGTCATTGCACAAAGAAACTTCAACTAAGGCAACTTAACCAGATTAACAACGATACCAGGATGAAGATGGGCATAGTTCTTATTTCTGTATTGCAATATACAGTAGAACTCGGATATAACAAACTCCAAGGGGCCAAACAATTTAGTTCGCTATATCCGGTGTTCGCTATACGCATATACTTTTAATGATATTTTATAGGGATGGGACTTGAAAATTTGTTCGCTATATCCGAGTGTTCTCTATATCCGTGTTCTACTGTATTGTGATACAGGCAAAAGTATTGCAATATAATGGTACTTTTCAAATTCAAGAATGTGCATGCTATCTTGTCTAAATATAAGCGTTAACATTGATCAGTTATCAACTGGAAAAGGATATTTATCATATTTGTTATCACTTTGTATGACCAGAGATATTTTCAAAACACAACTTGACAATTTGTGAAGAACTTTCCGTTAAATCATGCTTTATTTGATTGTGTTTTGCAATTTTAGATGGAAATTACTCATTTTAAAACGTTTGTCTTTGATATATTGGATATTTTCAGAAGTGTGTACAGATTTGTATCATATATTGCAATAGAGAAATGAGGAACGATACCTATCCTTAGATATCAAAGCTCATTGTGGAAAGGAACCCTGATCTATTGCAAGCTGATATATGTCATTCTGGTATATGAAACCAAAGCGATTCTCATTGAATTTGTACTGAAATTATATAATATTTCAATGGAAACATGGGATTTTTGTTTCAGAACTACTAGCCATTAAAGGGGCAGTAGCACGTTTTAGGAGGAATAAAAGGTGATGTCAGGAAAATGAAAATTAATGGTTCCAATTGATAGAAAATGTATTTAAACTAAAGGGAGCAGTAATAATTAAAACATATAACGTAAAGTTTAGCCATGCGAGTCCTTTTTCTTACACAAAATGAATTAATATGTTCACAAAAAATGGCCGCCAATGGATTTTATGTGAATCTCCATACTTTGTTCTCTGACTATGGATGATTGGCTTGTATGATGAGGTTTTTGACACTGTCAAAATGATACACATATCATTAACTTACAATTATCAGTGAAAAATTCAAAATATAAAATTATCAAAAAACGTGCTACTGCCCCTTTAAGCTCATAAAGTGACCAATTGATTATTCAAGGTTCTTAGTTTATCAATCATATTGCCTGAAGTACAGACAACTTTGAAGAACAAAATTTGTGCTATATGTGTATAAAAATAAACATGAAAATAAACTCTTTGTTTTGTGATGTTATCACTGTGGTCAAATTTACAATTGCACTACAGTAACAATCTATTGCTATATTTCAGCCTGTTCAACCTGAGAGGATCATCCCCATGCCTGCTACCTGAAATTCACATCTTTTCTCTGATTTTAAAGAAAAGAGTCATTTTCACACCTTGCCAAAAAAGTTGAGATCTTCGACGTGTAACGATACATAATAATGTGATACATAGTCCTGGATTTACTATTGTTTTGAAGGATGCGATATTTTATATAAGATTAATAAATTCTCAATTTTTGTGCTCAAAACTATAATTAAATAGCAAATACTTTAAACCAGCTTCAGCTAAAACCATGCACAAAATTAAAGGATACATTATTTTAATTGATTTGTTTAAGGAGTTGCTGTGCATCAAAACTAAACTGCAATTTTGCAATCTCACTATATAGTTTACATTTCTGATATATTATAAATATAAATATTAATCTTGAACGCTGACTTATTCAGTGTTGACAAAGTAACAATGTGTATTACTGAAAGTAGAAACTTAACAGCCTCAGGATAAAAGGCTTCCGAAAGTTCATGTCAAGAGTCAAAAGCTTGTTAGTCTGACCGGAATATCCGGCGTAGCAACTATTATACACCATCTACCGAACAAGATATACTCATGCTATGTCTCCAATGAGCACCTTTCATTAATAAAGAGCTAAAAAACCAGTTAACAACAAACAGGCTTTTCCAAAAATTGCTAGACATTAATCAAACAAGAACAAATTTGATTTCCATATAAAATTACATGAAACTCCGATACTTAAGGAATATACGAAAAAAATCTTTACGACCACATTAACATTTGATAAGAGCCAAATAACACAAAGAATATGATAGATGCAGCGTATGCGAAAAAAGTCTTTACAACCACATTAACATTGTAATTACCAAATAATATAAAGAATATCCGTACCCTTAGAAATCTAAGATGCAGCACTCACCTTTTCTTTAACGTTTTCGAATGATGAAGGTGAGACTACGGAGAAACAGACTAGAAAGACGTCAGTTTGAGGGTAACTTAGAGGCCTGAGTCGATCGTAGTCCTCCTGTCCCGCCGTGTCAAACAATCCCAGCGTGTAGGGCTCACCACCGATCATCACTGTAACTGCATAATTGTCAAACACCTGCAAACAAATAAATGTTAATAATAATAATAGCTTTCTTATACCGCGCATATATATCCATGACAAAGCATTCTCAAAGCGCCATGAGTATTATTACCCTAAAGGGATAGTATTTTCAGTGCCGTAGATTAACAAGCGCTCCGTGCGACCGTAAAGGTCCATATTTTCCCCATGTTCCGGTACCCATTTGTACAGCTGGGTGAACTGAGTGCAATGTGGATGAAGTGTCTTGCCCAGAGACACAACACAGATGCTTCAGTAAATTTCATACAGGAGGGTTGCGATACGATACGTATCCCGATATGGGGGTCACGATACGATATGTATCCAGATACATATAATCTCCTGACATAATGATCATTCATAAACTTTTAGAGTAAGTTAATCTTGATTAAGAATTTACTTGAAGCTTTTTTGATGCAATTGGAATATAATCAAACTTGCAAATGTTTATCCCAATACGCACCCTGCGATACGATACGATATATTGTGGCCCATGTATCACGATATGATAATGTATCGCCGTATGGTTACACCTCTACTTATTATATACTGCATAAAATCATATCCTTATTTTATTCTCACTGGATACCTGAGTAAAAAAAAACACCTGAAAAATGTCATTGCAAAATTCATACTTTGTGTCAATAAAGGAAGTGACATGGCCATGGTTGGTAAATAAAATAAATGATGCCCTTGTCAAAGATGTGAGTGAGTGAGGTCCGGTCGTGATAAACATATCATATTTTTCAACCAATGGCGGCGGAATCATAGATATACAGTCAAACCTCGTTTATCCGGACAACTTTGTTACAGCTAAAAAGTACATAAAGAAAGTATGACCAAATTATAACAGTCTTAAAGGTACATACATTTGGTCAAGCCAAGCTAACATTCAAAGATAATCATTTGGACAGTTGCGAAAGACAAGATATCAGAGTGTTCTGCATAATTTGGTACGCTAATAAAAGGTTATCCTAAAGTGCAAATTTGATAATGTTATTAATCTGAACACATTCGTCACCCCCTGAGGGTTAAGATACATGGTCCAGCTTGAACGTATATTGATATGTTTATGAGTTTAGGTGTCTGCTTGACTGCACATGTTTTGACGGAGTACATGCTATCAAGTTGCTCGGGGCCTATCAGTGGATTTACACCTCATTAAATTTTGTTAAATTAAGAGGATTTTCTTATCATCTTGTATAAGGGAATATTTTTACAAAATAATTTTTCTGAACAAGAAGAAAATAATAATGAGAAAATGTGTTTTGTTTATCTAATCAATGAGAAATTACCTGATTGGTGACCATGATTTCATTTAACTTTGAATAGCACCGTCATTTTATTGTCAGCTAATTACCTGTACATGAGTCTAGTTTTTATAAAATTTTATGGCTAGTTTCAAATGAAGCCCTCCATTCAGATATTCAAATTGTAACTTTAATTAAGATAATAATCGAAAGACAAGAATATATTTACATTTTAGGAATTTTTTGAACTTTACCTTTGGATCATTTCATTTTTCTAAAGAAATGGATACAGGAACTATTTACTCTAACAGCTGAAAAATGTGACAATTACAGAAAAGCTCTAACAACTGCCTTGAAATAAAACTTTCAAAGACATTTGTGTGCCTTGATCATGCTGTGATATGGTGGTTTGCACAGAATACACTTTTTTTTATCATTTCAGTAATTGGTATGAGAATTTATTTGTGTCAGATAAATGGATTGTATCATATTTCTTGTGCCTCCAACAGGAATTAACATTCACCTTCCAAGCATTTTAACCACATCTAACATTGTGTTTGGAGTGAATATGACTTGAATAATAGTTTAGATGGATCCAATTTGCATGTTGATTTTCTGTATATCAGCATAGTGGAATATCTGAACTCTGGTTGACTCCTTATGTGAGGTATTTAAAGGAATATAAGGGAGATACCATTGTTTAAAATTTAACATGTTTAATGTGATTTGGTTTTTGCAGCTAGTTGCCATAAAGATTTTAAACAAATTAATCAATTATGTTTGTCATTCATCTTAATTTTTTTTAGAAACACTTAAAAATATAGAACAACTTGCACGACAATCTTAAATATTCCATATTTAAGATAATATTATGATTAGTAAGTTCAAATTAGAGAATTTATATGGTGCCAGTGATCACTTGATGAAAGCTTAAAATTTAATAATAATGATGTGTCATCTGCAGCTGAAAAGTCAATATGGCTGCTATTGCGGCCATCTTGGATTCTCAAAACTGAAACATCTACCTTTCTGTGCGGAATCACTATAGGTATAACATACTACAATATAAAAATAGAGCCATTGGCTCTGTAGCTCATCAGGCATCATATCAAGTTTGCTTTATACAGGCAAGATGAGCTAAAAATGAAACTGATGTTACCTATTGCAAGAAAACCTATAAAAAAATTACAAAACAAATGTATTATTATTCAACACTTTCTAGATCGCCAATATCAGACAGTGAAAGAAGACCACACTAAAATATCCAAGGAGAAATAAATTTGCCATAGACTGTCATCTAATGGAGAAAAATAGGTTTTTAAGATTGTGACCCCTGTGACCGTATTTGGGGTCATGAGGTCACAAAACCTACAGTTTAGAATCCCAATTGGCCAAGGAGTCTACATGCAGTCTTTCGGCTCAATAGACCTTTAGGAGCTAAAGATGATGATGAAAATAAGTTTTTAAGGTTGTGACCCCTGTGACCCTATTTGGGGTCATGGGGTCACGAAATCTACAATTTAGAATCCCCATTGGCCAAGGAGTCTGCACATATAATTTCAGCTCTTTAGACCTTATGGAACTTGAGATGAAGATGAAAATAGTTTTTTAAGGTTGTGACCCCTGTGACCCTATTTGGGGTCACAGGGTCACCAAAGTTACAAATTAGAATCCCCATTGTCCAAGGAGTCTGCACATATCACTTTCAACTCTCTAGTCCTTTTAGAACCGGAGAAGAAGATGAAAATAGGTTTTTAAGGTTGTGACCCCTGTGACTCTATTTGGGGTCACAGGGTCACAGAAGTTACAAATAAGAATCCCCATTGTCCAAGGAGTCTGCACATATCGTTTTTAACTCTCTAGTCCTTTTAGAACTGGAGAAGAAGATGAAAAAATGTTTTTAAGGTTGTGACCCCTGTGACCCTATTTGGGGTCATGGGGTCACGAAATCTACAATTTAGAATCCCCATTGGCCAAGGAGTCTGCACATATCGTTTTTAACTCTCTAGTTCTTTTAGAACTGGAGAAGAAGATGAAAATAGGTTTTTAAGGTTGTGACCCCTGTGACCCTATTTGGGATCACAGGGTCACCAAAGTTACAAATTAGAATCCCCATTGGCCAAGGAGTCTGCACATATCATTTTAACTCTCTAGTCCTTCTGGAACTGGAGAAGAAGATGAAAATAGGTTTTTAAAGTGGTGACCCCAGTGACCCTATTTGGGGTCACCAGGTCACCAAAGTTACAAATAAGAATCCCCATTGGCCAAGGAGTCTGCACATATCGTTTTTAACTCTCTAGTCCTTTTAGAACTGGAGAAGAAGATGAAAATAGGTTTTTAAGGTTGTGACCCCTGTGACCCTATTTGGGGTCACAGGGTCACCAAAGTTACAAATTAGAATCCCCATTGTCCAAGGAGTCTGCACATATCACTTTCAACTCTCTAGTCCTTTTAGAACCGGAGAAAAAGATGAAAATAGGTTTTTAAAGTTGTGACCCCTGTGACCCTATTTGGGGTCACAGGGTCACCAAAGTTACAAATTAGAATCTCCATTGTCCAAGGAGTCTGCACATATCATGTTTAACTCTCTAGTCCTTCTGAAACTGGAGAAGAAGATGAAAATAGGTTTTTAAAGTGGTGACCCCAGTGACCTTATTTGGGGTCACATGGTCACCAAAGTTACAAATTAGAATCTCCATTGTCCAAGGAGTCTGTACATATCGTTTTTAACTCTCTAGTCCTTTTAGAACTGGAGAAGAAGATGAAAATAGGTTTTTAAGGTTGTGAACCCTGTGACCCTATTTGGGGTCACAGGGTCACCAAAGTTACAAATTAGAATCCCCATTGGCAAAGGAGTCTGCACATATCATTTTTAACTCTCTAGTCCTTCTGGAACTGGAGAAGAAGATGAAAATAGGTTTTTAAAATGGTGACCCCAGTGACCCTATTTGGGGTCACCAGGTCACCAAAGTTACAAATAAGAATCCCCATTGGCCAAGGAGTCTGCACATATCGTTTTTAACTCTCTAGTCCTTCTGGAAACTGGAGAAAAAGATGAAAATAGGTTTTTAAAGTTGTGACCCCTGTGACCCTATTTGGGGTCACAGGGTCACCAAAGTTACAAATTAGAATCTCCATTGTCCAAGGAGTCTGTACATATCACTTTCAACTCTCTAGTCCTTTTAGAACTGGAGAAGAAGATGAAAATAAGTTTTTAAGGTTGTGACCCCTGTGACCCTATTTGGGGTCATGGGGTCACGAAATCTACAATTTAGAATCCCCATTGGCCAAGGAGTCTGCACATATAATTTCAGCTCTTTAGACCTTATGGAACTTGAGATGAAGATGAAAATAGTTTTTTAAGGTTGTGACCCCTGTGACCCTATTTGGGGTCACAGGGTCACCAAAGTTACAAATTAGAATCCCCATTGTCCAAGGAGTCTGCACATATCACTTTCAACTCTCTAGTCCTTTTAGAACCGGAGAAGAAGATGAAAATAGGTTTTTAAGGTTGTGACCCCTGTGACTCTATTTGGGGTCACAGGGTCACGAAATCTACAATTTAGAATCCCCATTGGCCAAGGAGTCTGCACATATCGTTTTTAACTCTCTAGTCCTTTTAGAACTGGAGAAGAAGATGAAAATAGGTTTTTAAGGTTGTGACCCCTGTGACCCTATTTGGGGTCACAGGGTCACCAAAGTTACAAATTAGAATCTCCATTGTCCAAGGAGTCTGCACATATAATTTTTAACTCTCTACTCCTTTTGGAACTTGATAAGAAGATGAAAATAGGTATTTAAGGTTGTGACCCCTGTGACCCTATTTGGGATCACAGGGTCACCAAAGTTACAAATTAGAATCCCCATTGGCCAAGGAGTCTGCACATATCATTTTTAACTCTCTAGTCCTTCTGGAACTGGAGAAGAAGATGAAAATAGGTTTTTAAAGTGGTGACCCCAGTGACCCTATTTGGGGTCACCATGTCACCAAAGTTACAAATAAGAATTCCCATTGGCCAAGGGGTCTGCACATATCGTTTTTAACTCTCTAGTCCTTCTGGAAACTGGAGAAAAAGATGAAAATAGGTTTTTAAAGTTGTGACCCCTGTGACCCTATTTGGGGTCACAGGGTCACCAAAGTTACAAATTAGAATCTCCATTGTCCAAGGAGTCTGTACATATCACTTTCAACTCTCTAGTCCTTTTAGAACCGGAGAAGAAGATGAAAATAGGTTTTTAAGGTTGTGACCCCTGTGACTCTATTTGGGGTCACAGGGTCACGAAATCTACAATTTAGAATCCCCATTGGCCAAGGAGTCTGCACATATCGTTTTTAACTCTCTAGTCCTTTTAGAACTGGAGAAGAAGATGAAAATAGGTTTTTAAGGTTGTGACCCCTGTGACCCTATTTGGGGTCACAGGGTCACCAAAGTTACAAATTAGAATCTCCATTGTCCAAGGAGTCTGCACATATCATTTTTAACTCTCTAGTCCTTCTGGAACTGGAGAAGAAGATGAAAATAGGTTTTTAAAGTGGTGACCCCTGTGACCCTATTTGGGGTCACCAGGTCACCAAAGTTACAAATAAGAATTCCCATTGGCCAAGGAGTCTGCACATATCGTTTTTAACTCTCTAGTCCTTCTGGAAACTGGAGAAAAAGATGAAAATAGGTTTTTAAAGTTGTGACCCCTGTGACCCTATTTGGGGTCACAGGGTCACCAAAGTTACAAATTAGAATCTCCATTGTCCAAGGAGTCTGTACATATCGTTTTTAACTCTCTAGTCCTTTTAGAACTGGAGAAGAAGATGAAAATAGGTTTTTAAGGTTGTGACCCCTGTGACCCTATTTGGGGTCACAGG
Organism: Steromphala cineraria; assembly: GCA_916613615.1. Classification (NCBI taxonomy): domain Eukaryota; kingdom Metazoa; phylum Mollusca; class Gastropoda; order Trochida; family Trochidae; genus Steromphala; species Steromphala cineraria. The sequence goes on from OU744730.1 coordinate 14,331,565, forward strand.
GTCACCAAAGTTACAAATTAGAATCTCCATTGTCCAAGGAGTCTGCACATATAATTTTTAACTCTCTACTCCTTTTGGAACTTGATAAGAAGATGAAAATAGGTATTTAAGGTTGTGACCCCTGTGACCCTATTTGGGATCACAGGGTCACCAAAGTTACAAATTAGAATCCCCATTGGCCAAGGAGTCTGCACATATCATTTTTAACTCTCTAGTCCTTCTGGAACTGGAGAAGAAGATGAAAATAGGTTTTTAAAGTGGTGACCCCAGTGACCCTATTTGGGGTCACCAGGTCACCAAAGTTACAAATAAGAATTCCCATTGGCCAAGGAGTCTGCACATATCGTTTTTAACTCTCTAGTCCTTCTGGAAACTGGAGAAAAAGATGAAAATAGGTTTTTAAAGTTGTGACCCCTGTGACCCTATTTGGGGTCACAGGGTCACCAAAGTTACAAATTAGAATCTCCATTGTCCAAGGAGTCTGTACATATCACTTTCAACTCTCTAGTCCTTTTAGAACCGGAGAAGAAGATGAAAATAGGTTTTTAAGGTTGTGACCCCTGTGACTCTATTTGGGGTCACAGGGTCACGAAATCTACAATTTAGAATCCCCATTGGCCAAGGAGTCTGCACATATCGTTTTTAACTCTCTAGTCCTTTTAGAACTGGAGCAGAAGATGAAAATAGGTTTTTAAGGTTGTGACCCCTGTGACCCTATTTGGGGTCACAGGGTCACCAAAGTTACAAATTAGAATCTCCATTGTCCAAGGAGTCTGCACATATCATTTTTAACTCTCTAGTCCTTCTGGAACTGGAGAAGAAGATGAAAATAGGTTTTTAAAGTGGTGACCCCTGTGACCCTATTTGGGGTCACCAGGTCACCAAAGTTACAAATAAGAATTCCCATTGGCCAAGGAGTCTGCACATATCGTTTTTAACTCTCTAGTCCTTCTGGAAACTGGAGAAAAAGATGAAAATAGGTTTTTAAAGTTGTGACCCCTGTGACCCTATTTGGGGTCACAGGGTCACCAAAGTTACAAATTAGAATCTCCATTGTCCAAGGAGTCTGTACATATCACTTTCAACTCTCTAGTCCTTTTAGAACTGGAGAAGAAGATGAAAATAGGTTTTTAAGGTTGTGACCCCTGTGACTCTATTTGGGGTCACAGGGTCACGAAATCTACAATTTAGAATCCCCATTGGCCAAGGAGTCTGCACATATCGTTGTTTAAGGTTGTGACCCCTGTGACCCTATTTGGGGTCATGGGGTCACGAAATCTACAATTTAGAATCCCCATTGGCCAAGGAGTCTGCACATATAATATCAGCTCTTTAGACCTTATGGAACTTGAGATGAAGATGAAAATAGTTTTTTAAGGTTGTGACCCCTGTGACCCTATTTGTGGTCACAGGGTCACCAAAGTTACAAATTAGAATCCCCATTGTCCAAGGAGTCTGCACATATCACTTTCAACTCTCTAGTCCTTTTAGAACTGGAGAAGAAGATGAAAATAGGTTTTTAAGGTTGTGACCCCTGTGACCCTATTTGGGGTCATGGGGTCACGAAATCTACAATTTAGAATCCCCATTGGCCAAGGAGTCTGCACATATCGTTTTTAACTCTCTAGTCCTTTTAGAACTGGAGAAGAAGATGAAAATAGGTTTTTAAGGTGGTGACCCCTGTGACCCTATTTGGGGTCATGGGGTCACGAAATCTACAATTTAGAATCCCCATTGGCCAAGGAGTCTGCACATATCGTTTTTAACTCTCTAGTCCTTTTAGAACTGGAGAAGAAGATGAAAATAGGTTTTTAAGGTTGTGACCCCTGTGACCCTATTTGGGGTCACAGGGTCACCAAAGTTACAAATTAGAATCTCCATTGTCCAAGGAGTCTGCACATATAATTTTTAACTCTCTACTCCTTTTGGAACTTGATAAGAAGATGAAAATAGGTATTTAAGGTTGTGACCCCTGTGACCCTATTTGGGATCACAGGGTCACCAAAGTTACAAATTAGAATCCCCATTGGCCAAGGAGTCTGCACATATCATGTTTAACTCTCTAGTCCTTCTGGAACTGGAGAAGAAGATGAAAATAGGTTTTTAAAGTGGTGACCCCAGTGACCCTATTTGGGGTCACAGGGTCACCAAAGTTACAAATTAGAATCCCCATTGTCCAAGGAGTCTGCACATATCACTTTCAACTCTCTAGTCCTTTTAGAGCTGGAGAAGAAGATGAAAATAGGTTTTTAAGGTTGTGACCCCTGTGACCCTATTTGGGGTCACAGGGTCACCAAAGTTACAAATTAGAATCTCCATTGTCCAAGGAGTCTGCACATATAATTTTTAACTCTCTACTCCTTTTGGAACTTGATAAGAAGATGAAAATAGGTATTTAAGGTTGTGACCCCTGTGACCCTATTTGGGATCACAGGGTCACCAAAGTTACAAATTAGAATCCCCATTGGCCAAGGAGTCTGCACATATCATGTTTAACTCTCTAGTCCTTCTGGAACTGGAGAAGAAGATGAAAATAGGTTTTAAAAGTGGTGACCCCAGTGACCTTATTTGGGGTCACATGGTCACCAAAGTTACAAATTAGAATCTCCATTGTCCAAGGAGTCTGTACATATCACTTTCAACTCTCTAGTCCTTTTAGAACCGGAGAAGAAGATGAAAATAAGTTTTTAAGGTTGTGACCCCTGTGACCCTATTTGGGGTCATGGGGTCACGAAATCTACAATTTAGAATCCCCATTGGCCAAGGAGTCTGCACATATCGTTTTTAACTCTCTAGTCCTTTTAGAACCGGAGAAGAAGATGAAAATAGGTTTTTAAGGTTGTGACCCCTGTGACCCTATTTGGGGTCACAGGGTCACCAAAGTTACAAACTGGCATCTCCATTGTCCAAGGAGTCTGCACATATAATTTTTAACTCTCTACTCCTTTTGGAACTGGAGAAAAAGATGAAAATAGGTATTTAAGGTTGTGACCCCTGTGACCCTATTTGGGGTCATGGGGTCACGAAATCTACAATTTAGAATCCCCATTGGCCAAGGAGTCTGCACATATCACTTTCAACTCTCTAGTCCTTTTAGAACTGGAGAAGAAGATGAAAATAGGTTTTTAAGGTTGTGACCCCTGTGACCCTATTTGGGGTCATGGGGTCACGAAATCTACAATTTAGAATCCCCATTGGCCAAGGAGTCTGCACATATAATTTCAGCTCTCTAGTCCTTTTAGAACTGGAGAAGAAGATGAAAATAGGTTTTTAAGGTTGTGACCCCTGTGACCCTATTTGGGGTCACAGGGTCACCAAAGTTACAAATTAGAATCTCCATTGTCCAAGGAGTCTGCACATATAATTTTTAACTCTCTACTCCTTTTGGAACTTGATAAGAAGATGAAAATAGGTATTTAAGGTTGTGACCCCTGTGACCCTATTTGGGATCACAGGGTCACCAAAGTTACAAATTAGAATCCCCATTGGCCAAGGAGTCTGCACATATCATGTTTAACTCTCTAGTCCTTCTGGAACTGGAGAAGAAGATGAAAATAGGTTTTTAAAGTGGTGACCCCAGTGACCCTATTTGGGGTCACAGGGTCACCAAAGTTACAAATTAGAATCCCCATTGTCCAAGGAGTCTGCACATATCACTTTCAACTCTCTAGTCCTTTTAGAACTGGAGAAGAAGATGAAAATAGGTTTTTAAGGTTGTGACCCCTGTGACCCTATTTGGGGTCACAGGGTCACCAAAGTTACAAATTAGAATCTCCATTGTCCAAGGAGTCTGCACATATAATTTTTAACTCTCTACTCCTTTTGGAACTTGATAAGAAGATGAAAATAGGTATTTAAGGTTGTGACCCCTGTGACCCTATTTGGGATCACAGGGTCACCAAAGTTACAAATTAGAATCCCCATTTGCCAAGGAGTCTGCACATATCATGTTTAACTCTCTAGTCCTTCTGGAACTGGAGAAGAAGATGAAAATAGGTTTTTAAAGTGGTGACCCCAGTGACCTTATTTGGGGTCACAGGGTCACCAAAGTTACAAATTAGAATCTGTCCAAGGAGTCTGTACATATCACTTTCAACTCTCTAGTCCTTTTAGAACCGGAGAAGAAGATGAAAATAAGTTTTTAAGGTTGTGACCCCTGTGACCCTATTTGGGGTCATGGGGTCACGAAATCTACAATTTAGAATCCCCATTGGCCAAGGAGTCTGCACATATCGTTTTTAACTCTCTAGTCCTTTTAGAACCGGAGAAGAAGATGAAAATAGGTTTTTAAGGTTGTGACCCCTGTGACCCTATTTGGGGTCACAGGGTCACCAAAGTTACAAACTGGCATCTCCATTGTCCAAGGAGTCTGCACATATAATTTTTAACTCTCTACTCCTTTTGGAACTGGAGAAAAAGATGAAAATAGGTATTTAAGGTTGTGACCCCTGTGACCCTATTTGGGGTCATGGGGTCACGAAATCTACAATTTAGAATCCCCATTGGCCAAGGAGTCTGCACATATCACTTTCAACTCTCTAGTCCTTTTAGAACTGGAGAAGAAGATGAAAATAGGTTTTTAAGGTTGTGACCCCTGTGACCCTATTTGGGGTCATGGGGTCACGAAATCTACAATTTAGAATCCCCATTGGCCAAGGAGTCTGCACATATAATTTCAGCTCTCTAGTCCTTTTAGAACTGGAGAAGAAGATGAAAATAGGTTTTTAAGGTTGTGACCCCTGTGACCCTATTTGGGGTCACAGGGTCACCAAAGTTACAAATTAGAATCTCCATTGTCCAAGGAGTCTGCACATATAATTTTTAACTCTCTACTCCTTTTGGAACTTGATAAGAAGATGAAAATAGGTATTTAAGGTTGTGACCCCTGTGACCCTATTTGGGATCACAGGGTCACCAAAGTTACAAATTAGAATCCCCATTGGCCAAGGAGTCTGCACATATCATGTTTAACTCTCTAGTCCTTCTGGAACTGGAGAAGAAGATGAAAATAGGTTTTTAAAGTGGTGACCCCAGTGACCCTATTTGGGGTCACAGGGTCACCAAAGTTACAAATTAGAATCCCCATTGTCCAAGGAGTCTGCACATATCACTTTCAACTCTCTAGTCCTTTTAGAACTGGAGAAGAAGATGAAAATAGGTTTTTAAGGTTGTGACCCTGTGACCCTATTTGGGGTCACAGGGTCACCAAAGTTACAAATTAGAATCTCCATTGTCCAAGGAGTCTGCACATATAATTTTTAACTCTCTACTCCTTTTGGAACTTGATAAGAAGATGAAAATAGGTATTTAAGGTTGTGACCCCTGTGACCCTATTTGGGATCACAGGGTCACCAAAGTTACAAATTAGAATCCCCATTTGCCAAGGAGTCTGCACATATCATGTTTAACTCTCTAGTCCTTCTGGAACTGGAGAAGAAGATGAAAATAGGTTTTTAAAGTGGTGACCCCAGTGACCTTATTTGGGGTCACAGGGTCACCAAAGTTACAAATTAGAATCTGTCCAAGGAGTCTGTACATATCACTTTCAACTCTCTAGTCCTTTTAGAACCGGAGAAGAAGATGAAAATAAGTTTTTAAGGTTGTGACCCCTGTGACCCTATTTGGGGTCATGGGGTCACGAAATCTACAATTTAGAATCCCCATTGGCCAAGGAGTCTGCACATATCGTTTTTAACTCTCTAGTCCTTTTAGAACTGGAGAAGAAGATGAAAATAGGTTTTTAAGGTTGTGACCCCTGTGACCCTATTTGGGGTCACAGGGTCACCAAAGTTACAAACTGGCATCTCCATTGTCCAAGGAGTCTGCACATATAATTTTTAACTCTCTACTCCTTTTGGAACTGGAGAAAAAGATGAAAATAGGTATTTAAGGTTGTGACCCCTGTGACCCTATTTGGGATCACAGGGTCACCAAAGTTACAAATTAGAATCCCCATTGGCCAAGGAGTCTGCACATATCATTTTTAACTCTCTAGTCCTTCTGGAACTGGAGAAGAAGATGAAAATAGGTTTTTTAAAGTTGTGACCCCTGTGACTCTATTTGGGGTCACAGGGTCACCAAAGTTACAAATTAGAATCTCCATATGCTAAGATACTTGTACACAAAATTTCAGCTCTCTTATGTGTATGGTTCATGAGGAGAAGTCGAAAGTGTCAAAAGTTTACGGACGGACGGACGGACGACGGACGACGGACGGACGACGGACGACGGGCCATGCCATAAGCCCATCTGGACTTTCAGTCCTGATGAACTAAAAATGATATCTAGATTCGGTTAGGAGAAATAGTCTTTTTCATGAAATCTAATTGAAAATTCAATATGGCTGCCATGGCGGCCATATTGGATTCTCAAAACTCAAACGTCTACCTTTCTGTGAGGAATCACCATGGGTATAACATACTACAATTTCAGAATGATATCTGTATTCGTTTAGAAGGAGTAGTCTTTTTCATGAAATCTAATTGAAAATTCAATATGGCTGTCATGGCGGCCATCTTGGATTCTCAAATCTGAAACGTCTACCTTTCTGTGGGGAATCACCATGGGTATAACATACTACAATTTCAGAATGATATCTGAATTCGTTTAGGAGGAGTAGTCTTTTTCGTGAAAGTTTACGGACGGACGGACGACGGACGAAGCGCCATGACATAAGCTCACATTTACTTTGTAAAGGTGAGCTAAAAATAGAGCCATGGCCTCTGTAGCTCATCAGGCTTTTCATTTGATTTCGCTATAGGGTGTGGCCAATGTGGTGCCCCCTTAGTAGGGGCCATGGGGCCACCAAAGCTACAATTTATAATCCTCACTAGATAAGGAGTTTGTACACAAAGTTTCAGCTTTCTAGGCCTTCTGCTTCTCACAGGGTCACAAAAGTTACAAATTAGAATCCCCACATGCCAAGGCACCTGCACACAAAACATCAGTTCTCTAGAGTCTTGGTTCTGGAGAAGAAGACGAACATAGGTTTTAAGGGTGTGGCCCCTGTGGCCCTTAATTGGGGTCACAGGGTCACAAAAGTTACAAATTAGAATCCCCATATGCCAAGGTACCTGCACACAAAATATCAGCTCTCTATTGTATATGGTTTATGAGGAGAAGTTGAAAGTGTTCAGCAAAGTATCATATATAATGGTATGAGAGGGCAGAAATGTAATTTTCAAATTCAAGGAAGTCTGCTATGTCACAGCACAAGAGTACAAAGTAACACATGCAAATTTGTATACCCATCTAAAGAACTAAAGGAACGCTGAAGCAGTAATCATTTTCAACAACTTCACCTGCTTGCATCTAAAAAATATTTGAAGTACTGTTCAAACATACAGTCTGATTAAAATCGGCCAAGTTGCGAGTAATAAAATATTAAAATAAACTGCACGGAGATATGGAATCCTCTACACTAGAACTTAGTGGAGAGGACCTATCGAAATAACATTATTGATTCATATAGAGTTAATATTTTTAACTTTTATTCCTTGGAACTAGGCAGATTTTTGATCAGACTGAAACCTATTATGCATACTTGACAATTGGCTACCAATTTTCAAAAGATTTTTTATATTAAATTTGGAATTATGAAAAAAAAATTAATTGTAAGGAAATGTTTTCAGTATTTGATTCGACTATGTCAGTAAGAAAGTGTTTCTTTAACCGTTAGCTTATATATTAAGTATCTAAAAGACAACATTCAAATGTTCCATAAATTCTTTTGAGTAGTATATATAAACATTTTGGCATGAGAACCCTTGTCTTCAAATTATAAAAGATCTTCAGTGCACTGCACCTGAGCTTTATACTCCGATCAGAAATCATTTGGAACTTTCGAATAATCACTGATCAGTGTGCATGCACTTGAATATGGGTACTGTACTTACTTGTCCATTGTCTTGCATATTTTATCCTTGTTTAATATCTACATAAATCATTCGTTTGATAGTCCTCTCTTGCTTTTTGTATTAAGAAAAGGAATATGAAAATGTGTTCAAGGTTCATTTGATTTCATTTGCTTTTCCTTGGGTATATACATAGAGATTATACAAGGAAGTGTGTCTTATGGCTTTTACAAAACAAGTGTGAATCTTTGTATTAACCGAGAAAGAGCATTTTGTAAAGTCACATGGCATACTTCCTACGGTAATAATTTCTTTATTACCAATTCAACCCCATTTTATTCTTGAAGAAATATCCAGAAACTGTGCTTGCCTTGCAACAGCCATCTTCCTACGCAAAACCTAAAACGCCAGTTTCCAAACTGTCAGTTTTATGCCTTGCTGCATAACCTTGAGTTTTCTGTGCTTGCTCTCTAGTCTGCAGGGGCACTATAGCAGCACAGAAAAGTAAAGGCTATGCAGCAAGGCATGAAATGACAGTTTGGAAACTGGCGTTTTAGGCTCTGCTTAGGAAGATGTGCAACAGCTTGCTATAGTAACGAAACAAACAATGGTGTTATGATGTGACAGGTGAAAATAAATGGATCTCACGCTACAACAAACTTTCTTGGGCGAAAATGATATGTGCACATGTGTTCATACTAAAAATATGTGACTTCTTATTTTCAACCCTATGGGTAATTAAGGTCTTTGTGATTCATGGCACCAAACGACATTTTATCAAATATGTAATATTCTTACTGAACAAAAATACATTAGAATATGGATAATAATCAAATTATCAACATAGTGAGTTGATATTGCAATACAGGGACTGTGAACTTCTTCCTAACTTTCGTGTTAACTTCATAATTTGATCTTCAGCATTTTGAGCAAGTAATCAGGCAACATAAGCAATTAATAGTTTCTAGTAAATAAACTGCATACATCACAAAAAAAATTTAAATCCAAATTGTAACATTTATTTGATACAGCATATGAATCTTTACAAGTTTGCTTGTTATTTGCAGATTTTACAAATGTGTTGGCTTGTATTTGACATGTCATACAGTAGCTCCCCATAAAATTTATGAAAATCAGTTCAATGGTCCTAACATGCCATACATGGTAATACAGTTCTGTTCAGCTGTGTTAAGTTCATTCATTCACTGTCATTGTTAATTTAATGTTCATTTCTTATTCTTCTTAAAGCCCCCTTTTTTCTGATGTGGTTTATCAGATTTGTCATTCGGCTTGAATTTCTTGTTTTTGCCAGGGCTGAACTTTTTCTTGTTCTTTTGGACACTGCCTTTCTCCCTCGATTCAACATTTCCACTACCTTGTGGACTTTTACTTTCATCAGTTTTATTCATGTTTGGACTTTGGTTTGTTTCAGTATTGCCTTCTTGGTTCTGCTTCGCCTTTGACTTCTTATCCTTTTTTCCCTTGAAACTTTTATCTTTGTTTCCCTTGAAACTTTTATCTTTGTTTCCTTTGAAACTTTTATCTTTGTTTCCCTTGAACTTTTTCTCCTTCTTTCCCTTCTGAGGAGGAGACTGGTCTTCCACATCGTCACTGCCGATTCCAGATTCATCCGTTTCCGTCTTTTCTTCTTTTCCACTCTTTTCTTTCTCAGAACTGCTCTCATCCTTTGGAATAACATTGGAAAACTTCTTCAATTTTGCAACAAAGAATCCATCGAGATTGTGCGTATGAGGATAGAATCTTCTTGTTAATTTCATCATCGGATGAAATCGATGATCCTGGAAATTGACGAATCCCTCTCGTCCAAAATCTAACCCTGTTGGCACCAGCTTGACGTTTCTCTTCTTGAGAGCATATTCAATAACCCATTCGTTTTCTTCAACCGTGATAGAACAGGTTGAGTAGACGAGATATCCCCCGGTTGAAGACTTTGCATCGAGACTGTCGATGGCTGCCAATATGAGCTCCTTCTGGAGATGTGAGCAGCGGAGTATGTCCTTCCTGTCCTTATTCATCTTCACCTCAGGATCTTTAGCGATCACTCCCGTCCCACCGCAGGGGGCGTCAAGCAGGACGCGGTCAAAGCCCTTGATTATTTTGGGCAGTTGTCTTCCGTCGTAGTTACACACAACAGAGTTCATCACGCCCATTCTGTGTAGATTTCCAACAATAGCTTTGGCACGATCTGCATTTGCATCATTAGCAAATATTTCACCCGTGTTCCTCATCAGGGCCGCAATGTAGGTTGTTTTGCCCCCTGGAGCTGCCGCCATATCAAGAACTCTCTCCCCTTCCTGCGGTGCCAGCGCCATGACTGGGAGGAAGCTTGACCCCCCCTGAATCATGTAGTGACCGGCCAGGTACTCTGGTGTTGCTCCAAGGGGCACCTGCGTATCATACACCACTAAACCAACCTTGGACCACTTGCCGATGGGGTCGAGGTTAACACCCCTGTTAATCAATGCCTGGGCTAAATCTCTCCTACGGGTTTTGAGAGTGTTAGTTCTGATTGTCACTGGTCTTTGAACTTCATTTGCTTCAAGGAATTCAACAATTTCAAGGGGAAACAACTCCATCAACACTTCCATAAGATATTCATTATAGCTGTAGTATGTACACAAGTCAGTTTTCAGCTGATTGATGTAATCACTTCTGCTCTTCCCTTCCTCTCTTCTGTCGGTGAAGTCTCTAAGTACCTGCATGACGTCCTTCATCCGCTGCTGAATAACTGCCAGGTCTGGTGCCTGGCCGCTTTCCTTCTCAATCTCCTGACCGCTTGGTAGAACATACTTCTCCTTCTCAGCAATATTGGTTTTCAGTTCCTCATCTGCCAGTTTCTTGTCTTTTTTTTGCCTTTTCTCAAGTTTCTTTGAAGCTTTTTCAATCGGTAGCAAGTCATCATCTTCTTCCTTGTTATCAGATGCATCACTGTCATCGTCGTCATCATCATCGCTATCATCATCATCATCTACCTCGTTATCTTCACCTCCTAGATCAGAATCAGCATCTTCCTCGTCACTATCGTCATCTTCTTCACTTTCATCATCATCTTCACTATCATCATCAGAATCGCTCACTTTTCCTTTTTTGATAGTTTTCTTTGGTTTCAGCCATTCTTTATTTTCATCAGTGAAGCCCGGTGTCTCTTCTTCTGAACCGAATTCATCCTCCAACCCACTCAGATCACTCCATTCGATATCAGAGTTGTAATCATCCGATTCTTCATCGTCTGATAATTTTCTTTTTTGAGCTTTCTTTGTGTCTGGTTTAGTATTACCTTTTTTGGCGTTGACATTGTTCTGTAATTTCTTCTGAGCCTTTTCCTTCTTCTCTGCTGATTTTATGGCCTGTTTTTCAAGTCGATTCTTCAATCTTTTCTTCTGACGACTGCTCAGCGTCTTTGGACCCTCTTTTTCAACAAGTCCTGGAAATTTTGGATCTTTCTGTTTCTTTGATTTTCTTCCAGGTCCCGATTTTACTGGATCCGTTAAGTTTCTTTTGCGTCCCATGTTGGAACTCAAAAGATCAACAACCCTTGATTTTCTGAGCACGTGTAGCACTTGCCGTAAACCGGGGCAGTGTCGTAAAATAGTCAAAGGGAAGCTACTCTGTTATGAGGTCATTCACTGTTATTTGCTAGCTGAAGTGTATTGCAGAACATGGATCGAGTCTTTACGACTTCATTATTTTATGTATGAATAACATATCTATAACCCTGTAGACAACGAAATATTTTTCAGAATACAAAATATATTGTTCTTGTTTACATCACAATCACAAATGTCATTGTTTTATCAATATTGCTTATGAATCAATCATGCAATCTCCATAGCTATAGACCTTTAGTAATTCATAGTATGGATTATGGTACATAAATAGTTGAGAAATACATGAAACAATATATATATATTAAAGTGACATGACATGTCCGTGGATCATTACATTGTGATTATACACGGCAAGATTTTGTAATATATTTTGATTTGTACTACTCACGCCAGTCTACATAATTTAATCAATCACATCTATATTGCCTTAATATGTTAGCGTTAATTTATTGAAATTGCAATTTTATGAAATAGCGATGGACTTAGTAATACCATCAAAATTATTTGCATCATAATTAATTATATGTAATACACGGATAGAAAAAGCTATTCGTTTTTAATTACATTTGAAACTTGTTAAACTAATTTAAAAAGTGTACAGTGTACGGTGATTTCGTAGAAGTAGATTTTATGTTGAAGAATTGTTGATTACCGGCATTGAAATTGTTGATGTTTGCATTTATGAATAAATAAGTGGTAAGTATGATGCTATACACGAACGAAACGACTGAGAGACGATTAGAGTTTATTTTGCAATTGATTTTAGTAATTTGGTAAGTTTGGTTCTATGAAAGCTGATATATTTGATCAAAGATTTGATTGGAAGATTAACAATCTTGAATTATCACTCCTACGAAATCACCTCCTACGAACTGGATCCTCCTACGAAATTACCGCTTCTACGAACAGGATCCTCCTACGAAATCACCGGTCTTCTTTAAATCACTCAATCATCAACGGGAAATCTTGCTAGTGGTCGTCTAAATTTCCGTAAATCAACAACAATGATAAGAAAGCTTCTTCGATTAGATCGATTTAAAATTGAGAATAATAAATACATTTACTTGATAAACAAATCTTTATCATGCACACAATGTTTGCATTAATATGTCTTTTAATGATCCTTTTATCAAATGAAACGTGCGATGTAAACGACTATCTTCTATATGGTCGGCGAAAAGGGGAGCAGGACAAAAGCCACCTGGACAAAAGCCACCTTTGAAAAGTGGGTCTACAATTGATTCCCAGCTAACTTATCTACAAGTCAATTTTTGAACTGTATTGCAGTCCATGATGTTGTCATGTTTCTCCAAACGACATGTCATATAGAACCTTGTCATTTGTAACTGCCATGATACCGTATTTCCTCTAATAAGCGCCCGGGCGCTTATTTTTTTCAGCACCTCTTAACAATTAACAATAAAAATACTGGCATTGTCTTCATTAGCAACGAAATTTGTATTGCATCTAGCACCGTATCAGTATAAACGGCAAATAATATTTCATTGTTACCCACTATTTGCTTATTGTCTCCCCACAGAGCACAGAGGCAGATCAAGTCATGAAATGCTGATAAAGTGGGAAGAGAATGTTGTTGTTTTTTTTCTCCATAATTTATGATACCGGCAAATCAAACATTATACACACACAGCACATATGTACAAATACAGAAATCCACATTTGGCTGATAAATACATAAGTTAAGCAAAACAGGACTGTTTCTTAACAATTCATTATTTTCAAACAGGACTATTCTTGAACAGTAAGTGCAGAGATGACCAATATTTAAAAAACATTTCTTCAGTTTCTGTCGACAAAAACACAAATTTTGATAAATCATAGTAACGTACAATTTTATTTTTCACATATGAGAAATGTTCATTGGAGACGCTTTTGCGATAGTTTTGTATCAAAACCAAACAATATTTCACTCGTTTGAAAGTTTTAAATGCTTGTGATACTTAATCAATAATAAATTCTACTTAAGAAAAACTTCTTTTTAAGACTATCGCTAGTATTCCCTAAAGCAGATGCATCGAATACTCATGTTACCTAGCGATAAATTAGTATTGCAAAATTGATTTTTGAGAATTATCGATAGTGTTATAGTTATAGATATTCGGTCAAAATGGAAGAAAAATGGTTAAGAAGAAAAGTTCATTTTTATAGCCGAGAAAACCTTTAAATCTTGGAATAAGACAATATATGTAACACGGAAAAAGACCAAGTCCTGATTGAATCCATTGGCTTGAATATTAATTGCAAATGAAAAACATATTCTTGTTCATTGGCCACACAAAAATGGTCAGAGGATCAGACAAATAATAAGTTTACAGACAATTGTGATTGGCCAATAGAGATAGTTTTATGAATTGTTCCCATATAAAAAGCCCGCTTGAAAGAAAGATGGGGCGCGATTCTAGAATTACTGATGTATACTTTAGAGTGAGAGAGACTGTGCCTCGTAGATCATCCAACAGAGCAAGGAAAACTGTATTTTGTGAAATTGTATAAACACGTTATAAAGATGTTATAGTTATTGTTTGTATTTTAAAACAAAACTTCATGCGATTTGATATTTGTGTCGAAACTGACATTTTTTTTACCTTTTTTTATAAAATATTCGTCCTAAATCTGTTCAAGAATTTGATTTGATAAGAAGAAAAAAGATAAACAATTTGTTATTGATATATATATTGAAAATATTGGTGCAGCGCAAGCGGGTCGAAAAATTTGTTTAGGTTCAAGCTTTTCGGCCAATCACGTTAGAGGAAGACATTCGCTCCCCAGCTGTTCGCTAATGCCGGAAGTTAAATATTACGCGTGATATCACCGACGAATTTGGTTCTCCTTAGATTTCTTGAAAACTTCTTCAAAATGTTGATCAAAGTAAAGGTATGAAGATTGTTTGGTGGCAGTATTCTTTGTTTTTCGTGTGTTAATGTAAATAAACTTCTTTTGTTGTTCCAATTTGACGGAAAAGAAGCTTTGGTGCCGGTGGTTTAATTTTTGTTTTCTCATTCACTGACTGTCACTGAGATTACATTCACGTTTCGCCAAAATTTCTGTAAAGCGGGCGATTTTGTCCATGAGATGTTTGATGAACATAGTTTCGAAATGTTTTTGCATTTTTTATTTTAAGAAAAACAGGAAAAAAATACAGCGATATTAATAGTGTCACAAGTCACTTTCTAAATTTAGCAGACCTGACAAAATATATTAAAAAAATATATCTAATGCTACCAACAACATGAATGTTTGACACTAGCATGGCCTGATGATTGATTTTGATGGATGATCAGATTCTTAACCAAATTATGCTCTTTATTGTCTTTAAAATGTTTATTTGATACTTAGAAATTATTCATTGACAAGGTTTTTATTTCCCCGACACATGTGTTCATGATCATAATAACCCATTGTACTCAGGACTGTGCTGATTGGTAAAGATACCACTTAAGAGATGAATAATAAACCATTCCAATACAACACTAGATATATGAGAAAATCTTTTGTCATTGTGAAATCTTGGGGTTTAAATGACAATTCTAATGTAGAATAATCTTTTGGAATTTCTTTGTGAAAGGCACTCAAAGAATTCATGACTACCCTCATTTCCCATAGGCCGGGAGTGTAGGCTTAATATATGCAGACAGGTTCTAAAAACATCTAATAAGAATAACATTTTAAATTTTTCTATTTGATAGACTTTTAAAACTGTTTTCAGATAATAGGAAAGGTACAGACAAATTGATTGTGGGCTCCATGTTTTCTTTCCATTGACATTTTGTGTGTAAGGGAGACAAAATATGTCATAACGATTAGGAAATTGCTAGGAATTATGTCTTATGGGTTGGGAGACATAATAAGTTATAACATTCAGAGGCGGGGTGCATGGGAAGATATCCGCCTCAAGCTTGCTGTTATGCGACGAGTTGCATAACACCAAGCGAGAGGCGGATAGCCCCCCATGAACCCCGCCTCTGAATGGTATAACGGATTTATCTTATCGAATGTTTAACCGAACGCATATAATATAAGATAAAGAGTAAGAAAAAGTTCTTTTACTATAGTTTGTTCAAAGCTTATCGGTTGATCAAAACTAACCAGCTTGATCATGTGTTCGAGGTAACATACATTGTACATTTCAAGACGCTCAATCTGCACGCTTTTTTCATGCTTTTCATGTGCCAGGGTATAAATGATTTATCGCCCCGCTGAAGAGGGAGATATTAGTATTTATCCAGGGTCACGTGGACCAATCACTGTCAGAGATCGAGATTCTTACATGAGGTAGGATAAATAGGTTTTGGCTGAGTTCCCGTCCGCGTTGGCGCTCGCATTTGTTTCCGGAGCATAACTCTGAAACTACTTTATCAATCTTAACCAAATTTGGTTTTCATACTCTTCATATCATGTAGATAGGGTTTCGACTCCGTTTCAATTATTTTTTTTAGTTTCTATGGCAATAGTTTGGACATTTTAAAGGGTAGGGTTACTTTCCAGATGAGAACTCTGAAACTACTTGACCAAACTTCATCAAATTTGCTATTCATCCTCTTCATTTCATGTAGATGTGCCTTTTGGGGGTTTCAAATTCTTATCTTATCAAATTATATATCTTAGAGTTTCCACTGTAACAGTTTGGACTTTGTCATTTTTAAGGGAAAGGTTAGTTTCATAAATAGAAGCAAAACTTACAGTTCTTTGTTTTATAGAAAGAATATGGTCCTTATTTGAGTTTAAAAAACTATAAGGAATTTTAAAAAACAACATTCAGCTGACATGGTGTATGGGGGGAGACATCTGTTTTTACGAGGAAAAAGACTTGCTAGTTTTGTCAATTTGTACTAATTCATCACTGATTTCTGCCGCTGAACATCATCTTATTCCTTGAATCATTTAAAAACTTCTAAATGTTTTTTTAAAAAATGATGAAAAAGCAACAAAATATTACAAGCTAACACTCAATATTCAATAACTAGGTTTACTTCAGTTTTAGTGTGTATCTTTACTTTGATATATATTGTGTATATTTTGTGTTTTTCAGACACTGACTGGAAAAGAGGTATGTGATTATTCATAATACATTTAGATTTCAAAGACTTCAAGTAAAATTAAATGCCTTTTGACAAGGTAACACATAAATGTAGAGGTTGATAATGCAGAATGAAACAACTCAATTAGTTTATTTCTGCATGAGGTAATAGGCCCATATACAATAAATAGATACAACAATTTTTGCAATATATATACAACATGCTTTACATTGAGTCTCTTCTTAATAGATCATGAAATACAAAGATATTTTGAATTGTAGTAAGGATGCTTTGGTGGAAACTGGAAAGTATCGAATATAATTTTTAGCTCATCAGGCCTGAAAGGCCAGATGGTCTTATGGCATGGTCCGGCGTCCGGCCGTCTGTCGTCCGTAAACTTTTGACACTTTCGACTTCTACTCATAAACCATATACACTAGAGAGCTGAAATTGTGTGTACAGGTACCTTGGCATGTGGGGATTCTGATTTGTAACTTTGGTGAACCTGTGACCCCAATTTAGGGCCACAGGGGCCACGGCCTTAAAACTTATTTTCATCTTCTTCTCGAGAAGCAGAAGCCCAAGAGAGCTGAAATATTTCTCTTTTTCTCCAGAAGCATAAGGCCTAGAAAGCTAAAACTTTGTGTACAGACTCCTTGACTAGTGAGGATAAGGGCCTAAGGAACCATGCCCTAAAAACCAATTTTCATCTTCTTCTCCAGAAGCAGAAGGCCTAAAAAGCTGAAACTTTGTGTACTTTGTAGCTTTGGTGGCCCCATGGCCCCTACTAAGGGGAGACCACATTGGCCACACCCTATAGCGAAATCAAATGTAAAGCCTGATGAGCTACAGAGCCCATGGCTCTATTTTTTGTAGTATCAGTATGTGAATTTAACAATGATGGCAAGTACAAACTCCTAAGTTTTCATAGAAAGGACACACAGATAAAGACTAAAAGAGTGCTTTTGATTTTCTTCAATAAGACAAAAGGGACAGACTCCTTGTTTAGAAATATCTGCATGTATTGATTGATAAGTTGTTGAGGCCAAGTCAAAAATGTATGAAAGCAATACAACAGTTGTTTAAGATGTACATAGTATGATTTGGGTTAAAGATATGATTTGTCACCACGATAAAAATCATAGCGTAAGCTCTCACATAGATAATAATGACAATCTTGTTAAAAATTATCAGTAATATATATCTCTTTCCATTTTTTCCCTCTTTTCCTTAACTCACATTTTAAAGATTTAAATCACATAAATAAGAAAATGTTCTTTGACTTCATTATATAATATAAAACTAACATTTTGGTCTTAAATTTCAGATTGAAATCGATATTGAACCAACAGACAAGGTAAGTCATTGCAAAATTATAAAATTATACTTTTAGTTAATAGTTTGAAATTTTACCCTTATGTCTGACTTCTTTCTGAAATAAAACCTTTAAGTTGTTTTCAATCCAGTTGAAAAGAGCATTGCTATACCTAGTCCTAATCTTGAGTCACTACTTCTTCTTCACAAAGAAAGAAGGTCCAATCATTCTTGATTTTAAGGTTATGTTCACTAAATGGTAAATTTTTACCGTTTTATCTTTGATAAGTCACTGATAGTCAACAAAGCCGCTTTGCACAGTGTTGTTTCCATGAATGGCAGTTCGGAGGTCAAAGTTTTTATCAGTGTCTTCAAAATAGAGATTTTCTCGTAGCTAGTTTGATTGGTGTTATTTGTAAGATAAGCACTATAATTTTTTTGTATTGAGTAAATGCGCACTCTTATTTTTAAGTAGCATAAACATGAATATTTAGTGATTTCTTGCATGTTTTGACTTTTCCTTTGCATATAATATATAAAAAACGCAGCTTATGGTAGAAATGGCCTCCTGACCTCTTGATTCATTAGACATAAAAATCATTTTGCAGGTTGAAAGGATAAAGGAGAGAGTGGAAGAGAAAGAAGGAATTCCCCCACAACAACAGCGTCTTATCTTCAGTGGAAAACAGATGTGAGTTGTTGCATTTATTGTTTTTTAGCTCATCTCCTGTAATTTTTTAATTATTTAGTAGATTTGTGATTCTGTGGCCCCTACAATTGGGGGAACCACATTAAGCAAAATCAAATGTAAAGCCTGATGAGCTACAGAGCCAATGGCTCTATTTATTCATGAATGAACAGCTTGATAATTTTTTAGTTGTTTCAATTTGAATTCTTGAAGTTTATGCAACTTTGCCTTTTGCAAGATTTCGTGGAAAAAATTATTTCACTATAAAATTGTCCATAAGGGGGGGTTTCCTGTTATCTACTAAAATAGGTTAAACTGCAAATGCTGTTATATTAGTTTGATTGGCTCCTCGATTCAATTAACCATTACTTCAGTTTAATGTAAAGAGTAAAACTTGGCTTAGTAGTATGTCCTATGTTGTGATCTGATGGTATTCATTGGTTGATTCCAGTAATTTGGCCAATCTATATTATTTCATCCCCTCTTTCAGGAACGATGAGAAGACAGCGTCCGACTACAAAGTGACGGGCGGCTCGGTTCTCCATCTTGTGTTGGCTTTACGAGGGGGACAATGAGACTATAGTGCTAGTGGAACTGTTTTTGTCAGACATTCGGGGACATTAAATGAATCATGCTGATATATACATAGCTGTCTCCAAGGAGATACCAGCTTGGCGAAGATAGGATACTGATGAGCTTACAGCTTACTATTAAGAATATTTGCAAACGGATTCACTTTCAAAATATTTGCCCACCTTTTGTTATGAAAGGGTCATTAATACCACTTTGTATGGTTAAAACTTTTTATTAAGGGTTTGGGAGGGTAGATAAGTGGTAGATTGGGTTTGGGTCAGGTTTTTGCACAATGTCCCATTGCCTTTTGTTCTTGTACCAATGATGTCCAGGTGATTAAAGTGTTGTACATATATCAAGCAGCAACTCTTCCTTATTCTTTCAGTCTTATCTCAGGCCTTTCCTTGGTTTTGATTTATGAATCAAGTTTTACAAGGGCATGTAAGCTATTTTGTTTGAGAGTACGTTAGAAGTTTGAGATGATGAAGACAAGAAGTTGGTCATCAATAAAACTCCTTGTCTTCTTCATGTAGATAATTGCCTTAAAAAGCATGATTTTCTGCTTGTGTATGAAAAGAATTGATGCTTCAGGTAAATGAACACGTTGATGGTAAAATGTTATCTAGGAAATCCTGATAGATAGATAAACTTTCTTATTCTCTTTGTCTCTTCATCAAAGAACTGTACATTTACATTTACCAAACCACAGTCTTACGTAAATGGACTTTAAGGGGAATAAAAGTTCTGAAGCTACCAGGAATCAAACTTAGCAAGAAACCTTTATTCTTTTGGTCACTTCATCAGACAACTTCCCCCAAAGTGTTCAATGTTAATTTATCATTAAATCACAATATAAATTGACCATGTTTAGAGAAATAAAAGTTTCAAAATATTGACACTACCTAGGATCGAACATGTTCTATCATAGAGCTTCGCCTCCACAAGGTCTACCTGTAGCTACTTGCACATTGCTGTTACTGGCAGGTTGCAAAGACAAAACCCAGTCTTCAGCACACGTGTTAAATAGCTGAAAAATTGCTGACAACACGATAAACCGAAACTCATTCAGTTATCAGCCATCCAAGTATTTAATTACATTTAGAGGTGATCATGAATTAAGAATAGCACTGAAGTTACCTGCCCTTAGCTGACACTGAAAGCTTTTCCCGTCCTTGTGATTGGCTACAAGAGCTAACATCGGAAATGTCCACATGCAACAAAAGTGGATGTGGTAAGACCTTGATGGAGAGGAAATATCTGCTGGATTGAGTTCAAACCTTTGAGTCAATATTTGTACTGTTTTATATCTCAGAGCATGTTGATTGTAATCAGACTGCATAACATTAATATGGAAAGTAACTGATTTTTCAACTTTTTGTGTATGAAATATGTAATAAAACAGATAGGTGGCAATATGATTCATATCCCTTAGTTGGGTCAGGATACTTGCATAATAACATCGCAGTACACTCGAATTACTTTGACAAATTATGCTGAGGAATATATGGATGACAACTTCTTTGTTCATTGTATGCAACGTTTCGACATAGATTCATTGTATGCGACGTTTCGATTCAGATTCATTGTATGCGACGTTTCGACACAGATTCAGTGTTGTCATTCCCGAAAATTACATTCATCACAGTAATAAACTTTCATCAAAACACAACATGACACTTGGCATTATAAAAAGTTTTTAATATTTATTTCGATATATGCATGAACAGATGACACAACAACCAGTTCATTGGTAACAGTATGTATAGAACAACCATTTGAGCATGCTTTGTAGACCTGATTGAAGAAACTTTAACACAATGCTTATTGTGACTTCATCCTTGCATTCATTCTCTCCTCGAGATGTAAAAGTAAAAGCAGGGTTCGTACTAGCAGTGTTTGAAATAAGCTAAAAATGTAGCCAGCCCAAAATTGGTATTTTGTAAATTACAATGGTAAAATTTAGAAAAGCTCAAAAAGTTACCAGTCCTGACCAAAAGTAACCAGTACCGGGCTGTCGGACGGGCCTTATTTCATACACTGGTACTAGTCATGATCACCTGGAAAAGTCTGGAAAATGGGCATATATTTATAGTCATGGAAAAGTCATTGATTTTGAAGTTCTCATGAAATATCTTTTTATATATTTTGATTCTCTTCAAACTGCTTGTTCGTAAAATTTGGCGTTTTAAGTTAATGTTTACACAGTTGAACCTTATTTGGTTTGTCATTAAAAACTCTTGCATCATCCTTGAAAAATCATGGAAAAGTCACTGAAATAGTATTGCTTTCAAGTTTAAGAACCCTGTAAAAGGGAGCTTCTTTTCGAGGTCTAATGAAGCTTATAAACCTAGGAGGAACACAACTTAATATAAAGGGGCAGTAGCACATTTTTTGATAATTTTATATTTCATTTTGTTAACTGATAATGGTAGCTTAATGTTAAATGTATTATTTTGACGGTTGCAAAAAATCTCATTACACAATGAGGACAAAGTATGAAGATTCACATAAAACCCTATTGGCGGTCAATTTGTGTGAACACTTTTAATTCATTTTGTGTAAGAAAAAGGAAGTAGCACGTTTTTAGGGAAATTTAAGGTTCCAATTGAAACACAATGTATTTAAACTAAATGAAGCATTGATAATTCAAATATATAACGTAAAGTTAAGCCATACCATTCCTTTTTCTTGCACAAAATGAATTAAAGGTGTTCACACAAAATGGCCGCCAATGGATTTTGTGTTTATCTTCATACTTTGTCTTCTGACTATGGATGATTGGCTTGTGTAATGAGATGTTTGACACTGTCAAAATAATAAATTCAACATTAACTTACAATTACCAGTGAAAACGTAAAAATATAAAATTATCAAAAAATGTGCTACTGCCCCTTTAAAGGACACACCTCAATAGATTCTTGTACAATGAGAGTTTAAACTTCAAAAACAAGGGACATGCCCGTGACATTGAATGGAGATCAGCCTCTATGTCAAAGACAAACCATACTGGAATACAAAAGTTAAGTTACGAAACCATGGCCTATTGATTTGTTTAAGATAATTATTCAGCAATATTTAACAAATGAACTGTAACATGTGCTATTAATGTAAAACGATTGACATTTTTATCTTAAAGGTACAACAAATCAGCAAACATGTTACCCAATGTCTACATTTTCAAAAGGCCATGTCCCCAGTGTCAATTTGAGACTCTGCATAGATTTGTGACCAAGCCGAAATTCGATGTAATTCAATGGTTGAAGTTATTCAAAATAAAAAATATGAAGATTAATGTGTTATACATATGATGATACATAATACATATTGCTTTAAGAAATGAGTATCAAAAACAAAAACCAACACTATGAGACAAATATTGTACAGTTTGACTAAAATTGACGGAGGAATAAAAATGTAAAATTTTTGACATCAGGTTTCAAACTGGATTAAACCAGGATTTCTTTTCTGTGATGTTGTTAATAGAAAACCCCTGATGACCACAAAAAAACAATATGGACAATTCTTCTGGATGTTAACCTCTTTATTCTGTGTCAGCGACATGTTGACATAGATTCTAATGTCGTTGTCCTTATTGTTCATTACACAAACTTCTAGAATGCTTATCAAAATTTTTAACTTATATTCCTCATGTTAACACGGCCAATTATAATCAAACTGGAAATGGCACA
Organism: Steromphala cineraria; assembly: GCA_916613615.1. Lineage (NCBI taxonomy): Eukaryota > Metazoa > Mollusca > Gastropoda > Trochida > Trochidae > Steromphala > Steromphala cineraria. The sequence goes on from OU744730.1 coordinate 14,354,350, forward strand.
TTAAAAAGCACACCGGTATAACTTTAATCCTTTTCAGAAAACAGGTACATGTACTAATCACTGGATATAGTAACATATAAATATCAATAATATAATTAAGCAAAAGCCTGGTTTTTAGATCTTTGAGATCTTAAAATACTTTTTAGTCCATATATTTAATAGATTTCATCTAGACTATCATAGGGTAACTTTCTACATTTTTATTTGAAAGATGATTAATAGAAGCATTTCAGTAAACGTGAAACAGATCTCACCATTTCAATAGAGGGCAAATGCTCATGCAAGATATATTGAACAGTCTGGGGGTTCCTCATTTAAACAATCGTTTTCATCGAAACAAAACAAATTTTCAGAATTAGTGTTGGTAACAATACCAAAAGAATATTTATAAAACCCTTTAAAACAAAGATCTTGGATAATATTTCTAAGCACCAAACTCTTTATCATATCTTAAATGGTCGCTAAGATTTGTTCCCTCTAGATCATGATGTTTTCTTCTGCAAACATGGGTTTAATACTGTATGAGCGATTTGATTGGTCGGGTGGAGTTGTTGCGACCTTTGAGGTCACTGAGTTCGATGACAACTAAACCGGTTTGTACGACTCCCTTGACACTCTCGATCAGCTCAATGGCGGCCTTCATCGTACCTTCAAAAGTGAATAGCACATCTTAGAATATTTTTTAGGCAAAAATAACAATAAAACATTTTGTACAGAATAATTTTATCCATTTCATACCTATTTTTCATACCTGGGATGCTTATTTTTTGGCCATATATTACTGTGCAGTATCAGTGTTTGAACTAGATTAGCGTTTGCAGAACACCGCAAAAGCAGAGCAGCCCCGAAACTTGGGGTTTCGCCTTTCCCTGTTCCGCCTTTTACAGGCCTCAGCAAATTGGGCATTTTCTAGTGACCTTGACCTTTGACATTCAAGGTCACACAATCAATGAACACTTTTCATTGAGGATAACAAAAATGTAATGAATAAAAGCGTTAATAGTTAAAATAAAGCATTTCTGTTACACCATGCTTCAGTCGTGACCCTTCTGTGACCATGACCTTTGACAGATTGTAGGCGAAACCTTTTTGTACGAAAATTGTGTAGTCCTACAAAGATGATATATATCAAATGAGAGCTTCATAGCACACAAACTTTTTAAGTTATCATGTTGACAAGGATTTTTCTAGTTATTTTATAACTTGTGACCTTGACCTTTGACCTTTAAAGTGAACCTGCCCCATAGGTGTAAACAGTAACAAAAGTAAATGAGCTATGAAAAGCTTAATGGGATAAAGTTATACCCAAATTTAGTGTACATTGCAATAACTCATATCTCGTGACCTCGACCTTTGACATTCAAGGTCACACAATCAATGAACACTTTTGATTGAGTATAACAATCATGTATTGATTAAAAGTGTTCATAGTTACAAAAAAAGCTTTTTGCTAAACAAAGTTAAAGTCGTGACCTTGCTGTGACCTTGACCTTCGACAGACAAACCTTTCCATTTTGTTTTACTCTTCAATGGATGATATATACCAAGTTAGAGCTTCAAAAATCAACAAATTTTCAAGATATCACATTAACAAGGAATTGTATAAGTGATTTTTTAGCTCGTGACCTTGACCTTTGACCTTGAAAATGAACTTGTCATAGTAATTCCCCAGAGGTGTAAACACTTATACATGTTCATGAGTTCTGAAAAGCTTAATTGGATTAAGTTATACCCAAATTAGTTGCACATTGCAAATACACAAATCTCATGACCTTGACCTTTGACCTTTACCTTCATTGAGTATAACAACCATCTATTTATTAAAAGTGTTCATAGTTAAAATAAAGCATTTTCGCTAAACCATGCTAGAGTCGTGACCTTGCAACAACCTTGACCTTTGACAGATGTAGCGAAAACCTTTCCATTTTTATTTAATTTTTCCAAAGGATGATATATACCAAATTAGAGCTTCATAGCAAAAACATTTTTCAAGTTATCATGTTTAGAAGGAATTTTGTATTGATTACATAACTTCTGACCTTGACCTTTGACCTTGAAAGTGAACATGTCAAAATTGTTCCCCCGAGGTATGAGAAGTAAGTTATGAATATGAGTTCTGGAAAGCTTGGTGGAAAAAAGTTATACAGCCAGTAATACAAGTGCGACAGCGGCGGTGGTGGAAACTTCACTAAAACTTAAATATGTTCTAGCCTATACAAGCAATGTCTGAAAAATCAACCAGCCTTCGAAAAATTGACAAGCCTTGCAATGTGAGGAAAAAAGCATCTTTAAAATCAAACAAGCCACAGGGGTTGCTGACCTGTTTTTCAACAATTCAACAAGCCAAAACTATAAATAACCAGCACTTGGCAGATGGCAGGCACTATTTCAAACATAAGTTTCACCATAAGTGACAATCAAAAGGCAAGTTGCTTACCCCCAGTTGCTAGCAAGTCATCAACTATGATGACCTTTTGACCTTCTTTGATGGAATCCTTCTGGATCTCGAAAATGTCCTGGAAGTAAAGTTAGAGATATATCACATCACATGAAACAAAAAGATATAAAATTAAGGGCAAAAGACCTATTATCAACGATGTAGAACTGATTATGCTTCCTTCCATCAGGCTCTATAAATCTCTTATAAAACAACACAAAAATACTCTCTTAAGTTTAAACTTTAAATCTAAAATATTTATCCAATATTTGTATATATATCCAAGTAAACAATCTAGACATTCACATATCCTCGGCAGTATTCGGCTCTCTTACGTAGTCGACCCGGATGTGACACCTGACCCATAAATGTGAAGTGACAGTCAAGCACATGGAATGCAAATGTAATGTTGAGTGCAATAAATAATAAACTTCCAACCTTCTATCAGTCTCTGTTCAATGTCTAAGAAAACAACTATTAATCTCCGAAACGTCAAAGTATTAGCACCTTACTCTCTCATCAAAATCGGAGGGACCTATATGACTCACGTTTCACTGTCACATGACCAATGAAGCGATACTCAGTACAGAAACACTGCTTGGTACGAGTGAAAGGTTCTATCAGCTTTCAATGAGATCGGGAAAAACAAACAGTACCTGGCCATACTCCAGTGAATATTTGACCTGTGCAACCTCCCCGGGCAGTTTGCCCTTCTTTCTGATTGGTACGAAGGAAGCCCCGAGATTGAGAGCAAGAATCGGGCCGAAGAGGAAACCTCTGGATTCTAGCCCCACGATGATCTCAACATCGGAGAACTTAGCTTTAATGTATTCGGTCATCACATCGATGAGGAGCTGGAATTCTTTAGGGTTCCTCAACACCGGGAAAATATCTCTGAAAAAAAATAAAAAAAGATAAATGAATAATCAACAAATCAAGAATTGAGATCGAGACCTCATTAGGTTTGTCTGTGTTTAGTTAAATCCTATGATGGTGACAGCTTGAAAAAATAGACATCTGGTGTCCATAATTAGAGATTTCCAGTACTCAATATTATTTTGACATTGATTAACTAATATAAGTTCGATAAACGCAAATGCATATGAGAGCTGAGAGCGGCTAAATAAGTGAAACAGACAAATCTTTTACATCCATATCTAATGAGATAATTTCTATAAAACAATTATTTTTTTTTAGAGATTAATATTTGTCAAGTCGTTATAGCTTACGAGAGCTGAATTAGGAGCCCTCAAGCAAGGCTAGCCGGGTACAGTCAGGGGAGAAAGACAATCGAGCTGCTAAAACAATGATATGTCCATGCACAAAGTGACATGCATTCTGTTTCACAAATTAATTTTGTTCTCTCTTCAATGCATTCATTAGTATCTACCTGAACAATATTCCTGCTTTCGGGAAATCAGGATGATCAGCGATCTTCGCCTTCACTGCTTCGATTCTGCTATCATCGGTGGCCATGTTTAAGCTTCAGTTAATTATTCAGCTAAAGTCCGTTTCAATAAATCTTGACACTAAAAGTAATCGAACCAAATCCCCAGATTAGTTTTATTATTGGTTATTTCCCGAAAAGGGATCGAAAGGTGATTTATTAAAAAATTCATTGATTAGTAAAATGCTTATAAGTAATTATACTTGTATGACTCATGTTGACTGTGGCGTCATTTATCATCAACAGTTTCGTTCTAATGAAAATTATTTATGCATCACCAAATAAACAAGGAAATAATGTCCAGATGTCAAGTGACTTTTGGCACGGGTTTTTATTTAGTAATTTTCAGGATTTGAAAATGGTAACCACATATTAATTAATTCCCTTAGTAGGGGCCACAGAGTCACCAGATGAACATTGAAGATTGCTAATTACTTAAGGAGTCTCTACATAACTTTCAGCATTTCATGCCTTGTGCTTTAGGGGGAAAGATCATGATGTATTCAGGTTTTAATGGCCTGACCCCTGTGGCCAGTATAAGGGGCAACAGGGCCAACAAAGCTACAATTGATAAGCCTCACTAGGAGTCTGTACCCAAAGTTTCAGCTTTCTGGGCCTTTTGGTTCTGGAGAAGAAGATGAAAATAGAATTTAGGGCATGTGGCCCTTGTCGCCCTTATGAGGGGCCACAAGGCCATCAAAGCTACAATTTAGAATCCTCACTAGCCAAGGAGTCTGTACACAAAGTTTCAGCTTTCTAGGCCTTGTGGTTCTGGAGACGAAGATGAAAATAGGTTTTAAGGGTGTGGCTCCGCTGGCCCTTCTTAGGGGCCACAGGGCGGCCACCAAAGCTACAATTTATAATCCTCACTAGTCAAGGAATCTGTACACAAAGTTTCAGCTTTCTAGGCCTGATGCTTCTGGAGAAGAAGATGAAAATAGGTTTTGAGGCCAGATGAGCTAAAAAGTCAGTTTCCAAACTTACTCATTTAAAGGTGCGGTCACACGGTGCAATTTGTTGCAACAAAATTTATCATGTGAACCACTGAGTCTGTCCAACATATGTTGCATACAATGATGTAGTTGCAAACGAGTTGCAATTAAGGAATAGGATTTGCTCTATTTTCATCCAACAAGTTGCATGTATTAACGTAGCCAATCAAAGAGCACAAACGTGTCACGAGACGTTTTCACTTGTGTTTCGCAAGGATCTCGGCGATAACAAATGGCAGCATCAGCTCGATATATAAATTGAATACATTACCAAGATCAGAAACTCACTCGTTTATAGAATATAAACTTGTGTCTGTTTCTTTATTGGATATTTCAACCGAGTAATCAGGAAGGGATCGAAAAAATCAGACCATAAATCAATAGTCAAACTGGGTGAGTTTTAGAAGTTGTCACATAGATCAATACATGAAAATAAAGCAACTAATGTTGTTATGATGGTTCGAATTATAAGTTAGCAAAGAGAAATAGACTTATCATATTTAGTTTCTGAAATCAAGTACCTGTTTTGAAGTCACGCGAGGTTACAAGTTGTATGCAACTGTTGTAACGTGTGAACGGTAAAGTGCATGTAACCTTTGTGCAATTTGTATCGTACAACGTGTTGTATGCAACAGATTGCACCGTGTCAACGCACCTCAAGCCTTGCTGTCGACACTTGGCATTCCTGTGCTTGCTCTCTAGCTTACTGTTAGGGGAAGGCTTAGTCCAATCAGAACGATCAATGACATGGCGGTCGTTCTGTCGAAGTCCGGCGACTGAAATAATTGTAAAGAAAAAGTAGCGCCTGTGAACTGCAGATCGATATATTTGAGTTAATTTCACGTTTAGTCGATCAGTGCAAGTATTTCAACACCGAAAACAACCGAGAAAATATGAAAAGATATGACACATTTGATAAATCAAGGTCAACCACCACAAAAAGATGTCAGTGATTGGCTGTAAAAATGGAGATAATTAGAGGTAACAAATTACCGCGGATGGAGCGCTGTTGCCAAACCAGAAAAGTCAAAGGTCGACAGCAAGGGTTAAAAAAGCCAGATCCACTACTGACGTTTTAATGCGTAGGAAGATGTAGCAATTTATGTGCATATTGATCTTATTAGTGTCATTTTAGCACGTTTCAAAACCAAATAAACCTTTCTTAAATATTATATAGAAAGTTGTGCAAACTTCTCTGTGCCCCTCGCTTTCGCTTTATTAAAAAAAATATGACGCGTTTCTTTTCGTAACAATTTATAGAGATATTATAATTCAACAATCGTGTTTGACTACCAAATATATTTTATGCATTTTTTGGTTGCATTTTTTATATTTTATTTATGAAAGAAAAGATGTGTTACATATATCTTTTTTAGTATGATCTATCATTATTCGATTCAACGTACTCAATGATTGCATAACATTTCTCCCAAATCGCTCGACACATACCCTTGCCATTACCAATTTTCGAAACAGACTATAGAGCTACTTTCTGCTTTTCTCGCACAATCTCGTTCCGCTCCACGAGAATTGGAGGCCATGCTGAAATAAAGCCGAATAACAACAAAAGTTGACAGATGAAAGTAAGTGCAGACAGACGCCTGTAATTGACTCAGTGTCGTCTAAATATATCTTTTGTTTCCATCGTTAACGCAGCTTTTATATCATTACTAACATTAGCTAAAAAGCTTATCAGTCGCGTGCTGCTCAATCACTCAATCCTGATCAGTGTTCAATAACATAAATTTATTTATTATTTTTTGGTAAATTTTTCCAAGGCGCCTAGGACCCATATGAAATGGCATCTGATTATTTGAATGTTCAAATGTCATAGAAGCGTGTCTGTTAACATATTAATATTTAAATATAGGGACTATTAAATAGTTGATATTTGAGCGTTTTGTTTACATTTGAAATTGAGATAAATTCAATGTAATTATTTAAATATTAATATTCAGACAACATACATTATATTTTGGTCTGGTGTGAAGAAACAAGAATTACATGATTCATATCAACTTGTTATATCGCATACTTGGGCCTACTGCAAGGATGTAAATTAATGATGATAATCTTAAAAAACAACAAAATGACAGGAAGTGTTACATTGTTACAAATGACACAAGGGTTGCTGATAAAGAAATGTCTTCAATGCATCAAAGTTGTACATTGTTTCCATTTCTATAATAATGCTAAAACAAATCTAACATACATCATACATCACTCACTATGTAATGCAATAAATCATTCTGTCTTAAATAGATAATTTTTATACCAATTAGAGGGTTAGTTGTCATTACAAGCTATTCTATTGTTAAAAGTTAAATTTCTTATTTCAAATTATATTTGAACTTTGTGTATAAGCTTTTTCTTTATCTTAACATTTTCACCATTTAAAAATGGGAGAGCCGTAACAACCCCCTTGCATGCAACGTCCCCATGGTGGGCAGTGTCAAGTTTCTGTCAAGCAGGTTCTTTCAGACTTTCTGAAAAGAGCAATCTAAGGTTTCAAGCAACAAAAAGAGAAATAATTGAACGAACTGAGAAAATTAGTTGGACACCTGAGATAAATTTCCTCTGTGGGTTTGAGTTGTCAATACACATGTTTTGAATTTATATTGTGTCTATTGCATGATAAAGAAATTTGCATCACAGGTACTTCAATGTTAATTTGAAAAAAATTAATAGTCAATCTTTTTGAAATATATTTAGATCTTTAAGGTGGAACCTTCAAAATACTTTTTCAGTTTGAGGTATACTTTGGCAATGCAGGAATGTAGCACAATTTTAGATGCAATGTCTGACATTTTATGAACAGAATAAATTATGTCAAAACATACTATGTAGCTTATTTTCATGGAAAAACAGTTAAAATTAAGAAACAAATTTAAATGCTTGTTCTTAAAAAATAAAATAACTATGACAGGACCTGCAGACAAAGGGTTTTAGGGAATAAAAACATTTAAAAAATGTCCAGTATCATTTGTATGTTTATGAATCTCTTCCACATTTCAAAAAAAAATTTTTGTTCCAGATTCGAAAGATGTAGCAGCAACACTAGAGAGAATCGCTCCTTTCCATGATGGATGGGATAACTACCAACACTGCAAAAAGAATTTAATCAGTGTTTTCATATACTTTTAGATCGGAAGAATACAAAGTGTGAAACCAAATCTTCATAACTTATTGACATAATTTGCTGATAAACTGTGAATTGATGTGTTTCTCTTTAGAATACAATATCATTTCGATGGATAAATTAATATCCATATTTTGCTGATATTGCCTCATTTGCATTTTCTAACTCATTTGCATACACCAGCTATGAGCCAGAAGAGTTTAGGAAGCAAGGGGGACGTGTCTTACATCCGGGCGACGCCCACTGGATCCCTCCCCCCTAAGTCTCCCCCTCCCATGATGCCGAGGGACAAAAACATGACCCCTCTCTCTCAGTTCTCAGGCATGGACTTTGAGCTCAACCAACGAGAAGAAATGTTATCAAAGGAACTTGACGAAGCTCGTATCCGTGCGACTCAGATGGAGAAAACAATGAGGTGGTGGTCAGACTGTACAGCCAACTGGCGGGAAAAATGGAACAAGGCAAGAAATGAGAGAAACAAAGCAAGAGACGAAAATCGTCAGTTACGTTCAAAAATTGAAGCAATCGTAAAAGAATGTAATTTATTGAAACGACAGAGGCAGGACCTCAGGACTGAAAACGAGAATTTGAAAAAGAGGTTGAATATAACGTCCGACGAGGATAAGGACAAAGTAAGTGAGGCCAGCAGCGGGGACAACAACCTTGGCAAAGATGGTGACACGGTGACGTCGGAGGTGACAGACGGAGGTGACACAGTCGATAAGATCGACATGGAGAAAGAAATGGACAATTCAGACCTGACACAAGGAAAGAAGAATGATGATGATTCGGTTATGGGAGAGAAAATGGACAAAGTGCGAGAGAACCGCCTGAAGACCGACGAGGACCTATTGAGCCCGAGCCCGGAGGATACGCTGGCGGAGGAGAGACAGGCCTTGCTGCAGCTCAAGCTGGACGAGGCGCAGAGGACCATCGTCGCGGAGAGGCAGTGAGTACATCCATGTAAAAACAGTAGTAAACTAGTCTCCTTCCATGGATTGTCAACTCTTCTGTTGCTATGAATGTGATTTTTGTTAACAGATTTGTTTTAGAAAAATATAGTTTGAAATTATAGAAAGGAAGGCCACACCCTACAGCAAAATTAAATATTAAGCCTGATGAGCTACAGATCCAATGGCTCTATTGTTTAGAAATTGTTTTTTTGAAATTATAGAAAGGAAGAGGAAAAGTTCTGTTGCAAATAATGTTCACATATGTAATTATTTCAAGTATTCTCCTTCATAATATCATTTGAATTTGTTTGAATGTCAATGAATGATCCGAGTAAGAATCTCTGCCTCCCAATTGCAGTGAGAAGACGAGTCTGGTTAAGTCTATGGACAAGCTCCAGAGTGAACTCAATGTGATGAGGAACAAGTTTGACGATCTGAAGAAATCCAAAACACACACTCTCGAACAGGTGGGTGGTTTTACTGGATTATTGTTAGATTAACGTTTGTATTGGGGTTAAGGTAAGGGTCAGAAAACTTTGACTAACTGTGACCATAAACCTAACATTGACCCTTACCCTGATCCTAACCCTGACCTTGACCCTAATCATAGCCCTAATTGGAAAACCCTTACCCTTACCCTAGCCCAAACCGTAGGACAAACCCTAGCCCTAGTCCTAACTTTAACTCTTACCCTTATGAAATGTAGAACACACACTCCGGAAAAGGTTGGTCCTCTATCTTGGGTAACATCCTGGTTCCCGGGCCTTCGATCTCGCTTCTTCTCGAGAGAAGAGAAACGAGATCGAAGGCCCGGGAACCAGGATGTCTTAGGTAAGGGTTAGATTGACTCCCGCAGAACAGGTTCTAGTTTTGGATCAGAAAATTGTGACTCTAGCCCTCACACTAACCCTTACCTGAAGTAATCTAAACCACACATTCTTACAGGTGGTAAGTCATCTTGAGAAACTGTTAAAGGGTCAAGAAATGTGACTCTTAAAACTTAACCTTAACCTAAACCTTAACCTATCAACACAATGGTGGTAGGTCTTTTATCTTGGGAAACTGTTAGATTAAGTCCTGGAATTAGGGTTAGAGTTAGGGTAAGAAAAGTGTGACCTTAAACCTAACCTAAGCTTACCCTGCTATCAACACCATTGTCATCCTGTCTCAGGGTACGAACATTACGCTAACTCCACTAATCTGTACCCTGGGCTCAGAAGCTAAATTCTCTTGCGTGGCCCGACTTAGGATATAGCCAATGAAATCATTTTCTCATTGAAATTTTATCCAGGGGTAGATAGATTAGTGGAGTTAGCGTAACGTTCCTACCCTGAGACAGGATGCGCCATTGTGTTTCTTCTCTGACTGTCTTTGACCCATGTGGCATGCTAGTTCGGATGTCGACTTCATTCCACCAAGAGCTGCTGCAAGTTTATTCTACCATATTTCCCACGATACATCAAAACGGCTCATGAGAGTCACAAGGAAATATTGCATTCAAGAAAAATTCTATGATTTTTATAGACTTTTATGATATGCTTAAAGAATCAATGAACCTTACTAAAGAGAAATCTTATTCATATCTAGTAAAATGACAATTTCAGAATATGAACGAAACAAACACAACTGACATTCTGGATGATGACAATATGGTGAGGCATTGTTGTCAATAAACACAATATATACGTGTATACATGTTGTCAATAAACAAATATATACAAGTCAACATTTTGTCAATAATCTATATATATATATATACTTGTTTCCATGTTGCATGATCTGTGTCTATCAGTAGATTCCATCATTCTGAGAAATGCACATATTCAGTTACACTTACATAGTCAGGATCTGAAAGAACTTAAGTTTAATATTGAACCATAACAATCATTGAACTCAACATAAGCATCTCCCAAAGCTTTTGAAAGACATACCTTTAAGACAAAAATGCATTTTTGTAAGATATCAGTATATCACTTGGTGGTCAAATTTGCCTTTCAAGGCCCATGAATAAGAAGATTCTACTGAAAGCCATGATATAAGAGCATGATAAATTGTAAGCCCTTAATAGTTTTGAAGGGTGAAAGATAGATCAAACGTCCTTAACTTCCAAACCCATAACATAGCTCTTTATGGGTTTGTCTCTCATCATCAATTTAGTCATGTATAACACAGTAATGGTTTCTCTAGGCAATATAAGTCACATGCTAACTTGGTAGATTAGTTTTAATTTCTCACATCCATAGAATGCACATAGGTACCTGAAAATGTATTGGATTATTTTGTGTTTTTTTCTTACCAAAGACTAATAACCTTCCTTTTTGGGTAATTTTGGAATGAATGATGTTTCTTGTTTTTTTATATGGTTTTATTAGGAAAATATGAGACATGTTTGAAATAAAAATTTGATGTATATGATAGAGTGCTGGTAAGTTCAACAGTTGTGAATAGCAAAGCCAAAGACCCATAGAAGAATAGATAGCAGAAGCACTTGTCAATTGAATTAAAGGGACAGTCCTATCGGGGTATTTCAATGTGGAAACAAAATTCAAGGGAATACTTCAGTTTATGCAAATATACTATTCATATATGATTGTTACATATACAAGTTGAAAAATGGTATTGAGGTAACATTATTATTGATTTATTTTTGACAACTTGATAAAGAAGAGTATGCAGGCTGTTATCGTTTTCACAAAAATACCTTTATGCGACTGTCCCTTTAGATATTCTGTTTATTAATTCTATGTTGTTGTCATCTGAAAAGTGCGCAATATTTGAATAATGATGAACTTGAAGCATTGTCCTGACCATGAACATCTATAGTGAGAGAGAGAGTGAGTTTGAGCTTAATGCCATTAGGGCAATATTTCAGCCATAAGCAGCGTTGTATTCGATACTAGGAACGTCACAAGACCTAGCACATTTAGACTTTGTATATGGATCAGTCAGAATGTGTAAATATGACTTTAATGATTTTCATCTTCTTCAGAATTTTATTTTGGCGGTTTCCATGGAAATGGAACTAAGACTTATGATAGATGACTTTGTCCTCTGTAAACCTTGGAAAATTAAAAGAAAGATATTCCGGTTTATTGGAGACTGGCGGGGTATGTCATCTCCCAACATTATCCAGGAATTCAGTTTTCTGCTGCTGAAAGTCATTTGATGTTGTTTTTGTATGAATAGCATGAATGTATTGATCGCTTAGAATGATTTATGTTTAGAGGTGTGACGATATATCATTGTATCTATGAATCGTGATACTTAATCTGACGATACATGTATACATTCACTATATTGGGATACATATTTTTGACTTCAAAATTGGCTTATTTAACCTAAAAATCATAGTTCGAGTCATTATCAAAAGTTAAGGGTTTTTTTTTTGTCAAATACCTTGAAATAGCATATTGCAATGTGTATTGTAGCAAATCGTATCACCACAGTGTGTTAGATATAGAGCCTAAGAGACACATATTGTATTGTAAAAAATCTGTATCGTCACATCTCTACATATCTTATCAACAATTAGACTTGTTAACCTCAATTCCATTGAGTGAGTGTGATATTTCAGCTGAACAAGATCCGAGGCGACCACAAGGACGAGCTGGGACGGATGGCTCTGGAGCTTGAGGACGAGAACAGCAACCGGTCATCCCTCGACCGTCGCCTCGGGGAACTCCGCAGGGAGGTAAGATTATCATTTACTTAGGTCGCTGTTTAAATATCCAAGTAGTCTATTACCATCCCTCTATGAACTGTTCAACAATTGCAAAGATTGGTTGTGATGTACACAAATCAGAGTTGGTGTTTCTCCACGGAGGTCTTGAAGGGTTAGGTTCTCGTAGGTTTACTGATCAACTAAATGATACCAGTGGATCTAACTGATACAGCGCATCAGTAGAAACTAAGAGGAGGTCAGAGACAACCAAACGTAAACACAACAAGAGGCAAAACTCATGTCATGTTTCGGGGAGCATTGGCCTCCCTTCATCAGACCAGCTTGCCTGACGTTTTGAGGGTCCCGACCTCCTCTTGATATTGGTTGATATGATCAAGGCTGAGTTAATGAGTGGTAAAACGTTTGGTGTGAGTTTACTAGAATTGGCTCCACATAAAGGTTACTTATTATGAATTTAATGGGATCTGGATGTAAACCAAGGTCAGAGTTATGAAATTTTATTTGGGTAATTCAATCTACAAGACTTTGTTAGATTAGGGTTGTATTTTACAATCACTGATCATGAAAGTTGATGTGTTGTATCGGGTTACTAGTTTTCTATGTATGAAGTGTTTCTACCACCAGTTGGAGAGGCTGCAAGGAGAGAACGCGGCCGAGTGGGGTAAGCGAGAGAGGCTTGAGACGGAGAAGCTGGCGCTGGAGCGAGAGAACAAGAAGTTGCGGAACCAGATCGAGGACCTTGATGAACAGCTGGAGCGGAAGAGTCAGCAGACGTCGGCCATGGTCGACTCGGACATGAAGAGTCTCCAGTTCGAGGTCTCTGAGAAGAATAAGGTGAGGATGAGGCTGCTTTTGTTGTGTCACATTTTACTAACTAAGAAACTGTTAAGATCTTATTATTTTTTATACAGAATGGACGATATAACAAATATGCCAATTTGCCAACCCAGCAGAAACTATTAAGAAGTTATTGTCAAGAGTAACAATTTAACAAAATTGCCCAGACTTCTAACCCTCTGAAGACCAGCACCACATCCCCTGTCAACAGCCTGTTATGACTCCAGAGTGATATCCCATATGCCAGACTCCTAACCCCAATGAACCCAATATGTCCCCATGTCTGCACCTCATCCACTGTTAAGATCCTAGTTATTTCCTATCTAGAGTTACAATATAACAAAATTGCCCCGACTGCTTACCCTGACCAATTATGTAGCTGCCAGACCTCCACTCCCTCCACTATAAACCCCTAATACAAGATACCTAACCCTATTGAACTCAATATGCCCTATGCTGGACTCAATACCCAAGAACTGTTCAGAACAATTCAAACTATGACCCCCAGGAGCTGACAGACCTTTTCAAACCCCATTTTAACCCCAGAGTGATGTATCTTTTGCAAGTTTCCTGACCCTATTGATGCTCTTATGCCTGACCAATTTCTCAAACCATGACCCCCAGGAGCTGACTGACCTGTTCAGATCCTATTTTAACCCCAGAGTGATGTATAATTTGCAAGTCTCCTGACCCTCACCCTATTGAACCCTATTGAGCCCCTGTGCTGGACTCAATACCCAAGAACTGCTCAGAAACCAATTTCTCCAACCCTATATGCCCCTATGCCTGACCAATAGATCTCCAACTCTTGACCCCCAGGAGCTTATTTTTAAGAAACCAAGAGTGATGTATCATTTGCAAGAGTGATGTATCATTTGCAAGTATCCTAACCGTTACCCCATTGAACCCTATATGCCCCTATGCCTGACCAATATTTCTCCAACCCTATATGCCCCTATGCGTCACCAATTTCTCCAACTCTTGACCCCTAGGAGCTGACAGACCTGCGCCACATCCACGCCAAGGTGAAGAAGACGCTGCAGGATCGTGTCACCGAGCTGGATCACACCCGGCGACGGGCGGAGCAGTACGAGCTGGAGGTGAAGAAACTGAGGGCGCGGGTCGAGGAGCTTAAGAAGGAACTGGCCTCAGCCGAGGATGAGGTGAGAGAAATATTGACTTAGGGTCTGACAAATTGTTCTTACTCTTCTTTAAGTGAAGGAGGAAAAGTGGCTCTGAGGTTTTCTGCTCTCTGCTGAGAATTAATTCCTAGGCCGAGGATGAGATCAGAGAAATATTGTCTCAAGTTCCTTTTAGGACAAATATCTATCTTTATTGATCGACAGAGCTGAAGAACTGCCTGTGTTAGAGGACTAGGTGTGAGTTGATTGTAGCTATTGTTACAATAAGGCTGAAGATGAGGTGATAGAAATATTGTCCTGTTGTCTGACAAATTATTCTTCTCATGTACTTCAGTATTCCGTATTGATGACCTTGGTGCACTAAGTACAGGTGAAGGAACTTCAGTCTTCACTTCTCAAAAACTCTTTTAAGTATGAGTTTATATCTCATCTACATTGAGCTTCTTGTGTAACCTTGTTTAGGGGCTTAATTGTCTTATAAGATTAAATTAACTTCTTCTTCTCCCTCAGGTGGACTCGCAGGCGAACAGTGTACGGAAGCTGACTCGGACTAACGATGAGTTGCAGGAACAGGTGGACAGTCTTCAGGTGCAGGTGGAACATCTACAGTCTAGGTAATTCTCATTTACTGTACCTGAAAAAGATTGGGCATCAGATCCTCTCAAAAGTAAAGTTATCTGAAATAATGCATGAGACTGAAGTCCATGCAATTTGTAGTTACATTGAATTTCGTATTGTTTATGATTAAAATATGTGACAATTTGTATTCAGTATAAAAGATTTTGAATCATCAAACTGCTTTATACACCACCTTCAACAGTGATAGGACACTCTTTTTTTGCTATACCTTTTGAGGCTTATTCAACTTTCAAATTCTCAAACCAGTTGTATCTTTTGCTATTCCAGATTAAGAAGGAACAGCCAGCCATTATCAACGGGTCGAGTCCCCAGTTTGAAGTCCTTGACACTTGACGACACGGGTGATGCTGATGACAGCGACTTGGATGACATCGATGACCTGTCATGATGACATGAAGTCATGTCACTGCCCTGTAGATAGAAGGCACATGATGACATGACGTCATGTCATTAGTCTGTTGAGAGAAGACACTCCATGACATGACGTCATGTCAATGATCTGTAGATTGATGACATGACGTCACTGTTCTGTTGAAAGAAGGATTATGATGACATGACATGTCATTGATCTATAGCAAGAAGGCATATCATAACATTACATGCTCTGTTGACAGAAGGCACAGCATGACATGACATGTCACTGCTCTGTAGAAAGACATGACGTCATGTTGCTGCTCAGTAGATAGATGGCATAATGTAATGTCACTGTTCTGTAGAAAAAAAAGAAAACCATGACATGACGTCATGAAGATAGATCGTATGATGTCACATCATAAATCTGTATGTCATGTCACTACTCTCTAGACCCTTTTTTGCCTGCTCAGTCAATCATCAACGAGATTAATACCAGGATGACTTGTTATGTTACTCTGTACATTCTGACAGTAGTTTTATACATTCAGGGGAGATAAGCATGTATTAACAAGAGCCTATTGAAAGTATGTTTAACTGTATTCAAAGGTTCAACAAAAATTCTTTTTTTTTTTTTTTTTGCAGTCTTGACGCACCAAAGTTGAGATATCATTAATTGGGTTTGATACAAGATTATTTCCTTTTCTGTTGAATTAATAGAATAATTTCGTCATAAGTTGGCCAGTTGCTTGTTTTACTTATTGAGATCTTAACAAGGATCTAAAAATTTAACATTTTTGTTTATGGGTTCGGTTTGTACTTAATGAATCTCTATCAAACATTATTTTTGTTTATTTTGTTTATTTTATATTCTATAATTTGTATAGGAAAGTATCCAAGTCACAGTGTGATATCATATGGTTTTTTATCACATGTACGTTTTTCACATCTTTATTCATATCAAAGTAAACCATATGATTTTATCTAAAATATATATATCAATGAAATATTATTTTGTAAATCATTCAGCTGACTTAAATTATGGTTTTAAAAATGTTAGATCATGATCACAGACTTACGATTTTTTTTCATTCTAATCTCAGTTCCATTGATTAAGTTGTCAAAAAAGTTTCCCTATTATATTTGGGTATTCCAAAATATAAATGCTACATTTGCTGCATCAGCAACAATAGAACTAGAGTGAGATCTCCTCAGTATAACCAGTGTATGAAACAAGACTTGTCCGCCAGTGTGGTTACTTTTGCTTCGGGCTGGGTATTTCTTCAATTTCACAATTAACATCTACAAATCTGTATCTTCAAGCATTCTCTTTTCACTGTGTAGTGAACTCAGTCATAAAATATCTGTGTTTGAATAAGCAGACTTAGTGGGCTTAAAAGGAAGAAGCCCTATTGGATGGAATCAAAGTTATCTGTGCAATCAGCAACGCATTTCAAAAGTCATTTTGTGACTGAATCATAAAAAAAATCCTTGGGACATAAAATATTCTTTCATCAAAGACTGTAGTCATTGGTTCAATTTTTAAAATGGTTTGTGGTGCTAATTTTTGCCACAACATGAACTTGCAGTAAACTAGCGATTTTGTTATAATCGAACAGAGTTTTGATTGACATTTTATGAGCTGATCTACCTCTGTGGAGAGAAAACGTTTTAGCTGGCTGGCTATTTTTCAGCCTTGTTTCATACACTGGTGTAACATAGACCTTTGGAACCAACTGTTGTTGCAATGATGGATTACTTGTCCCAAACTCATCTTCCTACGCAAAGCCTAAAACGCCAGTTTCTGCTGCTGACCCTCAAATTTTCTTTGCCCCTACATGAATTGTTAGCAACCTCCAGTTACTTTCTGATTGGACTATTGCTATAGTAAGCTAGAGAGTGAGCACAGAAAATTCAAGGGTCTGCATCAAGGGATTAAACTGACAGTTAGGTTTGCTTAGGAAGATGGTCCCTAACTCTGCAATATTGTTTATTGAAATGTGCAACCAATCTAGCTGTGAATCAAAACGTCTTCAGTATATTTCCTGCGTGTTAGCAGTGTGCTTCCAGTCGTGTGTAAGTTTGAGATTCTTTTGTGTTGTTGCTGTATTTTTTCATATGGACGACCTTGTTTTGAACATGTTTTTATAAGAAAAAGTGCTGATAGTTTGGATATCTGTTATAGATCCTTCCTTTGATTCTGTTTTGTTTTTGATATGTAAAAGCTTGAAAATAGAGACTATTGCACTTATTTTTATGAAAGAATAATGTTTTTTTTGTTCCTGAAGAACTTCAAGCCAGAGAATGTTATTTCTCTTCTGTATTTGTTATTTCATTTTTCCTCCTTTCATATTAGTTATCAAAGAGCTGCCATATTTGCCCAGTGGTTTTTTTTCCAAAAAGTAGAGGGGTTGAAGTTTTAATTTTTGCTTCAAACTTAAGATCAAGTTATAAGTTCTTGTTATTCTGTTTAAGTTTTTGAAAGATCAAATATAGATTTATAAGAAAACTTTATAGAGACAGCTGATTAACATGTTGTTACTTTAATAGGTTTACATCATTAAAGTAATTGAATACACAAGGGAAAGAAGATGTTATGAAGAAATTAGGAGGGGACTATTTTCTAGTTGTACTTCTCTTCTTGATATCAATATTTTCCTTGGGAGTTGATTTTGTAAGTATACTATGTATTTGAATACAAACTAGACAGAAGGGATGAAATGTTTAAATTCAATTTATGAAGTAGTTCAGTTACATCACATTAATTTTAATGCCGCAAATAACAACGAACGTGCAATATGTCGTAAACAATCCAATTCTATGCAAATGATAATTATGGACAAAGTTGATTAGGATCAATTCAAATTAAACGAAGACCAAAATATCTTAAGAGAGATATTGACATGTGTTGCGAACACTTCTCTGTTATTTGTTAAGTTTGTTGTAGGCAGATTTTGATTTCGATAATAACGCATTTGGACAGTACTTTCCAACAAATTTTTCTATGATATTATTTGAGATCTGATATTACTCTATCACTTGAGTTTGCAGCATAAATATATGTCCATGTTTTCCAATATGTGAAAATGCCTAGTTCTAGAAATTCCTTTTTCTGTGAATATGCTAGGGATATATATAGTTGTATATTTGAATATTTGTAATAGAATTGTTCATATGATCATTCTAGAGGTTGTTGATATGAAGCCCCATTGTTTACATATTTTCTATTATGCTGCAGTTGTGGATGAAAAATGTTTGATTTAAGGAGTTGTTTCCCTTGCCTAAGGATGTTTGTTCAAGAGTTATCTCCCCTTACAAAATGGATTCTCCTTTCTACATTATCTCCCTTTCTGTAGTCTCTTAAATCAAACGTAAGATTCAATATATCATATATTGCAATTATTCAGTACAATTTGTACTTCTATTAAAAAGTGTATGTAATGAACATGTATGTTCTTGCCATGTTGATTTAATCTTTGATATCTACCAAAACCATATTACCATTTTATTTATCATATCAACTTATTGAAAACCATTTTCATATCTGTTGTTAGTGACTATCATGAATTATATCACTTTATTTATTTCATTTACACTTATCCTTTTGTATTGTTTACCAAACTATACACATATCATACCCCTATATTCCATATCCTATCATTGTGTTAGTACTTTAGTTCATGCAGATGCATATTAGTTAATGCAGCAACTCCACTTTGCTATTGGCTGATTGTCTATTTCTGTAGCTTTTGTTCTGTGCATAATCCACAAATGTATGTATGCATTGTATTAGGTTACTTTGGACAGTAAATTATCAGGTCTCATAATTTCTCCATTAGTTTGATGTCTCCAATAATTCGACCACCTAATTTTTTTCAGGAGTCACAAATTTAAATCACATGTAGAATTTCAACCAAAGTTTCAAGTGCCAAAGTTGATGCTTCTGTGATTCAACCATTGCTTGAAATTGTTAAATTTGCAAACGTGCATATTCTTAATTTTTCGACATTTCAACCATAGCGCTAAACTTGCGAAAAGTAAGAAATAGTTCAACCATAGAAATTTTCTGAAAATGTTTATAGAATCTTAGGGTTGAATTAATAGAGAAATTATGGTGACCTTTAACCTTAGCGCTGGTCACTATTGACAAGAAGACATCTTTTCTACTTTAAACCCTGGCTAATTTCTTACACTGATCTTTGTGTTGTTTTTCAAGACAAGTTGTGATTATGCTTTTGCATTGATAATGATTTTGTGATCAGATGATAAATGATTAAATGATAAAGATTATGGTTTATCTACCAAAGGTTTTCACCTGTCCAATGAATATGTAAGCTTATTTAGTACAACCAATATTTGTATCGTTAGACAAATGAGCTGTATTGTAGCCTATTGCTGCATAATGTTTGTTTGTTAAAAGCATGTTTAGCTCACCTAATGTTTAGATGGCAAAATGTTTAGCAACATGCTTAACTGACAGAAAAGGTTACGCACTGTTGATTTGAAGTGGTGGCTTTAGGGGGTGGTTTCAGTTTCATTATAATCTCTAGAAGTGTTGACCACTTAATGGGTGATCCCCCCCTCCCCCATTTCAATAAGTTAACTGTTTCTCTTTCGAATTCTTTGATCTGCCACTATGCTTACAGTGTGTTACTGTACATAATATTTACTTGAGAAGTACTGTTCAGTGAGAAAGGTTTAGCATACAGATTGTTTAGTCTTGCTATGGCTGTCCTATTGTCACCTATTGTATTTATTGACGTCAATGTGTTCCGTATCACTAGTCATCAGCTCGCCTATCAGCATCCTTAACTGCTGGAATATATCAATATCATTGAAACCAGTAGAAATTGTACCTCACTGCATTTCTGATCTGAGAAATGCTCTATGGGGTTCATGTCATAATCCTGCATAACCTCTGGGCATACTGGTTAAGTATATCAATCTCTTTAAAACCAGTAGAAACTAACACTTGTACCTCACTGCATTTCTGATTTGAATAATGCTCTATGGGGTTCATCTCGGAATCCTGCATAACCCCATGGCATATTGATGACATATATCAATCTCATTTAAACCTACTGACACTGTCACTCATTCCTCTATATGTTTCTGATCTTAATAATGCTTTATGGGATCTATGTCGGAATCATGCAAAGCCTGTGGGCATAATCGTAAAATATAACAATCTCATTGAAATCAGATAGAACATGTCAATTGTACATCACTGCATTTCTGACCTGAGTAATGTTCTATGGGGTTCATGTCAGGTCAGCTTCGCACGCAAGCAAATCAGCAGCCACTGACAAGACCACTGATTTAACTTCTATTGGGCATTATTCAGATCAGGAATTCATCAAGGTACGAGTGAAAGTTTCAGGTATATTTGAACAATATTTGTTATAAAAAAAAAAACTGGATGAAAAAGGGTGGTTTTGTGAGGAATTCGTACTTGATCAATCTAAGAATTACAAGTGCTGAAACCATACAGTGATAGAAGGCAAGATTTATGATCACAAATTTTGCTTTCTTTTTTTCGGATCATGCACTTTAAGTTGGATACATTTGATTTGATGAGAAAGACATGATTTACCTTTCTTTCTCTGCTACAAATATCAATATCAATCAAAAAATTAATCTCTGATGATTAATCAGTTTATAATTGATGACAATATTGTCATTTGGTGAGGAAATCAATTTCTCGATAGCCCCCTCCTTTGATCCAGAATTGTGTAGATTGTCCTCGAAGATTGTCATTATCATTATGTATAATTATGAAGATCATCATGGTTGACCTAACTGGTCGTATAGAATTCCAAGTTCACTATCTATGTTATGTTATGTATTTATCATTGATGGTATTGTATGGTGAGTCATAGTGAGTGTATGAACTCCAAACATAATGTAACTCTTGTACAATAACAGCATCAGAATTAAACAAGTTATAACCAATACACTTCGTTTCTATCTGTATTCATACTGATGCTTCTAGCCTTAGTTACAAGAAAAAGAAAAGTTGTTGAAATGTGAATAATAGAAGGATGATAACATTCATAAGTCCTCGAAGAGCAGTTTGGTTGAGAAGGATTTCGTAGCCAATGGACTATGATTAATGATCTTATAGGCACTATGAGATTTACGCACTGGAGCTTTGTCTTACGGACAAATATACGTCTCATAAGCTTGATACCTTCTCTCAGCTGCAGCAGAACAGATGTCCCGGACTCTTGGTAACCTTTAACAGCAATCTTATTAAAATATGATATATTTGCTACACTACGCTACGCATGTAATCTGCGTAACGTAGAGAAGCAATTAAGATATGATTTTAATGAGATTGCCTTTAACAGCATATCAGTTCTGCTCCAGACTGTTAGCAAGATTAAACCTGCATATGGCTGGACTCGGGGACCTTGGGAGCTGGGTTAACCAAATGCAATCATTGCATAGACTGAACTTTAATCTTGAGGGTCACAGTGATAGATCCATGTAATATGTCTTTCGGAGAAGTTTACAAAAAGAGCCTTTCAGGACGTGACTGGATCGCGCACCTGAAACTGATCAACTGTAGCGACACAATAGTTCGTGACGTCTGACCATTGCGAAACGTTTATGAAGAGAACGGTCATGGTGTTGTATGTGCTGAAATTGTCACTGAATTGAATCACTTTTATAGGTAAACTCGTAAAGGTGGTATGAATTTAGGCGTAGTGTCGGTCGTCCGTTCATTCGTACATCTATAACAATTCATTTGCCCATCTTTTCCGGGACCACTGATACTGGAGAGTTGAAATTTGAGTTCAGGTACTTGGACCAATGGTCAATTTAAATTGAACATAATTATTATGCTGATTCGGTCGCCCCAAGTGTGAGCCCACCATGGAGGACTCCCTTTAAAAATAATTTTCTTCCTGAAATGCAAAAGGCCCAGACACACAACAAAGCAATTGGCTGTTGTGACCTTAATGTTATTTTCACCTTAATTCTCGAAACTTTTTTTTATAGACTTAACTGCTAATGGATATAATAAATCATCCATTTACTAACAGGGTCACTGGGGGCAAACCTTTTGAAGTAATTTCAGTCTTCGCATATTGAAAAAGGCCAAAAAGCTACTTTTTTGCAGATGGTGATAATATGTATTACATTTCAGATATCCTAGAATAGCCATCTAGGTCGGCTCAGTCAATTCCTGCAAGTTTAGGACAGGTTATTGAAACTATCAAACTTCAAAATCTTGATTTAAATCTAGATTCAGGAACGAGCAACAAATAGGTTTTGAGCCTGATTTCGGATTGTAGGATGAAAGGGTTCAAGGAATGACAATGAACAGAATAATTAGACACATTTATTCTTAAAAATATGACAAAACCGACAATATTTAAAGGGAAATTTTACAAGAAATGAAGCATTGCGTATTGGACAAACCTTGATATTAAAAAAATGTAATTGATCATATCAATAACAAGTTTTCTTTTTAAGCAAAATATGAAAAAATGCATGATGAAGTAACTTCTTATGATGGCGAATGGAAAAGGCTTGCGCAGTTAAGATAAAAGAAAAGTTTAATGTATGAAATGATTGATATTAATGATCAATATTAGTTTTAAGATCGACATGAAAACAAAAACTAGTTTTTGCAATATCCGCTTTGAATAACACTAGAATACACTATTCTTTCCAGACATTCACAACATTATCAAACAAATGCGGAAGGTCGGCATTCCATGTGTCTTTAGTGCGTATTTGTAATGCGTACTGCCTAGTGTGCTTGAGTTAAAATAGTAAAAGTTTATTTCATTTTCGCGCAATGCGTACTGCGTGATGTATTAATCAACTTCTACCATTTTAGTATGAAATGTTTTATACGCATTGCGCACTACGCATTACGCAGTTCGAACACATGGAATGTCGGCCTTGTACATGGTTATTGAATAAATAATGCATGAACTAGCTTCAATCACGATGACAAAAACGGGAAGTCCTAGACGCATGTTAGTAACCACAAACAATCTAAAATGCACCTACTGTCATGCAAGCTAAACTTCAAAACTACAAACAATCAACAAGCGCTTAAAAGATTGACATTGCAGCAATTTGATGTAGAAGGAATCAAAGGCTTTCGAGACCCGATATGGATATGGTAGATACATGTGAATAAAGCATTATCTATACCGATCCATTAAAACTGCGAAACAGTTTGATGCTAATATCTTAACTTTGCAGTGTACAATGATTACCTCTTTTGAAAAAAAATCAACTTAAAATGTAAGTAATCTTAGATTAATCTAAACAAATTTAGATTAAAATGTTTTTTCATTAGATCAACAATAATAACAAAAAAAGGAATAAACTTGAATTTAATATAGTCATAGAGTCATTTAGACTATCCCTTAGATCCTTAAACTGATATTTCAAACAGACGTTAACATAATTCAAGCATTGCTATGGGACATTATTTTTTAAAGCAAGCGTAAAACACAAATATAAAGCTTATGAAAGTCGATTTCAACACTGATAGTTCGCCTTTAGTTCTTAGACAAGATCCAGCGCAGAATCAGCGTCGTATATGCGT
This sequence comes from Steromphala cineraria, assembly GCA_916613615.1. NCBI lineage: Eukaryota > Metazoa > Mollusca > Gastropoda > Trochida > Trochidae > Steromphala > Steromphala cineraria. Next base: position 14,378,544 of record OU744730.1, read on the forward strand.
ATACCTTGCCCAGAAGAAGCATTGACAAGAGTAAATTACAGACGTTCTCTGAGCTGGATATGTCTGTCTTTGGTCTATGAGTTGCCCTCTGGTGACCTCCACCTTCACATTGGGTTGACTTTCACCTTGAAGACCTTAGTTAGTACCATAGTTCGCCAAGGTGAATAAAACTTAGCTTGGTTGCGTTCTCCCTTCTGTTTCCACTCGTTACGTCACGCGTACGGCTAGCTGAGTAAAACTAAGCTTGATTAGCTAGCGGTAATCGTGACGTCAGGAAAACTAGACTAGATTTCCTCCATTGTGGAACAACTGATTCATAGCCCGGCTTTCGCGGGACTGTAGACCTTAGCTCGAGTACGGCGGGGTCGTCTTGGTTCATCTGTTACCGTCGGCTTCTGCCAGAAACCCCATGATCCTCCGAATGTCGAAGGCTTTTCATCTTCTTCCGGTTCTGCTGGTTTCACTTCCGGTTTGTTTTCTTTCACACGGGCGCGTTGATATCCCTTATCGTTAGGACCCTGCAGTCATGAAACATGTGTACTTCTGATGATATCTTTTGAAGTTGTTGAAGTTCTTGTCCCGAAAACATGTACTCGTCAAAATATGTTATATAAAATATAAGTCATGCATTTCCAATGTAAGCTAAAAACAATTTCATAACACAGCAACCATGATTTGGATTCATTGAATACGCCACTTGCTAATATGTTATTGGCCGTTCAAGGCCTTAAAGGGGCAGTAGCACGTTTTTGGGTAATTTTATATTTTAAATATTTCACTTGTAATTTTAAGTAAATGTTAAATGTATTATATTGACAGTGTCAACAATCTCATCACACAAGCCGATCACCCATAGTAAGAGGACAAAGTATGAGGATTCACATAAAATCCATTGGCGGCCATTTTTGTGTGAACACCTTTAATTCATTTTTGTAAGAAAAAAGAATTGCATGGCTGAACTTTAAGTTATATGTTCAAATTATAACTGCTTCTTTTAGTTTAAATACATTGTCTTTCAATTGGAACCATTTATTTTCATTTTCCTGACATCACCTTATATTCCCCATAAAAACGTGCTACTGCCCCTTTAACTGTTTTCATGAAATAATTTTAATTGTAATCTATCGAGAGAAAAACGAAACAGCTCTAATGTTACAGAGGTATCTCAAAATTCAATGAAGCACACGGAAATTACCTTCTTCTCCGAGTCCGAGTTGAAAGGTTCCCCCCTCTCCCGTCTCGAGGATGCGTGATGTTGGCCCTCCTTGTTGTACCTTGAAGCAAGAGTAGGTAAACAACTCTCAGAACCTCATCACCCTTGCAGGTGCAGTATATATGATATTTACTTTCCTCAACGTAAGTACACAAGGCTTTCCTTTACTTATACCTGTATTAAGTCAAACATCTCCGGTAAAAGCTAGCTTACCATGCAGCTCCGGATTTAGTTTTGAAACAAATAAGAACCCGAAGCTTGAAGTTATATCTGTTATAAGTACACAAGACCACAAAAAAGTTCATGACTTTACACGTGTACCGTAAGGTTCAAATTCTCACTACAAAGGTCTCCATTGCCTACCTATTGATAGTAAGTCTAAAGACACAAAAACACAAAGTCAATTCGTCCACAATTTCCGCAAATAGTCTGAGCACAAGTTCACTCTTACCCTCGTACTAGCGGCACACACTTGTCTCTGGGTAACTCTGCGTAGTCGATTCTGCTGAACAAGCTGTCTATCGGCTGGGGCAGTGCGTAGTTTGCTTTCATGTCCATAACGACACTCAGCGGGATCACCTTGCCTGGTGGGACGGGCAGATTGAACATGAAGGAGGTGACAGCTACTATATCTTGGATTTAATATTATGACAACATTACTTTTCAGAGCAGGTTATACAGGAAGAAGATCTAAGATAAACAAAGAAGAAGATGAGAAGATGGTGACGATTTTGAGGAGGAAGAAAAGATGATGACGATTTTGAGGAGGAATAACAAATCGAGTGAGGAGATAAGACTCATATAAGCAGACTGAGAACAAGACTCGATGAAGACTAAAACAAAGCAAAGGAACATTCAGGAAGCTCAGAAGCAAACACAGGATCAAGTATCAGACTTTGAAGAAGAAGCAGACTCTAAAGCTGAGCAGATTCAGAGGAATAATCCGACTCAGGACTCTCAAGATGAAGGCTTTGAATGAAGACCTCCACAACTTAAGTGACTGTACAGAGTAGCTGACAGGTTAAGAGGAACATTTAACATGGACTCTCAAGAAGCAGACACTCTGGGAAGGAAGAGTTTGTGATACAGAATGAATTTTAAAAGAAAAACCGATGAAAAAGACGAATAGGAGGATTCGAAGATGATGAGGGCTCAGAGGAGGAGGACATTAGAAGAGGCTCGGGAGATCATGCTCAATGGAAGACATTAGATGGAGCTCGGGAGATCATGCTCAATGGAAGACATTAGATGGAGCTCGGGAGATCATGCTCAATGGAAGACATTAGATGGAGCTCGGGAGATCATGCTCAATGGAAGACATTAGATGGAGCTCGGGAGATCATGCTCAATGGAAGAAGGCCCAGAAGGAGATTTGATTAATACTCAACCTGAGCAGATTTTGAGGAACAGTCAGAAAGTTCGGAAACAACTTGACAAGATAAGGGCTCAGACAAATCGGATTCAGAGAAACATCCAGTGAGTTCGGAAGCAAACCACGAAGCAGAAGTCACAATAAACTAAAGAGATTCAAGGGAAGATAAAGAAACACAGAAAGGCAGAAACATGAAGTTTCAGAAGAAGAAAACTGAAACTAAGCTGATTCAAAGAAACAAAACAAAAGACGAAACAATTACATGTTACAGAAGATAATTTCACGGCTCAAAACAAAGAAAGAGAAGAACTCCAAACCTTCATGCAGTGCTCATTCTCTGAACTCTGCTTCAGTTTGACATCTTCCGGCTGTATGACAGACTCAAACATACAAGATGAAGGAAGTTTAAAAAGACTAAAACACGGAGAGAGAACAGCTCCCCACCTTCAGTGCCCATTCCCTGAACTCTACTTCAGTTTGACATCTTCCGGCTGTATGACAGACTCAAACATACAAGATGAAGGAAGTTTAAAAAGACTAAAACACGGAGAGAGAACAGCTCCCCACCTTCAGTGCCCATTCTCTGAACTCTACTTCAGTTTGACATCTTCCGGCTGTATGACAGACTCAAACATACAAGATGAAGAAAGTTGCAATAGACTAAAACATGGAAAGAGAACAGCTCCCCACCTTCAGTGCCCATTCCCTGAACTCTACTTCAGTTTGACATCTTCCGGCTGTATGACAGACTCAAACATACAAGATGAAGAAAGTTGCAATAGACTAAAACATGGAAAGAGAACAGCTCCCCACCTTCAGTGCCCATTCCCTGAACTCTACTTCAGTTTGACATCTTCCGGCTGTATGACAGACTCAAACATACAAGATGAAGAAAGTTGCAATAGACTAAAACATGGAAAGAGAACAGCTCCCCACCTTCAGTGCCCATTCCCTGAACTCTACTTCAGTTTGACATCTTCCGGCTGTATGACAGACTCAAACATACAAGATGAAGGAAGTTTAAATGGACTAAAACATGGAAAGAGAACAGCTCCCCACCTTCAGTGCCCATTCTCTGAACTCTACTTCAGTTTGACATCTTCCGGCTGTATGACAGACTCAAACATACAAGATGAAGAAAGTTGCAATAGACTAAAACATGGAAAGAGAACAGCTCCCCACCTTCAGTGCCCGTCCGCTTGGCACCCCTCTTCATCAGCTCGACATCCTCCGGCTGTATGACTGTTGCCACCTTGTAGAAGCGGTTGAAGTGATTCATCTTCTTCCGGCGAGCCGAGGCGAACACGTTCGTCTGGTCCAGGATGTAGTTCCGCTTCTTCTTCCCAGCTGGGATAGATGTGTAGCATATAACATTTCATATAACATTTCGTAGAGAGATTTACAGTTGTATATATTCAGCGATTTCCTCTAAGCGGGAAAATATAAGATATTTGCTGAGGGGTGATTTTTCATGTCAATAGATTTGATAGGTATAAGGGCCTGTGATAGTCATCGATACGGTATTCTGAGTTGTCTTCCTTCCAATTTGGAAATGCTTTAAGTTTTTTAATCAAGTCCTTTTGAAAAGTTGACAGAATGATGTTACTTGAAGAGTGTAAAAAGCAAAATCGTAAACTCAAGAGAAAAAACAAATTCATTTCTGAGGCAAGGAACTGAACGTTTCTTTAGCACTTACAAATCTGAAGGAGTTCGTTGATGCATTTGGTGGCTTTGTCAATGAGGATCTCGTAGCGCTCGGCGAAGTTACCCCGCCTGGGGATGTCCTTCACCTTCATACGCTCCATCAGCTGGTCGGTCCCCAGGATGTTGTAGCGCTTCTCCGGGTGGCTCTTATCCAGGTTCAGGGCCCACGTTGTTTTACCCGAGCCCGGTAATCCGATTAGCATCATTACCTTAAAGGGGCAGTAGCACGATTTTTGATAATTTTATATTTCCAATTTTTCACCGATAATTGTATGTTAATGCTAAATGTATTATCTTGCTAGTGTCAAAAATCTCATTACACAAGCCAATTTTCCATAGTCAGAGAACAAAGTATGAACATTAATCTAAAATCCATTGGCGGCCATTTTGTGTGAACACCTTTAATTCATTTTTTGTAAGCAACAGGACTCGCATGGCTAAACTTTACATTATATATCTGAATTATTACAGCTCCATTTAGTTTATGTACATTTTCTTTCATTTGAAACCATTAATTTTCATTTCCCCTACATCACCTTATATTCCCCCTAAAAACGTGCTACTGCCCCTTTAAGGACAAATATTAAACACGTGTTGACTTTTAACCAGTAAAAAACTGTAACATGTACGTGTTGGAGTCTGATTTCTGGCTGATAGGATTGAAAGGTGCAACACATAAAAGGTTAACGCTTCTCGTTTGTAATCTAACATTGTCAATGTAGATACCACAAAGATTCAAACAGGATCCCTTAAGGTCCCTTAAGAAGTTATTATATAAACAACAACTTTTTCTATACAGTGTGGGTCCCATTGACGTAATTGTTAGCATATGGCATATCAGCCGAAGGTAAAGTTCCTTTTGTCTACAAGTGTCACGAAGTAAAAGTTCTTTTTGTCTACAAGTGTCACATACGTTAAAGATTTAGGCTTTTCGCAATCAGAAAAGTTGGCATTATCACAGAGCTTAATAATCAAGGTGGAGACACCAACAGTAGCTGTTGTAGATACTTCACTATATAAGGACAATAAGTTGTTTCTCTGTTAAATGCAGTACACGTGGTAACCCGTTCAATCTGCCTACCTCACAATCTGAGAACTTTGCCGGAGCCAGCATCCCCCTAACCTTGTCAAACCGCGTGTCGATGAAGGGGAAATCAGATGGAGGGGGGAACTTGGCCTCTCGGTTGCCGAAGTTAATTCTAAATCTGAAGAAAGAAAATTGTCAGTTTCAACTGAATGATTTTGACGATCATCTTGCTGCATAAAGTAAAGGATGGGTTGTTATTTAACATGATTACTTTGATGAGCTTCTCCAGCATTCATTAAATTAAATATCTTATCATTTACGTTTTGTGTATGACCTTTAGGTAATTTTGATCCACATCATTAAGGTACGGTTTATAACTTTGTACACAATCATGTAGTTCTTAATAATGACTTATATGCACAATTTGATCATATAACTATAGCAAATGCCTAGTATACGAATCTGGTCCACATGAAGTGTTAGGAAATTACAAAATTTCATTCACACGTCAAAGAAGTGAAGTGATTTGGAACATTAAATCCAGACAATATCAACGACGCACCTGCAGTTTTTGGAGAGCACGTGTGGGAAGAGCGCCTTGTGACGTTGCCCCACGGGGTACTTCTCCTCCTTGATGGCCACGCCCATCGCCTGTCCGTTCTTCGTGAAGGTGATCGTCATGGACCGCTTCTCTAGCTCGACCGTGGCGCCGATGACGTCACCGACCCCGAAACTCTCTCCGTAGGGGGAGAACTTGTTGTTATTAGAGAACATCCCCGTCCCTCCGTATCCGTACGACCACCTATCTACCCCTGGGAGAGGAGAGGAGGGTTGCTATTCTTATTAGGGTCAACAGAGCAACAGGAATTGGTTCGCCACCTTGAATACAGACCCTTAATTACCTTAATCCTAATCTAACCCTTATCCATTCCCTTACTCCTAACCTTAACCTAACCCTAATCCTAACCTAAATCTTATTCTTACCCTAACCCATAACCAAACCTTAACATACGAAAATGGGTGGCGAACCAAATCTGTAGTTGTACCGGCTAAGTTAGTTCGTCATAGGCCCAATAAAGGGTTGCGCACATGTATGAAAATACTTGCATATGGAGAACTGGTTGTTTCTTTTCTGTTCTACGCTCAACAATTCTAACAGATTAACAAATAAGTTCGAAGAGAATAATATTGTTGTTTTAAATTGATGTGTTATAATAAAGTAGACGATTTTATGGATATCCAACTTCTTTCAGTATAGATCCTTATACAGTTTCAAGGATCTATACCGTAACTTCGCTATTCTGTGAATAAAGAAGTTGGATATGCATTTAATCCTTGGCAAGGAAGGGTGAAAGTATCGGTATGGTTTAATTGAGATTGGGGGAAAATACATTTCTGCTTCCACCGCTTGGTGATTTCGCCGACATAAATTCAGAGTTTGATATATGCATTATAGTTCAAACACAAGTTACCGAGCTGTAGCGGCGACGAGTCGATGGACCAGCCGACTCTGACGACATAGGGGTCCTCCTCAGGGACCTCGCCGAAATCCACGGACAGATGCTCCATCACCTCCACCTCGAAATAGGCTCGTCCACTGCACACCCCGTGGGTTGCGCGCGCACCCGCCCACATAAGACAGAACCCGGTCGGTTTGGTGAGGGGCTGGGCTGCGAAACTAAAATCAGTTCTCTGTTTATTCCCAAATTGGTGTTCATCTTGATATACACGTATATTGATAAATCACATTTGAGGTTACAGTTTTTGCATTCTCTCTGAAATGCTGAAACATTGCCACATATCCAATTTTGTCACAAGCCTTTAACTAAATACTCATCAAACAGACCTTACCCGGCAATTCTTCATCCATCTGTATCGTTAACTCTTAACCAAATACTCACCTAACTATATTATCTGTCCTTAATCATTTCTTCATCCATCTTTATTATAAATCCTTACCTAATACTCACCTTACTATATTATCAGCCCTTAACCAAATCTTTATCATGAACTTTTGTCCAAATACTCATCCATCTTTTTCATTAGCCCTTAACCAAACACTCACCAATCTTCATTACAAGGACTAAACTAGATACCAACCTATATTAATGATAACCCACAAGAAGATACCTTCATATTTTCTATAAACCTTAAACCACACACTCATCCATTTTGATGGTAAATTCTTGATTACAAACTCACCCATCTTTATCATATCACAAATCACCAATCCGTATCCTAAATCCCTTATCACAGATAATCAATCCTTATCACAAATCCTTAATCACAACCAAAGTCACCCATATATAATAATATCTTAATCACAAACTCACCAATCTTTACCACAAGTCTTTAATCATAAACTCACCAATCTTTATCATAAACCCTTAATCACAAACTCAACCATCTTTGTCACAAGTCCTTAATCATAAATTAACACCAATCTTTATCATAAACCCTTTATCACAAACTCACCCACATTTATCACAAGCCCTTTATCACAAACTCACCCATCTTTATCACAAACCTTTAATCATAAACTCACCCATCTTTATCTTAAACCCTCAATCTATAACCTAACCATCTTTATCATAAACCCTTAATCACAAACTCACCCATCTTTATCATAAACACTAAATCACAAACTCAACAATGAGTATCGCAAGTCCTTAATCACAATCTCACCCATCTTAATCATATATCACAAACTCACCCGTCTTAATCACTAATCCTTAATCCCAAATTCGCCCATCTTGATGACAAACTCACCCATCTTTATAACAAACTCCTCAATCTTTAGCACAAACTCACCCATCTTTATAACAAACTCCTCAATCTTTAGCACAAACTCACCCATCTTTATAACAAACTCCTCAATCTTTAGCACAAACTCACCCATCTTTATAACAAACTCCTCAATCTTTATCACAAACTCACCCATCTTTATAACAAACTCCTCAATCTTTAGCACAAACTCACCCATCTTTATAACAAACTCCTCAATCTTTAGCACAAACTCACCCATCTTTATAACAAACTCCTCAATCTTTAGCACAAACTCACCCATCTTTATAACAAACTCCTCAATCTTTAGCACAAACTCACCCATCTTTATAACAAACTCCTCAATCTTTAGCACAAACTCACCCATCTTTATAACAAACTCCTCAATCTTTATCACAAACTCACCCATCTTTATAACAAACTCCTCAATCTTTAGCACAAACTCACCCATCTTTATCCCAAACTCACCCATCTTTATCATAAACCCTTAATCACAAACCAAACTCACCCATCTTCATCACAAACTCACCCATCTTTATCGATGACGAGATGAAGGTCCGAGTTAAAGTCGTCTAACGTCGTCATCTCGAGAGTGTTGGTTTACTTTATCACTGACCAGCTCCCGACGCCAGTGAAGTGTTATTTGGAGTGTCCCTCCTTCATCGTATAACCGCATCTGCCGTTAGTGTTATAAAGTTATTGTTTGTTATAACAGTCGAGCTCTTAGGGACCGGACAGAGGCATGTTTTAAAAAAAAAAAATCAAATTTGCCAAATACACAGTAGTTTTTGCTTGCTTTGCCGTATCTGCGAAGAGCACAGTCAGACCGTTGTGGTATCGCTAGTTACAAGATACATAGAGATTATTAGCCGAGTGTGTTTCCGTATCATTAATATCATATAATAGGAATAAAATTTGTATTATGCGAGCCTTTGGCGAGCATAATACATATATTTTTATTCCTATTATATGATATTAATGATACGGAAACACACGAGGTTAATAATTTCTTTATCATATAATGAAATTTTGAAAGAAAAGGGTTTAAACGAAAATATGATTCCTTCTAAAAATATGTTTGACCTAGATTTCGCGGAGTAATTTGTTTCACAGTACACCAAGGTGAAGGTCATATTGTCGGCGATATACAGTTGTGAACAGTCTAGAAATATTCCTTCATGAAATGATCTTTGCATAGTGATAGAAACGCCTCCTACAATCTATCAACATATTAAGTGAAGTTAGTATATATGGTTTATGCACAAGCAAACATTTGTTTCTTCTATACAACACAAAATTGGTACAAACCACTTGTCAACGTCGCTACAACAGGGGAAGTAACTCTAACTACTCTTTGAAAAGCTGCATTGTCATTGCAGTGTCGCCAGTTCAGTGACGGTATCCTTAGACTAAACGCCGATTATTTCGAAGGTGGGATTGTTAATTGTGTGTTACTACGCTACTAGATAATGTGTACTATCACTAGAATATGATTTGTTTTGCTGTTAAGTTGAAAACTGACACGGTCAAACCGGTCTAGGCCTCCCTATGTTACTCACGAAAATATCCAAGCACATATTTTGTTCGATAGCCGGTATATTGTAAGCTGCATATCGTTATTATTTTGGTGTAAACGCACGATGAAAACAAATTGAAACGCTTCTATTACCAAGCTATTTCTAAAATACGAATGCGTGATAAGTTTACCCTGACGGATTTTGTACGATATTTTATTCGATAGAAACACAAAACCTGAAAACTCCCGACGACGTTATCAATGGTTAGTGACTGTTTTAGGACTCGCATGACATGCATGGAGTTTTGAGAAAATAGTTCGTGTTTTGACCTAATTTGCATCTTTATCAGATTTTGAGGCAATCGGATACCAAGTTTATCAGATAGTTTTATTGCATCGATAACACCCTCCATTATATGATAAAACTTATTAGAAGATCAAAAAGTAAAATAAATTGCCATATTGCTTTGTGCCCTCATGGTAATAACAGTAAGTTAGAAAATGAATATCATATTTTATAAGAATGTCCATTTATAATGATATACGAACTAAATATTTACCATGTTATTATTACACCAATCCAAATTTATAAGCCTATTGAAGTAAAAAATCAGTATTATTATAAGCTGTGTATGTGCCTGTATGTGCGAATACAGTGTAGAAAATGTCAGGCGCTCCATTAAATTGTGTACAATATGTCTTGTTCTGTTGACCTCATGGCAATTCATACAATAAAATCTGTTTTGCCTTAAGTATTATCGCGTGAGTGTCCATTACCTTACCCTGATCTGTAGTCGAACAATAAGGACAAGCTGATTTCGGCCATTTTTGTATGATCAGCGTTAGTCATTTGAGTTTGGGAAAGAGATTGGAATAATAAACAACAATGTGCACTAATCGTTACACTTCCAATATTAATATTTTTCCAAAAAAATATCAGCTTACAAAGTATTCTAAGCGGCGACGAATCTTTGTCAAAGAATGAATACGAAACTTTAATAAAATCAGTCTATCATTACATAAATGATACCAATCATTTTTCAATATCAATACGGTACCAAAATGCAAATTCTAGTTAATTTTATAATGTTATTACAAGCTTAGTTACATGTCCTTGTATTTCCCATAAATGTAGTCACATAATTGTTCTGTAAGTGTATTTCAGGAGAAGCATTTATATAGGCTACCATTGCCTGTTTGCTGATCCTATTTCCTTTCAATTTGTATATGTCACATTTCATTTTTGTGAATAACTGTCTTGTTGTTGAAATAAAATACTGTTTAAATCAATATTAATATCGTAATCCATATTTGATTTGAACAACTATAACGCCTCGGAGTGTCCCCTATTGTCTTATTCATATCAATCGGTTATGGTTCTTTACACGAAATATTTGCGTAGCAAGAGAAATCAAACAATATGAGTGTTTGTTTTAAAGGGGCAGTAGCACTTTTTTTGATAATTCTCTATTTGAAAATTTTCACTGATAATTGTAAGTTTATGTTAAATGTATCATTTTGACGGTGTCAAAAATCTCATGACACAAGCCAATCATCCATAGTCAGATGACAAAGTATGAAGATTTACACAAAATCCATTGGCGGCCATTTTGTGTGAACACCTTTAATTCATTTTGTGTAAGAAAAAGGAATCGCATGGCTAAACTTTACGTTATATATATGAATTATTACTGCTCCATTTAGTTTAGATACATTGTCTTTCAATTGGAACCGTTAATTTTAATTTTCCTGACATCACCTCATAATTTCCCTAAAAACGTGCTACTGCCCCTTTAGGTACGAAGATAAAGAACTAAATCAAGCACCCGACGATTTTAACAGCAAAATTGATCAAGAAATAAAAAAGTGGGTCAAAATCCATGTTACCTTATAATAAAAATGAAAATCAATATTTCTTGTAAAGTGTATTTGTTTTTGAAAAACACCTCAATGTCATCAGCGTAAACATCTAGCCCCATTCAACTAATTTAAAAAACTGACCTCACTTTGATAAAGACAGCAACTGTTATAATATCACATTGTTTACTTCCACCATTTTTCGCACATGGTATAATTTAGTATACTTCCGGGTATACACATCTGTCTGGACAGCGCGTATATCGCGAGTTGAAATACGCACTTTATCAATGTGTGTTAGTTAGATTACATGGCAATATGCATACATGTGTATGTTTCATCGCAATTACAACAATTAAAGCTGTTCTGATTGCTAAAGCTTAATGCAAATTATTAGTCCGGCATGTCGAAACACGCTTGACTGACAGGACAGTACACCGTATTGACACATTAACACATTAACACATTGACCAATGACACCGACGTATTTTATGATTCTACAGTCAGGAAGACATGACGTTGAGTGTCGGACAGTGAATCAAGCATCCTTAGAAAACTGTACTAGTATATTGTATTAGATACCCTGAAATATACGGGTAGAAACGTGAATTGAACCTACCCGATAGTGTGACAGCTCTGGCTTGTTATGACAACCGTTGTCAAGCTATTGACTCGATACTTATTGTACGTGAATTGCCGTGTGGTGGTGTAATGAGTGTCATTTTAAAGATAGAACGCTTCGTTGTTTTGGCTGCACTGTAATTTGTTGTCGATACGGTTTGGTATACAAGGAGAATTTCTTTAAGCTCAAGAGGAAGACATTTATATTTTTAAACTGTCATTTATTTTTGAAAATAAACATATTTTGTCCTTTCTGTAACTCAGCTATTCAAATTGAAAAAGATTTTTTGGGGGTACAAAATTCCTGAATTGTTTATGTTAAAACAACGTGCTTTTGTTTTTTATATCCTATATGTCTTCTCAAAACGAAAATGATATTATTAACGCTAGTGAGTTCAGAAATAAAGTGTTTAACTTGGAAAACACTCTTTAGAAATGAAAGTAGTTTTAAGTGCTTTGATAATTATTTCATTTTGTTATCAACAATTTAATATGTATATTATTTATATCACGTTCATTTTTTTAAACTGAACTTTTGTATTTTTGGCTAAAATACAATAAACTCGACACGACTCTTTCAGCACGTGTGTCATATCTTTCAATTCCGGGTCAACAATATCGTTACTTCAAACCGATCTGATGATAATCATGAAAATTGATATATCCAAGGTTGGCTCGTACAAAGGTTCACTGTGTCTTGTTTCAGGCCTTCGAGTCCAGCGAGCCATCATTTTGAACGTATTTAATATGCAATCGATATCGGTAAACAAATGTTTACTTAGCACCGATATTTATACAGGTTTCAATGTTGAACTGTTATTGATCTGGCCCGGAATATGAATAAACTATGCTACATGTAGACTGACACATTTTCTTTGCAAATGTGGTAACAGGTTCATGAAAATTTCGGTTTTGTTAACTATAAGGATGCAGCTTTGAAGATTCGAATGTAACTATATGCTTTGAAGTTAAGGTTTCAGTACTATTTTACTGCAGACTTGTTTTAATATCATCGCACGGTATGTTTATAGTTGACAAATATTGTCACATGCTGCAAGCTTATCAAGATAATATATCACTCGCTGATAACGTGTCTAACAGGATACAGGGATACACGGTGTGAGGTAAGCGATTTTTAGTGATGTCGTGAAGATAAATGTATATTTTTGGACAATTTAAAACTTAATAAACCGTTATTTTCTTATTGGTCGTATCAAAAAGAATGCATCTAGCCAAAACATCTCAATATACTTTCTTTTCACCATGTGTCAATTATATGGAAATTAATAGGTTAAACTTGAATCCGAAAACGTAACCCTATAACCGCAGTCGCTTGAAAGACAAAGTTTGAACCTCTGGCGTATTCGTGTCCGCGTAGCTCCATCATACCCTGGTATCTATACACGTATGGCTCCTTGTTAATCAGCCAATGAAATAACTCGCTTCCAGAGAAACCTGCAGCTACCCGAACACTAGGATGCATATATATATTTTGCTTCCGGCTCCTCGAATGACCACTTTCACCGGTTACGTGTTATATATAGTCACGACCAACCAATTTTCAGCGATTCAATAAATTTGCCTTGCCAGATGATATCAGGAAAAAAAAAGTTTATGTGAAGCATTGAATTAAGTATCACTTAGTAGCACAGAGGTTCGAATCTTGGAGTGGACCCTATTATAAAGAATAAAATTCCCTAAACCTGGACTTTTGAACTTATATATATCACGTGTATATGTTGAGATAAACCTTCCTTTTAAATTTGAACGAATTGGTAGGAAGTGTTTTCTATATAATAGATCGATAATTACGATAGAATCTTATTTTTTGAGCGATTTGGTTCAAATTTGAAATGTAGGTTTATTTAAACAAATAAGAAATTAAATATGAGAAAAAAGGTCCAAGTTGGGTGTAATGGCCAAAATACATCCTCTCATTATTTTCTATCTTTTTAGGTTATTTATTTTGTAAGGAATCCTATTTCATTTTATTTCTTTCCAAATCCCATTTCATTTCTTTTTTGGCTTGGTCCTTTAAAGGGGCAGTAGCACGTTTTTTGATAATTTTATATTTCAAATATGTCACTGATAATTGTAAGTTAATGCTAAATGTACTATTTTGACAGTGTCAAAAATCTCATTACACAAGCCAATCATCCATAGTCAGAGGACAAAGTAGGAAGATTTACCTGAAATCCATTGGCGGCCATTTTTGTGTGAACACCTTTTATTCATTTTGTGTAAGAAAAAGGAATCGCATGGCTGAACTTTACGTTATATATTTGAATTATTACTGCTCCATTTAGTTTAAATACATTGTCTTTCGATTGGAACCATTAATTTTCATTTTCCTTACATCAACTTATATTCCCTCTAAAACGTGCTACTGCCCCTTAAAAGGTCTTTTCAAGGGAGATAACTCTATTATTCTTTCATCATAGAGCATACAGCCATGTGGCCAGATTTAAGGGTCTAAACATCTTCACAACGTCACGGGCGAAACGAAAAAGTTTCTAAACTTTCCCAATCCTCCGAGGAGTTGCTCGATACGTTTTTACCTTGCCGTGGGAAGATGGGGTCTAAAATAATGGTTAGCAAAGTTATCTTAATATTTCTAAAACACTTTTATTTGTATTTAAACCTAAATTAGTCGTCAATAGTAGTATGTGGGACTATAGAAACTCGTCAATATCCAAGAAAAAATCGTCAATATCTATAATAAAACGTCAATATTTGGTTGTTACTCGTCAATAGTCAATTACCTAACAACCGTCAGAACCACGCGCACCTTGAGTTGCACGTGCAGATTACACCTCAACTGAAATACGTGCTGCACGTGCCACGAGTTGCCTGCAGTTTAATAGGTACACCCTTGGGGAGAACGTGTTTTCAGAGGAAAGTAAAATGAAGATTTCTGTTTCAATATCATGAGTTTTCCAATAGCAGATTTTCTGTTAAATTTTAACTAAACTTTTTCCGTTTCAACATGTTTTATATCAGAATTAAACCATAGTCATCGATGTATTCTTAGACTAGTAACACGGGTATAAATGAAGCAATGATGGACAGAAAACTTTTGATTTAGCGCACATAATATTATTATGGGCAACCTCAAATAAAATGATAAAAGCGTTTTGATACATACAAATAGCTAAGTTATACAGATTGTCTTACATCGGCTATATTTTTAATTTTAACTCACGGAAATAGAAATGAAATGATATTTGGCGTTTATTTATTACTGGATTGAAAATGTAATTCTTACTTATGTTGAAACAACTAAGATTGTTCTCAAGTGATGAAATAGGACTGTTTCATAAAGAGTTTTATAGCTTTTAAAATGACACTTGTTAAGTATTAAGCACAAGAGCAATACAACCATAAAAGTCTTAAAAAGGGAAAACACCTCAGAAACCTCAATAATTCACATAAAATATACTATATTGAGTATTTCAATCGCTCAACACTGCCTCTCAAATCTTTCTTCGGGTCCTTTTCCCCGACAACCTTCCGGTTTACGGAGTGAATAGCATAAAGAAATACAAAAAGGGAATTAAGTCTAAAAAACATGATGAAATACATTAACATACATATTCTTAACATGGTACAGAGTTGAAATTTTAATGCTAAATAGTCATTTTGTTCAGTAAGGTGTTTTTGAAAGATTGACAGGAGAGTAAATCGCCTTTTATGACACCTTGTAAATTTTTTAGATATAATGTTAATTAGCTGTTAATATCAATACTGTCATGCAAACTGAACACTATTTATTTATTATCTGTTCCCTAATAGTTATATCTGGTGACATTAAAACACACAATGATTTTTAACAATAACGTTTGTTATTCAGTCCATAAATTTAGCTCCTGTTACAAAATGCTGTTTCTGACGAGTTCGCTTGTTGAATTTTATGTCAATTTCAGTTTCTGTGGCAACGCACGTGCATCCCGTGCATATTGCTTTGATTGGTTGCATTGACATGGACTAAATCATGTCTCTAAATGTGTGGCAAATATGCTATTTTGTGGATAATCTTTATATATGTTATGCATCATTAGGCCTTTTTGTGAACAAAATTTGTTATTTCAACACATGTAGCCGTTTAACTTATTCGTTGAATAACATAAAAATGCACGCAAAAAATAATTTTTTCTATATCCATGATTATCTTTCGTAACGATTTAATGTATCATCATCATCATCATATAAGAAATATATAAGAAAATTGTCAATTGCACGTCTACTTTATAGAATAGCATGTAGAGTCTTCTATTTAATAGATTCTGTTAGTAGTGAATAGTAGTAAAACAACAAAATTACATTAGTAAAATAAACCAACATCAACTTACAAATGTCACATTTATCGCATAACATGATTTTTCTTGGGGGGCATTTTCAGTCACGGTGTTGTTCATTGAGCGTACATGTAGCTGTTGAAAATGACATTAAGCTCACGTGATTGCTTTTTATAAGTCGTCATTAGGTAAAAACTCGTCAATAGTAAACAGGGACGTGTGTTGCGAGGTTCACGTGCAAGTTGTGCGTTGACTCAAACCGGTTTCGAATTTAGGTTTAAGTAGAATAGACTCCTCAAAAATCGTCATTAGTTGTGCACGAGGTTTAGTCTGAGGGCGTTAGCCCGAAGACTAAACCTCGTGCACAACTAATGACGAGTTTGAGGAGTCTATTCTTTACCTAATATACTTTAAAGTAATTTGTTTATATAGTAGGTCAATATTAGTATGTTAATGTCTAAATTATTTTTTGACTTTCCAATTAACTAACATGTGCTTTTCATTTTGACTTGGGTTAACCCTTGCCCTGCCAAATTATTTTGATGCAAGTTTTCTAAATGTTTTATTTCATTGAGGTTGTATTTATATTTTCACATTTATGTTTTGCTAGAAATTAAGTATTATTTTGGTTTGTTATTTTTTGTAACTTTGTTAGAACAATTGACTTACACAAGGTTTGTTAATGTTTTAGTCAATCTGTACTCCTAAGCAAGAAGAAATAAGAAATAAGAACTGAATAATAAGAAATAAGAATTAAAGAAATAAGAAACAAGACTTAAAGAATAAGAAAGGAAGAACTTAGGCAAGAATTTAAGTTTAAGAAATGAAAATATTTTATAGAAATAGAAGATGTTACACAAGAAGTAAAGATATTACCAGAGAATTGAAGATGTATAGCAAATAAGAATAAGAGAACTCAAGACAATGAACATGTATTATTGAATGAAAGAAAACAAGTCAAGAAAGAATAAAAGCAGTTTAATCAAATACTGAAGTTGTCAATGTTAGTGGAAGAACATTTAAAGCAAGTATAAAGTAAAGATAAGGAAGTTATATTGGGGCAATTTTGTTTAAAGGGTTTGCACTCCGAGATTCGCACCTCTGTGGGCGGTAGCATGTTTTTATAGGTGGTTAGAGTGATCTCCCAAAAAGAAAACATATGTTTCCAATTGAAAGACAATGACAATGAACAGGTGTACCAGTTGTAAACCGTGCGTACCTTGCTCGTGTAGACTATCTTCGAGTAGTCCCTAAATCCACAAATGAATAAAACGTGTTCACACAAAAGTAGACGCCATCATTTTCGCTGAATATTTTTTCTACTACGACTATGGATCACGGTTGAGACACCCAAATTTGTTGATTGGGTATCATCATATGTTCTGTCCCAGGGCAAGGCACTTCATCCACGTTGCACTCAGTCCACCCAGCTGTTAAAACGGGTACCTGAATACTGGATGTGATGACCTACGTGGTCGTGATACGCACTTAATTGGTAGCAGTTGTGAAAGTATACTCCTTCAGGGTTATAATGTAGCGCTTTGAGCATATCTAAGAACGTGGAAAAGGCTCAATATAAGTATGCACATTATCATTTTTATCTTTATTATCACTGGGTTGAGCTGTTAGATATATAAGACAATACATTGAGTACTAACTAATTGGAGAACATTTGAAGAAATAATATTTCTGAAAAACATGCTATTGTCGCTGTAAGATAAGAAAAAAAATCTTGTGTTTGTTCCAGATGACGTCATCGCCACACATCCTACTGTGCTGTACAGCCTGTGGAGACAAGCTACGGAATCCCGCAACTCTGTCATGCAGTCATACGTTCTGTCGTCAGTGCGTTGTCACGCACACTCAGTCACGTGACTGTCGTCCAGGGGCGCTGGTCTGTCCATTTTGTCAGCAATTGACAACATATCATAATTCCGAGACGTCTATTGGTGCCTGCTCGGTCCATGAGGGACCCAAGGAAGAACGGACAGGTCAAAACGAGGTGGAAAGCGTTGAAAAGAGGGCGGGGCATGAAACTGAGAAGCCATTTGAAGAGTGGGCGGGGCAGATTGAACCGAGTCTGGTTGTCAGGGGTCTTCTGGAGGCGAATGAAAACAATTCAGGTGAGAAATACACCTTATACGTGAATTAACTTTACTATTTTAGATCCTCTAAACTTTGTCTGTTTTTCTTTATCAAACTTCCTCACATGTAGGCCGTCAGAGGCTACCACTTTGTAACATTTCTTAAATCAGACAATCTCGGTTAAATAATGCCAGATTACTGGACCCACATTTATTTGAAACTCTGAGACAGGAAACCGATGGCTTGTTCCTCCTCTAGGGGTTTATAATGACCGGCACGTTCTCTTAATCGTGATTTCTCCTGAACAAATCACACGACCCTCTATTCAGAAAGGCAATGACTTGGTAAACACATGTGGTGCTTTCCAATTGAGACACATGAGGTGATTTGCCCATAAAGTAACATCAAAACATGTCTATATAAAATTGGAGTCATCTTTTGCTAACTTTGGAAAACATTCATATTTTGTTCATTTGCATTGGAAAAAAAACCTGATGATGATATGCATTTCCAAATAGGTAATCGCCATATATTTCATTTAAATGTTTATTAAAATAAATCTTTAACCAATTACAGCCCAAGTGAACTGCGACCCGTGTCGGGAGGAAGGGGAAACAACCCCGGCTGACTCACGCTGCCCCACGTGTGATGTCGCACTCTGCGGAGCTTGTATAAAGGCCCACAAGAAGAACCCAGCCTCGCGTCATCATCAGCTGGCGGACTTGAACACCGACCTGAGAGTGAAGCGACGGTACATGCTCATGTGCTCAGATCACCAGGATGAGGCCATCGAGTATTACTGTCAAGACTGTAACAAGTCGATGTGTCAAATCTGCTTCAACTGCAAACACTGCCACAAAAACTGCAAGAAGGTGAAAGCCTTGGTCGAGATGACGTCAGAGATGGAAGTCACACTGCAAGACAGCAAGGGAGTTCTCTCGGCTATAGTCGGCAACCAGGACTCGAAGGTGTCGGTGTTGCAGTCTATGTTAGACGGGTTTGTAAGCTTGCAGTCTTCATTCAAGGAACAAATCACTTCCAGATTTACCATGATCAGAGACATCATAAACTCCAAAGAAAGAGATCTCGTCAGTAACCTGGAGTCCGTTACCGATCCTACCATTTCTAAGTTTCGGGCAGACATCAGGGAAGCCAAGATGGCGAGAGATGTGTCTGAACAAAAGTGTGAACTAATAGACCATGTACTCGAAAGCAAAAACGAGATGTTCCTGTTCGAGACATATCTCTCCTGTCAACCTGGGGTTGTACAACTTGTGAACGGCCTTGTCACAGAGCCAGGGGAGGTAACTCCGGATATACGTTTCATCCAGAACACTGACAAGCTCATGCAGACGACACAAGAATTGGAAGTCGGACATTTTGAAATGGTTACCGAAGATCAACCGGAATCAGCTTTACAAACATCAGCTGAAAACTTTCAATATTTGAATTTAGAATTAATCAGCAATGCTAGCACACGGGCTGCGAGTGACAAAGAAAAACCAAATCCAACAGACATTCTCGTGGTTGACGTGAATGGAGAGAGCGTAGTGGTTGTAGCGGACTGGGGCGGGAACCAGGCCGTCAAGTCGTTCTTCACACGAGGCGAGAAGGTCTGCAGTAGTCGCCTGTCCTTGGCTGGAGGTCCCTATAGTCTGTGTTCTCTAAAGGAGAAGGAGATCGCCCTGACTCTGCCAGACTGTAAACAGATCCTCACAGTAGCTGTGAGTCCGGAGCTGAAGCAGACGTCCACCATCTGTACACGGAAGGAGTACTGGGGACTCACCGCCCTGCCTCCCTCCACCCTGGCGGCCGGGTCCCAGTCTCCTTCCTGTGTGGACATCCTCGACATGGCCGGGAGCTTATTGCGGACTCTCAGGCCGCACTCTGATGGCGGATCTCTGCTCAAGTACCCCAACTTCCTGTGTACGAGTAGAGAGGGTAACATCCTTGTTTCCGACTGCGGGACTAAGACAGTTCTCTGTCTCACACGAGAGGGCGAAGTCGTCTTTAACTATGTTCCCCAGGGAGATGAGAGACTCAAGAGTCCAAGGGGGATAACTCTTGCCAGAAATGGAGATGTCTTCGTGGCCGACTTCTCTCTCCACCGCGTCGTTCATCTGTCAGCTTCCGGGGTTCATATCGAGGCTGTGACATCACCGGAGATCCAGTACCCTCATGGACTATCTGTACATGAGTCTGGTGCTCTATACATTTCTCTGTATGCAGACGGTTGTATCAAAACATTTTCCTGTAATATCTAATCATGTGTTCCGATTTTCACATCAGCTTTAACACTTTTCATAATTAAATTATTCTCAAGTTTGCAAACGACATATATTAAATAGCCTTGAAGCTGAAACACAACCCAATATGTAAGTCCTGCCTCTATATACAAGTTATACTCGACAAACGTTCCGCACCAAACTCTAAGTGATTTTGGCTCAAGATGTTCACTACAGCTTCATGACTAAGGTCAACATACTTATTGTTCACTTCCAAAAGGACTTTAATAAGCCCTCATTCCTTGAGATTGTAAAACAAATAAAATGTAGGAATAAATATTTAAAGGGGCAGTAGCACGTTTTTTGATAATTTTATATTTCAAATGTTTCACTGATAATTGTAAGTTAATTATAAATGTATTATTTCAGAAATCAGAAATCTCATTACACAAGACAATCACCCATAGTCAGAGGACAAAGTATGAAGATTCACATAAAATCAATTGGCGGCCATTTTTGTGTGAACACCTTTAATTCATTTTCTGTAGAAAAAGGACTCACATGGCTAATCTTTACATTAAATATTTGAATTATTACTGCTCCATTTAGTTTTAATACATTGTCTTTAAATTGGAATCATTAATTTTCATTTTCCTGACATCACCTTATATTCCCCCTAAAAACGTGCTTCTGCCCCTTTAATGTCAAAATATCGTAGAAATATAAATATTACAGACAGGCTGTCAAGCTAGCGAAACAAGGACTTCACAGTTATACAAGAAGGAACAGCCAATATGTAACAGTAGAGGCATATAAAACAGTTGAATAATATACATTGGGTAATTGAAATAACATTATGGGTTACTGCAATATTAATGGCACTAATACCATGTCAAAAGCGCCAAAATTAATTGCACAATAGTAATGAACAGTTTCTCGAACTAGAAACAATTGTTCGTGTGGACTGGCAAGCGCGCTCTCCGGACCTTAATCCCATTGACCCTGTCTGGAACATGCTGCAAGAGTTCGGAAATGCCCTAGTGGATGGTCAGATACTACTCCAACGAATTAAAGAAGAATGTTGCACAGAGGCTTGAATGAAGCTAAAGAATGAAAACCTTCTCGATTGATTCACCCTGTAGCCATACTATTTTGTCTTCCTCTTTCAAGATTGGTTTGTTTATAGCTGATCATGAAAGTTTTAAGACATGACCAACTCATAATGATCCAAGCAAATTGAGGGCCTCCTTTCACAAGCAACATTAGCTAAGGTTAACTTTAACTCCCATTCTTTAACATTGCACTAAGGCTACCTTAGTGACTTACGATCACCTTAGGTCTTTGTGAAAGAAGACCCTGTTCAATGGACCCTTGTTGTGAGCATGAATTGTGATTTTTCAAAAGACTGTCGTACTCATTGTTTTTAAATATGACATATGTTTTGTGCACATGTTTTGACGTCAGGATATACTGACCAATTTAAGCATCTTCCAATAAATGTCAATTTATATTTCTATAAGCGTTGAAACATGTCAGTCAGAAAAAAGATTTTGAGTAGTGTATGATGAAACATCTCTCCGTGCCCAGTTCACATTTCAAAACAGTCAATACCAAAATGACATTCCTCCTTCATCGAAATAATGACCAAATAAATGAAATGATTCTTTAATGATTTTTTTATTTATGTTGAAATAATAAAACTAAGAAGAAGTGTCCCCTATCTAATGGTGAATAGTATAAACTAGCAACAACCATAGAGTAACTCTCAACTAAGCTTCAGAACATTGTCGGATATTCTATTGATTTACAGGTATTTAATGTTGGTTTTAAAATAATGACGTGAAGTGAAACATTTATCATTAGGCTCTGAAAGTGCAACAAATGAACATTGATTTATAGTCCTGCTTCATGACTGTGTATTATATAGAAGCCTTTATACAGTCTTAATTCTAAATTCTGAGATTGACTGAATTCACAGAGTTGAGCACTCAGAAGGAAGGAAACTGAAACATGACACCAGTGAGCACCTGAATATGAAGAAATAGAATAATACGAGTAAAGGTATAATAATCTAATATATTTCATAGACCTATTTTAGTGATTTAAATTTATATTTCCAAAGTTCATTATAATTGTAGTAATCTTATATACATTTGGATCAACGGTTACGCGTGACATGAAGGGAACCTGAAGTTAGCAGCGGGTTAGTTATTCGTTATTCGTTATTCGAACAACTGAGTAACAAATATCATGAACTCGTCACAGAAAGCATATTTATTGATCCCAATATCCTAAGGTGGAGGGAAGCTGAAGTTGCCTTAGGAAGCTAGTATATTTGCTAACATGGGAACGTCAGCAGCCTCTATGCCTAATCGGCTCTGTCAACAATCCTATCAACATGCACTGACATCCATACCTTTGTCGTGCAATGATAGTTTGGGAAATTTATCGGATAACAGAAATATGTCTTCTCCCAATAAGCTCCGATGTGTATTCATATTGTTGTATTTGAATCAAGGTAGGTGTCAAAATATGATTTTGAAATTTAAATAATTTTATATCCCCTAAAAAGTTCTTCTTTATCGGATAACAGAAACATGTCTTCTCCCAATAGGCTCCGATGTGCATTCATATTGTTGAATTTGAATCAAGGTAGATGTCAAAATATGAATTTAAAAAATGAAATAATTATCTTTATATTCTCAGAAAGTTTTTCTTGTAAATACCTATAACCATGCTAGGTCATTGAAGGTCATTTGAAGCATACACGACGAAGATAATTTTTGATAAGATCATAAAAGAAACTGAAAACGAACAGTTCACTGCTAAGAACGACATTAGATGTTAATGATGGCGCTTTTATCGGGTGAATAATTAAGAAAACGTGGCTTATTGGAGACTATGATTGAATTCTATTCGTTTAGCGTTACAACCTCGTATGTTGTGATGATAGAGAAACTACTCTAATAAATTTAAGAAACATTTGTTTATTTTACCTTATATACTTTATAAATTAGCACATGCTTAGAGTTACGTAGTTAAGAAATAAACACTATGATTCTTACATATTGGAATCGATAACTGAGAGTGATGCAGTTTCTATACCGAGTTTTGAAGAAACAAAGCAGGGGTTACAAATGAAAGTCACATGATAGTTCGATTCAAAACGATGTCTTTATCTTTCGTGATTTTATTGTTTCAAACGTGATATCCCTGGTAGTGAATAGAAATGATAAATACTACTCGAGTGGTCCTAAATTCTTTTGAGAAGTGTGTTTTCAAAACGCATTTTCCAGTTTTCTGCATGAGCTGTGACAGATACGCCGAGAAACAGGGAGTTAGAACTGTTGCACGCAACGGGAAATGCTACTACGCATGGCCGGAAACTGGAAACTACAGTGTCGCCACTTCCGCCTGTGAAAAGCCCGACGTGCACGTGCTTTTCACGGAAACTCGACGAGAAATCAAACTACTTATGGAAATGCTTGGTATCTATACGTTTGATTTTAAAAGTTTCTCAAAACTTTCCTTTATTATTGAGAGAAATATTACTTTTTCTATTTATATGATCTATAACTGCTTTTTATTCTTGTATTTGTATTTTTTGGTATCAAAGACAGTTCTTTTTTTATGGATTAAAGTTAACTGTGGTAATAGAGAAGTAGGAATTCCCAGATTTCTTTCGGATTCTTTCACCAATATAATAAAGAAGTTGTAAACCATATACGTTTTACAAATATGTTTGCTACGTTGATGTTATACCCATGTTCTCCATTCTTAAAGACATGAAAGTATAGTTCACGGGAAATTTTAGCCAAAAACTTGTTGTTAAAGCCTAAACGTGTCCTTACGAGCTTAGCCAAGATATCTTCACCAAATCAATCAGGGAGTTTGAATTTTTCAGGATCACAATTCACTAAGATGTGGCTCGGTCTGGAAAATCGCGGGACCATCTGGCGATGGGTTAAAGGGAACCGCAGTTTTCCAGTTGAAATGGAACACTTTGTGACAGATTCACATGCATCTAACGCCATTGCTGTGAAGAAAGGTTCAGGGACGTTTGCTTGGGAGACAAGTCGACCAGGGAGAAAGTTTCGAATTGTTTGCGAACAGGAAACCATGGAAACCATGCCAACGTTTTTCAAAACATTAAACATGTCTACTGATGTGACCTCTGGTGTTGTTGGGATGCAAGTCAGTACTCGAAGATCCCCGATTATACAGAGGAGAAATGAAACCGGTTTGATTGAACAAGAAACTGGTTCAAAGGAAGGCTTGACCGAGGACGTTGGGTTGACCAGACGATCTGGTTGGAATCTTATTTCATCCCATATTGATGGTAAAAAGTATTTTCGTCTCTTTGGTAACATGAAAGCTTTGAGCAAGTGTAAAACCATGCTACTAAAGATTGTATCTGTGGTTCTATTAATAATAACCATTGTTTAAATAAGAGAGAAGGAACTCTAGCGAGGGCTCTCCGTAAAAAAATGCCCAGTGCTCAAGGAAGCGACCAAGGGGAGGGCTTTAGCCCGACAGCGCGTCTGATTCCGAGGGCAGGGGCATTATTTGACCGAGAGCCCGAGGGAGAGGGCCTTCTCGTTCTTATATACCGAAATATATCACAGATTTTTCAAGTCTAGATCACTTTTCTAGTACTGATAAAAATTGAAAAGAATCACCCATAAAATCATTCTTCAATCATTCAAGTCGTAGGTTTAAGAGAACCATCCTTTCGTCAAGCCGTTGTGGCACAGTGGTAAAACGTTTGGGTTAAGTGTGAAGCAGCACTCAGAGTTCGAGACGCTCTATAGCCATGAGAATTTATCACTGTTTTGATGAGACAAAGTCAATGATACGTATGGTTATTGCTGACCTTCTGTTAGCCTACAGTGGTTAGACTAGGAATGGTGATAACAATGGTTCTGATGGTGAAGACACTAATATTCTTATGACTTTAATAATGACGATGACTTTGATTCAGAAAACGATTTTATCACAATCAAAATTTGCTTACACAATTTATGTTTCAGATGTGTCGAAAATGGAGTCATTTATACTAGGTAGGAGTCAAATCCAGGCCAATCAGTTGTTGACGTCATTTCCGGCCAGGAGTCTCCTTCAGTGCGCGCGCATCTGTCTGGGTAAAGCCTTTGGGTGTACGGGAATAGTCTATTCGAAGATGTCGTGTTCGCTAAGGATTACATGAACAGATATTATTCCAGTTAGAGAAAAACTCGTGTCATTAGATGATATGGCAAATATCAACCTCAAACGAACGTCAATAGTCAACACGCAAGAGAAGACATCAGTTCACGAATTGAGCGCATTGCTTTAAAGTTCATTCTGTAGTGCCAATAAAACGCCAATCACTTCGGTTTTACTTGCGTTCTAAATGAGGATTAAGCAGAAGCTTGACGGGTACTGTAGGAATGTCTTATCTTTTTTCATTTCCAACATTTTTCAAAATATTAATATTGTCTAGACCATATGGTGTGTGGGGTGCCCCTGTGGTTATCAGAAGTACACATTTATTTGACTTTTGGGCCATGAAAGGAAATACGATTAACAACATCAACAAAAAATTTAAAATCCAATCCAATCCAATATAATGCAAGGCAAACCTTTATGTATAACTGTTGTACGCAATATGTATCTGATATTTAGGACAAAATCAAATTAACTTGACAGCGATCTCTCGATACATTTCAGCCTGATAACGCCAGACGATCAACTACAAAACACAATTTATTCATCTTGAACATTCTCGCAGATACTCTCCATGACTCCTGATAGTATCACAATGTATCACTCGCCCTGCACGTTCGTCTGTCTGTCTGTAGCGTCTGTCCAGGCGGACACACACACGTGTAGCCTCCATATCTGTTCTGACATCTGTAACTGCAGCGGTGTAATCCGTGAAGACACTCGTTGACATCTGAAACAGCAATGAGGGAAGATCTGGTGAGACTGTTAACTCATTTATACGGCAACATTTACTTGTCTATCTAATTATAGCAAATTTTACTTACGTGTGTATTTGTGATCGTATAGACGCATTTACTCATGAGCAAATTCTGATACCAAAAACATATTTCTGGCTGTTCATGGTTATATATAGATATATATTTGGCAAGGCGATGCTTAGGGTTCTAAAACAAACACTTAGCAAATTTGATTATGAGCAAATGTTTGCCGTATAAATTGGGTATTAGACGTGTAGTATGATAAGTACATATAGGCCTATGGTTCGTGAAACGATCACATCCTTCCAGAAGTCATTTCAAAGCAAGAGGCGGATTCGGCAAATTAAAAGATAGAGTAGGATGGGAGGTTGTGGGGTTAGTTAACTGAAGTGTGGGAGGGTCGGAAAGGGTCTGATGGTCTCCATGCGTTATCCGAATCAGGATCAGCCTTGGAAGTAAGAAATAGGGAGAACAATCGTGGCGTAGCTGCGACAGAAACGATCATAACTAGCAATACATCACCAATCTTCGTCAACAAAGACATAAGGATCCATATGACAAACATAGCTGGAGAAACCATGACAATTCTCATTAAATATAAACTGACAGGCAAAAGAAAGGACACAGTTATCATATGTGAGATTTTCAATTACAAATATTTCTAATTTTTTTATATTCTCAAACTGATAGGAACAAGAGTTAAATCATCGTTCAAAGAATAACGTTTTATGTGAATAAATGTTCCAAAATTGATTTTGATGTAACACTTACCGGTATGTTCATTAACAAAGAAAACATATTCTATGCGATAATTAACAAACGTGCCTATTTTGTCTATTTTGATGGTGGAAATTCTATTTCTGTGTTGTGTACTTTCTTTTGTCCGGCAGTATATTATTACTCACCGAGCTGACACACCAGCCCCTGGAACTGCGGGGGACAGACACACTGTTCGTCTTCACACCGCCCTCCGTTCCGACACTCCGGCTCGCACGTCGTATCTGGAATATTTACATTGAATAAAGAACTGGTACAGGAATCATTCAGTGAGGAACGGTGCAGCTATAGAAAGCTTTCACCTATACCTGACACTACAACTGTTAACTTACTAGAACAACTCCAAATCTCCGCAACAACTATGAATCCGCTTATGCACGTGCGACAGGGTGAGGTCTACTACTTACTACTGACTTCGGCTGGAGGGATATGTCTTTGGCCGAACAGGTAGATGGTAGGATTCTCAACCCGGAGGTCCCGGGTTCGAATCCCGCGTGGACATGAAAATAATGGATTTTCTTTCCTGCTTCACACGCAACTGCATATCGTTCAACCTGGCCTTACACACATATGCTATTATACAATTAAAACACTACATGTTTAGAGACATAAATTGCTAGATGAACGTTCTCCATTAGTGTCCAGTGTAGTTCCATCACTGACTGAGATACGCATATATAAAACTCACTGGTTCATAAACCCCTATATCGACTAGTAAGGTATTGTTTATGACTGAACTACCTAAGATTACACTCTAGCCATCGCTCGGGCGCCAACGACATCCTACCATGCATCGCCTTGCCTGATACTGTCACGAGGCTGTATACTCACTGATGCAGGACCTCCCATCACTGTCCAGTCTGGAGCCGGGGGGACACACACACGCATAGCTCCCGTACGTGTTGCGACAGTACACCTCACACAGGCCCGACTTGCTCGAACACTCGTCTACGTCTGGAGACAGAAGATTCAACTGTTCACTGGAGGTTAACCCTTACATGTAACTGAGAAACGTAACGCACCTGTTCAGTCATCCAGAGAAATACATACTTCGGTGTGTTGAATGGTTTGACGTGCGTTAATCTTTAAATGTGTAGAGATCAGGACAACTCCAAGTTTTAGCGTTTTAACTCGGCAAGACAACTTCAACTACGATGATGCACTACACATAATTTGCCAAAAAACGAAGCTCTTATCTCAATGTTTTTAACCGTTGACTTAACTAACAATACGTTCTGCGTGATTTCAAGTTATACATTTTGACTACGATACCATCGAAAAGAAAGAAATTGATTACAAAATTTCCATCAATTAAATAACCCTTTTGTGTAGGTAAGGGTCTGCACATTGCATTGGTCAGTGCTGCATCTTCGTCTGTTACTCGGACTTTGTGTGTTCGACAAATTGATGTAAGATCTAGAAATATATTTCACAAAGCCACCAATTTAGTTCAAACAAGCTGTTAAGATCCGTCATTACATCCAGCAAAGTACACACATAATCATATCTAGTCATTTCGAATAGCTTGTATAGAGATTTTTTTCGCCGGGTTTGTGCACTTGAATCATTTCATCCGAATTGACTATTGTCTTAATGTCACTATAATCGTACGACAAACGACAGCGTGTAGCCGCAGTCAAGAAATTAAAATGGCCCCTCTCGGGCATCAGAGAGAAACAGAACACAACCTCAGTTAATTATTCGCTAGATGTAATGACTGATCAATACAGCTTGTTTATTTAGATTGCTAATCAATACCTACATACCTGACTGACAGAGATCCCCCGTGAAGCCCGGGGGGCAGACACACCGCCCCTCCCTACACATCCCCCCGTTCAGACAGTCCGGCACACACCGTAACACTGGGGGAGATAGGGGCAGAGGAGTTAGATGGTGATGGTGATATACCGTGATGGTGATGGTGATGGTGATGGTGATAATGGTGATGTATTGAATTAAAATTGTCGTTGAAAACAGACAAGAATACGAAATTTTACAACACACACGAATGATCAACAACCAGGTAGACGGGAACAACTGTTCAACATTATTTTCAACATTAAAGGGACAGTCCTATCGGGGTATTTTTTGGAAACGAAATCCAAGAGGGCGCAATGATGCATTCTATTCTTCAAATTGATAAATCTAGAACAACTAAAATATTATCCTCACTTACATATTTTAGAATAAGTGTGAAATGATCATGTTATAATCATGTCTAAGTTTAAACAGGGATTAACTCTTGAATTTTGTTCCACAAAAAACCCGATAGGACTTCCCTTTTTAAAGGGGGTCTGCAACCCTGAATTTTTAACTTCCAGAGTTTTATTAGCAGGGCCCCGAAAGAGTCGAAAATGCTCGGTAGGGGCCAAATTGTTTGGTTTCGAACCGCTTACAGCAGAAAGCCAGTACCAAATTTGTGTCATGTGACCCCTCTTACCCGTCTGGACGCTCTCATTAACGATGGTCAATTAGGTTTCACGAGCTAGGTTGCAGACCCCCTTTAAGAAAAAAAAATCAATTATCAAGTTTCTTTTTATCTTACATGCATTAAATATATCAAAACTTGACTACGTAGCTCAAATAAAAGAGTTATATTGAGAACCTACCCGAGCAAGTCCGCTTGTCAGTGTTGAGCGTGGTTCCCACGGGACACTCACATTCAAAATGGCCGAACGTGTTCTTGCACCGGAACTCACAGAAACCAGCAGGCAGGTCCGTGCACTCGTTTACGTCTGGTGAAATATAGGTTGCAGAATGGGGAAATAGATGAAATAGGTGGACTAGGCGAAATATAATAAACAGGTGAATAGGTGAAGTATAGGCGAAGTATGTGAGTAGGTGACGAAGGTAAAACAGGTGAAATAGGTTGCAGAATGGTGGAATTGATGAAACGGGTGGAATAGGTGAAACGAAGGTGAAACTGGTGAAGTATGTGAAACAGGTGAAATTGGTGAGGTATGTGAAACAGGTGAAATTGGTGAAGTAGATGAAAAAGGGGAATAGGCGAAGTAGGCAAAATGGTTTAAACAGGTGAATAGGTGAAGTATAGGCGAAGTATGCGAAATAGTTTAAGAAGGTGAAACGGGTGAATAGGTGAAGTAGGCGAAGGATGTGAACCAGGTAAAATTGGTGAAGTAGTTGAAAAAGGTGAATAGGTGAAGATGAAACGGGTGAAGTAGGTCAATAATTGAAGTATGTGAACAGGTGAATAGGTAAAGTATGCGAAGTTTGTGAAGTATATGAAATGAGTGAAGTAGATGAAACAGATAAAATAGGTGAAGTATGTGAAAAGGGTGAATAGGTGAAGTAGAGCAAAAATTTAGCAAGAAACATTTGGTGGGTACATTGAAAAGCATTATGTGTATGAACATCGAATAAGTCTCAAATGTATTCTGGTCCTCGAAACCGTAAATACACAAGAACACCCCTACCGAAATAGATTGTAAAGTAAAAATCCATTTTAAAGTAAACAATCGATGTTTTCGTTTAACGACAGTGATTCTACTCTTTATGCTTCTGATAGCCATGTTGTAGATTGTATTTGTATTTTAGAACCGATATTTCAATCAAAATGATTATATACATAAGAGAGGGAGACACAATCAGAAACATTACACTGATTTTCTCCCCATTGATCATGTATAATTTATAATAAGTCGATAATTCACGATATAATGATTTTTATTATAAGCAGACCAAAGGAGGCGTTGTTCTGCTGTGTTAAAACTTAAAACCACATCAAATCAGTAGTTCGGTCATGTGGCTAGAGTACAATTCAATGTGACTACATAGATATTTTACGTGATAGGAATGTGAAAACCATTTGAGTTCAATAGGGGACGATTTTTTTCTGACCCATAGCCTTGATTGTAATTTAATTTCCATGATTCACATATTTGTTTTGTAAGGAGATTCATAATTGAAGTGATAATAATCAATACCAGACAGGTGTAAACATTTTAAAGAGCCACTGCGTGAGTTGTTCAGGGTAAACTTTATAGTGTCATCTGATCTAGAAGTATTGACTGTTTCTAGAGAATATGGTTTTGAAGCTTATCCACGTAGTATAGTGACAATAGGAAGGTTTGAAGTCGTGATTTTGATCGAAAACCGGACAATGAGTCAAACAATATTTGGAAACTTATCTAAAGCAGTCAAAATTGCACTTGCGCGTTGATAATGTTTGAAAGGTTATATAAACCGAATTGTTATAAACGGGACGTGTGAATTTGGCTTTTACGAATATATTATATGACTGTTTTAAGTTTTTAGTTGAAAACAAACCACAGGAACCCGATATTGTAAATAAAATGTAGATAAAACGTAGGTAAGAAAGACCCGTCAGGGCTCTCTTTGTGCTCTCTCAGTCGTTAGTTAGTCGTAAATACCATACATCAATGTCTAAAGACTAGTTTAGCGCTAAAAGCTTCGAAAAGTGAGCTGTGATAAATAGGCAAACGGAAATACCTTCCTGGCACGTTTTGCCGATGATCCCAGGCGGACACACGCAGCTTCCGTTCCGACAGGTTCCGCCATTAGCACAATGGGGCGAGCAGCCGGACAGGAAGCCCCGGAGAAGGTCCCGGCAACTCCGCCTCAGGTGTCTGTCGGGGTCTTTCAGCTGACAGTTCTCCACGGTGTCCGTCCTGCAGGTGCCCGCCTCACATAACACCTCCTCGAACACCTCAAGCTGACAGCGGGCACCTGCCGGGGTCTCCACCACTCCGTATCCGCTCGGGCAGGGAGAGACCTCAGGGGGCCCGGGACACGGGTCTGTGAGGCAGATGCAGGTGGGTGCACTGGCTTGAAGGAGATGGTTCTCGTGATCAACGTCGGGTGAAGGGTAGTGTTCTGTTGGTCGTGCTGATGATCCTTGATGATCTTTGCTTGTTGAGAGACCATATCCTGGAGGACAGTTTAGTCTGATGCTGAAGGACAGACACTTGATGCCGATGTCAGTTTGAACTGGACGTTTATCTTCGTCGCAAAGCTCTGTGGCTGGAGTCAGCTTCTTGCAAGTCGGTCCGCTGATAGTGACGAACAGAATCTCCCCAGTACTGCAGGTAGATCCGTGTTCATCTCGTTCCTCCTCACAAAAGAACCCCATCCCAATCCGCACCATCCGCTGTCCACTTCTACAGGTCAGGCTGACCTGTGACTTCTTGATGCACTCAAACCCATGCAGCATCTTGACTACTACCTCCTCAGAACGACAGTTCGGAAGAAGATCGATCTCAGAGACTTTCACATCGCGACACTGGAACCCTCGAGGAGTAGCTGTCTTGATCTTACCCTCTGCACACACCCCTCCTGTCTTCCCAGATAAACTGACCCGGGAAGTCTTCCTGGTGGTGCGTCTATACTTACACTCCATACCCTTGGAGGTGCGGACCAGCTCCAAACCCTTAGAACAGGGTAGTCCAGTCAGGGAGTCCTTGTTGGTCCGTCTACAGCGTGGACCCTTTGGACCCTTCTGGAGGACCTGACCAAGCGGGCACTTCACCTTGGCCAGGAGTATTCTTGGGTCTAGTCCACATCTCTCACCTCGAGATGTCTTCATGACAATCTGTGGAGGTTTACAGACTAAGGGAGGTTTAGTTGTTAGGGTGAAGGTTGGGCCTACATATTGACATACAACTCCTATTGCAGTCCTTACTGGCCTGAGTCCCACAGCACATGGAGGCAGGGTTGTCGTGGTCGTCCTTAGCACACACATCCGTCCGAACCCAGTGACTACAACATCCTCGTCCTCTCTACATGTAAGGGGAGTTGTTGTCGTTGTTGTAGTGGTAGTTGTTGTTGGTGTAATTGTGGTAGTAGTTGTGGTAGTAGTTGTAGTAGTTGTCGTGGTAGTCGTGGTTGTCGTTGTAGTCGTAGTAGTTGTTGGTATATCTTCACACTTGAAGCCCTCAGGGGAAGCCACAAGTCGTTGAGAAGGCGAGCAGGAAGGTGGAGCTGGAGTTGTCTGCTCCTGGCACTGCTTCCCGTCCCGAGTCTCTACAAGCACCTGTCCCGGGGCGCACGTGATACTGTCTTCATCTACAGCACACTCCACCCCCGTCTGTCCAATCACGGCCTTCTCTCCTGGGGGACACACCTTGGCTAGAAGCTCCTTCAGCACGCTCGCTCTGAGGGGGCGGCACACCACGATCCCATCGAACAGACCCCGGAAGTAACCATCCGGGCACTTGATCTTGGACGGGTCCACTAGGTTGGAGGGGGGCGTGGTAGTTAAACTGCTGAGTCGGTTCTTCTGGTTACAGAGGTCACCCCGACACGTCCACTCGCCGTCACCGTCTCTCTGCATCCGCTCTTCATTCTGTCCTACCTTGGATCGATCTGCCATAGAACTCAGGAACGTTTTCCCTTGACGTTTAGAATCCTTGTTGTCACTGAACATCGTGCCTTTAAATGCCCGCTTTGATTGTTCTGTTCGATAATTGTTAAACAGGGAACCAATATCTTCTTTTCTAGAGCCAACTTTTAACGCCCATGTTCCTTGTTGCGTCACCTCGTCCGTTCTTCTTACTTTATGATGATACTGTGGTGACTGGTCGCGAGGTGCTCCATGTATATCTGCTAGCTTGGGCAAGTCAGTCGAACTCACAAGGTAATCTTCTTCGTGAGGAAACACACTCCAGAACGGCCGTTTATTCGCATTTCCTACATATAATGACCTTGACCCCTTGTTTTTTTGCCTTGGCCTTTGATGTACGTTTGACATATGACCATTTGATTCTGGAAATTTAGAATATTGTTTCGACCTTTGGCTATGAGGTCGACTGTTTCTTTGTTGAAATATAAATTTTCTTCTGCTATTCAGTTCACGATTGAAGTTAAACACCCTGGTTGAGAATTGATTTCTTGATACTGTTTGTATTGAACTCGGATAATGTTGGCGATTATTAAACATTGAAATCTGTTCTTTTCCATGAAATCTGTTATGCCGAAACATTCTATGGGTGTGTGTTCTCCTGGACTCTGAAACAATCGTTATAATTATGAACACGTGCTCAGCATCATAGGTTGAAACAACTTTGTTCCCTTAGTTGATATCAAAGGATTAATCTACAAAATCGTGGTGAAATGTTTCATGTTTGTAATTGTTGTTTTAGTTTTCCGAAAGAAAAGATCAGCACTTTACATAATAAAAACAGCAGACGACAGACTATGACGTGAATACTTCCAAAATATTGACCTTACAAGCCATAAATCAGGTTCGTTTCATGTACTGCCCAACCGGTAGCTCCCGCACACGCTCATTAAAGTCTTAGATAGCTGATTTATTAAATATACTAACAAATACGATAAACCTAACAAACTAGAACATGTCAATAACATATGGAAAAAAAATAAAATATCATATCATTTAAGTCAGATATAAAGTATGTTTTGACGCTATATGTCCATACCCTGTTCCCGAGTGCAGGTGCGTTTGTTCATGTCTAGAAGGTACCCAGCACGGCACTCACATCGGTAACTTCCGGGAGAGTTCACGCATGTGTGTTGGCACACCGAAGAGAAGAGAGCACATTCGTCCAAATCTTGAACAAAATATTTGTTTAAACCGTTCTCAAAATGATTGGCGGTGTCATAAAGTGGAAGAAAATGTTTAATTCTCTAAAAAGCTCGCAACGACAACGTGTAACAGTGAGGAGTTGCTCAAAATGCCCATTTAAACCCCGTTGAACATATCTGGGATCATACTGACATAAACAATGGGGGAAGAAGCTCTTCGCAACAAAACAGATGCCATCCTAGCATTGGTAAGGACTACCAGCAAACCTTAGACCCCAGAGAGACAACCCAGTATTAATATGTGCCAGTGAAAACAACCAAAACTTTTTAACCTGCAAATTTGTAATGAAATGTCACAAAATAAAGACGGCGAACTACAAGAGTTGAAAATATGTTACTGTTATTGAAAAGTATTAAATGAGTTTGGTAATTTGACATACTGGTAGGATTTTTTCTCTAATGGAACTCTCACCTCTACACGAGATCCCGTCAGGTTGGAGAGAAAACCCGTCTTTACAAGTGCATTGTGGGATGCCGGTCTTGTCGCTACAGAGTTGGTCACAATGTTTACCCCCACAGGCAACCATTCCGGATCTGGAAACATACAAGAACTACAGACATATTCCACAGGGTCACCAAAGGTACCATTTCGATAGAATTCCTATTGGCTGAGAATTCTCTACACAAAATGTCATGCGTTGTGAATCTTGAGAATAAAAAGAAAAGGTTTTAGTGAGGCCACTGGGTCTTATCTTAACTAGCAAGAAGTCTGTTTACATAACGACTTCAGCTTTCTAAGCCTTTTGGTTCTGGAGAATAAGAGGAAAATAGGTTTTTAGGCGTGGTCCTTGTAACCTTTCTTAGGGGTCACAGAGTCACCAAAGTAACAATATATAATCCCCACTAGTTAAGGAGCCTGTGCACAAGATTTCACCTTTCTACACTTTTGCTTCTCGAGAAGAAGTGGAAAATAGGCTTTAGGGCGTGACCACTGTGGCCCTTATACGGGGTCACAGGGTCACAGGGTCAACAAAGTTACAATTTATAATCCTCAATAGTCAAGGAGTCTGTACACAAGATTTCAGCTTTCTACACTTTTCGGGCCTTACAGGCCTGATGAGCTAAAAACGAATCGAAACCCGAGGGTGAGACCCTCGCTCCCCCTTGTCCTTTTCCAGATAGACTTATTTCTATTGTATAAGAGTTTCCCAGACCCCAAACATACATGTGAATACATTGGAAAATAACAATCGCACATACTGTAAAGTATATCCATAACTGCATATCAATATATATCCAGTATAAGTAACACGTTTTCGTAACTTGAATATATGGTACAGCACAAGAACTACCTTAAAACAAAAATATATCTTGAATGCGAAAAAGCATACGTAATTGATTCTGAGAAAGTTGATCGTAGAGAAATTATGGCAGATATTTTGTTCTTATTTCTAAATAATTAGGACAACTGAGTACTACAAGATAACCATCTTTTTTAGAACAATAAAAAATATGATCATTGGGTGAACATGTGGTTGAAGATTGAAAATTTTTTCTTCGTGAACTTTGAAGTTGTGGGTGTTACATCTAAATCTAGAATACGTGCACGTCAAAGTTGTGCTAATTTTACTTTCAAAAAGATATATTTTCCTACTGTTACAATATTTATAATCTGAATAGATTGTACCATGACCATATCTAAAAAATCAGTCTTGTTGGTAAAGACGTTTTTACCTCTGTTAGAATTGTGGGATAAAAGTGTGTACATTATTCACATGTTGGCAGGTCATACACGTCCAAACTCAAACTCAAACATGTCCGAATTTTATTGGTAAAAATAACATTCCTGAAAAAAGAGAAGAGATACTCAAATATAACATTATTGAAGGTAATTTCGGTGTTACATTCTCATTTCATCATAAATTTAAATTGTTTAAAATGCCGTAATTAAAACACAGCTTTTACAAACAGGGGCAAAAGAAACGATACCAACTTTTCAAAAGAGTACAAAACAAAATCCTGTCGTAAACGAAATGCGTCTACGAATCCTAGGCCAATAAGTTGTCAAGGAGTACTCACAGTTTCAAATATTAGAGTATGATACTTTTAATTATATGACTGTTCAAATACAAGAAGGGTCCTTAAACAGCTTTTCAATGTTATTTTGGTCATAATCTTTGGAATTAGAATAAAATAAATATCATATATATAAATTTGATAAATGAAAGATGTTATCAATATAAAAAAAACTTGATAGAAATTAATTTGTTTATGCATCTTGTTTTTAAATTGGTAAAAAGCAAGCAAAAGGGACTTTTCACTATCCTATCTCGAGTATTTAAACGGCGTTTTTTGAAAGTCGTTCTTTTCAAAGGCGTTAACAGACATAGCTTTTGAATCTAAAACTAAGTTCAGTTGGTTCTTCGCGATCATGTTTTACTCTTAATTATCACTCGTAGCCTAATCGTTTATTTTAACCCTGAGTGTCGAGAGCCTGATAACTGCTCAGCAACGCTCGTGTCAACAGTGGTAAGGGTGAAGTGAAAAAGCTTTCATGAAGACATATGCCTACTGTTTCGGACTGCTTATCAGTTAACACCTTATCTTAATACCTGCTTAAAGTTTGCAGATAAACCACGCTATCAGTTAGCGGTCACAGAGGTAAGATCACGTGTGTATGATAAGCCGAAACACACAACAACAATCTAGAAAGAGACTGAAGGAAGATCATCGTGTGTTCCTTGAACGACTTTTAAAGATAGCAAAAATACACAGGTCGCTAGTATGTCGGCTTGGCCTTAAAATAAGATAAAATCTTGAGCAAGTCTATAAGAGAGCTTGGTAGCTTGGTAATCCTTTTCATTCATATTCATTCTTTCAAATATTAGATCTTTCGCCAAAAACTACTTTTAAGATAATCATCTCACACGAAAAAGTCTTAAGTTCAAACAAAATAGCTAGACTTCAGTGGTGGTATCTTGAAATCTAACACATTAGACTTAGAAATGAAATAAACAATTAATCAAACAATTGAAAAGCGAATTAAAATGAAAGGAGACTGGGTTTTAATCATTTTCCTAAAAATCAAGCTGTAATATGTCTTTTTAAGACTGACTGACTCACACTGAGAATTTTCAAACGTCCAATTAAAGTTTAATAATGTTGACATTCAAATCTGAAGAAGACATTCTTTCAGTGGAAAATGTGATTTGATTGTAATTATCAACAAAACTGTTCGGTGATGTTCACATAAGAATGAATATGAAAAATTCATGACATAAAACGTGAATATTTAGGAAATATAGGTAATATATAAACTGTTGAGAAGACCACGTTTTCATGTATTCGTTATATTTAAACCTTTTTCAATGTTTTTTATTTTCGGTCATCCGAGAATATTGGTCTTTATATAGTTGGCATTCGCGTTCTTTCAATTTTCGTCGGATACGTTCATATTATCTAGTTCAGACTGACAGTATTGAAATAAAGACATTACCAATCGTCTTACCTCAGAGAACCAGTTCCATGGAATTTCGCTTCTACCAAAGCAGCAAACGAGACCAACACAATCGCGAATTTGACTTCCATTGCCGCTAGTTCTTTGTTCACTTGGAAGTTAAACACGTTCAACACAAAATCATACACATATTCCTTTAAACTCTTATCATTCCAACTGACTTATAGAGGTGATTTTCTTGAAGGATAAAAACTCTCTAACGATTAATCCATCAAGCTTAGAGCAGAGAGTTTGGAGTGAGTTTGGACGGAGTCACACCGGCCCAAGTCTGTCGGGAGTTCATCGCGGTCAGTTCCCACCAGCTTCTACAAGCTAAATACACGACTTTACCAGCTGGTTTCCATCTTCTATCTGCCGCTTAATTAACGCGACTTGAAATTTGATAGGCAAGGCTACATCGCTTCCGCAGTCATTTAACTACTTTAATCTATTTTTAGTTGGAAACTTTTAACTCAAACCTTAAGTTTGATTGTATCTAACATTCCAAACAAAATTATTTTCTGAATGTAAGAAATTATATATGAAAACAATATTTTGAAGACATTGTGCCAGCAGCGATTGTCAACTTTGATACTCAACACGTGTTTTGATTTAGGTTGATCACAAACCATTCCGGAATCAGTCTTACTCATTATTATGCTGTCGACCAATCAAAAGAAACAAAAGTAAAACCGGAATGTAATAATCATGCCCAATTCTCACGCACGCGTAATGCATACTTCCGCAATTGTTTACTTCCGCTTTGCGGTGCCGCGGAACAATGAATCTCGATTTATTAGGTAAGTAACATAAATGTTGCATTAAAATGTAAACTGTCCGTTTCCTATTTTGAAATCATATATAACCTATCTTCCTGTTCTTTTGTTTCAGAATCGTTTGGCCAGAACCACCCAGAGGTAAGTAAATATGCAGAATTTCAAGTTCAGAATCTGTCACGTCTGAAACTAAAATTCAGTCTCAAATCTGTCTACAGTAGCTCACACTGTTTTCGACAGGAGCTAAACCTTGAATATACATAAAATATTGTTTTTTTATTATGATAAACTTAAATCCATACTTGTGTTAGGTGCAAATGATTATTACCATACCCAAGTTTATAATTACAAAAAGTTTGCAATGTACAGGAGTCAGTTCCAGGTAATTGTGTGGCTGTCCAAACTCACGTGCATTAACTAAGTTCTTTTTCTTCATTAATCATTAATAAACAATTAATAAACAGTTTTGCCAAAAATAGACTCATACCAATGTCATTTGACATCGACAACCACTGTCAAACTGTCTAAAAGAAAGCAGAATCATTAACTAAAAAATCCCAAATGTGCAGGATTTTGACGGTGCTCTCGACTGCGTGAGTATTGCTGTGACCTGCAGTTACAACAGACAGGGGACTCTGCTGGCCGTCGGCTGTAACGATGGACGAATTGTTGTGTGGGACTTCCTCACTCGAGGGATTGCTAAAGTTATCAATGCTCACGTGCACCCTGTGTGCTCACTTAGGTAAGCTTATTAATTAGTGGATATAATGTGAGGTAATAGACAAAGGGGGAATTAAATGAGAAAGAAATAATTTTAAGATAATAGGTCATTGAAATCAACTTCTTTTCAAATAATTTGCAGCGAAAAAGACATTGAATATCAACCAGTGACAGATGAAGAGTGAAATCATAATTTTCAGACATTTACATTTAAAAATATTTTCCTGTTATGACAGTCTTAAATTTGAAAATAAATCTGTTTCTCTTCGAATGAAGCTGGTCCCGGAATGGTCGCAAGTTGTTGAGCGCTGCTACAGACAACACCGTTTCTGTGTGGGACGTGTTGACGGGAGAATGTGACCGTGTTTACCGCTTTCCCTCGCCTGTGCTCAAAGTGCAGTTTCATCCAAGGAATAGGTAGACCCTGACTACAATCATTGACACTTGATATATTATTGACTTTGTCTCAGAATAACATTCTAAAAACTTGCAATCTCTTAATTAGGGATGTCATGATACACCGATGCATCGTCGTGGTACAATTCACGATGCAATACACGATACTGTCAACAAATAAATTTTTTAGTGAATATCATTAAATTTTTTTGTGAATATCGAATGAAGAAATCCCGAGTTGGTGAAATTCCTTGTTAAGATAGCTTTAATATAGCACTGGATGACTTTTCCTTGAAGAAGTTGGCTTATTTCCCTGAATTTTTATCTGACCCTAATAATGTCGCATTTAGTGTATCGCGATATGTTTCGTATCGTGACCTCAGTATAGTGATACACATCGTATCGCTAGGTACCTGTATCGTGACATCCCTACTCTTAATTCATAGTGTGGATCTTATGTCATCCATATATTGCATATGTTTCTCATCTCTAAACAGGTGCTAGTTAGTAGCGGGTAATTGGGGAGGGAGGGGGGGGATAATAAGAAATATTTTCTTGTCAATTAACATGATGAAAATTATTAGTTCATTAAAAATTATCCACACATAACCATTATCATGTATTAAATGCTTACTTGGCCCATTGGAAAGATTGCCACCAATTAAATGTGAAATTGCCGAAATTCATTTGAAATTAGTATATATATTGCTTTTGAGGCCTGATTTTCTGAGGTTCAGGAGAGGAAAAACAGAGAAAGAAATATGGACGGTCTAATGAAACCTCTGTCTGCAGCACCAATAAAAGTATACAATAATAAAAAGTGCTTGAGTAAAAGTGTGGATCTAAAAGTTTGTTTGTCTGTTTGTAGCAACAAGTTCCTGGTTTGTCCCCTGAAGCACGCAGCAGTGTTGATGTCTCTCAACGGCAACCATCAGCTCCTTCCTCTGGACGAAGATGTAAGTACACAAGCTTAGAAACGAGCCAACTAGAAAATGATATTTCAAAATTTGAGAATAACTTCAATAAGTGTCAAGGTTGCAGGCACTGATGTCAGGCACTGATTCTGTTAATTGCATGTTATTGCGTCACAGGCAAAGAAATACGGGAACATGCGCTTCAATCGTTGCTAGGCAAAAGCGATATGTGCACTTGGCCACATGTGCTCATATTGAAAATATACCACTACTAGTTTTCAACCATATGGGTAATAAAGTATTTTATGTTTTAAATTTGGTGGTTTCAGTCAGACCTCAACATTGTGGCATCATATGACAGAAGAGGCAAACACATCTACACTGGCAATGCTAAAGGACGGGTAAGTCAAGGACACCTTTCACATTCTCTGATGTTTTGCATGATTGTTAAGTAAATATCAACTTGAGCCCATTCCTGATCTATTCTCATAAAGTTCCTGTTATCAAATTTTGTAGTACCAAAGAGAGGGCAAGGTTAATACACAAATTTGAGTTTCATAAAAATAAAACTTACAATGGCATACTTCTGAGTGTAACAATTTCTTATTAACGATTTTAAATGTATTGACATTCCACACAAAAATTAAATCAAGAAAAGTGACTGGTTCTCTTAAATGACATCACAATGAAAAATATGAACCTGAAAATAACCGCACTCACAAGTAATAAAGTTATTTTATCTCATGACAGATCCTAGTATTCACAGCCAACAAGCTGGAGCTCCTGGCCTCATTCCGGGTGACGACCGGCACGCTCAACACAACCGCCATCAAGTCCATCGAGTTCGCCAGGCGGGGAGAGTACGTTCTTAGTTCATTACTTTAACAGCAGTATCAATCTCATATAATCAGCTAGAAGAAAACACTCAAACCTCTGTGCATTATGAAGTGTTTAGTACTTGTTGACACAATTCAAAAACCTGTGATTGGGAGAATATTTTGAAGGTCACAGCAGTGTATTAAATTGATTAGAAACCTAGCCTGTCCTGAGAAATAATTGGTCAATTCCTTAGGGAAAATATAATTTTTTTTGACAAGATACGAGTCCTAACAAAAAAGTAGCCAGTTTAAGTACAGGCGAACAGGCTATATTTTAATCACTAGTCACAGACAAGGTCATTTCTGTATTACTAAGTTTTGTCTGAGCTTGTGGCTGTGTAGTGAAGTGTGATCACAGATAGATTATTGTGAGATTGATGTATTCTTGACTTTTCTCCTGTATCAGATGTATTCATGTAAACTCTGCTGTCCATGATAGAGTTTGAAAATAAGAAGCTTGCAATTATTAGCAGCCCCGACTTAGTCGGGGCTGCTATCAGTATTTGTGCAGTTTCCGCCGCCGCCGCCGCCGCCGCCGCCGCCGCGTCCGCCGCGCTCATACTAATGGCTATAACTTTTTTCTACTAAGCTTTCCAGAACTTGTATTTAAAACTTACTGCTTATACCTCGGGGGAACGATTTTGACATGTTCACCTTCAAGGTCAAAGGTCAAGGTCACGAGCTATAAAATCACTAAAAAATTCCTTGTAAACGCGATTACTTGGAAAGTTTTTGTGCTATGAAGCTCTAACTTGATATATAACATCCTTGGAAGAGTAAAAAATTTTGAAAAGGTTTTCGCTACAATCTGTCCAAGGTCAAGGTCACAGCGAGGTCATTACTTTAGCATGGTTTTGCGAAAATGCTTTATTTTTACTATGAACACTTGTAATCAATAGATGATTGTTATACTCAATGAAAAGTGTTCATTGATTGTGTAACCTTGAAGGTCAAAGGTCAAGGTCATGAGATTTGTGTTATTGCAATGTGCAACTAAGTTGGATATAACTTGATCTCATTAAGCTTTTCAGAACTCATAAACATGTATAAGTGTCCATACCTCTGGGGACTTAGAATGACATGTTCTCTTTCAAGGTCAAAGGTCAAGGTCACGAGCAATAAAATCACTAAAAAATTCCTTGTAAACGCGATAACTTGAAAAGTTTTTGTGCTATGAAGCTCTTACTTGATATATAACATCCTTGGAAGAGTAATAAATTTTGAAAAGGTTTTCGCTACAATCTGTCCAAGGTCAAGGTCACAGCAAGGTCATGACTTTAGCATGGTTTTGCGAAAATGCTTTATTTTAACTATGAACACTTTTAAGCAATAGATGATTGTTATACTCATTGAAAAGTGTTCATTGATTGTGTATAACCATGAAGGTCAAAGGTCAAGGTCATGAGATTTGTGTTATTACAATGTGGAACTAATATGGATATAACTTAATCCAATTCAGTTTTTCAGAACTTATAAAGATGTATAATTGTTTACACCTCTGGGGACTTACAATGACATGGTTACATTCAAGATCAAAGGTCAAGGTCACGA
Organism: Steromphala cineraria; assembly: GCA_916613615.1. Lineage (NCBI taxonomy): Eukaryota > Metazoa > Mollusca > Gastropoda > Trochida > Trochidae > Steromphala > Steromphala cineraria. The sequence goes on from OU744730.1 coordinate 14,422,235, forward strand.
GCTATAAAATCACTTTAAAAAAATTATTTGTAAACACGATAACTTGAAAAGTTTTTGTGCTATGAAGTTTAAATTTTGTATGTATTATCTCTTGAGAAGTAAAAAATTTTGGAAAGGTTTTGGGTGTGAAGTGTCAAAGGTCAAGGTCACAGCAAGGTCAACAAATATTGAGAAAATGGATTATTTTTACTTTTACCTCTTTAATTTGTTACATTAATGTTATATTCAATGAAATGTATTCATTGATTGCATGACCTTGAGTGTCAATGGTCAAGGTCACAAGAAAATGCCCAATATGCTGAGGCTTGTAGAAGGCGGAACAGGGTAAGGTGAAACCCCAAGTTTTCGGGGCTGCTCTGTTTTTGCGGTGTCCCGCAAACACTAATCTAGTTTTTCAATAGATATTGCCTTTGTTCCAGTCTAACATTGAATGTTGACAAATATGTCTACTTGTTGCAGATGTTTCCTGGTCAACTCCGCAGACCGGATCATCCGGGTGTACGAGAGCGGCGAGGTGTTGGCGTGTGGAAAGGATGGGGAACCGGAACCCATACAGAAGCTGCAGGACCTTGTCAACAAGTACGTACTGCAGAAACATGCCAGTTGAATAGTGAACTAGCAGAAACAGTTTGATAGCCAGAATTGGAGGCATAACTTTTCATATCTTGTGAGCGTAGATGAGTTGACTATTGATTGTTAACTTGGTAATGTCTGTGTGTGCAGGACGCTGTGGAAGAAGTGTTGTTTCTCGGGAGATGGGGAGTACATCGTGGCGGGGTCAGCGAGACAACACTCGCTCTACATCTGGGAGAAGAGTGTGGGTAACCTCGTCAAGATCCTGCACGGGACCAAGGGGGAACTCCTGTTGGATGTGGTGGTGAGTTCATTGTCTATTGTAATTCTGTGTCTAGGATTGTGCAGTGCATTTCAATTGAATGCACTTGAGGAAAACTCATGCATGATTTGGTGGTGAACTAAAAAATCTACTTTACTCCTGTTTATATGTAGAGGATTAAGGATTGTGCAGCGCAAACTCAACCAATTTAGATTTATAATTATTGGAATGTCTTGTGTTTCAGTGGAACCCGGTGGAACTCATCATTAACGATAATAATGATAATATGTCCATTTATAAAGTGCAAATTTCCTTTGCGTCTATATCCAGCTGATTATAAGATAAATTCAAGCATTTCATTGCTTATATTTTAGATCTATCAAATCTTGTCATGTTTCAGTGGCATCCGGTGCGACCAATCATTGCATCTATTTCCAGCGGCCTCGTGTCAATATGGGCTCAGAACCAAGTGGTGAGACTCAGATTTGGATACAAATTGCTCATTCATAATTAAAATTTTGATTTTCATAAAGTGGACTTATGCCCTCAAGTCCGTGTTTGACAATCTATGATAAATTTTGTTGCGATGTTCTTGTTGGCTGGAATCCAGGAAGCATTTGTAACTTCATGAAATCATTTATTTCTTAACTTCTTCACAACATACAGTAGATGCTAACTAACATGCAAGTTGATAACATAACAATGTATTTCTTTTGTGGATGAATATGTGAGGTGTTTTGAATTCATATATCCCAGTAAAGTTTATATTGAAGCCAATGATATAGGATGAAACATCATAGAATGTCTCTTTGATGTTTGAGAGTGTTGTGTAACTAACCCTATTGTACCCCGGTGATGTCTGCAGGAGAATTGGAGTGCGTTTGCCCCGGACTTCAAGGAGTTGGACGAGAACGTGGAGTATGAAGAACACGAGTCAGAGTTTGATATTGACGATGAGGACAAGGAGAAGGAAGAGACCAAAGGTAATAGATAGAACAACAGGAATTGGGAAAAGCAGGTGTCATGGGCCATGGATAAAAATATGACCCATGAACATTTTGAAGTTCTCTCCTTACATAATGGCAATGTCCCCATTTAAATTACAGAAATTACAGAAAAGCCTTGAAATGGCACGTTGTCTCAAAGATGTCTCTCCCAATCCCTTGAGCAACATTTCATTTAATACTATCTTTATGAATAATTTAAGATGAAGAATAAAACTAGCAAAAGTGCTCACCCCTCCAAAGAGAGTTCAAGATATGTTTAATGGAATTCTCATGTATATAAAAGTATCTTAGTAAGTGTAAATTAGGAACCAACCTAACAACCAAGCTACCTCCCCACCCCGAAAACAAACAAATATCTGGTGTCTGCTGCTGATTGGTCGACATCAGTTGCTGCTAGTCTGCTGATTGGTCGACATCAGTTGCTGCTAGTCTGCTGATTGGTCGACGTCAGTTGCTGCTTGTCTGCTGATTGGTCGACATCAGTTGCTGCTAGTGATGTAGGTTGATGATATGAAGAGTAACCATCTACATATATATATATCATATATATACTACTGTTGTCTTGTTACTGCAGGTCCAGATGAGGAGGATATAGAAGTTGACGTCACCACCGTGGAGGCCATTCAAGCTTTTGTCAGCAGGTCTGTCATTTTACTTCATCTGATGGTATATCTATTTACAGTAGAACTCGGATATAACGAACTCCAAGGGACCAAAGAATTTAGTTCATTATATCCGGTGTTCGCTATACGCATATAATTTAAATGATATTATATAGGGGTGGAACTTGAAATTTGTTCGCTATATCCGAGTGTTCCCTTTATCCGTGTTCTACTGTATTTGGATGTGTGCCATTCTGTTAAGATGGCCTATTGTGCTTAGTAATCAAGTTGCTTATCAAAAGTTATGGTTCATTACTGAAGATATGATATCAGGACTTGTGTTGAATTGATTTGTATTGTTATGAGATTTAGTGATATGTGACCTATCATGATATCTGAATTGTCAACACCTCTCATTGGTTTAAAAGTTTTTGCCATTTTATGGTATATCAACTATTTTGAATAATTGATCAGTTGATAGTAGCAAGTAATTCTTCATATCCTGAAATCTGATTGGCTAGTACAGAATCATGTGGAGTATATCCTGTAATCTGATTGGCTAGTACAGAATCATGTGGAATATATCCTGTAATCTGATTGGCTAGTACAGAATCATGTGGAGTATATCCTGTAATCTGATTGGCTAGTACAGAATCATGTGGAGTATATCCTGTAATCTGATTGGCTAGTACAGAATCATGTGGAGTATATCCTGTAATCTGATTAGCTAGTACAGAATCATGTGGAGTATATGTCCTGTAATCTGATTGGCTAGTACAGAATCATGTGGAGTATATCCTGTAATCTGATTGGCTAGTACAGAAGCATGTGGAGTATATCATGTAATCTGATTGGCTAGTACAGAAGCATGTGGAGTATATCCTGTAATCTGATTGGCTAGTACAGAATCATGTTGAGTATATCCTGTAATCTGATTGGCTAGTACAGAATCATGTGGAGTATATCCTGTAATCTGATTGGCTAGTACAGAATCATGTGGAATATATCCTGTAATCTGATTGGCTAGTACAGAATCATGTGGAATATATCCTGTAATCTGATTGGCTAGTACAGAATCATGTGGAATATATCCTGTAATCTGATTGGCTAGTACAGAATCATGTGGAATATATCCTGTAATCTGCTTGGCTAGCACAGAATCGTGTAAATTATTTGACTTTAATTTCATTGACAAGCACAGAATCATGTAGATAAATCCTATGATCCGATTGGCTGCTTCAGTGACGAAGAGGATGAAGATGACTCTGCGTTACTCTACCTGCCGGTCTCGCCGGAGATTGACGAACCAGAGGAAGGGTGGCAGGCATTGGCCGAGGCGGTGAGTAGATTGATCTCAACCTTTAGTTGTTAGTACATATATATATTAAAGTATCAAGTAATACAGTGAAGATGTAATCAACTTTCAAAATCATTCCAATACACATTTTTCTGCTTCTTGATTCAAAGCTTCCTCAGGGAATGAAAGCTTGAAGCAAAGTAGCATTTTCAAACAGTCTTAGGTGTATCTTAGAAATAACGTGAAAAAAACCAAAAGTATCAATCAATAAAAAGGATCTTAAATTCACAATTTGTATTTCGACTGAAAGAAAACAATTGTAAACAGTTATTTTTTGCCTCTCTTATTGAGTGTTCGTGTCTATTTCTTCTAAGTTTGCTTGAATTCTTTGTTGTCTCATAGAAATTATATCTTAATCTTTTCTCTTACATATAAAACAAGAATACACACTAGAAATTTCTGATACAACTTTACTTTGCCTTTTTGTTACCATGCTATTAATATGTTGTGAAGTAGTTGGTCATCTGGTGTCTTGCCAAATGACAGAGCGTGAAATTTTTCATGCGACATTCTGTTTGAAATAAAGATTTTCTACGTAAAATCTCAAAATGATTAGCGATTAAGTTCTTTTAACCAAATCATCAAAGGGTAATATCCCTAACTAAATACATCGGTACTAGAAACCAGATGACAGCATGTGAACCTCTTGATGGTGTTCTTAGTAGGATTTGTAACTGCTCTTGATGTTACGGGCAAGCTGAGAAGGATGGAAATCTGAAGATTGCTACTGTTCAAAACCTTGGAATGTACTAATCAAATAAAACACAAGTAATTCAAACTCCAAATTAAAAGAATTATTGACTAATAACAACAATTTTAAAATCAACGTTTGAAAGTTCCATACCAGATTACATAAGCTCAGACAGTTTGTATGTGTACTGCATATATTCATATTGCGAAAAACTATATTGGGAAAAAAATATCAAAATTGATTATGCAATCTATTGATTTGAATCCTTCCCATCATGCCTTTGTAGATTTAGACTCGCATGCTTTATCAGTAGTATTTCAGCGGTTTAGATTGGTAACGGAACACATGAATTCATAAAAGGGAAGTGGACTAACCAAAATCTATTATAATACTGAAAACAGCTTGTTATTACCAATGTGTATTATACACTTAGATAAGAAATCTTTATCAGAATTTCCACTCGTTCTTTACCTAATTCTGAAATTGACGCCAGAAATTTGATATATTTATTTCCTCACAGCGGAGACTGGAAAGTGAAAGACTACAGCGGGTAACTGTTACCGTGGCAACTGCGTTACATATTCATATAAATTTGCTTAATTTGTTGAAATTGAAGGATTTCACTGTTTTTCAACAAATATTTGACAAATCATTTGCATGTTTTAAATGATTGTATCATGTTAGAAAAAATTCAGACTTATGAAAATTTGTTGGAGTTGAGAGAATAAAATCATTAAATGTCTTTGTTTTATGAAGATTATATTTTGAGTTCAGTTTCGCTAATAGATATCATTTTTAAAAATTGTCCTATTAATTAATTTGAATGAAAAAACTTTGTGCATGGCTTTACATTTTAGATATTTTTTTTTGTAACAGAGATAATGATATACATATCAATTATTAATAGAATGAAGATAAAGTTATATCAGTTATATCTACTTTTAAAGACAAACCCAGTCAAAAATAAAGTTACCGTATTATGAACATTAATGTCATTAAAAATTAGGGTGATTAAATTTAGGTCAATGATATTTTACAGCATCAATTTTATCAGGATGGATCTAAAATTACAAAATTAATAAATTATCAGTTAAAGACAGTTAATTGTAAGATAAAAGCAAGACAACACCATACTATTTCACCATCACATAATGGAAGCCTGATCACCTTGTCTTTCTGTACTAGAACAGTTGCGCCCACGTCATAGTTCATGACCTCTAGTTTCTCATGAAAAGCAAAATGTTAACATTTACGGAGAAAATTTGGTACATATAGAATCGCACACAAGTGTCATCTGATATCAATTGTATCAACACCAATTGATAAAAGTAAGAAGACATGTGGGTGAAATTTTATTTATCATCCAAAACTGTGTTTCACAGGAGATATCGCTTGTGGAAGATCAAGCGATATCTCCTAGGACATATCGCTTTGACAGTAGATTTTGAACAATGCCCTGTAAACAGAAGGGACATGACATCACAAATGTTTTGCATCATCAGAAATGACGTCACAATGCTATGATGTCATGACCACAATGACGTCACAATGCTATGACATCATAAACTCATGATGTCACAGTGCTATGACATCACTGGTTTAGGAGTTTTAGAGCTATGCAGTGTTCAAAGATGTACATTTTTCATGCAAATGTGATGAAAATGATTTTGGATGATAAATAGAATCTCACTCTCGTGTCTTCTGATATCAAATATATCAACACTCGTTGATAAAAGTTAAATATCCTCGGCAAGCCTCGGATATTTGTTACTTTTATCAACTTGTGTTGATATATTTGATATCAGAAGACACATGGGTGAGATTCTCTATTTATCATCAAAAAATGTTTTCTTAACGTTTTCATGAAAAAATGTTTATCTGAACACTTCGATGCCCTTAAGCTCATATAGCAGCGATGTCACAGCATTATATTGTGACATCATAGCATTGTGTTTATGACTGCACAGATTTGTGATGTCACTACTTTTTGATGAAAAACGTTTGTGATGTCATATAATTTGCAGATTGCAGGGCATTGTTCAAAGTCTACTATCCACAGAGATATTGCTTGAGCTTCCACAAGAGATATCACCTATGGAACACCGATTAGGATGATAAAAAAACAGTGTTCAACCTTGCAAGAGTATCTGAGAGACTTCTTAGGGGTCTTTCAAAACAGTGAGTCAAATCTCTTTGAAAGTGACATATAATCTGGGCACTGTATATGAGTGAGGTAAGGCTATGTGGTCAGGTTTCCAACAATTATACTCTCATTTCCAGGCTTGTATGTCCACACAGGCAACTATCCATGAGTTGATCCTTCTTGGGCTATTAAGCGTATCCTTGATAATACATGGCTTTACAATTTGGGGGAGTTAAATTTTGCTTTTCGACTTTTTTTTATTACAATTCAGAAAGTATCTACCACTGTATTTGATAATTTTTTTTGAGAAACTACTAAAGAAGGAGGTTAAAACATTCTGAAATTTGAGTAGAGCACATACACACGGCAGTGTTACGTGGTGGTGGAGTTATCTCCCTTGTCATATCAACTCATGGTGGAGTTACCTCCCTTGCTTCCTCCAACTCACTTGCGAAGTGAATAAATTGTTCAGGGAACAGATCAGGAGTTATTATTTGGGTGACAAAGAAACCAATTTTCCAAAAATACACAAAATGATAAAATATTATCCTTATGATATATAAAATACATTTAAAACTCTCATCCCATAACCCTTCTGACTCTGTATACATATACCATTCTTTAAGCTGGATTATATTGGCATAATCATTTCCTTATCAGGTACAGAAAAAGGATCACATTAATATTTTTGAGAAATATGTGTAAAGGAATGATCAGAAAATAAGAAATGTTGCTGTGAGGCCCTACTTCTCTACTTGATAAGAAAATAATTGCTTGTGCCAAGATTTTTGCAAACATGCATGTGCCTCGCTAATTGACAGCTTGCTTTTGGATCAGCTTGGTTATTCCTCTAGCTATGCTTCCCATATTGAAATAATTATATGCTGCTTTGTTCCTATGCTTTGCCATTTTCAGCTGATTTTTATGGTTTTGTTATTTTTATTTCCTTTATCCTATTTCACCAATACAATGAACAATTCAATATATGAACAGGGAAAATGTTGATTGATTCTCAAAATATTCTATTTCAGAATTTCATTATGTTGCAATAATTGAGTTCAATATAGAAGAAACTCCCAGTCTCATTAAAATCAACCATGTTTCGAGGGAAAAAATATGTATCAAGGCTTTCCTCTCCACAATGGTCTGAAAGCACCCAAGCTAGGCACTTGTTCAACACCAGTTTAGCGCAGACAAAAACAAGTGGGCCAATCACATCGTCCCTTTCAAAAACCATGTAGAAAATGGATTTCACAGGAGTTACATACCCCTTAGCTCTGATATCGAAAGCATTTGCCGCTGTCCTTGTGATTGGCTAGATGAACTTACGTCAGAACATACGGCGCGGGGCGCGGTGGCCGAGTCGGCAAAGGTGCCAGGCTAGCAAGCCTGACGTGCCGGGTTCGAGCCCCGCCTGTGACCGGGTGTAAAAACCTTGGAGTCAACTTTCTGTGCAGACTCTAGTCTCTTTCAGTGTTGTCACAACCCCTAGTGTACAGTACACAACCCTGTGCACTTAAAAGAAACCCACAAATCCGTTGGTAAATGACCAGATGGTGGCAACATAAAAAACGTGCAGACACCTAGTTGCGGGTACAGCAACGTGCAGTATACTTGGACAAAATACTGTGACTATGTGTCCCAGTCCACCCAGCTGTAAATGGGTACCTCGTTAGGATTGAAAGTGACATTAACGCTGTGTGTCACATGACTGCAAGTGTTGTATGCTCCCTCGGGAGTCGAGATGGTAAAAAGAAGTGTCATGAAGATTGATATCCAATGATCGAGGGAAAGCCAAAGCGCCTTTGAGCAGCGCTCTTCTGGGCTGGATATTGGCGCTATACAAATGTCTAGTAATAATACGGGTAATGGTGGTGCCTTCAGACTCTAAATGAGAGGAAAGCCGGGCTGGGTGAGGATCGAAACCCAATAGAGTTAATATTTCTACACTTTTGTCCTGGAAGCACAGTCGATTTTAATCAGACTGAAGAAGCTCCTTTCTTAGAGTCGTAACCATTTATGATACACCAATGAATAGCAATTACTTTGTACAAATTAAATTCATTCCACAAGACATATAATGCATATGATAATATTGAATACGGTAAGTCTTTCGGTAAGCATTACAGGAACAGATTAAGATTATTCTATCTTTTAAAAAGGTGGAGGGATTTTGAGCTGATATTTGTTAAAAAAAGCCGGAGAGTCTATGGAGTATATGAGCATGAATTACTTTTTATGATTTCCGCAACAAAAAAGTTGTCACACAGAAAATCTTCCTTTTTGCATTGATAGAAGTTGTAAATCTTTGACTAACCCATCTGTGCCCTGTTTGAATGGAAAGGCGGCAGCTCGTATCCATTATGTACTTAGCTTTCTAAAATGACAGCCTTGCTTACATCACATGTAACAAATTTCCCTTTTGGATAATAAAGCCACTATCTTATCACATGAACTTGTTTAACAAATTCCTAACTAGCCCTGCCCGCCTAGTTCACTGTTTTCTGCCTGCTACTAAATCTCCCACCTGAAAAAGCACTCGGAAATGTAAGGATAAAGTTGCTCTCCAGAAAATGTTTATGTTCTTATATAGAAGTTGTATGAATATATCCCTCTAACCCTGCTTGTCCTGTCCACCCTAGGAGGAGGCCGCCCCCACCACGGAGAAGAAACGAGCGCCACCCCCAGACACCACCCCGCCGACCAAGAAGAAGAAAACCAAACCTGTGGAGATAGACCTCCCCGATGCCCCTTTTGATGGTTAGACGTTGGTCCCTATAATTCCTATCTATTGTTCTTTGATGTCTTTATATATCTTAATTCACTTCTTACTCACATGGGAATATTTCGAGTAAAGTCTCTCTGATACCAGGAATTATCAACATTATCGCTCTGAAGGGCAGGATATTATAATGATATATCCCTCCTCAAATAATTATTTTCCAACAATGTTTTTGATGATTTTACGCCGGCTTCTGTTCTTTCCTATCCCTTCATATTATTGGTCATATTAATGGTGTAATAATTAGTTGGCAGTATATAAATAAGATAGGACGTGATTCCACTATTGTCCTTCAATATTTTCATCTTTTGTTCCTCAAATTGTCTTTTCTTCAATGTAGTATTAAATTTATTAATCATCTTGATTTAAGATGATGAAGTTTGTTCAATGTTCCCCAGAAATCCACCCACTTCTAAACGTAAAGAAGCCCCAGGAAAAATCTCAACAGAGGAAGCCAACGCGTCCGCCCAAACAGAGGTCATCGCGACCTGACAAGTCTCGTCAGAGGGGACGTGATGACGGATACGGAGCCAAGGATAATGTGAGTTGAGTCTTCTGAATCTAAATCTACCGGTAGTAAGAAACACTGTGATTAGTTGAGTTATCTGTATCATTTGAAAACTTAATGGTTATTTGTAGAATGGTCACTTGTAATTTGTTAGTTATCGATAGAAAACATTTGGTTTGCCTTCTTATTTGTTTAATCTAATTTGTAACACTGTAATTGGTTTAGTTATCATTTGAGGCAATTTTAATTGAATGGATCTTGATTGGTTGAATTTTTCATCAGAATACCTGTAATTTGATGAGTATGAGTGCTTGTTATCATTGTAAGCTGCTGATTGAATCATTGTTTAAAACATTTAAGAATTGACTTCAAAATTTATTAAGTTCATGGAGGTATAAACTTAAAAACCGCTGTGCAAACTGTGTAAATCCGCGTAGCGGATTTACGCGAAGTTTGCACAGCGGTTTTTAAGTTTATACCTCCATGAACTTAATAAATTTTGAAGTCAATTCTTATAAATAAATATACACAAATTCGATGTTTTAATACGTTTGTTTGCTCCAAATAAACACAATGCAACAAATAGGACTGCACTATTTACGCGAACGAATTCCACTCTCAACAAAACGAGCGAGATAAAATGTCAATCAAAACGTCATTATCATTTTAGCTCCGCCTACGACTTGTTCACCAGCCAATGAAAATTCACAACGGAATCACGCAACGTCTTGTCACGTGGCCTTGACATTCCTAGTGTCAACCGTTGTACATAAACAGAAACTCGCGACTGTTGCTTCGGGATGAAAATAGCCGATTAGAGGTGCCATACATGTGGCTTAAAAGCTTGACGACACACAATCAGATCAAATCGAATTAAGTTTATGTTAAACGGCACAGTTCTCTAATCTTGTTGAGAAACAAAGCTAGAAACAGCGGCGTTTCAATGGCCGATCCCCTTGCAACAGTCGCGACTGCGGGAGAGGGAAAACGACCGGGTGTATTGTTATGAAGCCGTGCCATTTATCAAAAAAATTATAAAATATTTATTTGATATTAGCTATTTGTAATTTGTGTCTTTTTACCGAACTCTCGCGAACTGGTACAGCATAAAAAAACATTACTTGTTTACGGATAGTTCCGTCATTTGGGGCGTGGCTAAGTGTGAATGGGCGTGGCTAAATGTGATGTGACGTCACGAAATTAAGTTTATGCAGATATGAACTGAATTTCTGTTACAGTGTTCAGCGAATCAGATACACGGATAGCAAATGACATTTATTTATTGTGAATTGTTAAAGCTTTGATTGATTGAATGGCCATTGTAAACCTTTACATTGTAGTCTTTGTGACAATTGGCAACATGGCAAAAATCCTTCAGACAGATGCTCTAAACAGATCAATTGTATGTCTTAGGCACCATCACGAAAGCAAGTCAAATTCAGGTGTTGAATATGAAATTATCTATGAAATTTCTAATGGTATCATATGCACGTTTGTAATTATGCACTTTAATAATAATTATCATATGATATTCGAATTTATGAGAAAAGACATCACAAGAACATGATAGATAACTAATAATATTTCACTGATTTTGGTTGGTTTCAGTATTGAAGGCTTGACATGTGAGGGGAAATGGCATAATGAAAGCAGGTATGACCCAACTGTGAAGACGTTGGACAGATTGCGAGGGACCTCTCAACTAGTGTGAAGTGGTAGAATCAAGCGAGCTGCCATCCCATAAACCAAGTGATGGTCACCTCTGGATACAAGTTTCAAACTCTGTCAGCTTTGTGTGTTCGATCAGGAGCCATGAGGCATATGTCTTAACCAGTGTTCAATGTTTCAGACTATATAAGCAAGCAGGGCTTGTGGTTAAAAAAATCAACCAGCCATCCCAAAAATTGTCAAGCCCTGCAATGTGAAGACAGTTTCTATTGTATCACACAAGCCAGACGGGCTTGTTGACCTCTTCTCAAACAAACTTCATCTGAAAGTAATCAGCTATTGGCAGAAGGGCAGGCAATATTCAGAAAACAGGTCTTTACCTCGATTCATCCAAACATACAAACAATCTTTGCTTGCTGATGACCAGAATAATAGTGCTGAGATACATGATTACCAGATATGAGAGAGAAAGGTATAAGCATGTGCTTGAAAGTGTTTTCCTGCTGAAATGAACTGGAAGCAAGATGATGTTGCGAATATCGGGGAATGTTAGTTTATCATTATCACCCTTCAAATTAAACATAATATTTGAATTGTGCACATGTGCATATATCATCTTTGTCAAACAATTACTATGTCTTATGTGTTCATCAAGAGACCATGACACAATGATGAAATCAGCAACTTAGTTTGGCTCCTTGCTGACTGTTATTTACTGCTGGAAATTTACATTGTTAAGTTGGTTGTAATGAAATTACATTCTGTTGTAAGACTTGAAATTATGTGTCTTACCTTCACTTAACTTGACACTGTCAAAACTTGATCATGTTAAAATCCCTGTTGGATCAAAAGGATTATAATATTGTTCTATTTTGTAGGATAGATGTATAGTATCACAACCAGTGATAACCTTTTTTGCAGATTTCAACACTGATGTTTATTCCAGACTTGGAACATTGTATATTGTATTCATTTCATTATTGTACATTGTATTCATCTCATCATTGTAAAGCAGTGGGTTTCCAAAGTAAAAGATTAATGAACATATCTTGAATTCGACTTTGTGACACAATTTAATCTTGTGTGACAGATTTGTTCTCCAGAGTAAGGAGTCCTCGAAATATCAGATCTTGTGTCCCAAAAATTTATAAGGACTTACTTTTTCAACTGGCCTTTCCAGAGACACTTTCACCTCTATCTATATTTCCAACTGTTGATATTCTTTTGAACATTATGAATAATATTTTCCCTATTTATTATATGCTAAGAGTTGAGAGATTGAGTTTTCTCATTTTTCGAAAAAGTGTTCTTTGCTACTGAGTGTGATATCACTTTTTCAAGTCAATGAAAATATCACAGAGGGGATTCAGGGTACGAAATCGTTTGTTTTCATGCCCTGCACCAAGTGCAGTCAACTGATTTTACCAGACTGCACCTGTGTCTCTCTGACTGCACCAAAGATCATCACAATGGGTGACTTAGTTTTACATATTTAAATATCAACAATTTCCCTTTTGTTGTTTGTTTTTATTTATAATTAATGTAATCTAGAGTGCTACACATTATTCAAGCATGCTGAAATGTAAGTCACCTGTTCAAAAGATATCAACAAGTTCCAACTGATACTTTAAGAGATTCAATTGACCAGCATGTTTTGACATCTTGGCCACGTGTGACAGCTGGACGATATGGTTGCTAAGCGACAATGTTTTTACCGAAGTTAAAAACGAGCTCTCACGGAAATATCAGAAGAGTCTGAATTTAATTATTTTTGTTAAAATGCGGAAGTAAATCACTGTTTAGGTGTTGCAAACGTTTTAAAACTTTTTGCTATCGTTTTCAATTGAATAAACTAATCTTGGAAATAAGAAATAAGCTGATCTTGCAAACTGGTTGCAGTCCAGAAACGAATATATATAATAGGCCCAGTCAAACGATGTTGTTATTTCAAATAGGGATGGCAAAATTGTTAAATGCAGAGTAAAATTAAAAAACTTACGATCTTATCATTTATATCAAGCAGTCAAAGTACATATGACACAAATTGTTTTGATCCTTGAAATGCGGATGGAACTTTTTGTTTACACTTCGAACGACAGAGCACATGGCATATTTGAGGGCTATTCCTTTTGCCACCCTCGTTAAACAAACTCATAACACTGTCTACAGCATGACGGAGAATGGGAAATTTACTGAGGGAGTAAATAGTAAGAGCATAAAATATCAACATGGCAACGATTCTCGGAAGTTTGCCTTCATAAAATATTGGAATAAAAATAGAGCCATGGGCTCTGTAGCTCATCAGACTTTTGATAAAAATATGTTTTGACCCCTGAAATCTACAATTCAGAATCCCAATTTGCCAAGGAGTCTACACACTACTTTTCAACTCTCTAGTCCTTTTAGAACTGGAGAAGAAGATGAAAACAGGCATTTAAGATTTTGACCCCTGTGACCCCATATGGGGTCATGGGGTCACAAAATCTACAATTTAGAATCCCCATTAGCCAAGGAGTCTACACACAACTTTTCAGCTCTCTAGACCTTTGGAACTGGAGGAGAAGATGAAAATAGGTTTTTAAGGTTTTGACCCCTGTGACCCCATTGGGGGTCATGGGGTCACGAAATCTACAATTTAGAATCCCCATTGGCCAAGGAGTCTACACACAACTTTTCGGCTCTCTAGACATTTTGGAACTGGAGAAGAAGATGAAAATAGGCTTTTAAGGTTTTGACCCCTGTGACCCCATTTGGGGTCATGGGGTCCCGAAATCTACAATTTAGAATCCCCATTGGCCAAGGAGTCTACACACAACTTTTCGGCTCTCTAGACATTTTGGAACTGGAGAAGAAGATGAAAATAGGCTTTTAAGGTTTTGACCCCTGTGACCCCATTTGGGGTCAAGGGGTCACCAAAACTAATATTTATAATCGGTATTGGCCAAGGAGTCTACACACAACTTTTCAGCTCTCTAGACCTTTTAGAACTGGAGGAGAAGACGAAAATAGGTTTTTAAGGTCTTGACCCCTGTGACCCCATTTGGGGTCATGGGGTGACAAAATCTACAATTTAGAATCCCCATTGGCCAAGGAGTCTACACACAACTTTTCAGCTCTCTAGACCTTTTGGAACTGGAGAAGAAGATGAAAGTAGGTTTTTAAGGTTTTGACCTCTGTGACCCCATTTGGGGTCATGGGGTCACGAAATCTACAATTTAGAATCCCCATTTGCCAAGGAGTCTGTACATCAAATTTCAGCTCTCTCGAGTCATTGGTTTCGGAGAAGAAGACGAAAATGTAAAAAGTTTACGGATGGACGGACGGACGCCGGACGCCATGCCATGCCATAAGCCCATCGGGTCTTTCAGACCTGATGAGCTAATAAAAGCTGTTCGTGAAATTTAAGAAAAACATTCATGATTGAAACAGTTATATGCGACAGGTATTTGCATAGTTTCGAAAATATGCTATTTTTTAAACTGCACCCGGTGCAGTCCAGTACCTAATTTAGACTGCACAAGACGATTTTCACCTGCACTGGTGCAGTGTTTAAATGACGATTTCGCACCCTGGGATTATGTCATGTGTACAATGGTTTGACGTCACTTTTATAATCTGCATGAACTCATCGCCTTTGCCAAGTTACGATACAACAATGATATGACGTGACAAGAAAACTCTTGAGTCACATTTTAATCCAAAGAGGCCTGATAAACAGAATATCTTTTGTTTACATTGTGATATCACTTATCTCTCATCTCGTGATAAAGCCTATATTGTTACTCGTGGCTGGGCCACTTGTGAAAATACCAGGTTTATCCTGTCAGAGAGATAAGTGATATCACACAGTAAACACACAAACAAAAGTTATCCTCTATTTAACACTTGGTTGCGATGAGCAGGTACCTAGAGACCGGTACCCCCAGTGTATCATGTATCATGTATCATGCACATTATTCAGACCAAGCGTTGCAGTTTAGCTTGTAAATCAGTTCAAAACAGGGAGTATAGGGATGTGAACACAGTATGTCATGAACACTCATATAATATCCTCTATTTACTCGTCAGGTTTAGAAAGGGAAAGGGAGAGGAAAGGCTGAAAACAAAACATAAGACATAGATTTTGACTAAGATTTAATAACAAAAGTTCATGTGAGGTAACAGAAGATAGAAAATATGACACAGTACATCTCCTTCATAACAAAAGACAAAACAGTACACCTTCAGAAAAGGTGCTGAATAGAATATTACTGTTCCTGAATATAGGAATTACCTATTTCATGCATGCTTACACATACAAAGGACAACCCAATTATAACCTGTCATTATTGGTGTATCTGACTCCACAAGATTGTGCAAGGCTTATCAAATTCAGTGAAGAATCTGTGTTTACAATCATGTACAACCATCTCCTGCAAACTTGTGTTTGGATCAGATACTTCTTTACATTGTTTCAAAGAAAGGTAATAGTTTTGTTTGAGACTGGGAAGAAAGACCTATATTCTGAAATTTGCAAAAGTGAGTCATGATCTGGTAACAGAAGCTTCAGATGGTTTTCCTGCATTCTGCTCGTGTGTACAGTCTATTGATAACAAATATTCTGGTTGTGACAGCGCCCTCAACAAAAACATGTCAAATTTATCAACAGTTACAGACTTCCAGTGAACAATTTCTTTACAGAACCTTGAAAATATATAATTTGATTGACATGATTATAAGTACAGAAGGGATTTATAAATTTTTGAGGGAGAACGATGACACGACAGAAGTATTATGACAAAGGGCTATTTGTTGATAAATGAAAGTTTAAATTGAGCCTAAGATCATATAGTAGATTTCCTCCTAAAGCACAGAGAGTCAAAGAATAAATAAAATTTAGTAGATAACAAAAATGTGAAAATTGTCATCAGTTCATATGGAAACTGAAGTCAAAATAATTCTTAAATCACTTCTAATAATGATATGAACCAGCTGTTAGTCTGTTTTGGACAGAATACTTAGGACATAACAAACAATACACTTATTGACATTTATATGCAACAGTTGCATTAATATAACAAAAATATATCACATTTGCTTGAATATCTTCAACCAGCAGGACAGACAATTAGTGTGGTCTTCAAATACCTTGTACAGACACCGGACATGATTACAGATAAATATCAATACTTAGCTATCCTCAGCAGTCGGTGCATAGAAAAGATATGATTGTACATTGATCATCAGCAGCGGTTTACTTGAAAAATATTCATTAGAAAACAGACAAATAGATCCTAAATATGATTTGCTCTCCGTAAAACATACATGATATACCTGCCATCTAATGCAGTGAAACCATTTCATGATTGAAAAGACTAAGCAAAGCAGAAGCTCCTACACAGTCCAGATCTTACCCTTGGACTTCTTGAACATGCATTTACATACCCGAGTATTTACAGAAACAAATATTCATTTAAATTTCTTCATTATCTTAATTAACTTTGATGTACAGTTGAAGACAATTATACCATGGTCAAAAGATATACAATGTATATATGTACAAGACTGCTGAAAATTTTGAAATCTCTAAAATTGACATGATATTCATATTCAGTATTTGTGAAATAACTGAATATCCCTTTAACTTGTTACGAATAACAACAACAATTGAATCAAAACAAGTGAATTTTAGACACAGAAATTCTCTGCTTACAGTCTTCATTGACACCAACCAAACTTCACTTAAAACTCAATTATCCTATTTACACATTTCACAGATTATAAAGCCATTCACTTAATTTTATATTTCTCGTAACTATCATTAAATTTTCACTTACTATTCCAAGTATACCTAAACATTTATATAAAAGATAGAAACCACTCTGCCTAAGCCTGTTCTGGCATGGGCCAGTTGACAGGCTCACCCCCCTGGGGAGTATAGGACTGTAGCAGTGCATGCTCGTCTGGGGTGGCAGGTGCCCCTCCCTGATTGCATGGTCCGTTAGCCAGGGGGAAGGTGATGGGGGTCATACGCCGGGAGGGAGGGGTGGCCCCGCGGGGAGGTGGGGTGCCAGCCATTTGTTGGGGGGTGAGGGGCTTCTCAAGGCGGGACCCGTCTGGGTAGGGCCAGTGGACTGATTGGGGGGAGAACTTTGATCCCGGTACCGGGTTTTCTGCTCCGGAGCGAATCCTGGACTGCACAAGGGGGTCCCCGGCACCGGAGAGTCGTCCTGACCCTGCAGACTTGGGCGTGGCTGGTTTACCAACTGCCATGTCCCCTCCACTGACCTCGATGTCCCTTATCTTGAGAGGGGCGGGGACCTGGAATAGAGTCAGTGTTGTCACTCAGGGTGTGAAATCAGCCGTATTAGAAGCGACAGTGTAATAAAAAATATTGATGCTTCATACTTTAATAGTTCCAAGAAAAAAACTTATTCTAACATGGAGTTTCCCCTCCACTAAACTCATCCCAGGAAGCTGCATGTGACCTTGGTAAGTGGTTATTCGTTACCATGGTTGTGACATTGATTGTAGAATATCTTGCAGATCCAGAGGCAAACCTCTCAAAGCCCAATAAGACGTAGCAGTCCCTGAGCTGCTATGCCTTGTTGAAAGTAACACGATCTTAGTGACTATGTTGACAGCTTTGTTTGCTGACTTACACTATCTGACAATTTAATCCTGAATTAACAGCTGCTGATTTGCAAATCTACAAGCTTAATATAATTCAGCTTGGAGGCCAAAATTATTTTGTTTTAGCAAAACCGAAACACTTTAACCCTTACGATGCGGCTATATATTTTTGCTCAACTAGCCCCCGTGGCGACATTGTTTTGTCCGGTGCCAGCCACCGTTATATCCTGATTGCACCGCCCACTGAATATGTTTATGTAGCGAGTCCCGGGTCTTTTACAACAATTGGTGTATCTATTTCGCGGATCCCGGATTTTTATTTAGAGCCTTGTAAAATGTTTATTTATGCACACAGAATAATTCTTTTTACATGGACTTCTAGATACACTGTGCCTCTTTATAAATATATAAAAAAACATTACGATGCGCCTCATATTTTTTTTCCCACAGTCATCAAAAGAAAGTCTTTAATTCCGCTTGCCGCTTCTTTATTTTTGTGCGCGCATAGACATATGATACATGGAAAAAAAGACAATTCTTTTCTCTACAAGTTGATATAAAAATTATAAAAATATCTCTAATGGTTCGTGAGATATGAGTGCTGCAAGATGCGCGAGTTAAATACAAGTTCAATTAGCGAACGCCGGCGCGCAAGTAGCGCGTGTGAACGATCACTTATCTTTCGCTTGCCGCTTCTTTATTTTTGTGCGCGCATAGACATATGATGCATGGAAAAAAAGCCAATTCTTTTCTCTACAAGTTGATATAAAAATTATAAAAATATCTCTAATGGTTCGTGAGATATGAGTGCCGCAAGGTGCGCGAGTTAACACAAGTTCAATTAGCGAACGCCGGAGCGGAAGTAGCGCGTGTGAACGATCACTTATCTTTCGCTTGCCGCTTCTTTATTTTTGTGCGCGCATAGACATATGATACATGGAAAAAAAGACAATTCTTTTCTCTACAAGTTGATATAAAAATTATAAAAATATCTCTAATGGTTCGTGAGATATGAGTGCCGCAAGGTGCGGGAGTTAAATACAAGTTCAATTAGCGAACGCCGGAGCGCAAGTAGCGCGGGTGGACAATGTCATTTATTCCGTGCATCGCTGCCGCTTCTTTATCATTGTGCGCGCATAGACAAATGATACATTGAAATGAAGACAATTTACTCCTTTACAAAATGGAGAAAAAATTTTGAAATTATCTCAAACGTTCCGTGAGATATGAATGCCGCAAGGTGGGTAACCCCAATCATTTTTGAGAAAAGGTTTGATATTTCCGACAGATAGCTTGCAGTTTCTTTAGTTTTTCGTGCGCATTTACAAATGACACATTGGACTGAAGCTCGTTCTTTGCTCTTTACAATGATGTAAATGATTTGATCCCCACCCCCTTCCAAAATTGTATATAGTGCCAAAGAAGGGGTGGGGGTTCATGATGCGGCTTCAGTTGAACTTCCACGGACAGCTCACATTGACTTTCTCTGTCTCTGTTACGAAATAAAAAAAGAAAAATTTATTTTTATAAATGCTTGTACAATATAATCAACAAATATATAAGTATAACAATAATCACCTTCAAAGGTGCGAATAACAGCTTTATAGAACCTAACAAGGTCTAGAGTTCAGTCCACACTTCTACTTCTTCTTCGTCTTCCCTCTCTATCATACTGATATAGGCTTTACAGAAATCTTGTGATGTGTGGTATAGGCGGAAACATGGTTCTACAAACAAAGCAACATTGCAGTCTAGACACTCGAAACAAGATTCTCTTCCTACTCTTTTCTTCTTTCTTGCTGGCTGGTTGGCAGCTGCCGCTCCACGCCGCATGAGTTCACGTCTGGCTTTAGAACATACAACACAGGTGCGTGACAAATTCTTCTTTCTTCCTACAGGCTCGATCTTTGAAGGAAAGTGACGGCCATGCAGGCGTACAATACTGTCGTCGGTCGTACATCGCCGACCCCGGGGACGTCTGCCGAGAGATGCAACCTTCTCTCTGTCGGCAAAGGTTATGATGTGTTGAACTATTTCTTTCCTAAATTCTCTGTTTGTCTTCAGACTTTTATCTTTGGAGAGTTCTTTGTACAGAACGTAGGCATTCAAAAGAGCAACGTTGAGGATATGAAACCACACACGCTTCCACCACTTTAGAGTTTTCATTTTGAACGGTGTGTACGACAACATCTGACCGGCCCGATCGACGCCACCCATGTACTTGTTGTATTCATGAACGATCCGAGGTTTTGTAATTGGTTCTCCAGTCACCCTGTTCTTCCTTCCCGACTCGACATCTTCCGTGTCCTCAACAGTGGACATAAGCAAGACTGACTTTCTGTCCTCATACCTGACGATCAGAAGTTCTTTGTTGTGTTGCTGCAACATAGAACCTTTCTCTGGTTTCTTCGTTTTTCTCTTCAGTTTGACTGGGATTCCGCTCCTATTTCCTCGCAACGTCCCCGTCGCACCGAAACCACACTTCCACAGATTGATGTACAATGTCACAGATGAATAGAAATTGTCCATGTAAACATGATATCCCTTTCGAGAGTAATCTTTGACCAAATCCATGACCAAATCATACGTTTTCCCTCCAATAGAAACTTCGTTGGTTCTTCCAGTGTAGAGTTTGAATTTACAGACGTATCCATTGTGCGAGTCACACAACATGTAAGCCTTGATGCCATACTTCTTAGGTTTGTCAGGGTTGTAAACCTTGAAGCTGAGGTTGCCTTTCCAAGGCACCAATCCCTCATCAACTGAGATATGTTGATGCGGTATATAAACTCTTGAGAACCGATGTATGATGCGGTTATACAATATTCCAAGTTTATTGAGTGGGGAAAACTGTGGTGTGTTTCGTCCTGGCATTGTACTGTTATCAGATAAGTGAAGAAACGTGAGCAACAACCAAAACCTGTCTCTAGGCATACACTTTGGGAAGAAAGGCGTCGAGGTAACATCACTAGTCGACCAATACTCTGAAAAGTTCCTCTGTACAACTAAGGACATGGCGATAGTCATCGCTACGAATACTTTCATTTCCTCAGCATTCGTATCCTTCCACTGGCGCATTCTTGACTTGGGCGGGAGGACCTCGTCGTCGCATTCTTGGTGAAAGTATCTATTGGTTTCCGTTGCCATTAATCCGTAATCATCTTCTTGTAAGAACATTTCGAAATAGTCAATAGGTTTTGGTTGCTCAGGCAATTCTTTGAACTGTCCCAGCCGAGTCTGTCCCGTAAAAGGCAGATCAACACGTCCACGTGGCCTCGGCCCGTCCTTCCAGTTTGCCGCAAAATCACCCTCCCCTGTATCAGAGGTGTCACTGTCTTGATCATCCAAGTCAACGAACTCGTCAGTGGAAGAACCAGCAGAAGCTGCTCCCGCCGTAGCAGCTAGTATACGTCTTGCAATGTTCCTTATGTCTGGATCACTGTCCATGTCCGATACCAATCCATCACTATCACTATTCACATCACTATCACATCAGTAGTTTCCATATCAGAAGTTTCATCAGCATGGACTTCGGAAGAGAACTCGTCGTCTGAAGCATACGGCCCCCCATAGTTCCGAGTCCTCGGTCTCCTTCCTCTAAATCTTGGCATCTTCTATATCATCTGTAATAGATTGAAACAGATTTAGACATGTGCAAGTAAGAACAACTCAGGAGCATTTTACAGAGAAAACCAGTGTGAGCCTCATGGACATTCATTTGCCGTCATTCCAAAGTATTTGAAACAATCACACCATCGGCGCCGACGGCACCAAAGGCAATGGTAAAATTCACATATTTGGACGTTTCATGACTGTCCCGGCTAACCCCGGTTCTTTTATTCATACGACTCCCCCAAAGTCGAAAACCTGGGCTTTCTTCTGACTTCCTAGGCGACGAGTTGGCGAGTCGCGAACGAAACAACCATCTACGTCAGGGAAGCTCTGATTGTCAGTTGTGGATTACAAAAGTTTTGCAACTTTTGATAGGTTCCACGGACCTAACCGCCGCAGCGTCACGGCGAAACCCGAACAAAATTGCCGATGTCAAAAAAAGAACATCAACACATTTTGCGGGGCTTCTTGCATCTTTATTTCTCTTTGCGCATATACATATGATATACCAAAATGATGGCACTTTTATTCTCTTTCCAACGATATATCGTGTGTTAGAGCGCGCCGCTTGGTTAGTGAAATATCAAGCGCAAAAGTACATACTTTTGCGGCCTTTATAGTATAATTATTTGCATGGGCGGACATACAAATGATATGCCAAAATGAAGGCAATTTCATCCTCTTTCCAACGATATCTCATGTGTTAGAGCGCGCCGCTTGGTTAGTGAAATATCAAGCGCGAAAGCAATCTCTCGGACTTTGTGTTCTGAAATCCGAGGCACTGGGCAACGTTGCCCATGAAATTGGTTGTTCTCGAATGGAAGGACCTCGCCCGACATATAAGGAAAATGTTTCAGACCTCGGAATAACACCGAAAATAGTTTTTGAATTTCACTAAACATGATATTGATTTTGAAAGTTTGGGTGCTAAGGGTCAATTTTTCCCATGGTTCGCGGCGAGGCCGGCACTAGAAATAGTGAAAATTCTCGAATGAATGTTCCGAGCACCCTCGATTTTTCATGGGAAAAATTCCCACAAACGTTCCGTCCCTCTCGGGAGAAAATTCTCGGTCTCCGAAAAAGTTGAATAAGTCAAAAACCGATTGCTTCGCGTCAACAACATTTATACCGCAGATAGAGCCCCGACTTTTCCACCTCTCCAATTAGTCACTTTTCACAAATAAATTTTTTTTATTTTGTTATTGACGAAAACGGTTTTATGTAAATATTTCAATAATTAGTAACTTCTCCTTTCTTCCAGGGACGTGAAAGGGTAGACATTGACACTCAAAGTTTGGACATGTGCAGTTTCAGCAAATGGCATCACAAACAAAAATGTTCACGCAGTTCTAAAAAACCCGAGTGCAGCCGAAATTTAGTGGGAAATTTTTCTCACAAAAACGACTATAGTCGGAAAAAGCGTCTCGATCTTGACAATATTTCTGTTTCCGAGTTATAACTTTTTAGGCAGAACTGGAAGCAAACTTTCGCTACGACAGTTTTTAGCTTGGGGGGCTAAGGGTAAATTTGTACCATGTCTCGTGGCGAGGCCCGCACTAAAAATATTGAAAATCCTCGAAAGAAAACTCCGAGTACGCTCGATTTTTCATGGGAAAAAAGTCCATACCTCACGGCGAAGCTCGGAAGTGGTCAAAATCTCCGGCCTTCGTCATAACCCGAGAGTGAAAGTGGACCAAAAAAAGCCCGTACCGCCGGGTGGTCTCGGAAAAGTAGAACAAAAGCACGATCGTGCTCAAAACCCGATAGTGTGAATGTGGTCATGGGACAACTTTCCCATTACATCATGGCGAGACCCGGGACAAAATTTCCGATGGCCGGAAGTGGTCAAAACACTCGGACGTCCCTTTCGTCATGGGAAAACGTTCCCATTACCTCATGCCGAGACCCGGAAAAAAATTTCGATGCCCGGAAGTGGTTCGGAACCTCTGACGTCATCGCAACCCGATCATGTAAGTTTGGTAATGGGACAAGTTTCCCATTACGTCATGACTAAAAACCGGAAAAAATGTTTTATGTCAAAAAGACCTACAAACATTTTGCGGGGCTTCTTGCATCTTTATTTCTCTTTGCGCATATACATATCAAATACCAAAATGATGGCACTTTTATTCTCTTTCCATCGATATATCTTGCTTTATAGCGCGCCACTTGGTTAGTAAAATATCAAGCGCAAAAGCTTTTTTTTTGCGGCCTTCATAGTACAATTATTTGCAACTGCGCATATACAAATTATACAACAAATTGAAGACAATTTTATTCTCTTTCCATCGATATATCATGTTTTATAGCGCGCCAATTTGTTATTGAAATATCATGCACGAAAGTCGAAAACTTTTAAATATTTTTAGTACAATTATTTGCAACTGCGCATATACAAATTATACACCAAATTGAAGACAATTTTATTCTCTTTCCATCGATATATCATGTGGTAGAGCGCGCCACTTGGTTAGTGAAATATCGAGCGCGAAAGAACACATTTTGGCTGTTTTTGCGGCCTTTTACGGCCTTTATAGTGCAATTATTTGCAACTGCACATATACAAATTATACACCAAATTGAAGACAATTTTATTCTCTTTCCATCAATATATCATGTGGTGGAGCGCGCCACTTGGTTAGTGAAATATCAAGCGCGAAAGAACACATTTTGGCTGTTTTTGCGGCCTTTTACGGCCTTTATAGTACAATTATTTGCAACTGCGCATATACAAATTATACACCAAATTGAAGACAATTTTATTCTCTTTCCATCGATATATCATGTGGTAGAGCGCGCCACTTGGTTAGTGAAATATCATGCACGAAAGTCGAAAACTTTTAAATATTTTTTAGTACAATTATTTGAAAACTGCGTATATACAAATTATACACCAAATTGAAGACAATTTTATTCTCTTTCCATCGATATATCATGTGTTAGAGCGCGCCACTTGGTTAGTGAAATATCAAGCGCGAAAGAACACATTTTGTCTGCTTTTGCGGCCTTTTACGGCCTTTATAGTACAATTATTTGCAACTGCGCATATACAAATTATACACCAAATTGAAGACAATTTTATTCTCTTTCCATCGATATATCATGTGTTAGAGCGCGCCACTTGGTTAGTGAAATATCAAGCGCGAAAGAACACATTTTGTCTGCTTTTTGTCAACAATTCAACAGAGAAAATACATGTTTTCACGGGGCTCGCTGTCTGCGCCAGTTAAACCAATTTTCATAAAACAACGGCGTTTAGCGAGGCGCGGAAAATAATTACGAGCAATCCGGGAGCCGCCAAAACTGCTTGCAGTAAATTTTTGCCTTCTCGTGAAAGTTAGAGTCCGGACTCCGGATTTCGCCTAGAGGGCTTGCGCGCCAGTTTATATTTGGCACGGAAATATACCGCTCCCCGCATCGTAAGGGTTAATATTATGTTATGAAAAACCTAAAGAGAAATGATTTTGGCATTTGACCTATTGTTTGAAACACAAAAACACCATCCAGCTACAATTTTACCTATCAGTTAAAACAATGTGAGGTGAGTATTTCACTTATATCACGGCTACTAGCTTTATTGCAGGGAGAAAGCCCACAACGCTGTTGTCGCTATGCCTTACTGCGTGTATAACAGTTCTTTACTGCAGACAAAGTTGCCAAGCCCCTGATTGGATTCGAACCCTGAACCTCATGATTGCGCTAGCAACTGAGTATATTTAACTAAAGTTTGAAACTGCTTAGACTCTACATGAATCTTGTTATTGTGAAAGTTGAGTATCTGAACATACCTTGCACTTCTTGAGCTGCCCACTGAGTATGATATTGCCTTCAGTCTTCATCCTCTGCAGTTGTTCCACAGCCAGACCCGACCGAGCTGTGCCGTTACTGATGCAGTTACCTGACACAAACAATTGTAAATAATGTCATTCAGCCTTTCTGATACATTCATATTCATCCCAAAGTTGTGATACACTATGTCACTTGACCAAAAATATGATAGAATACATTTACAATATCAGTTGTGTGTAACCTTGGATATACGGGTAATAATAGTTTATCATAAAAAGTAAAACAAATATTGGTAATTGCAAGGCAATCTATTCTAAACAATGATAGGAGTCCTAAAATAAATGTAGAAAGTCATGTAAAGTTTTGCAGAATCACTGTCCTGTGATGCAAATGATTAAAAGGGACATGTTCAAACGTAAAACAACACCAGCAGTTTTCAATTTACACTTCATTATTTATTTATTGACTCATATTTACAGGGTTTAGTAATAAGATGTTTGACCTTTTGAAGAAAATGTGTTAAGCATTAACTTATGATAACTAATTAACTAGTATTTTAAATCACCAGCTCTCTGTCACTGCACCTGTTATCTGGGTGTAATTGATGAAAGCGCAGTGATTTGTGTGAACTTCCAAAACTAACGAGATCACGGACCGGAAGCTGGTAGGACAGGGTCTTTAAGTCAGAAGCTGAGCGTCACTGTACCTGGTATCTGGGTGGGCATGTCCCACGTGCCCACAAACCCTCCCCACGGGGAACTCCTCGACTTGGGCACCCCGGACGTCAGATGACCACGATCATTGGCAATAATCTGGGTGAACCCTTCGCGGTTTAGCGGGTACTGTTGGAAGAGTAACAAGAGTGTCATGAGAACCACTGGCCCAAATTTAAACGTTTGATGATCATCAAAGAAATGATATGAATGAAGAAGATATGATATGAAGGATATACTATTTACCCGGTATGAGAAAGAGGCAAAACTCAAAGACACTATCATGCATAAGAGAGAAAGATTCTTAGAAGAAGTACTTTCATGGGTATAGAAAACATTACAGTCAAACCTCACTTACCCACACCTCGGATAACTGGAAACCTCGCTATCCAGACAATTTTTTAGTGAAACAAATTTTTTCCTAAGAAAATGGTAGTGCACTGCAATCACATCCAGGTAACTGGACGGTACGATTGCTAATTAGCATACCCACTATCAAAACTGTCTTCAAAGGGGCTCGTTATGTTAATTATTAATCATTTTCAGCAATCATTTGCAGTTTGATTTATCTTTTAGCATAATCCAAACGTGTCACTTCATTTGAGACTTGTTAATTGGGGATTGACACAGGAGCACATCTTGTCAGTTATAAAAACATCAAAACTACAGACAGCTTTGTGACCATGAGTACTGATATCCTACAGAAGAAGCTTCTAGATTTAAAACAGAAGCTACATGAATCTGTGGTAGTAGACTACCCTAATTGCGTGTCAATGTGATGGTTTTTCAAATTCTCTGCTATTAAGGTTTTTCATCAATTCATTGATTTGAATGTGAGAATATTTCCTACTGTTGGAAATAAGTTTCACTATATACATGTACATACCAAATACAATATCGTTTTGATTCAGATAACCGAATGACTCGCTATCTGGACGATTTTCATGTGCAACCATAAGGCCGGATAAACAAGGTTTGACTTTAATTGTGACGTGTTTGGGTTTGTTAAAGCCAATTCATCACACATCATAAATGTCACATTACATTTTATATTGTATAATAGTGTACAGGCTGTTTATTTTTGGAAGTGACACTTTAATTAATAACGTTTATATTTCATTATTTATTATAGCTTGACTGGAAGATTTATGCAACATCTATCTGAAGGTCTCACCCGACTGCATTCCCCTTTTGGTACCTCCCAGTTTTTCAATGTTTTGAAAGCGTTTTCATACTGAAAAGAAAAATTAGTTTGAAGTCATTGTATACTTGTTCATGAGTTGTTATGATTTTATGAAAGCATTAATTTATCAGTTAATGAATGTTCTGAGTCAACAAAACAAAGCAATAAATTCCATTCATCAATTTAATTTTCTGTTAACTTTCCTTACGTGGGAAATAATGCCTACGATAAAAACAAACAGTTTATTGAATTCACATTCATAAAAATACGATTTCTCACCTGATTGCAACTGAAGTTTATGCTCATGTTTGCTTTCCCTCAGGGAGCTGCACTATGTACAAAAATTAGTTCCCTTCGGAAAGTCTCCCTCTCAGGTTTCAGCTCGCTGATATTAACCACGTTGTCATAACAGCTGTTTCTAAGGAAGTGGTGCGGAGTGAATAATTAGAGCATTTAATTGTTTCTAGTTTTTTTAAATGTATCTGTGACATGTATCGGTTATCAATGATTGAAAACCAAACTTAAGGCTTTCTTATTACTTTGAGTTTAATTTTTTTCGATGACTTTTCTCAGAATATTGTGACGTCATGTGTTTGAAAAGGCCAGCTTGATTGGTTCTTTGGCGCATAATCCGGCTTACACCATTCGATGTGATGAAACCGGCGAATCACTTAATTAACACCCTGTGTGACGACCAAAACCGGGAAACGAACCAAATAGAGAAATCAATGTTTGAAAATCCAATTCGCCGATCTAAAATCATAAATTGACATGAATAAGATAAAATGCCAGGAAACATATATAATATTACGTTTGATTTTATGACACCAAATTCGTCTTTATTCTCCTCAGGCGTGTGCCGACGTAAAATACCGTATTTCCTCTATTATTTTTTCAGCACCCCTTAACCCCCCGGCGCTTATTAGAGGCCCGGCGCTTATTGGAGACCCGGCGCTTATTGGAGACCCGGCGCTTATTTCTTTCAAAGAAAATTGAAGTTTGTTTAAACCGTCTTTTACAATGAATACCTGTAAAAAATGTATTTATCTAAATGCTTAGGACCCGGCGCTTATTAGAGACCCGGCGCTTATAAGAGGCCCGGCGCTTGTTTTCTCAACTGCTAATGACCCCCGGCGCTTATTAGAGGCCCGGCGCTTATTAGAGGAAATACGGTAATGTAGGTGATTTCATAGAAGGATTTTTCGATGATTTCGTAAGAGAATCGAACGGTGGTTTCGTAAAAGTAGATTTCTATAAGAATTATAATACCTAATGGTCGAAAGTGATACACTCCGTTATCTATCAGTGTCCTAAGTCGAAATTGATTAAAAAGCAATCAATGCTTGATTGATATTTATTGGCCATTGTCCTCTAATTACTGATATAATTAAGCGTTTGTTTATATACAATCGATTGTTATTTACAGTGTGCTTTCCTTCAAGGGTCTTAACTCTCATCATGCCTGTGTAATCTGTCACGTGTTTTATTTATATGATTACAAACAATCACATTTCACACACAATTTTCTACCAAGAGATGCTTACTTCAATATGAGTCTGTTTTTAAACATTAGCAACACACCGATGTGAGGTTAAAGGAAACTATACACGGTGATTTCGGAGACCATGTGATGTTAAAATTTAATTGATATTATGTAACCGGTCACTCCTACGAAATCACTGGTTCCCGGCAAAATGGCTGACTGATATCTTCTTTGAAACACGGCTTATTTTATCGTTTGACAATTCCTGTATAAAAACGTCAAGTATGATGATAGTTGTTTATTGATCGTCTATGCATTCTGTTTTTGACAATGCAAGTCACTAACTCTCATTTTCCATTTCCGTGTTAACAATTTATAACATTTGCATTGAGGAAAATACTTTATTTTAAGATTTTCTTTCTTTTTTAGAAATTTATAGACTTACGTGCAAATAGCCTTCTTCTTCTTCTTCCTATAATGGAGTGGCCTCAATCTGAGGGTTATAACTCCATGCAGTTGCGCATGCCGACAGTAGACGCAAGCAATCATCTTCTTATTATTTACAGTTAAAAAGGTTAAAAGGTTTAAAATGCAACAGACTAATGGTGTGTTGCTAGTGCGATCTTGAAGTCCGCCAGCGATGGAATTTGGCGGATCTCCTGAGGCACTGCGTTCCAAGCAATGATGGTTCTGGGAAGGAACGAGAATTTGAACGCATCAGTCCTGGTAGATATCTGCCTGATGTTCTTGGCTGCTGAACCTCTGGTCCTGCTGGTAGTGGTGACGAGGTATTGACCAAGTGGTGTTTCTACTAAGTTGTTGACAATCCTGTAGAACATCACCACTCTGTTATTGGCTCGTCTGGATTCCAGAGTCTCCCATCCCAGGACACGAAGCATATTGGTGACGCTTCCAGGCTCTCTGTCGTAATAGTTGCCGCATGCAAATCTGGCTGCTTTCCTATGTAAAAGAGATTTTTATTTGGTATTTTTGGAAACGAAAATGATCAATTTGTAATTTTTTTTTGGTACGCCGGTCAGTGCGTGCGACGTGTATTGAATAAAGCACAGCCTAGGATTCCCTCCGGAGCTGTTACCGGCAACTCCACGCGTTTCCGGTTTAATCGAAGCCAGCGTCACGCGTAGCACAAAAATCCAAGAAAATGACGTTCTTTCACTTCGGGAACTGTGTTGCCCTCGCTTATATACCTTATGTTATTGTGTATAAATGTTCCGGACTGTAAGTATTAGCAATGAACCGTTTAGTTTGTATACGGAAGAGCATTTAACCATTTAGGTTTGATGTAAGATTCGCGATTTTGTGATTGTAAGAAATATCAATCAAGTACCATTTCCATTTGTGAACTGCTGGTTTAATCGAATCAATCACGAATCATGTTATGTATGACTCTAATTAGGCCGTCAACCGGTACTCGTCGTGAGTGCTCGACCCCTATTTCCTTGAACTCATCTTATAGACTGTTCCCCTTTAGATCCTCATGATTTGAACTGTTTGTCTGTTATGACATCAATTTGTTGAATCAGCGTTTATGTCTCTGCCTTATGCTGATATCCATTGGGCTAAAACACTTGTATTGCTATTTAGCAAGCCAATGAAATTACGCCCTTTCAGCGATAGGGGCAAAATGGTTCAGCATGCCAATGGTGTGATTCAGATTAACCAATCTGAGTGCCATCAAATGCAGCGCGAGCGAATCTAGCTTCTGAGCCCAGGGTACATATTAGTGGAGTTAGCGTAACGTTCGTACCCTAAGACAGGATGGCGATACAGAAAAGCGTATTGCAATATGTATTGCAATATATTGGTACTTATTTGATTCAAGAATGTGCATGCTATCTTGGTTTAATATGAGCGTCAAGAACGATCATCACTGCTCAGCTATGAGCTGTTTTGGAAAGAGATATTTTTTCAATCACTGTTTATGATCTATATACATATTTAAGCTATTTTCTCAACAAACTTTAAACTTTGTAATGTTTTATTTGGTTGTGTTTTTTGCAATCTTAGATCGAAATAGCTCGTTTTAAAACGTTCGATATATTGAATATTTTCAGAAGTGTGTACCGATTCGTATCACGTTGTTCCTGTATTGCAATATACCGATATATCGATAATACTGTGCATCCTAGATGATCCTGCTCATCAGCATATGTCTCTGGGTGTCTTATACCCGATATCCATCGTGCCAAAACACTTGTTTTGCTAACGGCTGGTTACTCAACTCTATTTATAGTCTGTCTGCTTTCAGTAAGGAGCCAGGATGGTATCATAATATTTTGATTCGCCAATCAGTCAAACATAAGTTTAAGAAGCTTATCGAAAGCAGACAGAATGACAGTTTTGAGTTTGAAAGATTTTATATGCTATGTAAATAGAATCCATGCAAATAAAAAGTGTGAATTTGGCTTCTGTGAATATATATTAGCTTTTAAAAGGATAGTTCTAAGGCTATACACCTATTCAGACGACAGCATTTTGAAAATGAGAACGAGGCTCAGAACGCAATCAGAGCCCTACTATCTTTGTAGTCTGCTGTAGAGGAGTAAGTCTAGCGCAACTGCTATTTTTGATTAAATAAATGTATTGTTTAAGTTAAACGCAATTTCAACAGACATAATCATGAAATAGAAGCAGTTGATTAAACAAAAAAGTGTTTAAGTTTATGACTAAAATTTTTTAACATTTTATAGGCGGCTGACCGTAGGCCAGCTGTCATATGCACAGTCAAGCACAAACCTCAGGAAATATCAACTTTATCAATGTAACAAGATAGAATAATCTTGGTATTTGAAAAACGTCATTAAGTATCTTGTATGTACACTAGAACACGAATATTACAAACTCCAAGGGACCACTATATCTATAGTTCACTATATCTGATTGTTCGCTATATCCGTGTTCCACTGTATCATCACAACTAGTAGCTGACCACCTATCGTGTGTTGCAGAGCTGAGTACAGTGCCTTCTGGAAGTGTGTCCAGGCGGGCGGAGCCTACATGTTCACCCAGCTCTGTAAGATGCTTATCCTCGCTACATTCTTCCCCGCCACTGAGGTGCCGATTGGAGGGCTTGATGTCACCGGGGTAGGTCAAATGTTTTTTCTTTTAACCCATTATATATACAAGTTAAAATTTGAAGCCTCAATGTGAAAAGATGTGTTTTTAAAGTACTCACGGAAATAGAAATAAAATGTTTTTGGCGTTTATTTCTTATGACTTGAGTATTCTAAGTAATTCTTACATATGTTCAAATAACTAAGTTATTCCGAACTAGGCCTTTTGAATTAATTGCAAAAATATACTTTAAATTGCCTTTGTTCAGGTAAAACTGCCCCAAATTTGCATATTTTCTTTACATATGATTTCGAAACATGCTATAGCTTACGTCACTCCCAGCAATGCGTGTGACAATAAACCTGCAACGTTCTTTTCACCTGAATTTGCAGTTGCACGTACGTTGCCAAAGCAACTCTGCAATTGACAACAGAACTTATGAATGAACTCGTATGAAAAGTAGTTTGTAACACGCGTTTATGTCTGTAAACGTAAATGAAACCACGTTCTTTTTCAACTATTTTATGAATTTTTAAACAATATGAAATAGGAAAAGTAGAGGACATAAAATATAAAATTATTGTACATTAAACAATGTATTTTAACAGACTGTACTGAGATTACAGATCATTTACATACTATAGCTCACATCAGAAACATACATTTTGACTCAGAAATAATTTTGAGGCGTGAAAATGATACGTTTTTCTCTCCTGTAAATTCATATATTTCGTGGGATTTTACAAAAACTGTCTGAAACAAAAGTTGGGAAAAACCATTGTGAATGAATATTTAGAATAATAATATCCAGTTAATTTCAAATAAAGAAATAAAAGACAAAAAGCATTTTATTTCTATTTCCGTGAGTACTATAGTTATGTAGTTGGGTAAATCTGTAAACATATGTATTATCTGACTAGGTATACCTCAACAGTCTAATAGAATGAATCAAAGTAAAATATTGCATTCATGTACTGATACATGTCATTGAAATATGAAATAAAAAGAACATATTGGATTTTGACTCAGAGAATTGCTATTTAAGATAGTTTGTTAGGTGAACATTCCAATAAAGTATGTGATAAATATGGAAAACTGAAAATTTATGTTCCAAATGATCCATGCCAGGTTCACAAAAGTTTCCCTTTATTTCAGGAGTTTCTCAAATGCACCGTGGATCTGGCTGATCTTGTTGGAATTCATTTCGTCATGTCCAAGATCGCCGGCAAGGGACAGCTCAAGTTTATGATAGCTGGGATGGGATGGGCAACCGCTGAGCTTCTCATGACTAGGTTTGTTTCAACAAAGAATTACTCATATGGTTGAAAATAAGTAGTGACATATTTTCAATATGAGTACTAGTGCACAAATCACTTTTGCCCCACAACGATTGTTGTAGCGCGAGTTCCTTTTTTTTTGCCTGTGACGTCATAACACCATTGTTCATGACGTCACTATAGTCAGCTGTCGCAAGGTAAGCGGTTTAGATATTTCTAAGATGGCAAAATGGAATAAAATCGGTAATAAATAAATTGTTACCCTTGGAAGTGTGTCATATGACTTAAACAAAACTCGTGCAAATTTGTGTCTAACCCTTGCTTTGGCTAGGGTTATACAAAAATTCACATTTGTTTTGTTAACGTCTTATGACACACTTCCTTGCGTAATAATCTATATTTATCAAAGATTTATTCCTTTTAAAAAATATTCTTTTGTTACCCAGAGCTGGCTGTTTTTACAATATTTTTACCCTTACTATTTTGATATGAAGTGTTCACACAAGCAAAATAGCATCAAACTTTATAAATTTGCAGTCGGAACTATTAAAAAACCCACTCACATTGCATTGCATTGTGGGATGGAATTATGGCTGACATTGTTCCCTCTGTTGCAGGTTCCTGCCGCTGTGGGTCGGGGCTAGAGGCGTGGAGTTTGACTGGAGATACATTCAGATGAGCTTCGACTCCAACGTTAGTCTGGTGGGTAATCCTGTGTAGTAGAACACTATATTGTCAGTGGTGTTACTAGATAAGGTCCATGGGAATTAGCCAATTACTTTTTGTGCCTGAAAATCCTTTATACAGTGAGATACAGTTACCATTGATTATCAAGGACAACATTGTATATACATCTAAGTCTGTGCTTGATCTTAGCTTTTTTAGCTCATCAGGACTGAAAGTCACAACCTTAAAAACCAATTTTCATCTTCTTGTCCAGTTCCAAAAGGAGTAGATAGTTAAAAGTGATATGTGCAGACTCCTTGGTCAATCGGGATTCTTAATTGTAGATTTTGTGACCCTATGACCCCAAATAGGGTCACAGGGGTCACAACCTTAAAAACCAATTCTCATCTTCTTCTCCAGTTCCAAAAGGTCTAGAGAGTTAATATTGATATGTGCAGACTCCTTGGACAATGGGGATTATAATTTGTAACTTTGTTGACCCTGTGACCCCAAATAGGGTCACAGGGGTCACGACTCACAACCTTAAAAAAATATTTTCATCTTCTTCTCAAGTTCCAAAAGGTCTCTTGAGAGCTGAAATTATATGTGCAGATTCCTTGGCCAATGGGGATTCTAAATTGTAGATTTCGTGACCCCATGACCCCAAATAGGGTCACAGGGGTCACAACCTTAAAAACCTATTTTTCTCCATTAGATGACAGTCTATGGCAAATTTATTTCTCCTTGGATATTTTACAGGTTCGAGACACCCCTGAAAACAGGTATAATCTCTATTATCGGTGATAATCACCGAAAACAGGGTGTAAAAAGGACCCGACTAGACATCAAAAACATCGTTTTTCATGGCTGCGCTCTTCTATAAAACTGGCGAAAGTTGACCCATGCACGTTTATATGCACGTGTGTACCCGTTGTCACTCAGCATGTATTAGACGTCTGGAATTCGCCGCTTTTTCTGCGCCTAGCCAAAAACAAATTTTGACAGACTCGCCATTTTGCGAGTCTTCTTTACTTCATAGCTTTACTAAATCAACAAGCTTACCAACAATTCACCAAGTTTGTGTCGTAATCATCCCTCTCGCCATTCCAATCGGAAGTACTTCTGATGGCGCCCTCTAACTGCCAGGAGGGGAGCTAACAGCTTGGTACCCCTCAAATTCGATTAAATCTACGACAGCCCAAATCGACCATATTTCGCAACTATCAATCAATAGTTGTGTAAGTTTAAATGTGTTTTTCTTTATATATTTATATCACAAAAGCGATCTTTATCTGTTGTATAGAAGTTTATTCATAAATTAAAAAGTGATGATAAAAAATCAACACATAAATATATAGTCTGCTTGTGATTGCTTTATTATTATATCAAATGTTATTGATAATTTTCAGTGAGTTATTTTGTGCAATAAAGTTGGATAACTGCCACGGAGAATGTGTCAACTGTTCATTCAATTTCTCGCACATTTTTTAACGGTATACATAATTCAGAATCTCAAGAACATGATCATTGTTTATTTCAATTATTTTCAGTGTCATTAGATTTTTGGTTGATCGACAACGTTTGCAGCTAGCAGTGTGTGCATAGATTGGATACTGTAGTTAGACTTCTTACCCAGTAAATTCCATCTGTCCCGACGTCATCTGTAAACTGTTTTTGTCATAATTGTTGACGTGTACTAGTATACTGTGCATTTGTAACACAGTACATGTACAGTGATACTTGCAGTAATTATCAATACCGATGATTCAAACCAAACCTGTATGAGTTGTCAGAGGGGCGTTCTAGAAGTTGGTAGTATAATGAATTCAATGGATGAAAAACGTCTTTATTTACAGTGGCGACTTTCGGTATAGATCCTTATACCGTTTTCAAGCATATGGGGAAACGTGTGTTGTCTACAGAAGTCGTGTACCCTATTTTCGTGTGTACTGTATTTTGAGGGAAAATCGGCAGTGCACATCGTTTTTGATTTTATTCAAAAAACATAACAAACAACAATCATATAAAGTTCAAAGGTACAAAGTCATATTGGTGAATAACATTACTTTAGTAAAATCAGTCTGTATTCTGGTTCTTGGCCGTTTGCAAAATTAGTTTGCTCCAAAAAGTGAAAGTTTTTCTGAAACAACTAAACAAAATTGCGTTAATAAGACACGAAAACAAACCATATACATATATTATACATAATATACTTTTATTTACAATTGAGAATGTTTATTACGAACCGGAAGTATTTTATTCCATTGCATAATCATGATTGATATTTACATTGTCGATCTCTCTTGCAACTAATTTGATGTCCGTTTTCACTTTGGTGAACTTTATAACACAATGTGACATTTTTTATATTTATACACATAAACAGAAATATTATTCAAAATCACATATTGTTCACCAGTATATAATGATTTTTGCAGAGACATCACATGGTTCACTTGAGAAATATAAGTAACATTTTTAGTTATCAGTGTAAACTTAGGATAGTCACACAGGGGTGAAATATTGGACATCATCTACGGATTTCGAAAAGCCGGGTTGTCGGTTCTACTTTCCGTCAGCTTCGGTAATTATCGGATTTTTCCGTACACACATTTTGCGACTTCAAACAGTTGGCTTTATAGCGTCAACTGGCCACCGTAGATTATCGGCAATTCCTAACCCTAACGGTACATTACCTCCCCTCCTGGCAGTTAGAGGGCGCCATCAGAAGTACTTCCGATTGGAATGGCGAGAGGGATGATTACGACACAAACTTGGTGAATTGTTGGTAAGCTTGTTGATTTAGTAAAGCTATGAAGTAAAGAAGACTCGCAAAATGGCGAGTCTGTCAAAATTTGTTTTTGGCAAGGCGCAGAAAAAGCGGCGAATTCCAGACGTCTAATACATGCTGAGTGACAACGGGTACACACGTGCATATAAACGTGCATGGGTCAACTTTCGCCAGTTTTATAGAAGAGCGCAGCCATGAAAAACGATGTTTTTGATGTCTAGTCGGGTCCTTTTTACACCCTGTTTTCGGTGATTATTACCGATAATAGAGATTATACCTGTTTTCAGGGGTGTCCCGAACCTGTTTTAGTGTGGACTTCTTTCACTGTCTGATATTGGCGATCTAGAAAGTGTTGAATAATAATAAATCATTTGGGTAAGGAAATTTATTCCGAAATCGTTACATTTGTTTTGTAATTTTTTATAGGTTTTCTTGCAATAGGTAACATCAGTTTCAATTTTAGCTCATCCTGCCTGTATAAAGCAAACTTGATATGATGCCTGATGAGCTACAGAGCCAATGGCTCTATTTTTTTTTTTAAATGTAAGACTTGTAATGTTCCTTGGCTCAATGATATTCTTGAAGGGCATATATGTTATTGGAGGTATTGAAGTGTAATTCCAAGAATGAATGTGTGTGTGTGTGTGGGGGGGGGGGGGGGATCATCAGACAAAGCTCTGGAATGTGAATGGTTTCTCCCTATGTAGAATAGATTCTAGCCATCGTCAGATGAATTGAAATCCTCTTGACAACAGGGGCAGAATCTCCTCCCTTCAGCTGAAGCAAAAGTAAGACTATCATGCAAGAAAATAGAATATCTATCATACCATAGTATTAGTGGTCATATTACCTAAGAGTAAAGTGATACGCTGTCATCTCAGGAATACATTGTTCACTTGACATGACGGTTACTCAGTCTCAAATTGATGAAAGGAGAAGTGATTGACAGTCTGATTTAACACATTTTTTTACAGATCCACCACATCAGTATGGCTATGTTGGTCTGGCTGTACTGTCGCAGCGACCTTCAGAAGTCCTTCGTCCCGATTGTGATGACGCTACTTGCTCTAGGCTGTTACAGACCTCTGATTGTAGAGTAAGTGGCAGATTTAAACACTCTCCGTGTTACAAATTGAGAAATTAATTGAAATTAATTACCCCCAAATGACATTTAATGAACGTGATCATAAATTAAAGCTATTAATTCTAATACAATTGGGGGAGAAAATCTACTCAGGACCACAAAGTTTGAATGATAAATTAATATTGCCCCAAACAAATATCGAAATTTCGTATATATGAATTTGTTTAAGTGCAACTTATCAAAATAATGTGTGAAAGTCTGTTTAGCAATTAAGTCATTAACTGTAAGATATTTGAATACACAATTCACAATTCAATTAGACATTTCTTGAATTTGCCCAAAACATAAATTCTGATTTGAGATCCTCTTGTTGACAGAATACTGACTCATGCAGTCGGACTAGGTTCATGGACCCTCCTCGTGTCGAAGGCTCTCTTCACAGCCTGCGTTGCGATGGTATCACTTCAGATGTACCTCGGGATTCCCTCTCAGCTGCAAAACTCCTATTACTAAGAGTTGTCTCCCTTTGAGGGATTCCCCTGTGCCTGACTGTCACAGAAATCGTGCTCTGCCAATGGAATCAAAATCTGCCGTTTTGTGGAATGAGTTGAGAGGAGACTTACACAAACTGGAGAATGTGAAGGAGACATTATCATCATTATTTATTTTTTTAAGGTTATGAAAGTCATATATCATACCTTGAAAATCTCAAACTGTCCCTTTAGATGGAGTTTATTGTATGACTGTTAGTGCAAATGATGAAATATGTCATGCATTTACAAGGTGGCAAGAGTGTGGCAACTGTTTTATATAAGCATCTTGAATTTTTAGCTCATCAGGACTGAAAGTCCAGATGGGCTTATGGCATGGCCCGTCGTCCGGCGTCCGTCCGTCGTCCGTCGTCCGTCCGTCGTCCGTCGTCCGTCCGTCCGTAAACTTTTGACACTTTCGACTTCTCCTCATGAACCATACACATTAGAGAGCTGAAATTTTGTGTACAAGTACCTTAGCATATGGAGATTCTAATTTGTAACTTTGGTGACCCTGTGACCCCAAATAGGGTCACAGGGGTCACAACCTTAAAAACCTATTTTCATCTTCTTCTCCAGTTCTAAAAGGACTAGAGAGTTAAAAACGATATGTGCAGACTCCTTGGCCAATGGGGATTCTAATTTGTAACTTTGGTGACCCTGTGACCCCAAATAGGGTCACAGGGGTCACAACCTTAAATACCTATTTTCATCTTCTTCTCCAGTTCCAAAAGGACTAGAGAGTTGAAAGTGATATGTGCAGACTCCTTGGACAATGGGGATTCTAATTTGTAACTTTGGTGAACCTGTGACCCCAAATAGGGTCACAGGGGTCACAACCTTAAAAACCTATTTTCATCTTCTCCAGTTCTAAAAGGACTAGAGAGTTAAAAACGATATGTGCAGACTCCTTGGCCAATGGGGATTCTTAATTGTAGATTTCGTGACCCCATGACCCAAAATAGGGTCACAGGGGTCACAACCTTAAAAACCAATTCTCATCTTCTTCTCCAGTTCCAAAAGGTCTAGAGAGTTAATATTGATATGTGCAGACTCCTTGGACAATGGGGATTCTAATTTGTAACTTTGTTGACCCTGTGACCCCAAATAGGGTCACAGGGGTCACAACCTTAAAAAACTATTTTCATCTTCTTCTCAAGTTCCAAAAGGTCTAGAGAGCTGAAATTATATGTGCAGACTCCTTGGCCAATGGGGATTCTAAATTGTAGATTTCGTGACCCCATGACCCCAAATAGGGTCACAGGGGTCACAACCTTAAAAAACTTATTTTCATCATCACCTTTAGCTCCTAAAGGTCTATTGAGCTGAAAGACTGCATGTAGACTCCTTGGTCAATTGGGATTCTAAACTGTAGGTTTTGTGACCCCATGACCCCAAATAGGGTCACAGGGGTCACAATTTTAAAAACCTATTTTTCTCCATTAGATGACAGTCTATGACAAATTTATTTCTCCTTGGATATTTTAGTGTGGACTTCTTTCACTGTCTGATACTGGCGATCTAGAAAGTGTTGAATAATAATACATTTGTTTTGTAATTTTTTTATAGGTTTTCTTGTAATAGGTAACATCAGTTTCATTTTTAGCTCATCTTGCCTGTATAAAGCAAACTTGATATGATGCCTGATGAGCTACAGAGCCAATGGCTCTATTTTTAGATTTCATACAAATGGTAAAATAGAAATATAAGAACATCATCATTCACCTGTATAACTTCAGCATCCTATGTTGTTTTTGTACCGGATATAAGACGAGTGAATTATTAATGAGATAATGTCATTATCTTTGTAACTTCACCATCCTAGTGTCTTTAATAACTTTATCCTATTGAGTTTATTAAGGAATAAGAGAGGAGTGATTTATTTATGAGATAATGTCATTACACGTGAAACTTCTTCATCCTTGTGTGTTTTTACGTAAGAGGAGAGGAAGGGAGTGGTTTGGTAATGAGATAATGTCATTTCATGTAACACCTAATCATCCTGTCGGGTTGTTTAGTTTCCATACGTGGAGGAACACACACCTTTGTAACTTCATCATATATTGTATTGAAGAAAGTAGTGTTTATTTAATGAGACATCGTCACCTGACGATCCCTTACTATGTTTTGTATGGAAGAAAGTAGTGTTTAATTAATGAGACATCGTCACCTGACGATCCCTTACTATGTTTTGTATGGAAGAGAGTAGTGTTTAAGTAAAGAGACATCGTCACCTGACGATCCCTTACTATGTTTTGTATGGAAGAAAGTAGTGTTTAATTAATGAGACAACGTCACCTGACGATCCCTTACTATGTTTTGTATGGAAGAAAGTAGTGACGGTCATGTTTTGTATGGAAGAGAGCATCCTAAGTTAACCAGGGCTAACTGTTCCGATGTTCTTTGTTGCCCCTTTGACATCAAGACTTTTCATTGATTTATTTAATGTCAGGCAGGTTATTTCCTGATGAAAAGTCCAAGGAGTGTGTAGTGTAGAGCATCGGAACACTCAGCACTGGGTAACTGAGGATGGTATGAGGAGAAGTTTGGGTTCTAAATGAGAGATTTTCATACATATTGTTACTATATTATTACTATATTATCCCCTACTGTGTTTTGTATTGTGAACTAATAAGAATTTTATACAGCAAGAAATACATGTTCTGTGTTATTCATGATTGTATTTGTGTGAAAGATATATTAAAGACCTTTTAATCAGACTATTTCTTGCTTCTTCTCTGCTCAATTGATCTGATTGTACAATGAATGATCCTGTACTATGCTATAGTTCTACCAATATCGTTTATGAAGAAAGGAGCATGTCCTCTTAAGATCCTTGTTTGATTTAAATGGTGTGCCCTCTCTAACTATAACACAGCTTCCTGCCTATTGGAAAAAAGAATTCATTAATTTATGTGTAAATGGTAAAAATTTAAGCAACATGGAATCATCACGTTTTCAGATGTTATGATGTCTTATTTTTAGCTCATCAGGTCTAAAAGACCCGTTGGGCTTATGGGATGGCATGGCGTTTGGCGTCCATCCATCCGTAAACTTTTCACATTTTTTACTTCTTCTCCAGAACCAATGACTCTAGAGAGCTGAAATTTGATGTGCAGACTCCTTGGCAAATTGGGATTCTAAATTGTAATAGTTCGTGACCCCATGACCCTCAATGGGGTCACAGGGGTCAAAACCATAAAGACCTAATTTCATCTACTTCTCCAGTTCCAAAAGGTCTGGAGAGCTGAAAAGTTGTGTGTAGACTCCTTAGCCAATGGGGATTCTAAATTGAAGATTTTGTGACCCCATGACCCCAAATAGGGTCACAGGGGTCAACACCTTTAAAACCTATTTTTAACTTCTCCTCCAGTTCCAATAGGTCTAGATAGCTGAAAAGTTAGGTGTAGACACCTTGGCCAATGAGGATTGTAAATTGTAGATTTGGTTACCAAGTGGTGTCATAGGGTCAAAACCTCAAAAACCTATTTCCATCAAAAGTCTGATGAGCTACAGAGGACATGGCTCTGTTTTTTAATTTCATAAAGGCCTTACCAAATAATGATAATGGTTAATAATTATGTCCCCCGCAAAACTTTGCTTGAGACATTATGTTTTCAGTTCCGTCCGTAATTCCGTAACGCTTTCGTTTCCGAAACATATCTCCAAAACCGTTAAATATTTGGTATGTATGTTGTTATGTGGTTATATCTAGTACTGGAGTGGTGCCTTTTGCTATTTTGGTTATTCTGAATTTTTTATTTTTTTCTGGTTTCCATGGAAACAATTTGAACTAAGTGCATATTGGGGGATACTTTTGTTTCCGGACCACATCTCCAAAACTGTTCAATATCTTTTAACGAAACTTGGTATGTGGTTAGATCTAATACTGGAGTGGTGCCTTTTGCTATTTTTGTCATTCTGAATTTTTAATTTTTTCTGGTTTCCATGGAAACAATTTGAACTTAGTGCATAATGGGGGATGCTTTCGTTTCCGGGCCATATCTGCAAAACCGTTCCAATATTTTTTTTACGAAACTTGGTATGTGGTTAGATCTAGTGGTGGAGTGGTGCCTTTTGCTATTTTGGTAATTCTGAATTATATAATATTCCTGGTTTCCATGGAAACACTTTGACATAAGAACATATGGAGGGAGAACCATTTCTGGGCCATATCTCAAAAACTATTCAATATGATTTTACGAAACTTGGTATGTGGTTAGACCTAGTGGTGGAGTGGTGCCTTTTTCTATTTTAGTTATTCTGGTTTTTTCTTCTTCTGGTTTCACACAAGTTGAACTAGGTGTATATGGGGGTAGGGACTGTTTCCGTACTTTAGCTTAAAAACTATTCAAAATATTTTTACTAGACTTGTCACACAGCCCAAAAGTCACGTAAACGCATGAATCACAAAAAAAATTTTGTTGTGCGTGCCTGTCCGTCAAAACTTTAACCATTTACTTTGATTTATGCGATTAAAAATCACGGATAAATTGCGCAAGAACTACGGAAAGAGCATGCACAAATCACTAACAAACCATGCACTTCAGCGCATATTTTGGTCATTCTGAATTTTTAATAATCAGAATCATCATCATCACAATATAGAACTTGTTTTGATGGCATGACGTTGAACAGGAAGCAATCCCTAAAATCTTTAATGGTGCTAGTTTCATGCTGCTCCCTTGCGGTCGGTTCAAGGAGTCTCGTTCTCCCTTCAAGTATCTCGTATCTAGTTTTCACTGACACCAGCTTGAATTCATCAACGTCCATAGCACACGGTGATCCTGTCAGGTAGTTATAAAGTACCATCTTCTCAATACACAACTTCAGCAGTTGTGGTAGACCATATTTATCCGCCAGGAACAGATAATGCACAAGGTCCTCGATGGGAGGATTTCTCAGTTCCTCTTCAACGTTCTGAAACCGGGTGAGAACAAACATTTCACATCGATCAACCA
Source organism: Steromphala cineraria (assembly GCA_916613615.1). NCBI lineage: Eukaryota > Metazoa > Mollusca > Gastropoda > Trochida > Trochidae > Steromphala > Steromphala cineraria. The sequence continues at coordinate 14,465,604 of OU744730.1, forward strand.
GCTGCTCTACCTGGTACTCATGAGCTATGGGCAGAACGACATCCAATGTATGTACATTCACTGGCTTGCACGTGGACGGGTAGATGCACAGCAGAAACTCCAACACGTCTGCGAATTTTTTGTCTGGAAGAGAAATTTCTTTTCTTTCCTTTCCTTTGATATCGGCCTTGAACATTTGCCGAAAGACAGGAGAGGCCAGAGACAGAACTAGCTTACTGACGTGAAGGTTTTGATCTTCAACCAACAAAATCAAGTCTGAGGTGTCACTTTGGTTAGCAAATGGCTGGCTTCCCTGTCGGACTCTGTGGAAGTCTTCTCACATTCTTTATTTGATGCACTGGCCATTTCTACGATTACATTCAACCACAGTATACACTTCCTCAATGAGATCAAATGAAGACGAAGCAGTCAGGTCCAGTTGAATAATCCACTTGATGACGTCATACACAGTCAAATTACAATTATTAATGTTCAATTAACATTATTCGAACAGTCAGGTCCCACCCGATAAGATTGCAGTCAAGTCCACTTGATGACGTTTTACACAGTCAAATAGCATTCCATACGATTGTTCAATGAACTTGATTCAAACTATGCTGTGTTAAATACTGCTGACAGGTCGAAAAATATGAACTTTCTCAAACTTCCGTTTCGATTTCCTTCTGATAAGGGACCGGTCATTTATTATAGGGGTGGGGGGGGGGGGGGGGGATTAGGTGGGGGGGTGGGCCGGTGAAATTTCCCCACAGTATGTCCCAAAAAAAGTGACCCACCCCTTAAAGCTGTCATGATTTTTTATGACCCCCCACTGATGCCTGTCATATTTTTTTAGGACCCACCCCTACACTATTTATATCAAATCTCACTTTGTTAAAAATGTTTACTCTTGAAGTATTTTGTCAAGTTTTGGATAGATTTGTTGTCATGTTTGAAAACAGCACTAAAATACTGTCTTATTTTTTTATGACCCACCCCTAAAGGCTGTCTTATTTTTTTGTGACCCACCCCCTAAAATCACCGGCCCACCCCCCCCCTATAATAAATGACCGGTCCCTAAGAACAGATAGCAACCTACCTTGAAACTATTTAGTAAGATTCGAGTAAAAGATACTATCGACAGTATGAAGAGTTTACACGTCGTAGACTGAAGGTTAACGGAAAATGACAACAGGATTCCCTTCACATGTTCAGACTAACCTCCACAGCTCACCAGCCTTTCAAACGGCTGACATGACAGAGCGTGAATGTACAGTGTAACGTGTGCAGTCTTTCGGTGAACAACGTACGTGTTCATATAGATCTAGACTCATTTACATTATAACATAGTGCAGGCCAGGGTCGTGCAGTCTGGTTTAAACATATATACAAATACTGCGAATACAATCTAGATACTTTGTTAGTTGTCACTTCTAACATTACCGCTCCATTGAACCAGTCCCTTACGGAAGCATCCTAGTGCCACAGTCAAAATAATATTATCTCCTAGGCCTACTTAGGAGATACTATAACCTAATTAAGAGATAGTAACACCTAATTAGGAGATAATTAACCTCTAATTAGGACTTAGTTATCACATAATTTGTATATAACTAAGTCCTAATTAGCTCATAGCTCTTTCCTAAGTAGGACTTAATTATCGCCTAATTAGGAGATACTTTCACCTAATTAGGAGATACTTTCACCTAATTATGAGATAGTATCTGCTAATTAGGAAATACTATCACCTAATTAGGAGGTAGTAACGCCTATTTAGGAGATAAGTAATCCGATATTAGGACTAAGTTATCACCTAATTAGGAGATAACTAAGTCCTAAGTAGGACATAGCTATCTCCTAATTAGTTGATGACTATCTCCTATTTAGGAGATAACTATCTCCTAATTAGGAGTTAGTATATCATAATTAGGAGTTAATATATCCTAATTAGTTTTTCCTAATTAGGTAAAACGATCTCCTAATTAAGTGATAACTATCTCCTAATTAGGTGATAACTAAGTCCTTATTAGGTGATAACTATCTTCTTATTAGGAGGTAGTAAATCCTAATTAGGGGTAACTATCTCCTAATTAGGAGATAGTTTCTCCTAATTAGGTGATAGTTTTGTCCTAATTAGGTCCTAATTAGGGGATGGTATCTCCTAATTAGGGGATAATATTTTTTTAGTGTGGCACTAGGATGCTTCCGTAGTCCCTAGCAACAGCTTACCTCAGATAAATATGCACAAGTGTGAAGAAAGAGAGCGTATGTACATGTTTACCCCGCAGTTTTGCAATGTCCATTGAACTTTTGATAATGATATCGTTTGATTAAAAACCTTAACTACATAAACTGAACGCCATAAGAAATGTTACATGGAGGCAGATACCACCTGCTTTCATCAGACGACTGACGTTTTCTGTGAGATGAAGAGTTCAGGCATGTTTGAATGCCAACGGCGGACATACAAGATACTGATCACATACAATTTGTCATTAAACTAATGATTATTCTATGGTTGTGTTATTTTTGTGCATGATCGGAAATAGGACAATTGATCCCACCCCATTCTGTCTCAGGGTACGAACGTTACGCTCACTCCACTAATCTGTAGCCTGGACTCAGACGCTAGATTCGCTTGCACGGCCTGACTTAGGATATAGCCAATCAAATCATTTTCCTGCCACCTTCTCGATAAAATTTGAACGAGAAAATGAGTTGATATGTCCCAAGTCAGGCCGCATGTACGTTATGAAATTCTTGTCAAAAATCTAATTACACAACCCAATCATCCTAAGTCAGAGATCAAAATATGAGGTTTCATATTAAGTCCACAGGCAGCCATTTTTGTGTGAACACCTTTAATTCGTTTTGTGTAAGAACAAGGAATCGCATGTCTGAACATTACAGATTATATTTGATTTATTACCTCTTCAATTTGTTTTAATACATTGTCTTTGAATTGGAACCATTTATTTTTATCACCTTAAAATCCTTCAAACACGTTCCACTGCCCTTTTATGGTCATAGAAGCTGGATTTATTAAATAAACTCTTAAAACTTTAGATAGGCCATATCGATGCAACGTTTTAAGATCATGCATAGAATTCACTTTAATTCTATAAGCACATTAATCGAACCGGGAAGCACTGTATGATGTTGAACCATTCAATGGCTGCATTTAAATGGGCAGTAGCACGTTTTTTGATAAGTTTATATTCTCAATATTTTACTGATAATTGTAAGTTAATGTTAAATGTATCATTTTGACAGTGTCAAAAATCTAATTACACAAGTCAATCATCCATAGTCAGAGGACAAAGTATGAAGATTCACATAAAATATATTGGCGGCCATTTTTTTTGAACACCTTTAATTCATTTTGTGTAAGAAAAAGGAATCGCATGGCTAAACTTTACGTTATATATTTGAATTACTACTGCTCCATTTAATTCAAATATATTGTCTTTCACATTGGAACCATTAATTTTCATTTTGCTGACATCACCTTATATCCCCCCTGTACTGTTAAGCATTGAAACATAACAGCATTATGAACTGGTCATAATTTTATTCACACTGACGTGCGGTGAAGATCTGCAATGTACAAAAATTCACAATAAGCTTTTGTATAGCACCATAAAATTATACTAATACATGGAAAACTACTGATGTGTGAAAACAGCGTTGTTTAGAACCATAATATATTACTGATACGCAGAATAATACTGATGTGTGAAAACACTGAAACCTGATTGAAATATAGCACTGATAAAGCCTAGAACAACAACACTGATAGTGATCGAAGCGTACGTAAAAGGTGAACAGTTGGGCTTTTGCCAATATACACATTACTGATAAAATTACACATGAATTGATTTAATCCTACTTCCATTAGATATAATTATAGATATATAGAGAAACAAATGTACATGGAAAGGAGGCTTATTTACAACTGGAAATATGCATAATATGCAAAAATACCTTCACCATAACAATTGCATTACTGAGCAAAACAAGGCGGGAAAAGTGAGAATATGAAAAAATATCAATGATTTAGTCCAAATTACACTTAAAACCTGATAGAAATGTGCTTTAAGATGTTAGAATTATATATTCATTAATTTGGGAAACAATACGTACTTTATGGTGGTGTGTTTATCCTTTTTGTCGGAACGGAGCCGCTTGACGGAAAATGGCGTCCATTTAAAATTCCAAGCAATACAGAAAGGGACGTAACTCTAAAGATTGAATTCTGGGAAAAAGGCAAAGGGAAGTTACTCTAAATTCCAAATAAAAAGAAGAGGCCATAAAAGAATTACGGAAACCAAAATATAATACATGTGACATGACACTCCCCGCCTAATGTATCTTCAGATATATTATTGAAAAAACTTTAAACTGATATAAATAGGTTATAACCTGAACAACAACTTGAAAGATGAGTGAACAATTGGCGCTTTCAAAATATAAGGCATAACACGTAGCCGATAACCTGAAATAACATGAGTTGAAACATAGATTACAAATGTCAATCGTTTAGATATTGTCGATCTTTCACTCGGTCGACATCAGCAGCACAAGGTCAGTCACTGGTCTGGTATATGTTGTCTCGGTTCCTTCACGTACCACATTCACTGTCACTTTGCGCACCTTGCCATCACCGCTCGGGATGGCTTTGCTGACACGCCCAGTGGTCCAGTCCTTACACTGAGAGTTGTCCCTGATAAGGACAAGGTCGCCCTCCTTAATGTTTGGTATGTCGTCCACCCACTTGCTTCTTTTCTGTAGAGTGGGTAGATACTCACGCTTGAAGCAAGCGGGAGCCTGTTCTTGTCTCAACTGCTTTAGGTACAAACTTTTGATGTCACCGTCACAGTTCAGTGGTAGTTGTGTCTGGTTGTCTATCGCTGTCAACAGTGTCGTGGGGCTGAGGATGGTCGGTTCTTCAGGGTTTGGGATGGTTTGAGGATGTTCTCTGATGTCTTTGAAGTTAGAGTTGCGTAGATGGCCTTCAACTCGAAGCGAACCTTTCTTGTCCAAAGTTGGCTTTAGGGAATCTATAGAGCTGTCTTTGTTTAAAGTTGAACCTGATTTAAGGGATTTACTATTCATCTTTCTCTTTCCTTCCTGATAGTTAAGCTTTTTGGCGGAAACCTGCTTGTGGTGGGAGCTTGCCTTTCTTCCAATAGGTGAGGTGAAAAGTTTGTTGACTCTGACTGTGTGAGGAGGATGTATTCTATCAAGGCAGGCTTCTCCGACAATTACCCATCCTAGCGGAAGTCTTTGAGCATAGGGTGAGCCTCTTGGTCCTGTAAGTTGAGCCTGGACATGATGTAGTTCTGGAAGATCACGGCCTATTAGAATCTGGATGTTTGCATTCATATCTATAGGTGGAAACTTGTCTGCAATGTCGCGAAGGTGAGGATGATTTCTGGCTACTTCAGGTGTAGGGACCTCTTCCATGTTTCCAGGTATCTGGCATTCCAATAATGAAGGGAGTTCGTAGCTTGCTGATGAGTCCAGGGCTTCGATGATGAAGCCGCTTGCCTGTCTGCCGAAAGTATCTTGAGTGCCATTACATGAAGTTAGGGTGTAGGGATATGATGTTCCGTCTACACCAAACTTGTCGCAGAAACTTGGGTCACATAGCGATGAATTACTCTGATCGTCGAGGCAGACGTATGTCTGTATTGCCTTTTCCTTTTCGCCTTTGGGGTACACCAGAGCTAGGATGTTCTTTCCGCATGACTTTCCATTGTATGATTGTTTACAGACTTGAGTACATTTTGATGTGATACCTGTGCTTGGTGTTTTGCCTTTGCCTTGAATGTTTTCGCCTGATGTTTGAACGGTGCTGTCCATTCTGTTGAATATCCTTCCAGAACTCTCCCCGCCATAGACTCCTCTGTCGGCTGCTGGTCCTGAGTATCCATCAATGTGTAAAGCTGCTGGGTGCCTGGTGCTGTTACATACTGCACATCTGACTGTCTCTGTACATTCTGTTGATAGGTGTTTGTCCAAACAGCACTTGTAGCAGTAGCCGATAGATTTCAGAAACCTGATTCTCTCTTCGTAGTTCAAAGACTTGAAGCCGTTACACTCGTTCAAGTTATGCCTGGTGCCATGCATGGGACATCGTGAAGGAGTTCCGTGCTTGTTGTGGTTGTCAAAGATGAAAAGTTGGTCGCTTGGTGTCTGAACTTCAGTCAATCTTGTCCTGATGTTGTTGTTTAGAGGAGGCCTTGAATGTGTAAAGGTGTTCATCGGGGATTCCCTGTACTGAAGACTTGGGTCATTTCGCTGTTTGCTGATATCTCTAATGAACTTGGTCAACAGGTTAAATGGTGGATATAGTCCATGGTGTTCTTCCTTGTGCCTGAAAGCAAGATTTGACCATCTTTCCTGGAGATTGTAGGGAAGTTTCTGGATAATCTGTTTCATGCCTCCTGAGGAGTTGAAGTATGAGAATGACTGCCCATATGTGTCGCTTGCCATCATCGCTCCTATTTCTGATGTCAGATCTGCTAACAAGTAGAGTTGTTTGGTGTCTTTCGGAGTGAGAGTAGGAAAGTTTATTACCTTGTTCCTGATTATTTCCTCGATTTGTTCTGGGGCACCAAAGCGATCGTCAAGTCTTTGCCATATTTCTCTAACACACTTTCCGAGATCATCCAGGTTCGCTCTTCTGATGTTGGTAGCCTGTAACTTCGACTCTGGTCCAAGCCATTTCATGAGCAAATCTATTTGGTCCTGATCTGTGCCTTTAAGTTCCTCAATGACGCTGATGAAACTCTTCTTCCAGAGTGAGTAGTCTTCTGGTCTGTCGCTGAAGCTGGAGAGTCTAGTCAGAAGCAGGTCTCTTCTAAGAAGGTATGTGGTGAATGCTAAATGGTCTTGAGGTTGGAAAGGTGTAGCATTGACGTTAAGTTGAGCTTGCTGTGTATCTTTGCCATTGGTGGCTTGATTGTTGTTTCTGTTGGGAACTACAGTGTCTTTTTCTTTATGATAGTCAGGGTGGTCTTGTAGGGATTCAACATATCTGTTCGTTCTGATGATGGGATCTTCCATAGGTAAGAGTAATGGAGGTTGACTGCTATATTCTGATGATTCAAGAATCAAAACCTCTGTTTCGGCCATAGCTACACGCTTTTCGTGTTCTAAAATTTCGACTTCAGCTTCCATTTTAGCTACTCTAATCATCTCATGAGCCTCTATTTCTTTCCTACGTGATAACATTTCCTTTTTCCTTAATTCTATTTCAACTTGTTTTCTGGCAAATTCTAATTCTATCTTAGCTTTTTCTGCGTAAGCTCTCTTTCTTGTAATGTTGGAAGATCTTGTGGAAGCGATATCTTCATTGCTTTTAATGTTTTTCTCTGATTTTCTAGAAATTGATCTTCTCTCTAAACCCTTTTCTGATTTTGTGTCTGATTTATTTTCTGTGTTTTGGTGTAATACCTGATTGTCCATTGCCTTGCCTGATTGCTGTGATTTGGTGTCTGATGCCTTTGTTGATTTCTGTGGCCTGATGTCTGATGTCTTGCCTGATTGCTGTGCCCTGATGTCTGATGTCTTGCCTGATTTCTGTGACAGAATTGCTGATCTATGTTCTGATGTCTGAGATTGGGTGTCTGATGGTTTTCCTGATGATTTAGTTGCCATGGTTCATAAAATCTTCACTGTACTGTTAAGCATTGAAACATAACAGCATTATGAACTGGTCATAATTTTATTCACACTGACGTGCGGTGAAGATCTGCAATGTACAAAAATTCACAATAAGCTTTTGTATAGCACCATAAAATTATACTAATACATGGAAAACTACTGATGTGTGAAAACAGCGTTGTTTAGAACCATAATATATTACTGATACGCAGAATAATACTGATGTGTGAAAACACTGAAACCTGATTGAAATATAGCACTGATAAAGCCTAGAACAACAACACTGATAGCCTGTACGAAATCTCCTTATAAGAATCTTATAAGAATCTTATAAGTTTCTTATAAGAAACTTATAAGATTCTTATAAGATTCTTATAAGATTCTTATAAAAATTCTTATAAGTTTCTTATAAGAATCTTATAAGATATTTGTATGCAAATTAGGTAAGAACTTATAAGATTCTTATAAGATTCTTATAAGATTTATGAATGATTTCTTATAAGATTTCATAAGATTTCTTATAAGATTCTTATAAGAATCTTATAAGATCTCCTACATGAATCTTACACTCAAACTAGATAGGAGCTATAAGATTCTTATAAGAAACCCAGTTTCTTATTTGAATCTTATCAAATTCTAATAGGATCTTTTAATATACAAACAATAGTACATGCATGGTCAACAATACACTGGAATCATAATGATGCAAATAATGTTTCAGTGAAATGAAGATATCCTTGTGTATCTGATGAAGGCTGAACAACGATAAAAAAAGAGATAAATTCGCACTCACAGTCTATTTTTTGCTTCATCAAGTTCATGGCCTGCCAACACACCAAGATGCAGAAGAAATTTTAATAAACAAATCACTATTGAGAGAGAGGTAACATTCATCTTTAATAAGAGCACATTAACAAAAGAATGACATTTCTATGGTTACACAAGTAAAGTGTACTACAAACTTTAAGATTAAAAACAGATTGCGAGCACTGTTTCATTGCCCTGATTCAAGAAATTCCTTTTTTCATTGTGACAAATGTCAAATTTATGCACCTAAAAGTAATTCTTATTAAAAAAATCAAGGGATACTGACTAATATGTAAAGTTCTTTTTCGTTGAGTCAATTGATTTGTCAAAGTAAGGTAACAGTCAGCCTCTTTAAACAACATATGCTAAATATGTATCAAGGAGAAAAATATACTTCTTCAACATGAAATGAAATGTATGTTTGCTGTATCAAGATAATTTTTATAGATTACAACTTCCTGACATCTTTTGGCTTTTTACAAAAATAGACCCTATAGAAACCTTGACTCCAGAATAATGAAATTGCATATCCATAAATTTTCTCTTCATTCTTCACTGCGATCAGTAGTGTCACAAGGATTGACAAATAAATTTTTTTTACTTACTGGTCACATTACAATGGACAGTGCCAAATAATATTAACCCATCAAAATAATTATCATTATTCAAAGTTGTTAACTGACATTGTTGATAACGATTATATAAACAAAAATTAGCATGGATTTCAAAGTTGTTTTTAGGCTAAACTAACACTCCTCAAAGTTATAATCAAATATCATGCTAACAAACAAGAGTCATCAGAAAATGACATATTCCACCAATTAAAGTTACCAAGTACATTTCCAGTTGAAAATTGAAAATACCAAAAGGCATATCTATCCATGGTGTAAGCCACATACAAAGTTTCATTGAGCTAGGTCTAACAGTATTTTAGAATTGCCCCTGAAACCAAATTCTAAGCCAAAAATCAGTCGAAAAAAAACTAAACTCAATAATACACCTAAACTCTGATATTGAGTCTAGCAAGATGTTGTAGCAATTTGTGTCAGCCGACGTATCGAATTGACCAATCAGGGATTGTCTAACCAAGCCGTAATAGTCTGCATTAGGACTTTAGCGTCAGTATTATTGAGGCTAGGTTTACTTAGACTGGCCAAAAATAAAAATCTGAAGAAGTTGAAAATATCATCAAAGGTCACATCTACAAATGTTGACTAATCCACATACAAAAGTTTTATTAGGCTAGGTCTAACAGTTTTTGAGTTCTGCTCAGAAAGACGGACAGACTGGTGGGATAAAAACAGTCAACTGTCAACAGTGTATTTGTTAAAAATATGGATCAAATTTTGTTCATTGTCTTTTTCCTTAAATGATATCTGTACACTGACAGTGGATGACTTGTGTTATCTCCATCTCCGTCGTTCTCTCATGCTCTTGTTCTCGGGCTTTTGGTCAGCATAAAGCCTGTAAAGAAAAGATAAGTTGTGCTTAGTTACAACAAGATATCAACAAACAAAAGTACAAACATTTGTTCTATTAAATACCAGTACTTAATTACTTACGTACTGCCTTTTCCCTATAACAGATTATTATTGAAATGCTTCACCAGATCAAAATAAATAGAGCCCCAATGAACAAGGAATCTGTACATAAAGATTACTATCTGGAGAAGAAGTCAAAATAGCAAAAAATTGCCATGTTATTCGAAAAACCCATTGGGGCTTTCATGTCATTTCAACTAATAATAGAGATTTTACATTTAAATGTTACCTCAAACTATTCATTGTTTAGACAGGCAGACCATTAGATATTCTCTTTCTGTTCCAAGCCTCCATCTGAAATAATGATAAATGAGATGACATTCATTAGACAAACATATTTTCAGAAAAAAAGATGTCTTGAATATCTGTATTCACAAATGTACAAAATCAATAAAATTCAATGTGTGATTTACAATTCACACTTCATGTTATGTAAATAAATAAAAATCAATAATTGTGACACACCTCACTTACAATATAATTCGTTGCTGAGTGAGATGTGAGCCTCTTTAGTTCAATGACATCTCCCAATATGTGACAAGATTGCAGCAGTTGTGTTGAATGAACACAAGGAACTCGACAAGCAGGATGACTGGAGCTTTGACGTGCATGCAGCTTCACTGAAGAGGAAAGAGAGAATCTGATGATAATTATATTATTTTTGTAGAAAAAGAATAGGTTCAGCTTTTTCTCATTAACATTTTGCTATTGTTTCCTTTGGTTTAAATTCTTAACATTATCTTGTGAACAATTAGTTTCAAGAAAATCATGTAAAATAACACCATTTGCTTCTTGAATCAGTGTTACAAACTATTCTTTATTAAGATTTAAAAAATCACACCTTGAACACTGAGCATATAGGCTTAGCTTTTTGGAATATTTAAGAATAATTTTATTTACAAAATCAGAAAGGATCAATAGTCCATCCAACAAAATTCATTCAGCCTTGCTGTAGACGTCGCAGGTTACCTCAACAACAAAATATTTTTAAAAACTTCTTCTAACATCTTTGACTTTGTTAATAATTAAACATATTTTAAAGTCGTTAATAAATGGTTTGAAAAGAACTTGATTAAATACAAACTAAAATACGCTTACCGTCCGATCTCAAATTGTATGGAACCTAAGCATTCGTCGTCGATAGTCTTCGACTTCGGTTAACACTGTGACTTGGATCGTCCATATTTGTTTTGGTTCCCGTTGTCGACAGAACAAGAACTGGGTCACTTCATCTAACAGTAACTGCCGCCTCTTTCTAAAGAACATTTCCTCTTTTCTCAAGCTAGATAAAATTGTCCGTAAGATATTACATTGTGAAGAACATCCACAGTCAGGCGACTTGATATGTTTTGGAAAACTTTGGAATCGTGCCTGGGTTACCATATTTCATAATGTGGCGCCTATACTTGCATGCGCATGCGCAGAAAACACTTCCGATTATTTGCATCGCTGAAATAAGATCTCCAAGCGTCTGAACAGTTCCAAAAGATACGATTTCAATTATTCAGAATATTTCATAATTTTTCAGGTTAAACTAATTTTGTCTACATAAGCTTTAATCACAAAAGAATCGACATTAAACATATACAGATGCGTTAAAATGCAGTATTTGATAAATAATTGTTATTAAGTTAGTAGTTGAAATTAAATTATAAATAATTTTCAAAATGATAAAAGAAATAAAAACTCCAGATTTGAGAATTTTGAATCAAAGAAATACTGCCCGTGGAAAACACAGTCACTTCTACATGTACTTGTGTTCAGAAACGTAGCTAGCGAGATATATGTAGGTTTAATTGTGCTCAATTTTCGACAAATATTTAAATGGCCATTTTCAACAACCACAAAAAATAGAACCTATAATACAATTTTTATCAGGAATATATACTGACATGCACATGCGTTGCCATTATTACTCGGAAAGGTTTGACTTGTAGGCCTACTCTTTTAGAAAAGTAAAGAAGTAGAATTACATTTTCGCTTTGAAGATTATCGATTGTATATTTATAAAAAAAATTACAAATATTTATAAGGAATAATTAATTGCTCATTTGATTTTGAATTCGTAAAACCCGTAGCGAAAACGAAGTGTGTTTTCAGATTTCTGCAATCTGGTGCCGGAATCATTTTCGGGAGGTGTAAACTCGTCTCCATCTCTTGAATCGATGTATTACTAAGTATTTATTTGATATATATAATTCGTACAAACTTGTGACTTGAAGTGACAAGACTTGTGTTCAGACGGAAATTGTGCTGTTCTGTGCAATGAAACGTGTGAATACATGCGCTATGTTAGCTACAAGAAAATATACATCTGCTTTATCTATGTTATACGTGATAAATATATTCATAATGTAAATTTACTAAATATGCCTACATATCTACATCGTGAATTGTTTATCAAATGCATTTTCCAAAATTAAGACACTCAAATTAATTTCATTTAATAATTTAATGAATTAACCCTCAGATGAAATGTTGTTACAAATAATTCATTGTCCTTTTTGGGTACGAATTACCGCAGTGGGGAAGATTTTGTTAAAGAAACGAAGTCGCCTACATTTACACTGGGTGTAATGTGTACGCGAGGACGTTCGCTGTTACTGATTTGTCATGTGACTTTTAATGCGAGGAGCGAGACATTCAGGCACATATTTTTGTCAATTTTATACGATTACGAGCATTTTATGAATACATATGAACTTTTAACTATCGATTACTTCATGGGCAGATATCTATGCACGAACCTATGAATGCAAATAGGAGTTTAAATTCACTGAATTTTTGCAAACTAACATATTGGTAACTGCCTGTCAATAAAAGTTGTCAAAATTTCGACGACCTCTGTACATTTTGCCTACATTAATAGTATTTAATGTCCACTTTATAAAAAAAATTTACGATGTATAATTGCTTTTATAATAACTACAAACAATGGCGAAATTTCAAGGTATGGCACAGTGTGAATGTTTAATAATCTGTTGTCAAAGTTTTGTCATGTATTTTCATTGCTAAAGTTTCCCGGTGTACGGCAAGTTACCGATCATGTTTTATACGGGATACGGATTGTGCTGATCGAGGGTACGGATTGTGCCTGATTGAATTTGCATTATTTTCTTAATAAATCCATACATATTGGTTTTGAAAAACAAACTTTACTACTAAAATGTCTATTAATTATAGTCTATCATTTTAGACACATGAAATCCGTCTAACAGTATCAAAAACACCGTTTTATCTGTAACTTTATAAATTTGTATATATCTACAGAAAGCATGAATGTTGCACTGTCCCCAGGGAGCCGAAAGAAGCATCTACGATATTAAGGACCCTCTACATTCATCAACTCCTTAAACATACATAGGAGGCTATTTATATTAGAATTAATCATTCAGATCATCAGACAAACAGGAAAACAGGGCCGTCAATCAATCCAAAGCAGATATCTTTTTCAACAAGTTTGTGGTTACTTGCGAGTTTAATGTTTAAATTGTTATTGTAGTACTCCCTGTATTTGAAACAAAATGCTTTTAAAATTGGAGTAAGAATGCTAAATATTCATGTCCATCCGTGTTTTCCAGCTTTCCGTTGTTAACCCTCTCATTAAACTAGGTATTCCCAAGACGTGAATTACTCGACTGAGGGTATATAATGACATTATATTAGAGTGTTTTCAAACACATATCTTAAAATCAAATTCATCAAAACACTGCACCAAAATAACGGAATGTTTGCTTTTTCAATAACTTGCAGAATCACACAATTATGAACCAAAGCTACAATTTATAATCCTCACTAGTTAAGGAGTCTGTACACAAAGTTTCCGCTTTCTAGGCCTTATGGTCCTGGAGAAGAAGATGAAAATAGGTTTTAAGGGTGTGTCCCCTATGGCCCTTATTAGGGGCCACAAGGCCACCAAAGCTACAAAATATAATCCTCACTAGTCATGGAGTCTTACTGTAACAGGCCAGATGAGCTAAAATAGCTTATTGTGTGCAGGAAGACGTTTGTTTTATTCACATATTGAGTTAAAAGAAGTTCCAGTTTTATTAGATTTTGAGTTAATAATGTTTATCCAATGCCTTGATCGCTTTTTACCATTGTTACATTTAATCAATTGACAAGTTGATGACCTTCTGTATTTGGACGTTAGTAGTTAAGACACTTACACAAAAGCAGTTAATCGTTTTCGTTATGTGTATTGGAAAATGGATACTTTGAGATCTGAAATGCCATACATACAGGCACTTCTTTCGAAATGATGAAGTTTTGAGGAATGGACAATCTATTACATGCTAGTACCGTATTTCCTCGAATAGACGCCGGGTCTCGAATAAACGCCGGGTGATCAGTTCATTAATTAATGCTCCCGTAGTTGAATTGAAATAAAGTATTCCCCCTTTACACCATCTATACTAAAAAATAAATAGACGCTTGGTCTCGAATAGCCTACACGCCGGGGGTAAAGGGGGGCTGAAAAAATAAACGCCGGGGGCGTCTATATGCGAGGAAACATGGTATGTGTTTTGGTAGTCTTAAATAAGAAATGATGTTCTGAATGATATCACATTCTGTAAGTGATCTATTTCAAACGAAAATTTAACATTTTGGCACAAAACTGTCATTTTGTTCGAGAAATTCAATCACCACAATCCGTACACTAGGTTTGGTGCAATCACTAACGATCCGTATACCTAGACTGAACAATCCGTATACTACGATTCGTTTCAAGGTTACTTATTCACCTCGTCCAAACTTCGTTAATGCAGTTCGCAACCCTTTCAAAATGTGCAGTCTGTTTTAAGGTATATTAAGGGTTAAGTAGGTATGCTTATAATTAAGATTTGTTGATTTATTAAGATGTTAGTAGACAACAAAAGTCATGTGGTGTGGACTCCAAACAACGTAACTGCAGTGATCAAGTTAAAAAAGACAAACATAATTTTGTTTACAAGACTTCTCGTTGTGTATAAGTAAATGGTTAAACCTCAGTAATAGATATATCCCAATATTGATACATGATTTATCAGAATTATGGTGATAATTCATTTTTTATGTAGTGATCAGGACAATGATAACACGTCTCTCGCTCTAAGAGTCACGTGACTGATCAGTAACAACGAACGTCCTCGCGTACACATTACACCCAGTGATTTAGGTTTTTCTTAAAACTCAATTCATATAAAAGGTTACTTTAAAAAAAAAACAGAAATAGGTTAATTATCTATGCAAATTGCAATGTTCTTGGAAAATACTTTTGCTCATATATATAGCTCAAAAAGGCAAATAATATTTCCATGTAATATAGACAGGGAGTCGCTCAAATAATGACATAAATGCAAGATTTTAAGGAAATGGCGGTTGGTGTTCAAAGGATGCCTTAAATGTTTTTCTGAGAAAAAAAATTGCTTAAAATTGATAAGGCTTAAATCTCTTTCTAAAGAGTCAAAATTTGGCTGCGTGAATAAAGGAGTCGTCTTGGAGGTTCGGGAAGAAAAATCTTTTTTAACTGGTCAGTTTTTAAGCATCATGTAGGCAATCTTGAACGTTTTAACTGTTATTTATTAATTGCAGAAACGGAACATCAGTTACAAATTGTTTTCGTCTCATTCTATACCAGAATCGTGAATAAATAAAACTGCATGAGAATCATACTGTTCAAATGTTTAATTCCGCGTGTTGAAAATGATACGTCTTTTACGGTTTATTTATTTCATCTATAATCGCATTGCGTTTAAAAATATGTTAGTAGATATTAAATCCAAAATAACTTTCCTAAATATTTCGAAGTCATTTAGAGGAAATATATTATAGTTCCTTCCTATATATATGCTAACCAAACACTATGCTAAACACGCGCGTTTTTCTTATAACAGAAAACACCTGCAATCATGTATTTATTTAATCCGGTTCACTTTATTCAACTTAAAAATTATTCACTTTATTGCTATATATCGGATTATCAAGAAACCATAATCAATGAGACAATTGCTCTATAATCATGTGTAAATCATCTATTCACGATCTCTTTGTCAATGGTCAAAATAGGTTAAGAAGAGAGTTGACCAAATCCCGACATTTGTTTTCATTTCAGTTGAATTTTGTATATTATAATGTAGGCTACAACATCGTGATTAATAGGCATAAAGGTACCGTATGTACATGTAGGCAAAACTTCTACAAACTCAGTCCCCTTTAGATTTGAAAATTAAGACTAACAAGCAACTTGAAGGAAATTATTTCTATGATGTAAATGTAGTTGAATTCACGTCTTCAGGTGCATGTATTAAGAAATTAAGTGGCCTCTGCGTACACAAGATAAGCAACAATAAGAGAGAACTTTTTTTATTTTCTTCACGATAAATTTTGTCATTGTGTGTATTTAGTCCTTCACCTTCAGTTGTTTATGATAGGCGACTACTAAGTACTGAAATTATTTACAACTTATGTTTGTTTTGCAAATAATCATTGTTGACATATATTATTATTCTCTCTTGTCATGTGATTTTGCGTTAGCATCGTTTTGTTACCTCCTACATTCCACATTTTGAAGAAATGAGCGTATATGCATATTAAGGATACAGAAGTTGTTAAGAAAAACATTGCTATTCTTCTTTGAAATAACTTTTTATGATTTTCTGCAATAGAATAATTTGATTTTTGGACAAAATGACTGCCATATAGGCCTATATATATATTATGTATAGGCCTACACTACCTAATTTTCCAAATAAGTGTATATGTATATATACACATAAGAGACGATTATCAATTTAGGCTCTTGTCTTACTGTATTATAATGAAATTGTGGGACGAAGCCCATGCTTTAAGATTTTCTTTCAAAATGGGTCCAGAAGGCGAGTCGTTTTGCCTACGAATTCACCAATATCCAAAGCTCCTCACACTGAATTGCGACTCCGTTCATGATAAGACTAATATTTACAGGCGCTGCTGTAGAATTCAAGACAATGGCGGCACTTCTGGTGAAACAGATTAAGCGCGTGATTCACTGAGTAAAACCAACTTTAGTTCAGGGAACACCAACAAATAAGCGATAATTTCTAGCATATGACTCAGATATTGTGAAAAGATCAGTCCTAAAAACATGTATTAGAATGTCTCATTTTGCAATAAATTTTCAGTTCGTACTCAATGTACGAATCGCCGAATTCTGGAGGGACCTAAACTCCTTACACCGCAATGCGAAATCCCCATCATAGAGTAGAACGCATTGGCTCTGCTGTGGAGTACAAGACATTTCATAAACTTCCGGTTTTTACATTTTGCGCGAAATGTAAGTAACTACACTTCGTGTAACTACATTCGACGATCTTTCACAACACAAGAAGAATGACCATACTAATATACTAGTTCTTGGATACTGTTTAAACGATCAGGTATTAAAAGTCCACCTTTTCAGGCTTGTTTTTACTCTATTGTGTCAAAAGACCCACCGTATCGTGTATTTGTTTATGCAGCAGAAAGCAAACTCATGCTACGTCGTGCTTTGAGTTTGTGGTGATTTCTTTATGTTTAGATCGTTTCTAGGTTTTGCATTTATCCCCATGACACCAGATGTGTACATGCATGTATAGAGTCGTTGTTAGTTTTACTTCTAAAAAGTTGTCACCTAAAACTTTTTGGTGTTTAAATATTTTATTCTCTTAGAATTTTTTTTATTTCAAGTAATATTTACATATGTAAATAATGTAACTTGTACTATAAAATTTAATTTATGATATAAGGAAAAGGCAGAACAATAGAATCATATCTAGTATCTTTACAAATAAGAACTAATTAACTTTATCCTTTTACAGTGATATATTTAATAAATTGAATAAAATAATTGACCTCTTGAAATTGTTCAAATTGATGTGTATGAATTTATTTAAATCAAGTTGAAGATCCTTGTAAAATTGTTTATTGCATAACAATGTACTGATGGAAACAATAAAAACATTTAAAAAAAAAAAGATATGATGCTCATCAAATATAAAAATTGATTAAAAATTTTTTTTATATAAAAATCCTTGAATTATGAATTATATAATCCTTTTAAAGAGATATATTTAATAAATTGAATAACAATTTTAATTTTTGACCTCTGAAATTGTTCATTTTAGATAAGAAATTAAGTCTTTATTTTTATATAAGTCTTAAGAAATTCTTATAAAAAATTATCACTAGTAAGAAATATATAGGATTCTTATAAGAAATTTTAGCTACTAAGAAACGTGTAAGATTCTTATAAAAAATATATAGGATTCTTATAAGAAATTTTAGCTACTAAGAAATGGGTAAGATTCTTATAAGAAATTTGTGAATGGTTTCTTAGTCACAACTTTTTCTTATAAGAATCTTATAAGAAATCGGCTTCTTATAAGATTCTTATAAGAATCTTATAAGAATCTTATAAGATCTTATAAGGTAAAATCGTACGGGTGTGATCGAAGCGTACGTAAAAGGTGAACAGTTGGGCTTTTGCCAATATACACATTACTGATAAAATTACACATGAATTGATTTAATCCTACTTCCATTAGATATAATTATAGATATATAGAGAAACAAATGTACATGGAAAGGAGGCTTATTTACAACTGGAAATATGCATAATATGCAAAAATACCTTCACCATAACAATTGCATTACTGAGCAAAACAAGGCGGGAAAAGTGAGAATATGAAAAAATATCAATGATTTAGTCCAAATTACACTTAAAACCTGATAGAAATGTGCTTTAAGATGTTAGAATTATATATTCATTAATTTGGGAAACAATACGTACTTTATGGTGGTGTGTTTATCCTTTTTGTCGGAACGGAGCCGCTTGACGGAAAATGGCGTCCATTTAAAATTCCAAGCAATACAGAAAGGGACGTAACTCTAAAGATTGAATTCTGGGAAAAAGGCAAAGGGAAGTTACTCTAAATTCCAAATAAAAAGAAGAGGCCATAAAAGAATTACGGAAACCAAAATATAATACATGTGACATGACACCCCCTAAAAACGTGCTACTGCCCCTTTAAGATTGAATTCACGTTTCTAAATAGTGGGTTTACTCGCATTTTCCCCAAGATCTTAGATCATCTAGGAAAGTACTGCCTCAAAAGATC
The DNA here is from genome assembly GCA_916613615.1 of Steromphala cineraria. Lineage (NCBI taxonomy): Eukaryota > Metazoa > Mollusca > Gastropoda > Trochida > Trochidae > Steromphala > Steromphala cineraria. The sequence continues at coordinate 14,484,715 of OU744730.1, forward strand.
TACACTCAGGGGTAAATGAAACGATACCTCATTAAGAGCGTTAGAAAAATCTGTTGTCACTGAAATGCGAATTTGAAGCTCTCCGAAAGGCACATGAGTTGTGAAAACGTTCTTACTTATTCATTCACCAGAGTATGATACTTTAATGTTATGACTGTTCAAATAAACATGGAATTCTAAAATAGTTGATCAATTTTCTTTAATGTTTGGATTTTAAATTAACATAATGAAATTGATGAATTAATAGAAGTTGTAATCAATGTAAATTACCTTCACCTGGTAGCGCCACTACTCAGACGAGAAACGAAGCACGATACGAATGAAAGAATCGACAGGATTTTTAAGAGGTTGGTCGAGTATAACCATAATTATGTGTTATAAAGTTAGATCACCACCAGTTAGCAGATTGTTTGAAACGGTCGTAAAATATAACAATCATGACCGACGGATAGCCTGATTGCAATTTCAAACAGAAAAAAAAATCAATTAAAAGATTGTAACATGGGAAGATATGATGGCAGAGAGGGGCAATTATCATTTCGTCATTTCTTGTTAAAATCTTCGAGACGCATCCGCGAAATCTTGAAAAATCCATCACGAAATCATTAGTTCGGGACAAAGACGCGAAGTCGGTAAATACATGGTCGAAGCAAACTAACGAAATTGCAAAATAATATTCAGGTGGGGGGGGGGGGGGGGGGGGGGGGGGGGGGGGGGGTGGTGGGGTCACTTTTTCGAGATTTCATGTCTCCCTAGTTTCGCAATTTCGCAGTCTCGTTAGGAATTTTCGCAATTTTGTGTTGGTCAAAAGCACGAAATCAAATGACCCCTCTCTGCCACCCTAGAACATGGCTACACAGAAGCTGCATGGCTCCAATGTTTACATGAATGGAAACCTTTCTGAAGGTTTGTTAATTGAAGTTTGTATACAACCAAGTCCACTTCGAAAGGCAATATTTGACTTGAGTACACTTGGTGGTTTGTTAAAATTGAATATACCTAGTCAATACGTGTTTGTCATTCACGAGGATAATATCCTCATTATTAACGTAAATATGCTTTAACGCATATGCCAGCATGTTTGCTACATGTACATAATGAAGCTTTATATAGCTTGGTATTCACCGGAAGACTTCTCATCTAGATCATGTCTCAACATTTCAAAGGAAGCCCTTTGTATTTTAAACAAGGAATCCATGGTTAAAAAAGAACAAATCTTCTATTCATACGAATTTAAATCAGGTTTAAGGTAACACAGCCTTTATTTATTGTCTATTGTAATGCAGAACTGAGGAAAATCCCGTGGAGACGTGACGTAGATTGATATACTCGTATTGTTGTATCATCCAAAACTGGGTTCCACAGGAGATATGAGATCAATATAAAAATTTCTGCCTCACGACATGAGATTAAATTTAATTTGTCAAGAAAATAAATCGTTGTATTTCATTTGAATTTGAAGCACATTTATGTTGAGTGGGCCTCAGGAAATACAAAGTCTACAAGGGTCTTACAGTCCCGTACACCCTTTCAAAACACCGTGTAACTAAAATTATTTTCATTGATAGATCTCGGTATTTCACCACCAATCATTGTTGATATCAATCATGTCAATTGTTTTTAAGCATAGTTCGTCCTCTGGCAATTGTGATCTGTAAATGTAATCTAACGTTCATTGATTATAAGCAGCAGCATGATAGCGCAGGGTTCGCTGCTGTTCATGATGGGACTTCAGCAATCTCATTTAAATAAGATCATTATTTTCTCAACTTCGTTACGCAGATTACAGCGTAGCGTAGTGTAGCAAATAGATAATATTTTGGGGACTTCAGCCTGATTAAGATATAATCTATAATTTGACAATAAGTATGTCTCTGAAAACAGGTTATATGTTTTGACAATATTAATGATACCAAACGCTTCTCTCATTGACGTTTACGTTAATTCTGCCATTCATCGAAAACCGTATAAAAGGTAGGTATTAAAAGTAAGAGAGGAGGGTCTCTCGCCAGGACTCTCGTCAAAGAATGCCCGCTGCCCTCGGTAAAGCCTTCCCCCTTTTGCCGATACCGAGACCAGGGGCATTCTTTGATGGAAATGCCCGATTGAGAGGTCCTTCTCTTTCTTTTATAGCGTAATATATCACAAATTTCCATTCTAGATCACTCTCCTAGCACTGGTATAAATTGAAAAGAATCACCCAAAATCTAGCTTTAATTATTCAAGTCGTAGGTTTATGAGGACCTACAAAGTCATGTCCTTTCATCAGCTGTTATTGCACAGTGGTATAACCGCTGGTTTAACTATGCAGTGGCACACAGGTTTCGTTTTCGAGACGTTCTATAACCCAAACCATTTGCATACTAGTATTTAACTTCGAAAGACTTAGTTATTTCACTATCATTTATCCTAAAGGTAACATCTCAACATATAAATATATATATTTGAACAAAGACGTAATTGGATTAGATGGCTTTGTAATGATAAGGCCCTCCTGTCCAAATAAAAAATGGAATAGAAAATGACCTAAAAGTGTGTGAAAACATTCGGGAGGTGTATAACACGTAATAACGCCAAACAAGAACCAACCAACATTTCATTATATGGTCCATAAAATGAGCAGTACAGCGTGAAGTTTTGCCAAAGGTGAAGAAATTGATGAACACTACTATTGTTATTGTGTGTGTAACATGTGAATCTGACCGACTGAAATAGTGATAATCTATTGTATGTTAATGCTGAGAAATATATGTATTACTGTGTATTGTACTCTTTACTGATATATATGTCTCTACATCATTACTCTTCTTCTGCTTGAGAACGACACAAGAATCTGTGTCGAAACGTCGCATACAATGAACACAGAAGTTGTCATCCATATATTCCTCAGCATTATTGTCATTCCAACTTCTAAAATGCCTCTCAAAGAAACTGTGTATGTTATTTTGAGAAGTCATGATGCCTTACACTTCTTATACTTATAATAGTGTACCAAAGTATTCCATTTATCGTAATTGTCATGATTCTTTTAAACTTAATCCAGTCTATTAAACTTCATTATACGCAAATACTTGGAGCAGTTTTTATTTCATGTGGAATCAAAATGAGTATTTTGAACGGTAGTTTACATGTTCTTCAGTATATTTGAATTTATAAACAACCATTATCTCATTGTATATTGTGTCGAAAGTGTTACATCCTGCTACATCAGTGTTTATGTCTCCGCCTAATGCTACAACCTATCCCATGATATCCTCAAAAGGTATACTGCCGCATCGCTGACGGGTGGTTGCTCAGCGCTATTTATAGCCTGTCTGTTTTCAGTCAAACTATTTTGAACTCCATACACTGTTGCCTACTGATGCCGCACGTGGAAATCTAAGAGCGCATGATTCGGAGCTTAGCGGGAGCCTGCAATGAGAATCAGTTTTATTATCTAATAGCATCCCCATTGGTTAATTTGAATCACGAGGTGAGCATGCGGAACGAAGCCAAGAAACCAGTTTGCCGCTATCGCTAAAAGGGCATCATTTGATTGGCTTGCTATATATAGCGATACGGCAGAATGCTGTAGGAGGATATCAGGGGATAGGTTGTAGCATTAGGCGGAGACATATACGCTGATGTAGCAGGATGAACATGTTATTCAAGGAGTTGAAAGTATTATGCAAATAATGCAAATGTGTTTGATAACAGAAAACCATTCTTTTTCAATTGTGTTTTAATTTCCCCTGTACTATTTTATTAATTTCATATAAGTAGGTCGGTTATAATTCAACAGTTCTTCAAAACTTCTTCCGCATAGTCTAATTTATTGCGTTGGTATGTAAGAATATGATTTCCCGTAAAGATTAGCAATTCACTAACAATTCAAATCCTGGTCGGTTTGAAAAGAGCATTTGGAAATTCTCAAAGCAAAATCGAGACTAGTTATTTATATAATTTGACATGTTTTCTTTACTTAGTAGACGCTTTCAGAGGAACCGGCTGACATGTTTCAATTATATATATAATTTTAGTCACTATATTTAACTTCTTTTGTCACAAACACACAAAAGCTTTCATTCATATCCTTGTAGCTTAAAAACCACCATTCATCCCTTTTATGTCATCGTATGAGCTACACCAGCTTGTACACGCACGTTCTAACATTCTTTTTATAGAGTTGCAACGGGTCTATTGTCAATGTATGCGACTCATATATAGATAACAGCAATTGTGTATTTCAAAATAAATTCATCACAGATATTTAAAATCTAATTTGAATGATAAGATCTATCATATAGAATTAAATCCCGCTCTCCATCTAATAATAGAGTCTAAAGGTTTTTAACAAAACATTTTGTCTTTAATATTTTTTGGGTTTGGTACGTAGTGAGACCCCCCACCTATGCGACACAAATGGACCTATAAATACAGTGAAATATTAAAATATGATATTTAAAATTTACAACAAATTGGGTAACATTTCTTATGAATAACAAACTAGCTTTTTTCTAGTTGAGGCAACTGTTCATCGGATGAAAGATTACAGGATATGCACCGCTTACTATTTTCAATGATTATACTGTTTATGAATTTTAAAAAATCATTATAATTCAATCATTCATTATATTAAGAGTGGCATTTTCAAATACTTCAAAGTATTTGTTTACCATAAAACAAATGGGTAAGTCATCAACATCCCCCGCCAAATTGGTTTTCATTTCAGCTCTCAACATTTCCGTTTAAGTTTTCATAATCAAAACTAAATTGGATATTTACTTTCGAATATATGAATGTCTGATTAAAATCTTATAAATTGCGCCAAAGGTCACTATTCCAATAGGTTTAGATTGGTAATTATAGCCGTTTGTGAAAGCCATTTTTGATGGGCAGCTTACATTTATCTGGCGACCAACCAGTGGATGCGTGACTGGTGACGTCATAACCAGAGTGAATGCCGACAACATCATCGAACAGAGTCTAAAGCACTGAACAAGGGAAGTAACCCTGTAAAAAATAAATAAACGTTTATGACTTTCGAACTTTATCAAGGTATAATGCCCTGTAGTTACACAGCATTTGTTGTTATGCTATCTAGAATAGTTTATAAAAACAAAATCCCTTTCATAAAAAAAATTAAGATCAGCTGGAATAGTTTAAACACGAAACAAGGGAATTAACTTAATACATGATAACAGCATGCATCTGATTTCGAACTCCATTAACATATTGATACACTGAAGAGACACAGCAAATTTGGTTGTCCCATCTTTCTAAGAAAAGCTGTCTCCTTCAACTCGGACGGACGAATGCACAACCGGACGGAAGGAACCAAAACCAAATCAATAGATATATCTTTACAAAACATTCAATCGTAAATTAGTGACGATTGTTACGATTCCTTAGATGTAAGGGAAAAATGTAAGGAAAATTTATAATCCTGTTGCTTATCGAACTTCCCATTTTACATTGAACTTTCTTTCTTGAGGATTTGTTATATTCAACCGAACAACCTTTTATTGGGTATTTTTAGTGAGGTCTACATTTCAAATTAATAAACTGCAGACAAGGTCAAAGTACAATATGATTTTTATTGAAAAGATCTCAACGACATACAACAATATAAATTATTCAACAGAGAACGCACAATAGATATAATATAATATATATAATATTATACAATTATAGACTGGTGAATTCGGTCAATACCTGTTTTTATAGACCCAAAGAAAACAATATTGACCGAGGACGAAGTCACTAAACCAAGACGTGTATCTCTACACCCAGGGCCTAAAGAAATATACCAACGTTTCAAAGAGTAACAACAAGCCCCTATAGTAAAAAGATTAAAAGTATGGAATACGTGGTGTTTGTGTCTCATAAAACCTGTCTATATTCATTTCAAACTATTTCCAATATTCTCATAATAATTAATGTAATGGAGGATGTTTTAGTCGGAGTTGATTCCTGAAAATTATCAACGAGCCTCGAAGGGCATCCTCGATAAACAAGAGACAACGTTCCTATAATTCTCACTATAAACCCTGGATTCAACATGGGCTCGAAGCGATAATTTTATTACCTCCCTTTGCTGGCCTACAGTGGAGATTATCGGAATCCCCATCTATGGGACACAAATGACCATATAAATAAAGTGAAATATTACAATATGATATTTAAAATTTATAACAAATTTGTCTGAACCAATTACTATTTTCCATGATTATACTGTTTATAAAATATTAAAAATCATTATAATTCAATCATTCATTATATTGAGAGTGACATTTTCAAATACTTTAAAAGCACTTGTTCACCATAAAACAAAACGGGTAAGATAACATTCCCCGCCAAATTGGTTTTCATTACAGGTCTCAACATTTCCCTTAAAGTTTTCATAATCAAAAATACATTGGACTTATTACTTTGGAATAAATGAATGTCTGATTAAAATCTTATAACTTTCGGCAAAGATCACTGTCCCAATAGCTTTAGATTGGTATTTATAGCCGTTTTTGAAATCCACTTTTGATGGGCAGCTTACATTTATCTGGCGACCAACCAGTGGATGCGTGACTGGTGACGTCATAACCAGAATGAATACCGAAAACATCATCGAACAGAGTCTAAAACACTGAACAAGGAAACTAGCCCAGTTATGAAATAAATAAACGTTTATGATTTTCGAATTATATCAAGGTATTATGCCTTGTAGTCACACAGCATTTGTTGCTATGGTATCTTGAATAGTTTATAAAAATAAAATCCCTTTCATAAAATAAGGATCCGGTGGAATAGAGTCAAAACACGAAGCAAGGGAATTAACTTAATACATGATTACAGCATGCATTTGATTTTCACACCAACATATTATACACTGAAGAAACACCGCAAATGTGGTTGTCCCATCTTGAATATTTTCTAAGAAAAGCTGTCTCCTTCAACTAGGACGGACGAATGCACGGAAGGAACCAAAACTAAATCAATGGATATATCTGTACAAAAGATTCAATCGTAAAATAGTGACGATTGTTACGATTCCTTAGATGTAAAGGGAAAATGTAAGGAAAATGTATAATCCTGTTGCTATTGAACTTCCCATTTTACATTCAACTTTCTTTCTTGAGGATTTGTTATATTCACCTGAACAACCTTTTATTGGGTATTTTAGTGAGGTCTACATTTCAAATTAATAAACTGCAGACTTTCTTTTACTTTGATATGGTCAAACTTTTGATTTTGATTGAAAAGTTATCAAAGACATACATCAATATAACTTATTCAACAGAGAACGAACAATAGATGCTGAGTAACTGATACGACATTGCAATATAATAATAGGTTCTGTATGTTTTAACTTTTAATATCCTTCCCTAATTGTGGAAAAAAAACTAAAGAAGACAGTGGTGTAGTGGTTAGCATGCTGGCCTCTCACGCCAGAGACCCGGGTTCGAATCCCGGTGGAGACACCAAAAATTTGTGACTTGGGTTTCATCCTGTGTTGTGTCCTTGGGCAAGACACTTCACCCACATTGCACTCAGTCTACCCAGCTGTTGAAATGGGTACCTGAAAATTGGATGTACTGACCTATGTGGTCGTGATTAGCGCTTAGTAGCAGCTGCCAAAGTACACCCCTTCGGGGTAATAATGTAGCGCTTGTCGCGTAGCTTGTAGCATGTCTTAGGACGTGGAAAAGGCACAGTACAAGTATGCACATTATTATTATTAATTTTTGGGAACACGATCTGCAAACTGAAAGTTTGTACCATGACGTTCTAATGCTGAAAGTATAACGCCAAATGTAACATGTAATTGCCTAGAAATTTTCACTATTTCAAATAACATATTTTCCTTTTTGTAAAAACATTAGTAATTCAGTTCCTGGTTTGGTACATGAATAGAACAAATTCTTTATAACGTTTATTTCTATCTTGATAAATATAAACACTTTTGTGCTTGCGTGATTTTTCAATGTAATACTTTCGTATTTTCATGGTGTTTAAATAATGCATTATTCATATCTTAATTTAGTTCCTGGTTTTCTATCTTTAGCTATCCCTTCAATACACGACCGTTAGAATAACAATAAACAGGTATTTTTGGAAAGGAATTTTATATATAACAAAAAACCTTTGTGCTTTCCATGTTTATCAAATACAATGTCAGACATACACAAATGTCCTCTTACGAATAAATAACTACAATAACTAGTAACGGGTATTTATAGTTCTATTGAAGGGCCAACTATATTCCCCTAATATGCACTAAGATCTATTTGTTGACGGCTTCAAGGGGGGTTGGTATTTTTAGCATTATGTGAGACATAACAGGACCTACATCTATCGATACTTACCTAACAACTCAGTAATATTAAAGGGACAGTAGCACGTTTCACTGATAACTATACCTTAATGCTAAATATATCAATTTGATAGTGTCAAAAATCTCATTACACAAACCAATGATCCATAGTCAGAGAACAAATTAAAATTATACGGATTTAGATAAAGTCCATTGGTGGGCATTTTTGTGTGAACACCTTTTATTCATTTTGTGTAAGAAAAAGGAATCGTATGACTGAATTTTACATTGTATATTTGATTTATTTGATTTATCTGCTTCGTTTAGTTTAAATGCATTGTCTTTCAATTGGAACCAATTACTTTCATTTTCCTGACATCATATTATATTCCCCCTAAAACGTGCTACTGTCCCTTTAAAATATGTATAAATAGAATATTACACACTAAAGCAAATACCTACTATAGCAGTCACGCAGTAGCAGTTTGAGTATTACATGGAGTCGCATTATACCGTACGCTTTCAAGAACGTTGTTTAAGAAAACTGTTGACAGGATAGTTATATTTCAATGCTTAAATTAAAGATTCAGTATGGTAGCTATATTAGGCTAATGTCGCGCACGAAATAGTCGAATTTAAATTTTCTATTACTTAAAAAACCTAATTCGGGTTGGCAACTTGGCATTTTATCACTATACATGCATAATCTTAAATTATTCACATATGCACTTGTCTAACATCATTGCTTTATTTTCTGTTTTTAAAATAAGAAGTCATATGACATTTAAGGATTGTATGTTGGTCGAATTCCATGACTGAAGATAACGTTGTACCAGTACGATATTAAAATGTTTTACACTGGGTGAGGTCTGGTCATATGAATTTAAAAGAGTGCACAGCAACAGAGAATGAAAGTCAGGTAGTTCAGTTCAGGTGAGGCGATGTGGGATTTTATCGCGGTTGCTAGTATTATTGCATTCAGAAAGCCCGAAACACTATTGTGGCTATGCATTGCGGTGAAACCTGCAAGCATTGGGTTGAACTAGCAACCATGGGTGGTACTGCGCTGAAATTCAGTGTAGCATTGCACCCAAACCTGACTGCGTGTAGAACAGTTCCCTGCTGCAGACAAAGTTGCCGAGCCCCTGGCAGGATTCGAACCATAACAAGTTCAACGCAGCAGACATACCACAACGTCAAAAGGCTCAAAACACTAATATATACAGACTAGTCTTCTTTAATATGAGAAAAACACGATTTGTATTTCATGTGTGTATCACTCTAGATCTTTTCATATGTCGCTTTCCTATAACGATCAATCATCTGCTTTCAAAACTCATATTACCTTTGTATAAATCAACGTGAAAATATTAATATCGAGAAATATAGTATGATTAAACCAAATACTCAACAAGGGTGTTTTTCGTCCTTTAACTAGGCATAGGCTGTTATTGATGTTAGCACATCTACTATGCTAACACTGGCGTCTCTGTAAAGTGTATAACATTGATCAAATAACGATGATCAAAAGAAAACCGGAAAGTATATACGATTCAAGAACAGTTCTTTCTTATATAAGGCTCTCTTAGATCGTCCTAGAAATATGTAGGTCACTGACAGAAGCCTACAGCCTTCCTTTGTCGATGGTATATGTGGCTTTTATGTCTCGTTCATACGAGAGATATAAAGGAGTTACAAACTTTCCAGTGAACAGTGTACTTTGAGCTGAATGAAAATGTGATATCTTAAGAAAACTTTGTTGACATCAAGATAAAGATGTTTTCAATATAAACACGTTTTGTATACATAAAAAATGTATAAATTTGAAATAGTTATATATCATACTCAATCGCAATTTGAATTTTAAAGTTCATTTACTATAACACATTTTTCAAAGGTTATATCATATGACAAAATTCTTGTGATATTCTTTGCAAGGGCAAAATGGGAAGCCTCACAGCGTCAAGATTCAATACCGACTTTATTCACCCTCAGCTAACAACCAGCGGGTTTGGGCTGACCAAAACGTTTTCAGGAGGTCTTGGAGTTTGTTGTTAATGATATTGAAGAGACTAGGACAACTATGCGACAGTGACCGTTGTCGAAGTTCATCCCATAAGTGTTCCATGGGGTTCGTGTCTGGAAAGATAGTACTGGTAATGAAATTGGGATCGGACGTTATACACAATTCCTTTCTTGATAAAACGTCGACATAAGCAAACTGATTAACTTTCAATACTTCTCAGCAGTATTACATACTATGCATGCATTCTAAATTGAACCATGCTTGACAGGTCTGTGTCAAGCCATGATAACTTTATAGCTTTACAATATACACAAATGTGTTTAACGATTCTATCGATAAAACGGACGTTCAGCAGGTAAAACAACCATAAATAATTTACATGCATGTACATGCATATGTCTCAAGATGTATTAGAAAACAATTGAAATGAGTAATTTAACACCTAAAAGGGGCAGTAGCACGTTTTTTGAAAATTTTATATTTTCAATATTTCATCGATACGTTTACAAAGTGTACGTTTATGCTTAATGTATAACTTTGATAGTGTCCCATTCCATTACACAAACCAATCATCCATAGTTAGAAAACAAATTATAAAGATTCATATAAAATCCATTTGCGGTCATTTTTATGTGGACACCTTTAATTCATTTTGTGTAAGAAAAAGGAAACGCATGGCTGAACTTAACATTATTTGATTTATTGGTGCTCCATTAGTATTAATACATTGTCTTTCAATTGAAACCATTTAGTTTGATTTCCCTTACATCACCTTTTATTCACGCTTAAAACGTGCTACTGCCCCTTTAAAAACTTAACAATGTCTCGTTGTATCGATGACTCACCGGAAAGTTAACGTGACAGAACTGAATGAGTAACAAGTGTTGTTTATATCACCTGACACGTGTTTGCACGACTTGCACGTGCTACATTCACATCAAAGCCGGTGTTTCGGACTTTGCACACGATTGTTTTGAAAATCAACAAGTTTGTTTTGGTTTCGTAATAGTTCAAGTCTAAACAGAGACATTCCGGCGTGATCATGACTCACACCACATGGACTATTGTCTATGTTCATAATATTACTGAACTTTATGATATATCATATCTTGACAGAGAGATAATGTCTATCAACTATCACGCTTTCTACTTGACACTTACAAGCACCCATTCCCTTACCACAGAGACAGATCAAGTCATGAAATGATGATACAGCCTCTGTTCTATTACGCGGAAAGTTCCTCTGCCGGAAAAAAATTACACCACAATCCATTTTAATTTCTTAATCAAATGACATCGCTTCTCAGATGGAAAGGGGGGTTCATGTCGCAGTGCTTTTGTAGGCAAAATTGCATGACTAACTTTGATTGCCTCCAATCAGCATCTCCCATTCTATCCCACAAAGTCGGCGTAATAGAACAGACGCTGTATCAACATTTCACGACTTGATCTACCTCTGTGGGGAGAGAATGACAAGCACCAATATTCAGCAAATTAGTGTTACAAATCCAATACTTACATACCGTAACATTTTCATGATTAAATCCGCATAAACTACGGTATGGACTATAATTCAGTTTAGCATATAGCCTGCATGGGGTTCATGCACATGAGCCCCGGTATATAGTATTGATATATCTTAAGCACTTACAATGCTTATACCGTGTAATGGAAATCGATTAAGTATATATTGCAAAGACCTGATAAGGAATTGTGGTAAATACACGCTGCACTTATTCCTAATTCAGCCGCTTTCAATATAAATTGTTTCCCATTTTGTGACAACCGACTCGTGCGGTTTATGATATTACTTCGTAACGTCAATTAACTTACCGCAGTGTTTAAAATATAGCCCGTTCGCCAGACGTTAAAATGGCTACTTTTTGTCAGAACTGGTTTTTTTTGGTCAGGACTGGCAACCTTTCAAAACTTTTCTTTATTTTTCCCTAAAGAATTGACCAATTAATTTTCAGGACAGGCGAGGTTTCCAAACTGCTTACCGCGTTCATTGCTGATTGCACGTCAATCGTAAACAAGCATTTTCAATCAATAGAAAGTTACTATGAGGGCCCTCATTTTCACTTAAATTTGTAACTTGAACGCAAAATGTCTGTTTTCTTCTGTTGTATTAAATCAAGATCCTTGTTCCCTTTGGCTTTCTTAACTGATTATTATTCTGTACGAAATACAAGCACTTCAATTGTATTTTGTTTCTAAAAACGTTTCAATAACAAGTACTTCAATATTACATTAGTTATGTATTTAGAACAATTTAAAATCGGTCAAAGATTCAAACTTTCATGTATCATGTCACTATGAACCATGCAGTCCAAACCCACGATATGATATACACAAAATTAACAATGTAGGTGAAGAATTATATTGAAACTAGATTAGCGTTTGCGGAACACCTTACCCTGTTCCGCCTTCTACATGCCTCAGCATATTGGGCATTTTCTTGTGACCTTGACATTTGACACTTAAGGTCACGCAATCAATGAATACAGTTCATTGAATATAACATTAATGTAACGATTTAAAGTGTTAAAAGTTAAAATAATCCATTTTCTCAATATATGTTGACCTTGCTGTGACCTTGACCTTTGACCTTGAAAGTGAACATGTCATTGTAATTCCCCAGAGGTGTAAACACTTATACATGTTCAAGAGTTCTGAAAAGATTAATGGGATTAAGTTATAGCAAAATTAGTTGCACATTGCAATAACACAAATCTCATGACCTTGACCTTTGACCTTCACTTTTCATTGAGTATAACAATCATCTATTGATTAAAAGTGTTCATAGTTAAAATAAAGCATTTTCGCAAAACCATGCTAAAGTAGTGACCTTGCTGTGACCTTGACCTTGACCTTGGACAGATTGTAGCGAAAACCTTTTTAATTTTTTTACTCTTCCAAGGATAATATATACCAAGTTAGAGCTTCATAGCACAGAAACTTTTCAAGTTATTGCGTTTACAAGGATTTTTTTTAGTGATTTAATAACTCGTGACCTTGACCTTTGACCTTGAAAGTGAACATGTCAAAATCGTTTCCCCTAGGTATTAGCAGTAAGTTATGAATACAAGTTCTGGAAAGCTTAGTAGAAAAAAGTTATAGCCATTAGTATGAGCGCGGAAGCGGCGGCGGCGGAAACTTCACAAATACTGAAAGCAGCCCCATCCTTAGACGGGGCTGCTAAAAAGAAATTCTTTAAGATGTCACATTTGATATTGTGTAAACAATTGAGGTATTTGACCTACCAAGCAATATCCGTCTGTTCTTGGTGACAAATGCTGTGGAGGTCATCTTTATAAACGCCTCCAAAGAGGTGGTGTTCAAGAGAATGATTGGTCGCTCGATATATTCAAGATGTCTGCTGTTTTCAATGATGATGATCTATAGTAGAGAATAACTGATGGTTTTCATGATATTGCGAGCAAATTACTGTTGTTTTAACATGGAGAGTCATAAGTTCAGAATATTTTATGTTTTCATCGTTAACTATTAAGAAAGTTATCAACCCTCAAAACGTTACCCATTACACAACAGTGAAATCCCGGGCGTACTCCACTGAAAAATAATGATGTTCAAATGACCGGAATTGTCCACTTTTTACAACCACAGAGACTTTGGTTACGTGTATGTCCGCCATTGGCTCCAATACAAGCTTGTACGCGCCTTGGCATTGACCAGATGAGTCTGTAAAATGTCCGCTGTGGGATGTTCTGCCATTCTCTCCATTGGGCCTGTTAGTCCGGTTGCCAAACCTCATTTTTTGGGTCAACCTCGCAATGTGGTATGTACAATGTTTTTTGGCTGTTTCTAGACCTCTGAGGTGTGCTCTTTAAGAATCTGAATGATGCCACTCTGTCATCATTGGGCAATTCTCGCAATATGCAAATTAGGTCAGTCATTACCGAAATTTTTGTTTTCGTCATTATCTCAGCAACTTTGCGAGGTTGATTTAGACTTCGAGTTCTTCAAGTTTGTGGTTACAAGCACAAACCCTATTGAGTTTGGAGGCTTCAACACCAAGTTGTGTAGAGAACAAGGACAGAGTGTGAAACCAGCAACAAAGGCTGTGTATCTCCCATTACTTGATATGAATCCTGCTCATCCGGACTCCATGCTCACAGCTATGACTGAGGCTCAGCGTCTAACAAAGGAATGTGGACAGGACCTTACTGTTCTGACAAATGATCAGCAGCTGTACAGAGTTGCAGTCAATGTAAAATGGGTCTACCCAGAAATGTTCTCAGATTTCATACTTGGAGGTATGCACATGCTCATGAGTTTCATTGGTTGTGTTGGCATGTTGATGGCTGACAGTGGACTTGAAGATATCATGAAATCATGTTTTGGAGGTGTGGCACACATGCTGTCAGGGAAGAAGTTCCCGCAGAACTTTAGAGCACTTCGATTAGTCACCGAGGAACTGCTGCATGAACATGTGGAAGGATGTGAAAGTCATAAGGAGATGATTGGAGCATTTGAAAGGATCTCTGAAAAGAGCATCACAACTCGCCACTGGGTTCAGAACCTGATAAAACCTGTCTTCATAATGATGATCTTTGTACCAGCTGAACGAGAGGCAGACTGGCCACTCCACCTCTGGGCAGTAGAACAAATGTTGCCATACTTGTTTGCCTCTGCACACTTCAACTATGCACGATACGGGTTGTACTACCTGAGGACAATGGAGCGTCTCCAACCTGAAGTGCTTAACTACTTCATGAGAGGTGGACACAGCATGCGTCACAAACCAGGACTATGGAATGGGATCTGGTCTGACATGTGGATAGAGACAACATTTATGCGTTACGGCCATGGTCCAAATGGAATCATCGGTATAACTTTGAAGCCTGAAACCTTGAAACGATGGGCATACAGTATGCACACATGCAGCATGATCGTACAAGATATCGCAGACATGTCTGGTGACAGTGAAAAGAAGGAGGTGACAAGTCATAAAGAGGAGAACCCATCACGGATCTCTTCGGATGCCGAGGACAGAAACAAAATCAGAGACAAACTGTTGACTTGCATTAATCCTCTTGACCCAACTGCTCATCCCGCTGGCTTGATCAATGTTGTCACAGGTCGGATTGCACCTGAAACGGTAAATGTACATCACTCAGTTGATATTGGCAATGATCAGCTAGTGTCATACGAAAGGAGCTCGCCTTGCGGATTTAATTCATCCTTATCCAAGTTGGTGGTAACCATGGCTGTCAAGAAAAAAGCAGTAAAGGTTGGTAGCAAAGATGTATATGATACAAACCTCATCTACTCACGGGTACTTGGTTTGCAACATTCTCGAGATATTGACATCAAGACTGTGCTTGCTCACGAATTGTCACCTGTCCCCA
This sequence comes from Steromphala cineraria, assembly GCA_916613615.1. Taxonomy (NCBI): domain Eukaryota; kingdom Metazoa; phylum Mollusca; class Gastropoda; order Trochida; family Trochidae; genus Steromphala; species Steromphala cineraria. Next base: position 14,500,400 of record OU744730.1, read on the forward strand.
CCTCCATGTTCGATGATGAAGGCAAAATGAGAATTGCAACATCAAAATCAACACTGAAGAAGGAGCTGCAACTGACTGTGACACAGCGTTTGTTTGAAAAACCACAGCTAGAAATACTGGACGCCTGTGCTATCCTCTGGATCAAGGAACTGTGGCAGATTTTGTCACCGGCTTCACAAGGAACGTGATGAACAGGGTTAGAAACCAGGACACATATCTGACCTTTGATCGCTACTTTGACTACAGCATCAACAGTGGAACACGGGCAGCTCGAGCAGGTGATGAAGCAAGCAGAAAGCACAAACTTCAGCTACATACACCATTGCCACCTCAGAAGGTTGTACTTACAGTCACTGAAAACAAGGTACAGATCATAGATCTGATCTGTCAAAATTTGATCAAGATATCGCAGGAAGAGCCGAAAGAACACAGTCTGACTATTACGTCTACTGACTCAGTACCTGTTGCAATTCAAGATGGCATGGTCTTCAACAGAGACGATCTCATGACTAACCATGAAAAAGCAGATGTTATGATCATACAGCAAATGGTAAATAGTTGATCTACAGACTAGGGCACACACAAAATCAAATCAAATGTTTATTCAATAGAAAGGCCATTGGCCCATGTACAAAACATTGTAATCAATTAATTACAAGTAGACTGTAAACGCGCCTTCCAAGGATGTCCCAAGCATGTTCTATAGGATTAAGGTCAGGAGACCTTGCAGGCCAATCCAAATGCATGATATTGTTGGTCTGTAGCACATCAGTTACAATTCTTGCTCGATGGGGGCGGACATGTTCATCCATGAACATGAAGTTGGGGCCAGTCTGCTGTGCAAGGGCAATGGTAACTGGTGTGATGATCTCATCTCTGTACCTTACACCTGTCATGGTGCTGTCTGATTATCACAAGGTCAGTTCTTTGTCCAACACTGCTGCCACCCAAGACCATCAAAGTTCCAACAGCAATGGTACATGGTGTATCGTTCATTTCGGTTTCTCCAGACACGTGCCTACCATCATTGAAATCAAGAGAGAACCTTGACAGTTACGATGTTGGTTGCCCCAGATACTCCTTCGCTGTTGAAGATGTGCTGGCAGTGGAATGCATTGTAATGGTCTTCATGACCTTAGACCCACAGCGTGAAGTCTGTTCCTCAATGTCTGTGTCGACACTCTGTTACCCGCAACTCTTTGGAGGTCATTCTGGAGTGATCTTGCGGTAGTGAACCGGTTGCTCCGAGCAAGGGTAGCACAATACCGATCTTCTCGTGGGTATGTCACCCTTGGACGACCTGCCTCCAGTTCGTTCTTGAAACAACACTGGTATGAACATTGAAACGATTTGCTGCAGCAGTTTGTGTCATATCCCACTGTACCATTCCAACAATTTGAGCAACCTCATTTGCGGTTAAGTGACGCCTAGGTATGTTTCAAATGTTCCTGATATCAAACTGTCTTCGCTGAAAGTTGTTAAGCAATCAGGATGCACGTGCAAAGTTTAGAACACGTGCATATTGCCTGATTCGCACGTTGTTTTTAGGGTAGCTGTGTTCCAGCGATTCCATCAATGATGCTTGATAAAACCAACATTAATCTGATTTATGGTAATGGTTTCAAAGACATTTTCCAGCCTACATTGAAGTATGGCTATTCTAAATTGTAAATAAAATATGCTCCAAAATAATTTTGTTGGTTATTTTTTTGTGTGTGAAAAGTATATGTTGAGTAGACAAGCAGGCAGTTTTAGTAATTCTTAGATTCATGACAGAGAAGACACTACAATTACACTAACTTTTAGATCTTAGGATGCAGCAGGCCAAATGTTCGAATAGCTGTCCAATGACAAAGTATCTGGTTTAGATAAGTTGCAGGCGTGATGGTCTCATGTCCAAAACAGTTTTTATCACTTTGAACATTTTTACAAAATTACTTAAAGAAGTAGTTCTAGGATCTCCATCGGCGATTCAACGTCAGTGGCTGCGCTTTCACCGACAATCGAGTTTGATGAATCAACCTTATCTTTCATGGGTGGCATCTCATGTCCATCAAAATGTCCTTGTGATGGCCGGTATATTCCAAGAAAATGTCATTCTAATGACCCATCTCCACATCATAACAAGGCCCCAACATGATGTCTAACACATTACACAGCCTTGTCTCGACAACATTAGGTCAACCAGCTGTGACGTTAAATTGGCATTTATGATTCTGATAATGAGTTCAAGAATAATGCTGAGGCTAGCAGTATTGCAGATAACGCCATTTATCCTACCTCGTGTAAGAATCTCGATCTCTGATTGGTCCACGTGACCCTGGATAAATACTGATATCACCCTCTGGTGGGTTAATATCAAGCGAGAGGGTGATATATCCCCAGACCCCTCGCCTCTGAATGTTGTAGCTTATAAAACAGAAATAAAAGTACCGAGGGTACAGAAGCTCACCTTAAAATGAATGATGTGGTAAAATGGTTTAATTATACATGTAACCATCTTTTATATAATTGATTATGGCTGCCATCATGATTTTTTTATCTTTTAAAATACTAGTCTTCTTTTGGAAACGACTAGAGCTTGAACACACATTAATACACGAATGATATAATCATGATAAGTTAACAAGCAGTAGGTTTTTGTATAACTTTTTTGTATATCTATGGCTGAATTGGTGACCATCTTGTACTTTTTAATCTTCAAAATGCTACTTTTATGTGGGCATCCGTATTAATTTCATTATGATATCTTGATTGGTTTAGGTGTATCCATTTAAATGACTCATTCATTACTTACAGGATGGTGGGCACTTACATTTGTTTTGTAGTGAATCATTAATATGATTTCAAGATTATTTCACTGATGGTTATGCTGCATGGGATATTGAGAATCCCAAAAGTACAGATTTTTCAAGGAAAATGAATGACTGATTGAGAGGAAAGTCATAAACACAGCAATGCATAAGACACGTTTATTTTGTTCACATAATATTTACATGTCAAGTGACCATGAGATGTCTTTCATTAAAGTATCAATTTATTTAACACTCATACAGTACTATAATGGTAAACATTTTTTCATTGTCAAATCAACAGAGAGATATGACAAATCAAATTTCCTTACTTTTCTTACTAAACCCTTTTCGATTTTCATCTGCTTATTTATTCCACATCAACGTATCATGTAGATTGCTAAACACAAAGCTTATTGTAGACAAGTTTTGTGTAAGTTGTTATTCTTAGAAAGAACATATCACTGTCATTAGAATACAAGTCCATTTCTTTTATTGCATACACATGGGCCATGGCCATATAGCATAATGCTCTACCATATCAATTGGGTCAGGTTGATTATGCAACAGACTAGCAGCTGACACTGTGATGCTAGCAGCCTGCCTTGGGATGTGTATTAGACAGCATAGTGGAATATCTGAACTCTGGTTGACCCCTTATGTGTGGTATTTAAAGGAATATAAGGGAGATACCATTGTTTAAAATTTAACATGTTTAATGTGATTTGGTTTTTGCAGCTAGTTGCCATAAAGATTTTAAACAAATTAATCAATTATGTTTGACTTTCAACTTAATTTTTTTTAGAAACACTTAAAAATATAGAACAACTTGCACGACAATCTTAAATATTCCATATTTAAGATAATATTATGATTAGTAAGTTCAAATTAGAGAATTTATATGGTGCCAGTGATCACTTGATGAAAGCTTAAAATTTAATAATAATGATGTGTCATCTGCAGCTGAAAAGTCAATATGGCTGCTATTGCGGCCATCTTGGATTCTCAAAACTGAAACGTCTACCTTTCTGTGCGGAATCACTATAGGTATAACATACTACAATATAAAAATGATATCTAGATTGGTTTAGGAGAAATAGGCTTTGTCATGAAATCTAATTGAAAATTCAATATGGCTGCCATGGCGGCCATATTGGATTCTCAAAACTTTAACGTCTACCTCTCTGTGCGGAATCACCATAGGTATAACATACTACAATTTCAGAATGATATCTGTATTCGTTTAGAAGGAGTAGTCTTTTTCATGAAATCTAATTGAAAATTCAATATGGCTGTCATGGCGGCCATCTTGGATTCTCAAAACTGAAACGTCTACCTTTCTGTGAGGAATCACCATGGGTATAACATAATACAATTTCAGAATGATATCTGTATTCGTTTAGAAGGAGTAGTCTTTTTCATGAAATCTAATTGAAAATTCAATATGGCTGTCATGGCGGCCATCTTGGATTCTCAAAACTGAAACGTCTACCTTTCTGTGGGGAATCACCATGGGTATAACATTATACAATTTCAGAATGATATCTGAATTCGTTTAGGAGGAGTAGTCTTTTTCGTGAAAGTTTACGGACGGACGGACGGACAGACAGACGGACGACGGACGAAGCGCCATGACATAAGCTCACATTTACTTTGTAAAGGTGAGCTAAAAACACCAAAGCTGTTACGCGTTGAAACCAGCAGTCATCGGATAGAACTAGCAAACCAAATCGAAACCATTGGCATGATTCCAATGAATTTCAATGAATGTAGCAATGCCCCCAAAAGTTTGTTTCAACAGCTGTAGAAAGGGTATCTTCAAGTGAGTATTATGATCTTAGGTGCTTTCAACAGAGTATCATAGCTTATATGCAGTTTAACAAGCAATCTTGCGTCAACGTCATTATCGTACCTGTGAAAAGTTACGATTTGATTTAAGGTTTGGGTGAGAATTAGCGAGTTTTATCATTAAACAAAGTCAAAAGTGTAATAATTTACAACAATATAAGTTTCTTGTTTGACACGTGAGTTACATGTGATAATAGTTCCTGTAAATGTATTGAATATTTGACTACATTTGCTACATTGGAGATGTTGAGTAATCACCGACTTCTATTGCACTAGTTCGTGTCAACCTTTTGACGGGTTCATCGCATGCGCCCTCACAAAGATCTTTAAACATATGATAGCTGTTCATTAGAAATATACAACTTATCATTAAAATAAAAGATAGCACATTCATACTGAGGTGTTGAAATGTTGCGTCCGACATCAACTAATTACTTTGTTGGCATCAACAAAAATCAAGTCATGAATTTCAAAATGATTATTTCAATATTTTTGAAGGAATGACCATGTCTGGACCCTGTTAATAAACGTTGTTTCTTCCTCAGACATTGCGGCATCATGTGCATAGTGCTGATGTTGAAACCATCCAAAGCGGTGACACGTAGTTCTGTGCAAAGTTCAGTCGACCGCTGTCAGTATAGTTCAGCAACAACGGGCGCGGCTCGCTGGAAGAGTGCCGTACTCACTCACTGCTTAAACTGGGTTTGTAGGGTTGAATCCATGCCCCACACTGAGACATGAATTGAGAGACTTGGGCACGTGAGACTTGTTGTCAACTTGGGCACGAGAGTTTATTCATATGGGCCTCTTGTTCGCCCAGAAGAAAACATGTCATCAACAAGTGACAAGTTCAAATCTCAAAGGCGTTACTCACATATAACTTACATTCTTTATTCTTTAACACCTTCCGTTCGTTCCGTCAGTTTATGTATCAGTAAAACGAAAAGTGGTCAACAAAAGAATGTAATTTAAAAGTATATTTAAACATAATTCTCAATTAAAATAAACCACATATTATATATTCTTTGTCAAGCAATTCACTGTAATTGTTTTGCAATGTACAAATTCTAAAGTTGTCTATTAATAAATAAGTGTCTTGATAGCTAAATCCTTCTGATCGAGGATTGTCGGTTATTACCATAAGGCTTGGAGATAATGTTCAATATTTCACCTCTAGAAGGAGTATCATATCAAGAATAGATTATCAGAGATTAACATTAAATTGAAAACAAAAACAAATTTAATATTTAAAGGAGAGTGGAAATACTTGTGGGGCACTTTCAGAAAATTTAACATGAAGCAATGAGTGAAAATTATACTTAAGACGTACTAACAAAACCTAATGCGAATATTGGATCTCCTCTATGGGATTGCAGCAGAGCAATTTTTTTATACTTTTAATAATGATTAAAAAGTTCTTTGCTTCATTCCGAATTGAATATAATTATACTGGTGAAAGACAAAACAGTATGTTGATTTCAACGGCCAATAATTCTGTTACATACGTTTTGACATTATTACGTATAAGAGTTCGGATATGGGATCACGTTTTGACGTACAATCCTCACATGCACATCTCCTTGTCGAGTTAATTCCAATGCACATCCTTCATGATGCACGTGTTTCCTTCAAAATCGCTTTTTAGTGCGAAAAGGGCTTCAATTCCTTCCTAAACGCCTGTTTCAATATCATTTCACACAAACCTGTGTTGAGTCCTTCGCCTTCACAAATTAACACAAGCGTCGGACTCTTAATATACATCTTAGTATTAACACCTATCTATATAACAAAATACCAAGGTTTGACGGACGGTCAGCCATCTTGGATCTGTCCCCTGTCCAAAAATACAAACTGGAACCTGTGATCGAACTTCAAAAGCGCATTTGAGACACGAAACCAGTTCCGGGTAGGTGACAGATCCAAGATGGCTGAATCTGTCGTACCTTCTTTAAAGTTATCTATATAGTTATTTATGTCTTTGTGTATTATAAAGTCTGGTGCAAATCTTTTACACAGGCGTGCTATCACATACCAGTGAGTGCAGGAATCACACGGATCGCACGTGCTATTATCATCCAATTACATATCAACTTATTCAACTAAGCAGTGTACTTTCTTCTAATGCACCGTTTTCCTATTGATTTCGTATTCAATACGCGCATGCGCACACAACAACTGGGGGCATTTCGCTCCCAATGGTTGAGTAGCGTGCGCACATCGAATAAGAAATTAATGTGAAAACGGTGAATTGGTTAATACAAGGATGCATATGGTCTATATACATCCTTGATATAACATGTACACAAAGAACATAATCAAGTACCCCCTATTTCGTAACTGGAATGCGATTTTATATTAATATTATGGCAAATTTACCACTCCAGGTTCATTGATTGCTTACATTTTTGCTTATATATTGACAATAGAAAAGTCCGACTTAGGACGTGATTTAATGTAGCGAATGTAATGAAAAGTTAAGAATTGTTTCTAATAAACTACATCATATATGCTAAGTTGACATGTATACACCAAGACATCTTTTATCATTTCCGACATTAAACTTAAATAATTTTTTCAACAATTGAAAAGTCCTAAAATCTGTGAATAAATCTTTGATAATTGAGATCACTTCTTCTAGCTTCAGATAAGCCTTACAGTGTCCGTTTTGTTTATGAATTCGACAGATTTACTATGTGATTTGGAAATTTATACCATCACTTTATAACAACAATCTATGATTATCATTTTCCATCTCAGGAAGTTTGTATTAAAATGCACAGCAGCTATCGTAAAATCAGATAGTTAAACGTTGGTTAAGTAAAATTCTAATTTCTAAGTTATATAATAAATGGAGGGTGTAAGTTAGGGATATTTCAATTCTTCAAAAATAAATGTATGTCATATCAAGAGTTCCTTGAAGAGATATATTGACATTCATCATTTTTTGTCCATGCTTAAATTTTTTTACGGAGAACAAATTTTGTTTCAATAAATAGGGGGTACTTAATTAAGTTCTTTGTGTACCTATGATACCTTCGCTACACATAAGTATGGACATTATCCAGCTCGTTTCCACAGACGGAGCAGATCGTCTGGCCGGGCTCGTTCTCCAGGGTGCACTGCTTGCAGACCCGGATGCTGTCTCCACACTGAGGTCCGTCCATCTCCGGTCTCTGGTCCCGACTCTTGTGACAGCCCTCGCACACCAGCACACTCCTGTCGTTCCTGTAGGTGCAGAAGCCACAAGACCACTCCGCGTCCAGACCGAGACTCTGCATGTTCCTGGACATCAGGTCTGCAGTCCTCCCTGGAACTTGAGGTGACCTGTTGTAACTATCGTATATATTGGACTTCCTTCCCAGGCGGTCGATATTAGGGTATCCTGTTTCTTGTCGCTCTGGCAGACCCCGGGCCATAAGAGGTTGGGACCTCCCTGAGGAGTGAGATAGGAAGGGATCGACTCCTGTAGGCGTGTGGAGGTGGTAAGGCTTGGAGGATTGGGAGTCCATTGGTGGGTAGTGGACTTGGGAGGAGGACGCTGTTCTGTAGCCAGAATCTCGTGTTCTATCGCGAGAACCAATAGATCTTTGAGTAGTGTGTTGTATACTTACAGGAGGATGTTGAATATTCACTCTGGGCGGTTCTTCCTCTATATCAATTCCTTCATCAGATAGGTCGTCATTTCTCATTCGAACATTTTGTTGTGCATTCCTTATAACATCTCCTCTGGGCCCTTCGTAATATTCCTGCCCATATTTACTTTTCAGTGTATTTGTAACATAAGACCATTCATTAGACGCAGATTGATGTTGAGGTGCAGGTCGCTCTGACGAGTTCTGACTCAGCCTCTGCAAGCTGGCCATGTAATGTTCATCGATCGTGCCTTCAACATAGCCCGTATCGTTCGGTACAATGTTGTCATCCTCGTCTATAAAAGGTAAGTTCTTCCCGTACCCACCTTCAGCCCCGAGGACCGTGGGTCTCTGGCCGTTGCTAGAGGACCCATGGCCATTGCTTGAAGACCTCTGCGCGTGGCTGGAGGAACCATAGGCAGAATCGTGTGCTATGCTTCTCACAGGGTCTTTCGTGTTAGAACTCAATTGTTTTATCTCGGGCATAACTCCCGTGTCCCTCCACCTGACAACGTCTGTAACTAAAGCTCCCCCTTCCTTCAGTTTCCGATGAAACTCTGCTATTATTTCACACTCAACGCTTGCAACCACACACTCAAACGCTACAGACAAAAGAAGGTTCGAATCCGCCTCCCCTTTCAGTGAGAAGGTTCCGGAACCCTCTGGTTGGAACCCCACCAGGCAGATAATTGATTCTGGGTCCTCAATATATGCTTTTATCTTCGACTGGAAGTGACCCCCATACGTCTGCAACATAAAAATAATAGTTGAGGGATTCGATTACAACATATGAAACAATTATGGCAAAGTAAACGCCTTTGAACATTAAGGTGAAACACGTCTTTGCCGTTAATATTAAATGCCTATACATGTTACAAAAATAAATTGATTGAATCATAGCCACCTCAGATTTCTGCAGATATATCATCAACCTCCAAACATGCATAACGGCTAAGTTACCGCTTTGTACAGCGGTAACTTCTCATCTCAACTTTACTTTCAATGTTAGCGGTTTTCGGTCCATAGCATCAACTTCCGAGTTTTCAGAAAATTAAAGAAAGTGGCATATGACATTTTGCATTTTATCCATTTTCAACCTTCTGGAGTCAAGAAATTAAGAAAGGTTGAAGAGCAACAATGATTTCGCAAGGCAAAAAGAAGCAATTTTATCAAAAGAATTTTGTATTGAATTTTAGTTTCAACAGAACGTCAAAGAAATATGATGCCATTGTGTTTGCAATGGCAAAGAAATGTGACTACAACTACATTACGCAGTTCTGCCTTTTCAAAGCGATTATATAACAGTATGCTATATCAATGTGTTGCTGTCAACTGTCCTAGAATATCTCCTGACGAAGTCTCCGTAGACAAATTCCCATCATATTGATGGTTTCACGCCAAATTGACCCGCTGTGTTAGGTCAAACAGAGCAATGTTCCGATCACTACACCGATTTTCTGCTTCGAGCTCGCATTTTCACTGAATGAACAGTTTGGCATGCAGAGAAAAGGGAGATTAGTAAAATATAAAACATAGCAGAAAGTATTGGGCTGATTTATGGTAATAATCCGAATATACAATGCTCACATTTAGATTTGAACGTTGTGTAAAAAGGTTGAATAAACAATGACATTGGTCTGCAGGTGTTACTTACTTTCTTTAGATCAGATACTCACTTATTACACAATTACTTTACTGTCTATCGTATTTCCTGTCTGTTTCCTAATTAGATGATATCAAATGATGACTATAGAAGGTAGGTTATATAATGCGGAATCATCAACACCTGGCTATTTTATGACATCAGCAAATTAGGTAACATCAAATAGCAATTGTATTCCTTAACATCCCTTTTTTCTCCGATTGTTCTTTATACAGTCGTAATTAAGCCGTTTCTAGGTCGATTTCAGAAATTTAAAGTTGAGTCCATGTGAAATTGTTATCACTATTTCATGAATCCCGAAAGTTGCCATATAGCATTTCAGTCCCTCTTTAAAGATTATCTTATCTTATCTTATCTTAAACATTTGTCATCAACATTTTTCAAAAGGCAGTCCTTATTTCGATTAAACCATCATCGTAAAAAATAACAAATTACTTCTTTCTTGTGAAATTTGTAAAAAGTTGAAATAGTCCTGTCATAGCGTATCATTTTATAAATCATTAAGGAAAATATATTCAAAATCCTCATTTCAAATTCCATCTTGAATACGTGTAAATGATTAATATCTGGTCTCAAATTAACGCAAGCCGTCGCCGGACCTGGCAGATGGTCAGTGTACATTTCATTCACTGAAAACTAATTAGCTGACCACACACGTGACCTGTGACCTCTCCCCCTCGCGTTCCTTTGTGTTACTTGCATGTTAAATGCAGCCGGGACGCTATCTCGGCAGTTTCGTCCCGACCAGCGCCGGACGCACATCTCATGTAGTTTTTAGTTATCACCTCCTTCGGGTCGGTCCAGCTCAGGTAGACGACGGGGAGTTGGGGAATGAGCCCTGGCGTCTACACTGACCTGTGAATGTACGTACCACCGGCTCGAAACATGTTGTAATTCCAAACAACAATAAAATAATGGTCGACCATCACAAGAACTCTCCAGTCGTGATTTACAACATCATCAACGTCACACCGTAACGTTGCCTTCATCGTCCCTCGTCGACGTCGTTCACTCCCGGTCACAAATGGTGGAGATGACTCTCCTTCGGGTCGGTCCAGCTCAGGTAGACGACGGGGAGTTGGGGAATGAGCCCTGGCGTCTACACTGACCTGTGAATGTACGTACCACCGGCTCGAAACATGTTGTAATTCCAAACAACAATAAAATAATGGTCGACCATCACAAGAACTCTCCAGTCGTGATTTACAACATCATCAACGTCACACCGTAACGTTGCCTTCATCGTCCCTCGTCGACGTCGTTCACTCCCGGTCACAGTCCTTACAAAAAGAGCCTTGTGACAGTTATTTGGAGTCCTATCGTCACGAAATCTATTGTTCAATATCCGTACGATATTATCTTCTTAGTTTCAGTTACCAAGCTTCATTCATATTTCGACATCGAACTTAGTGCTCGAGTACTGGGACTCCGTGTCAGGGATCATTTTTCATCACGACGTATCAATTTTCTGTCTTCTTCTAAAATTACTTAAAACTTACAAAGAATGAGAGTTACGCAACACGGAGTCCACTGAGGCACAACAGATTCTTGAAGTTGGCGTTATACAACAATCAGCCCATGAATAACTAACGTCACTGAACAAGCCCCACATAATGTTAGACGTAGCGCAGGCTCTAAACAATAATAAGTTATTTTGTAGTTAAGCATGCGGCAACTTCCTTGTTGATCGTGCGAATAGAAGGGAAATCCCCTTCTTATGATTAGAAAAGGTCTGTTAAGTCAATACAATGTGATTGTTCCATGGTCAGGCCCCTTGATAAGACGACAGTACACGAACAGGAAGCGTTTTATCTGACATCGTAAAGCTCTCAATACTAACAGATTTGAGTAACCGGAGTAAGTCTAGCTGGTTTGTGATCTCTAATATTGTTTAGCCTTCTATGTAATACTGAATGTTACAAGTTGAGTCTTCAGATCAAGATTTCCGCTTAGCCTTGAAAACAAGACTTTCAGATCAAGATCGATTATCAATACAAATCTTAATCTGAAATTTCCCAAATCTACAGAGTTTTAACATTGTCTTACAAATGAAATCTTCAGATTTCGGTGAGCCTTGAAAACGAGACAGATTTCAGATAAATATCTGGCATCGTTTAGCTTTGAATCCAAAGCAAAGTCTGAAATTTCACAAGTCTTGTCCTAAGATATTTACTAATGTTAAGCCTTCAATGCATTGCCGAGCCTTGCAAGTTTCAGATCAAGATTTCTGCATCGCTTGGCCCTCAACAATACTGAGTCTTCACACACACTTAGTCACAGACCCAGTGTGATTGTCAAGCCTTCAATATACAAGGCTGGTTAAATCCAATATTGTCAACAGTACAAGGAAGAAGACGCATAGACGCGAAAGTATCTTACGAATAGCGAGTTCTTCGGGAAATAAGGTTTAGTTGGTAATGTCTCTCACTGACAAAAGAGATTTTAATTTATTCGACACCAATACACGGACTCCGGATAATAAAGCTGGGAGGATAGTTAATACATTCGTTTTCAGGGTAAGGGGTGGACACAAGCACCTCAAGCTTTCAAATATTCTGAATCAGCATCTGCTTTCGTTTGTAGTTAAATGAAGACGTCTACTGTATAATAATATCCGCCAGATCGAAAATAACTGACAATGAAAGTACATTTACGATCTTAAAACTAGTCTTACCAAAGTACTAGTAGTGCACTGACCCCGTTAGTTACTGAACACACAGCCTTACATCGATTCACTCACTCAATACCATTGGCCGCCATTGTATAATTCTCGTGCATTCTAATGTACAGAGTAAATGACTTCGTTGAAAGGCTTATTGCAGTGACTGAAAGACATAAACGATTTCATTAAATCGATGTTCTTATTGAAACCGTTGGTGTTGCTAATGGTTCATTTCAAATCTTAAACTCCCTAATTGTTTTTTCTATATTTCTTATATTAAAGAAATGAAATTGTTATCGATGAAACATCCGAGGACAATATGAAATAAGACATTCTGAAATAAGAATTTTTTTGAATAACTCACATACCTACCCCCCTTTTTTTACCAAACACCATAGTTTATATGTCTATGAAAGGCATAAGTTCTGAAACCAAAACTCTATTCGCCTATGTGTATATCCTCCTCCCCCACATTCCTGACAACGTGGAAACACAAACAGTTGTATTTTTCACTGCATGAAGACTGTTACGTTAGACCAACGAAAACGTTGGCTTCAAGTGACATTATGGATAGTGCACATTTCGGCATCATCCCTGGTAATCCACTAATTCAAAAGTACAATCAAGGGGCATTACTCCATCGAAAAAATATTTCGGAAATGGCTTTCGGTCTAGATCAAGAGTAAAGTCGGGTGTGCCCATGCACTACTAAAATTTTATATATCTAGGTGTCGTAGTTTTTAAAAAACTGTCCCCATTGTACACCGTTTAACTAAGTCCAAAACGGAACGGACATGCAGTGTAACGTATCTGAAAGCATAAGGGCAGTTATCCTTGACTGAGTGTCTTTTTTAAGTTCCTTATTTTCAGTATAAAATCTCCTTGTGTTTCATGAACACAACCAAGAAGTTGGAATCCATATGTAGCAGCTTGGCAGTCCTCATTCTTAACATCGCAAATTCCCACATGAATACATAAAATCAAGCTGCCTTTATATCCGTGGCATTTTAATGGTACTTCAACAACTGGCTGCCACATTTGGTACAAGAAGTTTTTAGCTTTGTCCGATTGCACAATGAAGTAATCAACAGCACTAAAGAATATTGGTCCAAGCGCTGTTCAGTGAGAGAAACAGAAAATTCGCCACTGCCATGAAATATAGATACATACATAAAGATACGATACTGAAACCTGCTTATACAGCAAATACAATCATATCACGCAATAGTTATAGATTTAAACATGAACCACGGTACTTGTCATAAAAAAAGAAACAACAGAATAGAGGAAACAAAAAATATACGCAGAACAGAAAATACTAGCTTGGGAACTTCACGTAACTGTACGATATGTCCTATATGGCTGTTTTTCAAAGTAAACTCATCACCAATCATTACTAAACCATGCTTGAAATTGTCAAATTCGGTAAAGAAATAATACTGCATATCATCGTATATTGTTCTTTGAGGAAGTTCCTCAAAACAGACCATCAACAAGAACACCATGCCCCTTCCTAAGAATTCTCAATTTGTAAACAATTCCTCGTAAACAACAATAAACGCATCAACAATCCGTGTGCTTACAACAACTGTCAACATCAAATAACCACCCGGATGTTGACATCCGCCTAGGGTAATTCAACACTCCCGTAACTTAAGGCTGGCCAAGTAACACGATATACGACATTGGAAACGACTTTCAGGATACAAATCGTAGGGTGTGCCTATAGTATACAACGTAGCTCCGTGTGAAGTAATCTATGAACTTTACAATTACAAATCCATTAGGGGTTGCGGATACATCGGAAAATCTCCATGTGGCCTGAATGCGTAATGCGCAATTAATGATATTAATATTAATTCAATTTAACTTTACACTAAATAGTAGCAATGCAATGCGTACAGCGTGATGCGCAACGCGTAGTACGCGTAGATGGAATGAACTTCTACTACTTTCGTGTAAGGGGTTTTAATACGCACACGCACTACGTACACATGGAATGTCATTCTTCCGGTCATGACGTCACAGTCGGGCATCAGGAAGTCAACTGGGGGATATCACCGAGATACGTACGTCTCCCATCAATGGTCTCGTACTGACCAATCTGATCTTTTATCCAAACCGACAGAAAGATGACAACAACATTGGGGTCATTCTGACGAATGCCTCTCATTTATAGCTCAATAGGTCAAACTGAGGCCGCAGTGCTTCGAGGAAATAGTTACAGATCTTTAATAATCATTTGTATAGAATCAGGACTCATTATCACAATGCAATGCACTGAACCATCGAACATACTACCTTGTACCTTTTCGAAGTGACATGCTTACCTTGACCTAAACCCTCTGACATGGAGATGTGTTATTCCTTATTTTAAATTTCTTCAATTCTTTGTTTATGGCGAACACGCATTAAACTACGAATACTATTCTTATCGAAACCTGAAATCTCATATCCTGTTTTAAAGAATGATTAGATCTTCAGAAATAACAAGTTTCTCTACTTGTATGCATTATGGGTCTGTTGCCCTTTACTGAAAGAAACTATTTGTAAAACTGCGCCTAATGTTTACTTCCTTTGAAGTTATTCGAAAGAACTATTCAAAGCATTTAAAAGTGAGTCGCGGACGACGAAGTCTTAAGGAATCCCAACAAATCCAAACTTAAACTTGGTAAATAATGATGCTATAATACCCCATATTCACCCGCGAAATGATTTCCCAATAAACATCTTAAATCCACACAAAGCCTTATTCATGGTAGGAAATATGATTGAAAAGACAATAAAACAACGAAATGAGCTCAAACAACGAAATGAGCTGGTTTAACATATCAAAACAAAAGACAATAAAACAACGAAATGAGCTCAAACAACGAAATGAGCTGGTTTAACATATCAAAACAAAAGACAATAAAACAACGAAATGAGCTCGAACGACAAAATGAGCTGGTTTAACATATCAAAACAAAAGACTATAAAACAACGAAATGAGCTGGTTTAACATATCAAAACAATCAACAAGTAAATATCTGTTTTAAAGACAAAGACGAACATAACCATACAAGATCCACACAAAGCAAGTTCATCATTTGAACTCTATGTTTTATTAAACAACAGCGAACTAAAATAAAACACTAGAAATATTTAAGTAAAGGGGCATCAGCGCAATGAAGTATGGGATATAAAAAAAACCCCAAAAACCTTACAATCACCGGAAAACACGATAAACCAAAAATATCAATAAATTGAAAAGGATATTCTTATATTCAAACAATGCACTTAAATATTCATGTTTTCGCTTGATTCGTACATTTTATTGTATTTTTAAATCTGCATTTGAATTGAAGTAGGTTGACATTTACTTAAAACTTAGTTCTCTTCATTCCTTGATAAATCATTCCAAAATACAGACAAGAGCCATCAGAAATGACATATCCCACCGGTCCCCACTAAAGTTACGTTTCCATGGAAACCGCAAAAAAAAAGTTGAAAATACCAATAGGCACATCTACATCTACCTACCCAGTTTCATTGAGCTAGGTCTAATAGTTCTTAATTTCCAAGTCTAAACTTTACATTATATATCGATTTTTACTGCTTCGTTTAGATTTAATACATTTTTTCAATTGGAGCCATGTATTTTCCTGACACCTCACATCCCCCCCCCCCCCCCCCCCCTTCCCTAAATGCGTGCTACTGCCCCTTTAACGGCAAGTTTTCAATACAGACCGGACAATCGCAACCTTCCGCACAGTCCTTGATTTAGACTAACATTTAGTCTCAGAAGTATTTTTTTCAATATTGACAACATTTTAGAAAATTCATGTGTTATAAAAAAAATGGAGCCCAGAAGAAGCTTTAACTTCAGAGCTGAGCGATCTAGACTTGCTATACTTTTCTAGACTGGGTTGGTCATAAATTATTTTGTTTTGCTTTAGAGTCTGGATGACAGACTATCCTTGATTCCCAAATACCATGAATAACGAACTTTACAAGTATTAAGTCAACAACATATTTGGGATGGTAACTCCTTCTTCGGCGACCGATTGACATATTCAAATTTACTATCAACAAAATCCCTATGCTTAAATAATGATTTTGTATTGCATAAACCAAGTGAAAAGAATCTAATAATCGGTATTTCCAAGAGTCATAATTTTCCTTCTCTGACTTTAGGAGACGAGTATGACGAATTACAGCGTTATAGATAACATTAACTCCTGTATTTGCCCGGAGCCCTCAAACGACCTGTCAAATTTCTCCAAAACCTGACCTTTCGGGGAAGTATTCGCAGTTCTAAATATTATCAAGCAAAGTAGCTTCCTCTCCGTCTGCCATGAAGGTCGGCAAGGTAAACCGTACATCCTCAAATAATCGCCGGACTTGCGTAATCGCCCGGTCCAAAGCCTCGCTGAAATAAATCGCCGGGAGTCTAACAAGCCTTGCTGAAATAAACATTATCGTCTGACTTGCGTAATCGCCCCGTTCAACTCCTGGCTGAAATAATCGCCCGTCTTAGATAAGTATAATGTTATCGCCCCCTTAAAGCCAACATAGGAAGTTTCATAAAATTGTGATAAACCGGACAACTGTCCCTTTAAATAATCATCGTGTGATTCAGGTTTTGCATACAAGATGAATACCATAAACGCTTTCGCTGTTCGCATTCCTATGCATAAGAAATCAGGACTATACGTTATAAGAGACATTTCTTCATAAAGTACAATTCATACTGTTTCCCGTTTGATACTTAAAAATTCTGCACACATTCCTTGTTCAGCCTTTTCAAAACTCAATATTAATTATTTTATAACAATGCATCTTTAAATTGTTTCATTTCTGATTCAGGTAAAAATAAATGCAAAAGTATATATAATATGTTTGATTTCACTTCAACTGAAAGCGAATCTGTACGCATACGCCCTTTGTCTAAAGGAAAGTAAAAACACTGCAATTATTCATTTTCCGAAAAAGCACTTCCGGTAGTGACCTCCTTGAACAAAACAAATTTCCGGAAATATATTGTTTAAATTTCACTTAACTGAAACACAATCATAATTGCTTCGAAAACCAAAATCGCCTGCCTTGTCGTTGTATCAAAAACTTGTACATACGCTTAGCAAATGTACAAGGATTACGGTATGCCTTCACCGGTGATATAAGTTATAACAGTTCAGCCCAGTGTGTTATAACGGACTTGCCATTACATGGACTGGCAGGGCGTATTTATAGCCAGCGGCCGATTCGTGCTGTTGTATAGCAACCTATATCGATCTGTGAGGTCCCTGTTCATCATCAATATTCATGTTGTCATAATTTGATAATTTAAATATCTAAATCAATGCTACATTTTCTTTTGGTATACATACTTTTAATTAACAGTAAGTTTTTCGAAAAAAAAAGAAAATAGTTCAAGCCTGTGGATTTTTTAACTGTTTAAATGATTTTTTGCTATACAATATATCTTTTTAATTGAAAAACGTAAGCTGACACAAATGATACCAAATATTGTGAAACAAGATGATGACCTAAAAATAAAGTAAAACTAGATTAGTGTTTGCGGGACACCGCAAAAACAGAGCAGCCCCGAAACTTGGGGTTTCGCCTTACCCTGTTCCGCCTTCTACAAGCCTCAGCATATTAGGCATTTTCTTGTGACCTTGACGTTTGGCACTCAAGGTCACGCAATCAATGAATACATTTCATTGAAAATAACATTAATGTATCGAATTAAAGTGTTAATAGTTAAAATAATCCATTTTCTCAATATTTGTTGACCTTGTTGTGACCTTGACCTTTGACAGTTCGTACCCAAAACCTTTCCAAAATGTTGTTCTTCTCAAGAGATAATATATACAAAATTTAAACTTCATAGCAAAAAAACTTTTCAAGTTATCGCGTTTACAAGGAATTTTTTAGTGAATTTATATTTCGTGACCTTGACCTTTGACCTTGAAAGTGAACATGTCATTCTAAGTCCCCAGAGGTGTAAACACTTATACATGTTTATGAGTTCTGAAAAGCTTAATGGGATAAAGTTATATCCAAATTAGTTGCACATTGTAATAACACAAATCTCATGACCTTGACCTTTGACCTTCAAGGTTACACAATCTATGAACACTTTTCATTGAGTATAACAATCATCTATTGATTAAAAGTGTTCAAAGTTAAAATAAAGCATTTTCTCAATATTTGTTGACCTTGTTGTGACCTTGACCTTTGACAGTTCGTACCCAAAACCTTTCCAAAATGTTGTACTTCTCAAGAGATAATATATACAAAATTTAAACTTCATAGCAAAAAAACTTTTCAAGTTATCGCGTTTACAAGGAATTTTTTAGTGATTTTATATTTCGTGACCTTGACCTTTGACCTTGAAAGTGAACATGTCATTCTAAGTCCCCAGAGGTGTAAACACTTATACATGTTTATGAGTTCTGAAAAGCTTAATGGGATAAAGTTATATCCAAATTAGTTGCACATTGTAATAACACAAATCTCATGACCTTGACCTTTGACCTTCAAGGTTACACAATCTATGAACACTTTTCATTGAGTATAACAATCATCTATTGATTAAAAGTGTTCAAAGTTAAAATAAAGCATTTTCGCAAAACCATGCTAAAGTCGTGACCTTGCTGTGACCTTGACCTTGAACAGATTGTAGCGAAAACCTTTTCATTTTTTTTTACTCTTCCAAGGATGATACATTCCAAGTTAGAGCTTCATAGCACAAAAACTTTTCAAGTTATCGCGTTTACAAGGAATTTTTTAGTGATTTTATAGCTTGTGACCTTGACCTTTGACCTTGAAAGTGAACATGTCAAAATCGTTCCCCCGAGGTATAAGCAGTCAGTTTTGAATACAAGTTCTGGAAAGCTTAGTAGAAAAAAGTTATAGCCATTAGTATGTGCGTGGCGGCGGCGGAGACTGCACAAAACCTGTCCTTAGACGGGGCTGCTAATTCAATTCAACAACTAATTTCTATCACTACATTCATTTTGAACAAGAGTTGGGTTAATGGAAGACACTATGAAATCAGTCTATGATACCATCTCATAAGAACAAAGGGCCATGGGTTTCATGGTCATCACGTTTTGGATTATAACATTTAATTTAAACAATATTATATTTTTTTCACTAAATTGAATGTTCTTATAGCTTATGAACTGTCAAAACCATTGAGGGGCAAGTGGTAGTTTTGATCTGATAATAATGATAAAACTTTCGACCATATTTGACAAGTTTTTGTGCACACAAGCCAAAAGAGTCAACCATATCCTTGAAAGTGACTATCAATACAAATATACACATCAATAATTACAATTGAGACCAACACAAAAATGAGGTTTTCAAAAAAGGAAGTCCGCAATTTCTCTCCTTTACTATTTTCAAGCATAAATGAAATAGCTCTTCAGAATCTTCTTTGAGATGCATTTTAGAGGTTTGAATGATAATAGTGAAGAAAACTCTATGGATGACAATTTCTTTATTCATTTTATGCAACATCACATATCATGAATAAAGAAGTTGTAATCCATAGATTTTTCTTCATCATAATAAAGAGGCAAATAAACAAGCAACAGGTGGACTAAGTTCAGAACATATTGCTAATATATTCAAAGCCTTAAACGTGTTCAATAGATAGGAAAACAAGATAGAATGGGGTAGTTTCTGCAATTATTCTTTCAAAACCTAGTCTATATTCAAAATCAGGCTCAGAGGCTCCAACATGATACCCAGCAAACGAGATGGAAGTCAACAGAAGGGTTCACAGGTACTAACCTTGCCAAACACCTTCAGAAAATGAATAATTTGTGTTATAATGAGGCCACCAAAGCATTAACATACAGAGAAGATCACTCTATCCCTGAGAGAAGTTGTTGAAATACTTACTTTGAAGTTTGTGTACTTTGTCTATGAACTACCGGTAGTTGGGGTATTTTTGTTGGAAGGAAATTCAAGAGCTCTAATTCATACCTTACTACTCATACTGATGCAATCTTTTCTTTGTCAAATTGTTAAATGTAGAACAAATGTTACTCTCGCTGACATATTGAGTGAAGAAAGTGATTGTGCTCCTGTGACAATAATGACAAAAGGTCATAGTCGAATGTCATTTAAAGTTTAACTCCCTGTGGTCTAAAACACAGATGATACTATGACTGTGCCCCTGTCAAGAAATGTCTTCCAAGCTTATGAATACACACTGTTGTTACTAGTTGACCAGCTGAGTGGGTCATTTTGACAATTTTTAAGCATATGCGCCCCTTTTGCAATGTTAAAAGTATCCTACATCGTATAATTTTTATGGACCAAATTGGTGGGCAAATTTCCCAAGCCTCCCTCTAGGAACAACACTGAAGAGCTGTTAAATTATTGTGTGCATGAACCACATCCAGCTTATAAGAAAGCACATTAGACTACCAATACATTTTTGTTATTAGGACCAAACCTCCTCTTTAAGTTTGCTATAGTTCTTAGTTTGCCAGACTAAATCCTGCTAGTGTTAACCGACTGAACTATTTCTTTCCTCCATTAAATACTCCATTTCTTTTTAGTGTAACAAATTGTTTGGCTTGGTCGACTTTGATACAATGGATTGGTACCGTGAACACTTTTACATTGGACTATAATATTCTGATGCAGTACTTTCCTTACACTAATGGCTTAGAATTAAAGTCTGTCACATGGCGATATCAAACATTTTAATCTCTATCAACTACTTTATTTGATGTCATTGATGTTTATTTATTAGAATATCTTAAATATATTATTGTTGGAAAAGATGTACGTTGGTTCATAGGTTTGCAAATCGAATCGAAAATAATTGAATGGGTAGAATCGATAATCAAACTGAATCAAGGTTGTAGTGAATGGTTGCAGCCCTAGCTAAAACATCTACCTCTGAAGACTTGGCCACTAAGAAACAGAGCTGGTCAATTTATACACTCTTTCTTCAGGAAAGAAGTTTCTTTTTGAGGAGCAAGAAATGATAAAATGTGGTTTGATTTTTGAAAACTTGAGATAAGCTTCTCGTTCACGGGTGAACATATCTTCCTTGACTGAATTCAAATGCATATTCATTCATCTAGATCACTCAAACTCACATAGAAGTGCCATGTTCCAGCTAGGAATTTAACCTTGAGAGGGCATGATAAGATTCACTGAGCTGCTCTGGCAAACTTGACCTTATTCATGAGAAAAACAATATGAGAAAGGCTTACCAAGATTACAAAGGCTGTTAAATTGTCATGTCAGATGCACATGAGAACACGGCTTAAGATTTACTTATCATAAAATGTCTACAAGCTGGTGCAAATGTGGTTGTTATGTTGGATTAATTTTCGCTATCAGTATAATTTAAAAAAAATAGAGCCATGGGCTCTGTAGCTCATCAGACTTTTGATGGAAAAAGGTTTTGACCCCTGTGACCCCATTTAGGGTCATTGGGTCACAAAATCTACAAGTTTGAATCCTTATTGGCCAAGAAGTCTACACACAACTTTTTTGCTCCCTAGACCATTTGGAACTGGAGGAGAAGATGAAAATAGGTTTTCTAAAATTTAGAATTCCCATTGGTCCAGGAGTCTACACACAACTTTTTAGCTCTCTAGAACTTTTGGAACTGGAGAAGATGGAGTAAAATAGGTTTTTAAGGCTTTGACCCCTGTGACCCCAATTGGGGTCAAGGGGTAACCCAACCTAAAATTTAGAATCCTCATTGGCCAAGGAGTCTACATACAACTTTTTAGCTCTCTCTACCTTTTGGATCTGGAGAAGAAGATGAAAATAGGTTTTTAAGGTTTTGACCCCTGTGACCGCAATTGGGGTCATGAGGTCATGAAATCTACAATTTAGAATCCTCATTGGCCAAGGAGTCTACACACAACTTTTCAGCTCTCTAGACCTTTTGGAACTGGAGAAGAAGATGAAAATAGGTTTTTAAGGTTTTGACCCCTGTGACCCCAATTGGGGTCATGAGGTCATGAAATCTACAATTTACAATCCTCATTGGCCAAGGGGTCTACACACAACTTTTCAGCTCTCTAGACATTTTGGAACTGGAGAAGAAGATGAAAATAGGTTTTTAAGGTTTTGACCCCTGTGACCCCATTTGGGGTCATGAGGTCATGAAATCTACAATTTAGAATCCTCATTGGCCAAGGGGTCTACACACAACTTTTCAGCTCTCTAGACCTTTTGGAACTGGAGAAGAAGATGAAAATAGGTTTTTAAGGTTTTGACCCCTGTGACCCCATTTGGGGTCATGAGGTCATGAAATCTACAATTTAGAATCCTCATTGGCCAAGGGGTCTACACACAACTTTTCAGCTCTCTAGACCTTTTGGAACTGGAGAAGAAGATGAAAATAGGTTTTTAAGGTTTTGACCCCTGTGACCCCATTTGGGGTTATAAGGTCATGAAATCTACAATTTAGAATCCTCATTGGCCAAGGGGTCTACACACAACTTTTCAGCTCTCTAGACCTTTTGGAACTGGAGAAGAAGATGAAAATAGGTTTTTAAGGTTTTGACCCCTGTGATCCCATTTGGGGTCATGCATGAGGTCATGAAATCTACAATTTAGAATCCCCAATTGCCAAGGAGTCTCCACATCAAATTTGAGCTCTCTAGAGTCATTGGTTCTGGAGAAGAAGTCGAAAATTTGAAAAGTTTACGGATGGACGGACGGATGGACGGACGGACGGACGGACGCCGGACGCCTATAAGCCCATCGGGTCTTTCAGACCTGATGAGCTAAAAATTGATGTCACTGTCTGCTTTAGAAGTGATGGTTAGTGCTGGGAAGCTTCTGACTTCAGCAGTGACACAGTGTTATTCTGGAGGGGGTCCTGGAGAAATATGCCCACCCTTTTTGTTTGGTGTCCGCTAAATTTTTGTGAGTAGGATATTTCCACCATTGCAAAGGGCCCCAATTGCTCAGAATAGGCTAAAATACCCCCTCAGCTATTCATCCTATGCCAGCATTATGATTTCAGGTTTGACTTGAACTTGCTATTGGCGAACTGACAAACACCTATTCAGGTTTCTGAATACAACATTTGTTGATAAGATCTATGCATTTGTGTGGGTGTAATCTGGTACAGAATTGCTGCAATGCTAAAATGTGACTTACTTTTAGTTTCCGAAACTCCTTCTTCCACGGTGCTCTGAATAAAAGAATAAAATATGTTTTGAGGTTTTGAAAGGCTTCTGCTGCCTTTTCTGGAACAAGTTTTCCGTCTTCTGCTGTCTTCAGAATGACAAGCCATGGTTCCTTGAAAGAGAACCGCTCTGTTTTTGGTAGTGTTGAAAGTGACTCTCTCAACATCTTGTAGATGGATCTGGAAATCTGTTTCTGTGTATCGGGGTCAAGATTTTCAGCATTATAAATTGATTTGTCGAAAAGCTTCTTTGCATGTTCCCTGCTTTCCATTTTGAATAAACCTCCTGGGATATTTATTTGTCCTCAGTTCTTGGTTCTCACGGAAAGCTGTCCAAGTGAGGTACTTCTACAGGGAAAACCTTTTGTACAAGTGATTCCATCATGATCTGAAAATATATGTTTAGAAATCAATACCAAAATAATAAGATAGAGTATGGTTTGAAACCTCAATCTTTTAATATATATTTTCAATGGTTGAAAACTTACTCTGGAATTATGACGGTTTAGGCAAGGTATCATTTGGCACTATTGATGAAAAAATGACCCATAGAAAATATAAAATCTACTACCGGTATTTATGTAAGGCCATTGGTCCATCTTAATTTTGGAAAATTACTACAAAGGCTTAAATGGCCCATTGACAACAAAACAATATCAATATCTTGCTTACTATGAAATAAAAGCATTTGCCACTCAAGGTATTTTAAGTTTTCGACCAATGTAGGTCAGAATCTGCACAATTTGGAAGCTTTTATTTGATAAGTTAATGAAAGTTTTAATTGAGCGATCTCTTTGATTAGTGCAAAGATTATATTTAAAAACAGCAAATTAACTTGTTAACATGTTAACTGTTTTGAAGAAGTTGTTTCATGATATACATAATAACACCTGTGACATGAAATATGACATGATTTTCTAATTGTAAATGTCCTTTGTGTCTCAGGTTTCAGCTTTTGAGTACTAAACAAATTGAAAATGTTAAATTGCATGGCAATTTCAGTAATGATTTTTATCCCCAGGCCCATAGAAAATCAGCTGTGAGTCCAGAGAACCAAAGTTTTTTCTAAGTTTTTTGCTTGCTTATTGAAGGTCTAATTTAGATATGCTGGGACTCATAGTGTGTGTGATAGTGTCCCTGCACTCAACAGGTCAAATATGTAGATTGATCACTGCAATTTGCTTGATGCTTGATTGATGACATTTGACAGACAACAAAATGATAAGATCAATTTGACCTTATTGCAAACATCTGAAAGGTTGTAAATTGGCAAAATCACTGAGAATATTGGTAAAAAAATTATTAAATAACCAGGGCAAAATCACCAACATTCACAAACTGTCTTTCAGCCTAATTCAGGAAAAATTCCAATGTTGCTCTTCATTAATCAGCACAATTATTTTACAAAATCATTCTTTCATACATGATCCTTCATAGGATGAACATCCTGCTACATCAGCATATTAATTATTTATTTCTGTGTTATGCTCCAATTTATACCCTGATATCCATCGGACCAAAACCCTCATGTCATTGACCGCTGATTACTCAACCTATTGACAGCCTGCCAGTCAAACTATTACGAAACTTCAAACACTGTTAGCTAGAAATGCCTCTCTTGAAAATCTTATAGAACGCTGCTTGCGGGCTTAGCAGGAGTGTGCAGAAGGATGAGAGATATATTATCTAATAGCTCTCCCATTGGTTTATTTGAATCACTTTATCGTTCCGCATGCTCTGCATGGAGCATGCAGAACAAGGCCCTGGAACCAGGTTGTCACTATCTCCGAAATAGCATCATTTGATTGACTCAATATAGTGATACCAGGGTTTTGGCCCGATTGATATCAGGGTATAAATTGGAGCATAATGTGGAGGAATATGTGCTGATTCTGCAGGATATAACATGAAATAATTCAAGATTTATCCTGAAGGAGTGCTATATTACACTGTTGCACAATTTTCTCATGTTCTCTTTATATATTGTTATAAGATCATGTTTGGATAATTTAAGATTCAAAATATCTCATCATTCATACCATCCTGTCTCAGGGTACGAACGTTACGCTAACTCCACTAATCTGTACCCTGGGCTCAGAAGCTAGATTCGCTCGCGTGGCCTAACTTAGGATATAGCCAATCAAATCATTTTCTCGTTGAAATTTTATCCAGAAGGTGGCGAGAATATAAGTCGGGCCGCGCGAGCGAATTTAGCTTCTGATCCAGGGTACAGATTAGTGGAGTAAGCGCAACAGTTGTACCCTGAGATAGGATGCATTCATACTTACCAACTTATACTTACCTATGAGAGTAACTGAAATAGGATCATGTTCAATAACTGGAAAGTGAATAATTAGATATAATGTTGAAATGAATGGAGAATGTGTGTCATGATCAACTATTGATCAGAAATGGTTAAATTTTTTAGGTTCTTTTTCCTTGTTCTGTAAAATGACCCGAATCATTTTGAAGCTCTTAATCAATAAGCTTTTCTTAATTTCGTTTTCAAAGTTTTCACTTGAGGTTTCATTTCATTAATATTAAATAAAGTGGTCAAGCAGTATATCATGTAGAAGACATTACAAGAAAAAGAGTTAAACATAATTAACATCAAGCTTCAGTTCTTGTTTGTTTATTATAGATGAACAATTTTTATTAAGTGGTGGACTAAATCCATCAATTATCTTATCATTTTGTCTTAAAAAAATTCATAGGAAATATCTTAATCTGAAAAGAAGGAAGAGTGAAACATATCTAGACTTCCCAGAAAAATTATTAATATTCACAAAGAAGGATTTTACATGATGATCCTATTTAAACTAAATTAATACAGACAAAAAAAGAATAAATTTATGGTTATGTTAAATTTTCAAACATAAGATTTTAAACAAGAAAGATTACAAACAAGGTTATAAATCTGATTGTACCTTCATTAAATCAATCTTCAGCAAGCAAATAATTTATCCTCATTTCATTTTCTTCCTTGTATGAACAAGTCTGCTACAGATAAAATGCAAATGAAACTTGAAAGCAAAACCTCACGGAAATATTAATGGGTTTTCCAGAAGCTTAAGTCCATATAATGACATTGAGATTTTTCAAGACGAGCATAATGCTACTTGACAGCAACAGGAGATCAAATACTCAATGATACAGATATTAAAATTCTATAGTTCAATCTTTTATAATATATATAAAACTTTGCCTTCGGTTTTCAATACCAAAAACCAATTATGTCATTGATCTTTAGGCAGTAAATAAATAACTACAATACATATCTATGTACCAATTCTGTGATATTGGCAATATCAAATATTAGATAAGTAATACTACCTATGTATCACTGACAATAAACATCTTACTTACAGCACGGTTTTGAATGATTGCCAAACAGATAATCGATTTCACTGCCTCGTGTCCTGCACTTACAATCCTTGATTATTAAACCCCACGTGCTATTTAACGAATAGTTTCAATACTAAATGCTACTGCGCATAAGTAAATTTACCAGTAATCGAATAACTAAAAAAAGTATCACGAGTTTGATAGTCACACAATGACATATTCGTGTCCAAAGGTTGACCTATATCGTTAATGATAAGCGCCTTACGATATAGCTTTATTAAACTATGAAATATACTGCAACCACAAAGAACAAATTCGTAGTTTTACAAAGAATGCATTTGCGACAATCCTGATTCTATGGACGAATGCAGACACGTCAATGTTAGAAAATGCAGTGTAGAATACATTGAAACTAGGTCGCTACGACCTTACCTTCATACTCGATTTCTTCTTAAATATTGAACGAAAAAGAAACATGGTGACATCAGAAACTAAAATGGAACCTTATCTTAAAAGTGAAAGCAAAAGTCTATGAAAGAAAAGTGGGAAATGAACAGAAAGCGAAGAAATTCCTACCCTATGTTACAATCCGCAATGGCGTCCATTTTGTTAGGTAGGGGGATTCCCCTAAACCTGGATAAGTGAGTTATGTACAGAGTTATCTCCCTTTTAACTCTGTTCAAATAGATCACTAACAAGGCAGCATTTCAGGTCACCCTTATCTATGTACGAATGGACATTATCGATACAATACCCTTGTATAAAAGATGTTTTTGTAACTCTACTTGATTCCATATTTTTTAATGTCATTCATCAAATTCTTTAGTTACTGATATGACGTGACCTTTTTCGTTTAATGCTGTTATACCAGTCAAATATTCTGGGTAATAACTTTCGATTATCTTTGATTTAGTAACATAAATATCTTATTTCAATGTGAATTTGTTATCTGAATATTAAATAAGGAATTCAATCGTCTTTCTAGTTATATATATTTTGTATATATAGTTTTAATTTCCGTTTGAAATGTGAGAGACGAATCCAAATGATTTTGAAAGATCGTTTCATATTAATATCTTCCACAGAAAATTTATCAAAGAATAAAAAGATTTATATTTTTCTACGTGATTTTAAAACTGAAATAATATATATTATTTGGACGCAACATGCTCGATATTTTACGGCGCTTCATATAATCCAACGTCAACTACAATCTTTAATGGCCATGTCATCGAATTTCTTACAAAATAACGCAGGTGGTGTTTTAAACATATATATGTTTAAAACTTGCTTAGAATATTTGAAATAACCATTTATGAATTTATTGTTGTGAAAATTCATTCTATCATAGTTTTATTAACCTAAACCATTCAATGTCTATGTTGTATACGAATCGACTAGGCTTACGGTGAATTGGAAATAAATGAACATGAAAATATGAAAATACAATTGAAAGGATTTGGATTTTTGGGAAAAACACTTACATCTTTAAAAAAAATCTATAAATGATAACACGTATTAACCATGATCACGTTTGGATATTTGAGATTTTTATTTGACTCGTACTTAAAATTCACGCGGATCATTGTGTATGTGCAAAGCTTCATACAGTTCCATCGTTTCGAGTTGATTTATGAAACCAAACGTATATATCTCATTACCCACTAACCTTTAGTCTCAGAATTTGTCGTCTCGCAAAAGTGGTAATGATTGAGGAAAAACAAATTGGAAAATAAATCGAAATTGTACTTACCAGTAACTTTATGACACAAAACAGCCTCTTAAATAAATTCGGTTTGTGAAAGGGGTCCCTGGTAAAAAATTGCAGTGTGTTAAATGTTAACTCTGAAATACGGACCCCCAGCGTCGGGTTCGTTATAGGCTCTGGAATGAGTAGTGTTGTTTATGTATACCCAAGTAGATATGCAATCATGCATGTATCTAGGTTTTTATTAGCTAAAGTCATGCTTATATACGTCAAGCACGAAACAGGAACTTCAATTCTCACCGTGTGATTTATTTGCGCCTTATACAAATAGTATATCAAACAAGAAAAGTGTCATGTGAGTTTTACGAAGCGAGTGTAAATGTTTTACAGGAGCAACAGCGAGACTTTTACACAAAATCGCAGGAGCTTAGTTAACGTTTCATTTTCAAAAGAAAATTTTTCGTTCATACCCCTTGAATATCATAATACAGGTCCGAGGCGTCATATCAATTTGCTTTTATCAAGCGAAAAGGATGTAAGAAGTACCAATCTCATTAAAATGATATCATAATTTCTTCACTACGTTGCGCTGATTATAGATCTGAGCCAGGTATGATCTACATTCGTAGCGTAGTGTAGCAAATATATCATATTCTATTAAGATTGGATTTTGTACAAGCTCGCTATGACACATTCGTAATGATGAAAAAAACTTTACGTGGATCTTAACAAAATTAATGTAATATATCAAAAGGTCCTTATAGTCTGAGGTATAGGATCGAGGTAACTAAACAACAAGTGTTTGTCACTGAGGTGACATAATCCCCCGCCGCAAATTATCAATCAATTATTGGCTGTGACCTCTTATTTGTTGTCACAGGGTCACGAAATCTATATACTGTGACCTTGAAAATAATTCGAAGGTCACCAAAATCGACTGGGCCCGGCGCCTTCCCAATAAGATGCTTTGTGTAAATTATGAAGAGAATCTAGTCAATGGTTCTTGAGATATACTGCTGACAAGCCTAAAATGTAGGTTTCAATGCTGAAATTTTCAAAGTCTCGCTGTGACCTTGAAAATAATGTGAAGGTCACCAAAATCGACTGGACCCGGCGCCTTCCCAATAAAACGCATTGTGTAAGCTATGAAGAGAATCCAGTATATGGTTCTTGAGATATCCCGCTGACAAGGGTAAAATGTCAAAGTCTCGTAATGACCTTGAAATGAAGGTCAAGGTCTTCCCCAGGGGAAGCTATAAGTAAGATATGAAGAGAATCAGGTCAACAGTTCTTGAGATATTGCGCTAACAAGGGTAAACATGCAAGTTCACATGTCCAAAAATTCAAAGTTCTGCTGTGACCTTGAGAATCATGTCAAGGTCACCAAAATCTAATCAGCCCAAGGTCTTACCCAGGGGAAGCTATATGTAAGATATGAAGAGAATCCAGTCAACAGTTCTTGAGATATCGCGCCAACAAGGGTAAACATGCAAGTTCACATGTCCAAAAATTCAAAGTCCTCCTGTGACCTTGAGAATAATGTCAAGGTCACCAAAATCTAATCAGCCCAAGGTCTTCATCAGGAGAAGCTATATGTAAGATATGAAGAGAATCCAGTAAAAAGTTCTTGAGATATCGCGCCAACAAGGGTAAAATGACAAAGTGTCCTTGTGACCTTGAAATGAAGGTTAAGGTCACGAAACCCATTTGGACAATTACTCTCACTGAGGTGAACCTGTATGCAAAATATGAGAAGGATGTAGAGAATAGTACTTATGTTATTCCATTTCGTACGTACGGACGTACGGACGTACGGACGGACGCTGCCGAATACTATATCCCCCGCTTCGCGCTAATCGCGCGGCGGGGGATAATAACATAGAACGTAAATAAAATGTGAAACTAAGCCGTGAAAAGACATGACTACTAATGTAAAGTCGTATCGCAAATGTGGGTTTGTGTTGTGGCGTAAAATACAACAAACTGGATACATAACTTGCTAAGCTTTACTAAACTCTACTCACCCATCACTTGACGTTTACGATGATACAATGCCAAGGGTCTTCTATATTTTCCTTACCTAATAGCGTGACGATAGCTACTCCGCTTAGCCTTCCAAGAAATGATGGCAGTTTTAAGGACTTACGAAATCGCTGTGATCTTTCATTTGCAGCCAAAGTCCCGCCACTCAACAATTGCTCTGCGGCATCTTAGCGGAACGGACAACTTATATCTGGAAGTTCATACTCGCTCATTTCCGTTTATATAATTGCTAGCCTGGTCTCCTCACCTATCTATCATCATAAGCTTATAAGTCTCACGATGACGTGGTGTTCTTTCGTTAGCGTAAGACAGGAATATCTACTTCAGATATCCCGTTTGTCTTGAACTAACCAACATACATATATGTCCTTGCCTTCATAATACTACATTTTTCAAATCTATATGGAAGGCGTTCTCGAAGCTTGTTGTTCTTTGATGATTCTTGAGATTATTTTGATGATATCCGGTTATTGGTATATTGAAAACAGTTTATAACTAGATTAGCGTTTGCGGGACACCGCAAAAGCAGAGCAGCCCCGAAACTTGGGGTTTCGCCTTACCCTGTTCCGCCTTCTACAAGCCTCAGCATATTGGGCATTTTCTTGTGACCTTGACTATTGAAATTCAAGGTCACGCAATCAATGAATACATTTCATTGAATATAACATTAATGTAACGAATTAAAGTGTTAAAAGTTAAAATAATCCATTTTCTGAATATATGTTGACCTTGCTGTGACCTTGACCTTTGACCTTGAAAGTGAACATATCATTGTAATTCCCCAGAGGTGTAAACAATTACACATGTAAATGAGTTCTGAAAAGCTTAATGGGAATAAGTTATATCCAAATTAGTTGCACATTGCAATAACACAAATCTCATGACCTTGACCTTTGACCTTCAAGGTTACACAATCAATGAACACTTTTCATTGAGTATAACAATCAATGATTTAAAGTGTTCATTGTTAAAATAAAACATTTTCGCAAAACCATGCTAAAATAGTGACCTTGCTGTGACCTTGGCCTTGGACAGATTGTAGCGAAAACCTTTTCAAAATTATTTACTCTTCCAAGGATGATACATACCAAGTTAGAGCTTCATAGCACAAAAACTTTTAAAGTTATCGCGTTTACAAGGAATTTTTTAGTGATTTTATAGCTCGTGACCTTGACCTTTGACCTTAAAAGTGAACATGTCAAAATCGTTCCCCCGAGGTATAAGCAGTAAGTTATGAATACAAGTACTGGAAAGCTTAGTAGAAAAAAGTTATAGCCATTAGTATGAGGGCGGCGGACGCGGCGGCGGCGGCGGCGGCGGAAACTGCACAAAAACTGATAGCAGCCCCGTCCTTAGAAATGAGATGATGTAACTTGTTTTAGAAGTAACGTTACGCTACAAGAAGACATATAGTCATCAACATCCCCTGCCAAATTGTTTTTGCTCCAAAACATGGAACAAGGGCAATAATATTCTGTAAGAAATAATTCCAAATTTCTGATTTTCGAAATCCATCAAGGCATTGATACTGTGAATACACACATCAAATTCAGTAAACCTATTTTAAGCAGTTTGTGCAGTTTAAGCAATTCAAATCGGCCGGCCGTTTATGAAACCAAACGTATATATCTCATTACCCACTAACCTTTAGTCTCAGAATTTGTCGTCTCGCAAAAGTGGTAATGATTGAGGAAAAACAAATTGGAAAATAAATCGAAATTGTACTTACCAGTAACTTTATGACACAAAACAGCCTCTTAAATAAATTCGGTTTGTGAAAGGGGTCCCTGGTAAAAAATTGCAGTGTGTTAAATGTTAACTCTGAAATACGGACCCCCAGCGTCGGGTTCGTTATAGGCTCTGGAATGAGTAGTGTTGTTTATGTATACCCAAGTAGATATGCAATCATGCATGTATCTAGGTTTTTATTAGCTAAAGTCATGCTTATATACGTCAAGCACGAAACAGGAACTTCAATTCTCACCGTGTGATTTATTTGCGCCTTATACAAATAGTATATCAAACAAGAAAAGTGTCATGTGAGTTTTACGAAGCGAGTGTAAATGTTTTACAGGAGCAACAGCGAGACTTTTACACAAAATCGCAGGAGCTTAGTTAACGTTTCATTTTCAAAAGAAAATTTTTCGTTCATACCCCTTGAATATCATAATACAGGTCCGAGGCGTCATATCAATTTGCTTTTATCAAGCGAAAAGGATGTAAGAAGTACCAATCTCATTAAAATGATATCATAATTTCTTCACTACGTTGCGCTGATTATAGATCTGAGCCAGGTATGATCTACATTCGTAGCGTAGTGTAGCAAATATATCATATTCTATTAAGATTGGATTTTGTACAAGCTCGCTATGACACATTCGTAATGATGAAAAAAACTTTACGTGGATCTTAACAAAATTAATGTAATATATCAAAAGGTCCTTATAGTCTGAGGTATAGGATCGAGGTAACTAAACAACAAGTGTTTGTCACTGAGGTGACATAATCCCCCGCCGCAAATTATCAATCAATTATTGGCTGTGACCTCTTATTTGTTGTCACAGGGTCACGAAATCTATATACTGTGACCTTGAAAATAATTCGAAGGTCACCAAAATCGACTGGGCCCGGCGCCTTCCCAATAAGATGCTTTGTGTAAATTATGAAGAGAATCTAGTCAATGGTTCTTGAGATATACTGCTGACAAGCCTAAAATGTAGGTTTCAATGCTGAAATTTTCAAAGTCTCGCTGTGACCTTGAAAATAATGTGAAGGTCACCAAAATCGACTGGACCCGGCGCCTTCCCAATAAAACGCATTGTGTAAGCTATGAAGAGAATCCAGTATATGGTTCTTGAGATATCCCGCTGACAAGGGTAAAATGTCAAAGTCTCGTAATGACCTTGAAATGAAGGTCAAGGTCTTCCCCAGGGGAAGCTATAAGTAAGATATGAAGAGAATCAGGTCAACAGTTCTTGAGATATTGCGCTAACAAGGGTAAACATGCAAGTTCACATGTCCAAAAATTCAAAGTTCTGCTGTGACCTTGAGAATCATGTCAAGGTCACCAAAATCTAATCAGCCCAAGGTCTTACCCAGGGGAAGCTATATGTAAGATATGAAGAGAATCCAGTCAACAGTTCTTGAGATATCGCGCCAACAAGGGTAAACATGCAAGTTCACATGTCCAAAAATTCAAAGTCCTCCTGTGACCTTGAGAATAATGTCAAGGTCACCAAAATCTAATCAGCCCAAGGTCTTCATCAGGAGAAGCTATATGTAAGATATGAAGAGAATCCAGTAAAAAGTTCTTGAGATATCGCGCCAACAAGGGTAAAATGACAAAGTGTCCTTGTGACCTTGAAATGAAGGTTAAGGTCACGAAACCCATTTGGACAATTACTCTCACTGAGGTGAACCTGTATGCAAAATATGAGAAGGATGTAGAGAATAGTACTTATGTTATTCCATTTCGTACGTACGGACGTACGGACGTACGGACGGACGCTGCCGAATACTATATCCCCCGCTTCGCGCTAATCGCGCGGCGGGGGATAATAACATAGAACGTAAATAAAATGTGAAACTAAGCCGTGAAAAGACATGACTACTAATGTAAAGTCGTATCGCAAATGTGGGTTTGTGTTGTGGCGTAAAATACAACAAACTGGATACATAACTTGCTAAGCTTTACTAAACTCTACTCACCCATCACTTGACGTTTACGATGATACAATGCCAAGGGTCTTCTATATTTTCCTTACCTAATAGCGTGACGATAGCTACTCCGCTTAGCCTTCCAAGAAATGATGGCAGTTTTAAGGACTTACGAAATCGCTGTGATCTTTCATTTGCAGCCAAAGTCCCGCCACTCAACAATTGCTCTGCGGCATCTTAGCGGAACGGACAACTTATATCTGGAAGTTCATACTCGCTCATTTCCGTTTATATAATTGCTAGCCTGGTCTCCTCACCTATCTATCATCATAAGCTTATAAGTCTCACGATGACGTGGTGTTCTTTCGTTAGCGTAAGACAGGAATATCTACTTCAGATATCCCGTTTGTCTTGAACTAACCAACATACATATATGTCCTTGCCTTCATAATACTACATTTTTCAAATCTATATGGAAGGCGTTCTCGAAGCTTGTTGTTCTTTGATGATTCTTGAGATTATTTTGATGATATCCGGTTATTGGTATATTGAAAACAGTTTATAACTAGATTAGCGTTTGCGGGACACCGCAAAAGCAGAGCAGCCCCGAAACTTGGGGTTTCGCCTTACCCTGTTCCGCCTTCTACAAGCCTCAGCATATTGGGCATTTTCTTGTGACCTTGACTATTGAAATTCAAGGTCACGCAATCAATGAATACATTTCATTGAATATAACATTAATGTAACGAATTAAAGTGTTAAAAGTTAAAATAATCCATTTTCTGAATATATGTTGACCTTGCTGTGACCTTGACCTTTGACCTTGAAAGTGAACATATCATTGTAATTCCCCAGAGGTGTAAACAATTACACATGTAAATGAGTTCTGAAAAGCTTAATGGGAATAAGTTATATCCAAATTAGTTGCACATTGCAATAACACAAATCTCATGACCTTGGCCTTTGACCTTCAAGGTTACACAATCAATGAACACTTTTCATTGAGTATAACAATCAATGATTAAAAGTGTTCATTGTTAAAATAAAACATTTTCGCAAAACCATGCTAAAATAGTGACCTTGCTGTGACCTTGGCCTTGGACAGATTGTAGCGAAAACCTTTTCAAAATTATTTACTCTTCCAAGGATGATACATACCAAGTTAGAGCTTCATAGCACAAAAACTTTTAAAGTTATCGCGTTTACAAGGAATTTTTTAGTGATTTTATAGCTCGTGACCTTGACCTTTGACCTTAAAAGTGAACATGTCAAAATCGTTCCCCCGAGGTATAAGCAGTAAGTTATGAATACAAGTACTGGAAAGCTTAGTAGAAAAAAGTTATAGCCATTAGTATGAGGGCGGCGGACGCGGCGGCGGCGGCGGCGGCGGAAACTGCACAAAAACTGATAGCAGCCCCGTCCTTAGAAATGAGATGATGTAACTTGTTTTAGAAGTAACGTTACGCTACAAGAAGACATATAGTCATCAACATCCCCTGCCAAATTGTTTTTGCTCCAAAACATGGAACAAGGGCAATAATATTCTGTAAGAAATAATTCCAAATTTCTGATTTTCGAAATCCATCAAGGCATTGATACTGTGAATACACACATCAAATTCAGTAAACCTATTTTAAGCAGTTTGTGCAGTTTAAGCAATTCAAATCGGCCGGCCGTTTATGAAACCAAACGTATATATCTCATTACCCACTAACCTTTAGTCTCAGAATTTGTCGTCTCGCAAAAGTGGTAATGATTGAGGAAAAACAAATTGGAAAATAAATCGAAATTGTACTTACCAGTAACTTTATGACACAAAACAGCCTCTTAAATAAATTCGGTTTGTGAAAGGGGTCCCTGGTAAAAAATTGCAGTGTGTTAAATGTTAACTCTGAAATACGGACCCCCAGCGTCGGGTTCGTTATAGGCTCTGGAATGAGTAGTGTTGTTTATGTATACCCAAGTAGATATGCAATCATGCATGTATCTAGGTTTTTATTAGCTAAAGTCATGCTTATATACGTCAAGCACGAAACAGGAACTTCAATTCTCACCGTGTGATTTATTTGCGCCTTATACAAATAGTATATCAAACAAGAAAAGTGTCATGTGAGTTTTACGAAGCGAGTGTAAATGTTTTACAGGAGCAACAGCGAGACTTTTACACAAAATCGCAGGAGCTTAGTTAACGTTTCATTTTCAAAAGAAAATTTTTCGTTCATACCCCTTGAATATCATAATACAGGTCCGAGGCGTCATATCAATTTGCTTTTATCAAGCGAAAAGGATGTAAGAAGTACCAATCTCATTAAAATGATAT
Source organism: Steromphala cineraria (assembly GCA_916613615.1). Lineage (NCBI taxonomy): Eukaryota > Metazoa > Mollusca > Gastropoda > Trochida > Trochidae > Steromphala > Steromphala cineraria. The sequence continues at coordinate 14,537,240 of OU744730.1, forward strand.
CATAATTTCTTCACTACGTTGCGCTGATTATAGATCTGAGCCAGGTATGATCTACATTCGTAGCGTAGTGTAGCAAATATATCATATTCTATTAAGATTGGATTTTGTACAAGCTCGCTATGACACATTCGTAATGATGAAAAAAACTTTACGTGGATCTTAACAAAATTAATGTAATATATCAAAAGGTCCTTATAGTCTGAGGTATAGGATCGAGGTAACTAAACAACAAGTGTTTGTCACTGAGGTGACATAATCCCCCGCCGCAAATTATCAATCAATTATTGGCTGTGACCTCTTATTTGTTGTCACAGGGTCACGAAATCTATATACTGTGACCTTGAAAATAATTCGAAGGTCACCAAAATCGACTGGGCCCGGCGCCTTCCCAATAAGATGCTTTGTGTAAATTATGAAGAGAATCTAGTCAATGGTTCTTGAGATATACTGCTGACAAGCCTAAAATGTAGGTTTCAATGCTGAAATTTTCAAAGTCTCGCTGTGACCTTGAAAATAATGTGAAGGTCACCAAAATCGACTGGACCCGGCGCCTTCCCAATAAAACGCATTGTGTAAGCTATGAAGAGAATCCAGTATATGGTTCTTGAGATATCCCGCTGACAAGGGTAAAATGTCAAAGTCTCGTAATGACCTTGAAATGAAGGTCAAGGTCTTCCCCAGGGGAAGCTATAAGTAAGATATGAAGAGAATCAGGTCAACAGTTCTTGAGATATTGCGCTAACAAGGGTAAACATGCAAGTTCACATGTCCAAAAATTCAAAGTTCTGCTGTGACCTTGAGAATCATGTCAAGGTCACCAAAATCTAATCAGCCCAAGGTCTTACCCAGGGGAAGCTATATGTAAGATATGAAGAGAATCCAGTCAACAGTTCTTGAGATATCGCGCCAACAAGGGTAAACATGCAAGTTCACATGTCCAAAAATTCAAAGTCCTCCTGTGACCTTGAGAATAATGTCAAGGTCACCAAAATCTAATCAGCCCAAGGTCTTCATCAGGAGAAGCTATATGTAAGATATGAAGAGAATCCAGTAAAAAGTTCTTGAGATATCGCGCCAACAAGGGTAAAATGACAAAGTGTCCTTGTGACCTTGAAATGAAGGTTAAGGTCACGAAACCCATTTGGACAATTACTCTCACTGAGGTGAACCTGTATGCAAAATATGAGAAGGATGTAGAGAATAGTACTTATGTTATTCCATTTCGTACGTACGGACGTACGGACGTACGGACGGACGCTGCCGAATACTATATCCCCCGCTTCGCGCTAATCGCGCGGCGGGGGATAATAACATAGAACGTAAATAAAATGTGAAACTAAGCCGTGAAAAGACATGACTACTAATGTAAAGTCGTATCGCAAATGTGGGTTTGTGTTGTGGCGTAAAATACAACAAACTGGATACATAACTTGCTAAGCTTTACTAAACTCTACTCACCCATCACTTGACGTTTACGATGATACAATGCCAAGGGTCTTCTATATTTTCCTTACCTAATAGCGTGACGATAGCTACTCCGCTTAGCCTTCCAAGAAATGATGGCAGTTTTAAGGACTTACGAAATCGCTGTGATCTTTCATTTGCAGCCAAAGTCCCGCCACTCAACAATTGCTCTGCGGCATCTTAGCGGAACGGACAACTTATATCTGGAAGTTCATACTCGCTCATTTCCGTTTATATAATTGCTAGCCTGGTCTCCTCACCTATCTATCATCATAAGCTTATAAGTCTCACGATGACGTGGTGTTCTTTCGTTAGCGTAAGACAGGAATATCTACTTCAGATATCCCGTTTGTCTTGAACTAACCAACATACATATATGTCCTTGCCTTCATAATACTACATTTTTCAAATCTATATGGAAGGCGTTCTCGAAGCTTGTTGTTCTTTGATGATTCTTGAGATTATTTTGATGATATCCGGTTATTGGTATATTGAAAACAGTTTATAACTAGATTAGCGTTTGCGGGACACCGCAAAAGCAGAGCAGCCCCGAAACTTGGGGTTTCGCCTTACCCTGTTCCGCCTTCTACAAGCCTCAGCATATTGGGCATTTTCTTGTGACCTTGACTATTGAAATTCAAGGTCACGCAATCAATGAATACATTTCATTGAATATAACATTAATGTAACGAATTAAAGTGTTAAAAGTTAAAATAATCCATTTTCTGAATATATGTTGACCTTGCTGTGACCTTGACCTTTGACCTTGAAAGTGAACATATCATTGTAATTCCCCAGAGGTGTAAACAATTACACATGTAAATGAGTTCTGAAAAGCTTAATGGGAATAAGTTATATCCAAATTAGTTGCACATTGCAATAACACAAATCTCATGACCTTGACCTTTGACCTTCAAGGTTACACAATCAATGAACACTTTTCATTGAGTATAACAATCAATGATTAAAAGTGTTCATTGTTAAAATAAAACATTTTCGCAAAACCATGCTAAAATAGTGACCTTGCTGTGACCTTGGCCTTGGACAGATTGTAGCGAAAACCTTTTCAAAATTATTTACTCTTCCAAGGATGATACATACCAAGTTAGAGCTTCATAGCACAAAAACTTTTAAAGTTATCGCGTTTACAAGGAATTTTTTAGTGATTTTATAGCTCGTGACCTTGACCTTTGACCTTAAAAGTGAACATGTCAAAATCGTTCCCCCGAGGTATAAGCAGTAAGTTATGAATACAAGTACTGGAAAGCTTAGTAGAAAAAAGTTATAGCCATTAGTATGAGGGCGGCGGACGCGGCGGCGGCGGCGGCGGCGGAAACTGCACAAAAACTGATAGCAGCCCCGTCCTTAGAAATGAGATGATGTAACTTGTTTTAGAAGTAACGTTACGCTACAAGAAGACATATAGTCATCAACATCCCCTGCCAAATTGTTTTTGCTCCAAAACATGGAACAAGGGCAATAATATTCTGTAAGAAATAATTCCAAATTTCTGATTTTCGAAATCCATCAAGGCATTGATACTGTGAATACACACATCAAATTCAGTAAACCTATTTTAAGCAGTTTGTGCAGTTTAAGCAATTCAAATCGGCCGGCCGGACGGACGGGCGGAGCCTAAACCTATATCCTACTTCCACTTCGTGGCGGGATACAATGGCTTATTATAAGGCTAATGACAGGAAAGTCACAAGAACTTGAGGATTTTATTCATATTCGTCATCATCCCCTTCTCGAACGGAACAAACATTTATTGTCTTTTTATATCGAGCAAAAGTAGATACATTGATGAATCGGTAATTTATTTGTTATTGTAAATGTAATTTATTTAATTTTCAACCTTCCAAATTTCCCATTTTGCAAATTGTACCCGAGTTAGATACATAGGCCTGTATGGAAAATTATATGTAGTTTAAAATATATGTAGAGGTGTAAATTCAAGGATGTAAGACTTAATCCGTATTTCATCCAACTTGACAGGCTTATTGCAGAAATACCGAACTAAGACACGTCATAATTTGTCCAGCCACGGAACCTACTGCCTTAATTGTTTCCGGTTTAGAGTTGAAATCCGTGTACACCAACATGGTCATCAAACTCCTGTTTCCGGAAATGCCCAGGAATTATTAATAACAGCGCAAGAGGGAAAACTTTGAAGATATTGAATGTGTACAGCATTGAGGGCCGTTGCAAAAAAAAAATCTTAGCACTAAGGAAGCCTCAGTGTCACCATTTGTAAGTAGACGACAGCTTAGCGCTTTGTGAACATTGAACCAATGGGTCTTTGTAACAAGTTAAGGAAACCTCAGTACCAACTCCAATTTTCGCACTGAGATTAAGTAAGTTTAGGTTTCCTAAGGCTTTGTGAACACAGGAACCCATTATCGTAAATAACATGTAGGTAAAACATAGACAAGAAAGACCCACCCCTCTATATAATTGAGTATTATATAGAGGGTGGGTCTTTCTTATCTACGTTTTACCTACATTTTATTTACGATATCGGGTTCCTGTGTTTGTGAACATGGAACATTAGGTCGTTGTGCAAAATGCCAAAAATGTTTGAGCAACATGGATGGGAAACCTTACACAACATGTATAACTGCAGTTAGGTTAATTAGTTAAGGTGCCCAATGACTTTTTATGAATATGGAACCGCGTGTAGCTGCTTCTGAAGAAAGAGCTGGAAATAGCATTTTATGGGCCCCTTAGCCATATTTGGGACTCCTTAGTAAGACACACAAGATTTCAGAGTTTCAACTATGATTTTGGGGAAGAAGATGAAAATGTTATTTGGGAATGACCCACAACCTCTTAACACCCTAACAGAGTAACTAAATCTACTTTAATAATCCTAATTGACAAAGGTATCGGGACACTATAATGCGGCGTTTAAGAACATTTTGTTATAGAGAAGATGGAAACGAGTTATGAGGACATACCGCCATGCCGTCAGTAGAGGCCACATATAGTCCATCTGCAAAGGATACATAACTAAGGTTCCAGCCTTTTAGAACCTTAATTTGTAAAAGTTATCAGGGCCCGACCCACATGCCCTATTTAGATGTTAAATTTTTGATCCCCATATGCAAAGATAGTTAGTCCTCTGTGAGGTTGATCTTTAAAAAATTGTGTCGACCTACGACGTGCCCGAGCCCCTGCTAGTAATCAGAGATCAATTGAAATCATAACATATTTATTATTATTATATGAGCGCTGTATCCAATAATCGACATGGAAAAGGCAACCTAAGAGTTTGGTCATGCCAAGGTCATGAAATTGATACAGTCAGACATAGTTGACGCTGAACAAAACACGCCAATTTGTCTCCTCGAATATATACGTATCAAGTAAATTATTTACACAGATCTCCAATCTGGAAGTTCATATTTGTTCAGTCAATTAATGATGCGATTAGGATTTGTATAGACAGGATAACCAACACCGGAACCGACTTTTACTGTCAGAATCCATATTTATGTATACATATTCTTACAAATCATCCCCGTTTGGATCCGTGACCAAGAAATACGCAGTTGCTATTCATGTTGCACGTTTACTCGCACGTACATGTTTCCATAGAGTCGCATACTAAAAGTTCGTGTTTGTTCAGTCAATGATAGTTCGGTATTAGTGATGCAACTAGGGCATGTCAATATAGACAGGTTTGTCTAAATATATCGTTGATGCAACGAACCTTATCGGTTGCATCAACTAAATACATCATGCTATTTCATCTACTCATTTCCAAGGATAGGCATCGTTTCTCAGTTCCGTCTCGCAATATACCGGTAATGCGATACAGAAGAGCGTATAATCATTTATATATTTCACTCTCTCAACAGGCCTTTGGTGCAAAGAACTTTTATCCTACCTCATGTAAGAATCTCGATCTCTGATTGGTCAACGTGACCCTAAATAAATACTGATATCACCCTCTTGAGCGGGGTAATAAATCATTTATTTCCTCCACCCTAATTCCACTAAGGATGAATATCGTTCCTCAATTCGTATAAGATAATGCGATACAGGAGAGTGCATTGCAATATACATATTAGTTTTCAAATTTAAGACTTAGCATGCTTTCTCGTCTGACTAAAAGCAGTAAGAACGACTGTCATAACTCAGTTGTAAGCTGCAATTGAAAATGCAGATTTTCCCAACCTGGCCATTTTAAAAACACAATCTAACATTTCGTTGAGAACTCGTATATAATATATATATATATATATATATAAACATTTCATTTGGTTGGGATTTCTGAAATTTTAGATTGAAATTGTTCAATTTAACTATAACCTAATCTCATTTTGTTAATCTGTTGCTGTCGAGACTCTTACAGTTATTGAAACAGTCAAAACCCATGTCAACTGTCTTTTTTCAAACTGATTCTAGTTTTGGTAACAAAAATATAAAAAATAGAACTAGTTCGACGTGACATCGGGATGATGAAAAACAGTTCGATTATTTCCTATCATTCGTCTGAATGCGTATTCCATGTTCTTTACTTCACTTGTATATACGCTAGACTAACAGAAGTTACCATCGACCATTAGTTTGTTCGACAAGTTCACTATTGCTTTATATCCTCGGCCAACATCAAGTGTTGTGACCGTTAAGATGCTATTTCTCTGCTTGAACATAACCCAGGACCTGAAAAGGTTGAACTGATTATAATAATTTAACATTGTTATCTAATTCGTATGTAGGAACCGCCATTGTATCTAATTTGATTATACTTATTACATTTAACTATATAATAACATATCTGACAAGATAGTTCATCATGGTGTATATTCACGCAGTGAGAACTCATTGGCGCAATTATTACGTTCAAATGCTTAATCATGATCTCGTAAGTCAAACATGTAAATTTATTTCATATCTTATCTCTTGAATTAAAGAAATAGAGGATACAAATATATCGTAATATATGCAATATCTAGGGCTTATACAAATGTTAAATATAGGATCGATGTCAAGATGACATCCGGATTCAGCATATATCCTGTCTTACGCAACATCAACTTTCAATTCAACCCGCTAAGAGCAGTTATATCACATAATCAAGATAGCGACCAAGATTCCTAGAAGTTAGATATATGTCCTTAAGTGATATCTTTTCATCGAAGGTCATATCTAGCTTTAATGATCGTACATGATTAACATGAAAAATAGAGCCATGGGCTCTGTAACTCATCAGAAATAGATTTTTAAGGTTTTGACCTCTGTGACCCCATTTGGGGTCATGGGGTAACCAAATATACAATTTAGAATCTTCATTGGCCAAAGAGTCTACACACAACTGTTCAGCTCTCTAGACCTTTTGGAACTGTAGAAGAAGATGAACATTTAAAGGTTTTTAAAGTTTTGACCCCTGTGACCCCATTTGGGGGCATGGGGTCACAAAATCTACAATTTAGAATCCCCATAGGCCAAGGAGTCTACTCACAACTTTTCAGCTCTCTAGACCTTTTGGAACTGGAGAAGAAGATGAAAATAGGTTTTTAAAGTTTTGACCCGTGTGACCCCATTTGGGATGATGGGGTAACCAAATCTACAATTTAGAATCCCCATTGACCAAGGAGTCTTCTCACAACTTTTCAGCTCTCTAGACCTTTGGAACTTGAGAAGAAGATGAAAATAGGTTTTTAAAGTTTTGACCCCTGTGACCCCATAAATCACGAAATTTAGAATCCCCATTGGCCAAGGAGTCTGCACATCAAATTTCAGATCTCTAGAGTCATTGGTTCTGGAGAAAAGTTTACGGATGGACGGACGCCATGCCATGCCATGCCATAAGCCCATCGGGTCTTTCAGACCTGATGAGCTAAAAAAGTGAGCATGGCTCACAAACCCCCGCAGCCCGTCTGATTTCTTCTTCTGTAGTAAAATTGCCCCCATTTGAGCATATCGGTGGTCCTTTGCAAGAGGCAAGAGTATCATCAGGTGAAACAAAAACCACAATTTCATCTACCTAACTGTAAAAGTTTCAAATAAAACGTGTCCAAATTGGAGCATCAGACTAGTCATTTGCACCAAGCTCCAAACCCAAGGGCCATAACTGCGAATTCGGTAACAGCTTTCAAACTCAATGAAAAGTATCAACAGGTGGATCCATTTTCATTCATCTAGGTGTCATCATGTCTGAGAAAACTTGTCCCCATTGGAGCATCAGACCTGTTAGTCGCTCCAAGTCAAATTGCAGAATCAAGGGCCATGACTCTGTGAAAAATAATATTTCGGGAGTGGCTTTCAAACTCGATGCAGAGTACCATCAAGTGTACCCATAACCAAAATTTCATTCATCTAGGTGTAATAGTTTTTTGTGGAAATCTGTCCCAAATGCAGCATCAGACCTGTTAATCGCCCCAAACTAAATTGCGCAATCAAGGACTATAACTCTATCAAAAATAATATTTCGGAAATGGCTTTCGAAGTCGCTTAAGAGTATCCGCAGGTGTATCCATAACCAAAATTACCTAGGTGTTATAGATTCTGAGAAAATCTGTCCCCATTGGAGCATCAGACCTGTCAATCGCCCCAAGGCTAATTTCAGAAACAAGGGCCATAACTGTGTCAAAAATAAAATTTCGGAGATGGCTTTCGAACTCGATCAAAAGTATCATCAGGAGCACCAATAACCAAAATTTCACTCATCTAGGTGTTATAGTTTGTGAAAAAATCTGTCCCCATTGTACACCATATAACTAAGTCCAAAAAGTGACGTTTCCATGGAAACGACCAACAAAAATAAATTCCAGAAAATTAAAAAGTGGTTAACATTGTACACAAGGTTATGATTAACATGTGTGCAAAGTTTGATTAATCTAGACCTAAACGTTTTTGAGATAATTGACCGGATGGGAGGACGGAAGGACAGACGGACGGAATTACTTCGTAGCGGGGGTATAAAAAGTGTAAAGTGCTGAGGGTTTAAGAAATAAAATACTGTTCAATGCTTATCACATTTAGTCGAAGGTCATATCGTCCTGGATCGAACGTACGGGATTTAGAATATCAAATACTCACTGTGTATAGTAGTACTACACGCTTTAAGTTCAATAACAATATCAAACAGTTGAGTCCAAAGTACAGTTTTCAAACATGCAGTAACTCAGATCAATACCTACGTGCTACCAAAATGGTGTCATATTGACATGTCAAGCTCACAAAACTCGATATTTCCCTCCGTCTTAAACCAATCTAGTTAAACTAGGTGGTATGTAAACGTCCCACAAGTCCTACGTTACATCTAGCGATTTACCCACTAGGTCCGTGTTTGGTTATTAACCTTTGAAACGTAGACCGTATGGTTAAGTAACAATATTTCTTGGCCTTTTCGGTCGAAGAAGAAGATGTCCGTTGACCTTTTTTTGTGGACGCAGAGTTACTATATTTACGACCATCTGCTTTGGATTAAAACCAAAGATATAAGCTTTCTGGACCTTTGTTTTTGACGAGATGTTAATAGATTTTAAAGGCGGTTTAATTTTTTTTATCCACAATCCTAAATACCGCAAATACAAGATTTCAATTTCAGAAGTGAGTAGTTACTGAGAAAAAAAATCGAAATGAGAAAAGGGCAGACAGGAAGACGAAGGAAGTCAAAATGACCATGGGCTCGTCAGACCTTAGTAGCTTTTGCATTCATTTGCCATCAATGCCGTGTCCGGGGGGGGGGGGGGGGGGGGGGGGGGGGGGGGGCTGTTTATAATAGGAACGGTGGTCACCCAAGTTCAATAGAAAAGTTTCAGTATCGTTGTCTTTAAAGGGGCAGTAGCACGTTTTTTGATAATTTTATATTTCATACATTTCACTTATAACTGTAAGTAAATGCTCATTTGCCATGCAGAATGTCAGAATGTTATGTATAGTAAGATAAACAAAGAGAGGCTTGTTGTGTAGGTATTTATACGTGGGATTGTGTGTTTTTATGTATTTATTATATACTGTATGTAAGTTTATAGGCCCTATGTATGTATGTACGCATGCATTCATGTATATATGTATGTTTGTGTGTATGTATGTATGCATGTATGTACCGGTATGTTTTATGTCGTGCTCTCGTGCACGGTCGTTAATCTCTTTTCATAACGTTCTTGCTTGTTTTACATGCATAAAAATGCTTAAAAATTACGAATCTTAGCAACACAACTTTTCGTTAGACTGAAACATCTGGAGTAAATTCAATAACTGTGGTATAATAAGGACATAACAATACGGATCATACATAAAATATCCTTAAAATATGTTGACCATGTTTACAGCACATGGAAAATATCAATATATACAATAGTGTAAGCGGCTACTTAGACTTAATTTTAGTCTCTGAAATAAAACTACATATTACATGCAGCTATCAACTATAAAAATTGAATGGAGCCCACTGAAGCTGTTCATTAGAAACTGCGGTGAACTAGACTTGCTACAATAACATAGACTTTCATGGGGCTATAAAGATACTTTGTTACAGGGGCTGTTGGACAGACTAGCGGTTACCCTATGCACTTGGAGGATAATGCGCCTGCAACAGTATTTTTAGGAGAAAGGAAACCTATATATTTTATGCAGACGAGGGGACTGAAGACATCGATCGATAAAGTAAAATCACAGTGCTTGTGTATACTTGTAGTGTAGCGCAGATGACGTACGTCACGCTACGCTGCTTCTTCTCATGAGTAAACGTATACTCCTTTCTGTGCTTTTACTTCCTGGTCTTCGTTACGCTCCAAATGTTGTGAACCTATTCAATGAAGTTGAGACCTTGGGAACGAATTTTATACAACAGAGATTTTTTTAATTCAAAATGCCCCCTCCACTGCTCCCCTACAGAACTTACTCATTTCATCCACCATTGTTGATGTCTTTTTCTTTAGGAGCAATCTTCGGCACATAATTCGGGATGGATATTATGTTACGTTAAATTGAAGTTTTGTAGTTAAGACTTCTCTTGCATCAAATCACTAGTGGTACCACCGTTTACTATTTAGAGATAACGTTGCATCACTCTGATGATATTGTTACCACGTATAACTATAGAACGACATAAACGATCAAGGTCAAACGATATTCTCCTATCATAAACTATTCTAAAGAGGGGTGTCAGGATTTTCGCTAGTAACCCCAAACACACTCACACTCTAGTGGCAACAGCCTTGAGTATGTACTTCAAAGGAAAATATGTTGCTATTAAGGGAACAAATAACAGGACCATTACATGGTCATTTCGATACCAAAAATATTATACTGCAAACACAAGAGACAATAGCTTTTGTAGCTCATAAATTTTAAGGCTAATGTAATGTACGTGACAATGGGTAAAACAACCTGAGAAATGCAATTTATATCTCACCTTTCTCATCCGTTACCACCCCCCCCCCCCCCCCACCTCCCCTAATAACAAACGAGATGCATCCAATAGTTAGTTTTCAATTTCATGTTTAAATTTGAAAATTTAAATCAAATATTAAATTGTACAAGCAAAGCGAAAGTAAGAAACGAAAATAAGTATCAAATGAGTCATTGCTACATCATATGCAAAAATGTTCGTGTGCATGTACACCAAAAGAAAGAAACCACTAAAGATATATCCTGTGATATTTGCAAATATCATGTTTACAGCATAAACTCACCCCGTTCTAAGAGCTTTACCGCCGTCGCTCGACCAGTATGATGTGTCACGGCCCAATCCCGCAGTCACCGCTAAAAATAGAATGGCTTTCCCAGTAATGTGCAGTTAAGGCTTTCCGGTTGATATGATTCTAGATAAAAAGCATTCCTGGTTGGTTCATAACATTTACAACAAATTGGTCTTAAGAAGCATTTGGCCTTGTATTTTGATTTCCCGGTCATATTTCAATATACTATCCGTATCTTATTACTCATAAGACAGTATCAATAATTATCCATAGCATCATACGTAGACCTACGTAAAATCGTATATACATAACTGCCTTATCAAGCAGTAACAAAATAATATTCAAAGGTGTGAAATAAAAAAGCACGAAGCACTTACCTCGCCTTAACGTCGAACAAGCGAAACCGAATAAATAATCCATTTCAAGAGTTTCAAGTTTGAAGAGGTATCGCCACACCCTCCACTCACGGTTATAGGTGTAAACTTTTGGGCGTTAAGATGGGATGAATGTAATTCATAGCTGCACCGCCTTTCCTCTAAATGCATATTGGATTTGGTGTGGGCCTATTCGTGGAAAACAAGCATTTTCCTCAAGGCTTAATTTATTATCTAGGCAACGTAAGAGTTTGTAAATTGACACGCCTCAATAATGAATCTCGCTCTTATAAAGGTCTTCTTTGGGCAGGTGTGTCTATAGGCTTTCTATTGTCTTAACCTAGAGTCATCTTGCCTACATTAGGAGGGGCAGTTTGCCTACTGAAAATAACGCTTTATTGGAATCAGGCTCTACCAGAATCTGCGTAATGTTAAGTCATTTTTTTACCATATTCGTAAAACCGTGACGACTACCTCAGTGTATAAACTAGATTGGAAACTACATCTCTTAGGGGAAATAAAGAATAGTTTTGAAAGTTACCAGTCCTGACTAAAAAGTAGCCAGTCCTGGCAAAAGGTAGCCAGTTTAAATACTGGCGGACTGGCTATATTTTAAACACTGACTGACTTCATGTTGCATTGTTTCACGTTCAAAATAAAGGACAGTGAAATGCATAGGGATTATTCACAGAAAATAGAACATGCACAGAGAGTTAAGCTCATCACCTTGGTAATGACTGTAACTGAGTAAAGCGTGACTCATATGACTTCTGATATGAAATAAAACAATCACGATATGACCATAAAAGCGCATGTTTCGGCGATGATATGGACCACATTATGGTCAAATATTAATAACACTTATTACCTACGAGGGCAGTCATACCGAGGTTCATATTTTTCATATGTTGCCCTAGGGCAAAATATAACTTTTTCATCGTAACGTCACGTTATTTAAAATGCTTTGACGTCACGGTTCACCTATGACGTCACAATCTATGCTTAGCAGTAGGTTTTGAGTATTTTCTTTAATTTGGAGGCTACGGTAATAAACAGAATATTATATTCGTGTCGATGAAAAACTATGTTTACGACACTCGTGCCTAAATGCCAGTATAACCCTCGCTCTCGCTCAGGAAATACTAAAATTTAGCCACTCGTGTCATTAACATAGTATGTCACGGACTCTCATAAAATATATCCTCTATTTATCTATAACGTATCGTCTTCATTCATAAAATACCCCGACAGAATCACAGAACTCTTAGGTTAATGTAAGATGCATGAATTCACTTTCCCTAGAGCATTCTTTATTTCATTTTCATAGCTGACTTTGATCTTGGTAAAATTCCCTTTACCTCCCAAACTTGCCACCACTAAATGAATATGTACATCCTGTCCTTAAAATATCGCTCCCGGAAACATATTTTATCGAATACTTATTCCGTTACAAGGCACGTTCATTAGTCAACGACAAACAATCAAGAGCAGGTACTTCATCTTTATATTACCTGATAACCCCCGGTTGATATTTAAATACCATGATAAGTTATACGGGGATGTTGACCTGTAGAAAAAAGAGGCCCCGATTGTGGACACTTTTTGTCCAGGTACTTATAATGACTTGGCACAGGACACGCCCAGAGCTATATTTGTTTAGCTGCAAACTTGAACTACAGCTGTTCTATTCTTCCCTGTTCTCAAAACTAAAAAAAAAACCAATCAGCTGTTAAAGTCTAGACACTCTGACCTAGTGACACGCAGGCCATGACTTCAACTTCCTTGTATTTCTTTAACATTCCAAACACAAACGCATCCCTATAAACGCACGTTCAGGTCATCAGGTATTATTAACAGCGACAACTATAAATATAAACACCTGAAACGTGTGGTTGGCGGAGGGGGTATAAAAGGGGAGGGACAAATTCTTGCACAAAAGTACGTTGTCAACATAGACGGCTATCCGGATATACAAAAGCCTAAAACTGTTTTACTTTTAGGTCAAGAGAAAGAAATTTGTTTCTGGTGTCCGAGTGAATCAGTTTCAAACCAACGTAGACCGGCCTAATAATTGGCGGCCATTTTTTTGGGAACACCTTTAATTCATTTTGTGTAAGAAAAGAAATCGCATGGCTAAATTTTACATTATATATTTGAATTATTGCTGCACCATTTAGTTTAAATACGTTGTCTTTCAGATGGAACCATCAATTTTCCTGACACTACCTTATATTCCCCCTAAAAACGTGCTACTGCCCCTTTAAAATGCAACTCGTTTCTGTTCCTAAAGGCCATCAATTATACTTTTCCCTAGTAATACATTGATGTAAAAAATTGTTGGTTTTTTTGTTTTAAATTAAACATCGGTTATAGGTTAATTTTTAAACAAAATGTTATGAAAAATCTGCATGTGTCGTCGCATTACTTTGATTGTACATTTGTTTTATCGGCCTTACCAAGATATCACTTATACAGATAATGTGCTCACAAATAATCACAGTTATGACTTCATTTAGTCCTATCAGCAAAAATATTAAATGATCACACTATCTGATAATAAATGATATAAGAAAGCCATAGCTTATCCTCCCGTTCCACTTTACGATTCAGGCATTTTGTTCTGATTATTTACATTGCCTTTCAACTAAGACTGTTTGCCTTATCTTGACAACATGACTCTGCGATATAGCTACTGTACGTACACCAGGAAGAAAACTTCAAGGTGGTTATTTATTCTGGGTAGAAGGTACACTTGGTACGCGTTGTCACGTTTAAAGTAGTGACAGAAGTACTCGTAAACCGCTTTCCATTATTGATCATTCATTTTTTTGCTGGTTGAGGGTATTGAATTCAATTAAACTTCAAACCAAAAAAACTTTTTTGAATGTCAAATATATTACTATCTTATAAGTTATTACTTGTGGGTTTCAATGCAAAATATTATCAAAGAGTCCCTTCTTTTTTCATTTGCTTTGAGGTGTAGGACTATAGAGGGGGTAATTTTAGTATACTTCAACCAACTTTGTTATATATTGTATGTATTATTACTTATTACTTCTATGTATGATTTGCATGAATTCCAAAGAGCTCGGTGGGCTTACTGGAGGAGATTTTTTTGCTATATGTTTTCTCAATCAATGTAATAAATGAACATCTCTCAAAGATAATTTGTGTATTTAAAACTAACTTGTCATAATCCGTATATGTTACCAACACATGTATTTGATACGTTGCGGCTATATTTCAATGTACCGCGAACTGTTTCTACCAGTAATATACAATTGTAATAATCAGACGTACGTACCAGATTCCTTCACATGTAACTAAAATACACACTAGAAGTTCAAAACAATACATATTTCTTAAAAATAAATATTTGATTTGTCAACGAACCAATCTATTTTATGTCTACGAACTCAACGTGTTTACGAAAACACCCTGTCTACGAACACGTTTTGTCTACGAAAACGAGATACTGTTAGATTGTATCCGGACGGTTGGGCAATGAGATATTTTACGACTGCTTCGATCATTTAGTTGACAAGACCAACACGCTGTATAAATAAATAGATAAAATCATAAATACATAGTTACAGTTATTTAGTGTGTTAATTTCATCTTCAACTGAAAAACAGTTACACGACGAATGTGACACAATAAACCATAAACAACAACAACACAAACAAACTATGAGATGCCCCCTCTTCAAGACACTTTTTTTTTATCTCCGAGATAATCGAAGGGAGCTAACTCTAAATACATTCGCACTTCCGCGTTTGCATCCCGAAATGTAAACAAACAACTGTTGTTGCAAAAAATGTTCACTTTAATGAATCGGCGTTTGAACTCTGAATTGTAAAATGTGTATTGTAAACTATAACCAATTTTAAGGCTATGCAGGTCGTTGCCATTAACGAATTAGTGTGAATATTACGTTAGATTCTATAATTAGCAGAAAATACGAAGTTAATAATATTCACGTGATTCTAAATGACTGTGTGTTACTATGTGAGTTGTGGTCACTGACTACTCGTTGTGTATTTTCATTAGCGAATAATTCAGTAAACAAGATGTAAATATTTTAAGAATTATCTAAGTTAATGGTTAATAATTGATCTCTCAAAAGAAACCTGAAAGGACTGACAATCAAACTGGTACCATCTTTACCACTTGAACATTTCATGATGTCTATATTGCAATCAATCGACAACACAGGCACATGGTGATTACAATCTATTTATAACATAGAGGAATCGTAAATAAGACCAAGAGCTTAAAATGAGTCTACACTAGGGAGTTGAAACTAGAGGTTTATGTGAGCTCTATAATAAAAACCTTGGTTGGAGCAAACATGGCAACAGGAGGAAATATCGGAAATAACGTCACAGGAATGGTTAGTTCTCTCAAAGACAATGCTCTGAGCCTGTTGAACTTGTTCCCATGTGATGTTGTACAAGCATCTGATTCAGGGGATACTCTTAGAGAAAACGGTGCTATATGTCAGGAACATCCTGAAAATGGTATTGCTAGAGTTGAAGAAGAAGAAGAAGAAGGGAATAACAGTGGGGTATCTGTCCAAGAAAACCAAAACGGTGCCACTGGACTTGACCAATCAGGAAATGGTATTCCAAGAGTTGAAGAGGTAGGGAATAACAGTGTAACCGATGGGGAATCTGTCCAAGAAAACCAAAACGGTGCCATAGGACTTGAGCAATCAGGAAATGGTATTCCAAGAGTTGAAGAGGTAGGGAATAACAGTGGAACCGATGCCCGGGTATCTGTCCAAGAAAACCAAAACGGTGCCATAGGACTTGAGCAATCAGGAAATGGTATTCCAAGAGTTGAAGAGGTAGGGAATAACAGTGGAACCGATGGGGTATCTGTCCAAGAAAATCAAAATGGTGCCATTGGACTTGAGCAATCAGAAAATGGTATTCCAAGAGTTGAAGAGGTAGGGAATAACAGTGGAACCGATCAGGCATGTGCTCAACAAATTGAACAAGTGCAGCTAGCTCAACCATTAACAAAAGTTGTGAGTATTTCAATTTTCCCTTATTATTTGTAAATCCATTACTTTGTTATCCATGCAGATGTCATGTTACATATAAAAAAAAACATGCAATAAAAATGTAAGCTTATCACTCTAAGATACGAAATGACAAAATATGCTAATTACAGTTTGTTGTTGTCTTTTTATATGATATTTTAAAACTGAGGAAATGTCTTGACAGAGAATCCAGGAAATCATCCACAAGGCAGTCGGTGTGTTGGTGAAAGCAGCTGAAGAGGAAGGAAAAGACTCCAAGTTAGAAGCTTTCAAACTGTACAAGAAGGGTCTGGAGCTTCTGATGGTAGTTTACAAAGGTATAAAGAGACGTACTATAGTTATGAAGGTAGTTAGAGAATAGAGATGTACTATAGTTATGAAGGTAGTTAGAGATGTGTGGTAGTTAATGAGGGAATTTAGAGATGTACTTTAGTTCATAAAGGAATTTAGGGATGTACTATAGTTATGAAGGTATTAGAGATGTACTATAGTTATGAAGGTAGTTAGAGACGTACTATAGTTATGAAGGTAGTTAGAGACGTACTATAGTTATGAAGGTAGTTAGAGATGTACTATAGTTATGAAGGTAGTTAGAGACGTACTATAGTTATGAAGGTAGTTAGAGACGTACTATAGTTATGAAGGTATAAAGAGACGTACTATAGTTATGAAGGTATAAAGAGACGTACTATAGTTATGAAGGTATAAAGAGACGTACTATAGTTATGAAGGTATAAAGAGATGTACTATAGTTATAAAGGTATAAAGAGATGTACTATAGTTATGAAGGTAGTTAGAGACGTACTATAGTTATGAAGGTAGTTAGAGACGTTCTATAGTTATGAAGGTATAAAGAGATGTACTATAGTTATGAAGATAGTTAGAGACGTACTATAATTATGAAGGTATAAAGAGATGTACTATAGTTATGAAGGTAGTTAGAGACGTACTATAGTTATGAAGGTATAAAGAGATGTACTATAGTTATAAAGGTATAAAGAGATGTACTATAGTTATGAAGGTAGTTAGAGACGTACTATAGTTATGAAGGTATAAAGAGATGTACTATAGTTATAAAGGTATAAAGAGATGTACTATAGTTATGAAGGTAGTTAGAGACGTACTATAGTTATGAAGGTAGTTAGAGACGTTCTATAGTTATGAAGGTATAAAGAGATGTACTATAGTTATGAAGGTAGTTAGAGACGTACTATAATTATGAAGGTATAAAGAGATGTACTATAGTTATGAAGGTAGTTAGAGACGTACTATAGTTATGAAGGTATAAAGAGATGTACTATAGTTATGAAGGTATAAAGAGACGTACTATAGTTATGAAGGTAGTTAGAGACGTACTATAGTTATGAAGGTATAAAGAGATGTACTATAGTTATGAAGGTATAAAGAGACGTACTATAGTTATGAAGGTATAAAGAGATGTACTATAGTTATGAAGGTATAAAGAGACGTACTATAGTTATGAAGGTAGTTAGAGACGTACTATAGTTATGAAGGTAGTTAGAGACGTACTATAGTTATGAAGGTATAAAGAGACGTACTATAGTTATGAAGGTATAAAGAGATGTACTATAGTTATGAAGGTATAAAGAGATGTACTATAGTTATGAAGGTAGTTAGAGACGTACTATAGTTATGAAGGTATAAAGAGATGTACTATAGTTATGAAGGTATAAAGAGACGTACTATAGTTATGAAGGTAGTTAGAGACGTACTATAGTTATGAAGGTAGTTAGAGAATAGAGATGTACTATAGTTATGAAGGTATAAAGAGACGTACTATAGTTATGAAGGTAGTTAGAGACGTACTATAGTTATGAAGGTAGTTAGAGAATAGAGATGTACTATAGTTATGAAGGTAGTTAGAGATGTGTGGTAGTTAATGAGGGAATTTAGAGATGTACTTTAGTTCATAAAGGAATTTAGGGATGTACTATAGGTTGTGAAGATATGTGCGGTAGTTAATGAGGGTATTTAGAGATGTACAGTAGAACTTTAATGAGAGTATTAAAAGATGTACGGTAATACATAGTTAATAAAGGTATTTAGAGATGAACTACCGTATATTTAATGAAGGTATTAAGAGATGTACTTCAGTTTATACATGTATATAGAGATGTATTTTAGTTCGTGAATGTTTAGATATGTACAACAGTTCAAGGTAGTTGAATGTAGTTAGATATTACTAGAATTTTGGAAGGTATTTGAGTGTACACACTCATTGACTAGTGAGGATTATTATTTATAGCTTGGTGGCCCCTGTGTCCCTAAAAAAGGACCACAGGGGCCACACCCTAAAAACCTATTTCCGTCTTCTTCTCCAGAACCAAAAGGCCTAGAAAGCTGAAACATTGTGTACAGACTCCTTGATTAGTGAAGATTAAAGAGACACAGAGTATGTTGATAGGATCACATATGTCAAATTTTGAAATCGATGTTATTACATCGGGAACCACTAACTGTTACTGAAAATAACAAGTTAAAGGTAATTCAGTACATTAGAGCGAAAATACAGCCATTCAAAGTCGACATTTTGATCGAAAACCGGACAATGTGGCTCGAGTGGCGCGCGCAAATTCGCCAAACGTAATTTTGAAACCTTGTCATAAGCTGACAGGAAGATGTATTCGATTCGATAGTGTTTATTAGGTATTTTAACTAATAGATAGATTAATTGGATGCATACTTTTGAATATTAAACATATTTGAGATGTTTTCTTGATTTTTCCATAAAATCAAGCATTTTAGAGAGTCTGATATTATGCATAAATTGATATATTTGCAAGTCCAGTGATGAGATATGAACTTCAATCAGCATATTAGATATTTTGTAGCTTTTCAAAACCAAATAAAGTTTTAAGAAATATACTCTGTGTCACTTTAATACATGTAGATTTTGTGACCCTGTGGCCCCTTCTAAGGGGACATCCACAATGGCCACACCCTTAAGCAAAATCAAATGTAAAGCCTGATGAGCTACAGAGTCAATGGTTCTATTTCAAAAAATCCCAATGGTCCTTTACAAAAAATCTGAAATGTGCCATAGGTATTATGTCTCCTCCTGAAGGGTCGGGAGACATATTGGTTTTAGCTGAGTTCGCGTTGGCGTTGGCGTTGGCGTTGGCGTTCCCATTTCGTTTCCGGAGCATATCTCTAAAACTATGTGACTGATCATCACCAAACTTGGTATACTGTCTCTCCATATCATGTAGATGTGCCTTTTGGAGGTTATAGATTTTTTTAAATTTAATTTTTTAAATTTAATTTTTTTATTTCCATGGCAACAATTTGGACTTAGTCTTTTTGAAGGGTTTCAGCTTCAAATCATTTAGAATTTTGAATATTTTGTTTGCTTCAATTGTGGAGTTGATAGGTTATTTATTCAAGTTGAATTATACAGAGAACATTAATGGTGCTTTATGATAGTATTGTTTAAAGGTTTGGAGCATTTGGGAAGGGGGAGACATCTGTTTTTACGTGTAAAAACACTTTCTAGTTAAAGTGTTGCAAGTATTAGGAAACTAAGACATAATCATGTGAGAAGGTTTCAAGATAAGTAATAAATGAAAGATATTTATATCTTGTACACAGAACCCACACTAGAGGTGACAGTGAAAGCCACCCTCCGCTCCAGGATAAACTGTTTCCTCACTAAAGCAGAGTCTCTAAAGACACAATTGATGCAAACACAGAAGTATGTATATATTATTGTTGTGAACAAGGCATATGATAAATAAGATTGTTTCCCTGAGTTTCACGAGTTAAGTCCTTCATAGCTCTATACAGGGAGGCTCTTATATTTTAGAAATGAATTTTAAATTCTATGGTATTGTGTTTATGTGTTTATATTATTTTATGTGAATATGAATCAATTGTAATGAGACAAGACTATTTGAAATAACTGTCTGTCTGTCTGTCTATTGGTTATTGGCTATTTATTTGATGAAAGAGAATAATACTTGTTAGAATTTTGTTGATGTTTGGTAATGTGAAACAATAATGATAATGCAAATATCTTCAGATGTTATAAATAATCAGAAGAAAGCAGGGAACTTTAGGCTTAATTAATTGATGTAAAAATTCTTAAAAGTCTTTTTTATCGTGATTGTGTTTTCTTACAACAGTTGTGATGTCTTTATTGCAAATGTTTTATGTTTTATCAGATGTCAAATTTAGCACATGGTTTAGAGTTTATGGTATTGAGTATATGCCCTAAATCTGATATTTTATGTCTCCACTTAACTTGATACTATTATTGTAAGTGTTTTAGTGCAACTAATTGTATTTTTAGCCCTTTTTTTATTGTTACCTGCTTTTTACTTTGTAGATCAGGGAACAGCGCAGGAAATGGCCCAAGCAAATTAATCTCAAATGAGGAAATGGAAACCAACAACTTCTTTGAAAGTAAGTAGAAAGTCAAGTGAAACAAAAAAACATTAAAGCATATTCCTTTTATAGCTGAAAGCCCCAATTGGCTTATGGCATGGCATGGCATGGCATGGCATTGGGTATAGTGTCCATCCTTCCATAGACTTTCGACTTCTTCTCCAGAGGCAAAGGGCCTAAAAAGCTGAAATTTTGTGTACAGACTCCTTGACTAGTGATGGTTATAGCTTTGGTGGCCCTATTGCCCCTGGTAAGGGCCACAGGGGCCACACCCTTAAAACCTATTTTCATCTTTTTCTCCAGAATAAGGCCTAGAAAGCTGAAACTTTGTGTACAGACTATGTGACTAGTAAGGATTATTAGTCATAGCTTTTTGTGGCCTTTCTACAGAAGCATAACCAACATAGAATGCTGAAATGTTTTGTAGAGACTCCTTAGTTGCTGGGGATTCATTCGGTGACCCTGTTGGGGAACAACCGAGAACACCCTAAAGCAAAATTACCTATGAAGCCTGATGAGCTACAGAGCCAATGGCTCTATTTTTTCAATTTGGGAAAATCTGTGTAAGATTAAAATTTTCCTCACAGTCTAAGAAATTAGTTAGCTTTACATAAGTGGTTAAACTTTTAGAAATATATGATTGAATGTCTCCAAATACTTTACTAAGTAGATAAAACTTTGTATCTTATTAAGATTTACATTATAATCATGTTTTTTATTTTTTCTCATGAAAGTTTTAATAACATTAACAATATTATTGTACTGCTTTTTCTTTTCCTTTTTTTAATAATTAAGTATTCAGCCAAAAGGCTGAATCCTTATTGTTATTGGCATGTTTTTTAATATTATTCCACGATTCTTGTTAACAAGATTCAGTCAAAACGGCTAATGCTATCAAAGCCAAATTTTGCATGCTTGTAGACCTTGTTGAGGAGACGCGACAATAAGCTTTTGGGCCAATTCGGCCCCTAAATAAAGGGCCCAGCTGGGCCCAAAGTTTGAAAATTTAACATTGATTTTTTTTTCAAAATGCACTTAGAGCCTGAAACTTTTGTTTAAAAGATGCGCAATAAAAAATCATTCAAAAAATGAAACCATGACAAATTCGTAGGTCACGTGGTTTGGCTGCCATCTTGCTTTTAGTGCATTTTTGCCAATTTCCGACCCCACCCACCTTTGACAATCTTCTCCTCTGAAGATACTTGCACCAGACAGCTGAAATTTACACTCAATGTAGCTCAAGCATTGTAGTTCTGAATTTGCATTTTAGAAAGTCCTAACGTTAATACTTTTCTTGCTGTGATTTTTTAAAATGTAAAAATCGCAAACTTCAAGGGCAGATAACTCAAAAACCGGACCATAAAAGTTTTTTGCATGAGAGTAAGACATTGGCAAGGTCTTTAAGATAAAAGAATAAAATTGCTCGCGAACAGTCATTTCCGGTCAGGAGCAGAGGTCAAACTTTGCATTTTGAAAAAGTGGTGTTTCAGTGGGTATGTTTAAGAAATCGTAGCGAATCAACAACGTAAGATAACACATTGTTCTATATATCATATGAAAGCCAAAAGTCTATAGATTTGTTTAAAATTGAACCGAAAATTCAGATTTTTTATTTGCATTGAGTTACGGACCTTTGAATATTGTCAACCCTGCATGCGTTTTGAATGCATTTGATAACTGTATGTTTGCAAAATGCGTTAATCATCAACAAAAGACTATTACCCAGAAGCTTTTGACTGAAATCATTACCTTTGTGAACTACATTAATACCATACAGCGCTGAATCCATTTGTATTCGCTTGCGACTATATTTGAATTTCTTTTCAGATACATAGAAAGATATAACATATTTCATGCATAATGCAGACATTTTTGTTTCTTTTGTGTCAATAATTTCAAATATTGATTGATGTTTATTGCTTATTTATCAGATTTTATAATGGAAAAGAACTTGAGAGTCAAGTTTGAAGAGATCAAAGGCCAATCTGAAGCGTTGCAATCATTGAAGGAATATCTTATTCTTCCAATGAAGTTCCCTCAACTCTTCGTAGGTAAGTGTATGCAATGGAATTGAGCTGTCTAAACTGGCTCTCATACATTAGTAGAAACTGAAGAAAACTCATTAAGACAGAGTGCCAGAAAATATTTAAGCAATCATTTAAAGTTCTGATCACAAAATTAAATAAAAGACCGTCATCTTGAAAGAAAACCATTTAGTATATTGTAACTTAACTTTTCATTATTTCTTTACAGGCAGATACCGATCCTTTTTGAACAACATTCTTCTCTTTGGGGTGAGAAAAGTTTATATCTTAAAGGGGCAGTAGCATGTTTTTAAGGGGAATATAAGGTGATGAAAGGACAATGAATGTAAATGAGATTACTTTTTGTTACACAAAATTAATTAAAGGTGTTCACACAAAAATAGGTGTCAATGGACTTTATGTGAATTTCTATAATTTGTTCTCTCACTTTGGATGATTGGTTTGTGTAATTAGATTTTTGACATTATCAATTTTGCTTTAACCTACAATTATCTGTGAAAAATAAAAAAGTTTTCAAAAAAAATGTGCTACCCCCTTAAAAGGTATGTGTATATCTTCTCTATGAATTAGACATGTAGCTGTATTGAGTTGCAGGACACTAATGGGTAGAGTAGCAGGGGAAAAGTAATATTTCTTATAAATTACACCAATCAGAGGAGAATTAGTTGGTATTATTATCCCACACCACGAAGTGGAAGGGGGATATAGGTTTGAGCTCCGTCCGTGCGTGCGTGCGTCCGTGCGTGCGTCCGTGCGTGCGTGCGTCCGTCCATTCGAGTTAAAGGAGCCAATTTTTCTCAGAAACCGTTAAAGGTAGGATTATCAAATTTTGTGTGTGCCTTCAGGGTATTAATACCTTGATGAAGTTTGAAAATCAGAACCGCGCAAATATTTTTTCCGGAGTTATTGCTCTTGTTACGTTTTTTGGGACTCTGTTCGAGGTGTCTTCAAAGGAGCCAATTTTTCTCAGAAACTGTTACAGATAGGATCATCAAATTTGATATGTGCCTTCAGGGTATCAATACCTTGATCGAGTTGGAAAATCAGAACCGCGCAAATATTTTTTCCGGAGTTATTGCCCTTGTTACGTTTTTTTGGGACTCTGTTCGAGGTGTCTTCAAAGGAGCCAATTTTTCTCAGAAACTGTTACAGATAGGATCATCAAATTGGATGTGTGCCTTAAGGGTATCAATACCTTGATGGAGTTCGAAAATCAGAACCGCGCAAATATTTTTCCGGAGTTTCGTGTCATGATATTTTTGAGTACACTCGAGTATTTAGGAGAAGGTTCTGACTTAATTTAAAATAAGAACAAATCTGGCGGGGGATGTTGATGACTATGTCTTCTTGTTATAGATAATTTTATCATTGAAAATGTTTATGATCTGTTCTACAAAGTTTGCAATTGCTAGGTGATAAACAAAATTTACAATACACTTTGCAACACGTTTTATAAAAACTGAATAAAACTATTCAAATATGTACATCAGCCATAAGCTACACATCAAAAGTTTAAAGATATTAGCGATTCCGGGAATCATAAAGTGTACCAACAGGAAACTTCGCCTCCTCAAGGTCTGAGTACAGCCCACCTTCTGTCATGTTCTGTTACAGTTACACATAAGATCGACATAGGGACATATTACACAAATGTTGTTCATTCACTTGATTAAAATTATCTTGAAATTGTTACTTAATTTCGTAGAAAATTTCAGCCTTTTATTTCCTGTGACATTATTTTTATATCCCATGCTTTGTAAAAAAAATGTACGTTGACTGAGATATTCTGCAATAAGAATAATACTTAATTTCTATTTCTTTCTCTCATAGTAAACTTGAGAGCAAGCACAGAAAACTCAAGGGTAAAACTGACATTTCGGAAACTGGCATTTTAGGCTTTGCGTATAGGAAGATGCTAAATTTCAAGCTTTCATTTCTCCCAGCACCCGGGTACAGGCAAGACGATGATGATGTCTGCAATTGCTGCAGAGTTACCTACCTTTGATTTCCTGAAGCTCTCGGTGTGGGATCTCACGTCACGATTCCTATCAGACAGGCCCGCGAGGTAGGTAATATACTTACATACTTACAGGTATCTTAACATAACCTTTTCAAGATAGTTCAGGAACCAATCTGTTTTATATAGAAATAAATTGACAAAAATATTTAATACTGCGTCTAAGATTATCGGGCTTCCAATTGAAACAATCGGCACGAGAGGTATTGATTCATACAAGGAACTCTAAAAAAGTAAAATTGCCAAGTGAAATAAAAAATAAAACAATGTCACATTTGTTCACTTTCCATAAAACAAACATTTCAAGTGCAATAATTAGTTATTAAAATTTATTTTTTTGTCAACAGAGCTGTAAAGGAGATGTTTCGTTTCTTCTACGACAAGTCGTCGTGTGTTCTAATCTTGGAGGATATTGACGTTCTAGACCGACACCACAGTAGCCACGAGGACAAACAAAGATGGCGGCAGATAAGGACAGAGTTCCTGGTTCAGTATGAGGGGTTCGGCAAGGACGAGAGGACGAAGGAAAACAAACTGGCGATGGTTTTCGTTACCCAGAAACCCTGGAGTCTCGCTTATCACTTCAGAAGAAGGTCTCGTACATTTCAACAGTTCGACAGTTTTTTTATCGTTTGGGGAATACAGAAATAACCTTAGTCTCTTAAAGTTTTAGTTAATACCCCCCGGTAAAAGAAGGTTCGCTTGCTAAATGCCTGAGAAATGTAGTTTAACTTCTTTAGATTATATATAAATTATTAAGTGTACAACTAGAACAAGTACAATTTTCTTAACATAATTGTAGCGTATTTATGTTAATGTACAAGCCAGGTGTCTATGCTGTGTCGGAATGATGCAAGTCACTCCCCTTTGTCACTCTTTTGTATGAAATGTAATGAACAAATCTAGCACATGTTGTAGCAGACGCTATTTTTTCTGTTAAACAGCGGTAGAGCGTCTGGATTGTACATTAACGTCAAAACACTATATATTTCACACTTTTCTAACTTGGTGGAGAATATGGTTGGTGCTGTCTGCTTGTTTGCATGGTTTTTATGATAAAAAATATTCGTCAGAACCTCCCAAACCTGGTCCCTTCGAATCTGCCACAGTGTATGCTTTAAATGTATGGAGAGAACTGCTGCTCAAAAGTTGATGTTAAAGGGACCATTCGAAGCGGGGTATTTTTTGTGGAAACGAAATTCAGGGGGACTTTCCTGTTTACAATTATATATGATTCTCCCCCTCTGAATCTGCAACAGTGTATGCTCTAAGATTTACATCCTGTTTCAGAGTACGAACGTTACGTTACGCTAATCTGTACCCTGGGCTTAGAAGCTAGATTTGCTCACGCGGACTGACTTTTGATAGATCCAAACAAAGCCTTTTCTCTTTTATATTTTATTGAGAAGGTGAGAAAATGATTTGATTGGTTATATCTTAAGTCGGGCCACCGCAAGAGAATCTAGTTTCTGAGCCCAAGATGCAGATTAATGGAGTTTGCGTAACGTTCGTACCCTGAGACAGGCTGTAAAATGTATGGACAGAAGTGCTGCTCAAAGGTTGATGTTTATTAGAGATGACAAACATGAAGATTTAATAGTATTTGGTTGAAATATGTATTTGAATATGGGGTTTACGAACCAACTTTAGATAGTCTGTTTTGCCATAATACATAAGTGACTTTAGCCAATATTCTCTTTTGAATTTTTTTCTTTTAGTCAAACAAGAAAATGATAAATATTTTATTTGATGTAGTTGTATTGCTATTCACAGAGTTTATAAAAGAACCTTCTTTGACCTACCAACCAAAAAGGATCGTATGGAGATTCTGAAATCAGGACTGACCGGAGTTCGTCACAATCTAGGGGCAGACAACTTTGATCAGCTCGGAGATAAAACAGTGTCCGCTGGGTAAGTAGTTTCACTTAAGCTCTGTCCTATAATGTGCCATTGGAATTATGCACAAGATATTTATACTGATCAAAAGTGCTTTCAAACCTCTGATTTCTTCATAAATTATATACCTTTTTAAAAAAAATAGAGCCATTGGCTCTGTAGCTCATCAGGCTTTACATTTGATTTTGCTTTAGGGTGTGGCCAATGTGGTTCCCCCCTATTTGGGGCCACTGGGCCGCCAAAGCTACAATTTATAATCCTCCCTAGCCAAGGAGTCTGTACACAAAGTTTCAGCTTTCTAGGCCTTATGGTTCTGGATAAGAAGATTAAAATAGATTTTTAGGGTGTGGCCCTTGTGA
Source organism: Steromphala cineraria (assembly GCA_916613615.1). Taxonomy (NCBI): domain Eukaryota; kingdom Metazoa; phylum Mollusca; class Gastropoda; order Trochida; family Trochidae; genus Steromphala; species Steromphala cineraria. The sequence goes on from OU744730.1 coordinate 14,564,505, forward strand.
CCCCTATTAGGGGCCACAGGGCCACAAAAGCTACACTTTATAATCCTCAATAGCCAAGGAGTCTGTACACAAAGTTTCAGCTTTCTAGGCCTTATGCTTCTGGAGTACGACTGAGTTGCCTCTGTTGGGAGAGAATGGAGAAGAAGATGAAAATAGGTTTTAAGTGTGTGGCCCCTGCGGCCCTCATTAGGGGCCACAGGGCCACAAAAGCTACAATTTATCATCCTCACTAGGCAAGGAGTCTGTACACAAAGTTTCAGTTTTCTAGGCCTTATGGTTCCGGAGAAGAAGATGAAAATGGATTTTTAGTGTGTGGTCCCTAATAAGGGCCACGGGGGCCAAGCCCTAAAAACCTATTTTCATCTTCTTCTCCAAAAAGAGAAGGCCACGCCCTAAAATTCTATTTTCCTCTTCCATCCTGCTACATAAGCGTATATGTCTCTGCTAATGCTACAACCTATCCCCTGATATCCTCCTATAGTCTTCTATTGTATAAAGGACATGAGCTTTGAACGTCTTTGATTACACAAAATGTAAAGAAATTCAACAACTTTATCATTGTGGCCCTCAAGCTGTCATGACATTATGATGTCATGCTTAACAATTATGACATAATTTTGATGTCATGTCACTTGTAAGCACGTGATGAAATGACATTGTCGAATAATTAAATGACGATATCTTCAATGGAAAAGTATTAATTTTAAATCTTCTTCCAGCTTATGACGCTTCACCACTACTGTGACATCATACTTGCATTGTGATATTACACTAGTTTAATATTGCCTTATAAACATTAAACTGCGATATCATACACGGGTGAGGTAATAATAATGTATCTTTCCCTCAGCTCCCGGCGCTTCACCCAGGCTGATCTGGTCTGCTTGGGTAGAGATGCAATGATGCAGTCCGTCAGGAAGATACAGGAAGCCAGGTTCTTCAAACAGGTGAGTTCTCAAAGGGAGATAATGCTGTCTTCTGCAGACTGCCTCTTACAGAAGTCACTATTTCATATCAAATCCAAAGATACATAAGTGGCGGATTCGGGGGGGGGGGGAGGTGGATTAAAGAAAATAAAGACTGCTGATGCTATTGAAACTTGTTAATGATTTTATGAAAATGATATTTAGCACAAGCATTTATTGACCTTGGTAGTTAGGAGAAGTGTCAATCTAATGATGTAGCTAAATGAGTTCTTTAGGTCAAAACATTGTCAATAGTACTACAGAATTTTTTTGAAAATGAAATGTGGAGGATCACCCATCGGAAAGGGAGTTGGTCCTCTACCAGGGTTTGAACTCTACCTAGTCAGGGATCCTCGCTTTCTGACCGCAACATTATAAGTTGCATGCTGTGAAGTTATCTTATCTAGCCAATCACAATGATGCAGACAAAAACTTTCGGTATCATTTGCTCGGGGTAAGTAACTCCATATTCTCTCCCCACAGAGGCAGCTCATTCATACCCGAGTTAGCCTCTGTTCTATTACGCCAAGATCCTGGGGTTCCGGGAGATTGCCCCAGCGGCAAAAATTTGTAACTTGAGATATCTCCCATATTTGCAGCCAATGAAAACACCTTTTGGATATCAACGACTTGGGGAATTCTCAATGGTCGTATAGTGACTTGCAAAAACATCATGCCTTTGTGTTTATTTTTCATTAACAGTGAGAGTGGGAAAATATTTGAAAATCAGATATGGATAAAGTTTTTCATTAGAAACATACTGTTTTATAATTGTGTAAATTGTTATTTGTTTTATGATAAATTTTATTTCAATAATTTACCTAATAAAAAACTAATGAGAAGGTAAAAAGCGATTTTTGTAGAAGGAAGAATTATCTCCCCTGGATGTTAAATTTCAACGATAGCTTTGCCAAACCACACGGGAATAGCCGAGCTTTTGCGAATTACCGCTTTTGAAACGGCGTCGCTGATTGCACAACTAACTTTGATTGCCTCCAATCAGATTTCTACCTTTCTATCCCATGTATTAGCCATAATAGAACAGAGGCTAACTCAGGTATGACTGAGCTGCCTCTGTGGGGAGAGAATGGTAAAATTGGTTATACATGATCTCCTCATCCAGCTTTAAAAAAAGTTATGATATGATTGGTACTCTCATGACTAGGAAACTCCAATATACATGATTGCTGCCTTTATGGGTTTATTTATTGGTCCGCTAATGACTACTTATATCTGCACTAAACTGTAACAGAACATGGGAGTTGTTGGGCTCTACTCAGACCTGGTGGAGGAAAAGTTCAATTCCCTGTAGCGTCAATATTTAAGACATTAATCCCCGGTATACGGTTCATTTCAATCAGACAAATATGGATGAGTTCACCCTACAGATCACCCTTCAAATGAAAATGTTTAGAAGATGGTGGAAAATGCTTACTTTTTAAAACTTTATTGACAACATGTATCTTCTCTGCTCTTATCTCCAAAAGTAGAGCAGTGCATGTGACTCAAATCATGTGAATCAAAAGAGGACAAGTTAAATTTCATCTCTTAAGTTCTGCATTCTCCCTTCAGGTCCCTCACCCAGAGACAGAGGAAGAAGGGTTCTGGACTCCCTGTTGCCATGGAGACGATGGCGCCACAGAAATGTCTTGGACAGATTTAGATGGACAAAAACTTCTTGAACCAGAAATTGAAATGGTTTGTTATTAAAAGATATTTAAATTAATAAAACATAGCAATCAAGTGGCAGAACTTCATCCAACTAATTTTCTAAAGAACCGAAACATTTAAAGCTAATACTTTAATTGGTCAAACTGAATTTGATATAGAGACTGCCCAAATTCAGAACTTGTTCATTAAATGATAATTGTAGATTAAGTACTCCATTAATCAACCTATTTATAGCCTAAGGAGCTACAAAGCAATGACTCTACTTGTTTGTCATTTTCAATAATTTGAAATCAAGAATGTTTATCAAATTCATTTTGTATGCCTATTAATGATTTTTATCCATAATTATTATCATTCATCATAATGATTTCCTTTCTTACAGAGTGACTTCCTGGAAAGTCTGAAGAAGTTCCGTGGCACCATTGATTCAGAGTCAGAAGCCAGGATGCAGCAATGGGTGGAAGATTTTGTATCGCAGTAAAGTATTGTCAGATATGTTACATTGTTTAACCCAAAGGGTTCAAGTCTTTGAAGAACACCAAGAGTTGAAGTCAGATACGACTTTCCATTGTCAAGCAGAAGAGTTGATGTGAAGTTACATTGTTTAACACAAAGGGTAAAAGTCTTTGAAGAACACCAAGAGTTTCTTGATAACAGATCAAAATTGGAAGGAGTTAATTCGTTTGTCACCGGAAGACCAGCAAGTTCGATTCCTGGTCGCATCATACCAAAAGACGTTAGAGGATGGGAGTTGTTGCTGTCTTGCTTGACACTCAGCATTGTAAAGGCAAACAATGCATTAGCTCTGTGGCTGCCGGGTGCTTTTGGCACAAACCAAATTTCCAATATGTCTGTACTGAGGATGTCATAAAGTGTTCTTGTTATTGTTATTAATACTCCTTAATGAGGTTGATTTTGTATCACAGTAAAGTAAAGTCAGATATGACTTTCCATTGTAATGCAGAAGAGTTGATGTGAAGTTACAATGCTTAACACAAAGGGTAAAAGTCTTTGAAGTCTTTGAAGAACACCAAAAGTTTCTTGATAACATCTTAATTGAAAAATTCGGAATGAATTATTACTCCTTAATCAGGTGAAATGTTGGGATAACAAAGCGGGATTACAAACCATAATTTCTTTTATTTTTTTATTGTATATTTATATATGTATCCAAATTTATTAAAACCCCATCATTTTCTAGGTGAGGGAGTAAAAATTTACTCTTAAATTATGTGATTTCACAATGATGAAGATGATCCAGAAAATGTTGCTATTCTTATACAGAGTGTATGTGTATTTACATCGATAATCAAAAGATATGACTTAATATTGTTGAGTTAAAGATATAAATATACAATGAAAAACAAAATATAATATGACTTTATATTGCTAAACAAATGACAATATGATATTTCATTTTACCTCAGTTTTTTATGCCCCCGAATCGGAGATTCCGGGGGTATATTGTTTTTCACCTGTCCGTCTGTCCGTCCGTCCGTTTGTCCACAAAAACTTTAACCTTGGTCATAACTTTTGATTGGTCAGAGCTAGGTCTTTGATACTTGACATATGGATCCCTTGTGATGAGATCTTTCAGATGACACCATGACATTTGACCTTGTGACCTTGACCTTGACACAGCGAGCAGGATGCATCCGGGGGCATTTGTGTTTCACAAACACATCTGTTTATATAAATATCACTAAACATTGTCAAGCAAAACATATGACTACACTGTAAAGCAAAAGTTGTTGTGTATTGTGTGGTTGGTACTTAGAGAATCTCACCAAAGTGTCTTCTGATATCAAATATATCATCACAAGTTAATAAAAGTAACATATATCCGAGGGTGAGATTCTATTTATCTTCCAAAATCATTTTTCATCACATTTGCATGAAAAATGTACATCTTTGACCACTGCATAGCTCCTAAACCAGTGATGCCATAGCACTGTGACGTCATGGTGTTCATGACGTCTTAGCCTTGTGACATCATTGTGTTTATGAGCCATTGCATTTTGACATTATTTCTGATGATGCAAAATGTTTGTGATGTCATGTCCCTTCTGTTGACAGGGCATTGTTCAAAATCTACTGTCAAAGCGATATCTCTGAGGAGATATCACTTGATCTTCCTCGAGCGATATCTCCTGTGGAACACAGTTTTGGATGATAAATACTAAACAGACAACTTGCAAGGATTGGCTGCGTTTGTGCGATACTTTCTGTGTTATTATATATTTCAATATTTTTACCGAGTTTTCCGTCCTTTCCTTCGCTTTATATGACAGATATTAACCTGTCCCTCTGGTTTTATTGAAAATGTAAACATTTGGGGTCGGGGAAACCCAAGGGCCTACGGCCCACGGGTTTCCCCTCACCCCTCATGTTTACATTTCAATAAAACCCTAGGGACAGGTTAATATCCTTTACGTATTGAATACTTTATGGCACTTTGATCATTTATAAATAAGTATGACTGTAAAATAGTTCTACAGTTTGTACAATTGTTTTGAAATTGTTTGCAGGTATGAAGTTTATATGGTCTTACAAGTTTCAACTTGAGGAAATATTTGTAGAGGGACTTTTAGTCCTTCACTGTTTCTCTTGTGGTGTTAAACAAATTTTATGTATAAAAAGTCAACAAGTTTGCTAGGTTTAGGTAACAGGTATAAAAAGAAGACTGATTGCATTGTTTTTCTTTGTCACAGATATGTTTAAAATTTTTTTTTACAAGACCATTCAATACACCATTTCATTAAATTTCTACAAAACGTGATTTTCTGTGATACAAGGTTTTTATTCATAATGCAAGGTTTGTGAAAAGTTGCCCTTGTTGTGTACAGCTAACTGTGATAAGGCACATATTTTGTTATTTGTTATTTCCAAAGGAGGCAGTGTGATTGAAACAATTTGAGTAACAGCAAAGGACTTTATAAAGTCTATTGAGTACAATTCCTGTATGTCAATGTCTATAGACTGCAATTCCTGTTTGTATTTATATGATCTACTGTGATATTCTGAAACTTTATATTTTCATCTAATAAAAAGATTATAGATTGGATTTTGACTCTTTCTATCTAGTGTATCTTGGCACATTTTTCCTGACACCAAATGACATCTTGACGTGATGGCCACTGCAAACACTTCATCTTTGACTGCATGGAGGTGACCTTACAGTATTGTCAGTACTATAAAAGATCCATTCTCTCTCCACAGAGACAGATCCAGTCATGAAATGTTGATACAGCCTCTTTTCTATTATGCCGAAATCCGTGGTTCCGGCAATTTCCCCTGGCGGAAAAAATTGCAACACAATCCATTTGAATTTCTTAGCAAATGATAACGCTTCTCCCATGAAAAGGGTGTTTCATATCACAAAAACTTTGCCGTGATTTTGTAGCAAAAATGAAGATTTAAGAACAGTGCTGCTGAATGCACAACTAACTTTGATTTGAATCAGCGTAATAGATTGTAGAACAGAGGCTGTATCAACATTTCATGACTTGATCTACCTGAGCGGAGAGAGAATTGGACTCTACTCACATACCAGGACCATTCATATGCAAAACGCCCAATAGTATGTGTCCCTTGGTCTGTTTCCTCATCCAGTTCTCAAACAGTTGCTGATGACGTGTCCGTGGTGACAGCACCCTGCCTACTAGCCACTTAACGGCCCCGAAACTCAGGTTTTAGAGTTTTGGGGCCGTTAAGTGGCTACCTGCCTACGGTATGCTTCAGTTTGCTTGAGTGCCTCGTTCCTGCATAACGATTCAAAGATCAAATATAAAGCACAATAGCAGAACTAACTCAAAATCCTACCGCTTGTTGGACCCCCATTTATGTTGATGGCGAAACGGGTGAGTTGGTTAGCTGTCGGTATGGTCATTGCTGGCGGTGTTGCCTGACTCTGAGGGTGTGTGTTCGAATCCCGCATTGGACTCTCCCCAAAAGAATCTGTAGTATTCAATATTGTGTGATCAAAAATCTAAATGGCATTTATCTCTAATTAAATGTGTTATTTACATTATCTATCATGTCAAGCTTTAACAGCCTTAATCCGTCATCAACTGCGAAAATTATTTTGTAAAAGATCATTAAATATATCTCATGATTCTTTCATCTTATCTTTTTCTAATATGGAAAAATTAAAATATATTTCGAATATGCTTGAAACATGAAAATATCTGTTGAAACGTATATTTATAGTAAGAAGTGTTTATCGTATTACTCTTTTAAATACCGCCTAGGAGTACTGGCAATGTGTCAATCTAACCGATCACATGGTTGGATATATAACGTGCAAGGTTGAAGAACGTCAAGAGGTAATAAAATACTGACTTGAAGTGCGTAACATTTCTGGGCACGTTCAGACTTAACATACAATTGCACATTACTTCACGGGCCCAGCATGTGTAATTCACTCTCTTGAAGTTCAAGGATAATAATATCATCATCATAATCTTCCGATGGAAAACAAGGCCTTTGAAGGTACCATGAACTTACATTTCTTTTAACATATAGTTGCTAGTTATTGAAAGTGCCAATATTTAATACTCATAAGCTTAGCTGTACATGTCCAAATCCTTCTCTTTATGTTACCGTATGAAGTTTCAATTTGCCAATATAGAACATTTCTGTTATTTCGCTAGTTGGATAGAATGGCTCATGACACCAAAACTCATGACACCATATCGTAAAAAAACATGACAGAAATCGTCATGCTTTTTCATGTTTTTTTTTACCCAAAACATAAATGCATTTGATTAATGGTAGATCATTATAACCTTCTGACTGAAATTCGGTTTCGAAAACGTTAATTTTGCACATTTGAACTTCATCTTTACTTTACGTGTATTATACTGAATAACCAGTTCTTAATGAATGAATTAATGAATGATATTTTAAAGTGCAGCTTTTTAGTGGTACCATTTGTTTATTATATTGCATAAGGATCAACTCTTTTTAATCGGTTATGAAGGACTTGCTTAGTTCATAAGTTCTAAGTTACAACTGCAATGTAGAAGTCCGTGGAGCTACAACTGCAATGTAGAAGTCCGTGGATACAACTCTACTTCATAAGTTCTAAGTTACAACTGCAATGTAGAAGTCCGTGGATACAACCCTAGTTCATAAGTTCTAAGTTACAACTGCAATGTAGAAGTCCGTGGATACAACTCTACTGCATAAGTTCTAAGTTACAACTGCAATGTAGAAGTCCGTGGATACAACCCTAGTTCATAAGTTCTAAGTTACAACTGCAATGTAGAAGTCCGTGGATACAGCCCTAGTTCATAAGTTCTAAGTTACAACTGCAATGTAGAAGTCCGTGGATACAGCCCTAGTTCATAAGTTCTAAGCTACAACTGCAATGTAGAAGTCCGTGGATACAACCCTAGTTCAGAAGTTCTAAGCTACAACTGCAATGTAGAAGTCCGTGGATACAGCCCTAGTTCATAAGTTCTAAGCTACAACTGCAATGTAGAAGTCCGTGGATACAACCCTAGTTCAGAAGTTCTAAGCTACAACTGTAATGTAGAAGTCCGTGGATACAACCCTAGTTCATAAGTTCTAAGTTACAAATGCAATGTAGAAGTCCGTGGATACAACCCTAGTTCATAAGTTCTAAGTTACAACTGCAATGTAGAAGTCCGTGGATACAACCCAAGTTCAAGAGTTTTTAAGTGAGTCATAAATAACGTTTTAGTGCAAGAGTGACATAGTAAATAAGGTATACAACCTTAGACAATGCGCTCAAGATAATACAAGAGTTATACGTTTTTTTATTTGCAAAATATTACACAAGATATTCTTGTTTTCTGTCGTGCTGCATGGTTTATTTGTATTTTCAGTTCAATAACAACGTTTCTTTTTCTTCGTGTATATGTTCCAATTTAATGGCTAATCTCAAGCATGCGTTTTCAATGATTACATTAGTACAAATCATAACGCTTATGTTGCCTTTGTTCAAGAGTTCTTACTGATGCCCTGGTTCGCAATATAATGTAAGGGCTAAGAAATCCATATCATTTCCTGTCATTGAAGCATTTCCATATACGTTCATGCCTTGAATTTGTTACAAATAAAACTCAAGAAGTCTATAATGTTACCATTTTTTATTGTTTTACAATCATTTTATATAAGTAAGATAGATTTATTTTCATTTGCAATGACAAAGCTGAATATTCTACGACTATTTAGGTCAAGTTTGACAGATTTACGAGTTATTGTATACTGGTGACAACAATAGCTTGTAGTTCTTATAGCAGGTTGATATGATATAGGTATAAGTATAGGTTATATACTCCTTTCGAAAAGGAGTATATAACCGTCTTACACAACATGGGACATCATTTTAGAACTTACTTTTCTATTTTGTTAAAAAAGATTTTAAAATAATTAGGAAAAAACAGTATTTTTCAGGCTGAAGTAATCCACATAACGCACCTAGGTCGTTATGTCAAATAGCAACCTGTAAAGACAAAGGAAATAATCTCCCGCGTTGTGTAATTCTACTCAGCCCAACAAAAGTTTGTTTGCTTGTGTTAGAGTTACTAAGTAAAATGATACAATATATGAAATGGTTGTCATTTTCTAACAAAATACGGGTTTGAGTCAGTGTCTTAATTGATCATATTTACATCACATATGTAGGGGGAAGGTATATCTATGACCTGCCAGAAACAATTCTGGCATTTACGAAAAGAGGCGAAAATTTGAAAATCCAGATATTCTCCTTTTTGCAATAATTTATAAATTGAATAATTGTTTTGCAACATATCGGTCAAAATAGATTGGTTAATATGATGTTATGTCTTTTTTTTCGCCAAAGATATCTTAAAATGATACAGTAGGTTTGTTAGATAATCAAGATAGTATATCTAGGACCACAGTGTAATGTTGCATAAGTCACCGGCAAATGTGTTTTTGTAGTATGTAAGTATGTGGTGAGACAACTATGTATCTGTATCTACTCAATGAGTCATAAATACGGGCACAATAATGATTGAATAAGTCGAACTTTAGCAAACACCGTATCACATGTTATTTGCACAACAGTGTGAGTTTAGAAGCCACGAAACAAACTTTTGTTTAGCGTCTGTACTGTTATTAAATGCACTGTTCATGTCATTGTACAGTAGTACCGAGTCATCGTATTAGAAATCCATTCACTTCCAAGCAGATGAAAAAGCTAGTTTACAGTTCAAACGAAATTCCATTTACACGATTTAGATTTTGTATCAAATGTTTATAATTATTTATAGCATAACAGGTAAAATAATCTGCAAGAATAAACGAAACTCCTTTTACCAAATGTCTCGAAGCCCGGAACGAATGACCTATATAATTGAAAGTCGATTTTAGATTTTAAACTGTTTTGCTTACTTGTCTCGCACCATATCTAATAAACTGTTGATAATTAAAAACCTGTCTTTGCGAAGCTCTGTGTGGACATTCTACATTTGAAGGTTATTATCTTTTAATTTGGTAAAGAATCAAGCACTGTGTTCTTCTGAATACCACAAGTATTCTTAAATGAAGAGCGAGGAAGTTTCAGAACTCACCCCAAAACTTTTGCATGATCAAAATTTTGATTATGAGACTTTTTGAGTTAACAATAGAATGGATTCAAAAGACGTTTTCAAAATGCAAAATGTACAAAAAGTCTTATGATTATAGTTTTAAGGATGCATCACATAACTTGACTGCTGAGTGATAAGATTTATAAAATACATTATGAATAAAGTTTATAAAGTAATACAGAGTGAAAGGGTCATCAACTTATACGACCAATTAAGTATCAGCCCGAAAGTCTACTAACATAGTTAAACTGTTAAGCAACAATCAATTGATAAATATTGTATTGATGATATGTATACAGTTGAGTAAAGCAAGAACTATAGTGTGTGGAGAACTATAGTGCTTATTGAATAAACTATGTATTCTGCGAAAAATAACATAAAAACATACATTTGAAGACAACAAAAATATTTGAACAGACCTTTTACCTTTTAACACTTTTGAATAATATTCACGTGATGTTACCAAATGAACCAAACATTTTAAACGGGTTCAATCTATACCATAGTTCAATAAGCGAAGGAAAAACAATTAAAACTTCTCCAGAGGTACACCAATCTTCCTTCACAAAGCCTAACATGCCAGTTTCCGAACTGTCAGATTTATGCCTTGCTGCCCACCCTTGAGTTTTCTGTGCTTGATCTCTTGCCTGTAGGGGCACTATAGCAGCACAGAAAGTAAAGGGTCTGCAGCAAGGCATAAAATGACAGTTCGGAAACTGGCTATTTAGGTTTTGCGTCGAAAGTTAAGGTACACCATTTATCTGATTCATTTAAGTTTAAAATGTTGCAGTTGATAACAACAGAACATTTTATTAGCTACTTTATAATGTTTGAAAGATTAGGCGCTGGTTATTGGACATGTGATGTTATCTTATATACCGTATGAAGATGATATAGCAGTGTGTTATCACCTATCTCATGTTATTAACTAATCACGTGATGAACTCGACTGTCCCTCTCATTCACCCTGGTGAGTTGTTTATCATATTTCTCGTACAAGATGGTAAATATTGATAAATGTTAATCCACATAGAACCGCTATTCTATTCAATCCCAATCAAAAGTTATTTTTTACGATAGGTATGCATTGATAATACATACATATTAATATAATACATACTCTCATTTCCATTCGTATTAAAAGGTATACAGGAAATTTTGTAAAAATTCAGTCCTATACACTTTTTCCATGATTCAAATAATAAATTCAATAGTTATACCTGTATCACCTCCTGAGATGTATCTTACAAAAGAAGACAAAACAAGATTTTCTAGATGACAACTTCTTTATTGTGAGTTTACAAAGGTTGCGGAGTATATGTATATAAAGCTAATATATGAGTGTCCATGGCATACTATAGTATGCTATACTATACTTTACTATACTATAGTATACTATACTATAGTATACTATACTATACTATACTATAGTATAGTAAACTATACTATACTATACTATACTATACTATACTATACTATACTATACTATACTATACTATACTATACTATACTATACTATACTATACTACATACGCGAATGCCTCTGACAATATTAGTAGGCCTATTTCCCGCGCTACAACAATCGTTAATAGGCAAAAGTGATACTGAGCTATGTTCAGATTTACTCGCTTCACTTACATGTTCATACCTTAAATGTCCAAAAAAATTCTATTCACTTGTTGTCAACAATAATCTTACGATAGTCATATAAATATAAAGAAATACGATTTCTTCTAAAATCAGTCAGGGACTCGCAGTAATCTGTCATCCAGACCCTAAAGCAAAACAATTCAGTAAAGGTGCCTTCATAAGTCTAGAAAATATTGGTAAGTCTAGATGTCTCAGCTTAAGGAATTAAGTTTTGTTCAGGGCTCCTTTTATTTCGTTTTATAGCAAATATCAAAATGACAAAATAAGTCATGAACTTTGTTCAGTGACTATATTTTAGCCTAAACCCGCGGTTTCGAACACAATCAATACTTTAACCTGCTTTGTCACTTGGAGAACCTATAAGCACTTAAATTATCTTTTTTTTAAAAAGTATTCGTTTCCATAGAATAACATCCTTATTTGACAGAAATCTATTTCATTTAAGGAATTGTCAATCTTTATCACATTCATAAATATATTTATGATATGGCGCATTAAAATATGCTTAAGCAAATAGGATAGGACTACAACAGCATTAAAAGATATAACATTCGAAATAATGTTCAAACATCTGGCCAAAATATGTGACATATTTCGCCTGCCAAATGTTTTAAAAAGCCACTCCGCAATTTTGGAAACATAACGAAATCTTTCAGAATGTCAGATAGGAGTTGATACGGTTCCATAGGTTATAACTAGTGTTAATGCAAGATGGACTTTCGTTGAAAACAACTATTTATCATACTTTTGCCTTTTTGAGATGAATGTGTGAGAGATTTTAAATTCATATAATGAAGGAATGCCATTTATGTTCGCATCAAAACAAAAAATTAAAATTGCGAAGTTGCTCTTAAAACAACGTGTACAACGTCATAAGAATGTACAATTCAGAACAAACCTTCTTGCCGTTGTCACATCAAAGTGTGTTTACATTGTTGACCTATGTCAATATCAATGTACATAACAGCTTATACGAGACCTTTAACGAAGAAACTAATACCTGGACTCTCTACTTAGCATATGGACAGATTGTGGGCAAATAGTCAGGCCAATGCGATCTTGATCTTGTCATCATCAACTTTATTCAAGTATATAGGCCCCTGGGCCCAAATACATATTTTATATACAAAAATAAAACGCAATAAAATCGCACAACTTACGAGAAGTAGATAACATGAAAAAACATTAATCAGAAGAAATTTCATTTGACCTTTCACATCATTTTTACAAGTGCTTTTGACATACTGAAATTACAAGTGAATAAAAATCAACAGGTTTTGTATTAGGTCATACTGTTGTATGACAAAATAAAAAATCTGTTGATATAAATTTATTTAGATTGATAAAAATCCCAAATATGCATAGCTATTAACAATTCTCATGTGTACACCATTTAAAAAACACACATCGTTCTGCGAAAACCTTCCACCTTTCCTAGAGATAACTATGTTTGATTTTTCCATTTCCATTTACTTGTTTGTCATAGAACTTAAACTTGTTCGTCATAAAATTTTCTCTAGTTAGTAAAACTAAATGATTAGCAAAATAGGAAACAGCTGCAAAAGAACGTTATATTAGATGGACAAAATCATCATTCTATCACATCATTGGGTATGATTTTAAAGTTGACATCACTCAGCTATACGATATGACGCTGCTACAATAGGCTTTAACGTTTAAAACGCCATGTGGTCAGTATAGTGATGACGTCATAACGAGGCGCCAAAGGTTAACATATATTTAAATGGATGAAGTTTCTCATAACCATTTTGGCTTGATGTTACTTTTAACAATGGTTTATAGCTACAAAAAAAACTGTGAACCGTCGTTATTTGAAAAACAAAGTACAAAGTACCCCTAGCTCATCTTCATTAGCAGCCGATTAGCTAGTTTTTTTCGTTGGCTTTTTATGCATAGAACGACCAAACACTTTTTTTTTATCAAGATTTGGTTTGAATCTTAATTGAGTTTACTCTGCGGAATACGTTAATGGAGTATTTACGCTGGTGCTCTTTTCAAATACGAAATTAGTTATCTGATGATTTGAATATAAGCTGTATTTTGAACTATATTTTCAGCTGAAAATGGAGGTTTGGAAAATGTCCGGCACAGATCCACCAGCCCGGCTAACTACGGGACGGACAAGAGCGATCTTGGAGTCGAGGTCGAGATCGAGACGGTCCACATGGAGAGGAATGTGGGGCTCATCAGCGGTGTGGCCATGATTGTCGGGACCATTATAGGTCAGAGACGGAAGGGGGTTAACATGGTATCATTTCTCCCCTTTCATAAAAGTCGTTTCGATCCACAGCTCAGGTACAGCGACATTGTTAGGCTTCTGTACGTCCCATAAGCAGTGGGAATTAATTAACTGTCTTCTTTTGATAAACCGATTTACTAGGCATGTTTGGCCTATTGTCCACGCCCGTCGTCTGTAAACATGTTCACAGTTTCGACTTCTTCATATGTACCTAAACGTTTGTAAATGTTTATCCACCTTCTTTCCCCTCGTAAGCACAAGAAGTTCAAAATTTCAGAATAACATCTAAAATACAAGAATACTGGAGTTTTTAGATTTTCTCTTGGCCACGCTTTGATATTAATTTAACATTGACACTTGCTATACTATTGCACCATTTGCTTACAGGTTCTGGTATCTTCGTGTCACCAAAGGGCGTGTTGCGAGATACTGGATCTGTTGGCCTCAGTCTCGTCGTGTGGGCAGCTTCCGGTATAATAGCCTTGATGGGTGGGTCCATTGAAGTTGAAGCATATCTTATCTTGTAAATCAGGACTATTGTTCTATATTGATTAAGGTGTTTGAACACTCCTCCGCTTGTCTATCCCCAGATGCCTTCTTACTTTGAGCTGGGGATTCTGATCTAAACATCTAATATATCTCCCGTCACTCTCCTGTTTCTCAAAAAGTGTCCTTTGCTTATCAGAGTTTGGAACTCTCACGAAGAATACATAAAATCCCTGATCTATTTGCTATCTAACTCCAAGATGTCTCAACTGGTAACTCTTATCCAATGATTTTACGAAGCTTTCGTTAAATCTCTAACCTAGTTCAAGGTATCTCCAGATGCCCCGTGTTGCCTTAATCTGGGGACTCTAATCAATCGATCTCATTCATATAATCTCTGATCTATTATCCATCTCCAGGCGCCCTGTGCTACTCTGAGCTGGGGACTCTGATCCGTCTGTCTGGAGGAGAGTATGCCTACATCAGAAAAGCTTTTGGCAACATCCCCGCCTACCTCTTCTCCTGGACATCCGTCATCGTCATCAAAACGTCATCCATCGCCATCATAACCTTGACCTTTGCCCAGTACGTGGAAAGTTTCTTTCAGATGTGCGGTCATCCTACCATTCCAACCAAACTGGTGGCAGCAATTGCACTCAGTAAGTTAACAGTGATAAATTATGTTTCACTAAAAAACGTTCTTGAGCATTTACAAGCAATCATTAAAAAGACAAGATTCTGTCGTTGTATTGACTTTAAATATTTCACTTTTAAAAGGCAAGGTGCCTTTGAATTTTCTTCTTTTGTTAAACTCACTGGTGTCTTGGAAGACCATGTTTGCCGTGTGTGATGGGTTTTTTTCTATGATAGTTTTGGAGTGTATTTCCCCAACTTTCTTGCACCATATTTCACTCCTATGTTACAGTTACAGTGGGGATGGTGAACAGAAGGTTTACTCCTATGTCACAGTTACAGTGGGGATGGTGAACAGAAGGTTTACTCCTATGTTACAGTTACAGTGGGGGTGGTGAACAGAAGGTTTACTCCTATGTCACAGTTACAGTGGGGTTGGTGAACAGAAGGTTTACTCCTATGTTACAGTTACAGTGGGGTTGGTGAACAGAAGGTTTACTCCTATGTTACAGTTACAGTGGGGTTGGTGAACAGAAGGTTTACTCCTATGTTACAGTTACAGTGGGGATGGTGAACAGAAGGTTTACTCCTATGTCACAGTTACAGTGGGGTTGGTGAACAGAAGGTTTACTCCTATGTTACAGTTACAGTGGGGTTGGTGAACAGAAGGTTTACTCCTATGTTACAGTTACAGTGGGGATGGTGAACAGAAGGTTTACTCCTATGTTACAGTTACAGTGGGGATGGTGAACAGAAGGTTTACTCCTATGTCACAGTTACAGTGGGGTTGGTGAACAGAAGGTTTACTCCTATGTTACAGTTACAGTGGGGTTGGTGAACAGAAGGTTTACTCCTATGTTACAGTTACAGTGGGGTTGGTGAACAGAAGGTTTACTCCTATGTTACAGTTACAGTGGGGTTGGTGAACAGAAGGTTTACTCCTATGTTACAGTTACAGTGGGGTTGGTGAACAGTTACAGCACCAAGTTAGCAGCTCGGGTCCAGGTCATCTTCACAGCAGCAAAACTCATCGCTCTCATCATCATCATTATCGGTGGCATCGTCAAGATGGCGGAAGGTACAAAATCAAGATCTTGCTCACTAAATATATAAGTAAACAAAAGCTGAATAATTCTTTAGTTATCTCCCATTTCTCTTAACTCTATTCTGGAAGGCTAGGTTGGACTGACATTGTTTTATTTTATGATATATAGGAATGATCAATCTATATCCATATCAAAAATACCAATTTAAGGCAAAGTTTGTTTTCAATTTTATAAAGAATCTAAGCATTCAATAAATAGGATCGTGCGGATATTTGATGCTTTTACTTACCAGGAAACACGAGCCAACTGGAAAAGGGATTCGAAGGCTCCTCAGAATCTCCGTCAACTATCGCGCTGGCATTTTACGGCGCTTTGTGGGCTTATGATGGCTGGTCAGTGGATTAATATGTACATGTAGTTTGATGTTATATAAAAACTTTAAAAGGGAATCAGCACGTTTTTCTTTTAAAAATTATATATATTTTTTTTCACTGATACTTTTATAAATTAATTCTAAGTGTATTTTTGGATAGTGTCCAAAACAGTGAACAAATAATGAAGATTCACAGAAAGTCCCTAGGCGGCCATTTTTGTGTGAACACCTTTTATTTGTTTTATGTTAGAATAGGAAATCTCATGGCTGCACTTAATGTTATATATTAGATTTATTACTGTTTCGTTTAGTATAAATACATTGTCTTTCATTTGGAACCATTTATTTTCATTTTCCTGACATCACCTTATATTCCCCTAAAAACGTGCTTTTAAGACCAAGAGCAGCCGTAATGTAAAGCCTAGAAAAGCCTCCTATTTGGTTATGTTTCTTCATTGCAGTTCATGTTACATTGGTGTAGAGTAACTTTATCCTTTTAAATGTACTTTTTGATATTGCAATATCTTTATATTATTGTTTTGTTACTTCACTGCAGTATATCTTACATAAATGGGATTTAAAATAGCCTCTCAAATGTTTTTCAAATATTACAATAGTTTTGTTTATGTTATATTTTAGGTCTTGCACTTCTTATAAGAAATGAATTTAAGACTTGCTTTATGAGGACTTCAACTGTATTATAGCGCCAACTTTATAAAAACTAAGATTTATGTATAACAACTTATGTATTGTTTATTTCTTTGTTTTTACTTGACTTCCAACTTCTGAATGCCACCCAGAGGATTAATCCAACTTTACACAAAATCATGAATAAGGGCTATATTTTTATAATTTTAGTCTTTTTTGTTTGTTTTCAGGAATAACCTTAATTACGTCACAGAAGAACTTGAAAACCCTGAAAAGTACGTTTTACAAAAAATAAGAGTAACAATTGCACAGTTCTCTTCAAGCTGAATGTATTTTCATTTTCCCAAAAATGTTCTCTATTCCTGTGGAACTACTTAAGGTAAATTTGATTCCCATTTAATAATAGTTTAAGGACTGTTATGTGTGTATGAAGTTCATCAGGCACAGTGAGTCAGCCTCTTATATATTATAAAACCTCCAGGGGCACGCACTAAAGATTATGTTCATATTCTTATCCAGGGGTGAAGGTCCAGAAAGCTTAAATCTTGTTTACAAACCTCTTAACCAATAGCGATTTGGTGATCACGTGATCCCTTATAAGGGTTTTAGGGGCCACGCCTTAAACACTTTTTTCATCTTCTTCTCGAGAATTAAAGTTTGAGCCTTGTGTACAGACTCCTTAGAAAATACGATTTATAGATTAATGATACTGTGACCCGTAATAGGGGCCACGCTCTAAATGGTCATTTTTATATTTTCCCTAGAAACCAAAAGGCCAGAAATCTAAAACCACTTGACTCCTTATATTTGATGACCCTGTAACCTTTGTGAGAACGCCCTTTAAATCTATAGATTTTGTGATCCCATGGCCCCTTATTTGATTACCCTGTGACCAATTGTATGATAACTAATACATAACCAGAGGAGCTTCAGATCCAATTGCTCTATTTCTCCAACTTGACTCCCCCTTGAATCTAGTATGTCAACACTAACTGCTCCATCTCACCACACAGAAACCTGCCCCGAGCAAACCTTCTCAGTCTCCTCCTAGTGACCGTCGTGTACGTACTGACCAACATCTCATACTTGACCGTGATGACCACTCAGGAACTACTCGCATCGGACGCCGTAGCAGTGGTCAGTTGCTATCTTTTATATTTCGAATATGAAATAAAGTTTTAGATTTATTAAACAGTGAGAGGCACCTTAGGAACTCTTTTCGTCGGTGCTTTGGTAAGTTATTCCTGTTTTGGCTTTTTCTCAGCGAAACTTTCAGATTCCCAAGTCATGACTGATTTAGATATGTCCAATATGAATACGGATTGATCCAATAAAGATGAATGTTCAAAAACAAGAAAGGTCAAGGTCATACACGAGCAGCACACTAATCACGTTAGTCATTTTGTGTGAATATCTTCTCGAACATGATTTTGCTTCTTGAGTGAGTAGAGGATAATCGCACAACAGTCGATCGAGGGCATTGTCTTGAATTTTTCGGATCTATCATTTGATGTGTTTTCATCTTCACAGACCTGGGGTGACCGGGTGTTGGGTGCAGCCGCCATCATCATGCCTCTCTCCGTCATGATATCCACGTTCGGGGCTGCTAACGGTTCAGCCTATGCAGGCGCAAGGTATATATTTGAAAGTTACATTTATGTGCTGTTCTGTACAGTATAAATTGTAGCATTTTGTTTGATAAGGTAAGTATCCGATTGATGGGGCGTACTAACATCGGTATGTTGTCCGAATTTGTTTTATCACAATTACTTTTAAAACATATAGACCGATAAGTATTAAAATAGTCATTCAATGCTAAGCCAGTATTTTGCTTAATCCTATAACACCACCGACGACATTGCTATAAATGATTTCAGGAAAACAGGGTCTATAGGTTCTCTCATAATTATCCTTATGATGGTTCCTATAAAGAACCCTAAACATAGTTATAATGATCGAGGTAAGGCTTCTAACAAACCTTTTTTAGGATTTGAAAAAATCTTGAAACAAAAGAACAATTACATTTTAGACATCGCCAAAATAATTTTCAGGACACAAATCGCATTTCATATGCCAATTACTTTAAATGTTCGTTGATTTTCAGGGTAGTATTCTCGGCAGCAAGGGATAACAATCTCCCCGAGTTACTGTCCTTCCTTCAAGTCAAGCAGTTAACTCCCTTGCCGTCCATGATCTTTACGGTAAAATGGAGTTCCTTATCTGGAAATACAAATCAAAATTTCACCTTACATACAATTATTGATTATATAACTCTTAAACTTTTAATGATCATTTCGGAAGTTATCAAGGAAGATTTATAATGTTTGAATATTGCCCAAAACGTTTGCCATTCTGTACAATGATTTATTTTAGCCTTTTAAGTTTTTAAGCACATCGTTTTTTCGCTTCTACATATGCTCTCTCAAATAGTTGGAAACTGTGATATGATGACTTATGGTGCTTCTTTAGCCTCTGTAAATCTTGGTTTCTTTTTTCGAAATTTTGAAATTGCTTTTTTAAGATTTGCGCTTAGCCCTTTTGGGTGTGTGGCTATTGACATTAACTAACTATCATTAACTATAATAGACACTGCAATCATTGAAACACACCAAAATGTTTAAGCTTAAGGCATGACATGGTATTTTGCGTAAGTACCGCAGAATCTAGAGAATACAAATCTTATGAACATTGTCAAGAACCATGGACAATGGGGATTATCAATTTTAGATTGTATCCCTGGCATCTAATAAGGGACACATTGGCCACCATGTCAAAAAGTACCAGAAAGATGAAACCCTTGTTCTGTTGTATCCTCTATTTTCCAGATCATCATTGCTTTCCTGAATTTCCTTGTCAGAGCGCTCCTTGAAATTCCCATCTTTTCATCTGAGATTCTGATATTTCCAGATCATCATTGCTTTCCTGAATTTCCCTGTCAGAGCGCCCCTTGAAATTGCCATCTTTTCTCCTGAGATTCTGATATTTCCATATCATCATTGCTTTCCTGAATTTCCCTGTCAGAGCGCCCCTTGAAATTCCCATCTTTTCTCCTGAGATTCTGATATTTCCAGATCATCATTGCTCTCCTGATGACGATTCCGGGAGATATCGGTGGACTGATCGACTTCTTCAGCTTCACAGCCTGGATGTTCTACGGGATGACTTTTCTCTCTCTCATCGTCCTCAGGTTCAAGATGAAAGACGCAGAGAGGCCATATAAGGTAATTGATGACTTTTATCTCTCTCATCGTCCTAAGGTTCAGGATGAAGGATGCAGAGAGGCCATATAAGGTAATTGATGACTTTCCTCTCTCTCATCGTCCTCAGGTTCAGGATGAAAGACGCAGAGAGGCCTTATAAGGTATGCGGATTGGATCTATCGTAGAGAAAAATGGTTGGAAGGGTCATTAAATGTATGTGTGACAAAGCCACAGGCCAAAGCATTTCCAGATTAAATGAGAGAGAGTTCTGTTCTATGTTTTTTTTAACATCCTTATTGCAAGAGAGCTAATTATCCTTGTAGATACTAAACTATAGACACCTTGCACTCGTGAAATAAAGAAAAATTAAACAACTCTTCCTCATTAATCCAAACTACTTCTGAATAATTCTTGATAAGAACTCTAGCTTATGACCATATTAAAACCTTTCTTAAAGCAATAAGAACATACATAGTGGATATGATCGTGTTTCTGAACCATTTAAAAACATGTTTTAAATGATAATCATATATTGGAGATTTTACAAGGGCTCCACAAATGGACCCAAAGAGGTCCAGAATTGTATAGATTGTGAAAAACAAAGATTTTTGAATATATTTTATTCATATTGTAGAGACGGGCACTTAGTTTGACTTCATTTTAAAGTAATGTTTTTATCTATCTTGCAGGTTCCAATCCCGATCCCAATCATCATGTTCCTGGTGTCATTGTACCTCGTTATAGCGCCAATAGTGGAAGAACCGAAGATCGAGTTCCTATACGCCTTTCTCTTCGTTATAGGGGGGCTCGTCTTCTACTTTCCTCTCGTCCACTTCAACCTCAAAGTGCCCGGATTTGGTGAGTCGGATATTTGTTACATATTGCTTATTTTAAGCCTCTTGATATTTCATCGATAGTTGAATTTGTTGAGTTATTTGTCAAAAAGCAAGGATCTTTTATTCTCGCATCATATCAAGCCATTTCTCGCCAAGTATTCAAATGTGTAAGGTATGAATAGAAGGGTACCAACTCTTACTTAGGTTGGTGGTCGCTTTCAGGGAATCATGACGTCATAGAAGTTGCGTGGGGAAACCGCCAGAGATACTGACTTATGTGCCGTTCGTCTTCTCTTTGTTTTATAAGTTGAGGGCAATGTTGGTTTCTGAACCAGGAAGAATAAAAATAACATTATTTTATTTTTTTATTTAAGTCAAAAATTAATATAACTACATATTGGTATTGGTTGATAGAAATTGTTATCAGACTAGACTTTTACTCGTCCCTGGAGAGTTTCTTGATCTGACTACTACTCCATTAGGGTTCTTGTAAACTAGTGGTGTAAAGAAATTATATTTTGATATTTAGGTATAATTGTTCACTTGTTTGTGTATCTTAGTGCAAATATCATGTAATTTGGGTTTCGTTTTGACGTCCATAAAATTACTTCAGGAACACTTACAAAGAATCACCAATTGTCCATCTGTAAAAGTCACCATTTCAAACAATATTTCGGGGTCGTTTCGACACTGGTGCCGAATGTCGATACACGTATATTTGGCACACGTATATTTGGCACGGTTAAATAGACAGATTGGGTCGTATTTGTGAAATTCAGATTTTCGCAACTTTCGATTTTAGTAATCCATATAAAAACAATCAGCACATTTATATTGCCTTAATGCAAAGGAACAAATTTGACCTAGATCTAAAGCGCTTGATCACTAATGAAGGATTTTGTAGAGAAAAATAGCAAAATAGTGTTTTCGAAATATGACCCCTGGTCACTTCAATGCCCTGTCCAATGCCAACGCACATTCCAAATTACATGATATTTGCCCTAGATTCGCAGTTGTGTTTGGATTTATTTGATTAGTATTCTGAGTCTCAATTACATGATTCAGAATATCAACATAAACTTACTTTTCTTTAATTTGCAGAGATCTCGATGTATATCTATGGCTTATTTGTCACAATACAACATGTTTTCTTTCCCCTAATTTCTTCAATAACGGCTATGTTCAACCGACTTAAAAACATTTCAAAAGAAATGCCTTACTTGTAAAATCATACTTTAATTATTAATATTACTCTTTATTTCAGATAAATTCACAGAATGGTGCCAACTGATACTAGAAGTAACACCATCATCATCGTCTGAGGAACCAAATTTATAGAGAAGAGGTTTGAGAAAGAACGGTTGAACCAAAACAGATCTGGATGTTGTGGTGCCGATGGGTCACATTCCAATCATAAACTTAATTCTTCGGAATTGTAACGTAGCCACTGTGATACTTAATACCTAGTTTTGAGATTTTACAGGCGCTTCAGCTGCGATCTTGGTTAGTATAGAATATCGTTATGGGAAGAGTGTCCCGGGCATGTGAATATGCAAATAACTTTACTTCATGAGTTAATGATTAAATGACAAAGCAGATAATATCCCTTTGAAATGGTATTAAAAAAAGACATACTACGTCATTACGTAATAAGTGTTATATTGAAAGTGCTGTAGAAACCGGTTACATTATAATCTGTGTTGATCGGGTCTAGAGAATGATGTCTTAAAGGGGCAGAAGCACGTTCTTTGAAAATTTTATATCTAAAGATTGTGACTGATAATTGTACGTTAATGCTAAATGTATTATTTTGATAGTGTAAAAAATCTCATTACACATACCAATCTTCCATAGTCAGAGAACAAGATTCACATAAAGTCCATTGGCATCCATTTTTGTGTGAACACCTTCATTTTGTGTTAGAATAAGGTATCGCATGGCTGAACTTTTCATTATATTTTTGATATATTACTGCCTCATAATTTTAAATACATTGTCTTTGAATTGAGACCATTTATTTTCATTTTCCTGACATCACCATAATCCCCCCTTAAAACGTGCTACTGCCCTTTTAAAATGGCCGATCTTCAAAGAATTCATTATGAATGTGGTATTTTAAGAGCGCTTCGTCGTGTTGTTTTTGGCAATGTTGTGTAATGTGAGTTAAAATATTCTTTGACGCCTTGATTTGTAAAACCCATTAATTTGTCAATATGCCGCTGTTGTTTGTACAAAGTTTGTTGTTTTTGTCTTGATTCCTTGAAACAAACATTAAACTTCCGAAAAGATCTATTTCATGAAAATATTGTTGCTTTTTGTACTATTTCTTAAATAATAGTGAAGGATTTTTACAATTTCCTCATTTCATAACATAATTTTATATTGGAAAAACAAACTTAAAAAACTGAAAACTATAACTGAACCATTTTTAAATCATAATTGTAAGAGACAATTTAAACTACCAACTCAAGGAAATAAGTCTGTTTATTTATAAGTTTGTCTTCCTTAAAGAGTGCACACAAACTGAGAACTATAACTTAACCTTTTTTAAATCAAAACTTTAGGAGACAATTTAAATTACCAACTCAAGGAAATAAGTCTGTTTATTTATTAGTTTGTCTTCCTTAAAGGGGCAGTAGCACGTTTTTTGGTAATTTTATATTTTGAATTTCTCACTGATTATTGTAAGTGAATGCTACATGTATTATTTTGAGAGTGTCAAAAATCTCATTACACAAGTTAATCATCCATAGTCAGAGGACAAAGTATGAAGATTCACATAAAATTCATTGGCGGCCATTTTGTGTGAACACCTTTAATTCATTTTGTGCAAGAAAAAGGAATCGCATGGCTAAACTTTACGTTATATATTTGAATTATTGCTGCTCCATTTAGTTTAAATACATTGTCTTTCAATTGGAACTATTAATTTTCATTTTCCTGACATCACCTTATATTCCCCCTAAAACGTGCTACTGCCCCTTTAAGGAGTGCACACAAAATGAGAATTATAACTTAACCATTTTTAAATCATACTTTTAAGAGACAATTTAAACTACGAACTCAAGGAAATACGTCTGTCCATTTATTAGATTGTCTTCCTTAAAGACAATGCACACAGGTAAATAACACCACCCTGTCACTATTCACACATTCTGTTACATGTCAATGTTGAAACAGACACCATATACATTTTATTTATCACCACCTGGTACGCTATATTGGACGCACACTTGTCACCGTTATAACTCAAGATAACATAGTACTACATAATGACGAACCGTGGCATTGATAACATAACATATGAGCGGTACTTGAACAAATGGACCAAATGCATACTCGAGAAAACACCAGAATCCCGTCCAATGACAGGGCAAATAATGTAATAAAACAATAGAAGGTTGAAAATTAAATCTTGCTATCACAGAAGAAATAAGGAAACCATTTTGCTCGGATTGCAATTATATGGTAATAAAAAATGTCTAGAAGAATTATAATTTGTCAATCCATTGACGGATAAATTCTCACTATAAATTATGATGTAATCCAAATTGTCAATGCTGATATAACATGGTATAAAAAGAAGGAAAGAGCAGTAACAGTGAATCGGAACAAGTCAATATATGTTTTTTAGACCTTATCATTACAATGCATATTAAGAATGTATTTATTTTAAACTGTACTGTAATAATGTGGCCTTTGAATACTAAATAAAAACTGTCAAATTCTTTCCAAACGCGGGTCTTCACTAACATACGTGGTCGAACCATACCTTTAATGGACAAGTGACCGAGCTTCTGTGGTTACAGTTAAAGTTGTGACCTATATCTACAAATGGGGGGCTCATAGAAGAAAAAGAAGAAGAAGAAGAACATTGTTTTATTAAAGTGTCACCAGGCTAGTACAAAACAAATTAAGACATTGATAGTACAGTTAAAAGTACACCTGCCGGCCTCATAAGGCCTACGAGACACATAAAACATATATATTCAAAATATATTAAGATTCATAACAACAATAAATTAAAATATGAAATATAAGGTAAGATAAAATTAGTGTGTGCTTAGGGATTTTCGGCGCTTAAACATTCTTAGTAATAATACGGCTAATGATTTAGATACATCAGATGTCATTATAAGGTTAAATTGGTCTACAATAGGTAACTGTTGGAAAGAGGGATAAATGGTTTTCATAAAATGAATAAAATCATACCTAAGGTCAGAGTATGATTCACAGCAAGCAAAAAGTGCACCTCATCCTCTATCTGTCCATTATTGCAATATTTACATTTTCTATCGATGAGTGGTGTAACAGGACGTGAAAATCGACCAAGTTCTATTTCTAATGGGAGTGTTCCACAGCGTAGTTTACTAATAATACTTCTTTCAGAACGGTTTAAATTACTATGACAGGTGACATAATTTTCTGCTTGCACCACATTCTTAAAGCGACGATATGTTCGCAATTTGTTACCATTAATCAAATCTTTATCATTCCATAAGTCAGCAAGCCAATTATTATTGTCTAAAAATACCAACCACTCTTTTGCAACATCAAAATCAACATTTGACAAATTAAAAACATCTGTAAATGGTAAGTTCCATTTTGAAATCAAGTTTGAAACACGGTTATACCAAGAACTTTTAAAATGGCGTGACCATGCATTAATGATTGAAACAGTATTACATTGCGACGTTTGTATACGACGCCAGAATCTTACTATTTCAATATTCTGTTTTGTAAGGCAAGATAACCAGCCCATTTCACCACGGACTGCTAAGTTGGGGGTTTTACTGCCAACACCCAAAAAGAATCTGCATGCACGATTCGGAACATTATTGATACATCTAAATTGCTTAGTTCCCCAAATGGCTGAGCCATATGATAGGATTGGCTGGACAAGATTATCATACAATTTGTTAAAAATACTAAAAGGTAAACCACCAACTGCTTTAGACTTACAGATAACAACTCCTAAGGCACGACTTGCCGATTTTGCCAACTCTTTAGCAGTATAGTTCAAGTCAAGAAATTCATGGAACCAAAGTCCGAGATATTTGTAGGCATTGCAGTAGTTAATATTATCACCACATACAGTAAACATGAAGTGCGATCTTGGTCTGGATGGGAGCCGAAAGTGAACGATCTTAGTTTTATTAACATTTACTTGAAGGTGCCATCTATCACACCATTCACCTACACAATCTAACATTCGTTGCAGACTATGTTCATCAGGAGCCATTAGGGCAATGTCGTCAGCATATAGAAGCAAACTGAGCATATGTTGATCAATTTGGATTCCACAGTTCAGTGCATTGATTTCATCAACAAGATCGTTAATATAAGCAGCAAATAAAGAAGGAGATAACACGCATCCCTGACGGACACCAGATGAAACTTCAAATAAATCAGTATAACAGTCATTGACTCGCACTGATGATTGAGTGTTCAAATACATAGATTGAATTGCACCAAGGAATTTACCTTTAATACCTAGGCATTTAAGTTTATACCATAAGCAGTTTCTGTTAACTCGATCAAAGGCTTTCATGATGTCTATAAAACATACATATGTTGACTGTTTAGAGGATTTTCTGTTACTTATAACTGAATACAAGGAGTAAAGATGCTCCTGCGTACCTCTTTTTGAACGAAACCCGTTTTGTTCGTCTGCAAGTACGTTGTTGTTTTCAAGCCATAAGTTAAGTCTATTATTTAACACATCGGAATATATTTTACATGGGATAGAGAGAAGGGATATACCTCTATAACCTAAAGGGTCACGTGGATTTGCATCTGCCTTCCTTATTGGATTAATAACACTTACTTGCCACTCAGTTGGACAGGTACCGTTATCAAAACAGAATGTGAACAATTGAAATAGTATGTCAATACATTTACTGTTCTTGAGTGCCTCTGCTGGCAAGAGATCGGGACCCGCTGCCTTGCCTCGCTTCGCACGTGCCACCGCACGCTCAACCTCAGCGCGCGTAACGGCACAATCTAGGTCACTAGTGTCAGGCATTGACTGGGTCACTGGGTCAACTTGAGCATCTAGGTCACCTGAACAGTTAGGGTCCACATCTATTGGACTGCCCGTATACAGTGAGCTATAATCATTTTTCCATTTATCTAAAACTGCACATTTATCGACAATAATAGCGCCATTTTCTTCAATTTCCCATGGAATATTATTAGATCTATTATTTGCTACACCGAGTTTACCAATTGTCCTCCAAAAGGAACGTGAGTCTCTGCTACTGAACTGGTCAAGCAAACGTTGCTGTTCGTCACGTTGATAGGATCGTTTACACTTCCTTAACAGCTTGTCAAACGCTTTACGTTCAACAATGTACTCAGCTTTAAGGTCCTTCTTGTGACGAGACTTGCACTCGAGCCACCGACTCTCACATGCACGAACCTTGTCCCATTGCTGCTGCAGAGACTCGTTCCAATATGGTTTGTAGAAGGACTTGGATTTTTGATTGCAGGGTCTGCGACCAGCAGGCATGGCCACCTCGTCCAGCTCGGTGTACATGAAATCAAGGAAATCACAATAGGCAGAATTGATGTTCTTATCAACATTTAAATCATGCTCAAGTTTAGTTATTAAAGTTCTAACTTTGTCAGCGACATCACTAGATAAAAATGAATTGGTGATTTTACTTTGATCATACCTTTTTCGACTCCCGTGAGACCCAGGATTGGGACAGGAGCCGGAATCAACAGAGGGACCAGATACAGGAGGCGCAGGAGCTCGGATCTGCCAGGTCAGGATGGAGTGGTCAGGGATGGTGTCAGGAACGTTGTTGCCATGTACCAGGGAGGATGTCCGGATGACGTTGAAGTCGGTGTAGTGATGCAAGTGTTCATGTGAAGTTATGACGTAGTCCACAACAGAGCATCCATTCTTCACATAGGTGACATCTTGAGATCCTACTCGTCCGTTTAATATGCACATGTTCACATTCACCAGGAAGTCAACAAGCAGATCTCCATATGCATTTTCAGTGGTATCAATCACCTGTCTATCCGGCACGTCGTCCACTCCCTGAATATAGTCACATTCATCACCTATTATATACCGTTATAACTCAAGATAACATAGTACTACATAATGACGAACCGTGGCATTGATAACATAACATATGAGCGGTACTTGAACAAATGGACCAAATGCATACTCGAGAAAACACCAGAATCCCGTCCAATGACAGGGCAAATAATGTAATAAAACAATAGAAGGTTGAAAATGAAATCTTGCTATCACAGAAGAAATAAGGAAACCATTTTGCTCGGATTGCAATTATATGGTAATAAAAAATGTCTAGAAGAATTATAATTTGTCAATCCATTGACGGATAAATTCTCACTATAAATTATGATGTAATCCAAATTGTCAATGCTGATATAACATGGTATAAAAAGAAGGAAAGAGCAGTAACAGTGAATCGGAACAAGTCAATATATGTTTTTTAGACCTTATCATTACAATGCATATTAAGAATGTATTTATTTTAAACTGTACTGTAATAATGTGGCCTTTGAATACTAAATAAAAACTGTCAAATTCTTTCCAAACGCGGGTCTTCACTAACATACGTGGTCGAACCATACCTTTAATGGACAAGTGACCGAGCTTCTGTGGTTACAGTTAAAGTTGTGACCTATATCTACAAATGGGGGGCTCATATCATCAGACCCAGCTAGCGCTTTGTTTGCAGAAGCATCGGGAGTTGAAAGGTGTCTGTGTAATAGGTGTTCATCGGTGTTATAGGTGTCTTCAGTCAAACAGCGACCTGTTAGAGTTTTTTACCAGGACACATGGATGACACAAGTAACGGTAAGATGTTGAACAATTATATGATGTTTATGATAAATTATTATTTATAAATGATGTTTTATCAATTATAGCCCGATATCCGACTCCATATGCAGTCGATAATAAAAATGTAAATACGGTAGCATGTTCAACTTTTTCAGACTATTTTCATTGTCTCATATAAGATACATATTCCTTAAAAGTAGTCATATTAGTTGAGGAAGTGAGTTCAACGTTTAATCAGAACTAACTGAGCGTGGTACGTCAAATGACGAAAGCTATAATACTAATATTATATTTAATTGGGACTCTATAGACACCCACTTAAATACTATAAAGTGACTGAACAGAAAATAAATCAAGAGCACGCGATGGTTCTGGCAATTTTAAATAGGAGCCTGTAGGACAGTCTAGGTCTTCATGTGCAAGTCTAGATTGACTGGATACACTGACATGATAAACCTCAAGAAATTAAATGATAAATGAAGGTGGTGTATTCCGTAGATTAAATTGTAAAACCTTTCCCGTTGTATATAATGTGATAAATGACTATGGTTTGGAGGGTGATTTGTAAAGTAGATAAGCTTGACTGCATTTTGGGAGCCTTTGATAAACTTCATGTGTATATAGAATGATTTAAACGGTCATTATGAATGAAAGGTATATAGTAATATATGAGTACTTTTCCTAACGTGATTCGAAAATTAGATAAGCTTTGAGTCGTTTAAAGTATACAATTGATAAAGAACTTCTGTTTCTTTAACGCGAAACAAAATCTTATGTAGTTTTCAAAAGGGACGTAGCATAAACACAACGAATGTGTCTTTCACTATTGATTCCTTGAATGGCCTTGACCACAAAGATGGCCGCCAGTCGACTATTAGAGTAAAGGTTTGTTTGATGGCTTGGAGATAAAGGAATGAGTGACGTTGTGCAGTTGTTTATTTTACGACGTGCCTTTCAAGCAAGGGCTGCAGTATATTATACTTATGTCGCTACTATTTTGTCTGTCAATGTAAAGTCGAAGGAAAATAGTACAAATGATAAGATCAAGAATATTGGAATGATATCATAATTCTGAAATGATATAGTATCGTTACACATTGTTGTTTTTCAAAGTAAAATATTTAAAGATTACAAACGAACTAGATGATATGATAAACATTAAAGGCATGTATATGTCATCTTGACATTTGAATATTCACGACGTTTCTATTATCAATTCAGATAACATTTATCCGTTAACAGATACTTGTCTACTTCTCATGTCATATAGGTTCATGTCTCATGACCCAGTTTGATTCACGAGACGTTTAATCATAAGTTGAGATGTCTTATATCCCTTTTGCAGAAATTTTATGTAGGTAATAAAGATTCTCGACGCAATACTCCGATCTTTTGACCTAAATGCTGTGTCAAGTTAGGCCAAGGAACAAACTTTCTGGTCTTTGCATAATAATAATAATAATAATAATAATAATAATAATAATAATAATAATACTTTATTGCCTTTTCAGGAATTTGTTTTACATCAACACAGAGCTTGAACAGGAGAACAATCATATGAAATATTTATGTACATGTTTTTAACTCTTTTCACATTTATTTAATAGACATATTGTGTTAGGAACAAAAGATGTACGGGCTCTCTTAGTTTTCAAAACTGGAACTTTGTAGCGGCGGCCTGAAGGGAGAAGGTGATATTCTGAATGAAGGTAATGTGTCGGGTCAGATATGATTTTGACAGCTTGATTAACGATTTGCCGCTCATATATATCAGTTAAACACTCGAACTTGACACCGGCAATCTTACTCGCAACGTTCACAATTTTGTTAACTTTAGATTTAAGATGAACTGAGAGAGACCCGTACCAACAATGGAATGAAAATGTTAATATGCTTTGAATAAAAGCTGTATAAAAGGTTGACATGACGGAGGGGTTAACATCGAAAGATCTGAGTTTTCGCATGAGATGAAGACGTTGTTGACATTTGTTAAACAAGGCATTAATGTTGGAATTCCAGTTCAGTTTAGAATCAATGTAGGTTCCCAAATATTTATATTCCGACACAGTCTCAACACATACACACACACGAAGCTCACGCGATGACGCAAATGTGTTTATGTTTCAAAATGGACATGAAACAATTTTAACAGAAATAGAGAAAATAAATAGATATTAACTTTATATTACTTTATCACTGTGAGAAAGAACATCTTTGAAGGCCTACACGAACGAAAACCTTTTCATTATTTTTAGGTTAAATAGTAAAATAAGATTTATCTTAAAACAAATCATAATTCACACAGTTATTAACCCAATCGATATCTGATTTTTCAAATATTTCTCCTCACACTGTTAATAAAAATAAACATAAATTTATATATTTCCCATGCAATTTTAAGACAGTTAAGGATGCTCCCAGTCTCAGGTACCCATGACGTGTTTTCATGGGCTACAAATAAGGGAGGTATCATGAGTTGCAACTTTTTGCCGCCAGGGCAATCTGCCGGAACCCCAGGATCTTGGCTAATAAGAACAGAGGCTGGCTCGCGCTAAGCTGCCTCTGTGAGGAGAGAATGATGTTTTCCAGGCTACGAGAACAAAAGCTATTTTATCCCTTGTAAACATCTGGGAAAAGGCTTGGTGGGCTTGAAACTGACGCAGGCGGAAAACAGAAACAAGTTTCTTTTTTCTTGGCCTTCAGTTGACTTGACTTTTATCCCTTTTGCAGAGATTTTATTTATGTTATACAGACACTCGTGGTAAGACTCCAATTCTGTGACCTGTATTCTTTGCTTTGTCAATGTATATTATCCTATACACCGATTCTCCTCAAACATCATTCTTACATCTCCATAGTTACATGTTATTGTAGTTTTTGATAAGACGATCTGATTTAAGCTTTTGTAACCTAAAAGGCAAAAAGATCAGATTATTCACAAAACTTAAGTCCTCGAAGACCACCGATACGTGGTATACATAGAAAGCAAGAATTTCTGGATAACAACTTCTTTATTGAGAACATATCACGACGTTTTATAGAATATGCTTTCTCCTTCGTCGGGTTGTATGTTGAGAATAAACAAAGTGGGAAAATATTTCTGAAAAAAATTACGAAATTATAATTTATTCATTGATATATTTTCAGTATTTCAATGAATGATTATATTGATGTAAATATTTAAAATTTGACTTTAATTACATATGTGTAATATAACTTATTTATAAATAAATGCACAACAAGGAAAACATTTGAGCAAGGGCGAGGAAACTCCATAAAAGAGATTAAAGGTGTGAATGTTGTAAAATGATTTTCAAACGTGATTTTCACAATAAAGAAGTTGTTATCCAAAAAGAATATCCGTTGTCATTTATTCTATACTGCCTTCCGCAGTACGTAGCCTGACTGACATTCTATGATAATATCGTGTTGGTAGGAGATAATGTGAATTGTTCGTGTTTGGTCAGACATTAGCATCACCTTACTTACTTAGCATCTGTAGGCATGAATAACAAAACGATTTCCGTGGCCGGAGTGACATGGGTAATGTTACCCTGGTAGTAAAAGACAATGAGTAAAGTATCAAAGAAGTCTCATAACGAACATCATGTCCACCAATGCTGATGGATAGATTTCTATTATAAAATTAAATCAAAGGTAGTTGTCAAAATAACATTAAGAAACTTCACAGGTCATACATAAGTTAGTTTTTTTCGAGGGGAAGAAATAAATAGTATAACCGAGATCAGTATCGTGCGATTTTTACGCAACGTATTTTTTATTACTGGCGATAAATAGATATTATTAATTAACTATCAATGATATGGCACTTATACAATTTATACGGCCTTCAGTATACGAATCTACAACTTGGCCAATACAGGACAACTGGGCCAATACGAGCAAAACAGGGCCAAAACGAGCAGACTGGGCCAATACAAGTTTGAGCATGCCATACACACAAATGGCGAGAGTCCGAAGCTATCGCTTCAAAACTTTAAACATAAATTTATATGACAGTTCATCTATCTCATTGATAATTTTGATTTCGGTAAAAATTAACTCTCAAAATGTTGTGCAAGTAAATTACAAAGACGTTAGTTAATAAAAATGTCATTAATCAAGTTTTTCGTATTGGCCCAGTTACAGGTCCTCGGTCTTCTGTATTGGTTCTTGGCTTCGCCTCGGGCCAATACAGCAAACCTTGGACCTGTAACTGGACCAATACGGAAAAACTTTATTAATATTAATATAGTATTATATGGGTGATTTCATATCACATTCTGTATCAGCCAGAGACCCCAATATCAGCCCGAGAGCTTTAGCTTTTATAGTCTAGTTTGCCCTTTCACATTACATCCAGCTGACTGAACTTGACACCTAGGATAAAATCGGATATCGGATAAGATATAGATTAGCTCTATGAATTTATTTTTCATTGCAACGAATAGTTCTTTTCTAGGTTAGGATTACACCTTGAGGGATAAGAGCTTTTGGTTTGTTAAAACCCAAAGTTCAAGTACACATTGAATGCGGGAAGCCAGATAAGATGCAGTCAGCTATTGTGCATCGTTTCGCTGCAAAAATGCTTCGTTTGTGATGGTTATTGAAAATAGGTTTTCTTATTTAAAGGAATCCGCACAGTGAAGAACTTTATCTAGGAATGTTATTTTTTATTTTAATGTTATACTGGACACTTCTTGATTTCTTGATAGTAAAACGCTTTCAAATGTCATTTCACATTATTTACCCTATCGAGGGACAGTAGCACGTTTAAGGGGGAATATAAGGTTATGTCAGGAAAAGGAAAAAAAGGAGTCCAATTGGAAGACAATGTATTTATACTTAATGAATTGGTAATTAATAAAATATGCAATGTAGAATTCATTCATCCGATACCCTATACTTTCAAAAAATGAATTAAAGGTGTTCACACAAAAATTGCCGCCAATTGACTTTATGTGAATCTTTATATTTGTTCTCTGACTATGAATGATTGGTTTATGTAATGAGATTTTTGACACTATCAAATTAATAGATTTAGCATTAACGTATTATTATCAATGAAACAATGCAAATATGAAGTTTTCAAAAAAACGTAATACTGCCCCCTTAAAGAACTGATGGCTTTAAGTCTGTATGTAACGTTTTAACACTTTCGACCTCTTCTCCAGAGACATTGACCCAAGAAAACTCAATAGATTATAGAGAGTAGGGATAATAGATCGATTTGGAGACCCTCAAATATCTTATAATGACAACTTGGGCAGAATTTTTCGGGTAAAACGAATACGTACTGTTGCAGAAGGTTTGATTTGAAACGACACATCTACATCTACCAAAATGTGAACAATTAGGTAAATATAACGCTTATAAAACGAACTCGGTCTAAAAAAATACACAGTTATGGTATTTAATTCACAGTAGGAAATTCAGAATGAGAGAAAAGTGGCCGTTACTAAATGACTTCCTACTTCTATATTGTTGAATCGAGTAAGTTCAGCATAATAGTTGCAATGCGTGACATTTTGCTTTCATACATTGCGCTCGGTAGTGTAGGAACACCCTAAAAAGAGTTTACATTGATATGTCTGCTCGGTCAACTAATCACACACTCGACAAGATGTCTTATTCATCAATCAGGGTCTGGACTACAGCTATATTGACATCCCTGAGATACTGTCAACATTGAAACGTGCTGTCTATGTATGAATGAGACTATTTGTTGTCAACTCTTACCCCTTGTCCAGGTATTATTTGAGCTACCTGTATTCAAGATAAAGGGGAAGTGAGTAATATCGGGGGTCTCGTTTCATACTTGAAGACCTCTCGGCCTCGTCTCTGCCTATCACAAACAATATTTAATGTTAGATTGTATTCCTTAGTCACAGAGTTAGGAAACGCCTCCTGATTATAAATAGTGAGGCTATAAAGAACACATCTCATAAACATGATATCCACTGTGCTACGTTATCGTATGTACTGCTGAGGATACCTCTGGGATCATCATTAACGGTCGCATAGTAATATGGAAAATATCATGCCTTTATGTTTATTTTTCATTGAGAGGTGCGAGGGCGAAATATTTGAAAAATTGATTGCTTTTTTTTATAAGATAGTAACTCTTTTTTAATTTTATAAATTATCATTTGTTTTATGATTAATTTTAGTTTATCAATTAACTAAAAGAGAAATAATGAGAAGGTAATAAGCGATGTTATCTCCCCCGGATGTTAAATCCCATTGATAGCTTTGCCGAAGCATACAGAAATGACCGAGACTTTGCGAATGACAACTTTTGAAACGGTGTCGCTGATTGCACAACTAACTTTGATTGCCTCCAATCAGATATCTACTTTCTACACCATGTAATCGGCCTATTAGAACAGAGGCTTGTTCGGGTATGACTGAGATGCCTCTGTGTTTAGAGAATGGCATGGGAGAAGAGGTATTAAAGGTATAAAGATTTCAATATAATATGTAATATGTCATTGAAAAAGAAAACAAAAACATAGCACTTCGCTGTCACGAACCAATCATCGCCACCTTCATTATAGTAGCAATCACCATCATCATAAAAATATTAGGTAGTCCGGTCTTCACTATAAATGCTTATCACAACAAAATGTGAACAAGCCATTAAATTTTGAAAACAAGAACTCAATTCTAAAAATTCTATATTTAAAGCCCTTTAAGGGGCAGTAGCACGTTTATAGGGGGAATATAAGGTGATGTCAGGAAAATAAAAAATTAATCGTTCCAATTGAAAGACAAAGTATTTGAACTAAGTGAAGCAGTAATACTTCAAATATATAATGTAAAGTTTAGCCATGCGATTTCTTTTACTTACACAAAATGAATTAAGGGTGTTCACACAAAATGGCCGCCAATGAATTTTATGTGAATCTTCATGCTTTGTCCTCTGACTATGGATGATTGGCGTGTAATAAGATTTTTGACACTGTCAATATAATACATTAAGCATTCCCTTACACTTATCAGCTACAAATTTGAAATATAAAATTATCAAAAAACGTGCTACTGCCCCTTTAAAGCATCTTTTACCTCAACATGTCTATAATAATACGGCTAGCTTAACTGAATCCACAAATCAATTTGCAGAAAAGGGTCAAAATGGCGAGGTGGAAAGTCTCCGGAAGCGACCCTCAACAATGGCGGACGAGACCGGAAGTCAGAAGTCGGAACCGGAAATCGAGATTGAGGCGTTTCAGATGAAGAGAAATGTCGGCCTCATCAGTGGAATATCAGTCATCGTGGGTACAATTATTGGTGAGATATCAGCAGTTTGATTGTAAAATTGAGAGCTGAAGCAAAATATCACTTATTATTTCCACAGTTCTGAAGGTTGACCTGAAAACTTAGGCCTCTTCAGTGATATTTCTTCTGAAACAGAATAAATTATACGAGACGTTCACCTTTTTTGAATATTTATTCACTATTCATAGCACTTAAATGCAATTTCAACAAACATAACAATGATCACAAGATGTCAATAACTATAACTGGCTAGATTGTCAATTGAAGATAACATATGGGGGTCGAATCCTTGCAAGAGCTCTTGAAGATCGTCACTTGGTTGCAGACAGGGACTATTCAGAGTATGCTGCGCCCGCGTGGATGAAGCGGAAGTAGTTTGCGACTCTGAGTAAACACATGATGACCAGCTTGACCCACTGCAACTCGAGCTATCAACATGGGGGTCTGATCCTACGGGATTGGGAACACGGGAGTCAAGGCTGGAGTCACAAACTGAGTCCAATAGATTTGCTGTGGGCAGATAAGGAAACAGCTGAGGGTTATTGAGGGTACCTTGATTGTGGCTGAAAGTCTGTGGGATGATTCTGATGTTCCTTCTGTATTGCGAGTAGGAAGGACTGAACATGTTGACATTTTGAGGAGGAGAATAACACTGGCGACCGTCAATAAAGGACTTGGAGTAACTGTTCTCAGGACTGGAGTAATCTGAGTAGAGGCCGCTGTCGTGGAAGGAACTCCAGGATTGTCCAGACACAGAGTCACAACTTGAAGCATCTTTTGCAGCGTTGTAGGTACAGGAGGACTCCCAGGACACCGGTGAACTGGCTGATGTGTTGTGATGAGTAGAGATATCAGGGGTTGACTGGACAGGGGTGGTAGTGGACTGGACCAAGAGTGGACTCGTCTGTCCTTGACAAGTGTAACTGTTTCCATGTTCACTGTGTCTGTTGTACTGGCAGGGCGACCTTGTTGGATAAGAAGTGTAGCTGATGACAGGACTGTTGTAGTTAACGTTCACTTGATGATAAGATCCAACATTTGAAGTTGCACTGTTTGATGGGTAGGGAACAGTGACATAGCTAGGACCAGTTGGACTGGATGTAGGCAGAGTGATCTCTGGTGTTTGTGGACTACTTGTAGGAACTTGATCTTCTGGGGTACGAAAACAGCATGTCTGATGCTCAAAGATTTCGGCTTGAACAGGAGAGTTGATAAGGGCATGATTGAAAGAGACCATCTTGGACTCCATGGCAACTGAAACCCTGTCCCAGAAAGCTCCTGCGTTGATTCGATAATATCCCCATCTGAGAGTGTTTGTTCCACTCTCTTTGTCCACACTAGGTCGGTAGTCTCCACGGGCGAAGTTGACGATGCTGCTGGGGTTGAATGTCCACAGGAACATGGAGCGGTTGTAGGTGCCGGAGGAATTGGGGCCACGACGGACGCCGATCTTGGTGAAACACTTGGTCTTGGAGAGGCTATGCCGGACAGCGTTACGCCAATGTTCTCGGGTGTTCCTTCTGAAGAACTGGAACTTGAACTGGATGTATTTGTAGATCTCGCTGATGGGCAGACAGAAGTTGGGAGATCGTAGTAAAGCCAGGTACACAAGCTCAGTGTAGGAGTAGTTGGGCTTTACCAGAGGGTCATCAGTAGTATCTAGCCCCTCATAGATAACAATGAACTCGTCCATAACTCGGCGGACATCAACATCTTCAACATCTTGACTCAGGGAAAGTGTGCTACTGCCCTGGAATACAGAAGACTGATGGTCCACACGTTGTAGTTTAGAAGGATGGGCGTCTTCTCCAAGGGCATCACTGCGAGATCGCTTCATATTTATACAAGATATTGTGTCAAAGTGTGACTGATATTTCTCGAAGCTTGGTGAACGCTTGTTGATCATCTCGACACCTGGACACTTTTATACTGACCACAAATCTGGGTGGACATTGAGGTGACCCTAGTGACACCAACCTCTCACTCTCTGCTCACTTGCCATCTGCTGTAATTAAATCAAGATACTTCCAAACACAGTGCAATTACTTTCAAGGTAGAAGTGGCATAAGCATGGTCTGTCACAACATCAAGGCTGGTAAAGTTAAGCCAGGCACATCATAGTTGTTTTGACTACTGATTATATTAACGTATTTTAGTTACAAACATAATTGAGGATTGAAACAACACCCGACATGGCGCATGTGAGACCTCGAATTCGTTAACATCAGGAAATCAAACTCTTGGAATAAAATCACCTGGACGGGCTTAATGTTGTTTTTGCTTATGAAAACATGTATGCATTTAACTTATCCATTGATTTTTCAGTGTGTTCATACGGCATCAGATATGACAGTTGAAGAAATCCGTCTTAATTAGACAAAAATCATGTCATCTCATTTGCATATGTTGGACAACATAATGGCATAGTTTTCATCATGTCACAATTTCATCGAAGCATTGCGCAAGATTTTCAAAATTATTCATCTTATTCATTTTAGATAAATATAATGTTTGATTCCTTGTTACGGCGGATAACTTATTGCCAGGTCCGAAATGCAGCATATGCGCAGTCCTTAGTAATTTTGTTAACCCTTTAGGGCATTTCATGAAGTCGATCTGAAGTGACATGAATTAAATTTTATGTTTTTAACGAAAAGTAATTTCAACAGGTCTCTAGGTGTATCTATGTGTTTATAGTATGAAAATATATAAGTAAACACCTACTTTTTTGCTAAGCAAACTACATATCCTGAGTTCCTGTCTCCATAAATGTATTTACCACGAAAAAAACTTCTATATGACATTTGTGTTGCATTTCTTAGATTTTGATTCCTTAATTTTGTACAATTTAAGCTTGCGATTTAGATTGCATTACATTAAAGAGACACAGAGTATGTTCATAGGATCACATATGTCAAATTTTGAAATCGATGTTATTACATCAGGAACCACTAACTGTTACTGAAAATAACAAGTTAAAGGTCAATCAGTACATTAGAGCGAAAATACGGCCATTCAAAGTCGGGATTTTGATCGAAAACCGGACATTATGGCTTGAGTGGCGGGCGCAAATTCGCCAAACGTAATTTGAAACCTTGTCATAAGCAGACAGGAAGATATATTCGATTCAATAGTGTTTATTAGGTATTGTAGCTTATAGGTAGATTAATTGGATGCATAATTTCAAATATTAAACGTATTTGAAATGTTTTCTTGAGTTTTCCATAAAATCAAGCATTTTAGAGATATTATGCATAAATGGACATATTTGCAAGTCCAGTGATGAGATATGAACTTCAATCAGCATACAAAAATTTAAGATAGATACTATGTGTCACTTTAAGGTGCAAGTGTATAAGGCGTGACGTATACAACATAAAAATTATATTCGGGTTCATCAAACCATGACCCAGTGCACTGGTATCACTAATTGATTGGCCGCGTGGCTTGATACATCAGCAATGAACACACAGACGTTTTTAAGAAAACACTTGTTCTTAATATATCTTATAACATGTTTATGTATGGTTTATTAGTCAGTCGACATTGAGATTAAAAACTAAACAATCATTCAATCGTATGCTAATGTTGATTTCTTGTTTGTATAGTATACCCGTGACGTCATTTATATTGTTATTGTTAGGGTTAAGGGTTAACACTTGTTCTTAATATATCTTATAACATGTTTATGCGTGGTTTGTTAGTCTGTCGACAAAAGTAAAAAAAATTTCATTCATGTACTAATGTGATTTCTTGTTTGTACAGTTTACCCGTGACGTTTATTTTCAGTAACGTCATTTGTATTGTTATTGTTAGGGTTAAAGAGGGTGCCAAAGTAGCCTAGACTAATTATTTCATCTAAATTTAAGTCCACATTTCCTCGTATACATGTCATTCAACATGACATTATTCATATAAGCCTCTGTAGGCCAAACCACGCTCTGTCTATGAGATCAGGAAAATAATAAATATTCGAAATCTGCCAATAATTAATGAGTTATCTCTAAGATTTTATGATTTTTTCAGCAACCTACATTTGTAATGCCTTGCATATTGTTGAACGTTAGGTATGCAAATGCTCTTGACTTTGATTTTTGTATGGTTTAAACATATTTATTAAAAAAAGGGATTGGCAAACAAGCAATACCTTATGTTAATACTTCTCCGGGATACAACAGTAATGTTACCTTTCATGGCGATTTAACCATAAAAGAAGTCTATATAAACAATCAAGAACACTTTCATGGCAGACAAACAATACTGATTTTTGCATAGCGTTAGTATCTGCATATTTGATTTGTTTTGAACGTTATCTTGTTTCGTGAACGTCTCGTAGTTTTTATTTATTTTTTAAGAATTTAAAAAACATATTTGTATGTTGTCGAGAGAGGCATTTATATAAGCCATGTTTGTTGTTTGTCGATCCTATGGTTTTAATGTATATTTATGTTTAAAGCATATTTATGTTTGATTTCCAAACCTCCATCTGTGGTCATTACTTCGAAGATGTATTCCATTTCTTTCTTAGTTATCCCACTAACAGCGAGTAAAGGTTAAACTCATATTTCTCTTTCAAAGGTTTCAAAACTTCCATCCACTCGATTCATCAAGAAAATACTATGAATTGAAAATGAAAATACTATGAAAAACTATGAAATCACTATTTAAAATCACAATCTACTCCAAGATATGTTCTGATATATTCAAATTACACCTTAAATTCCTTGAAAATTTGTTTTACTTTATGTAAGCCATGTCATCAACAAAATTGATAAATTGATTGAAATTTCAGTATTTGAAAAGATAAACATGGAAAGAAAAAATTCAAATAAGTCAACTATATAAGCATATTGAATATATATAGCCAAGTGGAAAGTATTAATTTAGTCGTTAAAACAGACAGACAGACAGACAGATAATTTATTTGAGTCTCACCTCAACTTAATAAATACAGGTAAAGTACAATGTAATATATGCATAAAAAAGAATCGAATAAAAATGTTGAGCCAATCTTTACAGATTTATGAGAGACTAATAAACGTATAAAATAAGAAACAAAAGGAATACAGGTTATATAATACAACTATTTACAATATAAGTTAACCATATAAAAGGTTCTGTCGCCGCTTTAAAATAAGATAGCAGGTTTTGGCTGTATTAAAAGACACTTGTGGATTGGATAGTAAAAATATTACCTTATTAAATTCGTTAAAGGACATAAACGTAGCATTCAATTCTTGACATTTTCTAAAAAGGACATCCCTTTCAATAGAATAAAGAGGACAGTGCAATAAAACATTGCAGGTAATGTGAAAATTAAATTTAGAACATATCTGAAAGATGGATGCCGATTTGATTTATGATAGTATTTATAAGGTAAATAAGATATATGATTCGATTTGTAATGACATCGATATGGTAAGGATGGTAGATGATTCGATTTGTATTGACGTTGATAAATAACAGATGGTTGAAGATTCGATTAGAATGATCTCCATAAGGAACAGATGGTTGAAGATTCGATTAGAATGATATCCATAAGGTACAGATGGTTGATGATTCGATTAGAATGATATCCATAAGGAACAGATGGTTGAAGATTCGATAAGAATGATATCCATAAAGAGCAGTGGTTGATGATTCGATTAGAATGATATCCATAAGGAACAGATGGTTGATGATTCGATTAGAATGATATCCATAAGGTACAGATGGTAGAAGATTCGATTAGAATAATATCCATTAGGTACAGATGGTTGAAGATTCGATTATAATGATATCCATAAGGTACAGATGGTTGAAGATTCGATTAGAATGATATCCATAAGGTACAGATGGTTGATGATTCGATTAGAATGATATCCATAACATACAGATGGTTGATGATTCGATTAGAATGATATCCATAAGGTACAGATGGTTGATGATTCGATTAGAATGATATCCATTAGGAACAGATGGTTGATGATTCGAATAGAATGATATCCATAAGGTACAGATGGTTGAAGATTCGATTAGAATGATATCCATAAGGTACAGATGGTTGAAGATTCGATTAGAATGATATCCATAAGGTACAGATGGTTGAAGATTCGATTAGAAGGATATCAATTAGGTACAGATGGTTGATGGATCTATTTTAATGATATCCATAAGGTACAGATGGTTGCTGATTCGATTAGAATGATATCCATAAAGAACAGATGGTTGAAGATTCGATTAGAATGATATCCATAAGGAACATATGGTTGATGATTCGATTAGAATGATATCCATAAAGAGTAGATGGTTGAAGATTCGATTAGAATGATATCCGTAAGGTACAGATGATTGAAGATTCGATTAGAATGATATCCATTAGGTACAGATGGTTGATCGATCGATTATAATGATATCCATAAGGTACAGATGGTTGCTGATTCGATTAGAATGATATCCATAAGGTACAGATGGTTGAAGATTCGATTAGAATGACATCCATAAAGAACAGATGGTTGATGGATCGATTATAATGACATCCATAAGGTACAGATGGTTGACGATTCGACTAGAATGATATCCATAAGGTACAGATGGTTGATGATTCGATTAGAATGATATCCTTTAAGAACAGATGGTTGAAGATTCGATTAGAATGATATCCATAAGGTACAGATGGTTGATGATTCGATAAGAATGATATCCATAAGGTACAGATGGTTGATTGAATCGATTAGAAATATATCCTCAAAGAACAGATGGTTGATGGAGCGATTAGAATGATATCCGTAAGGAACAGATGGTTGATGATTCGATTAGAATGATATCCATAAGGTACAGATGGTTGAAGATTCGATTAGAATGATATCCATAAGGAACATATGGTTGATGATTCGATTAGAATGATATCCATAAGGTACAGATGGTTGAAGATTCGATTTGAATGATATCCATAAGGTACAGATGGTTGAAGATTCGATA
Source organism: Steromphala cineraria (assembly GCA_916613615.1). Classification (NCBI taxonomy): domain Eukaryota; kingdom Metazoa; phylum Mollusca; class Gastropoda; order Trochida; family Trochidae; genus Steromphala; species Steromphala cineraria. The sequence continues at coordinate 14,607,922 of OU744730.1, forward strand.
AGAATGATATCCATAAGGTACAGATGGTTAAATATTCGATTAGAATGATATCCATAAGGTACAGATGGTTGAAGATTCGATAAGAAGGATATCCATTAGGTACAGATGGTTGATGGATCTATTATAATGATATCCATAAGGAACAGATGGTTGCTGATTCGATTAGAATGATATCCATAAAGAATATATGGTTGATGATTCGATTAGAATGATATCAATAAGGAACAGATGGTTGATGATTCGATTAGAATGATATCCATTAGGTACAGATGGTTGAAGATTCGATAAGAATGATATCCATTAGGTACAGATGGTTGAAGATTCGATTAGAATGATATCCGTAAGGAACAGATGGTTGAAGATTCGATTAGAATGATATCCATTAGGTACAGATGGTTGATGGATCGATTATAATGATATCCATAAGGTACAGATGGTTGCCGATTCGATTAGAATGATATCCATAAAGAACAGATGGTTGATGATTCGATTAGAATGATATCCATAGGGAACATATGGTTGATGATTCGTTTAGAATGATATCCTTAAAGAACAGATGGTTGATGATTCGATTAGAATGATATCCATAAGGAACAGATGGTTGATGATTCGATTAGAATGATATCCATAAGGAACAGATGGTTGAAGATTCGATTAGAATGATATCCATAAGGTACAGATGGTTGAAGATTCGATTAGAATGATATCCATGAAGAACAGATGGTTGATGATTCGATTAGAATGATATCCATAAAGAGCAGATGGTTGAAGATTCGATTAGAATGATATCCGTAAGGTACAGATGATTGAAGATTCGATTAGAATGATATCCATTAGGTACAGATGGTTGATGGATCGATTATAATGATATCCATAAGGTACAGATGGTTGCTTATTCGATTAGAATGATATCCATAAGGTACAGATGGTTGCTTATTCGATTAGAATGACATCCATAAAGAACAGATGGTTGATGGATCGATTATAATGATTTCCATAAGGTACAGATGGTTGACGATTCGATTAGAATGATATCCATAAGGTACAGATGGTTGATGATTCGATTAGAATGATATCCTTTAAGAACAGATGGTTGAAGATTCGATTAGAATGATATCCATAAGGTACAGATGGTTGATTGAATCGATTAGAAATATATCCTCAAAGAACAGATGGTTGATGGAGCGATTAGAATGATATCCGTAAGGAACAGATGGTTGATGATTCGATTAGAATGATATCCATAAGGTACAGATGGTTGAAGATTCGATTAGAATGATATCATATATGTAAGGAACAGATGGAAAAATATTCGATTTGTAATGGTATCCATAAGGTACAGATGGTTGATTATTACTCGCCCGTGTAAGATATCGCAGTGTAATATTTATACGACAACATGAAACTGGTGTAATAACACAATGCAAGGATGACGTCATAGAAGTGTGTTGTTGTGACGTCACAGTGTAAGCGCGCCGTCACAATGGTTGCTGAGTCGCGAAAATGTTAGTTTCGGCAACTTATCAGCAATTATGTTTGATTTTTAGGGCAAGTAATAAACAGAATACTAAACTCCCTTCCATTTAATACTATTTTTATTAAACTCGTGAATGATTTGGTATCAAACTCGCTTTCGCTCGTTTTGTACAAAATCATTAACTCGTTTAATAAAAATAGTATTAAATGGAAGGTCGTTTAGTATCCTCTATTTATTCCATTAGAATGATATCTATAAGGAACAGATGGAAAAATATTCGATTTGTAATGGTATCCGTAAGGAACAGATAGTTCAATATGCTATAGTGTCTATATGATACAACAGTCAATTGTAAGAAGCAAGGTAATGCAATGTTCTGTAGTCGGTTCATTTATGGAATTTCTAGATGTTCTCTTGTATAGGTCAACTCAACTCAAGGTTCAAAACTCATCTTCAAGAATTCTCTTTTAAGGTCATCCTTAGTCTTACACTCCGGCTGTAGTTCATATTATTTTGACCTGACAAAACCTCTATAAAACCAAGTCTAGAACTGCAATGAATTACATGAAAAAGCCATTTGTCTGAGGCTACTTTTTAGATTTAATAAATAAATTATTTTTTTTAGAAATATTTATCAGAAACTTTATATAAGTCATCCTAACTTCTAGTCAATTGGTCAACTAAATTTCTAGAAGTAGTCAAGTACACCTAAAGATTTATTTCAGATATAAAAAAAACGAGATGTTCTTAACTGAACTAGACCATTTACCCTAACCTATATACAAATGCAACAATGTTATACAATATAGAACTTCTGAATGATTACATACAGATCTGAAACAGTAAACAGTAATTCAGCAGATTTGAAATCTGAACACTGTACCAATGAAATGACATGCTCTGAACTTAATGATGCGGCACACTTCATTTCTTAATACTTCAAACTTTGAAAGAATATGTATATGTAGGTATATCATGTTAAGTTGAATCGAAATTGTAGGCAATGGAGAGCATGATTTCAAAATAACTGTCTGTTCACGTGTCAAAAGGTAAATGTAAAAGGTAACCTTCTGACCCAAAATATTTTTAGAGGCACACACAGTTTTTGATTCATTGCACTTTATACGATTGTGAAGTTTATGATAATGTCTCGGAAATTGAAGGCAGTTTTATCCTAAATATATGTTAGTTGACGACAATTGGTATTTGTGCCAAAGAAGAAAGGTGAACGATAAGAAATATACATTTGGAAGAAGATCATTCTGGTAGTCAGTTCAAGGTTATATGGTTCAAGGTTGTATGCGTTGCTCTCATCAAAACATCAATTTCATAAAATTGAATTAACATATAAATCTTTACCATACCGTTATAAATACTTCAATACAAACAAATGTTCATATCAGGGTTAAAACTAAACAAAAGATTCAAAACGTTTGTCATTTCAAAACATTTATTCACTATTTATAGCACTTCAATGCAATTTCAACAAACATAACAATGATCACAACATATCAATAACTATAACTGGCAAGATTGTCAATTGAGGATAACATATGGGGGTTGAATCCTTGCAACAAATCTTGAAGATCGTCATTCGGTAGCAGACGGTGAGTAATCGGAGTATGCTGCGCACGCGTGGATGAAGCGGAAGCAGATTGCGACTCTGAGTAAACACATGATGACCAGTTTGACTCACTGCAACTCGAGATATCAACATCACGGTCTGATCCTGAGGGATTGGGAACACGGGAGCCCAGGCCGGAGTCAAATACTGACTCCAATAGATTTGCTGTGGGCAGATAAGGAAACAGCTGAGGGTTATTGAGGGTACCTTGATTGTGGCTGAAAGTCTGTGGGATGATTCTGATGTTCCTTCTGTATTGCGAGTTGAAGGAAGGGCTGAACATGTTGACATTCTGAGGAGAATAAAACTGGCGACCGTCAATAAAGGACTTGGTGTAACTGTTCTCAGGACTGGAATAATCTGAGTAGAGGCCGCTGTCGTGGAAGTAACTCCAGGATTGTCCAGACACAGAGTCGGAACTTGAAGCATCTCTTGCAGCGTTGTAGGTACAGGAGGACTCCCAGGACACCGGTGAACTGGCTGATGTGTTGTGATGAGTAGAGATATCAGGGGTTGACTGGACAGGGGTGGTAGTGGACTGGACCAATATTGGACTCGTCTGTCCTTGACAAGTGTTACTGTGTCCATGTTCACTGTGTCTGTTGTACTGATAGGGCGAGCTTGTTGGATAAGAAGTGTAGCTGATGACAGGACTGTTGTAGTTAACGTTCACTTGATGATAAGATCCAACATTTGAAGCTGGACTGTTTGATGGGTAGGGAACAGTGACATAGCTAGGACCAGTTGGACTGGATGTAGGCAGAGTGATCTCTGGTGTCTGTGGACTGTTTGTAGGAACTTGATCTTCATGGGTTCGAAGGCAACATATCTGATGCTCGAAGATTTCGGCTTGAACTGGAGAGTTGATAAGGGCATGTTTGAAAGAGACCATCTTGGACTCCATGGCAACTGAAACCCTGTCCCAGAAAGCTCCTGCGTTGATTCGGTAATATCCCCATCTGAGAGTGTTTGTTCCACTCTCTTTGTCCACGCTATGTCGGTAATCTCCACGGGCGAAGTTGACGATGCTGCTGGGGTTGAATGTCCACAGGAACATGGAGCGGTTGTAGGTGCCGGAGGAGTTGGGGCCACGACGGACGCCGATCTTGGTGAAACACTTGGTCTTGGAGAGGCTATGGCGGACAGCATTACGCCAATGTTCTCGGGTGTTTCTTCTGAAGAACTGGAACTTGAACTGGATGTATTTGTAGATCTCGCTGATGGGCAGACAGAAGTTGGGAGATCGTAGTAAAGCCAGGTACACGAGTTCAGTGTAGGAGTAATTTGGCTTTACCAGAGGGTCATCAGTAGTATCCAGCCCCTCGTAAATAACAATGAACTCGTCCATAACTCGGCGGACATCCACATCTTCAACATTTTGACTCTGGGAAGGTGGGATACAGCCCTGGGATACAGAAGACTGATGGTCCACACGTTGTAGTTTAGAAGGCTGTGTGTCTTCTCCAAAAGCATCACAGCGAGTTCGCTTCATTTTTATTCAAGATATTCTGTCAAAGTATGACTGATATTTCTCAAAGCTTGGTGAACGCTTGTTGACCATCTCGACACCTGGACACTTTTATACTGACCACAAATCTGGGTGGACATTGAGGTGACCCTAGTGACACCAACCTCTCACTCTCTGCTCACTTGCCATCTGCTGTAATTAAATCAAGATATTTTTGAGGAACGGGTTGGCATAACATAGGACTGTCACAACATCATCAAGGCGAGTTAAGTTTCAACGATGCAATTTAAAGTTGTTTTCACTGCAGGGTACAGTATGTATTAGCCAATATAAGATACCTTGACACACAGTGGAGTTGCTGACACAAGTGAGGATTGTAACAACACTAGCACGGGAACATGTGGGCCTCGGAACCTATTAACACCAGGCAATCAATCTCCTGTTACAACATCATCAGATCAGTATTGTTTTACTAATATTGAATAGAGGAGCCCTAGCATAATTTGGCAGGTTATGTTTAAAATGTAAGCTTCTAATTGTTAAATTTATCACCATTCACTTATAAAAAAAGACCTTGTGTCAATGAATTTTATCATGCCATGTGACACTGTCATTGCCAAGTTATTTATTATTTACTAATATTTTGTCTGAAGTGACACAAATATTTAAAATCCTTGTCTTGAATTCAGTTTTGGTGTCTCTTAAAACCATTTTTAATTCAAATTATTTGATCTAATACTGCAAACAAACATCATCATTGGCATATACAAAGGCATTTGTAAACTGGTACTACATATCCGTAATTACACTTTCATTAATGTATTTTGATAGTTTCGAATGTTCATACTTCGCTGTGTTTTGTGTTTTATCATTTACCGGTAACTATAGAAGCGTCGTTCATATAGGCCGTAGGGCTTGTTTTCAAAACTATAGCTCATTATTTACTCTGAAATAAAATATGTGCAAACCAAATCCTTTTTTCATAAAATCTTATAGTGATCTTGTAATATTTTTAATGTGACGATTTTGTGTGTGAATGATAACCAGTATATAAGTTTCATTCTTTTAGTGACACACACACTTACCTGGATTATGTTGCTACTTCCTGATGGTAGCAAGTATCTTTATTCGATAAACAAACGTTTTCCCTTTGTATTATCGCCATGTTCATTTGTAGGAATTGAAAATGTATCCCCAGGACTTGAGCAAGTGTTATTTATGCCGAATATATTTCGACAATAGCATAAACCTATTTGTATTGATATTTTTGCATTAAGAGTTGCCACCCGTATGTGAAAGTAGAAACAATCCGATGAAAATAGTTTACATGTCTCCTCAAAAATTGTTTCACAAAATGAAGATGTAAATATATTTTCGAAACGTCGTGACCCTGCAGAACTTGCTATATGCCGATCGAGACCCTATCTTCTTTTGCACTAATGAAACAAAATAACAGTTAAAATTACATTGTGAAATTGTACACCTGTAACTCGCACCTGAGATAAAAGAACGCTGGATATACAACAATAATCAAAGGCACAAAGCTCGTCAGAGATGTTGATTGACAATCAATCATGACCCTCTTACAGATGGACAAGTGTTTTCCTTTGCTTTTGTGTACTGATTAAACTAGTTAGTGGGCACAATTGATAATGTTGAATAGAGGAAGATTACTGAATGATTACTTTGTTTTAATGTAAATGATGAAATAGTTACAGAACAACTTTCAGAAACATATATCATTAAATGTACTGAGACATAATAATTATTAACTTCTTTTGTCCATTAAAAGATTAATGTTTAAATGCAATTACAAAAACGTGTTAGAAATTAATTACTCTAAGCTCCCTCGACCTTTCACTTCTTATAAACTATCTCCTATATATTGAAAAAAACTTTCTAAGAAATCATGATATTAATAGTACCTTTATTGCCTATCTAATTGTACTTATTATTAACTTTGAAATTAACGTAAAGCTCTTTGGATTTTCTATAGAAATCATTGTTAATCATTGGTTAAATCATTGGTGTAAATACAGATTTCTACCTGAAAGTTATTTCAGAATAGTTTTGATTTATTTTCCATCAGTAATTTGGTGAAAAGTTATGGCGACAACATTCTTATGAACAGTTTTACAATTTGTGTATAGAAGCAGCGTTTCAAAAAGGCTGTATAATTTCTCACGCAATCCTCATGCCATTTTATAAAAAAAATATGTTCAAACCAAATGCTTATAAATTTGACCGTAAACGCATCCGTTCACAAAATAAAACAGTCAAGCTTAAGGTTGTTTCATGTTGTACTCACTGAAAGTAAAATTATGTTTCAGAAGCATCTTCATTCCGAATTGTCACATGATGAAAGGTTTCTCTTCCATATTCAAATGGTGATGAAATCGACCAACAGAGGTATCAGTTTTACAACAAATCATGTCAAATTAAGACCGGTTTCTTGAAATGGCATCGCTGATTCAGTATAAACTAACTGGCCAATCACCCAATTAGCGTATGCATGGTATTCCCTAAAACCAACGGTTAACGGTGAAGGGTGATGATGTGACAGAAGCTTGTTTTTCGATTTTGTTGAATTCAAGGTCTCACAATCACCCGTGCGAGTGTGCCATTTCTACCTTGAAAGTAATTGCACTGTGTTTGGAAGTATCTTGATTTAATTACAGCAGATGGCAAGTGAGCAGAGAGTGAGAGGTTGGTGTCACTAGGGTCACCTCAATGTCCACCCAGATTTGTGGTCAGTATAAAAGTGGCCAGGTGTCGAGATGGTCAACAAGCGTTCACCAAGCTTTGAGAAATATCAGTCATACTTTGACAGAATATCTTGAATAAATATGAAGCGGAGTCGCAGTGATGCCTTTGGAGAAGACGCCCAGCCTTCTAAACTACAACGTGTGGACCATCAGTCTTCTGTATCCCAGGGCTGTATCATACAAGACCAGAGTCAGGACGTTGAAGATGTGGATGTCCGCCGAGTTATGGACGAGTTCATTGTTATCTACGAGGGGCTGGATACTACTGATGATCCTCTGATAAAGCCCAATTACTCCTACACTGAACTCGTGTACCTGGCTTTACTACGATCTCCCAACTTCTGTCTGCCCATCAGCGAGATCTACAAATACATCCAGTTCAAGTTCCAGTTCTTCAGAAGAAACACGAGGGAACATTGGCGTAACGCTGTCCGCCATAGCCTCTCCAAGACTAAGTGTTTCACCAAGATCGGCGTCCGACGTGGCCCCAACTCTTCCGGCACCTACAACCGCTCCATGTTCCTGTGGACATTCAACCCAAGCAGCATCGTCAACTTCGCCCGTGGAGACTACCGACCTAGTGTGGACAAAGAGAGTAGAACCAACACTCTCAGATGGGGATATTACCGAATCAACGCAGGTGCTTTCTGGGACAGGGTTTCAGTTGCTATGGAGTCCAAGATGGTCTCCTTCAAACATGCCCTTATCAACTCTCCAGTTCAAGCCAAAATCTTTGAGCATCAGACATGTTGCCTTCGAACCCGAGAAGATCAAGTTCCTACAAGTAGTCCATCAACACCAGATGTGCCTACATCCAGTCCAACTGTTCCTAGCTATGTCAATGTTCCCTACCCATCAAACAGTCCAACTTCAAATGTTGGATCATATCATCAAGTGAATGTTAACTACAACAGTCCTGCCAACAGCTACACTGCTTATCCAAAAAGCTCGCCCAGTCAGTACAACAGGCACAGTGTACATGGAAACAGTTACACTGGTCAAGGACAGACGAGTCCACTATTGGTCCAGTCCACTTCCACCCCTGTCCAGTCAACGCCTGACATCTCCACTCATCACAACACATCAGTCAGTTCACCAGTGTCCTGGGAGTCGCCATATACCTACAACACTGCAAGAGATACTTCAAGTTGTGACTCTGTGTCTGGACAATCCTGGAGTTCTTTCCACGACAGCGGCCTCTACTCAGATTACTCCAGTCCTGAGACCAGTTACACTAAGTGCTTTATTGACGGTCGCCAGTTTTATTCTCCTCCTCAGAATATCAACACGTTCAGTCCTTCCTTCAACTGTCAGTACAGAAGAAACATCAGAATCATCCCAGAGATTTCCTGCCACAATCAAGATACCCTAAACAACCACCAGCTGTTTCCTCACCTGCCTACAGCAAATCTATTGGACTCAGTGTGTGACTCCAGCCTGAACTCCCGCGTTCCCAATGCCGTAGGATCCGACCCCCATACTGATAGCTTGAGTTGCAATGAGTCGAACTGGTTTCTATCATCACGTGTTTACTCAGACTCGCACTCTACTTCCGTTTCATCCACGTCTGCGCAGCATACTCCGAATACTGACTGTCTGCTACCGAGTGACGATCTTCAAGAGCTCTTGCAAGGATTCGACACCCATATGTTATCTTCAATTGACAATCTTGCCAGTTATAGTTATTGACATGTTGTGATCATTGTTATGTTTGTTGAAATTGCAATCAAGTGCTACAAATTATGAATAAATAACTTGAAATGAAGAAAGCGTTGAATATTTGTTAGTTTTAACCAACTTGTATTCTTTAGAAAAATGGATATATACTACTCTACAAAAGTTTAGACTCACTTTGAAAAGAGATTATAAAATTATTGCATTGAAGGACATAAATAAAAACGAACTAAATATCGTGAGACAAATGTTTGTTCTACCCTTTGCAGAAATCAAAACGGCTGTTACAAGTAAAATGACGACAGACAGGAACTCTGAATTCAAATGTCACTTGTAAATGTCAGTTACTGAAACGCCACGGTCTATTGCGCTTTACAGAATGATCTCAGTATCTCGTATGTCCACCTCCAGCATCAATACATGCCTGGCAACGACGTTGCATGCTTCGAATGATTCTTCCAATAACTGCCTGAGGAATACGCTGCTATTCCTCAAGCAAAGCACGTTTAAGTTTGGCAAGGGTAAGTGGGGCTTGAACTCTTGCTGAAATTTGCCTCTGAAGAATGTCCCAGACATGCACAATGGGATTTAGGTCGGGCGAAAATGCTGGGAGAAGAACATTGTCTCTGTATTTCTGACCTGTTAAGTCCCAGGAATGACAAGTAGATCTGTTTAACCCTGCATGGTTATCCCACCCCAGACCATTACAGACTCCCCACCAAATCGAGCATGTTCTAACACTATGGCTGGATTAAAACGTTCCTCCACACGCCGATTACTGGTATTCTTCCATCTTTAAAGATGAGATGAAATCTAGACTCATCTGTGAATAGGACACGCGACCATCTACGGTTATTCCATGTCACATGCTCCCTGGTCCATGCAAGTCTGTGAATCTTGTGACGTTGTTTCAGCAATGGACGGACAGCTGGGCGTCGTGCACGAATGTTACTGTCTCTTAGACGGATAATGCCTTCTTCGGACCTGTCTTTATACCCAAGTGTCACGGATTTCACGTGTATGGATCTTGAAGAACACGTGCATTATGTAACTCACAAGAGAAAAACGCACGAGAAATCCATGGACATCGTTGAAAATGCAAACATTTCACGTTAAAAGGACATCCTGAATATCATTGTCGAACAAGAAAATGGTTACATTATTAGGGTAGAAAGTAGTGATTTAGGTTTCCTCACATGCATAGATTACAGCAACTACGCTGACTGTGTTATACACTAAAAAACCGACACCTTGTTTAGCACTGAGTCTAAACTTTTGTCGAGTAGTAAATATTTATTTTATGTTTTGCTAAGCTCAAACGAATTGCCTACATTTAGTAGCATAAAAATTGAGAAGTTAACACAGCACACGATAAATACTTTTTTTATATCTTCAAACATGTTTTGCAAGGTACTACACATATTTTTGCATTAAAGTGATGCGTTGAAATGTACACACAAGAAACTACAGACCATTTTTATATAATGATAACATTGATGGTTACAGATAATATATCGTCCTTGTCGCAGGTTCAAGACGTGACTTTGTGACCTTTAAGCTATCATAGTTTCCAAAGTATTTTTTCTCTACTGGTTTTGTTTGACGGTTGTAGGTTCTGGTATCTTCGTGTCCCCGAAGGGCGTCCTCACCGCCACCGGGTCTGTGGGTCTCAGTCTCGTTGTGTGGGGTGCTGCTGGTCTCATCGCACTGCTGGGTACGTTTGTCTCCTCTCTAGATCTAAATTACGTCTCCATCCCGTCTCTATTCCGTTTCTCTGCTTCATCTCTATCTCGTCTCTTTCTTCCCTGATTAGAAATGCTTGATTTGTCAACCTCGTCTCTACCCGTCTCTAACCTGCACACCCAGGTTTCTATTCAGCCTCTACCCTTTCTCTACGCTCTTTCGGTTCCATCGCTATCAAGTCCCTATTCTGTCTCTATCCCATCTCCATACTCTCCTCTCTGCAGGCCTCTTTCCTTTCCCTCTTCCCTATGTTTCTATTCCGTCTCTGTCGCGTCTCCTCGCCACCTATACCCCGTCTCCATCTATCCTTATCCCCTTTCTATCCCTTCACTATCTTGTTACTACCTCGCCCATCTCGCCTGTATACCACTCTACCCTGTCTGTATCTATTATTTATCTATGTCCAGGCGCCCTATGCTACCCTGGGCTGGGGACTCTCATCCTATGATCTCACGAAGCATACGTAAAATCTCTGATCTATTATCCATCTCCAGGCGCCCTGTGCTACACTAGCTTGGGACTCTCATCCTATGATCTCACGAAGCATACGTAAAATCTCTGATCTATTATCCATCTCCAGGCGCCCTGTGCTACACTAGCTTGGGACTCTCATCCTATGATCTCACGAAGCATACGTAAAATCTCTGATCTATTAGCCATCCCCAGGCTACTCTTAGCTGTGAACTTTAATCTCTAGATCTCACAAAGCATTCGTACAATCTCTGATCTATTTTCCATCAATCCCCAGGTGCCCTGTGTTACTCTGAGCTGGGAACTCTGATCCGTCTGTCTGGAGGAGAGTACGCCTACATCAAGAAAGCTTTTGGCAACATCCCCGCATATCTCTATTCATGGACGTCAGTGATCGTCATCAGGACCTCCTCCCTAGCTATCATCACGTTGACCTTCGCGGAGTACGTGGAGAGTTTCTTCACCATGTGTGGAGCGCCCGAGGCACCGACCAAGATAGTGGCTGCAGTTGCTCTCGGTTGGTAAAGATACTAATAACTTTGTGAAGGAACCGCTTAAAGATACAAGGGCTTAACAGCTACAGCAACATGATCCTCTGTATCAGTGTATGATATATAATTCACTCCTATGTTACAGTTACAGTGGGGTTGGTGAACAGAAGGTTTACTACTATGTTACAGTTACAGTGGGGTTGGTGAACAGAAGGTTTACTCCTATGTTACAGTTACAGTGGGGTTGGTGAACAGAAGGTTTACTCCTATGTTACAGTTACAGTGGGGTTGGTGAACAGTTACAGCACCCAGTTAGCAGCTCGGGTCCAGGTCATCTTCACAGCAGCAAAACTCATCGCTCTCATCATCATCATTATCGGCGGGATCGTCAAGATGGCGGAAGGTAGACATTTTCTTTCCTTATCTCATGAAGATATTCCCATGCAATTATCTGACTGAAAATCAATGCGCATTCAAGATATAAAGATATAGAATTGTTATAGTCAAAGGTTTCAAAACAATTCCCTTGCTGTATTTCAGGCAACACAACTGTTTTGGCGCAAGGATTCGAAGGGTCAACAAACTCTCCCTCGACAATAGCACTGGCATTTTACGGCGCTTTATGGGCTTACGATGGCTGGTAATTGGCTGTTTGGTTTCGTATACTCTTCTTTCATTGAGACGTGTGCTTGATGTGTATAAAATCTCCAAGCCAGATAATACTTTTGCGAATTATTTTCCGATTTGATGTTGATGCGATATTCACAAATTCTGCATTTCATCATGTTGTTTTTTCAAAATGATTGATAATTCATTAATTTCAAAAGTTTTGCGATCTTTTGGAAATATTGAAGCTCAAAGAAAATTTTGATTACAGGAACAACTTGAATTACGTGACTGAAGAACTGGAGAATCCTGCAGTGTATGTAGACATTATTAGGGTCAAAATGGAATTAAGAAATAAAAAAAAGAAAGAAAAAACAAACAAATTTTTTCAAAAGAGTGAATTTTGATTAATGGAATGCGTTGTGAACTGAGATTGTCTTTGAAAAACATTGCGTGTTTATCATTGGATTATCATTTTCACAATGTAAAAGTAAGCGTTTAGAATGGAGCAATTATAAAAGCTGTTTGGCTTTAAGCATTTGAATGTAAAGCTAAACTCTTCAATTAAGAAATCCATTCACTTGTAATGTATTTTTCATTTTCTTGACAAATGACTTTCAGAAACCTGCCGCGAGCCAACATAGCCGGTGTCCTCCTAGTGACCGTCGTGTACGTGCTGACCAACATCTCATACTTGACCGTGATGACCACTCAGGAACTACTGGACTCAGAAGCCGTCGCAGTGGTCAGTTTTTGTTAGTTCATCGTTTTGTTTGTTGATATTTTCCTGAAACATTATACATTATACATTATACATTATACATTATACATTATACATTATACATTATACATTATACATTATACATTATTTATACATTATACATTATACATTATACATCATAATTAGACACAATACATTATACATTTTAGATCATAATTAGTCACTATTCTTTATACATCCTTTCGAAATGATAAGACTCGTGTCAGTCCTTTCAAATGTTGCTACTAAAGGGCAAATAATATAATGTTGATCAAGCATTGTCAATAATATTACTAACTGTCGCCATTTGCTAAAGATTTTCTGACTAGGTAGAAGGAAGAAATTATGTCTGACATTAAAGAATAGGACCGAGATCAAAGAAAAGGAAGGATAGATATATTGTCTGCCTTTATTGCACTCAGAACAACAGTCAACAAACCCTGCTCAATAAAACCTGTTGAACTCATTGTTTGTTTAACGTGTCTTGCTTCAAACATTATGAAAATGTAAGAACAAGACCTGAAAGTTTTCAAGTTGTTTCTGTTGATGTTTTTACTGTTGAAAACACCTGAGTAATTGTATGGGAAGAGCTGAAGGTAAACGATCCAAAATCTATCATTAAAAACATATCAAGCTTATAACATTTAAAAGACGAAAAAGATAAAAAATTCTCAAAAAACGAGTTACAGAGTTTGATCGTAAGTTGTTGATCTAAAGTATGTTGAATTACGACGAGTTCGATGGTTTCTGGCAGGTTCTCCTTGCGGCAAAAATTGCACCATAAACCATTTGAGGAGTTCGAGCAAACAACAGTTGTTCTCGCATGCAAATGATAGTTCTTGTCGTGAAAACTTTGATGGCATCCAATCAGGCCGCTTTCTTTCAGCTCGCAAATTCGGCTTATTCCTGCAGAGGTTGGATCAACATACTTAATCTAATCTTTTGGAAAATAATGCATCCTTCAAAAAAATATTTGATAGTAGGGGCATCGCATAGAAGGCATTTCAGTAGTAGCGAATAAGAACATGCTATCGGAGAATTTATACAGAACGTATTGAGCAAGTTGTCATCATTGATTGTCAATACTGTGTCTTTGTTTCCTTCTAGACCTGGGGAGACAGAGTCCTGGGAGTTGCAGCCATCATCATGCCTCTCTCGGTTATGGTATCCACGTTTGGGGCTGCTAATGGAACAGCCTTCTCAGGCGGAAGGTATGCTTATGATTCTAACCTTTTTAGTCGTTTTCACCTCCTGGTTAAAAAATATTTTTAAAACATCAAACATTTTTTAAAAAAGGTAGAAGTTCCACTATTTCAAATGTGTCTTAATGTTTAACATATAACGAAGTGTATCTCGTGATATTGTAATATACATAATTTTGCAAATTCTTCTTTAATAATTATATTTTGATAATTTGGTTCCTGGTGAAACTCACTTAAATTAACAAAAGGGTACAACTGTTTGTAAAATTTCTCGATTACAACGAAATGTGACTGTCTGTCGTAGATGCATCATACTATCGCAGAAAAGGGCGATTATGTTGTAGACTAAGGGATACAAACGTTCATACTTAGTTGACCTATAATAAAGGAATAAGTGTAAAATACAAATGAAAAAAAAAAGATTATTTCACCCAGGGTTGTGTACGCTGCAGCAAGAGATAACAACCTCCCGGAAGTGTTATCATTCATACACGTGAAGCAGTTAACTCCCTTGACATCCATGCTTTTTACAGTGAGTAGAGTTACCTCCCTTGACATCCATGCTTTTTACAGTGAGTAGAGTTACCTCCCTTGATATCCATGCTTTTTACAGTGAGTAGAGTTACCTCCCTTTACATCCATGCTTTTTACAGTGAGTAGAGTTACCTCCCTTGATATCCATGCTTTTTACAGTGAGTAGAGTTACCTCCCTTGACATCCATGCTTTTTACAGTGAGCAGAGTTACTTCCCTTGACGTCCATGCTTTTTACTGTGAGTAGAGTTACCTCCCTTGACATCCATGATTTTAACAGTGACAAGAGTTACTTCCCTTGAAATCGATGCCCCTAAGTAACGTCCCTTGACATCCATGCTTTTTACAGTTAGTAGAGTTACTTCCCTTGAAACCCATACTCTTACGAGTGCAGAATTACTTCCCTTGACTTCTATGCTTGATTTAAGATGATTTAATTACCCTTCATTTTCATAACAACATATCGTGTGTTGACAGAAAGTAAATGATGGACCATTATTAGTCTTAGGAAAGCTGTTATCAGTTTACATTATATAACGATATACTGCCTGAGGAACATACAGTTAATTCACTGTAGCAACTTGATACATAGCAATAGGACATACTACCATTTACAACCAAACCTGCACACGACTCACACACATCGTTCCTCCTGTTCTTCTAACATTTGCAGATATTTATAGCTATATTGATGACGATCCCGGGAGATATCGGGGGACTGATCGACTTCTTCAGCTTCACAGCCTGGATGTTCTACGGGATGACTTTTCTCTCTCTCATCGTACTCAGGTTCAGGATGAAAGATGCAGAGAGACCATATAAGGTAATTGATTACTTTTCTCTCTCTCCGTGTCCTCAGGTTCAGGATGAAAGATGCAGAGAGACCGTATAAGGTATGTCCATGAGCATTAGAAAAATGATATTCCCAGTTTTCAATTTGTTTCAACAAGTAAGTTTCTTGAAAGTCGTCGCACGCAGTAGTCGATATTATTTGTATGTGTCAATCCCACAATATCTGTTGAAACCGTCAAATGTCGAATAAAGAATTCTAAACTTCAAATAGAAAATATAATTGACATAAGTGGGCCTTAAGTATGCGCTTTAGAATATGAAAATGACAAATGCCGATTTGACAAAAGAAAGCCTCCTGCCTAAGGGACCAGCTTAAAGTAAGATTTACATGGCCTAATATCAATAGGAAAGTCCACGAGAGATCATTATCTGTCTAATATACCGACAACCTAACTAAAGTCCAAAAGAAACGCTACCGCGTGATAGCATCGACATAAAATAAAAACAAACCCATATAGAAATATCATTTTGGTGTAACTTTAAAGGGTGTCCTTTTCACACAATGTGTATAAAGTTTCATTTTAATTAAGTCAGAATAACCGTAAGGACAAAGCTGTAAAGATGGGTGGGGTCCAATATTTGAAAAATCATTTAAACACTGATCGCAAAAGCGAGGAAAAATGTCACAATACTTGTTACAAAGTGACACCATGTACACCATAAGAGTCTTTACATGCAAAATCACGTCTACGGCCTGACGTCGTCAAACGTCTGATGACGTCTGCGGTGATCCGTTGCCATTCGTTGAGGGGTAATTGTTTAACATCCTGGATGTTGGATTGACGCACAAGGCGACTTCTGACATTCGGATTGAGATAATCCAATAAATGTTCGATTTGGGTTCATATCGGGTCGTGCACAGTCGCGACTCTGCCATCGGCTAACTCGCCTGGCCATCAGTCCGTTTGTCAGGTATCAGGAACCATTCGCGGTAGGATGGAATGGCCGGATACCGTGTTGTCGCAGTATTCGGTACATGGTCTATCGACTGAATCTGTTTCCCAGTGCTGTAACCACTGTTGACGCTGCTGTGATGGCGCAGTTCCTAAAGTGTTGTAACCGGATGTAGTGATCTTCACTGGAAGAGGTCAAGGGTGGTCTGCCGATTTTGGGCTTGTCTGATGTCTAACCAGTTTGACGTAATCGATACATTAATCTGCGGCCTGTCATGCGCGGACAACCAAATGACCTGGCGACGTCGGCGTGTGAGGCCCCTTGTAGGTCATTTCCAAGGGCTCTCTCTCTCTTTCATTGACTGTCAAACATGGCATTCTTTGGTGTTCTTTTTGTTGCTTTGACAATAACGTGTTGGTCGAGCCGTTTTATACAATTTACCTGCCCATGCAAGACTTGCTACAGTCAATAATTCCTTTCTCACAAAATTCCCGATTTAACCGGAAGTGATGGCATGTTCGTGGTATTTTCGATCAAATACATTGAATTTGGTATACCTGATATAAAAAATCATGTTTCCAAACGAAATGATAACAGTAAAAATGATAAGTAAAAAAATTATTTGGAGAAATGTGTGTAGCGTTTCTTTTGGACACTAGTTTAATAATGTTTTGCTCTGCGCACCTATAGTTGCACAAAATCTCGCTTACATCGTCATTTTTTCTCTTCTTGCAGGTTCCAATCCCGATCCCAATCATCATGTTCCTGGTATCCCTGTACCTCGTTATAGCGCCAATAGTGGAAGACCCGCAGATCGAGTTCCTGTACGCTTTCCTCTTCGTTATAGGGGGGCTCGTCTTCTACTTCCCTCTCGTGCACTTCAACCTCAAAGTGCCCGGATTTGGTGAGTCGGACATTTCTTTAAATACTTATAATTGAACTTTGATAGTGCCAATTGCAGAATCTTCTAGTTATTCAAGGATAGTTGACTCGGGAAATCTCAAAACATGTTGAATGAAGATGCTGTTTCCTTGATTTACTCAAAGCTTTAAAGCAATAGAAGATAACTTAATACGGGCACAGAACTGAGGCTTCTGTGTGCAAAGGACATACAAGGGTTTTCAATATTTTTTTTTATTTTTTATTTTTATTTTTATTACCCAATAACATATACATAAAGATACATACAATCAGCTGATTCTGTTAGTCCTCATAGGGCTGATATAGTTATTCGTAATTACATAATCAGATACTGTTACAGACATGAAGTTTGAAATCTAATACTAGTACTATAAACAGAGTAAGAATATAATTATACATGGTTAATATTCATTGATTCTGTAGTTTAACCTCAATATTTGATTCATTTATCATCAATATTTGAGAAGAGTGTATGGAAGGAAGACCAGAAAGAATAAAAAAAATTTGGATTTGCATTTGAAAATGCTATGTATTTTGTGGCTCTGTAGTAGTTCAGTATTTCCTATTGAAAAACTTTGAAAGTGGGCTTTATCTTTTTTACACTAAATTTATATAAAGTATGTTTCACTATTAAAAGGACAGCATTTAATGGATTTTTATTTTTGCCCTTGAAACCCAAAATGACATTTTCATATGAAAGATCAATATTTCCTTCAGACAACTTCTCAAATCAACTGGATAATTCCTTCCATATATTCTCAATATAAGAACATTCATATAATAGATGGATAGTTGTTTCGGGAGTGGACTCGCAGAAAGTGCACAGTGGAGAATCAATGTATCAAATTAAATGAAGCTTATATTTGGTCATCAAAATATTGTGGATAATTTTATAATGAAACCATCTAAACTGTACACTTTCTGTGCACCTATTTGCCATTAAATAAATATTTGACCATTCTTCTTTGTCATATTTTCTTTTCAAAATAACTTCCCATTTATCTTGACTAGAAGGTCTGGGTTTTCAATATTGAAAACAAGAATAATTATTTTCTGAAAGGTTCAGCTTTAAGATCATGACATCATATTTAATTAGCCAAACACAAACCAACATAATTAATTTCTAATATTTTTTTCAATTTAACAATACAGAACGTATAAATGTCCTGCACATTTGTCCTAGATACCCTGACGATGTGGATCCAGTTGTTACTGGAGGTGTCGCCATCACATCTAGAGCGGAACTCCTAGTCACAGAGCTACCTGTGGATGTAGAAACTTTGTCCACTTGCTACCTGAGTACCATTTTGAACATCAACAAAGAAGTTACATCGCCGAAGTTACATCGCCGAAGTTACATCGCCGAGGAGACGGAATCAAAGACATTTTTCATTTTTTCATTCTCACCTCCTTTGAATATGCCCAGTGTAAGCTTTATGTGTCGAGTGTAAGCTTTCATTGCTGAAGACCTTTAAAAAATATGAAATATGAATCTTTGGTGCTAGCAATGACACATGACACTAATTATGATCAGAGACTCATTGTTATTTATAATGAAAAAGCAATACGGCACGAAAGTCTAAAATTCTTTGTACATATTTAAACAATTTCACTTCCAAAAAAGTGGTGGGATGTTAATGTATGTAATGTTTTATTTTGTGTTGTTTTGCTTACAATACAGGATAATGTGGTGAAAATGAAGCACATCGAAGTTACTGTTAAAATCGAATGCATACTCCACACGGGATAAAAACAACTTTTATTGGTTTTGCAGATTTTGTGAGTGAGTTAAGAAACAAGAATAACCATTTTACCCTATGGAGATGTTTGCCTTGTCCAATAAAATTATAAAGGCTGTATAGCTGAATGACAATGAGCACGTTGGGAATATCCTTGTTTGAGAATAATGAATAACAAAGGAGCAAGCCAATTGAAGCATGTGTGATGTATGCTAAAATTATTAGGATGAAATAACTGTCGTGTCATTGTTACGGATACGATACAATTTTTTTAGGGGGGGGGGGGGGGGGGGGGGGGGGGGGGGGGGGGGGAAAGAGAGGGATCTTGATTCTCTCGCAAAAACCTCTTTAAGTTATAAAATTATTTTTCTGCATGAAAGTGTTTCCCCTATTCCAATCATCTTTTCAATGATTTCTCGATTTTTGTAGTTTTATACTTTTCATTCTATAAAGAAGACATTTTATACATACTTGTTTGTTTGTTGTTTTTATACATTTCAAACCACAAATCATCGAATTGAACGAATCTAGTACACTAATATACTAAGCATGTATTTCCTAAATGAGTATTTAAATATTAAATGTTATATTATTGAAATTATTACACGCCCGTGTAATATTTATACGGCAATATTAAACTAGTGTAATATCACAATGCAAGTATGACGTCACAGAAGTGAGCTGTTGTGATGTCACAATGTAAGCGCTTCGTCACAATGGGTGCCGAGTCGCGGAACTGTTAGTTTCAGCACATTTTCGGCAAGTTTGCGTGATTTTTAGGGCAAGTAATAAACAGAATACTAAACTTCCTTCCATTTAATACTACTTTTATTAAACTCGTGAACAATTTGGTATCAAACTCGCTTTCGCTCGTTTTATACAAAATCATTAACTCATTTAATAAACAATTTATTAAATGGAAGGTGGTTTAGTATCCTCAATATAAATAAAATTAGTTGATTTAAAAAGAGAACATATAAAGAATATATTGTGGTGCAAACATAATGGAGCAAACGAGGGGCAATAATGCCAAGAAGAAAACCAAGGCCTACCATTTTGAAGCTCTTTTGACGTTTCGTTTGTTTTGTAAGCCATTAGTGGACGCCTCCTCTGCAAAGAATATTTATTGACTTACAACTGTCTTGAGCTAAAGAGCTTTGAACACCTAGCACCAAACTGTGATGTATTGTGTTGGATAGCAAAAGAAATGAGAATCAAGAGGATATAAAAATATGATATATTTTAACACAACAAATATTGAAACAAAATTATTATAGTCATAGTTCGTCATCATCTCACAATGATAACTGTCGGTACATGGAATGAATGATAATGTTCATTCGAACGACATCCGACACGTACGATTCAAACGTCTCTGCACTGCATCCCACACGTGTTCAATTGGGTTTAAATCTTTACAGATATTACCGCGGTCCGGCCAGATATAACATAGTGTTGAAATTTTGTTGTTGCAATGAGGCTTTAGTATTTTAGAGGTGGGATATTTTAAAAAGATTTTATCAATTTGACACCTTGAAAAAGAATAGTAAAAGCTTACCTCTGTCACTGGCGTATGAAAATACACGATTCATTCTTGTGGTAGACAATATCTTCACCGACATTAGTAGCCTTACATTACGGGTGCATCAGTGTAAAACTGACTTCAACCATGGTGCGTTTGTGCACTGTAAACTAACAGATCTCTACCAGTCTAGATTTGAGTGACATGAATTGTTTCACCGATGCACGTGAAGTCACTGATCCGCGAAGGATGTAGAGGTGAATGTCTTCTACATGTAGATCGTAGTAAATATACATGTGGTCTACATTCTGAGTTGATGTAAGAAATTCTATGCCAGTGATCTCGTGTCGAGGTAAGGTTACACTGTGTGCATTAATGCTTATGAGACGATATACGTCTGACTAGAGGGCAAATCCCATTAAACCAACACAAAGCTTGGGCTCTGTTTGCACGGCGTCGGAACTATAAGGTGTCCATAGGTGTCCTCCGTCCAACAGTTGTCTCTCAGGATACTTCGTGTCAGGATACTTCTTAACTGGATACTTTCTTACAGGATACTTTACAACGCTACCAGGACACATGGACAATATGAGTAATGGTAAGAGGTAGAACTTGTTAATGTTTATGTTTTCATATATAGCAAAATATCTGACTGCATAAGCCTTGAAGGTTTAAATGTGGCATAAAGATTTCAAAAGGTGATTTAGGAGGTTATATCATCAGAGCTAGCATTGTATATAAATACATGTTAAATGAATAAAAGATGAATTTTGGTGCTTTCCTTGGGTGCTTTGGAGGATTTTTCAAGAATTATCAAAGGAATGACATATTAGGTGAATAAAATGTTGAATGTTTGACAGTGATATACAAGCAATGTAAAAGCTTACGTTTCACACATTATGGTTATGCTGTGTGACATGGCTTTTGAAATAAAATAAATATGTAAATACAAATGCTGTTACCGCTTACGCTGAGAAATATATGCCTTCGTGCAGCTAACAGCGAATGACTTTAACTTAATAAATGTTCCATTGACATTTGTTAACAGACAACATTCAAAATATCTGTGTATCTTTGTCTAAGCGCTGTGGAGAAGTCAAGCGGTATTCATAATTCGTCAAGATTCCCCAAAAAGCGTGAAAACTGTTTTAAAAACTGCACAAACTTAAACATAAGTTTTCATCCCGACGTACGCCATGTTTACTGTAATTCATTTTCCAAATTTATAATCTCAGCATCAAACGTGTTACGTTGCTTATGTTTGGTGGTTTACACTAAACTGTACAATAGGAGATTATAAGAAAAAAAAGTCCTTGGAAAAAAAGTACCGGTAAAAAAGTCCTCCGGAAAAAAAGTCCTATTACTATAAAAACAGGTTAAATAGACATTAACATCAAATATATTGTTAAGAAAACATGAATTGTTTGTACTTGAGGTATCAAGAAGGATGTTGTGATATGTAAATATGGATTAATTAACTTAGTTATCATACATCCGGGATGCGTATGGACAAGCATGCAAACCTCATATTTCACATCCATATGATAATACAGGGAAGATTTTTACATCAAATATACGTTGTAAAACTGACAGTGGCATTTTGTGATAACCAGATATTTGTGATCTTTAAATATTTAAAACTTTAACAGTTTGCAATGATAAAAATGGTTTCTCTAATTAAATGTCAAGTAAGTTTTGATTTTAAAAATCCAAAGTTATATTTAGCCAAATTTCAGTGGTCTCACATTTTTTTCTCATATTTTCAATTATTTTTTATTCTAATGATTTTAACGTCAATTAAATAGTTAATAAAACGGCATTGTTATATCTAGAGTGGTCAATACATCAAATATTTCACAATATTCAAAGAGCTCCCAATTTAATTTTACAAAATGGGCGGTGCTTAATTAAGTTCTTTGTGTACAGTATAGATGCATCCATGAAAGTCAATATTGCATTGTTGTATCTGAATAAAGTGAATTACAACAAAAGTTTATTATTTTGTCATACTTTGTTACCTAAAATCTAAAATAGGACTTTTTTCCGGAGGACTTTTTTTCCTGGTTGAATTAAGGACTTTTTTCCGGTACTTTTTTCCGAGGACTTTTTTTCCGGACACCCAATAGAAGACATGGCGTAACACCTTTCCTCACACCCCAATCCACACACATTACCATGAGAATGCTTTCATACAATGAATCAATTCAAATGCATTATAAACATGATAAACATTGAACCCATGAAGGGCTGTTACATGGTAAACAGGTTTTCAGGGCAGTTTAGATTACGACATTTAAGACATGTAAATGTTGAAACATGGCCTATTGTATCAGCCCCTACTTCTTTACTGAGTATCAATTTCGCCGACGTGTATTCATAGTAAACTTTAACAGGGGAACTGTCCCTTATATAGTACATTGTGTGTTTGAAATTAAGAGATATGTAATACGCGTGATAGCGCGTAAACTTGAAAGGGACAATCCTAAAATGTTCAAGCATTTAACAGCGTATATTCCGAGAAATGAAGAATAGAGTCACCAGTTCTTCAGATATTAGCGAAAGAAAATAGGACATTACACTTTTCACTGAGTCTAAACTTTTTTTTTGAAGTTTCTCAATGAGATAGGTTGTCATGTATTTAGTTGAGATTCATCCAAGAAGCATTTTTCTATGTTCCTAACAGTAGATATGGAATGGGATTACATGGTTACAGATAAGGGGCGTACACACGTAATGTATACGCCTAAAAATCAATCGAACAAAATCAATCAAGTACGACCAAAAATAAAATTATATGCGTATCATGTACACACATAAGTACATGTGTACGCCTACTTCTTTATTTCGGTGCGCATCATGTTCATTGACTTTCATTAGAGGGATATACATACTTTGATACATCGCAAGTGGAAACGCATCATGCTTTAAGCAGAGACACAGGTGCGTTGCTATGCAACGAGGCACACCTTTATTTTATCGATTGGCCTACGTTTCCTATGATTTAAATATCAAGCATTATATCTCTTTTTTTAACTCGATATAAATGGGTACAATGTGAAGTTATTGAGTGTCAAGGCTTATGTCAATTGCATAATAAATTCTCAACAATTGTTTTGTTATAAGAGTAATGCCGGTATAGCATTAAACATTACGGATCGTACCCTATTGTGGCAAAATTATTTTAGTGTCACATGCTGCTCAATATGTGTGAAATCCGTAAATAAATTTTTTTCTAATACTTATTTTAGTTTCACACTGTTTAGTTACTTGAAATCTACAATGTTATCCAATATTTGAACATTTAACATGTCTGAATTGAAATCGATTGTCTTCATAAAGTATTGCCAGTTTGGCTTTTCTTTCCTTTATGAATAGTGATAGATATATGTTTATTAGAGTCTCACCTCACAAAGTATATACATACAATAAAGTTTCTTAAAAAGTCATAAAATGAGCGAGCCACCCTATCAGGGTTACGAGAGACTATAAAGCATTAAAATATACTTGTTATATGATGTACAAAAATACAATGCAGTAAAACCAATAGAGATAAATATATAAACTCATGTCCAAAAGAAACGATACCAATGTTTCAAATATGATTGCAGAAAAACTAAACAATACAGAAAGTTAAAATCTGTATATTTTATTTTAGAAATAATTTCTGTAAACGTGTTTATAAATTCCTAACAATCAAGCAGTAACAATGTACAGGACAGGTGTGTAAAGACATGTGGGTCCATAATTGAAATTTCATAACAGCACAAATAATGAAACCGGTCGGTAGAAGTTCCCAAAACACATCCAAAAGTCACATTAGTATCGTGTATGCCTTCTTTTTGCCACCATGCATGCGAAGACACGTCTCCGGACTGATGACGTCAAACCTCTGATGACGTAGGGGGTTGTTTCGTTAATTCTTCTCATAAATGACAACGATAAATGTTGAGCGTGACTTCTTTAATATGGCGTGTCGTCTGCATATACACAGATACTTCCCCTGGCGGGAGCGTCCATTATTACGTTATGATGGGGAGCATTAATTTATTACCAATAACGTCACATCTTTCCCCTTAAAGATATGCTCTTTACAGAAACACTTCTTAAAGTGAAACATAATAGTGAAACTCTGTCAAATTTAAAGTCTCTGAAATAAGCACTGTTAAACACAACTTTAGCGCTTTAAATAAACGGAATATTGGCACTCAGCCCTGAGAGAAACTTAGGAACATGAGACTTAATGTCAAAGATTTAAAACTGTACAAAGTCTTTGAATTTTGATGGAACTCGGACTTGTCTCCCACTTGAGGTTCTGGCAGCACTCTGTCCTCTCACGTCAACAGCTGGTCCCTCTTCTGCCCTTGGTAGCGTGGTGGCCAAGGTACGTCTTGGTTCTCCCTTGGCTGGAGCCACTTGGTTGGTCTGGAACCTCGGCTTCAGGGTGACTTGGGTAGGAGTTAACAGGTGGAGTATCGTCTACAGCTGGTTCAGGTGACGCTTCTCTAGACTGCCTCAAGTGTTTTCTGTTCCTCCTCAAGACCCTTCCATCAGGAGTTTTAACATTGTAAGACCTTTCAGCAACTTTCTCATTCACCACTGCCTTTTGCCAGATTTGGTTTCTATTATAAGGTTTGATTCTGACAACATCACCTTCTTTCAGCAACGGCAGAGGATGAGCTGATCTATTGTAATACCTGACCTGTCTTTTCTTTCTTGGGGTCAGTTTTTCATTTATGTCTTTAGTTGTAGTAGGTCTCAGTAAACTCTCAGCTGTTGGTAGACGAGTTTTAGTTCGCCTGTTGAAGATTCTTTGTACTGGTGAAGTACCTATACCTTCTGTCGGTATATTTCTCTAGTCCAACAATGCAAGATATGGGTCTGATTGAGCAAGCTTTGACTTTTTCATCAGTCTCTTGACAGTTTTCACTGCATTCTCAACCTTCCCGTTTGATTGAGGGTATCTTGGAGAGAAGGTCTGGTGATCAAACCCGTAACTGGAAGCAAACCTACTGAATGAATCAGAGTTAAATGGGGGTCCATTGTCAGTAATGATCTGTCCTGGAATACCATGTCTTGCACAGTGAGCCTTTAGTTTCTCAACCACCTCTGTCGCAGTTTTGCAACTCAGACGGTCTACCTCAAAATAATCAGAAAAATAGTCAACTGTAACGAGATAGTCATGCTCGTTAAACTCAAAAAGATCGGTTGCAATCTTATCCCATGCTCGGAGAGGTATCTCATGGCTCTGAAGTGGTTCTCTCCCTTGATCTTGCTGAACACTGTTGCAAATTTCACATTTTCTGATATGATCTGTTAAATCTTTTGTCATGTTTGGCCAATACACGAGTTCACGTGCTCTTCGCAAGCATCCCTGAATTCCAATATGGCTGGAGTGTATCCTTTCAGTGATTTCAGCTCTCAAGTTTTTGGGAATTACAACTCTCTCCCCTTTAAAGACCAAATCATTCTGAAGTGATAGTTCTTCACGAATAGTGAAATAGTCTCTGGCGACAGATGGTACATCACTTTTGTCCTCAGGCCAGCCATAGGTGATGATGCTCCTCAAAGTCTTCATTTCATTATCCAATTGACATTCCATTTGAATCATGGCAAAGGTTTTGTCAGAAACAGAAACATACTGTTTCATGTCAATGGATTCAGTCTCAATTTCTGTTGGAGACCTCGCATCCATCTCAAATATGTCATCAAGTTCAACACTTCCTTGGGTGCTTGTGGAGGGCAACAATGCTCGACTCAGTGTGTCGGCAAGGTACATTTGAGAGCCTTTCTTGTAAACAACGAGCAGGTCGAACTTTTGAAGTCTGAGTATCATTCTCTGTAGACGTTTGGGAGCGCTGTGCAAGCTCTTGTTCATGATTGACTCCAATGGCTTGTGGTCTGTTTCAACTTTTACCTTTCTGCCATAAGTGTAATGTTCAAACCTTTCAACTCCATATACAATCGCCAGCATTTCTTTTTCAATCTGGGCGTAATTTCTTTCCGAACTGGTCAGAGCCCTTGACGCATAAGCAATCGGTTGCTCTTCTTGCAATAAGCACACACCCAATCCATTCTAGATCTGTGAGGCGTCACACTGTATGACTGTCTCAGCTTCATCATCAAAGTATTTTAGTACTGGAGGTTCAGCCAAAATTTTCTTGATCTTTTCAAGTGACTTTCCATGAACATTTTCATCCCATCGGAATTCAACATTGTCTTGTATCAAGGATCTCATAGGTGCGGTTACTTCGGACAGTTTTGGTGCAAACTTTTGGACATAATTTACCATTCCGAGGAGTCTCTGCACCCCATGTTTGTCAGTAGGAGGAGGCATCTTCTCAATTGCTTGGACTTTCAGTGGATCAACTTTCAATCCTTCTCTTGTGAGAATGTGTCCCAGGTAAGGGACTTCAGGTAGTTTCAGCTTTAGTTTTGATTTGTTCAGTTTGATTCCCTTTTCTCTACAACGATCAAGGAATGCAACAAGTTTCTTGTTATGGTCTTTCTCTGCCTCGGCGTCTGTCAGTCCGACTCCAAATATCAGCACATCATCATGGATAGCTTTTACACCCTCAAGTCCTTCAACAGCATTATCCATTCTTCTCTGGAATTCTTCAGGAGCAGGGGATATTCCAAAAGGCATGCGCAGCCATCTATATCTACCCAAAGGCGATTCAAATGTTTTGAGCAGACTGCTTTCCTCGTCTAGAGAGATATGCCAGAAACCATTCTTTGCATCAGCGAGAGTGAAGTATCTGGCATGTGAAAGTTCTGGCAAGATATCCTCCATGGTGGGTGTCGGATAATGATTTCTTTTCAAGGCCTTATTCAGTGGTTTCGGGTCAATACACAGACTGATTTTTCCATTAGGCTTTGCAACCACAACCATGGTATATCCAGTCTGTTGGTTCAGTCACAGGTACTATCATTTCCATTTTCTCAAGTCTCTCCAGTTCCTCTTTAAGTTTTGGCTTCATGGCAACAGGAACTTTTCTGCAAGGAAGCTGGATTGGGGTTACTGATTCGTCAAGTTCCAGGTGAAGTTCCCCTTCTAATTTGCCCTCACCCTCAAACAAATCTTTGTATTGTGTGGCGATGTCTGTCATATCGATCCTGATAGGTTTTGATTCTGTGATGCTTGTTCCTGGACTTTGGCTGATAGACATGATGTTCTCCTGATTCAAAGTTATCAGCTGCATGTGTTGAACGACTCTTGATCCAAGAAGTGGTCGTCTGTCACCCTTTACAATTAACATTTCAACACTATACTTTTTTCCATTCTTTGGGTTAGTGATCTTTACACGTCTCTTGCCTATGGGCTTAGTCTCTGTGTCATTGTACATCACCAGTGTTGTGTTTGCTTCTTGCAACATTTTCAGCTTTGGATCCCTGAAGTGTATATTGCCTCTGGTAGGAGATTAACTGTTGCCCCACAGTCTAGTTGAAACATAACGTCTTCACCATTAACTTTCATCAAGGCAAACAACTTTCTCTTATATTTCTCCTGTTCTACACTTGCTATTTGTTCTCTGCTATCCATTGCCAGAATATATTCCTCTTCTTCATCAGAGTTATCACTCTCTCCATAGTACTCAACAGCATGAACTTTATCCCTGGAATATTTCTTCTTTGTAACACCTGACCTCAAACACTTCCTTTCAAAGTGGTTCTTTCCTTTGCAATTCCTGCAAGTATGGCCAAAAGCTGGGCACTTATTCCGTCCAAATATATGTTTCTGTCCACAGAACCTGCATTCCCAGAAATTTCTATCTTGATAGCTGTCTCCTTTGTCCCTACTTGGTCCATTTCTGTCATAGACTGTCCCATATTGTTTTGATGACTGACCCTTTCTGTTCCTAATAGCTTTTACTTCCTCTGATTCTGTTGAACTAATAGACTTTAGCTGTTGTGTCGCCGTTTCATGTGCTCTACAGATTGCGATACATGTTTGGAGAGTGAGCTTTGATTCTTGTAGAAGTCTCTTTCGAGTGTTTTGATCCCTAATTCCCATAACTATCCTGTCACGGATCAAGCTGTCTTCTTTATCCCCATAGTTGCAAGTTCTAGCCAGTGTACGAAGTACTGTGGTGTATGTGTCAATATTCTCTGAAGATTCCTGATCTCTTTTATTGAAACAATACCGCTCAAACGTTTCATTTGTTTCTCCAATGCAAAATGTTTCTAGTTTTTTCAGAACTTGTTCATCATCATCTCTTTCCTCATCATGTGTAAACAAAAACCCTTCTATGACATCTAGAACATCTGACCCGATGCATGTTTTCAAAGTAGCACACTTAAATTCTTTAGATTCACTTGAAAGTCTAGCTGCTATGAGGTAATTGTCCCAGCTTCTTTTGAATTTCTTAAAATTGGTAGCTAAGTTTCCTTTTAAATCTAACTTCTGGGGTAATGGAATGTTTAAAGGCATATGTAGAATTTGTGGAGGCACTACTTGTTGGAAGACAGGAATTTGTGGTGGAATTTCGAACTGTTCATCTTCATTGTCAGACATATTTAGTTTTCAATGTTTTTCAAACACTTACACAGTCAGCTGTCTTTAAAACAGGTTTGACAAGTAGCAGTGATAAACTTGTGCTGATACGGAAGGGTCCCGTATACCACGTGCTCCGATTTAATGTTCAGCTCTAATTAAGTTCCTAACACGTTGTGCATAGATTTGTGCACGCCTGCATTAGCCTACACTAGATTAAGCAATGATATTTGGCTTGTATAAATGTGTAGTGAGCTTTTTTCCGCAATTGTTACCGCTTCTGACACAATGTTTCGTTAATTCTTCTCATCAATGACAACGATGAATGTTGAGCGTGACTTCTTTAATATGGCGTGTCGTCTGCATAAACACAGTTACTTCCCCTGGCGGAAGCGTCCATTATGACGTTATGATGGGGAGCATTAATTTATTACCAATAACGTCACAGGGGTGATGCGCTGCCACTCGTCCAGGAGGCATTGTTCGAGTTCTTGGAGGTTGGCTGGAGGCATGGGACGTTGCCTGATTTGATGACCGAGGTAGTCCCACAGGTGTTCTATGGGATTCAGATCCGGTGAATAGGGTGGCCATGGTAAGACCTGAATGTTGGCATTGTTAAGGAAATCCTGCGTCAATCCTCGCATTGTCGTGTTGGAAGATGATTCATCGAGGTCGTGCAGGATGAATGGCTGCACAACTGGTCTCAAAATTTCATCGCGGTACCGCTGGATATTCAAGTTTCCCCGAATAATGATAAGCCTTGTCTCACGTCGCCGCAAATTCCGGCCCAGACCATTATGCCTCCGCCGCCAAATGCCCGGACTTGATCGAGCAATTATAGGCGCGAATCGTTCACCAAGTCTCCGGTATACTCGTCGTCGACCATCGTTGTTGTAAAGACAAAATCTGCTTTCGTCAGAAAACATGACTCGTTGCCAGTCTTGACGTTGCCAACGACGCACGCGCCTGGCCCAGACCAATCTGTTGACTCGATGTTGAGCACTCAGGTACACTCTGCGGGAGGGCCGACGGGCTCCGATACCATGTTCCCGAAATCTTCGGTAGATGGTCTGTCTGCTAACCCTGTGTCCAAGTCCCGTTGTTGCCGTTGACGTCGCAGTGACGAAGCGGTTGCGAAGGTGGATCACCCGGATGTGGCGATCTTCACCAGGTGTGGTCACTCGTGGTCTTCCGCTTCTTGGCCTGTCTACTGTCCGACCTGTCTGACGCAACCGCCGCATTAATCTGGTAACGGTTATGCGCGCGCAGCCAAGCCTTCTTGCGACAGTTGTGTGCGTTGCTCCCTCCTGGACCATTCCGACCGCTCTTTCTCTCTGGATAGCTGTGAGACGTGGCATTTCTTTTGTGTTTTTTTTTTGTTGCAGTGGTCCAAACATCCCAACGGCTCTTTTATACAGTGAATGTGCACGTGCATTTCGTGCCAAACAACAAAACTTCATTTTCACGATGGTTGCGTTTCAGTCGCGTTTCAACTAAAGTTTCCGTTTTTTGTTGTTGTACATGTTTGATTTGGATCCCGGGAATCGTATCCGCTAGGTTTCATCCATAAAGGAACGCTAAATTTAAATGTTTTTAAAAAAAATAGTTGGTATCGTTTCTTTTGGACATGAGTTTATTATATATATACAAAATTAAAGTGTGCGATTTACAGTGAGACGTAATTTAGATATGCAAGGTTTCGCGTTTGTTGAATGTAACATTTCATGACCTGTAAAATAGACAGCAAACTCTCAAAATTAGATTATAACGGTACCGCCATTTATAAGGGTATAAAGGGATTGTTATAATCTTACTCCTGTATCAACTGAAATACGACTTCATTTGTAAAATGTGATTCTGCTTTTGTAAGTTTATTCACAGAGCAATTTCATCAACTAAAATAAACTAAATCACATCGAATATTAAACAGTAAATTAGTTACATTGAATAGAGTATTGAGTGCATATATGTATATTTCAACAAAATCTTGTTCATACTAATTTGGATGGATAGTTAAATCTGAAATAATACTCGCGATGGTCAAAATAAACAATTTTTAAGACAAATATTAGCTTTATGTTTAAATTATAAATTGCAACAATTCATTTACACAATGTCAGTACACCTTCAAACTCTTGAGTACACCTCCAATTTAAATTCAAGGTGTGTGTACAACTTCTCTCGAAAAGTTATCTGGAGCCCTGCGGATTAAAATGTAGTTACAAACGCTGAGTTTCATTCAAATCAGAAGTGAAGAAAAGATGAAAGACATTAAAGAGAAATCAAAACCGTATGATTTATACAGTTTTAAAAGAAATGCTGCATGTGCAGTATACCGTGTACACAAACACACTTGTATAATGAAAAGCACAGGAACTTAAACATAACATACAACATGCATACTACTGTATTAGACAAGAAACAGAAATAAAATCTCGTAAAAAACAATCCACATGAACTGCAAGGCAATAGAAAGTGCACACTTCAGTTGAATTCATCATATGTAAGATTTTCAATTACATACATTTCGAGTTTTTAATGTCGTATTCTCAAACTGATAAAAACAAGAGTTCAATCATTGTTCAAAGAATACTGTGAAGCGATTTAAATTAATTTCTAATAAATAATTCAAAAAACACAATGCTCATGAACAAAGAACACATATTTTAAGTGAAAATCAATAAACGTACGCATGCCTATGTTGTCGCATATTGACAACATTTTGAACATGGTAGGGGTTATAATAGTGTAAATCCTACTCCTTACCCCTATCTGTATTAACTACTGTCATAGATAACAAGAAGACATAGTTATGACCCCCCCCCCCCCCCCCCCCCCCCCCCCCCGTCAAATTATTTTTCAATCAAGCTCCCAACATTTTCCTACATGGATCATAACTCTGTAATATATAGTTTCATAAATCTCATTTTCGTATTCCATCAGGGTATTGATACCCTCAAGATACACACCAAATTTGGTTATCCTGTCTTATATTGTTTCTGAGAAAAGCCGCCACTTTAACGACACCCTCGAGTCCAAAAACTTGCAGCAAGGGCAAGAAGTCCGTAAATAGCAATTGCGCGGTTCTGATTTTTAGACTAATTAAGGGTATTGATACCCTGAAGACACAGCAAATCTAGTTTTAATAGTTTCCGAGAAAGAATATCCCCTTTCAAGACAACATCGGACAGAGTCCAAAAACAAGGAACAAGGGCAATAACTCCGTAAAAATGATTGCGCGGTTCTGATTTTCGAACTCCATCAAGGTATTGATACCCTGAACACACACACACACCAGATTTGGTTATCCTTAGATAGTTTCTGAGAAAAGCTGCCCCCTTAATAATAACAATAACACTTTTATTGTCCTCAGTACATACACACATTCGAAATTTTTCTTGTGCCGAAGCACCCGGCAGCCACAGTGCAGCGCCAGTTAAATCGTTGTTCTGCCTTTACAATGCTGAGTGTCAAGCAAGACAGCAACAACTCCCAACTTTTAACGTCTTTTGGTATGACGCGACCGGGAATCGAACCCCGGTCTTCCGGGTGACGAACGGACACTCTACCACTGAGCTACGCCCCCGGTAGTAAACTCGGACGGGAGGACGCACGGATATTCAGCATTAAAACCATATATATACAATACAGTATATCGGTAAGAAATAGAAGAAAATGTATATTTTATTAACGTGTCATCTTTTTTTTTTACAAAAATATCATTTTCTCCAATGGGGACATATATTGGAAAAGAGCATGAGCTCTGTATATTTCTTTCCAGAGATTGTATTAAGATTTGAATGATCTTCTCAATTAACAAAATGTCATTCGTCCTCGACATCATTGCTATTGCAAACTTATGAACCCTTTCATGAGGAAGACTTTAGTCGAGAATATCTGCCCACTATTGCCTCTGACTGTAAACATAACACAACGGAGTTTCCATCGTACACCACTGCAAACATCTTCACAATCAAAACGTGTCTTATCAGTCAACAAATAGCAAAAACATCTTCAGTCCAAATTGTATTCACTTTAGTTCAGTACGTCTAATAACATCCAGAGTAACTAAGGTAGGATCTCTTGGAGGTTCCATTTCTGAATATATCAAAACAACGTTATATTTATAAATAGACTTCACATGCGTCAGTCTATGGTGAAAATATATATATATAATCTTAATCCTATTGCAGAAAAAAGTCAAAATGGTGAAGTGGAAAGACTCAGGAAGCGGCCATCCAAAATGGCCGACGAGACCGGAAGTGAAAAGTCTGATTCAAAAATCGAGATCGAGGCGTTTCAGATGAAGAGAAATGTGGGGCTTATCAGTGGAATATCTGTCATCGTCGGAACAATTATTGGTGAGATATGTTATATTCCTTTCCCATATGACGATTCTATCTATTTGCAAGTAGTAAAAATGGGGAAACAGGGCAATTTCAACCTCGATGCATATGTTGACAAACTCTTAAAAAATGTTACTTATACAATGTTTACATTGAATCCCTTTACACAACAAACAATAGATGCATAAATGTGACACTCAAGAAACACTTCTGGCATTCCCCAACAGAGGCTTGGGTCCAAATAAGAAAATTCAGATTTTTCGTACTGTAATAATGATTTGTATGGCCACATTTTAGGTAAACTTCCGGTAAAAGAGGAAAATATTGAATAACGCCATATGTTAAAGTTTTTTTCACAAAAGTATTCAGAAACCACACGTCAATCATATATCATAATCAAGAAATATGATATCTGCATTTATGACCATGGTGTTGCACAAAGAACGACAAAATCTGCCCCGGTAATACAAATGAAACGTTAATACTTGAGTATATGGCGGAGATTTTAATTTCAACTTCTATGAAAAAAATGCAATGGATGATAAAATCTAAACTTTTGGTACAATGATAATTTTCGAGCTTAAGGGAACACAATAATGCATGATAGTTGCATCAAGTTCGAAAGTGTTGAAACAAAACTATTGTTTAGGTCCATGGTTGTTTGGCACCAAGACAGGAAGATGCACTGTCTTGAATAGAAGGCACTATTCGATTTTGATTCGGCTTGACAGCTGTTTAATTACATATAACTGTCAAATACAGTACATCACACACAGGATCAGGGATTTGGAACGCGGATCAACACACATGGTTCAATGGAAAAAACGGCATGGCATAACACTTAAAAAATGGACTAGAAAATGGACATTAAACGGAAAATGAATAATAAAACGAAATTAGATTTAGAATAATATCTGAAACTTTAGAATTATCCTTGACACTTCAGGACATTCACCCCCTCAAATATGTCTAAATTTAACAAATGTGATAAACTGAATAGTCTGACAGAGTTGTTATATTACCCTTATAAGTGATAAACTGAATAGTCTGACAGAGATTCTTATATTACCCTTATAAGTGATAAACTGAATAGTCTGACAGAGTTGTTATATTACCCTTATAAGTGACAAACTGAATAGTTTGACAGAGATTCTTATATTACCCTTATAAGTGATAAACTGAATAGTCTGACAGAGTTGTCATATTACCCTTATAAGTGATAAACTGAATAGTTTGACAGAGATTCTTATATTACCCTTATAAGTGATAAACTGAATAGTCTGACAGAGTTGTCATATTACCCGTATAAGTGATAAACTGAATAGTCAAATTGAGATTCTTATATTACGTGTACCCTGGATCCGGTTCCGGCCGAAGTAAGAAAAGGCCGATTAAAAAAGTCAAAAGGGCAGAGTCAAAAAGTCAAAAGGGCAGAAAAGGGCCGAAAATAATAAAATTATAAATTCATTGTATTCAACCTATATTTGATGCTTGAAAACGATACAAGAAGCTGTATCGAAACGTCGTGCACTCAGAATAAAGAAGTGGTTATCCATAAAATATTCGTCCCTTATTTGATAGTTGTAATATGTTTACAGTTGCATACCATAAGTTTGTTCACCTGCTTGTGATCTTAGTGCAAATATCATGTAATTATGGTTTCGTTTTGACGTTCATAAAATAACTCCAGGGCCACTTAAAAGAAGATCATCAATTGTCAATGTGTAAAAATACCATTCCCAAACCATATTAAGGGATCGTCTTGTCACTGGTGCTGAATGTCGATATTTGGCATTGTTAATAGACAGATGGGGGTCATAATTAAGGATTCAGCCTTTCGGCTGAATCCTTATTGTTATTGGCGTGTTTTATTATTTTATTCCACCGATTTTGTGGACAGCATTTAGCCAAAACGGCTGATGCTATAACAGTGACATTTTGTACACTGATAGTCCTCTATGAGAAGAGGATCTGCTAAACTTTTGGGCGAAATCGGTCGATAAATAAAAGGTCCAGTTCGAATCCAAAATCGAAAAATTAACATGGGAAAATTTTTCAAAATGCACCTAGAGACTTGAAATTTTGCACAGAGATAGATAATGACATTCTAAGAAAAAAAGTAAATCATGACAAAGTCGTAGGTCACGTGGTTTGGCCGCCATATTGGATTTTTCAACTTTTCAGATTTTCCGGACCCCATGCACCTTTGAGAATCTTCTCCTCTGAAGATACTTGCTACAGAGAGCTGAAACTTGTTTTTTGTTGTAGCTGAGGCATTGGACATTAAAGTTTGGTTCCATCGAAGACTGTATCTCAAATAGTTTTTTCTCTAGAAGCGTTCAAAGTCGGGTGACTTAGTACAATGTGCAACTTTCAAAGGGCGATAACTCAAAAAGTTGGACTCAGAATTATGCAATTTTTTCAGGAATGTAAGACTAGTATATATACAACAGGAATCTGTCAAGACATCGATCGCGAACAATCATTTTCGTTCAGAATGTTTTATCAAAGTCGACAGAAAAAATGTCGGAAATTGCTAAAAATGCTCCTGAAGCTTAACACGTCAGCAGAACTTGCTGAAATTTTCAGGACTGACTCCTGACATGTTTATCTTTGCCGTGAATAATGCATACTGCATAATGCATATTTTATGTGTAGCAAATCCATCAAAATTTGCTGTGTCTTAGAAAAAAATTATTTTCAAATGCAGATAAATCAAAAACGTGACCAAAGAATTTAAATATTTTTGTATGAGAGGGTGCGCAAGGAAATTCTACACAAAAAAAAGTATCATGACGAAGTTGTAGGTCACGTGGTTTGGCCGCCATATTGGATTTTTTCAGAATTTTCAGACCCCATGCACCTTTGAAGATCTTCTCTTCTGAAGATACTTGCACCAAAGTGCTGTAACTTTTGTTTGTTGTAGCTGAGGCATTGAGCATAAAACTTGCATACCTCAAATAGTTTTTTCTCTATAAGCTTTCAAAGATGGATGACTTAGTACAAGGTGCCATTTTCAAAGGGCGGTAACTCAAAAAGTTGGACTCAGAATCATGCAATTTTTTCAGGAATGTAAGACAAATATATATACAATAGGAATCTATCAAAACATGGATTGCAAACAGTAAATTTAGTTCAGAATTTATGATCAAAATCGATAGGAAAAAGGTCGGGAAAACAAATGCTAAAAAGGCTCCTGAAGCTTAACGTGTTGACGGAACTTGATGAAACTTTCAGGAATGACTCCTGACATGATTATCTTTGTACTGAACAGGCTGTTGATGCGGCTGAATCCTGTTGTCGCCGCTTGCGGCTATATTTAAGGATTCAGCCTTTCAGGCTGAATCCTTATTGTTATTGGCGTGTTTTATTAAGGATTCAGCCTTTCGGCTGAATCCTTATTGTTATTGGCGTGTTTTATTATTTTATTCCACCGATTTTGTGAGCAGCTTTTAGCAAAAACGGCTTATGCTACAACAGTCAAATTTGGTACACTGATAGCCCTTCATGAGAAGACGCTCTAATAAGCTTTTGGGCGAAATCGGTCGATAAATAAAAGGTCCAGTTCGAATCCAAAATCGAAAAATTAACATGGGAAAATTTTTCAAAATGCACCTAGAGACTTGAAATTTTGCACAGAGATAGATAATGACATTCTAAGAAAAAAAGTAAATCATGACAAAGTCGTAGGTCACGTGGTTTGGCCGCCATATTGGATTTTCCAACTTTTTAGAATTTCCGGACCCCATGCACCTTTGAGAATCTTCTCCTCTGAAGATACTTGCTACAGAGAGCTGAAACTTGTTGTATGTTGTAGCTGAGGCATTGGACATTAAAAATTGGTTCCATCGAAGACTGTATCTTAAATAGTTTTTTCTCTAGAAGCGTTCAAAGTCGGGTGACTTAGTACAATGTGCAACTTTCAAAGGGCGATAACTCAAAAAGTTGGACTCAGAATTATGCAATTTTTTCAGGAATGTAAGACGAGTTTATATACAACAGGAATCTGTCAAAACATCGATCGCGAACAATCATTTTCGTCCAGAATGTTTGATCAAAGTCGAGAGAAAAAATGTCGAAAATTGCTAAAAATGCTCCTGAAGCTTAACGTGTCAGCAGAACTTGCTGAAATTTTCAGGACTGACTCCTGACATGTTTATCTATGCCATGAACAATGCATACTGCATAATGCATATTTTATGTGTAGCAAATCCATCAAAGTTTGCTGTGTCTTAGAAAAATAATATTTTCAAATGCAGATAAATCAAAAACGTGACCAAAAAATTTAAATATTTTTTTATGAGAGGGTGCATAAGGAAATTCTACGCAAAAAAAGTATCATGACGAAGTCGTAGGTCACGTGGTTTGGCCGTCATATCGGATTTTTCAACTTTTCAGAATTTTCGGACCCCATGCACCTTTGAAGATCTTCTCCTCAGAAAATACTTGCACCAAAGTGCTGTAACTTTTGTACATTGTAGCTGAGGCATTGGGCATGAAATTTGCATAATTCAAAGACTGTACCTCAAATAGTTTTTTCTCTATAAACGTTCAAAGTTGGATGACTTAGTACAAGGTGTCATTTTCAAAGGGCGGTAACTCAAAAAGTTGGACTCAGAATTATGCACTTTTTTCAGGAATGTAAGATAAATATATATACAATAGGAATCTGTCAAAACATTGATCGCAAACAGTCAATTTCGTTCAGAATTTATGAACAAAATCGATAGAAAAAAAGGTCGGAAAAAGAGAAAAATACTAAAAAGGCTCCTGAAGCTGAACGCATCAGCAGAACAGGACTGATCTCTACCATGAATAATGCATACTGCATTACTTGCCTCAAATACTCACAGCAGTCATTCACTGGCACTATGACTTAGTACAAGGTGTCATTTTCAAAGGGCGGTTACTCAAAAAGTTGGACTCAGAATTATGCACTTTTTTCAGGAATGTAAGATAAATATATATATACAATAGGAATCTATCGAAACATTGATTGCAAACAGTCAATTTCGTTCACAATTTATGAACAAAATCGATAGAAAAAAGGTCGGAAAAAAAAGAAAAATACTAAAAAGGCTCCTGAAGCTGAACGCATCAGCAGAACAGGACTGATCTCTACCATGAATAATGCATACTGCATTACTTGCCTCAAATACTCACAGCAGTCATTCACTGGCACTATGACTTAGTACAAGGTGTCATTTTCAAAGGGCGGTAACTCAAAAAGTTGGACTCAGAATCATGCCATTTTTTCAGGAATGTAAGACAAATATATATACAATAGGAATCTATCAAAACATGGATTGCAAACAGTAAATTTAGTTCAGAATTTATGATCAAAATCGATAGGAAAAAGGTCGGGAAAAGAAATGCTAAAAAGGCTCCTGAAGCTTAACGTGTTGACGGAACTTGATGAAACTTTCAGGAATGACTCCTGATATGATTATCTTTGTACTGAACAGGCTGTTGATGCGGCTGAATCCTGTTGTCGCCGCTTGCGGCTATATTTATTATTTTTTTTGTCTTCCCCCGATTTTTGTGCCCGCGATTCAGCCAAAACGGCTTATGCTATAACAGTAAAATTTGGTACACTGATAGCCCTCTATGAGAAGAGGCTCTAATAAGCTTTTGGGCGAAATCGGTCGACAAGTAAAAGGTCAAGGTCGAATCCAAAATCGAAAAATTAACATGGGATTTTTTTTCAAAATGCAGCTAGAGACTTGAAATTTTACATGGAGATGGACAATGACATTCTGAGCAAAAAAGGCAATCAGGACGAAGTCGTAGGTCACGTGGTTTGGCCGCCATATTGGATTTTTCAACTTTTCAGAATTTCCTGACCCCATGCACCTTTGAGAATCTTCTCCTCTGAAGATACTTGCTACAGAGAGCTGACACTTTGATATGTTGTAGCTGAGGCATTGGACATTAAAGTTTGGTTCCGTCGAAGACTGTATCTCAAATAGTTTTGTCTCTAGAAGCGTTCAAAGTCGGGCGACTTAGTACAATGTGCAACTTTCAAAGGGCGATAACTCAAAAAGTTGGACTCAGAATTATGCAATTTTTTCACGAATGCAAGACAAAAATATATACAACAGGAATCTGTCAAAACATCGATCGCGAACAATCATATTCGTTCAGAATGTTTGATCAAAGTCGACAGAAAAAATGTCGGAAATTGCTAAAAAAGCTCCTGAAGCTTAACGCGTCAGCAGAACTTGCTGAAATTTTCAGGACTGACTCCTGACATGTTTATCTATGCCATGAATAATGCATACCGCATAATGCATAATAAATGTGTAGCGAAACCTTCAAAGTTTGATTTGTTGTAGAAAAAAAATATTTTCAAATGCAGATAAAACAAAAACTTGACCAAAGATTTTCATGATTGTTCCATGAGAGGGTGCGCAAGGATATTCTACGCAAAAAAAAGTATCATGACGAAGTCGTAGGTCACGTGCTTTGGTCGCCATATTGGATTTTTCAACTTTTCAGAATTTCCGGACCCCATGCACCTTTGAAGATATTTTTCTCTGAAGATACTTGCACTAAAGTGCTGTAACTTTGGTATGTTATAGCTGGAGCATTGGGCATTGCACTTGAATAATTCGAAGACTGTATCTTATATAGTTTTTTTTCTATAAACGTTCAAAGTTGGATGACTTAGTACAAGGTGTCATTTTCAAAGGGCGGTTACTCAAAAAGTTGGACTCAGAATTATGCACTTTTTTCAGGAATGTAAGATAAATATATATACAATAGGAATCTGTCAAAACATTGATCGCAAACAGTCAATTTCGTTCAGAATTTATGAACAAAATCGATAGAAAAAAAGGTCGGAAAAAAAGAAAAATGCTAAAAAGGCTCCTGAAGCTGAACGCATCAGCAGAACAGGACTGATCTATGCCATGAATAATGCATACTGCATTACTTGCCTCAAATACTCACAGCAGTCATTCACTGGCACTACAGACATGTACATGTAATATAGGTTTAATGTCTCCAATAGTGACAATGCAAGGTACATTTTATAACAGTTAGTCGCTGACAAAAATACAGTGAAATGCAGAGAAGCGTCGTAAAATCTCTTCTAAAGGCCCATTCAGTTAGAGAATTGCTTGATTGATAATTTTCTAAAAATGTTCTAGGAACTTTATGCATTAACAAAAAGTCATGAAACTTTCAGGAATGACGCCTGACATGTTTATAGTTAGACATTACCAAGGTCTTTAAGATACAAGAATTAATTCGCTCGTGAACATTCATTTGTTGCCGTTGCGTTGTGTCAAATTACATAAGATAAGTAAAAAAACTCAAAATGCGTGTGTTAAATATCCACAACTACCTTACTGATTAAGCTATCTTACAATTTATTACACCTACACACGCGCTATTTCAAGTACAACATTTGCTATGCTACATTACATTATAAAAAGTCGATAGTTAAAGGCCTGAGAAGACTAACCTAGAGTAGAGTTCTAAAAATATTAACTTTTCACAGTTTTCAGCAAAGTTTAAAAAAAAACTGCTACTCCTTTACTATTAAAGTCATCTTAACATACTATACATCAATGGATGCGCTTGTTAAAGACACAAATTCTTTGTGTAGTACCTCATTATACAAATATAAACAGTAAACGAGTATTAAGCTAAATTATCTATTTCTTGAGATAAAGTTTGATATTTGCAACAGATGTCGCATCGCTCACCATTTCTTTACTTTTTCATGCTCATAAACAAATAATGTATGCATATAAAGACAAATCTCTCCTCTATTCACTGGTGAAAAAAATATGAACTAGATATCTTTAATGGTTCGGGAGGTACATGCATAGAGGGCGCAAGGGGATTGCTAATTTGGATGGAAAATGTGATATTTTGGTTCGGGAGGTACATGTAAAAAGGGCGCAAGGGCATTGCTCATTCTGATGGAAAATGTGTTATTCGCGACAGATGTCGCATCGCTCACCATTTCTATACGTTTTCGTGCTCATAACCAAAATATATAATGCAAATTTAGACAATTCTCTCCTCTACACACTGGTGGAAAGAATATGAACATATCTTTATTGGTTCGGGATATATCAATGCTGAAAGACAAGTACCCTCAGTCATCTCGAGATAAAACTTGATATTTGAGACAGATGTCGCATCGTTTACCGTTTCTTTACTTTTTCGTTCAAATGTACAAATGACACATTGGATTGAAGCTGGTTCTTCGCCCTTTGCAATGGTATAAATCATTTGAAATTTCGCCACCCCGTTCAAGAGAAACGAGTGCGAAAGAAGGATGGGGGTTCACAACTTTGATAGTAAGAAATTTACATGGAGATCGGTTTTCACTACGCCATCGTAGTATCAACCCTTATAAGGTGTCTCCATATATGGCAGTTTTTTTGTATCATTACGCGTCTGAAAGAGCACCCCTCCTATTTTTCAATAACTGTGCGTCCACGCCCTGTTATGTCAGGATTGTGCCAGGAATCAAAATGTCACTGTATTTTACATGGAACAATGATGTTTGTACTTTCTGAATCTTGCGTATGAGCTTTGTTTACTTTTATACTAAACCAAATTGAGAGGCTCCGCGCTTCCCTTTTCTAATTTCCTTCAAACCAACAACCATGTGATCGCGTCTCAGCAAACGTCTTTCATTATTTTTAATGCATATCTGTTCCCACATCTCAACTGCTGTTTGGTGTTTCTATGCCGAGATTCCTCCACTTGAAGATGAAAAGAAAAACATTTATGCAACACCCCCCGAAGTAGTCGTCAATGAGTTCATTCATGGATTGAAAAGCGGGATGCATGCTTTTCTCGCAAAACACGGGCATTGACGCGCTCAAGCTCACATTGCTAGGCTTTGCTTTGGTTTTGAAATTGAAAACAAGTATAAGATTTAAATTGGTTTGCTTTGACAAATTTGCTTCTATATTTTCACATTTGTCATGTTTTTTTATACTGACAATTTGTTACTATGTATTTGTGGGCTCTGTGAATAAGGATGTAGCAGATGGAAATCGTATTTTAGACCTAAACAACACATCAAGGAGCTCAAAATGGTCAAAATAGTTGAAATTTATGTTTATCAAAGTACATACACAAATACAGGCTTTATCGTTGAGTATCAAGTGACTCAAAATGGATAGAAAAAAGGTCAGAAAAAAGGAAAATGCTAAAAAGTCTCCTGAAGCTAAACGTGTTGACAGAACTTGATGAAACTTTCAGGAATGACTCCTGACATGTTTATCTTTGTACTGAACACGCTGTTGATGCGGCTGAATCCTGTTGTCGCCGCTTGCGGCTATATTTGTGAATTCTGATTTTCTTAAATTTCGATTAAGTTCATCCATGTATTCTTTGTAGGAAACAAATCAGCACAGTAACGTTGCATTAGCGCAAAGGACCACATATGAATAAGATCTATAGCTGTTGGTGACTTATGAAGGATTTTGTAAAGCAAAATAGAAATCAGTGTTTTCGAAATTTTGACCCCTGGTCACTTCAATGACCTGCCAAATTTGTTACAGCTATCTGCTAGGTATGACGTACAAATATGTCAACGCAAATTGAATCTTAACTTACGCAGTGAAATTTCATCATTATCGGTTTCGTTTTTACAATGATATGATGTCTCAAATACGTTACAAATTACATGATATTTGCACTAGAATACGAAGGTTAGTGAACAAACTTAAGATACGCAGCTATACTTAGCCAAGTGATTCCAATCAATTCCAAATTTAATCCTTGGCTTGTGCTATGTGTTTTTAAGTGATTGGATTTATATATTCATAACTAAGTTAGTATGTATCCCTTGTTAATTATCGGAACTCAATGTGATGACAACAGAAATGAATAAAACCCAAATAGTTCAACTAACCGAAATAGCAAGTGTAAGAGGAAACAAAATTGGTAGAATGAAACTTTCTGTAGCTTTGGAATGAGATGTGCATATCAGAATAATCTCAATTTGGTGTAGGGAGTGAGAAACGAAAACTTTTGAATCTTACAAAAACTGAATTGTGTTATATAACCGGTCCTATATAACCATGGAGGTGACTCTACAACAACACGTAATTAGTTAAGAAAACATACAATCAATCATATAACAACTAATTGGATTGTGACAACTACTCTAAAAGTACAATGAGTAATTTATTAAGAAAACACATCTATCAATACGAAATCGAAAATTCAAGAGGGTATTAGTTATAAGTCAAGTCAAGTCAAGTATATTTTCATAAATAATAAACAATGACAGAGTTATCAAGTAATATATTGAAGTAATACCTATGAATTAATAGAGCATTCGCAAGTCATGTTTGATATACAGAGCAGTTTTAACAAGTATTGGTTAACTTTATATGTGATGGACATAAGTGAAACATATCCATTTTTTGATTAAGGTGTTTAATAATATGCAGGAAGATGTTATTTTCGTAATTAATTTAACAGATTAAATATCGTTATCTATGTACTTTAGCAATATTATTCCATCTACCAGTTCCAAGTGAAGTCTATGGTTACATCTAACTTAGATGTTCCAGATCTAAATTTTGTGATATAAATACGGAAGCCCTTACCCATAAGGACCA
This sequence comes from Steromphala cineraria, assembly GCA_916613615.1. Classification (NCBI taxonomy): domain Eukaryota; kingdom Metazoa; phylum Mollusca; class Gastropoda; order Trochida; family Trochidae; genus Steromphala; species Steromphala cineraria. The sequence continues at coordinate 14,652,102 of OU744730.1, forward strand.
TTTGATATGTAAATGTGAACCAGAAAGATGTTGTCTAAACCTACTGTCTAAAACAGTACTGTCTACACATGAAAGTGCGAATAGTACTGAACAATAATAGTGCGACAATAAAAATATTATTGAAATGTTGCTACGATGTTAATAAAAGATGGAACCTAACTTTTTGCTATGCTATTTGTTGGTATTTGTTTGGTTCGGCCCTTTTGAGTTGGAACACGGCCCATTTGATTAAATTGCTCGGAGAAAAAATATTCAGAACAGGGAATTAATATATGTATATATACAAGAACGTTCTTGGTCTATATTCTAAGAATACATCTACATCTTTTTTCAGCACACATTTCTTTAAGACAAATTCCAAATCAGTGTCACCTTTAGATAATGCTTTCTAACAGTAAAACAATTGCAGGCTTTGATGAGGATTCACCCACTACTTGCCTGAAGTATGTTGAACACAGACGCAAGTAGAAGGACAGTAAACCTAATTACATGGTATTCTCCCTGATGTCATTCTTATATGAAAATAAATTACGATGTTCCTCAACACTGTGACACGATCAACAACAATGGCGGATTTCTCTAAAATGGAGTGGCCAATGAAATTTGGCAAATAAAGCATCCGTCACTGGATTAGCTAATAGATTTATTAATTAGTTAACACCACTTGGATATGCATCAGTGAAATCCCTTTCAAATGATGTTGTTGCAAAAGCTTACTTGCTGATAACAATAGGGTCAACACTCGCCTAGTTGATGTTTTTCACAGTCCTGTTGATATTGAAAGTATACTAGTTTGATTTAGAAGTACCAATCACTTCATCAGCTAAAACAATCAATAGTCAAAACAACTTTGATGTGCCTGGCTTAACCTTATCAGCCTTGATGATGTTGTGACAGTCCTTGCTTGTGCCATTTCTACTTTGAAAGTAATTGCACTGTGTTTGGAAGTATCTTGATTTAATTACAGCAGATGGCAAGTGAGCAGAGAGTGAGAGGTTGGTGTCACTAGGATCACCTCAATGTCCACCCAGATTTGTGGTCAGTATAAAAGTGTCCAGGTGTCGAGATGGTCAACAAGCGTTCACCAAGCTTTGAGAAATATCAGTCACACTTTGACACAATATCTTGAATAAAAATGAAGCGGTCTCGCAGTGATGCCTTTGGAGAAGACGCCCAGCCTTGTAAACTACAACGTGTGGACCATCAGTGTTCTGTATTCCAGGGCAGTATCATACAAGACCAGAGTCAGGACGTTGACGATGTGGATGTCCGCCGAGTTATGGACGAGTTCATTGTTATCTATGAGGGGCTAGATACTACGGATGACCCTCTGGTAAAGCCCAATTACTCCTACACTGAACTTGTGTACCTGGCTTTACTACGATCTCCCAACTTCTGTCTGCCCATCAGCGAGATCTACAAATACATCCAGTTCAAGTTCCAGTTCTTCAGAAGAAACACACGAGAACACTGGCGAAACGCTGTCCGCCATAGCCTCTCCAAGACCAAGTGTTTCACCAAGATCGGCGCCCGTGGCCCCAACTCCTCCGGCACCTACAACCGCTCCATGTTCCTGTGGACATTCAACCCCAGCAGCATCGTCAACTTCGCCCGTGGAGACTACCGACATAGCGTGGACAAAGAGAGTGGAACCAACACTCTCAGATGGGGATATTACCGAATCAACGCAGGAGCTTTCTGGGACAGGGTTTCAGTTGCTATGGAGTCCAAGATGTTATCTTTCCAAAATGCGTTGATCTCCTCTCCTGTTCGGGCTGAAATCTTTGAGCATCAGACATGCAATCTTCTCACCTCAGAAGACCAGCCTCCTACAATGAGCCCATCAACACCAGCTATGTCTCTGTCTTCAGCTAGTCCAATTGGTTCCAGATATGCCACTGTTCCCTACCCATCAAACAGTCCAACTCTAGAATACTTCAACGCTGGATCCTACCAACAATTTCATTTCAACTACAGCAGTCATGTGAACAGCTACACTGCCTATCCAACAAGCTCACCCTGTCAGTACAACAGGCACAGTGAAAAGGGATACCACTACGCCGGCCAAGGTCTTGAGAGCCCACTCATGGCTCAGTCTACTTCAACCCCTGTCCTGTCCCCTGATTACCCAGCAAGCTCACCCTGTCAGTACAACAGGCACAGTGAACGTGGAAACAGTTACACTGGTCAAGGACAGACGAGTCCACTCTTGGTCCAGTCCACTTCCACCCCTGTCCTGTCACCTGCTGACATCTCTACTCATCACAACACACCAGCCAGTTCACCGGTGTCCTGGGAGTCCTCTCGTACCTACAGCGCTACAAGAGATTCTTCAAGTTGTGACTCTGTGTCTGGACAATCCTGGAGTTCTTTCCACGACAGCGGCCTCTACTCAGATTACTCCAGTCCTGAGGACACTTACTCCAAGTTTTACTCTCCTCCTGGGAATGTCAATATGTTCAGCCCATGCTACTACACCAAGACGTCTAACAACGTGAGAATCACCCCAGAGCAAAACAACCACCAGCTGTTTCCTAACCTGACTACATCAACTCTCTTGGACTCAAGCCTGGATTTTGGTGTAATCGTCCACAACAACTCTTCCCATAGTTCAAGCTGTGCGTCAAGGAGCACCCAGTCATCATGTGTTTTCTCTGACTCCAAACCAATCTCTTCTTCATCATTCGCCTCCACGCAGAATACCCTGGAGACTAACTGTCTGCTTTTGGAAGATGAACTTCAAGAGTTCCTGCAAGATTTCCACCCCAACATGTTATCCTCCATTGACAATCTTGTCAGTTATTGTCATTGACTGGAAACCATTTTGTATTCATTGTTTTTGTTGTTAATGATGCATAAAAAGTGCTATAAATGTTGAATAAATGCTATGAAATGCTAAAACACCTTTAAGTTTATTTGTTTTGTTCGAATTCCACTGTGGTGGTATTATCAGTTGTCAGAAAGCCCGACTCAATATTACATATCCGCACCCTGTGTGATTCGATTGCCCCAAATTACAAATTTGTAATGTCATTTGGTTGAAAAGTATTGACTGTTGCTAAACAATTATGCTTTTATCAGCACGATGACAGGATAAAGGTATAACGTTGATTTACTTTTCAATTCTGAGAACGACATGCATTAAGCATAATTTTATTAACTTCTCCAAAATAGATAGAATATGAAAAAATTGTTGATGTATCAAAGGTCAAATTCCTAGTATTATTCCATAAGATTTAATTGAAAATAATGTTGTTGGTTTCTGCATACAAAGTTGTTCACACTGTTGTGATGTTCGATTTTCATTGAATCTCCACAGATTTGACATTTGTGGGTGAATATGTGACATGCTTTGAAAGTCACCATAATTGATTTGACAAGTATGCATGCCAAACAAAATGCCCCGAATTACTGTATTTTAGCCTCTTCACACGAAATATGATTGTCCATCCACAAAAGACTTTCCTTGCAAAAGTGTATCCCCAGACCGGCAGAGTGGTTTCAAAACAATGGATGAGAAAATGAAATGAAAAATGACTTCGTGCAGTAGGACCAGGAAAACATTGAGGACACACGACCCCGTTCTTCCTCTTAAAGGTCTCCCAAAACGTTTTAGCTCATCTGAAGAGACGTCAACCATAAATATGACATCTTCCAGCTACAGAACTTAATTCGGTTAGAGCCAATTTAGATCAGTTGTCCTGTATTAATGAGACTTTTCAGGACAATGGTTAAAGAGAATTGATGACACGGTGAAAGGAATCATTTTGCAGTTCTGCGACTGCTTTTGGTTTTAAACAACAAACCAAGTCATTGTATAACCATAAACAGCAACAACACAAACCTTGGTTTGGCCGTGATTGTAAGATCAGTAGAGTAAAATATCACCAGGCTTTATGTCTATTTCAAAAACATAAAACTTTCGATTATTAAGACTTGTTAATGCAAGTAAGGTTTACAAAAAAACTCTAAAGAAATTTCATAATCTTCATAGAAGTAACTTGCAGGGCAAATTATTAAAATTACGAAAGGAAGATTCCAAAACGTTTTGGAAAATGTTGCGAAAAGATAGTAAGGATTTGGATCTTCCACCACTTGAGGAACTTTATAAATACTTTAAGAAGGTAAATAACGATGTGAACCTGGTGATTTTTCTGATCATTTAGATATAAGCACTGGAGATTGTAACAGCGTTTTAAATAGTTCTATTACACAGAAAGAAATCTTAGATGCTATTTCTTATTTGAAAAATAGCAAGGCATGTAGTCCTGATGAAGTCATCAATGAATATATCAAAACCACTCAAGACGTTATGGTACCGGTCTATGTTAGTTTATTCAATAAAATTTTAGATGATGGTTTTTACCCTGAACAGTGGCTCAGTGGAATTATTCGCCCTATTTATAAAGGTAAAGGTGACAAAAACAATCCAGAGAATTATAGACCTATTAGCCTTTTAAGTTGTTTTGGAAAGCTGTTTGCAAGTATTCTCAGTAATAGAATTCAGAATTTCCTCGAAAATCAATATATTTCATCTGAAGCGCAGGCTGGATTCCGTAAAAAGTATTCCACATTAGATCATATATTCACCCTTCAATGCCTTGTTGAATTGTTTAAGTCAAGAAAGAAGAAACTATTCTGTTGTTTTATTGATTTTAAGAAAGCTTTTGACAGTGTATGGAGGACAGCATTGTGGAGTAAATTGTTTGATCAAGGTATAGATGGTAAATGTCTTAGAATTTTAAAATCTATGTATAGTGGTATAAAATCATGTATAAGTATTTTAAATTGATGATTAGATTGCTCGGAGAAAAAATATTCGGAACAGGGAATTAATATATGTATCAAATCAAATCAAGTTTATTTCGTATAAGGCCTTGGGCCCACGTACAATACAAAATAACAAAAACAATGTATAATTTATGGTAGTGGAAGATGGACAATCAAGTATAAAGTGTATTGAGGGGGGGTCAAGATTGAATGGGTTTGTATGGGTGTGCGCTTGTGTGTGTGCGCGTGAGTGTGTAAGGGAATTGTATGTATGTGTATGTATGTACCTGTATGTTTTTACAAAGATTTTAAAAGTTATTTTGTGTCTCGTAGGCCACATGGCCGGACGCTGTTTTAAAAATGTGATTTATACCCAATGGTATTTTAATGTATATTTCAGCGTGTGACACTTAAATAAAATATTTTTCTTCTTCTTCTTCTTCTTCTATAAAGAGAGCGTAGCGATAATGAATCCTTAATATAGTTGGAACAGGCCAGTGTAATTGAATGATCAGTGTACATCAACATGTTCAAAAAGTATTGTTGAGTAATATAATGTGGCAAATGTTTAAAGTATTTGCTGCGTAAATCATGATAAATTTTGCATTCAAATAAAAAGTGAAATTCATTTTCAACATAATTATTGCTACAAATATGACAAAGACGTTGGTTCCTAGGAAGTCCGTCAAATCTACCAGTGTTTTTATATATAGGTAGTGCACCAATTCGTAACAATGTAATTCTACGCCTTGCTTCTTTAGATTTCAAAAAAGTAGATATGGTTCGCTGCAAAATACAGTTTTGATACATGAATAAACATCTAGTGATGAACACTTGGAAATTTCAGAAAATAACAATTGTTTATGACCATCACTAACTCTTAAATAAAAGTCTTTCAAAAACTGTTCCTCATTACCAACACCTTGAGCCTCCCAAACGAAACCAAAACCATAATTGAATAAAATAGTTCGAACAAAATATAACCAAGTTTTCCTACCAACTTTATCAAGATTATATAGCATAACATAACACTGCTTAGGATATCTATTCCTTGGGTAATGTAAAACTTTGAGCCAATACTTTATACCACGTACTAAGGTAACAACAAAAATATAATTTCTACCACATTCCGCCAGGACAGCAACATTTGAGCACTTATAGCTTACACCCAGGACATATTTGCAAAATCTAATATGAAACTGTTCGACAACGTGCCATTGCTGAAAACCCCAAATTTCTGAGGCATACAAAATGATAGGTTTTATCTGTACATCAAAAATTTTAAACAAAACTGCTGGAGGAATATTTTTAAATCTTCTAGCAAAAACTTTAACTAAAGAAAGTGCATTATTAGCCTTATTAGTTAGATTTTGAACAGATTTAGACCAAGAGAGTCTATTTGAGAACAACAAACCAAGATAATTATAATATGTTGCAATTTTTAATTTATGATCACCAAAATACCATGACTCATACTGCCTTAGCTTACCACCATTCCTGAATACCAATACCTCCGTTTTCTCGAAATTTACAGACAACCCCCATTTTTTACAAAACTCAAATAAGATATTGATCTTTTTCTGAAGGCTAACAACAGAATCTCCAAACAAACACAAATCATCTGCATACAAAAGCAAATACAGTTCCATGAACTCCGAGTCAATGAATACACCCCTATCTTCACAAGTGGTTATTTCACTATTCAACTGATTAACAAACAATGCAAACAACAATGGACTTAATATACAACCTTGTCTAACTCCACTCATGAAATCAAAATATTCAGTAACATTTAAATTATTTATTTTAACACCAGCTTTAGTTTTCGAATACATATCTTTAATGATATTGAACATAGAACCATGAATATTATGAGATAAAAGAACAAACCAAAGAAGATCTCTATTTACTGAATCGAAAGCTTTGCGAAAATCAACAAATAAACAATAAAATCTACCACCTTTTTTAGACAAATACTTCTGAACGACACTCTGAAGAGTAAATATATTATCAACAGTACAGTAACCCTGACGGAAACCACCTTGACACTCAGGGAACAGATCTAAAAACTCTACCACCTTTTTTAAACGACTATTTAGAATAGAAGTAAAAACCTTTCCACATATATCCATAAGAGAGATACCACGGTTATTATTTACTTGATGAATGCTACCTTTTTTGTGCAATGGAAATATAATGCTCAATGACCATTGATCTGGAAACTTCCCCGATCTAAAAATACTATTGAATAAAATACAAAGATATGACTGTAAAATAATCTTACTGCCTTTAAGCATCTCAGGTGGAATACCATCTTGACCAGGACTTTTATTAGAACGTAAACTAGAAAGAGCATTATCCACCTCCTCAATACTTATTTCCCTGTTCACAATATTATTTATATCATCATCATTACAAACTCCACAGAGAGCCTCTTGCACCTCATGATTATTGACATAATCTCTTGTGAAAGACAAAAAATCTTCATCAATATGGATATCTTCGACATTCAAAACACTCTTAAAATATTCAACCCATGATACACAGTCAATTTTTGGCAGAGATTTACATGAAGCGCCACTAAAATGTCTCACATAGGACCAGAATGATTTGACTCGTTTGGTGTTAGAAAAGTCTGATATTATAGAATTAGTCACTGATATAGTATATTCTTCTTTCTTGCGGCGACATATTTCTCGAAATTTATTTCGAGTTTTATGAAATGCTTGCAGGTATGAAAAGTCACCTGAGAGGCGGAATTTATCTAAGAGTTCATATTTAAAATGTTTCAAATGTTCACAGTCCTCATCGAACCATTTTTGTTTACAGTTATCTGGTCTCTTCACAGAGTTTGAGTTCATACCACAAGATGATGCAGCTTCTTGGATTATGTCAGTCAACATTGTTGCACCAAGTGCTGAATTGTCTGAAACTGTGACACAAAACTTATCAGGCGGCAAAAAGTTCAATCTTCTTTGTAGAATAGAGTTAAACTGGTCTGCATGGGAGGGCCTCCATTTATACTTTTCAATTGTAATCATGTTAAAATTTTCCAAATCAACAGTCCTCTGGGTACAACAATGCAGTTTACAAACAATTGGGAAATGGTCAGATTCCAATCTTGTACACACAGTAAAATCCTTAATTGCATAGAAAAAGTCAGTAGAGCACAGTATATAATCAACAAGACTGCTTCCAGTGTTTGCAATACATGTGTATGCTCCATTTGGATCACTAATTGATCTACCATTCACAATGTGTATGCCATAACTGCAGCAGAGATTAACCAATTCCTTTCCAATATTGTTTATTTCAGAGTCTCTTGAAGAACGAGGAATCTCGAAGTTATCAATAAAGTCATTTACATTATCTAAATCTGGAGTCAAGTTTTCTTTGTCAGGAATTATATAATCAGACAATAAACCAGTCCTGGCATTAAAGTCACCACACAATATTATAGCTGTTTCAGAGTAGTGAATTTTAAGATCTAATATCACACTCTCGAGGTACTCAATACCTTTCTTATCTCTAGTGTCTGTGGCAATAGAGGATGTCTCAGGGTGGATATAAATAAAACCTAATAGAACATCTCTGTCAAAACAAAAGAATCTTGCATCCAAGATAAGAAAACCACAATCACTGTATGATGTTATTATTTTCTTCACACCCACAGATAAATTATTATTAATCATAACTAAAACACCACCTCTATTGTTGTAATCCCTTAAGTTATAATGAAGAGTATAATCTGGAAAATTATTCTGTACTAGATCCTTATTCACATTGCTCCACACCTCTAGAATACCAATAATATCAAAAGATGAACAGTACTTTAAAAATTCAAGATCTGGCAGCTTAGACTGGAGTCCTTGTACATTCCACGATAGAAGGGAGATAACTCCCTCGCTGTGAACCCGGCCGCTGTCCTAGGTCAGTGTAGTGTTTCCAGTAGGACTGAGATTATTTCGTTTGGAGAAGACGGCTTTATCCTCTCGGCTATTCCACGTGACAACCTCTCCATCATCGAATATCAACTTATCAAACTTCAGTTTAGACTTTCGACCCTTTTCTCTCTCAGATTCCATTACAGTTTTAAGATGTTTCCTTATCTGTCTAACCTTAAATGTGAAGTCCTCTGTAATGTAGATACCTGTGTCTTTGAGCGCTCTGGTGTTACGAAGAATTTCAGTTTTCATATTATAGTCCAGTAATTCAATGATAATGGATTTACCATTGTTAATACGATATGCTTTCTCTATAGTGATGAGAGAGTCGTCAAGCTTCATTTTCTCACGTAGCACCATCCGGACTGAATCTGCACATTCCCTCCATGTTTCACCTGGTGTAGACTTTGTGATACCATTGATAAAGAGATGGTTTCTTCTTCTTTGGTTTTCCATGTAATCCAGTCTGTCTGTGTTATTTGAAATAGTTGATTTCAATGAAAGGTTTTCTTCTTCCAATTTAGCACATTTTACTGAAAGGTCGTCAACTTTATGTCGTAAGTCACCAACAGAGTCTGAGAGTTGATCGAGACGGCTAGAAAGAACTTGTTGCATATTATCAACTTTATTGTTAATTTTCTGTAATTCTTCCATAAGTCTCTCGAACTCAGATTTTCCGGAACCAGTGTGTGTATCTGTTAGTTTGAGTTGTTTTTTATGTGTATCAGGACCTGGGTTGGATTCTACCCAAGCACGCAACAGTAAATCAGTAACTTTTTTGAGAGGCATTTTAGAAGTTGGGATGAAAATAATGCTGAGGAATATATGGATGACAACTTCTTTGTTCATTGTATGCGACGTTTCGACACAGATTCTTGTGTCGTTCTCAAGCAGAGGAAGAGTAATGAGCTAGGGGCATATATATAAGTAAATAATACAATGCACAGTGACAACAACTTAATGAAGAGATTAAATGTAATTAAGCAGGGATGAGTGGTAGGAAACCAGTAATGTACAATGCAATCACTCATGTACATCACTGGCATCTATCAATTAAATGTAACGCACTGCATTGTACACTACTGGTTTCCTACCACTCATCTCTGCTTAATTACATTTAATCTCTTCATTAAGTTGTTGTCACTGTGCATTGTATTATTTACTTATATATATGCCCCTAGCTCATTACTCTTCCTCTGCTTGAGAACGACACAAGAATCTGTGTCGAAACGTCGCATACAATGAACAAAGAAGTTGTCATCCATATATTCCTCAGCATTAGTAAATCAGTAATCAAAGTCATTGGTAATGAATACTTGAAACCAGTGGACTCACAATGTCTCGATATTTTATGAGCGCTTCTTTCAAACAATCCAAGCGTGACCGGTATACATGTATATACAAGAACGTTCTTGTTCTATATTCTAGGAATACATCTAATCCTTTTTTAAACACACTTCTTTAAGACAAATTCCAAATCAGTGTCACCTAGATAATGCTTTCTAACAGTAAACAATTGCAGGCTTTTATGAGGATTCACCCACTACTTGCCTGAAGTATGTGGAACATACATGTAGAAGCAAGAAGAAGGACACTAAACTAAACTAACGAGCAAAAGAAAGTATAACACTCACTTGTTTTCCATTAATTCAATATTTTAAAGAAATAAGATGCATTTGATTATGGAAGCAGACAATAACACCTTTCGGCTGTAGTTTGAATGGCTTTATTGGTGACTGTTTTATATTTTCACTTAAATGTCATCATTTAAAGTAGACTAGGGTAAGAAATGAAATTTACACCAACATGACCCCTACCATGTTCAAAATGTTGTAAATGTGTGCATGACGATGAACATTTATTGATTTTCACACAGAGTATGTGTTATATGTCGATGAAAAGTTGTGTATTGTCAAAATAAATTTAGGGAAATTTTAATATTGAATTTTTAAAAAAATTGTTTAAATTTAAAAAACCGCGTAGAGGTATTCTTTTATCTATTTAATGTTTTGGACTAATTTTCCAAACAAGTCATTTTTGGAAAACGACGTCAAAAACTCGAGATATCTGACTTTGAACATTTTACATATGATAAATACAACTGAGTGTTATACTTTCTTTTGCTCGTGAGTTTAAATTACATGGTATTCTCCCTGATGTCATTCTTAAATGAAAATGAATTACAATGTTCCTCAACACTGTGACACGATGAACAACAATGGCGGATTTCTCTAAAAGGGAATGGCTAATGATAAATTTGGAAAATAAAAGCATCCGTTTTACAACAAAACTGTCACTGGATTAGCTTATGCATTGTATTAATTAGTTTATACCACTTGGATCTGCATCAGTGAAATTCGTTCAAATGATGTTGTTGCAAAAGCTTAATTGCCGATAACAATAGGGTCAACACTCGCCTAGTTGATGTTTTCACAGCCCTATTTATATTGATAGTATCGGCATTGGTCTTAGAAGTACCAATCACTTCATCAGCTAAAACAATCAATAGTCAAAACAACTTTGATGTGCCTGGCTTAACCTTATCAGCCTTGATGATGTTGTGACAGTCCTTGCTTGTGCCATTTCTACTTTGAAAGTAATTGCACTGTGTTTGGAAGTATCTTGATTTAATTACAGCAGATGGCAAGTGAGTAGAGAGTGAGAGGTTGGTGTCACTAGGATCACCTCAATGTCCACCCAGATTTGTGGTCAGTATAAAAGCGTCCAGGTGTCGAGATGGTCAACAAGCGTTCACCAAGCTTTGAGAAATATCAGTCACACTTTGACACAATATCTTGTATAAAAATGAAGCGATCTCGCAGTGATGCCTTTGGAGAAGACGCCCAGCCTTCTAAACTACAACGTGTGGACAATCAGTCTTCTGTATTCCAGGGCAGTATCACACCTTCCCTGAGTCAAGATGTTGAAGATGTTGATGTCCGCCGAGTTATGGACGAGTTCATTGTTATCTATGAGGGGCTAGATACTACTGATGACCCTCTGGTAAAGCCCAATTACTCCTACACTGAACTGGTGTACCTGGCTTTACTACGATCTCCCAACTTCTGTCTGCCCATCAGCGAGATCTACAAATACATCCAGTTCAAGTTCCAGTTCTTCAGAAGAAACACACGAGAACACTGGCGAAACGCTGTCCGCCATAGCCTCTCCAAGACCAAGTGTTTCACCAAGATCGGCGTCCGTCGTGGCCCCAACTCCTCCGGCACCTACAACCGCTCAATGTTCCTGTGGACATTCAACCCCAGCAGCATCGTCAACTTCGCCCGTGGAGACTACCGACATAGCGTGGACAAAGAGAGTGGAACCAACACTCTCAGATGGGGATATTACCGAATCAACGCAGGAGCTTTCTGGGACAGGGTTTCAGTTGCTATGGAGTCCAAGATGTTATTATTCCAAAATGCGTTGATCTCCTCTCCTGTTCGGGCTGAAATCTTTGAGCATCAGACATGCAATCTGCTCACCTCAGAATACCAGCCTCCTACAATGAGCCCATCAACACCAGATATGTCTCTGTCTTCAGCTAGTCCAATTGGTTCCAGATATGCCACTGTTCCCTATCCATCAAACAGTCCAACTCTAGAATACTTCAACGCTGGATCCTACCAACAATTACCTTTCAACTACAGCAGTCATGTGAACAGCTACACTGCCTATCCAACAAGCTCACCCTGTCAGTACAACAGGCACAGTGAAAAGGGATACCACTACGCCGGCCAAGGTCTTGAGAGCCCACTCATGGCTCAGTCTACTTCAACCCCTGTCCTGTCCCCTGATTACCCAGCAAGCTCACCCTGTCAGTACAACAGACACAGTGAACGTGGAAACAGTTACACTGGTCAAGGACAGACGAGTCCACTCTTGGTCCAGTCCACTTCCACCCCTGTCCTGTCACCTGCTGACATCTCTACTCATCACAACACACCAGCCAGTTCACCGGTGTCCTGGGAGTCCTCTCGTACCTACAGCGCTGCAAGAGATTCTTCAAGTTGTGACTCTGTGTCTGGACAATCCTGGAGTTCTTTCCACGACAGTGGCCTCTACTCAGATTACTCCAGTCCTGAGGACACTTACTCCAAGTTTTACTCTCCTCCTGGGAATGTCAATATGTTCAGCCCATGCTACTACACCAAGACGTCTAACAACGTGAGAATCACCCTAGAGCAAAACAACCACCAGCTGTTTCCTAACCTGACTACATCAACTCTCTTGGACTCAAGCCTGGATTCTGGTGTAATCGTCCACGACAACTCTTCCCTTAGTTCAAGCTGTGCGTCAAGGAGCACCCAGTCATCATGTGTTTTCTCTGACTCCAAACCAATCTCTTCTTCATCATTCGCCTCCACGCAGAATACCCTGGAGACTAACTGTCTGCTTTTGGAGGATGAACTTCAAGAGTTCCTACAAGATTTCCACCCCAACATGTTATCCTCCATTGACAATCTTGTCAGTTATTGTCATTGACTGGAAACTTTTTGTATTCATTGTTATTGTTGTTAATGATGCATCAAAAGTGCTATAAATGTTGAATAAATGATATGAAATGCTGAAATACTTTTAAGATTTTTTGTTTTGTTCCATTGTGGTGATGTTATCAGTTGTCAGAAAGCCCCGTCTCAATAATACGTATCCGCACTGTGTGTGATTCAATTTACAATGTAACGATTGCCCAAAATTACAAATAATGTCATTTAGTTGTAAAGTGTTTACCGTTGCTAAACAATTATACTTTTATCAGCGCGGTGACAGGATAAAGGTGTTGATTTACTTTTCAATTCTGACAACGATATGCATTAAGCATAATTTTATTAACTTATCAAAAATAGATAGAATATGGAAAATTGTTTATGTATCAAATTAGTTAAAATTCCTAGTATTATCCCATGAGATTTAATTGAAAATAATGTTATTGGTTACTGCATACAAAGTTGTTCACAATGTTGTGATGTTCGATTTTCATTGAACCGCCACAGATTTGACATTTGTGGGTAAATATGTGACATGCTTTGAAAGTCACCATAATTGATTTGACAAGTATGCATGCCAAACAAAATGCCACGAATTAATGTGTTTTAGCCTCTTCACACGAAATATGATTGTCCATCCACAAAAGACTTTCCTTGCAAAAGTGTATCCCCAGACTGGCAGAGTGTTTTCAAAACAATGGATGAGAAAATGAAATGAATGATTTCGTGCAGTACGTTCAGGAAAACATTGAGGACACACGACCACGTTCTTCCTCTTAAAGCCCATCCGAAGAGACGTCAACCATCAATATGACATCTTCTAGCTACAGAACTTAATTCGGTTAGAGCCCATTTAGATCATTGTCCTTTCAGGACAATGGTTAAAGAGAATTGATGACACGGTGAAAGGAATCATGTTGCAGTTCTGCGACTGTTTGGGTAAACCTCAGATTGTATCATCAGCATGCTGAGATTTTGGCATCAACTTAAATTTTCTGTCTTCATCAACATTTGTGTTGAACTAAGCCGCAATACGTCACATGATTGAACTCGAGTTGTTAAAGACTTTCTGCAACTAAACCCTGTTTGTAATGCTGTTGCTTGCGTAGTTGCGTGGCATATTTATCTTCCAGAATAATAGTGAATAGATTTATTTCTCTTGCCATAGGTGATTCTACAAGTTTGAATCAGTTTTGTCATGTTGACACTTATCTTTAAAATGTATTCATTCGATTGTTTGAAAACTGACCAAAATGATATGTAGCACCGGAAAAATCGTTAATAGGAGGTGTTACGTGCTCATATGCGACAAATCCGTTGTGCAGGTTCACCTTATCAGTAATTCTATCCCTTTCGCTTGCAGGTTCTGGTATCTTCGTGTCCCCGAAGGGTGTTCTCCGATCTACGGGCTCTGTGGGTCTCAGTCTCGTCGTGTGGGGTGCATCTGGGCTGATCGGGCTGCTGGGTAGGTATATCTCGTCTCAAGATTTATATCCTATCTATATCATCTCTTTTTCCATTTCTATCCATAGAGTCTGTCTTTTCCCTACAAACTTCAATAATCTCTCCATCCTGATTTAACTCCGATTTGTTCAATCTTCAGCCATTGTTTGATGAAAATTTTGTACTTGTGTGTCTCTCCTAAATTGTCCTTTGTTTCCCTTAGCTGAGGACTCTTTTCCTAAGATCTCACGAAGCATACGTAAAATCTCTGATCTATTATCTATCTCCAGGTGCCCTGTGCTACTCTGAGCTAGGAACTCTGATCCGTCTGTCTGGAGGAGAGTACGCCTATATCAAGAAAGCTTTTGGCAACATCCCCGCATATCTCTATTCATGGACGTCAGTCCTCGTCATCAGGACCTCCTCCCTAGCTATCATCACGTTGACCTTCGCATCTTACGTGGAGAGTTTCTTCACCATGTGTGGAGCGCCTGATGTACCGACCAAGATTGTGGCTGCAGTTGCTCTTGGTAGGTGGAATTCCTCACTTTGTTAAATGGTTGTTTTACTGTAAGGACACTGAACGATATGTCCAGGATATCTCAGCAATGCTACGAACAGTTTGTCTACAACATAAAATACAAACAAGATCAAGTAGAATGAAAATGTCATTGGACTGTATCAATAATTGACAATACCAGATGATTACCAATTTACTCAGAAGAGAGCTGAGAACTAGGCTAGCAATACCTTTTTTATTAACATATTTAATTCAAGGAAAAATCCTGATTTATGACTCTGATGTTTACCTTCTGTGCAGGCAGGATGAAACCTCAGAACCAGATTATATCCTTCTCCAGAAACTTTGGAAAACGTGCATGTTTTCAATATAATTTTAAAACAAACGTTAATATTTTATATATCTCGGTATAATAAATTTGGTTATACAATGTATAATGTCTCAAAATCATATGTTTAATACAGTTACAGTTTGGTTGGTGAACAGAAGGTTTATAAGTTCACTCCAATGTTACAGTTACAGTGGGGTTGGTGAACAGAAGGTTTACTCTTATGTTACAGTTACAGTGGGGTTGGTGAACAGAAGGTTTATAAGTTCACTCCTATGATTCAGTTACAGTGGGGTTGGTGAACAGAAGGTTTATGAGTTCACTCCTATGATTCAGTTATAGTGGGGTTGGTGAACAGAAGGTTTATAAGTTCACTCCAATGTTACAGTTACAGTGGGGTTGGTGAACAGAAGGTTTACTCTTATGTTACAGTTACAGTGGGGTTGGTGAACAGAAGGTTTACTCTTATGTTACAGTTACAGTGGGGTTGGTGAACAGAAGGTTTATTTGTTTACTCCTATGATTCAGTTATAGTGGGGCTGGTGAACAGAAGGTTTATAAGTTCACTACAATGTTACAGTTACAGTGGGATTGATGGACAGAAGGTTTACTCTTATGTAACAGTTATAGTGGGGTTGGTGAACAGAAGGTTTATTAGTTTACTCCTATGTTACAGTTACAGTGGGGTTGGTGAACAGAAGGTTTATTAGTTCATTCCTATGATTCAGTTATAGTGGGGTTGGTGAACAGAAGGTTTATTAGTTCATTCCTATGATTCAGTTATAGTGGGGTTGGTGAACAGAAGGTTTACTAGTTTACTCATATGTTATAGTTACAGTGGGGTTGGTGAACAGAAGGTTTACTCCTATGTTACAGTTACAGTGGGGTTGATGAACAGGAGGTTTACTCCTATGTTACAGTTACAGTGGGGTTGGTGAACAGAAGGTCACTCCTATGTTACAGTTACAGTGGGGTTGGTGAACAGAATGTTTACTCCTATGTTACAGTTACAGTGGGGTTGGTGAACTGAAGGTTTACTCCTATGTTACAGTTACAGTGGGGTTGGTGAACAGAAGGTTTATTAGTTCACTCCTATGTTACAGTTACAGTGGGGTTGGTGAACAGAAGGTTTATTAGTTCACTCCTATGATTCAGTTACAGTGGGGTTGGTGAACAGAAGGTTTATTAGTTCACTCCTATGATTCAGTTATATTGGGGTTGGTGAACAGAAGATTTATAAGTTCAGTCCAATGTTACAGTTACAGTGGGGTTGGTGAACAGAAGGTTAACTCCTATGTTACAGTTACAGTGGGGTTGGTGAACAGAAGGTTTACTCCTATGTTACAGTTACAGTGGGGTTGGTGAACAGTTACAGCACCAAGTTAGCAGCTCGGGTCCAGGTCATCTTCACAGCAGCAAAACTCATCGCTCTCATCATCATCATTATCGGGGGGATCGTCAAGATGGCGGAAGGTAAACACCGATACACAGATACTCTTGCACATCAAAATGTGTGGCAAACGATACGATACGCAAAGCTGTTTTGCAAGTTGGCTACTGTCTTGATCCCCTGAGATACTTTTTATGTTGAGATTCACATTTCTGTACATATTTAATTACAAAGTTTGAGTTTTGTCTAGGATATCATATTTTTATTTCTCGCAGATAACAGTGTAAAATCAAGATAACAAACAATTGCAGTCATTTATGTTAAGAAGTAACCAATATTTTGTCTGATTTCAGGCAACACAACAGTTTTGGCTCAAGGATTCGAAGGATCAACAAAGTCTCCCTCTACGATAGCACTGGCATTTTACGGCGCTTTATGGGCCTACGATGGCTGGTGAAATAGCTATCCTAGTCTTTCCTTGGGAGCATTTCACTTAGTATTCAAACATTAATCACAAGCACCGCTTGATCAGTTTCATCTATGTTTTAAAATTGTACTTTAAACACCAACAAAGTTGCATCTTTATTGTAATTGTAAAACCTGTTCGGTCATCATTAATTCATAACTCTTTTATGACATTTGAATACAAATTCAATAAGAGATGCAATACTACAGTACATCATTATTAAGGGTCCGATAACATAGAGAGATTCAATATATATCTCAAACCTGAAATATTTGAAAACTGTAAAAGAATCAACAACAGCACGTCGCCATCTTTGAATAGGAATTTTTATAACCTCAAAATGTCTTTTTTCATTAAACATTTGTTAACTCCAAAGCAATTGATAGTTTCGATCTAATGACTATTTCAATGTTGTATTCTGATTTTATAGATAAAATGTTTTTTTAAATACAGGAACAACTTGAATTACGTGACTGAAGAACTGGAGAACCCTGAAGTGTAGGTAAACTTTGGGAAATGTGTATCTTCACAACGTCACGGGCGAAACGAAAATGTTTCTTAACTTTTCCATACCTCCCTAGACATCATTGGCCGTAATTTCTGTGCTAGCATTTCAACCCGCTGCACGGAAGTAGAATAGTCCAATCAGAAAACACCTTCTTAAATGAACCGATTTGAACAAATCCTTTTGTATGCGTTTTACAAGGGAGAGAAACACTTTGTTTGAGTGATACATTAATGTATATTTTCTCTGCATTATCGGTGCTCATCAAAAACATGAAAACAACAATGCGGACTGAAGTTTAAAATCAAATGTTACTCGGATAGTTTTCAAAAAGATCGTCTGGTAACTCGTGATCGCGATAGGTGTCGCTGCTCCGGATCACCGGTTTTCTATCTTGTGATGGCAAGGTCTAAACGAGGAGTTGCTCGATACGTTTCACCTTGCCGTGGGAAGATGGGAAATGTTGGGACAATTACACCTTCTGCAAGCAACTAAACCTCAGATTATATCATCAACTTAAACTTAAAATATGGAATAGTTGATATCAAGTTACTTTTGGGAAACGGTTATCCATGTCTGTTTGTATTGTATAACAACGAATATTTAAACGTATTTATACGGCTTGGGCCAAAATGATGAAAATTGCACATTCCATTTTATGAGAGCTTCAATTAGTACTAAAAGCATAAATCATTTAGGTCTTGAAGTTGCTCCTTGACTTGTATCCTTTTGTAAAACTTAAAGAATAGTTCTAACACAGCATATAATTACCCCAATAAAATTATGCAAGTAATTTATTCATTACTATTTTCCCTTTTCACTATTTTACAATCTATTTTCAGAAACCTGCCGCGGGCCAACATAATCGGAGTCCTCCTAGTGACCGTCGTGTACGTGCTGACCAACATCTCATACTTGACCGTGATGACCACTCAGGAGCTACTGGACTCAGAAGCCGTAGCAGTGGTCAGTTTTTGTTAATTGATGTTTTTGTTGGCTGACGTTTTCCTGAAATATTGACGTTTCCTGAAACATTGACGTTTTTCTCAAACATGTTCTCCAAAACCTGTTTGAATTATTTCCTACTAGACCTGGGGAGACAGAGTCCTCGGGGGTGCAGCCATCATCATGCCTCTCTCAGTTATGGTATCCACGTTTGGGGCTGCTAATGGATCAGCTTTCACCGGGGGAAGGTATTATCATGATAATAACTTGAATACTGGTTATGAAAACTTTGAAAGGTTGACAAGATTTTCTATAGATTTCTTTATTTCAACTTTGTAATTGCAACGAACTTGATGCTTTGGTTTAACTAAACAGTCTGCAACGTTTCATTTTAATGTTATGAAAAAGATTGAAATCCTAGGAGGAGGAACTTGCTTTTCTACTCTCGTAAGGTTTTGAATCAAATTAAGATTGTTGACTGAGAAGATGAAGAAATATTGTTTATAACCTTACAGAGTAATGAATTGAAGCTACGTATGAAAAAAAATGAATATTTCAGGGTGATATACGCTGCAGCAAGAGATAACAACCTCCCGGAAGTGCTCTCATTCATACACGTGAAGCAGTTAACTCCCTTGACATCCATGGTCTTTTCAGTAAGTAGAGTTACCTCGCTTGTTCTCATGTTCTGTACAGCGAGTACCCATTCATTATAAACAATCAAGATCAGTTGATTTTAAAAAAATGGACGTTTGGAGAGTCATTGCTACGTATTTATCATATTCAACGACATATAAATATCAGAATAATCATCATTCCAGTCTCTTCAACAATGTTAACAAGAAACCAATCCATACGTTTAAATTTAAGAAAAAACAGAAAATGTGACAATATACGAAATCACGGAATTTTCAATGTGTTCGGAAAAGAAAGCTTCTGTTTTTTTCTAACTTCCCTAAGCACTAAAGAAGCAGTTATCCATTTCTTTATGCAGAGAATCTAAGATCGCCGATTCGTTATTTGTTTGTGTAAGTATATAACCATAACTACAAAGGTTTTATCTTCACCATCTTTACCTGAATATATATACATGTATGTATATGTGAAGGTATATATATGTGCATATATATATGTATACTTTTTGTTTAGTGCCTGAGGTAAATACTTTAAGATTCTATGTGTATACTATCCCTTACCAGTCTGATTGAAATTTATTGTGCTGTAAGGAATAAAAATATTGACTCTTACAGGATTCGAACTCAAATCATCTAGTATTTCTTCTGCGTCCCGATTTGACCGCACCCCTTTGTCGCATGTTCTGTAGCAAGCTTAAACAGCCAGTTTTAAAGAAATCTTGATCCTATTTTAACGAGATTGAGTCGCAAGTGATCCTGTAAGAGCTTTCAGTATCAGAAGTTAGGGGCAGGTTACTCCAGTGTACTATTCCTCATACAAGATCGCCACCTTCCGCCTTTTGAAAAAAACTACGATGAAGATCGAAAGCAAACTCAGGACGGTGCTTTCGTCGTATCCTGACTTCATTGGCAGCAGCATGTTACCAAAGTGGAAATGGCCGAAGTTACGCAGCGGCGATGGAGGTAGCTGGGACACATCTTCCACATACAACACTGTGATAGGCACCACCAGTCGAGAGGAAGACAAGCACCTGGAGAAGGACAGTGGAGGGGGAGTTGAGAGAGACGGGCAAGACCTGGAATGAACTGGGCAGGCTCACTCAGCACCTGGAGAAGGACAGTGGAGGATGAGTTGAGAGAGACGGGCAAGACCTGGAATACACTAGGCGGGCTCACTCAGCACCTGGAGAAGGACAGTGGAGGATGAGTTGAGAGATGGGCAAGACCTGGAATACACTAGGCGGGCTCACTCAGCACCTGGAGAAGGACAGTGGAGGGGGAGTTGAGAGAGACGGGCAAGACCTGGAATACACTAGGCGGGCTCACTCAGCACCTGGAGAAGGACAGTGGAGGGGGAGTTGAGAGAGACGGGCAAGACCTGGAATACACTAGGCGGGCTCACTCAGCACCTGGAGAAGGACAGTGGAGGGGGAGTTGAGAGAGACGGGCAAGACCTGGAATGAACTGGGCAGGCTCACTCAGCACCTGGAGAAGGACAGTGGAGGATGAGTTGAGAGAGACGGGCAAGACCTGGAATACACTAGGCGGGCTCACTCAGCACCTGGAGAAGGACAGTGGAGGATGAGTTGAGAGAGACGGGCAAGACCTGGAATACACTAGGCGGGCTCACTCAGCACCTGGAGAAGGACAGTGGAGGGGGAGTTGAGAGAGATGGGCAAGACCTGGAATGAACTGGGCAGGCTCACTCAGCACCTGGAGAAGGACAGTGGAGGATGAGTTGAGAGAGACGGGCAAGACCTGGAATACACTAGGCGGGCTCACTCAGCACCTGGAGAAGGACAGTGGAGGATGAGTTGAGAGAGACGGGCAAGACCTGGAATACACTAGGCGGGCTCACTCAGCACCTGGAGAAGGACAGTGGAGGGGGAGTTGAGAGAGACGGGCAAGACCTGGAATACACTAGGCGGGCTCACTCAGCACCTGGAGAAGGACAGTGGAGGGGGAGTTGAGAGAGACGGGCAAGACCTGGAATACACTAGGCGGGCTCACTCAGCACCTGGAGAAGGACAGTGGAGGGGGAGTTGAGAGAGACGGGCAAGACCTGGAATGAACTGGGCAGGCTCACTCAGCACATGGAGAAGGACAGTGGAGGATGAGTTGAGAGAGACGGGCAAGACCTGGAATACACTAGGCGGGCTCACTCAGCACCTGGAGAAGGACAGTGGAGGGGGAGTTGAGAGAGACGGGCAAGACCGCGAATACACTAGGCGGGCTCACTCAGCACCTGGAGAAGGACAGTGGAGGGGGAGTTGAGAGAGACGGGCAAGACCTGGAATACACTAGGCGGGCTCACTCAGCACCTGGAGAAGGACAGTGGAGGGGGAGTTGAGAGAGACGGGCAAGACCTGGAATACACTAGGCGGGCTCACTCAGCACCTGGAGAAGGACAGTGGAGGGGGAGTTGAGAGAGACGGGCAAGACCTGGAATGAACTGGGCAGGCTCACTCAGCACCTGGAGAAGGACAGTGGAGGATGAGTTGAGAGAGACGGGCAAGACCTGGAATACACTAGGCGGGCTCACTCAGCACCTGGAGAAGGACAGTGGAGGGGGAGTTGAGAGAGACGGGCAAGACCTGGAATACACTAGGCGGGCTCACTCAGCACCTGGAGAAGGACAGTGGAGGGGGAGTTGAGAGAGATGGGCAAGACCTGGAATGAACTGGGCAGGCTCACTCAGCACCTGGAGAAGGACAGTGGAGGATGAGTTGAGAGAGACGGGCAAGACCTGGAATACACTAGGCGGGCTCACTCAGCACCTGGAGAAGGACAGTGGAGGGGGAGTTGAGAGAGACGGGCAAGACCGTGAATACACTAGGCGGGCTCACTCAGCACCTGGAGAAGGACAGTGGAGGGGGAGTTGAGAGAGACGGGCAAGACCTGGAATACACTAGGCGGGCTCACTCAGCACCTGGAGAAGGACAGTGGAGGGGGAGTTGAGAGAGACGGGCAAGACCTGGAATACACTAGGCGGGCTCACTCAGCACCTGGAGAAGGACAGTGGAGGGGGAGTTGAGAGAGACGGGCAAGACCTGGAATGAACTGGGCAGGCTCACTCAGCACCTGGAGAAGGACAGTGGAGGATGAGTTGAGAGAGACGGGCAAGACCTGGAATGAACTGGGCAGGCTCACTCAGCACCTGGAGAAGGACAGTGGAGGATGAGTTGAGAGAGACGGGCAAGACCTGGAATACACTAGGCGGGCTCACTCAGCACCTGGAGAACGACAGTCGAGGGGGAGTTGAGAGAGACGGGCAAGACCTGGAATGAACTGGGCAGGCTCACTCAGCACCTGGAGAAGGACAGTGGAGGATGAGTTGAGAGAGACGGGCAAGACCTGGAATACACTAGGCGGGCTCACTCAGCACCTGGAGAAGGACAGTGGAGGGGGAGTTGAGAGAGACGGGCAAGACCTGGAATACACTAGGCGTGCTCACTCAGCACCTGGAGAAGGACAGTGGAGGGGGAGTTGAGAGAGACGGGCAAGACCTGGAATACACTAGGCGGGCTCACTCAGCACCTGGAGAAGGACAGTGGAGGGGGAGTTGAGAGAGACGGGCAAGACCTGGAATACACTAGGCGGGCTCACTCAGCACCTGGAGAAGGACAGTGGAGGGGGAGTTGAGAGAGACGGGCAAGACCTGGAATACACTAGGCGGGCTCACTCAGCACCTGGAGAAGGACAGTGGAGGGGGAGTTGAGAGAGACGGGCAAGACCTGGAATACACTAGGCGGGCTCACTCAGCACCTGGAGAAGGACAGTGGAGGGGGAGTTGAGAGAGACGGGCAAGACCTGGAATACACTAGGCGGGCTCACTCAGCACCTGGAGAAGGACAGTGGAGGGGGAGTTGAGAGAGACGGGCAAGACCTGGAATACACTAGGCGGACTCACTCAGCACCTGGAGAAGGACAGTGGAGGGGGAGTTGAGAGAGACGGGCAAGACCTGGAATACACTAGGCGGGCTCACTCAGCACCTGGAGAAGGACAGTGGAGGGGGAGTTGAGAGAGACGGGCAAGACCTGGAATTCACTAGGCGGACTCACTCAGCACCTGGAGAAGGACAGTGGAGGGGGAGTTGAGAGAGACGGGCAAGACCTGGAATACACTAGGCGGGCTCACTCAGCACCTGGAGAAGGACAGTGGAGGGGGAGTTGAGAGAGACGGGCAAGACCTGGAATACACTAGGCGGGCTCACTCAGCACCTGGAGAAGGACAGTGGAGGGGGAGTTGAGAGAGACGGGCAAGACCTGGAATACACTAGGCGGGCTCACTCAGGACAGGAGCTGGCTTGAGGAAGTTTATTTGCGCCTTTAGCTCAAACCAACCGAGCCAGGGCCTTCTTTCACAAAGCAATCTTTACTAAGGTTGACCTTAACTCACATCCTTTAACATTGCACTAAGGCTACCTTAAAGGGGCAGTAGCACGTTTTTAGGGGGAATATAAGGTGATGTCAGGAAAATGATAATTAACGGTTCCAATTGAAAGACAATGTATTGCAACTTAATGAAGCAGCAATATTTCAAATATATAACGTAAAGTTTAACCATGCGATTCCTTTTTCTTACACAAAATGAATTAAAGGTGTTCACAAAAAATGGCCGCCAATGGATTTTATGTGAATCTTCATACTTTGTCATCTGATTATGGATGATTGGTTTTAGTAATGAGATTTTTGACACCGTCAGAATAATACATTTAGCATTAAATATCAATTATCAGTGGAAAAATTAAAATACAAAATTATCAAAAAACGTGCTACTAGCTGCCCCTTTAAAGTGACACAGAGTATCTTTCTTAAATTTGATTTGATTTTGATAAGCTACAAAATAACTTATATGCTGATTGAAGTTCATATCTCATCACTAGACTTGCAAATATATCCATTTATGCATAATATCTCTAAAATGCTTGATTTTATGGAAAAATCAAGAAAACATCTCAAAAACGTTTAATATTCGAAATTATGCATCCAACTACTCTACCTATTAGTTACAATACCTAATAAACACTATCGAATCGAATATATCTTCCTGTCAGCTTATGACAAGGTTTCAAAATAACATTTGGCAAATTTGCGCGCGCCACTCGAGCCACATTGTCCAGTTTTCGATCAAAATCTCGACTTTGAATGGCTGTATTTTCGCTCTAATGTACTGATTGACCTTTAACTTGTTATTTTCAGTAACAGTTAGTGGTTCCCAAAGTAATAACATCGATTTCAAAATTTGACATATGTGATCCTATCAACATACTATGTGTCTCTTTAAGGACTTACGATCACCTTAGGGCTTTGTGAAAGGGGACCGTGGAGAACTAACTAACTAACAATGTGATTCATCCGCCAATGCATAGGTTTTGTCTGCACTAAACTGGCACCCGAACATACGAGCAGGCGGGCTGGACTCAGACCGTGAAGAGGAACAGCTCCCTGGTGGAACACAATCCTAGTAGAGTCAATATTTGAAACTTTTATCCACCGAATCAGGCTGTATCGCTTACTATAAGGCAAATTCAGAATTTCTCTCATTCAAACGCCTTGAATTTCCAATTTATCTCTTGAGATTCTTATATTTCCAGATTATCGTTGCTCTCCTGATGATAATCCCGGGAGATATCGGGGGACTGATCGACTTCTTCAGCTTCACAGCCTGGATGTTCTACGGGATGACTTTTCTCTCTCTCATCGTCCTCAGGTTCAGGATGAAAGACGCAGAGAGGCCATATAAGGTAATTGATGACTTTTATCTCTCTCGTCGTCCTAAGGTTCAGGATGAAGGATGCAGAGAGACCATATAAGGTAATTGGCTGAGCTTTCATGCATCGTGGAGGAGCAGGGTATGGCAAAGCATTAACCTGAAAAGATTTACGTTCAAAACCTTATCTATATCTAATACTTTCTACGAGAAAGGGTTCTTTATTGTAATATTTCGTTTTTGAAGATGATAACATAATTTATATTGATGAGATTTCAGAACCCTTAACAGAAATGAATTTAGCTAATCTTTTCAGTTATTGATTTATTCTAGTAATGAATTCTTTGAGCATGTTTTGTGCCAAGCAGATAATATTTTACGTCGCTTTATAATCCGATGGCAAGATATCTTTATATTTCAGGCTCTTTAAACGTCGATATTCAAGGTTTATCAGAAGATACGCTTGTTTTCCAAAAATATCCATCTTTTTGTGGTCTTGTTTCTTGTATCAAAGTACCTCGTTTTAGCGCCTATAAAGAATTGCTTTTTCGACAAAATGTTCATATCCATCTTGCAGGTTCCAATCCCGATCCCAATCATCATGTTCCTGGTATCCCTGTACCTCGTTATAGCGCCGATAGTGGAAGACCCGCAGATCGAGTTCCTGTACGCTTTCCTCTTCGTTATAGGGGGTCTCGTCTTCTACTTTCCTCTCGTGCACTTCAACCTGAAAGTGGCCGGATTTGGTGAGTTGGACAGGAATCTCTGATTTTGAATACAACAAAACAAAAAATACTTTACCCACTGTTTCTCAAACGCCATTTTATGAATATTGAATTTGTAAATAACTATTTACGTCCTTGAACTTCGACTAGTTCATTGGTTAACGACTCGGGATAATTCTGATTTCATCATAAGGATTTCGTTTTACTGGAGTTGATTCTGTATGTTTTCAAATTCGAGCTCTACATCCATTATTAAAGTGTTTGCATATACAACTTGTGATTTCGCTTTGAGTGTCACTGCATGGTTTGTTCTGACACAATGTCCACAACATCCAACGTCGGTGCTTTCATTTTGCTCAAGGCAGACGACTTTAGTTTATGTAAATATACTTCATGATTTCACACAGTAACTCCTTTACTGAAAGTCTGTTTCGTACGTTAATCTATAAGAAATTTGACGATCTGATATAACCTCGAAGTACGACGCTTCCACTTAAAGGGGCAGTAGCACGTTTTTCGATAATTTTATTTTCTAAATTTTTCACTGATAATTGTAAGATAATGTTAAGTGTATTATTTTGAAAGTGTCAGAAATATCATTACACAAGCCAATCATCCATAGTCAGAGGACAAAGTAAGAAGATTCACATAAAATCCATTGGCGGCCATTATTTGTGAACACCTTTAATTCATTCTGTGTGATAAAAAGGAATCGCATGGCTACACTTTACGTTATATACTTGAATTATTACTGCTCCATTTAGTTTAAATACATTGTCTTTTAATTGGAACCATTTATTTTCATTTTCCTGACATCACCTTATATTCCCCCTAAAAACGTGCTACTGCCCCTTTAACTTCTTCAGTAATTCAGTTAATATGAATTGCTGTTGCCATTAAAACATAGAAATTCTCGGAATTTATTGCTGCCGTTCCAAGAAACATTAACTGGTTTTAACTGGTTTTCTTGCACATTTGTTCCAGATACACTGACGATGTGGATCCAGTTGTTACTGGAAGTGTCGCCATCACATCTAGAGCGGTCCTCCTAGTCACAGAGCTACCTGTGGATGTAGAAACTTGTCAACTTGCTACCTGAGTACCATTTTGAACAACAACAAAGAAGTTACATCGCCGAGGAGACGGAATCAAAGACATTTTTTAATTTTTTCATTCTCACTTTTCTTTGAATGTGCTTTAAAGCAATAGAAGATAACTGGCACAGAACTGAGGCTTCTGTGTGCAAAGGACATACAAGGGTTTTCAATATTGAAAACAGACAAGAATTATTTTTTCTGAAATTGTTCAGTTTCAGATCATGACATCATATTTACAACCACTATATTTTATTTCTAATATTTTTTCAATTTCACAATACAGAACGTCTTTATAAATGTAAATGTCCTGCACATGTCCTAGGTACCCTGACGATGTGGATCCAGTTGTTACTGGAAGTGTCCCCATCACGTCTAGAGCGGGACTCCTAGTCAATACACAAAGTCTTATTCATACAATACAGAAGTTGTTTTATTAGATATAATAACTCTTGATACTTATATCATCACGAAACTACATTTTCTTAACAGTGTGTATATAATCAGTCTTGCTAAATACACGTAAACATGTATACCTCTATATATTGTATGTATATGAGATATTTCATATTTCTGTATTTATCTAATTGGAATCTTATCAAAGATTTTTCTATATAAAGAACAAAGAAATTGCATCTTCAGAAAAAAGTGTGTGTAGTTTTAAATAGCCACTTCAAGAGATGTCATAGGCCCTGCTTGATTTGTAACCCGACGTACTATCAGGCGTACGCCGCGAACCCGCCGTATCATGGCGGACAACTATCTTCCGTGTGACATTCCACAACAAATTTTTGTGACATGAATACATGTACTTTTGGTGCTACCATATCAAAATTACTATAATGAATAAAAAAACAAACATGACTTATTAAATAAAGTGCATTTAACGAAAGTTGATGTTTTATCAACATTTCGAAAAAAAGTTAAAATCAAGATTCGTCTGACATGAATGAGATGTTTATCACTTCAGCATTTCCTGTCCAAACGCCGGTCATGATTCAACTTTAGCTTGTTGCAGACACGTGACAGGCGTATACGCCTCTAAGACGAATCAAGCATAGCCATATACGCCAAACTTTACCAATAGTGTCACGTGATCAAGAAGAAGAGATCGCTTCCGGAAAGTGTCATATTAGACCTAATCGGTAGAGAGCCTTGAAGTTGCTATTATGATCGAAAACTGGATAATGACGCGCGTCGATCACTCAAACGTGCCCAGTTAACCATAAATCATATCCAAAACGTAGTGAAGCGAAAGCATGGAAACGCGTTTGAAACGTTTCAAAAGGCCATATTTTTCTGTATTTTAGAAACTTACCGTAGGCTTTCAGATTGGGTGTTACGAGTTGATTATGTTTGATAGGTTATGAAACTAATATTCATGCAAATTGGACGTGTGAATTTGGCCTCCGCGAATATATATCGTAATGATTAATTTTCATATATTTGCCATTTGTGAACAAAATGTGAATGTTTTGGAATCGATATCATTTATAATGCCATTTACCTTCATATCAAAGCAATATAATTCTTTGATTAAAATAACGGAGTGTTTCTTGAAGATTTGTTGTAAGTGGCCATATCTTGATGAAACAGGTTGTTGTTGAAGTGTATATCGAACTTATGCCAAATTCATTTTTGGAAATGAATACTTCATCACAATGTTTTAATGATCAAAAGTTGAATGAAAATTGAATGTGAAATTAGTTTTGATATGAAATATTTTAAACAAATTCTAAAATGAAAACATATGTGTAGATTTTATATTAGCTCATATTCTTCCTTCATCAGATCAAATTGGTTGATTTTTTTGGAAAATTGTCGTTTTACATATTTTACAATTGTACAGATGGACCCATACTCTACACTGAGGTTATTCCAATAATATATCACACTCCTAACAGCTATTGATATCACCCAATGGGTGCAAAAGAAATATCACTCAAATCATGTTTCATCACTTTGGAA
This sequence comes from Steromphala cineraria, assembly GCA_916613615.1. Taxonomy (NCBI): domain Eukaryota; kingdom Metazoa; phylum Mollusca; class Gastropoda; order Trochida; family Trochidae; genus Steromphala; species Steromphala cineraria. The sequence continues at coordinate 14,681,035 of OU744730.1, forward strand.
CTTTCTTGGCTCGATATAAATACCGTGAAAAGCGTTAATTTTAATATTTATTTGAATTAAACATCAACTAACCTCGACTTTACCACTTCTCGATTTTCGTTCAAAGATTTTTCAAAAAAAATAAAACTGGGCTTGATTTTTGTTAATTTGTCCAATAAACACCTTTAATTAGCCTTTCATTGAGACAGCGTAATTATCGGCTGTGAAAACCCCACCTGGGTCAGGGGCCATAAAACTCGCGCGTGTGTGACGTAATAAACAGACTACACAGATACCGTATCGGTTTGGTGCCAATGTGCCTACATCCCATTGTGCCTACATCCCAATGTGCCTACAAAAAATGTGTAGGCACTTTGGGAACTGAAAATACACCCCTTTTCAGAAAGTGGGTATGACCTGTAGATCAACAGTTGTTACCTATCAAAGTAAGTGTAAGAAGATTCTGCTGATATGCTGTGTTAAGTAAAGGTTGAGTAGAGAGCTTATTTTTCAAAATAAAACATAATGTTTGATAAGTAATGTTAGTTTGTTTAATTCTGTTCCCCACATAATGAGTAGAGACCTTTGCTTTATAAATAAACATAATGTAAAGAAGAAATGTTTTGATAATGAACAATGGGTCTCTGCTCAGATAAACAGTCATATACTGAAACAACTTCTCAGATTTGTTACTGTCATCGTAGCAGGTATATAAGGTTCAGATTAACAAATATGTCCCCCCCCCCCCCCTTCACACTCTATTCCAAATTCTAAATTAACTTTTCCAACACTTTAGAAGTTTTATTAACCTTACATTGGTGTCTTCTAAATTTCACGCCCCTTTTTTGGGGGGAAATAACTACGGCATAGCCCCCACGTCGGCGACATCACCGTTTTGTGAAAGAAGACGTTAAACTCCAAATCAACAACAACAACAATATGGGGATTTTAGAGACCGAGACCATACATTCTATACATCTATCGTAACAATAGCACACGAAAAAAAACTAATTATTAATGATTTTCAGAAAATAAATTCCACTCAGATAAATCATTTGACGACGCAACACTAATAAGTATTTGGTGTAAAAAAAGATATCCACAACAATTATTTCGGCGGTATTTCAGTTGGAAGTATGATTCGTTACTCTGTATAAAAAAACGAGCCCAGAAGTCTCATCCCAACATCTAATCGGGTTGTTGTTGTTGTTGGATTGGGGTTTAACGTCTTCTTCACCATACGAACTAATCGGGGAAATTATCAAACCTTTTCAACAAATTTCTTTTTACTTACTTCAAGTGGAATAGTCCATTATCAAACATAGGTTGGATGAACCAAATACGCAAACCACCCATGCATGTCTCTGTTTTGATAGCAGTGTAGGCACATTGGGATGTAGGCACATCGGGAACATGCCACCGTATCATTATTTGAACTGAAATACTGCCTAAATAATTGTTTTATTACCATTGATGTGGATATCTTTTTTACACCAAATGCTTATTAGTGTTACATCGTAAAATGATTTATCTAACTGGGTGGAAAACATTTTCTGAAAATCGTTTATTATTGGGTTTTTTTCTGTGGTATTGTTATGATAGATTATAGATATAGCGAGACTACTTCTGCTTATGACGTCACAAAAAGGGGGTGTAACCAGTGACGGGCAGTCAAGCATTCACCGGTTTGTGGCCAGATAGGTCCAAGCGGTCCATCAAAAGTGGCATTCAAAAACGGCTTTCATTACCAAACTGAACATATTTGTGCAGCAACCGTTGGCGCACTATACAATATTGTAATCAGACTTTGATATAATTCAAAGAAAATAGTGAAATATGTTTGTGGTAATATGAACTTTAAGCATCAATCAATCAATATTTATTCATGAATGAAGGCCACGGGCCCATAAACATACACAAATATACATATTACATAATATACAATGGACATATATTGAATACATTTATTTGAACAAATTATGTCTTTTATTTAGGGCAATATATATATACTTACTTAGATTCAGCAAAGAATGAAGAGGAATTCAACAATTCTTTAAAAATATAATTACTTGGCGTTTGATTAGAAATATGAGGAAGGTAATGAAGTCTTTCTGCAGAATAAAATTGACACACTAGGAGAAAATGAAATTCGTCTTCAATGCCGGATTTACAAACCGTAGAGATATATCAATGTTTAGCCACCTTCCTCCATTTGTTTTCAATCTTAATAAACCAGCTCTAAATTTAATAAGAATAATTCTATAATTTACATCATGTATAATGCTTAAATACGTTTCAGGTTCTAACAAACTCTTGTATTCTCGATACAATCTGTAACGTGAACTGTTATCAAGAGAGCAATGCCAAGATTGATAAAACATATTTATACAAACATTTTTGAAGCATTTAAGAAAATGTAGTTTATCACTAACACCTTCTGACAACCAAACAAATCCAAAACCATGTGAAAATATTCATTGCGGATACATGAAGCGTAATTATCTTGTCCAATATTATCTAAAAATAAAAAGATTTCATACGAGGTTTTAGGTATTCTGCCTGAGTGCATTTCAGTTAGTTTCAACCAATACTTTATAGTTCTACATAAGGCATTTATATACAACGGGAATCGTCCAGATTCTCCATATACAATAACATTAGGTGTCTGCATGCCTACGTTTAAAAACTTCTTACAAGCCAGCAAATGAACTTTTTCAATTTTATCATAACGATTTACCCCCCATACTTCCGCCCCGTAAAGTAAAATTGAAAGAATTTGTGCATCGAATATTTTGAAAAACACTTTAGGGTCTACCATATCGATCCTTCTCAAGTTACATAATACGTGAACTAATGCCCTTTTGCCTCTCAATGCTAGATCGTCTCTACATTTCTTAATTTTTGACGTCGATGAAAATATGATACCAAGGATCTGTATGAATTTAAAACATCAATTGGAGACTCTTTATAAAACCATTGTTCCTTAGCTGATAGTCTACCATCTCTTCTGAACACCACAATAGTTTTTTCAAGGTTTACTTCCAGTCCCCATTTACTCGAATACTTTTCTAAGATATGCAATTGTTTTTGTAGGCCTGACACAACATCAGATATCAAAATGACATCGTCAGCAAAATGTAGAAGTAATATTTCTAGGAAATCAGGAAACAACTGTACACCAAATTTACCATTATTAACAATGTCTGTACACAATTCACTAATAAAAAATGAAAAAAGAAGCGGACTTAAAATACACCCCTGTCTCAAGCCGACAGGACAATCAAAATAGTGAGTATAATCATTATCGTTGCATCTTACACAAGCTTTAACGGATACATATATACTTTGGAGTGCTGTTGACATTTTGCCATTTAATCCTGATTTTTGTAAACAAAACCAAAGTTAATGTCTTGAGACAGATTCGAAGGCTTTTCTAAAATCTACAAAAGCAACATATACTTTTTTCTTTTTCCTGGATAAACATTTCTGTATAATTGCATTTAGGGTAAATATGTGGTCCGTTGTAGAATAATCTTTTCTAAAACCGGCTTGAAATTCTGGTATTTTGTCTTTTAAGGTTGCCCAATTTGTAAGTCTGGTATGGATAATCCGTGTATATAGTTTACTGAGTGAGCTTAACAGTGAAATACCTCTATAATTGTCTGGATTATCTCTTTCACCTTTTTTATGAATAGGGATTATAATTGCTTTAGTCCAGCTTTCAGGAAATTCTCCCGTTTGGAACAATGTATTAAAAAGATTTCTAAGAAAGGGTAAAATAATATCTCTTGAACATGTAAGCATTTAAACAATTATACAATCAGTACCCGGGGATTTTCCTCTTTGCAAGTGATCTAAGGCTGATATAATTTCTGAATCAGTAAAGTCACCTTCAAGAATAATTGAATCGATATCATCAATGTAATCATCTGCAACTTGACATTCAAAATCCTCTGTATTATCTTGTTCACTTTTATTAAAAACTGAGTTAAAATGCTCATACCATGTGTCTTTATCAATATGCGGTTGTGGTTTACTTCCACCAGAGATGGCGCGGAGCTCTTTCCAGAAAGTTTTAGAATCAGATAGACTTGCATGTAATCTATTTTTGCTTTTGAGCTTAAATGATGTCTTTGATTTTCGACATATATTTTTATATTCATTTATTAGTCTGCAGTACGTGCTTCTTGCTTCATTTGACTTTTGTTTTCTGAATCTTCTTAACGAACGTCTAGCCTCTCTTTTGGCCGTTCTACAATGCTTGTTATAGAACGAATTATCAGAGTTATTAGTTTGAACTAAGGGCTTTTTCATACAGTCTGCTGCAGCTAGAATAACAGATGCAAATGTATCAACTGCACGCGTAATATCCTTCCCCACCAGATCGTTAATGTATTCATTCCAAAGATCATCTAATGATTGTAAATATATACACAAAGAACTTAGTTAAGCACCACCAATGTTTTCAGAAAATAAGCTTCTGCTAATAAACCATACAAGGTTCCAGAAAAACACTTAGGGTTTTTCGATAGAACGATCATTTAGCAGTGTAGAAATGAAAACTTCACTCAATTTACGATTCACTGTCTCTGGATAACTTATTTCCCCCAACTTGGTATTTATGAAAATTCAAGTTTACATATAACTGAAAATGAAAGTAAATTTTTTTTGCTGCAATATGGTAATGATAATTCTCTTGACTGAATTGATGATTTTAGGTAAGGACCTCTTAGGAAATGTTAGTCGTTAGAGCAGTATGAGCCTTCAAAATCACAAAATTATCACATATCAAATTTGAAAAAAAGCTTCCCTAAGAAAAAACTGGCGACTCTTTAAGATAATGGCTTATTTAAGGGGAGAAGAAGTGTTTGACCCACAAGTCCAACTCAAAGAATCTCAAATTCACTCACAGATTTGAACAATTTTGAAATTTTCTCAATTATGGTTGAAAAAAGTACTGAAAATTCAATGTCCTGCTAGGCTTTTATCGTGCATGATAAAAAAGGTTTCTCTAATTGAATGTCAACTAGGGATCAAAAAGGTTATTTTTGATTGAAAAAATCCAAAGTTTCATGCGTGGTTTCTCACCAAAGACAATAGTTATATTTTGCCAAATTTCAGTGGTCTCACATTTTTTCTCATATTTTCAATTATTTCGTGTTATAAGGATTTTTACGTCAATCAAATAATAAATAAAACGGCAATTGTTATATCTAGAGTGGTCAATACATCAAACATATCACAATATTCAAAGAGCTCCCAATTTCATTTTACAAAATGGGCGGTGCTTAATTAAGTTCTTTGTGTATATATCAGCCTTGTTATCATTCCAAATATATCGACATTCGTCTTGAGATTTTGATATCTTGCAGCTATGAATATTTCTACTCAAATCTGAATTGCACATTAAGTAGTGTCGATACGCATATATTTACATATTGAATGTACATCAACTGAGCTTATGAAATAATCTATTACGCTGCAGCCTTGATATGAAATATAAGTGTAATTGCCATCTCTAATCTCCATTTGTTCTGCCATTGAAAATGTACAGATTGTGAACAAAACATAGGTCTAAAATCTTACTGCCAAACGTATTAGAAACTTTATCACATGATTGTCTTTGATCCATAATTTATTAAATATCATAAATATATTTGGAAAATAGATAAGCATGTTGTTTTACTCATCAATATCAATACAAAATGAAATGGTTAATACATCAGATGGTTCATTATGCAGGCTCGCAAGTATGATTACACATATTTATACAGGAACAAAAATAAGTTCATATATTCAAAAATGTTGAGTGCTTAATTGATAGCTGAGAAAATCTAAATGTGTGTTGTCAATCACGTAAGGATTACCCCAACAACCAAAATCATAGGGCGCAATTTTAAACTGATTTTCAAACAATCATTTGTCATTTTCATGTTATCATTTTGAATCAATGTTACTAGTATCCAACTTTCATTAAGATTACATTTTATAAGTATTACACTGAATAGGTGAGGTGGGGTCATGTGCATACATTCAAACACTTTCATCTTTATTTAGTAAGTAATAAATCTTTGCTGAATCTGTTGTGCTTCTGTAGTCCTCTATTCCCTTTATAGACTCACCATTATACCTATAGGTAAGTGCATATTCCTGGCTTAAAGGGGCAGTAGCACGTTTTTTGATAATTTTATATTTTAAAAATTGCACTTATAATTGTAAGTAAATGCCTTATGTATTATATTGACAGTGTCAACAATCACATTACACAAGCCAATCACACATAGTCAGAGGACAAAGTATGAGGATTTACATAAATTCCATTGGCGGTCATTTTTGTGTGAACATCTTTAATTCATTTTTGTAAGAAAACGGAATCGCATGGCTGAACCTTACGTTATATATTTGAATTATGACTGCTCCATTTAGTTTAAATACATTGTCTTTCATTTGGAACCATTTATTTTCATTTTCCTGACATCACCTTATATTCCCCCTAAAAACGTGCTACTGCCCCTTTAACGTCTTGTTGAAGATTTGGCATGTAGAAGTTTTGGGACAGAACCTTTGCATACAACAGTTAGTCATCATTGACGACTCTGTATTATCTTATCAATCACTTGATGTACAGAGAGGTGTAGGCTTAATCCTGTTTTATCCTTTGAATGAGTAACGTTGCGACAAGAAATAATAACTTTTGGAAACAAACTGAATGTTTATCAAAATAGGTCTATGAGCTGTGTTTCTTTTACTGAACCCTTCTTAAAATGAAATATTCCGAAATAAGGAAATTAGCAATATTCATTTCAATTATAACTTATAGCCTACTTTCAAAACGTGGTTACCCTTTGTATACAAAATGTACAGCCAATTTGACATCAATGTAACGTGAAAAATGACGTTGTAACACGGTGAGTGGTTGTTATGAAATACAGATTTATTGGCTTATTGAACACCACTCACAAGAATATGCTAAATGAAGCGCACACTATGATAAAATCCCTTCGCGCAAGAACTGGGTATCATAGTTGGGTGTAATTCGTAAAAATATGTCAGCAACAGTGATCCAGGTGATATTTGAATAATAACAAATGCCATTTCGACATATTTCAATTTTTTTGTTTATACATCGTCAGTATAAGGTTGTCTTTGTTATGTCTTTTGCCGTAATGTAAAAATTATCATGAAGCTGTAAATACATCTTATTCCGTTTATTCAAATCTATGTTGCAAATAAATCAAATGGTAAGATCTTTTTCACATCAAAATATATTTCTTGGTAAATTGAGATATGATAAACGTCCATTCTGATTTAAAGGCGACCGTGCTCCGAGGAATAAAATATCAAAAATATTGTCTCTGTGAATGAGAGGAAAGCCGGGCTGGGTGAGGTTCGAACCCCGCTAGAGATAATATTTTTACACTTTTTTCCTCGAATCACAGTCGATTTTAATCAGACTGGATAAACGTCACATTGGTAATATTTTGGACAGGTAATCCAGTAGACCCGGGTAACGAGTGTATGTGTGAACGAATTTCATGTGAGTTTATGAGAAATGAACCGATGATAACATGGCCATGCCCTAAACCAATCATCGTTCCGGAATATGTGTACACTTCAAAGTGTGACATTATTTATCAATTAACACCGAAACATAAATGTGATAATGTCTGCATTTATAGATAGCCGATGAAGCGCCAGAAGTGAAATACTTAACCACAGCAGTAAATTGTAGACCAACTTTGTTTATGAAGTATGTTACAAAACCATAGGCGATAAAAAAGTATGTGCATAGTAATACACTTGTGAGTGTATAAACACGTGCTCAATCACAATCTATTCAGGTTGAGAGTATTTTTGCAAATGGAAACAAAAGATACAATTTCTACTTACAGAGAAAGGTAAATTCATAACAGACGTTAAGTCCTTAGTGCAAAGATCATGAAAAATAAACTGTTACATAAAAATAGAAATTAAAAGTTTATTATATGTATACGTATATATACAATCAAAGAACTTTATTTCATTTGCTTTTAAAATGCAATTTTGATACAAAGAGGAAATAAGTTTATATAAATAATACTTTTGAAAATGATAGATCGTTTTTAAGCATATGAATGATATCCCGGAAGAGTGAAACCGGTTGCGCGTTAACTCCATGGTGGACAGCTTTCTAATTAATGCACCAATTCACTAGATATCGTTAAAATATAAACTTTTGAAACCATGTCTGTTACCTCTCAATTTCATTAAATAAAAACAATCAGAGGCTTTCTAAATATTCTCACTGTTTTAAATGCTATTTTTCTTAACACGACCCATATTGGCCATTGATTGTATAATCAAAGCGTGTTCGAGCTTGGATGAACTCTTTCAATCATCCTGTTGAATTTCTTAAACCATGAAACTGTCTATCAATCTCTTTGATCAAAGCCATATGTCCTTGATTTGTCAAGTAACGTTCTAGTTATTTTAATTTTTCACGTTTTGCAATGGATGTTCATTCTAAGATAGGAACGAGCATATTACCAGGGTTTATAAGGACAGAACTTCCTTTCGTGCAAATCCTAACATCATTTCTTGGATGCATGAAAACATGAATTGTACTTAATTGTGTATTTGCCCTGGAACGTTTACATATCTCAAATACTGACGTGTGCATAAATGCATTTATGTAAATACAATTTTGTATGTCTCATCGCGGTTATGGAAATCTACTTCAAGAGTAACTTTAACCCTAATCTTGTTTATAAGCAACCGCATTCCTGGAACGTATTAACCTTGTCTTCTTTTCTTGAAAACAATTCACACGGTTTTCTTTAATTGTAACATAAGGTAAAAGATAATGTTTGTATACGAATAATACGATTATGCATATCAATTTAAAGGCTTATACGAACATTCTCTTTCAACAAACCTTTATCTTTACATTATCAAAGAAATAGTGCTTCCAAAACCTCCAAAATCTGAGATATGAAACAATCAACATAGGCTCTTTTCTCAGTAAATTCACTTATGTGTTACATACATGTGTATTATTGCACTTGAAGCAAATTTACATGACCTCTATGTATTTTTTACACACTGTGTAAATAGTGTCATAAGAATCGAATCTATTTTTTACTCGTGTATACAAACGCATGATACCTATATTTTTGTGATTACGTAGATGTAAAATGGTTTGATTACAATGTCTGAATTGTTTTTTATAAGTGGTGTTGATAACCTATAATTAAAATCACTTTGAGACCGATAACTATTAATTTTGTATCTGCGATGTTGTGTACATGACTACATCAAGTACGGGTATCTATGGAAACATAATTATTTGGAAAACAATCAATCTGACAATATTTAGATGGACCATCCTTCATATAAATTTTGATAAAAAAGAACTAGTATTTCTAGAGTATAGTAAAACATACATTAAACAACGAAAATAGATATCCTCCTTCCCTATATGATGATAATATCAGGACAACTCGTATTAAAAAAATTATTCTATTTTCCTATGATGATATAAACATTTACAACATACATGACAATGTTAACACCCAGGGTGTATACACAATGGTTCAAACATTGAGGACAGCAGTACAGACTGTTGGTGTTCCTACGTTACTCCAAAAGGAATTACATACAATAAATTGCTCTAGAATTTCCATCCACTGATCATCATGATAAATATCGTTGAAAATGTGACACAACTAATCCCTTGTCCTCTCTTTAGATCGTACTCTCTATTCTAGAACTAGACCAGGCCAAGGCCTCTACTTGGAATACCCCCTCCTCTTGTTACCAAAACGTTTTAATATCAGGAAATCTGACACTACAATCAAATATGTTTGCCTTTTGGTTTATGATTTGTATCATTGATGTATGTTCATGTAATTGACATTTACACCATATTGTTAAATAACATGAAACAGAGAGTATATTTAATATAACACATGCATGTATTTTCATAGTGCATAAATTTGCTCATGTATGTACATATGTTCATGAGGAAAGGACCTTAGTGTCTGTATCAAGTTCATATTTGTTTAACTGAATTTGAAAAGAACTGACTTTGAAACAGATACAGGTGTATTCACTTTATCAACGAAATGGACTTTGTATTACCCGCATGCTTGGTGCATATTAGGTACAGGTGTAGGAAGGTGATATATGACATTACAGAGAACACCTCCACCTGTTAGATCCTCCTCTGACAAGCTGTCAGTGTATGCTCTTCAACACTTACAGTAGTGCAACCTAGCGCCTATCGTTTAGCTGTCACTCGGAATCAATACGACTGAAATGCTGAGTGAGATATGTCACCTAGAGAAAGCTGTTGACTGACGAAAGCAAAATTGAATAACCTAAGTTTTGACAAATGTTAGAATTACCTAGAAAAAAACGATAAACATTAAAGTACGAAAGATAAGCTAATTGAAAACTGATTAAAACATACAACAGGGGAAAACACTTTGTTTGAGTGATGCATTGAGTTTTATTTTCTCTCAATTGGTGCTCAGTGAAAAAAATGAAACAATCCAGTGGACTGATTTCAAATTTCCCGCGGATAGTTTTCAAAAGACTTTTAAAAATGTGTTCCGAAAATGAACGGCAATTTTATTGGCTATTATTGAAGGAGCTGGTAAGTAACTCGTGGTCGCTGCTTCGTTACATAGGTTATGCTGCGAAGGCAAGATCGGAGATAAACATTGAAATGTTAAGCTGATGGTTTGACATTTAGAAATGCTGCTTCATGTTCTATTTCAATTTCGCAAACACGGAATTCCAAAAAAGATATTTTATGCAAAATGTTTAACATCAGTAAAATTCTTAAAATTAATCCTGGGACTCAGTTGGATTTTACGACGATAATTGGTGAAGAATAAAACGAATTCGTGTTTTCTTTAAATGTTGTGTCAACTGTGTTGTGTTGTACTTCAAGCTTTCACAATTTAGCCTTATGATTCATTACAATCAACAGTGTATTATTCATGTACCTATCCAAAATATTTTGTACCGTTTTTATAAGGCGAATATAGCGATAGTGATTGAAGTACGTTTTGTTCTGGGTGTCAACGAAAAAGAGCCAAATTCATAGAGAAATTATATATATTATATTTACAAAGTGCAGCTTCACAAACTGAATAAATAAGACTTTCTTCCTTTATTACACAATGCATGGTTGTCATAAATTGAAAAGGTACATAATATGTACCTATAAGTATGAAACAGGAGTATTTTTAATAAGTTTAAGTTTTTTTTAATCTGAGAAAAGAAAATTTTGGTACAAGAGATTATGAAAACTTATCAAACAATTCTAAAGGTTACAGTTTAGAACGCCTGCTTATAGAAGTTTTGACAGGGTAATCGATAATGTTTGTGATAACGTTGAAATTGAAATTTATTTAAGTGTTTAAGATAATATTCCTCAGGATTGTTTTCATCTTTCATATGGAATAGCTTACATATTATGCATTACAAAAAGCAGTTTATAATTACCTTTTTTTAAAAGAAATTGTTTAAAAAATTAACATTCAGTTATGAAATATGCTTTCTGACGTGCAATGAAAAGGAAAGTTCTGAAAAAGTACTTTTTGGTTACTTTTAGATGATATATTATGGCTTTTCATAGACTGACTCTTTAAAATAGATTGAATATTTTGCTTTAAGAAAGTTGTCGAAAGTAGAGAAATATGTCAGATTTCTCTAGATGCCCTAATGTAATATTTAATCTTTGATATTGAATTTTTCACAGAAATGTCAATTTCACAACACAAACAACGCTATAATGTAATAATATATTATAACATATTTTACGAATATCATCTTTTTGTTTATCAGTCAAGCTAAAGACAGATGTTTTTGTTATCGTATTTATATCTGGTTCCTAGTATATCAAAATTGAATGATTTATTGTCATCCCAAAATAAACTACTATCTCTCAATACTACAAAATATTTATTTTATGCACTTGAAAAGCGAAAAATACTTTTATCAGCACAGCAAATTTGGCAATGCTATCTTTAGTTTATTTCAACAATATCTTTAGCATATTATCAATATATTTCAACCTTATGTTAGGCTTACCAACTCAAACCTTAATGTACTAATGCACTCTTGTTTAGACTAATCAATTAGCTTATGTAATAGGCTTCATTGTTCTGCGCTCAGGCCACTCAGGTCTCAGCCCCGGCTATTGTTCTTGGCTGGTCAGCTTCTTGCTTGGCCATGCTTTTCACTCTTTCTCATAGCACTTTTATCTATAAAAGTGGCTACATTTCTCTATCCGCACACATTCTGGCACAGTCACGCAGGGGAAGGAATCTTTATTTGGGGTAAGATATATTCTTTAGCCTTTTGTGTATATGGTTATTTTATGGAATAGATTAATCTTTGTCTATTCATATTCTTGTGTATGCATAAATCATTCATGTATATTTTATACTTGTAGTATTTGAACTAGCATTGTACCACGTGGTACATATATATTTCCATGTTCAGTAATTGAACATAAATGCGATTCATTTAAAGTGCATTTCAGTATATCATGTTTGTAATTATATTTCCTGCTTTGATCTTATCTAAATATACATAAATATGTTATTATCATATGTGCATACATAATTATAATATCATCAGTACATATTGGTATTATTTATCATAGGTATCCGTGTGCACAGTGGTAATCTCGGCAGCACATGCTTAATATGCCTGCGTCCCTGAAACGAGGTGAGTGTTCTTTTATCCTTATGCAATGTATATTATATGCTATGACCTTGTATGTATTATTATTTTCATAATGTATGCTTTTGGTGTATTTTGCCACGAGTATTGTAACGCTCTCGGTATTATAAAGTATTGTATACTTGTATGAATATTAAAAGGTATTCTTATGTATTAATTGTCTACTTTAACAATTAATGTAAAGTGTGTAAACCTAACTGCAATTCTTTGTACTGTTATCATATACTTCATACATATTATACTTATATTATTATCATTCTTATTTTAAGGAAAATCAATATATGAGATGAAGAAATCCCTGATTCAACGCAACCTTTGTGTCATACCTCATAACCACATAAGACCTCTGCGATCCAATCAACGCTGTCCTTCTATAGTCGGTACCGCCTCCTTACGAACGAACTAACTCTCATTACTCATTAATCAACCTTTTTTGCTCGTTGTGAATCAAATTTTTATACCAAATATATATAGACATCTTGTTCCAATACATTATGACATTTGTTTTCAAAATGTTTTACTGTTAACTTTGATTTTGATCATTGTACTTTTGTGTTATGTAAATGATTCAACATGCACGAATGTTTGTCCTTGAAAATACAAGAGTAATGTAACCGTTCGCCATTATCATCCTTCAGAGTATTAGGAATTACTTAGCTCGACGAAGGAGCCTAATGAAGAAAATGAAATGTACTTTCTCCTGATTCTCATAAGTCATTGGTAATATACAGGAAACACTCGATTTGAATCGACTATCATTCTCGACACAAACACAGAACTATATGACATAGAGTCGGAAAAACTTATTGCATCTTGGATTACCTCCAGCTAGTAGTGTCATGCATCCATATGAGACGTGTTTTTTTTTATTGGCTTTCCGTTTATAGAAAAGGGGATTTCCATTTTACTGAATGAGCGATTTATAACTGTTCGGGTACAGGGGACTATTTCGAAGTGAAGCGAGAGAAATGACGTCGCCTGGTTGACAGGATGGTCTTTGAGGACTTTGCATATTTTGGTAAGCTTCAAATTGATCAAGGACAAAAACCTATTTGGACTCACTTGTAAGCTCATGATTAAGTGCAAAAGTTACCTATTTGATGGTATAAGCCTTTGATTGGCAACAAATGACGTGTTTTCGAATTAATTACAAGAGTCTTTAAAAGAAAACATATCCACCCATCCTCAGTAAATCAGAATGTCTATCTTAGAATTCTCTCAAATCAATAGGAGGACAAAGTCACCCAATGGAACTCTAAGCTAGGGAAATGAGAAATCCCAAAAACTCAAGAATGTTTGATTTTCAGTGCAAAAAAAGGGGAGTAGGGTGGTAATAAACAAGATGTATAGGGGCTTCAGAATGTGAAAAGCCCTAATGAGCATTGAATAATTTTTCCATCACAGGTACACCTTACCCTTCCCGCAAAGTAATTTGACAATTCTAAATGACGTAACGATACTGTTGAATGTTTATCTTATGAAAACATACTTTTGAATGTTGTTAAAATAGCATGAGAAATAAATAAGAAAAAAAAATATTATGCTCGGGACGTTGCTTTATTGACAAATTTCCGTTTGATCAGGTTTAATTTATATGTGACCGCAGTTTGTCTTCTTGCCACAGACGTAGATGTCTTCGCCTTGGTTGGAATGACAGACGCTGGCTTTAAACGAAGACCTGATAGCGATACCGTGGTGTTTCCCATCGCAGTTTTTGATGCACACCCATTCTTTCACCTTCCTCTCACATTTCGACGAACAAGTCATCATCGCAGGTCTGCCACAGCCGCACCTCGGGAAAGCCCTGCATTTCTGGATGGAACCGAAGTCCCTCAGCACACTGTTGTAGGAATGGTTGTCTACTGCCTTACAGAAGCAGCTGAAATGAAATATATTTGTAAATAGTTTTATGAATAGTAAATAGTCAGTTTGACTAGAAAGTGTTTTTACTCGTTAAACAGATGTCTCCCCCATACACCATTTCAGCTGAAATTCGTTTTTGAAAATTTCTTAGTTTTTTTTAAACTAAAATAAAAAACATATTCTTTCTATAAAACAATAAACTGTAAAAATGACAAAGTCCAAACTGTTGCTATGGAAACCCAAAAAATAAAATTGAAAGAAGGTTTAAACCCCCAAAAGACATATCAAGTAGTTTCAGAGTTATGTTCCGGAAACAAATGAAAACGCCAACACGAACGAGGACGGGAACTCAGCCAAAACCAATATGTCTCCCGACTCCTAAAGAGCTGCATACAAAACCTTTTTGGCATGTCACTCAGTGCAATGGTGTAAGCATGTAGCATGCTGTTTATAATTTATAATTGGATAATGTGATTGGATGGTTTACACTACGAACGTTTGGCATGCGATTTACATGCGATGCGACACGATCAAGGGTGGAGCGGCGTTCTGTTTGTTTTGCCATCCCACCCTACACTTATTTTCCTTTTTCATTTTGCGCCATGTAGTGTTATGCTGTTAATGGTGAACCGACTACTTTTGGACTAAGATCTTGATGCATTATCCATCATTTATCTATGTAAGTAATATATAGGCTAAAGTACAAACCTGAACAAAACTTTGATATGGCAAAGGGTTTGATACATCTTGTAATGAAAATCATCATTTCTCTTGGAAAGATCACAATATGTTAAAATAAAGAACACGGTTTCAAGAAAACTCACTATAAATACCGGCGCTCCACAGGGATGTGTATTATCGCCCGTACTGTTTATACTGTATACGAATGACTGCACTAGTGTCAACGAGAACTGTTCTTTATTTAAATATGCGATGATTCAGCACTGACCTCCTGTCTATTCAAAGATGAAACACCTTACATGAGCGAGATATCAAGACTCGTGAAGTGGTGTGAAGATAATTATCTCCAGTTAAATACAAAGAAAACAAAAGAACTTTTAATTGACTTCCGAAGAAATAAATCGACCACTACACCTGTTGTTATCAACGGGGAAACGGTAGAGGTTGTCTCCAACTACTAATATTTGGGTACACTAATTGATGATAAATTAACCTTCTCATCACATGTGGATTATGTATATAAGAAGTGCCAAATGCGACTCCACTTTCTACGGAAGCTTAGGTCATTTAACATTGACTCTCGCTTGTTGTCTTTATTTTATTCAAGTAGTATTGAATCCGTTCTCGCTTTTAACATACAGTCGTGGTGTGGAAATTTGTCTTTGCAGGAAAAAGGAAGACTGAGAAAAGTGATCAACATTGCAGGAAAAATTTCAGGGAGACAATTTGATACGTTAGAATCAATCTATTCACATAGTCTCATGCGTGCGGGAAAAAAGATAATTTCAGATAAGGATCACTACCTGCATAGTTGCTACGAACTTCTTCCATCCGGACGACGCTACCGAGTTCCGAATGTAAAATTAAGGCGCACCAAGATGTCATTCATTCCAGCAAGCATTACTCATTTAAATATCTAAATTATACTGTTCCAGTCTGCCATTCCCATGTACCATGTGATTATTGTTAATTGTCATTATTGTATATTTTAGCCTTTTTATATCCTGTTATATATATATTCTGTATTACTACTGTGCTCAATTCATGACAATCCAAATTCCCTTCCAAGGGCAATAAAGATTTTTCTTATCTTATCTTAACTACATCTTAACCTAAGAGCTTCTTTTACAAACTTTGCTACGTTAATGAGAATATCTATATTATGACAACCTTTATAATAAATTAACTTTATGGAGAGAAGGGTGTTTCCAAAAAATATATAGAGATTACAAAACGAGTGAGTGTTGAATATCAAAACTCAAAACTTTGAAAATATTGAGTTGAAATATTTTCGATGTTCAACACTCACGAGTTTTGTGATCTATTTATTACATACAAAAGAGAATTTCTATTTCTTTGAAACGACGATCAAACCATGCGCGATATTGTTGCGTAATAATACACTGGTGAGGTACCTCTGTGTTCGCAATAGCAAAAACATAGTCCCTTTTTCCGTTAGCATCATTTTCACCTCTAAATAAAATCCTACTTTTCAAAGAAAACAATCATTTATGTACCATTTATCGACAGGATTATCCAAAACCAAGACATTAGCAAATACTTTAACAATAAAAAACGACGCTGTTGTCGATACTCGAGTAGCGAGATCGTCAAACTTGATGTCAGTGACGTGGATTTGAACGGTTCAACCGTCCTTGCTAAACGATTCCAGACGAATACCGGCATTCAGTATGTTGCTTGATTATGTAAAGCAATTGTTGATGTTATAAATGAAACTGCATCTAATAACAACCGTCTCTAAACTATCGGCTTTCACTCAAACTTTCAAAGGCGACAAAGCTCCGTGTTGACAAAACACGTCAGTTGACTACAAAAGGGAGATAACTCTTTCCAAAATAAATTTAGGCAATACATTTTTAATTTAATTATATAACAGCCGAGATCGGATCGCGAATATTGGTTTGATAATTTGCACATATATCTTTGATGTGATGCAGTTTTATTTTGAGGTAAAATACGAAAATGGAAAAAAATATGATGAATTAAAAATTTGAAGCGACAGGGGTACGGTTGCACCCGATCAGCTGATTGCAAAGTAGTACGGCATTATGACGTCACTATCGTTGAATAACCTGCTTTGGTTGGATCTACACAACACTCGTTGAATAACTTTCAACTGGTTACACAACACTTGTTTCAAATAACCAAAATTATCTCATGAAGATATTCAGAACACGTATGTAATAAGCAGGAATATATTGAACTCTTAAAATGGCATAAACTTTACAATTTAAAACAAAACGGAATTCACCTTCAATATAACCATCCATACAAAAACTTCCAGTCCGAACAATGCCACAACGTCTTCCAAAATTTATCCTTAAAGGTAATTCCTCAGATCTTGATAGAAATAAAAGCCTTCTAAATTCTCGATTCTTAAAGTGAGAAATACATGATATCCCAGATAACACACCATCTAGTGGGCCACTGGTGGCAGACAGCTTGTGGCTTGCCACTGGTGGCTAGCAGGTGGCCCACTGTTTTTACACCTAGTGGGCCACTGGTGGCTTTTCGCAGGTGGCTTGTCACTGGTGGTAGCGAGTGGCCCACTGGTGTGTTTTAGCAAGCAGCAAACAAACTAGCGGGCCACTGGTGGCGCTTAGCTAGTGGCTACCTCCAGTGGCCAGACAGTGGAACAGATACTGGTTTATCAAAAGGAAATGGATTTTTAATTTTCAGGGATCTTTATATTGTATATTTCATTTTATAAATAATTCTGTCATTTACAAATACATTTATTTTAAAATTCATTTTACTAAAATATTATCTTAATTTTACTATATAAATTGCAATGATTCATTAAAAATTAAGTGAGAGAGTGATCATAATTTTTGAAGCCGATATGTTTGGTTGTGCTATCTTACAATGTAACAATATTACTATTATACCAGTAATATAATAATAAATGATAAGGTTGTCACTTTTCATTGAGATTTTTAAAAGTTTATTTTGTTTATGAAGATCAGATCTTATTTTTGTTTCACTGAGGCAACTTTTCAATATAACTCCTGTACAAATCCTATTTGCTTCCTTCGAGATATTTATCTCAAATATCAGCTAGATAAATAAGAAATAAGTTGGGTTTTTTCAGACCTCAAGAATTAAAATCATACAATTTTAGACAGCTTTGTATAATTTATTTAAAATCCTTTTACGCATCGGAATCCCTCTTTTATATAAATAGTTCGTTTTAATTCATGATCCAAGTTTTCGTGGTTACCGATGGGTCGTCTGCTGCAATGGATGAAACTGCATCTGAAGTTTGATGTAAGTATTCTATCAAACAAATGATCTTTCATTCTCTCTAGAAAATATTAGGTTGTATTATTACTCTTTCCTTGTGCTCATGTTTGCTGTTACTGTTTCTAAGACAAACTATGGTTGCAAAATGACAGTGTCAATGACCTGCACTCACTGACTTGTGGACAGTAAAACAGTGTTAATATTGTCAGGCCCCAAAGTTATAAAACCAATCTTGCATTTAACTTAATTTCATGCTAAACTTATAGATCAACTCAAATTTTAAGGTTATAAAATGTCTTGAGTCTGTTCTCAGCTGAGATCAAAAGAAAAACTGAGCTGACCATGATCAGAAAAATTTCATGTCTGTTATCAATGACAATCTGGAAGGCTATTTGGAGTTTTTATCATAGATATTTTGATGATTTATGGAAGGAATAGTTACAAAACACATTATTTTTGTATTCCTCAATGATGTGTTTTAAATTCTCACCTATGCATTGATTTATGGCCCTATTATTCACAACATTGCTAAGCTCCTAAAATATTGTTTGTCATTATGCCAATGTCAAGGTCAGTTAGATAAGGGAAGTAACTCTGTTGCCATTCAGAATTTTCTCTCTGAACAAGTCTTAAGGGCGCACTTGATTTGCACTTTCCCGGGCATAACCCGGCTTCGCCCGGTCACGTGAGCGGGCATAACCCGGCTTCGTCCGGGTGACACGGGCAGTCGAACCAAAACAAGTCGTTCCGGGTTAGCAAAGATGGCGACCATCACAGCCGCCGTTCTGCAACTGTCAACTGAATTATTAGATAGTGATGGAGATGATGATGATTTTTCAAGAAATGCTTATCTCCTGGATACTGTGTGAGTAGTAAATGTTTTTACAGAACCCGATTCGAATTCTCGTCGTCTAATTTATTTTTTATCACTTGGTTTTGACATTCGCTAAGAAAAAAATCAAAAAATATAAATGTTATGTTGACAATTGTTGCTTACTTTGCTAAGGAATTTGGTGTTTGTAGTAAAAACGATCGCAACTGGGTGAACATTCGTTTACAAACATAAAAAAAAATAGAGATATTAAAAAAAACCCTTTTATTTCTCAACAATGACATACTCAACCATTTTAATTTAGATTTTTTTCTATCCAGAAATGAATTTATTTCACTCCTTTAAATTCAAATGAATTATTGCCTTTATTTATACATGGCGTCATAATGAACCAAATACGATATACTTCTTGAGATAGCTAAGCTAAAAAAATGCTTTCATTTGGATTTTTTTCAATTTTTGAAACTGCCTTCAACCAATGTTTAACTGGATTAAATTTTCTTAATAGTTTTATTATGTTTATTTCAGAATGCGAAAAGAACATGTGAAGACACAAGATTTCATGGAGTTCACCATTCCAAATCTGCTTCCATCAACATTTAAGCGTTTCTTCCGGATGAGTCGATCTACAGTAGAGGTGATCTGTAGGGCTTTATCGGATTGTGTGGAACTCAGAACCAGAGCACTCCCAGGCGGTAGACCAGAAGTTTCACTTGAAAAGAAGGTCTTAATCACCCTTAGATACATTGCCTCTCAAGAAACTTTGCTTGAATTAAGCAATAGGTTTGATGTTACGGAGTTTAGTGCTTTAAAGGCCAGAAGAGATGTCATCAATGCTATTAATCGGGTGCTCCTAAACAAGTTCATCCACTGGCCAGATCATACAGATTTTCACAGGATTGCTCAAGATTTTGACAATGCAGGACAATACAATTTCCCTAATGTCATAGGGGCCATAGACGGAAGCCACATACCAATACAGGCACCAGGTGACAATCCCTTGGCCTACTACAATAGAAAGAAATTTCATTCAGTCATCTTACAAGCTGTTGCCACCAGTGACACTAGGTTTAGAAGTATAAACATTGGATGGCCGGGACGTGTCCATGATGCGAAAGTTCTTAGGCAATCCAAGTTATGGCAGACAGGATATGAGAAGACAAGACAGGGACACTACCATCTACTTGGCGATGGAGCATATCCAATAAAGGAATGGCTATTGACCCCATACCGGGATAATGGACATCTTACTGCAAGACAGTTGAGATTCAACAAGTGTCTGTCGAGCAAGCGTCAAGTTATTGAGCGGGCATTTGGTCTCCTAAAGACACGGTTCAGACGACTGAGACATGTTCATGTCTTGGACCTTGAGGAGCTATGCAAGATAATTGCAACTTGTTGTGTTTTTCACAATGTTTGTCTCACTCATGAAGATGACCTAGAGGAAGCTTTCGACAATGAGGACAATGACCAACAGCCTGTGCAAATTCCTCACTTGCTAGAGAATGACGCCCAAGGTCAGCTTAAGCGTGTTCTCATCACAAACACTTTGTGAAGACTCTGATCTCTATTACTGCTGTATAATGTTTCAATCAAATGATTGTTCACAGAGTTCGAGTGTGACTTTCAAATGCTGTTTCCTTGTATTTGTATTTCTGTATATTTGTGTCTTTGATGAAGACTAACAAGTGTAGTACTGTGCCTGAATGCCAACTTTCAAGAGAAATAATAAACTTCAAGAAGTTGAAATAAATCTGTTTTATTGCATTAAACAACTTGTATGAACAAAACACGAATGTCAAATAACAGAATACAACAATGTCTTTCTTGACAAATTGGTCAAGTATATGGCTTTTACTTATTCCATCAACAAACTAAACAGTAGCCAATAAACCTTGATGAATAATCATAAATTTAAAGGGTCAGAAGCATTTTCTGTAAACAAAAATCAATATTTTCCAAATATCACAGTACAAAATTAACATCAATGTCAATAGTACTATCAATATATGAAATCACATGGTCAAACAAATCCTAATGCAAACTGATTATCCATAGTCATGAAGAAATTAAAATAAATGAAATTTATTTTATACTTGCTTCTTGTGCTTTTTAACCTTTGCCAGCAAATGTTACATATATTTTCATTATCTTGAGATTATATTTATTATCAAAGCTGTCATTGACCTATTAATGCCCTAGTTTTAACACTTGCAAACAGAGCAAACTAGCATGAACAAATATTATCAGCAAGAAAGTACTGAATCAGCTCAATTGTATCCATCTGCACCAACTTAAAACAAAAACAAAAACAAACAACAACAAAAAACAACTTTAAACCACATTTAACTCTCTCCCCTTATAGCATTTAAGGTTAAGTTGTGCTTATATAACTAGGAAAGAACTTATACTTCTAGAATTAAATTATAACATCATGTGTTGTTACTGTTTTGGACATACATGTGTGCCAAGAGATAACAGTTGACTCTGGTGACACTTCAAATATAATTATATAAAGATTTAAAATGTTAAACTTCTTATTGTTATACAAAACACACAAAGTTAATGAAAGGTGAAGCATATTTGCTGGACAACTGTTGAATTAATACCTCTTCAACCATCAAAAAAAATAGCAAGTAAAAACTTAAAGTAGGTAATTTAGATACAAGGTAGATATTTAAGCAAATGTTCAATTGCATAGTTGAAAAAAGATCGGTTGAAATTTTTTCTCAGCTCTGCTTCTAAAATTATATTAGGTTATTCCTGAACGAATCCACCAAAGAAATAAAAAACTTCAAAACTGAAAATATCAATATAACTACTTAATGAGGTAGGCAATTTTTATAAAATATTCAAATGAAAAAATTAAAAAAGCGTCATCTTCATTTTTTGACGAGATCTTTTAAGACATTTACAAGTGACATTGTCATGTCCATTTTCTCCCTGTGTCTCCTCTCCTGCGCTTCTTCCTTCCTCTCAGCCTCAGACTGGAGAAAGTTCTTAAGGTCATTTACATGACCAGAAGTTCTCCTCTTCTTAGTTTTTGGTTCTGTGAAACAAAATTCAAATTGATGAAAAAAAGGAATGGAGTAATGAAACAAATGATGTTTTTAATATTTACATGGCATTAACTTTCTGTTGTTTAATGGTCATATTTAATTCATTTTGATGCAATAATGAAATAGTGAATTTTAACATTTCAAAGTTTTCACTTCTTTTTCCTGAAATTGTTGACCAAAATTTTAATTGTTAAGTTCACTGAACATTATATTTACCAATGAACTAACCTGTATCCGAGGTCGTCTCAGCAGAAGCAGTGTCAGCAGAAGCAGTGTCAGCAGAAGCAGTGTCAGCAGAAGCAGTCTCAGCTTTTGTGGTAGTTTCATGTTCCACACTGTCTGTGTCTAATACTGCTCGTGGCTTCAAATCCGGGAGTGACTCGAAGCATTCTTCCAGTTGAGTATCCAATTCAGTGGCGGCCTCGCCAGAGGTGTTCGCCCTCCTCTTCTGTCGTTGAAACTTATCCTTAAGGCCACGTAGTTTGAGACGGCATTGATCGCCTGTAAAGTTGTAACCAAACGTTGCCATTTGATTGGCAATTTTTTTCCATTTGTTTTTCAGCGGTTTCCCTATATCTTCGTATCTCTTGTTTTCCTCTAAGAGGAGTTTTTCTGCTGCTTTTGTCCATTTGACTGAAATATTTTAACAAATTATTTTTAGACATGTATATGCAAAAGCAGATCAAGTTATTAGATTATTCTAACACAGGTATCAATTTGACTTCCATTTTCATATACATATATGTATAAAAAGGAAAAATCTTTAATCTTGTCCTGATGTAGCACAACATATTGCAAGAATGATTTCATATCTTACCCCTTTCTGATGTACAGCTTTTTGAAATATACAAAAGACTATATTGTAAAGTTGGTACCTGATTCCTCTGAAACATCTGGACTGGTACTGGTACTGGTACCACAACTGGTACTGGGACCACAACTGGTACTGGGACCACAACTGTTGCGGGGTTGAGAGACATCTACAGAATGAGATTGCTGCTGTACTAGCTGATCAAGCACAAGTTCTTTTGTGCTATCATCTGAAATGTTTTATTACATATTAGTTTAAATAAGTTAAGCATATGTCATCAATTCTTATTTTGAAACACTCAAAGCTAAAATGATAAATTGGGGATGGTAATAGCAAAATATAAACTTTCTAATACAATTATTTTTGGATGTTTTGATAATGACAATCTAACTCTTAACTTGATATAACAGATAAGATAGATGAACATGATATGAAAAGTTTTCCCTTAAATACAATGTAAAGTTAGCTGAGGAAAGTTTTTTATTCACACAGTAACAGTATTGTAAAGCCTTAGCCATGGGAACCACATACCTGTCTCATTTGACTGCAACAAATGCACAATGTCAGATGTGCAGGTCACTTCAACTTTTTTACCGTCTCGTATTATCGTCAGGGAGTTCATTCTGCTACAAAATAAATTAATCATTTTCATATGTTGACATCTCAGATTTGTATTTAAATTTTACATGCACTATTAAAATGATGATAAATGAATGCCAGACCTATTCAATCAAAATTATACTTTGTGGTGCAGTGCAAATTTAATCATATATATTGATGTTAATGATGGCCATAACGTGACTATTGGCTGAAAGAAACTGCTTAGTTGTAGTTGATGTTGTCATTTTCACAAAGTCACAGAGCAAGGCTAGAATATGACTGCAATGGATATGAAAACAGGTATACCTTCAGCACAGGCTGTACATGTAACAAACGTGACAGGCAGTTCTTTGGTGACGAAAAGCTCTATTTCAATCTGTTCGCAGATGGCGTGAAACGCCTGCTTACAGACACTGCACCTTAAGTAGATCCTGCAACACAAAATGCAGACAATTAACATTTGTGAATCAAGTTCAAGATTTTGATGAAGTTGAACTATTATGCTCTTATACATACATAACTGTAGAGTTCACGACACCAGTTCCTCATTTGAATAGCCAAAAAGAAAGTTTAATCTTTTCACTGTTTCACTGAACATAATAACCCTGGAAATATTGAATCACAGTTCAAAGTATACATAACAGAAGCAGTCTGGATATGTAAATAGTCTATGCCTAAAATGATATTTTTTGGTTAGAGCAAAAAGGGTCTTAAAAAGATATTCTAATTACTATGAAATACCCTTAAGTGTTCAGTGTGTGTGTGTAGGTATCTTAATTGTCTATCAATTATCACTATTAAAAATTATGTGCTACATTTGATATGACATTTAGGCTAGGTCTTAAGATGTATGTTTATATCGAGTGATATCTCGATTTCTAAATGCTTCAAATCTCAATGAATATCATGTATATCCAAATTTACATATAAATTGTAAAAATACATTCTTTCTTACCGGTGGTGGAAATCAATGAAAAAGTTAGACTTGGCAGCCTTTTCTTGTGTTGAAAGGGTTCTCCTATTTTCTTTAGAGGGCGATCGCTTACATATGTAGCATTTCCAGGAATCTGTTGTAGAATCTACAATGACAAACGAATTTAAATTGCAAGAAAATTAATTTCGGTCAATCTTCGGACAGTCCATCTACAGATACAGTCATGTATGAGGGGGAAAAATATCAATTCATTTTGTAGAAAAGCTGCATTCACTCCATTTTAGTTTAAATTAATTTTACAAAATATCAATTCAGTTTCAAATATATAACTCGTTTAATTCAATACATCACACGTGGCGTGCCTGCCTTTTTTCTTTTCACATCTCTAGCTCCAGCTCAGGAGCGCCACTTAAAAATGTTATCAATGAACGAATATTACATTCATTTACAATATTGACAAATAATTCCTTCCTTAAGCAAAATTATCATTGTTTATGTTTTAAACCCATTTTTGAAATAGATATGCGCCTTTTTCAGATATGCAGAAAAGAGTTCTTACCGCATGCCGCCATTATCGCCCGCTCATTTCAATCCGGGTCACACGGGTTAGCCCGGCGGGCGATTTTAAACCGCCCGCCCATGCAAATCAAGTGCGTCCCCGCCTTACATCCGGGTGTCCGGGCGAAAGCGGGCGACCGGGGCGATAGCCCGGCTAGCAAATCAAGTGCACCCTTACATTGGGTTCAAGTCATGTATGTAATCATCAAGTTTTTGTTTTTTGGTTTAAATTAGATAGATCAGTCATAGAATCACATAATTGTTTTTGGGTAACATTTCAACGGATTGTAACAAACTTAGCTATTTATTTTAAAAATTTCAACTGATGTATTTGAAATATATTTATTTAAAAAAAAAATTAAATCAAGTTTGAAAGTTACAGTTTGTCTATACATTTGCCAATTTAGCAAAAGCAATAATTACAGTGCTGATAAAATATTGATACAATATATTCATTAGAATAATTATAAAACTTGGGGAAAAAAACATTTAGAACAATTGAAATACATAAGTGCATGACTTTGATAAAATCGTTTTGTTTCCTGTGTAGCCGGTATTTAAATAAAGTCAGAACATTTTCTCGCCTCTCTTTTGAGGTAATTAATAAAAAATAGATGAAGACTGTGGTTAGTTAAATAATAAATAATTGTGCAAAGTATATAATTCTTTTTTTTATTTCATCACAGTACAGTATAAAATCACTGTTGTAAATGAAATATGATGTTCAATTGTAATTTCATAGAATGGATATTGTTTAATTTCATGGATTATTGAGAAAAAAGAATTACATTTTTTAACATAGAGGTTTCATATACAAAATCACAGGATTATTTCATTATTAATTTCCAGGTATTTTATTATTTCTTTCGCCAGTTCATGAATACATGATAGTATGATACATGTATTAATTGTATTTGATAGAAGTTTGCCTCTCAGAGTCTGAAGTGATAAGTACATTATGATTATATAAACAGATTAGTAAACAAACATTTTTTAAATTATCAATATTTTCTTACTTTCTATGTCATTTAGTCAATGATTATGAAGTGCTAAGTACTATAACATGAAATAAAAAGCTCATATCAATTCTTTTGGTAGATTTTGTCAAAAAGAAATCGATTCTTCCATGTGATAAAAAAATGTCATGAGTAAACCTTTTTCTATTTCTATGCAAATGATAATAGTACACAGTTGATTATAAATGGATGCCTTGTTCGAAGCTGCAAAGAAATTGTTTTAATTTCATGTATGATAAATTTACACTTTTGTAAGTTAACTGCAACTGTTTGAATCTGTTTCACAGATTCTTGCAAGACTAGGCAAACCAAAATTCTGGCAACAAGACTTGAGAAAAAGAATTTGAAGGAAAAAAGTCTTGATCATCAGTAAGTATTCATTTCTGAATTGATCAGATAACAGATATCACATTATTACTATTTTCATGTACCAGTAAGTAACATTATGAATGTGTAATATTTCAAGAAACAAATACCTAGGGTTAATTAATTGTCTCTAATCGAACTGCATTTTTTGTCATAAATCTGCTTACGATTTTAAGCTTATAGTTAATTAATTGGTTTGTTTTTGTATATCACATGTGACTCTTTTCAAAGTTAAGCGCAACTGGATAAATACCATGTAACACAGCAACAATAAGGATTAAGTTTTTAGCCTCATTTATAATACTTGTTGGATAACATAATTGTCAACCGTTATTTCCAATTTCATATGAATTTTAACAGGGGACCTTTGATTTGCTGAATAATAAAAGAAAAGTGCTGAAGGCGCTCAATCAGTGAAACTGTTTGCCTGTTCAAGAAAACCAATGCCAAAGTAAGCATTATTCAAATTTCTCACTTTTCTTTTTAGAACTTTACAAACAGACTGAGAACTTTACATAAAAGAAATACATTTGTATCTTGCTTTAATTGATCTTGCTCAATGAATTAAAAATTCTGTTTTTTAACAGATTTGTATGAATTTTATGAATAATATGATTAGATCGGATAAAGTATTAAATGAAAGTATTTCTTTGCAGAAACTACCTGACAAATGGCCAAAGGAAGGACTCTATGGAATGCCTAATTCACACTCAAGAATGTATTGTATATTAAATAGTGCTAATACTTTATTCAAGCTTGAAATATTTCTTCTTAATAAAAATCTAAACTTGTAATTTTTTCAGTTTTGTTGTTTGTTTGAGAACTAATTACTTTTTGGATAAACGTTGAGTTTTTGTTAAAATGATAAATATATAATTGACAGGAACGATAAGGTATATTTATAGCTAGCCACATTGTTATTTTTTTTAATTACCTGCTCAGGCCTGGATGTTTGTGTTGAGTTAGCACTGAAAACTTTTTCCATTATACCGGTTTCTTAGCTTTAGGTTTACAAGAAAGTATAGCTATCATTTTCTGACTCTTGAAAATGATTTAAAAATGACTTTGATTTTATTATGGAGAGTTATATCAACATCAAAATATGAAATTATAGGCTCAGCTGTATTATGTTGGTAACTTGGTAGGCCCCCAATAATACAATTATATGTTAAAGTACTAAACATTTTCAATCATGAAGAACTTTTAAATATACCATGTTTTTGTTTTCAGCCTTCACACTAAAACACAACTCTAACCTGCTAGTCAGTCAGTCAATTAAAAAGTAGACATCAGACAAACACACAATAAACCTCCTATATATATCAAAATATAAATAAAGTGGTCTGCCTCCACTGGCCCACCGGTGGGCCACCAGTTGACTGCCACTGGTGGCTTGCCGTGGCTGACCCACCCGCTATCAGCTGGACAAACGGATGGTGGCCCACCGGTGGCTGCCACAAGTGGGTCACTGAAGCATCATCTAGTGGCCCACCAGTGGCCCGTCTTCTGTGTGCTATCTGGGATGTAGGTAAAGATTTAGATTCTTGATAGTTAGAGTGCACGGTATTATCGGTGTATCGGTATATCGCAATACAGAATCAACGTGATACGAACCGGTACACACTTTTGAAAATATACACTCAGTATATCATATGTTCTAAAACGAGGTTTTTCCATCTAAAATTGCAAAAGTACACAACCAAATAAAACATGTAGACGGAAAGTTCTTCACAAAGTGTGAAGTTGTGTTGTGAAAATAGCTGACATATGTAAACAGATAATAAACAGTGATTAAGAAATATCCCATTAAAGTTTCTAAAACGGCTCAATGATATTACTTCTAACGGTCATATTTAGACAAGATAGCATGCACATTCTTTAATTAAAGAAGTACCAATATATTGCAATACAGAAATGAGAAACGATACCCGTCCTTACTTGATAGAGACAATGCTTATTTGACTGACAGACTTTAGAAAACCAATTTGACGGGATTTACAAAGAAGGTAGCCTTGGTAGCCTATCTGTGATTGGGTATTGAAAGCAACTTCAACCAATATCGAACAACTTTTATAACAATCAATATATAAAGCATATCTACCGCATTCACCCAGTGCAGTTGCATTTTGAAACGTAATTACCGACACCAAAAACATAGATGTATTTACAAAATCTAGTGTGAAAACGCTCGATAAATTCAAATTTTGAGTGACCCCAAAGTTCACATGAATATAATAATAGTTAAATATATCGCCCCCATCATTCAGTATGTAAAACAAGAAAAGTAAAATATTGGTTCTTTCTGTAAAAAGCAATTGCCGTAGCAAAAACTACATTCACAGAAATAACGTTTTATCACAAGCGCTTAATGCAAGGGTATTGCTCATATACTATATATAACATGACTTTTCAAACGCCATTTTGATCGCCGAAATATGGCGTCATCTCAAGACGGAAGCGCCTATGTCATTGGTCATCATTCACGTGTAATTGTTTGTTTTGGCTTTTGGTCCAATGAGAGAGGAGATCGCGACCTAATCGGACACTTCCGTCTTGTGATGACACCGTAAGACTTTGCCGATGCAACTTAATGCTGATTAGCTCAAATTATCAGGGTGACATGCATGACAGATCGATGTCGAAGGAAAGTCAGACATTCTAGAAAACCTTACAAGCGATAAGTAACCGATGTCACTTACAGAATTCGTTTGAGTATGTTATTTCAGCAATAAAAATGGCATCTGAAAAGCCTTATTATACATTGTATATGAATAATTTTAATGCATCAAGCGCTTGTGCGTTTTACTTTCAAATTTCAAAACAATTTTAAAAATCTTACTTTTTCTCATCTATAAAACCGCCACGGAAGAACCAGGCTCTGGATCCAAGCGACGAACAGATCACAAGGAGGGCAACGAGGATCAGCTTGCTGGCCATCTTAGGAGTTGGAAACGAATTGTTCTCGCGATCAAACCTAAACTGACACTGGGATCTGTGTTGTCTTATATAGAACGATTGTGACGCACGAAAGCAATTTCCATGGATTTTATTGGCTATCAAGTTTACCCAATGATTACATAGTGTAACACCTCTGAATAGATCAGCGCCAAACACGGATGCGAAATCTGCTTCCAGTTGCAATTGAAAAAATATGTCTCTCCCGGATATAGTTTACGTATTGCAGTGGCTGCGATTTTATATTTCTGTCATTCTTCTTTAAAGGAATATTCCAATGAAAAATGAAAAAGAGCCTTTTAAAACAATGTTTATGGATAAATGCTTCAACTTTGGCTAATAATTTTTAGCTAAATCACCAAATCTGCAATTAAAATTCAAAGTTGGGAAAAATCAAGTTTACCGGCATCGATGGGGGCGCCATATTGCTATCTCGAACGGTAAACGAGAGCGAGAAACACCGGGAATATGACGTCAGCGACACACCACGCAATTAGGAGACGCCGTTAGATTCAATGGTGGCCCATGGGCGGTGACGGCCCGTCTAACATGAGACTGTAACAACCGTCACGACTTCAGTAGAGACGTGCTGAATCCAGAATATTCTACTTCTATGATGCCCAAAGCAGACTGCTTCAAAACTTCAGTACAGATTCAAAAGATCTCCCATGTGCGAACGTCACAAGGTTTGAACACTGACACTCACTGACATTTTTTAGAATTTTTATAAGCTTGAGACATCCTGATTAGGTTGAAATAAAGTGTTAAATGACTTTGCTGAAATAAGTGCATTTGTAAAAAAAATAGAAACGTAACTTAGAATAATTTTTTATCAATTATATCACTCAAAACAATAGATCTTCTAATGTGATCTTGTCGAAGCGAATCCTAAAAAGCGAATCCGCGATGATGGTGATATGGTTTCGTAATCAAAAGGAAATTGTTTATATCAATCAAAACACGATTGATTAATTTGAAGAAAGATGGCATTTTCTATGTTGACATGGAATTCACGTTTTTATCATATACATCTAGGCTTGTTTGAGGACGAAAATATGTTTCTATTTATTTAGTTGTCGCCCGTACGAAACCAATTTTGATTACGAATCACTTAGGCGCACGGCATATGATATTGTTACGATTCTTGTTATGTTCACATACCATGTTGATTATTTTCCAAAGGTAACTGCTAAACAATACGTAAAGAAATTAAAATGGAATTATGAGATACCATTAGTATACTAAAACGATCGGTAAGGAATGGTGTTTTTAATAATATTAAAGATCTATCAACTCATCAGCAAAGAATAAAAAATAATATTATACTCACAAAATTTCTTTATATCATCGAGTGTTTGTTCTCTTTTAGTTGCTTTTAGTTGATGAAGCTGAAAATTCCATATTTGTTTAAATAAAATAATTTACCTATTTAACTATTTTTTTTTCATTTAACAGAAGGATGTGATTTTAATTACAGCAATGCACAAATTATCACAACGTATGTCTCTTAAACTCTTCATTTTTTTAAACAAAATACTATATTTACGTAATGTATGCATGCTTTACATTGAATATTTCCTTTTATATATTTTAAAAACAATTATTCTAACACGTTTATTGAACTAATTTTTCCCTTTTCAAACTGACTATAGAGGCTTTTAAAAAATCCAAAGATTGAATGTGAAAGAGTACCTATCGTAGTAATTCTTGAGAAAATAAAATGTTATTAATATCATTTTCGGAAAGATATAAAAATGCTATGCAAAAGTCTTAGTGATTGATAATATGTATATACACCACGTGGTGTGGTTATCAGGTCAATATCAGAGGTTAACTATTTCGTATAACCAGGCGTGCGATGGTTATATTTATAACCTTACCTCTTCACATCCAATGTGTGTTTAGTCGATGTGTTCTCAGTTCGATACAACAAAAAAGTTCGGCTTCGCCTCACTTTTTTGTGGTATCGCACCTCGAGAGAACTTGCAACCACTGTGTTTTCGGGTACGTCAAGGTACCTAACACCTTGAAGTGTTGACTTTGTATCAAGGACATATTTACGAAAATATACATAATATCAAAACAATTTTTGAAACGTAGTTTATTTACAGATTTAAAGATTATTTTACTTTAAAATTTCTTTGTGCTGATCCAGATGAATGCAGACCTCAAGATCTTCTAGTATTTTCATCTTAACACTCATACAATATTTCACGTCGTTCTTGGTTAGCTGAAAAGCTTCAGCAAGTAGGACACAGAATCCAAGTTGACAATGTTTCCAATCCCGAGGCAAGCTAATGTTCCATTCATATGGTCTTTGTTGAATTATCCGTAATAAGGTCGACTTTAATGTTGTTTGGATAGTCAATCAAATGTCCATATGTAGTCCCTGAAACAAAAGTGTAACGTCAGTTGTTGAAATTTATCACCGGTGATCATAGTAAATTGCCTATCTATGTTTGATTTGATTGCTTAATGTGGATCTCTCTCTAGGTATGAATATTTTTTTCTAATATCATTTCTAAACATTTGAATCTGACTTTTGAGTAATGTTAGAGTATACTTTTTAATGGACCATTCATATTTTAAAGATGAATGTCGAATAATGTGATTAGTTGTAAATATTTCTCATGTACATATTTGATTGATATTGCTTTTGCCTTGTAATCTTTAAATGCCATTGGAGGAAATAAAGACATTCATTCATTCATTCATTACTAAATGATATTGAAAATAATAATTACATTAACAATAAGTTTTCAACAGCAAAATGCTTAAATATAACTTGGTTGTTGACAGCTTGTTTATACAATGTAAACCCTCTGTAACATACTTCAGCATTTTCGTAGATCCACGCAAAAAATAACATTCAACAGCAAATACATGAATATACTTAAAAATTCAACTTACCTTTACTTCCTCCTGAAAAGGCCTTGAAACGCGGTCATAAATTTGTTCAAAACAAGAGACCACTTCATTTTCGTCTCCACCTTCATACCATGTGCTTTCGATTGTGTAAAGCTCGTGCGATATGATATTTACGTAAAATCCGTGCATCCGTGCAACGCAAGATGAAATTGACAACGTCCGTGCAGCAACAACTTTTCTTCAAAAAGAGGAAAATATTTGATGGACTGAATAGTGTATTAAACAAAGAATATCATTTGCCATAAATCCCAACATCTGTGACGTTTTTGACAATTTGTATTCACATTATTTAATTTCAGTACAATAAAGAATTTTGGTGTTTGTAAGTCGAAACAACTAAAACAAATTGCTTCTTGCTCAGATTTGTCTGATTGACAACATCGCCATGACATGCTCAATCTGCACGTGAAATTCGCGTATTGTGCAAATGGCATGTTAAGAAGTTTAGTGTATTTAAGTTTTACCTCATAACACGACTATCAAATAACTTAATATTTAGTTGTTGTTCTACTTTTGTTAAAATACAAATTGGTAAAGCCATGCGGTGTATGTGAGATAATGACCACATCCTCGTGGCTATCAAAAAATAACCTTCTCGCTGTCGCTTGAAGGTTATTTTCCGATAACCACTCGGCTGTAGGTCATTATCTCAACAATAACAGGTAAATCATTGACATGCACGTTTGATGTATCAAATTTCAATCAACGTTTTCTACTTTAAAAGTGTTAATTTTAGATAAAAGAAGGAGTATTTATACAGTACGGCAACATATTTCAGGTAAACATTAAACTTGTACCATGTTTTAATCAGAAAAAAATGCAAAGAACACATCAAGATAATATACTCTTGCTCGTTTTAAAACATTTATTTATTTGTTTATTTATTTATTTATATAAACTATTTTCTGTGTTCTTTTAGATAATTCATATATCGTTAATAATTCTAGACAAAACCGTATATTAGTCGTAGTTGCTTGTTGAATAATCTGTTCGACGACTGGGTCGTTCTGTAGGCACAACAATTTTTTACGTTAACAAAGTGCGCAGCGCACACATTCAGCAATACTAGTCAAATCATGGACACTCCACTGCACAAAGATGTACGGAGTTTATAATGTAAGCTCCTTGCATCGATTTCTTGTGGTGTGTCGATGACGTCACATTTTCAAATAAAATGGCGACCACCGTCATCGCTCAAAGACGAAGGTTTAAAATTCTGTAAATACTTATCTCGTTGACAGAAATTTTTTATAATTTGTGAGAATGTCTTTTATAACTCAAACTTTTGCTAGAAATAAGTTGAAATCGTACTGGAATATTCCTTTAAGTTAAGAGTCTGTTAAATGTTGCTTATTCGACAATAAAATTTAAAAAAAAAGAAATGATATTGATGATAAAGAAATAAAGGATAGCAAGGTACACCAAGATACTGAACTCCAACGAACATCCGAAAGATTCGGTCCTGAATGTTTTTATATGAAAACATGTTATCAAGTATGACTAATGTTGCATGATCTCCCATCGTTCAAGTTTTTAGGAAAAATATATCTAAGTAGAGGTCACTGTTTCACAAGGGTAACACATTATTGGTTAAAGAGTATTATTAAAGGGACCATTCGAGCGGGGTATTTTTTTGGAAACGAAATTCAGGAGGACTTTCCTGTTTACAATTATATATGATTTTTACATGATAATTTCACACTTAATTTTAAATATGTTTGTGAGGTTAGCATTTCAATAAATATAGAATACTAAACGACGTCTACTTTAATAGAATATTTATGAAACGAGTTGATGGTACATGGTATGTATTAGTAACGAGTGAAATATGTTATTTATATTATTAATAAGTAAACGAAGTTAAGTATTCTATTTGTTTATTACACGTTTATGTTTACAATTCCTACACTTGCTCGAAATCGAAATCGGAATTGATGAATTTGACTGATTTTGGAGAAATGTACATTGCTCATTGATGACATTGATGAAGCTGTCAATCAGTTCACCGAAGCTATATACAGTGCAGTAGACAGTATGAAACGCTACAGGAAAACT
The DNA here is from genome assembly GCA_916613615.1 of Steromphala cineraria. NCBI lineage: Eukaryota > Metazoa > Mollusca > Gastropoda > Trochida > Trochidae > Steromphala > Steromphala cineraria. Next base: position 14,715,674 of record OU744730.1, read on the forward strand.
AGACTCGTACACACCGAACCCTGGTTTGACAATGAATGTACATTCTACAGATCGGAAAGGGAGCGACTTTTAAGATTGTTTCGTTGTGATACAAATGACTTTAACCTTACTAACTATATACAAGCTAGGAATACTTACACTTCTCTACTTAGAAAGTAGAAGAAAGCATATGTTGAACTCATGAGTGATAAAATATCAACAAGCCTCAATGATAGTAAATCATTTTGGTCTACTTTAAAAGGATTGTCTCATAACCCTACCAAGCGTGTTCCTACGATAACCATTGAAGAATGGGCTGAACATTTCAAAAACTTATTTCTATCAGATGATGGAACTGTTTTAGACACTGGTGACAGCGATAATGACTGTGACAACTGTGATGATATGACACGGTTTATTCTTTACTCTCCTGTCACACAAGATGAGATTATATTTGCAATTGAAAGACTGAAATGTGGCAAATCATCTGGCCTTGATTTATTGATTTCGGAATTCTTTAAATAAACAACAGATATACTTGTACCTTAACTAACAGTGCTTTTCAATGTTATGTTTGAACATGCTTACTTTCCAGAATCTTTGTCGGAAGCTGTCATTTTGTTCCTATATATAAAAGTGGTGATATCCACACTCCGTCTAATTATAGAGGTATCTCTCTCCTTAGTGTTTTTAGAAAGCTTTATGTGTCTGTTCTAAACAGGAGGTTAACTTACTGGTGTGACGCTTATAGTAAAATAGCCGAGTCTCAGGCCGGGTTTCGTCAGGACTATTCAACAATAGATAATATATTTATTCTTCCGCAATAATACAACGATATCTATACACAAAGAACTTAATTAAGCACCGCCCATTTTGTAAAATGAAATTGGGAGCTCTTTGAATATTGTGATATGTTTGATGTATTGACCACTCTAGATATAACAATTGCCGTTTTATTTATTATTTGATTGACGTAAAAATCCTCATAACAAGAAATAATTGAAAATATGAGAAAAAATGTGAGACCACTGGAATTTGGCAAAATATAACTATTGTCTTTGGTGAGAAACCACGCATGAAACTTTGGTTTTTTTTCAATCAAAAATAACCTTTTTGGTCCCTAGTTGACATTCAATTAGAGAAACCTTTTTTATCATGCAAGATAAAAGCCTAGCAGGACATTGAATTTTCAGTACTTTTTTCAACCATAATTGAGAGAATTTCAAAATTGTTCAAATCTGTGAGTGAATTTGACATTCTTTGAGTTGGATTTGTGGGTCAAACACTTCTTCTCCCCTTAAATAAGCCATTATCTTAAAGAGTCGCCAGTTTTTTCTTAGGGAAGCTTTTTTCAAATTTGATATGTGATAATTTTGTGATTTTGAAGGCTCATACTGCTCTAACGACTAACATTTCCTAAGAGGTCCTTACTTAAAATCATCAATGCAATTCAGTCAAGAGAATTATCATTACCATATTGCAGCAAAAAATATTTACTTTCATTTTCAGTTATATGTAAACTTAAATTTTCAAAAATACCAAGTTGGGGGAAATAAGTTATCCAGAGACAGTGAATCGTAAATTGAGTGAAGTTTTCATTTCTACACTGCTAAATGATCGTTCTATCGAAAAACCCTAAGTGTTTTTCTTGAACCTTGTAAGGTTTATTAGCAGAAGCTTATTTTCTGAAAACATTGGTGGTGCTTAACTAAGTTCTTTGTGTATAAGTAAACAAAAGGTTAAACTTTATTGTCATTTCGTTGATTTTGCAAAGGCATTTGATAGTGTCAAACGTTTGAAACTATGGTCAGTTCTAAAGTCAAAAGTTGTCTCTCCCAAAATGGTTAATTCAATACAGTCTATTTATACATCAGTCAAGGCTTGTGTTAAATTTGATAATGTGTTATCAGTTTTTTTCTCGTGTGATCGTGGCGTCCGTCAGGGTTGTGTACTTAGTCCCTTGTTGTTTTCAATTTTCATCAACGAGTTGGCTGTTGTTATAGAACAGAGTTCAGGGCCAGGCATTCAGCTTCATCCCGATGTTATTCAGGTATTTCTTCTCCTTTTTGCTGATGACATAGCTCTTATATCTGATACTATAGGAGGTTTGCAGAAACGTATCGATGTTTTAGAGAAATTTTGTAAAGAATATGGACTTGAAGTAAATTTGTGTAAGACAAAAGTTGTTGTTTTTCAGAAAGGTGGTTCTTTATCAAAACGAGAAAGATGTTTTTTCAACGGTAAGGAATTGGATTCTATATCTTCATACAAATATCTCGGTGTAATTCTCACTAGAGGTCTATCTTGGTCCAGTCATTGTTCAAATGCAGCTTTACAAGGTAAAAAGGCTTTTTTCGGCGTTCTTAAAATATTAAGTAAGCTTGGGGATATATCATATGAATTGTATTTTAAGATATTTGATATGAAAATAGCTCCTATTCTGCTTTGCGGTTCCGAAGTCTGGGGGTTCTGGCAGAATGATTTTATGGAATCGGTACATACTTTAGCTTGCAAACGATATTTAGGCGTTAAGATTTCTACCCCAAATAATATAGCTAGAGGCGAATGTGGGCGTTACCCTCTCTTTTTATCTGCATACAAAAAGGCAATAACATATTGGCTAAAATTTTTATCTATGCCCGATAACCGCCATCCCAAGAAATGTTACTATATGATGTTTAGGGCTTTAGAACATAATAAAATTAATTGGGCTTCGAAGTGTCGGGATCTGTTGTACAGTTTAGGCTTTGGTTATGTCTTGGAACAGCAATTTCCTACGTCGTTCTTATCCGAGTTTATGAGTCGGTTGAAATGTATTCATGAGCAGAATTGGCATAGCTCTCTTCAAATTGGCACCAAATCTATCGCTTATTCTTATTTCAAAATATCATTTTCAAAGGAATTATACTTAAGTGCAGTAAATATCAAGAAATTTAGAGCAGCTATTGCTCAATTGAGATGTTTCTCACATCATTTACGTATCGAAACAGGAAGGCATTTTGATATAAATAGATATGATAGATTTTGTTTACAATGTGATGAAGGTTATATTGAGGATGAGTACCATTTTCTCCTTGTATGTTCCAAATTCCACCAACTCCGTTCTAGATATGTACCTCAGATATATTGTACAAATCCAAATGAAGCTAAGTTCAAATTTTTTAGCCTAGCCTTACAGTATTTATCAAGTGATGATGATGATCGTTTGACAGACCACGTTTGGATGACCTAGGTTTCGCGATTTTCAAGTTTTCTCCGGATACAAAAGCCTAAGAAAAAAAATTCCGAAACAGTAAAAACAAAACAAAAGGCATATCTCCAAATGCTGGCCGTTACACATACCAAGTTTCGTAGAGGTAGGTCTCACTGTTTTCGAGTTCTGCTCCGGAAACGAAAGCTTAGTTACGATTCCATCGATACGGCTAAAATAAAAACCCGAAGGAGTTGAAAATCCCAAAAGGTACATCAACAATTGCTGACCGTTGCACATACCAAGTTTCGTTGAGGTAGGTCTCACGAGTTTCGAGTTCTGCTCCGGAGCTACGTTCTTTTAAAAGACTATAAACTTTGTTATACCACGACTCTATTGTTTGGACCCGTGGTATAACTAACCAAAATGTTAGTTATACTACACCCAAGAATGAGCCGGAACTACTTTCCTTTAACCCTTCGCATGACAAACTAAAAACTGAATGTATCACGATCCATGTAACCGCAACGCTTCAATTTCAAATAACGACAAACAACGATGGGACAAATTTTATTAGTTTTTTTTGTCGCCGTTTGGTGTAGTCTTTACAGCCGGAGGACGTCGTTTTGACCTGAGCTTACCATTTCTTCGTTCTGGGGGAGAGTTGAGACCAACACGTCTCTCTTCTCTTCACACAAACGATTCAGCTATATGAGGGAAATTTTCTTTTCTCCAGGACAGGCGTCATTTTTGTCGTTCCATTAGAAACCTGCAAAGAGTCAATATTGTCATGTTAAACTGAATCATGTAGAGAATACAGATGGAGAATATTTTCAGAAGCCTTAATACATAATAATCTGAACATTTTCTTCATTGTACGATTTCGTAATTCCCGTCATCCTTTAGATAACTTATATGCGTTTTATGCTTATATGCCTTTTTTAATCATTCACTGTGACTACTTCCCTAGTTCGAAAAAAAATATTCTTATACCGCAGCCCTTCCAATAAACAAAATTGTATTTTTTGGGAGGAAATTCTTAATTTAGACTTTTTGAGAGATTGTTCCATGATTCGGATAACAATAATCACTGCAAATTTATATCTAAATTTGATATAATGATCAGTGAAAGGATTCTCATTATCTAGCCTTTACAGACCAGGGTCATTTAAGTTGCATTGAACCATTTAGAACATATATGCAATGAAGGGACAAAGTTGCAAACTAATCGTAATTTCTTCAAAAGACCATTTAATGCTCTAGTCAATACAACGGTGATAAAGAACAAAAAAAGACAAATGTGCCCAATATGCAACCTTCAAACACATTCTTTACATCAACAGCCTATACATAAAGTTAAAGAAATGAATTGCAGCGGCGATTAAGTATGGAAATTTAAAATTATGTAAATACAGTTCACGTTGATAGTTCTTAAAGAGACAGAAAAGTTCGATGGTCAACCGTGTAAAATATGTAATGGGAGTCTTCTGCAATATCGTATATCTTATTTACAATAAGATTGCACTCTTTTCGGTAGAAACACTTCCAAATTCTAAATTTGTATGATAAATTCATCGAGAGGAAAGTTATCACCCGTTATTTTGGCGCATCATTCATGTTTGTAGAGAAATGTTGCCTACGTCCTCGCCTTCCATTGTACACAGTGACAATGTCGCCTTCTCCGAAAGCCCATGTTGTTTTCATCATGGAGTGCACGTGCAAAAACATGACCCACGCGATGTTGTTGTTACCGTAGTTTTCTACTCAAATGCTGCCCAATAGATAGTTTTTAAAGACAATAAGGATAAGATAACTATATATATATAGAGCATATTTTAGAGAATATTTGGTAGCTTCTAAAAGCGTGATGAGGCACATTGTTTGGTATAGAGAACATAGTTAAACGCATTTTTACAATTTGCGTATGGTATTTAAAAAGATATGTTTTGTTTATATATGTCGTTGTGTTGGTCGTGGTATAAGTAAGTTATACGACTCGCATTGGTCGTCTAGTCAGTAACGTCAGTTGTTGAAATTTATCACCGGTGATCATAGTAAATTGCCTATCTATGTTTGATTTGATTGCTTAATGTGGATCTCTCTCTAGGTATGAATACTTTTTTTTAATATCATTTCTAAACATTTGAATCTGACTTTTGAGTAATGTTAGAGTATACCTTTTAATGGACCATTCATATTTTAAAGATGAATGTCGAATAATGTGATTAGTTGTAAATATTTCTCATGTACATATTTGATTGATATTGCTTTTGCCTTGTAATCTTTAAATACCATTGGAGGAAATAAAGACATTCATTCATTCATTCATTACTAAATGATATTGAAAATAATAATAACATTAACAATAAGTTTTCAACAGCAAAATGCTTAAATATAACTTGGTTGTTGACAGCTTGTTTATACAATGTAAACCCTCTGTAACATACTTCAGCATTTTCGTAGATCCACGCATGAGAGGAAGCCAGATGGAGTGATTGTTGTTACAGTATACATACATGAAAAGAAGCCAGATGGACAGAATGAGTGATTACTTATTACAAGATTAGAAAGTATTTAGAGGCAATCAAAATATACCGCTTTCATCCCACGGTGAACCGTGATCAAGGCTATTACCTACCTTCAGCTTATCACCACTTAATTAAATCTAAGTAATCACTCATTCTGTCCATCTGGCTTCTTTTCATGTATGTATACTGTAACAACAATCACTCCATCTGGCTTCCTCTCATGCATTGTGTACTATAACAACAACCCAATCACCATGTACATCAACCTTGTCAACTGCAAAAACTCTGTACATCAATCCAATTAATTGTATAAACATATTCACCATTATGTATATAATCACTTCCATATCATGCTCTGTATCACTTGCTTGAAAACGGTGTTAGTACCTACACCGAAACGTCGCACTCCTGCAATAAGAAGTTGTAAATCCATAGAACTTGTTCTAATTCATTGATGAAGCTGTCAATCAGTTCACCGAAGCTATATACAGTGCAGTAGACAGTATGAAACGCTACAGGAAAACTAGACTCGCACACACCGAACCCTGGTTTGACAATGAATGTACATTCTACAGATCGGAAAGGGAGTGAGTGATAAAATATCAACAAGCCTCAATGAAAGTAAATCATTTTGGTCTACTTTAAAATGATTGTCTCATAACGCTACTTAGCGTGTTCCTACGATAACCATTGAAGAATGGGCTGAACATTTCAAAAACTTATTTCTATCAGATGATGGAACTGTTTTAGACACTGGTGACAGCGATAATGACTGTGACAACTGTGATGATATGACTGTGACAACTGTGATGATATGACTGTGACAACTGTGATGATATGACACGGTTTATTCTTTACTCTCCTGTCACACAAGATGAGATTATATTTGCAATTGAAAGACTGAAATGTGGCAAATCATCTGGCCTTGATTTATTGATTTCGGAATTCTTTAAATAAACAACAGATATACTAACAGTGCTTTTCAATGTTATGTTTGAACATGCTTACTTTCCAGAATCTTTGTCGGAAGCTGTCATTTTGTTCCTATATATAAAAGTGGTGATATCCACACTCCGTCTCATTATAGAGGTATCTCTCTCCTTAGTGTTTTTAGTAAGCTTTATGTGTCTGTTCTAAACAGGAGGTTAACTTACTGGTGTGACGCTTATAGTAAAATAGCCGAGTCTCAGGCCGGGTTTCGTCAGGACTATTCAACAATAGATAATATATTTATTCTTCAGTCAATAATACAACGATATCTAAGTAAACAAAAGGTTAAACTTTATTGTCATTTCGTTGATTTTGCAAAGGCATTTGATAGTGTCAAACGTTTGAAACTATGGTCAGTTCTCAAGTCAAAAGCTGTCTCTCCCAAAATGGTTAATTCAATACAGTCTATTTATACATCAGTCAAGGCTTGTGTTAAATTTGATAATGTGTTCTCAGGTTTTTTCTCGTGTGATCGTGGCGTCCGTCAGGGTTGTGTACTTAGTCCCTTGTTGTTTTCAATTTTCATCAACGAGTTGGCTGTTGTTATAGAACAGAGTTCAGTGCCAGGCATTCAGCTTCATCCCGATGTTATTCAGGTATTTCTTCTCCTTTTTGCTGATGACATAGCTCTTATATCTGATACTATAGGAGATTTGCAGAAACGTATCGATGTTTTAGAGAAATTTTGTAAAGAATATGGACTTGAAGTAAATTTGTGTAAGACAAAAGTTGTTGTTTTTCAGAAAGGTGGTTCTTTATCAAAACGAGAAAGATGGTTTTTCAACGGTAAGGAATTGGAATCTATATCTTCATACAAATATCTCGGTGTAATTCTCACTAGAGGTCTATCTTGGTCCAGTCATTGTTCAAATGCAGCTTTACAAGGTAAAAAGGCTTTTTTCGGCGTTCTTAAAATATTAAGTAAGCTTGGGGATATATCATATGAATTGTATTTTAAGATATTTGATATGAAAAAAGCTTCTATTCTGCTTTGCGGTTCCGAAGTCTGGAGGTTCTGGCAGAATGATTTTATGGAAACGGTACATACTTTAGCTTGCAAACGATATTTAGGCGTTAAGATTTCTACCCCAAATAATATAGCTAGAGGCGAATGTGGGCGTTCTCTTTCTTTTTATCTGCATACAAAAAGGCAATAACATATTGGCTAAAATATTATCTATGCCCGATAACCGCCATCCCAAGAAATGTTACCACATGATGTTTATAGGGCTTTAGAACATAATAAAATTAATTGGGCTTCGAAGTGTCGGGATCTGTTGTACAGTTTAGGCTTTGGTTATGTCTGGGAACAGCAATTTCCTACGTCGTTCTTATCCGAGTTTATGAGTCGGTTGAAATGTATTCATGAGCAGAATTGGCATAGCTCTCTTCAAATTGGCACCAAATCTATCGCTTATTCTTATTTCAAAATATCATTTTCAAAGGAATTATACTTAAGTGCAGTAAATATCAAGAAATTTAGAGCAGCTATTGCTCAATTGAGATGTTTCTCACATCCTTTACGTATCGAAACAGGAAGGCATTTTAATATAAATAGATATGATAGATTGTGTTTACAATGTGATGAAGGTTATATTGAGGATGAGTACCATTTTCTCCTTGTATGTTCCAAATTCCACCAACTCCGTTCTAAATATGTACCTCAGATATATTGTACAAATCCAAATGAAGCTAAATTCAAATTTCTTAGCCTAGCCGTATTTATCAAGTGATGATGATGATCGTTTGACAGACCACGTTTGGTTGACCTAGGTCTCGCGATTTTCAAGTTTTCTCCGGATACAAAAGCCTAAGAAAAACAATTCCGAAAAAGTAAAAACAAAAGAAAAGGCATATCTCCAAATGCTGGCCGTTACACATACCAAGTTTCGTAGAGGTCTCACTGTTTTCGAGTTCTGCTCCGGAAACGAAAGCTAAGTTACGATTTCACCTAAAAAAAATCCGAAGAAGTTGAAAACCCCAAAAGGCACATCCCCACATGCAGACCGTTGCACATACCAAGTTTCGTTGAGCTAGGTCTCACGGGTTTTGAGTTCTGCTCAGGACCTCGTTTAAAACGGGATAAAAAGCTAACCCTTTTAAAAGAATGTATACTTTCAAGTTGTTATCATATAATAGAGGGGTTTAAAGATGCAATACAGCTATCGGATAGACTTGGTTTCCAAAGTCTGTACATTTTAAGCGAATCCCAAATTGGTTGGAAATCATTGATAGCGTCATCAGGATTTTTTTTCCGTGATTGAAAGTTATTACAAAACGCAATTACGCATTCATATTTCAATAATGCCTTGTAATAGGAGCTAGAGCATGTCAAATTGTTTAACTTGTGCGTTACTCCAAAAACCAAGTAACTTCATGATAAAAATGTTATTCCTAGTACATGTATATGATATCAATGATACGAAAACACACTCCAGTGTCATTTTAAGAAAACAATTTTTAACGCTAATCTGATTTCTTCAAATTCAGTAGATTTGGTGGAGAGATTTAAAGATAAAATGAAGATGACGGTCACATGGTCGGCAATCTAGGATTGAGAACTGCCTTTACTTGAAATATTCCTTCATTAAATACTTGTTTAAAGTGAAAAACGCCTCCTCTACATCTCGTCTTCAAAGTTTCCGTCTCCGATTTGAATGACATCGTCACCTGTAACTTATCATGTAACTACATTAAAGTAGTTCCGAATTAATGCGATCGCTTTCACGTGCAATGTTTCACAATATTGTTACACAACATGTCATTGTTTCACAACTGTGGTAGGTAGTACCCCAAAACCCCTACAACCTCATCGAGAGTGCAATGATTAGAAACGGTTGCAGTAGTTTTCCTCTATATATTCCCCTTGGTAAGGTCGAAGAGAATTTTCAGCCAATGATGATTGTTTTAAACAAAACGAAATCGCGAAAACGTGTAAATGCTAAATTGTAAAATTGCGATAATGCAATTTTCAAGCGAAATTGCGAAAATAGCGAAACTGCGAAATCACAAACCAGGGAAATCACAAAACGCTAGATTTTAAAATCATTCTATTTTGTCACAATTATATTAAACTTACAAACATTTAGAAAGTACCCTTAACTTCAAAAGTAGTTGTTTTGGTCGTTCAGTAGTTTTGCTTTGAAGGCTAGCTACATAATTTATTGATTAAATGATATTTAAGTATCCAAAGATGGGTATAGATACTGCGTCTTTTAAACATGCAAAATTGTGATTGTCCCTTCTACATGTATAAAACTGTAGCTACATGTATCTTAAAACACCGATTGTTTATTATCATGTGAGTTACAAGCTAATATTGATAACACTAAGATTTAAAAATTTAGAAATAGGGGCTTTTTTCATAATTACGAAAAAAAAATGTTTTATCGTATACAATTAAAAACAGAAAAGGCTAACATTGTCTTGAAATATGTTTTCTATTAAGGTTGTCGTGGCGTGTTTGTACGCTAGTTGCAAAGGCCAGTAAAGCTTTGTTATTTACATTCTCTCCCAACCGTCGATGAAGCGTAAATATGAACAAGATTCGAATTATATTAACATGTGCCTGCATTTACACCATCGTTGGAACAGTTCTAAATGTAATTTTTTTAAAGTGTATAAAATATATAATGAAAGATAAGATATAAGATAAATGAATTCCTTTCCTCTTATCAGTATTTTGGGATTGAAGTTGTATCAATATTTCATATACTTTACTATATAAAATAATTTCCCGAAAGAAAGTTTCATAACAGTACTTGATATATGTGCGATGCACTGCGGTGTTCCCCGTCCCAACGTTTAATCATCATCGCAGCCTTATTTGCTAGTGGGGCCAGAGACATTCACAAAGTAAAAGTTTTAGAAAAACTGTGTCATAAAACGAAATAAGTAAAGGGATCCACTCAATCTATGGGTTTAACCACATTCTACGTCCAATGAAATATGCTAAAAGATTTTGAGGTTGACTAACTTCCCACTACTAAGTTCAAACTGTTTACATGGAAATCAGAGATCTAGACTTTTTAAAATTCAGCTGGCGATTTCACCTTCCAAGTGAAATCACTTAATTTTAAGAACATAGCAACTCTCTCAGAGAAAACATAGGGACTAATCATCGGTTCCCTTAGTTTTACTTTTCAAATAAAGTAAAAGAGAGCCTCGCCATATCTTTAATAGTTTAATTTTGTTACAATATACAATTCATCACATGATGTTTAAAGTTACATTTTATCATTCTTTGCCTCTGAACAGTCAGGTGAAATATTGTTCAACATACAGCCCATTTTCAGTTTAATTATTCCGGATCTTCTTCAGCATTCAGTTTTTGCAGTAGGAATTGTAGATACCTTTCAAATCTATTTTCATAGATATCTTGTGGTCTTAAAACAAGCGCTAAAGTCATAAAATATTCCAGGTAAGGTAGTAAAATACCGGACATCCGGTCTTGTCAAACAAAATTCCTGAAACGTTTTTAATTGATATTCGTATAGAACCAATGACATTGGAATGCAATGACATTCCTCCTTTTATTGGATCAATTTTCCCGACTAAGAGGAAAATATATATTGATTGAGGAATACTATCAGTTGAACAGGATCTTCTTTCCTTTTGACTACTACATGGTGTCAATGCTATTTCACATTCCATCGTGTGCGACCATCCATTCTCTCCAATCAGGTACATCAAGTTATAGAATGTTGACCCTACCCCAATCTTAATAAATTTAGATCAACAGGTTTTATATTAGGTTACTGCTTCACATTGTATAATTTTTCATCCTCATAATACAATTACATGGTATCGTAACTGCCACTAATTTGACATTGAATAATGTAACCTTATGTCACACTTTATCACTCTACAACCCTTCGTCAAGACTTATTCACATTTAACCCTTTGAATGTCATTTTGTTAATACCTGTGAACATTAGCGCGACACCATAACAGTTTTTTCTCCAGAGTTTTTTTTTAAACCCATTGGAGTAATTTATAAAAGTAATACTTACACAAATATTGTTATAGTTTATTATTTATCATATTTTTTTCTGTACATATCTAGGCAGAATAAAACATTTTCTTTGCAATATTTTCTTTTTAACATTTGTATAAGGTCCAATGTTTACAGCTTTTAAAAATAATCATAACAGAACATATGTAGTCAAAATGATATCAAGCAGAGTAATTACTTCACTGAACATTCCTCTCCTTCTTTATCTTACATATTACAGTGGCTTTACCCAAGCAAGTCCCAATTGCAAATAATATTTATCAATATGTATCGACGTGTTTTCAAAACATTACATAGCATACTAAAAGAGAAAACTTAAGATTAAAGTTGATCAAAGTATGTTAGGACCAATATGGCCTTTTTCAATTTTCCAATAAAACAATCGTGACCAGTGAAGTAATAAGGCTGGCGGATAACGATCGATACGTGAAAACTCTGCTTTACTTGTATGTTAAAGCGGTGGATAGCACGCTTACGTGTTTGCATACATACTTACATATCAACTTACCATAGCAAAAGGGTTTTAGGGCAATCAATCCCAATCTGACATAATGTATTTCCTTGGAATACAACCCCCTTCCCTCCAATATAACCCAGGTTTTGAATCATACATCCCGAATGTCATTTGGCGCTAAGAAAACAAGCTACTACAAACGGGGTCTTGATACAACAAAGGGAGTCATAGGCTTCTGACCTAAGTACAACACTGGCAATGAACATATAGAGCTGAGCTTCTATTTCAACCCTGGCAATGAACATTTGAGCTGAACTTCAAATACAACCCTGGCAATGAACATATAGAACTGAACTTCTGATACAACCCTGGCAATGAATATATAGAGCTGAACTTCAAATACAACCCTGGCAATGAACATATAGAGCTGAACTTCAAATACAACCCTGGCAATGAACATATAGAGCTGAACTTCAAATACCACCCTGGCAATGAACATATAGAGCTGAACTTTAAATACAACCCGGGCGTTGACTACAACAAAGGGGGAGGGTTTTTGTGTTTGTGAAAAAATGGTATAATTGGGGCAGGTAACGTGACATATTTTTGCCTACCTAATAGAATCATGGAGTTGTATTTGAGATATAATGGTTTATTCAGGATAGGCGATGTGACATATTCTAACTAGGCGGTTAGTGAACAAAAGAAACCCATTAGGTTGCTTTCAAGGAAATTAAATATAAAAATTACTTAAAAGTTGCCATGTGTTATGCATTCTCTCCCGACAGAGGCAGCTCAGTCATACCCGAGCTTGCTCGCACTGAGCTGCCTCTGTGGGGAGAGAATGTGTAAAATGGTCCTTTGATCAAATGTGGAGAGTCAGGAACATTAGTATTAAAGTGGACATCTTATCTTTACTTGGAGATGTTCCTGCTATAAGGTATGTAACTGAGGGGTTGTATTTGAGGAAGTATGATAACCTCAAATAGAGACCATGTGACAAGCTCCTTTGATCATGTGTGGAGAGATAGGAACCATATATTAGTATTAGGGTGGACGTCTCTATTAGATGTCGAGTGGAAGTCTCCCTCAGCCATGGCATCTTCAAAACGTCACGGGCGGAACGAAAAAGTTTCTAAACTTTCCCATCCCTCACTTGACATCATTGGCCGTAATTTCTGTGCTAGCATTTCAACCCGCTGCACGGAAGTAGAATAGTCCAATCAGAAGACAGCATGTTAAATGAACCGATTTGAAAAATAGTTTTGAATGCGTTTTACAAGGGAGAGAAACACTTTTTTTGAGTGATACATTAATTAATGTATGTCTTCTCTGCATTCTCGGGGCTCATCACAAACATAAAAACAACCATGCGGACTGAAGTTTAAAATTAAATTTCACTCGGATGGTTTTCAATAAGATCGTCTGTAAATATTTTGAATTTGTTCCGAATGTAAACGACAATTTCATTGGCTATTGTTGAAAGAGCTGATAACACGATAGGTGTCGCTGCTCCGGATCACCAGTTTTCTTCCTTGTGATGGCAAGGTCTAAACGAGGAGTTGCTCGATACGTTTTCACCTTGCCGTGGGAAGATGTGCCTGTGGTCACTGCGAGAAGAGACTGAGCTGTATAAGCGGAGAGTCGTCAGATCCGCCAACACGGTCTTGCAACACACATCAATACAAACCTCTCCCGTAACATATGTGTTTAGGACACAAATCTTCTAGTGGACTAAAAACTCTTTTCACTTAACAGGATAATACTATTATTAGGATTATCAAAATGATGTCTCAAATCAAGCAAACATTGTGAGTTTTAATGTAAACCCTTTTAAATCAATCTATTAAGGACAGTGGATTAAAGTAACTAAATTAATGAAACTTGGTTTGTTCTTCTAAATGTTCTCATTTTTTTTTTAAATTGGGTCACAACTTTTTTCTTATTCAAAAAGATCCCTGATGACAATGTGATATTTGCCTGCGAAAGGCACAGAAATCTGAGAGATGAGGAGGAAGGAAACCAAGCTTAAGGTTTTAAGATCTGCTTAAACGGGCAGTAGCACGTTTTTTGATAATTTTATATTTTAAGATTTTCACTGATAATTATTGTAAGTTAATGCTAAATGTACTATTTTGACAATGTCAAAAATCTCATAACACAAGCCAATCATCCATAGTCCGAGGACAAAGTATGAAGATTCACGTAAAATCCATTGGCGGCCATTTTGTGTGAACACCTTTAATTCATTTTGTGTAAGAAAAAGTAATTGCATGGCTAGACTTTACGTTATATATTTGAATTATTACTGCTCCATTTAGTTTAAATACATTGTCTTTTAATTGGAACCATTAATTTTCATTTTCCTGACACCACCTTATATTCTCACTAAAAACGTGCTACTGCCCCTTTAAGGGTTCATTGTATTGATAAAAATAAAGATTGTCAACAAATGGTTGCCATTCAATTAGATCACATTATTTGCTACAGTGTCTTAACAATTGTACTTTTAGAGAGGAAGGAATAATATAATAGCCTGATGCATAGTACAAGTTTTATGACATTTTTTATATTGACCGAAAATTTCTTTATTCAAACAATCTGTGGTTACAGAATAAAAGGTGTTACAATTATGTATGTTTGGAGAGATCGCCCATGCATATAAAACGTCAGTGAGTAGGATGATCTGATTGTGAATAACTATCTTCTGGTAACATTTTGAAGCTGAATCTCATTATAAACTCATGTCCAAAAGAAACGATACCATACAAATCCCAAAATAACTCAATCCACTGCAGATTAATAAGACTACAACATAGTAATATCATTTCTTCAGTAGTCAACTTACGTCTATGCAAAATTTGGAAACATTATCTTTTCATGTTTGCGAGAAACATGCATTTGAAAAAATCATCGATCTGGAATCTCCTGAACTAGGCGAGATAGCAGAGAGAAATTGGACACTTTCGCTTGTTTTAAAACGTTCTAGTGCAGTGACGCGTCAACGAATTTATGTCAAATAAAGTGTATTATATCAACAACAAAAATTTCTGACATAAATTCAATACTTTATCAATTTTAAAGTAAAATGACAAAAGTTCATAAAACAATTTGAAATTTCGATTTATGCACTCCATGTACATTTGAAACGACACAAAATCAAAAGTATCTTTTCCTGAAGAATGAAAATGTGCATACTTTTTTACAAGATATATGCCTGTTAGACATACTTAAATTCGACTCTGTCAGGTTATAGAATTTTGTTTCGGACGACTTTGAAAACTTGGTATAGTTTCTTTTGGACATGAGTTTACATTGAATGAATTATAGAGAGGGCCTTCTTAAAAATATCAGAAATGTTGGGCTTTTTTATTTTCATACAAATTATTTCTTTATCTAATTCATGTGTGATTAAAAATAACTTCCTTGAAAAACGTTATGCTTCATTTCTATATTACCGGTAAATTAGGGATTTGTTGATGACTGAATATAATTAGGAAACATTTTTATATGGATTTCTTATTAGGTCTTCAAGACTACGTCTGAAGACCTATTGTTATTATCTTTGTTTTTCTTATTAGGTCTTCAAGACGAAAGTCTGAAGACCTATTGTTATTATCCGTGTTTTTCTTATTATTATTATTATTATTATTCTTTTTATTATTTGCACTTTTTTGTGGTAAAGATTCTGAAGAAACGGTTCGATCGAATTTCATGAAATTTTCAGGGATTGTAGCCCGTATCATGAACTCGTTTTGTGTCGAGCCCGATTTTTGAATTTCGATTTTGTTTTCGAGTTATCTCCCCTTGAAGGAAAAACTTAAAACCTCGATATCTCGGTAACTATGGGAGATAATTTCACAAAACTTTCACCAAAATGTGGGCAACATCATTCCCCATCGACTGCACCCTATGTTGTTTTCGGCCGTATAAATAGATTTTTTGCTATTTTCGAAAAACTGAAAATTTCGTGAAATTTCGCGGTTCTGACGGTACGCGTCTTTAAAAATCTTCTCCTCACAAACGGCAATGCTTACAGACTAGTGTGATAGCTCGTTAGAAAGCTTAATGAGTGTGTAAGAAAGTCTACGTGGCGAAATTTTAAATTTCGACCTGGGACTTGAGTTATCTGCCCTTGAAATTCGACATTTTTTTGAAGGGTCATTTTTCGTGTTACTTTCAAAGGGAGGTTACTCTGTAAGGAAATGTCAAATAAGAAATCTGTTTGATGCATTCTGTTCTACGATGATAGTTGAAGAAATTCACTACAGATCTATATCATATAAAAGTTGATATTAAAGGAAATATGTGGACATAAATAGATTTTTTACATTTTTCGGCGATTTTAACATTTTTCGAGGGTTATTTTACTTTGAGAATTTTAGTTTCAAAACTGTTACAGATAGAAATTTTATCATTGATGTTTTGTGAAGCAGATTAAATGAGCAGACAGAAAAAAATATCAATAAGTGATGATAATTTTTTTTCTGTCCATGACCATTACTTGAATATTGCGATTTTCGGAAAATTTGCATTTTTAGCACATTTCAAAGTTCCACAGTTTCTTTATTAAGAAAGATATCTTATAATTGATTAGACTTACACATGCGCTATTCCAAGCACAACTTTTGCTATGTTGTACTTTATCATAAAAATGTTGATAGTTAAGGAGCTAGAAGGACCAACATGGAGTAGGGGTCTAAATATCTTCAAATTTCAGTGTTTTCAATAAAGTTCCAAAATTCATTACTCCATTACTATTTAAGTTATCTCGAAAACGGTGACAGATAATTCAACCAAATTTTTTTCTGCTTCCAGGAATAATATTCTCCAAAGGATGATGTCATAGCTGACATTGGCCACCATGATGAATTTTTCTGAAAAGTCTTTAACACTCAATATCAAGTGGAATTTGGTCATTTTGATAATATATTAGTTACTGTTTACCTCTTAGACAAAAATTCATGTGAAGGTCAAACACTGTGTGAAGGTCAAACAGAAGTCTTGAAGACCTAAGTATTGACGCGTCAATCCTAGTTAGGTCTTCAAGACTACGTCTGAAGACCTATTGTTATTATCTTTGTTTTTCTTATTATTATTTTTATTATTTGCACTTTTTTTGTGGCAAAGATTCTGAACAGACGATCCAGCAGAATTTCATGAAATTTTCAGGGATTGTAGGCCCTATCCTGAACTCGTTTTGTACGAGCCCGATTTTTTTATTTCGATTTTGTTTTCGAGTTATCTCCCCTTAAACGAAAAAACTTCAAACCTCAATTTCTCGATAACAATGGGAGATAATTTCATAAAACTTTCACCAAAATGTGGGCAACATAATTCCCCATCGATTGCCCCCTAAGCCGTTTTCGGCCGTATAAATAGATTTTTTGCTATTTTAGAAAAACTGTTAATTTTGTGAAATTTCACAGTTTTGACGGTACGCGTCTTTGAAATTCTTCTTGTCACTAACTACAATAGATACAGATGCATGCTATAGCTCATTTTAAAGCCAGATGAACGCTACAAAAAGTAATCTCCCAAACCTGCCCTCTATTTTTAGCGGTTTTTGAGCTACAGCAATTTCAAAAATGAACTTTTGAAAAAAATAATTTTTCTGCGTCAAGTTCAAAGGGGCACTACTCTGCTAGGAAATGTTATTTCAAAGATCTGTTTGTTGCATTCTATGCTACAATGATTGTGCAACATATTCAGTACAGATCATTATGATATAAAAGTTGATATTTAAGGATATAATTGGACATAAACTTCCTTTTTACATTTTTTACGATTTTTTTCTTTTTCGAGGGTTATTTTACTTTGTGAATTTTAGTTTCAAAACTGTTACAGATAGAAATTTTATCGTTGATGTTTTGTGAAG
The DNA here is from genome assembly GCA_916613615.1 of Steromphala cineraria. Taxonomy (NCBI): domain Eukaryota; kingdom Metazoa; phylum Mollusca; class Gastropoda; order Trochida; family Trochidae; genus Steromphala; species Steromphala cineraria. The sequence continues at coordinate 14,733,707 of OU744730.1, forward strand.
CAGATGTAATGAGTAGACAGAAAAAAATATCAACTAGTCATGATAAAAAAAATTCTTTCCATGACTGGTCCTTGAATATCGCGATTTTTGGAAAATCCTCATTTCTAGCCCATTTCAAAGTTCCACAGTTTGTTTATTAAGAAAGATATCTTTAAATCGAGTGTATTTTTGCATGCGCTATTCCGAGCACAACTTTTGCTATGTTGTACTTTATCATAAAAATGTTGATAGTTAAGGAGATAGAAGGACCAACATGGAGTAGGGGTCTAAAAATCTTCAAATTTCAGTGTTTTCAATAAAGTTCCAAAATTCATTACTCCATTACTATTTAAGTTATCAAACCAAACATACATATTTGTATGTGGATAAACAAGACCAACATTGTTTCTAATATACCTCATCAGTAAAATACCAATAGTTAAAGTCTAAGGTTTAATTACAATATACAGGGTTCTGAAACAGTCAACTTTACATTACAGCGTTAAATCACATGTATCTCGAAAACCGTGACAGATAATTCAACCAAATTTTTTTTGCTTCTAGGAATAATATTCTCTGAAGAAAGATGTCATAGCTGACATTGGCCACCATGATCAATTTTCGGAAAAGTCTTTAACACTGAATATCAAGTGGAATTTGCTAATTTTGATAATTTATTAGTTACTGTTTACCTCTTGGACAAAAAGTCATGTGAAAGTCAAACACTTTGTGAAGGTCAAAGAGGAATCTTGAAGACCTAAGTATTGACGCGTCAATCCTAGTTATTATTTTTATTATTTGCACTTTTTTTGTGGCAAAGATTCTGAACAGACGATCCAGCAGAATTTCATGAAATTTTCAGGGATTGTAGGCCCTATCCTGAACTCGTTTTGTACGAGCCCGATTTTTGAATTTCGATTTTGTTTTCGAGTTATCTCCCCTTAAACGAAAAAAGTTCAAACCTCGATTTCTCGGTAACAATGGGAGATAATTTCATAAAACTTTCACCAAAATGTGGGCAACATCATTCCCCATCGATTGCACCCTAAGCGGTTTACGGCCGTATAAATAGATTTTTAGCTATTTTAGAAAAACTGTTAATTTTGTGAAATTTCACAGTTTTGACGGTACGCGTCTTTGAAATTCTTCTTGTCACTAACTACAATAGATACAGATGCATGCTATAGCTCATTTTAAAGCCAGATGAACGCTACAAAAAGTAATCCCCCAAACCTGCCCTCTATTTTGAGCGGTTGTTGAGCTACAGCAATTTCAAAAATGAACTTTGGAAAAAAATAATTTTTCTGCGTCAAGTTCAAAGGGGCACTACTCTGCTAGGAAATGTTATTTCAAAGATCTGTTTATTGCATTCTGTGCTACATTGAGTATGCAGCATATTCATTACAGATCATTATGATATAAAAGTTGATATTTAAGGAAATAATTGGACATAAACTTCCTTTTTACATTTTTACGATTTTTTACTTTTTCGAGGGTTATTTTACTTTGAGAATTTTAGTTTCAAAACTGTTACAGATAGAAATTTTATCATTGATGTTTTGTGAAGCAGATGTAATGATTAGACAGAAAAAAATATCAACAACTCATGATAATTTTTTTTCTGTCCATGACCTGTCCTTGAATATTGCGATTTCTGGAAAATCCTTATTTTCGGCACATTTCAAAGTTCCACAGTTTCTTTATTAAGAAAGATATCTTTAAATTGATTGTATTTTTACATGCGCTATTCCAAGCACAACTTTTGCTATGTTGTACTTTATCATAAAAATGTTCATAGTTATGGAGCTAGAGGGACCAACATGGAGTAGGGGTCTAAAAATCTTCACATTTCAGTGTTTTCAATAAAGTTCCAAAATTCATTACTCCATTACTACTTAAGTTATCAAAACAAAACATACATCTTTGTATGTGGATAAACAAGACCAACATTGTTTCTGATATACCTTATCAGCAAAATATCAATAGTAAAAGTGTTAGGTTTCATTACATTATACAGGAGTCTGAAACAGTCAACTTTACATTACAGCCTTTAATCACATGTAACTGGAAAACGGTGATAGATAATTCAACCAAATTTTTTTCTGCTTCTAGGAAAGATATTCTCTGAAGAATGATGTCATAGCTGACATTGGTCACCATGGTGAATTTTTCTGAAAAGTCTTTAACACTGAATATCAAGTGAAATTTGGTCATTTTGATAATGTATTAGTTACTTTTTACCTCTTAGACAAAAATCATGTGAAGGTCAAACACTGTGTGAAGGTCAAAGAGGAAGTCTTGAAGACCTAAGTATTGACGCGTCAATCCTAGTTTATACATTATATTATTATTAATACCTGACAATTTTTGGGAAGATCACATGTTGAACAAAGGCATTGCCATGTTATTTTTATTTATGTTGAATAAAAACATAAGTTACGAAATGATACAATATCTAAATATTTATAACATTCTGGTATTTTTATCAGAATAGAAAATCTGAAAATTTGAGGTAAGCTACAAGACATGGAGATTATAACCTGAGGAAGTGTGTCATATGACTTTTACGAAAAGAGTGTGAATTTTTCCATTACTCGATCGAGAGCGAGAGCTTTATACACATTTGCACGAGTTTCGTAAAAGTCATTTGAGACTCTATACCGCGGGTAATAATTTATTTATTACCGATTCTATTACAATTTATTCCCTTAGAAATATCAAGAAAATGACTCGCTTCCCCTGCGGTCGGCGACAGTGACGTCATGAACAATGGTATATTGACGTCACAGACGTAAATATATATACGGGGCGTCGCGCTACAACAATCGTTGCTAGACGAAAGTGATATGTGCGCATGTGCTTATATTGAGAATATGTCTGTGCCTATTTACCACTTTATTGATAATAATAAGATATATGAAGCCACAAGAAAAGCATATATATCTTTTGTGACAATATTGAGAAAAGATCAACCTTTATACAAAAATTATAAGAAAACGTTCAAGTATTAAACCAAACAATTAAGTTTAATATATTTCCTTATCAGATATACACCAAATGAGGATAAATGTCTTTGCCTTGAAGTATAAAAACATAAGCATCAATGGTATTTTACATGTATCATATAAAACAAATGTCATTGGTGAAAATTTTGATAATTTCAGTTTTCATTTATCAGCCAAAGCCATCTCAATAACTGAAATGGTATTAACGATTGATGGATGTTGGTTTCATATGAAGTATATCAGAAATGATTTTTTTCGAAACATTTATATTTTAAAGAAAGGTCAACCGTGATATTTTGTGTGATTTTGAATATGGTCTAAATACATGAGCTGATATAAGTAAAAAGATCTCAATACATTCACAATGAATGTTCTCAATGAAAATACTATCATATCAAACTGAAATTGTATGCCTAAGTGAAGTCAAAATAAAATTTTACTTGTTTAACCTATAAACTTTAATCTGTCACCATGGATAACTTATAACCAATTTCCCCATATTGCTGCAAAAGTATAAACATAATCTGTCTTTATAACTTTATGGCAACTATACTGAACATATGTTATAAATGAAATTTTCCATTTACAGTCAGCACTTTATGATGTTTTTCATAAGTGACCCATCAGAACACAGTTCCCGTAAGAGATCTGTTTTAATTCATTGACAAACTGTATACATATAAGAGATCTTCTGATTTGTCAGGCTGGGAAAACAACTGAATAAACATTCAACACAACTGATTGTTAACCGAATATAGGTACGGTTTTGTAGGGATCCATTCCACAAGGGTACCAAGAGTTACTTCCCTTCTCAAAACTCTATCCATATGACAATTGTAAAGTTTACTGTGAGACTTGTTTTGCTTAGAGTTTACCTGTGTATACATGTGTACTTATACTTTAACCACTGTACTATCCCCACTTAAAGATAACAACCACCCAATTTTCAGAACATTAGTTCAATATTCTAAAGTACAGTCTGATTTAAATCGACCGTGCTCCAAGGAATAAAATTGTAAAAATATTGTCTATATCGGGTGTTGAACCAGTCGGGATATCCTCTCCGCAATGCACCCACCTTTGTCGCATAAAACATGAAATACAATGTAGTGAGAAAGCTATATCTTAAACTAAACATACTTTTAATAAGAACTGAAGAACTGAAGTCGTTTCTATAAATGAAATGAAAAATATACACATACCAACAATCTTAACATGGCAGGATCAATATTGCATAGATTTACACTTACATACATGGCGAATCTATTGAACGGAATAACTTCATTTGGAGGAGGATAGAAAACTGCAAATTCTTCGAACCAAAGTTAACCCCTGATATAGAATTTTGGAGGAGTGGCACTGTTTGTTGGAAATGTTGGACATGGATATCTCGAGATAATGTCAGTACAATCTGTTTAAAAGAACCAATACACCAAACAAACTCAAACTGAATGACAAAATGATACTCATAGTTGCAACACAATGGAAACAATCTTGTTTATCAACCATAACAATACTTATAACATAAATGGTATATCTGAAATATGTAATGAGATCAACTGTAAGAATAATTCCTTATTTTCTGAAGTGAAAATCATAGCTCTTATCATTGATTCGAATTCAAAAGGTCAAATGTTTGTAAAATGAATTAACCTGGTAAAGGAAATCGTCAATACAAAGTACAGAGCATCCTTTGTGGCATTTAACCTTACATCCAGAAACAAAAAAAAATCTTAAAGAATGTCAAATCACATTATGTCAAAAAGAGTTGATCAGACATCTGCATCTAAAGTGAAACATTTCCTCAAATATTAAGTTTTCCGGTTAATATTTATCGAAATATCGCCTCATAACAAGGAAGGTGACCTTCCATGACGTCATGACGCTCTTTGTGTACAAAATTATGGTCATGCGATGTTCTTATACGAACGATGGCTTACAATGTGTTTAAATTCTTAATTTAAATTTTCTTTATATAAATTCTCTCAAGGATTAAGGGGATGATCAGATTTATAATACTTTTGTATGGTTAGTTTGGTAAGACACTGATAGATTGTACTGTTTTATTCTATGTATCCTTATGTTGATGAGGTATCTGAGTTCAATCTCAATTTCCTCCGTAGCAGAACATACAAGAGTTACTTCCCTTATCCTTTGCACGGAATTGGCAACCTGAGGATCTTACAAAACAATAATGATAGAGAACTGTGTGAGATTTGTCAGTTATTATCAATCAATTCACATGAGAGGAAGGCTTTAAAACGAAGCATTTCAGAAACACGGAATAAGGGACCAATGGACTGAACCGAAAAAAATATGTCTCTCGCAAAGCAATGAGCTGGCTGGCAACTGCTTAAAATATTGTTGAAGAGCACCTTTTAGACAAAAAAAACCCCTATATTTTGTAACATTAGTAAACTAGTGTCTACTGAAACATAGTTTTATCATTTCTCCAGAGATCAACTTACAAATGTACTTATACTACAATTTTGAAACATTATCTTTTCATGTTAAGTTTGCGAAAAAAACGCTTTTTTTTAAAAATCAGCGATGTGTAATCTCCTTAACCAAGCGAGATAACAGAGAGAAATTGAACACTTTTAATGTGTTCCGCTTATCTATGTAATTCCGGTCGATTCTAGAGTTTGTCGTGACAAAATGTTGCCAATATAAAACAAATAGAACCAGTGGCTCTGTAGCTCATCAGGTTTCATATCAATTTTGCTTTAGGGTGTGGTAAATGTGGTTCCCCCCTTCAAACCCGACTGTTTGACTGTTCACGAGCGATTTCATTCTTTTGTCGTGAAGACATTGATAACATACATGTATAACTCTAATGCAAAAATCATAAAATTCGTCGGTCAGGTTTTCGAGTTATCTGCCTTGAAAATTGACAATTTTGAAAGGTTTCTACGCCAAAAGTATTTTGAATTTAACAATTTCGAAACTTTTTATCGACAGAGGTTTCGGCTACATATTATTATTATTAGCTCTCTAGTACAAATATTTCTACTCTTTGGTTGTAAAATTTACAGTAAAGCTTATTATGAAATGGGGCTGAAAAAATTCAATATTAGGCGCATCAATTAAGCTTAGTTGTATTTGGTCACCAAAGCTACAATTTATAATCCTCACTAGTCAAGGAGTCGGTACACAATGTTTAAGCATTCTGATCCTTCTGGTTCTGGAGAAGAAGATGAAAATACGAACTCTGTGGCCCTTACAAGCGAACACAGGGTCACAAAACTTTAAATTATAATCCTAACTAGTCAAGGTGACTGTACAGAAGATCTCAACTATTACGGATGTTAACGGATGGACGGACGGCCGAACGCCGGGCACCATGTCATGCAATAAGACCATTTGGCCTTTTAATATTATTAATATATTGATTCCTCAAGCATTTACAATCTAACCTCCTGACCTCCACTGTGAATTAAGGCTCACATGAACATACAACATAGACAGATAAATGATAAGAGAAGACATGGTTAATTTTATTTTTTTAAATATTTCAAATTCAGCAAAACGCTAATTTTCTACAATTAACGAAAGATTCGCAATTATCAACGTTATTGAAATTGTGACAATTAACATTTAACCTGATTCCAACGTTTTTCCTTCAACAAATTACTCAATATGAAAAGTCAAAAGTTTAAAATTTAAAATCATATTTAAAACTTGACTTCTCAACCCAAAACAACCAAGAAGATATCATAGCTCCCGACTGCCACTGTGTGAAATAAGGCCCACATTGACATACAACATAGATAGATAAATGATAAGAGAAGACACGACTGGAGAGACGAGCCCTGGAGTAGACCAGACAAGGGATAGCCGCCGGTATGAACGGGTCAGCAGGTAAGATACAACCCTGTTGTACACCCCTCTCGGTGCTCTTTTCTTTCATACCTTCTTGAGTGAGAAACCAATCATTTCACCTCATCTGTAATTTTAATTGTGTTATTTTATGACACTCAGATCTGGACTTATTTTGTTAACAATTTGTATTAATTATTTCTGATCAATTAAATAATACCTTGTTGATTAAGAAATCAATCAGTTTGACCTCATCTGCTTTGAGGATTGTGTTATTTTATGATACTCAGATCTTGACTTGTTTTGTTAACAATTTGTTTTATTATTTCTTATCAATTAAATAATACCTTGTTGTTTACGAAATCAATCATTTTGACCTCAAATGCTTTGGGGATTGTGTTATTTTATGATACTCGATCTTGACTTATTTATATTTTTTTAACAATTTGTATTAATTATTTCTTATCAATTAGATAAAACCTTGTTGATCAGTCATTTTGCCCTCATCTGTTTTGACTATTGAGTTATGTTATGACACTCAAATCTGGACTTATTTATATTTTGTTAACAATTTGTATTAATTATTTCTAATCAATTAGATAAAACCTTGTTGATTAAGAAATCAATCATTTGGCCCCAACTGCTTTGAGGATTGTGTTATTTTTAATGATACTCTTATCTGGACTAACCATATTTTTTATTATCAATTTATATTAATTACTTACTCAATTACTAAAATTTACTGAAATGGCTGAAATATTGCCCAAGCGATGTTAAACAATAAACTCGCTCACTTATTTATTCAATACTTTAAGCGTTGGTATAATCTTCTCTTCTTCTCCTTGTTTATCAAGAAATCAGAATTTGGCTTCAACAAGTATGATATATATGGTTTAGAAATGAAACACAAATTTGATTTATGTAATTGATATGTTTATTTTCTTCTGAATTTATCGTTATATGAAATGGTCTGTTGGATTAGTACACCTCTTCAGGTGTCTTGTTTGTTAGAAAAACAATCGTTTAACCTCAACTACTTGTGGACTGTAGGTGATGAGCTTTTTAAAGGGGCAGTAGCACGTTTTAGGGGGAATATAAGGTGATGTCAGGAAAATGAAAATAAATGGTTCCAATTGAAAGACAATGTATTCAAACTAAATGAAGCAGTAATAATTCAAATATATAACGTAAAGTTCATGATCAGCCATGCGATTCATTTTTCTTACAAAAATGAATTAAAGGTGTTCACACAAAAATGGCCTCCAGTGGATTTTATGTGAAGCCTCATACTTTGTCCTCTGACTATGGGTGATTGGCTGGTGTAATGAGATTATTGACACTGTCAATATGATACATTTAGCATTTACTTACAATTATAAGTGAAATATTCAAAATGTAAAATTATCAAAAAACGTGCTACTGCCCCTTTAAGCGGCGTTTTGCTAATATGTTAAAATATTTGAAGGAGGAAATTGAAAAAAAACTTCCTATTATATATCTTAAGTAGTACGTGTATTAACATATCTAGCTAAAACTTAATGGAGCCAATATAAGTACTGGGATATATATGAGTATATATACTATATAAGAAGTATGAAGTCTGCTTACACAGGTATAGGATGCCATAAAATGCTAAGAAGTTTGGCCATATGTGATCAATGGGGGTGGAATTTTTTTATGTAACACTAAAACATTGAAAATGTTGTAGAAAATATTATTCTTTTCTGAATTTACTTTTATATAATACACCCTTAGACGTGTCCTCTTATGTTCTTAAGGTATCAAATGTTCACTTGATGGTACGCGAAGAAGACAAAATGTTAACAAAACGTTAAATAAGTCTATATTTAAGACTTTGAACCCCCTCCAAATATTCACCATAAAAGTTGAGAACTAAAATATTATACTTATATTCAACGATATTCTATAAAGAGTCCCAGATTTCTGATTTGCTCACTATAGATATACGAAAAGTCAATATTCATTTTTTTTAAATTTGTTTATTTTTAGTATGATTTTTTTTTATCATAGCACTATAATATTTTGTACATAGCCTTCTGTGATCACTTTATAATGACATATTCTTTATTTCAAAATGTCTTAGAATGACATTTATGCTAAATTAAATACAAAATTAAATTTGTTTATTCGATTTTATTGACTTCATATTCACGTATTCAAATACTTTATTATTTAACAAAAATTCGATTTTTATCGCTTAATTTTCAAATTCATTATATTTACATGTTACAATGACAAACAAAACGGCTATAATATCAAGTGGTCAATTTTCGATGTCCCGTGTACATGTTTACTATTTACATTATTTACTGTTTACCTGTCAATCACTTACAACACATTTGTCTTTCTCTCTGCTGTTTAATGTTTCGAAATTACATTTGAGACTTTGACGAGCCCTACTGTCCGGTTTTCGATCATTGATCACTACTTTTTAATGTCGCTTTATCTAACATCAAAACACAATATAACTGTTTAAAAAAGTAGGATATCAATATACCCCCGTTTCCTACATACATGTATGTATACATAAGTTATACTCATTTGACGTTAAAGAAATATTTTGCAATCTTAAGTCTTTGTAACAGCAAATTTACTACGTTATTTTCGCTTTAAGAAGAACAATAGGAATGTCGATAAGATAAGAAATACTTAACCATTCCAGAGAGTGTCACAGAAAACTACCACATGTTGATCTAAGACATCCAGATAGGACAGCATTCCAATCTGAGACAATCCAGCACTCTAGCACGTTTCTGTAGCCGTGATATGACGAGATAGTACATTTGATCAATTTATGCCGACCGGTCACAACATAAGTTGCTCTAAAATCAACTTCCCCTTTCAATTTTCCAAGAATAGGATTTTTGACAATCGCAATAGATATACGACATACTTTAACATACGAAAGGTTGTGAGATATATATTATGAAACAGTCAGGTAACATTGTATCAGTTGTTCAAGGCAAAAGTACGTCTTGCAAAGAGTCATTCTTTCAACTGACGTTTGCAACAACTTTCTACTTTAAAAAAAGACCATTTGATTTCCAATACGATTTCCCTCTCTTCATTGTCGAACGACAAGCTTACAATGTCATTTACAAAATCAAATTTACAAGTAAAGCACAGCGTAAAAAATTAACATGATTTTTAACGTCAGGGTAAGATGCATATATAAGTGATGAATTATCAGAGTAAGATGTATATATACGTGATTGTAACATGACTTCGGTAAATACTCGTTTATGATTGGTTGATTTGAAGGATTTCCCAGTGTTAAATGGCAATGAACACCCGCAAATTGGCTGAGGCGTCTCACCGCGAAAGGATACATCATTTGGTCCGCCTCAACAATAAAATGTTCTGATTCTCCCAATATTCGTGCCCGATTATCATTTTACTGTTGTTGTTGTCATTTTCTAACTTGCGCATTCCCGTAGATGCCAAAAATCTTTTTCTATTTGCTTTAGTTTTATGTAACTAAACTTTCTTAATTGGCTAAGTTTCTCCTAATTTGCCACCTAGTGCCGTGCGCCCAGTTTCTTTCGAATGCTGTTCCCATGGCACGACGTCACAAAGGCCAACGGTTATGACGTCATAATGATCACGTCACCGTCACAATGGTCTAGGGTAGTTTAAGATATTTGTTCAGTCGGGTTTGTTCCTGTTAGTTTATGAAGTATATAACTGTTTTCTCTCTCATAAATGTCACAGTGAAAACTATAAGATCTCATCGTTATGAGTGCAACTGGTTTGCAATATAAGAACACTATTTAATGTCTTCAACACTTGGAATTCCTTCTTCTTCATAGCTGCGAACACCTATAACAATAATGGATCAGTCGTTAGATCCTTTCAACTCAGAGTTCCCTACGCAAAAATAGAGTTCGCTCTTAAAATGCTTATAACTAACGGTCATGTTACAATATCGATAAATAGTTGCGTTTGTAAAATTTCCGGGATTCATTGTTATTCAACACCCGCAAATTTAAGCGTTTAAAACCTCCGGCTAACGCCATCGGTTTTAAACTAAATTTGCGGGTGTTGAATAACAATGAATCCCGGAAATTTTACAAACGCAACTATTTATCTTCTAATTAATTATCAGGGTAAGATGTATATGTAATTGATGAATTATTAGGGTAAGATGTATATATGTAAATGGTTTATTATCGGGGTACGGTCTATATGTAAGTGATTAATTATCAGGATAATATTTATATTTGTAAATGGTTGATTATCGGGGTACGGTCTATATGTAAGTGAAGAATTATCAGGATAAGGTGTATATGTAAGTGACGAATTATCAGGGAAAGATCATATATGTAAGTGATGAAATATCACCGTAAGATGTGTATGTCAGTGATGAATTATCACCTAAGATGTGTATGTAAGTGATGAATTATCAGGGAAGCTGATATGTAAGTGATGAATTATCAGGATAAGATGTATATGTAAGTGACGAATTATCAGCGTAAGACGTGTATGTAAGTGATGAATCATCTGAAATTATTATCAGAGCACAAATATTTGCCTTGAAACCTGACAAATTGACTCTTTTTCACACACATGAGCCGGTGAACTTAATGGCAACCATATTTACATATATACATCCATGAAACGATAAGGATGTAATGTGTTTCTTTAAGGAAATCCCGATTTCGTCCATAGAAAGACGTTTACGCAAATTGGAACGGTGTTAATCTAGCTTCTTTCAAAGTCCCCCCCCCCCCCCGTATTTTTAATGGTCTCAATGTGAATAACAGAAATGATAAACGTAATCATAGCTTTATAAGGAGTTTTTTAAATTTTATTTTAGATGAAATAGATAATGTTTTCCTATTATTTGTCTCTCCTGAATACACACAACATAAAACAAATAAATATCTACATAGCACTTCAAATTCAGTTTAAAGTTGTGTATGAATATATTCATAATTATTTAAATTGAAAACGAGTCTATGTTTAAAAAAGGTCTTTGCGGGGAGATAAGTCAGACACCTGTTATGTTTTTAGGGATCATCTTCTGTTAATAAATAATAACAAGAGTCATCAGAAGATGACATATCCCACCGGTTCCACATGATCGTAAGATGTAAACCTTTGAAAGATAATTGTAAATTTTTCAAGCAAGGTTCATAATAGTATAAGCTAATATAAACGAAACCTTTCATGAACAGAGTCCAAATAAGAGCCGTTTCCATGGAAATAATAAAAAATAAATTTTTCAGAAATGTGAAAATATCAAAAGGCACCACTTCAGGAGGTTGGCAATACACATGTAAAGTTTCAGAAAGATATGTGGACCGGTTTTATATATATGAAACGAAACATTTCATGAACAGAGTCCAAATAAGAGCCGTTTCCATGGAAATAATAAAAAATAAAATTTTCAGAAATGTGAAAATATCAAAAGGCACCACTTCAGTAGGTGGGCAATACACATGTAAAGTTTCAGGAAGATATGTGGACCGGTTTTTTAGTTCTGCTCCGGAAACGAAATGATTACGGACGGACGGACGGACGGACGGACGGACATACAGACGGACAGGGCGATGACTATATCCCACGGTATTACATACCGGTGGAATAATAAGTAATAATGATAAATAAATAGTAAATAATTTTGTCAATAACATTGAGAAATTTTTAAAAGGTTGTCCATCGAAAAAGTTACAAGTTGTCCATCGAGAGTTATAATTACAGGACATGATATTGATTCTGAATTTATATTTCAGCTCCTGTTAAACGTCGCGTTTCGTGGCGTGAACCGAACCGCCTGACCGACGTGTGGACTACCTCCGAGTCTGGCGGATCCGGAAGCTGTGACATCGGAACCGGAAATGGGGAAACCGGAAATGAGAAACATGTGGGATTCACGACGAGACCGTCGATCTCGCGGGCCAGCGTGGATCTGACGGCAGCCAACCAGGTGGAGATAGGACTCGTGTACGGGGGGTCTCTCATAGCCATGACTCTGATTGGTACGTTATTATAGTTGCCATTTCTGTCTTTAATGTCATTTTTTGTCTCCTTTTAAACGGTGGTCATACCTGTCATTCACGCTGTTTCGTTCTTTCCGTTTGTATTGTATTGTATCCGTTTTTTCTATTTGTTCGGTGGATCGTTTCTTGCATCAACATCGTCGTCAAAAGCGTCGCAAATGACCGGGGGAAATGACTGAGAGCCTTTTCCTTTATTTCGCCATTTCCCCTTTAGCCCTAGAAACAGTAAGGGCCGAAACGAAACAGACAAACTATGAAATTTAATGTTTTAAGGTTACAAGGACGTTTATCAATTTTGATAAGCGTTAAAAATGAAGACCGCAAGGATAACACCTCCCTCCCCCACCTTTTCTGTTCACAGTCAGTTTGTTTTAGAACCTACATTATGTTCTAATTGGAGACAATTGACAATTATACCGTACTGATAATACATTGTAGGAATGATAAAGTTTGCATTAGCTTTTATTCCAAAATGCATATCTTCTTTTCGTTTTAGAACAAATAAAAATATATTTTACAAATAAATACCTTTAAGAAGGTCTACCACAACGGAGGTATGATAAGGAGGGGAAGTCCCTACTGACCTCAATCTACCTCAATCTACCTCACTTAGCTTCATGGAGCAGTTGTAGATACATAGACACAAGGTTACACTGTAAGTGTTTAAATAGGTCACACATATTTATTGTTCACATATAAGTAATACATTACCACTTTACACCTTTTTCCTATCTAAACAGAAATCAATTTGATAAACGCGTGTAGACCTAGTGCACAATGAATAAACATTAACATATATAAAAAGAAGAAAATGAGTATTCTCCAAGAACAATCATCATAACATTTTAATTCATTAATATTTAAATGAATTGAAATAAGCTGAGAAATACAGGACTGAATTGCTTTCGAATACATCTAAAAGGTCAATTCGTTACCGAACGTGTAAAACTAGGAAAACACGATGGTATCATTCATAATTCCTTCAAATATTCAATTCGTTTATATGGTACGTTTGATAAAAATTCTAAAGCTTATACTATGATGAAAATATTATTTCTTAAATCCAAATGTATAATAAACATTTAAATGAGATAATTAGAATATCCTTCCATTTCTCTCCACAAACACATATCGTCTGATAAACAAATGGGAATTAAACCACTGGAAATCGCGGTGTTTGTTCTGCTTTCCCTTGGATAATTCCTGATTACATTTATACTTTTAAATATATGAGATAAAGTTATGTTTATGTCTAATTCTGTCCAGCGAAAACATAACGAAAAGGAGACAGTACTTTCAGCAATAAGTATAAGATATCAATAAAACTAACATTACAACGAAAAATATGTGTAAATAATGTTAAGGAATTGTGAGTCATGGGTTGTTTTTATGTCAAACTAGTTTGAGTCGTAGACCAGATTATGTCAAAGTACTCATTTACTAGATTACTAGGTATTTTGAGTCATTGACTATGTTATGTCAAAGAGAAACATGACTTTCCTTTTACCAAAGCATTACGAATTATCTTTTTTATTTTAAAGCATTCATAGTCAGAGACTTGATAACGTAAGTTAGATCATCTTCCTACGCAGAGCCTAAAAGGCCAGTTTCCAAACTGTCATTTTATGCCTTGCTGCAGAGACTTTACTTTTCTGTGCTGCTATAGTGCCCCAACAGAGTAGAGAGCAAGCACAGAAAACTCAAGGCTATGCAGCAAGGCATAAAATGACAGTTTGGAAACTGGCGTTTTAGGCTCTGCGTAGGAAGATGAAGTTAGATATGTGAGGCATTGAATTAAAAATGTAACATAAATGTGTTTCAAGACCTTATCATGACAAATCATCGTGAATCCAAAAGCTTTGTAGGACTTTTTATGTCAAAGCAATTAGAGGCATAGACATGACTTTTCAAAACAATGTGAATCATGAACCTGCTTATATAAATGCTCTCAGTCATAGACCTAGTTTTGTCAAAGCATAGTCAAAGTCAAGTCAAAGTAAAAGATGTTTTTTGTATGGAAGGCCACCAGGCATGGACTATTTAAGCATTGCGAGTCTTCTTTATGTTGACGTATTGAGGGTCATAAACTATGTCAAAGCAATTTGAGACATAGACTTTATGACGTCAAAGTACTTGTGACATGGACTTTATGAAGTCAAAGTACTTGTGACATAGACTTTTTTAACGTCAAAGTACTATGTGACAAGGACTTAATAACGTCAAAGTACTATGTAACATTGACTTTACAACGTCAAAGTACTATGTGATATGGACTTTATAACGTCAAAGTACTATGTGATATGGACTTTATAACGTCAAAGTTCTATGTGATATGGACTTTATAACGTCAAAGTACTATGTGACATGGACTTTACAACGTCAAAATACTATGTGATATGGACTTTATAACGTCAAAGTATTATGTGATATGGACTTTATAACGTCAAAGTATTATGTGAGATCGACTGTATAACGTCAAAGTACTATGTGACATGGACTCTATAACGTCAAAGTACTATGTGACATGGACTGTGTAAAGTCAAAGTACTATGTGACATGGACTTTATAACGTCAAAGTGCTATGTGACATAGACTTTATAACGTCAAAGTACTATGTGACATGGACTTTACAACGTCAAAGTACTATGTGATATGGACTTTATAACGTCAAAGTACTATGTGACATGGACTTTACAACGTCAAAGTACTATGTGATATGGACTTTATAACGTCAAAGTAATATGTGACATGGACTGTATAACGTCAAAGTACTATGTGACATGGACTGTATAACGTCAAAGTACTATGTGACATGGACTGTATAACGTCAAAGTACGTAGAGGAACGGAAGCCATTGGCACCATTAACTTTTTATCGGATTGTTTAAATTCATGAATAGAAAAAGCCAAAAGATTATGCCCACAATGCCAATTATTAGGTTATGATTATATTGAAGATGAATTTCACTTTCTGCTAATATGCAATTCTTACTCAGCTTTAAGGCTTAGATTTATAGATAAATACTTTTATATAGATCCATCACATGAAAAATTTATATCTCTTATGTCTGTTAACTGTAAGAATGTTTTAATGCAACTCTCGAAATATCTTTTTCATGCTTTTAAACAACGAGAGTCATTCATTAATCAATAGTATTCTGTGTTATATAAATGTTCATTACGTTTTGTAACATTTGTATGTTCTATGGGCCTGTGGCCTAAAACTTGAAATAAATTCTTCTTCAAATGAATAGGTTATTTGTAGCTTACATAGGTCATGGGACACATCAGTGCAGAAAGGCAGCAAGGTTTAGGTTCGTTCTGGTTTCAATGGTGACTGATCTAATGTATGACTCTATTACACAGCGCTCTATGTACTTTAAGTGATAGTTCTCCACGTCGGTATACGTAACCAGTCTAGTCGGTATTGTTCATTCAGTGGGTGTGTATACAAGGTTGGTCCCCTCACGAGATACGAGACAGGTGGCAAATACCACTGACAGGACACACTTGAACACAGGGCCTTACGGAATATATCATGAAGATTGAGTGATCAGAAAAACTGAATTTATGATGCATTTCTTTTCACAATTTATAGTCCTATCTAAATATAACTCCATCTTGTGTTTTATTTTCAGGAAGGTGGATATCAGGTACACGAATGTATGGATATTCACATTCTTTATTCACAGAATATCGGTAAAGATCCATATATTGTTTTCAAGCAAATAGACAGGAAATGTAAAAGTCCTTGGTACGAATCTCGCCAGGGGCTAGACAACATTGTCCACAGTAGAGAACTGTTCTAAACGCGGTAAGGTTTGGGTGCAATGCTACACTGAATTTCAGCGCAGTTCCACCCATGGTTCGCTAGTTCTAGTCAAGAAATGACACATATATCTCCCTTCCAAAAAGTAACGAGTAAAGTTTGTTAAGAGGGTGATTATATATTGTGCATACAATCAACATATTTGTGAATGAATTGATGGCAGTGTAGCACTTTACCTTTAGATTTTGGTTTTATGTACAAATACCCAGGTATGATCAATCAATGCAAATAATTTCGTTCGGAAATGAGTACATATATTTTCGTAATCTGATCAGTGGTAAAATAGGTGCCACGAATAAGGTTTAACCGAAAGCTGAAGTAGTATGAATACATTTTAATTATTGCTTACGGAAGCGGATTTTTGTAGCATAATCCTGCTGTTTCGATTAGAACGATTGTCTTTCAGTTGCTTCTGTCCTTTAATGGTTCGAGACAACGACCCAGAATTACTAATTGCGAGTTTTAAGTAAGACTGCTCTGTACTGTATGTTAGTCTCATTGACGATTTTAATTCAACTACCCCTTCTATGTACGGGGAAGTACGATATTTGGCCTAATTGTGTATTGCAAAAACCTCGCCAGTCTTATTTATGTCATATAAAAATCTTCGGATGTATAATATAATGATAATTGTCTAATAAGCAATCTTTCTTCAAATTCATTATTTAATACTGTAATCATAAATATTGTGCCTCAGGATGAACTTTTAATTACTAAAAGATATTCAAAACTTCATAAATAGGCATGTATTAATCGCGTTAAAATTAAAGTCAATACATGCATAAATGCATGCATAACATTCTGCTTAAAATGTACTTAGAATTCGCAATGGAAGGCATATTAGACATGATTGCATTCGGACACCAAATCATATCATATTTTTATTTGCCATCCCGAATATGTGTTATCAAGTCTGTAACTTGGTGATCAAAATATCTTAAAAGATAATCTAAGAAACATGTTTACTTTACAGTTTTTATTTCGTTTTGATGACATAGCGTTTTCAATCTCAGAAGGTCGTTTTAAGGTCACTCAAATTGCAAGAGTGAAATTAGATAATTGGAACGATGATAATTCATTTCACATGAACATGACATGATATATATATGTCTCGAAGTGAATGAATGTAAAATAAAATTTATTTGTTGATTGAGGGTCTTTAAAGGGGCAGTAGCACGTTTTTAGTGGGAATACAAGGTAATGTCAGGAAAATGAAAATAAATGGTTCCAAGTGAAAGACAATGTATTTAAACTAAATGCAGCAGTAATAATTCAAATATATAACGCCATATATATAATGCCATTCATTTTTCTTACACAAAATGAATTAAAGGTGTTCACATAAAATGGCCGCCAATGGATTTTGTGTGAATCTTCATACTTTGTCCTCTGACTATGGATGATTGGCTTGTGTAATGAGATTGTTGACATTGTCAAAAAATAATACATTTAACATTAACTATCAATTATAAGTGAAAAATTTAAAATATGAAATTATCAAAAAACGTGCTACTGCCCCTTTAAAAGAACATTTGATTATGAGTACTATTGCAGTACTAATGAGACAGGCTCGCATTTATAAAATACATACAAAACCAAAGCATATATTAAAGGGGCAGTAGCACCTTTTTTGAAAAGTTTATATTTAAAAATGTTCACTGATAACTGTACGTTAATGCTTGATGTATTATTTTGTTAGTGTCAAAAATTCCATTACACAAACCAATCATCCATAGTCATAGAACAAATCATAAAGATTCACATAATTCGGCCATTTTTGTGTGAACACCTTTAATTCAGTTTGTGTAAGAAAAAGGAATATCATGGCTAAACTTTACATACTATATTTGATTTATTACTGTTTCTGTTTAGTTTGAATACATTGTATTTCAATTAGAATCATTTATTTTCATTTACTGATATCACCTTTTATTACATGATTGAGGGTGAGATACTCTGTTTTATCAGTGAAATAAACACTCTATCTGGCTACAGTGTCGATAACCTTTATCCTCACTCTACTGAGTGGTGATACACTTTATCATCACTCGAGTGACGTCAAGTTTAAGAGTTTGACGTCATGTAACAATGGTCTGGCGTCATGAATTAATCATATGACGTCACCCTTTTACCGCGGTGACGGGCTCCTTCAAGTGGCCGCTCAACATGAAATTGGCCTTTTTGGACGTAATTAGAAGGATTTCATCATATACTAAATAGAATATCTGTCAATTCTTGGAAAATACCATGTTTATTTCATCGAGTGAGGTAGAAAGTTTTTATTTTCACGAGTGGCCCCTAGAAACGTGCTACTTCCCCTTTAATACAAAAATGAAATACGATTGTCGACATACGACTTTTCTATCCACAGGTCCGGGTATCTTCACGTCCCCTAAGGGGGTTCTGATGGGCTCGGGGTCTATAGCCATGTCGCTCGTCATCTGGGCGGCCTGTGGTGTCTTCAGCACTATGGGTGGGTACCTGGATGATGCTCATATAAGAACACAAGTTTAAGCAACTGTTTTTGTTAATGAATCTGATACTGTACAGAACAAGATTAGATATGAGAATATTAATATCAATTGTTACGTTATGTCAGTACCTACGATCAAATATAATCTATGTTTATATAATTGTTGAAAAACAGTGTATTCAAAATTGGTCACAAATAGTAAGAGATGGTTTCCACCTTTTTTTGACCACCTTAAAGGATATAAATCATAAGAATTTGAAATAAATCCCTCAATGATTTTGTCCAGAATATCTGTACACTTGCAGAAAAAAACAACTAAATGCGATATCCAATAGGGTCTGATTAAACGGGTATTTGTGTATTTCTTTCAAAGAATTGTCATTTTGGAAATATTAAGTTGTGGGCCCTCGCCTTCTGAATATATTATTATGATTTTATATTTTATAAATCTTAAGTCTTTATTGTAATTTGTGTATGACCATAACAAACTTATGAACCGATTTGTCTATTCCAGCGGCGTTGTGTTTCGCCGAGCTGCGCGAGTCGGTCCGGAAGGAAGGAGTAGAATACGCCTATATCTCGGAAGCGTTCGGTCCCGTCATGACGTTCGTCTACTGCCTGATGCGCATCGCAGCTGCAGAACCAGTCGGAACTGCGGTGTTCTGCGCAGCGTTCGCAGATTACACCGCCGACGCAATTTACGACGGATGCGGACCTCCGGATACTCTCCGTAAATGTCTCGCCATCTTGGCCTTGGGTAGGTATATCAGTGTTCCTTCTGATTATTCTTCTGGTTATTTCTCCGTTTCAAAAATTCATCCAAAAAATATGTATACATGTACATGAGATGTCAGTCTAAGTAAACCTAGCCTCAATATTATCCGTTTCACTTCTCAGTATAGAAGTGAAACGGATAATATTGAGGCTAAGTTTACTTAGACTGATGAGATGTTGGCAGGGCACAATTATAGTAACATTTAATTAATATTTTTTCTTTGAGAGGCATTTTAGATGTTGGAGTATCAAGAAGACCAGGAGTTTATGGTTTATCAACTTCTCTATTGTAGAATGTAGCGACGTTTTGGTATAGATTCTTGTACCGTTAACGTCGCTAAATTCTACAATAAAGAAGTTGATAATCCATAAAACTACCTTGTCTTCTACATTAAATATTACAAAATAAATTTAGTAACTTACTTTTACCAAGTATGTGTGCAAGTGACTGTGGCATCCGTTTTCTGCAAAAACAGTTACAATATTGTAGTTTTTATAAAAGTAATTAAAAGTCATACATCAGTCTTAATGAAATATGAACATATGAGATTATTTCGTTTTCGCTTCATGAATTATCGAAGTCTTCAATGTAACTTAAGTGTTTTGTTCAGCGAAAATTGTAATCCTAATTTATATATAATTTTCCTTAAACGCTAATATTGTCTCAACATGTACAATATGAATTCTTTGCCCTCTTTCTTTTAAAGCAAACGAGTTTACTTATTCACATCATGAGGTCTGTATTTTTTATATTGTTTATCTACCTTCGTAACTATGTTGTTATCTTTTGGTATAGCAACATACTTATTTTAGTCTGGGTTTGTTTCTACACTGTTGGACACACTCGAGTTGAATTGGAAAATAATGCATCCTTTTCTTTATGCCCTGAATATTTTACTCTCTCGGGCTATGTAGGTGAAAGTGGTGTCGCATAAACAACTGATAAGTGAAAGGTTGTTCTTATCATGATCTGTGTGAAGAAATTCTTTCACATGTGTGATCGGGTCATTCATGAAGTTATCGATTGTTTATTGTTAGGTGGTGATGCAATAATGTTAAAGGGACAGTGCAGCGGACATACGCATAATATGTACATAACATGGTATTATAGCAAAGAGAATTTTTTACTGAATTTAAAATTAAGTAAAGTGACATGTATTTTTAAATTGAATATCCTCTTGGGTTCACATACTTTATTTGTATTAAAGTCCCAAAGATTTCACGCATAAGTGCAGCTGTAATGTTTCGTGCATCGAATAAACAGTCGAACGATGTACAGTTGTGAATACAGTTACATATATGTGCATATATCTCATATTAGTACATATATAGTTATGGGGAGTTTATTTCAGTACTGCAAGGTTGTTGTTTTTTTTCAAATAGATGTAAGATTTGGCCATCTTAACAAAATTTGAAACATTTGAAAAATGGTTCATTTTCATAGCATATGCTTTCGCTGCGGCTCAAGCAAAAGTTCCTTATTAAGTGCCTATTTAAACAGCTATCCATTGTTCGTCGACATCTACCCTTTAAGAGCGAATTGGTCTGATAAGGCTCCTGTCAGATTCAAGTTCAGGGTCACACCGGGTCACGTAATCAATACCCGCTCTTAGTGCATACGTTAATCTGTATACGCAATGTATGTGTTTGCTTGTTTGTATACATAAAACTACGAGTTGAGAGGTGAAGGTTGTGTATATATCCCACCCCCAGGCCTTGTCATATATACCCACTCCCCTGGCCTTGTAGTGACAGACTAGCAATGATTGATCATATTTCATTTAAAATGCAGTTAATATATTCGCAAGTTCGAGGACGATTAAAATGTTAGAACGTGTTAATTGAAATCGAGGTTTTTTTTGGCCCTTTTAAAAACAAGAAACGTTTGACACCTTGAATAAACATTCCATGAAAAATCATTTCATGAAATAAATAGAAGACTTTCGACTTTTAGACATATTAAATAAACCTAAATAAATTGTAAAATTGTATCATATAACCTATTGTCAGAAGAAATCGGATTGATGCGCTCTTGCTCGGGGAAACAAATATGCATTCATTCGTTCAATAATCACAGTATAGCACGGCAAATCGTATAATATCCTTAGGTTTGTTGTAGAAAGTTAATAACAACAAGTCCTGGTCATGACCATTGTAGGCAAAGTTTAAATGGCATACTTTGGGAACTCGCATAATATCCTGTTTCTTGTTGTAGAATCCCTAACTCTTCTAAAGGGATCAAGTACCAGGCTATCTGAATATGTCCAAATCCTCTTACAGTAGGCAAGATGAAAGTAGTATACTAACTCCTATAATATCCTCTGAATATTGTAATATCATTAGCACAGCGGAACATTTTCAGTACCAAGCTGTTCAGATTGTATCTACACTAGGCAAGGTGAAAGTAGTATACTATGGGAACTCGTATAACATCCTCTGTATATTGCAGTATCTCTGGCTCTGCTGAACGGGTTCAGTACGAAGCTATCTGAACAAGTCCAGATTCTGTCTACAGTAGGCAAGGTTACCGCTCTCTCTATCATCATCACTGTGGGTGTCTACAGGCTCTTCAAAGGTAGGGGAGATAACTCTCAACTATTTTGATTTTGTTTTGGAGGCAGTCTTTGTTACTACCAGGGCTAGGTTTTCCAGGCATAAAGCAGAGAAAGACTTTGAGAAAAAATATGAATTAATAAATAAATAAATAAATTACACCAAAAGACATTACGAATAATGTTTTTTCTTAATATTCATAGAAATATTCTGTTTTGACAATTTAACTCTTTAAAGGTTCTGTAGTAAGTTCTCCAAATGACAACCATTTTTGTATGAAAACATTTGAATCATTTGAGGTAGAATAATAGATTCGTGATTACACAATTGGAAACAGTTTTCGCGAGATCTCTTTAGTTTCCTGAAAACAGTACTAGTGCTGCTGTCCCTATTAAATGAACGTTTATTCGTATTCACCCAGGGCACTACACATTTGTTAGCATTTCGTTATTTTAAGTGACAATCACTAAACACTTATTGTCTCTATTCGTATCCACCCAGACCATAACACATTTGTTAACATTTCGTATTCAAGGTGCTACCATCCCTATAAACTTGTCGTCTCTCTTGTTCCACCAGGCCACTACACCATCCTGCAGGAGGGGTTTGAAGGTACCTCCGACAACCCAACATCAATCACGTTCGCCATCTTCAACGGTCTCTGGGCTTACGGAGGATGGTAAACAGACACCTTTATACAAACGTTTCATAGAAGAATATTAAGTGAATAACTAACTCCTTCATTTAAAAAGTTGCACAGTTTCGGTATCTGTAGATGCTTATACAAACGATTTGAATGCAGCTCAATATCTTATGGACATAAAACTTCGTCATGTACAAGAATAAATAGTAAAGATTATTATTCTGTTTCTAGCATAAGTTCTGTCCGTATGCTTGACACGGTCCATTCCTAAATAATGGTTTTTGAAAAAAGTTGTACGTCAATAAAGTCTTCCCGTGACTTCTATAGTGCTGCTTAAAAAGAAGCTGTTCATTGTTTTCATAATATTTATACTACTCTATCAATTATAAGACAAAAAAACTTTATTTCTACTACTTCCAGCGAGTTACCGATTTAACACCTTGAAGCTTTTAACCATGATCTGTTACCGTACAATTTACATGAACAATTTCCCTCCAACCGCGTACAAATGTTTTTATATCTAATATTACGACAAGCTCGATCTCTATATATATTGTAAGACGTCTAATCCAAATGCATTTGATCAACCTATAATTGATCCTGAAAAACGTATATATTTTACCATTTCTGCATTGAAATGCAATTCAAATTGCATCCTCGATAACCCAGCGCTTTAGTTCCGATATATCTACACTACAAGCCCTGGATAACTTTACGGGGGTTTATCTCATAGCCAATTACCTCCCTTTACGTACATGTTATCCAATCAGAAACGAAGGGCAGACACCAATGGTGTAAACAACTCGACCGTTCGCGACATCAAGTGAGTGAGTGAGTTGGGGTTTAACTTTTAATTTTCAGCTATTTAACACGTGGGTGGTGCCGTCCAAAAAAGAGTAGACAGATCAGGGAGAAAGGGATCGAAAGGATGAGGGAAAAGACGGCATAGTGAGAGATAGAAAACTGGTTTCAGAAGTGATCCCATTGTTTGTTAAAAAGCAATCGTTTAGCTGAGTCATTGCAAAGGGAGGTAATTGGGTTTGAGGTAAAACCCCGTTACGTTTTCCAGGGCTTGTAGTGTAGATTTATCGGAACTAAAGCGCTGGATTATCGAGGATGTTCAAATTGTAGTTAACTATTTATTTCCAGGTCGAATGTAAACCACGTGACAAGAGGCGTAAAGAAACCACCAAGGTAGGTAATTCTCTTAGCGACTTGTTGCATACCGCTAACAAGCTTCTCTCCTCAGCTCTTGCCAGACGCCAAAGGAAGACAGCGTTAGGTTAATGCGTAATATTTTTCTTCAGAAATTTACCACGGCTTGTGAAATTCGTCATACCACTGGTTATGGTTATCTACCTGCTCGTTGTGACGTCATACTTCACTGTCATGACGAAACACGAGATGCTAAGCTCGGAGGCGATTGGTGTGGTAAGTCCCACAGGTGACTTCCGGTTCCACTCGGCTAATTCCGTGAATCCGAAGCACTTCCGGAAACGGAAACTTGAGGAAAGACGTCAACTTGGAAAAGACAATCATATCTATCAAACTACTAACCAAATGTTACCAAACAACTCACTAATCATTTAGAAATAAATTTCTCCATTTACAAATAAGCAAATCATTTAGATTTTATCGGATAAACATACACAGTATCATTGAGGTCGTTATGCATCGCCAATGACACGAATTGAACTTCGCATTTGTCATTTGGGAAGTTCAAGAAATCTCATCTACTTGTACCACTGCTTCAGACATTTGGGGAGAGGATGCTGGGTAAAGCCTCCGCCATTATTCCTATCGGAGTGGGCCTGACAGCTCTTGGAAGCGCCAACGGAACCTTTCTTACCGCCGGGAGGTAAACAGAATAACCTTTTATAATTCTAAGGCCACACTGGCTTCACAAGTTGCTGAGAATACAGTATTATGAATTTGCGCAACGTTGTTCTTAAAGAGCCACTCCGTGATTTTCATCACATATTTTTGGCTTTGATACGAACGTATAAATGGCAAAATTTATTGCACATGTTTTAAAAGTATGGCATATATCCATTCCAACTATGGCGATTGAATGATAAATTCTTGTTTTCGTTGAAAATCCTATAGCTACATCATAACCAATCAATTACATTCAACTCATAAGTGATAGGCCTATTCTCCCTGCTCCCTTCAAGTTTCCAAAAGTACGTTTGACTGATTGACGCGTGTCATTGTCCGGTTTTCGATCACAATCACGACTTCAAACCGCCTGTCGTCACTTAACGACTTTAAAATGATATGAATGCAACAGTCGATGCTTTGCAATCAGGGGACGCTATTGATAAACTTTGGAAAATATGATAACGTTATATTGCTCTTTAATGAGATGAGTATTAGCTTTGATGTGTCACCGAATCCTACATATCTGTGCGATGCGCTCTTCTATTACTAGACAGAAGTCAGAAGAATTGTTAAACAATTCTAAATAAGGAAACTTAAAGAATGTTGTCTGTATTGTACTTTCGCGACTATATTTTTTTTACATTGCGAGCTATGGAATGATTATTTTTTTATCATTTTATGGTAGATCACAACGTAAATTTGGCAATCTACTTTTCTAATTCTATCAAAAAAGCCTTAGTCTCTAACATTACTAAACCAAAAAGCAGTGCTACGACCAAATACCTTTATTTTGCAACACGATTCATTCCTCGAGTTTTTACTAATCACACTGTCCATTGCAATAACAATGGAAATAGTGTTAAGGGATTAAAAGTTTTACTTTCTGGCAATATATCGAACAGGTGAGATGAATGACAAGCCTATATATAATATGTGTTAATTTGAAACATAATATTGAGACGCCCTGATGACTGAATAATGGTGAGACCTCTTTGACTATAGAAGTAAAAATCTTTCTTGGTTTTTTTTCGGGGTTCTTTTCGTTGTTGTTTTTCATTTAGTGGATGTGCATCAAAGGTCAAATTAAAGGATTTTGGTATGAAATACCGACTAGGGTTGTATTTAATATGGTGTAGATGGTGTCAATATGTATTTGCATATATCTGTTGGAATTAATTCTTTATAGAGTCAAGGATTATCTAACTAGATAGGACAATTTTAAATCTTCCCTTAAATGATGGAATTCAAAAATCGGACATAAAATCCTGAACGTATACTCAATCTTTACTAGATGACGATACTGGACTAAAATTTAGTCTACAAATATCTAAAATAATTACTGTACCTTCAGTTATATTATCATATTTCTTTAGGCTTTTCATATTCAGTCAATCTAGACTTGGATAATTAGGACCTAGACTGTATTGATATTTCCAATTTAATACACAGTCAGGACTACATCTTCACTCGTTTTATTCTTATCAACTTGAAAATCAAAATATAGAATGATTGTAGGATCTGAATTGAAAAGTGTTACTAGAAATTTTAGAATATTTGCATTAATGCAAAGAAAGTGATAATGTTCAAGCTTAATCACTTTTTATGTATCATACGTAACGACACCAAAATGGAACATCCGATTCCGGCTTCTATACTTACTTATTATCCATATGGTTTAAAATAAATAGTGACATATTTTCAATATGAGCACTAGTGCACATATCACGTTTGCCTAGCAACGATTGTTTAAGCGCGAGTTCCCGTATTTTTTCACCTGTGACGTCATAACATCATTGTTCGTGACGTCACTGTAGCCGACCGTCGCAAGGGAAGCGGCCCGTTTCTTGGGTTTTTCTAAGATGGTAAAATTGAAGAGAATCGGTAATAAAGAAATTAGAACCCTCGGAGGTGCGTTATATGACTTTTACGAAACTCGTGCAAATTTGTGTATAGCCCTCGTTCTCGCTCGGCTAATACAAAAATTCATACTCTTTTCGTAAAATTCATATGACACACTTCCTCGGGTAATTATCTCTATATAAGGCTGTAGTTCAAACAGGTATCGTAATATATTTGGCAAAAGGGAATGGAAGTGTGAGATAATTCAATACTTTATTAAAATATTCTCATTTATCATTTATTTTGACACGTATTACATAAACCTAACAACATGTCATGAAGAGCAGTGATTGTCTCTTTAAGAATGGTTAACAATATCATCAACTACTTTATTTATTGATACTTCATTGAGGGTGTTAGATCTATAGTAGCCATGGTTTTATCACCTAGGAGATATGGTATATTGACAGATGTGTACGTAACAAAATCACATACAAAATTATGGATTTTTGAAAAGCAAACAACTGCGTCCTTGTTAGATATTGACAACAAAATGTAAGTGTAGAAATAAAAGCATGTAGAGTGGACAATGCCTGAATAGGTTAGTAAGTCACCAAGGTCATCAAGGTCAAACACACCGTCACCATGACGTGACGTTAACGTCTATGGAATGTAGAATAACACACGTTATACGCCCTCGCTTTCTTTTATCCCTAGTTTGCTTTGTGGGACCTTTAAACAATCAGAAGACCCTTGAGAGATAAGCTATGCATAGATTTAATATTATTTACTCCAATGTGAGATAAGACTATGTGATATAATGGAATGTAGGTTCGGTTATGATGACATGTCGAGAACGAGGTCAGCATGTGAAAGAGAGGCTTAATCATTCGTCTGCAAGAGTGTCACCAATGGTTTGAGTGGTATAAACAAGGTCGCGATGTATTTATTTTGACGACTGATTAGCTTCCATAGAAGTCTATAGATTGGTTTCTGGTGTTTTGGTCGCCAATAGAATGATAAAGACAACGAGTTGTTTATTTAGTTTGCTCAAAGAGTGACAATGTGACTGTGTACTGATAAAATTTCTGATACGACATTATAATTATTGGTGATAAACATTGGTTGAAGTGATAAGTAATTCAAATACAGTCGAACTTGTCTATAAAGGCCACCCAAGGGACCGACCAAAAGTGGCCTTTATATAGAGGTGGCCTTTCTATAGAGGTTCGGGTGTGCAGTCATACTCAAAGACAACAAACGAAAATTCTAATATCATATTTTATTCTAAAATGAGAGCATATTTCACATACATAATTAAAAATACAATGTAGTTTTTAAAATCAATAAAGATATAAAAGTCATTAAAAGTTTGTTAAATGATGATCTTAAAAAATATTTGTTAAAATAGTCACTTATCTGTAAGGAAATGTAGTCCAAATTCTACGATTCGTATATGCCGTTCTATATGTAATACGAAGAGATATGCGTCAATAATGCATACATTGAATATTTGATAATAGAACACAGGATAATGTACTTATTGACCATAAGCATTCGGTGAAGAAATTGGCAAGCGGTATATATCGTTAGATGGTAGAAGAGAATAAATAATTCTTGGGAATGCTTTTTCAAAGGAGATATGTTAGTAGGACAATTATATCAGAAAACAATGACACAAATGTTAAAAAAATTGCATTTGGTTTACACATTGTATTCTGTAAACAAATATGAAAGTCATCTTATATATTTCTATTGTATCAACTTATCACTGGATATTCTTTAAAGGAAAATCAAGGAGCAAAACAGTTCTTTAGAAAAGCCAATATTCATATAAACATTTCTATATTTTTAAACGCTCTTTCCTAGCTCTTTCTGCTTATACTTCACCATGATGGTTGTAGGAGCGTCAAATGGGGTGGGTAAACGAATTAATTAATAGTTATTGGTTGAAGAATGTTAGAGAAATTTACTTCATAATTTCGTGACGTCAAATTCAGCGTCACTTCTTGAAAGTGCGGTAATTAAACAAATAAAACATTAAATATGGAATTGTAATTTTATTATTGTTAGATAATTGACGATATGCGATACGTTGCATTCCAACACTGTAGCCTAGATGAATATATAAAAATTGAAAGATAAAATAAATAGAAAGGAAAGGTTTAGAAAATGTTGCTTTAACGCAAATTCTTAATTTGGTTGAACATAATGCAAAAGCGGGTGCTTCATATTTCAAGGGCCCATCTCTCTCGTATCTTGATAGTACGTTCCTAATATTTCAGGATGACTGGAGTGACAGTTTAGGATTTTCGCCTTTGTTTTGCACCTTGATTACAAATACCGATTGTAACTGAATGTTTCTTCACTTATGTAGGTGACGACA
Organism: Steromphala cineraria; assembly: GCA_916613615.1. Classification (NCBI taxonomy): domain Eukaryota; kingdom Metazoa; phylum Mollusca; class Gastropoda; order Trochida; family Trochidae; genus Steromphala; species Steromphala cineraria. The sequence continues at coordinate 14,762,910 of OU744730.1, forward strand.
TCATGTGTCATCATATGGTGGTCATCATCGAGAATAGAGAAGCCGTTTTTTATTGTTTCAAAAATGACTTTTTGTCTGCTTCATCTTCACAGTCAGTATGTCGCTGAATGTGATGACGGATCGTTACAGCTTGTTTTACCTAGGTTGCGTATTTCAGGATGTCTGGAGTTGCAGTGAAGGACGGCAACATGCCTGAATGGGCCTCGTGGATTCACGTGAGGAGTAAAACCAACATCATCACTCTCATTTCACGGGTAAGCTAGGGCTGTGCATAACTCTGCTTAAAATATATGAGGATTTCATGAGCTTTTTATTCAAAAAATGAAACCAATATTTGTTGTTTCATATTTATATTTGATAGAATATGTATCCTGAAAATCATAGGAATTACAATGGTTAAACACAGGATGTTCCAAAAATGTTTTCATTTTGGAACTTACAAGTATGTATGACAGCACTAATGAAGGTAGAAGATCCTTTTTGTTCATTGTTGAACATGAATATACAATAATGACGCCCTCTGACTTGAACGTCTTGAAAGTTAACTTTTTTTCTAGACTTCTTTCATGCTGTATACACGTGTTGCCTGTTCTAAACTGGCTAAGTATTCACGGGGGAATTTCCTTCAATGTTCTCTCTCTTGACTATCATTCTAACTCAAAGCTCGCCCTCAGTATCTTCAGAACATAGTCACAGTATATTCTCCAGTCTCGATCTCTACGTTCTCCCACTTAGCTTCTACTACAGGTCTCCCGTGGCAGTCTCAAGTCAATTTATGCTCGTTCCTTAAAAGAATTAGGCTGAGTTTCTTTGGAATTCTGTGCCTTGTGAATAAACATGCTTCTTCGCTCAATGCATTCCCAACTCAAGATTTATATTTAAATAGATACAAATAATCAAGCTCTGTTATCTGTATATATGTACTCTTAATGGCATTATCATTATTATCCTCAGGCGCTGATAGCGATCCTCATGCTGATATTCGGGTCCTTAGACGTGCTGGTGCGTTACTTTGTGTTTACAGTATGGATATTCCACGCTCTCGCTATCCTGGCGCTACTCGTCCTCAGGGTGAAGAACAAGGAAAAGGCCAGGCCTTACAAGGTCATTTTTTTGACAAATATTTCATTCAAGAACGAGATTTTTATATAAATTTAGTACACGTTAAAAAAATTGCCATTTTTATATAGACGTATTGGATGTCTCTGATATTGATATTTTTTAATAATAATACTTTCTGTGCAGCGACATAAAAAAGTTTGAAAGTCGTGAAAGAAAGATATTATTATAATCTTCTTTATAGGCACAAGTATAACGCGGTTTATTCCGGCTTTTTCAAATTTAATACGGCTTTTTGGTACATTTCGCATCTGTGTACAATAGTGCAAACCTATTAAAACAGGTCTAAGTAAAATTCAAATTCATTTTAGCACATTTAACTTTGCAGTATCTGAGCTAAATCAAAACGAGTGGTTAACACGAGACAAATGATATGGATGACAACTTCTATAGTCTTATTCACATCCCTCATGTTCTCTTTTTATCACACCAACGACATCTGTGACGCATTTGAAAGGCTAACAATTATATGCTCTATAACGCAGTACAGTACCAAAGCTATATAAAAGTAAAGGCTGACACCTAATGCCAAATCACACTGATATCTTTTTTTATAAATCATCTTTATTTATGTATTGCATCATATTATGTCTTTATAATTGCATTGTCTCTTATAGCTTTTTGGCGGCTTGCACATTGTACATTGTATCTAAATACATGTAACGTATATGAGATGTTCATAAACAAATTCTCTCTCTCCATAAAAGCTAACTACTTATCATCTTACAGGTGAACCTAATACCCAATCACACTGATATCTTGCAGTACCATAACTATTTAAAACCTAGAGGCTGATACCTAATGCCCAATAACACTGATATCTTGCAATAAAAAAGCTATACAAAAGCTAGAGGCTAATACCTAATGCCCAATTCTTTACTCTCTTGCAGGTGAATCTAGTGATCCCAATCATCGTGGTGGCTGTGGTGGCGTGTCTCACTGTGGCGCCATTCCTTGAGGAGCCCAAGACCGAGTTTATTCTCTCTCTGGCTCTCGTCGTCTTCTCGCTCATCCTGTATATCCCTAACAAGTTCATCAAAGTCAGCTCACAGTTCTCAGGTGATTCAATAGAGCATGTGGTATGAGATCGCATGCTTAGTTTGCGACACGCGTCATTGATATTAGAATATCCCGAGCGAGAGCGAGAGCGAGGGATGTACCTATATTTTGGTATGAGATTACAACCTGTAAACTTGGTATACTTTTATCACAAACATGATATTCTAGTTGTTCCAAAATTCGCCAAATCAAACAGAACTATCAAATGAACATCTAATCATAGGCTCGCTCGAGACATACAATATTTAAAACAGTGTTATCGTCTTATAGTCTGCGTTGGACACACATTTGCTATGCTTTTCATATGAAACTTAAGATTTCGATTTTGATGATCTTCATTTATAAATATTAGTTTACTTTTGTTTTGGGGGAAGTTGGAATGGATATGAAAAGCGCGCACACATTTGCTAAAGTTATGAAACAACATGTATTTGATCATCAATTGCATATGATATTTAAATGGTGTAACGATGTGTAAACGATGTGTAAATGAAACCCCTTATACCACTTAAATTTTCTTTTCCTTGCAGAAAAATTCGAAATATACTTACAATTATTTCTCCGCATCGCTCCACGACGGTAAGACATCTTCAATTATCTTCACTGTTTTTATTGTGTAATATTTCGTCGGTGTACTAATCAAGAGGTATAATAAGATCTTTAATCCGTGATGAGGACGTCACTCTATTGTGTTCACAGTACATGTATATTTTCTAAATCCTGTAAACATTACCTATCAACTTACTTCTACATTTTCTTCGTTACTCTGAGCCGCTACCCGTGTTTTCCCTTGTATTTCCAGCGCTCTACGGCGGATGTCTATCGCCCGCCGGAAGTCAATAGTGAGACGCGCGTCCATCGCTTTGGCCAGACGACAGTCCATGAAGATGGAGGAAATGTCGCACGTGCGAAGAAGGTCAAGGTGAACGGAATTTAATTTCTCTCTCTTTTAGATGACCTTCCGAGGAAGACATAAATCTATAATTCTATGAAGCTTTGTCGGTGCATCATATTCCTTGGTTGTTGTCAGCGCCCTCGATGGCGAATTGTAGCAACCAAAGGTGATTCCCGTGTCCAATTGTTGAATTACTTGCAGAAAACGTTGATGACATACAGCAAGATCCAAGTTAGATGGTGAAACTTGTGCCTTTACATCTTGTCGATGACTATTTGCTTTTCAACTTGAACATTCTGCTAGATTGTTAGGGGAGACCAGGGCAAAGCGCGCCCCCTAACATATAAGTCTAGTGGGCACCCCGACATGTACAGAATGCAACTTGCACACTATCCCTAATACTTATCAGATAGACTGTAACATGGCACATGCTTTTTTAATCTACCATCGACATAAAGATATATTTACGTAAATATTTTTTTACTAAGGGGGCGCGCTTTGCCCTGTAGTTTGGGTCAAAGTGCCCAATCCCCTGGGCGTTTTGCCAGATTCGAAAAACAGCACAGAATCTAATAGATATTACACACCAATAATCAGCCAATACAAATCAAATGCTATCATCTTGAACATGCAAGGCAACTATCGAACCCATATGAAGGATAGAATAAACATAAAAGTTGGCAATTTATGCAAGGTACGCAAAATATTCCTTAACATGTCATGGACCTACATGTTCAACATTCTCAATGACCAAATATCGTTATGGTTGGTATATACATGTACGTTTCTTTTAACTACGAAAGTTTTAATAATGTAGGTTTTTTTAATATAAAAACCAGTAAAAAATAGAATGTGAGATGAATTGAATTGGTTTTATGGACGAATTAAAGAATTCATACAACTATTTTGTGTCCGATTTGGCAGAACGGCATAAATTGCTTATCGTTTAGGATTGAACAGTAATATACAATGAATTATATATTCATGATTAAAAAAAAAAAACAGAAAAATATGTTTTGGTAACTGTTACTTGTCGTCATTCTTTAACAAAACAAAACCCTTTAAGTAAAATGGTATATTTCATTTTTATATAAAAAAGGCAGAATGCTGATATGAAAATGATAGTTCACCTTTACATTATTTGCTTAAGAAATGTAAAATAATAACTTTAACGCCAATATGTTAACCAAAAAGATATATTTTATAACACACGGGGCAAAGCGTTCCCCCTGGCGCGTTTTACCCCATCAGGGGTAGCATTTGTTATTTACATCACAGAAAGTCATTAAAGCAAGTAACTGCAAATTTAATTATTCATTGAATTAATGATACCAATTCATGTTACATGTGCACGAGAGTTCAATGTTCCGTTTTGTATGTTTATAAAATATTTGAATTTGAGACATATCCGTTCCTTATAGTAAAATCGCGTTTTTTCGAATATTTGAAATTCTGTGTCCACAACTGAGACAAATGATTCCAGCGTTGGTCACAACGCTTCATTACGGTTACTTTCATTCGTTAGAAAATGACAAATTACTCCAAATGTCGAAAGGTTTGGAGAAATAACGCGTAGTCACTTTGTCCCGGGGGCGCGCTTTGCCCTGATCTCCCCTTATTGCCACAGGATGTCACCTTTTATGTTTAACCTTTCTAAGAATGTTTCAGGGAAGCAAGGTATTGATATCATAACCTGTACATTCCTGTTTTTTCACAATCTAAGGAGAAGGATTTTACCAGTTCTTGTGTGCATTAAGTTAGCCTATATGAGTCATAAAAAGTTCAAACTCATTTAAAAGCATGTCAGATTCCTTCGGGACCTCGTTTCTTAGTTAAAAGGCTTAGTTTTGCGTTGAGCAATGCTTAGCTTGCCCTTAACATAGATTTATAGACAGGAATGATACCTCGAAATCCTCTTCCAGCACGACAGTACGCCGCGCCTCTGCGCCAGTGGGACGGAAGCCGACCGGTATCCTGAGACGGAACCACACCTTTACCGAGCTGAACCGGCCCATGTCGGTCATCATGGAGAGACAAGACTCGGGGTCCGGTAATACTCCACCTGATTCAGGGCTCAGCTCGGACCAAGACACTCCAGATAACAAGTTTGATTTCAAGGTAGAGTATGCATTTTCCACCGAGATTAAAATTGAGCATTTGAAAACTGGATGTGGTTTTAAGGGGACATTAATTGTTTCCAAGGTTATATTTCGTTCATTAGACCTCAAAATCATTTAGCTCCAAAACTGTTGATTTAGTTTTGTTTTGTTTTTTTCGCTTATACCTAGTACACGATCATGCTCTTAAAATGATGACATTGTTGTGACGACCAAAGGAGACAGTCAAACATTGCCAAGCCGTGTTACATCTCATAATAATTTTATCATTTATCATTATTTTGAAATATGCCTTTTTACAATTTCTCGTTTCAAATATTATTATCCTACCTCATGTAAGAATCTCCATCTCTGATTGGTGTACGTGACCCTGGATAAATACTGATATCACCCTCTTGAGCGGGAGGATAAATCATTTATACCCCGGCACATAAAAAGCGTGAAGCGTGCAGATTGAGCGTCTTGAAATGTACAATGTATGTTACCTCGAACACATGATCAAGCTGGTTTCTTTTGATCAACCTATATGTAGCTTTGAACAAACTATAGTCAAAGGGTTTACACAGTTAACGTTTTTCTTTATCTTCATATTATATGCGTTTTGTTTAAACATTCGGTAAGATAAATTCGTTATAGGCCTACCATTCAGAGGCGGGGTATATGGGGAGATATTATTATTATTACAATGTATTTGTTTTGTTAAAGATCGAAGTAGAAAGTCCACCAGAACCGCCAGAAGATGACGTCACAGACGAAAGCGGAAGTGCGGACTCAGACGTGGAGAGTTACGTTGACCCCTTCGCTGACCTTGACCCCGTCTTGTTGAATGAACTCTTCTCAATGAGGTCAAGTTCAAGCAGCGGAAGCAGCACGTCAACAGATGACCTTAACGAAACAGACGATGACCTTGACGAGAGCGGGTCAACTACAACAAATGAAATCTTGGAAGATGAACTAGAGGCAGAATTGGAAGCTGAACTCAACTCCTATCTCATCTTCGACGACGCGAATTCCGACGATGTGCCTTATATGCAAGTGACCAAGCTCTGACGGGCATGTCGTCTGCTTCATGGCGGCCATCTTGTGGTCTGCTGCATCTACAAAACTGCATCTTCCGCCCTCTATCAAGATAAATTGAACGTTTTGACGTTGACGGGAGCAAGAGGGTATTTCCTGCGACCATTGCCTTTGAAGTTTGGTTTTTGAGAAAGGAATGTCTGATGTTAGGATGAAAACGTAGATCATTCCCACGTACCATGATTTACAGTAAATGTTTAAAAAAATATCCATTACAATTCATATCACACAAACTTCAGATAACTTTGTACCCTAACACGCCACGAAATTTTCAAGTTAATGATTATCATGAGTTTCATAAGTTCAGTGCACCCAAGTACTTCTCAGCGCTAGTTTTTGCTTAGCTTCTTGCTTTGCAAGACTTTCCTTGTCAGAATCTCGAACCTGCTACCCACAATAGACCATTTTCAGATGGAAACGAGATCTCGCGAGACGCGGTTACCGTATGGAATGAAATATGCAAAGGAAAAGTCGCGAGTGGATCTGATTGAAGATCCATCGACAGCATTCCCCGGATTATCGAGGATGGCGGAGTGTATTCCATATCTTTAACCATTTCTCAATGTACATAAACTACTTCTTTTATATATGTGTTAATTAATGGTTACATCAAGCTATGCTAGAAGTGCAGTTCATGTAGGCATTCTTCCCTGCTTTCAGCAAATGTTATGATCGTAACATGCGAAATATTAACCATTAGCCATTATCTAGAATCAAAAGGTTGTTATAACTTAGAATGTTTTACGGCCCCTTTGGCAAACATTCCATTCGACGCAACTGGAAGAATTATTATAATTTTTGTGTTGATAGTTTGCAAGGGGTCCATTATCCACGTCACCTTGTTGTAAAGGTGAGCAAACAATCTACTTTCATACATCTACATGATTCACGTATGTCTTATCTCCAAGTCGTAACTGTCAACATTAATCCAAAATTAAACAGTAGCTAGCCCATCTTATCCTTCCACAAACTACAGATTACTTTCAAGTGTTCTTCTATAAACGCCCATGTTTTATTTATATGTACGTCTAAAGACAGAAATATCTAATTGGTATTAAACACAATAATAGAAAACATTTCTACACATCTAAGTTCGATAGCCGGTATCGTTTACATCCAGCTTTAAAATGCCATTGGTTATAATTCTCTAACTTTCATTTTTCACATGCAAATATATTAAATGGTGTGTCTTAAAGTGAAAATAATCTATTCCACCCTTGGGACAGCGTCTTGTGGGCTTCTATGATATCTAACAACGCTATTAAAGAACCACTCCGGGAGTTGTTGGAGGTAAAATGTCACCCTTTAAAGGGGCAGTAGCACGTTTTTAGGGGGAATATAAGGTGATGTCAGGAAAATGAAAATTGATGGTTCCAATTGAGAGACAATGTATTTAAAGTAACTGAAGCAGTAATAATTCAAATATATAATGTAAAGTTTAGCCATGCGGTTCTTTTTTCTAACAAAAACTGAATTAAAGGTGTTCACATAAAATGGTCGCCAATGGATTTTATGTGAATCTTCATACTTTGTCCTCTAACTATGGATGATTGGCTTCTTTCATGAGATTGTTGACACTGTCAAAATAATACATTTAACATTAACTTACAATTATCAGGGAAAATTTGAAAATATGAAATTATCAAAAAAATGTGCTACTGCCCCTTTAACAATTTGATAAAGAAGTACCAACTTTAGTAGAAAAATACCATTCAAAGCTAATCAACGTTGTATTGTGATAAAAGGAAGGTTTGAAGTCGGAAATATGATCGAAAATACGTCAAAAAATTTCAAACGTAATTTTTGAAAAATATTTAAAGCACTAAGAAAGACAGTTTCGACTTAATAATGTTTTGATAGGCGATATCACTAGTATTAATGTAAATCGGACATGTGGATTTGGTTTCAATGAATGTGTATAATATGATAATATGGGTATGAATATGTGAGATCTGGTGAATTTTTATAAATGATAAAGCCGTTTATGTTCATATCCAAGAAAAACATGTATGATAAAATTGATTGTCACGGAGTGATTCTTTAATATCCATCTACCGCGAAGCAAACTCACGTATTACATTTGTATGTTTCTGAATTTTCAACATTCCAATGTGCTGCGTTATATATTGTAAATGTTGACCTTAAAAAATTTAGTATTCCACTAAAGACGTTCAGGAAATGAAATTGAAATATAAAGTTTAGGAAAGGGTGGATATTGTTTTATTCGTTTGGGGTAAATCTCGAAAATCGTAAAACAATATTATTTAACATGTGCAGTACCTACAGTTATTGACAAGTTTAAGAAACATGTGTTTATTAGAAGGATTATTTAAAACGCTTCTTTTTAATTTCTTGATTACAAAGACTCTGTAACCTTCAAACTTTAATTTAGTAGTCTGTCATGTTCATGTAATCGCCATTTATTGATAAAATCTCTTACTACTAGACAAAATTAGTTCAGGATATTTCAATAATTATTATCATTACATAAGGACAACAATGAAATATATTGATTGACGTTCATTATTTCAAACTATCCATACATCATTGATTAATTCTGTCCTGTATATTTACAATTTATTTGTGTATTTTCATTCACGAATATTGACATATATAATCTTTTTAAGTTTACTGCACCTGAAAAACACTCAATCGTGATATTTTAAGTAGTTTGTGTTTAGATAAATAGAAACATAAGCTGAAGTTCAAACCATTCAACTAGAAACCTGAAGTCCCGGTCTTTATTAAATGATTGTGCAATATGGTTATGTAATAACTATTTTGATTATTGTGGTTACAAGGTGTTACCTTTTAATTGTAAATAGGATTAACCTTGACTAATTATCTCTCAAGAGGCAGCAATTATTTGTTATGATTTAACAACCAACATGGTTCGCTGAAATTCGTTTTCTTTTTCATTACAATTTGCTTTTTGCAAAATATTACATATAAATTCTAGCTCAGATATTTTATTGTATTGTAGATATTTTATTGTAGCAACTTGTTTTGAAATATGCCGCTAAATTATATGTAAAAATGTAAATATAAACAAATTAGATTGACACATGACTTTATTTTCATTTATATAATCACGATTGCTGTGTTGATAACCGTTAACCTATGTACATAAGGGACATTAGCAAGTTTGTTTGCTGTTTAAATGTATCCCAATTGTAACGACTATTTGCCGCCTTTATTATTTTTATACGGTTAAACATCACACTTGTCAACCAGATCTGCCTAGTTAAAGAAGAAAATATCAAATCAAATAAAAAAACAATGGTGGCTATATATTTGTGGACAACTTCTTTTCAATTGAGGCATTTAAACATCTTCCTACGCAGAGCCTAAAAGGCCAGTTTCCAAACTGTCAGTTTTATGCCTTGTTGCATTACCTTGAGTTTTCTGTGCTTGCTCTCTAGTCTGTAGGGGCACTATAGCAGCACAGAAAAGAAGAGTTTCTGCAGCAAGGCATAAAATGACAGTTTGGAAACTGGCCTTTTAGGCTCTGCGTAGGAAGATGGCATTTAAAAGACAAGAGTGATTCTATGGATGAACAACTTCTTTATTGGATGGTGGCGACGTTTCGGTATTGATTCTTATAACGTTATCAAGCATATGGTAAAAAATTAGGAATACAGCAATTTATACAGTTTGGTATGATAATGAGAAAACAATAACAGTAACAACAGGATAAGGTAACAATACATCAAAGGATAATTTACATGAAGTTTAAGAAAACATAGGATGAGTGGGATACCAGTTTGTGAGTGAGTTAATTAGGCAGATTAGCGAAGCCAGTTGAGTTGATTGGATTAATTATGGGCGGATTAAATGGTTGTAAGCTGATGGGATGTAATAGCCTTGATCTCTGTCCATAGTTGGCCGGAAACGGGAAATTTGTAAAGCTTCGGCTAAACGACGTTGAGTGTAATCATGTTTGTTGGTTGTGAGTGTTTTGACAGTGTCCCAGTTGATGTTGTGTTGTGGGAATTTGGTGATGTGTTCTGAAATAGCTGATATAGCATTTAAATGGCTTTGCAAAGGTTTTACTGAACTTGGTGTGTATGTTTAAGAACCACATCGTTCGACTAAAAGCACATACAGTGTCTTGGATTTAAATAATAAGTAGTAAGTAAAGATCATTTTCCCCCTAAAATGTGACAATTACGATTTACAATATAAACATAAAATCCATGAATTATCAACGAACGAATATATTGGTATGGTGGTTATGTCGAGATGTATATAGACTTGTAGGTTTATATTACCGATCGTTTATTAATTTGTTGTATATCTGGCTCCCTATTAAGTGTAAATCACTGTACACCAACCTAATGACTTGTAATACATGTTTGGTGATATGTATATATACTTCAAGACAAAAGTTTAGACTCAGTGAAAAGTGTAATGTCCTATTTTCTATCACTTACATCTTGATAACTAGTGACTCTATTCTTCATGTCTCGAAATAAACGCCGTAACAATGATTTAAAGAAAGCTTGAAAACTTTGTTTGACCCCCAATAATGAAAAACTGTCTTCGTTACAATGGGGTACTAATGAAATAAAAAAAATGCCTTTCAACAAAGGCCATGGACTTCTCCTGAGCATTTGTCAGTTAACTTTCATGATGGACGTGTTAATCAAGATCCATTAATGACAAATGCATGACACTTTGGTAATCAGTTGAGGTTCAAGAAAGCATAAATCAATTTTACCATCCCCAACACAACTACAATTTCATTGTATCATTTGATGGTGAGTCTAAACTATTGTCGCGTAGTATATACTCAATTTCTAATGTTCGGCAGCATTTGCTTGAAACGGTGTTAGTATCTACACCCCAAACGTCGAATCATTTTGCAAGAAAGAAGTTGTAAATTCATATATTTGTATTTCTTCGTCAGAGTAGGTATCTTACACTGTGGTAACTAACAGGTACTCCAGAAATGTGGAATAACTACATTATCCAATCCAGAATTTGAAGGAAATTCGCCTGATGTTGTGCCACAAGTGAAGACATATAATATATACTACTCAAAAGAAGTGAAGTTTTACAGGGGCAGCAGCACGGGTTTTTTTTAAAATTATATATTTTCAAATTTTCATTGATAATTGTAAATCAATGCTAAATGTATTGTTCTGATAGTGTCAAAAATCTCATTACACAAACCAATCGTCCATAATCAGATTATAACGGATCACATTCGCAGCCATTTTTGTTTTGTTTAATTTATTTTGTGTAAGAAAAGGGAATCGCATGGCAAAACTTTACATTGCATATTTGATTTATTACTGCTTCATTTAGTTTAAATACATTGTCTTTCAATCGGAACCATTTATTTTTATATACCTGACATCACCTTATATTCCCCCTAAAACGTGTTACTGCCCCTTTAAACTTAAAATTCTAAAAATTTCTAAAACTATTTTGTGACTGCAGGGTGGTTTCACCCTGGGGAAAGTTGCACATAGATATGGTCGCAGCAAAAAAGCGGAAAACCTTCTCTGTTGAACCACCCTGTAGCCAAACAATAATCCTTCCTCTATCACGATCCTTTTCTTACATCTGAACTTGGCTGAATTTCATTTGAACCATTTCTACAGACAGAGAGACAGACAGACAGACAAACAGATTGTATTCAGTTTAAAGCCTTAGGCCCAAACAACATAAATTTCAGGATTAACAAATCCCTGCGCATTATTATTTACAAATAAACATGACAATATTGCAAAAGCTAAAAAAATTTTAGATATCATGTAATTAGTTGAGTTTTTAATAAAAGATGGAAATGTTATGTATAGTACCATAATTGTGACTGGAAATTAATGTTAAAAAATTATGGTGAAAGTTTCCATTAATATACTTATCCATTTCTACAGTATTGTAGTGATTGTTTTGCTTACGTTTTGCTTGAAATCAACATTATTATCGTAGCTAGATTTGTGCTCCAAATGTTTATGGAAAACTAATATGGTAAGGAATAACTGATTTCTGCTAAGTAGTCATATTCATATCTTTCTATGCAAAGTAACAGTGCAGGTCAGTTATAAAGGTTTAACCTTTAATTGTATTGAGAAGTATACAACGTGCGCTTGGAATTTGTGTAGTCGTTTTGTCAATAATCAACCCTTCGTTGTTTTGATAACCCTTTAACTGTATTATTCTATGTCTTTGTGTTTGTCAGGAACTTAACACTTACCATTAATCCAATAAGGCTTTCACTTCTCAAATGTTTATTTTGTATGATATTCGATTGATTTCATGCAATAAAACCTTGGAGTTTTATGACTGCTTTTTTAAGTCTCCATTTTTTTTCAAACTAAATATATTTAACTCAAGTGTTAGGTCATAGTGTTAAAATATAGAATTGTGGTCGAAATCTATTTAGATTGCATTACCCTATAGCCTAGTTAAACAAAAAACCTCGGAAATTGTATAGAAGGTATTTAGAATTTTACAACAATGTATATACATGGAGGGTAGTCTCAAATTTCAAGAATGAGAGATCCAAAACCTCCCCAATTTGAAAATACAGGTTTGAAAGGACCAGAGTCTGGATTCGAACATCTAGAGATCTGGAAAGTTTGTCAGTATGAAAACTGTGTTCTTCATGTCAAGGATGAGGAGAGTGCACGTGGAGAACATGACTAGCACGTGCAAAGCACCCAACATGAGTCGTAAATTGTATAGCCGTTTGGAAGAATGGCAAAACATGTGCATGGATGAACCCATGTTTTGAGTCACCTTAGGTTATGTCTTATATCTGAGCACAGAAAATTTTATTGTTTTTTTGTTAATTTGGGGAAATATCTGTAAATGTGAAAAACAATTTTTTGGCGTTATACATTGTTACAGATGGAGAATGCAACAGATTTTTGGTTGTTACAGAGGCATTTTAGAAGTTGGATTATCAAGAAGACAAGGAGTTTTATTGATTGTCAACTTCTTTTATTGTAGATTGTAGCCACATTTTGGTATTAATTAGCAGCCCCGACTTAGTCGGGGCTGCTATCAGTATTTGTGCAGTTTCCGCCGCCGCCGCCGCCGCCGCCGCCGCGTCCGCCGCGCTCATACTAATGGCTATAACTTTTTTCTACTAAGCTTTCCAGAACTTGTATTTATAACTTACTGCTTATACCTCGGGGGAACGATTTTGACATGTTCACCTTCAAGGTCAAAGGTCAAGGTCACGAGCAATAAAATCACTAAAAAATTCCTTGTAAACGCGATAACTTGAAAAGTTTTTGTGCTATGAAGCTCTAACTTGATATATAACATCCTTGGAAGAGTAAAAAAATTTGAAAAGGTTTTCGCTACAATCTGTCCAAGGTCAAGGTCACAGCGAGGTCATGACTTTAGCATGGTTTTGCGAAAATGCTTTATTTTAACTATGAACACTTTTAAGCAATAGATGATTGTTATACTCATTGAAAAGTGTTCATTGATTGTGTAACCATGAAGGTCAAAGGTCAAGGTCATGAGTTTTGTGTTATTACAATGTGGAACTAATATGGATATAACTTAATCCAATTCAGTTTTTCAGAACTTATAAAGATGTATAATTGTTTACACCTCTGGGGACTTACAATGACATGGTCACATTCAAGATCAAAGGTCAAGGTCACGAGCTATAAAATCACTTAAAAATTATTTGTAAACGCGATAACTTGAAAAGTCTTTGTGCTATGAAGTTTAAATTTTGTATGTATTATCTCTTGAGAAGTACAAAATTTTGGAATGGTTTTGGGTATGAAGTGTCAAAGGTCAAGGTCACAGCAAGGTCAACAAATATTGAGAAAATGGATTATTTTTACTTTTACCTCTTTAATTTGTTACATTAATGTTATATTCAATGAAATGTATTCATTGATTGCATGACCTTGAGGAGTGTCAAAGGTCAAGGTCACAAGAAAATGCCCAATATGCTGAGGCTTGTAGAAGGCGGAACAGGGTAAGGCGAAACCCCAAGTTGCGGGGCTGCTCTGTTTTTGCGGTGTCCCGCAAACACTAATCTAGTTCTTATACCTTTTTCAAGCACGTCCACTCATATTACTTGAAAACTGTATAAGAATCAATACCGAAACGTTGCTGCATTGACAGATTTGTTGATAAGTATATAACTCCTCCTCATTCATTCTCCATTACAGATATACCATATTTCATTGCTACTCCATTGTCCAGGTTTCTGTTTGAAGAATCTTTATCTTAATGTTAAAGGTAAAATACCAATCCATGGCTTTCTGTATAAAAGAGATACCAAAAGAGAGGAATTTCGACACAGTGGATTAAGGATCACAATATTTGTTTTCCTAATAATTGTAGTCTAACACTAACACATTTTTAGAGCTCTCAAGTCTTTTATAAGACTTGCTCAGGCGTTTATCTTTTTTTACGGTCTGGCTGTCAGAGTAATATTATTGTGTCCAATTTCGGTATTTATACACTCATGTTTGCTCATGAGTATTAGATACAAACTGACTTGAGCTTAGTTTTCAAGCCCACATGAGTTTGGGATTGTAAGAAAAACATTGGTAAAAATTACAATATTGAGTTGTTGATTAGCAACAGATTTCAGACATTGACGGCAATTCAATGTCATTCAGGAAAATCACTTAATTGAGAAATAATGGTCACTGATCTGTTTATTATTGCGGATAAAGTATTAATCCTCTAATAATGAATAATTTCCTGAAGCATTTTCAAGATAATAATTTCTACATATCAAAGATAAAACAAAACAATAGAATATATGACTAAAAAAAGTTTATTAGACACATTCAGTGTAAACTTACCAAAACATCACAAGTGTTACAAAGAAGGCACAGATTTTCAATGTATAAAAAGTTTTAGGAATTCATGATTTACAAACATTTATAACCAAAAATGTTCATGTTGACATTAAGTTTAACAATTTATTTGCCTTTCAAATCTATTGGCATTTTTACAAAAGCATAAAACTGTGGAGAAAAATAATCTGAAAATATACAAACAAAATGTAGAACAGGACAAAGGCAACTATGTACAGCCCACAAAATTAGATACTTACAAAACTTCAAAGAGTACACAATCGTTCCAAAATTTCCATTGTCAATGGCTAGCCAATATTATGCCCAAACAATATGAACACACTTGGCTTTATCAAACATAGAAAAACATAATATTTATGAAAACAATTTAAAAAATAGATTTTTTTTCGATAAACTGTGACCTGTACCAAACATTAAGAGCATAAGTTGTTGATAATTATAGATATATATGAAAAGAGCACAAAGCTATATATATATATAATAAGTAGATATATTTTGAAAAATTGACAGACACATTGAGCACTATGGTGCTAGAGATTATTCTTAACATATAATATATATGTAAAGACATTAATTCTAAACTGAATAATAGCTAATTAACAAAGCGTTAATTAAAAGGTTAGCCTTACAAAGCTTAAGATAACATTTGCTTACATACAAGTGAATATCATTATCGTAAGTTAAAAAAGTTTATCACAACACACTGGAATGTCAAGATAATTATTTTTAATATGCATGCATATATTAAAACCAATTTTTGTCATCTTTCCCGATGTAATATTTGCATCTTTAGCATTTCAATTTTTTTTTGTCTGGATAGTCGCAATTCATGCATTTCATAAAACAAATTCAAATATGACAAATATACATCAAACTCTTACAGGGGATATGAACATATTTCATTGTCATGGATATTTACAAAATCATCCAATTGTCAAATAATTATGGCTTTTCTAAATACCCTCAAATAACTATATTACTGTGATATTCACATAAATCAATTTAAAATCCAATCTTAACCCTGTCATGAAAAGCTCTAACCTTTCTTCTCCATATAAACAACCTAAAAAGTTCTCAAAATAAAACAACATAGTTCATTAACCCTTTCACCACGTTACACCAAAACTCAAAATAATATATGTGTCATAGCGGTGAAAGAGTTTTCAAAGTCCATCAAATAGATTTTAACCAAAACAAATAATTCAATTCCCTTTACAAATCACATAAATTTGATAATTTCAGTTCCAAAATAAATCTAATGCACCATACCATGACAAGGGCAGGTAACTCTCATCGACCTACAGAGCCACAATGAGGCTTACAAGGAGAGCAATACAAGCCGAGAGGAGGACACCTCGGAACGGAGTCGAGGCTTCGCTGGTGGAACATTTCTTGGGACAGTACCCGGGTTGACATACAGTGCAAATATCTACCTCTGTGGAGTCTTCGACTGTGTATAGAACCTCGTTGAACACATCTGAAAAATTACAAGGATTCTCTATAAATACTTACGGTAATAAGATTCAATTTAAAGCAAATTATGAAATTGTGTACAATCAATCTCCATAGAAATACTTGTGAGTGAGTGAAAGATCAACCACTCTTAGGATATTGGCAACTGGCTGATTTTATATATACTACTTGAGATAGCCTATTAACATGTACAGCAATGGTAACCTATCCAGTTACAGGGTAGTGAACACAGTGAATGGAACAGCCAGTCGAGGGGCTAGAGGAACTAATAATGTCTTGTAGCAACAGGGGGCTAGAGGGGTGGAGTCAGGGTAAAACCTATATTTCTCCATCCTTCAATGGCTTCAGGATGGTTCCACACATTGAAATGTGCCTATGAGAAATTGGGTGTAGGAAAAATGTGGAAAACTTCACCGTCAAAATATCCTGCAGCCACGTAATGTTTTTATGCTGACTTCTGACCATGTCAAATTTACAATTGAGAGCAGTAAGATCATAGTACTATTAATATATTGTATTGAGGAACAGCTTTGTTGACCCTTAAAGGGGGTCTGCAACCCGAATTTTTAACTTCCAGAGTTTTATTAGCAGGGCCCCGAAAGAGGCGTTTATGCTCGGTAGGGTCACAATCGTTTGGTTACGAACCGCTTATAGCTGACAACCAGTACCAAGTTTGTGTCATGTGACCCCCCTTATCCATCTGGAGGCTCCCATTAACCATGGTCAATTAGGTTGTTGATTCCCATTTTTTTTCTATTAAGCTTGTGTAAGTGATTTCTTGGGGGGGCTATCGTACATGTAGTGTAAGAATATGGCATATACTTTGCACACACCTTTTGCTCTTGTCTCTTTGTATAAATTGAAATTTTATCTTTCTATGTATAGCTATAGGCCATGTCAGGCAGAAATAACTGTTTGACCCTTAACTTTTTGTAGGTAGTATAAGGCTAATCCCAAATGAACTTAATGTGTCACTTGGCTACGAAGTGATATTGGCCATTCGTCAGGGTTAAGCAGGCCATTACCATTTACAGTTCTGATACAAGAGGGCGTTTTAATGATAACTCCACCCATTCGAAGTATAAAAGCTAATCCTAAATGAAGTGAGTGTGTCACCTGGCTGGTAGTAAGCCTGAACTGTCATGGCGGCAGGTTGTGCGTTGTTGATCGGCAAATCCATGGACTTCATAACCTTCACTTGGGCACACTTCTGTGTCTTGCCAACCTGTAACATACAAACCATACTTTTTAATTTGTGAACTCAATAAAAGCATTGCAACTTATTTTGATTCAAAGTAAAAGTATAAGTAAACATAGATGGCATAAATATTGATATAATTCAACACATCCCACATAATCATAACCTAATGACAGTTGTATGATACATTATAAAAACTTACCGGTATGTAAATGAAAATCTTATAACATTCAAATATACTTGGACAAACTCACCTCCAATATTGATGAATACTCATTATATAACCTTAAAGCACTATTAACTCATAACTGTACTTCTGACTGCGTTAAATATATTTAAAAAATGACTTTTCACTGATTGTCATGCGTCACTGTCCGCTTTTTATTCATAATAGTGACTTCAAACCTTCCTATTCCCACTATACAACATCCATTAGAGAAGCATTGACTGTTGCAAGAAAGTATAACTTTATAGCTTATAGACGTTGATAAGTGACAATATGAAGGTTTGAAGTTGAAAACCTGGCAAGAACGCAAATCAATCAATCACACTTATTTTGGAAACTTATCGAAAGCATCAGAGTGACAGTTACAACTAATTATCGAATATTTGCCATTTTGAGATGAATATAAAGCTTTTTTTATTCATTCAATGAATTATGCAATTTACATTTGTATCCAAGCAAAATACTATATGATGAAATCAGGGAGTGGCTCATTAAAGACAATGGACTCACATCGTTATAGTAGAGGACCACTTGATCCTCCTCAATGTCCACGCGGTCGCTGTCCTTCATTAGTTCCTCCCTATTGGTCACCTCGTACCCCGACTGGATTGCCATCTTGTTGATCGTCATACCCAGGCCCTCGTCAGGGGTCCTGGCAAGTAAGAGATAAGATTATAAAAATGATGATGATTATGATGATGATGATGATGATGATGATGATGATGATGATGATGATGATAATATGGTATTGGTGACGGCGACGATGACAATGATGATGACTCGTTGACGACGATGTTGATGATGAGGATGGTGACAGTGACTATGACGATGATGGTGATGGTGAGGATGATGACACTGATGATGATGATGATGATGATGGTATTGGTGACTGTGACTATAATGATGACTATGACAATGATGACGAGGATGATGACGATTACGATGATGAGGTGGTGTACCACTTATATATCCATGACAAAACATGCTTTAAGTGCCTGGATTTGTATCATTATCATGGAGGAACAATATGTTTACTTAAAGCTGTGTAAACTGAGTGCAATGTGGATACTGTGCCTAAGGACACAACACAGCATATGACCAAGCTCACAAATCTTATGATATCTCTACCAGGATTTGAACCCAGGCTGTTCGGGATGAGAGAAATGAAGCATGCTAACCATTACACCACTGTGCTCCAAACAGATCAAAGCATCAAATGGATCATTACATGAACTAATGAGCATATAACGCCCCAGCACATTTAATGGTGAAGATATTTGTGTACTTACGAGACACATCCCTTGATCATGAAGAGGTTATCACCGATCTTGTTGGTTTCCACGGTACCCCAGATCTTCTTGTCTGTGACTATCATTGGCTCCTTCATAGTGTTGTAGTTCCACTTGACCTGGAGGACATAACACTTACTTAAAGTTCACGTAACCACAAACATATTTCACTATTTTCTTTGGAATATATGAAAGTCTGATTACAATATTGTTTAGTGCATCAAAGGTCGTACCCAAATATGTTCAACTAGCTAGGTAATGAAAGCCATTTTTGAAAGCCACTTTTGATGGACCTCTTAGATGTATCTGGCCACAAACCAGTGAATGTATGACTGGTCATGCCCCCTTTTGAGACGTCATAAACAGAATCAGCCTCGTTATCTATACATCTATCGTAACAATACCACAGAAAAAATAAAAAATTACGATTTTCAGAAAATGTTTTCCACTCAGTTAATAAAACAATTATTTAGGCCATATTGCCATAATGCAGCGCAAGTTCAAGCATTGTTCTGTTTTTATAAAAGAAGCAACATCTCCCATCATTCATAATACTGTAATTTCTCTATTAATTCGACATCTCCAATAATTAACCACATAACATTTTTTGGAGGTTACAAATTCAAAACACTTCTAAAATTTCAACCAAGTTTATTCTCCTTTCATTCATGCATTACTTGAAGTAATTTTTGCAAAAGAAACCCAAAAATAATGATTGCTAAGGCTAAGTTTCTCTACTGCATTAATCTAATTAAAATATCTTGATTAAAATTAGCATTGCCATTATTATGTGATCATCTTTAAAATCTAAGCATTGATATCACACTTGACATCCAATATTTAGAGAAAGAGCCAAATGATCTACCAAAAGGGAAAAATACCGTAATTCAACCATAGAACTTTTATGAAATCTTTTGAAAAGTGTAGGGTTGATTTAATAGAGAAATTATAACATGCAAAGAAGTACTTACATTGACAATGGCCAGTCCACTTCCGTTTGCATACAGGTCAATAGCTGTTGTGTCGTCAGGGAACTAGAAAACAGTTAACAATCTATTAATTACTTTTCGGTAAACAAAATCATTCATATCTTTAGGGGAATCATTAAGTTTAGATTTCATAAATACATGTTATTACCTAAAAGTGAGCTGGTGCCCTTTTTAATTTGTTGAAATCCCTAGCCCTAGATAATAATAATAATAGTCCATTTATATAGCGCATACGTGCATACACATTGCATGCTCAAAGCGCTGAGTGACATATTACCCCTGGTCAACGAGTACAGAACACTCCCTGAGGAGAATACAACCTGTCGCCTGTCAGGCGCTCGAGGTTCAAATTCAGACTACCATCGTATCACACCAGGTACCCAATTACTGCTGGGTGGACAGAGGCACGCTTTGAACTAATTTAGTCACTTACCCAGGGTGACACCACAAGTTTCTCAACTCATGTCTCATTGTGGTTTTCCTATTATACGTAGTTCACCTGATCAACTCACCTGGTGAGTCTGCAGCAGAAGCAGCTTGTCCTTCTGCACCTGGAAGGTGTGAGATTTGTCACCAGAGGGCGCTCTAGCCGTCACAAACAGCGAGATGTCGGTCTTGGGAGCTGTGTAGGCAAGAGCTGCGTACTCAGCGAGAGCTTGAAGTCCTAGCACCGTGTCCTGTGGTGTGAATTAAATCAGACATTGTTCAATTCATTTCAATTTTAACAGCCTTCATCCATCATATTTTATCTATAGCATTATGAAAAACACATCTACTGTAATAGGTTGACTTATTTATGAAGACGTCTGGCCTGTTACACTGGGCCATTGGAGGGAATGATGACCAAGATAACCACAACATGGAGTCTATATGAAGTTGCACAGACTTGAGATCAATGAAAATTTGGTCAAAGATCAAACTTTTTAGATAGATTCTTAGGCTTTCATCTTATTTTTGGTCTAGCTGTTTGTTGAATTGAGACATGAATTGCACAATAGACAATAGACCTTGATATTGATATATATATATACATAAATATATACCTGAGTGCTCTTGAAGCCGCCGCCTCCATTCTGTTGCTCAATTAGCCACTTCATGATCTTGTTTCCCATTGCAAGGTCCTTTCTACTGGCGTATGTGAGGAGGACGTATGACCAGGTCTCGATGTCCGTGGGTTTCGCCTCCTCGTGACGGTGATCAAACAGAGCAGGTCTATCCGCGTCCACGGGAACTGGCTCGGGTTCCTTGGGTGTCTTCTCCCATGGCTTGTCCTCGTCTGTTCACATGAGGAATAATCATGATAACAATAAGACATAGTCATCAACATACCCCTTCAAACTAGTTTTCATCAGAACTCCCAACATTCATTAAAGCGTTAAAATACAGGGTATTAGAAATAGTATTAACAAATTACAAATAAAAAATTTATTTGTTGAAGATAATATCTGCATACTTCTATAAAAAATTCTATGTCAATTATAGAATATGTAAGAGGGAGTTAAACAAATCTTTTCAATTTATATTAGTTTTTCTTGTAAATAGTAACCTTCATCCTAAAAAAAATTTCATATATGATCCCTGTATGATGACTTTCAACCTGTTTCACACTGATTTTGTGACAGGGTTCTTAAAAAGAGTATTTGTGATTCTAAAATATGGTAATGGTCGCTGATATCAATAAAAGTGGCAAGTCTGCAAACATACTGTTTTGGATGTCCTGAAGGAGCTGATCCGTGAAGTCACTGTCGGCAAGTTGAAGAGCATAGGCAATGATTGCCTTCTCGTAGGCGTTACGAAGAGATCCTGTTTTCTGAACCAAACCTTCCAGGTAGGTCTTTGTCTTCGCGAGTTTAGCCATTTGCTGTGAATAAAAGATCAGTTGTCAAACATGCATGTATTACTTCACAGAAGTGATTGTGAGATCACATCCAGAAGGATTTGAACCGGGTTGAGAGTCAGACACTCGACCAAGACAGTTGAAGAGATATCCCCTAGCCATAGTCTGTGTGATGCTTATTTCTTAGCCTGAATGTCAGTCTATAAGACACCTGCCAATATTATAAGAATTATTTTGAAACTAACGCTTTTTATATTCATAATTTTGATCTTCAATTTCATAGCTTATATCATACACATATTTTTTTTAATCTTCTTTCAAAATTATGTTGAATAAACTTCATGAATTGAATTTAACTTTTCAAAAACCTCTATTTCTTATATTTTCTTATTTATAGGAAAGAGCATTATACTCTTCTGTTTTGCTCGATAGTTCAAGAATCATCAATACGTACCATACTGTCCAGGAACTGTTCGCTCTCCTTCAAGGCGATGAAAACAAACGCAGTCATTGCCTTGCCTCCAGCAGACCCGCCCTGGTGGAGCAAAGGGAGATAATCAATCTTAGAAAGTTAAACATTATATGGTTCATTAGTGAATTTGTGCATTCTTGTCAAGTAGCGGTCATTTTCAGTGATTTGTGTGTATTTCATCATATCATAAACTTTGTTCATGATATTACTGTAGCAAACTCTGTTACATTAGGGAATCATTCACACCTACAATGGAACAGAATCAGCAATCAAGAATTATAACACTCTGAAATGTGTCTTTGTAGTTTTTCTTTATTGGCTAATTCTTAGATCATCATGCATTGTGCATTTACATCATAAAATCATTTCAGGATCATTACCATCAAGGAAACATTGTAACATCAAATAAGAGTTGAAGTTTGTATGCGGCTTGAGAAATATTTCAGTTATTTGTGGTGTCAACAGAGATGGAAGTCATTAAATTAAGACCTACATTCTTGTCTTAACGTTCCAACAGCTACTGCTTTAATTGGCTCATCAAAGGGGGGCAACTCTGAGAGACCAAATGCATACCACTAAAATATATCTTAATTTTCAACATCATTACTCTTAATGTATCCCTCTCCTCAATAAAACAACAAATAGGGAATTATTACACTTATAATTCAGCGTTAAGACTAATAAATATTATAAATGCATTAAAATAAAAAAAGAGGTAACGATAGTAAAGGAATATAATTTACCAGCATTTCTTGATGAATAACTCTTCCAACGGTCTTGAAGGTTCCATTCGAAAATTGTTTGTCAAGCAGCCAGCCGAGTGATTTCTTCATGATGCCTCGGTCAGGTGCAATATGATCTTCAGCTTGGGAGAGACTCTTCATCACAAACGCAGACAGCCTGTCAAGGGAAAAAGATTATTATTATTATTATCATAAAAAGTGTAGTACCGATTATTGTTTGTTGGTCTGTCACCGCAAAGACCCTAGTTCAGATATTGCAGACACAAAACATTTGCGACCTGGGCGACAGTGTTGTGTCCATTGACATAGCACTTCATCCACATTGCACTCAGTCAAATTTGGTACCTGACTTGGGAAGTACAGACCAATATGGCCTTGCAAAGTGCTAAATGCAAAAATTCCAAAAGTTTGTGACGTGTAACCACTGAAATGGTTGACCAGCAAATAGTCCATAAGGGTTGGACAGTACTGGCTCTGTATCATTAGCCAGTAAGCCTTTACCAACTTTATCAGCCATTATGAAACCAGTACTGGCCCAGTTACGTCATGTTTGCTGGGAGCTTATTGATCTTTAGTTTTACTGCACATGTCTATTTTTTTAACAATAAATTGCACAATACAGTTACTATTATTTCAAGCTGAATTTATAATCAAATAAATGCAAATACATATTTTCCAGTATACAAAATTTATAGTCATCTTACAATTGACATTATGTATTGCACAAAACTTAAAACTAAAACCATATACAAAGCTAAACAATATTGCTGGTTGACTCTGGTACAAGTTTCAATAAAACATTGTTATATATTTTCATTTAAAAGATATTTCAAACACTAAGCCATGGCTATTGATTAAGAAGGGAGACAACTCAATGACACAACAGAAGGGAGACAACTCAATGACACAACAGAAGGGAGACAACTCTAACTCACCAAGTGCTTCCTTCCCCATCGCTCTCTCCAAACGCACTGAAAGACCCGTCCTTCAACATATAGGTCAACTCTCGTTGATATCCTGAAATAAACAACTTTGAAGTTACCTCATTGAAGTCTTTCCATGATTCGTTGGGGTCAGATCTTAATTCATTGAGATTGTAACTGAACAGTCTTCATGGATTTGCCCCAATTATCAATATAGTTTGTATATTCATGTTATAGATGACACATTTCTATGTCTCTTACCAGCATGAAGCTGTTCCATAATTTGTTTGTTTTCTTACAGTGTATACTAACCAAACTTCCATGAAATAAAATTATTGAGATTGATACCAACTAGTCTTCATGGAATAGCCACCATTATCTATCCATGTCTCCTACCAATATGAAGTCACTCCCTTATTTGTTTCTTTTGGACAATTATTAGTATATGGATATTTGTATAGCCTCGATATCCAACCACTTGTGGTTGCTCAAGGCGCAAAATTACTGAACCTCAATAGAATAAAACTACTGAGATTGTTACTAACCAGTCTTCATGTAGTCCTCTGTCTTCTCCTTGATCTCGGGTGTCAGGCGGTTAGTCGCGGACAGGTAGTTGTTGACCACGATGTTGGGGACGAATGTGATCATATTCTGCTCGCCGCATCCAGTAGGCTGGGTCACGAGTCCCTCTAGGTTGGTCAGTGCCTTGCCCATCACATCACCTGCAGTTCATAATAATAATAATAATGTGCATACTTATATTGCGCCTTTTCCACGTCCTAAGACATGCTACATTATTACCCGAAGGAGTGTACTTTCACAGCTGCTGCTAAGCGCTAATCACGACCACATAGGTCAGTACATCCAATTTTCAGGTACCTATTTTAACAGCTGGGTGAACTGAGTGCAATGTGGATGAAGTGCCTTGCCCAGGGACACAACACAGGATAAGACCCAAGTCACAAATTTTTGGTGTCTCCACCGGGATTCGAACCCGGGTCTCTGGCATGAGAGGCCAGCATGCTAACCACTACACCACTGTGCTCCACATATGTATAAACAACTTGAGTTTAACAGACATTTATGATCACTATTGCCAGGAAAATTGCCTTCTGGTTTCCAGCCGACAGTTTGCAACAAACTTTTCTTTTCTTGATGTTGACAAGGGAAAAGATTGAATTCTACTACTGTAGCCTAGAAACATGTTGATACATGGTTTGCTTCAGTTCAAAGCGACCTTCAAAGATGCAGTGTTAAAATAGTATGAAGTTTAAGCTTCTCTTATTTTCAATATTGAAAATTCATTCAACATTAAAATTCAAATTGAAATGTGTTGCAAAAACACAACCTGTCATTGAATCCCTTTTGTTTTCCAGTATATCATAGAAAGATTTCAGCCAAAAGAGTTTAAC
Source organism: Steromphala cineraria (assembly GCA_916613615.1). NCBI lineage: Eukaryota > Metazoa > Mollusca > Gastropoda > Trochida > Trochidae > Steromphala > Steromphala cineraria. The sequence continues at coordinate 14,788,552 of OU744730.1, forward strand.
TTTACCACAATGAGTGTGAAGTGGGGGGTCAGATCTGGGGATGTAGTAGTTGAACATGAGATAAAGCTAAGAATATTGCCTGATGCCATCGGGCAGAAACCAGAAAATGGTCTGTGCCATTTGCCCATCTGGCCTTAAAAACTTGGACCTTAATTCACAAACACCTAAAACAATCGTAAGTCATTAAGGTAACCTTAGTGCAATGCTAAAGATCTAGGGGGAAAGGTCAACCTTCGTAAAGGTTAAATTGTGAAAGTATGCCGTGGCTGCTGTTTCAACCAACCGATCGTTAGTTTCAACCAACCGATCATTAGTCTATAGTCGAGTGTAATCAATGTCAAAAGAATTGGGTACAATCGATTATATTTTTACAATTGCTTTGTGGAACGGACGGTATCCTGATTCTACCATATATGTGCAAAATATTCGTTTCTGATTGGCTGCTGTGAAAAATCAGAGGGCGTATAATTTAGTTATAAGATGCTTTGTTTACTTCGTCTAATGCGCAAGAATTCATTTGTTGCCTAGCAACAAGTAGTTCTCAAATATTGCTGTTGTGTTGAAAATTTTCACAAAATATGCAATTATTGCACAATAATATGCATTATTTATAGAATTTATTCAAACTTCCCACAAGCTTAACGCTTGCAGTCTGTCAAAACCGGTTACATACATCACACTGACAACAGTTCAGATTTCCCGGTCGAATGGTCCGTCACTCTGTAGCGTTAGACCAAAACGGGCTCGACAAAGTGCAACCGGCCAGAGTATCATACGAATATTATCGAAATGCGGCATACACTTACCTTAAATTTATTTACAACACCAATGTAATTCTACCAACGTCAAATTTGTGTATATATGCAGAACTTAACATAACGCTAACAACAGTCACAAAACAATAAAAAACCTCTACTGAATAGAGTGAGCTCCCTTTGCAGCATTCAGATATTTGTCGGTAATCTCAGACGCCCTCTATCTGTAACGTCATTCGAGATAACCAAACCCGTCAACACTGTGTGAATGTCGCCCCGTGGAAATAGTGCACGGGCATCATGACACAGTACACCAGAGTCAATGCGAAAGAATATAGTTCAATTTTAAATTGTTATTATGGTAGAATGTAGATAGCTCTAAATTATCCATTTCCTACGCGTTCGACTTTAAATTAAATTTAGACCTATAATAATTCTGTTATATGCTGCTGATTTCCAAACACAGAATGTTTATCTCCTAAATATGTTTTGCTTCAATGACGCTGTACCCACCGCAAGCATCAACAAAGACCTTCCTAGATCCAGACACAATCTGCGGGGTATTCTTGAGAGCGATGGTCTGAGTGAAGATGTTACTCTCGGGGCTGAGCTCTAGTGATCTACTCTCCGATCTTCTCTGGATGAATCCTTCGGGCTGAAGAAATAAAGATGCTTGTTGGAAAATAGATGTGAATCAAGTAATTGTTTTCAAGCCCTGTAACAATCGCCGTACCATCTTCCTATGCAAAGACCTCGACAGAAAGGCCTTCATGTTTCTTTTCAGTCCGATGTAGTTTTGTTACAGGATTTCTGATTGGACAATGACTTTCCTTGTAGTAAGCTAAAGCAAGCACAGAAAAGTCAAGTGTCGCACGGTTTAAATTATTAAGTATCCAAACTGAATTTTTAAGCTTTTTGAGTAAAATGGCACCTTGATACTTGAAGGTCTCTTTAGGGGTAAGATTGTCATGCGTTAAGTTAACGTTGGCCTTAGAGAGATTAGAGAGCTTAAAAATCTAGGCCCTGGATCGTAATAGGATCTGTGACGCAAATGTGTAACAGCCATTGCCATTCTATTTAATATTCACATGTCATTCAACAACAGTCCTTTTCGGGAATTCAGAATAATATGTTTAATATAAAAATAGAGCCATTGGCTCTGTAGCTCATTAGGCATCATATCAAGTTTGCTTTATACAGGCAAGATGTGCTAAAAATGAAACTGATGTTACCTATTGCAAGAAAATCTTTAAAAAATTTACAAAACAAATGTATTATTATTCAACACTTTCTGGATCGCCAATATCAGACAGTGAAAGAAGTCCACACTAAAATATCCAAGGAAAAATAAATTTGCCATAGACTGTCATCTAATGGAGAAAAATAGGTTTTTAAGGTTGTGACCCCTGTGACCCTATTTGGGGTCATGGGGTCACAAAACCTACAGTTTAGAATCCCAATTGGCCAAGGAGTCTACATGCAGTCTTTCAGCTCAATAGACCTTAAGGAGCTAAAGATGATGATAAAAATAAGTTTTTAAGGTTGTGACCCCTGTGACCCTATTTGGGGTCATGGGGTCACGAAATCTACAATTTAGAATCCCCATTTGCCAAGGAGTCTGCACATATAATTTCAGCTCTCTAGACCTTTTGGAACTTGAGAAGAAGATGAAAATAGTTTTTTAAGGTTGTGACCCCTGTGACCCTATTTGGGGTCACAGGGTCACCAAAGTTACAAATTAGAATCCCCATTGTCCAAGGAGTCTGCACATATCAATATTAACTCTCTAGACCTTTTGGAACTGGAGAAGAAGATGAGAATTGGTTTTTAAGGTTGTGACCCCTGTGACCCTATTTGGGGTCATGGGGTCACGAAATCTACAATTAAGAATCCCGATTGGCCAAGGAGTCTGCACATATCATTTTCAACTCTATAGTCCTTTTAGTACTAGAGAAGAAGATGAAAATAGGTATTTAAGGTTGTGACCCCTGTGACCCTATTTGGGGTCACAGGGTCACCAAAGTTACAAATTAGAATCCCCATTGTCCAAGGAGTCTGCACATATCACTTTCAACTTACTAGTCCTTTTAGAACTGGAGAAGAAGATGAAAATAGATTTTTAAGGTTGTGACCCCTGTGACCCTATTTGGGGTCACAGGTTCACCAAAGTTACAAACTAGAATCCCCATTGTCCAAGGAGTCTGCACATATCACTTTCAACTCTCTAGTCCTTTTAGAACTGGAGAAGAAGATGAAAATAGGTTTTTAAGGTTGTGATCCCTGTGACCCTATTTGTGGTCATGGGGTCACGAAATCTACAATTTAGAATCCCCATTGGCCAAGGAGTCTGCACATATCGTTCTTAACTCTCTAGTCCTTTTAGAACTGGAGAAGAAGATGAAAATAGGTTTTTAAGGTTGTTACCCCTGTGACCCTATTTGGGGTCACAGGGTCACCAAAGTTACAAATTAGAATCCCCATTGGCCAAGGAGTCTGCACATATCATTTTTAACTCTCTAGTCCTTCTGGAACTGGAGAAGAAGATGAAAATAGGTTTTTAAAGTTGTGACCCCTGTGACCCTATTTGGGGTCACAGGGTCACCAAAGTTACAAATTAGAATCTCCATATGCTAAGGTACTTGTACAAAAAATTTCAGCTCTCTAATGTGTATGGTTCATGAGGAGAAGTCGAAAGTGTCAAAAGTTTACGGACGGACGACGGACGGACGACGGACGGACGACAGACGGACGACGGACGGACGGACGCCGGACGATGGGCCATGCCATAAGCCCATCTGGACTTTCAGTCCTGATGAGCTAAAAATATTAATAATGCATTACAGTTCCCAAAGAGCAGAGTAAACACTGTAAATTTCTAAATATTGCCCACTTTTATGATAGAACTCGAAATTCACACGAAACTGTAACAACCATTTAAGTAGGTATTATGGAAAGAACATGCTATAAAGAACAAAATATTTTACAATATTGAATATTGAATATCATTACCTGAAACAGTAGTGAGTCTGTTACCTTTTGGGGCAGGATTTGTACCCATAATCTTAATGGAAAATAAAAAAATAGAGCCATGGGCTCTGTAGCTCATCAGACTTTTGATGGAAAAAGGTTTTGACCCCTGTGACCCCATTTAGGGTCATTGGGTCACAAAATCTACAAGTTTGAATCCCCATTGGCCAAGAAATCTACACACAACTTTTTAGCTCTCTAGACCATTTGGAACTGGAGGAGAAAATGAAAATATGTTTTTAAGGCTTTGACCCCTGTGACCCCAATTGGGGTCAAGGGGTAACCAAACCTAAAATTTAGAATCCTCATTGGCCAAGGAGTCTACACACAACTTTTTAGCTCTCTAGACCTTTTGGAACTGGAGAAGATGGAGTAAAATAGGTTTTTAAGGTTTTGACCCCTGTGACCCCATTTGGGGTCATTGGGTCACCAAACCTAAAATTTAGAATTCCCATTGGCCCAGGAGTCTACATACAACTTTTTAGCTCTCTCGACCTTTTGGATCTGGAGAAGAAGATGAAAATAGGTTTTTAAGGTTTTGACCCCTGTGACCCCAATTGGGGTCATGAGGTCATGAAATCTACAATTTAGAATCCTCATTGGCCAAGGAGTCTACACACAACTTTTCAGCTCTCTAGACCTTTAGGAACTGGAGAAGAAGATGAAAATAGGTTTTTAAGGTTTTGACCCCTGTGACCCCATTTGGGGTCATGAGGTCATGAAATCTACAATTTAGAATCCCCATTGGCCAAGGAGTCTACAGACAACTTTTTAGCTCTCTATACCTTTAGGAACTGAAGAAGAAGATGAAAATAGGTTTTTAAGGTTTTGACCCCTGTGACCCCAATTGGGGTCATGAGGTCATGAAATCTACAATTTAGAATCCTCATTGGCCAAGGAGTCTACACACAACTTTTCAGCTCTCTAGACCTTTAGGAACTGGAGAAGAAGATGAAAATAGGTTTTTAAGGTTTTGACCCCTATGACCCCAATTGGGGTCATGAGGTCATGAAATCTACAATTTAGAATCCCCATTGGCCAAGGAGTCTACAGACAACTTTTTAGCTCTCTAGACCTTTTGGAACTGGAGAAGAAGATGAAAATAGGTTTTTAAGGTTTTGACCCCTGTGACCCCAATTGGGGTCATGAGGTCATGTAATCTACAATTTAGAATCCTCATTGGCCAAGGAGTCTACACACAACTTTTCAGCTCTCTAGACCTTTAGGAACTGGAGAAGAAGATGAAAATAGGTTTTTAAGGTTTTGACCCCTGTGACCCCATTTGGGGTCATGAGGTCATGAAATCTACAATTTAGAATCCCTAATTGCCAAGGAGTCTCCACATCAAATTTGAGCTCTCTAGAGTCATTGGTTCTGGAGAAGAAGTCGAAAATGTGAAAAGTTTACGGATGGACGGACGGACGGACGGACGGATGGACGGACGGACGCCGGACGCCATGCCATGCCATAAGCCCATCGGGTCTTTCAGACCTGATGAGCTAAAAATAGAGCCATTGGCTCTGTAGCTCATCAGGCTTCATTATCAATTATGCTTTATATATTTTAGGGGTCACAGGACCACCAAAGCTACAATTCATAATCCTCATCAGTCAAGGAGTCTGTACACAAAGTTTCAGCTTTCTAGGCCTCATGGTTCTAGAGAAGATGAAAATAGGTTTTTAGGGCGTGGCCCCTGTGACCCTTATTAGGGGTCACAGAACCACCAAAGCTACAATTTATAATCCTCACAAGTCAAGGGGTCTGTACACAAAGTTTCAGCTTTCTAGGCCTCATGGTTCTGGAGAAGATGAAAATAGGTTTTTAGGGCATGGCCCCTGTGACCCTTATTAGGGGTCACAGGAGAACCAACCCTACAATTTATAATCCTCACTAGTCAAGGAGTCTGTACACACAATTTCAGCTTTCTAGGCCTCATGGTTCTGGAGAAGATGAAAATAAGTTTTTAGGGCGTGGCCCCTGTGGCCCTCATTAGAGGTCACAGGGCCACTAAAGCTACAATTTATAATCCTCACTAGTCAATGAGATTGTACACAAAGTTTCAGCTTTCTAGGCCTCATGGTTCTGGAGAAGATGAAAATAGGTTTTTAGAGCATGGCCCCTGTGGCCCTTATTAGGGGTCACAGGGCCACCAAAGCTACAATTTTTAATCCTCACTAGTCAAGGAGTCTGTACACAAAGTTTTAGGTTTCTAGGCCTCATAGTTCTGGAGAAGAAGATGAAAATAGGTTTTAAGGGCGTGGCCCCTGTGGCCCTTATTAGGGGTCACAGGGCCACCAAAGCTACAATTTTTAATCCTCACTAGTCAAGGAGTCTGTACACAAAGATTTAGATTTCTAGGCCTTATGGTTCTGGAGAAGAAGTCGAAATTCCAAAAAGTTTACGGACGGATGGACGGACGGATGGACGGATGGACGGACGGACGCCGGACACCATGCCATGCAATAAGCCCATCGGGCCTTACAGGCCAGATGAGCTAAAAATAGAGCCATTGGCTCTGTAGCTCATCAGGCATCATATCAAGTTTGCTTTATACAGGCAAGATGAGCTAAAAATGAAACTGATGTTACCTATTGCAAAAAAAACTATAAAAAAATTACAAAACAAAATTTAATGTATTATTATTCAACACTTTCTAGATCGCCAATATCAGACAGTGAAAGAAGTCCACACTAAAATATCCAAGGAAAAATAAATTTGCCATAGACTGTCATCTAATGGAGAAAAATAGGTTTTTAAGGTTGTGACCCCTGTGACCCTATTTGGGGTCATGGGGTCACAAAACCTACAGTTTAGAATCCCAATTGGCCAAGGAGTCTACATGCAGTCTTTCAGCTCAATAGACCTTAAGGAGCTAAAGATGATGATGAAATAAGTTTTTAAGGTTGTGACCCCTGTGACCCTATTTGGGGTCATGGGGTCACAAAATCTACAATTTAGAATGCCCATTGGCCAAGGAGTCTGCACATATAATTTCAGCTCTCTAGTCCTTTTAGAACTGGAGAAGAAGATGAAAATAGTTTTTTAAGGTTGTGATCCCTGTGACCCTATTTGGGGTCACAGGGTCACCAAAGTTACAAATCAGAATCTCCATTGTCCAAGGAGTCTGCACATATCATTTTTAACTCTCTACTCCTTTTAGAACTGGAGAAGAAGATGAAAATAGGTATTTAAGGTTGTGACCCCTGTGACCCTATTTGGGATCACAGGGTTACCAAAGTAACAAATTAGAATCCCCATTGGCCAAGGAGTCTGCACATATAATTTCAGCTCTCTAGACCTTTTGGAACTTGAGAAGAAGATGAAAATAGTTTTTTTAAGGTTGTGATCCCTGTGACCCTATTTGGGGTCACAGGGTCAACAAAGTTACAAATTAGAATCCCCATTGTCCAAGGAGTCTGCACATATCAATATTAACTCTCTAGACCTTTTGGAACTGGAGAAGAAGATGAGAATTGGTTTTTAAGGTTGTGACCCCTTTGACCCTATTTGGGGTCATGGAGTCACGAAATCTACAATTAAGAATCCCCATTGGCCAAGGAGTCTGCACATATCATTTTCAACTCTATAGTCCTTTTAGTACTGGAGAAGAAGATGAAAATAGGTTTTTAAGGTTGTGACCCCTGTGACCCTATTTGGGGTCACAGGTTCACCAAAGTTACAAATTAGAATCCCCATTGTCCAAGGAGTCTGCACATATCACTTTCAACTCTCTAGTCCTTTTAGAACTGGAGAAGAAGATGAAAATATGTTTTTAAGGTTGTGACCCCTGTGACCCTATTTGGGGTCATGGGGTCACGAAATCTACAATTTAGAATCCCCATTGGCCAAGGAGTCTGCACATATCGTTTTCAACTCTATAGTCCTTTTAGAACTGGAGAAGAAGATGAAAATACGTTTTTAAGGTTGTGACCCCTGTGACCCTATTTGGGGTCACAGGGTCACCAAAGTTACAAATTAGAATCTCCATTGTCCAAGGAGTCTGCACATATCATTTTTAACTCTCTACTCCTTTTAGAACTGGAGAAGAAGATGAAAATAGGTATTTAAGGTTGTGACCCCTGTGACCCTATTTGGGATCACAGGGTCACCAAAGTTACAAATTAGAATCCCCATTGGCCAAGGAGTCTGCACATATCATTTTTAACTCTCTAGTCCTTCTGGAACTGGAGAAGAAGATGAAAATAGGTTTTTAAAGTTGTGATCCCTGTGACCCTATTTGGGGTCACAGGGTCACCAAAGTTACAAATTAGAATCTCCATATGCTAAGGTACTTGTACACAAAATTTCAGCTCTCTAATGTGTATGGTTCATGAGAAGAAGTCGAAAGTGTCAAAAGTTTACGGACGGACGACGGACGGACGCCGGACGACGGGCCATGCCATAAGCCCATCTGGACTTTCAGTCCTGATGAGCTAAAAATAAACTCTAGCACAGCTTGTACCAACTTAAATCAAATGAGCCAACAAGACCTCACATGATGAACAGAGAAATAAAGAAAACAAATGAACACAGACCTTGACCAGTACCGTCTTCTCAATCCTGTCGGCCAATTCTCCGGTCGACACATCGGGTGCAGCCTTAACCACGATCTTTACATCTCCAAGAACCTTAGGGGCGATTTCAAAAGAGACGCTGCCCGGGATCCCTGGTTTCACCTGCAGGAATGATTCCAGGTAACATACGCATCAAAATCCATGTCAAATTTTCATTCAACATTCACGTGGAAAATTTTGGCTCGGGTGAAGCCCCCTGAAATTGGGTAAACCCGCCGAAATCGTGTAAGATGCCATGTATGTCTACATTATAGCATAACTGGTTTTGAATAGAAAGCATGGTCAGGCACCCTTTTTGTCAGTTAAAAACAAGAAATCAGATACTTCAATACCACAGCCTTAGGAGTCTGGTCCAAAGGACCTTGTTTCTCATATGCCCTCACCATCAAGGGTAACTGCATCATGGTTTTAATGTTACGACCCCGCCTATAAGCCGACCCCCTTTCTCAACCCCCCAAATTCCAGTTAAAACCTGGTATCAAATGCTAAGCTTATACCCGGTCATATACGGTACTTCATTACCACAGCCTCAGGAGGATGGTTTGAAGGTCCTTCTTTCTCCTATGCCCTCAAGGGTACTGCATCATGGTTTTAATGTTACTTTGAGACCAGCTCGGACATTAAAACCTTGAAATTTTGATGCAGTAACCCTTCTTGAATTTATAACCTCATGAGTTTTACCCACTGGTATCTTTTCGTGGATTCCTATGTCCACCTTCCTATGCAAAGCCTAAAACACCAGTCTCCGAACTGTCAGTTTTATGCCTTACTGCTGACCCTAGAGTTTTCTGTGCATGCTCTTTTGCCTGTAGGAGCACTTTAGCAGCACAGACAAGTAAAGGATCAGCAGCAAGGCATAAAATAATGCCCTATGTTATACAAGTATTCAACTCCCTCAAGCCCCAACAGTGGATATGAGCCACCTTCCTTTGTGTATGACCTCCCAATGAGTAATTATATACAGTAGAACACGGATATAGTGAACACGGATATAGCGAACACTCGGATATAGCGAACAAATTTTCAAGTCCCGTCCCTATATAATATCATTAAAATTATATGGGTATAGCGAACACCCGATATAGCGAACTAAATTCTTTGGTCCCTTGGAGTTCGTTATATCCGAGTTCTACTGTATATGTATGATAATGATGACAATAGTTACAGACTAACCTGAAGCATGGTGACCACTGCCTTCGACTCCCTGGCCTCCTGGCCCTGAGAGTTCCTTTCAATCACCTCAAACTCATCCGACCTCTCCAAGGTCACTTGCACCTGGTCACAAACAAATATATAACAGAGTTGATATTAATTCCTACAGTATTGTTATACCATAATTTCCTGTGTAATGATTTATAGAAAAAAAATTCAATTAATCACAAATTGTCTTTAAAAAATCAGAAAGTTGACAATTTTTCTATATACAATCTAAATCTTACCTTAATAAGATAGCAGACATTTCCAGTTTACTAATTTCTTCAAAACCTTAACCAATAAAATTCTTTTCCAAAAACAAAAAAAAAAGGCTAATTTTCTTCAGCGAACCTTTTACAGTTTTTACGACCTTGGACATGATAATACAATAAGACATACATGCACAGAACACAAGAAAGTTCATGTTTCAATGTTTTTCTAGGTAAGGGGAGTTATGGGTTCCTTGTCGGCATCTGAAGAAAGGTTTGATGGTGGATTTGAAACTGCCGTTGATGTAAATCAGAACCAGTTACTTTGTCTTACTATAAATATCAAAATTTTTGGCTAGGTAAGGGGAGTTATGATTTCCTTGTCGAAATCTGAATAAAAGTTTGACAGTGGATTTCAAACTGATGCGAGCATGAATCAGAACCAATTACGTTTTTTATTACTATAAATATGACACTGTCAAATCTTACGGGAGTTGCTGTTTGCAGGTAGTTTGAGACCGAGACTCGAAGTGTGAAGGACTCGCCTCTGATGATGGAATACTTCAGAGCAACGGAGACGAAGAACGGCTGGAATACTCTCAACTGAAATCATTAAAAAAAATCAAAATCTGCATGCATAATGTCCCTAAAAAGTAATATTCAAAATATTATTGTTCAGTGTTCAATATCACATAATTCAATAAATCACCAAATATTTTAATGTAAAGCTTTTAAAGCTAAGGCAAATATATTCAAATCAACAGGTGTTTTTCCTCTTTTTTTTTACGATAACAGAAAATTAGAATATAAATAACTTATTTCAATTGAGAACATTTGTTTCTTTTTGAAAACTTCTGTAGTTTAATTCCTTCAATCAAAAAAACTCCTCTGAAATGTCTAACCCTTTTAAAATCATTCCTTTCATTCGATGTTGATTCTTTAAGTTATGTTAATCTGATGGTTTGTAACATGTGAAGACAGATGATCAACATGATCATTTGAAGACACTGAAGTCAAATGTTCTCTATACGACTATTTACATGTCGAAACGAAAAGACACCACAAGCACTGGAGTCCAATTTCTTTTACCAAATGAAGCCCTATTTGCAATTCCAGTCACAATCTTGCAATTCATAAGTCTATAGACAATATATCTGACCAACTTCTTAGTGCCCATTGCAAAAAGTAGGCAAACTTTGAACTCAGTTTACCGAGGTTGTGTCTCCAGTGATAGCGAGTCCCTTGGTCTCGCTGATGGCAAATCCCGAGGCCACGAAGTCCGTGATTGTGTCGGGAACCGTTTCCGTGAACACGAACATCCCATTGGAGCTGGAAATTATTTATACATTTAATAATAATAATAATAATAATAATAATAATAATAATAATAATTATAATAATAATACTTTATCGTCCTAAGTACAAGTACCGTATATTACAGTCTATAAGGCGAGTTTTTTATACCAGAAACTGGGGGGTCAAAGAAGGGGGTGGCCCAACAAGTCAAACGAGTCAATGTTTACACCGGATGTCCATTACACAATCATCGATGTCATCTCAAATTTAATCTTGTAAAATAAAATACCTTTGTCTAATTGTTCATTTTAAATGAAAATATAGAGAGAAATAAGAATGAGAATTCAAAATAAGTTATCAATAAAAATTATCCATGTACTGGACCAAAGGAAATATTCAACACCTGTTTGCTTGCCGATAACATGTTATATGTTAATGTCGGTGTCATACGAGATAGAACCTTGTGATGAAATAACTTGACATAATTAAAGATAACAATAAATTTATAATGATTAATTTATTAATTAACATTGTTTTGATGACTGATATTGTGATAATATCTATGTATTTATTTAACAAAATTTATGCAGCCCAAATTATTTTATCAATTATGAAGGCGATGTATAACTCAGTTTTTACTAGGCAGCAATTATTCTTTACACCGGTTGGGCTTTTTCAATATGCAATTTGTGTTAGATTTTCTGATTGGTGCACTATTACAACTTCCGTTCTTTTAACGAATGAAAAGGCTTGAAACAAATATAGCATTACCAGTACGATGACTGAACGTTTGTTTAGATTTCTGAATGAGAATTATGAAAACGAAACATGACACAGTAATGGGAGTTTGTTGACTGTAGCCTTGCTTGTTATCAAAGCAAATGATAAATCATTGAATAAAATAACAAACACCGTAAGTAATTTATTTATTTTTTAATTACACATGACGTTTCACTTAAAAATTACCGACCTAAATTTTGTCAACGAGTTGTCTGTCATGTTGACTGTTTCAACGACCTGCTAGAAGGGGGGTCCCCTTATTAACGAGATATATGATTTTGGCAGCAATTTGGGGGGCTGAGAAAGGGGGTCGCCCTATGTACGAGGTCGCCGTATACATTGTAATATACGGTACATTGGAAATTTGTTTTGTGCCCATGGCACCCGGCGGCCACAGTGCAGCGCCAGTTAATGCGTTGTTCTGCCTTTACAATGCTGAGTGTCAAGCAAGACAGCAACAACTACAACCTTTTGGTATGACGCGACCGGGAATCGAACCCCGGTCTTCCGGGTGACGAGCGGACACTCTACCACTAAGCTACGTCCCTGGTTTATAATTAATATAATAATGAAATAATGAAATCTTTACCAAAATTTAGAATCAAAACACTGCTTTCTGCAGGTACAATAAAACAATGACTAGTAATTCGACACTGTTTGTGCAATTCCTCATATACAGTTTATATATGATAAGAATGAAGTGTGCGGAAGTAGTGTCTGCCCATGACAAGAAATTTACATGCAGGACCTTAACAATGCAAAGCAATAAAAAACGAAGCTATAAATTGTACATATTTTTTCTGTTACATAAACTACATTTGAAACTTCCTCCAAATGTTAAATAAAATGCATATAATACTTGTTATGCTCTCTTAAACAAATAACTTTTGTATTTTTTTGTATCCATAAATTGTAAGTATAAAAATACTTCATATCAAATTTTGCTTTAGGGTGGGGCAAATGTGGTTCCCCCCTTACTTTGGACCACAGGATCACCAAATGTACAATTTGGAATCCTCCTTATCTAACTTAGGAGTTTGCACATAACGTTTCAGCTTTCTAGGCCATATGGTTCCGGAGAAGATGAAAATAGGTTTTTAGGGCGTCGCCCCTGTGGCCCCAAAGCTACAATTTGTAATCCTCACTCGTCAAGGAGTCTGTACATCAAGTTTCAGCTTTCTAGGCCTTATGGTTCTGGAGAAGAAGTCGAAATTTGAAGTCATTTACGGACGGATGGATGGATGGATGGACAGATGGATGGATGGAGGGAGGGAGGGGCGGACTGACGGACGCGGGACACCATGCCATGCCATAAGCCCATCGAGCCTTACAGGCCAGATAAGCTAAAAATGATAATGGAGTTGTCCCCAATAATATAAAACTTTAACAGTCTTCACTCTATGCGCTTCATCAGGCAACACAATTTATTTATATTTACAAATATTTTAGCATTATGTTTGAAAGCAGGAAGTAAAAAGAGCTAATTTGCCATTGTGCAAGCAAAAATAAATGTGATAGTCTTCTGGTAAGCAAAATAGATATACAAAATGATAAAATTATCATCATTTTCCTATTGGTTTTTGTTTTGGGGTAACATTTGGGAACCTTTTAAATTTACAGCAAGTCCATGAATTTGTAAGGAAAATTAAACATAATTTTTTTGACACTTTATTCTATTATTTTATAAAAAAAATATTATTTTATTTACTTGAGAGTTCCAGAGAGCCACATCCATGTTTCCTTGAAGTTGGTCCTGGTCCTGCCGACAGCAGCGAACACGGGTTCGTCTCCGGCACCTGATGGGGGCATTGGGTCGGGGTTCCCATCATCCACCTCAGCTGGAATCAGAACTCAGAACTAGCATGTGGGGCTACAGTGGGGTGCAGAAGTTTGTACATGGTTTTAAAAAGCAGTTCAAATTTACGGTGATGGAATTAAATAAAGTACCTGTTTAGTGTTTATGCTTTCACCATTAACTTGAGTCATTTGGACAATATCTTTATCATTTATAAAAGGCTAACTAACAGCTGGCAAACTCTTAAGGGTATTATTGAATACTATTGCCTAATGAAATTTAGGGCTGGCTGTTTTTCAAACTTGATTTATACACTGTTGTATCATTCACTGTCTGCACAAAAGCATGACTATAACAGTGGTGTGCTTATAAGTAATAAACAATTATTGACTTCAAGTGAGGTTGATCCAATAATTTGTCGACTTTTGACACCGAGGTGAATATCACGTGTCCAAAGTCGACAAATCATCATTGGATCAACCGAATCTGAAGTCTTTTGTTTTATCATATGAAAAATGTTCTTGAATTAGTTTTCTTCCATGAAAGTAAGGGAAATCACTCTAATGCTTAAAAATATAAGGGACAAAACTCCAGTTCAGCACAGTCACAAAGCGATGCTTATTGCTTGATGAACAGCATAACATGTGATGTGCGGAGTTCAAGACGTAATTCTCAAATCTATATTTAGCCACCAGAGGTGCTTGGATTGTTATATAAACCTGAGGTATGAGCTATTGTAATTGTTTTCTAATTAGGAGATAAATCTACTGTGTTTTATAATTTTCGTGGTCTAACGTAGATTCGATACCTGTTGATATCATTTGGAGCCGAACGCGAATGTACTTTCTTTACTACCGCGTAACGTCAGTTGTGCTTCGGTCATCACTGTGACGTCATAATGTCTTGTGCTTATGACATCAAAGGTTGACGTCACTGTTGACATCGCTCAAACCAAAACCGGTTGCGGAAGCTTATTGATCTAAATTCAGCCTTTCGCTTAAAATTACACTATTTCCTGGATATAAACATGCATGATATTGATGCGAACCAAACTTTCATTATATAAAAGTACGGGTGATAAAAGACTTTTAGTTAGTATTCAGACGAAACAACTGCCGAAGCGTACGGTGACTGAATGCATGTCGACTCGTTCAGTGTGATTCAAACCGCGGTGAATCGCCCGTCATAAAAATCGTGTTCGAACGTAGGTTCGACCATAGAAATAAACCAATGAAATTCGAGGATTTTGAAATGTCATGGTAGAATTGTTCATTTCTTCAGTTTTCATTCAGATTTGTCAGTAATTACTACACATTTAGCTTTGTTTGAAAATTAAGTCCTCCACGACTGAAGTCAATAGTGAAAGGTATAAACCAGGTCTCAGTATCATAGATTTGAAATGAATTACAAAATATAAAAAAATTATCAAATAAGATCATCAACAAAATAAAATTAACAAACTTTATAAAATAATTCAAAACATCGTCATCAGATCAATTACAGTTACTGTACTGTTAATGTTAAAGATGTAAAAATCTTTACATTGATATAAAAATATACACATCAAAATGGTGTGCCAACCTCAATGCAATGATGTCACTTGTCAATTCAAAAATGAAATTTGTAGTGTAAAAACCTGGTATAAAGGAATAAGGTCTGCAGAAACGTTTGACAGAGAAACCAAAATCAAATCAAATGTTTTTCTATGGTGGATTACTTCTTTCATTTGTTTCAAGATTTCAAGGAAATGGCCACATTAATTTGTTAAGTTCTACAACCAAAAAGGAACATGTTAATCATGAACATGTTAATAGTATGTTAAGTATTAAGAATTGTTATTGAAACAAAGCGAGTTGAAAAATCTTTTATTTTGTATCTTATGAAATAGCAAAACATAAGCAAAACTTCTAAATAGATGCAGAAAAGAAAAGAGCTATCTGATTTGAATTGAAATATATAATCTTGTGCAAGATGTTTCAACTCGTTGATTATTCTCAGTACATGCATTAAAGGAAGGGAAAGATGCTTTGAGTAATATAAGTAGCATGCTGCAAAAGCAGAATCCACAACCCTCTAGAGTTGCTATTGTTAGTATGAAGAGGATCTGATCTATATAGATATAGATATATAGATTTCCAAACAAAAGGTATGTATTTAGGTCACCATTCAGTTATCACATCAAAGTGTTATATCCCATAGTCATATGATCCCCTTATTCTCATTCAAGGACTTTCATACAATTCAAGCTTTTATATTACTGAAATTAGGAAAATTGGGAAATGTAAATAAATAGTAGTATAGATATAGATGAACTGACAGGTAACTGTCATTTTGCTACCTAAAGAATATGTAAAATGTCATTTGTGCACATGACTGTGCAAGGAAAGTGATTTAGTGACATCAGATAGGACAGCCTTGGCTGACCCCGGCAGGTGCAGGGTGAGGAGAATAAACTGTCTCATATTTGTGCAATCACATTACGGTATTAGGATATGACTATTGACAGTTTCAAGAAATATAAAGCTTTATTATTGTCAAATGATATTGCGTCATTGATAGTTGCATAAAATAAGAAAATTTTTTCTAATAATGATACATTAACATCAATAACCAAGGAAACTCTCAGGAACATACAAGGCAATAGCTCAATGCTGTATAAATGATTAACAAACAATAGACTGCGTCATAGGATCAAACTTCAGAGAGTGTCTCAATGCTCTATCATATGAGTACAGTAAGAGTAGGATTCAATTTGAAAGACAGTTTCATGCAAGCGAATGCTGAAAGGGGGCATTGAGTATCGTGACATTACAAAGACATATGAAGAACAGTTTCCAGAGAACAAAGTTGACCAAGATCTGGACACAGATTTTGACCATCAATCTGGAAAAGGATTTTTACAAGGATCTGGCTTTGGAAGTGGGCCACAGGACAGGATGTGGACAGGATGTGGACAAGGACTTAAGAGGATGGATCTGGACAATGGATCTGGACAATGGTTTTGGACAATGGATCTGGACAATGGCTTTGGACAATGGATCTGGACAATGGCTTTGGACAATGGATCTGGACATGGACTTAGAGGATGGATCTGGACAATGGCTTTGGACAATGGATCTGGACAATGGATCTGGACAATGGCTTTGGACAATTGATCTGGACAATGGTTTTGGACAATGGATCTGGACAATGGCTTTTGACAATGGATCTGGACAATGGATCTGGACAATTGCTTTGGACAATGGTTTTGGACAAAGGATCTGGACAATGGCTTTGGACAATGGATCTGGACAATGGATCTGGACAAAATATGTACAAGGAATTAGAAGATGGAATTGTACAACCAATCTGGACAAATGATCTAGAATGGTTTTAAACAAAAGATCGGGACAAGAATCTTGGACAATCTAAGTCAAATGGGGGTGGGACAATCCAAGTTCATTCAAAAGTATCAAGTGCTACTAAACAGAAATATTTGATTCCAAATTTTATGTGGAAATATTAATTTACAGAACAATTGAATATCAATTATCAACCAAAAGAATGCAATTATTTAAAAATATTTTAGTTCTTTAGCATAAGAAATGTTAAAAGTAATTACATTTATCATTAAAGAGAAGATCATCATTTTTTACTCATGTCCATTAGACGCTTATGAACTAGGCAGAAGTTTGGAAATCTTGCATGGGATAGTTAACGCATTCACCTGGATGTCTTGATGGAATAGCATCATGCACTTTGTACATCATATTTATACTTTTGTATCGCAAATTAACATTACTATTTCGAATAATTTTAATTATCAATAATATATTCATTAATTTACGAATATCTTGATGCAATTATAATTAAACTTACTTTATAAAGATCTGCAAATTATTTTAGCCAAGTCTTTACATACAAGACTTATATGTAATGATTTACAATATTATAAGAAGACCCTACTCAGAACAATTATTAAATATGATACAATTTGCAGACTGAGTAAATCTTAAGATTTTAAGTTTCACACAATATGGAGAAATGAAACCCAAACCAAGATACACATGATATGTTTGATGTCACACATTAAGCACGGGAGCAGAGAATGGCTAATGATAAAGTTACAATATTACCATCAGCATATTCCATGTCGTCCATTTCCATAAACGCATAATCAAAATCAGGTTCGTCTTCCTCAATGACCATCCCACTTAAATATACCAATCCTCGGTTCTGTGAGGAAAAGAGGTCAATAAAAGGGAATTCTATTAATTTAAAGATTTTAAGCTCTCTTTGAAATATTTTATTTTGTACATATGATCAAAGTCCACATTTTACAGTTTTAGGCTCTACCTGAAATATTTTCTAATTTTGTCCAAATGATCGTATTCAACTTTTGTTCATTAGTTGTCACTGTTCGTCAGGAGAAATTTTAAATTTGAATGTGAATGTAAATGAAAAATATGTCGAGTGAATAATTTGAATTTGTCCAGGTGAAAATATTTATTTGTCAGGGGTGTTATGATTCAGTTGGTATAGTATATATATTTATTCTCTGCTCTTTGTGGAAATAGGTCAATAAAATGTTTTTTCAACATTTTTTGATGGGCTAATATACTTGTATCATCATCAATGTTGCCCCATTGTCAGGTAAAATTTATGATTTGTAATTGTCCGGTGTGGGTTAAAAGTAACTTTAGTGATTTATTTGAATGTAGCCAGGTGATATTACTAATAATTTTTGTCACTTGGGTAATAATTCAATTAGAATTGTCAGTTTTGAACACCAGGCGGTCTTTGGTTTAATTCCAAAGACATTAAAGGATGGGAGTGGTTTCTTCAATGCTTCCAAACATTATGAGGATAGAACAATGCTTTACATGATTCTGCCTTTCAGTGACAGATGGCGGTGAAATTAAGTGATACAAGAAAAGGTAATCACTTAACCATTAGAAAAAGGTTAGAATTACAAATCAGGTGTGCAACGAGAGGATAACTTGTTTACACGAGTTAATCCTGAATACCCTTTGTGCTTATTGGACTGGAAACATCAACATTGATTTGATGAAGACGGATAATATGATGATGAAGACGGATAATATGATGATGAAGACGGATAATATGATGATGAAGACAGATAATAAGATAATGAAGAAATACTGACTAGGAAAGTGAAAGGGAAAGTATAACAGCATAGCTAGGTCAATATAACCATAATCATAATAAGCAGCAACATCTAGCTGAATATTGCTAGCCAGCTGTGAATTTGGATCAAATTTTACCATAATAATAATAAGAAAGTCCAGGTTCCACTGCAGGCAATGCCAATTCATACTGGTAATTATAAGCTACTAGTACTGGTTGATCTTCTTCCTCCACTATGACCATGTCACTTAATTGTACAAATCCTCTGCTCTGTGTGGAAAAGAGTCACATAACTAGATTAGTGTTTGCGGGACACCGCAAAAACAGAGCAGCCCCGAAACTTGGGGTTTCGCCTTACCCTGTTCCGCCTTCTACAAGCCTCAGCATATTGGGCATTTTCTTGTGACCTTGACCTTTGACACTCAAGGTCATGCAATCAATGAATACATTTCATTGAATATAACATTAATGTAACAAATTAAAGAGGTAAAAGTAAAAATAATCCATTTTTCTCAATATTTGTTGACCTTGCTGTGACCTTGACCTTTGACACTTCATACCCAAAACCTTTCCAAAATTTTGTACTTCTCAAGAGATAATACATACAAAATTTAAACTTCATAGCACAAAAACTTTTCAAGTTATCGCGTTTACAAATAATTTTTAAGTGATTTTATAGCTCGTGACCTTGACCTTTGATCTTGAATGTGACCATGTCATTGTAAGTCCCCAGAGGTGTAAACAATTATACATCTTTATAAGTTCTGAAAAACTGAATTGGATTAAGTTATATCCATATTAGTTCCACATTGTAATAACACAAATCTCATGACCTTGACCTTTGACCTTCATGGTTACACAATCAATGAACACTTTTCAATGAGTATAACAATCATCTATTGCTTAAAAGTGTTCATAGTTAAAATAAAGCATTTTCGCAAAACCATGCTAAAGTCATGACCTTGCTGTGACCTTGACCTTGGACAGATTGTAGCGAAAACCTTTTCAAAATTTTTTACTCTTCCAAGGATGTTATATATCAAGTTAGAGCTTCATAGCACAAAAACTTTTCAAGTTATCGCGTTTACAAGGAATTTTTTAGTGATTTTATTGCTCGTGACCTTGACCTTTGACCTTGAAAGAGAACATGTCATTCTAAGTCCCCAGAGGTATGGACACTTATACATGTTTATGAGTTCTGAAAAGCTTAATGAGATCAAGTTATATCCAAATTAGTTGCACATTGCAATAACACAAATCTCATGACCTTGACCTTTGACCTTCAAGGTTACACAATCAATGAACACTTTTCATTGAGTATAACAATCATCTATTGATTACAAGTGTTCATAGTTAAAATAAAGCATTTTCGCAAAACCATGCTAAAGTCATGACCTTGCTGTGACCTTGACCTTGGACAGATTGTAGCGAAAACCTTTTCAAAAATTTTTACTCTTCCAAGGATGTTATATATCAAGTTAGAGCTTCATAGCACAAAAACTTTTCAAGTTATCGCGTTTACAAGGAATTTTTTAGTGATTTTATAGCTCGTGACCTTGACCTTTGACCTTGAAGGTGAACATGTCAAAATCGTTCCCCCGAGGTATAAGCAGTAAGTTATAAATACAAGTTCTGGAAAGCTTAGTAGAAAAAAGTTATAGCCATTAGTATGAGCGCGGCGGACGCGGCGGCGGCGGCGGCGGCGGCGGCGGCGGCGGCGGAAACTGCACAAATACTGATAGCAGCCCCGACTAAGTCGGGGCTGCTAATTATTCCATTTTCAATACCACACGGATAATCATATTAGGGTTCATAGGTCAGAAGAATAATGTTGATTTTTTATTGTGATCATTTACGGTACGGTTCAGAAATCATCCTAACATATGTTGACTTGTACATAGTCATATACAAACAATTTTGACACCACTGTCTTGAAATGTTCATGTTTATAATCTAACTTCTCACGTCACAGACAAACAGTCTAACATAACTAAAATATGTTACCTCCCTCGTACAGAGAAAAGAATGACAGCTGAGTTTAAATTTCAGGGGAGGTAACTCATGGGAGATAATCAGGGAAGAATAACATGCACACCACTAATAAAATTATTCTCACGCTCTGACATTACAATCTTTTCGAAATAGAGATATATAAGTCCATGTTGGTTTAGAGGTAAGGATTTCAGCAATTATTATAACTAAAATATGTAACAGTGACCTCTCCATTTTGAGTCAACAAAAATGACCTCAATTCCAGCTTGACCTGACTTGCGCTCGTGGAGGCTCTAGTTTTCACACTCTTCAGAGCACTTATTGAAAAGGTGAAATCTAATAGTGTGAAGGGTGAGATAGAAAACAGAAAGTAGCCAGTTTAGGTGAACAGATGACGTCATAATAATAAAGAATCAATACATACAAAGAATGGTGCATAAAACTGAAACTACATAGTGAATGATCTATTCAGAATTATATATTAACAACAAAAAGGAAATGTCCTTAGATTAATTGTAATTAATTTGAAAGTCC
The DNA here is from genome assembly GCA_916613615.1 of Steromphala cineraria. Lineage (NCBI taxonomy): Eukaryota > Metazoa > Mollusca > Gastropoda > Trochida > Trochidae > Steromphala > Steromphala cineraria. The sequence continues at coordinate 14,809,835 of OU744730.1, forward strand.
ATATTTTCTAACACTTAGTAGATCAAAACTGTCTAAGGTAACCTTAGTGCAGAGTTAAAGAATACAGATAAGTTAGGTTAATTTTTATACTACAGGGGTATCATGTTGCATTAATGATGCGTTAAGTTTAATGTTGAACCATTCAGTGATTCTTCAAAATTATGTAGTTAAAATCCTTAAAGTTAAAATGTCATTAATTCTAGTATTTTTGGAAAGGATACTTGGTAGATCAAGAGCCTCTAAGATAACCTTAGTGCAATGTTCAAGAATGAGAGACAAGCTAGGTTAATCTCACTAGAGGTTGGTTTGTTAAAGATGGCCAGAGAAACAATATATAATCTGCAACAAAAAATTTAACATTTTGTTTTCGAGGCTTCCCTTCAGACACCAATAAGGAGTCTTAGAGTCCAAAGTAAACTTTAGTCATGTTGAAATTGATAATTGATATGGTTGACATTATTAAAACGATAACAAGAACAACAAAACCATAATCTTTATCTAGATGTTGTACTTAAAAAAGAAACAGTTTTTTTATAATTTCAGCACTGACATTTACATCAAAGGAGCCGTTTTGCACAAAAAATCCTCTTTTTTTCTGTATTGACATTTCCCTTATACCAGGTTTTCCAATCATTTTTCTCATACCCCTTTCTTCTGCCCCGCCACCAGCCCCCGCCATAGCAAATACAGGAAAGTTTATCTGTGGGGGTGATTCCTCAACATAAACCCCACTCAGAGTTATCAGGCCTCGGTCCTACATATTAAACAAAGAAATTGGATTTGCTATATGAATTACAGAAAGTCTCTCCCTCGTACGGGATTCCTCCCCATATACCAATGTATAAAGTAGATTGGAAATCTAGCCTATCCTGAAAAGTAATTGTTTGATTGATTAATTAATTAGGGGAAAATAAAGAAAATTTTTGAAAAGTCCTGACCAAAAAGTAACCAGTCCTGGCAAAAGGTAGCCAGTTTAAGGACTGGAGGACGAGTTATACTTAAGCAATGCATATACACGCCTTAGAAACATGAGGCCTCGGATCTACAGAGGAATAAAAACAAATGATGAATATAAAAGTACCAGATAAAATTATGAGGGACGGTGGTGGGCAAAAACCTTGTACTTTTATTTAAAAAATAAAAATAATAATAATAAAATAAGGATATTTATATCGCGCTACTTCAAGGTACTAGTACCTGCTCAAAGCGCTGCATCATCAGTACCCTGAAGGAATTGTATTTTCAATGCTGCAATAAAGTGCTATTAGCAACCATGTAGGCCCATACATCCTATTTTCAGGTACCCATTTTAACAGCTGGGTTAACTGAGTGTAATGTGGATGAAGCGCTTGCCCAGGGACAGAACACAGACTTCGACCCAGGTCACAAATTTTGTGTGTCTCCACTAGGATTCGAACCCGTGTCTCTGGCCTGAGAGACCAACATGCTATTCACTTCTCCACTGTGCTCCACGGAGTTAGAGATAATTACACAAAAAGTGTGCCATATGATTTTTAGGAATTTTTATTGTCGAGTAAGAGCGGTGTTTACAAATTTGCTTGTTATTATTTCTTTCTTACCCATTCCATTTTAAATAAAAGTGCATAAAAACAGGCTTCTTCCCTTTTCTAGGTCGGCTATGGTGTTGTCTGGAACAATTGTATCATGTCACAGTCAATGAAATATAAGATAACTTGTCATTGTCATTGTCATTGATAACAATCATTGCAAGGCAAGTGACATGAGCACATGTGCTCATATCCAAAATATGTTGCCATTTGTGTTTCACCATAGTTGGGTAATAATACAATATACAAAAGATTTTATCCATACACATTTAAGGATGAAACAATGAGCTTTTTAATATCAACCCTGAATCTGCTGTTCATATGAGTGTGATTTCTTATGGGAAAACTAATTTTTTTTAAAGAAATTTAAAGCAAACTATTGTGTTATATTTTCTACTTTGTAATTCTTGAAATATCCGGTGCCATTTCCATTCCTTAACATCTTGATTATGTAAGTAATACACATCCTAATACTTCCAATATGAATCATATCTTTTCAGTATATGTCACAAAGAATTTTATGCTTAAAGAGAACTATAAAAGATTCCATCCACCAATGCTACCATGAACTGAAAATGTGGTTTCAACTTCAAGCAAAATGCTTAGGTGATGTTAGAATTTGTAAAACAAAGATCATAATAAGATTTGGCCTCTTAAGCAAAATTTAAAAGCAAAAGAACAATTGTAGCAACAAGAATCTCAAATAAAATGCTAAACAAAAAGGTAAAACTTCATCAACAAGATAATTTTGAGTTTCCCTCAAAGCAAGAAGGAAAAAAAAGATTAATTTATCAAAACAAATCTTGAAAAGCTTGGTTTCCTTTCCAAAAGATATGAGAAGGGCAAACATCTACAAACATTCCTTGATACCAGGTTACTGTCGTGACATTCTGAGAGTTACCTCCCTTCCTCATAAAATCATCTCCGGGATCTGGCATTGCCTCCAATATCATGAAGTCATCTCTAGGTGCTTCCTTCTCCACATAAACACCACTCAACCGTATCAGCCCGGCTTTCTAGAATTCAATTTCATTAATCTTACAATATTCAGTTGTAAATCTGTTACCGGTACATCAAATTAACTGTAAGTGACATTTCAATGAAACAACAGACTCAGCAGATATTGAGGATATTATATGTGTGTCCATGACATACTATGTTTACAACACGAGTGGCTAAATATTAGTATTTCCCGAGCGATAGCGAGGGATATACTGATATTTCGACACGAGTGTCGTAAACATCAAGTTTGATATCATTTAATCAAGACACATGAGTGTTACCTTACAGGTGCAAGGATTAGGTTTCTCTGAAATGTCCTGTTTTCATTGTGTCTTCCTCTGAAAACCATATATGGTGCTAAGCTTTTTGACTCGGGCACATCACTACACAATGGTTAAGGGATTAGATAAACAGTAACTCTGTTAATCACCCCTATTGTCTGGCTGTCGACATGCATACATGTTACCACATCAGGCAAGCATTCTAGGACAACATCTACCTCTTCAAATAAACCATGTGGCACTTACATTCCTTGATATCATGAATTCAAATTGAAATCATACACCAACTACCATAAGAATTCACCCCAAAGTACCAAAATACTGCAGATCATGTGGCACTTATATTCCTTGATATCATACTTCTTCTCTTGAATTGAAACTGTAAACCAATTTTCCCAAGAATTGCCCCAAATCAATACCAAACTACTGCAGATATTCCTTATACCAGGTTTCCTCAAAAGCTCCTCCCCAAATTACCTCCTTTCCTCCTCAAGACCCCAGCCCCTCTAGCCTGCAGGACGATTATATTTCTCGGCGCCGCTTTCTCTACATACACCCCGCTTAGCTGTATCAGACCTGCTTTCTGGAATCCAAACACAAGTCTATCAGCCTGATTGGTATTCAAAGAATGTTTTACCCATAAACCTCAATTTAAAAAGCTTTCGCTTGGGAATCTCTTCCTTGGTCATTCTTTATCAAGCCATTTTCATTCTATAATCTATATCATTCCATCAGGACCTGCTCTCTGGAATCCAAACACAAGTCTATCAGTCTGATTGGTATTCAAGGAATTTTTTACCCATAAACCTCAATTTAAAAAGCTTTTGCTTGAGAAACTCCTCTTAAATCATTCTTTATCATTTCTTTATCAAGCCATTTTCATTCTATAATCTGCTATCATTCCATCAGGAGAGCTTGGCACACCATCTGTCTATAGATTTCTGTTTTAAATGAATTACCAACAGCAGCATTGTTAGCTCCTTTAAACATAATCTGTCGTTCCATTTTGAATTCTTCTACAAATGTATCAGTCAGATATAGAACTCCAGATTTCTAAACGAAATGAAAACAAATTCTTAACTTGAAGATCAATATAAGTATTTAAGCAATCAACTATCTTGGAAACATCAGAATCTGCAAGAACATTGTTCTTCAAGATCATGAAAAACTGTTCTTGGCAAAATCTCAATCTACAAGAGCCGATGAACTCAGATAGTTTCCCAAACACAAAAGTAAACATCACAGTGATACAGTGACCCTTCACTATATATATATCATTCTTTGATGCAACTCATTGTTGACAGCTGAACCTAAAAAAAATCCAAATTTGTCATAATCATCGCAAACTCATTCTCCATAATAGATAACCTCAAATGGTTTAGTACAGCGCTATTTTGTTCTATACGGAAATGGAAAGAGAATGGTTATATACACATAACAATATCAAAATGCAAATAAGAGTGTAAAGGTTAGTTGATACCTTCTTATAAAGGCAGTGGTAGACAGTTAATGTACATTTCAACAATTGTTATCCGTACATTTCATCAATTGTTATTTGTCATGTCAACAATTATTATCCGTACATTTCATTAATTATTATCTACTTAAACTACTGTTAGTAATTGAGTCCTCAGAATGTTTCAATATGTAAAATGCTGTTTTGAAAATCTCATCCACCTAATATTGAATTGAAAGTCGGTTCAGTGTTTTTGTGGAACCATATTGGTAATAATTCAGCTTAACTAGGACCGCCAACACAGTACTAAGGTCTTCAAGACTTTGACCTTGAAGCAATATTTGACCTTCAGCAGTACACTGAAGCTTCTCTGTTGTGAGTAACCCATCTTCCCACGCAAAGCCTAAAACACTGAAAACACTTGAATTTTCTGAGCTTATATCAGTGCCCTTACAGGCAATTGTTAGCAACCCCAGTTACTTTCTGATTGGACTATTGCTTTCTCTCAAAGTAAGCTAGAGAGCAAGCACAGACATTTCATGGGTCTGCAGCAAGGCATAAAACTGACAGTTCAGAAACTAGTGTTACTACTGCTTTCTTAGACTAAAATTTAGTCTATGAAATATTCAAAATAATTACTGTACCTTCATTTATATAATTTTATTTCTTGAGTCAATCTAGACTTGCAGAATTTAGACCTAGACTGTATAAAGGCTCCTATATAATTCACAGTCATGAAGCAGGACTACTGCTTTCTCTCAGCAGAGACATTTCATGGGTCTGCAGCAAGGCATAAAACTGACAGTTCAGAAACTGGTGTTTAGGATTTGCATAGGAAGATGTGAGTAATCATGAGCACAAGATTATATCTTGAAGACCTAAATGTTGTCCTCCATTAATCTAACCAGCAGTCAGTCAAATGCTAGTGGCACACCATTTCGATAAACAAAAAATCAAGGAATAAACTTGATTGCAAGGAATAACTAAAAGATTAAAATACCACCATCAGGTGCGCCATCGGCTCTTGCCACCATGTCAAACATAAAGTCAGGTTGTGGTTTGTATTCTTCAATAAACACACCCGACAGATAGATAACTCCAGTTTTCTGGTGAGAAGAGGATAATTGAGTGAGGCCGCTTGGGCAGTATTTCAGCCATTAGTGACGACAAACTATAATTAATGTTAGGTTTTTTTTAGAGTAAATTATATGAATTTAATCTTTTTTTGTTCATAAAGCTTCTCCATGACTTTCATCATAATATTATTTTGCATTGATACGAACGTAAATGACACCAATTGGCAATGATTCAACATATTTTTTTTTTATGAAACTCTTAAAACGGTCATATTTGTTCAGGGAAGATAAATTCACAAATATATTTAACATATACCGATATACTAGTTATATAGCCTATCACAAGGTATCAACTCGTAATTGTCATCCATTATGATGCATGGTTTTTTATCATTTCATGTTCAAAACTTCCTATTAATAAAAATGGTCAACATTGATTTGCGTTAAAATGATGCTGTCTTACAACAATTGATCAAGTGACACTATTCTTAAAGTTTGTCATATGTGACCACCAAAAGTGGATTTTTAATCCTTTTTTGTTTTAGATGATGTCTTAGCTATAGGTGCTTTTAAAGGGGCAGTAGCATGTTTTTAGGAGGAATATAAGATGATGTCAGGAAAATGAAAATTAATGGTCCCAATTGAAAGACAATGCATTAACCTAAATGGAGCAGTAGTAATTCAAATATATAATGTAGAGTTTAGCCATGCGATTTCTTTTTTCTTACACAAACTGAATTAAAGGTGTCCACACAAAATGGCCGTTAATGGATTTTATGTGAATCTTCATACTTTGTCCTCTGACGATGGATGATTGGTTTGTGTAATGAGATTTTTGACACTGTCAAAATAATACATTTAGCATTAACTTACAATTATCAGTGAAAAATTTGAAATATGAAATTATCCAAAAACGTGCTACTGCCCCTTTAAGCAACAGGTGTCATCAGATACCCAGAGTTTGTGATGACGTCATGAGTTATAATGATGATGTCAGAAAATACTGCATAGATCCAATACGTTAAGTGGATACAGTGCAAAGATTGCATACATAGTGTTGTGCAATACATGAAATTAAATTTAAGTGAAGTGTATATTAAATTACATTTTGGAGTTAAGCTTTGGCCTTAATATTTTGATATTTAAGTTCAAATATAGCTTGTTGGTGAAGATACATATCTTTCAGATATTCTACTCCAGTTTTTTGTCATTTTGTCAATTAAATAAGGAACTTTTTTAATGCATTTTTTTAATCCTCTTGTCCTGTTTTTACATGTCTGACAATGAAAGACAACTTTTAAATTTTCAAAAGAAGAAAAAGTCTTTTTTCCTGAACCGAAATGAATAGGTGTGATTTGAAATTATAAATTTTGTTCTGATTATAAGACTTTTTTTATCTCAACTATTTTTTCTCTCTATTAAACAAGTCCAGTTTTCAAAACAAGATCAATTTCTTGGCAAGTTGTTTAGAACTGCTTTGGTTATTTTTCAACGGTGAGCATATTCTTGGAAATGCATCAAATACATTTCGTCTTGTACCAAAATTGTTCTGTCTCTATAACATAGATGTCAAAACCAGTAGAACTTGGCCCACCATTCTGTGGAACAATAAACAGGATACCAGACTATTTACCGGTAGCAGATTGCTTTTTCAGGAACTCAAGTTCTACAAACACATCCGTCAGACAAAACACATCCGTCAGATAAACTACTCCAGTGTTCTATTGATCAGAAACAGAAAAAGTCCATTGTAACGCTAAATCTACTACGTAATTCATTGACATCAATGGTTTCATCCTGTCTCAGGGAAAGAACGTTACGCTAACTCCACTAATCTGTACCCTGGGCTCAGAAGCTAGATTTGCTCGTGCGGACGACTTGGGATATAGCCAATCAAATCATTTTATCGTTGAAATTTTATCGAGAAGGTGGCGAGAAAATGATTAGTTGGCTATATCCCAAGTCGGGCCGTGCGGCGAATCTAGCCATCTTACATCTTTTTTTTTAATAATATCATAATAGAGAAAAATCCTTTCACAAAACCACAATACACTATAAGTTCAGTTAAGAAGGGGTCTCAATCATCAGCCATTGAGCTGCATTTTATCATATCTGAAAAGAAAACTTAATTTTTTTCTCTCAGATTAGTATTGAAAACATTATAAATATTAAGAATCTCAATTGGTCATCTTGGCAACTTCTGGCAACTTACATAATACTGTTGATGATGATATTGAATCAATTGTTATTGTGACGTCATATTAATTATTATCAAGGATGTCATGCACATGCATTCTATTAATATTTCGTCAATAGAAAGAAAGATGTTTACACTGCACATAACAACGGAAAACACCATCTCAGTTTCACTTCACCCTCTCACCAATTAGCATGATCAATTTTTATTTCAGTTTTTGTCAAACCTATTCCAAACCCAAAAAATAATTGTTAATAATCACCATATATATTAAATCACTATAAGTAACCATTATAACTATATTATGTAACAATTCACAAATGGTTAAAAAATCTTAGTTAACCATGGGCTGTTTTGGAACAATTTCAACATTGGTTAATACCAAAAATTATCACAGATATGTTAAAGACTGGATAAATTCAAGGATATAATTTTTCCATGCTTTGGATCATTGTCAGCTTTGGAAAATTGGCATAGCATTTTGTGTTTTTTGGCATGCTTAATTACCCGCCATTGGGACCATAGCAAACATAATTCTGGGTTCTTCCTTTTTCTTTTCCTCAATGAAAATGTCACTCAAAAACACTACTCCATCTTTCTATAATAAAATAAGGAAAAACATGTCAATAACTTTGGTCAAACTAACTTATGTAATACTTCTAGTCTGTTGAAAATCAGAATTCTAAATTAATGATGCCTTTGATTATTACCATAGCACTGACACAATGACTCAATTTAGATTTCTGAATTTTCTATGCTTTTGATAATTGGCATAGCATTTTGTGTTGAAGAAAGTCAGTTATTTACTGGCCATCCACATCATTTGGGTAGTTGGTGCCATTGTAAACGTAAAGCCGAGTTCTTCATTCTCCACAATCAAAATGCCACTCAAATACACAATTCCGTCATTCTATAACAAAATTGTAATATGTTGGAAAATCCAAGTTGGAAATGAGAGTTCTAAGTGCCCAAAGATCTAACTACAGCCGGGTAACTGTGTTACTCATCCGGGCTGGTAACTTTGATGATGTTCTTCAATTTTACCATTCAAATTCATTATACCATATATATATTTTGGGTTGTCAAGTTTTCACGCTAATTTCATATACTGCTATTAAATGTTAGTGTTTTGTCCAAAAAAACTTTAACCTTTGTCTTATTTGATTTGATGCAATATAAGTTTTACCATTCAGACGCGGGTCATAGGGATATTTCAATCGAAGGCAAGATGCATAACACCAAGTGAGAGGCTGATATATCCTTAATCCCCCGCGTCTGAATGGAATAACAAATTTATCTTACCGAAAGTTTAAACAAAACACATATAACGATAATATGAAAATAAAAAGAGTAAGAAAAACTGTGTTTGTTCAAAGCTACATATCAGTTGATCAAAAATAATCTTGATGTGTTCGAGGTAACATACACTGTACATTTCAAGACACTCAATCTGCATCCCTTTTTCATGCTTTTAATGGCCGGGTTTAAATAACGTATCACCCCGCTCAAGAGGGTGATATCAGTATTAATCCAGGGTCACTTGGACTAATCAGAGATTGACATTCTTACATCAGGTAGGATAATAAGACTTGACCCATACACAGCTAGTGTGCAGATTCCTTTCCAAGATGTATATTTTAGGTAAGAATTCTCTGCAAAGCAAATTCTAATAGACGAATTGGCAAGAAATCATTGGGGTACCATTTCTGTAAAGGGAGAACTATTTCTGTGCTAAGAATTCAGACGGTAGCATTAAGCAGTAAGCATCAGTGAGATAGGCTGAAAAAGAAAAGCAATTTATATACTAGTTCAAAGGAATTAAATTTCCTAAATGCTGGAGTGGGTTTTATACGTTTAATAAAAACAATATGAGTATGAATTTATTAAACAAAAAGAAGGATGGTAAAAGTTTGTTGTTTCATGCAAATCAGAAATTGCTGAAAGATAATATTTAAGAAATAATGTTAATCATAAAGTATGTTTTGTGAAGGGAAAGGTGAGTTGTTAAGGTGGTCTTTAGCCTAACCTAAAACATTTCAAAAGCAAATTCTCATGCAAGTTGGCTTAAAATATTCTTCAAGAAACATAAAGAGGTTTCCTATTTCAATTTTTTTAGATAATTTGCAATTTTAAGATTTATTACTCATGAAACCAAAGAATTGACATTTAATTAGGTTCTCAACTCCCGGAACATTTTAGATTTTTTATTCTTACTCATGAAACAAATTAATTTAAATGAAAAGCTCTCTATCCTGGCACACCATTTTCAATTTTTAAAAGTTTTTGTTGATGAATATAATTACCCTCATCAGGAGCCATGTTTTGCACATTTTTAAACCATATTTGTTGTTCTTTATGTTCTTCAAGGAACACCCCACTAAGATAAACAACACCACTTTTCTGGTAAAACACAAAGATAAACAGGTGTTTTAGTCAGGAGATGATATAATAGCTTCACAAATTCTTATATTTTTCTTTAAAAAAATCTAATTTTAATTTATCAATTTAGAAAGACTTGAACAATATTTTTTAACCTTGCAGGTTTGGTTATTCTTGAAAAAATAATAATAAATAATGATTTATGTAATTTAAAATGACGGATGAAATTTCATCATTTCCATCCAAAAATGCTTCTTTCTAAATGATGAGATCCTGAAAGAAAGTATGATAAAAGACGTCCATATAAAAAAAGATATAGACACAAAAACTGAAAAGGAAATAATTCAAAGCTGCTGAACACAGACCTGATTCAAATACAGATGAGTATGAAATTATTGGGATGCAAAACAAATGTAAAGTAAAACTAATCCTTCAAATAACTCCATTTTCTCCTATCATAATAAACTGGAAAAAGACACAAACAGTTGCATCATTAAGAGTTAATACCAAACCATTTAAGCCCACTTTTCTTTCTCCATGCATCTATAACTAGTTGTAGATAAATAGTATCATGCCCCTTTACCACTGTAATGCATATCATTAATGTCCAAAAAATATAACTATTGCAGGAATTCTTAAACATAAACACCACGTATATACACCAACCCCGATCCTGAATTCAAGAAACAAAATTACAAATAAATCATTTTTGATAAATTACTAACAAATCCATAGATATGAACTAGGATAATCCAATGAAATTTCAAAATGTCAAGTATTTATTCAATCCCTCAAATTATTGTTGTCATGGTGACAGTTTTTCTGATAATTTTTCAAATTCTTCCTCATTTTCAAATTTTTCAAAGTAGATTGACACTTTTGATGTATACTGTTATTGTCTTATCTTGATATTTATCTTGATTTACCCATCATATCAACATTTACAGGGATGGCGTTAAAGGCAACAACAGGGAATTCCGGTTCTTTTTCTGCTTCTTCCACTTCAATCCCGCTCAAATATATCAGCCCCCTATTCTAGAAACATAAGTCATTCTTTATTGACATGATTTAGGAGATAAACCTAGTGTGTTTTAAAATCAGAGACATGTTATACTGGATTGATAGCGAGTAAATTTTAAATTGAAACCGAACGCGCAGCGTGAGGTTTCAATTTAAAATTTACTCGCTATCAATCCAGTATAACATGTCTCTGATTTTAAAACACACTAGGTTTATCTCCATTCTACCATGGCGATTTTAATCGTGAACTCTTTGTATAAGTTGTATAAGCGAATTGCACTTTGTAAAATGTCCGCACTTCCGGCAACAAAAAAGAACTCGTCTGTGCCGGGGGTTTTGCTCCCTGGTATTTAAAATAAAATTTAGCCGTGAGCAAAGGTAAAGCTATCATTGGGTGTCCATCAAATGGATTTCTCACTTTGTTCAACGCAGCTATTACTATCGTACCGTTTAAAACATGTGCTTCCATTATTTGTTGCCAGAATAGACTGAGATATCCCTATCAATCAAATAGATGATTCTAACAGAAACCCACTCTGACGTAAATGACGTCACTGTATTGTTGCTGTAATCGAATGAAGCCCGCTTCGTGTGGCGCTGATTGACCACTGAAACTTCTTATTTGGAATGAAATACTCTATCTACTTCAAATTATTAGGTCATCCCCCGTAAACACACGGAAATAAAACATGTTAAAATAACTTTTTAAAAGTTTTTATCTCAGTAAACAGCAGAATACCAGCTCTGAAATTGCCAGTCGGCTGTATCAATGCGCGGTGAAGCGGCCTCAAAACCAGAGGACGTTCAATCCAAAATTGATCACGCTTGATTTTCCAGGAGAACCAATCAGAATCTAGTATTCATCACATTCATGGTAGAATTGTTCTTGCTTAATATAATTCATTCTTTTTGTATATATAATTCATGTTTTCTTGATTTAATTAATTCTTGCTTGATAAAAAGTAATTCTTGCTGGATATAATTAATTCTTGCCTGATATAAGGAACTCTTGCTTAAAATAATTCATTCTTGCCTGATAGAATGCATTCTTGCTTGATCCAAACATTCTTGCTTGATACAGTAATTCTTGCCTGATATAATTCATTCATGCTTGATAGAATGCATTCTTTCTTGATACATGGAATTATTTATTGATATAAATCATTCTTAATAAAGTTTTTTTTTTGTTGATACAAGTAATAATTGATTGATATAATTCATTCTTGCTTGATACAGGTGACAACTAACTATATATATTATACTATTTTATAATCCAATATGTTACATTTTTCTCTCTTGTTCTTTGCCAACTAATTATGGTTTTGCTTGATGAATGTTGCTGTTGTTTATCATGAAGCTGATCTTGATATGAATCAAATATGAAAATTAACTCTTGAGTTACATGAATAAACTTTCCCATTCAAAACTTTCATCACTATACATGCTAGAATTCAGACTAAAACTGTATTTGGAACTGGTTTCTTTGGGGTAAAAGGGTAAAAGACTATGTAAATCAAGCTACAAACAAATCACTTTTAATTATTCAATAAATTCATACTTTGAAAAGAAAGTTCAGACAAATAAAAACTGTATTTGGTACTGGTTTCTTTGGGGTAAAAGGGTTAAAGACGATGTAAATCAAGCTACAAACAGATAACTTTTAATAATTCAATAAATTTATACTTAAATTTTGTAAAGAAAAATTTGACAACGAAATAAAACTCATGTAAAATCAGCGTAAATATTTGAAACGCATGCAATTTTTTTTGTAGAAATACATTTTCCAAAAGAGTGAGTGAGGCTATTACTACAGATATTTAATTAAAGAGTTGATTCAAATGTATAAAGTTTATAATTCTAGAAAACCGCATCCAAAGCCCTACTGTCTATGCTCCTAGACTATAACCCTCCTATGAAGAAGTTGATTACCGAAGAATCTGTTTCTTGGCATAATCTCAAATTTCCTCTCTTCCGTTTCAATGAGTGTAACACCGCAAAGATATATCATCCCACTCTTCTACAAGATGTAGAGACTCGTCAACAAAATTATATCATTTCCTTTACACAGTTTCATTATTTTCAATTAAATTATAATATCTGGAAATTTTGAATTATTTTTTCACACGAAAATGTATTTTTGTTAAAAAATTATTTTGGGGAAAAAGTTGAAATTTTTTAACTTCTAAATATTTTGAAATGTGATCTTTATAGAATAATGAATAGTGTCATTTTTCCAAAATGTCTGACTTCTAGAACGGTAATGACAAAGATTCATGAAACCATACAAATTTCCTAATGTAAAATGTGTTTCAATCATACGTTCTTCACTAAATAACTGCATTTTTTAAATCTTTGATAAATCAATTAAGAGATAAAAACATCCCTAACTGAACAATATTCAAAACATTAAAAACCTCTGTAAACTTCTTTTTCAAGGTTCTTTATAAGTTCAAAACAAATAAATTATAAAAGTATGTTACCCTGCAAGAAATAAATAGGAAGTAAAAATACATTAAAGGGGCAGTAGCACGTTTTTTGATAATTTTATATTTCAAATGTTTTACTGATAATTGTACGGAAATGCTAAATGTATCATTTTCATAGTGTCAGAAATCAAACCAATTTTCCACAGTCAAACGAGAAAGTATGAAGATTCACATAAAATCCATTAACGGCCATTTTGTGTGGACACCTTTAATTCAGTTTGTGTAAGAAAAAAGAAATCGCATGGCTAAACTCTCATATTTGAATTACTACTGCTCCATTTAGGTTAATGCATTGTCTTTCAATTGGAACCATTAATTTTCATTTTCCTGACATCACCTTATATTCCCCCTAAAAACGTGCTACTGCCCCTTTAAAACTAATCCAACCCAACCACACAGCAGAATGTAATTTAATACTCAAATTGAAAAACTAACAAAAAAAACATATTTATAAATAACATATCAGATATTCTCCTGCACAACCTAAGCTGTTCCTCATATGTCTTAAATGCAGATGCATTTAAAAAAAACACAATGCAAAAAAAAAAAGAATATATTAGTATTAAAAAGTAAACATGAAACATTATAAATATAACTGTATATATTTCAAGAAGAAATTTCTGATCACGGATGAACAAAAAGAATCAGCATTTCAGATAATCAAAAAACAAGCAAAAGAGAGAGCATGATAAACATCAAGGCTTTGATCACAATAAATATCTATTAAGACATACATAACATCTTTCTATATACTTCTCTCAATGTCATTATAAGTAAAAGTATTATTAAGCAAAAGTATAAAGTATTACCAGGACAGTAGGATCTATGCAAAAATTTCATCTATATATATATGATGTATATCCATAAAGATACTTGTCATTCTTTAACTATCTATATATATAAACATATCACAGAGGCGTCAGGGAAAACTGATCTCTTCCCAATCATGCTTTACAAAATTTCTAGACAGATCCCAGTTTCCATCAAATTACAGATCATTTGACTATTTTCCATACAGATAGGTAAATGAATAGTTTTATCTAGGGTCTGAGCTTTGGATCAATGAAATATAGAGTTACGATAATGAATAAAGTCGCTGACCTTGAGCAGTTCCCCAGCGCTGGTTGGTTCGTCGTTGTTATTTCCCCCTGGCCGGGGCATGATGACATCGCCCATCATCTTCCCATGAGGCTCGGGACCATCATTATATGTCGGGGTCGTTCCGGCGTCAAATCCCATAAGGCGCATGAAAACCTACACATAAGGATTGTGAAATGTAGGCATTGACCGAAATAACCACTAGCCCGGTAGCCCGATGCTAGTTAAAAGTTGCCTGGGCTAGTAGAAAAAAAGTAACAATAGCCCAGCTGGCTAGTGTTAATTGTCAAGACATCTTGAGCCAATAGTGTTTGCTTTCGTTTCAATGAATGTCAGACAACATTTGTAAGTTTTTATCTTTTTTTTATCTTGACTTAATTGGGCTAGTAATTTTTCTTTCGGGCTAGTAAACATACAAGCCCTGTTTGCTAGTGATCTTGAAATATTATTTCAAACACTGAATGTAGGTGTGATTTATCCCGGAAAACAATGTGATGGATCAAGAAGATGGGGAGGAAGGGAGGAAGGGAGGAAGGGAGGAAGGGAGAGTGACCGTTGGATGGATGGAGGTCATCATCATCATCGTCATCATCATCATCATCGATCATCATCATCATCATCATCGTCATCGTCATCGTCATCGTCAATGAAATCATTGTCAATATCATCGTCAATATCATCCCCATCATTTTCATCACCGTTATAATCATCATCAATGTCATCATCGTCAATGTCATCATCATTAACATCATCCTCATCATCTTATCATCCTCATCATCATCACAATCACCATCATTATTATCATTATCATTATTGTGGAAACAATGAATGTCTTACATCAGGTATGGTCAAGTCGTTCCCAGTCATCATAAGGAGAACGCTCTCATCCACGGCCAGGATGTAGTATTTGCCGGCGCCTCCGTTCACGTACTTCATTGTCACGTCAACTTCCCCACCTGGTCGCACTTCAGCCTTCGAGAAACTCATTTCCAACTGAAATAAATTTTGAGATTATTGGTGAAACTTACTAACTATTGAGGAATATCAACATCAAACATTGCTGGAGTTTTCGGCAGTTATAGCCCAATTGCCTTGCGTTGTGTCAATAGATTTTGCTCAGCTTTATCCTCATGAGTTGATCTGCCATAACCTCTCATTACTACCAAAAGTTGTTCACGTCAGATGATGACAAAAATACTTATGTAACATAGGGTCAGTCCTCTTTCAACATAAAAAAGCATAAAAAACGCTCTGATTAAATATTGATGGTTTCAGGATGAAACGGAACAATATTCAGATAAAAAAATAAATTTCACACCTCATTATCACCGAAGACACCGGACACCTTGATATCGACCGAGTCTGCAATAACTTCCTTCTCCTTGCCGCTAGTCATGATGCCGTATACAAACACCTTGGCCCCGGGGGACATGTCTCTAGATGCTGTGATTGCGATGGTCTTTGATGTTGTTCCTCCCATAAGAATCTGTCCTCGGTCTACGATCCTTCCTCGTGCCAACACCTGATGTTAAGAAAGATAAATCAGGGTTTGCATAGATGGGGCAAGAAATATCATGGGGCACTGTCCCCCCCTCAAATTTATACAAGCTGTAATTGTTTTAAAAACAGAAAACTGGTATTATAACACATATTTGAGCTGAAGCTCAAGGAAACTTTTTTGGGTAAACAGCACATCATAAAGGCAATTTTCGAAAAAATAGCTTCAAACGTGATGTAGTTATGTTCTTGAGATCCACTAAAAACCAAGGTTGTGATTGTGATATCCTTAACATCAACATCTATCCATATAAAGCATCCTCCAGTATCTGTGACGTAATATGTCATGACGTCATCATATATCGTGTGCTGTACAAAATGCCGTAATAAATAGTGCGATCTTTATCAGTTATCGAACAAAAATAGCTTCAAATGTGATGTAGTTGTTTTTGCGATCCTCTTATGATAAAACCAAAGTTGTGATTGTGATATTCTTCATGTCAACATCTATCCATATAAAGCATCCTCCAGTACCAGTGACGTAATATGTCATGACGTCATCATATATCGTGTGCTTGTACAAAATGCTGTAATAAATATGGCGGGTTTACGTCGATCTTTGTCAGTTTTCAATCAAGTGTCATCTGACCTTCATAACGTGAATACATGACAGTGATTGAACTCATGGAAACTAAGTTCTGAGAAAGATTTGGCTTACCATGTAGGCGACTTGTGTCAACACTGCAGTGCTTACTACTTCAACACTGAAGTCCTGGCCAGCTTGGATAGCCTGAAATTAACACAAATTAGAAGAAATTGGTATGTAGTTGTCATTGTCATGAAATTGACATTAAACTAACACAAAAGAAAGTCATCCGTTTATAAAGATTTCAAGGAAAATATTCATTTCAAAATAGCCAAGCAGCTTTTCCAACAGTACTTACATACATATATACATATAATATCTCAACAGATACTACTGCATAATTTTCTGTGTTTGTTTAATAAAATACACAACTTTGACCAAAAGCTCATGCATAAAAGTATTTTAAGGGCAATAGACGTTCTTGGATTATTTAGAAGTGTACAACTTTAAGACATTTCAAAATAAACTATTCTTTAAACAGAGCCACCATATATGTTATGAAATTCAAAACTTGTCTACGATAGGCTTAAGGAGGTATCAAGCTGAATACCGATCCACTAATGTATACTAGTTGTTGTTAAACATTAGAAAAGGGAAGGAGCGTGTGGCTATCAAACATATAGAAAAAATAATAAATAATAATAATATTCAATGTGTATGAAGTTCTCAGAGACACAACACAGGATGAGACCAAACTCACAAACTTTTGGTGTCACCACCGGGATTCAAACCCGGTCACTGGCGCTCGAGGCGAGCATGCCACCACAACACCACTGTGCCCCACAGTTGGAGGACAGCGTTAAGGATTTAATTGTAACATTCAACCACCCGGGACAGCATAAAGGATTTAATTGTAACATTCAACCACCCGGGACAGCGTAAATGATTTAATTGTAACATTCAACCACCCGGGACAGCATAAAGGATTTAATTGTAACATTCAACCACCCGGGACAGCGTAAATGATTTAATTGTAACATTCAACCACCCGGGACAGCGTAAAGGATTTAATTGTTACATTCAACCACCCGGGACAGCGTAAAGGATTTAATTGTAACATTCAACCACCCGGAGAAGGGTAAAGGATTTAATTGTAACATTCAACCACCCGGTCGGCTATCTGTAAATAGTATGGTTTTTTTCTATTAAACTTAAATGATTTTTAAAACCTTCTGTAGCTATTGTTTCTAACTTTTGATGAGAATATGAAGCTACATCTATTTATATATCTAACCACTCACCCCATCAGTTGTAAGTTCCACGGTGACCGTTTCGTTGAGCTTGGCCCGATATTTCTTCACATACCAGGATGAGTAGTACTTTCTATTGTTCATATTTGCCTGAAAAAAGTTTTTTAAATAGTCATAATTTTAAAAATAGAGCCATTGGCTCTGTAGCTCATCAGGCATCATATCAAGTTTGCTTTATACAGGCCAGATGAGCTAAAAATGAAACTGATGTTATCTATTGCAAGAAAACATATAAAAATATTACAAGACAAATGTAACGATTTCGGAATAAATTTCCTTACCTAAATGATTTATTATTATTCAACACTTTCTAGATCACCAATATTAGACAGTGAAAGAAGTCCACACTAAAATATCCAAGGAGAATGAATTTTCCATAGACTGTCATCTAATGGAGAAAAATAGGTTTTTAAGATTGCGACCCCTGTGACCCTATTTGGGGCCATGGGGTCACAAAACCTACAGTTTAGAATCCCAATTGGCCAAGGAGTCTGCACATATAATTTCAGCTCTCTAGACCTTTTGGAACTTAAGAAGAAGATGAAAATATGTTTTTAAGGTTCTGACCCCTGCGACTCTATTTGGGGTCACAAGGTCAACAAAGTTACAAATTAGAATCTCCATTGGCCAAGCAGTCTGCACATATCTTATTAACTCTCTAGATCTTTTGGAACTTGAGAAGAAGATGAAAATAGGTTTTAAAGGTTGTGACGCCTGCGACCCTATTTGGGGTCACAGGGTCACCAAGGTTACAAATTAGAATCCCCATTGTCCAAGGAGTCTGCACATATCATTTTTAACTCTCTAGTCCTTTTGGAACTGGAGAAGAAGTCGAGAATTGGTTTTTAAGGTTGTGACCACTGTGACCCTATTTGGGGTCATGGGGTCACGAAATCTACAATTAACAATCCCCATTGGCCAAGGAGTCTGCACATATCATTTTCAACTCTCTAGTCCTTTTAGAACTTGATAAGAAGATGAAAAAAGGTTTTTAATGTTGTGACCCCTGTGACCCTATTTGGGGTCACAGGGTCACCAAAGTTACAAATTAGAATCCCCATTGTCCAAGGAGTCTACACATATCATTTTTAACTCTCTACTCCTTTTGGAACTGGAGAAGAAGATGAAAATAGGTTTTTAAAGTTGTGACCCCTGTGACCCTATTTGGGGTCACAGGGTCACCAAAGTTACAAATTAGAATCTCCATATGCTAAGGTACTTGTACACAAAATTTCAGCTCTCTAATATGTATGGTTCATGAGGAGAAGTCGAAAGTGTCAAAAGTTTACGGACGGACGGACGGACGGACAACGGACGGAGCTAAAAATACAGTCGAACAGAGATATTGGGAACTCGGATATTGAACAATCGGATATAGTGAACAAAAGTAAAAAGCCCAATATAATATCATTAAAATGATATGCGTTTAGCCTTATCTCCTGTGGAACACGGTTTTGCATGATAAATTGTAATATTACACTAGTCTAATATTGCCATATAAATATTACACTGCGGTATCTAACACAGCGAGTAATAAAGGCAATTTACGGATATAGTGAAATGAATTTCATGCCCCAAGGTCCAATTAACATTACTTATAGCAAACTTACTCAGTCAGCTTAGTTAATCAGCTGTAACATCAACTTACGGTAGTTAGAAAATTGATAGTTACATACAGATAAATAGATAAAAAGATATTAATGAGGTATAAATTGATAGAAATGCATGTCATGAGAATGAAAAATGCAATACCATTAAAGGGAAATATATGGTAAATGAGGATGTCTCTTTCGGTTCTAAACTAGCCTTAATATATTAAAGCATCAAATAATGTTTTTATGAGAATGATCAGTCTGTTGACTGCTCAACTTACAGAGACAGAAATGTCACTGTTGTATTGCTTTGGGTTATGGGAGGCGGGCACATCAAATGTGGCCATGGCTAGACCGTCATTATCCCAATCAATGCTTTGTTTCACGTCGTTGTTGTTGATGTACGCGCTGAGCATGACAGGCTCCTGGGTTCCTGCTGGGGCACTTCCTGTTGTGATGTCCGTCAGTTTCAGCTGGAACACCAAGTCATCAATATCATCTATTTGGTGAGTCATAACCAGTGACATATTTTCAATACATGTATGTGCACATGTGCACATAACACTTCTACCTAGCATCAATTGTTTCAAAGCGAGTTTTCGTAAACCTTCGTCTATGACGTCATAAATCAATTGTTGGTGATGTCACAGAAGCTGGCTGTTGCAAGGGATATTTCTATGTAATTAAAATGGAATATTGAATATAAGTAATATTAAAAATTAAAATCAACCTGAAAAAAATCTTCTATTCAATTGCACAATCAAGGGCTATAACTCTATCAAATTAATATTTCAGAAATGGCTTGAAAACTGGATAAAGAGTATCATAGGTCATATCCAAAACCAAATTTTCATTCTCATAGATGCAATAGTGTCTGAGAAAAATTTTCACATCAGAACATCAGACCTGTTAATGGCTCTAACTCATTTCCATCGAAAACCATATAACTCATTCCCATCGAACATAACATAACTCATTCCCATCGAAAACCATATAACTCATTCCCATCGAACATAACATAACTCATTCCCATCGAAAACCATATAACTCATTCCCATCGAACGTAACATAACTCATTCCCATCGAAAACCATATAACTCATTCCCATCGAACATAACATAACTCATTCCCATCGAAAACCATAAAACTCATTCCCATCGAACATAACATAACTCATTCCAATTGAACACCATATAACTCATTCCCATCGAAAACCATATAACTCATTCCCATCGAACATAACGACGGAGGGACGGACAGAGGGATAGAAGGACGGACGGAATGACTGTTATATATATATACCCCAGCTTAATTTGTAGTTTGGCATAATTGATAAATTGAACTTCTTATTAATAATAATAAATAAAGGATTTATTGAACTTGTGGATAATAACTGAACTTACAATTAATAATAATTTATAAGGTAAATTATAACTGAACGTACAATTAATAATAATTAATGATGTAAAACATAACTGAACTTACAAATAATGATAATTAACGATATGAATAATATCTGAACTGCATAATATTTAATGATGTAAATAATAACTTAACTTACAATAAATAAAAATTAATGATGTAACTAATAACTGAACGTACAATGAATAACAATTTATGATGAAGTTAACAACTGAACTTACAATTAATACTAATAACGATGTATAGATAACTGAACTCACAAAGACAGTAAATGGAAGGCCTGGCCGGTAGAGAGTGGCTGAGGTCGTGAGAAACTCCATCTTGATACGTTCATCGTACCACTTGATGGTGATTTCATCCGACGACTGTGTTATATCTGTCGAATCCTCGGTAACGTTCACTGTCAGTCTGATGCCGTTGTAATCTTTGTAGCTTTCGAGCATAGAGATGGAGAATGTTTCAGTATGGCTGCCGCTCTCATCGGGATTCAACTGAAAGACAAATGAATTTTTGCAAAAAACATCTTTTTGAAGTTTGATGGAAACTGTCTTTAATTAAGCGGCATCATAAGGGTTAATACCTTTTGTCTGAATATCCAAAATATAATCATAATTACCTGAATAGGTTTTGGATTTCTCCTCCCGTTTCCGATTATGAACGTGGCCTTGCCTTGGATGGCCTTGCCATAGGTAGTCCTTTTGTAAGATGAAGAAGTTGATAATTAAACTGTTATAGACAAATTTGTTTAAGTTAGAGTATGATGATAAATCAAGTTGATACCAAGTATACCAAACAGTGTTCTTATATGAAATTAATGTAAAGAGGATATCTGTTTTTTCTTAACTATAATATCATGTTTATCTCGATGAGTGAGAGGAAATGGTCATATTTTCACAAGTGGTGCAGCCTGGGTATAAATATATAATTTTTATCTCATTATTCTTATTCAACAATCAAATTTGCATAAAAGAGGGTGAACTGACAAAATATCAAATTCTGACAAATTCACTGCTTTAAATTGCTGCAGATTATCAAATAAATACTCCATTATTTACCTTGTCACCACGGTAACCTTTAGTTCTGTGTCGGTTCCGCTTACTAGGAATTTCTTGTCAGTTGTTACCTTCACATCAAATTTGGGTAGAACTGGAAATAGAACCAGGCATCATTGCATTTTGTCAGTTTGTTTATCTTCCTCCTGCCTTTAAACATTTCCTCCCAAAAAAACATGTAATACAGTAATTACTTTTGTTTTGCCTTATGATTGAAGAGACAAAACGGTGTACTCACCATATTCATCAACAGTGAATTTCTTGACAGTTGTGGCAACCTGTAATCATAAAGATACAATACAATTTAATAATTATGGTAATGATAAATCGGGTATATAGTGCACATATTCACACCGCTTGCAAGCTCAAGCTCCCTGAATTATTACCCTAGTCTAACCAAAACTGCTGATTACCGTAAGCGATCACCGTAAGCGTTGATCGGTCATCTCAAATACAACATTTACCAAGTACCCAATTGATAATGCTGAGTGAACAGAGGCACATTTGAATAAACTCTCTTGCCTAAGGTGACAACACAAGCTATTCATCTCATGTCTCAGTGTGGGGCAGGGAATCACCCTTCAAACTCTCAGTTCATTCAGCAATGAATCCGGTAACCCAACCATCCGGCGAGCCACGCCAGATGTTGCTGAACTACACTGATAGCGGTGAACTGAGCTTTGCTCAGGACAACAAACCACCACCACCACATGATAGAATACAATACTTCAGAGATATTTTGTAGAAGAATTTCTTGTGAAATTTTGTGGTACCTTCGCAATATAAGTTATAACATTGCATAGCGGGTTACATAGATATTTATTATTCCCGCGAAAGGTTTTATGCAACGAGCGGAACGCGAGTTGCATAAAAACTTTCAAGGGAATAATAAATACCTATGTAACCCGCTATGCAATGTTATAACGAATTTATCTTACCGAATATTGAAACACAACGCATATTTAAAAAGGTTAAAACTGATGAGGCACATGACAAAGGTCAGGGTCACAAACCAGAAGTGTTGTTTTGAAAACTACATTATCAATTGTGTCAGTGCCTCGCTTTAATAGTCAGATGAATTTCTTTTTGTGAACACAGTTCTTGAAGCATAATTTCGATGTTAAACAACTTCCCTTGCAAGACACACAATGAAACAGTGAGTGAATACTGATATTTCGAATAAATGTGAACCGATTCTCATATGTAATGATCAAGAAAGCCGCAACACAATATTGAAATTTTTTTCGACGAGAAACATTTTAAACACCAAATCTTAGATTAATAAGGTAATTATGGCAATAGACATATATGTTTATTTTCATTTATATAGCTTGCAATTACTTTGACTTTAGTTTGTATAAAGCTATATATTATTTGAGCAAAGGTTACATCAATGTATTCCACGAAACATACTTTTCAAGGAGCTCAATCTGCACGCTTTATTTATGGCAAGGTATAAATAAGTTCAATTTGCACGCTTTTTTCGTGATTGGTCCATGGCGGGGTATAAATAATTTATCCTCCCGCTCAAGAGGGTGATATCAGTAGTTATCCAGGGTCACGTGAACCAATCAGAGATCGAGATTCTTACATGAGGTAGGATAAAAGGTTTTATCAGTTTCTTTAAACTCATGTAAAACTTCTTAAGAACCTATTTAAGAATAGACAGAAAATGTAGCTTTTCTAGCAAGCGATTGCTTCAGTGAGGTCAAGGACAATTGGTTCGAGGAATATGGTTACTTGCTTCAACAGGTTGTTGCTAGGCACTGGAGAGCAGCTGCATGTACACAACATGCACGGAGATCTAACTAGTCAATCACCCTTCAGTAGGGTGTTGCATAGAGGATATTATAAAGTGTCCACCACATACTTTGTTTAAAACACAAATGCAAAATATCAGTATTTCCTCAAGAGAGAGCCAGTGATATACTGATATTTAGGCACAAGTGTCGTAGTTATAGTGTGTCATGGGCGTGAATATGATATTCTGTTCATTACTGTAGTTGCTAAATGTTTAAAAAAACACTCAAAATCTACTTCTCAGCATAGGCGGACTAGCCCCTGCCGGTCCCTAAAATAATGCAACGTCATAGGCAAACAGAGACAGTGTTAAAATAGCATTGTTAATAACATGATGTTACAATGAAAAGTGATATGTTGCCATAGGGCATATAACAAATATTTAACCCAATGGGATTGTCCTAAATATGTATTTGAAACATACTAACAACCCACTTACCTCGTTCTTGACTTCTATCCTCCACTCTCCAAGCTTAGCTTGGTTAGAGTCCAACAGAAAGGAGGATTCAATTACACCTGGGAAGAGAAAACGTAATCAAGACAAAACTTAATCATTTTCTGAAATTTTTCCGAAAGGAGATAATTCAAGAAATGAGTTTTTGACCTTGAATGTATAGCATTGGCTTTAAATAAGTTAAGTAAGTTATTCTAAATTTAAAAACAAGTGAAGAAGCGAGCAAAGCTCACATACCCCTGCTCCCCACTTTTTTCAAAGAATTTCAAATAGTAAAACTGATTAATAATGGTTAAAGTATGATAGTTGAGTACACAGTAAGTCATTGTGTAAGTCTTCTTTCAACTGAAACCCAAATACCGAATTCATTAATAGGTTTTACAATTAAAAGGGTACATCTAGAGATAATGGTTGATCTTTGTTTCAAATTTGAGGTAGTTATCATGAATATTCTACGAGATGCACTGAGGACAAAATTATTTTTGTTGAGTCACTTTGTAAGTTATGTTTTCCAAAGAAACCACAGAGAAGAAAATCCATATATATCGTTTAACTCACACAAGGCATATCCAGCAATCATGATTGACATATGTAGCAAATTTGGTGAAGCTGAGATGTATATTTCATGAAATATGTTCAGGACAAAGTAATTTATCATAGAATCACTGTTTTAGTCATGTTTCCAAAAATTAAAAAAATGTGATGGTCTTACCCTCAAAAGGCACAACTAGGGATCATGGTTGATAAGTGTATGAAGCTTGGTGAAGCTAGCATGAATAGTTTGGGAGATATGCTCCGGACAAAGAACTTGGTCATAGAGTCAGTTTTAGTCATGTTTCCATGGAAACTGGCAAAAATTAAAAGAATGTGATGGTCTAACCCTCAAAAGGCACAACTAGGGATCATGGTTAACATGTGTATGAAGTTTGATGAAGCTAGCATGCATAGTTTTGGAGATCTGCTCCGCACAAAACGACTTCCTCAAAGAGTCACTTTTTAGTCACGTTTCCATGGAAACCGCAACAATGAAAATTCAGAAAATGTTCTAACCCTCAAAAGGCACAACTAGGGATCATGGTTGACATCTGTATGAAGTTTGATGAAGCTAGCATGCATAGTTTTGGAGATATGCTCCGCACAAAACGACTTCCTCAAAGAGTCCCTTTTTAGTCACGTTTCCATGGAAACCGCAAAAATGAAAATTCAGAAATAGTTCTAACCCTCAAAAGGCACAACTAGGGATCATGGTTGACATCTGTATGAAGTTTGATGAAGCTAGCATGCATAGTTTTGGAGATATGCTCCGCACAAAACGACTTCCTCAAAGAGTCACTTTTTTCTCACGTTTCCATGGAAACCGCAAAAATGAAAATTCAGAAATAGTTCTAACCCTCAAAAGGCACAACTAGGGATCATGGTTGACATGTGTATGAAGTTTGATGAGGCTAGCATGCATAGTTTTGGAGATCTGCTCCGCACAAAGTTTTGGGACGGACGGACAGACGGACGGACGGACAGACGGACGGACGGACAGACGGACGGACGGAAAGAATGAACGCTATATACCCCCGCTTACGCTGTAAGGCGGGGGTATAATTATAATCATTAGTATTGTTCAGCAATACCTCAGTGTGATGCATGCAGTGATAGAAGAAGGGAATTTGAACAAACAATTTTGGAAATGATTGGCTATCAACGGGTGACCAACGCCCTGCATGCCCCTAACGAGGAACAGAGCATTGCGTTTCAAGTGTTTCACTTGTGTAGTCCCTCATTTGTGCCAATCGTCTCTTGAATGATGCTATTTCTTAGCCTTTTGATGCGTAACACTATTTTGTGATGTATAGGGAAATGGCCAGGATTTGTGCAAAAAATAATTTTTGACACAGTTATTTGTAATATAGAAAATATGATTGTTAAAATAATTACGTACCAGTTTCTCCCTGCGAAGCCAGTTTTTGGTCCACCTTGCTGTCATCCGGGTTCTTAAAACAAATAAGAATCATATTTACCTGGAAGTCTGGAGGGTGTTGAAAAGGTTCGATATTATCACTTGTGTATGCTTTTTGTGATATAAGATTATAAGTTTCCATTTCCCATCTGTCAAATGACGTTAGCAATATGTGAACACATCCTGATAGTACCAGTATCATTACTTGCATGTGGATGTTTTAAATCAATTCAATGGTTACAATACTTAGAAAATTTTTATAATGACAATACCTAAAAAACTTTTATATTTACAATACCTAGAAGACCTTTCAACTAACAACCTAGAAATGTGTGTAGTTTCAATACCTACAAAACTTGTACACTTACAATATCTACAAAACCATTATACAATCTTTACTTACAATACCTAGAAAATTGCATACAACTTTAACTAGAACTTTTACACTTACAATAACTACAAAACTTTTTATACTTACAATATATACAACTTATCAACTTACAATACCTTTTTTACTTAAAAAACCTGCTAAACTTCAACCCTTACAATATTCAGAAAACTTCACTTACAACACCAAGAACACTTTTACACTTACAATATCCAGAAAACAATACCTACAAAACCTTATTATACTTACAATAACCACAAAATTTTTATACTTACAATTCTTTAAAGAGACACAGAGTATGTTGATAGGATCACATGTCAAATTTTGAAATCGATGTTATTACATCGGGAACCACTAACTTTTACTGAAAATAACAGGTTAAAGGTCAATCAGTACATTAGAGCGAAAATACGGCCATTCAAAGTCGGGATTTTGATTGAAAACTGGACAATGTGGCTTGAGTGGCGCACGCAAATTTGCCGAACGTAATTTTGAAACCTTGTCATAAGCTGACAGGAAGATATATTTGATTCGATAGTGTTTATTAGGTAACGTAACTAATAGGTTGATTAATTGGATGCATAATTTCAAATATTAAACGTATTTGGGATGTTTTCTTGATTTTTCCTTAAAATCAAGCATTTTAGAGATATTATGCATAAATCGATTTATTTGCAAGTCAAGTGATGAGATATGAACTTCAATCAGCATATTAGATATTTAGTAGCTTATCAAAACCAAACAAAATTTAAAGAAAGATACTCTGTGTCACTTTAAAACTAGTATACCTACAATACCTACAATACTTGATTACTTACGTATATGAAGATGTCTGTTGGTACAGTGACTGCCATCAGTTGTTGATCAACACATATGATTCGGTATTTGACTGTAAGAAAGTAATTGAAAATTAAAAACATATTTAAAACTAATGTGGTGAAACATAAGTAGAGGCATATTATCAATATATGTGCACATATAACACTTTTATCTACCAACAACAGTTTCAATGCAAGCAATCACTTCATTACCGGGTATATACCTGTAGTAGGCAATTACAACATAACAATTTCATTGTATGGAATAAAATCAGTAATAAAACAAACTTTAAACTCAGAAGTGTATACATTTATCATGAAAATTCTATATAACCCTCTCTGTGTGGTATTTTAATTTGGTACTCGTTTCGTAAAATGCCCTTGGCTTAGATTCAATTCCTGTTTTTGGCATAGTTTTCAACGCCTAGTATCATTTCCAGGAAATATGGTCTCCAATTATGAAAATAAATATTAATCAAAATATATATTATAAATAATACAAAAATACTGCCAAGCAAGCTAACATAGTTAATTATTATTTATTTCATATATTCTGTTACTCATATTTATAGTGTGCATGTACCTCGATCGCCAGGTTTGTACATTGCTTTGTCAGTCTGGACGAAGACGAGACTGTTTTCCTGTTCTGTTTTGACTTGTGTGCTGTTAGTGAACAACTGCTTCCCATCCATATTCTTCCCGACGGTCGTCACCATGATGGTTCCTTCAGGGATAGAATTCAGCTGCAACACGCAACTCACAATGAGATGATTTATAGCACATTTTTGCCATGTTCTGATATCAAAAAAAAATTTTCTAGGTAAAAGTGTTTTTGCTATTGTTGTCATGACATGATTTCTCATTCTTGCTAATGATTGAGCTGAAATGCTGTCCATGACTGTAATTTTATTTTCTGATAATAAGACAATTATTGACTGGTAAATCAGTCCATGCCTGTTTTCATAAACAATATTGACCTTGTTACCAGTCAATAATTGTATATATAATAGATTATTATGTAAGCGTAATTTTCCGGCAATCCGATTGGTCGAGAACCGGTCATGTGACAGTTGACAGAAAGTAATATTGACTTGAACCCCCCATGACTCCAAGTCCGACCAAAAGTGATATTGACTTGAGTTAATAAAATTAGAGCCGATGACGTCAAAATGTTGTTTCATGACATCATGCTATTATTACCGGGAATTCCCATATTTAAGCCATGGGCTTAAATACTGTAAAACAATGTTCTTGTTCGGTAATATTTTAACTATATTTAAACGGCCAGTTCGACCGCGTTTTCACTGATAAGCTTAGGCTGCTAACGAAGCTGTTTTTAGACACAGCGCGTCACTTGTTTACCAGATCTATAAATAGAATGAGAAATGTCCCTTCCCATAATGCAATGTAGTGTGCAGGGAATTCTGGGTGGGACCTATGTTTTCAGTGCCCATCAAAATTCGACAATGGCCCTTCGTTTTTTTGGAATTTTCATGGTTATATGTGTAAAAGGGTCATTTCATCCTTAGAAAAATCTTTGTCGTGTGAACAACAGTAAAATCAGTTGCATTTAGGCCTCTTGCAGTGACATGTCAACTCATGATTGTAAAGCAAATTTTTAAAAATTTTATCCAGTTAAAAATCCGTAAATTTATTGTAGATTTCAGGTTATTTCATTTTGGGGCAAATAAATCCGCTTGACATTTCTTATTTGTCTACTCGAATGTGAATTTCCATCGTACTTTCGCGGTCGCCCTCGACTTCGCAGTTCACACAACCTCACTCATAGTAAAACATTTTTTTCTTAAAAAATATATCTTAATCACTTAATTCACATGATGTTCGGGAAAGTGCAATACGTACTGTGTACAATTGGGAGTGCGGCAGCGCTGACAAATATTTTGTATATTCGAAAGCCGATACGGATCAACTATTCTTCTCAGTGACATATTGATTGAGCCTAGACATTTTAGGTGTCATATGTAGATTTTCAATAAACAATCTGTCAATCTGTCTGTCTGTCAATTTTCTTATGCAAATATTATTAACAAATCTCCTACAATTTAAACATCCAAGTAACTACAACACCGACCAAACAATCAGCTGACAATAATCCTAGTGGCTGCCATGATCAAGGCTTCGAGTTCGATCGGCTTTCTTCCGCCATTTTGAATTGTTAGCATTGCGAGAAAACAAATGTACTGTATCATGCTAATTTATTGAGTAAATCAAGACAAAATAATTGATTGATAGAAGAGGGACATGTTTAGACGTGATGCATAATAAAAGTTACCAGTAAAGACAATGTTTTGTGGCAGTAAATGCCAGTAATGCATCTCGCGCTCGTAGCTCCGATGATTGGCTTCATTTCACGATGTTTTTCTTTTTTTGGGGCGATACACTTTATTCTTTGTCAAATTGTTAAATCATGAACAACTGAAATGATAACCATAGAACATATACGAAATTAAGTGTGAAATAATCATTTTAAAAATCGTATAGGCCCTATATTAGTTAACAAGAAAGTCCTCCTGAATTTCGTTTCCACAAAAAATACACCGCTCGAAGTGCTTGTCAGTGGCTTTGATTATTTTCGCTATTTATTTTGTTTTGAGGGGCGGATAAGAACAAATTACCAAACTTGACATAGTTATTAACATAAAAAAATAGAAAACAAATCGAATATATAAAATTTGACGTGTCGTGTGCAAAAGGGAATTCCCTCCCGAATATTTGTGGAACAAAAAATACCCGGTCGAACTGGCCGTTTAAGCCTAGGGCTTAAATTCGAAAGTTCTGATTATTTCCTAAAACAATAAAAAAATCTGGATTTATTCATATCTCTTTAATTAGGATTCAATGCTGTAAGTTTCCAAATTTAACGTTGTGAAATTATGTATTCATTTTCAACTACGAACAAACATGTTTAAGTACACAATCTAAAGTAATGTGCAAAGAACGAGCCTTGAACAGTGCTGGCTGATTACATAATGAAACTTTATACATTGTAAAGTCTCCTAAGATACTAGCTTGACTGCAACTGCATGGACATCGTATGGATTAAGATTGCCAATTTCTGTCTCTAATAACTGCCCTGTAACAGGTGTCCAAAATGTTCTGTACACGTGAAAACCTCGAACGGCACTGCCAAGGTTATAAACGTCTACTTTCACCATGCGTTTTGTAAGGGACATAACTCTAAACAGTTTGAATATTATATGTATACCAATATATTATATATTAAATGTAAGCCCATGGGCCTAAATACGGGAAACTTTTCCGTATTTAAACCCATGGGCTTAATTTCGCGTAGGCCTAAATACGGGAATTCCCGGTATCATGACGTCATTGACCCTTCCTTGTCAATGCCTGTTTTTATAAACTGGAGGAATACAATAACGACCTTGGACTCCGTCCTCGGTTTATATCGTTTTCTCGGGTCTATAAAAACAGCCATTGACCTCATCACCAGTCTATATTTGTATATCATAGCACATTATTGCCATGTTTTGATATTTAAATATTTTCATTTATGATAAAAGTGTTTGCAACATATATTTTCTATGGAGAGTTAAAGATTTATCATTTTATTTGTGTCGACTGTAAACACTGTGATCTAACATTAATCCTTTTTTAAGGTACAGTCTATTGTCTTTCATTAAGTGAGCCTTTATCTCTGTCAAACGATTGGTCGAGAGCATGTCACATGGCAGGAAATTTGTACTGACTTGTTCCCAAACATAAGAGACGTTTATTTGAATTGCTATGAATTATGAGACCTGATGACATTCAACCTTTGTTTCATGATGCTGTGCTATTGCTATTGACATTATTGGCATGTCCTTGCCAACAATTGAGCTGAAATGCCATCAATGATTGTAGTTTTATGTTTTCTATTTATTTTGAGACCGAAACATATAAACAATTATGGACTGGTTAATCGGTCAATACCTGTTTTTATAGACCAGAGGAAAACAATATTGACCTTGCCCCCAGGCTATAATGTATTTCGTTTTCTTGGGGTCCTTAAATCTATTTTTAAAAATGTACAAAGTGTTTCTTCAACATAGATTTTATAATAAATAATTTATAAATGTACAGCACATTTATAAATATCATTACACTTCATGAATTTTTTTAACAAATCCTAAATTGTTCGCCTCCTAAAAACAAAGCTTTAACTACAGCTTAAAGGGAGACTGATCGGAGCCGATCCTCAGGCCTGACAACACTAATCAGCCAAGGTAATGAGGGTTCGAGGAACTTTTTTAGTTGCGTAATGCGGTCACGTGACACGAACTGGGCACCGCCCGGCAGCTGTAGAGGATTTCGTAACCTCGGGTTTCGTAACCTAAGTGTGATCGCACAAATAAACAAACAAATTCTAACGAAAGCAGTATTATTTGATAAAGCCTTCAGCATAGTCAAAGATTCGTCGTAACACAGTTGGGCTACATTTTAATAAAATGATTTATTACAAAGAGGATAAACGTAGAGAATGAAACTTTTTATGTTATTGCATTTTCATATTTATTATTATTATTATTTCATATTTGCATTGCTTTTAACAAACCCTTTCAAATAGAAGAATGATTTCTATCTTGTATGATTTGTTGAAAATAGTGTACATTGTTTTGAAATCCGTGACCCCATCTGACACGGTAAACGGAAAAAAAGTCACGAATTTGCCTAGGGAAAAATCACAATATTTTATGATAGTAATGCTTATTGAAATGTTTGGTATTTCAAATAACTTCTGTTTGTTGAAATTAAGTTGACTGATGATAGGCCACATGATATGACTTATCTGATGTTGTCTTTGTTAACAATATTTATCATTTTATAATTTGGTAAATATGGAATATCACAGTTGTCCGTAATTTGTATTTTTGAAACCGTGTTATGTATATCTTTATTTTGGATATCAGGATTAAATAAATTCGATACTTTTGTTGCACCATTACTACCACATTTGTCCCCTTTCTTCATTTCATTGTCCGGATAAATTTTCTCTGAGCTTTTAGTGGTTTAAATGTTGATAGCGCTCCGGGACACAACAGTTATGTTACAGTTGATGGATGGTGATGGAAAGGAAGTTTATATAGAAATATAAGAATGCTTTCATGAGAGAGCTTTTAGTCTTGAAGGACTGTGACTTTCCCCCCGATCACCGTTTAGGCAGGATAATCAGATTATTTAGATGCGATATTATTTTTAATTCTATAATATGATAACTTCGCTCTAAGTATGAATAGGTTTGTGATTTAATAATCATATAACAAATATGAACCAAAATATGCCCCTATCATCCTATCTGTTACATTTATTCAAAAATAATTATACTTATAATATACTAGAACGGTTTTGAAATAATTTGTGAACTTTTGATCAATCCATTCATTAGCTTATGTTTTTCACGAATAAAATATGATAAAATTATATGACTAGTTTTTCCCCTAAATCTTCTTAAAAAGAACATAATATTTCTCACAGTTTAAGAAGATAAAGTATCCAATCACAGAGTGAAATACTATATTAATGTTTGCTTATTGCCTAAATATGCAATGTAGATAAACATATGTTTGTCTCATTATTCAGTGAAATCATTTATCTGAGTGATTGGTAATGGGTTTAAAAAAAGCAATTTTCTCATCTAATAATTTCTATGTCATTTTTCGTTGTTAAATAACATCGTTTTAAATTTGTATGATAAATTTAACAATAATGCAGAGGAAAATATCGATGACGCCGTCTTTGTCATTCCAATTTCTAAAATGCCTCTCAAAAAAGTTATAAATTTAACAGCTTGCAGTTACATCATACACGTTAAAAGGTGCTTTGAAGGCGACGAGGAATCTGTCATTTGAAGTTGTGTATCAAAGAGCCGGATGTTACAGATAACAGGTGTGAGGAGTCAGTTTATTGACGTCCAGTGCCACTCTAGTCATGTGTCGTAACGGGTCATATAACTTGGCGCCGTCGTGTCTGGCTAAGTGGACAAGAAATATGTACAACACAATCACCGCTAATTATTGTGTAATTCAATGTTATTTCTTTCTATGGCACAATGTCTAGTTTAATGAACCAATGAATTTGTAGAACATTTAATCTGACCAATGAACATGTTTTTTTCTTTCTCCGGCACAATGCCTAGTTTAATGAACCAATGAAGCTGTAGAAGATTAAATCTGACCAATGAAAATTTTAATGAATGAAAGCTATTCCTCAGGAAGCACTCCCAAGCTGTAAGATTATACATTATGAACATAGATTACCTACATGGATCATCTGAGCCGGTTCGTTATTAGCCCTGTTGGAGGCGCTCGCTAACTCTCAAAGTAAGCAGGTTCGTTGTTTTCTTTCACTGAACATGTTTTATGTGCTGCCGATCTAAATTAACCTGGTTCTATGTTTATTTTACCATTCTTTCATTGAAAGCATTTTTACTCTTTCTTCCAAATTTTGCTATGGTATCGGTCTTTGAGTACTAAATCCTAACTCCAAAACGTTTCGTTCAGAAATTTATCTTATCTTTATGAAAAACGAGATTTGAAATTATCCCATAAGATTTAATCTCACCTAGATCATTTGTTACACTGTGAATTTGTAAATCTTTTTAGCTTTTTTCTTTAAAAAATATTTATTACCCCTGGTAACACATAGTGCTAAATATGCCTTTACTCCCTATAGTATTCGTTGAGCAGAGGAGCGTTTAATTCCAGCGCATTGTAGTCGTATAACCAGTCGAAATTTTCCCAGCATGCAACTGCAAAACAATAACAAAGTCAAAGAGCCCGTCCCGGCTTTTACTCGATCTTTAGGTTTTTATCAGATGAGATCAGTCTCCCTTTAATGACCTCTGATTCCATTTCAGGTAGTTTTTTGATGGATTTACTATTCTACTTCAATTTTACTAAGTTAATCAAAATTGGATTACAAAAACAAAACAGCCAAACTTACCACTAAGCCAATGCTTTTATATCCTGGAAAAGAAATAATATCAGTCAATTAATCAACTTATACTTTCAAGAACAGCTTTCTAATCAAAACTTGAATTAAAGAAAACAAAATTTTAGTAATGTTACAATGGACAGTCATCATGTTAGAAACTACTAACAATCTTTTTCATAAATGTTATCAATAATATGTGAGTTACCTCCCTTTGTCCTTCTTCAGCTGTATTAGCATTAGTGTTCTTTTATGAATTTGATTATTTGTTCAGTCAAGTTAAGAAAATAACAAGATCAACCTTGCCCATTCCGTCATGTGCCGCAACCACTAGGGGAATTCAGATGTTTGTGTTCGCATGCATGCATGTGCACACAGTGAATAAGAAATTAACGAGAAACTGGTTAATTAATCTCAACATTAAAGGGGCAGTAGCACGTTTTTAGGGGGGAATATAAGGTCATTTCAAGAAAATAAAATTTATTGGTTCCAATTGAAAGACAATGTATTTAAACTTAATGGAGCAGTAATAATTCAAATATATATTACGTGAATTTTAGCCATGCGATTCCTTTTTCTTACACAAAATTAATTAATGGTGTTCACACAAAATGGCCGCCAATGGATTTTTAGTAGATCTTCATACTTCGTCCTCTGACTATGGATGATTGGCTTGTGTAATGAGCTTTTTGACACTGTCAAAATAATAGCTTAACAATAACTTACAATTATCAGTGTAAATTGTAAAATAAAAAATTATCAAAAACATGCTACTGCCCCTTTAAGAGACCTGACACAAATCTATTTCCTCGCCTGATTTCAGGTATGTATGTATATATGAACAGGTCAATATTTGACAATCATCAGGTGCAACTTACATCATCAACATTGGTATATATCTATTTGTTAAAAAATATAAACCATTGGCTCTGTAGCTCCTCATGCTTATATTCAATAATGCTGTAGAGAGTGGACAATGTGGTTTGTAGGGGTCACCAATGCTTAAATTAAGTATATAGGCGATGTTTCAGATACCAGTAATCAATTCAGAAATGGTAATTGCTCAAATATTTAACTGATAATTTAGGGTTTTGGATCCAAAGGTTCACCAAGCCCTTTTAAATGTAACTACAATCCTCAAAAGTAGGAGTCTCTACACAAGATTTCCGCTTTCTAGGCTTTTTGCTTCCGGAGAAGAAAAAAAAGAAGGTTTTAGGACGTGACACAATAGCTACAATTTTTCAACCTCACTAGTCAAAGAGTCTGTACACAAGGCTTCAGCTTTCCATAAGTTTACGGACGGTTGGACGGACGGATGGTAGGATGGACGCCAGACACCATGCCATGCCATAAGCCCATCGAGCCTTACAGGCCCGATGAGCTGAAAATCTAGAACTAATATCATCAACATTGGTATTTATCTATTAGTTAAAAAACTCTAGAATTCAACTTACCGTTGACCTGCTCTGACTTCTGGACGAGCGGAGTCTCCCCCGACAACCCGAGGGATATGTCCAGCATGATGGAGGCCTCGCTACCCACATAGCTCACCTCGCATTCAAACTGTTCACCGGGACGGATCAGATTGGGACAGACAATGAAATAGTCCCTGTAGGAGAAAATATTTTAGAACATATTCAACATATCATTAATTCATTTTGACCATTATGAGAGTCTTGCCATGACATCTATGACATGATTTATATGAGGATCAGGGCGGCGCTAACCTACACTTTAGAAATGAGGTTTGGTCAGGATGGCAAAACTATGGATCAAATGAATGATTCATAACGGTTCTCGTTGAAAGTTCCCCATTTTAATGTTACTTTTTTTGTAGCGTTTCGGGGGTTGTTGGACCCCCTTCATCAGAGGTCTGGTTATAAAATCTATACAACAAGAAATGTTGAATATATCCTCTATTATGACAAACAAAACTATTATTTTAATATGCTCAGTACATCAAAAGGAACTTCCAAAAGATAAGTGTTAAGATAAAAATAGTGAAAACAAAATTTGTAAATGTTTTGATTTCACAACAAAAACAATGTACTCATGGCCCATTGTAGGGCTGATGAATGCCTTTGTGATTTAAAAACAATTAGAGAAGTTAATATTTGTTAATTCCTAACTTACCCATTGGCCTGCACATATCCTGTTGTTGCTATGGCAACCAGGATGGCGACCACTCCTGATAACATTGTGGTGGATTAATCGAAACACAATCTGAAAAAAAACAACATAATGTTAACATAATGATTGAATATGAAATTAATTAATATAGACAGATTTGAAATAATGAAAAAAAAACAGAACAAGAGTTTTAAGGGGAAGTTTCACATTTGTTAGGCAAACAAAAGGATCTTGCAAAACAAAAATAAACGTTACCAATGGCAAGAAGATGTTGTTAATTCAAGGATGGCGATTCAAATGATATGCTAATGCCCCTTTAAAGAGAAACAATCAACACGATCTGCAGAGACTATGAGAAGTGAAGTGCAAATATGACGATGAAAATATTTGTTGTGCACAATGAACTAACTATATGGCAAAGTATTCTACTTAAGTTTTTTTTCTGGATCAATATGGTCTTTTTTAGATTTTCTTTAATGGTTAATTGTTTGCTTTATATCATATTGGTATGCGTGTATCAATGCCAAATGTACAAACAACATTTTTAGACAAACGAAATCCTAATGGCAACGGGGATAAAAAAATTCTTGCTTTGTCCATGCAAACATTAACATGCTCTGAAAATGCTTAAAGTCCTTTTGCACTTACATTTGTACACAAACAGCAACATTACTGTACTTGTTGATATATTCCTATGTTAAAATACTACAGATCCAGTACAAAGAAGGTGTTGATAAAAATATTTAAATACTTTGATTACATGTTAATGTACACTCATACAGGTAAGAAACCTTGACATGAAAACGGATTCACAAAGCTGCCTTTCACTAAATGTCCTTACTACGAAAAGAAGACTTTGTGCAAACACGTCATTTCTCATTCTATAGCACTTTGTACTTGTTACCATAATGCATTCATTGAAAGCAAATATATTCATTATATGTAAGAATAACTGTTGATAGATTTGCACATGAAGAGCCAGTACCAGCTCAACACAATGTTTGTCAAAGAACTGTATCAGAAGACAGAGCTACCAAATATTATCTCTTACTTTTCTTGCTGTCATATTGCAATGATATAGCACTCAAACATGCTATTTTACACAGTAATGAATAAGACTCTTACAATTTTAAGAGTCTAGACATACATGGCCGATATTGGAATTCTCAAATAACTGGGTCAATATAAAACAACAAGGCATAACAAGACAAACAGGGACATTACAATATAGATTCAGCTGGTATGTTATAGATTCAGCTGGTATGTTATAGATTCAGCTGGTATGTTATAGATTCAGCTGGTATATTATAGATTCAGCTGGTGTATTACAGATTCAGCTGGTATATCATTGATTCAGCTGGTATATCATAGATTCAGCTGGTAGATTATAGATTCAGCTGGTACATTACAGATTCAGCTGGTACATTACAGATTCAGCTGGTATATCATAGATTCAGCTGGTAGATTATAGATTCAGCTGGTAGATTATAGATTCAGCTGGTACATTACAGATTCAGCTGGTACATTACAGATTCAGCTGGTATATCATAGATTCAGCTGGTAGATTATAGATTCAGCTGGTACATTACAGATTCAGCTGGTATAGAGCTTGTACTGCTCAAAGTGCTTACGAACTCGAGACCCGGCATGTGTGACAGATGACCCCGCAAGGACAGTATTCGTACTTGTCACGGTTCAGTGATCGTGTTAAGTGTTTATACAAAGGTGGAATGTCTGTAGAAACGTGAGAAGACGGTTAAAGAAAAATGTTTTAACTCATTAAATGCAACTGATAATTAAGTAATCAAATATGATTTTAACCCAGAATTGCGAACAATGAAATTAAGATATTAAACAATAATTAAGAACCATGTAATTTTTTTTAGAGAAACTTTTCTTTGTTATTTGAAATTATATTTTCTCTGATACACTATCTTATGTCAAAGGATGAAAGAACTAATATTACTCATTACGTTCAGTGGAAACTGCCTAAGTAAAGACCTCTTAACCAAAAAAACTGGATAAGTAAAAGATTTTCTTTGGACACGGTAAATTCCTTCAGTAATCATCACTTATTAAGTCTGGTTAACCAAAATCGGATAAATTAAACAAAGCACTTAACTAAACATTTTCTCACAGTCCCTAGAAGTAAGTAAAATACTCATCATTAAATGTTAACGAGGGGTACTGGCACGTACTTGTAGATGACTGATTTCAATCAGTTGACCCTTCACAAACTCTAGCAACAGTTAATATCGTGATGGAGACACTTTAATGACTGCCTTTATCATGGTAGCCAACAATGTTGCAGATAAAGACATGAAGAAATGTTTTGCTAAGAAAATGTCCCTCCTGATATTTGTCATGCAATAAATCTTGTCATTACGTACAACTGATGTTTTTTTATTTTGCTGCGATTACAGTCTATATGGTTGAGAAGTGTATATGGTTAACAACTCCAGGTTTCCATGTGTTTGGATAAGTAAAATACCTGATAAGTAAAATATTTTCAAGAGTCCCTTCAGATGTTACTTATCAGGTTTCCACTGTAATACCCTTTCGATATATAATCAGGAAATTTCATAGTGATAGGACACCTATCTCATAATTTAAGTTATTGATTTCATAACAAGATTTAAGTGCAGGAATTTTCAGTATGAACATTGCTGATGAAGAGTCCTATAAAAAGCTTTGGTATATGTCTTACAAAAAGAGCATCATAGGTCTATCCAATGAGTTGAATTTACCCACAGTAAAGAAAGATCACGTTCAAATTCAGTACTTGAATAAAGAATTCAGAGTAGAAGAATAAATGAACTGATCAATTGGAAATATTTACGTTCATTGAAATACGAAAACCTTGTAAGCATTAAAGGTCAGGTCTTAACCTCACATACTATCCAAATAAAGAACTGAACAGTGATCATTTTCATATGTTGTAATTCAGTCCTAACCCAAAGCACAATCCAAATAAAGAAATGAAAAGCGAACACTTTCATATGAAAGGGTTCTACCCATAAAGTATGTTAGCCATGTTCTACTAAACATAACCAGAGACTGTTGTGCTACGTGAAATAGATCAAGACCCGTTCTACACGAACGGTCCCTAATGACAGTCACAGACAAGTATTTCTCGTCAGATATTGTGCAAGTCATTGTCCTTGAAGGAGGTCAGAGTGAAAGGTACCAGGTTCCATTGACGCAGTCGAGCGGTTCGCACGTAGCCCGACCTCGCCGCACAATGATGGGTGTATATAAGTATATATATAAACAACATTTCTTTGCACAGACCCAGAGTCACAGCACAGACAGTGGGTGACCTTGATACTGGTTGTCCAACTCGAATCTTCCGTTTTGTTATAAAATGTGGATGTGAAACAGATATTTTGATAGGATTTAATGGAACGAATCCCGTTTACTAAACAAATACATAACCGATAACTTTCCTTTTGAAAGCATGTGGATGTCGAAACCACTTTAAATATTTTGTTTACATAGACTAGACAAATGCTGTTACTTAACAAATATATTAACATGTCTTTTGAAAGCACCTGAATGTTGAAAGCACTTTGTATAACAATTTTTAACATTTATTAAATCATTTTGCTACCTTATTTCTCTCTGTAATTAAACGATATCTTGTATAATATCTGCATCATGAACCTTTGTCATTTTTACAAAATTAAACATATCAACTTTTCTTTGAAAACACCAATGTTGAAACCCGTGACTTTTTGAGTATCAAGCATAGATATGACAAATGCTGTTACTTAACGAAAACATTTACTTGTCTCTTGCAATCAAGTGGTGCTGAAACCACTTAAAAAGGAATTTGTTAGCATAGGTGATACAAATGTTCTGATCAGGGACGTAGCTCAGTGGTAGAGTGTGCACTCGTCACCGGGTAGACCGGGGTTTGATTCCCAGTCGCGTCATATCAGAAGAATATAAAAGATTGGAGTTGTTGCTGTCTTGCTTGACACGATGCACTGTGCCTGCCGGGTGCGAATTGCACAAAATGAATTTCCAATGTACTTTGTTTTGCGGACCATCAAGAGTTATTATTATTATATTATATTATTATTCTACCTCTGAAATACAGCTAAATTTGGACGTTCATATTACAACACACAAAGTCATATTTACCAACTCCCAGAGTGTATGATTACATGTTTTGGGTTCTAATGATAAAAATCTTGGAGTATTGTTTGAGGTTTGAATAGCAATTACACTACTTGGACAAATTATTTTCCATGGTATTGTGCTGTCGGATTATAAAATGTTTCAACAAAATCTTTATCTCTTACATTATTATGTGATGAATTTTCCCTCCTTGATTTACTATTTGTCTTAAATGGGCAGTTGTACATTTAGAGGGAATATAAGATGATGCCAGGAAAATGAAACTAAATGGTTCAAATTGAAAGCAAATGTATGTAAACTAAATGAATCAGTAATAAATCAAATATATAATGTTAAGCTCAGCCATGTCATTCCTTTTTCTAACACAAACTAAATAAAAGGTGTTCACACAAAAATGGCCGCCAATGGACTTAATGTGAATCGTTATAATTTGTTCTCTGACTATGGGTGATTGGTTTGTGTAATGAGTTTTTTGACACTTTCAAGATAATACATTTAGCATTTACATACAATTACAAGTGAAAAATTAAAAATATAAAATTTTCAAAAAACGTGCTACTGCTCCTTTAATGTTTGTATTTGTCTACCATCATAGCATTTTTAAATGGATAAAGAAGATTGAATATCTAATGCTCAGAATATTCCTAAGTAGGATGATTTAAGATTTGTTATTGTTATATATTTAGTAAGTCAATACCCATAGAGCAGGCTGGAGCTCCACCCAAATCAATAACATAATCAGAGGTGGGTATGGTCTATTGTACACGTGACATCATCATCTCACTCTCCTTGCAAATAGAAATTCACTCTGCTGCAAACTGTTATTAGGAAAACTGTGTAAGCCGCTGGCAAATATTCATATATGCGGTTCTTTTAATTCTTCAAATGATTCTTCCAATCAATGAAGGCTGTACAAGCAGGATATCCTTGTTTGTTTACTGACGAGGAAGACAGTTCCCCTCTGGCCAAAAGGAAAAATAATTCTGGTCTTTACATAAGAGTGACGTCATGACAAAATTTAAAATAAGAATAATCAAAA
The DNA here is from genome assembly GCA_916613615.1 of Steromphala cineraria. Lineage (NCBI taxonomy): Eukaryota > Metazoa > Mollusca > Gastropoda > Trochida > Trochidae > Steromphala > Steromphala cineraria. The sequence continues at coordinate 14,851,528 of OU744730.1, forward strand.
AGGTTGTGACAGCTTGAAATAACCAATAATGAAACATTTCCTTAAATTTCAAAATAAAATAAAAACATTATAAAAATCTATTTTGGAATATTTATTGATCATATTCCAAAAGATATGAAAATATGTCCGAGGAGAGAGAATTCAAGTCTATATTGTAAGAGGAGCTGCCGAAGACAGAAGATGATACGTTAGAAACGTTCCCTGAGTGTCAAATATCAGAAGTGCTCATGGACTTGCCAAATGTTTTCATCTTGCTGAATATTGTTTGACAATAATGTTTGACACCAATAAATGATAGTAACTTATGAGAACAATATGTTTAAAAGCAAAATGTTTGATAGAAATTTATGAGAGCGATATGTTTGATTATAATCTTTTAGAGCAATAACTATGATAACAATACGTTTCATAGCAAGAATGCCGATATGTATGCTTGATAACAATGTTTGATAGCAATTTATGAAAGCAATATGTTCAATAGCAATGTTTGATAGCAAAGACTGATAGCTTTTATGTAAGCTATGTTCAATAAGAACAAGCTCACTGAAAAAGGTGTTAGAATTTTGGTGATTTAATTTTTCATATTCACCCAATCGATCTTTTAATCAATCTTATTCAACTTATTCAAATATTCACGAGACATGTGACGATAATGAGCAAATCAACTAGAGCGGAACCGCAGATCTACAGATACTCGTACCTAGGATGAATACTATGAGAACAAGATACTTTCCTAAAGTAAGGTCGACTAAAACTAGGAGGAATGATTCAGTGATTTGAAACAATCACGGCATATTTTTTAAATCTTTTTTTCAATAACATCTCCTTTAACTTACTTTTGATTCTTTAATTTTTATATAATTTTTATGTTTTATATCTATATGTCTTATACTCTAAATATTTTAGTTACTATTGAAAAAAGAATTTGATTTAAAATCCATTTTGTTCGGAAATAGTAACTCTTCCTCAGATAAAAATATTGAATTGTTAAACTTAGTCCACAAGTTTATCAATTTAACAAGCAGATTTGCTATTGAACAACGTTAATAATATCAAACGTTATTGGCATTGATTGTTAAGTCAGATTACATCTTTGATATTTTGTCAAAATACTGAAGCTGTGTTTGTACAATTTACATGTATACATAATCATCCTATTGTAAATTCATCATCACATAATATTATATTTCTGTATCCAGAGCGGTATTGATATAAGCATTTGCTTGTTTACCAATACGGTTCCTGCTTTTTTGAGGAAATAAATATGTTTAAACCATATGACAATTAAATATGTTAGATTTGCATTGCGATATGTATTGCCATATATTGGTGCATATAAAATAAATATTGTACATGCTCTCTTGATCAAATTATAGTGATAAGAGCAGATATCAATAGCCCAAAGGAAATTATATATATAGACACTTGTATTGGGAACATATTTCTATTATTGTCACTGGCTTTACCATTTGGCTTCACATCTCTTGTGGATTATTTACCTGGAACAAGTCAGCAAATACGACCCACTGGACAAACACTTCCGTCAAGTTGATTTAGCTTTTCGTTATTTTGGGTCATGTTCTAGGTATTGTTGACAGCATTAGAAAATCATGGCTAAAAGACAGTCCAAAAAACTGTTCAAAAGTTCATGTTATTCCATACAACACGTTTCATTACAAAAGGGATGGATTTGCTTTGAAAAAAAAACTAGAGCCATTGGCTCTGTAACTTATCGGGCTTTATTTCAATTTTGCTTTTGCTTTAGGGTGTAGATTGTGGTTCCCCCTTATAGTAATTCCATACAACATTTGCGTTTCATCCCAAAAGGGATGGATTTGCTTTGTAAAAATATATATTATCAATTGGCTATGTAGCTCATCAGCCTTTGCATGATTCATAAACCACAGTTGTCTCAACAAAAGTTTACACTTTGTTTACAAAAATCTGAAAATCACATTTTATTGGGTTGTGTTTTTCTGCAATTTACAATTATCATCTGGCTCGGTAGCTCATCAGCCTTTGCACGATTTATAAAATATACTCAAAACTCTCAATAGCTGATCATATAAGGTCAAAACCTTGATTTTAATTTAGAGCAATTAAACTTTAAACATTTCAGACATTTGAGTATACACCTTCTGCATGCCAAAATAAAGGTGTGTGAGAAAATAAGACAATTTCTATTTTTGGAGTTGGAAAAGTTTTGACAAACTTTCTTATGTTGTCAAAGTGAAAGTAAGAGTTATTTTTGAATTTAACACTGCTTGGGCAATACTGGTATTTCAGATTAGCGGTAATGTTATGATTAAGGGAAAAAACTTAGGGTTTCGTAAATCCCTGTGTAGAGCAAATTATCAATCCAAAGTTATTACTGAAGCACTTAGTAGGAATAGCATACTTGCTACACTGTAAAAGATATTATATATTTTTTAAATATGTTTTTATATAACAGTTATAGATTTACTTTTGAGGGCCGATTTTTCTGTTGATTGGCTCAGATATCATGCTGTAGGCAGAAGAATGAAAAATGCAAAAACTTTTAAACATTGGTTGGAAGAGGCGGTAGAGAGACAAGATGCACTGAATAAAAAGTTGACGTCCAAAGAACATTAAGTCCTCGGTGACTCAGGTTGGTTATTGCAAGCAAGATAAGCCACTTTGCAACAGTTTATTTATAGTTTTGTCTCTGTATCTCGGACTTCGGGATTATCGTGAGATCTTCTCTAATATTGACACTTCTCTGCACACAGAGAAAGCTGAAAGAAAAGCTGTCCGCACACATCTAATGTCAATCTGAAGTAGGGTTTTACACATCCTCAACTTGGCCGGTTAAACCGGTAACATCTTGTTTTTGAGAACAACAAGGGTTTCTAGATCTTCTTTCTTGTGTAAAAGACAATGTTTTGTAGTTAAGGTTTCTCCTCAAGCACTTATCACCCATTTAAAGAAGTTACTTGAAGATTTCATCTTTTCACAATAAAGAATATAATAATATATTATAGAGTTTATACAATGATACACAATGTGATATACGGTATGCATTGTAACATGTACAAAAGAAAATTGTAGCAAATTAAAAGTGACAAGTCCATATGTGCACATATGATAAATCATGAACTTCTTTTGTTTAACCTTATGAGTAACAGTCAAAATATGCCAAATAGGGCATAAAATATTTTCAAATTCATTATGAAAAGAATAAAACATGTTAAACTCAAAGACATTCCATTCATTTTTTCTCTACACTCCTCAAAAAACAAATTGTTGCTACTAAGACGTGTCAACACGGAACTGTAGTGGGTAAACAGGACTGTGACCGCTACATCAACGCTAAATAATTAAACTCGTTTCACTAACGATACCCATCATCCATTTGTGATGATAATCACCAGGATTTGTCCCCGGAATGTCAACAAGTCAGGTTACAAACCTGGTAATTGATCAAACTGCGATACACTCTGCTTCAAATTTGTTTTTCTCATCTTCTATTCACAAAATTGTCTGAAATTGAGGCACAACTTCACCAAACACAGATGGTAAATGCCAAAAATAATTGCATATGGTTCACAACTACAAGAATATCAATAACCCCCATTAGTTTCCCTCCAAAATGAATATCCACAATACAATTGATATCATTGTTCAAAACCCCTCTAATATCCTTCCTATAAAAGAATTTAGTCCTCTAATATCAATCTCACAAAAAGAAGGTCTAAAACAATCTTATATCATTCTCACATAAAGAATATGTAACACCTTCTTATATCATTCTAATAAAATAATATCATTCCAAAGAGAATATCCACAAACAACTACGGTAATATAAACCATTTTCATATCATTCAGAAAGAATGTTCAAAACTTCTTACCCTATTACATTAAAAAAAATAGAAACATTTACTCTTCAAAATCTTCATATCTAAAAGACAGTCCTATCAGGGTATTTTTTTTTAAAACAAATTTAAGGGGAAATTCCAGTTTTAAGATTTAATGTTATAAGTACAAGAGTGTAACACAACCAAGTAAGGAAACATTATTTTTCATTTACATTTGATATTTTGACAAAAAAGAATGCACACTTTGTAAAAAACAACAGTGATAACAAGTGAAGCCAACCATCAGCGCTACAAGTGAGAAAAGCTTTGCTATGGCCTAAAGATGTATTGCTAATCCTTAATCAATTTAGATTTTATCAAAACATATATATAATTCGAAACAAAAGGTAAAATTTATCAACTGCAGTGTTTTATTTTGAAATTTTCCATATAAATCTAATCTTGGACCGATGAAAGGACTGGGTCTTTAAGTGGAAACAATGAGTTGATACGACGAGAGGATGTCAAACACTCAAACACATGATTCTTTTATCTGTTATGGTATTGAGGTAACTATGGTTACTAATGAATCTATCTTCATCACCATGGTTACTAATACTCGTGGAGGAAAGTAATCATTAACAGTTTTTATGTCATAGCTTAATTTGTATTAAACAATTTGACAATTCACTTTTTTCGAAGGGAATCCACATAATGATTAACAGGAAATATCTGATTTCTGTAAAGAATCGCAAGATGCTAATGATGTTTTGAATTGTTTTGGTTTTTTTGTTCTATACACAACTGAACAAATCTCAATCAAGAATAAATGGTAAATTCATTTTAAAAAATGTCTCCGCAAAACTAAAATGAAAGTTAGTGATTCACTAATGTGATTGCACATTGCATATTCATTGTGCACTACCTGGTAATTGTAAAATCAATAATATATTTTATAAGTAATTTATACTCACCATAAAAATAAACATTGTATCCAAATAAAAAATGTTAAGAGAAAGATAAGAAATTATGTTATGTATATCATATACAAAAAATTTCATCAACAAAGCAAAATAACTTTTCAATCTCTTAAAAACCAGTAATACCTTGCATGGCTTTAACAACTGTAACACAAAAATTACATTTTGTATTTACAAGTACCATTTTCATAAGAGAATGAGCAATATTTCATATTCATATTAGCCTGTAACAAATCAATTTTCACAAAAAATCATTTCTTAGGGCAATTCTCCTGCAATACTACCATAAAGATAACATCAAAACAAATGCTCAAGGCCGAAAATTCCATTGATATTAAAGAGCAGGGTTATGGTTGTTCTAAACAATGACCGGAGGTCACAGACCTAATAAACAACACCAAAGAAAAGGCAAATTTCAACATTCGTGCTCTACTAAAACAAAAGAAAGCATAATAACGATCTCTTTTCTTCTGAAACTGGCATGGAAACCCAAGCTTCTCAAATACACGTTAAGCTTTGGGTTTAACTTTAAGGATTGTTTGACAAAAGTTTCAGAAAACATTTGGATTTCAGGTGTTGCTTTATTTCTTTACATTGCATCCTCTCTTCAAAAGAAAACTGTCAAAGATTTGCAAACTTGATTTGTTTTTCTCTTTTTATAGTTTGGATATAGGAACTTTACATCACAGATTTGGAGGTGCTGTAGGTGATGTTGGGTTTAACGTTGCTTTCAAGAGTATTTTACTTACATCACGGCTGCTAGTTTTATGGTAGGGAGAATGCCCACAATACCATTGTGGCTTTGCATTGCAGTGAAACCTGTGAGCATAGGCTGGAACTTGCAAAACTGTGGGTGGTACTGAAATTCAAACTGTACGGTGTATAGAAAAGTTCTCTACAGCAGACAAAAAGTTGCAGAGGCGCTGGCTGCTAGACTAAGGATTCGAACCCCAAATGTGAATGTGATAACCACTGCACTATCCCACCTTTCACAATATTGGAATCAATGCTATTAAAGCTTGACTCTTACTGGCACTTCTCAAAGCTAACTTTAATGCTGAGGTTGTCTGAAACTATCTTAGCGTTAAGACAGTCATAAGATGAAACTTTTTACATGACCTGTCAAACCCTATGAAATCTTCATTCTTTTGTACTTTATTAAAATAATTAAAATATTTCATTTGAGTAATTGAATCATCATAACTTTATCGATAAAGTTCTGAAGAACAAGTAAAGAACATCTGTCAAGAATGGTGAAGGCATGTTTATGGATATACAACTGCTTTATTTTGGAAGGCAACACTCAGAAAAGTGACATATGTATCATAATGTCACCTTCCCAGAATAAAGGAAATTTCTATCCATAAACTTGCCTTCATCAGTCTTCATCAACCCCACTTCTAGAATGCCCATCAAAGAAGAACACAGGTTGTAGTGAACTTCCAACACGAATAACATAATAAATCTCCATTACTATTGTGTAAGGACGGATGTGTACAATTTTGACAACACTTGTAAGTAGTTGTCTGCCAGTTAGTGTCAATCTAGGGTCAAGGTTGGCATGTTGAGCACGCTCCATGTCATCTGTCATCAGGACGCTAGTATCACAGCTTTATAGTTAACACAACATCCATTCAGAAGGACATTTATCAGTCTGAGTTATAATGTTAAGGGGATGGAACATTTGTGAGACATGTGTTGTGTAAATTTTTCTGAATGTTGTAGGAGCACTAAGATTGCTTCAAAGGGTCAATTTGATTGATGGCCCTGTTAATGCTTGAATATTGTTACAAAAGGAAATAATTGATATGTTTAAATGACCAGGTTTTATGGAGACGTGTGTTATGTAAATCACGAAACTTTCTGAAATTTGTACAAGCACTAAGATTGCTTTAAAGTGGTCATTTGATTACATGGTCCTTTTAACAATTGAATATTGCTACAAAGGAATAGGATCATTAGTTTACCTTACAGGGTTTATGGAACATTTAGAGGCATGTGTTATGTAAATCAGGAATCTTACTGAATGTTGTAGGAGCACTTAGGTTGATTTAATGGGGTCATTAGATTACATGGTCCTTTTAATGATTGAATAATGTTGCACAGACATATAATTTAAATATGTTTATACTTACAGGTCCAATGGAACATTTAGAATATGGGGTTATGAAAGCTTTCTGAAAGTAGTAAAAACACTAAGGTTGCTTAAAAGGGGTCATCAGAAGTTAGATCCGATGAATAGTGCTACAAAGGAATATTGTTACACAGGAAATTGAGAATAATCAAATATAATGTTATAACAATCAATAATAAAGTCAAAATACGAAGCAGATAAAATATACTCCCCCATATACAATAGGCTGAAGGAGAGTCAGGTGACACCTACGCTGAGTTCTCAAAATCCCTACCTTGCACTACTGGTGGGTCGCTATCACAAAAACTACACATTGACATCTGCCATAACTTACCGCCGATTCTTTATTAGCTAGGTTTTATACTTATTGAAGACCGACAAATCATTTCGATTATGTACTTACTTTCCCTCAAAATGCCTCGATAGACTAATCTCCCCCTTAAAATTACGAAACACAACTTCTGCCAGACAGAAGGGTTATTGAGATTGAGGGTCATTCTAATGATTGGCTAATACAACAAAGGAATGTACAGGATGAATGTAACATTGTGACCCGTGTAATAAAGTGACTCTCCCTAAATAGATTCAAGTGTAGCTTTGGTATGAGGAAAACTATTTGACATTCAGACATCAATATTATTGAAATTAAGACAGGGCTTATCGTGAAGGGGAATACCGTATTCGACGTAATAAGCGCCCAGGGCGCTTAAAAAATTGACTTGGGTTGGCGCTTATTAAAGTTGAGTGAATGACGACTGAAAATAAAGACTACTCAAATGGAACTGTGAATAGATTGTCTTTGATAACTGATACAGACGTTTAAAACATACTTACACATTATTGAGTAGAAAATAACACATATTGCCGCTATTGTATCCTTTAATTTCTCTTGAAACAAAGTGAATACGTTAAATTTATAATTTTATTACGACTGGTACATGGACGGTTATTAGACCTATAATTACAAAACCCTTTGGGGGGCGCTTATTGGAGCAGGGCGCTTATTACGTCGAATACGGTACATGTAGTTTCTCTAAATTCAAATGCGTAAAGGGACAGTCCTTTCTGTGATCTCATTATTTTTAGAAAATGTCCCAAAACTGCTGTACTCTCATCAATTTTAATCTTTATGCAAAATTAAAAAAATGTATTTATATATTATCCTCATATTAACATTGACGGTTGATAAGACCCAATAACAATGCTTTTCACTCTCTTTGATGAATGGCTTCACTACTCTGTACTATTCTATTTGTATTGTATGTGGGTGCTTTTCTTTACTTATTTTTCAAATATGAATTAATGTTACCTCCAGCAACATGTTTCAACTGGGTTGTGTAATAATCATGTATTTATAACATTTTTTTCATAAATCGGGTCGATCCATTTGTTTCTACCCGAAAGGATTGTCCATATAATTGATAGGTTTAAAGGGTGGGTAGCACGTTTTTATGGGGAATATAAGGTGATGTCAGGAAAATGAAAATAAATGGTTCCAAGTGAAAGAAAATGGATTCAAACTAAATGAAGCAGGAATAAATCAAATACATAATGTTTAGTTAAGCCATGCGATTCCTTTTTTTTACGCAAAATGAATTTAAGGTGTTCACATAAAAATGGCAGTCAATGGACTTTATGTGAAAGCTCATAATTTGTTCTCTTATTATTGACTATTGGTTTGGGTAATGAGATTTTTGACACTGTCAAATTAATACATTCAGTATTCACGTATAATTATCATTGAAAAATTTGAAAATATAAAATTTTCAAAAAACGTGCTACTGCCCCTTTAAAATGTTAATCTAACCTCAACATTAATAATCTAACAAAAAAACTATTCAATACACAAGATTAAAGCATCAATGCGGACACAATTTCTAACATTGAGCTGTAAGTATATTGACCCACCATAAACTTTATGTAGACTTTTATTACTGGGTAATACAGGATACATAGTTAACAATGTCATAAAACCTTGGTTATACAAAAGCTAGATTTGATATAAACAAAGTAAGTAATAATGCTGTGTACTGCATCAAACTTCGTCCACATCATAATGGATGACGTGCTTTGATTGAGAAAAATTGTTTTGGATTTCATAGTGAACAAAATTTATTCAAATAATAAAACTTTATCTGAAAATTGAAAAGGAAATAACTTTACAGTCATATCTTCAATAGGTTACTTAGGTAAACATATTTTTTTGATTACTGCTTTCTTAATTCATTTTGGGGGAAATATGTCAAAAGAGAAAACGTGTTGTACTTAAAATCAACATTTGCATGAATTCTTTTTCATTAGTTAATACAACAGGCAAAATATTGACAAATTTATCATTGTGAAAAAATGGTGGTGACATGTTCCAAACCTGTTTTCATAGTCACGAGAAATAAATATTGACAAATTTATTCACCCTACACATTGTACCCGGGTTTTTTTTTAATTTGTCAGTAAAGTATCACATATTATGCAACATAGAATGAGTGGAAGATATCGGACATATGTAAAATACATAAATATGGTATATATAATGTAAAGAAAGATTATTCACATCATTCCCATCATTTATTGAAAGTGTTAATCCACATACATATCAACTTAATTGCAGTACACGTCAATAATAATTATTCTAATGATTAATAATTAATTAACATATGTGACATACTAAAATAAAGAATGGTAAGATTATTGTCCATGATTTATTCATGGCCTATGTCAAACGTTTTAGCTAAATAAACATTAATTAAATGAATAATATTCATGTATATCCATACCTATGGTTCTTATAAATGTCATCTAAATGAATTAAGCATTTACCTTTTAATTAAATTTAATATCTATAATTAAAGCATAGCATATGATGTAATTTGTGCGAACATCAAAATAAAATCATATTAACATTGATAGCATTTTCTTGTCATCAACAAAAGTCAAACATTTAGGTTCCATAAAGTAAGATAAAAGTCTGAATTAATTCATAGCATGTGTCAAAAGGGGTAATCTATGTATACATGATGCTCATTGCAAGAATATATACCGGTATATATGTCCACCAAATGCATATGCCAAGCATTTTAAGATTTAAAAAAAAGTCCATGACAAATTCATTGCCATAACACTTTTGACAAGTGTTAATCTCTGCATTTTGTCATGTTGATATGAAAGAGTTGACAGAGAATGTGCAAGTGACATACGGTATAAACAGTAGACGTTTCCTGTGTATATATAATATCAAACAGGTCATTTAACTATTCTTCAAAGTTTTTGAAAGACATTTAGAAGTGGTTTATATAAAACAGTAACACTTTCTGGATAGCAACTTCCTATTGTGAATATTATATCATTTCAGAGTAAATTCCTACTTTTTCATGAGGCAGAATGATAAAGATGTAAGAATTTACTCAGAAGCGGCCTCCTTTTCATAATAAAGAAGTTGTTATCCAAAAGCTATTGCTTTTCTTAACTGTTTTTTTAATTATAACATGTTTTTAAGAAAAACTTTAAGAAACATTTCATAGATATTGTATATAAATTTAAACTCAACCTACATGTGACAATTATGTTGTAAGAGCATGGATTGACAGTATGGATCCTTAAAATTTATATCTAGCATTGTTTTTGTAAAATATGGATTATGAAAAAACATAAATATAATCAAATGATTGTCCACACATGTTTACAACACAAGTATTACTATTGGTATTTTCCAAGCGACAGCAAGGAATATACATTTGGGCACAAGTGAATATGAATATATTATGTCATTGGCATAAACATAATACAGTAAAACACAATATAGCAAACTATGATATAGCGAACAATCGGATATAGTGAACAAATTCTTAAGTCCCCTCAAAAGCCCTATGTAGGACAGATAAATGCGAGTAGCGAACACCTGATATAGCGAACTAAATTTGTTGGTCCCTTGGAGTTCGTTACATCTGTGTTCTACAGTATTCTGTTAATAATAAAAGTCATAAAATTAAAGAAAATACTCAAAATAGACTTTCTAGAATCGACAAATTAGTACTTGCTAGAGCTTATAGATCAGACGTGACATCAAAGCATTTTAACATAGCAGTCACAATTAAAACGTGATATTATGCCCTATGGCATCATATGAAAAATATGAACCCTGATATGACTGCCCTTGTAGTATAAGTAATATATTATAAATGGAAGTGTAATTATGACAATATCACGATTATTTGAGTCACTTCCCTTGTGACAGTTCACCCACACACTAGAAACTATACAGAACAAGGATGAGTCTGTTAATCAATTTGACATTTCAATTTGTAATGCGTAACTATTGTAATACTGACCATGTGATGTTTTGGTCATTCATGAATATTGATTATGTAATTTGATGAGAAAAGTATCATCTGTTAGAATGATTTTACATATAAAATCATAGGCAGGATGGAGAAAGAGATGAAAGAAAATTTTTTTGGTCTTGTTCAAATTAGTTCACTGAAAAGATAATAATATTTTTCTTTTCACTCAATATATCACTAAAGTGTTATTATTTTATATGAAGAGCGAGTCTGAGAACGATTTTTTTATCTTTGCCTCATTATTCTTAATACAAATCTTACTAAAATAATGGCAAGCTTGTTGGTAGAAAGGAAAAATATGTAATTTTGATTAACTGTGATGACATTTATATCTATTATAAAATGATGAAGTTGTTAGTCCATAGATCACTTGCGTATGTTTCATAACTGAAAGTTGCAATAATCTCAATAATAACAGGATAAGTATGTTTTATACCAGAAACACTACTTGTAATTAAACTTTGCTTGACTATCTATAGAAATATTGTAACCATAGCAAAACAATGAAGTTGTATATCCATACATTTCTTAATTCTCACACATAATGTTTATCAATTGAAATGTTGCACCAGCCTCAAAACCAAACAAGTTAAGCGTGACTTCATATTCCCGAAACCCAAACTTGCAATACAACTTCACCCTAAATATCTATATACATATCGTTACCATAGCGAACCATTAAATAGAACTGTCACCTGGTATATAGTATATATACATCAAACCACACCCCTCACTTGAATATATTGACCATTGAATGAGAGGTGAGGCTGTATCAACCCAGCTTGGGGTTGAATAAGATTGAATGTCAGTTATATTGTTAAACGTGACCATGAGAAATGGTATACTAAATAAATTCTTGAACATCTTGGTTTGTATAAATTCTCAGAGGCAAAACACTGAGTGATATTTGTTTTGTATAAAACATGTATTGAAGCCATGTGATACTAAATAAATTCTTGAACATCTTGGTTTGTATAAATTCTCAGAGGCAATCACTGAGTGATATTTGTTTGGTATAAAACATGTATTGAAGCCATGTGACACTAAATAAATTCTTGAACTATATCTTTGTTTGTACAGTTGTGCAAATTCTCAGGGAGAATAAACTGTTATGATAGTTGTATTGGATAAAACATGTACTAAAGGCCTTTGATGCTAGGATATAAAATCTCATGAAATATGGGCTGAATATCTTTAGTGCAAACTCTGTGAAACGAAAGATTAATCTTATGTATGGTGTTAAAAACTTGAGAATAGTGAATTAAAAAGTAGTTTGTAGGCCAGTAAGTTTCATTGATATTCCTTTTTTAAAATCTCTTTGTTATTTGAAAAAGATCAAAATATGCCATAATTTCTTTATAATCAGTATTGTTGCATGCTTTCTTCCTGCAATAATACTAGCAGCTATGATAAAAGTGAAATATTCTTGAAACATTCTGTATTTAACCTCACTTCACCTCGCTGAGGTTATGATTAAGTATATATCAACATTAGTAAGCAATGTTGATTATACCACTTAAAGGGGCAGTAGTACGTTTTTAGGGCGAATATAAGGTGATGTCAGGAAAATGAAAATTAATGGTTCTAATTGAAAGACAATGCATTTAAACTAAATGGAGCAGTAATAATTCAAATATATAATGTAAAGTTTAGCCATGCGATTCCTTTTTCTTACACAAAATGAATTAAAGGTGTTCACATAAAAGGGATTTGGTTTTATTTGAACAGAGATTGGATGAACATTTTATGACTTGATGTAAGGTACCAACTGAAGTTGACTCAATATCTATAACCTGTTCTAGTTGGTCTATTAATAAATATCTATCTGATGATAGCTGAGTATGTCAACTCATGCTTGATTAAATATCAAACCACCTCCTGTGATGTAAAGCACTATAACTAACTGTAATTACATTGATAATTGAAAAGAATAATTGGGAAATGTCAATTTGAAAGATGTTTTTTTTTAGAAACTATGAAAAATTTAGTCTCATTGCCTGTTGACAACCATATCATTAATTATTTAAAAAAACAAATTTCAAATAATCACACAGAATTTTTGGCAATCAAATATACTTTCATTTTCTTTTCAGTAAGTCAGTTACAAATAAGTAACTGGAAATAAAGGAAATGAATCGCTGGAAATGAAGTATACTATCATTGATTTCTGAGTTGACATGATCCTCATGAATAAAGAAGTGAATATTGATTAAGATGATATTGGTTACGTCTTAGCTTGTTTACCTATAGTTTTATGATGTATTGATTTCATGGCTTGCTGCATTTTTTCATGAACTTTGACTAAAATATTTACCTTTTTTCTTTGCAGAATAAAATCGATTGCAAAAACCTTATATAAAGACATAATGTAATTTCTCTATTAATTCGACCCTAACATTTTCAAAACATTTTCAGAAAATGTATATGGTTGAATTTTTTTCAGTTTTTGGTGGCTCATTCAGTACTATGGTTGAAATATTAGATACATATAAGGAACTTATAATACAAAGATTGATGCATAGTTTTCGTAGATAACCACATGATAATGGCAGAGTTATCATAATGAAGATGTTATTAATTGATAACTGCAGTAGAGTAAATTACATATTGCAATTATCAATAAATTGTTTGGAAAATTAAACAATTATCTTTAGCAGTGGTCGAATCAAAGGAGCATCAACTTTCTGCAGTTGGTTTAATTTTTAGATGTGATTTGAATTTGTGACATCAGAATAGTGTTATGTGGTCGAATTATTGGAGATGTCGAATTAATAGAGAAAATACGGCAATGAAAATTCTTCTTGTATAATGGTTGCTCTTTATCATTTTTTCAGGGAAAACAAATCTTTTTGTAAATGAAATCACTGGTCAGTGATGTGTATATAGCATATAAAGATTGTAACATTTACTATTTCAAATCGCCAAGTAAGTCGGGAAGCTTTTCAAATTTCAAAGGTATAAAACATAATAAACTAACAATTAAATGATTTCATATCCTAGAGTTCAATTTCAATGTCACATTTTTAAAAAAAGTTTTACATGATATAAAATATTTCTCTTACATGTTTATGAATGCTTGAAACTTAAAGTCACATTTTTTGTAAAGGTTCACATGGCATAAACATCTCTCTCTTACATGAAAATAAAAACAATGTGGGAAGTTTTAGCCCACGATCTTTACGGCCACATAATTTTGGCCGGAAGTTGGACCAATTTGGTCATTCTGGCGCCGGCAGTGGAGGTACCAAAGTGTTTGAATTTGGTGGCTCAAGGTGAGTCACTACCTCGATGAAGCTAGTGAGACTAGCTCAGGAAAGGGACGGCGTACTTCCGGTAGACAACTTGGACGTAGAAGGCAGGGGTATATAATATAAGCAAGACAGGATTGGCCTTACAAACGTCTAAGGGGCAAGTGATTATTGCTTAGAGTTACTAGTTTCGTCCATTGATCTGGACTCGTCAGACTGAAGAAGCAATGATTCTGGCTCTCCTTTTATACTCTTTTGGTATGTCACGTGACTTTAAGGAACTGGCAGCCGGCGGCGGCGGCGGTCTGATGGGACTTCCGGTACATTTTTTTTAAAGGTTCACATGGCATAAAAATCTCTCTCTTACATGTTTATCAATGCTTGAAACTTAATTGACTTTTTATGGAACTAACCATTCATCATATATTCATGTAACTATGATATTCGCTGGACCATGTTAAAGTTTCAATTTACTTATGCCTGTATCATGTTTCAAGGTAACACTGTTTCATTACATTTCTTCTGGAAAAGTTTTATGTATTCTATTTCTTTATTTTCAATTTTAGATGTTTTGATGAAACAGAATAAACATGTAAATGTTCACTTTGAAGAGTTTTCTGAAGAGGCATTGTTCACTGGACCATGAACACAAACTATTCATCTTGGGTGACCTGATACTTTTTTATAAAGGTCATGGGGTCAAATAAATAAAAGTTTGGTACTGAGAAAGTGTAAACCCTTTTGCTTAATAAAACAATTTGAAAAGAGAGTGAAAATAATTACAGGGTATCTATAGTTTAAAAAATATACATGTATGTCATTAATACATGATTTTTTTAAAAGCATGTTAAACTTCATGTCAAGCAAGATCTACAATCAGATGGATTTGCAAGTACTCCAGTAACTTCAATATTCTTCTGAACATTTCATGTCCATTGGAGCATAAAGTCGAGAAATTCATTTGCATAAAACAAACGGTATTAAAGTCAAGGAGGGTAAATATGGCTACTTGACGTGTATCAATTATTTGATATTTTAAAAGAGGAAGCACATTATTTTCATATTATAAATCATATCAGGGTGTATCTAAATGTTCCAACATTGTTGATCAGAATATGTTTTATGTATTAAATAGTACAAAACTGTAGTATGTTGTACTGGAAATGTGTTATAATGTTAAACATTGTTCTAAATTGTATTTGTGATAAATTTAACTGTTCAACACTGTTATCAATGAAAATGATTATTAATTGAATAGTTTCACATGGTTACTATGCCTAAGACAGCCACGTATTAAATAAGTATCTCTCTGTCTTTATCTACATCGGTTGAGATTTCATCAACTTATCGTGTCTAAAGATAAATAGCTTTAGAATTTGTGCTAACAGAAGCAACAAATCAAACAGTATCAATATCAATATTGACAATATTCAAGATACGATATAAGACAAATAGATTCACTCTTTTGTTAACAGCCTCCCCCATCATAGGATATGAAACCGAAATACATCCGGTAAAACATGTTTACATCCTCGCTAATATCAAAGAGCCGACACATTCCACAAAAATTGACAACAAACAAAAAAGTCGGGTCATGATATTGACGTAAATCGCATGTGAACCACGTTGATACAACATGATTCGTCAATATCAGGATTGCATTGTAAATGACAAAACGAGAAGAAACTTACCTGTAAAGTAATTCCCCCCTGCACGTCTTCTAAACAGGTAGGAACTGACAACACCAAGCCGATTTCTAATGTTTTCGCATGAGCCCTGTTCTAAAATTAGCCGCATGCTCTGATTGGTCCATTTGGTTATGTATGGTGTTCCAGTTGGGTCATATGTCTTCTGGGTCGCGGAAATAGAATTGTAATACATTTGCATTATATCTATTTGTTTTAATTGTGTCAAACCAATGTCATTTCATATTTGTGAAATTACAAATGGCATAGACATTATTTCAATTTACACCCCTTGGGCGGTTATATCCCTTCTTTTTTCAATTGGTTTTAACTCATAACTACCTTCTTATAGGTGTTTACCCCTTACACCCCTTGGGAAGTTATTGCCTTTATTTTAGTTGAATATTATGTTAGGGTTAAAACACGAGAACGAGGTTATGCTTGGGATTTCAAAACCTGAGGAAAGAAAGCTGAGCGGAAAGTAAGACCGAAAGCGAAGCTTGAGGTCTTACTTCCAGCGAGGCTTTCTTTCCGAAGGTTTTGAAAACCCAAGCATAACCGAGTTCGAGTGTTTTAACTAACTTAGATGCCGTTATTAACAACCCGTAATCATTTGTTCATATTGTAGTATTTGTAATCATATTTTCAGACTGATCATAAAAAATTTAGAAAAAAACAACAAATATCAAGGATTTATGTTCGTCGGTTAATTTTAACATTTATTATTGGATTACATTACTTTATACTGTCGCTTCAATTCTGAATATAAAAGATTAAAAGGAATTTCCTTCAAAAAAAGCATTGTGTTCAGACGACTTTTTGATATTCACATAGCACATTATGCACGTGCAAAGCATTCTTTGAGGTGTAAGGTTTTACAAATGACAATCGACAAGTCACGTGGTTGACACCGTATTTGGATCCTTTAAATTTATCACAAATGAAACGGTGTAACACTGTTAATATCCATTTTGAATGTTTGTATGCATATAAAATTGGAATTAAAGTGCAATTGGATTTCCTAATGCTTTAGGGCCGATTTTTTGTACCGAAATCTGATCTTTAATCAATAGATTGTTTAACATAACCTTCACTTCTAACTGGCCCGTTAGAGTAGTGGTTATAGTGTATGAGGTGTTTATTAATGAAGTTTGAAGGCCACAGGCCCAATGAACATATCAATACAAAATATACACAAATATATATAATAAACATTAAATACATCAAGTTTTTAGTGACGTTCTGTACTTTAAGGCAAAAAATATGAACTTGGATAACTGACATATTGTGGATTTTCTTTGAGTTGACATAAGGTAAATAAATTTAAAGTATGACGGATTTGTATAATAATAACTATCTAAGTACTTGACCCTCAGTTGTGAATATGCATTACAAATTGTGGTTATAGTGCTAGCTTACGGTTCAGAGGGTTGAGGGTTCGAATCCCGCACATCGGAAGCATTGTAAGTTTTTTCAAGATAATGTGGACTTAGGGGTTAGGTTACACATAGGAATATAAAACCCTTTGACTTTGAAATATAATTCCTTCCAAACCCCGAGTAGGTCTTACAAATGAATATAAAACCTTTCCAACCCCCGAGTAGGTCTTACATGTGAATATAATGCCCTGACTTCCCAATGTGAAACCTCCTGGGAGGTTATTACGAGAAAACAAGAGACCTCCAAAACAATAGACGAAATCCCCGATAGGTTTCTAAGTGCCGTGAGCTCCATCCGCGTAGGTTGGTTATCTCATAACCACCTTGGTCGGTTATAAGATTGTAAACAATTGCAAACAATTGGACTTGTAAAATTTGAAGTTTTAATCAAACACGAAAGTTAAGATTTATGAACAACGAAAGTGGGATTCGAACCAGGGACCTCTATGTTGTCAAGCAGCGCTCTTACCAGTTGAGCTACCGTGGATCCATGCCAGTTGATGTACATTTTTGTGTGTCTTGTTTGGTTTATATTTTCCCCTATAAATATTTATTAATATTGCAATAAAATAGTTTATAATGTAACGAATCAAGTTTTTAGTTCTAAAACCCTTAGCAGGGGGTATTCTAAGTAGTCTAAAATAGCATTCTTATCAAGACATATCAAACCCGCAAAATGGAGAACTAAAACGTTTTTCAATTATTTGTATGTAAACCAATTTATTTGAAACACCGTAATAAAATAGCTTTTATTGTAAGAAATCAAGCGTTTATTTCTAAAACCCTAATATGGGGGTATTTTAAATATATTTTCTTATCAAGAAATGATAAACCCGCGAATGATATCAGTAAAACGTTTTTAAATTAATTTGTTATTTACAAATTAAATTGAAACCATTGCAGGAGTCTTCCGCGGGAGTGTAAGTCAAATAATAACCCGTTTGCCTCGGGTTATGGAAATAACCTCTGCTCGGGCTACGCCCTCGCGAGGTTATTTTCCATAACCCCTCGGTACCGGGTCATTATTTCCTACATAATTTTATATCATATTATTTTAATAAAATATTTCGTACACATGTATTGAACGTTGAAAAGTAATTTCCTTGTTTTACATTTTTTTGATAAGATAGTAAGTGTTGTGTAAGATTTATTAGTAAATGTTGCAATCTACATAGACGGTTGTATTATTACATCCTACTGTTAACAAATATGGATCGATCTGTATATCTAAATTCATTCAGTGGCTTGTTCGGACTCATTAACAAATAAGTTGATTTCATGAATTCCATTAAATCTCATTTAGAGAAGCAGAAATTTCTTTCCACGAGTGGCGCATTTTTTTACTTCAACGTGTGAGCTGTGCATGTTTCTCAACCATAGATGTCGATGTTTTATCTACAAATTTTCTTCAAACAATGCAAAACAAGTTCATTCTACTATCTTTTTACTCGCAGTTGTATATTGTTTTGTGAAATAACGGATGACTAATGATATTAAAGCACCTTTTCGCTGGGAAGAAAGAGTGCCATTTCACTCAGTAAACACACACAAAATAGCATCATTTTAATCGAAAAGTTGCGTATTTCACATCTAGAAATAAACCAATTGACTGGATTTTGGTTATTTTGCATTGAAGTGCCATATTCAGATCGTTATCGACTTGCGATCTATTTCGAAGGAACGAAGGATATTAATCTATACTAGATTGACTCCTTGGTCGGAGGAAGTAAAATACCCCCTCTCTAATTATATACTGTCGGGATAAACTATTGCACCAATACACACGGTGAATATGCCTCGGGTAATGTATATCAAACCCGAATTTCCAGCTAGTCTATAGTTTGCTCCTGGCGTTCTCTGCACCAAACGTCAACTCTGCAAATCCATTGGAGAACTTTCTCACGGTTTCATGTACCGCGTTTAAGCACAAATCCACAAGAATTCAAATATATTTAGAAACGTTACAAAGGTATGTACGTAGACATGGGAACATGGGAACATGGGAACCATGAAGCTGTACATGTAGGTAGAACTGCGATTAAAGTGTCCAATTCCGAGGATATATTATGAATAAATATACCGTATTAAAAGTCTATAGAAGCTGAAGATATGAAGAAATCATTGACGAATATTTAAATCGTCATAAAGCTAAAAAAAAACGTTAGGCCCATCAAACCATGGCATATCTTAAGAAAACAACATGAAGATTATACAAAATGAAAATATCAGGTCAGTTTCTCTTACTGTCTTAATTAAAATCGGCCAGTTTTAATAATTTTTTTCAGAGACTAAACGCAAGTCTAACTCGCCAATGGTCAGCTATGTAATCAAACTTTACGGTCAAGCGGTCCATGACATGATAGCTTTCGGCTCACCGGTCACGTTCACGAACCCCTGACCTATTGACCCAGAGGGATATTACGCCTGCATGTTCAAACCTAACGGTCATACTCAGAGCAAACCACAAAGCCATTAATACGGAGTCTGCACATTTAATGCTGAATGTTAATACCGAAATATGTCAATGTACCATTCTGACGTCCTGTAATGATGAATATTTGTATCCGACGTCCTTTAAGTGATGGATATTTGTTATTTAGTTAATAGCCAGTTTGTTACTCCTCTCTCTGCACTAATTAATTTAATGTTTCAACGACGAAGAGATTGCATACCACCATAAAACATTTTACCCCATATATTGTACTTTTTAAGTATCATAATTTTAATATTTTATAGTAACACTATGTAAACTTGTGTCTCATAGGCCGTTCGGCCGGATGTTGTTTTTTTTAACATTTCTTATATTATGCAATATGATGTAAAACAACATGTGACACATTAATAAAATATATTTCTTCTTCTTCTTCTTCTCTGTATCCGACGTCATCTTATGCTGAATATTTGTATCCGACGTCCCTTATTGGTGAATATTTGTATCCGACGTCCTTTATTGGTGAATATTTGAACCCGACGTCCTTTATTGGTGAATATTTGTATCCGACGTCCTTAAATGGTGAATATTTGTATCCGACGTCCTGTATTGGTGAATATTTGTATCCGACGCTATTTAATGGTGAATATTTGTATCCGACGCTATTTAATGGTGAATATTTGTATCCGACGCTATTTAATGCTGAATATTTGTGAATAGTGATATTCTTACACAAGGTGCATGCTCAAAGCGCTAAGGAATGTAAGGTGAAAGCTATTACTGAATTATTAGGATGATATAGGAAGTATGAGAAGAGCATTATTAATAACATATGCATAATAGCATAAAAAGTCAGTTAATTAGTTCTGTTGGGAAATATAATGAAATACTTCTTTGAATAACAGCTTGACTAAACGACTAAAAAGCAGTTAATGATATGGTGTCTGATAACGTCATGAAGATGGTTCCAAGGTCAACGTAAGTAAGTTCAGTCAAATCTTAATTGTTCAGTCTTATGTGAATAAAAATATTTGAAAAAAAAGTTCAGTCAAATCATTCAACCATTCAACTTTCTTATTAGCATCTTAATAGAAAGAAAGAGACAAATTCAAGATACTGACGCTACCGGAAATAGAACCCGTTCCATCAGAAAGCTTCCTATTCATAAGAACCGTGACGGAGAGGTAATATCAGTTGGATTGAGTTCGAACCCCGATACAGTCAATATTTTTTAGAGTTTTAGTCCTGCGAGTTCGGTCGATTTTTTAGACTAAACTTATCTGCTTAAGAAACATTTTGTAGGACAATTTCTACACCAAACAACTCCCAAAATCGAAATGTTCCTTTAAAGCAGAAAAATGCTGATAAAAGTCAATATCTAAGATTCCCACCTTTGATAAACTCATCAGCACAAAGCCAGCGGCAATGTTGTAACGATGGAGAGAACGGAATATATAAATCTTATCTAGATCAAAGACGAACATAGAATTCAATTAGGTTTTTGGCTATATGATTCAACTATTTGTCAACTCACCGAGCAGTCAAGGTTTTTAATCATAAACCCTCAATTAAAGTAAAATGTCCGTCACACAAAAGACAAACAAATCTGAACAATCTAAGTAATTATCATCTTGTTGAATTTTTGAGAATAAAAGTTTTGCTAGAGCGTTGAGGATGAATCTAGGGTTACTTTTCAACAGGTTATAATCAGGTGACTATAAGTCATTAATATTAAAATATTATAAACATCAGACTAAAGGTTGTACCACATAGGAACCATTATGTTCCTCCATCGAGCGATGCTCCAACAATCTCCTGATAGCCTTGTAGTGTTTGCTACCAACTGGATATGCACAGTTATACAGCATGCAGTCACTCAATCGTCCTCTCATCCGGGGACTGCAGATTTGGTTGATTTCAAGCCAGTTCATTCGCTCTAGTGTACGACACGTTACAAGGCGAACGATGATAATTAGGGGATTGTATGGAATTTTTTTCTCATACCGTATATACATTGTATAAATTAAATACCCTGAAAGAGCAAAATGATTTACGTAGGGGATCAAGCGCAAGGCAAAGTAGCTTTTTAATGTCCTTTATCTCAGTCAGAAAGATTCGACCCTCGATTATTCAGGGTATACGGTGCGATAATTTCTACCAAATGGGACGTTTTCATGAAATTATTAAGTGCTGGAAGCGTCCATACATCTTATACTCAATCGCGAATTTTCCACGAAATTATGTCCCTTGCGGGCCACCATAGAATGTTTGTTTATTAGAGCGAATCTGCCACAACCTCTGTACCGGTCGGAGCCGTCCCCGATTGTTGTGTGTTGACTAAAATGACACGGTAATAAACAAGGAGCAGCTTCTGTTTCACTCTGTGAAATCACGATTTTACCTGGCTTAATTACCAGTTGGCACACCTTCAGCGTCTAATGATAGGTGTGAAAATTCTGGTTGGAGAGTTTGTTAAAGAGGTTGATTATACGTATAAAATTTAGTTTTTTTAAATTTCGATGTAGACTATCTCTTGTAAATACAAAAACTCGTTTAAATTTACTTTTCTTTTATTGTAAACTTTAGATATGTCTTTAAAAAGAAATAATCATTTTATCGAATAAAGGAAATTAGTGTCTATATAATGATAGGTGTTAAAGTTGTAGTTGGGTAGTTTGTTAAAGTGGTAAATTAAACGTATAAGTTGTTTTTGATTTTTTTAGACTTGTATGTAGACTAACTCTTGTGAATTTAAATTTACGTTTCTTGTATTGTAAACTTTAGCTATGTTTGTAAAAGAACTAATTTTGAAATAATCATATAAAGGAAAGTGCCTTTTGTGAAATAACTTTATAGAAAATATTGACTTGTTTTGAAAGGCAAATTTTGATAACTACAATATTTTGGGGTTAAATTATCAATTAATAGTTCCAGTAATTCATAACTACACGCATAAACGTGTCTATTTTATGACAAAATCAATTCAATATATGGTATTAAGATTAAATGTATATTCGTCGAACAAATTTAAAAAACAATTTAAATGAAAATGTTCCTTTCAAATGCGGGGAACATTATGTCAACGTGTGAATCTTCTCTTCAAATACGTGTCAATATATCGTTGGCCGAACTTTCTATCGAATGTTAAAGATAACAATTTCGTAATGCTGTACGCCTACATGTACTACAGCAAATTATAGCCCATCAACGACTCGCTATTTGTATAAAAAGTTTTCAACTACACCGAATTGTAGATTTAAAAAAAAGTACAGAAGCTACAAAGAAAACATGTACATGGATTGCTTGCAATTGCTTAATATTGAGAGGGATTGAAGTTGGCGAGAACTTGGCCTTGTGTACAGAACGTCTGTAAAGCCCACCAACGACTTGCTAATTGTATAAACAAATTTCAACTACACCGAATTGTAGATTTGAAAAATCTAAAAGTACAGAAGCTACAAAGAAAAACATGTAAATGGATTGTTGGCTTAATATTGAGAGGGACTGAAGTTGTGTACATAACGTCTGTAACCTGATAGGAACATGTATTTCTACTTTTTCTTTGCATAAAACACATGTAATCAACCTTATCTCATGTGTCAACGTGTGAATCTTCTCTTCGGATACGTGTCAAAATAGTGTTCGCCGAACTTTCTATCGAACGTTGAAGATAACAACTTGTTTACATCGTACTTGTGAATAAACTACAATACATATAACCCATCAAAGACTCGCCATTTACATAACAGCCTTTTGAATACAGTGATTCATAAATAAAACAATTAATTGACAAAAAGTCACCAATAAAAGTTATTTCAATGGAAATGATTTAAATGTTCGGTTTTGTGCCTTATGTCGTACTATAAATCTTGGGTGAACGGTAATACCCCACCATTCAGAATATGTAAATAAAACATATTATTGCCTAAGAGCTCATTTAACTTATTTTTAGTATTCTTGTATGTACATTTTATATATCCCTTTTATACACTTGCTATTATAGAGACTTTAACTTGTCCGTGCAAGTATTCGTATATTCTCTGACAAACAAAATGTTGTAATGTGATTTTGACACAAGTACAGAGATACTACGATTCCAAGCCTTTAGCATCAACTGTAAAAAAAAGACTTTACTTAACAAAGTAGTCGAGCCTCCGTGTCATACAATTTTTATGAAAAAAAGGAAAGGTGTTATATCAAACGATTAAAAGTTTGAACATTCTGTAATAGTGCTTGATATCCTTCTAAAAGTTCGTATCAAACACTAAGAACCCTAATTAAAGGAACCTTATGACTTTGGCTTTCTGGTGAACATATCGTACGTCAGGCTACGGAAACTCGATATTGTACAGCTGCGTATGTTCACTTACATTTGTATTCTAGTGCAAATATCATGTAATTTGTAACGTCTTTGAGACATCATATCATTGTAAAAACGAAACCGATAATGATGAAATTTCACTGCATACGTTGTGATTTAGTTTGCGTTGACATATTCGTATGTCATACCTAGCAGATAGCTGTAACAAATTTGGCAGGTCATTGAAGTGACCAGGGGTCAAACTTTCGAAAACATTGATTTATATTTTGCTCTACAAAATCCTACATAAGTGATCAACAGCTTTAGATCTTTTCATATGTGTTCCTTTGCGCTAATGCAACGTGACTGTGCTGATTTTGTTCCCCCTATAATGTTTACATGGATGATTTTAATTGAAATTTAAGAAAATATTACCACATCTGTCTTTTAAACAATGTCAAATTTCGACATTCAGCACCAGTGACAAGACGATGCCGAAATATTGCTTGGGATTGGTTATTTTACACATGGACCATTGGTGATCTTCTGTAAGTGGACCTGGAGTTATTTTATGAACGCCAAAACGAAACCCAAATTACATGATATTTGCACTAAGATCACAAGCAGGTGAACAAACTTATGGTATGCAGCTTTAGGTAAAACGTAGGTAAAAGAGCCTACAACCTTTCTCTATACTTCTTAATATATAGAGGTTATCATGCGAGTGTGTTTTGGGATCGTAAATATCCTGCATTAGGAATAAACATTGTATTTTGCGAGCCTTGGCGAGCTAAATACATAGTGTTTATTCCTAATGCAGGATATTTACGATCCCAAAACACACGAGAATGATAACGTCTTTATCATACAATGTCATTTTAAAATTTAATTCGAAAAAAATGACTGATAATACTATTTTGATAGTTGAAATTCTTTTAAGATTCGCGCATTGATATCTGCAAATGAATAGAGCAATGACTCTGACGGTGAATTGACAAAATATAATTCCTCCTTATATATGCCTTTTATTGCCGTTTGAGTTATTTTGTCACGACTCCAAAGTTTTGAAATTTAAAAAATCTATAAAATACGATGATTTTAAAAATTAGACACATTTTAAATGGTCTTTGGCGGGATCGAACTGACGTTCTTTAATCCGACGTCATCGAGAGGACGAGTCAATCTCATCAAGGGGCAAGAGTTGCTTCCCTTCGCCTACGTGACAATGGCAGCTTGCGTTGAGACAGCGATCGAACGAACATTGATGGCCGGAGAGCTAAACTAGATGATAGTCTGTGGATTTCCGAATCCAAACTAAACAATATTAAAGTAAAGAACATCGAAGATGGGTAAATGACGTGTTTGAACATGAGACTTGAACTGCCTTTGGTACCTGTGAGTAAAATTGTTCGGTCGGTTTCATTCAAATCGTGAGGACAGTGTTTTAGCACTGCTTAGTCATACATATGGCTAAAGACAATACAGTTTTGTTGTTATGTCTTAGATTAATGTTTATCATACAATGGATAGTGTTCTCGGCATAATAAAGCCAACGGATATTTTCGATATCCGTTGGGCGTGGCTAAGGGTCATATACGGATACCGATGCAAATTTCAAAGGTCAAGGTCGGAACTTCTTTCTAAAATTCCGATGACGTCACACGCGTTAACATTTTTAACGCCTTTAGTAACGGAGAGAGACATTACAATATGAATGATACATTGCATAAACATTAATCTAAGACATAACAACAAAACTGTATTGTCTTTAGCCATATGTATGACTAAGCAGTGCTAAAACACTGTCCTCACGATTTGAATGAAACCGACCGAACAATTTTACTCACAGGTACCAAAGGCAGTTCAAGTCTCATGTTCAAACACGTCATTCTAACATGACACGAAAACTAGTTTGAAAATACTGCGTTCTGATTGGTTACTCATAAACATTTTGGAGTAATTATTTCGCCGATAATCACCTCTAAATATTTACGACCGCTTCACATTCCTCCGCGCACGCGTATACAATCTGCACTCAGCGACTTTCTGTTTACATGTTAGAGGCGACACTTTAAATTTCAATATCAGAAACTTATCGACATTTTGAAACACCTACAAATTTTAATCGAATAACCAGGTTTTTTATTCCTGTTTGAAGTGTTTCTTACTGCTTCGCGATGTAAATTAATCACAGTCCACAGATCTAAAAACAAAATCAACGATCGCAACAGCTCTCAATCTCATACAGCTATTCGTCAAATGAACAGAAGCGACTTTATTCTTTAATTTCGCTGAATGCTGTCACTGCCCTTACCTCTAATTTACAAATGACCACTTTTCCTGTCACAGTCTCCCCAACTTTCTTGACAGCTTCCACTAAGTTTGAAACAGTTCACCGACACGTAGTGAACAACTATGTTCAGAGTAACGTCCCTTGATTTGGTCAGTCCTTGTCGCTCTTATAGGGGTGATGGGTCGACCCATGGATTTAGGTAAAAATTCGAAACTTTGACGATATTGAAAACTGTTTTCTATTGATAATATGCTCAATAGATTACAGATCGGTCTATTTAAAAACGTGTTTTCTGTATGTACTGACATTTTAATTGTTATGTGTTCTTTATGAAAGTGGACTGTACCGTTGTTTTGCAAGTGAGTGGAACCGGTCTGCACCGGTTTGACCTAATCACATTGCTTTTGCGCAAGTCAAAATAGTTCCACCTTTTTTTACTAATTAGTCATGTTAGAATGGTGATAAATCAATTCTGTTTTTTATTTTGGGGTTGTTTGTCGTGCATTCTTTACCCCTAAATAAACATTTCAAACCTCGCAAGCTCGGTTTGAAATTATATTTAGGGGTAAAGAATGCACGACATACAACCCCAAAATAAAAAACAGAATGGATTTATCCCCTAATTTACCCATCTTCGATGTTCTTTACTTTAATATTGTTTAGTTTGGATTCGGAAATCCACAGACTATCATCTAGTTTAGCTCTCCGGCCATCAATGTTCGTTCGATCGTTGTCTCAACGCAAGCTGCCATTGTCACGTAGGCGAAGGGAAGCAACTCTTGCCCCTTGATGAGATTGACTCGTCCTCTCGATGACGTCGGATTAAAGAACGTCAGTTCGATCCCGCCAAAGACCATTTAAAATGTGTCTAATTTTTAAAATCATCGTATTTTATAGATTTTTTAAATTTCAAAACTTTGAAGTCGTGACAAAATAACTCAAACGGCAATAAAAGGCATATATAAGGAGGAATTATATTTTGTCAATTCACCGTCAGAGTCATTGCTCTATTCATTTGCATATATCAATGCGCGAATCTTAAAAGAATTTCAACTATCAAAATAGTATTATCAGTCATTTTTTTCGAATTAAATTTTAAAATGACATTGTATGATAAAGACGTTATCATTCTCGTGTGTTTTGGGATCGTAAATATCCTGCATTAGGAATAAACACTATGTATTTAGCTCGCCAAGGCTCGCAAAATACAATGTTTATTCCTAATGCAGGATATTTACGATCCCAAAACACACTCGCATGATAACCTCTATTTATGCAATGTATCATTCATATTGTAATGTCTCTCTCCGTTACTAAAGGCGTTCAAAATGTTAACGCGTGTGACGTCATCGGAATTTTAGAAAGAAGTTCCGACCTTGACCTTTGAAATTTGCATCGGTATCCGTATATGACCCTTAGCCACGCCCAACGGATATCGAAAATATCCGTTGGCTTTATTATGCCGAGAACACTATCCATTGTATGATAATGAATTTTATTTATCTTTGTTATACTTACATTTTATTTACGAGTTCGAGTTCCTGTGCATCAAAAAGCATCGAAATCTCAACAGCAACATTTAAAAAGTTTGGTGCAATTGCACTCCAAGGTCCCGTTCGCCCAACTTGAACAACGAGCCCAGTTTAAACTTCTCAGAGTAGCTTTATCAGCTGTCACCTCACGTTTAATATTTGTTTTAATTTTCCTGTTTGCCCTGCGGTTTAAATAATTACAAAGAAATTTTTTTTGGGGGGATTCTAGAATAAATACCAGTGAATCAATTAACTGTTTATGCCAAATGTTTGATGCTTTAAAGTACATTTCTTATTGTTAAACCGATTGTTGTGAATCGATTTTTTGTTTTCAATTGACCCTGAATAAGGAGAAACATTTAAGTCTTGATTGTTATTTTTTTAAAACAACAATTACAAAAATGATAATTTCAAATTAACTGATCATAAAGGAGCAGTAGCAGGGTTTTTTTAAATTTCATTTCTTCAATTTTCATTTTTGCTTCTCCAGACATTCAATGTCACATTGCTCAAGCGATTATCCGTATTCGTAAAATAAATTATCAAAAACTGTTTTGATGTGAACGCCTTTTTTATCATTTGAGTTTAAAAAGGGGATCAGCTTAGCGTTACCCAAATATTGTCGCGTAATTTGTACCATTTCTTCTAGTTCTCGTGAGATTTCTCTATTCACTAAAGACACGTACTACTCTCCCTTTAAAAGTTTTACAAACCAATTTGATTTTAACGAATCTAAATATCCTTTCTACATTTTATATAGACGTATCTACGTGTTTGATCAAAAGAAACTATATATTTATCATTTCGTATGATGTAGGTAAGTATCCGTCTCGTGCCGAACATTGTAATTAGACCATATCCCTTGTCACTGTGCGTAAACCGATGACCGTAATTTTAGTTACGATCATCCCAACATGGCGGCAGGCCACACGCTTCGGAACTTTTCACGCGATATTCTAGTTGTTCAGATACATTCAGATAAATTCAATAATGCGTTTAGATGCAGGTTGACGTGGAGAAGAGATTCTAAAAATATTTCCCTTTGTAAATGCATATTTATGAAGATATTCAAGTTTGAAAAAATGGGCATGATGACGGTAACTGAAACGGGTCCTAGTCGAAATGGCCACACTGACGAAATGGCCACAGATTGAAAAGTCAAAATGGCCAAAAAAAAGTCAAATTGGCCACACACCCCCAGTCAAAATGGCCACATGAAAAAGTCAAAATGGCCAAAGAAAAAGTCAAAATGGCTATACATTTTTCAAAATAAAAAATGACATAAAAGAAAACTCATTAGATGCTTTATTTTTCAAAAATCATCATAAATATATTAAAAACAATAATCTTCATCTTTTTGCATGGTTTGCAATGTCAGGATGTGGCTCATCAGCTGCCACCTCGTCTGTCACTCTCTCAGCAATAGACCAGCCGGACTCTTGTATGTTGGTCAGAGCTGATTCCTTCACCTGACAAATACAAGCCAGTTCACATTCATGAATTTAAAAAAAACACCCTTAATATCATATCATATGTATTTACTAAATATTATTATATGCATTAACTAAATATTATTATATGCATTTACTAAATATTATTATATGCATTTATTAAATATTATTATATGTATTTACTTCATATTTATATATAAATTAATACCTTAACAACATAAGCATATCCACTAGACGACTCCATCAGCAGTGGTTTTCCCTTCTGGGATCCGGTCTCGAGTATAGTGAACTGTACATGGGTATCATCTTCAGTGCCAAAAGCATCTTCGTTGATGGAAAGTTCCATAGACCTTTCTGGAAATTCTACGACATCTTCAACGCCACCACACTCAGCATGTACATTGGAGGTGTCAATCTTTTTTTAATAATAATAATAACACTTTATTGTCCTAAGTACAAGTACATCGGAAATTTGTTTTGTGCCCATGGCACCCGGCAGCCACCGTGCAGCGCCAGTTAATGCGTTGTTCTGCCTTTACAATGCTGAGTGTCAAGCAAGACAGCAACAACTCCCACCTTTTAACGTCTTTTGGTATGACGCGACCGGGAATCGATTATCTGCACTTTCAAGAGTAATAGAAAACCTTCCAACTTCTACTTGAAAAGAGGAGTTGGAGCATCTGTAGCAAGTGAAGGGAAAGTCATCTCCGCTTTCAACAAGCCTCAGATAGTTATAATAAAAGCTAAATTAGCAACTGGTCTTTGATAATCTCAGTTGGTTAATCTAAAACAACAACAACGGTTAGTTGAGTCACCATCCAATGATCAGAGGGTAATAACATCTTTATTAGTAACAGGTCTTGGTAACATGGCAGTGAGAAGATCCTTTTATGTTAAGATATGAAAAAATATTAGCAACTTTTTGTTTTGACTTTTTCTTTGGCCATTTTGACTTTTTCTTTATCCATTTTGACTTTTTCATATGGCCATTTTGACTGGGGGTTGTGGCCATTTTGACTTTTTCATATGGCCATTTTGACTGGGGACAGTGTGGCCATTTTGTCGTGTGGCCATTTTGACCTGTTCCCACTGAAACATGATGATGACGGTAACTGAAATGTTCGTCAAAGCTAGGATGACGGTAACTGAGCACTTCCAAGACCAGTATGTGTAACTTTTTATGAAAACACTCGTCAAATGACATAAATTTTAGTAATTTAAAACGAAGGTTGATGGTATATGTGTGTATAATATTTACAGGAGAAAGAGTTTGTTTATACTTGGTGCCCATTTGAAGCTACATGACTGATTTCAATCCTATGTTCTTCACTAAACAACAGCACATGAACAATCTAAAAACGTACCATTTAGATTTGTTTTAAATCTGGACGAAATTGCTGGCATATTTGTTTTGAAAACGCCTCATTTCAGAATTAAACTGTAAAGTTACCGAATAACAAGAACATATTATTTCACTACGAACATTAAAATGTATATATATATATTTGAATTCAACAAACATGTATTGTTGTCTTAAAATTTTCACCCTGAATCAAATTAGAAACGATTTCGCTAATCCATAGTCTTACAAAAACTTTTCCGGCAAGCATCCACTGTCCTGGATTTTGTAGCCAGAAAACATTAATCGCATTGTAATATGTAGTCTGGTTCACACGATGACACGGAATAGCATAAAACTCTTAACCGGTCTCATTCACAAGATTTGACGCAATTCTTAAGAGTTTTCAAAGTCTAGGTTCAAGAGAAATCAAATGGTACTCTAAAATCACAGGAAAGGGTCGAATTACATTTGCACCCCGGGATAGCGGAACAAATAAAAAGCTAGATGATTAATATACTAGTCTGATAGTAACCAATTAAGTAACGTTTTGTTTAGTTTCAAACTACTGCATAGCGTACTGTTAGTAACTGCAGCTCATGTATTTTACTGCACACAGGAACCACCCAGATATATTTTTTTAAGATTTCAATACTGAGACAAAAGCATATGTTATAAGCATTCATATATAAGCGTCGTCCTTTTATATAGATACAAAATATATTTCCTTATATATATATCAACGTTTGTAAGTATCATGTCTTCTCATTGTTGTCAATGACTACTCGTATAATTGTTTTCACTATATTTATATCATTTCACAAGGGCCATAGCAAGCTTAAAGTCAGAATGAGTGCCATATAAATCCCTTGGATAACTGGCTGAAATAAAACATTAAAATGTTTATTACTATGCAATCTGTGTATTGCGAGAGTTTGCCTTCCAGTATCACTAAAGAGGTCATCAGTTTATTTAATATCATAAACTATTCAACATTACAATGTGTAAGATCACATCACTCAAGTCATTCAATCGTTTGCTATGTGTTGTCGCATTTTAAAACAAAATTATTGTGTTCTGTGAATATTGGCTATTCCCACGGTTGATAATTAATGAAATTTCTATAACAACTTTGATACTTAAAGGGACAGTAGAACGTTTTTGAAAATTTCATATTTAAATTGTTCACTGATAATTGTAAGTTAATGCTTAATGTCTTATGTTGATAGTGTCAAAATTCTCATTAGACAAACCAATCATCCATAGTCAGGGAACAAATTATAAGATTCACTTTGGGCCATTTTTATGTGAACACATTTAATTCATTTTGTGTAAGAAAAGGAAACTCAAAGGCCATATGCTGAACTTTACATCATATACTTTATTATGGCCTTATTTAGTTTAAATACATTGCCTTTCAATTGGAACCATTTATTTTCGTTTTCCGGTCTTCACCTTATATTACCCCTAAAATCGTGCTACTGCCCCTTGAAATTATAGGTTCATAAAAATACAAATATCCTTATATTATAGTCATATTTCGTTTTTAAGCTCATGTTTCTCTATCAAAACAGGTAAAACCCATAATTAGGCCCTGGGCTTAAATAAGTGCAACCCCGGTTGGGTCGGGTCATTTTAACTCTTGATATGGAGTTCTTATTTGTTTCCTTTATACTCGTCCAAATATCAACACCTACTAGTGATAAAATGAACTTCCATGGATTTCCCTAATTACTTGAAACAATATTATCAAAAATTTGTTTACGTTTTCTTAATAATTCAACATGAATTTTTGGATTTAATAATCAACAAACAAGTGCAATGTTTTGCTAACAGCTGTTGATATAGATCTTCTTATCCCACACCATCAAATGAACTCTAAAATCAAATTGAAACACACCATAATAAAGTAAAACCGCATAATGTTTAAATAAAACTCATTTGAATTAAAGATATTATACAGTGCTGGTAACAAAATGAAAACAGTGTGGTATATATCTTTAAACAGATACCTGCATTGCGTTATCCAGAACGTTGTATAGTGCTTTTAAAATACAAAAAACTCTACAATACAAATCATTACACAGGTTATCAGATGATCAGCTGGTGATTCCGACTTCAACCACCCTCTGTGACCACTACAATGGTTAATATTTGCTATTTCCTACACGCTAGTACACATTTTATAACTTTCCTGTATGCAGTTACCGTCATCTATCCTTTTCAGTTACCGTCATCATGCCCGATTTTTAAAACTTGAATATGTGCATTAATGTGTATTTATAAAAGGTAACATTTTAAGAATCTGGTCACCACATCAACCTGAATCTAAGTGCATTATTTAATTTATCTGAATGTATCTGAACAACTAGAATATCGCGTGAAAAGTTCCGAAGCGTATGGCCTGCCGCCAATTTGGGATGATCGTAACTAAAGTTACGGTCATCGGTTTACGTACAGTGCTTGTGGTGAGAAAAGATATCCGTGCACTGCATGGATGAAGCTGAACATAGAGAAACCGCATGCATGTACATCCGGGTACTTCACACTTTCTTTGAACTATTTTTTTCAATGATATATATTATAACTCCTTTGGAGTGGCATATGTTCATTTTTAATTCTATGTATATTTTATGTAAGTTTGTTATTTAAATGTACATATGGTGAGACGCTAATAAACAATATGTCTGTCTGTCTGTCTATTAAAACTAATTACTGTACCTTCATTTAACTTATAATTTCATAGACTAAATACTTTCAGGTGCCCATATCATCTGGACATTCTTAAATTGGACGCATGTTTCTGTCACATTGACATGCCCTATTTGCCATTTCCTCTAACACCAGCTCTGTAACTATTGGCTTTAACGCACCGCTTCTTTTAAAACTCTTGGTGGTAAAGGGTCATATCCCAATACACGTAGACTGTTAATCTGTGGTAAAGGGTAATACCCCAATTGACTGTTAATCTGTGGTAAAGGGTAATACCCCAATAGACTGTTAATCTGTGGTAAAGGGTAATACCCCAATAGACTGTTAATCTGTGGTAAAGGGTAATATCCCAATAGACTGTTAACCTGTGGTAAATGGTAATACCTCAGTGGACGGTAAATGGTAATACCCCAATAGACTGTTAATCTGTGGTAAAGGGTAATATCCCAATAGACTGTTAACCTGTGGTAAAGGGTAATATCCCAATAGACTGTTAATCTGTGGTAAAGGGTAATACCCCAATAGACTGTTAATCTGTGGTAAAGGGTTATACCTCAGTGGACGGTAAAGGGTAATATCCCAATAGACTGTTAATCTGTGGTAAAGGGTAATATCCCAATAGACTGTTAACCTGTGGTAAATGGTAATACCTCAGTGGACGGTAAAGGGTAATACCCCAATAGACTGTTAATCTGTGGTAAAGGGTAATATCCCAATAGACTGTTAACCTGTGGTAAAGGGTAATATCCCAATAGACTGTTAATCTGTGGTAAAGGGTAATACCCCAATAGACTGTTACTCTGTGGTAAAGGGTAATACCTCAGTGGACGGTAAAGGGTAATATCCCAATAGACTGTTAATCTGTGGTAAAGGGTAATATCCCAATAGACTGTTAACCTGTGGTAAATGGTAATACCTCAGTCGACGGTAAAGGGTAATACCCCAATAGACTGTTAATCTGTGGTAAAGGGTAATATCCCAATAGACTGTTAACCTGTGGTAAAGGGTAATATCCCAATAGACTGTTAATCTGTGGTAAAGGGTAATACCCCAATAGACTGTTAATCTGTGGTAAAGGGTAATATCCCAATAGACTGTTAACCTGTGGTAAAGGGTAATATCCCAATAGACTGTTAATCTGTGGTAAAGGGTAATATCCCAATAGACTGTTAATCAGAAAATGAAAATTAATGGTTTCAATTGAAAGACAATGTACTGAAACTAAATGGAGCAGTAATAATACAAATATATAACGTAAAGTTTAGCCATGCGATTCCTTTTTCTTTCACAAAATGGCCGCCAATGGATTTTAGGTGAATCTTCATTCTTTGTCCCCTGACTATTGATGATTGGCTTGTGTAATGAGATTTTTGACACTGTCAAAATAATACATTTAACATAAACTTACAATTATCAGTGATAAATTTAAATATAAAATAATCCAAAATCGTGATACTGCCCCTTTAACCTACGTGTTCTTGTAAATCGTAGTCTATCTTTTATTGACGTTTACCTCACAACGTGTAAGTAAGTTTATCGAATAAAACATCTGTGCGTCATCGCACCATGTGTAAGAAAGTGTTAACCGATAATTGATTTCTCTTTAGAAAACATTTCACGTATAGGCGTCTGAAGCCAATAATGTTTTAAGTGGTCTATGATTTCAAAACGATTTATAAAATATATGCAAAAGAAAAATCATATTTTTTCTAAAGGAACAAATATACAATCTGTAAGACTCTTGAGTCCCATCTGCCAATGTCGGTTTGCGTCTGTTACTGAAACATTTCATTTAATGAATGCCCATGCATTGTAACAATTGAAAAATTAAAGTAATGATTTTGATCGAAACCGGACTGGATATTTAGTCAATTATTTAAATGATTATTTTTTTCAAACTTCAAATTATTGTTTGAAAAATCTCAAAAGTTATGAAAATTGTGATTTTAATTCTGGTTTTCTCATATATAAAAGTGATGTTTGATTTTCGTTCACATAATAAGTATCATGTATTGACATTTGGGAATGATTTGAAAATGATTTGAGTTAGTTTTATTGGTGAAATTTGACAAAAATAGAAGCCATGGTATATTTTTTGAAAATCATGGAATGTCTCTTTTATAATCGCTGAGTGAGTGAGTTTGAGTTTAATGTTTGGCAATATGTTAGCCATTTTTCTTTAGTCATTTTAGTCAGTTGGTCTTAACTACTAAAGTTTTAGATTTAAAGTCGAAGAAAAATTAGCCTTGCTTTTCAAACAAAGTGTAACATAAATCAAAAGTCACTGTGTTGAATCTGAAAGTTGTAAATAGGGTTTACCCACATTGGCTAATGTAACAGATGGTTCGCAAATTACAAAACGTAAATCAAGAAATTGTCTGATTTTATCGTTTAATGATCTTACTGAGTGCATTTAATTTCTGTTTTGGTTAAATATAATAGATGGCTTCTTCAAACGTTTACCATTTTTCGATTTATCATTATTATTTTAACGATTTCGGTAGTTGTATTTAATTCAGGGTACTGTTTGAACTAGATTGAGCAACATTATATTTTATGTGCGATTCAAACATTGTTCAGAATTTCTTTTAACCAAGGAACTGTTCTTACTGCAACCACAAGTATGGATAAACGGGGTTAAGCGACACGTAAATAACTTAACAAAAAGACAAGGAACTTTGTATAGGAATATTTATTGAAAGTATAGAAAGAATAGACTCTGTAAGCGTATATATGATAATAACGGTAACAAACCAGGCAGCAGGAGACAACCATGTCTCAGCACCATTCATCAGCCAACCATTGATCACGTATATACAAAAATATACAAAAACACTTTAAAAAACCAGAGCAAATCTCACACTCGATAAGTTGGATTTATGGTGTTGATTAGGGAACGAGAATTTAGAGAATAAATATTTCATCAGGTCGTCATTGAATACATACATCAATATTCCTAATTTCAAATTTATATATATACCTTATATTGTCTAGTATATATCATGCTGCAGTATATAGATCATAAATTGTTAAATCAAAACAGTCAAAGGCGAAATGCCATTTTGATATAACCGGCACCTTATTTGGTTATGAAACATCTTACATGTTCCAAAGCAAGTTTCAATACATGTCTTGCAAAGAATATAAACAGAATAAATCCCCACTAGATCAACTTAGGAAGGTTTGAGTTCGATTCCTTTCATGTTTATTTTGGTTATACATTACATTCTATTTATTTTGTTAAATAGAGAAACTATATTTGACAAATCTTCAGTTAATTGCTGGCCACAATAAATAAAGATTGTCAACATGACATAAATCCTAAATTTAGAATTTCAACAATTAATAGTATAGATGCACATCACTTTTATATTTTGTGCAAATCTTGAATCTAATCATTTTGGCAGTACATGCAAGCGAAAAACGTAAATTTGTATATATGTAAACACTGTATAAAATATATTATCTTTTTAAAATTATCGAAGCATAAGCATTCCAATATATTACTATAATTATATACAATAAGAATACAGATTCCTATTGCCTGTAACTATTATTTTGCTAATACAAATGTTACTACGTTTGAGTAATTACTAATACTTGTTTTTTTTTTTATCAAAATCCGATCATTTTCTTAACATTTCGTCGTGTTACACTATCATAAGTGTTAAACTATCAACGTAACGAATTGTGGAGTCAATGGTTAGATTTGATCTAAACAAAAGTAAAAAAAAAAACAGTTGCCCTTTAATGAGCTATTTTGTTATTGAGCAATACAAACACAGAAAAAAAACTTTGTCCATTTTCATAAAAACCCTGATAGATGTATATTCATCTCCCTGATGGAATAAAGATTGTCCTCCCCAATAGATCGTGTATATATGTGTATATCAAGACTTGCCTCCTGCAATTAAACGGGAGTTATTACCCTTTGTTAAACATTACTATATATCTTTGTTGATTTTGAAAGTACTTAATTGAATCCTTGAAGTAGCAGAGGAGAGTTGCCTCCCTTACTTTTAGCCATTTTTTCTTAACCTCCTTTTAAACAAACCGCGTTTTTTAGAGTTATTTCCTTTTCTTAAAAATGAATCATCATTCTTTACTTCGTTGCAAGGAAGACTATTGACTCCTTTAAGTTTTGTTCTTGTTTTGCTGTGTTTCTGAGAGTTATTTCTTTTTCTAAAACCTGATTTTCCCTTTAAGAACGAAAACATCTCTTATGATTTTGAAAGTAGGTTCTGATAATCCGTCGAAATGGAATCATTTCAAAGTGAACTAAAGCAGTATTTTAGATCAGGAAAACATAACGTGTTATGTTTGATCGGATGTAAATGAGATTGCATTATTCTCTATCTGACGAAGAATGTTTGGGTTCCGATAATTCCTCCGAACTGGTCACACTTTAAGCTGAAGCTGGCGGTTCTTTCCTTCTTGTTCTTGGGGACCCGAGCTGCCTTCATCTTGAGCTTCGTCTTCCACGTCTCCCCGGCCTTGATGCCTCTGTAGGAGAAGAAGTGATACATTGTAGCTTCTGTACACATGGAGAAAACAGTCTACAGACCTGTGGTAAAAGTATTTGTCACTTGAAGTAAATACTCTCATGTCTCATGCATTTCATTGGTAATCTGGAGTTGTACTTATTGATATAATTTTTATCGTATATATACTACTCACATTTAGTCCATTTTGTCCATATGTGTTGTTGACTGTTACATTTGCGACAAAGTGAAAATCACTTAATCCACCGTGCGGTGAACTCCGAAATTAAGATACAGTGTCAAAATCATCCTTTTGAATAGCTAATTCATATTTGCTATCTCACAAATGTTGTCAGATTGTCAATTTTAAGAGATTATTGAACTATGGCGCTAAGAAAATGTCATGTTCTCGTTTTGACTTAAAAAGTGGTAAAATATATGCAAAGTATAAAAAAAAAATCAGTCGATGGTTGTGTACAGATTGGGCCAAAAGCTATATCCACGTCTGACATAAGAATTTTGATGCAAGAAAGACCATCTGGTAACAGAAGTATAAACATCATATTGACCATTATCTCTACAAAGAGGTAGCTGAAGTAAAACATTCGAATTTTTATGACTTGAGCTCCGTTTTTGGGGAGGAGGATGGTTGAAATTTATTTGAAATTTTATCCAAAGTTAAGGACATACATGATCTTGATCCCGTGTTCATCGATGGCCTCGGACACAGGCTTGAGACCTCCGTCCACTGCTACCAGCACATTGGTCATCATGGTGGGCAGAGGGTTGGTGAAGCTCACCTCGTACTCCATATCCTCGCCTGTCTGACCTGACGTCGGACCCTGGAGATACACAAACACACAGTACTAACATGGAACTAGGATAAACACTTGTCTGATTCAAATCGGCCTTGTCCCGAGGAATGATGATGATGATGATGATGATGATGATGATGATGATGATGATTAAATAGTTGTAATTCAAACTATGTAAACCTAGATTCTATTCACCGATATTATCACATCCGGGCGTCGAAGTCGGAAGGAATCCGAATCCAACACAAGTCCTTCTGTATCATTCACCATGCCAACCGCTTTGATCTCGAAGTTGAAGCCGTCCTTAGGGTGAGTGAGCGTACTATCCCTTGGTACATCCAGAGTAAAGGGGCGCTCTGGTTTGCAAAGAAACATAGAATATTGCACATGTGCGTCTATTGAGTAATAAATATTATGACATGGGTTATGTTCCTTTTGATCAATGATAAAAAAAAAGAAACAGTTTGTGCTTCAGAAGATAGCTAATTGATATAAACTAAATTATTTGCACTTTAACGCTTCTGACATTAGTTTTTCGACAACCATGGTTTTCTAGGCTGTTACTCTATGGTTTAAGTTATTGGCAGTTTTTCAAGGCAAATATTTAAGCACCTTGGGCAAATGTTTGACAATTTTCACTTTTTTAATTATTTTTTCGTTGGAAATTGAATTGAAAACCCTACTTAACTTATTCGCAATCACATTCGACCTGATCGTGAGTTTCAACAACAAGACAACTGACTTCATCGGAAAAGTTTCACTTACTGTTTAAACATTGATCGTTCTAATTTTAAATCCCCAAATGGAGAGCAGAGAAACAACCTGACTATATTTGAGAACACCTGAGAAAGCAACGACCCAAAAAGTTTGAAGATCGCTAAAATATATTTGCTATTTTACCAGGGTTTGAAGTACTTCTGAACGACCTTTAATCTCTACTAAAACTTCAATGTTTG
This sequence comes from Steromphala cineraria, assembly GCA_916613615.1. Classification (NCBI taxonomy): domain Eukaryota; kingdom Metazoa; phylum Mollusca; class Gastropoda; order Trochida; family Trochidae; genus Steromphala; species Steromphala cineraria. The sequence continues at coordinate 14,891,476 of OU744730.1, forward strand.
CCTTGGAAAGAATAGACAATTACATTGAGTGCATACCCAAAGAACTATATACAGGATGTTGACATAACTCAGTAACCTGCCTTGACCTCAACTCAGCTCTAGAGTCTGAGAAAACGCAGAATAAAGCTATACAGCACTACTAAAAATGATCGTAACTTAGATTTGATGTTGACAAATTTGATTTGGCCTCAGTTCCAGTTCTAAAAGCTGGGCAACGCAGAAAATGATATACCGAAGTGATCCACAAGGATTTAGGCCGTATATTAATAAACCCTTTTTGCCACCGCGGGTTTCGTCCTTTGCAGCCAGCCGGGATATCTCCCCATGAAGTGCAGCGTAACTTACCAAATACACTCGATCGCATTGATACTTATAAATTGGTGCATATATGATCTGAGAACTGAATCATAGGGGTCGTGATTTTAATGAGATTGTCTTCCCACAAACCTGATTTGGCCTCCACGGGTTCCGTCCTGTAGGATGTCTCTGCCGCCAGCCCAGTGATCTCCCCGTGGTAGGTCTTGTGAAGCACCTTGATGCTCAGGTTGATGCTTATGCGCGAGTCGCTGACGTTCTTCGCCATGACAACCACCTGGAAGCCGCTCCCTAGATACACGTCGTCCTGTTCTTGTACCTTCAGTTCTAGAGGCTGGTGGATGCAGGGAAAAAAATGTTTAATAATGATGGAGTCCAAAATGATCAAAAAGCAACATTTTCCAGACTAAAGCGGCTCGCTAGAAACACGTCGTCCTGTTCTTGAACCTTCAGTTCTAGAGGCTGGTGGATGCAGGAACAACATACAATGTTCAATAATAATGGAGTCAAAAATAACCAAAAAGCAACGTTTTCCAGACTAAAGCGGCTCGCTAGATTCACGTCGTCCTGTTCTTGAACCTTCAGTTCTAGAGGCTGGTGGATGCAGGAAAAACATACAATGTTCAATAATAATGGAGTCAAAAATAACCAAAAAGCAACGTTTTCCAGACTAAAGCGGCTCGCTAGATTCACGTCGTCCTGTTCTTGAACCTTCAGTTCTAGAGGCTGGTGGATGCAGGAAAAACATACAATGTTCAATAGCAATGGAGTCCAAAATGACCATAAAGCAATAAAGCGGTTCGTTCTTGTTCTTCAGTCTTCAGTTCTAGAGGCTGGCGGATGCATAAATCCTATACATGTGTGTTACTGAGATTCGCATTCGGAATGCATTTTGTGTTTTCATGATACACATTGTCAGGTTCGTGGATCCTCAATTAAAAAAAGCCAAATTAGCATTTATGAGTACAATGATGACATGCATATATGTTTTCACGGTTTATTTCTTGAGACTGGAGAAATGTAGAAAATACATACAATTTCTAATAGGTACAATGTCCAAAAGAATAATAAAACTAAGTTTCATGGTACTGAGCGACTTTAGTTGCTACCCCTGCATCGACTTGTTCTTTAGTACTAGAAGCTGGAGAAATACAGAGGATTTTTGAATATGAATAAATTTTGAATATTTGAAAGTTATTGTAGTCTCAAAAATATTTTTCGTCATCTTTTCATAATGATGTATAACTGTAACTACTAGGACATCTCCCAATACACAATTGTATCTTGGATCTTCAAAACGAGATGCTGGGAGATACACAGGTAATGATATTATGTCTACAAAGACGTCGTAATCTTTAATATCAACAAACATAATTATCCAACAAGCCCTTACTTTCTTTTCGACAGGCGGGTCATCATCCGGGTCCAGGTTATCAAAGCGGAACATCCGCTCCGCCTTCTTCACGATTTCCCGTTCCTTGGGGGTCCCTGGGAAGAGAAGAGATGATTGAAGAATATTTTTTATCGAAACACAGAATGAATTCTGCGTGATTGATATAGCATTAATGTATCCACAAATATCCTACCACAATCTGATGAAAATCGACCCAGACCACAAGGTCACAGCCACGTAGGCCACATGATTTTTTCAGCTAAGTGATGACGATTAGTTTTTAGTTTTTAGCGGACCAATCATATCATCGCCCATAAAATACAGTTTGGGAAGATCATCTTGAAAGCGTGAAGTTACTTGCTAATACTTTGATGGGGTTTTGTGAAAGGTAAGTTGATTGTACGCCAGAGCATGAAACCTACATTGTATGAGGATGCGGTCAAACCTATTTGAGAGGGAATCTCTCAACGAAGCGAGTATATTGATAAATGTTTATCACTCTTATTCATCGGGAAAGGGTGGATAGAATCAGACTGACACATATTCTGATACCCATTGGACACAGAGTCTGAAACTTGAAACTCAGTGACTTCGAAATGGCGTAATTGACTGACTGTCGCTGAGCTGTTGGTTATCAGCGTTCAGCAGTGTTGGACAAACTGCTTTGACTATGTGTCTCAGTTCACCCAGCTGTGAATGGGTACCCTGTGAGGCATAGAATGGTCCCTAACCTGAGCGCCACATTTGGATGCCGGTTGAATACTCCCCGGGGAGTTAAATTGGAAAAATGATCGGACGGTGAAAGAATGCCATTGACCTAGGGAAACGACAAGCGCCTTGAGCAACCACGAGTGGATGGATATGCGCGCTATATAAATATTCATATTCATATAATATAAAGTATAGTTGGCCTTATTCATAAAATTCATATTTAAGCTGATGTTGGGTTTTCCATGCACGTTGGACGTACCTTCTATATATTTATACTGGTCCGTCACATCAAGCTTCTCCAGACCGGCGCCTCCCGGTTTGCGGGTAGTCATGTTCTTACCGACACTGAAAATTGTAGATTAATAGATATGATAATACAGTTAATTTAAAACCCCTTAAACTGAACTAAACGTCTTTTAAATGTCTGAATAACAAAACAAGTTTCAAAATGAACGTACCATGTTTGGTTTACCTTTAAGAATAAATTTCTCTAAAAAATGAAAGGTGTTCACCAAGAGATTTTGGTAAATTAGAAAAGGGACGAACAAATAAAATATTTTTTATATAAAATATATAATTCGCTCATATATAGGTGTCGCCATACAGCATGTCGTGACATAACCCCTAAAAGGGCGTTGCTAAATTTAAGCATTTGGCCTCAGTGGAAATTGTCAAAGTTGAGGTAATGCGTATGTGTTCAATAACAATACCGAAACGTTGTCGCAAAATGTTGCCGTTAGTGAGCTCTATTTCTGGGTCCCATCTCCCTTTAAACTTAATCACTTCTTATACAACAATCGAACATTGGATTAGGTAATGAGTTGGATGCCCCTTTCAAGATGATGCATTTGACATTAACTCATACTTATAAGAAACATTTTACTACAGCCCTTTAGAATATCGATACGACTGTCTCTTTAACCCTTACCCGCTCGTGTTCCTCTTAATGACCTTCATCTCTCCAGTTTTTGAGTCCTTCGACCACGTGACCATGTCGGCGTTCACTTCAGCGAACACAAAGGCGGTGTCGTACCCCACGTTGATGTCACCTTCCTTGATGGCAGTTAAAGGGGAGGGGCCACAACAGAACACACCTTGAAATATGGACAATGACAAAGTTATTGATTTGGAATGGAATTATTACTGAAAAGAAGTGAGGGCATACCGACACTAGATCTCTGCTGGTATATTGTAAATAATGTCACATTTTGATACATCACAAAAATGTACATTGAATTATGTGGTAGCGTAGGTCTACTATACGAAATTGAAATCAACTTGAACCATTTTTCGCAATGTTGATAGTTTAATATTTTATGGGTTTAAACTATTTTAAACATGATAAAAATCAGAAGCGTAAAATAGTTACTAGTATTTATAGAAGAACAGAAAAGAAGAAAGAAGAAAAGTGAACATTCTGGTCATTGAAATAAAGAATAATATTACAATGACATGGGACAAACTTCCCGTAGCATCGGTCAAGGGAGAGGCTTTAGCGACTGATACCGAGGGCACGAGCATTTTTTTACGGAAACCCTAATAAGAGGTCCTTCTCTATCTAATAAACCGAAATATTTATCACAGGTTTACATTTTTGGATCACTTTACTAGCACTGCTATAAATGGAAATTAATAGAAAATGATATTGATACAAACTGTATATAAGTAAAGTAAATTTTTAGAAATTTTATGATAAATAAGTAATGATAAAATGTATACCGTCGCTTCTTTCCTGTGGAGTAGCATCAATAGCCTGCCAACCATCGTATTGTGTACCCTCCAGATCTGGCCGGCTCATCCAGGCGTCGTTCCATACATGGAAGTTCCTACAATAAGTCTCATTTAAATCAGATAATTATATATAACGTTCATATCCGTCATCATTGGACCTAAAACATCTATATATCAATCGGAGTAAATCGGGTACTTTGTGAAAAAGAAATTATTGACTGTAGCAAGTTTTGCATGTGCAGATAAATTGTATAAAACGGCTCGACCCACACGTTATTGTCATAGCAACAAAAAGAACACCAAAGAATGCCATGTTTGACAGTCAATGAAAGAGAGAGTGCCTTTGGAAAGGTCCTAAGCCGACGTCACCAGACAGTTTGGTTGTCCGCGCATAACGGGCCGCAGACTAATGTAGCGATTACGTCAAACTGGTCAGACATCAGACAGGCCCATAATCGGCAGACCACCCAGTGAAGACCACTACATCCGGTTATAACACCTTCGGAACTGCTCCATGACAGCGGCGTCAACAGTGGTTACAGCACTGGGAAACAGATTCAGGCGATAGACCGTGTACCGGATACTGCGACAACATGGTGTCCGGCCACTCCAACCATACTGCGGACGGTTCCTGACACCTGACAAACAGACTGATGGCCAGGCGAGTTTGTCGGTGGCAGAGTCGCGACTGGGCACGACCTGATATGAACCCTATCGAACATTTATGGGATTATCTCGATCGGAATGTCAGAAGTCGCCTTGTGCGTCAATCCAATCTCCAGGGTGTTAAACAACGAATGGCAACGGATCACCGCAGACGCCATCAGACGTTTGTAGACGTGTTCTTGCCTTTATAAACTCTTATGGTGGACATACCCGTTACTAACATCACTTTGTAACATGTATTGTGACATTTCCCCACGCTTTCGCGATCAGTGCTTAAATGATTTTTCAAATGTTGGACCCCACCCATCTTTACAGGCTTTTCCTTACGGTTATTCTGACTTGATTAAAATGAAACTTTATACACATTGTGTGAAAAGGACACTCTTTAAAGTTAAACCAAAATGATATTTCTATATGGGTTTAGTTTTTTTTTATCTCATTGGTCATAATCCCAAAAAAAGATTTTCTACTCTACCATTTCGAGTCTGAGCTGCTGATCTTCTTGCCTGTCCGACTGTCAATCACGGTGTCGTGGCTAAGGTGGTCCTTATCCGTGTTGTGCGCAGACTCAAAGTTTGTCACGCTTCGACAGGGGATGCCAAGCGCTCTGCAAACTGTAATATTTAAAAAATGTATGACAAAATGTGAACAATACCGAGGTCATTGTAACTTTGACTTTAAGGTGGGGCGAGGTCATCTTTGGGTTCAATGCTACTGTCAAAAGTATTTAACTTATATCACGGCTGCTATTATTATTGTAGGACAAAGCCTGCAACACTATTGGGACTATGCATTGCGGTGGGAATCGACTTCACCTATCGGACCATGGGTGATAATGTGCTGAAATTGACTTTCAGGAAGTTATATGCTGTAGCATTGCGGTTGAAATCGACTTAAACTAGCGGAACATGGTTGATACTTCGCTGAAATTAACTTTCAAGAAGTTATATGCCGTAGCACATCGTGTCATTTTAAGTAAAACAATAGAAACAAAAGTCTCAAAGGGCAAAAATACGACGAGCTTGCAATTATTAACAATACATTTCATAATAATCACGATTAAAGTTAGAATAGAAATTGACTTTCAGGAAGTTATATGCTGTAGCATTGCGGTTGAAATCGACTTAAACTAGCGGAACATGGTTGATACTTCGCTGAAATTAACTTTCAAGAAGTTATATGCCGTAGCACATCGTGTCATTTTAAGTAAAACAATAGAAACAAAAGTCTCAAAGGGCAAAAATACGACGAGCTTGCAATTATTAACAATACATTTCATAATAATCACGATTAAAGTTAGAATAGTTACCTGTTGTGAGTACTGCAGAAAACACCCAACACTGTCCATACTTCACAGGCTTGCCGGTCCTCATGTGTTGACGCAGTATCTTCACACTACCATTCCAGAAAGTCGGTTCTTTGCCTCCGGAGAAATCGTCAGACCAATTGCCTACAAGCACTCCGTCATCGTCAGGGGAGTTCACCTGGTAGGAAACAGAGAATAGACTACAAATTCTTTACAACTGTTTCGGAAACAGAGAATAGACTACACATTCTTTACAACTGTTTCGGAAACAGAGAATAGACTACAAATTCTTTACAACTGTTTCGGAAACAGAGAATAGACTACACATTCTTTACAACTGTTTCGAAAACAGAGAATAGACTACACATTCTTTACAACTGTTTCGGAAACAGAGAAGAGACTACAAATTCTTTACAACTGTTTCGGAAACAGAGAATAGACTACAAATTCCTTACAACTGTTTCGGAAACAGAGAATAGACTACAAATTCTTTACAACTGTTTCGGAAACCTACAAATTCTTTACAACTGTTTCGGAAACAGAGAAGAGACTACAAATTCTTTCCAACTGTTTCGGAAACAGAGAATAGACTACAAATTCTTTACAACTGTTTCGGAAACAGAGAATAGACTACAAATTCTTTACAACTGTTTCGGAAACAGAGAATAGACTACAAATTCTTTACAACTGTTTCGGAAACAGAAGAGACTACAAATTCTTTACAACTGTTTCAGAAACAGAAGAGACTACAAATTCTTTACAACTGTTTCGGAAACAGAGAAAAGACTACAAATTCTTTACAACTTAGCGTTTCAAAGTTTGTATGAATTACGAACATGACAAGCCATGTTCTCTGTACTTCTGAACGTGTTTATCTCATTCTCTCTGTTTCACGGAAATTATGAAGCCCTTGCTACAGAAGGTACTTGATAAAAAGTGCTTGGTAAACTTTACTGGGAAATAATGTGTTAGTTGACCAAGTTATTTCATACATTTTCAATCGTCAATCTTCAGTTGTTCACAACAACATGGATAAGATAATACGATGGTACGAAGCGCACGTAAAATCTTTGATAAAATAGGATAAAAAGTTCTCTATTTACCATAGTTGACATAAGTCGTGCCAGTCTGATTGCGTTCCCCATGGCCTTGCTGGCTCTGAGTTCGAACCCGCGTCTCACAAGACTGAACGCAGCAGCCAAGATACCCTCGTCAAACTGAAAGTATGAAACGGGTATCATCATGGCTAGAACAACACCCCGGTCTATCTATACGAAGCTTTGTTAACTCACGATGTGTACCTTTAACAAACATTGGCTACGGCTATCTTAGCACAGAAACAGGTTCGAAAATACTGTTTGTTACAATAGATAAATTAAGATAATACTTTATAACCAGAAGATGATCTGCTTAAATACAATAGAGCACGATGCATGTAATATTTATATAGTACTTTTTTATACTGGACATGAGTACATGTAGAGAATATTTGCCTTTTTTCACAAAATACTTGTATTCATAGATTTAGATAACACGAGATGTTGAATTTTGAATAAGATTTTATAAATTAAAGGGTCAGGGGGAGTTAGTCCATCGGCCTCACAAATATTGACAATTTGCGGAACATTATCATTATCACCAAAGATCTGCGAGTTGAGTAATCGGATTCAAATACCTGGCCATAGTGCCACGCCGAGGAGCCGATCTGTCTGTAGTTGCCCCAGTAGACGGCGCCAGTGTCGTTCAACACCGCCTCCTCCCGCCATTCTTCGCTTGACATGTACACCAGATCCTCTGGTAGGAGAAATATATATATGGATACAATAAGTTGTATAAATATCTGATATTGAAAGTTGAATAGTAGGTGGAAACATTAAGTTCTTCAAGTTGCGTGCAACCTTGTAAAGTTACCTTGCACAAATGGTTGCAGATGACTGTTCATGTTCTCATTCACGAAAACGTCTTCTATACTACATGTTGAACACTTCAAGTTTGATACAACTTCTTGGATACTACACTTCGGATACTACAAGTTGGATACAACTTTCGACGATCTAACGTGCACCTAGTCCTTCAGATGACGTGGAACTTTTCGTTTCATTCACGAAAGCGTCTTCCATTGCTGCACGTTGAACACTTCAAAGTCTATACAACTACTTGGATACTACACGTTGGACACAACTTTTGACAATAAACCCTTGCAGATGACTATGGTAGCCTCGTTCCAACCACGAAATCGTCTCTCATACTAAGAGTTGGCAATGTCGAAGTTACAAAGTTTGATACAAAAGTTGATATCTAAAAGTTGGATACAACAAGTTGCATACGACTTTTGACAACATACCTTTGCAAGAGGGCTTGCAGATGACGTTGGTCGCCCCGTTCATTCACGAAACTTTCTGGTAGAATAAAAGTTGGCCAAGGTAGATACAAGCACATTATACTTGAAAGTTGGATGCGACAAATCGGATACGACCTACCTTTACACCAAGGGTTGCAGATGACGTTGATCTCATCGTTATGGTCGTACTGAAAGATGATATCATCACCGTCCACGACGTCCACTACGCTCCGGACGCTGACCATCCACTCGCCAATGGGCGCGGACGCGGGAATAAACACCTCCAGGGTTAGGGTCTTCCCGTTTCGCTTCGCGACGTTGGCGCTCCATTTCTTGGGGTTCTGTCCTCCCGTCTTGCTCTCGTTGACGTTGAATTGCTCTTTGTGGGCTTTCTTCCCACCGTCTAGGAGAAATGTGTTATTAGATTAAAGTGTCTGTTCTATCGACATCCGGTCCGCCATTTTGAGTTTTGGAGACATTCCATGAAAGAAACCGGTGTAACAGGCTCAAAAGACTCTACCGCCTCAAATAACTCTAGAGTCAAATGGGCCTAGCCTCAAAAGACTCTAGAGTCATGTGGGCCCAAGGACACGCCCAGTCTCAAATGACTCTATCCAGGCTCAAATGACTCTAGCAAATAATCAATCTGTGAAATCAAATTCTCACATGAGTCCAAGGAAACGCCCAGTCTCAAATGACTCTATCCAGGCTCAAATGACTCTACCAAAGTAATCTGTGAAATTGAATTGTCTCAACGTTTATTTTAAACCATTGATAAGTCTAAATGTTTTCATGCACTGGATTTACAACCGCCCCAAATTATTAAATATCATACTTTTAATCTGCGTTTCGAGAAGAGAATACTTTCATGTTTGTTGTTCATTGTAATGAAAACTGCTTATTATATATATCTAATTTTGTTTTCATGTTGCTACATTTACGACGTCACTGATGAGTTTAAACTATAGTTCTTGACTAAAATTGTAACAATACAGCTGCGTACCTTAAGTTTGTTCACTTGCCTGTGATCTCAGTGAAAATATGATGTAATTTGAGTTTTGTTTTGACGTTCATAAAATAACTCCAGGACCACTTATAAAAGATCATCAATTGTTCATGTGTAAAATAACCATTCCCAAACCATATTTCGGGATCGTCTCGTCACTGGTGCTGAATGTCGATATTTGGCATGGTTAAAAGGACAGATGAGGTCATATTTGTGAAATTCCGATTTTCTTAAATTTTGATTCAAATCATCGATGTAAAATTTGTAGGAAAAAAATCATCACAGTTACGTTGCCTTAGTGCAAAGGAACACATATCAATAAGATCCAAAGCTGTTTATCACTTATGAAGGATTTTGTAGAGCAAAATAGAAATCAGTGTTTACGAAATTTTGACCCCTGGTCACTTCAATGTCCTGCCAAATTTGTTACAGCTATCTGTTCGGTATGACATACAAATATGTTAACGCAAACTGAATCATAACTTATGTAGTGAAATTTCATCATTATTGGTTTCGTTTTCACAATGCTAAGATGTTTCAAAGACATTTCAAATTACATGATATTTGCACTAGAATACGAAGGTAATGAACAAACTTAAGATACGCAGCTGTATTTACACATATCATCACTATGAAGCGTTGAATCCGTATGTTGTTGTCATGTTTGTCATGTTTGTCAAGGTTTTGAGATATCAACTTTGACAAAAATATATTCATCTTGTGTACTGCAGTATGGTATTGCAAGATTTTTTAAAGAAGTATTTCGGCAATTTTCCATGAACAATTGATATAAAGGACAGAAGACGGAAGAATAGGTGTTATACCGTTTTGATAATGATTGTTTTTTTTCAAAATTATGCACCAATTTAATTTTATTATCAATTATATTACAAGTTATTCATATCATACGTCTGTAATTATTTTACAAATGAAGAGTTTTTTTTAGCAGAGTTTAGTTTTAATCGTCGTCATACGTATAATCTTAACCAATTGTTTTATGACTTTAATCCTAAGACATCAAATTTTTATGTCTCTTTTCTTTGCTTTAACCAACATGAGACGTTTGTTAAAAAGGCTCACTCTATGTATACAATTTCACTTCATTACAAATTTCGAAATGGTAAAATCGTGCTTTTTTCATAATATTATGTATATTTGTTAATCGAATGATTAACATAGTTTACCTACTTTGCAGTCATTTAATTTGTAGATCTATTTAAGTGTCTGAATGGCAGTTTCCCATACTGTCAGGTTACCTGTTTAATTTTTAAATTATTTTATATTCTACGTTTTAGCCAATCGAATAATCGCTTGAATAAATCTATCCTAATTCAGTATCAGACATTCTGTATATCTGTATCGTAATCAATGCATGACTTCACAAACTAGAATTTTACAACATTCTAAACGGTTTCAATATTTTCGTAAAGTAAATATGCCATTTTCATTTTCGGATATGAAACAGGAAGATGGGACACTTGTGGAATGAACTCTCTTTAGAGATACAAGGATCTTTCCATTAGGTCTGACCGCAGCCCCGTAGGTCGCATCATAGTTTGCCAGTTTAGTGAAAGCAAAACCTAGTCCTTTGAGTAATAATCACGGCCAAGTATGATGCTTGTGGTAATAAGAGAACTGTTTGTTGATATTTTGTATTATAAACTAAACTGAACTAAGTTATGCATCCTAAAACAGTACCTGTTCACGTTTTCATAAAACTCCTTACAAATTATGTCGTTTTAAAATCTCTTTGGCTAGCGGAGATAGGATAGGAAAAACAGGCTTGTGAGTCTAGCGTTCTGCAAAAAATTTGCGAAACAAAACAAAATCAACCAAAGGTATTTGTTTTGTATTTGTAATCTTAAGCCACGTTTCGACACATCTTGAGCTTGACAACGACACCAGCAGTTGTGTTAAAACGTCACCCATTACCAGCTATTAGAGTCAGTTTCTGAAATTATCTGCCCTTGGCTCATAAAGTCAAATTGAAGCGCCCGGCGTTACGGTTGAACGGCGGCCAGTGCTGCTGTGCAGCCCCCCACAGGGGGTTAATCTCGTTGCATCATATAGGTTAAGTAAACAAGCATCGCTTTTCGGGCAGACTGAGCTCCTCTCCTTGGTCAAATTTAGCGTATGTACAATCATGCTCTTAATAGTCTGTCATCCAGACCCTAAAGCGGAACTATTTAATCCATGACCGACCCAGTCTAGAAAAGTATAGCAAGTCTAGATCGCTTAGCTTTAGGTCTGAAGTTAAAGCATCTTCTGGGCTCCATTTTGTTATAATACATGTATTGTTTAAAAATATTGCCAATATTGAAAAAAATCTTCTGAGACTAAATTTTACTCTAAGCTCTTTATAGTTCGTCTATTTGATAATTTACAATTATTCAAGAATAAGATTCAAAGAATTAGGGATATGATTGAACATTTTCATGTCTTGGTTGATGCCCTGATACCTGTCCCATACAGTAGCAAATCTCGATAAAGATAGCCAAAAACAAAATTAAATTCACAGAATGAATTCACAGGTACATTTTTTCGATGTGTTCTTTAAGTTTAACTCTTCTGTGTTGTGTAAAACATTTTGTCAATGTCTTGTCAATCTGGTAAACAAATAATTCAAATGTAATATTGGTGTTTAAAAATGTTCTTTTAAAGGAAAAGAAAATAAGGTCTTACATATTTTATTTGAATCCATAGCATAAAATTTATTAACATTCATGTTTTTTTCGAACCCAACCATTGTATTAGGGAATGCCACTTAACTGTACAACATTTCATTTCTATTTCAATTAAAATCGCGTTTAAACATTTAAGATTGCTGATTATTGTTTATTTTGGTGCTATATGGTGTATTAAAAGTATATCTTTTGCGATAGTAGGCAACAGAATACACATTTAATATAATTTGAATCTTGATTCAGTTAGTGAGTATATCAGGTAGCTCCTCTGAATGTTCAGTATGCCTTGAGGAAAACTCTGTGACACTTGTCTGTAATTCATGTAATAATTAGCAAAAAAACAAGGAAATTTTGGGTCATCATGAATTGAATGTAAGTTATTCGGAAGTGACTTCTTGTATTAATCTAAAGTCTCGTTTCATTCAACATGTGAATAAGCTTCTCCCGTTTACGAACTTTTGTATTGACGCCTAGTGACTTCAATAACTTCCTGATGTCGGCATCGCTCATAACAAAAATAAATAAGATAAAGGAAAGCATAAACAATATTTCATAGAAAAATAAATCTCAAAACGCTTTCATAACAACGTCGCCCAACAAGCCTAATCGGTCTCTACTTCTTTGTTCTCTTGATAGCCACTTGTTTACCATATATGTGTGGTAGTGCATTGCATTTAGATACGTGTGTCAAATTTGACCGATTATTGACTAAGTAGTTATGATATATGCACCAATTGACTTTTTTGATTGGCCTTTTAGAAGTTGGTATGTTGAAGGAATATAACTCACTTTGCAAAATAAAATTGTATAGTTGAAGTCCATATAAGTTATCTTCGTTTATGAAACAATTGTTGGATGAAAAACTAAGCTTTACATGCTCATTCAAATGAGCAATACCTTTTTCCATATAATAATAAATATATTCTAGCCAAAAATAAAGTAAGTTAGGTTCTTTTGCAATATTTGTCATTATGAATAATGATCTATTTATTCCATTATAAGCTGATATTTCATTAAAATGTCCGTTATGTTTATGTCTAACATGGTAACAAGTATAGCTAAACCATCATTTGTCCACAACCACGATGCATTAGATACGAGCCTTTAATACAGTCTAGGTCCTAATTCTGCAAGTCTTCATTTATAATGAAAAACCTAAAGAAAAATATTACGAATGAAGGTATTTTAATATTTCACTCTTACCACGAATGTTAAATGCAAATTGATATACAAGTTCCTTTTTTCACATAGTGATATATAACTGGACATTTAACATAAAACCGATTGGTCTTTGTATTGTCTGTCGAGATACGCAGTGGTATTCAATACTTTATCTCATCGTCAGACTATTGTTACTCATTACATGATATTTTCTCCTGTCCATCTTTGGAACTATGTATTGTTCTTTGATATAATTTCTATTGGTGGCGTTTTTAACAATAGAAATGAATTTGATTTAAAATTGTAGCAGTATATCTAACAAGTGCATTATACTGAGTTAGACACTTGCGTTAAAGACACATGGAACACGAATTAATATAAAAAAAATTAATTAATTAATTTTGCATTACTTTACTTGCTAACCATATCTGGACGACTGTGGAGAAGTACTGTATGTAGGATGACATATTCACATATTTAATTAAAGTGATATAATAGAACAAGAAAACTTACATGTTCAGAGTTGGTTCTGGAAATTTTCAAAAGTGTATCTGCTTCAATCAACTGATGTGTGGGTTTTTGGCAACACTCAAATTGTGTTCCGATTACAGAATGCAATCTATTTAAGATACTCAGTTGCATCGCGAATTGCATGTGTATTCCCTTATTTGGTAAGGGATAGACTTTGTATATGACCTTTTCCCTACAAAAATCGTCAACTGTCGCTAGTTATAAGATAAAGTTAAGCTGTTAGGTAGCATACAGTTGCATTAGCAGTAACATCTAATGAGTAAATGTCGATGTATATCTCGGGCACATATGTCTGTAGGAAGGCTTAATTCATCCCGCCACATATGGGGACAATCAGTTTATAAAATCCAAAATCGAAATTCTTATTAATTATTATTTAATTGAAACTCTGTTTAATTCATATATTTTGTTTCAACAAATTGATAGAAACATCAGAGTTGTTTAATGATATATCACAAGTATTCAAACATTACCACAGTTTCTGCAGATTTCTAAATGTGAGCTTACACAATGTGCTCAAAGTGAGATAAGCAGCACAGGGTTATATTACAATACAAACATAATTAAAGAATACCCACTGTGACGAGCTAAGACCACTCAGGCCGGGACTCGTGATTAGCGAGGCGTGACACAGAATTATTCAGTTTTTCTAAATTTTCTAATGATCTGGGAACAATGGGTATTTACGTTAAAATGATTTTGATTTCACCTAATTGAAGAAGAATATTTCATCTTTGGAACCCAGACCTTGAATTTTAAATCCTAAAAGCAGAAATATATCATTATGGCCGTGACAGACACTCACTTCGACAAGATTTCATCCAAATATACATGTTTATAAGGGCCGATATGAAAATGAAACAGACATTTGAACAAACGCTCGGGAACAATCAGAATTTTTTTTTTCTGAAAACTAAAATAACCATATTAAAAAGCATAAATTGATCATTACGAATATAACCTTGAATTTATTTTAACCATATTGGTTATTAAGTTATATGAGTATTAAGAACTGCTTCTACAGTAATCTTCTACAAACGCATAGCTCTGGCGAGTGGGATTCTCACGCATGCGCAAAAGGGGGTGAGTATAATAGCTGGTAATGTAACATAAATAAAGAAGTTGTCATCCATCTATTCCTCATTGTCATTCCAATTTCTAAAATGCCTCTCAAATGTTTTGCTTGTTTACATAGCAATTTATTTTATTATATATTAAGTTTCATAATTCTTCTTCCGGATTTTCTAGCAAAAAAACATATTGGAAAAGCTGTTTTGGGACCTCAAGTGTAATTGAACAGTCACAAAAATAATACTTTCATATTCCGAAGAATGAATTGCGAGTACTTCGTCAAAGCTCATGTGCCTGTCCCAGGGATTGCTATCGCAACCCACCAACTACAGGATTAAGTTTTTAACCTCTAGATCTGTAGACATATGATAGACTTATGAAAGTGGACTTTATCTCAATTGCAATGCTGTGTAGTGTGTAGGTAGGAAGGTCGAAAATATGCGTGAAATAGAGAGAATTGGTTTTTGTTTTAAAGTTTTAGACAGACACACATACACAAACATAAACACACACACGCACGTACGTACGCACACACGCACGCAGGAATGCATGCATAAACGAAAAATACGAAAATACTCATAGTTTCTAAATCAATTCATTTTTCTTTTTATATATATATATAAAGACATATTGAACTCTTGAAAACAGGTCGTACATCATAGTTGGATGGAAATGCATTTTCTAAAATTGACAGGGAAATATATATAACTCAGCAGCATAATATCAAGATCAAAGTGAAAAAGGTTGGATATAAAGTATGAAAATAATAAGTTGAGCGTTTCAGTTGTGTGTCGGTAATGCAAATATGGTTTACCTTTACTTTATCGTTCATCAGCAATTATCAATGTTAACGCCATAACATCACAAAGAACTTTTGATAAACTCTTTTCATTGACAACAACTCGGACTTATAAATTGTTTTTATTCCCACCAGAAAATGCGTATAGGTAATTTTGACAAAATAATTAATTCTATACTTGATAATGTGTTGTGAAAATAGTGTTCTACAATTATACAAGAAATATACGCGCAATCCTCCATAAAAGGAAAGTCGAAGAATTATACAGATGACTGGAGTAACAATTAGAAAATGTTCTTAGATAGAAGTTTGAGGATGTCTCAAGTAACAGATGTCTGCCATCATGCAGTGGTTTTTTTTCCAAACCTTGTTAGATCTCCAAAACTTTCTCTATTGTCTATCGGTTTGCCAATATGATTTTAAAAACATTTAAAAGAAATTGAAAGAAACATAGGATATCTGAAGTCGTCAACAAAATACAAATTATTGCTATAAAAATTTAACATTCTGTCATCAATTGATTCATCTCCTAGAGTTTTCTGAGGCTAGCCCGAAATGATTTCATTTTAGTTTCATCGATAAAGTTTGAAAAATGTTGAATTTGAGGTAGAGTCATTTGAGCCTGGATAGAGTCATTTAAGACTGGGCGTTTCCCTGGGCCCATGACTCTAGAGTTATTTGAGACTAGGCCCAGAGCACTCTAGAGTTATTTCGGGCTAGGCTCAGATGACTCTAGAGTTATCTGAGGCTAGCCCGAAATGAATCTATCTTAGTTTCATCGAAATATTTTTTAGAAAATGTTGAATTTGAGGTAGAGTCATTTGAGCCTGGATAGAGTCATTTGAGACTGGGAGTTTCCCTGGGCCCATATGACTCTAGAGTTATTTGAGACTAGGCCCAGAGCACTCTAGAGTTATTTCGGGCTAGGCTCAGATGACTCTAGAGTTATCTGAGCCCAGCCTGAAATAACTCTAGAGTCATATTTTGCCTAGAGTTATTTGAGGCTGATACACCGGCTTACTTAACAAAAGCATAAAAATAAACTATGTGGGCGGTTTCCAGAATTGAAATATTTCTGGATAGCAACTGCTTATTTTTTCAGAGTATAATATCTATCTGATGAAGGGGTTAGCATATTCTGAAACCTCGTTATTTTCACAATTAATTAGGTGCTATCCAGAAAATACTTCAAATGTCAAATGATTGTTAAGATTAGTTATTTAACAGTGTTCATAAAAATGGGACTTAAATTCCTAGTTTCTTCTGGTAACAGAGATGACAGAATTTCTGCAATGACTATTTTACAGATTTTTTTTTTATTTTTACAGATTGACAGTTGAAGTTGTTTTACGTTAAATGACAAAAGATTAGTTTTGTATTGATAACGTAGTTACGTGTTTGTGTTCTACAACATCTGCTGGAAAAAGAATATATGCAAAATTAGTGCAAATTGTGTTAACTTATGTTCGACTTGTCCTAACAACTTTCTGGCGAAACTTAAAAATTTAGTTCATAGTTCCCCTACATTATCAAAATTAATTTCATATTCATACTAGAAGACATTTGGAATTGATTGTACTACACGGAGGTCAAACTGCAAAAAACTTTTTAGTTTTATTAATATAAAATTATTTCATATTATAAGATAATTATTCAAATATATCATGATACACGTTGTTGCGTTTATCAATACTAACGGGTTACTCAAAATTTTAAAATGATTGTAATAAATCATTAAAATCTCTAACTTTAAGATTGACACAATGACCAAATCATTTTTGCATTCCCGGAAGCGCTCGTAAAATATCAGAATTAGCAAGTTGGGAATACTTTGTCAAAGTACTAACCAAGTTTAAAGACCAGCGTCAAATCGTTTTTCTGGTCGTTGTATTGCTGGCTGAACTCGACATTCATAAGGAAGGGCTTGCCTCTACGGATGACCAGTTCTGCCATCTCCGAGCCGCGTCTTTCCGTGCATTCATACATGTCTGTGTGGTGTTTTGTGGTGTTTTCTCGGATGAGAAAGTCAAGGTCCATAATTCGGAGACGTTTTGCGAGCTCCGGTGGCTGAACTTCCGGTTTGTCGGGCGTTTCCGGTTCACTGTCTGGAAAAAGAACGGTGAATATTATAGGGGATAGTTATTGAGTATGTCAAATACCGATTCATGAAATCGGGTTTAAAAGGTATATATTACCTTTTCATCAATCAGGTCCATCAATTCGCATATACATAGACATTCCCATTATTAAGCTTTGTTCCTTTATTGAATTAGGCTTTTTCAAACCAAGCTTCTGAATCTTTAACTAGTGACATTATGACATGTTGACATTCTCTTTGGAATATGATAACAAATATCACTCACACATCGTAGTTGCGTGGTACATGACCTGTGCACTCAAGCCAATCAGCGACAAGTCTAAAAAGCCATCGCTACGATTTGAATTATTCCTCGTCATATTCTCAACATACTTTCATACTATGCTAATGAGCTTTAACTAGAGATATTATAATGATATGACAATCTCTTTGAAAATTGATTAAAAATACCACTCATGAACCTGTTGTCACGTGACCTGCGCATTTCGGCCAATCATCGACAAGTCTGAAAAGCCATCGGTGCGATATGATATATAATCGGGCCTCTGACTGAATGGATGCAAATACACCACCACAAGACCCGCCCCCTTTGGAGCGGTACTCAGATGAGAAATACAACAATGTACGAGTGAGAGTTTCTATCTTATTTTGAATTAGGTACCGGAGGAATCGTTGTCCCTGTCAATCCAGTTGCGGTCCCTCGACCGATTCGCCTGCCTTTCTCTGAACCGTCTGTCCCGCTCAAGGAAACAAGGGCGACGTCTCGGGTTGCTGTAGTGGCAATGACGCCGACGTCGGAATCGACGTCGGAGGTATCGGGAATGGCTGAGTCCATTTCTGAAAACAAAAATATATGAAAACTAAAGACATCTGTCGAATTGAAGTTGGAAGTATTGCCGTATTGGGCAATTGGCGATAGATTCGGAATCGGACTACTGCAAGGTGATATGTAAATTTTGTGAAGGAATTACTGTGTTTGTAATGCGGTTTGGAAATTGGTTACATTATACACATCCCGTATGTATCGCCGATGGTTGAGTCAGTGTTTAAAAACTACGAGGAGAATTTAATAGATTGTTTTATGTTAGTACCGATATCGAGCTTTATGAACGGCAACTGAGGCTTGGCTGAGGGACCAATTTGAATGTTCCTATTTTAAGGGCGTAGGCAGAAGGATATCGAGGTAAAGGGGATGATATCGTGAGACAAAATCATCACTGATGTCAGATTCTTCATATCAAGTTAATAGTTGTATTAAATACTGAATACTGAACCACAAAAGAAACGCGACTCATTTTGTATTTTGTTGAATTTTGTATTTACATAATGATTATGAAAACAGAAACTCATTGCATTAACAAAGTTTCAATCTCTTGCTATCTCCTAAATCCATCAACAGAACGCCATATGTCACGCTTAAGTCAACTGATCAAATTTGGGAAAATACCTGGCCTGGCCACAATCGTAACATAGGGCCTTTGAAAGGAGTGTTGGTTGTCTTTATGAGGATGTTATAACACATCTGATGAATGTTAAAGTCAAGCTTCTGCCTCAAACGTGCCGTGTTCACTTTATCTCACAAACGTTCGATGGGATTGGGATCTTAAATAAGAACCGGCCAAGGCGTGGTGTTGATGTCATTCTGTTGCAAAAAAAGCTTTCTTCATCTTCGGAGTTTGGGGCAAGCATTACTCTTAACTTCTTTAAAGGGCATTTTAGAAGTTGGAATGACAATAATGCTGAGCAATATATGGATGACAACTTCATTGTATTCGACGTTTCGACACAGAATCTGTGTCGAAACGTCGCATACAATGAACAAAGAAGTTGTCATTCATATAGTCCTAAACATTAAAGCATTACTCTGTCGAAATATAAAGTTGGACTGTCATGCAGGAAAAGGACAAATTGTGACAGTTTTGGCATTGTCCCTGACGTTGATGAGTGAATGAAAGACATCTGAGCCCATGGGTTTGATGCAGTCAATGCATTAGGTGCGTATCGGTAACAGACTGATTTCAACGTTGCTAAGTTTGCTGGGGATCAACAGTTTTCGATCCTTAATTTCTGTTGAGGGTCACATTGACACAACTGAGGCCAATTGTCAACAATCTTTACAACCAAATTGGCATTTGTATGGTGTTCGTACAAATATGATATGATTTCATTGACACTTAGGAACCTCTAACTAACTGTATTTGTCTCTGTACATTAAGTAAAGAATAAGACAGTCACGATATCATTATTTTCAAAATATCAAAAAATGAACTGCTTGCATGAATGGTGTAGATACATGCACCCTATTTTATCGAAGAATAAAGACTCCAGGTTTCTACCCGTATGATGTGTATGTGTTGTGTATAATGCATTTATGTAGGTCATTTTACGGAGGCGCTAACTTATAGAGCGAAATTGCATTCTTTTTATAAACATAAATCCTTTATAAAGGTATTCAATAAAGGGGAGATTGTATCTTGGTAGGTAGACTAAATCGAGTTGATTCAAGTTGTGCAAGAGACCGGAACAACCCATCTATACCCTTTACTTACACTTACTTATAAAAGCTGTATATTATTAAAGCGGCAGTTACACTTCAATTGAATGGAGATTTATATAACACTTGCAGAAGAAGCGATAAAAGCTGCATATTATTAAAGCGTCAGTTTAACTTGAAATTGTGATTTTAGTGTTTCTTAAACGAAGCCATTTTTAACTGCAGATGAAATTTAATTGAACTAACATGTAAGTGTTTCTTGAACGAGACTGTTATCAAAGCCTCAGTAAAAATTAAATAGAACTAAAATTAAAGTGTTTCTCAAACGAGACCATTTTAGCAACAGTGGAAATTTAATCGAATTTTAGTGTTTCTTAAAACGACACAGTTTTTAACAGTTTTAAATGAGTCGAAATGATATTTCTTAAAGTAGAGCATTATTAAAGTTACACTTGAAATTAAGTCGCAATGTGATTTAAGTGCTTCTTAACAAGACCATGTTTCAGGGTACAGTTAAAATTGAGTCTAACTATGATTTAAGTGCTTTTTTAACTAGACTATTATATAAGGTACGGTTAAAATGTAGTCTATGATATTAATGTACCTTGATGAGTATTGTATTTCAGTCTCACGTAGAAGTATAAGTTAAGGTTTAAGTCTTGAAATACCAAGGATACTGATAAACATTGATTAATTATCTTTTATAACCATAAGATAAGTTATTTCATTGCGTCTTATTTTGCTTGAGTAATATTAATAATTGTATTTTCAGTAATATTTATCTAAGTCTCTAATATCCTAAAACGCACAAAGTCGTATTTATTTGATAACGATACCAAATGCTTTAAATGGTTATGAGTGTATTTGTTTATTCATTATAGACTGATATTTCATCCGAAACTTGCATAAACCATTTACAAAGCATGGTCTAGGTGCCGCTCATCAAAGCCTTCGTATACTTGCGATCGACTGTTGCCAATTCTTTTAACATTGATTACAATCGATTGTGATTTTTAAAACCCATGTCATTATTTCAGAGTCGGATATTGAAATGTCTGACCGAACCAACGTGACTATAACATGAATCGATCCTTGATTAAAGTTAACCGTATATAAGTTGTCAAAAAGCATGCAAGTAGTATCAATTATTTTTAATTTTGGAAACAAGTGATTACTATAGCAGTTCATTTAAATTATTGTAATATTTAATGACAACTTATTGACGGTTGAACTTGATGGTCTTGCAATTTTAAGATATCGTAAACGCTATGTTGCAATGATATTGTGACAGCAATGTGGTGAAGTTAACATGGGATGTCACAGGTTGTTGCAATCGACATCTGTCAACAATTTATATACATCTACTATTACTGACTTGTCAGATACTATAGAGCAGCTGTTGAACTACATGTTAATCATGCTTAAAACATGTTTGTTACATTGAGTTCTGAATGTGTGGTTTACAAATTGCTCGTTAAATGCTAACGTTTCAACACCTTTGGCTTAGGAATCAAAACATTATTTTCGGATCAAATTCTAAAATTGCTAAGATTCATTACGAATTTATCAGGGAAAAGGAGGGGAGAGGGAGAGGGGGAGGGGGAGAGGTGAAGAGGAGGGTCACATTCGGGGTCAATAATTTTTACGGTTAATATCTTCAACAAGGAATCATTGAACACCCTCAATGAAATTATTTATCGTTTCTTGTGAAAATCTAAGACGAAAACTTATGACGTCTTGGAAACAAAGTGGTTTTGTAATCCCAAGTTTAATAACTGACATTTCGATTTTAAAATCACAGAAGTCCTTTCCTATGTTGGAAGACGAAAGCAGACTTGAGCTCACATTTGGTCAAGACTCTCACTCAATCATCTAAGACAACTTAAATATACTTTTATAAACACCGGATATCAAGTTGCCTCCCAAGGCTTCAAGATGTCTAACATGGCGCTTGCAAACAATAAACTTCATAACAACGTCGCGTATAAATCTAAAACTTGCTACCCTTGCATTTTTCTTTGTTAGTTATTTACACCAGGGGATGATTAAGTTACCTGTACATCACAATAGCTTTGTTATCAGAAGTGTTGTAGCGAATTGTTATATTTACGACACTGTCTGTTGTAATTGTCTTTAAGTAGCGGTACATATATTCGCATTCTTGACGAGTTACTTAAAGGTACAGTCCCATCGAGGTATTTCTTTATTATATACGATAGTGATACTTAAACTGTCAGTAAATATGTTGCCAACCTTGAACAGTTTATTAAAGGTCCAGTCCTATCGAGGTATGTTAGTTATACATACGGGTGTGATACTTTAAGTTCAGTAAATATGTTGCCAACCTTGAACAGTTTATTAAAGGTCCAGTCCTATCGAGGTATGTTAGTTATACATGCGAGTGTGATACTTTAATTTCAGTATATAATGTTGCCAACCTTGAACAGTTATTAAAGGGACAGTCAAACTAGGGTATTTTGCTTATATTAATGATAGGGAGTTTTAAATGAAACTGTAAATATCTGTAAATATGTTGGCAACCCTTAACAGTTTCTTAAAGGGACAACCCTATTAAGGTATTTTGTGCTATATTTACGACAGTGTCTTACTTAAGCGACACTTTGAGTGGCGTTAAATATGTTAATATCCTTGGTGTTTCTAAAGGGGGCTTTCCTATCGGGGTATTTTAATTATATTTACGACAGTGTCTTGTCTAAGTGATACTTTAAGTAGGGGTAACTATGTTGGCAACCCCGAAAGGTTACTTTATTTACCGTAAATAACTATCCGACTAATTCAAATACCGATACCGGTGACTCCCAGGTCTCAGTTTTGTAGTAGGTCTTTGATTGAATTTCAACATTGCATACAATATGTCCATATGATACAGTGCTTAAAAGTTCACTTTCAATATTCATGAAATCAATAAATACAGACGATTGTTTATTTAAAGGAGGGTCTTGAGCCGGTTAAATCCTAAGGCAGAGCATCAACACAAATGTTATGTCAAGGTCATGCACTTCATACTTGCTAGATAAATGATAAGCTTACAACAATCAGATTTCAAGAATCTATACATAGCCCCGCCATAAAAAAAACCCCACCAAAAACAAATCAAAACAAAATCTATTATTTCAGTAAGTTCTAAAGTTGTAATTGGCAAAATGTAATTTTCATAAACGAGAAAATTCAATGAATTCCGTTGAAACATCTGTTTAACTGTTCCTTTAATGTTATGTTGTGTTTAAATTTCTTAAGATATTGCAAGACTTTTTTTCTCGTTTAAGATTAGCCAAACAAGAAACACTCCAGCTACCATCGAAATATTGTCGTGCAATGTTGGCGTTGTATCCGTGATCAAATTTCGATGTTTACTTTATCTATTTCTTAAAAGAATAAAACATCAAAAGTTATAGTATAGTGTATAGTAAAGTGACTCTCGCCTGACATTAACATATTGAATCAATATTTACATATGTCTGTCAAAGATTCAGGTAGGGGTTTTAAATACCAGTTTGCATAATGTCGTCTAGACAATGTTTTACATACTCATTATATTCCTAACATTGAGCCCCATATTCAAACATGTTTACCAAAGGTCAAAGTAAGAGTTTTTAATACCACATTGCATAATACCGGTATTGACGACGTTTTACATACTCATCACAGCCCTAACATTAAGTCCCCCGTTTAAATATGTTTATCAAATGTCTAGTACGGGTTGCATAATACCGGCATTGACAAAGTTTTGTATAGTCATCAGATTTTTAAATATTTAGGTCTGTTTATTCAGACATAACGTCAGCAGCATGCACTAGTCTTATAAGGACATGCTATATACAGCTTTACATGAAGGTAGTCATTTACTGAGTATTTACGCTTTGACTATATCGCAGGTTCCAGAAGGGTTCACGTACATTCTGTACACTCTGCTTGATTTTTTTTATTCACTTAAAATTGCCACGATTTGAACAGAAGACCTGCACATGACTACGTGGCGAGTCTTCAAGACGGTTTGCATATATGTAAGTGCTTTACTTAAAGTAGTCATTTATTGAGTGTGTACGCTTTGACTCTATCGTATATTACAGAAGGGTTCAAGTACATTCTGTGCACACTGCTTGACTTTAAGGTAGTCATTTAAAGAATATGGACGCTTTGACTATATCGCAGGTTCCAGAAGGGTTCACGTACATTCTGTACACACTGCTTGATTTTTTTTATTCACTTAAAAGTGCCACGATTTGAACAAAAGACCTGCACATGACTACGTGGCGAGTCTTCCAGACGGTTTGCATATGGGTCATTCTCATGAAAAGGGTACAATTCTTGTCCCGAAGATTTTGTAAATAAATGTATTGTTTTATCTTCGAAAAACTTCCACATCCTTGTAAACACCTACTTTTAACCTGTTGATGGCTTAAACGGTGTTAATATTGTGTTTTTCAATGATTTTTTTGGTCACTAAAATGCAACAAAATACTATATTTTTGCTGTCCCACACACCAACTGCTAATATTCAAAAGCTTAGAAAATCTATTTAGGTATAGGTATAGGAAGGTATATATTTACATGTTTTGATACAAAATGAACTTGTAAGAATGCATTGTTGGTTAAGACCTATTTCATTTCTATTATTTGAGTACTTTTTGTGACAAAAATATGCTTGTCCCTCGAGTTCATGTCTCTGGTGTTACCAACATATAAAAGTGGGCAATAAATGTTCCCTTTCAAGGGTATAACCCATATTTGGCAATGATTTTACTTCTTGTCATAGGGTTGACAGGGTGCCATGAGGTTTGAGAGGTACTAAAGAGGGAAAGACTCCAAAGTTGCTGATGAAGAGATGTGATTAGAAACTTATAACCTTAAATGTCTGTGGTGTTACCAAGCATTTTAGCAAAACGATGCAATAATAATTTTTTATTTTTGTTCTGGGAATGTAAAAACATGGAAACAATCGCCAAACACTGTTTCATCATGATTTAGGAAACAATCATTTCATTCAAATGGAAAAATGTAAGATTTTGTCTATGGTGTTACCGTCTCTGGTGTTACCATCAAACATGGTAACACCATAGACCCATTTTAGTAACACCATAGACAAATTGTGAGATAAATTTGTTAAAATGATGCACCTAAAATAAATTGTTGCAAACTAATTTACTATACACTTTCAACACATGTTTCCCATAAGAATGGTGCTTGTATTTTATTAGTTGCTTACATAGAAAGATGACAATGTATGAAGTTTATCAGCTGTAACACCATAGACAAAACTTCAGTTACACCACAGACAAAAAACAGTAATGAACACAGTTCTATTTTTGTAAATATATCCACTGACAGAACAACGTTATGTTTTGTTCATAAATAATCTGTTTGACAAAGTTACCCACATATCTATTCCGAAAATTTGGATAATATTGCACAAAGGTAACACCACAGACAGGTATCAACAGAGACATTTATTCCAAAAATTATGTTTCATTATTATTTAAAATGATATAAGGCAAATGTTATTTCATTAATGTTAACGTTGAATCATTCCAGGATGTTGGTAATTGTGCTATTATCTAATATAGCTTGCTGCAGCGCTTGCAAATTGGATAACTTGGTTCAATGGTAACACCACAGACAAAATCCAGTAACACCACAGACAAAATCCAGTAACACCACAGAAAATGCACTCTCAGATTCTCTTTTATATACTCAACAAATGTATTTAAAAGATAATACATACATATATATACTTTGTGTTCATCCGGATACTTAGTTTAGACATAAAGAATTTAATCAAACTCAACATATAGATATATTAATAAAAAAAGGTTAAACCAGAGATATTTCTATTTACCAATGTCTGTGGTGTTACTGTTTTTTTAGCATATTATGGTTATAAAAAAAAAATATGAATTCGAAAATTTCTAAAATGGCATGATCATTCCTTTTATCCTAAAAACTGAAAGGAGGAAAAAACTAATTTTGATGTTTAAAATGAAATTTAGGATTGTAACACCAGAGACATTTTATTTTCAAAGCGTTATTATTTTCTATTTAAAAAAAGTTAAAAACGGTTGTTATGCTCTGATTGAATCTTTTCTAGATACTTCAATGTTTACTCTTTAAAGTTCATAAAATAAAAATATGTTCTGTAATGGTTAATTTTGCTGTTTTTGTACTCCTGAAAATGTGCCCTTTTCTTGAGAATGACCCATATATGTAAGTGCTTTACTTAAAGTAGTCATTTATTGAGTGTGTACGCTTTGACTCTATCGTATATTACAGAAGGGTTCAAGTACATTCTGTGCACACTGTTTGACTTTAAGGTAGTCATTTAAAGAATATGTACGCTTTGACTCTATCGCAGGTTCCAGAAGGGTTCACGTACATTCTGTACACGCTTGTGTACATTAAAATAGTCATTATATGAGTAAGATCGCGTTGAATTTATCTTATGTTCCAGAAGAAGTTCACGTACACATTCTGTACACGCTTTTGTACATAAAGGTAGTCATTAAACTGAGTTAATATAATTCGTAAATATAAGTACTATTTCATATACTATATACTTGCTCTACACCATATCATTTATAAATATGATATCTGTTGTACCATTAGCCATATGGACTTCAATTTTGAATAAAGTAATTTGGTTTGATTTGAAAATGAGCAAGAACGCGTCGAATCTACCTATGTTCAAGAAAAAGGTTATATTGTATGCACGTGGTCCCAAAACGTGTTTTCCGTCAAGGGAAAGGTCGATGAAAAAGATTTCAAGTCACAATGAAAGTTTTATGAAACTTGTCCTTCGCGTCATCTTGTAAAATTGACTTTTAAAGGTTAGCAAATGATTTTATATGAGGTGAGGTGAGGTTATTTTGGGTTACGTTACGTTTTGGAAGAACGTTAATACTTTGCAAAAGATTTTTCAAAAGCTTAAGCATTTCGCAGTCCGATTCGCAAAGAAGATATATATAGTAATGTGCAAAGTGACAGTTGTTATCTGTTTTTCTATTATCAGCACATAAAGCTGTCTAAACCTGACATCACCGACAGGAACATACTTCAGAATATGGCCCGAAGGAACGTTGACACAGTGGGCATGATAATGTTGGTTTCATTCATTTAAACGCTTGAAATATTTAACGTTTGTCAAATATTGCATACCTAGGACAAAAACTTTAACTCAACATTAATCAGATAACATTGCTTTATTTCCATAACAATAAAAGAAAATACTAACGTTAATAGACAATCAGTTCAAAGAAAGAAGTGTTTATGTTTATATGAATATTTTAATATACACATGTATTGATAAATATATTCATGTGCTTTAGGTGCAACCAAAATCTTTTCAAATTTTCAAATATGCCGAAAGGAAGATTACTCCACCTGTAATGCAAGCATTCGAACAATAAAAAAAATATTTCTACGAAATGATATTCAAAATGCAAACGAGTTATTGACCTCATTTAGTTTGACCTCATTGAGTTTGACCTTTGACCTATGACCTTTGACTTATGACCTTTGACCTACCTTGTGCTTACATCCCTCACACGCGTATAGGACATGTAGGGCATGTTGATCTGTAGACCTCTGTTCTGTTCTAGCTGACGTCACTGTTTCTCAGCTCAGATCACCTGGGAAGGAAACAGGGTCGTTGCTTATTCTTTTCATTTTAACAAAAATCAAAAGTTTTCACTAAGCAAAATAAATGATTTCGTTATACTAACAGAATCTTTCAATACCATATTTTACCCACATTTATGAGTGCGAAAGATTTAATTACGTTGATATATACAGTTTGAAAACCCCGCTACAGAATGTCTTTGGCAGGGTCGTTGCCTAGCCCCGAATATTTTTACAATTTAAATTTTGAAATTACTTTCAACGAAACAATGCTTTCTAAACATCTTGTGTTCGGAAACATAAACGTGTAGTTTGGACACATATATTAGATTTAACTTTCACTATCAACCTCGGGGAGGGAGTGTTGGGTTTTTAGAAATCTAAATCAAAATTGTTAGCTGTTGAGGACGGAGAAAGTATTCTGCAACCAAAATCTTAATATTTCACTCAGAAACATTTAGGCTAGCCTTTCACCCTACGTCTCGTGCATTGGGTATCAGTAAACTTTGGATGAGTCCCCTGTATTCAAAAGAGAAGACATGATTGATTTAAATAGGTTCAACCATCAATATCATATTTCACTCACAAACATATCCGGGTACCTAGGTCCGGGTAGAAGATTAAATATTAATGTATCAACACGCAGAATTACAACTTCTGATCGTACACGATCATTGAAAATTCATAAAAAGTGTTTTCCTATCCTTTAAAGGGACAGTCATATCAGAGTTTGGTTGTCGAAACGAAATTCAAGAGGACGCAGTGATGCATTATATTTTTTGTCATATTGTTAAATCTAGACCAAATAAATGTTACCATCACTAATATAAAATTTATGAAAATAAGTGTGATATAACCATGTTGTAAGCATATATAAGTAAAAAAGGCAAGTACCCTTGAATTGTGTTTCAACAACAAAATAACCCGATAGAACTGTCCTTTTAAGTGGCAAATCATACACCTGTGTACAATACCTGTATATTACTTTGTTTCAAATGTGATAATACTATATATTCCAAAATGATGCATTACATTTTACAGGAATCGCAATCTACACATGACGTTGTCAGCAAAAGTAGCTACTCTGAACCAGCCACGTATGATGTAAACAGCTATTCACACACCACCAACTTTCAATATAACCACTGTCAGAGACCCATTGATAAGGAGAACAACTTATATTAAAGTGACACAGAGTATCTTTCTTAAAACGTTATTTGGTTTTGATAAGCTTCAAAATATCTAATATGCTGATTAAAGTTCATATCTTATCATTGGACTTGCAAATATATCCATTTATGCATAATATCTATAAAATACTTGATTTTATGGAAAAATCAAAAAAGCATCTCAAACACGTTTAGTATTCGAAATTATGCATCCAATTAATCTACCTATAAGTTACAATACCTAATAAACACTATCGAATCGAATATATCTTCCTGTCAGCTTATGACAAGGTTTCAAAATTACGTTTGGCGAATTTGCGCGCCCCACTCGAGCCACATTGACCGGTTTTCGATCAAAATCCCGACTTTGAATGGCCTATTTTCGCTCTCATGTACTGACTGACCTTTAACTTGTTATTTTCAGTAAAAGTTAGTGGTTCCCGTTGTTATAACATCGATTTCAAAATTTGACATATGTGATCCTATCAACATTCTCTGTCTCTGTATGTACTCTGTCACAAGAAGTGTTGAGAAGAATGGTTAAAAGGGGGAAAGTCTGAGAGGAAAGAGCGGGAGGGGGCGAAAGAGGGGGGGGGGGGTCAAAGTTTAAGTATGTTTGTAATGAGTATCCGGACATAATCCTCACACACGTAATGTTTTAAAAAATCTAAGAAAAGAGCCTTAGAGAGATGCCACTTCAGAAGTTAACTTCTGATCAACATTTGCCTTTCAAGAAGGTATGTTAATTTCTAAATATTATTAATTACAGTCTGAACGTTAGATAAACGATTAGATACAAAGCAGTTTTGTAATGGGTTAAAAATCTACGATGAAGGGGTTCAACAGGTTTTGTAATGTCAAGTATTGTTAACTACGGTCTGCACAAAAGATTAGTGATTATAGGGCTGACTGTAATGGGTTAAAGACTAGGTTGAAGCAGGGATCATACGAGACAGAGAATCCCTCTGTATATCATCCCTGGTTGAAGGGGTTAAAGGGGGAGGGGTCGAGGTGCATGAGAAAGAAGAGGGGGTGTTGGGGGAGAGGTGTCGAGAGACACAGGGAGGAGTTGAAATGGGCCCGGCCAGGTTCAAGAGGGTTGTCAGATTATGAGATTTATAATGCAAGACGCTGTTGTACATGTTTACTCTACTTTCATAAGGATAACAACCTACTGTAGATAAACGATTACAACCCCATATTGAACCCTGTCCTTGTGTTAGAAATCACCTTTAGTTTTGAAAAATGGTGTTTGAATAATGTAGTGAATTTAAGCCATGCAAACAACGTTGGCTGGGTTCTTGTTTCAAATTATGTAATAGTGAATTTAATCCATGCAACCATGTTTGAAATTCAAATCATGTAAAATGCTTTTAAAGGCGACATTAACTTTGCAAAAAGATCGTACAAGTGACTTTAACAGATCAAAATAATAGGAAATGTTAAAAATAGTAAGAATTTGTTATCGGGTAATGTCGAACAATAC
Organism: Steromphala cineraria; assembly: GCA_916613615.1. Classification (NCBI taxonomy): domain Eukaryota; kingdom Metazoa; phylum Mollusca; class Gastropoda; order Trochida; family Trochidae; genus Steromphala; species Steromphala cineraria. Next base: position 14,922,070 of record OU744730.1, read on the forward strand.
TCTTTCAAAAACCTGAATGTTAAACATTATTTTATCAACATGTTATCAAAACATATTCTTTCATTGACATCAAATGAAGAATCAGCTTTAGATATGAACCTCGATTACAGATTTTTTTAAATGACATAACGTCATAAAGGAACATGCATATTAACATGTAACAAAAACCGGAGAGACAAGTGTAACCAATGTTTGAAAATGCAGACAGGAACTTTTCTTATCTAAAACGTAAACAGTGTTATTCTACAATAGACCATAAAATCCTCTCACAAATCACTTCACTATGAAATTTAAGAACCGTGTGGCCAATACTTACAAATGTGATCAGTAATTTTTCATGCAACACCTATCCAAATAACAAATATATACAACTATGGATCAATAGTTTTATGCATCGTGCAGCATAAGTACATATGCAAACACATATTTTAATAAACTGATATGACGTGTTTTAGGAGTATGCATAATCCCATTTGAACATCCACCAAAGCAGAAAATACAATGTTAAAAATGGAACACCAATAAAAATAACGCTGATCTACCATACACTTTAAGATCATGTTCAATGTAATTTCACTATAAACTTCAACATTTCCAACGCGTCTGACAGCATGAGTAAATATGTAAACACGCCAGCTACTTCTGTACGCCGAAACTAGTCATAGAAATTGAAGAGTATTTAATTTCTGATTGTGCTTTCACTTTTACAGGGAATTGCGTAAACATTGTGCTAAAAATAGAGCCCTCAATAACTGGGCGATGACTTGCATTCATGGTAACCTTCACGTTTTTCATAATAATTTAATATGAACGTTTACTTATCGACTGACTATGCAATGTATTCAATGTATTACCCAACTCGTTTATGTGAACACATTGAAAGGATATGTATCCGCAAGGTCGATTTGGTGTAACGTATTATAGCAAAAGATGGCGTGATTTAAAAAAGAAAAAATTTCAGCCAGTAAGTTCTGAGTTTCTGTAATAATGTGTAATAATAAGTTTATTAACTTTATAGGCTCCGTTAAGGAGTATTCTTATTCTTGCGTTTCATGTTAAGTTTAAACGAGGGGGACACAAACTGAACAAAGAAAATGATTGTAACTTAGGTAAATACTTTATTCTTATCGACTGGTTCGAAAGCTTTCCCTACGTTGAAGGACAATGAACGCCCACAAATGAGCTAAGGTGAATCACCACGAAAAGACACATCATGTCCGAAACGAATTTAATGGTTATTTTCTCGTAATATCTGCGGGTAACTCAAATTGTGTGAGATATTGTATTACTAAGGGTACATTTGCTTCGCCTTCCCTTGTGGGTTATGTCTACCAAAAGAATACCCAAACCTATCGCTTATCATTGGAATGCTAGCTTTAATATGCCATCGGCATAACTGTTCATCAAACAACCTGCCTTATTGATTCAAAACTCAGCAACACTAAGCTTTGATATAGTGGTCTTTTGAATTGGAAACATGTAAACTTATGCAACTTAATAACAGCTAATCCATGAATACCTTGTAATGATAAAAAATAAAAAATCTACAAGTAGGAACATGAAATGAATTAATACTGTTTCTGCAACTAGATCAAGAACTTAAAAGTTCCATATATTCTATTAAACCATAATTTTTTGGAATTTCAACATTTTTAATGCCAAGGGATAATATTTTTTTTCGATTTTTGTCCCACTAAAACGCAATCTTAATTCAAAACAAAAATATTTCAAATGCCTATTCTGATGCTTATCTATTAGAGATTGCTTTCCACCGTGTTAATGTTTTACTTATGTTAACCTAGATAATACTAAGTGTAGACATACTACCACCGGCCTACGCAAGTCCCAGACTGAGAGTGACATGCTAATTTACGAGGTCAAGTTGAGGTCTTGTCGGTCCTTCTGTACTGTTTATGAGACGTTAAGCTTATACTCTAATATTTCCAAGACACGACACAGCAGGCTTCTAACGCTAAGGAATTTGCGCAACGGGATCTCATTTCGAACTTACAAATAAGAAAATAGTATGGAGAGAGAGAGAGAGAGATTCTTTATTTCCTCCAGATGTCATTCCGAAGATCACATAATCATTCATTTATAAACGAACAAAGAAAGTCATAGAAATAAAAGGAGATTTACAAAGAGAGCCAAGTTATTCGAATCGAAGTCATTTTGTTTGTTTTATACTATAACATTTTTTTCTAAATTGTTGCATGGTTTCCTTATGCACATTATGACCAACTTTTGCCCGCGATTGGCTAATGACTTTATTTAACCCTGTTCATATACTTGATGTTTACCTCTCCTCTTCTTTAAGTAGCAGATATTTTTCACGAATTATAAGTGATATCTAGCAATTAATGTCATGTGTTATTATGTACATCACATGTCATATTCGTCCATTTATTGAATAACACAATGTTTCAAAATATATTGAAAATGTTAGCACGGAGATATAGCTTATTAGGAGCACCTCAAAATATCTCGTTACCCGTTATTGTATATAAAGGTTTCATGCGAAAACTTCATGCTGATTTAATACTATTCGGTTAGAAACTGGAATTCGTTTAGGTAATCCTTTTTGTAATTAAATTAAATGTCTTACAAATAGTGTTGTTTGCTTCTCTTTTCGTTAAAACCCTAAAGTGCCTTGAAAAATGTGCTTCAGTACCTTTAAATAGTTTGAAATTAATTATAAGTGACAGAGAACGTGTTTTTAAAGTGACTCCAACAGGAAGGTTATATTCTAACATAAGAGTAAAATGTGAATTTTTTTTTGTTTTTAAAGGGGCAGTAGCACGTTTTTAGGAAGAATATAAGGTGATGTCAGGAAAATAAAAATTAATGGTTCCAATAAAAAGACAATGTATTTAAACTAGGTGAAGCAGTAATAATTCAAATATATAACGTAAAGTTTAGCCATGCAATTCCTTTTTCTTACACAAAATGAATTAAAGGTGTTCACACAAAATGGCCGCCAATGGATTTTAAGTGAATCTTCATACTTTGTCATCTGACAATGGATGATTGGCCTGTGAAATGTGAGTTTTGACACTGTCAAAATAATACATTAAGCATTAACTTAATTGCAATTATCGGTACAAAAATAAAATATACAATTTTCAAAAAACGTGCTTCTGCCCCTTTAAAGCAAGGCTTCTTCAAGAATGTTGAACTCTGAACCGTGGCTATTTTACTGAGAACTGTAAGCCATTTATTAAAAAAACGATGCATTTCAAATGGTTTGCATGGACCAATGTATATAGTTTCACGTTGTTCTATAATTTTCTTTTTCTCTATACTCTAATACATCTATTTTTATATATTATTTTTTCACTTATACACTGATGATGTTTTATATAATAAGTTCTGGAATTAGCAGTCATATGCATTTTGCTGCCAAGGTGTTACACTGCCGTGACGTCATCATTTCATTTGCAACCGTCGGCATCTATATAAGCGTTTATCCTGTGTTTGGGTATAACGATTATCATTTTTGACTGAAGCATAAATTATAGAGAAATTGAAATGGTAATCTTCAAATAATGAGAATGAACTTTTCCAATTGCTGCGTGTTCAAGAACCGACAATCAATGACATACTGTACCATGACATGTTTTGAATATCAAATTGACTTGAACTTTAATTATAACGAATTAAAGTTTACATTATGCACTCAATATCTTGTAACATTATTGCAATGGCACACACTGGATATAAATAGCATACGAAAAGGTTTGTATGTCGTGATGCAGTCAAATACAATGTTAACAGAATCCAGAGTTTTCTCTTCCTACAGTTTAAGAATAGTTTGTAGTGAAATATGCTTTCAAGAAATGATTATAGTATACACACCATAAATCTGCCCATAAACTTTACAGAGAATGGAAAATAAACTAAATGGCAACTCACCGTTCACAGGTTTAGTCGTAACAACATAATGAGAATGACATTTGGCGACGAAATGAGGTTCTGAACTCGATGCATTTAAGGACTCATTTTCTATATTTTTAAAGACTGCTACAAAGTATACTTTGTTGTGTGACAGTGACAATACTTCACAACATTACAACCATCCCTGCTGTGTTACGACATTTTCTGCAGATGAAATCTAAAAGATGCGAATGCTCCATACAGCGAAGACGTGCCTTTCATTGCAGTACGTTATATATGTACGTGTGGTGTGAGGAGTTTATATGTACCAAGACGCGTGTTTTGCAACTTCAAGAGATTTGCCTGCAGTACACAGAATACACATTGACTTCAAACATAAATACACAAGTGGACACGCACTGAATACGAAAGGGAAGGTTTATTCATTGATAACATACACGTACATACATAGTGCACAAAAACAGGTCCTTCAATGTCTTTATGCACTACACTTTGTGATAGGACTTTTACTGTCTTTATGTGCCTGTTTTATTCAGAGGTAGTAAAGTTCAAAGAAAAGCAACCTCTTTCATAAACTATAATTGTATACTAAAAGTGCACTCTTTTTTATAGTCTCAAAATGTTGATTTTCGAGGCAGCTTGAATGGATGAAAAGTAGGGCAAAACACGGAATTGACATATGGAAAGTCATAATGAACTTGCTATAACCAACATGAACAGACAACAGTTCTAATGCAAGTTATTGAAGCTTGACCAACGCATAGCGCCTAACTGTAAAAGGACGTGTTGATATGAAATTGACATTTGTCATTCTACAGTAATATAGCGTCACGCTTCAGTGAACACGTGACTAAGAACAAACCATGCAGAAATTACCAAACGATCAACACATGTTTCGTTCAAAATCAGATATCCATGTTAATTTTTAAAATCGATGCCAATACAATCGATTGCATCATATGATACCGTGTAAGTCACACAGAGTTATTAAAGGGCCTAATACGTACATTAGCGAAAAGCATGAACACTCATAATATGATAACAATACAGTTGCAGGCGATTTTACAAGGTTATTTTTCACATTATATAGGAATTTCATGGAAATATCACTCGATGTCATTACTGTGGAATCCATAATATGGTATCGTAAAATCAAATGGAGTAAGCAAAAAATGCACATTAGCAAAAACGTTTAGAAAAATCATGCATTGGTCAAAATTCAGCAGACGTTATGACAGAAACAACGTAACTTTAGAGGCAAAAGGCACTTTTCAAACAATTTCAGGAATTTCAAGTACATACCAGATGTCTATGACGAGTTGCAATGACAGGAATCTCAGACTGACAGCGGTGCCGAGTTGGATGTGACAGGTGCCCGTGAAACTGACAACGCTCTATACCTTAGTCAGCAATAACAGTTTCAGTCGTATCGGCTCTGTACAGATTCTACACTCGGATGGTCTGCTTTATATACATATCATGATACGCTTAGTGACTCCGTTGCAAGGGCTGTCGTACCACACCGTATTGTACGAGTACTGAAAGGGGAGGGGTATAGTAAGATAGAAGGGGGAGGGGAAATGCTGGGAGGGGTCGTGAGAGATATATTGGGGGGAGGGGCAAGGTTGGGAGGGGTTATGGGAGCTATATTGGGGGGAGAGTTAGAATGGGAGGGAGGGTTATAAGAGATATATTGGGGGAGGTGGTCTGTGCTAGGGTAGGCGTTATTAGGGATATAACGGGAGGGTTTAAAAGACTTAGGTGGGAGAGGTTGGAAACTAGACAGATAGACCTAATGGACGCGGAGGAGTTTCGGGGGGAGATTTTTGGGAGGGGTGTATACGTAAATCTTGTCTTGGAATGTTTGACTAGATGCTGGAGATCTGAGGATTGTTGCAAAAAAACGATCTAACAGGACAGGTTAATCTTTTTGAGTTTATGACATATTTCTAGCTCATCTGTCCTGTTAGGACCGATGGCCTTATGGCATGGCATTGTATCCGGCGTCCGTCCATACGTAAACTTTGTGCATTTTCGACTTCTTCTCCCAAAGCATAAGGCCGTGAAAGCTTAAACTTTGTGTATAGACTTTTGGACTAGTGGGTATTATAATTTATAGCATTGGTGGCCCTGTGGTCCCTAATAAGAGCAATAGGGGCCACACCTTTAAAATTTATTTTCATCTTCTTCTAAAGAAGCATAGGGCCTAGAAAGCTGAAACATTGTAACTTGTATACAGACTCCTTTGTTAGAAAATGAGGACTTTAGATTGTACATGTGGTGATCCTTTGGTCCCATATACGGAAGAACCACATTTCCAACGCCCTAAGGCAAAATTGATATGAAGTCTGATGAGTTACAGAGCCAATGACTCTATTAAAACAAACTGTCTTCATTCTATTATTCTATGTCTTGTTTTATCTTGACGTGCAGAATTGGGAACTTGACTGTAAGAAAGACCTGTCTTACACAGTCATGAAGCAGGTATAACAAGGGTAGCTTTGTAGTTCCGGTAATAGGATATTACATGTATGACCTTGGCGGCAAGATTGGGGGTGGTTTATCACGGGGTGGGGTGGAGGGGTGTCTGAATATTTGTAAGGACGTGTTTTATTATACCAATTTCCCTCACAACAAGCTTACAGCGTGTCTTTTGCCTGAATGGGCCCTTGACACGCTCGCAGTAAACGTGTTTGTCCATTCTTAGATGTATAAATATTTCACATATCTATTTGGAAAAAAAAACGTGTTTAGTGTAACACTGTAAAATTTGGTGTCACACTTTCGGCAATAGTTCAGATCTACTTGATTGAGTCTAGACCCTAGCGGGACCCTCCGAGTCGTGTAGCACCGCCAGCAATGTCCGAACTGGTCAGCAGCTGACCAACTCTATACTTCGAAACGAAACACTGTCAAACGAGTAGTAGTTTAGCGAGATTTTGAAACGTTTGTGAAAAGTTTCAAACAAAATTTCAGAAACGTGATCCATTAAATAACAATGTTGCAATTTTTCACTATCTTAATGGCATGTATTGCTTATATCGTATGACCTTGTAGGTTATGCAAAAGCAAGGTTTTGACACGAGTGCCTAAGATTGTTGTTTCCCGAGCGGAAGCGAGAGACATGTAAATATAAAAGCACGGATTTTGTAGCATTTTTTAATATGATCAAAGTGCACTGCTGTATTTGTTACAAAGTGGATGGAATTGAAAGATATACATAAAATTTACATCAAAGTATAGGCTGATTTAATTAATTCTACATTCTTTGCTTGACATGATCTGTTTTGTAGATAGACAGACAGACAGCAAATCACATCATTACATTAAAATACAAAAATACAAAACATAATTTTTTTATAATAGAATGCAATGAGCAACTGTATATAAAGAGTTATGAGAGACTACAATGACACATGTACATTATTCATAAATTACATAATTTAACATTAAATGCATATTTGTATCGCCCCAGAACCGCTGCATAAGGTCAATCAGTATCGTTTAACTCAAAAACGGCGCATGTAATTGTATTGAAATTGAAAATTCTCACTGAAATTGAAATTGCAATCATGCCTACGTGAGAATATAAAATCATAAGAAAACTGTTCGCGGGTTTTAAGGTGCAGTAGCACGATTTTTGAAAATTTGATGATTTAAATTTTTCATTGATCATTGTACGTTAATGCTTAATGTATTACTGTGCACCGTGATAATGTCAAAATCTCATTACACAAACCAATCACCCATAGTCAGAAAACAAATCATCTTAAATTTATTTTGTGTAATAAAAATATATGGCATGGCTGAACTTTATATTATATATTTGAATAATGCTTCATTTAGTGTAAATGAAATTCTGTTCTGTTCTACTGGATTTAACGTCACTTAAAGAAACAGTCCTATTGGGATATCTTTTGTGGAAACAAGAGTACGTCCCTATTTATATATATTTATGATAATTACATGGTTATTTAAACAAACTTTCATATAAGTGAGTGAGGGTAAAAAAAATTTGTTGTTCAAAATTTGATAAATTGACAAAAAGAGAATGCATCAATGCGTCCCAATTCCTGATTCCTTTAGGCAAAGTTTTGAATCATGTAACGAAAACTTCTTCTTTGGTTCGATTCTAGATAGAGCTACCCATATATTTATATCCATAGCAATATCTTCTGTCCATACGGGTCTTGAAAAATATATTTTTAAACACATTTAAATGAATAGAATTTGAAACGTGACTGTACAAAAATCATTTGTACCCTTTTGACTTACCAAACTCTTACATATTATAAATACGACTAAATAGATTGGTTAACACGCTCTATGGGCAAAGATCCGGTTCTTTGTGTAGTCCGATTTTACCTTTCAATTGTAAGACAAATAAACAAAGGCCGTGTAGGCGGCGATAGGAATGTTAATCACACAAACTGTTTAATCTCGTTATGTTGCGAAAAGTGGATTTGGAGCAGCAAGGTACCAAGTGCATTATGATTTGAGAAAAAAACCGTTTAATGTATCCTGTTAGCATTCAAAATGCCGACTTTTTAGGGGGGCGGAATGACACTATGCGACGCTTGATACCTTGTAATGGAAACTTTAATTTTTTTTAGAACCATTGACTCTGAAGCTCATCAGGCTTAATATCAATTTTGCTTTAGTGTGTGGCAATTGTGGTTCCCTCTTTTCTTGGGACCACAGGGTCACCAAATGTACAATTTATAATCCTCACTAGTCAAGGAGTCTGTACCCAAAGTTCCAGCTTTCTGGGTCTTTTGCTTCTGGGGAAGAAGATGAAAATAAGTTTTTAGGGTGTGGCCCCTGTGGTCTTTATTAGGGGCCAAAGGGCCACCAGAGCTACAATTTATTCCTCACTAGTCAAGGAGTCTGTACACCAAGTTTCAGCTTTCTAGGCCAGATGAGCTAAAAATCCAAACATAACATTACAAAATTTACATCATTGACAAGGATCCTCGGTAGCTAAACCAATACAGGCGTTGCTTGATGACATATAGGTCCCTTTCGTTGTTCTTAGATCTGAACTTTCTTGTTCGATTAAACCCAAAGTTTTACCATCCTGCTACATCAGCGTATATGTATCCGCTAATGCTACAACCTATCCCCTGATATCCTCCTATAGTCTTCTGTCGTATCGCTGATTTATTTATAGCCTGTCTGTTTTCAGTCAAACTATTTCAAACTCCATACACTGTTGTCTAGTGATTTCGCACGCGGAAATCTAAGAGCGCGCGATTTGGAGCTTAGCGGGAGACTGCAATGAGAATCAGATTTATTACCTAATAGCACTCCTATTGGTTAATTTGAATCACAAGGTGAGCACGCGGAACGAAGCCAAGAAACTAGTTTGCCGCTATCGCTGAAAGGGCATCATTTGATTGGCTTGCTTATATATAGCGATACGACAGAAGACTATAGGAGGATATCAGGGGATAGGTTGTAGCATTAGCGGAGACATATACGCTGATGTAGCAGGATGAAGTTTTACAAGTCCAATTGTTTGCGTTTGTTTACAATCTTATAACCGATCAAGGTGGTTATGAGATATCCAACCTACGCATATGGAGCTTTAAAGATGCAACTAAAATTGAGGCAATAACTTCTCAAGGTGTGTTAAGGGTAAACACATAAAGGATTGTAGTTACGAGTTAAAACCAATTGAAAGATAGAAGGGATATAACCGCCCAAGGGGTGTAATGTGTAATGGGGTGCAGTTGACTCCATATAAAGTTACACTTCAGAAAAAGTATTCTGATCAACTTCCAAAAACTAATACATTCAGGATTATAAGGACGAGTTGTTGTTTGGTTGGGGTTGTTTTTTTTTTGGGGGGGGGGTGGGGGGGGGGGGGGAGTTTAGCGTCCGGGTTCACGTGCATTGGTTTTACCTTTTTAATTGGAAAACATGCAAATTCTTACGTGGGAAGTTAATGCAGGCGTGGGAAGGAATGTAAAATTTATTTTCAACCGTTTTACCTCGATATAATTCGTAGTAGGCCTATTTATGAATATGAAATACTTAAAGACATGCAGTACTTCGTAATGGGGGTACGATAATAAAAGTCCATTTGTAATGCTCTATATACAAGATCAAAGTGAACAAATTCATTACCCTGAATGAACAGTAATAAAAATGCAGCCATTATTCGCGCAACAGTATAGGTCCATACACTCCCATGTCAAGCTGCCACTTTTTACGGTTTAGACTGAGTGCAATGTTGATAAAGTGCCTTGCCTAAGGTACAACACAGTACATGGCCATGGTCATTTATGGTGCTTCCATAGAGATTCGAACCTGGGTCCTTGGTGAGAGAGGCGACAATGCTACCACTTTACAACTGTGCTTCACTGATTCTTGTTTATGCATGATTTGCAATTTTGTATTTTCTTTTTGTTTGTTTTTGAGTAAAATATGCTAATATGACATGTAAATTCATTAAAAACAAGAAATTGTCGTATGTTTTGCATTTGAGATCAACATGAAAGTTGAATGACATGATAACTTGAATGTACACAGGGTATAAATGATGTTTGTGACTATATTTGAGCTGATGCTGGGATTTTAAGGGTGCTTCATTAAATCCTGTCATGAAGGCGAATTCTTTTCACAATGGTCATAATAATTTTTTGGGGATCAAAAGGGGGTGTGGAGTGTACAACACTCCTAAGATAGTTTCACAAATAAAACATGTTGAGAGTTGCATTTTTCTTTCATGATAAAGATTTACATAAATGAAGGACAGGGAACAATAGTTCAGTAAAAGTAATTAATTGAAAAGTTTTGCTTGTTAAATCTACAGGGCACTGACCACAAACAAAACATCCCGCTCTTGTCATAACATTTGTGTCATGTATCTGATAAAAAAATTAAAATTCTTATCTTCCATTTATGATATATGAATTCTTCCCTTTTATCAATTCAACAAAATTAGGATAACACAACCAGTTGATTTTTCAAGATTTTATTTCATGCTGTACTATTCAAACAACCTTCCGTGCATCTGAAATAAATATGTGCTCAGACAGTGCCATTTTCTATGTTAGGTTACATATAAGTTATGAATGTTTACAAGTATTGAAGTTACAGTTTACTTCTATACTGAAGTATAGCAAACTGTTGCATATTCATAAAGAGATCAAAATTAATAATTTGGCATAATTTGGAAGACTAGCTTCAAAAAGTTTATAAATATGATGGAAAAGATAACTACAGCACTAAATGAAAACATTTACAGTGATAGGCAAACATAATTGATAATTCCAATTTAGCCTGAACTCTTTAAACAAGTTAATGACTGTGTATTACCGGTAAATGAGAAAAAAAGTTTTAGAACAATTCCCTTCTCAAATCTAAAGATAATTGCATTACTTCTAGGTCCTTAATGAATATTCAATTCATAGCATGTAAACATAAGCCAATAGAAGTAGCTGACAGTGTGATGTAGTAAGTGATTTATTTTTTTACACCACTTAGGAATATTTTAGCCATTAGCGCCGTAAGTATGATGAAGCTAAGATTTCTAGATCTGTGTGACTAACATTTACAAGTCACAAATCAAACTACCGTATTCGACGTAACAAGGGCCCTTTCCCTATAAGTGCCCCCCAATGGTGTTTTAACTCAAAAACCAATAAGCGCCCCCTCTACAGACTTAACTTACATGACAAACCTATGAAATTTTACATAAAAATCTTTAATCAGAGTCATTGGATTTTTAACTTTTTAGCGAAAAAGGATACATATAGATAGAGAATTTACAAACATTTAACCACCCCCTTTTTCAAAGTTTTTAAGTGCCCAGGGCGCTTAATAGGTCGAATACGGTATGTTTATCTCATATGTGCAGCAGGATATCTAGCTATTATCGGTGTATGAAAAAAGACGACGCAAAGACCTTAAAAAGTTTTATTAACTTTTGGTCTAAGCTGATTACTTTTTGAGGTTTTTCTTCAATTTTAATTCACAAACTTTTGGCCAATTTTCAAGCTTATTACATACACTGTCTAATGCTGTATAAATAGAACACTAATTTTCTTAAATGGGAGAGTGATAAATAAATGCAAACACATACTACATTTGATAATACATTACATAACTCATTCATTAAATAACAAAATCAAACAATATTCGTTGCAATCAGATAAGCACCCACATAAACTAAGATATATAATTCGTTGAAAACTTCAGAAATGAGAAATTTAACTACAGAAACAACTATGGTTAGACATTAAGAGTGTATTAGAAAATACTTATCGGTAAATTGATAATACTTGAATTGATATACTTTATTGGCCAATACACACCTCAAAATATTTATATATATATTTTTTCAATTTATTCAAGAGATATTGTCAAATTTTGAAAATTTTTATGTTCCAATTCTAAATGCATTTCATTTTTTTAATTTGTTGTTGTTTTTTTATCAATAAAATCTTTTGACACTGAACTATTGTATTATGCTTAATATTCAGTTCTCAAGGTATACACCTTAAACCATTTTTAAATCACAAAAAGACTTTTGTGGTTCAAAATATCAAAACAAAAAAGAAGTAAATTAAATTCAAATAAAAACCTGCCCACCAAGGATATAAATTATACAAGATACAGAATAGAAGTAATTTATATATTCAAAATACAAAATACTATCAAAGTAAACAATTATAATTGGCACCACAATTCCATAGACAGATACTAAATAAACATAACTAGTTCAGCTGTATAATGTATAAGTAAACTTGAAGCTATGTGGACCATCTACCAAGAGTTAGCTCCCTTAGTACCAATACTACAAAAAATCATTACCAACAAATTTACAAACATACATCATAAACCTTTTTTCACAACAATCGTAACAAATACTTGTATGGAATTTATTGAAATTCTATCGCATCATTTACTACAAATTTGTAGTTCACTTGTCATCCTACCAAATATGCTTACAAACAAATATACAAACATAGATACATAAAAATCATTTTCTTATGACAAAGTGAACAACTATTTTTATGTTATGAGTGATATTTGAATTGCATTTATTTGTAATAAATTGTAGTTGAAAATTTACATAAAGTATAACATACAGATATTATTATAACAATGTTTGACATGCAGATATTTTGAATAACATTTCATGCAAGAATATATAATTGAGAAGTAAGCATGTGATAATTGATTCCTTATAGATAAATAATCATTATATGTTATTTCAAATAATTTGTACACTTATTCTCTCCAAAAAGATTCACCCAAATCATTTCTTCCCAAGTTGCCTTTGTAGACTAGACATAGAGTATACCGATTGGCTGAAATCAGTACTAGTAATCAGCCAGATTGTTACAACTGAATACACTGGTACAGCCTGTTCCCATTGATGACTTGAGCAAGTTCCTTCACTTGTGAGCGAGCACATATTCTTACAATTTTGAAGTCTGTCAGATATACTAGATGATTCTTTTTTTGGATAGGAACCAGGACACTGATGAGACTGATGTTCCTTCACTTGTAAGAGGTGCACATATTTTTCAAGTTAATAGTCTGTCAGCTTTACGAGATGATTTCTTTGGTTTTTTATTGTATAACCTGAATCAAAATCTCAAACTGTTTCCATTGAGGAAACTGAAGTTCCTTCACTTGTGAGAGGTGCACATATGCTTACAAGATGGAAGTCCCAACAGAGATGTACCAAACCATAAACTGTTTAAATTTGAGCAAACCAACTAGCCGACCTTGTGGATCAGAAAGTTAGAAGCCTGATTAGATGCAATAAAAGTTTGTTGTGCAATCAGTGATGCTGTTGAAAAGTCATCATTTTGGTAACAGAATCATGGCAAAGACCTCGTGATAAGGACCACGAAATTGGTAAAAAAAATTGCCGCTGTTGGGAAACTGCATGAAACCCAGGATTTGGTCTTATACAAACAATGCAGTTATGATTTAAACTAGCTTTGTGGTGTGAGAATAATCAGCTTTATATGAAGTTGTTTCATTTGATAGTAAAAAGGGATAGTACAAGTATCTGTGTTACAAATTGATTAAACAAGAAATGAGAAATATGACACACTTGAAACAGAGGCTACAAGACAAGAAATGACTTAAGCAACCTTCTTGGGAATTTATTATGATTTCACAACACATCACGTAACTAACTCGTCAAACACAAAGAAGTGAACCCCTTACAAAAATCATTACTCCCAATTTGATTCCAAACTAGTTTCCCGTAAATAGCCCATGTTGTTGGTTGACAAATGGTCGTAATCTGAATCAAAATGAATTCTAGACACAAATAAACGTACATTGTACTCATCACCCTTACTGTATGACGAAACAGATGAAAACAAAATGACTGATAACTTCCTAGAAAATTTCATTTGGCATTTCAAAATGTCAATATACATGTCAAACTCGCTAGCATCACTCTGCACACAAAAAATAATGAACAAACAAACTACTTTTATGTAAATCCTACTGGAAATTCATCAAAAATCATCAATAAGAATGTGATCTATTCTTTCAAAGCTCAATAAAAATTCTAAACTATATACTATGAATAAGTAACTACTATCACATTCAAAGGGTAATTCATAGCTTATCTGTTATGGATGTTTAAATTTGTCAATCATAATTAACTATTCATCATTTCATTGAGAAGATATCAATCACGAGTTCAAATATCCATTACATATTTCCGAAACTATAGATTTTATTTCAGCTTGATAGAAATGATGATAACAGACATCTGCAAGAGGATACCTTTATAATCATCTTGATAATCACTTATCAAATCACCTTTATACACTATATGAAATAAGGCTCAGTTGACAGCTCGGAACCTGTTTACTTTTAAACCGGAATGGTCACTTTTGGAGTTATTTCTTAAATTTTATGGCTACTTTCAAGCATATTTCATACACTGCTATATATCAATAAGAGGAATCATTTAGCACTACAGATATCTACAACTACTTTAAAACAAAGAAATGACATGGTTGTGTTCCGGAATGTCTTTGGTATCGTCCTCCTCGCGGAAACCGTCGCTAACGGGACCCTTCCCGATGAGCGACAACATGGCCATCGCTTGAGGATCTTTGTCTAGGATACTCTTCTTCTTCCTTGACTGACATAATAAATTAATAATAAATATTTTCAAATTTTAAAACATTTTAATCTTAACACATTTAATATTCATGAATTTCATGAGGGGCATTACGTCCTGTCTAAAGAATTTGTGGTTCCCCAATATCATTTTTGAATAGCACCGATTGTTGTAGCGTGACTTCCTGTACATTAAAGTCTGTGACGTCCTAAAACAATTTTTTATGAATCGTAATTTTATTAAACTCATGCAAATTTATATATAACCCTCACTTTTACTTAGGGTAAAACAAAAAATCACACTCATTTTGTAAAAGTCATATGACACACATCCTCGGGTAATAAGCTATATTTATGTCATTGATTTCCCTAATTTACCAAGAAGATCAGTCTGACATAATAATCAATATTTTCATATTTTAAAGATTTTTAATATAAACATAGGAAATTATCCCTAACAGATTGGCTAACATGCTCCAAAGAGCTTATGATAAGGTATCTGAAGTACAACCAGAAACTTTACCTAAAACAAGGACAATCTAAATTACTGTTGCATATTTTAAACCTTTCAAATTTAAAGAAATTTTATTCATGAAATTATCCATGAACAGATTAGCCAACAAGCTCCAAAGAGCTTATAATAACTTATATAACTCCGATAGTAGAACTGGTATATGCTAATAATGACCTCATCAAAGGGTCTTATCATGATAGGTGCACATGTGAAATATCAAAGGTATGTATACCCCCAAGCAATAAAATTCATAAAATAATTCATAACAGATAAAATAGTTATGTTTATCAAGAAGCTCAGTGTACCTATAGCTAAAAGTTGTCCATTTGTAAACAGATTGAAAACTGTATCTCATATCTTGTATATCATATCAACATATAAATCTGAAACTATCAAGTATAAGAAGTGAATGGTGGACAGGAAAGCAGGGAGGACATTGCTCAAATCATAGCTTAATGCAGGAAGAAAGTCTGCACACAATGTTACTATGTATAGAAGTGGAACCTGACAGCTCTTGCTATTACACACAAAGTGGGTTGATAGTTCACAATATAGCATGGCTTGTTTGTAAGCGGAAAACACAGGCAAATACTTTACAGCAATCAAATCATAGAGCTGTTGAGTTTAGACCCAAGTGCAGTTAGATCTACGAGTTCGGAGAGACTTGATGTGAGGTGAGGTGAGGTGGGGTTTATCACCGGTTTCAAGAGTATTTCACTTATGTCGCGACTGCTAGTATTATTGCAGGGAGAAAGCCAGCAACACAACTGTGAAACCTGCGAGCATCGGCTGGAACTAGAGAACAATGGGTGATACTATGCTGAAATTCAGTGTAGCATTGCACCCAAACCTGACTGCTTGTAGAACAGTTCTCTACTGCAGACAAAGTTGCCGAGCCCCTGGCAAGAGGTTACTTCTTGAAGCAATTGTGCGTTTTAAAACATTTGTGCACATTTTAAAGGTCATAGAAGGAGGTCAAGGTAACACATATCTACCTTGTTTATTTTCTGGAAGAAGACATAAGTAAGTGTTATTCAATAAATCAGTGGAGCAGATAGGATAATTCCAGTTGATATCAAAGATGAATATCAGAGTGTAAAAGTTTTGCTAATGCATTTTTTGGATATTTAGCAAATATTTGCAAACAACAAAATGAAATTAAGGACTAGATTATTGGGAATATGGCCAATACACAGAAGGGCAATACAGCACGATGCTCTCTATCTTACAGTGTATGCCTTCAACCAACACATTGTTTTTTGAGGACTGTAATTTCTCTATTAATTCAACCTTCCAATTTTCAAAAGGTTTTTAAAAATGCCAATGACTCATTGGGTACAATGGTTCAATTATTAGATAAATATCAAGAACATGTGTATGTTGAAACAGATAAACACAACAAAATGACAATGTTATCATTATGGCAGAATCAACTTAAAACTTTTGACACTTGAAATTCTAAAAGAGATTTCAATTTAGACCTCAGCAAATATTTTGAGGTTGAATTAATGGAGAAATAACGGTACTTCAAATTCTCTAACATCTATACAGGTAAACTGGCATAACCTCTGAAATCTATATGGTCATATGATATCATAAATTGAATCAGAGTACAACGGTTGATACGAACCTCGTCAGTGATATCATCATCTTCGACCTTCTTCTCCGGGCCGACGGCCCACACCTCAATAACGTCGACCTCGAACTCGGCGCGCCCCGAGAGCTGCGGACTGCCGTACGTGGTGCACCGGGGTCCCGCCTTGCTGTGTCCGCTGCTGAAAGTGTGGTCCAACCACAGCCCGAAGTAGTCAAACTGTCCGCCCATACCCTGCGGTGGACAATTGTTGGTTAAGAACAGTTTCTGATATAGCCTAGGTCAAGGATTTCAAGAGAAGTTTAAGATTTGAAGTCCACAAATCGAGTCGAACTGTCCGCCCATACCCTACGGTGGACAATTGTTGCTTAAGAGAAGTTTAAGATTTGAAGTCTATAAATTGAGTCGAACTGTCTGCCCATACCCTGCTGTAGGCAATTAACCTATCGCCAGACGAGAGATAACCAGGCCCCTTGAAATCAAGGGAGGTAACTCATGTTATGTCCGACAAACAAACGCACGTTGTCATTGACGCGAACGTTACGGACATTGATATTCCGTGTGTAATAACTGCCTTATTTTATAATGTTAAACGAAACGATCAATTGATAATGTTTCTGTAATGTTTATTATCCTAATTTCAACAAATTTCAAACATAATTGACGAATATTTAATTCATGTGCAGCAAAAAACGAATGCGGAAGTGCCGATTATGTAGTATGACGGACATAGGGGATCGCAAAGATTTATAAGGAAATAGGTCATTTCTGAACATATAAATGTAGAATTACTCCTATGTTTTGGTGTACCAGCACTTTGCCCTTTCGTAAATTAATCTAAAATATATAGGTCCCACGCCCCTGTGATTTCTACCGCAAACAAAACAAACAGTACAGTAGAGAGCACAGTAATCCCTTGGCCCTTACATAAATAAAATGTAGGCAAAACGTCGGTTCCTCCGGATTTTCGCTTCGAATATATATCAAGAGTACATAGTAGATTCCATGATAATGATATTCAGTAACAAGATAACTAAAAATATTTTCTTTAATATTTCATTATTGCCATTGCTATGGACTGATGTAAATACTTTATACACTTTGCTTTTCTTCTTATTCTTAAATGAATTTAAATTAAAGGATTCAGTTTTGAATCTTCCTTTAATCTTATTTACAATTTATTTTCATTTTTTAAACTTAAATATTTACTTTTCTATAGATTTTTTTCCAATTATTTACTTAAGATCATGGATATATGCCAAGAATTAAAATCAGATATCAAAATTATTGGAAATTGGTAAGGGAGTATATTGTATCTTTGTAAGCTATAAATCATAAAGATAAAATTAAAATTGCTCTTAAATTAGAACTATTCTGCTTTGTCAATAGATATTAAAGTTAATTCATATTTGGCTAAAATAATGATCAGGCATTTGGAGAGACAGCTTTTACAATGACCCATTTTCAGGCTTTTAATAAGCAATAATAATTTAATAGGCAATAATTTTTCTGCATATCAAATTGGCAATTTCCCATATATCAATAGTAAGCCTCAACATCTTAATTTAATGGTCCAGTTTTTGTATCAATTGTGCAAAATTGCCCATGGCTCTACCTTTCCAAAACAATTGTAAGAATGCCAATACTATCCCCAATAATATCCAGAAATTTCAAACTTATAATTGATTTTTCTCTCTAGAAAATATGAACACTTGTCAATGAGAGGGATAAGCTGTGTTTGAAAATTCTAAGAGTTATAAATGTAAATGGTATAGTTTCAAGGCACTTGTATTTATAATAGTTGTTGAAGATAAGACACTTTGAACATATTTGAACACTTATTGAATAATAAACATTAAAATGGTTAAACATTTATTTCATTTTAAGTGAATAACTTGACAAACAATTTAGGTTTTGTTAAATTATTGATAAATAGTATGTGTATATTTTATTCAAAATATTAATTACCATATATCTATGATACTTTCTTATTTGATAATATCATAAGAGTTGACATAATTTGTTATATATATTCAAACTGTTTGTCCATTTGTTACAAACAACATAAATGTAAAAAAGAATAATATCAAACTATTGAAAGTAATATATTATTATGATGATTACAAAATTTTCTTTTCTTATTTCAAATGTTCTTTATTGTTGCATTCAGATTAATTTTCTATTTGATTAAATTTATATAAATCCTTGATAAAAAGATATAAAAATGAGCAATTGTTTTAAATGTGAAATGTGTAATAATTCATAAGTTTCATTGATATATTTAATCATTTTATATTATTTTTTTGAGCGATACTTTCATGTGTATCGGGGCAACTGTTGTAAAATCAAATGCCAATTGATATTTCAAAATGTCTGATAAATATATCAACGGAGGTTATCAAACGGTAAATAACCAAATAAAGTTGCTTGAAATCAGTTAGGTAATATGCCTTTTATAGTTGTTTATGCCTTCAATGTCTTCAAACCACGAAATAAGAGAGGGGGGAATAAATCAACAAAATGCCCAAAAATGAATTAACAGCAACAATTATAAATACTTATGATACCTTTTGTTAATATTTTATTCAGATGTATATGTTGTATAATAATAGGAAATAATCCCTTGTCCGTCACCGCTTCGAATTTTCCCGTTTCAACGTCCATTTGCACTATGTGACGCAACCTCTTCCGAAGATGACACATGGTAAAATATTTGTCTGCGAATCAAGACGGTACTCAAGAAATCAGCTGCACACTTTTCGAGTTCATAAGGCATATCCTGACTTAGGATGCAGAGGAAATCAAACAAGGAAGTAAAACACGTTTCATTGTTTGACGGACAAAATGGCGTCGGCAACGCGGCCAATGGCGCAGTGAATGTATAACGCTCTATGATTGGTCGGAAAATAAATTTGATTGACAGGTGGCGATAGGTTAATTGTTGCATAAGAACAGTTTCTGATATAGCCTAGGTCAAGGATTTCAAGAGAAGTTTAAAATCAGAAGTCTATAAATTGAGTTGAACTGTTGACCCATGAACCAATGACCCAAGCATTAGGAGAGATTCCTGTGCGCATAGTACGGTAAGTAATAATATCTTTTAGATATCTATCTCAGTTTTCAGCATGCATCTACGTTGAGAAGTCATTTATATGTTATGTATCGAGATACACATCCTTCAAAATGATATATGTCCTGGATGTATTGTGATTCGATACTGTATCGTCGTATTGTTACACCTCTATTGTATTCCATTATAATCAATATTTAAAAGATATCTACCCCGTGAAACACGGTTGATTCCAACCAGACTGTGTGATGGAGAACAAGGTTGGATATTACATACCAGCCCATTGGGATGGAAATGTTTGTATTCTAATACAGTCAATATTTATAAGATATTAATTCTGTGCAACACTGTGTGAAACTTTATGATGGAGAATTAGGAGACTGGATGACACGTACCAGTCCGTTGGGTAGGGTCTTGACGTGGTGGTTGAAGTACATGTAGTGATCGTTGTATCCGGTCGGAGTGTAGACTCCAAAGTGAGGCTTCAGGCTAAACAGGAAGCACTTGTCGTCTCCTGGCGAACAGTTTGAGAAATTTTGTGAAACAAAAGTATGAACAAGTTACATACAGCTCGTTTGTCATTTTGTAAGTTTACAATATTTGTAATTACATATGAAATTGATTTCAATACATAGTTGGGAATGCAAAAAGAGGGTCAAGGAATGATTTTGTGTCAAGTTTTTGAGTTTGTTCACCATATAAACATCGACACAGGTTCATAGATCAGAATGAGACATCATTTAATCATCTCATATGATTATATTTATTAAGTTGATGCAAAGTTAAAATTTGAATGATGATAAAATCTGAATAACAGATTGAATTTTCAAATTGCTATGTATCAAATTAATATCAAAATATGTTTAATTACGTACCCATAAACTTAGCGTTGAAGTCCCAGTGCTGACTAGCATATCCTCCGAACATATGTCCGTCCTTATCTCTAACTATCGTCACTGTGGGACCTTTCAGAGCAATCTTCTGCACAAGTTGTTCAAAACTGTCTCCAAAAAGCAGATTTGAGAATACAAGTCTCCATTGTGACTGCTTTTCTTGTGGAAGTATAGAGTTTAGAAATAAGAGACTTGGAAAGTCTAGAATTGTCTTCACACTAGCCCAGTTGACCATTCCAGCCAATGGAATCCTTGGAGTGAGAGATGAGGCGGAGCTATCAACATGGTGGGCGGAGCTATCATCTGGGTGGGCAGGGTTATCTTCTTGATGGGTGTGGCTATCCTCTTGAAGGGCAGATTTTTCTTCCTCCTGTGGAATAACAGATATGGGGTTTTTTTCATTGAACATTGATAAAAACCTGCTTATGAAGTGATTATTATCGAATTGTTTGCAGCAAATCTCATTAAAATAAAATGAAGATTCTGACAGATACAAAAATACCTTGTTAAAAATAATTCAAGGAACATTTTCTCTAAATAAGTTTATGCTGTTGTACATTTGGATAGCTAGATAGCTCAAAAAAATATATGACAGATAGCTAAAATAAGTTATCGAGAATAAAGCAATTTTAAAGCAGTTACATTTGCTTATCCATGGCCACTCAAGAATGGTAAGACTTATAAGCAAGCAATTACATTTACAAAATAGACCCTAATTTTTTATCATTTTGCTTTAGGGTGTTGCAAATGTGAAATTAGGTTAAAGGGTGTGACCCTTGAAGCCCTTATTAGGGGCCACAGGGCCACCAAAGTTACAATTTATAATCCTCACTAGTAAATGAGTCTGTACACAAAGTTTAAGCTTTCTAGGTCTTATGGTTCTGGAGAAGAAGTCGAAATTCCACAAAGTTTACGGATGGACGGATGGGCGCAGAGTCGGATGGACGCCGGACACCATGCCATGCCAATAGCCCATCAGGCCAGATGAGCTAAAAATTTATATAATCTCTTACATCAGAAATCACTCAACCGTGATTGGCCAAGGAAATTAATCAGTTCCTCTCAGATTAATCTTAAATTTAGATGGTTTACTCAGTGTATAACACAAGCTTGAAAATAAACCAGCCATAAAGCTGTTTTTTTTACTTTTTATGGTAAAATTGAAGAAAATCTTTTAAAGGTTACCAGCCCGGGACAATAGTTACCAGGTACCAAGATGGCCGACTGGCCTTCTTTCTTACACTGTTTTACCCTGATTCTGATTTCAGAATACTTATTTAGTTCATAATTGTAATTGAAACCATTTTAAACCGACTTCATCTCTAAACATATTAATTAATTTCCCTGCATATTTTGTCTGTATGTTAATTGTTAATCATCAACATAATATAAGTTTATGTATCACATGTAACAGATTGAACGATAATGATATATGCAAGCAGCTTAGCAACTAAATATGTGTCACAGATACAAGATGAATAAATTGAAGACATCTAATTTACAAATTTGACAGAAATTAGGTTGAGTGTCAATAAAAAAAAATTTTCAACAAGTATTTGTCACAAAGGTGACAAGATCCGCCGCCGCAAATTGATATAAACAACAAGTATTTGTCACAAAGGTGACAAGATCCCCCGCCGCAAATTGATGTTAACAAAATGCATAGTGTATACATAGAAACACTTGTCTACACTTGTCATGCTACTAGATGTCATTTAGACCACAACAAATTGACTGGTCCCTGGGTCTTCCAAATAAGAAGCCTTGTGCAAAAAAAAAGAAGAGAATATAGAGAACAGTTCTTAACAGATCAGCCTTATAACAAGTATTTGTCACAAAGGTGACAAGATCCCCCGCCGCAAATTGATGTTAACAACAAGAAGCGGGACAGTACGGACGGACGTACAGAGCTGAATACTATGTCCCCCGTGAAGACTCAAGGTTAATGGATTCATGAGATATGGCGCTAACAACATTTTCAAAACTGGTCAAAGTCTCGCTGTGACCTTGAAAATGAGGTCAAGCACCAAAAGCTTTTCAGGTCTGCGTATTCCCCAGATGAAGACTGGTACCAAGTTTGAAGATTCTAGGTTGAGCGGTTCATTAGATATCGCGCTAACAAGAAGCGGGACAGACGGACGGACAGCTCAACGCGCGGCGGGGAATAATAAGCTTTAAATGCATGTTGGCTTCACAGTGACTTGAAAATAATGTGAAAGTCACCAAAACCAAATTGGCCCGGTGTCTTCCTAAAAAAACTCCAGTGAATGACTCTTGAGATATCACACTAACAAGCTTAACATGCAGGGAAATTGATGATAAATCAAAAGTTCTGCTGTGACCTTGAAAATAATGTGAAGTCCATCATAATTCCCTTGGTCCTGCGTCTTCACTACAAGATTCTTTGCATAAATCTTGAAGAGAATCCAGTAAATGGTTCCTGAGATATCCCGCTGACAAGCCTAAAATACAGGTTTCAATGCTGAAATTTTCAAACCCTTGCTATGACCTTGAAAATAATATGAAGGTCACCGAAATCGACTGGGCCCGGCGCCTTCCCAATAAGATGCACTGTGTAAGTAATGAAGAGAATTAAGTTAATGGTTCTTGAGATATCCCGCTGACAAGGGTACAATTTCAAAGTCTCGTTATGACCTTGAAATGAAGGTCAAGGTCATGAACCTCTATAGGGACATTACTCTCATGGTAATGAAGCTACATACAAACAATGAACAGAATCCGGCCAATAGTTCATGGGTTATTCAATTTCATTCCGTACGTACATGTATACGTACGGACGGACTCTGTCCAATACAATATCCCCCGCTTCACACCAAACAAATGGCGGGGGATAAAAATTAAATGTAGAATACCTTCGGGGGGAGACATGATAATTAGCAGGTAAAGGGTTAATTAAGCCAGAAAATTTTTTGTCGAATACTCACAGACTGTAAAGGGAAACAACTCTTAAAGACTTGGTCAAACATCTGCAGGAAAAGTGTTGACTTGGCAAACCACGTCTCAATCTCCGACTGTTCG
Organism: Steromphala cineraria; assembly: GCA_916613615.1. Classification (NCBI taxonomy): domain Eukaryota; kingdom Metazoa; phylum Mollusca; class Gastropoda; order Trochida; family Trochidae; genus Steromphala; species Steromphala cineraria. The sequence goes on from OU744730.1 coordinate 14,946,183, forward strand.
TAGACCCTCTCAGGGACTACGGGAAGCTTCATGCCTCGTCCTTTGGGATCTCCTGGGAATAACAATATTAGTAATAAGAAAAGGTATAAGTTAGACATACATGTATACAGTGTTTTCATAATTAGATCCAAAAATCTGCAATATATAGCTTAATTTCTTGGGCTTTTTAAGGGAGTTGACTCCATTGCTTTAAATAAAATTTCACCTCAAATCAACCGTAAGAACAGCATCTTTGTCTCACTGCGCCAAAAGGCATCATCCTTAGGCGTCGAAAAGAGTTCCAAAATGGAAGTTATCCTTCAAAATTCAATCCGCAAAGAAAATCCAAAAGGAACTATCCCTTAACCCGTTCACTGCTGAAGGCAGCCTATGCTGCTGAGAGTTGTACCTGTATAGAAGAGATCCTCCAGCACGCAGAGTGCCAGCCTTGTGAAGGACTCCTCGTCTCGGTGTAACATCCACGACTTGAACTCCTCATGTTTCTCACCGACTCGCGCAAAACTGTAGATCAACATCGTCACAAACTGGGAGAGGGAAAGAAATGAAGACATTAGTAACATTATTTTACCTATTATACTACCGGTAACATTTAAATGTGAATTAAGACCAAACAGTTGGTTGATAAAATCATTGGAAAATACAAAGAGTCTTTTCTGGTCCTTATAGCCTTATATTAAAACAGCTGAATGCCCCTGACCCTCGGTGTTGTTTTTATTCAGATGCTATATAAGGATTGTTTTAAATATTTTGTGCCTATACACATCTTTATGTACAACAGAATCAAATTTTAGAAAATCATACAAAATCTTCAAATATGCGTAACAAAGCAATTTTGCAATTGTATAAGTATCTATACAATTTATCTTTACAATTTTACCTTTACAAGCTGATGACCCGTGACCTCCGATCTTCGCTCGGCGGCAAGGTAGAGGATGATGTGCGACCTCTCCGAGACATCCCCCCTCAGTAGACTCGATAGAGAGTGGATAAACTGGGCGTGGCTGACTCCGCCCCCTTCGTGGTGGTGTTTGTGTCCAGAGAGGATCATCAGTTCGTACATGTTTCCTGATAGTTCCACCCCCAGGATAGCACTTGTAGAGGCCTGGTGGGAGAAAAAGAAGTGATTGATAAGAGTGGGCATATCAACTATGGCTCAGGCTACAATTTTGTTAATCCAATAACAATTGAAGAACATGCATACATGTATTACACGAGCCACGGTATGACCGGCATATAGGTATATTGCAATACAGAAACAACATGATATAAATGTCAACAAGTTTGAACTTGTGTTGTCAAAATAGCGCAAATTTGTAATAACCAGTCATTTCAAAATCACCCTTTCAAACCCCTGACCCCATAAAAGATAAGAACTTTTACTTTAAACAACATGTAACCCCGAGGGGGTACACAATGCAGAAATGGATACATAAAGATATCTTGAGTTAACATCGATATTTTCTTTGTTCAATAACATGCGCAAAATAGTCATTTAATGACTTTGAAAACAAACATCATATTTTCAGTCTGTAAAACTTCTCTCAGCCAATCATAACCTGCCACATCACATCGCCCTTTCTCGCCAAACTGGTCAGGCTATTGCTATTGTTTACAGTATTGTCAATTTGAGTCAAGCGGTCACTTACTTACTTGGCGTATAATTACTATACAAACAAAGAAAACAACTTTCCAGTATGACGGTTAGTTAGTGAGACATATAATGAAGACATTTACTAATTTTGGTTGAATCTTTTTGACTGTTGATAGCTTAATCATGGCTTCTACAGAGGGATCTAAAGTCAATTCATCAATGAGACTACATGGTATGTCATAGCCCTGTCAAAGAACTATGTTTCTATTTTTAAAAAAGAAACGGGGTATATGTTTATATTTATGCCGCTCCCTAACAAAATAGTGACGTAACGTAAACATGGACAGATCAGTACACATATCATATACAGTGACAGTATTGAAACAACGATTTTCGAAAACATACAACAAAATAATTAAATGTTAGGGTTATATCTTCATTAATGGTATAAACATAAGGATATTTCATCAAGGCTTGAATTTAGTAGTTCTGGGTTTACATTTTGTGATGAGTGGTCAGATAAAATTGAAGACAAATTAAACAAGTTTGTGAAATGTTTTAAGGAACTTATGAATAATCCTGAAGTAATTTTATATAATCTGAGGTTTTGCTATATACACACTACGAAATATTCGGAAAGAGAGTCATTGAGGCATCATGTCATGAAATTGTATTAAGTTCGCAATACAAGGATATTCAGGATATACACCTTTTGACACCATGTTTCATCATGTCTTGAGCGTTTCTCAATCAAATAAAGAAACAATGTTAGTTTACAAAGAGACAACTCATCAGCGTAAAATAAATACCCTTCTATATCTTTGTTTGAGATAATGTTATTTTAAATTGTAAATATTTGTAAACTTCTAACGCAAACAACTGCCTGAAATAACAAATATTTATACATATAAGTTTGAATGCACAAAGTTTAGTTTACATATCATGTTACCAAAGCCTACCTTATTGAAGTTACTGTAAACGCAAAATAATCCATCTCATGTGTACTGAATGTGTTCATCTCAAGACAGATGCAATGCATATGATAAATTCTAAATGTTTAATTTTTTATTGGATCTAGTTTTGTCTTATTGTTGACCAATAGATGACTAGTGCTTTGACAACTGGGCGTGTCATAGATGGGCAGACATGCTTGATCTCTAAAACAACATCCCCTAATTCTTGTAACAACATTGTCAAAGAGTGTGAAATATCCCAAGCGCGACTCCCTAGGCCTGTAATTACACAATCAGTTACGATGTGCCATAACTGTTTAATTACTACTCTGTTATATTGCCGGACAGATGAAGCTTCTAAATCGTGCTATAACATGTTTATTCTGTTTATTTACCACCATTGTCTGTTATATTTACATTGATTAGGCCCATTTCCGTTCTGTATATGATGTAATAATACACAATCTGTAAAACTTCTCTCAGCCAATCATAACCTGCCACATCACATCGCCTTTTCTCGCATGCGCAGTAAAGGCAATATCGTTCACCCGGTAGAATCCCTTTTCAGACTGTCAAATTGAGAAGCCTAAAATGTGCGCACTTTGAAGGCGATATCTTTGTTATTAGAGGACCGATGAAAACGTTTGTTGGTGTTTTTTTGAAGTTGACAATGTTTTCTGTACATATTTACCAATTAACATGGGAAAAATTATGAGGTTTCTTGTTGTTTAACACCTCTCTGATATCTTCCATCTCAATTTTTTAAGCAATCATCATAAAATTGTAGCAAGAAGTAAATTTTTTTTTGCCTCATTAGATATTTAAAATAACCTTGTGTTAATGTATCCAAATTTACCCTGAGAATTACGCCGGTGTAAAGTCTGAAAATATACCCCCCTTCAAAATATATCCAGGTAGATTCTGGAAGGAGGGGATAGATTCTGGGAAGACTCTATAAAATACCCTGGGGTAGATTCTCGGAGCTCCCAGAATCTACCCAGGTATACCTCGAATGGGGGTATAATCTGGAAGCTTACACCAGTATGCAATTTTGTTTTTCAGGCTTTGAAGGACCAAGATGGTTGTTTACATGTGAACAAGCATTTCCTTATTCACCTTCCACGAGGTTCAGTCCGTATTTTCCGATAATTCAACAACAAAGCCTGATACAAAGTAGCAATATTGTAGTGTATTCCATGTGAAAAACAATAAATATTTGTACCATGTGGAATTGCAATAAAGTTTAACCAATTTCTTTGGAGGTCTATTTTTAAGTTTTGCTTTTTTATTGTGCCTTTAGTAGTACTAGGAATGTAACTCAAACAAAAGACTCACCTTTGACGATAGAATATTTTCAAGAGAAGTTACTGTAGCAGAACTAAGTGATGTCTTAAGAATAAAAAAACCAATTTATTTCAATAAAACAAAATTTGAAATCAAATTTAAACCCACATAAATTAAATTCACTTAAATCAAAATACTGCAAGGGCATTTACTTCAACATCAATCAAATAAATGTATTTCATGTACTAAATTTAGTGAAATTCATGGTAGCCAAAGGCAAATTCGAAAGTGTAAGTAAGCCAAGGGTTACAATTAATTCTCCCAAGCTGTTGCTTGTCTAATTATTCCAGCATCAGAAAACAAGCTTATAAGCTTATTGTGCTGAAATTCTATACAAGATAAAATAATTGTCACTTTGAATATTGTCCTGGTTACTGGTGTTCAAGTTATTTTCCCACATATACTCTGTTACAAATAACCCTAATTTCTGATTTTGAAAAATCAACATGTATTGAAGTTAACTTCTTTGAGAGGCATTTTAGAAGTTGGAATGACAATAATGCTGAGGAATATATGGATGACAACTTCTTTGTTCATTGTATGCAATGTTTCGACACAGATTCTTGTGTCGTTCTCAAGCAGAGGAAGAGTAATGAAGTAGTGGCATATATATCTATGTCGAAACATCGCATACAATGAACAAAGAAGCTGTCATCCATATATTCCTTAGCATTATGTACTGAAGTTATATTTCATGGAAAGTAACTTTTCGATTGTTATGCATTTCAAGTAATTATTTCCTGCCTACCCTTTCTTTCAAGTAATCCATATTACTGATCTAACAAAAATTCATACATTCTGAAAATTAACATTTTCACCACAGATGCCTGCTGGTTTTTTTTCCTTTCATATATAATTTTAAATCTTTATATGATTGCTATCTTGTAAAAAATCAAAAGTTTCACTTAAAGGGGCAGTAGCACGTTTTTAGGGGGAATATATAAAGGTGATGTCAGGAAAATTAAAATAAATGGTTCCAATTGAAAGACAATGTAACTAAACTAAATGAAGCAGTAATAATTCAAATATATAACGTAAAGTTTAGCCATGCGATTCCTTTTTCTTACACAAAATGAATTAAAGGTGTTCACACAAAAACGGCCGTCAATGGATTTTATGTGAATCTTCATACTTTGTCCTCTGTCTATGGGTGATTGGCTTGCGTTATGAGATTGTTGACACTGTCAATATAATACATTTAGCATTAACTTACAATTATAAGTAAAATCTTTAAAATATAAAATTACCAAAAAACGTGCTACTGCCCCTTTAAGTCAAAGCTAAAGTTCAAAGTCTCAGTTTGAAATTCCCAGATTGAACAATTAAAAAATATCCCCATATATTGAAAAACACTGCATACAGACACAATCATTATTGTTCAGTTGTCCATCATTTTTCATCTCAGATATATTCTGGCTGTTTTATAAAAAATCTGATGCACAGGCAAAAGAACATAAGTGACAGTTACTGTTATCTGTTCAAGGCAAACAATTTCACAATCAAGTTTCCATTGCAACCAATCAGGATTCTGTATAATCTAGCCCTGGAAATGCTCAACTCATAACAGAGGCTACTTGAGAAAAATACATCAACCTATTGATGCATGATCACAATAGTATTCATAGTAGGTACACTACCAGTCTAAGTAAACCTATCCTCAATAATACTCGCTAAACTCCCAATATTGAGTCTAGCAAGGTGTAGTAGCAGGTCGCGCCAGCCGACCTTTTGCCGACCTATTGCCCTCAAATGTTATATGAGCAAATGCATACTATTGCGGCTTGGTAAGACGATCCCTGATCGGTCAGTTCGATAGATCGACTGATGTGACTGCTACATATTTCTAGACTCAATATCAGGAGTTTAGCGAGTATTTTTGAGGCTAGGTTAACGTAGATTGGTACACTATCAACAGTTGTGAGTTTAGCATTTCCGGGATTTGTTATGATTTGCACATGTATTTCATGCAAATGGACCTAAATCAATCTCATTTCAAAATGATTTAAAAAGGAGAGTGGTTTTGGATTCTCATAAGATATTCTGATAGATATACAATTGATAAATAAAAATTTGAAAGAGAAATCAGAATTGTAGTTATTAACTCAGTGAGTAACAGTTTTATTATATTCCTCAATATGTTTGTCATAGATATAATTATTGTTTCATGTAAAGGTATGTCCTTTCTATCCTATCGTGAATTGTTTATGTATACTTATGTATGGGAGTGGTATTTATATAAGCCTCATGGCTTGTTTACCAATCCCTTTTGTATGAATAAAATATGTTTAAATCAAATAAAAATTTGTTACATTTTTCAGATGATTTATATAAAACCTTTAAGAATCACAACTGATGGTTGGTCATATAATAATCTATTGTTTCCTTTTAGTCCTATGAGGGTCAAAGGTCACCCCTACTTTGAGACACACGAGATGTGGAAAGAGACTGTGAAACAAGCTTACATTATTTCATCCCACGTTTTATTACTACCCTGTATAAGAAGTTAAGCTGGCGTAGTGGTAAAGTGACAGTTCTATCAGAGTATTTGTGTGAAAATGAATTTTAAATGAAATGGTCCTATCAGGGTGTTTTTTTGTGGAAACGCAATTCAGGAGGATTTTTCTGTTTACAAATGCATATGATTTTTACATTATTATTTCACACTTAATTTCAAATATGCTAGTGAGGTCAACATTTTGGTTGTTCAATATTAACAATTTGACAAAGAATAAAGTGTATATGACTCAAAAAAGAAAAACATTGTGAAATGAATCCCATCGTCTGAATAATGATCGTGGAATGCATTACTTTGACAAAACTTTGTGGTAACTGATACATGTTATTATGTATTATTTGTAAACATGCTCCTCTTCAGTCAACCAAGTAGTTATATTTCTTATTTTTTAGTGTTAATGAATTAGCATAATACAGAACAGTTAATAAATTGTTTTCTCAAAAATGCCAAAATTTCAAGATGGCGGATGAAAGTCGATAGATACCGGTAGGTGTCTTTGAGGAGACATTCCAGTTTTGAAATGTAACTGGGGGTAAAAAATTAATTAAAAATTAATTTATATTTCAAACTCGACAAAGAAATCCTTACACCTAATCAAAAACGAGAAGTGAAGCCATGCATACATTGGCACTGCAATTTTTAAAGGCCTCGCTACAGCATTACAAGACATGTTTTAGTTTAATAATAAATTATTAATAAATGTGTCGATGTTCTATCAAAATAAAAGGTTAAAGTATAATATAAATTATTAGAGAAAAGCATGTTTCATAAAATTTTCAAAATGAGCCAAAGTCGATAGCACAGGGTCTTTAAATTTCAACACATAACAGCGTGTCAGGAATAATGATCAGAGAATTACTCAGTAGCAATAAGGATGTATGCAAATTAACTGGCATTGCCATGACAACTCGCATGTATCCTGTTTATGACAGAAATAAGCAATGTGTGAAATACTATTCACACATTATTCAGAATATTCAACAAGTGCAGGTTTCAATGTATTTGATACCACTGATCCAGACTCTCAAATTAAATATAGTGCAAATAAAAATGGCTTGTCGATCAGTAATTATTCTGCTTCATGATAACTTCCCACTATTCTTACACAATAATTTTATAGATAATCATGGTCAAGAATGAAAGTAAGATAAACTTACTAAATCAGCCAAATTGCTTCAAAATGATGCAAAACTCGAACAAACCTGTAGAGGTTTCAGATTCTTTGAAGGGGATCCTCCTTGGGGTACTTACTGCATAAAATCTGTATTTTTGCTATATGACAGGTTGTGACTATTTTTTACAATTAAAAAATACCAAAACATCGTTAAAAACGTGTTCTGTTATCTGTTGTTACCACCCTGCATCCAGCCCTAGCCCTAGCGGCGTCCCTAGCGACAGGGGCAGATAACTCTAAACCAGCCTCTTATCAATCTTAGCCAAAGCCAGACAGAATAAGGGGAGGTGGGTGGCCGTACCCCAAGGAGGATCCCCTTCAAAGAATCTGAAACCTCTACAGGTTTGTTCGATTCTTTTTCAGAAGGGTATCCTCCTTGGGGTACTTACTGCATAAGAAGACTCCCAGAGACTAATCTTCGGAAGTGGAATTCTGTCTGCAATAATTAAAATAAAACACAAGGAATTAAAGCACACTCACCAAGTCACGTGACCTTGCCACTGCAATGACCGTGGAGGGCTACCCCTGGGTAATAATGGCTTTACACCGATAAACTCGGCAAAAGTAAGAGTTTAGATCAAACGTCCCTTCCCCCCCCCCCCCCCCCCCCCCTTCTTTTTGAAAGAAGCTACTAGGGGACTTTCGGAAAAGGTAACGTTAACCCCAAAGAAAAAACACCCGAGGATGATTTCTGCCAGGGTTCAAGAAATAACTGTGTGAATGGTTAGTGGTTAGTGGTTAGTACGGTAAGTACCCGCTAACTTTGACACTAAAAACAACGGCACTAAGGAAACAACAAAATCTCCTATACAAACATATACCGAAAGCTCAATCAGCTAGAGGGTACACGCCCCTGCCCACTGGAGAGAACCGACTTGCCAAAACGAGCACGCTCGCTGGAGTGCATGTCAAGTTGGTAATGCTTGATGAACGTGCTCGGCCGGCTCCAAATAGCGGCCGAACAGATCTCTTCAATGGGCAGGGACGCAGCGTAGGCCTTAGAGGTCGCTACCGCCCTAACCGAGTGAGCCTTCAGCCCCTCAGGGGGTTGAAGCCCCTTACTGACATAACTCAGACAGATGGTGGAGACTATCCATCTAGAGATAGTTTGCTTGGAAGCAGGATCACCTGCCTTCCCTCTACCATAACAGCAAAAAAGCTGCTTGTCTTTACGCAGGTCTTTTGTCCTCTGAACGTATTTCTTCAGTGTCCGGCGCACATCCAAGATGTGCGGCGTCGAAGCCCTTGCCCCCGACGTAGCCGGTCTGAGCAAGGCCGGAAGCTCGATAGGAGCAGACACGTGAAAAGAATGTGCCACTTTCGGGCGGTATGAGTCTGGTAGTCTAATGCTGACTCTGTCTTTATGGAAGACAGTCAGCTCGGGATCGGAAGACATCGCGTGGATGTCTCCCACCCGCCTGCCAGACGTAACCGCCACTAAGAAGGCCGCCTTCCAAGTCAACAACTGAAGAGAGGCTTTATCAAGGTCCCGAAAAGACGGACCCGACAACCAATCCAGTACGTAAGGAAGATCCCAAGTCGGGCTGACCCGCCGCAAAGGCGGACGGATCCTGTCCACACCCGCTAGGAAACGCTGGACCATGGGATGGCTACCGAGAACGGTGCCGTCCACAGGAATGTGAAATGCTGAGATAGCCGTCGAGTAGCCTCGGACGGTCGAGGCAGCCAGGCTGTCATCGAGCCTGGACTGCAAAAACTCAAGCACCGGGATCAGACCCGCAGAAAAGGGATAGAGTAGCCCTCTATTTGCACACCAGCGCGCATAGCAGGCCCATCTATCCTCGTACTGAACGTTCGTGGAATCCCTCCTCGTAGCCAGAATTGTATCTGCAACTCGTGCAGGAATTCCGCTCTCCTGGAGGCGACTCCTGACAGAGGCCAAGCCACCCACTGGATGTTGGGATTCGGGTGTGGCGCCCCTTCCTGCGTCAGCAGACCCGGTCGACAGGGTAACAGTACAGGAGGCCGTACAAGAAACCTGAGGACCAACGGAAACCACGTCTGGGCCGTCCAAAGCGGCGCCAGCAGCACCAGTAACTGTTCAGGCTGGTCGACCAACTGTGACAGAACTCTGGGAATCAAGGGAACTGGTGGGAACGCCCACAGAACCTTGCCGGTCCAGTCGATCGCGAAGGCGTCGGCCGCCAGAGCGTGAGGGTCTGGAATTCTGGAGCAGAAGACAGGTGTCTGGTGCGTCCTCCCGGACGCAAACAGATCCACCTGGAATGACCCGTACAACTGGGAGATAACCTCGAATGTCCCCCGGTGGAGCAGCCATTCGTGAGGTGCCAGGATTCGACGCGACAAGGCGTCCGCCCGGACATTGTCCACCCCCGGAAGGTACACTGGAAAGACCCGAATGTTGTACCGATCGCACCAGAGCAGGAACTCCCACGCCTCCTGAAGGAGCGCTGGGGATACCGTTCCGCCCTGCTTGAGGATGTAGGTCAAGGCCGTCTGGTTGTCCATTTCTAGACGAACCACTTGGCCTGTCAGCAACTGGAGGAACTGACTGAAGACTCTCCTGACAGCACGTAACTCCAGCACGTTGATGTGCCTCTTGGACTCGTCCAGAGACCACAGGCCCGAAGCTGAGTGGTCTCCGAGGACTCCCCCCCAGCCTGAGAGGGAAGCGTCCGTCTGAACCGTGACTGTCGTCTGAGGATTGTCCAAGGGAATACCTCTGTTCAAATTGTCCTCCTCTGTCCACCACTCGAGATGGCCCAACAGCCACTCGGGGACAGTTACTGACTGTTCCAGGCTGCCTGCGTGTGACCACAGCTGGGCTAACGCCTGTTGAACCGGTCTCATGCGCAGGCGATCTCCCCAGACAACATCAACTGTCGCCGCCATGTTTCCCAGCAGCCGAAGCCACATGCGTGCGGGATGCGCGGGACTCTGTAGGAAACGACCTGCGGTCTGAGAGACCTTGACCACCCGGTCTGGCGCTAGGGACACTAGCCCCGTCGCCGTCTTGAACCGGGCCCCCAGGAAAACAAGGTCCTGGGAGGGTTCGAGGTCTGACTTCTTCAAATTCACTATCCAACCCAAGCGCAACAGAATGTTCAAAATGCTCTGGGTGGCCTCCTGATTCCACAGCTGGGACAAAGCCCTGATTAACCAGTAGTCCAGGTACGGGTGACAGCACCTGCCCTGCGATCTGGCAACCTGTGCCGGAATCAGCATCAGTTTGGTAAACACCCTTGGCGCCGTCGAGATGCCTAAGGGGAGCACACGAAACTGATAGCACACCCCGTCGAAGGCGAAGCGAAGGTACTTCTTGAACTGGGGGTGCATGGGAACGTGAAGATAAGCGTCCTTGAGATCGATTGACGAAAGCCAATCCCCTGTCTCTACGGCCGCTATTACTGACCTCAAGGTCTCCATCTTGAAGGAAGGCACTTGCAACATTTTGTTGAGATGCTTCAGATTCAGGATGGGCCGGAAGCCTCCGTCCTTTTTGGTGACCAGGAAGTAGGTCGAGTAATACCCGACTCCTTCCTGTCCCTTCGGGACTACTTCGATAGCTGCCTTGTCTAGCAAAGCTACGACCTCGGCTCGAAGAACTTCCGCTTCTCTGGAGAGGACGGCACCGGAGTGCTCCTTACTCCTGTAGAAGAAGGTGGCCCACTCTTCCATAGAGGCAAATGTCCGTCCCTGAGTGTGGACAGGACCCAGGCATTGGACGTGGCCTTCTCCCATTCTGGAAGGAAATGAGAGAGGCGGCCTCCTACTGGAAGACTCGGAACCAGACATTGGATCCCCGCAACCGGCGGCACTCTGGCCCCCTGGCGGTTCACCGAGGCACTGTCTGCCGCAACCGGCGGCCCTAAGGCCCCCTGACGGCCTGTCGAGGCAATGTCTGCCATCCTTGGTTCCACGACCTCCCGACGGTACACAGACGGAAGCGGTGGGAGAGTTAGGGACCCTTGTTGGCGCCCCCTCTCCCCCGAAAAGGCTGCTGCTGCCCCTTGGAGCGGTGCTGCCCTTTCTGCTTCTTGCCCCGCTTCCCTGGCTGACCCCGACCTACCCCTCGTGGGATGGAAGAGTTCCACTCAGAGTAGGTCTTGGCCGGTGGTCCAGAAGGGGGATCAGCCAGGGGGGACTTCCGCTTGGAGCCAGCGTGACCAAGGACGCCCTTTACGTCCTTGATCCGAGAAAGCTGGTCCGCGGTGTCCTTGATGACTGTGGTTGCACCCGGGAACAAGGTTTTACCGAGTTCAAACGGGAGAGCCATCAGTCGTTTTTTGGTGGGTTGTGGCAAGGTAGAATAATTTAACCACACCCGGCCCAGCCCCATCACTGCGCCCATTATTTGGCCTGCGGAGCTCCGGATAGAGTCGCTTGCCAGATAACCATTCGCGTCCACCAGTTGCCTCTGGAGAAGAGCTTGGGAGCTCTTCCCCTTACCCTCCGCCAAGGACTCTGCCTGGAGTGAAGCCAGGTAGGCCGAGTGCACGGCGACACGCATCTGTTGACAGCTGCCCCGGAACGTTCCTTCGAACGTCCTGAACAGCTGCTTCAAGAGAGCGTCACCGGCGCGGAAGGGGGGCACGCACCGGCCCTGGAGTCCAAGAGACTCCAGGCTGACGGAGGCCTACACATTATTTATTACGAAAATAAATACTAGCAAGTGCCAAACAATAGCGAAATCCATACGAAAGAAGAGCTTATCCTCTAGTCGGAAAAGGACTTTCGAGAAATCGCCATGTTTGTCATTTTTCTCCGCCATTACGCAACACGTGGTGCGCACGGTTTTGAAAAAATTCTAAGTCACAACGCGAAGAAATGCGAGAAAATGCGGCCTATTCTAATCTTTATAAAGATTAAAGGTCACCATCTTTTCTTCTACAGCTTTGTCTTTGTCCTCGGACATTTTCTTAGCTTCAACTTTGTCAACAAACTCTTCAGTGAAAAACAGAACGTCTGTTCGTCTTGAATGACAGATTGATAAGAGGCTGGTTTAGAGTTATCTGCCCCTGTCGCTAGGGACGCCGCTAGGGCTAGGGCTGGATGCAGGGTGGTAACAACAGATAACAGAACACGTTTTTAACGATGTTTTGGTATTTTTTAATTGTAAAAAATAGTCACAACCTGTCATATAGCAAAAATACAGATTTTATGCAGTAAGTACCCCAAGGAGGATACCCTTCTGAAAAAGAATAAATAAATGTTCATGGTCACAAACAATAATAGATTAAGGTTGGTTGGCATAAATATTTTCATTTTGTTAAATTTTGGGGGTATTATAACTACAGTGTATAGCGAACAATCTAGTGAACACATTTTTAAGTCCTGTCAAAAGCCCTATGCATGGTGGCCAAACGTGAGTAGCGAACAACGCATATAACTAAATTTTTTGGTCCCATGGAGTTTGTTATATCCGTGTAATGTATTTTCATATCTTAACACATCATAAGTATCTGTATATTGATTCATGCTATGATTTATGAGTAATTAATTGAAAAAGATATGTGATCATTATGACTTTTTCAATGTAAAACAAGTTTATTTTGGTTGTTGTTAACTAAAGAGGCTGGATAGCGCGGTCGGCTTCGGATCAGGAGGTCCGTGGTTCGAATCCCGCTCGCCAACTTTGTCTGCAGTAGAGAACTGTTCTACACGCAGTCAGGTTTGCGTCCAATGCAACACTGAATTTCAGTGCAGTACCACCCATGGTTTCTAGTTCCAGCCAATGCTCACAGGTTTCACCACAATGCATAGCCACAATAGTGTTGCGGGCTTTCTCCCTGCAATAATACTAGCAGCCACAATATAAGTGAAATACTCTTGAAAGCGGCGATAAACCCCACATCACCTCACCTCATCGTTCTTAACTAAAATAATTTGCCTGATAAGAATAAATTCAGCAGCACAAAACATTACTTGTCAGTAGGATGACCTGAGACACATCAATAGGTTGATGCTTCACTACACCTTTTTCTCAAGTAACCTCTGTTACAAGGGCATAAGGGAATTTCAAACTGAGACCTCAAACATTGGCTTTGACGTAAGTCCTTAACTAAGTGAAACAGATTTTTTACAAGATAGAAATAATTAATTGATTCCATTAAGGATAACAAAAAGCAGGCATCTGTGGTGAAAATTTTCATTTTCAAAACATGAAATTTTTTTAGATGAGAAACATGGGTTACATGAAAGAAAGGGTATGCGGGAAATAAATTTGTTAAGGGGGTCATTGTTAATTGGCATAATTTGCCTGATAAGAATATATTCAGTAACACAAAACGTTATTGGTCAATATATTTTTCTTTTGGCCAATCAGTTATCATTGTTTGCACAATCAGTCAAATTGTTCAAATATGTCAGAGCATCCACTTTATCACCATAACAACATATAGTAGATAGATTGGAATTTGTATACAATGCACAGATAAATCATACAAATCAGAAAATGGAGAAAATGTCAAGTGATTTTTTAAAAGGAAATGGTTAGCACTTCAACTTGTCTGCAAGAGTTAATATGGCCGTATAATTACAGAGGTAATGTGCCAAGAATTAGATAAAAGTTTAGTGAGATCTGTTCAATAAAATGAAACTCTACCGGAAATCATGAAACAAAAGCAATCAGTCTTTAAAAGAATTTTTTATGATAGATATAACATATGATCTTTTAACAATCCAAATTCCCTTTTGATCTTACTGAATGAAATAATAAGATAATAAAAATTAAATCAACAAATGTCTTTAAAGGTTATATATTATTATACATAATACATCTCAAATTTTCATCATAAAAATTTCAACTTGATTTTATCTTAAACTGATCCTGTATCGTCCATAGCAACAGAGCTTTATTCAGAAAATGGCAAAACAATTACAGAATTACAATATCCAACATATTCATATCACGCTGCAAAGGTTTTATTTCGCTGATCTGGCTTCATACAGTTTTATTGCGGAGTCTTCGCATACATAATTATTCTAGCTTAACTTCGCATAAATCGTAGCTTGTTTGTTTCAGATCTTCCCAGGTAGTGAGAAGGATACTGTTTTCATGACAACTGGACTATGTGACCTCGTAAACCCAGCGGGATATATCGGCTTTATTGACAGGCAGAATACATCAATCATGTTGATTTGTAAACAAGATTTGATCTTAAGTTTATTTACATACACAAACGTGAAGAAGTTTGGTGACCATCTACTTATAGACAGATTTATGTTAGGTAAATGTTCGGTTTAGAGATATATATTGGGTAAAAAAAATGTATGTAAGTTACTTTTAGTACTGATTTGTTTTTGTCTGATTTAAATTCAGAAGCTATCGAAAACTTCGAAATATTTGATCATACAATCTTCCATGGATATTCACAAATAATTACAGAAATAAAAAAGATATGAGTAAATGTTATGATAAATATATAAAATAGCCAAATGAATAGCTTATTGCAGCTTATGATAAAACACTATTCATCTTTATATTTCGTTTAATATGACAGAGAAATGACATTATCATTACTAACATTTTCAATAACTAGCTTATGTAAGCATTTTTGTCACCTAATATCATGAGAGGAAATGACATTTTGTAGACAATCAAATCAAAAGCTTTGATATACATGCCTTCCTGTCTTCTATTGTTTCTATGTATCTCTATTTGTGTTCAATATGTCATCTATTTGTTGCTATTGTCAGCTTTAGATATTCATTTACAAAAATATATCTGTCACAAATTCGATTTTCAATTGAGGGATTTTCTGTCATGTGACTTTTGACAAATTAAATATAGTACAAACTAAAATATTAATTTAACAACCTATAGAATTGATAAAACAGAAATATTTAAACTGAAATATTAAACCTTTAGAAATTGAAAGTCAAACATTATACTCCTACAAATTAGATTTATTTTGTAAAACAATTATCATTACAGTTAGAAATCCTACAAATTAGATTTATTTTGTAAAACAATTATCATTACAGTTAGAAAAACAAAACATATGGACTCACTAAGTTTAAAGGGGCAGTAGCACGTTTTAAGAGGGAATATAAGGTAATGTCAGGAAAATGAAAATAAATGGTTCAAGTTGAAAGACAATGTTTTGAAACTAAATGGAGCAGTAATAATTCAAATATATAACGTAAAGTTTAGCCATGCGATTCATTTTTCTTACACAAAATGAATTAAAGGTGTTCACAAAAAATGGCCGCCAATGTGAATCTTCATACTTTGTCCTCTGACTATGGATGATTGGTTTGTGTAATGAGATTGGTGACATTGGTAGCATTAACTTACAATTATCAGTAAAATATTTGAAATATAAATTTATCAAAAAACGTGCTACTGCCCCTTTAACAGAATGTACTTCTAAAACTCTTCTTCATACCCCACCTGTCTCGTTAATCAACTTTCAACATCAACATGAGTAGGTAGGTAAAGGTAACCAAAATCTAAATTTCTGCAGAAACAGAATTGGTGAGGTGAGGGGATATGGGGTATATCGCCACTTTCAAGAGTATTTCACTTATATCACGACTGCTGGTATTATTGCAGGGAGAAAGCCTGCAACACTATTGTGGCTATGTATTGCGGTGAAACCTGCGAGCATTTGCTGGAACTAGCAAACCATGGGTGGTACTGCGCTGAAATTCAGTGAAGCAAACCTGACTGCATGTAGATCAATTCTCTACTGCAGACAAAGTTGCCGAGCCCCTGGCGGGAATCGAACCATGGATCTCCCGATCCACAGCCGAACGCGCTAACCACTGTGCTATCCCGCCCCAAACAGTATAGGAATATCACTTAGAAGAACCTTTTTTCATACAAGAGACAAAAAGGAGAGTATAATCACACTGCATCTAATTCTAAAACCTGTTCTTGCTAATTAATTACAACATTGAATAGTTTTCAAACAGGTAACCGCAATCTTAATAACTTCAGGGATAGAATAGAATCATTAACGGGATTATTGTATAATTATAGACAGAAACATATCACACCTGTTCTGAATTTCACACCTGTTCTTGCTAACATTCAACAATGAATAGTTTAGTATAGGTTGTCACAATCTTAATTTTTACACGGACAGAAACGTTATTTCCAGGAAAATCTTTGTCATAACAAAAATATACATTACATGTATTAGCATATTGCACCTGTTTCAGACTTTACACCTGTTCTTACTTATTACCCTGCCACATCAAAGGAGTACAGGTAACCACAATCAACATTACCACTGGGTGTGTATTCTAAATGTAGAATTGCCCGCAGGGAGGATACAAATGATGAAGTGATGAGAGACAGGTCTGAAGGTCATCATGAGAAATTATTTCCTCAAATTGGATCCATTTTCCTTATGAAAATTGTAATATTACCAATAATACAAACATTATTACATTTACATCAATTCATAATTCTGATGATATTGAGGACATAATGAACAATAGACAGCAATGAGTCATTCTCTGAATAATTATGAAGGTTTAGCTTCACATTGAATTTGGTAATCACTCTTTTCTATAGGAAAATTCAAATGTTGATAATTAAAAGGGTTATAAACAATATGTTGGATATCTTACAATCTAAGGAATCCGTCATATTAATTTCCTTAATTCCTTTACTTTTTACTTCATTTGTTAAGTCATACTTGAAAAATAGAGCCATTGGCTCTGTAGCTCCTCAGGCTTCATCATCAATTATGCTGTAGAGTGTGGCCAATGTGATTCCCCCTTTGTAGAGGCTTCAGGGGCACCAATCATAAAATTAAGTATATAGGCGACAAGTTTCAGTTTTCTAGGCCTTATACTTTAGGAGAAGAAGATGAAAATAGATTTGAAGGACGTTCTTGTTGCCTTTATTAGGGGCAACAGGGTCACCAAAGCTACAATTTATAATCCTCACTAGCCAAGGAGTCTGTACACAAAGTTTCAGCTTTCTAGGCCTTTTGCTTCTGGAGAAGAAGATGAAAATAGGTTTTTAGGGCGTTGCCCCTGTGGCCCTTATTAGGAGTCAAAGGGCCACCAAAGCTACAATTTATAATCCTCACTAGCCAAGGAGTCTGTACACAAAGTTTAAGCTTTCTAGGCCTTATGGTTCTGGAGAAGAAGTCAAAATTCCACAAAGTTTACGGACGGACGGACGGATGGATGGACGGACGGACGCTGGACACCATGCCATGCAATAAGCCCATCAGGCCTTACAGGCCAGATGAGCTAAAAATATAAAAGCAGGGTTACATTTAGTGTGGCTTTACTAAAGAGATTGCACCAGATTGCACTTTCCAAAATTTGGTTACACCAATAATTCATGTATCATATTTAATAATTTTATCCAGTTTATGAAACCTATCAGATGTTATAAGATTTATAACGAAAATTTCAAAAATGAAATAACTTATGAATGTACACAATTGAATAATTAACTTATTAATTGAAATATTGATTTATAGGATTTTCAGGCAAATGAGGCCTTGGAAAGAAAACATTTTCATATCAGTATGTGCTATATCTTGTATGTTGATTTTCCAGTAGTTTTTGAAGCTAGCACTGTTACTTTCACTATGTGAAACCTGCATGTAAATTTTACTTGCACTTGCTGAAATTAACTTGCACAGCTTGTTAATAGCTAAATCGAACCCTAAAACAATGATTTGTTTTGTCATATGTTAGTTTTGAGTTTCCACTTTTTAAGTTTTATTAACTCTCTCCCTGCTTATGTCTTCTGAGGTCCAAGCCACTAAACAACAACTTGGTTCCGGTAATCCCCTAAGCAAAGGATTTATAGGCACAAATACAGATTTTCTTCTTTCTTTTATGGAAATTAAGTTTTTTGTTTATCTGTTTTCTAAAGCAACTTAAAATTTTCATTGAAATTATATTTTTATAATGAATAGTCTAGATAAAAACGTCAGCTCTTCAGATTATTAGTGTCTGTATAATTATTTATGAATGAATTGTGTCAAGTTCTATATTCTAATTAAGCACGATGTCACTTTAATCAGAATGTTTTAAAACATGGAAAAAATGTAAGATCATTCTTCACTAAAGGATTCTGAAATAATGATTTCACCATATTTGCCTGTCATTTATCTCAACTTGGATATTGATTCACAAAATTTGGGGAGTTATGTATTGAAAAATGAAATAGTAACTTTATTGATATAAATTACTAGCTATACTCTACATTTCATTTATAGTATGGAATAATAAGTGTGGATCAAATTCAATAATGGTAGGCTATTTGTAAACACAAGGCAGCCATTAGGCAAACAGTAGCATAAAACTAGCAATTCGTACATTCAATAGCCATCATAATTTACTGATAATCATTCCATTATTGCCAATCGCCAACATTCCATCACAGCTGTCAAGTGAAAAATGTTACACGTCAGTCACTGTGACAAGTGACAAGTGACAAGTGAACATCCGGATTGGTAACAAAAATATGATAATCAGCTCTTATGCTACTTACTTGCAGTTGATCCTTAGTGATAAATTTCTTCCCATGCGAAATCTTGTCGAACATGTGCGATATGGTTTGCTTTTCTTCATCACTGAAGTGAATACTTGGATCGCCATGATCGCGACTATGATGTGCCCCCATCCTAGCACGTCGAAATGTGCCACCAAACTGTGTTGTCAAAACGTTGTATTTCCCTCGTGAGCTGACGTCCTTCACCCCGAAGTCGACCTTGACATTGACCCCGTCAGGTCACCCATGCGCGTTAACACTCGCGGCCATTTTCGAAACAAGGTGACAACACGCTGTCAAGTGTAAATGTTGATTGCATTTCAAAGGAAGGTATTTCAGTTTCATGATGTCACTACCTCCGGAGAAAATATCAGAACTGAAACAAATAATACACAGTCAACTATCGCAGGTGAGTGCATTTCGCAACATCACACATCGAATCTGAGTCAGTTCTATATTTTGACAGAATGACGTGATCAAACTTGCACGAACATCGTAGGATGAAAACATCTTTCAAAACAATGACGAAAACACTAAATTCAGTGTATAAAGATGACATATATTTCGATCGAAAGCTTTTGTCATGTGTAGTATTTGTTGTCTTTGGTTGCTTATGTCATGAAAGTACTTTGAAGTCAAGGGCTTCAGGAAAAGGACAGGCAAGAAATGAAGAAACAGGAAAAAGATGTCAGTTCTGATTTTCGTCATATCATAGTACACTAAACTTTGATAATAAAAGAATTATGTTACCTTTTGAATATAATAGAAAAGGGTGGTATATTGTATGAATTTTCCTTAGTTCCTAAATCCTCTATCTCATCAAGTTTAATTTCAAAACAGTTTATTTTCATACGTTACTTTTTCAATGAAAATGGTACACTCGACTTCTTGACTTCTTATTCATTTATAACATCGTAACACCAGCGCTGAAAAAAACTGGTGCATGATTGACGAATATGTTTCAAAATTCAGCGATAACTTTACCACCAAGTCTTGCATAAAAATGTTGAAATGACCAAAAAGCATTTTTGCTGTAATTTTTAGTCGCGGGATGCACCGTTTTTTAAGATATGGCACTGCTAACTTATTAAAAGACAAATTTAAATCTACTAGGACTCACAAGACGTCATATTCGTAAATTTATCACTGTATGATGCAACATCAATTGTATTATTTGCCCAGTAAGGTGCAGAGGTCACAAATAAAGAGTATACCAGTAGGTAATTAATGTTTCATAGTCAAGTATTACTGTATAACCCATCCTGCTACATCAGTGTATATGTCTCCGCAGTATGCTCTAACCTATCCCCTGATATCCTTTAACCATATCGCTACATATATCAAGCCAATCATATGATACCCTTTCAGCGACAAACTGCCTCGTGAGGTTCGTGCCCATCCGTGATTCAAATTAACCAAATGGAGTGCTAGTAGATAATATATCTTATGTGTCGCTGCACGTTCCCGCTAAGCTCCAAACCAAGTTCTTAAAGATTTCCACGAGAGGCATCGCTAGACAATAGTGTTTGGAATTCGAAATGGTTTGGCTCAAAACAGACAGGCTATAAATAGCAATTAGTAACCACCCGTCAAAGATACGGCTGAATATGATTGAAGGATATCAGGGGATAGATCGGAGGATAGGCTGGTGTAGCAGGCTGAGTATAAACTCTCTCTTTTCAAAGTTACATTGGAAATATAACTCTTAGTTATCTAATATATATTGCTGAAATGGATAAATCAATTAAATGATATTCCCAGTGTTTGGAAATACAATCATCAGATTCACATACCTGGTAATGCAATTAATAAAACCATTCATCCAAATACATTGTATCTGCTTTCATCATCCAGATGGACATTCAGTCACGGATAAGAGACATCCTATCGGAAACAATTCATGACGAATACCAGGGTCGAGCTGACCGGGTTTCTGACCAGGAACTCATGTCAAAGTTGAGACAGAAAGGAATTGTTGAAGATATTCTGCAGCAACTCAATTTTGAAGGGAACTCTTCCACAGGTGTGCCTGCATCCCACTTTGTTAACAGGGACAATCATCTAACTCAACACTCCGCCAGTAAAAAGGGTAAGCATACATGATGCTGACTGTAGATATACTGATACAGTCAGACCTCGATAATCCGTCCACCGATAATCTGAATCCCGCAGTATCCGAACGGTAGCAAGCTGTAACCAAACTAATCTCTATATAAACTCATTAAATGTTGATTCATTAATCCGTTGCTTCAGTCTCCGAATCCGAACGCCAATTAGCTGTAACGGATTAGTTAATTATCACTATTTCTGCTTCATTAATCCGGCCGTTCATCAAATCCGTTCGGGTAAGTGATCAACACATTGATTGGATTGGTAAACTTCAATGACAGTGGATTGACATGTGAGTTGTTTGTGATTGTAATAAATTGAAATGTCTCACTTTGTGTCTCTGGAGTTTATGATTTTAACAAATTGTGTAATACTAATAGTTATAAATATATATATGTAATTATGTATATGTAATAAACCCGTTTGATATACTAAATACATTCTCGGCTGTCTGTAGATTCAAAGTCGAGTAACTCCCAACTTGTTAGGTTCGTTTCAGTAGTCCGAACGCTTCACTATGAAAAACGGAAGCGTTCGGATTATCGAGGCCTGACTGTAGATCCATTGTTATTACGATACTCAATTATACATTTGTGGCAGATTGTTGATTATGATATATATGAAACTATATCATCCTTTCCATTTTTTTTTCAAGGGTTAAATGTTTGCAATATTTTTTTGGTAATGATTTTTATTCTCCACTTCTATATTTTAATGAGATTAAGGCCACTTGAGTGATGCTTTAACCTGATAAAAAGTTCATTTTGATGTGCTCTTTCAGCTAATCTTGACCCAACCCGTCGATACCTGCACCTCCATATCTACGGTGGCAAGGCATTTCTGGAACATCTTCAAGATGGGGAACCACTTCCGGGTCAAAAGGTCACAGCATATTTCACAATCCACATCCTGTTCCGAGGTCAGAGATTCAAGTCTCAGCCGGTTCCGTGTGCGTGCGAGCCTCCGTTTGATGAAATGTTTCTACTGGAGCTACACAAGGAAACAGCAGGTGGGTGGATCGGATTGAAACAATACACTTGCGCTTTGGTTCTATATGTCTTGTGATACCAAAGTCCAAGTTTGGTACTAAAACAAGAATGCACCAATCTTGAATAAACACTGTTTGCCTTGAAAATTATGTCAATGAATAGTCTGTGTTCACTGGAGTGACTATCGTCGTAACAAAAAACATTTTTCCTTGGAAATTTTTATAATTTCGTTTAAAGGAAATATATGAATAATCAAGTATTGTATTATGACATCTATCTGTCTAACTCCAGCTATGAGTTGTAATTTTGATCTGATTTTAATGACATTGACTGACCGCAAAATGCTTCAGTTTAGATATGGGTCATAAAGAAGTGTAATCTTTCTATAGATGTTTTTCATCATAATCCAATTATTATGTGTATATATATACCTAATGTCTCATGGATAGAATTTCGTAAACATTAATTTGCCATTAAAACATATAATTCAGTCTTTTCCCTTTGCCTCCTTCACAAAGCAACAATAACTTTAACCACGATCATTTAACGTTAGACTGTGTCATCTTAATGGCTTTCATTTATGTATGAAAGGAATCATTATTATCCTAGACAAGTATTTTGAATAGAATGGATTTATTTTTTAATCATTTCCTTCTTTTCCTTGTTGATTTCAAACTAAGATACATTAAAAAAGCAATACTTATTCAACTGTCAACTCTTCAACTGTGGCACACTCATATCGTCTAAATCTGACCCTGTTCACATTATTCTCTTCAATTTCATTTCTTCATGTTGATTTTATTGAACCTTAGATACAAAATAGATCAAAATTAGTTTCTCAATATCTTGCCAATTAACAGGAGATGCTGGTAGAATGGCTGACTCGGCGGCCATGTTGTCTATATCAGACCCTGTCCACATTGTTCTGATCAAGACGGACACAGCAGGGGACACAACTCTCGTATCTTCAAACTTCTTTGAGTGGAGGCCCGTGCTGACTGCGCAACAATCAAAAATGAAACTCTCCATCGAGATGAAAGGCATTGGTAAGTCAGGAACTTAGCACCACTAGTGGCTGAAATATTGCCTAAGCAACAACTCACTAGCTTTAAATGTGTGAAATGAAAACCTTAAACTTGTTCTTTCACTCATGCTTCTAATAAAAAGCTCTAGAATGCTGAAATATATTGTAAGCCGCTAATGACTGAAATATTGCCCAAGCGGCGTAAAACAATAACTCACTCACTGAAATGTATGTTGACTGATAGTCAGGACTAATTGAAATCAAAGGAGATATAATTATGTAAATGTATTTGGCTATTTGAAGTCTGTTTCAAGCTTATCCTCTCAGAAAGGTACTAATGGGAATGACTAGTTTGGCAAAATGACTTATTTTAACCTGATCTTGGCATTTGATCTCTATTTCCTCAACTACACAGGAAGTGAGAACAAGGTACCGGTTGGTATCCTGGAGGTCCAGATGGAGCTGTTCCCGAGGTCCAACCAGACGATGGATGAGAGAGTTGTACGAGCCCAGCTCGACATGGAGCGCACGAGACAAGCGGAGAGAGAGAGGCTCTTCCTCGTGTACGCCAAACAGTGGTGGAAGGAATTCCTACAGATCCGGGACGCTCACAAGGACAGACTCGTCAAGATCTTCGCTCAGGTGATAATGGGTTAATTTCAACTGTATGGTAATTTGGTAAAATATGTACGTTAGTAAGACAGGATTGGCCTTACTACGGCAAAGGGGCAAGTGGTTATTGCTTAGAGTTACTAGTTTCCTCCATTGATCTGGACTCGTCAGACTGAAGTTAAATTGATGAAGAATATCATCCGAGTGTCTTCTGATACCAAATATATCAATATGAGTTTTTAAAGTTACAAATATCTAAGGCTTGAACGAGTATTGATATACTTAGTATCATAAGACTTTTGAGTGAGATTAATTTTATTGTCTGAAGTCATTTGTTATTAGATTTCCATTAAAATATTTATCTTTCAACACTGCACTTCATTTGAGTAAAGATAGTTTTCACATGTGCACAAGCCAAAAATTATTTTTCAAAAAGTTTTTAATAATTTCTTTTTAAAAAATCCTCCAGGATGAAAATGGGACAAACCGGCCCGTGTGTTCCTACGTGAAGCCTCTTCGAGCAGGTCGTCTCCTGGACACACCACGGAAGGCGGCGAGGTTCGTGAGTCTGATGCGTAACGAGAAGGTTCCGACCCTCGGGGGCGGAGACAAGCACGAGCAGTGGACCACCATGCACGCCTTCCTGTGTAGGAACAAGGGCGTGAGTTGCCTCCCTTCTTATCTTAAAAATGATTAGCAACTCTCTAGTTTGATAGAAAAGTAATATTTTGCCAATTGATTGACTATTTGTACATTTAGGCAGGGAGGGAAAAGAAATTGTCAGGGTTTTAAGTAATGTTCTGACTTTTGAATCTTTTACATTCCTCACAATGATTGTTAAAAGTTAAATGGTCTAAGGAGCCAGGGCGTGAGGGGGCCCTCTTATGATTAATCATTAAATCCAGTATTAATGTTGTTTCTAGATCCTGGCGCAATATGCCCACCCTTTTGGCATGATGTCCCTTAAAACATTCAAGAAGTAGGATACTTTTACCATTGCAAAGGGTCCCATCTGCTCAGAGCTGGCCTAAATGACCCCCTGCTGATAACCTCAGAACAATGCTGCAGTATGATAGACCTCAGACGTATGATTAATGATTCATTTCACTCTCTCCAGTGTTGTAAAGGTTACTGACTCTCCTCTCCCTAGGATTGTGAGGACCACGCGGCCCTGCTGTGCAGTCTACTGATGGGCTTCGGTCTAGACGCCTACATGTGTGTAGGGACCAAGGCTAAAGGTTCCGTCCACGCCTGGGTGATGACCATCACAACCGATGGACTCGTCACCTTCTGGGAGAGTCTCAATGGTCACAGGTAGTGGAGGATTTGCTGTAAAAGACACCCTTTTGGTCTACAAAAAAATAAATGTAGCCTTTATCAAGTACTGGATGAATCTAACTATAGAAAATCTTCTGTGTTCATTGAATTGGATGAATATGCAGCAAAGTTGTAACCTTATTTTAGAAAATGCAAATTTGTCTCAACAGACTTTTACACAGTTTCTTTGTCCATTGAATGAGATGCATGTGCAGCGTAGTATGCCATTTCAAATAAAGGACTCAGGTGATCTGGCCACATGAATATTCTAAAGAGTCACAAAAGATTCATATCCAATATATCTTGCATGGAAGAACTCCTTCATAACCGATTATGCACTACCAAAACTCTTTACCCGCAGATACATCCACGAGCCAGTTGACCCCGATGGACCGCCCATGTCGAAGCAGAATCGACCCCTCTACCCCTACAAGACTGTCGGCTGTGTCTTCAACAATCACAGCTTCTATGCGAACTCACAGGTTAGTATCAGCATCACTTGACTCAATTTTAACTCATTTGGGCATGGTATGGCATATGTAACCAGTGCCAGTAAGTCTTTCCATAAATTCTTCTCTATTTTGACTTCTTCATTAGAACCACTGACTAGAGAAAGAAATTTAATGTACAGATAACTTGGCTGTTCGGGATGATAATTTTTAGATTTGTAAACCCATTTTCAGCTTAATTTGCCTGATGGGGAAGGTATATTTGTCCAGTGCCAATCTATCTATCATTAAATTGTTTTGCCATTTTGACTTCTTCACTAGAAGCAATTACTCAAGAACCTCAGAAATGAAGTTGAGGTTAAATCCATGACCTGAGATTTCTGGATAAACCAAACAAAATTATTCCCTAAAAAAGTCCCTATAAGGTTAAGATGAAAAATAAGATAAGTAAAGTTTCAATCAATTTATGACTCTGGATGAAGCTCAGTATACAGAGCAACAACTCAACAACTGGCTTGGGCTCAATTCCTGACCATACCAAAAGATGTTTAACTATTCGAACATTGCTTCCCTGCTTGACCTTTAGTACTATATACCGAAAGAATGTTGTAAGAACTGGTGCAACACTGTGACTGCTCGACTAGGTTAATAAAGTGTTATCATTTCTGCAGGCTACAGACCATGTAGAGACATGTAGGTTTGACCTTTCCGACGAGTCTCGGTGGAAGTCTATGGCCCCCGATGCTATCCAGTCTGTGTGTGGAGTGGGGGCATGCCCCTCCTGGCCCTCACCGCCCCCTCTCAGTGCCTCGACCCTTGACCCAGATCTCCTTAGCAACGACCTGGAACACCAGCTACGATTGCTTGTCACGGAACACAGGAGGGTGAGTTGTAGATTGTATTTGTGGATCAAGGGTACGTTGTAGGATGGATAACGCAGTTCATACAGTTCATGAAAAACGTAGAAAGTCTGGAAAATTAACATTACGATTCTATGCCTTGGAAGGTTTGAAAATTTGCAAAACTTAAATGAAGTCATTTATTTTGTTTTGAAATATCCATTCATTTACCTAGAACTTTCTATATTGTTGGTATTTTTCCGAAATTTTGTGGCATTGAAATTCATGTTTACATACTGGCATCCTGTTTGGTTTCTCCTTTTAAGCGAATGACCCTTAGCAAAGGAGGTCTTGGTGACATCATCCTTACTTACTATATTAACTGAAAGGACTCATTCAAATTTGAAGGACTCACACACCTTGTGGTAGTGAATCCCTGAGCTCAGCAGGTCATGTTTGTAGATTGATCACTGGTCAAGACTCGTTGATGCTGACATGTAGCGTGTGTTGCAGGACCAAGGACTGTCCACATCATGGGACGACCAGCTCAGCTACCTTCTCTCACCAGCACTCTCAGCTTACGAGTTGGAGCGCGTCACAGGTAGGTCAATGTACAACATTGTACTTCTCAATTAAATATACATACATAGTGATATTCCTAGAGGGGCCTGGGGAAATATGCCCACCATTTAGGCTTGGTGTCCCTAAGTTTTGGAGAAGTAGGATACTTTTACCATTGATATTCCTAGAGGGGCCTGGGGAAATATGCCCACCATTTAGGCTTGGTGTCCCTAAGTTTTGGAGAAGTAGGATACTTTTACCATTGATATTCCTAGAGGGGCCTGGGGAAATATGCCCACCATTTAGGCTTGGTGTCCCTAAGTTTTGGAGAAGTAGGATACTTTTACCATTGATATTCCTAGAGGGGCCTGGGGAAATATGCCCACCATTTAGGCTTGGTGTCCCTAAGTTTTGGAGAAGTAGGATACTTTTACCATTGATATTCCTAGAGGGGCCTGGGGAAATATGCCCACCATTTAGGCTTGGTGTCCCTAAGTTTTGGAGAAGTAGGATACTTTTACCATTGATATTCCTAGAGGGGCCTGGGCAAATATGCCCACCATTTAGGCTTGGTGTCCCTAAGTTTTGGAGAAGTAGGATACTTTTACCATTGATATTCCTAGAGGGGCCTGGGTAAATATGCCCACCATTTAGGCTTTGTGTCCCTAAGTTTTGGAGAAGTAGGATACTTTTACCATTGATATTCCTAGAGGGGCCTGGGTAAATATGCCCACCATTTAGGCTTTGTGTCCCTAAGTTTTGGATAAGTAGGATACTTTTACCATTGATATTCCTAGAGGGGCCTGGGTAAATATGCCCACCATTTAGGCTTGGTGTCCCTAAGTTTTTGAGAAGTAGGATACTTTTACCATTTCAAAGACTCCTTTCTTACCAGAAAAGGCCAGAACAACCCCCTAAATGATACCTAGGAACAACACTGAAAACTGACAGCCATATTGGTCATTGGTAAACAAGGTCACATGAGTGTGTTTGTTGGACATTCTGATCTTTCTTTTGGATATCCAACTTCTTTTATTTACAGAATTAATATTAAGGTTTTGGTATAGATATTTATGAGTGTCTTTATGGAAATATTACAAAATACAAGATTTTTTACTTCATTTCGGCTAGAAGGAAGCTTTTGAGTTGGAGAGGGTCCCAGATATTCAATGTGCAAGACTGTTGCCGTGTTTATTTGTGATATTTTAAGAATAACTTACTGTATGTAGCAATTGTCACTGACCGGTAAACACTTTTGTACAATATTCAATTATCCATTGAACACATGACCTTTTACCCTCTGTGATATTTGTTGTAAAAAATGATATTAAACTGCAGTGGTGAACACACTTCCAAAACTAAGATAACCCTCACGACATAGTATGTCATGATATCTCCTAAATTATTCCTCGCCTTTTCTCCAGGACTGACAGCAGGGAATGAGGATTTCCAGGACGCTGTTAGACAGTGTGTTCCTGATGGACACACCTTCAAGGGATTCCCCATACAGTTCACACACCGCAACGCTCGTAAAGTCTTCTCTACTTGTCTCGGGTCGGTACCCTTTATAGAGAAAATATTCTTTGTACTGATCACATTGACATTATAAAATTATAAATTTCCCAAAGGTGATGATGTCATCTTTGTGTTGTATGCTTTTAAAGGAATAAAGCTTGTAAGTGAAACTTCTCTAAGTCAGAACAATTGCCAATTTTCATAACTTCCTTTTCGTAACGTCTTCTCAAATTGTCTAGCTTGAGGACACTTTATACAGAAACAATAAATAGGAACTATTTCGTTGTTTTTTTTTCGAATATCATTTCTATCTCATCGAGTTGAGTGAGAAAGTGATATTTTCACAAGTGGCGCAGCTATGAGTGAAAATGATGCTTTCTCACTTCACAAAACGATATAGAAATCACTTTATATCAGAATAGCCTGGTGTTAGATTTTCATTGACATACACCAATTTCAGACAATACACAGATCAAACAGATTCAATATTTTGTAAAAACCTTATTTCAGAGCCTCCAGGTGTGAAGAGATAATCAATTGCCGTGGTGACCAGGTGCGACTGGGACTGAGAGTGACTGTCTACTGCTACCCAGAAGGGGCGTGTGCTACGTGGGTCATGCTGGCCTCCAAATACAAGTCTGTCCTATAGTGCCACGAGCAAGTCTTAGAGTCCGCTCTTCGCAGCAATCCAAATCTACATGCCACTGGAACTTTAGAACTAGAAATGCCTTGCGGGATACAAGTCGGTCCTTGTGGACAGGAGGGGGAATGGTTCATATTGAACTTATTCAATGTACTACTGGAACTTTAGAGCTACCTGCGGGCAGGAGAGATATTCTTGAATGGTTCAGAGTGAATTGAGAGTATATGGTTGAACAAAAAGAGTACCAAGGTTTTCTTCCACAAGCTAGGACCTACAGTTAAAGACGTCTAACTCTCGCCTGTAACACAAGTCAATCCTATAGTTGGCAAGAGGGCCAGTCATGAATGGTATGGAGAGATCTGACTCTATGTGTATCCTTTAAACTTTCTATAACAACTTTACTGGAATATCATTTAGATTGATGACACTGCCAAACTTTTGTTCCACAGGGAAAGTACTTTTTATGGGAGGGGTTATGAACAACTTATGGATAAATCAAAATAATTGTAAGATGTTGCTGGAACTAGCCGTGAAGTTACCTTCATTCAGGATTTTCAATTCATCTTTAAATTTGTTGAAAATATTGCACAGCTATGTGGTTTCACTTATCCCTGAACATACATATGGCCCAGAAATAGGATTTTGAATATAGCTTCAGCTGCATCATGGTCACTCTGACGTTCGTACTGCCGCTAATGGCTGAAATATCGCCCAAGCGGTATGAAGCCTTAACTCGCTCACTCACTGTACATAGGGCATTGAGAGCAAAAGGATAAAGAGGGAGTGAGCGTGCCTTCCTTACTGTTATGCAAGTCAATTTTGTAAACCACTTGAAACAAATATAATTCGGTGCATAGGATTGTCAAATTTTCTTGCCCAAATTATATAAGAACTAGTGACTAAAATGTAAATGTTTGATCATAAATTCATTAAATATGATGTAAAAATTCCTTGAACATATCATTTGACCCTCATTAGTGAAACATTGTCCCCGATAAGATGGTGTGGAAATTGTGTAAAACAATATCTATTATGCCCATGGACTTCTCCTGAGCATGTGTAAGTAAAGTTTCATGCTGTTAGGGTTTTCAAGATCCATTGATGTTAAATACATGTCACTTGGGTATCAAGTTAAATGAAAGCATGAAGTACGATTCAGTTTTACAAGAAATATGCTAGTTTTCTTCTCTCATATGTTATAGTAAGTCTAAATTTTTTACAAGTAGTATTGTTCAGTAAGATGAGTCTAAGTATATTGTTAACGTCAGCATCATGATATGTGCCACAACATTACTTTGTTCCCTTTCACCAGGAATAAATTTGTATGTTATGTAATTCATTTCGTTTATTTCTATTCTCGTGAAAATGATAATACATATTTTAATATGTAAAGAACAGTACCTAATTGGGTCTTGTGATACTTGAAAGTACATGTACATGAAAGACAAACACATACTGGTGCGTTAATGGTCACAAACGTGCTCTGCATTTATGATATATATATCTCAGCTAAGAATTATTAGCTACAATTTTCTAGTATTTTCATAATTTCCTTTAAAAAAAGACTGTTTTCTATATTTAGTTTGCTTTATAATTTGTTGTTCCTCCAGGTTTCAATCATAATCATTTGATTTTATTCTTATGATCTCAGTTTAGTAAATGAGTTAATCAGAGAAATTAGTTTGCTCATTTTCTCAATATTTACTATCTAGAGCGTAATGTGCAACAACAGCTGATGTGTTTTTCAAGGAAGATGAATTAGTCTTATTGTCTTATTGCTATTATTTTTGCTCACAACACAATGAGTACATACGATATAACCAAGGTGATATAGAAAAGAGGGTTTTGATAATCAAAATTGAGTATCAACCAAATCCTTGGATCATTAAGATACCTTTCTTAATACCTAAAGGAATATAATTATTAAATTCAAGAGATGAATACTTTTCCATCAAAATATGCTTCAATTTGACCTGTCATAATGTACTTATTGCTCAAACATAACAAACATCGGAGAGTTATTGTTAAATTTCAACTCAATTAGCATGTAAAACTGAAAAAAATGCATATTTGAAGTGTTTTAAATATTTCATAAAAATAGGGCATACATATTCTGTTTTTGATATTTTGTTCATACCCTTATTGTGTTTACACAATTCTTTGTGTTGTACATGTCTGGATTTGTTTGATGTACTTAATGATTTCTAGATAGATTGATTTTAAAAGAAATAGTGAAATTTAGGTCTCAATAGATAATAATGTTTTTAATCTTTGCAGCAAATGACATTTTATTTGTGTTGATCATCAAAATGTTACACGTTTCTATCTTTTAGGAAATTATATATATATTTTGTGTTGAAACATTACTCAGAATGTTTAGTTCCTTATCATATCAAGGATTCCCGGTAGAAAGTTTTGTGATGATTGTTTTAACTGATTTGCATGAAAAGTAGTCAGAAATTGCCAAAATATTTGTTTCCTTTTTTTCTTTTTATTGTTTGTTTTTCTGATTGTGTTTATGTTATACAAGATTTATTTACAAGATAATCATGACAGAGAAATTCCTGTGATACAAACAACATTTGTCAGTTGAAGATTCCTGACAGCCGTACTGTAAGATATTTAAACACCATCAAGGGAGATAACTCTTTTGGAGATAGCAGACCAAAGATGAACAAAGGCCGATTTAACTGTGCATTTATTTTGAAAGCCCGCTTTAAACCAAGTTACGTTTTAAAAATTTTTTTTGAAGATTATTAGATATTTGGAGGTTATAGATATAATATTCTTATTAGTCTATTTAAGAAACACTTCTGAAGCAACAATTTAGTCTTTGATTAAAGGAAAATATTTGGAAGTAGATTTAAAAGAAAGTTGTTATTTAGCACAGTTAAATAGGCCTGTTCTGTTACTGTTTTGTACATTATATTTTCTTTGTAAAAATCCTGTAGCTCTGTAAAGGTTTGTTAAATTCATACACCATTCCTAGGCAAGGTATTATTGTAGGTTCTATTTTGTTTATCAGTACATTCCTCAGTTTGTTTATCGTCTCAGGATTGTTAATTTACTTTCATTTAGATTTGTCAATTATATTGTAGCGAGGTGTAAAAAAATAATCTTCCATTTGAGTTCACCAATAGCAACAATTAGTCAATATCATAACAATAAAGTACTTTCGTTGAAAGTTATAGATTCGAGTATTTTCAATTAATAGTCTAAATAGCAAGTGCTATATATCATGTGAGTTAATTTTAACATATGTATAAAGACAGTTTGAGTAGATTTGTAGATTTGTAAATATGAATAAAGAATGAAAAATAAATTTGTGTTTTCCTTTTGTTTTCAAATCATTATTGGGACAAGAGTTCTGTATTCTTCAAGACAACCATTTATTTATTAGTTTAAAATAATATTGATGTATATCAAACTGTCTTTTAAAATAATCTTTAGAGGTCAAACGATCTCACGAAAAATAAATTGTTTCAAATTGAGAGGGCAATAAAACTACTGGAGTACCCTGCTTAGTTGAGCCTCATTCATTCGCTTCAAATCAAGAATTCCTCTGAAGATAC
Organism: Steromphala cineraria; assembly: GCA_916613615.1. Classification (NCBI taxonomy): domain Eukaryota; kingdom Metazoa; phylum Mollusca; class Gastropoda; order Trochida; family Trochidae; genus Steromphala; species Steromphala cineraria. Next base: position 14,978,845 of record OU744730.1, read on the forward strand.
TGCATTTAGCCCACATTAGTACCAACTGTTGCTGAAAGAATCCTTTTACAGGTATTCAGTTATAAAATGACGACATAATGTCATGCTAAGGATCTGAACAGGACATAGACGTGGTCTTTCAAGTATACTTTTGAAGTTATTCCAACGCAGTCAAAACTAGAAAGTGTTTTTACCCGTAAAAACAGATGTCTCCCCCTTCCTCAAATGCTCCAAACCTCTAAACAATACTATCATAAATCACCATTCTCTGTATAATTCAACTTGATAAATAACCTATCAACTCCACAATTGTAGCAAACAAAATATTCAAAATTCTAAATGATTTGATGCTGAAACCCTTGAAAAAGACTTAAGTCCAAATTGTTGCCATAGAAATGAAAAAAAATAGAGCCATGGGCTCTGTAGCTCATCAGACTTTTGATTAAAATATGTTTTGACCCCTGTGACCCCATTTGGGGTCATGGGATCACAAAATCTACAATTCAGAATCCCCATTTGCCAAGGAGTCTACACACTACTTTTCAGCTCTCTATACATTTTGGAACTGGAGAATAGATGAAAACAGGCTTTTAAGATTTTGACCCCTGTGACCCCATTTGGGGTCATGGGGTCACGAAATCTACAATTTAGAATCCCCATTGGCCGAGGAGTCTACACACAACTTTTCGGCTCTCTAGACATTTTGGAACTGGAGAAGAAGATGAAAAAAGGCTTTTAGGATTTTGACCCCTGTGACCCCATTTGGGGTCAAGGGGTCACCAAAACTAATATTTATAATCGGTATTGGCCAAGGAGTCTACACACAACTTTTCAGCTCTCTAGACCTTTTGGAACTGGAGAAGAAGATGAAAATAGGCTTTAAAGGTTTTGACCCCTCTGACCCCATTTGGGGTCATGGGGTCACGAAATCTACAATTTAGAATCCCCATTTGCCAAGGAGTCTGCACATCAAATTTCAGCTCTCTCTCGAGTCATTGGTTTCGGAGAAGATGAAAATGTGAAAGTTTACGGATGGACGGACGGACGCCGAACGCCATGCGATGCCATGCGCCCATCGGGTCTTTCAGACCTGATGAGCTAAAAATAGAGCCATGGGCTCTGTAGCTCATCAGACTTTTGATGGAAATAATTTTTTAAGGTTTTGAGCCATGTGACCCCAATTGGGGTCAAGGGGTAACCAAATGTAAAATTGAGAATCTTAATTTGCCAAAGAGTCTACACACAATTTTTCAGCTCTCTAGACCTTTTGGAACTGGAGAAGAAGATGAAAATAGGTTTTTAAAGTTTTGACCCTTGTGACCCCATTTGGGGTCATGGGGTCACGAAATCTACAATTTAGAATCCCCATTGGCCAAGGAGTCTACTCACAACTTTTCAGCTCTCTAGACCTTTTGGAACTGGAGAAGAAGATGAAAATAGGTTTTTAAAGTTTTGACCCCTGTGACCCCATTTGGGGTCATGGGGTCACGAAATCTACAATTTAGAATCCCCATTGGCAAAGGAGTCTGCATATCAAATTTAAAGATGGACTGAAATGCTATATGGCAACTTTCAGGATTCGTGAAATAGTGATTACAATTTGACATTGACTCAACTTTAAATTACTGAAATCGACCTAGAAACGGCTTAATTACGACTGTATACATAACACTGCCTAATTAGGCCGGCGAACAGAATAAAACGCACTGAAACGTGACTGCCTCGTGACGTGTTAGTAGGCGATGTGATACCCCGTTGTGTGCCCTCGTTATGTAAAACAACACAAGCTAACAGTACAGCTCAATGTTTAACCGTTGATTAAACACCCTAAACAACATCCCAACATCTCAAACCTTCAATAAATCGGTAGTTTATTTAATCAACTGGCAATTTGTATTGATGAAAATGTAAGACCCTCATTTAAAACGAAGTTGTGCGCATAATGCTACAGCATGTAGCTGGTCTCGATTTGCGCAATGTTGTCATAAGACTGCACGTGAGAACCCGGATGTATTTTCGTCATAAACAATTGCTCACGTGTGAACCGTTTTATCTTCGTACACAGTTGTTTGTTGTTATTGAATATAACTTTAGTAGCACAACAGAAAGGATGTTATTATAAAATACTATTTTTTATACATTTAAACCAATTTTTTTTAAATGCCTTTGACTTCATTTTGTAACAGGATAAAAAAAATATGCGTTTTTCTTAGTTATTTCATTTAGTGACGGATAAGTTACATTCCTCAATGAAAGGCATATATTGGATGATGACTGATGTCTTGTTTAAAACATTATTTTAATAGGGCATTTCACTGACAATCTTAATGTTTTCACTCTTGTACATAGAAGAGATATTGTTCACAACAATACCCGATACATGGCCCAACAGAATGAAGATTTATTAAATGAACCTTATTCAAAATAATTATCAGATAGAGCAAAAAAATATTTCTAATTTCAACAGGTTATAATTTACCAATCGGAGAAAAAGGGAGGTTAAGGAATGCAATTGCTATTTGATGTTACCTAATTAGCTGATGTCATAAAATAGCCAGGTGTTGATGATTGTGCATTATATAACCTACCTGCTATAGTCATCATTTGATAGCTTTTAATTAGGAAACAGACAGGAAATACGATAGACAATAAAGTAATTGTGTAATACTACTAATAGGTGAGTATCTGATCTAAAGAAAGTAAATAACACCTGCAGACCAATGTCATTGTTTATTCAACCTTTTTACACAACGTTCAAATCTAAATGTGAGCATTGTAAATTCGGATTATTACCATAAATCAGCCAAAAACGTTGTGCTATGTTTTGTATTTTACTAATCTCTTTTTTCTCTGCATGCCAAACTGTTCATTCAGTGAAAATGCGAGCTCGAAACAGAAAATCGGTGTAGTGATCGGAACACGTGAGTTCGATGTAGATTGTCACATTGCTCTGTTTGACCTTACACAGCGGGTCAATTTGGCGTGAAACGATCAATGTGATGGGAATCTGTCTACGGAAACTTCATCAGGAGATATTCTAGGACAGTTGACAGCAACACAATGATATGACATACTGTTAATCGCTTGGAAAACGCAGAACTACGGATTTCGCCTACCATTTTCCATATAAGCAGACGAACGCTTCGCCTACTGCCACGTCACTTCCGGTATCCCCTGCCCGTGACCTCTCAGCCTTGTTTTGGTTTGTCGCTGGACGGCGACGAGCAGACGCCTTGTTACGCAATGTTTACTTAGCTGTAGCTTCATTGAGAAACTGTGTATCGTTGCTGTTTTGGCCTAATATATATGTTATATAGTTATTTGACCAATATCTTATGACAAATATATTTAAAAAAGGTTATACAGCGGCTCTTTAAGCTCTCTAGATCTTATGGAACTGGAGAAGAAGATGAAAATAGGTTTTTAAGGTTTTGACCCCTGTGACCCCATTTGGGGTCAAGGGGCCACAAAATCTACAATTTAGAATCCCCATTGGTCAAGGAGTCTGCACATCAAATTTCAGCTCTCTAGAGTCATTGGTTCTGGGGAAGAAGTTGAAAATGTGAAAAGTTTACGGACGGACGGACATGGTTTTAGAGATATGCTCCGGTAACGAAATGGGAACGCCGACGCCGACGGGAACTCGGCTAAAACCAATATGTCTCCCGACCCTTCGGGGGGAGACATAATGACATAGAAGTGTTTGATAGGTTACGTAACAGGTACCAATTTAAAATTGGAAGTTTTCTTTAGGCTTTAGCACATATCAAAAAGAAGTTTCTTGTCATTTATTGATAACAATGCAAGATGTTGTTACGTTTTATCGTCTCTAGGTTGTATTGAAGCCAAAGAATGCCTAGGAATATCACCGAGTGTTTCTTCAAACTATCCTATCGATTCTATTCACACAAAAACAACAGAACACAAGCAAGATTTGTTTATGATTTTATCCAGACATTTGACCAATGCAAGATCTGCATATAAAAGTTGAGCTCGAGGGGCTCGGCGTCCACAGTGACGGCAGCGACGACAGTGACAACATAGACTGCGGACATGTCGTCACGGAAGCAGACAAACCAAAAAAGACAGACAGACAGACGGACAGAACAAACACTGGTCCTTCAGAAGTACACCAGAGATTCGCAGAACTTGCTGAGTTGACAAAATATGACACCTTCCAAATTTCAAGTTCCTTTCTTAGAAGATGTTTAAGTAGATGTAGATGAGAATCTATAATAAATGTTGAATGAAAAATGCTTATTAAGAGAATGAGGAAACATACATTCTTAAAGAGACCTGATAACAATTGCACTTTTTTTTTTTTTATTATTAGAAATATAGTTTTTATCGTTTTGAATGTATTCCATGAAATTGATTGACAATGTTTAAGATGTGACAATAGAGTAAAGGTTTCATATATACAGAAACAAAGTTGACTTATCTTAATTTCTTAAAATTATATGCAGTCACAGCAACACTTAAGATAATAACTTGTAGACATAAGAAATTGTCAATTTATGAAAAATGAATGAAAAAAAATAATGTGTCAATATCTTATTTCAATTTTGTCTTTGATTATTTTAGATAACATACATAAAGTATAGTATAGTATAAATAAAGGTAGTTAACAGCAGTTTTTTCATGGTTGTCAAGAAATAGCATAAAGGTTTAACAAACTAGTATACCGTATTCGTCCTATTAAGCGCCCTGGGCGCTTAGCTTTAAAAAATCCAAAGGGGGCGCTTATTAGGATACCCCAGAAAGTGGGGCGCTTATTAGGAATACGTTATAGACAAGCTAAACTAGCACTTGTCGGGATTCTGAACGAGAATGAAAGTAGGTCGATCGTTGAAATTCAGTGCAACTACACATTCACAGGCCCGGATAAATAAAAACTATTGGAAAAGCAGTAGAGTTAGGCCATTTTACGTATGAAGGGGAGGGGGGGCGCTCTGTTATATGGAAATTTGTAATAGGGGGCGCTTATTAGGGAGGGGGCGCTTAATAGGACGAATACGGTAACTAAAATTATGCTTATTCAGCAATATTTTAATAACATTTCAAAGCAATTTGAGATTAGATATTCAAAATAAACATTCTATCAGCTTTTGCAATGATGCACAATAAATATTCACAAATAATCCTGTTTGATTCAGCAAGAACAGCAACATTTTGCATTTTATAAATACATTATGCGTTATCAGCAAAATCTTTGTACATTTGTCAAATTATGCTGGAAAAAATATGATCTCACCGTTTCATTTTCAATATTTCTAATTATGCTGGAAAAAATATGTTTCTTCTTGGAGTACAAGAAGATCAAAGCAGATGTGTATCACAAAGCGACAGTGCCAATACATTTATTAGACAACAAACTATCATAACAAAGTATCATAATTAATAAGTACTCCATCGAAGGCCAGCTTCAATGAGTTAAAATGCAGTTTGACTTAAATATCAGAAAACAAACAAAAACAGTTACATGACATTACAATGCTTCAAACAAATTCACTTTTAATTTGAAAAGCTTATTAAAATATTTATGCTTATCTCTAGGGTAACAAAAAGGTCCTAAAATTGGACTTTCACATTCAAAGCAATGTGGTGAAAGTTTAAATGTTATATAAATATGAAATTTTTCAAGCACTATGAGGTTGCAAACATTTAGTTTTTGACTGATTAATTTTAAAAATAATTCCTTAAATTAAAGTCATTGTTTCATAAATTAAATTTGTTTAGAAAAATGATTTAATTCATAACGCATATAAAATCTTTTTAAATAATTATTTCAATCTCAAATGACAAATAATTTTTTTTAACAAATCAAATATATTCAAATTGACAGCACCACAAAAAAACACTTAATCTGACATGAGAGTTTGTGTTTTGTAACCTCAGAAGCACACCTTCCTTTTATTCTCTATTATTTATTACAAAAGGTTTAACATGCCACTAAAATGATTTCTTGAAGTTAAAAATATCTCCACTGCTCGGAACTAAATGATTTTTCAAATCATACGAAATTCAAATGAACTAAAATCTCATGAAAAGCCCTATTCAAATGGATTTCTCAAAACAGTTCAATATGATTTCCTTCAAAAGCATAATTGAATATATAAGAAAATATTTATCTTTGTAATTGGAAGATTATCTTGTCATTAGCATAATATCAAGTAAACAAATCAAATCCATCTCATCACTGTAAAAGAACTAGAAAATAAAACTTAGAGTCTACAATTAAAAATATTTTTGTACTAAATACTTGTGAATCTATTATCAAGAAGAAACTTAAAATGCGTAAAATACACAGGAAGAAAATATAACCAACATTGTTGAACCTGTAAGTACTTTAGTAAGTAAACATTATTTAGCTTGTCTAATAAGTTTAAGCAATTCAAATGATAAGCTTTAGATTCATAACATGTTTTCTAAGAACAGGAACTTGGTTCCCATTGTTGGATCTAACCTAGAACCGGAATATCCACCTAGCATCTGAATAATAAAACTGCAGACTTAGCCCCTCACAGCAGGATGAGGGTTAAGGATTGAAAAAATATTTGATTTGAAACAAAAGTTGTCATGTTTCTACTCAAGCAATTAACACTGGTCATGTGCATATCAAAACAAAATTCTCACCCAGATATATAGAAATGATAACACAACATACTAGTAATGATCAACCAAACACACAAACATCATCTGTAGCGAATGCAACAACAGTGCTCACAGAGTTCTCTCCCCTTTGTCTGGTGTTTCATTGGGTCTGTATGAACATTTTTCGAGGACGAATCAAATGATTCCAAACTGCTTGACCAATAATGCTTTGATTTTCCCTGACAAAATTAAATGTGAAATCTTTAGATGTGCATGGATTTTTTTGATAATTTGATTTCGAAAAAAACAATATTAGCTCATCACAATTTTGGATCAGATAAAAAAAACCTCCTCTATTTCACATGAATTTCTGTTAGCTGCATTGTCTTGCGTAGTGTGCAATTTAATCCTTTGGAAAACATGAACATTTATCTTGTATTATCTGCAATTTGCATCCTCTTTGGAACACTGTTGTTTCATTTTTGGACTAGAACTCGTGTTTCTCAGCTTCGCCACCAGGGGGAGACACTGTCACTTGAAAATATCTCGGAATGTCCGCGGTTCGTGCTACACAGTATATTCAAAATTACCATAATGGTATGTATATATACGTGTATATAAAAACAGTTAATAATCATACATAAATCACAGATATGATCAATGAATATACATCAAAATACTACAGTATAAAATGGCAAAAAATTAAAACATGGCAAAATTTAAGCCAAAATGCAGCACTTCACGCCAATATTCACAATCTTTCATCAACAGCATACACCCAACATACAGATGAAGACATTAGATGATGGCATATCTCAACTTCTAAGGGTAAGAATTTGTTAGTAAAAATACAAGATAATCCATCGCTTTCTTCTTTTAACGCCACTTCAGTTCCTTGAAAATCTCTGAACAAAAGGAAAATGTTCAGTTCAAAAGCATGGCACACTTTGGTTAGACTCGACACGGCCCTAGACAGACATTGAGTTCATTCATCTCCTTATGGGGACACATTCAATGTGACTTTGATGTACAACACAACATAGAGAGAAACACTTGATGTTTCTTCAACAGTTCACATAAAGCACAGGACCCAGTTCATTTCATAGGATTCCAGTCTCATTCTTTCACATTTTGATTTCTCAGACTCTGTTTGTATAAAAAAGATATCATGTAAGGCTACTGGTAACGTTAATTGTCTAAAGCGACTGGAATTACAGCACTTGAATCATCACATGGCTATGTACCTTCCTAAATCCATTGTCAAAAACTCCCACATTACTGAACACAGTTTATTTCAGCCAGGCTCAGATAAACTCTGTCGGCCAGTCTTATTGATCCACTTCACACACCACATAAGTCTATTCCTGACTCGTAAAACAAGGTCACACAAGGAAAATGTCAACGTCCGAATATTGGTATGTAAATGTTATGAAATTCACTGGTATATTTTGAAATTTACTCACTAATTTAAATAGTGACTTTGATCATGTCATATGAATGCTGAAATTTCTTGCTGAACGGTTACACACATCAGTACGAGCCAATTTTTGTATCTGTCTCCTTGCAAGAATATGTAATTACTGATCATCTCATTGTTTCAACAATTCCAGAATCAATTCGACGTGTGGACACCAACCTCTGATAGCTTCACCACAAGTGATCTTGCTCTCACTGACAGAAGAAACACTACCGGGAGGTCCCAATGGTCCTCATCCATTACCTTTACAAAGGCTTCACACAAGATCGAGTTTTCTCAAGAATCTCTCCAAGTCTTTGATCCTCAATTATCCACAACAATCCAGATACCTATTAAAAGAATTAATCTGCACCAGCTGGAGCATTTCCAGAACTCTAAAGAATCCAAAGGCATTTTCCAGAATCCTCAAGTTCACCATAAACCATCATTCCATGTCTCACAGAGATTGAACAAACATCATAGAGACTAGACAAGTCTATCGTCAATAGCCATGCTGCAGAAATCATAACACAAAATAATGTTCAACGGGCGCAGAGAACAAAATGGATGACTTGTCACTTTGTACAGCTTGTGCTATGAAGATCAGGGAACTGCCTCTTGTTCAAGACTGCAAGTGCTTGCGAGATCCTGCTAGAATGGTTAAGCAGAGGCAGCATGTCGGTATCTCGCCAGCACATGTGTTCTTGAACATGATGAAGACAACTGTACAGTGCAGAAGGGTTCACATGGGACACAATTACACAAGCAACGTTTCCAGAGCTCATGATCCTAGGATCTCATCAGTGATTGGTCGCTTCTTGCATTGTGTTGCTGGTTTATCCAATAGAAATGAGTCACAGTGAGAGTTTGTCATATTCACTCAAGACATCTTTATGAATTCAGTATGGTCCATTTTGATACAAGAAACATTGTAGTTTGATGCTCGCTGTAATACGTCTACAATCACATTACAATGAAAAGGTATACAGCTTCATTGTCTCCGTAGATACTTCATTCATCCACTGAATGATCTCGCAAATGTCATTCATTTTGGAACTTGCACAGTTGGATTGATGTTGAGTCCGTCCTATCCTTTCAGAGTCAAAAAGCTGACTGAGGGATTATACCACATAACAGACAAGCAGGTGGTATTCATTGGAGCAGACGTCAATCTTTCTTTCTTGGAGCAGACGTTAAGTTGGCTTGTTGTTTGAGAAGATGTCATTTTATGTCGCTATGGCATTTTTTTAATTGGAGAAAAATCTTCGTCCAATTGTATAGACGTCAAGCAGAATGCAGATATCCTCAAAAGAGAATAGATGTCCTTCAGTAATGAGAGCAGAACTTCTCCAAGCTCTCTTTGAGAAAGTGGACACCCTCCCAAGAGAAGGCAAACATGCTCAAGACATTACATATTCAAAGCAGACATCAGTCCAAAGAATGCAAACATCCTCAGAGGAACCAGACATCATTCTCCAGACAAAGCAGACGTCCTCCAATGAAGCAGACGTCCTTCTGGTAGATCAGATGACACATCATGAACAATTCAAAGCCACAGTATACACAGACATCCTCCTGCAACATCTGACGACAAAGCAGACGTCCTCCAAAGAAGCAGATGTCCTCCTGCGAGATCAGACGACACATCTTTGAAGATGCCAGCCTCAGTAGGCACAGACGAGCCTCTTTAGGCACAGACAAGGCTAACTGGCCCCGGGGGTCCAGAGAGTGGTTGAGGAAACTGCTGACTTTATTAGCAGACGGGTAGCGTGCGGCAGCCCGAGGGACGGGTTCCTATAGTCACCAGGCGTCCGTGTACCGAACGTCACACTCCTGCAGAGAGGGCAGCTTCTCCTGGAATGAACCATAAACATCTTACAACAAGGTTCGGGCAGCATTTGATGATTTTTGAAGAAGAATTTGTCAACAAAAATATATCCTCTGATTACTTGGATTCTACTTTTGGGGGAACATACAAGGAAAGAATCTACACAGAAATGGAATTTACATTAAGATATCTTACAACAAGGTTTGGGCAGCATTTGGGCGATTTTGGAAGAAGAATTTGACTGCAAAAATATTTCTCTGGTGTTCAACATACAAAATTTGAGCAGCTCTACAAAAATATTCCTCTGATTATCATACACAAGATTTTACACAGAAATGGAATTAACATTAAGACATGTTACAACAAGGTTTGGGCAGCATTTCGACGATTTTGGAAGAAGACTTTGACTGCAAAAATATTTCTCTGGTGTTCAACATGGTGTTTAGCAGCTATTAAAAGATTCTAAAGAAGAAATTAATTTCAAAAGATTCCTCGGAACCTACTTTGGGGAACAAACAAGGAAAGATCCTACACTGTACACAGAAATCGAATTTACATTTAGGTATTTTACAGCTAGGTTGTGGCTGCAATTGAATAATTTTGAAAAAGATATTGACTCCCAAAAGATTGCTCTGAAAACTTTAGCCCATGTTTCATTCCTTTGCATATTCTACAAACTTATAGACTCAGTCTTTGCCTATTGACATCTATTAACCCATATACATAAGTCAAGAGGAATACATTAGTCACAGATGATTTGACAACTATTGATAGATTCTGACAGCCATTTTATACAAAATTGTCAGACCTAAAAAGGACAGCATTACGAAAGTAAACATGGCTTAAACTTCAAAAGATCCAGATCCGTTAATCAATTCATGTTAAGAAATCTGCCTTATCTCAAACAGCGACCTATTGATGAACTTAGAGAACTAAGACAGCGAGCTTCTGATCTTGAGCTATCAATTTCAAATGCATCCATATTTGCCTTGATCAATATACACTGACAATAAGCTAAATGGGGTGTGTGCCACTTGAAAATTCACTGCAAAATCTTTATATTTGCAAGTTCCTTATTGAGAATAGGCTACATTTTAAGATTTATTGTAACTATGTTTGACAATTAAGCAAGTGATACAAGAAAAGAATCCTAAGCATCACACATAAGATGATATGAAATGGATGGGATAAGGTGAGTCAAAGAGGTCATATAATCTGCCAATCTGTTGGATAAACATCTCAAGCATATTACAGAATAAAGGAGTTGTTTGTACATAAAAGTTTGCCTTCTTCATCAAACAAATGTATAGAATGTATCAAAGTTTTGATTTAATCACCTTGAGACCCTCAAAGGTTAAAGCAGACAGACTTGTGCTGTTAAGGTTCAGCTTCCGTAGGTTCTTCAGAGCTGCAAAAACAATTGATCACAAAAATATATTTAAACAGAACAAAAGAGCTAGAAAACTATAAAACAAGACAAGAAGATACCTTAACAGAACAAAAACAAACACTGTTCACAATTGAAGGCAAAAAGATACATTCACCAAGTGATTAAGAAGGTAAAGATCTTCAAGATTTTCACCAAGATAGAAATATTCAGTTTCAGTCTCTGATTGGCCAAAAAGCAAAATCCTCATACCTGGGTCTTATATTTTGATTGAGTTTGATATGATTGATGGCAGTGTTTAAAATAAAGTCAGTCCGTCAGTCCTTAATCTGGCTTATTTTTGCCAGGACTGATTACTTTTTGGTCAGGACTGTTAACTTTTGAATTTCTTTCTTTATTTTCCCTTAAGAAATTGACCAACTAATTTTCAGGACAGTCTAGGTTTCCAATTTATTTTATATCCCATTGATAGTTAATTAAGAAAAGTATGACTCACAGGAGAGAGACACCAGCCCCTTGTCTGTGACGGGAGTCTCACACAGGTTGAGGACTTGCAGCTTGTGAAGGTGTTCCGAGATGAGCTGGACTCCTACATCTCCAAACTGGAAGGTTAAGGGTTAACAACATTATCAGGGATAACTTCTTACAGCATACATACAGCAGCCTCAGCAAGCATACATATAAGTATGAATCACTCTTACTTAGGAGATATCGGGGTAAAGCTGCGGTGAAACATATGACAAAGAGACTGAGATATCAGAGCAAATTGCCCAAATATCATTTTGAATATCTTACTTATGTGGACCAGAGGTTGAGATATGATTGAATATAGTACCTGTGTGGACCAGAGGTTGTGATATGATTGAATATCTTACCTGTGTGGACCAGAGGTTGTGATATGATTGAATATCTTACCTGTGTGGACCAGAGGTTGAGATATGATAATATCTTACCAGTGTTAACCAGAGGTTGAGATATGATTGAATATCTTACCTGTGTGGACCAGAGGTTGAGATATGATAATATTTTACCAGTGTTGACCAGAGGTTGTGATATGATTGAATATAGTACCTGTGTGGACCAGAGGTTGTGATATGATTGAATATCCTACCTGTGTGGACCAGAGGTTGTGATATGATTGAATATCCTACCTGTGTGGACCAGAGGTTGTTATATGATTGAATATAGTACCTGTGTGGACCAGAGGTTGTGATATGATAATATCTTACCAGTGTTGACCAGAGGTTGTGATATGATTGAATATAGTACCTGTGTGGACCAGAGGTTGTGATATGATTGAATATAGTACCTGTGTGGACCAGAGGTTGTTATATGATTGAATATCCTACCTGTGTGGACCAGAGGTTGTTATATGATTGAATATAGTACCTGTGTGGACCAGAGGTTGTTATATGATTGAATATAGTACCTGTGTGGACCAGAGGTTGTTATATGATTGAATATAGTACCTGTGTGGACCAGAGGTTGTGATATGATTGAATATAGTACCTGTGTGGACCAGAGGTTGTTATATGATTGAATATCCTACCTGTGTGGACCAGAGGTTGTTATATGATTGAATATAGTACCTGTGTGGACCAGAGGTTGTTATATGATTGAATATAGTACCTGTGTGGACCAGAGGTTGTTATATGATTGAATATCCTACCTGTGTGGACCAGAGGTTGTGATATGATTGAATATAGTACCTGTGTGGACCAGAGGTTGAGATATCATCTATATCTTACCTGTGTGGACCAGAGGTTGAGATATCATCTATATCTTACCTGTGTGGACCAGAGGTTGAGATATCATCTATATCTTACCTGTGTGAACCAGAGGTTGAGATATCATCTATATCTTACCTATGTGGACCAGAGGTTGAGATATCATCTATATCTTACCTGTGTGGACCAGAGGTTGAGATATCATCTATATCTTACCTGTGTGGACCAGAGGTTGAGATATCATCTATATCTTACCTGTGTGGACCAGAGGTTGAGATATCATCTATATCTTACCTGTGTGGACCAGAGGTTGAGATATCGGAGTGAAGGCAACTTGATGAGTTCGTGGGCACAAGAGCTGGTGACTTGTGTGAAGGCAAGGCTGAGGCACTCGAGGTTCCCGAAGGACCCCGAGCTGAGCATCTTCGACAGGTCCGCATCCGTCGACTTGGACGGCAAGGTCAGCTTCTTCGGTCCGCCTTTCTGTTGCTGTTGGTTAGAACATGGAGACATATTACCTATAACTTGATGAACTGAGAACATGTCGCAGTTGACAGAAAATGAAATTGACTTGACCGTGAGTAAGACCAAATGCGTATATTAACTTAAGTTACTCAAAATAGCCCTGATGACATCAAACCATTGTTGCATGACGTCATGCTATTGTTACCTTGATGTCACGTGTCCTTTCTTCCTACGGTCATGTTGAAATGCAGTTCATGACTAGTTTTATGTTCTCTTTTTGTTTCAAAACTGAGACATGATTTAACAATAATGGATTAGTGAAATCGGTCAATACCTGTTTTTATAGACCCAAGGAAAACAATATCTATCTTAAACCTCGTCCTCTGTCAATATCGTTTTCCTCAGGTCTACAAAAACGGTCCACCATCACCTGTCATTATTGTATAAAGATACTAATGTCACTGACCAGTTCCCTGAGTGCGATCTGCCTCTCACAGAGGGCGGCGTACATGCGCTTGCCATCGGTGGTGCTCTGCAGCGTGGTGATCATCTGCATCTTCAGGTCCTGGCTGGACACCACCTCCAGCTCCAGCATCGCACACAACACCTGCATTCAACCAATCAGATCTCTCTATTATCATGTATAACACCAAAAGGTACCGTTATAGATATTATCACCCGAGGAAGTATGTAATTTTTTTTTTTGAGGAGTTATACACAAATTTGCATCAATGTCTTTAAAGTCATATGGTACAATTACAAGAGATATCATTTTTTTAGGTCTGATTTTCTGTATTTGAATGTCAGGAAGGGAAATATCCTGCAAACAGCTCTTCTTTTCTTGAAACACCCCTCTATATTAACGTCATAAAGTCATGATTTTTTGTCACTTGTGCTTCAATGGTTGCTAACCACTTTATCTATTAGATCAATTTAAACAGATGTCAACCCCAACTCACTCAATCTATTCCAAACAGGGATTGGTCAAGGTCAGCTATTTTCCTTTTCAAAGCCATATATTATGTTTATGAACAAATCATCTTCATTTGTAGTTTCTTAATCATCAATAAATTTATTGTAAAAGTTGCTATTACTAATTTTAAGTGATTCATAGATACATGGACATATTTCAGAGATACTCATAAAGCAAAATATTCAAAAGTTTGTTAACATTGGTCAATTAAACCAAGTGCTTATTCAGGGCAATGAGGCCTTAGACCCATTTTTTTGCAAAGAAGGCAATTATTCAAGAATTTACGATGTAAAGGAAAAGCTACAAAGAAAGATAAACTTCAAGACAGATAACTTATTTGTCTACAACATATTGACTGTCAAAGAAATATAACTTACAGGTTTTTAATATGTTACATTCAAACATAATAGTTTGAAAATAATTAATTAGACAAATTTAGTCTAAACTTAAAGTTTAACACTACGTATTTGCTCTAAAAGTGATAATTAGAAACATACTTGGTGTATTGTTCTTATAATAATCATAAACTGTCTGGTCTCTTACAAACACTAGTTTCAGTCACTAAGAAGAAAGGTGAACATAACGGTCTGGAGAAGTTCATTTACTGCAGAGTGCTCTCTTTCATGTGAAAAATAGATGAGAGGTCTGTAATAAAGACCGGTTTCGGAAATGTCACAGTGAACAAAAATAGACCCCGCAGACCATTAAAGTAAGTATGACACTTTTCCATACATACACTATCACATGTCTACCCCTGATCCTAAACCAAGAGCATTAAAGTCTGGAAGCAAGAATTGTCAATCTAGATCAAAGTATGTAAAGGATACAGCAAGTTATCATCTTTCATAGTCTGATCAAACCCATAATAAATCTCACCATCCATCTTAATTCTTTAATATCAGTCATCACAATTTGACATATCCAAACGGTCCCAAATAAATCAGAATATTTATTATAAAATCATGTAAGAGTTTTCTGTCAAAATGATAACTTCCATTTCAGTTGAAACCCCCAGAATTAAATATCAGAAGGGTTGAAAATCCCAAAAGGCACGACTAAAACTTCATAGTTAAACAATCTTTAGATAAGAATTGATCTATTAAGGACCCATACCTCCATAGCGGCGACGTTGTCCCTGATAGCAAGCAGCATGACGGGTTCGATCATCTTCGTCATCCCGATCAGGAACTTCTTCCTTTTGCAGCAGCATCGGATCAACGTACCCAGCTGGAGATAGAAAACATCTCTCTCTATACAAGTTTAATACAACATCGGATCAACGTACCCAGCTGGAGATAGAAAACATCTCTCTCAATTCAAGTTAGATACATATCTGTGTTTTGTCATTTAGACTACTACTAGACTTTGATAAACTACTCTCCTGACAACTCTTATCACTGTGGCATTGTATGGTTATGACATGGCTATCAAAGTGCGGTCCTTTTCATATTTTAATTAAGACACTCAAATCCAGCAAAATATTTCAGAGCAAAATCTAAAACTTAAGAATAACAAATAAATAATAAACATTTTTTCCTGTGAACACGGTTTGTTCCTGATGTGCCTGATCAAAAATCAGTATCATTCAATCTGTATGCTTTATTTGTTTGATTTACAAAATAATATATCATCTGACATTTCATAATTTCAAATATCAGTTAAAATATCTCAAGGTTTCATTGTGATGACTTTCATTATTGTAATAACAAATCTGCAGTTGCAACTCATTAAGTAAAATTCCAGTTAAGAAATTCAAATTCAGAACATATTTTCACTGATCCACTATTTCACTTATCCAACAGCAATTCTGTCACGAAAGTAATGAATGGACCAGAAAACAGCCATTTACTTATCCAGGTTTTAAAATTTATCAAACCTTTACTTAACAAGTTGAAACTATATATTGTTTTTGAAATTTGTGTTTTGCCACAAACATTACTGATGGTTGATACATTGAATGCAGGACAGCAGGCATCTGTTTTGAGCTGTTTTCTTGCAATCAACCCAGTGACCCCCTGTAAAGTGCAAAACTATTTCATTATCAGCCGGTCCAGATATTGAATTCCCTGATTTGTTAAGACAATAACAGTGCCGGTGGTGCTTCAATCAATTGTCAGTTGTCGTTCAAATTTTATGACACCATTCGGGAATGTATCTGATTGGCTAACTCAGCATGCTGCCATTTTATTGGCTGTATATCAACCAGTGCAGACAGCATATGGAGCCACTCAATAAAGAATCTGGGCGATACGAGTGTTAACATACGATCAATACGGTCCGTATCCAACATCAGTCTCATGTAACTGCTGAAAGCATCTCTTGTCTTGTTGAGCATTATAAGTTGATTGAAAGTCATGTTTTTGGGGAAAAACTTATTTTTATCCTCAATATATACAATACAACCACCCAGTTCTAAATATCAACTATGAGTTAATGTAGATGAATTGAATAACAAACAATGGTGAAAAATTAACTTTCTTGAACAGAATCAAAATTAAAATTTAATGCATATAGTTAAAATTAATCAACCATTTATCAAACCAATCATTTAAACAATTTTAGAGAACCCTATTTAACAATCTCGTCTCATGTTTTCACTATAATACCAACCAACAGACCAACTTTCAGATGAGGAGCTATTTTTCTGCTTTGATGATATTTAAGATGCATAGCCTGATAATAATTTTTAATTAATCTCTATAGGCTCACAACTCACTCATTTATTATACTTATATTGTAATCAAATCAGACATTTTTCAATATTCTGTATGATCATAAAGTATATCCTGATTAACAGATCACGACATCTGTGGGTTTAATTAATCTCACTTGTTATGACATCTTTCTTGTCATGTTTTCAATTTGTTTCTAATCTTTTATCTATTCATACACTGATTAATTTATACATTATGAATCAACCATAGATACATTTCTACTTCATCAATACAACATCACAAAATACTGATTGCAATGTTTTCTATAGCTATAAACATTTGTGTCATGAGACCTTATTTATTTCTGTCTTGGCTCGATCAAGATGTCAATGTGCGGTAAGAGGTATACATCTATAATTTGGTGCTTAAATCTGTTGTTTATGTACTCAGACTCTCACTTTAAATACATCCCCCATTTGACCAAAATATTCTTCGCAATAACCAGCACATGTTATTAGACATATTAGATTTCTTTGGAGGGGGAAGACATATTTTCCATTATGTTGATTTCAGTATTTTCTTAAGGTATGTTGTGAATTAAAGGGAGTCAACAACCTAGCTTGTGAAACCTAATTGACCATCGTTAATGAGAGTGTCCAGACGGGTAAGGGGGTTCATGTGACACAAACTTGTTACTGGCTGTCAGCTGTAGCCGGTTCGTAACCAAACGATTTCTTTCCTACCGAGCATTTATGACTCTTTCAGGGCCCTGCTAATAAATCTGTGGAAGTTAAAAATTCGGGTTGCAGACCCCCTTTAAGCCTATAACACTTTGTGATACCTCCATCTAATGCAGGTTTTGCATCTTTTGCAGTCGCTTTTGATAACAGTTGTTTCAGAGTTTTGCTCTGCCGTTTACTGATTATCATTTTAGTACCTTTTAGAGCATGCTTTAGTATTGGACATGGGTCTAATAGCATCTCACAGTTGGATAGATATGAGATAGAAGGGGTCAAATGTAACACTAGATGGGCTGCCAGATTGTTTTCCTGTACCTCTGTTTAAGAAAGTCTCTCGTTTTAAAGAACGGGCCTTTGTTTATATGTGTTTATTACCTACGAGGGCAGTCTTATTGAGGTTCATATTTTTCATATGTTGCCCTAGGGAAAAATATCACTTTTTCATTGTGACGTTACGTTATTTATAATGCTTTGACGTCACGGCACACCTATGACGTCACAATCTATACGGACCGCCGCCGGCTAGTCCGCCTGTGCTAAGAAGTATGTTTTGAGTATTTTCTTTAATTTTGGGATTACGGTAATAAACAGAATATCATATTCGTGCCCGTGCCCACGACACTCGTGCCTAAATATCAGTAGATCCCTCGCTCTCGTTCGGGCAATACTAATATTTAGCCACTCGTGTCGTAAACATAGTATGTCATAGACACTCATATAATATCCTCTATATATATATATTCAAAAGATAAGAAATGACAAAAAGCCAACTAAAACTCAAACATGTTTCAATGTTATCAGGAAGTTTTAACAAAATACAGTTACCATAATGTGGTTATATATATGCGTATATACACATTAAGAACTCCTGGGGAATTTGATTAAGGTAGGAAAACACTAATGTGACATAAGTAGTCGAAATGAAAGCTTTTTCTCTTGTTACATTAAGTGCTCATATTCTCCATCAAAAGGACATAAGATGGCCATTTTCGTGACAAATATTTTTGTGTCCTTTCGGGAATTATACTTTGTTAACAAATATGAGTCCAAATATTCAGCTGTGATCAAAGGATATTCAAGAAAAAGTATATCAAAAATCTGGGAACAATGAGGACAATATTTTTAAATCAAAACTAATCTTCTTCATCCATCGAAGTATGAATGAATTGAGAGACTGTTGAACAGTAACAAATGTCTTATTTTTGGCAGGTAGGGGTGAAAGCGTTAATCGATGTATGAAAAGTAATGAAAACAACAAAAGAGGAACATACCATATTCACCTTAACTAGTAAACACTGACAAGGACAACATTTACAATCAAACATATATTCTTTATCCATGAAAGCACAAAAATGAATATTTAATGTACAGATGAGAGTGGCATGGTGCAAATATAGGCTTTATTCTCTCACAAGGTGATATAAAAGTGATATTACACTGAAAACTGAAAGAAATTGTCCTTATTAATGTCCATATTAATATCAAAGATGAACATACTATGACCTCGTATCTAGGAACAACAACAAATTTTCTTTATCCTTAAAAGTGTTAAAACGATTATTTATTGTATGGATGAATATGAAACAACAAAAGAGGAACGTACAAATAGATAACACCGAGGATGAACGTACCATGACCCCCCACAAGTCCCCCTCGTCGTCGCAGGCGATCCCCCCCGGACAGTACAGGTGGAACCATCCCTCCTTCCCTTCTCGTATCGCCAGGACCGTCTGGTGAACATCGCAGTTCTCGTCCGACGCTACGTTCCGTATCACCGACTTCATCTTACTGCAATGTGTACATTTTCTTTTTTCATTCCTTTTTAAAACATTAATCATGAAATTTTTTAATTTTTCACACAAAACCTCATTTTTAAACATTTGAATCAAAGAACCAATGATTTTGGCATTTATCATTTGATCTGAAGTAAACCTGTTTTTATCAGCAATAAAGAACACTGCAAAAGAATTTTTTCTAATGTATTTTTTTATACACTTTAAAATCAAAAATAAATTGTCTAATCTGAAATATACACTTTTATCAATACATAGCTGTGTTGTAAATTGAGAAACATACATTTCCATCAGCAATCATTACAAATTACCGAACATAATTTTGTGTATAATTTGAAAGCGCCTTCCCAGACTATCGTATAATTTGTCTGTTCCAAAAAAGGAAATCCATTAGAAATTAATACATATAATGAATATGTCTCACGAAGCTGGAACAATAGGTTCCATATATTCTCTGTACATTATCGAAGGCTACAGTTTCATCTCTATCTGGAAAGTAGTATCAAATAGATCATTGTTTCCTGGCAACAGATCACAATTAAGGAGAACGAGAAAACGGCTGTACTTACGAAGTGAACACATCGTGGGCTATTGCACTGCAAGATATAATGTAAACTTTAATCAAAATCAAATTCCTTTATAAATATTTTAATAATCTATTTAAAACATGTTATAGATATATGATTGATGATTGTTCATGTTTCTTTGTTGATATATTTTCTTGAAATAACATATGATAATTACACTATATTCAATCAAATGCTAGTGACATAATAGTCTATAAAATGTTGCTGCTTGCAAACAATCAGGGGTATTGTTTTTTTATCACACCAATTTAATGAAGTGACACAATAAAAGTAGCATTGCAGTGAAATTGGCAAGCGTTGGCTGCAACTAGTTGAATAAGTGGTTTTCTCTGGAAAGAGGATTGGTTCAAGTAAATAAACATGCATAATTTTGTTCATCTGGAAAGTAATCTAATAATTTCAAATAGATTGATATATGGTATACACTTTATACATAAAAACATTTATCATGCAAAACTGGGTTCCACAGGAGCTATCGCTTGTATGAGATCAATCAATTTATCACCCTGATTTCTTCTGATATCAAATATATTAACAATCTGATATTTGTAACTTTTATCAACGCATGTTGATATTAACTCAAAGGAAGTTTAGGAACACTCAAGAAGTAATATCATTTGCACTAACTTTAAATGTCAGCAGCTCAAAGAGAAGGTTTTTATTTGAAGTTTTGATCATACCCATATGCATAACTGACATAGGGCTCCTGACTTTTAACTTCATCTTTTTTTTCTAAATTAGATTAATTTTGGAATTTTGGAGTTTTTCATCAAATTTTTTCATTAAAATGTCTTCATCAAGCTTACCACTACCAGAGATATCATTTCCAAAGAAATAAAGTCAACCAAGACAAGATCGCAATGTTTTAAACCTGAGCGATCTGACAACATGTGACTTTCACTTCCTACCCCTGCCTTGCTTTTTACATCAAAGCACAATACAGAAACTTTGTCACGCACAGAATTTGATTCCAATTAGTTAGCAAGATAGTGTTTTTTCATAGAATACATATCTGTAACCATACGCTGAGATATTAAGTATGTAGGGGACACTATACAAATGTTCCTTAGGGCTCCTGAATCTTAATATTTAAAAAAAATTAATTTTAGAATTTTTGATCACATTTTTCAGGAAAATGTCTTCATCAACCTTAACACTACCAGGGGTGTCATTTCAAAGCAATAAAGTCACCCAAAACAAAACTGCAATGTTTTGAACCTGAGCCATCTGACATCCCGTGACTTTAATTTTCGGGCAATACAGAAACTAAGTCATGCACAGAATTTTATTCCAATTTGCCAGTAATATAGTGTTTTTCAGAGAATACATTACTGTAACCAATGCTAACCATACGCTGAGATATTAAGTATATAGGGGACACTGTACAAATGTTCCTTAGATTCTTTTGAGTAGTATATATGATATCAGAAG
Organism: Steromphala cineraria; assembly: GCA_916613615.1. NCBI lineage: Eukaryota > Metazoa > Mollusca > Gastropoda > Trochida > Trochidae > Steromphala > Steromphala cineraria. The sequence continues at coordinate 15,000,459 of OU744730.1, forward strand.
ACACTCTGGTGAGATTCTCTATTTTTATACTCACTCATCAGGGAAGGGGATTGGTTGAAGTAAGCTGCCAAGAACATACCGCCAGTCGTCATACTCCGACCTATAAACCACAGAATAATCAACACTTGAAACATGAACCAAGTCATTTGCTAACCTGGCTTTATCTAGAGGCAGTTCAGAAGCTTTTGGTTGAATTAAAACTATTTTCATGTATAAAACATACATTACGATCATCTACTTTAGAATTGGTGTTGTGGTAAGCATGCTGGCCGGCCTCTCAGGCCAAAATCCCAGATTTGAATCCCGGTGGGGACATCAAAATTTATGACTTGGGTTTCATCCTGTGTCATGTCCCATGACAAGGCACTTCATCCAAATTGCACTCAGACCACCCAGCTGTTAAAATGGGTACCCGAAAACTGGATATATTGATCTACTTGGTCCTGATTAGCGCTAAGTTGCAGCTGTGAAAGTATACTCCTTCAGGGTGATAATGTAGCACTTTGAGCATATCTAAAGACGTGGAAAAGGCACCATACATACCGTAAGTATGCACATTATAATTATATAATACTTGTATCGACTTCATTGTACGTCTCCCTGTTACAAGACTTTGTGCAATATACTTCGAAAAATGTGCAGTGTGAGTAAATCCGACAGAAAATAGAAAGAGCTTGGCTGTTAGAAATTTTTGTTTCTTTTTGGATTTTATCAATCAAGATATCATTTCTTAATCACAACATTATGCTCATATTTTTTGTTAAAAGGATATTCTTTTTATTATGTCTGTGTGTTTCTTATTGAATAACAAACTGTAAATCTTTAAATACAAAAAATATTTGAAAAATACAAAGCACATTCACTTACATTGTTTCCAGCATGGAGATGTAGCAGAACAGTTTTTCTGTCCAATCATTCTCATCGAAGTCAACGTCCAAGTTATTATGCATAGCACTGGAAGAAAAACACCAATATAAGTCTACAGAGCAAGGTGGGTTTTAACGTCCCGAGTATTTCACTTATATCACCTTTACTAAAAGTCATAGTCAATTTATATAGCACTATATAAGTAACAAGCTGAAGATATAACAGATAAGCCAGTTTAAAATGACTACTTCAACCATTGCCACTGAGTCTGAAATCACCTTAAAGGGGCAGTAGCACGTTTTTAGGGGAAATATGAGGTGATGTCAGGAAAATGAAAATTAATGGTTCCAATTGAAAGACAATGTATTTAAACTAAATGGAGCAGTAATAATTCAAATATTTACCATAAAGTTTAGCCATGCGATTCCTTTTTCTTACAGAAAATGAATTAAAGGTGTTCACACAAAAATGGCGGCCTATGTATTGTATGTGAATCTTCATACTTTGTCCTCCGACTATGGATGATTGACTTGTGTAATGACATTTTTGACACTGTCAAAATAATACATTTAACATTAACTTACAATTATCACTGAAAATTTTAAAATATAGAATTTTCAAAAAACGTGTTACTGCCCCTTTAAACAAAGCAGCAAAATCTGCTTTTCCTTTGCTGACAAACTATTGCAATAGTTACTATCTCTATCTGAATAGTCAGCCCTAGTTTACTACATGTATTTCATATCAAGAACTCACTTGGTTTTGTCCTCATACAGATTGTAAATGGCTGCCAGACAGACCGCGACCAGGTTGGGCAGCACGCGCGGGTGTGGACACGTGTGAGACGGACCATGCATGCTGCAAGAAAGGGGAGACAATCATGATCTACCTTCTGTGCTAAGAGAGTAAACCATCCACCTTTTTAAAAGGTGCCCCTTCCCCCTATTTCCCTTTCAAAAATTGCTGTAACCAACACTAGGTAGACATCTTTAAGCCAAAAGACCATCCCTAAGCTTTTCACAAGCTAGAAATAAACTAACACGGCTTGGTAGTTGTGCATTGCAGCAGTGTAAGTAAACCTAGCCTCAAAATTATCCGCTTCACTCCTATACTGAGTCTAAAAAGGCCTAGTAGAGGGTTGCCTCAGCCCACGTATAGAATTGACCAATCAGAACTCACCTTACCAAGCCACAATAGTCTGCCTTCGCACGTATAACGTTGGAAGGTCATAGGTCGCAGAAAGGTCGGCTGACGCAACCCTCTACTAGACCTTTTTAGACTCGGTATAGGAGTGAAACGGATAATACTGAGGCTAGGTTTACTTAGACTGTGCATTGCAGCACCATGGTTGTTTGTAACTAACTGGGCACCTCCTAGTCTACAATGTCAGTTTATAAAATATCTCTTCTTGCTCTCTTGTGTAATATTAATAAGGAAGCTCATCAGGCTTTGCATTTTCTAATTTCTTGAATAGAGAAGACGTTAGACTTGAACAAACAACGTCTGATAGATGAAATCGGTGGCAAAGGCAAGAGACAGACTTAATACAAAATATTAACATTATTGTGTACTCAGTATATTCATTACACAACAAGAACAAGCCAGTGTTGGTTCAAGGTCGCAGACAAACACTACTTCCTGGTTTCAATACAAATGTACCTCTCGCACGACTGCTATAAGATCAATATAACCATCAGGATGACCAGGCTTCATCAGTCTAAGTAAACCCAGCCTCAAAATTATCCGTTTCACTCCTTTACTGAGTCTAGCAAGGCCTAGTAGATGGTCGCGTCAGCCGACCTTTCTGCGACCTATGACCCTCCAACATTATACGTGCGAAAACAGACTATTGTGGCTTGGTAAGATGAGTTCTGATTGGTCAATTCTATATGTGGGCTGACGCGACCCTCTACTAGACCTTTCTAGACTCAGTATAGGAGTGAAACAGATAATTTTGAGGCTAGGTTTACTTAGACTGAGGCTTCATGGTCTCCTTTACCAAAGAAAGATCAGGATGAGAAGATGCACAATCATTCGCATGTTATCTTACTACTCCATTAAACTATTATAAGAGCTTAAAATTACAAACAACTTATCTTCTCTTGTCAAAGGGAAGGTTTGTTTTTTGTAAAGGAGTTTTTTATTATTACCCTAAAATGGTTTAGTGTTGAAGTAAGAAATATATAATAATGTTGATACTATTCAATAATTTTAATTTTTTTACACAAAATCGTTTTTTTTTTAGAAATGCTGTAAGTCCTCTTGTACAGCCTGCTACAGCAGCGTATTTGTTTGGACAAAGCTCAACAATATCCTGATGTGTAGCAAGGAATTGTCTTTTCCTGCCAGATAAAAATGTATCCATTATTTGTAGTTATTAATGAGTCAATAAATTTCATTAAAAATGATTTGAACAAAAGCATACAAAATGGTGTTGATCAATAAATCCTTAAATATGGAACCAAATAAAAAATAGATCTATAATGAATACAAAACAAAAAGATATAGTACATAAACTTTATCAAAGATCCAAGAAATTGTAATTCATATGTTTGGTTTGATTCCATAAGCAACAGATGAAAATTCACATCTTGAAGAGTCACTCCTTTTCTCGTATTTGAATTAGCTAATAATTAAGTAAATTATTAGAAACAAAAAAACACAAGAAAAAATAATCCAATATCAAATAACCTTTTCATGGCATGGAATTAGCGCCGTTAATCATTATGGATAGAATCAGATACATACATGTTCTAATTAGCTTTGTTTATATATGAGTGCAACTACAGCAAGAAAGAGAAATTGATGACATTATGACAACTATTGATAAGTACCACAATAAAGAGGATAAATATGTCTTGGAGCTGGTTCATGTATATTGGTTTCAGATGCCAGTATCAGATATCTATTGGTCATTTCTCAATGTGGGATTAAAGGATATTTGGCATAAGAACCTTTATTAAATGGTAAATACCAATTGGTAATGATAAAATAGTTGCATTGACAACAATTGATTATTTATACTGAACACAAAAAGATACAGGATCAGTCTAAATAAACCAAGCCTCAATAATATCCCCTTCAGTCCGATATTGAGTTTAGCAAGATGACGTAGCAGAGGGTCGTGTCAGCTGCATGACCTTGGTTGACCTATGACCCTCCAACATTTCATGTGCGAATGCAAACTATTTCAGCTTGGTAAGTCGATCCTTGATAGGTCAATTCGATAGATCGGCTGACGCGACTCGTTACTGAACCTTGTTAGACTCAATATCGGAGTGAAGCGAGTATTATTGAGGCTACGTTTACTTAGACTGAAACTGAATTAAGAAAGCATAAGAACATGATGTTATTAAGCATGAATATTGATGAGAAAATTACATAAGAATAAAATAATCACATCTTGTAGCCAATACATTTTGTTTTATATGCCCTGACCTCATCTTAATGACAGGGTTTGGTCCCAAATACCAAATACAATAAATGCCCTTGACAAGATCTTCAAACTCAAATTAAGAAAATGTTTCAAGGTTGAAAAGATGATGAAAAGCAGAAAATGTGCTACAATACAAAGATCGGAGTTGTTTGTACAAAAGAAGATGACAGCGCAATCGTTAGACCGGAAACAGATCCATGTCTTTGTCGGCGACGGCCTGTCACCCTACGAGCTCATAGCTGCTAATACAAGGGAAATGAAATACTGCACACAGTAGATTAACAACAACTGACATCTCCAATCAATATTTCCGATCTCTCACATGAGGCTGTGCGGTCATAAGATTCGTGTTTGTGATAAAGTTGTTGCATTTTTCTTGCTAAATCTGTGCATAGGCAGTTCTCACGTCTTTATGCTTAACCTTAAAGTACATTGTGATTTGGAGCTCTTATTCACGAGGAAGGTTGGATTTGTTAAGGAAGTAAATAACTTGACATTTAGTCGAAGATGTCATGAATGTACTTGAGAATCTTTTGACATAAAGTTATCAAAACAAGAGTACATGATGATAAGAACTCTTCAATTAAAATTTAAGTAAGATGTACAGTGGAAATAGTGAGATTGTTCTGATCTTTTCCATGAATCAAGTATGTAATGCACTTTACAAAATATTTTATCTTTTGATTATAATTAAACTCCCCACAAGTGACACTAAAGTAAGATTTGTATGTGACATTAACATCATCTTGTATCTAGTGTATAAAAATAGAGCCAGTGGCTCTGTAGCTCATCAGGTTTCATATCAATTTTGCTTAAGGGTGTGGCAAATGTGAAATTAGGTTAAAGGGTGTGGCCCCTGAGGCCCTTATTAGGGGCCACAGGGCAACAAAAGCTATCAATCATTCTCCTCACTAGTCAAAGAGTATATTCACAAGGTTTCAGCTTTCTAGGGCTTTTGCCCCTGGAGAAGAAGATGAAAATAGGTTTTAAGGGCGTGGTCCCTCCGGCCCTTGATAGGGACCACAGTCAAGGAATCTGTACACAAAGTTTCAGCTTTCTAGGCCTCATGGTTCTGGAGAAGAAGATGAAAATAGGTTTTAAGGGTGTGGTCCCTGTGACCCTTATTAGGGGCCACAGGGCCACCAAAGCTACAATTTATAATCCTCACTTGTCAAGTAGTCTGTACACCACGTTTTGTCTTTCTAGGCCTTATGCTTCTAGAGAAGAAGATGAAAATATGTTTTTAGGGCGTGGCCCCCTGTGCCCTTATTAGGGGCCACAGGGCCACCAAAGCTACAATTGATAATCCTTACTAGTCAAGGAGTCTGTACACAAAGTTTCAGCTTTCTAGGCCTTATGGGTCTGGAGAAGAAGATGAAAATATGTTTTTAGGGCGTGGCCCCCTGTGCCCTTATCAGGGGTCACAGGGCCACCAAAGCTACAATTTATAATCCTCACTTGTCAAGTAGTCTGTACACCACGTTTTAGCTTTATAGGCCTTATCCTTCTAGAGTAGAAGATCAAAATATGTTTTAATTTTTAATCTTCACTTGTCAAGGAGTCTCACAGTACACCAAGTTTCAGCTTTCTAGGCCTTCTGGTTCTGGAGAAGAAGTCGAAATTCCACAAAGTTTACGGACGGACGGACGGACGGACGCCGGACACCATGCCATGCCATAAGCCCATCGGGCCTTACAGGCCAGATGAGCTAAAAATCAGGAAAGGTACATTTCGAATTGTTTCTTCCTATGACAATTTTATAAAATAAATCATAATTGAAACACAAATCGACACCCAAAAAGACTGAAACCAGATTTGGTGACGCAACATACTGAAGATAAACAGTTGATTAATTCCTCAGTTAAAGAGAAACATAAACAAAATGTACTTTTCAAACATAACATTACTAAACATTCAATATAAGTTCCACAGTGTTTTTGCAGCATACTGGTAACGTACAACCAGTTACCTCGCTTATCCATAACATATCCTTACGTACTACCGAGTGCTTGCATGCAACAGCACCGAATGTGTATGTAGCAAGCTAGCGGACCCCATGACGGCCTATTGTACATGACATCATGTAATTTGCCATGATCAATACACAGTTTTTCAGGAACTGTACAGTATTTGTCATAGTGTCATTACAGTGTTGGAAGGGTGTACAGAAGTAAAAAAAAACTTGTATCTCTTCTATATGATGTTAAGAGTGTAGATCCTTGTATTTGAGTTGAAAAATCAAACACCTCCTGTACAACAAATAGAGAACCAAAAATTAAAAGACATTTGACAGCGCTCTCTAAGCTGGACATTGCCTCTATACAAATATTAGTTTGAGTTAATTAATAATATTAATTATTGAAATGATTAATCACCTTCTAACGAAGTTCTGGACGACTCTCCTGCCATCATTCTGACAGTTCAGAGCCTGTATGTATTCCTGCACAAAGAACCGCATCTGAGGGTTTTTGCCAAAATCCTGCAACAAAATAAAAAACATTATTGTTAATTCATCATTTCAAAAAAATACCATTTCCTAATGAAAATAATACATATTGGTGTCAGACTTTTCAGAAATATGAACACATTCATAAATTTTCAACCATACACTATGAAATGACAACAAATCCACTCAATGAAATAATCAATGTTTGTCAAGAAAAGATAAAATATATCCTCTGATGTGTATTCTAATATTCATAAAAACAACAATTCTATCGTTTTAAAAATCCTACAAAAAGACAACATTGATTAAAAAAGATTCATCAAGAGTAAGCACAGAGTAACTTCTTCTTTGGTTCTCATCCAAATCAAGTCACAAACAAAATTAAAATCTTTCTATATGTGTCCAGTAATAAATCTACTCCTAAGTTCTTCATCAAGTACTTTAAAAACTAAGAAAGGAGCCATGAAAATTTAAAGTGTGGGACTCGAGGATGCAAACTTTGACCACCATTTAAGCACAGAGTAACTTCTTCTCTGGTTCTTGTCAAAATCCTGACACAAAACCCCAAAACAAATGTTTCCAGTAAAAAATTCTACTCCTGAGTTCTTCATCAAATACTTTAAAAACTTAGAAAGGAGCCATGAAAATTTAATGTGTGGAACTTTTTGCTCATAGAATTGAGATTATACCCCCATTTTAGGGATTTTGGTTTTAAAAATAATCTTAACAAAATTATTTACATTCTTTCAAATGTTGGTCACATGAATGAATTAATGACTAAAAAAATATTTCTTCAGATAAACTTTTTTTAAAACTTCTACAAATTCTTTCATTTTGCAAAATGTCATAAAAACTACATCAGTAACAAAATCCTTGAAAATCTTGAAATTTCCCTGGGCTTAGAAAGTGTCATCTTTAATCATTTCCAATTTTTTCTTGGATCCCGGAAGTATTTATCAACAATGCTCAAAATAGGTAGAAAAACATCTTTTTTGGCTACTAAATCACAGGAAAAGGAAGTGTTGTAATTGTTAGTCATTCTATGGCTGTTATCCAGTATAAACATAACATAACATAGCTGCATGGTATTAATAGAAGCAAATTTTAAATTCAGGTCTAATCTAAGACTTTTTTCGTCTTTGAAAATCTGTTTGAAAATGATCTTCTAGCAATATTATATTACCTTACAATAAATGTATTTAGTTCCATGTTTGTTTGTTTTTAAACAACCAAGATCAGTCGAATTTTAGATTCATGCACGGGAAGACTTTACTTCATGTAGTAATCATCTTAATGGGTCAAATTTATGACTTCTTATATCTTGAAAATTTGTTTTGAAAATCATCTCAACAATATCTGATACCTTAATTAAAAAAAAATTATTTTAATCAGTCAAACTTATAGATTCATCTGCACTGGAAGAAGTTAATTCATGTAGTAATCTTTCTATTTTTATATCCCTCCTGAATAAGATTTGACGAAGGATAAAACAGGATAAATTGACCAGATAAATATCATCAAGAATTTCAATGCAAAATAGTTAATGCTTGATATCTGTTCCCTCAAACACAAAACTAACATGCCAATTAACACCTGAACCAAATTACCACAGATGTTCCCGATTGTCTCAATAATTCAAACATCATTATTCAAATATTCATTAAACCAATCATTGTGAAATTTTTAATTTCTCATCAAATATGATCTATTGGCTAAACACAAAGGGAAGAGGTTAACTGCACTGTTTGAGACAGTCTTATAGACGGATGGTGACGTCCTTTGAAATTAATTCTGTGAATGGATATTGTGAATTTGAAATGAACACCTTGCAATAAAAGAAGAATTAACATTACATAAAGGTCACCTGTTTCGATGCTTGACAGACAACGAGGTTGACGTTATTTGAAAACAGAGAAGACATTTGACATTTCCTGTCGTGTACCATGTTTATATCATCAAGTAAAGCCATGGTATAAAAACTAATATCTACTTCACGTGATGAAATATACATGGTATTCCGCGAGAAACGTCAAATATTCTATTTATCTTCCAAAACTGGGTTCAACATGAGATATTGCTTGTGGAAGTACAAGCGATATCTCCTTGGAGATATCAGTTCGAAAGTAAATTTTGAACATTGCACCACAACTAGCGAGGATATGACATCACAAATGATGTCATCACAATGCTATGATGTCATAAAGAAGATGATACTACAACATTACTACATTAGGAGTTTTAGGCTTGTGAAGTATTCAACAATGTTCATTTTTCGTGAAAACCTAATTAAAATAATTTTTGATGATAAATATAAACTAACCCTTATGTCTTTGATATCAAATATATCACCACTTGTCAGCAAGCCTCTGATATATGTAACTTCATATCATGGTTATTACATCGTATCTTCACTTGTTATTGTTTATCATGCATGTGATAAAACCGTCGTCAAGTTTGAAAAGAGATGACAAGAAAAGTTCCATAAACCGTAAACCCTTAAGCCTGATGAACATAGAATACTAGAAATTGTAACAGCCAAGTTTCATGTCTATCTTGATTCAGTGAGTGAGTTATTGTTTAAAGCCGCTTGGGCAGTATTTCAGCCATTAGCCATTCTACTCAATTCAAATAATCTTTTAAAATCAAATTAATGTCTATCAATCAACGAAGACAACTATGTCATACAAACAACTTGAGAAAGTCAGTTGCTATGTTCCTGAACAATAACATGGTCCACTGACAAACCATCTTCTAATTTGTCCATAGATGACACGAACTGACATATACAGTTCATTAGGCCAGAGCGCAAAATTGTAGACAGATTTTATTGCTTCGCAGTTATTAGCTGTGAAGTATTAACGGATAGCGCCGCGTTCTTCTCTACACGTACGCTAGGTTTGTTCCAAATACTGAGAGTGACCCTAATGAAAAGCCATACAACGGCTGTCCTTATTGATTTTTCTATCTCACCCTGTGAAGAGTTCAGCGAAACCTCTGACTGGGGCAAGCTAGCTGTTTGGTACACGTGCAGACACCTATGACATTCTCCGTGATATGTTTTATAGACGTGAAAGGCGTAATGTTTAACTCAGGAAATGTTAACGCAGAAGATCTTTTTAAATGATAAATAGAGATTATTACACGAGGAAGTGTGTCATGAATTTTACGAAACGAGTGTGAATTTTTGTATTATCTGAGCGAGAGATATGTGCACTAGTGCTCATATTGAAAATATGTCACCACTTATTTTCAAACATATGGGTAATAAACATTATAACTAGCATATAAAACATTTAAGGTGAAACTGAGTCAATCAACTACAAGAGACAAATGAGAAGAAAGTCCAGAAATTTGGATTCCAGCACTCAGGGTCAGAGTTGAGCACACGAAACGTTTATCTTAACACAAGAGGTCATGTATATAGAGACAAGATATCATAAACATTTGTTGTAACCTGTAAATAGTTATTATTTGATGTATTTTGACATTATGTCTGAAAATGATCATACTGATTGTCTTACTTCAAACTTTACAGGAATAGGGTCTAAAATGTCTTCAACTAACAAGAGTGATATACCCTTCTTAAATCTTTAAGTCAAAGAAAACCTATTCGAGTTCATCTGGACGTGATCATGTTGGTCATCTTTCTTTAATTATTACTAACTGTGAAACACCCTTTCAGAGTCCTTAAGTCAAAGAAAATGGACTTGTAACTCACTGGAATTTGGTCATTTAACTTCTCGAAAACAATCTATAATTCTTTCAATTAATAACAGTGATCTTTGAGCATGCACCTTGTGTATGGATATAGCGCTTTATAAATGCCCATTATTATTATTATTATCTTCGTTTTTTTAGAATCCTCGAGTCAAAGAAAATGGACACGAGTACTTAAGTACCAGTGGGGGCTCTAACTAGAAGATGAAACGGGCAATGGTGGGCCCCGGAACAAACTGAGAAAGCCATTTGTCATCTGATTGTTCCTCGTTAACAAACCAGAATTCTGAAACCTTCCAGCCTCGAGCAATAAGACAAACACGATCTTGATTAGGAGCTACAGACATAGAGTCATTAGAAATATGAAACCTTGAAGCCCCTTGAGGAATAAAACAAATATGATAGCAAACAAGCTTAATAGATAAATTTTGGAAATGAGAAAAGGTGTAATTTTCATAGCCAGTCAAATATACACCTTCCTTGTTTGTTAAAAGTATGCCAAGAGCAAATTGGTTATAATGGACAAACATAATCAAATTGATACTAGAGAAAAAAACGATTTTTTCAAATTAGAAAGACAGAGATGATTTTACTTGTCTTTCAAAAAAATGCCCAAGATGTAGTTGGTTTAAGGAAAAAGATAACAAGGCTGTGAATGAAAATTAGCTGTAGAATCCTAGCCAGGCGTTCAGTGGAGGTTACGAGTGTTTAATGCCTGGTTTACACCGGTTCATATCCCAGCTGCAGTTTGTGTGGCATCTTTACAGCCATATAACATCCCCGGCCACCAGCCAATCAGCCGGGCTTTGGTTAACTGACAGGGGAATAGTGTCAATTTCATCACAGTCGTTAAATTTTAATACAATATTGATACCGAGATGAAATTATCAACAGATATTTGATTAGGAAATTGTATGCAAGCTGAATATATTTAATTAAATAAAACAATGGGCTCTGAAGTGGATTTGAATTGTTTGGTGTTTGAGACGATCAAAAACAAGTTGTCAAGATAAACTTTCATACTTTGATCACCATAGATGATGTCCAATTGTCTTATTATATCACACATACTAAGACTAGTTGATAAAAGCTACTTATACACCACATGATGACAATAACAAAGGAACGTGTTATAATAAGAATATTGATCTAACACAATGATGTATAGTATGCTTGTAACGTAATATTGCTCAGGCAATTGACTCTCTCTAAAGCCGACTCAACATAAATGCATGTCAAATTTGTCATGACAAAATCATGATTATCACATCTCTTGAGGCTGAAAAATCCTATTTTGCCGCTCATGAAAACATATGCTTTGTACTAGGGATGTCACAACACACCGATGCATCGATGCATCATCGTAGTACAATTCACAATACAATACACGATGCAGTTTACTGTATTGTGAAACAAATTTTAGTGAATACTGTTAATTTTTTTGTTATTATCGTTATTTTTCTCGTTAAGATAGCTTTAATGCAGCATTAAATTACTTCTTAATGAAGAAGTTCAGTTTTTTTGTGTTTAAATGCTGGTTACTCAGATAATTCTCCTTAGACATATTAAATTCAAATATGTGAATTTGAATCTCACTGTAAAAATGTCACATTTAATGTATCGTGATATGATCGTAAAGTGACCTCAGTATCGTGATACAAATCGTATCGCAAGGTACCTGTATCATGACATCCCTACTTTCTACCTCATTCGATGAGATAAACATGGTATTTGTCAAACAATGAAAAATGACTATAATTCTCCAACTAGTACTCACCATATTGTGTTTCAAAATGCGCTGTACAACCGGTGTGAAGAGCTCTATGACTATGCTTGATCGAGGACTATTTTTACAGTGCTGAAACAGAGAATAGGAATAACAATTTCTGATATTTATATTCGCATAAAGTTTTCACTTTAAAAAATATCTATTCCTTTGAAAAATGATGTGATCAAAAAACCCGAGGCATCATGGTAACAAGTACTTTATTGCAAGTCAAACTTGTATAAATTGAAATAATTAACTCTTCACCTGCTAACCTGTTAAAATTAGGTAATTAGGGTTAAACAGGTGATCAAAAGGTTGCCATGATAGTTCCTTTATGAATGGCAAGAATAGTTTTACAGAAATAATCAAGTTGGTTTATGAGTACACTGTAAATGGAATATTCTACAGTAATCAACAGTGTCATAATTAACCCTTAAAATACTTAGATGCTCTTTAATGTCAATGAACAAGGTTGTTTAACTTTAAAACAATGCTGTTAGTCAATCTTGAAAAATGTAATATTTAACCTTTAAAACAATTGCATTGAAGGGTGACTTATAACTTGAGATCAAATTGGTTGATAAGTAAAACAACAAGATTGTTTGATTAAAATTGGCCCTGTTCTGAGGAATAAAAATTTTGATATATTAAAGGGGCAGAAGCATGTTTTTAGGGGGAATATGAGGTGATGTCAGGAAAATGAAAATTAATGGTTCCCACTGAAAGACAATGCACCTAAACTAAATGGAGCAGTAATAATTCAAATATATAATGTGAACTTTAGCCATGCGATTCCTTTTTCTTACACAAAATGAATTAAAGGTGTTCACAAAAAATGGTCGCCAATTGATTTAAGGTGAATCTTCATACTTTGTTCTCTGACTATGGAAGATTGGCTTGTGTAATGAGATTTTTGACACTGTCAAAATAATACATTTAGTATTAACTTACAATTATCAGTGAAAAATTTAAAATATAAAATTATGCTACTAAAAACGTGCTACTGCCCCTTCAAATCTATCGAGAATTGAACTTGTTATTTTGATAAGTTTCCTCTCAACTAGGTCCTACAACAGCCCCGTATGTTGCATGTTGTTACGTTTACTGAGCCTACCAATAACAAACTGCTGGCAAAAGCCTTCAGGATCAGTAGCTAGGGGCAAGTAACTCCTGTTGGTCATGCTTTCAACATCATCACTGCCAGAAATTTTAGAAGCTCTGGTTTGCTAACGACTGGGTTTCGTCTGCACGAAAGTAGTAACAAACATGTGAGTACCGAGGTGCAGTCAGACCTTGTGTACAGCATTTCATATCTCTGTAGAGATAATACTTTTAACATCTTATACTTAGGAACTAGGCCGATTTCAAGCAGACTGAACATTAAGGGAAAATTCTATTCCCTTGATAATTGCAACTGATTTCCTGCTGATGAACATGATGCTCCCCTTTAATTTCACCGAGTTATCGGAGTAGATAACGAGTTGCTAACGAGGAGACAACAAACTCCCTGTAGACAGATCTAGCACTTATCATAACAATAACACATTATTTATTAAACTAGTCTGAGTAATGAAACCACAACTGATAAGTAGACTGTTCATGATGAAGTGAACCCACTTTATGAATGAACCCACTTCCGAATGAACATGAGAATTTTTAACTAAATGTGTGTCTGTTTGTTATTTGTTCTTTTGAGGGTCAAATTTACAAAACACATTACGAATTTTATCAAAATAATTCAATTAGTTATACCAGAATCTCAGCAACAGTTAAGTAGATTTTTCAACATTGTAACTTTGAAAAACTATTTTAAAGCTCCAATTTACAGGGAAGCAGTATTTCTAAATACCTAAATAGCATGTATCTATTTCACTATAAATTATCAACTTCTAAGAAGTGTAAAATAGAGTGTAAAAAAATTGTCTATCTCTTCTATTCTAAGGGTTATCTTTAAAGTCTCAAATAATAAATAATAAATCTCATAAGCTAGCTTAGAATGGCAAAACCATCATGTAAATAAAGCATATTGTTAGAGAGCCAATATTTTTGACAATAAATTTTCATGTAACATTGTTACATATGGGAAGCGACTATTTACAAGTCAGCTAGCTGTTGGTACTGTCGTTGATGACTGATGACATCATTGCCCTAATCTGAGGGTGTGGGTTCGAATCCCAGTATGCACACGACCCAAAAACCCAAGAACTACAAGAATTTGTACAATCACAGATTGTTAAAATGTGACTTTTTCACTATCTAAACAGCATGTATCTCTATTTCACTATATATACCTCACGCCTGACCAGTCATATAGCTGTCTTTGTTGAGTCCTCTTCTGCATCTGTGGCACCGAGTGGGTTAACATGCCAGTGTCACAACATTTGATAAATTGAGAGTTGTTTATTTCACAGGAAATATACACAGATGAGGCAAATACCTTGAAATACCCAGACATGTCCAAATAAGGATAATATTTCCATCTATTATGTATCGCTTCTGACAACGAGGACAGGAAATTGATGGATTGTCGTTTTATTTGATCAAATCAAGAGAAATCAATTAAATAGCCAGTCTCCAGGGCTCCTGAACTGGTAGGACAAGTGTAAACCATTACATCACAGAATGCAAGTCCAGTTAACCCTCTCTGTGTCAAAGCCAGAGCTTCAGCAGGTTATGGGTCTAGGTTGTAGAATTAGGAGATAAACCTACTGTGTTTTTTAATTTTCGTAGTCTAACGTAGATTCGATACCTGTTGATGTCATTCGGAGCCAAACGCGTTCTTTTCTACCGCGTAACTTCATGCAGTTGTGCTTCGGTCAACACTGTGACGTCATAATGTCTTGCGCTTATGACGTCAAAGGTTGACGTCAATGTTGACATCACCGAACCAAAACCGGTTGCGGTAGCTCATTCAGCCTTTCGCTTGAAAATACACTTTTCCTAGACATAAACGTGCGTGATATTGTGCAAATCAAACTTTACTTCTATAAAAGTACGGGTAGTTCAATGATAAATACTTTTGGTCTGTATTCCGACGAAGCAACTCCCAAAACGTACGGTCACTGTATACATGTGGACTCGTGTCATGAAGTTCGTTTCTATGGCAGCGTGTATCAAACCGCGGTAATTCGGCCGTCATAAAAATCGTGTTCGAATGAAGGTTCGACCATAGAAGTAAACCAATAAAATTTGAGGATTTTGAAATGTCATGGTAGAATAGTAATTCTAACCCATAACCCACAGAATATAATTTTTGTGCTAATGGCATTCTATGTTTACGCCACTCGTCCCTAAATCCCTCATGCTCAGGAAGTACTAATATTCATTCATACATAGTATGTCAAGGACTGTCAAATAAAATCCTCTATATCGGGAGTGATGGCGAGTTATATAATGATATTTGAGCCCAAGTGTCGTGAAAATAGCGTGATACACAACTTGATATGGTTCACATCTTACCTTGCTGAAAAAATCACAGATTTCTTGCGTGGGATGGTTGTTTTCAAGCAGGGGCGCTAATGCAACAATGATATTTTCATGAGCAACTTTTGTAATGACATCAGAATTCTGAAAATTTAAAAATACCCGACTTATACCACCAAGTTAACAAAATCAGTAAATGCATGCAGGTATGGTGATGGAAATAAAACTGAAAGTTCTACATAAATCTATTCTCGGTATGGATGTTTTAACAGTTGTTTCTTCTATCAATGAAATCATATTTGCTACTTTAAGATAATTTTTACTCAAGGTTTTCAGTTTCTTGCCAACTAGCTAAACGGAACAAACCATTGGGATGCCACTTTGGAGAAACTTTCAATAAACGATAGAAAGTAAAAGGTAAAATATATTGACATTACTTACAAAAAGCTAATTTCTAATTACCTAAAAAATATCTAAAGATTAATAAAAAAAAGAAATTGGACTTATTTTCTCTCATGCCATGATTGATGAATAAACAAGGATGCAATGTTGATAATAGTCTAAATTGAGCTAAAATTGAACCAAAAATATTTATGGAAAAATAAGAATGAGAAAATGAGGTGAACTTGCCCTGTTTACCTGCTGCAGTAGTTCCGACACAAGATCCAGGGGGAACTGATACACCGACACATCCTGGATAGGTGTCGTCAGCGACACATCGATCATACTCTGCAATATACAACAGGGGATATTCATGTTATCATATGATACACTGACACATCCTGGATAGGTGTCGTGAGTGACACATCGATCATACTCTGCAATATACAACAGGGGATATTCATGTTATCATATGACACACCGACACATCCTGGATAGGTGTCGTCAGTGACACATCGATCATACTCTGCAATATACAATAGGGGATATTAATGTTATCATATGATACACTGACACATCCTGGATAGGTGTCGTCAGCGACACATCGATCATACTCTGCAATATACAACAGGGGATATTCATGTAATCATGTGACACACCGACACATCCTGGACAGGTGTTGTTAGCGACACATCGATCATACGCTGCAATATACAACAGGGGATATTCATGTTATCATGTGATACACCGACACATCCTGGATAGGTGTCGTCAGCGACACATCGATCATACTCTGCAATATACAACATGGGATATCAAGGTTATCATATGATACACCGACACATCTTGGATAGGTGTCGTCAGCGACACATCGATCATACTCTGCAATATACAACATGGGATATCAAGGTTATCATATGATACACCGACACATCTTGGATAGGTGTCGTCAGCGACACATCGATCATACTCTGCAATATACAACAGGGGATATTAATGTTATCATATGATACACCGACACATCCTGGATAGGTGTCGTTAGCGACACATCAATCATACTCTGCAATATACAACAGGTGATATCAAGGTTATCATATGATACACCGACACATCCTGGATAGGTGTCGTCAGCGACACATTGATCATACTCTGCAACACAAGCCGATGGCAAAATTAATTTAGAAGACAGATTGTTAACCTTTCTTCAGATTAAAGTCCATAATATTAGCAAAAGTTGCATGACTAAAGAGGCCGGAGCAAATTTTGCCTCAATCCCTTGAGTCGAGCATGCTGATCAGCCTCGTAACTTGTTGTAAGAAACAAACCTCCTGTGAAGAAGAGTTCCAATTAAATGATTATTGATTGGTTAACAGCAAACATCAGCGCAGACTTTCAGTCCTGTAATCATTTACGATTAGGAGTTTTCTTGCCCTTGGACAAACATAGAAACAGGTCCTGAATTTCAATTAATCTTAATCTGGTTTTAAATTACTTAAAAATCTCTTAATGAATATGGTTGTAAACAAGTTCTGGGGTGCATTTAAAGTTCATTTGGTGTATAATCAATATTTCAGTAATTTTCAGATTTTATACATTTCCTCTTTAAGGATCAATATGGACAAACTTTTACTTAGCTCACAGTTTGATTCCTTAATTGAATATAAGATGCATAATTTTGAAAATTATCATCAACAAAATGAAAATATAAATTCAGGAGTGATGTTCTCAATACTTATTCCTAATATATTATTGCCTGAAACTCTTCCACATTTGTAGTTTTATCTCAAGTTATGATCTAAGGTATATATAATTTGTACATGCAAGTCAGTAAATATTTGTCAAAATTTTCCCATAATGTCATAGATTCAAAATGCAGCCAATGTCAAAGAGCCGTGACAGTAAAATCAAGTTTGAAGGCATGTATAAGTGTATAAAATTAATCATCATAGGGTTTCACTTAGGACTTTAGATTGTTCAGTCTGACTAATATAAGCTGTATACAAGTCTTTCAAGATGAACACACGAACATCAACTTTATTCCTTTCCTCTTAAAAACACTGACCTATTAGTTTCTGGTCCAAATTACTTTTATCAATTTATTTATTATTCTACCATGAAAGTGCTGGATATTCAATTCTGATTGGTTCTCCTGAAAAATCAAACGTGATTAATTATGGATTGAAGGTCCTCTGATTTTGAGGCCGCTTCACCGCGCATTGACACACCCGACTGGCAATTTAGAGCTGGTCGTCTGCTACTTAGTTTATATTTTCAAAAAGCTGTTTAACATTATTTAATTTCATGTGTTTACGCAGGATAACCATATTTCTCTTTGGTTTCAATTTTAGATTTACTCTCTATCAATCCAGTATAACATGTCTCTGATTTTCAAACAATCTAGGTTTATCTCCTAATTGAAAAAAGATAACATGTATTGATAGAATATCCACATATATATATAGGTTAAGTATATACAAAAGCTAACAACAAATTCTTGTAGCGCAGATGAATTGATTCAGTTGATACAGTTGTGTTTTGTGTGCTCCTCCTTATCAAGATGTCACATATAAATCAATTAAAAATGTAATGACAAGTAACATGTTTCAACTGGGTTGTGTTTTAATCATGATCCAATAACATTTCATATTTACAAACTGGAATATCCCAAGAAGACTAGGAAGTTAATATATTATTTTGTTCGAGAGGCAATTTAAAAGTCCCTTGCATTTTTTTAAAACTACCCCAATAGGACTGTCCCTTTAATGTTTCAATTGCTTTTCTCTTAGATTTTTTTACTGTTTGAAAATTGTTGAATGATTGAACAATATTTACCAAAATAATAGCAAGAATTAACAAAACATATCTTTAGACATGAAGGACAAAAATGTTCATGTTAAGTAACATTTTTGTCCTTCATGTCTAAAGATATGTTTTGTTAATTCTTTCTATCATTTTGGTAAACATTGTTCAATCATTCAACAATTTTCAAACAGTAAAAAAAATAAGAGGTTTTTTCTCATTTTATAATAAAACTGATAAATTTCAAAGTTTAAAAACTGTGCTTCCTCAAAAATTGATCATATTCAAAAAGTTCAACCATCAAACAAACACCACAGCCCTCAACGATCTAAAACATTTGTAAGCAGGCTATCTATTTGTCTGGAGATTTGATTTCCTTGAGTTATAACGTAACAAATCATGTCTATGGGTAAACCCCTGGGAATCTATTTCAATGCAATTCGATTTAACCACCGTGCTTATCCCAGTCTAATGGCTACTTTGAAATGTTGGCATGACTTTGATGAAATCAAATTAATTTTAATACTCCAATACATATTTTCCAGACATTTTAACTTTATTTGCTCAGCAACCCTCAACATTCAGACGATTCGAAGTTCAAAAGGAGACATAAGTATTGATTTGTTTATATTCAATCGGTCTCGATGGATCATCAATGACTTTATTTTTAAAAACGTCAAAGTCTACCAAATTAGATCACTTCTTTGAAGTTAACTTAATCCAATTTATAACCGTCATGTCGTATTTACCTAATATCCCACATGCTTATCTGGTTTGATCTCCCAAGAGACCCGTTTTAACTATCGGCGAGAGGCACGGACAGGCTTGGACTCAATATCATCCTGCTACTAATTCTAAGAACCACTTGATGAAATAATTGTCCGGTCCAGCATGTGTTGCCTAAGTTATCATCTAAAAACTCGTAATGTTTTAGCCCTAACTGACAACCTAGCTTGACAACGACATTAGAATCTATGTCGAAACGTCGCTTAAACAGAATAAAGAAGTTGTTCATCCATAAGAATTGTCCTTATTGTCCATAAGAATTGTCCTTATTGTTCCCTAACTGAATTGTTGAAGTCATATCACAAATAGTCTTGTGAAACCATTCAAAAAGATGAAATAATTGGTCCAGTTCAGCATGTGTTGCCTATGTTAACATCTAAAAACTCGTAACATTTAGCTCTAACTGAAATGTTTAAGTTATATCACAAAAAGTCTTGTGAAACCATTCAAAAAGAATTTAGTTACTTAAAACTTTAACGTAATGTTCAAAAAATGGTTGCACAATATCTCATCAAATACTGTAGTGTTTGATGTACCAAATCAAATACATGTGAAATATGTCCAAATTCAATATAACATTCAGAAAAATATGTAATATTGTTTTTTTTGTGATCACACTATGTGCAATAGTACAGATCTTGTACTTTTTTGGGTTGAATTCTATGTGAGATTCGTTCCCTTCTATGTGAGCCTTTCGAGTCAGGAAACATTGCCAGCAATGGCCATACCAGCAGTTACCAACATATGCACAATTTAGTTATCTGATTACTGAAAAAGAACCAATGCCAAATACTTCCTAAATTTGCATAAACATCTTATGAGAGAACATATTTTGATCATATTGGTTTGTTGTTACTTACTGATTTATTAAAAATAGAGCCATTTGCTCTGTAGCTCATCAGGCATCATATGAAGTTTGCTTTATACAGGCCAGATGAGCTAAAAATGAAGCTGATGTTACCTATTGGAAGAAAACCTATAAAAAATTACAAAACAAATGTAACGATTTCGGAATAAATTCCTTACCCAAATGATTTATTATTATTCAACACTTTCTAGATCACCAATATCAGACAGTGAAAGAAGTCCACACTAAAATATCCAAGGAGAAACAAATTTGCCATAGACTGTTATCTAATGGAGAAAAATAGGTTTTTAAGATTGTGACCCCTGTGACCCTATTTGGGGTACATGGGGTCACGAAACCTACAGTTTAGAATCCCAATTGGCCAAGGAGTCTACATGCAGTCTTTCATCTCAATAGACCTTTTGGAACTGAAGATGATGATGAAAATAAGTTTTTAAGGTTGTGACCCCTGTGACCCTAATTTGGGTCATGGGGTCACAAAATCTATAATTTAGAATCCCTATTGGCCAAGGAGTCTGCACATATAATTTCAGCTCTCTAGACCTTTTGGAACTTGAGAAGAAGATGAAAATAGGTTTTTAAGGTTGTGACCCCTGTGACCATATTTGGGGTCACAGGGTCACCAAAGTTACAAATTAGAATCTCCATTGGCCAAGGAGTCTGCTCATATCATTTTTAACTCTCTAGTCCTTTTGGAACTGGAGAAGAAGATGAGAATTGGTTTTTAAGGTTGTGACCCCTGTGACCCTATTTGGGGTCATGGGGTCATGGGGTCACGAAATCTACAATTAAGGATCCCCATTGGCCAAGGAGTCTGCACATATCATTTTTAACTCTATAGTCCTTTTAGAACTGGAGAAGAAGATGAAAATAGATTTTTGAGGTTGTGACCCCTGTGACCCTATTTGGGGTCACAGGGTCACCAAAGTTACAAATTTGAATCCCCATTGTCCAAGGAGTCTGCACATATCATTTTTAACTCTCTAGTCCTTTTGGAACTTGAGAAGAAGATGAAAATAGGTTTTTAAAGTTGTGACCCCTGTGACCCTATTTGGGGTCACAGGGTCACCAAAGTTACAAATTAGAATCTCCATATGCTAAGGTACCTGTACACAAAATTTCAGCTCTCTAATATGTATGGTTCATGAGGAGAAGTCGAAAGTGTCAAAAGTTTACGGACAGACGGCCGGACGCCGGACGCCGGACGACGGGCCATGCCATAAGCCCATCCGGACTTTCAGTCCTGATGAGCTAAAAAGTGTTGATAGAACTCCTCTTCAGAACAAAATCATTTTCTGCACGAGATATAAACTGGTTTAAGATAATTACTTAATGCTCATGGCCATATTTAATTATAAAACTGATAAGTAATTATAGCACTGAACAATAAAAACAAGATTAAATGTTGAGAACAAATTATTTCTTGATCCAATGACGCACGAACAGTGAAATTCTAAACCAGCCGGATTGTTACAGTATAGGTACATATGCACGGAGATCATTGTATCTTATAACCAAGAAACAATGAAGTAGATGTAAATGTCATAAAATGATCACCTATAGCTTTTAAAGAAATTCTCTGTATACATAAATAGACAAAATCACAACACTTTGAAAAGTTACGATATAGCAACAGTCATGTGAATACTTCAAAGAGATACGGTCTTTAGCTACAGTTGAGCATGTGCAATAAAATGTTGCATATAGAGTTTTCATTTTGGGTTATCACTCACTTGTTTCTTTTTCCTTGAATTGATAAGTTTGTTACCTTTACATGAAATGTTATGTTGTTATATTTGCAATTGAAATTGTTTCTTTTTCCTTGATAATAGCCTTCAGCCTACACTTGATCTAGGTTTTCATTTAAAATTCTCATTAACAGACTGATGTTTATATAAGAAAAACATTTTCTTTCAATAACATCAAGAAGATTATCTTTGCTGCGTGATAAGAAATGATTTGGTCAAGCATTGCGAGTTGTTTGCGTATACTGAGAAAGGGCTGGACTGTTATGAAAGTGATCCCTAAACCTGTTTTTTTCACTCTCCTACTTAATCCAGAGTACTGATCTAAGCAAGTCTTTTGATATTAACATTAACAATAATAAATAAAATATGTACCTGAGAAAAAACTGAATTATTTAAGGAGAAAGAGATTAAACATGACAATGTTTCGCCCATTTAACAATATTCTGCTTAATTGTTATAAAAGAATCTTGTGCTTTTCTTTCCCTCATGAATTTGTTTATATAAGACAAAAATAAGTTTTTTCAAAATCCTTGACATAAGTTAAGTTAGGTGAGCTGAGGTGAATTGCTGTTTAAAACTGCTTTCAAGAGTATTTGTATCACGGCTGCTATTAATTGCAGGGAGAAAGCCCGCAACACTATTGTGGCCATTTATTGTGGTGAACTAGTGAACAATGGGTGGTACTGCACTGAAATTGAGTGTTGCATTGCACCCTAACCTTAGAACAATTCTCTACTGCAGACACATTTGCCGAGCCGCTGACAGGTTTCTATCCCTGACCTCCTGATCTGAAGTCGAACGTGCTAACCACTGCATCGTTATCTTGGCCTTTGACATTAGTTAATGAAAAGGGACAATCCCCCAGTACCCTCATTCTTGTAATCATGCGTGCACAATTATTTATACACAGGACTTCTTTTCCACAACAGAACTCAGATAAAACCATCCCTTTAAGAACACAACAAGGACTACAACCCCAAGCTAGAGCTGAAACAATTGCTCAGTTAAAAGCACACTGTCTCAGATCAAGGGATGACAAGGGTGTTCAAGGTGATCAAAAGGCCCCCTTTATGTACTTATATACAGGGTAAACAACCTTCCCAACCACACGCACTCTCCAGCAGATGAACCCCTCAACCTTAAGATATGTACCCGGTATTATTTTTCCATTGACACGGCATCCATTTCTTAAGGAAACGAAGGAAAAACAATATCCAAGGGACAGTGGAATGAAGAGTTTTATATACAGCCAGATGGTGTTGACCAGTATTGCACAACACACTGACACTGTGACACTCTGAACCAAATAACGGGATGAAGGGAACTGTATAGGCTACAGGACTGAGAACCCTGCTGATACATGAGAGACACACTAGGTGATGGTTTAAGCTTTATCTCACTGATACATAGGAGACACACTAGGTGATGGTTTAAGCTTTATCTCACTGATACATAGGAGACACACTAGGTGATGGTTTAAGCTTTATCTCACTGATACATAGGAGACACACTAGGTGATGGTTTAAGCTTTATCTCACTGATACATAGGAGACACACTAGGTGATGGTTTAAGCTTTATCTCACTGATACATAGGAGACACACTAGGTGATGGTTTAAGCTTTATCTCACTGATACATAGGAGACACACTAGGTGATGGTTTAAGCTTTATCTCACTGATACATAGGAGACACACTAGGTGATGGTTTAAGCTTTATCTCACTGATACATAGGAGACACACTAGGTGATGGTTTAAGCTTTATCTCACTGAAGCCGGCCCACTAAGTTCCCACAACAGATGTCCTACTAAACCAACATCCTGTGACATTAGCGCATTGATCTGGTCGCTGCTGGTGCCATACAACGCTTAGCAGACCAATCAATTCTCTTCTCCCTGCCATGGACACTGGGCTAATCTGGAACAAGTCGGTGTTGGTCCCTCCTGGTGCTCGCATGTCTGCATCGAGGAGTGTTGTCAATTTGTTGTGGAGGGGCATCTGGGAGCGTTGTCATATTGTTGTTGAAGGGGCATCTGAGTGTTGTCAGATCGTTGTTGAGGGGGCATCTGGGAGCGTTGTCATATTGTTGTTGAAGGGGCATCTGAGTGTTGTCAGATCGTTGTTGAGGGGGCATCTGGGAGTGTTGTCAGTTTGTTGTGGAGGGGCATCTGGGAGTGTTGTCATATTGTTGTGAAGGGGGGCATGTAGGAGAGTTGTCAATTCGTTGTTGAGGGGGCATCTGGGAGTGTTGTCAGATTGTTGTTGATGGGGCATCTGGAAGTGTTGTCAGATCGTTGTTGAGGGGGCATCTGGGAGTGTTGTAAATTCGTTGTGAAGGGGAAATATGGGATTGTTGTCAGATTGTTGTTGAGGGGGCATCTGGGAGTGTTGTCAATTTGTTGTTGAGGGGGCATCTGGAAGTGTTGTCATATTGTTGTGAAGGGGGTCTTCTGGGAACATTGTCATATTGTTGTCTAGGGGGCATATGGGGGACACTGTCATTTTGTTGAGCATGAAGGCCAGAGTCTGAGTCATATTGTCATATTGTTGTGAAGGGGGCATATGGGGTTGTTGTATTGCTGTGAAGGGGGCATCTGGGGTTGTCGTATTGTTGTGAAGGGGGCATCTGGGGTTGTTGTGTTGTTGTGAAGGGGGTCTTCTGGGAACATTGTCATATTGTTGTCTAGGGGGCATATGGGGGACATTGTCATTTTGTTGAGCATGAAGGCCAGAGTCTGAGTCATATTGTCATATTGTTGTGAAGGGGGCATATGGGGTTGTTGTATTGCTGTGAAGGGGGCATCTGGGGTTGTTGTGTTGTTGTGAAGGGGGCATCTGGGGTTGTCATATTGTTGTGAAGGGGGCAACTGGGGTTGTTGTATTGCTGTGAAGGGGCATCTGGAGTTGTTGTATTGCTGTGAAAGGGGCATCTAGGGTTGTTGTGTTGTTGTGTATGGGGCATCTGGGGTTGTTGTATTGTTGTGAAGGGGGCATCTGGGGTTGTTGTATTGTTGTGAAGGGGGCATCTGGGATTGTTGTATTGTTGAGAAGGGGGCATCTGGGGTTGTTGTATTGTTGTGAAGGGGGCATCTGGGGTTGTTGTATTGTTGGGAAGGGGGCATCTGGGGTTGTTGTATTGTTGTGAAGGGGGCATCTGGGGTTGTTGTATTGTTGGGAAGGGGGCATCTGGGGTTGTTGTATTGTTGGGAAGGGGACATCTTGGAACATTGTTGTGAAGTTGTTTTTTGATATTTTAGGAAAGCTTTTCATTAAATCTTATGGTTTTAGTTTTGTAAAATTTATTGTTTGGGTCACCTGCAGACAATGGGGCTTTATGAATGTCACCATATATGGGAAGTTTTTATGAGTGGAATAAATAATTGATGAATACATGTCTCAAGTGCTGCAAATGTCACTCTTTTGTGGGTGTCTGGAAAACCTCATACATACATCGTCTGATGTACCACAGTTTGTCAATAAACCAGTTGATGGCAGAGAGCTTTGGGTGTCTGCAAGTGACCAATATCTGTGGGTGTCAGACACCTCGTTCCAGTGTCAAACTCTTGCTGCTTTCATGAATGTCAGGTTCTTTAATGTATCTGGACATCAAGATGTCTTCCAAATGTTTGCATTCTTTAAATGTGTTTTCCGCTTCTAGATGATTTTGAATATGCATAATTGATCTTTTGTCAATTAAAAACATCAATGAATAATGATATAATAATGATATGTACTTTTTAATGGCTGCAAGTGAAAGTCACTCAAAAGCCTAAAGGCTAAATTCTTACACATAATATTATCAATGTCCCGTAATACTTTCAACTAGCAAATCAAGTGGAAACGGTCTTAAAGGGGTCTGCAACCCGAATTTTTAACTTCCAGTGTTTTATTAACAGAGCCCCGAAAGAGCCGAAAATGCTCGGTAGGGACGAACTCGTTTGTTTACAAACCGCTTACAGCTGACAGCCAGTACCAAGTTTGTGACCCCCCTTACCCGTCTTGACCCTCTCATTAACGATGGTCAATTAGGTTTTACAAGCTAGGTTGTTGATTCCCTTTAATTTGCAAGGTAAAACTGCTGTTAAGAACCTTAACCTAGATCAGTTATTTTTTCAAAGTCTTGAGAACTGGACCTAAATCCATTACCATCAGGGCCTAAATTTTGGTAACTATTGGTGTAGCATGACGAAAAGCACCAACACCATGACAGTTTATTTGCACATTTTTATTTTACCATTTACTATAAACTCCTCAATTTTGAAATCTATTGATGTAAACTGCTGAAAAGCACCAACACCTAGACAATTTATTTGTTGTTGTTTATAGAATCAACATAGGCCATCAATATTGGCCTAGAAGGTAAAATAAAATAAAAACTACACGTGGGAGTTTATTTGTTAATGTTGTTGAGTGTTGAATTTAAAGCCAATAACACCATTTACAATGACCTACATTCTGAAAACTCTTTAAATGCCAAGATAATTGACATCTCATTTTTATTGATGGCCTTTAATTAGGGAGATTCACGAGGCTTCAACAATCTAGGGTTATTAACGTTTTAACATCTGTAACACATTTTTTATTCACAAAGATTACCATAGTACAAAAGATATATCTCAAACTTTTGAAACCATAAAATGTCTGAAGTAAATATCCTGTTTTGCTATTGTTATGTTAAGTTGTTTAATATCATTTAAGTCAAATGTGATACATGTCAGGCCCGTAGCACCAATTTCAGTTGTGGGGGAGCCGAGATTTTGAAATTCTCTGCTCAGGGGGGATGAGGTCAATTTCCTCAGGGCAGAGACTTTTCCGAAAATAGTTTTCCTCGCTCAGTGGGGGGGGCTGAGATTTCGAACTTTTATGCTCAGGGGGGAGAGGGGTGGGGGTCGGCTTGAACCATTGTTGTAGGTCTCATGTAGGTTTTACATGTGTTTTACATGCTACGGATTGTGAGGTTGTATGGGGCTGAATTCCAAATTCGGGGGGTTGGAATTTTGATAAGTCTGTAAATTTCTTTTACAAAATTTTTCCCCCTAGAATTAGCTTTCTACGGGCCTGCATGTTGTAATAAGAACAAAATGTGTCAATCATCACTTTTGTCTCTCTATAAAGACCAGAAACATTTGTTAAAATCTTTTTTGACCTTTTTTTGAGAGAAAAGTGGTCCACTGTGTATAATTTCTCAATCTCACGCGTGTCAAGCTAATTACCAGTCTGCAAACTTCGTCAATAACATCATCTACATTGTACTTGAATAGATAGTCATTGCATACATTTTTGTTTCAAATGTCATGGTGAAACAAAATCTGTGGTAACAAACTCTACTTAGTTGTCATGGCAATGTATTGAATCATATATCTGAAACGGATGAAAATAGTCACTATTCATGAAAGCAAGAAAAGGCAACATTGAAGTGACTTTTAACATGATGTAATATCTATCAGCCAGCAAGATGTAAGCAAGAACTATAAGCAACATTGATTCAACTAAGTAGAACTTCAGCAAATTTGCGTTCACTAAGCGGAATGAAACAAGACAACATATTGCTTAAAATTTCTAGGACAGAAAGCAAAGCAAAATTGCTTTAAACTAAGCAGATGAAACAACCCAACTTGCCTTTACTAAGCAAAAAGGAAACAAGGCAATATCGCTCTCTAAGGACAGGAAAACAGAGCAAAACTGTTTGAAAGGAACAGTCCTATTGAGGTATTTTTTGTTGAAGCAAAATTCAAACTCCAGTTTATTCATTTACTGTTATTAAACATGATTATAGAAACCCAGTTGAAACATAAGACAATGGGCAAAATGTTTGTTTATGTTCATTTGACAACTTGATGAATACGAGCCAACAATTGGATAAAAAACAAAACAATGAGATTTAAGTGAAGTCATTAAAAAGGGCTAGGTAACAAAGCAACCTTGCTTTTTAATAACAGCAAAACAAAGAGAAAATGCTTTAACTAGGAATATCAAAAATAAATCAACATTGCAATTTTTTAAGAGCAAAACAAAGGCAAAATACTTTAACTTGGAAAATCATAAACAAAGCATCGTTGCTTTTCCTTAACAGCAAAACAAAGACAAAACGCTTTAACTAAGCAAATCTGTGACTTGATTAATCGCGGATTCCAGACGAAGCCTCATGAAGCATGTAAGTACTCTGAGTGAACGGGCTCGGAGCAGATACTGCATTAAGTCCTCGTCCATCAGACTCCAGTCCATGCAATGGTAAATCAGATTGCTCAGGCCGCTTGACAGATCACGATGGATGGCATGTGCTGGGCACTGAATCCAGATATCTCCGGTAACGTGTGATGAGTTTTGGGACAGACACAGTTTCAGGATATCCGGTTTGGTGGTCTGTGTTTGTCTTCTTCTACTGAGCTGATCAGAGTTCTAAACATTAACCTGATGCCTGCCGCAGGAGCATACCTTAAAAATGCTTATCAACTACAAAAATCTTGTTTTGAGATCTGTGTTTGTCTTCCTTTAAAGATATTCAACCAGATGCCTGCGGAAGCATGTATAAGACGAATACTCTCATATATTCTTATCAAAGGACAATTGTAACAATTTTAAATCCTGATTCTGACTGGTATATCAGAATGGTAATGAACACCCACAATTTGCTAAGGCCTCTCACCACAAAATGATAGATCATCATAAACCCTAGATTTGGTCCGACTCAACAATTAATTGTACCATTTCTCAAAATCTGTGAGTTATTTAAACATGACAGGTGTTGTTGTCATTTTCTAACTTGTGTTTTCCATTAGATGGTAATGCCATCGGTATAAAACTAAATTAGTGGGTGTTGAATATCAATGAATCCCAAAGTTTAAACAAACGCAACTATTTATCTTTTAAATCTTGTAGCATGTTCACATCAATTCCTGCATGCACAAGATGCGCCTGGCAGTGTGTTAAGAGGATGTTGAAAACCAACATAATCCTGTTTCCTATATCTCTTTAGTATACTATCACATACTCTTATCGAGGGATAATATCAATATTAACGTACGTCAGTTCCTGCACAAGACGTAGATTGGTTAAAATGTCAGAGCAACATTGACCGTCCTTATGAAGATCAAAAACTGAAGTTGAAAAAGATGCGAACCTGTTTCCTGCTACATCTGACATTGTTTCTAGCGGACAGTTGCATTGACCTTGACTGTCAATGTTCTCATAATCGCAAATTATGAATTACTTATAAATTCAAAATTTAATGAAGTTTTAACATTTAGTTTTCATTACTAATTATTTTCTAAGTCAGGTCATTTGATTTTTTTAATAAATGCAGGAAGAAATTCTGCAACATGGTAATGATGACACTACTTTGAAACTTTGAATTATCATTTTCAAAAGGGATTCTTAATTACAATACAATTTTTAACACATAAATATGAATTTTCAAATTTTTTAACAAGCACATCAAGAAAAACAATTACACAGAAAATCATACTTTCATCTGGCTTAACAAGTTATAACCATTCCAATTAGGATTGTTTTTAAAAGAATATAGAAGTTTAAAATCAATCAACCGATGTAGACAAAACATTATGAACCAAACTTGTCCAGACTGAGACGACACTCCTCGGTTTGTGATATATTCATCAAAATAAACAAGATAATGGAGGATGAAGCTCTATGTAACGAGACTTCAAAGAAGAATATACTATCCCAGTTTAATAACACAGCTCTTCATTCAGCCTCAGTACACTAAGGTTACTTGGTCCTTATAGACAATGACATAGAGGGTTAATCTATTAACCCTCACGATGCTGATATATATTTTTGCTCTACGAGCCCCCGTGGCTGAATTTTCTTGTACGGTGCCAACCACTGTTATATGCTGAATAGCACCTAGATCTATTAAGAGTGAATCATTAAATAATTGATTAAGCACATAATGAGCATTTATAGTTTAATGTAAATTCCTTTATCAACATAAGTTAACTAAAATTAGTTAATATCATTTATTATATCTATCATGTTCATCCTAAGATAATATGTTGTTTTAAAACCCTTCCTCCTATTTAAGAAAATATATTATGTCCATTCGATGATATCCTGTTAAATACCAAGTTGTTGATGTTACATTTGTTCACTATCTAAATGGCATTTGTCTCCAAGTTGCTGATGTTAATAAGTTATTGTTTTGATGTACATCATATTATCATGCATGTTTGAATTGTATATACATAAACAAAAATGAATAAAGTTATAAACAAATACAAACAATTAAGTTAACTCAGGACATCACATTAAAAAATATATGAAATATACATTTTGATAAAATTGTCTTAAAGTAAATTTTCATGATCTGACCACAGATTTTGAAATGGGTTTATTTATCTATTTTAATCATAGAAACAAAGAATAACAAGTCTTATATTAGTTAGTTGCAATAATGTCACACTGGTCTAGTCAACCCTGACACATAAGCCGGCTTCCATTTGCCCCCACAGGGAATAATTATTTCAAGCATTTTTTGCTAATAAAACATGATTAACTTATATTTTTTGATATAATATCCCTTTATCGAATAAATACAAATAATAAAGGGAATCATTATTGGAAATAATGTTTTCTTCTAATAAATATCTATCTTTCATAGTGTTATATAACATCTGTTTTATCATTAAAATATAATGACATTAATTTACATATATATGACTAAATGATATTGATGGAATTGTTTTCAAGCAAGCTTCAAGGGTTAGATGGAAGACTTTATGTACAGATAATTAAATAACCTAATTACTTTATGTGGATAAAAATTCTTCAAAAAATGTTTTACTCAAATACAAATACAAAGTTTAATACTTATAACATGATCAATTTCTATATTCATCACATTCACATATCAAATATTCAAAATAAAATAAGCACAAAAAGACATTTTTATGTTCCAAGCAGGCCCAATTTTATGCTCACCAATCAATTCAAGGTGTTCCAGACCTCAGGTTTCTAGGTTTATGGAAACACAAGCTGACGTTTCTTACCTTGATTTCCTTGACTAAAACCTCCGGTCTTCTCGCATTCTTCAAAAGTTTTTCATATTTGTACATGTGTTTCTGAAAAAAACAATGATAATGAAGTAACTGTTAGGTGTATGGTGCTGAAAGTTGGGTTTCTGTTTAAGAGATGATATCATAATATTTTGTCTTGTTCTCAATGTCAAAATTGTTCTTCATTTATTCTGATGAAATTTTTTTGATGATTACAAACATAATTAGAAATGCCAATTTGAAAACAAAAATGGCTGTGAATATCTCAAAGAATGATGAATTAAGTCTTTGCATTTTGGAAAGGATTCTAAATGATCAAACATGTCTGCTTACATAAATCTGCATGTGTCAAAATGTATCCCTAAAAAAATATAAACATCGTGAAATGAACCCATTCATCAAAGCTACGATCATGGAATGCATTACTAAGACAAATTGCTGTCGTAACTGATAAATTTTATTACAAATCATTTGTAAACATGCTCCGCTTCTATCAATCAAGTAGGTTTTTTAAATTTGTTAATGAATTAGCATAATACAGCACATTTGTTTTCTCGCAATGCTAACATTTCAAGATGGCAGATGAAAACCGATCGATTGGTGCCATTAAGATAGGTATTAGACTAACATTTAGTCTCAGAAGTATTTTTTATCAATATTGACAATATTTTTAAACAAATAATGTATTATAACAAAATGGAGCCCAGAAGATGCTGTACCTTCAGCCTAAAGCTGAGCAATCTAGACTTGCTATACATGTACTTTTCTAGACTTGGTTGGTTGATTTCTAGACTTGGAGCGCGGTGGTGTAGTGTGGAGCGCGGTGGTGTAGTGGCCTATCACGCCAAAGACCTGTGTTCGAATCCAAGTGGAGACACCAAAGATTTGTGACCTGGGCTTTACACAGTGTTGTGTCCTTGGGCAAGGCACTTCATCCACATTGCACTCAGTCTACCCAGCTGTACAATTGGGTACCTGAATATGGGAAGTACGAACATATGTGGTCGCGCGAAGCGCTTAGTAGCGGCTTTGAAAGTACTTCCTTCAGGGAAATAATGTACAGCCAATGAACAGTGCTTGCACTGGATATTAGGCTTAAAAATGTTCACTATTATTATTTATTTAATTAAATATTTTTGCTTTAGGGTCTGGATGACAGACTAGATAGGTATCATAGCTTATCAGACTATACTAGTGAAGAAGAGTACTAAGTACAAATTGATGAAGATATATCTAATCGTACTTCCTGATTTACTTATGACAAGTATGTTAATTACCTCAAAATGATTAATTATTTGTCTTAGTGATCAATCTGAAAAATCTTATGCATCAAGAATTTGACCTTCACGTTTTGACATATTCTTTTTTTACTAGAATCACAATTTTCACATGTCTAGGATTAATCTAACCTAAAGTTATTTATTTCTGTTTCTGTTGATATTTCTTGTATGTTCAGTAATAAAAAATAAATAAGAAAAAAATATTGTCATCCAATCACTATCGTCTCTATGTCAAGACCAGTGGGGGTGGAGGCCTTTCTTCTACTTATTAAACCTTTTGAAAAAGAAATTTCTTGATATTTTCGAAACAACAATCTATTGATTTGATGAAATGACAAGAGGTGGTCAGAAGCAACCTTAAGTGTAAGAAACTACACTGCATACCAGCCCTTAAGATAAGATAATTTCTTTATTGTCCCAAGGGAATTTGTTTTACATCATATATACAGTTCTCCAGTTACAAACAAAGCAAACTAAATGTACATGATAATATTATGTACATTTAGTTTGCTTTGTTGTTTCTTATTATAAATGTTCAATGAAAATGCAGAAAATATTTTTCAAAATAAAAATGAATTGGAATTTGACAGTTACAAGGACGAATCTTCTACGAAATTAGAAACTGTCAATAGGGATGAGTAACACTAGAAGAAACTATTGATTGAAACGATGCAAGACAAGCAATATCTTCCACAAAGTTATCAAACTTTTATTGATGTTCTTCGCCAGCTGTCTGAAATTTCAGCTTTAACATTTCCTATAATAAGCAATATAAGCTCTAACCGAAAGACTATGTGGAGGCAAGAAGTCTGTTCAACTTGAAGATTTCATCACTCAGATTATTTGGTAAATGATTGCAACAAAGGCTAAAATTGATCATAGCGATGTAATATTTCATTCCAGATACAAACACCTCAGAAATTCAAATCAGGATGATAATTGCTCAAATATATAATTGATAATTTAGGGTAAAGGTTCACCAAGCCCTTTTAAGGGGCCATAGGGTAAAATATTAACGTAACATTCTACCTATTAAACTTCCTTTAAATCACAAGCAAGCATTACCAAAAGATCTCAAATTTTATATACTGGGGTAGGCGAGTTTATGCAGACATGATGTTTGTTCAATTATCTGATGTTATCCAACAATCATCAAGAAGATTCAAACCCTATCAAAATTGGTTCATAGGATAAATTTCTGTATGATATGATCATAAAATTTGCTTGTCAACAGTGTAAGTATCAAATGGACTTGACTGACCTCCCATAAATTCAAACAAAAGATAACCTCTAAATATTTTATTGTTCTTTCTAGCCTAAGCTAGTTGACTGGATAGGTGAGGTG
Source organism: Steromphala cineraria (assembly GCA_916613615.1). NCBI lineage: Eukaryota > Metazoa > Mollusca > Gastropoda > Trochida > Trochidae > Steromphala > Steromphala cineraria. The sequence continues at coordinate 15,034,336 of OU744730.1, forward strand.
ATGTTGGGTTTGCCCCTTTTAAGAATATTTCATTTATATCATGGCTGCTAGTATTATTCCAGGGAGAAAAAACGCAACACTATTGTGGCTATGCATTGCAGTGAAACCTGCGAGCATCAACTAGAACTAGCAAACCATGAGTGGTTCTGTGCTGGTATTCAGTGAAGAAATGCACCCGAACCTTACTGCATGTAGAGGAGGATTCAAACCCCAGACCTCTTGAACTGAGGCCAAACACGCTAACCACTGTGCTATCCTGCCCTCTTGACTGGAGAGGAAAGGTAATCTGAATGACCCTTTTGTAACATTACTCATGTCAGGAAACAAAGTGATAGGTTTATTTTAACGAGATTGACCATTGACCTGGTATAAGATTTCTCTAGAGAAGAAGGCAATAAAAGAAATCTAGGTATCTGTACTTAAACGTTGAATCTATTCCCTATTCAATAGAGAACTCCATGGGAATTTGTTTTTTTCAAATGAGCTTGTTAAATGTTTATCAATGAAGTAATGAAGATTTTGATTTAAAGATGGCTTAAAACAATGGCTCGTTGAAGGGCTTTCTTATAAGGAGTTTAATATCTGTGAGAGGGTCAGGGTCACCAGAGGTCAACAATGCCCAACATCAATACATATAACAATCCAAGGCCAAAGCTCTTACAAGGTCAGTACACTCAGTAGGAGTCGAGAGAAAGTGGACCATTCGTCAAACTAGCAAGCTTGACCCTAGACTAAATTTTAGTCTCTAACATGAAAACATATTAAATGCAGCTATTTACTATTAAAATTGGAAGGAGCCCAATGAAGCTGTTCATTTTCAGAAACTGAAGTGATCTAGACTTGCTACAATAATATAGACTTGCGTGGGTCTTTAAAGATATTATGTTTCAGGGGCTTACAGACGGACGGACGCCTGACACCATGCCATGCCATAAGCCCATCTGGCCTTTCAGGCCTGATGAGATAAAAAGTTGACTTTTAGATGAGGGGATTATCAAGGGGGAACCCTCTTTCAACAGGCAACCCCTTTCCAAAATTCCTGCCACTGAGCAACATCCCTCTCTGGTCAATCCCACTCTGGTCAACACCTCGTCAGTAGGAATGATAAGTTGAGAAAAGTAAACACTCACCTTCCACTGTATGGAGTAGAGCCATTGATCCCTCACATAGCCATTGTGAGCCTGCAACAGAGGACATGCACCCATTAACCATAGTGGAATACAAATATTGAGATAGGAAGATGGATATAGAAGAACTCTATGCACTTCCAGACTTCGTGCAGACCAGGGGCTGTTCACAAAGTTTGGGTGCTTGAAATCTACCCCCACCACTAAACCAATAATTAAAATTTTTTGGGATAAAATCAGGGATGCAGATTCAAAATTTTGCCAATCAGACATAATTATCAACTTTGACCCAAAATGGGGAACCAGAAGTATTATTTATTCATGTACGGCAAATAGACCGATTTCTGCATCCCTCGATAACAATCATGAAAATAATGCCATTGGCTCTTGTTTCATATCTCTACAACTTTAAAAGAAGTGATGATATTTCCAGGAATTATCGTGATATTAATATAGCAGATAGATAATGACATTTCAGTTTATTGGTATAGATGTTGAAATGTTGAATGACATAGTTTATCAAGTAAACAAGCTGAAACAAGAAGGGATTTACCCTCTTGTGTGTTCCAACACTGTTTAAAACACATTAGTTGGATGGCAGACAAGACAATTTTCTTATAAATATGATAATTTGTTTCTCATATCTTTCTGCAATCCTTCAAACAAATGACGGTAATGCATTTCTTGGGACTACCTTTCTGCAAAAGAATAGTTTTTATGTAAGACAAACAGTTATATTCCTGTCTAAATATCTTCAAAACATAGTCACGGGTAGAGAGAAGATTATTATAAGACAAACTTATGTATTCTTCTCTAGCTGAAGACACAGTATTCAAAATATCTTTTTAAAGAAAAGAAACAAAACATTCTCTCCAAAATGAAAATACTAAGAATACTTCTCCCAAACAGTTACCGTCTTCCTTGTTGTCATCAATGTTTGAGTTAATTTTATTTCAAGTGTCGATCTGCGTTGAAGGAAACTTTCCATCTCAGATATAAGAGGAAGAAATTGCCCTTGTCAAGACAAAGATTTAAGCCCATATCTATACTGAGCAATTTGATTCAAATGAAAATCAATCTTTGCGCCTAACACATTTCATTCCCCGAAATGAAAACGAAAAGACCACTTACTCAGAATGAGTTTTCGACCTGGACTATTCATTCCAGTCAGTTTCAGTGTTAATTTTATATAACATTGATCTCACCATGGACCCAAAGTCAACATTTCATGGAATATCCAGACCACTTGTCAAGCCAAACATTTCTCCCTATTACATTCAAGTGTGAATCATTTCATTGTCAGAAATAGATACTCTGATTTCAAATACTGGAAGTGAATTTCACTGGTCTTGGATAAGGTTTTGACATTCAGAAGATAGATGGATCATGGATATTCAGGATATTGAAACTTTGAAAAACATTCAAACGACTGATGAATTAAAAATTTGCATATACCCAGGACTACATTGTAGTGGGGTTAGATATGTGTATAATAATCTAAATAAGAGGTTTAGTACTGAACATCAATAACAAAAAGCAACATTATAACAGGTTTTGACCACAAATAGTTGTTTTCAAAAACAATATAACTGCTTAAAGGGAATCAACAACCTAGCTCGTGAAACCGAGAGCGTCCAGATGGGAAGCGGGGTCACATGACACAAACTTGGTACTGACTGTCTGCTGTAAGCGGTTGCAATTGGTAACCAAACGATTTTGTCGCCGAGCATTTTCGACTCTTTCGGGGCCCTGCTAATAAAACACTGGAAGTTGCGGACCCCCTTTAACACATTACCACATTATACATATAACCGACTCATAAACTTCCATGAGATATACCCACACTTACATTTTAACCCTCTCACTGCCACAAGCATAAGGTCTCATTTTTTCACCTATCCCAGCATCTCAAAGGTTAAACCTCAGATAGCCCATTACAAACACAGATAAATGGTGTATAACAACCATATCGAACTCCTCCTGACTGTGACAAATATGTCTATTGATTCTTCTCCAGTGTTCATTAGTGTCTATTAGAAATCGAGGAACATGGACAAACAAACATGGTACCCACAGTATTACCGACAACAAGAACAATAGGTGTTGTTCAGCGTTCTTTCTCTGGCTGTGTTGGCAGAAGAAAGAACTGCATTGATCTGCTTGAGTAATATTTCTGATTAGGATTAGTTGCGTGATTACAGAATAAGATGTCTTCGTAATTCAAATCTTTGAAATAGAAGGATGTGATTTCAATTTTGAACTAAAGATTTAACTCACCATCTTTATTAGATGCATTGATATTTTGGCTCTCCAATTTTCATATTTCTGATTAGGATATTACTTGTGAGGATTATGGACTAAAGAACTCAACATGTATTATATCTTACTAATCATTCTCTTTGAATTTCAAAGATGAGTTTTCAATCATATATACTTGCATACTTTGCGAGTTATAGAATAAGAATTGTAAAAGTTTAACTCTTTTCATTCAAGGATATCTCGTTTGAAGGGTAACCATCTTTGATTCTACTTAGTCAATTTCGGTATTGTTACATTTACACACGATTGACATGAATTAAGATATGCATGGATTAAGAACAAAGGAATTTACTTCAACATGTCCAACAAATATATTTTTAATTACTTCATATTCATTTTCTCATTAATTGAACCGTTGAATTTTCGATTGTAAATATATTGACAATCGATAAGACATATTTGAAGTGTTGAAACTTGTATAAACTCTTTCAGTAACATGATACTCATAGTACCTTTGTGCAGTTGGATGGAGATAATTAAATATTGGCACAATGTTTGAATATAATCAATATACTAATCTAGAAAGCATTGAATTTTAATTAGATTTTATTTCACAAAGAGAAACCAATTTAAGATGAATGCAGTTCAACTGGTGACAAATTAGAAAATTTTGTTTGAAAATGTTAAATATGTCATTTTAAAAGGGGCAGAAGCACATTTTTAGGGGAATATAAGGTGATGTCAGGAAAATGAAAATTATTGGTTCCAATTGAAAGACAATGTATTGAAACTAAATGGAGCAGTAATAATTCAAATATATAATGTAAAGTTTAGTAATGCGATTCCTTTTTCTTACACAAAATGAATTAAAGGTGTTCACACAAAATGGCCGCCAATGGATTTAATGTGAATCTTCATACTTTGTTCTCTGACTGTGGATGATTGGCATGTGTAATGAGATTTTTGACACTTTCAAAATAATTCATTAAGAATTAACATACAATTATCAGTGAAAATTTTAAAATATAAAATTATCAAAAAACGTGCTACTGCCCCTTTAAACGACTGTGCTCTGAAAATATAATAATACTCTTTTCAACATTTTGCAAGGTGGTAGGAGAGAAGACTGCCACGCCCTTTCTTGAAGGGGCAACATGTAACTCCGACAACAGTAAGAGATACTGTCAAGTTTGGGTGCGGCTGACATTGCAATCAGCAAATCTATACTGTGATAAAGTTGAATTCAACAAGGATGTACCATAATAATAAAGTTTGCAAATCAAGAATTGAGTCATGTGCCAGCCTTTCAATGAGCTCACGAGAATAATAACTTTTGTAGTTAATTGATGTTTTGAGGGATAGATTAAGCGTAAATGTAAATGTATAAAAACTTACATTGTATTGGAAATATGCATGTGCTTGAAATGGTCTGAAATTGTGCATTGAAGAATAACTTCTCAATGCAGGTTCAATGATGTGTATCTACGGTGTTTATATTTTGACTACCCATAGAATTGAAAGCCGCATTTGCAATTGTGTAACTGGGTGTGTGAGGGAAATGAAGAATCTTAAAGTGATACAGAGTATCTTTCTAAAAAATTTATTTGGTTTTGATAAGCTACAAAATATCTAATAGTTCATATCACTGATGATCAACTCTAAACATGTAACTTACATCAACAACAAAATTATTGTCTGGTTTATCAGCAGTAAAACCTGCACCTGTGACCTGTGTTAAAGAGACACAGAGTATGCTGATAGGATCACATAGGTCAAAGTTTGGAATCGATGTTATTACATCGGGAACCACTAACTGTTACTGAAATAACAAGTTAAAGGTCAATCAGTGAAATTAGAGCGAAAATACGGCCATTCAAAGTCGGGATTTTGATAAAAATAAAAGTACCGAGGGTACAGAAGCTCACCTTAAAATGAATGATGTGGTAAAATGGTTTAATTATACATGTAACCATCTTTTATATAATTTATTATGGCTGCCATCATGATTTTTTTATCTTTTAAAATACTAGTCTTCTTTTGGAAACCACTAGAGCTTGAACAAACATTAATACACGGATGATATAATCATGATAAGTTAACAAGCAGTAGGTTTTTGTATAACTTTTTTGTATATCGGTGGCTGAATTGGTGACCATCTTGTACTTTTTAATCTTCAAAATGCTACTTTTATGTGGGCATCCGTATTAATTTCATTATGATATCTTGATTGGTATAGGTGTATCCATTTAAATGTCATTCAATACTTACAGGATGGTGGCCACTTACATTTGTTTTGTAGTGAATCATTAATATGATTTCAAGATTATTTCACTGATGGTTATGCTGCATGGGATATTGAGAATCCCAAAAGTACAGATTTTTCAAGGAAAATGAATGACTGATTGAGAGGAAAGTCATAAACACAGCAATGCATAAGACACGTTTATTTTGTTCACATAATATTTACATGTCAAGTGACCATGAGATGTCTTTCATTAAAGTATCAATTTATTTAACACTCATACAGTACTATAATGGTAAACATTTTTGCATTGTCAAATCAACAGAGAGATATGACAAATCAAATTTCCTTACTTTTCTTACTAAACCCTTTTCGATTTTCATCTGCATATTTATTCCACATCAACTTATCATGTAGATTGCTAAACACAACGCTTATTGTAGACAAGTTTTGTGTAAGTTGTTATTCTTAGAAAGAACATATCACTGTCATGAGAATACAAGTCCATAACTTTTATTGCATACACATGGGCCATGGCCATATATAGCATAATGCTCTACCATATCAATTGGGTCAGGTTGATTATGCAACAGACTAGCAGCTGACACTGTGATGCTAGCAGCCTGCCTTGGGATGTGTATTAGACAGCATAGTGGAATATCTGAACTCTGGTTGACCCCTTATGTGTGGTATTTAAAGGAATATAAGGGAGATACCATTGTTTAAAATTTAACCTGTTTAATGTGATTTGGTTTTTGCAGCTAGTTGCTATAAGGATTTTAAACAAATTAATCAATTATGTTTGTCTTTCACCTTAATATTTTTTAGAAACAAAAATATAGAACAACTTGCACAACAATCTTAAATATTCCATATTTAAGATAATATTATGATTAGTAAGTTCAAATTAGAGAATTTATATGGTGCCAGTGATCACTTGATGAAAGCTTAAAATTGAATAATAATGATGTGTCATCTGCAGCTGAAAAGTCAATATGGCTACTATTGCGGCCATCTTGGATTCTCAAAACTGAAACATCTACCTTTCTGTGCGGAATCACTATAGGTATAACATACTACAATATAAACATGATATCTAGATTGGTTTAGGAGAAGTAGTCTATTTCATGAAATCTAATTGAAAATTCAATATGACTGCCATGGCGGCCATATTGGATTCTCAAAACTCAAACGTCTATCTTTCTGTGCGGAATCACCATAGGTATAACATACTACAATTTCAGAATGATATCTGTATTCGTTTAGAAGGAGTAGTCTTATTCATGAAATCTAATTGAAAATTCAATATGGCTGTCATGGTGGCCATCTTGGATTCTCAAAACTGAAAAGTCTACCTTCCTTTCTGTGAGGAATCACCATGGGTATAACATAATACAATTTCAGAATGATAGCTGTATTCGTTTAGAAGGAGTAGTCTTTTTCATGAAATCTAATTGAAAATTCAATATGGCTGTCATGGCGGCCATCTTGGATTCTCAAAACTGAAACGTCTACCTTTCTGTGAGGAATCACCATGGGTATAACATACTACAATTTCAGAATGATATCTGTTTTCGTTTAGAAGGAGTAGTCTTTTTCATGAAATCTAATTGAAAATTCAATATGGCTGAAATGGCGGCCATCTTGGATTCTCAAAACTGAAACGTCTACCTTTCTGTGAGGAATCACCATGGGTATAACATACTACAATTTCAGAATGATATCTGAATTCGTTTAGGAGGAGTAGTCTTTTTCGTGAAAGTTTACGGATGGACGGACGGACAGACGGACGGACGGACGGACGGACAGACAGACGGACGACGGACGACGGACGAAGCGCCATGACATAAGCTCACATTTACTTTGTAAAGGTGAGCTAAAAACGGACAATGTGGCTCGAGTGGCGCGCGCAAATTCGCCAAACGTAATTTTGAAACCTTGTCATAAGCCAACAGGAAGATATATTCGATTCGATAGTGTTTATTAGGTATTGTAACTAATAGGTAGATTAATTGGATGCATAATTTTGAATTTTAAACCTATTTGAGATGTTTTCTTGATTTTTCCATAAAATCAAGCCTTTTAGAGATATTATGCATAAATGGATATATTTGCAAGTCCAGTGATGAGATATGAACTTCAATCAGCATATTAGATATTTTGTAGCTTATTAAAACCAAATAAAATTTTAAGAAAGATACTCTGTGTCACTTTAAGGCTCAATAATTTCTTGCAGTTGATACTACATGTATTTACATAACAAAACTTTAGAAGCAAGTCTACAACTGTATTGACTCAGAAATAGTCAATTCTCTGAGACTCTTTTATCTAATACGGTATGTTTTTAATAAATGAAATTTTTTAAAGACAGAATATTGATCGAGTGAAATAGTCATTGTCATTGTTGTGAAATGATATAAAAATTGCTATATGCCTCCTATTTTACAGATATGTTTAGATAAAAAATAGAGTCATTGGCTCTGTTGCTCATCAGGCATCATATCAAGTTTGCTTTATACAGGCAAGATGAGCTAAAAATGAAACTGATGTTACCTATTACAAGAAAACCTATAAAAAAATTACAAAACAAATGTATTATTATTCAACACTTTCTAGATCGCCAGTATCAGACAGTGAAAGAAGTCCACACTAAAATATCCAAGGAGAAATAAATTTGTCATAGACTGTCATCTAATGGAGAAAAATAGGTTTTTAAGATTGTGACCCCTGTGACCCTATTTGGGGTCATGGGGTCACAAAACCTACAGTTTAGAATCCCAATTGACCATTAGGAGTCTACATGCAGTCTTTCAGCTCAATAGACCTTTAGGAGCTAAAGGTGATGATGAAAATAAGTTTTTAAGGTTGTGACCCCTGTGACCCTATTTGGGGTCATGGGGTCACGAAATCTACAATTTAGAATCCCATTTGGCCAAGGAGTCTGCACATATAATTTCAGCTCTCTAGACCTTTTGGAACTTGAGAAGAAGATGAAAATAGTTTTTTAAGGTTGTGACCCCTGTGACCCTATTTGGGGTCACAGGGTCAACAAAGTTACAAATTAGAATCCCCATTGTCCAATGAGTCTGCACATATCAATATTAACTCTCTAGACCTTTTGGAACTGGAGAAGAAGATGAGAATTGGTTTTTAAGGTTGTGACCCCTGTGACCCTATTTGGGGTCATGGGGTCACGAAATCTACAATTAAGAATCCCAATTGGCCAAGGAGTCTGCACATATCATTTTCAACTCTATAGTCATTTTAGTACTGGAGAAGAAGATGAAAATAGGTTTTTAAGGTTGTGACCCCTGTGACCCTATTTGGGGTCACAGGTTCACCAAAGTTACAAATTAGAATCCCCATTGTCCAAGGAGTCTGCACATATCACTTTCAACTCTCTAGTCCTTTTAGAACTGGAGAAGAAGATGAAAATAGGTTTTTAAGGTTGTGACCCCTGTGACCCTATTTGGGGTCACAGGTTCACCAAAGTTACAAATTAGAATCCCCATTGTCCAAGGAGTCTGCACATATCACTTTCAACTCTCTAGTCCTTTTAGAACTGGAGAAGAAGATTAAAATAGGTTTTTAAGGTTGTGACCCCTGTGACCCTATTTGGGGTCATGGGGTCACGAAATCTACAAATAGAATCCCCATTGGCCAAGGAGTCTGCACATATCGTTTTTAACTCTCTAGTCCTTTTAGAACTGGAGAAGATGAAAAAGGTTTTTAAGGTTGTGACCCCTGTGACCCTATTTGGGGTCACAGGGTCACCAAAGTTACAAATTACAATCTCCATTGTCCAAGGAGTCTGCACATATAATTTTTAACTCTCTACTCCTTTTGGAACTGGAGAAGAAGATGAAAATAGGTATTTAAGGTTGTGACCCCTGTGACCCTATTTTGGGTCACAGGGTCACCAAAGTTACAAATTAGAATCCCCATTGGCCAAGGAGTCTGCACATATCATTTTTAACTCTCTAGTCCTTCTGGAACTGGAGAAGAAGATGAAAATAGGTTTTTAAAGTTGTGACCCCTGTGACCCTATTTGGGGTCACAGGGTCACCAAAGTTACAAATTAGAATCTCCATATGCTAAGGTACTTGTACACAAAATTTCAGCTCTCTAATGTGTATGGTTCATGAGAAGAAGTCGAAAGTGTCAAAAGTTTACGGACGGACGACGGACGACGGACGGACGGACGCCGGACGACGGGCCATGCCATAAGCCCATCTGGACTTTCAGTCCTGATGAGCTAAAAAGTTGTTTGTTTTATGCCTTTTTAGAGTGATGATAATGTATCAGGATGCCAAAATATATAGCCAATTTGAACAAGGATCGAGGAATAATTGGTCATAATGATATTCATCAATTTGAGGGTTAATCTTCAACACTGATGATTTGTTTATCAAATAGAGGCTATTAAAGTTCCACACCATATGCGAGTTAGCGTCTAATATGATGTTGATCAATGAACAAATCACGCAATAAATCAAGAAAAATAACCAATGATAAAAACTCTATGGAGCTACTTCTCTTGCACAACTGGGACCTAAAAATCAATACGGATCAAGCTAAAAATAAACAGGAAGTGTTACAGTTCACAAATCCTTGCAGGTAGTTGTCAACAACATCTGCGACACGGCACGATCGGAGAAGACGTATCATGCATTAAATCGACAAAAATATTAGGAAACCAAAAACATAATCCTTCCTGAGCGATCAATTCAGTTTAGTGTCAGCTGCAGGTGTTTTACTCTTACAGGCGGAGGAATTGATCGGTTACAGGTCACACTTCAAGCTGAGTGTCAACAAGACACTCTGAGATAGCACTGGTGCAGTTAGCTCTACAGCCATATGACAGCTAGGTGAATAACACTGGTGAATAACACTGCAGAGCAGGTGCTTGTCTTGTGATATAGGTCATATCATCATGGTTGATTTGCTAGCATTTTCACAAGCCCTTCATTTGCAGTGTATAAAATAAGACCCCGTATCATACTTTTGGTCTGGCTCAGTAACTTCTTGACATTTTTCTTCAATCTTACCATGAAAATATACACTATACCATTTTTGGGCTGGCTACTTTGGAAATTCGATGAACTTGGAAATTCAATGAAATAAGCAAACAACAAGCTATTTCATTTAAATTATTTCTGTCTTTACTCTAAAACTTTAACAGCATCTTGATATCCTGGAAAGTGACTTGATAACTGTTTTTGAAAGTCACTTTTGATGGGCCGCTTACACCTATCTGACCACAAACCAGTGAATGCATGACTGGTCACGCCCCCATTTTGTGACGTCATAAACAGAATCAGCCTCGTTATCTATACATCTATTGTTACAATACCACAGGAAAAAAACTAAATAATTAACTATTTTCAGAAAATGTTTTCCACTCAGATAAATCATTTGACGACGTAACACTACTAAACATTTGGTGTAAAACAGATATCCACATCAATGGTAATTAAACAATTATTTAGGTGATATTTCAGTTGAAATAATGATGCGTTACTCTGTATAGTGGGTTTTTCACAGCTGATAATTACACTGTCTAAATGAAAGGCTAATTAAAGGTGGGTTTTTTTGGACAAATTAACAAAAATGAAGTCCAGCTTTTATTTTTTTGAAAAATCTTTGATGTTTAAGTATATGGTTGTCAAACTGTTTTTCTAAGAACGTAAAGAAGGATGAAGAATCTTAAGTACACAAGACAAAAGAGAACTATATGTATATATGTTTTTACCAAGAGGTCTGAAACAATTATCAAAATATTTATTGAATATAAGGAATAAATTTATTCTATTAATATCTAGTGTATGTGCATGTATTAATTCAGAATCCAAAACGATTTTTAATATTATTTTTACAGGCAATGCTCAATAGAATCCACAATTGGAAAAACAGCAATAAAATCAAATGAAAATTAAAAAAACATGTGAATGCTATGTGCATATCCCTAGACGTTTAGCTATAAGAAGGCACCAACATATCTAAATTTAATATTTTATAATAAATAAAATATTCATTGAAAATTATTTACCTCCATGCATAAACATTTTGTGTCATGGAGGGGACTTGAGGAAAAAATACATAATCAAAACTTTCAGCGTAGGAATTTCGAATTTATTTTTTGCAAAAATGTTGATATTAATATATAATTCTAATATTGTAATAATTCTATAATAATATTAAGTATGATATTCATTTAATAAACAAATCTGAATAATGTTTGTTTTATATTTCCCAGCTTACAGCAGAGAAGCATCTTATTAACATAGAGAAACATTTAAGAACTATTTTTAATTTCAAAACTCTGAACTACAGTATTATTGACTGAAATCGTTGATATTTAATATCAATTATTGATAAAAACCCTTATAAAATGCAGATATAATCAATCTAAATTTTATTTTGATAATATATTAGATAAAGACTTCGCATATATCGTAACATGATCGGTAAGTAATATGATATTTATAGATATTTAGTGTATTTGTAAAATTATTGAAGGATATTCTGGACGATTTCACGTCCACCTGTTACGACATTGTAATGCAATTCAAAACATATTGTTTTGATAGCTTTTCTTTATTTATACGTATAATGTAAAAAAAACCCTAAACATTTCTTATAATTTGGTATTTCCTGTCGGTGTTCTGTGGAAGTAGTCCTTCTAACCCGGACTTTGGTATCGTGCTGTATTTTGCAAAATCAAACTCCAAAAAGACAGAAACAAAAGACGCAATTTCACTGATAAACAAACCCACATACATTAGAAATTGTTTATGTAAAAAAAACCCGATGTTTTCCTAAATGTATTTGAACTGAAAATCGCATTGTTTCGCTGTACGATTCCATTGAAGGGATTCATTTCCGGGTTGGTTAATAGATAGTTATCAAATTTTATGGTCAATGTTGGGGTTATTCCTTTCAACTATTGCTTCAGAGAGTTATTTACAGACATTTTGCAAGTTTTTACATGGATTTGTCGAGTGGTATGGCCGCTACAACCATCGGTGTTTATTTGTCTGTCAGTGCTAATAATACGACAGACGCCATTTTGCGGGACGTGTTTTCCACAGTTGACGTCACACATTCCATCGGCAACAATCGAGATTTTTCCGGTCTTTTCCGTAAAACAAAATGGCCGACACGTCAAAAAGCGACGTAAACAGTACAGTTTTTCGGCTTCTTTTACGATTTTCATGAAATATACTTGATTGTGATGGCAAAGAGCTGTATTGAATTGATCGCTTATAACTTATCAATGCGATTTTTACGTCTTCGAAATGTACATGCTAAGCATTGTGAAGATATATGAACGAAGTTGGAGCAAAATCACCCGGGAGTTGCGCTTTAAGTACACAAGACAAAAGAGAACTATTGTTTACAAGCAGAATCCTGTTCTCTCATGGACCGTTACCTCCAATTATCCTACATGGAGGAAAGAGGTTTCTGCACGTGACTCAATTGTACTGAAATAGCGATGCATATAGTTGACGACAAGATAAAGTTTTCGGAATATTTTGTTTAACATTTTCAGCTTAAGTATGTCAGAAGCACATGTTTCAAAATCTAAATGCTTAAAAATCTGGAAGTTCAAAAATAAAGTTGTTACACTGATAATCAAGAATGTTAAGTCTCTTAATCATCTAATTGATGATGCAGAAACCAAAACTCTGACTTGTTATCTACAGGAATGTTAAGTGCATGTGATGAGAGGAAGTTCCATGGAACAAGATTTCTGTTTTGTTCAGGAATTCACCTGAAATTATCAGACATAAAGATAATGATGTCCCTCTCGGATGTTAAACAATTAATTCTTCACAATGATTCAAAAGCATAAATATCAATTTAAAACATCTGTATAAAGATTGTCTAACAGGTCAAACTATTGTAAGAAAAGACTAAAATTAAGTGATTACGTTTTATAACAATTTGGAAACTGCATGAAACAGAAACCTGAACCAGAATTGTGGCAAGTACTCACATTATGTGAATACATCACCTTGTGTTTTATTTGAAAATTATATGTCTAGCATGTGTAGAAAGTAATGCTAATTAAACGATTTTCTTAAAATATTGTTTTATTTGCTCTTGTCGTTGTATGAGGAACAACAGCATTCCAACTATAAAAGATTACAATTCAATTCTTAGCCTTTGGTGATGAACCAGACAAGAAAATTTAGAAGGAATTGTTAGCTTTTAATAATCAAAATATTTGCTCTCATAAAGTCTTTATTATCTGCCCTCAGGCCTTTATTAATGTCATCATTTCTCTCCATTATCTGATGTTTTTCCTTCGTGTAATAGGATTAGTTCATAAACTAAAGAACGATGAATATCAAAGATTTTCAAGAATTAACAAGTCTAATGCACCGTGGTGTGAGATAACTGCAGAAGGCTTGTAAGCAAAGATGTTTAAGAATACATTTTATCATTTATTTGTAGCATGGTTATCTTACCAGATAATATCCTTACTTTGCTTAAAGTTATTATAGCAAAAACCATTCTTAGTGGCTGCATTCAATATAAGAAACAAGGATATAATACAGTGTAATACTTTTATGAACATTGGGTGCTATGTAAAGTTTATATGACCAATGAAAAAAGAGCAATTTCACAATTGAAATCAAAAGCAACCAAAGACAACAATTAACCTGATGCCTTCACTGGGTTCATACACATTAAAGCAAATCTAATTCCATGACTTTTCCAATGTATCACTACGCCAGTTTTTCAAACCATTCCAGGACTGAAATCATAATTTTAATATTCCATGACTTATGAACCCTGACTCTCACATTTCAGAAATGAAGTCCAGTGTTAAAATCACCTCACAATTGAAAACTGAACACTAACAAAATAAATAATCTAATATTCTCATTTATCAGTCATCTATCAAAACAATGCATCAATGACACAATTCAACTCAAAATATCATTTCTTAAAACAATATTAAAAACATAAAACCATTTCTCCTAACTGATATCAGACATCAATACTGAAGACATACATACACAAAAGCCTGATTTTACACACCAATCTCAACGGGGCAAGGCACAAAGACTACGGAAGGTGTTATTCAACAAACAGTCCCTCTGCTTGATAGCAGCTGCCTGGCTTTTCCCAGAGATGCTGACAATTTGTTAAACAGACACAAATTCAATAAAATCAGCCAATTTGATACAAATGTCAAATAAAGCAATTATTGATCAGGGAGTGAGTCTGGTTGGTATTCTAGTCAGGGATTCTTGACGAGCTTGGGGAGATGTCGGGTTGAGCTCTCGCTTAATCTGCGCTTTAATTTGGATGTCGAGTTGTCTACACTGGGGCGAAGGGTACTTTGAACAAGAATCTAGTAAACTTTTAAACAACAAAATAAGAAACTTGTGTGAAGACAGTCTGTCAATAAACAAAGACATTTTTGTATTATTTGGAAGTCAGAACATCGAAAGTGATTTTACAAGATTGACCATTTCTGTTTGAATGTCAAAACAAGGGCACAAAGTCCTAAGATGCAAAAAAGAGTGAATTGATGTTATTCCACACTTTCCATAATGAAGTTTATTTGAAATTGTTAAAATTAAGAAATGTCAAAGATGTGCATAAATAACACTGTCTAGCATAGCTGTGTCACCCATTTTTCATTCACATAATTTCAAAATGATTAAAAATGATAAATTTTCACAATAAGCTCTTAAAATGAAAGATTGCCCATTTCAACTTGCTACAAGTAATTATTTTCATATACCATACAGCAAAACCAAGAAAGCTCATGTCAGCACTTTAAAAGATACATATGATTCAATAGTAAAAGGATAGAGTATGGCTTTAACTGTTGGGTGCCACATTAATTTCAAATAAAAAAAATAACATTGTACCTAGAACAGTCACAATAAAGTTATAATAATTCTTGAAACCTTCAAAGTAAACAAGTCATGAAAATATATTGTAAAAACAGAAAAGATAAAATGTATAATTGTCCTTTTTGTTAATTACACCAATTCTATAATACATATCAACCTTTCAGTCTAAGTAAACCTAGCCTCAATATTATCCGTTTCACTCCAATACTGAGTCTAGAAAGGCCTAGTAGAAGGTCGTGTCAGCCCACTTATCGAATTGACCAATCAGATCCCATCTTACCAAGCCGCAATAGTCTGCCTTCACACGTATAACGTTGGTGGGTCATAGGTCGCAGAGAGGTCGGCTGACGCGACCCTCTACTAGACCATTCTAGACTCAGTATAGGAGTGAAACAGATATTGAGGCTAGGTTTATTTAGACTGATCAACATTTTGTAATAACGAGAAGGAAACAAAATATTGTAGAAACCGAAATGTGACAGAAAGAAACTGAAGGTACTCACTTGTAAGAGTAAGGAGCCGTCCTGTATGGTTATCCGTATACAGAACTTCTGTCCCGCATCCCACCGGGAAATAATGTGCACATCCTCGATACCCGAGTATGGTACTCCAAGCTCCATGAACCCGCACGGCTGCAAGAGGAGGGTTCAATCATTAAGATTTTCTACATCAATTACTCGAACTCAAGTTGTGACGATACATGTCATATGATACGAATCACAATTTCAAAGAAGAATACGAGTCGATAGAATACAATCATGTCTTGATACACTATTTTCAGAGTTTTTCACTTTTGACAAAAATCGTTTTTTCATTCAATTATCCCATTTTTAAGTCAACTTATCACGTTACAGACATCACATGAGAGGCTTATCGTCAGATTAATTATCACGATTCACATATATTGATATATCGTCACAACAATGCAAATAATCACTTAAAAACTAAATTCTGGTATGTTTTCCCTTACTTCGATTGTCTCATTCATTGTGTTTTAATAATTTTTTTACTTGAATCTTGCTCACTGAAATATTTCCCTTGAGAACTAAACCATGAAAACTTGCTCTACAATCATTACAGTTATTACATCTATTGCAAGCAATGGAAAACTGATTACCATATATTTTAGTCTTTTCAACTGTCTCATTGAGTGTGTATATAAGAGTATCAATTTCTATTTACTTAGTGGTATGCACTTTGCTGATTGAATTATCTCCCCTAGGAGAAGTCTAACACCAACCATCTTTAAATTACCAGTACAAAATTAAACCATGGTAACAACTATATTTTATCACAAGAGGTTTGGGTTTTTTTCAATTTGAAAATTGCTGAAGGAGGCCGAACTAAAACCAGAGAGTTACATGAATGTTCCTAATAAATCAAAGAATCATCAAACTATCATTTCAGTATATTATATTATATCATGAAAATGATGATTAATATCACCAAAAGTGTCCCCACACTTCAAAGATGTCCTTGCAGACAGAGGGGGCTGGCAAATTGAATTATTATTCATATTGTGTCACAAAATAGCTCCTGACATTACACATACACAATTATCTACTAGAGTCAATCTCAACAAGACAGAGGAGCGCCAACAACAATTAAATGTCCATTTTCGTTGGTCCTTAGACTGGCATTAACACCCTTATTAACACCAGTTATACATAATCTGTGTCACATACATCATAAGTGCATGTGACACCACTTAACATTTGGATATTTAGTGTTTGCAGGACACACTTCAGAGGGTGATAATTTTTTATATCATATATTCTACATGTATTCCATTTCACTCTCTTAGAAAATCTGAGAAACAGGCCCCTTCCCTTGTGACAGCTGACTATAATGACGTCTCCAGCGACAAAAGTTGCTGAAATTGCGCTACAACAATCATTGTAGTGATATGTGCACATGTGCTCATTCTGAAAAATGTCACCTCCTATAATAAATCATGATACAAAGGAATATGTCATCCACATTTTTGAATTTGTGACAACAATTGATTCTTATGATCTCCAGCTGGCCATTTAAACATTTTGAACAATGAATACAAGTCTAAAAGGGAAAAATGATAGAACTTAACGATCTTGTATTGTGAACCAGGCACAATGTGACAAATTGTCCTCTACAGACAGTGAATAAAAGTACGAAACTCGCGAGTCTAAGACTGCAATTTTCTCCATTCAAATGTCAAATTAAAAACCACATCTGGGTTACAGGTTGTCAGATGTTGAACACTTTACCACAACATTTTCAACCTATGTGATCATCATGGCAACAATTATCTGCTAATCCCTGTGATTATGGTGTTTAACAAGCAGTTAAGAATCTCATTATGTGTAAACATGAATAGATATGCTCTGGGTACATGCACCATATGGATGAGTGAGTAAATTGGAGTATAATACCACTTTGGCAAGTTTTATCAAACTCTCAGAATTGAAATAAAAATTGTCTTTATCATCAACATTATTATCAGTGAAATGATTTTGGAAATTTCATAAGAAAAAGGAATTTTACAATGCTGAAAGTTTTGTGAGGTATCATTATGATCCACACTGCCTTTCACAATGTTGAGAAAGATAAGAACATTAAGAAACACACAAGAATGAGGCTACGCTACGCTCGATTGCTGTAACGTCATGTATGCTTGGTGAATTGCCCTGTACATGCTAAAGTCAGCTTTATGTAATAACTTTACTGGTAAAAGTAAAATGTTCTTCTAGTAAAAGATTGGTACTGCTAAAATACAATAGCAAGTCATACCGCATCTCAACGGCATGTTGACCCGCTCACTCGCAGCGAGGGTGTCTATCAGCGAGCTCAAGATTCAAATTATACAAACAGAAAGCCGATCTATGAACATCAGTTAAGTTAAAAGTCACCGCTAGTTGTTTATTGAACTCTCAAACCAACCTTTACATTCTGCTATGATGCCTGTCTTATCTATAACTCCGACACTATCAAACTCGCTCGCCCCCACTCGACAGTCCGCCATGACAGTAACAGGACTTCTACGGCCGCTTCAAATCGAATGTAGTGCGAATGCACGAGGTCACGTGACCAAACAATCAAAATTTAGGAATGCCCGCATTGCTCGGTATTTTGATTTTTATTCGTTATTAAATCCTAAATTTTCGTCTAGTACCGTGCGCTTCGCTCCGGTACTAGACCATACTTTTGGTCATTAACAAGATGGTTTAAAAATTATATTTGTAAATACCCAAAGAAAAGAGTAACACTGATCTGATGAGACGCCATTTTGGCCAGTCTCATCTTTCAAGCTACATTTATAGCATTTAGAAAAGGTGCTCGGCGAGATAAATTCTTTCTCGTTTGATATTTAACTCGGAAACATGATAAATCTCCATATCAAACTCGCGAACACATGGTTACTTATAATGAGACAAAACTAAGCAATTGTGAAAACATTTTACTTTGTATTTATCTATTAGTTTTCATTGTTGTGGATCGCACAGTGCACTTGAACCAGATTTGTATTGTTAGAGGACATTTCCTTGTTATCACGCTTTGTGAATTGGTTGAATAGGAAATTTTTCAACCTTTTCAAGTGTTTCACTCAAGTTTTGGACTTTTTTTGAAAAAGTAATTTATTTTGAAATCCCAGGATCATAACAGACAAAGCAGGTAGAAAGGTGTGATATCTGGTATGTGTCTGAATGAGACATCACCCCTCTTAATTTCTACTGCTTACATTTCACAGCATAAGTTGTACATGTTAATATACTTCCGTTGATCCATATCATGAAAGAAATAAACCCCCATGTTTTCAGCCCACAAATATTGATAGCTTAACTGCTACAAGTTCATCAGAGGTTGAAAATAAACAAGATGAGAACTCTAAAATACAAATAACATATCCGAATAAAAAGTTTCAGTTATTTTTGGTATCTCATAGATTCTGTTGATGTAGGTATATTGATTATTGACACCCTAACACAAGCATATTTGATTGGAAGTCAAGACCATTTCTACAAACTTTTGTCAACCTGTATCAACTTTAAATCAGTGAAATGATATTGATGGGGCACATTTCTACTAAAATATTCGCAAAATGCCAATTTTCTGTCTCAGATCCAAACTTAAGGGCCGTTAATTTACCCTTATAGCACTCGAGGACTGCAGATTTAGTCTGACCACACTCCTCTGCTCCTGAGAGCTTTAATGGACTAAGTCGGAATCCAATGATCAAGGTCAAATCTTTCTAACGCTCATGAAGCCAACAAGCCTGTGATTAACTGAAGGCTGCGAGTGCTGCCAACATGACTTCTCCATACACTGACACCGGGGACAAATCTAGCAACATAAACTCATGATCTGAAATAATCCCTTCCAATGCTAGATTATAGTGTAGAGTAATACAGATGTTGGCAGTATTTCACCTGTCGTCATTTCAATAGACGTCACATCTAATGACATCAGAAATATTATCTGTAGGTTGAGTATACACTGACACTGGAGACAAATCTAGCAACATAAACACATGATGTAAAATAAATGCTGGATGAATAGAATAAAGCAATCGAGAATATTGTTTAGCAAATTTGGTAGAATTACATCCGTCATCATTGTAATAGGAGAAAAATATACTGACATCAGAACTTTCATTTGAGTGATTGTCAACATCTTCATTTACTGTCACTGGAGACAAATCTAGCAACAGAAACTCATGATCTGAAATAATTGCTTGAATGTATTGTGTAGAGTAATACAGAAGTTTGTTAACAAACTTGGTAGAATTACATCCGTCATGATTTTAATAGAAGAAATATCTACGGTACTGACATTAGAACTTTCATCTGAGTGTGTTATCAACAACATCTTACTGTCACTGGAGACAAATGAGAAAACATTAAACTATCATCTTTAAAACTCTCTTCTAATGCTGATGTATAGAGTAGAGCAAATGAGAAGTTGGTTTAACAAACTTGGTAGAATTTCATAAGTAGTTGTTTCAATAATATTTCTTGGAAGTGCGCTATCATCTGATTGCGCTGTCAACAAGACGTCTTCATGAACTGACATTGGAGACAAAACTAGCAACATAAAACTACCTTCTGTAACTCTCTTCTAATCCTGAAAATATAGAGATACATAAAGGGCTTTAATCAACTGGGGAGAAGATTTTCATTGGACGCATCTCCATAAACTGACATTGGAGACAAACGTGTAAACATTAAACTTCTATTTTAAATCTTCTCTTCCAATTCTAAGAAAATAGAGATACATTAACCAACTGGGCAGAAGATTTTCATTGGGTGTCATATCCATAAACTGATGTTTAAGAAAAATCTAATGACATGGAACTATTATCTACAATAAGCTCTTCAAATTCTCAGTTGTAAAAAGATACAGAGTCGAAGAAGCAATACAGATTTTAGAGATATATTGAAAGAATAGAGATTCTCTCAGAAATGTCAACATAAATAAGTAATATCAATGATAACTTTCTCCACATCAGAAATGAACAAGTTTTGTAACAGAAATACATTTACTATCTAGGTAAAGTTCATTTTCTCTTTCAAGTAGTTCAACTGACATCCAATACATGGCTGATTAGTGTTAAAGAATTGTTCTAAAAGGACAGTCGTTTTTTATATGTTTTGTCATTTCTCTCTTTCAAGTAGTTCACCTGGCATCTGGGTGGTTAGACTGATTAGTGTTAAAGAATTGGTCTTAAATGGACAGTTGTTTTGAGGAAGGAAATTCATTGGACATTCCAGTTAACACAAGTATGTAAAGAGTACATGATCATAGCACAACTCAGTTGTATGATGTCACTGAGGGTTACGTTTTTGTCGATTTTGTTTTGACAAATTGATAAAAAAAAGAGTGTACTCTAGGTAAATAAAAAGAACAATGAGAAGTGAAGCCATGCTTTCATAGGGGCTATGTTATAACACTAGCTACAGCATTTCAAAGAATTGTTAGTTAGGCTTGTCATCAATCATATGTAAATGTTCTAATATCCCATCACTTTATTTTTAATAATTAATTTTTATTATTAATATTGCAAAATTAGCAGGTTTCTTTCATGAATTCCCCCAAAATTAAAAATGGCGGGCATATATCATAGGACTGTCCCTTTAATAGTGAACCGTAGGAAATATTCTGGGATACATTGTTATTCACATCTGCAACTTAAGTTTAAAACCGACGGTGTGAAAACATTTTTGTAATCAGAATCAGCCATTCAACATGAATCGCCTCAATCATGTTACAATATACAATCTGCTAACATGAAACTTTAATCAATTTGAAAAATCAATCTTATATAAGAATTTGTATAAAAACAAATACAATTTATCTAGAGAAATAAACAAGACAAAAGGGACAGCTACAATGTTGAGAGTATACATAATTAGAGTCAACCTAATCAATCAAAAGGAAAATGCTGGCAATGGTGGCAGTGTCTGATATACAGTTTCATCTATATGCAAATGTCAAAACATGTATCAAATGTCATCAAAAGTTCATTTCCAGAATTTGTCATTTATCATTAATATGCCATGCTAGTACACGCACATATCTCCGCTACGAAGCAAATGCCCCCACTCTCATGTCTAGTTTACTGATGTAAGGACATTTCATTCTAAATTATTTTAAAATATAAACATAACTGATAAACTGTCATTATTCAACTATACTTCCACTTCATAAATCGTGATCCATCCATCAGATTTGTTATTTGGCATCATTTGCATTCCTAAGTTTTTCAAGCTATAAAAAGCTATGAACATCAACAAATACACATCTACCAGGTAATGAATAATTATTCAAAAGATTTTCCCTGGGAAATATACAACAATAACTGATAAATAGTGATTGGACAAATTTCACAATATTTTCACTTCCAAACCTGGTACCCCATTAATCAAATGTATTGTTAATTGGCATCATTATCTCAAGCTCCATAAAGCAATGAATATCAACTGATTCACACCTAGCGAATAATTAATCAGAACACGACTTTTCAATAATTTTGGCATTTTCGTTAACCTTTTGAACCGACTTATTGAATCCTATATTATTATCAATATGTCTGAGCCGGCAATACACCTGAAAGCAGGCATAACCAGTGCTTGAAATAAGCATAAACATCTGGTTGTCAATTAAAGGGCCCCAGCATAAGAAACAGTGTGCATGGGTTAAACACTGAAACTGTTGGCACTTTTAGTTAGGCCTAGTACTGATTTGACTTATTCACAAATTACAATATTCTTGGTATGAGTCTGTCATTAATTGAAACCCTGTTGTCAGCTAAGAGTAATAGTTATGAATGTACGATTAGAATTTATCAAATGACTTACTGCAAGTTATGTGAGAAAAGGAACAGTATAACATTTAAAAACCTGAGACTGGAGGTACCTGAAGATATTTGAAAGCGTGAGATCTTGTGACTAACTGTAGACATTTTGCCTACAGGCCGGTGTTTGTTTCAAACACTTGGCATAGCACAGTGACCCACATCTTGATATACACTCAACCCCACAGGGAGTATACTGCAACTAAAGTCGGCGGACAGCAATTATTCTTACCCTCTCTTCGAGACAAGGTTAATACTACTGGGCCAACAGGCCGAATTTTAATTAACACACTTGTCAGAGTCACAAGAACTTGCAAATTAATTGATCTCTCCAGACACTTCTCGAGTCTGTATCCCATCTGGTTTCTATCCAAGCCAATTGTTGTTGAACTTCATTGTTGAGCCATGGCTGTCCCGGCCAGACACACTACCAGCAACCTTAGCTTAATTATTAGGCTGTTTACCGATTCCTAAAGGTGAAATCAGGTTGAGCGAGGTTTATTAAAGGGGAGTCAGGTGAAATGAGGCAAGGTATAATGAAGCAGGGTAGGATGAGGTGAGGTGAGGCGAGGTTCAATGTGTTGTCAGATATGAGGTAAGGTGTAGAGAGGATATTAAGATAAGGTGACAACATGGGGTTGGTTGAGGTTTGATGAGCTGAGATGAGGTTGCCTTAAGTTTGTCGTTGAGGTGAGGTTGAGGTGAAACATGAGACATAGTGAGGATCGGTGAGGCCACTGAGATGAGATTTGTTGAGGTTGATTAACTGAGATTAACTGAAACCCATGACAGGTGAGGTGAGGTGAGGTGAGGTGAGGTGAGGTTAGGTGAGGTTTCATATTGGTGTTGTGGGCCATTCCAAAAAGTATGAAATATATAGAACAATAAGGAAGAGGATTATATGGATGACAACTTCTTTACTCATGTTAGGCTAGAAGTTGTCATCCATATAATCCTCTTCCGTATTGTATTTCCAACTTCTAAAATGCCTCTCAAAGAAGATATAGAAAAAATATTCCCAAGCTTTAATCAATAAGCATCTATCAATAATTATAACCAAAGACATAAGTATGAAAAAGAAAGTGGCAGATAAAGCTTACAAGGGTGAGGTAAGCACTACACAGTCCTATGCAGGCAGACTGGACCAAGATAAACGAGAGCCAGGTCACCCCGACTCTCTCTCCGTTCACTCGGCCAGATTTAGCCTACTGCAGCCTGTGGATACTCCTACACACTGGAATCTGGAGTATATCAACAACAACAGAACATACCTGCATGGGAGGCAGTAGCTGCCGTTGATAATAGAACTGTCCCTTTAATGACACTGTAGCAGTTTGCCATTTACCTTGAGATTACAAATTCATAAGAATATTTAACTGTGAAATCATTAAGTAAACAGTCGTCAGAAAAAACAGACTTGGCACTTATATCAGTTTTCAACACTCTACATGATAAGAATTATCTGTGTTGATATTGTCGGGTTTACCCATTTCGGTCTGAAAAAACTTTGCATCAGAACTCTTCCTTAGAGTAGTAAAAGAATCTGTGCGCTCTGAGCATGCCTAGCACAGAAAAGCACATTACATATGGAATTTTATTATTATTACCATTATCATTTGATGTGATATCAGAAGGTTTACCCATTTCTGCCTGAAGAATATCTGCATCTCACCCTGAATTATATGCGCTTTGAGCATGTCTAGCATAGAAAACCCAATTAAAAATGGACTACCGTAATTTCTCTATAAATTCGACCATCAAATTTGTTAAAGATTTTCAGAAAAGGTCTATGGTAGAACTATTTTTCACTTTTGGTGGTTCATTTGGCACTATAGACGAAATATTAGATAAATATAGAGAACATTTGAGATATCAATGCATAGTTTTATAGATGAGCACATAATCATGGCAATGTTATCATGATCAAGATGTTTTAAATAGATTACTACATTAGAAAAAATAAACCTTTGCAATCATTATTTTTTTATTTTTCCAATTTAAACAATTATTTCAACAAATGGGCAAGTCATAGAATTATCATTTTTAGGCACTTGATTGAAGTGTAAGAAGTGATTTGAATTTGTTCCCTCACAAAAATATATGTCAAATTAATGGAGAAATTACGGTATCATCATCATTATTATTACTATTGGATGTGATATGAAAAGCAAGAAGAAGAACTGTACCAATCATATAATGAAAATGATAAAGAGTAACAAGACCAATTATATCTGTTTACCAGTTAACTCAACCAAGAAATTAATCAACATCAAAAACTAATCAATAAATCCACAAAACAAGTACATTTCAATTATTCATGTTCTTGTCAAACTTGACATTCCTTGTAATGAAAAACAGTCCTATCATGGAAAACGGAAACATAACAATGCATAGGATAAAATCTTTATAACCCAGAGCTGTTTGATGAATAACACTGTTTTACATTGTTGCGGAAACTAATTGTATGCTTACTGTGGAATAAAATCTTTATTATCCAGGTTTGTTTGACAAATACCAACACTGTTCTAAATTGTTGCTACAATAATAAAAATCTTTCATCTATCTATGCACAAGACCAGAGAATTAAGTCATTATAACTGGAGTTGTTTGACAAATAAAAACATTGTTGTACGTTGTTGCTTGATATTGTATTCTTCCATTGAATCTATGCACCAAACTATGGAATAACATACTTATAACCCATCATTGTTTAACAAATAACAAAATTGTTGTAATTTGTTGCTAGTACATGTATGTTTCCTGCATCGAAGTCTATTGATAAGACAACGGAACAAAATCTGGACAACCTAGAACTTTGTCTAAAACTTGACAAACTTGTTTAAAATTGTTTCTAGAATAATCATATGCTTCCTGCACTAAACAAATTGTCATTTTCAACAGGAAAAAATAACAGTATTGATTACTGTAGTGCGGAAGAATTTGTTTATCCATTATCAAAAAGGATATGATTGCGATGATTGGTAAACATAGACTTAGACTTAGACTTAGTTGAAGTAACTGAAATATAAATTTTATCTTTTTCTTCTTTTTTTTTCTGATGGGGGGGGGGGAGACTTAGTTGAAGGAGGATAGTACAACTATCAAATGGATTCCGCGGTTCAGCCGCGACAGCGAGGATATATTTATACATATACAATAATACATGTTTACTATGTAACAGGGAAGAACATATTGCCAAGATTTAGGTTCATTGTTGTGTGAAAGTTTGGCTCAAATCAACTTTCACTCAAAACATATACAATTGTTGAAGGCCTGGAAAGATTTTGGATAAATGCTGATCTCAAAAGACAAATTCAATTCAATTGAAAAATGTCATAACTTTCATTCATTGAATATAGAAACAAGCCTTAGTTCCTTCCTGGTCGAGTATGAAGGACGTGTATATGATTAACCCTTTGACTCCTAAAAGCTCTAAAATAGGCACATTAACATAATTGTGTCTATAGGTTTCCTAGGGATGAAAGGGTTATAAATGGCACGAATCAAACATGACGTCACAAGAGGTTTTTATTTCCTTTGTTGGTCATTAAATGAACATAAATAATCAACCAACAGACCTGACCAGCCTAATAGTGTCATAACGAGCTTAATTAGTCGATTGTCTGGAATCAACAACATCTAATGTGATGTTATCACATTCCCTTGAGAAGAGACAAAAGTCAGTTCAGAAGGTTTCAAGTTGTCTATATCTTATTTCTCACATACAGTTCACAGTCTAAGAAGTTAGGAATATCTCATAAACAATCCTAAAACTCAAATGAAGATTTTGACTGTTTAAAGGTAAAGGTTACATACCGTAACCATAAAACCCTAATTACACGCCATAGTATTTTTCTTCCAACTGTTTCAGCCATAAGCGTTTCAGAATGGCAGGCCTCTATTTTAGGCAGGTGCCTATTTTGTAATAACAGATTTTTTTTAGAAAAAGGGATATTTCACCACATAAAGAAACAATCTTAAATTATGATTTTATATACCCAGTGTAAGATTAAGGCAGGCGTTTACTTTTTCCTGAAAGCTCTTTGCAAGGGTGTCTTTTTGAGGCGGGCTTGTACTCAAGGAAGCGTCAAAGCACTGTCATTATTACCAATTTGCAAAATTTGTTATCTGACAATAACCACAAGTGAAAACATTGTTAAACTTACTTCACAGAAATAACAATGAAAGGGCATTTAAATAAGTTATAGAATAGTAATAGTCAACAATGTATTGATTTGTGTTCACCCTGCAGTTAAAATTAAACATAAACAAAACAAATGACAACTTAATGATACAATTTCAAACTGAATGAAAACAAATAATATTCTTTTACCACTCGGGCAATGGATTAGAATATCAGCAATTATCTTTCAAGAATATAATATACATAAATGCTTTCAAATATCAAAGTGATATTAAACAGCATGATGTGAACACTTTGTTGAACATTACTGGATACCATTAAATCCATATATCCCTTCCAAATCCATATTAAATATGAGATGCAACGTTATAACCAAATGGACCTTTCCAATCCAATCTGCCTATCTGGAACGCAAAGCATATTGCATAAATACTGGCACATTCAGGGTAAGTGATGTGTTTATCTCCTGGGAAGTGGAATATAAACAATCAGGACGAAGGAATAGGGAGCAAATAGCGCCTCCATCAAATCCATCTCCGCCAAATTAAGCCGTTTATCGATCGAGTGAAATTCGACAGAATAGATTCAGCTGAGCTTTCGCCAGCAAACTGGGGAGTGTTTTAACTCGATTCGCCAGAAGATAATGTCAAACACATCACATTACATTCCAGCTCAGAAAGAGAGATGACAAGATGTAAATGTCGGTATATCTCAGATAAAACGTAGACACATTATAACTCTTGATATCATAAGGTGGCTAGTGCATACGGCTGATGCCCTAGATTTTGACAGCCCATGCAGTCATAACAGACAGGGTCGCGATATCAGTGATAAACATGTCGACGGGTGGATTATCGCCGATAACCACTCATCACCTACCGTGGCTGAACGTATTTCTCCATGGTCCAACATCACTCGATGACTCTCCCATCTTCGTAGATATTTGGAGTTCATAATTTTGCTCACGATGGTGCGAGTGTGGTTGAGGCGACACACTTGGATGTCCCCCTCGGTAATGAGCTTATACTTGGGACCCTGGGGCAGAGACTTGATTGACACAGGGGAGGAACTCGCAGAGCTCGAGTGTTGGGGGGTGGAGGGCGCAGAAGGGGGGTCAGTGGAAGATATCTCAACGCAGGCATCTGCCAACGTCGCCATTTTGTGAATGTCGGCCAGCAACCCGCTAGAGCTGCAGCTACGGCGTTGTCTTCTAGCAGACGACAGATCTCCCAGACGACTCACAGGTTTAGGGGCGGTAAATCCTTATGAACAGCCATTCCTTGAAGGGACAACACTGACATCTTCCTAAGAATATTATTTATAATGGTTAAATCGCTCTTTGGTACTGCATGAAAGTCGTAAACATAGCATATCCACATTGGTTGTGCTCCGGACGTTTTCAGTCGGTCGCCGTTCAGAGAATAGACACGCGCAGTCCCCAAATCCTGCCTAGACGGGTTTATTGTAAACAGGAGTAATGACAGTTGGCATAAAGATGCGTCACGTGCAGTACATAACACAGAGTCTATTCCACCTCAAGATTGACTCTCAACCGTATTGACAACTCATTACAGTTGTACGTTTTCACTGTTCCGTAATCCGGTTACCACCGAAAATGTTTGTAAAGGATCACGTGACTTATGACGTCTCTCTGGAAGCATATCTGTACGATTATAGCAAGTTAATAACGTACGTCAGAGGATATATACACATATACTACACGGGTAACGGTACGCTATCAGATTTATGGAATTCCAGCTCATTTCACGCATGTCGTGTACCTTCTAACAGCGTCACGCCCCCGACCAGTGACTCATTAATCAATAAAGGGTCGGCGAGCAAGAAAACGGGAGAACGCCGAAAAGCATGCTTGAATTAAACGTGCAGGAATGGGGGCACGAGTTGAACTGTTATAAACAGTAGTGACTCGTCAAGTGGCTCTTTTCAAAACACGCTCAGCAAGTTTTATTATATAAAGCGCTTTTCAATACATGATTGTTTTCAGATATATTGTTAAACGTCGCTGTTATTTATCATGATTTAAAAGTTTTATTGCCGATTTTTTTACTTCAAATAATTTAATATGTGTGCAATAACAGCAAATATAAAAAAATATCATAGTTCTTCTTATCGATTTTTTGCCACAAATAACACTTCAAAATACAGTTTATTTAAGATTCAAAATTTTATCGTACAAACATCTAAAATAGAGTATAAAAAATATCTACCAGTCATGTATAAACATAAAAGTAATAACATCATATAAAGGGAAAAAATAGTTTATGATAAGAGTTTATCAATCCATCAAAGATTGTACATTGGATTTATTAAATACGCTAAAAATAACTACGGGAACATATTTGCCATGCTTGTCATTATCATATTTGTCATTATATTCGATGGAAACAGCGCTCAATATGACATTTGTTTTAAATAAACTGTGACAAAAGCTCGTGGGTATAACCACATCAACAACCGAAATATGCTTCTCACAACAGCAAAGAATAATTTTCTGTTCGAGTTGATTGTTATATGAGGTTAACACATTACGAACTCCGCAAATCTTCAATCATTTCGCTTCTGCTTCAAATTTATATTTTTGTATAGGATTTAAATGACGGCAAAATTCCATTATCTTACAGACATAATCTCAACGTTTGCAAGGAAAACCTAGCTTGAAGTTTTACTGCTGATCAAAAGTCAAACTGAAGGAGTAAACGAGCCATTTCGTGATTTTCAGCACATATTGATTTTCTTTGAAACGAATATAGATTACAAGATTTGAGATATAAATTGAAAACAACTCACATATTCATCCCAAAAAAGCAATTATATGATAAATTCTTGTTTTCAATGAAACTCTTTTTACATGATACGTATGCACTCTTGGCAGCAACATTTACACGTCAAAGTTTCATGAATACTAGTTATTTAACTTATTTAAAATTAGCTGTCATTGTGCCTGTTGTAGATAAGTTTCCAAAATTACGTTTGACCAATTGACGCGCGATATTGTCCGGTTTTCGATCATCATCACGACTCCAAACCCCCCAAATATTCCTATACAGCGTTCACTGACTCTACAATGATACTTTCCTATTTTCCTACATCTTCCCACGGCAAGGTGAAAACGTATCGAACAACTCCTCGTTAGGTTCAGAAACTTTTTCGTTTCGCCCGTGACGTTGTGAAGATGATTATTTTCTACAACAGTCGATTCTTCTCAATCAAATGACACAATTTGTAGAGTTTGGCACACATGACCTTCAACAACTCACGGTGTGTCTCTTTAAAGCTTTTGGCGGAGACTATATATGCATATATATCTGTATATATAGTCTCTGCTATTTGAAATCATAAACAAATTTAGGGGTATCGAACGAGTGTTTAGAACGATAGTTTCTGATGTGTTATATCCGCCTTGGACAAGAGTGTGGGCATAAGATACAGTCGGGCCATACTGTAATGATCTCATTAGAATATAAAAGAAGGTTACAATAAGACCGGTCAATGTTAAGACATTACATAAATGCAGGTTGTCCGTTACAATCAGTCGTCAATGTTTCATTTTTCCGCAGCTGTAACTTGGGAAAATACCGGATGCAGTTATACATGACTTTTGTAAAAGGAAATAGTAACCCCTTGCACGGTAAGCCATGTCAGATCAAGGGCAGGGGCGGTGTGGTGGAATTCAATATCGAGGAATAGAATGCACGTAGAAGTTGAAAAGATTTATAAGCGTTAGGGGAGAGATTGGTAAAAATTATGAAATTCTTGAACTGTAAGAGACTTAAACGCAATGCCAGGGCATGGAAGCGCCAGTAAAATCTCCAACTTAACTTGAAACAAGTCACTTCAGTTTAAGCTGTATACCCACTACCGCGTTGAAACCATATCCTGTTTTCTCAGTTTCCTTCTTTTTCTGTTTCCACATGATGGTTTGATGGTCGGTATAATTTCCCGGTACTGCCGATGAATCATCGATTAACCCCTTACTGCCGGCGGAGTCTACTAATGCCTACAGTGACAAATGCCTACAGTGTTAAATAAACAACTTTATGCACCAATGGTTTTAAAACTAACAGCCTTCACCCTTTCATTACAGTGGACTCTCCCACTTGGACCCTCCTTACTTGCCTACAGCGATGACATTTAGTTTGACGTATAAAATCAAATGACGTCAAATCATCATTTCATAAATAATTTACATATTTACATTATTATGTACATTATGCACACATTCAAATGTTATTGAATGAATTTACGATGCCATCTTACGTATACATATATACTTACTGCCACATGACTAGAGTTGTAGCTTTTCTCCATATGAAGTAGCTTTCAAAGGGGCGGTGCATAT
Organism: Steromphala cineraria; assembly: GCA_916613615.1. Taxonomy (NCBI): domain Eukaryota; kingdom Metazoa; phylum Mollusca; class Gastropoda; order Trochida; family Trochidae; genus Steromphala; species Steromphala cineraria. The sequence goes on from OU744730.1 coordinate 15,065,676, forward strand.
TTTTAGAGTAATGACTGTATCTAACAAAAGGAAAGGCAAATGTTAAGAAATTAAAGACAATCTATCTAAAGGGGTCCCCAAAGAAAAAATCCATTTCCTCGTAGAAATTTTAAACAGTGTTTACACTTAGATGGTCAGCAGCAGTTTTCGCTTGATACTTGATCATTTCTTTTTCAATAACGAATAATGAGGTTGAGTAATGCGATGTTTGACCCTCTGAAAATAATAAAATATAAAATCTATGAAAATAAAACGTCTGGCAAGTACATTGAGGGAAATTTGAAATTATAAAATTTGATGACCAAACACAAAGACACGCTACTTATAATCTTGTCCTAAATGTATGATAAACTATAAAACAAATAGAACGTAAGAGACCATGAAATAACTCTAGTCTTATTGATATACGGTACATGTACCTGAGTATTTAGAAATGTTTTTGCAATGTGGAAAATTGAAATGTGGAAATGTAATGAATGTATTATTGAAATGCATCAATCAATTGACAACGAGTTGAAATGTTATTAATCTACATATATTAATAAAATATTATTTTATTCATACACAATTTGTCACAGATAATGTTGAAAGTTAAAAAATTCTATTTTTTTTCAGTTTTCATTAAATTGGTTGGTAATAGATGTAAAATGGTGAAAACGAAAACATTATATTAGTTAAATAACCTTCTTTACAATATAAAGGTTAATGGTTTCCTTGTTGTGTTCATATTTCTGAGGTTGTAAACATTTGATACTTAAGATACCGAAAATTCTTACAAGCAAAGCTCCGAATAAACACCATTGGACAGGGCTTTCTGAAGTGCTTGCCTGTATAATTAGACTAAACTCGCTTCTTTGTGCATTTTATTTGGTGAATATGGATTATGGATTAACAACTAACTTAACTTGAGACTTTTGGTGGTCAGGGTCCGCGAGTCCGACCCCAAGATGGGTGTAACAACACAGAGGTCGATCTCGAGAGGTACGTCGTTATGATCGAATAGTTCTTGACAAAGGACCGGTAATGTTTTCACAAGAGCATGGTTAACGTTAAATTGTTCAACGGTAAAGAAGAGAACACGGATTCGAATCTATTTTTCTTCTCCTAAAATACACTTACAGAAACATTATGTGACTACATTTATTGAAAGTACAAGAAAATGTAACTGAGCTTGTAAAAACATGATTAATCAAACTAAAATTTGCATTTGGTACCGTATTGATATTGGAAGCTAAGAAAAACGATTGGTATCATTCATGTAATGATAGACTGATTTTATTAAAGTTTCGTTTTCATTCTTTAACAAAGATTCGTCGCCGCTTAGAATAGTTTGTAAGCTGTTATTGTTTTGGGAAAAGTCTTTAAAGTATTCATTTAATCTAAGAGAATCATATATTGGACATTTTAGAAAATGAGTGTTTCCACAAGAACAGAGACGACTCTTAGAGACGATTTAGCATTTCTTACATTTATATCTAATGAATTTCAAATCTAAACAGTGGATGGTAGAAAAGATTTTTATATTGGGATAATCGCCGCATGGAGCATCTCAGATTATCGGAATTACGTAAGTTATAGTTGCTTACATTAGATACATTAGGTGGTATCCATATTGAAAGATATTTCGGAGTAAATCCATTTACCATTTTGTAGAACTGTCGAGGTATTCCATCAAAGACATAGTGACAAAGTAAGTCCGATGATCAACTGTCTGCGAAGTTTCAAATATCGTCTTTCAAGAAAACCGCTTGAAACAATGTATAAATCATATGTGATGCCGATTTTTGACTATTGTTGTCACATTTGGGACAACTGTACACATGATCAAAATCTTCTCCTTGAAAGACTACATTTAGATGCGCTTCGTACCATATGCGGTGCAGTTCGAGGCACAAGCCATGAAAAATTATACATTGAAACTAATTTTAAACCTTTAATTGAAAGAAGGCGCAATATCAAGCTGATCAATTTTTACAAAATGCACAAACACCTCGCCCCTGATTACTTATGCGACTTAGTTCCACAAAATGTCTCTGAAAATAGTCAATACAACCTGAGAAATAGCTCTAAGATAAAAACTATAAACTGTAGGACAAACCTTTATGACAAATCGTTCTTACCAGACACAATTAAAATGTGGAATTCGTTACCTGAGCACGTCACAAATGCCAACACCATCGGTGAATTCAAATCACTTTTAACCAGAGTTCAAACGGTTCATTATCTAGATTTAAATTACGGCAGCAGATTCTGTCAGATTGTTCACAGCCGCTTAAAACTTGGTTGCAGTGATCTAAACGCAGATAAAGTTAATAGATATATATCCACTAACGTAGAATGCGCCTGTGGATATGCAAAAGAAGACGTAATTCATTATTTATTCATATGCAAGCGCTATACAGATATAAGGAATAATGCTTACTTCTACGTTTATGGCCACAGCCTCCATACTGTGTTGTACGGGATACCCCCTAATAGTAACGAAGAAAATTTAAATATCATAAAGTCTTTACATCATTTTATCTGCAAGAGCAAGCGATTTGATAAAACATCATAAATGGAGATATCTGCTGGATAAGCAACTGCTGGCAAAATGTCACCTAGTTTTGTAACATAGATTTTTCATGTTCTGAATTCTTTGTTTTGACTTATGTCTAGTTCTTGTGTATTTTGTTTATCATGTTTTGTACCGGTGAGGTATTCAGATAAGCAAAGATTTGCTTGTTTACCGAACCGGATTCTTTAATGAATAAAAATATGTTTAAACCATATTTGGTCATACTGTAAGACAAAGTAAAAATCTGTTGAACTTTATTTAGATTAACTGTCATTTCAACATTATTATAGTGTGTATGTTATTATAATTAATTGACTAACCAAACTTATGAGTATTTCCTGAGTGATTTCACTGCTTATTTTTTATTCCTTATTAAGCTTATTTCTTTTTTCTGAGTGAACTCACTGCTTATTTCTTTTTCGTTTCTTGAGTGAACACATTTCATCCATTCAATATTTTGTGAAAAACCAGAGATTTAATCCCTTGAAACAACAATGTTGTAATAACATTGAATTTCAAAGGATTTCTACTTAGACCCAAAGGTCGAACTCAAGGGACTATACCCCTTTTGGTAGCAGTCAGACCAAATACGAAGTGTACTATTTCCGAAATCACTAAAATAAGAAAGTGTTATGCACTAATTTAAAAAATAGAAGACAATTTATTAGAGACGAATAGAAATAAGAAAGTGTTATACATTTATTTAAAAAATAGAAGGCAATTATGAGAGATGTATAGATCACGTGACACAGATTATTGCTAAATCAGACTATCTCCATTCTCTGTTTAATCAATGTGTTATTTTATCTCAAGACTTTTTAGATAAATCGGATCTTGAAAAATTTTATTTTATTTTCACAAATCATGATATCTGTTTTTATACAGCCAAAATCTGCTTTCTAATTCTACAACGTAGGAAAGACTTGTTATATGGTTAAATATTGTTTTATGTCTCTCATAATTCTGCTTTGAATGGTTCTGTACATGTTTTATAAAGGAATTGTGTGTATAAATGTAAATGTATTCTAGCTTTGTACAGAAGTGAGGCGTTAATAAACTATTGTCTGTCTGTCTGTCTGTATCTAAACGCAAAGACTCGACACGATTCCAGAAGCCCTCGGTGGAGGATGGAGTAAGGCGCCACACAAAGAAATGACGTCGAGAAGGCGAGAAGGTTTTATTCCTCGGCTGTTCATTAACAAGGAAGTGTAAACTGACCACTGTAATAATGTTTTGGTCAGTCTAATTAGCGTATTGACTTCTGCCCTCCGTCGTTGTTATCATAATTATAATCCCTCGTTAGGAGACAAAGGCCCGCATGGTTTACCAGATATAATTTAGGAGTATTGTTATCTGACAATGACGGACGTCAATGGTGGGGGCGAGCATCTGTAAATGGAATACATCGTTAAATGAAAGGCATGGCTGTCACGATTTTAATAATGAAGCGAGAGTTGTCACAAAGGATTATTGTTGAAATCATACATATAGAAAAATAATTGGCGTTGATTAATTAACACCTGCATGCGACGGATATATGAACAACGTCCGTGTCACGATGCAAATGATATAATCTAGCTATTGGAATATAGACAGACAGACAGACAGACAGATGGTTTATTTGAGTCTCACCTCACAAAAATACATAAACATATAAAATATAAAATAACATAAAAGTGAGCCACCCTTTAAGGGTTATGAGAGACTATGATAATAAATATTTCAAAGAATATACAAGGCAAGATATACAGATGATATATATATACATTGTACATACAAATAGATAAAATTAACCATATAAAATATGCTTTCTTTTTTGTAAGATATAAAAGCAGGTTTTGGCGGTAAAATATACATGATGTTTAAAAAGAAAGGTAAGTTTATCACTATCACAGAGCTGCATAAAGTTGGGATAGCTAAAACAGACATTTTCAAACAAACTCTCACGCAACTCATCATACACAGGGCAGTATAAAAGTACATGTCTTTCATCCTCAACACTCAAACTACACTGGAAACATACTCTAAGATGCTGTAAACCATGCTCGATTTGACAAAGGACTGATTCATCTGCTTTCTCCTTCACGGTCACTCACATCCTTATTTGTATATCTGCCAGTTTCCAAATGCAGAGGAGCAGTACCTGATCTGAATTTGGAAAAGGCAGAGCGGTATGAACGGGGCATGCTCATACTCACATAATTTTCACACCCATACTCTTTCTTAAACATTCGATACGTTCGTAATTTATTGTGTCCCGTTCTACAGCTTGGCTTATTTAAAGCTTCATACCACTCACTCACATACTTATTCATACATATATCTTTCACACGTTCACACACACGCTTAACATTGACATCTTCCACATTTTTACGTCCCATTCGGTCAACCTTGCTTTCACTCGAAAACTCCAATTTTTAACACTTCTACCCGCACATCTTTCAGACCACATAAAAACACGTTTATTTAATCTAACAGGCATTTGTTTAAAACGGCAATATTGTCTAACAATGCACATCCATTGTCTGACAATTGGAGGAATCCAACCCATATCTCCATTCACAGCAACGTTTGGAGCATATTTACCCAACCCCAGGAAAAATCTCAAAGCACGATGGTGGACAGCATTTACAGCACTAACCTCCCGATGACCTCAGATATGCCCCATAGCTTAGAACTGACCACACCATCGTATCATATAATTTCGTGGTGGTGTCCAGTTCAGTGCAACTCTTGGGATTCTTTCTGTGGGCATTCTCATGACATGGCCAAGCCATCTGAAACATCTTTGCTTGATTTCATCTGCGATGTTCTTGCAGTTGCTTCTTTCTAGTAGGTTTGCATTTGAAATCTTGTTGGGCCAGAATATTTTATGGATCTTTCTCAAGCTGGTGGTGTGGAATACTTCTACTTTGTGTAGGTCGCTCTGTGTGATTCTCCAGCATTCTGAGCCATATAGCAAAACAGAATTTACGTTGCTGCTGTATATTCTTAGCTTGGTCTTAGTGCTGTAGTTGTTGGACTTCCAGATGGGTTGAAGTCTGGGGAATGATGTTTGTGCCTTTGAGAGCCTTGCTTGAATGTCCTTTTTTGCTCCGTTGTCACCTCTTACTATGCTGCCCAGGTAAGTGAAATTTTCCACATTTTCTATTGGCTTGTCATTGAGAGTGATTGGACCAGTTTGTTTACTGTTCATTGTCATGACTTTGGTCTTGGTGGCATTGATGTTTAAACCAGTTTGCTGTGCATACTTGTTCAGAATAATTGTTTTCTCTTGCAGCTGTTTGTTGGTTGTAGACATTCTGCTAGGTCATCAGCAAAATCAAGGTCTTCGAGCTGACCGAACATTGTCCACTGGATGCCATTTTCCTCCCTGATGTTGTTCTTCTCTGTATCCAGTCTATCACCATAAGGAATAGTATAGGTGAGAGGATACATCCTTGTCTGACACCATATCTCACTTCAAAGGACTTTGACGTGGAATTGCCTAGGATGACACTGCATTCATAGTTGTGGTAGAAGAGCTTGATGAGATTAATAACAATCTTGGATGGGATACCGTAGGCTTGTAGTATTCTCCACAGTGTTTCTCTGTGTACACTGTTGAACGCTTTCTTGAAATCAATTAAATTGATGAAGAGGGGGTGTTCCACTCAGTGCATTGCTCAATGATGTTACGTAGAGCGAATATCTGGTCAATGCAACCTCTTCCTTTTCGAAAGCCAGCTTGTTCTTCTCTAAGCTTGTTGTCAATTTCCTTGTCTATTCTGAATAGGATGATCTTGCATAATACTTTGCTTGGTACTGACAGCAAGGTTATTCCCCTCCAGTTATCGCAGACATGTAGGTCTCCTTTCTTGGGGAGTTTCACAATGAGACCTTTTGTCCAGTCTGATGGTATGCACTCTCTTTCCCAGATGTCTTTGAAGAGCGTGTGAAGGACCTGCGATGTTGTTTCTGTATCCATTTTTAACATTTCAGCGCAGATGGTGTCATTGCCTGCTGCTTTACCATTTTTCAAGGATTTAATGCATGGCCTTCTGGATCTCTTGGATATTTGGTTGACTGATGTTGATATCCATTTCATAGGCAGCTTTCTGGATTTGCCTCTTCTGGGGGGTCTTGACAGTTGAGAACTTCGGTAAAATGTTCTACCCATCTCTTGCTTTGCTCTTCTTCACTTGCAAGCATGTTTCCCTTCTTGTCTTTGACTTAGGCTGTTTGCACACTTCTGCTTCTGCATAGCTGTTTTGTGACTTTGTACACAACACTCATTTCACCTCTGGCTGCTGCACTTTCTGCTTCTTGGGCTAAGTTCTCTACGTACTTGCGTTTGTCTTTCCTTGCACTTCGTTTGACTTCATTGTCTTTGGATTTGTATGCACTTTCTTGTTGCTTTTGTAGACGAGTGGATTTGGTGCTCAGTAGTTTCTTTTTGATGTTTTTCCTTTCTTCAATTTTCTGCCAGGTGTTTTCGGACAACCATTCTTTATTCTTCTTTGTCTGGTAGCCTATGGTTCTCTCTGCAGATTGTGTATACACACTCTTGATGTTGTTCCATTGCTCCTCAATGTTGGAATCCTCGCTACTGTTGTTAGCCAATCTAACACTGAATCTGTTCTTCAGTTCGAGATTAAAGGCCTGTCTGATGGTAGGTGCCTTCAAGCGTGCAATATCCATTTTTTCCCTATGGCTGTTGCTCTCTGTGCCTTTCTCAGTTTCAGTTGGATTGTTGCTCTCAGTAGGTAGTAGTCACTGTTCACGTCAACACCCCTTAGAACTCTGAGGTTCATTAATTTACATAGGTATATTTTCAAAATATTTTACACGTATATCATTATGCACTGGACAGAAAGTGAAATTCATCCTCTACACAAATAGATTTACATACAATAGCGAAATTGACGAGGATATTATCAATAAAACACTATCAAAATCGACCAGTCCTTCTGGCTCCTTTGGCTAAGTTTCCAAAAATAAGTTTGAGTGATAGCACGCCCCAGCACGATGTCACATCCTGTCTCAGGGTACGAACGTTCCGCTAACTCAACTAATCTGTACCCTGGTCTCAGAAGCTATATTCGGTCGCGCGGCCATAATTCGGATATAGCCAATCAAATCATTTTCTCTCCACCTTCTCGATAAAATTTCAACGAGAAAATGATTTGATTGGCTATACCCCAAGTCGGGTCGCGCGAGCAAATCTAGCTTCTGAGCCCAGGGTACAGACTAGTGGAGTTAACATGACGTTCGTACCCTGGGACAGGATAAAGCTGAGAATGTTTCTAAAAAAATTAATTCAAATTTCTTATCAGAAATATTTTTGAAATTAGTTCAGTATACCCCGATGACAGAAACTACTACTACTACTACTGCTGCTGCTACTACTAATCAGTTACCATCTCAACTCCCGGGGAATCATACAACATGTGCAGTCAGAGTTAATGTCACTCTCAATCGGTGATCAAAACAGATGTCATATTCGATAGTTTTAGTTTCCTGAAACACCTTATAATGCACAAAAAAAGGGTCCGAGAGACAGTTTGCATCGACCGAACACATTGCTGTCGGGCCATGATGAAGTCGTTATGTCTATTAACGTGTCATATATGAATTTCCGTGATCAACTTGACACAAATATTATAATCGTAAATGCGGCTTTCAATTTAAACTTCATCATCATTCCCTCGAGCTTCGACCGAGGTTGCTTCGGTTTTGGACTGGAATTTTCGATTATTGACGAAAATCTCCGATATTTTACAAATAGAGTTTAAATTCTGAAAATAGTTTGTCTCTGAGATAACAGCAAAAAGCTCTAGATTGCGTATTGCTTTTTCGTTTCTGGAAGTCATAATTGAAATAAAGGCAGTAGATGGGTACTTAGAAAGGTAATGATTTGAAATGTGTTGCTTTCAGCAATCAGCATAACAAGGACAAACGGAAGCAAAATGGAATTCGACTTCGACAGCAGATTAATAATGAACACATTGTAATTTTTAAGTTTCTTCAGAACTATTAAGTCCCTTATTCAAAGCTTATTAGCCTAAGTCTAACAGGCACAATCGGAACCAAACAAATTGAAATATTTCTTGATTTCAATAAAGAAAGGTACAAGTCAGGTTGGATTAGACTCTTGTGTACTCTATACCGTACGGTGATACCTTGTACTATAGTACTGTGTGGATTGGAATGTCATTCTTGATGAAACACATTAATAAATTAATTGTTCTCGAAATTTGAAATAACATTACCAACTGTTCGATTTAGTCACACAAATCCAAACACATGAGAAAATAAAATACTTATTATGTAGGTTGCCTAAGTTATCAGTGAACAAGCATTTTATAGGCCTATGCTATAATTAATTTTGGTAGTCTTTCACCTTAAACATTTCTCTTAAATTCATGAAATACAAATTAAATCTAATATTTCTCTATTATCTATCATCGCTAGCTTGCAAATGGACAACATCTCTAAACAATTATTTATTCAATAAGGTGCATATTTGTGCAGAAAAAAATGACATTGAGTGACTATTCATCGCCCGCAGCTTATAACGACTATTTTAAGTGCGCTTCAGGAGTTTCAATCCGGCGGATGTAAAATATTTCTCACTGAATGCTCCCTGACAATGACGTATTTGTGTTCTTACATTTGATTGGTTAAAGGGAAGAACGGACTTTTTCATTGGCTGTTGGTCGCTTCCCTTTAGAGTGGTCATTTCAAACTGAGATCTCAGTCCCAACACATCGATTTCGTGTTACTTATTTATTTTATTTTTAAAAAATGGCCAACGTTTTCTACGATCAGCAGCTTTCTGCCAGTGCTAAAAACAAGGAAAAGCCAAAGTCTTCACCGTCGAAAGATAACCACTCAGTTACAAAAAGGTATGAATTTTAAGTCGTTTGAAAACAATCCATATAATCTTGACGAATATTTAATTTTCAAGATGATCGTCTCATTTAAATATTTCCACGCTGTGGTCTAACGATCAAGAATTAAAACTCCTTATTTGTGATCTAGAACAAATGCTCTATTTAAGTTTGCAATTATCATTTATGACTTAAAGTTAATATTTTAAATCATTCCTTTAATTTCAGACTTCAACAAGAACTGATGACTCTTTTGGTAAATATTATAATTATTTTAAAAGAAACAGATTTTAGCAGATGCAACTGCGGCAAGCTTACAAGTTAACCTAATGCAACTACACAATTACCTGTTAACAGCTCCGATACTCAGTTTTGGTTCTTTAAAATGGAATTTAATTAGAGTCGATAAAATTCAAATTTAAAGTCTTTCTGGCTACCTGTAATAACTTGTTGCTTGCCCAACATTTTCCAGTCTTTGGATACCTGATTTGTAGTTATTTGTAACCTTTGTTTGGTTTATTTTAAGAAAGGTTGGCGCTATATCTACACAGTTCTAGCCGAGTTAACTTAACTTGATTACGTTCTCTCTATCGTTTCCACTACATCAGCTGTTGCGGGGCTATATGTATCTTGGCTAACACAGTTCTGGCATAATAATTATGGACTAACATAAGAAAAGTACTGCACTTATCCACACTTTGTGATAATCAACTGCAATACCTTCCATTAATTTACTCATGAATATGAGATTAATGAACCCTAAAAGAATACTGAGGGAGATCCAAATGTAATGAAAGAACCTAAAGACTAAAGAAAACAGTCCATTTGGAATTGAAGGGTTAAGAAGCACAGTCAGATTATTCTTAGTCAGTCTGTTCCAGTTAATGCAGTCTAGTCTCATAGGATTCAACCTTATGGAGTTTCTGAGTGAGAAGCAGAGACATCTCCAATATAAAGATAAGGAGGTATAATACCATTGACATTACCCCCACTAGCACTTTCCAAGAAGCAACTAAGATGATCAAATATTTTCTTTCTCAACAGACAGCAGGTGAGCCAGGCATTTCAGCGTTTCCCGATGGAGATAATCTTTTCTGCTGGGTCGGAACCATTGAAGGAGGAAAAGGAACTGTAAGGAAAATAATTCTAGGCCTTAGAGCTGTATTCACAATAGATTAGATGTGAAATGGTTTACAACTATAGTACAAGTTTGCACAAAATTTACATAAGCTCAGAAAGAGCTAGCTAGTTTCAAAATCAAAGTTGGAAAAGAAATATTGCAAATAGGTACATAAAAAATATATTAAAAAAATCATGTGACAATTAAATAATAACCTTCTGAAGGGACATAGCAGTACTTAAGGTATTTGATATGTTCTAGGTTTACGAAGGATTGAAGTACAAGCTCGCACTGAGTTTCCCGAGCGGCTACCCGTACAAACCTCCCACGGTCAAGTTTGACACGCCCTGCTACCACCCGAACGTTGACGGACAAGGAAACATCTGTCTGGACATCCTCAAAGAGAAGTGGTCGGCGCTCTACGATGTCCGAACAATCTTGTTGTCCATCCAGAGTTTATTAGCAGGTACATTGTTAGCAGGCTTCAATAACATTTGGTTATCAACATCAGTTTCTTATCTTTACAAATTTATCCTTGGGAAAAATGTCCTAATTGTCCCAATTCCTGTTTAAAAAGACAAAATACTGAGATATTCTTGTTTAATTCCAGAGCCCAACATTGACAGTCCCTTGAACAGTCACGCAGCCGACTTGTGGCAGAACCAGACCGCTTTCAAGAAGTACCTCATGGAAAAATACGACAAGGATGTCCGCAACAAGGAAAAGTCTTGATTGGAAACTAATTTCTGATGACTTCCCCAGCCAAACATCTGTCTCTCATTCTGTCATTCCGTTGACCCTTCACCTCTTAACCTCGCAAATCACACATATTTAACAAACATTTGCTGCCATACCGTCAACCATTCCTTCCAGAACATCTACACATAGACATTGTCAATATTTGGACATATATATTTTCAGTTTTTCAGTCGTAAAAATATCAAGATATCTTTTATGTATAGTTTTGAAAGTTTTCATATTTTGGATACCCGTTTTTGTGATCTTGCATTTACGCAACCCCTTGTTTTTGTACATGACACATACATTCACAATGTTTCTTTTTCTTTCTTTCTACAAAAATCAAAGGCTACATCTTTAAATCTCTATTATTCACATTTCTGTAGATATTGTCTGTGAGAAGATATATGCAAAAAAAATAAAAAATAATGGATGTTAATAATACCTAATGTGACATTTTGTATATACCATTTGACGTATTTTGTGCAATACCAATCAAATGTAAATACAACTCAGCATTGTTATATGACTATATTCATCTATACATATTTCATGTTATAACTCAATTTGCCATAAAGAAATGTTGCCGAATACTTCCCAAGCAGTGTAAAACTCCAACTCGCTCATAAATAATTGATAATTTAATAACTTTAAATTTTCTTCCTATGTCATAATTAGGTGATATTCAGTTTCATGCTGTCTCAGTAACTTCATTAGATGACCTAAATAGACAATCTTATGAATTTACTCATTCAGATGAAACTATGTTAGTTATACCTCATTACATTTAAGGATCTCGCCGCTAATGGCTGCAATATTGCCCAAGCGGCGCTAAACAATAACTCACTCACTCACATTTAATGAAAAGTTTGTGTATTTTTCCCAATCCCTTTATGTATCCCTTGGAGCTTGGTTAAACTTAATCTTATCAGAGTTAGGAATGTTAATTGAGATAATGTGTGAAAACCTATGAGATTATGTTGATTGTATTTCTTTGCATAAGTATTTCGTTACAAACAAGTGTTAAATGAACTCATTTTTAAAAGGAAGTTATCTCAACTTTAAAGTCACTTGTGAAAAAAAATCATTAGCTTGTCTATACATTTGTATGAGTAAACATACGTGGTATGGAGGACAGCATTTTCTGGATGAAACCTTTTAAATACAATATTGAATTGCAACATCACACTCAATGAAAAAAGAGGTTGTCGTCCATTAAATAACTTCCTGTCTGTCAACTTCTTCATGTCACTAAAAGACGTTGTTCATGACATAGCAATTTCTTGATTGAAAATTCCAAAAACAATGACAAAACAGTTTTTTTTCTCTATAATTTCTCAACTCTATGTACACTTTTTAAATTTGGTCCTTCTTGGTGCAAGACAAATCATACTAGATTGTATGTAGAGTTTTGTGTAACTATGTTGTATTTATGATGGCTATTCACATGTTCTTGTGATTGACCAATTGCCTGTGCTAATATGTCTGAATAAACTGAGTATGTAATTGGCTTCTTGCGTTCAATTATTTTCTACAGCGCATCTTGAACTTATGGTACTCACTGTGTATAACCGTACACCGGAACTAGCGAGGTGTACGGCGGAGAAATGTTGCTAGCGAGGAGCAGAAATCAAAAGTTAGGTAACATTTTACCTCATAACTTTCAAATAATAAACATCATGTGGTAATTTTAGCACACATACTTAGTAAAATGTATGTGCTTGTCATTCTGTATCCAAGGGACAGTAACAATGACAGTTGCAAGTAATGCTGTTGTTAGTAACATATTTGCTATCTCTGACTATGAACAGGATATGACATTAAATAGTTATGTCTCGAAAAGCTATTGACATGATAATAACATAGAAAAAGTTGATGAAACCGCGATGATTGCTTTTTAAGTGATCCCGTTTGCGATCACGCTCCTCGCTAGCAACATTTCTCCGCCGTACACCTCGCTAGTTCCGGTGTACGGTTATACACAGTGGTACTCATATCTCTACCATACTTAGGAGGCTACAGTTATCAAGATTCTTGTCTCGGAAATGAACTATTGTCTATTCTGAATTATCATATCCCCGCTACGACGTAGACAGTGGTATAATATAGTGCTCTGTACGTGCATGCTTCTGGAATTGTGTCAGGAACATAATTTGAAAAATATTTGAGTAAGAAACTTAAAATTTGGCTTGGATCTTACCTTACCTTACCTTAATCCATTAACATTAATCATCATGCATCCACATGATGAAATGTTTTCTTTGAATTTAGTGTTATTTTAATGGTGGTCAATTATACAGGGGTCTGTGAGCTGTGCTCACTTATGCGTTGTATTTTTCTGTACATAATATTTATTATTCATACCGATTCCATGGAAACAAAAGAATGACAACAGTTTTGCACAATTGTGTAGTGGTAAGCAGCCTGGCTCCAATTTCTGATGGACGCACAAAAGATTTGTCACCTTGGTCATTTGCTGTGTTTGGCAAGGCACTTTATCCATGTAGCGCTCAATTCCCCCAGTTGTACAAATGGGTACCTGAACACTAGCAGAGTACAGTCCTACTGGGTATTTTTGACAGTCTAAGTAAACCTAGCCTCAATATTACCTGTTTCACTCCGATATGGAATCTAGAAAGGTCTAGTAGAAGGTCGCGTCAGCCCACGTATTTAATTGACCTATCAGAACTCATCTTACCAAGCCACAATAGTCTGCCTTCGCACGTTTAACGTTGGAGGGTCTGAGAAAGGTCGGCTGATGCGACCCTCTACTAGACCTTTCTAGACTCAATATCGGAGTGAAACAGGTTTATTGAGGCTAGGTTTATTTAGACTGTATTTTTGAAAACGTGGCAGCTTAAATAATATTCCTCCAGTGTAATAATACCAATCGGACGCTTTAAATCCATATATTTTGGTTTTTGACCATTCACATCCAGGATGACGATACGTATTAAAAATTAGTTATGTTAATACTGTAACATTTTTCAGATTTCTTTTTGAGGAGACCATATTTTAAGGTACCGGTAGTTCAGAGAACTTTAGGGGCAAAAGGTCTAAAGAACGGAGGCTGAGGAACAATTTTCAGAGCTATGAACACCACTATTGGCTGAAATAACGCCCAAGCAGCGTAAAACAATAATTCACACATATCAAAATGTCCCCTATGTCTAACAGGAGGTACATTTTTGAAATATCCTTTTTTTATTGGAGGGGATGACTAGGAAATTTTCGCTCAATAAACAACAAAAAGTTAGAAATCATTTTTCAACATAAATTTAATCAAGGACGTAAATAGAAATCTATTTACGTCCTTGATTTAATGCATATTTCACAATGATTAAAAATTATTTTTCAATAGAAATTAGAATTATTTAATAGAAATTAGAATTATTTTTCAATAGAATATTTAAATAATTTTTCATTTGGAATCTAAATAATTGTTTAATAAAGCTAGTTTCAAAATAAGTTAAACCCATTTTTCCAAATAAATCAAAATCATTTTTCCAAATGATAGAATTAAAAAAAAATAATTTCAAATCGACATTTGTTCACCGAGTATCGTAGATTGAACAGACATTTTAGTTGCGCAGAGCACAAGTGAATAACCAGGCAAGGGCAGATAACTCTAATCTTGCATCATTTTCGAGTATCGTCAGCTAGGAACTTTCAAAATGAAAACTGTGATCAAAATAGCAAATCTTTGTAGTCGTCATCGTTCAATCATTCTCAATCTCCAAAGACACTTCAATTCTGGTAAAATCCATCACTGTAATGAGACTAACACACCTCTTTTAGCCCCTCCTAGAGTATCGTCGTTTTCCAGTCAAGAAACTTTGGCTTCAGAATCAGATCCTATTTTCGTGAGTCCCTCCAGACAGGCTTCACAAACAACGTCACAGACGACAGAAGAAGTTTCAGAGATTGGTAAGCTTGAAATGAACTCGATTATGAACGATCTCGTTTAATAACATATGATATAGTTTACTGGTAATTTATTGGTCTTTACTTTTGAAAGACATGTACCGTATTTCCTCGAATAGATGCCCTGGCGTCTATTTTTTCAGACCCCCTTTACCCCCCAGTGTTTATTCCAGACCCAATGTGTATTTGAGGCTGACGTATATTTTTTTTTAGTAGGAAATAGATGTGTATAGATGGTGTTGTTGCATTCAACTACAGGAGCATTAATTGATTAATCAACATATCAGTCATCCGGCGTCTATTCAAAACCCAGCATCTATTCGAGGAAATGCAGTTCCTGATTTTCACATGAGTTTGATTTGTTTCTAGAAGATGCTACAGAGATCTATGACGTCAGAAGAGTCGACCCAACGACGGTGAAACAAGTTTACTTCTTTGATACCCTCAGTTTAGTGAAGACTCTACAAAGCAATGGTAGTGCTTTCGATTACTTATTAACTTTTAAACTTGATTGTTTAAATAATATATCCCAAAAAATATTTTAATAATATATTACAATAGTTTATTCAGTATTGCTGTTATAAATTCTATGCCACAACCCTGTAATAAGATAAGATAATACTTTATTATCCTCGAGGGAAATTTGAGATACATTCATAAGAGCATAGGACTATTAACAAGCATAATGGTAAAACTATAGAATGTTTTGAAAAACAACAAAAATGTAATGATATTCTGAGATAAGATAAGTATATAATATTGAATATCATAATAATAATAATAATATGATATTGACAGGTTTTACAAGACCCCAAGCAGAGGGTTTGGCCGAGTCGTTGACTGAGGTGATCAACTCAACCCTGGAGCATCAGTCACGTCACATGATCACCAAATCTCAACAAGAGATCACCGTCCAACAACTCATGTCCGAAATTTCCTCCGTTAAGAAGGACATGGTCATTCTTCAACGTAGCGAATTCTCGTCTTTACGTAATGAAACTGAGGTAACAGATGCTCACAATTATTTAGCAATTATGCACATTTTCATTTTCCGTCACATTCATAACTCACAATGAACTGAGATGACACCATTGAAGAGCGACCCAGGGATTTTCATCATATAGTTATAGCATTATAGTTATAGCATCCTAAATTCCATGATTAATCATATAAAATCAAACAATCTCACACATTCATTCCCAAATTGAGAGAAAATATTGAATACTTCTTTCCATTGAAAACAGTCATCTACATTCACCAAAGCCTAAATTTCTCATCTAATCGGATAGATACTAGTTATATAACTACTAAGCACTTCTCAACTAGCTGCCCTTTTGACATCTTCCGAACGCATCGGGCGAGATATGCATTTACAAGAAATTCATATTCACCCTTGCGACAACTCGACAGGAAAGTTGTGACAGCAAGTAGCCTGATTATTGAGCTATGGTGTAGGCCAATCAAAAGCGAGGATATGTTTCAATTGAGCACACAAAACTGTAATAAAACGATGCGATTTCTAAATAGAAACTGAGAGATACAGCCTTATTCTATGCAGTATTTTTGTGACCTATATTCATGCATCGTTTTTATGACTTGTCACAACGTAACAAAGAGATTAATTAGAAATTAAATTTCGCTTCGAGTTCTAGATGGACTGACGCAAGGGACATAACTCTGTTTGTCCTACAGGGGGCGCTGATAGAGTCACAACTTTCCCGTCGAGTTGTCGCAAGGGTGAATATGAATTTCTTGTGAATGCATGTGAGTGCGGAAGATGCCCTTTTGACTGCTTTAGGTAAGTTTCCAAAGTTACATTTGACAGATTGACCCTCGATCATCATTGTCCGTTTCTCACACCATAAACACAACTTCCTACTTTCCGTTAGTTATGCTTTATCAGTCAGCATATCATTTGTGATGGCTGTACATTACAGTTTATCCCAAATATGCATGAGTTTATTGCAATGTACAGCAACTCGTTTCTAGGTTCCGTGATCTTCCACTAGGAATATCTCTTGTTTGAATGATGAAATAAGTGTTTTTTTATCTTTCTTCAGAAACAGACATTTGAAATCCGTCAGATAAAAGATTCACTGCGAGATGAGATTGCCAAGTTGAAAGGTCAGATGACGCTTGACATCAACCTGGAGAGGAGCAGAGCGGTGGAAGCGGTGTGTGGAGTTTACATCATTGCCTTATAAGGATTGCCATTGCTCCTTATTTCTATTTAGGAAATAGAGTAGCCCTAACTATCATGTGTTTTGTAATAATGTATAGTTTTGCCCTGAACTATTATCATTAAAGGGCGAGGCCGAAGAAATTGTAATGTGTTATGTAACAAAAATGAACATTGTAAAACATAATGCGATAAGGTATTTTTCAAATTCTGTATTTTAATAAACTGTTATACTTACAATACAACCACCCCAACTTTCTATACATCATTTACTCAAATTGTCATTTCCACCAATAATCTCTGATATCACTTGTTTCTCATCTCAAGCAGTGTAGATTTGCACCTAGGAATTCAGCATCCTGCTACAGCAGTGAATTTGTATATACAGAGTGTAAAAATTTAATGATTGAGATATTTCCTTAATGGGCTATGTATCTTAGTCCCTTGGGGTTATGTCCCTTGAGTTGATACCACGAAGCAAGGTTTTTGACTGTATCAAATATATTGATGCCTACAACACTATGATGCATTTCATAGCCTTATTTCAATATTTTTACAGAGCACCTCCAATATCTATTAAGCCAAATGGATTAATCCTAGATTTTCCAAAATCTAACCATGGACTATCCATAATATGTCCAGGCTTGCAGTATAAGGTCAAATCATCATCATACAAGACAAATGTTATGGATAACAACTTCTTTATTGATTTCTCACGACGTTTCGTGAGAAATCAATAAAAAAGTTGTTATCCATAACATTTGTCCTGTATTACCACACCAACTTCCAAATGCCTTTGAAAATCATCATCAGTTTTTTTTTTGCGAATCCTTCTTGATTTACGAAAAGACTGAATATCATCCAATATTCCAAGTAATTCAGTAACACTGTCTATTCGCCAGCACGCTGAGAACCAGAAGAATCTCATGCAGCTGAACCAGAAGATCGAGACCGAGGTGGCTCATCTCCGAACAATCTACGAGCAGTACAGGAATGATGTCTTCAAATATGCTGGAGGTAGCCTTAGTTTGTTTTGTTTTCTTTGTTTCAAAAAGCTTCAAATCCACAAGAACTTACTGTTTCCAAATAATGACTTCAATTATGTCATATACGCTGGAAAAAGTTACAATCTTATTTTTTGGGGTAAAAAGCACATATTTCGAATGTTTTAAGATACGGTAAGTAAACTTCTAATCTTGTCAAATATAACTTTTATGTCAGAGTTAATGAGTAAGTTGATGATAACTTTTAAGCATTCAGCTATTGAAATTTTCTGATATTAGGACCATTTTTTTTCTAAATCTGTAGCTAAAGCAACTAGTTCTTCAGCATTTATTGGACATTTGATTAAGACAATTTCACATTTCAGGCACAGTGTTGACATGTGCTGGACTCTGCCTGGGTATTCTAAGGCTGTGGAGCTGATCTAGACTGGACTCTAGGCTCCATTCAGTTAGATTGTTATACGTAACTCTAGATATTTGAATATCCTGCACTTGAGAATTCCGCTGGGAAACTGCAATAAAATTTCTTGACCCTAACATTTTCAAAGATTTTAAGAAAATGTCAATGGTTGAACTATTTTTCAAATTTGATGGCTCATTCCTCACTATGGTCTACATGTTTGATAAATATCAAGATCATGTATGATTGAAATGCTTAAATTTTATTGATGACCAACTTATAATGACAATGTTTGCAATACTAAGATATTTTAATTGAATTGAGATTATAATGATTTGCAATTATCTTTCAGGCAAATCTTACAATTATTTTAAGCAATTGTTAAGTCATAGAAGAATCAACTTTAAACTTTTGGCAATTAGTTTAACTAAAAGATGAAAATTTAAATTTGTGGCCCAAGGAAAGAATTATATGGTTGAATTGTTGGAGATGTAGAATAAATGGAGAAGTAGCTGTAATTATTGGGCAGCGAGTGTCACAAGTGGCGTGCATTCTCTCCCCATGTTGATCAAACCTCTTTTTGAATTAGCCATTTTTCGGGGCTATAAAGGGAGAAGACGGATTGGATGCATTCAAAGTCAGTTGTGCAATTAGCATCTTCCTACGCAAAGCCTAATACGCCAGTTTCCGAACTGTCAGTTTCATGCCTTGCTGCTGACCCTTGAGTTTTCTGTGCTTGCTCTCTAGCCTGTAGGGGCGCTATAGCAGCACAGAAAGGTAAAGGGTCTGCAGCAAGGCATAAAATGACAGTTAGAAAACTGGAATTTTAGGCTTTGCGTAGGAAGATGTGCGATCAGTGACATGGTTTAAAAGTAATCATCTCTGTCATCAGTCTCTGGATTACAACCTCCCTTTCCATGAAAGAATGTTTTTATTTGCTAGAATTTGTTTAAATGGTAAACCTTTTTTGTATCGATTTTGGCCTCTAAGGGTAAACTGCTGGAAACAAGTGAACTTGTCCTATTTAAGCAGAGGTTAGATCAGCATGTTGTGAGATGTGGGGAGAGAATAATGGCATTGGGAGCATAGAGTTGGAGTTTGTTTGATGAAATTCCTTGTTTTGCTCTTTGCTGTGCAAAATTTTGGAACTTTGTAAGCTGCTATCAAAAGTTGGATATCTGAATTATTTATTTAACAAAGGGACCATTTGAACATTATAATGGAATCACTTGATAAAGTAACATATATATCATTATATTTTTATATGCAGTGTTTATTTTATGATCACAAGTTGGTCATTTATGAAACATATAAGTAAGAAATAAACATTTAATTTCTAGATTTCTTCAGATACCATTGATACCAAAATGTGTCATTTATCATTTTTACAAGATAAAGATATTTTAATCATGTTTTGAAATTCAAATACTGAAATAACAAAACTCCAATTCACTCACTCAAATACTGGAATAAATTGTTTTAGTCAAAGTTGTGCAGAGACTCATTGGTTTTCAGGGATTTTGATAATCTCAAAAAAGTGAAAAAGTCTGTGATATTTATAAAAAAAAAAAAATTAATATTTTTTTTTTTTTTTAAATTGTATCTTCAGTTTCGATATACAATCAAATTATGAATTAACTATCTTCATATAAATAATTTGTGTTTATCTAGTTTTGTCTAAGCTATATGTGCAATTTGGTTAAATTTAATGTTTCCAATTCCTTATTGAAATTCATTTGATCTTCTTAATTTATGAAATAGATATTCATGATAACTCTGTTCTGACACTATAAAACATTAGTGTGCATTTCATTTCGGTCATTTATTAACAAGTATAAGTATATAAGTATATATTGTTGATCTGATAAGCTTCTAGTACATAATATTTGATTATTTTTAATGAAAAGATGCTTTGTTGACGTAGTGGCCAATGATTGAAAGTGCTTGAATGGATTTTGTGTGTGGTGTTTGAACTTGAGTGTTTGAATATTTCATAGTTTAGATAAGAACAATTGTGAAATAGAAATTTGAACCATTAAAGCTTGTGGCAAAATGATCTCAAAGGTTCATTCATGTAGGTATTGATAATTTGATAGAAATTATTTTTTACCCTTAACATAAAGGTTTTAGGTATTGATCAATGTTTTTGATATTCAACTAGATATTTTATCAGATTCTGAAATATAATCAGTTTTATTTATTTGCTTTCCTTGCACTGCCATTCACCTGCAGATTATTGTACTGAATCTTTCCTTGTTAAATCAGTGTCTATTCCTTAAAGAGACAGTCCAATCGGGGCATCTTTTGTGGAAATGCAATTCAAGAAGGGTTTTCCTGTTCATACATATGAATTATTATTAAATGATTAATTTGACATATATTTGTGAAGTTAACATTTAAGTAGTTCAAGATTAAACAAATCATGAAAAAGTAGAGCACATCACTTAAAAAAGAAAAGAATTGTGAAATAAAACCAAACATCGGAGCTACAAGCATAGATTGCATTACTATGGCATAACTGAAAACCATGAATCATTTTGTAATGAAGACCGGCATGAGCTTGCCTATTGGGTAGGTTGTATACATGTGTTGGTGCAATTTTTCTGTGTGATATACCGGTAGAATGAGAGTGATATACTTCTGACAGGTGAAAGGTTTGAGTGTGGTGAATTTATTAGAAATTATTTGTTGTATTTTTATAACCTGAATAAAAAGGCTTGAACTTTATTGTTTCTTTGTTGATATTTTTAACCGGTGCATTTCGGTTCTACAGAAGGGCTTCACTTATCAGCTTACATCAGCTATGCAGGAGAAATTTACACCATTGGAGAAATCTCTGGGCATATGCTGGCATTTTAGTGTTCATTTCTCCAAAACTTGCCTTAAAGGGGCAGTAGCACGTCTTTTTGATATTTTTATATTTAAAAATTGTCACTGCTAATTGTATGTTATTGTTCAATATAATATTTTGATTTTGTAATAAATCTCATTACACAAACCAATTAGCCATAGTCAGAGGACAAAGTATGACGAAATACATAAAATCCATTGGCGGTCATTTTTGTGTGAACACCTTTAATTCATTTTGTGTAAGAAAAAGGAATCGCATGGCTAAACTTTACGTTATATATTTAATTCAGTGCTGCTTCATTTAGTTTAAATACATTTTCATTCAATTGGAACCATTAATTTTCATTTTCCTGACATCACCTTATATTTACCCTAAAAACGTGCTACTGCCCCTTTAAGCAATACCGAGTTGCAACTTTCATGAGAATATTGAAAGTTCAACAAAAGTGGGTAAATTAAGTGATGGTCTGTGATGATTTTTAAATGCTGGAAAGTTAAAGTTAGTCAATGATAACGACTTGTGGAAGTTGTGCCTTGCAGGGTGGTTGACTGCTTCAGCAATGTTAGTTTTTGAGCACCTGACACGATTCAAACAACAGACTCATCCAAGTTTACTTTTACTAAGTAGAACTAAACTATACACAGAGTCAGAATATCATGTGCATAGCTCACTTGACTGGTGTCCGGTTCAGCAAGAACTATGTTTTATTACATTTTATTACCTACAGGGGCAGTCATTTTGAGGTTCATATTTTCCATATGTTGCCCTAGGGCAAAATATCACTTTTTCATTGTGTTGTCATGTTATAAACAATGCTTTAACGTGACGGTACACCTATGACGGTACACCTATGACGTCACAGTACACCTATGACGTCACGTTACACCTATGACGTCACGGTACACCTATGACGTCACGGTACACCTATGACGTCACAGTACACCTATGACGTCACGTTACACCTATGACGTCACGGTACACCTATGACGTCACGGTACACCTTTGACGTCACAATCAATATGGTCGGCGGCGGCTAGTCCGCCTATGGTGAGAAGTAGATTTTGAGTATTTTTTTTAATTGTGGGACTAAGGTAATAAACAGAATATTATATTTGTGTCCATGACATACTATGTTTACGACACTCGTGCCTAAATATCAGTATATCCCTCCCTGTCGCTCGGGAAATACTAATATTTAGGCACTCTGTCGTAAACATAGTATGTCATGGACACGAATATAATATCCTCAATATATTTATCATGTGCACTGTTAACATAATTTTGGGTCGCTTTGGCCCCCTTTAAGGTACCAGTTTTAGGCTTAGGTACCTGGTTTGGAAGCAAAAATGCTTTTTATTACTCCAAATCTAAATGACTTATGGGTGATCAATACAAGGAAAAAGCTTGAGGAATTAAACAGATTATTGTCAATATGGAGAAAAAGAAGCTTAACATTGATTGGGAAAATTACTGTCATTAAAACATTAGCCCTTTCTAAATAAGTGCATATTTTCAGCTCGTTGCCCAACTCTCAATATGACTTTATCAAATCTCTATTGAACAAATTTTTTCAAATTCATATGGAATGATAAAAAAGATAAGATTAAAAGAAGCACTATGAAAAGATTAAAGACTGAAGGAGGACTGGGTATGGTAGTGGTCCAAACATTTATTGAAGCTTTAAAATTATCTCCCCGTAGATTTTACTTTAAAAAAAAATCAATTTGTAACCCTGCCAATATTCCATACCATAATATTTTTCAATATGGATCAAATATCAATAAGATACTATACATTGAAAACCCATTTTGGAAAGATGTTTTAAAAGCATGGAATAAATATTGTAAACATTTTAGTCTTGAACAGTACAAACTTGATGATTTTCTTGCAGAACCACTATGGCTAAACCATAATAATAAAAATCCATTTCCAAAATCCATCAGAAATTGGGTCAAAATGGGCCGAATGACAGTAAAAGACTTATGCGATGAAAATGGTTTTATGCCCTTTGATAAATTACAGTTGAAATATAAGATTAGAGGTACAGTTTTAGATCATAATTATTTACTTCATATCATGCCAAACTGTTTAAAATCTTTAATCAAAAGCAAAAAAATAATTCCACTTATAATTTGTATTTCAGTATTTACCAAAGAAATATTTTGAAGTATACAAAAGGATCAAGATTTTTTTATGATAAGTTTATTTTCAATAATGTTAAACTTGATCTTTGTAAAAAGTGGGAAGTGATATTTAATGACAATGACTTGAACTGGAATAACATTTTCAATTCATACAGACATGGCTTGAAAGATGTAAAACTTCTTGATTTTCAATATAGATTTTTGCAAAGAGTTATATATATACCAAAAAAGAATTGTTGAAAATGCATCTTGTTGACAATGATCTCTGTGCTTTTTGTAAGGAAACTCCTGAGTGTATTTGTCATGTATATTGGGATTGCATTGTAACCAAAACATTTTGGAATGAATTTGAAATCTGGATAAAAATGCAATTACAATCCAAAATAATCATTTCGAAATACTTGATTTGGTTTCTTTTGGAAATAAATAATAATGTTTTGATAAATCAAATCCTTCTCTCTGCCAAACAATATATTAATTTATGTAACCTAAAAAATTTAATTCCAAAACTGAGTAAATATAAAAAAATTCTACAAGAAATATATTTGGTTGAAAAATACATTTCCAAAAGAAACAATGAAATGACTGCATTCAACAGCAAATGGAAATCACTAATCCCAATATTTAAGAAATGATATTATGGCTTTAGCCTTTTAAGTTCATATCATTTATTGTAAAATTTGAAATATTTCATGTATAATATACTTCTTATATGCTGTGTAACCCTTGGGAACCAATTAAAAAAATGCTTTTTATACTTTTGGGGTTTGGGTTTTAAGCAATTAGAGAAAGAAATGACATCGGTTCATAAGGTAAATGTGAACATGGCAGCAAGAGAGAAACTTGTCATAGTATGGAATTAATTCTGGATTTGTTTCATAAATCAAGTGTATATTTATTTGACCTTAAACATTTAAAAAAACAAAGTAAATGTGCCAAATAGTAAAATGTAACAAAGGAAGTTCAAATCAACTTCACATAATACGGAGATGAAATTTAACGTCGGAATAAACCACAAATACGAAAATAAACAAATTCAGACATGTTTTAAAGAGGCAGAAGAGAGAAAAAATCTAAACAATATCCCGTACCTTTGGTAGCTTACTAACTTGTACCTGTGACTACACGGACTTACTATCAATCTCTTTCTAATCAAAAAGAGGTTTTCACTCCTTTGTCTTAACCATATCCCACGAAGCAAAGCATTTGTTAATAAAAACACTTTGCTTTATTTACATTCAAGGTCCGACTAATATTTTGTGTTGCCATGAACAATTCTGAAATATTAATGTGTTCGATCATATTCATATAAACAAATCATTCGTTTGTACTTTATGTTAAGATTTCTTAAGAATTTAAGCAGAAATTAACATTGTTAAACATCAACCCAAATAAATATATTTTTCTTTTTTGAAATCTTCTTTCAAATACGTTTCAGCAACCTATTTGTGCGAAATACGTGTTAAAGCCCGTTATAGACGTCGCCCGCCACACATTATTGGTTCTCTAATGGCTCTCAAAGATTGATTTATCAGTATGTTGATAAAATTCGATTACAAAGTCTTTGAATGGGTATCATTACAAAATCTTACTGTTTTTCAATTTCTTTAGTTGATAACGTTGATAATGCTTGAGTTATCTGAAAGATAAAATTTAGCATCCACAAAATCGGTTTATAACGGTGAGATGTTATCACTGTAACACAATACGCCGATCATATTGAAACGCAATTACTTTTGACCGCTTCAAATTGGAACGTGATTTGACCGATCATGGATGACAGGTTGTTAATGAAGGTGTTTATGTTGATTAAATTTAATTACTGACCCAAACAAGATGTAACACGACCAAGGGGCGTTCTAACGCGGGGGTGTAGGGTCGCAGAGTAGATACAACTTCATTCGTACAACTTGGGGTTACTGAACTAATGGTCCAAGAGTTCTAAAGTCAATTGGTCCTTTCCTTGAGTTTGATTCTGTATAGTTGTTGCAGAAGTGTCACAAACGTTTGCACAAGGAGGTGAGGATCGTGTAACTAATGGACTTTCATAACTCTGTTTGAAAACCAGGGTTTTAATCGCGTTTTACACTTTAAATAACTTTGAATATTGTTCTGGTCTTTGGAATTCGTCTAAAAACTCCGGTTTTGAGTCGCAGAAGTTCTCACAACGTTGACTTTCTCAAAGTTGTGACAGTGAAACGTTTCTGCTTTCCTTGCTTATTGACTGAAAACATGGAATGCCAGAATCTTGGACTTTTCCTGCTACAATTTGTGCTGTATTTCCACTCAGGAGGTAAGATACTTATTAAATCTTTGTTTAATGATTAAACAGGTTCAGTTTTTAATGGGATTTCCAAGATTATCAAACCATTTCATGTCAACATATTCTCGGCAGAAATGAACAAGTAATATACATGTAAGTAACTTTGGTAACATCTCATCAAGTTTATCTTTGTGATAAAAGTATATGATAAAACCGAAATATCAAATATGGTATTCGACAGGGTTGTCTACTGAAACTATGTTGCTTCCACTCAACTTCATGATTCAACAAAAAAATAAAAAAATAACGAAATGACAGCTTGGAAAAATGACTGGTTAGACTTTGTTAGATAAAATCACATTTCGATCGAAACAAAGTCGTATTTAATAACTTAACCATCAACATTTTCAGGGGGTTAAACGGTACAATAAAACAGAACCGCTTTATCAAGTGGAAAGACAGAGTAAAATTTTAGATTTTTTTATAAGTATTTTTGATGATAAGTACCGCTACTCTCTTACAATATTATTTACATAATGTAAACACTATTATCAATGGTACATAATACATCAATACAAACGCCACTTAAAGTGACACAGAGTATCTTTCTTAAAATTCTATTTGGTTTTGATAAGCTACAATATTATCTAATATGCTGATTGAAGTTCATATTTCATCACTGGACTTGCAAATATATCAATTTATGCATAATATCTCTAAAATGCTTGATTTTATTGAAAAGACAAGAAAACATCGCAAATACGTTTAATATTCGAAATTATGCATCCAATTAATCTACCTATTAGTTACAATACCTAATAAACACGATCGAATCGAATAAATCTTCCTGTCAGCTTATGACAAGGTTTCAAAATTACGTTTGGCGAATTTGCGCGCGCCACTCGAGCCACATTGTCCGGTTTTCGATCAAAATCCCAACTTTGAATGGCCGTATTTTCGCTCTAATGTACTGATTGACCTTTAAATTCTTATTTTCAGTAACAGTTAGTGGTTCCCGATGTAATAACATCGATCTCAAAATTTGACATATGTGATGCTATCAACATACTCTGTGTCTCTTTAATATTCAGATTCTATCATGGCCGTTATCATAATCGTTATGAATTGTAATTGCTTATGATCATAACTTGTACATCATAATGACATTTCTTTTTAATCCCAATACATGTTGGTGTCCTTTTTTCATATCAGAAGTGAATGGATAGTCAATGTCTATATCAAACGTACCACATCATCACAATATCGTTCTGAAAATAAAATGATTACTTTTCTTCCTGGACGTTTACTAGTGCATATAAGTATCTTATAATACGACAAAATTAGGAACGACATTAACATTTATCCGATTTCATTTTGACATGTCTATTATCATTTTTATGTTTTGTTTGAAATAAAATGAAATGGAGTAATTTCAGACTTGACTTGCCGACATTTTTTAGATTGAAGGAGGCTCAGTCTTTTAATTTTGACTGCTTTAGGGTCTAGATAACAGACTAATTTTGTCGCGTTACCAACTAAAACGTTTTCATCTTTATTGTCTGGACAGAATGTATGAGGTGCTACAGTTGTCCAATATCGTCAACAACGACAACATCATCCGCAAACATCAACTGTCTCGCCAACAGCACCGAGATCACGTGTGCAGTTGGCCAGGTAGTGTATTGTTTATCTGTATAGCAGATGAAACTGTTTTTATTTTCATCATGAAAACACAATTAAAAATATTCACTTATTCTCAATCATTTTGTCTGATGTTCAAAGCTCTAAATGTTTTAAATTTTTTCATTAAGAGTGAGCTCCCTGTTCGATTTAACATGATTACAATCGACCTTGTTCCGAGGAATAAACAATCCATGTAAGACTAGTTACCTCTCCTTATTGGAACGAGTTCGTATCCTGGTAATGCCAATATTTTGGAACTTTTATTCCATGGAACACGGTCGATTTTAATCAGAGTGCTATTAACTTGTAATTTAGCAAGAATATTGGAATGATATAAATGTAGACTCGATCTCGTTTAATACGATTTGGTGAGACTCGTGAATGGTAGTGGTATAACACGCTTTTGTTCGGTAGATATCATATTCTCTTAATAATATTGAATTAATGTCATGATTACCATTTAATTGCTACACTCGTCATAATTTATATTGATAGACTAATCTTGGAAAATTTATAATATCATATCAATCTATATCATTTCATTCTATAAGCATTCGTTCAAATGGCTTTCACGTCTAGTATAGAGTCGTTTGTTGCTTGTGTTGCACGTGTGTACATATGCAAACCCTACACCGCCAATGTTTTACCATAATAACTTATATTACGCACATAATGAAAATGATTAATACAAAGACAAACTTTTACTATCAGGATCGGTGCTACAGCGTGACGTCAGGGACGAGTGACGTCACAGTAGAGAAGGGATGTACGAGAAGTGCCAGTTGTCAAGGAAACAGAATATGTTGTAGTCAGGATTTCTGTAATGGAGGCCAGGGAAGCGGTGAGTATACGTTAGAATTGTATTTTTCTCTTAATATAGTACTTGTATAGAGTTTCTCACTCCTAATAAAGTATTTAACTATGTACACATATTGCAAGAAATCTCTACCTATTAAAGAGGTACATTGTCCATCATAAAACGTCAACTAACCCAATGCTTACCAAATACATCCTTAGAAATAATGTGTATGTCCACATGCTTTATTAGTTAATTGAATTAAAACGAATATGAAAAATGCATCATATTATGAAATGAAACATTAACCATATGCATGTTCTAGCTGTGATGATAAGAGACCATGACGATGTCAGCCAAGCTATTTCTGTTTGGTTAGCATATTGAGAATGAATTGAAATGAAGGGTTATTATGAAGCAAAAAGTTTAGTGTAAACGTCTTTTATAATCTAGATCTACAAATCAAATCAAATCAAATGGACCATTGACCTTATCTGAATAGCAAATTTCAAAAGTTTGATGGCCCACTTTTTTCACCAAATGTGCAAAATGGACCATGGACCCTGCCTTTACCAATCCCTGGCAGATAACGTCTTTAATGTCAGGAACTTTCTTTCAAATATGTTTCCTATTTGTGGGAAAAACGTGTTGTATCCCCCCTTATCATGAATTTAAAGGACGTTTAATGTGAAATAATTTTTCATTTTGACGACTTCGCTCTTGAGATTCTTGTCTCTATCGCATTCGTTTTTAATGAAATCCTATGAAGTGGCAACGCGTTTTTACCCTTTCCATTATATAGAATAAATAAATGCGATGACTCGATACGATAAATGATAGTATTACTACTAAAAGTTTATTATGAAATGAACATTCTCTGCCCTGTGATTAAATTCCTGAACACACTTTGAACACAAACATTTTCCTTTTGTCACCATTATATTTTTGTGATTTTATTTGTGACACTTCTTGCAGCCCGCCAGACCGGTGTAGACAAGCCATGTGCAGATGTGAACGAGTGTGTTCAGGGAGGCGAGGATATGAGTTGTGGCGCGCGCTCGCCTCGTGACGTCACGCGGGTATGCAGGTGCACGGAGTCCAGATACAACATCGGGGCAGTGTGCAGACCGAGTGAGTACACTGAGTGAATAAACTAACGGTACAATAGGGTATTTTGCCCAATAAGTGCTAACATGTCTTTGAAATGTCTTCTTCTAACCAATACTGTGTTTAAAATGGAATGTCAAATTGTTAAATCTTGAAACACTTAAATTCTAACCTCACTAAAATAAATGATAAAGAGTGAAATATTCATTAAATAATCATAATATGTATAAACAAGAAGGCCTTTTAACATTTGTTTCCGCAAAAAATACGCCGATAGGAATGTCCCTTTAAGATCATGACTTTTTCGCACATGTCTATGATCATTGTTGACCATTCAATATTGTCTATAAACTAAATACGTGTAAATATATCAATTGCTCATAATTTTTTCCGTTCTTCATGTTCGATGGAATCCAAACTCGATACACAGAACGATTAGCCATCACAATGAGGCAGGAGCTATGTTGTCAAAGCTTTCATTAACGTTGGTGTCGGAAAATAATCAGAAAACTGAACATCTTTTACTAGTCTTGCAATAAACCATCCACTTCACTATGGTATCTGTACTTGGGTATCAATACGATACTACGTCAACTGAATGAAGGATACCGTACTTCAAAAACGTCAAACCTCCATTATCAAGAGCGATTTTTCATTAAACATTTTCTCTCGGGGAAGTGGAAGCCTTTGTTGTTTCATTACTTTCTGTACATTTCGGGTTCTCAAAACTCTTTTGAATTTCTTTGTTTTGATCCTATTGCCAGACAACCATATTACGATGCCGACTAGCTTGGGTACTTACAGACCATTGCGGTGGGGAAACTTAGCTGGATGGAGGTCGTACCCCGGTTTGACTCAATATTCTTTACAATTTTATTCCTCTGAGCACGATCGATTTGAATCATACTTGTTGAAGTTGAAAACTTTGGTCTATTTGTTGCAGTGAGCCGAGTTGGCGGTCAGTGTTTCCGAGACACTCATTGTCTTCTGTACAACTCATTCTGCGAGTTCAACTTGTGTAGGTGCGGAGATTTCTTCTTCGCTAACGATACCCTCTGTCAACTGAGTAAGTACTTAATCAATTCTTATTTTGTTCAAACACTGTGTTGTAGGTAGTTAATAGTTTTAGTAAGTTCATTTAGCAAGTCCTACCATGTTCCTCTGGTTGTAATATTGAAACGCCCTAACACTAAAATGAAACTGGCTCAGACGTATTCACAGAGCTTTTTTCTCTGTACTGCATCGTCTCTGACAGTGAGCTAAATTTTCAATTAGTTATGGTTATTATCAAAACCTTGTCCACAAATGGAACTAGAGACTCAATTAGCTTTTGATATAGGAAAAAAACCTATTATTTCTAAAAGCGAAAGTTAATATTGTCAAAAGCTATTATATAATAACTTCTGATTCGTCAGTTTATAAGCCTTTAAAGGATATAATGTGCTTTGTTCATGACATAAGACAGATGAGAAGGAAAAGATAAAACTTACACTGGCTACAATTAATTGTGACTAAATGCATTTTAAAGTGTTCTCAAAGTATTCTTGTTCAAATTTCAAATTGTAACGTTGTCCTTTGGTGTGTAAATAAGTCTCTGGTTATCTCTGAAGGTTTTTTTCAATAGTTACAATATTTTAAACAATTCATGTATTATAACAAAATGGAGCCCAGACGATACTTGAATTAAATGATGCTAAAGCTGAGTGATCTACACTTGCTATATACTTTGGTTGACTTGGTTGGTCTTCAATTGAATAGTTTTGCTTAGCGTCTGGATGACAGTCTTAACAAACGCCCAAATCTTTTTCAAAAATTTTCCAACCAAAAACTTTTTTCAGAGATGGAACTATCGGCACCGTGCACGAACAGTAGCCAGTGCAGACCTCTCAACTCTGAGTGTGTGGCGGGATTCTGCACGTGCAAACCCGGATATGACACATATAAAGAGGCGGGAGTGTGCGCAGGTAATGCTTCTAGATATGAAATTAAACACTTCAACGTTATATTTAAGATTATTCAAATAATGCAATGTTTTAACATTTGGTATAAATTTTGAATAAACATGAATTTTGCGACTTTCACAAGATGAGTGAGTGAGTTGATACTTAACGCCGTTTCTGCAATATTTCTTGATTTGATCTCTACTTCTTCTGTTTCAGGCAATCACTTGAGATTTTCTCTTGTCCTTTTGATGATCAGTGCAGCTTCTTTGTGGATCCATAATTTGTAGTCTTGAAAATTCCTTAAGTTTTAACTTGTATGATGTTAGATTTAGTTGATCACCCAGTACACTGTGTTATGTTTGAAAGCATTTATTGAAAAATTTAAAAATATGTATTCATAGTATAGGCTATTGTATTGAAAGAGTCATTAGTTCGTCACACACGTTTATTGTTTGTATGTTAAAGGGTCAAATTTCAATGACATGTCAATCAGTAAGTTCGGGCTGCATAAGTGGCCTGCAGATGTCTAAGGGTTAACTAGCTGATCTGATAGTAAAGGATTGTGTTTGTTATGTGCTGCAGCATATTTTTAGGGAAAAACAAATGGACATTAAAAAAGGAAACGATCTGCTACCAATGTTTCCAATTACATGACACTAATTAAAGACATAATATTATGTGACACCAAAGAATTTTTTTTATTACGGTATGTGATTAAAAGGTGTTCATAACATAGTTGTTTCATGTACATTGTAGTTATTGATTGTTTATGGCATCCTCTCTACTGAAGATAACATATTTTGCATATAATAATATATTAATGATTGGTAATATTGAAGAAATGAACAAGGTGAGGAAGAGATGTCGATATAATCCAGCGATATAATCCAGCCATGTATCAATATATATTAAACCTATTTCTCCTTGTATATATTTATGAATAAAATCATGTCTATCTATTTGGTAGATATTTTTCGTCAGTTCTTTGATGAGCTATTTAACATTTCAATATTGAAATCTATGCTTCTGGGTATTCATATCTAGCCAACAAAGTCCTCCAAGGGGTGCAATTTGATTTTTATGAGTGAAATTGAGTGAGCTTTTTAGCGCCAAATGTAAGATCTTGTTGCCATTAGGGTTGTATGTATGATTGGAATCAACTGTGTAGAGTATGGGTCCATCTGTAAATATGTAATAGGACAATTATCAAATTCAAATTTGATTTTAGTTTTTATTTAAAACATTTTATTTCAATCTGATATCATATTCAATTTTCAATTCAATATTCGATCATTAACACACTGATGCAAAGAACATATTTCACACAATTTTTTCTGAAGATGCAATTTCTTTGTTTTGGCCAAGATTGACCTTTAAAGGGGCAGTAGCACGTTTTTTGACAATTTTATATTTTCAATTTTTAACTGATAACTATAAGTTAATGCTAAATGTATTACTTTGATAGTATCATAAATCTCATAACACAAACCAATCATCCGTAGTCAGAGAACAAAGTATGAGGATTCACATAAAATCCATTGGCAGCCATTTTTGTGTGAACACCTTTAATTAATTTTGTGTAAGAAAAGGAATCGCATGGCTTAACTTTACATTGTATATTTGATTTATTACTGCTCCATTTAGTTTTTATACATTGTCTAAAGATTGGAACCATTTATTTTCATTTTCCTGACATCACCTTATATTCACTCTAAAAACGTGCTACTGCCCCTTTAATTGTATGCAAATATGGTTAATACAGAAACATATATATATATATCTCATATACATACAACATATTGAGGTATACATACATGTATTTAGCAAGACTGATCATATACTAATAAGAATCATCCTCGATTATCCAGCGCTTTCGTTCCGATAAATCTACACTACAAGCCCTGGAAAACTTTATGAGGTTTTACCTCGAACCAAATTTTCTCCCTTTGCAATGACTCAGCAAAACGCTTACTTGATTAGTCGAGTTGTTTACGCAAGTAGTGTCTGCGTTTCGTTTCTGATTGGATAAACTTGGATGCAAAGGGTGGTCTTTGGTTTGAGGTAAAACCTTGTAAAGTTTTCCAGGGCTTGTAGTGTAGATTTATCGGAACGAAAGCGCTGGATTATCGAGGATGAATAAGAATATGAAGAGTAGATACGATATTAGAATCTTAATCTGATGATGACTATTAGATAATTGAGTATTGAATCACAATAAGATATGGTGATGTGTATTGTGTTGTGAAACATCTGTATCCTCACAGCTTTAGTTCTGAAGTTTATTTCCAAACTGAACATGAACAATACTTTCATTTACATCATAAACCGTCTAAGTGATAACTGCTTATCTAATTTCCCTTCCAAGTAACCCATTTTAAACTTTCAAAGTTGAAAATCTCTTAAATTTATAGGAACACATTTTTTAAATTCAAGCCTCATTTTCAATATGTCCTTTAGACAAACAAGTAACACCCCCCTAATAAAAATACCTTCACATTTTGTTACAAAGGTGATATAGTCTTGTCATAAAAATATTTGATATTTTCATCTGATCTCCACACCAAGGTTATTACGAGCCTCATTTTCAATCTGTCCGTGAATGATATTGACCTCTTCTTGGGTCAAGGTCTTCTCCATGTGTCGATATGTGATTCGGTAACAGTGACTCGTCCTCTGTTTCTTTGGATGAATGAACTCGTCCACAAGAGAAACCTGTTCGATTAAATCTCCTCCAATTGTGCGGACAAGATCGTAGAAGTCGTTTGGTGTGAAATTATCGGGTATCCAAAAGGAAATGTCGTTCGTGCATTGTGGGTAAACACTGATTGGCTGGAATGAAGGAAACATTTTGTAAATTGTGTATATGTAGTTACAATTTAGAACATATGATATATTGCAAAATTTAGGTAATATTCATGTTTCAAAACAATCCATCCTGCTACATCAGCGTATATGTCTCTGCGTTATGCTACAACCTATCCTCTGATATCCTGCTGTGGTATTCTGCCGTTTCGCTGACGGGTGGTTACTCAGCGCTATTCATAGCCTGTCTGTTTTCATTTCGAACTCCATTCACTGTTGTCTAGTGATGTAGCTCGTGGAAATCTAAGACAGCGCGATTAGGATCTTAGCGGGAGGCTGCAATGAGAATCAGATTTATTATCTAATAGCACTCCCATTGGTTAATTTGAATCACGCGGTGAGCACACGCACCAAAGCCAAGAAACCAGTTTGCCGCTATCGCTGAAAGGGCATCATTTGATTGGCTTGCTATACATAGCGATATGGCAGAATACCATAGCAGGATATCAGGGGATAGGTTGTAGCATAACGCGGAGACATATACGCTGATGTAGCAGGATAAAAACAATCCTAATATCTCAATTGGCAGCATAACATGTCTATCCACAAAGTTTTCTTAAGGTCTACACATACAATATATATATGTTGCACATATAAATGCTTTTAATTCTTATGCAAAAGCAATTGGCGCCAGATATCCATTTTAGATCTGCCCTGCCTACAAATACAAACTTTATAAAGCATATTTGAGTCAAGAACCAATTCTGTCATACCTTCTTTATATGTTATAGTGTTATAGTCAGAGATTATTATCCGAGGAGGTATGTCATATGACTTTTACGAAACGAGTAAATATACGGGACGTTGTGCTACAACAATTGTTGCTTGGCAAACGTGATATGTGTACATGTGCACATATGGAAAATATGTCACTGGTTAATACTGGTTATCACTCACCCTATAGGTAATAAAGATAGGAATGAATATATGTGTAATTGGAGTCTGGTGCTGTGTAAAAAAAACATACCTTGTATGTGATGGGAGTGGCCGGACTATCCACGTTGAACTGAGACAGGAAGCCGGAGTCTTTGCTCCAGAAGAGTCTGATGTCCGGTATGGAGTATAGTTTCATCGCTAGTCGCTCCAGACCCAGACCGAACGCCCATCCAATCTTGTCTGCAGTCCCCGCTGTGGGGTGAGAAGTTATTCAATTTATCATCTTGGGTTATCTTGTTGATACTATTGCCAAGCTTCCAAAGTTTGGCTTAGTATACCTTCCTAGTACTTTCATTGAAATTATGACGTTTGATTAATAATGAATGTGTAATTGTCCACTGAATGTAAGTTTTCTGCCCAACACCTTTTGTTAACTTTAGTTTGTATAAAAAGAACTATGGGGGCTTATAGAATGTTTGAAAGTCAGGTAATGTTGGCTGTGATGAAGGAATGTTCAGCACTGAAATTTTGTATTTTCACAGCAAACATAGCAGTGCTCAACAAAGGAGCATGAAGTCACTGGGCATTGGGACATTTCATTGACAAATTAGTGGATATCAAACTTGAAACGTTACAAGGATAAAGTTACTCGGAGCCAGACCCCAATCTTACCTGACCATGACCTGAGCTCTAGCCCATGACTTCACCTGACTCAAACAGCTCTAGCTCCATGAACCCATCCCCCGGCATCTCCATTCACACGCCCCTAACTCTGCCCTGACCAGCCCCAACCTAACGTGACTCAAACAACCCCGCACCTGAGCATATCCATTCACTTGCTCCCTTGACCTGACCTGATCTGACCCCAACCCAACAGCATCTCCATCCACTCGCCTCCGACCTTGACCTAACCTGACCTCGCCCTGACCTGATTGCAGCAGCTCCTGCTCCATGACCCCGCACCCCAGCATCTCCATCCACTCGCCTCCGACCTTGACCTCCAGCTCCCATGACGGGTGTGTGAAGGGAAAGTACGCATCAACCCATCTCATCTCTGTCTCTGGAATTAAAGAGATGAGGACTTTGACGTATACCTAACACAATTGCAATCAAAGGTAATTGACGAAACTGCTTTGGGTAATTTTTGATTGAAGTTTAATAAGCAGCACTGCCAGGAGATATCTGATAGGACTAGTAAAGTCTAGTCAAAGCATGCAAAAGAGTTGCCTATCGTAGAAGGAAGTACACATCAAATCACCTCCTGTGTTTGTATTAGGAGAGTCAAATACTTATAAACTTCCTAGCAGGGACTACTTTCAGCCCAGGCATTAACAAGGAATAAAAGTGCAAACATATTGATTCTTCTCCAAAACAAACATTTGAGCCTTATAATAATGGTCTGAGAGCGGCAAAGTAAGTCACATGTTCAGTTTAGTGCAGAAACAAACCACTTGATAGCTGACTAATCACATTATCACACAGTTTAATTAGCTGGATGACTTTGTTCATGGACACCAAATAAAAGGTTTTGTGAACAACCTAGCAGGTGTAGAAACTCACGGTTCTTGTTAA
The DNA here is from genome assembly GCA_916613615.1 of Steromphala cineraria. Classification (NCBI taxonomy): domain Eukaryota; kingdom Metazoa; phylum Mollusca; class Gastropoda; order Trochida; family Trochidae; genus Steromphala; species Steromphala cineraria. The sequence continues at coordinate 15,102,567 of OU744730.1, forward strand.
AGTATGAGCATTTGGTAAGAGCAGGTTTTAATGAGATTGCAATCAGTTTGAAATGTATTGAAAATATCAATGAATGTAAACAAACAGGGTCATGCAACCTAGTGAATAAGGATTACCTTTTCCGAAAAGACAAATTGATAGATCTTGCAGTGTAGTTTTCAAACTGTGTTCAACAAGTTTTGCAGCGTCAATTGTGTGAAACGCTTGTTTTTCAGCGCTGCGTTTTCCATCCTCGAACAAACACAGGTTGCTTGTGTCTGGGATGTTGTCAAATAGCTGGTTGGAAAAATTAAATCATTTTAGATATTGAAAGAAAACAATGAAATTGGTTGTATACATAAGGACACATTATTTGCTTCTCTATTCCTATGCAGAGGGCCCCAGTGATCACAAGCAAAAAATAAATGATATTGAAAATTAAAATATCTTTGTACACTAAACGGAAATAAACAACAAACATATGAACTCAAATTTCTTGCCTTATCCAAAAAGGAGTAGCATCTAACATTTAGATATGGATTCAAACTATCAAATTCACAACAAACAAATTGTACCTCAAATTCAGTAAAGAGACGAACACCCTCAACTTGATGGAATGCAGGATAATGACTTGAATCAATCTCATCTCGCCGATAAACATCTCCGATAACAAGAAAAGCATTAAGACCAGATTTCATCAAGTCTCGTTGGTGTGAGGACGTGTGTGCCCGGAGCATGTACCCGGAGTTGATATAATAACTGTCGGACTTCGATCGACTAACATGATCTGCTGGAACCAACAAACTGTCAAAATTCTGTTCAAGAGTGACAATGGGACTCAAGTTATCATACACAGAAAATACTGGATTGCTCCTCCGATTGATATAATTTTTGTAGAAGAAGTTTTCAATTCTCCGTTTAATCAGGTTTAAGGGATGATTCTTTTGTAGGTGAATATTCCATCCGAGTTTACTTTGGACTCCTGGTGTGATATTCGTCCAGTGATCTGTTTTGAAGTTTTGTCCAAGCACACAAATATTTCCTGAACCTTCTGTTTTCACGCTGCTTGAGCTGCATAGAAATCTTCTAAATTCAGGAAGAAGTCTCCAAGGAGTATTCAGACCTGACATACATCGATACCTGAAAAATATTTCATCACAATTTATTTGAATTTGAAGTAATGACAATGATTTGAAGTACATCATTTAAAAGGTTTGAATTATGCAGAAACACTAGTACATAAAGTAACATACATATTGAGAATTTCACCCAAGTGTCTTCTGATATCAAATATATCAACATGAGTTAATAAAAGTAACAAACATCCGAGGCTTGCTGGGGATATTTTACTTTAAGCAACACATGTTCACATATTTGATATCAGAAGACACCAGGGTGAGATTCTATTTATAATCTTTCAGCAGGAATCTGTTATAAGAAACTTAGCATGCTACATTTTCCATGCGTCAAATCTCTGATTGACCATGGTTATATAATTGTTTAAATTTGTGCAATTGTGATCGAAAATCAATGGACCTTGTTGTACATAGGGCCGATGGCCCACACCATTGTACTGGATAAAGATATATATTACAAAATAATTGTTCATCAAATTTGAATGAAAAATGTACATTTCTGAACACTGCATTACCCTAAAACTCCTAAAGCGATGATGTCCTGCGGCATGATCAAGTATTCATATGTTTATATGGTAAGAGATTATTCTATTAAATGCAAATTCATCTTGTCACATCTTTTTACATTGCATACAAGCATATGATCATTTTTCTCATTAGGCTGATTAGCCATGATTACTAGGGGCCAAGGACTGAACTTGAAGGTCAATATTATTATATTCTTAGTCTAAGGTGTCTTTTAATTCCATCATAAAATACGACAGAGCTAAAGTAATAATACATTGGTTATTCAAATTAAACTGTCATACCTAACAATCATATTTTTTGTCGAACAGAGCATGAATATAAACGAAAGAAAAATTTTCGGTCAGGGGGCAGACATCTTTACCAAAAGTGGAAACGATAATAATTTTACGACAATCATGTTATGATAATTCATGAGATATTTAAAAGTCTTATTTGTTTTTGATTTTCAATTCATACTTAAAAAATATTCTAAATCATAGCGTCCCAAGAAAATATTACAAGTATTTATCTTGAACATTTTTAATGTCGTAATATCATGATCTTCAGTAAAGAGATTCGTTTTGACTACTTCCGGGGAAATGGCGACTTCTACAAGATCACACGTTCTTTCGCTTTACAGAGCTTTACTTAGAGAAGGGCGCAAATTTGAAGATTATAATTACAGGTATCAAAAAAACCATTGAACTTACTTCTCACCCCCATTAAGTTTTGTTTTGTCATTTTGTAAGAATATGTTTAAAGTGTCCCAAAATTACACTGTAGCGTTGCAAAACTAGAAAAGTTGCATAAACCTTCAGTCTTAATTCAAAAACTTTGAAAGAGAATTACAGTAAATGGTAGAGTTGACATTTTCATTATCCTGTCAGTCTAGTTTAGACCTGTAGACTAGGCAGTTAAATCCTTAAAAATAATTTGACGAATTTGGTGTGCATAGAAAAGAGAATATAAATTCTGTTCATCACATATATGTTATATGAATGTTTGTTACGAAATAGGAATTTCTGTTCTCATCAACCTCAATCCTTACCAAATATTGATACTTATTGAGATGCCACACTACTTATCGAAACAATCTGCTTTCGAAGATGACACCTTTTTGTTCTCTCCCAACAGTCTTTGCAGTTCAAATAGATTGAAATAGTAGCATATTTGATCTGTATCTTCGCTAAAAGTGAATTTGGAAGCCTGCGCAAGGGTTTTGAGCAAATAGATCCAACTTTTTAATGACTTTAACTTGTTTTCATTCTACATCCAGTTTACTACACTTCACCTTGTGTCCACTGTAAATATGTTACATTAGAGTCATTGGGTAGGTGGACTGAGTGCATTGTGGATGAAGTACCTTGCCCAGGGACACAACATAGAATGAGGCCTATGTCACAAACTATCCACAAGACACGACCTTAACCTGTTTATTGTCACTATATTGTCACTATACTGAACTACGGTAATATCTTTGTCATGTTAAATTCAGAAGTAACCACTAAGCAAAATTAAATAAATTGTTAACTATCAATTTCAGGAAATATGCTTTGAGGCGAACTAAAGATGCTTTCCACAAAAATAAAGCAGAAACAAATCCAGAGAAAATATTAAGTTTCGTGAAGGAAGGACAACATAACCTAGAAATCATGAGGCGTCAAGTATGTACACTTTATATAACATATCTGTATTTACTTTCAATGTAAATGTACAATCCCAAGGGTAGTGATTGTTGTCGGGATAATTTATATATATATATTATATTTCATGCATTTGATATTTAAATTTTGCTAGCTCTTTTGCAATGTTTCGGGTCAAAATAACACCAGAGTTCATTAGTCATTGAATAAGCAAATAGAATAAAAGGCTTGTTTTTTTTAATTTATGTGGAACAATCAAGTAGTACTCTTAGTTTTCAATTCCTTAAAGAGACAGTCTGTGCTGCTTCTTTGTGAAAATAGTGCATTACAAGTTTAAGATGTAGGAACTTACTTGACCCCAAACATGTTTAGTGTAATTTTTTAGCAACACTGTAAGTATAATTTGAATCAATGCAAAGAATTTGTGTCAGGAAGAAATGGGCCTAAAAATTAGATCAATCTTTTCTTAAAACCAAAATAATATAAATCGTTGTCATCATATACTTGCAATATTCTGTAGCTATTATTTGTCATGTTGAAATCCATTGAGTTGTTAGAAATAATCCTGTAAGTTCTATTATTTATGATTTCAGGTCATAGTGGGACATCTATATGGAGAAGGCAAACTTGTAATTGAAACCAAGGGGAAATCTCATCCAGGCTAGGAGGAGTTGTCTCCCTTTGCTAGAATAACAAAGCTTGTGTTTGTATGGACTGTGTGTCTTGTTGAGATATTTGTTTAATATTGTTATACGTCTCTGCTGAAGTTGCAACTTGCAGGGCGTATAAGGCTTTGTCCCAATATTATAATCCTGAAAGCAAACTAATGATAAATTGATGTCATTGCTATCTTTCACAGTGGACATAAATATAAATTAGTTCTGCTTTATATTGGTTTTAAACCAACATTAGTAGGTGACACATATGAGTGGTAAGTCAAAATTTCAAATGACAAGACATCACAAGTTGCAAGTCAGCAAGTTTCAACTCCAGCCTGCTTCTGGCAAGAGGGGATTGACATGACAATCATGAATCCGACAAATATTGTCTTTGATGACACATGTAATGCTGTTTGTGAGGAACTGTTTGATTGTGTTCTCCCTCACTTGTTTGACAATAGGTTTTGTAGTGAAAGGCGCTGTAGAGATGTGTTGGCTAACAGCTTGCATCAAGATTTCATTACATCTAGGTACCAATTTGATGACAAGGTTTAATTTAGACAAAGTACAGCACATAGATTTCAGAGAGATTCTTTATTGCCAGATGTATGTTGTGTGATGGTGATTTGATGTTTGTTTTGAATTTTGTGTCAAAGATGTATGTTGTGTGATGGTGATTTGATGTTTGTTTTGAATTTTGTGTCAAAGATGAATATTTTTCCTTTATACATAATTAAAACCTATAGGTTGTATATATATATATATATATATAACCACTTTGAAATGTTTGTTGATAATCAGTTTTAGATGATTTAAGAATGTTTTAGGAATGAAATATTAAATATTAAAATGAAAGTTAATGAGCTTCATTTCTAGAGAGTGTAAGATGGTGTCCTATTTTGATGACTTGCAAGAATCACAAAGTATTAGAAACCTAATTGTATTCAAATACTTTCAGCGCGTCATTGCTATATATTATTAGTATCTGATGACACTTCTATAAAATTGATATCAGCTCAGTATTTACTCAAGTCTGTTTGTGATGTTCTTTTGTTCACAATTCTCTCACTGTTAAACAATTATTAAAATGGAAATATTATTTGTTTGTGATGTTGATATTACACAGATTTGATTGAAATCAAATTCTTATTTATAAACTAGTCAATATCCAATCATAATTCATGTGGCATTTTGATATTCAGCCAATCAGATTACTATCTGTAATACCTAACCGTGCACAAGTTCTTCCCTTGGAGTATGCCATATTTCCTTGAAAACAACCTTTGTCTTGATTTGAAGATACATAGTTGCGTTTATGAAATTTCCAGGACTCATTGTTACTCATCCTGTTAACCAGACGGACTAGATTGTTGAACCCTTACGTCTAAGGATTGTTTATACATTTCGTCACAATGAAAAAGTGATATGACTGCCCTCGTAGGTAATACAACTCCTCTGTAATCTCTGAGGTTGAAACAATCTGAGTATAAAGATATTGAACTTAACCTCAAACACAACCTGTGCCTCTAAAGACGCTGGGAGGTTAGAGGTGTTAAATGATAGAACCTCAGGTTTAGATTTCAAGGAAATATGGTATCATTTGTTTTCTTGGTACAGAGCAAACTCTAACCAGATGTTTACCAATTTGTTAATTATTCTAATACTTAGGAAATAGGAAATGATACTGTTCATTTCCCTGATTGCTTGCTCAGCATTTGGCTCAAATCTGCTGAATAACTAAGATCATCTTATACTGACAGGGTCTGGAAGAAAGGAACAATGAATGTACGGATGCTATTGCAACTTTATTAGACAAATGCTGATGAAGTATCATGACGTTGGAGGAACGTTCTAAAGTCATGAAACAACAAAAGGGAATATCACAAAAGTAATGCTAATCAGAGTTTGATAATGCTGAAAAGGAAATTAGACTGTTCTCTCTTCACTGTCATCTCATCTGCTTCATATCTGTTATTAGAAACCAGCCAATTGAAAAACTTAAGATCATCCCAAACTGGCAGGCCCTGGATGAGAGGACCAATGAGCATCTATGTGTCTCAAGGTGGCTAGTGCTTAGGGGTCTTTTGGGGAATTGAAGGAGCTTAAATGATATTAATACCCAGACACAGCACCGTTTGCAAATTATTGTATGAAATGTTTAAAGGGGCAGTAGCACGTTTTTAGGGGAAATTTAAGGTGATGTCAGGAAAATGAAAATTAATGGTTCCAATTGAAAGACAATGTATTTAAACTAAATGGAGCAGTAATAATAATTCAAATATATAACGTAAAGTTTATCCATGCGATTGTTTTTTCTTACACAAAATGAATTAAAGGTGTTCACACAAAATGGCCGCCAATGGATTTTATGTGAATCTTCATACTTTGTCCTGGGACTGTGGAAGATTGGCCTGTGTAATGAGATTTTGGACAGTCAAAATAATAAATTTAGCAATAACTTACAATTATCAGTGAAATATTTAAAATATAAATTTATCAAAATACGTGCTACTGTACTGCCCCTTTAAAGTGAAGCATAGTATGTAAGTTATATTTAAAAAGAAATTGTATCAAAATACTGTCTTTTCAACAAAAGTTTGCTCACTTTAACAAAAAAAACAGCAGGAACACAGAAATGAAAGGCTCTGATGGTTGTATATGGATGTGTATATAAAAATGGAAGAAATCTCAGTGATGGCCGACTCTCACATTATCTTCACAAGACTCAAAGTGGATGTGGCAATATGATTGGTACAAATATGCTCTTTGAATGTAAATAAAGTTGAGATGTACTAGAAATGTTGTTTGTGTTTGTTGTGGAGTCTTTAAAATTTTGTTGACACGTATTTGGTCTCTGAATGGTCAGTCTGATAACATAAGTGTTCAAAACAGCTGGAGTCAACTTTCAAGCACCAATTACTATTCTGTTAAAAAGGCAATAGCATGTTTTTTGAAAATTTTATGTTTAAAAATTTTCACTGATAATTGTACCTTAATGCTAAATGCATTATTATGTATTCTTTTGATAGTGTCAAAAATCTCATTACACAAACCATCATCCATAGTCGGACACTAAATAATAAATATTCACATAGAGTTTACTGGCTGCCATTTTTGTGTGAACACCTTTAATTCCATTCTCTCCCCACAGAGGCAACTCAGTCATACATGAATTAGCCTCTGTTCTATTACGGCTAATACACGGGATAGAAAGGAAGAAATCTGATTGTAGGCAATCGAAGTTAGTTGTGCAATCAGCGACGCCGTTTCAAAAGGGGTCAATCACAATACCTCGACCATCTCCGTGTGGTTCGTCAAAGCTTTTGTTGAAATTTAACATCCATGGGAGGTAATTCTTCCTATTACAAACCAGCGCTTTTTATCTTCCCATTAGTTATTATTTGGTTGATTAGTAAAATAAAATCTATCATAAAACAAATAATAATTTACACAATTATAAAACAGCTTCTATCTAATGAAAAGCCCTATCCATATCTGATATTCAAATTGTTTCCCTCTCACACTGTTAATGAAAAATAAACATAAAGACATAATATTTTCCATGTCACTATACCGTTAAGAACTCCCCAAGTAATGGATATCCAAAAGGTGTTTTCATTGGCTGCAAATAAGGGAGATTTTTTTTGCTAGGGCAATCTGCCGGAACCAATTTGAACCATTTATTTTCATTTTCCTGACATCACCTTACATTATCCTCAAAATGTGCTACTGCCCCTTTAACAGTAATAACATAAGTGCTTGCTGTGTGACTTTGTTTTGACAGTACTGGTATGTATATATATCCCTCTATGTCTTTACAATCTATCAGATATAGAGAGGGATACACCAATCTTGAAAAAAAATTACCAAATGGCATTTTCATAGATCAAATTTGATAACTTTCATTTCAAAAGAAATTCGACCTCTGAAAGAAAAGAACATTGAACAGTGAAGTTTGTCGAATATAGAGAATGTTTTCCAAATCGGGAAGTTAAAAGGGCCGACGAGAGAGTTCCAAGAGCCACTCTGGAGTTGTTTGCGCCAATTATCGACTGTTGAAGAAAAGTATCATTCTAAGCCGATCTTATCAATTATGGTCGAAAACCCGACAATGATGGTATGAGCAATATACATGCCACCTTGTAATGATGTCAATTTTGTAAAACCAGTCATGCCATTGGTTCCTATACTAAGGTTTTGTCCATTGCTTCCTTCATTGAGTCACGTGCCAGGTGATAAGCACGTGGAAAACATGCACGATAAAGTCGTGTCGCACGTGCAGCAGCTGAATTAGCAATCTCGAAGTGGGATCGGGACTTGGCGGCGTTCTTTGACAAATGTGACCAATGATGATTTAATCACATTCGGTCGATATTTCTTCGCTTAAAAAACACATGATCCCATGGAACGAGTGATTGAGAGAAAAAAAAAGAGAAGATTGAAGGTAGGTATACGGAATCATGGGTATACTAAACTGTGTGTCAGTAAATCTTTGGTAGTGAATGTTCAAATTAGCTCACAGGGGCACGTCACGAGTAAATTTCTAAAAAAAAATAACCTGGTTCTTAAATTTTTTATTAAGAACCAGGTTATTTTTTTTTTAGAAATTTACTCGTGACGTGCCCCTGTGATTAGCTAAGAACGTTTCCCCGCGACAGTGCACAAGCACTTGGGGCATGGGTATTTCTCATATACTATATATGAGCACTGCCCATGCATCAAGTGCTTGTGCGACAGTGGAACGATAAGAGAGAATGAAATCAAGCCAAGTTCTTTTATTCAGCTATACGATTACAAATTTAAACTGTCCCTAGTTAATATTGTAGAATAACGGAATATAAAGTTTCAGAGCGGCTGAAGAACGTTGTCGTGGATTATTTTTTGACGTTGATACATAAATTGTGTTGTTCAATCCAAGATGCACAACATAAACGTTAAGCGAATATTAAAAATTGACAAACATACAAAACAAAAGCAATTTCACTTTGCAGACGCGACCCCTCAACGTTAACTGTTACTCTGCCGCTGATCACTTGAGTCGCTGCCGTTTATCCATTAAAATTGTGTTTCAATCAAAGCTCAACTACAGAACACTAAATAATCGAGAATATGCCGAATACTGTACACCAGACAATTATGTAGGCCCCCTATTTCATTTTATTTTATTTCGATATTGATAATTTTGAAAATTTAAAGATTTGCGTGCTACAATGTTGGCTGCTAAATTAATTGGTCTATACGTCATTTCAGTTCAAAATAGATTTTAATAGGTTTTCGTGTTACAATATTGGAATCGTGATAACTAAAAGTTTAACAGTATTGGAATCATGATAAAATAAGACCTCGAATGACGAAATACCAACAATCGACGTGAGGAGTAAAATCACCCACGTGTAGTCAGTCTATCTATCCACTACGCCCACTCAGCACTTCGTTATCGATCTCTAGTGACAGTGAAGTGCAGTCTTCACGGCGCTCAGCCTAGACACATTGATAACACCACATTCCGAGTAAACAACCATTCATTCATGGTGATAAATTTATCGTATCGTCTGCTAGCCCGAGTCAAGTAAGTACTGTTGAACCGGCACTTTACTTTATATGATTTTGTGTACAACCCATGAACTCTAACCTACTGACCTTTCACCGGTCATGTATTGTGACGTCACATAACCTAAATAATGTATTCGAGGACGTGTTCGCTGGCAAATAACCTTCAGTGACATTGTGTAAAGGATTAATCTTCCGCTGCAGCCGATGACAGGCCACAAGGGATATGATATACATTGTCGGCAGACGACTGGATCCTTTATCTGCTGCGCGTCTGCGTTAAACATGACGGTGGAGGCGAGCGCTGGCAGACGATAACAACAAACCCTCGTGCGAGCCGGTGACCTTGAGTCGGCTGTCAGTCAGTCCAGTCAGCTGGTGAGGTGAGAGATTCCCAACCTTCTCCGTGCCGGGGGCAGCGATACGGTGCCCAGTTGTCCTGCTACAGATTTATTAAGGTAAAATGGCTTGCTTGGAGACTTGCTTCCATTCATGTCAGTGCAGCCACAATGAACGGTGACAGCGAGGAAGATGTGACCGTGTTCCTTCCGCGAAACCTCTCGTACGTTCAAGAAAGTGTTTTGGACGAATATAGCGTGAGTTCCTCATTTGTCAGGAATCCTCGATCCACAGACGAGAGTCTATTTATGCATTTGCTCCTAGCCATGGAGGAAGGTGGATCCCAAGCGAAAGGCGACGATTACGGGTCGTCCGTGGACCCGGAATTAAAATCTAAATGCGAGAGACAGGTGTCCTACACGGGGTCGGACACCCCGAGTGAGGAGGGGATATTCGTGAATTTAATGGACGATTTGGACCCTCTAGGGAAAGGTACGTGTGTGAATGGTCGGGAACAGTCGGGGGACGACCAGTCCATTGATTCTGTGTACAGTCCTGACGACACCGACCTTGCAGATGTGCAGCAAGGTCACCGCAAGCGACTCGAGGAAGCAATGAAGGCCATTGATGTGAACAATGCACCAGACCTCAAAATAAAAATAAATGATCGGCCTTTCTTGGAAACAACAACAGAGGAGGCCTTTCTTAAATACGTCTCGTCCAAAAGTCCCGTGTATGAGGATAAGGAGTTTAACTTTAATAGAGGAGAGTTGAGAAAATCATCATCCTTAAAAACAAACAAAACTCCCCCGGGTACCCCTAGTAGAAAGAAGGTTGTCCGGTTCGCGGACGCCATGGGTCTCGATCTGGAATCGGTCCGGAACATTGTAAATGTTGACACGCCCCCTAAAGTGCCAGCGTCTGCCCTGGCGGACCTACAGGTAGGTTTGGGTGAGGACCGACGGATGATGGGTAGCCGTTACCTCGCACCTTGCTTCGCTCAACCGGGGGCCAAGGAAAACTTTCTCAAGAAGGTGCTCGCTCATAAGGTGTGTCTGGAGAACGCCGTCATCACAAACATGACAATTACGGGTGTGATACGGGTGGCGAATATCTCCTTCAACAAGATGGTTCGAGTCCGCTACAGCACTAACAACTGGGCCACCTTCCACGACATTGCCGCTTCCTACATCCAGAACTCCTGTGATGGGCCCACGGACCGCTTTTCTTTCAGTATCGTCGCTCCGGCCAACTTCGACGTTGGCTCCAAACTTCAATTCGCCGTCTCGTACGCCGCCAAGTGTGACGTGTTTTGGGATAATAATGAGCACATGAATTATACCTTCGAGTGCTTCGCCAAAACTGTGCCCACGGAAGCTGAAAATTCGTGGATGCATTTCTTGTGAGTGGTATATATATGCTATTTATATTACGGTTTCTTTATATATATTTTGTATGTGACCCAGTATTTAATTATGTATGACATTTTAAGAATGTGAGATTTCCTTGCTCAATGTTCTGTCACTGATATTATCAAAGTCGAGTGTTCAAATCATATTGGGATTACTTACCATACACATACATTGTCTTTCTACTTGTTACCTTTGACGTCCCTGCAGTTTACAACTCTGTTAAGGTTTTGAAATATTTAAAAACTAATACGTTTTTAAGCACCCACAATCTTGCCAAATGTGAACAATCGATATTTTATTACTTGTTATTCTTTAAAAATCAATTTTAATTTTAAGAAAACCCATAATTTGAAGATGAATTGGTTTTAAACTGTTGTTAAAGTGGAATTCGTCACATACTGAAAGCATTTATTCTCAAATATCAAGTATTCACTTTTTGAAATTCTATTTTTACGTGTTACCTATGTAAATCCTATAACCGAATGTGTGTTGTTTCAAAATGTTGGAATACTTGACAGTTAAATTTGATAAAAGTGTTAATTTCTTGATAGAATATCCTCGATAAATCCTTTTGGTAAATGCTGCGATAATATTCTTTTTTCTATCAAGATTATCTTCGACTGAGCCTTGGAGTTATCGAGGATGTAATCAGAAGTTCTTAAGTATGACGTAATTAAAGTATCAATTACCGTATAACTATCTTTTTCAATTTAACTTTAAATAATTTCCTTTTCACGTTGGAGATATTGTGTTTCAATCTCTACAAATCGAAAACTGGATGAGATACTAAAAGTATGACTATTGACATTTATGATTTAAACACGTCGGATATCCTAAAATCTAACAAAGCTAAATCAAATCTGATTTCTATTTCTAAATAAACCTTAGTGTCCCATAAAAGTTCTGTAGTGACTTATTTTATTATGTTGTCCATGCGAGATTTTTCACGCGAGTATTAGGTTGCTTAGTATGTGTTTCTAAACTATATAACATCAAAATTACACTTTACGTTCTGTGGTAACACATACTATTATGTTATCACTGAGAACACTGTTACGTGAGATTTTGCCATTGCTATTTTCGTTTATGTCCTTTTTACGATTGTACACTCCTTATATAAGTATCTAATATGGGTCTTTATGCTAGCTCGAGTGAATGTCTTTACACCGGGCTCATTCAAAGCAGGTAGGTCAAGGTCGTTAGAACCCGGTATAGATCTAGCATGTTCTAGGTAGGTAAGCTTGTAAAAACCTACATTGAATACACAAACAATCTTCAGTAGTAGGAAATTAGAAACCTGGCACAGTCAACGTTATTTTAGTTTTGGTCATGATAAATCAGTAAGCACCAGACATTGGTGAAATCCTCAACCGTTTCGGTACAGTACACATCATTCTGTTTACTGTACCGTAACCCTAAGATTTGTCTATATTCAAAATGTCCCTCACTATAAAAATAAGTAAGATTTAAAATTTTTCCAGGATATTCACTAGTAAGAAATTTTTTTTGAAATAATAAAATTGTAAAATTTAGAACGATTGTTTCACCCTACTTTTATAATTCTAATATTATTTATTTGAAAGCCATCGGTTTCTTGAATCGAACCCCTGTGGGTATTTTGTCCTTCTTACTTTTCTGTCTTCGTCCTTCCGCCAAGCTGAAACTGGCACTGTAATAAAGACGTCTACAGATCTATGCAGGTTGTCGAACGTCTATGGTGGTTCTAGTGAACATTACTTCACCAGTGGCACTTTTATTAGCACTTCTTCAGATTTGATGCCTCTGTAGATGTTGTCAAACCTCCCTTGTGGTTCTAGTGTTCACCAGTTTATGACATCTCCATATATGAGATCTCATCAAACGATATGTCTTTATCGAAACAGCAAGGAGTACATTCTCTGCTTGTTCCCTTACTTATTCTGAACAGCATACTCAAAACTGGTCTTGATTCCTTTGACAAGGATGGATATGTTTTTTTGTTCTTTGTTTTGATTTCTCCAGGAGGTGTTTCAAGTTTTCAATTAACCAGCTTCTGTATCTTGAGGCAAATTCTACCTTTGACATTCTGATGCCTCTGGGTGTTTTCTTTTCAATGTTATCAACCTTTTTCTCTTTCATCAGTTTGATACCATGGTCAGTTTCAGTACACAAGTCTTTAAGATAGGCAAAGAAACTAATGGTATGAGCACGACTACACAAGTTTGCTTTTGATTACCATCATACGCTAGAAGGTCACTTTCCCACTTTCCACCTTTCGGTGTCATACATTATCTGTATGACTCTATATGCCATCATTCCCCTTATAAACCTCCCAATGGTGAAAACAATGTAGTCTCTTTTCTTTTCGACAAATAAGTTGCGCAACAGAAAAATTACCAGTATCAAACTCAACTGGTGATATGACTCTGTTGCGCTTCACTTCGCCTGTGGGGAGGTGGAGGAGATATAATTATACCAGAAGGTTAGAGACAGACTAATTTATTTCCTTCGCTGATACAACACGAGTGTATCTTGCGTGGCATCTGCAGCCGGCGTGTGCTCATATTCCGGTATCGCAAATATGCCATGCTTTGCTGGAACTCTGAGAGCAAACGTGCAGAGGCGAGTTTGCGTCAATTAAACACTGCATGTTGACTGGGTTTCGACTTCTCTCTTCAAAGCCATTAATAACGTTCTTCCCGTACATTGTACTTTCGTGATTCCGTAGGGGCTAATGTTACATAGTACGCCAGTTTATTATAATATTTGATCAAGCAGACTTTCTAAAAACATATTAAATGGGGTTTTGGAAATTGTAAGTCAAAATTTTCTTCATTAGCCGTATCGTTACCGTGCTTTTTGTCATGTCATTTAATGTTGGAATGCATGTGAAGGGTGTGTATTACAAGAAAACTGTTGGTCCACTCCGGGCTAACTTGAACTTTTTCATGTCCACGAAATTGTTCTAAAATATGACTTGCCTTATATCATTCACATTTGTATAATTGTCAATTGTGATTCTGGTTGAATTAAACATGAAATCTCTACATTCGAGGTATTCGGATACTCTTTGAATAAAGCAATTTGTGTCTACATTCGAGATCGGTAACCTGAATCTTTAAGATGAAGATACGTTTATCGATATAATGCATACATTGCCGATGGGCCATCTGAGACGTTACCATCAGGAAAGCTATATACCTTACAGAACAGTAATTACCGTCTCTCATTCCATATCTTGGTATTTGAAAAGGTAGAAATCTGTGACAACGTCAAGTGATGTATGTTGTGTCACTTTATAGATTATATGTTTGAAATGGTCGACCTGAATCGTTAGGGTATATAAAAAATCAATTATATGGTCTCTATTCGAAATTGTCAGTATGGCAATTATCAATTATAGGAACCTTATGTCAATACAGACTGTTTCCAGTCCCGGGCACGTGACACGTGATTCATGGATAGCCATTACTGCTGACACAGGGACTTATTAGCTCGGATCGTTAAGGTACATCATGAAACGTATTAGGTTTCCGGTCGGGCTTTATCACAGGCTAGTAGGAAGTCGATACCCACCTGTTGCAGCCGTGGAAATTTGCTTTGGAATGTTAAGGTGTTCCTTAATTATACTCTCTCTTAATACAGTTTCGTGTCCGGAAAAGATAACTTTTGCGTTTTAATGAAATAAGATTTGCAACGGTAGGAATTCTTTGGTAACCATCTGGAGTAAGGCTATCCTGATGATACACTTCTCTCTTAAAATAACATTTTCTGTTACAATTGTATATGGAATTTTAATGATGTTTCGTGATTCTAATGTTTATTGAAACCATCATCGGATAAGTTGTATTAACTGAATCAACTCTTTTGTTGAGTTTGTTTTACTAGTCAAATTTCAATTTATTCGAAATAACAAAATCATTGCATAGATTATATGGTAACTTTACGTAGGTAAGTACACGAACCTTCATCCTGTCTCAGGCTACGAAAGTTACAGATAAGTGGACTTGGCCTAACGTTCGAACCCCGAGACAGGATGATGAACCCGAAGAACCTTGCCTTTTCTGAAGTTATCATGGGTTATGATTTGAACTTGGAATTCCTATGGTAAAACATCCTATGGTTGAAAAACAGGACAGATACAATAAAAGTGCAAGATCAAAACAAAACTAATTCAGGTGCTTTCAATTACATCGTCTTCAATTCGAATTTGGCTGCACTACAGTAAGAGGTGACTCAATTGCTATAGGGGAGGGGATGGAAAAGGGGGGGGGGGGTGCGTTTGGTGACAAATGACTGTTTGACGTTCTGAAGCTCACCAAACAGATACCGCATTAGCTAGAACCATGCTGTGATATAAATCACGACATTTATATAAGTATTTTCAATGGGGACACTGTGCTGGCTGGGGTAGCTGAACCGTTGCTATCAGATGGGAGTCTCGTCTAACACCCAGACTGTATAGTTAGTCTAAATATAATCCTTCGTAAGGAAAGTCTAGACTCTGTCCTCTTGTCAGAGGCTTATTTCTTATCATGAATAAAATACTCATTTTGTAGAATTATTTTCGGAGACTTAGTATTAGTAGATCTAACATCTAGTGCAGAATACTAGAATACTCGTGTCGTAAAATTAGTTTGTCATGGACACTGATATAATATCCTCTACATAATGCTCTACGTCACAGCACCGTCACCTCTAGGGTTATATAAACGAGTGTTATGGTCCAAGGTTGCTGTCCTTTGTGCAGTTCACAGCCCTGTAAGGTCAGCCAACATTTATATAACTCCTCGAGCGAGAAATTGACCGTTATTGCTATTCAAGCCTGCTAATCACTTTCACACCTGATACCTATTGCGCATGGTCAGTAGGTCACGTGATATAGGTACCATATCGGATCGAATCTTAAGGTCATGTCCGATGTGTAGTGACTTGCTTCTAGTCTCTTGGTACTATAGTTTTGATATATATATGTTAGTCTACATCCATTAGTACTGAATTGGAATTTAAAACGGTACTCAATCAATCCCTTCAAAAGAGACATGGAAATAAATTTGGAAAATAAAATAATCCAGGTTTAGCGCCTATACGCCAGTCTACCAAGGTGAGCATCAGATCTACACTGTATTTAACCTTGTGATTCCGCCACAAACGGCATCAACAACATACATTAGTACTGCCAGGTTTTGACTCCAAGGGGCAGATTATGGATGCTATTAATATCACTGTATCGTCTCTAACGCGTTAGAACTGTGCTTTACGTCAGGAACAAAGAGATGTTTTTATTTGAGTAGAATCGCAACAGCAACGTAGGAGGTTTTCAAGGTCTTGTGAATTTGCTTTGAGTGCGTGATGTATTTTTTTTGCTGGTTCTGGAATTGAATTCCAATGTGTTTACTTCCAAAATTGATAAATGATAAATTGAATTACGTAAAAAGTGTTCTAAAAGAGACATTTGTTCCGTTTTGAAAAGACATTTGAGGTTTCTAGTGAAAAGAAGCTTACTTAAAGATTTTGAACGATAAAGTTTTATTGATTAGTTTATTCACTCTTCGCATTGAATGTGAGCATTTAGATACTGAAATCATTTTAACTGAAATTTAACAATATATTTTCCCGTTTATTGGCTAAATCAACCTTTTCTTTCTTTCAAACCTTTCACGTCCAAGTAAACGGCTAGTTTTGAGAACGTCAAAGAGATTTATCGTTTTCGTAATCATACCACTTCACACTTGAGTACACAGGGTATGAATATAAAATCAACACGTTCTCATGCATGGTACGTATATGTAAATAAACCATAACCTGTACCAAAGCATATGGGCAGTGCCAATATGCCAACATTCCCTGTAGTACATTATTAGATATATATCCCTCTTATTACGTTAACGTCATAATGACGCTAATTACCCGGATGTTATCTCTGTATTACCCGACGGTGCAGGTGTTCACGTTAGCATCGATAAAACTAAAACTTCTGCAAATTATGATATTAATTAACCGGGATGCTAATTGGATTCTTTTGTTTTTATGTTTATGTTATATATTGCATTACCATACAAACAAGCCACCTGAGTCATTAACACAAAAACATCTTAAAGTTTTTCCCTCAATATAGAGTTCACTGATGGTTTGCAAATAAGTCTTGTATTTAGTTCTCCATTATGAATTTGTATATACGAGATCTGTTTCTGAGAATTTTTTGTGATTGCAGATATATATCCTATTACACATGTACAATTAAGAATAATAATAAAAGGGTCAAGTCGAAGTTTTGTTCGAGAAAAATATGCTAGAAGATAATTGGTCTATTTCATCTATAACTCTGGCTCAGGGTTGTCTGAAATTTATTGAAAACAGGTAACTATATATATTCGCCTTTAAAGTTAACGTTAGGATCAGATTGAAGGTAATATATATTAAAGCGTATGACACTTATTATAGTGTTTGAATTCCCGTTAACAAGCAATGTCATTATTTCACCAAGTCTAGGTTTTTCAGAGATGGTGTGAACGTCGACAGCGAGGTAAATCCGTCCACCTCCGGACTCTCAACACTGCGTGTACCCGACTCATCATGATGAGGTCGTGTAAGACGGCTCCTCACAGGGTTTCGTCAACGTCCAATGATTCTGGAGTACGTGGCACCAAGAGAAGTGATTTCATTAGAAGAGACGAATAAACCCACACCCTTTAAGTGCCCGCTTAATAATCCCCCCTTCTTTCTCCATTTGAGATTTTGACAATTTCCCTTCAATCGCTTCGGTGTGGTGTGGCGTCACAATGCTTTCAGTTTTCTGCCATCTCATTGTCCTAATGGTAAAGACCTAAAGCTTCACTAAGCACTGCTTATTTTCCATATCCATGTTTCCGGTTTCCTGTCTCCGTGTCACCTTACGGACATTAATAGCCTTCTAAGCTTGATAAAGCACATGCTTGGTGTTGCTGTTATTGAACTTATGCCAAGATTCAGTTTGTTTTCAAACATCTAATGGCGAAACTTGGTCAATGATGCATGTGTTGTTGCGCATGCGCTTGAGGTGGGCGTTTGACTGACATCTCAAAACCATTATGCCTTTCATCTCACCCATTTATAGTGTAACGTGATTTTGTTTTTTACCGCTATATTTGGTTCTCCAATATGTATTTCCAAGACCTTTTATTTCTTCCAAATATAAACGAGGTAAGCGTGTCAGTTACTATTTTAACATCCTTTTTATTTGATCCTATTTCTTTTGTACACGTTCAATCAGAACATGCTTTTAGTTATCTATTTTAGATTTTTCAAATTTATTGGGTTGATCTCCATTCTAAAACCCGTTAAACCTTCAGTTCATTCGGCATCAATTCCTATATGTCAAAAGAAGGAAAAACTAATGTTCATTTGTGTTTTCTTTTTTTTCAATTGAATCCTGGTACCATACCTAGGTTTTCATGATCGACTTTATTGTTTCTTCCTTTGTCTGAATTTGTCACAAGTTTATATTCCATAACGCTCTGGCTTATAGTGATTTGCAATACTTGTCCAATTTTCTTGGCATGACGTACCATATGGGTCGTTAAAGGAACAACTCTTCCTTTGTCTAAGGTTCTTGCCATTCCTATGCTTACCTTTGTTCTTGAAAACAACCACCGATCTTTCTTTGTCCACCCGCAGTGTATCTTGTTTGAGAAGGTTGAGGACTTTTATAAACAACAATAAATTTCATGATCAAATATCTTGAGTGTTTGAACTGTCAAAAGTTATAAATAGCCATTAAACATGTTGCATTGTAACACATGGCATACATGCAATACTAAGATAATGTTGACTGTGCCAAAACGTTTAAAGCTTATTATCATTTCTTATATCTAGATGCAGAAGGTTTAAGTTATCACATGCGAGGACGCAAGATATTGTTTTCTTTTAAGTGAAGTGATGAATGACTCAAACCAAAGACATCATTTTGCCTATTGGTCTGACAGGTTCTCTGATTCTTGTGCGTTTGCGCAGCACCAAGCGACGCAATCGTACCACATTCAGAAAACCAGTAGGCAAATCTGCTGACGCTGTAACCTCACTGAAATCGAATTGAAGCTATCACTCGTGCCACACTGTGTTGCTGGTCGGAGGACCGCTCCATAAGGGTCGTGTTAGATGGCCTCTTAGCCTACTTTCAAAACATTCAACCAATCAAATGCGCCGAGCTTTCTAACCTTGTCGCTGTTTGGCTAGAGCTTTAAGGTCATTCTACATGACCTTATGGAGTGTTACTCAGATTAAAACCGAAGCGAGGTATTGACTCATCTGATTTTAACGAGGTTGCTGACCATGACAATCGCATAAGGTATCATTACAAGCATTGTGCTAGATTCATTCTTGTCCCGCTTTCCCGAAATCCAAGTTAGTGCAAGTCTCTCCACATATGGCTGTGGATTTGATTTCCAAGAAAGTGTTTAAGTTTTCACCCTGAGTGTTTTGTGTTGACCCCTTCAACAATGTATATAGACTAAGCAATGTCATTTGACAATCTGTAAATGTTTTTGGTTGAACGTAAAGCACTTTAAAGAAAATATGATCAATTAATCTAAGCGCGAGGCAAATTGATTGCCAGTTGGCAATCACTGTATATGTTTGTTTTTTAAAGTTCATACGAACAAAATTTAAACATTATATTGTTTCTATGATTAGTTTTCCTTGTTTTTGTTTAATGGAAATATTCTTTCATCGGGTTAAATTCATTATCGAACGAATTTAGATTTTTGTTATCGTTTATCTTTTCTCCACTTCTTTGTGCAATATATATTCGCTTGTTGATCGGGCGTCTCCCGATGACTTTCCTGTTGTTTTTATTGTTATTGTTGGTTTCATTCTTTCAATTAAGTATTATACATGTATATGTACTATTAGTTACTTTTTACTCTTTTAACGAGATTATTAAATCCACCGGACAGATCATCACAAGGTACTTGCCACGAATATGAAAACGAATTTTCGAAATTTAATTCATTTATTAAATTGATTACCTTTCACCTTTCAAGCTTTCTTTGCTATAAGATTTTAAGAATAAGTTCTAGTACTATTCTTTGAACTGAGAGTACTTGAGTGTTTCATGAAAAATGACAGTTTTTATTATGAAATCTTTGTTGGTTTTGAAAACTACTATTTTCTCGGATGACCATATATCATATTCGTGACTGTTTCTTGAATGAGGATTTTCTGTAAAACATATATAAAATGATTATGATTATGGTTAAAGTATGATGACTCCAACACTTTGGTGACTCAAAAGGTTTTTATTTCTGTACATACAAGCTTCTTTAATACGAATATTGTCCATCCTGTACCACTGCAAATTAAATCACCTTTTTTGTTTATATATGCATATAAAAGCAACAGCGTCTTAGATGTTCCCTCAAGACTTATTTTACCATTTGTTATCCTTACGGAATTGTGTGTTGATAAATGTCAAGATTGTTAAATGATCCAAACTTGCCATTATTGTAATTTTCTTGAAGAGTTGTGACACGACATGCCAGGTTGCCATAGAAACTTAGATTAAGTTTCAGCACACACTCATTAACCCCCGTGACGCAGACATACACAGAGTGGCGGAAGCGGTTTTCCCTATAAGAGGTACGACGGTATACAACATCTAGTGACTGTTTCCTGTGTCAGGAAATATTGTTCTTCTATTGAAGATGATGACTATGTCGCATTTGCAAAATAATAATAATTTGTCAACAAGATCGTCAGTTAAACATTAGTAGAAGAATCATTCGATATGAAATAAACTTGAATTGTGGATGCAACCATGTCTTCAATTAGGTAAAATTCAGATTTGTTTTGATCTTTACATCTGAAAATAGAAACTCAGACATCCTCGATAATCGAGTGTTCAGTTACCGTGGAATATCTAGGATGTCTTTAAAGGTCAAAAATATTCGTGAATGAAAAACGAGGGGTCATATGTCTTACGACACTGGATGTTATCAAGCATGTTGTATATAGATGTATATAACACTGATCTGTGATATTGAGCAACCTAGAATCCGCACTGTACATTTGTTTAAGTAAGATATGACATATAAATGTATGTTTATTGTTATCTTAAAAGTATCAATTTCGCAACTTAGCGATTCAAAGAGTCTGTTTTGCTTTTATTTGTTAAACACTATTTAATATCAATTACCAAATGGTTTATCATTATCTGTTGTCTTCAATGAATCAAAATAATTTGTTGTTGAAGGAAAATAATACGTTTCCCTCACTTGTATACATCCTTAATGAATGTGAATTTGTCGATTTGAGCTTTGAGCTCAGATACTTTCTAATGTTCGAACTGTCCCTTTAATTCAACAATTAAGTACTTTGTTGAAACACCCTACCTCATCAGGCAGTTTGAGAAAAAGAATATTTTTTGTAGTGTCATTTTGTCATTTAACATCTAATTAAAATGACACATGTTCAGCATCTGTTATCTTTACATTTATGTAAATTAATGATACTGTTTTATTTAAAACAAATTGTAATTCTTGTGTGATAAACCTTTTTCTTGATTACTGTTATTATCTTTTGTCCATAAAAACAAATTTATCACGTAAATCGTTTGGCATTCAAGGAGTTAGATTTGAAGTAGAAAATGTCCATTTTATGCTCTTAGGGCGAGAACAACGGTAAACGTAAGGTCTTTTATCCCCATCTTCATGACTTCACCTTAAATAAAAGTGTCAACAGACGTGTCAATTTTATGTTATGCGATAACACAAAGTGTTACCATTGCACTGAAGGGGTTAACATCTATCGTTCCTTGTCTTTCAAAGTCTTTCCATCTAATGTCTTCATACGAAACCAAAGATACAACGTTGGTTCAGACATGTGAGCACTTAGTAAGACAAATGAGGTGAAGTATATAACATGGTCATCCAAAGCTCTTGGGTTTCACATGATCACAAAAGATGACCTTTTGTAACTTGTTAACTATGAGACAATTCGTTATGTTGATACTTGTCCATCCATCACGTGTAAGATCAATGGATTGATTTGTCTGTGTGATGAAAACTATGTTTTGTATAAAGTATAGATACAATGTTCTTCTCAGTGACATTAAAGGTGAGACGGTCTTGCACGCGTTTGATCTCTCCCGGTACTAAATAATGTGACATCTGTTTGTGAAATTGTGATCTATAAATCTAAAGTGATACGGTATTGAAGAATGAAGACATTTTTTACGAATATGCAACTGCTGACATCTGAAAAGGCAATGTTTGGACATGGTCTGATGTCGCCACTTGACGTTAGATTCTGGCCAAATGTCATCGTTTTCAGATAAAAGTTGTATACCAAAAGAACCGTGTTCATTCTAAAAAACTCCAACTTTAGTTAAGAAAATGCCCATCAAAGACGTATTATGGTCATATAAGGTACTAAACCCAGTGAAACGATTATCTTTTTATGGCAAAACGTAAGATAGAGGACGCATTTCGTGAAAAGGACCCTACCTGTTGAAGGTGTATACAGGATGCGATACAGCACTACCTCTATCGTGGCTCTATGTGATCAAGGGAGATACTGTAGAAATATATACACGAGATTATTGTGTATCATTTGTACATGTGGACGTGTGAAGTAGCAAGTACCATGAAGTAGCATGTACCGTTATCGAGGTACTATAAATGAAGAAAAAAGTACCAACACCACTTATGTATGAAATGAAATAATTTGAGGTGTAATCAACGTAAAATAAGGAATGTGATGAGTAATGATAAAGGTATTGCGGTTGTCCTATATTTCATAAGTTCATGTAGTTAAGTAAGAAGAGTGAATTTACTTAATGTACGAATGTGGGTCTAGTACGAAGCTTTCTTAGCATTAAGAAAGTCGTTTGTTTATTATTTCTATGTAGGACGTTACGACTAACAAAGGTCTAAGAGAGCTTTGGAAATCTAGATCCTGGTGTCTCTATTCGTCATACCGGAATGTAATGTAATATGTATTTGTAATATCTCACGGGGTACCTGCCACGCCTGTGAATTATTGGATGTTACTAAATGAAGTGAGTGTCACTATGCTACATGATATATATTCTTATGGTACCTTGTCTGACGATATATCTGATCTAGAAGGTACTATCGTGAAGTTATGGTATTGGATACATGGTGTTATCTGATGCATTGGGTACATACCATCACCTGTATTTGATGTAGAAATGAAGTGACCTGTACCTGTTATATACATGATACACGTGGTACCTACCGGGTATGCCTATATGTGATCTAGAAGGTAATATTGACGAAGAAATGGTCACTTGTATGTGTTAAATGCATTGTGGACGTCGCCTATTTATGTGATCTTGAAGGTGCATTATGAGTGTACTACTAAATGACGTGCACCTGTAACATGATGTTTGGGTTACGTGTACAAACGGGAATAAACTGTTGGTTGTATACATACCGTTGTTGAGTTTTCTATTGCTTAGTTTTAGACATGAGAGTGCCTGGGACGTTTTGATACAATTATATGTGTGCAGTGTCACCGGACTACAAGTTTGGTCAAACAGTATATATGTGCTTGGTCACTTAAATATATGCTATATGCTTAAATATACGGCAACATATTTGTTCGTTCTTTAAATCCACAAGAACAAGACATCGAGCCTGTCATCCTCGGCAGAAACTGTATTCAACAGGAAATGTCGTTTGTGTATGAGCTCCTTGGGAGATATCGATTTTCAGTTTCACAGTCAGTCTTCTTCTTCATCAACTTTATTCAAGTATATAGGCCCCTGGGCCAAAATACAGGTACATGTTAACACATATTTCATATACAAATATAATAAGTAATAATACGCAGAACTTACGAGAAGTAGATAACATGAAAATAATAATTAATCACAAGAAATTTCATTTAACCTTTTACATCGTTTTTCATAGGCATAATAAACATAGTGGCTTAATTTTTTCAACATGTAATTATCGTTGGTAGTTAGAATTTGTTTAAATGCATACAAATTTACATTTCTAATATTTGGTAGATATATTTTTCTTAAGTCATTATAATATGGACACACAGAAATGAAATGAAATTCGTCTTCTATTCCTTCCTTACAAATTGGACAAATTCTAGACAACCTATCAATTTTCTGCCATCTACCCTCATTAACCTTTAAACGTAACAGCCCCGATCGTAATTTAACAATGCTTTTACGAAATTTAAAATCCACTATTTCAAATAAATATTTCTCCGGTGTAAGTAGACTTTTAATTTCTCTATATGTATCATATCTGGTACTGTTATTTAGTGTAGAGTTCCAATTTTGAAAAAACATCTTTTGCCCGTATTTTAAAAATATTGATAAATTGTACCCTGTCTCCTATACTTTGCGAAATCCAAACGAAACCAAATCCATGAGAAAAAAGCATATTTCTTATTTCTGAGGCCCAAGTTTTATGGCCGATATCATCCAAATGAAGTGACGTATTATAAGATTTCTTAGGTAAACGATCTTCATGCATATATAAAATCTTCATCCAATAATTTAAAGTGCGCACAGCAGAATTAATATATAATGGGTATCTACCACATTCACCATACACAATCGCATTAGGTGTTTGTGGACCGACATTTAAAAAAATCTTACAGGCAGATAAGTGAATTTTTTCAATATTTTCATATTTTCAGTCCTATCAGGTTATTTTTTGTGGAAAGGAAATTCAAGAATACTTCCCTGATGAAACTTACAATGATTAGTAAATGATTATTTGACGCTTATAAGTTGTTCTAGATTTAACAATTTGACAATATGTGTAATGGTTCTAGATTTGACAATTTGACAACGAATAGAATGCATCGGTGTGCCCTCTTGAGTTCGTTTCCACAAAGGGTACCCCGATAGGACTGTCCCTTTAACCACTCATTCGAGTTGAACAGAGTCGGATTACACAATCATGACGCATGGAACGGTAACCACCATTGCTGAAAAATATAAATAATGCCGATCGGTTCAGTACTGAAACAATATGAAGAGGCCAGATTGTGATGTTTGATAGAAACCCGGACTACATACACATTCATTCTTTAGCTATACTTGTTTTCAAATATAGCACCATTATTATTATATGACAGACAGACAGACAGACAAGTTTATTTCGTAACTAGGCCATAAGCCCATAATACACAGGAATTACAAATTATTATTATTATATGGATATTTCTATAGCGCACATATCCAACCATATATATCGGACCTCAGCAACGTGAGACCGGCGCTCTTGCCGACTGAGCTATCCCGTACCCCATATTAGCACCATTTATTTACAGACACAGTAAAGCTGAATTCACAAACGTTACGACATTCAAAACTGGAAGGAGCGCTATCGGATCATGATCATGATGATGAGTAAAGCCATACAAAGATGTTTCTGAGTACGGTTAGAGTCCTGTCAAAATATACGAATTAACAGTAAGGTCATAAACTCAAAGTGTGAGACAATAATTGTATCCCAACATGCAAGATAAAAGTTCTTACAATTAGTTACAAATATGTTAAATTTGCCATTTGGTGAACAATGTATATATTTTACAAACGCTTCACTGTAAAGACGACATCAAAGGCAAATTGTTTGCATACAATTCAATTTGTAAATAAAACGATAAGAAAACTAAGAAATGTTTCTATGGTAACCATCGATGTTAATGTGAATGTTAACAAGACACATACTGAGACTCTCTGGATTTTTAGCATCATAAATGTGTAGAGATAAAGATATGTGAATATTTCGATCGAGAACAGGCGCATTATAACTATTTTTCATAATATTACATTTAAGGATCTCATAAATTGATGTTTATAAATATATGTTTTTATCGTAAAAAAACACGTTCATTTCAGTAAAAAACATTTGTAAGATTTGTTTCGTGTGAAAATTTTAGACTGTTGAATTCGATAAAATGTGAATTACACAGGCAATTGAAAAGAAAACAATAAGCAAAAATGACATAAAATTAGATTACGCACAAAATGGGATACACATGTGTCAGATATGGTTAATGAAGGCATAATGTATATGATTATAAACTTTTTTTAAATGTTTGAAAGGAGATATATGGATTTTGAAGGAGTAAAAATAAAATCGGTATCATTTTTCGAAGTTTTAATCAGGTGCTGAATCCATTTTCAGACCCTTTTCTGGCATGATAAATAACTCTTCATTCCACACTTTAACACAACACTTTTTCAAACGGAAGGACAAAAATACACACAGAGATGGAAATAACAAATGGCGAAAATATTAATGGTATCAGTTCAAACCAATGATATTGAATTTTGTGCCAGTGAGCTAAGAGAGTGTGTAGGAAAACAAACATCTACCCCTGTTCATTATGAAATCTTCAGTTACAACCATTTCATGACATCGTGATGAATGCTTACCTTTATGCTCAAATCATACGAAGACATCTTTCTGAAGTTTTTACAAATCAAACAGAGGACATCTTGTGAATCTTTTCGATTTAAAGGGTTGAATATAATAGCCGTTTGGGTGTCAATGTGTTACAACAAGAACAATGTTATATAATAAATACAATGAGCAACAAAGAATGCTGGAGTAGATAAGAGCTGTAGGTGTAACTACACAAACAAAATTTTAATTTTTCAAATATAGTATGATGGAGGGAGGAACAGAATGTGTAGAATGAGAAACTAGTTTAAGTATACTTTCAATTCCATGCTAGGCTTCGGTAAGTTCAGATCACGATGTCAATCTACCCTCATCCTCAATAAAAGTTGCAGAGGTAAATATCTATAACATGAAATATTTGATATTTCTTTAATTTTAAATCTATTTTCTTATTTTACGTTGCAAAGAAAACAATTTAATGTATCCATATTTATTTACGATAAGCTATTTATTTAATTATTAACCCTTTCACTTCTGAGGCATAACTTTGCGAACATTTTTGTTAACCAATGCAGCGGTACAATCATAAAATGTAATTTCTTCACACACAAAAAAAAACAAATATTCAAAAAGCATTTTCTCACAAGATAAAATAGGCCTACAGTATTCTTCTTTTTCTAATAACCAAGAATTCACATAAATTCATTTGCAACGTTTTTGAAGTTTCACAAATATATTAGATTTCATTTATGATAATCAATAAATTTCAATTTCCTAAATATGTCACATACCGTGAGAAGTAAAAAAAAACGACAGAAAATTAAGCTTCCCGCCACAACACATTTAAAAGGATGAAAACCTGCTTGAATTTGACATGTCAGAACTTGAAGGGGGAGTAACTCTAAACCCCTTTCAAAGCGAATACCAACAAAAGGCTTGAGTTTGACGACGGGTTGTTTCGTCGTAAATTGGATATTTATTACTTTAATTTCTCAAGATGAGCCGAAATACCAACGAAATAGGTTCGAGGTAAGTTTCACCTTTGTAATTCGTGTTTTGTGGGGAATAACGTGAGTTTTAATGTATTTTGTCGCCGGTAACTAATGTAAACTGTACACCTGTCTCCTAATTTCGTGAGGGTAACCTGTTTCCCACGGTTGAATTTCTAAGGTGTCCGTTTCACATGTTTGTTTACACAGAACTTTACACTTTGTATTGTTTCGTTTAGGAGGGTTTTTATATTCATTAGTTATAATTTACTCTGTAGATTTTTATATCAATTTATGATTACTTAATGAGATATGTTATCAATATTAAAACCTTCCCCTGATCTCTTTGGGATCTGGTCAAATGTATGGGGTGCCAAACGGGACTTTATTCGCTATTATAAGCTATATAAGCTTACTAATTCGATTTAGTAAGCTTACTAATTCGAATTAGTAAGATTACTAAATAAAATTAGTAAGCTTACTAAATCGAATTAGTAAGCTTACTAAATATCTGCCCGAATTAGTAAGCTTACTAATTCGGTTTAGTAAGCTTACTAAATAGCAATTAAAGTCCTGTTTGGCACCCCATACAAATGGGCCGAAGGATGAAAAGGCCGATAAAAATAGTCAAAAGGGCCGAGTGAAAAAGTCAAAAGGGCCGAAGTAAATAGTCATAAGGGCCGAGGAAAAAGGGCCGAAAATATAAAAAATTATATATTCATTGTATTCAACCTACATTTGATAGTTGTAATATGTTAACTTGAATAGCCAAGTGATTCCAATCAATTCCAGAATTAATCCTTGGCTTGTGCTATTTTTTTTTAAGTGATTGGATTTATGTTTTCATAAATAGTAAGTATGTTTCCCTTGTTAATTATCGGAACTCAATGTGATGACAACAGAAATTAATAAGAACCAAAATAGGTCAACTAACAGAAATAGCAAGTGTAAGAGGAAACAAAATTTGTGGAATGAAACTTTCTGTAAGCTTTGGAATGAGATGTGCATAGCAGAATAATCATGGTGTAAATGTACGACTATGAAAAAAATGTTTTAAATGGTGTATAAACGGAAATTATTCGATACATAAAAGCCGTCAAAATAAGTACATTTACATTTTATATATGAAGACGTAAATTCAACTCAATTGGAAGATATGTGTGATTAAATCCCAGTGGAGTTTTGGAAATCTATTGAGTGTATATTTGGTGTAGAGAATGAGCGACGTAAACTCTTGAAACTTTTAAAAACTGAATTCAAGAAAATTCAAGAGTTAGAGTATTAGTTTAGTCAAGTCAAGTTTATTTTCATAAATAATAAAACATGACATAGAGTTATCAAATAATATATTGAAGTAATACGTAAACTCTTGAAACTTTTAAAAACTGAATTCAAGAAAATTCAAGAGTTAGAGTATTAGTTTAGTCAAGTCAAGTTTATTTTCATAAATAAAAAATCATGACATAGAGTTATCAAATAATATATTGAAGTAATTACATATGAATTAATTGAGCATACGCTAGTCATACAGAGCAGTTTTAACAAGTATTGGTTTATATGGGATGGACATAAGTAAAACATATCAAATTATTGATAAAAGTTTATAATAATATGCAGGAAGATATTTTTTTCGTAATTCATTTAACAGATTACAATCTAACATAAAAAGAAGTTCATCGGAGATCATCCCCAATCTTACACTTACATTTCCTACATCATGATGTACATGTATACCGTTATCTATGTTCTATGGTTACATCTAACTTTATAGGGATTCTAGATCTAAATTTTGTGATATAAATACTGAAGCCTGTAAATGTGAACCAGAAAGATGTCTAAACGTACAGTCTAAAACAGTACTGCAGTACTGTATAAAACTATTTCTACACCTGAAAGTGTGAAAAGTGCTGAACAATAATAGTGCCACAATAAAAATATTGTTGAAATGTTGTTACGATGTCAATAAAAGATGAATATGATATGTTATTTGTTGGTATTTTTTGGGTTCGGCCTTTTTTACTTTCACCTCGGCCCTTTTGACTTTTTGACTATGCAGTTCTCGGCCCTTTTGACATTCGGCCCTTTTGACTACAACCCATCTTTTATGTATCTGAATCGTTTGCATCAATTGAACTATAGTATTTGCTTTATATATTTTTTTTAAAGTGACATAGTTTTTATCTTAATTATGCAAATAATTATAGTCAGATTTAATTGGAGAATAGATGTTTACTTTAATTCATAATTATTACACTCCAAACCATCATTGCATAATCATTTTCTCTTTTTTTAAATAAAAATATAAAGTAGAGAATTCTTTTATTTTTACCCAATTGTTTTTATTATTCAATATCTTTGAATGCATATACATGTTTGGCAACCGAAAGTGACGAAGGCAGTACGGGAGTTAACAATATTTGTGTGCAACAACATTAGTATAACCAGGTTTGACTTTCATGTTCATGTGAATTGCTTTTTTAATGACTACCGTAATTAATATTTGTGTCAATTCTTGTTGATCTCACAGCTTTTATGTAAAATTGTTATAATGTATTTTGAGGGATAATTGATTAACATGTTACGATGTTACTAATTATCTAAATGTGATTATGGTTTTGCAGACAAACTATGTAAGTATCTTTATTTGTGTGGGTAGAGGGTAACGTTAATATGTTGTCATGGTAACAAAAGTGCACCTTTCGTTATATCAGTGTATATGATATGTTTAATTATTTCATGTGATATTATTTGTTGTGACAATATCTTATTTTAATGTCATATTTATTATCCTTATCATTATTATTGTAAGTTTAATATTCACCCAACATCATCATCTTAATTTTATCATCATCATTAATATCATCATCATCATAATCATCATCATCATCAGTAACAAAATAGCTGTTATCATGACCATCGTCAAAATTCTGTTAAAGATCAATAATATCCCTTTTGTTGTCAGTTTTTATATTTATCAATTGTTGTCATTATCTAATTATGTCTGCATGATCAGTGTCTTCGTTTCATTGTCGTCACTTAATTGGGTGAATGCACAGACAACGCTTCCAACAATTATATATACTTAACCTCAACTAAAAGCACATCTAACATTCTTTTGGTTTCTGTAAGCTTTCTAGACTTTCTAAATGTAAAAATCTTGTCTTGACTTTGATGGTTTAGGATTTCTGGATTATGGTATTTCCAAAGATTCTGTTTATCGAACAGATCAACATGATACTTCCAAAAAAGATCTGTATATTTTTTACAATTCGGTATTTTGAAACAAATCTTTAAATTTTGTTTTCAAATGGTATTTGTTTTATTCAATTTATCCTTACGTAAAATAAAATAACAGCAGTGAGATACAAGCATAGATTTATAAGAATATGAAAAATTTAGACGAAAATTAACGAGTATCTTTCTTAATATAGTTTTGTATTTCTCGAGGCTTGGCAACCACGTATGAAATTTGAGATTAACCTCTTGTGGAATTCTTTTTAGATAAACATATGGATCATTTTAATATAGATTTTAATTGAGAGATATTAAGCTTACTTACCGTAGTTAAGGACAATTATTTATGGAAAATACTTGTCTTGACACCATTAAAAAATGTCGTATTGATTTTCTCCTAAAAAGTTGTTACCAAATAAATATGTGTTCATATACATTTAATTTCATTCTCTCCCTATAAAGGTGAAAGGCATTTTTCGAAATTAATTTCTCTTCAATAACATTTTCTTTTCTTAAAATAGAAAAGCCTTATTTGATGCAGTCAAAATTAATTCCTATTCAATAACATTTTCTTTTGCCAAAATTAGAATAGCCTTATTAGTTTAAGTCATAATTAACTGTGTAATCACTGAAATCAATTTCAAACTCATCATTCAGTTAAAGTGACACAGAGTATCTTTCTTAAAATTTTATTTGGTTTTGATAAGCTACAATATTATCTAATATGCTGATTGAAGTTCATATTTCATCACTGGACTTGCAAATATATCAATTTATGCATAATATCTCTAAAATGCTTGATTTTATGGAAAAAGACAAGAAAACATCGCAAATATGTTTAATATTCGAAATTATGCATCCAATTAATCTACCTATTAGTTACAATACCTAATAAACACTATCGAATCGAATAAATCTTCCTGTCAGCTTATGACAAGGTTTCAAAATTTCGTTTGGCGAATTTGCGCGCGCCACTCGAGCCACATTGTCCGGTTTTCGATCAAAATCCCAACTTTGAATGGCCGTATTTTCGCTGTAATGTACTGATTGACCTTTAAATTCTTATTTTCAGTAACAGTTAGTGGTTCCCGATGTAATAACATCGATCTCAAAATTTGACATATATGATCCTATCAACATACTCTGTGTCTCTTTAACTTACCAAGAAACTAGAGACCAAAGAGATCAAACAAATTGAGAAATATGGTCCAATCGTAACAGAGGTTATGTGAATGAGTTGAGTTACCTCTGTTGGGAGGGAATGATAGTGTTGTGTGACTAACTCAGCATTAACACTTCAAAAACTGAATAAAAGCACTTGTAAAATATTAACAAACTGTTACATATTGCAATATAAAAAAGTTAATACTTTAGAATTGCATTTTTTTAATTGTTGTCAGTGTATTGAGAGAAATACAAGCAAATATTTTTGGAACATATTTTATACATGTTTCAGAACTGGAATTACAAGTACTTTTAGTTCTCTTTAGGGACTGCAATTAAGTCATTTTGATACTCTTTTGAAAATATTTCGATCAAATTTAAAGTTTCACAATAAATTTAGAACTCATTTTCACTTTTAAATTTTGATATATATCTTGAAGTATAATATCTGTCAAAACTTAGGTTCAGTGTTATTAAGAAATCAAGTGAAAATCAGTTCATTTGATTCAATTATACCGTAAGTGTCATGAGAACCAAGTTGCATTTTCTTTCCTTTATGTTGTTATCCACTGAGAAAAAAAAGGTTTTTCATTGTTTTTTTCTGCATGGCAATTATTCTCAAAATTGCACATTATAAACAAAATACATATTGAAAATATTGAACAAATTCTTTCAAGAGATTGTTTTTCCTTATGCATGCATTTAATATTATGATTTATAATTAAAACAGGTCAAAATGTTTAGGATTTGTCAGTATTTGTCCCCTGCGCAACAGGGAACGGGGAACGGGGGACATTGTATTCAGCGGCGTCCGTATCCTTGTTAACGCGATATCTCAAGAACCGTTGCACCCAATATCTTCAAATTTGGTCACAGCCTCACTTGGGGGATTACGCAGACACCAGTCACTGTTGGTGACCTTGACCTTATTTTCAAGGTCACAATGGCACTTTGACCACTCTTGAAACACTTGGTAACGCCATAGCTCATCAACCCTTGCACCCAATGTCTTCAAATTTGGTAACAACCTACCTTGGGGGATTACGCAGACACCAGTCACTTCGGGTGACCTTGACATTATTTTCAAGGTCACTATGGCACTTTTGAAACTCTTGTTACCACAATATCTCCTGAACCGTATTACAAAATGTCTTCAAATTTAGTCACAGTCTACATTGTTGGACTACGGCACTAAGGCCACTTTTGTTACTCTTGTTAACGTGTTATCTTATGAACTGCTGCAACTTATGTCTTCAAATTTAGTCACAGCCTACATTGGAGGATTATGAAGACACCAGTCACTTCAGGTGACCTTGACATTATTTTCAAGGTCACTACGGCACTTTTGAAACTCTTGTTACCACAATATCTCCTGAACCGTATTACAAAATGTCTTCAAATTTAGTCACAGTCTACATTGTTGGACTACGCAGATACCAAATACTTTGGATGACCTTGACCTTAATTTTCAAGGTCACCAAAGTTCTGTGAACACTTTTAAAACATCTTATATCTTATGAACAGTTTCATGAAATGTCCTCAAATTTTGTCACAGCCTACATTGAGGGATTACGCAGACACCAGTCACTTTGGATGACCTTGACCTTAATTACAAGGTCACAACTGTACTTTGACCACTTTTGAAACTCTTGTTAACACCATATCGCAATATCCAAGCGGCGGGGGACATTGCCACATTAGTGGCAAACACTTGTTTTTTGTCAAATTCACATTAACATTGTGAATATAACATTTTTCTGTTGTTGTGTTTGTAAAAGATTTGTCATTTCAAGTTCATTATTCTGTTTTTTTATTTATTTTCTCAAAGACATGAATAGTCAAAAACATTCACACAAAAGTACATATAGAAGTAAGTGAAGCAAATGAATAAGTCAGATTGCAATCATTCAAAACTATTTTTTTTTCTCGCAGTTTACATCTCTTATTTTAGTTACCGTACATCCTCAAATGATATATTTATTTCAGTGAGAAGCAGACAAAGTTTTGCGAAGCTCGTGTCAAACATGTGGAGAAGAATTTTGGACTCATCTGTGAGACAATTGGTTCCATCACACGCAAAAATGCTCGACTACGCAACAAGGGTGAGCCTCTTTATCAATCAACCAATCAATGATCAACATACCCAGTAACATGGTCCATATGACCTAGTTCAGTAAACGACCAAACCTGGATTGTGTTCTTATCATGTTTTTATGAATATATTTATACTGAACACCAAAAGAAACAACTATGACTATGTGCTCTTTTAGAATTAGATATCTGTTTCCGCCAATATAACACATCCAGGACATGGCACAGTCAAGTGATGTTTGGGCTCTCCTAAATACATGCTATAGAATCACTGGTAGTGAATAACATGGTTTATAGTGTTCATGGAGATGATTTTATGCCAGAATTAATTGTTTCTGCACCTAATCCCACAAATGTTCAATAGGGTTCAGATCAGGATGAGAAAGCTTGAGTAATTGACAATGCTTGGCTGAGCATTATCCTGTCAGCATTTTGACAGAATCATGTCAGGTCAATAATTTCAAACTCAATGATTATTAGGGATATGCTGTAATTCATTATTTTGACCTTATACATACGAATATTATTGACCTCTAGGTGATGTGCTGGCGGGTCACGTGAAGAGCTACGCAGACTCTGAAAGACTGAACACATCGACCCGCCAGTCGCTGTCACATTTCGCTGAGAACTACTCAACTATACAGGACTACAAACAGGCAGAGGTAATATGAGATTAAAATGTATCCAAATAATAACTTCAATAGGATTAAAATAATTTGAAAAGAGAAGTTTTGTAGATGAAGATAGTACACAGAGAAAATAAAGATTTCTGAAGTGATATGGTGGTATAGTTTTATACTTTAGATCCCTTATGGTTCAATAACTGATTCAATGTTCTTTTAAGATCTTTGTTGTCAATATTTTTAGGAAGCATGACCAAACTATAAAATAGGAACAATACTTGTGTTATACATAAACTGGTAAATCTATAAATTAGTGCAGCTATTTGATAAATCTTAAACTATGTAGTACCAAATATGGGTTATATCTTTTTTTTTTTGATAACAGAAATACAGGTACTTTATTCCAAGGTAAATGAGCGTAAGAATTTTTTTTGAATGATGTATCCAAATATAAAATTGTTTTAATCTTATAAGAAATTTCATATGGTTTCTCTGTTTCAAGGTGCAAAGACTGGAAACAAGAGTTCTGCGCCCCCTGATGCAGTATGGGTCCGTCTGCAAACAGATGAAGGTGAGGTGGTCACTGAAGTCCTCTGTAAATTCTCAGGAGATAGATTTTATTTCAACGAATAGAGGTTAAGAAAGTCAAGGCATATTCTTTGAGCAACTTTCAAGCATAAAAACGGTATAAGGATCTATACTGAAACATTGTTTCTGTCAAAATAATGTTGGTCATATCTAGAATTTCTTTGTCTTCCTTTGACTGCAAACTTCTAGAATGATACTCTGACAGTTGAATAGAGAATATTTGAGATTCTCACCGAATACCATGTCGTTAATTAAAGTAAAAAATATATTTAAAATGCTCAGCAAAGTTTAACTTGACCAGTTCGTTTTTCTCAATCACAGTTATTTTCTGATGCCTATA
Organism: Steromphala cineraria; assembly: GCA_916613615.1. Taxonomy (NCBI): domain Eukaryota; kingdom Metazoa; phylum Mollusca; class Gastropoda; order Trochida; family Trochidae; genus Steromphala; species Steromphala cineraria. Next base: position 15,138,177 of record OU744730.1, read on the forward strand.
TGATTCAATTACGCTGAGTATTATTAATGGCATATTATTCACAAATTGAAAGTATAAAGAATTTATTATAACTGAATCTTGTGTATTTCAGCATTCAAATTATGAAAATGAACTTAATCAAAAAAATAATAAAAACTATAGAAAACTTGGTTAAGAAGTGAAGGTTTATTATGCTATACTATACTACTAATATTTGTATAGCGCCAATATCCAGCTCAGAGAGCTCTGTTCAAAGGCGCTTTTGTTTTCCCTCGATCATTGGATATCAGTCTTCATGACACATCTTTTTATACCATCTCAACTCCCTGGGATCATACAAGACGTGCAGTCATGTGATGCACAGAGTTTATGTTACTCTTAATACCTACAGTTGGAGAAGAATGCTGATTAAATAAAAAACCCTTGTTCAAAGTATGATTCACAAAATAAGAATGGAAAGGCTTGTACATGTTTAAAAAAACGCTAATTATGAGTAATTTTGCAAAAACCAAATTTTTGATAATTAATCCTGACATTTATGTTTCATCTATCCATAGATAAGCAACTAAAAAATGGTTAATTTTGGAACAGCCTTTACTTTAATTAAAATAAAACCTTAATTAAACTCATGACACATGTAACTCCAACAGCACAGAGTACAATAAGTATATGATATCTAAATTGATTGTAATTCTTTTCTTCAGTCGACAATAAAGCGAGAGATGGCCGCCCTGAAGAAGGAGAGACAGACGAGAGATAAACTTGAGAAGGTTCGACAGAGGAACCCTGGTGACCGCATGCAAATTGTATCCATGTCCAAGTTTTGGAGGACCTTGCATGACCTTGACCTTTTTATGTCACAAAGTCATTTTGATGACCTTTTCATACTCTTGTTAGGGGTTATCATGAAATGTTGCGCTCAAAATCTAGACATATGGCGGCATAAATAAAGGATAAATCAGTTGCTTGTTGTAAGGCAGCACTTTATAAAATGTTTATGAACCATTGCACTCAGAGCATTTTTAACTATGACGACCTTGACTATATTTTCAAGGTCACCTTGTCACTTTGAAAGCTTCATTACATAATATTTCAATACAGCGGGAGAACATTCCATGTATAGTGGCAAAAACGTTTTTGTAGTTGACCCTTTATTTTCCTTAACGGTTATTCAGTCTAAGGTGAGTCCCAATGAAGTGAAGATGGACCTTCTGTTGCTGAACTGTCTGGGGAAATTGCTGTGAAATGACATTTGATTTCTGGTCATATTTTCATCAGTTTTTTTGTATCTGTAAATTTTGATAATGCACTTGAAATGGTGCTATACTCTAACACTAAGACTGTAATAAATGATTAACATTAACATAACCTCTTGGAAACCAAGTCTAGATCTGAAGTGAGATGGTGAACTCTTGAAGGCTCCTTATATATTTATATATTTACGAAAAGTTGAAAGCAATTATACCTAAGGTTTTTTTTTAGATAACAACAAACTCTGTGAATGAATAAAAAGTTAGATTCCTTAATTAAGACCATGAAAAAGTCAAACCTTTTTACTTAATCAACAAAATCTCTGCTGCAATAATAGTGATAGAAATGTTAAACTGTAATTTTTTATCCATTTATCCATTTATCCATTTATTTTACTGATCCAACCTTTACTCAATAAGAAGCCACTGTATGTGTATAAAGTTAATTTCAAATTCTTTACCACACTAAAAAGTAAACACTAATCTAGGCTGAGACGGAAGTACAGCGAGCGAGCCAGGATGCGTCTCTCTACAGCCGAGCTCTGGAGAACGAGATGGAGCGGTTTGAGAAGGAGAAGGTCACCGACCTCAAGGTACATCGGTTTTTATTCTTTTGAACACCTCCCAAAAATAAATGACACATACCATATTTCCTCTAATAAGCGCCAGGTCTCCGATATGTGCCAGGCCTCTAAAAAGTGCCCGGGAATCATTGGTAGTTGGGAAAACAGTGCTAGGCCTCTTACAAGCACAGGGGTCTGTAATAAGCACTTGGTCCTAGCCCTTGATTTAATGGTCCTTATTAAACTTTTAACAGATATTCAAATGTAAAATACGGTTTAAAACAAACCTTAATATTCTATGAAAGAAAAAAGCGCCTGGCCTCCAATTAGCGCTGGGGGATAAAGGGGTGCTGAAAAAAAAACCCAAAGAAGAAATATGGTATCCTAGGGTAATAATTACAGATTACTCCCCCTGCCTTTATTATACCCCCGCCTTACAGCGTAAGCGGGGGTATATAGCGTTCATTCTTTCCGTCCGTCCGTCTGTCCGTCCGTCCCAAAACTTTGTGCGGAGCAGATCTCCAAAACTATGCATGCTAGCCTCATCAAACTTCATACACATGTCAACCATGATCCCTAGTTGTGCCTTTTGAGAGTTAGAACTATTTCTGAATTTTAATTTTTGCGGTTTCCATGGAAACGTGACTAAAAAGTGACTCTTTGAGGAAGTGGTTTTGTGCGGAGCATATCTCCAAAACTATGCATGCTAGCTTCATCAAACTTCATACACATGTCAACCATGATCCCTAGTTGTGCCTTTTGAGGGTTAGAACTATTTCTGAATTTTCATTTTTGCGGTTTCCATGGAAACGTGACTAAAAAGTGACTCTTTGAGGAAGGGGTTTTGTGCGGAGCATATCTCTAAAACTATGCATGCTAGCTTCATCAAACTTCATACAGATGTCAACCATGATCCCTAGTTGTGCCTTTTGAGGGTAAGACCAACAAATTATTTTTATTTTTTGGGGTTTCCATGGAAACATGACTAAAACAGTGACTCTTCGACCAAGTCTTTTGTCCTGAGCATATCTCCAAAACTATTCATTCTAGCTTCATCAAACTTCATACACTTATCAACCATGATCCCTAGATGTGCCATTTGAGGATTAGACCATCACATTTTTTTAATTTTTGGAAACATGACTAAAACAGTGATTCTATGATAAATTACTGTCCTGAACATATTTCATGAAATATACATCTCAGCTTCACCAAATTTGCTACATATGTCAATCGTGATTGCTGGATATGCCTTGTGAGAGTTAAACGATATATATTGTTTTTCTTCTCTGTGGTTTCTTTGGAAAACATAACTTACAAAGTGACTCAACAAAAATAATTTTGTCTTCAGTGCATCTCGTAGAATATTCATGATAACTACCTCAAATTTGAAACAAAGATCAACCATTATCTCTAGATGTACCCTTTTAATTGTAAAACCTATTAATGAATTCGGTATTTGGGTTTCAGTTGAAAGAAGACTTACACAATGACTTACTGTATACTCAACTATCACACTTTAATCAATATTAATCAGTTTTACTATTTGAAATTCTTTGAACAAAGTGGGGAGCGGGGGTATGTGAGCTTTGCTCGCTTCTTCACTTGTTTTAGCAAGCCAAATGACCGGCTTTCAGGGTAGTAATTACCAATTCTGGTGCATGTCAATATCAATAAATTAGGATTAGCGGAAGAGCGCCCAATAGACAGTATGTCCTGCTGCACAGTGACTGTGATATTATTTTATGCCACAACAGTTGACAATAAACAAGCACCAGCGCTAAAAATACTGTTGCATGGCAAAACTTCTGTATTTGTGAAATTTATTACTTATTTGATAAATAAAGGATTGTTTATGGTGTACAGTTCCTTACTGGGTTCTAAATATTTAGATAAATTGCATGATGAAAATATGACACACCATGTCATGTATTTGCAAAAAAATGGTTCTCCATATATATACAATATTCAAGCTTGAATCAAGTCATTTATGAGATATATATCGAGTATACCATCCTTGTGATTACAGAAAGTGCTAACAGAGTTCCTCAACATTGAGATGACGTTCCATGCCCGAGCGCTCGAGAATCTGGCCAAGTGCTTCGATAATGTGTCGGACATCGACGCTTTCGCCGACGTTGAGGTAATTATGTGCTTCAATCGTCTGTTTTGAAGGTTTTATATTTGTATTGTCTTGTATGCTTGAAATCAGATTGCTGATCACAGCTTTTGTTAGTATGTATTGTGTCTAAATTTTTTGGGCCAACCGTAACACTTTTTGTTCCACTCATAACTCAAACAAAACTTCATATATGTAATCAACATGGTCCCTAAATGTGCCATTTGTATATTTTTGTCAGATGCCCTCATTACATTTTTTTAAAATAGATTTTTGCCTTCTTTCTTGTAGAAGTAACGGTTTGATAATCGTTTTTGTTCCTCTCACAACTCTAATACTATTTATTCAAATGTGATAAAACTTCATAGGTGTAATAAATATGCTCCATGGATGTTCCTTTTGTATGTTTTCGTCACCTACCCTCATTATTTTTGTAGATATTCCACTTCTTTCTTTCACTATGACAATGACAATGACTGTTTGAGAGTCATTTTTGTTCGAGTTAAAGCTCAGTTATTAATTGTTGAAATGTTTAAAATTTGACATATGTGGTCACTATGATCACTAGATGTGCCTTTTGTATATTTCAGTTAGGTACCAAAACTTACATTTTTTGAATTTCGACTTCTTACTTATAGATACAAATGACTGGATAAGGATATGATTTGTTCCCCTTTGATCATAACTCAAACAATTACTAGAAACCTTATCAATGAATATATATCTAGATGTGCCTTTTGCATGTCATGTACTCTCAATATTTTATATTTTATATTTATATTCTCAATATGTTCTCCCTCATATTCTCTCTCCAGGAGTTCAGCGCGGCACTAATGGACACTATTGGTAGCAACAGGATGGTGGGCGACTCCACCTTCCAATCCATCGAATCATCCGGCAACCAGCCAGACCGACACCAGAATCTCCGACAATCAACGGTATGACTTCAGGATTGTACATAGATGATAATGAGTAAATGATGAACCTTTGTGTGTACTCACTTTACCACCAACACTTTCCTACCTCACTGTTCTCTGTTATACCTCTAACACACTATCAATGCTTAATCGTTTCAATCTAGCTCGGACTGTTAGTCAATATACATTGCTGTCTTTTGTTTATCTTTTTATTACACCCATCCTTCATCAAACATGCATTTATTAATCTAGCCCAGGGGCAGATACATGAATTAGTTTGGGAGAGGGTGTCGTGAATACAAGTAATGAAGTGATTACTTTGCATCAAAGAATATTTCACTACAGGAATCCGTGATTGTTTTCTGAATTCAAGTTCCCTGTCTCACACTGTTCTGTATAATTTTGAACTCATCTAGCCTGAAAGGCCCGATAGGTTTATGGCATATGGCATGGTGTCAGGCGTCCGTCTGTCCGTAAATCCATCCTTCCATCCGTCCGTAAACTTTGTGGAATTTTGACTTCTACCCCAGAACCATAAGTTATAGAAAGCTGAAACATTGTGTACAGACTCCTTGACTAGTGAGGATTAATAATTGTAGATTTTGTGACCCTGTGGCCCCTATTAAGAGGGGAACCAAATTGGTCACACCCTAAAGTAAAATCAAATGTATGGCATGATGAGCTACAGAACCAATGGCTCTATTTTATTATTATTTTTGAGAAATTTGAGAGTCAACATTTATAAAATTGTATCTGCATCCTTGCATCACAACCCCTCCCTCTCTGGTGGATACGTTTATGAAGATAATGAGGAATAATAACCAACTTGGCCACCAATGATATGGCGCCACCTGATCTTGGAGGGCGGGGGCGGTATCAAAGAGGGTGAGGCCAGGATGGGTAAAGCCCCTCCCTTATGGATATTTTGGCAATCAATGATTTAACCCACCTTTTTCAATAGCTGAGCTCATACTCAACCCCTGAAATTCCTTTATCCGTCACTTTATTTTCTCTGCCATTAGGCATTAGCCATATGTCAAGATACTGCAAGTAGCTGGATTGAAATCAGTTTGGTCACAATGAAACCAAAATAATCTGTGTAGCTTTAGTGTCTGGTTTGTAATACTAACAGGAACCCTTTGTAGAAGATATTGAGGACCATGAATCGTTCTACATCTAGTTGTGAGTACTAACATGTAGTTGTAGAAGCTGTGAACTTCTTAACCCTTAACGGCTTGTTTTTATTGCTATGCTTGATTCATTGCAAGACTCTTGCTAGTCCTGATAATGGTAGAAAATGAAATGCGGCAAAATTTATTTCTTGCCTCACTTCTTTTGAAAAGAAGGAAAACAATTTGGTCATCCTGTTTAAACATACAGAAAAAAAATCATATTAAATAACTTTTTGAAAACATTAATCTCAGTAAACAGCTCTTAAATTACGAGTCGAATGTCTCAATGCGCGGTGAATAGGCCTCAAAATCTGTTAACGTTCAATCCATAATTGATCAAGTTTGTTTTTTCAGGAGGACCAATCAGAATCTAGTTATCATCACTTTTGAATTTTCATCATTTACAATGGAATTACAGTTTTTAAAAAAAACTTGCATTCAAAGATTGTATTGTTTTAAATGGTTCAAATGATTAATCCTGAAGAAACAAATAATTTGAAGTAACCCAAGAAAATAATATCAAGCTTTCAAAATGGAATATTCCCTAGATCTGTAACTGGCTTGAGAAAGGTTTAGTAGGGATATATATATTGAGAGGGTTATCCAGTGATGTTATGGAGGCTTCATGTAATATGTGTAGGATCAAAACCAAGCCAGAGGTGTTGTTGATAATGTAAGCCCGCGGCAGAGGGAAATTGGAAAGGGCCGACAGGCCCGCCCCAATTTCCCGAGGCTGAGGGCTTACATTATCAAACAACACCGAGGGCGAGATTTTGATCTAACTTATGAACCGAGATAAACCGTAGTAAAAAAATTATTTCAATTATAAGTATAAAAATGGATTCATTGATTTTTACTGGTAGGGAATCACCATGAGCAAACGGAGAGCACATCCGCGCCCTGCACGTGCTTTGCGCTCGCTACCCAAGCCGTGAACGTGAAATGCATGCGCTATCTGCCTCGTGAAGTTCACATGATTGTCACTGTAGAAAATACATCATTGTTCTCGTAGGCCTTTATAGCCGAGTTGTCAAAGGCGCTAGTTTAGTAAGCGAGTGGTGCAGAGTTCGAAACCAGGCATGCGAACATTATATTTGTGATTTGTCAAAAATGTGATATTTTGTGATAGTATTTATTCGAAGCAGGACTTTAAAACAAAGTATTTCAAAACATGTATAATCCCAATCAAAATAAATTTCCGATAAATTCTAGAGTAAGCCCCGGGCTTTCCTAGAGAAAGCCCTGGGCATTCTTGGAGAATGCCCGGCAAAGAGGTTTATCCGGTAAAAGAAGAACCTAATAAAACAATAGAGTGACGTCACTGGAGGTTTATAAGTTAATAGAAGGTGATCTTGAAGTGGTTGCTTAGAATGCTAGATTTGGTTTCTTAGTATTAGTCTACTTAAATATATACAATAATTATATATATAGATATGTTTTATGATCAACAAAGTTATAGAATGATGGTTTATATGTATAATCTTATCAAACCATAAACTACTGCTTGGATAAAGCATCAGTATTTAATACTGTTGGATATAGAAAACACCCTTTCTGATTCCCATCATGATATGTTATCATGTTTTGACTTTTGTTTTATTTGCAAATCTTTGAGTCAAATATTCCTAGAGTTCCTTTTCTTGTGCCTTAAGTGTATTAACAACAGTCACGATTATACCTGAATCTGAAAATGGTAGATTCCTCTAAATTGGTTATTGATGTCTCCCCAAGAAAATTTGAATCAAGAACTTTTAGTCTCTACTTCTCTTTTTTTCTGTCTTTCTTTTTGTCCCCCGCCGCCGCGAAGCGCGGAGCGGGGGACATAGTATTCAGCTCCGTACGTCCGTACGTCCGTCCCGCTTCTTGTTAGCGCGATATCTAATGAACCGCTCAACCTAGAATCTTCAAACTTCGTACCAGTCTTCATCTGGGGAATACGCAGACCTGAAAAGTTTTCGGTGACCTTGACCTAATTTTCAAGGTCACGGCGAGACTTTGACCAGTTTTGAAAATGTTGTTAGCGCCATATCTAATGAACCGCTCAACCTAGAATCTTCAAACTTCGTACTGGTATTCATCTGGGGAATATGCAGACCTGAAAAGTTTTCGGTGACCTTGACCTCATTTTCAAGGTCACGGCATAACTTTGACAAGTTTTGAAAATGTTGTAAGCGCCATATCTCATGAACCATTGTATTAAGTATCTTTGGTACCAATCATTTGGAGAATATGCATGCACCAATCTGTACTATTCTTTATTTCGGAATATGCAAACGCCAATCAATTTGGGTGACCTTTCATGTCAAAGATGCTGAAAACCAATGACATTCTCATAAGAATAATAACAATTGAATGAAATATTCTTGATTGCGGCGGGGGACAATTACTTGTATTATTTATTTCTAACTTGATATCCTAAAACTCAAGCTTTATTAACTCTTTAGTCCCAATTTACTAACCCCCTCTCCTCTTTTGGCTACACTTATTCAGCATATTAGAGAACCACCCTATTTGAAAAAGTAAACCCACTCCTTATATGGTTAATGTTTAAATGATGATCTTACAGATTTATATTGACCGTCTCCTTACTCTTCTCTATTTTTCTGTTACTCATCCAGAGCATGTATGATGATGACGATGATGATGACGAAGAAGAGGAGGAAGATGACGATGAAGATGACGATTATGTGGAACCACCAAGAACGGGACGACAGGGCCAAAGAGTCCGATACGCTAACTAATCCCTCATCATTGCAATGTCTGTCTCAAGCAAATGTCAGCCATTTTGAAATTGTATTTCCTATATTTGTAAGAAACTAGTTGGTAGTTGTAAATACATTAAACTTGGGAGCTGAAGGGACACCTTCACAGTGAATATCACATGATAAAGAATTCAGACATGAAATGTCCAACATTGTAAATTTGTATTTTTAAACTAACCATAGGAATAGAGAATCAGCCTGATTATAATCCGCCTGGTTCAAAAGAATAAAAGTTTTTAAATATTAACTGTATTGAGAAACGAATTTTTTTGTTGATACATTTCCTCTCCAATAGGTCTGACTGCAGCCCCATAGGTCGTATGACTTGATGAAAACTCAGCTAACAAATCAAAAGCTGTCAACAAAAGCCTTCAGTATCAGTTACTAGGGGCAAGTTACTACTGTTAATCATGCTTTGAACATGATCAACCGTTAGCGGTTTTGTAAGAGAGACAATGTGATTGGTCCGCTAACATCTGGGTTTGACTGCTCTAAACTGGTGCAGTGCAGTCAGAGTGTAGAGAATTTCATGTCTCTGTAGATATTATAAACTTGTTTATTCTATTTCTCAGAACTTAGGTCTTTTTAATCAGACTGAATAAGGAATCTAGTTTAGTAAATGGTTGACATTTGTCAGATTTAGCGATCTCTTCAAATGATAAATGATTGAAAATAATAACAAGAGATTTATCAATGGTAAACTTCTTTGTGTATATATTGTGCATTTCAGAATTGATGCTTATAAACAAAGAAATGATACTAATTACATTAATACAGAAATATGTTTTGTAGTTATTGCTTAATGATACTATTCATTAATTGGTACCTCTTTGTGATAGGAGGAAAGGACAAAGGACAAAATCATTTAAATTTGATAGAAAAATATACACAGAAATTATTTATTCTCTTCATTCAGTGCATAGAAGTAGTGCTCATATCTCAACAAGATTTCAAATACATTCTTTAACACTTCTGTGTGAAGTGTCAGTGTAAAACCACTGACTTTTTCTTATTAAGCAAATTCAATATCAGTCATATTGATTGTACTTTCTTATAGGTCTCTTTAAGTTTTTAAATTTCAAAATGAATATTTGGGTATGTACCGGTACTCTATTTTGGAAAACGTTAATTATGATATTACGGAAGTACATCAGTTCATATTCTTTTAATTCACTAATTTATGGCAAGTGTCTAATTATGGTGCTTGAAGGTTTAAGTTGTCCAACTATTTCTTGTTCTATTGTGTGTTTTCAGGAAATGTTTAAGATATATCTCTGACTAAATCATTCACGATATTAATCTCCATTTTTAGCTCATCTGGCCTGTAAGGCCTGATGGGCTTATGGCATGGCATGGGGTCCGGCATCCGTCCGTCCATCCGTCCGTCCGTAAACTTTGTGGAATTTCGACTTCTTCTTCAGAAGCATAAGGCCTAGAAAGCTGAAATTTTGTGTACAGACTCCTTGGCTAGTGAGGATTATAAATTGTAGCTTTGGTGGCCCTGTGACCCCTAATAAGGGCCACAGGGGCCACGCCCTAAAAACCTATTTTCATCTTCTTCTCCAGAAGCATAAATCCTAGAAAGCTGAAACTTTGTGTACAGACTCCTTGGCTAGTGAGGATTATAAATTGTAGCTTTGGTGGCCCTGTGACCCTAATAAGGGCCACAGGGGCCACACCCTAAAAACCTATTTTCATCTTCTTCTCCAGAAGCGTAAGTCCTAGAAAGCTGAAACTTTGTGTACAGACTCCTTGGCTAGTGAGGATTATAATTGTAGCTTTGGTGGCCCCGTGACCCCTAATCAGGGCCACAGGGGCCACGCCCTTAAAAACTATTTTCATCTTCTTCTCAAGAACCATAAGTCCTAGAGTGCTGAAACTTTGTGTACAGACTCCTTGGCTAGTGAGAATTATAAATTGTGGCTTTGGTGGCCCTGTGACCCCTAATCAGGGCCACAGGGGCCACACCCTAAAAACCTATTTTCATCCTTTTCTCAAGAACCATAAGGCCTAGTAAGCTGAAACTTTGTGTACAGACTCCTTGGCTAGTGAGAATTATAAATTGTAGCTTTGGTGGCCCCATGACCCCTAATAGGGCCACAGGGGCCACACCCTAAAAACCTATTTTCATCTTTTTCTCAAGAACCATAAGGCCTAGAAAGCTGAAACTTTGTGTACAGACTCCTTGGCTAGTGAGGATTATAAATTGTAGCTTTGGTGACCCTGTGACCCCTAATAAGGGCAACAGGAACGTCCTTCAAATCTATTTTCATCTTCTTCTCCTGAACTTTAAGGCCTAGAAAGCTGAAACTTGTCGCCTATATACTTAATTTTATGATTGGTGACCCTGTGGCCTCTTCAAAGGGGGAATCACATTGGCCACACTCTACAGCATAATTGATGATGAAGCCTGATGAGCGACAGAGCCAATGGCTCTATTTTTTAGAAAATGCATGAAAGCTTTCATAATTATGAAAATTGTGTATATATTGAAATTGACTATTTATTCTTTGTATATTGTATATTATATCCATATTTATTGATCTTTATCTACCTTTCCGTCCAAAACACCCTTCAAAATCAAAACATTCCAGATCATGATTATTTAAATGTTATTTGTTGTTTTGTTACCTATTTATGAAATTCTGTACTTGTAATCTGTATACCAATGTTCTATTTTAGAACTGAGATTCCTATGAATTTTCATTATTATCAACATAATCATGAATGAAAGAAAATACAATAAGCCATATATTTGTTGTATTATTAATTTCCTTGAGAAAATTTACATTTTGATGTATTCAACATGTCAACAAATCACAGACTTACTCAAAGATGTTTTCATCAAAAGCAAATGTGTTCATTTTCCACCATAACATCCCTGACAATAGCTAAAGTGTTATTTTCTTCGTGGAACTGAACTTAATGACAAGGGTTTTAAAGTTCTCTGTCATGTAACCATTAGCTATCCAAGCATTAACAGGTCCTTTAATCTCCCATCCTTTGTCCCCCAGCTTCTGATACTCTTCTCTATATCACCCCCTGGAGTTTTCATCGGGAAAATCTGTACTGAGATTACCCACCCTGTGTGAATGTTGATTTGAAATGATAACCCGATGGAAGTGTAAGGGATGAGATGATTGAAAAACAAGACTCGATTTAAAAAATCATTTTCCCCCATGGTAAAGGACTTAGGAGTCAATATTTCAAATTGAATCTCGACATGGTAGAGTAAATATTTCAAATTAAACCTTGACACATGGTAGGCTGAGACTTGGAATTGCAAGTCATATCTAATTAATATAAGAATCATATTGGCATAGTCAAATCAAGGGTCGGTAATTTCAGTCCAGAGGGTGATAAAATAGAGTAGCTGAACTTTAAAGAAAGCACTGGGCGACAGAGAATGTGAAACTCAAGGTCCAGGTAAGCACTGACCCTAGGTCATTCTATTATTAAATGTAATTTGACAAATAAGGATGTTTCTTCAAACAAGCATCTTGTCTTTACATTTTGAAACATAACCTATCTGGTTTCATATTTTTTACAAAAAGCTTTAAATAAAGAACTACATCATTTTCTTATATTTTGTTGTGTTTTTCACTATGTCTCCCAGGGTCGGGAGAAATATTGGTTTTGGTGGAGTTCCCGTCTGCGTAACCATTTGATTTTATGAATCAATGTTGCCAAAAGTCATTTCCTGTTTTAAATGAAGAGTAAATAGATAACAAGTAACAACAGACACTTGGTTCAATTTCATAAATCTATTGACATATGCGAATATTATTTACATTGTCGTATGATTAGGACCAACAGCATGATAATGAAATACATAATAATAAAAATATACACAATGTAATATTTTTATTTACGATTTGAAAAGAACTTTTATAATGTGTGATATGATTTAAGTATTTCATAACCAGCAAATTCAAAACTAAACAGTGCAAAAATGAAATGTATTTTTATCAGTCGAAACAGTTCATAAAATGTACTCTGATTGGGAAACAACAATTTTCAAGTAAAAACAATAAAATTGTGTACATTTATTCAACCTGATAAAATAAGAAATGTAGGACAAAAATATACCAAATTCTAGATAAAAAAATCTCAATCATTTAAAGTAATCAATGTTGTAAATTTTAAAATCAACTATCTCATCTGATTGAAATCAATCCTAATAAGTGTAAAAGAAAAATCAATGTCATGTGAAGACTAAGAGTCTTAAGAATATTGATGCTAAAACATGGTAAAATATGTACAATTTGCCAGGTACGGCAGAATATATCACAGGCAATAAATACAACACTTCCTCCTACAAGGCATAACTTGCAACAATCTAAATCAATGACTATTCAAAGGCTTGCTGCATTGTGCCAAAATTCATGGTTGGGTGCAAAACCCTTCATAACGATTATTACCTCATGTAATATCCCTTTTTCATTTCAAGTCTTGTAATTACATTGCTTTTACATCACCTATCGCCTGTGACGTTCCATCCCATGCGCACCAGCCGCTAAAATGTCAGTGTTACAAATCATATTCAAAATAATGACTATAATTTCGCAATAACTGTAATAAACAGAAAATATATTCCGACCATAAACACTGTATTTTAACACTTATGCCTAAATATGAGTATATCATTTGCTCTTGCTCTTGAAATATTAATGTTTCATCGATCATGACGTAAACAAAGCATGTCATCAACGCTCATAAAATATCCTGTGTGTAGGTAACCTGCAGGAGGATTCTGATCGGTCTATCAAGACCAGGTGCAGTACTCTGAAAAGCTGGCTCTAACAATGTAAAAAAGGTTTACTTAGCCTAACTGAAACATCAGCCTTATCAGCATTTGATTTTAACTTAAGGAGGATTCTGATTGGTCTATCAAGACCAGGTGCAGTATGCCAAAGAGCTGGCCCAGAAAATGTCACAGCAGAAAGACTTAAATATGCCAGTGATTGAGACAAGCGGGAGTTATGCCTTGCAAGGGAAGATGTAAATACATGGACGGATGGACTAGAAGCAACGTGGGAGGACAGTACACAATATACAATATAGGATATATATACAATTTTCTCATCTCATATTGTCCGGTTGGGTATCGGCTGAAGTGCTGTCAATATCTGTTAAGTATACCTGCTCATTTGTTTTTAAATTGATATTACGATAACAGTCAAATGTCTGTGGTTGAATGAAAATGCTAAAAACAAAATAAAAGAATAAAATATAGCATTGAAGTATGGTTTGAGATCATTCATGCAAAATCTAAAATAATTCAAACAACATATTAGTTAACAATTGAAAAAAATATTTGTAATAATTAAATGAAATATGAAATTACAAAATAAATGTTCAAATTCTTGGAGTTACCAGATTGAATTTAATGAGAACCTTGATCTCTCTGAACAAAAGCTTACTACTTTCTTATTTCTAGCTCTGTCTTCATTAAGAAGCTACTAAACACCTACTAGCTGTAATATCAGAAAATGAGATATTGTGGGCACATGCAGATATACACAATGAACTGCTCTATGGCCTTGCCCAACTACAATGATATTTGGGCAAGATTATTGCAATACATGTTGACACCTCAAACTCATATATGTGACTGATACAGATCAATGCAACAACTTGTGAATGCAGATTTTTTACCTGCCCATGAAAGATACCACAGTGAAATATTTATGAGTCAACATTCAACTGGTGTTATACCACAACGCAAGTATAATGTCACCGTTGTGACCTCATGTAAGCGTGCCGTCACAATGGGTAGAAAGTCGCAGAAATGTTTCCTTTCAACCCTCTGTGGGCAAGTTTGCTTGATTTATAGGGCAAGTAATTAACAGAATACTAAACTTACTTCCATGTAATACGATTACATGGAAACTTGTGAATGGTTTGGTATCACCCTTGCTTTATACAACACCATTACCTCGTAAAATAAAAATAGTATTAAAAGGCTGTTTATTTAGCATATATGTCAATACAATAAAGTCATTATGATAAAGTGGAATCTCATGAAAACCAACTAAAGAAGAATCTCAATATTAATCTTAACTTACACGTGTACCCCCTGCATTCCTAATCTGAGTAAAGCTCCATGTCATGTGACTTTAACTTCAGCCAATCAGCAATGAGCAAAGGAAACGTAAGAAGCCATGTGATTGGTAGAGACTACAGAGGGTTAAAGGTCACAGACAAGCTAACTACAAGTGTAATGTTAGGTCTGATCTTAATGAGAGTGTATTTAGTTCTATTACGATCTTGTTCCTCTCATGCACATAAACATAGACACTTAATTGTTTCTGTAAAAGGTACGCATATCAAATATTGAACTGAAATCGCTTTCAGTTATTAAACTTCAATAACATTATGCTGCTGGTAGTGCCACAGAAAAAGTGAGTAAGTGAGTGAGTTGGAGTTTTACGCTGCTTTGGCCGTATTTCAGCTATGAGAGGAGAACTTCACAAAGAAAGGTGCAAACATCACTAAAGTTTTTCATTGTGGTAAAATCTGCAAGTATAAATGGTACTGCAAGTTTAACAATGTAAAGCACGAAAACCTTACTACATAAAGGACAGTTGTCCTAAGAACAAAGTTGTCAATCAGTTTTCTACAAGTTTGCCATACAAATCTCTAGATGGATGTATTCAAACTCTGTCAAGATGAACACAATAACCACGATATTACTATCATTACCCCTTATGACTACCCACAAATATAAATAAATTTATTTTCAAATTAATTATCAAAATTACTCCAAATTCATTATCATGCACTGCATTTTCTATTTTCAGCTTAGAGATTGACAAATTTACAGTACATTTTTGTATAACTACCAGTAAAACTAAATTTTGCTTAGCTCTCTGAAAATGGTTCCCTCTATTTCAAGTATTTGACGTGCAATACTTCTTACATTATTTAGAATCCATTTTCTCAACTTACATACTGTACACAAAGAGTATGCTTTGTCCATATATTGTTACTGATTCCATTCTTTTATTCAACAATTGGAACAAATAAAAATATTTTGGAAAATACATATTTAAAGTTTCCCCATTATAACAACACAGATCATGCACAAAGATTCAATGAGTTCCGTGGACGGCAAAGATGGACGATGATAAAAATAGAACAGGCAACAATAACAAGAGCACTTTGAAAGAGATTCAACCATATAAATACTTTAACACTGGGGAACATTTTCAAGAAAATCTTAAACATTTGTAATAAGGATTGTTCTCATTCTCCATCTAAAATTAAACCTTGAAATATTATTTTCAAGGAGTCTGATCATAACAAAATCAAGCAAACAATTGCATAACAATAGACATGTATATGATTGCAGTTAATATATAATCGTTAAATACTTTGAAACGCTTACCTTGTTTGATACAGATGTAATGATTTTGTAAGTAATCAAACATGTGACTTTTAATATAAACAATTTAACTGTTAATCAAGCAGTTAATTAGAGAAGCCAGTAATGGGAGTCACAGCTCATCAACAAAGTTAATCATCAGTTAAACTTACAGGCTTAAGAAAACCCAAGGGAGTTGAGTCCAAAGGTTTTGAATCATCCTGTCTCAGGGTATGAACGTTACGCTAACACCACTAATCTGTACCCTTGACTCGGAAGCTAGATTCGCCTGCGCGGCCCGATTTGGGATAATATTATAGCAAATCAAATCATTTTCTCGTTGAAATTTTATCGAGAAGGTCGCGAGAAAATGATTTGATTGGCTATATACCAAGTCGGGCCGCTTCTGAACCCAGGGTACAGATTAGTGGATGGTTTTGGATGGAACATAACTGAAAATTCAATCTATAAACCTTTGACCACATTTTCCAAAGAATTGTATAAGATTCAACAAGCTATCCCAGAATTCAGTTCATACAGACTTAGTCTTAAAGTATCAAAGTTATCTCAAATTGATGTTCACATAAATCGTTTAGTCTTGAACCCTGAGAGTTTTCCCTGATCCTTCTTCTGGCCAAGTTGAAACGACAGCTGTCATTTGCATAAGGTCAAAAGTCACAGACATGGAGTAGTTATGTGAGTAATACAGAGTTATCTTTTCCTTGATGCACCAGTCCTGGCTGTGTCTGCTTCTGTTGTTTCATCTTCGTAGCTGTCATCATCATCGTCGTCATCATCTTCATCGTCATCATCGTCGTCGTCATCATCATCTTCACTATCGTGCTGTCTCTGAAAATCAAAGCATGTTGCTGATATGATTCTCAAATATTCCATAATAACTAAATAATTCATAGAGGCTATTATTTGAGTGTCTTTGTCCAACAAGTTGTTTAACAATATTGGCTTGAAAAGTACAGTTTTAATGCAGGAGGTTTAGCAAGGAATCTTAAGGCACTTATGTATAAACATAGTATGACACACATAAACATTATGTTCTATTCATTACCAAGTCATCAAATAGCCAAGACTTAAACACATGAAATCATAGACAAAACTTCAAGACTGCATACAAATTTTCATCATTAAATTTCAATTGACCATGATAAAGTGTCGCAAAGAAGACAAGGAGGAAACTGATGGAGGATCTGACACCACAATGTATCTGGCACTTTTTATCGATAATAGCTAACACTTTAATCAATGCAGTTTCTGCATTCATTTGAATGTTCCAATTCAATATGTTTTGAATTGGATGAACACTCTATTATCTGACATATTTCAACAAACATTTACAGGCTTGTTTTTGAGTATATTTGAATTGGTACACTACTTAAACCTCTGTCAGTTGGCCTTGAAAGTTAAAGATATGACTTTTACAACATTAAAGAACTGCATGATAGTGAAAATACTGAAAACTTACGGTAACCTGCATCACTCTGTTTGGCGTCTGCTGGGGTGTCGTCTGCCTGGTTGTGCTATGAGCGGGAGATGACTTGGCCGAGCTCGGCAGACGTCTCTGACTGGTTGGGGTTACGTCTGCGGACGGAGGGGTGCGGTTTGAGGTCAGGGAGGCATCCGAGGCCGACCTGGCTAGACTCTGGCGAGAGGACGAGCCACTAGACGGTCGCGTCTGCTTCCTGAACTCCTGAGACATATTTGTGGGAGAGTCAATCGTTAGCATTTACTCATGGAGGAATTTGAGCATCACTCAAATGATATCTAATAATACAATCACATCCTTGGATAAAATCAGAGTAAAACAGAGATCCTAAGATGACTATGACCACAACTCAATGTCGATAGTTCAAAGGAAGATTTTGAGTCATAGAAAGTCGAAGATTCCCCAATAAAAACTAGACCACTTGAAAGAGATTATAGGTACATATATGTGGATGTAGCTGTGTCTTTAGGAAAATTTTTAACCAAAAAAAACCCAAACAACACAGCACAAACAATTGATGAATTCAAATGATCCTATTTTGACAAATATATTTGTGATGACTATAGCTAGTCAGCAGTAAATGTCTCAGAGCAAAGAAAAAGCGCACAGAGTCCTCTGAGAGGAGAACTGCGCTATAAAAGAACTATACATTATTATTATCATTATGACTATAGCTACAGTTAAGTCTTTGTTTTCCTATGAAGTTACTCGCTCGTTTCACCGCTGATTGCCTGTAACGCGGGGTAATGTTTTTGGACCCAAAGCAAGCGGTAAAACACCAGGACTACGAAGAGGAAAGCACATTGCCTGATTCTTTCAGGACCTCAAAGTCTATTCCGGTAATCTAAATTATTTCGACTGTACCTCGAGATCCTGTTCTGAATCAATGACGGACAGACTGTGGAAGCAATTGGTGAACATCTCCAGTGCCTTGGCATGAAACATCATCTCTATGTTTACAAAATCTGTCAATATTTTCTGAAAGAAGAAATAAAAAGTATTCAACCCTTTCATCTGTACAAACCATAAATCAGGCTCAAACATGTATATGTGGTTTCTTAAAGGTGAAAGAGGAAAGCCATTCATAAGTTCCTATAAAAAAAACCGATGAAACTAGAAACATTACTTCAATTACTTGTAACTTCAACTTTCCAGCAAAGGGAGATAACTCAAGGCCTCACCTTCAGATCCTGTACTTTCTTAGTTTCGAATGTGTCCATCTGTTGTTCAAGAGCCTTCGAGCTGCGAGATGCATCAACACTGGCCTTCTGCAGATTAGTCTCCGCCTACAATAAATATCAAGATCTGAGAAAAGCCTAAAGCTATATATAAATACTTTGAAACATGGACAAATATTTCTTTTGAATTTTTTAATGGATATCAATTAAAAGATACAAATTTATATGGGTCTTTCGTTTGAACACACAACTTAGTGAATTAAATTGAATGAATTTTCCCCAACATCCCCAGCCATTGCTTAACATTTTCAGAGACAGTTTCTCTGTTCACATTAATGGATTCTTCTTGTAGCAACGTCTCAGCATCTTTCACCTACCTGGGTCTGCATCAGGTTAAGGAAAATTACATCTTTCTTCTATAGAATAGATATAAGCAGTATCGCGGAAATCAGCCAATGAAAAAGGAACTGGCTGATCTCTTTGAATTGGACAATCTAGTTAGCACAAGCTGTTAGAATCGGGCAATCTACAGGTAGTTAAAACTACCTGTAATGATTATGTCCAATAAGTCATACATTAACGTATTGATATTTATGCTCATAATGTGTAAAATGCAATATAAATCCTAACGACGAAAGATTCAAAGAGATCAGCCAGTTCTTTTTTCATTGGCTGATTTCCGCGCATACGTGACACGGACCAGGTGGGTTAGTAGCTAGATGTAAAGTGAGGACTTAGGGGACGTATACATTACAGCTAGTTTTAACTAGATTGTGTCTCTCCAAAACTTTGTTGATAAATTGTATTGTGGTGACGAAACAGGCTAAGTCCTGATACAATATATATCAAAATATCAAAGAATGACACGATTTGCAACGCTACATGTCACAATACACTATTTTCAGTGTATCAAATAGAAAACAAATGTGATGTGGTAAGTTGCAAATAATCAAGGATACAATCTGTCTACGGTCGCCCGGGTTCTTCTGTTTGATCTTGTCCAGTTTCTTTTTCTGATTCTGTTCTCGGTCCCGAGCTGCAAACGCTGCTTTCAGTTCGTTCTGGTTTCAAAAACAGACAAGAGTTTATTTGTTTCTGGCAAACTACCAGGTATATAGAGAATCTCACCCAAGTGTCTTCGGATATCAAATATATCAACACAAGTTGATAAAAGTATCAAATATCCGAGGCTTGGCGAGGATATTTTACTTTTATCAACAAGTGTTGATATATTTGATATCAGAAGACATGAGGGTGTGATTCTATTTATCATCCAAATCATTTTTTATCGCATTAACATGAAAAATGTACATCTTTGAACACTGCATGATGTAATAGCATTTAGGGGTGTCACGATACACTAACCTCACGATACGATACGTATCACGATACTAGGGTGACGATACGATACGTATCGCGATACACATATTTCGTTAAAATTGCGGAACAGGCCTTTGTGTTGACAGATTTAATTTTTATAACTATGTCTTACAATTAAGAAGTTAAGATTAATTTCTTAAGAACACCTTTATTTTTGATAAATAAATAAAATGAACAAAACACCATTTGTTAATTAAAAAATTGAGTTACTGTCCACACATCCAGTTGTCTACAAGAAGACAAAAGGGAACAGTTGTTTCACAAATGATAAATTCAAAATGATAATACTGCAATGATAATATCACATATGACACATAACCTGATAACAATATAACAAAAATAATGAGATTTTGTCACATGTCTACATCAAAGAAGACCAGTCTCAATGGAACAACTGTATCACAGTATCACAATACTCAAATGATATATGCATGATAATTATGCAAAATTAACTCATAATATGACATTAAATTGAAAACGTTTTTCACTTGCTGACTCGTTTTCCCTAACACCATTCTTTACATATAACCACATCGTAGAATACGGGAAATGCGAAACAATACCAAACATTAAATTTAAATTTGGTTCCAGACGGCTTTTCAAAGTCTGTCGTCGGAAATTCCATTTCCCCCGCAATGCCGACATTGTTTTAGCTTTGCTTGGTTTCATAATCGTCCACGTAAGCCGTTTAATTTTTTACATATAAAACGTGATAAAAAAATAAAATATAAAAATCAAATCGTCTCAACATAGGCGAGTATTGAATGATTTAATTATATAAAAATGTGTGTCCACTATTTAATTCAGTTTATTTAAATATAATCTTAATTTTAATCAGGTGGCACGTGTGTCAATGTAGCGTATGCCTTGTAACTTTTGAATCAAGCAGAGCACTCTATAAAGCTAATAGATACGTGATCGCTGATTGGTCGCTTTAAATAGACTAGCCAATCACCACAGCTGTTATTGTTTCGACCTTATTTGTGTTCACAAAGTAAAGATCGTTTTCTTATCGGCACAATCTGCTATAAACAGACGTTTATAAATTTATTATGAGATTGATATAGCAAAATAAAAGTATCGATAAGGTTCAGGTAAGTGGAATCGATACATTCAGATCCGTATCGTGTATCGTATCGGCAGTAAAAAAGTACCGATGCATCGATACTTTCGTGTATCGCGACACCCTTAATAGCATTGTGACGTTATCATGTTAATGACTTCATAGCATTGTGACGCTGTTGTGTTTATGACGTCATAGCATTGTGACGTCATTACTGATGAGGTAAAACCTTTGTGATGTCATGTATTTTCTGATTACAGGGCATTGTTCAAAATCTACTGTCAAACCGATATCTCCTAGGAGATATTGCTTGATCTTTCACAAGCGATATCTCCTGTGGAACACAGTTTTGGATGATAAATCACATTACACATATATCTGACTGAAAACACTTTGTAGCATAATGCTTTCAGTTATATCTGCAACAAGCTAATCTTATGACGTTTTAATTATGGGCAATTGAGAAGACAATAACCTAAGAAAACAGTATCTAATAACTCACTTCGAATGTTGCTTTTCAGTTATATTCTTACCTTTGTCTGTTTGCACATCAGTCCATAGTTGCTGAGAGGAGCAACCACTTTACTTTCAAGACGACCAACCTGGAACAAACAGAATGACAGGTGGTCAAACTGGCCACAAATCAAACATTGACAGCTTTGCAAGTTTTGTATTTCTGTCAATTTGTTTAAATCCTATTATGCATAAAGTATAAAAAATTAAAGAATAAATTATGTAAATAATTGAATATCTTGAATTAATCATAAAGATATCTCCTCACTTGAAATTACTTCTTATGTAACTGTTGAAATATTTTGGTTGCCGTTCTGTCCAATTTGTGTCGCTGTTTTGTCAAAGCAATTATCTCTGTTTTGACCAACTATTCTATATCGTGGTTTGTCAATGTTATGGTTTGTCAATGTTCTGGTTTGTCAATGTTTTGGTTTGTCAATGTTTTGGTTTGTCAATGTTTTGGTTTGTCAATGTTTTGGTTTGTCGTTTTGTTCGACCACTCTACCTGAGCTTGTCGATAATCTTGGACTGCAGATAAATGTTCTGCAAAATCTGTGAAGCCCTTTTTGAGTGTCAAATTCATGGTCTCAAACTCTGCATAGGATGTCAAATCTTTTGCCATCTGATCTCCTGGTGAAAGATGCAAAATAATTTATTTCATTCAGTCATATCTCGGAAAGTGCTATTATTATTTAAGTGCTGTTCTACAGAGAAATTGTAAAGTTATGATCAACTGTAACCAATTTTGGGTTACAAAAATTGTAGCTATAAAATCAATTGTAAGTGTTTTGTGGAACTGGCACCAGGACAAAGTTATGTTAAATATTTCAAAAATGAAAAAGATCTTTTGTATTTATCTACCTTCTATTTGTAGAATTATCTCATACTTTATATATCTTAGCCTTTGAGTACAATCTTGTCTCTGAAATATCATAAAATTGTCAAACCACATTGGTTTTATGCTTTTACAATGATAGTCAAAGCAAACCTGTAATATTACAAAACGCATAAAAGATCATATCTTTTTTATGAGATATATTAATCATAACAAACCTTTGTCTCGAACATGTGCAACTTTTCTTGTGTACGAGGATAACGTGTCACACATTTGACCCAGATGTCGTTCTGTGTTTGTGATGCGATCTTGAATTATTTTGGATTGCATCTCACTGAAAATTAAAAGGACTTAGTTGGTGACTTGAGAACTACATACCACATACAGTAATCTCATGCAGCAGCACTATCATTACATTTATCAATTCTTAGATTTCACATTAACTACATTTAAACAAAATAATAAAAGTACCGAGGGTACAGAAGCTCACCTTAAAATGAATGATGTGGTAAAATGGTTTAATTGTGTAACCATCTTTTATACGATAATTGATTATGGCTGCCATCATGATTTTTTTATCTTTTAAAATGCTATTCTTCTGTTGGAAACCACTAGAGCTTGAACAAACATTAATACAAGAATGATATAATCATGATTTGTTAACAAGCAGTAGGTTTTTGTATAACTTTTTTGTATATCTATGGCTAAATTGGTGACCATCTTGAACTTTTTAATCTTCAAAATGCTACTTTTATGTGGGCATCTGTATTAACTTCATTATGATATCTTGACTGGTTTAGGAGTATTCATTTAGTCACACTCTCAACTTCCAAAGAACTAAAAAGATGATGCACATAAACATTTGGAATATATCTCTCTGACACAAATCACAAATTTGAGCTAGTGATAGGTCCAATTGCCAAAGTAAACTGTCCAGGTCAATGTCTCATGTAATTCTGACTGAAGATTTCTGAATATCTTAAATCTTGACATATGTTAGTGCAATCTGATTGGTCAGAATAGGCTAGCAACATGGGGGTTTATGCTAATTAATAGATATCATGACCTATGATGACCTCTTGCACCTGCATGTAGCTTATGTAACTTATCCTCTTATGTAAGTTACTGTTATTCCATATAGTGAGTGTCCTCCCCTCATTTCAATATGCAATACAGATACTCTTTAGAGGCGAGTTGCAGGAGAGGGGCTGGAAGGATAGATGAGGAGGGGGGGGGGGGGGGGGATAGAAGGATTGTGGGATAGAAGAGAGGTTTGCAATGGAAGGACAGGAGAAAAAAGGGGTGGAGGGGAAGGGGGGATAGAAGGGGTGGGGGTAGAAGAGAGGTTTGCAATGGAAATAATCTGGAGGTCAACTCAGTAATATGTTTATTGAAGTATCTTAACTAACAGAGAATTGGTGAGAAAGACTTTGTAAAAAAGAATTGTTCAGACAGCTGTTCAATTAGTTTTGAAGATGAATATTAAATTATATCTTTTAATAGCATGACAAACAAAATAAAAGATAATTTGTTATTCATTAACCAAAATTTTCAATTTGGAATAAATTAATTGCATGGGAACAAAGGACTAAAAAACCTAACAGTTAGTGTTGGGAGTGAACAAATTTAATCATTTTAAATGCTTTTGAAAAGGATTTGTTTGAATTGAATAATCATCTAGATAATCATTGTTCAGACCGTAATCAGATATAGATGATTATAAAATGTATATTTATCCCTCACTGGCTATGTTATTTGCCATATATGAAGTGTCAGGAATTATGTAAAACGGAAAGGATTTATTAAAACAGTCATGCTTCAGGCTGTTCGCAGATAAAGATGATTCATACAGTTTTTTGTAACTGTATTTATAGTGTTGATAAATATTACAACAAGCGTATCAATACAAATATAATGACATTGATTTGATTGATCAGGAAATGTATTCTTTTCAATGAATTTCATGAAATCTAATTGAAAATTCAATATAATTGACATATTGACCATCTTGGATTCTTGATAATAAAATAAACGCGTCTTTGTCAGGAATCACTATATGTAAAAATTCTCAGTTTTCAGAATGATATCTTAATTGATTTAGTAGGAGTAGTACTTGGCCTGAAATCTAATTGAAAAATAATGACTTCTATGATGACATGTTGTTCCCAGAACCCCTTCAGCATGATACAATTATCATTTATTTTTACAGGTATTTATAAAACACATGGTATTGGAACTGGAACCTGATACAAAATACCTCTATTATTAACTTATCATGTAGATTACTGAACATAAAAGCAGATTCTTGACTTGTTAATATTAACTCATCGTGCAGATTGTTGTACACAAAAGCTGATTCTTGACTTGTTTAAATTGTTATTTGTAAAAAGTATTACTATTAATAGAATACAAGTATACTTTTCATAAAGACAATTTATATACTTTCCATAAAGTCCATTATGTTCTATTTACCAATTAGGTCAGGATTACTATGCAATATACAAGCAGGCAGGGCTGCTAGCCCCAGAGAGTGTAGCAATTTGTGTATTTGGCTTTGTGTACGTATATTTGGAGAAGCATCCTAGTGTGCTGAGCATGTAAACCTGAACTCTGGCTAAGCCCTTATGTGTGGTATTAAAAGACTTGACGGGAGAGAACATGAATTGTTGTGAAAAATATATATAATTTCACAAAATATAGTTAGCTTATGTCCTAAATTGATTTTGTGTCAAGAAGAACTTCTGTTAGATATAGAAATGGTACAAATATGAGTAAAACACAGGAACTGGAACCTGATGCAAAATAACTCTTTCCACATCAACTTATCATGTAGATTGCTAAACACAAAACAAGTGACAAGTTTTGTGTAAGTTGTTATTCTTAGAAAGAACATATCACTGTCATGAGAATACAAGTCTAATTTCCATAACTCTTATTGCATTCACATGGCCATATAGCATAATGCTCTACCATATCAATTGGGTCAGGTTGATTATCAACAGACTAGCAGCTGACACTATGATGCTAGCAGCCTGTATTGGGATGTGTATTAGACAGCATAGTGGACTCAACAGAAATATCTGAACTCTGGTTGACCCCTTATGTGTGTTATTTAAAGGAATATAAGGGAGATACCATTGTTCAAAATCTAACATGATGTTTAATGTCATTGGGTTTTTGCAGCTAGTTGCCATAAATATTTTAAACAAATTAATTAATTATGTTTGTCTTTCATCTTAATGTTTTAGAAACACTTACAAATATAGAACAACTTGCATGACAATCTTAAATATTCCATATTCAAGATAATATTATGATCAGTAAGTTCAAATTAGAGAATGTTTATAGTGCGAGTGATCACTTGATGAAAGCTTAAAATTTAGTAATAATGATGTGTCTTCTGCAGCTGAAAAGTCAATATTGAGACTATCACAGCCATCTTGGATTCTCAAAACTGAAACGTCTACCTTTGTGGGAGGAATCACAATAGGTATAACATACTACAATATGAAAATGATATCTAGATTGGTTTAGGAGAAGTAGTCATTTTCATGAAATCTCATTGAAAATTCAATATGGCTGCTATCGCGGCCATCTTGGATTCTCAAAACTGAAACGTCTACCTTTCTGTGTGGAATCACCATAGTTATAACATACTACTATTTCAGAATGATATCTAGATTTGTTTAGAAAGAGTAGTCTTTTCATGAAATCTAATTGAAAATTGAATATGGCTGCCATGGCGGCCATCTTGGATTCTCAAAACTGAAACGTCTACCTTTCTGTGAGGAATCATCATGGGTATAACATACTACAATTTCAGAATGATATCTGGATTCGTTTAGGAGGAGTAGTCTTTTTCCTGAAATCTAATTGAAAATTCAATATGGCTGCCATAGCGGCCATCTTGGATTCTCAAAACTGAAACGTCTACCTTTCTGTGAGGAATCACCATGGGTATAACATACTACAATTTCAGAATGATATCTGCATTCGTTTAGGAGGAGTAGTCTTTTTCGTGAAATCTAATTGAAAATTCAATATGGCTGCCATGGCGGCCATCTTGGATTCTCAAAACTGAAACGTCTACCTTTCTGTGAGGAATCACCATGGGTATAACATACTACAATTTCAGAATGATATCTGGATTCGTTTAGGAGGAGTAGTCTTTTTTCTGAAATCTAATTGAAAATTCAATATGGCTGCCATGGCGGCCATCTTGGATTCTCAAAACTGAAACGTCTACCGTTCTTTGAGGAATCACCATGGGTATAACATACTACAATTTCAGAATGATATCTGGATTCGTTTAGGAGGAGTAGTCTTTTTCCTGAAAGTTTACGGACGGACGGACGGACAGACGGACGGACGGACAGACGGACGACGGACGAAGCGCCATGACATAAGCTCACATTTACTTTGTAAAGGTGAGCTAAAAACTGGAATTGATTTTTGTTAATTTGTCCAATAAACACCTTTTATCAGCCTTTCATTCAGACAGCGTAATTATCGGCTGTGAAAAACCCACCTGGGTTGGGGGCCATAAAACTTGTGCGGGTGTGACTATACAGAGTAACGCATAATTATTTCAACTGAACCCCAATAATTGTTTAATTACTATTGATGTGGATATCTTTTTTTACACCAAATGCTTAGTAGTGTTACGTCGTCAAATGATTTATCTAACTGAGTGAAAAACATTTTCTCAAAATCGTTAAGTATTACTTTTTTTTCTGTGGTATTGTTACGATAGATGTATAGATAATGAGGCTGATTCTCTTTATGACGTCACAAAAAGGGGGCATGCCCAGTCATGCATTCACTGGTTTGTGGCCAGATAGGTCTCAGGGGTCCATCAAAAGTGGCTTTAACAAACAAATGTATACATTTTCCTTATCATATTGCCAATTAATTGTTGTCGCACAAAATAACAAAATTTTTCCAGGATATGAAAGAAACTGTTCTAATAAAATAAAAGTACCGAGGGTACAGAAGCTCACCTTAAAATGAATGATGTGGTAAATAGAGGATATTATATGAGTGTCCATGACATACTATGTTTACGACACGAGTGCCTAAATATTAGTATTTCCCGAGCGAGAGCGAGGGATATACTGATATTTAGGCACGAGTGTCATAAACATAGTATGTCATGGGCACGAATATAATATTCTGTTTATTACCGTAGTCCCAAAATTGAAGAAAATGCTCAAAACCTACTTCTCAGCATAGGCAGACTAGCGGGCGGCGGCCCGTATAGATTGTGACGTCATAGGTGAACCGTGACGTCAAATCATTGTTTATTACGTGACGTCACAATGGAAAAGTGATATTTTGCCCTAGGGCAACATATGAAAAATATGAACCTCTGTATGACTGCCTTCGTAGGTAATAAAATGGTTTAATTATACATGTAACCATCTTTTATATAATTGATTATGGCTGCCATCATGATTTTTTTATCTTTTAAAATACTAGTCTTCTTTTGGAAACGACTAGAGCTTGAACAAACATTAATACACGAATGATATAATCATGATAAGTTAACAAGCAGTAGGTTTTTGTATAACGTTTTTGTATATCTATGGCTGAATTGGTGACCATCTTGTACTTTTTAATCTTCAAAATGCTACTTTTATGTGGGCATCTGTATTAATTTCATTATATCTTGATTGGTTTAGGTGTATCCATTTAAATGTCATTCATTACTTACAGGATGGTGGGCACTTACATTTGTTTTGTAGTAAAATTATTAAATTGATTTCAAGATTATTTCACTGATGGTTATGCTGCATGGGATATTGAGAATCCCAAAAGTACAGATTTTTCAAGGAAAATGAATGACTGATTGAGAGGAAAGTCATAAACACAGCAATGCATAAGACACGTTTATTTTGTTCACATAATATTTACATGTCAAGTGACCATGAGATGTCTTTCATTAAAGTATCAATTTATTTAACACTCATACAGTACTATAATGGTAAACATTTTTGCATTGTCAAATCAACAGAGAGATATGACAAATCAAATTTCCTTACTTTTCTTACTAAACCCTTTTCGATTTTCATCTGCATATTTATTCCACATCAACTTATCATGTAGATTGCTAAACACAAAGCTTATTGTAGACAAGTTTTGTGTAAGTTGTTATTCTTAGAAAGAACATAATCACTGTCATGAGAATACAAGTCCATAACTTTTATTGCATACATTTTTGCATTGTCAAATCAACAGAGAGATATGACAAATCAAATTTCCTTACTTTTCTTACTAAACCCTTTTCGATTTTCATCTGCATATTTATTCCACATCAACTTATCATGTAGATTGCTAAACACAAAGCTTATTGTAGACAAGTTTTGTGTAAGTTGTTATTCTTAGAAAGAACATATCACTGTCATGAGAATACAAGTCCATAACTTTTATTGCATACACATGGGCCATGGCCATAAAGCATAATGCTCTACCATATCAATTGGGTCAGGTTGATTATGCAACAGACTAGCAGCTGACACTGTGATGCTAGCAGCCTGCCTTGGGATGTGTATTAGACAGCATAGTGGAATATCTGAACTCTGGTTGACCCCTTATGTGTAGTATTTAAAGGAATATAAGGGAGATACCATTGTTTAAAATTTAACATGTTTAATGTGATTTGGTTTTTGCAGCTAGTTGCCATAAAGATTTTAAACAAATTAATCAATTATGTTTGTCTTTCATCTTAATTTTTTTTAGAAACACTTAAAAATATAGAACAACTTGCACGACAATCTTAAATATTCCATATTTAAGATAATATTATGATTAGTAAGTTCAAATTAGAGAATTTATATGGTGCCAGTGATCACTTGATGAAAGCTTAAAATTTAATAATAATGATGTGTCATCTGCAGCTGAAAAGTCAATATGGCTGCTATTGCGGCCATCTTGGATTCTCAAAACTTAAACGGCTACCTTTCTGTGCGGATTCACTATAGATATAACATACTACAATATAAAAATGATATCTAGATTGGTTTAGGAGAAATAGTCTTTGTCATGAAATCTAATTGAAAATTCAATATGGCTGCCATGGCGGCCATATTGGATTCTCAAAACTTTAACGTCTACCTTTCTGTGCGGAATCACCATAGGTATAACATACTACAATTTCAGAATGATATCTGTATTCGTTTCAAAGGAGTAGTCTTTTTCATGAAATCTAATTGAAAATTCAATATGGCTGTCATGGCGGCCATCTTGGATTCTCAAAACTGAAACGTCTACCTTTCTGTGAGGAATCACCATGGGTATAACATACTACAATTTCAGAATGATATCTGTATTTGTTTCGAAGGAGTAGTCTTTTTCATGAAATCTAATTGAAAATTCAATATGGCTGTCATGGCGGCCATCTTGGATTCTCAAAACTGAAACGTCTACCTTTCTGTGAGGAATCACCATGGGTATAACATACTACAATTTCAGAATGATATCTGTATTCGTTTAGAAGGAGTAGTCTTTTTCATGAAATCTAATTGAAAATTCAATATGGCTGTCATGGCGGCCATCTTGGATTCTCAAAACTGAAACGTCTACCTTTCTGTGGGGAATCACCATGGGTATAACATACTACAATTTCAGAATGATATCTGAATTCGTTTAGGAGGAGTAGTCTTTTTCGTGAAAGTTTACGGACGGACGGACAGACGGACGGACGGACGGACAGACGGACGGACGGACAGACGGACGACGGACGAAGCGCCATGACATAAGCTCACATTTACTTTGTAAAGGTGAGCTAAAAACTGTTCTTGACAAAAACCTATCCATGGATGATCACATCTCCAAGTTATGTCAAACCTGCTATTTCCATCTCAGGAATATTGGCTCAATTCGTGATCTGCTCTCTATGGATATGGCGCATATGCTTGCAAGAACTCTTGTATTATCCCGACTGGACTATGCAAATAGTTTGTTGATCAACCTAAGCCAGGAACAGTTGACTAAACTCCAACGAGTTCAGAATGCTGCAGCGCAGATAGTTACGAGAACAAGGAAATCTGCACATATCACCCCGGTGCTAACCTCCCTCCACTGGCTCCCAGTCCAAGCACGAGTCCAGTACAAAGTCCTGACTTTAACGTACAAATATGTACACCAGACTGCCCCTTCATATCTCACTGAACTCATCGAGAGATATGAACCCTCCAGAACACTGCGATCAGCGGATCAATTCCTCCTCAAAGTCCCCAAAACACGTCTCAGAAAATTTGGACAGAGGTCATATGCCTTTATGGCTCCAACTCTGTGGAATGACTTTCCCATTCAAATCAAGCATTCTGAATCTTTGGCTATATTTCAAAGTTCCTTGAAAACCTATCTCTTTCAAAAATTCTACAGTCTGTAATCCTAAGCCCCAAAGCCCCCATCTATTCTGCAGTGACTTTTAAATTATTATGTCAGCGCTATGAGCAGACACTGAGTGCCTGGAGTTTATGCGCTATATAAATTAACTTTATTATTATTATATTAACAAGCAGCTGACATGGTCGAGCTATATCCCCCGCAAATTGCACAATATGTATACATTTTCCTTATCATATTGCCAATTAATTGTTGTCGCACAAAATAACAAAATTTTTCCAGGATATGAAAGAAACTGTTCTAATAAAAAGACTAAATCATACCAACTTTATTTTCACTGTTGGGCATAATTCGAGTTAACTGACAAAATAAAATCAAACGAATCCAAGATCAATTTGATCATATTTAAACAAATATATTTTCAAAATTGTTCTTCATGACACACATATGATTTTGTATCTCCATATCAAATTTGATCAATATGTGATGATTAGTTTAAAAGCTATGTGCCGGACAGGATTTATAACAGTTTTCCAACAGAGTCCTCATTTTTGCCAAAAAAAGCAAAATTTTATAAAAATATTTTCAAAATTGTTCTTCATGACACACCTTCAGATGATTATGTATCTCCATATCAAATTTGATCAATATGTGATGTTTAGTTTAGAAGTTATGAGCCGGACAGGACTTGTAACAGTTTTCCAACAGAGTCGTCATTTTTTGCCAAAAAGGCGAAATTTTATTAAAATATTTTCAAAATTGTTCTTCATGACACACCTTCAGATGATTATGTTTCTCCATATCAAATTTGATCAATATGTGATGATTAGTTTAGAAGTTGTGAGCCGGACGGGATTTGTCACAGATTTCTTACAAAATTTACCACTTTTTCTCCAAAATCCTAATATTTTATGTAGATTTTCAAAAAGAAATTCTCATGACACACTGTTACATGTTTCTTCATGTCCATAACAAATTTGAATTGAAATGGTTGATTAGTTAGCAAGTTATGAGCAGGACACAAAGTGTAACGGATGGACGAACGGTACTCATTTTAATACCCCCCGCAACTTCGTTGTTGCGGGGGATAAAAAACGGCTTTCATTACCAAACTGAACATATTTGAGTAGCGACCATTGACGCACTAAACAATATTGTCATCAGACGTTTATATATTCCAAAGAAAATAGTGGAATATGTTTGTGGTTATGTGAAATTTAACATGTCCACCAACTTTTTCTTCTTTCATAGGTATTTTGGGTATGATGAAAAGGGTGTAGGTCTTTTCGTAGGAGGATTTTTAGGTCTTTTCGTAGAAGTAGAAAATTTCAGTGAAATATATAAATGCTGAGTGTTGTTTTTGTTAATAAAGACTTTAATTAGGTAATTCCTAAAGTATGTACCAGACAAAACCTCTATAACTGTCTTGATTGAATAGTTTTCTAATAACTTACGCATTGTAAATCTAAAAGTTTACTTATTTAACAATTTATAAATGCATAATGGAGAGAAAGTGAATTACAATCATCAACTCTGTAGCTCTGTATATCAATATGGCTTTTATTAATATGTATTACTTTAATGAATTATTTGATCATTCTTGAGAACAAAATTAAAATAAAATTTACTAGAAAGTGCCTTATGTTGCCCCTGTTGTTGGCTCTGCTAACGAAACTTAAACCATATAATACATAAATATTATCACTCCTTCGAACATATATATTTTTCACTCCTACAAAAAGACCTTCTACGAACGGGATCCTCCTTCAAAAATGCACTGCTAGGAACGGGATCCTCCTACAAAAAGACCGTTTCCCGATGAAAATATATCTATGGATTTATAACTTCTTTCCTTCAGGATTTGCAGCATTTCAGTGTAGATACTAATAAGGCAATGCTATATTGTCTCTTATCTTTGCAATAAAGAATTTATAAATCCATATAAGTTGTATGAAGGTGGTCCCTATTATCGTGGGTCTTATTGTTTCACATGTATATTTTCCTCTAAATAAGTACAATCTAAATATTTTTTCTTGTTTTTAAACTCTGCAAATATGTCCTTCCAAAATATGTTAATTAAACTTCTATCTATGGAAAATATATTTTTAGACATAGATATAAAAAATCTTCTCTGTGTGATGTATTTTATCCGAAGTGTCCCTATTATCAATGTATTTAGTATATGATAAATAAATTATTCTCTGTAGATAAAATCACCAATGTAAGATTATTATTTACAAATGAAATGAAAATTTATTTTATATCAGGATAATAAACACAATATTTGCAAAGCTGTAACAAGAAAATTCTAATAAAAAGACGCCTTGTCACAGTTTTACAGAGCAGCCATTTTTGATAAGTGATTTGAACACTATCTTAACAAAATGGCATTTTTTACAATTAAATCATATAAATAATATTCAAGTTTCATTGCTCCTTAAAAGTGAGATCATTGTTTTCACATAAGTTGTACCTATAAAATGAAAAGAGAATGTTGCAATCTATTTTAAGCTCATAAATAACCTACTTTTATCTGGCGAAAAGGTTATGATTTTAGAGTTTGTGTCTTATTTTCGCACTAAATGTAATTCTTCATTAAAAATCTTTGAAACCATTAATACATTTTCCTTTCATACATTTCTGTTTGTTATCTATCAAACTATTCCCATACAAAATAAAAAAACTCTCGGACAATATTTTGTGAAGACAGGATCGTTTCTTTATTAACTGCACAAGCAGTTAATATTTCATAAATGAAAATGATTCCTCATTTTTTCAGATCACTGAAAATGTGAAAAGATACTACTGAACATTTGAACAAATGTTTTTTAGATGCCTCAGTATCTAGTTAATTCATCTATGATGTGTTTTGCAAATATAAATATTCCTTGTAGGCATTGGAGACTTAAATGAGTTTACCACGATAATAGGGTTACCACGATAATAGGGTCACTAGCCATACAAAATGTCTTCAGTGTATTTAACTTGACAAATTTATTACTGGCAGTAAACATTCTTTTTCAAAATGAAGTGTCTCACAATTATTTAATATCAATCCCTCTTCATCTTTGAAAAAATATGCCAAAAAAAGGTTTGTAAAATTATATCCATATTATATTTATTGTGCTAATCACATTAACTTTCACTGACACTTGATTCATTAGCAACAAGTCGAAGCTTGACAGATTAACCAGTAAACTCGGCGAGAATGAGAATGTATTATTTCTTCTTCTTAGACGTTTAAGATAAATAAGGACAAAATAAAACACTATGAGTATATATTCAAACCTGGCTCGAATTTCTGCTCCTGTTCGACTCATTTTTGTGAAGTTTGTTGTTTTTTAGAAATTCAGCAAATATTTGTGAATTTTTTTGGACTCCAACACAGAAGAGCAGGGACCAGTCATTGTATACCGTTTATACCGCCAGCTGCAACTTTCCGTCCATTTGTGTTAAAGGCATGATAAGGATGATAAACTAAATTTCAATAATCACTGGTTATTATGATAATCGTAAAAAATACATGAAAACATTAATGATTGTAATTTAGATCGACAGGGAGAAATCATTGTTTTTATTTAAAATTATTATTTGCTATTTAAAAAGCAAAGTGTATCATATGTATTTTCTAAATAATTACTTCCTACAATTTCAACACAAAAAACTATCCCCACGTTAATCCCAATGATTAAATATGTTTTTGAAAGCATAAATTGAACAAGTTTCAATTTATCAACATCATACTCTATATAGGCCGATACTACTTGTGGACAATTGAATGAATTATTTATGTCATTACGATAGAGTTAATCTGAAACTAACATTTAAAAGTTTTTAAAAGTTGAAATTATTCTTCTTAACAAATTATACATCTTCATAAGCTTCTTACGTTCTTCTTGCGTATAGCCGTGACGATGGATAATAAACGATTTTTAAAAGTTTTAATTTACCTGTAAACTGTACTTAATAATTTACGTTAACCACGTTATTAAAATACTTTCTTTTCTTCTTCATATAGTTATTCACGCGAACGTACTTTGGTACAGTAATGAAACCCTCTCCCAACTTACGTTAGTACATGAAACGTCATCAATTTTATTTATACAGGATTAAGAATAGGATTCCAAAGCGGGCCTTGGGCTGATACAGTATAGAAAGTAAAAAAAAACCCTTCACGTGCAGAGAAGCTATCTTACTTGACATGACCCATATGGAACATGGTTGAACGCAGGTAAAACATAAACCTACCACCCTAGTATATAGACTATTCAAAAGGGGTTGTTAGTTCATAAGTTGTAGATCTACGTTTTACATTCGCATTTTTCGACTATCGAGTCCCTGAGCATTAACGGGTTGAAGATAGTTAATTAAACTCTTCATGATATGTATCCAACATATTATGTCAATTGTATATATGTATATATGTAACATGTATATGTGTTTGATTGATTGATATTGCATTTATATCTCAACTATTGAATTAGTGTGATGGTAGAACATTATAACGATAAGTGTTAAAAGGAAACGACAACACAAGAGACATGACACTAAATATTTTAATTTCTTGGTTTTATGATAAAAAATAGTGACATTCTATAACACCTCATTATATCTGTGAGTTACATGTAATATGTTTCCATAAAGCACCTTAATTGTTGATCAATATACTGTAAGTAATTGGAAATTTTATTTCCAATAACTTAATACTAAAATTAATTTAGACGACATGTGTTTCGAACTATCAAACATTAAAAATCCCATTTCTATCGAAACTCTGCGTCTTTCATTTTAAAAAAAAATTTGAACATTATTATTGCTGTTCTAAGATATGATAATTGTAAGCATTAATGCGATTCAAGATTCATAATTTCTGAAAAGGTTTAGCTTGGTGTCATACTCGGTGACCACATAAAACAAGTTACTATTAATTCTTAAAGGCATATATATATAATAGGTATACTAAGCATAAGATCATTAAAGGCCAGGCAAAACGTCTGACAAACATTATCATAAAACTATTATATTCTGAATTCAATATTCATAAACTCATTTATCCACTGACAAATCAAGTCTAAAACCGCCAAAAAAGCAACAAACAAACAACTAAGCTTTGCTCGATTCGTCATCAGCAAAGAGGTTGAAGTCTGTGACGTCACTGTGGGGATGAATGCCCGGATCACGACCGGAGTCTCGCACCATCTGTTCCAGGGCCTCCACGTTGTGTTTAGAGAGACGGAGGTAGGAGCAGTTCAACATATCCATGGGATCGAACTCGGCCTGAGCTGGTTCCTTCTTCTGGCCCGGTTTCAGTGACGTCAGAAGTTGTTCAAGCTGCTGCATTCGTTTCTTCTGTATCCTCAGCGAGGAGCTCTCTGGGCCTAGTTGTTTGGACTTCCTGATAAGTTTGATTAGATATAATAGATTGAGTTCCCATTCGTTAACTGTCAATTAAGGAACAGAGGTAGTGGTAGATAGAGGAACCAACGACCACGAATATGCCCTATTAATATATAAATTAAGTTGAATGTGTTACTTATATGTGCTTCTTTAAAAAAATCAGGAATATTTTCAAACTAAGCTTAAGCTACTTCCATAGACGCCCTTGTTTGTTTACATTTTTAAGAACATTTAAAGAGTGATTGTATTTTAACTTGGCGGAATATGTGTATCTTTTACTTAAGTCACTTTATCAAAACCCTAGGCTTTGTGTATTGATTTGCTGTCTGATAAAATCTCAATATTTGTCGGCATTTTCATCAAGAAAGTTTGCTTTACAAGTATGTTTCATTTCCAAAACGCAAATGACATTTTGTCTACAAGAGAACGTACTTGGTTGTGTACAGGCGTGTATCTTTGAGAATCTCCTCCAGTTCTTTCAGAGCTTTCAAGTCAAGCGTTGCCTTAGAAACGTGACTACTACTCCCTGTAGAATGCCGACGACCCCTCATTTCGTGCTAGAACGACACACGAATTTATAATATTGATTAATGACTTATCATGTAATATTTAGGATTTCATAAGCCAAGGTTATTCAGAATCCCGATCTTTTAATCATTCCATTATAGACTAACGACATATACCAAAGGACATCAGATTGGAACCAAAAATGAATGCGACATCAGAGACATGGTATTGAAATTATTTTTTAAACATCATAATGCTGTCTTAAATATATACTTGTTCAAATGTAAATACATGACTAATTGTACGTGTATATTATGTTCATTGCACATACGTTTAAATTAATAAAATAGAACTAATGACATATCTTTGCATCTTGAGATGAACATGCAAGACGAATGAGATCATTCGAATTTGAAGCAGTACATTTGACCAAAACCAAATACTATTATTTGCAAAATACTTACGTCACTTTATATGCCATAAATGATATACATGCCCTTATCACGAAGTAAGAAATGGACTTACAAATGAAGCAGGTTGCTGACGTTTTTCTTCCTTATGGCTGTCCGATGCTGTAACAGAGTCCTTGTCATCAGCCGTCCTCATCGCCATTGTGTAGAGATTCTTCACGTTACCACGTGACCCGGACCCGCCACTGAGGAGGAGGAGGAGGAGGAGGAGGAGATATTGAAATGTTACCATGGTAACAAATGAGATATTGAGTTTTATTACACGCCCGTGTAAGATACCGCAGTGTAATATTTATACGGCAATATTAAACTAGTGTAATATCACAATGCAAGCATGACGTCACAGAAGTAATTAGCTGTTGTGACGTCACAATGTAAGCGCTTCGTCACAATGGGTGCCGAGTCGCGGAGCTGTTAGTTTCAGCAAATTTTCGGCAAGTTTGCGTGATTTTTAGGGCAAGTAATAAACAGAATACTAAACTTCCTTCCATTTAATACTACTTTTTATTAAACTCGTGAATGATTTGGTATCAAACTCGCTTTCGCTCGTTTTATACAAAATCATTAACTCGTTTAATAAAAATAGTATTAAATGGAAGGTCGTTTAGTATCCTCTATATCATTATCTACCACCATGTTCTACCAGTCAACGAACCTACAAATTGCCTATAATTATCTGATTGTTTTATCAGTATTTGCATTTTATCAATTAATACCCTACCGGTAACTAATGAAGTTAAAGTGGGCAAACTTGGCAGTGCCGGAATAAGAGAGCCCATTTCTATACTTATAGTCTACAAGTATAGTCAAACCCAGCTTCAATCATACTCACTACTCAATAATGAGGCTAGGTTTACTTAGGCATCATACCTATTTGCAAGATTTCTATGATTATGAGTTTAGACAGCAAGTCTTAAGCACTGTAGTATCATCAATAACCAAAAACCTATTTAAAGAAGTGTCTATAATTAAGCTTTTAGCAGTGCCCGAATAAGAGGACCGATGAGCGCCTCTACATTTCATAATATCATGGTATATCTAATGACAAACAACTAATCCTTAACTGTGAAACATTAACAAAATTAAGAAACAAGTTTTTCATTTAACAAAACGAGAGAGGAGCAGTGGTTACCCAGTCGTGCTTGATTTGGAGCATTCTCCCGGCTTGGCGTTGACTGCCGAGTCAAGTGAACATTGTGACTCGGCATTCTCTTCGTCAGTCACGTGAATGAAGGGCACAATCTGGGGTATGTGGTTGTCGGTCATATGCAGCTTGGCTTTGGCAGCAAGGTTTCCTGTCATGGAAAGCATTGACAGCTCTAATGCGATTTATCAACTCAAAACTAATTCATTTAAAATTCTTTGGGAGGCATTTAGCACATGTTCCACATAAACAATTGTAAGACTTTGTGCATGGATTTTCTTCTATATATACATATATCACATGATCACTGGTTCATATTTGAACTGATTTCAACGTCTATGTAAAAGCACAGGAACATATAGTCTAAAACAAATGTCTTAAAAAGCTGAAATCAACCTAGTCATTTTAAAATTATTTTTTCGAGAGTTATCTTTTTTACTTTCAAATATCAGAATACATTCATCTTTACACTTTTCCCGTCAAAAAAGTCGTTAGTATACTCTCATGTCCATTATTTATTGAAGACAAATTATCATACCAATCAGACAGCTTGGCTTTTTAACAAAACTAGTTAAAACTAAACTTCGAAAATGATAATAAAAGTGGAGAAGTTTGTCCTAAAAATTTTCATTATCATCACATGATATACAGACCAGCAGATTAGTTTTATCTAAGATAACAAAGAATTAAAAGAATATGACTTACCTCCAGAAAATGTGACAGACTTCTTCTCGGAACCGGAAGCGAGTGACATCGACCTGTCCCGAGCTCTCCCGAAATCGTCCGAGTGACGTCTCTGCGACATGTTTTGTGTATTGAGACTCTCCCGACGTGTGCTCGGGTTACTGAGCGGAACTGGCGCCGCGTCGGACCCACGCCGATGGAAACTACTTCCGCTTTTCCCAGACTCCAATTGGAGGGAACCTCTCTCATGGCGTGATCTCACTCTGCCAGCTGCCTGCAGGCTGTGGACATTAATGATGTCAATAATTTAAATTTTTAATAAAAGAATAAAGCAATAAGTTTCGATATATGATAAGTCGAAACTGTGGTAAATCTTTTACCAAATATAACATATTATTGTTTACGACTTATTTCCCTCTGCTTTCTTTACATACAATCAAGATATTAAAATGCGAATATTAAAGGGAAAATGAATCATTGTTTGATAAAAGAAAGACGTGTATTCTTACCTCTCTTGAGCAATATCAACGTCATCCTGAAACAGTGGAAAATATATATAGTTGTTTAATTATATATGTATATATGTATGTGTGTTGTTATTTGTATCTCAGTATTTTCCTTCCACAGTATTTAATTGTTGTTGCTAATTTTTACCTGTATCGTGTCATGCTCTGTTGGATGTAGGCAGAATTTCCTTTTGGGTAATAAACTGTTATCCTATCTTATCTTAAAAAGTTTATCATTTGAAATCATTTTGACATAACCCTGTAGAAATGTCCTAATGCAATGTAAAGCCTTCGTCAGCTTCAATAAAAAATATCATTAACAGTACAGACTGACCTGTTTTAACCGAAGAATTCCTCTGTTAATTTATCAAATGACCTACATGACTTAATACCAATCGACAATGTCATTAACAGTTTATCAAACAGTACGTCACTATGAAGGATAACACTTTTATACAACCGAGTTCTAATGAATAAGTCTATAACATTCTATATTCTCGTGGAAAATAGTATGAAACTTTTTTTACAGCTCTGTATTATTCAATCATTTACTAAGAGCGTGTCCGTGTTTTTTAATTAACATCCGAAGATTATGAAAAAATAATGGGAAAACTTGATCAGTGGGCCCTATAGGTTTTGAGTAGAATGCGATCTTCTTGTGAGACAAAGTAAAAGAATTTCTTCACAGCACTGTATAAGTCACAGTATGAAAAGTATAGGCTAGGGAGAGGAAATTATTTCCGATGAGAAATAGAACGCAATCTTCTCGCGTGGGAAGAAGAAAGAAGTTTTGCCCATCACTGTACCTACCTCCTGATCCAGGTAGCTGTGACGACTGGCGGATTTCGCCTTGTCCAAATTCTCCAGTCGTTTCTTGAGTTTCTCCTCCTCACGGCTGGAACACATCACAAGTATTGTTCATATTAGCAGGTTTTTTGACAATTTTATATTTCAAAATTTTCACTGATAATTGTAAGTTGATGCTTAATGTATTTTTTGACAGTGTAAAAAATCTCATTACACAAGCTAATCATCCATAGTCAGAGTACAAAGTATGAAGATTCACATAAAATCCATTGGCGGCCATTTTGTGTGAACACTTTAAATTCATTTTGTGTAAGAAAAAGAAATCGCATGGCTAAACTTTACGTTATATATTTGAATTATTACTGCTCCATTTAGTTTAATTACATTGTCTTTCAATTGGAACCATTAATTTTAATTTTCCTGACATCACCTCATATTCCCCCAAAAATCGTGCTACTGCCCCTTTAAATATGATTTGTTGAGAAGTGCCTTGCGTTCTGTAACTCGCGGCGGATATGATTCTTTTAACACGGAGTCTTTAGTTTAACATCCCGGAAAAAATCGTGTTACTGTACGCAGGGCTGTATAACTCGTTTCGACCAATTGTCCATCCACATATTGAACTTCATACATACAAAGACAACGATGAAGAAGATGGTTAAACATGAACTTTGTTTTATATTTGATAATTTAATAAAACCGTAAGTTCTTAAGTAGACGCATGCTTATACTAAAATTTAGTCTATGAAATATTTCAAATAATTACTGTACCTTCATTTATGTTATTTTATTTCTTGAGGCTTTGTGTATTCAGTCAACCTAGACTTGCAGAAATAGGATCTAGACTATATAAAAGGCTCCTATTTAATACACAGTCATGAAGCAGGACTAACGCATGTTTTATAACAAAATAACCGACTGCCTTAGTGAATTCTTTGATCGTTGAAATATTTTTATTTTGTGAAAATAATCTTTTCGATATGCTTTTAGAAATAGACGCCTGCCCTGAATAAGAGCTTGTCTACACGCATTTGGCTGAGAAACAGGCGTTTAATTACGGTTTTACAGTATTATTGAATTATCGAGTTTATGATAAATCATGATTAATGTTGACCATATAGGGCAATGATTTACCAATAAGGTTAGGCCAAATATATAAAAGATGTTTCTGGTCCACAAAGAGAGGTAAATGCCAGTTGATTCATTTATTTCACCATTTTTGGTAAAGAAAATGAACAAATATTCAACATAATTCGAAGAAATAAACCAAATTAAAAATCTAAATTAACTAAACTTTTTGTTTATCACTTTATCACTGTCAAATGTTTAGCAAATGTCTTTAAAGGCCTACATGAACAAAAACTAGTTGCATTATAAAGTCTGTTTCAATGTTTGACTAAACTACTACAAAAAAGCTCTATTCCTTCAACCCCGTCCCCTTGTCAACATCTGGAAAACAACTTTGATGCATTGGTTTAAAACTAAATTTTAATGAACTGAAGTAAGGAATTACTTTTCCCTTGGCCTTAAATATCAAATACATAACAAACTTATAGCAAAGAGTATGTTCCGAAAGGTGCGGTAAAAGAGACTTTATGGTATAATAATGGAATAAATATGGTGAACTGGGCCTTGAACACAGAATCGCTGAGGTGAAGCTAAACGCATGAATGTTTTTTACTTCTTTTTAATTAAAGAAAATTGCTCTTGTTGAGAAGAAATCAAAGTAGAGGGTAGCCTTATAAGATGAGATAAGATAATCTTTATTGTCCCAAAAGGGAAATTTGTTTTGTATAATTACAATTCTCCAGAAATGTGATGACAACTAATTACATAATATTCAAAACAATTCATATAAAAAACAATTCACATAGACTAGAATACATGTAAAACGTGATGCAGCATTAGACAGAATGTATTTCTCTAATTCTGCACGGTATGAACGATTGGCGGAACCTGTTTGTTCGAAAAGTCGGCATACGAAGCCTACGTCCGGAAGGTAATGTTGAAATTTCCAAGAAAAGTGGATGGGAAGAATC
The DNA here is from genome assembly GCA_916613615.1 of Steromphala cineraria. Taxonomy (NCBI): domain Eukaryota; kingdom Metazoa; phylum Mollusca; class Gastropoda; order Trochida; family Trochidae; genus Steromphala; species Steromphala cineraria. The sequence continues at coordinate 15,180,678 of OU744730.1, forward strand.
ACCCAAATTGTTTTCCCTTTTTTTGATAATTGCTTCTTATAAAAACTGCCGATCGTTTCAATGGGAAGCCCAACAATCTTTGATGCAGTATTCAAGATTTTGGACAATTTGTTTCTTTACATACTTATACAAGTGACACCTATAAGCACCTACCTATACCTACCCAAGAGATCGCTGACTACTGCTCTTCAGTTTGTCCAGGTATTTCTCTTCCTTCAGGAGCATAGCGGCTGAAGTTCCATGACTGTTCTTGACAGCTCGACTCCGAGTTGAAGTAGACAACCTACCGCCGTACGTTTCCATCTTGGGTGGCTGTCTGTGACGTCATGGCATTATGACGTCACGGCGCTATAACTTATTCAGCTATCTTTGGCGATTTTTTCCCGCATCGTATTAAAATAAAGTATCGTAGTGAAAATTTTAGGTAAACAGATAAGATGATTCTTTATGGCCCGTTAGGGTATTTTGGTACATTTAAGTGAGCATGAAATTCTAAACTTAATACATCATATGTGTAAATATATTAAGATGTATAAAAATATTTTCAAATGAACAAAACTATTGATATTTTGATAATGAGCTTACACGATTACCAAGAATTGCAATGTACAATGGCAGAAACCATCCTGCTACATCAGCGTATATGTCTCCGCTAATGCTACAACCTATCCCCTGATATCCTCCTATAGTCTTCTGTCGTATCGCTATATATAGCAAGCAAATCAAATGATGCCCTTTCAGCGATAGCGGCAAACTAGTTTCTTGGCTTCGTTCCGCGTGCTCACCTCGTGATTCAAATTAACCAATGGGAGTGCTATTAGATAATAAATCTGATTCTCATTGCAGTCTCCCGCTAAGCTCCAAATCACGCGCCCTTAGATTTCCACGTGCGACATCACTAGACAACAGTGTAGGCCTATGACTTGTCCGAAAATTTGTAAGCTTTTCTTTCATCGGCAATAGGTTTCTAATATTCCCATGACAAAATGAAAATCAAGCTTTTTTCTTTTTCTTTTGTAATCGAATGTGCCTGTAATTTTATAAAATGCAAATAAAAAATGATGACTCCGATGGTTTGTTGAGTGCTTTTTCTATTAATTGTTAATATATGATAACAATAATAACTCTTTGACCACAGATTCAGTTTCTTTTATGATTTTTTCCCAGTTTTTTTTATGACCACTTGATTTTTAACAAACGAATTTCACTGTCGTGTACCCGGTATTGAGGGGACTTTTCAAAATGGTGGACGGGACAGGTCAACAGAGGTAGGTATCTGCTTTCATTGCTCTCTTCTCCTAATCGTTGAGGTTTAGGTGGTCACCTTTAACTGTGGTAATCAGGAATAGAATTTTGAATACATACCTTATGAGTTTTGGTTAACAAACTGCAAGAAATATGCGTATTTTAGATGTCAAGTCGATGTTCATCTCACTTTCATTTTCGAAGCGGAGAGGAGACTTTTAAATGCCTTATTTCATGCCCTTTACGACTTTGAATCTCATACATATTGTCGCGCATATCAGTGTTTGGTTATAATAAAGATTTTTGTGCAACTTGACCTGATTTGGTTCAGAAACTACGAAGTTATTGACAAAATAACAAATCAACACGGCAGCGGAGTTGACTCGCCGAATAATCAGCGGAGCGGACCCAGAAGGTCGGGTAGGGAGAGGACATTTTTGGATCGAACACCTTTGCGACCATAAGATTGAATTATGAATTCAGCAACTCCGACGTCTTTAAGCAAACTTACAAAAGCTGCAACAGTTAGCAGGGATGACAATGTTGAATTTGAAAAAACAGCTGAAATGCATGGAATTGAGGTTTTTGGGTGGTCATTTATGAATAAAACTACAGTTAGGACAATCTCAAAACAGCTGAATTCAGCTGATCAGCTGAAAACTGTCATGCCTGCAAATAGAAAGCTTTGTCAACTTCTCATTGGACAGAGATGTCTTATCTCAACCATATGGAACCTGATGAATAAAGACACGTAGCGTTTTAATTCCAGAGTTATGTTTGTCATATATCGGATAACCTTTATAATAATTATATTACCTATTGTCTGTTGCATTTAAACAGTATTCCCTTTTCTTTCCGAGTGAAATACTGCCCAAACGGCGCAAAACCTTACTAGATCTCTGAGAACCAATCTCATTAAAATGATATCATAATTTCTTCACTACGTTAGGCAGATTATAGCGTAGCGTAGTGTAGCAGGTTGATCATATTTTAATAAGATTGTCTGAGAACAGGAGTTATATTATCTGTTCAAAGCGATGACTTTGTGTCCACATTTGTCAGCCAGTTTACCATTTCCTTTTTAAAGATAGCCAATGTCTCTGTAACCCATCGGACTTCATATACATTTATTATTCAAAAAAACAAGAACGTCAAAAAAATTCGAAAGAGTCAACAAATCATTAAAATAAAATTCCAATCCGCTCTGAAGTCTAGGCCTATTGTTCCCGTGGCCTTTGTAACCTTTAATGGGGGTCACAGTGTCTCGCAATCACAATTTATAATCCAATTCAGTAAAGAGTTGTACACAGAATCTCAGCTTTATGGGTATTTTCCTTTTGGAGAAGAAGATGAACACTTTTTTTAAAGGACGCGGTCCATTCTTTGGGCCACAAAATCACCAAACATACACAACAGAAGGCACAACCTTCAAGGATAAAATTTAGCTTGAACCTTCATCATCATCTTTTAATGGATCCATGTAATTAAAACAGACCAAAGAGGGTAATATAATGACTGTTTATTTAAGTAAATAGTACAATTCTGAGCCATGAAATAGATGTATGTATTCATGAGCATATGGTTATGAATCTATACAATCTTTATTATGCTGAATGAATGAAAATTATCACCCTGGGTAAGGCACCACAAAGCCATATAAGCTGAATGTAACATTAAATACCATGGCAACATACTATCATAAGAATGTTGTCATTAAGCAGTATCAGTAGTGTCATTCAAGAGTAACATCATCTTGAAAATGACAACAATGGATAGTGTTGAAAACTCTACAATCATCCTAAACCACAACAACAACAAATATAAGAAGAGCTGTGATTGGCTGCAGTACTCTACAATAATTGTCCTAAACCAAAACAGCAATATATATAAGAAGAGCTGTGATTGGCTGCAGTACTCTACAATAATTGTCCTAAACCACAACAGCAATATATATAAGAAGAGCTGTGATTGGCTGCAGTACTCTACAATAATTGTCCTAAACCACAACAGCAATATATATAAGCAGAGCTGTGACTGGCTGCAGTACTAGTGTAATGATACCGAGGTAATATATGTGTACATAGCTCATAATTTTGCACTAACCCTTGAAATAGTCATCACATTGTATTTTGTGCGTATTGGTCCATATAAGTTCTTCAGGAAAACGATAATGATAATTTCTAAGTTTAGGATACGTTTAGAAGGCTAAAATTATCAAACTAAAGAACATAACTATCTAATTAGCTTACACAACTATTCTTGAAATGAAATTAAAAAATCCCCCCCCCCAACAACAGTAAAACTCATTCCCAAATATATACAACTGAATACATTGAACAATGATTTGACTTTATGCTTACTTGCAGTCCAGATAAACATATTTGTGACAATTTAATGGGATTAACAACAACATATTCAAACTGGGATTGATTCAACTGCATATTTGATAATGCTCAAATATTGGGATTCTATCCTATATTTCTATACATATTTTCTTCATAATGTTCCGGGATAATAAATAATCTGACACAACTCATTTTCCTGGATGCATACAAAACACTATTATCATGAATATGATTATGAAACTTTTCATGAATACAGAATAATAATATAAATACCTTTAAAGGGGCAGTAGCACGTTTTTAAGTGGAATATAAGGTGATGTCAGGAAAATAAAAATCAATGGTTCCAATTGAAACACAATGCATTTAAACTAAATGGAGCAATTATGATTCAAATATATGATGTAAAGTTAAGCCATGCGATTCCTTTTTCTTACTTAAAATGAATAAAAGGTGTTCACACAAAATGGCCGCCTAGAGATTTTAGGTGAATCTTCATACTTTGTCCTCTGACTATGGATAATTGGTTTGTGTTATGCGATTTTTGACACTATCAAAATAATACATTTATTATTAACGTTCAATTATCAGTGAACAATTTAAAATATAAAATTATCAAAAAAAGTGCTTTTGCCCCTTTAAAGTACTAATTACATTTAAGGGTTTATGAGTAAACTAATTATAGTTAATGCCGCTAGCCAAGCAAGGAAAAAACAACTCCCAACTCCTAATGTCTTTTGGTATAACATGGCCAAGATTACAACCCTTGCTTTTCAGGTGATAAGAGAATACTGAACAATGTATAAAGTAACAAGGCTGTTTAGTGATTTGTAACACGTAAAGCACCGCTGCTTAGGATAAACATGTTTTGATCTGTGCATGTTAAACATTACACATGGTTAAAAACATTCAGAAAAAATATGAAAATAAGTCATTTATTCTTAAAACATGTCAAATTTGCAAAACAGATCTAAAAGTTCATCAACTTGAGTATTGTAAGAAGGCACTCTCTGGTAAAACAGTGTCACAGGGAATGGACAATCAATCTCATTAAAATCTTCAGACAATCAAAACATTCCTGACACAGTAGTTGTTCGTTTAGCTATATTTCAAGCATAAATTTGTTTCAAAATGTTTCCTATATTTCATGCAAATTACATGATAAAACATAAAATTATCTGAAACAATGTAGCTGTTAACTTAGTTGATTTATCTATTTTTCAAGCATAAATTTGTTTCAAAATGTTTCTTACAATCATGTTGCATGATAAAACATAACATTGTCTCAAAAACCTAAAAGAATGATAATTATTCAGATTGCTAAACCTTCAATCTTCCTAGTTCTAACACAAAGCCACTTAAAGATACTACAAACATTTTCAAAAAAGCTACAAAAAAAATGCCAACTTATAGGATTTATACATCCTGCTACATGAACATATATGTCTTGGCTAATGCTACAACCTATCCCCTGATATCCTCCTATAGTATTCTGCCATATCGCTATATATAGCAAGCCAATCAAATGATACCCTTTCAGCCACAGTGGCAAACTGGTTTCTTGGCTTCGTTCTGCGTGCTCACCTCGTGATTCAAATCAACCAATGGGAGTGCTATTAGATCAAAAATCTGATTCTCATTGCAGGCTCCCGCTAAGCTCTAAATTGCGCACTCTTAGATTGCCACGTGCTACATCACAAGACAACAGTGTATGGAGTTCGAAATAGTTTGACTGAAAACAGAAAGGCTATAAATAGCGCTGAGCAACCACCCGTCAGCGATACGACAGAAGACTATAGGAGGATATCAGGGGATAGGTTGTAGCAAACGCGGGGACATATATGCTGATGTAGCAGGGTGGGATATATAAAAAGAATAAGATAAAATGGCAGGATTAGCTGAGTTAAAGGTATAGATGAACACTAAGTGGGAACGACTATAAGGTAAATCCATATAAGAAACAACCCAGAAGAAAGGCAATTGTCTGTCATGGTTAAAGGTAAATATAGAAACAGCAACATGAAACTCAAATGTCAACATCTTAAAGGCATTGAGACCGAGCAAGTCTTGACTAACAATTTGACTAATTTTGGTGATCTAGTGGAAAGGATATATTGTTCCAACTTTGGTTTCTTTAATAAGATTGATTTTACATGTATATTGAAATTCAGTATATACCATCTTTGGAAACATGACTTGACAAACAAGGCAAAAGTGAGCGCGGCTCACATACCCCCGCCTGTAGTTTGACCGCCTTCACGTAACATTAATTTGAATATTTATGATTATGACTTAGAACACAATGATCTTGCAACCCTAAAAACTATTTCACTTCAAAACATCCCCGGCTATGTAGTTTTTGAATAAAATTCTGGGAACCCTGGAATTACCCCTAAAAGGCACAACAGCACTATACAGTCGAACCTTGTTTTGGTTACAGGTGAAAATCGTCCGGATAGCAAATCGTCCGGTTAACTGGGTCATTTTGCTTAAGAAATATAGACACAATGTTTGAAAAATCTTTGTCCGTAAGGTGAGATTTATGGATATACAGAGTCTGGGTATCAGAGGTTCGACTGTATACTTCCATACCAAATTTGAAGTGTGCAAGTCATTTGGTATTTATATATACTCCGGAAACAAGACAAAGTAAAAAGTTTGACCGTTTTTGGTCAAGATTTCAAAAATTATTTGGACCATTGAGTTGAAACCCCTAAAAGGCACAACAGCACCATATAGGCTACTTCCATACCAAATTTGAAGTTTCTAAGTGGTATAGTTTTTCAGTTATGCTCCGGAAACGAGACAAAGTCCAAAAATCGGACCGTTTTTGGTCAAAATTTCAAAAATTATTTGGACCATTGAGCTGAAACCCCTAAAAGGCACAACAGCACCATATAGGCTACTTCCATACCAAATTTGAAGTTTCTAAGTGGTATAGTTTTTCAGTTATGCTCCGGAAACGAGACAAAGTCCAAAAATCGGACCGTTTTTGGTCAAAGTTTCAAAAATTATTTGGACCATTGAGCTGAAACCCCTAAAAGGCACAACAGCACCATATAGGCTACTTCCATACCAAATTTGAAGTTTCTAAGTGGTATAGTTTTTCAGTTATGCTCCGGAAACGAGACAAAGTCCAAAAATCGGACCGTTTTTGGTCAAAATTTCAAAAATTATTTGGACCATTGAGTTGAAACCCCTTAAAGGCACAACAGCAGCATATAGGCTACTTCCATACCAAATTTGAAGTTTCTAAGTGGTATAGTTTTTCAGTTATGCTCCGGAAACGATTTCGGACGGACGCACGGACGGACGGACGGACGGACGCACGGACGGACACGCGGAGCGCTATATACCCCCGACTACGTCGTAGCGGGGGTATAATAACTTAATTTTACTTGTAATATTTTCTCAATTTGGTGGGGCTGAGAAAGGATTCACCTTGTACCCAATAATTCTGGTAGTAAATCTTAATGCAAATCTAAATCAAATAAATTATTATATATTATTCCCCAAGATAAAGAAAGATAGAGATTCTGATGCAAAATTCAACATAACCTCGAAAGAAAAGCAGCAAAGACAAACAATATTATGTCAGTGACACTGAAACTGCTGAAACTGAAACATTTTCTGTAAAATATGATGGTCTCCCATAATTAAAATAATGCAATAGCACTGGAATTAAATATCTCATAAAACCCCACATCCAAATCATTTATGAACAAAATTGTATATATATATCATTAATCAACACAAGATGATGGTATCAAAGGAATGTGCATGATATATCATTTTAATGCATGATATATCCATTTAATGCATGATATATCCATCTAATGCATGATATATCCATTTAAGGCATGATATATCCATTTAAGGCATGATATATCCATCTAATGCACGATATATCCATTTAATGCATGCATATATATGATCAAACTGATGCATGATAACTTCTTTGAATGATATTTTTTAGTTGTTGAGTTAAATGAATACCATTTTTTTTTGGAAAGTCAACTTCTTTTTGGACACAAAGTTCACTATCAATACATTTGGTTTTCTTTTGATGCATGATAAATCAAACTGATGCATAACATAAATTAATGCATGATGTCCACTACATTTGAAACTGTGCCAAATATGGCACAAGGGGAAATAGCATTAAAACAATTATCTCCTGACATATCTTCCCACACATCGCAACATAAGGTCCCCCAAAAGAATAATATCATATACAAAATGCAACATCAAGTATATCTCCATCCGTAAATAATAAACTGATAGTCTTGAAGAAACATGTTTGCACCTTAAAGGGACAGTCCTATTGGATTTTGTGTTGAATCGAAATTCAGGAGGACTTTCCTGTTAACATTTCAGCTTAAAACACTTGTGTTATTAATGATACACCAATTTGTGATTCATTTTGATAATCTCTAAATTGGTCAAAAACATAAAAGAGGTTAAGCAAAAAGACAACTTTCTACGTTTCTACGTTTTCTAACATAATTGTAAATAGAACTCTAAAGTATATATAGTAGTATAAAAAGTATATATATTGAACATTTTGGTCCTCATATGCATAATGCTAAGCTGTAGCTTAGGAGTCTTGGGCATCGGAAAAGTGACAGGGTAAGACCTAACAATAGGGGCTAAGGTTAACCTTATCAAAGTAAGGAATGGGCAAGTGGATCAGCCAATAACAGCATGCTTATTGTAACAAGGCACTTGGTTTACCTGTAAAAGATAATCTCATGTATTCTGTCTCATGTGAGTTATATTTTACAATATACAACCATCAAAAACAAACATCAATAATGAAATCAATCTATAACAATATTTTGTTCAAGTACACAAAACTTAAATTGAGACAAAACTCCAGTTTTTCTAATAAACAAGAGAAACCTCCTTATGCAAAAAATACATTCAAATGTACCTCACAAGAAATGAAATAACTAGCCATCAAACAGAAGAATGAAACAATTTGGTCAGAGTTATTACCTTAATGAATTCACTGAGTTTATATGTTTTTAATGAAAGAAAATGGCAATGTAATGACATAATGGCAGTTGAAATGCAACGTCAGTTGAAATTTAAACACTCTCTCGGAATTCAGATTTCATGGAATGGTGAAATTCTGGTCCAATCTCTTTGCTCATCTTTTGCTTAATCTTCCTTTAGTTCCTCGCGAGCAGCATAAAACAGTTTCTGTGTGAATTTTGTGAACCGGTCTGGAAATAAAAGAAATAATCATTATCTTATGTTTACATACATTTAGGAGGAAACAAATTAAATCTCTTATTTGGAGAATAAAAGACCACAGAGAAGATTAAGGAATGCAGATCATACTCACAGAGAAGATTCAGGAATGCAGATCATACTCACAGAGAAGATAAAGGAATACAGATCATACTCACGGAGAAGATAAAGAAATGCAGATCATACTCACAGAGAAGATTAAGAAATGCAGATCATACTCACAGAGAAGATAAAGGGTTGCAGATCATACTCATGGAGAAGATAAAGGGTTGCAGATCATACTCACAGAGAAGAATAAGAAATGCAGATCATACTCACAGAGAAGATAAAGGGTTGCAGATCATACTCACAAAGATAAAGGAATGCAGATCATACTCACGGAGAAGATAAAGAAATGCAGATCATACTCACAGAGAAGATTAAGGAATGCAGATCATACTCACAGAGAAGATTCAGGAATGCAGATCATACTCACAGAGAAGATAAAGGAATACAGATCATACTCACGGAGAAGATAAAGAAATGCAGATCTTACTCACAGAGAAGATTCAGGAATGCAGATCATACTCACAGAGAAGATAAAGAAATACAGATCAAACTCACGGAGAAGATAAAGAAATGCAGATCATGCTCACAGAGCAGATAAAGAAATGCAGATCATACTCACGGAGAAGATAAAGAAATGCAGATCATACTCACGGAGAAGATTAAGGAACGCGGATGGTTTCCTCTTCCACATGACGCCGAGGAGGTAGACGGGGATGCCGGTGGCGATCATGACGATGCCCATGAGACACTCCATGGGGCTGGAGGTGAGGGGGGTGATCAGCAGGAAGAGACAGATGATCAGGAAGAAGATCGGGAAGATGATGTTCACCTGCAACACCGAGACAACAGTCATCAGAGACAACAGTCATCAGAGACAACAGTCATCAGAGACAACAGTCATCACCCACCTATAGTTGGAGGACTTCACATGGTATGGAAAACTTGGCTATTAAATCTCCAAATTATAACCACAAAAGAAGCTCAAATGCCGTCAAATTTTCAAAAATTCACAGTATCAAATATTGTATTAAGAAGTCATGGTCATCCACATCCCCTGCCAAATTAGTTTTCATTAAAGCTCCCACCATTTTCCTACATGGGTCAGAACTCTGTAATATGCAAGTCCAAAACACTAAACAGGAGCACTAACTCCTTAGAATAAAGCGCACAGTTCTGATTTTTGACCTCCATCAAGGTATAGATGCACACTTGGTTATCGTATCCTAAATAGTTTTTGAGAAACCTATATCTCCCTCCCACTTCATGGCAGGGGATAATAAAGGTGTCCTGAAGATAACAATAGTTCCCCTCCACCCACCACAATTCTTAAGTTGTTACACTTTAGTGTGAGCATTAGGAGTTTAAGAATATAAGAAAACTTTTAAGAAAAACATAAAATTTTGGCATTAACAGACACTGCAATGTAAATCTTAATGGGTAGTTACAAGTTTAGATCCTCTCAAACAAGACATATCACAGTGGGGTTCTGATAATAGTTTTTTGTTCAAGTTGTCCCTTGGTGATTTTTTATATTGGTCACACAGTTTTTGTATTTTCAAATTATAAAACTTCCAGACATATTCAAACAAAATCATTGTTTCAGAATAAAAGTAAGGTGAAATGTTTTACCTTAATTGGTCGCTCCATGTTTGGACGAGTGTAGCGGAGAAATACGAGGCCCGCGACGGAGAGAGCGATGAAGAGAGATTCGACGAATGATCCATAGTTGATGAGAGCATACACGTCATTACTGCACAACATCACCAGCGACATCACACACTGCAATTGATTGAAGGTATATTTTAGTTTATACTTTTTTATAGTATATAACAACTTTATAATTTGACTTTTTAAATTGTTTAACCACACTTTCAGTCTGGCAACTTATTAACCATAACCACAATAATGGGGACCGGGGATGTAGCTCAGTGGTAGAGTGTCCGCTTGTCACCCGGAAGACCGGTGTTCGATTCCCGGTCGCGTCATACCAAAAGACGTTAAAAGGTGGGAGTTGTTGCTGCCATGCTTGACACTCAGCATTGTAAAGGCATAACAACGATTTAACTGGCGCTGCACCGTGGCTGCCGGGCGCCTTGGCACAAAACAAATTTCCAACATGTACTTGTACTGAGGATAATAAAGTGTTATTATTATTATTATGATGTCAACAAAGGGTGATTATATTTTTTTACTTCACCAACATCACCATAAAAACAGCAAAAGTAACACACTGCAATTGATGGAATACCTTAAATACCTGCAATAACTAAAGATCATTAACATCAACAACATCATCAGACAAGTGTTATAACAAACATAATCTAATGGTTAAGGATTGTTTTACACGTTTTGTGCCTCTATCGATGTATAACAGCAACAAATTGTATAAAATCGTGTAGCGTAGCGTAGCGATTTTATACAAAATTTGTTGCTGTTATACATCGATAGAGGCACAAAACATGTAAAACAATCCTTATAATTACAAAATCAACGTTTAAACAAAGTTTTTCTTAATTATTTTCACAAAAATCTAACATCAATGTCGTGAGATTGTGGTTTGTTACACGAAACAATACAAAGTTGAATCAAAATTGAGAACTCCATAAACTAAAACGGCCGAAGATTCAATTTCGTTTTCGCAACCATTGACACCAATGCAATCACAATTCGTCTTTATCGGATTCCGCATTTTCGGAACAACCCTAATTAGCATATCACACGACGTTCAAAATGTCCGCCGTTTGCCAGACGCTCAGAGCGAACAAGCTCGAGGACTCGTCGTTATTAAAATGCAGCCTTTCCGGTGAATGTATGGATTGTGTTAGGGAGAGAAATGTATTTACTGGTTACAAACGCAGGTGGGAAGTGATAAGATATGTTATATCTGTCTTTGCAACAGAACGTAACTCGCAACTGTCAAAACCGGACTAATGCGTCAGGTGATTGTGATGTAACAAGGAATGAATGCACATGGTATGGTTGCACATTTTTCTGCATTTTTCGAGAAATGGCAGCATGTTTTTGAGCGCTCTCGTCCAATCAGAATCGCGGGAATTAGTGTAACAAATCCATTTTGTAATTATATATCAATAACAACCATTTTAAGAAATATGTATCACAAAGGTTGTACTAAGTACTAAGTCTAATGTGACGACTTTTATATGATCAGAAACATAACCAAAATCATCAGGCACTGAAATGGGTGGTGATTATAAACATCAGTTCAAAGGGTAGATGAGAACATTTAATGTCCAAAACCATAGAAACGGACATACATGTATCAGAATACTTGTCATTTTGTACCTTTTTCAATATATTTACTTAATTGCTTTGAATTTTGACATCATTATTGCTAAATCTTATTGTCACCCTTAATAAATAATTCATTTATTGACACAATGCAATTTCAACATCATTAATGAGTAAGGATGATTTCAGATTTTTCTACGTAGCAAATGAGTAATGAGTTACTGAGTTGATGATGTTGTTGTCCAAAGATTTCTATCATGGATGTTATCCACTTATTGCTGTTACTATTCATAATATTCAAACCGGACATTTATATGAAAATGAGCCTGTACTCACCCCAAACAACAGAGACGGAAGAGGTGTCATGGTTTTCAGACTGATGGTTGCTAGGAAACCAGGCAAATGACCTTGGCGAGCACCGACAAAGAACAACCTTGAAAATAAATTACAACAAAAAAATAAGCAAAAACAGAAATAAATACTTAGTTAATCTTTTAAAGTTTCATGCCATAAAGGAGTTACCTTATTGGCAATAAAAAAAAATTAGAGCCATTGGCTTTGTAGCTCATCAGGCTGTATATTTGATTTTGCTTAAGGGTGTGGCCAATGTGTTTCCCCCCTTAGTAGGGGCTACAGGGCCACCAAAGCTACAATTTATAATCCTCACTAGTCAAGGAGTCTGTACACAAAGTTTCAGCTTTCTAGGCCTTATGGTTCTGGAGAAGAAGATGAAAATAGGTTTAAGGGCTTGGTCCCTGTGGCCCTTATTAGGGACCACAGGGTCACCAAAGCTACATTTTCTAATCCTCACTAGTCAAGGAGTCTGTACACCAAGTTTAAGCTTTCTAGGCCTTATTGTTCTGGAGAAGAAGATGAAAAAAGCTTTTTAGGGCGTGGCCCCTGTGGCCCTTAATAGGGACCACAGGGCCACCAAAGCTACATTTTCTAATCCTCACTAGTCAAGGAGTCTGTACACCAAGTTTAAGCTTTCTAGGCCTTATGGTTCTGGAGAAGAAGATGAAAATAGGTTGTAAGGGCTTGGCCCCTGTGGCCCTTATTAGGGGCCACAGGGCCACCAAAGCTACAATTTTAATCCTCACTAGTCAAGGAGTCTGTACACCAAGTTTAAGTTTTCAAGGCCTTATGGTTCTGGAGAAGAAGTCGAAATTCCACAAAGTTTACGGACGGACGGACGGACGGACGGACGGATGGACGCCGGACACCATGCCATACCATAAGCCCATCGGGCCTTACAGGCCAGATGAGCTAAAAATGAAATTCAGATTGTAAATAAATGGGCATTGGCGCTCCTTTAAAATTTTCGAGTTCAATAAATTTGAAAGCCATAACAAATTGAAACAAATTGTAAAGAAAATGACTTATCTTTAAGGGGCAGCAGCACGTTTTTAATGGGAATATAAAGTGATGTCAGGAAATTTAAAATTAATGGTTCCAATAGAAAGACAATGTATTTAAACTAAACGGAGGAGTAATAATTCAACTATATAGTGTAAAGTTTAGCCATGCAATTCCTTATTCTTACACAAAATGAATAAAAGGTGTTCACACAAAATGGCCGACAATGGATTTTATGTGAATCTTCATACTGTGTCCTCTGATTATAGATGATTGGCTTGTGTAATGAGATTTTTGACACTGTCAAAATAATACATTTAGCACTTACAAGAATCAGTGAAAATTTCAAAATATAAAATTATCCAAAAACGTGCTACTACCCCTTTAAAGATTGTTTAAAGATTGGAACCAAGAAGACAATTCTGTTGAGCTTTTAATTATTTGCATAGAAACAAGCAATATGAATATTTTATTTACCATAATTCATAACCTTTACACAGTCATGTCAAAAGTTTTTCAAATTGAATAGTAACAAATTGATTCATTACCTGGAGGAAGTGAAAATAGCACCATTGAGGCCCCCGAACGTTGAACACGCCACAAACAGGGGCATGACCCAGGACATGACGCCAAGGGTTCGGTTCGCAAATGTCTGAGGGCAAATTCAAAAGACGGTTAGAATATGTCAATGTACACTGTATCCAACTTTTTTTACAGGGTTGAACAGGTTTGGGTCATTCTCGGTTTAATACCCACCCCCACCTTTTGGTCAAATCTGACATAATCAGAATATGCTAAATATATATCATTACATGAAAACCTAAAAGTTATTATCAATTGTAGATCAATTTTCCTGCAAACACAGTTGACAATAACTTCATTATTTCTTCCTTTTCTTTACATTATGAAACCAATATACAAGAATCAAACAAAGAAATCATTAAAATATAACACACCAAATATTAGTCTGTCATCAAGACCCTAAAGCAAAAATATTCAATTGATGACCAACCCAGTCTAGAAAAGTAAAGCAAGTCTGGATTGCTGAGCTTTAGTTATAGTTTCTTCTTGGCTCCATTTTTATATATAAATGAATCGTTTAAAAATGTTGTCAACAATGAAACAATAACTGTTAGTCTAAGCAAACATTAAGGTTTAGAGGATTAATTTCACTTTCAAATTCAGGACGTTTAAATCCCACTCACCACGGCAACGGCGTCTGATGCGAGCATCTCACTGGGCGTCATCACGGAGAAGTAGGCCACGTTGGCCAGCAGATAGATTACTGTTACCAACGGCAACGATATCCATATAGCTCGTGGTAAATTTCTGGAAAGACACATCTTTGATTTGAGAATAATTGCAGTTAACTAAAGATGGGAGCTATATGCCCTATGTCAAATTTATGTGCCAAAATATTCCTAAGAACCAAATTTACATGAATAATAATTTGCTATCAAAGTGAAGAATTCATCATTAGCAACCGGCTCAACATTCTCTCCCCATGACTAAAACTTATTCTATGAAATATTTGAAATAATATAAACTGTACTTTCCTTTATATTATTTTATTTATTAAGGCTTTTCATATGTATTCAGTCAATCTAGATTTGCAGGATTAAGACCTAGACTGTATAAAGGCTCCTTTATAATACACAGTCATGAGGCAGGACTACCTCTCCCCAAAAGAACTATCTAAGTCGGGTATTCCTGGTTTAACCTCTGATTTAACACCTGCACTTCCCGGGCCATAGCAAATTACCCTCATAGCAAAGAAATGCATCGTAAACTATTTGAACTCTTTTCATGGAGAGCTTTATTTTGGTCACTTGGGCCTATGCCATGATACAGTTGAAAAACTATGTGACCATAAATGGCTCAAAGTTCAAAGTGCAAAGTAAAATAAATTTTGCAAAAGTCTCAAGAAATCAATAAAGAAGTTGTTATCCATAACATTTGTCTTGTAAAATAAATTTGAGCTTTCTTGAAGCCTACAAAAAGTAACTAAGGATTTTATTGTAAAGCCAACTTTGACTGCATCCGATCAGGTTTCCCCCTTTCTAGCCCAAGAACTGGTAGCATAACAACAGAGGTTAGATGAGAATTTACTGATAGGAGAGAAACCTGCCTCAAGTACCAAGCAGAGAACCAGAGATACACACAAGCATTTCTTACTTTGTAACATGGGAACATTTTCAAGTAACAAAGTAATATACTTACCGATATGGATCCTTCAACTCTTCTGTTACAAAGTTTAAATAGCTCCTGTAACAGAAAATAGAAATCAAAATCTAGTATCATCCCAATGGAAACAATATACCGGTAGTCATTGTATATCATTGCAGTGTATGAAATAATTTTTCAAGATCACTAGCAAATCGGGCTATAAAGTTTTCAAAGTTAATAGCCCGAAAGAAAAATTACTAGCCCAATTAAGTTAAGATAAAGAATGTTTTCTGACATTCATTGTTTCAAAATCAAACTCATATGTGCTCAAGAGTTTTTGGAATGTGATGGGGGTGATCGGAAACTGACACTAAATGGTAACTGAATCAATTACAAAATTGAATGAAAAAAAATCAATTTTTTTTATATATACCCGTCCACACTAGCCAACCGGGCTATCATTACTTTTTTTCTACTAGCCCAGACAATTTTTAATTAGCATCGGGCTAGTGGTTATATCGGACACTGTATCATTGTATATTCTTCTAAATAGACAAGTTGTTTTACATGTACTTCTTTCACACTCTATATGTTATAAAAAATCATTTCATGAATGTACCCTCTTATGTGAATTAAAATATTTGAAAAAATATATATACCGGTATTCAATCTTTTTTTGGCCCAACTCACATCAAAATCCTTATGACCATCCTATGACCCACTTGGTTAACTAATAATGTCTAAACTTGAAGGGACAGTCCTATCAGGGTATTTTTGAGGAAATGAAATTCAAAGGACATTCCTTTTTTCCATTCAATATTAGAAGTACTTATATGATTATAACAAAAACTCAGTTAAAACATATTAATGGGGATAACATTTTTGTTGATTGATATTTGACAACTTGATAAAGAAGGAGGCACATTCAATCAAAAGCAACAACATTGAGAAGGGATGCCAATCCAGAGTTTTGAGTTTTGGTTCAAGACTCAACATAAATCATGTGTAAAGGGGCACTAGAACGTTTTTTTAAAATTTTATATTTTCATTTTTTCATTGATAACTGTACGTTAATGTTGAATGTATTCTTTTGATATTTTTAAAAATCGAATTACACAAACCAATCATCCATGGTCAGAGAAAAAATTATCAAGGTTCACATAAAGTCCATCAGCGGCCTTTTTGTGTGAACACCTTTAATTCATTTTGTGTAAGAAAAGGGAATCGCATGGCTGAACTTAACATAATATATTTGATTTATAACTGCTTCATTTAGATTACCGATAAATACTTTGTCTTTCAATTGGAACTATTTATTTTTAATTTCCTGACATCAACTTATATTCCCCCTAAAAACATGCTACTACCCATTTAATGTGTAAATATCTGATAGGACAGTCTAATGTACTGTTATCCTCATATATATATTTAGATTTGTTTACACAATTTGACATTATAATTACTCTCTCAAATAAGTAATGAGATACAGTTTCTGACAGTATAAACCATTTTACATGACATCCATAAACAATAATAACTAGATTAGCGTTTACGGGATACCGCAAAAGCAGAGCAGCCCCGGAACTTTGGGTTTCGCCTTACCCTGTTCCGCCTTTTACAGGCCTCACCAAATTGGGAATTTTCTCGTGACCTTGACCTTTGACACTCAAGGTCACACAATCAATGAACACATTTCATTGAGTATAACATTATTGTAATGAAATAAAGTGTTAAAAATACAATTAATCCATTTTCTCCATATATGTTGACCTTGCTGTGACCTTGACCTTCGACAGTTAGTACCCAAAACTTTTTGAAAATGTTGAACTTCTCAAGAGATAATATATACAAAATCTAAACTTCATAGCACAAAAACTTTTCAAGTTATTGTGTTTAGAAGGAATTGCAATAACTCATATCTCATGACCTTGACCTTTGACCTTCAAGGTCACACAATAATTGAACACTTTTTATTGAGTATAACAATCATGTATTGATTAAAAGTGATCATAGTTAAAATTAAGCATTTTCGCTAAACCATGCTTAAGTCATGACCTTGCTGTGACCTTGACCTTTGACAGATTGTAGCCGAAACCTTTTCAAAAATTTTTACTTTTCCAAGGATGATATATACCAAGTTAGAGCTTCATAGCACAAAAACTTTTCAAGTTACCGTGTTTACAAAGAATTTTGTGGTGATTTTATAACTCGTGACCTTGACCTTTGAACTTGAAAGTGAACATGTCATAATGATTCCCTGGAAGTATTAACATTTAGACATGTTCATGAGTTCTGAAAAGCTAAATGGGATAAAGTTATACCCCAATTTAGTGCATTTTGTAATAACTCATATCTCATGACCTTGACCTTTGACCTTCAAGGTCACACAATCATTGAACACTTTTTTTTGAGTATAACAATCATGTATTGATTAAAAGTGTTCATAGTTAAAATAAAGCATTTTCGCTAAAACATGCTTACGTCATGACCTTGCTGTGACCTTGACCTTTGACGGATTGTAGCCAAAACCTTTTCAAAATTTTTTACTTTTCCAAGGATGATATATACCAAGTTAGAGCTTCATAGCACAAAAACTTTTCAAGTTATCGCGTTTACAAGGAATTCTTAGTGTGAATACATAGCTCGTGACCTTGACCTTTGACCTTGAAAGTGAACGTGTCAAAATCGTTCCCCCGAGGTATGAGGAGTAAGGTATGAATAAGAGTTCTGGAAAGCTTAGGGGAAAAAAGTTATAGCTAGTAGTACGAGTGCGGCGGCGGCGGCGGCGATGGAAACTTCACAAAAACTGATAGCAGCCCCGTCCTTAGACGGGGCTGCTAATTATTCGTGAGGAGTATACTTACCCGGTAGCTAAAAGTCAGATAAAAAGTAGATATTTCTCCATTTTCCCATGCTCTTTTGTCTTCTTATAGACTTGCTAAGTCTTTTATCTATATTTTATGACAATATTTGTTAATGAGGTGTACGTTGACATCAGCTTCTGAACTAGATTTTATTCTGACAGGCTGATGACAGCCATTTAAGTATAAACAAACATCACTTATCCCTCCGGAATTTACCCGAGTGATGGATTAGAAATCCGACCTTTCCATAATGTCCCTGTCATTTGTATTGACCTTTGACCTCTACTTACCATCCTGAATAGGAGAAGAGACCAGAATAAAACGCCAGCGCGAAGCTGCTCGGTTTAGTTGTTGATCCTGCAAATGGTTCCTGGAAACTCTCAGTGGAACCTGCAAGACAACGTGTTTATGGTCACATGTACACATGGGCGCCAATTTTCCATTGTTAGTTAGTGACATTAACATTACTATTTTCATTTGTGTTGCTATTGACATCCCATTTCAAGGATGTCAATAGATATCCTCATGAAAAACTTCCTGGTATTGATTGAAAAAAAAAATGTAATTGGACATCAATTGAGTAATGATGCTTAGTGTCTTACTTTTGGAAAATTTCTATCAATAAAATCACTACTCTCCTATAAATACAAATAACTTGGTTTGTCGACATGACCAATTGGACCTTAATTAATAAGTCAAATGATTAGTTATTAAATTACTTTGAAGCACAGTATCCTTAATCACCAATTTACAGGAATAAGATTTATCAGGACATTTTTTAGGGTATACTATAGCAGAAATTATTACCAAATATCACCAATTATTATTTTTTATTTCAATCAATACCAGGAAGTTTTACATGAGGATATGAAATTCGCTTAAGAAATGATTAAAAGATGTTAAAGGGGCAGTAGCACGTTTTTAGGGGGAATATAGGGTGATGTAAGGAAAATGAAAAATAATGATTTCAATTGAAAGACAATGTATTTAAACTAAATGGAGCAGTAACAATTCCGATATATAACGTTAAGTTTAGCCATGCGATCCCTTTTCTTACAGAAAATGAATTAAAGGTGTTCACAAAAAAATGGCCGCCAATGGATTTTATGTGAATCTTCATTCTTTGTCCTCTGACAATGGATGATTGGCTTGTGTAATGAGATTTTTGACACTGTCAAAATAATACATTTAGCATTCACTTACTATTATCAGTGAGAAATTCAAATTATAAAATTATCAAAAAACGTGCTACTGCCCCTTTAAAGAGGGTCTCCAACTTCTAATTTTTAACTTCCAGTGTTTTATAAGCGAGGCCCTCTCCGACCCTCTCGGGGCCTCGCTAATAAAACACTGGAAGTTAAAAAAATAAAGGGGGTCTCCAACTTCTAATTTTTATCGTCCAGTGTTTTATTAGCGAGGCCCTCTCCGACCTTCTCGGGGCCTCGCTAATAAAACGCTGGAAGTGAAAAATTAGAAGTTGGAGACTCCCTTTAACACTTGCCAATGCAGTTATTCTTGACATGCAACAGTTAATTCTACAACTATGGATTATCATTTGAGTGCCGATATGCTTTACTCTTTAATTTATTTGCATATGTGCAGGGAATAAATTTTGAAAAATATTATTTTTAAAAAGGTGTATCATTTGGCTTTAGAAACAATAAATAACCAACAACTAGCTTAAGAGGGTCATCGCATTCATATGTTGGAAAATGTCATTGAAGGTTGAGATCTGTACAAAAAAGAGCAATGATGATGATGATGATGATAAGGAGGAGGATATTTATATCATGCTTATTTCCAGGTACTAGTACCTGCTCAAAGTGCTCCTTCATCATTACACTGAGGGGTTGTACTTTCAAGCGATTATTTTCAGGTACCCATTTAAACAGCTTGGTGAAATGAGTGCAATGTGTATAAAGTGCCTTTCCCAGGGACACAACACAGACTGAGACAAATTTTTTATGTCTCCACCAGGATTTGAACCCGTGTCTCTGGCGTGAGAGTCTAGCTTGCTAACCACAACTGTGATCCATCAAATTGTACTAGCTAATACATATACATCTTCAATAGTTAATGAACTATAACACCAAAAGCTCTTAAACATACCCATTCCCAGTTTGACGAGGCCTGTGATGATGATGACAATTAAAGCAAGTATTTTTGTTGCAGTAAATATATCTTGTGTTCGGGTCGCCCATTTCACATTTGTACAGTTGATAAATGTAAGAAGAGCTGAAACAGACAAGAGACAAATTATTAGTTTTTGAGAAACATTTGAAATTTGTAGCACAAAATAATCCATTTGAGGGGATACATTTGGTTGTATTCAACAGATCATACTCCTTCATAAATGCCCTACTTATGTATAAGTCTTGGATAGAATATATAATATCTGTGTTAATCTTGCAGTTGTTATTAGTAAGGATATGCAGTATCATCGTTATATCGATATATTGCAATACAGGAACGTGATACGAATCAGTACACACTTCTGATAATATCCAATATGTCGAAAGTATTAAATTAACAATTTCCATCTGAAATTGCCAAAAAACACAACCAAATAAAAAACAAGATTTCATGGAAAGTTTTTTTTAAAGTATGAAGTTGTGTTGTGAAAAAAGTAAAAACAATGATATCAAAGGTAATAAACAATATGCAATATGCTTTTCTGTATCGCAATATACCAGTATTGCATAGTCAGAAGAATTGAATGGTGGAAGACACAGAAATTACTGACATTTGCAATACGTCCTGAGGACTTTCAGAAACAGTTGTATGAAAATTAAGATTTCTGAATGTACTGCCAAAGACGTAACTATTTACGTCAAATATTTTCCTTCCTTTGTTGACTGTTAAACCCTGACTACAGAAGTTGAGATAAACAGGGTTTGATTAAGTGTGGTTTAAAGAGATTGCACCAAGTGCAAGCATATTTGTTCCTTTGGTTGCACTTTTAAAATTTTTTTTGCACCAACAAATCATTTACCGGTATTCATTTTGGCTAATTTGATCCCTTTTATTAGTCTTTAACTCTTAAATAATGTAATCTTCTTAAATGAAAAAGCTGCAATAAAGCAAGGTATTTGGTACAACTATATAAGGACTATACAGACAGACACAAGATTTATTATCAATCAAATTCATTAGATTCTTTGTATTTTACAGCTGTGAGACTAATATACATATTAAGTCAATATTGCATGGTCATAGGCAATATGCATAGTAAAATTATCAAATTGTCAAGTTTATTGTTGGCATTTGTCTCAATCAGAAAGAAGCTAGCAATTGTAATCATGTAAGAATGTAGGCCTAACGTTTCAATTTACAAAATGATAAATTTCAAATTACCAACTTCACAGATTTTCTGTCCATTTAAACTACTGTTTTATTTTTTTTCAAGAGTTCAAACATGAAAACATTCCAATAAAATAAAATAGTGATATTTGATGATGATGCTGATTATGATGATGATGATGCTGATGATTACCCTGTATATATTTTTAAAATTAAATGTGATAGAATATTCTGTATTCAGCTCATGCATAAATTTACCAAAGAGATCTTATACATCTTCTGTAAAGTGAGAAAGATATTTTATAAGGTAACATTTTATAAGATGACTGTAAAAATATGTGTTTTAAGAGAGTATATGCTTAGTTCTAAATAACAGGTGTGCAGCAACAAAATGGGAGAAACTTCTCAGTAAATCGTCCAAGTTTGTTACGATGATCACATGAACAAGTTGCCCTCCACGTTCCCACATAGCTGGTCGCTAGAATTGGGACCGTTTGTAACCGCTGGCAATTATCTGTGCTTGTCAGCAAAGACAATTGCCGGTACACGGCCAGCGAAGTTAATTGTCACATAGGAACTCGTTCGTCTCTCGATCCCCCCTGTGGGAACACAAACTCCTGTCAACAATCTGCATTCGATGAAAACTTGTGTAAGGAATATTTTCTTAACTTACTTTTACAAATGAGGAAAATTCTTGTATCTGTTTATCATCAAAAACTCCTGTTGACAGTGACATTTTGAATGAAAAGTTGTTTAGGAATATTATCTTATTTACGTTCCTTTTTAAATATGTGAAAAATTCTTTTATCTGTTTATCGTATAAAAAAAAACTCCTGTCATTTGTTGTTGATGACTTGTTTTATGAAATATTTAAATAATTTTCTTTTTGGACAATTTTTTTTATCTATTTAGTTTCGATATTACAAATTAATTATATATGTAGGTAACAGATGAGGTCTTCCAATAGCAGTTCAGATCAACATTGGTAAATTTCGTCAAGGTTGTGCAAGTAATTACCAAGATTTCCAGATTAACAAAAATTAACTAAACTCAATTCAATAATTAAGGCAATTTTCTTGATGAATTACTTCATTAATCTTGGAAGGTTACCTCACAAAAAAAATACAACTTAATGAAAACAATATAAATATCTAATATGAAATATAATTCATATTCATATCTAATTTTGCCTTTCATGAATCAGTGAATGAAACAAGCCTGAAAAGTAGCCAGCCCAAAAGTGTATTTGTAGATAATCATATTAATGGTAAACTTTAAAAAACCTGAAATAGTTCTAGTCTAGACCAAAAGTAACTGAAATTCACTAATTAAAGTTGTTAATAGCTAAATCGAACTCTGATAAATCAACAAGCTTTTCCTCAGTTCTGATCAATATTGTTGCGTGGTACTCAAAAGGGAAGTGAAATATGTAATTTATCAGCAAATCTAAAACAGTGCTTTCAATTATCATTTTCAAAAGCAATGTGTCAATGTTTAAACATAGTGAGATAGTTTTTTTAAACACCGCTTTGGCTTTGGCAGTTTAGTGGTGTTAAACTTTATATTTTATAGTTTTATTTGTTGCATAAATTTTCTTCACAACATTTTATTTCAAAACATATTAGAAATCTATAACAGCTCACACTCCATTCAGACATAATGAAAATATTAATCCTATTATAAAAGAAAGTTTATAATTCTATTACTTAAACATACATTTTTCTAACATGTAAAAAGTTGTGACACATTTTATCAACATAATCACGTTGTACATAAAAAGTAATACAAAACAGAACATAATAACACAATGCAATACATTTTGTCAAATATGCTTAGAACTTCTATTTGGGTTGTAAAATTCTGATTTAAATTTACCTGTTATCATTTTTGCAAGTTATTATAATTTCTAAACACAGAGAAGAACATAAAGTTGAATTCATCATTCTTCGTACTGATTTTAATCTGTATCAAAATAAACAATAAATCAAGAATGGTGTTGACAAATGTTTCATCGACACAGGCAAGGTTGTTGACAGTTGTAATCAGAGCAACAGGTGCCCTGATACTCGCTACAGCGCATTAGGGGTCGCTCACAGAGGAAATAGGTACAAACAGTGTGTGGAGCTGAGGTCACACACGTGGGCTCGTTTACAATGAAACGTATGAGGAAAACTATGATGCAATATTGTATTGTTCCACTGTAATTATCTGTTAGGGGGTTAAACGTAAAACAAAAGAAAGGGGACAGATTATAAAACCAAACTTACTTATACACAAGGCAGCCAGTAAGGTGACAGCGGCATCGGGCGGTCCGCAATCTGGGAAAACAGGTTGTAAGATGTAGTTTGAAAAAGTCATGGCAGTAATGGCATTGCCCGTTGGAATAATAATCACAATTGCAACCCATAAATACAGGAAAGCAGGCATGTCCCCAAAAGCTTCATATATATAAGAATAGTCGGCTCCAGACTTGAGGATGCAGGTGCCAAGTTCTGCATAGCACATAGCACCGATGAGACAGATCACCCCACAAAGTCCCCATATTATCAGAGATGTCCCCAGGGACCCCGCTTCCAGGAGAACACCTTTGGGGGACACGAATATTCCACTCCCGACGATAATTCCAACAATCAAAGCAACACCGTTAAAAAGTCCAAGTTGTTTCTTTAACTGAACCCCCTGGGCTTGTTCCACCTCAACTTTCAGGTTCTGGTCAGACATGATGATGATCAGTTATCAGAATAATGATAAGTATAACAGTTTCTGTCAATGTTCCCAAGCCGTCCCTCCAAATGCAACCATCTCCCTGAACCGCGACCTGCCGACTGAATATCACATCTGTTGTGCCGGCGGGAACACTACCATGCTTCCGGCTTTTGACAACCACGTAAATAGATGTCACGTGACTGGCAACCGCGGCAATATGAAAAGGATAACGGGCGGTCCCATAGGTAATTGCGTATTGCATCATCAATGTACTTTCAATTTCTACCTTTTGAGAAAGGTTGCATCATCGAATCTTTTTTTATTGGTTTGAGACTAATATAATTGATAGTTATAGGCTGTCAGAACAAATTGCGCTCACCTATAAAGGAAATCGACTAATGTGACTTTAACACATGTTGCACTTTTTCTGTTGAAAGGTTGGCCTTGTGCGTTTAATTAAATGCAAGGGTACATTAATTATGATGATTTATTATATGAATTCATCTTTTTACTCATATCCAACCAAGCGATACGTATACTTTCTGAAGATGAAATAAATAATTGGATTCAGCAAGCAATATTACCATACTTAAAACACATAAACTTTATTTAGGGAAAGTTGGATATGCAAATATTATTCTAATAAGTTTTGATGCAATGAGAGATAATTAAAAAGCATCAGTAAATATTTGGACATAACATCCCTCCTTAAGCTCGCTGAACTACGAAAGAATACATGGGCCGAATTCATTGACAACAGTAAAATAAAGTTGTTATAAAAACTTTTTATTGTGTAATTACAAGTTATGAAAGCTTTTTATTTAAGTTATAAAGTTATAATTTCAACATTGTAAGGTGTAAAAACAAGTTTTGAAGTTGTAATGGCATATTTTTAAAGTCGTATATTCAAGTTTATAAACCCTTGAAATATGTATAAATACACCTTTGTACTTCTAGCCTACAAGGGCCAAATTCAATGACAATATTTTTTTCTAAAAATTGTAATTACAACTTTTAAAGGTGTAATGACAAGTTTGAAAGTTGTATATTCAAGTTTTAAAGTTGCAATTACACCTATTAAAGGTGTAATATCAACGTTTAAAAGTGCAATTACAACGTTGTAAGGTATATTTACAAAACGTTCAAAGTTTTATTTTCACGGTTTAATTGTGTTATTTTAACTTTAAAGTTCTAGTTACAAGTTTTAAAGTTGGAATGACAAATTCAAAAATGGTAATAACAACTTTTTGTAAGTACAAGATTTAATTTTCCAAACGTTTATTGAAATTAAAATTTAAATTTAAAACTTGAATAAACAACTTTCAAAGTTGAAAATACAACTTTCAAAAGTTGAAATAAAACCTTACAAAGTTGAAAGTACATCTTTAAAAGTTGAATGTACAACTTTTGAGAGTTGAATATATTTTTAAGTTGTAATTACAACTTTTAAACTTGAATATACACAAGAAGACAAGTACGAAAGCCTACAAGGGCCAAAATCACTGACAACATTTTAAAAAAAAAGTTGTATTTACAACTTTTAAAGGTGTAATTACAAGTTTAGAATGTTGTAAATTCAAGTTTTAATGTTGTAATTACAACTTTCTACGGTGAAATAACAAGTTTTGAATTTGTATTTTCAAATTTTGAAGTTGTAATTACAAATATTTAAAGTTATACATTCAAGTGTAAAAGTTGTAATTACAACTTTTATAATGTTGAATATTCAAGTTATTAAGTTGTAATTACAACTTTGAAAGGTGTATATTCAAGTTTAAAAGTTGTAATTACTACTTTAAATGGTGTTTAATCAAGTTTAAAAGTTGTAATTACAACTTTGAAAGCTATATATTCGTGTATATTCAACTTTAAAACGTTGTACATTCAACTTTTATAGGTGTAATTTCAACTTATTAAGGTGCCATTTTAACTTTTGAAAGTTGTATTATCAAGTTAAAAAGTTGTCTTTTCGACTTTAAAGTTGTTTATTCAAGTTTTAAGTTTTGATTTCTACGACGTGAAAATACAACTTTGAACACTTTGCAAATATACCTTACAACGTTGTAATTGCACTTTTGAAAAAGTTGATATTACAGCTATAAAAGTTGTAATTTCAACTTAAAAAGTTGTAATTTCAACTTTAAAACTTGAATATACAACTTTTAAACTTGTAATTACACCTTTCAAAGTTGTCATTACAAGTTTTAGAAATAATGTTGTCATTGAATTTGGCCCTTGAAGGCTTCCGTTGTTTTCTGTTCTATGCGTCGGCATGTTACATTCATACTGCAATCCTTCATGCACTCTTCCATCTATTGATACTTATGACAGTTATGTAAAAGATCTTTGATATCATAAATAAATTAAGATATCATCATCGCCATATTAGATAACACCGGGGTAACGTTTGTATGTAATAACGTTTCTACGTAATACGTTTTTACGAAAAAACCTATGGACGTAAAAACTTTTGCACGTAATAACGTTTGTAAAAAATAACGTTTGTACGTAATAACGCTTGAAACTATATACCTCTCTTTTTCTACTTACAAAATCATCGTGTCTATTTCATTTTAAAATGAACCGAATTAGGATTATATTAACGTGAATTGGAACATATAACCACGCCTTTTAGTAAATCTATATCATCGTGAATTAAAATGAGTTATTCAAAGCTATTATATTCAATTTGAATTAATCGATGACATGCTTTTTGCACTGATCTATTTTACGTTATTGAATTAAAAGACATGTTTTACTGAAAAGGTAACATATCCCAATTCAAAATACTTTAAAGTAAAGTGCATTTGTTACCAAAAACTAATTCAATTTTGAAATCGATCTCCTTTTCTGTTTTCAAGTGTAATGATTGAACCAACAAATGCATTGCAATGGTTAACTGCACGGTGCAAAAATAACAACGCAGAGCTTGAGATAAGCCATGGACGCAAATGCCGTCAAATGAATAGAAAGTCCTTCACAAAAAGTATACAGCGTGTGCAGAAGAATATCATTTAAATAAACTACTCGATAAAAGTTTAATAATAATAATAGTCCATCTATATAGCACATATATCCATGCACATTGCATGCTCAAAGCGCTGAGTGACATATGTTTACATATGTTGTATGGTTTACTCATTATCAAGTGACAATTTTAAATTGTAGTCACTCAAAATATACTACTCGACAAAGTTGATTACTGACAAGTGAGACTACAAAATTGTAGCAATGACGGAATTTGTATAACTGAATCGTGCTTTCTCAGGTCTTATGACATAAAATTATACTCAGTTTGAATTGAAACTTTGGAAGTTATGATGATCCAAATATGTGAATCAATCTCTTTTAAAGGATAATTGAGATTTGAGCGTGTGGAAAAACATTTACATACTTTAGTAGACGGGTTTGAGGGGAATTTCCTCAAATATAAATAAACATTTTTGTCAGTGGAATGGAATCGCCCAAATAATATCATAACTAAAAATGAACGAATAATGTTAATTTTGACAAAATGACCAACATAACAAGGACTGCATCTTCATTCTTCAAGTTGTTCAATGTCATTGACTTGCCGGTTTTTGAAAATAATGCACCTAGGCTAAATCATATGCTCGGAATGGAAAGTTATTTGAACTTTTACGTCTCCACGTTTTAATGCTAAAGATTGTAATTGTGCTGACATTTTCGCACTGACCAGGAATGGGGTGTCTTGACAGTGAAGGATTGGTGGACACTTCCGGTCACTTGGCGCCATTTTGAATTGACCATAATGATATACTCGTTATCTGTGATGGCACATGGTTATTTATTGAAAATGAATGTGACGTCCACAGAATTTTGATAATATGGTTATTCATCATAAAGCGAACATGATGAATATGAAGTAAGTGCTTTATAATATATGGTAAGTCATGGTTATTTTTGTGAACCTATTTTTAGATGATTTCAAAATGAAGGTATAGTTTAAAAAGTATATATTTATAATCGTTGTTCTCGTGTTTAATTCAATTCCATTCTTTATTCCCACAAACCTACTATAGCTCATATGTGATACAAAAATTTCGCAGTGCAGCAAACAACCATCCTCGACAATCCAGAGTCAACGATAATTCTCCACTACAACCCTGGATTCAATGTGGTCTTGAAACGTGACCAAAAGTATAAGCTTTTTAAAGGGGCAGTAGCACGTTTTTAGGGGGAATATAAGGTGATGACATGAAAATGAAAATTAATGGTTCCAAATGAAAGACAATGTATTTAATCTAAATGGAGCAGTAAAAATTCAAATATAAAATGTAAAGTTTAGCCATGCGATTCCTTTTTCTTACACAAAATGAATTAAATGTGTTCACACAAAAATGGCCGCCAATGGATTTTGTGTAAATCTTCATACTTTGTCCTCTGACTATGGGTGATTGACTTGTGTGATGAGATTTTTTACACTGTCAAAATAATACATTTAACGTTAACTTACAATTATCAGTGAAAATTTTAAAATATAAAATTATCAAAAAACGTGCCACTGCCCCTTTAACGTCGATTCTGGAGAGAATCGGATGCACACAAAGGTATCGCTTTTCACTTGCCGATGAGAGACTGTGGGGTAGGCAAAGGGAGATGATAAAAGTATCGTTTCGAGCCCACCTTGAATCCAGGGTCCAATAGACTATTGTGGAGAATCATCGGAACGTTGGCTCTGGACTATCATCATCATCATCATCATCTTTCTTTCGTATGTAGGCCATAGGCCCAAATACATATATACATGCATGTCATACAATATATACAGATTAAAAGGAGAGGTCTTGTAACATATAAATCAAAAGTATAGTCTCTTATATATTGTCGAGGATATAATATCACTGCATAATATCTATGACATTCAATCATTAATATCATATTCGTTAAGTAAACGTTTTCTTTCTCCAAAGGCATGATAAAGATAGTAACTTAAATTTCTTACTGATATTGTTTTTGCCTGTAGGAAATTCTTAAATACAATCGTACTTGTTCTCATGTTTGAAGTTAAGTATATTTTACGAATAGTGGCATAAGCAGGACAAATAAGTAAAAAGTGGTATTCATTTTCTATACCCGAGTTGCATAATGGACAAATTCTCATTAACGAATCTATGCCTTGCCAGCGGCCTTCATTTTTCTTTAATTTTAACAAACCCGCTCTTAATTTAATAAGAATGTTTCGGAATTTAAAGTATAGTTGTAATGATAGATATTTTTCTGATCCGAAAGTGTATTTGAAGTCCTTATAAGGATGGTGAACAAGAATAGAACATCTGTTTTGTCCTAGAAGTGTTACAGGACTTCAATAACACCACCCACAATAGAGCCGCATCACTTACCTGGTATTACGGACATACGAGACAGTAAATTGAAATATTTAATTTCTAGTTCATATGTGCTTATGATCATATATGATATATACAAACATATGATAGCGATGTCATTATTGCGAAATGCGTCACTGATATATTAGTCCTGGCTTTTATTTTGAATAGACGCCAACATAGATGGTTATACTTTTAACGGGTTTCATCGTGTAGGATGTTGGAGATATTAGTAAATTTATTAATTCTTTTAGAACAAGGCTTAAAGATTGTAACCTACAAGAATGGAGAGATGACACATCAACATCAAAGAAAATGATATACTACGAAGATTTTAAATTCATTTTAAATGCAGAATTGTATCTTTCGACAATCAAGTATAAAGAACTGAGAAGATTATTGTTTCAGCTACGCTCATCTGAACTACCTTTAAGACTTAACACTGGAAGATGGGAAGGTTTATTACACAAAGAAAGAATATGTCAAGTATGTCAGTTGCAGCTCATCGAAAACGAATACCATTTTCTCCTTATATATGCCCAGTGTACACAGAATTAAGATTGAAATATCTCCCACTTTATTACCATACAAATGCTACTGTCCAGAAATACTTAAATTTGCTTAGTTCACCTTCATCATCTTTATTATATAACTGTGCAATGTTGGTTAAACAATCTCTTTTACAGCGTAAAATTCATCTTGAGATGTAAATCAATATGCCATGTAAAATGTTTGGAATGAATTATACATGGGCCAATGGCCTTTCTATTGAATAAAATTGATTGATTGATTGATACCATGATAATGCATACCCGTCACATGACACTACTTCATATACTTCAAACAAATTCAAAAGACTTAAACAATACAATAAGGATGCGCGGTATGTTACAACGTGATACGAATCGATGCACGCTTATGAAAATATCCAATATATCGAAAGTTTTAAAATGGTCAATCTCCATTTAAAATTGCAGCAACAAAACTAAATTAAATGTGATATTACGGAAAGTTCTTAATATAGTTGGATATTGTGTTGTGAAAATACCTTAAATGTGTATAAATGTCATAAACAGTGATTCAAAAATCCCCCTTACCAAAACAGCTGAGCAAGGATTACCTTTCCTTACGCTCATATTTAGACAAGATAGCATGCACAATCTTAAATTTTAAAAGTAACAATATATATATCAATACAGATGTGAGGAACGATACCCATCCATTGAACAGTTTTTTTGATAGAGAAAGAAGAAGAAATAGAACACAAGTTACACGTCACGTGTATATCAGTGACCTAAGGTATCTATAACATCTAAATGAGGTATATTCACATGTATAGTCGACAGATGTTGTTCATATTATGATGATGTAGATCGCCAACGGATTAATTATTCTGGCATATTGAAACTATTAGTTTTTCATTTCATCTTCTTTATAACATGATTTTCAAAGTTTCAATAACAAACATTATGTTTGTTGTGAGTAATATAGAGACTAGAAAAATATGTAAACAAGACAGACAAACCAACAACGAATTCACTTATAATGTCAATGTGTTTGACAGAATTGTAGTGGGGTAAACACTTCGTTTTGTACAGGAAGTGATGTCATTATGACATAACCCCCTCTGTTCTCCTTAGTGCAATATATAATAAATTATATAAAAATTATATATTTTGTGATATTTTTATATTTTTTATCTCAAATTGTTAGAAATTATGATAGCTGACGTTATATTAAGAACAAGAAACAATGAAGGCTTTTGATTTATTATATTTTTATAAAATAATATTTAAATAGCTTTAGTTGTGTTTTCCATGACTTGGGTTCACAAAAACAGCATTCTTTCTAATTTGCATATGTACTAACTTCAAATATGCGTGATATCAAACAAACAAGACTTGTTCTCTAGTGGTCATGTCAGATCTGGTGTTATTTTTGCTGACCATAATGGCATAATCGTTTTCTTTGATGGACATATATTTATAGCTATAAAACATACGAATTCTAGAGCATAAATCAAATATTAGAAATTAAGAGGAAATATTAAGTAAATGCAACTACAGCTTGCTATCTGAATTTGTCTGGGTCAAAGGAACATCTGACGGCTGTTATTACTGGTATCATCTTTATGCGTATCGTAGTGTTGCAAACATATACTATTCAATAAGATTGAAAAAAGCGTTAACATAGATAAAGTTAGAGAGGCTGACAGAGACGCACAGTTAGTAGGATACAGAGAGATAGAAAGAGAATAACTTATACTAAGTAGAGTGACTGACAGATATAAAGATGAATATATAAGAAGAGAAAGCATGAGATCGAAACAAAGTCAGACAGTAGTGTTATACCACACAATGGAAACAAGAGTGAAGAGGTGCGACTATATTGTGATCATCATCAAGAGAACAGGTCACTGCCACGTGATCACTGACGTACGGGTCAAGAAACACATACCATAATGGCCGGGGTCCTCTTTCACAAAGCCCCAAGGTGATTGTAAGTCCTTAAGGTAGCCTTAGTGCAATGTTAAAGTATGAGAGTTAAGGTTAACCTTAGTAAAGGTTGCTTTGTGAAAGGAGGCCCAGGGGCAGTATATCGACAGTAGAAACTTTCTGATATAAAAAACCGACACTCTCTTCTTGACAAAGTTAGCAACCGAAATGGCCAATCTTCGTCTTCCAAATTCGGATTCTTATAAAGGTTATCTCATTTACGTTTGAGAGGCTTTTGTAAGGAAAGAGGTCCATTTTGTTTCCCCATTTCTGACATCTAAGAAAGTAATACAAGATATGTAAATATTAGCCAAGGTCTTGAACCCTACCCTGGCTGAAGGTAACCAAAGTTGCTGAGTCTATATACAGAGCAAACGTAAGTTTGTTAGCTAATCAACAAGGGAGCTGTACAAATGACCATGACCCTACGCTCCCGTTGTCTTTCACTTTCACAACAAGGTTCCCTTAAAGCTCGACTGAAATGGTCTATGGCCCCTTCCCGGACCCGTGAAGAAGGGACTGCTTTTTGGCATAGACTTAGAGTGTCACCTCATGACGGATTAAAGTATTCACACTCATCAAGCGGAAACTTCCTTTCTATACAAATAAAAAGGGTTCAACTCTTCCCTCCCTGTATATCATGGATGCTTTGTACATGACTACTTCACATTCCAATTGAAATTCGATCTCTCTGTTTAAGGCTTCAACAATTTCTTCGACCAAGGAAATATTCCATATTCATAGCTGGCGTTCGCCTATTCACTTTATTCTCATATTGTTATTGTCCTAAACATACAAAATAAACAAAGTAATCCTTGACCTATGTATTCATGACTTTATGCAGCGCAAACAAACGTATAAAAGCAGGACTGACTGCAAAGAAAGTGCCTGATAATGTGTTTTAAAAAGATCTCTTATAACTTTATAGCCAATAGGATAGGTTCGTTTAATTTTCCTGCGCTTTAAAGAGCTGTTAGTGAAAAGCGCTTTACACTAAATATCCATTCTTTTATAAAGAATGTATGAGAATTTCTACAAACACACAAAGGGGCGACATAGCTTAATGGTGTGTAGTCCCGTCATAGATACCAAGTATTAAATAGTCTATACAAATGTATACTCTCCTCGATGAATCACACGTTTTTTGAAAAAATTATATTTTAAATTTTCACTCATAATTGTATGTTAATGCTGAATGCTGAATGAATTATATTGATAGTGTCAAAAATCGCATTTAACAAACCAATCATCCATAGTCAGAGAACAAGTTATGAAGAATCACATAAAGTCCATTGGCAGCCATTTTTTAATTCAGTTTATGTAACAAAAATGAATAGCATCCCTGAAGTTTACATTATATATTTGATTTATAACTACTTCATTTAGATTACATACATTGTCTTTCAATTGGAACCATTTTTTTTCATTTTCGTGACATCACCTTGGTTCACGTGACCCTGGATAACTACTGATATCGCCCTCTTGAGCGGGATGATAAATTATTTATACCCCGCCATGAACCAATCAGGTAAAAAGCGTGCAAATTGAACTTATTTATACCCCGCCATGAAAAAGCGTGCAGATTGAGCTCCTTGAAAAGTATGTTTCGTTGAATACATTGATGTTACCTTTGCTCAAATAATATATAGCTTTATGCAAACTAAAGTCAAAGTAATTGCAAGCTATATAAATACAAAAAAACATACATGCATATTGCCATAATTAACTTATCAATCTAAGATTTGGTGTTAAATATGTTTCTCGTCGAAAAAAATGTCAATACTGTGTCGCAGCTTTCTTGATCATTGCATATGAGAATCGGTTCACCTTTATTCGAAATATCAGTATTCACTCACTGTTTCGTTGTGTGTCTTGCAAGGAATGTCGTTTAACATCGAAATTATGCTTCAGGAACTGTGTTCATAAAAATAAATGTCTCTGACTAGTGACTAAGCGAGGCACTGACACGATTAATGATGTGTTTTCAAAACAATACTTCCGGTTTGTGATCCCGACCTTTGTGATCGTACCTAAGCAGTTTTTAACCTTTTTAAATATGCGTTGTGTTTAAACATTCGGTAAGATAAATTCGTTATAACATTGCTTAGTGGGTTACATAGGTATTTATTATTCCCTTGAAAGGTTTTATGCAACTCGCGTTCCGCTCGTTGCATAAAACCTTTCGCGGGAATAATAAATACCTATGAACCTGCTAAGCAATGTTATAACTTATATAGTGTCGAAACGTCGCATATCATGGATAGAGAAGTTGTCATCCATATATATGTTTCCTAATTATTTAAAATGTGTTTTGGCATGTGGATGACAACTTCTTAATTTATGGTATGCGACGTTTCAATACAAGAAGAGGAATATATGGATTACTTGTCTGTTATCCAGACCCTAAAGCCAATTTTTTTTTTCAGGGACTAAATGGATGACAACTTCTTAAGTCTAATTTACATTAAAACGCGTTTGACTTTACATATATTATGTCATGACAATTCATTGCATTATAGTATGCTTAATTTTTCAAAATTATTATCTTCAAGTGATCTAATATCTCATAACTCATAATCATGCGTAAACTGCTGGAAATCCTAACATATTGTAAATCTGAGGCCATTTAAGTGTGAACATCGTTTAATTATTTGAGATTGATTCATGTAGTTTGACCAAACTTGGTCCGTTCGTATAAAAACGATTTTGTTGCAATTAGATAAATTTACCTTTTCGTTGCACACTTTAGTTTTCACAGTGTAATCATATCATATTTCCTCTTTTGTTTCACAACTCCATCAATTAAAAGACTCTTTCATATTTTATAATGATAAAAATCACATGTTAAGAAACGACCTGGAACATTTAAATATTAAATAATATATTTTCTCCATGGTCATGATATCGGCAAAATTTTAAGAAGGAACCAAATTGACAAAAAAATATAAATGATATAAGTAAAATCGAGCATTAGCATTTCAATAACAGATAAGAAAATAGATCATTTAAAGACAGAAATTGTTAGATATTATGATATCTCAAAATACGTGTTCCTTTCAACGGGCACTGAACAAATGTTTTTTAAATATTGGTCGTCTTTACATTTTCTATTTGGAAAGAAAACACAATCGTAAATTGTATACGCATATAATTGTCAATGTAGGTAGTCAATTTACGTTATTGAAATTATGTCATTGTTGTTACCACTCCTTCCTGTAACCTGATATCATGTCATTATTAATACTTTTTTGCCTGTAAATATGGAAAATAAAAAATAAATAAAAAGTTTCATTAACAGCATCACAGTTTGAAAATAATACTTGCCATTTGAAATCGACCATTATTTATTAGTTCTTTGACGTCATCAAAAGTTGCATCGAGTTTCTTTATACTTGTAGTGGGTACTTCTGTTACATGCAGCAAGAAAAAAACCATTTGGTAGGTCCTGATTCATACTGCTGGGCTGCTGATATACTTGGGTGTTTATTTAGATTTGAGTATGACATTGTCAAATGAGGGGGGTTGTTGGAGGGGGGTTGTTGGAGAGGGGGGTTGGAGAGGGGGGGTTTGAGAGGGGGGTTTGAGGGGGGTTGTTAGAGATGGGGGTTGGAGGGGGGTTGTTTAAGAGGGGGTCGGAGAGGGGTTGTTGGAGGGGGGTTATTGGAGAGGGGGGTTGGAGAGGGGGGATGGGGGGGGGGGGGGGTTGTTGGAGAGGGGGGTTGGTGGGGGGAGGGGGTGTTGGAGAGGGAGGGGCACTGTTGAGGGAGAGGAGGGGGCTTCTTTCAAAGAACGTTTCGAACCTCCAGCAGCCATCGGCACAAAGTTGTTTTTGAAATGGAAAATGCGAAGTAGAACCTTCTGCAAGTAAATGTACATGTAGGGCGTCCGGAATGGGTGTCTGGCTTTGGGAGATTACCATATGCTTTCAAGTGAGTCATACTTAATCTGGACTTACAAATAACAATCGTCCTGCTTTCATGCTTACGCTTCTAAGGTATCCCTTAAACATATCCTATTGTTTGCAACACGATTTTTCTCCTGAACTTTGTACATTTGTGTAAATACTTTTTACACATTTTTATCCATTTCCGCCATTTTATGAGTGCAAACGCCCCTCAAAAAGTTTTGTACTTTTGTCTAGCCAATTGAAATCAATATTGCTATATGAATTTGCCGACGTCAGTAATATGTAACTTGATGTTTGCAGGTTGATTTATCTGACAGTTCTTGCCTCTCATACTTGTATTACATATTGGTAAGTAATTTGAGCCAAGATGAGAGTTTTTGATATAGACACGAAGTAATAAACTGTAATATGTACTGCATTGTATATTGTATATTAGTTACTTACTGATATACATGTTTTACTACCCCTTACTCTGACCACACCTGTTACGTAATGGCTTTTGGATGATGAACTAGGTTAGACATTTGTAATACTTTGTTAATTTTTTGTGTGACAATTTTTCTCTCTCCAAATGTTTAAACGGTTGTCTTTAAAGGACATTTGGAATGCTTTTCAAATTTTCTGAAACTCATATATCACAACTCACAACTTCAAGCCGGTAATGAAATAGGATCCTTCAGAAAATTACCTTATAATAAGTACACTTTAAAACATTTAGGCATTCACTTAAGGTCGTCTTCCTACGCATAACATTAAACGTCAGTTTCCGAACTGTCATTTCAGCCCTTGTCGCAGACCCTTGAGTTTTCTGTGCTGATATAGCGCCCTTACAGAGTAAAGAGCAAGTACAGAAAACTCAAGGGTATGCAGCAAGGCATAAAACTGACAGTTCGGAAAGTGGCGTTTTAGGCTTTGCTGAAGAAGATGACTAAAGGTCTGAGGACCCAAGTGCGAAATCAGATTCCCTTGAAGCGCTCGTAAAATTTCACAAATAAGTAACTTGCTAGAATTATTGAGAAACACCGTACTTAATCCAGTTATTGTTTTACCCCAAAACCGTCTAAATGATTCTCAATTCTACAATCTCCCAACACGTGCTGGCAAACGTTCAAGCTATGTGTGTCGAAAGTTAAGCATTTCATAAATTGATAAAGATGTAATCCATTTATTTTTCTTCATCATCACTAATCCTACATTTACACTGCTCTCAAAAAATTGTTTCTGTTGGTTCTCTTTGCATAATTTGAACCATACCATTGAACATTTTGATCGCAGATAAAACCTTACAGCGCAGACATTTGCTTTTCTACCACTTAGCTCCCTGCTACATGTACTTTTCGCTTAATCAATGTTTTACTCATATCTAATACTTTTCAATACTCGGTGACAGTCTACCAAGGCCCATGCATAATAAAAATGTAATACATATATTTTACTTCACCATAACCAATCCTACCTTTTAATTGTTCTCAAAAAGCTATTTCTTTAGGTTTTCTCTGAACAAGTTCTACCTTAACATTTTGGATTTTGATCGTAGACATAATCTAACAGCGCAGCTTTTCGCTTTTATATCACTATTCGCTCAATCAATGTTTTTACTCATATATATGCGTTTCAATACCAGATGACAGTCTAGCCAGGGCCATGAGATTGTCGCATTCTGTCTGAGGGCCAAACCTGTCACCATAAATGTCAGATTTAATGTGCAAGTCGGAGAATATGAATAGAAGTAACAGTAAGCAGTCCGCTGACCTCTTTATCTCTCCGATTTCGTCCCAACATTGACGACAGTAGACAATGTTTTAAAAATTATGATTTTATAAGATTTACACATGTAAACACATAGATGAACGCATGATGAAAACTGCCGGTCATTCAGAAGGTTAATCTCTGACCACATCTGTTACATACTAGTTTTTTGATGATGACCTTGGTTAGACATTTGTAATACTTTGCTACATTATTTTGTGACAATTTTTTTCTCTCCAAATGTGTAAATGGTTGTCTTTAAAGGACATTTGGAATGCTTTTAAATTTTTCTGAAACTCATATATCACAACTCACAACTTCAAGCCGGTTATCAAATAGATGGTTGATCCCTAGCACAATAGGCTTTAAAGGGGCAGTAGTACGATTTTGAAAATGTTATATTTATTTTTTTCACTGATAGATGTACGTAAATGCTAAATGTATTATTTTGAAAGTGTCAACAATTTCATTATAAAAATCAATCATCAATAGTCATAGAACCAATTACAAAGTTTCCCATAAAGTCCATTGGCTGCCATTATCGTGTGAACACCTTTGATTAATTTTTTGTAAGAAAAGGGAATTGCATTGCCGAATTTAGCATTATATATATATTTAATAATAATAATAATTGTCCATTTGTATGGCGCTTTTCCATGCTAGATATCATGCTAAAAGCGCACTTGAGGAACTGGATGAAATTTACTCAAAAGTTTGGTGGAAGAGGAAAGTTTTTAGAGCAGTTCTGAAAGAAGAGTAGGTTGGTGAAGCACGGAGTTCTAAGGGCAGGTTGTTCCACAGAGAAGAGGCTGCATAGGAAAACGTTTTCTGGCCATATGACACGAGGTTGACTCTTGGGACACAAAACAGAAGCTGGGACTCTGAGCGAAGTGATCTTGGAGGCACATAAGGTTGAAGAAGTTCTGACAGATATGAAGGAGCTGTGTTTGAGTGGCACTTGTAGGCGAGACAGAGGAGTTTAAAACTGATTCTCTGCTTGACAGGGAGCCAGTGAAGTTATTTGATTTATTTCCGCTTCATAAAGTTTAGATACAATTAAACCATTTATTTTCAATTTCCTGACATCCCTTTATATTCCTCCTAAATACGTGCTTCTGCCCCTTTAATGGTTAATAAATTGCACATTGTATCAATTCATCCCTTCAAAATACCCATATCAAAATATATTGATTTCATCATTAACAATTGATCATTAATCTCTAAATATCTCATATATATATGTAGGCCAGGACCATTAGAAATGAGGTGGAAAAAAATAGTAGAAAGCTGATTTTTTCTGGAAACCTAAGAAATATCATTCTCAAAACAATGGCACAAAGTTCTGGAAATTCCAGCTGGTGGCTTTTTCAAAATGGCCGCCATTTCCAATATGGCCGCCAAAGATTTTCTGAATTATTAAATATTTTTTACATTTATGTTGTATATTGAATGTTGTATATCAAATGAAAGCTTGTTTGATTACCTTTTCAAACATGTACTTTTTATTGGTGTAGATAATAACCGAAGTGAAATATTGATCAAAATGCTTGCAAAATATATTTGATAACATGAAGAATTCATGTGCTCACAGTTAGTCACTAAAATCAGTAGCAGTACTACAGCATTTAAATGACATCCCATACACAGGCTTGAACACTCTAATCACGCTTTCAAACAGATGAATCATTTCAAGTATTGCATCCACTAGAAACCATTTTCAGAACTTTTGTGTTAAATGTAGACCAGATTCTGTATGAACAAATATCGCATTTCTGTACTGCCATTCCCATTCACTTGATGGTAATCCATTTCCTAACTATTGCTGTACAGTAAGGTATATTCTGTGGAACACACAGCTTCAGATGAATGACTCCAACTTAAAAGAGAATGAAACGCTGACTCTCTGGACTGATTTGAAATACATGGTGGTTCAGAGATTACACTGATTCGTTAGCTGAAGATTTTCAAAATGAATGTTTCTAAAACAATGCCACCTTTGGAATTCCATTCTAAAAGAAACATCCATTGCATTTCAGTTTGAGCACTGTCTACTAAAGCTTTCTTCTTAATCTACATCGAAACTGCATGAGCAAACATAGATGCTGATATATGCTCTGAAAAAATAGCGTCAAAGGACTGGATCCATACAGAATAATTTCATTTATGTCAGTTGTGGCCTATGCAACCATCATCACCAAATCCAACTACTTTAACAGATACTTGTTTCATTGGACAATATTCATTGCAGTTGATACAATCAACTTACCATTTCCACGCCTGTATCCTGAGTCTTTGTTTGTATTTGAGTGATTAATCACTGTCTTGCCACAACAAAGAAATGCGACCCATAAAGGTAATTGTTTTCGTTTCAAAATTGAAAGGAATATCTGCTGACGGGCCCCGCCTCTATTGTTTAAAAGCTTCAATTGTTGAAGATGTAAAGTCAAAATCAATATACAAATGGTACAAGGTTCGAAAGGCATTTAGAAATGGTTTACACAATATAGAAGTTGTTTGCCAGAAACTGTTACTTTGATTACAATATCCATTCAAATTACAACATATTCTGTACCACAAATACCATTTATTGGTAATTGGTAGCACTCATAAACCTAGCCACATGTAGCGGTAACAGACCACTCAACACTCAGACATAGAGTATATCATTTTGAAGTTCATCGTGAGATCTCACATGGGGTTGATTGCTATGCAAACTTGTGTAGTGAGTGTCTCGGATTTAGCAGATATTTGTGCCTTTTTCTGATCTGAGTGAGATCCAAGTCATCCATACAACCAAATGATTCTTACAGTATAGACATAATAGCTGAGATATGCATGATTAATCATGAAATAGTAACACTGTTTTGAAAAGCATATTCCAATATGCTACATTCTGAATCAAATTAATCCAATGGCATTACTAAACTAAAACCCATAAGGCAAATGATGATGTTATTAAACTTGAGGTTGTTCAATGTGACAGGGGCAAGACCAAGTGTCAATAGCTGTGCAAAAACCCAGAGATAAAATGGGCCTCTGAGGTAACCAAATATTAACTCTTCAGCATTGGAACAAAGAAGGCTCATCCCAAAGGGCCTAAATCCCCTTAGACTAAATATCCATCTATGGACAACATTTCAAACAATCCAATCAGATCATTAGGTGTGTTTTGTATTATTTTGATAAGTAGAATGATAAGTTTGAGAAATATATCTAACTGTTCATCCCCACTTCTGAAGGATTATCTTTGATTTTAGTACCTGTAGGCTTTTTGCTTATATGAAATAAATGAATTTTTGTAATCAACTTCTATTCCATCTTCATTTTACAAACTAACCTATACGTTTATATATATTAATATTATACTGAATATCAAATGGTATTTTCTTTTCATTACCTCTTCCTTTTTAAGTCGTATACCCCAACTCTTTTCAAAATTCCAAATAACTTTTATCCTCTAGCATTACTTTTCTTGCCACTGGAGCGTCTACTTTGATTTTTATGGGGCCAATGATCTCTTCTAGATTATAAGTCCATATTCTTTCACAATAATTAAAGGATTGCCCCATATATGCGAAATGACCAAGAGGTCAAGAGGTGAAAGCAGATGTTAAACTTCAACACAGCAATATATATCTCTATATTCTATACCTGTTCCTACCCTATTTTGGGTTTTGTCTGCTGGGGATTTCGTCCTTGGAGACTTTGTCCTTGGGGATTTTGTCCACTGGGATTTTGTCCCACAACCGGATGTTCAATCTTGGTGCATTTCACCCTTGCATGGTTGGTTTTGAGTATACCCTTAAAGGAACTTTACCAATTCACAAAATGAAAGACTGCACTGTGACTTTCTAACCCGTAATGGACATTTGAGTTTCCATTCTCTGTGAACCTGGTGGTGTTGATCATGCAATACCTCCCATTGGCGGTATGAATGCTGACATTGATGTCGGTATTACTGGTAACTAATATCTATCAGTACAATGGATTTTCATCTACCAAAATGCATCAAAGCGTTTGTGAAGCCTCCCATGATTCATACCTGTGAATGATGTTGACACATATTGTTACTAGTAGTAAAACAAAGGACCGTGCATGGTCAACTTGCTGATATGATGGTGAGTGCAATGGTAGTATGACAATGCTGACACACTGTTCTTATTTTACTTTGACTTTATGATTTCACTCAAGATCCCTTAAGTGGATCACAGGCGACTCAATGACACTCGTACATTCTTGGTACTGTCTTGGTACTTAAATGTTTATAATTTCTTAAAGTGGGGGAAAAGGTTAATATAAAAGTTTCCAAAAAACAATTATGATTACATAAATAACCTTATGTTAGATAACTAAGCATTTTTTAGAAGCATTTGAGAAAAGCTTTCAGTTGATATATTGCATGACATGATTATCAGCAAAATGAAAAAATTCTCAATTTTACCGAAATAAAAGTATATTTTGCAAGCATTTTGATCAATATTTCACTTCGGTTATTATCTACACCAATAAAAAGTACATTTTTGAAAAGGTAATCAAACAAGCTTTCATTTGATATACAACATTCAATATACAACATAAATGTAAAAAATATTCAATAACTCAGAAAAACTTTGGCGGCCATATTGGAAACGGCGGCCATTTTGAAAAAGCCACCACCTAGAATTCGCAGAACTTTGTGCCATTGATGTAAGGGTGATATTTTGAAGGTCTCCAGAAAAAATCAGCTTTCTACTATTTTTTTCCGGGTTGTCCATATCTTTTAACTAATGGTCCTGGCCTAATGGGCACAACATGTTGCCTATTCGCTGCATCTCGATACAAGCAACCTTCGAGAACAGAAAATAGATCGACTAATGTAAAGACAACAACAAAATATACTAGAGTATATTGAAGTAAGTTGGTGATATTTTATTTTCTACTGTTGATCTTTAAAAAATATGTCAATTGCGAAATGTATTTTTTAAATAAAATTGTCACAAACCTGATTTAATTTTGTCCATTTTGTTCATTAATCCAATGCTGCTCAATCCTCTTCTTTTTATCATTTACATCTTTTGAAATATCGTACATTGCATTTCACTGATAGGGGTGCATTGCTATGACTGTAGGCAAAGCACTACCACCAATGTAGGCAAAGTGACACTTAACATACTGTCCGTAGACCAAGTTCACTGTTGGCAGAAGTGAATGTGATGGTTGTCTGGATACTACGGTAAATGGTAAATAATTAATTGGTACATCTTCTTAAACTTAGTAACTTTGAATGACGTCACTATCGTTCTTCTGCATCACATTATTGTCAACTATATCTGGTTTCTAGCAACATAACCCCCCTGTCCTGCAGAATATTATAATGGAGTGCACCCCTTCAAATATTTATATTTCACAATAAGACGTCAAGTATTGGGTAACAATGTTAACTATGAATTTTGAAATAAAAAGCAGAAATGTCTCTCCCAAAAGTAAGTTAGCAGCCTTGAACCTGTATTTTTCATATATCCACACTTCAAACCCGACTTGGTTAACGGCTATCTACTGATACACCACCTGGTGTGGTTATTAATGGTGATATCTAGGTCGTTATCCTGGATAACCAACCCATGGTTTGGTTATCAGATAACCACCATGGGTTGATTATCAGGGAGCAAACATGGACGACAATACATGAACGGTTGCCTCGGCCCGATACGGCCTCAGACCTTGCCGTATCGTCCCTCGAAAAAAACCCATACCATTGACGTGATATTAAAACACATCTCGAAATGATTGCTCAAAGTTGACGCAAAAAAAAACATTTTTTTAATTATTGTCAATTGTTACCCCCAATAATAATTTAATGTACAATCCAATTTACAAAATTGCAAGGAGCACAATTGAAAGAGCTACGATAAAACCCACCTTAAATTCGTCCTGAGAATACCATAAAACACAGATAAAACATTTTTTGAAGCAGGACGTCACACAGATCTAATTTCCCCACCTCTTTGAACACCATGTGCTTACGATGTTGTGCTGCATCGGGAGTTTGAACATGAAATTGGTGAATTCCGTGCAGCTCAAGGTGAAATGAACAACATCCTCGCAGCCTCACGTAAATTTGTTTGTTACAGACTGATCCAGTTCATAGACTGAATGTCGGTTTAGTTTAGGAATATCCTGAGACATTCAACAGATTTTCTGTGACCTTTTGACAATTTGTTTTGGACATGTTTCATTTTAATTAAAGATGGAGAATGTTAGTATTTGTAGAACTCACTCGACACAGTTAGTTAGTAGAAATAACTGGTTTAGAATTGTCTGA
Source organism: Steromphala cineraria (assembly GCA_916613615.1). Taxonomy (NCBI): domain Eukaryota; kingdom Metazoa; phylum Mollusca; class Gastropoda; order Trochida; family Trochidae; genus Steromphala; species Steromphala cineraria. Next base: position 15,225,010 of record OU744730.1, read on the forward strand.
CAAACAAGTCAGGACACTCTCAATCAGCACGTGAAATGCGTGTTTCGTGAGTATGCAAACAATAATGAAGAAATGTTAAGGAATGGAGTTCACTCAACCATTAAACCACTACACAAACTTTTAAATTTTTTTTCATTTGATTAACACTTAAACTTATTATAAAAGGAAATAACTTTCAACACTTGCCATGTGGTGTATATGATATAATGACCTTGACTTCGTGAATATCTGTGATAACCATCTCGCTGATAGCTCAGTGGTTATCACAGATATTCACGAAGTCAGAGGTCATTATTTTAACCATAAAGGTTTCAGTGGACATTTTACGAGCGACTCTTTCTAGTTTCTCCCTTCGCGACGTAAGTCAAAATGAAATAGCTGTTCTTGTGAACAACATCACATATACGGAGTTTCATCGAAACATGATTTGTCATGAAATGACAAAATTGCAATTCTAAGAAATTCTACGTATTTGACTTTTTCAAGAGTATGGTTTTGAGAGCAATCGTGGTGTAATGGTACTTAGCCACGATACAATATTCACCAGGAATCAATTCCCTCCAAAAACTTATAATTTATGAGCATGCTTTAAGTCGTTTTAACTTTCTTTAAGTTGTTTTACTCGAATGCTATTGTAAAACAGTTGCAGCAATTGACGATGGAACAGAAGGTATCTATGTACCGCCAATGCATATGCCGGTCATATTCTGGCCCTTCGCTTATATTCTAGAGGCGGACAATCTATCTAAAATCTATCGAAAACTTGTTTGACACTGGTAAAACGGATTTCATATTTTCTTTGTGTTTTTTTTAAATTTCTTTTGAAAATCAAACTTTATCTTCAAGTAGGTAGGTGAAATTAAGAGCGAAGTTTGGGTCAAAGATGACCTACATGCGCATTCAATTAATCTTTGGACTTCACCAAATATAAATTTTTACCAAGGATAGATATTAGCGAGACATTGTTTGATTTAGACATAACAATTTCTCTGTGATGATCTTTATGCCCCTCACATTCAACAAGATAATGAAGGACAGTCTCTGGACAATTATTAAAACCCTTAACATATGAAGGAGATAAATCTTTGTCTAACGTGCTTGTAAGCATTTAGTACACAATAGCCAAGTCCTAAACGAGCGAGAATAACTTCGTCTCTCCGGTTTTACCGACGAATCTTAGCGTGCTTAACAACTTGAGGGCTTGAGCAACTTTATCTTCAGGGAGGTTTACAGATTATCTCCCTTGGACTGTTAATTCCACATGTTCCTGTCTAACTAAGGTATAATGGTAAGTCTAATTCAAAATATAAAAGTAGTCGTTTTTCGCTTTAATACCTTTCTGAAGGTAATGTTTTTATAAATATATATATGATTTCATCCAAAATGTCAATTGCTGTACATAAATCGACAAACCTTTTAATATCAGAGGTTTGAGTGATGTTGTGATTCCTGAAATTCATTTCTGCGGAATATTATTTTAATTTTAATCATTTAACAGTTTAGAATATGTATTTTGACAACATCTTACATTTGCAGTTTTTCTGCAGTCGGATCATAACGTGTTTGTGATTTCATTCGACTGATGACTCAAGATATATTTGTTGAACTATGCTGTAACGTAGTATCTACTTTGCCTACAATTTGAGCTCACACATACCCCTGCGGTATCTCCTTGATTTAAGAATTTCATTTACCAAATTTTATTTCATTTTTATAATTAATATTAAATTTCAATTTATCATAATTGTTTAATTTTCCCCATTAAATTTTAGTTTATGACATATGTATTATCTATATAACATATCATTACTCAATTAACCCAATAAGGCTAAGTCGTCGAAAAACACCGAGTTCATTTAAAGAAAGACGCATTTATGCTTCCTGTTTATAAAAAGTCGATTCAACATTGCAATTATCACTCCGGGTTTCATTACCTTACAATTTAAAACAGACAGACAGACAGACAGACAGACAGACAGACAGATAGACAGATACTTTATTAACGTCTCACCTTGTGTATACAATACATATATACATGTTAATTTATCAATAAAATATACACAAGCCATTCCTTAGGAGTTATGAGAGACAAAAATGATAATTAAAAGTTTAACATTGTACATCAAAAATGTTATAAAACATATCAGTCAACATCCTTTAGGATAGAAAGATAAACTATAAAAAGGTAATATACGATTTAAAATTGTTAATAACAATGTAAACAACAAACATCCTTACATGTATTTAGTGCTCATTAGTGTAGCACGTGGTAGGTTTAAAGGGGCAGTAGCACGTTTTTTGATAATTTTATATTTTTAATTTTTCACTCATAATTGTTAGGTAATGCTAAATTTATTATTTTGACAGTGTCAAAAATCTCATTACACAAGCCAATCATCCATAGTCAGAGGACAAAGTATGAAGATTCACATTAAATCCATTGGCGGCCATTTTTTGTGAACACCTTTAATTCATTTTGTGTTAGAAAAAGGAATCGCATGGCTAAACTTTACTTTATATATTTGAATTAGTACTGCTACATTTAGTTTGAATACATTGTCGTTCAATTGGAACCATTAATTTTCATTTTCCTGATATCACCTTATATTCCCCATAAAAACGTGCTACTGCCCCTTTAAGGGACGGACGTCTTTGTACCGTGAGATCGTGAGGGCTGGATGATAGTCGAACTGCTTGTACGATGCTGATTAATTAAGTAAAATCATGTTTATTGTACTGGAATGACGTTGCAGTTGCAGATAATAAATACAGATTAAATGCTTACTCGACGACCTTGTTAAGGAGAAAATAAAGGCATTAATTTCTAAAATCACGACAACAGAATCTCAAGGCTGCAAAGCACTACTGACGACTGCGACGGTAATTGAAATAGGCAGGTTTTGTGATACTGTTTCCACGTGCATACATCATAGGGATTCGTATCTCAATGAGACCTAATTATTTTTTTTGTATTAAAATCCCAACTATTCAAGGTAATACAGTGTTTAGGAAGCCCATATTCAGGTATACGCATGAAAGTTCTGAATTTGACCGCTTTTCAGTCACAATCTTTACATGATTAATTTTATCCAGAAAATGAACAAATGTTACCAGGATACAATACAAGTCTCATCAAGGGAGTAATAAAGTTTATTTCACCCTGAACAACTAATCTCGCTGCAACAATGAGACATGTGTGGGTCTTAAGAAATATTGTGTTTCAGGGGCTGTCAGGCAGAAAACAGTATTATTTTCTCTTGACGTTTCGCATTCTGTAACCAAAGAGGAAGATCAAGTGAGGGTTATTTCAATCCACAACCACATTAAAACTATTCTCAGTAATCATATTATACCGAATGGCATACTGTTTTGTTCATCAACAAAATTAATGAGGACTATTTTAGGCTTAACCAGAAAACTGTAGATAAATCCAGGTACGGGAGAACCGAGGCCGGTAGAAAAGACTTTATTTGTGAGATATCGCTGAATGACGTGACAAGAGCAAACTAAAGAGATTTGGTTACATCTCAGATTGATTTACATTGTTACAACTGCTGTAGTCTCTGAAATTAAAAAAATAGCTTATGTTAGTAACTTATAGGGGTGATTATCGACCTACAAGAGACTATTGCGATAGTGATAGTCTTTTGTGAGTAACTATTGCGATAGTGATAGTCTTTTGTGAGTAACTATTGCGATAGTGATAGTCATTTGTGAGTAACTATTGCGATAGTGATAGTCTTTTGTGAGTAACTATTGCAATAGTGATAGTCTTTTGTGAGTAATTATTGCAATAGTGATAGTCTTTTGTGAGTAATTATTGCAATAGTGATAGTCTTTTGTGAGTAATTATTGCAATAGTGATAGTCTTTTGTGAGTAATTATTGCGATAGTGATAGTCTTTTGTGAGTAATTATTGCGATAGTGATAGTCTTTTGTGAGTAATTATTGCAATAGTGATAGTCTTTTGTGAGTAATTATTGCAATAGTGATAGTCTTTTGTGAGTAATTATTGCAATAGTGATAGTCTTTTGTGAGTAATTATTGCAATAGTGATAGTCTTTTGTGAGTAATTATTGCGATAGTGATAGTCTTTTGTGAGTAATTATTGCGATAGTGATAGTCTTTTGTGAGTAATTATTGCAATAGTGATAGTCTTTTGTGAGTAATTATTGCAATAGTGATAGTCTTTTGTGAGTAACTATTGCAATAGTGATAGTCTTTTGTGAGTAACTATTGCAATAGTGATAGTCTTTTGTGAGTAATTATTGCAATAGTGATAGTCTTTTGTGAGTAATTATTGCAATAGTGATAGTCTTTTGTGAGTAATTATTGCAATAGTGATAGTCTTTTGTGAGTAATTATTGCAATAGTGATAGTCTTTTGTGAGTAATTATTGCAATAGTGATAGTCTTTTGTGAGTAATTATTGCGATAGTGATAGTCTTTTGTGAGTAATTATTGCAATAGTGATAGTCTTTTGTGAGTAACTATTGCGATAGTGATAGAATTTTGTGAGTAACTATTGCAATAGTGATAGTCTTTTGTGAGTAACTATTGCGATAGTGATAGAATTTTGTGAGTAATTATTGCAATAGTGATAGTCTTTTGTGAGTAATTATTGCAATAGTGATAGTCTTTTGTGAGTAACTATTGCAATAGTGATAGTCTTTTGTGAGTAACTATTGCGATAGTGATAGAATTTTGTGAGTAACTATTGCAATAGCCATATGCTATTGCAGAGTACTATATATTGTGATAAGTATTGCGATAGTTTATCAATCAAGAAAGACAGAGTTTGCTGCTTGTTTGTGGTGATTTCAAACTCGGCCGCAATTGTGGAAGTCGTAATTTCAAATTAACATCCAGAAGATTATCTGTTCTATCTTCCGATTGCTCTTAGCTCTTAGGGATCTGCTTTAGTAATGGTTTGCTGTATGTTTTCAAAGCTATGAAAAAAATCGTTTTTTCCTTAAAAATTGAACTTAAACACTGATTTGACTAAAGTGTCGATACTATCGATAGTTAGATTTGTTATCGATACTATGTGTCGTTTTAGGAAATGACTATCGATAAAGTACTATCGGCAAGGCAACTATCGCGATAAGTCGATAGTTTGATCTATCGTCACACCCCTACTAATTTGTGTCAGATATAAAAGGAGACAACAGAAGCTGTTTATGTTCACCCTGAAACAACTGGTCTTGCTACGATAATGTAGACATGGACATATTTTGTTTCAGGGGCTATTTGACAGACTACTGTTTTCTTTAATCCTGGCGTTTCGCATTCTCTGACCAAACAGGAAGCTAAAATTAATATTCCATGCGAACCTTTTTTGATAAAGTACTACTCGTGCTAAAGAGCAAGAAGCCTGATTGGATGTATCTAAACTACTTTCACAATCATCAACGCCGTTTCAAACCTTCTAGCTTTTGTAAATTTCCGTTTGACCTTGGTTCACCAGGCTAAAACATTAGAAAGAAAGAAAAATCATAAATCATCTTTGTTTTGATTTGTTGACCTTGAATTCGCTTTGATATTCACGTATTTATAGCATAGTATTAGATTTAATTGTCTATCGAATTCAATGAAAACAGTTATTATTTTTGTTTTCTAAAATGTCAACAAAGTCATTAAAATGAACAATAAAAACCTAGCTGAAGCAAACTTGACAAGGACAATGAAACGTAACATATATGGATAGTAAATTGTAATAAGAATATCTGTTCAAACATAACATATTGACCTTGAAACAAGTAAGATTGAACTTTTTGCCACGTATAACTTTGGCAACTTTTCTGCTGAATAAGAAGATAAGCTATGTTTGATCTTGACATTAAAAGTTTCATTTACAAATGTTACGCATTTTCGTAATATTACGCAAACAAACTCTCACTTTACATTCACAACTTACACATTGATCGATAAAATGCATTGAATTTGTTAGACTTTGTAAACTTTGAATCTGATATATATGCAATGAATAATTTGACTGCATGGTTATCGGTTATTAAAACAGAAAAAAACATACACGTAGACTGATCATACACGCATTGTATACAGTTTGTCAATCGACCTGTAGGAACAATGACTATGTATGAATGTGTCCCTTAAAGGGGCAGTAGTACTTTTTAAAGGGAAATATAAGGTGATGCAAGAAAAATGAAAATTAATAGTTCCAATTGAATGAAAACGTATTTAAACTAAACGGAGCAGTAATAATTCAAATATATTACGTAAAGTTTAGCCATGCGATTCCCTTTTCTTAAACAAAATGAATTAAAGGTGTTCACACAAAATGGCACAAGTGGATTTTATGTGAATGTTTATACTTCGTCCTCTGACTATGGATGATTGGCTTTTCTAATTGTATATCGACACTATCAAAATAATATATTAAGCATTAACTTACAATTATCAGTGAAAAATATTTAATGTTAAAAAACCCCGTTTTTAAAAACCGAAAAATTTATATACGCATTGTATTCAGTTCGCAATCTGTAGGAACATTGAATGTGTCCCCTGACCTACATTATTTAATTGATTTCATTTAAAATAATATCATTATAACTATACTCTTTGTGTGACTCAGATTATAGATCAAAGCAAAGTTAGCAGAACAAATTGCATTAGTCTTTGTTTGTATCTCGCTCTAGTTATTTGGGATCTCCTTCACAATTTAAATAAAATTTGAACTGGTTGATACTCTAGCAGATTGACGTATGTTGTCAATTTCCTTATATACTTTAAAGGGGCAGTAGCACGTTTTAGGCGGAATATAAGGTGATGTCAGGAAAATGAAAATTAATGATTCAAATTGAAAGAGAATGTATTTAAACTGAATAGAGCAGTAATAAATCAAATATACAATGTAAAGTTTAGCCATGCGATTCCTTTTTCTTAAAGAAAATAAATTAAAGGTGTTCACACAAAATGGCCGCCAATAGATTTTATGTGAATCTTCTTACTTTGTCCTCTGACTATAGATAAATGGCTTGTGTAATAAGATTTTTGACACTATCAAAATAATACATAAAACATTAACGTACAATTATCAGTAAAATTTTTTAAATAAAAAATAATCAAAAAACGTGCTACTGCCCCTTTAAAGCGTTTGAAGGATCTCTCTTACATTCCTAACAATTTTAGCTGATTCATGACACATCACTTATGTTTCGTTAGACCGGATCACGGTATAAGTTTGATTTGAGCATGTTTTGATCCTTACCTTATTTGTAATTATAAACTTTGTCTGTACTCTGGACGACATTTTGACAAAGCCCAGGGTTAGTCGTGTCCATGTAGTGGACCGGAAATGGTGCCAATGATACGTTTGGTTTCTTCGTCGACACATGAAAAGGCTAAGGGTTTAGGTTAATAGATTCATAAAAAACTTATGATTGTCATATATCTAAAATAAATAGGTGAACATTTTAGGTGTTTGATTTCAGAAAAATTGTTGGTTTCATAAAGGAGGTGTTGAGGTAGAAAATTGTTTTCGATCTTCGATTTGTTTTGTTAGATCTGGTAGTATCTAACAAAACAGGTACAAAAGCTTTCTTTTCGCTCTATAATAACAATGACCACGCCATCAAGCTTTGTATAATTGCACAAATTTAGTTAGAATATTGAAATTGTGGACTACTGGAAACAATTGATGTAAATCAAATAGGCATGTAGTGTTAAAATAACAGAAAAGTTTTCTCAGAAAAATCCAATTTATGTTTATATACTGATGGAAATGAATAAAGGAACTCATGTATTGATGGTGAAATTTGTTTTATTGTCATGGATTTTTGATCAAGTATATTTCATTAAGTATGTACACCACAGGTGAAATGTCAGTATCTGGTGTGTCCACCCTGTTTCCCAATCACTTCTTCACACCGTCGTGGAACACTTTGGATCAACTTCCGGATGACAGCCCGAGGAACTGCGCGCCACTCTTCTCGGAGAGCCTGGAACATGGCATCAAGTGTCTGGGGTAGAACATCACGACCCCTCACCCGACGTCCAAGAACGTCAGAGAGGTGTTCAATTGGATTAATTTCTGTGCTCTTGGACCGCCTTGGCAACACTCTGACGTTGTTCTGCGTGAGAAAATCCCTGCTGACGTGAGCCGTGTGGGGTCGAGCATTGTCATGTTGAAACTCAAAGTTTACACCCAATCTACGGCGGAAAGGAAGAACAACAGGTTGCAACACTTCGTCTCGGTAACGGACACCAGTCACCCTTCAATCAAGTCGTACAAGGTTGGTCCTATGGTCGTAGGTTATGCCCCCCCCCATACCATCACAGATCCGCCCCCGTAGGAATCGTGTTGTTTGATGGTGCACTGATGGTGACGTTCACGAAGGCGTCGCCAAACGCGAATCCGACCATCTACGAAGTCCAAATTGAATCTAGACTCATCACTGAACATGGTATTGCGCCAATGTCGGAGTTGTCTAACACAATGTTGTGTAGCCCATGCTCTTCTGAGACGTCTGTGTTCCGCAGTCAGCCTTACCCCAACAACAGGACGACGTGACTTTAAGGCTGCTGCTTTAAGTCTGTTTCTGACAGTACGGTCACAAATTCTTAGTCTCGTTACTGCCCTGAACTCAGAGTTTATTTCCAATGCTGGTTTAAATCGGTTACGTAAGGACAGCAGCACCAGCTGGCGGTCGTTTCGGGGCGTTGTCTTGCGTTTCGGACCACGACCTGGTCTAATCTTTACGTTCACTGTCCGACGGTACCGGTTCCACAGTAGCGAAATCACACTTTTAGACTTGTTAAGTTGTCTGGCTGTCTGGCATATTGATTGACCGCTGTTTATGCACCGGATAGCCTGCAATTTCTCATTATCAGGTATGCTCTTTGCATGATTCTGAAGGTAAAGGTACACTGAAATTCGTTGACCCCTTGAAGGTTAAATGGACGTTGCCCTGCATGAAGTTCATGGAAATCAATTTTCACGTGCACGGTACTTTTTTCAGTGAAAGTTAACTTCAACATTTTCAGTTTATAATGGCCCCATGCAGCCTCGAACAAACAGAACATGCCAGACATAAGTTAACAGTAATTAAGCGTTCCCTTATTCGTTTCCATCAGTATCTTTGACCAAAACGACCGGATCAAACAGAAGTTCTTAGTAGTTCACACCAAACTATTTCCCTACAAAGATCAAACAGAACAGCATACTTTACCGTTGAGGTTAAAGAGATCAAAGGGACCTACTGACCTACTTGATTAATGACGATGTTTTCTATATATACATGCACATATATCTGCAGATGACATCTTTATTACCCATGGGAGACTGTTCAATCACATGATTAAATCTCTTTATGTTTATGTGAACGGAGATGATTTCAATTTACAAAGGCTCCTTCAGAAAAGCATACTTTACCATAAGGGTTTAAGAGAACAAAGACAGCCACTGTCCTCCCTGCTAAATGACGATGTGTCCTTGGTTATTAGATAGTTATACAGGGCAGATATAGATACTAGGACGGAAATGCGTACAACACGGAGCCAACAATCACGAATATTTCACATCGGCTACGACCTTAGACACGATGCGTAGTTTCAAACTGAGTAACTTCCCGGGGGAAAGATACAGATACAGATACAGATACAAATACAGATACAGATACAGATACAGATACAGATACAGATACAGATACATGTACTTTATTGTTTAGTGGGTCATCTACCTTCCAAAATGAAAAAAAAAGAGATAAAAGCTTTTGCAGTGTTTCATGAACATCATCCTGCTACTACATACTACGTAGTTACAATACTCTTATATCTAGCAAGCCTCACGAGAATATCACATAAGATAAGATAACACTTTATTATCCACCTTCCTACGCAAAGCCTAAAACGCCAGATTCCGAACTGTCAGTTTTATGCCTTGCTGCATACTCTTGAGTTTTCCATGCTTGCTCTCTAACCTAGTATTAGAGAAGGCAATAATCCAATCAGAAAGTAACTGGAGGTTGCTAACAATCGCCTGTAAGAGCTCTGATATCAGCACAGAAACCTCAAGGGTCGGCAGCAAGGGATAAAACTGACAGTTCGGAAACTGACGTTTTAGGCTTTGTGTCGGAAGATGTTTTTTTATCCAAAAGGGAATTGTTCTTCCATCCAACAGAATATGACATGAAACATGCAAAACTCAACAAGAACCATAAATTGTTATGGAAAAACATTACTTAGATACAAATTACAACACGCCAACATACATTTAAGCCCCAAAGCACTGTTTCTGGTTGTCTTAAAAATGTTCAGTAGTCTTGCCACGGGCATAACGGGCAGTAAGTAAGTAAGTAAGTCTTGTTGAGAATTGAAATACTTGAAGGAATGAACGATTTCCTGGTTCGATTTGGCTTATAGTAAGGCATATCAAAACGTTTTCCAGATAGCAAAGGAGAATAGTCTAAGTGTAGGAGATGTGATGGATAAGAACAGTTTTTCCGTGCATATATTATAATTTTGTTTATGAAATATTGACAAGAATGGTGCCAGCAATCTTTGAACTTGCAGCAAATCACCTCCCTTTATGAAGGCAATGAAACTACTAAGGCAATTGGACTTTAGAAGCTCTTGAAACGCTTGGGTTGAGGAAATTGGATTGTAATTCAAACTCTTAGCTCTCCCCTCGTGATCTCAGCCAATCAGATGGAACGGTTTTAAATTCCAGTCTCTGATCATGTATTTAAAGCATTTCCATTTTTGCTGATGAAATGTCCCAGGGTGATTTAGTGCATCTGCATATAACCTCTAGTTGCCTTCCGAGGATGGATGATGGCTACAGACAATGGAGGTTATCGCCAGTGTGGCCAGACAACGGGTTTCTGTAACTGAAAGAACCACAGGCGCCAGTCTATAATTATACATATCAGTATTAATATCTTAATAAATAACATATAAAGAAGTTCACACAGAGGCAGCCATCTTGGATCTGTCTCCTGGCCGGAAGTGGTTTCTTGGCTCAAATGCTCTTCATAAGTTCGTAGACAGGGCCCGGTTTACATTTCAGGGGGCAGTTTCAAGATGGCTGACCATTTGTCGCACCTTGTGTATATGTATTGTACATAAATAATAATATAGTTGAGTTATTTGATAAGTTCACCCTAGTTCACAAACTTTTGCTACTTCATCTTGTTTCCATTAAGTCGGATGTCTGTTTCTTCGTCGGTGATCTAATTTCGTTTGCAGTTCATTCATTTCACTTCGCAGTACATCACCTGAAGGCAGACTAAACATATGAGTTTCTGATACCAATTAGCGTCACTTCCCCTCCCTCTCTCAATCCCTCTTCCTCTCAAATTCCTTCATCATAATCCAAAATCTCATTTATCATAGAACCCCTCTCGCACTGTCCATTTTTCTCCAATTTAATTATATTTATACAGCATCTCATTCATCATACGTATATAATGAATCACCTTCAGGATAGGAGCGTCTAACAAGAAATGTAGGTATATGTATATCTGGTGGCTAATGGTCGACAGCACTCAGGTGTAATATTATCCATCATGTAGGTGGGGACATATATGTATATATTGGGAATGAATGAATCTTATCTTGATATCAAACTAAATTAACCATCTGTCTGAGAAGTGTTACAGAAAATGACTGACAATATTGTCAGCTGATGTTATATAAAAGCTTTTATTTTTCAGGAAAAAATTGATCTAAGAATCATAAAAAGAGTTCTCAAGAACTGGTAAGACATTTTATCTTTGAAAACAACTAATCTCATTAAAGGGTGTAGATTCGACTACAACTGCACCCCATTGTATTCCCTTCTTATTTACAACACCCCTTAAACACCCGTCCATTATTTCTTATTGCATGTTCGCACATCGAGGTTCATAATTCGTCGAGCATAAAATGCTAAATTTAATTTCTTCACTGTAGCAGGATGCAGTATTCAAACGAGGCAAGTTTATGGCATTGCTTAAGTTTATTCAAAAAGATATAGCTGCGGTAAAAGAAATCATTGGCATGACATGGCATGACATTTGCAAAATGTTAAGTTATTTTATATTTCGTAAAATTGTATTATACACCTTCTCGTGTACTAATCGCTTTTGGTATGATTGAAATCACCCTGTTCCAAAAGAAATTGGCATGATCATCATTTTTCATATTGTGAACATGTTAGGGTTATGCTATTGTAAATTCTTTTTCGTACCCCTTTCAATATGAAAGGATATTTTAACGCAACAATGTATCAGACGCCATTCAGACATTAAACTAGAAACAAACTTCGGTTAGTTTTGCAGTATATCGATGCCACATATGTATGTTAATCCTACTTCATATGAAAATCTGGATCTCTGATGTGACCCTGGATGAATAGCCTTCTGATATAACAATTTTGAGCGGGGTGATAACATATTTATACCCCGCCATAAAAATAGCATGAAAAAAGCGTGCAAATTGAGTATCTTGACATGTACAATGTATGTTACCTACAACACATCAAGGTTACTTTCGATTAACCGATATTTAGCTTTGAACAAACTATGGCGAAAGCGCTTACACTTTTTATTTTCATATCATATGCCTTTTGGTTAACAATCGTTAAGATAAATTCATTATACCATTCAGACGCGGGGCCATACATGTAGGAATATATATCAGCCTCTCGCTTGGAGTGATTCAACTCGTCTTCGGCTAGTCTCATAACACCAAGCTAGAGGCTGATATATTCCTATTCCTAATCCCCCTCGTGTGAATGGTATAGTTTATATTATTAAGAATTTTTTGTTTATTACGATGAATATGGTATTCGATATCAATAATAATAACTTTTACCGATAATGTTTATGGAAGGACACAACAATAAAATTAATCAAAATATTTATTTCCCGAATATACATTACTGGCACTTTGTAACAGGACTTCAACAGTGACACATGAACAGTCTCATGAAAAAATAGTCCTCCATAGAGCATGATAAATATGATTTCTTGAAATGTACAACACAACAGTACAGTTATACAGTCATAAAAGCAGTATAACATAAGAACACATCGCTCATTGGAGTTAGTGAAAACAGAAGAACATTCAGCCAATCCTCTCAAAACACGTCAAAGAAATTTGGCTTGAGTATTTTCCTATACAATTTCCCTTAAAGGGGCAGAAGCACGTTTTTTGAAAAATTTATATTTTCAAATTTAAAATGATAATTTACGTTAAATCTCACTACACAAATAATCATCCATAGTCAGAGAACAAATAAAACATATTCACATAAAGTCCAATGGCGGTCATTTTTGTGCGAACACCTTTAATTCATTTTGTGTAAGAAAAAAAGAATCGCATGACTGAACTTTAGATCATATATTTAATTCATTAGTTCTCCAATAATTTAAATACATTGTCCTTCAATTGGAATCATTTATTTTCATTTACCTGACATCACCTTTTATTCCTCCTAAAACGTGCTACTGTCCCTTTAAATAACGTGCTACTGTCCCTTTAAATAACGTGCTACTGTCCCTTTAAATAACGTGCTACTGTCCCTTTTTAACTTTTCAAAATTAAGAAATATATATATCAATCTAAAATTATATATTCACTATAAAACCACCAGGTCATATTCATGGTGTCAATATTAAATTAAAACACAATATTTAACCAAAAAGTTTGACTTTTTAACATTAAACATTCCAGATAAACATGAATGCATTGCAATTGATACAAAAATCGTTTGTAAAAACGTATAATATTTAGCTGAAAAACACACATTTAAACTATATTAAACTATTTTACCAAACATTAAAATTAATATAAACACATTATTATAATTGGTACAATGGTTAACAAAATTCAAAATCAACATTTCATGATAAAGTTCCCATGAATGTTTCGTCAGTAATTTTTATACATTCAATCTTTTCACAATCTCTATAAAATTATAATTGGCAACATATAAACAATTGTATTGATAATCGTGTTTTTCTATCTCAGCCAAATAAGCGCTAAATTTACTGTTTAATACTGGCCTGAGTAATGGACAAAACTTTTTTGGATTTTCTTATTAAAAACAAACGTTACGAACCTCGGTTATATATACTGGCTTTTTGACAAGCGCATTTGGAAGAAAACCATAGATTAGCGACTCGTTAGCGTTTTATTCGTTTTTAATTAAAAAAATCTATTATTATTTTATCATATTTAAAAACAATAACTTTTTTGCATTTATGTCATTTGTATACTGGACAATAAATATTTTGAATTTTGATATTCTAAATTATGATATTTTAATTTACGTACTAACAGATAAGATTTTAATCATGAAATAATACTAAAAACTTCTTTTTTGTCCAGTATATCAAATCATTGATTAGATATTCAATTAATGATAAATCATTATATATTTCGGATACACATGATCATAAGTGTAAAAACAACCTTATCTACCATAATTTTCTCATTGATTTACTGCACGTGCTTGTTGAGTTGTGCAAACTGATGACAACGTTTACAAATGGCTGTGTAAGAATTGAATGAAAGAGAGACATTTTCAATCGCGTTAAAGAGGCAGTAGGAAAGTTTGAAAGGAAACATTTTCTTGCAATCAGTAATATCTATTTTTAATTTTGATAAATCGTTCTCTTTAACTAAAATATGTGTTACAGCCCCTTTAACGTAACATATATTAATCACATAAGGCATGTCTTAAGAATTCCATAATTTCAACACTTTATGGACCGATACAAAGGAGTTAAATAATTGTGCGTATAGAACCATCTTTGGTCACCGAGGACTCAATGTTTACATACCCTAAACAACAAAGTCTTAATGAAACTTTTCGGTTCGAAAGATCGAAATGGGTGATTGGCAACATGACATTACAACAGTAATTTTTCTGCGTATGTATCAGCGAATAAGAATACTGCTTCCTTTTGGCCTGTTGACCAATGAAAAGGCGACTTACAACCAGCTTCGGTTAGTCATCAAAGATAAAACTTGCTTTCGATGCCAATTTTAGCTCACCCTTTTGATTTTCAACCAATCAGAAGGCAGATTTAACGCCAAGCATCTAATGTATAAAACTTAACTAGGATGTTTTGATTAATGCTTTAACTGATGATGATGATTATTATGATTATCACGTTGATGATTCTAATAATGATATGTGTATTGAGTACATGAACATTCAGCCCAACATGACGAGGATGGCACAAGAATGATATGAGGAATGATATGAGAACTGCCCAATCTGCCTACATTAGAATGACGAAGCATTCTTGAAGCATGTTTGGTTTTAACATCAAATTATGCAGATGAATGAATACATTGATGTTTTTCACAGTTGCGAATTGTTTAATGCCGTACTACTTTCCTAAAATAATTCACTGATGCTCATTTTGCAAACATTTAAGTGTTAAAATTCAAATTATGAATTATGAATCTTGTTCTTATAGATTTCGCATACACAACCGTGGTTTTTGGTTTAATTTTTACAAAACTCGATTTTCTTCAAATTTCAAAGTGTTAAGGTTAGTTTTCAAGGAATCAATCCATGTTATCCTTTTCACCTTTTATGTAATAATAATTTCCTGAAAAAAACCGTTTAAACAAGTCTATATGACATTAGTCAAGTTTTTCAGAAAACCAAAGCTCTATTATGGACCAATTCTTCTTAAAACAATGGTATCTGATAACTGATAACACTACGATAGAATACGATTTACTTTGGTTAAAGGTTAATTCACCGTCTTTCCTCAAAGCAAAACGTTTTGCACGGGAAATTGAGATATTCAAGCCTTGTAATCAATTAAAGTAGTTAACAAAATATTTTATTCGTCTCTCGTTAAATCACGTGGTCAGGGGTAAATTATTTACACATACCACCAATAGATTCGATTAAGATAGATAATAAAATAAGTTCAACATCTCCCCTTAAATGCACGTGGTCCAGGGAAAATGATATACCAGCCAAAGATTCCAATAAGGTAGTTTACAAAATCAGATGATTACCTCTCCGCTGATAAATACGTGATACCTGGCAGGTGATACCAGCCATAGACTCGATGAAAATCAGTAAAACGTCTCTCCTCAAATCAAATAGTGTACGGGAAAGCAATAATCAAGCCTTATATTCGATTAAATTGTTATCAAAATCAGTAAAACGTCTCTCCTCAAATCAAATAGTGTACGGGAAAGCAATAATCAAGCCTTATATTCGATTAAATTGTTATCAAAATCAGTAAAACGTCTCTCCTCAGAGCATGCAATGTCATGGAAAGTAATATTTGAGTTATACGGCGTTTAGAGTTGTTAACAAAATTAACACAATGTTTAAAGTAGTAAATAATAAAGAAGTTATAATTAATACAATTTCTCTCCTAAAAGCACGTGTCGCCCATCAAAGTGATATACCAGCCTTATATTCGATTAAAATAGTTAACAAAATCAGTAAAACGTCTTTCCGCAGACATGTGATGAAGGGACCTCTCAACTCGATCTGACTTCGATGTGGGTGGAGGAGTTGTCGTTCTTTGACCCTGCTCGTGATTGGCTAGCAGTGTCCCTGACGTCATCAACACGATGAGGACAGAGACGGCGACGACTAGGAGGACGATGACGCAGCCGCACATGGTGTGTCTCATACGTCTCTTCCTCCGGCTCTTGGAGCTGGCCAGCTGGACGCTCTGCTCGAGATCTGACAGCTGAAACACAGATTGTCCTTATGCTTGAGGCAAAAACACTTTAATAATAATAATAATGTGCATACTTATATTGCGCCTTTTCACGACTTATGACATGCTCAAAGCACTACATTATTACCCCGAAGGAGTGTACTTTCACAGCTGCTACAAAGCGCTTATCACGACTACGTAGGTCAGTACATCCAATTTTCAGGTACCCATTTAAACAGCTGGGTGGACTGAGTGCAATGTGGATGAAGTGCCTTGTCCAGGGACACAACACAGGATGAGACCTAAGTCACAAATTTTTGGTGTCTCCAACGGGATTCGAACCTGGGTCTCTGGCGTGAGAGGCCAGCATGCTAACCACTACACCACTGGGTTAAGGTTAAGATCAGAAGCACATTTTCTTCAAGTTGCATCAAACCTGACAACTGAAACCGATACTTTCCATTTTTAACTTTGACGTAGATCCATATAAGGCAAGATAAATAGTCATTTGAGGTCGCAGAAAAAATCTTATTTGACTTGGTTTGAGTTGGTCAAAAAAAGAAAACACTTGGAATATGAATCCTCTTATTCATTAAAACATTGGCTTATAAGAAAATGCAAATGAAAAAAGTAATTCAAGCATGGTGATTAACTGAACCTAATGAATATGTTTGTGTCCTTAAAAATATAAGGATTTGACAAAAGGACTTGTACTTATATATTATATAAATGACACGTTGACTTACCACGAGACCATTGACTCCGGAGGTGCTGATAATACTGATATTCCCTGATCCAACAGAATACTCCACGCCTTGCTGCAGCTGGAACTCAGGACAGGAAGTGACGTCACGGGTCATGTGTATGACGTCATCATAAGAAGGAGGAGGGTCGGAGTTGCTCCTATGAAAGATAGAGTTCTCCTTGTCCTCTTTCTTCACTGCCTGAATGTGAGGAATTGTCATTGTATGGTACGCGTTCTGTTCGTTAGCTAGACGAACCATGACGTCTTCTTCTTCTGCAGGAGTTGCTGGAGCAACTCTAGATGGAGTGGGGGACATCTTGAAGCTGCGAGGGGAACTATCCAGCTGCTTTCTGGACCGGGGGGTGGATGGGGAAGGGTTGAGGGAGTCTCTGTTAGCATCGAAGGCAAGACTTCCGCACAAGACGCTGGATAGAACCTCCTCGTACGACGGGGGGACTGTTCCGGAAGATACAGAGGAGAAGTCTGCCTGGATCGGCTGGGGAGAATCAGATCCATTGAGGGCGTTCAGGGGCATGAGCCCAAATGTGTCGTTGTTGATTCGGGCAGACCCCGATATTACTGGCGTCATAAACATGGTGCGCTGAAACAGAAGATGGAGCTGTTAGTGGATAGTCCATTCAACATATTTGATAAAACACATCCTGAAAATGGAGATTAATTTAAGTGGGTAGTTATTTCGAAAACACACTTGATTAACACCATCCTGAAAAAGGATAATCTTAGAAGACATATTTTGATGAAACATACATTGTATGCTGAAAATTGAGGCTAAGAAAGCGGATAGTTCATTAAACAAGTTAATGAAAACCAACCTAAACATGGAACTATGTTAAAGTGAATAGTTCAAAAGAAACATATTTTGGTGAAAAACATCCTGAAAATAGAACTTATTGAAAATTGATAGGCAATTCGATCCATATCTTAATGACAATGCATCTTGAAAATGGACCTCAATTAGATAGGATAGTCTGTTCGAAATCATATCTTGATGAAATTTATCCTAAAAATGTATCATATTCAATATAATAGTTCATAAGAAACTTCGTCTTGAGGTACAACGTCCTGAAAACCAATCTGGTAAATGGTAAGTTTGAGAAAATCACATTTTGATGAAATCCCGCCTTGAAATCGATTCAAAGACTGTTTTAGTCATGATTGTAGTTAATCAATTTTTTTCTTTAGATTAACTCGTTCTCTACGTGACCTTACACAAAGCCGGAGATTATTTCCTTTGTCTTTACAGGTTGCTATTGGATTACTTCAGCCTGCAAAATACTGTTTTTTCCTAATTATTTTAAAATCTTTTTTTAACAAAATGGAAAAATAAGTTCTAAAATGATGTCCCATGTTGTGTAAGACGGTTATATACTCCTTTTCGGTTGATATGGGATATAAAGCCCTCGGCTTCGCCTCGGGCTGTATATCCCATATCAACCTCAAAGGAGTATATAACCTGTACATATCTCTTTAAGGTTCAGGGTCTTATTTGGGCATTAAAATGACAAAAAAAATCAAACTGACTCAAGGCCGTGAACTTCTGAAAAACAATATCTTTGTCTTCACAATAAGTTTCAGTCTCTGAAAGTGGATTCTGTCTAAACAAAGTCTAATCGGCAACATATAATGTGTAAAAGGGGATTTGTTACAATTTTACAATTAGAAAACCGATCTGATGAAAAGACACAGACAGAAAATAATTCAATGAATCACATCAGTATTAAAGTATAAGACATAATTCAGTTCAAGGAGACGACATGCGAAGAATTGCCATTAAAGAGCTGTCTTATCATTTAGAAAAAAAGACATTTAGAAAACAGATGACTTTATTAAATGCATTTGTCTGGAAAAAAGTAAAAAGATTCAGCGAGAAAAATATGTGTACATGTAGATTTAATTGGCAGATCAATTTATGTATCTTCCTAGCACAATATTTGTTTTTGATTAAAGGAAGACATTTAATTGAACCTAGGCATTAATGGAACACTTCCTGTCCATGTGAAAACTCATTTAGCTTTTATAGTATACAGAGAGGTTGATACCCGAGGAAGTGTCTCTTATGACCTTTACGAACAAGTGGGAAATTTTGCATTACCCGAGCGAGAGCAAGGGGTATACAATTTACATGAATTCGCATGAGTGTCATATAACACACTTCGAGTTTAAAATGTGTTTATTACCGTTTATATTTGATTGAAATTGCATGGAAAACTGCCTACTTGTGACAGTCCGTTACAGTGACGCCACGATTAATTGATTCTGGCA
This sequence comes from Steromphala cineraria, assembly GCA_916613615.1. Taxonomy (NCBI): domain Eukaryota; kingdom Metazoa; phylum Mollusca; class Gastropoda; order Trochida; family Trochidae; genus Steromphala; species Steromphala cineraria. Next base: position 15,244,689 of record OU744730.1, read on the forward strand.
AGATCAAGGGTTATAAAATTCAGATTCTGACGTCATAGATGACGTAATGCTGAACTCGCGCACAAACAATCGTTGCTAGGCAAAACGTGATATGCACATATTGAAAATATGTAACTGGTTATGACTCACAATATAGGTAAAAAATACTGATATAAAATCTTACACCTTACATATATTTTTTCCTTCATATATTCTACTCAAAAGAAGGAACACTCATGTAACCAACGTTAAATTCAGAAGCTCAAAGAAAAGATTTTTGTTTGAAGTTCCGTTCATACCCACATGCATACCTTTTAGATTTTTAAACTTTAAAGAGTTTTTGAAATTGTGATTAATTTTGAAAATTTTGAATTATCTATCACGTATGTTCAAAGGAATGTCATCAACTTCATTCAAAGACAGGACCACAATGTTTTGAATCTGAGCCGTCCGACATGTAATGCTCTGGCTTTCCTTTACGACCCCTGCCTTGTTTCTGACATCAAAGCGAAAAACAGAAACTGCGTCAATATGTCAGTAATATAATGTTTATTTAATAAACTTTCATCAATAACTGAAGTATTAAGTATATATGGGACACTATACAAGTGTTCCTAAGATTCCCTTTTTCAGGGTATGGTTGGAATTAGGCAGAAACAACTACGCTGATGAAGCAGGAAGGTTCATACTGATAAATCAAAATACATTTATGAGTCATTATCATTTATCATGTGATTTAGCCATAATGATGAATTTCCGGCCTTGGGGTTTTTCATGAATAATTTGTCGATGCTGTAAGACAGCAAACTACACCTTTTATATCCAGTGCTGCTTATATTTCCATCATTTATCCTGAGGATATTTCCACAATCAATAAACTCTCCTCCCGTGCGGATCAAATGATAAATTGCCCTTTGAGATTCTAAGGTAAGAGAAAGGCATCGATCATTTATAATCTATGGTCGAAAAACCAATATGCACATCTGCATTCCTTAAGGGCAAACATATTTTAAGGGGCAGTAGTACGTTTTTAGGGGGAATATAAGGTGATGTCAGGAAAATGTAAATGAATGGTTCCAATTGAAAGGCAATGTATTATCAAATATGTAACTTAAATTTAGCCATGCGATTCCTTTTTCTTATACAAAATGAATTAAAGGTGTTCACACAAAATGGCCGCCAATGGATTTTATGTAAATCTGTATACTTTGTCTTCTGACTATGGATGATTGGTTTGTGTAATGAGATTTTTGACACTATCAATATAAAACATTTAGCATTAACTTACAATTATAAGTGAAATATTTGAAATATAAAATTGTCAATAAAACGTGCTACTGTCCCTTTAAGTGAAATGACGGGGACCGCATTCAAGTTCATATCATATTGGAATATAATTTGTTGTTTGTTCCAAAATATTTTGCTTTACATACCAATAAGATGTTTGACGATAACTAATGGTATAGATACCATATTTTGCACAAGTGGTAGAAAGTGATTTCATTGGCACCCTTGTTTAACATCAATATAACGAGAATTCATAATATCTTGTTCTTAAGATCTTAAGCCATGGTGTTTATGAGGAGTTTACCTGTTATTTGTAAGGATATTATATAAACGGTATAACTAATAGTGAACGATAAGTATGATAACAATAAGATAATGTCTTTCATAACAAGTAAACATGTCATGGGCATTCAAGCTACCGCAGAAAACATCTTTTCAAAACAGGAAAAAACAATATTCTCAAAGATATTGTCTCCATGAAACGTCTAGTAAACAATATCAACTTCCAAAAAATCCAAAACGTGTCGTGATCTGATTGGTTGAGGAAATCACGCTTCCAAGAGATTTTTCAACTTGCCCGTACGAAGGATCAAAGTCTCAATGATGCCCTACTTAGTTATACCCCCATTCCACCGAGCTTACGACGTCACTGCGACCGATTTTTGTCTCCCGGTCGTGTACACTCTCACTCACTCCCACTGACATCGCACTGAAATCTTGGAAAGATCTCAATACTCACACAAATGATCTTCCTCCCTCGCTATGGATCGCATATTGTCGCAGAGGGGTTTGCGAGTTCGATTGTCTGTTTTCAAAAATCGCACAACTTCTGCGATCGATGTGACTAATGGCTAACTCGCAAATTCGGTCGCAATGAGGTCGCATAGGTCTCACTGAGGACTTGGTAGGGTCGTATGTCAGTCGCATAAACTCGCAACGTGATCGTGTCGAATCGCAGTAGGGTCGCACCTTTGCTTCACTGGCGACCAAATAGTGCAATCAGTTGCGAGCGCGCCAAGACCCCAGTGCGATCCCACCAAGACCCAGTGCGATCCCGTCAAGATCCAGTGAGATCACAAGGCAACTACGAATTTCGATCCGTCTTTTGATGCGACCAATGACGAGCGCTCCCGCGCTTATGAGTGACCAATTGCGAGCACTTCTGTGAGCGCACCACGAGCGACGCCAGCTCTATAAAAACCCACATGTAGCAGTTTTTTAGCAGTCGCAGAAGAATCGCCTAGCTGCAAACAAGAGTGCTGTGATTATGGCACTAACGAAAAGATCTTCAAGGATCTTCTTACATAAAAAGGATATTTATATCAAAGATAGAAAAGACATTCTTGTTTATTCATTCTATTATAGAAGTGCATTGTTTTTCACACCTTACCCTGAAAGAATTCTCCCTTTAATGTTCATTGAAATTGATACGCTTGACTGTAATATCAGGCAAGAGATTTGCTGAATTATTGTTTGTGTGTAACCCGACAAAGGACTCGATCGAAAGGTACAATAGTTTTATTATTAGTTTAACTGTACATCTATTCACAATTAAAGATGTTATTGGCTGACTTAATCTTTGCTTGTCGTAACCAATACGAGTACTGGCAAATCTAATATCAGTTTTAGTAGTATTATAAAATACACATAAAATATGGGTTATAACTTCTTTATTTGTTTGTATCAAACTAATAAAGAAGTTGTCTTCCCTCATATTTGACTTTGTACTACTACTGAAAATGATATGCAACAGAGATTACATACTTATTCTTGTCAATTTCGAAGTTCAATTTAGAAAGCGATTGCATCATTAAACTGAAAGACGACTACTACAGCCACATTATTCACCAAGACTCACTCAGTTTTACAATAAATGACAAACAAGCCCACAATAAATTTCAGTATTTTTTAATGTAAGCATTAACCAGGGCAAATATATATATCCCATAGACAGCCATTTATTAGTCATTAATGGAACGATGTGTTTATCACACCACATGCTAGAATGTTCATGACATATCTTAGTCTTCCTGTGCTGGTGTCCGTCTGAGGGTCACCATCCTGTCCTGCCATAGCACTGCCCCTCTAGCTGTGTCATTGAAGTAGTCCTGGACCTGGTACTGTCTCTGATCTTTGGCTGCTTTATGATCACACTTTGAGGAACACGGAGGAGTTGGGTGTTCATCTAGAGAGATGTTTTGTCGCCATGAACCTAATACAATGCATCCTCATGTAGTTCCTAAACAATTGTGGATCTTCTTGCCTCAACTTTTGGACGAAATGATAGTACTGACAGTGTTCTTGTCTCTCCAAAGGAGTGAGCCACACTCGTACCCACACTGCATGCCGTCGACGCCTTCTCCTTCTTCCTCGACAGTGTCTCATAATAGCCAAGGTGCAATCGCCTATATACTGCAGTTCTTGGTTAGTTTCAAAAAGCAAAGCAACAATCAGGGCCATTTCATTTTCCATCTTCTCTGCATGCTAGTCAGATTCAGAATGACATGGTATCAGCCGCTCGCAGATATATTTATACTTTGGACCCGACCAGTCTTGCAAAAAGTTGTGATGAGGTCTCATATGTCTCAATGCAGTCGTTTAAGATGTCGCAATGATCGTACTGGGATCGCACAACACTCGCAACTATCGTGACATGGTCGCAAAGGATTGCATAAACCGTCGCACTAGTCTCAGTTGCTCGCAAAAAGTGTCGCTGACCTCTCAAGTCGGTCGCAATTTGATCGCAAGGCAATTGCAGAAGCTGTCGCGGTGGTCTCAGCATGATCGTAGCCACTCGCATAGAAAATCGCAAATTCGGTCGTACCTAAGTACGACCCTGTGGAGACAGATTTGCGATCTATTCGACTAATATCATCAGTCTCACCTCTGTCTCAACGTGCTCGCCATGAAATGTCACACGTGACCAGAATTTGGTCGTAATGCGATCGCATAGCCAGCTTGGTGGAACCGCAAACTCAAAAATGTAAAAAATTGGTCGCCTAAATGGGTACGACCGCTGCGACCAACTTGATCGCGAAGGTCTCGTACTGTCGCATATAAGTCGCGGCTCGGTGGACGGGGGGCATTACACGCCAAGGCTGGTCTAATTATCAGTAATATTGGTCGGCAAGACTGGAGAATGAAGACTGATTGTTCCAGATGTTCTTCTACGTCATAGATAACCACCTTGACGCAATCAACATCCGTGTTGCTATGGTATTGATTTAACTGTTTGCTCCTTGTTTGTCTGGAATTGAAGTTTATTGAACATATTATAAGTTCAGTTTTGTTGTTCAAGAAAGAGAAGACACAAACTCATTAAGCTATCTATACTGATGGAAATGAATAAAGGAACGCATGTAATGATGGTGAAATTTGTTTTATTGTCGTGGGTTTTTTATCAAGTATATTTCATTAAGTATGTACACCACAGGTGAAATTCAGTATCTGGTGTGTTCTCCCTGTTTCCTGATCACTTCTTCACACCGTCGTGGAACACTTTGGATCAACTTCCGGATGACAGTCCGAGGAACTGCGCGCCACTCTTCTTGGAGAGCCTGGAACATGGCAACAAATGTCTGCGTAGAACATCACGATCCCTCACCCGAAGTCCAAGAACGTCCCAGATGTGTTCAATGGGATTAATGTTTGGGCTCTTGGACGGCTATGGCAACACTCTGACGTTGTTCTGCGTGAGAAAATCCCTGCTGACGTGAGCCGTGTGGGGTCGAGCATTGTCATGTTGAAACTTTACACCCACTCTACGGCGGAAAGGAAGAACAACAGGTTGCAACACTTCGTCTCGGTAACGGACACCAGTCACCCCTTCCATCGAGTCGAACAAGGTTGGTCCTATGGTTGTAGGTTATGCTGCCCCATACCATCACAGATCCGCCCCCGTAGGAATCGTGTTGTTTGATGGTGCACTGATGGTGACGTTCACGAAGTCCAAATTGAATCTAGACTCATCACTGAACATGGTTTTGCGCCAATGTCGAAGTTGTCTAACTCGATGTTGTGTAGCCAAAGCTCTTCTGAGACGTCTGTGTTCCGCAGTCAGCCTTACCCCAACAACAGGACGACGTGACTTTAAGCCTGCTGCTTTAAGTCTGTTTCTGACAGTACGGTCACAAATTCTTAGTCTCGTTACTGCCTTGAACTCAGAGTTTATTCTCGATGCTGGTTTAAATCGGTTACGTAAGGACAGAAGCACCAGCTGGCGGTCGTTTCGGGGCGTTGTCTTACGTTTTGAGTATAAGGCACCGAGTGACCGTGAGTTCGAAATCGGAGTTGAACTCGAAACAAAAGAAAACACTGTGTTAGTTCACACTCAGAAGGTTGTGGCGTCTTTAGGGTTTAACGTTCGATGGTACTAAACGTTTTGACTGCGTGTATGTAATCAAAATTCACGGGTAACTGAACTTTTTTAAACGTTTGACAGAAAAAAAGCAAATGTCACCATTTTGTGTCACTCGTGAAGCAAGAAAGAGGTCTCTTTGACTTATGAACTTATGAACGTATGCAGCTTAGTTTTTGTATGAATATTCGCTTCCACGAAAATGTATTAAGTCGCTTCACATTATCGCTTGGGAAGGAGTGTAACTTGCAGAGGCAACAAACTCTAGGGCTTCCAAAGAGTTTGAAAATGACCAAAAATTTCGACTTTCTCGGATTATACCTTGATCCTTATACAAGTTAAAAACTATAAATTTGACAACGGCAACAATACCAGCTTTAATTTTGTTCGAAAAGTTCCCTCCCTCAAAAGAAGAAAAGGTGTTCACACAAAAATGGCCGCCATCATTATTTTACTTGATCTTTGTTTATTTTATCTACGAATACGGATTATTAGATTTACTGAGATATTTGACCCTCCGTAGGTAATACATTTGACATAAACTGATATCATTTTTGAGAACTTGGTAATGTAACCTACAATAACGCACTACTTCCCCCTAACTTTTAGTAAAGATTGCCATAGATCAATCGAATGTTCCGATATCAACACTATATCATCCTGGGACTTTTCATTAGGAAAATCTTGCCTTAAATTCCACCCTTCCCAAACTTTTGTGTACTAATACCATCAAGAGGGCAGCTTTATTAAAATCTTTTAATGAAACTTGTTTTAAACTTCAAATTATTGAACTATGGGGAAAATGACAGTTATAGATAAATCGTTACCAAAAACCTATAAAAAGTCAGGGTGTTTAGCGCGTTTAGCGCGTTCGGCTTCGGATCAGGAGGTCCGTGGTTCGAATCCCGCCAGGGGCTCGGCAACTTTGTCTGCAGTAGAGAACTGTTCTACACGCAGTCAGGTTAGGGTGCAATGCTACACTGCCACCCATGGTTGCTAGTTCCATCCGATGGTCGCAGGTTTCACCGCAATATATAGCCACAATAGTGTTGCGGGCTTACTCCCTGCAATAATACTAGCAGCCGCGATATAAGTGAAATACTCTTGAAAGCGGCGATAAACCCCACGTCATCTCACCTGATTTCTGGCTTGTGGTGTTGTAAGGGTTAACTCAAATTTATTTCCTGTTTTCGAGGAAGGATAATTATCAACTACAGGCTTGTCATCCTTATATCCCCTCATGTGGCTAATGCTTAAACGACCTTGAAATGCTTGACAGGTAATAGATTTCAAACGCAATAGCAAATTCAGTTACCTTACGAGTGGTGATCATAAAGGGAGGACGAAAGCACCTGAGTCTATGTAAGAAAGAGTCTTTGATGAAACATAAACATTCTTATGGATTAGATTCAGTTTGATGATTAAAATGACCTATGCAAAAAGAACCACATGTCTTAAAGCGACAGTCCCATCTGGTAGTTGTGGCATCAGTGCATTATTGACGTAAACGGTAGACAACGCAGATACAGTGTATGGAATCACGTTGAAATAGATTAAAGGGCAAATTGGAGAGATTGAATCATGAATTGAAATAGAAAAGGACCCTGAAGAAAAAAACCTCGTACTTGACGAATATTGAATACCTAACATGCATTTTCTTTTCTAATCAATTTTGCTTTGACGTCAAAACATATTTTCCTTCAGATTATTTGAGATTCTCTTCTGTCGGGCTATGATTTATTCCGTTAATTACCCTCAGTACCTTCTGTAAATAAGCTCATTACGCTGATATCTACACTTTTGCAAAAACATGTTACTACTTTTGAACTGAAATTATGAAATATTCTACATGAATACAGACATCAAACAACGCATTGAACGTGAATTATCCTTTAATTTGTCTTTTTTACTAATGATATTTCTTTTTTTCAAGAAAATTGAAAAACAAAAACCACAAAGAGCGAGAGACGTGGTGCAAAGTCGCGTGACAGAGGCGTCCAACAAGTGCTCATAATCAATAACGGTTATCATCCCTATAGACATCAACACATACAAACAATCAAACATCACGCGACAATAACGTGAGTAACCTCTGAAGAAAATCAAGTTCACTATACTCCGCTGTTGCTTCTGAATTTGCACATGTAGATCAAGTCATAAAATGTTGATCCAGCCTCTGTTCGAATTAGCCGAATGTTTGGACTAGAAACAATAGTACAACCAAAGCGAGTTGTGTAATCAGTTACGCTGTTCTAAATTCATTATTTTGGCTACTTAATCGTGGTAAAGGCCATTATTTTCATGAGAGAAATGATAACATTTGCTGAACAAATTTCAAATGGTTTTAGGTTATTTTTCAGCAAAGGAAACCTGATGAAAACAGTAATTTGGTCTTAATCAAAGAGAGGTTCAATCAACATTTATGAATTCTCTGATCGGGGAGAATAAGAGTTAAATCTTATACTTGATAAATATCAGGGTACTGTGGGAGCTTTGCGGATGCCAAAACGCTGATGAAGCAGAGTGAATGTGGTTCAGATAGAGTAACATTTGAATTTTATAATTATTTGTATAATACATTGATGACTCTTCTCTGCAACTCTTAAAGTGACACAGAGTATCTTTCTTTAAATTTTATTTGGTTTTGGTAAGCTACAAAATATCTAATATGCTGATTGAAGTTCGTATCTCATAACTGGACTTGCAAATATATCCATTTATGCATAATATCTCTAAAATGCTTGATTTTATGGAAAAATCAAGAAAACATCTCAAATACGTTTAATATTCGATATTATGCATCCAATTAATCTACCTATTAGTTACAATACCTAATAAACACTATCGAATCGAATATATCTTCCTGTCAGCTTAAATTTGCGCGCGCCACTCGAGCCACATTGTCCGGTTTTCAATCAAAATCCCAACTTTGAATGGTCGTACTTTCGCTCTAATGTACTGATTGACCTTTACTTGTTATTTTCAGTAACATTTATTGATTCCCGATGTAATAACATCGAGTTCAAAATTTGACATATGTGATCCTATCAACATACTCTGTGTCTCTTTAATGACACAACAAAACACCATTCAGCGCTTTATGATCTAGATTATTTTGCATTGTAGAAGCGGTTGTGACGTCGTTGGCAATTGTGACGTCAATAGAAGCAGTATTGGTGTTAATGGAAGTACCGTACCTCCACAATGTTATAGATTGCTGACCTTCCCAGCTAGTCTAGGACATATAAGCTGTGACGAGCTCTCTATGCCGATCAATTGGCAAAATTGATATTGTCGTTATGATTACGGGGACAATTTCATAGAGAAATTACGCAAAGACCTCAATGCGTGTAAACATGATATGATAATAATATAACCCATGAAAGGCGACAAATATTTAACAATATTTAACAATAATTTGGTTGAATTGTACAAATTTGACAAATCCTGCCCAATCTTGCTCAAGCCCTTACAGAGTAATAATTGTGAGAATGCCTGATTGTCATACTACGTCTGATATTCTCAGCACGACCTTTAGTGCATGCAGAAGTGACTGCCCAATCGTTTCCTTTCATTTAACAAATTGTTGAATTTGGCCATCTGTATTCGGCAAAAATTATTAAAGGGTGCATTTGTTGCATCAAAATGTTGTGAAGCATGTGCATCAAAAAGTTTAAAAGCTTAGTCGATTTACTCAAAGACACACCAGCAATTCAACTGCACTGAGAAATATGGCAAAACCATCACAATAACTAAATATTCAAAGCCGTAGGATGAGCTAGAAGGTGGAACGCATTCACATATAGCGACGCCGCCGTTTATCGTCACCAGGAAATGGGGAAGACAGTAAACTGTCCCTGGAGTTGAAAATCTGGTATATCAACTCCCAACAAGAATAGAAAAATCTCTATCTGAAAATACCTTTTCTATGACTGTGACTGAATCAGCAAAGAACGTGCTGGATCATTCAATTAGTCGGAGGGCAGAGGCACGGCGTCTGAGACAACAGACTCGACAGACACGTGAACATGGGCGTCATAGTTTCCACTGGTAATCTTTCGTTCGGAAATGGTGACACGTAACCGATGGGAGCCACTTTAAGCCGATCAGAAACGAAGGGATAGTGTACCTTTTCGAGTCTTTTCCGTTGAATTCTGACAGTGGCAGCGTCATGTGATGGGCCGGAAGAGGCGACCAAGGAAAGACAGATCTTGTTGTGGTATATCATTCACAACGCAGAAAGCTTTATTGACCAAATTCTACACCCAGTTCCCTTACTCTTTCGGCAACATCAGAACATTGTTTCAACACGATAATGCCAGTCCCAAAAAAGCCTGTAATGTCATGGAATTGCCATGTCCTACAATGTCACCTGACCTATCACCGATAGAACCGATTTGAATCGTCAGGCCAGAGGAAGATTTGTAGTTCCAGGATACTGCCAAATCTTGTCCAAGCCCTTTGATAGGAATTGTGAGAATGTCTGACCGTCATACTACGTCTGATATTGTCAGCTTGACCTTTTGTGCAGGCATGCATCGTGGCTAATGGTGGTTCTATAATATACTGAAAAGAAATGTTGCGATTCTTGTGTTCTTCGCTTATAGACGAATTTCCTATGGAATTTTATAAAGTTTTACTGAATAATGAATGCATTTATTTGAAAGACATCACCTTTGGAGGTTTTGTAGCTACTTCGCCTGTTTAAAGAATACAACTTTCTGCCCTTTATAATTTGACGAGACGTAAAGGTAAAGATTCGTTGCACGTTAGGTGTTTTCCACGGTGAATGAGGGTTAAACTGTTGAATATATTTTCTTAATGGTAAATGAAATGCTCACAATTATTCTTCCTGAACTACTGTTACGTTTTGAAATGTCAATCAATCTTCTGCAGATAAACTTGAGATTTTTGTTGTTGAATGATTTAAAATGATATTGGATTCAACAATATTTCAGTTATTTTCCCATACATACCATAAATATATATTTTTTATTTCCAATCTTTCCTAATGGCTGCAATGTGTATGCTTTCATTTTTCAATATTCACGTAACACGCTTATAACCATTGACAAAGTAATTGATGTAAAGAAGTATGAATGAACTCAATATAGATACCCAAAAGCTTTTCTTCACAAGTAATTGCTACTTGTGTACTGGTAAAGCTTGTATGATAGATTGTATTAATTAGCACCATCGATCTGAACAGAATGACATATCATTACCTCCGTAATCACCCATAATCTACTGGCTATATCTCTCTATATATATTTACATTGATCATGCCCTCTGCAATAAATGGGCGCAAAATACAGTTAGTCAGCCTAAAACAACAAAGAAACCTTCATGTTCTCACAACAACTGAAAGTGACACCCCAGAGACATGGGGCTAAATTTTCGAAGCTTTCTTAGGCTTGTTGAACATCCGCAAATTTATTCTAAACCGACGGCGTTATCTTTTTGGTTTTAAACGACTCCATATTTTGGTGATATTAACAATAATTAACAGCAAAATCGAGGATAAGTATATGTATGTTGCCAATAACAAGAAAACCTGAATGAAGAATGAAGAATTATATAGTTTATATTTACAATTTATTTTGATATTTTGTAACTGAGTTCATTTTGTTAACATTTAATATAAAATTTGGCATCTTCAAGGGCAAAAGAATAAATCGTTTCTTAATTTGTAAACTTTTGTTCAAAGAAAATGTTATAGTTTTTCAAACTCTTGATATCCTATTCAGATAGAAATGGTGAAGAACGATACGTCATCATTCTACTTGGAGCTACTACTACACCCCCACTGGTTATCTCAATGACAGAATACAAAGGTTACATAGAAGCTTCATTGATGTAACGTTATCAAAAACAGTGACGTCAGAAACACGCCAATAGAAAAGCTTGAAAGTTGAATAAAACAGAATAAGAAACATAAATCAATAAATCTATGCCAGGCAATATACGACCTTTCTACACGGCAATCGTAACTTGTAGGACATGAGTAACAACCCTGACTATTTCCACTTGATTTGACTCCTTGACAGCTGGAATGTTGGACAAACAATATTCACACAGGTGTATGACTAGACAATTCTCACCTGAAAAATAGCCCGATTTCACCTTTTTGTCATCTTGTTCATAGGTCAGAGGTCAATCTTCTAGGACCATAATCACTCTCGAAGTAAAATCGTCAACAAATAACATATAACGGTCAAAACAAAGTCACATATGGGTAAATCCAGCTTTTTGACAATTCCTGCCGAGGCGTTGAATCCGTTGAATAGCCTTACTCTGCGACAAAACGCTGGTAACCAAGACAACGGCTTTCCAGCACAGGTAACTGAAACCCCGAGTCCAGTCAAAGCAACAAGAGCGTTTACAACACAATATCGATCCACGTGAAGGTATTGAAAACTGAAATCCGTTCATCGAGCTCGCGGTGTTCTGGCATCGGCGTGAAGCTTAAGTGTGTAGGTGCGATCATTATCGGTGGGGATCGATACCTTATATATATATATGGTATGGCTGAGAGGTATATATATATATACACTTACCTCATCATTCGTAATTATTGATTTTGTTAACTCTTTCATGAAGGTTGGCTTTGTTGTTGCATTTAACAAATGATGCGGTGAGGAAAAGAAGAAGATCGACGAAGAATATTTAATGTTTTTTCTGCAAATTTTGTTGTTGCAATTATCTTGTGCAACATATTTTTGTAAAGTTTTCAGAAATGGTGCGGTGACGGAAAGATGCAGATCGACGAAGAGTATAGTTAATGTTTTTTATCCAAACTTTGTTCTTGCAGTTATCTTGTGCAACATAATTCTAAAACGTTTTCAGAAATGATGCGAAAAGAAGAAGAAGAAGATCGACGAGGAATAGTTAATGTTTTTTCTGCAAACCTTAGTTGTTGCAATTATCTTGTGCAACATATTCATGTTTTCAGAAATGATGCGAAAAGAAGAAGTAGATGAAGATCAACGAAGAATATTTAATGTTTTTTTTCTCAAAACTTTGTGGTTTTGCATTAACTTGTGCAACATATACAAAAAAATCCACAAAAGAAAAAGTTAGTAAAGGTTAGACAGAAGATATGTTATTTGAAAATTATCATACAAACGAGAAAAATACGTAAATCGTAAAATTAAAAAGTTCACTAGATAAATTTATTGCTAAAGCGTTTCAAGGTTATTGTTTTTTCAATTTACTTCATGGAAGAAAAAAGAGAGGGGTTGGTTAGAAACTAGTAATAAATTATCCTAAGCTCACAACCGCGATTTTGTATATTTAAACTTTTTGGCTGAGATCCAATAATTATTTTCTTTCTGCCATACACTCTTATTTCAATAATCTTAAGCACAATAGTTTGAATAGACGTTTCCCTAATGTTATATCGTAATGAATGTATCAGGTTAATTTGTGAAATGTCAGTATGATTATCCTATTTTTAAATGTAAGGTAATTATTCATTATCTCTACGAGATGAAAACTAAAACAAAAGAGAATTGAATAACAAAGCGAACAACTTTTTAAGGTGAAATGTTCATAATACATATCGACAAAATTGTCTAATAGATGATAAATCGACAGAACGTTCTCGAAAAGGTGTTAATAAATTTAAAACACCTTATCTCACAGGAGAAAAAAACCCTTATAAGTTAGAAGAGCACAATTTGTGATGTATTCATTACGAAAACGGCATAGCTTGTAATCAATTCATCTATTTGAAACATGAATACATCCCAAATTGTGCTCTTCTAACTTTTAAGCCTTTCTTCTCTTGAAACCGTTAACGCTGTTTCAGCGAAATCTCAAAGTAAAGCAACGACAAGAACGAATGTTCTTGAATGACGACAATATCACATGATTTCTCGATGACTCTACTATAAAATGCCGAAATCGTGCATGAGAGATCTTTTAAATGCGAAGAACCTTGATAACGTCAAAGAAGAACAGTTTAATTCAAACTGATATTCAGAGTGTTCATGAGTTTTTCTTCGATGACGGACATTTGTAATTTAATTTACTTTTGATTCGAACCCTTTTGTAGCAAATAGAACAGAGATAGATATTGGATCAAGGCTGAATTAGAGTGATATTGATTTGATATAAAATTATATGTATATATTTAAATAATAAAACAAAATAATGAAATATTTTTATAACAGACTTACTTCGTTTGTGTAACGATGTAATAAAAACGTTAAAGGTCAGATAGTTGTCTTATGATGAAGGACTTGCTTTTATACATAAACGTTCGTCTTTCAGTTTTTGTTATTTATGTTCATTTCAGTTTCAGATACATTAATTGAGTGGTCGCCATTCAGCTTAACTTTAAAGCCCCTTTATCATACTTGCATGAGGTTCGTGATGAAATTTAGATATTGAGAAAAGAAATACATGCCTCGGTATAAAAATCTTTGTCAAAAGTTTGATTTCATATTTACATGTTTTAATCAACAATAAATACTTAATTCGACGTCAAAAGTACAGTACCCTCTGCAAAAGTGCCATACGTTTAACAAACCCGCTTTTGGAGACATCATCATTATGTTTTTCGGTTGTACAACGCCTCTCAGTTACCGTAATTGCGTCCGATGGGATCAACTTAGGTTGCAACTAAAGCCTGACTCGGAGAAAAAGAAAAAGAAATGTAGTTGTGCGCGACAAAAACGGCTTTCAAGCGTATATTTAGGAACCGGAAATTGTGAGATGGCCACACTTATTTCGCCTTCATATCGACATGCCTGGCTTACGTTTCGGCAAACTGTCTCCTAGCTAATGAATTTTGTTCCGATCTTCTCATGATTGGTCGCAAAGTTTTGCTAAAAATACCACGAATACGGTTAAAATACTTTTTGAAATATGGCAGTTTGATAATTAGGGGAGACCAGGGCAAAGCGCGCCGTCGGGGCAAAGTGACCAACCGTTATTTCTCCTTAACGATCGACAAATGGCATGGTTTGTCATTAGCAACGAATGAATGCAAACGTTAAGAAACGTTGTAATCCATGATGGCATCGACAGCGTGAGTTGGAGACTAACTATCGAACTAAGTCGAAAAAACGTCATTTTTCTTTAAGGAAAGACTATGTCCGAATTCCAATATTTCATGCAAACACAAAACGCAACATTACACTCTAGAGCACCTATTACACAAAAATATACCACCTATTCAATGAATAAGGAAATTTGTAATTCATTGCTTTAATTATTTTCTATGATGCACAAATCGAATGCTACCCTCAAAGGGGCAAAGTGAGCCGGAGGGGAGCGTTTTGTCCCGAGTGATCTAAAAAGTTTTTTATATCGTCAGCACATTATAATATCAGAGGTATCAATTAGTTTTGACAAGCAAATATCGTAAGATAGAATTGTATTTTCTTTCTATTATTTTCTTGTGTCTTTCAAAATTGATATTACAAATGAACTATAAAATTATATTATATGATTTTATTTCATTCAGAAACATATATATTTTCTTTGATTTTTTAACATTAGTTTGATTTTCAACATACATTTTGTTTTATCCCTAAACAATTAAGACGATAGGCCGTAAAGGCAAGGCCGACAGTGATAAGATGTTTTTAAAATGTTAAATTTGTCTGTCAAACCAATAAATTTCTTTATTTTTTTCATTTATTTCCTGGTTTCGGATTTAAAATGAGTTAAATTGTTAAGGCTACCATAGTTCTTAGTTTTTGGCTGAAAACTTAGTCCATGATATATAAAAACAGATTTTGTCCTTTTTGTGCATACAGAGGCTAGGTTTATATTATTTGTTAATTTTCATAAGGGTGCCTGTGATCTGCATGACACTTTTAAAAAACTGTTTTGTATGGTAATGGCTTATTATAGGTGTTTGACATACCACATGTGTGTGTATTTTCGCAGTGGGCACTATGCACCGCCTTTGTCAAAAAACATTTTCGTTAATATCTGTTTATGCAGGCATGATAGGGGCAAAAAGCATTTGCCATTAAATAGTGTATATGATGAGAATTAGAGACACGCTGCAAGTTGCATTCTAAACATGGTTATATGCCCAGAAAATACGCTTTAATAGGGGGCGCGCTTTGCCCTGGTCTCCCCTAGTCTTTGACCACGAGGAGCTCTGGATTTTACAAAACTTTTTGAAATATATAATTCTATAATCGTTATCAAAATATGAACATGAAACAGTATAAAATTTTAGTTAAAAAAGTAAACAAAGGTAACATTCAAAATTGTTTATATTTGGACAAAAAAAATGTACAATAGTACATTTTTTGGTACTATTTCAGGTCCCTCGCAGGATTCAAGCCTACACCCTCAGAATCAAGCAACATTACCAGCGCCGGTTACGTAAAATTCGCCTTGGTAAAAATCACATCCCACGCTTCTTGTGTTATAAGTTATATTTATGTGCGATCGTATACTAGTATATATCCAACATCGGAATATATTATTTCGAAGACGTCCTTTTTTTACACAACGAACTTACCTGCACTCCTTAACATCTTTGTCTCTGACGTTATCAAGGGATCTCAAATGCCAAATGTCGACTTTCAATATATACGAAAAGTATGGAATTAAGATCAATAGTATTTGAGAGTATCACGATTCCAAAATGGTTAAATATATGAGACATTTTACAAATTACGTTGATGGCACTGCAAAAAAACTACCAAAGTTTTAAATCAATAATTTCTTTACTGCAGGAGTCCGGAAAACAAGAACATATAACCTTTTCTTAATGTCCTACCTCATCTAGCAAAGGAATTCCAAAAGGATCACTTCTTGAGAAGCCATTCCAGTCTTTTTATTTAGATTCAATATAATATATATTTTTGAAATATCAACACACATATTTTTACAAATTTCGTCCACGACCGAAAAATTGATCTGATTAGAAAAGGTCTTCCCTATAGCTATATATGAATCGAGATCATCATTTTCACTCGCAAAGTATTGTGGTATTTTACCGTGCATGGATGTCCCTATAATTTACCTGTTAATATAAGTTTGTATTGTTTGCAATTACTTTCACTAAAGTTAGTTAAAGCTACATATTGTTTGATCACATCAACAGACGCTCAATCAATATATTCTTATATTTTATTGCTTGTAACTTTTTAAGGTTTTTCTTTAATTTTACCATTAAAATCTAAAAAATACCTGCTTTAGGAGGGTAACTTTACAGGCGTGTTTCATACACTTGCATATGGAGTCGAGGATACGATAAAAGTGGTGGCGGTAACAAAGATGAAATAGTAAGATTTGGACACCCATGCATTAACATACTGTAATTAACCCTAAAACAAGGTAAAACATCACCTATAAAAATCGAATAAGTGACCCGTTTTGGCAAAAATTTATAACACAGAAACATTAAAAAACATTCTTTATTGTTTAAATTTTTTTATTAAGCTTTGGTATAAATTCATCTTCCTACGCAAAACCTAAAACGCCATTTTCCAAACTGTCAGTTTTATGCCTTGCTGCATAACCTTGAGTTTTCTGTGCATGCTCTCTTGTCTGTAGGGGCACTATAACAGCACAGAAAAGTAAAGTCTCTGCAGCAAGGCATAAAATGACAGTTCGGAAACTGCCATTTTGGGCTCTGCGTGGGAAGATGGTATAAATTATTCATTTACAAGAGATTTCAGTGATAATTACTAAATATATCCTTTAAACCTGTTCTTTGTCAGATTAAATACAAACTCATGGTATTTGATTGCCTCCGATTTAATAACAGTATTCTTGGAAAAACCCCGAAATTATTCATATTGAGACATGCACAGAAACAGGTAGAGTTAAACCTGAAACACTCAAAGGTCAAACGTCTGTAACAACGGTTGTTTACAAGCCTTGTCAGGTGGACATCGCCAGGATCATATTCAGCTGAGATTAAAAATAAACGGAATTAATAAGCTTTTCCTCCTACGTATCCCCTTTGTCCTCTGCTGGTACCTAAATGAGACTGTTTTAATTTGAACGGTGTTTGGCAAGCACAATAGCAATGGAATCGGAGTCACATGAGTCCCCTCGATACAGACTCGCCGAGATCTGATCTGGTTCCTTGACAGTAGGGGGCGACCTAGCACAGTGGTTAGCGCGTGCAGATTAAGAGATACGGGGTTCGAATCCCATCATTTTCGCGGCAACTTTGTCTGCAGCAGAGAACTGTATTCACGCAGTAAGTTTTGGGTACAATGCGCAGTGCCATCCATGGTTCGCTAGTTCAAGCCTGTTCTCGTAGGTTTCACCGCAATGCATAACCACAATAGTTTTGCGGGCTGTCTCTCTGTAATGATACTAGTAGCTGTGATATAAGGGAAATACTCTTGAAAGCGACGTAAATCCATAAATCATATAGCCTCACCTGGCCTCATGGACTCTCATAGAACAAACAGTTGTTTACGAGGTTTCAGTTCAGTCCAACTTATTTGAGGTTCATTTTGCTTTATAAGGGTGTTAATATTAAGCCGAGACGTCACACTCCTGCAGTAAAGAAGTTGAAAATCCATAGAACTCTTCCACATACATTCTTCTATTTCAGCCAAATTGTTTCCGTGTAGCTCCAACACTACCCTGATACCTATCAAAGCAATAATCTCGTATGACTCGTCACATACATAATGTGTTACATGAAATGAAAGAATGATCAGAAATAAAATAGGGGTTGGTGACATTTCGCTTCAGTCTTCACGACCAACCACATTACAGGGGCTGAAAGCTGCTAGCAGTACGACTTGAAGCTTTAAGCTGGGCAGGTGATAAGTACACTTGAAGCTTTGCGAGAACAAATATATGTAAGTTGTAGTATGATGATGTTTAAAAGCTTTAACTTTGGTGACAGTTTATGTTTTTTAAATGCATGTAGATATAAAATAAAGTGTAAATGCTTTTGAATTAGAATACCCGTTTAAGCGGTATCAGCTGTAACTTGCACTCAGAAACGATGACCAAATGCACCATAATACTCCTGGTCCTTTTCATTAGAAAAATATGGATCTTGATAATTTGGGATTATGATAAAAAACATAAACTACTATGCAAAAGAAATGCCCGTTAAATAAGTACGAACATGTTATAATGGCCCATAAGAAGAAGAATTACTGCTTGTACTGATGCCAAATGATGCTTATACGTGATATTTATGAACTTTGGTTATTATGTCTGTAACATGTGAATTCTGACTAACTGAAAGGGGATAATTTTGTGTTTTTCCTTACGTTTGTTATTTTTTGGATTTACAACAATAGTCTTACGGTCAATTCAATTTATCGTGATTATCGTTGTTCGTGCCAGTCTTTTTAACTTAAACACGCAGTTTTGACCTTACGTTCTTGTGCACGGTAGTCAATATTTCTATATGGCGATTTGGTCCACAACCAGTACATCCTAAAGGCGCATCCCATATATTCAATACTCTAGACCAACATTTTATCTCTAATTCTTTACTACCTTATTGTTATTAATTCTAGCAACTTATTAATGCGTATAAAGGTTTCAATTCCCGTTAAACATGCGAATATAAGTCTTCATTGTTCTACCGGATCGGCACTTCTTAAAATTGCTATCCGATGACGTTTATTTAGAGCTGTGTTATAAAGAAACACTTTCTAATAATCTAGTTAAGATACACTTTCTAATAATCTAGTAAACTGAACATTAAAGAGACACAGAGTATGTTGATAGGATCACATATGTCAAATTTTGAAATCGATGTTATTACATCGGGAACCACTAACTGTTACTGAAAATAACAAGTTAAAGGTCAATCCGTACATTCGAGCGAAAATACGGCAATTCAAAGTTGGGATTTTGATCGAAAACCGAAAAATGTGACTCGAGTGGCGCGCGCAAATTCGCCAAACGTAATTTTGAAACCTTGTCATAAGCTGACAGGAAGATAGTTTCGATTCGATAGTGTTTATTAGGTATTGTAACTATTGGGTAGATTAATTGGATGCATGCTTTCGAAAATTAAACGTATTTGAGATGTTTTCTTGATATTTCCATAAAATCAAGCAATTTAGAGATATTATGCATAAATGGATATATTTGCAAGTCCAGTGATGAGATATGAATTTCAATCAGCATATTAGATATTTAGAAACGATGACCAAATGCACCATAATACTCCTGGTCCTTTTCATTAGAAAAATATGGATCTTGATAATTTGGGATTATGATAAAAAACATAAACTACTATGCAAAAGAAATGCCCGTTAAATAAGTACGAACATGTTATAATGGCCCATAAGAAGAAGAATTACTGCTTGTACTGATGCCAAATGATGCTTATACGTGATATTTATGAACTTTGGTTATTATGTCTGTAACATGTGAATTCTGACTAACTGAAAGGGGATAATTTTGTGTTTTTCCTTACGTTTGTTATTTTTTGGATTTACAACAATAGTCTTACGGTCAATTCAATTTATCGTGATTATCGTTGTTCGTGCCAGTCTTTTTAACTTAAACACGCAGTTTTGACCTTACGTTCTTGTGCACGGTAGTCAATATTTCTATATGGCGATTTGGTCCACAACCAGTACATCCTAAAGGCGCATCCCATATATTCAATACTCTAGACCAACATTTTATCTCTAATTCTTTACTACCTTATTGTTATTAATTCTAGCAACTTATTAATGCGTATAAAGGTTTCAATTCCCGTTAAACATGCGAATATAAGTCTTCATTGTTCTACCGGATCGGCACTTCTTAAAATTGCTATCCGATGACGTTTATTTAGAGCTGTGTTATAAAGAAACACTTTCTAATAATCTAGTTAAGATACACTTTCTAATAATCTAGTAAACTGTATAGGACAAAACACTACCTGGAAGTGTCTTGTTACCAAGAATGAAACGTTTGGCGCTTTCACGTGGCATCGGTTCAACCTGTTTCATCTAATCTTCATAAAATGAAACATGAAACATGAAACATGAAACATGAAACAACAAAACTCGATAGGCTATTTAACTAGTTTATGTTGACCTAGAATAATAATTATTTAGAAAACGTTTAGAATCTCTAGTGCATGCAGTTAATATCATATGTGTATCTTAATGGAGATGAGATGGATTTTGAAAAGAAATTAAGTGTGCATAAAGTTTTGTTAGAGGGGGGATTAACAGGTTCAAAATATGTTTTCAGAGACATTTTCCATAGACATATTTGCCATATGTGTAGACACTTAAAGGGGCAGTTGCACGTTTTAGGGGGAATATAAGGTGATGACAGGGAAATGAAAATTAATGGTTCCAATTGAAAGACAATGTTTTAAAACTAAATGGAGCAGTAACAATTCAAATATATAACGTAAAGTTTAGCCATGCGACTCCTTTTTCTTACACAAAATGAATTAAAGGTGTTCACAAAAAAATGGCCGCCAATAGATTGTATGTGAATCTTTATTCTTTGTCCACTGACTATGGATGATTGGCTTGTGTAATGAGGTTTTTGACGCTGTCACAATAATGCATTTAGCACTAACTTACAATTATCAGTGAAATTTTTAAAATATAAAATTATCAAAAAACGTGCTACTGCCCCTTTAAATGCCGCCTTTGTCCCCAGACATTAGTAGTAACAAGTAGTAACTATCTTTGACATTTATCATCGAAACATTTTCTTCAATGTGACATTTGAAATAATTGAACAAAAGTTTGTATATTTTGTTATTGTCAAAACTAATTAAATGATAACACATGAATATCAAATGCATGAAGGCATAATTTCATTTATGAAAACCTG
The DNA here is from genome assembly GCA_916613615.1 of Steromphala cineraria. Lineage (NCBI taxonomy): Eukaryota > Metazoa > Mollusca > Gastropoda > Trochida > Trochidae > Steromphala > Steromphala cineraria. The sequence continues at coordinate 15,266,068 of OU744730.1, forward strand.
AATACACAAACAAAATTAAATGTCGTAAAATAGTATAAATAATATAAGTTACAGTGTAAATAAATACATTTCTTATATAATTTTTTGTCAGTGTAACTTTTGTGCTTGATAACATGCGTGATGTAAATCATCAGTAACTTATGAAAAAATATAATTCATAAATCTATTCCACGTGAATGAAAACTGAGATAGAGACAGACAGTGACGTTGTTTACAGAAATAGTTAGCTAGAGGCGTGGGAGAAGGTTTACACAGCGGATTATTGTGATATGGAATACTATATCTTGTCAACATGTTTATGAGGGATTTACATCAGGATTAATATTCAACTTGTGGCACCCATTCAGTAGATGTGCGTAGTTTAAGAGAATCGCTGACAGTAACTGTTTTGAACATTAAAGAGACACAGAGTATGTTGATAGGATCACATATGTCAAATTTTGAAATCGATGTTATTACATCGGGAACCACTAACTGTTACTGAAAATAACAAGTTAAAGGTCAATCCGTACATTCGAGCGAAAATACGGCAATTCAAAGTTGGGATTTTGATCGAAAACCGAAAAATGTGACTCGAGTGGCGCGCGCAAATTCGCCAAACGTAATTTTGAAACCTTGTCATAAGCTGACAGGAAGATAGTTTCGATTCGATAGTGTTTATTAGGTATTGTAACTATTGGGTAGATTAATTGGATGCATGCTTTCGAAAATTAAACGTATTTGAGATGTTTTCTTGATATTTCCATAAAATCAAGCAATTTAGAGATATTATGCATAAATGGATATATTTGCAAGTCCAGTGATGAGATATGAATTTCAATCAGCATATTAGATATTTTGTAGCTTATCAAAACCAAATAAAATTTTAAGAAAGATACACTGTGTCACTTTAAATCTAATGCAATAAAACACTGGTACATCAATGCATGGGTTTAACAGTATGACAACAATATGTATGCAGTTTTGTCGAAAGTCGAAAGAAAGAAAATATTCTGTGATTGATGTAAAAAAAGAATCCTTGAAATTACATCAACTAAAATAGAAAAAATGCGATAAAGTGCACCGACATTTACAAGAAATATATCAATCAATCAATCATCAAACTTTGTTCACTCGAAAGAGCAAGTTAACAATACATAGATTAAACATATTATTCATGTGATTTATCTTATGCACTATTTCTTAACAGAGACTGTAGTATAGTAATGAATTTAGAGAAACATTTTAGTTCTTTAGTACATTTAGGTGTCATAATTTTACAAAGCGAATATACATTTGCATAATGATATGTTTTAGTTAAATTCACAATTCTATATGGGCGAAGAGTTTCACACCTGAAGAGATAGTGAAACTCATCTCCAATAAGATTTTGGTTACATAACTTGCCAAGACGTTCTTCCCTCGCAATACCCTGCCACCGGCCAGTCTCAATGGGTAAATTATGGTTTGAGGTGCGGAATCTAAGAATATGAATTGAAATTGAATTTTGAAGAAATAAATATGGTTAAAATTATATAGTTTTGTTAAAATGTTTGTACAAAACGCCTTTAGAACATTATTTTTACTGCATTCAATATTTCCTCTCCATTGTTGATAGAACTGATCGGAAAGAATTTGTCCTGCTCTGGAGACTAGCCAGGTTGTAGGATATAAAGCGAGGGGTTTACAAACACTTCACTTAATCCAATGTTGTTTAATACATTTTCAATACATTTTTGTTTAACCTTCATATGGCTGGCCTGAGCTACATGGCATCCTTGGGATGGAAACTTCTGTAAAGTTAGCTTGCTATAGGTGTTTGATATATCACATTTGTGTGTCTCATCACAAGGGATTTGCATAAAGCCAATGAGGCTAAGTGCACCGTCTTTGTAGATATATATTTTCCAAAATATATCCCTTTGCAGTTATGGGATGTTGAAAGCCTTTGTCATACGATAGTCTTTCTGGTAATAATTTAAAGATATACTGCAAGTTGCATTCTGAATAGGTAAATTTGCCCAGAAAACACACTTATATGTTAGGGGTATTATGTGAGCCCTGGTGTCCTATACATATCATCATAGTTGTCAAGGCATAAGCAACAAATCGTTGCCAGGTGATATTTCATGATTGTTGGCAGCATATATTTATTAGCCAATGAAATATCGTTATTCGAGAACTAAAGCAATAATTTCTATGAATTCTGATGACACGTTATTTACGACGCGGGTCCATGACCTGATTAGCTTCCATACGAACAACAATCGAATATAAGATATTGATTTTCAAAGCCATTCTCGATCTCAATGGGTTTACATTCGAAATTGCTTACGTGTGGGAGTTAAGAGAAATGTCAGACACGAAATCTTGTAAACAATGTGCTATATATACACCTTTATTATACTTCAGGAAAGTTTGGCTTCAACAAGAAAAGTGTTAACGGAAAAATAAACAAGACGATTCTTGACTTTTAAATCAACTCCTGTTCAAACACATGAAAATTGGAAATAAAAGTAATATATATTCACAGCTTCGGCGAAAGGTTGATTAAATTCAAAGTATATAGATGTGAAAATATCTGTAGTCAAATAAAATTGCGAGTGCTTGAATCCACTCTAACACTAAACATAAAACAATAATTTGGTACATAGATGTCCTCTCAGTACTTATCTACAAGAATACGCCTTGACTGATTTGAATCATATTGATACTGATATTCAATACATCAAGCATTTAGTAATGGAAATATGAAGAGCTACAGTACCTTCCCCGCAGGTATTTTCTCTTTCACGAATGAAATGTCACAACGTATGTATACACCTGGAAATGTGAAAATTACGAATCATTATATGAGTGTATCACTCTCTAGATGTAAAATATTTGACGAATAATATCTCCAAAGAAAAATCATTCATGTTTTTATCTTATTATTCATTTTTATTATTTTTTTACTTTTCAAAATCTAATTTACATTTTACGAAATTACTACTGAAATTGTAATGTTACCGAATGTTTATCATAAATGTTTTAGACCGTGCCGAAACTATGTAATACTCTTACAAATATATAAAACAATATTTATGTTACCAAATCATCAAACAATCCTTTATCTTGCAAAAAGAAACAGTCACTGTTTGTCAAACAGATATCCCTAATATTTTCAACACTCATGATCATTGTCAATAACTGACAACAAGGCTATGTTCATACGATTTTGGAAAGACTGTTGGTGTTCAGTTCAATGATTAAAAACTTCACTATTTTTCCATGGGTCATTAAAGTTAGCTCAAACCGCTGCTCTCAAGCGATTGTAACTCTTAAAATGTTCAGATAAAATCATTTTACCCTTTCTTAAAAAGTGTTTTAGAAGATGAATTATATTTCATGATTAATGTCCATTGTATGACATAAACATTAAATATATAGAACTCTAATTTCTCAAATTCAAAATGTAAATGTAACACGTCTATATTTGTATGCATACTATCTCAAAGAAGCTCTTATGTAACGTTATTCATAACTTTAATCGTTTACATGTATTCAAATTTCATTAAGCTATTTACCGGTAATGTTATCATTTTTCTTTCTCTCATAGACCGTTTTCGTTTTCTGAATATTCCTTTGTGTACCTAAACTCACTACTGCCACTTTAAAGACAATAAAGTTCACTTAAAAATAATCATTTGAGTTGAGGATGTATTGTTACAATGCCCTGCATACAGATTAATTCAAAAACTGTAATCCTTTGAAGCAACTAGGTCTACAAGACCACATACATATCATATTAACTTTGCAATATGAGCACCTTCATGCCTTTAAAGTTCACAGCGATTGCACAATTATGTTTACGCTAAGTGTTCAGTTCTTAGGAAACATGGCATGTGATAATATGATATACTGTTCAGTTGGCAAAATTGCACAATGTATGGTACCTCAGAAAAGAAATAAAGTGATAAAAAAAAATCGCACGAGTAAAAGAGGGGCTCCCTAAGCTGTTGGAGTCTTATATTAAACCTTATCACAGTGGTCTTCTCATCTAGATTTACTCAATGTTGCTGTAAAATACAAATAAAAGTTTAGGTACAAAAAGTTAAATGAAAGTGTAAAGTCTCGCTCGCGAAATGAAAAAAAAACCCAGACATTTTAAGTTATTGAACACTCTTCTTCATTCAAAATCAAATAATAAGAAATGAATTTTGACATGTTTGGAGTTATGTTGAATATCTAATAGAGGGTCGCGTCAGTACACGTATCGAATTGACCAATCAGAACTCAGCTTACCAAGACACAATAGTCTGCCTTCGCACGTATAACGTTGGAGGGTCATAAGTCACAGAAAGGTCGGCTCACGCGGCCCTCTACTAGACCTTTCTAGACTCAGTATATGAGTGAAACGGAAAATATTGAGGCTAGGTTTACTTAGACTGATACAACAATGAAAATAATGTCAATGAATATATGGTTACTGAACGTTGTAAATGATACCAAATTAAAAAGATTTGGTACCGTGATATGTGGTCCTTATTTGGTCATGTCTTATCGGTGATAGACTGTTTTAAATTTGTCCTCGATCTGAAAACTGAAAACAAAATCGACAGAAGAGCGAAATCTTTTCTAGTATTAAAAAGCTAAAACTTGTTTTCATTACAGTGTTTAATTTTAAATTCATATACAATGCAATGAAATCACGTTTAAAGTTCAAAGTGAGCATTTATTTGTTGCTATATCAATTTAGTTAAAACTAGCTGTAACGTTTACGTCTCATAAGTCCTACGTATGAGACGTAAACATTACAGCTAGTTTTAACTAGATTGTTATACTGGAGCGCAGTTGTTAGCATACTGGCCTCCCACAACAGAGGCCTGGGTTCGAATCCCGGTGGAGACACCAACAATTTCTTACTGGCTCTCAACCTGTGTTGTGTCCCCGGGCCAGTCACTTCATCCACATTGCACTCAGTCAATCCAGCTGTTTAAAAGGGTACATGAAAACGGGGTGTATTGACCTACATGATCACTAGAGCTTAGTAGCAGATGTGAAAGTACACTCCTTCATGGTAATGATGTAAGAAGCGCCTGGAGCAAGTCTTGTGACGTGTAAAACGTTATTTAAAGGGGCAGTAGCACGTTTGGGAATGTAACTTGATGTCAGCAAAATGAAAATAAATGGTTCCATTTTAAAGACAAAGTATATATAAATGAAGTAATAATAAATCAAATATACAATGTAAAGGTCAAACATGCGATTCCATTTTCTTACATTTTCTGAATTTAAGGTGTTCACACAAAAATAGCCGCCAATGGACTTATTACCAAGTCTTTATTATTTGTTTTCTGACTATAGATGATTGTGCAATGAAACTTTTGACACTATCTAAATAATACATTTAGAATTAACATACAATAATCAGTGAAAAATTGAAAACATTAAATTTTCAAAACACCTGCTACTGCCCCTTTAAAGGGGCAGTAGCACGTTTTTTGATAATTTTACATTTTAAATATTTCACTTATAATTGTAAGTAAATGCTAAATGTATCATATTGACAGTGTCAACAATCTCATTACACAAGCCAATCACCCATAGTCAGAGGACAAAGTATGAGGCTTCACATAAAATCCATTGGCGGCCATTTTTTTGTGAACACCTTTAATTCATTTTTGTAAGAAAAATGAATCTCATGGCTGAACTTTACGTTATATATTTGAATTATTACTGCTTCATTTAGTTTGAATACATTGTCTTTCAATTGGAACTATTTATTTTCATATTCCTGACATCACCTTATATTCCCCCTAAAAACGTGCTACTGCCCCTTTAATTATAAGTACTCTGATTATCATACTTATTATTAGAGTAACTGCATAGTCTAATAAAATCGCTGGTAAACATTTAATTTACGAAAAAAAAAACCAGAAAGTAATGTAACATTTGATAAAATGTTATGTAAGACGCTGTTTTCTTCTATTTTCAATAACAATATTTACATTATAAAAAAGCCTTTTTGAATTGCTAGAATACAATGTGGTTGTTGTCTATTATTAAAATAAAAGAGTCTGAATAAAACGCTAAAAACAGCGATCGCTGTTTTGAAGCGGGAATAAAATATCACATTCGGCTAGCTTGGCTCTATTGCATTGTGGGATGTGCGAGACATCGCTACAGACGTCAACGCCAACTACTTTTAGTTGGTTGAATTTCGACTGGCGGAAATCAGGAAAGAATGTATCCAAGTATAAGTAACAAAAATGTGGAATTTAACTGTTTTCAAAGCGCTGTGTCACATTTTATTTAGAAACATATATATATAAGTAAAATCAATTGTCTTTAGAGAGTAGAACATCTCATTACTCCGATAATCCGTATAATGAAATATAAGTGTGAACACATTTAATTCATTTTTGTTAGTGAAAATGATTCGCGTAGTTTTATTCATTAAAATGTTTGGACATTTGTTTAGTGCGTTTGTATTTCTTTGCTTAGCCACTTCATTTTTCTAAGCAGTGCATTTTAGGTTCAAGAATTAAATAAAATCAATAAATGGTTTATTGGACGATAAAGATCATCTTTTGTCCTTCAAGATTGTGAACAATAGCATCACTAAAAATATGGTCGGTTCCAATATAAAATTATTAAACTGTTCCAGTTTTGTTTTACATTGTCATATGATAAATCGATTTTCAGTAAACCAGAGCACAGTGAGAAGTCACGATAAGTCAATTACTCTCCAAGCAACACATAATCAGATAAGTGATTAAATAAGAAAAAATGCCATTAAGTTGAAAATATTGAAAAATGTATGAGTAATTGCCGCAAAAGACTTTTGTATTGGTAATGCCTTCGTGTTCCGTAAAAGTAGGTTACTGTATGGAATGTAAAAGCGAGATTTCCAAAATTACCCTGTAAACGTCATCAAACAAGGAATATTGGAACACGAGACTTGATTTTAGTCTTAAATTTCTGGTTTTAGTTCTTGGGCGAAGTCGGGACAAAATTGGACCTTAATGAATATTCGCATTTATATTTCGTCTGATAATTATGTGAAACTTTGTTTATACTTTACCAAAATATTTACGAATGTATTTTTTAAATACTTTAATCACATCTTGAAGGAAACATTATTAAGTCCAAATTGCCCTCCGGCTTTTAGATCGACAATTTCGGCAGTATCCGTATGAGAGGACGGTTGATTTCGCGACATTTTGCTCGTTTCGTTGCTACAATCAAAAAGCTGAAAAAAGTGCTTAAACCTCCAAAAAAAAATTTCAAGTGCAAAAAATGAAAAATACCAACCCAAAAACTTAACAGTTTTACCGTCATTTAAAACTCCTTATACGGTAAGAATTTTGCCCCATTTTGAGTGGGTGTTCAAAATTAAGGAAAAGTTTTATGTTTCCCTTTATTTCAATCCGTTTACGTTAATTACGAGCGATATCTACATTTATGTCTGTGAAACCCCAACTCAAGTATGGCTGAGCTGCCTCTGTGGGGAGAGATGGGTGAAACCCGTGAAGCGCGTTTAATCACCGCTCTACACAATAAAACCCCTGGGAATTTTCATTGGGCCTGTCACCTCTTTTCTGGACACAAATTGTGGCATTGTAACCAGTTTTTACTGTAATTGTGTGATGTTGATATCAACGAAATATTATGAGCTCGAGTGCCTGATGATATCGTGGAGAGATTCTAGCTAAAGATTGAATGATATGAATAGCCAAATTAAAGGATTTGATAACTAAAACTCATTTATGCATAAAACGTTTACCGTCAACATATTTCCTCTCAAGTTGTTTTTAAACCCCATATTTCAAACATGTGATCTGTTACCCGCAACCCTTTTGTAAAATTTCAACTAATATAAAAAACAATGACCCTTATCAAATATCTTTTTGGAAAACAATATGTAGAATTTATCATTTAAAAAATATATTCTTACGAAGATGTTGAATTCAGTAATGTAGGATATAAATTAGATATAATTTCTTAATAATGATAAAACTGAAAAGAAAAATACCAAGGACATCATTTCCTGTTCTTTATGTACAGTAGATGTGATACAAAAATATTTATGAATTATTCCTCAAAATCCCTTTATAATGTGTACATTTATATGTGAAACAATCAATTGTGCCAGTCTGTCATCTAACGAGGTAAATATTAAAGTTTTTAAAAATTTCAGTTTGTTTCGGATTTGTGTGAAAAACATTTCTGATTAAGCATTTTATAGATACATGTTTGGTGAAATATTATAAGATGAATATGCTACTATAAACTATATTCATAATTGTGCATCCGATATCAGCTGCTAAATGCAAATGGTGAAATTTTCCGTTACACGGTTCCGATTAAACTGCCGGATTTTGCATTTGGTGAAAGTCATTTTTCTTATAAATCATCAAAATATATACCAAATGAAAGTCTTTAAATTAATTTCTGCTAATATTTTATCATTAATAGCCTTTGTCAAGTATGTACTGATCAATCGATACCTGTGTACGTAGTTACAAATTAGCCAGTCACTCTAGTTTTCAACTGGTCAACAGTTGTCGTTTAAAAGGAGTAGCACGTTTTTAGGGGGAATATAAGTTGATGTCAGGAAAATGAAAATAAATGGTTCCAATAGAAAGACAATGTATTTAAACTAAATGAAGCAGTGATAATTCAAATATATAACGTAAAGTTTAGCCATGGGATTCCTTTTTCTTACAAAAATGAATTAAAGGTGTTCACACAAAAATGGCTGCCAATGGATTTATTGTGAATCCTTATAATTTGTTCTCGGACTATGGATGATTGGTTTGTGTAATGAGATTTTTCGACACTATCAAAGTAATACACTTAGCATTAATTTACAATTATCAGTAAAAAGTTGGAAATAAAAAAAATTCAAAAAACGTGCTACTGCCCCTTTAAAGACAAGATAGGTGGAATAAGAAATTGTCTTGGGACAATGAGCAGTCAAACTAGTTCTGCCACGGATGAAAGCGAGTTCACCGGCACTGTGCTCAACAGCTTCGGACTTGTCTCTATTGAACTTATGCAAAATATCATGAAGAATGCTCCATCCAAATCTTCACCACTGGATCCAATTCCTACCTGGCTATTCAAGTCTGTGCTACAGCATCTGGCCCCTGCTGTATGGGACATTGTTAACTCATCATTGTCTTCCGGTACAGTTCCCTGCCTCTTCAAACATGCAGTAGTTACACCAGTTCTAAAAAAACCTGGGCTTGATAAAAACAATTTGAAAAACTATCGTCCAATTTCTAACCTTTCGTTTGTGTCAAAATGCCTAGAGAAGGTAGTTGCTGTCAAATTAAGGTCACACATGGAGAATAATAACCTTGCAGAACCTTTCCAATCAGCCTACAAGACGTCTCACAGTACGGAGACTGCTCTGGTCAAAATAAACAATGACATCTTGGTCAATATGGGGCGGAAGAAGGTGACAGCACTTGTTCTTCTAGATCTCTCAAGTGCGTTTGACACGATTGATCATTCCAAGCTTCTACATAGACTCGAGCATCGCATTGGAATCACAGGAACAGCACTTGATTGGATCTCCTCATATTTGTGTGGACGCACACAATCTGTCAAGATTGGAGATATACAATCATCCAAGTTGCCCCTCTCGTATGGTGTTCCTCAGGGATCAGTCCTTGGCCCACTCTTATTCACAGTCTACATTCTCCCAATTAGTGACATAATCAGGAAACATTTCATCGGGTTTCACATATACGCGGATGATACGCAACTCTACATTGCACTTGATTCTGATGATTTGGAAGCAGCAATCAACAAACTTGAGTTGTGCATTCAAGAGATGAAATCATGGATGGTCTCCAACTACTTGATGCTAAATGCCGAGAAGACAGAGTTTCTGCTAATAGGCTCTAAACATAATCTGATGAATATAAAGAACAAATCACCATCCCTTCACATTGGCACCACAAGCGTCAAGCCGTCAGAGAATGCCAGGAACCTTGGCGTCATCTTTGATTCTCACATGTCAATGGATTCCCACATTACTGCCGTCAGTAGAGCATGCTATTTTAACATTCATAATATCAGCAAAGTCCGCCACTACCTAGATAATGACACCTGTAAACTTTTAATGCACTGCCTTGTGACCTCCAGACTCGACTACTGCAACTCCTTATATGTGAACCTCCCTTCTAAATCCCTCCAAAAACTACAGAGAATCCAAAACGCTGCTGCCAGATGTATCACTCACACTCCACGATTTCACCATATCACCCCAATACTGCATTCTCTACACTGGCTACCAATATCGGCCCGAATTGTCTTCAAAATTCTTGTCTTGTGTCATAACTGCCTCTACAACACTAACTCTCCAGAGTACCTCAAGCAGCTCGTCCCTCTGTATGTACCCATGCGAAGTCTCCGATCCTCCTCTGACACTCTCCTCCCAACACTCAGATCTCCCAACCAACTCACCGATCGAGCTTTCTCCTTCGCCAGTCCTAAGCTGTGTAATTCTCTCCCAAAAGACCTCAGAAGCATCCCAGCCATTGAAACTTTTAAAAGTGTTCTTAAAACTCACCTGTTCAGTGCTACATAATTATTACACTCTCACTGTGAACTTTTACTCTCCTTCATCTTGTCATAGCGCCACTGAGCATCTTAATGGTGGATATTAGGCGCTCTATAAATGAATTATTATTATTAAAGACTGAATAAAGCAACACACATTACCGTTTATATTTTAATAACTTTATATCATGATTGAGATGGGAGATATATCTATACTTAGGTGGGATTTCAGCCGATCTTCCACTACACATATACACAAGTCCAAAGAACATGCATCTCAGTTTGGTACAATTTATTCCAGTACGAGTCCCTATCCCCTAACCTTAATCTTCTATCTGTGTTTAGGGATAAATATTTACCAAGCTTGCCTTCTTAACGGCTTTTCTTGTTTGTTTAAACTGCTGCTGCTGCTGATGATGATGATGATGTCGTCGATTGTGGTGATGATGATGATGATTGCGGTGATTGTGATGATATTGGTGGTGGTGGTGGTGGTGGATGATGATGATGGTCATGATGGTGATGATGATGATGATGGTGATGATGATGATGATGATGATGATGATGATAATGATGATGAAAGTAAAAAAGTATTTGAAGAAAGTGGCAAAATTGACACAATTTCAAATGTCGTTACTAGATCACGATTTCCCAATTAGAAGAATCACATTTGTGAAATATTGATTTATCATTCATTATTTTCCTATTCAGGTTGCTAATTCTATCTGATCCAGACACAGTTTATCATTTATGGCTTTGAGGCCTAATAAAGAACCCATTTCTGGGCCTATAAGATACATCATGTCTATTTAACGTATTCAGAAACGAGATTATATTTAATCTCACAACACATATATCACAATAAGAGGGTTTTGACCCTATCAGCGAGCTTTGCAAAAAAATCACGATACAGTGACGTGCGTTTTTTTCAACATTACCATATTTCCAGAAGTTCACTGGAATTAGGCTCATATGAAGAATACTTACGATGCCTTGACCTATATTAATTTATTATAAAGGATATTAAATGAGATGACTTTGGAACCAACTTCCTCACGCCATCAAGATGTCTTCAACATTGACTGTTTTTAAAACGAAACTGAAAATTTATCTCATTTCAAACTGTTATTCATAGACATTATTTCACTATATTTCCCTGCAGAATTTAACAACTGACTTTATATGCTGCAAATATTCACATTTTTATCATTCATGCTCTTTCTCATACTTTCAAATTCATTCATATGATATCAATAATTACCTTTCATTCTCATATACTATGCGCTTTGAGCATGCACCTTGTGTATGGATATATCGCTATACAAATATTCATTACGCATATATTATTATTAATAAAAATGACCACCCACGATAACCCTTGGCTCAACGTTCCGATGATTTACACTAAATCACCCCTGGGTTCTTTAAACATGAAAACCTGTATTGAGTTACCTGCCCTAGTACAGATTTTCCCGATAAAAAGTCCCAGGGTTGATATATTGTAAAGCACAGGAACAGTCAGCCCTAGTTACTGACGACTGAGGGAAGATTTATAGGAACTGTAGCACGTTTTAGCGGGCATACAAGTGATGCAAGGAAAATGAAAGAGAATGGTTCCAATTGAAAGACAGTGTATCAACCCTAATGAAGCAGACATATAATGCTAAGTTAAGCCATGTGATTCTTTTCTTACACAAAATGAATTCACGGTGTTCACATAAAAATGGCCGCAAATGGACTTTTTGTGAGTCTCTATAATTTTTCTCCGACTATGGATGATCGGTTTGTGTAATGATATTTTGACACTATCAAAATAATAAATTTAGCATTGACGTACAATTATCAGTGAAAATAATAGAAAGAACATATTCACACAAACAACTTCCCCTTTAACTAAAGCTATCTATTGCAAGATCATTTCCATCCACATATTTTGATAGTACACTGAGGTACAAAAGAAACTTAAAACCCTCGTTGGTTTTATCATTCGTATGGTCAGATACAAACATACAATATTTTAACGCCGTACTAAAAAACTGACAAGTACAAGATATTTATCATCAGACAATAAAAACTGCTAAATATTTTCTCCAGACCTTGTAAAAAAACAAAACTTTTAATAGATATAAGATATAAGATATAAGACATATCATTCATTAAAATCAACGAATGAGTTCAATTATTCACATCTTTACAACATTTTGAACATCGTTTTGAACATGAAGCTCTTGGTAATTGTGGATCGGACTGTAAAGGTCAAACATAAGGATGAGCTATTTCAAGATATTACCTACGTCCTCAAGCACATTTCCAGTCATGCTTCAGGCGATGTTGACATTACAATAGAACGGAAGAGAAACATGACGGCGTATACTCCTCTTAAAGGGCCAGAAGCACGTTTTTAGGGGGAAAATAAGGTGATGTCAGGAAACTGAAAATTAAGGGTTTCAATGGAAGACAATGTATTACAACTGAATGTAGCAGTAATAATTCAAATATATAACGTATAGCTTAGCCTTGCGATATTTATTTTTCTTACACAAACTGAATTAAAGGTGTTCACACAAAATGGCCGCCAATAGATTTTAAGTGAATCTTCATACTTTGTCCTCTGAATATGGATGATTGGCTTGTGTAATGAGATTTTCGACACTGTCAAAATAATACATTTAGTATTAACTTACAATTATAAGTGAAATATTTGAAATATAAAATTATCGAAAAACGTGCTACTGCCCCTTTAACACTTCCTCTGCTAAAGGCAGCAAGTGGAGTCACATTGACTTTGACAAATTGACACGTCATTGATTTCACATGACAATGAAGCAAAATTAAAGGTTTTGTTGTAAAATTGTTGTGTTTGAAAAAACGGATTTTAATATAGTTTTTGGTATATAAGTATTGGTTGGTGAAAACTAACATTTGAAAATATCGGCCGTTGTGGATAATGTAAAATGATGTTAATGCTGCGAAAAGGATGGTCAGAGGTTGAAAGTATATGATAGGTTCTATAGCTTGTATCATTGTACAGTTGGATTAACGCTTCTGTACTATATGGTTTTAAAGGGACAGTAGCACGTTTTTAGGTGATGTCAGGAAAATGAAAATAAATGGTTTTAATTGAAAGACATTTTATTTAAAATGATACATTTAACATTAATGTACAATTATCAGTGAAAAATCAAAAACATTTAAAAAAACGTGCTACTGCTCCTTTAAGACATTTATGCTGTCATAATTTAATCTTTCATTTATTTGCAGTTTTGGCGTTTAAGTCAGCTAATCAATGACGTATCATTATATATTGCACTTTAAATCCCATTATCCCCCATCCTCGGTAAACAAGGCCGATTCTACACTATGTTACCCCTTCGACTTTTCATCAGGAAAATATGTACTGAAATTAACCGCCCTTGATCAAGACTTACAGCCAATACATTTGAGATCTTTTATGATGATGAGTCCCGGGACTACTATATTGTATTGCAGAACATCGAACATAAAGTCGTTGGCGAGCGAATATATGATTATGCAACAAAAAAAATGAAATAAAAAACTTTGGAAATAGATTTAGCTTAAACAAAAAAACGATTTCAACAGCATGTTCCACCATTTGTAACCAATCAATCAAATAATTAGTTCACAAATATGACTGATGTTTTTTTAGAAGAGCAAGTACACCTTATTACACCTATATGATGTTAAGAACATCTAACTTTTAAAGTCTATTGATGTAAATATCATTTTGAAAAGTTCCCTATAACCTTGGTCAATGATATGACTCAAATGACACTTTAAGTATATACCTTGTTAATATCTAACATGCACATTTGATTTAAATGTCACTTAGCGATATCGGATTCGACTAAATGTCTATTTAGTCTGCGAAGCCTGCTATGATCTTAGGATATTATAAATGATACTCGACTAATGCAAACGCCTTGCATGTCGTATTACCATCTTTGTATAATTAGACGGACTCAGTGCCACAGGGTAAAATGCCCCGATGCACTGGAGAGAGCACGTAGCCGCTTCCAGTGTTCTCTCAAGTATATACATGTATGTCTTGATTTGTATATATGCTTTGTACGTGGGTCTAAGACCTTGAACTGAAGTATAGAACTAAAATAACCGCTTTTAGGTTAAAAACGAAGTCTAAGGAAAACAAAAATGATTGTTGACAAGACAATGTTTTTACATCAAAACTGTTTAAAGGAAGGTACCATGATCGGTTACATATGAGAAAACATATTTCCCTGTCCCAAGTGATTAAAAGGTGTTCACATAAAAATGGCCGCCAACAGTTTTGGCTTGACAATGTATTCTGGTTTGAATCCCTAAGGAGATGATTTGAAAATCACTTCTGTTACAACAATATATCACTGCTAATTATAACATCAAGAATATTAGATATATAGAGCACAGTGGTTTAGTGGCTACATGCTGGCCTCTCACGCCAATGACCCGGGTTCGAATTCCGGTGGAGACATACTGTGTTGTGTCCCTGGACAAGGCACTTCATCTTCATATCACTCAGTTCACCCAGCTGTTAAAGTTTGTACTTATAACAGGTTCAACGGACCGAGCTGGTCGCGATTAGCTCTTGGTGAATGCTTTTGAAGTACAAATCAGGAAAATGATGTAGGTAGTGCTTTGAGCAAGTACTTCTTAGATATAGCGCCATATATATGTCCCCATTATAATCATTATAACGCTCAGGGATAAGTTTACACTATCAGCAACCACATCTCAGTGATTCATGTGGGCAGAGCGATCTGTCTCTGCCTCCCTCCGCGAGGCGTGTAGCTATTCACGGACATCCATCTATGTCAAGGACTGCACGTGGGGAGGATCACAGCTACTCCTACTGCAAGAGCTTATCGTCTTCCTAATGAGGGAACCCAGAGGGATGATTCACGATCCGGCTCGACACTTGACTATCTGGTACCAGAGGAGGACACCGTAATGGATGGAATATAACCCGAGCAGCGCTTAACATTAACTCTCTCAGATCGGAAGGATCCCTTGAGATGTTGTTGCTGTACGACATTTGATTTTAAATCTGTTTGCCATTTAACTTGAAAATGTTTTACAGGAAATTTTACTATACTCACGGGCAAAAGAAACGGTGCTTTGTTTCTCAAGAAAGATAACTTAATTCACGAATGAGATATACGATAGGCCTATAAAAAGTAATCGTTTTCAGTTTCAAACACACACTTCAACCATTGTCCGTTTAGGTGGGCATGAGAGAAAATGATAATTTTTTCCCAAAGTCTATACAACTATTGAAATGTGAACTTTTAAAATTAACTCGTTCTTGTTGGTGTAGGCCCATGGGGTATCGGAGTATCTTTTGTGGAAATAATGATTGTTTTACATCTATTATCATATATGTAAGTGAGGGTAGCATTTTAGTTGATTTAGATAAAACAATTTGACAAAGAATAGAATGCGTCGCTGCGTCCTCTTGGCAGACAAACAGTGTAAAGATGTCTAAGGGCCTATGGTATCCTATCCTTCAGGCCATACCGTGGAACTGTCCCAGCCTTCAGGCCATACCGTGGAACTGTCCCAGCCTTCAGGCCATACCGTGGAACTGTCCGAGCCTTCAGGCCATACCGTGGAACTGTCCGAGCCTTCAGGCCATACCGTGGAACTGTCCCAGCCTTCAGGCCATACCGTGGAACTGTCCGAGCCGTCAGGCCATACCGTGGAACTGTCCCAGCCTTCAGGCCATACCGTGGAACTGTCCCAGCCTTCAGGCCATACCGTGGAACTGTCCCAGCCTTCAGGCCATACCGTGGAACTGTCCGAGCCTTCAGGCCATACCGTGGAACTGTCCGAGCCTTCAGGCCATACCGTGGAACTGTCCCAGCCTTCAGGCCATACCGTGGAACTGTCCCAGCCTTCAGGCCATACCGTGGAACTGTCCCAGCCTTCAGGCCATACCGTGGAACTGTCCCAGCCTTCAGGCCATACCGTGGAACTGTCCCAGCCTTCAGGCCATACCGTGGAACTGTCCCAGCCTTCAGGCCATACCGTGGAACTGTTTCGAGGCCGTGTCACCCAAGGATCAGACTGGTCACGTGGGCACGACGTTTCCGACGCTGGCAGGTAAAGACGTTTGGGGTGATGTTTTGACAATGTCGATGCGTCGTCGTGCCCAGGTATACACTGACGCGGCTGAGTGACGCCCATTGAGAACAAATTCGTTATTGATTCTAGCTGGAGGAAGCACCATAATGCTGTGTGAAAAATGATATGTTGTTACTATGCAATTTATGAAATTACTAAAGTTTGAATAAACTTGATTTTATTTGCGTAAAATAAACAGTTCGTTTTAATTCAGTGTTATTTTAAGACGTTGTCATTTTTTTGACAGAAGTGAAGTATACGAGAGTAGATTTAAGAGGATGGGGATGGTCAGGTAGACCCATAGCATATCATCCTGCTGCATCATCGTTCTTTTCTCCACAGAGCTCACACTTATATAAAATATATATCTTCCAAGGCTGATATTACTGTCTATGAAACTCACCAATGAAATTACTGCAATTACGTCACTTCTCGTATAGAGGATTCAAGGACATTATATAATGTGCTCTAAGATGTTAGAATAACTACGGTGGCCCATAGGGGACATACATGTTTTACGACAGTTTCTTGATTTTGTACGATAGTTTCTTGGTTTTCTTTCAATCAAACTCGAAACAAATCCAGTGAAAACATAAAATACCTGAAATGAAACACGAAAAACCCAAAATGAAACACGATAAACTCAAGTGCAACCACAAAAGATTGTTAGAATAACAACGTTTTATTGATGTACAAAGTGCTTGCAGTTGAAGTCATTTAATCACACACCAAGGAAGAGGTTTAATGCTCGATAGATATCAGGGTATACGACAGGAGCTGATGAAGAAGGGTGGAGGTGGCCATATGGACTCGATTTTTCTAAATGTGTATTTTTATTTCCCATCTGATGTTTAACATTCCACGTCTGCATGTTTATGGTAAAGTTTAAGTATCGATCATTCTTAACAAGTTGGAGTAAATTGTTAAATTAGGACCTAAATGAATAAAAATGTGGCTGTTTGTTATGCATAAAGGTACTATATCTATATGCCTCACAATGTCTACATAATAATTTTAAATAAACCCAAAATTGGGTTTCTTTCCCGTTCTACTCGAATTGTTGATATTTCACTTCACTGGTAAACAAATGACATTAAATGGGTTCTTATGTTTACCCTAAAACCAAAAATAATGTTGTGGACTCTATTGTCTCTTCAAATTTCAATTTGAATTCAGGTATAGTGTCTGTTGTGTGAATGTATCTGTGTTCTTAAGTACAACCAATTTGCATCTTAATATATCTAAATGTCAACAAACCGAAATCTGACACGCACGTTTTGTAAGGCCACGTTGTTTCTAAATGTCTTCAGACACACACTGTACAAGCAAGGACGTTTATAAGTTCTAATTACGTCTTTCGTACAAGCCATTCTGCCATTCATTATAAAACAAACATTTCATTGAAACCAAAATTATTTCCTATCAACCTGCTAAGTAGCGCACGCGGAACGCGGCACGGGAACCAGTTTGTTTTTAATATGATTATTTTAATGTTTATTCATAAATGTAGACCTGTTATCTAATAAAGTTGAAGGATAATGACATCCAAACACATTATGACCATAGTTTCGATTTCAAACGCCAAATTTGAAATGTTTTCATTTTTGTTATATAACATTGATATCTCATATGTATCTGGTGCCGTATAATTAATCAAGTATCTTTGTGTAATGTATTTGCTTCAGATAAAGACTCTTTTTCTAATACATGTACATGTATCAAGTATGCATGTAACAAATGCAACAAGATACTTTCGCTGTTTTTGGCTGAAATTGTGCCCGAATTGCACTAAATATACTGAGTTGACATACTCAAAACTAGATTAATGAAAAAAGATAACTTTTTATGAGTATATTATATAAAGGTAATAACACGACCTTCCCATACCAATGAAATATCGTCTATTTAACAGGGAAAGAGATGTTATCTTTATTTGGACCAGTCTGATTAAAATCGGCCGTGTTCGAGGGGGAAATATGTATCAGAACTTTCCACTGTGAATGAGAGGAAAGCCCGGATGGGTGTGGTTAGAACCCAAATAGATATAATATTTTACACAGTCGATTTTTAACAGACTGTATTTGGCTTATCTTAAAATAACTTATTTTCAACTTACTGTGCAACCAGACACAATTTTTGTATTTCACAGGAATTCCATTTTGAAATAACATACCCATTATTGCATTTGTTGCATATTTATTTAAGATGTGTAAATTCAATTTCATCATATCATATATGCTTTGGAGTGAGTAAATGTTTTAAAGTAAGTGAACTACTAGATTGTGTTGAAAACATGTACACTTTATAAAAAATGACGGATTGTAAAACTATTTTAACTTTTATCCTTAAATATAGGGCAAGACAATTTATCTACATTGCACACAGTTCACCCAGCTAATAAAAGTGATACCTGAAGGCTATACGAATCTGCATGGTCCGACTTGACACTTGTTAGCTGCTTCGACAGAACGAATCTGATAGGGAATTATTTAAGTTTGGACTCCCTCTCTCCAGGTTAAAGGGAAACCTTTTCAGGAAACATCAAGGAAATGATGATCAAATTTGTTGTGTGCCTTAAGAGTGCCAATTCATTGCGTGAATTAACGTGAAGTAACTCTGTTCCGTGTTTTGGACTCCCAGGGTATCTTTAAAGGAGACACTTTTTCTCAGAAACTCTTTAAGAGGGGCAAGCCAAATTTCTGGTGTTTCTTCAGAATATCAAAACCTGTTTTTACTGAGTTACAGCTCTTATTAAAGCTTATTTGCTGTTTGTCTTTCAGGGCATAAAAATGAAAAGTGTACAATCAGTTTTTTCCAGAGATGGTGCCTTTGTTCTCTTCCCTTTCTCTAAATTATGACATTTATGAAAATGTTGAGATATAGAACCGTAAATACACAATTTTGTATTAGTTCCAATCTCGTCAATAGTGAGATTTAAAATCTATAATCACTCAAGCTGATGATTTATGGTTTAATTAACACCATCATGCCTAGAAGCATAGACAAGTGCGTGTCATCAATATACAATTTTAGTGTCATTATCTCTTTTTCGTGCAACGTGAAGCGTCCAAAACAACACGTTTTCAAATTTCAACATCAAGTTATTATTCAAGATATAATCTTACATTATGAAACCAAATCAATAGTTATAACACACACGTGAAACTGCCCCACGTTTGATCCTATACCAGGAAACAGTCACCAACTCAAGCTACAGAGGAATGCATAACCAAGGCTCGATGAAAGGAAAAGGTTATTCTCACGAAAGGTGAAATGGTGAAAATTAACGCAATTTGTCAATAACAACCGTATTCGAAATATCAAATGTTAACATCTTTTTCGTCGATTTTTGACTTACTGAAGGAAGATTGCATTAAAAGAGTTTTCCAAAATTGTGTTTTAAAGTGGAGTATATGTCACCTCTGAAAATCCATTTCCGACCTCGTTTTAATACAAAACGTGAAGACAAAATCAGCGGGTATACGTTTACGTGTTGTTCTCTCGGACAACTTCTATGGCTTTGTAAAAACAAAGCGCCTTGGAAATACTGAGCTGGATATGGTTTTTATACTTATAAAAGTATGTGTATGTTATTGTTAATTATTATAAATTTCAACGCATAATCCATACATTACAAGAACGATTTGCTTTATACTCATTCAAAATATAGATGTCAGTTCATATAACAAAATGAAATGTGACAGTTTTACGAGTGTCTCGATCAATGTAATTGAAACCATTAACCGGGTAATTAAATGAATTACTAGAGAATGAGTTGTATTTAATTTCTTCTAATTGGTTCTAATTATCTTATCTAAGACAGACATTTGAGTATGAATTGGAGTTTTATCGAGCGTAATAGTTTTTCATATAAGGACAGTCAGTTCTAGAGCACGCTTGGCAATGTTTTTACCGAGTCCTTATTCAGTCCTAATTTGACTCATACACCGTTCTCTGCAGTAGAAGAAACAAATTAATAGATGCATTTTGAAAAATATCTTCAAATTATCTCCAACAGACATAAGCATATTCTAAATGTATCATCTTCAGAGGTATAAACTCTCACAACTTAGCTTGAATGTCCGTTTCGTATAAGAAATCGAGTGAAAACTCCTAGTGGTCATTTAGCGTTGATATCTTTTGGGATAGAGAAATCGATTAGCACGTTGTAAATGAATATGTTTTACGGTCGATTTAGAACTGTCACTATTGATGAAAAACATTGTCTTGCAATTTGTAACATTTATTTCATTTTCGTGTAATTCCTTTATTATCCAAAAAATGTGCTACTGTCAATATCAAGCACGGGCTACCACCTTCAGATTTTATTTAACGTGCAGTAATTGCGTCTTATTACATGAACTTTACAAGGTATACAATATATGACTTAATCTGACATATGTGACGACGTTATCTTACATAAAAGACATCGACCTTTAGCTGATATGTAAAACCCTCTCTCTAGTGGTTCGATGTAGGAGGCTATTATGTTCTTTAGCTTCTCTTCTGTATATTAATTGAGTTCATGCACTATACTACTGCAGAGTAACAGCCAAATACATTTAATTCTGCTACGTCAGCGTATACGTCTCCGCGTTATGCCCCTACCTATCCCCTGATATCCTTTCATCATGTTCAGCCGCATCGCTTTAAAAAGCAGCCAATGAAATGATACCCTTTCAGCGATAGTGGCAAACTAGTTTCTCTGGGCTTCGTTTCGCGTCCTCACCGCGTGATTCAAGTTAACAGATGGGAGTGCTAGTAGATAATAAACCTCATGTTCCACTGCAGGCTCCAACTAAGCTCAGAACCGCGTTTTATAAGATTTCCAAGAAAGGCATCGCTAAAATAAGTGTATAGACTTCGAAATAATCAAACAGTCCATATACAGGGCTGAGTAACCCCCCGTCAGCGATACGGCTGAATATGCAAAAAGGATATCAGGGGATAGGTTGGAGCAGAAAGCGGAGACATATACGCTGATGTAGCAGGATGAAGACGTTTTAGATTTACAGAGTCAGCATTTGTTCGAAACCTCAGTCAATATTGTCTATCACCGACAGGCCTGGTGAATTGATTGTTTGGTGATGTAAATTGATTGACATTATCAATTGAGGCAGCTTTCCTACATTAATATATCTATCAGTTAGTCCGTCATTGATTTCCAATGGATTTCTGATTTATGTCATTGTCTTGGCCTAAAATAGCAGACAAATCGCCCAGCCAGGAGAAGCTTCATCCGTAGGGCCTGACCAATCGATATAAATCATATACTGGATGTATTTTCGGTCTGATTCTCTGGGATGTTGATCGAAGTCAGAGGCATTGTATAGCATTCTTAAATGACCACTGTTTGGTTTTCAGTACATAATATTTGCATTCGATATGAGCCAAGACGCTAAATGTATATATGTATAAATGAAAAACATTTCATTCCAAAATGTCAATTATGTTATAAATATTGAATTTCCAGTAAAATCGAAAATTGCTTTATATATGCACAATTATGGAGACTCTGCCTCTAGAGTAGATGGAGAATACTAATATAACTTATCAAACACTCATAACTCTTCTTTAAAAATAAATATTTAACACCAGTGAAGTTTGACTAATTGATGCAGTCTAATATCCTATTTTCAAAATTCGCGAATTGATGGTTTTTGCAACGTCCCTTTACATTAATTAAAGACCTTTAAAAATGCTGTATCATACTTGCAATATCTTAAAAGTATTTTTAATGTATTCGTTGTATTTTTAGAAAAATTTAGCGACCAACCTCTGGAAAATCGGACCAAAATTCATTAAATATGAGATTATTTACCAAACTTACGGAAACGGCAGCCAACATACATGTAAAGACGAATCAAGTGTGGCCATCTCACAACTTCCGGTCTCTAAATATACGCTTGAAACCGTCTTTGTCGCGCACGACTAGATTTTCTTTTCTTTTTCTCCGAATAAGGTATACGTCGCTGCCAAAGTTGATACCCATCGAACGCAAATACGCTAGTTGTGACACGGTGTAAATCCTACACGCGTAATGATTACGTCACCGAAAGCGGGTTCGTTAAATGCTATGCACTTTCTACAAGGGGTACTGTGCTTTGGGCGTCGAAATAAGTATGTTATTGTTGATTAAACAATCTAAATATGATATCAAAATTTCGACGAAAGATTTTTCTACAAAGTGATGTATTTCTTTTCTCAATTGCTAAATTTCAGCCTGAACCGCATGCAAGTATGAAACAGCATCTTTAAGATGATACATCTTAGCAACAGTCGGCATTTTTCGGTGCAATGGCACTATCATTATGGATAAACACGTTCCATATATGGCCACAACAACTCCAAGCGTACTCCTGAACTTAGCTTCACCGTAAGAGAATTTTATTTTCCAATGTATAACTTCCTGGTTTATGAACATAGAAATCAAAGAAATTGTTTGAATATATCTTGTTCTAATCTTAATGGAATTAAGAATACATCAAATGGGTTGTTAGAGACAAAAGTATACATGTCCATTTCAACTGTATCGATTAATGTCTAATTGCTATATATACTTACTGAAAGCCTTGTCATCAAAAGGCGCTTATGATTTATCATAATGATAATGAACTTGAACATCGAGAGACCGGGATAATCGCCGGGTAGTGATTTACTTTCATTTCTTATTAATGGACCATTTGTATATGCTATCACAACGACAAAGCGATTATCGCTCTACAATCCCCACGAGACCGATTATCTATCACTGTTGATCATCAAAGTTATACACTAAGAGTTATACCAAGCCTATCATATTCTTTCCACGCCTTTCATCCGGTAAGATCAAAAAGATATACTAGATGGCTCTCATATCCTTACATCTTTATAGATCAGAGGACCTTGCTTGAATATTTAGCGCCAAATTATTTATATCAATCAAATAGAAAGTAAAACCTGGACAAATCTTGAAATTATTTTCCAGGAACTGAAGATGGAAAACACGATCAAATTTGTTAATTATCCATCACTAAAGAATATTCGTGACACTTCCTCGATATTGGAAAGCGTTGTCTGATCAAGCTCTCTTCTTATATTCAGAAAATAGGAGTTGTGAATTTTAGTATGTCATAAAACAATATTACTTACATATTTGTGGAATGGAGATTTTGGACTTAAATCGATTAAATCATGGCGGATAACTTAAAACGACCAATAGAACCTAATGTCTACGGTCATTTTGTTTTGATAAATGATCTAATCAAACGTTAAATTTACATTAGATATCACTGTTGGGTCAAGGTCATTACCCAACAAAATAAAAAACCAAGTCTGCCATAACCGGACAAAATCTCATTAAAACGACTCAAACGTTTTACTCGTACCTCGTTGGATTTTTGATCTAAGTGTGCTCCAAAGGGTTCATGTCAGGCGACGTTTGGCAAGCTGCTTAAAAGCCATCGGCACTATTTAATACTCTAATTGTTTTCTTATAAAATTTCACTTTCTCTTTACACATCAGGGTATGTGTGGGAGATACGCGGAAACAAAAACACTGATTTAGCAGGATTTCCGTGATATCTCGACGATTCAACCCCGGGAAAAGGTTGATGATATAAAGATAAAATATACTTATTGCAACATTTTGATTTAAATACAACATATGCCTTCACTTATCGAAATATATTGATGATACAAAGATAACATAAACATAACAGTTATAAGTAGAGCTTGACCTTAAACAGCAGTATGTTATTCCTCGGAGACTTTATCAATGGTGGAATCGACAGCTGACAGAAGTGAGAGTATTAATGTAATTGAACTATTAACGTTAAATCCTGTGTAAAGTACCGGGTCGATTAGTCTGGGTTAGATCTATCTCGGGACCATTAATAATAACCGATGGTAATAGGATAAAATCTTGGACAGAAAGACAGCGCCACTAATGGTTTTCTCAACAGAAAACGCACTACTAACCAATTCATACCGCTTACATTCACGATCGTTGAAGCACATTGATATCAAAAAATGAAAATATGAACATGGAAGAAAAATATAAGTTGTAATTAATTGACTCACTGAGAAGTTGGCACCAAGACGTGCACATTGGTTATCTTAGAAGCTAAATAGAATAAAAGATGCATGACATTTACACATAAATGTCACTATTTGATAGTTCTTCATCTTCATGCCGATTGACATCTTTCAGATTTTAAAGGAATGTTAACAGCTTAATATGCGATTTTTCTGTCGAAGCCAAATGGGCGAGTTGGTTAGCTGCTTGTACGGTCATTGCTGGCGGTGTTGCCTGACTCTTATAGCTTCATATCAGGATATACAATTCTTTGATGAAAAAAACCAGACACAATCGTTCCTATTTGTACATTCAAGACCAGAGTCACGTTTAACTTCATGCTACGCTAGGTCTGGATATGCCGTAGTTTAAAAATACTTTTGTTAAAGACAATAAACTGTTACTTCACTTAAAGTGAATTATGTGTACAAAAACAACATACCACAACGCCTAAGAATATAGCATGTACATGTAGTACTGAAGTCACAAGGCGATATTCATTATTTTCTGACCAACCCTTTAAATCTCAATTTCATTATGGCATATCAAATGTCTAGTTATTTTCCTTCATTCCTGGTATTGTTCAGCATACAGCCAGTGTACACGTGGTGTAAACAGAACTGTCCCTATAAGCGTGGGAGTGTTTTCTAAATCCAGTGAAGGCCATTTAACCACTACAATAAATATGAGCACGGGATGTTTCCTCACGTTGAGTTGAGAACACCTAGTCTCTTACCTAACGTTGTTCTCTCAAATGTCACATGCAATATCAAGCTAAATATTGACGGAGCTTCATTCACCATGCGTAAAGAGCAAAGCGATGGATATTTTATTGAACAGTCTGGACGTTATAAATGGAATTACTTCTTGACCGTTGGTTTGTTACTTTTTATGGTTTAATGTTGGTTTATAGAAAGAAGAAAGGTGACAACAGAGGTATTTGACATTGACCTTTATTCCAAGGTCAATGCGAGGCTTTGACAGTTTTCACAGCGGGTCATCACAACTCGTATTTGTAGGACTGCTATCACTCCTTACATAAACTCTCTTATTAGGGAGAGAAGGACCAAATCCATTATGGTGAATATTTTCAGGGGCTGGATAACGCGGGGGTAGAGCCTTCGACTTCGGATCAGGAGTTCCGTGGTTCGAATTCTGCCAAGGACTCGGCAACTTTGTCTGCAGTAGAGAACTGTTCTACACGCAGTCAGGTTTGGGTGCAATGCTACACTGAATTTCAGCGCAGTACCACCCATGGCTTGCTAGTTCCAGCCGATGCACGCAGGTTTCACCGCAATGCATAACCACAATAGTGTGGCAGACTTACTTCCTGCAATAATACTAGCAGCCGCGATATAAGTGAAATACTTTCGAAAGCAGCGTTAATC
Organism: Steromphala cineraria; assembly: GCA_916613615.1. NCBI lineage: Eukaryota > Metazoa > Mollusca > Gastropoda > Trochida > Trochidae > Steromphala > Steromphala cineraria. Next base: position 15,292,186 of record OU744730.1, read on the forward strand.
CCAATATCCCAATGTTTTCAAGGATTAAGTGAGGCTTTGGACATTTCAGCATTGAAGACTATATGTAAACTTTGTCAACGCGATACTTCAAGATATCTTCTTCATAATTAGAATAAAACTACTAATTGGGAAAACGCCTTTCTGACTCGATGTGGTGACCTTCAAATATTCAAAGGTCAAAGCCGGGCTTTTTTTACATGACAACATTGAAGTATACATGATGAGCCTACAGTGGGATATCTCAAGGACCTTTTGTAGTTCTCTTTATAGTTCACAGTCTCTTATTTGGAACAATCCAGGACCAATCACTTCAATGTGACCTTCACGGCGATACTTTGATATTTACAGCATTCAGACGTGCATGTAAAGTTTACCATGGCGATATCTAAAGAACCATTTTCTAGAATCTAGAAACATCGACACATCTATAGGTCATGTACCAAGTCATTACAATCGCTATAAACAACTACTAAAATACTTGAATAGCCCAATGATGTTCGTGTTTGTAATTTGGAGGCCCATTTTATGCCAGTAATTAGCTGCCCATGATATCTTGAAGACCAATACCGGAGGTGACTCCGTCCTTGTAGGTATATGTGCTGGTTCACGTACGTCATCTTCAAATGACTTTGAGCACGACAAAATGCCAGCATCATCAATTCCACAGGTATAACGGCATCCCAGGTACTTACAAAAGTACCTGACGGGAGGGACTCGAATCTCTGTCTGCAGGTGACTTAATTGGATTTTTCTTAAAATTTTACCTGTCGTCTACAAATAAGATTGTCATTATCATTGCTGTTCTTGTACTAATACAAGAATACTAATAGTCGGAGGTAATTGGACTTTGAAATAGACTCTGATCATGAGATAATGGTACCGGCGCACGCTTTGAACCATAAATTCGCAAGCCAAATTTGTTAATCAAAGTCATTTTAAGTAATTTAGATATACAAGTGAAGTGGATGGTATTTTGACTGTTGTTGAATTTATTTATGGAAGACATCTGTTAATAGACCTAAATAAAAATAATGTTTAAACATGGTTTGTTTTTAGCCAATATACATATTTATTATCAAATCGAATTACATATATCGTCCTGAAATACTTGTAAGTTATACGATTTATATAACAATATTAAAAATATAAATTTTCTTTACACCTTCTTCTTAATCCATATAAAAATGTTTTATGACATAAATATAACAGATTTCTGGTTTACTACGGGAGGAAAGTTATATAAGAAGAGGTTCCAAATCTATCGAGAACAAGCACTGACGTTTACTATGACATTTTGTCAATGTTGACCTTTACAACGAAGCTGGAGTAGGCAATATGACATCAGAATATGACGCTTCTCAAGAAATCTGATCAGTGTGGCCTGTGGCCGTCTAGGGATAATCAATAATCTCCAAACAAATAATTCAAATAGAAAATGCTGATCTGACCTCTGTTGTAGGCCTACTGCGGACGTTATCGGAATACAAATGAGACCCTTGATTGGATGATGAACGAAAGTGCAATCGAACCGTTTCAAAACGTTTGGAGCACGGTGGTGGAGTGGTTAGCGTGCTGGCCTTTCAGGCCGAAGGCCCGGGTTCGAATCCCGGTGGAGACACCAAACATTTGTAACCTGGGCTTAACACTGTGTTGTGTCCTCGGGAAAGGCACTTCATCCACATTGCACTCAGTTTACCTAGCTGTATAAATGGGTACCTGAACATGGGGAAAGTACGGACCTACATGGTCGCCCTAGGCGCTTAGTAGCTTGACTCGAAAGTACAATTCCTTCAGGGTAATAATATACATTGCATCGCCATGTGTATCGCCGTTGAACAGTCCAGGACTTGATACTAGGCGTTAAAATTATTATTATTATTATTATTAAAAGTAATAATTTAAAAAGACTGTCATTTCCCACATGCTTCAGGAAAACTAGAATGTTTTCGACAGCACATCATTTCTTTGGGTCTTCTGGATAGAACACGGTCGCATCATGTGGTGATTGATTCATAGCAGAGACCTCGGTGACCACTAGCAATTATTCCAAGCAAGAAGAGTTTTTATTGGCTGAGGTGTCTTAGAAAGATTATGTTGCAAACTTTTGCCGCTAGGGGAACGTACCGGAAAGGCTCCTCAATAACATTAGTTAGAACAGAGTTGAAAATAGGGTTGAAAATAGGTAGTGTCATATTTTCAATATGAGCACATGTGCACATATCACTTTTGCCTAGCAACGATTGTTATGGGGCGACTTCCCGTAATTTAACGTCTGTGACATCATTAATGACATTTTTATGACGTCATTGTCGCCGGCCGTCTTAAGGAAAGCGGGCAGTTGTCTTGATATTCTTAAGAGAATTAATTGGAATAGAATCGGTAATAGCGAAATTATCTCCCTCGAACGTATGCCAACATCCTCGATAATCCAGCGCTTTAGTTCTGATAAATCTACACTACAAGCCCTGGAAAACTTAACGGGGTTTTACCTCAAACCCAATTACCTCCCTTTGCAATGACTCAGCTTAACGCTTGCTTTTTAACATACAATGGGATCACTTCTAAAACTTGTTTTCTATCTCTCACTATGCCTTTCTTTCTCTGTTTTCTCTTATCCTTTCGATCCCTTTCTCCTTGATCTGTCTACTCTTTTTTGGATGGCAACATCCACGTGTTCAAAAGCTGAAACATTGTTGCCAACACGTTAAACCCCCAACTCACTCACTCACTTGATGTCTCGAACGGTCCAGTTGTTTACGCACTTGGTGTCTGCGTTTCGTTTCTAATTGGATAACATGTACTTAAAGGGAGGTAATTTGGTCTGAGATAAACCCCCGTAAAGTTTTCCAGGGCTTGTAGTGTAGATTTATCAGAACGAAAGCGCATGGTTATCGAGGATGGTATGCCAATAGAGAAAGGTCATGTCATATATAGAAATTATTACCCGAGGAAGTGTGTTATATGACCTTCACGAAACTCCTGCAAATTTGTGTATAATGCGGGTAAAATACACAACATTTATTTTCTTTTTGTAAAGGTCATAAAAAACACTTCCTCGGGTAATAATTTCTATATATGACATGACCTTTTTCTATTTACGATTTACTTACCTATTTATTTATTTATTTGTTTATGGTCTTAGTGCTCGTTTGCGTGTATATGTTGTCACTCATTGTTTTGTATTGTTTGAATGTGTTTACGATGTAACCAAAATTTCCTTCGGGATAATAAAGTCTTATCTTATCTTATCTTATCTTATCTTACCTTTTTCTATTGACAAAGAGTGCAATACAGAGAATTAAGTTTCAAAAGGAAGCTTCCATTGCGCAAGTCATACGGAACATGTTGATTAGATCACGTGATCTGTTCGTGTCCAAGGAGCTATTCAGCAGGTTCAACAAGAGACACGTGTCAACCTTATCTAGCAACCACTTTGCTTCAAGGACATAAAAACTAAAGATAATAAGACGGGGAACCTGCTCAATGGAACTAGATAAATGGAAGGAATGAATTGAAATATACACAAAGAACTTTTAGTTCAATTAAATAGTCAATAACAAAGCAATTGCTATATCTGGAGTAGTCAATACATCAAATGAATCTAAATAGTCCGAGAGCACCCAAATTCATTTTTCAAAATGGGGTGGATATTCATGACTATAGGATCCTGTGATTTTGAACCAATGATTAATTTTGTATACTTATGTCTAAATCATAATTCACTGCATTTTGATCCAGGGACTGCCGCTATTGCAGGATGCGACACATTTCATAGGCTGGTTATTAAAGGGTATCAGGGTATGTCAGGAGCTATGCGGATACGAATACACTGTTGCAGCATGACGATGTTAGGCATAACGGGATCTTTCCCAAGAACGTAGCCATTATGTCACCGATATGGTGACGACGTCTCTTTCAACAACTATTTATTTCCTTTTACATTATTCCTTCTTACATGTAAATTGACACTAACCGCATGTTGGAAATAATTCATTCCATACATAGTATAGATTACTAGTACAATAGTTTAGCGAGAGAACATTCTTCACATGGGTCATTTAGTTCAGAGTATCGAGCAGTAAGCCATGCTTGATCGATTGCAACAAAATGTGACAATCACTAAATGTACCAGAAAGGTCTCTGCTTTGTATGTCGATCTACATTAAAAATTAAACAGGCAATTTCCTTGTAGGATTGTTATATCGATGACAGGAACTAATACTAATGGTTCTTTTAGTCTTAACCAAGTCGTGTGTGTGTCTTAGAATTTTGTGCTCGTCATGCAACCAGTATTGATGAAAAAGAACTCACCAAGGACCCGGCCTAATTTGTACTATTCATTTGGTATCCAAACTAATTTTTACGATTCACTTAAAGCCCAACGTAATTTGAACCATGACCAATCAGTGCCCAACCTTATTTGTACTACTCATTGGTGGCATTCACTTGGGACCAACCTTATTTGTACCATTCATTTAAGGCACAACAAATGTTTTACTGTTCATTTATGGCCCAACCTATTTCGTACATTAATTTTAGACCCGATCTTATTTTTACAATTCATTTAGTTTCCATCCTAATTTATACGATTCATATAAGGCCCAACCTAAGCTGTACTGTTCATTTAGGGCCCAAACTATTTTGTTCTATTTATTTTTGGCGCGATCTAATTTGTATATTTATTTTGGGCCCGATATAATTTATAAATTTCTTTTGGGCGAATCCTAATTTGTACCATTCATTGGGGACCAAACCAAATTTGCATTATTTTAGATCCTTATAATCAATGGTTCCCTTGTATGAATATGTTGGATCATATATAGGTTGCGTCATATAGAAATGAGAGTTAGAAAGATTATATATCATCAATATATATTCCCTCTTTTAGAATTATTTTTACACTTCATTACTTAAGAAACTAAAAACTTTGTTTCTCTCCAGTCAATTTTGGTTAAGGAGATTCCAAAACGACAATTTCTTAAAAAAGCGTTTTAAAAAAGTGGCCTCTGATAATACGATCTTTCCGTCTTTAAGTCGTTTACATCACTCGTTGATTAAAATATGACGTATTATGTATTGTGAGCGTTTCTTTTGCTTGCTTGTATAACTGCACCTCTTTATAACGAATGATGTGTAAATCTGAACAGTACTCTTTCATTAATAATAGTTTGGAAGATGAAATGATGAGTACACATGTAGTTAGAGAAGACCCCAAGCGACCATGTACCCAAGAAGCCACTGAGTCATTCTTACACAACACTTAAACATGTCAGCTTTACATTTATCTAGGTCTAGTTTCCAAACGTTAATAATGTGAAACAGACACATTTATTCCACGTGTTACGGGGACAAGGTAAGAAGCCAAATATGAACAAATATCTTGATAAAATGCCTAAAGATAAGATAAGATAAGATAAGATAATACTTTATTACCCTTTGAGGGAATTTGTCTTACATTTTAAAAGTACATCTCACAGATACATAAATTAAGCTTGTTAACTGACATTAAATTACACAGTGACACAAACAACACTATTGTGAAATACAGTTTCTTTTCAGCACTGTGATGGTTTGAATTTCTAGTAAACATTCCCTTTGTACATGTTTATGTGTCTGATTGAGATTTTTTTTAACCTTGTAATCTTCTAATGCCATAGGAGGAAATTCATTCATTTATTCATTCATTCATTCATTCTTGATAAAACCCCGAAAGCTTGTTAAACAACATGTTGAACATTGCCTTGAGGTTTGTTGTTTTGGAGTTCATCACAATCTTAAAAATACTATTTTGACGAGAACAATTTTGGACGTGAACAATTATGATTTATGATGTTTTAAAATAATATGATATTCAGTGTATAATTTGATTTATAGTTTTTTGAACAAAATCAGTTTCATTTTTAGTTTGGAGTATTGCGTTGTTCCCTGCTTAGTCTTCAGCTTTTAAAACTTTTTAATGCATAAAAGTAGTTATAACCTGTGGATATTAGATTCAATCTATATATATTGTCTACTCAGTATGTGATATTTATCTCATAAACTGTTATATTATAGGATATTTCAAAAGTCAGTTTATCGGGACAGTAGCAAGTATTTTATATTTAAGAATTTTTACTTATAATTGTACGTTAATGCTAAATGTATTTTTGATAGTGTCAAAATCTAATTTCACAAACCAATCATAAACAAAGATTAACATAAAGCCCATCGGCAGCTATTTTGTATCATATGAACACCTTTAATTCATTTTATGTAAGAAAAGAATCGCATGGCTGAACTCAACATTGTATATTTGATATATTACTGCTTTGTTTAGTTTAAATACATTGTCCTTCAATCGGAACCACTTATTTTCATTTGATCTGACATCACCTTATATTCTCCCTAAAAACGTGCTACTGTCCCTTTCAGTTACCAGTTACTTTGGAAACGGTTTAATATAATTTAGATAAGTTTTGGGGAGACCTCATTTCACCACATTACAATGAATGACATTGTTCTTCGATTCGGTGATGTTTTCCCGTCTGTAATTTAAAAAAAACAATTCCCATAATAAAAGGATCATTGAACGCTTTTGTTAAAAAGCAGTTATAACCTGTTGATATCAGATTCCATCTATACACATTGTCTACACAGTATATGATATTGTATCATAAACCGTCAAATAAGAGGATATTTCAAACGTCAGATTAAGTTACAAATAAACTCTTTCAGTGGAACGATGAAATTAAATTTAGATGTTTAGATGAAAAATAAATCCCCATACCAAAAGGATCTAAAACGCTTTTGTAATTTGAAATAAATTCGAAACAGAATTGTTATAAATAAAATCGATATCTGACTCTAAGTCCAACACTCCTTTTACCATTTAGTCTTTCAGGCTATGTAAACCCATTACATTATTATTACGGTCATGGCTTGAAGCATCTTGTTCATTATTCATAACATCCATTATAGGGCTTTGTGATGGTATAGTTTCAGGCATTATTATTCCTTCTTGCACAGTAGAAAGGTCAATATGGGAACAATGGCCCGAATGTCAACATGAATCTGGATCAAAACATTGGTATGTCAACATGTCCAAAAGGTAGCACTGTAACTGTAAGAGATTTTGTGGGTCTTGCAATGACCCGAATCTGTTCATTTAACCAGAAACCACATCATATTAAACTTTTAAAATTCATCTTAGTTTATCAAACGAAGAGACAGTCCAATCGTGGTATTTTTGCGGGGAAAAAACTTCGATTGTGTGGTTTTCTTTATCCTTTATCAAGTTGATAAATAGAGATCAACAACAGGTAACATGCATGATTCAACTTGGTTTCGTTATGATCGTTATCTAATAACATTATATGCATAAATTGAATTGTCACCTTGAATTCGTTTCCACAATCAATACTCCGATAGGACTTTCCCTTTAATCAATTTATCTGGCAGGTCAACTACATGTATATATAGGTGTCTTAATTTATCATATATAAAGCGAAGAAGTGCATGCTTTATTTTCAGGAATCAATTACTTCCTTTTTGTCATTTCCTTACAAGAAAACCCTAGACGATCTGTCTATATAGCCTATATTGATGTTTTAAACTTGAAACTCAATGTTGTGTTTGAAACGAACATTTCAACCAAAGAAGGGCGAGTAAAACTTAAATCGAAAAGTCTATATTTGAGTAACTTTTATCTTACCTTATAGCCCTCAAACACCTATGACCGATAAATCAACAATAGTTTTCATCACTTATTTACCAATGGATCAACAAGTGAGCAATATTGATAATCATCCAAAACTATTCCACCAAAATCGGAACAAAATACTGTAAAGGACGTGTCAAATGCTAGTTAAGATAATGTATACAATTTCATACAAAAACACCTTTGACCGATCAATCAACAATCGCTTTCATCGCTTATTTACCAATGATGATGATCGTAAACTATTTTACCAAAATCGGAACAAAAGGACTTGTCAAATGATAGATAAAATAATGTTAATAATTTTAGAAAAAAAAGACGTTAGTCGAGTTGCATTTTATCTGTCGCCACTAATTTCCAGAAAAAATATAAAGACGAGGAAGAAACAGCACGATTATTGACATGATAAAGTTTTTAACAGATCTGATCATGAGTTGTGAGCGTGGCTCTGAAGGCTGCACAAATATCACGATCAGGCTGTTTACACAGAGCCCTTGTGCTGCAACATTTATCATTGTACTACATCGTGCTGGCGGACAGATAGGAGGTATTCCTCAGTGCATATAAACAAGTCCATAGAATATCATTGATATATGATCCGCCTTATTCATCTTGTTTGTTTCATCGATACATTTTAACACGATTCCATGATGTTTAACATTTTAACATTTTACTATACATTCTCTTGTGTCAGTATTGAATATTGAACAAAGCAAATATCCAGAGGTTTACATATAAATTTCAATCTTTTCACCCAACAGGAAATGGGTACCTGGTAAAGTCGTGTTGATAGTGACCTTCTAACAATATAAAGTAAGTTATGTTTGGAGCGCCCTGAGCACGTTGGAATTGTTATCCATATAAATATCCTTGTTATCTTAAGTCATGATTCGTTTGTTGATTTTGACAGATTTGATGGTAGGACAATGGAAATTCTATCGGGATGAACAACTTCTTTCTTTGACAGTTGCCACGTTTCGGTATAGATCCTTATACCGTTGTCAAGTATTAAACTGTATACTGATCTATACCTAAACGTCGATACTGTTAAGTAAAGAAGTTTTCATCCATAGAATTGCCTTTGTCTTCATTATACGATCCAAATTCTAAAATACTACGAAAACAGATTTAATGATTGCTTGAAGTAAAAGTTCTAGCAAAATAGTACATTCTTTTGTCAGATATATAAAAACAAAATATAGAAAATCAACATTACTTTGCTCACAATGTTATATTTGGGATCACACTATCTTGAATAGTACAGATTCTTGTTGCCTGACTCTGAGGATGTGGGTTCGAATCCCGCATGCATATGGGACTCGGTCCGAAAAGTACAAGAATATATGTTCTATTCAGAATAGTGTTATCCCAAATAAAACATTGTTACATTTGTTCACTATCTAAATGGCATGTATCTCTTATAACTTTGCAAGATTGTATTACACGCTTTTCATAGTGCCCATTATAACATTTGTGCACCCCTACACTAAAGAATTATTAATACCCAAGCAGAGATGTCATATCGTTTTTAAAACACAAGTGACTGTAATTGATATTTTCTCGAGCGATAGCATAGGAAATATCTGTACTGTCACGAGTGTTGTAAAATCAATATGACATCTAGCGAGTGTGTTAATTTCTTCATTACCGACAGCGTCAGAAAATCAGATGATTAGAAAGGTCAAATGAAATCGATGGTGTCAACACGACACATCTCTAACTCGGTCAAGGTACCAACAGTTAGTTTCACTATTTTGATGTAAACTTTCAATTTCCAAATAAACATATATCAAGCAGAACTACTTCCTTGGAAATCAGGCTTTAGTGTCAAAAGTCGTTGGAACGTTTGCACTGATTTATCCACTCGGTGTGTCAGTGCACACGACTTAGCACGTGCTTTACGCTTTAGGCGTTCTACTCGGAAGATCTATGCCGTGTTAAAGCCAAAGGTTAAGTAGCTCGTAAATTAGTCCCACATTCACCTGTTGTTCGTAACCGACCAATGAAATTGCCGCCAATGTTCATTACACATGTGCAACATATCTTTGTTTATGTCATGGATTATTTAATCACAAAAAGATGATAGAACTTTTTGGTCTTTGATTAAAATTCTTTCCATTTTGATTTTTTCGAATTACTTTATTTCGTTTCATAAGGTACCACATTCTCTCCCCACAGAGGCAACTCAGTCATACCTGAGTGAGCCTCTGTTCTATTACGGCTACTACACGGGACAGAAAAGTAGAAATCTGATTGGAGGCAATCGAAGTTAGTTGTGCAATCAGCGACGCCGTTTCAAAAGGGGTCATTCGCAAAAGCTCGGCTACTCCCGGCTATTCCCGGTGATTCGGCATTCAGGGGAGATAACTCTTCCTTCTACAAAACATCGCTTTTTTACCTTCTCATTAGTTTTTATTTGGTAAATTATTAAATTTTTTTTTATCACAATACAAAGAACAATTTACACAATTATAAAACAGTATGTTTCTAATGAAAAACCCTATCCATATCTGATGTTTAAATATTTTCCCTCTCACACTGTTAATGAAAAATAAACCTAAAGGCATGATACTTTCGAAAGTCACTGTACGACCGTTGAGAATTCCCAAAGTCGTTGATATCCAAAAGGTGTTTTCATTGGCTGCAGATAAGGGAGCTATCTTAAGTTACAACTTTTTGCCGCTAGGGCAATCTGCCGGAACCCCAGGATCTAGGCGTAATAGAACAGAGGCTAATTCAGGTATGACTGAGTTGCCTCTGTGGGGAGAGAATGAAGGTACCAAATTCTCTCCTTTTAGCTTTGTTGCTCAACTCTCCTTAGACCGACCGCTACAGGCAACCAGACAGCGCATCTGCAACTTCATGTACATGTATACCATTGTAATATTTTGGATCACGCTATCAAATTCTTCAGTTCAAATTCTTATTCTATTTGTGGCCTAAGATCTATCGGGTTCGAACCAGGAGTCTCAGAATCTGGCAAAATCAGAAGCACTGACCGTAACCGCAGGAAACCAATAAGTCGAAATAGGTATGTTATTGTTGATTACACAATCTAAATATGATATCAAAATTTCGACGAAATTTTTTTCTACAAAGTGATGTATTTCTTTTCTCAATAGCTAAATTTCAGCCTGAACCGCATGCAAGTATGAAACAGCATCTTTAAACACTATGATGAGTAAGCATTACCATACAATAATTTCAGCTTCGTGATTCTGTCTTTCAACAATGTTATTTCACGATGTCAGAAGAACAATTTGTACTTTATCGTGGTACTTTTCTCATCAGAAACAAGGATATGACGTCACGTTTCTCTTGTGACGTTGTGTTTAGAAACACTGACGGCAGTTAACCAGGTTATTTAAAACCTTATAATGACGTACCTTTCCCAATTGGACTCTTAGTAATTAGAGCTCTATTGGTGTACCCACGAGATGTTTATGACACTAAACTTTCTCAGACGATTGCCAATGTAACCACTCTCCTAATATGGCATCGGCACTCATACGTTAGTCTTTTTACAAATACTGGTCGCGTGAACTTGTGATGATCTACTACACTCGTAATTACTCACAATAGGTTAACGTTTCTTTTTTGTACATAAACCATCAATTTAGGTTATTGTTCACATGTTTGAGTTCTTTTGTCATAATTTACCATTGTACTGTACAACAATAGTGCATGTAAATCTGGGGCATGTATTTGACTTTGCCATGTTATCATGAGTTTATGTAGCCATCAAGAGACACAGCAAAAATTAGGGTTCGTCCATCCCTTCGGCAACTTCTAATGATGTGTTTACAAATAAGACGGTTACATCATGCTTTTGTTGTGGTCCTTAGCTATGGGCAAGCATTATCTTATTATCATGCTATTTTAGAACGTTCCTATAGAAAGGCGAGATTTCATCATGTCACCATTCGCTGCGATTAATACATCTCAGAGTAGGCAATTGTTCGCCATGATCAAGATCAAAAGGTTGTTTTCCAAAGTTTTTCCGTTGCGCTAAGGTAGTGTTTGAAATGGCGGGAAGGAGGGGGTGATTTTTCTAAGGAACTTTGCGTCAAACACTCTTAAGGCTTAGTCACCATTTGCAGTATTTTAACACTGACATGGTAGTGTCTTATATTGTGTTCTTAACATTATCCTTAAAGGGGCAGTAGCACGTTTTTAGAGGGAATATAAGGTGATGTCAGGAAAATGAAAATTAATGGTCACAATTGAAAGACAACATATTTAAACTAAATGGAGCAGTAATAAATCAAATATATAATGTTAGGTTAAGCCATGCGATTCCTTTTCTTACACAAAATGAAATAAAGGTGTTCACACAAACATGGCTGCCAATGGATTTTATGTGAATCTTAATAATTCGTTCTCTGACTATGGCTGATTAGTTTGTGTTATGAGATTTTTGACATTACCAAAGTAATACATTTAGCATTAAAGTACAATTATCAGTGAACAATTGAAAATATAAAATTGTCAAAAAACGTGCTACTGCCCCTTTAAAGAGCAAGTCAAGATCTGAAGTTAACTCTTAAATAGCTATTTAGCAGAAGCTCTATTTCGATTTTGAATAAAGTTATCCTTTATAGTCTTAACGTTATTCTTCAAAAGCCGCTGCGCTAAGGCATTTTATTGCGAAGAGATGTGTTATCTTCCCATCGTGACTCTTCGTCAAACATTTTGAAGACTAAGGATATCATTTGCCGTTGCGCTAAGCCATCTGATTGCGATATTATAACCTTGCGGCTTTGTGTAAATGGGTCTTGACATTTTCTTGTCAATAGATCCGGTTCTGCTTTGAAGGTTAGTAGCGGTAAGGAATATCGCATTACTTTGGTTACTATGTAGAGGACACTTTACCAACTGCTTGACGACACGGAAATCAATACTCGAGCGAGAGAAATAATATTGAAATATCGTCTTTTAGACAGGAGATAACTGAACAATCTCAAACTTACTGTTAAAGAAATACAAATTCATGTAATGTTCATCAGCATTTGCTTGTTAACGGTGTTAGTTTCTTCACTGACAGGTCTCATCTCTCATCGTTGTTATTCCATTTTTTTTTATATTCTCCAAACCACTTTCTAAAATGTCACTAAAAGCATTCGTGGTTTATTGACTTTGTGTCAAACTAGTTTTGAATGATCATAAACACACACAAAAATGAAGCCAAATTAATGATTTTACGACATATGTTTGTCAATTATCGTGTTTATGTCACAATACTATAACAAAAGAAATGAATAATAATCATTTTGAGGAAAACTGTTTTGTTAAAACATGATTAACTGTATTTTGATGAAAATGTTCTGTTTTAATGTCACCTTTGACCAAAGCCTTTGGGAAATGTTCTACACGTCAAACCAAAATTTACGAGGTATTTACCAGGAATACATTTTCTGTTTACATGGTTAGTTTAAAATCTGACTATTAAATGGCAACACCTAATTTGTAAACATGCTCGCAAAGGCAAATTTTAGTATTCAAAGATAGGTCTTACGTCAAGTGTACCATATGTAGTGCGACCTTTCTATCTATTGATCAAATATCACAAATCGAATCAAAATGTCAACAGTTTCAGACCGAATACCATCTGATTGATTGACTGCTAACTGATGTGTCTTTTCGGCAACCTATCATCAATATGGCATTTATCCTTGGTAGCTGGACCAAAATCACACCATAATATGACATATTTCACATTTCCTTAAAGCTGACTCAAACACGTCACTGCAGTTTCATTTGATAAAACAAAAAGGCAAATGTTAGATATCACATTTTTATTGAAAAAATTATGTACATATTATCTTCAATATTTACATGAACACATGAACAATGTGCGCATTGTTGACCAATATTGAATTTATGAGGAATACTTTTCATCTACACATGATTTGCAATGATCACCTGTGTATGATGTATGATTTGGTCGAGAAAGAGTATTGAAAACTCAAATCATGATTACTATTACTTTTACTATTAGTATAATGGCTCTATCTTCATTTACACACGAAACGTGTGGACGTTATATAAAGGTTATGAAAACATTTGATTTATTCATGAACTACACTCCTTTGGAATGGCTAACTACATCGACAATACTTTTAACTGAGTATTTTCAAATTGTTAACTATAATGAAATGGAAAGCGCCAATTTTCAAATTATTGTGCGAATGATTTTGATTTCTTTCTACAATTCACCAGTTAATTACATTTTTCTTATAATGTCTCTGTGGTCTTTTTATTTTACATCGGGTCAATTCATGCGTCAAAATAATGCTATCAGAAACATTTAAAAGGGAATGATTTGGGTTGTCGCAAATATTCATGATACAGATCAGCTGTCGACTTCATGAATAATGTGTTCATTCACAACAAGTGAAATTACTATTAATCGCTCTCTACAGAAAGCAGAATTTTCATGAAGCATAAACATGAGTCGTCTTGGTGTGACCATAAACAGAGTTCGTCGTATTAATTGACACAGGTAGGGGACATCTCATACTGTCGGCGAGTCCAAGTTTGTGCTGTTATCTTCATTATTATTATATACATAGGCACGTCGTTTGTAAGAATAAGGCTGTATAAAAATAATGAAATGTCAATTGTTTTGGCACCTTTCAGTTCGTTTGACAGCGATGTTGTTTATTCTGCCTCTTCACTGACTTTTGGTTCTCCTTGCAAGGAGACGAATAGAGGGAGAGGGAATCAAAGTTCAGACTTTTCGTGACTCTCAAGTCAGAAGAGTTATTGTTCTTTCTGGCCCTGGCCTCCTTCTCCTCTTTACACTGGCACTCCTTCACGTCCAGTTTGTTCTTGATGAAACTGTTCCTTAACAGGTTCCTGTCAGTCGGCTCATCACACACAGTGTTCACATCCACTTCGTATTTATTCGTTTTGGATGACTTTCGTGGAAGATATGGCGACTTGACCCTCGACCTTGAGGCGGCAGGATTTGGCGACGAAGCACGGATGCGACCGAGTGACGGTGACTTGAGACTGTCTTTAGGGTAGTATTTGAAGTTCTCGAAGAAAGTGGCAGAGATGTGTTCGTCGTTGACGTAGTTGCGCGGACCGAAGCTGGCCTCGGAGTTGATCGACGACGAGCCGTTGAGGGCGTTGAGGTGCATCAACCCGAAACCAGAGTCAGTGTCACGTGACACACTACGGAGGGCGGGAGTCATGAACATCGTGGCTGGAAAACAAAGAAGATGGTTAAGTAAAAGCAGACAAGACAAAACCTTTTAATCAGGTCAAGCTAATGTGCAGAAATGAATACATAAAATAAATTAAGTAAGTAAGCAAGTAAGTAAGTGTTTAATAGAACGTAATCTCTCATTGCAGGACTTTCTTCAGGTTTTATATACGTGTATTGATCATTAATTACGTTGTGTTGCATTTAATGTGTATCTGCTCGATCGATATTACAACTGGTCAATTGTAGCATTGTTGGGCTATACACCTTTCCTTATAGGTACTTGTAACGGAACGGACAATCGATGCCGCATGGTTCAATGCCACGGGACCATTAGTTACCACGGCAACCGTGAAATAAACACTTATAATCGGCAATTTAGGAGGCTTAATTCATTGTCGCGTTTACATTCTCCCATTATCGTTCACAGGGTGTTATGATAACAAGACATCTTCCAATGAGAAATGTTAGGGGCTCGTATGAATATAACAATTACCATATCACGATTCAGACCTTTAAGCAGCGGTTTATTGCAAATGCGCACGTTGATAATCATTTTATTGTTGTAACGTGTTGGAGACCAGATAACTTCAATATTCAGAAATTGGTTTTCGAAAAAAACAAACCCAAAATAATACAAGTACAAATTATGAAAATAATTCTTTGACCTAATGTAACCTCAGGCAATCACACGAATCTCATTGATTTATCATTATTCCAAATTCCATAATGTGTAGGAATATATTCTCATCACGCGCTCCCCACTGTTCCTGCTTCTACCGAGAGGATCCAATACTTCCGTTCACGGGTTATTGAAATGTCTTAATCGATTCCTTCATAAATAATTCATTGTTCCTGCTATTGAATATTGATTTCCGATATCAACGCCAAGGTGCTCAAAGAAACACATTAACCTTGGTCAAAACAAGTTATTTCAAGAAATTTTTTGTCAAAAGGCAATTCAAAACAACCAATCCTTTCCATGAATATTCATATTCAAAGCAACATGTCTTGGAATAAATTGCTTTGTTTAAATGGTTATTTTGGTAATTTATTTCCTATCCCTTTCTTTTTATTCTTCAATGAATATCCTCTCAAGTAACTAAATCCAGAACGAAGGTGACCATGTATGGAATACTTACACAAAGAGATTTGAAACGCTAAACTATGATATGTGGGCAGTGAAACATTTCATTCCATGACGCGCACAGCGATAGTTTATTGTATTAATGTCGTCACTCTGTGTAACCTGAACATACTGTCGACCATCCTGTCGTAAATAAGGAACATTTCAGTTAGATTTATATTGTTGTGATTCTGAATTTATTTTTATTTTTTTATTTGTAAGAGTATTTTTTTTCTTTTAGTGGCATGTTCTTGTGTTTAGTATGTTATATATTGTTTTGTTTAGCAAATAGCGGTATTAGCAGACTATTTGAACAGTATCGGCAATGCTAAATGCAAGGCAATATAATGAGTAAAATTTTTGTTGGTCTTTAGTTTTGAACAAATCTTTGAAACGCGACTTATTGATAAAGCTCTAGTGGTAATATCACATGTTAGATCAATAAAAAAAATTGTAAGGTTATGTGATGATAATTCTGAATGAAATCAATCATGATGTCTGATAAAGGTGTTCAGAAAAGCCTGCTATTCCAATATCTACAAATCTTTTGAAACAAATCGAAAGCCTGAAACATATCATAAAGGATTTACGACTTATTAGTATTAGTATTAGTCATATTATCGTCATAACTATTTTTGTGAATATTTGGGATTTCCTCACGTTGACAAATACAACAAGACAAAAAAAACTAGTATAATCCTTAACAATAAAATTACCAAAAAGATTTCGACATGATAAATAGAATATACCATCCTTAATATAAAATATTGTTTTCAAACACAAGAAAACCAAACACAGGGCGCTTTTATATGACTTATCTGAATATACAATCAACTTTAACATCAATATATTTCATTTGCAATAAGGAATGACATTCTAAACAATTAAGACAAATGGAATGACTGACACATTCAAATTGGCTATGAAACCTACTGCTTTACAAAAAATTACCAAGACACACTTTCACCATGAACCCCGAAGACAATATTTGCATAAAGAAATGTTTGTACTGTTTGTTTGTACAAAAAGAGGGGAAGCACAGTATAACTAACTTAATATCGCTCAAAAATATCCCAAATTATGGCAAGGATTTACTAAAATAACCAACAAATAATGAAAAATGCTACACATAGGACAGGAAAATATAGAAACATTTACCTTATAATGCCCCAAAGGTATGTCCACAATAATAAAAGAGAGAGATAGAAAAAAAACATAATAGGTAATATTCGAATGACCATCCCAATTCGGACTAGAAAGGTATGTCCATAAAGAAGAAGAAGAAGAACACTTAGAATAGAAAGGGAAATATAAGATGGCTTACCTAATATTAGCCATAAAGGTATGTCCACAATACAGGAGAACACTTAGAATAAGTAAGGTCAATGTAAAGAAGACTTACCAAATATTAGATTTAAGGTATGTCCAGAGTACAGAGAGCGCTAGGAGACAGCAAGCATGAGGGCTGGTGCTGTGGTGTGATCACACTGCTGGCCTGGCGAGTTATGACTGAGCGCTCTGCTCTCCAAGGTTTTCTTACTTCAGATGGCGTTGGTGGATCGATAGCACATCATGCAGAGGGGTTTCAAGATCGTTCTGCGCACGAAGGCTGAAGCAGCGAGGCCGTTTGCAAACCATGACACTGTAGCTGCCCTGTGGCATGTTTGGCCTTGCCGCTGAACAGTTGTTGTATGGAAAACGTGAGGTTGGCTTGTGGAAACATTAACTTAGAAATTATCATCCTCGGTGTCCAGGGGCCGATTGTTCTCATGCTCTACATTGTGCATAGCTTTGGAACGTTCGGTAACACAGATAAAGCATTGGAACACTTGGTAATAAAGATAAAGCAATTGGACATTCGGTAAGACAAATAAAGCGCTAACACAGATAAAGTATTGGAACACTCGGTCACACAGATAAAGCATTGGAACACTCGCTAACACAGATAAAGCATTGGAACAGTCGATAATAAAGAGCAATTGGACATTCGGTAACACAGATAAAGCATTAGAACGTTCGGTAACCCAAGTAAAACATTGAAACATTCGGTAACACAGATAAACATTGGAACATTCGGTAGCACAGATAAAGAATTGGAACACTCGGTAACACAGAAAAAAGCATTGGAACGTTCGGTAACCAAAGCAGAGCATTGTGAATACACGGTAACAGAAATAAAGCATTAGAACACTTGGTAACAGATAAATCATTGGAACACTCGGTAACAGATAAATCATTGGAACACTCGGCAGCCCAAGTTAGGCATTGGAACACTCTGTAACAGAGATAAAGCATTGGAACATATGGTCTTTCGTTACTCAGAATGGGGAATTCAAAAATGACAATTGAATTAGAAGAGAAGTTTTGTGCATGCGGTATGGTATTTGTCAGTCGCGTAGTACGTTGGTTTATTACATAATTATTAGTGTAAACACATTACTTGCAAAACATGTCTTAGAGGAACACAATAATCCTGTTTTAGTATCTTGTTGCTTCTGTAAATGTAAGAGCGTCAAATATCGTAAACAAAATTCAGAGGAACATTGAAATGCGTTATTTTACAGATCGCAACTTCATAAGAGTACACATATACGACGTTTTAGATTATATGATTTCACCTTCATCAGGTGGGGTGACATGTGTTCTGTATGGTTGCCATTTCTAGATGTCCTTCTGGAGTCTTGTTATATGTCAAGGATCACCCCGTGTATTATTTAAAAGGTAGAAAAAGGCGATGTTATGCGTGACATTTATAAACAAAAGTTAAATACTGGCTGATCTTTCTGATCGTAAAGCGGTAACATATTTGTGTTGTTGTCATATAAAATGTATATGTATAACGTGTATGACACGAGTGACTAAAATTTGGTATCTACCGGGCGATATCATCACTCTTGACTAAAATCAACTTTGTCTAAGGTTCTTTGAGAAAATAGTTATTTATCAGATACAAAGGACATTTACTAACAGTTCTTTGGCAGAAGCTTGGTGTTGATTTAATCAAGTGCATAATGATGAGTGTCAGGCTGATAATTTACTAACATTTATTTGCTAATAGCTTGCAAATGGCTATGATTTAATGAAGTGGATAAGAATTTACTAACTAACGGTTCTTCGAGAGCAGCTTATGGCGATCGAATTAAGTGCATTGTGAGGCTCTGCATTTAGTAACACTGCTTTGGTAGAAGCTTGGTGATGATTTCAGTAATTGCAATTTAAGGCTGATACTTATGTAAGTTTAAGTGTTTCAAAACTCAAAACACCCTCTCTCAAAACCTGTTTGCTGCTCTCAGTGACATATAACTACATGCGAAAAACATATAATTTTGACATAAGCAGACAAGTTGGCAACCATTAACAACGCAATATATTCTTTGAAATTTAAATAGTGCGGCATTTAAAAACATGCAGTGGCATTGAAGTAATGGACTGAGGTCAGGGACGTATTGTTTATCACACGTGTTGTTTATCCTTGAATACTGTTGTCTCCTCTCTTATGTACATTACATTGGAGCCAGTGGTGTAAGCACGCTTGCCTGATACCTTGCGAAACGGTTGAAAGAAACACAATTGTTACATTGTTCTCGCTGAATTGTGTACCTAAGAAAGGCACTTCATCAACATTGCACTCAGTCAATCCAGGGGTACTTGAAGTAGGATGTACTGACTTACGTGTTCATGGTGAATTAGCGCTTCGTAGCAGCTTTGGAAGTACAATCCTTCAAGGTAATGATTTGTGTAGCGCTTTGAGCATACGTGGAATAGACGTCGTAAAGATTTCAATATCAACATTTTGACACCATCTTCGATACTCTAAGGAAATACATTAAGATTAGAGGATGAGACCGTGTTGCATACCCTGGGTTATCAGATGGTTTGTCGACGTCATGAAGTGTTGAGGGGCTTATGGCCTCAAAATACAAGCATCAGTCGGCGTTCCCATTTCGTTTCCGGAGCAGATCTCTAAAACTATGTGACCGATCATCACCAAACTTGGTATACTGTCTCTCCATATCATTTAGATGTGCCTTTTGGAGGTTATAGATTTTTAAAATTTTATTTTATTTAATTTCCATGGCAACAATTTGGACTTAGTCTTTTTCAAGGGTAGTGTTCGTTTCCGGAGCAGATCTCTAAAACTATGTGACCGATCATCACCAAACTTTGTATACTGTCTCTCCATATCATTTAGATGTGCCTTTTGGAGGTTATAGATTTTTAAAATTTTATTTTATTTAATTTCCATGGCAACAATTTGGACTTAGTCTTTTTCAAGGGTAGTGTTCGTTTCCGGAGCTGATCTCTAAAACTATTTGACCGATCATCACCAAACTTGGCATACTGTCTCTCCATATCATGTAGACGTGCCTTTTGGAGGTTATAGATTTTTAAAAATTTATTTTTTGTTTATTTCCATGCAACAATTTGGACTTAGTCTTTTTCAAGGGTAGTGTTCGTTTCCGGAGCAGATCTCCAAAACTATTTGACCAATAATCACCAAACTTGGCATACTGTTTCTCCATTTCATGTAGATGTTTCTTTGGGGGTTATAGATTTTTTAAAATTTAATTTTTGTTTACTTCCATGCAACAATTTGGACTTAGTCTTTTTCAAGGGTAGTGTTCGTTTCCGGAGCAGATCTCTAAAACTATGTGACCGATCATCACCAAACTTGGCATACTGTCTCTCCATTTCATGTAGATGTGTCTTTTGGGGGTTATAGATTTTTTTTAATTTAATTTTTGTTTATTTCCATGCAACAATTTGGACTTGGTCTTTTTCAAGGGTAGTGTTCGTTTCCGGAGCAGATCTCTAAAACTATTTGACTAATCATCACCATATATGTTAAACTGTCTTAATTGTTTGTCTTTAGTAATAAACGTCTCATAATACAAGCAGTGGTTTGTTGTTTACTTACTCAACATAAGAAGAGTGCAGAGGACAACACACTTTGAATTATACAGAGAACATTAATGGTGCTTTATGATAATATTGTTTAGATGTTTGGAGCCTTTGAGGAAGGGGGAGACATCTGTTTTTACGGGTAAAAACACTTTCTAGTTTTATATCAGATTCGTGAATTTAACAATAAAGATTAAAACATCCTACCCTTCAAGAGTTTCAAAGTATGTATGAACTTGACATTTTCTTCTCCATAAAGGCCTTCCCACAGTTATGAAGACATACCAGGAAAGAAAGAGTGATCAGGAACAAAAAAGTTAAAGAATCATACCTTTTTTCAAAAGCTATATGATTATTCCGTCATTAGGGTTTAAACATATTTATTTCCAAAAGAAACGAGATTTGGACACAGACAAGAGCTTAAGTCAATACCGATCCGTCATTCTGAATGTCTGTTAGTGATAGAGTAGGTAGGGTTTAGCGATCTGTCAGCTATAGATTATCTGTTTAATGTTTAACCACCAAAAAAGAGTAGACAGATACAAAAAAAGGAATAAACATTTCATATCTTTCTCTCAAAACTCAAATACATTATCAGTATTTTCAAATATACTCATGAACTTCAAGCTCATTAAACAGCAAGAAATTGAAATCACTCAATTTTAATTCCATGTGCACGTGCATTCAATGTACTAATATATCATTGTTTCATTAAGTCGCAATCTCAATAAATTTAGATCAACAAGTCGATGAGGACAATTTTATTCAAAATCAAGGATTTTCGAATTTTGAATTATTTTTTCTCCTTGTGGAAACTATCGTACCACACCGTGACAATCGAAAGAGAAGTGTGTGGAAAACATGCTAGACATGATGAAAGGATGATCCACAATTGATGTGATGCAAATAAAGTTCAACGAGATTTATAAAGCTTGATGTTTGCACCAACAGATACAAGTAGGTGAACAATATTTTTGGATGCGTTCGCCTCAAATTAAAAAAATACAGATGAGTGCGTGTGTGAGTAGGGCTTAACATGTGTAACACAAAATTTCAACTATTGAAAACATGAATGTTTCAATGCAAGATGTAGACTGATAGATCAGGAAGAAAAGAAAGCGTAAGGGAACAGACGGAAAGAACGGCAAAGTGAGAAAATGAACTGTTCCAAAATGTATAAATAATGTAATTTTATATTCAAGGTAAGGTGTGGGCGATACATAATTCTCAAATGACTTTGACATAGATATTTGAAAAAGTCTAAAAATTAATGAATTTAGTTCAGTTTAGTCAGTACCGCATGATAATCACTAAACCATCTCGAATGAAAACTGAACCAGTCGTAACTCCAGAGGGTTAAGTCCCTGAAAACTTCTCAACTAAACAAATTGAAAAACGAAACCTTACACAGGGGCGCAAATGCCTTTGGGGTATTTTATGAAATCATATCAAATCAAACAGAAGAAAATTATTAAAAGGATGGAAATGATACAAAACGAGGTACTGTGATTTCTGCGCCCACAAAACACTCCTTCGTAAATAAAAAATATATCATTTTGAGTTAAATTTCGGGTGAAAGTGAATATTACATCTCTATTGACATTTCAAGTTTAGAATTAACAATAAGTTCATAAATCATATTTGGCGGTCATTTTGATATTTTTTACCTTACTTGTATGTCACTAATACACGTGTGCTATGTTTACATTTTAGTCTTACAAATATTTCATGTTTTTTCTTTGTTGTCATGACTTCAGATTTATAAACATACATATAAATATGCTTTATGCAATCGAGTGAGTATCTTGTGTCATCGTGGGAGTCGATCAAGTCAACAGTAGGTCCCTTTACGTCCCGTTAATTTCATTAATTTCAGCATTTCTAGTAGAGACATATTCTCCTGACCGGGGTTTGGGAAACATATATTAGGTATAGGTGTTTGATGCCATAAATAACATTGAATTACTCATATGATAATAATAATAATGATGGTGATAATAATAAAAGTAGTAGTAATGATACAAATTCTATAATCAACATCATCATGATCGTCGTCGTCATCATCGGCATTAGCATTATAATCCTATTCCTAATCATCATTATCGTTACATCATCATCTTTGTTAACAATTTTGGACGGCTAAGTAAAGACTTTTCAAAGAAGCTTGTTTTTTCCCTTGGTCATTGGATATCATTTTCATGATACATCTGTACAATCTCAACGCCTTGGGGAACATACAAAGCGTGCAACATGAGGCCACCGAGACCGACATCAGGTCACTTCAATCTTACCCAGGTACCCACTTACAGCTTTTCAAGGTCAAAACGTATCGAGGTTAAACTCTTCATTTCATAGGTTGAGAAACGTTTCGATTCGCCCGTGACGTTGTAAAAATGCCTGTATTTAAGATCATAAGATTTTTAAACAGGAACCACAATGGCAGTTCTCATAAAAGCTTTTCAGGAAGCATTTTCATGAACTCATTCTCTTCCCAAAGCGATGACTTAGCTCACTCATTTCTTCATCCCACAAAACATCTGTACAAAACTTACTTTCTGAAATATTTCAACCAATGAACATACAATGAAACTGGCCAATGGTCACCGAGACCAATGTAATGATTCGGTCTCCTTCTGACGCCATCTGGCTCTCTGCAGAAAAGTGTAAAAAGTTCTGGTAAATTCTAGTTTATTCAAAACACAAATTGGAGGCACAAAATCAATAATAATATATAATAATAATAATAATATTGATAAATGAGTCTGGAAATATCTTACTACGTGTTGACCTGATTATATTACAAATCAATATCCGATTCTAATTCATCGTTTTCTAGATTATGACAGGTAAGTCGGTGGTTATGATTCGCTTACCAAAACAGATTTCCTGTCTACGTGCGGATCTTGAAAGGACTTAAAGGGGCAGTAGCACGTTTTTTGATAATTTTATATTTAAAAGATTTCACTGATAATTGTAAGTCAATGCTAATTTCATCATTTTGACAGTGTCAAAAATCTCTTTACACAAGCCAATCATCTATAGTCAGATGACAAAGTATGAAAATTCACATAAAATCCTTTGGCGGCCATTTTTTGTGAACACCTTTTTTCATTTTCATTTCATTTTGTGTAAGAAAAAGGAATCCCATGGCTAAACTTTACGTGATTTTTTTTGAATTAATACTACTACATTTAGTTTAAATACATTGTCTTTCAATTGGAACCATTAATTTTCATTTTCCTGACATCGCCTTACATTCCCCCCAAAAACGTGCTACTACCCCTTTAAGATAAGAAATCAAAAGGGGTGAACATTCTGGAGGTTGGTGTACATGTGGTATGTTTTCAGACACACAATTATAGTCGTCATCGTGTAGTACAAGTTTATGAATGGTTAATGGAAATTTGCTATTTCTGGGAATTTAGGACCTACAATCTAGTTAAAATAAGCTGTATTATAACATAACCCTAAGTCCGTTTTACTTATTGAACGTAAACATGCATTACAGATATTTTTAACTAGAAAAAAAGTTGCACCACAATCCATTTGAATTTTTTTCAGCAAATAACAACGCTTTCCTTTGCCATGATTATGTAGCCTAAGTGTGGATTTTAGAAGTTGCTGATTGCACAACTAACTTTGATTGCCTCAAATCAGGCGTCTCCCATTCTAGACCACAAACTCGGCGAATTGAAACAAAGGCTTAATCAACATTCTTGATCTGCCACTTCGGGGAGAGAATGAGCTTTATCTCGCCGGATAAATTGCTAAATAGATAAATGTTATACAGTATGTTTCTAAACTGGAATGACAGTTTTTGCTAAATACAAGACAGTTTCTTCAACACGATATTCAGTATTTTTCGATGAACAGATAACTAAGGAATTTTTTAACACAAATTCTAAAAATATGCAACATTTTTTATCTTCAAGCCTAAGTCCTGTTTAGATTTGCAATTTATAAATAAGAAAATATAACAATACCCATCATAAAAATACCTATGTCACATTTTTTAATTGAATACTTGATATATTGTTTACATGTAATGTCTATTCTACTAGATATAGTAAGATACACTCTATTCTGTCCATGAACTTCTTATTAAATTCATAATTATTGAAATTCTTTTATCAACTATAGTGAATGAATTACTGAAGAAATGTTCGAATTTATCCGATTTTTGAATCTTCGAAATCATTCTGTGACGACATGTAAAGTTGATAAGTTATAGCATTTGCTATAGCAAATTTCGCAACATTTCTGTAAAGAGTTAGCTTGTAGTGCCTATCTGTTTTCATATAAACAACCTTAAAGGGGCAGTAGCACGTTTTTTCAATATTTTATTTTTTCACTTGTAATTTATGCTAAATTTTATGCTAAGTGTATTGCTTTGACAGTGTCAAAAATTTCATTACACAAGCCAATCATCCATAGTCAGAGGACAAAATAGGAAGATTCACATAAAATACATTGGCGGCCATTTTGTGTGAACACCTTTGATTCATTTTGTGTAAGAAAAAGCAATCACATGGCTACACTTTACGTTATATTTTTGTATTATTACTGCTCCATTTAGTTTAAATACATTGTCTTTCAATTGGAACCATTAATTTTCAATTTCCGCACATCACCTTATATTTCCCCTAACAACGTGCTACTGCCCCTTTAAGACAAAAAACAACGAGCTACTGCCCCTTTAAGACAAAAACGTTTAAATTTTTTGCGTTATTTAACTTGATTTATCGTTATCCCTGAATCTTTATTCGCACAAACATGTTTACAAATATTGCCATTGTAAGTAAACATGTTATCAAACATTATTTACTTGCTATATGAATAATTGCCTTGTGATTGAGGCTGTTAACCGGACGTGTTGTACGTAACATGGTGATTATCCTAGCATAAAGTATAAATCACCCGGATGAACCGACAGAAATATCATAACAACAAAAGCATAATATTTCCGGCGAAATTAATATCAAGGATACCATATTTTTTCTTATCAAATTACCGTCTGTTTTATGTTCATCTTAAAATCTCACAGCATCATGCCCGGTACATGTAAGTGTCGTCAAGTACTTATATCCATTGACACAGGTTAGTTCCTTTATTCGGACCATTTGAAAAGTTTCAGTCAAACACCTCTTGCAATGAAAGGGTAATTTTGAATTTGATAATAAGGTTTTAACTATTTTGTTGAAACAAACAGAAATTACTTTTGAGTTAAAATGACTTGAATTAGATAGCATTTTACAAAATAAATGTCAACATTTATAAACATTGATAACAAAAGAAATATGTTAATATTTTAAAAAAATGATTTGATATATGCCAAAATTATATTTACAGCTTTGTACCTTAGGTTAAGTCACTTAGCTGCATATGCTAGTGCAAATATCATTTTAATTTGCAATATACGGATAATGTTGAAATATCACTACATAAATCAACATTCATTTTGCGGAAACATATTTGTCAGAAAAAGGAATGACATGGCTGAGCTTTACGTTATATATTTGAATTATTACTGCTTCATTTAGTTTGAATACATTGTCTTTCAATTGGAAACATTTATTTTCAATTTCCTGACATCACCTTATATTCAACCTAAAAACGTGCTACTGCCTCTTTAAGACATTATTTAAGATTTCTTTTCAAAATAACACCATTGACAATGGTTCATAAAGTTGACCAAACACATATTTTATGCCTCTTAATATGAGACGTTTTGTAAGAAATAATACATGCCTTAAGCTCATCCGCTGAGAAGGCCAGTTAGAAATGGACAGAAAGTGGACTGGGTCCCATAGCCCTAGGCAGTATACTTCCCACGTCGCTCTACATATATACTGATCAGATCAAAGATTTTATAAAAATTCTTTTCCTCTAATGGTTCCAAAATGGGCCTATGCGTGGAAAATAGAATTGTACACTTCCATCGCGTAAATTTTGGTTTTTACTCAGCAATAAATGTCTCAATAAACTTTGAGAGATTCTGATATGATCTATTACAATTATATATACAATTGACTTAATAATAATATTGCGGAAACTCTTTTCGTTTGTTCAATTTAAAATAAATCACCTCCTGGAAGAAAATTGATAAACAACCAATTAGCAGGCATTGGGAGATCAATTATTTAAGAAATAAAGTAGCCCTAACCATCATGTGTTTTGCAATAAAGTATAGTTTTGCCCTGAACTATTATAGTTAAAGCATGAGGCCGAAGGCCGAATGGTTTGACGTTATAATAGTTCAGGGCAAAACTATACTTTATTGCAAAACACATGATGGTTAGGGCTACTTTATTACTTTTCTAGTATGTCGATTTTTACTCGTTTAAGTTATTTCTACTCCAAATATAAAAACATTTTGTAAATCACGTTAGGCCGCAAATTGAAAATCCTCGATCAGGGCCATAACTAGTGACGTCATAACCAATTGTTATTGACGGCATGGGCCATTGTTTCGTGACGTCACTCAAAAACTATACTTTATTGCGGAATAAAGGATGGGCGGCGCCTTTGATCTTTACGGGAACAATACTAGAATATATAATAAATGATATTAAGACATATGAATGGATCGACCTTGTATTTAATTCAGCGAATCATCTCATTGTCAAGTTGATATTATGCAATATGAATTATTCCAATGCTAATGAAATTACAAATGGATTAAAGACATAAAAAAACATTGAGTTAAACTTTAGATTTAGAATTTCAAGAACCAAACCATTACAGAACCAATTGCAAACTCTATAATCAATTTGCGGTGTCGAGACCAAACAGATGAACTTTGGCTATGGTCAGATGTGGGACCTCAACGTTAAAGGTCAAACTCGTTACTGGAACCTTCCCGTTAATTAAAGAGCATTTTAATTGTACCAATTGTTCGGTTTTTACTTAAATGTCCAGTTTACAATGATGACCGTAGAGATTCTTTTACTAAGTGTGTTGATGTTTAAGTCTGATTGTTATCAACAAACTGATCATATTAAATTATGTTTTATAATGACCAGCAAAAATATTATACTTGTTAGTGCCAAAATAGATAGTTCATTTACTAATTAGTGTTTTTAATGTTAAGCTTTGTATATTATTTCAAAGAACATATTCATGTTATTTGTAAGCATATAATTTACTTTTATGTTGTCCGTCTCCAATAATTAAAAAACGGAGTGGTTCGTTGTAGACCAACTTCAATACCATGTATGGAAAGACGTTTATGAAATAATAAAATATGCCTGCATTATGTATTTCAGAGCATGTTTAAATATCAACTCACTACGAAGAGACACAATTTGGTTCTATATCCATATGAATATTATGTTTAAAGTCTTCTCTTCTGAAAAATACTGAGTTGATACGTCCTCATGAACTTGGGTGTAAAGGGTGGTAACTCGGATGTTAAGGACGGTAACTCCGGTTTAAAGGGCGGTAACTCGGATGTAAAGGGTGGTAACTCGGATTAAAGGGCGGTAACTTGGATGTAAAGGGCGGTAACTCGGATCTAAAGGGCGGTAACTCGGATGTAAAGGGCGGTAACTCGGGTGTAAAGCGTGGTGGTTCGGATGAAAAGGGCGGTAACTCAAGTGTAAAGGGCGGTAACTCGGATGTAAAGGGCTGTCAAGGCGGTACCTCGGGTGTAAAGGGCGGTGATTCGGATGAAAAGGGCGGTAACTCAAGTGTAAAGGGCGGTACCTCGGGTGTAAAGGGCGGTAACTCGGATGTAAAGGGCGGTAACTCGGGTGTAAAGCGTGGTGATTCGGATGAAAAGGGCGGTAACTCAAGTGTAAAGGGCGGTAACTCGGATGTAAAGGGCTGTCAAGGCGGAAACTCGGGTGTAAAGGGCGGTAACTCAAGTGTAATTAAGGGCGGTAACTCGGATGTAAAGGGCGGTAAAGGCGGTACCTCGGGTGTAAAGGGCGGTAACTCAAGTGTAATTAAGGGCGGTAACTCGGATGTAAAGGGCTGTCAAGGCGTACCCGGGTGTAAAGGGCGGTTACTCGGGTGTAGAACGGTAACTCGGATGTAAAGGGCGCTCGGATGTAAAGGGCGGTAACTCGGGTGTAAAGGGCGGTAACTTGGGGGAAAAGGGCGGTAACTCGGGTGTTTAATGCGGTAACTGGGTGTAAATGTGAGCATTTGTTCAGCAAATAATTGTACATCCCAGCTCGTTATTATCGAAACCCCTTTGTATTCGAAGAAACTGTATTATCTAATTGTCAAAGAAATAATGTTTTACGAAAGTTAGCTTGACTAAAATCAAATATCTATGAGCCTGTCCATATTAATGCTTGTCTGTCATTATTCCTGTCAACCCTTAATATGCTCTGTTCATATCTTCAATAAACTTCTGTTCTGAAGATAACCGATAGGTTAAACCCTTGGATGCTCTGACAGCTACTTGTGCCAAATGTAATGTTAAATACTGACCGATACGACATTCTCTCTCCACAGTGTTAGAACACGTTATGAAATGCTGTTCCAACCTCTGTTCGAATTGGTTTGTGGCTAAAATAGAGAGGCTTGGTGGGAAGCAATCAAATTTAAAAAGTTTAAAAAAAATCCCCATTTAGACAATTGAATCTGGCGAAGGAGGTTAGACAAGAACAACCATTTCCCAGTTTTGCCACAAGGAGAAACTACCGGAATTCAGACATTAAGTCTTATTCGAACAGAGTTTTGATCAACATACAATGACTTGATCTATCACTGTGGGGAGAACATAACAATACGGATAGAATTGACAAGCATTGGCTTGGGTTATTGTAAGAGCAGCGCTTAATTCCTCGTTCTGAAATAATCCCTTTCAAATTAGCTTTTTTTATCAGAACGATTTCCATTGGCAATAAAGTTTTTCGTTGTAAGTTTGCGACATTTTGAGAAAGATGATTCTTATGGAAAGGTGCCAAAAATGAAACCATGTAGACTCGTAACTCGCGAGATGTAACATGTCGTTCCCAACCATGCAATTCTCAAAAAAACAAGTCCAAGTATGTAAACCTAACATTTCAATTCTCTAAATCTCAACTTGCTGTTCTCAACTTTTAAAATTGAAATGTATTTTTGGAAAGGGAAAAGTCGAAACTGATTTTTTATATTTCAAATAGGAGTAATATTCACATTAAGCAATGCAACAAATTACGTTTCACAAATGGAAAATGAAGAATTGTAAAACAGACTTTAGTATTTCCAGTTTTACACGATTGCAATGTTTCAAACTACATCTATACATGATTTCGCATTGAAAGGTATGTGCACCCAACAAGAAATCATGTAGATTCGTTATTTGCGAAATGTAACATGTCGTTCTCAATCAAACAACCACGGTTTCATTTTTGGCACACATCCCATAGGTTATAACTCCCAATGCGCCAACGACGGAGTGCCTCTTTAAACTAACTTGGTACGTTCGTTAACGGACTAGACACTGTTCAGCAGCAAGCATTTCGATCAGACAATATCATCGTTGACGTACATGGCATATGTGAGACTAACGACTTACAAAGAGCTTCTAAAGCTCTGAACGACGGGAAATCTTTAACTGTCAGGCAAATGCTTTCATGTAGTGGAGAATGATTTCCTGTGATCAGATAACATCTGGGGTTCCTTCAGACTGGTATATCTTTAATGAGATAATGCGGGGACATTTAGCAATCAATTTGCAGTACATTCGAGTAAGATCGAAATATTAAAGTTTGTCTTTATAATTTAATAAACCTAACCATGAAATATTGATGAGATCATAAAATCCGTAAATGACCAAAACGGTTTGCTCTTTTTCATAATTATGCCGAGAACACTATCCATTGTATAAGAAAGATTAATCTATGGGAATCTATGAAATACGTTGCTTATCAGTGTTTTAAGACCACATATAAATTCATCTGTCATTTTTTAGCATTAATCATCACATTCATAAAACAAAGATTCTGCGGAATATTGTTACTTTCTTAGTAATTCAAATCGGCAATGGATACAAATTCATTTAATTTGTTTAATTGTACACAAATGATATGTTCTTACATCGCTGGTCGCATTGATAAGACAACTGCTCGGCAGGCAATAGCTTAGGTTTGTAATTCAAGATACATTGAAAACAAAAGCCATCACATGCTTTATTTTGCATCTTAAAATTCAGTATATAAAGTTTGAAGTCAAAGTTTCATATTCATGTTCAAAAGAATGAAATAAACTTCGACATTAGTTTCTTCTTACATTACCAGTCGTGCCCCAAGTTACAGGTTGATGGTATTGTATAATGTCATTTCAGTTTTGGAGGATTGCGCAATGCAAAACTTGTATAACTAATATTAACATGATAAGTTAAACCATTCAGACGCGGGGGAAAGGGGATACATCAGCCTCTTGTTTGGTGTTATGCGACGAGCCGAAGACGAGTTCATAACACCGAGCGAGAGGCTGATATATTCCCATAACCCCGCGTCTAAATGGTATAACGAATTTATCTTACCGAATGTTTCACCCCGCTCAAGAGTGTGATATCATTATTCATACTGGGTCACGTGGACCAATCAGAGATCGAGATTTTTAACATGAGGAAGAATGAAACTATTTGTTTGTCTGATCTAAAAACCATCGCATGACATGTCCAGCTCATTTATGGTCTGAGGTGGCTTATATCGTTGTCTTAGTTGTTTGGCAACGTCATGTCAAGGGGCGATCTCTCGAGGAACTCCTTGACCGCAGATAAACGTTGGGTAGACGTTGACTTGTCGTTTTGCTGGGCAAGGATATTACAGTCAGTCTGGCAGTATTGGGTCTGATATTATCTAGAAATGTTCCGTGTGCAAATCAGTCCTTGGCACGTTATTGCTATCATGGATGCAAACCAGAGACGTCTGCACGTGCATTGCAATTTTTACAAAAGAAGTCTCCAAAACGCAAACAATGACATTTTGGTGGTTATCAAATCCTCTTTGCTAGGGTTACGTTATGATATTAAACTGTTGATATTAATTACAAACGTATCATATTATTCATTTTATTGTTGCATATCAAGGTGTAAAGTTTCTTTGGTAGGGGGTTTATATCATACAATTATTTTCATTACGTACAGAGTAACAGTTTACAAATGGCAATATCTCATATTCAGAAGTATTCTTTGACAAGTCGGATTGATGGCGAAAACATATCTAACAATATACAATGTCATAAAGAATTCATATAAAGTAGTCGGAAATATGTTTTATTCATTAAATGCATGAATCAACGAAATCAAACTGCAGCTGGATTTTCCTCATTCAATATTGTTATACACATATAAACTCATGTCTAAAAGAAACGTTACTCTTGAAAGATAATTATTTTGTAATGGAAGTATATTTTAGTAACAGACGGTTTAATGGACGTTGAAATTAAACATCGGAAGCATGGAGTTGAAAGTTTTGTTGTTAAAATGTATTGGGATGCAGAAGTTGTAAAGCCTAAATATTCTTCATTATTTTAATATCTTATTCACATGAATCATCAATATCAAACTGCAGGTACATTTCCCCTCATGTTTGTTGTATGGATACAAATACAAACATATGTTCTTTTATCTATCACGGGTTAGTGCCTTCTGAAACTGAATTTCCATACATTTTGTTTGTACCTACATCACATGACCTTTTTGCTGGTGCACAGTGACACAACAATATTAACTGCTCTTGTCCAAATAACCTTTTTTTTAAAAATCACCTTTAAAAAAATCCAAATCCGAAAAAGGGATAAACTTCTGATTAAAATAAAAACGGTGTATATATTCTTCATAGATAAAGAGATGAATTATGTTTCTTGTCTTTACAACCAAATGAAAATGATGTGATCACGCGGTTCCTTTAAATTTCAACTTTTTTGTGTAAACGAACATGAAAACAATTCAACATGAAAAGGGGGGGAAAACAAAAAACCTTTATATCATGTTATCACTGTAATGAAAACCTCTGAAGGTCAATACGAACAGACGCGAATTGTTTTTCAAAAGTTCAAGTTTCATCTCTTCAGGAATAAAGTTTGTTTTCCCTTGTCAACATCTTGAAAAATGGGTTGGAAATCGACGTGGGTGGTGGATAGCCGAATTAATTACTTATTCATTTGCAAGAGTAAATAGTGTTCCTGTGGTATCACTGACAACCTATTGTCACAATAAATGGAGGGTGCTGATATATTAACAAGCACTTAATACATATATCAAATCATCTTTTGGCCGATAACTTTTTTTATCTTTTTTAAAAATATATTATTTCTTTTCAACATGTACAATTTTCACATAAACAGACGTATTCTTGTTCAACACACGATAGACATACAAATGTGACTAATATAACAATAAAATGTATAATATTTGGGTTGTTAACAGGAGTTGTAAGGGATTAGTTAAATAGGCAATGGCATAAAGACCAATATTACCCATACGGGCGAGGATACACGAGTGGATATTTTTTTGATATTCGCACATGTGCTTTTTAGTTATTCTCAACGTTGATTGGCCAGTTAAGCCGTGAACGAATATGATTGGTTGACGGGACTACTTTCCATTAACCAAGTTCATTGACAACTTCAACCATTTCATTGATGATTAGAACGTGCTGTAATTTCACATCAGAGAGTTTTTGATAAAAAAAACATAAATAGCCCAGAAATAGGTAAACATTTATTATTATTACTTATGATTTAACAAAATGATTACGATATAATTTTCACAATTCGAAAATAAACAACATTTCAAAGCAAAACATTCGTCTGCGTTGTTTGTAAACAAACATGGCCGCCATCACGCCTACTCCGATAAAGGTCAATGACCTAGTTAAAGTTGACGGTGACCTAGTAGGAAGAGTCACACGAATTATGCAGCCACTGAACTCTTTTAACGTGTTTGTTGTGAAAACTCAGTTTGGGGAAATAGAGGCAGCAAGGTATAGACTTAAAGTGTTACCAGAAACTGTGTCAAGTTAATCTGCCTCAGCGTCCATGCCGTCAAACCTGAAAATATCGACTTTCCTACCGGAATCAGTTGTCAATGATCTTCTTGAAGATGATTTCCTGGATCCACCAATTGCGACCTCATCCGAAAGGTTTGTCCCAGTGTCAGATGCAGAGGTTGACAAGTTTCTGTTAATCAATGAAAATGAAAATACAATGAAAAAAACAAGGCTTGACATGAACTTGGTTTACAAGTTTCTCAAGGAGAGATTACAGGACCAAAGACAGTTTGAGGATATACCGCCTGCTGAATTAAACAATATTTTGTGTAAGTTCTTCATTTCGGCCAGGAAATCTGACGGTACAGAGTATGAGCCATCCACTTTGAGAGGCATCAAAGGAAGCATAGAGCGTTATTTAAAACGCCATGAATACGGCTACATTTTAGCTGACTCGCTTCATTTTGCCAAGCTTAGAGATGTATTAACATCCAAAGCTAAAGCATTAAAAAAACAAGGTAAAGGTAACCTACCTCAAAGGGCTGATCCCGTGTCCGATTCTGAGCTGAAAACACTCCGTGAACGGGGCCAGCTCGGCACGGGAACTCCTGAGAGTCTATTGAACACTCTCTGGTGGAACAACACCATTTATTTTGGCCTTAGATCAGCTACCCCTCACAGGCGTATGCTTTGGGGAGATATCACATTAAGGAAGGATTCGCAGGACAATGAGTTCCTCCAATACGTTGAAAGGCAAACCAAAACACGCCAAGGTGATCAAAGCCGTGATGTAGCTCCAAAGGCGTGGGCTCAACCCGGTGATTCATGTTGTCCAGTTGCCGTTTACAAACGGTATCGGGATCTCAGACCCGCAGATTACTGTAATCCCGATCACCATTTCTACATTGCTACCAATACACAGTTTGGCATTAAATCCGAGATCTGGTTTAAGCGCCAGCCAGTTGGTAAAAACAAACTTGGGTCGCTAATGAAAAACATGGCACTAAAAGCTGGACTTTCAAGAGATAAGCGTTTGACAAACCATAGTGCCCGAAAACGTCTCATCCAAACCCTCTCTGACAATGGTGTGCCTGCACATCAGATCATGCAGATATCCGGTCATAAGAACGTAAACTCAATAAACAGTTATTCCTCAATCAATGAGAAACAGCATCAGTCCATCAATAACATTTTGTCAAACCCTTCCAACTTGAACCAGTCACATGATAGGCCTAATGAGGTCACTCCAGCTTTCCAAGCTCAACCCCAGACTGCCGCTATGAGTATGCCTATGACGTCACAGTCACATTCTTTGTCGCATGCGGTAAATCTTCACTCCGTGCACACACTTTTCTCAGGTCCAATCTATTGGGGAGTATTTAACTTCAACATATCAAACGAATCCACTGTAAGACGACCATCTGTACCAAAGAGACGTGTTCTTGCTATTGAGTCCGATTCCGATTAGAGTTATCGCCCTTGAAACTCCAAAGATAGCCTAGATGACGTTCTGCTGTGATTCCCGTTTCACATAATGTTGTTGAAACTTCAAACTTGTTGAATTTTTTGACAGAAAAGTTGTCGTGATTGTCGTCGTGATATCTTTGACTTTAAGCTTACGTATCTTTAAAATGTTGTCATTTAAAAGAATTGACAGGTTTTTGACAAAATGTGTTCTGACACACCGCTGCCCTGCGAGTCACACGACACGTCGGCAATGAATGAACGACTACTGTGCACTGACTGTAACTTGCGCCTAAAACGTTATTAAGTCAAATAATAATATCTTATTCCGAGATTTGATTTGTTATATTAAATTGTGTTAATAAATGATTTTGAGAGACTCCTTTTTGTGGTAATATCAACGCTTTTAGTACGCACTATTTCTTAGCGAATTGAACTATTCCTTCAGTAGAGGTTCGATCCCTGACGCGGATGAATATGATAAGCAATGTCAAAGTGATCTAAGTGCCGTCTCAAAGATGATGTGCAAGCTTACGTTTCGTTCTTTTTCTAATATTTTGAATTACAATATGGGTAATATATAGAATAACCAACTCGGTACGAGTGATTACGGGATATCTGCCCTCGTCAAAATAATGTTCCGTCGCTCGCCAAGGCTCGCGACTGTGAACATTATTTTTGACTCGGGCAGATATCCCGTAATCACTCGTACCTCGTTGGTTATTCTCTAAGTATTTCATGAATTTGGTGTAGTCACATGTTGAGGATGATAAATATTTGTCGATATAATATATGTTTGTTATATCTTTTTTAACAAACTGAAAATTAGGTTATCGTTTTGAAAAATTTGCATGAATAAATATTGAATTTAGTTGTATTGATAAGAAGATTTTCAACATCATTACGCTTTTTATAGTAGCCAAAAAGTAATATTTTTGTCGTGAACTTGCCTCTGAGTGACGTCATGGATAGCAATTACCGGATGTAGTCACCTTGGTATTGACAATAGCACTAGAAAATTTGGACAGATGGAGGCATATTTGAGACTGTTCAATTAGAAAGAAACCACACAACTTCAACTAGAGTTATATGGAGACATACTCTGCACACACAGAGGTTTTCAATCTAATTTCGTTTCAATCAAAGACTGGTCTGGCATTGCTAAATTTACGAATTGCTGCACTCGTCAACGATATCTCCGAATGACGTCATCGATGGTTGCTACAATGTTCTTTTTAACATTTTAAACAGATGTTTGGCTTAATGATGAAAAACTTATTATACATGTATTACTAATTGTATTCTAATAAAAAGGAAACCGATAATTGTGCAATTGTTGGCCATGTATGGTGATCTGACCTTAATAATGTTATTGCACATCCGTTGGTTAGGAGATAATTATGAAGCAATACTGAGAACGAAAGAACTTATAGAAAATAATCCATAAAAGATCAAAATAATGAATGAACATTATATTTCCTATTATTCGAAGATTAAGTGCTTCTGTATACGGCAGCATTAACCCACGCTGATTACGTAATCGTTCATCTTTATCCATTTAAGGTAATACCTCAATTAGTTTGCATCCAACAATTATTTATTAAGCATTCATGCTTTTTTGGTGAGAATAAATGGAGAGAGGCGCTAGGTTCTGGCGATACTCTTTCATATGAGAATTTTCTTTTATTATCGATGATACAAAAGTTATTTACCATAGAAATAAGTAAATGGAAAATTACTTTCAATAATTATTTATTTACAACAGTATCGCAACCTTTTGTTGAAATATGTCTTCCCAAAAAAAGCGTCTTTTGGAAAGATTTCTGAATGGATATTGAGACTTTCTCTCCTCACAGAGATGGATCAAGTAATGAAATGTTGATCCAAACTCTCTTCGAAAAAAACATGACCCTTAGTTTCCGGTAGTTTCTCCTGCAAAATTAGCACCACGTATTTGATGGTTAACGGATTCGAGACATTAAGCGATTTGGTCGAGCGTAGGGAGAGCAAATCTCTTGGTGTCGAGAACCCGTCAACCTTCTTATGTAGCGCATGGACAATAGGAAATCACACCGTAAACCTGACGTCATGTTGACTTCATTCAAATAACATGGTTACCGTGCACCAAGTCCCACCAAGTGATTTGGTGTCGTCGAAAACTAGCAATCTGATTGCCTGAACACTTGTTTTAGTTGGTCGTAATTATAAAGGTCCAATGTTGTAATATTGTTTCCAGAAGGTTCCCTTTGCGGCAAAACCCATAAAATATCAACCAATGAAAACACTTCTCATGGGAAGGGTGGTTCTTGTCTCAAGACTTTTGCCATGATCCAGAAACAAAGAAGATAACTTTTGAACAGTGTCGCTCATTACAAACTAACTTTGCATCCACACAGATATCTCCCTTTCTAACCCAAATTTCCGAAATTCGGACAGAGGTTGGATCAACATTGTATCTCTTTTTGCCTTTATCTCATGATGGCTAAATGTGTAGATCACTGTGTTTCAATGATTCCTATAGTTCTTGACATATCAATCTATATGTAAATAGTCTCAGGGGAACGATTATACGTCACAATGAAATAGTGATATGTTGCCCTAGGGCATCATATGAAAAATATGAACCTCGATATGACTGCCATCGTATGTTGTAATGATACATATTAAATAGATGTTTCTCCACACTAACAATTAAAGTTAAAACAAACTTTTTGAATTTGATTATAACACCCAGAAATTCACTTCGGTCTTATGAATTAGATAAAAATTGTAGGATTTACATTCCTTCATTACCGTACAAATATCTGATTGGATAACCTTGTAGTCAGGGTAG
Organism: Steromphala cineraria; assembly: GCA_916613615.1. Lineage (NCBI taxonomy): Eukaryota > Metazoa > Mollusca > Gastropoda > Trochida > Trochidae > Steromphala > Steromphala cineraria. The sequence continues at coordinate 15,330,349 of OU744730.1, forward strand.
GATGGATCTATTTGTACAATTTCTTTCGGTCTTCAGCCAAAATAAGATGCAAGATCCATACAATATGTCTATTTGGAGAAATAATCCCATCAATAGGTTGGGTGTGTTTTTGTTTTGACTCGATCTCATCATTAAAAACAGTAGATTAAACGCAATAATGTACTTTAAGGTTAACATGAAATGTAAACACACATTGAGAGGTTTTAATACATAGGTGAAATCAGTTTCCTTTGCCTATTTCAAATACGAACAAGTTAACTATAAAAAATAGCCATTTGATCTGATGTACTCTTGTTCAAAAACTTGTTTACTGTAAAGTTAGCATCTCTCAAATTATGTATATCACACATGTGACGTTTGCATGATGTCATTTCTACTTAATAATAAGCCATGCTGTTTGATGTATGAATAAACAGCAACAATTCATACTGTTACTTTTTAAGATGTTTGTAACCCAAATAACAACGAGTTTCTAATGTTATTTCTGTAATCAAGAAAGATAAACTCAATTAACATGTTTTGCACAATAAAACACAGTTTTGTCGTGAAATGCACTGTTCAATCTTTGCTATCGAGAATATAAATAATTGTTCAGAATGTACATAACATAGTGTTTTTTACCAGGACACATTTGAAATTCTAACGCTTCTGACGCACTAAATCTCCTGCTGTGCTCAACGACTTGTCTTCCTGTTTGGTTCTTGGTAAAGCCACAAAATCTACCAATGCTTTTTGGAGAAGGTTCCAAACATGTTCTATTGGATAACAATCCGGTAAACGATGCGAGCCCCTCCATCCGTTCCATTGTTTTTATCTGAACCACCACCTATATGGACGGCAGTGTCGTCCATTGGAATGAAATTATCTCCGATAGCTCAAGCGTAAGGTTTGACAGAAACAGTCATGATGCCAGTATTAAGAACATGCAGTCTTTCCATTCCAACCCATACCATTCCTTCTAGACTTATATTTAGTCTCTGAAATCTTTTTAGTAAAAATCTTATTTTATTAAATTTTTAAAAGGAGCCTCAGACAAATGGGGATTTAGAGCAGTCCAGATCTAGACTTGCTTCCATGGGGTGAATTATATGCTCAAGGGTCTGTGCGTAAGACTACATTCCTTCATACCTGCCATGTTTAGCGTTGTAACATTCTGCCGTCTTCTCAAAACTTCGCCCGTCTATCAGTTAAGTGAAAACATAAATCTATCAGTTAATTCAAAACAGAATTCTATTAGTTAAGTCAAAACACAATTACAATCATCCGTGAACAGCACAGGCCTCATGTCATAAGCAGTCGTTAGCTCAGCAGCCGATTCTCAACGTGTACTACAGTGAGCAGTAGTTAAGAAGATTCGAACACATGGTCGTCTTGCAGGACGTTCTCATGCAACATTTGTGTTGAAGCGCTTATTGTACGCGATGTACAAAGAACGGATCTCAGCAGAGTGGCATTTTCGGTGTTGTGTCGCAGAGCATGCTGTACAATAAAACAGTCATCACTTGTGGTAGTTGATCGTGCACGACTTCCACAGAAGATTTAAGAGTAATTTTACATACCTTCCAGGGATACTTAGAAGTGCTCAGCTACACAATTGCTGGTAAAACTTATGCATTCTGAGTAGGTCCTCATACCGATATACTGATAAACTAGAAGCTCTGTATTGAACTATTATCCAATAAGTTATAGGTCTGACTGAAATCACTAACCCCTAAAACCCCAGAAACTCCAGACCAGCGCAAAGACTTTAGAAATCAACGTTTGCGCCCAATACTTTTTTTGGAATCGAGGGATATGATACTAATAGATGAACAGAACATCATCCGATGCGTGGCTGAGGGATCAACAAGATAATTTCATGTTTATTGACAAAGCAGTCTTAATAACAAAGTGCTATATGTATCGAGGTTAAGAGATATTATATTGAATGTAAATTTTAAAGCTAAACTATAACTGTTGTCAAGTGTGCTTGATACACTGCAAAAATGGTGTTTTAATATTAAACACAAAGCCAAACACATAGCTTGTCCTGTTTTTTAAACACATAAATTATCTAAACATGTTTAAATCCTAAACACATAAATTAAAGTGTTTGATATCAAAACATGTTCTGGTTTAGAACATGTTGTGGAAAGTGTTTCAATATAAAACATGTTGTGGAAAGTGTTTTAATCTAAAACGTGTTGTGGAAAGTGTTTTAATCTAAAACGTGTTGTGGAAAGCGTTTTAATCTAAAACGTGTTGTGGAAAGTGTTTTAATCTAAAACGTGTTGTGGAAAGTGTTTTATTGTAAATATGTTGTGGAATATGTTTAGAGTTTGAACATGTTTTTGTAAACGCCTCTTTTAGCACTTGTTGATGCAAAAAAATTTACAAATCAGGCCACAAAAGTACAGTGCCATGTGAGCATACATCATGCATCATTATGTTTTAAAGGGGCAGTAGTACGTGTTTAGGATGATGTCAAGGAAATGAAAATAAATGGTTCATTTTGCATTAACTACAGGTAAAATTATACAATTTTCAAAACACGTGCTACTGCCCTTTAACATGCTGGAATATATATCTTTAATCACGCACAAGAAAACGACGAAGGCAGTTCTAAAATAAAACATGTTTATTGCTTTTCAAAAAAACAAGGCATTCCGGAACATAGTCATTTTTTTAAAAATAATCACACATGGAGAAAATAAGGACACGTTACAGTGAATAATTTATGTCAGCTAACATCCATTTATTCATTAATAAGGGCTGATATCACTTATATTGTAAAGGAAGTCCAAAACTGCAAATGCAAATGTTTTGGCTAAATTAGATCCCATAAAATCATGGAAAAACTTCTTGACAGGACGACCTTCTTCTAGTTGACAATATCATCTGTATGCTTTATGAACATCACAGCAACTTATAACAACTTCTATTTTGGTCAACACCAGCAGTCTGGGAGCTTCTTTTTCATGGATGAGATGTCCTGGCCCTATTGAGAACAAATTCAAAATGCTTCAGTTACTTATAAAAAACACAGCGTTTTAATGCAAGTGAAAGAATGGTCCCTAACTATGTTTCTACTACATACATTAATGTTTAGTAAATAAGCAATAATTGTTTAATAAAAAAAATGACTTAGTGAAACAGATTTAAGATGTTGCTTGCAGCCTTAAACTTAAAACAGTTGTTGTGCATCATTAAAAACATGGCATTTTGTTGGGCAAATCATCTTACCTTTTCTGAGAACCTATATGACCTCTGTTTCTTTGCGAAGTTTCCGAGCGAAAAGACGCAATGGTATCCCGTGACTTGATCGTCCTATAGATACAAAAGAATATAAATACCATAAGAATTAAACAAGCTTATATTTGTTATGCTATTCAACAAATGATTAAAATAAAACAGAGAGAGACAGAGAGAGAGAGGGAGGGAGGTAGGGACAGGGTATCTTTCCTAGGCGAATTAAAATATTTCTAGTTATGTGTTCCAAGATTTATGGTTCGCGTTAAAGAGACGAAAATCTCTTCTTTACTGAAATGTATTCAAATTTACTTCAACACAATTACCTATTGTTCCTGCAACGTTTGAAAATAGTAAAAAACTGAGGAATTATGTGACATGCTTCGCTGATCACGAGTATCTGCTTAAATGGTGGTAATTCGTAACAATGGGAGGTCTTTAATTATATTTGCATTGTAATATAAGCTTGAAATGATTCCCTTCATAGCCAAAGTGTTCCCAGATGTATGACTTAGTTGCTATATAAAGCATTACTGATTTAATATTTGCTATTAAGATTAATTCTTTACTAAAATTTGTAAAGGGCGGATCCAAATTTTATTATCTCTGTCAATAAAAGATGTGATTAAAGAGCAATTTCGTGATATTCATCCTATATTGATTTGCCTTGATATGAACATGAAGGTTTCAAAAGTAAACATCGATTCATAATAAAAACACATCAAATTTACAAAAGAAAGTGATAAATTATACCGTAAAAGTTTTCAACATTACGTTTTACTGATTGACGCGATTATAAACTGTCAGGTTTTCAGTCAAGCCAAGAGGTCAAACCTCCCTATGATCACTATACAACATAGGTTATCTTGTATTTCATACGTTTTAAAAAAAAACTGTTCTTTTACTGGCACGGACGAAGAACAAACCAACCTCATAGACGTATTATTTTTATGAAATATTTCTTTAAATAATTGAACGGTTTTCCTACATTTTTTTCTTCATAATTAAGTTGCGTAATTGTAAACTTTAGACGTGCTAATCGAGGAGCTAGACTGAATTAAGGAATCCTGGTTTTTCCATGGCTAAATTTCCGATTCTACTGACCGAAATCAGTAGCTCAGCTTGACCTGTTAAATAGTGATAGCCATGTGGCTTTACTTAATGACGCAACAAGGTCAAAGCTCAGTGTCTTGGACCATAGGTCAGCCATACGTCACACTCGACTGCTTCACGAGTAATGACTATCCCAGTTGTTCATTGCTAAAATATGTCATATTCAACAGATTCTTACCTTCAAATATGTTGCTAAATGGGTCTTTACTTCTGTCGTCGATGTTATACCATAGTATCCTGTCGTGAATAATCTTCTAACCGACTTTGAAGACTCAAATTCAAGGAAACAGGGCGTTTTTATATCAGATCGATGAAACAAAGAGAACGAAGGAATTTTCGCGGGCTTTCGGGACAAGGGCCCGTAACTCTAATTGCACGATTGAATGTGTTTAAATTCAAAACATGTTCACATATAAACATATTTCAAAACACCTTTAGATTTTAAAAACACGAATAGAACATGTTTATTTTTATTTGTTTTGCAGTGTAAATCCTGAGATGAATTATTATGCATCTTATCTGTAATTCTCAGCGTAACTATTTAAAACAACACTGTCATAAAAAAAATTTTAAGAATAATAAAATGAAATAAAAATGTTTAAACTCTATTTTTGCCATGAATCAAAATGATTTAATGAGATCAATAAGCTTAACTATAGTGCACAATATCACTCCCCCACCCCAATTTGTAAGTACATTGTATATGTTTTGAAAGCATATGTTTCATGAATAGGAAGTTTGTTTTCTTTTTGTTAAGATGTTTTCCAATTCAAATTTTGTGAATAATTTTGAACTTTATATTGAGAAATCTTTGCTTGCCAAAATGAAAAGAATTTTTTAAAAACATTTTAAAAAGGAATTCTGAAAATAATAAGTTAAATCAGTTGTAAAATGACAATGACAATAGAACAAAAGTACAATGTACTAGAACTAACCGTGACAGAAACATGTATATGTTCCACTCTAATTAAATGAGGTCGGAATCATGTGTTATAATCACGATATCATTACGCAATGTCTGTAAAATCGAAACATGTTTTGAGTTACAACACATACAAATTCCTGTGTTTAGCATATAAACACATTTCAAAACATGTTGGGAGTCACAACATGTTTTGAGTTACAACACATACAAATTCATGTGTTTAGCATATAAACACATTTCAAAACATGTTGCGAGTTACAACATGTTTAGAGTTAAAAAGCGTATTTGGTTACCATAATGCAACATGTTTAAAATCGAAACATGTTTTGAGTTACAACACATATACATTCATGTGTTTGGCATATAAACACTTTTCAAAACATGTTTTGAGTAAAACACGTACGGAACATGTTTAAAGTCAAAACGCCATTTTTGCAGTGTATTGAGATGTATGAATCATGCGCCTTGAGCTTTTATCTTAAGTTACGCAGGATTTCCAGGTTAGATGACACGAAATTTTCATTAGGCGTGTATATTTGCTCAACTCAAAACCCACAAAGAATTTGTGTGTATTCTTATAAAACAAAACTTGCAACATTTTACACGATCCTTGAAACTTTCGTGTCGTCTTACATGAAGTTCTTGTCTCAAGGTTATTATTCAACCTGCAAGATTTCTGAAATTGCAAAACCTTAATCTGTGACATTTACTTTGAGAAATACAATATGTCACAGACTAAGGTGTAGTAAATGATGAATCAATTAAACATTTAATCCCGTTATTGGCCCCGGGTTGATCTTCCTTGTTGCAAGCAGTAGCAATGAAATTATGTAAGACATAACTGCAATATGTCAAAAACTAATGACTGGTTACCGATAATCGACTTGCTAATGGAGTAAATATGTTCATCTGATAAAAATATTGGAGTTTTTTCTTAATTTGACATTTTGTGTATTTGATATTTTGTATATGTTATTGCCTTTGTATTCTGAGAAGTGATCAAGAAACGTTCAATGTCATGGCCGAGTATTTGAGTACTTGGCTCCGAGATATTGATTTACGTCCAGGCAATGACTCATAAGGTTTCAAAACTGTGCATTTATGTTTTCAAAAGAACGATTTGATGTCAATGTGATAAATTCTGTTTTATGCAAACTGACAACTGATTTTGCAATTCACGTTTATATCAACGTGCCTATTTCCTATGTTTATCTATTGCAAAGGGATATTCGGAATGATTGATTGCGCAGCTTACATCAATTATCACGATACTGTAATCAATAGAAGTCATGCTCGTGGTTCACCATACAAATCATTGCATAATTTGTTTTTGTTATTCTTCTAATGCACTAATTGTGTTCAACCTGCTAATCACTTTGACAGAAAATGTCGTTTAAAACTTTTAAATGACTGCAAAGATCATGTTCGGCATCGGGGAAAACATTTTTGAATATCATTTATTTATTTCATTTATTGTTTAATCTATTATATATATTTATATGTTTTTCTTTTTCAGATTGTCATGAAAAGGGCAAGTTCGAAATCCGGACAAATGTGGCTTAACATTATTACTCATATAGTTTTATTAAAACAACTATTCTTATCTCCCCACAGAGGCAGATCAAGTCATGAAATGTGTATCTAGCTTCTGTTCTATTGCGCCGAGTGCGGGCTAGAATTGGAGATGCCTGATTGGTTGTGCAATCATCCAATCTAAATAAATTAAGATCAAAAGGTGTTATATTTGGTCAACAATATGACAAAATAAAAAATCTGTTGATGTAAATTTATTTAGATTGGCAATCAACGACGCTGTCCTAAAATCATCATTTTGGCTAATGAATCATGTCATTTGTTGAAAAATTCAAGTGGAATGTGGTTCAAGTTTTTCAGTCATGGGGAAACTGCCAGAAGCCACGGATTTTGTCAAATAAGAACAGAGGACCGATCAGTCTTTTATGACTTGATCTACCTCTGTGCACGTGGGGAGAGAAAGTTGTCACAAGGGAGAGAAAGTTGCCTTGTGACACTGTGAGTATCATGTTCTCACTAAGAGGTCAACGTGCTCAAAGAAGATTATTATCTGTCGTGTATTGTTACGTAATATCTAGGTAATTAGTGATTTACATCACAGTAGAAACAATTCAATAGTTTGCTTAATTATAGTATATGTTGCAGATAAGTAATATATATTTCTTTTCTCACAATGTTTAGTTTCTCAGATGTTTAGGACCAAATGACTCAAATTCAAGAATTGACTTAATGTCTATTATAAGGAGGGGGGGGGGGGTCGATTTTTCATTTTTGTAACAAATGACAAATTCTGTCATGATTATTTGATCGGAATAATATTGAATAATCATTATTGTTGACTATGCTGTAGGACTTTGTATTAGTTTAATGTCATACTGAATCATCAATTGTACTAACGTGCCATAGACAGATGTTGTTTACCATGGACTAGGTAATCTCTTGTGTTATTTTAGACATCTAGTAAACATAGCGGGAGATGTTCTAATCTTTTCTAGCAACAAAAGAGCTTGTTACTGACTATTTGTTGTGGCGCACTGACGGTTGCTGACAAAATGCATTATTTATTCAGATGTCTTGCCTTAAAGGGGCAGTAGCACGTTTTTTGATAATTTTATATTTGAAAATTTTCACTGATAATTGTAAGTTAATGCTAAATGTATTATTTTGACAGAGTCAAAAATCTCATTACACAAGCGAATCATCAATAGTCAGAGGACAAAGTATGAAGATTCACATAAAATCCATTGGCGGCCATTTTGTGTGAACACCTTTTATTCATTTTGTGTAAGAAAAAGGAATCGCATGGCTAAACTTTACGTAATATTTTTCCATTGCTCCATTTAGTTTAAATACATTGTCTTTCAATTGGAACCATTAATTTTCATTTTCCTGACATCACCTTGTAGTCCCCCTAAAAACGTGCTACTGCCCCTTTAAGTAGTTTGAATGACTATTCAAAATGAATTATTTATTCAGATGTCTTGCCTTAAGTAGTTTTAGAGCTCAGTTTATACCAGTTTACTATTCAAATTTGCCAACTCTCAGAAATTTAAAATACTCCTCAAAAGTAACAAATTTTATTCTCATTTGTTTTCATCAAATGCTTTTTTTCACATATGTAATAGTATATATGCCGTTGTATGTTTTTCTTTATGTTATGTATTTTTTTAGAGAATAAATGATCTTGCATCTTGTTAATTCTTTTTCTAAATCTATTAACCATCCACTCATCTACCTATCAATCAAGAGTACGTCATGGGTTATAACTCCAGAAGAAATTAAAGACCAATATGATGTAGACATGGGATTTGGTGCGCTTACTTCAACAGCTTTCTAAAGTGAAGAGCACAGGCCCCCGGGTCATTGAGCAATCATCCCTTAAAAAAATTAAAAAAATAAAATAAATTGAGATGACCCCCAGATTTGACAGCCTTCGTAGTTACATAATATTAACGTTAATATTATGTATCTACGAAGGCTGTCAAATCTGGGGGTCATCTCACTTTTTTTTTTCTTTAATATTTTTTTTTTAAAGGGATGATTGCTCAATGCCCCGGGGGCCTGTGGTGAAGAGTGCTAGTTTGATAATTAATTAATATAGCGCATTTATCCAAACATATTGCATGCTCAAACAGTATGTAAATAGATTTAATCTGAATTTTGGTAAACCGTCCTGCCAAATAGCTCATTTGCGTCTCAGACTTGATGCAGTGATTTGAATGCACACATGTTTGAAGGGCACATATCACCCAGTCCATCCTGCTCATGTACCCGTACACATTACATTTCTTCTGTATTTGTTCCAAGTATTCAAGCAAAAGAAATAAATTTATTTTATACTCAGTGTTACAATCTCAACTCCATCCTTAAAGGGGTTTATAATGAAAACAAAATCAGTAACACTTTGATACTTAAATATGTTCATACTTTCATAATAAAATCGCATAGGTTTGATAAATAATTCACTTCTCTTAAACAGGTTATTGTTTTCTATTGATGTTTGTTGTAACGTACAGTTTTATGGGGTGGTATTGATTTCAGCCATTGCGGCTTGTTTTGTGAAGAAAAATATGTTTACACCTTGCTCAAAGGGCACAGAACATATTACCCCTGGTCAATGAGTACAGAGCACTCCCTAAGGAGAAAACAACCGGTGGCCTGTCAGGCGCCCGAGGTTCAGATTCACACAACCGTAGTATCATAGCGGGCTCTCATTTACTGCTGAGGCACACGTCGAACTTATCCAGGGAGACACCACAAGACTGGCATTTTATGTCTCAGTTTTCGGGAAGGGAATCAACCCTTCAATCTACCAGATTAAAGTGACAAACCTATCGGGGTATTTTTGGTTGAGGACGCATTGGTGTATCATATTCTTTGTCAATTTGTTAAATCAAGAACAACTAAATGTTACCCTCACGAACATAAATGGTTTAAACAATATTTTTTTCAACTGAATTGGTAAACAAGATATAAGTCTATCTGAATACCGGGGTACCTCTCCTGTATAGACAGACAAAACTCTTAGAAGTGTGAAATAGTCATGTTACAATTGTATATCAGTATAAACATTGAATCATGTGATCGTGGAAACACGTGCACTATCTTCGTTTGGCCATGTATTTGTTAACTCCAATGAACAAAACAGTGAAAATAACAGGATATTTTGCTCTGATATCTGTCTCAATATCATAAAAGCTGATTAAAGGAACACCAATATTTCGTAAATATGAATAACGCACAGATAATACAGACAGGATTAAAGATAAATTTCCCTGTAAGACATTTGGAAAATGATATGTATTCAGGTTATAAAAGTTAATTTATAAATATATATCTGGATATTATTGCGCCATGATTAAGTTCTTTTATACCATACAAAGCGATGTGTTCCAAAAGTGCCTTTAATGATTGTATGTCCTCGTATGTAATATTGTCAACCTTCTAGTCACATAATGTGACGATTGAAAGGGTCTTCCAATTTTCTAAATCCTATCACCTGTTTTAGGGACTTGCAATCCTTTGTTTCCCTATAGGAAGGTTTGTATAGGAAGAATTGTAATCCCTAACACATGTTTAACAATTAAAACTTTTCAAAGTCACTTTTTCTGAACGCTTTAAAGCAGCGCTTTTGAGCCCACGAAACAGAAATGCATAATAACTCCATTTAGCCTTACACTTCTTAACATTTCATTATAAGGCTAGTCAGGGAGACATACTCCTTTATAACGCGGTAGTGAGTGGGAACTCGAGACAGTCATGGCCACATGTCAATGCCCTCCACATACTGTGGTTCCCGAGGTGTTATGTTATAAGGTACAGTATTGTGTTGGTATTGATGTCATAATTTAAGTTAACGGATTAGAGAAACCATTCAACTTCAGATATGTTAAGATTTTAGACCTCGATAGTCAGGATCCTCAGGATTTTCCTTCCTATCAGGGTCCACAACCTTAACATATCCTTGGTCTCATGGTTTATCCCTTTAAAGAGACTCAGGTGTTGATAGGATCACATATGTCAAATATTGAAATCGATGTTATTACATCGGGAACCACTAACTGTTACTGAAAATAACAAGTTAAAGGTCAATCAGTACATTAGAGCGAAAATACGACCATTCAAAGTCGGGATTTTGATCGAAAACCGGACAATGTGGCTCGAGTGGCGCGCGCAAATTCGCCAAACGTAATTTTGAAACCTTGTCATAAGCTGCCAGGATGATATATTCGATTCGATAGTGTATTAGGTATTGTAACTAATAGGTAGATTAATTGGATGCAAAATTTCGAATAATAAACGTATTTGAGATGTTTGATTTTTCCATAAAATCAAGCATTTAAGAGATATTATGCATAAATGGATATATTTGCAGGTCCAGTGATGAGATATGAACTTAAATCAGCATATTAGATATTTTGTAGCTTATCAAAACCAAATAAAATTTTAAGAAAGATACTTTGTGTCACTTTAATGAAGCACAATTGAGTGACACGTGTTGGGTGTCTTTAATGAAAATCATTTCATCAATAAAATTGTAAGACGAGCTAAATTACACAATCCCAACTGTACACAATTACCATTGGTAACAATGTACATAGAAGAAGGTATTTTTACCTGAATATCAAGGATTTCGTAGAAAAACAAACCTTCCGAAACCTTGACTTGTTGTTTACTTACATGTTGTTGTAAACACAATCATTTGTGAATTAGATGGTTGTCAAAGAGTGCATTCAGGTAGGATTATAAGTGGAAATCAATTAGAATGAATAACATCATATTATTTTTGTTATTCTCACACATTTATCAATTATGAGTCCCATACATTTACAAATTAGGAATACAATGTAAGTAAAGCCTTGATCCGTTGTTGGTTTTATGTTATTATGTTGTTTAATTTTTGTTCTTTTACAAAATCAATAGGAAAAAATAGTCTTTGTTATTTGAAATTTGACAAGAAAGTTCAATCACTCAATCAATGAGAAAGAAAATAACTAAAGATATGTATTCAATGACTTTCAAGTGAGTGTCCATGGCACGAGTGCCTAAATATTAGTATTTCCCGAGCGATAGCGAACACTTCCCTACATAAGCGGATAAGCAGTCACCGGAAGTCAAAATACTATGACGTCATAACACACGATGACGTCACAATGCTATGACATCAATGGTTTACGAGTTTTATGTCTTTGCTGTATTCAAAGATGTACATTTTTCATGCAAATGTAATGGAAAATGATTTTTTATGATAAATAGAATCTCACCCCCGTGCCTTCTTACATCAAAAATATCAACACAAGTTGATACAAGTAAACTTCGGATATTTGTTACTTCTATCAACTTGTGTTGATATATTTGATATCAGATGACACTTGGTTTAGATTCTCTATGTACCCTCTATGACAATACTTTATAACTACGCAACGTCATAGCCAGTATTTACTCTCAAAGTAAAACAAGTAAATGTCTACTCTATGATAATACTTCCACTATCATGTTTCAGTTACAAGAGATGTAAGACAAATGAAATATCAACTTAGTAAATCGGTATCGTGGGAGTCACGGTGACCCCTGGTATTCAGAAAACGATTTATCTGGTCTTATTTTAGGACAATGTGTCCCGTTTCTTAATTAATATTCTTAGATTGCCATTGTTTTGTTGGCGTAGGCAGGAAGCGGCCTTAAGCAACAAGAAACCTCATTATTTTTCCCATGTTAATTGGTAAATATGTACAGAAAACATTGTCAACTTCAAAAAACACCAAAAAACGTTTTCATCGGTCATCTAATAACAAAGTGCGCAAATTTCAGGCTTCTCAATTTGACAGTCTGAAAAGGGATTCTACCGGATGAACGATATTGCCTTTACTGCGCATGCGAGAAAGGGCGATGGGATGTGGCAGGTTATGATTGGCTGAGAGAAGTTTTACAGACTGTGTATTATTACATCATATACAGAACGGAAATGGGCCGAATCAATGTAAATATAACAGACAATGGTGGTAAATAAACAGAATAAACATGTTTTAACACAATTTAGATGTATCATCTGTCCGGCAATAAAACAGAGTAGTAATTAAACAGTAATGGCACATCGTAACTGATTGTGTAATTACAGGCCTAGGGAGTCGCGCTTGGGATATTTCACACTCTTTGACAATGTTGTTACAAGAATTAGGGGATTTTGTTATAGAGATCAAGCATGTTTGCCCATCTATGACACGCCCAGTTGTCAAAGCACTAGTCATCCATTGGTCAACAATAAGACAAACTAGATCCAATCAAAAATTAAACATTTAGAATTTATCATATGCATTGCATCTGTCTTGAGATGAACACATTCAGTACAGACACATGAGATGGAGTATTTGCGTTTACAGTGACTTCAATAAGGTAGGCTTTGTGCATTCAAACTTATATGTATACATATTTGTTATTTCAGGCAGATGTTTGCGTTAGAAGTTTACAAATATTCAAAATTTAAAATAACATTATCTCAAACAAAGATATAGAATGGTATTTATTTTACGCGGATGAGTTGTCTCTTTGTAAACTAACATTGTTTCTTTATTTGATTGAGAAACGCTCAAGACATGATGGAACATCGTGTCAAAAGGTGTATCAAATTGTAATGCGAACTTAATACAATTTCATGACATGATGCCTCAATGACACTCTCTTTCCCAATATTTCGTAGTGTGTATATACCAAAACCTCATTCAGATTATATAAAATTACTTCAGGATTATTCATAAGTTCCTTAAAAATTTTCACTAACTTCTTTAATTTGTCTTCAATTTTATCTGGCCACTCATCACAAAATGTAAACTTAGAACTACTAAACTCAAAACATAACTATACCGTAATATCTAAGAGATTTTCAAAACACGATTGAATATTAAGATTTTGCCTTGATGAAATATCCTTATGTTTATACCATTAATGAAGATATAACCTTAGCATTTAATTGCTTTGTTGTATGTTTTCGAAAATCGTTGTTTCAATACTGTCACTGTATATGATATGTGTACTGATCTGTCCATGTTTACGTTACGTCACTATTTTGTTAGGGAGCGGCATAAATATAAACATATACCCCGTTTCTTTTTTAAAAATAGATATGCGAAACATAGTTCTATGACAGGGCTATGACATACAATGTAGTCTCATTGATGAATTGACTTTAAATCCCTCTGTAGAAGCCGTGATTAAGCTATCAACCGTCAAAAAGATTCAACCAAAATTAGTAAATGTCTTCATTATATGTCTCACTAACTAACCGTCATACTGGAAAGTTGTTTTTTTGTTTGTATAGTAATTATACGCCAAGTAAGTAAGTGACCGCTTGACTCAATACTGTAAACAATAGCAATAGCCTGACCAGTTAGGCGAGAAAGGGCGATGTGATGTGGCAGGTTATGATTGGCTGAGAGAAGTTTTACAGACTGAAAATATGATGTTTGTTTTCAAAGTCATTAAATGACTATTTTGCGCATGTTTTTGAACAAACAAAATATCGATGTTATCTCAAGATATCTTTCTGTATCCATTTCTGCATTGTGTACCCCCTCGGGGTTACATGTTGTTTAATTAAGTTCAATGCAGACAGATATACAGATTGTTTATCAAGGTCTTACCTCAACATAAAAACACATACGATGCCTTAGATATACCAATAAGAGTTGAATATGAGAGACTAACGTTATTAAAATATTTACGAGGAGAAAAATAGTTGCTTCAGGTAAAAGTTATGGTTATAACATTTACAAAATTGAGCTATAAAATCAGAAATTATATACATAAGATTGACATTTAGAAAGAATCGCAACAGTAAAACAAACATTTGGGCTGGATAAAATAAATATTAACTTTTTTACATCACTTAAATCATCAACACTATCAAAGTCAAAGTCAAAAGAAGTTTATTGTACTTGAGGCCTCTGGCCCATATACAATTATATACACACACACACATATACATATGAAAGCTCTCAAACCATAATTTTGGTATGATTGAGCACTCTAACATGGTACACTCATTTGCTACGGCCTTGCGCTAGCCCACTGTAGAAATACAGTTTGAGCACTCTATGCAAATGAGTTGAACTTTCTTAAACTGCTTTGCCTCGTTGATAACGTTGCATTGCTGAAAGTTCAACCATGTTCCACACACACCATGCTGATGAGGTCCGAAAGACCGAAACAGCTGGCTGTTCATGGTTATATGTATATATATATACACACACACATATATATATTTATATATATATATAAATACATCTTTTCAGAGATGCGCATGGATATAGCAATGGAATTAGGATTCACATATATGTAGGATTATATAAAAAATAGTTTAAGATTTTGCATAACACAAAGCATAGATTACGAATTTCCCTTTAACACATTTTGTCTAAGATCCAGGCCATGTTTTATGAACAAACATAATTTCAATATGACATCTTCATCATTTGATGACAAAAGTGCTGTAAATGCTATTACACTCCTCATGTAACATATCCCCAATAACAGCATCGTTAGGATGATTACTTTGACATTTTAACGCTAGTGTCGTCTCAAATAAAAAAAATCAAACAAAAACAATCTTTAAACAAGTATGCCAAATTTTGATTAATATTTTACGATTAAATTTAAAAACCTGATTTAATTCTCTGTGTAATCATTTTGTTATTGACGATGGCCATTTGCTTAATGTATTTTGCCTAAGTAGGATTTGTCAGTTGTATAAATGGATTTTTTAATGTTCGTCAAATTGTGTCAAATGAATGCTATATTGGCTCTACTTTTTCAGCAAATTCGAAAATCAACAAATTATCTTCAAAAGCATTAGTTCCTTATGACTGGTTCACTATCAACACAAATGTACTTTATCATGAGAACGCATGCACCAACTTTCTATAATTTTTTAGTTTTTAAAAGGACAAGACAAACCTGGCAGCTAACGAATATGAAAAACAAATAAAAAGCCGACTGTGCACAAATTTTAAATACTTAATTTTGAAAACGGCTGAAATAGGATGGTGAGTAGCTTATTAATCACCTTTATTACTAGACCAAGAACAAAGGATTGCTTCATAGTATTATTATTAACAGTATTGTAAAGTTTGAATTTCCGCCACCGTAGTCCTTGCAATATTGCTTTCATTCTTTCCCGTGTCTTGGATTTACTTTCAAAGCTAAATATGTAAATGATCTTTATGTTAATGTAATATGCTATTGTAAGTTCAAACAATTTAAGAAAATGTACTTTATGTATACTGGAGAGGGATTTATATAACACTACTGCTTGTTTCAGCCATATGTACTCTCTTGACGGAATGTTAAAACCAAATACGTTCATATTTTCATACCATTTTAGTTAGAAATAGAGTTCGCTCGACCCCAATGTGTTTTGTAATAAAGTATAGTTTTGCCCTGAACTATTATAGTTAAGCACGAGGACGGAAGTCACCACTCTGCCTATTTCCACTAATTTATGGTTTGCGTAGGTCCCTTAACCGATATTGACTCAGTTTATCACCAACAGCTTTTGTATGTTAAACACTAAATAAGTATCAGGTTTTTTATGAAAATGATAATAATGAAGACATTTATAATTATGGCGTTTTATTCAGGTACTAGTACCTGCTCAAAGCACTACCTACATCATTACCCGAAGGAATTGAATTTCAAAGATGCCACCAAGAAAGTGGAGTTCCATAAATCTTGTTTTCAGGTACCCATTTTAACAGCTGGATGAGCTGAGTGAAATTTGGATGAAGTGCCTTGGGCCACAACGTTTTGGTGTCTCTACCGGAATTCGAACCCGATTCTTTTAGTTTGGGCAGAAGGGCCAGCATGCTAACCAACTGCTATCACTACACCACTCTGCTCAGAGTCATGACTTACGACAGTATGGTTGTGGTGTAAATTGACCCATTTATATACCCGTCCAATTGTTGTCTCTGCCAACATTTCAAAATATCAATTACCAATTACTATTAAAATACAAATTCTATATATCAATCATTTTATAAGAAATAAGTTTACACTTGTGTTATTTAACTAGATTATATTCCTTGTCCATTTCTCTGCTTCCCAGAGAAGAGATATGTCAGAAAAAAATGTGCGATTAAATAAGTGCCTGCAATAGTGTCTACAAGAGTTTAACAAAACCACCTGAGCTATTCAAACATCAAAAACAAAGGTAAATGACCTCAAGCTCGTTATTACAGACAGACAGACAGACAGATTATTTATTAAAGTCTCACCTCATGTGTAAAATACAAAATCATCAAATACATATAAAAATAAATAGCAAGTTACAAATGAGCCACCCGTTTAGGGTTATGAGAGACTAAATTACAAAAACAGTACAATAAAGTATAAAATTAAATGAGCACACATAGAAGTTTTGAGATACAGTAAGAAGTATAATAAGATATGTACAGACATAAATACAATCATTTGTTAAAAAGTAAATGGTTACGATGTTTAAGAATAGATTTGCACGTTTTGGCAGTAAAATGAACAATATTGTAATTTGACATAATAAAAATCAATTTCTCTACATCGGTAAAAGTATAAAAACTATTGCACACAAGATTACATTGACTAAAAAGATTTGAACGATAAGAGGTGTATAAAGGGCAGTGTAGTAAAACGTGACATTCATCCTCAACTGAGTCGGTGCAACTAAAACAAGTCCTCTCATTGATAGGTGTGTTGGTATACCTTCCGGTTTCTATTCGTAGAGGGGCAACTCCGCATCGGAATTTCCCAAAAGCTTTCCGATCCATCCTGGGTATTTTTTCTGTTAAGAAGGTTTCTGTATTAAAAGTTGATTTAAAAGTACGAAAAAAACGTAGTTTATTTCCGCCGTTACTGGATTTGCTTGTTTGCCTTGTTAAGTCTTTCTTCCAATTTTCTAAAAAGATATCCTTGACCCTTGCGTTTACCTCCGTAGTAATGAACACGTTATTAAAAATATTGTCAGGTGGTATAAAATGGGGTAATCCGAGGCTAGATAGTTTAGTGTGCACTCTTTTATTCCAGTTATTCTTCTTATTTTCGGCTTTCTGGTTCGCCCATCGGAATACATGCGATAGAAGTCGTTCCTGTGAGATGTTCCGGAGTCGGTTGTAGAATCTGATGACGGAATCCCATTGTCGAACACAGGGTGGAGTCCAGCCCATATCTCCTGCTACTGCTGCGTTAGGCGCGTACTTATAGAGTCCGATAAAAAATCTCATGGCCCGATTCTGTATGGCATTGACTGCTGGAATAACATAAGAGCCCCATATTGCTGCTCCATAGGAAATCGTTGACCAAACCATGCTGTCGTATAACTTAGTGAACGTCTTAAATTCCATTCCCCCAAGAAGCTTGTATTTGGAGATAAGGAGTCCGAGTGCCCGACTGGCTGAGTTAGCTGCAGCTCGCCCCATCCTGTTGTAGTCTAAGTATTCTGTTAGGAGAAGGCCGAGGTAGGTGTACGATTCAGATATCTCCAACGGTGTTTCTCCACACATGAAAGTACTTGTGGTTCTTGGCACACTCTGTTTTCTGAAGTGAACTACTTTTGACTTCTGTGGGTTGACAGTCATTTTGTTCTGAACACACCAAAGGTCTAAGTACTGCAACATAACGTTCAAGTCAAACTCACTATTTGCAAGCAAAACAATATCATCAGCATACGCTAATAGACTTACATGTACACCACCTACATCAACACCAAGGCCTAGATCGTTCACTTGTTGTATCAGGTCGTTGATAAAAATATTGAATAGCAGAGGTGATAAGAGACATCCTTGTCTGAGTCCACAGTTGACATCAAACCAGTCTGTACTAAGCCCATTCAATCTAACACAGCATCGCACAGATTCATACAAAGAAGTCAGAGCACTAAGCATTGTACCATTTATGCCCAAATCACGTAATTTACTCCACATCAGTCTTCTATCAATGCAGTCATAAGCCTTTCTAAAATCTATAAAACTGGCAAAAGTTTGTTCTCCCATGCTTTTCCTGGTCTCGATGATAGACGTTAGAGTATAGATTTGTTCCGTTGTAGAACGTTTTTTCCTGAACCCGTTTTGCTCGTCAGCAAGAAATCCCGAGAGTTCCACGTGGTTAGTGAGCCTGTTATTAAGTATGGTGCAGTAGAGTTTGTAGGAAGAAGATGTAAGAGTTATTCCCCTGTATGACATGGGGTCCATTGGATCGTCCGTCGATGACTTGGGTATGGGGTTGATTATTCCCTTATTCCACTCTAGAGGCGTCTTTCCAAGTTTGAAACAGAGGTTAAACAGCTTGTGGAGGAACTGAAGACACGTGCCATTCTTTAATACTTCCACCGGAATGTCGTCGAGCCCTGTAGCTTTCCCTTGTTTAGCCTGTATCAATGCTCGTTGTACTTCTTCCATTGTGAAATCTGAGTTCAGGGTACAATCATCTATGACGTCATCCATGTTGATGACGTCATCATTTACATTGTCATTCTCTATGTCAACATTACAGTTCAACAGATTTGAATAGGCAGTCTCCCATGTCTTCAACACAGTCTTGGTATCATAGGAAATAGTTCCATCATCTCGCTTCACCTCCATGGGGATTTTCTTCTTCCTCTCATTGCCTATACCAATGTTACCTATTTCCTTCCAGAAGTCGCGGGAACCGCTGTCACACATCTCATCCAGTCTAGCCAGGGTGTCTCTCACATGTCGGCGCTTGGCTCTTTTTACGAGTCGATCAAATACCTGGCGTTTACGAACATAGATACTCTTGAGTTCCCTCCTATTAAGTCCCCTACACTTACACCACTCGCGCTCAGCAGCACACATGTCACTCCATTTACTTGTGAGGTCCTCGTTCCACCATGGCTTCTTCACCCTTCTGCGTTTATTGCTCCTACATGAATTCACCACAATACGCCTTGTCGGAAGTTTATCACACATTTCTGACTTAACAGTATCCACAAAATCGTCAAACGCTGAATTGATAATTTCCTGATCAACTTTCTCGGTCTCCATAGCCTGTATAATATTCTGAATACGTGTACAACATTCCTCATTTGACATAAAACCTCGGGGTATATCTGAACAGTCAGATCTCAGTACTACGTTAGATTGGGTACCATCAGCGGTCTCTGTGATGTCATTGCACACCAGTTCAATATACCAAGTTAAAACAGAGTGGTCGAGTTTCGCTGCTGCTTGTGCGTCCACAGTTCCAACTAAATTAAGTTTATCAATAAGATTATTTGGTCGAAGTACCTGAAACTGAAGAATACTATCTAGTTTTTCATAATAACATAAACAGTAGTCAACAACAGACACCCCACGTGAAGAAACATACGTAAAATCAGTGCCGTCCTGGTCACACCGGCCGTTCACAATAGATAAATTAGCATTAATGAGAAAGTCAATAAATAAACGACCGTGATTATTAATCACATCATCAATTGAGTGTCTTTTTGGCAAATCATCAACACTTTCAATATAGTCCATGAGATCACCACACCGGCTATTAAAGTCACCACATACATAGACAATGTTGTCATTGCGGTATTGGTACATCTGAAACAAAAGTGTGTCAAAAAATTCACATGCGTCCACATGACGTGATGAATTTTCAGGCGGTAGATAGCAAACACAAAATGTGTAAATATGTTTAGTAAAAACCTTATTTGTTAAAGTCAACCACAAAATACCCTCGTAAGATGTATCGAGGACTTTGACGTTGAATTGTCTTAAAACAGTGTCTTTTATTAAAAAACCAATGCCACCGGAACCACGTTTAGCATTGCGATGTAAGGCAGTACGGTTTTGTCCATACCAACTATAACCTTCAACATCAAGTTCACTTTCACCTATTAGATGCGTCTCCGCTATACCTATAATGTCTGCACCCATATATTCAACACAAGCTTTTCTAAGAACAAAGTTTTCAGATGAAATGTCACTAGCCCACGAAGAAACGTTCCAAAACGCGCATTTTGCCTAGTAGTTGGACCAATCAGTTGAGCTCCGCCTCTCTTCATGACGACGACCTTGATAGTCCCGCCTTCCCTGGTTCTGATTGGACAAAGCGTGCAGTTCCTGGTCACGTGAGCGCTGTTTGTCAACAGAGCCACGTGGGCCTACGTTGTCGTCGACCCTGCTGGTTGTCTCCATTCTGTCCCCGCGTTGATATCTTCGTTCATCCCTGGAATTGGTCCCTCGATGATGTCTGCGATCGGTCCTGTCTCGGTCCACCTTCTGTATTCTGTTCCCCGACATACGCAAACAGCCTCCCCCGACTGTGTCGGCGATCACTCTCAAGTTGGATTCGAGAATCCTCTGCTGTAGCGGCTTATCGGCAGAAATATATACGTTCTCATAGTTCTTACTATCTCTGAGTTTCTTCTTACTTGCAAGTATAGATCTTTTATCTTGTGATGTCTTACATCTCGCCACGATAACCCCAGGGTATCTCGAACCTCGAGATTCCTTCCGCTCAGCCGATTGCACTTTGACGTCACTCAACTTCAAGCCATCTCTGATCACACTATTTACTTTGTTTACAATGTTTTCACTTGCAGATTCTAAGACATTTCGTAAGACAATGTTTAGTTGGATATCTCGAGAGTTCACCACATCCGAGTAAGAACGAGCGTCACTCACACTTTCCACCCGGTTATGTAACTCGGCTTGTTGATTTCTAATCTGGGTCAACTCACTGTTTACGTCTGTGATTTTCTCTGTCACCTCGTCTCTCACTACCTTTATTTCATCATCAATCATCTGCTTAACTTTCTTAAATAGTCTATCTTCCATTGTAGTCATTCTGTGATTAAGATATTCAGTCTGTGCTTTAATGGCGTCCAACACCTCAACGTTAATCCTCCACCTACCCGGCCTCCATGTTTGTCACTATCCGAGCCAGATTTCAAAGTCACATTCATACCTTTCTGTTTCTTACTGTTGTGCTCTTCCATGTCCTCGTCATGTGTTAATGTTCGTTTTCTTTCCTCTTGTGAACGTAGATTGCTCTGCGATGAGGACATATCTTCGACGAGTGTAACAGCCGGGGTCGCCATTACACTGTTCATATAGTCTTGTGAAGCGGGTAGATCCATAAAACCGATTACTCACGAAAATGGCAATCCTAGAGTTGGTTTCTTGGACCGAGAAGTAGCGATTGATACTTCTACTACACCGATCTTCATACAAATTCGACAACTCACTTGTATTTATATACTTTTTCAAAAATTTTCGTCCGTGACAAAATCATCGACTTGTCATGATCATGACCTTCACCTTATATTACATGTATTTACTTGGCCTTCAATGGGGATAGAGCATGATGATAAACAAAGGGATGATGTTACCATAGATTATAAGACCAGTCAGCTAATGAGATCAGAAAAGGGACTATGCGAGCTCCATATGCAATGATAGGAACCGATTTCATAACAGAACAGTTTTGTTTTTTTCTTTGAGCACAATTAAATCAACTGCAAGGTCATCTGACAATAAATAAGTTTCAAAAGTAAACGATTTCGATAACATATGAAGCATACTTGACTTGAACTCTTCACGATGAATTAACGGCAAATTTGCAAACATGGTAGTTTATTGAATGTATTGAGAAATATGTGATATATTTGCTATTTGAAATACATCTGTGGCCACCAAGGGCTAAAATTAATGTTTCTATTCGTTAGACTAGTTCATCTCTTTTCACCATGGCATCCCTGGGATTTTTCATCAGGAAATATGGACCGAACATGACCGCCCTTAACTTAAATTTGGTGGCGAAACAAGAACCTAATAAAAGGGTTTTAGAATTTCGGACAACTTGCCTTAGTATCTTGACGGATGCTTGGAAAGTTGAATTTGAAATTTTCAGGAAATTTTCGGCGCTTGCTTACATAATAATGGAAACACAATTTCTGGTTAGTTTTCTAAAATTAATTCGGTTTATATTTGAAAAATATCATTATCAAAAGAATAACACAAACTATGTTCCTTTACACAATAATTTTATAATCTCAAGATACATAGTTTTTATCCATAGTAGACATGGAGATATTTTTATATAAATATATAAATATATAAATATATAAGCACACATAACATTTACATGATTTTATATGGTTGAGGCATATGCGACAAACATAATAGTTTTTTTAAACATTTCACTATTAATTTATTCAAGTCAATTTAATTTATAATACATCGTTTGTATCTACACTTAGTTGTCTTGAAATGACACTGTTATATACACAGGACTATAAACAATGGCGCTTCGCTAAACTTGTCAATATCAAACAGCATATCTTATCCATCTATATATTCGTAAGCTAATAGATATTCCCTGCTTTCTATATCTGTCCTCAAGAGACATAAATATAAATGGTGAACTAAACAAGGCTTCAAAAGGTTTCGAAGATGCAGATTGCCCTTCTTGTCACGAACCGGTTATTAATAAAAAGTCCAACACATATAAAATTTTCCATAAAAGGAAACACTTTCCCCTTACCATAAAATCTTAAAGGGTATAAACTAATAATACGCTCTCTGGATAGCCGTGACGTAGGAGGATTATGATACGCGAAGCTCATTTTAGCATCACACCTTCACAACTTGTGACGTCACATCGGGGAATTGCTTTGCTTAGAATCGATTTTCTCGTTGTTATTAACATTTCAGGCTTTAGAGTAGACATATCGAGTGTCCCTGATCTCAATTCCTCCTGATTGACAGCCCACACGAGAGGCTTCTAATATCGAGGATAAATATAGAGGAACATCACGTTGATTTGCAACCCACAAAGAAAAAGTTTTTATTTGAAAGGTCAGAGACTTGATGATCCTTGAGATTAAAAATATGGCAACAGAAACAGACAGCAGGATAAAGATTGATGAAAATGAAAGTACATAGATATATTTTATACTTTGCATGATTTATATAAAAATTCAAAAGTAGGAATAAATTTAATATGAATTAATTTTTATACATAAAATACATTTGTAAATCCCGTTAATTGAAACAGGTAAAATGTTATATATGTTGTTCTTTATTTGCATCAGAGGAGACAAATTATACAACAATATTATTGAAGATATTGTACCTCAGGTGCACATGCAGATGCGTACCTTTAGATTCTTCACTGGCTAGTGTTTCTTAGTGCAAATATCATGTAATTTGGGTTTCGTTTTGACGTCAGTTGCATGATTCCAGCACAACTGACAAAGGATCATTAATTTTCTATATTTTAAATTGTTCACTGATTATTGTACGTTCATGCTTAATGTAGTTTTTTGATAGAGTCAAAAATAATATTACACAAACCAATCATTCATAGTCATAGAACAAATTATAAAGATTAACATAAAGTCCATTAACATCTTTTATTCATTTGTGTAAGAAAAAGGAATGGTATGGCTGGACTTTTCACTATATAATTGATTTATTACTGCCTCATTTAGTTAAAATACATTGTCTTTCAATTGGAACCATTTATTTTTATTTTCCTGACTCACCTTATACATGTATTCCCCCTAAAACGTGCTACTGCCCCTTTTAATCGTAAAATTTTCTATTATTATAGGCCTATCAGGAAGGGTCTTCAATGAAACGATAGCAATATGGAAAGCAAGTTATAAATTCAAAAGTGTTTACTAGGTTTGTATATTTAAGTAAGAATAAATAATGTTTTAAAATGTATACATCTCAAAACGATCATGAAAGCACAACACTAAAACAAACGATACATGTATGTGTGTAATCGATAAGAAATCCATATTAATTCGATTATTGGATAATTTCCACCTGGAACCTCTGTAATTCATTTCCAATTTAAAGGTTTTGGGTTTTTGGATACTTTTGGATATTCACGTTCTTTAACACGTGTGATTTGCTTGCCTTAATAAAAGTGTATATATCTTTGGAACCTACGCTCTTTACACAACGTCTAAATGTCAACTTATGGAACAAGTCTATTGATACGAATCGTGATTAAATGTTCATCATCCGACATATTATGCAAATAGCAGCCGAAGCTTAAACACCGGCTGAAGCAAGTCTAGAATGCTCGCGATTGATTTGGTTATAACATTCCAGACATTAACATGAAGATGTACATTCTGGGAGTCACTGTTGAAGGGCAGTAAGAATGTAAATGTGGAAGGGATAAAGAGAGATTATGTATCACTGCAATCAGACAATATTGTGTAACTTGTAGATTTTGATCGTGAATCATTGATTAAAAGTAAGATATGGCTATCCTGATTTTCCATCTCTTTATAATGTTCCATTTAGCAGCACATTTTCTTAATATATAGAAGACCTTCAAATATCAAGTCTAACATTTATCGTTTCTTATCGATAAGAAATGTTTTCTCTCAGACAGATGAAGGGAACCATGTTAAGTTTATATATTACTTACTTTAAGATTGCTGGGCCTAGATTTTCAAAGCTCTCTTAGTGCTAAGATAGTCGTAAGTACCATACATTAACATTGACTTAAGTTGTTCTTTAAGTTTCTCATAAGCCCGATGTGACTGACACATTGTTTTTATTGTGTACCATTGTATATAAAATGTGATGGGGCGTGTGGCACTTTAATAAAATCTTCTACTACTACTACTACTACTACTACTACTACTACTACTACTACTACTACTACTACTACTACTACTACTACTACTACTACGACTTCTACTGATGCTGCTGCTACTACTACTACTACTACTACTTGTACCACTACTACTACTACTACTACTACTACTACTACCACTACTACTACTACTACTACTACTGCTGCTGCTGCTACTACTAATACTACTGCTACTACTACTACCACTACTACTACTTCTACTACTGCTACTGCTGCTGCTCCTACTACTACTACTACTACTACTACTACTACTTCTGCTGCTACTACTACTACTACTACTACTACTACTACTACTGTGAGTTGGGATTTTCTTTCTTTGACAATCCCTCTTTTTTACTGGTATCAAAACATTATTGATTGTGTAACCAACTATGTAAATAATATATGTGCTGATCCAACCTCTGTTCGAATAATACGAAGTCCCTGCTTCCCGGGAGTTTCTATAGCGGCAAAAAAACATTTGTATATTTTCAGTCAATGAACTTGAATAGTTCTCACATGAATCAAATGGCCAGAACAGTGGTATTATACAGACGGGGTTATAGAAGTTGTAGGTACATTTATATATTTAGGCATAGTCTTTTATAACAATAACCGATTTACTAAAGCTCAATTGCAGTTGTCAGAACAAGGTAGAAAGGCGCTCTTTTCAGTTTGCAATGATGTAATATAGCTCTCTCTAAATCCAGAATCACTTTTATTTGTCTTTGATGTAGGAAGTGTACTATCTTATGCGTCTGAGATTTCGGGGTATAATAAAGGGTTAAATATTGAAAGGCTAGCTACATCTGGACATTTGCAAAAGGCTGCTTAGGACTTAGAAGTCAACATGTAATTCGATGGCCTATGCAGAATTGGGTCAATTTCCTTTATTATTTAGAAGGCAATATATTATGATTAAATGTTGGTGTAAGCTCCTTGCGTCTGCGTCTCGTTTTACGGAGTTGTTATGAATGATTGTATGAGAAGGCAGAATCCCGTGCTATTCGAAACTGTGCGTATCAGGTTTGATGTATATTGTCAAATAATGGTTACAGTGAAATACGGTTGAAGAAGGAACTGCACAAGGATTATTTACATATAATAAAATAGAGAATTATTGACCAAGCTATCCGGTTCATTTTTAGCCAATTATCTCACTCAGCAAAATGTAATTTTACGTCAACATTATTGACCAATGTTTTATGTAAATCTATTCCTTAATATTATAGAAAATATTGATCAAAATTCAAACTCAGCTCCCATAGTTTAAAGATAGAAACTGGCAGATATAAAAAAAAAATATAAATCGTAAATGTCCAATGTGTAAAGATGATATTGACGATTAACTGCACTTCATATCAAAATGTCAATCATATCTTAAGTATAGAAAATTGTACATAAAACCATACTGCTAAAGATGTCCATCTGTTATAAAACTCATACAACTTTAAGTATTAAAGGGGCAGTAGCACGTTTTTTGATAATTTTATATTTAATTTTTTTTGCTGATAATTGTAAGTTAATGCTTAATGTATTATTTTGACAGTGTCAAAAATCTCATTACACAAGCCAATAATCCATAGTCAGAGGAAAAAGTATGAAGATTCTCATAAAATCCATTGGCGGCCATTTTGTGTGAACACCTTTAATTCATTTTGTGTAAGAAAAAGGAATCGCATAGCTAAACTTTACGTTATATATTTGAATTATTACTGCTCCGTTTAGTTTAAATACATTGTCTTTCAATTGGAACCATTAATTTTCATTTTCTTGACATCACCTTAAATTCCCCCCCAAAACGTGCTACTGCCCCTTTAATTGTGTGATGATATTATGTAACTTAGGAAAGAATTTATACAGGGCAAGTATCTTACGGAATAACTTGATTAACATGTAATAACGTATTTGTAGATCCTCATTTTTCACCATCACTCTAAATGATCTACTGTTCCAATCTACCTGTACAAAAACCAGATTGTTAATGTACCAATAATCTGTAAAGTAATCAACGAATCTAATCGAACAGCGTCCCTGATTGCACAACTATTACTTTGATTGCATCCAATCAGGCTTCTCTCATAATATCCAATAAAACGTCTTAGGACAATTAGAGGATGACAGCAGGTTTAAGAAAGATTAAATGTTTTGAGCTGAAATCCATCTATCATGTTGAAGAAATCATCAAATTCAATGATTTAAAATTATTTGCGTCATTCAAATAAAGCCATACCAGATTAAGCTTTAACTTTGATTAATTTGTCTTAATTAACATAATTATAATGATTTTTTTTAATATAAGATTTATTTCCATCGTTATTGATCTGCATTTCTTTTAAATTAAATAGCAATATCCTGAAAAGACAAATTGAATGTATCCCAAGTTTTCTCACGCTCCGCGGGCATCTACATAATCCAGGACGAATCTAGAATTTTTCACATATTATCCTTTTTTGTGTGTAAAGTTTGTGAAACTATCGTTGACCCTTAAATTTTGAAAATCCATGGTTTTGAAAATGTAGCGAAATATTACAATAAGTAATGTTTTTTGGAAAATGCGGTTAGCTTGTATGATTCCGGAGAATTATTTTAGGTTTAAAGGTTTAGTGGTATATGCTTTCTCCAATTAATATTTTGAAGCGGAAACTTTCTATAATGATATTTGCTTCATACACTTCCTTGTTCCAAAGCGGAGGTAAACCTTAAAAGGCCTTCTATTATTGACCACAATGAGATTTTACCGATTTATTCTGTCTGGGTTGTTTTGTGTTTCTTTTGGGTTGTTTTAATGACTTGTATGACGCAATCCAACTTGTATGTAAACTGAACGCCAAAAGAAATGTTACACCTCTTTGAATTTGAATATCATAAAAAGCGACGTGTTCATAGGAATTTGCTTTGCTGTGTTGTAACACTCCATCAGTTTAGTGTTTGAACAAAGTCATTTTGGTTAAT
This sequence comes from Steromphala cineraria, assembly GCA_916613615.1. Classification (NCBI taxonomy): domain Eukaryota; kingdom Metazoa; phylum Mollusca; class Gastropoda; order Trochida; family Trochidae; genus Steromphala; species Steromphala cineraria. Next base: position 15,358,742 of record OU744730.1, read on the forward strand.
TTTTACAATTTTCACTTCAATTATTGCATGATCGGAAATAGGACAATTGACCCAACCCATGAAGAACTGGCGATAACTTATTTACCATTGAAGTTACAGGTCTGCTAATTTAGCACAAAACACTTAACTGATGGAGTGTTACAACACACCAAAGCAAATTCCTCTGACCACGTCACTTTTTATGATATTCAAATTTAAAGAGGTGTAACATTTCTTTTGGCGTTCAGTTTATCTACATGTCAAATTCATGATAAGTATACGTTTAAGTATAAATGATATATTAAAACGAATACCTGAATACTATTTCAAAAAGACAAAGAGTTCAACAGATGATGAACTTTTATATTGTAGATACGAGGACCTATACCGAAAAGTATGTACAATAAAGAAGTTGATCATCCATAGACCTCCTTATCATTTCACATCTCCAACTTTTAAATGTCTCTCAACTATTTCGTGGCTTAACACAAGTTGCAAAGACTTTGCTTAGACTTAAATTTCCTGCTTAATCATCGTCTGTATAACCATAAGCTCCTACAGTATCCTGTTACCTCTAGCATCTAATTGACAATGATTTATGTAATTTCTGTGGTGACCTTTCTGAAAGTCATGTTTATATGGCATGAACTTAAAAGATGGATTAGCACCTTTTTCAACAAAAGACTGTTTTGAAATTCTCGATTTTGTTTGTTAACTTGAATGATGGTTATTCAACCAAATCGTTATCTCTGCCAAAATTATATACATTTATGTACTAAAAATATGAATATCAATAATTATAATTTTCAATAAATGAATACAAAAAAGGAGAATTTAAACAGATATTTCAGCTTATCTCTAAAAGAAATACATGTAATCAATCTGAAGAAAACTCACTAATAAATTGTAGTTATTCATTCCAGTATTCAAAAACTAATTCTGTTACAATGACCATGATCATCAAAATTAATGATTTAAAGCTATTTGCGTCATTCAAATTAAGTCATAACAGATTAAGCTTTAACTTTAATTTGATTCCGATTGCAGGGTCTTAATTAACATAAACTGAATTAATTTGTTTATAAAATTTATTTCGATTGTTATGGATCTTCTTTTGTTTTTAATTAAATAGCGACTTCCTGAAAAGACAATATATCACATACACACATGCATCTACTAGTGTATTCACAAAATCAATTTTTTTATGTATTATTGTTTTTTTACGCAAAGTTTTTGAAACTATCGTTGACCTTTACATCTTAGTTGAAAATCGATGTTTTTAAGATGTAGCGAAATATAACAATAAGTAATGGTATTTGGAATATGCGGTTAGCTTATATGATTCCACAGACTTATGGCGTTTGTTAAGAAAACTTTAGTGGTATATGTATATGCTTTCTCCAATTAACATTTTGAATCGGAAGTCGGAATCGGAATCGGAAATGTATTTGATACACTTCCTGTTATGAAAGCGGAACAAAACTATGTAAAGGACCGCAATGAGATTTAAGCGATTTATTCTGTCTGGGTTTTAATGTGTTTCTTTGAGAACACCTTTATGCATTAACATGTCAAATTCATAGTTAGAAGACATATAAGTATAAATAATACTTAATACGAATTCCTGAAAACAACAATTTCAGGCAGACAAAGAATTCTCTAGATGTCAACTTCAATATTGTAGATAGTAACGACACTTGATGATTTGATACGAGGATCTATACCGAAAAGTGGCTTATATTTACAATAAAGAAGTTGATCATCCATAGACCTCCTTATCTTCTTCATATCTCCAACTTCTTAAATGCCTGTCAAACAACTATTTCTAGGTTTAACACGAGTTTCAAAGACTTTGCTAAGACTTTAAAGGAGCAGTAGCACGTTTTAAGGGGGAATATAAGGTGATGTCAGGAAAATGAAAATTAATAGTTCCAATTAAAAGACCATATATTTAAACTAAATGGAGCAGTAATAATTCAAATATATAGCGTAAAGTTTAGCCATGAGATTCCTTTTTCTTACACAAAATGAATTAAAGGTGTTCACATAAAATGGCCGCCAATGGATTTTATGAGAATCTTCATACTTTGTTCCTTGACTATGGATGATTGGCTTGTGTAAGAAGATTTTTGCCACTGTCAAAATAATACATTTATCATTAACTTACAATTATCAGTGAAAAATTTAAAATATAAAATGATCAAAAAACGTGCTACTTCCCCTTTAAAGGGGCAGTAGCACGTTTTTAGGGGGAATAAGGTGATGTCAGAAAAATGAAAATAAATAGTTCCAACTGAAAGACAATGTATTTAAACTAACTGGAGCAGTAATAATTCAAATATATAACGTAAAGTTTAGACATGCGATTCCTTTTATTAAACAGAAAATGAATTAAAGGTGTTCACACAAAAATGGCCGCCAATGGATTTTATGTGAATCTTCATACTTTGTACTCTGACTATGGATGATTGACTTGTGTAATGAGATTTTTAACACTGTCAATATAATACATATAACATTAACTTACAATTATCAGTGAAAATTTTAAATTATAAAATTGTCAAAAAAACGTGCTACTGCCCCTTTAAGACTGCATTCCTGCTTCATCATCGTCTGTGTAACCACAAAGCTCCTACTATACCCTGCTCTCGAATTAAATCTAATTGACAATGATTTATGTAGTTTCTTTGGTGACGTTACAGAAAGTGTTTTGATGTTTATTGTGAATGACTCTGTTAGGATGGATGAACACCTTTTTCAACAAAAGATTGATGTTTTAAAATACTCGATTTTGTTTGTTTACTTGAATGATGTATTATCAACCAAATCATTATCTCTGCCAAAATTATATACATTTATGTAAAATTAAAATGAATAAATATACAATTCTCAATAAATGAATACAAAAAGGGTGAATTTAAACAGATATTTCCTGTGGAACAGCTTATCCCAAAAGAAATACGTGTAATCAAAACTCACTAATAAATTGTAGTCACTCATCAAAGTATTCAATAACTAATTCCGTTCTCATTACCTTAACCATTGTTATTGTCTTAATGTATTAAGTATAATCCCCTGGTATGTTCGTTTAAACATCACAAATGTTGCTTTCCAGGTAGTGAACCATTCAAATGTATGTTTACATTATGAAATGCGTTCTGTCTCAATGTATTTCGAATGTATATTGACGCTGTAACCTGTTGTACAATTAAAAACTATTGTTAGTGACTCTATTATTGCTTGGTGCCCCAAAGGGCACCAAGTATTATGATTTGATTTTTCTAAAACTTTTCTGAATTCTCTCTATATTACTCTTGATATTTTCAAAGGGAAGCCGCGCCAATCACATGTGTTGTATCCAAATCAAAAGACCAATGAACAGAGCTGTAGCAAAAAATGCATTACGTCACCATGTGGGTAATACAAAATATTTGGCACATTAAACTGTGGAATATGATTTCGCTTTAAATGTTATATCAAAAGAGAAACAATGTTTTCTATTAAAGATGCTGATAAATGTTAACAGACTCAATCAAAAACATCTTCATTTGAAGAAGAGTCTGCATTTGTTCCAGTTAAAGCATTAATTATTTCGCATTCAATAATCGTAGAATCCACTTTTTTATAACCCACGCGATTTAATTTCACGCTGGGCTCGCCTGGCGAATTAAAAGTAATGTTTGTGTAAGTACGATGGTGACATCGAAATAAGACTTATGTTTACTAATAGTAATAGGTAGATCACTTACGACCACGAGACAAGTCATACTTAACGATGTCACTAAATGTTTACGTTGAAAACATGTATTTATTATCAGAGTACTGTGATTGACTCGTGCTATATTTAGAATATGACCTACATCGCTGGTTTCAAACGTTAGCTCAGCGGACCTGGGTTGAAATCCCGTCAGATCATCGGAAAGTATTTTCTTTATTATCTGTTATACTACTGTTAATAATTAACCAGCATGACAAGGAGATATCGTTTTGGCAGTACGTTTTGCACAATTTCCTGTCATTGTCAACGCTACATGGCAACACAGTGTTTTTACTTCAAGTAACTACATCACAATGCCACAACATCATAAACATAGTGACCTCACTATGCAATGACATCACTGTCTTGAAAATCTAGTGTTCAGAGATTTACATTTTTTCTCAAAGATGTCAAAAAGAGTGAATTTGGATGATAAATAGATTGTCACCCTCGTGTATTTTGATATGAAATATACCAACAATCGTTGATGAAAAAAAGTATTCATAACTTTCAGCAATTCGTGTTGATAGAAATTAATTTTGTGAAGTTAACTTTGAGTAATACTTGTGTTTATATTAGTGCTGTTATCCAGTGTTGTATATTTCACTTATCCCCCGAATTGTTCGACAAATCACAATCTCCTTCATCTGCCTATGTGGCACCAAGCATGCCTTTTTAAAGGCTTTTCTTGTTACATGTACGTTTGTCAGCCAATTGTTGCTTTGCAAGGATTGTTGCCATACCGAAATCAACCTTTTCCCACATTTTAAACAGATCTAGAGTAACATTTAAAATAGTATACATTAAACATATGGTCCATTCATTTTGAATACGAAAACTTAAACTTTTCCCACATTTTAAACAGAGTAACATTTACAATAGTATATATTAAACATATGGTGAATTCATTTTGAATATTTAAAATATCTTGTTTCAATATTTTTATACCTCATACTTCATGATTAAAAACGTAATCTGTGTCCTTCAGACTGTTAACTCTAGTGTCAACCTCCTTCGCTTAATAAGTTTGCAAAATTACTTTTTAAAATACTTCAGCGGGGGCAACAGTAATTTCCAATGATTTTGTATCACATAATAACTGCTGTAGCTTGACCTCCGTCAGGGACTGCTCTCTCTTCAGAAGCCGAACCACCTCATAGATATTCGGATGTTTCTTCTGAGCAACCTTGTTGATCTTGTGATGGTACCCTTCCAGGTGATTGTTTGTCCTGTGTCCTTCGTGTCCATGTGCCCTCGATCCAGGTGGTGGCAGGGAATCTAGGGATAACTCGAAGGAGGTTGTCGGGGACCACGTTGGGATGTTTTCTCAGGTTGGCAATCTCGTCGTCGTAGATCTGGGGAATTGGCGTCACTTCTGTCTTGGCACGGTAGATCAGCTTGGCCTTGAATTCATACACTTCGAAGATAAAGTCAGGTTCAAGATGGTTGTTGTCCAACGTCGCTGACTGTAGTCTGTCTCCAATTGTCACGATGCCTCTGTGCACTTTAATATGTTGTTGTTTTGGGGTTTAACGTCTTCTTCACCATAAGGTGATGCACTTTAATAAATTGTTTTCTTTATTAAATACATCTTCTTACTTCCAAATCATGTTTTCTCAATAAAATACCTTTTCTCAAATCCCTCTTGTTTAATAAATTGTTTTCGTTATTAAATACATCTTCTCAATTCCAAAACATGTTTTCTCAAATTCTCAAACAGGTTTTCTTAGTAAAATGTTTAAACTCTATTAATGGCTTAATTACTCCCGCTGTTTTGATAAGCAAGGTTTAAGATTAGGCTTAGCGGTACTTTGTCTCTCACGGAAAATTATGCTTCGTGGTACATCCGAAATTAAGGTTTTAGGCGTCCGAGTCCGACACCACTGCAGCTCTGGGTAATTCTCAATATCAAAGTCTGACACTGATAAGGGAATGAATGAATGAATGAATGAATGAATGAATGAATGAATGAATGAATGAATGAATGAATGAATGAATGAATGAATGAATGAATGAATGAATGAATGAATGAATGAATGAATGAATATGCAACTCTAAGGCAACATATAGCAGTGTATAAAATAGATTCGAAACCTAGCCTGTCCTGAAAATAATTTGGTGATTTCATTAGGGAAAAATAAAGAAAAGTTTTGAAAAGTTACCAGTCCTGACCAAAAAATAACCAGTCCTGGCAAAAAGTAGGCAGTTGAAGGACTGGCGGACAGGCTATATTTTAAACACTGCATAGTCATTAGTTAATTATTTTTTTAAATTATTTGTTTCAAAAGAAAATAATAGCTTGAAACAATACTTAATTTCAAGGTAAAGCTGAGGCATCTACACTTGCAAACATATTCTAGACTTGAGAAGGCTCCTTACTACTTCTGCTTTAGGGTCCCCGCTATGTGTCACTTTAAAGAGGCAGTAGCACGCTTTTAGGGGGAATATAAGGCGATGAGAAAATGAAAATGAATGGTTCCAATTAAAAGACAATGTAGTCAGAGTACAAAGTATGAAGATTCACATAAAATCCATTGGCGGCCATTTTGTGTGAACACCTTTAATTAATTTTGTGTAAGAAAAAGGAATTGCATGGCTAAACTTTACATTATTTGAATTATTACTGCCCCATTTAGTTTAAATACATTGTCTTTAAATTGGAACCATTAATTTTCAATTTCCTGACATCACCTAATATTCGCCCTAAAAACGTGCTACTGCCCCTTTAAGAAAGACGTCTAGCATTTTGTCTATAATGAACATAGTTTGTCTAAAATTAATAGTATTAATTTACTGTCAATAAAAGGACCAGTTTATTCCAAATATCAATTTCAAAGGTCAATGCTAAATAATTTGATCACTTCGCACTACGAGATTGCTGTAGATGTATGTGTAGGCGCTTCACCTTCTCGTAGCTGCGCACCTTCAAATATGTCACGTTCTGTGCCATGCACATATCAGTTTGACAAGTCGTATGCTTAGAAAAAATGATGCGCACTGGTGATTGCGACGGTAATGAAACCAATATTGCTTTTTATGTCAAGGGGATAGGTTGACATTTAATATATAGTGAATTTTTGGTAATAAGTTAATCTTAAAAATTAGATCCATATCGATAATCATTAGTTCCATAAAGTTTACCTTTTAACTCACATCTTTTATTATAATCGTATCCAATTAAAACGGTCTAAAATATATACTCAGAGGAGAAACATTTTTTTAATTGTATATTTGTATTGACAGCGACTACCTATATAGTAAAGACCTGTAAAAATGTATGTTAATATATGTTATATTGTTTATTTAAAATGACAAAATACAAAAGTTTGTCTGCTATGAAAACCATTGCACGTTCAAAAACACGTGCCATTGTCTCCCCCCTGAAATACCATATTCTACACATAACGCATCCTGTCACATTCTGCACAAACTACTATTCCTTTCCTCCCACATTTTAGGGAAGACATGCATGCTTTAAAGGGACAGTAGCACGTTTTAGATAACTTTATATTTTTAACTTTTCACTGATAATTGTAAGTTAATGCTAAATGTATTATTTTGACAGTGTCAAAAATCTCATTACACAAGCCAATCATCCATAGTCAGAGAAGAAAGTATGAAGATTCACATAAAATCCATTGGCGGCCATTTTGTGTAAACACCTTTAGATCATTTTGTGTAAGAAAAGGGAATCTCATGGCTAAACTTTAGATTATATGTCTCAATTATTACTTCTCCATTGAGTTTCAATACATTGTCTTTAAATTGGAACAACTTATTTTCATTTTCCTGACATCACCTTATATTCCCCCTCAAAACGTGCTACTGCCCCTTTAAACATAATGTTCCGCACCTTTTTCTCTGCAAAAGGTGTTTTTCAAATCTGTAAAGTAATAAGAAAACCTCTGGTAAAAACACAAGCAACTTTTTGGCGGTTTTGAAAGCAATAAAAATCTGTTAAACTTACACATTTTGAAAGATTTTTGTCCATTTCTCCTTAAGAGTCATCCATGCAAACAATGATACACATCTCAACTTTATAAAAGTATCATTGTTTGGGACTGTTTCATTTTTCGTATTGATTTTAAATTGTCAAAATATACAATTTAATACATATATGATATGCCTCGAAAACACGATTTTGCTCCTTTTGAATCAACTTGGTTCCCGGGCCCTGTTCCGCGTGCGCTAAGGTAGGCCTACCTAAGCGCAAGCGGAACACGGCCCGGGAACCAGGTAGCTTTTGAATTTGGTAAATGCTGTATTACATACGTTTGAACATGTGAGGGAGCCAAGTCGTGATATGAAAAACGACGCATGATGGACGTTCCGACTGCGGGCATGAGAACATTGCAGAAGGTTCATCATTCTTGTTCAAGACGACACGAAAGGTGACAATGTTCCTCCATTAAAGGAAAGAGATGCTATCGATAGCTCAAGGTTGTATTTGACGTCATAAATCGTTTAATCTGCAGCTTATGTGACGATTTGACAATTAAGGAGAGATGGGACGAACAAATAAATTATTTAAGAGTTCGTTAATATTATTTTGGCAATAAAAAAGACAAAACCAAGATGACAGTTCTTTCTTCAACTGCCGTTTGCCATTAGTCACAAAAATGTTTTTTCTTCTAGATAAATCACAAAATCCGCTTCCAAATAACACGATCATCCTCGAAAATAGAAATAAAATTTATTAATATATTCATTTCATGTTCCGCATAAAAGATCATTTGAATGCTCAAGAATGATACCTAAAAGCAGAAAATATGAAATCAATGCCTCATCGATTCAATTCTAGGAAATTCAGAGAGCTTGTAATGATAATAACTTTGGTTGTTTTAGATAACGTTGTTTAGAATATAAAATGTCGTAATTCATAAAGCCTGAAGCAAAATATTTGAAACATCTGTATTATTTCAACGGGTAGCGTTGCTTTTGCTTTTGCTTTTGCTCAGAAAGTAATCTGACATATTTAGCCTTAATTTCCATTATATCAATGGCTTACGAGGCCAACTCGCCGATTGTCTTAATTTGAATGACGTCACAGGTCAGGCTGGCGGCTTGAGCTCTGAGCTTGGTAAGATATATACGATAATGTAACATTGTACATTTATTAAGATTTAAACCAAAACGCTGCCTTTTGAACATGGTCCCTGATTGCACAACTATCTTTGACTGCATCCAATCACGCTTCTCCCTAACAATAACCTCGACATTTTCAAAGAGAGGTTGGATGAACATTTAAGTCTTGATATACCTCTGTGGAGACTTGATTTACAAAAAAGAAAACCAGAATAGACGATGAAGATGTTGAGTGAGTGTTTGAGTAAATGCAATATTTTAGCTATCTAACATCTGGAAGTTGCCATCCAAAAGAAAGTAGATAAATCCTGGTTCAAAGGGATCGCATGTTTGAGGAAACAGCTCGAAAGCAATTAGAGGAAGACAGCAGATTGAGGAACCATTCATATTTGATATAGCTAAAATTGTTGGAAAAGTATTAAAACAAATTATTTAGAGCTTTTTTGGTCGTTCAAATAAACCCATACCAGATCAAGCGAAAACTTGATTTCAAGGTCGTAAATATTTAATCCTCTTTTGAATATCATTATTTTCTTGTTATGGATTTGCATTTTGTATCAATTAAATAGCCTAAGGAACTCCATACAAGACAATGAAAGGTCTAAGGTTTTCTAAAAATCCACGTGCATCAACAAGTGCATGCGCATAATCTAGGATGCATAAAAAATTTGTCCAAATAATTCACGAGCATATACATATAATTCAGGATGAGACAATATTTTTTCAAAATAGTTAAAATCTGTTCAGATTTGATTATGAAAATATACATTATTGATAATTTAGTTACATATAACAGCGATTTTTAAATTGGGGAATATGCGGTTACCTCAGTTTATGATTTTACATACGTACATGTATGGTTTTTGGTAAAAAAAAAGATTAATGTTACATGGTATTCAAGTTGCAATTACTTTACGAAGAAGATATTTGTTTCCTATAATGATTTTTGCTTTGTTTGATACACTTCCCGTAATGAAAGCGGAACAAAAAGTATGAAGATGATACTAATATTGAAAGCAATTAGCTTTCACCGATTTAATCTGTAAGCGATGTAATGTGTTTCTTGGAGAAGGCCTTAATGACTTTTAACTTATACTTGGTTATAAATACAGAGATTTTGAATGCACGATACACCCTCTGTCAAGCACCCTGTATCGGCCCGCAGGGCAGATAACCTGTATCAGCCCGTCGTCAAGGGCAAAAACCTGTATCAGCCCGTCGTCAAGGGACTTGAACGTGGAACCCTAGGCAACGAACGCAAAAAATAGATCGAAGTCGCGAGGAATTAAGAGTTGTCTCCCTTTGTACAGCTGACGTTACAACGTGGCCGACATCGCGAAAACGCTGCACTCACTTGCGGATAGGATTTGTCAGTTTGATTATTACTTTGATACCTCGCTTTCCAGAGATTATTAAATGGACTCAAAGGCGTAGGCTTTGGAGCTGAATGTTTATCGGTAGTTATCCAAACGAATAAAATCAGCCACATGTTAATGTGGGGGTGGTGGGCCGGTGAAATTTCCCCACAGTATGTCCCAAAAAAAGTGACCCACCCCTTAAAGCTGTCATGATTTTTTATGACCCCCCACTGATGCCTGTCATATTTTTTTATGACCCACCCCTACACTATTTATTATTATTTACACTATTACGAATTTGTTGTCATGTTTGAAAACAGCACTAAAATACTGTCTTATTTTTTTATGACCCACCCCTAAAGGCTGTCTTATTTTTTTGAGACCCACCCCTAAAGGCTGTCTTATTTTTTTGTGACCCACCCCTAAAGGCTGTCTTATTTTTTTGTGACCCACCCCCTAAAATCACCGGTCCCCCCCCCCCCCCCCCCCTATAATAAATGACCGGTCCCTTATGTAGTACACGTATCTGTGCTGAAGTTTCTGAAAGTGTTTATCATGTTTATCTGAAATGCTGTCAAAGTTCTGGATTAATACATACTTGATTTTGGTTTTTTTCTGCCAAAAGGTATATACTGAAATATATAAGAGCTCACAAACAGTACTTAGTTTGGCCTTACGCTGAAGCATCTAGACTTGAGAAGACTTGTTTAAACAATTTATATATTTAGGGTCAGGACTTAAACGACTCCGCCAAGTGTCTCTTCAATGGCTACCAAAATTTATCTATAATGAACATACTTTGTCCAAAATGAAACGTACTCATAAACGAACCAGTACAAACAAAATATCAATTATAAAGGTCAATGCTTCCTAAATTTGATATGTTCGTGCCTTGCACATTCATTTGTCATTTGGCATATCATTTTGACGATGTTATGTTAGCAAAAGGAAACCTTGTCACCATAAAAAGTCATGCTTCTAATGCAGTGGTATTTGTGACGGTAAAGACAACAATATAACTTATGTCAAGGACAGAGGTTGACATTAAATGTCTTCTGATATAAAGACTTATACATATCAATTATTCTTTTAGATCCATATCGATTATTTTTAGTCCTTTAAGATTCATTTTGATAAAATCTATGATTATATTTGTATCAAAATGAAAAGGTTAAATGTGTCTTTTCAGAGAGACTTAACAATACGTTTATTGTATATTTGCTAAAACTGACAGCGAGAGCATGTATGATAAAGATCTGTAAAATATTTTTTGATGATAAATCATAAATATCTTTATACCTTAACTAATTGGCAATAACAATATGAACCCTCAGTTTGCCTGCTACGAAAACCATTGCACGTTCAAAAACACGTGCATACATGTCACACCAAACATACCATATTCTACACAGACCGCCTTCTTACACATTCTGTACAAACCAAACCCCATTCCTCGACACATTTTACCCATATTCTAAACTGAGTTTACACTTGTTGACATTCATGTTTTATTTTGTCCATTTTATTTTTCTAATCAATATGTCAACACTGATAAACGTCGCAATTTAATAAAGTGTTTTTAGGGTTGTTCTTTTTGTCATATTGAATTAAAATTGGCAAAGATATAATTGAATACGTGTATGATATTTCAAGATTCTTTTTTGGCAAATGCAGATACAACATCTCAATTCCTTCAAATTTCCCATGCTGTATAACACACGTGTTCACGTGTTGACGTGTGGGGGGAGCCAACTCGCAGTTATTCTGAAACTCCATTATCCCCTTAAAGGGGCAGTAGCACGTTTTTTTATAATTTTATATTTAAAATATTTCAATGATAATTGTAAGTTAATGCTAAACGTATTGTTTTGACAGTGTCAAATATCTCATTACACAAGCCAATCACCCATAGTCAGAGGACAAAGTATGAAGATTCACATAAAATCCATTGGCGGCCATTTTGTGTTAACACTTTAATTCATTTTGTGTAAGAAAAAGTAATCGCATGGCTAAAACATACGTTATATATTTGAATTATTACTGCTTCATTTAGTTTGAATAATTTTTTTTGCAATTGGAACCAATAATTTTCATTTTCGTGACATCACCTTATATTCCCCCTAAAAACGTGCTACTGCCCCTTTAAACAGCTGACAAAGTTTATATTTCATGAATGAAAAGCGTTGCTGTAGATAGCTCAAGGTTGCATTCGACGTCATCTGTTGTTTAATCCCGAGCTTATAAATAGATTTTTTTGCTATTTTCGAAAAACTGAAAATTTTCTGAAATTTCGCGGTTCTGACGGTACGCGTCTTTGAAATTCTTCTCCTCACTAACGGTAATACATACAGACTAGTGTGATAGCTCGTTAGAAAGCTTAATGAGTGTGTTAGAAGGGTATTAGAGCGAATTCTTAATTTTTGACCTGATACTCAAGTTATCTGTCCTTGGAATTCGTCATTTTTCGTGTTACGTTCAAAGGGACAGAACTCTGTAAGGAAATGTCAAAAATAAAATCTGTTGGATGCATTCTGTTCTACAATGATAGATGAACAAGTTCACTACAGGTCATTATCATATAAAAGTTGTTATTAAAGGAAATATGTAAACATAAACAGATTTTTTACATTTTTATGTAATTTAAAAGATTTTCGAGGGTTATTTTACTTTGAGAATTTTAGATTCAAAACTGTTACAGATAGAAATTTTATCATTAATGTTTTGTGAAGCAGATGTTATGAGTAGACAGAAAAAAATATCAACAAGTGATGATAATTTTTTTTCTGTCCATGACCAGTCCTTGAATATCGCGATTTTTGGAAAATCCTCATTTTTAGCACATTTTTAGCAGAGTTCCACAGTTTCTTTATTAAGAAAGATATCTTTAAATTGATTCTACTTTCACATGCGCTATTCCAAGCACAACTTTTTCTGTGTTACACTTTATCATAAAAATGTTGATAGTTAAGAAGCTAGAAGGACCAACATGGAGAAGGGGTCTAAAAATCTTCAAATTTAAGTGTTTTCAAATAAGTTCCCAAATTTATTACTCCATTACTATTTAAGTTATCAAAACAAAACATGCATGTTTGTATGTGGATATACAAGACCTACATTGTTTCTGATGTACCTTATCAGTAAAATACCAATAGTTAAAGTGTTAAATGTCCTTTAAGGTTGAAAAAAAGAACTCTACATATTGTCAATTGTACTCTTGTTTTGGACTGACAATACATTTTGCAAGTGGACCCAATAAACTTTGAAAGCCTTTATGGTCAAGATTAAGTTTCAAGACCAAAGGCACGGGTCGGTGCGTAGGTACAAGCAAATGTACCTTCCCTTAATGAAAAGGGCATAGTGAGGGCCATTATAAACTCTTGGGCTCTTGGTCATTTTAGATATGGGGCGTCCTGATTCCTGCCTGAGTGCTCGGCAGATTCCACTCGCAAGGGTGTGACGTCCTCCATACCTGCTTTTTCCAAAATGCCTATCGCCCTCGTGGAAGTTTGATATATGCATTTCCTCCAGGCCGCATGTTCTACACTTTGTACTTGCAGACATTTGATGCAAACACGGAGTCAAGACATGTACATTCGTTTTGGTCACTAAATCCGTGCATATCGCCAGGGGACACGGGAAGACGTAGATCCAACGTTCTATGAACTAAGAAAAGCGCTAGCCTCGCTAGACATCGTATATTCGACCTAAAACAACACACCAAGGAGCTCGAAATGGTCAAAAGCACGTTCTGACCTCAAACAACACATCAAACAGCTCAAAACGCCCAAAAGCACCCCTCCATACAATGAATTCATTCTTGGATGCGAGATTGTTTGTTGTGCCTTTGTGAATCTAAAGTCTTAGTGCTAAAATTCCACTCCAATCGCAGCGAGATCCGTGGTCTAGTGGTGAAAGCCTCTGCCTTTGAATCCAAAGTGCTAACTTTTAGAGTTCAAACCCAACTTCAGCAAACAAACTTTTGCAGATCGAACTTGTTATTTTTTTGCTTAGGTAGAACATCTTTTGGTCTCACTGCAGTTAAATGGCATAAAATATATTTTTATGCATTATGATTTTGGATTCGAATTTGAAATTAATGTCTATCAAAGTACATACACAGATACAGGCTTAAACGTTGAGTATCAAGTGAATTGTGGTCATTTTGATAATGTATAAGTTACTTTTTAAATCTTAGACAAAAGGTCATGTGAAGGTCAAACACTGTGTTAAAGTCAAAGCGGAAGTCTTGAAGACCTAAGTATTGACGCGTCAATCCTAGTTAATAATTATTATAATTAAAATTATAATTATGTCACTTATGCGGTTTCATAAATTGAAAATATAAATTTTAAAGGTCATTGCTATATGAAATTATTGCCTTCAAACACGAGTTTTCTATTGATGTATATGTAGGCGCATCTTCTCAGAGCAGCGCACCTTGACATTTATATGTCACGTGCTATGCCATGTTCACTTTATTCTGACGATAATATGATGAAAAGGAAAATAAAATGTTTTGTAAAATGGCTGCTGATAGTATGTAATCAAATTGTTCATTTAAAAATTGAGACATAACAATATAAAACAAAGTTAGAACCATTGCACGTTCAAAAACACGTGCTTACATCTCCCACTAGACATACCATTATTCTACACATACGGAGGATACTAAACGCCATCAGGTTGAATAAAACCCATTATTACACATTCTGAACCAAAATAAAAACCCTCCTCATATTTTTGCCACAGTCATGTAAGCCTTAAAGATAATACTTCGCTCGTTTTCTCTCAAAAAAAGACTTTAAAACCTGCAATGTAATAAGACAACTTTAAGAAAATAATTTAAAAAAAAAATCAAAATAAAGGATGCATATGTTGACAGATTACTTTTAGAGTTATTCATGTAAACATTAATAAACGTCGCAATTTTGTTATAGTATCATTGCTGTCGGCTGTAAAATAATCATTACATAAATGTGTGATATGTCAAGATTCTTATTTGGCAAAGAAGATATAAACATCTTTCTTTCCTTTTAAATTTGACACATGCTGTATAAAACACCTGTGAACGTGTTAAAAAGACAAAGTCGCAGTTATATCATAAGTAAATGATATTTTTGCTAAAAACTTCCCAGAGGCGGGCATTAGATACTTGAAGAAATTAAATCATCCTTGATAAAGAAGACACTACAGCTAACAAGGTTCTTTCATAGAACGATGCTATGGATAGCTCAAGGTTGTATTTGACGTCATCCGTGGTTTAATCCCTAGCTTATGTAATTGATTGATAGAATGCTTCATAACACACGTGTAAACTACGAGGGGCGGGTCACATGCTGCAAAATTAATATTAACAACATTAAAATACATTACAAAAATACTTAGTTTCGCTGTACCCTGAGTCTCCTGGTCAAGTCATTCTGAAGGCATTGTAGCATTCCTATATATTCCTATATTTACGTAACTCAAAAAATCTCGAAATATCAATTTACATTTAGACTGTTAGAAATGACCTTTTGACATAATGCCTTTTTAAATCCTATTGTATGGTTTTGAAATATGTGTTTTGAGAATATAATTTTGATAGAAATATTAAATTCCTAAATCTGGTGACTTATTTATGAAAGTGTACGCAAATGCTTTGTTTATTTGTGAGACAAACTCTTGAACCCATGTAAGGTTGATTTATTTTGGCAAAGATGAGCTTCCAACTACGAAACATTAAAATATTCTGCCCTATTATATAGATTCATCTCACAAGTTAATTTCATCTGGGTACGCTCGAATTGCACGATGGGAATAATTTCGTAAGCTGGTTATATACTTATAGGATATCTAACGAGCTTCTCCTTTCATATCAAGTTTATGTCCCTAGAGAAATAATTTTGCTTTGTCACGAGCCTTGGCGAGTGACAAAACAAAATTATTTCACGAGGGACAAAACTTGATATGAAAGGGGAACGAGTTATGTATCCTATTTATTACCAACTAACAAATATTCACATTTCTAAATTCTACCCTACGTTAATTCATAGTGTCTGGTGAAATGTAAGTAATAAGCACTTTTGTCATGAACGAAGCGTACGTGAAAATAAAATCTCACTGCGAGAACAGTCAGAGTTATCTTTCTTTGATCAAGCGGTCGCCATTTGCCTGTATCTTTTCGTCAACAAGTGTAAACAACCGCCTTCAAAGTAAGTTTAAGATGCTTATCATTGTTCAAACGCGTTTTGTTTTGAAGAAATGTTGTGTAAAGAATATTCAGTTGTCTTTATATTCTATAGTTAACAAGCAATGACTGTCTGTGTCATTTTGGAGTGCCATGGATCAAATTAATGAAATTCGGTGATCAAATTGTGCTGAATTTAAACCCTTTTGTGTTTATATGAGCCTTGAAATATCAGTAAAATAATTTATTGTAATTCTTTTGTCCTCCGATTTATTCCTTAACAATTCGGTGAGGAAAATTAAAAAAATAAACTGAAAGTTTGAAGAATGACTCCGACTCACTCAGTTCCATTCGAATTTGTGAATGAAAACACGTTCGTTTTATGAATGAATAAAGTAGTCCGGACAATGTCAAAGTTCACCGCAAGCCAATCAAATCACTTTGAGGTGTTATGACCCATATGTGTCATAAGAAATTGTTATGAAACCCCTTTACGAAGTACCACGTGGGTAATAAATGTAAATACTCCATAGTGATAGGAGCCATTTGGCATAGAACTAGCTGACCAAGCATCAGCCACTGCCTAAAGTAGTCCGAAATTTGCACACTTAAATCAATACCTTGACCTCCCTCGGTAGGATATAAGTATTTGTCAACACCAGTAGGGGCCAGCTTATTTCAGATGTTGATCACACATTCACCCAAATCTTGCATATTTATCATAAAAGTTATATTTTCAGTCCTACGTGTGCTATGGGGTTCGTATTAGGGCTCCTATATGATAAGGTAGGTAATCACCACCTGCTTGCAACAGAATGTTTCGACTGATCTCGCTTGTTCGGTCGTTGTCTTGAAAAAAACTGTTTTATTAGCCCGGTGAATAATTTTACCAACGACTGTTGACATATTGGTTAATCGATATTCTCATTTTCTATGAGCAGATGTTTAAATGTTCAAATATCGACCCTCCGATAAAGACGTTTATTTCAAGCGTTTAGATTTGCAAAAAATACAATCAAGAAACCAATTTGTTGTAAGTTCCATAACACGCTAAAAGCGCTGTTTGAAGGACAATATTTTCTTCTCTATGAGTTCTTGCATAGGAGGTCTTGCTCAAGGCACAATCGGAAATAACCGAGTCAAGTTCACTTCACCTCAAAAACATGTTGGAAATGATACATCAAGGTGAACAGAAGCTTATTAAATCAAGTCTTCTGTTCAAGGCGACACCATGACCTTATCAACTCGTATCTCGGGCCTATATTATCATCCTTGAAGTATGTAATGAAGTTAGATACAAGTGGTAGGTAGTTCGGATAGAAAATTCAAAATGAATGAAATATAGTTTTTATGCTTTTTCCTGATCAAAGAACATCTCATCAAAATACAGCCAATTATTTTCACCGAAATTCAAAGGGGAAATGGACTTAATTGGCCAAAAATATTCGTATTGTTAGCTGTTGTTTACAGTCAGATACGCCCCGCCCCAACACTGGTTGACCCTTATCTGCATATTCAAATATGTGTGTCAGAAGAGAAATGAGTAACGTACCCGGATGAATGTAGGGGCCAGTCATTTCAACCAAAGAGAAAATATTCTTTGTAATATTTCATCACAAATCAATTAAATAAAGATCAGAAGATAAGTAAAATCTAATTATTTCTACCTTTTAACACTTAATGCGTCGTAAATGTCCTCAGTAGTTCAATGATATGGAGTAAATGTAGGCAAATAAGAACTTTTACTGATGCCATATATTAAATTAAATCGGGAATACCAAATGCAACAAGCAAAGAATTCTAAGACATAATTGTCAGTGAATATATAGCATTTAAAACAAATATCACTTGCATGAGATTGTTAATTTTGCTGCACTACGTTACACAGCTCAAAGGGGGTATACGTGGGGATAAATTTCCTCTGATTATTTCCAGTCATTAATGTATGAAAGCATCGTGTCCATTTTCCTGGGGCCGGAGAAATGTATTTCCAACTTAGCTTACAATATTAATAGCAAACACTTATAAATGTTCGATAATTCAAGGGATAAGTTTGAGTAATTTGCATATGTCCATTCCAACAGATATCAATGTCGTATCGAGTTATAATATTTCGGCCTTTAACGAAAATATGAACTTTCTAATTTGCATATCAAATTCAACAATGTGAAAAAACATTTTCTTCTAGAATGATTTTTATTTTCTCAATTTCATCTTTTTATTCTCATGGTTTCAACATAGTTGTGAAAAGAAGATTATTCACAATTTTGAAGAGGATACATAGAATATTAGAAATTTATCCCTATCCCATTATATTCCTCCACAAAAGATTAGAACAAATATCATCGTTGTCGCTAGGTTTACATGCTGCTTACTAGTAATAACATATTTATCTACTACATCATTTTATAAAATAGATAACCAAATATTTTGCCGTACTCTCTATCCAATGTGTCATGTTATATGGCGTGATCGCTTTGTTTACATACCATAGACCCGAGAGTCACGAGGTACTTCAGTTTTGATAATGATTTAGATGGTTTAAAACCTTAATGACCAATGCACACAAAGAATATTCAGCCAGCGCACGGCGAAGCACATAAACACGTGTAGGAGAGTATTGTATATCATTAGGTGACTCACCTGACAGCCATGCACCGTGCTACACGTTTTGTTTATAAATCTCTTCGTTAACTAATATTTAAGCGTCTCTGAGTCCCATTAGTCGGCTGGGGGTAGTTTAGTTCTAAAAAGTCGGGGCGAGTAAGGAAGGGGTGTCTAATTTTGTCGAGAGCGGGGTCTTGAACATGTCGACGAACTGTGATAATGATAGCCAACTTAAGTCCCCAGATGATTGCTGAGGTTAATGTTGCTTGCTTATATCGGTCCCGCAGATGATTGCTGAGGTTAATGTTGCTTGCTTATATCGGTCCCGCAGATGATTGCTGAGGTTAATGTTGCTTGCTTATATCGGTCCCGCAGATGATTGCTGAGGTTAATGTTGCTTGCTTATATCGGTCCCGCAGATGATTGCTGAGGTTAATGTAGCTTGCTTATATCGGTCCCCCAGATGATTGCTGAGGTTAATGTTGCTTGCTTATATCGGTCCCGCAGATGATTGCTGAGGTTAATGTAGCTTGCTTATATCGGTCCCGCAGATGATTGCTGAGGTTAATGTAGCTTGCTTATATCGGTCCCGCAGATGATTGCTGAGGTTAATGTTGCTTGCTTATATCGGTCCCCCAGATGATTGCTGAGGTTAATGTTGCTTGCTTATATCGGTCCCGCAGATGATTGCTGAGGTTAATGTAGCTTGCTTATATCGGTCCCCCAGATGATTGCTGAGGTTAATGTTGCTTGCTTATATCGGTCCCGCAGATGATTGCTGAGGTTAATGTAGCTTGCTTATATCGGTCCCGCAGATGATTGCTGAGGTTAATGTTGCTTGCTTATATCGGTCCCGCAGATGATTGCTGAGGTTAATGTTGCTTGCTTATATCGGTCCCGCAGATGATTGCTGAGGTTAATGTTGCTTGCTTATATCGGTCCCGCATATGTGTCTGAAGAATAAATTTGTCATGACTTTTGAGCGTTACCGGATGTCGAATATTACTAGGACGGTTTCTGACGTGATTTGGTGTCGTTTCCACAAGTCCTATAATGTGTACAAATGGACATGAAATGTGTTAGCACCTTCTCGTTATGGACTACAAGATTGGAGTATTTAAATAGGTCTCCAACGTTCATTTTCTGTAAGCTTTTGCAAAAGTAATACTTAATATTCCCTCCAATGTGTTTTTATCAGTAATGAAGCGTTCTCTCCACTTACCAGTTTCCAACATCCACAGTCATGCGCAGTTTTCATCAAATTGTTCGTGCAAAGTATTTTTTCTATAATTTGCAAACATTCCCTTCACAGATCCGTTTTGGTTCCCTGCCGTAGTGCTGTGAACCCGTTTTTAAGTTAGTTAAATTTGGTGATCGATTTATTTCATCATCTCAAAAACAATCAGAGTTTTGTCTGCTATTCATTACATACAATAGAGTATTGATATCCCTTTGAAACTACGATCAGACAATGCGTGGCATATATATAAGGCGTAATGATACACTGAGAACTCCCGAGTTCGCAACAGCAAAAACATCTCACGGTTTTCCTCATCTTAAAATGGTCGAATAATAGTGTATGTATTCTCATAGTTTATACTCATATTGGTGATGTCAGGGAAATGAAAATACATGGTTCCAATTAAAAGACAATTTACATCAACTAAATGAAGCAGTAATAAATCAAATATATAATGTAAATTTCAGCCATTCGATTCCTTTTTCTTACACAAAATGAATAAAAGGTGTTCACACAAAATGGCCGCCAATGGACTTTATGTGAATGTTCGTAATGTTTTCTCTGACTATAGATGATTGGTGTGTGTAATGAGATTTTTGACACTATCAAAATAATTCATTTCAATATAAACTTAGTATACAATGTTTAAAAAGCGTGCTACTGCCCCTTTAAGACCTTAGTAATCTGTAATCTTGAGGTAGTTGTTTTAAGACAACATATTACAATGCCCTTATAAAATATTTTTACAATATTGTAGTCGACGCTTGATAGGATCACATATGTCAAATTTTGAAATCGATGTTATTACATCGGGAACCACTAACTGTTACTGAAAATTCAAGTTAAAGATCAATCAGTACATTAGAACGAAAATACGGCCATTCAAAGTCGGGATTTTGATCGAAAACCGGACAATGTGGCTCGAGTGGCGCGCGCAAATTCGCCAAACGTAAGTTTGAAACCTTGTCATAAGTTGACAGGAAGATATATTCGATTCGATAGTGTTTATTAGGTATTGTAACTAATAGGTAGATTAATTGGATGCATAATTTCGAATATTAAACGTATTTGAGATGTTTTCTTGATTTTTCCATAAAATCAAGCATTTTAGAGATACTATGCATAAATTGATATATTTGCAAGTCCAGTGATGAGATATGAACTTCAATCAGCATATTAGATATTTTGTAGCTTATCAAAACCAAATAAAATTTTAAGAAAGATACTATGTGTCACTTTAACAACTTATCTAGTCGGACTATATCGCTGAAAGGAGTATAGGTACGATCATTACTTTTATATATCAAATATAAATTTTATATATTAAAATGCTATGTAATTATTAGAAATTAGTAAAAATTATATTTATTGCTATATTTGTCGGCATTAAACAAGGTTCATTATTAATCTGAGATATCTAGTGGGAAACCAAGTATACACAGTTCTTGGCCGTTTCCAATTATAAAAAGATTTAATGAGTAGGGGGTGGCGAGCTTTTAAATGTCAAAACAACAATTGGATATCATTGAAGTATAATCACCGCGTCTAATTCGATAAGCGATATAAATACACCGGTGATATATCTGTTTGGATTCATTGGAAATGGTGACCTTTAAAAATGGGAATGATGGATTTAGTCTTACTTAGTGTTGGCTGATTTATTTTTATTTACATAACAATGTAATAAATGTATTATTTTATAGATTATTAAAAGTGAACAAAATTCAGTCCAATGCCATATGAATAATATATACCACTTGAATTAATGAGATACGTAAGTTCTAAAACTGCTGCCTTTAATTTACAACCGTTTTAATTTTAAAATTCATTTTCTATTTCATGAGCCGCCTTTATACCTACCTTTATAAATGCTATTTGAAAATAAACTGTCAGACAATATGTTTATAAACCCTTAGTTGTTGTTGAGTTAAAAGTCAGCTAGTCTGTCTAACAGCCCCTGAAACAAAATATCTTTTAAGACCCACACAAGTCTAGATCTATATTATCATAGCAAGTCTAGCTCACTGTAGTCTGAAAATGAACAGCTTCGAATTCAGTGGGCTCCTTTCAATTTTAAAAGTAGAAAACTGCATTTAATATGTATTTTCATTTCAGAGACTGAAATTTAGTCTAAAAGTCTGCATCAACCTCTTGGTGATTCGCTGGAAACTTCTTACTTAACATTGCATTTCATAACTATATATTTTCTACCTAAAGTAAAAGGTCACTTCGGTGTGGGTGGCTTGTATGCACGTTCATCTATGTCCTGTTAACCCCCTTAAGACAATCGTGCTTGCCTTAGTTCCAGAGAATTTTAAAGACATGCCTTCCCAATTACTCTAGAGATCTGCTCTGTCAACATAGTTTCTCTATATTTTTCGAGGCCAGGGTAGTAAACACTTCTAAGAGGTTATGAGGGTCAACTTTGATACGTGAGTGAGTTCTTGATAGGGGAGTTATTTTTATCACTTTATTTCGTTTTGTAGGCACCACAAATATACTATACAACTGTAATATTCATTTTCTTAGGGGAGTTATTCTTTGGACAATATTCCAGCCCTTTGCGGCGAGTTTTGATAAGTAAAGATAATTTTTAAGGTATGATATACACATTATTTATTTATTCTGGTTAATCTACAATGGTTGCGTTCACAAATACCTTCGTATTCCCTTGAAGGCATTATAAGCCCTAAACGTTTATAAAGTTTACATTATATATTTGTACATGTATGTATTACATATTTGTATATTCGTACACTAGCGAAATCTGTTTTCTATGTATTTTGATAACTTTTGGTTCCTCCTCCTATTGGACCGGAGTAACCTCATTACAGCTTATAGGGTATCGTAGGAGTTTTGCGGACAAATAGAACAAAATGAAGAATAATAGTAAAGATGTTCTGAATCTACCTTTCTTACTAGAATTATATACACATTTTGCATTTATTTCACATTTGATCATAGAATCCCTCCAGGGGCTCGGCAACTCTGTCTGCAGTAGAGAACTGTTCTACACGTGGTCGGGTTTGGGTTCAATGCTACACTGAATGTCAGCGCAGTACCACCGATGGTCGCAGGTTTCACCGCAATACATAGCCCCAATATTGTTGCGGCCTTTCTCAATGCAATAATACTAACAGCCGCGATATAAGTGAAATAGTCTTGAAAGCGGTGAAAAAACACATATCACCTCACAACATCACATTCGATCAGGAGACCTTGTAACAAATATTGAAATGGTTTGTTTCTTTTAGAGTTAAATAATGCAAAATGAAAAAGCATGGCGTCAGAGAAAGTTATGAATATGACCTAACTTCAAAGGCGTGCTTAACACTTAACAATTTGATATACAACTGGATAACTTTGTAGAGCTTCTTTATCTGACAATATCAAGCATCTTTGATTTATCACTCGTATATTATGTCGTTTGTTAAAATTGTTATACCTTTGTAGTTATTTTCGATCCTAACATGACCTAGAGATCCACAATTACCTTGTGTTTGAAACGAGAATATAAACCGTAGGTGTCATATTTGTCTTGTTATTCTTTTCTCGGGTAAATCCCCTTATATGGGCATATGCAACACAATAGACGTTCTATAGTATCTCCAATGAACATATTCCGAAACAAATGGACTTCTAAGATTTGGAAATTTTAAAATGTTATCAATACGTGCTTTGAGTGAGATTTGAACCCCGGAACTCTACATTACCGCAAGTGAGATTACGTCCATTTTCTTGTATCATGCCATGTCTGTTATATAGGTATAAAGATGAAGGGGGTCTCGCGTGAATGAAATGTAGACACGAAAAATAAAATACTGAAATTTGGCCAAAACATTATAGCCATTAAGGAGAACAAATACAAAATGATATTGGTTATATCTATAAACAAAAACCTTTCCATAAGGCACGATAAGATGATACACTGTAGTAGCTTATTGAAGTTCAGTACTTTTTTCATCAAACATTGAGAAAATGTCTCAATCCATTTGAGATTATTTGAGGTGATATGCCATTATCTTTAACAATGGCCAGTTTTTTCTTTGTGTAGTTTTCTTTAAATTTGTTGATTAATAATTTTGTAATTTTGAACGTTTAACGTTATTTACTTGGATTGTGTCTTAAAAAATACCAACCCATTGTAAAAACACTTATCCAGAGACAGTGAAACGTAAGTCCAGTGAATTTTTCCACTGCTAACTGTTTGCCTGAACATTCTTATTGTTTAATAAAAGAGCCGTCTTTCTGTTTTAAAAATGGGGGTGTTTAATTAATTTAAGTTCTCAGTTTATACCGGTAGTTTGATTAGAATATCTCCATTTACATTTAATTTGTAGACCCAAGATACACGAGTATAAGTTTGTAAATGTCAATTAAGTTGGGCTGTTGGCAGAACATAACATACCGTCGATCATTTCTATGGAGAAACCATGACCATTTAAAAGTTTCCAACTTTTCACATACACGGTGCAGTTGTACGTAATAAACTGTGACATTTCGCTGCGTTGGCATATGTTTGCGTTGTTGCTGTTATAGTCAAATCTTAAAATTTTATTGTTTTGCTCAGTCAAGGAAGTGGCTGGAGGGGTACGTGTACGTGGCAGTACATGACAGTACGTGGTAATACGTAGCAATAAGTGGCAATACGTAGCAAAACGTGGCAATACGTGACAGTATATGGCAGTCCGTTGCAATAGGTGACAGTACGTGGCAGTACATAAAAGTACGTGACGGTACATGACAGTAAGTAGCAGAACGTGACATTACGTGACAGTACGTGACAGTACGTGGCAGAAAGTGACAGTACGTGGCAATAAGTGACAATACCTGGTAGTACGTGAATGCCGGATGTCGAGTCTCATGCCATCAGTCCCATTTACATCTATGATAGTAACTGTAAGTCTTTCTTATAGAAACTAGACAAATTTAAGTTTGACAAAAAGGCGCTTGGCGTCCTTGGATCATTGTCCGATTTTTGATCATGAATTAACCTATAATTACCATAATGCAGTGAGTGCCGATAAAGATTCATACCTTTCATGTGTACCAAAGCTACACAGATTGAACCATTTACATTTCATATGCAGCAACGAATAAGACATAAAATGCAAGGTTTCATTATTTATTTTTATTTACAAACAATAATAGCACTATTCAAAAGGTATATATATACATGTATATAAAAAAAGTAAAAAAATGTAGAAAATATACTATGGAAGAGTTATGCAATCTCATAAGTCACAGTTCCATTGAATTTCTCTATAGTTCTTTTAAAGACCATTTTCTCCTCTGATGCTCATCTCTCTAAATGTATACGTACATGTATCTTTACCTACATGGTTATGTGAAAGCTCTCAAACCATAATTTTGGTATGATTGAGCACTCTAACAAGGTACACTCATTTGCTACGGCCTTGCGCTAGCCAACTGTAGAAGTACAGTTTGAGCACTTTATGCAAATGAGTTGAACTTTCTTAAACTGCTTTGCTTCGTTGATAACGTTGCATTGCTGAAAGTTCAACAATGTTCCACACACACCATGCTGACGAGGTCCGTAAGACCGAAACAGCTGGCTGTTCATGGTTATGTATCTTTACCTATATATTTACATATACATATGCAAGTTTTTGACATTTTAAAATCCCAGCTTCCTGTGTCTGGTTATATGTTGCAATTTAGGGAAAGGAATCCATGACTTAAAGCAGGAAATGTTAGTAGAATCCTCTTCAGGCCCAGGAGTGGGTGTAGGTGAAGAGAGTGAAGGAAGCAACACCGAGTATCCCCAGGAAGGCCAACACCAACACTGTGCTGGCGGACAAGGGGAAGTAACTCGTCTTTGTCTTCATTGGCTGCAACGAAAAAAATTATTATGTAACCATCACTGTATGGAAGTTTAGCTTCACGACATTTTCATTCATATATCCATAGTGCAAATATTCAACTGAGAGAGCGTTGCTCAAAGGCGCTTTGCTGTCCCTTTGTCATCGGATATCAGTTTCCATGATACATCTTGTATACCATCTCAACTCCCTGGGGGTATTCAACATGTGGCACACCGAGTTTAAGTAGCTTTCAATCCTTATGAGGTAGCAGCTTGGTTGACTTGATTTGATGTAATATTTTGGAATAGAGAGTACTCTGCTTAAATGTTATTCGCTTGCATCTTTTTCTCTATTGAAATTTGTTTCAAGAGTTTTGGTATTATAGAGAAAACCCTTGTGTGAAAATTCAGGTGAGATTAATGATTGTTGTAGCACACTATTCAACATTGACCACGTTCGTGACTAAATCATATATTGCTATAGAATATCATATCTATCATATCGTAGTTTTTGATGCAAATTAAAGTTATTTATAAAAATGCGGACCTATGAACTATGAGATGAGGAACTACACAATTTCTTGAAAAAAATAACGTACAATTAAAAGAGTCTCAAACGAGAATGTCAATGTGTTCATTAATTTCCCTGACGAAAATTTAACACGCAACAAAATGGTTAACAGCACTACGAAAGAAATCATATTCTTACCATATACAAGAGATCGCTAGGGACACTGCACCCCGTGGGGTGACGCACACATCGGGCTGGGTCTGATACGGGGTGGGGCATGTCGAGGACGGTGCTGTCTCCACGGGCTAGAAACATCCCGGGGGTCCAAACTGGGGGTGAGGTCATTTCAGGTACCCTCGCTGGGGGTGATTTCATTTCCGTTACCCTCGCCAGGGGTGTCGTCATTTCAGGTACCCTCGCTGAGGGCGAAGTCACCTTAGGCACCCTCGATGGGGGTGGGGTCATTTCAGGCACCCTCGCTGGGAGTGAGGTCATTTCAGGCACCCTCGCTGGGAGTGAGGTCATCCTATGAACCCTCCCTGGAGGTGGAGTCATTCCATAAACCCTTGCTGGAGGTGGGGTCATCACAGGTACCCACGCTGGAGGTGGGGTCATTTCAGTCATCTCAGAGGTCCGAGAAGAAGGTTGGGTCATCTTTGAAAGCTCTTTCAAGCCGAGGGTATTTTCAAGAACACAAGGAGTTATGTTCATTTGAGATGTGGAAATAGTCCAATTGCAATATTCGTCTGGATTCGGTCGTTCACTTTATATTTTATGAACGCTTCACTTTCAACTGATCCGTTAAGACCAAAGTTTTACTGAAAGTGATCTCAAAGTAGTTCTTATAAATCCTCGGTGTTGTCAACTCAAGAAATATATGGATGCACGGGCGATCAAGATTATAATGAACCAAGTGGCAATTAACGGTATTTATACCCAATACGAAAAGCGTTAAAACAACATCCCGTTAAGCCGCTCTATTGTTTCTCCATATTAATCCACTGAACACTAACTGCCAAGGGCTATTAGTATACGGAGTGAGTTGGAGGTGACAATACTTGTCAAAACTGTCGATAGGTGATAATTACTGTCTGCATTAGTTAGACACTTCACACCACAACGAGACTTTTGTATTGTTCATTTCTCATTATCGTGTATTCGGGTCAGAAAAGATCAAGTGACAGTTTAATTGTGTGGATATATCAGTCTAGAGCTATTTCTATGGCAGGTTTATTAACTGGAGATAAAAATCATTGCTGATTACAAATTCAAATTGTTTTTCGACTCGTATGAATCATCTCAAACAATATACACACAAGATAAATTAATATACCAGTATGTGTTTTATATGCTTTAGACATCGTCATTGACGTAACATGAACAGAAAGGTCTGTCACGATTTACAGTAATAATTTCAGTGAATATTGAGTGCAGTTCAAAAATATGTTCAAAATATGATATTTCATAAAATTTGAAATTGAGAAAGGGAAACTAACTAAGGTAAATAAAAATGCATTCACAAATATAATTATGGGAAAATGGGTATCAGGCTTGCAAAAAAATAGTAACATTTAGAAACAAAAATCAAAGTTACACTTTGTATAACATTAATTGCGCGTGAGTAGAGTTTGGTCCAGCTTTTACAAATTCTGAAAAGCTAAAAAAAAGAGCAGGTATTGGTAGCTAGGACACTATAGTAAGTAAGTAAGTAAGTAAGTAAGTAAGTAAGTAAGTAAGTAAGTAAGTAAGTAAGTAAGTAAGTAAGTAAGTAAGTAAGTAAGTAAGTAAGTAAGTAAGTAAGTAAGTAAGTAAGTAAGTTCACATGTACGTCGTTCAAGTTTGGTTATTGGTCACATCTAAACGGAATATCAATAATAGCAACGGAACCTTTATGATTTAAACATATTTTGATAATATATATTCAAGTGCTTCTGAGATGTCAATTCGATCAGATTTTATCATATCAATTTATTTTTGAATAGTCTTCAATAATTTGCTGAGATCGTCGTTAAAGGGGCAGTAGCACGTTTTTAGGGGAAATATAGGGTGATGTAAGGAAAATGAAAATTAATGATTTCAATTAAAAGACAATGTATTTAAACTAAATGGAGCAGTAATAATTCCAATATATAACGTTAAGTTTAGCCATGCGATTCCTTTTCTTACAAAAAATGAATTAAAGGTGTTCACACAAAAATGGCCGCCAATGGATTTTATGTGAATCTTCATTCTTTGTCCTCTGACAATGGATGATTGGCTTGTGTAATGAGATTTTTGACACTGTCAAAATAATACATTTAGCATTCACTTACAATTATCAGTGAGAAATTCAAATTATAAAATTATCAAAAAACGTGCTACTGCCCCTTTAAGGAACCTTTATGATGTTAGAGCTATTATGGATTTGAATAATGCATACAACTATAACGATATGAAGTATTTTTCAATGTTATTGGAGTTTGACAGTTGTGAGTAAAGATCATTACTTGCGTGTTTAACAATCCACTTACTCTTATTGAAATAAATACTTTTAAACCAACAAACAAGAAATAGACAAATAGGCAAATCTACATATCAAAGCGATAAATTTCCTTTCGTTAAACTGTAAATTTCATAGTGGAAAAGGAATGACCCTTCAAACAGTCAATGGCACGAGAGAACAATTTTCTATTGTACATAATGTAATCTCAAATGCAACAATCTTGTAGTGGCCTGAAAGATATGAATTTCATGTTAACTAGAATATTAACTTATCTTTCAGGAACATACCATACTGTACCTTAAAGTCATATCAGCATAAATGTACTCGATCTAATTGGATTAAAAGTGAGATAATATACGGCACAAAGAACCCCTTTTAAAATAGAGCCATTGCCTCTGTGGATCATCAGGCTCCGTGTTCAAGTTTGCTTTAATCTGGTTTATCCCTAAATAGGAGGACTTTTTCTAGTCAAACTTAGGACTTTTCCTCCGGTACCTTTTTTTCCGAACACCCAGACACAATGTCATTAGCCCCTCGGGCCTTACAGGCCGGATGAGCTAAAAAGGGAATTAACACTTTTAGAAGTGCGCTTTTGCCTAAATCTACAGTGAGGTTTTCAAGATTATAACGTTTGTATTGTGAAAATCATGAAGTTTCGTAGTGTCTGCTTAGATTATAGGAAAAAAAGTCCTTGGAAAAAAAGTCCTTGGAAAAAAGTACTCCTTATCAGGTGTGATGTGGTAAATGAACAAATATGATACATACATGTATATACCTTGATGCGAATAAACGTAACAAATCCACCATGCTCATTTCCTTTCCTAAGCATTAGGTTATAGGCCTAAATAAATTCCAATAAAGATGGTTTCCAGAATTCTTTTTCTTAAAATCAAAGAGTGGATTTTGTTATTTTCACAGAATAAACAACAAATTCAATAAACGTACATAACATAATGTTTATTTACAACAATACATGTAACAAGTGTAACCAACAACGAATCTCTGACGGTAGGTAGGTAAAGCATTGTGTTGTACTTGATATTTCATAGCACCTGAGATCAGCTTCGAGATTAACATACCTGGAATGTCACGGGACACCAACCTGCCATTTTGATTGACATGCTCTCATTAATTTGCTAACGAGGACAATATTTAACAACATGTCAAAATTAATTAATGATATGAAGATGGATGTATATTGTCTTACTTGGACATATCGACATTTTCTTTTTAAATTTTTTTTAACACTTTACTCCTAAATTTGTTGCCACTTAATGATTTCATTCTAAATGGCATATTTTATGCATTTTGGAAAATGATGGAATGATCATTGCGATATACACATCAATAATTGTATGGATCCAAGTGACTTTATAATATTCTTACATTTGATAAAATCTTTGAGACAATAATTCGATTGGATGAAAAATAACTATAAAATATATGCGTAAATCTTTGTTGAGTAGACTATTTGACCCTTTGCAGTTAATGATTAGTAAATGATGTTGACATGGAATGCTATTTACCATTCGCTAATATTTGAAAAGCAACATATACACTAACCAATCACATTTTCACATAAAGTTCACAGATCGTACCTATAAAAATAAATCATGTATCGTTTAAACGAATTTCCTCTGTGGTTAAAAACATGGCATCATCAAGATTTTAAGGCGACTCCTGATGAGACAAGATTTGTAATGATAGATCATTTTGCGAATCTTTAATAAATGTTGTATAATGTTTTACTTTAGTGATGAATTCAGTGGTAATCTCGCGACAGAAGCACAGATATTTATCAATTGAAGTTCTTTGCACGTTGAATTATTCCAGATGGGCATGATAAAAATATATACTATTTGATATTTGAACAGAAATTTCACTTCACACCATGATATTTCATTCACACTAGTTCGCCCTAAAACTGAAATCATATACATATTATGATGATCAAGATATTCTATGCTCATATTGCACGATAATAACATAAATATTTGTCACATTTTTTCATGCCCTGATATGAACTGTTTTGGCATAAGAACACCCTTTGGGTGCTGAGTTTAATATCTCCCTTCGGCGATCGCCATGGTTCTCATGCAGACTTATAGTTAATAAGTTCTTGCTTGGTTATCTCCCCTTGGCCACAACCCCAAATTTTGTAGAGAACTAGATCTATCCGTTTCCTCGCATCTTGGAAGACCAGTCCGGCCTCATTCCAACCAAATGTCAGGGTTGCACACCGGGTTGAGACAAGGATGTATGCTGACTCCGTGACTGTCCCTTGTAGAGCATCACGCACATTGCGTCACTCCGCGACAGTGCTTAGAATAGATCTACAAGTGTATATAAGCCAGCAGCCCGAGGGATAATGACGCAACTACACAGCATACCACAATGAGATAAGCAGACCCCCGGGGTAGAGGTCCACATGTGTCCATTGAACGTGGCTGGGGCTGAAACAAGAGTATGAACGTTAAACATCTGGACATGGCAGGTTAAACAGTGGTACATCGATATGTAAGGTTATGTCAAAAGGTTATCGGGGTGTTTACTTGTAAAGTTAGGCATCTGGACTTGTAAGGTTAAACAGCGGTACATAGATGTGTAAGGTTATGTCAAAAGGTTATCAGGGTTTTTAACTTGTAAAGTTAGGCATCTGGACTTGTAAGGTAAAATAGCGGTACATAGATATGTAAGGTTATGTCAAAAGGTTATCGGGGTTTTTACTTGTAAAGTTAGGCATCTGGACTTGTAAGGTTAAACAACGGTACATGCAAGGTTTTGTCAAAATGCAACGAGGGCTGTGGCTGTAAAGTTGTATTATTGGACTTGTAAGGTTAATTTACAGCGGTACAAAAATTTGTAAGGTTATGTTTAAATTTTGTATATTATTATTATTATTTAACGATTTTCCTAGGGGACGGATAACCGTAAGGTTACACATTTGGACTCGTAAGGTTATACATGGGTACATGGGCAGGTTAGGTTGTGTCTAACGACTATTGTGGTGAACTAACCGTAATATTTATAGGTCGTACATTGATTACTGGCATGCAATATTACGTTAAACGATTCTCACGCTGGACATACAGCCATAACGTCTTTGCTTTTGAGTTCATATATCGGTTACGAAATTTTATATATGGGTACCATAGGTAGACCAACTAAGGTTATGACACACGACTTATGTGGTGAACCCGCACGGCATTAAGGTTATACATCGGTTTAAGATGCAAAAGGTCATGTTAAACGTTTATTTCTGTGAAGCTACAAATGAAGCTAAATCGCAATTGTAACATTATTGTCGTGGTTGTGTTGAAAAGCAATAAATGAATGTCAGGTATTGCTTTGTTCAAAGTTGAATAATGCTTTGGTCGGTTTAGAATAAAATCTCCTGCGATAATTTTATGTTGAAAAGGAGACCTTTCATATCTAACAATCATAGATATATTACACTAAATGAAAGTATTCAATAGAAGATAAGCTTAATGTGTTATGGTTATTGTAGTTTGAATAAATGAAATCTCTTGACTTTAAACCTTCGTGGAATAATCATGAAACTGACAAGTTAAGAGAGTGATTCAAATCGGCCCGAATTCTCAGTGACCATGTATTGATTTGTTTGTTATGTCACAGCATTGTGTCTCTTGTACTTGTTCAAGGTGCGAAATTGTTTTGTGACGCATTTCGACATGCTAATGACAAGGACCCAACCGTGATAACACTAGTAATCATTATATACAATACTAGAAGTTACATAGGAAGTGATACACTGTACAACAATGTACAACAATGTAGAGTAATGTGACAATATACAACACGTGTTGATTACACATGGATGAGTTGATATAAACCAGCTTAATTGTCACTTGTCACTGGTAGGTCAAACTGATAACCTCTTGTATGACATGTGGCCTGTGTTAAGTCGGTCACTCCTTATGCGCACAGTGTATTTGTCACAGATTGATGGATTTGGTGATCTAATCATCTATTAATGCTTGACATTAGAAATAATATCATTAGTGATGTATTTCCATTGATAACTCATTCTGTACAAGGAAACAGTCGTTTCTTAAATCATCATCAATTTAGCGATGGCATTAGCATTTATACAATAATATTTTGTGATATTAGTTTTCTGTGGCTTATATAACGAAGAAAATATAGCAATTGACATGACGATATAAACTAATTTAACGCGTAGTCTTTCTACTATTCAAAAGATCGATTTATGTCTTGAAAGTTGAATATGATTGAAAGACTATTATTTGACGATTATTTTGTATATAGATGTATTTGTAGAATGATTTACATTTTGTGTTTATTGTAGCAAATACTCGTAAATAAATACGACAAATATACTAGGCCTAGCCCTATAAAACAATGAGGTATCACTAAATGTTATTATATGTGGGTCAAAGTATTTTCCAAGTGGACAGTTATTAATTGCTGGACTATTCCTTAGGCGTTTAATCGTGTCATGTAAATATCATTTTGCGTCAATGATGTGAAGCACTATGATAAATACGACGAATAAAAAATTAAAATGATATATACCATAATACATAATTTTGAGTTTCATCGCTAGGTGCATGGAGGAAATAAAGAATCTATAATCTACACCTTTAAGAGTTAATGGTAAACTTTGACAGAGGTAAACCAGAGGACAATAATGACTGTACATTTGAATAAATCATGACAATGTCATGCCATAACTCACCTTAAACGCGACATCCTGAGATTGTGTTGAGCCCCCAAATGAACTTTGACCTCTGACCATTAGGGCGGGGTCATACACCGGGGTCATATCCAGCACGGCGCAGTCTCCGGTACTGAGAAATTTACCGGGGGTCCAGGCAGGGGGTGGGGACATCTCGGAGGTCAGGGTGGCGCTAGATGCCCGGGGGGTGGGGGTCGACATGGGCGATCTGTAGAAGAAGAGTTTACATTTACTTGATGGCAGTTTATATACAATTTTAGGACGAAGAGGAGTTTTTTAGATTGTCCACGTCATAAATAGTCAATAGAAACGTTTTGGTATATATTTTTATACCTAAAAATAGTTAACATTGATCAGCGAGAGATGAAATGTTTATTTTAGTATTTGTATTATCGTTTCTGTTTATGTCACAACAAAGACATGTTTTTTCTTTATTGAGAAGAAATTAACTTATATATAGCTTGTTCAGTAATGATCCCATCTATAAAGAAATTTCCTTCAATGTCAAAATAGAAAATTATCTTATAAACTTATAGATCAGATGTAGACTTAGGTAATTCACAATGAATGAATGAATGAATGAATGAATGAATGAGTGAGTGAATGTTCAACTAGAACAACAAACAACACAAAACACACACATCGCTTCAGCTTCACAATAGAGGGCGAGGTATTCACGATACCCATAGTAAATATATGTCTCGAGCAACGCCTTCCCAGTATGTTGAGTTTTAACTAAATATAAGGACAGAACTAAAGGAAATGATGCGAACTTAAATGAATAATAATGTTTCGAGTGTTTTCATTCAGCGAATCAGATAACCTGCCGATAGCGGATATGGCACTGTATAATTGGGGATATATCCGCTTCCTTGTCGAGTGTTTTCCCCACAGTTTCTAGTGTGACTATATTAGGCAACACAGTTTACATACGTCCAGCTTGTCAACAATATATGTCAAAATAGCTGTCACGATCCTTGAAATTGACACTAGACATTTACTTTTTTTAAATTTACATATCATGATCATAAAATCATAAAAACATTCATTTAAAAAGGGTTTCCTTTCCTTTCCGTTTAATGAAATTCAACTCACAGAAGAGATATTTTGGTATTTTTATCTTTATGATGATTTGTGTTTAATAATAAGTTTAAGAAATTCCCTATAGTAATCTACCATCGTGAAATGTCAATATTCCAAATTTAGAGCCAACACATGTCATAGAAACAAAGTAGAATTTGAAGAATTTATTACGTTCCCGTGACAAACCATTTGGCAGGTTTACTTGGTTGAATCGTGACATTTTAATGGTAGCCATGTTCTCGCTAATTCTTTACTTTAACAAACACACTCACAGAACGAGAGAGACACACACTCATACACAGAGCGACAGCGAGAAACTAAAGACGTAAATATTTACGTCTTTGAAGATACAAAGAACTCTAAGGCTCTCTATTCAATTTTTTTTCTCAAAATTGTGACATTGATGTCGTGATCCTGCTTTGGGAGACTAACTTAACTTAGACTGCTTAAAGGGACAGTAGCACGTTTTTGGGGGAATATAAGGTGATGTCAGGGAAATGATAATTAATGGTTCTAATTGAAAGACAATGTATTTAAACTAAAAGGAGAAGTAATTATTCAAATATATAACGTAAAGTTAAGCCATACGATTCGTTTTTCTTACACAAAATGAATAAAAGGTGTTCACACAAAATGGCTGCCAATGGATTTTATGTGAATCTTCATACTTTGTCCTCTGACTATGGATGATTGGCTTCGGTCATGACATTTTTGACACTGTCAAGTTAATACATTTAGCATTAACTTACAATTATCAATGAAAATTTGAAAATATAAAATTATCAAAAAACGTGCTACTGCCCCTTTAAAGGGACGGTCCTAGTCTGTCTAACAACCCCTGACAAAATATTGTTAAAGACCCACTCAAGTCTATATTATTGGTCCTATCGGGGTATTTTTGTGGAATACAATTCAATAGTACTTCCTTGTTTATAGTTATATATAAATGATTATTTCACAATTATCTTCAAATATGTTAGTGAGGGTAACATTAAAGATGTTCTAAATTTATCAATTTGACAAAGAAAAGAATGAAACACTGCGTCATCTTGAATTTCTGTTTAACAAAAAAATACCTCGATGGAACTGTCCCTTTAAAGGCGGTGTTGTCGTCATATTATGTCATGTCCATGTTGCTAGAACTTACATCAATCCTCTATAGATGTCAGTTACATAACTCCCTGTAAGTAATCGCTTCGCCAGTCCACACCCTCAGAGTGTTCGCGTAATCTCAGCTTCATTACTTTGAGTAATTAGTACTGAGTGATAATTAGGTGAAAGTCGTAAACTAATTACATTCTAGCGATTGATTTGAAGCAACATCATGTTTTATTACTTTATGATAGAGTTAAAAGCAATTATGACGTCTTTATCTGTTTGTTGCTGTGTCAAATGACATAACGTACATGCCCATGACAATGGTGTCAACATGTTTGAATTAAGGCTCCGGATTTCGTTCATTGTGAACAAAAGAAAATATGTATCTGCATTTATGATACCTCTGCCAGGTTATGTTTTATATCTATACTATGAGTTTTAATGGAACAATATACTGTAGAAGATGTAACATAACATATACGTGTATGATGTAGCAGAACTTATAACAGTTCAAATGTCACGTTCAACCATGCAAATAGACACTTTATATCTGTGTATATAAATATGGTTTATATAATACATCATAATTAAATTAAATTTGAACACAAAAAATCAAACATCCTAATGAAAGGACATCTGTGTCAAACACATTCAATATGTGGATTAATACATACTCAAACTACGTTTTAGACAGCAAATTGAAAAATCTAATACCAAAGAACTATAACATTCGAAAATTAGATTGAGAAGAAAGAGTTCACAGAAATCTCGATTCTAAAAACATCGCATGTCAAACAAAGAAACGCGACCACGCTGTCTTTGTCTCTCGGTATAAGCCAACATCGATTTCGCCTAAAAGAAGTAACTTACATGTAAAACACTGTCTTCGCTGTCAATTCTTTGATGCCGCTGAGACCAAAATATTTATCCAATTTTCTTGTCTCTTTCTCTCACGACGACTGACCACAGTGTGTGACTAGCTAAGAAAACCCTCAACTGTCATCCCTTTGGCGTGACGTAAGCGCACACGAAGTGATAAATAAGACAGGGCAAAACCGAGTCAATCTAAAAATAGCCCCTGCGTGGGCTTGCTCGGGATTGGTCTGACGCAGCCGATTGTCATGGTAACTGAAGTTGATCTTCCGGTTTGACGTCATATTCACCTCTTTCCGTAACGCTCATAGCACCCATAGCACGTGTCATGCGTGTTTGTTGTTGCATATATATATATGAGTGGACTTTTATATATGTTGTTTGTGGCTTGGAAAATAGAATTAGAAATGGACACTGTCAAACAGGGCGAGTAGACATGTTGTTGAAAGCTGGTTCGGGGATTATATCGATCAGATCAGAAATATACGTGATAATAGGAGTTATTTCCGAATAGGAAGTTCGATAATTGCCAGATAATTTTGGTTACAGGTGATTATCAAATGGACCTCACTCGAGAAATAACAGTTAGGCAGTAATGGCAACTTCCGATAAGACAGTGCTTATTGATTTATTAATATGATTTTATACAGGAATTTGTTATGCTATTTTGAGGATAATCAAATATAACTCACGGTGTCGGTGTAGTTAAAGCAATATATATAGTAACTTGGTATTTAAAGTTTAATACTATCATCATTGTAATTTAAAAGAGGGCTTAAATGTTCAAAGATCGTCAAAGATTAGAAACCATCAAATTACATTCTAATTTGCAATGTGATTTCCGAAAACAAAGACGTTTAACATGGATCATTTTGTTAGTATAGAAACTTTTACTCATGATGCATATCTAAATATACAATATGCCGTGTTTACCTTTTTGTATACTGTTTCGCTCGTTTTTTATGAATTTTGATGATAAGTAATATCTTAGTAAACTTAAATACGATACTTAACTTAGCTAAACTGAGAGAGAGAGAGAGAGAGAGAGAGAGAGAGAGAGAGAGAGAGAGAGAGAGAGAGAGAGAGAGAGAGAGAGAGAGAGAGAGAGAGAGAGAGAGAGAGAGAGAGAGAGAGAGAGAGAGAGAGTGTTTATTTACGTCTCATCTCGTACACACATATAGGTCAACGCATATAGATACAATGTAAAATATGTGCAGGCCGCCAAAAAAGCTATAAGAGACATTGCAAATAAAAAGACATAACATGATGCAATATATAAATAAAGATGAATCTAATCACTCGTACGCTCATACATATCATGAAATACAATACAGGTACGTACGTATACACCTATTGTCGATGTGACACGGACTTCACGAGAAAAAGAACCTGAACCATAACATCTATAAAGGTATTACCCATACCCTCGTGTGGTTGAAATGTTATTACACATTCGGTTAGGCTCAGAGACCCATATCCCTACTTCCTGATTATGATTAGAAATGTCCACACCAAAGAAGTATTTGCATGATACGTGATAAGTTCTGCGACTTAATGTAATCGGGTAATGTAATAAGATGGCTTACCATATGGATATGATAATATATCATAATATAACTAACATTGATTAAAGGAAATAAGATTTAATACAAACGTTATACTACCCCTTTGTGTAACACAAAAGGCTAAACAGTTTCCAAAATTCTGTTTGATTTTATGAGCTCGTTTTCAAAATTAACTTAAATTCAAATTTATATAATATTGTTAAACTATTTGGTAATTGGGAGGATGTTTGCCCAAGGTTATAACAGACATATTTTTGTCCCTGGTTCTACGGATATGTACATATAAGTTATTCATAATTACTCCTCTCGTTAGCGAATATTAACTAATAATTTAACCGAAGATGTCATTGATGTGTCAAGCCTCTTGAACAAAAATGTGATGTTATTATTCAATAGACGTTAACTTACAATGTTAGCTAATTTGGGCTCGGTGTATTGCAAACTAATTAGAAATTGACTAACGAGAAAGTGAACGCAATATTGGGTGTACGACATTTCGCTAATACGGTAGCTGCAAGATAGACTTCAAAAGACCACGCATATATTTGTATATTAAAGATTCCAAATAATAGTAGTCTTGAAATTGATAAATGGCAAGGCATCAAAGATCAGGTAAACAAGCTCTACTTATACAAGGGCTTTGGTATGGAATGTGTATGCCTAATTGCCTACCTATAATATAATTTAAAAACTTTTTTGTCAGCGAGGCAAAAGCGATGATAAAATAAGCGCTGCCTCATTTCATAAGTTCGATATGTATGCTTCCTTTTTATGTTGATGCTATTATCTCGTTTCGAAACCTAGCTTTCACGTGATTACCCGGAGTATCGCATGGTGTCAAGTAGATAAGAAACACATTACGATTATACGTTATAAAGAGGAAATCTGTCAGCCAATAGGATAAAGCCAAAGCAAGTCTTAAAGAAAACTTGAGAGATAATAATGATTAAATGAAGAAAACTCAGACTCCTTTTTAAACACTTAAGATCTACATTCTCTCTAGAGAATGAAGATCTATAGACCGGTTCATTTCATACCGAAAGTAAGACTAAGACGATGGAATCATCAGATTTGTATCGGAACGGCTTTAAAGGGGAAGTAGCACGTTTTTTCATAATTTTATATTTCAAAATTTTCACTGATAATTGCAAGTTAAAGCTAAATGTGTTAATTTGACCGTGTCAAAAATCTCATTACACAAGCCAATCATCCACAGTCAGAGGACAAAGTATGAAGATTCACCTAAAATCCATTGGCGACCATTTTATGTGAACACCTTTAATTCATTTTGTGAAAGAAAAGGGAATTGCAGGGCTAAACTTTACGTTATATATTTGAATTATTACTGCTCCATTTAGTTTGAATACATTGTCTTTCAATTGGAACCATTAATTTTCATTTTCCTGACATCACCTTATATTTCCCCTAAAAACGTGCTACTGCCCCTTTAATATAAGCCTCAAGCTTGTTTGCCAATCCATTTCATATTTCATGAATAAAAAAATATGTTTAAATCAAAACGATTGATTCATGAAGTTGGTGTCAGTTCTTCCGTTTACACTTAGGTAACGTTTATGTCATTGTGTTGTCCCACACAGTCAGTCGGCAATTACATGACTCGTGTACGAAGCTGTGAAGTTGGGTTCACTTTCACTTAACATTTGTGAAATAACTTGATGCACAAGTAGGTGACAGTTACTAAGGACGATGACGATTTCTTCTCTATTGTGGGTCACAACGTTCCTGCTCTATTCCATGTCCCTTTGTCATGGGAATGGTGTATTTCAAGATACATCTATGTAGATATATATACAAAGTTTAGGAAGCCAGAGATACATGTATAAACAATAGTCAAAGGCAAATTATATACAACACAAATAATAAGTGTTATGGTCAAAGAATTGGTAATGTTTAAACAACAATAAATTCGTTTGTTGTGTAAACATTACCACTGCTTTGTAAATCCCACTCACATTATTATTGTTAATAACCTATGTTCTGTGGGCCAATTGGCCTTAAACTTCATGAAATACAAAACATGTACATCACACTCTTTCATCTGTAAATGAAGCCAAAAGACATGCGTAGTGAGGTTTGAAATTCGGTGAAAGAATGCACGCAGAGTCTGGTTGCAAAAGGCTAGGGAATGTTTGCCTTGCAAAACGTTTAGGTAATGGCTTCTTTATAAAAGAATCCGAAGATTCAAATCCACAATACTCCGTGCAAAGTAAACGAACGATGAAGAGGATCATAAAGTGAATGATTTACAATAACATTTAGTCTCAGGAGTATGTTTTAAAAAAATTCATGTATTGTTATAATTTATATTAAAAAATGGAGCCCTGAAGATGCTTTATCTTCTAAGAGCTGATGATATAGACTTACAATATTTTTCTAGACTGGGATGTGGTCGCCAATTGAAACTTTTTGCTCTAGGGTCTGGAGGATAGACTATGAATTATAACATGATGTATAGGAAGTCTTGTCCCTGTTTAACAAAACATATTAATCTTGGTTTTAATCTTGATAAAAATATGCAAATATCTGAAAATAAAATAAATATATCCCAATTTTAAAAATATCAAAATTTTAACCTCACATATACCCGGTATATCTTATATTATTTAGGTTTTATAATTGTGTGAATAACTGTGTCAATCTGATATATGGAAAGGTCAACTTAGGCATTACAACAAGATCCGATTAATCAAGTTTTTTGAAGAGTCACCCTGTATGTGTCAAATTATCTAGTCGATAGCTTAAGTAAGGTTAACTAAGTCTTATGGCACGATGGTAATAATCAACAGTCTTTATGCATTTCCTTTAAAAATGAAATATGATTAAGTAAAGATTTTTTCTCATCTTTATTTACTTCGTGATATTCTACATCATCTACATACTTTTAAAAAACAAATGAAATAAAGAAAATGTGACTTTAGAACCTCTAAAAAGTGCTTAAACAGCATAAATGGCCTAAATTTGACTAAAATGGGGGGGTTTTCAGGTACATTTTGTGTCAAAGCTTAAAAAAACCCACACTACCATATATATTTTTTCATTGATTTCGGAAGGGTAACATGAACTTTGTAACATATCACAAAAGGAAAAAAAGTTTGATACTAGAAATGTAGTATTTTAAAGTTTTAAGCAGTTTTTTTCTCATTTTCCCATAGACGCCCATGTTAAAATTGTACTCCACTCCACTATATACAGGCGTCATATCTCGAAAAAACCAACACTACCCCCTATTTTTTTATGCTGAATTTCCAATCATATACTTTGATCTTTTTAAAAATATAAGTTAGAAACAAAGTTTAATACTATAAATTTGAGGAGCGAACATCCTTAAGTAATATATGATCACAAATGTGAAAACACAACACTTTCTAACATAATTATTTTTCAAAAAAAGTTATTTTTTATAGAATATTTATTTGTTGAAAAAATTTGCGAAACATTTGTTTTGGTCCAAACATTAAACAGAAAGGAACACACATCTTGTATTTCACCGAAGTATGTAGAAATGTTTGAGGTACCTTCTCAAATGGTAACGGAGATTTTTTACTTATTCCCCAAGTGTGGTGGTACTGCTTAACCTCAGATTGTTTTGTCTAAACTAAACTACTACGACTTTAGTTCAAACGCCACTTTTTTATAATTTTAAAAATGATTATTTATTGAAAGCTATTCACAGACATTAACAATATAACATTCCATATTTTCACAATTTTAATAATATAATGGCCTTCTGTTTTCCCCGCATCAAATGTTATTTTTTGGTGGAAACTTTCCGAAAACAAAATGCTTTCAAGATTTTAACGATTCATACTCCAAAATGATATGTATTTTCATGTTTATCATACATTATTAAAAATACGTTTTTTCCAGAAGGGGTTTAAAAAATGGAGAAGCTCGTCTATGGTAATTATGCTATCCAGTGTCGAAAGCAAATTTTGATAATATTATTTGAAGCGATGTAAAATCTATAATTGAGCGCTTTTATCGTAGGATAAACTTTCGCAAGCTCGCCAGTTATACAAGTTTATCTTACAAGTTTCAAACAGGTTATAACCGTGTGGACAACCATATCATGAAATCCATTTCTTAAATAGCTGTCGGAGGTATCTAAAAGCCTAAAATAAAAGATAACTGCCAGGCCAAAAAAAGTAGTCACCACCAGTTTAGTTTTACTGAATATGTAAGGCTATGTCTTCTATGTTGATGGAAAATGTGTATTATCAAAATTAATTTTGGAAGTATTTATCATAACAATTTTTTTAAAAACACATACAAGTATTGTAAAATGATAATTTAGCTCTTGTTCTTGTCTGTTTGCGAATACGATATCAAAAACTCGAAATATTTGTAATTGAAAATTATATGTATGATAAATTCAACTGAAGT
This sequence comes from Steromphala cineraria, assembly GCA_916613615.1. Classification (NCBI taxonomy): domain Eukaryota; kingdom Metazoa; phylum Mollusca; class Gastropoda; order Trochida; family Trochidae; genus Steromphala; species Steromphala cineraria. The sequence continues at coordinate 15,401,497 of OU744730.1, forward strand.
GAATACTTTCTTTTGTCTTACCGTTTATAAAACAAATGTGTTTTTTTCAACCAACGGGCGTTTATTTTACTAACTTATCAATATGTTATCAATGCTTAACCGAGGTTCGGAGAACGTCTAGACTTAGGTACCAAATTAAGTCGCTTTACATGAAAAAAGAATTTGCTTTCAATATATTTTTTTCGATTTTTAATAACATTTAAATTATTTATGTATGTGAACTAAAATCGGCATCAAATGACCAATTAAATAGTGATTTATTTCAACGCAAGCGTGAATAAATGTGAATTAACATGTAATGAAATCAAGAAGCAACTTATGCAGTAGATTTATATTATGATCTTGCATACCTTAATCCCTTGTTCTCTTTTCTGGATATTCTAAAAATGCCTATTGCATTAATTAATGAAGTGACATCGTCTTTAGACTTACATACTGAACCTACCATCTGCATGATCAAGTCAATGAAAATTTTGCCCACAGGAACATAATTACAACTGTGTTGTTATGTAAGCGTTAACTAAAAACATTCCCAGCTACGTTTCACAGTTACGTTTTACAACGTTTCTGAAACGTTTCCTTTTGGTTTCAAATACATTCTGACCAAAAAAAATCAGTTATTTTGAAGAGTTTTTTTTAAACGCTTTAAAAAAGAAAGTTTGACATGGTGTGGTTTGTACTGTTTTAAAAGTTCTTGTTCACGATTCAAACAAAGTTGGGGATAATCCATTTTGGTCACACGTAAGTATAAAATACAAATGTGGTAACTAGATATATATATCTTTGCATGTGAAATATTTTATCAGGGAAAACGTACATCCAAACATTTTATTTTCCCGTTTGCATTTTCTACTGGTGTTCTCAAAATAAAGAAATACCTCCTACTTTTCTAAAGGTATCTCGAAAGGGGCATTATAACATTATTCCTGATTGATAACGTGACCATAGAATACATCTTATTTTTGTTTATCAGGTCGGTGAAGACCATTTCACCACAAGGACAGCTATGCAATGAAAACGACACATTTTACAGTCTCCAATTAACTATTTATGAGTTAACTCTGAAAAACAAATGCAATTGCCTGGACTTAACAAACATGTTTCAGAGCAACGACAAAATAAGTAATTTCTCCTTACGAACAAAAATACAATAAGAATTCTCCTTAAACAAAACACTTTATTCCACTGAATTTACAAAGAAATTCATATAATTCCCATGAATAGGCCCGCTGTATTTTACAAAAAAAAACATCTGACATTTATAACTCAACCCTTAACACAATGGATAGTCTACATAGAGAATCTCACCCAAGTGTCTTCTGATATCATATATATCTACACAAGTTGATAAAAGTAACAAATATCCGAGGCTTTGATATCTGAAGACACGAGGGTGAGATTCTTTTTATCATCCAAAATCCTTTTTCATCACCTTTGCATGAAAAATGTACAACTTTGAACACTTCATAGCCATAAAACTCCTAAACCAGTGATGTCATAGCATTGAGACGTCATGGTGTTTATGACGTCAGAGCATTATGACGTCATTGTGTTTATGACGTCATAGCATTGTGACTTCATTACTGATAAAGCACAACGTTTGTGATGTCATGTCCCATGACAGGGCATTGTTCAAAATCTACTGTTAAAGCGATATCTCCTAGGAGATATCGCTTGATCTCCCACAAGCGATATCTCCTGTGGAACACAGTTTTGGACGATAAAGTAAGATATTGAAAGCAATCTATCCACTTCATTATGTCAAACTATTAAAGTTCCATATCTGAATGAACATTATTGATTTCCGACTGTCCCACTTTATGCTCGAGTTTCTAAAACGTTGTGCTTCAACGCTGTGAGACAGTCGGAAACGGAGATTATTGAAACGTTTCTCATTAACTTTCAGGAAACGTTTTATGAACCTTTTGTGTTTGCTGGATTTCGTTTCAACAAATAAAAATATCACGACTGTACCTTTCATATACTCTGAATGCTCTAACGCTTTAAAGAGCTGCGTAACCGCCTGACCTGGGCCGAAATAGAAACTGTGATGTTGCAATACTTTTATACGAGTGTTTTTTATCAAGCTGTGAGAGAACCTCATGCAGCCAGTCGTGAGTTTAACAAATCTCACATTACACTGTAATTTGTTAAAGGAAAAACTAGATTTATAACTTAGCTGCAGGAAACGTCAGCAGAGCACAGATTTATGAATAGCAGTAAGGGACCTAATTATGCTTGATATGTGCCAAAAAAGCATAAGTGCTTATATCATACAAAACTCAGATTGAATAACTGTCGACAATTGTTATTGTCAAAAATATGCTTAGAATTAATTTTCAAAATTTTAAACGTCCGGTTTCCGGTAATAAAGAAGATTATCATTATCAAAAAGTATTTAATCTAACAAAATTAAATGTTCCACAAATAGACCTTCTTTGTATTAACCAGAACCATTGACAAAAGTTTGCAAATTTTACTCTAGGACATAAAAATTTACATTTTAAGCAATAATCATTGATTTGCGGCAGTCTGATTAAAATCGACTGTGATTCGAGGAAATAAGTGTAAAAATATTGGCTCTAGTGGGGTTCGAACCTCACCCAGCTTTCACCGAGAGGATGTTCTGGCATGTTCGAGCCCCAGTAGAGACAATATTTTGGATATTTTATTCCTCGGAGTACGGTCGATTTTAATCAGACTGTGGATTGCGGTAAAACAACACCACTGGCTAGCAAAAGTGACATCTACAACACACTTGATGTCTCTAAAATCATAATGGTATCACCCAAGATGCAGTTCAATTTTCACAACATATCACCATACATATACGTTCACCTGACAGACATTTTGGGTACAGAGCTTTACAGAGACAGAGCCATATAAAAAAAAATCAAATTATCCACAATAATTAAATATTGTTTATGCCAAATGTTTAAACAATAGATAGTAAAACATCTCGCCACTAAACACTGTTATCCACAGACGTAGCAGAAAATATCACGTTTCAAGGAAACACTGCAATCGGTCATTTCAGTGTGAACATCTTATACTCATCTGCGTTAGGGAAATGGATTCTCGTAGCTTAATACAATCTCATTTAAAACAGATCAACGCCAGTGAGGTATGAGTGATTTTAATGAGATTAATCTTAGCAATACTTTGTACGCTCGTTTAAGATCTCCTTTTATCGTCTAAAATAGTTACAATTGGTAACAACTAATCTATTAGTTATCAGATACCTATTTCCATTAGAAGACGTGTCACTGTCCCTTTAAGGACGACAAACCGTATTGTATAAGGGCCTGGAAAATTTTGAAACGCCATCAAACATCCGGAGGTGAACAAGTTAAGAATGACAGATCATTAGTCAAGGACCCAAAAGCCCTCTTAGACAGAGAAAGACAGAGAGACAGACTGAGAGATTGAGAGAGACACAAACGCAGAGACGGAGACAGAAAGAGACACTCAATACTACGACTGAACCGTTAACAAGTGCACTGTAACAGAACACCAGCCCGATGAGACAACCAACTGGCATGTTGACCCAATCTTCAACAGTCAACATAGGAACAGAATGAACTTTGACTAGGAAATGGAAGGTAGGAGTAACGTTTTCTTATTACTGTGCACTTCCAGTGAATGTTTGTATATATTGAGGATTTTATAACTTGCATTTGGAAAGTTGCATTTACAATGTTTCATTTTAAAATTATGTTTGTGAACTCCTTACAGCGTATGACAGACAAATCGTGTTTTTTTTGTATGGTAGAGATAAGCTGTTATCGAAAATATCATGTATATCAATATAGATTTCATTTCACCTAGATTAACGTGATCTCCGATTGTAAGTTATGAAATTAGACAATTTTATGCATTGAAATTCAAATGCCCAACTTGAAATATATTCTCTCCCCACAGAGGCAGATCAAGTCATGATATGTTGATACAGCCTCTGTTCTAATAAGCCGAGTTTGTGGTCTAGAATAGGAGATGTCTGATTGGAGGCAATCAAAGTTAGTTGTGCAATCAGCGACGCTGTTCTAATTTCACCATTTTGGGGAGAGATTGCTTGAAATAAGGGCCTAAGAGTAATTGAAGGGTCCCAATGACGGGGTATCTAAAACATCAATAAAATGCAACCTTTTCCTTGAAAATGATTGAAATGAAGATATTCTGACAGCTGAAATGATTTACTATAAATTATTCATTTCTTGAAGCCTTGAGTTTGGTTGCAGAATGTATAATCGTAATGAATCGAGGAGTTTTCGAGTTTGGTTGCAGTCCCTTATAGGCAACTGCAACCAAATTGTTTTCTAGAAAATATCCATCACTTTTCGTGTCTTGACAAACACTGATTTGGTTGCAGAGATTGTAGTTGCTTGTTGAATAGCAAAGAGACAAGTTTGGTTGCAGGAGTTTGATAATTTACCTTATTTGACGTGAAAACAAAAACAAATCAACAGTTCCATTTTGACAGGTTCCCTCTCGCTCTGTGTGTGACGTAATGCTATGCGGTATGTAACGTGTCCTACAATTGGTTGATTCAGTCTCAAACATTTCCAACAATTTTTCAAATTTGCTAATTTTTGATTGTTAATTCATCTTGTTCTGTTTTTGGATAGAAACTATTTGTGAAACTTACTTATTTATGTTTATTTTCTATCAAAATCATTTGGCAATTAAAGGAATTTGTGACAGCCAATGAGAATCTTTTTGAGATATGCAACAATTCGAATCTGCTACGGGAGCACGTTGAAACACAGAAATGAAATTTAGGGATTAATTTGGTCAAAGATTGTCTAATTAAAGGTACCTACCATGACATGTTGTATGATAGAAATTGTTAAAATAATCAAGGTCAGTGAAACATTTCTATCCATAATGTCAGAAACGATTTCAAAACATGATGTGACATGATCGAAAACCGGACTCGATAGCGATCGGTAAGTTGCTGATGTGTCATTGAAATGTAAATAAAAAGCCAGGTAAGTGATCAACAGTTGTCAAATCATCATATATTCCATCTGCAACCAAATTTCTTCAAGCCCAGGCTTTTTTGTTTGATAAAAACATGTATTTTCTTGGAAAAATAACTTGGTTGCAGTTGCCTATAGGGGACTGCAACCAAACTCGAAAATTATGCGGTTTCATTGTGATTAATCTTTCTGCAACCAAATTCAATGGTGTCATTTCATACATCATTGTATAGATAATTATCTCAGCTTTCAGAAAATTCGATGTTGAGTCTTTTTGAAGAGCTAGGTTGCATTTTACAGTCCTTTTTGACACCCCGTCATCCGGACCCTTCAATTACGCTTAGGCCGAAATAAGGAGTTTTGATTTTTTTAAATACCTTTGCAATGGTATCAATAATTTGTATTAAGTGATTCTTTTTAATATGTTATACATTGAAGTGTATCACATAGGTTCGTTTCTTTCTAAAGTGTGTATACATCGACAGTAACTGTTGACGCAGCCCACAAAGAGGTATTCGATATATTAATAATTGATGGTTGATAACGTTAGATTTATTTGTTTGGTTACTATGGTAACCTTACTTCCAGCATTGTTTTATAATGTCCTTGTTTACAATGCGAAACAAATATATCATTCAGATAATGATGCACATAGATTATCACAGTTATCTTTGTTTTTGGTAAAAAAGTATTTGGTAAAAACAACCTACACAAACACAAAAGACTTTCAATTAGTGTTATTGCTAAGATAATTGGCAGATACATTGATTATAGTTGCTTCAACATTGACATGTTAAAGTGGTTGTGCCACTGGCAATACTTTAGAAACGTATTTCTATAAAGAAACATAAATATAGTGTTTTTGGTGTTTTCAGAAATGACATTGCCTGATGGGGGATTTTATTCTATTGTCAATCGTTTTATAATAAATATGTTGATGTTGACCAAGACCTTCAAGTGTCAAAAAGCATTTGAAATAAAATTGGATGTTTTATCGGATAATTAGCAGTAAAGATCATGTTCCTGGAAATGACTATGCCAACTTTCTCATAGTACATCATGCAATAAAGCAGCCTCTTGACACACTTCATGGGGAAAATATGAATTTGAAAATATGTATATCTGTATTAAAAATCGCTTCTTTTTACGTTTTCTGTGAAGTCTCTGTATGGAGGTAGCCAACAAAACATATATATATTAACAACACATACTACAAATTATAAGAAAATCCTTTTTAATTCCTCATTTCAGGGTACGTGTTGATTACAGCTTTGTTTTACTACACAATAGTTATGATGTCATGTGAAGAATGCAACCATTATGACGTCAACGGATGTAGTACCCCCCTCGGGATGCCTTTTTTCTATAAACAACGATTCACCCCGGCGTGCAATAGACATGATATATGCTACAGATGTGTGAGTATTAGCTATGTTAATGCAGTTCCTATATATCTTATCAAACATACGAATATGAGTATATTGTTTATAATATTTTTTATATTTAAACGCTTATTAATAGTGTTGGAACAAGAATGATTTAAATTACACTTATGATCATCTTCTACAAATATTATGACCGTTTTTGCAAAATGTGTGAGTCCTTTTATGATTGTGATTTTTCATACTATTATGGACAGTAAGCACTCATGATCACAGGTCATAACTAAAAATAATCAATGTTGACATTAATTGTCATTATGATATAGTTCATATATATTTATATATAGGCTAAATACGATTATCCAAAAGTCAAGTAACGTTCGTATAATCATTGATGAACGTTAACACTAATTTTAATGCTGTGGTAACTCAAATAATTTATGTTGACATTTTAAAAATTATGATCAAAGTTTTATAACCCATCTATATATAATATCTAAACGAACAGTTTACTATTATAATTATGAAACGCCAACATTTACTGGTAATGGTGTATTTAATAAACAGAAACTAGAGTTCTTTGTTTATATTTATATGATGTGAATATCCAAAACTAAAGAAACGTTTCTATATAGTGAAGAAAAAGCAATACATAATTCATACATATTTATAACTAATCTTTCTAAACATCATGACATATGTTGTTATGTAATGGTAACATACTAAATAGAATTGTTTTAATCAAGTTCTGTGTTTACACAGACATACGAAGATTTTTTTAATTTTTTTTTTTTTATTTACTATCCAAAAGTAAAGCACGTAATTGGAGACATTGTTTTTCTACAACTGATGAGCATACCTTCATTTTATTCAAATTCTAATTCCAAGAAATGTGTGTTCTCAAGGTCTTCGAGATATATGTGACATGACATTTCACATTTCATTTATTTTAATTTCGGATAGTTTTATTTGAAAATGATAGTCAATATATAACTGATAGTTATATGGAGTGATCAAATCAATTGATTTAATATGCGATTCTAAGAAAACTGCATTTTGTTTCACAGAATATGTCGCGTTGAATATACAGTATTCCTTTGTATATAAAGATATCCAAAATCCAAATCCATATCCAAAATCGAAATTGTTTTTCAATAACTACATTTATTTTATTCCAATTCGATAAATTGTGTTCTTCAGGGCTGCGAACACAACATCAGTCGAGAGACCTGTGACGATGTGTTCCTGGAACAGACGAGAGCAGAATGCAGTAAAGGGAACGTTATAACACGCCGTATATGTAATGTGTTCGCCAGGATATATTACAAGGTGGTCAAGAACTTCGGTAGGGGGCGCTTTAGGAACCCTTCGAAGTGGTACTGTAATCAGCTGTGGGTGACCAGTTGTCTCCCTTCGTCTGCGTGAAAAGACCTTGAACTTATCATCATTGTAATGTGTTCATAACCATATGTTACAAGGTGGTCAAGAACTTCGGTAGGGGTCGTATCAGGAACCGTTCAAATGGTACTGTAACCAGGTATGGGTGACGAGTTGTCTCCCTTCTTCTACATAAAGACACAATCGTTCTTACTATCTTTGTAACGTCTTTATTAAAAGGTGGCCAAGAACCTCGGTAGGGGGCGCTTTAGGAACCCTTCCAAATGGTACTGTGACGAGAAGAAGAAGAAAACCTTGATCGTACAGTGAAAAAGGTCGATAGAGGGAGCTGTAGCCTTTGTGACGAGTTGCCTCTTGATCTTTCTATCCTTCTAATTTGTTTACCGCCATCTTTTACAAAGTGGTCATGAACTTCGGTAGGGGGCGCTTTAGGATCTCTTCAAAGTGGTACTGTAATCAGGTGTGTATGACGAGTTGTCTCCCTTCTTCTAAGTGAAGACGCCAATGTTTTTTTTATTGATTTGAAACGATGTTCTACAAAATAGTATTAGATGGTCCAGAACTTCGGTAGCGGGAACCCTTCCAAGTAGTACCGTAATCAATTGTGAGTGACGAGTTGTCCCCCTTCTTCTAGGTTAAGACAGACAAGCTCTTTCTGGCCGTGTACGATGTGTTCACCACCATTTGTGTGTAAATGTATTAAAAACGTCGGTAGAGCGCTTCAGAACCATTCCTAATACTGCTGGAATCAACTGTGGGTCTCCCTTATTATACATGACACAACATCGTTCTTACTATCATTTTAAAATATGTTACTTCGGTAGTAGACGCTTTCGTAACCCCTTACAGTGAACTGTAATCAGCTGTCGATCACTTGATTGTTCAAACAGAGTATATATTGGTATACATGTACAACCTTTTCTTAGATAGAATTGGTTTGAAACATAGAACAAACATTCTTTAATATATTCAAAATAAATACGATATACAACTGCACCATGCCAGAGTTCCATTCTCAATATCGTTTAACTGCATTTTCAATATGAACAGTTTCATGTGAACGACTTGAAAAGCAATATGTGGCTCATCCTCTCAGATGGTAGTGGTTAGCTTGCTAATCTCTCACGTAAGAGATCCAGGTTCGAATCACGGTTGAGACACCAAAAAATTGTGACTTGAGTCTTATCCTGTGTTGTGTCACTGGGGAAGGCACTTCATCCACATTGCACTGAGTCCACCCAGCTGCCGAAATGGGTAGTCGAAAACTGGATGTCTTGACCTACGTAGACATGATAACGCTTAGTAGCAGCTGTGAAAGTACACAATGTAATAATGTAGCGCTTTGAGCATATCTTAGGACGTGGAAAAGGCGCCATATAAGTTTGCAAGGATTATTTATTATTATCAAGTCACGCTTGTAATGCTAATCTCTGTTTAATTGGAGCTCTTTGCGGGCAAGAGTGGTCGTATTAAATCAGAGGTTTACTTAGAAAGATTTGACACTTAAGATTCCCGGTATAGTGAGAGGGTGGAACGTTATTATGTATGGGGAAAAGTATTGTTTGAGTATTAATTTAATCATCCATTTTCTGTTCTGAAAGTCTGTGATTATAAAATACTTATGTTTTATAAAACCTCTTTGAAAATCCTTTTTTCTAAACAATCATTGTATTTGATGTTGCTATAAAAGTGACGTCATACAATTGTAAATGGAAAAATAATATTTTATTTATTATAACGGTGTTTTTTAACAATGGTATTGGTTACATCGAATTGAGATTCTGTAATGATTCAACCTCCACGCAGTCTATGTAATGGCATTATGTGTACATTATAATTCCGCCGAACTTTGCTAATTACAAAATGCAATCAATTATGAATGCGTTCATTTGCTATAAGGATTGTTCCGATAAACTACCCAAATATAAAACCAGCAAAATAACACATCTTTAGTGATCTTTCGTATTTGTCCTATATACAATTTCAAGAAACTAATTGACACAATCTCATGAATCTGCTGTTTAAATTAAGCATGGAACTGACATTATTTGTTTTCAGAAATCGACACGACGACACGGTGTTGTTGATGGTAAACATGACAAAAGCAAATGAAAAGTAATCTTCTTCATATTCATAATCAATAAAATATCAAAAACTCCTTATTCGTCGTTTAGATATTACCATTTTGTTTCCCAAATAGAACCTCTCATTTTCTCTATTAATGAAAGGAGATTACATGAGAAATGAGAAAATCATATCTCCGATCCACTCTCGTTATGCATACCATTTTTATGTACAAATGTATATATTTCCAACATAACTAAATATGATACAGTGTTCGATGCTCACTCGTCGGATTTGAAAAAACACGCTCGATTCAATTGACAACCAATACCTCGCACTGATCGCGGTATCCATGTTTACCACGTGCGATCATCACTTTACATGTCAAATGAAAAAACACTAACCTCCTACTTTGGCAAGCCCTTCTTAGACCGGATAATACTTTATAAAGGAAATTAGATAGACAAACGCTTGTCAAAATGTTTGATGTACTGGATTTATGTTCCCTTACATAATTTTGTGTATATTTTTATCCATTCTATATTTGGAACTCTCTTTGGGGGGTTGCCCACTCCTGCAGCCCCTTCTGCCTCCGCCAGTAGGACCATGACAGACACGTATGTACAGTTTCCAGATACAATGGATGTCTTACTTAAACTCACGGGCAAAAGAAACGCTGGTAACACAAATGTTAGGATATTTTATTCCATGTAAGATAAATGTGAATGAAGCAGAGTGGCAAAGTTTCCTTAGAAGTCAACTCAACTATGTTTGCCTTGTTTGAATCATTTTGTGTTGATGTTTTTGCATGGCGCCTTAGAAAACGCGTGTAAAAAAATCATCAATTTGCTATCTCCTTAAATAAGCGAGATTGGAGAGCCAAATTGGTCATTTTTTGCATATTTAAAGACGTTACAACGCGAATATCAATGCAGAAAAGTCAAAGTGGATGTTTTTCATTAACAGTATCTCAAATAAACTTCTGATATACATTTCCGAAATTCAAACTTAATTTCAAAATAATTATTAACAAAAAAGTACCTGAAAACAGCAATGTTAGCAACCAAACAGTGTTTAGACAACCACAGTACAAAACGCTCCATGCCATCATGGTTAAAATTATGAACAATAATTCTCCAAATATTTTTTTTATCAAACACATTCGAAATCGAATTTACATGGCATACATAATTTGTTTATCCTTCGTTTGAAAATACCCAGCATTTCTTTTGCCCATGAGTTTATATATTGACACAATATTTAACCCTACAGTCCCAAAATCAATACTCCATCTATGGGTAATAAGATCTGATTTAGTTATTTGTGAAAGTTATTTACATTTTCAAGATCGTGTATTGTACTTTTTGATAATTGGATGTTATTTCCTAAAACGCTTTTTGAGTGCGAGAACACAAATCGAATACTGTCTTGTTAGGTTGTGCATTTAACAAGGGACAATTTATGGATTCCAAATTCATCATTGCATCAGAATTTACGTTTTTGTTAAAATGTTTTAAACCGTTATCAAGCATGAGAAATTATACCGAAACATGATGCGATAAAATAATAAAATTATAAAATTGTGCCTTGATATAGTCCACAACTTCTACAAAATCAATTGAAAAAGAGTTTGAATTATTTTTCCACAAAAAAAGCAATATGACAAAGATTGTATTTCTTTATTTTGTCTCATAATAGAATAACAGATCGTTGGCATGTAGATTAAGTAGATTAAGTAAGTAGATTAATTTATGTGTACTTATTAACATCAATTGCTGTATTTGCTCCGACAACCCAATATATTGTCCCCGTACATTAGGTGAACGACCAGAAGGGCATATTGTCTCTGTCATCAGGCCATTTAACTGAATATCTAGTCTCTATGATGGCCGAGAGGGGCCATTTTAATTTCGCGCTTAAGATCAACGCGAAATCGCGAAAACTAAACCTCGAAATTGCGAAATGGCGAAACGAACACAAAGCAAAATTGCGAAACATGTAAACGAAATCGCGAAATTGCGAAAGGTGCGAGAAGCGAAAGAGCGACATCGCGAAACATGATAGAAACGAAAAACGAAATCGCGAAACGTGAACTAAACGAAAGTACGAAAGTGCGAAAGTGCGAAAGTGCGAAAGAGCGAATAAGGAAAGTGCAAAAGTGCGAAATTGCAAAATTGCGAAAGTGCCAAAGTGCGTAAGTGCGAAATTGCGAAATTGCGAAAGTGCGAAAGTGCGAAATCGCCAAAGTGCAAACCAGGTGAGTGTTTATTGCGCATGTCTATAATGTCTAGAAGTTTGAAAAACTACAAGTCTGTGTACTTTTTGCTACATCTTTTTTCGGACGTCTAGTGCTGTTGTTACGTAGCGCATGTGCAAGTTAGTAACACCATTTTAAAGACAATTTTAAGACCTTTATATCGATACTTTCAGATATAATATAGCATGTCTGTGTAAAAAGTTATGACGCCCACAAAAAGGGTGTCCGTGTACTATTTAAGATATCTTTTGCGGGACGTCAAGAACGTTCACCATGAAGCCATGAACAAAACTATGAGGCCCGTTAAACTCATTAACGTAAGTATACGTTTGTGTAGAATATATTTATGTAAGAGAATTATATGTATATCATATTGCAAACGTATGTTACGGTAGAAATTAAGACAATAAATATCTATACAATTTGGTGCAAAGTAAGAGTCGTTTCATATGTCCAAAGTCCAAAGTTTGAAAATAACCTCATAAGACTCGAAGCGGAAGCTGCAGTGTGACCATTTGTGTGTGCACAACTTCGGGGATCATTATCTTACATAAATATATTCTACACAAATGTATACTTTAGTTATATGCACAGGAGAAACCTGCAAAGTTAGGTTAGGAGACACACTTTGTCATTTTCGGAAGCGATTATCTTATATACTTGCCGATGTATCGGGCGTTGTAGCCCCTTTGCGACATGCGTCATTTCAGTTTATTTTACTTTATTTTGTAGGTAAAAAGACTGTCTTTAATTCGAGACCATGTTGAAATGTATGCAGAAAGGGGTAAGCACGGAAGAAGCCCCGTACGAACTTGCAAAGTGAAAGCGCGCATACGGACTTTTCGCCGATTTAACCACCATTTTTGCGGGCCTCGTAACTTTTTACACATACATGCTATATCAAATCTGAAATTATCGCTATAAAGGCCTTAACATTGTCTTGAAAATGGTGTCACTAACTTACACATGCGCTATGTGACAAACGTACTAGAAGTCCCGCAAAAGATGTCGCAAATACATTTCGACATCATAGTATCAAAGTACATGAGTTTAACGGGCCTCATAACCTTTTTCACAGACAAGATATATCAAATATAAAACAATCACCATAAAGGCCTAGCAATTGTCTTTAAATTGATGTAATTACATGTATAAGCACGTCATGGTATATGCACTAGACGTCCCGCAAAAGATGTCGCAAATAGCACACGGACATGTAGTTTTTCAAACTTTTCGCCGATTTAACCACCATTTTTAGCGGGCGTCATAATTTTTACACAGACACGCTATATCAAACTGACACTATCACTGTAAAGGCCTTAAAATTGTCTTTAAATCGATGTAAGTAACATGTATATTCGCTACATGGCGAACGCGCTAGAAGTCCCGCAAAACATGTCGCAAATACATTTCGACACAGTAGTATCAAAGTAAATGAGTTTAACGGGCCTCATAGTTTTTTTCACAGATAAGTTATATCAAATACAAAAATATCGCCATAACGGCATTGAAATTATCTTAAAATTGATGTAAGTTACACGTATATGCGCTTCATGGTGAACGTTCTAGACGTCCCGCAAAAGATGTCGCAAATAGTACACGGACTTGTAGTTTTTCAAACTTTACGCCGATTTAACCACCCTTTTTGTGGGCGTCATAACATTTTACGCAGACATGCTATATTATATCTGAAAGTATCGATATAAAGGTCTTAAAATTGTCTTGGAAATGGTGTAACTAACTTGCACATGCGCTACGTGACAACAGCACTAGACGTCCGAAAAAAGATGTAGCAAAAAGCACACAGACTTGTAGTTTTTCAAACTTCTAGACATTATAGACATGCACAATAAACACTTCGGTGACCTGGTTTCGCACTTTGGCGATTTTGCACTTTCGCACTTTAGCAATTTCGCACTTTCGCACTTTAGCAATTTCGCACTTTCGCAATTTTGCAATTTCGTAATTTCGCACTTTCGCAATTTCGCACTTTCGCACTTTCGCACTTTCGTACTTTCGTTTAGTTCACGTTTCGCGATTTCGTTTTTTCGTTTCTACCATGTTTCGCATTTCGCTCTTTCGCTTCTCGCACCTTTCGCAATTTCGCGATTTCGTTTACATGTTTCGCGATTTCGTTTACATGTTTCGCGATTTCGTTTACATGTTTCGCAATTTTTACATGTTTCGCAATTTCGCTTTATGTTCGTTTCGCCATTTCGCAATTTCGAGGTTTAGTTTTCGCGATTTCGCGATTTCGTGTTGATCTTTAACGCGAAATTAAATGGCCCCTGTCGGCCATCATAAGTCTCAGATGAATACTCAAGTGTTCTCGTGATATAACAGCCTATGATTCGACACATAATGTCTGATCGCTTGCTATGAACTGTGGTATTTGAACACCATTTGCTCATTGAAATATTAACGAAGATCCATCAGCGATCGACAATATACAATCAATGTACATAATTTAGAACGTTTTATCTGATTCATCCGGGTATTTAAAGGCCATAAGTGGAATCGGACCTTTGTAACGTTACAATATGAACTCATCTGACCGATGTCTGTACACAAACACTGATTTGTTTATGCATTTGTTTCTGTATAGTGTAGGCTGTCACTGACGACAATGCTTATTGAGCGTTTCTCTCACATGGTGTTATGGGTTGATGTTAGAATAGTTGATTGGTTATATTGTCTGTGCTGTGTTTGCGATGAGAATGGATTCGCAGTTAACTAGATCAATGTAAATCTTCCTGACATGTTTGAAATTCGTTTTTGCATAACATCCATGTCAAATAGAGACATTCTGTTAAGCAAATGTTTATATTTGATTTGCAATCATTTAACGACAATAATTGGTCTTTTCTCTGGCAATGACGTCAGGTATTCAAAGATGTATTGATTGAGACCCCAAGATTCAAGTATCACTATTGAACTCCAGAGGTATGTAGCACCAGAATGAATACGAGTGAAGCCGAGGAGTCAGCTGGGGTTGTCTACTGGGCCCTTAACAATTATGGTGTTTCTGGATTCGATCTGTTCATCAACATCTTCATCGTCGTTCTCGCGTTCTGGATCATTTTCTTAAACCTACTTGTTCTTGATACCTTGGTGAGGATATCAACGTCCCAGGAACCAACGGATATCTTCGTGTGTAGCCTGTCTGTTGCAGATGTCCTCAGTGGCACCTTCCTCCTCTACAACACCGCGTACAACCTGACCAACTTCCAGAACCGCTACGAGTGCATGTTCCGACTGGGACTCATACAGGTCGTAGGGCTCAGCTCCGTGTATCACATGGTGGCCTTGACCTTTGACCGGTACCTTAAAATTGTGAAACCTTACCACTACTCCAAGGTCTTTCACAGAACGTCTGTGATTGGTATATCTGTTACGATCTGGATAATTACGTTTCTCTTCGGATTTGTTCCTTTGATGGGATGGCACAAACCTGAAGCACCGCCAACGGAGCCCAATGAACCGATTTGTGGATATTTCGCGGTGTTTCATCACCCCTACCTCAAGGTCACGGTTCTCCTGTTCTTCTGTCCCCTCGTGTTCATGGTCATTATGTACGCGCACATATTCAAGATAGCGAGGCGACATGCAAGGGCGATAGCTGTACAGGAACATCACAAGGACAAGAAAACTCGGGACAGACACTCGCTCAAGTATACAAAGACTGTCTGTCTCATAGTAGGACTGTACTTTATCGCTTGGACTCCTACAGGTAACAACACACCAATTGTTCTTTTTTTTAAAGTGTTTGATGTTTGAGAAGAATTTATATAAATTTACATATTCAGTTTGATTAGACAATGACGATATAACACTTTCTCTCCCCACAGAGGTAAATCAAGCCGTAAAATGCTTACAAATAGTTTATGCCTTGATTAGTATCTATTATTTTTTATGAACATCTTTAATATCAACATTTTTCATCTAGCTTTTTGATATTTCAGGAGTTCTGCTCATGCTTGAGTTTGACGGCAGGTTGTACGACTATACAACTATACAGAAAGGGACATTACTCTTGTACGTTAGTTCTATCGCCTTTCTGAACGCAATTGTCAACCCAATAGTCTATGCGTTTAAGATCACCTCAGTGCGCTTCCGGTTTAGGACCATCTTCTGCCGGAAGTTGGTGAAGCCAGGAGAACCGGAACAGAGCATGACGGAAGGTCCCGGAAGTCGGGTCGGGAAAAAAACTCGATTTCAGTCTAACACTACGACACTTACTGAGATTGAAGAGGATGACTGAATTTTGTGATTGGATTGAATAAGTGTCCTGATGGCAGATAACGTGAGGCTAACTAGTACTGCCCACATGGAGAAGGTTTGGACTCATTGCTGTGTGGGGACCTACCTGGATAAATTAGTCATGTGACGAAATGATTCACCGCTATATAATGCTCAGTCTACATGGTGTTCCAATTTTGGATTTGATCTCATCAATAATTTAAAAGAACAATCTCGAATTGTTCACTCATAAACATCTTTTGAATGTTGAGATTAACATGTTTTCAAGTTGGCACGAAATCGATGAAGAATTATGCTTTTAAAGAAAAAACTTGAACTGGTATATACATGTGGGAGCATGACAAAAGCCACTCGGACAAAAGCAAACCGGACAAATGCCACCCGGACAAAAGCCACCTGGACAAATGCCACCCGGACAAAAGCCACCCAATTATTTATTGTAATATACTAATAATATGAGTATAATAATACTATATTATGATACCATACGATATTATTTAGTCATATGATTCATCCACTAACAATATTCTCAAGAAAAAAAATGATAATTTCAAAAAAAATTTTTAACCGATACCGAAGAAGCAGTGGATTTGGTCTGATTGGTTAATCTTTTGTTAATCTTGATGTAGTTAAGAAAAAGTTAATATTTTGTCAAAATATTTTTGTTTAATGCTTTCAACATATTTTTATTTCAAATAATGAAACAAAGATTGGCGAACAAGCTATGATGAATTATTTGAACGCCGCTCGTATACATGATACACAATACTGGACAAAAACACAAGAAAATGTGAAACTTCAAAAGCTAAGAAAAAAATTTGTTAGATTTCAAATGTTGCTTGGTATGCTTAGTATTGAAGTTGGCTGCAGCCTCAAAGTCAAAATGGTTATAGATAATTGAAAAACGTTAAGAATTTATAACTCTTGTTTTTGAACTGGTGTCATGTTTAAAGAATGTTGCTGTTGCTGTTTGGCATTTGGCCGGGTGGCTTTTGTCCTAGACCAGTAAATGTATAATACACGATGTGAGTTTGGAGGAGACTGTTCGTAACCGGACCCCTTACTACTTTAACGTGTCTTTCAATTCAAACCAACTTTAAAACAAAACATTGAATTCAAATCGACCGTATACCCCTGCCCTCTCTTTGAACTTCTGTCTCGCCAATGTTCATCGGCAATTCGATCCATGTAGCATTGAAACCCAGATTAAACCCCCTGTGCTCAAACTGCTGTGATATATATATAGTCTACTTTTTCTTGTGTAGTACACATATACACGATAATCACATAAAAAAGTTGGAAGATTATGTGCTTGTCAGATTTGTACCGAGAAATATATTTATATAAATATATATAAATATATATTAAAATGTTTACTTGTAATTTTTATGTTGATTATGTTGGTTTGCTTCAACCGCAAGAAGACGCACAGCTGCGTACAATAAGTTTGTTCACTTTCTGATGTTCCTTAGTGAAAATATCATGTTTTGGGGTTAAGTCTGGACTTAAATGAATTAACATCAGAACTGAAGGATCACCCATTGGCAATTTATAAATTGATAATTATTTTCTTTATGTTGGAATCGTCTTGTCTCTCGGATGAACTTTCTATTAATAACATAATGATTTAGAACAGACAGACAGATTTAGAACAGTGGTTATTTTTTTCAACCTCTTAATTACATTTAAGATTCCGCATTGACCCCCTGAGAAAATAATCAGCACAGGAGATAGTGGAAAGAACCTCTGTCGATCGCATATTTGGGAGACAAAAATGAAAAATAATTATTTCAAATTGTTTAACCATTGTCACTATATGGCATGCTTATTACGGTTAAATATTACGAATTTGCTTATGTATGGTGAATCTTTATTGAAATTTCAACATTTCGTTTTTTGCAATGGTCCTGCATCATATGTTTAACTAAGAAACGCAGGAAAGTTAACAAACGTCAGCTACGCAGCTTTTATTTTCAATTTGCAGGCAAAAGCCTATTTGCTCATTCTTGAAGGGGCAGTAGCACGTTTTTTGAAATTTTATATTTTCAATTTTTCATTGACAATTAGTGCCAAATGTAATATTTTGATAGTGTCAAAAATCTCATTATACAAACAAATCGTCCATAGTAAGAGAACAAATTATAAAGATTCACATAAATTCCATTGGTGACAATTTTTCTGTGAACACCTTTAATTTATTGTGTGAAGAAAACGGAATCGCATGGCTGAACTTTGCATCGAATATTTGATTCATACTGCGTCATTTAGTTTATATACTTCTTTCAATTCGGACCATCCATTTTGATTTTCCTGACATCACCTATATGTATTCCTCCTAAAACATGCTGCTGTCCCTTTAAGATTCAACACGGTATGAAAGTATCAGTTCACCCTCATTTACTGTTTGCTTATGAGCCAATAACGTATCTCCTTAACTATGACCCTGATTGGATGATTTGTATCCATGTAGTTACTTTATCATGTATATATTGTACATATCAATATACAATGTATATGTTCTTATGATTTAATTTTAATTGTGTAATATTTGGTTATTGCTGGAAGAAATAAAGAATCTCTCTGCCTTTTTTGCCTACTGTACATATATAGCGAAGTGTTTGGTGTTTTCAATAATAAAAGTGAATGTTTTTCGTTTCCCCCCAACCGGATGTATAAGTTTATTTTAAATATTCATCTGACTTGTCACGTTTCTGTTTTTATGATAGTCGACAAAAGATTATTTCCCATAACATTTTATCTCCAATGCCTACTTTATAAAATATTTAGAATTCAATTGATAAACACTTATTATTTCCAAAGTAATTCCGTGCTTCAATACAGTTCCCCTGCTTTGTTGTAATCGCCTACAGGTCTCAGACATGTACAGGTCATAAATAATGTAGGGTTAATTCAGCGTACTAAGTACCAACTATCGCTAATGTTCCAACGACTCAAATGCATTACTAACATTAATGTGTCAATGTTTATGACAATTAAACAGAGTATCTACTCATTAATGAATACTTCCGCCTTATCATGACGTAACCACCAATGACAATCTAGGTAATTTCTGAAAGCCTACTATGCACTGTATCACATGTACTTAGACACAACTCGTTAAGTGAATATTGACGAAAACTCCAAAACTAATGACGTGAATAACGATATAGTTTAGGTATAGTTACAAATAGTTTTCGATAATTCAATCACTATCCAGTTTCCTATCATACAACTAGCTATCTATACCATGTTATGGCGCCTCAACTATAATCAATATTATCATGATGTATGTATATGTATAATGGGCCGGTGGCCCCTAACGGAAATAAACAGTTTCAATTCACTCACTTTTTAGGTTGTCATTATATTGTCCAAATCTAAGTTAACAACAAGATTTCAAAAATAGAAAGGTATTTGGTTTAGGAGATGACACGTGGCCAAATGCAATACTTAGTGGACCGTTATGAGAGAGCTGCAACCAACTCTATTGCTGGATAATATGAGACTTTCATGGTTGATTCGCAGTCCTACGATGAGACCACAGGAAATTGAGAATAATCAAATATAATGTTATAACAATCAATAATAAAGTCAAAATACGAAGCAGATAAAATATACTCCCCCATATACAATAGGCTGTTGTATATGAGGGAGTATATTTTATCTACTTCGTATTTTGACTTTATTATTGATTGTTATTTATTACATTATATTTGATTATTCTCAATTTCCTGTGGATGAGACATAAATTGAGTCAAACTTGTGAAGTTACCCTGGGTAAATGACATAGTTCTAAGCGTGTCTCTGTCCACCCAGCAGTTTTTACGTACCTGGTATGATAGAATTTTAACCTCGAGCGCCTGACAGGCGACCGGTTGTATTCTCCTCACGAAGTGTTCTGTTCTTGTTGACCAGGGTTTATGTCAAGTTCAAGTTCAAGTTCATTTATTCTCAAAAACCACCCTTGGTGGTATACGAGTACATATGAAATAAGAAATATACATTGTACAAAGTGACAAAATGGCGGTGGACTTCAACACAATATCTGAGCACAATCATATATAGTTACACACACATATAGAAAGTAGATTAGAAAAAATCAGGTTCTCAGCTTTTGGATTTTGGAAAATATAACATTTATAAATTTTGCTAGATTTCTTACAGTTATAACGTCGCTTGTAGTAAATAATTGCCTAAAGGAAAGAATATTTGAAAATGTAATTAATTTGGCTTTGTATAAGCATGCGATGTGCATTTAAAATGCCCTCTAGTAAATTAGTAATTAGGATTTTTTTTCAACTAAATTGGCAGTTGTAGAATAAAAATGCATTTCAATTTATAATTAATGTTCCAGTTTTGTTGGACTTTATTATATTAAGTAAAATCAAAATAGTATTCAATTTGGTAACGGTTGGTTTAATTTTGTGGAATGTGTGGTTACTTTTCAAAACGATGTTATACCAGTCCTGGCACATTGGTTCTAAAATAAAAACCAAGAACAATTGAATGCAGCTATTCACTCATTAACTAATAATGTTAAGTAATACCATTCCGTCGAGGGTGAGTTGGGATATAGCGTCTAGCTTGATTTCATGCAACGAACCAAGGACGATATCCATACACAAAACGAGAGGCTGATATATAATAGCCCTACAAGTATGTCCTATGACCAAATATTATAACCAATTTATCCTACAGAATATTTAAACACAACGAGTATCGATATTATATGAAAATACAAAGAGTAAAAATGGGTAAGCGCTCTAGCAGACCGTTCAAAAGTTCAGGTCATGTCACAAGCTAGCCCTCAAAGGTCATTGGTTCGGGTCACAAGACGGAAGTGTTTGTTTTGAAACATGCGTCTTCATTTATTCATAAACAACAAAATTTCACAACCTACAATTTGAATAACTCAGGAAAAAAATGTGACTTTTATATTATCACTTAAAGGGGCAGTAGCACGTTTTAAGGGGGAATATAAGGTGATGTCTGGAAAATGAAAAATAATGGTTCCAATTGAAAGACAATGTATTTTAAGTAAATGAAGCAGTAATAATTCAAATATATAACGTAAAGTTTAGCCATGCGATTCCTTTTTCTTACACAAAATGAATTAAAGGTGTTCACAAAAAATGGCCGCCAATGGATTTTATGTGAATCTTCATACTTTGTCCTTTGACTATGGATGATTGGCTTGTGTAATGAAATTTTTGACAATGTCAAAAAATTATATTTAGCATTTACTTACAATGATCAGTGAAAATTTTAAAATATAAAATTATCAAAAAACGTGCTACTGCCCCTTTAACAGTTAAGTTCATTGTTTACAATAATTTTGCAATAATAAAGATAATCATAAATGTTGCAATATCATCTGCAGATACAGGTATAAATACCTTCATTAATATCACTATCTATAAAAATGCCATTCAGGTTTTCAGTTTTCAAAGCAGTTACTTATACATTTAAATAAATAAACAACACTAATGGCGACAGCAAACAACCTTGTCCAACTCCACATGTTTTAAAAGGAGATTAAATTCTGCAGGTCCACCCATATCGTGAGTTTTGTAGGCCTATTGATTATGGATGTAAATATCTTGCGTTTGATATCATATAACAAATAAATCTACCAATTATACTATATTTTCTGAATCGACATTTTGCAATGCTATGTTTAGTAATTCACATAATTCATTCATTCTGATAAATGTTATTAGATACCCATCTATCACTATCTACCCTTCTTCCTTGTTGAACTTCCCGATCGAACATGATCTTACATCACGTGTTGTCATGAGTCGACTTCCAATGCTTCAGAAATTAAAAAAACTTCGATTTCTTTTTGTTCATTAATTTGTATATACAAATGAAACATTAATAAGTAATTATACATTTATAAGTGACAATAATTCACACATCACACAGACATAACCAGGGGCATCTACAAAACGTTATTAACGACTACGAAGTATATTTAGACGTACGTTATCAGATAAGTAATACCTGGCGGATACGAAGCCTTGAGTCAAAGTCAGATGGGCCGCGCTTAGTAACCCGTGAACTCTGAAACTGACTATAGATGCCACTGAAGCGATTCAAAGGTTAATACCCAGGGTATCCGGATTCCCCTTGTACCTGGAGAAGTTTGAGATGTCCTGTTTTCTCGGAACAAACTTTACATGAAAGGTACTTATTCATTTAACTATTGATAACTGTATCGTCCCATTTACTAGTCAACTTGATGATATTGTAAATAACATATTTCCGTATTTTCACAACCCTTGTACTTATTGGAATTACCTCCCTTTCCTCTTAAGGTGAAGTGTTATGTACAACAAATATGTTGTGAAGTTGTGTTTCGGGTAATAGTTGTCAATGTGTTGAATTTCTGTGAAAAAGTGAATTACGCAGAATGTTACGCGAATTACGTAAATACGTAGGCGAGTCATTAACAATTGATGAACAATAAGGAAGTAATCAGGCGTATAGTTTTGACCTGTATACACATGCTAGGCATAGCGGAGATATAAAGCTGATTTCAGAAAACAGGCGATGGATTACTGGATCGTTTTTAAGGATAACCGGTTTGTATCAAATTATTCTGTGCAAACATGTTAGGGACAACGTATTTTTTATTATTTATAAATTTATACATATTCCCCCCTCGGTTTAATGGCATTTCTGGCTTATTCTATATCTATACTTATTTTTATCAACACTGCAAGAATTCTTCATCTGACTCTTGGAACTTATTCAAGTTTATCCAGACGTTGTCAGACCGTTAATAGGTGACAATCAATTTCTGGTCCAGAAAGGCTCAGGTTTTATGGCAATTGTGGCTTATTTTATCTCCATAATTATTTTTATCTTACCTCATTTAAGAATCTCGATCTCTGTTTGGTCCACGTGACCCTGAATAAATACTGCTATCACCCTGTTGAGCTGGGTAATAAATCATTTATACCCCGGCACATAAAAAGCATGAAAAAAGCGTGCAGATTGAGCGTCTTGAAATGTACAATGTATGTTACCTCGAAAACATGATCAAGCTGGTTACTTTTGATCAACCGATATGTAGCTTTGAACAAACTATAGTTAAATGCAGTTAAGCAGTTCTTACTCTTTATGTTCATATAATACGCGTTTTGTTTAAACATTCGGTAAGATAAATTCGTTATACCATTCAGAGACGGGGTTATTGGGAGATATCAGCCTCGGCTCGTCGCATAACACCAAGCTCGAGGCGGATATCTCCCCATTTACCCCGCCTCTGAATGGTATAACTTATATTATCAACACTGCAAGAATATTTTTTTCGACTCTTGTCAGACCTTCATTATTGGCCAAGGTGATACTTTCTGGGCCAGACAGTCTCAGGTTTCAGTGTATATGTTTACATATACTTGCGAGTTTTGTGACTTTGTGAATGGTTAGTTTTTTCTGACCATAATGTTACCAGCATATAACTTAAACGGTAAAGTCACAACCAAAGATCTACACAAAATGAAAAATTGTTTTGCCATTAAATTTTGATATTGTGCTCACTACACATTATCCATTTGTTGTTTACATTAAAGGTGTGAAGGTCAAAACCTTCTTTCTTTGGAAGCGAAAATAGTACTAGTATATTTGCCTAAGGTCTTTAGTGAATTTGATTTAAAACTTTTGTTTATAAGCCAGGACACTCATTAGGACAAGTACTATCTTTGGTATTTTCATTATGATACATTCAAATCATTAAAAGTTGACAGCAACTGGACATCTACCATCTTTAAAATTGTAAACCTTTTTCACTTGGACCAAGCGACGTGTAAGTCAGTTATTAGTATGGTTGTCAGTTTGTACCCGGACACATTGTCCGTGCGTCCGTCTTGGCAATTCCGGTATGTACGATGTTAACAACTATTAAATGCATGTGATATGAATGTCTTATATTGGTTCTCATCAATAAGAGGTTGAATATTTTCAAATATACTGTAAACACGTTGACAAAGTTACAGGTCTGCACTTCCCTCTAACATTAAGAGTTAATGAAACGTAAGTTAAACTCATGTTCATATCTAGTTATTTGCCGGACTAACGACACACATGTTGTGTTTTGTAACTTGTATGAAGTATGACGTTTAAAGGGGCAGTAGCACGGTTTTTGATCATTTTATATTTTAAATTTTTCACTGATCATAGCCAATCATAGTCAAAGGACAAAGTATGAAGATTCACATAAAATCCATTGGCGGCCATGTTGTGTGAACACCTTTAATTCATTTTGTGTGAGAAAAAGAAATCGCATGGCTAAACTTTACGTTATATATTTGACTTGTTACTGCTCCATTTAGTTTAAATCAATGTCTTTCGATTGGAACCATACATTTTCATTTTCCTGACATCTCCTTATATCCCCGTTAAAACGTGCTACTGCTCCTTTAGGATCAATTTTCAACCGTCCCTGCAATTTAAATCTTTTCTCCGTCGTTAAAGTGTTCACATCCCTGTCTTTATTATAAACTTTCTTTACGCAAGTGTTAACAGAGAGACTGATCACATATGCTCCTGTCTTTGAACATATACTGTCATTAAAGGGACAGTGTGAACGTATACTGTCATTAAAGGGACAGCTATAACTGCATCCTTCTGCATCGTTTGTGTATCTTAGTTTAATCATCATGTTATTTGAGGCATAGCAAAGCAATCACAAAATCGTTGGTATTTTTGCTTATGGTGAGGTTATCAAATGTGACAATGATAGAACACGGGTTCTCTTATCATGAATACTCATATATATTTTACAACTTCCTTTAGGACGTTAAGGTCAAATTGTGGGACTTACTTTGTATAAGTTTACAGCATAATGGCAACGGTTTCGTTTGACATATACACAACTATATAAATTGATGTTAAGGTACATGTCGGAAAATATGGCTATAAAGTCGTTGGTTAGATATTTAGGAACTATCGTCCATAATCTGATGCTCTATGTTTGATATTTTCAGTGATGGCAGGCGGAGAGGAAACTTCAACAAGACAGAGTCTTCTCACTCGTGTTAAATCTGTTCTTCCTATTTTAAAAGATTCTTGGGTCTCTCTAAACGTGCATATTACAAATGGCGACCAAACCGCTATTGACAAATGGTTTCTCAAACGGCCATATGTTGGCTCAAAGATCAAACGTATACCACGAGATGTTCTCAATCCAATATGCAATGTTGCCAAAAATGGCGATGTGGAAAAATTTGAAAAATTTGTTGAAATCGGATTTTCTCCTTTGTCCGAAGACCTTCGGAAACAGAAGATAAAGACGTTGACACGGCAACGCTGTCTCCACTTTGCAGCCCACAACGGTCACCTTGACCTTGTGAAGAAGCTTGTTGAATCTTACGGAGAAGATATCAACTCTCATGGCGGCGGAAGCACGTGTCTTTATTGGGCGGTGCTTGGGAAGCATGTGGGCTTGGTGAAGTGGTTGTTGGAAAAAGGGGCGGATCCTAACATTGGGGACGAAATGGAGAATGAGATAGTGACAGTCATGAACTCCTCGAATGACTTCCACTATTTGTATAACGAGTGTTACCCACTCGGGAATGCCTTTAACAGAGGTTTGGTAGAGATAAGCTCACTACTTATTGACAATGGAGCACAACTGAATAAAGTCAGGCTCTCCGGCAAAACGTTAATATCTCAATTTGTGACCAACCCAGATGCCCGTAAGATCACCTACAGCCTATTTCACCACGGAGCATGCATGCCTGTTAGAGACTTGTTTGAGTACGCCTACCATGCAAACTTTGCTGCATCCAAAGATTCAATATG
The DNA here is from genome assembly GCA_916613615.1 of Steromphala cineraria. NCBI lineage: Eukaryota > Metazoa > Mollusca > Gastropoda > Trochida > Trochidae > Steromphala > Steromphala cineraria. Next base: position 15,427,647 of record OU744730.1, read on the forward strand.
TGTGGTATGGAGGTTCCTCTTTGATCTGAATGTGTCTCTTGGGCAGCTGTTGAACGTGCCGCCATCTTTCAAACCTCCGTACAAGTCAGGACACCAACATAAGGACCTTCTGCAGCAGCTAAGAAACAGTCCAGTGTTCACTATTGACTCCTCTCTGGTGGAGATTCTCCTCAAATCCACTCCGGACTCCTCACAGAACTCCTCGATGTTCCAGGACTTTGAGAAGAACGTCCAGGACTACCTTGAGAACCCAGGCTCACGTGGTGTGTGTAGACTACAGGTGTTGTGCTGTGTGGTTGTGAGAGATTGTATTGGCCATCCGATATCGGAAAGGGTTGATCGACTCCCTGTCTGTGATCAATTAAAGACTTTGATCCGTTTAGATGAATGCGGGTGATTTTATATGTAAATAAAGGTTTATTTTATTAATTTTGAATGATGATTTTTCTGAAGATTTTGTAAATGAGTTTTTCGAACACGTCAGTTCTATGTTTCTAAGAACATTCAACTTTTGAAGTTCCCTATCGAAATGGTGGGCTTTACACAATTTACACATACATAATATCTATGATCAAAGTCACCAAAAATCAATCGATATTCGCTTCCGTCATTTTTAGCTCATCTGGCATGGCATGGCATGGCATTGCATGGTGTCCGGCGTCCGTCCGTCCATTATCTTTGTGCATTTTTGACATCTTCTCCAGAACCATAAGGCCTAGAAAGCTGAAACTTTGTGTACACCTCCTTGACTAGTGGGGATCATAATTTATAGCTTTGGTGGCCCTGTGACCCCTAATAAGGGCCACAGCGGCCACGCTCTTAAAACCTATTTTCCTCTTCCTCGCGTAAGGCCTAGAAAGCTGAAACCTTGTGTACATACTCCTTTACCAGTGCGGTCAAGGACCAATGACTCTATTTTTCTGATACTTCTTTCAGTGGCATCATATGAAAAATATGAACCCAATATTATTTTTCCCCCGTATAGGGAAAAGGGAATTCTATAAACTTTTCAAATAAGTCATTCTCACCTCACTGAGTGCTGGAGTCATTAAACCCTGAACGAACCTCTGCTGCAATAAGATAAGGTCTCGGGTAGAAAGACAAAGCCTGAGTAGATGCAATCAAAGTAAGTTGATGAATCAACGACACTGTTTCAAGGGAGTTAAATCGAAAATCTCAGATATTCCCAGATGCCAAAAGAAAAGACGACAAACTACTCTTATCTCTTAAAGGGACAGTCCTAACGGGGTATTTTTTGTGGAAATGAAATTTGCTTCTGTGCATTTCTTTATCAAGTTGTCGAGCGTAAAGAATAAAAAATGTAACCCCCAGTCACATATTTCCACTTGGTTGTGTAACTATCACGTACTTATAGCATTATAATCATAAACTGAAATGTCCCTTGAATTTTGTTTCCACAATAAATACTCGATCAGACTGTCCCTTTGAAGGGGAAGTAGCACGTAGTAAATATCTTTCTTCAAATATTTTCCAATGAAAAATAATTTTTGTCAAATGCATGGTTACATGTTTCAATTTTGAACTTTTTATTTTAGTCATAGAAAAACCTTTTTAAATTTAAGCCAACATTGGTGGTGGCCATCATTTGCGTAAGTAAATTTGATTGGCGTAACCTGATCGACCTTTACATTCTTTACTCTTTTACTGTTTTATAAAGATTGCCCTGCAATTGCCAACATTTTACTTTTACATGGTAAACGTTTGTTTTCCGAATGAAACGTGCTATATTCAATTATGCAGTGCCTTTAAAGGGACAGTAACACGTTTTTCTAAAAATCTTATAATATATTTTGTAAATGTTTCACTTATCATTGTACGTTAATGCTAAATGCACTATTTCATAGTGTCAACAATCTCATTACACAAACCAAACATCCATAGTCAAGAAAAAATTAAAAAGATTCACATTGAGTCCATTGGCGGCGATTTTTGTGTGAACACCTTTAATTCGTTTTGTGTAAGAAAACGGAATCGCATGGCTGAACCTTTCATTATTTATTTGATTATTGCTGATTCATTTAGCTTAAATACATTGTCTTTCAATTGGAACCATATACTTTGATTTTCTGACATCACCTTAAATTCGATCCTAAACACGTGCTACTGCCCCTTTAAGACGAGTCTGAAAAGGATTCAACCATCATATTGAAACAAGAACACAAAGACAGGATGACAACATACATTTTATTACATGTGAATGGTAAACCAAACACCATGCAAACAAGTCGTATTATAACATTATGATGATTAAAGTGACACAGAGTATCTTTATTAAAATTGTATTTGGTTTTGATAAGATACATAATATCTAATATGCTGATTGAAGTTCATATCTCATCACTGGACTTGTAAATAGATCCATTTATATGCATAATATCTCTTAAATGCTTGATTTTATGGACAAATCAAGAAAACACCTCAAATACGTTTAATATTCGAAATTATGCATCCATTTAATCTACCTATTAATTACAATACCTTATAAACACTATCGCATCGAATATATCTTCCTGTCAGCTTATGACAAGGTTTCAAAATTACGTTTGGCGAATTTGCGCGCGCCACTCGAGCAACATTGTCCGGTTTTCGATCAAAATCCCGACTTTGAATGGCCGTATTTTCGCTCTAATGTACTGATTGACCTTCAACTTGTTATTTTCAGTAGCAGTTAGTGGTTCTCGATGTTATAACATCGATTTCAAAATTTGACATATGTGATTCTATCAACATACTCTGTGTCTCTTTAATATGATTTCTTATAAGCATTGGAATACAATTTTCAATTTCCCAAAGTAACAAATTAATGTATTAATAAATATTAAAGTCATTTCATAGCTTTTATCATTTTGTTATAATATTTTTCACATAATTAAATATATTAATACGAAAATTATATTAGGTAACACTGGATTACTTTTCCAGCACAAACTTCCTGTGCCAACTTTATAATGTAGGTTCATTGGTAGATATCTAAAAGTCTTCAAATAAATAAAAAATACAAAACTGCAATTATTATAACAGAGCATATGATGGACCAAATAGTTAGACATTGTTGGTTCGCCCTGCTCAGTTTTCAGGCTTTGAGTGTTGATTTTACAGACGCTTCAAGAGACAGACGTAAAGAAAAACATTATTGGAAATGTCCGCAATCCAGGCACAAACGTTGGGATTTGATATTCTGTTGCTATGGTGACCAGCATCATTCCTCGACAGAGCTTCTAATCCAAGTTGAGCCTTTTGGGTGATTTCATCTGCAAAGTCAAGAATTTAAATATGATAGGCGAGAGAGAAGATTTTTAAAGAGGTGAAAAATACGAACCATGCAATAACCAAATTTAAAAATGTGTCATTATAAAAGTGAGGACAGGGTTAACAACGAAGGTCTTATGTCAGTTACTCCGCTTCCATGATATATTGTATACCCTTCAATAACTGCAAACTTATTTCAAGCCCTATAAGTGCTTTATAGTCAAATGTTTCATTAATAGCCTATATTTCATATGTGTTCTCATGTTTTATTAATCAGGGAAACATATACATTAATAAAGACTCCCTTCTTCTTAGTTTTAAGAGGACAATAGCACCTTTTTTGAGAGAAAAATAAAAATATCTCACTACACAATACGACTGGTAGGAGAAAGTATCAAGCAAAGAACTGGTGACAGTCATGTAAGAGGTAATATTCAAAATTTAATCATTTGAGCTCGGAAAATGGATTCGTGTTTTTGAACCGAAAGAGGTACGTTTATTTGAGAACTGTAAATCTTGATTTTAAAACATCGCCTGCAAGGGGTAACATTAAATTTCATTTTCGCTAAATCTTATTTTTAACCTTTAAAAACTTTTACTGACCTAGTAGGAATCTTTCCCTGTTGATGTTTTCCTTGACCATCAAGCCTTCAAGTTGTTCCTTGACTTCTGAGCGAGTGACGGTGAGACCATTGGCAGGTTTCTCTCTCAGCAGAACTCGCTTCTATTAACAATACAAATATCCCATAAATCCTATGTCCCCACAAACGCAATCTAAATAAATTTAGATCAACAGGTTTTATATTAGGTCATATTGTTGACAAAATATAAAATCTGTTGATATAAATTTATTTAGATTGCCACAAACGTTTTCCAAGACATTCAAGATTTATCATAACGTCTACCACACATAATATAAAATAGAACCTTTTTTAAAGCAGTAACTCCTTTTATATCTGCTGTGGAGAATTGTGATTATGATATAAATGAATTTATAAATATTAAATTTATGATAGTGATAGAAAAGGCTATGATTTCAAATGAGAATTAAGCCTTCTTTTAAGTTTATATTTATTTATATTTACGTTTTTTTTCTTACGGTGCAATACAATTGATCGATATATTTGGAGGTTTGCAGATGAAAACAGATTTATAGAGTATGAGTAAATGTAAAAACACAATAGAGAATAAGCTTGAGAACGTGATCCATCGATCGCATATAAATGTTTTCGACACTCCATACATGACATTGAAATATCTTAACGCTGTAAGGAGTTTAATAGTCATCGAGAGTTATCTTTCTTGCATATGACGTCATCTCCGTTAACGCTTTGATGTTTTCTATTTTCAGAAGCGGCAGAGATAATGGTAAGTACTTTATATGAAATGGTTTTCTAAATGCAACCGTTCAAGTCTTCTATCCACTGATGAATTTGTAAAAATGTGGCCAAACAAAAAGTGGATTATCTGCGTCCTAACGTCATGCGAAACTTTGATTCATATTTGAAAAAGTTTCAAGGTCGAAAGACTCTGGCTCATATGCCTTCGGCAGTGAGTTCCGACTCCCTTTGACATCTATGACTAGCTAGCACTGTTAGATCATATTCAGTATTGTTTCTTGGGAAATAGGCCTCTATCGCATTGAAAACGGGTTGTCATATTAATTCAAAACTTTCCGCTATCATTTAAGCGTTCATTCTAAAACTTTAGCTAGCCTAAATTGAAGTAAATTCACTTGCAAAGGATTATCGGACGGATTATCATTCCCGGAACTAGGCCTACTTATGTTAGATAACTCTAAACACAAACTCCAAAATAAAGGATGAATTCAAACAATATTTCAACCAAATGGCATCAATATTATTCATATCTATCCCTATTGAGAAAATATCCGCATTTGTCAGTCTTCATTTTGTTCTGTCTAAAAGTCATAATACGATAAGAAATCAATAGTATATACTAGAGAAAAGAGTCAGGTCCTTTACGTTTCAATGACATTTAGGCAAGTCAAATGTAAAGTTTGGTAAGTTAACAGACCGAAACTCCTGAAATATATTGAACCATTGTAAGGCATCTAGATCTACATGGTATACTGCAGTACAGTCAGTACAGTCCACGTCACGTGACAGTGCCTGGCAAAAAGTTAAACCTGAAACTCCCATTGCCTAAGACATGTTCACTTGGCCTAAAAGTAACTGTCGACTTTTGCCTAATTATTTCTCAAAGTAATCTATAAACTAAGAGTTAATCTCATACCAAATTCAAAATTAGATAGTTTCATTAAAAGTCATATATATATTTACTCTTTATCACATTGTAATTCCAAAACATAACACGAAATGAAATGTGATAAAGAGTAGCTGAGGTTAAATCCTAGCTGTGTAGCAAAAGTACATATAGTTAATGAAAATCAATAAGCAATGTTTGAATTTCATGAAACATGAATAGGATTTTCAGAAAGATGACTAACTTGTGGGAAAATTCAAAACAAGACCAAAGACAAACTAAATTTGAGTTATACTCACCAAAAGGCCCGCCATACCAACCAACATTCGTTCACTAAGTATCTCGGTCATTTAAAACATGGAAAACAGAAAACTCAAAACAAAAAGTTAGAAATTGATAAATAAGAATTGTAAGATTAAAGGTAAAATCATTCAAAAATCAATTTAATTCATTGTCGTTCATATCACAAAGTTAAATGCTTACCATTCAGTGGATTGCTGCTGCATTCCTAACTTTATCTATACAAAAATGTGTATTTCTGTTTGTCAATATGCATGTTTGATTTCACAGTTCATGGCAACATTGATCTGTCAAATGCCAAGTGACTGTTTAGTTCAGTTGTTGCCCAAATCCAAATACTGAGTCTTTTCATCCGTTATTCCTTTAAATCTTCTCATCACTATCAAGTTCTTTGACAATTCAATGAACTAAGTGAATATAACGCCATAGAGGGTTCTACAAGAAATGTATGAGGATTGATTATATATATTTCTGAAAATATTCAAAGAAAGAAAGCTAAAGAAAAAGAAAACTGCATGATTCATGCCCCTAGGGTACTGTTAATCTTCACAGCAAACCTTACTGTCAAACAACTAGTAATTGGGTTGATATGTTCAATTTAGCTAATATACATATAGTTTTTCAGTGATGTTCCTAGATGATCAGACAAGGGGGTCATTTTGGCAATATTTTAGCAGATGGGCCCCTTTGCAATGGTAAAAGTATCCTACATCTTCAAATTTTAAGGGACACCAAGCCAAAAGGGTGGGCAAATGTCCCCAGGACCCCCTCTGGGAACAACACTGGTTTTTGGTGTTGAGTGGTAGATGGAAGTCCTTGTGAAAGTACTGTTCAAATCATTTAGAATTGTATCCAATAAGGAAAAGTTGCCCTACCTTTGAATCTATCTACCTAGTGGATGTTTTATTCAGAGTTGTTTCTAGAACGTAGTGTTACTAGTGTACCTACCTAGTGCATGCTATGATAATGTTCAAAATTATTTAGAGTTGTTTCTACACAGGGATTTTGATTGCTCTAGGCCATAGGCCATTGGCCTATTACATTTTCAAATGACCTATTAACTTCTATTGACTTAGGACATTGAGACTGATCAATAATTGTAATATTAATTCTACATTTTGACTTATGAATAATGAATATTGATGTTCACTTGTTAAATGTTATTAATCTTTAAAAATGGAAAGGTTAACCAAACCATGAATTCAAGTTGCACCATGAAATATAACAAACAATTTTAGTTGAATAATTCCAAAAGTTATTAATACTTGTTTTAAAGCGCTCTAAGAGCTTCAGGTCAATGGCCTATTACTAGACATACACTTAGGACATTTGTCCTATTCACATTTCTAGGCTTCAGAATCACTGCTACAGAGGGATGGGGTTTGAATTGACCTACCTAGTGCATGCTATGGTAATGTTCAAAATATTTAGAGTTGTTTCTAGAGAGGATTAGTTGACCTACCTAGTGCATGCTATGGTAATGTTCAAAATATTTAGAGTAGTTTCTAGAGAGGATTAGTTGACCTACGTAGTGCATGCTATGGTAATGTTCAAAATATTTAGAGTTGTTTCTACAGAGGGGAGGGGTTTGAATTGACCTACCTAGTGCATGCTATGGTAATGTTCAAAATATTTAGAGTTGTTTCTAGAGAGGATTAGTTTACCTACCTAGTGCTTGCTATTGTAATGTTCAAAATATTTAGAGTAGTTTCTAGAGAGGATTAGTTGACCTACGTAGTGCATGCTATGGTAATGTTCAAAATATTTAGAGTTGTTTCTACAGAGGGGAGGGGTTTGAATTGACCTACCTAGTGCATGCTAGGGTAATGTTCAAAATATTTAGAGTTGTTTCTAGAGAGGATTAGTTGACCTACCTAGTGCTTGCTATTGTAATGTTCAAAATATTTAGAGTTGTTTCTAGAGAGGATTAATTGACCTACCTAGTGCATGCTATGGTAATGTTCAAAATATTTAGAGTTGTTTCTACAGAGGGATGGGTTTTGAATTGACCTACCTAGTGCATGCTATGGTAATGTTCAAAATATTAAGAGTTGTTTCTACAGAGGGGAGGGGATTGAATTGACCTACCTAGTGCATGCTATGGTAATGTTCAAAATATTTAGAGTTGTTTCTAGAGAATCTGAGGATTAGTTGACCTACCTTGTGCATGCTATGGTAATGTTCAAAATATTAAGAGTTGTTTCTACAGAGGGAAGGGGTTTGAATTGACCTACCTAGTGCATGCTATGGTAATGTTCAAAACATTAAGAGTTGTTACTAGAGAGGATTAGTTGACCTACGTAGTGCATGCTATGGTAATGTCCAAAATATTTAGAGTTGTTTCTAAAGAGGATTAGTTGACCTACCTAGTACATGTTATGGAAATGTTCAAAATATTTAGAGTTGTTTCTAGAGAGGATAAGTTGACCTACCTAGTGCATGCTATGGTTATGTTCAAAATATTTAGAGTTGTTTCTACAGAGGGATGGGTTTTGAATTGACCTACCTAGTGCATGCTATGGTAATGTCAAAAATATTTAGAGTTGTTTCTACAGAGGGGAGGAGGGGTTTGAATTGACCTACCTAGTGCATGCTATGGTAATGTTCAAAATATTTAGAGTTGTTTCTACAAAGGGGAGGGGTTTGAATTGACCTACCTAGTGCATGCTATGGTAATGTTCAAAATATTTAGAGTTGTTTCTAGAGAGTCTGAGGATTAGTTGACCTACCTTGTGCATGCTATGGTAATGTTCAAAATATTTAGAGTTGTTTCTACAGAGGGAAGGGGTTTGAATTGACCTACCTAGTGCATGCTATGGTAATGTTCAAAATATTAAGAGTTGTTTCTACAGAGGGGAGGGGATTGAATTGACCTACCTAGTGCATGCTATGGTAATGTTCAAAATATTTAGAGTTGTTTCTAGAGAATCTGAGGATTAGTTGACCTACCTTGTGCATGCTATGGTAATGTTCAAAATATTAAGAGTTGTTTCTACAGAGGGAAGGGGTTTGAATTGACCTACCTAGTGCATGCTATGGTAATGTTCAAAACATTAAGAGTTAATACTAGAGAGGATTAGTTGACCTACCTAGTGCTTGCTATTGTAATGTTCAAAATATTTAGAGTTGTTACTAGAGAGGATTAGTTGACCTACGTAGTGCATGCTATGGTAATGTTCAAAACATTAAGAATTGTTAATAGAGAGGATTAGTTGACCTACGTAATGCATGCTATGGTAATGTCCAAAATATTTAGAGTTGTTTCTAGAGAGGATTAGTTGACCTACCTAGTACATGCTATGGAAATGTTCAAAATATTTAGAATTGTTTCTAGAGAGGATAAGTTGACCTACCTAGTGCATGCTATGGTTATGTTCAAAATATTTAGAGTTGTTTCTACAGAGGGATGGGGTTTGAATTGACCTACCTAGTGCATGCTATGGTAATGTCAAAAATATTAAGAGTTGTTTCTACAGAGGGGAGTGGTTTGAATTGACCTACCTAGTGCATGCTATGGTAATGTTCAAAATATTTAGAGTTGTTTCTACAAAGGGGAGGGTTTGAATTGACCTACCTAGTGCATGCTATGGTAATGTTCAAAATATTTAGAGTTGTTTCTAGAGAGTCTGAGGATTAGTTGACCTACCTTGTGCATGCTATGGTAATGTTCAAAATATTAAGAGTTGTTTCTACAGAGGGAAGGGGTTTGAATTGACCTACCTAGTGCATGCTATGGTAATGTTCAAAATATTTAGAGTTGTTTCTACAGAGGGATGGGGTTTGAATTGACCTACCTAGTGCATGCTATGGTAATGTTCAAAACATTTAGAGTTGTTACTAGAGAGGATTAGTTTTCCTACCTAGTGCATGCTATGGAAATGTTCAAAATATTTAGAGTTGTTTCTACAGAGGGATGGGGTTTGAATTGACTTACCTAGTGCATGCTATGGTAATGTTCAAAATATTTAGAGTTGTTTCAAGAGAGGATTAGTTGACCTACCTAGTGCATGCTATGGTAATGTTCAAAATATTTAGAGTTGTTACTAGAGAGGATTAGTTGACCTACCTAGTGCATGCTATGGTAATGTTCAAAATATTTAGAGTTGTTTCTAGAGAGGATTAGTTGACCTACCTAGTGCATGCCATGGTAATGTTCAAAATATTTAGAGTAGTTTCTAGAGAGGATTAGTTGACCTACCTAGTGCATGCTATGGTAATGTTCAAAACATTTAGAGTTGTTTCTAGAGAGGATTAGTTGACCTACCTAGTGCTTGCTATGGTAATGTTCAAAATATTTAGAGTTGTTTCTACAGAGGGATGGGGTTTGAATTGACCTACCTAGTGCATGCTATGGTAATGTTCAAAATATTTAGAGTTGTTTCTAGAAAGATTAGTTGACCTACCTAGTGCATGCTATGGTAATGTTCAAAATATTTAGAGTTGTTTCTACAGAGGGATGAGGTTTTAATTGACCTACCTAGTGCATGCTATGGTAATGTTCAAAATATTTAGAGTTGTTTCTATAGAGGGATGGGGTTTGAATTGACCTACCTAGTGCATGCTATGGTAATGTTCAAAATATTTAGAGTTGTTTCTAGAGAGGATTAGTTGACCTACCTTATGCATGCTATGGTAATGTCAAAAGAGTTGTTTCTACAGAGGGATGGGGTTTGAATTGACCTACCTAGTGCATGCTATGGTAATGTTCAAAATATGTATAGTTGTTTCTAGAGAGGATTAGTTGACCTACCTAGTGCATGCTATGGTAATGTTCAAAATATTTAGAGTTGTTTCTAGAGAGGATTAGTTGACCTACCTAGTGCTTGCCATGGTAATGTTCAAAATATTTAGAGTTGTTTCTACAGAGGGGAGGGGTTTGAATTGACCTACCTAGTACATGCTATGGTTATGTTCAAAATATTTAGAGTTGTTTCTAGAGAGGATTAGTTGACCTAGCTAGTGCATGCTATGGAAATGTTCAAAATATTTAGAGTTGTTTCTAGAGAGGATTAGTTGACCTACCTAGTGCATGCTATGGTAATGTTCAAAATATTTAGAGTTGTTTCTACAGAGGGGAGGGGTTTGAATTGACCTACCTAGTGCATGCTATGGTAATGTTCAAAATATTTAGAGTTGTTTCTACAGAGGGGAGGGGTTTGAATTGACTTACCTAGTGCATGCTATGGTAATGTTCAAAATATTTAGAGTTGTTTCTAGAGAGGATTAGTTGACCTACCTAGTGTATGCTATGGTAATGGCAAAAATATTTATAGTTGTTTCTACAGAGGGATTGGGTTTGAATTGACCTACCTAGTGCATGCAATGGTAATGTTCAAAACATTAAGAGTTGTTACTAGAGAGGATTAGTTGACCTACCTAGTGCATGCTATGGTAATGTTCAAAATATTTACAGTTGTTTCTAGAGAGGATTAGTTGACCTACCTAGTGCATGCTATGGTAATGTTCTAAATATTTAATGTTGTTTCTACAGAGGGATGGGGTTTGAATTGACCTACCTAGTGCATGCTATGGTAATGTTCAAAATATTTAGAGTTGTTTCTAGAGAGGATTAGTTGACCTACCTAGTGTATGCTATGGTAATGTCAAAAATATTTATAGTTGTTTCTACAGAGGGATTGGGTTTGAATTGACCTACCTAGTGCATGCTATGGTAATGTTGAAAACATTTAGAGTTGTTACTAGAAAGAATTAATTGACCTACCTAGTGCATGCTATGGTAATGTTCAAAATATTTAGAGTTGTTTCTACAGAGGGATGGGGTTTGAATTGACTTACCTAGTGCATGCTATGGTAATGTTCAAAATATTTAGAGTTGTTTCAAGAGAGGATTAGTTGACCTACCTAGTGCATGCTATGGTAATGTTCAAAATATTTAGAGTTGTTTCTAGAGAGGATTAGTTGACCTACCTAGTGCTTGCCATGGTAATATTCAAAATATTTAGAGTTGTTTCTACAGAGGGGAGGGGATTGAATTGACCTACCTAGTGCATGCTATGATTATGTTCAAAATATTTAGAGTTGTTTCTAGAGAGGATTAGTTGACCTACCTAGTGCATGCTATGGAAATGTTCAATATATTTAGAGTTGTTTCTACAGAGGGATTGGGTTTGAATTGACCTACCTAGTGCATGCTATGGTAATGTTCAAAATATTTAGAGTTGTTTCTAGAGAGGATTAGTTGACCAACCTAGTGCATGCTATGGTAATGTTCAAAATATTTAGAGTTGTTTCTAGAGAGGATTAGTTGACCTACCTAGTGCTTGCCATGGTAATATTCAAAATATTTAGAGTTGTTTCTACAGAGGGGAGGGGATTGAATTGACCTACCTAGTGCATGCTATGATTATGTTCAAAATATTTGGAGTTGTTTCTAGAGAGGATTAGTTGACCTACCTAGTGCATGCTATGGTAATCTCAAACTATTTAGAGTTGTTACTAGAGAGGATTAGTTGACCTACCTAGTGCATGCTATGGTAATGTTCAAAATATTTAGAGTTGTTTCTACAGAGGGATGGGGTTTGAATTGACCTACCTAGTGCATGCTATGGTAATGTTCAAAATATTTAGAGTTGTGTCTACAGAGGGGAGGGGTTTGAATTGATCTACCTAGTGCATGCTATGGTAATGTTCAAAATATTTAGAGTTGTTTCTAGAAAGATTAGTTGACCTACCTAGTGCATGCTATGGTAATGTTCAAAATATTTAGAGTTGTTTCTACAGAGGGATGGGGTTTGAATTGACCTACCTAGTGCATGCTATGGTAATGTTCAAAATATTGAGAGTTGTGTCTACAGAGGGGAGGGGTTTGAATTGATCTACCTAGTGCATGCTATGGTAATGTTCAAAATATTTAGAGTTGTTTCTAGAAAGATTAGTTGACCTACCTAGTGCATGCTATGGTAATGTTCAAAATATTTAGAGTTGTTTCTACAGAGGGATGGGGTTTGAATTGACCTACCTAGTGCATGCTATGGTAATGTTCAAAATAAGTAGAGTTGTTTCTAGAGAGGATAAGTTGACCTACATAGTGCATGCTATGTTAATGTTCAAAATATTTAGAGTTGTTTCTACAGAGGGATGGGGTTTGAATTGACCTACCTAGTGCATGCTATGGTAATGTTCAAAATATTTAGAGTTGTGTCTACAGAGGGGAGGTGTTTGAATTGACCTACCTAGTGCATGCTATGGTAATGTTCAAAATATTTAGAGTTGTTTCTAGAGAGGATTAGTTGACCTACCTAGTGCATGCTATGGTAATGTTCAAAATATTTAGAGTTGTTTCTAGAGAGGATTAGTTGACCTACCTAGTGTATGCTATGGTAATGTCAAAAATATTTAGAGTTGTTTCTACAGAGGGATGGGGTTTAAATTGACCTACCTAGTGCATGCTATGGTAATGTTCAAAATATTTAGAGTTGTGTCTACAGAGGGGAGGGGTTTGAATTGACCTACCTAGTGCATGCTATGGTAAAGTTCAAAATATTTAGAGTTGTTTCTAGAGAGGATTAGTAGACCTACCTAGTGCATGCTATGGTAATGTTCAAAATATTGAGAGTTGTTTCTAGAGAGGATTAGTTGACCTACCTAGTGCTTGCCATGGTAATATTCAAAATATTTAGAGTTGTTTCTACAGAGGGGAGGGGATTGAATTGACCTACCTAGTGCATGCTATGGTTATGTTCAAAATATTTAGAGTTGTTTCTAGAGAGGATTAGTTGACCTACCTAGTGCATGCTATGGAAATGTTCAAAATGTTTAGAGTTGTTTCTACAGAGGGATGGGGTTTGAATTGACCTACCTAGTGCATGCTATGGTAATGTTGAAAACATTTAGAGTTGTTACTAGAAAGGATTAATTGACCTACCTAGTGCATGCTATTGTAATGTTCAAAATATTTAGAGTTGTTTCTACAGAGGGGAGGGGTTTGAATTGACCTACCTAGTGCATGCTATGGTAATGTTCAAAATATTTAGAGTTGTTTCTAGAGAGGATTAGTTGACCTACCTAGTGCATGCTATGGTAATGTCAAAAATATTAAGAGTTGTTTCTACAGAGGGATGGGGTTTGAATTGACCTACCTAGTGCATGCTATGGTAATGTTCAAAATATTTAGAGTTGTTTCTACAGATGGGAGGGGTTTGAATTGACCTACCTAGTGCATGCTATGGTAATGTTCAAAATATTTAGAGTTGTTTCTAGAGAGGATTAGTTGACCTACCTAGTGCATGCTATGGTAATGTTCTAAATATTTAGAGTTGTTTTTAGAGAGGATTAGTTGACCTACGTAGTGCATGCTATGGTAATGCCAAAAATATTTAGAGTTGTTTCTACAGAGGGATGGGGTTTTAATTGACCTACCTAGTGCATGCTATGGTAATGTTCAAAATATTAAGAGTTGTTTCTAGAGAGGATTAGTTGACCTACCTAGTGCATGCTATGGTAATGTCAAAAATATTTAGAGTTGTTTCTACAGAGGGATGGGGTTTGAATTGACCTACCTAGTGCATGCTATGGTAATGTTCAAAATATTTAGAGTTGTTTCTAGAGAGGATTAGTTGACCTACCTAGTGTATGCTATGGTAATGTCAAAAATATTTAGAGTTGTTTTTACAGAGGGATGGGGTTTGAATTGACCTACCTAGTGCATGCTATGGTAATGTTCAAAATATTTAGAGTTGTTTCTACAGAGGGATTGGGTTTGAATTGACCTACCTAGTGCATGCTATGGTAATGTTCAAAATATTTAGAGTTGTGTCTACAGAGGGGAGGGGTTTGAATTGACCTACCTAGTGCATGCTATGGTAAAGTTCAAAATATTTAGAGTTGTTTCTAGAGAGGATTAGTTGACCTACCTAGTGCATGCTATGGTAATGTTCAAAATATTTAGAGTTGTTTCTAGAGAGGATTAGTTGACCTACCTAGTGCTTGCCATGGTAATATTCAAAATATTTAGAGTTGTTTCTACAGAGGGGAGGGGATTGAATTGACCTACCTAGTGCATGCTATGGTTATTTTTAAAATATTTAGAGTTGTTTCTAGAGAGGATTAGTTGACCTACCTAGTGCATGCTATGGAAATGTTCAAAATGTTTAGAGTTGTTTCTACAGAGGGATGGGGTTTGAATTGACCTACCTAGTGCATGCTATGGTAATGTTGAAAACATTTAGAGTTGTTACTAGAAAGGATTAATTGACCTACCTAGTGCATGCTATGGTAATGTTCAAAATATTTAGAGTTGTTTCTACAGAGGGGAGGGGTTTGAATTGACCTACCTAGTGCATGCTATGGTAATGTTCAAAATATTTAGAGATGTTTCTAGAGAGGATTAGTTGACCTACCTAGTGCATGCTATGGTAATGTCAAAAATATTTAGAGTTGTTTCTACAGAGGGATGGGGTTTGAATTGACCTACCTAGTGCATGCTATGGTAATGTTCAAAATATTTAGAGTTGTTTCTACAGAGGGGAGGGGTTTGAATTGACCTACCTAGTGCATGCTATGGTAATGTTAAAAATATTTAGAGTTGATTCTAGAGAGGATTAGTTGACCTACCTAGTGCATGCTATGGTAATGTTCTAAATATTTAGAGTTGTTTTTAGAGAGGATTAGTTGACCTACCTAGTGCATGCTATGGTAATGCCAAAAATATTTAGAGTTGTTTCTACAGAGGGATGGGGTTTTAATTGACCTACCTAGTGCATGCTATGGTAATGTTCAAAATATTTAGAGTTGTTTCTAGAGAGGATTAGTTGACCTACCTAGTGCATGCTATGGTAATGTCAACATTATTTAGAGTTGTTTCTACAGAAGGATGGGGTTTGAATTGACCTACCAAGTGCATGCTATGGTAATGTTCAAAATATTTAGAGTTGTTACTAGAGAGGATTAGTTGACCTACCTAGTGCATGCTATGGTAATGTCAAAATTATTTAGAGTTGTTTCTACAGAGGGATGGGGTTTGAATTGACCTACCTAGTGCATGCTATGGTAATGTTCAAAATATTTAGAGTTGTTTCTAGAGAGGATTAGTTGACCTACCTAGTGTATGCTATGGTAATGTCAAAAATATTTAGAGTTGTTTCTACAGAGGGATGGGGTTTGAATTGACCTACCTAGTGCATGCTATGGTAATGTTGAAAACATTTAGAGTTGTTACTAGAAAGGATTAATTGACCTACCTAGTGCATGCTATGGTAATGTTCAAAATATTTAGAGTTGTTTCTACAGAGGGGAGGGGTTTGAATTGACCTACCTAGTGCATGCTATGATTATGTTCAAAATATTTAGAGTTGTTTCTAGAGAGGATTAGTTGACCTACCTAGTGCATGCTATGGTAATGTCAAAAATATTTAGAGTTGTTTCTACAGAGGGATTGGGTTTGAATTGACCTACCTAGTGCATGCTATGGTAATGTTCAAAATATTTAGAGTTGTTTCTACAGAGGGGAGGGGTTTGAATTGACCTACCTAGTGCATGCTATGGTAATGTTCAAAATATTTAGAGTTGTTTCTAGAGAGGATTAGTTGACCTACCTAGTGCATGCTATGGTAATGTTCTAAATATTTAGAGTTGTTTTTAGAGAGGATTAGTTGACCTACCTAGTGCATGCTATGGTAATGTCAAAATTATTTAGAGTTGTTTCTACAGAGGGATGGGGTTTTAATTGACCTACCAAGTGCATGCTATGGTAATGTTCAAAATATTTAGAGTTGTTTCTAGAGAGGATTAGTTGACCTACCTAGTGTATGCTATGGTAATGTCAAAAATATTTAGAGTTGTTTCTACAGAGGGGAGGGGTTTGAATTGACCTACCTAGTGCATGCTAGGGTAATGTTCAAAATATTTAGAGTTGTTTCTAGAGAGGATTAGTTGACCTACCTAGTGCTTGCTATTGTAATGTTCAAAATATTTAGAGTTGTTTCTAGAGAGGATGAATTGACCTACCTAGTGCATGCTATGGTAATGTTCAAAATATTTAGAGTTGTTTCTACAGAGGGATGGGTTTTGAATTGACCTACCTAGTGCATGCTATGGTAATGTCAAAAATATTTAGAGTTGTTTCTACAGAGGGGAGGGGTTTGAATTGACCTACCTAGTGCATGCTATGG
The DNA here is from genome assembly GCA_916613615.1 of Steromphala cineraria. Classification (NCBI taxonomy): domain Eukaryota; kingdom Metazoa; phylum Mollusca; class Gastropoda; order Trochida; family Trochidae; genus Steromphala; species Steromphala cineraria. The sequence continues at coordinate 15,444,572 of OU744730.1, forward strand.
TAATGTTCAAAATATTTAGAGTTGTTTCTACAGAGGGGAGGGGTTTGAATTGACTTACCTAGTGCATGCTATGGTAATGTTTAAAATATTTAGAGTTGTTTCTAGAGAGGATTAGTTGACCTACCTAGTGCATGCTATGGTAATGTTCAAAATATTTAGAGTTGTTTCTACAGAGGGATTGGGTTTGAATTGATCTACCTAGTGCATGCTATGGTAATGTTCAAAACATTTAGAGTTGTTTCTGAGAGGATTAGTTGACCTACCTAGTGCATGCTATGGTAATGTTCAAAATATTTAGAGTTGTTTCTAGAGAGGATTAGTTGACCTACCTAGTGCATGCTATGGTAATGTTCAAAACATTTAGAGTTGTTTCTAGAGAGGATTAGTTGACCTACCTAGTGCATGCTATGGTAATGTTCAAAATATTTAGAGTTGTGTCTACAGAAGGGAGGGGTTTGAATTGACCTACCTAGTGCATGCTATGGTAATGTTCAAAATATTTAGAGTTGTTTCTAGAGAGGATTAGTTGACCTACCTAGTGCATGCTATGGCAATGTTCAAAATATTTAGTTGTTTCTACAGAGGGATGGGGTTTGAATTGACCTACCTAGTGCATGCTATGGTAATGTTTAAAATATTTAGAGTAGTTTCTAGAGAGGATTAGTTGACCTACCTAGTGCATGCTATGGTAATGTTCAAAATATTTAGAGTTGTGTCTACAGAAGGGAGGGGTTTGAATTGACCTACCTAGTGCATGCTATGGTAATGTTCAAAATATTTAGAGTTGTTTCTACAGAGGGGAGGGGTTTGAATTGACCTACCTAGTGCATGCTATGGTAATGTTCAAAATATTTAGAGTTGTTTCTAGAGAGGATTAGTTGACCTACCTAGTGCAAGCTATGGTAATGTTCAAAATATTTAGAGTTGTTTCTACAGAGGGGAGGGGTTTGAATTGACCTACCTAGTGCATGCTATGGTAATGTTCAAAATATTTAGAGTTGTTTCTAGAGAGGATTAGTTGACCTACCTAGTGCAAGCTATGGTAATGTTCAAAATATTTAGAGTTGTTTCTACAGAGGGGAGGGGTTTGAATTGACCTACCTAGTGCATGCTATGGTAATGTTCAAAATAATAAGAGTTGTTTCTAGAGAGGATAAGTTGACCTACCTAGTGCATGCTATGGTAATGTTCAAAACATTAAGAGTTGTTACTAGAGAGGATTAGTTGACCTACCTAGTGCATGCTATGGATTGTTCAAAATATTTAGAGTTGTTTCTAGAGAGGATTAGTTGACCAACCTAGTGCATGCTATGGTAATGTTCAAAATATTTAGAGTTGTTTCTACAGAGGGATGGGGTTTGAATTGACCTACCTAGTGCATGCTATGGTAATGTTCAAAATATTTAGAGTTGTTTCTACAGAGGGATGGGGTTTGAATTGACCTACGTAGTGCATGCTATGGTAATGTTCAAAATATTTAGAGTTGTTTCTACAAAGGGGAGGGGTTTGAATTGACCTACCTAGTGCATGCTATGGTAATGTTCAAAATATTTAGAGTTGTTTCTAGAGAGGATTAGTTGACCTACCTAGTGCAAGCTATGGTAATGTTCAAAATATTTAGAGTTGTTTCTAGAGAGGATTAGTTGACCTACCTAGTGCATGCTATGGTAATGTTCAAAATATTTAGAGTTGTGTCTACAGAAGGGAGGGGTTTGAATTGACCTACCTAGTGCATGCTATGGTAATGTTCAAAATATTTAGAGTTGTTTCTAGAGAGGATTAGTTGACCTACCTAGTGCATGCTATGGTAATGGTCAAAATATTTAGAGTTGTTTCTACAGAGGGGAGGGGTTTGAATTGACCTACCTAGTGCATGCTATGGTAATGTTTAAAATATTTAGAGTTGTTTCTAGAGAGGATTAGTTGACCTACCTAGTGCATGCCATGGTAATGTTCAAAATATTTAGAGTTGTTTCTACAGAGGGGAGGGGTTTGAATTGACCTACCTAGTGCATGCTATGGTAATGTTCAAAACATTTAGAGTTGTTACTAGAGAGGATTAGTTGACCTACCTAGTGCATGCTATGGCAATGTTCAAAATATTTAGTTGTTTCTACAGAGGGATGGGGTTTGAATTGACCTACCTAGTGCATGCTATGGTAATGTTTAAAATATTTAGAGTTGTTTCTAGAGAGGATTAGTTGACCTACCTAGTGCATGCTATGGTAATGTTCAAAATATTTACAGTTGTTTCTACAGAGGGATGGGGTTTGAATTGACCTACCTAGTGCATGCTATGGTAATGTTGAAAACATTTAGAGTTGTTTCTAGAGAGGATTAGTTGACCTACCTAGTGCATGCTATGGTAATGTTCAAAACATTTAGAGTTGTTTCTAGAGAGGATAAGTTGACCTACCTAGTGCATGCTATGGTAATGTCAAAAATATTTAGAGTTGTTTCTAGAGAGGATTAGTTGACCTACCTAGTGCATGCTATGGTAATGTTCAAAATATTTAAAGTTGTTTCTCGAGAGGATTAGTTGACCTACCTAGTGCTTGCTATGGTAATGTTCAAAATATTTAGAGTAGTTTCTAGAGAGGATTAGTTGACCTACCTAGTGCATGCTATGGTAATGTTCAAAATATTTAGAGTTGTTTCTAGAGAGGATTAGTTGACCTACCTAGTGCATGCTATGGTAATGTTCAAAATATTTAGAGTTGTTTCTACAGAGGGATGGGGTTTGAATTGACCTACCTAGTGCATGTTATGGTAATGTTCAAAATATTTAGAGTTGTTTCTAGAGAGGATTAGTTGACCTACCTAGTGCATGCTATGGTAATGTTCAAAATATTTAGAGTTGTTTCTAGAGAGGATTAGTTGACCTACCTAGTGCATGCTATGGTAATGTTCATAATATTTAGAGTTGTTTCTACAGAGGGATGGGGTTTGAATTGACCTACCTAGTGCATGCTATGGTAATGTTGAAAACATTTAGAGTTGTTTCTAGAGAGGATTAGTTGACCTACCTAGTGCATGCTATGGTAATGTCAAAAATATTTAGAGTTGTTTCTAGAGAGGATAAGTTGACCTACCTAGTGCATGCTATGGTAATGTCAAAAATATTTAGAGTTGTTTCTAGAGAGGATTAGTTGACCTACCTAGTGCATGCTATGGTAATGTTCAAAACATTTAGAGTTTTTTCTAGAGAGGATAAGTTGACCTACCTAGTGCATGCTATGGTAATGTCAAAAATATTTAGAGTTGTTTCTAGAGAGGATTAGTTGACCTACCTAGTGCATGCTATGGTAATGTTCAAAATATTTAAAGTTGTTTCTACAGAGGGATGGGGTTTGAATTGACCTACCTAGTGCATGCTATGGTAATGTCAAAAATATTTAGAGTTGTTTCTAGAGAGGATTAGTTGACCTACCTAGTGCATGCTATGGTAATGTTCAAAATATTTAGAGTAGTTTCTAAAGAGGATTAGTTGACCTACCTAGTGCATGCTATGGTAATGTTCAAAATATTTAGAGTTGTTTCTACAGAGGGATGGGGTTTGAATTGACCTACCTAGTGCATGCTATGGTAATGTTCAAAATATTTAGAGTTGTTTCTACAGAGGGGAGGGGTTTGAATTGACCTACCTAGTGCATGCTATGGTAATGTTCAAAATAATAAGAGTTGTTTCTAGAGAGGATAAGTTGACCTACCTAGTGCATGCTATGGTAATGTTCAAAACATTAAGAGTTGTTACTAGAGAGGATTAGTTGACCTACCTAGTGCATGCTATGGATTGTTCAAAATATTTAGAGTTGTTTCTAGAGAGGATTAGTTGACCAACCTAGTGCATGCTATGGTAATGTTCAAAATATTTAGAGTTGTTTCTACAGAGGGATGGGGTTTGAATTGACCTACCTAGTGCATGCTATGGTAATGTTCAAAATATTTAGAGTTGTTTCTACAGAGGGATGGGGTTTGAATTGACCTACGTAGTGCATGCTATGGTAATGTTCAAAATATTTAGAGTTGTTTCTACAAAGGGGAGGGGTTTGAATTGACCTACCTAGTGCATGCTATGGTAATGTTCAAAATATTTAGAGTTGTTTCTAGAGAGGATTAGTTGACCTACCTAGTGCAAGCTATGGTAATGTTCAAAATATTTAGAGTTGTTTCTAGAGAGGATTAGTTGACCTACCTAGTGCATGCTATGGTAATGTTCAAAATATTTACAGTTGTTTCTACAGAGGGATGGGGTTTGAATTGACCTACCTAGTGCATGCTATGGTAATGTTGAAAACATTTAGAGTTGTTTCTAGAGAGGATTAGTTGACCTACCTAGTGCATGCTATGGTAATGTTCAAAATATTTACAGTTGTTTCTACAGAGGGATGGGGTTTGAATTGACCTACCTAGTGCATGCTATGGTAATGTTGAAAACATTTAGAGTTGTTTCTAGAGAGGATTAGTTGACCTACCTAGTGCATGCTATGGTAATGTTCAAAACATTTAGAGTTGTTTCTAGAGAGGATAAGTTGACCTACCTAGTGCATGCTATGGTAATGTCAAAAATATTTAGAGTTGTTTCTAGAGAGGATTAGTTGACCTACCTAGTGCATGCTATGGTAATGTTCAAAATATTTAAAGTTGTTTCTCGAGAGGATTAGTTGACCTACCTAGTGCTTGCTATGGTAATGTTCAAAATATTTAGAGTAGTTTCTAGAGAGGATTAGTTGACCTACCTAGTGCATGCTATGGTAATGTTCAAAATATTTAGAGTTGTTTCTAGAGAGGATTAGTTGACCTACCTAGTGCATGCTATGGTAATGTTCAAAATATTTAGAGTTGTTTCTACAGAGGGATGGGGTTTGAATTGACCTACCTAGTGCATGTTATGGTAATGTTCAAAATATTTAGAGTTGTTTCTAGAGAGGATTAGTTGACCTACCTAGTGCATGCTATGGTAATGTTCAAAATATTTAGAGTTGTTTCTAGAGAGGATTAGTTGACCTACCTAGTGCATGCTATGGTAATGTTCATAATATTTAGAGTTGTTTCTACAGAGGGATGGGGTTTGAATTGACCTACCTAGTGCATGCTATGGTAATGTTGAAAACATTTAGAGTTGTTTCTAGAGAGGATTAGTTGACCTACCTAGTGCATGCTATGGTAATGTCAAAAATATTTAGAGTTGTTTCTAGAGAGGATAAGTTGACCTACCTAGTGCATGCTATGGTAATGTCAAAAATATTTAGAGTTGTTTCTAGAGAGGATTAGTTGACCTACCTAGTGCATGCTATGGTAATGTTCAAAACATTTAGAGTTTTTTCTAGAGAGGATAAGTTGACCTACCTAGTGCATGCTATGGTAATGTCAAAAATATTTAGAGTTGTTTCTAGAGAGGATTAGTTGACCTACCTAGTGCATGCTATGGTAATGTTCAAAATATTTAAAGTTGTTTCTACAGAGGGATGGGGTTTGAATTGACCTACCTAGTGCATGCTATGGTAATGTCAAAAATATTTAGAGTTGTTTCTAGAGAGGATTAGTTGACCTACCTAGTGCATGCTATGGTAATGTTCAAAATATTTAGAGTAGTTTCTAAAGAGGATTAGTTGACCTACCTAGTGCATGCTATGGTAATGTTCAAAATATTTAGAGTTGTTTCTAGAGAGGATTAGTTGACCTACCTAGTGCATGCTATGGTAATGTTCAAAATATTTAGAGTTGTTTCTAGAGAGGATTAGTTGACCTACCTAGTGCATGCTATGGTAATGTTCAAAATATTTAGAGTTGTTTCTAGAGAGGATTAGTTGACCTACCTAGTGCATGCTATGGTAATGTTCATAATATTTAGAGTTTTTTCTACAGAGGGATGGGGTTTGAATTGACCTACCTAGTGCATGTTATGGTAATGTTCAAAATATTTAGAGTTGTTTCTACAGAGGATTAGTTGACCTACCTAGTGCATGCTATGGTAATGTCAAAAATATTTAGAGTTGTTTCTACAGAGGGATGGGGTTTGAATTGACCTACCTAGTGCATGCTATGGTAATGTTCAAAATATTTAGAGTTGTTTCTACAGAGGATTAGTTGACCTACCTAGTGCATGCTATGGTAATGTTCAAAATATTTAGAGTTGTTTCTAGAGAGGATTAGTTGACATACGTAGTGCATGCTATGGTAATCTCAAAAATATTCAGAGTTGTTTCTACAGAGGGATGGGGTTTGAATTGACCTACCTAGTGCATGCTATGGTAATGTTCAAAATATTTAGAGTTGTTTCTACAGAGGGATGGGGTTTGAATTGACCTACCTAGTGCATGCTATGGTAATGTTCAAAACATTTAGAGTTGTTTCTAGAGAGGATTAGTTGACCTACCTAGTGCATGCTATGGTAATGTTCAAACATTTAAGAATTGTTTCTACAGAGGATAAGTCGACCTACCTAGTGCATGCTATGGTAATGTTGAAAACATTTAGAGTTATTCCTAAAGAGGATGAGTTGACTATGGTAATAATCATGAGTTGTTTCTAGAGAGGATGAGTAGACTATGGTTAATAATCATGAGTTGTTTCCAGAGAGGATGAGGGACTACCTGGTGGATATAATTTACTAATGCCTAATGTGAAAGCGGGGATTTTCAAGCATCTGAACATTAACTGGGGGATCTTTTCTCTGTATATTTCTTTTAAATATCACTCGTTGATAAAGTTATTTAAAAGAAACCTAAAGTACTAAGTTTGCTTTAGGTTATATTCATCAACACAATTCTCACGTAAAGAACAGAAACATCGAAATAGAAAATGCGATCTTGATTTTTGTTTTGTTTGCATTTTCCGTGAGCTACACTAAATTAATTACTAAAAGCAAAGAAAAGCTAAACTTACCTTTGAAAACATACCCTGAAATAAAATATTTGACATGCTAAGCTAACACTATTCCAACTGAGCGTAAGGGAATTGTACCTAAGTTTTATACCTAGCAGTAGCAGTACGGTACTAAGCCTAACTAGTAACTACCTACAAAACCTATTTAATCTTCTTTTTTTTTCTGAATAATGATAAAAATGTACATACGAAAAAGTAAAATATTACTTACAAATGCGTTTCAAACTTCAAAGAAACATACCGCAATGATACGTGAAGGATGACTGGATTTGGAGATCACAAAGTTGGGGTCAGGGTGAACAATCAGTTGACAATCAGCAGAGCGTATCTGACCCGTGACCGTCACAGACAACAGCAAGAAGTGAAATCCGTTGCTGCTGTGACGACGTCATTTATATACACAATGTGCGGACGTCGAAGGAAGCACATAGCAACGGAACCGAAAAGTCCCGAAGAGCGTTTCGTTTCCATCCATGACGTCATCGCCATTGTCATCATTGGTATTCGGCTCTTTCCGGTCTGATTGTTCCTGATTGTTCTATTTATAGATTCGATTTTTTTACATATATTTCGAGCAATATATCATTTGAAATTGACTTGCTATAAATGAACGATAACAAATTTCTCTCTGTAAAAGCGGAAAAACTATAACAAATTAACCAAGGAATGGTTCTTGATGTTTATTTGGCAACGAAAAAGTCTAACAATTGATTATTCAGTCTTTAGAATCTTCAAATATATCTTCAGGTGAAAATTATTTCAATCTATTTCACACCGACCAAACGCCATAAAATAGTGAAATAAACACCTAATCTCCAAAAACAAACATATAACCCCTTTCGGCCTTCAATAAATACAACTTTTTAATGTCAAAATGTTCGAGAATCCTTTTTTTTTTCTTGTCTCGCAGGACGCGTCCACACTAAAGTGGTACTCAAGAGACCCAAGTAAATTTAGTCTTTTAAAAAAATCCTTTGATAATTATAAAAGTTTGACGACATTGCGGTTATCTGACAAGTCCCATTCAAACTTGTATGTTTGTGAAAAGTTCTTCTTTTAGCGTTTTGGCTGGAGTTGCTAACTGTGAGACTCAGTGGTTTACATTGTCTATTGCTTAGCTTTGAATCGAACCTAAACGCCATAATTAGTGATATGAATTCTTAAATTCTCACTTATTCATCCCCCAAAGGGCAAATATATGATGTCTTCATGTTTTCAATGAAATTCTTATAACAATTATATATTTGCAGTAGCGAAAACACCACTTCCAATTAAGTATTACATGCGTACTTTTTATGTAACATATCAAACATTATCAACTCGCAAATGTCATTCGAAATGCTTTAAGTAACCTCCAAATTTCGTTGACTGATTGGTGAACATCTTAATCAAGTTTCCTATCGAAACTGCGACTTCATACCTTCTTTACCAAGGTTTAAAAATCCTTTTCAAGTTGATGATCGGTAATCGACTTACAACGGCCTTTCGCTCAGGTCACAAATCTTTGTCCGAATGTCAAACCAATTTGGTAGCTAGCTTTTGAAAATTTGGAAAGTCGATAACTTTTCAGTTATTTGTCAGGTACGACAAAGGTAGAAATTGCTCTGGGACTTGCAGATTTTCTTAACCCTGATTATTTCACTGTGCAACATCGGTCAGCTTTTAAATGATACACGCTGCAACAGAAGGTACATCTCGATCCAATAACTCTGTTTCAAAAGGTTTGGCATAATAGTTTACATCACGAAGCGGCGTTTGTGGCAAGTATCAATCCTTTCGTGTATATTCTGACCTTTAATTTTGCTTTAACACTTTTAACACACATTTATGGAGGAGGATCAATCGACGACTCATGATAAATGACAATCTAAATAAATTTAGATCAACAAGTTTTATATTTTTATGATATCGTACTACAGTATGCCATAATATAACCTGTTGGTTTAAATTTATTTAGATTGGATAAATGACTGAGGCAAAACACTTCACAAACTCGTCGTGATTGTGAATGTGTGGTTTTCAAGTGTCATTCTATAACTGACAGACATCCATTCCCCTTTAATGTAGTATATTTGTCAAATTGTCGTTTTATTTTTGTAACAAAGGAAGTATCTTATATCAAGAATTTCAGTTTAAATAGTGTTGTCTCAAATTTCTTAGAAAAACACGTAATACCAAAATAAGTTTATCTCTCCATTTTTGCCTATTTAACTTAATCTTGACAAATCTATTGAATGTGGTCTGTTTTCATTCTGACGATTTTATAAATAATACTTTATAACATTCGATGAATATATTATTGCATTCGATATATTCATTATAAAATTGCTTGCATTCAATATTTATTAGTGAGTCCCGTTGTTTCCTTTAAAGGGGCAGTAGCACGATTTTTTGACAATTTTATATTTTCAGTGATAATTGTAAGTTAATGCTAAATGAAGTACTTTGATAGTGTCAAAAATCTCATTACACAAACCAATCATTCATAGTCAGAGAACAAATTATGAAGATTCACATAAAATCCATTGGCAGCCATTTTTGTGTAAACACCTTTCATTCATTTTGTGTAAGAAAAGGAATCGCATGGCTTCACTTTGCATTATATATTTGATTTATTACTGCTTTATTTAGTTTTAAAACATTGTCCTTTATAGGTCGGAACCATTTATTTTCATTTCCCTGACATCACCTTATATTCCCCATAAAAACGTGATACTGCCCCTTTAAATTTAGAAATTGAAATAAATGTTTTCCAGGCATCTTCGAGTAGAATGATACTTGGGCCTGTTTTAAATTGTTTGTTTCTGTTTATAATGTTGCAATATATCAAGAAAATGTCCGATTTATCTCTTATCTAAAATTTCGTTAATATTTTATGTTCCAGGATCGGACATTATCTTTGCTTCACGACTGTCAATGAGGACATGGAGAACATATCTGTCTGGTTACCATCATACTACACAGGCGGTACACAGCATTCATTCTAGTTACAGGGTTTAGGGAGTCAGGGGCCATGGACTGTTTTGCACATAAGATGGAAGTTACCACAGACATTTTTTGTTCACTATTGTTATATTTTGGCAATGGCCCATTTAAAATTTAGAAAAAAGGTTTTAGAAGCTTGAAATGACCCATTGTCTTCCCCATCTATTAAATGCCAATATATTCATCATTCAAAATGTGTATTACTTACAAAATGAAATACTGAATAAAGTTTACTAACTAATCTTTGCCTTTTATTGTGTTAAAATAAATCATATAATGAATATACATGTGTAAGAAAGTATTGCAACTTCAACATCTTCTATTGTTCTTGTAGCATGCGAACATATGCATATTTTTGTAAAATAGGAAAGTTTTGACAAATTCACAACAAATCAGCATTATTCAATATAATATGATGTATCACAATGGTTTTAAGGCAAACGTTCGTGCTTACTTATAAGATAAAGTAATAACTTTGTTTTGTTGTGTTAAGTGAAAAAGAATGCTGTTGTTCTAAATGAACATGACATTGTACTGTTTTAAAAGGGTCACTTAGGAGACTTTTAATAATCATAGATCGTTATTTAAAGAGTTTGATGGTTTAAATAACTGTAGAATGTTTATTATTGAACATAGAATATCAAGGTGTTGCAATACTTTTGTCCATAAACCAGTAATATTCACGTTTGAAGGTCTGAAAGGGTCGAAATTAGTACAGTAGTAGTGCTAATAGTCATTCAGACATGTGCATTACTAAAACTACTAGTTTGTACCGGTTACAGCTATCGAAATATTGAAATTATCAAATCATTAAAATGTCACTAGTCCTTCAGGCTACTAGTGAATAAATTTGTAAACCAAACATTATGGGCTACAGGACTGGTGCTCATTTCCAAACCCGTCTGATAAAGTAATAAAAGTACCGAGGGTACAGAAGCTCACCTTAAAATGAATGATGTGGTAAAATGGTTTGTGTAACCATCTTTTATATGATAATTGATTATGGCTGCCATCATGATTTGTTTATCTTTTAAAATGCTATTCTTCTGTTGGAAACCACTAGAGCTTGAACAAACATTAATACAAGAATGATATAATCATGATTTGTTAACAAGCAGTAGGTTTTTGTATAACTTGTTGTATATCTATGGCTGAATTGGTGACTATCTTGGACTTTTTAATCTTCAAAATGCTACTTTTATGTGGGCATCTGTATTAATTTCATTATGATATCTTGATTGGTTTAGGAGTATTCATTTAGTCACACTCTCAACTTCCAAAGAACTAAAAAGATGATGCACATAAACATTTGGAATAAATCCCTCTGACACAAATCACAAATTCAGCTAGTGATATGTCTCATGTAATTCTTACTGAAGATTTCTGAATATCTTAAATCTTGACCTATGTTAGTGCAATCTGATTGGTCAGAATAGGCTAGCAACTTGGGGGTTTATGCTAATTACTAGATATGATGACCTATGATGACCTCTTGCACCTGCATGTAGCTTATGTAACTTATCCTCTTATGTAAGTTACTGTTATTCCATATAGTGAGTGTTCTCCCCTCATTTCAATATGCAATACAGATACTCTTTAGAGGAGAGTTGCAGGAGAGGGGCTGGAAGGATAGGAGGGGAAAGGGGGGGGGGGGGGGGGGGGGGGGGGAGGGTGGTTGGGGAGGATAGAAGAGAGGTTTGCAATGGAAGGACAGGAGAAAAAAAGGGAGGTGGGAAAGGGGGGATAGAAGGGGTGGGGGTAGAAGAGAGGTTTGCAATGGAAATAATCTGGAGGTCAACTCAGTAATATGTTTATTGAAGTATCTTAACTAACAGAGAGAATTGGTGAGAAAGACTTTGTAAAAAAAGAATTGTTCAGACAGCTGTTCAATTAGTTTTGAAGATGAATATTAAATGATATCTTTTATTAGCATATCAAAAAAAATAAAAGATAATTTGTTATTCATTAACCAAAATTTTCAATTTGGAATAAATTAATTGCATGGGAACAAAGGAGTAAAAAACCTAACAGTTAGTGTTGGGAGTGAACAAATTTAATCATTTTAAATGCTTTTGAAAAGGATTTGTTTGAATTGAATGATCATTATAATTATCTAGATAATCATTGTTCAGACCGTAATCAGATATAGATGATTAAAAAATGTATATTTATCCCTCACTGGCTATGTTATTTGCCATATATGAAGTGTCAGGAATTATGTAACAAACTGATGGAGTGAACAACTTTTATCATTTTATGTTTTATTAAAAAGGATTTATTAAAACAGTCATGCTTCAGGCTGTTCGCAGATAAAGATGATTCATACAGTTTTTTGTAACTGTATTTATAGTGTTGATAAATATTACAACAAGCGTATCAATACAAATATAATGACATTGATTTGATTGATCAGGAAATGTATTCTTTTCAATGAATTTCATGAAATCTAATTGAAAATTCAATATAATTGACATATTGACCATCTTGGATTCTTGATAATAAAATAAATGCGTCTTTGTCAGGAATCACTATATAAAAAAATACTCACTTTTCAGAATGATATCTTAATTGATGTAATAGGAGTAGTACTTGGCCTGAAATCTAATTGAAAAATAATGACTTCTATGATGACATGTTGTTCCCAGAACCCCTTCAGCATGATACAATTATCATTTAGTTTTACAGGTATTTATCAAACACATGGTATTGGAACTGGAACCTGATACAAAATACCTCTATTATTAACTTATCATGTAGATTACAGTACATAAAAGCAGATTCTTGACTTGTTAATATTAACTCATCGTGCAGATTGTTGTACACAAAAGCTGATTCTTGACTTGTTTAAATTGTTATTTGTAAAAAGTATTACTTTTAATAGAATACAAGTATACTTTTCATAAAGACAATTTATATACTTTCCATAAAGTCCATTATGTTCTATTTATCAATTAGGTCATGATTACTATGCAATATACAAGCAGGCAGGGCTGCTAGCCCCAGATCCTTAAGGAGAGTGTAGCAATTTGTGTATTTGGCTTTGTGTACGTATATTTGGAGAAGCATCCTAGTGTGCTGAGCATGTAAACCTGAACTCTGGCTAAGCCCTTATGTGTGGTATTAAAAGACTTGACATGAGAGAACATGAATTGTTGTGAAAAATATATATAATTTCACAAAATATAGTTAGCTTATGTCCTAAATTGATTTTGTGTCAAGAAGAACTTCTGTTAGATATAGAAATGGTACAAATATGAGTAAAACACAGGAACTGGAACCTGATGCAAAATAACTCTTTCCACATCAACTTATCATGTAGATTGCTAAACACAAAGCTTATTGTTGACAAGTTTTGTGTAAGTTGTTATTCTTAAAAAGAACATATCACTGTCATGAAAATACAAGTCTAATTTCCATAACTCTTATTGCATACACATGGCCATATAGCATAATGCTCTACCATATCAGGTCAGGTTGATTATGCAACAGACTAGCAGCTGAGACTGTGATGCTAGCAGCCTGTATTGGGATGTGTATTAGAAAAGCATAGGAATATCTGAACTCTGGTTGACCCCTTTTGTGTGGTATTTAAAGGAATATAAGGGAGATACCATTGTTTAAAATTCAACATGATGTTTAATGTCATTGGGTTTTTGCAGCTAGTTTATGCAGCCATAAATATTTTAAACAAATTAATTAATTATGTTTGTCTTTCATCTTAATGTTTTAGAAACACTTAAAAATATAGAACAACTTGCATGACAATCTTAAATATTTCATATTCAAGATAATATTATGATTAGTAAGTTCAAATTAGTGAATTTATATAGTGCGAGTGATCACTTGATGAAAGCTTAAAATTTAGTAATAATGATGTGTCATCTGCAGCTGAAAAGTCAATATGGCTGCTATCGCGGCCATCTTGGATTCTCAAAACTGAAACGGCTACCTTTGTTGGATTAATCACTATAGGTATAACATACTACAATATGAAAATGATATCTAGATTGGTTTAGGAGAAGTAGTCATTTTCATGAAATCTAATTGAAAATTCAATATGGCTGTCATGGCGGCCATCTTGGATTCTCAAAACTGAAACGTCAACCTTTCTGTGAGGAATCACCATAGGTATAACATACTACAATTTCAGCATGATATCTAGATTGGTTTAGAAAGAGTAGTCTTTTCATGAAATCTAATTGAAAATTTAATATGGCTGCCATGGCGGCCATCTTGGATTCTCAAAACTGAAACGTCTACCTTTCTGTGAGGAATCACCATGGGTATAACATACTACAATTTCAGAATGATATCTGCATTCGTTTAGGAGGAGTAGTCTTTTTCGTAAAATCTAATTGAAAATTCAATATGGCTGCCATGGCGGCCATCTTATATTCTCAAAACTGAAACGTCTACCTTTCTGTGAGGAATCACCATGGGTAGAACATACTACAATTTCAGAATGATATCTGCATTCGTTTAGGAGAAGTAGTCTTTTTCCTGAAATCTAATTGAAAATTCAATATGGCTGCCATGGCGGCCATCTTGGATTCTCAAAACTGAAACGTCTACCTTTCTGTGAGGAATCACCATGGGTATAACATACTACAATTTCAGAATGATATCTGGATTCGTTTAGGAGGAGTAGTCTTTTTCCTGAAAGTTTACGGACGGACAGACGGACGGACGGACAGACGGACAGACAGACGGACGACGGACGAAGCGCCACGACATAAGCTCACATTTACTTTGTAAAGGTGAGCTAAAAAAGAAGGACATCCCCAGTGATCAATCTACAGATATGATCTGAGTCCAGGGACTGGCTACCAAAAAGTCTTTTGAGTCCCAGCAGATTTTATTGAGTCATTCAAAGAGTAATCAAATAGAACCACCAAAAACCTTTGCATCCCAGGACTCACAGCTACAATTTCTGCGAGTCTTTTTTTCATTTTATGAGTATTTGAAGCAGTACTCCCATATAAATTTTTTCCTGATCCCTCGAGGGCTTTCCGTCAAATAATGCCCGCTGTCCAAGGTATCAGCCAAGGTTGAGGGCTTTAGCCTGACGAAGAGGTCCTTCTCTTTCTTATACCGAAGTATATCACAGGCTTTCATTACTAGATAAAAAAAAAATTCCCTTTAAATTTCCCTTTTTGGCGTGAACATTAGTGCGGAGCTGTAATTCTCACCCACAGTGGCAGATCAAATCATGTTGATTGAGCCTCTATTCTAATTAGTCGAAACTCGAGGTTCCGGCAGTTTCCCTGGCAGACAAAATTGCACCGCAATCGATTTTTATTTTTTAGAAAATTAATACGCTTCTCGCATGGAAAGGGTAGTTCATATCTCAATGTTTTTGCTATCAGAAGCCAAAATGAAGCGTTACTAATATTAAATTGCACAACTAACTTTGATTGCCTCCAATCAGGCATCTCCAATTCTTCACCACAAATTCGACGAATTAGAATCAACTAACTTGATCTGCCTCTGCGGGCAGGGAATGGGGAGCTGTACACTTGCAGCAATAAAACAAGACAAGAGAAAGGTGTCACATACTTTATTCAGAACAAATGTATCATTTGACACTGTTGAAAAGAAAATGTGCTACCAACAAGCAGTAATCCAGTTTAATGTATGTAAAAATAAGATCAGGCCCAGTTTTTAAATTTTTTGTGAAATTCTTCAAAATGTCTTTAATTTACAAAAAACAAAACAAATTGTTTTGACTTTAACAGGTATCAATTCAATAGAAAAGTAATGATATGAGATTTATCTATTTTGTAATTCCAAATGAACCAAAGGTTCAATAGAAAAGAAATCTTACTATGAAATTGCATTCTTCAATGGCAAACACAAATTAAGTGCGATGAAAATGGAATGACTAGCCATGGTGTAAAACCACCATTGTCATAACTCGTCTCCAATTACACAACACAAACAGGCAACAGACAGACTGTAAAACTGATAGAGATATCTGTACACATAACTATCATGTATAACACAGTGGCATCGAGGCTAACAAAATATAGGTTGTGTGTGATAGAACAACACAAAGGTTGAGTTCACTCGTGCTACCCAATAAACTCAAATTGTCATCAACATTAAAATTCACATCAGCTTTTATTAAATGGAAATTAATACTTTGTTTATATTATGTATTCAAAATATATCAAGAAAAAATCATTAGTTGATTTTTCAGATTTTGGGGGCAAATGTAGAACTGGAATTTGAGTAGCATTCCCTCAAAACCCAAAATTAAGTCAAAATGACCACTTACGAGATTCCTTAAATTCAATCAAATTTTTCCCTCTTGAATAATCAAAATTGATTTATTCGGATAACAATGTCATCTGTCATGAATGCATGTGTCGCTGAACTTACGTAATGGAAAATTAGGTCATTAACTTTACTCAAAGTTCCAATTACCTGTCCTTCACTAAAAAGATTCTTACATTGGCCATGAGATTGATACTGAAAGTTCAAACTTATCAATTTTTTAATTTCTTGACATGCCGAGATGCTAGCTTCATAGATAGTTAGGTATACTGATATCTCTATCAAATAGTAGCCTTTGGACACAAATGAAGGCATCATGTGACTATAATTGGGTGATATGTCTACTGCAGCCTTATAAATACATGATTGTTTCTTTTCATCCCATCAGTAAACATTTAAAGTTAATTGGCAGAAATGGAATAATAGTGTTTATGACATGCTGCGATGTAGATTTTCTAAGGCTTATTTCTCGCTTTTGAAATAAAAATATCAACAATAATTATCATTGAACAAAAAGTATGGCTTATAAACTTTTAAACAAATTAAATTGTGACTTAAGCTTATATTTGGACATTAATTTTGACCTGAATACATCTCATTCCCTTATTTCATACTACGTGATGAAGACAAATATAATAAAAGATGACACAACACAAAATCAGAACACAATATACAAATCAAAGGACATGATATATAGGAAATAGGACAAAGATTGATGTGGGCGACTTTAACTAATGATGTGCATGATAGAATTAAGGAGTTATCACATTGTGCACCAATTTAAAATTCTTGAAGTGTATCTATCTCACAACTCAATATGATAAATTAATTTATCACTTTTTTTCATTCATACTTAATTATCGGGTAGTTACTTCAATCTTAATGAAAATCATTAAAGATTCTTGAAAAGTTTTCAAAATATCCATAAAAGGCTAACTATAAATATTTTACTGGCATTGTCATTTCAAAAAATATACAAAACATATTCAAATGTTAAGGGTTTTAAGTAAAGCTAATTAAAAACATATTGTTTTAATATGTGTCCAAAGCACTTGTTTTGTCAACTTGAAAAATTACATTTAACAGATTTCCGAGCAGTTAAGAATATTCTCACTCAAAAAGTTAATAAATTAAGCTTTTCTTGACCTCAAATGCAAGATGATCCCATGTATGTAATAACCTTACTCTACCCTTTAAGTACTTAACATAGCAGAACAATAAACTTTGATATGAAAATACAGGCCCGATAGGCAAATGTCCTCATGCAACTTTAAGTTTTGCTGTTTAAAGCCTTGCTGCTTTGTGCAAGATTTCATGATTGAGGGCTGCCTCTTCTAGGAGAAGTAGCAATTTAGAAATGTATGTTTAGACTGTCAAGTCCAGCTGCAGTTAGCCAGAGAGCTGGCACAGAAATTCTTGAAACCAGTTACAAAAATCTTTGCACATCTTTTTTAGGTTTGCAGGGGTGAAAAGGTCAAATCAACCCATGATTTAGACTGATCTGAGTTATAACTTGCTGGAAAACAGATTTCCTTTTCTGTTGCATAAGGACAGGACAACAAATAGAGCCAAGACTTGGATTTAATGTCAAACTTTTTGTTGATTTAAACACTTTTGATTGAGCAATACTGAGGAGAGAATCAGATGTTTCTAAATTTCTTCCAATTGGAGTAGAAAGAAAATATTCTTAATGATAAGCTGTGTGAAAAAAGTAAATTATGATATTTCTGAAGTTATTCAAATTTCATGGTAGTTTTTGTTCTTTTTATAGTCAAATAGCTAAGGAATTAAACTGTAAATTCTTGATTAATACATAAGATAGCTTCATAAATATCCCCATTAGATGAATAGGCAGATACTCATTAGATGTCCAAGGATAGACATCTTGCAGATAAAGACAACATTCATTAACCACAGAGCACCAAATGAATTTTCCTAATTTGGTAAGAAGAAACACATAAAAGTAACCACAAAAAGGGTGAAGTTTCAAATCAAATCAAATTAAAACCCTTATCAAACCCACCATATTGGAACAATATAACACATCGAGATAATGTCACGAATTCACCATAGGCACTGTTTAAATGAACGCAAGATGAAGCAAATTATCCCAAATCTTAGATCAAGATATTTGGATGAGTACATTAGGATAAAGAATATAAAAATAAGAGGGAAATATTAAGAGATCAGAAAGAAAACCCACAATTTTCATGTTTATAAACACACCTCGTACACTCTACTCTACAGATATAATGCTGTGGAACACACCTTGAGCACCATAAAGCGACTAACTTCATGATTACACATCTTGGATAATAAGGGCAATATATGACATGCTGTGATATTTCACAATACTGACAAGATTGATACTCTTTTTCTATTGCATCAGCATTTTGTGAACAAACACCTTGAGCACGGTCTAAAACCAGACCAGTGTATCAATCAACACATAGTCCTTTAATAAGCTTGAAATAACCAATTAATGTGAATCTCACAATCTCTTGACCAAATCAGTCAAATATTCTGGCATCGAATGGCTAAAATATGTTCATTTCCATTGGAAAAGTAAAATACTACAAAACTATATCCGTTTATTCTAGATCAATTCTACCGATTATTGCACCCTTTTTACCAACCGTGATTGAACCATTCAATGTGGCAAGATCAGATAATGACAAAAATAGGTCATTCATAAATGCTAGGAGGAGATTCTGGTGGAGTCTTACAGATCAACAGTTCTAACTTGCATCTATTCACAATCTGACAAAACCACTCATCCCTCTGACAAAACTCTTCAACATCCGAGATAACAGTTCGTTGTTTGAACAGGAAGCACAACAGAGATTCTCCACGATTTATACATCTCGAAAACAAGCTGTCATCTGTCTACCAAGAGTATATTTTAAATGGGTTACGTCTAAAATTTGTTTTAAAGACACATATTACACTAAAATTTCTACAATCAACTAAATAAACCCTTTTTTCACATGTCTTTGGCTTTGAATTCCAATTCGGCAATTTCAGTTCCCATAATCTTGGCAGTTATTGTCTGATAAAAAAAACCCATCCATTCTCACACACAAATTTCATCTCGTAATTACCATTCCTTGAAAGTAGACCATCATATTTTGACTATCACACTAAACATCTAATCTTATACCTGCCTTGGGCAACAGACCCTTGTACATTTAGTGTAATGACAACTTAATTTTGAGGTAAACTTAAAGAAAATTCCTATTTTTTTATTCATTAAATACATACAACAAATTTGATGCCTGCCAGAGTTCAGCAATAGGCCACAGGTGTTGAATGTAATCAAACTAAGACGGCCTAAATTCAAGGGTAGCTTATATCTGATTGTAAACACATAATCATCTACACACTCTTGATTCTCTCCTCAGTACTGAGTCTGCCCATACCCATAGCTGCCCTGGCCCTGATTGGGGGGCATTTGGCCTGACATGGGACCACCTTGCATCTGGCCCTGTGGGGGCATATTCCCGCTCATCTGACCGGAGGGCATGGGCTGCATCCCTCCGCCCATCCCCGGACCCGGGGTCGGCATTTGGTTTCCGCCCATCTGACCACCCTGCATGGGCGAGTTGGGGCCCATGCTGCCCTGTGGTCTGTTGAAGGGGTTATAACGCTGCTGAGCCGGGTAGTTGGTATATTGACCCTGGGGGGGCATGTTGGGGCCCTGGGAGTAGCCGGGCTGTTGTGGGAAGGATTGCTGGCCCCCCTGCTGCGGGGGCTGCCCCGGCTGGGAGTAGGGCGGCTGACCACTGAACTGTTGTTGGGGGTAGGAACCCTGGCCCTGGGGCTGGGGCTGGTTGTATTGCTGGCCTGTGGGGGAGAGAGAGAGAGGATAATGTTACTCAGTGGCTCAATTTATAGATGTAATAGGCCCAGTATAAAGATGGAATTTCTAGGTTAGGATTTCTAAAGTTCACTTAGTGCCAAGATTGCCAGGATCCAATGTTAAAGATGACAGTGCAGTGTTGTTCATAGAGGGATCCTTCAACTATTGATGATGAATATGGCATTAATTATTTATTGCCAATAATTTGAAGACAAAATTAAAAACAAACCTGCTACTGCCCCAAATGGGAAAACAAACAAAACAGATTGTCAAATATCACAAGAACCTTCTCTAGGAAGAACACTGCATCTAGGCTATCATAGTTCAAATTTGCCCTTTAAATCTTCCGCCAAAATTATGTTCTGTTCTTCAAATACAGTCAGCAAATACTACAATGTTAAGTCATAAGTGATAAATAAATTGTGCAGTATGGTTATCAATCATATAATGAGATTAGACTATTATTATAAGTTAATCTATGATCTAGGTTCTGTGAACATGTAACAGTAAGACTAGCAGAGCTTATTTGAAGTTATTTCTCACAAGTCTCGTTTTCACTGTCAAATCAAAGTCTGGTTTAGAGATCAAGTTAAGATTCACTTGAATATTGAAGGATTCAATAATCAACCATAAATTAAGTTTTGTAAAATAAGTTAAAATTTTAAAGGTTTACCGGTAATCAAAATTTGGACGATTTCTGAGTGAGAGAGTTAATGCTAACCGCTTGGGCAATATTTCATCCATTAGCGGAACTCAGATAGTTTCACTGTTACAATATTAGGTGTGCTAGATTACTTTTGTAAGGTAATTAGTCTGTTATTTACAATGAAAAGGTCTGAAATTAAGTCGATCATTAGCATCTGAAAATACAAATGTCAGTCAAAACCACTTAAAAAATTTAAACTTTGTTACATTTAATGATTGAATATTTAAATCAAATAGCAAACAGCATATATAACACCAAACATTACTTGAACACTGTTTCAACAGCATAAATATATATCAAATATGTCAACAACAAGTCTTTTTCAAAAGCATAAACATCTAACACACAAAATTCTTCTGCAACAGACAATATTTCTAGCGACAATAGCTCATATTGAAATACACCCAGAATGCATCACAAACATATTTAACTTACATCTGTCTCTATAAATAAACTGAAAGTAAACAAATCTGTATTGACAAAGAGTTCAATCCAAGACAAGATCACGTCAGAGCCATTTCAGCTGTTTCATTTGTTGAAGACAATTTATATTCTTTCCTGGTGTTATGAGGAAATAATGAACTTTTCATTATTTGAGATTAAATGATTTTGAGAAATCATCAAGAGAATTCATGATTTAAGTACTTAAATCATTTTCAAATTATCTAGGGTCATAAACTTTAAACAATGTCTGAAACAAGGGATATGCTACCCTGAACCAAACTGCACACAAACAAAAAGGGGAGAGATTTTGTACATGTTTGAATTTACAAACAACAAGCCGGCGATGGAGAAATAGTTACAACACTGACTTTCACCAAAATAGTATAAAGGACTAAATATTATGAAAAACAGCTAAAATGAAAAACAAAAAGTTGTGAAACATAATGTTGGAATCCTCAAAAGCAACAAGAGGATCAAAAGGGTCTTAAATAATTTGATAAAAGACAAAAAAAGGTTTTCAATATTCCCTCCTCTGCTCAAATTGTATGAAAGCAATAAGTTGAAAGGGAGGTAATTCACATGCTTGTACAATGAAAATTAAATTAACAAATCTTTGGGTAAATTTTTTTTAAAAAATAAATGAGAATTTTAGGAAAAGAAGTTAAAACAAGCATAATCTAAGCAGGTTTTTACAAAGGACTGATTGATACATAAAATGCACGGAAAATGTAAGAGATCTTTTAAGATGTCTTATTTTCTTATGCTCTTTTTCCTCCCATTCCCCTCCTAACTGTGAAAGAATCGCTCAGTACTGTACCCGTCTGAATATTCCCTCCTTTATCTGAAATGTAATACCTTGCAAATAAATAAAGCTTAGTGTCAGGAAACTCACAAAGGGAGAAAAATACAAAATGAGTTAGCATGGCTAAAACAGCATCATCTGAGAACAAGAGTAGCGGACACAGAAGTAGAACTTCTTGGGATGATTCAACAGTTTGGTTCAGTGAATTAAAGATTGATAGAAGGAACTAATTCTGAAACAAAAGCAGATTTTGAACATCCAAAGGAAAGAATCACATGGCTGTCATTCAACAAGTTTACCTTCTCTCCATACGCACAAGGTGGTTACATCTTGAATTCTTTGTCAAACATTTACTCAATACTACAGCAAACCTGAGATTACCGTTGACCAACTTATCATTTGAGGTTCAAATGTGTATCAGACATTTTGACAATTTAATTTTTAGTATTTCAAGCACACAAGAGTTTACAACCAGGAGATAAGACGGAGAAGAATTGGGATTTGGAAGAAGTTGACATGGTGGTCTCAGGTTTAATAAATTCTACTTTGTCTAGGACTATCTTGTTGCCAGATGAGCATGCCTCAGTCAAACTAACACAGACCTAAACTGCACCAGCGTGGAAAAGAGGGATCCATCTTCATGCTTACGACAGTTCACTGCCGTCTGAGTCCAAACGCTTAGTACAGTTAGGGTAGAGACGATTAGTTAGCTTTCAGGAAATAATACATTGATCAGGTTCCAGACGTGTCTAAAGCGTTAGTCTTGGCAAGGATTATTCCAAGAACGTTGACATCCAGGTTCTTGTCTGCATGCTCAGTTTGAAGGGAGCAGTTCAAGTCTGCCTTAGTGAGACTGGGCAGGCCTCGTGGACAAAGAAAACACTTGCCCGACAGTAAACAGTGGCTGATGCAGATGCTGAATCGGTTGGCTGGGAGGAGGGCAGGGGGCAATGGGTTGGGTCCAAGACGTGGCGGGCTCCACAGTCGACTTAGTCACTGGAGTGTCCCCATTTGTAGTCGGGGCACCTGTCATGGGGGGGCTCGAGTTCTTGGGTGTCGAACTTCCGTTACAGGTTTCTTTGGTAGAGGTTTGGCTACGAGAGGCTTTATCAGCCGCTTTGCGCTCCCGTCGGCGGCGAGACTGTTCATGCCTGCCCCTCATATCCTCCCAACGTTCATGGGACCAGTTTCGACAGATGTCGCACGTGTTTGACTGTGTGCAGGTCAGACAGGTGGGACATTCGTCGTGCTCATCCTCGGGGCTTAGAAAATGGCCGCGAGAATCTCGTCTTACTGGGAGGGAGGAGTTAGTGTTGGAAACTGAAACTAGAAAACATGCTCAAACATTGTCAAAAGAACACTGTCTGTATTGCCCACGTTAACCCTTCCACACCTACAAGCCAGAAATTAGGCTAAAAAATATTTCTTTCTGGTTTCTTAGGGGTGAAAGTGTTAATAGTAGATTTGCAGGTTTTCTTCCATGGACACTGTGAGTCGCAGCCCTTCCATACAGATATTAGCAACCCCTGGTTATGTTAAGTTGGTTAAGAAGTTAATGCTCTGATATAAGTGTATATAGATATATACCCACACCCAGATTATGTAGGAAATGATAAAGGTGGATCAATGGTGACAGAGGTCCTTTGAGAAAAGATTCAAATGAAATGTTAAGAAAACTTTCAAAATTTAAGAGGTCTTCAGTATCAATAGCCGCAGAAACCTTGACCCTTTTGATCATTGTCTTTGAGTGTTGAAACCATGTAAACATTGAACATTCAACTCCACATCAAAACAAACAAACTGCCATGCTACCAGACGAATCAACTCGACAAACTAACAAGGCATTCAGTTTTAACAGTGCATCCTCACAGGAAAATAAACTTCTATCAAGTCTACTCAGTCCTACAACTGCATTGACGTGCAATCCATGAATAGTTTAACTTATCAAGACAAAATTATATTCATATGAGGTAACACTAAAACCTGAACCAGATGAAAATGATTGATTCATATAGAACTGCAATAGCCTATACGCATGGAGGATGCACTGTGGTTTGCAGTTTAGCATAGTCACCTTGAGGGGGCCTGCGGAAATTTGCAGGTGGCATCTGACCTCTCGGACCCGACATCATCGAGTTGCTCTGGACCCCTGGTTGGTTGTTCATCATCATCTGACTGCTCGTGCTCTGCGACATCATTGGCTGTTGGCCTTGCGACATCATAGGTTGTTGCTGAGACATCATTGGCTGTTGGCCTTGGGACATCATGGGCTGACCTTGGGACATCATTGGCTGTTGACCTTGTGACATCATTGGCTGTTGACCTTGTGACATCATTGGTTGGCCCTGCGACATCATTGGCTGTTGGGTCTGCTGCGGATTTGGGTAAGCACCTTGTTGCTGTTGCTGGTTTGGTGGCATGTTGTACCCTTGGCTACCCATAGTTCCATTCTGATTGGGCATAGTTTGTCCTGAGCAATGTTTTCACAAATCATTAAATGGGACTGATACTAAATACATTTTCATCTAGTATTGTATTTTGCAAGCAACTAGGACACTATGCAATGTTAAATTAGCTAAACTTGCAGCTCGGATTCACCTAAAATTTGGAGAACGATACATCTGTTAAGGATCAACTTTTTTAAAATCCTCAGCTGACAATATCATGACATCAGTGACAGAAATAAATCAACAAAATCTGAAGACCGATTGAATGACATTTAAAAGGACGTAATTATCAGCGAGGGCGTTTCTGTTTATTTGTTATTGTTTTAGAGTTTAGAAATAGTTATCCGAAATTCTAACCTTGAGGCATCATGTTGCCCTTGCCTTGTGGTTGGTTGGACTGCTGACCCATCGGAGGTCGCGGAAAGCCTGTCGGACCACCAGACTGTTGAGGATTGCCCATAGGTCCTGTATAGCCTGGCTGACCGCTGACCGGGGGCATTCCCTGGCTGGTCTGACTCATCTGTCCTCCCCCTTGCATAGGGGGTCCTGCTGGAGCAGAGGGATAAACATAGTTGAACAAGAAGGGAATTAGTCTTATCTTAGTACTAGTAATCTGGACATATAGCCTTATGTTAATTTCCACTTGCCATTAGTTAAATTTGAATAGGAAAAACTAAATTTAAATGAGAAAAATAGTATGGAAACAGGGAAACAATATTCAAATTGGAAACATCTTCATTGGCGCTATAAGATAACTCGTTACAAGACAGAAGCACCCACCTGGAGACATGGTGTTGGGCATGTTGCCTGGGGGTCTCATCGGGGTCATCTGGGGTCCCTGCTGTCCCATACCACCCTGGGGCTGACCTCCCTGGCCTGGGGCCTGCAATCACAACAACTTACTCATTCAGGCAATTCAGTGACTGAGCATTGGTGGTCATGTTTCCATCCCACAGTGCAAACGCAGCTGGTTATTAAAAATTTGAGTTACTATATAAAAACAATACCTTAATTACCAGTGGTAAATTTACAAATGTGAATCTGGAGTTCTGGGACTCTCTGCCACAAAGTATTCTAAGCCTAGCACATTTTAACGGCTCTGTGCATCCTGTCTCAGGATACGAACGTTACGTTAACTAGTCTGTATCCTGGGCTCAGAAGCCAGATTCGCTTGTGCGGCCCGACTTAGGATACAGCCAATCAAATCATTTCTCGATAAAATTTCAACGAGAAAATAATTTGATTTGCAATATCCCAAGTCAGCCCGCTCGAGGGAATCTAGCCCAGGGTACAGATTAGTGGAGTTAGCTAATGTGCGTACCCTGAGACAGGATGGACTCTGTGAGAAGTGAAGGACATTATTTTGAAGGCATCAATGGGCAAAACAAAAGCAGCTATGCTAGATATCAAATCGAAAAAGTTTGACAAATAGTTACACTTTAAATATTGCCTTAATTCACAAAAAATATTCTTTTTTCGATGATAAAAGTTACATGTATATGAAATGGCTATTGCTTCACTCATGAATCTAGATGCTAGTTTTACTACTTACAGGCAGCAAGGCATGAACATTCTGATTGGCATCAGCGATCGTTGCCAGGTAGACAAGATTTCGATGGAGAATTTGTTGATACCTGAAGGCAAGAACAGACTTTAGTAAACACAAACATTTGTTTGAATCTACATAAATAGTTGTCAAGAAATTTCATTTCAAAGTTAGAACCATGTTTAAGTATAATAAATCTGTATTAGCTGTGATCCATATCAACACATGCAATTAGCAGATCTATGGAAATTAGGTATTAAATTATGTACATGCATAATTGTTTTGAATATTTAACTTTTGTTGAAAAATTTAGCATTACTTACTGCATACATTCTTGAGCTTTTCCTGTGTTCTGGTAATCTATAATCATTTGGATTAATTGATTGTTTTCATCCAACATCTGAAATAATAAGATTGAGTTTATTAGAAAAGTAGCATTGCGTAGGGGAGCTACCGAGGTGAGAAGCACTGTCATGCTGAGGCGAGCATGATCGTCTACCTTTAGATTATCATAAGGCAGGATAATCCTACATATTCTAGTCAGAGGAAGACAAAACTAGATACTTATACAAATTGCTTAGGTTAAAATTTCATCTGATTTAATTGTTTAATTGACAACTTAAAGGCCTTATGTATTAAGCCACATGACATTATTTATATGACTGACAATGAGTCAATGACATCAGTTTGTCTAGTCCAATATTTGAACAAGAAAACGGCAAAGACTTTCTCTCTTTTTCAAATGTAACGCTGACATTTGAAGCATGGACCATTACATGATAATGCCAACGTTCATTGAGGCTAATTTTGCTAATAAACAATCACAAATCCAAAAGGACAAAGGATTTTAAAAACTCTGAACACGATGTTTGCACAGACCCAGTGTTTGTGATTCAGACATTGAAATGAGGCGACCATATTTGATCGATACATACTTTCTGGATAGTGTTCTGATTTGGCGGTTGTCCCTTCGGTTTTTGCTGGGGAGGCACAAAAGCGAGTGACATTTTGATCGTTGATCACTCGCAAACTGCCTGATCATCAACTTAGACTCCGAAATATTCGGAGAAACGGCGAGACAAAGGACGGTCCTCTCGGAACGTCCGCGCACTTTTGTCGTCTGCAGAAAAACCGGCCTCGATTATCATTGGCTAAAATGAGATAGAAAATCAATAGTGCTTTATGAATCCTTATAAATTAGAATTTATATATGTAATGATGTTCATGATTCGCTATATTAAATTTTAATATTTTTTTAAGTACGAGAAGATTTATTAATTTTTCGTCATGTTTTCAAGTCCGAAGCTTACGCGCCGAAGGTACTTCCTGTGAAACAGCAAAACTGTAAGCATGTCGGCGCGTTATGATAGAGCAATTACAGTTTTCTCTCCCGATGGACATTTGTTTCAAGTTGAATATGCCCAAGAAGCCGTAAAGAAGGGTTCAACGGCTGTAAGTAATTTCATGTTTTTGTATGATTTGCATCCTATTTTAGCAAAATAATCAGTTCAAGGGAATGTGACCACTGGTGACTAGCAAATTTTGGTTTCAACAACAGTTTCTAGATTAAAAAATTAATGAAAAACTCAATAATTTACGTAATGTTAGTATTAATTTCTGTTTGGACTTAAATGCCTTTTCACGAACGTACATCGATCCTTTCGATTTTGTGATTTTTAACCCTTTGATTCATGTTAGACTGTCTTCTTTAGCCTTCGGATTATTGCAGTAAACTATCTTCTTTAACCTTGGATCCTTGTCAACGATTAGTTAGGGGTGATTTGTGTAACGTAAATGTTGGTAATGTATTGTAGGTAAAAATCATTGGTCGTTAGCACCAGGTGAAGTGCCTCAGTTTATTTCGGAGTGTTTCATTACCTGCACACTTTTTTCGGTTTTGTTCAGCGCCCAATGAGATCATCATCAACCGCTTTAGATTATCCAGACCGTAATTAATCCTCTAGAAAAGGGTAAGGCCTTTCTGTCGGTCGAGACTAAAACAACTGTTGCGAGACTAAAACCTCATTTCATCAACAGTCACATTGTCTTCTTTCGCATCGGTCCAGTCAAGCCACTAATGGCTGAAATACTCACTCGTCCACAGTCACATCCATCTTCTTACGCAAAGCCTAAAATGGCAGTTTCCGAACTGTCATTGTATGCCTTGCTGCTGACCCTTTACTTTTCTGTGCTTCTATGGTGCCCCTACAGGTAAGAGAGCAAGCACAGAAAACTCAAGGGTCAGCAGCAAGGCATTAAACTGGCATTTTAGGGTTTGCGTAGGAAGATGAATCACTCCGTCCACACATCTAGGTAATGCTAAGTCAGTTCGTGACTGTTCAGTCATTTCATTTACATAGTATTATCACCATTATCAATAAATTATTTTCTGAGTCACTTCATCCACAACTAAAAAGTCACAACTTAACAAAACAAGAAGGTAAATAGGATCTGGCAAATCAACAAGATGGCCCTGTAAGCCAGCAACCGAAACTCATGGATCAACTTGCTGATTGGATTATGGGAGCCTTGTGAGATCTATTTGACAAACGCAGTGAAGCAATATACCATATATGAACGCCTATAAGCCGACCCCCTTTCTCAACCCCCCAAATTCCAGTCAAAATCTAGTATCTCATGTATAGGCCGACCCCCCCTCTTCGCAGCTCTATATTGCTGACTGTATGATATTGCTGATATGATGCCAGTTGCATTGAAACAGAAAGCTCATGAATCATCAAATGACACGTTAATCTTCAAGCGTATATTATTTTTAAAACTATGAAAGAAATTCTAAGCTTATACCCGGTCATATACGGTAGATCTTAAATTATCAATTTATTGAGATTGTATTAGAACTACATGTAATACCTTTATTACCCCTTAAAACAGTCCCACTGCTAGTGGCTGAAATATTGCCGAAGCGGCATAAAACAATAACTCACTAACTCTTAAGAACAAAACTTTCCATAAAACTTCTGTCTGGAAATCTTTTTTTACTGTTTTGATACCCGGTAAGTGTTTTGAATATTTGCCTGTCCACCTGCCAATTTTGTGATGCTTTAAGATATTGCTTGTTCGGCTTGTGTGCTTCTAGAGATACTAGTGTCTTCAAATTGCAAGACTTGTCAGATTTATGGGAGGACTGGTTGGTCTTTGAAACCCCAAGCCTTTCTTATTAAGGGACTGTTCATACATCTCTTATTCCAAAAACAGTATCTCAAATGAATTTTGATTTTTGCAGTATTTTTTCTGTTCAGGTTGGCGTACGAGGCAAGAACATTGTTGTCTTAGGCGTAGAAAAGAAAGCTGTTGCTAAACTTCAAGAAGAACGCACAGTGAGGAAGATCGCCCTTCTAGATGACCATGTAGCCCTTGCTTTTGCAGGTATTTAATATCTTCTTAAACCTCATTGTATTTTCTTCCTTTTTTCCCCCAAAAAATTAGCAAACCCAAAAATCTTGGAGAAAGCAACAAAGATCTCTTAGATGACCATGTATCCCTCGCTTTTGCAGATATTTTATTATGTTATCATTCTGAACTTCATTGTATTTTTTCAATTATTTTACTTGAAAAAGAGATTGATGTTTACATATCTGTAAGTATAGTCTTCTTTGGCCGTGTTGGTTATGAAACATTTTATCTATTGTTTATTATTAGTTAATTAATAAAAAAGTTATTTCCATTCATGACATTTATCATTTCACAGGTCTGACAGCTGATGCCAGAATATTGATTAACAGGGCACGTATCGAATGTCAGAGTCACAAACTAACGGTTGAAGATCCTGTCACGTGTGAATACATCACAAGGCATATCGCACAACTTAAACAGGTAAATCAACTGTCAATATACCCCTGAATCAAATACTCATATAATTTGCAGTGGAAATTAACAAATTTATTAATCTTGACCATATTTTTCATTATTTCTTTATGTATTTATATAATGGGGGAAAAGGGGATACTACACAACTTTGGCTTCAATACTTTCATTAAGCAAATTTATGGTTATTGTTAAGACAATTTGGCCTATCAAAGTAATAATGTTCACTGTTGATAAAAGGGCCATGGTCTATTTGATTTTCAGAAAAATACTACGAAGTGTAAAAATGGCTCATTGTCGAAGATTATTGTTAATGATGAATATTACACAGTATGTACCATGGGCGAGTAAGAACTCCTCTCTGAAATTGTTAATGTTCTATCCTATATATTCCAGAAATACACACAAAGCAATGGACGAAGACCGTTCGGTTTGTCAGCCCTCATCATTGGGTTTGACTACGACGGGACACCTCATCTCTACCAGACTGATCCCTCCGGGACCTACCATGAGTGGAAAGTATGTACAGATTATCAAACAAATAGTTCAATGTTTGAATAAAGTTGATTTTTACAACCCTGGGTGGTGCTCCTTTATGTAGCAGGGATTTCTGTTATTAAAAAAAAGGAAGAAAGGTTGATTTTAAGCCATATGCACTGCATAAGAAAGCTATCAAAATTATTTTGTTGCTTGATCAGAACTTATAAACTATTATTTCTTGTCTATTATGTATTACACAGCAGAAGTTATAAGACTTCTAGAAATAAATTTTCTTTAGATTCGTATAAGGCAGGTGTTTTATCATAGAGTTCCAAAGACCAAGATGGTGTAACAAGTTGACAAGTTTTTAGACTTAAACAAAATCCATTTTTAAAGTTAAATGTTTTATACAAACCTTTATCATTGGTGTATTCTGTATGTCAGGCAAACACAATTGGGCGAAGTGCGAAGACTGTGCGAGAGTTCCTCGAAAAGCACTACACAGA
This sequence comes from Steromphala cineraria, assembly GCA_916613615.1. Taxonomy (NCBI): domain Eukaryota; kingdom Metazoa; phylum Mollusca; class Gastropoda; order Trochida; family Trochidae; genus Steromphala; species Steromphala cineraria. The sequence continues at coordinate 15,475,336 of OU744730.1, forward strand.
TGAGTTGACAAACAACGACACTGAGTGCATCAAACTTACCCTCAAAGCTCTTCTAGAGGTCGTCCAATCAGGAGGCAAGAACATGGAGGTCGCCGTCATGCGGAGAGGTCAACCACTAAAGGTAGATTATAAGTGTATTTATTACCTTGGAGGGCACTATCTTTGTGACGTCATGTTATAAACAATGCTTTGGCGTCACAGTTTGCCTATGATGTTCGATGTAGATCGGTGATTGCTAGTCGGCCAATGCCGATAAATAGGTTGTTGTGCATTTTCTTTAATTTAGCGTCTATGGCAATGAACAAAACATAATATTTTTGCCAATAACATACTAAGTGTACGACACTCATGCATGATGCCTATGTATATCAGTATTGCTATAGTTTGGGAAATACTTAGATTCTAAATTCTTAAACATAATACCGATATGTCATGGACACTCATGTAAAAGCCTCAATGTGTGTAATAAGTCTTTATCTAAATACTTTACAACAACATGACAAGCTTTGTTGAAATGTCATCAGGTCACCACCAAAACATTTTTTAATTTTATTGCAATTTCTGGAATAAAAAAAGCACTTGTCAAAGCATGTTGCTATTACTCCCAAACTCCAAAACTGCTTACTTAAATAATCTTTACATTGGTACCTGGAAAAATAAATGACACCCTCTTTTTTCAGATGCTGGAATCTGATGAAATAGAAAAATACATTGCAGAAATTGAGAAGGAGAAGGAGGAAGAAGCAGAGAAGAAGAAGCAGAAGAAATAATTCCATCAAGTGTTTATTTATCCTGCAAACATAGCTTCCGATTCACAGTGACAAGTAAACAATGACGTCAAAATTGGTGAATCATGTTCATAATGAATCGGAACTGTTGTATAAGTGAAATTAGTAATCATTTCCTCAGAGATCTGTGTATCGCAGGCTGTGTTTGCAATTCGTTGAGAACAACATTTTGTGCTACTTTGTTTCTCATTGTCATTTCAACATCAAGTTGTTGTAAATTAGTCCAAATAAATCTCACAAACATAACTTTTATTGTTTTGTTGCAGTTTGGTCAAATTGTTTGAAAGCAATCTCTGAAATCAGCTGCGTTAGCTTAGCATATATGTATCTATGTAGCACCCTTCTGCTTTCTATGACCCTCAGTCTGATTAAAATCTGCCTGGCTCCGAGGAATAAAAGTTTAACAAGATGAGTTTGTTAAACACTGATGCACCCAGATATCAGTAAATTGTAGAGAAAAACTATGTCCTCATCTCAAAAGGTCTCATCATGTCATATGCACATGTGAAATATCAAAGGTCTACCGTATGTCTATCCAATCACATGTTTTGGAAAAGGTTAAAGATTTTGAAAAATGCTTGCTGTACGAAGGTCAAGAATTATTTACCTTATCTGAAAGGTGTTATCATGATAGATGAACATGTAAAATATATCAAAGGTCTATGTCTATCCAATCACATGTTTTGGAAAAGGTTAAAGTTTTCGAAAAATGCTTGCTGTACCAAGGTTCAGGTCACGAGGTCAAAAAATATGTCCTTATCGGAAAGGTCTTATCATGATAGAAGCCCATATGAAATATCAAAGGTCTACCCCTTAGCAATCAAAAGTTATGAGCAAGGTTAAAGTTTTTTTGTCACAGACAGACAGGGAAAAAAAAAAATACTGGTACCCCTGGAATCTTAGATTCGGGGGCTTAAACATATTAACTCTATGGCAAACGAACATGTTACGTCGATAGGTATCCTCTCCACTGAGTCAGACGGCAGCCCGGTAAGTCGCATGTTCTGGCGTTTACTCAGCTAACCAATCGCAAGCTGCCGGCAAAATCCTTCGGTATCAAGCTAGTGGTAAGTTACTCCTGTTAACCATGCTTTGAACATGATCACCACCAGCGGTGTTATAAGCAAGATGATGTGATTGGTCTGTTAACGACTTGGTTTTAGCTGCAATTTACTGGTATTAAACACACGAGGTACAGGTGTAAACAGACCTAGTGTAGAGGGATTCCATATTTTGAATATTTTATTCCTCAGGAACTAGGCCAATTTTAATCAGACTGAATGACCCATACTTTTACAACAAAGGAGATTGAACAATTTCAGAACTCTGTGTACCTTATGAAGCAGTCTCTCTCTGGTATGGACGGCTGCTAGCAAGTTCAGTAGCAATACCAGCATGGCGCGAGATAATACTACTTTTGAATAACCTCTATTCTGGATGGTGCTCTGTTGCTGAATGCCAATTATTACATTAAAAAGGATAGTTCTATCGGGGTATTTTGTGCGGAAACAAAATTGGCTTGTGCCCTCTTCTTTTTCTTCAAATATAAATAAACAAAGGTGTTTCCTAAAGTAACATGTTTCAACTTGCTGGTGTATTAATCATGTACTAATATTCATAAACTGGAATATCCCCTTAAATTTTGTTTTCACAAGAAATACCCCAATAGGACGGTCCCTATTAAGTGATATATGGTCAGATGGCTTTCAGGATACACAGCAGCATGATGAATCGGACAGTAAAGCACAGGGTTTAAAATCTAGGATCAGACCTAAAACAAATTATATAACAGAGCCATTGGCTGTATAGCTCTAGTTTCATATTCAACTTGGCTTCAAAGTGTGGCCAGTGCGGTTCTCCCATTACTAGGGGCCCGCAGGGTCACAAAATTTACAAGTTAGAATCCCAGTTACCAAAGGAGTCTTTACACAACATTTCAGCATTCTAGGCCTTGTGCTTCTGGAGAAGGCAATACAAAAAGGTTTTAGGCTGTGGCCTGTAGCCCGAGAAGGTCACCAATTATTTAATTAAGCATGTAGGCAAAGTGATTTCAGATATAGATAATCAGGTCAGAAATCGAAATTGTTGAACATTCAAAAGAAAATAAAACAGGTATGACACTTGATCAGAACTTGAGAAGCCATTAGCAGCATCAACTTTATGTAGTATGAAAAAAAACCATATACGCCGATTATTAATAACATTGATTTATTTCTTCAACATTTTACACAGCATGCAGGATGAGAATGTACAGGACAACATGAGGCTGTGAAGGAAACACTCGCCATAACAAATACTGTTTGAGTTCATCTTGTGTTAGTAAAAAGGGACAAATATTGGTAACGTATTCAAGCTTTCATGAATGGCTTTGTATTGAAAATAATATCCAAATTATTCAGTCAAAATATAATGTTTCTAATGATCTAATTAAAACAACACAATTTCAAAGATTGAACAAGCTGATTAGTGTAAATATCATATCCAGATCACTCATGTTAAGCATAGTCCCTGATACATGTGCTTCACAAATATTGATTTAACAATTCTTCCCTGCAATAATTTCTTAACCCTTTTGCGATGTTTTTGGTCCAACAAGACTCCATGACTCAAAATAATTAACAAATGTAAGACATATTTTTTGTCAATTTTTATTTTGCAATCACCCATTTAGAATATTTCTGCCAAAATACAAAGATATATAAAGGAAATTTGTGTTAAAATTAATTTATTCAACATAACCCTCTTAATTTTGATATATTGCAAATCTTTGGGCTGATAATGACCTCAATAAGGGATCAATTTTGGACACTCCTTCCCAAAATAGTGAAATACAACCTTGGGTTGTAATTGACCCCAAACATATTCAGTGTCGTTTTTCTTAAGACATCATACAAGGATTAAAGTATTTCAAAATATATGAATCAAATAATTTTGAAATACCAAAATGATTATTGCTATGGATAGCTCTTGATGCTACCGGTATGCTTACCAAAACATGGTTCAGTATTTTATGAAGGAAACAAACCTAGATCAAAAGCAAACTGGGCAATGTCACAAAACAATACACATCTCTACAGCGTTCATACAAGCCTGGAATTCTAGCACTTGACCTTTAAAACCTATTTTAGCCTAGAACGCCTTGAAAACAACTAAAATCCCGGAAAAGCCTTAAATTCATTGACCACAATTGTCAAAGATTTGAAAATTTTATTTTCTTGTGTCAGGTTCAACTTTAATTAAGAGTAACTCATTTTCAATTAATACATCCAGAAATCTTTTTCTGATTTCACTATTTTTGATGGTCAATTTAGTCGATTGAACAAGGCTTGTTGCTTGTTCAAGATTCTTTCTTGTGAATCTCACTTGCTTGAATTATTGGCCTTTATTAAAGAAAAGCCTTGAAAATTGCCTCAAAAAGCCATACATTTTGGTCTTGAAAAATACAGACCTTTTTTATTTAGGTGAAGTGAAACTAGGGTTATCCTCTGCAGTGAACTTCAATTTTAAAATTGATACTCAACATGAAGCCAATTGTTTTTAAGAAGAAATATCCCTTACCATCATGTTTTTGCAATAAAGTATACTTTTGCCCATCGGCCTTGTGGTTTAATGTTGTAATGTAGTTCAGGGCAAAACTATACTTTATTGCAAATTATATGATGGTTAGGGCCTGTCTTTTACTATTCTATTATGTTAATTTCATCTTGTTTAGGTTCATGTTATTTGAAAATAAACATGTACTTTGAAACTTGTATTCAGCCGCGAGTTTAAGATCCCTGACATAGGCTATGCCGAGTGATGTCATTGTTATATGACGTCATGGACCTTGCTTTGGGAAGTCACTCAAAAACTATACTTTATTGCATAATGGATGGCGGGTCGAGCCTTTGATCTTTACGGAAACAATACTAGAACAGAGGTTACTAAAGAAAAAATGACTTGATTGTTTGGAAAGAAAGTATTGTAATTTGCTTTAAATTCTCTTACTTTGGATTTCCATACATGATAAAAAAATTGACTTACAGTAAGATTAGGTTATATTTGATTCTTAATTGTCACAACCTAACTTTTGATAAAATAAAATAACAAAATCGGTGAACAGCGCAAGGTGATATACCGTTGATGTCCTATCCCACTAACACAGCAAACTGACAGTTTTAAGAAAAGCAACTTTAAAGGCTTCTGAAAACCTATAAGTAAATGATATCATGATCTGGACATCAAAAATGTTGCCAACCAATGGAGTCAAGGTTAACTTAACAAACTTATGCTATATATGGAAAAAAATCACTTTTAATTTACACTTCCTTTATCAATATGTAGGGTAAATGCTGCTTGTAATCAGATGATATTAAAATTCTTAAAACTATTCCACCTCATCATTTAACTTCACTGAAACACTGAAAGATTTAGTTACGTCAACATTTAATGGAAGTTATACAAGGACAGCATTCAACATTGATTAAAACTTTCACAAGAATTGTTATTCAAGGAGGTGGCTGGAAGGCGAAAATCACTTTTCACAGTTCTAGTTCTTTCACTGACTAATACAAAATATTTGTCACTCAAACATTTCGGACTTGATTAGGCTGTTTTATCTCAAGGCCAATCAGAGGAGTCCTGTGAATTGTTCGGTTATGAAAGGCGACACAGCCTCTAATACCAAAGCAGATTTTGGCACTCGATAGTATTCGCTTAGACATCGTGAAGACATAGTCGGTTTATCTCCTTGACGATCATTAGGGCCTCACTGTCTTTAACTAGTAATAAGGTTTGACAGAAAGGTAGTGGGTGGTCGTTTTGCTGATCCGTCTGAAAAGGTGAAAAAAGAGAAATTGAATTATAATGCAGTCAAACCATTTCTATTACAACCACCTTGGGCCTTGGGGTACAAACATAATCATTGTTTGCTACGACAAGAGATAAATTTGGAATTTTACTATCGATGTCAGGGCAAATTTATTAACGACCTTGAAAATTGCCATTGTAAAAGATGACTTTGCAAATCCCAGCAACAAGGAATGCCATTGCCCTTCTAGGTGACAACTAAGACTTAGTCTAAAAACATCCAACGCCAAAATTTTAACTCCCAACATTTCTAAACCAGAATCCAAAGTCATTAAAAAAAGCAGTTACTTTGTCAAACAAGATGTGATTGTGAAACACTAATGCCCCTGGATGCATCCTGCTCGCTGTGTCAAGGTCAAGGTCACAAGGTCAAATGTCATGGTGTCATCTGAAAGGTTTCATCACAAGGGATCCATATGTCAAGTATCAAAGATCTAGCTCTGACCAATCAAAAGTTATGACCAAGGTTAAATTCTTTTTCAGAAGGGATCCTCCTTGGGGTACTATTGCATAAAAATCTGTATTTTTGCTACTATGACAGGTTGTGACTATTTTTGAATAAAAAATATACAAAAAACAACATTTGGAAAATGTGTTGTCGTTTGTCCTACCACCTCGTATAGAGCCCCATCCCTGGCCGTCACTATGACACCAGGGGCAGATAACTCTAATCTTATCACTTATCAATCTGTCATTGAGCCAGCCGGACGTCTTCGTTCTTCTGTCGACTTTTGTTAAGTTTCTTGTGAAGTTTCCTAAGAAAACGTACTATGGACAAAGAAATTGTATGTGTGGTAACCTTTTATTCTTAGAATAGGTTCGCATTCTCGCATTTCTCGCGTTGTAGACTAGGTTTCTCAAACCCAGCGCGGCCATGTGCTCGCGTTGTGGGGCGAGAATTCGACAAAGATGGCGACTTCCCGATTAGACTTTTCCTGCTAGTGGAAAATTGTATCTTTTCGTATGGAGTGCGTCTTTCTTTGGTGCTTGTTGTTATGTTAGTCATAATATTTAAGCAACCTTTCGTTCCTTGAATAAATTTCACTTCGAAAGTTCGTTGTGATTTTTATTTTTGTGGAACGGGCAAGCCATGTTTTTTACATGCTCTTTTCCATTTCAGGCTGCTATGTTTTTTGGCTTGCTTCATAAGTTGCAATTTCATTACTTTGGCAGCCGAATTTGCCAATTTATGTCATGCTTAGAATAGGCGCATGTACACTTTGATACACATGTTTACATTCTTCCACGCATGCACGGTTGAAATATCTTTTTGGATGATTTTGCAGTCGTTCAAACGATGTTTCAACTGTGGGACTAACATCCCTCAAGCCGATGCACACGAATTGTGCATCGTCTGCCTGGTCGAGGACGACCACGATGATTCAGCGTGTTCTACCTGCTCGGGGTTCTCCAACCGTACGAAGAAGAGAAGGGCACTGGACACGGCGTTCTTCCGGAGCCTCAGGGACGCGGGCGAGGATCTCCGCAAGGCGACCCCCCCCTCCAAGCGTAAGCGTAAGAGTAAGCAGGCCACCCCCGCTCTCCCTTCTGACTCTCCGAGTTCAGATTCGGAGGTGGGGGAACGGCTGTCCTCCGCTAGGGTCCGTCCAATTACACAATCTATTGACACCATTAACGCCATTATTAAGGGGCAGATGAAGGGCATGCTGGGAGACCTGATGTCGCAGCTCCGGCAGGAGCTGAGGACGTCGGTCCCCCCATGCCTGGATGCTCCGTCGGCCGGTGCTTCGGGCACCGCGTCCGACGTCGGTGCCGACGCAGGCCTGGGCAGGGGCCCAGGTGTCGCACAGGTTCCCGACGCCCAAGTGCCCGGTACTTCCCGGGCCATGGTGGGCAATACCATACGGCCTCCCCCGTCTTCCTCCGGCTCCGCTGGTGTGACGGTCGGTGCCGGTTCCCCAGAGAGGCTGGGTCCCGACGCTCCGCCGCCGGGGCTCGCACCTGGACTTCTCCTTCCGCCCCCTTCTCTCGAACGGCGTGAGTCTGGTGGCTCGGCGTTCCGCATCCCTCGTCTTCCTCCTTCTGTGTCTTCGGTCGTTCCCTCTGATGCCTTGTCCTCGGTAGAGGATTCCGAGGTGTCGGGGGAGCGATCGGAGGCGGAGATGGACGTCGAGGGGGATGGGAATCCTGATCCACTAGACTTACCCATCTCTGTTGCCTTGAGGGAGATCCGTGCCAAGGTGGCAGAGGCCATCCCTCAGGTTGTCGTTCCCGAGAAGGAGGTAGGGGAGGAGTTCCGGCTTCCCGGAGGAGCTTTTGCTCAACGCAAGACTCCTCAGGTGCGCCTCCGCATCTTGGATTCAGTCCGCACTGATATGATCGCGCCTCTTCTGAAGGGTACTAGAACACGCTACTCCCTGCCGGAGTTAAATAAGCGGTATCCTTTGGGGGAGGCGGGGTTATTTGAGGTACCGGTCTGTGACTCGGATGTGTCGGCCTCAGTCAGCCTGGACTCCCTTGGAGCCCAGGGCCGGTGTGTGCCCCCCTTTAAGCAGGATGCGTTCCTGAAAAAGCTATTTAGGACGTCGGAAGACTCCTACAGAAATGGCTGTCAGGCGCTCCGTATTGCAGTTCATCAGGCGTACCTGGCTTCGCTCCAGGCCACGTCGTTGGACGAGGGAAAGGACCGTAGCCTTCCGGCTATGCTCCAGAGGCAGCTGGCTGAGGTGAGTGGTCACCTGGCAAGGGACGCCATCCGTAGCGCTTCTAGCCAGGTGATGTGCGCAGTAATGGGGCTGCGCCGGGTGTGGCTTTCTTTCTCTTCCTTCCCGCAGCCCACCCGAGACATGTTGATGGAGCTCCCGTACGAACTGGGTTCCACCCTGTTTCCCGGGTCCGCTACCATCATCAAGGACACCGCGGACCAGATTTCACGAGTTAGGGACGTCAAAGGCGCCCTTGGCTCATCTGGTAAGCGGAAGTCCTCCCCCCTTGACAACCTGAGCACTGGGCCACCGGCCAAGTCCTACTCGTCATGGAACGGGCCATACGAGGGACGCTCAGGTCAACAGCAAGGGAAGGGGAAAGGCCGGGGGAAAAACCGACAGCATGCCAAGGGCAAGCAGTCGTCTTTTCGGGGCAAAAAGGGCGCCAACAAGGGCCCTTAAGCCTCTTCCTGCCCAGTCTGGAGGACCGCCAGGGGACCGGAGTGTCGCCGGAGGCGGGAATCCACTGCCTTCTCCCAGTTGTTCTGGAGGACCGCCAGGGGACCGGAGTGTCGCCAGAGGCGGGAATCCACTGTCTTCACCCAGACGTTCCAGTCGGGGGCCGTCTGTCTCGGTTCCTGGAGGAGTGGGAAGTAGTTTCTTCGAATCCCTGGGTCCTGTCCACACTCAGGGATGGTCACTTGCCACTCTGGAAAGTTGGGCCACCGCCTTTTACCGGAGTGAGGAGCACACCTGTGCCAGCCTCCCCGGGAAAAGCGCAGGTTCTACGCGCCGAGGTCACAGCTCTGCTGGACAAGGCAGCTATAGAAGTCGTTCCGGTGGGCCAGGAGGAAGTCGGGTATTACTCGACGTACTTCCTGGTCACCAAGAAAGACGGAGGATTCAGGCCCATCCTCAATTTGAAGTATCTGAACAGAATGCTGGAGATACCATCGTTCAAGATGGAGACTCTCAGGTCTGTGATAGCATCGGTAGGGTCGGGAGATTGGCTCTCCTCAATCGACCTCAAGGATGCGTATCTTCATGTCCCGATGCACCCCCAGTTCAAGAAGTATCTTCGCTTCGCTTTCGACGGGGTGTGCTACCAGTTTCGTGTGCTCCCCTTCGGCATCTCGACGGCGCCAAGGGTGTTCACCAAACTGATGCTGGTTCCAGCCCAAGTGGCCAGATCGAGGGGCAGGTGTTGCCACCCGTACCTGGACGACTGGCTAATCAGGGCCCTTTCACGTCAGCTGAACCAGGAAGCCACCCAGGAGATTATGAACATTCTTGTTCGCCTGGGTTGGATCATCAACCTGAAGAAGTCAGACCTTGCCCCATCACAAGACCTTGTCTTTCTGGGGGCCAGGTTCCGCACCGCGGAGGGACTAGTTTCCCTGGCTCCGGACAGGGTGATCAAGGTTTCCCTGGCCGTCTCCCATTTCCTTCAGTCTCCGTCTCAGCCGGCCAGGTCTTGGCTTCGGCTGTTGGGGAATATGGCGGCCACGGTAGACATAGTGTGGAGAGCCCGCCTCAGGATGAGACCAGTTCAGCAGGCTCTAGCCGGTCTGTGGTCTCATGCGGACGATCTCGAGCGGCAAGTCCCCATTCCAGGGTGGCTCCCGGCTCATCTCGAGTGGTGGCTGAACAGGGACAATCTATCCAGGGGCATTCCCTTGGAGGTCCCGAGACCCTCAGTTACGATCCAGACCGATGCCTCCCTCTCAGGCTGGGGAGGGGTCATGGGCGATCACTTGGCCTCAGGCCTGTGGTCTGCGGAGGAGTCCAAGTTGCACATCAATGTGTTGGAACTTCGGGCGGTCAGGAGAGTGTTCAGTCGATTCAGTCCGCTGATTCAGGGCCAGGTCGTACGTCTAGAGATGGACAATCAGACGGCAATGACCTACATTCTCAAGCAAGGAGGGACAGTGTCACCTTCCCTTCTAGAGGAAGCCTGGCAGTTTCTACTGTGGTGCGATCACCTCGACATCAAGGCGATGCCGGAGTATCTTCCAGGGATAGACAACGTTCGGGCAGATGCGCTATCTCGTCGCATTCTGGCCCCGCACGAATGGATGCTCCACCGGGGGACATTCGACACTATCTCCCAGTTGTACGGATCGTTCCAGGTGGATCTGTTTGCGTCCGTGGCAACGAGACAGACCCCGGTCTTTTGCTCCAAAATCCCGGACCCGGCAGCTCTGGCCTCAGACGCCTTCGCGATAGACTGGACCGACAGGGTGCTGTGGGCGTTCCCACCCTTGCCCCTCATTCCCAGGGTTCTATCGCAGATGGGCAGTCAACCTCCCAGACTTCTGGTGTTGGTGACCCCATTGTGGACGGCTCAGAGCTGGTTCCCGTCGGTGCTCAGATTTCTGGTACGGCCTCCTGTACTATTACCGTGTCGGCGGGGCCTTCTATCCCAGGAGGGAATGCCCCACCCGAATCCCAGGATTCAGTGGGTGGCCTGGCCACTGTCCGGAATCGCCTCCAGGAGAGCGGTATTCCTGCACGAGTTGCAGACACAATACTGGCTTCGAGGAGGGATTCGACGAACATTCAGTACGAGGATAGATGGGCCTGTTATGCGCGCTGGTGTGGAAGTCGAGGGCTTCTCGATCCCTTTTCTGCAGGGCTAGTGCCGGTTCTCGAGTTTTTACAGTCTCGGCTGGATGACGGCTTGGCCGCGTCCACAGTGAGAGGTTACTCTACGGCCATTTCTGCGTTCCACATTCCGGTGGATGGTACCGTTCTAGGTGGCCACCCTCTGGTGCAGCGTTTTCTAGCAGGCGTGGACAGGATCCGCCCCCCTGTGCGGCGGATCAGCCCCTCGTGGGACCTATCCTACGTCTTGGACTGGCTGTCAGGTCCGTCTTTTAGGGACCTTGATTCCTTGTCTCTTCAGTTGTTAACCTGGAAGGCTGCCTTTTTGGTGGCGATTACGTCTGGCAGGCGGGTAGGCGACATCCATGCGATGTCTGCTGATCCCGAGCTGACTGTCTTCCATAAGGACAGAGTCAGCATTAGACTGCCGGACTCATATCGTCCCAAGGTAGCCCACTCCTTTCATGTCTCAGCTCCCATAGAGCTCCCGGCTATGTCACAGCCGGCGTCCTCTGGGGCTAGGTCCACGATCCCGCACATCCTGGATGTGCGTAGGACCTTAAAGAAGTATGTCCAAAGAACAAAAAGCATTCGTAAGGACAAACAGCTTTTTTGTTGCTATGGCGGAGGGAAGTCGGGCGTTCCCGCTTCTAAGCAAACGTTATCCAGATGGATTGTTTCGGCCATCTGTATGGGTTATTTCTATAAGGGTCACCAGCCCCCGGAGGGCCTAAAGGCTCATTCGGTGAGGGCGGTGGCAACCTCGAAGGCATATGCAGCGGCTCTGCCCATTGAGGAGATTTGCTCAGCGGCTATATGGAGCCGACCGAGCACGTTCATTAAACACTACCAACTCGACAAGCACTCTAGTGAGCGTGCTCGGTTTGGCAGGACTGTTCTTTCCAGTGGGCAGAGCCAGGGTCCCCCGAATTGATTGTATCTTCGGGGCCTGGTTAGTTAAGTCGTTATTTGACTTAGTTATTTAAGTTTTTAGTTGAGATCTTATTAGCGGGATTAATACTTACCCACTAACATCTCATGTTTATGTTTATACGGACTCTAGTGGAGGACACCCGGAGGGTTATCGCCTTTTTTGAGTGGGTACTCTTTTTAGTTACTTTCCCCTGTAGAGCCTTTTTGGTAACGAAAAGGGAGGGAGAGGGTTAATTTTTAAATTAATTTCTGTGCAGGGTTTCATTCCTGCTTCGAATATTAGTCCCCACGGGTCAGAGCCATGCACCGGAGCCAAGACATCTCAAGTGTTTGGTCAGGTGGGTGTACGCTTCTTTCTCATTTTACTCTTTTAGCTTTATTACGGCATTAGGGTATAGTTAATAGCAGACTGTCTACCGCACCCAGGGTCTCCATCTCTGGGAGTCTGACTTATGCAATAGTACCCCAAGGAGGATCCCTTCTGAAAAAGAATCGAACAAACCTGTAGAGGTTTCAGATTCTTTGAAGGGGATCCTCCTTGGGGTACGGCCACCCTCCTCCCCTTCTTCAGTCTGCTTTGTTAGATTGATAAGTGGTAAGATTAGAGTTATCTGCCCCTGGTGTCATAGTGACGGCCAGGGATGGGGCTCTATACGAGGTGGTAGGACAAACGACAACACATTTTCCAAATGTTGTTTTTTGTATATTTTTTATTCAAAAATAGTCACAACCTGTCATAGTAGCAAAAATACAGATTTTTATGCAATAGTACCCCAAGGAGGATCCCCTTCAAAGAATCTGAAACCTCTACAGGTTTGTTCGAGTTTTTGTAGACAAACGGACAGACGGACAGGTGAAAAACAATATACCCCCGGAATCTCCGATTCGGGGTCATAAAAAGAAATAGGTTCTTCTGATTTTCAAACTCCATTCAGGCATTCATACCACAGATCCACAACAAATGTGGTTATCTAAATAGTTTCTTGGGTAAACTAGCTCCATTAACTCAGACAAACACACAGACAGACAAGAGCCCAAACCCATATCCCCCTTCCTTTTCGTGTCTGGGCAATGGGCATTATGAAATAAAGTAATATTTGAAACCAGAAACAATACCCCTTCTAAACATTGTAAGAGACCAAAGAGAACTAAGATAGTCGTAAGTACCATACATCCACATTGGCATACGACTATCTTAGCCCTAGAGAGCTTTGAAAATTCAGGTCCAGAGTTTGATAGGTTGTTCTAGGAAATCTTACCCTTTGTTGGCCTATAACGTTGATGAGCAGTGTGCGTTCATCTATCACCAGGGTATCCACTGCTGATATCACACGAGCCAGGTTGGGCGGCAATGACTGAATAAGAAGATACAAATTCATAAATGTTTGATGAAAACCTTGTTTACAATTGAATAAAAACTAAGATTTTATTAAGAAAGAGACCTTTAATTAGAAATGAAACTAACAGAAAATCAGCTGTTATAAAAAAATTATAAAAACATTTTAGTTACCAAAGATGAATCATTTCTTTAAAAAATACCCATAGTTGAGATATTGTTTTCTTGGTGCTACATTATGATTTTACAAAGTCAAACTACAAACTCTGCTTTCCCCAATCTTTTCATTTTGGAAACAACAAATATTCAGCCAATGAAAAAAACACTTCTTGCATGGAAATCTTGTTAATGAATCAGAGAGTCTTATAAAAATCTAAAAACTATGTTATATACTTTTAAATATTTATCATTACCAATTTCCTGTGGCTGGGCTCTTAAAATGAATAATTGATTTGTTAAATATAAGTATATCAATATTCATGCTATGTTACATAAAGATAATTCACTTTTTAGTTGTAAAGTGCTGTCCTATCTCTTAGAGGTGTGTATTCTTCGTTATTACATACGTGTTCTGAATATCTTCATGAGATAATTTTGGTTATTTGAAACAAGTGTTGTGTAACCAAAGCAGGTTTTTCAACGATAGTGACGCCATAATGCCGTACTACTTTTGCAATCAGCTGATCGGGTGCGTCCGAACCTCCCGGCGCTTAAAATTTTTAATTTATCATATTTTTTTCCATTTTCCCTCAAAATAAAGTTGCATCACATCAAATATATATGTTTAGAAACGGTTCAGGGTTGTGTTAACATACAGTTTCATTTATAATATGAACACCGCTTTACATAATCAAACAAAATACTGAATTATCATTATTCATCTAAAAACGTTTAGCAAGGACGGTTGAACCGTTCAAAATCCACGTCACTGTCATCAAGCTTGGCGATCTCTACTGTTACAGTACCGGCAACAGCGTCGTTTTTTATTGTTAAAGTATTTGCTAATGTTTTGATTTTGGATAATTCTGTCGATAAACAGTTTTACTGTACACAAATGATTGTTTTAAATCACGATTTTATTTAGAGGTGAAGATGATGCTAACGAAAAACGGGACTATGTTTTTGCTTTTGCGAACACAGAGGTACCTCACCAGTGTATACATGATTACGCAACTAAGTCGCGCATGGTTTGATCGGCATGTTTGATCATGGTTTCAAAGAAATAGAAATTCCCTTTTGTATGTAATAAATAGATCACAAAACTCGTGAGTGTTGAATATCGAAAATATTTCAACTCAATATATTCAAAGTTTTGATTTATTCACTCGCTTTCGCTCATGAATAAATCAAAACATTCGAAAATATCTCGTTGAAATATTTTCGATATTCAACACTCACTCGTTTTGTAATCTCTATTAATACTTATATCCAACAGTTCATGTTTCGTGATACATTCTCTGTATCATGATATGTATCATTGACTTTAAATTTGCTTATTTTGCCTAAATATCAGGACATCAATTTTGTCCTGTTTAATTTTTTTTTTAACTTAAAAAAAAGTATTGTGATGTGTATGATATCGAAATCCTATCGCTCTGAAAAATCAAGATAGTTAGGCCTATCATATCGCGAAAAATCTTTATCATCACACATCTAGTATCTTTATTACAGATATTACACATTACTTACCATTAATTTTTCCATTATTTGTTGACCACCAACATACTCCTTACCCTCATAAAGCATGGATGAAAAGTCCTGCAACAAAAATACTACAAAGTGAACACAATCATTGCTTAAAAAACTTATTTTAAGAAGCATGCATAGGAAAATTAGGAACATCAAAATTTTCAGAAAAAAATTCTTTTTTATTGTGAAAATCATGATGTTAATGATGGAAGTTTAAATCCTTTGGCAACTTTCTCCCAATCCACACCTTTCTCACTAAAATATTCTTTTTCTTTCAGCAAATTCACATTCACCGTTATCTCATATTCAAGATGGGGTGTGTCAAATGAAGACAAAGGTAGTGATGATTCTGATGAATTCAACGTTGTTTAGAAACCAGTATGAGTTGCGAGGAAGAACATTTAAAAAATATTGTCTCTATCTGGGTTCGAACTTAATCCATCAAGGATATCCTCTTCGCCATGGTCTATTCACTACAATTTCTCTGAGGATGGGAGATTTTAATAACACTGATTAAGAATTTTTTGGAAGGTTAAACAGTGGATAAATAATGTAACCAAAGGGTTTATCTCTCCATCCATATGCAAATTGAAGTAAGATGTTATGTCTTAATTGACTTGGGAGGCAAACCCTTCAAGAGCAAATCCTTCGGGTAGCTGCAACAGATGAAATAGGCTTCGGATCCTAAATGTTCATTGCGATAAGAGGAAGTCAAGCATGCTGGACTACCGGGTGCTAGAGATTATCAACTGCAACAGTTATAACCCTAAAGGATTATTGACAAGGACCTTACTTCTAATGGCTAAGTGTAGTAGTTACTTCATTCAATCACTCGAGGTGGATCCAGTTACACCACTGTAACTGATTTCTGTTTGATTGACAGCTGAATTTGTAAAGGACGGAAGTCGATGAAGCTCATCCGTACGAAATATATACTACAAAGTTATCACTTTTGATGTTGGCACAGAAGAAAGCAGTCTAAAACAACTAAAAAATACCTGGAAAATTACTTAAGTTTAGTTATATACCTTATATGGGCTGTAATGGCTGACGAACAGTAATCGCGTTTTTTTTGGCGTTTTTGTTTCTAATAGCAAAACGCATCATCAAACTTGGTAAATATACTACATAACACTTGATTAGGGATCGTCGTGCCAGGAAAGAAATGTTTTAATCGTACATTCTTTTCTACTGCTCTACGGCCGCTAAAAATAATAACGGACCGATACTGAGTTTCGTAGCACCTTACCGTAATAGTTATCGCCAACTTACGGTATCAATTCACAAAATTAAAATTCACTTCCGAAATTCTTGCAAAATTTCAGTGGTACTGAAATATCATATCCTTTGAACAAAGACATATCTATATTTATCAATCTGATTTGATGTTCCTTCCCCTGAAAGGCAAAGTAACCGACTGTCAGTGACAAGCATCCGACTCAGTCGGACCGCATCTAAGCGGTTTAGCGAGGACCAAACGACTTCGGGTAGACGTGAAAAATTGTGGCAAAAAATAATTATTCAAAAGAAAACTATCTCAGGTTTAAATTGAATTCTTTGAGGCATATATCTGCTGCATTATTTCATTGTTTGTTGTTCTCTGGAGTCTTGATCTACACGCCGTTGCAGTGAGTGAAGGTAAGTGACAGCATTGTTGTAAAGTGAGCCAGTTTTGCCCACGTTTATTGCTTGGAAAATAATTCTAAAATTATTTGCAATCATACAATTGATCTTTTTCTGTATCATAAATAAAGCCAGGATCATTTTATATAAATTACATTTTTTTTAAATATAAAGATATAAAATTAAAAGATATCTTGACGTAGGTCACGTGACTTCCCAGTCATGTTTACTTTTCCCATGTGCTAAAATTTATCTTTCGTGGCATCTGGAAAATTAAATGTTTTGGGTGAATTTTTGTATTGATAATAATATAATTTGAAAGTGGGAGAGGTCCTCTGATGAAAAAAAAGAAGGATATGACGTGAAAAAATTCTCAAATGCTTTACAGAAAGGTGTTGGCGATAACTGTTATGCGGCAATAACTCATCGCCAGCCGGTAGGAAAACTCGTACCCAAACTAAACTCATACATTGACTCATACCCACAAAAATCAAATGCTGTGAATAAATTTTTTAAGAGACTGGTAAACAGACATAAAAAGGCTTTTTGACACATCACAAAATAGGATCACTAGGTTTATTTACCTATGTTTTACTGTTACCTACTCAAAACTTACGATACCAAGTGCCTGTGTCCTCACCATGTTTTTTTAGTTTGAATTCGTTTCAATGAAAAGGAAAGTTGAAACGCATTAGTTTTTCAAATGAATAAAAATACACTTCTATCGACATTACCCTGTAAACACTCGCTAGTCCTCCTCGAAAGTCGATCCTGTCTAGATTTGCATAGTATGTCTGTACAAAGTTACGCGCAATATCATTAGGGGTACACATTTTGCCTCATTGAATTCCAAATCACCGGCACCTTTACCGAATTTCGAAAATGCACGTTTCTTCAGCTTCCGGTAATTGAGTAGCAATCGGAAACGTTCGGCTCTTTTCGTCAAGATCACGTTATGAATGGACAGATGAGGATAATAAAGATCATCCACTGATGTTTAAATGAATAAGCAGAATATTCAAAATGAGAACTTTTATTAACGAATTAAGATTATGAAATATACCTTATATCAAACGGCATAGCTTTCTTTGTCCAAAAATATTAAATGGTATTTCACTTTGACAATACTTAAAAATGGGAAACGATATATATTTCTTCAGAGACCTTTCTGTGTGCAAATTACGATCTGTTTTCGTTTGTAGAAATGTATTGTAAACACAATTCCATTTTTGGTTACGCGGACTTTTCAAGCAAATTGATGAAATGAAATAAAGGCACAGTTCATGTCCATGTTCATGAAATGGAGCGGTTGATAATCTGAATAAGTATTGCATTTCATTTAATGAGCAAAGTAAGTATACCTGTAATGAAATATAAGTTGAATTCTAAGTATCTAGTTAAAATGTTAAAACTAAAGATGCCAGGTGTAAACTGTTACTATCCTTGTGTAATGGGTTTTCAGTCAGATAAGGAATAAATACCTGGGCCTCCTTTCACAAAACAACCTTTACTAAGGTTGACCTTAACTACCATACTTTAACATTGCACTAAGGCTACCTTAAGAACTTACGATCACCACAGGTATTGATGAGAAATTACACTTAATCATTCATTGCCATGTTATCTAATAGAAAATTTATAAAAACCAATTATATTTAACATTTGTACAAAATAGAATGTTTTTAACATAACTTTAAAAAATCCTGACTTTGGAAGTAGTGTCATGTGTTTTCAGTCACTTTCTTGAACCTCTGTTATTTAGAATATGCAGGACAATTTTTCAAAGTTTATGTTCCATAATGACACAGAAAGTTGACAAAAGTCTGACTTAAACTATTTAATTTATATTTTTTAAGTAAATATTATTCTAACTAAAAAAAACTTTGATTCATCATATTTCATAATGAAAAATCGAAAAACATGAAACACTGGGTTTAGAGGGTGACCTAACTATTTCCCAAACAGGAATATCAGTTCTGATAGTGTAAGGTGCTTTGATAAAAGCTTCTCTTGGAGTTTGTCCATATTTTTAAAAAATGTATTGTGCACTATTGGAAAATCATTCAAAACCACTGGGATAACTTTAAAAGTTTTGAAAATAAATTTTATAAGAAACTAACACTGAAAACGATGAATATGTGTTTTCTTAAAATGGCAAGAGACAATAAATATTATCACATCAAGACATCTCATTATGTAAAGAATTACAAGGAAATTAGGTGGACAGTTATTAGAGAAAGGTTTGAAAATAAAAAGACTTTCTTTCCCATAGAAGATTGGTATTAGAAAATTTGCTTTAAAATATGAAGTTTTTTATGTTTTTGCCATAATATTTTTTATTGAGCAAATTATATTTTAAATGACTATTCCTAGATGCACCTATGAACCCTCTGCTGCAAATAATCCACAAGATATTTTAATATGCCTTTGGATATGTTCACAAAAGGGAGTCAAAATGACTGACCGAAAACACATGATGACTGAAAACAGATGACTTGACGATATGTTCAGCATGATTTGTAACATTTTCTTTGACATTTTAACAAACATTTTCCACCAACCCAAAACATTTTTGAATAATTAATGGAAATATGGACAAAAAACTTGATTTCATATTACCGGTACTAAAATGGAAAGGGGCGTATAGGCTCAAAGACTTAGAGAGTACAGAACCTACATTAGTAGGGGTACCGGTCAAATTGCCCCAGTCATTTTGGTCAAATTGCCCCACCTACAAATTGCCCCAGTCATTTTGGTCAAATTGCCCCACCTACAAATTGCCCCAGACTTTTGGTCAAATTGCCCCACATTTAGTCAAATTGCCCCAGGGGGGTAGTTAAATTGCCCCATTATTTTTCTATATCATTTTTGCACAATTATGCATTTGTTATACGTCAAGATATTACATTTTATCAAAATTGATATTGTATTTTCACCAGAAAGATACTGCAAAGTTCTGTTTATCTAGTTGCTGCATATGTACTGTAATGTACATTATACATGATGCTGATATTTTTTATTACGAATTTTGGAAATAAGTCTGTCTGTCAAAAAAAGTATAAATCCTAATGACAACCACTAAGTATAAGATGATATAAAGATGTATAAATTGTGCATAAATAATGATTTAAAGTATTGGGGCAATTTGACTACCCCCTGGGGCAACTAGATAAACAGAAATGTTGTTTAACTCTCAAATGGCTATTTCCTTAATATATTAACTTTCCAGTTTTGACAATTTAAGGAAAATGATACGGTTTGATTGAGTTTCTTCAAGTCATAAAGTCATATTGATCTTGTGTACGGACACTGGCCAATTGAGATGATGTTTTTCATCATGGAGAGATGTGTATTATGGTCTTAAACATAAAAAAATACTAAGACTGATGAGCTTCAGAGGCCATGACCTGTTTTTTCTCAGAATGTCTGCAGATCCATCAGCTAACATCCACCCTATAAAAATTTTTCAGTTCTTGATGATCTTTCATTTATTTTTCAGAATGTCAGCCAAGAAGACTCCCCGTCACTTGATCCAAGAGTATGCAGACCATGTTGATACAGAGAAAAGCCTTCACCCTTCTCGTCGGCGCCGACCCTTATCCAGATCACCGGTAGTGTCTTCAACAACACAGGAGTCGGGCGTCGCCAGCAGGAAGAGAAAGAGTGTTGCCGTGGAGGAGGAGGAATTTACTCCAAGACATTTGGTAAAGGATTTATTTCTCCTCTATAACTTACCAACATACATGACCTGTGTTAGTCTAATGGCAAAATTGTTTTGGAAATAGTTATACTGGACAATATATTTTAGGGATATTCTGAAAAAAAAACTAAAATCAATAGATGATGCCAATCCCAGTCTCAGCGGTAATCTGTGACTTAATTTTTGAAATTTTATTCTTTCAAGTTTTTCCAAATAAATAACTTAACAAAATAAGTAAGGGATACAACTATAGTATGCTTTTTATCAATATTTCATCATTTGGTCAATGAGCAAAATTATCAACATTCATCATGTCAAATTTTTCATATATATCCCTAATGCATTTTGTCCAATATAAAAGTTGATGTCAAACAATTTTCTTCTTATCTCTTACCTATTATCCTTTGTTGTTTAAGATATTATCAAGTATTAAAAAAAAATTCTGTCAGCCATTTTAGTGAGAACACCTTATGATCATCTGCCGTTGTAAAATTAATCATGTTGCCCAACCTCACTTTCTTATATTTGTGAAATGACTCCTTTAATGTCTCTATTGTTCCCTTACATTACCTAAATAATCCTTGAGGAAGTTGCCCTTGTGTCATCTATATTTTCGGTGGGTACTCCCCCATGTCTAGTGAACAACTTCTAGTTCTACGGTATGTGATTTTTATTACATTAGTGATAGAGGTGTGACGATATATCGTGGTATTCGTGAATCGCGATACTAAATCTGATTTTTGATCGTGATACATTCTCTGCTTATGGCATGGCCCATCGTCCGGCGTCCGTCCGTCCGTAAACTTTTGACACTTTCGACTTCTCCTCATGAACCATACACATTAGAGAGCTGAAATTTTGTTCACAGGTACCATAGCATATGGAGATTCTAATTGGTGACCCTGTGACTCCAAATAGGGTCACAGGGGTCACAACTTTAAAAACCTATTTTCATCTTCTCCAGTTCAAGAAGGACTAGAGAGTTAAAAATGGTTTGTGCAGACTCCTTGGCCAATTGGGATTCTAATTTGTAACTTTGGTGACCCTGTGACCCCAAATAGGGTAACAGGGGTAACAACCTTAAAAACCTATTTTCATCTTCTTCTCCAGTTCTAAAAGGACTAGAAGGGCTGCTTCTCGTGGAAGTCTTCTCTCGCTGTCGAGCCATAAATACCCACATTAGCCCTTACTCTAAGAAACCAGTAATAAATATGTTTTTAGTCTGACTTCTGTCCAGTAGGGTTTAATGAGGCTTGTGATGATTTTGATGCAATTATCTGATTCAGATCCAGGGAATCATAGACACACAAGATACCGCCGTACCGTCGGTGAGGAAATCTAGGAGAGTGACAGAGTTACGTCCCCCTGACTCCAACAGAGTGAAGAAGTCACGTAGACGATCATCTCTCGGCGTACCAACACTTGAGAAAATGGCCAATCAGTTTACTCCGAGGTCCATGATCACTGGCTTTCTAAATCAAGGTAATATTTGTTAACCCTTTAACCCCTACCAGATTAGCGCAGATTTGAGAAACAAAAATTATTCTTTGAAATCATTGCAGTCACAACTAATATTTTGGTAATGAAAATCAATTATAAATTTAAAAAATAATTTTACATCAGAATTGTCCTAATGGCTTTAAGGCAATATAAAATGCTTTTGAAACATTTCTCCCTTACACAGCTGTGGAAGAAACTCCTGAACAGAGAGCTGCAAGGAAAGAAAGTACCGGGACACGTTCCAGCTACGGTACCATTCCTGATAATGAAATAAGCTTCCATCCTGTTGAAGCGAGGTGAGGTTCCTTTATGTATTTTTGGGAAAATAATGTCATATGTTGCTCTAGACTTTTGCTGATATTTAGATGTTTACTTATGCAGTAGGGCTTGTTTTACAGGCTTTAACCTGGACACCTGCAATCAGGGTTGGGAACTTTTTGAGTATTTTCTTTGATTTTGCTGCTTTTTATCCAACTGGCTTGTAAAACTGTAGGATCATCACACTTTCACTCTGTCTGTGGTCCGGTAACTTTTTGAGTATTTTTTTAAAACAAATTGCTACACTGAGAGTAAGTTTATGAAATAATTTTTAACAAGAAATAGGAATAAGATGTGAGTATTCACATTTAGGTAGACAGTATCAAAAGGCTCCAATCTTATACATGGTCATAAGCCAGGACTAGCTAAGAGCATGTATCAGATTACAGAATGTTCAAAGTTTTATGGACTTTACCACTTTTGCAGTAAGATTAAATTCAAAGTTTGTAGAATATTGCCTTAATATCATTCAAATAATGGAACTCTGAACGTTATCCTTGAAGAGTAAAACAATTCCACTGTGTCAGTGGTTTATTTGAATATAAGATATGGTCAAAAGAAAATTCTGAAAAAATCAGAAAATCAGACAGACATGAGTCAAGGAAATAGACTAGTTATCTGAATAATCATTCAAAATGAAAGCTATATTTTCAGGTGTAGAAAGTGTGTGAAATGGGCATCAATTAATTAAGACAGAAAAGTCAAGCGATTTTTTTTCTCTGGTAAATTATCCAATCATATACAATGATTTCTCAATTAATGCCTGAATTTTTCAAGATTTGGTCCCTTTTAATTCATATTTACAATACACACCTGAACATTGTTTGATTTGTCATGAAAAACTCCTGCAACATCTTTTAAACCCATTGAATTAATGTTCTTTTCAGTGTATAAAGAAAAATGGTCAGAGCAAAACAAAAAATGTATATCTGCTAAATTTCAGTTTTCACAAGAACAAGTTGGAGAAAGAAGGAAAGAAGTCTAAGAGTGATCGATCGCGGGCAGGATTCCACATCGTGAAACGGAAGAGTGAGAAGTTGGCGCGAGAAGCTAACGAAGAACTTGACTTCTCGGAGGAGGAACAGAGTGAAAGTGAGGAGGAGATGGTGAGTTATAAAGCATAATAATTCAAGGAGTGGATATTTATTCTTGGCTGTCCAAAATTCTAAGAATTTTCAAAGAATTTCCCTGATTTTTTTAAAGATATTTGTTTGTGGTCATACATTCAACAAGGGCAAAAACTAAGAGTGCTGGTGAAATATTGTTCAACCTTCATTCCACCATTCTTATCAAGAAAACAACCTTTTGAATTCTTTTCAAATTTGAATTATTCAGGAGCCTGACAGAAAAGCAGACGGTTCAAGACGAGATAGCAGACGCATTTCTACATACAACACAGAGGACACTTCTGCCAAGGACACGTCCTCCGTCGAGCCATCACCCAGAAAATCTGTCTCGCCAAAAAGATCGCTATCACATTTGAGGCCAACACCCTCTAAAAGACAATCCCTAGTTTCTCTAGGAAATGCTTCAACGCTTGAGAAAAGTTTTCCAGTGTCACCTTTGTCAGGTGACCTTACTTCAAGGGAGACCACTCCGGATAAATCACTTTCAAGGTCAAAAACTCTAATTCAAACTACCCTCAGAGACAAAAGTTCAAGGTCACTTTCTGAAACAGGGTCAACACCCAAAGGTCGTTCAAAAAGTCTGCATGCAAGAGAAGCTTCCGGAGATGATATCCATGACCTTGAGGATGACCTTGATGATTCAGGGGAAGTTGATGCGAGTGTCAGGAGTCAAGGTCAAAAGCAGACGGCTGATGCTTCAGATCTGCAGAAAAGTCCCCGAAAATCAAAGTCAAGAAATTCTTCTAAGAACAATTCAAGAAACATTTTTGAATCAATTCAGCAATCATTGAGTGCTTCGAACATGGACGTTGATAACAGCGACACTTCAATGAATGATTCCGAAACTTCCAAGGGTGGGCACACACTCTCAGTTTCAGGTGCTAAACGTTTATCTAAAGAATCAAGAAGAGAGTCAAGGTCCCGATCTTTGTCAAGGTCAAGGTCCTTGTCAAAGTCCCGGTTATCTGAAAAGAAGAGTGGAGAAGGTGATAGGAGTGATGAAGGTACAAATGTTTCCTCTCTTAACCTCTCTTTTTATCTTTAAATAGTTAATTCAATGTGATGAAGGATAATGGAGCTTCTTTGATACTGTAGTCAAAATGGTAATGACAATGGGCTTAACCTTCGCAAATTAACAAAAGAGATACATTCAACCTCAGAAATCAGAACGAATATCCTGTATTCTATATCTTGTGTCTCAAAATGCGTGTGTATAGAGGTATATCATGAACACTTCAAATCTCATTAAAATCTGAAGGAACATATCTCACTGCGTTACTGATCTGAGTACTGTTCTATGGGGTTCATGTCAGGTATTACATCCAACTGGCTTCAATGAGATTGTCAGATTAGCACAGTAGGATCCACTTTAACTCATTCAAATGAGATAGATATAAGTATTATTGTATGTGTTGTAATATGTATAGATGTTTGTAAAACGCATCTCTATGTTGCAATATATCAGAAAATGTTTCTCCAAAAAATGTAGAAATGTAGTTAAAGAGTTTTAAGTTTCTTTTTTCCCTGGGTATTAAATTCAGAAATCTTTGTGTAATTCAACTGTTTCTGAATGGTACATAAACTGTTGGTTTTTAAATCCTTAATAGAAATAGGGGCTTACTGTTTGAAACTGACAGAGCCCTGCTGATAATTTCAAAATCCCTGCAACTTGTAGATTTCTCGAAGTTCTCAAATCACACAAGCCAGGAATGCTTGTTGACTTCTCTTTAAACTTCACAGTTCTCTACAGAGGCTACCTTGCATAGTTTCTTTGGGTTAAAAGTGTAGAGCATAGAACATTCAACCCGGAATTGCCAAGTATATGTTAAAGCATGACATCTGCTCCGTCGTATCTTAGTGAACTCCTGACACCGTATGAACCAGTTAGATGTCTTCGTTCCAGTTCTCAGAATATGATCAAAGTTCCTAGATTTCAGCTGAAGACTTTCGGCGGCAGATCATTTACGGTCACAGCTGCTGCCAAATGGAACGAGCTTCCAGACTATCTAAAGAACTCTGAATCTCTCCCAGCATTCAAATCCAGTCTTAAAAGTTACCTTTTCCGAAACAACCTCTAACTGCAGACAACCCCCAAAGCGCTTTGAGCATGCTTAGTGTGTGAAAAAGCGCTATATAAATAGAACTATTATTATTATTATTATAAAAGATGGAATAAAAAATTGTTCACGAAGACTGATATCCGATGATCGAGGAAGAAAATAAGCCATTGAGCAATGCTCTTGAGATATTCGATATTTGCGCTATACAATATAAGAAAAATATTACAAAATTCCTCTTTTCTCCAACAGTTCAATCAGACAAGGAAGGGGAGGTAACTCCAGAAGGTCAGGCGGCTGATGAAGACGATGAAGAAGTAAAAGGAGATAACGCCAATGATGATGAAGACAAGGAGAGAAATGAACCTCGAAGTGGCCGGTCATCTCCCAGAAATTCAACCGGCCTCACAAAGAATGTCTATGATTTCCATGACGACAGCCCTTCAAAAAGAATCATTGGAAAGTTGTCGAAAACACTCCAGAAGTCAGCTACTGGAGGTACCAATAATACAATTAACCCTAACCCTTCCACCCCAAAGAAAACAGAAACAAATGAGTTAAAGCTTGTAGGGGTGTGAGGGTTAAACACAAAAAAAACATGAGCATGGCTCACATGTATACCCTTATAAGTTGCTATATGGCTTAAGTTAGCAAATGTTATAATATTCCTGAAACAGCTTTTTCTGGACTCCAAGCATTAAAATTTCATTTTCTTATGTGAAAGTCTATGATGTTTATAAATATACCACATTGTAGCATCAAATCAAATTGTACAAGTTTAATTTCAGATTCAAAACTCCATAAAAATCTGTCATTCATACATGAAACAATTGAATCAAAGGAAATAACTCCATCAAAAATTATATTTAATCTTTTATCTTACTAAATATTTAGACATGACCATCTGAGCAAGAATTAGTTTGAATCAGTTAACACAAGAAAGACTTATGTAGACACAAGTTTAACTAGACACAAGTTTAACATTTTTCATAAAAAGCTAATAAAACAATTTAAGGAAATTTTTGCTTTACCCATATCAATCATGAAATTCAGAACATGACCTTTTTGCTTTATAACCCTTACCTTTTTGCATTATCTCTAATGTTTTTGATGCAAAAAGATGCACTTTTGTTGACAGAAGACGACGATATTGAAAGCATTAACCTGGACAACTACGAGGGAGGACCGACTTACCAGGACATTGTATGTGTCAATTAATATTTTTTTTATGATTTTAAGAAATTTAAGTTGTAAAAAATGTCTTAAATTGTTTTAGTTCAACAGGCCATTCATGTACTGACTGTTGATAATTAAGGGCTTGAAAAGGGTTGTGATTGTTCCAAAATCCATCATCAAACATTATGAAACCTAATGAGCTTCATAGCCCATGACTAATTTTAATCTAACGGTATATGTAACGTTTTTGCATCAGACCTTGGGTGGATAAGAAGCTGAGTTGATCAACCGATAACATTTTTATTAGAATATTGATTTGCATTTCCTTGATTTTCGGATATAAAATTTTCATATGAATATTGATCCCCAATTCTTTATTTATCTCAATTTCTCACATTACTTTAGTCAGATGGAGATTCCTCGGGCGAACGAGATGAACCAGAGGAGAGCATTATCCCAACTGTCGATAAGTATGTTGAGCATAATTCTTTCACTTCAGTGTCTTTTACATTCTTTGCAATATTCGGGTCACTGCCAAAGTCAAGATACGGACAACAATTTTGATACAACTCATTTGAATAGATTATTTTGTACAATTGTCGGTATATAGCTCAATTGGTAGAGTATCTGCCAGTGTTGATTTCCAGGTCATTCCAATAGATATTGATACATGTAGATGGGACACGGTGCTTCTTTGCATGTCTTGCAAGATAAGGATAGAAAATTAATTGAACTGAGCTGGTCTGTGGCTTCAAGGTAGGGAAAAAAACAATTTCAGAAATGTTTTTTCTCAAGAGGACAATGTACTATTTTCAACTGTCAAAGTTGAAGTGGGTATGGGTTTGAGTCATATTTCCGTCTGTATACATCTGTGTGAGTTCAACTGGGACAACTGTTCTCAGAAATTATTGAGGATATTTTTTGTATATCTTCAGAGTATCAACCCCTTGATGGAGTTCAAAGATCAGATGCATGAATATTTTTTTTACAGAGTTATCTCCCTTCTTTGTTGATTTTTGACTCAATTTAGAAAATGTTGGGAGCTATAATCAAAACCAATTTAACTGGGGAGTTTGGTGATTCTGTCTTGTTCCATGATTTTAGACTCTGATTAGGATATATATTGGTAGCTATAATGAAAAACAATTTGGTTCAGGATGGTAAAGACCATGTGTTCTTGTTTTTGTTAGTCCTATCATAACTCTTGAACTAATTTGCAACTGTTTCTAGGGTAACAAGAACCTACTACACACCTCTAAGAACCCCCCACATCAAGGAGAAGTCTACAGGCAAACCGGTTTCCATGGTAACCTCAACTCCCAAACCAACATCTATGCAGGAAAAAAAGACTGCAAAGTAAGAATTTACTTTTCTTGTCTTCACGTGACAAATGTAATAACCTAATACTAAATATGTCTACCACTTACAAGAATATACACAATGTGACAACCTTTATGATTAATAAAACTTTATTGTCAATTATTTTTCACCGTTTGTCAAATGAATTGGGAAATAACAATGTCCCTTTTATCAAACTGTTTGTAAACTCTAAGTATTCATAAAAATGATTGTGACAATTATTGGATTAATGAAAGTTATTTACCTTTATTTCACTCAAAAACATTGAGGTCAGTCAGTCACAATCAAACTCTTTCAATTTATTTACCTATTTTCATCTAGACCACGAGGAAAATCTACCAAGACTTCAGCAAAGAAGAAAGTAACTGGTTGTATGTCTTCCAGCGTAGTGAAAGGAATTTTCACACATTTCTGTCCCAGCAAGGTGTCTAAGGACACTTTTGCAGAAGTTGAAAAAGCGTAAGTAAACAAACAATAATTCTAATTGATTTTGATAATATTAAGTAAAGTTTGTTGAATGCTGCTCTGGCAATATTTTAGTCATCGGCCGCAAAATATTTTGATGATAATCCATAATTTGATATTTGTCCCCTGCCGCAACGCGGAACAGGGGACATTGTATTCAGCGTCTTCAACGTCTTCAAATTTGGTCACAGCCTCACTTGGGGGATTACGCAGACACCAGTCACTTTTAGTGACCTTGACCTTATTTTCAAGGTCACAATGGCACCATGACTCCTTTTGAACTCTTGTTAACGCCATAACTCTTGAACCATTGCACTTAATAATTATTGTCAATATGGGATATAGCATTTGCTTATTGTGACAATTCTATCGCAATATCCAAGTCAGGGGGACATTGCCACATTAGTGGCAAACACTTGTTATAAAATGAATGTTTGATTACATTGAATTTATCTAACAAATTTGATCATTATAATAGCGCAACCCAATCTTTATTTCTCAATGAATTAAAGTTTTTGACTGACTTCATGAAACAATGATCCATGAAGTCAATAACAATTGTACTATGATGTCACTAGCCTAGGGCCTGGTCAAGAATTTTCCATTTTCGGCCGAATGTGATTCACAAAATTTTATTTAATATAAATGTTTATATTGAATTGTAACATGACTTCGGTAAATACTTGTTTCTGATTGGCTGATTTGAAGCTTTTTCCAGTGTTAAATGGCAATGAACACCTGCAAATTGGCTGAGGCGAATCACAGCGAAAGGATACATTTATTTGGTCCGCCTCCACATTAAAATGTTCTGATTATCCCAATATTCGTGCCCGATTCACATTTTACTGTTGTTGATGTCATTTTCTAACTTGCGCATTCCCGTAGATGCCAAAAATCCTTTTCTATTTGCTTTAGTTTTATGTAACTAAACTTTCTTAATTGGCTAAGTTTCTCCTAATTTGCTGCCTTGTGCCATGCGACTGGTTTCTTTCGAATGCCGTTACCATGGCACGACGTCACAAAGGCCAACGGTTATGACGTCATAATGATCGCGTCACCGTCACAACGGTCTGGGCGAGTTAAAGATATTTGTTCAGTCGGGTTTGTTCCTGTTGGTTTATGAATTATATAACTTTTTTCTCTCTCATAAATGTCAGAGTGAAAACTATAAGATCTCATCGTTATGAGTACAAGTGATTTGCAATATAAGAACACTATTTTGATGTCTATAACACTGGGAATTCCTTCTTCTTCATAGCTGCGAACACCTATAACAATAATGGATCAGTCGTTAGATCCTTTCAACTCAGAGTTCCCTACGCAAAAAAAGAATTCGTTCTTAAAATGCTTATAACTAACGGTAATGTTACAATATCGATAAATAGTAGCGTTTCTAAAATTTCCCGGATTCATTGTTATTCAACACCCGCAAATTTAAGCGTTTAAAACCTCCGGCTAACGCTGTCGGTTTTAAACTAAATTTGCGGGTGTTGAATAACAATGAATCCCGGAAATTTTACAAACGCAACTATTTTTCTTCTAAATAAAAGGAGTTGAAATTGATATACTCGAAAAGTAATAGAGTAGCCTTTACCATCATATGTTTTACATTTTACAGGATACTTTTGTCTTTGGTCTATAAGAGTTTAGGGCAAAATTATACTTTATTGTTTAACACATGATGGTTAGGGCTACTCTATATCTCAGTTTAACAAGTGTATTTAACAAAAAGTTTAACAATGAGGTATCTTTATCTGTTTTCCATTTTGAGAATTTGTTTATATAATATGAGCACAGTTAACATGTAGTAACGAAGTTGCTAGCAAATATAGGAACAATCTGTGAATATGGAGCCATTTTGACTTTTCTAGATCAGCCCAGTTTTGGGAAAACGCAGCGAGTGACCTTGAATCCTATGCCCTTCATGCTCACCGGAAAACTATTGAAGAGTCCGATGTGGAACTCCTTATGAAGAGGTAAAATACTCACAGAAACTGGATGCTTTTAAATGTTTATTTTATATTACCCGAGCTGAAACCTTATGTATAGGCTCCATAGCTGATGTTGAATACTATTTACAGATTTGGTCCTTAATAATGACAACAGGGGTCACATCTTAAAAAATATTTCATCTTCTTTATCATTAGCCAAGGGTTAGAAATCTGAAACCTTGTCAACAGACTCCTTACCTGATGTTTTTATGCCCCCGAATCGGAGATTCCGGGGGTTTATTGTTTTTCACCTGTCTGTCTGTCCGTTTGTCCACAAAAACTTTAACCTTGGTCATAACTTTTGATTGGTCAGAGCTAGGTCTTTGATACTTGACATATGGATCCCTTGTGATGAGACCTTTCAGATGACACCATGACATTTGACCTTGTGACCTTGACCTTGACACAGCGAGCAGGATGCATCCGGGGGCATTCGTGTTTCACAAACACATCTTGTTTTTAATTTATGATTCATCAGACTCTCTGCCAACTAAGCTACGTCCCAGTGTACAGCCAATAAAGAAGTTACTGAAGCCTCATACCGGTGCTTTTATACTTTCAGACAAAAGTTTATCACCCCGAGGGAGTCTCTGTACACGCTGGTTGAGAAGTATCTTCCCCTGGAGCTGAGGCAAGAGATTATTCCTATCTGTCGGTCTGGAAACAAGCTGGAGCTCAAATAACTAGCATACACCTCTCATGAATGTATGCATTTCAGTGCTACTCATTGAGTTATGGAGTGTGACAAGTTTTATCAAAGGTGTCATTTGATAAAGAAGCATTGACTCTTTGCTTAAAGGTATCACGTTAAAGTTAAACGTGTTTGTATATAGTGACATGTCAATCTGTTAAACTTAATTTGGGAAACAAAAGAATATGTCATGAAAATCATGGAGAAGCTCTTTAAAGGGGCAGTGTCTTTTCAGTGACTTCACTTTCTTTGTAAACTTCCAAGTGTAAATATGTGAAAAGGTATCTTCCCAGTTAATCACAGCTTCTCCTGAAAGGGTCACCTTTCGTCAAACTGAATCATAATTTTCTAATAAAAACTATGCTGCATTTCATTTATAAAATCCTTTGTGCCAGTATTTTAGCTAATTGCACTATAACTTTATATTCTCCTTTCAAAATTCTCTAAGAGCTGTGATAGTTGCATGTACCATTAGTTATTAGTTAGTTATGTTTTCATTTCATTTAAGATAACTTATTACCTATTTTCAAATCTAAACACACCATTATGTAACTTTAAGTTGAATTATGTAAATAAGCAATAACTTGATAAAGATATGTCTTTTTTATGTTGTTGTTTTTAAAGGGGCAGTAGCACGTTTTTTGATAATTTTATATTTTAAATTTTTCTCTGATAATTGTAAATTCATGTTAAATGTATTATATTGACAGTGTCAAAAATCTCATTACACAAGTCAATCATCCATAGTCAGAGGACAAAGTATGAAGATTCACTTAAAATCCATTGGCGGCCATTTTTTTGTGAACACCTTTAATTCATTTTTGTAAGAAAAAGGAATGGCATTGCTAAACTGAACGTTACATATTTGAATTATTACTGCTCCATTTAGTTTAAATACATTGTCTTTCAGTTGGAACCATTAATTTTCATTTTCCTGACATCACCTTATATTCCCCCTGAAAACGTGCTACTGCCCCTTTAAGTTAGACAAGTTATGCGAATGTTAACTGTCATAAATGTCCTGATAAAAACTTTTCATTAGCAAAAAAATTATGACTCAGTAAGGTTACATGAAGTACAATATATATCTTTGTTTTGGCAGTAAGGTTCTTATCAAGCAGGTATGGAGAATATGTGACTTGTACCTTGCAGGAGAGGTTCAATTAATCACTGGCTAACATTTAGTTTCTTGTAAAAAGATAATAAACTTTGTTAATCAATTCAGTTCATGTTATCATTCCTTTGAAGGACTTCGAAATATCTGTCTTGGTGAAAAAGGGCAACACTTTCTACCTGCAAGATCCCTTTACACATAGGAATCGACTTCCAGAAGGGTCTATAATCAGAATGAGTGACTTGAGTTTTACTCAGCTTGTGCAAAACTTCAGCCATTGGCGGCGTACTACTCAAAGAAGTTTGGTCAAAACCCATATTTCTTCCTGACATGTTTCAATGCATAGTAAGACATAAATTACAATTTATAAGCAGAAACCACAGAATCATTACTGGGGGTAATGGCAACAAGGACTCATTATGAAAATATCCTCGAATAAACTACATGAATACCATCAACAAAAACATAATTTTCTAATTCTTTTACTATTCAACATATTGAGTCTATCGTAAAGTTAAACTCTGTAACTAAAATCCTCATACTTTGCAGCTTTAGAGATCAATTTCACTTTTTTGGCTGCATTTCATGATCATCATCAAACTCATCATCATAATCATCATAAACTTCCTCTTTGACAAAATCTTCAGTTTTTCTCATCTCATTCACAAGTGTGTAATGATCCAATTTCTTCCTGCTTGATTTTGCAAATTTCGTACGAGTGAATTTCTCATAGTCACTTTTCTGGAGAGGCAATGGTTGTTCGTCGTCTTCGCCAGTTACAAGTGTTCGGAATTTAGTCTTGTGTTTCTTTTGATACAGCCGTTGCATTATCTCGTCATGATGAAGACCATAAATATCACTTCGGAAATCTAAACTTTGCTCAAAATCACTTAATGACTCTCCACTCTGTTGAAGGTCACTAACTGACTGATCACTTGAAAACGTTAAATTTCCCTCATCGTCCATCTGGGATACTTGATACTGAGAGGGATCCACAAACTGTAACGACATCTTACTGAACTGTGAAGAGATGGACTCTGCATCTAGCATGTCATCACCAGAACCAGGTCGTACAGAAGTCAACAGAGTACTGGGTTCAAATCCCGGACCATAGTCGGCAGTCTTCAACAGTTGTTCTATCTCCATATAACGAGCTTTGGATTTGTCCTTTACAAAGTTGACTGCTGGTATGGTTCCCAGGACTCTGTATGATATGAGGATCTGCCTGAAATATAAAGAACAAGATTAGCTGGAAAAGTTCACTATTCATCCTGCTACATCAGCATATATGTCTCCGCATTTAGCTCCAACACATACCCTGATATCCATCAGGCCAAAACTCTTGTTTCGCTGTGTAGCGCTTTTAATAGCGGCATTATAGCCTGTATAATTTCATCTAAACTATTTAAGTCTGTTATCTGCCTCTTTGGGAAATCCTATAGAACGCTGTTTGCAAACAGAGCAGCAGTAGGAGCGTGGCCTGGGATGTATTATAGCACTGTCATTGGTTAACTTGATATACTGAAATATAAGACTTTTGGCTCGATGGATATCAGGGTATGTTTGGAACTCAATGTGGAGACATATGTTTATATAGTTGATGTGGCAAGATGTTTGCTCTTATACCCATGCACAAACATCTCGCTGTTAAAATTTGTTAAAATCTGGAACCCTAATAGAGACAATATTTTTACTATATTGCTAAAATGATATCAATATTCTTGGCGTCAGTGTGTTATAAACATACATCACTCTTGTCAGCTAGTAATGGTAATGAAGGTTTGACTAGGAAGTAGGAAATATATCTTACTGCAAGTTTTCTCAGAATAAGGAAAAGTATGAAATTAGAAAAACTAAGACCGAAAGGACATGAAGATTATTTTATTTTATTGTGGGCCCTTGTGAATAACTGTCGACATTTGGTTTATTTCAAACGCTGCAACCAGACATTAACCCCAGCGTGACCTCTCACCTGAGCTTTGCTTCATTCTGCTTGAGCAACACCTCCAGTCTGTCGTCCATCTTGGATCCAGAACACGACCAATACACGTTGATTGTGCTGAAGTCTGGGATAACCTTCACCTTTAAAGAGAAACCAGCCATTAAAGTTTGATCAAACCATCAAGAAAACTATAATAAATACAATGCACTTTGAGTCTTGACATAACTTTATCAAACTATGTCAGGCATAGGCCTTTGTGACTTGGATTTAAATATGAGAAGTATTTTCATTGGTTGAAATTTTTCAGATAGTTTATAGTGCACATTTTCTCGACTGTGGGAACCTATCGGACGCCTGTCTGTGAAAGGGTTTTACTACAACAGAGGTTTGATCAAGATTTTATTACTTGAGTTATGCTGAGAAGATTTTAGGTAGTATTATGCTGACAAAATAACATCTTATATAATAATGACAATATTTCATGGATGACAACTTCTTTATCCATTGAGTCCAATATTTTGATAAAAATTCTTGATAACGATACAAGAATCTGTACTGAAACATCAGACTTGACGAGTAAAGAAGTTATCATCCATAAAGTATTGTCCTAATATGACCTCCAACTTCTAAAATACCACTCAAAGAATTTACTACATTTAATGCGTTCCAAGCGTGTCTACTTTCTACATGTTGTACCTTGACAATATCGACAGCCATGTCCGCTATCTCTGACGACAGCTCGCCGGTGTTGATGATGCTGCTGATATAGTTGTAGAGAACCTTCCCAACCTGGATTGCTCTTCGGTGGTTCCCATCGCTTATTTTCTTCTTTTCCAAGTTCCCAGTTGAAACAGGTACCTGGTATGAATACAAAAAAGGTAATTTTAATGGAATTATTTCAAATATTTGTAATTCATGAACCATGATGTACATAGAAATTCTACTTTAAACTAGATCTAAAGTTAAAATGATATCATCTGTTTGATATTGTAATTGTACATATGTAATGAAGATAATGAATTTTATAGTTTTGATGATTTAATGGTAAGAAATGAATTACAATTTTCTAGTTAAAAGATGATAAAAACTGATGTGATTTACTTACCAATGGAGTCTTATACCACTTTTTTCTGGAAGAAAATATTATAGTTTGATAAGGATATTACTGGAAAAATATTTCTAAATATTTTTAATATTTCTGAAATTTTTTAACATAATAATTAAGTGTTTACAGTATTTACAAAAATATGAACAGCAAGTTGAGTTCTAATTTATATTATTTTGAATAGCACAAAAAAATAATATAGAGTTTATTTTCAAGCACAGTTAATTTTTTTTAATTCAATATTTTGTTCAAAATTGCATGGTTAAATTTTTCCAAATATGTGAGATTGATATATTTTTAAAAAAACCAGTTACATTCTAGATTAAGATATCAATTCTATTAATATTTTGGTCGTGAAGAAAGTTAGATCCTTTGAAAACACAGCTGTTTTTCACATTTTAATTGACTTATTTGTATATATATATATAAATATATTCTGCACGATACATCCACAGGGGCACGTCACGAGTAAATTTCTAAAAAAAAATTACATCTATAATTTTACGTACTTCGGTCCCTTTTCTATCATTTTCTTCATCATTTTTGACATTTTTACGTCACTTGCACTTCGAAATGACATGACATTCTGCGAGACACATAATCGACAAAGTCCTTGTACACGAATCATGTTAACCGTTTACAAGACAAACTTCATGGAAAGATCAACTCATGGGCGCTGACATCTTGAAGCTTCGCAGCAACTGCAGACCAAATTTCGCACAAAAAAAAGATTAAGAGCGCTTTTCAAAACAAAAGAGATTTTTTGCACATGGTGAATGGGTTATCTTTTAAGTTACACGTTGATTAATTTTTTTAGATTACCTGAAATCTACAAATACAGCACCGGAGTAAATCAGAAGGCATGAACTTGGCACAGTTACACGCGATGTTGGGAGCTTTGAAAACTTGTGATTTTTGGTTGTGTAATGAAGCAACATGACAGTTTTAATGTTATAGACATTGAAATATAGACACGTAAGATATATCAAGATTGTAAAAAATAATACTTATGAATAACCACAACCGTTTGAAAAATCAAACTGTTTATAAATATCTACCCGGGATCTGTCATGGTATAAATAAATAAATAAATACATTTATAGAAAACATGAGTATGACTGTATCTGATCAAATTCCTGTGAGTGTTGAACATATTTGTCATCCCTTGATTCAGACAGTTGCATAACCTTTGACCCCAGCACCTATATACAGTCTATTATTTATGATATTTTCAACCTTTTCTTGTACTTTTAATAATCAAAACCACAATGGATTAAAAAATGTATTCTTGGACATCCATTAGATTATACAATAGGCAAAATATCACTCAACAAGCAGCTGACATGTTACCCATTTGTATTGCTGGGTAGACTGGTTGCAATGTGGATGAATTGCCTTGACCAGGTACAAAGTCCAGATCAGAAATGTTGCCTTAATCAGATTTTGAACCCTGGCGTGATATGTGAGAGGCCAGCTTAATTGTTGACCACTACACCACTGTGCTACCACATGATTCAAATTGATTTCTACCCCTGTATTAAGTTGAGGTTAAGTAAAAAATTTGAACCAAAATCCTCAAGGAGTCAGACTAAACTAGGACCCATGTACTCGATATTCTATTTTTACCCAAAAAATCATGTAATTTTTTTATTGTTATTCAGCCTTGATATTATGAATATATATTTCGACTTAAAATTGGTTGGATATAGCATAATCGACACCAATGTCTTGAAATAATGATCACCTGTCATCACATGTCACAGACAAACAGACTTTAATAACTTTAAAACAAATAACAGTTACTTTCACTTTTTGAGTCCTATGAAAAATGGATTGACTTAAGTCCAGCTGGATCCAACTCTGGCTCGAGTAGTCAAGTACCGCCCTAGTTTGAAGTATATAATAATCTTGTTTGCAGATTGTAGAAGATGTTTTCATCAA
Source organism: Steromphala cineraria (assembly GCA_916613615.1). Taxonomy (NCBI): domain Eukaryota; kingdom Metazoa; phylum Mollusca; class Gastropoda; order Trochida; family Trochidae; genus Steromphala; species Steromphala cineraria. Next base: position 15,512,309 of record OU744730.1, read on the forward strand.
GAAGATTAACATGGAGTACTCTGAGATACATCCGATCCCAGATTGTTCTTTGTAGAACCTTGTTTAGCAGAACTGGAAAATGGGTAATTATGTGTATAAATTAAATTACGAATGGTGTTATTTTTTCCAGCAGTACAAATTCCAGATGAAATTAACATTTAATTCAATTAGCTTAGGAGAACAACATTAAGAAGTGGTCATAGAAAACCAGAGAATGGCAAGTGTCAGTGTACAAGTGAAATATGATTTTGGAAAAGTATCTGAAAGGTAGAGAATTTTATAAAATATAATTTTATATTTTTTTGAAAGATATAGAAAGTATTCTTGTAAATGTTATGTGTGATTTGGACATGTTTTTGTTTTCATTGAAATGTAATCGTCATCATCTTCATCTTCATTCCATCATCCATCCATCCATCGATCTGTCCATTCATTCATTCATTCATTCGTTCATTCATTCATTTATTCATTCATTCATTCATTCATTCATTCATTCATTCATTCATTCATTCATTCATTCATTCATTCATTCATTCATTCATTCATTCATCGGTCTGCCCATTCATCCATCCATCCATCCATGTATCATCTTCCATCCATCCATAAATCCTTCCATCTGTCCGTCAGGATAAGACATTGAACCAGGCAGTGAGAGAGGAACTAGAAGCACACTGGCGGCCTGTGTTACATCAACACCATCTTAACAGGAGGATTGAGGTGTGTAGAAGATAGAGGTTTTAGTTATCTACCCTACTGTATCATGCTGTGATACAATTGGTGTAGAGTATATTGTATGGTATTGTAGGAATTAAAAACATACAGCACATAGCAAGTTTATTACGTACATACAATGTCATTCAAATAGGATTTCATTATTAGCTGTTTAGAGAATAATTATTTTTGATTAAGTAATGATCTAATTTCTGTCATATTTTGCACAAAAAGAAATGCAATGAAGTGATGATTATATGTTCAGTTTCCGTCCTTTTGAAGTCTCATTTGATTGACCATGTTTTAGAAGAATAAAATTTAACAAATATGTTATCGGTCTGCAATCAAACTTATATTGTAGTTTTTCTTCCTCACAATGCAGCTGAGAGGAAACACTGGCTGGATTGAGTTTAACCCTTGTAGAGTTAATTAGTTTACATTTCATTCCTCGGAATGCAGACTCTTTCATTTTGGTAATAGTTTTTAAAAAGTTATTTTATCAACAGACAGATCTGCCGAAGTACTATGTGCTATCGATGTTCCCGTATCCGAGCGGTCAGCTGCACATGGGGCATGTCAGAGTGTACACCATCAGTGACGCTATGGCCAGATATCATCGGATGACCGGCAAACAGGTGACCGTTTAGAGATCAGTTGTCATGGTTACATGAATACAATCCCCTGCAGAGCTATCCAATGTCCAATGATTGAGCATATTTCTGCCTTTATTATGTTATACAAATTTGAATATGCTTACATCTCAAAATAAATGCTGCCTAAGACTGTTAGCTTCTCTAGAGAATAAAACATAAGTTGGACTTAACATATTTTGTCTAAAATAAGATAAATAAAATAAACAACCCTGACAATTAAATGACTTGCCTGTTTATTACCTTACAAATTGGTTTACCGGTAACTTTTAGATCTATGATTTTATTTAAATAACTTCAAGTCCAAGACTCTTGATTCTTGAAAGGTTTTTGTAACCCCTGCTTCTCAATTGTTAAAGTCATCTTCCGTCTTTGACCTGGCAAAGCTTGAGGCTTCAATGTTGATCTCAAGTCATATGGAAGCAGGGTAATAAAAATATTTGAGGAAAAAATAAAAATGATCTAGAGATGAAAAAGAAGTTTTGGAAGGATCCCTTCTAAGTTGTCATTTTTGCTGTGGATCGTATGTCTTGGTATGAGCTATATTCATATCATAAACATCATTTGAATATGACCGATGGGTTAGAATAAGACCGGCCAATGTTTTGACAGTACATGAGTACCACCTGTTGTCATGTATGCAATGCTTATTACAATTTTTTGCTGCTAGTGGAACCTGCCATAAACTCAAGAGCATTGCTTATTACATTATTAGATCAGAATTTTATGACTTCATCTTCCCTGTGGGAGAGAATGTTATACTATAAAATGAAGTTTTTACCTGAATAACCTGTAGGTGATTCATCCGATGGGGTGGGATGCGTTTGGTCTGCCTGCGGAGAATGCTGCGATAGAGCGAGGGGAACGAACTGACTTGTGGACTTACAGGCAAGGGGAGATAATCAATGTCAGACTCACAGTTTTTATGATTGTCTTTAAATTTATTGTTCTCAAATAAGTGATTGTATAGTGGAAGATTATATAAAAGTTGAAGAAATGGGTAAATAGTAAAAAAGTGATTAAAATCTAGCACTCTGTGTAAAACATGCTGTTATCGTAAGAGGCAAACTATTATCAGAATTGTAAACTCTATTTGTAGAATGTGGGCAAATAACTTTGTAACTTTGTACCGTTTGTATATTGGTTGGAGACTTAAGTACAATAAACATCTTATAATTTGACTTAGGGTGAAAGGTATTATTTTACGATTTCAGAAATATAGAAAGCATGAAGAAACAGTTGAACGACTTGGGTTGCAGCTTTGACTGGGAAAGAGTAAGTGTTGTCTAAATAGACTTTGGAGAAGGAGATGTGAAAACTTAAGAGAAGATATGTAAAGTCATGCTAGTGTTTACATTTATATTTATATCTTGACTACCAGAAATTTAGTTTTTAGTTTTTAAAGATGATTGAACAATAATCAATGTGAAAATTAATGATTTTTATCACCATTTATAATATTGAACAAAAATTTACTTCAAGTCAATTTGATCAAAAGATCTATTGGCCTTGGGTTTGTAATCATGTGAAAGAGGTCCTAAATTAAAGGACATAACTCAAATTCAGCCCAATCAGAGTGTCAATGCTATGTCTATCACTTGATTTATAAACAGAAGTTTTCAAAATTGAGAACTTCTCAAATCTATTTTAGCCGGTTTGGATTGTTATACAACATCTCACAACCCAAACATGTTGACATTGTCTTACGTCACATCTGTCATTTGACCAAGTATGCCAGATATAATCCATTGATATATATATACCTTAATAATTTATTCCAGAACAGTCTAATGTCATGTTATGTTATTAGGAATATGCGACGTGTCAGCCTCAATACTACCGATGGACCCAGCATATCTTCCTCAAGATGTATGAAGCTGGACTAGTTTATCAAAAGGAGGTAATTAAATAAACTATTATAAAGTCAATTATTATTCATTAACTTTAATTGAGGTGAACTCTTGGAGCATTATTACGAAACGTTAGTAGTAAGCTCTGATCTCAGATTACTCAAAGTAAATATAAGTATTTAAAAATCTTGGTTTATGACAGTGGTTTGCATGTTTCTATTCATATATCTTCATTTATTCATAGCTCTCAATAATCAAATTAAAGAGTTTTAATATTTTTATCATGATCCATTCATCATTCATTATCCAACCATTCCATCCATTCATCCGTCTGTCCGTCCAACCAACCATCAAATAATTCTATGTCGATCAACAGGCAGAAGTAAACTGGGACCCTGTAGACAAAACAGTTCTTGCAGATGAACAGATCAGCGATACCGGGTTGTCATGGCGATCTGGCGCCAAGGTGGAGAAACGGTACCTGAGACAGTGGTACATCCGCACCACAGCATATGCAAAGGTGAGTTCCTCCGTTGTCAAGGTCACTCAGGTCATTCCTACCCACATATCTCTGTTACAATTGGGCAATGTTTCTTGTGAAGGAAAAAACTGAATGAGGAGTGGGAGGGTTATCCTGACCTTCAGGTTTTTCTTAGAGGAGAAAACCAAAGAGTAATGTTTCCTCCAATTTATAAATGATTAAATGTTAAGATATTCTTCTATAATTTATGACTCCCACTTCTGGCGTTAAAGAGAGTCAAGGCAAAGAAAGCGTATTATTATTAATAGTAGAAGTGAAACAGACTTGTTCAGCTAGTCCTCAGTGGACTGATGCTTTCCGTTAAGAGAGAAGAGGGTTCCAAGTACGAATCTCACTATGAACCTTTTTACTTTGTTTTCAATAATACTTGTTGTGAGATAGAAATTGGTTTCTAGGGCTGACAAATCATACAAAGTCTCCTTATTTGGCTTGCTTTCAATAGTAAACCTGCTATCAGGTTTTCCTTTCAAATCATTACAGGGTTATTCTCGGAAGTAAAACCTCATAAGAGGTTATCCTAGAAAAGAAGCAACCTGATACAAAACAAAAGACATAATCTGACCAAGGTTTATAAGATTCTTGCAAAGCCTTGCCTTTCTGTAAATATTGTTATGCAAACACCCTCCACAATACTAAGCAGATTAAATAACCTAAGTAATGGAATTTTAGATCTGAAAGTAGGATGTTTTATGAGCAGTGTTGAATCTAGAAATTCAAAAAGGAAGGGAGGAGGGAGAGGGTTGTTGTTCTATTTTAATTTTTAGCTCATCTGGCCTGTAAGGCCCGATGGGCTTATGGCATGGCATGGTGTCCGGCGTCCGTCCATCTGTCCATCCGCCCGTCCATCCGTCCATCCGTCCGTCCATCGGTCCGTAAACTTTGTGGAATTTCGACTTCTTCTCCAGAACCATAAGGCCTAGAAAGCTTAAACTTTGTGTACAGACTCCTTGGCTAGTGAGGATTATAAATTGTAGCTTTGGTGGCCCTGTGACCCCTAATAAGGGCCACAGGGGCCACGCCCTAAAAACCTATTTTCATCTTCTTCTCCAGAACCATAAGCCCTAAAAAGCTGAAACTTTGTGAACAGACTCCTTAGCTAGTGAGGATTATAAATTGTAGCTTTAGTGGCCCTGTGACCCCTAATAAGGGCCACAGGTGCCACGCCCTAAAAACCTATTTTCATCTTCTTCTCAAGAAGCATAAGGCCTAGAAAGCTGAAACTTTGTGTACAGACTCCTTGGCTAGTGAGGATTATAATTTGTAACTTTGGTGGCCCTGTTACCCCTAAAAAGGGCCACAGGGGCCAAGCCCTAAAAACCTATTTTCATCTTCTTCTCCAGAAGCATAAGGCCTAGAAAGCCGAAACTTTGTGTACAGACTCCTTGGCTAGTGAGGATTATAAATTGTAGATTTAGTGGCCCTGTGACCCCTAATAAGGGCCACAGGTGCCACGCCCTAAAAACCTATTTTCATCATCTTCTCCAGAACCATGAGGCCTAGAAAGCCGAAACTTTGTGTACAGACTCCTTGGCTAGTGAGGATTATAAATTGTAGCTTCGGTGGCCCTGTGACCCCTAAAAAGGGCCACAGGGGCCACGCCCTAAAAACCTATTTTCATCTTCTTCTCCAGAAGCATAAGGCCTAGAAAGCTGAAACTTTGTGTACAGACTCCTTTGCTAGTGAGGATTATAAATTGTAGCTTCAGTGGCCCTGTGACCCCTAATAAGGGCCACAGGGGCCACGCCCTAAAAACCTATTTTCATCTTCTTCTCCAGAACCATGAGGCCTAGAAAGCTGAAACTTTGTGTACAGACTCCTTGACTAGTGATGATTATGAATTATGATTTGGTGACCCTGTTGCTCCTTATAAAAAGCAACAGGAACGTCCTTCAAATCTATTTTCATCTTCTTCTCCTAAAGTATAAGGCCTAGAAAACTGAAACTTGTCGCCTATATACTTAATTTTATGATTGGTGACCCTGAAGCCTCTACAAAGGGGGAATCACATTGGCCACACTCTACAGCATAATTGATGATGAAGCCTGATGAGCTACAGAGCCAATGGCTCTATTTTTATGTAAATCCCCCCAAAACTGCTACAGTACTTGATTCCGCTGTTATTGCAGAGTCTGTGGGAGGGTCTTGATGAAGTGAACTCTGACCTCTGGAAGGACATCACTCAGATGCAAAGGCACTGGATTGGTCCGTGTGTCGGATGTCGCTTTGAGTTCAAACTGAAGGTAACTATATACTTACTTATAGACCCTTGGCTCAAAATATCAGTCTTTAGACAGTGGACATCTTTGATGACCCAGAGTCAACATTCTGTTTATTCCCCTTTACACCAGTGTTTGAAATGAACTTGAAAAACTGTCAATCTAAAGAAATGTTGTCTTGAAGATTTTACTGTTACAATAAAAGGAAAACATCAAAAAGCTGCCAGTACGGACAAAAAGTTTTCAGGCTTTTGGCTTATGGACAAGTCTTACATACACGCACACAAGTAATACCTTTTGTCCGAAGAAGACACAATATTGTTATTACCGCCCTTTGCTTTCCTTTTATCCAGTCAGCTGTTTACTGGCTTGTCTAGTGACTAGTGTATAGTAGTCACATGGCCTCTATCATGGAACAACTCTGCTTTGTTGATAAAAAACAATACAGCTATTTTAAAATTGTGAAAATTTCATTTCTTGAAATAATCAAAATGTTCTAAAGTTATTTCTGCTTTATATTCCAATGCAATCTTCTTGCATTTCTTTGAGGATTTCCTATCATTTATAAGTTATTTTCAACTGCACACATGCAAATTAAGTGAGAAAAAAATAAGTTAATTCATGAAATCTCCTACTTGACTAAGTTTTAAAAAGGATAGTACTCAGAATCTTTTTGAAAATTGTAACAAAGCCAAAATTTAGAAAATGTATATATTTCTGAACCTATTTTCATACCTGAAGCACATCATCTTGGCCATGTTTACTGCTCAAAAATGGTTAATCAATTCCTTGATATGATCTGGCCTTATTTTCCTCACATCACTTTATCTCCGCCCCCAGTGTGGAGGGAGGGAGCTGCCCGACCCCCTCTCGGTGTTCACTGACGCCCCTGAGACTGTGTACGGAGTCTCCCACATCTGTCTCTCGCCCTCTCACCGCTTCAACCAGTCCCAGTACCTCAAGGTAACCTGCCTGCAATTCATTAACCCAGGGGTCATAATTATTGCTATTTCCATTTACTACATATTACTACATAATCATATTCTTTTTTAATTCAACTAATACTTTTGGGTACCAGTCTTTGCATTATACCAGCCTACCAGCGTTTTAAATAGCCATGGGCTACAGAATTATGTCTCCCCTCGAAGGGTTTGGAGACATATTGGTTTTGGCTGAGTTCCCGTCCTTGTCAGGGTCGATGTTGGCATTCCCATTTCGTTTCCGGAGCATAACTCTAAAACTACTTGATCAATCTTCACCAAATTTGGTATATACATACTCTTCATATCATGCAAATGTGCATTTTGTGGGATTCAACTTCTTTTCAATTTTGTTTATGCCCCCGAAACGGAGATTCCGGGGGTATATTTTATTTTTCACCTGTCCGTCTGTCCGTTTGTCCACAAAAACTTTAACCTTGGTCATAACTTTTGATTGGTCAGAGCTAACTTCTTTGAGAGGCATTTTAGAAGTTGGGATGACAATAATGCTGAGGAATATATGGATGACAACTTCTTTGTTCATTGTATGCGACGTTTCGACACAGATTCTTGTGTCGTTCTCAAGCAGAGGAAGAGTAATGAGCTAGGGGCATATATATAAGTAAATAATACAATGCACAGTGACAACAACTTAATGAAGTGAGTAAATGTAATTAAACAGGGATGAGTGGTAGGAAACCAGTAACGCACTGTATTGTACATTACTGGTTTCCTACCACTCATCCCTGTTTAATTACATTTACTCACTTCATTAAGTTGTTGTCACTGTGCATTGTATTATTTACTTATATATATGCCCCTAGCTCATTACTCTTCCTCTGCTTGAGAACGACACAAGAATCTGTGTCGAAACGTCGCATACAATGAACAAAGAAGTTGTCATCCATATATTCCTCAGCATTATGGTCAGAGCTAGGTCTTTGATACTTGACATATGGATCCCTTGTGATGAGACCTTTCAGATGACACCATGACATTTGACCTTGTGACCTTGACCTTGACACAGCGAGGAGGATGCATCCGGGGGCATTCGTGTTTCACAAACACATCTTGTTTTTTATGGTTTCCTAAGCAACAGTTTGGACTTTGCCATTTTGTAGGGAAGGATCAGTTTTCGGAGCTACTTGACCAATCTTCACCAAAATTGGTATACATCTCTTCATATGATGTAGATGTGCCTTTTGGAGGTTTCAAATTCTTGTAATAAATGTTTTGGTTTTCCACTGCAACAGTTTGGACATTGTCATTTTGAAGAGAAAGGTTAGTTTCAGAAATAGAAAAAAAATCTACAGTTTGTTGTTTTATAGAAAGAATATGGTTAATTTTTTGAATGAAAAAAACCTAAGGAATTTTCAAAAACAAATTTCAGCTGAAATGGTGTATGGGGGAGACATCTGGTTTTACAAGTAAAAACACTTTCTAGTTAGTACTAACATGACCATTGACTTTTAAGACAAAGATTGGCCCATGGTGAATCTCATAATGCTTGCTACTTGTATTAGGAATAACATCCAAATATGGATAATATGCCTTCTACATTTAGACATCTATTAAATTGTTTCTACTTCTGGAATGCCTCAGTTTATTTCCTAACAGTTTTATCTACCATAGTCAATTACAGGAAAGGACTACCTTTGGTCTATGCAAGATAGTTTTGGTCCTGTCAGATTGTATTTCAATCAACCTGTAAATATTTCAGTTGCTGAGTTGTTCTCATCTCATTTTTCAGGAGGATTCAAATCAAGATCAGAAATGTAAGAGAAATTTCTACTCACTCTGAAAAATACATACATTTCTTGCATTCAATTGAGTATACTTGCCTCACCTTTTTTGGATTCTAACCATTTGATAATTTTCTATTACCTTGCACCTAATAAAATGAGCTTTAGTCTCTTCAGTCACAAAATTAATGCTTAATTTTAAACATGACATGATTTATGACGGCTCAATAAAGACGAGAGCAGTATTCTTCATCATTTATTCCGACTTAGACCCACTGAGGTACATTTGTAGGGTAGCACGACAGTGCTTTTCACGAGTACACACATGTTTTCGCTGTAAGTACAAGAGCGATTCAAGGAAAGGTAACTCTAACATGACAAGTTATAACTATAATGCAAGTTACTGAAAAAGAAGCGGTAGTAAAATGTCCTTTTGCTTGCACATTGAAATAAGGGCTAATAGCAGTGTTTGTATTTTGACTGTATAGCATCACATGATTGCATTACAATATATATATGACTTTGATTGCCACCAATCAGTATTCTTTATTAGCTTTTCTCTGTTATGAGTCTGAAATATTTCTGACAGCAAGTTTAATCCCAACTCATTCACCATTGTCATTTTTCTCCCTGATCTATGAACTCTCTTTTGGATAGCAACATCCTTTTGTTAAATAGCTAAAGTTATTTGACATTATGTTAAACCTTATTCACTCACTATTCATATCAGACTCTTATGTAGATCAATTGAAAGTTACTAGAAATGAGGATTAGTTGAATGACATGGCTGTGGATCAAATAACTGATGCACAATGGTACAAGAAAGTTAAATAAAGTAAGGAGGTGGAGTATTGTTAAAACACATGAATGACACTCGTGAAAGGTTGCACATTTTAATTGTGACGTTTCGGGGGTCATCTGATGATGGGAAGTCACATGACCCCTGAAACGTCACAATTAAAATGTAGAACCTTTCACAAGTGTCAATCCTGTGTTTTAACGGTACTCCCCCTTACCATTTGAAAGTTAGTATGTGACTTCCTGTGCAAGGACAATGAGTCAGTGAGTGAGTTTTACACTATGTGTGCAATGTTTCAACCATTAGAGGCTGGTAAGCAAGTTAGGCATTTCGACAACAGAACTTGTGGTCTAACCATGATGTTGTTGTTTTCAGTTGCAGTCTCCCGTATAACAGCAGTTCATCCACTCACAGGAGAGGAGCTACCAGTCCTTATCACATCCGATGAACAATTTGACGAGTTCAACAATTCACGTCTTGGTAAACTAACTTGACTATTTCCATTATTTTTAAATAAAGTAGAAACAGTGTTCTTTTCTTTTTTTTACTTTGGACATACCATATATTTTGAAATAGTATTTATCATTCATATGATGATGTCAAGAGCTATGGCAGCTTGATTTTACTTGCTACTGGTGGGGTCATCCAAGCTGATTGGTAGAAGCCAAACCAAAGTCGAGTTGGCCTGAAAGCTGTTATTTTTCCCTCACAATGCCTCATCGCATCTGTTCCCTTACCCTCTTCCTGACCTTTCTCCCTGGTCTGAATGGTTAGTTAATTACCTTCGAGATTTTACAAGCGCTTCCAGCAGAGCTTATCACACTTGAGTCCACAGTGGATCACTAAATATTTTTGAAAGTGAATTTGGAAGCCATGGTCAAAAGGAAAGTAATTTTGAAAATTTGAAATTTTGAATGAGTTAAGTTAAGTGGGTTTTGAATGGCAACACCCACATGTTGAACAGCTGAAATATTGATGACATGTTAAATCCCAACTCACTCACTTTGTTCTCCATCCTGTAGGTATTCCAAGCCTGAATGATGAAGATAAGGCAATAGCCAACCAGCTCCAGCTCAGGTGGAACCAGATTCTAGAGAATAACATTGTAGTCAACTCCGCTGAGGTCAGTATACTTGTATAACCTGGTACCCTGTTCAACTATACTATACTTGTAAAACCTGGTACCCTGTTCAACTGTACTATACTTGTAAAACCTGGTACCCTGTTCAACTATACTATACTTGTAAAACCTGGTACCCTGTTCAACTGTACTATACTTGTAAAACCTGGTACCCTGTTCAACTATACTATACTTGTAAAACCTGGTACCCTGTTCAACTGTACTATACTTGTAAAACCTGGTACCCTGTTCAACTATACTATACTTGTAAAATCTGGTACCCTGTTCAACTATACTATACTTGTAAAACCTGGTACCCTGTTCAACTATACTATACTTGTTAAACCAGGTACCCTGTTCAACTATACTCAGTGTTTAAAATATAGCCTGTTCGCCAGTCCTTGACTGGGTTTTTTTGACAGGACTGGTTACTTTTTGGTCAGGACTTGTGTAACTTTTAAATTATTTTCTTTATTTTTCCCTTATGAATTGACCAAATAATTTTTAGGACAGGCTAGGTTTCAAATCTATTTTATACACTGAAAGTATGTACCCTGTTCAACTGCTTTGTTATCTTTTTTTAATCAACAATTATCATTTTTCAGCAAGGTTGTGAAAGGGAAGTTAGCTAATAATAGCCAACTTTGTTAATTCTATTCTTTTTTGTGATGTTTTGTAAATAATCATAAACTAAAGCAACCAAACTTAATTGACATATTTCTATTTAGTTTTCAGGTCTGTCCATGGATGAAGCTCGCAATGGTATCATGGCACTTGCAAAGGTTTGTTAAACTTATAAACAAAATAACAAAAAGTTATTCTTTTCAAAAACTCAAGCCTTTTATTGTGTATATTTGTTTATCAAGGATGGCTTTTGAACCTGATGTACTATTGCAGTAGGGAAATTGTTTGCATCTAAATATTTCGATAACAATAAACAATTGGCTATTTCAATTCATAAATTTCAATTCAATATTAAATTGGATAAGATGAGTTATTAAGTACTAGACTAGAGGGTTTGACATGACTCATGCAAATATGAGGAAAGCTTTCATCTCCCTTCGACTCTGCTAATAACTGAAATATTGCCTAAAGGCATAAAACTCAACTCACTCACTCCATCCCCCTTGGACTCTGCGGCTAATAACTGAAATATTGCCCAGAGGCATAAAACTCAACTCACTCACTCCATCTCCCTTGGACTGTGCTAATGACTGAAATATTGCCCAGAGGCATAAAACTCAACTCACTCACTCCATCTCCCTTGGACTGTGCTAATAACTGAAATATTGCCTAAAGGCATAAAACTCAACTCACTCACTCGATCTCCCTTGGACTCTGCTAATGACTGAAATATTGCCCAAAGGCATAAAACTCAACTCACTCACTCGATCTCCCTTGAACTCTGCTAATAACTGAAATATTGCCTAAAGGAATAAAACTCAACTCACTCACTCCATCCCCCTTCGACTCTGCTAATAACTGAAATATTGCCTAAAGGCATAAAACTCAACTCACTCAGTCCATCTCCCTTGGATGATACACTCATTTTGTAAATCATCTTACACAACTTCTTGGTAAAAAATTCCTGAATATTATCCTTTCATTTCCGAAATATCAGATTTATTCATGAAATCAGTCTTCTAAGTAAAAAATACTTCAATCATTAGACATCATCGTCGATATTCATATTCATACCTGCAGGACAAGGGTTGTGGGAGACACCCAGTGAGCGGTCGACTACGGGACTGGCTCATCTCCAGACAGAGGTACTGGGGTACACCGATACCTGTCATCCATTGCCCCACCTGCCAGGTAAATACTCGTTAGCTCATCTTCAGACAGAGGTACTGGGGTACCCCCATACCTGTCATTCACTGCCCGACCTGCCAGGTGAAAACTCGTAAGCGCATATCTCCTTTTTACAACTGACAGTTCAAGGGCAATTGACTCTGCAACATTTTCTTCATGTGACAACAGACATATCGAAACATTGAATATCTTCAATCTATAGAATTGTTCTCCATGCAGGCAGTTCCTGTGCCCTACTCAGACTTGCCAGTAGAATTACCTATCATTGACCAGCTGTCTGGTAGGGGGGCGTCCCCCCTTGCTACTCACGAGGAATGGCTCAGTGTCAAGTGTCCAAAGTAAGTATGATCTTTTGCCTTAAAGGTAGCACATTTTTATTGCCTACCCAACATAACTGTTTATTAATTTATTTGATGTGCCTTTTGCAATTTTGAAATTCTTTGACCTCAAGCAGGAAGTTGGTGTATGTGAGCTCTGCTGGCTTTTACACTGTTCTTGTTGTGTATCACTTAAGGTAAAAGTATGAATTGAATTACAGAATTTTTTAAAAACAAAACTGTTTACTTCCAGAAGTTGTACTAAATATTTAACTATATAGATGTGGTGGACCAGCTCGCAGAGAAACAGACACAATGGACACATTCGTTGATTCCTCGTGGTACTTCCTGCGGTACCTCGACCCGACCAACACGACGGAACCCTTCAACAGGGACCTCGCTCACAGATACATGCCCGTAGACTTGTACATCGGCGGGAAGGAACACGGTAGGGTTGTTTTTGTTCTTCAGGTTAGCTTTTAGAGTTTATGGTTAGGAGATGAAATATGATAAAAATTGAAAAAAGGTTGAGAGTAAATTTATCATTCAAAATCAATTTTCATTACCAATTCATGAAAACTGTCCAATGCAGTTGTGTCATTGCATTGTGGCATAAACTACTTTCATGCCCGTAGACGAAGGAGCAATTCTAATGTTTTGTTGACCTTTTCCAGCTGTCCTTCACCTTTACTTTGCGCGATTCTTCAACCACTTCCTGCATGACCTTGACCTTGTGCCTGAGCGTGAACCCTTCGTGAACCTGTTGACCCAGGGCATGGTGATGGGTCAGACTTACAGGGTCAAGGGCAGCGGACGGTACCTTAAAGGTCATGAGGTTGACTTCTCAGGTAAATTCTGTCAATCCTTTTGAAATGTAAATCATTGGCAAGTCCAGAGCGAGGATGAGGAAGTTCCCCTCCTAAGAGATGTTGACAGTTGTTAATAAGGATAAACTTAAATTCAGTTACTATTTACAAAAACTGTTTTATCAAAAGTAATTTATTCAAGTTATTCTTGTGACACCCAAAGGGCCCATCCCACTCATCCCCCTGAGATGGAGTTTCTTTTAATGGCCATCAGGGATAGTTAAAGTGGATGAATCTACAAAATTAAGACTTATTAGCCTGAGGGGAGGGGGGGGGGGCCCCTAAATTCCACTCTTGACCTGCCATTTGTCATATTTTTGGATCGCTATAACTGCAATGTTACAAATTCTTCAAATCATTCGGTTGATGAAGGCTTTGCAGGACTGATATATAAATTTTAAAAAAGGGTGGTTATAACACCACTAGCTGCAAATTTACAAATATATAACTGCTGTTCGTTACCACAGGGAAGAAGGCAGTGGAGAAGTCGACGGGAGCGGCGGTGGTCGTAGAGTGGGAGAAGATGAGCAAATCTAAACATAACGGGGTCGACCCTCAGGTAGGTACAACACTCCTCACAATCAGGCTGCTTCAGCATATTTGTTTTGTAATACCATTAACATTATACGCGTATAGCGAACACCGGATATAGCGAACTAAATTTTTTGGTCCCTTGGAGTTCGTTATATCCAAGTTCTACTGTATGCTGATGGAGCCGGATCACTTATGACATTTAATTGTTAACTCCTATAAGTATTTCAAATTGATCAGTAAAATACTAATAAACCAACATCTTGATAAAACTAACCTAATCTTCTCCTTACAGGAAGTGATGTCAGAGTTCGGTGTGGACTCAACTCGTCTGTGTATTCTGTCCAATGTTGCGCCTCAATCTCACAGGAAATGGTCCAACGAAGGTAAGAATTTACTTATTTTAGCAAAAATCAAAGCATTTACAGGGGTGGAAATAAACCATTGCCCGACGCCCGAGTCCAGTGATTTTTACTGCAGGGCAAGTCAATTTACATTCACAGATGTACCGGTGTCCAGTAGACTGTGGCAGTGTTAAATGTATACCTTATTTTTATAACACAAATTTAAAAAACAATTTATCTGTGTCTATTGCTAACATTAACACAAAAGCAAAATAGTTTTAAATTTCAGACTTCACCAATTCGTTTTGGAACTCCCTGATGTCTAAATATAGCATGAACATGAAACGCAGTCTGTGATTGGATAACAAGTGATGATCTTTCCATTAGGACCAATCAGTGTGTGTTTTACAAATAGCTTCCTGTTATGAAGGCGATCGTTTCATGTTGCCGTGTTTGATTTTACAAGATTAGATTTGATAAACTAGAGGTAAATTTTGATTATCATGCTCTGGAAATCTATGTTTTTTCAAGAAAGATGCCTATCAGTATTATCTAAAGATTTATCTTGTTTCTAGTTATCTGTACTTGTGTCAGCCATTTGATATAGAGATTTACTCATAATTTCTTTCAAATAGTGGGACTGTGTACGTCTTTGCTTACGGGAAAATGTGATTGATGTGTGCTTTGAATAAATATGCATCAAGCTCATTGGTAAGGATAAATATATAAATTCATTTGAAAGAACTACCAATTTCCAAATTAATATGAAATGGATATTTGAAATCACATGGCGTTCATATATGGATGACTACAAATTTCAGACAATTCAAATAACACTACCATGCAAAACTAGTTTGTATAATAAAATAAAGTATTAAAAGCAAATTGAAAAACTTAGATTAGGGAGTTTAAATCTTCTTAAAAACGAGATAAGATAAAATTATTCCGTAAATAAATATGATTGGTTGGAACTAATTTTAGTTACGTTGTTTTTGTGACCTCTGGTACAGTGGAAAAAAAGTCAGTGCAAGTAAATTCACATGTGCTTCTGTACCGGAGTACACCAGAAAATAAAAAGTTATTTCCACCCCTGATTTAGGTGTTGCTCAGTTGGTTTGTATATTACCTGGAAGACCTGGGTTTCGAAAAAAAGTTAAAATCAGAGTTGTTGCTTCCTTGCTTGACACTCTGCATCATGAGGTTAGACCAATGCTTGTCATGGTGCTGAATTGCTGGTTGCAACTAACACTCAAAGAATTTTCAATTTACTATTTCTTGTCGTCAATTAAAAGTTATCATTGTCAGTATTAATTCTCATGTAGAAAAATAAGAGGTTTCATAAGTTAGTGTTACAGTGTGTCATTTACTCCATCTTGTATGCAATAACAGATCATTTACCAAATGAATGTGAGAATCCTTGAAATGCAACTCTACCAGGAAACAAACCCCAGTCTTCTGACCTATGAGCAGACACATTACCAACTGAGCTGTCATCCTAATCTTCTGCCCTTGACAGCAGTAGTGACAATATAATTGCCTTCATACTACTGTTATTCTAAAATGTAAATCCCAATACAGTGTTCAAGGGCATCCAGAACTGGCAGGCGCGGATCTGGGTGTTGGTGTCCGATCTTGTGGAACAGAGTAACCTGGAGACTTCGGCACCTTTGGCGCCATCGGCGGACGAGCTGGAGAAGGTTGAGCAGGCCCTGTTCGAGCACAGGAACTACTTCCTTAAGGAGGTGGGTTATGACATGCGTGTTATCAAATGGATTTTGGGAGCAAAATATGAACGCAAGGTGGGGGGTTGGAGGCAAATTTGCCAGTCTAAGTAAACTTAGCCTCACTATTATCAGTTACACTGCTATACTGAGTCTAGAAAGGTCTGGTTTAGGGTCGCGTCAGCCGACCTTTCTGCAACCTATGACCCTCCAACGTTATACGTGTGAAGGCAGACTATTGTGTCTTGGTATAATCAGTTCTGATTGGTCAACTTGGTCACGTGGGCTGACGCGACTCTCAACCAAGCCTTTCTAGACTCAGTATAGCAGTGTAACGGATAATAGTGAGGTTAGGTTTACTTAGACTGGAAATTTGCTAGAGTGTTGATGAAATTATGTCTGTAATGCCTCTTGCATGCCAATGGATAAAAATGTCAAATGGTGAATGTTTCACTCTTTCTTAATTCAGGGATAAATTTGAAATTTTGTTATGCTGGGGCATTCTGAGTAGCGTATATGTTTCTTCCAAATTAGTCAAATTCATGTGAGGATATACTGTAAATCAATTTGTAGCAGTATTTGAATCTAATCTTTCAGGTTAGTTTCCACTTTGAGAAGACCTTTCTACTGAGTGTAGCAATCTCAAGACTTCAGGGACTGACAAATGCTCTCAAGGTGAGTCTTTCAACATTTTGTTTTTTGTGAAAACATAGTGTATATGCAGGGAGAATTTGTTTGTCATTAAATAGTAAATGGCAGGTTGACCAGAAATATCAATGAACTTGTTAATGTAGAGAAAAACAAAGTATTTGGTATGGTATTCAAGTAATTGTTGTGGTGACCAAATGAGACAATTTCTTCACTGTTAGAAGATTATTATGTCAGTAGGAACTATTGCAAGGTGTGTCATTGAACATATGGATATCTAGAATTACTGTCTGCTTGAATGTTAATATAGAAATTTGTGTGATGAACAACTTTGACAGTTTGGTAACTGTGTGAAAGCATTGGTTGAAGATGATAGTTACATTAGAATATATGTTTAAACAATTTGAACTCTTACAACAAAATATATCTTTCAGCGATTCTATGTTATATATACTTTCTCAAAATAAAAGGTTAAATTTTGTCTAATTTCCAGAAAGTCCCTCCAGAGCTGATGCCATATAGCCCCCAGTTTGAGCGGAGTCTGTGTGATCTTGTAATAATGGTAGCGCCACTCGCCCCGCACTTTTCTGCCGAGCTGTGGGCAGGTCTCGCTAGTCGTACAAAGAAACACTCACAGCAGTATCATTGGGTAAGGAGAGGTGTAGGATATAACACAGCTCCCAGGTTACTGTGTAGAAGAAAGCCCACAAGGGTTAATGCCTGATACTGAGGGCCTTTAAATGTGCAGGAGACGGAGGAGTATATTCTTAACATTTCAAATCAGTTGTTTATATAGAGAATCTCACCCAGGTGTCTTCTGATATCAAATATATCAAAACAAGTTGATAAAAGTAACAAATATCCTAGGCTGATCCAAGAGTTGATCCAGAGTTTCTTATTGCAAGTTGCTACTTTGATAAAAATATGATAATGATTAATCTGTAACCTGTATCATCTTCCAAAAGGTTTCTTCTTTCAAAGCAGTTGGTAGGCATTTGGATTGGATGAACTCAGAACTCAGAGCAAGGTGGATAAAAGTTCTCAGTGAGATATATTTGTTTTCAGGACAAGTTAGTCATTGAGCAAGACTGGCCTAAAGTCGATGAGAACTTTCATCTCCCTCTCATCCTAAAGGTAATTTAGTAGTTAATAAAGTTTTAATCAGTCTCCCCCTTAACCTTAAACAGATCTCAGAATGTAAAGCCTACCCTTCCTAACAAGTGTGAAAAAAGTGCAATTTACTTGCGTACCCCGTCAAATTGGAATCCCCACTAGCTATTTAACTTGCATGTCTTAATGGATGTATTAAACACCCATGACAACAAATTAAAGCATTTGTAATGACAACCCCAATTCCGAATGTACTTCAAAAGATTAATCCATATATCCACAACATTTACATACTAATGAAAGTATTCTCCCCATAGATATAGCTCAAGTCAAATCAAACAAATCATAAAATGCTGACACACTTGTATCAGTATAATGATGTATTGCCCCCTGCAGTAATCAATCACATACTCTGTACTTCTCATTAACTCCAGGTGAACCACCAGGAGACCAGCCAGATTCTTCTGGAGAAGTCCAATCTGGAGACCTTGACCTTGGAGAGTGCCCATGACCTTGCCAAGTTGAACTCAGAATACAAGCAGTATTGTGAAGGTCGTGAGATGACGGACATCCAGTTTTCAATTGAACCTGGCTACGAGGCAGTCATACACTTTACTATCCCTTCAACCGGGGAGAAGAAGGAGAGGAAAGATAAAAAGGAGAAGAGAAAAGAGAAAAAAGAAAAGAAGAAAAAAATGAAACAGCCTTAATGAATAAAATTTTAATATAATCTCTTTATTCTTAGTGTTCTCTTTTAGTCAGCCATCTTGGTTTTCTGCATATAGGGCCTATTTTCACTGATTTTACATTAAAACTTACAAATTAGAAAAGTTAAGTATTTTTCACACAAAACAGGAAAGTCACATTATCAAAAAAAATGCTTTGTTTTAATAACGTATGTGGTCTATTTTTATTCATGTACTCTGGATAAAGAGGGATGGGCAAAGAGAGTTTCCCCTATATAAACAAATTTACAAATTATTTAATGTAAAAGGAATCATCAACAAAGAATTACCATGCTCTTGCAAGGCTTCCACAGGGCTTTCCATGGACACCAAACTTTTCAAATTATCAAAGCTAGAGAAAAAAATATTACAACCAGTAACATTTTTAGATATTCATGTTTAAGGGGACAGTAGCACATTTTTAGTGGAAATATAAGGTGATGTTAGGAAAATGAAAATAAATGTAGACAATGTATCTAAACTAAATGAAGCAGTAATAAATCAAATATATAATGTAAAGTTCAGCCATGCAGTTCCATTTTCTTACACAAAATGAATTAAAGATGTTCACACAAAAATTGCAGCCAATGGATTTATGTGAATCTTTATAATTTGGTTTCTGCCTATGGGTGATTGGTTTGTGTATTGAAAGTTTTCACACTCAAAATAATTCATTTAGCATTAACGTACAATTATCAGTGAAAAATCGAAAATATAAAATTTTCAAAAAACGTGCCAGTGCCCCTTTAAAAATCCGTTATCTGTCTTTCATATGAATGTTATTGCCATATGTATATGAAAACAGTTTTAAGTTTTCTGAACAGACATGGATGTATAGTTGTGATATAATATACATATGTTGTACAGGTATGGATATAACTAAAAGATTTATTTGAAGTATGAAATAGACCACTAAACATTCTTGATTATATCTATTTCAAAGGCAACGGTACACCAAGTCAATGTATAGTGTTTTCTATTCTGTCACAGGGCCACACCCATGACACGCCTTTTTTAAATAACCATATTTGGAATGAAAGTAAATCATCTCGATTCACTGATTTCAAGCAGAAGCACTAAAATACATTTTTAATGTTCATTGAATCTTTAAACTACATTAAATCCTTGAACCATTGCATTTGCCGTTATTAATTTCGACCATCCATTTGACACGGCGATTGCATCCTGTCTCGAGTACGAACGTAACGCTAACTCCACTAATACAGATTAGCTAACTCCACTAATACAGATTAGTGGAGTTAGCGTAACGTTCGTACCCTGAGACAGCATGCGGCGATTGTAAAAGAGAGGCGATTTATCTTTTTTAAGTAATTTTGATTAAAACTTACTTTTGTTAAGCTAGTTTATAATGACAATTAAAACGTGGCAAGTAACTTTTGTTACCAATTATTCTGTCATTGTGTGAAATTTACAATTTTGTTCTATCTATTTGTTACTGTATTATTACAGGATATAGTAAATGTCAACTCCTTGGAAAAACGTATAGATGTATCACTTATAATAGAAATGAAACAATCTCATCATCATCGGCATTTTTTGTTGAGAACACTGAAAGAGAGCGGCTTACCAGTTGATTTACGTTTCTTAAATATGAATCTATACCAGAAGTACTTAGAATATACATGTAATACTATTCAAGGCAGGCGATTGTTCAAGGAATTACGGTATTCTTAATAAGTTAACCGCCCTTGGTGACACACATGAATCAAACCTTGCCAAATCCTTTTCTGAAAAGCTTACTTTGAACAAAAATGATGAAAAAGAATTCTCATAAGTTTTCAAATGTTGACAAAAATAAGCATGTGAGTTTCTAAATTCGTTTGCTTATTGCTTGGTGCCCCAAAGGGCACCAAGCATTATGATTTGATTTTTCTAAAACTTTTCTGAATTCTCTCTATATTACTCTTGATATTTTCAAAGGGAAGCCGCGCCAATCACATGTGTTGTATCCAAATCAAAAGACCAATGAACAGAGCTGTAGCAAAAAAATGCATTACGTCACCATGTGGGTAATACAAAATATTTGGCACATTAAACTGTGGAATAATATTTCGCTTTAAATGTTATATTAAAAGAGAAACAATGTTTTCTATTAAAGATGCTGATGAATGTGAACAGACTCAATCAAAAACATCTTCATTTGATGAAGAGTCTGCATTTGTTCAAGAAAAAGCATTAATGATTTCTCATTCAATAATCGTAGAATCCACTTTTTTATAACCCACGCGATTTAATTTCACGCTGGGCTCGCGTCATGTTTGTGTAAGTACGATGGTGACATCGAAATAAGACTTATGTTTACCAATTGGTAGATCACTTACGACCACGTGACAAGTCATACTTAACGATGTCACTAAATGTTTACGTTGAAAACATGTATTTATTATCAGAGTACTGAAATTGACTCGTGCTATATTTAGAATATGACCTACATCGCTGGTTCCAAACGTTAGCTCAGCGGACCTGGGTTGAAATCCCGTCAGATCATCGGAAAGTATTTTCTTTATTTGTTATACTACTGTTAATAATTAACCAGCATGACAAGGAGATATCGTTTTGGCAGTACGTTTTGCACAATTTCCTGTCATTGTCAACGCTACATGGCAACACAGTGCTTTTACTTCAAGTAACTACATCACAATGCCACAACATCATAAACATAGTGACCTCACTATGCAATGACATCACTGTCTTGAAAATCTAGTGTTGTTGTGTTCAGAGATTTAATTTTTTTC
Organism: Steromphala cineraria; assembly: GCA_916613615.1. Taxonomy (NCBI): domain Eukaryota; kingdom Metazoa; phylum Mollusca; class Gastropoda; order Trochida; family Trochidae; genus Steromphala; species Steromphala cineraria. The sequence continues at coordinate 15,533,748 of OU744730.1, forward strand.
TGTGAGATGTCAAAAAGAGGGTGACAAAAATTAGATTGTCACCCTCGTGTATTTTGATATGAAATATACCAACAATCGTTGATGAATGTAAAAAATATTCATAACTTTCAGCAATTCGTGTTGATAGAAATTAATTTTGTGAAGTTAACTTTGAGTAATACTTGTGTTAATATTAGTGCTGTTATCCAGTGTTGTATATTTCACTTATCCCCCAAATTGTTCGACAAATCACAATCTCCTTCATCTGCCTATGTGGCACCAAGCATGCCTTTTTAAGGCTTTTCTTGTTGATTGTTTAATTCGCAGATTTTGCAATTGCGCGTCAAGTTTCATGTGTTATCTGTACGTAAATGCACATTTGGCGACCCTGTTGCCTCAACTAAGGGGGGAACCACATAGGCCACACCTCAAAGCAAATCTGAATATGAAGCCTGATAAGCTACAGAGCCAATGGCTCTATTTTTTAATTAAACGGAAATAGTTTATCAGTGCAACAAAACTTATTGTTCTTTCTATCTTTAAAACGTTTCCTTTACAGGAGTCTTACAGTAACATGACCATGTCCCCTGTCGTGATATACCGTTATTACATAACACAAACAGTTTAAAAGTGGTCAAAGAAACATGGTGACATTGAAAATAAAAGTCTAGGTAATTTTATATAGTCAATTATTGGAATCTGCAAATGTGTGAACAAATTTGAAGACTTCCAAGTGAAACTTTTCATAAGTTACTGTCTAGGTACAGTGTATACCTTAAAATAAACGTCCACGTTCAGAAGGGAACATTTAAAGACACACGTGATTTTCATTGTATTTTGTAATGACATTTGACGTGTCAAAAAGAATGATAACAAAAATTAACTCGAAACATCTCGTATGCTTCATGCTGAATACCTATTAGTCTTCAATGAAAATCGGAAAACCACCATTTTGTTGTTTCGAAGTCACATATACACACTTACATATCAACTACCAATCAAACATGAGGTCAAAATTTATATTTTATTTCTGATGAAATTTTAAAATAACGTTTGGCAATTGACGCGTATCATTGTCCGGTTTGCTATCTTTCTACCTTCATAATATTGTCTGTTTGGACTGGTCACCACTAAAAGATGATTTTCAGTCAGTTTTTTTCGATGCAAAGACATCTTTCCAAAGTTTGATATGTGGGACCTATTGTCTATTTAACCTATACTTATATGGTACGTCTGATTGGAACACAAGATCCATCTCGTACTCACAATCGTAGTCCAAAAGGTCCTTGAAGGTCAAGGTTATAGTAGATGACAACTCATGTCCATAAGGTTAGACTGCCTCATGCTCAATAATCCAGAGGCTACATTCCGAAAATTCTTAACTTTAGAGAAAAATAATCTGAACGTCGACTCTGGAATATCGAGGATGAGTTTTACTCCATCTTCATATATTATTTTTCTAATGCCGCTTTTCTCTAATTGAATCCTTGATCACTCATTAACAGTCGGCATCTGTGTCCCTGTAACAGTTTGGATAATCCACGATGTTTATCGTCCTAGCTAAATCAACGTATTGCAACCCTTTAATCCCTACCATCCAGAAATCAGTCTTAAAAGCTTATTAGTAACTTCTTGGGGGTGAAAGGGACAATTTAGCATAGGTGACCATGGACGTGAAATTATTTACTAATGAAATCGGTTCAGCTTTTCCATAAGCTAACTCTGCCTGCATTAGGCTGTGTATTCATTAATCTTATATGTAATGGTGCTTTTCCCTCAGATGAAACCATATCAGATATCTACTGTCTATATATGTGTCCTTGTTCAAGTTTGAATAAGCCATGATGCTCGTACCCCTAGACCAATCCACGTATCTTAACCCTTAAAGGAACACTAGCCCGTTTTGGGGGAATAAAAGGTGATGTAAGGAAATGAAAATAAATTAATTGAAGCAGTCATAAGTAAAATATATATATACAAAAACTGAAGTAAAGGTGTACACACAAAAATGGCTGCCAATGGACTTTATGTGAATCTTCACAATTTGTTCTCTGACTATGGATGATTGATTTGAAGAGATTTTTGACACTATCAAAGCATTAAAGGGGCAGTAGCACGTTTTTTGATAATTTTATATTTTAGATTTTTCACAAATAATTGTAACTTAATGTTAACTGTATTATTTTGACAATGTCAAAAATCTCATTACACAAGTCAATCATCCATAGTCAGGCTACAAAGTATGAAGATTCACATAAAATCCATTGGCGGCCATTTTTTGTGAACACCTTTAATTCATTTTGTGTAAGAAAAAGGAATCGCATGGCTAAACTTTACGTTATATACTTGAATTACTACTGCTCCATTTAGTTGAAATACATTGTCTTTGAATTGGAACCATTAATTTCCATTTTCCTGACATCACCTTATATATCCCATAAAAACGTGCTACTGCCCCTTTAACGTACAATTACAAATGAAAAATTGAAAATAAAAATTTGCCATTGACTCTGTAAAAGAGAGTCCCATCGGGATATTTTGGGCGGAAAAGAAATTCGAGGGGGGTCATTCTAGTCAATGCATGAACTATTATAAATACATGATTTAAAAACACCGCTGAAACATGGTTCAGGGGGTAATATTTTTGTTAACTTCTATTTGACAACTTCATAAAGAAGAGCGCACACCCGGTTAAAAAGCAACAGTGATAATTGAAGCCATTCATCGCTATGAGAGTGAAAAACATTGCTCCAGCATTACAAGCCATTTTTGTTTAGCCTGATCATAAATCATTGTAAAAATATGATGTTTTGAAACGCTTGGAGATTTTCTTAAAATTATTGAATACTATCAAAGTTACAGATTGGCTCTTTTATGAATGAAGCTTAGCTCAAATAATTTTCTTTACATAAGTATTTACCTTAAACGACGACTTCTTTCTCAGATAGAGACAGAGAGAGACAAAACAGAGACAGAGACAGACATACCTACATGCGGGATAAAAAATTCAAGTGTCAAATTGTTTATAAAAGTCATTGGTTTGATTAAGAGGCATTACGTGAATAGAAACTATATAAGCCATGCTGTTATGATGAGCATAAACTACAATACAAATACGGAAACCATTAATTTTTTTGTAATATAACGTTAATCAAAATGAATCATAACAATAATTAGTATGATTTAAGTCTTTTCATATACCATACATACAGCAAAGAACATCTAACAAGAATTTAACAATTATGCAAGTTTCTAACGTCTATACTTTCCATTTGAAAATACGGTTTTACATAAGATAAGATAAGATAATACTTTATTATCCCGTAGGAAATTCTTTTTACATCAACAACGGTCTCATATATACATAGGCACTCGATATACAACTTTAAACAAACATTACATAAACAATATGTCACACACAGAAAAGCAAGTCACACAGGATGGATAATTGTAAAATTAACTGCTTCATGATTCAAAACATTTATTAATTTCACGAATACTTGTTGGTATGAAGGATTGTCTGGCTCTGTTTGTTTTTAACGAAGGTATCCGAAAGCGGCGTCCGGAAGGAAGTAGTTCGAAATGATGGGACAGGATATTGGAGCTATCGGTTCTTATTTTAGAAGCTTTCTTCACAATCTGCCGCTCATAAATAAAGGACATATTTTCGAACGGTACTCCACTGATCTTGCTGGCGGTATTAACAATTTAAAAAACTTTGTTTTTGTTGCGAACAGACAAACCTCCATACCAACCTAAAAAATTATAGGTCAGCACACTTTGTATAAAAGTTTGGTAAAAGACTGTCAAAAGGGATCTATCAATTGAAAAGTTTCTTAAGCGGCGAAGAAAATAGAGTCTCTGTTGCCCTTTTTTGTAAATGAAATCAACATGTTTTGAAAACGAGAGATTTCAATCTAAAATAACGCCGAGATATTTGTAGTGATTAACTCTTTCAATTTCTTCGTTATCGATTGTCTAATAGAATGAAGAGTTTCCTTATTTCGCCGAAAATCAACAATCATTTCCTTAGTCTTTTTACGTTCAGAAAAAGAAAATTATCTCTACACCAGGCCAAGAACATTTCAATACCTTGACGATAATTATGTTCAGAATCAGAAATGAGACCAGTAAGGGCAGCATCATCTGCAAATTTCACCGTAAATACATCATTAAGTGACAAATGACAATCATTGGTGTACATCATCATACATGTACGTATAAAAACAATTGAAACAGTTGAAAGTGATTTCATACTTGAGGTACATTTAGAGAATGACCAAATAAAATCTATTATTTACATTTCAATCGTTGCAGAATATCATTCATAGTAGCTTTAAATGACATTGGTAAAACACATAATATGCTAAGTGGTGAGTTCAGGAATGTATCGAAACTAATATCGAACAAAATAAATAATATGTTTTACAATGTTCAAACATATATAACGAAGATCTCCAACCTCAACCGTAACCAGAACTTCAGCAGTATAGAAAGAAATGGAATGGATATTAATACACCATCTCTTCATAAAGAAATACATACTTCAATTATAACTCTTCACTTACTGTATTGTCGGAGATTTGATTGCGAATGATCAAAGAGGAACATTAATCATGTACTATGTTTTTCTTCGATTTTGCACATTTTAAAGCCATTTTTCCACGTTTGCTTTTCATAATATTAATCAAACCTATTTACTTATGAAATAAATTGACATATCCAACCTCTGGTATTGTTAAAAAGAGTTAAAATGCTTGTCGTTAGTATCAGTATTGAAATGAAAGTATATTTAGTACAAACTTGGATCATCTTCATTAGACATAAACTGGCATAATTTTACCAGGCAAGAAGTAACGAAAAATCCTATTGGTCAAACACTTACAAATTTGTGCAAGATGTGAATGCAAGAAGGCAACGCATAGTAACAAATCAATACCATTTATTAGTTTAAAGTGGAATTATTTTCACATGCAAGAAAAAACTTTGTTTAAACATTTACACGTTGTTTACAAGTTGTTTCTTGCATGTGAAAACAATTCCACTTTACTCTAATACATGGTATTGATTTATTACTATGAGTTGCCTTCTTGCAATCAAATATATTACAAACATCGTAGCATTCTTTCACAACGTGTAAATGTTTAAACAAAGTTTTTTCTTGCATGTGAAAATGCTACGATGTTTGTAATATATTTGATTGCAAGAAGGCAACTCATAGTAACAGATCAATACCATTTATTAGAGTTAAGTGCATTGCATATGTAACAATGAAATGACTCCCAAGTCTAGAGAAGTACACTGAAGACGTCTTGAACACTTTGATGGACTCACTTGCATCGTGAACTAGCAGTTCAAAAGGAACCACATGTTCGATTTCACCACTTTGGCATCGCTATTAATGAATTCCATAAAGTAAACGCTTCCTCCTTTCTTTGTAGATGAAACTTAATTGCTGATAGTGTTCATAAGAGATGCCACATAAAAATATTCCACCAGGGGTTTAATTGGGGGTGATGAAAAGAGTCTGCCTCAGCCTGCCTGAGTATCTTAGATGTTGAAGGGATCCAAGTTTTTACAAGTACAGCCTGTAACATGATCCGCCACAGAAGGGGGGAGTCATAACCTTGCTTCTGGATGTGGTTTTGGGGGAAACATCTCTGAAAAATGGCCGCCGCGTAAACGCAAATGTATCGTAGGTCGAGGAGAATATATTTTGCCAGATGCGTGAGGATTGTTTACCAAACTCATGCAGACAACGAGAGAGAGAGAGGTGCAGCTTTAGTTGGGCAGACGATAGCAGAAGCAGACGATAGCAGAAGCAGACGATAGAAGAAGCAGACGATAGAAACACAGCAGTAAACTTCTTAAGAAGTTTAGAAGAGCGGTGTTCAATTTCCCAAGCTCACGCAGAGGATATAAACGTGGCAACAACATCGACGGTATCAGAACGATCAAATCCTATCAGGACGGATAACGAGCCTGTCACACTTTATGACACTCCGCGGACCTCCAGATAACTAGTGTGACTCCTTACATCTCGTCCGCCTCGAGATGGTGTATTGAAACTGTCGTCTGCTCGCTACAACATGGCGGAGGGTTTACGTGGAGGTTGCTTTAGTGCACAGCCGGTATGGAATTAGGAGCGTAGTGAAAGTTTGTGGAAGTATCAACACCATGGCATCGACTGTTTGGGATTCATTGACTTGTGCTAACCTGTTTGTAGCTTTCGCTGCTGTGACAGGGTTCGCTGAGAAGAAAATTGGACGTATTGGTGTAGAGTATGTGTTTGTAGTCGAGGTGTTCTGGTCGGACGGGCGAACCTCTTATGTCAAAAGAACTTACAAAGATTTTCTCCGGTTTTATAAAGTTCTGACGTCGCATTTCCATACGAAGGATGGATCTGATGAAAAACCGCCCTTACCAAGATTAGAAGGTAGGTTGTGATGGCTATGTGAAGTCTCTCTTAAAACTTTTAACCTTTATCCATGGTATGTAAATAAGTACGATATATCAAAATTAACATTTAAATTTGTACCCTTTTGATGTCAAAGATCATGATTCCCAATCCAATTCACTGAAATGCTGAATGACTGTAAACGAAATGTATAATTATCAAAACTTTCAATTATAGTAAGTCAAATGTAATGCTTGAACATTTCTCTATCGTCGATAATTGTAAACAATTATACATTCCCATCAACAATAATAGGAACTGCTTCAGATGAAGTAACGTCAAATCCAATGTCATGTTTTACTTTTACCGTTGTTAATAATTGCTTATATTGTTATCAACTATAACGGTTACTTCGTCACAACACTACCGGTAAATAAATAATTGTAATATTATATGTCATGACCCAAGGCACTTAACAAGCGTTATGTTGTCATAGCTACATGCGACACGCAGGTAGATATATATCTATATCAACCCCTGCCCTAGTCCGAGAGGTAACCTAAATAACTACCTTTGCTTTCGCATTCCCTTAGCCTTTACTGTCCATAAAACGTCTTTTCTTGTCATGCAAACACTCAGAATATAGTTGATAACATTTTGCCATTAACAAAACCTAAAATGTGTAGATCTGTAGTGAAATATGCTATTCTCCGAGGCTTCTTTCCCTTTTTTTGATAAAACTTTTTTCTTTTTTTAAAAAAAATTATTTTACAGAGACTGACTTAAAGTCTACGTCTTGTGTATCAATGGATGTACAGATAATTCGAAAAAAATTGTAAACTAATGGATCAGCATTCAGAGTTCTGCCGAACGAGGACGAGTTCAGCGTCATAATAAAGTTTCATATATGACCCTTTTAAAATAGATAACGGTAATCTATACTTTTATTCAAGAAAACGACATGCATGTATCACAAACCTCAAGGAGTCTCCTGGATAATGATAAAATGATCTGTAAATGTAACAGAGTAGGATCTACAGTTATGCGAAAACTAAATGCATAGATAACAAACAGTGAGGGCAAGTCTTTGATAAGGGTAACATACTCAGTTACTTCAATGGAGCAGCATTCACTGTTAAACAAAACGTGAACAAGTTCAAAACAACCAGAGTCACAATAAAGTTTAAGTTAACCCCAAAGATAATGGCGAATCTAAATCTTCATAAAAAAAAACGATATGTGTCACAAACTTTGAGGGAAGTATTTGACAACGGTAAAATTTAATGGAGCAGCATTTGCAGTAAGCGAGGAGGTTACTTAACAGCCAGTGTCACAGTAAACTTTAAGAGATAATCCCATAGATAACGGTGAATATATATATCTTCATTCAAGAAAACGTCTAGGCTACAGTACATTCCTAAGTTAACAAATACGTACTAAGGTGACACACTGTCTGAGATAATTGTACATATGAACCTAAATGCATGATTATAAGTTATTCATTTTCCAATTAGAAAAATCAGCTAAGGCAACTATATATATTTAAGAAGGAGAATTGTTTGCTCGCGTGAAGAAAGGTTTTGTATCAGAAAAAAAATGATCATCGTATGGTTCTGAATGAGTCAATTTTCTTTACTACGATGAATTCATTTCGACCATTATATGGGTCTTGTCAAGTATGGTTACCTGACAAAACCCACATAATGATAAAATTAATATATTGGTGGCATGTCAAATTGCATCATTTTCAGATCAAATTGTAAAGTGTATTTGAGAAAAAAACGTTTTTGTCAGAGACTATTTTGTCAATGTCTTAAACAATATAATTCAATCGTAACGTTCTGTTATGATTTAAAGAAGTCACCCAAGTGTATTTTGTTAATCATTATCTAATATAAACGTTACACGTAAAGATAAGAGCTGCAGGTAACATTCATTATCTACCTGTCTAGTTTGAATCGTTCCACAGGTTTTAAACAGTCTCGCCCGTCATTCAAATTATACTGAGTCATAGAATTATGAATATAATAGAGCTTTTATTACTTATGTTGCAGTATACATAGCTCAAGTCGATGTGAGTATAGCACAGCACTCTAGATTCAGTTTGTGCTGACCTTGTGCTTATGTCAACATATAATGATGAAATAGAAAGTACAAAGTTATCATGCAATATCAATGTGTAATGATATTAAAATGAGTTATTTTGTATCATTATCATTGAAAAGATATAGAGAGGATACTTATTGGCGTTTGTCAAATACCAATTGAGTGCATGGGTAAAATTACTAGTCTATATCACTTTATATATATATATTTTTTTTAAATGCATTTTTATTTCCCAATTTGTATACAATGTGTTTACATCCAGTCATTTATATAGAGATTATTACCCGAGGAAGTGTGTTATACACAAATTTGCACGAGTTTCGTAAAAGTCTTATGACACACTTCCGAGGGTAATACTTTCTTTATTACCGATTCTATTCCATTTTACCATCTTAGAAATATCCAAGAAACGGGCCGCTTCCCTTGCGACGGCCGGCTACGGTGACGTCACGAACAATGGTGTTTTGACGTCACAGACAAAAATGATATGTGCACTAGTGCTCATATTGAAAATACGTCACCACTTATTTCCAACCATATGGGTAATAAATATATTTAATGATACATGATATTACAAAAACATGTAAATCTTTCTTAAACCTGTTGATATTACAGTTTTCGTTTGGTAAAAATATGTAAACTGTAGGGAAAGCGTAATAAACATTTTAACACCCAACAGCTACGATAATGAAGTTGGTAAACTAACACAGTAATTTAACGTAAACTAATTTCGGTTTTCAGACATAAACTGAAAACGCCCTTTAATTGAAAAACCAAATCATGCAAACTTTATGAACAGCAGTTGTTGTACCAAACTGTGGGTGAGACATATAGCAATATTTACTATCATATGCCTATATATCTATATGTGTAGTTGTATAAAGAAAACAGTGTCGTCTGTACAAAAGCAGAAATATTCTATGTTTTGATTTCACATGTCTCGATCTGTATAATCGTCCAGTATTTCTTTAATTTCATTTGGCTTATCGTCTTTTTCAAATGTTAAGGATGTTCGCTCCTCATATTTATAGTATTAAACTTTTTTTCTAACTCATATTTGTTAAAAGATCAAAGTATATGATTGGAAAATCAGCAATAAAAAATAGGGGGTAGTGTGGGTTATTTTGAGATATGACGCCTGTAAGATAGTGGGGTGAAGTACAATTTTAACATGGGAGTCTATGGGAAAATGAGAAAAAATCTGCTAAAAACTTTAAAATACTACATTTCTAGTATTAAACTTTTTTTTCCTTTTGTGATATGTTACAAAGTTCATGTTACCCTACCGAAATCAATGAAAAAATATATATGGTAGTGTGGGTCTTTTTAAGCTTTGACACGAAATGTACCTGAAACCCCCTCTTTTCAGTCAAATTTAGGCTATTTATGCTGTTTAAGCACTTTTTAGAGGTTCTAAAGTCACATTTTCTTTATTTCATTTGTTTTTTAAAAGTATGTAGATGATGTAGAATATCATGAAGTAAATAAAGATGAGAAAAAATCTTTACTTAATCATATTTCATTTTTAAAGGTTAACAGTTAGGAGCGGACATCCTTAACATCTATTTTGAAAATTGTATTTTTGTTTCAACACATCATCGTGTTTTATAGAGTAATGCATACGGAATAAGAAACACCCTACATTTAGACACCAGGCAGTGCCAAAATGAGGATATTTCGATTTGTGTAAACTGTGTATTTAGCAAGAACTGCCAAACAAGGACAATTCCTATGTTTTCAAATCAATACTACACTTATTTAGAACATTTAGCAAAGTCTCCGAAGCTCATATGCACAGAATAGCAACGTTTCAACATAAATCCTAATACCATTTTCAAACACGATGCTTGGAAATAATTATCTATTGAGTGAGAAACCCTGAAAGTTAGCCACATATGAATAAACCTATATTAAATTAAGTAAAATGACTTTAATGTCATTATTTGCATCCCAGATATATGAATATATTTTAATTTCATCCATCAGTTGGTTAGGTTTTATCCAATATTGAAACATAAAACAAGAACTTGCACTGAACATGTATGTCAGGAAACTGCTTTAAAGACAAACAATTCCTTAGGGCACGATCAAACCGTAGAACTGACCAAGGTCAGTAATTGCACTGATTTGTTGTTTGACCAGTGTAGACTTCAAACAGTTCCTCTTTCTTCGTGTACATAGGAATGTGTAATCTTGGATAAAAGAAGCGAGTAGACCATTATTTTGTACAAACAGTTAGTCTAAGGTCTCATTTCTTTACTAGCTAACGCTCACCCTCCTCCCTCTTTCTTCCACCTTTAACAATATTATGACGACCCAGTTTTGTCTACAGTTTCTCGATTCTAGAATTCCTAATCTTGACCATCGTGTGTAGTAGCAGTTAGTCGGAGGTCTCTTGTTAGTTACTTTAGTTACCCGTACTCTTCCCTCTTTTTCTCAGTGCAGTACCACCCAAGGTTGCTAGTTCCAGCCGATGCTCGCATGTTTCACCGCAATGCATAGCCACAATAGTTTTGCGGGCTTTCTCCCTGTAATAATACTAGCAGCCGCGATATAAGTGAAATACTCTTGAAAGCGGCGATAAACCCCATATCACCTCACCATACTCTCCCCTCTTTTCCCCATCTTTGACAATATTATGACGACCAAGATTTATCGACATTTTCTCGTTTCTATATTTCCTAAACTTTAATTATGATATAGTGTATAGTTCGTATAATCTGGTGTCATTTTCCTGTACTGTTTCAATCATATAATGTTCAGCATAATTTAACCAAGTGTTGTTACTTAACCGCAATCTTTCCCTCCGCTTTGATGCATCTTTGACAAAATTATGACGACAAAGTTTCTCGATTCCAGATTCATTCTTCTTTAGTTGATAGTATAGCGTATAGTTCCTATTTATTATGGTTTTAATTCAGATGTCAACTTCCCAGTATTGTTTATAAGATACATGAATGTGTAAGAATAACAAAACAAGTGTTTGTAGTATCGTTGCAATGAAAAATGAAATTGTCTACTCAGGAACGTTTATCCTTCGCCTTCTCAACTTTTCCAATGCCTCTAGAAAACGTACAATAAGTTTTTTGGTATAAAATTTATGTTTAAAAATAGGAATAAACACGTTGATTATAGCATGTGTCTGGTGTATTTTCTGCAGTCCCGATACACATTATTGATAATATATCTAATCTATGATATAGCGGATCTTTTGATATCAAATCTATTTCTAGTTTACATGGAACTTTCGTAAATATTCTGACATGCTTAAGTTCACTTTTGCAAGTCTCGGTTTTCTATATATTAATTTGGGTTATTTTATGGTTTACGAGTTTGATAAAGAATGTTTATATACATGTATATAGAAGCTAAGAGGCCGGAGTAAGTCTATCTATATCCAATTGACCACTAGGTCGGCCATCAAAAGGCTAGTGTTCTGGAGTATATATAAATAAACATGTACTTGACCGACTTGAATTGTAAACCTTTAGTATAGAACTATAAACCCTTGGTATTTGCACTTTGGTTATGTTAATAAGGAGGTTTCACTTGAAATGAAGTATTAAAAACTATGACAACGTAATTGTTTCAAAGTCATTACATACTTATAGTTATGCTTGTTTTTTCAACGTCATGATTGTTTATTTCGAATTTACATAGGGATAACAATAACTAACGTTTCCTCCTTGAATGATAAGCAAAGTAACGTACATCGTTTGAACGGTGTATCATACAATATTAAAATATCAATAATTCATCTTTCTAGTGTCTACAATAACATTTAAGATGAATACTCATTCGTTAAGTTCATGCACATAACATAAACTATGAACACACAAATTAAAGAAAAGTAGTTGAATTTGAAAAATAGTCATAGCAATTTACTTCATCAATAGCTTTGTTATTAAATAAACACAATAAAGATGGGTTTGTCATTTATGCTTAAATTTTGCAATGGGATGTTTAAGTGACACATTGATGAAACAAAATTAATGTTCTATTGGAATTTTAAAACAACTGTGTATTAATCAAAGCAAACAAAACACTTTAAGTGTGGACTAGATTATGATGAGTTTGAGAAGGAACATGTAAGCGAAAGAGTGAGCATTAGAATTGTATTATAATATCCTTATATAGGGTAGATGACAGTTGTGAGAGAAGAATTCCATAATGCGTAGTTTTAGACTTTACTCTGAAGATGGAAATGAACATGACACAAACACCTGTGATGATTAATTAACAGTTAATGATGATACGCAATGCATACGTAAGATAACATATGATTAATTAGATAATACGCCGCAGTATGTAGAATAAACGGTCATTATTATCCAATATGCATGTCCATAACTTGTAATGAAAATCGTAGATACAAGATGCAGAAATAATCTTTAATAATATGTAAAATTTCAACCACAAAGATAATGACGTTCTTAACATGATGAGATTTGTCCATGAAAATGCAACGTTTGTTACCGTTTCAAACAAATAAACAACGTGCACACTGTATATAACTAAAGTTTTGAAATCTGAATGTATTTACATTCTAACAGTGGGTCGGATTGCACAGAAAGCAAGAACAACATTATTATTGGGTCATGGTGGATATAACACTCATATGTATAGCCAAAATGTTTCATCATTCAAAGAAACGCGCTCAATGACATTCCTACTAACAATGGCCGTACCAGCATTATGCTGCAGAATGTAGTTTTATTATTATCCTATTGAAACACATAAATAAATCTTGGCGTATTTCAACTATGGACGTGCATTGATAAAAGCATGCATAAATGTGTGTAAGTACATAGTATACATAAGTATTTGGTTCATGTAAATGTATTACAATATTTTTAGTGTCACTAGCATTTGGGTGTGCCGTTTGTGTTCCTATTCTACTTTTATGGACAAGTCGAATAAAAGGGGTCGTGACTTTTGAACATATGTTCAAGTGCACATGGCAATGTTAGGTATAACGGCATATAATACCGCAATAGAAACATTTGGACCCAATCGTATATGTATAGGACGAATGTATATTGTATATGTATGAGTTTAACCCCTCTTGGAGGTATTCATGTTGTATATAAATATTACATATATTAGGGTGTTATGATAAGCACGATGTTTTACCTTACAAGGTACCGTGTTTTAACGCCCTCTTTTTAAACTTAGGCCCAAATGATTTCCTTTACAGGAGGATAACCGAATTGATCCCGAAAAACTTAATCATGCTTGCTCAGGCCTCGTCTTGAGACCCAAGTCTCATGCTTATGACATGGATATCGAAACATGTGCATCATCGAATTTACATGTCAGAAATTTGGAAGTCTTTTGACAAGGTTAAAAATTAGCGTTTTACGTAATTGTACTCCAAATGTATCGGGGAAGGTGTTTTATTATTTGGGTCGAATGAAATTTTTAAACTTTCCCGAAATCGTGGATACTGCATTTATGCTTAAACATGTAGATTAGAGTCACTAGTCACAAAGTGTGCTAGGGATAAAATAATAAAGTTCATTTTTATAACTCGTCTATCAATGAGTACAGATTGTAATGTCATAACTGTAAACATCTTAATATGTGATGAGTTGTATATTGGTATATGTATATAGATATAGTAACGTACGCAACTTTTATATATTTAAGTCGTAAATGACTTGTTTTTCATCTCTGGTATATTGTATTGAAACAAATAAGGGAAATGGTGACAAATCTATATTTGAGTGTTTACAGGTTAATGTAGGTAGAACGTCACATTTTTAACTTGCATCCAAGTCAAGTCATCGTAAGTAAGTTTTCATTCATCTCTGACATAATGCATACAACAAATAGGGAAAGCGAAACAAAGGTATATCTAATCATACTGGTTATGTAGGTAAAAGTCCTATATACTAACATGTATCATGTCAAGTGTATTGTTACACCGCAGGGAGGTTTGACATGTTGCATAGAACTATGTATAATGAAGTTTGCCAATGATTATGGAGCATATCTATATATACAGGTTCATGTAGGTAAAAGTCACATATATCCGTGTCACTCGTCCTCACCTGTCGGGCTGGCACGTAGACAGGTGCGCTGATATAAGTAATTTATATAGTTACCTGTATCTCTATCTTCAACTGTACATTCCTTCACTTGACTTTAGTACATGTTGTGACATCACCGCTATGAATTGTGTACTTTCGTCCACTTGACCGACGTACGTTTTGTGACATCACCTTTATGATTGGTGTACATTCATCCAATTGACATCACCGCTAGGAATGGACTATTATACTGGACATGTCCGTTGCTCTGAATTGTATCACCCGCTTTTAAAGGGGCAGTAGCACGTTTTTAGGGGGAATAATATTATGAGGTGATGTCAGGAAAATGAAAATAAACAGTTCCAATTGAAAGACAGTGCAGACATTGAAAGACATAACTAATTGGAGCAGTAATGATTAAGATATATAATTTAGAGTTAAGCTATGAGATTCCTTTTTCTTACACGAAATGAATTAAAGGTGTTCACACAAAATGGCCGCCAATGGATTTTATGTGAATCTTCATACTTTGTTCTCTGACTATGGATGATTGGCTTATGTAATGAGATTTTTGACACTATCAAAATAATACATTTGGCATGTACGAGGGGCGTTCAATAAGTGTTGCAACTTCAATAAAAAACCAACTCGCGTAGTCAATTTTTTACTTTTATTTTTCAATATAGTTACCCTTCACCTCAATACACTTATTCCATTTCTTTGTAAGACTTTTGATGCCGCTTTTGTAGAAGTCTTCCGTTTGCCCCCCTAACCACGCCTCTGTGGCAGCTTTGACGTCTTCGTCATCCCGGAAGTGCCTTCCACGTATAGGGCGGATTTCAGGTTTCTAAACAGGAAGTAGTCACTGGGGGCTAGGTCTGGGCTGTAGGGTGGGTGGTTAAGCTGTTCGAATCCACAATACTGTATAGCGGCCTGTGCAACTCTTGACTTGTGGACTCGAGCGTTGTCATGCAAAATCAGAACACCACGTGTCAATATTCCACGGCGTTTCTGTCGAATTGTCTTTCGCAATTCTTGCATTAGGTTGGCATAATATTGACCATTCATTGTAGTTTTGGTTGGCCAGTAATCAATTAATAATATGCCTTTTGCATCCCATCGCCATAACCTTGCCAGCTGATGGTTGAGTGCGAAACTTCAGGGGAGGCGGTGAACTCGGGTGCTTCCATTGCTTGGATTCCAGTTTAGTTTCCGGGTCCCAGTGGTGGATCCAGGTTTCGTCACCTGTCACCAGACGAGACAAAAACCTGGCTTCATCCGCATTAATCCAGGAGCTCCATGCAACTTTCGGTTCTTTTCTGGCGATCTTGTGCTGTGAGGTTTCTGGGTACCCATCTTGCAGATACCTTGGACATACCAAGATGGTCATGAATTATTTTTTCAACACTTCCAACTGATATCTGGAATTCCAAAGACAGTTCAGAAACTTTAACACGGCGGTCAGCTAAAATTCGTCTTTCGATAGCGGCAATAACTTCCGGTCGGGTGACTTCAGATGGCCTGCCTGACCGTGGGTCATCGTCTAAGGACTCCCTGTCCCGCTTGAACTGAAGAGACCAGCGACAAACTGTTGAAAAGTTAGGAGCATCCTTACCCATCACATTACACATACGATTTTGTATTTCTGTAGCTTTGCATCACTCTTTAGTAAGGAACTTGATCACAGCGCGTTGTTCATGTTTGAGAGAATCCATGATTATGGAGACCCCTAGGTCAGCGCAGCTATTATATCTAAATAATTGTTATGCCTAGAAATTGTTTTGACATGTGTCAATGTTATGTTTTGACTATAGTAACACCTGCTATATAAGCTGACACTGTTTATGTTAACACCAATGCCCCGCTTGCAACACGTATTGAACGACCCTCGTATGTACAATAATCAGTGAAAAATGTGAAATTTAAAGTTATCAAAAAACGTGCTACTGCCTCTTTAAGCTTATCTGGCTTGAAAGGCCCGATGGGTTTATGGCATGTCATAGTGTCCGGCGTCCGTTCGTCCGTAAATTTTGTGCATTTTCGTCTTCTCCAGAAGCAAAAAGCCTAGAAAGCTTAAACCTTGTGTACAGACTCCTTGACTAGTGGGGATTATAGATTGTAGTTTTGGTGGCCCTGTGACCTCTATAATGTAATAGGACTATCATACTGGTCCGTTAGTTTGTAGGCTTGATTGTACAGTTGACGTAAACCTACGCTGAATTATGATATGAGAATATAAAATATGGTATTGTTCAGTTCACAAGACCTAAAATTGAATTATGTTTTTTGGTCATTCACAAACTTGGATGTGGAGTTGTTACTTTTATGCTCACAAATGCCAATCTGGTTAAAACTGTAAGACAGTTATATCACTACCATCACTATTCGTCTTAAACCCCTGAAGTGTTGTCCACATCAGTACAATGTAAATGGTTCGTCCACTTGACATCAGTACTGTGGTCACGGCTATCGCTTGACCGTCACACTGGACACGCCCTTTATATCCGAGGCTGTTTTGCACTAACTAGCCTTTTGCACTGAAGCTGAATGTGTCAATACGATAAATGCATTGCGTCAACCTTTACGATAATTTGGTTGTTGACCTTTTAGTTTTAAAGGTACCGTGATTCCTTGAATAATCGCCCTGTGATTGTTAATTTCATTCACCTATTTTACCCGGTGATTATTCAAGGTAGATTATTATATACAGTCAGCTGGTGTGCCAGGGTGAGTTAGTCGGTGTGTCAGGGTTGTGTATCAGGGTGCGTTAGTCAGTGTGTCAGGGTGAGTTAGTCGGTGTGCCAGGGTGAGTTAGTCAGTGTGTCAGGGTGGTGTGTCAGGGTGAGTTAGTCAGTGTGTCAGGGTGAGTTAGTCGGTGTGTCAGGGTGGTGTGTCAGGGTGAGTTAGTCAGTGTGTCAGGGTGAGTTAGTCGGTGTGTCAGGGTGGTGTGTCAGGGTGAGTTAGTCAGTGTGTCAGGGTGAGTTAGTCGGTGTGTCAGGGTTAGTTAGTCAGGGTGAGTTAGTCGGTGTGTCAGGGTGGTGTGTCAGGGTGAGTTAGTCAATGTGTAAGGGTAAGTTAGTCGGTGTGTCAGGGTGAGGTTAACGGTAACTCATGTAAGCTAGTGCATATTTACATATTTACACATGTAGGCCTACACATCGTGTACTCACAGTCAAATATTCATGACCTTTAGATTAACAAGTTTATATACCGTGTGTACAATTAAAGGACGGCATTGCAGCACTTTTTATATTTCGATATGCTGTGTGATTTGCTGTATAGGAAATATTCCATTGACGTTCTGTTTTTAAACTCAACGTTATAACAGACACTAAGTATATAAAAAGTAAAACTTAAGTATCAAATGATAACAACAATAGACATTCCGTAATATGAATGAACTCATAATTTCCACAGTTAGGCATTTCTAAACACAGTCATGTAAACACGTTGTATATGGTAATCAAACCTTTTCATATATCCTTTAATTCAATTATTTAATCTTTATCACGCTGATAAAATAGGATAATCACCTTTGTAATAAGGCTATACAGGATAAACTTTTTTTTACAAAATATACTTGTAACGTTGTTGAACTTGATGAACCATGGTTTTAAGCAAACAACAGTTGAGTTTAAGCAGTAAAGTTCAGGTAAATATAACAAGGCAGCCACGCCTTCTCATGTTTCTAAACACATTTCTGCCTGCCCGGGTTTCTTTGTATGTTTTCTGATGAAAACGATTTCCTTTATCTGCATTCGTTAATGCACTCAAGGGACATAACTCTGGTTTTGGTGGCCATTTTGATTTCTGACATTTGGCCACAAACTGATTGGTTGGGATCCATCAGTGTTATAATGTTTGTCTAACCCCGCGGGAGAAAAATAAAACGTGATGTTCTGACCCAATGGAAATTCTGCTCATCTTTATCGCGGATTTAGCCTTAAGATTAGCAGATTAAAATTGATTAAAACTTCTCCTGTATGCAGGGTAAAAATCTTGGAAACATTGGCACGTTGAGTGAATATTGAACTTAATTAAATTTGATGGAATATGAGGTGCATATTACCATTATTCGGAAAAACGATATGCTATTTTGAATATTAAAAAACTCGTTGTGATTATATTGAGCGAGCACAGCTGTTGTTAATCAAATTTGTTTTTGGAATTATTTATGTTGCAGTGGTTCTTTTTTAGCCTTATTTGCATAATGTGAGATTATAAAGATAGTGTACACATTTATAACGAAGAAAATTAAAATTGATGATACATTAAAATATCAAGTGGTGGACTGTCCACATATTAATAAATGATAAATCGGAAGACTGATGCATATATCTGTCTTAGAAACCGGACAAAAATGAAATAACTGTCCCCATCCTGTCTCAGGGTACGAACGTTACGCTAACTCAACTAATCTGTACCCTGGGCTCAGAAGCTAGATTCGGTCGCGCGGCCCGAATTCGGATATAGCCAATCAAATCATTTTCTCTCCACCTTCTCGATAACATTTCAACGAGAAAATGATTTGATTGGCTATACCCAAGACGGGTCGCGCGAGCAAATCTAGCTTCTGAGTCCAGGGTACAGAATAGTGGAGTTAACGTGACGTTCGTACCCTGAGACAGGATGAACTGTCCCTTAAAGCATTCCTAGCTGACCAACTGTCTGTAACGCGGATAATATGACTTTGCTTCAATGGCGTTTGTCAATATCACATATATAATGTAGAACACATAAACAAATCTTTTAATATAACTATGAAATAATGAATAATGAAATATCTGTTGCAGGCAAACGCTGGTTTAGAAGATACACACGAAATCTGGCCGAGACACGAGAGTTAGAACTGCACCAATTCGTGAAGGAATTACTGAAGGCTAGCCCAGAGGTATATATATGCTTCTATGATATGAATAGATATATCCGTATTTCTGATTTGCCTATTTCGTCACATAACAGGATTGGATAAACCTGACCTGAAACTAATACTTTACATACATATAATTTTTTAGTGCCAATGATTTATATGTTATATATTAAATCTACAATAATTGTCCTTATTATGCCATACATGTATTTTATGTGTGTTTTGTTTTTAAATGTTGTATATTTGTTAATTTGTAAACTCTGTGAATGTAAAAAGGTAATAAAGTATTATCTTATCTTATCTCTTATATAATAATTATTTATTATCAACCTTTCCAATGAATTATAACTTCGGACGTTTCAGACAATGTAAACCCTAAAGTTCGGGACATACCCCCTCTAAGGGTTTACTTTGTTGAAAAGTCCTCGTGGTCGTGGTTTATCCTTTACAGAAATTCACAATTACAATTTTCACATATTTTCGGTACATTTTATTTCATTAATAAATCAACGTGGTTTCAATTGATCCAGTTTTCCTAATCTTTTCAGATGGCCTCCGAGTCAATGGTTGTAGAGTTTTTCGAACAACGGCCTACAGATCCGGTTCCTTGTCCACGCGAGGATGTCAGATTCGAACCCCCGAAAGTTACCGAGACCAATGGAACGGGAAACAATCACAGTTGATGTCTTTTACCATGGATACGTACCAATATTCAACTAGTGAACGACATTTTGACACTTCGGATGATTTTCATGTGATATTTCTAAACCGGGTTCTGCTATTGGACACTATTCTGTTCAAGCCCTGTCTCGTGTTAGTCTTCAACAGTGGTTAGTCTCAGCCTTGCTGCAATGTACCAAGATTTGTGGTAAAACTGGGGGCCCTTTGCGATCATGGTTGACAAACTCATGGATATTTTCTTCAAATAGGGCTATTACTTAATTGGCCACAACACTTCCACACACAAATTTGGAAATTTAGCAAGGCTTATACGTTCAGCGATTCAGAGCAACTTCCGTCTTGCGGTGGAAGTTACTACTTTGAATACCTACTTGATTGACAATCGATAGACGATAAAATCATGTTTTAAAATATTATCATGTGATTTTGAGATTGCCAATAACAAGGCAGTGATTGACAGGCCAAAAGGAGAGGATATTCACGTGATACAAGATGAAAAACGACAAAAACTCTATCGGCCTTTCACGATTTATTTATTTTTGTAAGACGAATGACAATTATAGCTGGGTTTTATGCTTACATATAATAACTTACATGGATAAAACATCGATAAACCACATATTTGAATTGATTGATTATGTAAATCATGTATGTCTCGTTTATTATATTAACCATGATTTTGTGAATGATATGTTTATTATCTTGTTTCAAAGACAAAGCTGTTTGTTACGATGGAATTGTTGGTGTAGAATTAAAGTTAAAATTATTGTTGGCGTTTTTATCAAACATTTAAAGACTCTGAATATCGTTTAGGGTAATTTTTGATTAACATTTTGTCCTCTAGAAATGTGTTGGCAAAATTTATATTCTCCCGGGGCTGAACATTTCAATACATCATCCGATTATCAGTAGCAAATAAACTTTCAATACATTGCAATATACATATGTAGATATGTCCAGATAAATTAAGTGCATTGTCAAAAAGATGGAAAGTAATATAATATGAATCATTAGTTTATTTCAATGGGTATCATGAGTTATTTTACGAACGCTTCCTACATAGCGACGATAGTCACTGCAGGCTTAACGTAAATTTGTACTTTAAGAAATACGTTATCCGTACATCAGTTAAAATGTAACACGATTATGTTAGTTGCCTAACTATTGCATACATACACGTGTGTTGGGCGAGATTACTTGACTAAACATTATATTACAAATAACTCCATTCAAAACCAACGTTAGCTGTTTTATCTCAAGTTGACGCTAAACATACAGTCATACGATAAAGTCATTGTGTTAGTCTTACAAGGCAAATTGTGGAGCTTTGATGCAGATCAAGTCTTACTCACATGTAAAAACTTAAACTATGAAAATCATTTAGCGATGTCAAATTTGTTTATGGAACGTTGCTTTCTAAAGTCTAAAGTTATTGCCGGCGTGAAACAGATATCTTAATATTAGATATAGCCCGGCTACAGTCTAGCAAACATAAGAACATGATCAAAGGGTTAGAATAAGTCCGAACAGTGCATTGACAGTAGAAGAATACCGTCTGTCCGATGCAGTAAAGTGTCAGTTCATCTATCTCCAGCGGTTACTTTGATTTACGTATTGCTTATTGCTAAATGTCGGTGTAAGCATTGTGAGAAAACAACGAACGGGGGGTAATAAGACTTGAAATTAAAAATTGAGGGCTATGATGTGCACTTAAATCTGACATTTGTTGCAAACGGGAGCGGAAAGGCTGATAAGGTGTTGAATAAGTTACCTAAGGTTAATACATAGTTGCCTTGCAAAATTGAGCCAATTATTAAACAATTTTTGGAATTGGACCACCCCACCCCATCTACCCCCGGAGAAGCCGCGAGTTGACAGCCCGGGGGCGCGTGAGGGAGCTGAATGAGAGAAGGTTGAAGGTGATGGTGTCCCCGTCCACTGGAAGATAGTCCTCGATATCTGCAAAACAAATATCATGTACAGTGTATATATTTATGCTGGCCTGATAAAGTTATCATACTCAACTAAAAAGTAAGGACAAATTACATATTTGGTTTGATAAGACAATCCTGAAGTGTATAAGACGTATACGGCTTAACATAAATACTAAACTATCTTCCAATTTTTTCTCTCAAACAGATGAATGATTTGGTATCAAACTCGCTTTCGTTCGTTTTATACAAATTCCTTAACTCGTTCAATAAACATAGTATTAAATGGATGGTCATTTGTTTTTTTTGGATAAAGTATACGTGTGCAATTATAGACACAAGTAACGTAGGCCTAATACCAAAAGATGCACCTTGTGTGTAAATATTGCGCTTCATTATTACCCACCATTATTATAAAGAGTTTCAAATTAAATATTAATAAGATATAAAAGGTATCTACAGTCGAGTTACGACTGAGTTATCTACTCTCGTGATCGTACTTGTGTTGATTTCCTGTCCAAATCTGTCTGATGGTACCCACGTTGTTAGACTGTTACTGTCGGCTCGCACGTTGTTGATTGAAGTCACAAACATCCCGAAATTATCCACAGGCTCGCTTTCAAATCTGATCATGAAAAAGCAAAACAAGTTCATTCATATTAATCTCTTGCCCTTGTACTTACTAAGCAAAGTAAACAAATAACATTATGTCCTTAAAGGGGCAGTAGCACGTTTTTTGATAATTTCATATTTTAAAAGTTGCACTTATAATTGTAAGTCAATGCCTAATGTATTATATTGACAGTGTCAACAATCACATTACACAAGCCAATCACCCATAGTCAGAGGACAAAGTATGAGGATTCACATAAAATCCATTGGCGGCCATTTTTGTGTGAACACCTTTAATTCATTTTTGTAAGAAAAAGGAATCGCATGGCTGAACCTTACGTTATATATTTGAATTATTACTGCTCCATTTAGTTTAAATACATTGTCTTTCATTTGGAACCATTTATTTTCATTTTCCTGACATCACCTTATATTCCCCCTAAAAACGTGCTACTGCCCCTTTAAAGATTATATATTGCATCCCAGTTTTTCTTTTTTGTTTGGTTCGCAAAGGACTCGTTTATACATACATGATATTTATTTGTTGAATGTAACGTTATCAATTATCAATTCCAAACCACATATTCTTTGAATCATGAGGTAAGTGTCAAATGTAAAAGTCTACATTTTCAATTGTCACCATTACTTATTCGATTGATTTTACTGAGATCACTTACTTTTTGATCCACAAAATCAGTCAATATTGTATTATGCATAAATAATCAATTATTATATCAATATTGTTGCCCAATCGTATCAAAATATGATCTATTTGCTACACTACGCTACGCATGTAAAATCTGCGTAGCGTAGTGAAGAAAATTATTATATAATTTTAATGAGATTGATTTTTGCCGAAAAGTGAGTCAAATGAATGGGATTTAGTGCATTTTTAAATCGAAAAAAATTAAAGACGAGATCAACAATAGAGGCGCTGAAGGGAGGAGAGGGGTGCCATCCATTACCACACAATTACCCACCTAAACCTATCATCCCTGCCCGCAGCCATTAACAGGAAGTTCTCCAGGGGTTGCCGGGGTGCCCGGATGTTGATCTGGAGAGTGAAGAAGGGTGGCTGGACGCTGTTGTCAACTCGAAGTGTGAGGCCGATGTTCCTTCGTGGGCAGTCAGAGCCGGAAGCTAGTAACAAAACGCTACTCTTAGTGAGCTTTGAGTCAATAGGAAAACTTTATAAACGAAGAATTAACCTGTAGGTTGTGTGTCATTCTCGAATTATGGACTTGATTACCGACATAAAGTGAAAGATGGTTTGAAATATTATTGTGATTTATTGTAATTAAACAGTAGGGTTGTCGTATGTGGCAAAATACAATGCCTTACATACACCTTAATCTCAATGATAACAAATTAATATTTAAAACCTCAAAAAATCTCTGGGGGATCTTCAAACTAATTGCAAGATTGTGTCTAATGATTTGTGTCTAATGAGAATTAGCATCAGTCAAAAATATCCGAAAGCCTTTTCGAATGAATATATCAGAATATCATCTCGTGTTACTACAGCCCTCACATTACGTCTACCTCCGTCTACCTCCGTCTTCAGAAACCCCACAGTTCACCCTGGGCCTCTGTGAACATCTCTCACAACTTTACCCTCACCAGCATGTCGCAGCGGTAAATCTACCGCCACAAATCCCAATATCCCTGCGCTTTCATTAAACTCCTGCCACAATCCACAATCGCTCTGCGCCTCTGTGAAACTCCCGCCACAATCCTCAATATCGCCACTATCCTCACTCACACTACGCCTCAGGTCCACTTTGCACCTCCGTTAACCTCCCTCCACAATCCACGCTCACCTTGCGCCTCCGTTAATCTCCCTCCATAATCCACAATTACCCTGTGCCGTTGTTACCCTCCACAATACACCCTGCACCTCCGTTAACCTACCTCCACAATCCACACTCACCCTGCGCCTTTAACAATCTCCCTCCAAAATCCACACTCACCCTGTGCCTTTGTTACCCTCCACAATCCACACTCACCCTGAACCTCCATTAACCTCCCTCCAAAATCCACACTCACCCTGCGCCTCCGTTAATCTCCCTCCACAATCCACACTCGGCCTGCGCCTTTGTCAATTTCCCTCCACAATCCACACTCACCCTGTGCCTTTGTTACCCTCCAAAATCCACACTCACCCTGCACCTCCGTTAACCTCCCTCCACAATCCACACTCACCCTGCGCCTCCGTTAATCTCCCTCCACAATCCACACTCACCCTGCGCCTCCGTTAATCTCCCTCCACAATCCACACTCGCTCTGTGGTTGCACATTCTAAGCCTGGTATCATACACCAGCCCGCGGGAGCACGTGACTACGCGCCTGACCCGACCCTGCAGGCACACTAGGAAGCTGCTGCAGTTGCTTCTGTCCGCCACGATGCCGTTAAGTTCGCTACATCGGGAGTCGGCACTGCCCAAAGTCGCCCCAGACGCTGTAAAGCATAAGCGTAAGCATAAGCTGAGTGTTAGCAAACCACGACCTTCAAACATGCTTATGTCGACATCTATAAGTGAATCAGAATGTTTCCTTGTTTCTCAGACCGTGATCGTCTCGAGGTTTTCTTTCTTGCCAAATGTTATATCTAAACTACCGCGCAAACGAAAGTATATATAATACATAATCATGCCAAACAAACAAATATAAAAAGCAAAATAGGAGCAATACTGTGTGCATTGATACCAAATGTGCACATAAGAGATATTTTTTTTTTCAAATATTTTTTATTCAGTTCAATTCAGCAGGTAATGCCAGGTATACATTTGATTCAGGTCATGTATTACATTGTTATATAATGAAGCGCCCTTAAAATATTGGCTACATGGGTGCAATATGTGCAATCATAACACATTGATAAAGGTTTTCCATTTGGCATGAAATGAAGGTAAAGTATTATTTTAACATGCAATAATTTTTTCAACTTTAACAACATCCTTGAGAATATTTCCAAAACTGTCAATTGATAATTTATTTGGTTTGATACTGGTGATATGAACATATTTTTTGGCTAATAGAATAATGTTTGAAAATAAAAGACTGATCTTGCTGTTGCAAAAGAGAATATCAAGATCAGAGATAATATCAAAGTATGGGATATGTGGAGTATTAAAGTTTCCAACCTTTCTCCAAAATTCATGTACATGTGTACATTTAATAAAAACATGCTCAAGGTTTTCAGGTTCAGTACCACAAAAAGAGCATATATTTGTATCTACTATTTTCATTTGCAACAGCTCTTTTCTAGTGTAAAATGCTCTATTAATGAATCTATATTGAAAGTCTAAAAGTTTAACATCCTTAGTACAATTTCTATATTTCTTAAACACATCTTTCCATGAAATATCTAAATTCAGTTGTCTCTCCCACTTTTGACAAACATTAAGTGGTGTGTCATCAGAAATAAGCTTATCATAAACATTCCTACATCCTTTCTTTTGTGAGAGTATTTCTTGGAGAGTTTGGTTCAATGTAAGGTTTTGTGTGCAAGTTTCATGAGCTAAAAGGGTATTTTTCCAAGTTTTAGGGATATTCAAAATTATCTTATTATATTCAAGGACTGTGCCCTTGATATGATAAAGATGTTTCAGTTCATTAAAAGGCAGAAATGAGTGATCACCCCAAATATCTCTTATTGTGTGAATACCCCTATTGAATCATTTCTCAATTAACAAGTTACTATTTCTAAATTGGTGATTTAACCATAAAGGCTCAGCTAAAATCTCTTCTGGAAGAGATGTATTTATCATATGTTGTGTTTTGTAATATTTACTCCACAAAGCTAAAACATCATTCCAGAATGGGTTGTCAACTGTTACATGACTGTTAATTTGTGCTCCCATAAGAAATATCTTTCTAAAAGGGAATAGACTTAAATTATAAATGGAGTGTTTATTCATATATCTTCTAAGGCAGGATAATTTAAGTGCATTAATAAAAGATTTAATATCTGTCATTCTAAGTTCACCGTCTTCATATTTTCTACAGATGATTGTCCTTTTAATTTTTTCCTTCTTACCATCCCACATAAAATTATATATGATCTTATTCATCTGGTTAATAAAATCTGTTGGGGGAGTAGGCAATACAGAAAAAATATGTACTAGAGTTGATAATACAAGTGTTTTTAAAACTGTAATTTTCCCTTGTAAGGTTAATTTTCTTCTTTTCCAACCCGCCAGAAGTCTTCTGATAATATCTAATCTTTTTCTGGTATTGATTACCCATAAGTTTTCCAATTTCGGGTTGAGATATATTCCAAGGATGTTAAAATCACCTTCGTGCCAGTCTAAACTACTTTCTGGGCATAATTTTACTTTGCTTTCAGTCATTGATCCTATCCAGATAGCTTTAGTTTTTTCAATGTTTATTTTAAGGCCAGACATTTGATAGAACTTATGTAAAGTTTCTAGAGCTGCGTTAAGGCTATTTTTAGATCCATCAAGATATAATTGAGTATCATCAGCATATTGCCCCATCTTATATTCTTCATCATTAATTACAATACCTTTAATATCTTTGTTAGTTCTTATCATAGTTCCTAAAATCTCAGCCACAAACATAAATAGATATGGGGAAACTGGGTCTCCTTGTCTACAGCCACGTTCATTTGGAAAGAAAGAGGAGAGATGGCCATTTTGGATTACACAAGAAGTTGCATTTTGCATCAATATATTTATCCATTTTATGAAATTGGGTCCAAAACCAATTTTTTTTAGAACTTTCATAATAAAATCTTTAGAAACAGTATCAAAAGCTTTTTCAAAATCAATAAGAATCAGAAGGCCTGGTTTGTTTTTCTTTTTTAGTTCATACATGATATCATACATTAATCTGACATTATCACTGATGCATCTGCCAGGTATAAACCCTGTTTGATCCGGATGTATCAGAATATCTAGTGTCTTTTTCAATCTGTTGGCAATGCAGGAGCTTATTATTTTATACAATGTATTCAAAAGTGATATTGGGCGCCAATTTTTCATATATCTTCTGTCTTTATTTTGTTTTGGGATGCAAGTTATTACACCTCTATTGATTGTATAAGATAACTGTTTTTTTTCAAAAACTTCTTGAACATATCTGTATATCCAAACCTTAAGATCCTTCCAAAACCATTTAAAAAATTCAACTGGAAAGCCATCTAAACCAGGGCTTTTGTTATTTTTCATTGCCTTGACAGTTTCAGATAGTTCTTTCATACTTATGGATTCATCTAGCTTATCTGCAAAACCACTATTAAGTGAAGGAGTGTTTACAGTGTTTAAAATATCTTGTGTATCACATTGAATGTTATCAACAGCATAAACTTTATGATAAAAAGTTTCTTGTTGATATTGATGAACTCTACTGTAGTTTTTCGAGTCTGTAACATGTGAGTTCTGACTGACAAAATAATTCCTCTTGTGTCTGTTTTTTAACCCATAATCCCTTACGCTTATCATATGGTTTTTTTTCATTAAAGGTTATTATCATTTATCATGATCGTCATGCTTTGCGTTCTCTCCCTACAGAGGCAGATCAAGTCATCTAACCGAAATCCGTGGGTTAATTTGAATTTTTTTTATCAAATGACAACGCTTCTCACATGGAAAGGGTTGTTCATATCACAATGCTTTTGCCATGATTCAGTAGCCAAAATGATTTTACAACACCGTCGCTGATTGCTTTGATTGCCTCCAATCAGACATGTCCCATTCTATCCAACATGATTTGATCTGCCTCTTGTGGGAGAGAAAGCATGCTTTGTAGCATACAGTCTATACAAGTTTATTTCACCCAAGTCCTTCGACGCAGTTTATCATTTTTATGACGGTTCAAAATGAGTGTTATACTTTGTTGGTGCTGTACTTGAGTCAAAATTACTTAAATAGTAACGTAAAAACATAAATAGGGTGTTTACTCAAATTTTCAATTCATCTAATCATACAATGATAAAAAAACTAGTGCAGTATAGATAAAACATTGCTTAAACAAGCCGAAAAATCAAAACCAATTGCTGTATATTATGTGAATTATTCTGATCAGAAAAAAAGAGCCTTGCAGAGCTATATTACATCAGAAAAAAATTAAAAGGGATATGTCCAAGCGAAAACAGTCGAGAGAAAGATTATACATTCAAAAAGGTAAAAAGGTTGGAAATATATGCCATGCACTTGAAATCATGTTTTTCAGGGATAACACCAATACAAAGAAGATTTTACTATCACCTCTCTGAGAGACGCCTGAAAGGGAAGCGGTTAAGAGTAGGTTAGGATATCCTTATGTTTAATACATGTTATCAATCAACGTATTCTTAACTATTCTTACTTTGTGAATGATTAATGTCCATGGTGTTTTCATTTTCCTGCAACAGTCTAAGTAAGATCATAGTATTAAAACTTGCCTTTTAAAAACGTCCAACATCTAGTACGAGACCCTTAAAAGTTTAGGTTGTTTCTGCGTGTGGGGTATGGCGGGGACCCCTGTAATGCCATCCACCATTTTTATGGTAATCTAGTTGATATTTACCTGACTAACGTATCAGTATGACGTCATATGTTATGCAACAATTTAAGGAAAAACATTCCTTGGACTGTTTGAAAAAAAGAGGCAAGAAAGATATATAGTAAAACAGAGAGTATGTGTGTCATTTGACATTTTGAGAAACGTTTTCCCCTTGTGTTAAAAAAGCAATTTAAGCTCTCGTAAAAGCACTGACATACTTTTACATGTAATTATCTCTATTTTTGACATGTTTGTCAGTCGTGTAGTTACCCACCGTAATGCAAGCAGAAAAGCAAGGCCACCAGGGGAGATAACCCGTGTAGAACCGACATCTTTGAACAACCTGTCAGAAGATATAATACATTTAAGTTCTGTTTCATTGTAGTAAACCGTTCCGATATTCCCTGAATGAAAATAACGCAAATTGTATTTTCAATTCTTTAATTCTATATTGTTGTGATATACCGACATATTCACTTTTGACCTATTTAAATTTACGGAATAATTCATTTAAGTGCAAAATTATGGTCATAAATTAAAAAAGGAGAAGAAAGAACAATATTGTGATGGTTCTAAATATATGTCTAAAAAAAGCTACTGTTAATGTTAACCACTTGCATTGTGGTATAAAAACATCCTTTGGCAAAGTTAACTCATTGAAATCTATCTTATCATATACAACCAAAGAGCTTGCACGATGAAAGGTGTTCGTTCGTTGAGAAAAAATCATTTTGAAATATTGTCAAGACATTCGCAACACTCTTCTGGAGGACATATTATTGCTGTTGATGTCGAGAATTATTGATCGAAAGTTTAATCGAAAGTGATGTCTCCAATATTTTCACAATTTTGAAAGGAAATGATGCTTTTTGTTGAACTGTTTGAAGTGTTTACTGTGACCAACTTTACAGACAATATTTTATCATATTCATAACGTTTATTATCCATAACTATGAAAAGTCAAGTTTTGGGAGATGGAAAAAATCGAAGTGCTGAAGCCCTCTCTTATCGCACTATCCAAAAAATAATTTATTTCATTATTTCTAGATATAATTTCCGGAACATTGGCTCCCTTTCTCAAGATAACTTTTATAAGCTAAAAAAATTGTCTGTTTTACTTTCTCCAAGTGAAAGCATTAGTATATATATTTATTATACCTTAAGAACAGTGAAACGATCTAACAAAGATCATGCATTAAAATGACACTCATTACGGTGATGTAGACGTAGGATGCAAATGCTTGTACTGTAAGAAGTATTAAGCACACTGTAGACTTATTCCTTGTCGTATCGTGGTTCCCTTTAGTTCTTAAAATAACGCTTAGTCACAGTACTAGGTGCAATCCAGTGACATTTGCACAAGGATGTTATGTACGATCACATTTAAAGAGCCACACCTTGACTTGTTAGGGTCAAATAGGGCCAAACTTTATCAAACGTGTTACTTGACCGTGACGTAATGACTATTGCTGAGAATTATTTGGAATGTCAATGTGATCGACGTTGTATATTGACAAAATAAAAAGTCTCGACTGTGATAAAAAAAAGGAACAATGACGCCAACAAATATGACTGTTTTCAAATTTCATTGTTTCCATCATTTGCCAATCTTTGATGAAAATGTGATAATTCTAAAATTGATATATTATAGAATAATAGAATATAGGTACGTATGAAAGTTTAAATATCTTTAAGCCATACTGAATGCTTCAATAATTTACATACGTCAGCCTTTAAACTCAAGCTTCCCAAGTAACTTACAAGGGGGGGGGGGGGGGGGGAGGGGCTACCTAGCGATATCAAGTAAAATGCAATCGTTTTCATTAGAATAACATCTTTCTTCTGACGACATCATAGATGCATTGAATAACCAAAACATCTCTCTTCTTTCTATATCTATTTAACGTACCATAATGGTTAAAACGTTATGAACCCCATCAAATCTAATTTCAAACGAGTAAATTACCTACAATAAGTAAATAAAGACAAAATCATGTGTAACTAATGAAGTGGTCTACTTGCATTATTTGTTAATGATTGTCTACTTGATCTACCACCCCAGTAATAACCATACACCTTTATTTGATACATGAAAACTATATTTGTTATTGTAAGAGTTAAATTACAAAATCATACATTAAGCAAAATTGTGTCTAGAATTTCGAATCTCAAAATCAAGCTAACATTATCAATTTCAAATAATGTACGAAATGAAGCAATGGTGGACAAAGCCAATTCTAAAACAGAATAAAAATAAGTTTTACAACTACTTTAGTGTGTGATGAAACATATTTCGCATATTTCATTTCATTTTTCATTTTTCAAAATTAATAATTTATGCTTACCTGTAAACTGAAATAGGCTTGTGTTGTATCAGGTATCCTAATTAACGTCGAAGAGAACCATGGCCTAAGGTGTGTGCAGGTAGGGTATGTATGTAGGTGTATAGGTAAGTAAGGTAGGTGTATGGGCGACGGTTCTCTATTCGAGCTGGTAAAGGTCAGAGCCGTTCACTTAAACTCCCAACTATGTTGTACATCTCTTCTGTACACGGAGTTTAAACCTATGACGTCATAAACATCCTCATTAAAAACAGAGGTCAAGAAGGGCTAATTTTGAACGATGGGAGAATATTTGAGATTGTGGTGCCGCTTTTTACCAGAATTGGCAATCAATTTGATATGATACAGGAACAACCTGATACGAATCGGTACACACTTCTATAAACATTTAATATAACGAACGTTTTAAAACGAGCTAATTCTATCTAAAATTGCAAAATTACACAACCAAATAAAACATGATTGAAGGAAAGTTCTTTTCAAAGTGTGAAGTTGTGTTGTGAAAATAGCTCAAATATGTATACAGATCATACACATTAATTGAAAAAATATTTTGTCCAAAACGGATCATAGCTGAGCAGTGATGGTCGTTCTTAACGCTCATATCAAGACAAGATAACATGCACATTCTTGAAATAAAGAAGTACCAATATATTGCATTACGTATTGCGATACACTTTTCTGTATCGCAATAAATTGCAATACAGAAATGAGAAACGATGCCCATCCTTATATTCTATCCGGCCAACTATACGAACATATGGAAGGATATCGTTGCTTACCTGAACTATCTCAATTTGATATAAAACCACATTTTCTATTCTCTATATAAGTACACGAAAACAGGAGTCATCAAGGGTTTATTTTGTTGAAATGACACAATCCTTTTAGTTACAGCTTATGTACAATATAAACAATACAATAATTATATATTAATCACAAATTCTCTAAAAGTTCGTTGCGAAGAGCCAATCTTGATGACATATATAGCAGGAAATTTCACCGCTGATTTACAAATATTATAATCCCAATTTGATACAATAGGCCTACTCAGGTTTATAGCTACGATGTCATACGTTCAACGCAAACGGTTTTCATCCCCTCTTCAACTTCAGTACAAAATGTTTTTTGATGAAATTGCAGGATATAAACGATGCTAAGTAATTATAATTATTAGCTAAATTTGATTTTTCTCCGTCTGTATCTGTTGTCACAGAATCACGTAATTGAATTATGAAAAATCGCAAAAGGAACTTAATGGAAGCCATCAATATAGTTAGACTCAAACTAAAGTTAAATATGGACCATTAACTCGCTATTTTTACACGAAAATTGCGCTATTTGAACACGTTGACATAGGAATTGGGCATGTTGTAAAACAAATTTAAACTTGAAATACTTTAGGGTGGAGAGGTTTAATGATAATCAGAATAAAATATCTGTTTTTATGATGATGTTTAACGTGTTGTTGTTGTTGTATATTTCAGAATGGTAATGTTACATGTCTCAGACGTTTATCGCTATTCGGTGTTTCATAAATATCATTTACCAAAGTTACTATTACAATCGCATTATAATTTAATAAGACACTGTCCTAAATATTCCATTCAAGTGTTAACAATTTTGCCAAAAAGGGTTTAATACGGGAAGTTATAATGATTCTGTTTACAAAGATCGTTTAAGCTACGCAATTCCATTTTCCTAATGCAGGTGGTTAAGATTTGTTCACACTAAAACAATCATCATTAGTTTTCGCATGATACTTGATAGTTGCCTCTTTGACTAGGGATAAAAGGGTTGTGTAATTTTTTAGATTTTGACTCTATGAAATGAAAACCGTCGTTTGGTTCTAATTTTTAAAAATCCTTCGTGTACAATTGAGATATTCTTTCACATCATACAATATTAAACATGTTTTGAAATACTATTTGGGTTAAAAAATATTTTGACTTTCTTACAGTATAAAAAAAGAAAACTATATTTTTAAAAGTCAATAACAAGGCCTTTGTGAGACAAGAGAAATGTACGTCCACACGTTCACATATTGAAAATAGTTACAACTAATGATATATGAGATAAAAGCATTGAAATGAAATATGCTCAAAATAACTTATAATTACCTTGCAGTCGAATCACATTGAACAAAAGTGAACAATTGAGTTCATGATTCGCCGGTGTCTAGAGATCTACTACTCCATACGTTCATGTATTTCCAAGTCCACAGGTAAATATACATATTACCTATATCGCAGGTAGGAAGTCTACACCTGTAGTTCCATGTAGACATGCTTTGGGAACACGTGTTAAAATGAGATCAAGAAGGGTCAAAGGTCATGTGTGTGTGGTTAACGAGTGTGAAAGGTCATTGGTCTGGGGACACTGAAGATGAAGGAAATCATTCGGATAGTTTTGGAGGCTCAAAAGTACTTGAGCGTTGATGTTTGGTGCACGACAACATTCGGAAAAAGTAGGTAATTACTCAGTGTTTGAACAACCGCAAGACACGTTTTCACTGTGTATAACCGTACACCGGAACTAGCGAGGTGTACTGCGGAGAAATGTTGCTATAGCGAGTCGTAAACGAAAAAAAGGTTTACATTTTACTTTTAAAAAGTTAATGTTATATTGCCAATTGTTTCCTTATTTAAATCTATAAGGAACAGTTTAATTGAAAATCGAACTTAAAAAGTATTGTTCGTACCAAATTTGGAAATTCTGCATCAGTGACCAGACGATCCAAGCATCTACATTTGGTTTGGTATATTTTTACATATGGTCAATTGGTATTTCACTTTGGTCCTTGCTTTAGTTATGTAATTGACGTCCATACAAACCCAAATTACATGACATTCGCAATAAAATACACCAGCATGTGAACAAACTTCACAACGCAATGTAGGTTCTTATCGTCCCGTATCCCAGGGACAACAACCAGAAAATAATAATCATGTAGAATAATATTACATGTATTTGCTATCTCTACCAATTAAAATGATATCACTTTTCGTCATTAGGACCCCATTGTACTGGGGACAGCTTTTCATTATTGAAGTCGAATGAAATGTCTACGGTTTCCCTAACATCACAGGTACTGTCATTCTCTCCCCACAGAGGCAGCTCAGTCATACAGTACTCATACTTGAGTTAGCTAATTCTAGTATGACTGAGCTGCCTCTGTGGGGAGAGAATGAGTTACTGTGTTTATGTTCCATGCTACATGTAGATTAGAGTCACCGGTTTTTACGCAAATTAAGTTAGAACATATTATATTATCAAACACCGAGTCTAAACTTTTGTCGAATATATATATGTATATCAGTTTAACCCTCATCGTGCCGTTGACAACAAAACTCCTCTCCTCTAGATAGTTGTCAACTTTATAAACCAAATAATATTTAACAGGGACCATCCATCTGAAAATGTTATAGAGAGTCTCTGTATATATATAATAAAGTTTTGTAAAGGTTCAATGATATGTGACATGATGTTTAGGCCTATTTCACTACCGCGGCAAAGAAAATGATGACGCAGCTGGAGTTACGTCCCTTTGTTATTGTTTTGGTATACAGATTCTGTTATCACCGGTGTAATGTTTAATCTATATTTCACGTAGATCGCGATCTGTCTATCTCTAATCGGCTGGACACGTATTGAGGACGCACGGACTAAGATTAAATGGTGAGCATTGGAACTTCGTGCACTCGAGAAGGCGAAAGCGGGGCCGAACGTTCCAGCCAGGCGGTGAAACAGATTTGACAGTTATGTACCCTAAAATATGGACCGCCCTTTTCCGATGACCTTTGTACTGATTAGGATGGATTTTATTGCTTTCTACAAGATGTACAACACAGGGGACAACTAGATATGACGCCCATGACTCCATTATGGTAAGTATTGCACCGCATATGGATTCGTATGTGATATATGTTGGAATTATGATCATGACCCGGTGTAGGGTGAATTTGATTGCCGTGGAATTATATTCGTGTTTTGAAAGCAGGATTTCAAGTACTGTTTTAGGGTTGTTCGTACATGTTTGTCTCAGAAATTTGTGTGATAAAAAAAAACAATTTTAAGTTTACGAAATAATCCTTCTTAATATTACAACAAATGGTAGGCTAGCTTGTTTATAATGTTCATCCATAAACAAGGATGCAGGCAATTCAAGATCAAGGAAGCTATTTTACAAATAAATTAATACAGGACTGATATACTGAACCAAATGCTTGACAATTTAGAATCGTGTTGTAAACATTTGCTGTAGAATAAACAATGCTTAAGTTTACTGAGATCACGTTGTTATAGTGTCATTCATTAAGTACGAATTAATCTGGATGATTAAAGGCCGATCGGCCTTAAATTAGGACACTTATTTTCATTTCAGTTCCATACATTTTTAATAAACAATGATATTGTTGAATTTAAAATTTGCAAATATTATTCATATCACCATTTAATCAATGTAACCCCTTTTCTCACAAGTAATGTTAAAAGAATCTGTTTTAATCAATATAATTAATTAATTAGCAATGTATGATATAAGGCCGGTCCGACAGCCCGGTACTGGTTACTTTTGGTCGGGACTGGTAACTTTTTGAGCTTTTCCTTAAATTTTACCATTATAATTTACAAAATACCAATTTTGGGCTGGCAACATTTTTAGCTTATTTCAAACACTGGAATAAGTATCATTATACTAACCAAACAGGTTTGGTAACGTCACGCGAATCGATTTCGCGAACTCGAAATTATTTAGCGATGATCAGAGTTTTTTTTGCCTCATGTAATGTTCGCTTGGTACTTTAAGCCTATTCTTCGATTTCGGATAATGGACATGCGTTAGGAAATTTTGCCCTTCTGGATACGATATATTTTGCTAAAAGTTATATAGAAAGGTTTCCGTTCATGTAGGAAGTCTATCCTCGGCAGCTGTTTTTCACCAGCAAAAGTTAATTGATAAGAAAGAAGAACATGTGATTGTAAAATAAGCATATGGTATGAAAGGAACAATTATGAAATACATAAGAGGAGAACATTTCATTCAGATAAAGTTTCGCATGTTTTGGATATTCGCATTTCTAAACTTGACGTATTTTACTTTATATTCTCAAGTTAGTAACTCCATTCTTTCAAGTCAACTGGTGATTATGTCTTTAAGTCAAAAGTAATCACCATACACCTTCAAAATGAATAAATTCTAAAAAAAACCTCTATATGACCTCATGACAAATTATGGTTAGAATAAACTGCAATGACCTTTCGAGAAACGTTTTTTTAACAGATTAAGAATTAATCCCAAATTTATTCCTAAATCGTAAGATAAAGCGGTCGTCAATTTTGTTCAATATTGTTGAAAATAGAGATGTCATTAAGGAAACACCGATGTTCTTAGTTTTCAAGATAAAAGGTGTTTGATGTGTGACAGTCAAATTTGGGATATTTGTATATATGTTAATGCCATCTTAAAGAAAAAAAAACTATATGTGTTTTAATTTATATTATTGTAAAACCAAAGTGTCCGAACCTTTGTCATTGACCTAACGGTCACATGAGTGTAAGGTCATACGGCGAGCAACGTGCATACTGTGTCAACAACAATGGTTAGCTACCGTATTTGATTTAATAAACACGGCTAGGTGTATTCGCTGGTGTAAGCTTCAAGATTATACACCCTTCAAAGTGTACCCGGGTAATTGCTTGCATACATAATTTACCGGGGTAGTTTCTGGAGAAGCCCATCCTGTCTCAGGATACGAACGTTACGCTAACTCCACTAATCTGTACCCTGGACTCAGAAGCTAGATTCGCTCACGCGCCCGACTTAGGATATAGCTATTTTCTCGTCACCTTCTCGATAAAATTTCAACTATTAAAGGATTTGATTGGCTATATCTAAAGTCGGGCCGCGCGAGCGAATCTAGCTTCTGAGCCCTGGGTACAGATTAGTGGAGTTAGCGTAACGTTCGTACCCTGAGACAGGATGGGAGAAGCCCCGAGTCTACCCAATCTCATTCAAATCAGATCGAAACCTTTATTCCTACGGCGCAATTAATCGAAACTTAAAGTTTTGATCTGATATGAATGAGATTGCGCGTCTACCCCTCCTCCCAGAATCTACGCCGGTACACTTTCTGGAGTCTTCCCAGAATAAATCCCTTTTCCCCATATTCTAGCCCTTCTTAGCATGTTCTACTTATAGGAATCAGTGATATTAGAAACATTTACAACGGGTTTTGTGTTTCAGAATTCTAATATTTTTTATAAAGAGGTAAGACTTTACACAAGTATTATGTGGTAAGTCGACGGTTTCGGTGGGCAGATTAGATAATGCTGAAGATAAAGAAATAAGCTTCATAGAGTCATTCTCCCCACAGATGTACATCAAGTCATAAATTGCTGATCCAACCTCTGTTCGAACTAGCCGAGTTTACAGGCCAGAAAGGAAGAAGACTGCAATTAAAGTTAGCTATGAACCCAGTGTCTCATCTTAAAGGGGCAGTAGCACGTTTTTAGGGGGAATATAAGGTGATGTCAGGAAAATGGAAATTAATGGTTCCATTGACAGACAATGTATTTAAAGTAAATGGAGCAGTAATAATTTCAAATATATAATTTAGAGTTTAGCCATGCGATTCCTTTTTCTTACACAAAATGAATTAAAGGTGTTCACACAAAAATGGCCGCCAATGATTTTATGTGAATCTCCAAACTTTGTCCTCTGACTATGGCTGATGGGCTTGTGTTATGAGATTTTTGACACTATCAAAATAATACATTTAGCATTAACGTACATTTATCAGCAAAAATTTTGAAATATAAAATTATCAAAAAACGTGCTACTGCCCCTTTAAGTCAGAAATTTGGCTACTGAATCAAGGAAGACCTATGAATGAGAACCACTATTTCCATGAGAGAAGGGTTTTCATTGGCTGAACGTTTCAGTTGGCTTTGCCGCTAGCGGAACCGGCCGGAAATAGGGATTTCGTCTTATTCAAGCAGATGTGGGGTCAATCTCATCTATCTTTAGTAGACGCCATGTTTTTAAATGATAATAGGGTTTGTGTTCGAGGAAGTACGGTATTTGGTCGGTTACAGGAAGATAATCACTTTGTCAAGGGCGGAAGGTTATGTCGTTTTACCAGCTGTTACTCGTTTAAACGCGTACTTCCTAATATGGCTTCTGCATATCTATCAATTGTCGCAATCAACCTTTCAAATCCATGTTTAATTAATACCAATTTTATTTCGAAATGAATATACAATTAACAAATTCAGAGTATGTGTCGGTTCCCTTTATGAACAGTCTGATTAAAATCGACTGTGATTCGAGGAAAAAAGTGTAAAAATATTATCTCTAGCGGGGTTCGAACTTCAACTAGCCCGGCTTTCCTCTCATT
Organism: Steromphala cineraria; assembly: GCA_916613615.1. Taxonomy (NCBI): domain Eukaryota; kingdom Metazoa; phylum Mollusca; class Gastropoda; order Trochida; family Trochidae; genus Steromphala; species Steromphala cineraria. The sequence goes on from OU744730.1 coordinate 15,572,602, forward strand.
CACAGTCTGATGGCACCCCCATTACCCGCATGTTCTGACGCAATCTCATCTAGCCAATCGAAAGGAGCGCAGTAAAAGCTTCGATATCAGCTAGGGGCAGGTAACTCCAATGTACCATTCGATGATTCGTTATACATAATCGCCGCTAAACGCTATTTAAAAACGAGGATGTGATTGGATAGCTTACGAGTGGGTTTGTCTGCGCTAAACTAGTCATAGCAACACGCGATAGGGGTGGGTGCATTTAGACCGAGACGGAGAGTATATCCCGAATGGTTCGAGCCCCGATAGAGACAATATTTTTTATATTTCATTCCTCGGAGCACGGTCGATTTTAATCAGACTGCCTTTATGAAGTGCTTTAACCCTAAGAAACCAGTAACAAATACGTTTTAGCCGATATATATATTTGACTTGAGCTGCTGAGATGAAAGGGGTGTGAGAATAACATAAACACGTACAACATACTTACAATGTTGGCTTTAACTTTCTGAAATAATTCACATTACGATTTTCTATTATTTTCAACAACACATTATCCTTAACTTCACTATAAGAGTTTGCCTTTTTGTATCCTATTTGAGACTCAATGTCCCTATTTGGAATCATTCAACAAATTGCAATATATGTTCTAATCAATTGAAAATTGATAGCCCGGAACATGCTAATCTTGATATTTGATGATTTTAGAAAATATTGAAGAAAGCTTGTCTTATATACCCATGAGTGTTGATTGGAGTTGAATAAGGGATTTAAGACCCAAACTTTATGTTGGAAATATATTGATCAAATAATATATTCGTAAAACGGAAGGGTCCCTACTTATTTTGCAGATTATCTTTATGTGAATCAATAATATATAATCCCCCTTGTTGTTGGCAGGGTGACGATGATGGGTTGTCGGACGAGGAGTTCCGGATATTGAGCCGAGGAGCCAAGGAGAAAGTCTACCTGAAGATCAAGAGGAGATCCGGTCTGGACACTTTACGTCACCAGCACCTCGAAGTGACCGCAGACGGCCTCGCTTTCGAGAAGAAGCAATCCTGTACGCGAGCTGGAGTTGTCCCCCTTGAAGACCGCTGCTCACATAGTCTGCCCATTCACCTCGGCTTCTCGGCTCCGCACACTGCCCGGGATCTGGAGAGGAGGCTGTACTCTAGCATGGCCGACCTAGGAGCTGGCATTCTCGACGCTGGAGTCAGGTCGCCTCTGTGTATGTCTGTAGAGACGGGTATACCCTCAGCTGTAGAGAGTCTCTTGAACGCAGGGTATGATATCAACTGTAAAGACTGTGATGGGAACAGTCCTCTCCACGTTGCCATATTCTCGCGGTTTTACGACATCACGAAGCTGTTGCTACGACACGGGTGTGTTCTAGGAGTGTACAACAAGGCTGGGTTCACACCTCTCCACGTGGCTGTCCTCAACCGGGACGAGCACGCCCTGAGCATCATCTGCAACTATCAACGGAACCACGTGCACGGGACGGCCAGGAGACCCCAGGCGCCGGACCACTATGCCTGTCCCGCTATCGACCTCAGGGCTCTGTTCTCTGGAGAAACTTGTCTTCATATAGCTGTAGAGCAGAATAACCTAGACATAGTGAAGATCTTAGTTGAAGAAGGTGCTTCAGTTGATGCAGTCAACTACTACTCCCAGACCCCCCTGGTGTTGGCTTCACGCTACAACTACCACGACATTGCCAAAGTCTTGCTGAATTATGGTGCTGACCCAAACGTTACAGGATCCTTCGGGAACCAAAGAAACACCCCGCTTGGACTCGCTGCCAAGTACAACTACTACAACCTAGCCAGAGTGCTTGTGGACCACGGAGCTGACATCAACTTACGAGACGACAGCGGACCAAGTCCCCTATTTACCGCTCTGCTCTGTGAGTCGGAGGATGTTGCAAGCTTCTTCCTCATGGAGTGCGTCGATAAAGGTCTCGATCTCACAGTCTCCCGGAGGAATGGGGAGACAACACTTCACGCCCTAATGTCTTTCAAAGGAGAGAAGAGGACAGAGTTCGCCCGGATTCTAGTCCGAGGAGGCTGTCCGGTCAACCAAGCCAACAGGGCACGTCAGTTCCCCCTACATGAAGCAGTAGCTCGGTATGACAAGGCAATGGTGTCGACTCTGCTGAAACTGGACGCGGACATGCATCTCTTCGACAGATGGGGACAGAACGCCTTACATATAGCAGTAGCTATTGGCCAGATGGACACAACTAAACTTCTCCTAGCTTCCGGGGCGGACATAGACTCCCAGACGTCCTCTGGGCGGACCTCCCTCTTCCTGGCGCTCGACCAGGGTCACTTCAACATAGCCCAGTTCCTGATCCTGCACGGGTGTGACCTCACCCTGGAACCCTACCTCCTACCTCCAAACTCACCCAACTCTCCGCGACCTCTCCCGGAAAGCAGGAAGAAGCCCCCATTCGCTCTCACCGCAGATCTTCCGCTGTACTCGCGCCTCCAAGCAATGGCGTCCGCTCCCGGAAGTCTGTTCGTGCTATGCGTGCGCAGGATCCGGAACTTGTTCACCGATCTCTGCCTCCCTCTCGACACTTCCTACGATCTCCCACTTCCGCTATTCCTACAACAGTTCCTGTGTTATAACATCAGTCGCAAGGCCGAGTTGAGACAGCCGAAAAAGTGAAATTTCTGTTGCAGTATTTTTGTGATCTTACATGTAAATGGTTACGGTATATATTTTATGGATAATTGTTTTTTTTTGTAGTTTTATCTATTCCTATTACCTGTTGTATAATTTATGTAATGAGAAGGTATTTAAAGAGTATAAAATTAATCGTGTTCAGTCTTGTTTTCGTCAGTTCTTCATACCGCGCTTTGGTTGCTCATTCATAGCTCAATGCTACTGCGATGCAGTGAGTCACACAACATTATACATGTACACAACATTAATATTAAGGAGGTATGAATATAAATGATATTTGTCGCTAATCATAACTGTCATGTATCATATTTATAAGTAAATTGGATTATATGTTTGTATTCATGTCATGTCGTTGTTACTGTAAAGGCAATAATGTTATTTGAATAACAAACAATATACTAAAGTAACCGCAAATATAGGTATCGATGTCGCCATACAATATGTCGCCATACAGTATGTCTTAAAATGACCGTTGAAAATTCGTTACATTACATTCAACAATTTTGCCTAGGCTGAGTCTAGCACTAAATGTAATGAGTTTATTTTTTGATTTATTGACAAGGCATCGTTATTTCGTTCGATTTCTGGGGCCCGACTCTTCTTAGTGGAATGGAATTATATTGCAACGTCCCCATGACATTGCGAGTGATAGATCCTATAGTCACTATTATTACTATATCGCCACTATCAAAAGACAGGGCAACAATAAGTGAGACCATTCTACAAACTTCTATTGTGCGTGATGGTAGAGTGTTACATGAAGCACGATTAAACTTGTACACTACGTCGACTCCTACAATATCAAAGAATTTAACTTTAGACGTAATAATTTGACAAAACAAGACTTCCAATGCTTGTTCATTGTATGCTTAACGAAGCGTTAAAGGCACAAGACGTTTAAATACAAATAATGAATTATTTTAAGATACCATCCTTTCTAGAACATATTGTGATTTGGTATACCGTCTCTTTGAAATAGTATATTTGTATATAGTGCATAAACTCTCTCCAAACATGGCGAACTGTAGCGAATACCGTCGGCAACACAGAGTGCCCTCAATGGTAACATTAGAACGAGTATTTTATCGCGCGACACATGTGTGCTTTAGTTCACCTCTGGTGCATAATAAAAATCAGGAAAAGATTAAAACAAATCTCAAATCACTGTCTGAACATCCGCAAGTGCCCTTTCTATGGAAAGCTAACATTGTCAAGAAACAAATTTAAATATTATCGGAAAAAACGTAAAGTTGTCTCTATCACGTAATTCTGCAATTTACTCGAAATAAACTATAGGTACACTATCGCGTATACATAAATGTGTAAACTGGTGTATTATAATCAACATGCTGTAGCGAGAGGAAGAAAGATGAAGATATTTTATGGCCCTTCAATCAATCAGCCCAAAAGGTAGTTACCTCCCTTGCATTAAAGATTCGTCTTGCTAATAACGTCTTACAGAACCACGCGATCAATATATCCAATTGTCTCGGCTTTTGGTGTTATCTTGAACGCAGAACTGGGCAGACCCAACTGAGAGACTGGTAGGCCTACTACCGACCATACAACTGCATACCAAAAGTTTGTTCACTTATTTTCCGCGTCTGCTGGTGTGATCTTTAAGGAAGAACTTGGCAGACCTGGCTTGAGACTGGAATATTCTGACTGTATAAATGCATTCCTGAAGTTTGTTCATCAAAATGATGAACCGTAGCACTTGGACCAAGAGATTATTTGTTTTGAAGTATAAGCCGTGTATGCATTTAAAAAACTGAATAAAAAACTATCATCACCTGAATTTTGTTGTTGTGAATATTGTGATACTGGCTTTACCTATGTGGTTAGGCGTTTCATAATAATGCATATGACATAAGTATTATGAAAAGGAAGAGTTCATAGGTTTGACTATTTATTTACATGGATAAATTAAAACGGGCTATATTCAAGGCGGTCGAGTATATATTTCAATTGATGAAAGCAAGTATACAAGATGATATTTTCTTTATTTAAGGTTGGTGCATGTAATTTTGAACAGTCTGATTAAACTCGGCCTAGTTCCGAGGCATTAAATATTCAAACCAATAACTCTACGGAGAAAGCTTTGTAGCCAACATGTATCTAAGTGCCCTACCTTAATGTAATGCCAACCTGTATGTAGTGCCATATTTGCTCTTGGACAAATGGTGGCATTTAACCTGGTGTTACTGTTGATAACTTTGAAAGATTTTTAAGAGAAAAAGATATGACGATTTTTAAATGTTTAACCCTCGACACTTCACTGACGTACTGACGTGAGATATACAATTATAGAAAGGAACAGCGGATCTTCACTTCTTTAGTGATATTTGAATACGCGATATTACAATGCCTGAAAACTCCACCAATTACATGATAATTGAACCAGCATTCCCTGGGACGTGAACTAACTGTCGGTATACTGAGCCAAAATGTAAAGAACCACTTTATTGTTTTTAATTTTCGAAAGATTTGTGTTGTGTTACGGCTTATTCCCACACCATATCTATCTTTCTCAATACTGCATGTATACTTCATGTGGATCATGGAACTAACGAACATTAGCTTCCAGCCTTATAGAAACATACCACAATTTTTGGTTCATTTTGCCAAAAAGAGTTGATTTTCGAATCCAGGAAATATATGAACCCTCATCGATCTATCATTAAAAACATCCTGTAATTTGAACTGGTCTCCGTGGTCTAACAGTTTGTTCCCTCTCTCTTTATTTCACCAAAATCGAAACCAGGCAGTTTCGACTGTTACATTAGCGAAGATCTTGTGTTGACAAATTGAATTCTAAACTTCATAAGCAAGAAATCCGGTCAAAATGAGTGTCTTTGCTATTATTTGAAAAAAAATTCAACCTACTTTAATTTCGGATATAAAATGTATTCGTATAATGTGTTAACGGCTATACAAGGTGTTCATGATGAACACCTCCACATGAGCACTCCATAAGTTAGTTGATGATGGAATACTCGAATTAACATGCGAGCTAGGAAGAAAGTCATAAACGGGATTCCTTCTAATTGTCTGCATCTAATGTAACCACATAAGCACAAATATGTATGTGTAGAGCTCTTCTAACAAATTCATTACAAAATGTTATGTATTTGAGGGCTCTTCTGACAAATGCATAACATCATGCGATGTATTTTAGAGCTCTTTTGACAAATGCATTACATAATGCTATGTATTTGAGAGCTCTTTTGACAAATGCATTACAAAACAGAAGGCATCTTTTAGACTCACGAGTTGTTGAGTCCATTGGTTACCATTTTAAAATAAAACTTTCGGTATCAATAGGGGAACGCAAATAAAGAACAGTCCTATCGCGGGGTATTTTTGTGAAAACAAAATTCAAAAGTACTTCCCTGTTTATACTTACATAAGACCATTACATGATTATTTTTACTTATTTCATATATGTTTGTTGGTGTAACATTTTAGATGTTCTATAGATTTAACGATTTGACAAAGTAAAGAATGCATCGTTGCGTCCTCTTGAATTTCGTTTCCACAAAAATACCCCGATAGGACTGTCCCTTTAATGATTCGACCAAAGCAATGCAATTTTCTTGCATCTGACACGATATATATATATTTCCGAGTTTTTCAAAAAGGTGTCATCGATGTTTGTTTATCTGAAACTTTACTTATACTATAAAGTATTGTTTCTCCGGTCATAGCCCAACACGTGTCAATGTAATATTGTCGTCTAACAATTAAACTTTCAGTGAACGTTATAAGTTAATTATACTTTTTCAAAAAGAAGTTACTATTACTTTTAGTACCCACTCAAGCGAGTTAGGATAATCCTCTTACCTTTTACAAATATCTAACGATTTTGATGTTCAGGATAAATACACATTATTGGATAAAAATCGTTTTGAAACTGGCTTGTCGTAGCGTTTGCTAAATATTATCAATGCTCATAAAATTGCAAAATGAAGAGGAATGTATAGATAAATAATAGGATTGATGCACCTATTATTGCATCTTAAAAGGGCAGTAGCACGTTTTTAAGGAGAATATAAGGTGATGTCAGGAAAATGAAAATGAATGGTTCCAAATGAAAGACAATGTATTTAAACTAAATGAAGCAGTAATAAATCAAATAATGTTAAGTTGAGCAATGCGATTCTCTTTCTTTACACAAAATGAATTAAAGGTGTTCACACACAAAAATGGCCGCCAGCGGACTTTTTGTGATTTTTTTATAACTTGTTCTCTTACTATCGATGATTGGTTTATGTAATGAGAGTTTTGACACTTTCATAATAATACATTTAGCATTAACGTACAATTATCAGTGACAAATTTAAAATACCAAATTTCAAAGAAGCGTGCTACTGCACCTTTAAATCCTTTGTTATATCCCTATTTACAAAATCTGTAGTATTAGTGTTTAGTGCTTCCATACCTTTTATTTCACCTTAAATCTTTATGTCATCTTCCCCTATAACGATTGTGGTAGAAGTGGCGGAAGTGTTGTATAGAGTTTACATGCCATTAAGGCATCTGAATCATGGTTGGTATCTTCCTCTATACAAGTTATTTTGGTCATTTTCAACACTAAAATCTAAGTTGCATACCATTTACACATTTTACGTCTATTTGTAACATTTGAAAAAGTCCACATACAAATAAACTTCATTTGACATTAAGAAAGTAAATAATTTATTCACGTCGGCCTGTGTTTTAATTATTAGACTGCAAACAACACAAATTAAATTTTCAAAGTTGATGAAATGTTGAATGGATGTATGATCAACACTTCTATAAAGAACAAAAACTTTCTCTCCGAACGCTTCAACTACACTCATTCAATCCTTGTGATTAACTCTAAACCACATCAAGCATATGTCATAATTTATGCATCTTGCAAAGAACATTTAAATGCGTTGAATAATCTGTATTCGTAATGCTATCATAGCTTGTCATCTTGTAATACGATATTGAAATACAATGGAGTTTTAATACCATCAATTCAAAACTTCTCTTCCTCCAGATGCGGGTTTGATGAAACCAAGCGACAATATCCAATTTCCAAATGGCCCAAACATTCAACTATGCTAGTTTATTTGCAGTGCTATTAACCGCAATGGCGGTTTATCTCGTAAGTAATTAAACAGGCGCTGTTAAACCGGCACTAATTAACTTTCTACGCTTAACTTTTCAAAAAAATCACCCAAAACCGTGAAACTTTCATCAAGATAAAAATTGAACAGGTTCAATTACACAGCCTTGTCTGCATCCTATGCGAAGATCTGCCTTTAATGACAGAACACGCTAATTAATCGGACCGCAAATTTCATTTTGGACATCAATGCATTGAATTAGGCTTTTCCATCTTTGTAAAATATTTCGTAATCGCTATCTGTCATCTTTATCATTGCGTCACGAAATTGGGGATGGCTTTCTTGGTGTTAGTTCGTAATCCCCTTCTTATAGACGAAACCGCCAAAATGGTCACATACACCGATAACAACGTGATACGTCGGGACGAGCCTCGGGGTCAAACCACAAGGTCATCTGTAAAAGATATAACTCGCCGATTGGACGTCAGTTTCTCGCAACATAATGGTTATGCGATTGCTCTTATTCATCAAAAATCACAGCGCTAAGCCGCAAAATTTTCATAAAACCGCAGAATTATGCGAACGCAGCGGAGCGTATATAGAACGGCGTGAGAGACGGCTGTCTCTGGGAAATATGGAGATACAGGGTTCTATACATCTGGACAACACGCGCTCTGGGCACATACACGTCACACTTGAGTGCTTGATTGTCAGTCATTACTACACATTTATTAAACACAACACAACATTTATTTTCACATTTGTAGAAGATCTTTTATCCTTTATTGCAATTCTTTGTATAAAGAAAACAAGAGATGAAAGGTTGAATTGGTAATGTTTGCTGTTTCAATGATTACACACGTTTCAACTCTATGACTTCACATGAACTGGTGAAAATAATATAAGCTGATTTCAAATGTTTCTAAAAGCAAAACCTGATAACATATTATACAATGTGTGTGAAAATCGGGTTTAATTAACATATGTTTTAAGAGGGAAAACTCGAAGAATTTAGACCCTCACTTTTTCTTAACCTGATTTCGATTTAAAATAAAGTTTAACCTAACAACAACAACAAAAACCGTCACAATATTTAAGATTAGTAAAAAGCATATTCCTCGTTTGATCACTTAAATAAAGTGACATCTGTGAAATAAAACCAGATATACAAATTAAAAGGAAACACTTCATTCTTATATATCTAACTACTACCAAGTTGATATAGTCAAAGACAACGCTCTGTGAAAAAATTAACAGTTATGATATAAAAAAATAATATACACACAGAGAACATATAACGCACAAAAAACTTACCAATTTACCTTAGATGAATTCGGTAATAGCTTTTACCTTGAAATTTAATAAATTACATCATCATTAAATGACAACTCGAAACAATATCATTGTACGTTATTTCACATGATGTGTTTTTATAAACAGACACTTTTGCCAGTTAACAGAACGAATTAGGTAAAACATACACATTATACATTTCCTAACCATATTTCGTTTGGTTTTGATAACGAACGATAACAAAATATTATAACAAAACCATGTAAAATACATTATAATGACATCGTTATAAAAATAACTTATGAAACAATAGAATGAGAAAGATAATATAAAACAATATGGAGAATAAGCTGATGAATAAGAATGTTTATAGAGGTTTCACAAAAAAATCAGCAGACGAAACAAAGCTGTTTTTAAATTTTCATTTAAAGGGACAGTAGCACGTTTTTATGGGTAATATGAGCTAGTGTCAGGAAAATGAAAATTAATGATTCCAATTGAAAGACAATGCATTTAAACTAAATGGAGCAGTGATAATTATAATAAATAACGTAAATTTTAGCCATGCGATTCCTTTTTCTTACACAAAATGAATTATAGGTGTTCACACAAAATGGCCGCCAATGGATTTTATGTGAAAATCCATACTTTGTCCTCTGACTATGGATGATTGGCTTTGTAATGAGATTTTTGAAATTGTCAAAATAATACAATTAGTAATAACTTACAATTATCGGTGAAAAGTTTAAAATTTAAAATTATCAATAAACGTGCTACTGCCCCTTTAAGAGTTAATTCCTAAAATAATGGCCAAGCCTTATGTAATAACGTTCACAGTTTCAAAACGTTATTTTCATTTAAGAGCGAATTCAAATTAATGACCAAGCAGTATGTACTGACAACCATTATCATTTTGTTTATTTAGGATTTAATAAACAAATTCGGCGAGTATGTTCTCATCCATAGACCATGTCGCACAAGTTACATGCATTGTCATGCTAATGTGTGACCGTGTTGTAACGCTGTTGTTACCCCTATGATTAGAATTTAATTGACTTGGTAAAGTGGAACCCCACTGCAAATGTCTGGGGGCTAAAATACGATCCCCATTAATAATATGCAAATCAGCCTAATTAACAGCCCGCTTGATTCAACAAATTTAACGATGCAAAACAAATTATGGAAAAGCTTGCAGCAAAACGGTTTGTTCATATTTTACTGCACATTTTAATTTTGATAATATTTTCATAAAGTATTTGAAGAGATTAATTTTAGGAATAATGTATTTCATATATTAAAGAAAACATTTACTTTAATGGTAAAAAATAATGCTTTAAATTTTATTGAAATGCTTTTTAAAATTAGATTATGATCACATATGTGTAGAATTTTGATAATTCTGTAATAAAATACCGGTTCTATTTATGAATATTTATCCTTCTCACTAACTATTCATAAAATGGAAATATGTTCCATTTCAAATCGCAGAGTAGGATCTATTCTGTTATATAAGTCAATTTTTTTCTACGGTAAAAGTATGCGCAATCTAAAATGAGTGTATAGCCTTCACTGTGTTTCATACACAAGACCATGTACACAGAAAACATATCTAGACTCATGAACTTACAATGTTTAATTTAAATTATTTCAATGAAAGCTTTCACCATTAATGAAATAACCTCCAACAAAGTCCTTTTGGCGTTGTGTCCCCTGAATAATAGGGATAATTTTACCATTGTAAAGGGGTCTATATACTAAAATTTGCCAAAATTACCCCCTCAACTGATCACGTAGGAACAAAACTGCATATATAGATACATAAACACAATATAAACCATTGTTGTTTAAAGGAGAGTTAACGTAAGAGTATGATACACTGTTGGAATTTATCAAAACTATTTTGGCAAATTATGTCACCATGGATAGATAGGTCTGAAGATATTACATGTACGTCGGTATTGGACCTGTTTTTTGTCTTTCTGTACTTGTGGGTTTTCATGTTATTAGCATTATAATATAAATAATACAAATAATATCCGAAAGTTCTGGTTCTGGTTCGCCAAGGAACTTAAGAAAACTAACCATCGTCCTGTCTTATGACTGTGTATAGAAAAAAGCTGTGATAAGTCGAGTTCCTCATTCTGCAAGTCTAGATTAACTGAAAACCGATTGAAATGACAAACCTAAAGAAAAATGATAATATAAATGAAGTTACAGTAGTTATCTGAAATTTTTCATCCACTAAAGTATAGTTTGAAACCAACGACACTTTGCAGAAATATAAAAACGCAACCTGGAACAGTGCTGAAATTCTCCAAACCAAATGTCTACACTTTAACGAGCGTCCCGCCGCTCTAAGAACAGTAATCAGCAATCGTAATTGGCCCGTGACGGCATTGCAGAAACTTACGCCAACATGTCGCCACATCCCCCACACGATTAGCAACTGGAACGTCGCCTACAGTTGCGTTCAGCGCTAAATTATCTATCTTCAAGTAGTTAGCGGCCGCCATGATGGATTTGATACCACCCTGCAGTCTTTCGTACTTCGCGTTGAAGAATTACAAGGGAGATAACTCCTGACTGAAACGTGTTTTATGGAAGTGAGGTATTGAAAGAGACGAACCCTAGACATGTCTTGTACTAGTAAAGAGATTGTGATTTGCACTTTGTCCCCTCAGATTGAAACAAATGATCATGATTGGTTAGGTGATCATAATAAAAATAGAAATGCCTAATGGCATGGTTGTTAAAAGGGCAGTAGCACGTTTTTTGATAATTTTATATTTCAAAATTTTCACTGATAGTTGCAAGTTAATGATAAATGTATTAATTTGACAGTGTTAATTACACAAGCCAATCACCCATAGTCAGAGGACAAAGTATGAGGATTCATTGGTAGCAATTTTTGTGTGAACACCTTTAATTCATTTTGTGTGAGAAAAGGGAATCGCATGGCTAAACTTTACGTAATATATTTCAATTATTACTGCTTCTTTTAGTTTAAATACATTTTCTTTCAATTGGAACCGTTTATTTTAATTGTCTTGACATCACCTTATATTCCCCCGAAAAACATGCTACTGCCCCTTAAAGGAATAACGTAGCCTACAAAACGATAAGTAAATTAACATAACATAATAGCTAGTAATAAAAGTAATGAATTATAACCATAAATGCTTTGATATATTTCTTATGAGCAAACGTGCTCATGCTCTTTTGCTTTGCAACCGTAGTTTAAGCAGACTGTAAAGATTGTATTATTTTATGTCATCATTAAACAATAATCACAGCAACAATTATTGACTTTGACGGCACGCCGACTTACTAATCTCGAAATTGCTTTTTAAGTTTTTAGTTTCAAATCCGTGATCATTGAGTATGCAGTAAGTCTAGGTTTGACATACGTTTATGCTACAATATCTTTCACGCCTCTAGTACGGCATGTTTTACAGTCAAAGTCTTAATCACAATTTAAACTGAAATTTACTCATATTTATTCATGTTCATATCTTAATCGAACAAAAAAGGCCATAAAAGACTGTTATCTGTATTGATGTTTGCAACAGTCGTTAATGAAACCATCGATGCTATAAAAACACAAACGTGAAGGAAATAAAGATATTGGTCAATCCTTTATATCGATATGTGCAATTGCAGCCACAAGCCCTTTTTGAGTCATTCAATAAATCAAACCTTGAAGTCTCGTTTCTCTGAAATGGACATTTATTTTTCATTACCAATATTGATGTATGTATTTTATGTAAGCTACTTTAGACTGCTACGAATGAAATAAACAGCACTTCGAAGTATATAAATTATCTTTTTTCCCTGCAAAGCAAAGTTTTGACAAGTAAATACCATCTTTATATTAGGAAATTACAAATATATCATTCTATGATAATTAAAAGAACGCATCTTTAAAAAGGAGCTCTTCAGAAAAGAAGAGTAGAATTGTTTCCTGTAGTCTTGGTTTTATCTATGAAAGGTAACTATAGATACAAGTATAGGTTTGCTTTTTGATGCAGGGGACCACACACCAACTCTCGTATCAGCTCGCTTTGGACGAGACTCGACGAGATTACACTCTATTTGAGGAAGGCGACACTGCACGTGCCTGGGTCACGTGGCACGTGCTGTCCAGTCCTTCAAAGACAAGAGTCCAGTGTACACTGCTATTATCGGACGCGTGTCTCGCGAGTCGTCCTATTGTCTTCCCTTTCCAATGATTGAAAATCTTTCTTTGATTAAGAACGGGCGTCTTAATTGTACGACTATCTCGAAACATGGCCTGTTCGCCTGTCGGACCAAAGGCTCCAGAACCTAGCTCGGACAGTGTCCACTTAGGCGGTGATTAACACTGAGCCCGCTAAGTGGGATGTAGATTGATGGTTTCGGATTGCAATGATAGTCGGTAGAAGAGGGATCGCTCGAGAGATGCTACTTTCTCAACAAACAATTGACACCACTGGCCTTCCATATTTTAGACATACAGTAATTACCACGTGTGATTACGGACAGTGAAATACAGATATGATGGAAGTGTGTCTGGTTAAAGAGATTATAACGTCGGAAACTGTCACTGGTGGGAGCATACATCGGTAAATGGGCACTGGTCAAGACTATTTCTAGATCGACTGACCACTAAATGGGTTGTAATCAACGTCTCACATTAACTGGGCATCTGACAGTCGCTTATGAAGCTGTGTATCCACATTTGCAAAATACGGTGTTTTATTTCTTGATATCTGTAACGTTGCATTCAGAGTCATCCGTAATTCGATTTACTCAGCGTGGCGTGTTGTGTTTCTTGTAGGGACATCTTACCCGAAATGCTATGATACATAAGAAAAAGAGAAGAAGAAGAAGAAAAATATTTTATTCAAGTGGCTAGCGATTGGTACAGGTCAAATATACATGTAGATACATGATGTCATCGCCCGGTTAACTTGGGCCTATTAGACACTAATGTACTTTTAATATTCAATATAAGTTAAAAGCACTGAAAGTGCTAAAATAGATTTACTTAAAACAATAAGCTACATACATTATCTTAAAACAGGAGATAAAAAGTTAGTTGAAAATAGCGAGTGTGGTGGGAGCAAATAACCTACGTTTATACTTGTTTGAAACAAGTGCAGCTACGGGAATTGATAGATCGTCGTACTGCATAATAAGTATGGTTTGGTCTAAAATAGATAATTGGCTGAAAGTTGGAATTCTTGAAGAGACGATATCCAAAAATGGGGTTCTCAAATCAGAGTATAAATCACAGTCCATCAGAAAATGTGTCTCGTCCTCAATCTTAGTTGATTTACAATATTTACATGATATGATACATACTTGATAGTTATCTTTAGAAGTCTTGAACTGCCATGTCCTGATTATGTTTATGAAGATAACCGTGAGTAGACTATATCCAAGAAACAGGGCACACGAAACTATCTATTTCTGTCTCTGTTGTTTTTAAATTTTTTAGACTAATCATACAAAGGATATTTCAAGGCTCTTCAAATAATCTGGATTTTAACAACTTGGTATATGACAATTTTATGTATATGTGTATTCATAAGATCTCGTATCCTATTTTGGTTTGTTTTTGTATTTGTATTTATAAATGCTTTGAGACTTTAATAAAAAAATGTTTGTCTGCAAAATAAGAAACACGTTTTCATTCTTATAAAAAGTTTAACACTAACGAAACTTTTGATAATGAGTCACAACAAGTATTGCATTCTATCTCCAACGCCAAACCCGAATAACTGTAAAGGTACTTCAGTAGATGGATGGGTATCTTATTCGTTCTCACTTTCCTACTTTGATATTACTTTACACGAATTTATTTTCGTATAAGGGTCTTTCCGGCTCAAACCGAGAAATTTTGTCTTGAGTTTTTGAAATAATTAAAATATAGGTTTGATTTATAAACAGGCTTCAATATCTGAAGTTACCGTGACATTAAAACTTCATCGTGCATCAACATGAATTATAATCCTAAATTCTAAACGCTATAAATTTACAATCGATCTTTAAAATAATTTACATCATAAACAAATGGTTCCTTTTCATACAGGTTGTAGGATTCGCTTCTGAAAGCATGTTTATTAAACATGCCTCTTTTCATCCATTTCATCAATGTCCAAAATCACTCCGGATAATTAAGTGTCTGTTTTGACATTCTTAAAGTACCTGTAAAGATGCTTCGCAAAAAAGTATAAACATATACGTACGCAAACTTTGGATGACCTCAAAATCGCTGCTTCGGCCTTGAAGAATAACCTATACAAGTTTACCATTTATTGGTTACTGTAGCATGAGAAAAGTAATAAAACTCCGATACAATTTGCGGATATATTATATTGCTAAGATGTATTATGAAACAAATGGCTTAAAGGGGCAGTAGCACGTTTTTTGATAATTATATATTTCAAAATTTTCACTGATAGTGTACGTTAATGCTAAAGTATTATTTTGATAGCGTCATAAATCTCATTACACACGTCAATCAGCCATAATCTGGCGACAAAGTATGAAGATTCACAGGCGGCCATTTTTTGTGAACACCTTTAATTCATTTTCTGTATAAGAAAAAGGAATCGCATGGCTAAACTTTACATTATATATATTTGAATTAGTACTGCTCCATTTAGTTTAAATACATTGTCTTTCAATTGGAACCATTAATTTTCATTTTCCTGACATCACCTTATATTCCCCCTAAAAACGTGCTACTGCCCCTTTAATGTTGAAAGTTAGGTTTGTGTTCGAACTCAAACATTCAAGGACGTATGTCATGGTCGGATTAACGCAGTCTTGAAATACATTGTGAGGCAACTGACAAGGTTCGGACAATGTTCAGCTTCATATTTCAATAAAATGATAACGACATTAGTATATATGTCGAAACGTCGCAAACTTGAATAAAGAAGTTGTATATCCATAATATTGCCTTCATCTTCTTCAGTTATAAAACTATTGTAGCATGTTTAGTTATGCTATGCGAATCTATTTCCTAACTCCAAATGAACAAAAGGGGTTCACACCAAAATGGTCGCTGGTGGTTTTTGCTTGGTATTTGACACTTTATTCAACGACTACAGACTATTGGTTTTAGGAATGAGATGTTTGACCATCTAAAGAAACGTTTGGCATAAACTGAAAGTTTAATAGGGAAAGTTTTAAGATTTGTTCTTAAAAAGTGTTACTACACCTTTAAAGTTAGGAGAATATGTCGATGTAAATTCAGTTGTTATCAGTTCTTCTCTTCCCGGCAACATCTCGGGATCATTCTCAAATTAATGCCAATTATAGAAGATTTCCGATGCTCGACGATGCACGACTGAAGATCACATTGATAACGAGTTGTTGCAAATCAAAGGAAGTCGTGTCTTTGTAGTAAAACCAGTAGCGTTATCGTTACAAGATGTCGCGAGGAACTGTAAGATCGGGAGATGTACGTCATTCAGCAAATAGCCGTCTGAGTGACGC
Organism: Steromphala cineraria; assembly: GCA_916613615.1. Taxonomy (NCBI): domain Eukaryota; kingdom Metazoa; phylum Mollusca; class Gastropoda; order Trochida; family Trochidae; genus Steromphala; species Steromphala cineraria. The sequence goes on from OU744730.1 coordinate 15,589,158, forward strand.
CCGGGTCCCCCATGTCCCCCTTTGACCGGAAGCTGTCTAGGCGCTCCCCGAAACTCGGCGATAAGCACAGTTGTAACACGGCGACTGAACCGCAGCGACATCGCCCACCACTATCGGCCGCACGTCTTATTTCCTCTGACAACTTCATTACAGAATTGTCAAGTGCAGAATTGATATCCATAGGTGCGGAAAATTGGAATTAAATTTTCCTTAAAATATTGACGCTTGTTTGTGGCTCGTTCAGCCGCTGTCAATCGGTATGGCTGTTTATCAACATGGGCGATCGGGTACCGTCTTCGGTAGTTTGACGGACAGGAAAATCACTGTCATCACACGGCGGCTGAGAACCACTTAATTTCAGTGTCCGACAATCGATGGGACATGATAGGCCGTATAAATGGACAAAACAGGCAGCTCATCCTCGACGTATTAAGCGCTGTCATTTGACCTCGTGTAAACACCTTCGACGCTCACGACGTGACAAGGGTTAAGTCCCGGGTATTACGAGTAGAGACTGGTATTTGCCCACAGTTGCGCTGCTCTGACATTCGGAAGGTTTTAGAAGACCTCTCCAATCACCAATCGGCTTAGTGGGATCACTTCAACTTAGTAGCTGGAATAACAGTATTAATCACATTTTTGTAACTTTCGACTCTCTGCTTGTGTTGGGATCGTAATGAATTATACCAAAAGGTCACAGGGGCAATTAAATTAATAACTTGGCTCAATTTCTATTTGAGAACACGGTACAAACTCGATGCTCTCAAATTTGTGCTTCAAGTCTGCCTTTGCCTTTGGGTAGAACGGTTTCTGAAATTTCAACTTTTGTAAGGAGAGTCAAATTGTGAAACAAAAAACTATCTTCCTAATTTGAAATATATGTTGCATACATATAGATGTATGTTTTTTGATGTATGAGGTAAGTCTTCTGAATGTACTTTGATGTAAGTGCAGAACATAATTGTTTGTAAGTCAAATAAAAGTATAGAGTTTAGAGAAGAATATTTTCGAGCTCTTAAAATCCACATTTCATCAAGCCATTCTGTTAGAACTGAACTTTATGTACACTCAGACTTCGAACTGCAGCATAAGAGGAACAATTAATACACATTTACATTTATACAACGTACAATAACAAATATGAAGAGCCGATTCATATATTAGTTACATGTAGCATTGGGAACAAGAACTGTCGAACTAAATTTAATCAGATTGACCGCATATGAAAATGAGCATATGACATGTTCTTTAAAACAATCTTTCTCTGATTTTGATTCCCTCCATTTTGTCTTCTTGTCATCTCTAATATATCACTGAAAATACTACCAAAGAAAGTAACGTATTTGCATTTTATTTAAATACTAATTAAAACTAAATTTAATTCTAGAATTATTATTTTCATATTATGGAAAATTTTATGAAACCTAGCTAGCATTATTAACTTTTCCTGTACGCTCCATATGCTTATTTGGAATTGAGAAAGGATATTTTATGATGTGAGTGGCGTTATTTTTCATTACTTTATTAACCCCTTCAAACATTCTCCTGATGACAGTATCAGACTTTTATAATACGGTTCATAAGGACCAGTTTCGGATGGTTGCAATAGCTTTTTTTTCATCTCTGAGCCTAGGTTTTACTAACTCTTATACTGTCTGAACCTTTCTGATAAAACATGCATGTTGTTTTTCTTAGATGGTTATTTTTTCTTGAAAGTAAGCTTTCGCACAATATTATTAAAATTAGGTTAAACAAATCAGATATTTAAAAAATTATTAGAAATAATTCAATGGTCCATAACTTTTTTCCTCAGAATAATTCTCACCTTTATTGCTAACTTTGTCTTTATCATATAAACCACCATTCTCTCCCCACAGAGGCAGATCAAGTCATGTTGATTTCATGTTGAACCGTGGGTTCCGGCAGTTTCCCCTAGCGGAAAAAACTTTCATCTCAATTTCTTTATCAAATGACAAGGCTCCTTGCATGGAAAGGGTGGTTCATATCACAATGCCTTTGCCTTGTTTCAGTAGCCAAAATGATGATTTAAGAACAGCGTCACTGATTGCACAAATAATTTTGATTGCCTCCAATCAGGCATCTCCCATTCTATCCGACAAAATCGTCGTAATATGACAGAAGCTAAATCAAGATGACTTGATCTTCCTGTGTGGGGAGAGAATGATAAACAACAAGATATGACAATATAGCATATACGAACTTTAAACCTTATCTATTTTTCTCACGTCAGTTCTCTCTTCCTATCAATGTCTATGCAAGAAATCAAAGGAAATGCTATCAAAGAAAGAGAAGGATAAACCCAGAGGCAGAGGTAATAATACACGTGAGAATGGGAGATAGGCCGAGGGTGCTCTGTAAGCCAATGGAATCTACCGCTGCATACCGAAAGTTTGTTCACTTACTATTGTAAAGTGCAAAATCATAGAATTGGGTTCAGTGGACGCCAATTCAATAACATCAGCGGAACTGACAAATATTCACCTCTGACTGTGAATAAAATTATATTTCTGTTATCGTCTAGTCTCTGATGCAAAAATTCGAAAAAATTCATCGTGGTGAAATACATATAGAAAGAAGGAATAATATTTTCGATTTCCTTAAATTTCGACTAGCTGAGAAAAATATCCAAACAATGTTATTGATTTCGTAGAAAAGAACAAATGTTACTTTAAAGCTGTTGATAATCTATTTGAAATATTGTAGACAAAATAAAAGTTAGTGTTTTCGTTAAATATACTCCTGGTTACTTAATCGCCCGTCAAAAGAGTTAACTGTCGAGTATGACACCATATTGTGTCAATATCTAATAGAATTTCACTTTACTGAAAATACAACATCATCCGATTTGTTCTCGCAATGCTCCGATGCTCCAAAGACATCCCAAATTACCCTATGTTTGAATTAGGATATAGGCAGGTTTGTGAACAAACTTTTAGTATGCTGGTGTATACACCAGGTGCTGTATTACCTTCATACCTTGATTACAGGTGCTAGTCTGTAGGTATGATAGATGTTAACACTTTGTAACCCATGGGAAGTTTATTTTAGTCCTAGAAAACTTGGGAAGTTTAGTATTCGTTTCTTATCCACGGCCAAAAGGAATTTTTCTGATGGTAAATGATTGACCCCTCCGTCCTTCCGTTCCTTTCCGGAACTAAAATCATCTTAGATAATTGAAACTTGATAAATGGAACAACCAACATACATAGTGGCAAACATTAATATGTTTATGTTATGTATATGGAACAAAGTAAGGGTTTTCGAAATAAACCAATTCTTTCACAAACCAACTTTGAAAGTGGTTGAGTTTTACCTTTGAAAATTGCGAGGGCACTCTTGTTAGATAGAGACATTGGACGATGAAGATATTGTCTTCATGCAAATTTGACTTAACTGTTAAAGATTCGCAGAATGGAAAAGCAAAGAAATGGCGTTTTCTACGTGAATAACATGTTCTTGAAGTTGCAACGTTCTTGCTGAAGGCAAAGGAAGCTATTTCAATATTACATTACAAATTGACAGCCAAGTTGTTTCACATTTGACACATTGTCATACACAAAGCTTAAGAAAGGAGATCGGAAATAACAAAACGGTAAGAATTTCGTTGAAAAGGTCATCGCTTCACTTCCCACCATTCCCATAAGTCACCGGTCCCACGTGACGCACGTGCAGCTCGTGCTATCACCGAAATACAAGCCATCGCCGCCATTATTTCACGAGCATCCCGTGAAAGGCGTGCAGTTACCAACTCAAGTAGAGCTTTGTCCCCGCCTGACAAAAGTTTCCACTTGAGATGTCTTTGAAGTTCCGGCTAACACATACCCGGAGCTTGCGGCACCTGAGCAAGATGAAGAGGGAAATAACGCTGAGGGGGGAATGGGGGTGTCAGTCTGTCAGGAGGCGAAGATTCAAACACCCTCTCAAAGAGATAGGTGCCAGGTTTTCCCTCTCAATGTCCGCGAGTGTAGGAATGATATCTACGAGTGTCATTCTCGAGTGGACTTGCTTTCACTAAATAAACGCTCTGACCCGTGGCGTTGTTTGGTCTGTCAATTAGTTGAACTGTACATACGTTTAGACGTAAAGGTGCATTTAAAATCAGTCTGAAACTTTTTTCAAAGAACCTGCTTCATCGACGTATCAATACCTTGTTATCTACCAGACGTAAACCTCGTATCGCTTACGATTGGTGATTCGTGGCTATTCTTGTTATTTATATCCAATGAAAAGTGGTTTTGTCAGGAGCTTGAAACAAATATCTCAAACTCAATATTCCTGTCATCCAGGCAGTGCTCCTTAATACAAAATATCCGTTTCATTGGCTAGTTATACATGAGCGATACGAGGTATTTGTGGTGATAGATGTCAGGGTGTTGTAGGACATTCGCGGATTTATATATGCTGGTATAGAAGAACAAACATCTCTGAAAACTGTGCACATTGACCTTACACGATTACCTATCAAGTATTCGAAACCTCTTATAGATAGGCATCGACTGTCAATATGTCCTTTCTGTCCGTCAGTTTTAATTTCGTAACAGAACCAGAAATCTGTGTATTATATATTGGTTTGTTTTCTGAGCAACATGAACAATATTTGTTTTATCTTGTCTATATTCATGTTTCTTCTTCTGAAAGTGGGACTGATGTCAGATTTTTAGGAATTCAATTCTTGTATATTAAAAATGCTGTTAACAATTTCTACCTATGGGTCATACAATTGAAGTTCTAGCAATGGGCTAAGTCAAAGAGAACGAGAACAAGTTCTGCTGTCACGCAGTTTCCGTTATGATGGTTCGAGACGAATAAAACGACTTTATTTGGACCAAGGATCTAAGCAATTACTACTTTTTTTGTTAGAAATGTTATATCGAGAACGTGTCCGATTTTTATCCAATGCTAGCAAGTTGACAATATTATCAAAGTTCGTTTGTACAAGTATTAACGGCAACTTTAAAAGATGGTGAAATTTCGCGTTGCAGTGACAAAAATAAATTTGAGGTTTCGATTGGTAGGGGCGCTTTCTCACGTAATTGGTTTCAGTTTTAACTACAAACAAAAACTTGCAAGTGTTGCCTTGTAAACTGTGCAGCGAGGCACGAATACGGGTTTTGTACTGAGATATGATCCGATTTGTGATCCTTGCTTGGAATAGCTGAGTAATTAATCAAGGTAATCAAAAGGGGATATCGTTGATGGCGGGCGGGATCTCGCGAGAACACGCGAGAGTGACTGATCCTGCGAGATTACTGGAAGTAGAAGCAAATCCACAGAGGTCACAAGTAAACACAATTCTCTTTGCGACGAGAGGGGATTTGGGGCCAATTTGAAGAAACATACGAGCATGTTCTTCAAGAGGCCAATCTTATCTAACGGGACGGCACAGACTGCCGATAATCCTGCGCTACTCGTAAGAAGTGAAGGCGCGGTGAAGTCGACATCGAGCTGACTCTTCAGCAGACCTGTTTGGAGACAAGACCAGGGCACGATCCGGTCAATCACAACACCAGCCCCTTAAATTAAGTGCAGTTTAGAAAGCCCAGCTCCAAATCTCATTGATGTTGATGACACTCGGAGATAGGACAACAGTTGGAGAGACCGCGCCGGTCTAATCCATTTGCAGAGGAACGGTAAGCGCAGTGGCTGATCTGCCACCGATATCGCATAACAATTGATGAAATGGCCCTTGCGGGATCCGCTCCCTCCTGCAAGCGATTCCTCGGCGTGAGCGCCAACTCCAGCGGGACGGTGCCATCGGAGGGACAGAAGTTACCACCGAGAACGGCTTCCCGTTATACAAATGCTGAGGCCCGCTCTCAACTGCTTCATAGCAGTTGGCGCATTTAACTGCAGGATAATGTTCAAACGGCCGTGAGAAAACAATAGAGACTTGAAGTGGCCATGCATGCGTTGCTCAAGCTATTAATCAATGGAGCATTCTGCTAGAGAAGGTTCCGGACATGTCGACTCATGCACTGTCGCTGGAATGGGAGGATTAATGATGAGGATTTATTGTTCTTAATTCACGACACTTGCACTTTGGTTCCTAGGGTGAATGATGTCAACATTAAGAGAAGTTTGTGTCAAGAACTTTGAATTTAACTGCCGAAGTGTCCTTATGCCATATCGTTATTGTTATCAACATGTTCGCATACTTTTGACTCCAACTTGGAAATGTTTCCTGGCAAGGTTTTGGCGTTTGGTCCCTTGGCATTGCTTATCTCCGTGCAACTAACTCATTGTTGCACCCATGCTAAACAGAACTTCAAATGATGCAATTTATGATCACCAAGCAATGATGTAAAACAATTATATGAAAATGTATTGTAGGCATGTTGCCTTTTCAGTTTTAAAATAAAAATTGTATTTTTTTTCCATGATTCAAGGTATGTAACTAAAAAGGATGGTCCATTACATTTGTTGAATGGTACCAAAGGAGGTTATTATAAAGAGGATTCTACAACCAGCCTTCTATATTTTTGATAATTGTTTGCTTGTCTTATCAGGTGGAAACAAATCATTTGTCATGGTCATACACTATGTGTTCCCGTAATGATATAACACTCAGCTTAAACAAACATTTTGGACATTTTCAGTCAGTATAAGTATGTGATACCTATAGAGGATCAATCATTTCATAACTGAATCGGATTATCAAAACCACCAGCGGTCAATTAAAGACAAATATTCATACTGTAGTGAATTGCAATGTGTAAAAGATATGTTTACTGTAATCGTTGTATATTTTAGCATATTCTGTGACCAACCTTGATCGGACCAACTTTCACCAATTTACAATTTAAGAAACCGACCAAAAAGGCAGCCCCGGCATGTCGACTTGAAGGCGAATCAAGTGTTACCATCTAACAATTGCATTTCCTAAATATACGCTTGAAAGTCGACCTTGTTGCGCATGACTAGATTTTCTTTTACTTTTTCTCCGAATCAGGTACTTGTTGTACCGCCCAAGTTAATACCCATCGGACGCAATTGCGGTAACTGAGACGCGGTATAAATCCTACATACATGATGACGCCTCCGAGAGGGAGTCGGTAAATGCTATGGCACTTTTGCAGAGGGTACTGTCGAAATAGATATTTTATCGTTGATTAAAGCATGTTCAAATGATATCAAACTTTCGACGAAATATTTTTCTACCGAGTGATGTATTTGTTTTGCTCAGAAGCTTAATTTCATCACGAACCGCATGCAAATATGACGATGGGGCTTTTGAGCCTTAACACCAAGGAAATGCGATTGACTTAAGTTTTCGCTTTCGTGAGATTCCCCTGATGGCCGGAAAACGTGCTACCGTCCCTTTAAGGAATGACAAATGAACTATACCTCCTGCGTACAGAAATAGATAGAGAATGTACTTATCGAGTTGAAGTCGGCAATAAGCGGAATGGCTGATTTGAAAACAAAACATGTCATTGAAAATGTAAATTTTGTCTAAAACGTTTTATTTATTTTTTTAACTTTAAAGTTCAAAATTCATAACGTTGAGCATACAATTTCGGTGCAATAAGATGTTAAGGAGTGTCCGTTAAAACGGTCTAAATATTTAATAACTGTAATTTCTAACAATCGCATGACAGTCATTTTATACAGGGCACGTTCATGTATTACACATAATGCACCTATTTGATGTAATATTTGGTATTACAGTAAATGAAACATGCCATATTTTCAATTATGTCCGGACAAGAAAGAAAAAGAAATATTTTTATCTTAAATTTTTTACCAAATTGAAATATCTTCTAGGCGACGTGATGTAAGAAGACATTTATGCTGATGAAATCGCCAAACCAGTATTTTCTAGAAAACTTTTCGAATGAAACAAAATGATACTCTTTAAATAAAGATTAAACCTTCTTAGCAATTTGCATTTTGATTTCACGTTCACATTTTTATACAATTTTCCCATACCTCAAATATCTGTCTTGATTTAAAACTTTTAAATTTAAAAAAAAAATCATGAAAGAAGTAAAGCGCTCATACTTTTATAACGTTTATACTTTTATTATCATTTATCTTTAAAAAAAATATATTTCTGAGAATCTTGGTTATTTGAGACTAATATTTAGCCTATGAAATATTGGAATTATTACTATACTTTCATGTATATCAATTATTTTCTTTAGGCTCTTCATTTCATATGTGTATTCGTTCAGAATAAAAACATAGACTTAAATTATAACTGCTCCCATTTCACATACAGTCATGAAGCAGGACTATGGTTATCTTAACATCGATATATATGAATCCTTATTTCAAATCATAACTTGCCCATTTTTAAAATTTATAAATAATACCCAAACGTTCATAGTTTGAACATTTGCATTATAATGAATGTCATGAAAGGGGAAGGAGCACGATTTTAGGGGGAATATAAGGTGATGTCCGGGAAATGAAAATAAAAGACAATATATTTATACTAAATGATGCACCATGAGCATGCATCAGTGTATGGATTTGGGCGCTCTATAAATATCCGTTATTATTATTATTATTAATAAATCAAATATAAAATGTAAAGTTCATCAATGCGATTCCCTTTTCCTATACAAAATGAATGAGCCTGAAGGTGTTCACACAAAATGACCACAAATGGATTTTATGTAAATCCTTATAATTTTTTCTCTGACTACGGGTAATTTGGTTTGTGTAATGATATCTTTGATTATCAAAATAATATATTAAGCATTTATATTCAATTACCAGTGAAAATTGAACATTTAAAATTGTCAAAAACGTGCTACTGTCCCTTCAAAACATATATTTTATGTAATTTGTTTTTACTCTTATTTATGTTCCCCTAAATAATGTTTAATGAAGACAGTGCCGTAAGTGCGTTAAATATAATAGTTTACCATTATGTCAGCACGAAGACCCAATATTTATCCTTATTAACAGCTTTTGATTCGTGTCTGTCTGTGATGCACTTTACTTAGTCAAAACAGAGAGAACCGCCCCATTCCTTAATGTGAGTTTGTGTACCCGGGTCCTAACACTTAAGCTGCCAAGCAAAGTCCGTATACTTAGTACGTAAATATGTATACAAATACAGCCATAACCATTTTCCCTCGCTTCGCTGTAAGGAGCCAGAAGCAGATGTTTAACTTTGCCTTCAAAAACTTCTCACACTGCGGTACAAAATAGCCATGATGAAGCTAACTTGTTTGCAATCAACGGAGTATGTGACCACGTGACCGGCGCAATGTGGCTAATGACAACGTTTTTGTATATGTCAGACATACATGAGTTATAAACTCACATAGGGGACATTATCTTTTATCCTTCGATAAACTTATATATGATATACATTTGTAAATCGAATAAAACGTATTCTATGAAACTCTGATGTAGCCAGATGCTATATTGCTGTCCATCAAAACGTTCCGACGTCGCCTGTTACGTACAACTGACCTTCGGTAAAAATGAAGGCGGTGGACGCCGGTTAGATTATAGAGTTTCTCAATCAAGTACGGAAAATGGATTCGTGAAGCGTCGATGTAAGGAGCACAAATCTGTTTACACTGCTTTCGAAAACTCCTCACACCACTTCAACTGAAGCCCATAAGGAGATGGCATGATTGAGCTCCTTCTGAGCATGCGTATAAACACTATGACATGTGTTTAGACACCGGAAATGTCAAGGATCTGGTTGAGCGCATGTGCGACTTGAGGGGATGACGACGATGTATTGTCCCGGTGTTAGAGAAATATTTATTGAAGTACTTTACGATGCACGTGTGAGTCTCGCTCCCCTTTCTGAACACGTGCAGTGGAATAATAACATAAGGAAGTGACATGTAAGTTATCACTTGAAAACCCAAGATGCCAAGGGGCAGAAACTACCTAAGTTATAACCATAATATGTGATTATATTCATTAGGGTACACATTTCCATCGACCAATGTATTCTCAAGGCGCTACCAACATTATTACTATTGTCTCAATGTCACCACCAACACAAATATTTACTAGGTACCCAGGCAAACATATCCACATTTTGAATAATGTATCTTGCCGAAGGTGAAACCGCGATTCTCTCAACTAAATCTCAATGTGGGGCAAGGAGGACTCGGTTCTTCAAACTCTCAGTTTATCAAGCAAGGAACGCGGGTTACCCAATCATTAAACGAGATGCGCCCGTTGTTGCTGAACTATTCTGATAGCGGTCGACTGAGCATTGCACAGCACCATGTGCCCTAAAGACACTATTGATCACCCTCCCTGAATATCAAAACTGAAACCATTCGATTTTGAAATATCATTGGGATTTGTTTTAGTTCTGCGTGGCAATTTATCAAATTATCATTGCTATAGGGTGAATGAAATGAGTTGTTGTTGAGGAAGCCTGTATGGGCATTATCTCATCTCTAGAGTGTTTGAACAGTTACAGGCACTATATATCACACCTCTTTCAGTATAGGTTAATGTCCGAGTAACTCTCCATTCCTAAAAAATAATGGAGCCGAGGGCATTTTTAGGAATGGAGAGTTACTCGGATATTAACCGACTTAAATTACACTCAATGTAATGCCTATTCAAAATCATAACTTAAAATATTTAAAAAATGGAAATTTCAAGTGATAAACTTGATGAAAAAAATTCAACGCTCTATTACTGAAAAATAATGGAGCGAGAGAACAATAGGCTGACGTCACAAGTGTAATTAAACTCTAGACATAGGAACTGCAGTTCTGTTATCTTTGATATTACAACCGCAAGGTAGTTAAAAATATGTTGCAAAACTATAATAAGAATATAGCTATTTATCAAAAAACTGTACAGAATTTGAACTTTCAGAACTATCAACGTTTTTTTTATCATTTTGAAATAATGATCTTGACCTCTCTGAATAAATTAAACAATAAATTCATATGATTAAGTTTTCACTTTCAAAACGTCACATTTAAAAAAAATTGTTGTTCACTTTCAGCGTTCAGTTGGTTAATGGGGAACGCCAGCTGGGCTGCAATGCATCATGGGATTCTGGCATCGGTTACACATATGTCGTCGGGCTTTCTACTTCCAGGGCCCGGTTGACCCCTTGTCTATCTGATATCGGAAATCATATGATTCTCTAAAGCTGTCCACACCCCGATCCGATAAGGGATTCGAACCACTTAATGCGAATTTCCCTGTGGATTAACGTGTAAACGTTTGCCGTTGTTTTTGCAACGTTGTATATTTAATCTTGTTAACACTTTATACCCAGGGAATACGTATGCGCGTAATTAAAATGGAGTGGAATGTCCAGGGACAATTCTAGAGCCATGTGTAGTTTGTCAGGTGAAGCCTTCAGTCATGATAATGGCTCATGTGTCCATGTTTTGTATCATAAAGCACCACTCGATTAATTTTGCCCGCTCGATTTCGTGAAATAAGTTACGTTGCAAAGTTGATTCGGGATTCAAGTGTTAAAACATAATGATAATCAAGATAGAGAATTCAATTGGTTAGCGGATGTTGTAAAAAGCTGATTGGACAGAAAAGGTTTCTTAGTGTTACATAAACTTTAGATCGAGGAATGTCGATATCGTATTGGATCCAAGATTCTATATTCTAGGTTCAAGAGTCTAGGTTTAAGATTCTAGATTCAAGATTCAAGATTGAATATCATTAGATAAAAGTAGTCGGACAGGCAATATTCTAGATTAAAGATTCGTGACTCCAGAGTCAAGTATCAAGACTTTTAATTCGAGATTCCAGATTTAAGTATGTTTATAACAGTAGTACAGGCCTCAATCATAAAGTTATCAAGAATATACTCACTCGTCGAAACATTGAATGAGATGATGTTTTGTGTACTATCACTCTGATGAATATTACCAAAACATATGTTGACAGTCTTATATTCTCAGAGGCATACAAAAAGACAAAATATGTTTTGAGAACTCGCAAATGCTTTATTGAACCGTTTGAACATTAGGTGTATGAAGTTGGTACTTTAATGAGGTTTCGAATCTCATCTCGCAATTGCGTGCTCCTGAACAATGATATTAAATTGCATTATCGCAAAAAAAATGTGATTCCAAATACAACGTAAATCAATCTGGAAGAGTTACGGTGGCAGCAATGAGCAGTTGTCCGCTCTATGAAGGTGACCGCTAAAACAAATTCTACTGTTAAAGTGAGTTAGTATGGTTACCCGTAACCATGTATGTAATGTAACAAAAAGAAAAGTTCAGTTTATTGAGAAAATTAAAAAGTAAGACTGTCAAATATCGCAAGACACTAGAGTTGACAGATGGCGCACACATCCTCTTGGTGAGGTTACACACTGTTAATGGCGGTCTCTGGGTGTATGGCTACAGTGCAAAGAATCAAAACGATGTGAAATTGGTGTCACAACTTATTGTCACGATGGTTGGATCGAGCAGGGAGTAGTGTTCAAATTTCATGTTGTGTTGGTTTCTGTCGCTACAACACCATTATATGCCCACCCATGCAGGAAAAGGAGAATTGCTTCCAAGGAAAACTGCCCGAGCTTTCAATGACGAAAAAATGACCCTACAAGCGCGGGGCAAGTTGGTTTATCGTTTCACTGATCGCGCAAGATAATTTTACTACGATAAAAACTTCACAAGTTTCCAAACACGCCGTAAGTTACAACCGATCAAACCGACGACAAAAAAGGTTAGCAGTTATTGCAGTTGCGCTCTTACATGTTGCGAGTCATAAAAGCGGAAGTCCAGACAGTTTGATGGATGATGGGTATTTGCCAAACCACAAAGCCAATATGGCGGATCAACGAGTTATGACATGGGTTTAATGCACACACAGACGTGTTCATGTGCTGAGGTGACCACGCCGTTTGGTCAAGGGCTCACCTCCCCCTTGCCCATTCATCACCGTGATCACAACAGGCGTACAATCAGTGATGCGGTCACTTCCCCGTCACAACGCTGCGGTCCCCCTTGCCCCTTCGCCCGCAGTTTCACACACCCAACGCGGTATAAATCAGAGTCGCAGTTCGGGCGACAACTCGATTACACAGCTGACCGCTTCAAAATTGTTATTTTATTATATCGATGATGTTGGCAATAGAGTGAGAACATTGCAGGCCCAGTTGATGGCTACTTGGAAATTGGACAAAATTCTCGCCCAGTTGGCAATTCGCCGGTTTGTACACAACACTCGTAAATGTACGTGAGGCTTGTGTTTACGATCTCGTCCTTTAGTCTTCATTGTCCGTGTAATGAGATGATTTTTCTTAACTTCATACGTTGCTGTTTTGATAGGCCGGAAAACGTAACACAATTTTCTTTTATTTGCCATAACATGGATTGACGTGTTTTCTAAAGGACATGCATTTGTCAGTGTGTGTTTTGTGTCTGTTTTATTGGTTTGCCTGGAGAAGAGTGTATTTGATGCTCTTTATTTGTGAACAATGCGCCGATTGGAGTTGTTAACATATATAAACATATATATGGATGTTCATGATTTTCTTAAAGGCACTGTCTCACGTTTTAGGGCAATATTCGTATATCATGAAAAGTAAAACAAATGTTACCTATTGAAGGGTTAAACTGTGTCAGATTATTTTTATTGGACTTTTGGGGTTTGAAGAAATCATATAAGGATAATAACGTGAGGTAAACTATGAATTGAATTGTTTTATCGTGTGTATAGCCAATCAACAATAGAACCAAAGTGGTTGTTTCACAACGGTTGCATTATTACAGTGACTATTGTAGCGAAATATCATCTAGTTGTTTTGGATTGGTATAGTACATTGATATCACGAACACAGATTTATTAATCATTAATAATTCCTTACACAATGAACTTTTATTGACATTTAAATCATTGTTGTGATTTTATCATTGGGGAAGTTATTTATTAAAAAATTCCAATTGATTTCTAGATTCTGAATATGTTGATACCCTTCAAAAGTTTGTATTTTTAAAATTAGTCCAATATCTATTTTTTTAACAAATTGAATGAGGGAATAAGTAATAATTTATAGGCTTTTTAATCATACGATTTTGTAATTTTACCAGTTGTTTATAGTTGGGTATTTGAAGGCAGTGTAGGAGCTGCTATTGAATAATTCAAACGAAGAAGAACTGGTTTAACAACGTTTAGCATTTGAGATATATATTTCAAATCTACTTTTCAAAATGAAAATATAAACCCCCAATGTTCTACATCGATCAGTAATAAATAACAAACAGGATTATAATCCAGTATTTCTTTGGTGAAAGCACGTTGGTGTATTCTCTTCCAGTCAAAAGTTATTTAAGTGACATAGGGCATATTTGCATATATTTGTCTTTTTAATACTTGCCAAAAATTGCCAGAATTCAATTGTGTATACAAGATAATATCGTCTCATGAACCTTGTATGTGAAAACGTTTTCACCTAGAATTTGACGTGTGTGACACAGACAGTCAGAAGTTGTTCAAAATTTCGAATATTATTAATCTAAATGATTGAAAAAAGTACACAACAACCAATCAACAATTGATATATAATTGATTGTCTTTACGGTATAGTTAGATACAGTATGATCCATTTTTTCACATTATATTTGATTGATGCATTCATTGTATATGTTAATCACCGGGTTCCAACTATTTGATAATTACTTGATATCGAGTGAGTAAAAAACTTATGTATGCCCTGTGTATGTGATCTTTTAAACACGTCTTATTCAAACCCACGTTGACTTTTTCGTTAACGATCATACGAAGTTTGGTAAAGTTAGAATGCTCGAGCGGGTCACAGAGTTGCAATGCGCCTCTTACTAGCATTAAAGGGACAGTAGCACCTTTTGAGAATAAGTAAACTTATCACGCGAAAAAAATTATAAATCTTACCAATTGCAACAAAGTTTTTCAATCAACAGAAGTAGTTCGTAAAGGAAGGAACTAGGTCCATGTAGGCTATGCGAATACCTCAAATTAATAAAATGGCTTCCAGTGGGGTTTGCTTGATGCATGATAAATTGATAAACGTCAACGAATAAGGTAAGCTTTTGGAGGTTCTAAATAATATATCCGGTATGCATTAATGTTTATTGCAATAAGATAAAACAGAAAACAATTTTTATCAAAAAGTTCTGCTACCGTCTTAATTGACTTCCCTTTTTTTTCTGACCCGAGCAACTGAAGCTTGTTGAATATTCTTTAGTTTAGAAATTATTACCGGTTTTGAGTTGAGGAGGGGGTTTTGACTTGAAAAGCATTTGTAGTTTCTTTTGTTTCTATAAAAGATATAAAATACAATGCACTGTACTTAGAAGTTAAATGGAACATTTCAGTTATTGGTACAGCATATTTTCGTTATTCGACTCGGAAGAAAGTACGTATTCATGGATTTGTGTGCCGACGTGCAAAAGCAAACGCTATAAAATGTCATTTGTGCCCTTGTCCATTTCAATTCTTAACCATCGTTAATTGCTTACTATCACACTATTGGTTCATTTGTAAATATTTGTATATTTCATTTGTATATATTTGTACATATATTTTTGTATTTATTTAGAATATTGTGTATATAGTTTTGAATTTCATGCTCACTTAAAGATGCTGTATCATACTTGCAAGCGGTTCAGGATGAAACTTAGCTATTGAGAAATGAAATACATCACGTTGTAGAAAAATCTTTCGTCGAAATTTTGATATCATATTTAGATTGTTTAATCAACAATAACCTACTTATTTCGACGCTTCAAGCACAGTACCCCTCGTAGAAAGGGCATGTCATTTAGCGAGCCCGCTTTCGGTGACGTAATCTTATGCTTGTAGGATTTACACCGTGTCTCAACTACCGAATTGCGTTCAATGGGTATATTGTTATGTACATTATCATATATATATAAATGTGACTCATTTTAGACATTCTTGTGTCTCATAGGCCTTTTGGCCGGGTGGTACGCCTTTTTTAACATGTTTCTTACAACGTCCGAATCAGACCATGTACCACGTGACACATTAATAAAATATTTTTCTTCTTCTTCTTCTTCGGTATCAACTTTGACAGCAACGAATACCTAATTCGGAGAAAAAGAATATAAAATCTAGTTGCGACAAAGACGGGTTTCAAGCGTACATTTAGAAACCGGAAGTTGTGAAATGGCCACATTTGATTCGCCTTTATGTCGACTGCCGTTTCGGTATTTTTTGGTAAATTACCTCCTATTTGATAAATTTTGGTCCGATTTTCTCAAGGTTGGTCGCTAACTTTTTCTAAAAATACAACGTATACATTAAAAATACTTTTAAAAATATTGCAAGTATGATATAGCATCTTTAAATGTAACACAAATTCCTTACCGAATTAGAATGATCTTATCTTATCTTAATTCATGTCTTGATCATACAGAAGTATTTGATAACCCCCGTTAGAATCGTTATAGTTATTATAACTAGGGATAATAAATGATCAACAAGGTGCGATTTAAATATACACGCAAGGCATTAATTAACTTAATAAATTCGTTAAAAACCCTGTCCTATCGACTTCCGGGTCACGGTCGTTTTGTTTGTGAAATGTATTAAAACTGTTATAAGAGCAAATACTTTTTTTCTTTTTTTTAATTTTTATTTCCCATAAGATGTTTACATTTATTGCTTATTGACAATGACAATTGACATTATGTTTTCGTATACAAAGCAAAAGAAAAATAATATTCACATTTCACTACTAGATATTGCAGGTAATAATCAATATTCACTACAAAGTTTACATCAACTTCAATTCTTAGGATAATAGAAATCTTAAAGATCATAAAGATTCAGTACCATCACTGATAGAAATTGCAGTTCAACAGTGTACATTTCAAGATTTACATCATTTTCTATTTTATGCAAGAATTAACATCATCTTCATAAAGAGTAAGTACCATCAGTCTGAGCAAATACTTTTGTTGTGGGAAATAACTATATTGATTGATAGAACTGCTGACATCTTCTAATGATTGATATGAGACTATCTTGATTGACCTCAATTCGTATTGCAGTTTTTTTTATTTTACGGATGAAAGTTCTTCTTTATCAGATTGTCAAATATGAATCTACAAAAAATGCTTCTCATAGGAACATGTGTCACCTTGGTTTGGCTATTATCATTTACTTATATCATTATATGGGTAAACTGGAATATAGCCCGATAGGACAGTCCCGCTTTTTCCTAAAATAATGAAATCGCAAACCGGACCTGGTCTTTAATGTACTGCTTTCACATAAAGTCACTATATGACATATATTGGTCCACACAAGGTGACTATGATATTCTTGTATTGATATTTAAATACTTTGTCAATGTAAATATAGAGTTCATAATTTAAATCAATATTTGCATACTGCTAACCTATTTTAAAATAGTATATTTGGTTCAAGTTCAATCTATGATATTCAAATTCAAATATGTCACTCCCTTAAAGGGGCAGTAGCACGTTTTTTGATAATTTTATATTTTAAAATTTTCACTACTAATTGTAAGTTAATGCTAAATGTATTGTTTTGACAGTGTCAAAAATCTTATTACACAAGCCAATCATCCATAGTCAGAGGACAAAGTATGAAGATTCTCATAAAATCCATTGGCGGCCATTTTTGTGTGAACACCTTTAATTCATTTTGTTAAGAAAAAGGAATCGCATAGTTAAACTTTACGTTATATGTTAGAGTTAGTGCTGCTCCATTTAGTTTAAATACATTGTCTTTCAATTGGAACCATTAATTATCATTTTCCCGACATCACCTTATATTCCCCCTAAAAACGTGCTACTGCCCCTTTAAACTGCAAAGAAAAAACACAATCCAATCTGTATTCATACTTTTATTGTAAACAGATCAAACAACCACATTTATTACAAAATTTTCAATTAGGTTGAGCAAATTAACAATAAAAATAATAAGCCCTGTTATCTCTTTCATTTAAGTTTGTCATACAGTGATCATTATGAACTAAAGATCAATAAGCTGTAAGTAAGTTTAACAGTTTGTTATATGCTCAATAAAAAGTAAACGTCAAATTTTCAACATACGTTATCAATATTAAATGATATATATGATACTTAAGATGTTTAAAATATTTTAAGGACCTATCACTTTTTAAACAAAGCATGAAAAAAAGACAAATTAACGAATTACTAACGTTAAATTATCTATGTTTCTATAATAACTTACATGATTAAGTTTGATCGTTTTGTTCGATTAAAAATCAGAATGATAAACGATAGATATATGTACAAAATGACAAATATGGAATATCAATATAATTAACTTTTTGTTGAATTGAAAACAGATTGATAACTGAATGTTTGAAAGAAATAATGAATGTTGAAATAAATAAATAAGTGTATGAGAATAATAAATATAAAGGGAAATCGAGAAAAGTGTCATATGCCTTGTGTTTACGTTTGGAAATCATTTCGCATGAATAATATAAAAACATTATCGGACATGTATTATAATTAATGTAAAATTTGAAATAATTTAAATCATCATTGACCACCTTATTGACTATTTATCATAACAAATACAATATTCCTAACTTACTTAATCCAGTATTTTCGAATTGAAGAGTTTTAGAAATCTAGAGTAAAGAAGTTGAAGCTTAAAAAAGACACCAAAAGAACAAAATGCACTGAAACAAACAAACACATCAACTCCTTCCTTCCGTGGTAACTCATTGCGCAGAAATAATGAAAGACATTTTAATTCACAGTAGTTTGATGTAAGCTGAAGGTCATCAAGGGCGACAACTCTAAACCACTGATGAATCAGAACCTTTCAGTTTATCAGGCGAAAGGTAAGGGTGGTAACGAAACGATCCGTGATGCGCATGTGCATGCCCGTGCGCAGTTGGCGAATGCTCTGATGACGTCACAGATGAACTTGTTTGAGGAAGTTCCCTTGCTGGAGAATAGTCACTTGGCACAGAAAGACCCGGATGCATTGAAAGAGGCGGGAATGGGACGTTTCCATTTGAGAGTCCAAGAAAACCTCCATAGTATGTGTAAAAGGGACGAGAGTTGTTGTAGTACGAGGAATTGAGCATGGTTGAACAGATAGGACGCCATATTGACCACGTGGGCGAGGGAATGATCCCGTTCTTCTCTGTTGATTGGTCGTCTGGAAGAGAAGAATGAATTGGTTATAAACTGAGCACAATAAGTAATCAGCGAAATATTTAATAATTAAGTTTTTCATGGACGCTTTGCATTTGCTCTCTGAAGGAAAAAAGGTGTTTTTACACTGAACACAATACGTTTAATAATCAGTGGATCATAATATAAAGACTGCATGGTATGTTAAAGACAAATATAACATCACATGGATAATCATATGCACTATAGAAAATCTAATAATTGAAAGCCTTGGTGGTATGTTAAAAATATCTTTCAGTAAAAGTAAAAACTTTTGATATAGTTGATGATCTTCAAAATTACTAAAACAATACATGAAGGGTTATATCACCGGTTGTCATTAGCGCAAGTACGAAATGGATCCATTGATCAACATAAATCCTTTGGATTGTTTTTTAAAAAGCAATTTGAGACTAAACTAATTAAACTCATTGCATTCGTTTCCTTCACATATCTAACATTATTGTTTCATTTCAATCATTCGATATTTTGCCCCTTCACCTTGGCTACAGTCAGTAGGGTTACACGAGAGATGGAGTTAGATCAAGGGGTCAACGAAAAACTAAATGAAGCCCTTAGAAGAAGTCTGTCATTGAGGTCATTAAATTGAATGTGATCTCTGTAACCCACAAACGTTTTGGAAAACTACTTGATTCTGTGACTACAATATTTTCACGACAAAGGTACGTGATCAGAAAATATATATACTGGCATGTTTCTCAATTATGAGAATAAATACCATTTTACATATTAATGATATGAAACTTCATCTCAGAGTAATATAGCGGATATTGCGAAAAAAGTATACGTTACATGTTTCTCAATTATGAAAATAAATACCATTTTACGATATTGATGATATGAAACTTTATCAGTAATATTGCCGATATAATTGACTCGTCTATAAACTGGCATGAGAAGGGTATTCAATGTCTTGAGAGAAACTATGGATGAAATTACAGCTTTTTATATTCGTGGGAAAACGATTTGTTCTTGTTGGTCATCAACAGACACAATGTATCCAAATCAGAGATGAGTCTCAGGCCTATAGGTAGCCAATCAAACAAGAGACGATTGTAGGATGTGATACCAGGCGTTGGCATATTAGCGTGATGGCTTTAACCTTCTTAGTTAACCAACACCACAGTGATATCTAGAAATGACACAACTTGCCAGATTCGTTCAGATCATGGACATATATAATGTCTCTGTCCCACGCTTTAAAGAACAATGGCGTCTTTATTTGGCATGGAATACCAGAGAATGGTATGCCTCTGAGGAGAATACAGGCTACCATTTTACTATCATGCAACGTAGGTATGTGAAGACAAAGGGCAATCAATGATAGGTATATACACCACAATTGATACACCCCCTTACTGAGTGACACATAACTGCAGGATAAATGGTATTAGTTCAGGAGCGTTTGTCACAAGTCACTTGTAAGTTATTGTTGGTCTACCAAGAGGGACAGGCGAGGTAACCCGATATGTAGGAGTGAATGCTCGATAATAGCGGGGGTAAATGAGCCGAGTGATGGCAGATATACCCTTGTCGTCGAGCCGACTTATCTGAAAGTATATCGCGTGTAGCGAATACTGCATTCCCATAGACTTAACACACCCTTTGTAAACATACACGGCGGGTCCCAAGACAAGTAGTCAAAGTTTTGCCTGTACGTTTATAGTTACAGTCAAGGGCGCTACTGTCACGCAAGACACACATTCAATATCACCGCAGTTTTGTTGCTTTTGACCAAGATGACAAACGGATGAGGCCTACTTAACGACAACAGTCCCCTTCACGGCATGGGTCACCTCTCGTGACCTCTCGCGAGACCACCACGAGGACGACCGTACAGGTGTTAGCTTATCTGGTCGTGCCATCAAATCTAATGACAGAACTGTTTCTAATAGTTCGTAAGGTATGGGACAGGGGTGACTACTTTGCCCTTACCTATTTGTAGAAGATTTCTTATCTTCTCAAGGCACAATGGCTCTTTGCTTGAAATACCACTCGCCCACAACGCTAGCATACGACTTGTAAGTCACCGTTTCGAGATTCTTATAAAGGTGTTTGATAAGTTGGGTGTTAAACAATGAACGTATGTCTGTTTTCTATAGACTTCAACGAATGAATACACATGGCATTTTATCATAGTGCATTCATCAAAGTCTATTCTTAGGTCTTAATCAACCCTCGGTCCCTTTAAAAGCATATTGTTTAGTCCCGGTGAATTCTTACGAAAGGAAATTGCTTGATAATATCATAAGTCCTTATTCGCACCCTTATTCATGCAATTTCATTATGATGTTTCACATTTTTTTCGTGACTATGCATTATTGCATAGATTAAATCAGATTGTTATAGTGCACATAATCTCAGATGTTCTGAATCAATTTGATAATAGTATGATCATTGTTGAATTGAAAATATATATTTCATGATATCAATCTCATTAATACTTTTTTTTTTAGTTATTCAATGCGACAATCTTATCTTGTAAATTACATAGAATAGTTTTGTTACAGAAAGGAAACACGTCAATATGTTTGTATATCATATCACATGATTTGAATAATGCAACTCTCAGATTAAAGTAAATGCATATAAAAAGAAAATATCGAAGCAAAGAATTAATTATATCTGACTTCAAGAAACAGGCAAGTATCATTGTGCAATGATTGAGCAAATATCGACATTACTTTTGAAGTTGCAGTAAAATCTCCATGGTTTTTTGACAGGCGTTCACTGTACATGTCCTGTATATATTAATTGTTTAATGGACGAACAGCGACTGATAAAATCAAGGGTATGTATTATACAATGCGAGGAGCGAACGTGTTGATATTATATTGACAAATGGATTCCCAATTCCAAGTTGAAAATCCGTACAACTCTTCAACATCTATATAGATCATTAATTCTGAGATAATTAGTATCCCTATCGATAACGCTGAACTTGTTATTCCTACATAATGATATATCTATGGATAAACCCATGTGACAGTGCCTTTAAAGTTAATGTGGCAGAACATAAAGGCCTTTGAATGAAAAAAGATGCTACAATGCCTTTACAGTATAAAAGATGTTAAAGTTTCTAGGCAATGAGCCTTCAAAGTAAGAGTGAAGTCACCTTTCGATAGGAGATATTCCCTGTGTTTCATCATGACCTCCTCGCACTCCGCCTCCGTGTAGGACCGGATGGGGGACCGAGCGTACGTGTGGTGGTGAAGTAGCGTCTCCATACTCTCCCGGAATATCGGGCTGGAATGATAATGGTAATGATAATGATATTGAAAATGGTATTGATAGTAAAATGATATTGATATTGATATTGATAATGTTATTGATAATGATATTGATAGTTAAAATGAAATTGATATTGATATTGATAATGTTATTAATAATTTTATTGATATTGATATTGATATTGATATTGGTAATGATAATGGTATTGATATTGGTATTGGTATTGGTATTGATAATGATAATGATAATGATATTGATAATGATATTTATTTTGATATTGATAATGATAATGATAATAATTTTTGATAGTGATAGTGCTACTGATATTGATATTTATATTGATATTGATATTGATAACGGTATTGGTATTGGTATTGTTATTGATAATGATATTTATTTTGATATTGATAGTGCTACTGATATTTATATTGATAATGATAATGGTATTGGTATTGATATTGGTATTGATATTGGTATTGATATTGCTATTGACATTGATATTACTAATGATATTGATATTTATATTTATATTGATATGGAAGATAACAATAAAAAAACGACGACAATTATGATGATGACGACGGCGACGATGGCAGTGAACTTTTTATACCAAACATGCAACATATATATGTGCATGTACAAACATCGTTATCCCAATAATTGAAAGTTTGACTATCGTTAGAACTAGCTCTCTTTCAACATTTGATCAATATTTTGTTGTTCAAGAACGTTTATTTTTTGGCTGTGAGTATTGTAATTGGAGTTTGTAGTGTTAAAAGATATTTTGTTTACATTCTTTTTAAGATCAAAATGTCAATATTTCTGTATCTATTTTCAACGTCTTCGTTTGATTAAAACAACAAGGAATATTTAATGTCAACAAACTCGCTATCAAAATGGTTTTATTTCTCCCAGACTCGCGCCTGTGCGCTTTATAACTGGACCCGCCGTTCATCTCTGACAACTAAATTGCAACTTCAATGAGGGGAGATGCCAAGACGAAGGTTTGAATTTCCTTCCAAATACCATGATTCCTGGGTATTTGCATTGAAAGCGGGCGCCTACAGTTCTTCAGCGCTATCCATTCATCGGCTTGGCACCAGTACTAGCTGGCGAGTTGTAACATAGTGTAATTTCTCATGTAAGTATATAGATAAATCCCAGCTGACGCTTATTACTGTCACTTTGCACGCCTTGTTTAGAGCAGACACGCTGTCTGTAGATTATCACACGCAGTCACTGTCAAATCAACCACAGCGCAATCGCCAGACTAAATCTACAATGTTATCACAATCTTGCAAGCCGTGCAATCTGCCTTATATTTTATATAATTATTTGCGGTTGTAAAGATGGCATCGCTATTAAATAAAGACCTCCCTTGTCAAAAATGTGCAAATTTGAGGAGATTTGTATTTATCCAGAGAGTGAGTTATTGTGTGGGCCGTATTCAGTGACAGACTTAATAGTTCACTGAATGCAAATAACAGGATGGGAGAGATTACAAGTCCTTGTCTTACTCCAGTGTTCCATCGCCTCATCTTGGGATCAGGAAAATCTTAAGATTTCTCGCCATACAAATCGACGCAAACAATATGCAACATACACGTGATCAATATACTGTTGGACACAAATAAATGACACTGGCAGTAGACTTAAACCGGAAGAAATA
Source organism: Steromphala cineraria (assembly GCA_916613615.1). NCBI lineage: Eukaryota > Metazoa > Mollusca > Gastropoda > Trochida > Trochidae > Steromphala > Steromphala cineraria. Next base: position 15,613,212 of record OU744730.1, read on the forward strand.
AAAGTATCTTCTTGGACAATGAGTAAAATATTTGGACATTAAAATAAATTGATAAAAGTTATTACAACATCAAAACATACGGTTTACTTATTCAAAGCTTATCAATATGAAAATAATTTTACCTTTCAAATTCAGTAAGGCGGGTCGAATCCCTGAATCCTTTAGCAAATGGATTACTGTCAATCTTCAACTTCGTAATCTGTAAAATAAAAAAATCACATCATGCATAAAATTTGTTATACTATTTTTTCTTTCTCCCCCTTTTCTGTGTTGTATATTCCTCGTCAAAAAACAAATTTACAAAGTTTGTATACGTCATAACGTTAACGATTGTTTATCTTTATTTATCAACGATATACTCTGTAGATGGAACTACTTTCATAATGACGTCTTTTTCTGAAAATCACCACGATTCGAATACCACTTATAATGTGTTTGTTAAGAACGAAAGGTGTCATATTCCTAATGTAGCGACAGAAATTAATTGACAAAGAAAAAGGAGACAACATCTCCATGATTGAACGCTCTAGAACATTGTTTTAAAAGAACATTTGATGATTTATCTAGTTAATGTATAATTCTATTTATTCAGAAAAACAAAACAACATTTATAGAACAAAAACTTCACAAAAATAAAAAACCTTCTGCAGAAGAGTATTTGACAAACATTTTCCAAAAAGATTCATTCAATATATGAGATAAAATACATGTATTGCATGAGAAACAATTTAAACCATATTTCCTCGTTTATGAGTTACAAAGAGGTCTGAATTAATCCTAAATGAACAAGTTGCACCTTAGTGTACCATTGAATATATTATTATAATAGTGTGTATTGTTGTATTAAGGGCTTTATGCTTATGGTAAAAAATAAATCTTATTTTTTTGTTATTTTCATGCATTGTGAGAAAAATCTAATCATCAAATGAAATTTACTACATTGAATTAGCTCATTTTCTTGTATTGTGAAACATCGATTTTACTAAGTTAACTAAACAGTAACAGAGATTACGTCAGAAAAGCCCAAATAAATTGCGTTCTTATGTTATGTTATAAATGCCACTGTGGTTGATTTTATATGCGTTTTAATGTTATTCATATACAGATCAACTTGTTTTGCTATGTAGTGACAGGGAATGGTCTCATTCAGAAAAAAACCCAGAATGCATTGCTATGTTATGTTATTTAATAATACCACTTTGTTACATAACAGTACATTTTCAAAAGCAGTGGCAGCGCTTGGTGACACTCAGAGCAAAACCGAGTACATTGCAATAGTTTGTTATTTGATAGATACCACTTTTGTTATGAATATCAGTTTCGTTTAAATACCACTTTAATATATGAAATTCATATACTAACCAGTTGATTCTGGTAAGCAGTGACGCCGATGAAGACACACTCAGGGAAGACATATGTCCTGAACTCCTCTGCATCGAGGCTGCTGTAGGAGGGGGCGTGGCTGGGGGTGGAGTCTCGCTTCTTTACTATGTGGATACGGGGCTGGTACTTGTGCATCGAGTTCAGGATTACCTGGAATAAGATGAGATGAGGTGAGGTGAGGTGAGGTGAGGTGAGAAGAGAAGAGAAGAGAAGAGAAGAGAAGAGAAGAGAAGAGAAGAGAAGAGAAGAGAAGAGAAGAGAAGAGAAGAGAAGAGAAGAGAAGAGAAGAGAAGAGAAGAGAAGAGAAGAGAATAAATGGAAGGATGGATGGATGGATGGATAAATAAATACATAAATAAATAAATTATAAATAAATAAATAAATAAATAAATATTCTTTCGGGAGGAGAGCCATCGTGGTTTTTACGTTATTATCCAGAGAATTTTTCTATCATTACATATGCCACTTAAATGACAATAAACTAGTAAAACGTACTCACCTGACCACTCTTATCAAGCATGTTATTTGTGAGTTTGAGTTTTTCAAAGGAAACTGTCTGTTTCTGGAGCTGTTCCCCAGTGAAGGGTGAATCTGGATGGACGTAGAAACGGGTGGGGAGAGGAGGGTCCGCCTTGCCAGCCACCAACCACGATGATCGGTGATAAGCATATCGATATCGCTTGTTATCGACGGGAACGATATCCATCAAGACCATGTATTTCGTGTCCGGTTCGAGCCCAGTGAATGACACACGTAGAGTTGGAAACATCCGTCTGAAAGAGAATTAATCAGAGTATAGATCATGAATTTTATAACAATTATACATAGATATATACGTGAATCACGTGCACGTAGAGAAATAGAAATCAGAGAAATAATTTGTGTATAAATATATTATGAATTCTATATTTTCATTTACGTTTCTGAATTGAAGTAAATTAAATTTGGACAAGAGGTGAGAACATGAGAAATAAGGTCGTGGTTATGAATGGATTGTGATTTATATTATACTTTAATTATTAATTTCCATTGCAGTAAAATTTTCAGATCTAAAATAAGAGAAAATATTGTGTCTCAACTCTTCCATATATTTCATAGGATTAAGAATTAGATATTCATTGGTGTTACATGATATGGCAATGAATTGATTGAAGGTATGTGAAATAACGTAACGATAATTAATGACTGTATTTATCGTTTAGAATGTGAAAGCAACTTTTAAACATTACAATGCAAGGGGTTAGTTTTGAATTTAAAATGGTTAATTTTAACTTTATGAAATCCAGTTCAAAACTCATAGAAGAATTAAAAGGATTGTTGATTTTGAACAACGCTTGCATAATGATAATGAATTGAATGGAGAATCGTACAAAATCTATTGTGTATAAAACCTATTCAAATCTTAAAGATACAACGTCCATAAGTTGTGAGAACATGGGTTATATAAAATAATCCATATAGTTCTAAGTATAAACATATAAACAAATATTTATGATAAAATGTTTCTTATCAAAATGCAAATTTTACTTTTTATTGCAACTATGGTCCTATCTTCGTAAAAAGATGTGAATGATAAATTACTTTTACTCAAATACAAAAATTATTATGACTTTATATCAAATATGTAAAAGTACAATTGTTATAATGTTTACATCGATCTACATGCAGACAATGTATACTCTTACTAAGTCTCTTAGACTACATTAAAGTGATCAAGTTAAGTACAAATGGTTTATGGAGTGCATCAACTGTTTTTGCACGTTATAAATTTATCATTGATATTTTAACAAGAAAAAAGTGAGCATGGCTCACATACCCCCGTTTCCCGTCTGATTTTTCTTCTACCTCAGGAGTCAAGAGTATCATCAGGTGAAACAAAAACCACAATTTCATCTACTGACTTGTTAAAGTTCAGATAAAACATGTCCAAATTGGAGCATCAGACTAGTCATTTGCACCAAGTTCAAACCCAAACCCAAGGGCGAATTTGGTAACAGATTTCAAACTCAATGAAAAGTATCATCAAGTGGATCCATTTTCAGTCAAATTGCAGAATCAAGGGCAATAACTCTGCGAAAAATAATATTTCGGAAATATCTTTCAAACTCGATGAAGAGTATCATCAGGTGTACCCATTACCAAAATTTCATTCATCTAGGTGTAATAGTTTCTGAGTAAATATGTCCCCATTGCAGCATCAGACCTAATACTCGCTCCAAGTTCAATGGCTTTCGAACTCTATCAAGAGTATCCTCAGGAGCATCAATAACCAAAATTTCACTCATTTAGGTGTTATAGTTTTAGAGCAAATCTGTCCCCATTTGAGCATCAGACCTGTTACGGGCCTGAAGTCCAATTTCAGAAACAAGGGCCATAACTCTGTCAAAAATAAAATTTCGGAAATGGCTTTCGAACTCGATCAAGAGTATCATCAGGTGTATCCATAACCACAATTTTATTTATCTAGGTACAATAGTTTCTGAGAGAACTTGTCCCCATTGTAGCACCAAATCCGCTGTTTGTACTAAGTCAAATCAGAGATTCAAGGGCGATAACTCTGTAAAAATTAATATTACGGAATCGGCTTTCGAACTCGATCAAGAGTATCATCGGAAGCATCTATAACCAAAATTTTATTCATCTAGGTCCAATAGTTTCTGAGAAAATTAGTCCCCATTGAACCCTATTAAACTAAATCCAAAAACTGACGTTTCCATGGAAACGGCCAAAAATGAAAAATCCAGAATGCTACAGATGGTCAAGAATTGATTAGAATGACATGTTTAACAATTCTGCAAAGTTTGGTTGATGTAGACCAAGTAGTTTTTGAGATATGTGACCGGACGGAAGGACGGACGGACGGAAGGACGGAAGGACGGACGGACGGAATGACCGCTATATACCCCCGCTTACTTCGTAACGGGGGTATAATTAATATATATACTAACGAGGCTTATCTTTCGTTGGTGGGATAAACGATTAGAATTCAGATAACATTATTAGGTACTGATAACATTTGTTGAGTGGGTTAATTAGACTATTAAAAATCACAAACCGAAAACTGTATTGCGAAAAGGGGAAATTCAGAAAAGTCATGTTACAGAAGCGCTGAGTCAATATCATAAACAAGTATGATTTATTTGAACGCAATGTATATCGTTCAATAATGGTATCTTTTTATCGGTTTCTTAACCTCAACCATCATGAGTCACTAAGAAATTCTTGAGCGATCTGTAAATTCTTGATGAAAAGAGATGAATAAAATTACCATAACAACTGCAAGTGCAACACATATAACATAATATCATTTTTTATTATTCTATAACAACTCTTCAACCTTTAACTTCGCGTTACTGGTCAATACATAAAAAGGCGGATCGTGACCGCCAGACAATATGTTATGAATGACAGTGTCATATAAAAGCAACATTAGATTTCAAGATATGAGATTATCTTGGCTAAGTTAGTTTCATCAAAATATTCATTTGCAATATTCAAAGCGAAATATTAACATCTTCCTCATGACTATGTTTACCAGGCTACATTTAATGTTTTTTTTTATATTAAAAATACGTGTCATAGCCCAATCTTTTCACGAGAACTACTTGCGACAATGGAACATAGCGCTATCCAGTTATATGGATGATGAATTCTGTTGTTTGTCAAAAAGAACAAACATATGTTTTTGAAAGGCATGCATGTTTTAATTCAGAATGTTTATCAACATGACGTGATTTAACCAATGATAACGAAGAGCGGACCTGAGCAGAGGCAATGAGAGGCATTATGACGATGCATATTTTGTAGATATTATATTTATGATTTAACGTTTACTTATCCCACTTTATCAGTGATAGTATCTACCCAGTACAAATATAGCGAGGGAATTCGAAGCAAACTTCTTCATGAATACGGGGGCTAGAATCGTTGTCGTAAACTGATAAGCAAATTTTGACAAGGATCAAACATTTAACAATTACATAGTTGTAGTGGATTATGGAGCCATTACGCATTGCTAAAGCGAACGGAAAACGTTTTGCCTCCTCGCACATTTTCATAAAGATTCTGATAGCGATTACGGTCAGAAGATACTTGATGAGTAGTATTGTTGAGCGGGGCAATACGCCATATTCATCTCCAACAGAAAACGTTCTTTTCTTATTGCATGATTCTAATGATACGGAGCTTCGAGTACGCGCTCAAGGAAATATATGATAACCAAGATTTATATTCAGTCTCTGAAAATTAATAATTCCCCCCAAAAAATTAATTTGTTAAATATGATTTAAACATATTTATTTCAATAAAGAATTGGATTGGTAAACAAGCTAAAAGCTTATGTTAATACCGCTCTTTTATTAAATATAAGGAAAGAGCCTCGGAGAATTGGAATTTTCAGTTCATTTAAACATTTTAGATCTAGACTTGTTTTTACACAGTTTTTTAAGGTCGAAATACTATGAACTACAGCCTGAGTGTAAGACTACCATTAAAGCCATAGCGAGGATACGCCATGTACATCCCGAACAGAATACGTATTGCAGCCTCGCTATCAGAACAGAGATCGAATTGTCTGATCGATCTAGTTGTGATGATCCTCTATGTACTAATATCTTCATGAAATGTTTGGCACTTCTGGAGACAAATCTTGGTTCGCGAACTTCTGTCGACTTAATCTCTGGTCCTGGCGGCTGATGGGCAGGGTTCGAGAAAACCGTGCTGTCGAGTTTGCCGCCTACCGACAGAAAATGACGTTTAAAATCGATCTTTTCCGCCTTTTAATCTGCCCATCTTTCCGTCATTACATTTTTGGCGTTTGAAGCATCCCTGTTCGCTTCCGTGTTGACGGAACAAATTCCGCATTTTAGATTGATCCTCACGAGTGATACAGCGATAAGCGAAGACGAGACGAACGGTTCAGAATTTAATTCACTGGGAGTCAATTTATGGCAATGGAAGGGGCAAGAACGCGCGATGGGCTCGGTGGAAGCGGGGAAATCATAATGGCCTTTGTCATATCACAATAAACGGATAACGAATGGGAGTGATAAAAGTACGATTATACTTGAAAATCAACAGCTTCGAAAGGAGCAGGAATGATCGTGTTGTCATGGAGATGGTGCCCCTCTGGGGGGAACCTCGTGCGAGGGTCCTGCCGGGCCGATACTGCAAGTAGTCCCGACAATTTACACATATGTATTGATTTTCACTCTTCGCGATGAGCCGACCCTCAAATTGATATAAGATTGCTGATAAAATCCTATATACTCCGGATAATACATCCATTAACGGCACCGTTGGCAACGGTTCCAGGACTCGCGACCCTGACTAACTCTTGGAGGGGCGCCTGATTATCACGGGTGCCATGAGAGAGATTTATATTCCTGGTTTGAAACTCTGGACTGGCCAATAATGGCAGGAGAGCAATCGAGGGAACAGTGGCGAGGAAATTACATTAACAATAACAGGACAGTTGCTTTACAAGTTGCCGAGAAAGACTTTCCATTCGGGATGATGTAGTAGACAATATGATTTTCGTAATAAATGAGTTTTCGATATGTTATCATTTCTCCCCTTTTTTGCCCTCGTTGGACTTAGCTTTGCCCCTGAAATAGTGCCGAAGTGGAGACGGTCTGATCCGGAGCTTAAACTCTTTACCAAGTTACGAAATATCATCTTGAGTTCGTGATCTGAAATATTTTGAAATTTTTCATATTGATTATATAAAAAGAACTACTTAAAAGGGAAAGTCATTTACTCGTAAAATGGATTTTGTCAGCTAAACCAAATTATAAAAAAAATATGAAAACATTACTTGAAGTGTTTGAATACGGAAATTAACGATCATGTAAATTCAACCAATTCCACAGGCGTATTTAAAGAATCATTCCATGCAATTAATTTGAATTTGTAGCCAAAATATATAAAATGGATCATAGTAGAAAGATTCAATATCCGGGCCTTTAAGGGCTATACCTTTAATTAGAGGCCAAGTACTGAATGCGTGATGTCATCCCATCAATCTCTATAAGGAAATTCGCCCCCTGAATCCGGCAAGGGAGGTAAGTGTACGTGTTACCGGCTTGCCGCTAATGGCACACAATAGCTCACGTGTTCAGTTCGCGCAATCCCGTCGTTGATTGCAGGCTCTGATATCAGTTTAATTCAGTCCATCCGTGATGAAGGTGGACTGACATATCTAATGAAACCTACACCAGGAGTCACTCATCCACTCAGATGAAAAATCGCGGACACTTGACCCCATGTTTCAACAGTTCATAGCTTTACAATCTCGCTAATGTCTGAAATCGAGAAAATAAATCCCTAAATCTATTAACCTGCCGACAATCAATGCAGAATCACCCAGGTTATCTGGGTGCAGGAGGTCCACCCGTATTGAGAACATGATTGGGCAGGAAACATAAAAGCAAAGCGCTAGAACTCTTCCGATTAGCCTGGATTCAACTCAGTAACACTATCCCCTGACTACCCGCACATATGCAGCGTGCAATTATTTACTGTAATCATCTGAAAATTAAACTTTAATTGGAGAATCATTGGACTCCGCGCTCTTGATTCTGCCACCACTGACTCGTCAGCGGCAGTCGGGAGTAGCGCAATAAAACAAGATTAATAGTCCGCATTCATGAGATCCCGACGTGGAAAGGGAGTGAGACAGGGTTGTCTTTTGATTCCCAGCCCCTTCACTATCTCCGTATACATTTCTTGCGTGTAAGCTGACATTCAGGGAGCGAAGTTTACGGCCCAGCGCCGGCTAATGACGCTCGTATTTTTTGTACTGCTTGGACGGTTGAAATTAGTCGCATATCGGCTTTCAAGGTGTAGATGGTGAAACATATTATTATTTGCCCCGGCTAAGTCCAGAGTCAACTTCAAAACTGAACGATTTTCCGGCCAAGCCTCACAGGTGCAAGCTGAACGAACGTCGACGCTTAATTCTCACCGATGTTATCGCAAAGGGTTAAATGCAAGTTTACCTGGCATAATAAGTCAACGCGCCTCATTTGTCCCCCATTGCGAATGATCCTAGCTGCCTACTTCTCTGGTCGTAATAACAGGGGAGCAAATCCAGACGGTTTGCTTGGGTCCGTTGATGAAACGAAGCCTCCAGTAATGTAAGAGAGGAGACGACGAAATGAGAGAATTCGCACGTTGAGTAATCTCCGCTACATCACTCTTCTATCCTGGAGGAAGAATCGGGTAATCCCGAGGTGGGTCGAGTTACCTCCCCTGGCTCCTGTCCTTACCGCTGACCCCGGGGGTGTAGAGTCTCTGATAAACACCAGGGCCAACCCCCAGACAACATCCATCTTTGAAATCACTGACCCCGGGGGCATTCTCCCGCTAAATCTTCCCCATGGTGAATTTTTATACTGAAGTTTAAAATTGAATTAGAAATCCACACCCTTCAGTCGCTCACCGAGGTTTTCAAATACTAGTATAGTCTCTCCCTGCGATTGTGTAACGTGTATTTATGTTATATATACAGTCTGATTACTATCGCGATGCATGGCTTTAATGTATACGTTACTCATTACAATACGTAATGGGGTGACGGCAGCACGGCGTCTGCAGGTAATAACCACACATCAGTTATGTTGGAGGAATAAAATCCAAATCTTTTATTTGCAATATCAACAAAAGATTAATGAATATAATGATAGACATCGTTGTGTAATAATTACGATGATTTATAAGGGTTTCAATTACACCATTTGTCATGGCGTTCCATCTTTTGCAAAGAAATCGTAAATGCTGTCAACACAAATCTGAAATAAGTGGTGGCTATGTTTACATTGAGACTAAATGCTTCTAAAATTGACTCCATGTTCAGTTTTTCCTGACAGCGATAACCCTTCGCCCCATGCCGTCTCGGCCTTGTGTCTGCACTCGCTGTCAGCCGTCATGGCTTGATATGATATGTATAAATACAGGGGCGTTATGCTTATAGCTGGCAAGAGTTCTGTGAAATTATTCAGTTTCAGAGCCAACGTTTAGTCTTCCAAATGAGCCTCAAAGGGTTCGGGAAGCGGGGGTTTGAGGTTTGAAGGAGGCTTGATTGAGTGTTAAAACTCTGGGACAAGCTTGGGTTTGTGAAAGTCTCTAACGTTTAGTTTTTAAAATGAGTCTCATTGGTTTTTCTTATATGGGGTTTTAAGTTGGAAAAGGGGCTTTATTGGGTATTATAGCACTGGTAGTAGCTGGGGATTTGTGAAAGTCTCTATATACTATTAACGTTTAGTCTAACAATGAGTCTGTAAATATTAAAAGACATGCGGGGTTGATGTTGTTGTACAGGAACTAGCTAGAGTTTGGTGGAAGTTTCCATTCTGACGGCTATTAGACAGGATAGAATAACTATTAATCTGATTTTTTGTGTGGTTGAGGCTAAGATTTGATAAGGGAGTAGGGGTTTTGGGGGACTAAGGTCGGATTTTACCCACTTCGATCAGCTTCGTTTAGGTTTTGAAATAAGACGGACGAGAGGGGGCTGGGTGGTGTTTGGACGGGTTTGCATGTAAATATAAATGTTTTTTTAGTAATTCATAATCATATTTAAGATATAAATCATTGTTTTCTAGAGCTTTCATTTTTTGGAAATGTTCTTTGCATAATAAAGAAAGTCTTACATACATTTACCTACATTCTCTTTCACAAATACATATTTCACAGAAACTCACTTTCAAATGTTTAACCTTTGATAGCACTTTCTGAACTCGCTCATTCCACATTGCTAAAATCTGAGGTTCCAATTCAGACATATCAAACCAATATAATCCTAACAATAAGGTAAACAATACAATATTCCTCCTCCCATCCGTCTATCAGTCTCTCCATACACCCCGTGGTTTAATACAGTGATTGACAAGCTAGATTTGCCTTGTATATACAATCACCACTCATGTCAGAAGGTTTGCCATGTGCTGAAAGTCTATAGGCCTCTGATAAGATAGAAGAGTCTTCCACTGTGAATGGTTCATTCTCGTACAGTTGATGTCTTAATCGGGATTTGAATTTATTCTATGAAATATATTTTGATAATATATATTGTCATCAAAATCCTAGGGCAAATTGCTTTTCATTCTCAATGCCAACATTTTCTTAAAAATTTCAAAATCATGAAATAAGTTCTCTACTTATTTTGTTTGGAACTTATACAGGCGCTTCGAATGAAGTTTAATCGCACGTGGATCCTTTTTTATCACCAAAAGTGATGAAATTTTGTTAAGGAAGAACAACTGTGAAATTCTACCAGAATAAAAAATATCTGGAAAATCATAAGTTTAAATGAGTTTGACATTTGAGTATGAGTGAAGAGGGTTGCATTCATTCATTGACAAGACAGGCAAAGAGTTTATCATTGCAAATTCGGAAGTCGTATGATTTGATCTCTATAACAATTGTTTGCTCTTATTTGAATTTTCGTACAATGTGTGAAATTAAAAAATATGAAAGAAAACACACGTAGGGTTGTGTTGGATGGAGGTTGAGAGTTATGTTTTCTTCACAATATTAAAAAAGTTTGTTAGCCCTACAATTGTATGTATGTATACATGAGCTACCTGAGATATTTCCATTCATACACTTCTAACGACAGACGGAGTTATCTCCCCTTCCCACCACTACACCACGTCCTCACTTCATCAAGCCAGTCCTCCGTCACCTCTGATTAAATGGCGTCAGACGATTACAGGTGCCGTCACGCTATACACTGGTCGGATTAGACCCGCGTGATGGTGCTCAAGGACATGACGACCTCTGTCCTTTCCGCCATCTTGAATCAGATCAGCCAACCCTTCCACATTATCCTTGCTCGTGAGTAATGTGCTCCTGACCCCTTCTGAAGTCCAAACTCTGGCGCCATCTTGGCACATTATGGTCTCGAAGCGACTCCTCTCTATCGCTAATGGTCAGGGTTTGGCGGGTTAATTAATGACAGAGCGGGTCAAAGCGGCATCCTTTGGACTTGATACACAGTAATTCATGGACACGCATGCTCAAACGCGCGTGCTCTTACTCAGGTGACAACATGGCGTCTAGGTGTCGTCTGCTTGGCCAAGTGTCGCCTCTTTACGACTTTGCGCCGATTTAACGAAGGCTGTTAACTGCTTTTAGACGTGGCTTTGAAAGAAGAAGAGATAGTGCTAACCTACGACTGATTGTCTGTGGGAAAACATAGATTCGTCACCTAATGAAGCGCGTCCCCAATAACACATGATAACGAGCACCATCTCCTCGCCTTGCCCGCTGACAATTACAGCGTGACCTTATATAGCTTACACTCGCCGGATTCGCACTTGCCGCTTCTCCCGTCTTGTTAGAGGATAATGCACGTCACCGCAATTAACTTATCTATCATTAAGGGAAAACAACGAGGGCTCATCTTCGTTAGGCAAGAGAAGATGGAGAAAACAAGGATTGTTTTTTATGTTTTAAGTTACAACGTTTAGAACAAGCAGCCCGTGCTGATCCTCGTTTTCATTGGGGGATTCAAACACAATGAGTGCGAAAGAAATTCGGATATAATCATTTAAAGAATGTTGAATTTGATGATTGGAGAATTGTTATTAACATTCACTGTTTTCAAACTACAATTAGGCTAGTTGTGAAATATGCTTAGATTCACCTGTGGTTTTGTCATCTGAATAATACTTTAAAATTGAAATTTTTAACAAAACGAATATCCTGACGAAATTATATTAAACACAAGATAAACTGAATATTTTCAACAAATGAGTTACCCTTTTCTTATTTTGAACACATAAATTCATTGTTCGAGATGCTAACGCAAATTTCAATTAATGTTTAGAATTTAATGTGAATAACAACTCTAGAATGTAACTTGAAACCATTTTTATAAATATCAATAATTCAAACATTGAAATGTTTTTTTTTGATAATGAAATAACCGGAGAAAATATTCGTCATTAAAAATGATGTCAACTCCTTTAAAGGGGCACTAGCACGTTTTTTTTAAAATTGTATATTTTCAAATTTCACTGATAATTGTTCGTTAATGCTAAATGTATTACTTTGATAGTGCACAAACCAATCATCCATAGTCAGAGAACAAATCATAGAGTCTATTGGTGGTCATTTTTGTGTGAAAACCTTTAAATCATTTTGTGTAAGAAAATAAAATGCATGACTGGAATTTACATTATATCTTTTATTTATTACTGTTTCATTTAGTTTAACTACATTGTCTTTCAATTGGAACCATTTATTTTCATTTTCCTGACATCACCTAATATTCCCCCTAAAAACGTGGTACTTCCCCTTTAATACGAACAATATTGCACCTTTCCTTTCTAATCTATGTAACGCTCCGTGGAGAACTTTAGGTATACACTGACGGGCATAAAAAACTTTCCCTTATATTTTTTTCATTAACTTCCTTAAAATGGCAAATATTAGGATAATTGTATTTGGCTAGGATTATTAAGAGTACGGGTTCATATCTGGTGTACAATTACGACAAAACGCAACATCTGACAACTTCTATGCGTTTTTTTTTGCGAAAAGCTCGTGATTTAACATTTTCGGTGATGCACGTGCGGGAAGGGTATAAAAGCCGTCGCACACACAAGAAGGACACATGCAGTACAAGAAAAACACAAAAGAATGCCACGGTTAACGACAGCAGAGAGAGAAAGGGCTATTGGAATGCTGCAATTCGGCGCTACAACTGGTCACGTTGCAAGAACGTTCGGCTGCTCGGTTGTAACTGTCCGGAATCTTCGCCAACGCTATCAACAAACGGGGCAGACCTCAGACAGACCACGGACAGGCAGACCCCGGATAACGACAGCGCGGGAAGACCAGTACCTGAGGACATTGCATCTTAGGAACCGCTTCCTGACGGTGACGTCATCAGCGGCAACGTCATTGGGTCACCACCTCAGTCGAAGGACAGTTGCAAGAAGACTTCGTGCCTTTGGTATCAGAGCCTACCGACCATTCCGGGGAACAGTACTGACCATCAGACATCGGCAACTTAGACTACGCTGGGCCACTCAAGTTCGACGTTGGCAGCTACGTGACTGGCGTCGAGTGCTATTTTCTGATGAAAGTCGTTTTGCTATATCAAGAGCTGATGGAAGAGTAAGGGTTTATAGGCGAGCAGGTGAAAGAACGGCCAATTGCTGTATCCAGGAGTCGGAACCATATGGTGGTGGGAGTGTAATGGTGTGGGGTGGCATTTGTGGCGACCAAAAGACTGATCTTGTCGTTGTGAATGGTAATCTGACGGGCCAACGTTACATCGACCAGGTACTAAGACCAGTTGTACTACCATTTCTGCAACGACAACAACATGGAGTCATCTACCAACAAGATAATGCTCCACCACATGTTGCTAGGATTGTGCACAACTTTTTCAACGTAAACAACGTCAACGTCATGCCATGGCCAGCTCCAGATATCTCACCGATTGAACATTTGTGGGACTATCTTGACAGGCGTATTCGGAGTCGACAAAACCCTCCAATCAACCGACAGCAGATGGCACAAGCTCTCATCGATGAATGGAGACTTATCCCAGCTGACGTCATCAGACGCTTGACTACGTCAGCCCGAAGACGAGTGTTTGCCTGTATCAATGCCAGAGGTGGACACACTCGATATTAGTGACTCAATTTGTTTCATTGTCAAGCCCCCAATTTGGAAACAACTTTCATGAAATCTACATTTTGACCCCATGGTCATTTGTCCAAATCGTATGACAAATCCAATTGTTAAATTTTCCAATTTGTATTACTTACAAATGCCTAAATGATTTGTTTGAGTAATGAAATTTTCAAAACCCTCATTGATTTTGTTGTTCTTTATTTACCTAGACCTAAAGCAAGGGAAAGTTTTTTATGCCCGTCAGTGTATAAAAACTTTACTCGGAAAACAAACTATAAAATGAATCAGTCTATAACGTGCTTATGGTAAAGTACACATTAACTTCAAGTTGTAAAGAAGTAATCAGATGATATATATCTGGAGCAAGTTAAACATAACAAAAAACCTCGAAGCGCCTTAATTATACGTTCCATTTTCAAGGTTACGAAACGGTGGCTTAAAACACTGCAAACTGACAAAAAGGTGTAATTTGAAAAAGCGTAATGACTAAATGTGTTAACTGATGACTTAAATCTGAACAGTGAAGAAAACACCGGATATCAGAGCATGTAATTATTCTAAAGGCATCTCAGGAACCTTTCAGTGTAATAGGTGACCTGTCTGAACCTTTTTGTACATCGTCCAAATTAAATGCTGCTTTTTCACCAAAAGCTTTAATTTTGCATTGCGTGTTGGCATCATTGTTGCAGTCTCAAACACGGTTGAGTGACTTTTTCAAGATGTCGACATGCTTTGGTAATACCGCAATGCTCCCTTCCCTTCGTTTGTAATTAAGAGCGATGAATTATCAAAGGGTCTTAATAACACACGGAAACTGTGAAGGGATAGAGGGTCTTTAGGCTTGGTGAAGAGTTTCGTAGTAGACAACTTAATAGCTGTTAAAAGCTGGCCTTCCTCTTGAATTTACATATCATTTAGAACAATTCCCTCCGGCCTAATGGATTAAAATGAACAAGAGCTCGCAATTTTTAAATCAGCGCTGTTGAGAACTGTGGTTAAAGCTTTCAGGGGCAGGTCCGAAGTGAGAAAATTACACGTCTGTCCTTCCGTCTGCTCCATCACGGGGCTGAAAATGGGGAGACTGGTCCCCCTTTTAGAGACTCGCAGCGTCTCGGAATTAACTTAAGAGATTTGTTTATATTTCACGTGTTAAAACTCCTTAGGACGCTGGTCCTGTGGATATCCATCACGTACACGATGACTTGGACTCCCGTACTGTCATTACCGTAAGAAGTCGGCGTGGAGGATCTCTCACTAACTTGCTAATCTTCCTCTATCACAGAGGTTAATTATCTTTTTAGCATTGTTCATTTGTTATTGTGTCACAAACGGAACACAGACAGAAGGTGAAAGGATTGATGGCGTTTATGTAATACATTCATTTTCAATTTGTTTGCACATGACGTGTCACATTGTGGTCCCGCTGTGAAGCCACGGATCGTTTAGTTCTGCGTGGACATGGGGTGAAAATTGTTGTTTGTTTTGAAAGCTTACATCGGAATGAAGGTCTCTCTGGGAGCCTATACCAACACCCGTCAAGTTCAACACACAAGACCTATCACCTAGAAGCTGGCTACCCGTCAGTGGCTGTCAGCCCTGTTAGCAGAGTCACAGCATCAAGGAAATTGCCTGTCAGCTGGGACAAAGAGGTCTTGGGGTGAGAAAATAGTCGTTAACAGGGCTAGTTGGACAGACACCCGGTCCCATTGTGCCACCCAGGGGACCGAGATTCGAACCACAGACCCTCTCCAACGCCATCGCCTCGAGGTGTATCAATGTTAACTGAGGGAGAATGCAAACAGCTTGGCCATTTGACTGGTTTTATTCTTCTTCTCAGCCAGACAGCAGATAAACAGGCGTCCTCAAGTGGACAATTGTTTCAATTTGTTGAGCTCAAGAGCTAATTCAGTCATTAGATGGAAAGTCAGGGCAGTTTCCCCAAGGGTGCTGTGTCGAGCGGTGTGCCCAAGCTATCATTTGCTGCTTAGTTGCTCAGCGGTCGGCGGGCTAGATGGTCAACTCGATAGCCAGTCGGGCTAATAAATATACACACGCCGCGCGCGGCAATTTGTTTACAAATGTAATTAAACTGTTAATATCTTCCATTATTTCATCATCAAAATTCCTCCGATGTTTTATTTATATATCTTCTGTAATTTCACACCGCAAAAAGGCAGCGTTTACAGCTTGAAAAACTCACGCAAGAAATATACTTGGCATTCAAAAGAACATAATCGTCATTAAAGTCGCCATGCATTCCCCTAATATTATCAAGCCGGCGAAGATTAGGGCATCAATTTGTCTGGAGCCTCGTTTTGACTTCAGAGTAGGAACTCTTCACAGAGACGTAGTGTGAGGAGCTTGCATGAATTTCGCTTCCCTAGACACATACATAACGCGTCTGTATGATACACTATTGTCGCTTTGTTACAGTATCGCGTCCCTGGCTAATTTTAATTCAAAGAAAATAAACGTTTTTATTTTGGAACAAGTGGTTATTTAAGGACGTGGCAATATAATGAGCTGTTGTTATGCGCTAATGGAAAAACAGAAAATGTTGATTAAAACATAGAAACCCTGCTTTAAACAATGCATTGCCAGTGTAAATTATATAGGTTGCGTTCTGCATCAAATTCATTTATCACTGGAAATTTCACCAAACGTAATGAGAGAGAAATATTTCGGGAATGAATCACTCCAAACCATATCAAGAAATAATTTTAGAGAATGGAATACCTAATTCTATACCTATTTTATTCAATGAAATAAAGATTTTAACAAGTTTTATTTTCCATTAATATATATATCTTTATCTTTACTTTGTTTGTTCTTAAACTATAAAATTACCAGGTAGTTATATATTTGACTTTTATTGGAACATCCTATCACAATAAATAAACAAAAAGAATATTATGAATATCCTTTATAACCTAATTCAAATCCTTACTTCAAGTAATATTTTATTCATAATGTGTAGAATATCTTCGACTTTTCATTACGGTTATTACTTTTGGAAGATTTGCTTAAAAACGGAATAGGTATATTGACATTATCACATCTACAGCATTTTCTTTTAAATTACTGTAAGACATTAGACATCTCACAAAATATCCAGATAAAGATAGGAAATTGTCATTAACACAATCACAATACAATATATGTTGAATTCACGAGAAAGAATATTTTAAGGGAAAAAAAGAGAGAAACCGAAAGAATTTTGTTAAAAAATGTGTATGAGACACGTTGTTAGTTGAACAATTCTCATTAAGTGTAAAAAACAGTTTGTCTTCTACAATTGTGACTAGTAAATCTTCAGTATTGAATAGAAGTGGGAATACAATAGACAGAGAGGCATTAACACTGTAACACATACAACATTTATTCTCCTCAACCACCCAATCCCATAATCTAGCCGCATTAAACACAAGATGTTCCCTCGATTGTGGGCCGGAAAAAGTTCGAATTTCTTTTTAACACCAAAAGCGACGATGTGTTTCGTTCAGCGGTGTTAACCTGCTTCTATTCATACAATCAGAATAAAGTGCTCAATTATACTATAGAGTTTCCAACAGCGGGACCTACACACACATAAACGTCTTGTTGCTACTTAAATAGCCTCTATGAAAACAACAGTAGCTGGCGATCTGTGGATGTCAGATTTTGGCAAAGCTCATCGCTTTATGAAGACTAAGAGAGGATATCTTGTCTTGAATACTGCACTGGTTCACCGCAATGAGCGTCGTTATTTATTTGTCATTTGAGAGTTTAATGTTTGGAATCGAACATAGGATACGGCCAGAGAAAGCGAACCAGCGTGGTGAACTATAATGCTAGAAAACAACACCTTGGGAACGCCCCCTTTCTTGTCACGTGGGATTATTGGGCTCTTTAAACATGAATTATTCTTTAGGTTTTATATCTGGTCATGAAGGTGACAAAATAACGACAAACAAATGTTACCCTCAAGTTTACACTTCTGGCAATTAATTACTACGGTTGATGCTATGAAATGCTCAAAATGATTACCTTATTTTAATCAATTGTAGGTTCGAAAATATGAGAACAATGAATGACAATCATAATTTGACAGAAATTTATATGCACATTGATGTTTAAGAATGTGTTTATGTTACATTTAATTGCACGATTTTCTCAATTTGAGTGATATTAATATTCACCAAATGGCTATTTTACACATGTACATGTCTAATCTACCTAAAAGTTTTGTTTTTGCATGGGGTTTATCGAAGTTCATATTTAAAATGAACTTTTATATTAACAGTGTTATTAATTAATAGGATTTATTTTTTCGGAAATAAACATATAGAATACACATTAAACTGACATACATTTTATACACTTGATTTGATTGATTGAAGTCTAAGTATATAATATATAATGGATTATACTGATGATTTATAAGTGCAATACATTATCAAAAGGCTCATCCATAAACTTGTCAGTAGAAACCGTCCTAATTTGTTAAGCTTTCCTCTAAAATCAAAATTATCTTGTAATCCTAATGAAAATTTGATTCAAAAATGATGTTACATGATATTGAAAGTCAATGCGATGATCTAAGACATTGGAATTACTGGAACGTCTTTGAATAAGAAGAGCATATATCATTTTCAAGTTGAAATATATATCACTAATGATGAACATGTATAAATAGAAGGCTAATCCTTGTTGAAAGTGATGATAGCATTTATGATAAAGATAATATTGTAATTGCGAATAAAATATATACTACTTATGATGAAAGGGTAATAAAAGTAAATATTGCTTATCATACAACCATTATTCATAAAGTTACACAATGTTACCAAAAAGCCATCATTTCAGTATTACTATAATCACCAAATGCAAACATTGCTAAGTATCATAGGACACCATTTTACAATCAATGGACCCCCGTTTACATAATGTAGTAATTCGACCAATCATAGCAGAGCCCGAACTTCCTACCATACAGCTAGTACGTGTTTTATCAGTCTCCATAAACTTACTAGGTACGAAGATGTATATTAGTACTCTGTCTTTGTTTTTGCCAGGTCTTATGGGACGGTTCCCTCTAGTCATGTTTAGTGTTTGCAATATCAGCTTTAAAAACAGTTATATGTTATTATACATAAATCTATCTTTTTCTAAAAACGTGAATGGACAAATTGAATGACAATGCAAACGTGTTTCATCATTGAAAATTATATTAAAATCAATGAATTAATTAAAGTCTTTGTTCTCCAATCTTCAAGTAAGCTCCCAATCATAGTGGTTAAAGACTCATCAAATAGTCAGTACTGGATGTCGATCATACAATCACTTATATGTATCATACTTTTACACACTAGACTCAATGAACAGACTCAGAGTCTATATAATGAGAGACCCGTTCCTTCATTCTAGATCTCATGAACAGACCAAATATTTCAAACTAAACCAAGGGGATAGACCCATTCTTACCTTCAGTATCTAATGGTGAAACTCGTTCCTATCAGTCTAGATCTTATGGATAGACCCATTTCTACATTCTAAATCTTATGATAGACCCATTTCTACATTCTAGATCTTATGATAGACCCATTTCTACATATTAGACCTAATGAACAGACCAATCTTACCATATGAGACCCAGTGACACATTCTATCTGCCGATCATGGTTACAGACCCATTCCTATATACTATATCTGATAGACCAACACCTTCCGTACAAGATCCGATGATAGACCCATATCCACAGTCTAGATCATACTATATCTATAATGGACAGATCAACTATTACATACAAGATCTAATAAAGAGACCAATTCCTACCATACAAGAGCTGACGATAGACCAATTCCTACCACATTAGATCTAAGAAACCCATTTATACCATACATGATTTAATGGAACGACCCATTTCTATCATATGAGATCTAAAGGACAGACCCATTTCTACATTCTAGATCAAACCAGCTCTAGCGAAAAGACCCATTTATACCATATCAGATATAGCGGATAGACCCATTTCTTCATTCTAGACCACACTAGTTCTAATGGAAGACCAATGCCTTCTTCATTAGATCTGAGGAACCAAATCCTACCATGGAAAGACCAATTTCTATCATATCAGATATAGCGGACAGACACATTTCTACATTCTTGATCAATCCAGCTCTAGTGAAAAGACCCATTTATACCATATGAGATCTAACGGACAGACCCATTTCTAAATTCTACAACAAACCAGCTCTAGTGAAAAGACCCATTTATACCATATGAGATATAGCGGACAGACCCATTTCTACATTCTAGATCAAACCAGGTCTAGTGAAAAGACCCATTTATACCATATGAGATATAGCGGATAGATCCATTTTTAAATTCTAGACCACACTAGTTCTAATGGAAGACCAATGCCTACCTGCCCGTCTTGGTGATGATCATCTCTGTAGCGAGATCATGGAACTTGTCCCATAGATCCTTGGTCTCGAGTCTACAGTGGACATGTTCCAATTCCTTGCTACCAGTGGAGGACACACTGGTCTTCTCCTGGACCTTCTCCTTCTTGATGGTCTTCACCTCGGGAGGGGGAGGGGAGCGTTCCGTGGGGGAGGCCACAACATCATCTGTTAATAAATTGCAGTTATTTTTCAATTTCGAAGTATACTTTTATAACTTGATGTTTTAATCTCGGGGCAAGATGCTGCAACATATATAAAATAAAGTATTTATTATATTACTATCACAACACCATCAGGGGAAATATACGATTATTCGTATGTATTAATTTTCTATTTCTACTTCTATCATAAATGTTACATCGAAGACCGGGAACAGGGAAAGATTCTCTTTGGCCATGCTGCAACATCTATACAATAAAGTAATTTCTTATATCACTATTATCTGGGGTTTATTGTTTTAACGCGCAAAATATAGGTTTATCAACAAACCTACTATATTTGAATATGTACTTAAGTGGTGTGTTCAGTGTTGGACAATTTCTTTCTTTTAGTAATGTTTGGAGTATATGAGTACAGCTTTAAAGGGATTAATTCATTACTATGAAACTAAGTGCAAATATTCAACCATTATTTAAAAATCAGTTATTTATTTTCGTGTAAATGCAGAAAAATCATGTTTTTGTAACAAACTAAATGACAATACCCATTGTACTTCAGTACACATTTACAGGCATTTTGGGGAATTCTAAATTTGCCAAAATGATATCACATAGGAATTTATAAAGTGTAATTAACGTTTATTAAGCAACTGTAATAGTTTGTAGTTCTATATTTAATGTTCAGCGATTTCCTTATTTGAGTGATTATAGGAAAAATATTTTTATAATATTTTAGAGTACACAAATACCCATTTTTTAAAGTCAAGTTTAAGTTCAGTGTTGGACATTTCCAGTTGAAAATACTTTTAGAGTATATAAGTACCCATACATTTTCTATAATGCAATCATATGGTTTGTGATATTAGAACGGTATACGGGTAGTTACGCATCCGAATTTATGAAAACATATTTACTTAAACGTTGGAATGCTAAAGAAGAAAGGAAAGAATGGAACGGTTGCAGTCGATGATGTTATTTGATTTCATTTTGCTAAAATCAATTGAATTGAACACTTTTTTTACAATATAATTCGCATCATTTTATACATATTGCAACATAATATTTTATGTCTTGTCTAGATATATATCTCATGATGGAATAAAATGTTCTATGTCATTGCATATTAATATATAATATAAATATGTAAAATTTGCCTAATACAGAGTTTAGCAAGTTTTTAACAAGTCAAATCATCTCAAATCATGCTTGCAGTAAAGACATCTAAACAAGAAACATGAAATAATTACATCATTTTGCCAGTAACGACATTATTTAACATTGATTTATAAGGGCACTTTACCAAATAATGAATGTTCGTACGAAATGAATATGTGTATAGTGAATTCAGTAATTGTTTGAATTAAATCATATGATAGTATTCTATTTCATGTTCATGATCTATGTTCTCTCCTCGTTTCGCTATCATTTATAGCTTTATGATTAATAAACAAGTATTTTTCACACTTTTATTTTGTTATCAGAATTATGACATATACTGCTATGAAATCCCAAGAATGCTCTATACTTGTTAGCAATTTAAATATAAAAGAGAATAATTATTAAAAGCACCGAGTTAAATTTAGAGAATACTTCCACTGTTATTCATATGTATGCTTTATGTCATGTCTAGTATTTAAAAAGAAAATAAACGTCATTTCTGCAATTATTCAATTATTCATCAAAATACCATTTACATTAGCTAATTATTACATATAGTATCAGCATCGGTTAAATATATTTGAATATGGATCCATCTAAAATAAAATAATTTTATTTTCACAAATATTCCCGCTTATACACACAATTTCATTTCATGATTCATAATTATTGATAAACGTTATTTACTTCTATATTTAAAACAAATCATTTAAACAAAATCGCCTTGGGTAAATAAATAAGCACACTGATCCATGGAGAAGAATGTTAAGTATATGTTTTTTCAGTAAACAGTGTTGAAACTCCTTAACTTAACCCCTAGGGGGTTAGAGAGGGGGTTTGATTGACAGGCGGTTAAGGGAGCAAGTGAACACAGATGGGGCGCCATCACTTTAACCGTTGCATTAATTCCCATTATCCCAATACCAGTCGCGTGTAAATAAACATAATCAAAACACGATCAAACTCCATTTGCGTACGAGTCAATAAGGGCTTTCGTCATTGAAAATATATAAAATTTATCTTTAATTTTCCATTGAGTGTTTTTACATTGTCTGTTATGATTATTATAAGACAATTGTTTATATTAACAATATTAAAAATTATAGTTATTATTTTTTTATGTTTCGTGTTTAGTGACACGCATTATTGTGAATCTACGATTTCATATTAGTTTATTCAATATAGTAGATTAACACCATATGGCGATTGATATGATATTCGATGACTATTTTGTAAATTTCTGAACACCATCACTAGCCAATGAAATTCTGTGACAAAATATTTGAAGACTAAAAGTATAAATCAACGATACACAGCTGTAAAAAATGAACAATTCGCCCAAAAAAATTGTATAATCAATAATGCAAAATAACATATATATCGGTTTTGTTTACTTACCACAAGGGGTAATACGATGTTTCGAGTCCTGGGTGAATTTATCGCTATTTTGATCGTCGGAGCCGATAATAGCAGCGATAGAAAACGCTGTTGCTCGGGTGGAAAGCTGCGGCTTGGCGTTGGTGGGGGTGGGAGATTGTCCGAGCCGCTGTCCGTCCATGCTGTCCGGTGTCCGAGGGCTGTCCGTTACACTCATAGTACCAACTTACATGAAGTTATAAAAATGACGGACACTATCCGATCAGAAAGTTATAAGACGGGAACGTTAATAAACGGCGTGATACTGTCAAGGTGGGAAATTCCCCGCTACCAGATGCAATGTTTGCAGAGAGTAGAACAATCCATGCAGATATATCGTCCGTACGACCGTGGTGAATTTGGCACCGGCGGCACTTGTAAGGAGCGATCTGATTGGTCGGTTGGGGCGAACCTGCAGTCGTATAGCAGAGGGGGGAGGGACCACACTCAGCACTTGTATTGGGTAGCTATTAATTGGCTTGCAGAGAACCGCCGATTTCAACACTTGCTCTCCCACTTTTATTCGTCTGACCGCAGCACTGTTTTGGGTGGGTTATGTGGTTAGTGCCAGATGCTTGATTAAAATATGATCACTACTGCAATTCCCGCGACACCCCGTTCCTAACAAAACACCCCCACCCCCTCAAAACACCCCCACCAACCACAAAACAACCCAAACCCCCATAAAGACCCTTACCATCGCAAAAGATCCTCCCTGGCTGTTTAACAGGAACTACCCATCCACAATTTGTA
The DNA here is from genome assembly GCA_916613615.1 of Steromphala cineraria. Taxonomy (NCBI): domain Eukaryota; kingdom Metazoa; phylum Mollusca; class Gastropoda; order Trochida; family Trochidae; genus Steromphala; species Steromphala cineraria. The sequence goes on from OU744730.1 coordinate 15,637,178, forward strand.
AAATATTCCCGTTATCAAACCCTGCCCCTCGGAAAATCCCCCCTAACTCCCCCTCCCCCTCCCTTCTCCATCTGTCCCACAAAAAGTCAATATTCTCTTTGACCCATGAAACGCTCACTGCTAGAATCAAGACAAATTGATCAGCAAACAAAAGCCCTTGTAATACAATTATCCCAATGTAATTTCCTAAAAGCGCAGTTTTCTTTTTGGTATTTTCTTCAGTGTTAAATAATTAGTTATGGCTGCGCTGGCTGCTGGGATAATTATTCAAATGTTGTTATCTTGTCACACAATTTTTAAGAGGTATTGTTGCAAATCGTTGAATTCTGTATGTTATGAAATTAGTTCTAAATGTAATTGATATTAACAGCCAAATTGTATTTTCAGCAACCGTCCCTTGATTGCCTCTGAATTCATTGTTTAAAATGTTCCCGTATAGTCCCGATCTTCCATTTTTTTCCAAATATATTTAAAATAAATGTTTACATTTTGGAACAAATTTTCGAATTTATGAAAAGTTCACATAAATAAATCCCTTGTTGATTTTAGGTTCTGTAAGCGCTCATCGAAAACTACTTAGAAAAATGTTGAAATTAATGTGAAAAATCTAAAATTATACGAATTTGAAAAAAAAGCAACAAATGATAGATTTTGTTATTTCTCTTATAAAATGTAATTAATTTACTCTCTAAACATGTTGCCAAGAGACGACTGATTGTTATTAGGCTCAAATTGCAAGGTTCACAAAGACTTTCGGTAGTTAACGATATCGCCCGTATAATAACCTTATAGGGGGAGCCAGTAAGGTTTCATCAGAAGTCTCGTCCTAATGAGCTGGTGTCTTTGTAGACCTTTATCAAATTACCCCCATTTTAAACATTGAAACATATACTTAATACAGTTATTAGTGAGCCGTCTTTAAAACGTATTGATGACATCAACGTAAACGTGTACATGTATATTCATTTCTTGTCTTTTAATTGAAATGTGTTTATCCGTTGTTGAAAACAAGATGTTTTGTCTTTTAAGGTTAATATTAATTAGATTTATAATCTTTTTTCAAAATTTAGAATTTTTTATTGTAAATGTGAAACATGAAACATTTTCTAGATATAAATATAATTGTCATTAAACTTTAGGGAACAGTTCACGATTTCCCGAAAGAAATTTGTTAAATACCTTGAGTAGAATTAAAATTAGAATTCAAATGTCACTAAAGGTTAATATTATTATAAAACAAATGGCATTGAACACGATTCACAGACATGTTTAAGATAACATTAAACGTGTTTAAGACTAACATGGTTTAAGGCACACCTATTAACAGTATTGACCATAATATATACATCGTCTCTTCATATAATAAGTATGGTAGTTGATGTCTTCAGAGGCGTATGAAGTTATCCCACAAGAGCTTTTTGATGTAACAAATCTACATAAAAACCATTATTCTGTTGTTATATATACGAATGTTCATGTTGAAATATCACAACTTCATGAAAAAAGAATATTATCGTTAGAAAATACACCTGAAAAAATTACATATTACATAATTATATATAAACAAAGGAAAATAAATATTAGGAAATTGTAACACATTGTAGAAATTCAGATATATCCCGGAAATTTATAGATTTTAAAAAATCAGTTTATTTTTCGCTTTGCAGCCGTTTTAAGGTGCTGTAAGCATTTATGAAAACAACAAATTACAAAGATCCATGTGATGTCGTTAACTTTATAACAACCTCAATTACCATACATGTTGTTATATAACAGAGGTACGGTTTATAGAAGAAGAAGAAGAAGAAGAAGAAGAGTATTTTATTATTGTGTCACATGCTGTACATATATATATCACAGTATAAAAAGCTGTTAAAAGTCAGCACCCAGCCATAATTCTTACGAGACACAAACATACAATTACAAATTCATAACAAATACAACAATACATTTGCACTCGCCAGATTTCGCATTTATATATCTACATTCAGCAAAATTTACACACCACAACTGGAAAAGCATAGGCCTACTTGTTAATTCAATAGTTAAGTTACGCTGAGCGAGTGATGTTAAGTTGTCAATAAGTCTCTTGAGAAACACTAAAATGTCAGTAATTTCTGTCTTCATAACAACACATGTTATGTCATAAAATTATGTCGAGGAATATCCTGAAATAGGGATTTTGTGGAGCTGCAAAGTTTTTTAGGATGACATCCCGACGAGTGAAGATTTAGTGAAACAGTGAAATAGAGACTAATCGGGCTGTTATCGTACATGTTAACGCTTCGTAAAGCAAGTCAGCTTAACTTGCAAATATAAAATGCCGATCAATGTATATTTACAAATAACGTTGACATCTCCAAACATCATCAGTGACATGTGGTTATTCACACTCCTGATAATGTTATTATGACATTTAGAATAAAAGTATGACATTTCTTTGTAAAACGCAGAAAAGATTACGAAAAAGTGGTGATGTCTTCAGGACATTCACGAATAAACGAAATAGACAAATATAGTCTTTTCTCTATTCATACCAACAATTCTTTGAAATGTACATTTCATAATGACCCATCTTTAAACATCTTACATTTATACCGAAGAAAATATGTTATCAATTTGTTCTTGAGTTTATGTGATTCTACAATTCAATAAAGAGAAACCGGTATATCTTTTTATCTATTTATCTATCTTAAAAATCTTTACTTATATAAAGTAATATTCAACTAACTAAACAATTTAAGTAATCACGTTTACAGAAGTTGTAACGTTGAATTTTGTGAATATAGCATTTATTATGAAACCATATGGTCATGGATTTTGTTTGTTTGAGAAATGTTTTTGATAAAATATCCTAAAACACTTGAAGTACGTCAAGGTTGATTAATACGTCATCACATAAAAGTACTAATACATCTTCTTTGAGAATTTTTGAAATACAGAACAATTCAGATATAAATTCATTGTTTGTATGATACTTTCAATTAAATGACGAATTTGTTTGTTAATGAAGGCGATGCAAAAGAAAATTCTAAACATAATTTAGATGCGAAAGTATAATCAATTTTTAAAATTGTTTATCAGTTTTTGGTATATACGCAATTTATATAAGCAAAATATTAATGTTTTATACGTAACAAATATTTATTTGCTTGGCGGGGGTAATCATTACAAAGTAAATTACTAAAATACACGAATGGTATAAATGATGTTTTAAATCTTAATTGTTTGCGTGATTTATGTTTCAAATCAAATAGATATTAATACTTGATGAATTTTGTTTAATATAAATAACATATATTTTCTTTACCTCAAAATTTCAACATGTGTCAAATTGAGGATTTCCAAAGCCATCTAGTATTTAGTATCATTTCGTTTTTATTTCTTTCGAAAATATGGAAATGGATTATATAAAATGGGAAGATTTCATAGAACATATTGCTTTATTTATTATACCAAACAATATGTTCATCTTTGAATCTCCAGTACAGAGAAAAAAAAATGAGGAAATTATCATTTCAACGATGAATATACTATGCATAGATTTGTGATTTCAAGGGAGTTCAAGTGTGTGTATCAACATTTCAATTAGCAGGTAATGTCCTATTTTTCTATTACTGTTCTGCACAGATAGTAACCCTTTGACTAAGTCGTTTTTGAAAACTCAAGAGCTTGTATTTATAGAAAATGAATATCAAATTTTATTTGTCTGCAATACCTGTGATAAACTACTTAATAAATATTTATATAAATTCAACCAAGTGCCCATCATTTCATTCCTTGTTGTAAATCCTCTGCAAAAAACTTGTTTGTGAATATCAAATATTATTTGTCTTTATAATGCCTGTGATAAACTGCTAAACAAAATCACGTAAGTGCCCTACGTTAATTTCTTGTTTGTAAACCCTCTGAAAATATGATGAGGTAATATATAATGTTGTGTTAAAATCTACATGTATATCATGTTAAAAACTTGCATGAAGAGAGCGCACCCAATGTTCACTGATAATTGCATGTATTATGGCTTGTTGGCTTCAGTTTCGTGAATATAACTATCAGTATTCCTGTAAGTAATCTTATGGAATATTTAGGTATATTTCTGCAGAGAGAATATCAAAAATAATTTTAATAATAAATTTATGAGGAAATGTATAGAGAATATGTTTCTCGTGATTGCATTTCTGACACATATGTAATGTCATATGTTTGAAATAATGTAATACTTAAAGGGGCAGTAGCACGTTTTTTGATAATTTTATATTTTAAAAATTGCACTTATAATTGTAAGTAAATGCCTAATGTATCATATTGACAGTGTCAACAATCACAATACACAAGCCAATCACCCATAGTCAGAGGACAAAGTATGAGGATTCACATAAAATCCATTGGCGGCCATTTTTGTGTGAACACCTTTAATTCGTTTTTGTAAGAAAAAGAAATCGCATGGCTGAACCTTACGTTATATATTTGAATTATTACTTCTCCATTTAGTTTAAATACATTGTCTTTCATTTGGAACCATTTATTTTCATTTTCCTGACATCACCTTATATTTCCGCTAAAAACGTGCTACTGCCCCTTTAAATATGTAGATTCATATGAAATTATGATATTTTATTTCATGCAGAATAAAATATGAAAACAAATATAATAAATATACAGGCATAACTCGTTCTCAACACCGACAAAAGCACACTAAATACAACGATTTTTGCCATAAAAATTATACCCTGAAACTGTGTTGTCCACAAGTGCGTTCATGAAAAACTATAATCAATTATACGAATATTAAGTCGTTAAAAACAAATATTGATAAATATCATTAGGACCAAATATGATCTTATAAATCACTACAACTCCGATGAAATGTCAATCATAAATATTTAAAGTGGTCAAGTTATTTACTGACACTCTGATGAAATATCAGTTTTAGATATAACAATATCCCTAACTTATTTAGTCCAAGTTACATTGAGTATTACCCAATATTGACACGAAAAGCATGTAAATGGTTTTGTTTGCTTGAATGACAGATATTCTTATACAAATAGCATGGGGGTAATGTGATAGGGTTTGGGTTTAGAAGCGCTCTTGTGGAAAAACAGTAGCGGGGACATTTCTAAGAACTTACCTGAGCCAAACAGGTGTTTCCGACCAGGGGTGAGATCAAAGGCCCGATAACATTATGAGACAGGTGAAACACTTTGAAGTAATACCTGAGTCTTGTAACACCTGAGTGAGCGTCTTGTCTGACAGAGCTGCAAATTTAGCAACATCGTCATTTGCCGTCCACCTTTTTGATTAACCACTTTGTAAAGAACTTAACGGATTAGAGCTTGTAGTTCATGATTTTATGACTGTATTTTGTAACCGAAAACTACATTTTGATTCTTGTAAGTAAAAGGCAAGAGAGTCCTGATATTTGTACACCTGTGATTACACGGTTTGTACCTGCAATTAAGGGTTTGTCGCCAGCTTGTGTTTTGCAAAAGGTATATCGTGACCTGTGATGTGGGGAATCGACAATTTTGAGTTTTTCTGTCCATATTTTAAAAAAGCGGGCGTTCATTTTTTATGTTCTTTGAGATCAAATATGATTTCTCTCCAAGGAAATTTCTGCCTTTAAACACACATGCAAAAATGTTGCACTTAAGTATAGTTTCGTTTATATATTCACTTAAATGATGAATATTTTGAGTCCAAAGAATGTAAACTTCGCAAGATTATTAATTATAAGTTCATTTTTTGTGGTAAACAGAAGTCTAAGTTTACACTCAGATGGGAATTTGTAATACCAACTTGGCAAAAAATTTCTTCTTTAGTCATCATAAAATGGACAGACAAGACAGACATGGTATTCTGTTTCTACATTTGGGATGATACAAAGTGGGCAAAGTCTTTCACTTTAGGTAGACCGAATTTTCTACCCTGCAAAATCATAAGATCACTGCTTGAAGTTCGAAACTGTAAAAGTGAAATCCTAAATGCGGAAGTGTTTACAAAATTTAAATGTTTTTAAATTTGCTAGTATATATTATCACCATTCTATAACATAACCTTTACGGGTATTTGTTGATATGTATGAAACACATTTTATAAAAGAAATTGTAAATAATATTGTTAGAAAAAAGATTTTGGCAACACTAAAGTTTAGGTATTTTGGATGTTCGTAAGTGCCAATTATCCCCAAACTTCTAATGGTTGATAATCATAGTCTTAAACATAGAATATCATTTATAAAAAACTTGACCGTTTAACTATATAAGCGTGTTATATTCTCAAACAAAGAATATGGTTTTTAAAGTTTGTTTTACACGTGGGACTATTTAAGTGTGCTATTTTCTCAATATATATATAATTATGATATAATTGTGTACGGGTATGACAAAACAAAGAACATAATTTTTTAAAATATACTATATTCTTAGCGGAGCGTAATATCTGTATTAAAACACACGTGGATTATTACCCCCTTGGTAGTTGCCTTGTATCCATTCTCGTTATGTAAAATAACACAAAGGCTTCTGTTCACTCGCTTTGCTAACAGGAATGTCTGCTTTTGAATTATCATTTTACGCAAGATCTAATTACCCTAAGAATTTCATTAAACGTGTCTTAAAGCCGTGACTTTATCCATTTGATCTGATTGGGAAACAAAGTCGCAGTGTATTTTATGATAACTCTATCAATGGCAAAGGGCCAGTTGTCTTACAGAAGTAAGCTGTTCATTCTAGGCCGATCAGATAGGGAAGAATAACTGTAAGGCAGACAGATCATACAGTCTTCGGTGACAGCCCGTGAACTTAAAAATTAACCGGGCCAACACGAACATCAGAGAGCCAAAGAAAATATATATGTGGTTAATGAAGATCTTGAGTCATTGTTTCGGGTCACGCTGTAAAAACGGAAGAAGAATTTAGGAGTTATTATCTCAGAAAGAAATTCCTGCATAAACAAAAGAAATGATAAAAGTTTCAAAATAAAAAATTCTCTTCTGTCAATCTCTTCTTTTTTTCTATTTCGGTGAAAAGGACAGGGTTAGTTTATATTCACATTTGAATATAAAGAGTCTTAAATCCTGTTTAGTGAGTAATTGTGGAACATTATGCACTTGCCTAATCAAATAAGTCGAGTAAAAGATATGTGCCGGTGCCATGTTTTAATCTAGCGTTTCAATTTTGCCCTTTCTATATCTCCTTTAGTGAGAACATAACTTCTTGTGATAAAACGATTGGACATATGCGACAGCCTTGCAACAACCCGGCGCCGTAACTCGGTGACTACGTGGGGAAACTGGAGAAATATTTAACAAATAGTTTGCATGTGACCGCCCGATTGGTAACAATTGAGGTTGGGTTCGCTGAAATTGACAACATGGAAGGCCGCAATGGCGACACAGGGGATCTAAGCATGTTCTTCAATCAAATTAAGGGAAACTAAGAGAAGTGTTTAGACATATAGCATCTAAACAGACCAGAACCTTTGGATATAGACTTACACCAACGACGTCTGTTCAGCGTATAGTGGTGTCAGGGAACTTATCACGGCGGAACTTGAATCTGGCAAGATGGGGTTATTTTCACCCCGACTCGGAGGGAAAGTGGTTATCGGCGCCACAGTCTCGTACATGGGTCACCTAACACTTGGAGAGAGAACTTTGCGGTAGAATAGTGATCTTGGTCTTCGTAAATAAGACCACCATCATCCACGCAGGCTAAGTGAAGTGAGACAATGTCGTCTGCTTCCCAACCACCAGAAGTCATCGCGTGTGATGTAACAGTGCGTGACCGGATATCGTCTGCTCGCTTACGTCGTCTGCGACTGGTGTTCCTCGCTTATTTTCTGGTTTGCTAAATGACTTCCATTTCCTAATTGATCTCAAACGTTCTTAGTATTATTGCAAGCACCACTGACTATTTTGGCGAATTACAGTGGATATCCAAACAGACTTTGATACCGTTTGGACATCCTTGACGTGAAACTCTATGCGACGTCCATTTAGACGTGAGCACTCAACTATCCCCGATCTTAATCTGTTAATCAAGTTAGCTAGCTCTCTCCCTCACGGGGAAGCCAAACAAACGAGCAAGTGCTTTCATTTCGCGCCTAACACTGAGGTCATGGGTGTGTGGAGCGGCAGCGAGATGGGTAAATGAAGAGCGGCCGTCATGCTCGGATTTGGCTGAAGTGTCACTTTTACTAAGTGATCAAGGAAATCACCTTCTGCTAATCAGACTGCTCGAAATGCCGGCAAAATTTTCACTTCTGGTTTTGATCATTAAGTACCGACCCTCACTGCGCGTGAGTCACGCGGTAAATGCTGCAATCTCGTCCCTCGCGAGACTTGCTCGATTGTCCCCGCAAACAGTTAAAACGATTTGATAGCAATTGGAGATAATCGGTGCATTAACATTTTCAATATCTTTCATGGACTTGGTGATTTGAGGCAAAGAAAATTCATTTAGCTTCTGATAAAAAGATGAAAATTAATGAACGTGGCGCTGTTTTTATTCATATTTCTCGCTTGTGACATCCTTTTTGGACCGTGCGCAAAACAAATGGTATCAAAGGGGCACTATGGAATTGGGCACAATGCATATAAATTAGGAAGTGACACATTAGTGTGATTTTATGTTAAGAGAACAATGCTATAAAATTAAATTCCCATCCACTGGTTAAACGCTGTTGACCATTGTGTTAGACTTAGTTATTTCACTGTTGTGGCGAAACATGGGAGTCAATAAACTGTTTAGTCATATGACATGAATCTTTCGATTGTTTCTTGCAAATAATTTTATATATTTTATTTGACTTTGTACAATATGTGTACCATTTTCTCTCAAAAGTTAGAACATGAAATCATATGAAATAAGAATTGAAAGTCAATTTTTTTCCGATAGTTAAACACCTTTCAGTGCTTTTTTGGAATATGTGTATATAAGAGGTATTCTTAAACACTTTTCATAAATGAATGATTTTCTCATTTAATATACAAGGCAAACCTTTATCTCACAGTCGTGCGTAAACATGACATAATACATAAAACAGTAAGAGAGTAATTATTTAGATATCACTAGCAATAAAACGTTAAACCCAAACACAAAATCTCAAGAGAATCTTTACAGCTGAAACCTATTTGTTCTTTTATGGATGTTATTGCATCGGCCTGTCCCCACATGTAAAAGGGCTAAACCACATCTAAATGTCGACAAATTCGTCGATGACGTAGGGTTTAGTCCTTTTGTGTTGTAGGATTCGGCATCGAACTCCACAAACCAGTATCAATACAGAAAGTTAACATCAATCAGCCTATCTCTGCGTCTAGATAGTAGGTCCATATACAAATATATAAAAACATCACTTATACTACAATAAATATACCCCCCCCCCCCTCCCGATGACACGTCTGCTACGGTACCCCCTCCACTACCCCGCCAACTGCCACAGTTGCCCCTTATCCATCTTCAAGCACCTTTGATCTCTCCTCTATGCACGTCCCAATCCAGTCTCGCGTTTTGAAATTTACTTATTGCGCCATCTCACGGAATTCTTCCACAATATGATTCCCACTAAAATTCGGAGCTGTTATTTCGTAATTTGACAGATAGGATCATCTGACAACCCTGACGGAAAATAAAAGCTTTCGGGAGCTTTAAATGCACAAAGTATACGGCGTAGCAACAAATGCCAAGGAACCTGTAATTTGGCCGGCACTGAAAGTCTAATATAGCGCTAATAAGCTAATTGATCGTGCAACCAGGCCACAAATAAGTCGTCATTTCCTCAGATTTCATGGCTTTTAAATTCTTCATGAGCAAACCTCTTTGATAGCTTTTCAATCAGGATTGCCCTCATACATAATATCGCTTTATTACCATATCTATCATAGCGCATCTACAGATAACTTAATTTTGTAATCGCTAAATTGTATACGACTTGGAATAAGGATATTATTATCTGCCATCCTGGTAATATAGTATTTGCGTGTCTTGATATCCAAATCTAAATAATACGACCGAGCGCCGAGAAATAACAACCAGGCACATTTTCTCCTCGGATTTACCATAAAATGAATATCAGAATGCATTTTTGAAGATATTCGCGTGCCAGGGACAAGTTTGAACAAAGAGGGAGGATTTAAAGGAGATATTAGTGTGAGAGATAACCCGACAGTAGAAGTGAAGCGATGTGAAGTAGAAACGAGAGTATCTTCACATTCCGTCATGCAGTCGCAGTATCAAACGAAAAATGACACGGTACGATATCGCGGTGAAGTATAGCTTATATGAAAACACTTGTCAAAAACCCTAATATCTGTATCATTGTCAAAATATAAGAAGTCGCAATAAATAAAACTTTAACAAGATTAGGGCTTTACGAAACTTGTGTATACTTTCTTATTCATATACTAATGAAAGGAGGTGTTTCTTTAAAGGTGAAGTAGCACGTTTTTTGAAAATGTTATATTTTAAATTTTCATTGATAATTCTACATTGATGCTAAATGCATCATTTTGATAGTGTCAAGAATCTCATTACACAAACCAATCATCCACAGTCAGAGAACACATTATGAAGATCCACATAAAGTTCATTGGCGGCCGTTTTTGTGTGAAAACCTTTAATTCATTTTGTGTAAGAAAAATGAATCGAATGGCTGTACTTTACATTATAGATTATAATTCTTACTGCTTCATTTAGTTTGAATACATTGTCTTTCAATATGAACCGTTTTTATTCATTTTCCTGACATCACCTTATATTTCCCCTAAATCGTGCTACTGCCCCTTTTGTATCATATGTCTTATGATCACAATTTACTCGTGACCTAAGTTTAAAGGTGCAGTAATATGAGCTTTTTTTTCAATTGTGTTAAAATTTCCGCAATAAATAATTCTGATAAACGGATCACACTCACAGGGTAATACATATCTCATTTTCTACATTTCTATGCCCCCGAATCGGAGATTCCGGGGGTATATTGTTTTTCACCTGTCCGTCTGTCCGTTTGTCCACAAAAACTTTAACCTTGGTCATAACTTTTGATTGGTCAGAGCTAGGTCTTTGATACTTGACATATGGATCCCTTGTGATGAGACCTTTCAGATGACACCATGACATTTGACCTTGTGACCTTGACCTTGACACAGCGAGCAGGATGCATCCGGGGGCATTCGTGTTTCACAAACACATCTTGTTTCCTTTTATGGTACACTGTATTCCGTAATTGCATTTAAAAATAAGTTTTATATTTTATATTAATATGTTTTTAAAATATACATATATAATGTAATGAGGTGAGAATTGAGTATTCCATTTGTCTGTTTCATTGCTCAGTCATTGAAGGACTTTCAAACTGCTAGCGGCCATTTTTGTGTGTACACCATTTTATTATTTGAGACAGGGAAATGGATTCGGTAGCTTAGCAGAACATGGAAGATCATTTTAGTTAACTTTTGTTTAAACTTTATCGTGTACTTTTATACATGTTTGTGTGATAGATTATTTATCTATCTATGAAAACACGCCACTGTGCCTTTACTTCGATCACTGACTCAACGGCTGTGTCTTTTTTCTTCTACGTCTATGTCTGTGTCTGAATGACATCGTTTTTGGAATAACATTTATTTTCACTAACAAACTTGAAACTATGATATGCCATTTCGTATCATTTTCTTCGTAAATATATTCCCCATCCTTTCGTATTAATAAATTAAAAATTTGCGATTTGAACACTTTATACAACTCCAAAGTCATGCGCACGCAGTGTTGAAAACTTCCTGTCCCGTTTGTACAACAGCACCCTGTAAGGAGTTCCAGTCTGTCACTTTCCCTACACTGTGTAATTTGGAAGATAATTCGGCATTATATTTGGCCATTACGAGTCCAACAGTCAGCTTTGGCGCCAGGGGTAGCCTTCGTAGCGTCAATTTCATGATAATATCGGAAGATGGTATTTTTCACTGCAGTTAAATTGCCACTTTGTCTTTAGCTATCCCAACACCGAATAACCACATATGACTAGGAGTGAATATGAAAATTTCGTCCCAACTTTATAATCGAGAATATGACTGGGTAACGTTCTGACACGTGCGTTGTTTGACGGTATTGTTCCTTCGCGACGTTTGCGCATTAAGCTAGCGCCGGTTCCGATACAACGTTACGTTTGCGCTATCACAAGTGATTCGGCACATAAAAGAGTTTGGGGTCCTCAAAGATTTGTGTATGGTCTCACTTGATTCGTAGATTGTAGCGCCGTCACTACCAGACTGTGGTAATGTGTAAAACATCTAATGTTACATAGTAATCGTGTGTTCAAACCACATAATATGTAACTTCGTTACACGATACCCAATGAATCATATCATCCGCAAACCGCCAATTTGCTTTGTTACTTTAATTGGTTAATTTCATGTTTTCAGTTCCAGTTTTAATCATTCCAATTTGTTTGAGCTGACGTTCTTGACAGAGTGACTAGTTGGTCTCTATCTGGAATAGTAGCTTACCTTTTATTGAATGGCACGATGCTAGAGTATTATGTTCTTACGTTAGGAGACAAAGAGAACTACACGTGCATTGAATGACAACTGCTTCTATCATTGACATCAAGCGAAAATACAACGAAGTATATAAGTATTACCATGTGACCATGTACATCTTAAAATGTTGTAATCTTGTGTTGACATACATGTTGAAAATCTTAAAAATATTGAATGAATATCAACATTATTGGACATTATCATCCATTTGGGCGAATATTTAAACCTCAATGTGACGCTCATAAAAATATACCTTGTGTTTCGATGAAACCGTTACTCTGACAAAGGAATAATAAATCATACATGCATGCACATATTAGTATCTAGGTATTGTCATTTCGCAAAAATGAGAAAATACACCAATAAGCATCATGGGACATGTATTAACTGGAAGCAGTGTTTACATGTTTACATATACTACTATATAAATCACAGACCCTACCCTACTATGATACATAGATATATATCAGGAAGGTGTATGTAGGTATATAAACCGCCAGGCAAAATAAAGAACACATCAGTTTGGTAAAATGTACTTATACCTAAGGTACATGTGATGTATTAAGTATGCCACGTCTACAATTTCATATATTTTTAGTAGTTTGAATTACATAATTGGTGTCTGGTTAATGTTTTATTAAAATGTCTTTGTTTTATGTAGGCATGGGTAAAAAATAGAATATACACTATCCTAACCCATATCATCGGTTGAGTTATTATTCAACATGTATGCAAAGTATTGGTTGAGTAATAAGTTCAACATGCATTCACATTATCGGTTGAATTATATGATAATGTGAAAGATGAGTTAAAATGATACTTTTTATTTTAAACGACCAAATAGTAACGATAACCTAAAATATTTATTTCCAGTGAACAAATTATGTTATTGAGAATCATGTCATACTTACCCTAGAGAAACAATATTCAAATAACAACCAGCCCAGTCTGGAAAAGTATAACAAGTCTAGATCACTCGGCTCAAAGCTACAACATCTTCTGGGCTCCATTTTTTATAATACATAAATTGTATAAATATATTGTCAATATTGAAAAAAAAACTTTTGGACTTAAAGTGAGTCTAGATGATAGACTGTACCTAAAATACTAGACTATTTTCAATAGTACAACTGTTTCGAATTCAACATGTTATATAATTATATTGAATGATATTGAACTTCTACTATACAAACTTTGAGAATGTTTTTCTTTCTGTCTGTTGGGTCAGTACACAATTTTAACCCGTACAAAAACTACAAAATGGTCTTATTATTCGAGCATTTATTTTAGACATGTTAACGAAATCTTTCAACTGTTTCCCATTCTTTATTTTTTTATTAATGTGATATTATTTCGATAGAATAGAAGCCTTTAGTCACATTCATTCAAAGCAATACAGCTTCGATTTTAAAAATCTTTGCGCCGTTACATTATGACTACTCTTTCAGTCTAAGTAAACCTAGCCTCAATATATCCGTTTCACTCCTATACTGAGTCTAGAAAGGTCTAGTAGAGGGTCGCGTTAGCCGACCTTTCTGCGACCTATGACCCTCCAACGTTATACGGAGACAGACAGACAGACAGATATTTTATTTCAGTCTCACCTCATACAAATATTGTATATATAAAACAATAAAATAAAACTTGATGAGCCATCCCATACGTGCGAAGGCAGACTATTGAGGCTTGGTAAGCTCTGATTGGTCAAATATATGACGCGACCCTCTACTAGGCCTTTCTAGACTCAGTATAGGCGTGAAACGGAAAATATTGAGGCCAGGTGTACTTAGACTGACTACTCCTTTAGTTTTCATTTTCGTAATATCATATTTGATTTGGTTATGTTCTATAAGAAAACTTTTTTTCATGAAATGGTCATATCTAATTACCTTTCATGCTAAATTGACAATATATATCATATCGTGATATGATTAACTGTATATGGTTATTATAGTTCATTTAATTTTGAAAGTCTTCATAGCATTATATCAATATACGACATACATGTATACATGTACAACAATAAAGTATATAAGTAAGTAAGTATATCCTCAGAATAAACTTACAAGAAAAAAAACCGAGCTTCTCTTCCTTTTCAAACTATCCAGTAAGCTTCTCTTCCTTTTCAAACTATCCAGTATTACTGGATAGTTTGAAAAGGAAGAGAAGCTCGACTGTATAAGTGACAACTTATATCGTTTCAAAATAAAGCAGAATTTATAAAAAAACGGGACCTTAAGAAAATAACTCATATTGAGCATAAACATGATAACACTTACTTTTCATATCTACAATGCACCACAAATGATATGGTTCATAAAAATCATAATTAAAGCTTTTCATCTAACACTCCATATATGATTGTAAAACTTTAAGTGCAAAGTTTCAATGAAATTTGTTTTCTCAGCCGAACTCCCCACAGCGAAGTTTGGACATACACTGCAGCAGAGCTCGACTCGCTAATCAAGGGAAGGGTACAGATAGTGTATCAATTCCCGGCTCTTTTGCAAGAAAGGTTTGTGTCAATTTGGAGGCAGATTTCCTCTCGATGTGACCGCGATCTATTCCGATTAACCGCAGATAATGGAATTGTTCTTGGCACTTGTCGCGAACAAGGTGTTCTTCCGCGAGACGAATTTGGCGTTTTTAATCCACACAAGACCCCAAAACCCCTAAGAAGTGGCGAAATAAATTGAGCTTTTATCGACAAGCACCGAGGCAGAAAATTTTTCACGATTTTCTGATGACACAACTAAGATAAATGTGTTGCTTTACGGATAACATCATTGAAACAGTTCAAATCGTTTCCTCAACGCAACCAGCTGTGTAATAGAGGATCGTCTCCCGTTGGGACGCATTTTGTTAGGGACCCCAGAAGCATCGAGATATCTGCAATTCGTTCATTTTGGCTTTCACAATAAAAGAAAGTTAGAAAATCGTACTGGTTTTTTTGTAACGACATATTTAACAAAACGTATGTATTTCTTCCAATAATATTAAAGGGGAAGTAGCACGTTTTTTGATAATTTTATATTTTAAAATTTTCACTGATAAATGTTAGTTAATGCATAATGTCATCCTGTCTCAGGGTACGAAGGTTACTAATCTGTACCCTGGGCTCAGAAGCTAGATTCGCTCGCGAGGCCTGACTTCGGATATAGCCAATCAAATCATTTTCTCGCCACATTCTCGATAAAATTTCAACGAGAAAATCATTTGATTGGCTATACCCCATATAATATTATATTCGAAATATTTGCGATACTGAATATGACATAAGGATGACCTAATTATAAATTAACCTAGGGCAAATCTTAGGCAGTTTGAAAACACTCGTACCGAGTTTACAACTGCAAATCGCGACAAGGAATTATATCAACAAGCACACCGTATCTTAAACAGTAACACACGTTTTCATATACTGAATTTTAAGGTTATATAATGATGAATTGTCATTTATATAAAAACTTTAAAAATCTAGAGATGAAAGACATATTTAAGAAAATATATTCATAACATCATAACTAGGGTATTAAGTGTCACAGTAACAAAATAACGATGAAAGAAATTGAAATTCTTTATAAAAATCTTTTTCGACTTTCGATTATAGTTGTGAGAATTATGATTATAATTTAGTTGAAAACATTTATGATCAGAAAATTGAATTTGCGGTTTTTTCTTTTGTGTTTTTTTTTATGAATTACCATATGTGTTCAGAGCATTGACATCAGAGATGAAGTTGTGTGCGAAGTTGTATGAATTTTTTTTGTCATGCCACTATTCGGGCCATATCGTTAATCCAAATTTAATTTAAAAGAAAGAAGATTTTTCACTCTGAAGGTACGATATTGAAATCGCAGATCTACGCAAATCCTGCATTTTCCAAGAAAACGCACCCCTAAAACAGCACTTTCTCGCCTGAGCGATGCGCTGTAGAGTTGCAGGCAGAGCAGATAGCGGAATTAGCCGAGTGAGCGATGTGGAGTTTGACAGACATCGCGCTATCGCAGGAGATAGATCGGCCCAGTCTTTCCATCAACCCCTCTCCATCTACAAGCTTCCTAAAGCGATTGACAGCGATTTGGATATGCCGATTGTCAAAACAAATTAAGTTTGAGTTTACAAAGAGGCGAAGTGTACATTAGGGTCTAAGATAACCGCCGTCTTCTTGACAAAAACAGATTTTCGGATTTGAATGTTGATGAAATGAAAATCGGGTGTCATTTTCCTCGGTATTTGGTTCCAACTTGTTTACATGTATGCATATCAAAGCAAAGTGCTTACTTAGGCTGTGACTCTTCAGTCAGATGGCAGATAACTCATGTGGTGTTGGTTTGAGGCAATATGCTGATTTCTTAGAACATTTGGAATTAACTGATATTTCATTTACTTGCTTGCATTTCACCATTGAGAATATCTCCAATTCTTAACGAACGTTCCTTTTTCAACGCTTTTAAGTGATTTATTTTATGATCTGTGATTTGGGAGTTTTTCTTACTAAAGGATTGTTGATATATATATTTGTTATAATACAACATATATTTTAATTGCTAACTTGCATTTCATTAAATCTTGTATGTTGCCAGTTTTGTTGTTCGTCTATTCATTAATTAGCTTATGACTAATAACGTTATGAATACTCTACACGAAAAATAATACACAAAAAACTGACATTCAAGGTATTTATTCACTGAAGTAACGTTTCACATGCATAATGAGTAACAATATGATTAAGTTGCAGATATAATCTTTTTCACAATATTTATGGTTGGATGTTTTATCTGAAAACTGAAAGACTGCAACAATACACCGTATTTCCCTTCCGCAAAAACCCGTTTCCATAATATTATACTATATAAAGATTAGAATTCAAACTTATTTAATAACCAACAACCAAGACATTTATTTAATTTCCTACTATGGATCTTAATTTCTAGATTGTCTGTTGTCAAGTTATGATAGCTTCTGTAATTATGTTAAACTAGTAAACAATAGAAATTGTCATTGAGTTCATAATCACGAAGGAAAGTTATTTGATAAACGACCCAAGGTATGTGTATCCACATTTCTATGTAAAAGAATATGAAATAACACCATGTAACATAAAACTCTCATTTAATGATTTTATGGACAAATTATATTTAAGTCCAAACAAATATTCTCAAAACAGGTCAATAGTATACCATTTACCCAAGGAAAGTCAATAAAGTTTTTAATTGCATGGTTATCTAGTCTATCTTAATCGATGGAAATTTATTAAAAGATTAAGGAATATAATGAGTTACTTTGATACCAACATTGATCTAATAATATTTTCATATATTTTTGAGGGAGCGAGTCGATTTGAATTTAACACCGCTTGGGCAAAAAGTTAGCCGTGAGCGGCGGGTAAAATATTTTTGGATTACGGAGTTGCAAAAAATGTTTCATTATATGATATGTGATAGATGTTGCTTGTTCAAAATGCCTTTACAGTGAGTACCAATAGACGATAAATAATTTTGTTATTACCAATATATTATTATAATCACTAAAGACAAACACCAATTAATTTTTAATTTAAAATATTATATTTTGTATGAGTGTGAATGGTCATTACTTCTTGTACAGGCAATAACATACCAAATTTTAAAACATATAGAGAATGTTTGCAACTAATATTTCAAAATAAATATGTACCAAATTTTCTTGTTACACTTTCAGTTTTTAACAAGTCAAAATTAAAGCCCGTGTTGGGTTAGCCCCTATTAGACTGACAACATACCATAACGGCTCGCTGAAACTGTCTCATTTATTCCACATCACAAAGGCGTTACTTTCTTATGAATTATTATCTATTAAAAGCCACATAACTTCATTAAAATATCATCAAAGTTTTTGTTAAGTCGCGCCTATTTTTCACAGTAGGGGCCTATATTCGCACCTTATTTATGTCTGAAGACTATTTGTTATTAGAATGTTAATATACCGGCGTGTTTACACAACAAGAAGCTCAGACGATAAGAGCAAGTGCGTGTTTCGTAATAACAGATAAGGGCTAATGTGAGCACCCCGTGGCTTCCCAATGCTCCCTGAATTCTAAAACGTGATACGGGAAATATTATATTATTGTTTATTTATTGTAAATGTCCATAACCTCGTCAAATTGCGATTTATGTCATGCTTAAGATATATGAATTTGAAACTGAACGTTTCTTGTTTGCATTATCTTTCCCCCTTGATTCCTTATTTTTATATTTTAATAAAAAAAGAATGTTTATGTTTCGAATTAATTTCATAAATCGCCGGAAGGAAAGAGAAACTGAGGATTGTGTCCGATGCAAAAAATGTCATTTTCGATGATCAATGATATTTTTAACAATTTACCCACTGAACGACCGAGACCTCGACAATCAGTGGTGTCTGACTGTAAGTGTTACAATGATATATTTAAAAAACTCAAATAGAAAATAACAGATTTGTTTAATTTCCTTATTGGCTAGTATCTACACAATATCTTGAAATTCATGTTCACTATTTAATCAGTCTGAGATATAAAGCGAGGGGAAATTTATACCTGAACGAGGATAATATCGCATATTAACTTAAACGAATTTTCTGATGTCGTTTCGGTGACTTCAAAATTTACAAATAAAAAAAACCTACCAGCACCTAAAACAAGTAATTGGCAACACTAGTGTGAACTATTATTGCTTTTATTGAAAACGCTGTATATGGGTTAAATGAACAAATATTATTTGTAACAAATCAAATAAAAGGACATTCTTATTTTTAGGAATTAAACACTTTAATAAGGTAACTTAATATTATAAGTGCATTCCTCAATTAATATGTTTGTTTTAAGATTACTCAAATAAACCTGTTATTCACACCGATGTATTAGGTGAGATTAAGAGTTAAACGATTTTTTGAATACTGAATTTGTAGAAAATCAAAAACTTGTTTAAAAAAATGCAAAAACTTAAAAACAGAAATGGCCCGAACGCACAATGACTGTTGACGATATTGTGGGGGAATTTGATGAAGTTATAAATTAACATATCGACTCTTATCTGTTCTAACTCTCACTGGCGAATTTCAGACACTGAGACACTATCATTTAACTTTGGCATAAAAACTAGATTTAAAACAGTAAAATCATATATAACTATCGCGGACATTAACTATAGCTAAAAAACAGTTAAAAAGACTATCACTATGAAAATTGAAGAACGTCTTTTATTTCTTTAAAACATTAGCAACGCTAAACCCTTGAAAAAAGTTAAAATGTATATATAACTATAGAAAAGTCAATTATCATAGCTTAACAATGTCTTTAATACTCCCAAACCTTAACAAACCTAACTCCTTAAATCTGTTTCAAAAGGTATATATACAAGCAACTACAAATCCTTTATAGCTAAACAATGTCTTTAAATTGTTCAAACCCCAACAGCGTGTAAGAGAGGCATATATCTTGTTAGAAAAACAAAGGAAGCACTTTCTTGCATAACGGAGATTCTTGAGAGAATAACATCGATATCGGACTACAGTTGATGCAGAGTCTACCACAGATCGTATAAGCGACAAGTTATGAGCTGACTGAGGGTTACTTCTGGACCACCAGGAAAGGGACGTTATGTTACCAACGCGCTTGCCTAAACTCTCTTTTATCGGCCAAACTGCTGAGAATAAGGGTCCAATATCAGACCTGGGCAACCTTTATCTACCAAAGTGGTCATATCATTGAGACTTTTGTTTCCAAACTATCAAAAAGCACAACAAATAACAGATTGATGCCGATGTCTTTCTCAGATGAAGACAAGGGTTCTTCAAGAACCTTTGCTTTGAAGAACACGTCTAAGAGGCATATAAGAACATTGCTGAATGATATTCCAACAGAGTTTCTATTATACAGTGTGCTTATCGCCAGTTTGCGCAACCGTGCCCCACAGATCCGTTATCTGGTTATGCCTCTAAAATGCGGTGCCACAACGACTTGGCAATTGTCTAGCAGGAGCGCAACGCAACACAGAAGATGCTATCAGTTTAGTAAATTTGAAAACGCTAATTTCTCTGACTGCGTTTTCCCGACGTCAACGTGGTCTTGGTAAAATTGCATCAAAATTGCATTTTGTAGTGAGGGAATTAAAAACAGTTTTTCAGATAACACTATGGCTTTTCTCTAAGTGAGGCCCAACATTTCCAAAATGACCAGGAACCATTTTGTTGACATCTGCGATACGCTTCATGTCTTTTACAATGTTGTTTCCTTAGTCAACGTCACTATTGCTGTGTAAATAAATTCTCCTCTATAAGTCAAATACGGTTACATTCAAAATATTGTTCAGATATGTTTCACTTTAATGGATGTGTTTGTATACGATATATCACTGATAATATTTTTTTCCATTGACAAATGTCACTGTTACATTGATAAATAATCCATAAAATATTCGTACATTGATAATTATTCGTACACTTAAAATTGAATAATTATTCGATAAATTGAAAAGAAAACGTAGGACGGATTGTATGATAATAATGATGGCACGGATGATGGAAAAGAAAGGACCGAATGAGTTTACGACTTCTGTCAAGGTGAAGTTTGGATTGTCGGTTTAGCTTCTATCGTAGTTATCAAGAAGGATCTAAAATATTAAAGGTATAAAAAAATATCATTCATCTGATTTAGAAAATTTATTTATACCCTTTTAAAAAATAATTAATTCATGAACATGAATTCTAAAACTTTACTTACGACTGTTGATCTATCACGAATAATATTCTCAACTTTGTCTGAATTAATCTCTACTTTTGCCGTATTATATCCTATACTAGACAACGGCGTTAGCATCTATACGATCGTCGAACTATTGCAAAATGTAAAACGAAAATTCTTGACACAATTCCACATATTTAAGACAATTTAAATAAAAAGTAGTCTAACGTGTCACGCGTTCTCAATTTAAAAAAAATCATTTCAAAGTTGTTTTGAAAAAGGGAGAAGACTGTACAACTGTTAAAGATCACGTACTCCTTATAGATCTTTTGTCTTGCTAAGTCTTCTCTTTGGTCAAAATATGCCAACGTGCTTTCCCCACGTACACCACAGATGCGCATGAGGAAAATCCTGGTTTAGTAAAGTGATCAACAATTGTAGGTGTATTTACTTTTTAAAGATGGCTTCAAAATACCTCCACAAGCAGATTTCGTTTATCCCAATTAGGTCGCGTTACATACGAAATGAAGAGGTATTATTTTGTAAGAAGCTTTGAAACAATCTACGTTGACCTTTGACCCAGTGTTTTGTCATCTGTATTCCGTGCGGTATTGGAATTAACTGCGGAGCTCTCGTTGAAATTAACACCTGCGATATTTGGGAGGAAGCAAACCTGACGTGGTAAGCAATAGCTGTTTGCAGAGGATTTATGAATGAAAACTGTCCATCCTTGTATGACGTCTTGACCTGACGGCACTAAAGGGTACCTGTCTCAATGAGGGCCTTTGTCTCAGACGGTATCTAGATACCTACGCTGTGTGAGGTAAGATCAGAAGAGGTCACGTGACAAAATGTGCCAAGAGAAGAGATTATCCACACAACTAACCGAAAGTCCGTACAAAGATCCCCAGAAGCTTAGGAACACCTGGCGAAATTACTTTAGTGCGCCTTCTGGGGGTGTCAGCTTGCACTGGCCGCGGTCCGGGGTCAAATCCAAGCGTTGGTTTTGTGAGAGAACCACCCTAGCATGCAAACGGTTGTGCTTCTGCGATCGACACCCGTGCTCTTCAAGAGATGATGTGTTGCCCACTTGTCATAAGGCTCGAAAACAATATCTCATTTGCGTGCGTCCCTCGTTCAGTTTGGGGACTTGCCCATATATTGCGTGTAAAGAGCCGATATATTATTGCTACATATTGAATAGCCCCTTTGTAAGTGGGGTGAGCGTTTACTAATGGTTGGACGTGAGGTGATAGCTACAGCTCCGGTGTCTCTACATAAAGGAACAGCTAAATGTTGTTAAAATGGTTTCAAGCCGTTGACAAGTGAAACGGTTGAATTACACTGGCCAGATCGATACTCTAAGGCCTACCTGTTGTTAATTGCTCTACCTGCAATTATAAAGCAGTAACAGTCGAACCTAATGGACAAAGAAAAGGCGAGAAATTACGTGTGAAAAAGATCTGTGAAAATCTGTGAAATGTTTTACATTTGCCAGGTGGTTGCGATTACTAGTGTACAGTTTCCTTTAAATCCTAAATCACTGCGCAGGTTTTAGGGAACACTGGTGCAGTGGGTTAGATGAAATGAGTTCGTACCTCACCAACAACCAAAGTATTGTCAGGGGTAATATTGGGAGAATAACTCCTTAAATTTCTCAACAATTTGATAATCAAATAAAATCATCACATTAATTAATATTAAGAGACTTATTAATATAAGACAAATTCGTGACCAATATTACGGCTATGCATTAATGTTTTCTCTAAAACCACATTTTTACCACACAAAACCTTGGACTTTTTATCAGAATTTGAAATATGAGAACTCGCTAGTATTAGCAGAGGCTCTATATATAGTGCTTTATACTGACTCTGGTATAAGTATTTATCCGATTATATTTTATCACATACGGTTTGTGCGATAACATGCAATGTTTGGGAATTATGGTTGAAGAAAAAAACAAGGACAACAAAAACTTAGCTTAGTACAATGCACTTAATTTGGGGACAATGCGCTAGGTTTTAGGACAATGAACTACATTTTATGACGATGCACTACGTATAAGGAAAATAGACCACGTTTCGTAACAATGCAATGCAAATGCTCGTTTAATAAAACTGAAATCCATACTTTATGGGGGAAATATATACATACATTTCAACTCAATGACAATTAAATACGTTTTGGGACAATTAAATACATTTAAGACGTCATTGAAATCTGTTTTCGTCACCGTCTTCTCGTGTTTTTTGACAGAAATACCAGAATTCTGGACACCCTTATTATCGCCGACTGTTACTAATAATTAGCTCCAAAAATCTGGCAACATTGTGAGGCGATAACCACAGACATATTGACAAGAAAAAGTACGCAAACATTCATCTGTCAACAAAAGAATTATTCTTGAAATCTTCATGTGTATAAATGACGGCGACGTAGCACATTTCCCTGTCTCAGCCAGTGTTTAAGTATCTGGTGACAGCCTCTCTATTCAACGCTAACGCCTTGCGCGTCGTTTCTGACGTCCACGTAATTACTGCTTGCAACATCGACGACAATTGTGCTCCATTGTTTTATTCTAGATGTCAGAAACAATCAGGATGTTGGTGAATTTCGGCGCATTTAACGAATTACCGGGACTAAAGTCGACAGAGTGATTATGGCTTCACAAGCCCGTTGGTGCTTCTCCAGCCGAAACTATAACTGCTCTCCACCATTGATTCAGATAGGACATGTGGCTGTAATAGGAACATTATGGCGTTTGATGTTTAATGTTCATTCGCAAATTTAATTATGGTGGAGGGTAACTTTACCAATCATCCCGTACCTTAGTTCGCTAATATGGATGTAATATAGTTAGGTCCTCGCCATAATCGGCGAACGGCCGTTGAGCATGCAAATCAAATTTATAAATTGATCATATTCGGCTGGAGTGGTCCCTATACGGCCTCATTTTAAATATTTGCACATTGTTTGTTAATTTCCCGAGTGTATTACGACAAGAGCACTGAGCGATGCGCCATTTCTGATAGATTAGGAGTCAAAGCATTGGGGAGGCTCGACTCGCTTATTGAATTATCGCGTTTAGTGCGATATTTTAGTAGCAGGTGTGATGCCTTCGATTTTGCAATAAAAGGAATATCTGGACCTTTTACCAGTTCTCACAAATCAAATTACACAGCTTTTTCTCTCGTGTTTTCTTCGTTGTTGCTCCGCGGAGGAATATGGTCTGACCCCTGGGTCACAGAGGTCATGGGGTTAGATATTGGCAGCTCTGGAAGCGGTGGAAATGTTTCCCCAGTGCACCGGCAAACACGAGCTGTCGTTACGTGTAATAGATAGTGTGATGATTGCGAAGGAAAAAACTTGCTCGATATCGTCATCCGAATTTATAAGGAAATCGTTTTGACAGGCCAGTGAGAAATATAAATGGGGAGAATTACAGATCAGTTGTGCCACCATTTAGGGGTCGAATCCCGGTCCCAGGGGAATAAGCCTTGTGGTCGGTCAGCCGCAATCAACGTGATAAATATATCGACTAATAGGCCAAGCGAGTGTGCAAAACATTAAAAACTAATTACAATGTTATCACAACAATTCTCAAAATGATTTTCGATGAGGGATTTAGGATCCTCAGACGGGATATTTTATTTCCCCCGTTCGATCGGTCTTGAGATCGTTAGAGGAAATGTTGCCGTTTAACGGTAATCAGAGAATTTGTTTAGTTGCGCTCTTAACTGGCTCTCGGCTATTGAGACGTTTGCGTAGCTTGTGTTGATCAGTAATCAATGGAAATGAAATGAGAGAGGCAATGGTCTATGCTGGTGAATGAAATAAACAAATTAATGTAAATGGATCTCGAAATTTAAGAAAATGGCTTTTGATAAAGTTTCCTAAGCACTTATGAATTGGAAACTAGTTTATAATTTATATAATTTATCCAAACATTATCATGAACAGAAGTTACATTTTGATGAATTTTGATCAAAAATGATTATGTAGCTGTTAAGAATTTTTTTTTATATATAGTTATTGCTGAAAAAATCTATACTAAGATGATCATCAATATAAGTTATATTTCTTATAAATGTTGCTTGAATGTAGTTGACATTTTTTTTGCATATGATTATTGCAAAAAAAAGTATGATTTCAGAAATCGATGGTACGGTGATATAAAGATAAAAAATTTCAAATACAGATAAGAAATAATTAAAATTGTGAAATGAAAACATTAAGGTAACAATCTTAAGTTTAAGTTGCATAATAACTCTATTTAAATTTCTCCGCAAAACATTTCAAATTTACATTTTTACATTTCAATTTCACCATTTAAGTAATTATATTAAATCACTGCTATTCCCATAAACATCACTTTAATACACGATTACCCCAATCGTGTTTAAATTGTATCTCTTAAGCGCTATCTCCTACAATCACGAAACGATAAATTTTGGTTAAATACAAGTTATCAGAAGCACGGTCAATACTAATAATCCGGTAACCACTCAAGGGCACAAAATGCACTTGTTTTAGCGATGAGAGAATCGATTATTGTAATTTTTCAGTAAATGACACGGTACATTAAACAAGCAAAACAATTATTCGCAGGGACGTGGATTAAAGAACAAACGGACCATTGTGCTTTGCCTTCTGTTGCACCAGTTGAAAACGGACAAGTTGCAAGATATTGTTTTATAGCGGTTAGCGGTCAAAAGATACAAACTTCATGAATATTCATGATTTCTTCTTCTACGATCGTCGGACTGATAGTCTTGTCGGTAAGATTGGTACTTGAGCCCAAGTCACTTTCACATCTCGTACAAGCACAGTTTCCCAATTTGCCTTTCATATCAGCCGTTTTCGGCTCGGACTGCCGACCGATTTGTAGATGGGCAGTGATAAGATTTCCCTTCTTCCAAGACTAATCCTGCACGTTGGTCTGACGATGTTGGGCGGGGAGTAGCTAATCGTTAGCAGGAACATTGATATGTCAATTGCGGATTGAAGGAGTGTGTCCTTGGTCTGTGACGGATACCCCATCTGCTACACACATCAGCTAGGTGACACTTCACGTTGTAATCTCGCGTCATCTCGTACCCTCTCGTTCACCGCTACCAGTCGACGTGTTTCACCATTGTATGTACGAAAGTCCGTCCGCAGACGACCAACGCTGCGTAGTCATTGATACCCCGGTGTAGACCGACTCACATCCGCGAAATTACACAGCTACGACGGAAGGAGGTGCAAGCAACATCAGGTCACGTGACCGTCACATCATCTTACAACCACACATCAAAACAGGATTATTATCGCCGCTCGTCAAACTGTCTAATGCTTGGAGATGTTTCTGCGGTTGATAATTAAAGATTACAATTAGATATCATGCTTTTACTGATCGATTGTTCTCTCTAATTTTTTGACGCGGGTCCGCCTTTACCAAATGTTCAAGAGTTACGTACCCTTCCCTACCCACAATCCTTTGAGGAAACACGTGACTCCCTCTCGCGGCCATGTTAACAAGACGACAGCAAGTCACTTGACACTTAAAGCATGAAACCAGATAATTAACAAATTAAGTAGAAGAAGGAAGGCACGGCTACGACCATGTAGTTGCTTGTGGCGCCTGGAGGGAACGACTCAATTATTGTTCTACCACAGGAGTGACATATTTGCTGGCACCGTCTAATTTGTTACACCCACAAGAATACCGCTCATATTCACCAGACACTGGACTGTTTATGGTCTTATTAGGTTCCTCATAGTCGCAGATAATTTGAGATGAGTACTAAGATGTACACCTTATAGCTACAACTTTACGGTCACGTGGGGATTGGTGAGCGGAGATTCACTTTCCACGAGCTGTCGCGTATCGATGGAGAACAATACCAAAACTGTGCCGTTTTGTTCATTGTTAAATAGTTGTAGTCAATAAAGTAGTTTTGGGAAATTATTCGAATACTATTTTTTTTTGGTCCTTGTTTTGAAGGATCATATTTTGCGGTTTTTATACATTCGTGAGCAGAACGAATTGTTTGCCTTTGTTTCGGGGTAGAACATTTTTGAAAATTGATCTTTTATTTATTTTCGCTATCAATATTATTTATGCCACCTGTATTATTTTCATAGGGTTACATATCCAAATACACAACCCGATTATGCATATTGGTAGAAGAAAGGATTAAGACTTGGTATTCGTTAAAACAACATTTTAGCGAACACCTTTTTAAGAAACAAAATGCTCTGATAGCTTGAATGAACATGGTACATTCGTTTGAGAACTGAATTCTGTGATACACATCTTCTTATAATCGGGAACATCTTTGTATGCTTCGTGAGATTATCTTACTTGCTTTAAAACGTTCTAGTGCCCCTATACAAACACAGTAACATTCACGTAAAACCATTTCTAAACGTGAAGATTTCTATCATAACATACAGTTTACTTTTTAAAATAATCGTTTTATTATGACTTTTCACAGATAAACACAATCGCAGACCGGAAGACGACAGGACAGGCTCTTGAATATACAAATCGTTACAACGCCAATTCGACAGTGAATGACCAGCGAGGTGGCCATTTCGTTGCTGTATGGCCACAGCAGACCATTAGACCCATTAGATCTCATTGTTGCTTCAGACCTGCCTGCCCTTCTGGGATCTTTGATGTTGGGCTGTATCCAAATTTTTATGATATACTAATTGGGCTTGGGTCATTACGAAAGTGCACACGTGCCCCCACGGTACGGCAACCCCTGTGCTATGATTACCGCCTGTCTGCGATGGTAATAAGGGCTGAGTATCCCTCGTAACACTACCATGGCAAGGTTTCATCAATAAAGCAATAATTATGTTACTTGTAGGCTGTCTCAAGTTCTGAGTCTGCATTTACAAAACAAGAGACCAGGTCAAAATGACAAATCTAGATTTTGATAATAAAATATTTGATTATGATATCTTATTACAATATATGAACACATTCAAGTCCTTAGTGTTGAGCCTTTAGTATTTTACCACATAGAAAAAGTGTTCTTTAAAATAATTTAATTATTAATGTTAGACTTAGTTTGTTGTCTTTCGTCAGATTCTCAACAAAAAATCGAGATTTTAAGGAAAATGCAATGTTGAAGTAATGATTTATTAGTATTTAAAAAACATTTGTGTTTTATAAAAAATAATTAAGAAGAAATGTAGTGGTACGTTAGCTTTCTCTAAACACTATGGGGATTGTCATAAGCACTACCAGAAGACTAAACATTTATGTATAAAAAATATATCTGAAATTTAACAAAACATCAATTAGGATTTTCAGTGTATCATCAAAAAACATTTATAGTCATAAAATAGACTTATATGGCAACTTTTCATGTCTCACAAGACGAAAGAATAAAACCACCTAAACAACAAGTCAAATATTTTAATACAGATTGGTAAAATAAATTTCCTCTTTTATAACATTAGTTGAATGTTTCAAAGACTTGTAGGCAGTGTAAATTGGTCCCACTTTGTCGGAGTCTATTGAGAGGAAGTCCCGACGGAACCCAGTCAAGAGCTTAGTCTCGTCTTGATATGCTTCATCAAACTTCTCTCCTCTGTTACGCTTGCGCAATGGCGTCTGTCTGAAGTGTTGGCCCTTCTTCAAGTGGGACGTGTTAGGGCACATTTCATAAAACATATATCTCAATCAAAGCTGCACTCTTATGCTTGGTAGGTCACAGACAAATATGCAACGTCTACATGATTTCTGAATAAAACTAATTTCTTCAGCACAACTACTTGTTCGTTGTCTCAAGGTTGTTGCCTCTCTTGGCAGTGTCGTTTTTGTTTCAAAATGGTTGTGACATCTTTTAGCAAGTCTTAGAATAAGTTGACCCATGTCAAATAAAAGCTTTGTCATTTTCGTTTGGTCTGATTTTCATTTTAGGTAAATTTCCTTTTTTACAGCGAAAGCGGGCTTACATAACTTTCATCTATCCATTCGTATGTCCAGAGGTATAGGTTGTATCTAAGACCTAAACATGAAAATATATTAACTATATGAATCCATGATGAACATTTTAATGAGGAATGGCAAGACAAGTGCAACTCTAAGATTTTAAATGGGTTAAATATTTAAATATATAATTTGTTAATAATCAGGATACAACAGGATAAAAGAATATCCCTTGAACGTACGTGAAATAGTCAAAGCTGGTTCTGGTTCCAAACTTTAATTATGGCTTCAGGTGTCAAACACATACATTCATTAGGCATCAAGGTATCAGACTGACTAACTTACAAGCACATGTCACTCACATGACCGTGGTAATACCAAAAACTATGATTCACCTGTGGAACCTTATGCCCCTTACAGTTAGTGGTTTACTCAAAATGAAAAATTGGGCGGAATAGGATTCAAAATTTACTTTCTCTTTAACAACGTAAGTGAAATATTAATGAAAGAGTATGGACGGAACAGGACAACCTAAAGATATCGCACTATATCGGTTACCTATATGGTTCAATAAATATTTGGTCGTGAACCAAATTAAGCTAAAACTTATTTATAAATATCACTTGAATAATAAACTGAAGTGAAAAAGTTCCATGAACACAGCATGAACTTATTTCATCAACTTTCTATGACAATCAATATGCACAGAAGATCTAACGATCCCTTATGATCTAACCATTGTTGCTTTTTGATGATCTGGTAGTGATTATACAGTTTTACAGAGACTTCGGTGTGAGAAAGGTGTATATGTTTGAATATTGTGATAAAAACAAACAATTGCATTGGCTAATGGAAAATTCTCCATGCGTCATTTTCGAAATATCTGTTTCCGTTCATTGACCACTCGATACGATGTAACTTTATTGATTCTTGATTTCTTTTGTGACATTAAATAAAATATTTTATTCAACCACTTGAACATGTAAGAAGAAATAAAAAAAAACACTTGTTGTTCATGATTGAACTTCAAGGCACAGCTCGTTCAACTATCAATCTCTGGCTGATTAAAACCTTGCTGAAAACCTTCTTGATAACATCGGTGTGTTCGATATATGTGCTGATAACAGATGAATGCTGCAAGGTCTAAAATATCCAGTAATTATAATTGACACGGGTCATGTCTTGCGAAACTTGAACCTTCGAAGGATAAACACTTCATTTGTAGAATTTGTATTTTGTATTCTCATAATCATTTTCTGTAAATCTCAATAAAGATACATTCCTTTTCGAAAATCTCAAGACATATTGGATGGATTCAGTTGAACGAAAGAGTAAAAGAACTTTTTTGTATTTTGTATTCTCATAATCATATTTCTGTAAATTTCAATGAAATGCATTTTTTCCGAACATCTCAAGACACATTCGGTGGATTCAGTTGAAACAAAAAAATGGAAGAACTGTATTCTGTATCAAGGCTAAAGTCCCGTGTTCATTATAAACGAACGAAAGAGTCCAATCATTTTGATTGGTAAAGATTTTCAAAATATTCTATGATTAATGTGTTCTCCCTCTCTTCAGATTCATTCACTTGGTAATTTACGTGCTGGCATATGATGCAAATGAAACGAATAGTTGGCATTGATACCCATCTTCAAACGGCGAATGTCCCTATCAGAATATTTATGGTACCATTTTGCCACACGTTACACTGCTTTCATTATCATTTCATGGACTTGTGATGCTTTAAAACCCTCCAATATGTCTGAGCTTTAAGCAACCTGTTCGCTAATTTAGTCCGATTGCTCCCTGATAAACGCTTCCTGGCGATTTTTCTCATCCACGTGGTTAACGATTTGTAGATCATTAATCCCTCTGACTTAGTCTGGCAAAGATTAGGAAACTGCCCGAAAATCGGCTTTAGATCCCATTGTCCAAGTCGTCCGCGCTAAGGCTATGGACCATACTGGTTTGATATACAATCAGATAGGAGGACATTTTATAAATTAATTATCTGTGATGCTGTCAGCGCGCGCAATGTGATCCATCCCGTTCGAAGTAGTCGGGTTATCGCGAGATCTCAACGAGATTTAGCGACTATGGCGCCGCTGTCTCATCGAGGTCTCGTGCTATCTCGTGATATCTCGCCCACCATCATGCCCCGCGATGGCTTTTCTATCAAGTCAACATTAATGGCGGACCAAAGCGCAAGACAGTGACAGAAGAAGATATGAAATACGCATGTGGGTTCGACTGCTCAAGTACCGTCTCTCGATTAACCCCCGACTATGGCGAGAAATTGGTGTCAAGACATCGCTTCAGTTAAGAAACTGATGTCGTCAAAGGTCGATGAAATTGTTAGACTAAATTTGTGAATGATTCATTTAAGCAAGGACTTTCATAGCTATGAACGTCTTTGATTTAAGTCTGTTTCGATAGATCAAAACCCAAGTCAATGAATGGACTGATAATGTTAAGCGAACACACTTAAACTTGAGAAAAATACTTTCTGTTTTCTTTGAGTTCTAATAAGTCTCTTAGGCTCAATCACTGTCGACACTCAACTCTAGGTCAAATTCTTAAACATGTAGCATTGTTATAGTAATAATCATGCTAGCATTGTTGTAATAAAAATCATGCTAGCATTGTTGTAATAAAAATCATGCTAGCATTGTTATAGTAATAATCATGCTAGCATTGTTATAGTAATAATCATGCTAGCATTGTTATAGTAATAATCATGCTAGCATTGTTATAGTAATAATCATGCTAGCATTGTTATAGTAATAATCATGCTAGCATTGTTATAGTAATAATCATGTTTTTATATTGCGTAGACCCAAATTGGGCAAGTCTATTGAGGAGATTCGAACCTTCAGCCACAACGTCAAAACAAAATCCGAAAAGCACTGACTGTCCCAACGGTTTAACCATTCTCCACCGAGACTTTGCCGTGCGTGTTGGTTTATACACTCCTAGTGAATGCATCCGACTATTAGGATATGGGTTCGAATCCCACTATCGACACGACCCGAACAAAAACAAGTATTTTACTATTGTAATTATTTTCCTCAACGATACAAAGTTGACCTGTTTCTTTTTAAAATTAACCATGCATTATTAATCAATTAAGTTTTCGCCAATGTAGACAATGTGTTATTAAATCTCTTTTTTTCTCAAAAGTTGTTTGAACAAAATAGTCCATAAGTAGTCCATAAACGTTCCATGATTTGAAAATACTAGTTGAAATATTTTTGTTAAATCTACCGAGAGCACATAACTCATGACTCCATAACAACTTACATGATGTCGTAAACCACACAGGACATACAAATGTCAATTTTTAAATGGCGTTTTGGATTTTTTTGGTTACTTTAGTAGAAAGTTTACAGTGCATCTGTTATTGCCTAGACTGTCTTAACCGTATATAACCTCTGCCCTGTTAAAACCCCAACACATCCTCTAAATTCAAGACAAGATTTTTTTGCCTGGAACGCTTTGCAAAAAACACAATAATGGAAAATAGGCTAAGAGGTCAATCAATGAGTAAATTGAATACTAGAAAACTCATCAACATTCCCTTTTGCCAATCTTCGAGTCTGAGAGAATTTCTCTCAGAAAATATCCCTTATCTCGATTGCACAATCTGTCATAAATTTGATGAGAGATGGACGTCAATTCTTCTTTTGAGTTGTCTCCCTTGACGCGCATGCGCATACATCATCCAGTATCACCCTCTCTGATAAACCGTTGACGGCTCCCTAGCAAAATTAGAAAATAATCAAACTCCAAAACAGTTCTTTATTGAGAATAACAGATCCGATAAATGAGGTTGTCTCAAAAGTAATAATAATCTTATTCCCCTGGCATGGTTCGCGGCTATAATACATGCTTATGGGTAATATTATACTTTAAATAAACAGTTGAGTTTATACACTGGGGTTATTCTTTTGAGAGGTTTTGGGTTTGATGTCATTGATATACATGGTTTCCTCTAATAAAAGAAATGTATTTCTGTGTCACCGGGTATATTTAAATTTAGTGAAAACACATTAGAATCCGAAAAAAATGCATTATTGTATATTAAAGATATGTGCAATAATTGTAAATAAATTGATTACCGCAAGATTTATTTAGTTTTATGAGTTTTTAATGTTCTTTCATTGATGTAGGGAGAAAGGGATGCCTTGAGAAACATTTATTGTTATTTCTTACGTTGTTGTTGATAAAACTAAAAAATGTTTGCATTGGGCCTACTGTTTACATCTCAATCAGCAGTTTAAGTGGCAATGCTGTTTTTAATGTTTATATATATGTTCATTCTGTCAGCCAGTTGGTACCGGGGACGAAGCTCAGTTGGTAGGGAAGACGGGAGTTGTCTCTTCCTTGCTTGACCCTCAGCATTATGAGGACCGAACAACGCTGTCCTGTGGCTGCCGGGTGCTAGAGACACAATATGGATATCCAGAAATGTACATGTAAATGTACAATAAACTGTTTTGTTTAATTTGACATCCAGTTAATTGGTCTCCCTAATTACTTTCTGATATTTAGATGCAATATCAGTTCAAAATGATTTATACATAGCGTTACTGTCGCAGTTTTAGAATCCATATGACGAAATCTTGTAGCATTGTGATGGTTCGATTTCAAACATTTCTGATTATAATGAAGATTTAGAGATTTAACAAGTGTCTAATGAATGATAACCACAATGATTAATATGGTATCAGGAGTAATAATATTTCATATCAAAACAGAATCTTTCTACAACTTGTATTTGACATTAACCTTCTTCACTTAATATCAGTAAGAACATATTTTGAAGTCATTAGCATATTATATAGCAATGTAACGTCGTTACTTTAGTGACATCATAGAAAGGCCAGTTGTGTTCTCAGTGACGATCGCCGTTAATGGCTGTAATATCGCCCAAGCGGCGTTAAGCATTAACTCACTCGCAGTGACGATAAAGCCTCGTAATACAATCTCAACTGTCAAGTAAACGTGCATGGCAGCCATATTTTAATATCACAATCCCGTTAATGTAAGTGTTCTTTTTCTTTCTTATCTCATATACACGCAGATAGTTTGTTCATACGTCCAGTTTACACACTCTCCTTACCAGCATGAACATGCCAGGACCTGGTCCCCATAGAACTGGCAGGCACTGTAGCTGTCGTAACCCTGCCTTTATAAGCTGTCTTATGGCATCGCAGTATACATGTCAGCAATGCCGCCTTGTAAACCCTTGCCAATTTACTTAGAATGCGCACTGCATCTTCTCTCTTGAGTAATATAAATGTCAATCGAACGTCTGTCATTCGTTGTGCCCCATCATTAGGACTGCCAGTGTAAACACAGGACTCATACACACGCATACGCTTACCAAACACACTCGAGGAGACCCGGGGAACATGCCCACAATATATACACTTTCTCAACAGGCCCATTTAATGTCAAGTCTAATGGCGATTCCTGAATGCTCTCTCGAAATACGTCAAGTTCTCGGCTGTGCATCTCAACACGACTACAGAAGAAGACCACACATGGACTTTAGGAGGCAACTTTACAACTCTCCGCGAGTCCAGATGCCTCCTGCCCCTAATAATGGCGGAATAAACGGGCTCGCACCTTCACACTCCCACCTGCAGGAAGTCTTCCCATAATGCACCGGTTGTCATGGGAATGAGGTCACTCGATGACGTCCCGCTATTGGGGCTAATATAGATTAATGACTTTGCGATATGACTTCCTGAACCAACATGGCTGCCAGTTCAACACCTCGCAAGCGCAGATAACTCTCGGTGCCCTTTTTGTACGACCTCCCAGCAACATAAACGTTGTTTCAATTTGATTTATACCAACACTCTTTAAACTCGTGATAGATATTAGAAATTAGCCTCAGATAAATTGGACTTGCTCTTCAGAATGATGTGAATTTAGGGCTTGGGTGTTATGAGCTACAGTTGTTGATGAGAACTTATTTGATTATCATGAGGCAGCATGGAATGTTCGTACAAACAGACTTTTCCTCAAGATTGAACCATATCTCCAATCAGAGACAATTTGCATACAGAATATCAGTTCTCGATGAATGAAGCTTTGTACGACGTTTTTCTTGTGTGATGTAACATTTTATACAGTTCTTATAGGGAGCATGATAAGGCGTGTTTGTCATTGAATAGTCAACGCTCAGTTGAAGAGTTGTGTGGCCATTCTTCGAATAAACCTTTGAAATAATTCCAGGACAACGATAGTTAACTTCACAGCTTAACTGAATTAAAGGTTTAACAAATTAGGTCGTTAGCATTTCAGTTATCGGAAAGAAAATTTGTCAATTGTAATTCTCCTCGACTCAGATCCAATAATTCATGATAATTGCCATTCGTTTGTGGTTTTTGTTCTATGAAAAAGTTGTGTGTATACAATCAGAACCATTTTGGTTATTAAATCTTTTCTGTCCGCACACAACAAGATTCAGTCCACTTATCGATAGTTTCACGCTTTCGGCTTCCAGCTACGGCGCCATGGCAGACATAGGTCGTCCCTCGCTACCCAGGGCTCGGGGAGAGTTAATTAGTGAAACGTGTTGACAAGATTGGGGTGAGAGGGAAATGAGGGTGGTTGCTCGAACTCGAATTTAGTTTGGGGTTGGTTGATACACCTTGTACAGCAAATGCATAGCATTAGGTACGAAATGGGAGTTAGCGTAGCGTTTTAATAACAAACTGCTACTTTACAGAGATTGGAGGGATGGGGATGTATGTCGGAGAGGGTCGTGGGAGAGGGGGGGTTGTTCTTGTTGAACATTAAGAGGGCAGGGAGGTAGCAGGAGGGGGGGGGGACACATTCTAATGAGTGTCGGAAAAACGAGGTGGTAACTAGCAAATAATCATTCTAAAAAATAAAAAAATTAATATTTCTTTTATGAAGTTTTTCCTTAATAAGACTTTCTGTGCATTCTAAATAATCACTTTTCAATCGTAAAACAATTTTTGAGAAAGCGATAAGAAAGTACATGACTGTTCAAAACTGTTCGTGTGTATGTGAGTTGGAGAGGGGTTGTCTCGCATCTTAAACTTGGCAAGAAAAAGTCACGAGGTGAGGAAGGGAGGAGGGGGGAGGGGTTTAGGTCGTCAACTCGCACCTTCAGAACCTCTATGTACTGAATAAACTCTCCAAAAGATTTTCTTGGGGCAACGGCAGTTAGTTCTAATTGGTGCCATTTATTTCCAATAAAACTCGTGCGAGATTAGGGACAGGGTGGCAATGAACCACCGTCTTTGTTTTCTATCTTTGTAGATAATTTGTAGATTTCATAATAATTTCATGAACTGAGTTCATCACAAACCTACGAGGGAAATTATTTCTAATTTAATATATACCGAGGTTCAAAAGAAAGTACACACCTCAGTTGGTTTAATCATATATTTGCTTGTTTTCTGTTACAAAATGTATCAAGTGTTTGACCTTGTACTCCACATCTGTCAAGCACTGCTGCTTAATCGGCTACAAAAGTTTGAGTTTTAAAATATAATAATTGTATAATTGAAATGTTTTTTACAAATTCCTATTGATAAAAACAACTGTTTTTTGGACACATAAAATTTATTCTATGTTATGATAATCATTGAATGTTTCATTCTCCAAACATTTACAAAAGCTTGAACATGGTGGGTATTATGGAAGTATAAATTTTATTTTTACCATCTGCCTAAAATATTGACAAAACAATAACCAGACACAAATACATTCATTATACTACTGCGGACACGTGTAATTGTGATCGTGCCCTTATAAAAAACGTCACATGAATGCATCAAAACAAACTGGGGTGTCTATTTTCTTTAGTCTTACACACAGACGCTTGAGCATATAATTCACCCCATGGAAGCAAGTCTAGATCTGGGCTGCTCTTGTCTGAGGCTCCATTTTTAAAATTTAATAAAATCAGATTTTTACTTTAAAAAAATTCAGAGACTAAACATAAGTCTAATTGTTAACAACCACGCATATTCAAACAATACTTCAGTGTAAACCCAATTACACGATGTGTTACGCATTAACATGCAAAATATCCTTAAGAGGCCATTAAAAGAATTAAAAACACAGACGGTACTAAAATAATGATCCACAACATCTCATTTTTCTCATTCGAATCATTATTTTAATTTTTAGGCAACGAAAAACTTTTTGAGTTGACTTATATACTTGACTGAAAAAAAAGATTACACTGATATGTACCTGTACAGGTGGTGAGAAAAGGACTTCTTGATTAAGCATAAATTGATAATCTGAGACACTTTCTCAAAATTATATTTAATCATCTATATATATGTAATCTATTTGCGTCAAATTAACCAAATCACATAAATAAATACATTCAGGTTTTCAAACGAAATGAAGACCGTATATCTTAATCTTCTTTTCTTTCTATAATATGCTTTATGTCATTCTTTTTAAGCTTGTTAAATTTATTCAAACCTAACTGTTCATTTAATCTGTTCAACCTTACAACAGGTACATTTTCAAAGTTCCCGAATCTAACTCTAGCTTCAAGAAGATTCGGAAGTTCTGATCTGCCCGTGTTGTGGAGGTCTTGGGGTTGAGTTGATAAGGCTATCATGTGTTACCCAATGCCGGCCGTTTCAACATTAAAGCTTAATTTATTACACGTAGCATGGCCGCAGTGGAGACAACTTTCTGGCTCTGTTGATAAACTAATAGGTACTTGATGTACCGCCTTAGATTCCGAGCTTCTTCAGTTAGTGCAGTAGACCTTTACTGGAAGAAATTTCTTTTAATTTTGTCCAATACACGTAATTTGAATTTCTGAATGTGTTTGAAATTTGATACGATAGTGGAAATAATATTTGATTCTTTTTTTTACTTTCTTCTGCTTATTGGCAAAACGCTCTGCTTATACTTATTTTCTATTGACTTGAATTGTTCCATTTTTTGCTGGGTATTATTTTTATATGACACCTATAAGCAAGGAAACTTTAAAGGGGCAGTAGCACGTTTTAAGGGGGGAGATAAGGTGATGTCAGGAAAACGAAAATAAATGGTTCCAATTGAAAGACAATGTATTTAAACTAAATGAAGCAGCAATAAATTAAATATATAATGAATGAACGGCAATGAATGACAATTGATTTATATAGCGCCTAATATCCAGGTAAAACCTGCTCAGTGGCGCTTAATGTAAAGTTCCGCCATGCGTTTCCTTTTTTCTTAACACAAAATGAATTAAAGGTGTTCACACAAAAATGGCAGCCAATGGATTGTGAATCATTACAATCTGACTATGGCTGATTTGTTTGTGTTATGAGATTTTTGACACTTTATCAAAATAATACATATACTATTAACGTATAATTATCAGTGAAAAATTGAAAATATGAAATTGTCAAAAAAACGTGCTACTGCCCCTTTAAGAGGATTTTCTATTGGCAGAAATTGTAAAAAAAAAATATGAAATAATCAAAATTCTATTTTGAAAAGTTTTTAAACCCTATTTTTAAATAAAGAGGAAAATGTATAATACAATAATCCAAATTGCAACCATTAATGTAAGACCCAAATGTCTACTATCAAAATATTTCTGATCTTCAAATTGAATTTCTCCTAAAATAATCTGTCTTCTTCTTTCGTTTATTTCGTAAAAGTTAGTGATATGCATTCAAGATTAAAGAGTCAAACATGTATTTCTGAATAAAACAAATATAAACCGTTCCTCATTCTTATCAACATTTAAAGCATACAAACACATTGTTTATATATTCGTTCCCCTACATTCCCGTTCATGTATATTCAAAAACAGGTATATGTCAGTGTCAAACGATCTGAGAAAACATTGCAATCGTTACTTAAAGATGCTGTATCATACTTGCAATAATTTTAAAAGTATTTTTAATGTATACGTTGTATTTTTAGAAAAAATTAGCGACCAACCTTGAGAAAATCGGACCAAAATTCATTAAATAGGAGATAATTTACAAAAAAATACCGAAACGGCAGTCGACATAAGGGCGAATCAAGTGTGGCCATTTCACAACTTCCGGTTTCTAAATGTACGCTTGAAAACCGTCTTTGTCGCGCTCAACTAGATTTTATATTCTTTTTCTCCGAATTAGGTATTCGTCGCTGTCAAAGTTGATACCTATCGAACGCAATTACGGTAGTTGAGACACGGTGTAAATCCTATAAGCATAATGATTACGTCACCGAAAGCAGGTTCGTTAAATGACATGCCCTTTCTACGAGGGATACTGTGCTTTGAGCGTCGAAATAAGTATGTTATTGTTGATTAAACAAACTTAATTTGATATCAAAATTTCGACGAAAGATTTTTCTACAAAGTGATGTATTTCATTTCTCAATAGCTAAGTTTCATCCTGAACCGCTTGCAAGTATGATACAGCATCTTTAAAACATTAAGAAGAATTTGTATGGTCGCACATAACTTCATCACTGATGTCAATGCTCTGAACACATATGGTAATTCATAAAAAAATAAAAAATAAAAAAACACAAATTCAATTTTCTGATCATAAATGTTTTCAACTAAATTATAATGATAGTTCTCACAAATATAATCGAAAACACAAAAAACTTTATCATTTAGAATTTACATTTCTTTCAATATTATTTTGTTACTGTGACAATAAGCTTGTTAGGATGTTATGAATATATTTTCTTGAAAATGTTTTAAATTTTAGATTAAAAAAGCGTTTAAATAACTGACAATTTATCATATATAACCTTAAAATTCAGTATATGAAAACGTGTGTTTTCAAACTGCCAAAGATTTGCCATTGGTTAACCCATTTCTCCTTATGTCATATTTAGTATCGCAAATATTCCGAAGTGTTATCAAAATTTCGACGAAAGATTTCTCTACAAATTGATGTATTTCTTTTCTCAATAGTTAAATTTCATCCTGAACCGCTTGCAAGTATGATACAGCATCTTTAAACTCCATCATTATCTATTGTGAAACTACACATCTGTGTAAACTGGTGTTTATTCTTCAATTGGTTTATTGGTAATCTTGATCAACGCCAGTTAAACGAAGGTCCCATTACGACATAGTATACATATCTTGATGAATAGAGATTATTCACATGTAACACGTCCTTACAAAAAAAGCTTGTAGATTACGAAAATAATAAAACAACTTTTCCTTTTACTGCTTTGATATGTTATAAATGTGATGATATGATTGTTGAAGACGAATTTCACTTTATTTTAAATTGTCAATACTAAACTATACAGCAGAAATAAATTTATTCTACGGTACTTTCACCAGTTGGCTACACCAGAAAAACTACAGCAACTTATGTCATCAACAAATGTTAATGTGTTAAAGGGGCAGTAGCACGTTTTTTGACAATTTTATATTTTCAATTCTTCACTGACAATTGTACGTTAATGCTTAATGTATTACTTTGATAGTGTCAAAAATCTCATTACACAAACCAATCACCCATAGTCAGAGGACAAAGTATAAAGATTAGCATAAAATCCATTGGCAGCGATTTTTGTGTGAACACCTTTAATTCATTTTGTGTAAGAAAAGGAATCTCATGGTTTAACCTTACATTACATATTTGGTTTATTACTGCTTCATTTAGTTTAAATACATTGTCTATAGATTGGAACCATTTTTATTTATTTTCATGACATCACCTTATATTCCCCCTAAAAACGTGCTACTGCCCCTTTAAAAGGACTAGCACTGTATTTGAAAAGCAATTCGTACATAAAATGAGTTATATATTTTGCATACTTTATGTGTAACAGAGACTGACAAAATCGTTATTGTACAACTTAAGTAGCCTTCATAATCTTTTCGGGCTTTTATGTTCATATTCAAAATCCCGCACACTTTGTTCTCTGGGTCATGATGCCTCTAATACTGAAATAAAAACTTTGACTTTGTAGATACGTTCGTAGACGTTTTAGCAAGCATCGTAAAGGCACTACCGCACTTTTTTAAAATTGATTTTATTTGTTGAATTCTCTCTTTTAAAAATAACATGCAAATTAGTTTTTCTTTTGGAGATAACATTCTCATTACACAACCCGATTATTCTTAGACGCTGTAAAACATGTCATGTATTAAGCAAAATCTCAGCGATGCCATCATAGAATTACTCAATTAGGGATTCGGGTTTTGGCATTCTGTTAAAAAATATTTCTATTTTTTTAACAATTGGTAACATGCTGTTGCCTTGACGTATAATACCCAACAAGAACACGTACTACGGTACCTTTAAGAGAAGAATCGTTTAGTAGTATTTTGTCTATACATCTCGCCTCTGCTTTGTATGGAAAGTGACGTGCGGAATGATAGGTTGACAAGAACACGATCTACCGTATGAATACCTTAAACTTGTGTGATCCGCAATTGAAACCTCTGTCACTTTGACGAGGCCCAAAACTCCCGTTTCCTATGTTACTCACGCCCAGGTCGGCTGTTATATGCTTTATCGCCTGTAATATGGTAAAGAAGCGGCCCAAGCAACCCAGGGATATGTCTTTTGTGACATTAAATCGTTGCCGTGTCATTTATTAGCACTAAATGTCTCTCTGTATGTCG
Organism: Steromphala cineraria; assembly: GCA_916613615.1. Taxonomy (NCBI): domain Eukaryota; kingdom Metazoa; phylum Mollusca; class Gastropoda; order Trochida; family Trochidae; genus Steromphala; species Steromphala cineraria. Next base: position 15,678,957 of record OU744730.1, read on the forward strand.
CCCGGTGTATAGTTAATGTACGCCTATCTGACAAGCCATTTGCTTCAAATTATAAAGCTGTATCGGCTTGTATGTAGGCTGTCGCTACATGGCAGTGGGTATCTCGCAGTGATAACTTCTTAACATGCTTCGGGAAGAAAATGGGGATCTGTTGCTAATTGCTTGAAAACGACGCTGATTAAGATATGAGTTTTGTCTCATTTTCCTGCTGATTGTTTAATTACATATAAGAAGGTGAAGATATTTCATTTATCTACAGATTGACGGACAATAAAATTTGATTTATTCGCCAGGGTAAGTCTTAGTGGCGACGAACCTATCTCCGCTACAGACAAGCAAGGCGTTATAGCCAAAGATAGGGAGTGTTATCGGGCGAACTCCGTGAATAACTAATATTACAAGAGCGCTTTTTGTCAATATAACGGAACGGTATTAAAGATGGAATACCTTACGACTTACAAAGACAAACGAGTTTTTGCGATTAAAAACTTGTTATGGCAGCAATTAGGTAGAACATTTTATGGATATCCAACTTCTTTATGTACAGTATTGTTACGATGCGGTTAAGATCCTTATAGTGTTTGCAAGCAAATAAGAGATATGTTGTGTCATTTATCTGTTTATTATATTTCCGAACAATCTTTATTTGTCAAAGTTAAAACCACGTGCCAATACAAAACATTAACAAATGCCATGTTCGAATATTATTAAGAAATACATTTTTTTAAAACACGGCGTTTTTTCATATTTCGCATATAAATCACTACCACTGTATTACACAGATTGCAAAGAATGAAAACTTTTATATGATACATGTAGTAATGTCAAATGTCAAATTATCAAGCATAAACAAATCACTGACGGTCATTCATGTGTTAATACCTTTTGTACATTGAGGTAGGAAAAGAGATTCTCATTGCTTACTGAACATGTCAAGATCGTATAAGAACTGTATTCTATGATTTAGAGTGTCTTTCAATTGATAAAATACTTCGTTTTCATGAGATATTTTAAATACCTAAAATTGCCCGACCGCCGGGACAGTCGGGGTATTTGTTAAAAGCAAATCCAAGGGGGATAATTCAAGTTAATGCATAAAATGTTATAAATACATTTATCATTACACAACCAACATGAAGCACGTTAATGGGGGAAATAGTTTTGTTAATTAATGTTTGACAACTTGCTTAAAAGACCGCACACAAAAACAACTATTAGAGAAGCCAGAACATCCTTGCTACAACATTACATGACAGTTTTGTTTACCCTGATAAGCAACCATTGTAAATCTGTCGATATGGTTTCAATACCTACAGTTTATCATTATTAAGAAAAAAATATGAAAGTATAGCGATTTCGTGACATCCTCCCACACTAACGAGACTACGGACCGGACACCGATAGGACAGTGTCTTTAAAGTGTTGTAGGTCTTTATAAGGCTTATGTTCTATGCAAGCACAATGCATCTCCCATTACCCTCGCACAATGTCTGTGTGGCAAGCATTAAATCTGGGATTCCGTCCCCCAATCAGTTTACCCTTTTCTCGAGCCGCATTGTCTCCACTCGCAGACGTAGAGTGGTCATCCGGCTATTATACACACCTAACTACCAAGGGCAGATAACCCCTCATCCCCTACTTGTAAACACTTGGAGCGCCCTCTTCAGGGAGAGATTGCACACTACACCCGCCCCAGTCAGTCGCCAAATCATTGCCTTGCAATCACACCACTTCACCTTCAGCTATGGTGAACCAGTCGGGACATAATCATCAAGCTCCACTGGGGTATGTATTTACGCAAACTCATCCCATCACTCGGTTCGGCAACTTGTCTGCAGTAGAGAACTGTTCCACACGACAGTAAGGTTTGGGTGCTATGCTACACTGAAGATTTGAGCAATACCACCAATGATTCGCAAACTATAGTCCATGCTCGCAGCTTTCACCGCAATGCATAGCCGTAACAGTTCTCCCTACAATTATACTTGCAATAAGTAAAATGCACTTTAAAGCGGCGTTAAACTCAAAATCACATCACCTACCTCACCAATCGCTCGGTTGCTTTAACACTACCGAATGTTTCACATGGCATTTAAGGCGTAAAGGGTCAATTTCAATCGGATATTTCAATATTCACGGTTAAAAGACAATATTTCATTGGTTATTTAAGGCGATGTAGAATGAGAGGAAAACCAGTGAAAGCTATTTGGATATTGAAGGATAGAACTAAGGGTACAATTAATTACTCTTACTTATAGCAGAATACAACATAAGTTAGATAAATTGTGTTGGATTTGCGATGATCTGTCTCTGAAGTTCTTGAAATTATTTGATAAAATATTCATGACATGTTTTAAACACCCCAAGACATGGGCTACGAAACTTAATAATTCTTCATGCCACAAACGTTTCGAGCATGAAGTCCCGTGTTTTGAAGATTTACCTGGATAATAAGACAAACCACAAATGCGGTATTTGCGTTTAAATCTTCATTACCGGTAAGATAAACACATAATGTGTTTAAGGAAGTTCTTCCGTATCTTAACTTCATAAAAGACAAAGATAAGATATAATGTATACACATACGCAACGTATCCAATATCATCTACTACATGAACTACCTCATTGTTGGTAACATTATGACACCACTGGTCTACCATACTTTCTGCATGAAAGTCTTGTGTCTAAGACACCGACGGTGCCAGACAAGATTAACTATTGGCAGGTCCTTGGCGCTGAGAGTACACCTTTACACCAGGGGAGAAGTGGACTGACCTACACCCAAACCGGTTCCGGATTACTCTTGTGGTACAGCAGTAACCGGTATGAAACGTCTCTGATTGGTCGAACTGTAAACGGTTTGACCCCAGTGATTCTGGTTTTCGTCTCTGGCTCATGGCATTCTGCGAAATTACCGCATTAAAGGTTTTGAGTTATGTACCCTGCGTTCTTTGCATAATTGACGATTAAGGAGTGATCTGGAGAAGATGGGGCATTGTCCTGGAGCCTAGTTGTGGAGGAGGGGTTGGGGTTTGGGGTTGTACCCAAGTGAACGGTCAGACGCTGACACCTCTATGGGGTAAGACAATGGGGGACAGGAAACACCAGGGTGGACGTTCATTTGACAGAAGTGTTTACGTGCAGTTGGGAGTGGTGGGAATGCATAGTTTTGCACTTACAGAAGGGGATTTCAGGGTCACTCATTCTCGAAATCATTCAAGTCCACATGGTCAAGGAATGATACTTTGAGCGAGATATCTCTCAATGTAAATGAATTAGGATGAACAGGTTTGTACATAAGGTCAGACAGTAATAAATAAAATGGAACTGTCGAAGATCTTTTAAAAGAAAATTCATGACAGCAGCAACGGTAAAAAGCCTCTCAACATGTTTGATTATATATCATATCATATAAGAACCCTATTTGCTGGTAATATGATATAAAACAATGAAGGACAAAATAAGGAGACTTCATCGCAACCTTCAGCTCTTAAAATATCGACAGGGAATGTTACATTTTGGAACATTATTTTATATTCGTATGATAAATCGTCATAATTCACGACGTTATCACTTCAAACGTGTTGTATACCCCTCAAGGGGATTCGTTTTTTAAATTGTTCTAAAGTTGTGAAGTTCAAACCGGAGTACAAAGCATCGTCAAGATCTCTGGGTGAGGAGGTACGAAACGGTGAATTGATGGTCATATTTGAAGAATAGATAAGGATGATGCAATAAAGGCCCCTGTAAGAAAGTACATGTTATTGAGAACACTGGCTGTTATTGGTTATATTTTACTAGGGACGTGTGTTTGATTAATGAGAATATGTAAGCTTATATAATGCACTTATCCATGTTAACTGCTTCTTATTTGTTTAAAAATTTTAGAGTGAAACAAAATGGATCAGCTTAACTGCTTATCTTGCGTGATGAACTGCATTGTTTATGCGGGTTTAAGTTGTAAAGATACGTACAACAAGTATGTTTAGATTACATCAAACATCAGTGACTATTTTCAAGAATACAACCTTGCATATCTTACAGCCAGAAGTAGTATTCAGCATGTTATTCTGTAGCTGATAACAACAGGTAAAACGGTTCAAATGGGTTTCATGTATATGGCGAACCTCTCAAATATATAAAGGTAATACAAATTATTTGCTGTTATATTTCTATTGTTATGTATGTATTTTCTCGAGATGTAATTCTTGTTAGTTTTAGTACTTATGACACAGAGGGAGTTTGTTTTGTTTTAGGCAAAAAAACACACGCCTTTTACAGTAATGAAGCTTACAATTAAGGTTGACTCCCGAATAAACAACTATCATTAAGGATGAAACAACTAATTTTAATAATTTAGGATTAATAAATAATCGATTGTGCATTTTCTCCAAATTTGTTGAATTGTCGCAATCTAGTTCCCAATGACATACTGTACACATCTTCAAGTAATACTTATCAGTTTGTTATACATCTATAGATAAAACCACTTGCAATGCTTTCATGAACATAGCCATAATGGTTATCCAAACCAAACATCACTTATAGATTCAGATGTAGATAAAAGCACGGATATTGTGACTGACAGATGATGTTAATTTCACACCTGGGAGTCAGTGGTGCAGATCAAATGTAAATACTTCGTGAAGTACGGAAATAAATTGTTATCAAGTGGAGATAATAAATATCCGCGGTTATGATACGCTTCCCATTTAATTCGCAACATTCGACGGTTAAGATCAATGGGAATCAATTCAGAGAAATCTCATTATATGCTGGTATCTGCCCCGAATCTTCCATGTTGTATTGCTCGGTCGCGCCACAGCTCCCCAAAGGATGGCGGCTTAGTTGAACAGATTCTATATCGTGTAGTCATCCTTTATATGTTCATAATCACGAACTGTTATACGCCAAGTTTATGTATATGATGGTTTCTTAGAACTGATTTTTATATATCATAATGTCATTAAGTTATTTGCGGGGAAGGGGGTAAATTTTATCAAAATTGGATTTTTAATCTTCTGACATTCCCCAAAATCTGCAGCTGTTAATGATATTAATCTGATTTTATTCGATTAAGCAATAATTTCCTCACTGTAAAATCTTTAATAAGTCATTTGCGCCAATAAGAAGTCACATAACTTCTTTGCATGTACTTGCAACATAGAGAGCTCGGGAAAAATGATCCTACACAAACCTCTGTTCGAATTCGACCAAAAGTTGCATTTAATTCATTGAATCTCTAGTTTTATATAGCGACACCGTTTCACTCGATGAGCCTTAGTTTTTTCAGTATTCTTTGCAAGGATATATTTGGATTTGAGATTTCTTGACAGAACATTTGACATAATATGGCTTCTGTACCATGACAATGGATTAAGTGATAAAAGTAACCTTTAAATGCAAGAAGTGTTTTTATCCCATAATATTGTGGTCTACATTTTTGGCGTATCAGCAGGAAGCCCTAGAAGTGCCAGAATTAAACAGAGATTAGAATAGATTTTTATGATTCTAGTCCATCTTTTCAGATTGACCTGGAAAATGAGCCGTTGTGGTATTTAGTGAGTGAGTCGGATTTCACATGTTTTCAACAATATTTCAGTTACTCAACACGAGGTCCAAAAGAGAGTGTTTTTTCAAAGATCAGACAAAAAGGGAGTTGATAGGATGATGGAACAGGAATAAAGACATTGTTAGAGAATCTCTTCGAACGTTTCAAATTTTTAACTACCCAGCTTGGATGTCCCTACCATAAACACGCACGCCCCGGCTTTTAGGATCATGGATCACCCAAACCACTACACCATGAAAAGGTATTGAGTCAATTAGGGCATTTAAAGTACAAAAAGTCTGCAATAGACAGAAAGAGACTTTTCAGCAAGTCTACCGCCACGTTATCAGAAGCACGAGCCAATTTGTTGTCGGCGTCAGGTTGGCCGGAGAGAAGTGAAGAATGGGTACCGGAATTAGTCGCAGAACCAGCACCGATAAAGACCAAATTTGCAAAAGAATGGCTAGTTTATTCATCAAATCATTCCCAGATTTCCCACACAGCCTTGTCAGTTCTATAGAAAGAAAGAAGAAAATGTTTAGAATGTCTCCATTCAATTCTTGTTACAACTGATGTGTACATACTGGAATCAGTCTGTATCTAGAACTTAAAGACAGAGTGAGGAGCCTTCTTAAGTCTGGAGAACACTGTAAATCTAGTTGCCTTAAGTTAGTGTTGAGAACTCCTTTTTATTTCATTTCAAATAAAATTAGAATACTAATATTAGCCATTAAAGGGGCAGTAGCACGTTTTTAGGGGAATATAAGGTGATGTCATGAAAATTAAAATGAATGGTTCCAATTGAAAGACAATGTATTTTAACTAAATGGAGCAGTAATAATTGAAATATATAACGTAACGTGTAGCCATGCGATTCTTTTTTCTTACACAAAATGAATTAAACTAAGGTGTTCACACAAAATGGCCGCCAATGGATTTTATGTGATTTTTAATACTTTGTCCTCTGACTATGGATGATTGGCATGTGTAATAAGATTTTTGACACTGTCAAATTAATTTAACATTAACTGACAATTATGAGTGAAAAAAATAAAATATAAAATTACCAAAAAACGTGCTTCAGCCCCTTTAACTCTTTGTTTTGATTGACGTTATGTTAGTCTATTCTGATATATCCACGCTTGCTTTCTCTTTGTCTGGTCTAGACGCTGATTTGAATAATTCTTGTTTACGAAGGGTTACCGTTTGTAATTCGCGTATTGATTTACTCATATTATATATCTAGTAGTAAAAAAAACCACCTTGATCAGATCATATTTCGCGCGTTTGACGTTTGTTTTAAGACAATAAATGATGTTGATGGCAGGTAAAATGAATGCGTGTATGATATAGGTCTTCCCTCCATTCTAACTTGAATTTTCTTATCGTTTATAATTATTAATATCTATTGACTCTAGTTGGGCTATGATATTTGTTCTTCCACGATTTGAAGATTTTAAAAAAGCAAATTCATAAATGATAAAAACGATGTATCTTTTATAAACATCCAACCATAAGGGAGGACATACATTATTTACTTATTTATTTGTGTTTATAATATTCATTGCATTATATTATGGCAAGATTATTTCAGCAATGAATTATCATGTCGTAACAACTTCGTTTACTCCCAAATACTAGAACATATTAAGTCTTCGTTTAAGAATTGGAGTTTATAGAATAATAAACATGAACATTAATAAAGGTAAAATCTGATAAATATTTAAGGACATTTGTAAGGTTATTTGAAAATCTTATAATTATCTAATCATTGCTAAACACAAAACACTGACCTTCCAAGCAGCAAGGCTTATTTAGCCAGTGAATGATAATGGAGCGGGTTTTGCCTTGCGAAGGGAGCTACACTGTACTTTATTACCCCCTTTATAGATTTGATTTTACGCATGTGCCGTACAATTTTGGAGTGTTTGAAAAGAACAAGTACTCCTGTTCAATTGTTTATGCCATTGTTTACACACCATTGCTTCATTCGGCAGACCAAAATACGCTAGTTGGGGGGTTCCTTTGATCCCCGGAAAGGGTTGAGAGGGATCTACTTATATGAGAACACACGTCGACGTGCGCGTGAATCAACAACAGCTCATCATTAATCAAATCCTGCTTGATGGAACACACACGTGCAGGGGTTATGTGAGAAAATGATGGAGAATTAAGAATCAGATGGATTAAGATAATGAAGTTTGAGAAAATGTAGCGACATATGGTAAAGGTGATGGAACTGATTTATTTATACGAAGCCTTTCTGTATATAATAAAATACGTTTTTACAAAGACAGAAACTATATAATGATATAATCAAACAATTATTTTATTTTCACGAGATACCTATCTATGTAAGACATACGATTGGTAATTTTTGTAGAAACATAAGGGAAATGAGAGAAAATAAATAAATATAGATTACGTTTTAGCCGGCTTATGTGCCTACTTAATTTGGTTTAAAACAACACTTAGTTGGAACCATTTTTCGGAGAAAAATCAGTTGTTAATCCACAACAAAAATCTTTATAATTCAGTCTTCTTGTCTTCCTTGACAAAGAAGAAATGAGAGTTAAGGTTGACAATAAGGTTTATGCTTCGTTATTTGTAGAAAGGGCAGTTGAAAGAGAGTACAAACGAATTGTGATAAGTAGTCATTGAAAGAGTAATTATAATATATGTTAGCAAAACAAGGATTTGAAATTAAATCATTTTTAAAGTTCGCTTTACAATTGTCACTTAACACGTTAAAGGGGCAGTAGCACGTTTTTTTTTATAATTTTATATGTTTAAAAATTTTCACTGATAACTGTAAGTTAATGTTACTCGTATTATTTTGACAGTGTCACAAATCTCATAACACAAACCAATCATCATTAGTCAAAGGACAAAGCATGAAGATTTACATAAAACCCATTGGCGGCCATTTTTGTGAACACCTTTAATTCATTTTGTGTAAGAAAAAGGAATCGCATGGCTAAACTTACCTTTATATATTTGAATTATTACTGCTCCATTTAGTTTAAATACATACATTGTCTTTTAATTGGAACCAATAATTTTCATTTTCCTGACATCACCTTATATTCCCCCTAAAAACGTGCTACTGCCCCTTTAAATTTAGAAAAAAAAAGTTTTTGGCGGCATGAATAATATTCTTAGTCAAGCATAATTCATTATCATGGAGATATTGACTGATATGGTCTCTGTAACATATGTTTTATGCTATTCTTAGCTTGTAGATGATACTTCATATTTACAGTAAAATACAGGTTTTTAGATCTGTTTGGAATAGCAAACACATTTCATATATTTCTTAAGGAAAATTAAAAAAGGTTATGAATCATACAAACACATTTGATGATTTAATAGGAACATTTGTGATTAATTGCCGTTATAAAAAGATTCAAAAATATTTTCTTTATTTTTCTTTAATCGATTATATTACACATTTGTTCATTTATAAATAATAACGCATCGAAATAAAAATATTCAGGATTATTTAAGTCTTACATTTTTAACAGATTAATCCATTCATAAGTTTTATGTGTTTGATATGAAATTCTTTCAATGAATTTACGTCTTTAATAGTTTTACAATGTTACTAAAAATAGACATGAGGTCACATCGATACTATATTCATGAGTGGTAGTCTAATGTCCGAGTTTGTCATCGGAATTTGTCAATTGTTTTGTAATAAAGGTCAGTTTTGACCGGTTCGATCCAAACAAAGATCGATTGGATTGGTCATGGGTTTAAAGAGTTTTGATGCAACAACGTTTGTTAAAGGATACTTGGTCTTTGGAGATGCAATTACAAATTTTCAAAATATGTCCCATCAAATATAACTCTCATCAATGATAATAAAAGCGTGAATCATAGAAGATTATTATAGTAAAATAATTATTGTATCATGGCGAAATTTTAATAGGGGACATTTAGGAATTTAGTGATTTTACCCCATTTATCCTTTTGAACTAAATGCATAAAATATGAACAAAATATTTTAATCATAAAACATATCGAACATGCATCAATTATACATAAGTACACAAATACATATCTGCAAATTTGGTCATAATAACGAAGGATAAGTCTTATATGAATATACATATTGACAGATTTTGTCGACTTTACAGAGTAATATATTATTATCAAAATATCCAATATCAATATCTATATTTGACAAATAAGAGATATTCTCATTTTTATCGCTAGTAAATCGTCAGAGTAAGAAAAGAAATATATTAATACTCATTATTTCTCATAAGTTCTCATATATATCTAATATATTGCAATTTTCAAGTATATAAATCTCTCTTTTAAATTGCATGTATAAAATGACTCGTATCACGATCGACAAATTCGTGAATGCTCGGTGCTTTAAGGGTATTCAATCATTGTGGTCCTGTTACATATCATATCATATCATATCATTTCATATCAAACCATATCATGAAATCGCCCAACTATCAGGGTACAATCTATAGCACAAGTGCATGTTATACAGGTGTAATGAAGTGAAATAATTACCCTGCTTTGGTGGAATGTTCAACTCTGCTAATTAAGTCGATTGTGAATAGACAATTTCGTGACATGAAGTCGAAGCGCTCTCCACCTCTCAAGGGAATTGTGCTAACCCAACCAGCAATCGGATTCCTACCCACCATGGTGAAATTGTGCTTTTCCGCCCTTATCCTCAAAATCGAGACCCTGTTAACATCTACACCGCAATATCGCACACATATATAAACGGAATTTAAAATCTATAGCGATATCCCTTAAAGCATCATAACAACGTCTGAATGCATATCAAATAAGTCCTATGATTAACAAGATGCGTATGTCACATTTCGAATCACACAAAAAGGATGATCTCCGAGATAAAAAATAAACGCATATCAACCTCATTTCATGTTCTTACGGTAAATATTCTCTGTGAAACATGCTGATTTAAGCATTTCTTTGCATATAAAATTGACTTAAAAACGTTAAAAATGCATAAAGCATTCTGGTAGGTAAAGAAGTTCAATCGCCTCTGAAAGCACCCCTCCGATAATCCGTAACCCCCGCCCCGAGCTTCCCTATCACCCTCTGTTACCGGGGCGGGATGTTTGATGCCGTATACATGAAGCAAAGAGCATCGAAATATTCAGTCCCAGGTTACCGAAGATGTTCGCCCCTCCACGGAGTAACGAGCCGAGATTTAAGGGTAGGCATTGGATCAACGCTCAACTTAAAGCACCCTCCATCCCTATCAATAAATGTACCCTACCCCCAAGTCATCCCCACCCCCTCAAAACAACTCTTCTTAGTAGCGTTATGTCAACGACTCGTGCATATCATTAAACCTAAAGCACCCTCAAACTAAAATACCCTAGCACCCCCATCATGCACGCCCCTCTCACAACAAAACTCTTGCACAATCTTTCCCGGCTTGAGTATGTCATTCAGGGTGGGTTAGTTCGACATTCAATGTATCACTCACCCTCCAGCCGACCAACCCTCCCAAAACGTCCATCCTGTCTCATGCAACACCTTCAAGAAATCAATAATTTATCAAATATAAAGACTTATATTTACATCTGTGTCATTGATCCCGATCCCCTACCACTTACAGTATACCCCGCTCGCCCTTTTTTATTTAAAAGAAATCTCGTTACCTCGCAGATATCAAACAAATAATATCATGGAATGGATCCGATTTTGACGAGTAGTTAAAGAAGACAACATAAACTAAAACCCCCTCCCAACCTACATCTCTCGGGCCCCCCTTCCCCTCCTTCCTCAGCACGTGCAGCGTTAGAGCGGCAACAGTGGGTGGTCCCGCGTGCAGAAAGGTTCACCCTCCTGAAAAATGCCGTCTAAGACGAGAGTAAAGTCGGATACACTAACTGCTCCAAGAGTCGGGTAGTTGAGAGCTGTCAAACAGTCGTTTATCAGCCAGAAGACAATTCAAAGCGCTCAATGACACGAGTAAGCGTTGCATGTGTCCCCCCAAGGGGGAACGGGACAGCGCGGGGTAGATTCCCCCCAAACTCGCCGCATCGCGTGCAGGGTAATGCTTCTGAATTAACTTTATCTGCTTCTATTAAACTGCTTTATTAGAAGAGCCTCTCGAAATGTGAAGTATGCACTCGGAGGAAATATACGGGAATATTCAATGGACTTGGCGTGATTGAAGCGATTTAATACCTGACTGCTTATATTCAAGCGATCATGGCTTAATGGTAGGCATTGTTTCCCGCCCTGGGTGTTTAGCCCCGAGTATGGAATGTTTTATTGAAAGGCTTGTATAAACATACGGAATATCTTCACGATTATGCATTGGTATCCCGAACATATCAATTTGATTCAATGTTTATGTCTCTCTGCTGAGCGGAATTGCCTAAATACGTCCAAACTTGCCACTGTTCGTTAGATTCTAGTGACAAAATTCCTATTATACAAAGCCCTCGTATACAATCTTGCCAAACATTGAATTTAAATTGATATTTTTTGTGAAAATGGTTAATTTCATCATGCAAATTTGAAATGAATTCAATAAAAGTATTTATAAATTATCATGGTTTTATTTAAGAAATTGAATGTTTGTTGCTAAACGAGTTGCATAATGTATGTTGTGGATCATATGGTATTTCCAGAATTGTAATAAAATGTGTTTTATTGGATATTTTTGTCAATCTATTCGAATAGTTATTCAGTATAGTGCATCATAAAATTATCATATTTATAGAAGACATATTTCACCGTGATCAACCATATTATCTTTATTATGTATACACTCTTACTAATTTACTAATTTCGCGATATTTATAATGATAATTAATGTTTTACAAATTGAACATCAATAGAACACTGCTTGTTTTGTAAAACAATTTATAGGTTCACGAGTTCAAAGCGAATATCATGTATATTTTAACAAGACGAAATCATGTAGATAAAGTTTTTCAAAAGATGGAATTCAAGGTTATTGCATATTTGAAAATAACGATAAAAAGCCTCATCCTAATTCCAAGAATAATTTTCCCTATTTTTTCTTATAACATACAAATATGTCTCTCATAAAATCTAAGCTAAATGAATAAGTTCTTGTATATAGGCTTGTTATCGCAGATTTGCATCACATCAAATTCTGTTTATACAATCTTAATGTAAGTTGGGCTAATATGCGTAAACATATTGATACTTAAATAACTTATCAACGCATATCGTTTAACTCTTACATCATACTGAAATCTTAAATATTTAGATTTGTCAACAATATTAAGTGTCGAGGGTTTAACAGATTATCAGCTAGTTGATACACTTAAGGTGTTTGTAGATATGAAAATTTGTTATCGGCTCCTTCAATGCTCAACGGCTTCCTCTGTGGTATTTTTTTACTTTGGCTTTTTGACTTTTGATGATATGAAATAGACCTTGTTCGTTTCAAATTGTAATTGACGGGGACTGATAACTGCCAAGTTTTTTTTTCGTGTTGAAATTATTTATGAAACACATTTCATATTTGTTTTTGAGACTTTTTTGCTTTTTGATAATTGGTAATAGATTAAATGTCCAGGATACAGTGTAAAGTGCATGATCTGCCAAAAGAGGCTGATCATGTCACAAAATATTGATCAACATTTTATGATTTCATCTACTTCTGTGGGGGGATGTGTAATGTGAAAATATTCTGAGAAATAATGTATAAAAATAACTTGTATGGTTTTAGAAACAATTTCACCTGCAGCCACATGCAGAAATTTGTTATACACACAAATTTACACCCTCTAAAATTTATTTCATGTACATTATATAACGTATACATTCAATGTCACAAATGAAAAAAATAGATGGTTGAAATAATCAAAGTAAAATTATTTCGTGCTTATAAAAAATACATACTGTGGATATTAAAACGATGTTTTCATATGAATTATATTATTAATAACTATTCAAGAATAGAAACCATGTAGATATTGTATTGTTTAACAGTTTCGATATTTTGTATATTTGGTTGCTAATATTTTCTGTCAAACGTTGAATTGTCACAAGGCTTTCATATATATTCATATAAGGTTATAAATATACATACAAAATCCATACATTTATGTAAATTTATGAACAAATGTTTAATTTTAGATATTACAAGTCAATAATCATCAAAGAAAATTCGAAAATCTAGAATACAGTTACATAACACTTTGAGTTGTATGAGATAGATGCCAGCGATTCTTATATATATACCAGAAAAAATCTATTATAGTTCCCTTCTTGTTCTACGGATTGTTTTAATTAGTTCTAATAAATTCAACACAAATCTCGTTAACCTAATATAGCATCTTGAAATCTGATGCTAAGGTTGTTTTCAAATCAATCTAATTAATTTACAGTGGTGGTTAAATGAGATAACTTACAATCCGTTTAATTGAGTTTTCCGTTGCGTTAAAATGTATGTAATTGTCAAGCAAACACCTGACATCCCGTTACCCTCTTTAGCGATTTGCAATAACAGTAAACACTCACGTGCAAGAATTTGCAGGCATTAACACACGTGTTTGTTAGGAAGGACATAGAAGCAGGTTTTATTACTGTAACGCTAAGGAAAAACAGGTGTAAGTATATCAACTGGACTTAGAGTGTCGCCTTGGCTAACGATTAATCGACATAAAATACACTCGCTTTTATCTTCTCGTAAAACCTGTCGAATTTAAAGCTAATCAAAACGTTCAATGGGATTCTTGAGAGTTTAAGCCATGTAGAAGAATTTGTTAAATGGAAACCATCTTGTAGTTGGCTATAAAACAATCTGAGCGTTACTCCTCCAAACATGTCTTCTATTATGATGGCAATGGCACGTGCTCCCTGTGTTGTTATATCGCTCTGCAGGTGCGCAAATCACCATGTGCTCTGCCACGTGTGCTCTCCAACAGCACATCAGCACACCATGCGGGGTAGCACATTGTGGCGGGACACGTGCTTTTCATTTCGAAATATTTTGAATAATATTGTTTATAGCCTTTTCCTTCAAGAATTTTGATACTCGATTTCAACTCGAAGATTCAGCTTTTATAGATCTTTGCGATTGTGATAAGACATCCGCTTACAGAAAAGTTTGACACAAATTTAAAGCTATTTTATTTTAGAATTTTGATCCTCAGTTACATCTTAACTCTTAAACAAGTCAGTCTCGGTATCGCATCACGCGAGTAAGCACACTGTGGCTTTCTTCATCAAGTTTTACAAAATAATTTATTTAAAAATGTTAATACTAGATATCAACTTGGAACAAGTTTTTATAGACCTGCGCGTTTGTGATGGGCCATCAGCTTACATTTCCAAAACTATATTGGAAAATTTTCAATGCTTTTGGATTCCAGAATTTTTATACTCTCAAACATGTCTGCGTTGAACACGGGTTCGCATGCATGTTAAGTAAAGGGCGGTTGCGTTATATTTGAAAATATTATTAGGCAAAGTTTTCATAACTTTTTAATTCAAGAATTTTTATATCAACTTGGAGATGTGAGCAAGATGTGAAATATTATAAAAGGAAATTGAGGGAAATATTTTAGACATGTGTCGTCAAATATATATATCTAGTAATAGGACAACGATAATGCATATAAATAGTACCTGGTCGTTTCGCAGGTATTAATCTTTTTAAAATTAAAATAAGCTTGGTAAATTGTATCAATTTTGATAAACACATTTTTAAAGTTAAAATGTCTGTAAAGGCAAAATATTTTTCTCAACATTTAATGCGAATCCATCGTAATGCATACCTGTAAGTATGAATGTAAAACATTTGTGGTTAATAGACTTTATTATTGACTTTTAAAAGATAAGTTAAGAGATCTTTAGATAATTTAATTCGTTCCGATATTGTTTTCTTGTATGAATCGTGTATTTTAAAGTAACTTCTTTACTCAATGTATTCAAAAGCATATAACACGATTATTTTTAATTTTGAGTTTTAACTCTTGTACAATGTACCATGTTTGTCAATGAAAGGAAAGGAATACTTCTCATGATGGATTTAAATAATTTTGAAAAATCCAAAGGCGTATTAACAATATATTATTACTTACGAGGGCAGTCATACCGAGGTTCATATTTTTCATATGTTGCCCTAGGGCAAAATATCACTTTTACATTGTGACGTCACGTTATTAACAATGGTTTGACGTCACGGTTCACCCATGACGTCACAATCTATACGGGCCGGCGGCGGCTATTCCGCGTATGCTTAGAAGTAGGTTTTTAAGTATTTTCTTTAATTTGGAGGCTACGGTAATAAACAGAATATTATATTCGTGCCGATGACATACTATGTTTACGACACTCGTGCCTAAATATCAGTATATCCCTCGCTCTCGCTCGGGAAATACTAATATTTAGCCACTCGTGTCGTAAACATAGTATGTCATGGACACTCATATAATATCCTCTATAAGTGTAGAGTATAAAACAGCACATATTTTCAATGACAGTATAAATTCCACTTTCTTTGAACACCTGTTTTTGTAATATTAAGGTGGCTCGACAACCATTCCCCGTTTAAATCTTAAAACTCGCTTATAAAAATGTGACGCCTCTGTCCCCATCGTACATCTCCTCTGTTCCCCACCCAATTTCGCTTTTACCCCTACAAAGATCATCTCCCCCACCCTATATCGCCTCACCCACCCTATATCGCTTTTACCCCTACAAAGATCATCTCCCCCACCCTATATCGCCTCACCCACCCTATATCGCTTTTACCCCTACAAAGATCATCTCCCCCACCCTATATCGCCTCACCCACCCCATATCGCTTTTACCTCTACAAAGATAACTCCCCCATCCTATATCGCTTTTACCCCTACACAAGACCATCTCCCCCACCCCATATCGCCTCATCCCATCCTATATCGCCTCACCCCACCCTATATCGCCTCACCCCACCCCATATCGCCTCCTCCCCACCCAGGTCGCTGTAAGCATCTGTAGCTCTGTCGCCGAGCACAGCATGAACCTGATAGTGATTCCCCTCCATCGATATCAACGCGGATAGATTACAGCCTCATGCAGGCTTCGGCCTTTTTGTTTCCTCGTGGGTATAAAATACGGATCCTCGGCTGATACGGAATACCGATTGCGTGAATGCGATGAGTTACTACCTGTGTAAATTTCAGTATCATGTTCGAACCCACCCAGGGATATTCGTGAACAGAAGCCGCGATGTAATCCGTCACAGCATCTGTCTGGGTGGGCTCGGCTATTTCCGGCAATCTCCGGTAGGTGTTTGGTCGTCTTTGAGCATCCCGCTTGCTTCCCGTCGGCGTTGAGCATATCAAGTCCGCATGTTTAGGCACAGATCAATACTCTAATGATGCCATCAATGATAAAGTGAGTCTTTCCCTATAATACAAACCCAAATGTTTGGAAAGACAGCTTTCGATGACGGAGCTTAGACGTATTTTGTAAACAGTACGGGTAGCGCAGACATTACGGCGACTCCGCACTCTGCGAGAGAAATACTCCCGGCACTTGAAGAAACTGGAGAGCGTAAATCCAAGGGAGATAATCGGCTCTATAGTCAGCACTTTATCGAAATGATATCATTATTAACGGAGATAGATCGTATAGCATGCAAAGAAAATAAATGTCGAATGTGTAATGTACAATTCCGCTATCAGCTATGTACACCATAAACATGAAATCGACATGAAGAGATATATATGTATATACATATATACATATTGCATAGCCTCGGGGGGTTCGTCTAGTCTGGGGAATAGCTCCTTCCGTGTTGTAAACATTCTCAAGACTAGAGGAGGAGAATAACATTCGTCAATTATCTGCAATTATTCTTATATCTCTGACAGGCGTTTGCTTATCTTTATAAATTATCACGATGTAAATTTTATACTTGTATGATGGCCTTAAATGAGGACATGCAGATTGCTTTATATAGAAATCCTTTCTATTTTAATTTCTTGTTTTTAGATAAACGTCATAGTTACCTAAAGTATGAATCATAAAAGATTATTTCATTTATGAGTATAACGGGTAGGGTAAACCCATGGGCAAAAGAAACGCTGGGTATTTTTCAAACGAAGGATAAACAAATAATGCATGTCGTGTAATTGCAATGTCGAATGTTTTTCATAAAAGAGTATTTTGAGAATTATCTCTCATAATTTCAGCCATGATTGCATGACGTTTTTTTTTTGTAATAATTATTTTTAATTAAATTTGAATTTTGGAAATGTATATGAGAAGGTTATTTGAGATGTTGTTAATGAAAAACATCCACTTTGACATGTATGCACTGACGTGTTTTCGTTATATAACGTCTACAAATATGCAAAAATGACCAATTTCGCTCTCCTATCTCGCTTAGTTACGGAGATAGCAAATTGGTGATTTTTTTACACGCGTTTGGAAAGGCGCCATGCAAAGTCATCAACAGAAAATGATTCAAACAAGGCAAATATAATATAGTTGACTTCTAAGGAAACTTTGCCACTTTCTTTCATTCATATTTATGTTACATGGATTAAAACATCATGACATTTATGTTACCAGCGTTTCTTTTGCCCGTGAGTTTACATTCATATGTTTTATTCCAACGAACGTTCACAGAATCTTATTTAGGATGTAAAACATGGTTTGGAAGCAGGCTTGCATGAAACGCTTTAATTGTGCTATTCATATTTTTCATACACATTTCACAAATAGAACTTTTACACTATCTTTCAACTTTTTAAAAATAATATCATTTGGTTTTTATTTACATTTCTAAATGTGTAAATGTCTGATTCGTTTCACCGCGGCAGTATAATTTAAGATTTCAATCTATTTATTCCGACTTTTTGACAAATTAAGGTTTTAAAAAGCAATTGATTAAATTACTCTGGAATTAAACAGGAAAAAAAAACCTTTTCAGAACAGACTTTCATATTCCTTTTAATTGCAACGTGTTGACGTCATAGCCCAAGAATACTTGTGTCTATAAAAAGCTTCTATAATAATGAATGATAGCTGGCGTTAGAGCGAGTGTGACAGTTCAAATACAAGAAGCTAACTTAATGACGTCATTCATTGTGATAAATCTAATTTTAGAAGAACTATCTGTACCATAGCAATTATGATTGATTGAATAACTTCACTCTGTTTAATATAGATGCCCTAATTATAAATTAAGGTAACTATTTTCATAAATTTATAACGCTCCTTTAAAACGATCAAATTCTATTACGAGCATTTTCTTCATGTAACATGCCGCTCTCCTTTTGAAGTGACAATTACGGAAGAAAAATGTGACAACAGTGATATAACAAGGGACGAACTATGTACGGATAATTATCAAGACTTTGCAAATGACGTGTGTTTTGACACAATTTATGCATATAAAATGAAAATCGAGATTTTTGTAATATTTCTTGAACATACTGTCCCGAAATATGACAAAAATATTCATATCTAATTCCATATGCAGAAGGGGAAAAACAGTGGAGGACTGAATGGCGCCGCCGCGACAATTAGAAATCTCTAAACAGCACCGTAGGATAGGAGCAAAATACTGTTATTGCAAATATTAGAATGCTTTCATCCTAAAATTACCCTTTAAATCAGCAGGGAATGAGCTGATTTTAAAGTGTGGTGGTTAGGGAGTTGTTACCATTATGATGATGGGTTACCGTCTTGGTCACGACATTTTTACATTTTCTTCGGTAACATCATATTTTCGTCGTTCCAATGATCATTTTGGGCAAAAAGAGGCAATTCTCAAAGTACTGGTTTTGGTAATAGATTCGAAATCACTTAAAGAGATCTAATCAAAATATTGCGTATAAATATTATCTAATAAAAATGTGGTCAATATGGATGATATTTTCCTTGAAATAATCAGAATTTACAATATTTACTAAAAAGTGACCAAACAGTCTGTTCATTTTCTAAAATTCTCATTCTTTTTATTTCCAAAGAGAAAAAGTAAATATTGTATTTTGTTTTGCAATTATAAAATACCGAACCTTTGAAATATTATTCTTTTGCTTAAAAATATTTATCGTATTAAAAGTTAAATGAATGTTTTGAAAAATGGATTTTAATTACCAAAATACATTCGACTCATTGGCAAAGTAACTTCGTGACAATACCACTTAATACAAAATATTTTTTATCAACGAGCATCACATCAGGAACAATATTTCCTCAGAGCCAACTAAATCCTTCTTTATCGGTTACACCTTTCCCCACCCTGTGTTTAATAAGTTAATAATTAATATGAAAAGTATTAATCATGTATCAGAATGATTAAACTAGTACATAAAAACGCATTTGAAAACAACATAAGTGTTTTTGTTGAAATATGTTACGTTGTCCGTAAAAATACATGCTATTGATGCGAGTTGACTTGGACTTAAGATATTTTGAAAACTGATATTTACATTTGTATATCATGTTAATAAACAACCCTTCGAAGACTCTGATCAAGTTTAGAGATTTAATGTAAACCCTTAAAATCAAATTAATTAATGATACTTGCATTGAATAGATGAAGTGACAGAAACATGTTTTAAAACAGAACAAAAAACATAATTCTATCAATATTTGAAATATTTTCTCTCAAACAATTACTCTTATTCCTTGTAGTGATCTCAAACCTTTCAAATTATGTTTTTAGTTTTGATAAAGCATTCCTGTCAAAATAGACATTAAAAAGGCAATATATCATGCTTGTGTTCGTTTATTGTATAAACTAAATGTAGCATGTTTCAGCCCCGCCCCGCTGTACCAATAACGGATAAGGTAATAGAATAGCATTATCACTCAATGTCACCAGTTTTAAAATATAAGCATTGAGAAGGTGTAAAGTCGAATGTAAAAAAATCCCAATCAACATTCCAGACCGGTTATCAGAAACACTCTCAAAATATTCCCCTCCGTAACAATTTCATATTGTGAATATACACACTGGCACTATGTTTAATTATCTGCCGGTAGAATAGGGGAATTGTTGCTGTCTGAATTTCAACATTTCTGAAATGCGTTATTTTAAGAAAAAACATGTAAAATGGTGATAAAATAGATGCAACTATGTATCATAGACGCTAGGGCATATGTCACGTGGATTTTGGCACCAAACACCGAGTTATGTGCTCGTAGAATAACAAGCGATTGTCTTGGAGTTCCATAGACGATTCTTATGTTGATATTGCCATGCCGTTTTCGTTTTAATTAATCTTGGATATATATGAGATACCAAAATGGATTTCCTGTTACTAAGCCTTTTTAAAAACATTTTAGTTAACTGAAATATGTATGAGAGAAACTAATTTGTTTCTATAAATTACTGTACAATGATGATAATGATACAACTATGAGTATGCATGTGTTTATTGTGTGCCCCTTATTAATGTAACCGGAGAAATATATTTGGTGAATAAATATATATATCAATCTCGTTTAGTTCTGTTATAGATGTAACATTACTATAATTCATGCTTAAAAAGTTATATGATTATGTATCAAATGAAATTATTGGTGAATTTAATTAAAGGTGAATGTTTGATCTCTAACAAGTTTTACATGTATCAAATAGTCAGATGTCACTTAATCAATAACTCTGTAAATCGAAATGATATTTTGTAATTAAGACTTGGAGAATAAAATATTCATTTGTATTAATCCTCACATTTTTAATACCCAATAAGATTTATTGTGAAAGTGCCTGAGCAATATATACAGTAAAAAACATGATCAGGTATATATTTGACTTCAAATCCATATTGTGTAGTTATATATGTTATATATTTAAAGGGGCAGTAGCACGTTTTTAGGGGGAATAAAAGGTGTTGTCAGGAAAATGAAAATAATGGTTCCAATTGAAAGACAATGCATTTAAACTAAATGGAGAAGATATAATTCAGATGTATAATGTAAAGTTTAGCCATGCGAATCCTTTTTCTTACACAAAATGAATTAAAGGTGTTCACACAAAATGGCCGCCAATGGATTTTATGTGAATCTTCATACTTTGTCAACTGACTATGGATGATTGGCTTGTGTAATGAGATTTTGGCACTGTCAAAAAAATACATTTAGTATTAACTTTAAATTATCAGTGAAAGATTAAAAATATAAAATTATCAAAAAACGTGCTACTGCCCCTTTAAAATAGTTAATGGTAACTATAAGTTTGGTGTGTTTCAGTTTGATAATCTTTTTACCAAATGTATGTTATCAATTTGAAATTTACAGATAAACAAATGAAGTTGTTCACCAACATTGTTTTTACAAAGTTATCATAGCTTGAATCCTTGACAATGTATAAAGTTACTGTGAAGTATATCTGACGAGTTATAAAACCGACACGATTGCGTTTGCCTCCACCTTTGTATAAAATGCTGCTTTTGGTAAAACATATCTGAATGAGTTCAAGCGAAAGTGCTTCCTTCTCTTATCTTAAAAATTGTTAGATTAAATTTTCATTCATGTAGATGTATATTGTAGCACTATAATCATTAGGAAAAGGCTAGTAAAGGTGAACATTTCTTGTATGGTTTGATTACACAAACAAAGATATCACGTTTCCATATAGATGTTTTCATCGATTAACATCCATTTTTGATATACACAAAATAATCTTCTTGCGTTTCTTCAAGGTTATATTTTATATATTATTACATAAGCTACATATACTTGTTATTGATGTGATGTCTTAAATTACGAAACCTTAGAAGTTTAGAACTATCGTTTTTATGTAGAAGTTTACTTATATAAACATAAAAAAGGATATTATCAGTAAAACAATTCTCTCTCAAGATTAACTAATTAAGTGGCTAGTCAATGGTTGTGTTATGAAAAGGTTAATTCAGAAAATATTGTCACAGGCCCTAATATACCATCGTTAAATTATGTGTCATTGTTTCTATATCACATGTATTTTAAGTTTGATGGGTTCCAATCGTATACTTTCACTTTTGGTTATTTACTTCTAACAGGTGATCAGAAAAAATCCTGTCAACAACATGCAAACAAATGAATAGAAAACGTTATCTGCGGCCCTATCACCTACAACGTGACTAGCCCCAGGGAAAATATGTATTTGTATTTCAATTTTCTACATTGAATGGTATTTACTGCTTATTAGATACTATAGTATATAGATAGTATATGTTTATCGTGTTTCTTCTTAAACTTCTCTTTAAAAGTCCCCGTTGAATTTGAACTTATATTTATTAGAAAGATGAAACGAACTAATTTGAATAAAAGTGAAAGCATTTCTTCGTCTTCTGCAGCAAGAAACAGCGTCATGAATGTTTCACTAAACTTAGTTTGACTGATCAGTTATATCGAATAGGTCATTCTATATTATTTACGTATAGTATGAAAACCCTAGCGTCAACGATACATAAGACACAACACTTGTGACTTTTTTGCTGTCATGTGTCATATCCACTCATAAGGCTTACAGGAACCTGTGTCCATATTTATAAACACTCATTTAGACATAATTCTTAATAATGATTTTAAAAAACCCTTACAAAACAGGTTTTAGTATTTTGACAAGTTTAAATATTCAGAATCGTAATACATCGGAGCTAAAGAAACGTTTCATTATTTTCTTGAGGGTAAAAGAACAAAGTCCTGTAGTCTTTTTACATTTCACTTTCAAATGTAAACAGAATTCCTCACGGGGTAATAAAGTATTGTCATTGTCATTGTCAAATGGAATGTTGAGCACTTCTTCACAACTCATGTGCCTATCGCAGAGATTCAAATTCGCATGTCACTGACTACAGGGCTTTGTTCTTTTACCCTCAACAAAATATATAGTGTAACGTTTCTTTAGCTCCGGTGTATTCCGAATCGCAGAGATTCAAATTCGCATGTCACTGACTACAGGGCTTTGTTCTTTTACCCTCAACAAAATATATAGTGTAACGTTTCTTTAGCTCCGGTGTATTCCGAATCTGAATATTAGACTTGTTTTGTATGGGGTTTTTTCAAATCAATATTAAGACACATTTGTCAGAGTAATGACATTTTTTTCCATATCTGTTTAAATACACCTACTGTGATGAAGAAGCTTTTTCATTAATTGCAATGTTTCGAATTGAAATCAAAACAATATATCAAATGTAGAAATAATATCTTACGTTATAAATTGTAACCAATTTATTAACCCATATTTACCGTAAAACGCTAGCTATAGAAGCATGCAAATAGCAACATTACGATCCAAGCACGTCTATTAACGGATATTTCAAAACGACAATTTTTCAAAAACGTGTTTTCAGAAACAAATGAACAGATATTATTCTGAAATCATTACGTAGTTCATTTGGCTGTTGAAGACATGCAGAAACCCTGTTACAATCCAATCGTGTTAATCAGTCGTGGTTTAAAAATATTTCTTTTCATATATGGTATCGTTTCTTTTTTCAGTGAGTATAGTAGCGTTCAAGTAAGTGAGCTGACGTTTGTCGACTCCCCAAAGTGACAGTACAATAACTCCCTATGCTTAAGCTCCTCGTTTTCACTTTCGTCAAACTTAAATTAAACCTTATTCCCAAAAGGATGTTGACATCTATGTAAATGATGCAAGTTATCAATTACTTAAACTTCATTATCTCTGTTATACGCAATTCTCCAATACCTCCTTAGTTTTTGTTTATGATAATTTTAATTCAGCTCATGACAATAACATGTTTTAATCATGTCTTTAATCATGTGTTATGTTGTATATTCAATGTATGATATCATTCTTGTTTAGAAGGTAAGGAGGATTTGTTAATGTGTACGTTCATGTGAGTGCGGTCTCAATGTCAATCTTATGGTCCCCGACGAAAGATTTTTGGCTTATTTCAACTTTTAATATTTGATTCAAAAATAGAATAAAAAGAGCCGTGACTTGAGAAGACTTCTTTAGTAATTTTGGCTTTAGGATCTTTTATCTTAAGTTGTATCCAATCAGGGCCTTTAGAATATCATTTTCTATAACATTTAATGTTATCAGTAACAGTTTGTATGTTTCATCTGTAAGAGATACACGTTACGTAAAATACGCAACATGTTACTTCAAAGACATATGCTCATTTGAGAACAGTGTCATATATATGTTACATTTATTTGAGAGAAAGTATATGCGGTATATATTTGTACGCTCAAAGTGTTAAATGGAATCGGGATATTCGAAAAACAAATTAACTTTTTTTTACAAAACTTTGAAGTGATTACCGGTGAAAAACCACCTTTAGCCTTCCTTGGGATCGCTCAT
The DNA here is from genome assembly GCA_916613615.1 of Steromphala cineraria. Lineage (NCBI taxonomy): Eukaryota > Metazoa > Mollusca > Gastropoda > Trochida > Trochidae > Steromphala > Steromphala cineraria. The sequence continues at coordinate 15,703,769 of OU744730.1, forward strand.
CTCATAATGATGCATTTCCACCCAAAGCAAGAAAGGGTGAAATGTTTGCCTAGTTTCATCTATTTTTGATATGATATTCCATATCAACACTCTGAGAAAGAAACACAATTACTTTGACTTCGTGCAAAGGACAGATTATATACATGTACTAAAAGCAGTGCGTGAAGGATTTTGTATAGAAAAATGAAAACAATATTTATTATAAATTTTAATCCCTGGTCACTCCTATGACTTGCCAAATTTGTTACGGTTTACTGTAAGGTATAATTGGCATACAAACATGTTTACATCCATACAACGTTCTGTTGTAATTGTCAACAATATTCGTTTTCATTTAAGGTGCCTGAAAGAAATTACTAATTAAAAGATATTTGCACCTAAAGATACGAAGGTAAAGTACGCAGCTGAGGGCCCAAATGCCCTCGAGCATTTAATACCACTTCCATCACTGCTGAAACTACGTTAAATACTTAATTCTTCAATTCGATGTCGACATCGCTGTTGGATGATGCAAGATCGCAACATTGAAGATATTTCGAGCCGTCAAACCCTGAACGTGTCGGAGCTGGGTGATTGTAATGACATCAGATTGTAAGATCTGACAACCCAGCCTTTTAATTCAGACCATCGGCTCCAGAATACAACCATATCTTGCCTCACTTTCTTATATTCACCAGTTTTTATAGAACTCTTTCACTTTTACCCGCTTTTAAATTCTCTAATTATCTTATGGACAATTTCAAATAGATTAATTACATTTCATGCTGAGGAGTGTTAATTCCGATTTGTAACTTGTCACTCGTCAAGTAAATTGAATATTTCGTTCTATGTTAAAGGGCGTGATTGATAGGCAAATTTAATTGAGATCAAAGCGTGTGAACGTCATTACGCGATATATCACATGGCCTTTCTGCCTTTTATTCTCATTACTTTATCAAATTTTATTTGCAATGTGTCAAAAAATTAATATATATCATCTGTCAGTTAAATCTTAAAATATCGCCAGGATTACGTTGTGAAATGTTCATTTTGGTATCGCTTGACTCGTTAATATTACATTAAGAAGGATCAATTTTGCTCACAACAATGTAGATACAATAATAGAGTACTGAAAACGAGTACTGAAGAAAACGTAAACGCATATGAATGAGAAAATTGTGGGTAGGATGTATATAAATTAATATGTATTTATCACCCACGATTGGAAAATACATTGTGCAATCATTATATTTCCATGAAATTGACACAATTTTGAAAATGTGACAATTGGTAGAAAACTACTCGCATTACAGATGCCCGGTTCAAGGAACATCAGTCATGCAAAAGCATAATTAATTTAAAAGAAATCGTTTACATTTATACTATACATTATGCATTCTCTCCCCACAGAGGCAACTCAGTTATACCCGAGTAAGCTCTGTGGGGAGAGAATGTAAATTATGTGAAACTAAATAAACCTTTTACAAAGACCCAGTAGTATCTGGGCTCACCTCTCAAAATAGGCCTTCCTCTTTTTTAGCATGCAAACGTACAGCCACACACTCTTTAATAATCAGCTGCTGAAGCGACCAATCAGACCCTTTTTAATCAATAATTAGCTTGTCTAAATATTCAGATATTCAATCATTTGACATCAAATTAACCATTTAATGAAGTATAGAGTGAGTGAATTATTGTTTTACGCCGCTTTGGTGGCTTGATGAAGTATAGAATATCTCAATATCTAAAATGGTGTGTACTCTTTTAGAAGCATTTCTCAAGTTCTATGGTTTGCAACTTCACTATTGCAAGGATCCGACGTTACTGTTTAGATGCTAACACCGGTATCAAGCAATTTGTTGCAGCGGTCTTTAACTTATTTTGCTGAGTATATAAGACTTCACTGTAACCCTTTTAGATGCTCGTGATAGATTCACCAGCAGGTGTCACAACTACAGTGTATTACACAATGACAACTAGTAATACTGCTTAATCATGTATCCCTTTGTGAATGTGGTGTCATCGTGTAGCAGATGGAGCCTACTGTATCATCTGTCACTATTAAGACACCTTCGAACGTGTGGTCCATGTGGTGTCTATGTTAAACGGCCGATATTGATGTCCAACATCTTAACATCATCACAGACGAAAAATCCAGTGACAGTTTTATGTCTCGAAGTGAAAGCCATTAAAAGACGAACTTTGGTATAATGATTTAACGTATTTTTGTTTCTTGGATAAGTAATGTATTTTATTTCGCATAAAAGTTAAGACATGATTCCGTACACTGAGATCAGTTTACGTATTAACTTTACCTGTAAGTTGATGCGATACTCCTAAGCAAGGTAGCCATTATAGAGTGCTTTCTTACAGCAAGTAATTAACCGTGAAATATACACTTATTCAAATGTTCAACTATCATTGTTTAAAATATATATTGGTGTCTTCATCATCAATTTTGAATGTGACACAAAAAGTGTTTATAACAGATCCCTTGTGACCAAGCTAAGATGATGTAATAGGAATGACGCCAAAAAGCTATGACGAAACATTTAAAGAAGACTGATACAGTTTTTAGGTTCAGATATTTTTAAAAAAATAAGAAACTGCTTGATTGTCAATTTACGTTATCTTTGAGTTTTCTGATATCATTGATGTCAACATTCATTTATTATTGTTTCCAAGCCTCAGATATTTCTAACGTTAATATTGTGGTATTTCGAAGCTTATGTATTGACATCCTCGAATATCCAGGGTTGAATGTTCCGATGCTCTTCTTTATATCAATGTCTGTACAGATTTGCCTGATAAAAAGTCCCGGGGCGAAGCAAATCGGAACATTCAGACCTGGAAAACCGGGGTTGATAGAACATTGTTTGTGTACACTTCACGAAATATTTTAACTATATACCTTACGATTTTTCAAATGTATCATGGATTTGTTTTGATGTTCATTTTGTAAAGATGTTGTGATTCAGCCTGAATTATGTTCTTGACCATATGAATTAACATGCAGGTAACTAGATTTTCTCAACTTTACGGTAAACTTTGAGGTAATGCTACCTCAATCGTATACATTTATTTAGTCAGAAAGATCCAATGAGAGCCATGATACAAAATCGAAATAATATTAAGATTAATAAACTTAAATAGACGTCATAAAACTTTAAAATGTTCTTCGTTTTTAATTTCGTCAATCTTCTGTTATTGTGGTATATACTGAAAACGTTTATAAAAAAAATACTTCTTTAGATTCCTTTAAGGCGAACCTGTATCGTTTGGTCAATAAAAAAAATGTAGCTTGAATTCATTATTTTATGTATTAATAACATGTATGATGCTTAAACATGAAGGGATGTCATCATTTTAAGTGCTATTAAGTACCATGATATGACGACAAAAAGTAAATAGTAAATTATTTCAAAAATTAGGTCAAATTATATCAGTCTGTATAAAATAAGAAAACTTCTAAAGTTCAGAATATCAAAGCAAATAACAATTTCTACATTCGATTTTGAGATTATCTTTAATGTAACCAAACAAACACAGTCGGCTACATCAATTTGAAAACGTTTTGATAAATTACACCCTCTCGAATATCATTTCAACTTGCATACGATTCTCATATATTGTTATCAAAAGAACCTTACATAATTACCACTACATTAGCAATATATTTCGTCTTGACAGTTTTCAAGTGAATCATCTCTTTTGGGAAAAAGCATATAAATCAATATAAATTAATATAAATGACAACAGGAAAACACGTTGACTGACGATTTTTAATCAAAACGAAATCGGAATGTAAGTTATAACAACAACTGAACTTGTAATTCCATTGAACAGGACCACAGGGAACACAGTATGTACAACAATGACTTTGGTTGGAGAGTTCAGGGGACATCAACAGTTCGTTTTTGAAGTTTTGCACCAAGTTTGAATTCAGCCACGTTTTCACGGCACGATTTTTAGTATAAACTTTATCGTGTATGATTTGATTGTGAGTAGACTGGGTTTGCGACGACATTTAAGGTTTTGTTACTCACTTTTAACAACACTTAACATAAGTTGCGATGACAAATCGAAATACAAAAATTGTCACGACAAGTCGAATCAAATAAGTTGTCACAACAAATTAAACAAAAGACAAGTTGTTATAAGTCGAACGAAACAAGTTGTTATGACAAGTCGAAGTAAAATAAGTTGTAACTAGAAATCGTAACGTAAAAACGGGCCTTGACATGCCTACAGAGCCATGTTTGGAACACCTTTAGAGGCAGTCAGCGCTTTATAAATCGAGTTCAGGATTTGACGTGTTGGAGACATCTACAGAGTCAGGAATAGCCTTCATAAAACCATGTGGATATACCATCTCCATAACCGTCGGAGGGATGTGGCATGTGCAGTACAAACACCTTCAAAATGATCTGAAAAAGAATATCAGAGACGTTAGTCACACGGTTATGTTAAAAACGATATTGAGATTTTGAAAGATAGAGCATAAGCCAAAGAGTTCAAGGTTTGATAGCAAATTATCAATTCTTTCCTGAATGGGAATCGTTTCGAAGCATTTCAAAATGCATTGGTATTTTTATTTTTTTTAAATGTATATGCATATGTTACTTCTAAGGACCATCTTTATATCACAATTGAAGTTAATAATTGTTTTTATCACTATTTATAATGTTATTTTGTTGAATATTGACATTTAAAAACCTTTGCGATGAAAAAATAAACATATCAAATATATCTTTATTGTTTATGATCTTGGTTATTGGCCATGTAGATTTTTACTTACCGAGAATTAAAACTGCTCCATCAGGGACCTCCGGTTACGTTTAAGGCACTGGTCACCATGGTTACACATTGGGCAATGACGTCACTTGACAACAGTCACATGATGAGGTTGACAGTACAGATTATACACATCACAAACTGTTCACGACTAGATTTCTCTTTGTCTTCTTCTCTCTTCTTGACAACTTCTCTAATTCAATTAAATTCTGATTACGCAACATTTCAATGATCAACTCTGAGTCAACCTGATGAGCACCAAAGTCCAACCCATCTTCGATGAGCCACAAGAGTTCAATTCAAACTTCAAGAGCGCCAGACTCAACTACGATGAGCCACCGTTAGTCCATCTCAACTTCGCGTAGCCACCATAAGTATTGTCGGACTTCAACAACCCTCTCAGGTCAATTCCGACAAGCCAGTGTTCAAATTTGGCGCCAATGCCAACTTGCACCATATTTCACAGCCATATAATGGTATATTTCCTCTCCTTATAAACTACTCTGTCAGATCACAGTCAGTTCTTAGACATTGCACTTGGTTTCACAAATTAACAAAGGTCACGGTGACCCGGAAATCAGGACTCTTCTTTGCTGTGTTTCTCGGACGCCTGTACATACGGGTGGTACCGATGGGCGTGGCTATAGATAGAGGCGAGGGAAGATGATTGGATGCTACTCTTGTATATTGCATTTCTTATCAACATCTCGTTGAGGGCCGCGGCAGACTGGATATCTCCACGTAGGTTCAGGTAGGGACTGTTGAATATGTTGCCATAGAGACCGCACTGAGCTGCTTTCTCATTGGCTGAGGCGTGGTAGGCACTTAGCGCGGACATGGAGAAACGCCAGGGTGACATCATATTGACTGGTAGGCTTGGCGACTCTGAAAATGATATTAAAATTCCAGTCAAAATTTTGAAAAATACTTTTTATGCGAATATATTCTTTAATATGATGATATCAACAATCTAGAATTGCTAAAGAAGTTTAATAACAAAGGTGATAATATTTGTGAACAAAGCCCTGAGCAGAAATGTGAATTAATGTTTATTGCTTTTTCTCGGAAAATGACATTTTATCCAAACTGAAAATATCGAAAAGGAGAGGCACGGATGAAGTCTGTTCATCATAACCTATACATATGGAAGCACAAGAGTCGGCTAAACATAAATATGATTACAACTTTACATCCTCTTACATATTTTTCATCTGTTGATGTCGAAATGGTATCGTATTTTTACAGTTTGTTGTAGTGTACGCGTATTAAATATATCTTAATGTTTCAACTTCATGACTGTTTTTCAACAATTAAGTATTGAGCATGATATCTATTAGATTTCTAATTATCAATTTGTGAAACTGCAAACCCAAAATGTAAATATGGAAAATGGCGCATTCAATATACATCGATAAGCTAATCCAAAGACTGATCATTCCGATTGATTGGCTTTTAAATATATACAAAATGAAACTATATCAATATATCTTAAAATTTGGCTTATATAGATACTTGACTTGCATCGCTAGTTAATAACTATGCCAGTTTTTTCATATAGATTTTATTCCGAGAATTAATATTTCTGATACTTCTTGCCAAAACGAAATCAGAACAACATGTCACAATCAACACGCTAGAAATATATACGAGAAATTGAGAAAATTGATAATTTTTTTAAACAACGTGTTGCAAACAAAACTAACAAGTGTCGAAATTGAAGTTCTTGTCACGGTTTCAAAAGAATTAGACTAAGGTCGAAAATGACACAATGTTGAAAGTATTTGTTATTTTACAGACCCTGAAAGTTTTTGTTCAATATCATTCAAACGAAAATTAATATCACAATAATTGTTTTATCGTTTCAAGAAATTCATCGCCTATCTATTGTAATTTTACAAAATATTGGCACTATTTCAAAAAGTGACAAACAATGATAGCCGAATTAAAATTGAAATTTGAAATGAGTTATTCTTTGACAAATGTTTTGACTTTTTATAATTGTTTCTCTTTTGATTTGGACTGCATCTTCTCGTGTTGACGATTTTAAACAAAAAAAATATTCACAAGAAAAGACAGTGCAATCTGAAGAAATAGGGATCGACAATATTTGGTGATTTGAATTGTCGTCAACATGATAGTTAAATCAAGTTAAATTGACAATACAGTGATTTTCATAATAAGATTGTTTTAATTGATTATACTCACATCAAATTTCCGTTTTAAAATCTTTGATAAAAACTTTATACTATAGAAAATTCAGCCCAAAAGTCATCTGTTTACATACAGACAAAGGCCTCGTGATGTGAACCATCCTTTTTTTTCGAGAAACCCTTTTTTGGATCGGTGTTTTTGTTGTTTGAATGGTTTGTGGTGCAATTTCTTGCGGCTTTCTAGGTTCGTATTCCGAAAGAGGTTTGATCAGAATTCATTACTTAGTCTTAATCTACCGCTGCGGAGAGAGAATGACGTAAACCTTAAGAGAGGTTGTAAAATATTGACCCTTGACAAAATTAACAAGGGGCTAGAACTCACCTTGTCCCCCCTCCCTGCGAGCGTACTGTTCCTCCAGCCCCTCCCCCGACCCCGAGAAGGCCTTGAGGGGGGAGCGGGCGTACGAGTGGTTCTGGAGGAGATGTTCCATAGTCTCCCTGCATGGGTCATAGAGCGAACTGGGGATTAGAGGGGTAGTTATAGGAGGTGGTGTAATAATAATAATGATAACAATAAAAATGTTGACGATATTCATGACTCAATAAATTAATAGATCAATAGCAAAGGACAAAACGCGCTTGTTTGATATTCACATGGTTCATAGAAATATGAACAACTTTCACTCGTACTTTGTTGTGTTTCTGATATGAGCATTGTTCGATAGGGTTCGTGACGGGTTGTATTGTCCGTGACTTTTCACTTGTGATACATCCAAAGCATCGGAAGCCCGCATGAATACGAAACAAATACAAAAAAATGCCGATTGTTATCAAGGCTCGACGCGCATTTGTTAGAGTGTTGAGGGAACAAGACACTCCCCCTATAGAGCATAACTTAGATCAGAAATCCATTTAGGCAGGAGTGGAAGTTTTGTTCATTATGTTTATGTACATTAACCAATATGTTTAATAAAATATATTTAGTAGGTAATTGTAAGTGAATAAAATAACATAATTCATTTAACGTTTCTGCAAATATGATATTCAGAACAAAATATTTTTCACAACAGAACATGTGCATGTTTGATTCCTTTCTAAATATTTATAAGCAAAACCTTTTTTGTTCAATCAAATTAAACTCATTATATGTAATATTAACAACTAAAACACATACCTGTCGAAATCTGTGAGTCTTGTGGAGTCTCGGAACCCCTTAGCGAATGGATTGCTGTCGATCTTCAGTTTAGTGATCTGTGATGAAAAAATAAAAGGTAAGATGCTAAAGCCTTCATCATGATATAAGTATTTGAAATCATTATCATTCTAAAAGAAATAAATATTTGATATATGAGGTAACGTACGACAATCTAAATTGCAATGGCGCCATTATTATTTGGGAACGGTAACCGATAAGAATTTGTTTTTTATTTAGAAATGTATGTCATTAACAGACGCTTATAAACTGTCAACTTTATATCTGTCAGCTAACTGTGGTTTGATTATGGAAAAATATCAAAAACAAAAACTAAATGAAAAAATGTGAACATGTTAATCTTGCAATGCATTACTTTATCAATGAATTAAATAATCAATCTGATAAAGAAGCAAGCATTTTCACAATCCAAGTTTTGTAAATAAAAATTTTAAAAAATATTTTATAATTCGACCGTAAAATAGGCAACACCCTCACAGTCTTTTACATTTCCTCGACCATCAATAAATACAATAACATCATCAAAACAGCCCCATGTTGAATGACCTTATTACAATATTGCAATGATAAATTGATCCATGATCGATAAGAACGCACTCGATCTACAGTCACAATCATAGCAAGGGATTGTCGGACTCGCGTTATTGCCTCGCTATACAAATGTATATATTGCGTGTAGGTATCAGAACACACCAACTGACCCTACATAATTACTTATCTTCTTTCTTATCAATTTAATTCAGATACGTTTATGTAAAGATAACTGTATTAGTTTGAAAGATAAACATGGAGTTAAAGCTGAACCGTTATATGACCTTCCTAATGGCGTATTACCTTTTTGATTCAAACTTATATTTGTTAGATGAACTGTAGCGTAATTTTAAAGAAAAAACATGATAATAATATATATGACCTTCGTTATCGAGATTACCTTTTTATTCATACTGATTATAATTAACATATATGAAAATATACCACAAGTTTGGAGAATGAAATAAATGACTTGAGATTATTTTTATATATCAAAAGATGACTTAGCATATGGTTAATAAAAATATTGCTTCTGCAGCTAAAATAATATTATGTAACCTTTCGTAACATTACCATATTTACGAATGATATTTGCATTTACATAAATGTAAAGTTAACTTAGAAAAGATTGAAAGCTACGCATTCATATCAATACATTTTTTCATTGCAAACCGATTAATAAAAATGTACAAAGTCATCAATATACAAATATATTACAAAGAAAGTGTAACTATATATAATCTTTTTCAATGATAATCCTTATAAAATACGATTACAGTTTCGTAAGTTAGATATCCAAGATCACGCATCACTGCTTTAATGATATTTCACACTAACGTTCTTACGTGGAACCATATCTTTCTGTGAGATGGCCTTTTTTGGGAAAATATTCTGATATATCATATGGGAGACTAATTTTACGCATTTAGTTACTCTTGTTTGTTTTATCTTTCGTCAGTTTTTACACTTTTGATTATGTTTATGAAGATATCAAGCATAATTTATCAAAATCGGGGTCTAACCAATATTCTACATTTTATGTGGGAGTTCTTCTTGACAAATTAATGTCACATTTCAAATTTTAAATTCAATTATATTAGCGTTGAGCTGGAAGCACGCAAGACAAAGAAGGATTTCAATTTCAAGATTCAATTTTAGCTGACTTTTCAAGCTTTACTCGTGGAATGTGGCGTCTAGTTGTTTCGTGTCTTAAAAATAATCAAGGCAGAAATAGAAAAGATAATACGTCATGTTATTATATTTGAAACTTTCAGATTTCTACAGAAACACCTCAAATTAGTTTTTCCAATTTCATCTTTCAAGCATTGATAATAAACTTACTGTTTCTTGTTTGAGCTTTTTTCGATTATCAGAGAAAATTAATGATATTATATGAACCACATGAGAAATTACATTGAATTATTTTTTTGGAAATAATTTCAAATGCTTTAAAAACGGTTGCTAGTCAATACAGTGACATTTACTTATTTTATTTTTTGACGAAAAAAACCCACATCTTTGGTATTACACCGTTAATCTAAATGGTTCCTGTATATGTTATAGCATCAAGAAAATTTTATATCAAAGAGAACAATTGTAATAGATATATAAACAAGCAAGAAATACGGTAAACCGCAAGAAATGCTTGGCAAATGTTGTTTGTACACGTGTGCACACATGGAAAATAAATGACGACCTATGTTTAGCATTAATTGTAAAATAAATTCTGGACTTACAAGCTGATTCTGATAGGCTGTGACACCGATAAACACAGTCTCCTTAAAGACGAACGACTTGATAGCTTCCATTTCTAGATTAGCCAGTGGGATCTGTAGATCCTCGGTCTTCTTCAGGATGTGGATCCTGGGCTGGTACTTGTGCATCGAGTTCAGGATTACCTGTGGTAAAAAGGGATCATCAGAAAATTGGTAAAACAAATTGGTGACACACATGATTTTTTAAAACTCAGAATATGTATTGTATTTGTTGGTAAGTCTATACCTGCGGTATAAATAGGTGGTATAACGGCAATGGTAAGTTTGGATTCATGCACATATCATATAGGCCAAAGCAATAAATTTATGTATCTCTATCGACGTGATTCAAATTGATAATGAGCGAACTTGTTCTATCTAAGAGTGAACATGTGAAGAGGAAACCCCGATATTGCAAGTTGGTATCCCGGTTGACTCATTATGTTGATCTCGTATTCCTCAGAAAACGGTCAATTCGGACTACGTAAAACTGGGCCTCATGATTCACGCTGAGTTTAAAACTTTTCACAAGTGTCCTGTCTGTTACTATAAGTTTCGAAAATTTCTAAACAAAACTGATGTTACATCTGGTCAATGTGAACTCCCCAACTGCAGCAGAGAGCACCTGCATGTTCGCGCTCTGCAGGGGGTCCTAATGTCGTCACTTAGAGAGAACATTCCCTCCTAGTGTTGAAATTCCCTGTTGAGCAATCTCATTAACCAGTGACACGACTTACAACCATTTTATTACTCATCAATGATTAGCTTACTACGTGTGCAATGTAAAGAAGCCGGTTCATGACATCAACGTAGATTTACATGACATCAGCCTAACGTAAACAAAGTTTTCAGGTCGTATTTATCTTTACACACATCTAGGATTTTTATCATTCTGGGAAATAAAAGAAATCTTGCTAAAAGCAATGGAGTTTTATTCATAAACATGGAGGATATTATCTTGACAAGCGTTCGGAGAACGATCATGTAAGAGGATTTGTTGTACAGAAGAGCTGTTCTCATGGAGGGAACTAGCATCTTGTTGAGTCTTGCAATAAAACTGACTTCTCCCACTAACTAATCGGTCTAATCTAGTCACTCCCCTGAGGAACCTACACAACATATCCTCTCATCGCTTTCTGATAAGTGTCAACGACGACTCTGACATGGGCTTTAAACATTCTTAAAAAATGGCTGACATGTTTATTTTTCTAGTGGATGGAGGGAAATGAATGTGTCGACACTGCGTCAAGAGGGACAGAAGGGTTATCGCCACCCTCCGGGAGTGATATAGCGACTACAGGTCCTGACTGCATAAATCCAGGAAATCAGATCTGCAGTAAATAAACATCTTGGCTGGTGTTTGTACTGCTAAGAGAGGCCCTACATTAAGCTTGACACATACTGGGGGAAAAGAGATCCCTGCCTCAGACCAATAACTCACGGGCCACACCGTCAGCCAGACTCTCGATTAACCTCCTTGTTCAACTCCTTTTCCATTTGCCCATATCCCCCCTCCCTCCCTAGAAGAACCCCCTTCCCCCTCTCCCCGTACCTGTATCAATGAACTTCCCTTACAGTTGGAAAGAAAATATTTTTTTATTGGCTATAAGAAAGGATTCTCAGAGAAATATCAATATTTCAGACTTCACTGCAGATCTACATTCCTCCCCTCCCACATCCTCGCCTCAATGAACTTCTCTAAATAAACCCTATTATTTTATTGACCATAACAAAAGGACGTTAAAATTGTCTTAGACTGAAGTTCACTGTAGCTAGATAAACATACAAGAGTCTGGGTGTTTCACTACTGCCTGGCATGTGTTGTCTCGTGGTGTTCTCTTCATCTTTACTAAAATACGTTAATAATCATTAATGCATCTTCATTTCAACTTGTATAATATTTTGCCACACGCCTATCAGAGACCTTTTAAACACGTTTAACCTGTAGATACGGTATTGGGATCGATTGGCGGGTAATTTTTTTTCTCCTTTGCTGATATATGTTGTTCAGGTCTATCAGAGCAAATCAAAAACTGTGTTAATAATTTCTGAGTTATATGTTTCGATAGTAATTTGATAGTGCAGAAATCATCGTAAAATGAGAACCATTCGCCTAACTGATGAAACTGCATTAGCTTAGACCTAGTACAAAGGAAGGAAGAAAAAAGAATATTACATTGTAGTGAACATCTGATAATGAGGTGTGCATTAAATGATGAACCAATTAGGCATAAGTGGTTGTATTGACTTTCAGCTTCTGATCTTATCTAACTTCTTCCCATTGAAGTCACAGCACGCAATGAATGACCAAATGTGAGTCACAAAATTAGCTTTTTTTCAAAATCATTCTCACAAAATATATTTATGCTACATTTATCATAATTTTACACCTATCACACAATTGAATAAAACCAATTCCGATTCATCAGCCATTTTTCTCTAAAACAATGTCTTGCCTTTTAATAACTTTCTACTTATTGGTGTTGATAAAGTATTACAATAGTAGCGCAGCATTTGTCACTGCAAATATTTATGACTAAAACATTAATGTCAATATTTTACATAACATACTGGGAAAAAGATTCAGGATGGTTTTTTTGAGTGAAATATGATCGTGTAGATAATGAAGAAACATAACCTCATTTGTTTACAACAAAACAATATTTAATAATAAAGTAGTCGAAAGCCGATGCAAGAAGACCTCCCTTAAAACATTACCTCATCTCAACCCCACACACCCTTTGACCATACACACTTGACCATATTTATACTGAAAATACTCACGTGTCCATTTTTATCCAGAATATTGTTGGTAAGTTTGAGTTTCTCGAAGGAGACGGTCTGTTTCATGAGCTGATCTCCAGTGAAGGGCGAGTCCGGGTGGATGTTGTACCGGGCCGGAAGTGGAGGGTCCGCCTTTCCGGCGACTAGCCAGGAGGACCGGTGGTACGCATACCGGTAGCGCTTGTTGTCAACCGGAACTACGTCCATCACTACGATATACCGCTCTTCCGGTTCCAGGCCGGTGAAGGACACCCTCAGTGTCGGGAACATCCGTCTGAAAGAAAATTTTAAAATTTAGATTTTTTGAATTTTTAGCTTGTAGTAAAGGATAGAGCAAGAACTTAAAGCATTTTTGGACTTAGTTGTGGGATTAACGTTCTTTTAGAAGGTAACCATAACATGTCCAGTCATTGATATCAGTTTAAGATTTCATGTGTGAGTTGATATCAGTCAAAGATTTCATGTGTGCGTTACAGAAATTAGTCAAAGATTTCATGTGTGTTTATAGCAATCAGTCAAAGATTTCATGTGGGTCATAGAAATCAGTCAGAGATTTCATGTATGAGTTATTGATACCAGTTGAAATTTTCAAACATATAAATATCAGATCACAAAATGTAATTGAGAGTACCAGTATCAGTTCATGTAAGAGTTGTTAATATCAGTCAAACCTTGAATGTTGTGATTGTGAAAGTAACTCTATCAGTTTAACAATTCATGTCAGAAATAACGATTCTATTGTTCAGGTTAAACAATATTCAAAACGTATCCATTCACCAGTATCAACACTAGTGTACTGATACACAACACCAGTAGTTTCATGTAAAGAAATAACAACGTGAAACCATTTGTCGAAGTGGTTGTTTTTCGAAGAAAAGATTAAGCTACAGTTGTTGATGGGATACAATATTGTGCACGTGCGCACATTGACACGTGATACCTGCGCGTTTGTGACACTCATTGACTGTGTTAATTAACACTCTTACAACAGCTCAATGCTCTCGACTCACAATTGCAACATGCACGATCTTGTTCGTGATCGAATGGTGCGTTTTACAGGTAAAGCCTTAAATGGTTTGCATGACGAAAATTCTTAGAATGTTTACCACATGTCTTCAAGAATGTGTGTTCATTGTCAAATTTGTAGCAGAATTACTGGTTAAATCTCACAAACATCTAATCTTCATGAAATATTCAATTATTTAAACATAAATTGCAATTAAATTATTGAGAATTACCCAATGTTTATGGGCTCTTTATGAATCGTAAGGAAATAGTAATAAGACTTTGCTGACATTACTTAAAGTAGAAAGGCGTTTCATTTCAAGAATGAAAAATATGTACTATCCCGGAAAGGAAAGGATTCACAAAAATGCTAATATCAAATGATGTTTTGCTTTTCTTCCCTTCTAAAACTGTCAATAACTCACAGAGATTGCATTTGTTCCTATAACGTTGAACTGTAAAGGGATATTTGACAAACTTGACTAAATTAAGTGTCAAAGTGCAAATGCGGAATGTTCACAGTTCTTTCGAAAAGAAACCATTGAAAACCAAGTTAGCTTTTTTATACGTAAAAAGTATGTTCTGGGTAAATAATCTTTATCAAATTTCCAAATCTTGCTTATCAATAGATGTCATACTAGAAACCTAGTCAGTGTTAACGTGTTAATACCACACAACTTTCCACACTATCCTTCTATCAATGAAGACTACAGGTTTGGGTGACAAGATAACGAGTTTAAAATGTTATAAAGTTAGATCAAACAATGATAATGAGGTTAGGATATCACGTTGTCAACACGTTATCGACACCTGTCAATATTCAATAGAGAAGCACCTATGGCAATCTTATCATGGAGTTGTCGATACCCTCAAGATGGTAAGGTACCCGGACAACAGTGTATAATTGATGTCAATTTCCTGTTGAGGAGAAAAGAGAAAACGGTCTGAAGATTAGTCGCTAGCGCTCGTGTGTATAGGATTGCAGGAATCAGCGTGTGTTTCTTGATGTTTATCAATGATAAAGTGGGACGGAACTCCAAGGAGTTTACATTTTCTCTTTTAGATGAAAAGACAGTGTCAGAGAAGGTATATCTTCAACATGAGATCTTTCACCGCTTATCTGTCAGCTACAAAACGAAAGTCATCCTCGGTCGAGTGAGTGAACTCAAGTCAGAGTGACAATGGCTTGACGTATAGGACAAAACAAGAACGAGGCTCAAGAATCAGATGATACCACCCGGAATGCAAAACACCTCCATAATCGGTCCGAAGGGAATTTAAAACCACGGTCAAGGTTTTAATTTGGACAATTTTCAAAATCCTTGTTTTCCAAACGCACACGTCTTGGTTTTCAAGAATGGACCCGTTGTTATTGGATTGTTAAAGGTGTGTTTTCTCCGCCACCTGGAACCAGCGAGGCGTGTCTCCTCACATTGATGGTCGACATGCGAGCTGCTCGGAGTTTTGACTTCCCCGGACAGGAAAGAGCGATACAAGTGTAACACGGAGCCCAGCTCAAAGCCTGGTCGATAGGGCTGTTCCAATTCAATAGTGTGAAACTGGCAGATTATCGGTTCCAGAGTCGTCATAATGAGCTTTCAACTTACTAGATAACAGTCCATGCAGGTATCTTAAGCCAATGATTACATTTGACGAAGCTTGCATGTTCTTGCCTCGTTTGTTTTACCTCACAACACCTGCTTCCAATAATCATCTGCCATTGGCTAATCCCGATACATTCATCATTATGTTTTATAATGGTTGTTGTTTAAATTAACCTTGCTTATTCATAAACTGGACAACACTGATTGAATTTGAAAATTATGTTCATATCTGTATACTCAATTTGTATGAAAAATATAAAAATGTCGAAATACTCTTTTGAATAAAGCTTTGTGAAAGTAGAAATTGGAACTGTCAAATTGCAAATTCTTTAAACCTAAGTGAATTCTGAAAACGTGTCCTTAAAATGGCATCAACATTAAGGTGTAATCATATCGCTGAATGTTCCAGCTGTTTTGAAAACACTAGAAATGTACCTTTAACTGATAACATGATTTGTCCCAACTTGAAATAAATCATTTTTAGTTTTAAAGGGGAGGCGCGGGGGTGGTTGGGGGGAAGGGTTTGGAGTATCCCCCATGAAAGCCCATCAAAATGTAATCACACATATTATTTATTAACCAACAATTCTTAAACATTGCCGAAGGTAAAGTCTATCATTTCAACACGAAACCCGTCCTATGAGTAGTGTGGGTTGAAAATCCGTCTTCTATAATAAACAATCCGAAGCCACCCAGCTTAGTGAGGCCTCCCTATGTGAACGAGTGCAAAGGGCTTCTCAAGAGGAAATGTAAGCTAAATTTATATCAACCCGGTTGAAGGTTAATTTTGTCATGGTTGCTCCCAAGCGAGGGTAGGTAACTATATACGGCCTTGCTAAACGCGACAGCCTGCTTCGATAAAAGCGGAAGAAATGTCTACATCCTTTAATTAGAGGATACGAGACCAAACGTTTCACTTGCGGTTCAACCTCTTGTCAATCGTGTCTATTGGCCAACCATAAAGGTTTCTAAACGCAATGCCATAAAAGAAAAGGGGAGGAAAACTCGCCCTGTCTGTCACACGTAGCAGCGTGTTAAGCCTACATTGAGCTCCTACACGGTTCCAGTCGGTTGTGGGAGGTTCGCTTTGTATCGAGAAATAGTCGTTTTGTAGAAATATAAAGAAAAACATGTTTAAGCAAAGACAGGTTCATTTTTGACGTCTCCATGACAGCTTGTTTTGGTGTTCGTCACCTTGCTTTGTGCTTTGTGTTTTGTGCGGTTTCTTGTCGTGTAAAAGCCAGTATGACTTTTCCATGAATTAATTTTGCCATTCAAAATTTCTGATTTTGCAACATATAAATAATCCCTTTATGTTAATATTGTGACACAGTGACATCTGTTTCAGAATAAATGAACAGGGTGGAGCCCAGTGGTGTAGCGTTTGAATGCCGATGGAGACACCAAAACATTGTGACCTGGGACTCAATCTGTGTTGCGTCCCTGGGCAAGGCACTTTATCTACATTGCAAGTCCACAGCTGTATAAAAGGGTCCCTTGAATAGTGGTACATAAATTCATCTGCGGTTCGGTAACACCGATAGTACAATTCCGTGAGGGTAATAATATGTAGCTGAGCTGAGCAAAAGGATATATGCGCATTATCAGTGGACTATTACTTTCATGATGTTCGTTTGATGGTTGCAAACAGCAGTTATTTTTATCTGAAGCCCAAACTTATTATCGGCTATCCAAATCAAGACTCTATCCTCCGACATTAGCCTCCCTTGAGACGTTTCCATATCTTGGACATTCCCAGGTATGATATTGTGTATAGGATAGGGCCTCCTTTGAGAAAGCGCTAATCATACGCTGATGGTGAAGGGCAAAAGAAAGTTTGATGCAATGAATTCAGGTTACCCTAGTTAACATTGTGAAAACCATAGCATTACGCCAAGGGTGATCAAACCAAATCAGTTCTAAAAACCATAGCATCTTTTTCGTCATTAGTAAATTAAAAAAAATTTCTCAGATTATCGAGGATCTTTGGACGGGTGTCAAAGTGCTAGAGTTCCAACCCCCAATACATGACTTCTGGTAGTTATTCTCTGAATGTCAATGCAACAGACTCGTTTCAATTCCAATAAAAGACGATCTGGAACCTGTGACACTTCTTTGCCATATGTCAATGCTTACGAGATGTTTCAATCCTAATAAAAGAGGATCTCTAACCTGCAGTGTTTCTTTGCCCAGTGTCAAAGCGTTAGGGTTGTTTACACTCGCACGACCTGTCACTCGCTTCCCTTATATAAAATGGTTGACTTAATTAAGGAATGCTCCAACACGCAACAGCTTACTCGTTCTGAGAATCCCAGAAAGAAGAACACATAAAATGTTCTTTCTTTCATTGGTGTTCTCCATCAACCTTCCAAAAAATATGTTCCAGCTAGGTTTTTATGCTATTTTCCTTCTATCTAAATCAAAATTCCTGAATGGAGTTCCTTTTTACGTGCTGCATATTAATCCATCACTGATAGAGGCTAAGAAATTGGCCCATTTGACATGGTTCCAGAGAAAGTCAAACGGTGCCATGGACAGAGAGGGTGATATACATCTAGATATAATTACGTCGTCTTTGTTCCTAGGGATGGGATTAAGTTCAAGTCAAATAACTGCTAACTTGAGAGCATTAAAACTAACAACCCTATTAATTCGGGGCTGTTTGCGAGGACGCGAATGGAAGGAGAGGCGGGTAAAGTCAAGCGAACGCCATGATGAAAAGAGACATTGCGTGTCCGCCATCGTCGCACGGAGCTTGAAGACGTAGAGGATAATATAGTTTGTAATTTGATGATCACTTTGTCGTCACTAACATAGCTTCACTGTTATTTTCTGATAGTGTTTTGCGAAACGTTGGAGCGCGCAGCGTCTAAGTCGACAAGGCTATTACCGGTTTTATATTCACATCCTATCATAGCCGCCCAGCCTTGGATCAGACCAGCGCGCTGTAATTAAGGTATTTCGAAAAAAATACAAAGGCATTGTGACAAATTACTTCTTTTTAACCCCGATAAAAGTAGTTTGAAAATAACTCTTAATTTTCTGGAAACGGAGCTAACGCGTAAACTATACGTGCGGGCGGGTCGTTATTCCAGCATTGACAGGATGGACTGTCGCTTGCGCTCGGTCATCGCCGTTTAATTACAGAGACAAGATGGCGACTAATGTAAGTATGATTAAGACAATGGTATGTCCTCTCTGGTAGCAGATCAAGGGAGACGCTAATAAGAACACGGTTTAATTGGATTAAAGGTATCGATGACTGAAATGGCAGTGAGAGAGCGAGGATTAGCCGCTCGTAAGATTGGAAGATGAGAAAAATAAAAACTTTTATCAAAGCGACAGGAAATTAATTGAGGCGTCCATTATCTCCGCAGTTTCCCGTTCCAATAGGAGATTCTATGTGGGATTGATACGACTCGTGAACCTTTATAAACCTCGTCCAATTATCTACCCTGTCTACAACACGATGAGAAAATATCTAATTAAGACTTGGGTTACCTATCTGTTGAGGCGAAAACTTTATAACTTTTTACATTGTCGAGTGGAGGGAGATTTGTGGCTTGTAGATTTCTCGAGCTCTTTGTAATGAGATCCTTGATGCTTTATCTGTAGACTATTTCAATGAGCTATCTGTTCTTTGGCTATTATTCCAACTCATTACATGAGGCTTTTGATAATAAATTCTAATCTAATATTTATATTATATCTAATGAATAAATAGATCATAATAGATGAATTGAACATGTTTAATTTGCCCTAACTTGTTATGTACAGTATATCATTTGTGAAATATTAACTTTGGTAATATCTTATTTTTTTCAAACTATTTAAATATCTTATTTGAGAAATGCGATTATCTTGACATATGTATATTGCTTTTTGTAATTACCAATTAACACAAGAAGATAACTTCGTCTGAACATAAGGCGTGTCTTGTTATTTAGATGACATGAAATCACAGACTGAATAATATGTTTAATAAATAGACAATTCTAGATATTGTAAGGTAACTGATTATCTCAATTTATCGTTTTAACTACTGAAGCAACGATGGTGAAATGAAATATAATTCATGATATTGACCTTAAGGAAAGAATAGGAAATTTGGATTTTAACTCTTTTCAGATATCAAATATTAAACGCATACGTTTGACTCAAAATTATTTAATTAATCCCAAATTAGATATCCATGTATAAGAAAAATTCGGAATTTACGATATTAGATACAATCTATCTATTCATTGACACTGATGATATGTCAATCATTTAGCCTTCATATATCCCATTTTTTTTATTAAGTAAATGTTAACAAAGTAAGTATCCGTATTGAATAATTGTTCATCCTGTATTAAATTGAACGTTTAAGGCTGTCACCAGCGTAACAACTTTAACGATATATAATTCTTTCACTTAAATTAATGTTCAAATGAGAGAATTAAATTAATACAATCAACATGCAAGCCCTCTATTCATGTGCAATCTTTAGTGAATATTGACAGAGGCTATTCAGACTTGATACAGTAACAAGTTAAGCGATGATGCAACACGTTAGACATTGATAGGGTATAATTCATGTATATAAAACTCTCAAATCCGGCTCCACAAAATCTACACTGGTAATGGGCACATGAACGTCTCAAAAGATAAACATACAACTGCTGTAAAACTGTAACAAGTCCCTACGTAAACACACATATAATTTAACATCGTTATTACCCTGATAGCAACAAACGAGGTCCCTTCTTTACAAATCGTGAATGGAGCGTTTTGCTTTACAGACTGCAGTGATCGCCAATGACAGTTATTTAAGTCCATAAAAGGACACTTCGGACTCATAAAAGGCGAGTTTATTGTCATTACACAACATAGCAAATACAGAAAGAAATTTGGGGGAACGCCCCTTTAGCCCCAAGGGGGTCTTCGGCGTTGAGGGTAACTTCGTAGGAAGTTCGTGTTGTTCAAATACGATTTTATGGGAGTTTTATGGCCTGATTTATTTAAGACGGACTCACGAAATGTGAGCATGCGTTTAATTACTGAGCACGACAATGCTTAACTTTTCCGCCGGTTGACAAGACAAGTGACAAGTTCTAGCAAATAGGCACTGACCGGCAATTATAGGGGAATAATTGGAAAACCTTCCAGCCATCACCTGCGTAAGGCTCGGAGGAAAGACTCGCTTGTAATGGTATCATGATCCTGACATAACATGGCGATTTATGGAACACGGCACGCCATAATTGGACAGTGTTTAGTTGTGACCCTAGGTCCCCATCTTCACAAATTATCACATACGATTGTTTATGGTTTAATACTGGTCATTAGTGAGTGTGGACGTCGCTTTGACCAGTACATCTGACCATCAGATCCGCGGGAAGGGGGTGGGGGAGAGGGCGAAGGTGGACGAAGAACAATGCAGGACAAAGCATATGGTTCTAATCGATAAGATTTAGATTTCGGAACGTGAAGCCGTACTAGGCGATTCAACATCAACGTTTCACAAATAAAATGTTTTTTTTTGCATTATTGAGATTCTTTGGGGTCAATTTCTTAATTAATCTTTTATGAAAATGTCAAAAAATTTGCAAAATATATTGAATAAAGTAATAAGCGATATTTGAAAATCTTTAAGTTAAGAATAATAAAAATCATCGAGTGTTTGATGTAAGATAAATTATTGAAATTTAAATATACTTTACTTATTGTGTTCGGTAAATCTAACCTTTAGTGATTGTGTCTATGTACAAGAAAAGTCGTAAATATAATTTTGGTATCTTTTGCATTGTATGATTTCTTCAAAACAATAGTCTCTGTGTGTCCAGTTAACCATTTGATGCTACATTTATTATGTGTTCGTGTTTTGTATGTATAATGTGATGAACATTAGTAGGTATATGTATAATCAACCTTAAGAATCTTCAGTAAACGAATATACATATTCGTATATTTTTCATATGTCTTGAAGACTTTTCATTCTGAACATATCATATGTTCTTCATAAGAAAGAATACAGTTTATAAGTGAATCGTGAAATGAAAGATAAAATATCAAACTTTTAATAAATTATCTTCGTCAATTACAAGTCGCTACCTGTGTATAAAATTGCAATGTTATCACAAATTTGCAAAATCTGGATTTATCGTCAAAGGCACCTACAAGAATAGCCAGAAGAGCCATTCCGACTTAAAGGAATGTTCAATTTTTTAAAGACATATGCTTATGATATTCCATTACAGTCTAATCAAATTATGTAAAATCTAATCAAGACGACAAACGTCACTAAGGGAAATTTGCAATTTTGATTAAATTAAGCTTTTCTTTGATTAATAATGATCTGCAACTATGAACGTCACATGTTAACATGTCAATAAATATTCTGAAAATTTAACCAAATTAGAAATTTTGAAATCCATTGTAATCATATCAAACTCGAAGAATTACATTAATTAGCTCTAGAAATATGTTCAACGGATAAGAGTTGCATTGTTCATCCAATATCTAAGATAGTGTATTTGAGGAAGGAGTATTTTAGTTTGATTTGAGAAGATGAAAAAATATAAATGCCATTTTTAAAGTTTATAGACAGATAATGATATAATGTTTTGAAAATGAAATATTTAAATCATCATAGGAAATGTGAATTATTTAGTATCAGAATTGGATACATGGAAGTTTTGTATGGAAATAACTATTTTCCAGATTGGACTTATCTACCGGTATTATATTGCAATTTTTTGGGGACTTTTTTATGATTCTAAGGAAATTGATTACGTAGGTGTGACGGTTTTAGTTAGTACCCCTTTTTACAACCATAATGGTATTGGTCCTCAAGGTGTAGATCGGATTCTAAACACACCTCACATACATGTAATAAATTTTTTTATAAATTAATTATTCTTAAGTTAAATTTAAATTCACTTTCACATTTGTTTGTAATATAACCGCCTTTTGTTGCTGTTGGTGTTTGGTTTGAAAGTTGTATATGATATACGTTCAGTAGCACTTTTATGTCTTCAAATATCCCAATTGATAGAATTTTTGCTACATTTATCATCTTAAGATAGTCAAACAAGTCTTTGCTCAACCCGATAAGGCTTAGTCATAGATAAGATCATGAATCAAACAAAAACTAGTGTAGACCATTTTTGTGTAAACGCCGTTTATTTATTTGATGTAGGTGAGTGGATTCGAGCAGCTTATTTAATTTTTGGTGCTTCTGTTAATTTAAAAGTAAATATGAATTACCTTCCGGACTTAGTGATTATCATTTCTGTCCCAAGCTCATGAAACTTGTCCCACAATTCCTTGGTCTCCAGTCTACAGTCTATCCCAGACATACTTCCGGCTATAGGCCCTTTGACCTCGCTGACCTTTGTGATTTCTGGTTCCGGGTTAACATCGCCCTCAGGAGAGTGAGCTGGAAAATAATTTAATCTAATTTAGTTTCATAATATAAAAAAAAAGACATTTAAGTTTGATTATTTTAAACCTGTTGACAATACACTCATTGTGAGGCCCGCATACAATTTTTTTACATTCAAAAATAAAGAGAGTGTTCATAAAATCGTATCAATAACGGCCTGGGTATTTTTTACAGTCGAGTGTGTCATTATACAAATTAATTCATAATAATTCCAAAAATCAAGGAAACATATCTGAAAGCTTTATAGAAAATTTGTCATCATGCTAACATGTTATTTACCAATGTAGATAAATTCGTTGTTTTATGACTATAAACTTACTGTTTATTCGATAAAATGCGTCAACAGAATTATACCTCATAAACAGAAAATAGAAGGGACACAGAATATTCTATTTCTATAAAAGACTTGTTTGTGGTTCTGATATTTTAAATTTTGAAATGATAAGATACAAAAAAACAACTGAGAAGCAACAATGTATTGTGATAATAACATCTAGAATTTCATTTATATAAACGGTTTTTTTCTTTCTCATTGTCGCGATAAAAATAACAATGTCGAGTATTTTTTCATGATTTATGATAGTTACCAAAAATATAAGTATTTTATGTTTTGTTTCTGATTTGATTTTAAACAAAAACATTAACGAATAATGGTGTCAATATTGTGATTTATTTTCATTAAGGAAGTAGGTTGAATTATCACACTCATGAGTTTTTATTATACTGATTATCTTTAAAAATCTAGCTACTTATTGATAAAAATACCCTTGATTCTATTATAATTTCAATAAAGTTACACAAAAATGCGAATTATACATCTGATTCTACAAACTAGTTATGAATGGAAAAATACATAAGGTGTTCATTCATTAAAAATTGATACATTTATCTTCAAAATCGAATTCCTTGTAATGCAACATTGGTAGTGATTTCATATAGTTTACAATGAACACTGTTCTATACTGATCTTAACCACTGACATGCTAATCTACAGGATAACTGGCGGGGGGAGGGGGGGGTGTCTAGTGGGTGAGTTGCCACATAGGTTGAAGAAACTAACACGGTGTTTATCTGGGGAAGATCGCAAGTATAGGGTGTATATTGCAGAACGAGCTACTGTTTAACTTTACAATTGACACGACCATTGATGTGTGCACAGACGTTCATTCATAACATTTGTATGGGTAATTTTAAACGCTTGGGGAAACAGTCACGTATAATTTTGTCATAGACTTTATGATATTATATATTATTTCAAGGAACATTGCTACATCAATTGATATGAGACCATTCAATCTGAGATATATTTATTTAGAATTAACGAATTTTCGACTTTCTTAAAAATATAGCTATTTGTATAATATAGTTTTTCAATGTTTAAATTATAGATTAGAAGTAAGTTATAATATACATTATAACAATTTGAGAATTCAATTTGATGTATTTTATATCTAGAATAGTACATACAAACATAAGTTCTTTATGTAATATTTTGATCGTACTTTGCAAAATCTGTTTTATTATTCTCTTACGAATATTGTTTTATTATGATAGTATTATTTCAGCGTGTCCCTAAATTACACAAGAAAATATTAAAGAAAATTAATAAATCGCTAGATACTGAACGGGGAATTAATTGTGACCATGAATATGCCTTATAATGATTCTACTGTAATTCAAAACATTTGTCTTAAATCAAATCCACATAAAAACATATTGGTCAAAATGTTTGCCAATTAGAAAAATATTAAGATACATAGATACATAATTTTAGTTACATTAATTTATAAAGTCATATCATTGCAACTAAAACAACATTTTAAACCAACGTCTTTGTAGATAAGTCATGTTATGCCAGAACAGATACCGTTTACCACTTTTTCACCTTAGCTTGCAAAAGCGAAATTTATATGATTAAATGATTAGCGACTAATCAGATGGGTTAACGTCAGTGAGATACATATCATTGAAGCGATATGAGATTTCTGACTGCAAAGAAGTCAACACAAATCAAATATAGAGGTGACACAAGACATTTATTAATAAACGTTTCATTTCTATCATATTACCAAGTAAATAACAAATCTTTATTTATTTTATGATACAGGAATATGTCATATGCTTTATTATACATGTGGAGTGTTTGTTTTCAAAATCGTTTTGCGATATTGTGATAGCATCGTTGAGTATTTTACTTGATTGATATGAGCAAAGCGTGAATATGCAATATTTATGATATTATCTTTCAACAATATCTCAATTCATGTATATTTTGTGTTAAATGTTGTCTATTATTTGAATTCCTTAATATATTTAAACTCGGACATTAACTTAGGACCATTTACAGTTTAAATGTCAATAAATTAAACGAATTAACATCATATTCATATCAGAAAATATTAACTTTCAGATTAGTTATCCGGAATTATTCTAATATCCCCGTTATATAGTTTGCACGTAGTTAATAAATAACATTTGCTTATATTTTATTTAAGCATTTGTTCAAAATCTATACTAACAAAATCTATACTAACTCTTTATCAAAGAACAATATATGTTACATACTTGAATAAATTGGTGAATTATTTGTCATTTTTATCACATGTTCAATATTGCAACACTGCAACATGTTCATTTAGAATAACAATGTATTTAAGATGTACTACCGAAGCCAAGTCATTTGCTATCCGCGTGCCTATGTTTGTAATTATTCATGAGAAGGTACAGAACTGACAAATACTTTTAAAGGTTGACATATTAAATGTTATCTAATATAATGTGATTGATTATCTATCTAACGAATAATATTTTTTCTCCAAAGTTAATGCGACTTTTAAGTAATGTGCATCTTCCAACAACAAAATAACATCATATTTATTCATAAATCAATTAATAATAAATTCACTTCAGATAATATAAACTTTTGTACAAGTCAGGAAAACAAATAAACAGTACATTGATATATGCCAGACGTAAGGAAGGAACGGTGATAATGACGAATGACTATGTGAGCTGTTGACACGTTGCAGGCACGATTTAAGAATTCTTTTGCTCTGAGAAAACTAGAAGAATTTTCACAGACTACGTAAAACCGACAAAATCTTAGGTATGGCAGTTTTTAAGGTAGGCCACCTACGAAGACAACTTAAAGTTGTATACAAGGGAGTGTAATGGGTAATTCACTGACTAATTGTCGCTAGCTATCAGTTCACTACTTGAGAAGGACAATGTACACATGTAAACATACCTAGACGTACCATTCCATTTATCTGAAGTTGGCTCTTAACTTACAATGCCAAGGGGATAAATTTGATAACTATGACATTAGTTTTTCTTTCTGGATTATTCTCTCATATAGAAAACTTCATTTACGGCATACATACAGTCCATTGATAGATATTTGACAGACATTATTTGCTATTGTATATATAGTGATGATAACTGTTTTTTGTTGTTGTCACTTTTAGGACATATGGGACCGGCTTTTGAAAATCTGTATCCTTGTATAGTGTACGCTTTAAACGTTGACGTTTTGTTTGTAATTGAATATTACTTAATGTTATAATGTAATATATTTCAATGATATTTAATGATATATAAATACCGTTTTAGAATTTCACATTATATACAGTATGATTAATTCTATATATATACAGAATGTTTACATTGCATTTTGCGAATTGCTATTTTGAGAGAAAAATCCTTATTTGTTCGTCTGTAGTACAATGAAATAGTATTCCATGCATTGCTCTTCATAAGCAATTTTCCGTATGTAATATCATATTCAATAAATACTCCATAGATGTCTATGACTGTGTCATTGCTAATGTTATTTCAAGTATGTGTTTGGTTCAATCTAGAGAAAAAACAGGTCTCAGTAAAAACATGATCACATGTATAGACTAAGTGTGAATTAGATGTTCACACAAATTATAATTGAAACTATGGTATCTTTCCAATCTATTTTAGTTTTATTCTAAAAAACAAAACTACAAAATGACCATACAAGCAAACTAAGTAAAATGATAGTAATAATAGTATCTCACTAAACGAATAGACGATACCACCATTCCCTCTTTAGCAAAATATTTAAACTAGACTATTTCACCAATCTTATTCATCTTACACCTATTTTTTAATTTATCTCTCATTTAATATAAATAAACATCACAGAGAGGTAACTATACATAATTATAAAAATATGAGCTTAACAGAACCTATTTCATTAATATCAAAAATATACTATTTTCTTCAATAAATCCTTAATTATACATCGAGGAAAAAAAGTTAAGTGTACAAACATCTAGTGTATAATGATGAAAAGAGTATTTCAACAGATTCAAGTTTTGTCCTTCCTTCTTACTTAATAAAATAAGACATTTCTCAAATTCATCTCATCTCATATGGATAAATAAAAAATATAAGAGCCCAAATATCTAGTGCCATAACAAGGATAAGAATATATTACCAAATCTGATAACATTTCGACCCTCTAACATCTTATATATTGAAAAATAGACTTTTCTATCTCATAGTTAAACCAGATGAATGAAAAAAGTTTAATGTATAAATATTTTATGTAATAATAATGAGAAGAGTATTTCACTAAAACTAATGAAAATTCGCTCCTCTTCTCTCTTTAATAGTTAAAATTAGACTTTTCTATCTCAAATCATAACCAGGAGTTAAATGTTCTGATATGTAATGTAATAATAACAATAAGAGCATCCCATCAAATTACAATTTCGGCTTTTCCTTCTTAGATTTATCTATCTCAGAGTTAAGCCAGTTGAATAAAAATGTTAAGTGTCAGATATGCAGTGTAATAATAACAATAAGAATATCTCATCAAATTACAATTTCGGCTTTTCCTTCTTAGACTTTTCTATCTCAGAGTTAAGCCAGTTGACTAAAAATGTTAAGTGTTCAGGTATGATGTGTAATAATAACAATAAGTGCATCTCACCAACTGTGATAACGATGTCCTCGGCTTCCCCCTCCTCGCTCTCACACTCCACAGAGGGGGGATGTTTGGCACTCAAAGAACTGCCCAGAATAGCCGCAATGCTGAAGTTCGTCGTCTTAGGTGATGACAAACTGGACTCATTTGTCACAGCCACAGTGTCATCGTTGTCAGAGTCTACAGCGACTGGGCATGGACTCTTAGCTATAGCACCCTGTACCTCCATATCTGCTGGATACGTAGATATGAGAGTTACTCCAACTCGTATTGTAGAAAACTCTTGTAGTCTTCCCTGTGAAATCTCAGCTTTCCTCGCTTGATCCTCACATTAACTTCAGATACCAACTGTTCAGCTTGTTCTTCTGACTTCCAAGCCGAAATGACTCCTCGTGAAAAGTACCACAAGAAATAGAATTTAGACTAATCACCAAATTACAATCGCCTATCGCACGCAAGCTTCCCAGTGGTTCCATTCCTCGTCGACGTATCGCCTACTTGTAACAAGCCCTCTCATTGGCTGTCAGTTCAGTCGCGATTCACGCTGACTGGGCGGGGCTTACAGCAGGCTCGCGGGTTAGGTATCAGTTAATTGGTCGAGTCGTTACTGGTCCTTTCAACACATCGCGCTTTCGCAGTCGCTATACACTGAGGGAGTCAGGGAGGCAGTTAATCAGTTGACCTCTGACCCCTTGTCCCTAACTTACACTGATGGAGACAGGAGGACACAGAGAGAACCCGGATGACACAAGACTGGATCAAATTACTCCAACCACACCACAAGCCTGGCGGTGTTGGCTATGGTGTATTGTGAGGCAGCAACTCAATATTTCTTAATCTCTCAATATTTAGCAAGCAGCGAGATGTAATTGTGAGGGTTTAACCGACAAAACAATGTTTTGTTAATGTAGTGTTGTGTTTCGTTAAAGTGTAACAACTATCCAACTGAAATCTGGTCATTACGTGTGTCGTAGAAGGAAACTATATCGTAACACCCAAGAAGAGAAAGATATATTGAAACACGAACCAATCGCATTATTTACTCGAATACAAAGGATAAAACTATCCATAACCAATTCATTTGATATCTCGCTCGTGAGGTATTTGCTTTAAAAAAACTCTTTTCTTCATTTCCCCTACAAAATATATTCCCGAAGAAATAGCTTTAAGCATGCATGTACATATTTGCAGCTGTAAATAATATTTATAATTTAGACGTTTGATGATAGCCTAGTGTAATAATATAATTTTTTATATGATTAGGTGGATGTTTTATTATAATTAAATATTGTTTATAGCAGAACGCTCGCTTTAGATGAAAACATCATTTAAAGGGGCAGTAGCACGTTTGTTGATAATTTTATATTTTCAAATTTTCACTGATAATTGTAAGTTAATGCTAAATGTATTATTTTGACAGTGTCAAAAATCTCATTACACAAGCGAATCAGCCATAGTCAGAGGACACAGTATAAAGATTCACATAAAATTCATTGGTGGCCATTTTTTGTGAACACCTTTAATTCATTTTGTGTATGAAAAAGGAATCGCATGGCTAAACTTTACGTTATATATTTGAATTATAACTGTTCCATTTAGTTTAAATACATTGTGTTTCAATTGGAACCATTAATTTTCATTTTCCTGACATCACCTTATATTCCCTCTAAAAACGTGCTACTGCCCCTTTAAAGACTCTCGTATAAATATAACATATTTGAGAATTTAAACATGTATTAAATAAAAGTAAATCACTTTTGTTCTTATAAAATATAAATGTGTCGTGAATTTTTTTAAAAGGTATATTTGCATACCAAAGCAATTGAATTAAGTTCTTAAATACATTATAGAAAAATAGTGACTTACGCGTAAAAGTACAACAAAATGAAAACAATTCACGTAGAAGTTCATAAAAATGTATATCATTTATCTTCATTTCGATAATTAGTCATTTATGAGAAACGATATTCGGCTAGCTTAAACCTAATCTTTATCTTTCATAACATTTTCTCAAATTTAAGCTACTTCAGGAAAAAATAGAATATTGTTGGTTGAATATACAACAAAGAAATTTTTTTATAGTCGGATAAACCTTAAACAAACTTAAAATATATTATGCAACTTAAAGGGGCAGTGGCACATCTTTAGGGGGAATATAAGGTGATGTCAGGAAAATGAAATTAATGGTTCCAATTTAAAGACAATGCACTTGAGCAGTAATAATTCAAATGTACATGTATAATGTAAAGTTTAGCCATGCGATTGCTTTTTCTTGCACAAAATGAATTAAAGGTGTTCACACAATATGGCCGCCAAGATGTTTATGTGAATCTTTATACTTTGTCCTTTGACCATGGATTATTGATTTGTGTTATGAGATTTTTGACACTATCAAACTAGTACATTAAGCATTAACGTACAATTATCAGTGAAAATTTTGAATTATAAAATTTAAAAAAAACGTGCTACTGCCCCTTTAAGGCCTCATAGATTTAATGTAGTAAACAAAAGCTGTTATCAACCAAAAGCAGGACCTACGGCTATGAAGAGATATGACACACACTCTCCTACAATATCCTACTGCATCCAAATAGTTTGTTCACCTTCTTCCTGGCCCTGAACTTCTTACGACTGACTTCGTGCAGGTAAACTCATCAAAAGCAGTTCCAACCTGTCAGCCGCACTGCATTTCTATAGTCTTAGACACCGACTGTAGTGTCTGATATTTTGACATGAACATTATCTCACGAAGCGTAAGCCTAGATCTGCAGTGAACTACAAATTACCCTTTTCAGAGGCTCCTTTTCTATATAAGATGTAATAAGCTTTTTATAGAACTAGTTTTTCGGGGACTGAATAATAGTTTTCGTAATTTTGCAGCGACGTACGGAATTCAAGTTGGATCTGCGAATATGTAGAGAGAGACATCTCATCGGATTCAATGGATATGTACTGGAATAAATAATTAGAGATATTTAAAACATTGAAGTTATGATTATCAATAAATATCTTTGTTGACCAGTACATATCAGCCAATTATGGACAAATAGTCGAGAAAAGAACATAATAAGCAAAATTATCTCATTATAAGATTTAGTATGACAGGTTTAAATTTTATGATCCATTTCAATTTAGTTTAATAAGTAAAAATTATCTGTACTGTAAATGCAGCTCGAAGAGGCTTCTTTATTGCTATACGTTAATGCATATCATAACATATTACATATCATAATTTATTAATGTCTCTATATTCTAATGCGCTAAGAACATCTATATCTCTGATATATGGATGACAACTTATTTGCTCATCGTATTGGACGTTTCGACACAGTTCTTGTGTCGTTCTCAAGCAGATGACACAAGAACCTGTGTCGAAACGTCGCAACAAAGGGGTTGTCATCCAGATATACCTTGTAAGTTTTGTCATTTCAACTCCTAAAATGCATCTCAAAGACGTCTTTCTGTAAAGACATTATAACTTTTAATGAACGATGGAAAGTATGAACTCGAAAGCAATATTCACCGATTCTTTGAAATCACGTCAACTACAGTTTATAAAAATGTATGTGTTACAACAATAATTTCGGGATCACTTCTACATCTTTATGAAAGCGGAAGTTGAGGTCACCGGGTACAATGCATGCTGGGAGAAGGAAAGTCGTCCAGAACAGATGTCCATATATTCATCTTGTCACCATGGAAACACCAGAAATTCTGACGGAATGTATTGAATAACAAATTGTAGATTTATTGTTACAGCAAAAGGGAGGAGTCGAAAGTATGAGTCTCCTCCTGTAAGTATATACTTACATAAACAATGTCACATGTGGAAGATCGGTATCTTGTAGTACTTTAATCATCGTTCAGATACACTGCCAGGCAAAAGAAAGTACACACCACTGTTTGTTAAAATTTACTTATTTTCTAAGAGACATGCAATGTATTTAGTTGTAGCACGTTAACAAAGAACACATATATGTAGTACTTTGAATAAGATAACTTTGTTGTTTGGTTAATGTTTTATTATAGTATCTTTATTTAATGTAGGAAGCGGTAAGAAATAGAATTTACAATATCATAACCCCTACCATAGTAAAAAATGTTGTCAATATGTTTGTTGATTTTCACATGGATAATGTCTTCTTTGGTAACGATCATTTATCTTATATAAAAATTAGTTTGGAACAATTTAGTCACATACATTTAAAAAGTATTTAAAAACACCTCAAAGTATTCTTTAAACGATTATTTATCTCTTTTTTTTAACGGTTTGAGATAACCGAATCAAACACTCGAAATATTTGATTTGATTGTGATGAATTCCACCGAAGTGTGTACTTTCCTTTACCTGGCAGATTAGTCGGGGTACTGAAGTGTGCGCTTGGTACACTAAACATATCATCTTGCTAAGTTTTCTTTCTTCACTGGTAAAATAAGTTTAGAAATTAAGTACGAAACAATAAAAGTGTTAAGTGTTTAAGTTTATTTAGAATTTATTTGTTGATTTGAAATTCGGTATTGTGAAAAGCGTGTATCGGAATATATAGAGAGTCGAACCATAGTTTTTCCTTACATGCTATATATCAGTACACGTTGAAAAGGTTCAGTTAAAAAGTATTCATGTGCTGCCTTCAGTTGTAATTATGTCATTACATTTTAGGATATCTCGTTTACAACGTCCTGGTATGATGTAAAAATGTAAAATGCATTTGATGTCCTGCTGTTAAAGACACCTATCTATCGGCTTTAATACGCCATCTTGAAATGTAAGCATTGCGAGAATACAAATGTGATGCATAAGGCTAATTCAGTAACAAAGTTAAGAAATAACTAAATGCTTGATATAAGAGGAGCATTTTTACATATTTACTCCTCAGTTACAACAATATATTGTCGTAGTAATGCATTACCCGCTCGTAGGTCCTATGATTGTCTTTAATCCACGATGTTTTCTTGCTTGAGGGATACACTTTATTCTTTGTCAAATTGTAAAATCTTGAACAACATGAAATGTTTACCTCACTAACATATTGTAAAATAATATTTTAAACAAATTTGCTTGGAAAAAGTTTACGTTGATTGTAGGGATTTTCCAAATAATGTAAATATAAATACATTGAATTTTTTTTAGGAATCGCAATAACATATACTTTAAGATTATAAAGTTTTACACCTTTTTGATATTCTCCTCAATCCTTCTTACACGGGTACGAATATACAGTACACTACCTCTAAGCCGACGATGCTTTTAACCGGATAAAAATGTCGGTTTAGGGCGATGTCGGAGTACAGGGAATTCGGAAAATGATAATAAAAGCCTAGGTCAACATCGGAATAGGGGGATACCACGTGAGAGCACGCAGTATTTCACAATAATGTGTATGTTCACAATAAAAAATTTTTTGTAAGGAAACCATTCTGCTTCATCGGTGTTAGACTTACATTTAGTCCCTTAAAAATGGGTTCTTTATTAAATTGTTTGTATAGAAATAAAAAGGAGCCTTGAACAATTCTTAATTCCTGAGGTATCTAGACTTGCCAACATATTCTAGACTGAAGAATACCCCTTTACA
Organism: Steromphala cineraria; assembly: GCA_916613615.1. NCBI lineage: Eukaryota > Metazoa > Mollusca > Gastropoda > Trochida > Trochidae > Steromphala > Steromphala cineraria. The sequence continues at coordinate 15,737,542 of OU744730.1, forward strand.
TTTTTACTGTAGGGTCTGGATAACAGACTACATCGGTGTATTTATTTCAGCTTGGGCTACAGCCATACTCTAATATCTATCGAGGAACCTGTTTCACAATGTTATGATTTCCATCAAACGATATCAGTGGTGCCCGGAAAACAAAATACAAATGCTTCTTATAATATCCATCAGGCTCAACGAAAAACGACATTCATTGGTTTAAAGGAAGCAGGTGATTCCTTTAGTCACATATACCCGCTTGTTAGCGAATCGAGGCATTTCGCTTGAAACATGTCAGGGTGTTTGTAGAAGCTATGCGGACTCCAATACGCTGATGTAGCAGGATGAAGGAACACCTGTTTGTACATGCACTTAGAATGCCATTCGAAAACTCAAGTTCAAAAAGCAGCGTTAGCTGATTTTCAAGCAGTTGATATTTTCATTCAGTCTTTGATTATTGTGAAAAGCATGGGCGTATGTCAAGTACCCAAGCAACGAAAGATCAGTTTAAAAATAATGATTTATAAAGATTGTTTCAGACTGTTTCCATAAGAACTTTATTTAACGTTATATCACAAATGATATAAAAAACGAACTTCCTTAAAATGACATAAAAGCTGTTGATATTTATCAAACGTTGTTTAGTATCAATAACATGTTTACAATTACAAAGGCATTAACACAAGAAGGCAAAATAACCGTGTTCTGTCGTAATATTTAGCAAATGTTATTTACTACTTAAAGGGGCAGTAGCACGTTTTTTGACAATTTTATATTTTCAATTTTTCACTGGACCTTAATGCTAAATGTATTACTTTGATAGTGTCTATAATCTCATTACACAAGCCAATCATCCATAGTGAGAGGACAAAGTATGAAGATTCACATAAAATGCCATTCTCTCCCCACAGAGGCAACTCAGTCATACCCCAGTTAGCCTCTGTTCCATTACGCCAAAATCCTGGGGTTCCGGCAGATCGCCCTAGCGGCAAAAAGTTGTAACTTGAGATATCTCCCTTATTTGCAGCCAATGAAAACACCTTTTGGATGTCCAAGAAGGAAGAGTTATCTCCCTTTGGTGCGAATTCACACGGGAATAGCCGATCGTTTGCGAATGACTACTTTTGAAACGCTGATTGCACAACTAACTTCGATTGCCTCCAATCAGATTTCTACCTTTCTATCCCGTATGTTAGCCGTAATAGAACAGAGGCTGATTCAGGTATGACTGAGTTGCCTCTGTGGGGAGAGAATGATAAAATGCATTGGCAGCCATTTTTGTGTGAACACCTTTAATTAATTTTGGGTAATAAAAGGAATCGCATGACTTAACTTTTCATAATAATTTTGATTTATTACTGCTTTATTGAGTTTAGAAACATTGTCTTAAGATTGGAACCATTTATTTCCATTTTCCTGACATCACCTTATATTCCCCCCAAAAACGTGCTACTGCCCCTTTAAAGAAAAGCCAGGACAGTAAAATTTCTTTATTCATATACAGAGTTTCAATTTACACTGCAGCTTTGAAGTATATTATGTTCAACTACATTTATTGGCATACCATATCCACCTAACGTCGGATTTCTCGAAAACAATTTAACACACGATTCCTGTAAACTATTTGTATTTCAACCTCTACAAGAAGATGTATACAAAATAATTTTGTTTAGTAAAGAGCAGGTGCAGATACATCAACGATGATTTAAACACTATCCAACTTTTAACAATTTATCAAATGTGACGATTCCGATATTTAGAATCCAATAACCAGCATCACTTAGTACCAGATTATTTCCGATACAAAACCAAAATATAAAACATATAACTATTAAACATCCATGTCAACACCATTTTGTCAAAAACCCTTAAAATTGTAAAAAATCGATAACACAAATCACTGAAAAACATACATCATGATTCAAGCACCAAGCTTTCAGATGCATTTGCTACCACTATTTTACAATCAGGCTGGCCCATGCGACCTTAAACTAAGCCAGGCAGGCATTTGGTGCAATCCTTCTGTGCTTTTGCCCTGTGATTCTCTCTCACAGGAATCTAATCAACTCCTTTGTCATTATTACATTCCATTAAAGGGTTTGTGATGCCGTCCTCCTGTGCTGCGTGCTCTACCCCTGAATAAAGTTTCGGGTGATAAGCCGATGGTTCCTTACTTTCCCCTCCCCTGGGATTCGACCCCGACCGAGGGCTGGTTTTATCTGGTGCGGACGGGCCGATTTCCTCAATTTAGCACAATTAGAAATGAATTATCATGTTCGAGTGATGCGTTTCATGACACCTTCGCTAACTTCCGTTCCATCGATAACAGGAAGATGCCAGCGAAAGGACGCAACGAGATCTCGGCTATTCTCGCGAGACCGGAAATGCGTCCATATGCAATGTATCACCCGTTATCGTTAAGTTAAGGATGAACGCCGTTAGAGAAGAAATAAGTTGTGAATGTTTTTTTCAGTCCCTTGGGTTGAAATATCAGATAGTGATGTGTAACAAATTTGTAGGTTTCGTCAAATATTCAACGATATTTCTCCAGGGATGTCTGTTGGAGTTATCTCAAAACACGCTTATTCCGTCATGTCGCCGTACCAAAGTGGTGTTAGCTGCCTCGTGTGTTCTGATATCGTTGCACTGTGGTGGAACCAGTGGTACCTTTCGAAAGCATCAACGTCGCCTATTTATCAAAAGAAATGAAATATTTCACTGTATATTTTGATAATTCTCAAAATCATTACTTTATTAAAGTCAAAGAAACCCGATTTTTCATAGTTCAACTCCGCATCATGCAACTACTAGACCCTCATAAGGCGGTTCGAGTTAACCAACGACAACGTGCTTAAGCGTTAAAGGTTCTCAACAAAGTCACTATTCCAACTAAACGTATCTGACAGCATAAATATTTTTTATCTTCAGCATCTTGATTGGTATCATAGAACATTTCGTCATGAAGAAAATGGCAAAGTGAAAAAAAGTTGCAATATATCCAATATCTTGAACAGATATCATTCGTCTACACAGATGGTGGAACCATCGTTCAAACTGCCCTACTCCGACAAACGCTCTTTACAGTCGACGGCCGCAACGCCTACTAGTGGAAGCCCCCTACCATAAACCTCGGAACGTCGTCCAAACTACTGTTTTAACTGGCGTCAACGTTCAAGGACCGAATCTGCTTCTAGCATGTTAGTCTGTCGCGTGCAATCTGCCTCGTGTCTCTAAACGAGGACCTTGTCAGAGATACTTCGCAAATTAACGCATATCTTAACAGCATGCCACCCGCCATGATGTTGACGTTGGAGGGACGCACTTAACGACGACGTCTTACGCTCAAGGTGTCGTCCTCCGCCCGCCCATGGAGACACATCACTGCTTTGTCTCCTTTTGCCGACGGATAATAGACCCAAACAGCACTTGGCGGTGTCCTTACCGTGTTATTACACAGTATTAGCTCAGGAAACTGTTTCCCCCTAAACGGTGAGCTTCTGTTAAATGGATTCCGAGACCGGCCTAGTCCACGCTTTCAGCCTTGTGGTTTCATGGGCGACAAAAAGCAACCGCTCATTTTGCTACATCGACAACCGGTAACTACTTTGTTTCCAGCGTTCTTTGTTAGTCTGGCGCAAGGCGTCAATTAGAAATTCAAATTATTCCTTTTTCCCCTTTTCTTTGAGTTTGTGACTTATTGGATTTAAAACTAGGAATTTGCTCTTCTGTTACAATGAATGTTCGGCTAAAGAAACTTGATATATCGTTTGTTAACGTACGTTTTTTCCCTAAACATCTTGAATGTTATACTGAGATGTACACACAAGGTGTATTGTAGCTTTCAATCTATGTTATGTATCTAACCTACAACATAATATCAAACAATAAGTAATTATTTCTAAAACCGTATACAAGATAGGAATGAGCGATTCAAAACGCACAGACACGACCATCGGACAAAAATTCAGAACATGATAGAGGAAACATTCTTTTAAAAAACATTTGAGAAAAGAAGTAGTAATGAAAGAATTGAGGAATTGGAGAGGAAAAGAGAGATATTCGAGTACTGAGAGAGTTACAGTATAGATTGGAATTTTGGAACCAAAAGATTCTTTGAGGCATATATCAGATATGAAGAAGATAAATGATAAATGAAAAGATAGATATTAAAGAAATGACCTAAGAGAGGGATTTGAGAAGAAAGATGGTTATCAGAAGAGACATCTTAAATCATGTTCCCAAAATTAGAGAGACATTTAAACCATGAATAGGTAAGGGGCATAAGAAACTAAAACTCTTTAACGGATAGCGACAATAATGATAATAACAATAGGACACTTTTATCGCGCATCAATCCTTGCTTAATGCATGCTCGAAGCGCACGGTCATATAAATGTTCAAAGCTGATAAAGGTAGGTCTTCAGATCCTTTCTGAAAGACATCAGATCAGGGCATCTTGTGAGTGATTCTGATCTGGCAGGCTATTCCAAGCTGCTGCTGCTTCTGAAATGAAAAGCATCGATTGTATCTGTGTATCGACAGACAGAAATGAAGCAAAGGGCCATTGCTATACATAAGGAGACAGTTCAGAGACCAATCTAAACAATGGACAGAGGGACATGCATGGTTGGTTGCACTTGACCCATATGATATGGTAGACAGAAAACCAAGACATTCTGAAACTATAGGTTAGAATACCTACCACACACAAGTAAACTGAGAGAACTTACCCATGGGGACACATGCATTATCGGGAACTGAGAAAATTGCTAACGAGGACAACAAACAATTATAGAAGGAAGAACATACAGAAAATGGTGAACTGGATGCACAAGCAAGTATCACAGGAAGACATACAAAATAGGAGACTGCATGACACCACATATATTTAACTTGAGGAAGAAAAACAAAAATTAGGAAATTGCATGAATCAACAGACAGAGAAAAGGAAGACACCACAAACAGATATAAAAAGAAGACATATAGAAAATTGAGCTGAGACCATAAACAATTGTAAAATGATGTCATACAGTAAGGAAGGCATACAGAAAGGACAGACAGATAGAATGAGAGCATGAGAAACTATTATAACAAACAGAAATCGAAGTAGGCGAACACGTACAAAACGATACTTAGAAATTATACACAATTGAATAGTCATAACTATGTAAAAAGCAAAAGACAGAAATGAGAGAAAAGCATGTGTATTATTACAATTATTAAGTTTACGCAGGCGTAAATGTGAAAAATACATTGTTTCTTATTGTCTAGATCTTGTGGACATGTAAACATCTTACCATTGCATGCCTTATGTAGGCAAGAATATTTCTATATGTGAACTTTTAACCAAAGTTCGCCAGAGTTAATGACTTTTTCCTAGTTTCTACAAGCTTTTATCGAAGACCGTAAAGTAACATGGTAGATTAAGATAAAGGGCAGGTGTCATTAATAACAAGTTTACAGTTATAATTGATAATTAGTTTTTGTCACATAAGGACATATCTCAATGCAGACATTTACAAACAGATGTTTTTCAAATGAATTAATTAACTAAACCATTGACAATTTATTCAGACTCATTTAAAATCACTGATATAATAACAGTCCTACCGCCCAATTCTGAATTTTCTTAAAGAAACTAACATTCTTCAAATAAAATTGGAACGGATTTTGAATTCTCATATACACGGACATTACTAATCATTCATAGAACAACATAAGTCAAGATCGACATTTCACCAAAAAAATTCAATTTGTGAACAAAAAACAGATCTTTCCTTATAGAAAAACTGTGAAAGCTCAGTACATCCTTTAAGATACTTATCTATCTATTGTCTCGTATTAGCTCGCTTGTCAGCTACGCCTTGCTTCCTAAACGTGTTTGTATCCAAGTTTACATAAGATTTTTTGTCGGCCCGAATTTTTATTATGCAAATGGAATAATCTGGGACCTTTTAAATGAATAAGGGCAACAGAGCGGCGCCCAAGATATTCAAAATCTGGTCTCTGCAAAGTGTCAGAGATTCGGCGAGGGGCTATAATTGCCTTATACGTAGCTCAACTCGCTTGTGACAGAAATATGATATGGTTTTCAGACAAAAACTGCAAGCAAATTCTTCCCTTGAAGACTGAGGGCACGTTATGTGTCGTGTTATCCCCTTCAATATGTTTACTATCGATTAGACCCAGGGGGATGTGTTCAATTTGTCCACAGAGGAACAATTCAAATGGACAGTTTTTTACCAGAAGGCCAAAATGTCAAAATATCAGTTGAACGGCTGTTCTCGGGGAGATATAATTGCTTCTGAATTTATTAATCCTCTTGTTCTGACAGGCCTTGTTTTGGACAGTATCACGGACTATTGTCAAAACAATTAAGAGTTCTTTTTTCTTCAAGAGAGAAAATCATAAAACGTTTGCATGACGCTTTAATAAAGCGTCATAATGTTTCCGTTCTTGTACTTGCTTTTCATACGATGAAGGTCTTAATTTGTACTTTCATGTGATCGGCCTTTCTTCTTATTTATAAACACGTTGTTTGGTTAAGCAATTTATCTTTAACATCAAAAGTTTTGATGACGTCCAAGGAAAGATGGTGGAAAAATTTCGATGTCTTTGTTGCTGTTAGGCAAAATGGTTCGCTGTTGAGTATCGAAAGCTCATTTCTAAATAAAAATTAAGTTGTTGATAGGTATAAAGTGTAACAAGGATACTATCAATGGTGATATCAGTGCTTATGGGTCAACTTTATTTGTTTTGAAATATCAGATTTGGGAACTGTTTTATCAATATGATTAAATCAACCGCATATCATATTTAAATCATATCACTTAAATTTATGTGTCTGGACATTCATTAAGACATCAGTAACAAATCACAATAATATGATGTCGGGTTTGTGCGTCAATTAAAATCAGACAAAAACTATCTCTCGTACTTCTCTTCGTGTCTTACCTGAGTACTGCCCAAATAGGTAACATGACACGTGACCTTTATCTAGCCAATCAGCGGGACAGCCATCTTGATTTGATACTTAAACGACTTCTGATTGGTCGCATACAGCCCGTCGAATTTCAGGGTAGCAAAATCAATTCGATCGGCAAATTTTCAGTGTTAATATTGATTAGCTGAAATTAAGAAGGAAAATGTTCACTTACAAAGCCACGAAACACGACCATTTGAACCATTACTCAGATAAGAAACGCTTGTAGGTACGAGAGAAAGTTTCTACCTGGTTTCAATGTTTTTGACTTTCACTTATGACATTTCATTCAGAATACAGATGGTGTTTACCCCTGCACTTTTCGTCCCATATAATCCTGAGTTCGGAGAATATCCATGTCCTGTTTATAAAATGTTTACTATTTCCTTTACCATGATGTGAAAAAATTGGATAGAGTAGGCTATATCACTCTATCAGAATAAAACAATAATCAATTAAGAATTCGTTTTTTTAACATTGTAAGAAGTAAACACGGATATGATATCTATATATTTTGACAGGTATCACCTGTGAATACTTGTGAAAATACGATGTCAGTACATAGTAAACTTCCATGCCTTATCTAGTATACTTACATTTGTGAATGGAGAAGCAACACGGTCTTGCCGTTTGCCAGTGATCGTTAAAGTATAAATATGACAAAGACTTGCTCCTTTTTGACTATAAATGGTATATAAAATTATGCAATCTCAATACATTTTGAACGACATTTCCATATTTGTTATATAATGTGATTTAAGATAAAAACCCGTTGATGTAAATGTATTTAGATGCTAAAATTATATAGAAAATAATGACCATGTCTTGGCGGTTATGGTATATAAGTTCTTGAGGACTTGCCCGAAAAGTATTTTGCAATAACGCGGTTCCCATGGAACAATATTGCAAATTAAAACCAAATATTTTATTTTGTTATTTTATAGTTGTTTATAATTTTTGTGTTAATGATAAAATGTATACGTTTTAAAGGCAGATCTGTGGTTTCTGTCTCCTGTCTAAATGAGATATATAGGGTATGTAAGTAGATCTTAAAAGGGCAGTAGCACGTTTTTGAAAATGTTATATTTTCAAAGTTTTATTGATTATTGTCGTTAATGCTAAATGTATTATTTTGATCATGTATCTCAAACCAATCATCCATAATCAGAGAACAAATTATAGAAATTCACAAAAAGTGTATTGGGGGCCATTTTTGTGTGGAAACCTTTAATTCATTTTGTGTAAAATAAGGGATCGCACGACTGAACTTTACATTATTGCTTGATTTATAACTGATGGGCTAATGACATGGCATTAATATCTTTGGTGTCCCTGTTGCCAATAATGAAGGCAACACTCTTAATTCCTATGTTCATCTTCTTCTCCAGAGGCATAAGGCCTAGAAAACTGAAACTTTGTGTACAGACTCCTTGGCTAATGAGGATTACAATTGTGGCATTGGTGGCCCTCTGGCCAATGTTAAGGGCCAGAGGGGCCACGCCCTAAATGCCTATTTTAATCTTCTTCTCCAGAAAAATAAGGCCTAGAAAACTGAAACTTTGTGTACAGACCTTGACTAATGAGAATTACAATTGTGGCAATTGGTGGCGCTCTGGCCAATAATAAGGGCCACAGGGGCCACGGCCTAAATGCCTATTTTCATCCTCTTCTCCAGAAGTATAAGGCCTAGAAAACTTAAACTTTGTGTACAGACTCCTTGACTAGTGAGGATTAAAAACTGTAGCTTTGGTGGCCCTGTGGCCTCTAATAAGGGCTGCATGGGCCACGCCCTTAAAACCTATTCCCACCCTTTTCTCAAGAAGCGGAAGGTCTAGAAAGCTGAAACTTTGTGTACAGACTCCTTTACTAGTGAGGAATATAATTTGCAGCTTTCGCGCTTGGACCCCTAATAAGGGCCACAGGGGCCATACCCTTAAAATCTATTTACCTCTTTTTCTCCAGAAGCGTAAGGCCTAGAATGCTGAAATGTTTGTAGAGGGATTCTAAAATGCCCATTTGGTGACCACGTGGTCCCTACTGAGAGGGAACCACATTGACCACACTCTAAAACAAACTTGAATATGACGCCTAATGAGCTACATAACTAACGCTCTATTTTTTACAAATCTTTAACGATTTCGGGTAATACAATGATGAAGAAGTCTAGGGATTTTTCAACTTCTTTATTACAAGAATGCGACGTTTCGGAGCAGATACTATCACCGTTTGAAAGCAAATCTACACCGAAACGTCGCACTCTTGTAATACAGAAGTTGAACAGTCCATAGAATTCTTCCTGATTCATCCTTCAGCTTTTAAATGCCTCTCAAAGAAGTTGTATTACAATGCAAATTCATGCATTATTTGTTGTTTGTAGAAGAATTGGGTTTAATGCACACAAAAAACCAAGATCTGTCGAAGTTCAGGCTACCAGAACGACAATGATTTGAATTATTTTGTCTTTTCAATAACAATATCATAAATGACATGTTGTGATAGACAAACGCCTTCATTAAGTGTCTTAAAATGAAATAGTGTGATAGACAAAACCTATATTAGCTTTCTTAAACACTGCTTGAAACCGCACTAAATACAAGCTATACAATTTCTGTAAAAGTATTCCGTGATCTGATTCCTTAGAACAAGCTCTGTTTTAGTTACTTCAGGTGTTTTACACCACACTTCAGTTTTCTCGTCTTCCTGCAAACCCGATAATTATCGATCAATACACAACACTGCTCTCCATTGCGTGGTCATTTTACGTCCGCTTCTAAAGGTACCATAGTCGAGGTCTAACGTTATTTTCATGGCATTTTCTTTAAGGAACGCGCGATGACATCAACTAGAATTTTTAGTTCATGTTTCAGTAACTTCTGTATTTTTTTTAAATATTCAGATTTCACATCAAAACATAAAGTCCACTGATTTTAACATACAAATTTACGGAGATTTGTCGCCAATGCCTCACACAATTTTCTAAAATGCAGTTGCTGTAGTATTTATTTTGAATACCAGTTTTCCATGAGCACAGCACATGATGAGTTATATCCAATTTATATCTTAGTGGCGAAGTTTTAAAAAAGATTTTGAAATAGACAAACACATTTTATTTTTGCTTATATTGGATCTAGAAGCAGTCCACTACCTCGCAAGAAATCCTGAACCATTGAAATAAAAGAGATAATTAATTTCTTATAGTTAGTAATGTTGACGGTAACTACCATTCTCTAAACATTGAATTAAGGTTACCTTAAAGCCTCATTATCATACTTACATGCGGTTCGTAGTCAAATTTAGCTATTGAGAAAAGAAATGCATCACTCGGTAAAGAAAAAACTTTTTTTTCGAAAGTTTGATATCATATTTACGTGTTTTAATCAAAAATGATTTACCTAATTCGACGTCAGAAGTACAGTACCCTATGCAAAAGTGACAAAGCTTTTAACGAACCCGCTCTCGGTGACATCATCATCATGTGTCTAGGTTTTACAACGCGTCTCAGTTACCGCAATTGCGTCCGATGGGTATCAACTTGGGCGGCAACTAATGCCTGACTTTAGAGAAAAAGAAAAGAAAATGAAATTGTGCTGCTATCAAGCATATATTCAGGAACCGAAAATTGTGAAATGGCCACACTTGATTCGCCTTCATGTCGACATGCCGGGGCTTACGTTTTGGTCATTTTGGTAACCTGTCTCCTAATTAATGACTTTTTGTCCGATCTTCTCATGGATGGTAAAAAATATTGCTAAAAATACCAGGAATACAGTAAAAATACTTTAAAAATATTAGGGTTTGATAGTTGGTCTTTAAGGATATATGATCACTTCAGGGTTTTGTGAAAGACCCAGGGTTCGTTTGTTTTGTTAATTAAGTTGAATAAACATGAAACTTTGTTTCAATTTGAAATTGATACAAACATCGACTCTTCTTTTTATTTCGAAGGGATTCGAAGCATAATTTATACTTTCTCGCGATGTAAACTGTTCTTAACTAATGTACATCGAGTTCAAACTTTATATTCCTTATTTCTTTAGTAAAGTTATACTAATAATTCATCAATCAATCAATTAAAAGAAGTTCGAGGAATAGTAGCACAAATCACAACATACTTTTAAGTATCATTTTCAAAATGCTTATGCCAAGAACTTGTTTCGAGCAAACGCGATGACCATTTCTGGTAAGTTTAGCAGATTAGTTTTTAGTTTATACGTCGCAGATATCGACAACATTATAAAACATCCGACCAACGAGAAACTCCGAGATCGATGAAACCATGCCCCAATCGGGGTTACAGTTGATATGACCCATAGATCTCGGTTAAAAACTTGGACGATTCCGTATTCAATCTCCCAGACCCCAGATTGACGACATCTCGCGTTGTGTCACGGCCAAACGAGACCAGGGGATTAACCACCTAGACCTAAATCCATTAGAAAAATGGAGACTTAACATGGATGTCATGAGAACACGTTTTGTGATCAGCGTGACTCCCACATAATCTCGCGAGATTGGGGAGGAGGATCGTGTTTACAAACACCGTGCGCAAAACGTGGCCATGTTTTGTCTCTTTCGCGAGACCTAAGCGGCCATCTTGATCTCTGGCGCGAGGTTCAGCAGAGATTGTGTTTGAGACAGAGAGAGGGTTGGGTTCCTCTCCCCAAGTGATTTGAGGATTAGTGGGTGTGCTTAAGAGGCAGTAGCAAATAGAGGAACAATTGTAGGCACCAGTTTTCTTCTCCAGCCGTTCTTCAGGGCCCCACGTGTGCGCGACATCGTATACTCCACCTTTCTTGCAGACGAGAATTTTCGTAGTTGAGTTTCATGGCATTAAGAAAAGGTAACAGGATCGCCAGAATCAGAGACAATTTAGCAAATGGCATAGGAATGGTACATGAGGTATGACGACCTCGATTTGTCGACGTTTTCTAGTAACAGAAGAATATATCATGCATCCCAAACGTGCGAACGTATGGTGTTCAAAGCACCAACTTTGTTAATATTGTTTGTCGTGTATTTTAGACCCGTGATATGATAAATGACGCACTTTTACAAACGAGTTATCTAATCTAGCAAACAAGTAGATAAATTCAAAGTTTATCACAGAGACAAGATTGCTGTTTCTTTGTAATTTTTATTGAAAATAAAAACAGTCAATTATCATCACTTCATCACGACTCTTCTGCTGCATCATCAGTAATGCTGAAAAAAATCAGGTAAAGATAAATGATGATTCATTAAAGCCAACATTAAGAAGGTTTAAAAAGTTTGCAAAAAGTAGAGTTAAAATCATCTTCCAATAGTGATAACTGAAAAATTACACCAATGTATGGCATCATTCGGTAACATTTCAAAGACACATTCTAATAACACTCATCCAAAAATCTCAAATTGGTTTATGTTTCGTCAGTATCGTACGTTATGAGATCTATAATATAACATTGAACTCGACACAAGCCCATAAGCATCAAATATCCATGAAAAGTATTTAAAAGACCAGCATCTATGAAATAGGATGGGAAAAAGCTTTAAAACGGTTTATTTTCCATTGGTCTTCATGTGCATTACATTCTCTCCCATCAGAAGTATATAGATCAAGTCATAAAATGTTATTACTACTCTGTTCTAATAACACCAAATCCGTGGGTTTCGGCAGTTTCCCCTGGCGGACATAATTTGCACTGCAATCCACTTGAATTGTTTTAGCAAATGGCAACGCTTATCGCATGGAAAGAGTGGTTCATCTCACAATGCCTTTGTTATGATTCAGTATCTAAAATGATGACTTTAGAACAGCAACTGATTGTACAACCAACTTTGGGCGCCACCAATCAGGCATCTCCCATTCTACCCAACAAGTCGGCGATTTAGAACATAGCCTCGATGAACATTTCATTACACGATCTGCCTCTGTGTAGGAGGGTGGCTCATTGGGGGGGAGGGAGGGTACAGAATAGATCATCGATGAGACAGTTAAATGTTCGTTACATCATGTACATTAAAAGGACTCCGACACTGAAGTGTTTTGCACAGGAAGATTATATGTTCTGATGCTCTTCACCCTCGGGACTTTTCATCGGGATTTCTGTATCAAAAATGTGAAACATTGCTCTGTTTCGTTTATAAAAGGAGTAATTTGGTTGTATATTTATACAAAATACCAACATTGTCAAATGATCATCGAAACAATCCATTGGTTTAAGCAGTTGTCTCCGAGTCAACAGGAAATGACAAGGCGCTTTTATTGTGGCTGAAACACTGATGCAGCACTAGGGCTCGGACACATCCAGACAAGGCGTCAACCTCCGACAGGGCGTGCAAGAGTTACCGCCCCTGCTCGGGACAGATGGGTACATGTACGGATCACTCACTTTTGTAATCACATACCAAATTCCGTAAAAACAGCCCTATCCATTCTTAATTTGAGGAAAGTTCATCCTTACAATTTTAGAAACAATCTTTGTCACTTTGGACTCCGTGAACATAGGTCTGAAATTCGACAAATTCTACACAACATGATTGACCTAATCAGTGCTGGTAATGTTCAAACATTTGGTGGAGGAACATCTTTCGCGTAGGAATCCAGATTCAACTGATGACACAAACGTGTCTACCGCCGTCGTGGCGAAAATTGTGCTTAAATCTGTGTCACTAAAATAAATCGTGACAGGGGTTGGGATAACAGCCGGAAACCGAACTGAACTTGCGGTTTTCAAGAACAACCTGACTGATCAATTACCAGATTGTTGCCCCTGCCTTTCTCCCCTTCCTTCGTCATGTGAGTGAGTTATTGTTTTACGCCGCTTGGGCAATATTTCATTTAATATTTCGTCATGACTCTGGCGTTTTTTAACAGCAGGACAACGTGAGACCGCACACTGCACGGATGTACAGTGTCATTCCAGCCGGATAACCATGACTGCCATCGTTTTCGTATTCTCCTGATCTTGCTCCCATTGAGCACATATTGGATGCCTCACCATGAAAGGTCATTGGAAGGAACTACATGGAACAGCATCAGGATTTAAAATACGGGTCTCTCTGATGGGTCTGATTGGTCGATGAGGTAAATAAAGGACACACTTGAGTTTGAGTATAAGACATTCACCTTTGACCTCTTTGTGTTATTTGACGTATAGGAGTTCTGACGTTCTGAAGACAGGGGTTACTGAATTTTCGACACATTATGATTTTCTATCCATAGTTCCATTTAGGTGCTCAATTGTGTATTTAATCAAATCGACTGAATAAAACAGAATTATTGAATGCATGGAATATGATAACTGTCTTAGCAGACTATAAACGATTGTAATTAAAATTTACAACATTTTTTCTATTTTGATAAATCTGTACGCTAAATGAAAACGATTTTTTATTTCACATTTTTACTTCCAAACCTGATCTCTGTGAGTTGATAGATCATTAAGATACTATTGTTTAATTTCAAATGCTGAATGAAAATATCAAATTACCTTTCATAAGTGAATAAATTTCCACTATTTTGCAAGACAAAATAAGTAAACCACAAATCAAATTTCAATTTAAATGTGTATATGTGGTCAATTTAGAAAGACGTCTCCAGTTTGCAAGTGTTTTACGTTATTTTTCATTTTAAATTCAAATTCAAAATACTCACAAACTTGACGTGACCGTTGTGGTCAGCGCAGTATTCCCTGAGCCAGATGAAGAGTTGCTTGTAGTAGATCCGTCTGTAGAAATAGTTCTCGTCCTCAGCCTGGGTTCCGTTCAGAGGGGTGCAGTTACAATCCTCCCACGTCTTGATGGAGATCAGCAGCTCCTCGCAACAGTCGGTCAGACATTCTGGAAGTGAAACCTGGGTTAGTCAGACATTTTGGAAGTGAAACCTCAGTCAATCAGACATTCTGGAAGTGAAACCCAGGTCAATCAGACATTCTGGAAGTGAAACCCGGGACAGTCAGACATCCTGGAAGTGAAACTTTAGTCAGTTAGACATTCTGGAAGTGAAACCTTAGTCAGTCAGACATTCTGGAAGTAAAACCTGGGTCAGTCAGACATCCTAGAAGTGAAACCCGGGTCAGTCAGACATTCTGGAATTGAAACCTTAGTCAGTCGGACATTCTGGAAGTGAAACCCGGATTAGTCAGACATTCTGGAAGTGAAACCTTAGTCAGTCAGACATTCTTGAAGTGAAACCTTAGTCAGTCAGACAATCTGGAAGTAAAACCTGGGTCAGTCAGACATTCTTGAAGTGAAACCCGGGTCAGTCGGACATTCTGGAAGTGAAACCTTACTCAGTCAGACATTCTGGAAGTGAAACCTTAGTCAGTCAGTCATTCTGGGAATGAAACCCGGGTCAGTCAAATATTCTGCAAGTGAAACCCGGGCCATGTATACAATAGTTTCACAGTGAACTATAGCGCTAATATCACAATTTATTACATGATCAGCGATGAAATACTGGGTTTTATCAGTGAAATAAACTGTCTATCAGGCAACGGTGACGATATATGATATTTTCACTGTGACCAGTGACGATATCTGATATCGTCACTGGTCATTTGCCGGAACTACTTTCAGCCATGTGAACAAAAGAGGGTAACTTTCCAGGTTAAAAGTCATTTTAATTGCATATTTCATTAAAAAATCATATAATAAATAGAATACTGAATGTAGTTTTCAAAATACCAGGTTTATTTCATCTCGTGACATGGCTGAAGTTGATATTTCACTCGTGGCTGCGCCACTCGTGAAATATCAACTTTACCCATGACACTCGATGAAATAGACCTGGTATTTGGAAAACAACATTAGTATCCTCTATCTATTACCAACGAGGGCAGTCATGTCGGGGTTATACTATTTAAGTACTTTCTTTAATTTGCAACTACGGTAATAAATAGAATATAATA
Organism: Steromphala cineraria; assembly: GCA_916613615.1. Taxonomy (NCBI): domain Eukaryota; kingdom Metazoa; phylum Mollusca; class Gastropoda; order Trochida; family Trochidae; genus Steromphala; species Steromphala cineraria. The sequence continues at coordinate 15,753,397 of OU744730.1, forward strand.
TTCGTGCCCATGACAAGCTATGTTTAAGACAGTCCTGCCTAAATGGCAGTATATCCCTCACTTTCGCTCGAGAAATACTAATATTAAGGCACTCGTGTTGTCAACATATTATGTCATGGACACTCAAATACTATCTCTTATGCATTTCATATTTGCCGGTGAAATTTCGGAATTTGTGATCGCTTTTGCTTGGGAAGTACTTTTATTTAGACACTCATAAAATTACTTCTATTCATTAAATGATTTCGGGATCTATCGCTCAAATCTGGGAGAAGGGGGATGGGGAATGGCGTAAAACCAGTTTCTTACCTTCGCAGTCGACAGTAGGTTGGGTGGGGCAGACGGTGGACGGGGATGTGACGGGTGGCGGTGTGGTGACGGGCGGCGGTGTGTAGACGGTTGGCGACACTGGGGCCACTACATCGTCAGCGAACAAGCATACGAGAAGGACGAGATTGCTGAACAGTATGCACGACCTCATTGTTAGTTTACTGGTAGAGAATACATGCGTTACGACGCCCTCTGGTGGTTTATATAACAGTAAGAAGTAATTAGGCTTCATAGCCATGTGACAGCTGAATAAGTCATTTTCAATCTCTGCAGGAAGTGAATTCTTGTAATCTGATGATATAATTATTTTGACCTCCCTAACAGCGATGCGTTGAGGCTGAGGTTGAGCACCAATTTTATCTGACGATTCGAAGAGATCAGCCTGTTCCTTGGTTGATTTCCTCGCATGCTAGACACTGATCGAGTTCGTAAGTGGCTAGATTTGACTTAGGACTTATACATTACAGCTAGTTTAAGCTAAATGGAAGAGCTTGGTGACAGCTTATTTCGCAATTACTGTTTATCAATCAATTGATAATTGTAGTTTCGTGTTGGGCTATTGCATTTGTGAATTGGAACTAGTGTACATAAGGATGCATTGTTAAACGAATACAGGAGAAATTAGTCACAAGCTGCTTAGTTCAGTTTTGAACTTAGTTAATCATGACGTTACTTGATATAGGGCAGAAGACGACAATCACTGAAATGCACAATTCTTTTTGATGCGCTAGTAATTGCAATCTCTCCCCACAGAAGTAGATCAAGTATAAAAATACTGATTAAGCCTTCTTTTGAATTAGAACAGGTCTCGCTTTCCAACAGAGCATTTCCATTTGAAAATTTTCAGCAATGAAAACGAACGCAAACGAATTGAAAGGGTGATTCTTGTTACATGGCACAATCCTTGTTTCAGTTGTCAAAATTATAACTTTAGAACAGCTTAGCTTGTTGCACAAGTAAATGTGCAAATTGTATGACTTAATGAAACATTTTCGGCTACGTTAATCGCTCACCCACTGCTGAATCTTCTAATGTGCTTTACTGCAACATCTCTGGGATTTTCATTTGTAAAATCTGCAATTAAATTATTATTTGCCCTTTAGGAACGATAACCCAATTCAGTATCCCAATTCAGAAGTATCAGCCCTTACGTCTTGTTAGGGATTGATAACCTTATGCAGTTAAAGAGGTATCCGCCCTAGTGAATACCTTGTTAGTGAATAATTACCCAAAGCAGTTAAAGGTGTATCCACCCTAGTTAAAGAGTTATCTGCCGTTACGTATTGTTAGTGAATAATTACCCAAAGCAGTTAAAGGGGTATCCACCCTAGTTAAAGAGTTATTTGCCGTTACGTCTTGTTAGGGAAAAATTACCCAATGCAGTTAAAGGGGTATCAGGCCTAGTTAAAGAGGTATCCGCCCTTACGTCTTGTTAGGGATTAATTACCTAATTGCAGTTAAAGGGGTATCCGTCCTAGTTAAAAAGGTATCTGCCCTTACGTCTTGTTAGGGAAAAATTACCCAATGCAGTTAAAGGGGAATTGCCCTTACGTCTTTTTAGGGATTGATAAACCTATGCAGTTAAAGGGGTATCCGGCCTAGTTAAAGGGGTATCCGCTCTTACGTCTTGTTAGGGATTAATTACCTAATTGCAGCTAAAGGGGTATCCGCCCTAATTAAAGAGTTATCCGCCCTTCCGTCTTGTTAGGGAAACATTACCCAATGCAGTTAAAGGGGTATTGGTGATGAAATAAGGTGTTACTTTGTTTAAAAAAACGTGTCTCACGAACGCCGCCACTCATGTGTTGCACAAACCAAAGTTTCAAACAATCACAAGTTTTGGGTATTTAAGGATCTGTTTCGACTTCAATACCACTTCTTTCATTTCTCATTGACAATGACACGAAAGAAAATTCAATGCATTGGGATGGCAGATCATTGGGCTTCATTGGGCAGGACTTCACTTCCACTACACCGTCATAAGCTGTCTGATCAGGAAGGATGCACATTATTATATTACAATGTCAAACAAATGATGTGAGGGACATTCCACGATCAGGAAGACCAAAAGCTACCACGCCCCAGGAGGATAGAGCTCTGTTACAACATGTTAGACGCCTGCCGTTTGCTTCAAGCACCCATCTGAACCAGGTATGGTTACCTCATCGCCGCTTGAGCAACCAAACTCTGAGAAAGCGCCTCAAAGCTGCCGGATTAAGGGCCAGAAGGGTCATTAGGTGTCAAATGCTCACCAATCACCACAGACGTGAGCGTAGGTTATGATGTGTGGACATATGAAAAATAGTTTCGTCAGCTGCATTGCAGTGCCAACCAGTAACATTACATGTTCCCATTTACAATAGCAAGGTAGTTTAACAAAATATGAGTCGAGTAACATATTATATAGTTTCTGATGACCCCAAAGAGTATTAGAACAGTTTATTATGAAAGCGTTCACGGGATTGTGTAGTTTACAATGGGATAAAGCAACGACAATTTCATAACTAGGGCTGCCAAGGCAGCACTTAGGTCTTCAAGGCTTCCTCTCTGACCTTCACACAGTGTTTGACCTTCACATGCATTTATGTCTAAGTGGTAAACCGTAACTATCAGTAACTAATACATTATCAAAGTATCCAATTTCCACATGACATAAACTGTTTAAGGTTTTACAATAAATTTAACATGGCCGCAAATGTTAGCTATGACATCATTCTACAGAAAATACTCTGCAGGAAGCAGACAAACATTTGGTGGAATTGTCTGCAACCGTTTTTTAGATACATATGTTCGAACTCTGTAATTTTAAAATGCCTGTTTCAGACCCCTGTGTGATTGATGTTTGACCTTGGTGATGTACAGTGTTGTAAAGTTTGTCTGTCAGTGAAAAAATTTATAGAGCATTGTTCACTCGAATGTGTCCGAGGTCAGGAGTTTCCGAAAGAGGAAATAAGTTCAAAAATACGAATTGAGTCGAAACAACATGACCTACAAGTTTTTCATGATGTGCTTTTCGTTTGTATTGTTAGTCTGCATCTTTTTAAAAAAAATGCAAATCTCAAAGTGTCAAAGTACTTTTTGAAAAATTTAAAAATTGCTGAAATATGTCATCTTTGACCTTCAAATGAAACCGAAAGTGGATGTTCGCGAGTGATTTTATTCTTGAATGTAAATGACCTACATACTATCTCACTCACTGGTGATTTCTCAAACCTGCATGGAAATTTGTCGAAAGTGAAAAATGTACAAATATTAGAAAGTTGTTGTTTTGCCCTAATTTAAGTTAAGTTAGACTTTGTTTTGAAGACCTTATAAATAAATGCACGTGTGATACCCTAATAATGGAGAAAATTAATATCAAGAGAATATACAGTACACAAATCCTCCTTGGAATAACATATACTATTTTCATCAAATAAATCATTCCCAAATAATGTTACCATTTTAAGCATTTTTTTGTTGTATAAAACGCTCTTATTTCCAACCTCATACAACCGTTATTCCATAAGGTGTGAGAGAGAATATTACTTTATTTTCAATATATGTTTTGTCTGATATTCACAAATATTTTAATATGCAGTCTATACGCGTTGTAATCTCTGTATTCAAGTTTTGTAGAGCTTTTTCAAGCATTTTATATTTCCAATGTTTCTCTGATAGTTGTACGTTAATGCTAAATGTATTATTTTGATAGTGTAAAGAATCTCATTACACAAACCAGTCATCCATAGTCAGAGAACAAATGCCCCGTGTCCCGGACTAAGAACAACGGTTTCTCCTGTGGTCACTGTTTTGGATGATTGAACATGATACGTTCATATGATAAACCAGATTTATCAATGCATCCACCTTAAGTCGTCAAGTACTTTGCCGATAGTCTTTACCAAATCAGGAAATCGGTACTCAAATTTATAGCCTCTAAAATTGTGTATAAATCAATAACTCGAATGTAACAGTTTGAAACGAGAAAAAGGAGTTTGATAATGCTGAATTTAATTGAACTATGTATAATGCTTTGTTACTTGATTTCGAAATTTTCAAAGAAGCCTTGCACCCATGTAAGCTAAAGGTGTGCTAATAGATGACTTAAAAGACAATTCATCATCTTATGTGTATACGATACGTCTTTTGACATGTTCGCAGGACCAAACAAGGTGGCGATTTCATTGGCTTACTTAGATCGAGAGTGTTATTTCATTGGCTTACTCGAACGAGGGGGCTATTTCGTTGGCTTATTCTGATCGAGAGTGTTATTTTATTGGCTTACTTGAACGAGGGGGTTATGGCATTGGCTTACTCTGATCGAGAGTGTTATTTCATTGACTTACACTGATCGAGAGTGTTATTTCAATAATTTACTCAGATCGAATGTGTTATTTTATTGGCTTACTCAGATCGAGGGTGTTATTTCATTGGCTTACTCGATCGAGGAGGTATTTCATTGTGTTACTCAGATCGAGAGTGTTATTTCATTGGCTTACTCTGATCGAGAGTGTTATTTCAATTATTTACTCAGATCGAGTGTGTTATTTTATTGGCTTGCTCGGATCGAGGGTGTTATTTCATTGGCTTACTCAGATCGAGAGTGTTATTTCATTGGCTTACTCGATCGAGAGTGTTATTCCATTGGCTTACTTACATCGAGGGGTTTATTTCATTGACTTACTCACATCGAGAGTGTTATTCCATTGGCTTACTTACATCGAGGGGGTTATTTCATTGGCTTTCTCAGATCGAGGGTGTTGTTTAATAAATAAGTAATAAATAGAATATATAATGCAAAGTACAGCCATGCGATTAAAGGTGTTCACGCAAAAATGGCTGCCAATGAAATTAATATGAATCTTAATGATTTGCTCTCTGACTATGGAAGAGTGGTTTGTGTAATGAGATTTTTGACAATATCAAAGTAATACACTTAGCATTAATGTACAATTATCTGTGAAAAAATGAAAATATAAAGTTTTAAAAAAACCGTGCTACTGCCCCTTTAAGCATGTATGAGTAACATCAGTATCTTAGGTATACAGCCTGCTACATCAGCGTATATGTCTCCACGATATTAACCTCAAACTTTTTGTATTGGGTTATCCTCCTTTTAGCTTTAGGGTCATTCCAAACATCAGCCGAATTTCCCTGTCATGTGGCTATTCTAAGAATATTCCGGGGACTTCAACCCTTTATTACTTGGTCTTAGAAATAGTTGTTCCCGAAACAAATAAATTTGAATTTTGACATATTATAAATTTCGGGATTTGACCAAATTTGTCGTCCTTTCCTTTGCTTTATATGTTAAATCAAAACCGTCCCTTAGGTTTTGTTTGTGAAAAAAGAAAGTTGGCCCCGGGAACCGTAGGATCGGTTTTGATCCCAACTCATACCCTGATATCTATCGGGCCAAAAGCCTCGTTTCGCTGACCGTTGGTTACTCAACGCTATTTATTGTCTCTCTGTTATCTAGCGATGCCTAACGTGGAAATCTAAATGAGCGCTGTGACGAGCTCAACAGGAACTTGCAGCGGGACATTATATCGCTCTCAGTGTTTAACATACATTTAACAATGTCAATCTAGAATAAGACAAGCAGTGATGAATGATGTGACTAGTGATAAAAACAAAAAGACCGGTTTCCCCTTTCACTTTTATTATAGATTCATAAATAATTTTTCACAAATATTCATTTCTGTTTGATTGCTGAACTGGCACTGTTAACGCTGTCCCCTTTCTTCAATAGTACTGAAAATGAAAAAAGCAGACAATAAATGATTGATCTTTGTTCGATTAAATGGTGTTACCAATAAGGCCATCTGTATTATTTTGTGTTTCTCATCTCCTAAGTTCTTCTGCATGTAAGCAGCCGGTCGAAATGAAAAAAGGGAAAATATGAAATTGTTGTGTATTTGTACATATATGGCCATTTCATGATAAGGCCAATGATAAGTGAAAAGCCAAATGGGGAAAGGGAATTCCTTGTTGAGATATTGTAGAGATTTTAATGGATAAAATATCATAAAACAAATTTTGTGTCAGAGCGGGTTGACTTTGAATATGCTAATTTTATTTTACGACGGGATCGTAAGTCGATGGGTGATGAGAAACAGAGAAAAAATACGGTCGACCTAACTGTTAAACTTTGGTGAAGATATGCTCATAAAGTTGTGTTGAGGTTTTCAAGTTTTCAAGCTATCACAACCGTCAAAATTTAATCAAGGTCAGTCGTATCTTTTGCTCTCAACGTCATATTGTAACGACTTTCGAAACTGTTTTTCATCAAAATAATCTCTTTGAAACTAGATTAGCGGGACACTGCTAAAGCAAAGCACCGCAAAAACTTTGAAATTGGTCCTCTGAGAACAGAGAAACATTTCAAGTTGTCGTGTATTTGCCGATTTTATAACTTGGGAATTTGACCTTGACATCGAATGCAAACATGTCAAAAGATTTCCAAGGCAGTTTAATAATCGAACGTTCAATTTGAATTTTCAAATAACTTATTTCATTTTCAATATTTTATTTAAGGGGTATTTTTAAAATAACCATTATCATTTCCTAACCTTGACCTTTGACACACAAGGAAGGTCACGCATTCAATATATTTTTTTCATTGAACCTGCTATGACCTTGACTAACTGTAATAAAAACCTTAATTGTTTTGTATTTTGTCATCGTGGATATATTACACGAAAACTAAAAAAACTTGTCAAGTTATCATACACATTTACGTTCAAAATACTCACAAACTTGACGTGACCATTGTGGTCAGCGCAGTATTCCCTGAGCCAGATGAAGAGTTGCTTGTAGTAGATCCGTCTGTAGAAATAGTTCTCGTCCTCAGCCTGGGTTCCGTTCAGAGGGGTGCAGTTACAATCCTCCCACGTCTTGATGGAGATCAGCAGCTCCTCGCAACAGTCCGTCAGACATTCTGGAAGTGAAACCCGGGTCAGTTAAACATTCTGGAAGTGAAACCTTAGTCGGTCAGACATTCATGAAGTGAAACCCGGGTCAGTCAGACATTCTGGAAGTGAAAAACGGGTCAGTCAGACATTCTGGAAGTGAAACCCGGGTCAGTCAGACATTCTGGAAGTGAAACCCGGGTCAGTCAGACATTCTGGGTCGGTCAGACATTCTGGAAGTGAATCCCGGGTCAGTCAGACATTCTGGAAGTGAAACCCGGGTCAGTCAGACATTCTGGAAGTGAAACCCGGGTCAGTCAGACATTCATTCTGGAAGTGAAACCTTAGTCAGTCAGACATTCTGGAAGTGAAACCCGGGTCAGTTAGACATTCTTGAAGTGAAACCTTAGTCAGTCGGACATCCTGGAAGTTAAACCCGGGTCAGTCAAACATTCTGTAAGTGAAACCCGGGTCAGTCTCACATTATGGAAGTGAAACCTGGGCCAGTCAGACATTCTGGCAGTGAAACCCGGGTCAGTCAGACATTCTAGAAGAGAAACCCGGGCCACATTTATGCAATAGTTGCAAAGTGAACTTTTGCGCTCATATCACAATCTATTACATACGAGCCAATCATATCAGGGTTATTAGATTTTAAGTATTGTCTTTAATTTAGCAACTACGAACATAAATAGAATTTTATATTCGTGCCCATGACAAGCTATGTTTAAGACAATCGTGCCTAAATGTCAGTATATCCCTCGCTTTCGCTCGGGAAATACTAATATTTAAGCACTTGTGTCGTAAACATAGTATGTCATAGACATTGAAATACTATCTCTTATGTATAACATAATTGCCGGTGAAATTTTGGGATTTATCTATTAAAAAAAGTCGCTTTCGCTCGGGAAGTACTTTTATTTAGACACTCTTTTCGTAAAAATAGTATGTCATGGACACTCATAAAATGTCTTCTATTCATTATATGATTGCCGATGAAATTTCGGGATCTATAGCTCCAATTTGGGAGAAGGGGGATTGGGAATGGTGTTAAACCAGTTTCTTACCTTCGCAGTCAACAGTAGGTTGAGTGGGACAGACGGTGGACGGGGATGTGGCGGGTGACGGTGTGGGGACGGGTGTCACCATTGTTGTCCAAGCAAGGACATGATCAGCGAACAAGCATACGAGAAGGACAAGACTGGTGAACAGTATGCACGACCTCATTGTTAGTTTACTGGTAGAGAATACATGCGTTACGACGCCCTCTGGTGGTTTATATAACAGTAAGAAGTAATTAGGCTTCATAGCCAAGTGCCAGCTGAATAAGTCATTTTCAATCTCTGCAGGAAGTGAATTCTTGTAATCTGATGATATAATTATTTTGACGTGCATAACAGCGATGGATTGAGGCTGAGGTTGAGCACCAATTTTATCTGACGATGACTCCATATTGGGAACCAAGGAATATCAATGTATTAAAGGGGCAGTAGCACGTTTTTTGAAAACTTCATATTTTCAGTTTTTACTGATAATTGTACGTTAATGCTAAATGTATTTTTTGGATAGTGTCAAAAATCTCGTAACACAAACCAATCATCCATATTCAGAGGATAAAGAATGAAGATTCACATCGATCAACTGGCGGCCATTTTGTGTGAACATCATTTATTCATTTTGTGCAAGAAAAGGGAATCGCTTGTCTAAACATCACATTATATATTTGATTTATTACTGCTTCATCTATTTTAAATAGTGTTTTTCAATTGGAACCTTTTCTTTTCATTTTCCTGACACGACCTTATAGTCGCCCTAAAACGTACTGCTGCCCCACCAAGAGACGGCTTTGAAGAAAGTCTACCCTTGTTTCGAAGCTAAAACAAATGCATAAAAGATATTATATGAGTGTCCATGACACACTACGTTTACGACACGAGTGGCTAAATATTAGCATTTCCCGAGCGAGAGCGTCTATGAGGGGAGACGAGGGCAAAGCGCGCAGTCGGGGCAAAGTGACCAAGCGTCATTCCTCCTTAACGATCGACAAATGGCGTGGTATGTCATTATCAAAAGAAGAAAGCAAGCGTTAAGAAACGTTGCGATCCACGTTTGCATCTTGAGCATCGAAAATATTACTCATGGTCAACACATTATAGTGTCAGAGTTATCAATTAGTTTTCATAAGCAAATATCGTAAACTAGAATTGTAATTTTCATTCTATTATTTTCTTATATTTTTAAAAATTGACATTACAAATAACGTATAAAAATATATTATAGGATTTTGTTTCATTAAGAAACATATATTATTTCTTGGCAAGCCAGACAGGGATTTATATGTTTTGAAAAAGTTATATGCGTCCTTTAAACCAATCAATTTCTTTACTTCTTTCATATATTTATTTGTTTCTAATAGTAAATGAGTTAAATTGTCAAGACTCCTATAGTTCTTAGAAAGTTTTTGGATACAAAAATCGAAAATATAGGTCCTTGACATATAAAAACATATTTTGTCCTTCTTTGCAAACTGATCCTAGGTTTTTTTATTATACCCCCGACCAACGGTCCGGGGTATCTAGTAATACAATGATTCCGTGTGTGTGAGTGTGTGTGTGTGTGTGTGTCTGTCTGTCTGTCTGTCCGAGGACATTTTTTGACCGACCTACGGGAAAACTATTTATCCGATTAATTTCAAATTTTGCACATGTCTTCTACCCTACTAGGAGGGGTGCAGTGCGAAGTTACAGCAAATTTCGTTATTATTTGATTTTTTTACAAATTTCCATGTTTTGAACTTAGTCATTTTCCAATATCAGATTTGTCCGACCTAATACGGGAAAACTATTCATCCGATTGATTTAAAATTTTGCACATGTCTTCTACCCTACAAGGAGGGGTGCAGTGCAAAGTTACAACACATTTCTTTAATATTTGAAATTTTTACATATTTCCATGTTTTGAACTTACCGGTAGTCATTTTCCAATATCAGATTTATCCGTCCGAGGACATTTTTTGTCAGACCTATTGTGGGAAAACTATTAATCCGATTAATTTCAAATTCTGCACATGTTTTCTACCCTACTATGAGGGGTGCAGTGCGAAGTTACAGCAAAGTTCGTTAATATTTGAATTTTTTACAAATTTCCCTGTTTTGAACTTAGTCATTTTCCAATATCAGATTTGTCCGACCTATTACGGGAAAACTATTCATCCGATTGATTTAAAATTTTGCACATGTCTTCTTCCCTACTAGGAGGGGTGATAGTTCAATTTTTTGACAAATTTCCATATTTTGAACATAAATTATAGTCATTTTCCAATATCAGATTTGTCCAACCTATTACGGGAAAAACTTTTCATCTGATTCTTTTCACATTTTGCATGTGTCTTCTTCCCTACTAGGAGCGGTGCAGTGCCAAATCAAAACTAAAATTGATACGGGTTTTTTGTGTGTTTTTTTTTTACAAAGTTCCATTTTTTTATTAGTCATTTTTCTCAATTCCTCTTTGGGGGTCAAATGCTGTGCAAGAGATGACTACATTGAAAGTAAAAAATAATTCAGTTAGTCAGGGATGCACGGTCGGGGGTATTAGTGAGCCATGCTCACTTTTTTGCTTGTTTGTTTAGTTTTCATAAGCCCCATTAAGGGTGCCTGTTAGCTGCTTGGCACTTTTTAAAAACTTTAATGTATGTACTTTTATGTATGGTAATGACTTAATTATAGGTGTGTGTCTTTTCGCATGGGGCGCTTTGAAATATATTTTTGTTAATATCTCTTTAGGCAGGCATGGTACGTTAAAAAGCATTTGTCATACAATAGTTTATCTGATGAGAATAAGAGACATGCTGCAAGTTGCATTCTAAACATGTTGATATGCCCATAAAACACCCTTATATGTTAGGGGCGCGCTTTGCCCTGGTCTCCCCTACCGTAGTCCCAAAATTAAAGAAAATACTCAAAACCTATTTCTCTAGCCGCCGCCGGTCCGTATAGATTGGGAATCCTTGGAAATGGGGAACTTTGACGTGAAAGAAATGTTTGTAACGTGACGTCACAATGAAAAATGGATATTTTGTCCTAGGGCAACATATGGAAAATATGAACCTCGATATGATTGCCCTCGTAGGTAATAAAACGATTTCTTAAGAGGGGCCCTTTGACAAATAAAAGGAACAGCTCCTGTCTAAAATTGGATATATCCCCGGTAAAAGATTTTGATAGATTCCTAACGTATAATACCAAAATTAATCTAAATGAACGAAATTCCAAGGGATTTTACAAGGATAAATAAAAATTCGTGTTTTCTAAATTCGTATTTGCGGCCTCGTGAACGATCTGGCCGAACTGTAAGAATTTACTGCATGTTGTGAACATCAACCTATATCAGATTATATCAATAATCGCTTTTTAAGGAAAATATCCTTTAGTATATCCATGCTATGATGCCCCTCAGAAAATCAAATCAGAATCTTATTACTGAAGATGTTTACTTACGTACGTTTAGAAAATGATTATTTTGAATTTCCTGTGAGGAAATCTGATTTCTATGTAAACCTTGACAAAAGACGTAAATCCTTTCTTGTCGATAGTGAATGTATTAATCATTGTGTATCACATGTACAGTGAATAACACCTATTAATTACAAAATGTATTCATGTGATATTTTGTTCGAGTTAAATTGAAATGGAGATGTATACCATCTGTTTTAGGGAAAAAAATAATCAGAATTCTAATCACCATATAATGGAGGGTGTCATCGACGCTATAAGGCTATTGGAGAAACTACAAAAGATAAACATAAAGATGCCAATTAGGTCAAAACACGAACTATTTTCTCCATACATGGCATGGGAGTCCTAACCGGTTACCATCCATTGATAACATCAATCGGGAGTTTTCAGAACGATAGAATAAAAATTGGTATTAGTATATTTTTCAATAAGCTTGACATTAATCCAAAGATATTCTCTACACGTTTCGTTTCGGATATATTACTTTTCAATACAAACGATGCAAGAAACACTTTTGAGATGCTTTATCATATTTGGTATACACAATCTAAGATAGTTTGACCTCATTCAATAGGGATTATTACCGCATTTGGTGAAACATGATAGATGACTTAACTGAGTATCATTGATGTACCGTCTAAGGTCCAACATATTGATAGGATAATATAGTTTCCTTTCAAAGTTTAATTAAGCATTAGTTTGTACTTACAGCATATTAAATTGGAAGGTTTTAGAAATCAAACTTTTCAGCACGTATGATAACAAAGGTGCAATTATGTAAGCAAAAATGTTAAAAAAGAAATAGTGACAAAGTGTCGCCTTGTCTGCAACCTCTTGTCATTTTGGGTAAACAATTCTTAAAAATATCAGCTAATTTTAACGAAAACGAATTACGTTATGTCTGAATGAAAAGTTTTATCCAATGTCTAAGATATATTTGGCAAATAAAGATAGCTATCGATAATTCTCACCAACTGAATATTTTTTTTCGAAAACTCAATCAGTATAAAAATACCTGGTTTACACACTTCAGTTGAATTCATCATATTTGAGGCTGTCAATTACAAATATTTCGAGCTTTTTGTGTCGTTTGCTCAAACTAATAAGAACAATAGTTAAACCATTGCTCAACGAGTATTTTAAATAATTATTTATGTTAATGAACTGTTCCAAACTTAATTTTGGTTTAAACACAAATGTTGATCAACAAAGAAGACACATATTCTATGTGGAAATCAATGAAAGTGCTTAATTTTTCACATATTCACATTATTTTAAGCACGGTGAGGAAATGATAATTCAAATTCTATTTCTTACCCTGCCAACATTTAACAAAGATATCTTAACATTAACCAGAAACAAATTGTTTTATTCAAAGTACAGCAAATATGTGTTATTGTAAACGTGCCATAATTTGAAACATCGTCTCACTCTTAGATATTAAGTTAATTTGTTTTTAAAACTGTGGAGTGTACTCTCTTTTTCCTGTCGGTAGGTCTAGTCAGTTATACTGTGCATTTTTTCCCTGCTCGCTATCTAAGATACCTGCCTGTTATAAAACTAGTTTTGTATTCGATTATAATTCTATATATAAAACTATCGATGATGCTTTGAATTGTTATGATTATTAGAAATTGGTAGAATGCGTTTTCCTTTATGCTTTGATAAGCATGTAGTTCACCCTTCTTTCTGACACAATGATAGTTCGCCTTGTTGAATGGAAACATTTATTCTATGGTTATCAGGAAGAATTTTGATCATAGTTAATATTGTGTTGGTTGAATTTTTCAAATAGTATCAAAAGATATATTCATTAAACCAGGAAAAGTCAGCAAATCAAAGTTACGCACAACCAAATGCCGTGGCAATTACACAATGATTTCGTAAACATTTAAAATGTTATCGCACAGATGTGTCATTGGCACAGTTGTAATCAAAATCTTGATAACATTAACACGTGCACAGGGAAGCTGTGATCTTAATTTGTGAACATGCAACATCTGTGACGTCATGCAGGGCACAAGTATAAATTTGAGGTAACTGCGAAGATGCAACAGTCTTATTTTCCACACAAACCAGTAACAATGAAGGCCCAAGCAGCTATCCTTGTTTCATGCCTCGTATTATTTGCATCGATTGTCCTTGTTAATGGTCAGAATGGAAACACAAGGTTTGGCGGTGGTATCGGTGGCTTTCTAAACAAAAGTAAGTAGTATGTATTGGTGCATATATGGTTGTTTATATATGCATATATGTATAAACATATTAATTGATATAAATAAACAAAATATTCAGAAAATGACATGGCAGATTTCACCATTCATGTTAAATTGTTAGCTTATGAATAATGTTCAAAAGGGCCATTTTCATTCAAATTCACTGCTTTTGAATCATGTTTTAAAATAAACTACTCGTGAAGAGTCTTGGCATGAGATTTGAGAAAAATACTTTCAGTACATGACTTGGGAGTGAAATTTGAAGTGTAAAAGTCATCTGCCACATGGTTAATTGGGGAAAAGGTTAAGATAAGAGATGGAATTGCAAGCAAATTGCCTTGAAGGATTGAAGTTTTATTTGCTTCCCCTTATTAATTACTGGTTAAATTAATACGAATTTTGCGGAAGAAAAGTGCAAGGGCTCCTGTAGTGTTGCGGGTCGAAACATTACAGACACTTAAGCAAGTTTTTATTTATTTCATAAGGTTTAATTCCCCAGATTATATCAGTATATAAGAAATATAGTTTTCTTAAGGGCAACACAACGACTTATTCAACCTAAATATAAAATAGATACGATCTCGTCTTAAGCGAAAAGTGTTTTGAAATATTTCAGTGTGAAAACATCAAACATATTGTAGTAAGGGAGTGTATTTTCTGGGTTAACGTAACATGGTTTGATCTTTTAAGAAATCATCATCTTGATTCAAAAACAAACTTCAGTTTTTTTTTTGGTTCTTAAGGAAAGCTTGGAAATTGGTAACATTAGCTTTCCAGTGCTGGACACCCTTACATATCCAGGAGAAACGAACTGCGGTGCCTTAAAAGGGGCAGTAGCACGTTTTTTGATAATTTTATATTCTAAATATTTCACTGATAATTGTAAATAAATGCTAAATGTATTATTTTGACACTGTCAAAAATGTCATTACACAAGCCAATCATCCATAGTCAGAGGACAAAGTATGAAGATTCACATAAAATGCATTGGCGGCAATTTTTTTTAACACCTTTAATTCATTTGTGTACGGAAAAGGAATCGAAAGGCTAAACTTTACGTTATATACTTGAACTTTACTGCTTCATTTAGTTTAAATACATTGTCTTTCATTTGGAACAATTAATTTTCATTTTCCTAACATCACCTTTTATTCCCCTTAAAACGTGCTACTGCCTCTATAAATGATTTGAAAAATTAAAACCCGTTGTATTTTCTTTCAGCTCAAACGTCTTGTTGCACTCAAGTCTTAGATCATTTGGGAGACGACATCGACTATGAGAATACCTTCACACCAACAAGAGAGTTCTACGTGGCTAGGCTTTATATGATTGATGAACGACTTCGGGAGTTTTGTGATCAATATTTAATCCTCTGTAAGTTTTATTTTGAATTAAGTAGTACTTTATTTACGTAAATCATGTAATATTGAAAAATTGCAGGGTATTTTCATTGCATTTGTATCAATTTTCGTCATATCAAATATTTAATCTTCTGTAAGTTTTATTTTGAATTAAAAAATACTTTATTTCCGTAAATCATGCAATATTGAAAAATTGCAGGGTATTTTCATTGCATTTGTATCAATTATTCGTCATATTATATCAAATTTCAACCATAAATATTTTGTTGGAAAAGAAATGTACTGAACAAATTATTAAGGGATTTCATAACTTTTAAGCTTGTTATTCTATCAGCTAGTCCATGAACAAATAGATAAATTTCTATCAATGAAAAATTTGTAAATATCCCTAGCTTTTTTTCTTCAGTGTAGTATATTATCATTAAGCTGTAACCTTCCTCGTTATCATGGATTTGACCAGTGAAGAACGATTCTCATACTTTAATGATAGTTATCAAGATTTTCGTATGGACCTAGTTACAAGTCTTCGGTCGACAAATACAGCCGACCGAGGACCAGTTTCTGTACCAATACGGAAACTGGATTCATGTAATTTTATTAATTAACGTTTTTGTGATTTACTTGCACAATATTAGAAAGTTTCATTGCATCGAAATCAAAATTATTAATGAGATTTGTGAATCGTCATAAATGCTGAATGTTGTGAATCGATATTTTCGGACTTTCGCCATTTGTGTGTTTGCGCATGCTCAGAGTCGTATTAGCCAGGTCTCTCTCGTATTGGCCAAGTTTTGCCACCATTGGCCCAGCTTGCCTGTATTGACCCAGTTGGCGTATATGTTGTATTAGTGCCATATCATTGATAGTAAATTAGTAATTGAATAAATATTGTATAGACAAGGGTGCAAACGTACATGTTGCGCCTGGGACTTTGATATCAACATTTAATTGAGTGAGTGAATGAGTTATTGATTATTGTCTGCTTGGGTAGTGATACAGCCACTAGCGTCGAGTAAAGTTCAGTTGATAATCAAACGCCGACATATAACTAATATAATAATGATGATAAAGGAATTTGGATACCAATCGTCATATGTTTTATTACCACAGGATCTTTGAAAGGAAATGTCTCCGACCGGAATATTTTACGGTGAGTTATCCTAAGTCACACATTAAAAAATTATTTATATTTACTCTCATGGTGTTCGAATCTCTAAAATGACTTGATAGAAAATAAGTAGAGAAATATTGACTTCTGCACGCATAATGCGTTTGTATATTTAATTCTTCAAGGTAACTGTATGTATCACGTTTAGAGACAATAATTAATTTCTTTTAAATTCTGATAAATATAAGTTCTGTATATATCACATTTAGAGACGATTATTTTTTCTTTCAAATTCTGATAAATATAAGTTCGAATAAATGTTGAGTATTATGACGTTTTGACTATTCATGAAAACTTATGCCTTTCTTTCTGTTGCAGATTCCGCTGGTAATCGGTAGTTTGCAGTTTTAGAAAAATAAATCATATGTCCTGAATTGAATCTTGTCTCTTGTTGACGGTGTATAAATCCGTAATGGTTCACAGATGATATCTTGTTGAATTGAGGAGTTGCATCAAAAGTGGCAGTGTCTCTCTATTCGAAATAATTTTCTTCCATTTCTTCCTCAAAAATGTTCCAAAGTTGTGGTAAAATTAATCATCTTCAGATCGTAGTCGTAGGGGAAATTATAAATTATCAAGCGAAAACTCCATGCGGCTATTTTAGAGTGAACGCCACATTTGTTGTAGAGAAATGACTTTGGGTAGTATCATCGAACATCGTACGTTCGTATTAAAACTACTTCTAATATTTTAAAACATTTTCTTACAAACGGATCCTTGTTTTAAAGTTGATGTTCATCATGTTTGATTAGATTCTAGTTAATGTTAAATCATAAATGATGATGATAGTTGTTCATTAGGGTAATGTTTTGTCGAACAAAAGTCTAAAAACAGTTTTATTTTATTATGAAAAGATGACACAATGGCTTATCACAAGGGGAAATTGTATTTATATCTTCCCCAGTATGAAAAAAATAACAAAGATAAAACAGATCTATAAAATATTTACATAACATATTATCTTGTATGGCAATATAATAATGAAATGTGGAGATAATCAATTACATAAAAACATCAATTGGCTCTTTTCCACTTCACTTCATAAGATGGGTTACACTAGGTATAGTATAACATATTCAAAGTATTTTCAATTAAGGCAACCTATACTTTTTGCTACAAATGATTGGCGAAACATGTTTGTTTTCATTTTCACTTACATCAATAGTAGTGTAGACTTGGTTTTCCCAAAGTCAATAACCATTTTTGGCACCTTCAAACATAAAACTATGATTCTACAAATTTTAAAATTTCCGTTCTGTAACTAAGTTCAGATTCTCTTTTTAGACCAACCAATGCAGCGCCATCTGCAATTTTAAAATGCTTTAATAGCCCTCGACACAGTCATTGGTATTCAATGTAACAGGATTGGTGAAATCACGCAGCCGTGTGGTGCACCAGTATTTGTACTTACAGCTGCGTATCTTAAGTTTGTTCACTTACCTTCGTATTCTAGTGCAATTACCATGTAATTTGTAACGTCTTTGAGACATGATATCATTGTGAAAACGAAACCGATAATGACGAAATTTCACTGCATAAGTTAAGATTCAGTTTGCGTTGACATATTCGTATGTCATACATAGCAGATAGCTGTAACAAATTTGGCAGGTCATTGAAGTGACCATGCAGGGGTCAAAATTTCGAAAACACTGATTTCTAATTTGCTCTACCAAATCCTTCATACGTGATCAACAGCTTTAGATCTTATTCATATGTGTTCCTTTGCGTTAAGGCAACGCAACTCTGCTGATTTTATTCCTACAAAGTTTACATGAATGATTTTAATCGAAATTTAAGAAAATCCGAATTTCACAAATCTGACCCCATCTGTCTATTTAGCCATGTCAAATATCGACATTCAGCATTAGTGATAGGACGATCCCAAAATAAAGTTTGGGAATGGTTATCTTACACATTGACAATTGATGATCTTCTGTAAGTGGTCCTGGACTTATTTTATGAACGTCAAAACGAAACCAAATTACATGATATTTGCACTAAGCACAAGCAGGTGAACAAACTTTTGGTATGCAGCTGTATATATAACTGAAGATTCTACATTGTTAACTCGTTCAACTTGTTGTCTGTTTACTATATATATCAATTTACCCATCTAATGATATTTGAAGTTATATTTAATTTATGAAGTTTGTCAATAAGTAAAAATTGGTAACTTTTCCAAAATTTTCTTTATTAAGCCCTTCCCAAAACTTAATTGGTCAATTCCTTATGAGTAAATGAAGGTTATTTTTTTAAAAGTTACCAGTTCTGATCAAAAAGCAACCAGTCCTGGCAAAAAGTAGCCAGTTAAAGGACATACATAAGGATTCGATTCTCTGAATTGACAATAATTTTTTTTTTCAAATCAAGAAATAGTCCTTATAATAGCTCTCTCTATATTTTTCGAAAATATAATAATTCTTTATTATTACCCCGAAGGGGTAAATCAGTATTTATCAATCAATATGTAATTAAATATTGGGGGAAAGTTCGAAAACATTATAGCTTAAATCTATATCATGCATTCTTTATAGTGATGTATAGTTGGCAATAACTATGATGTAGTTTGCAAAATATTAGAAAAGAATCGCCATAAAATACACGAAATGATTGAAGGAGTTAGTTCCCCTGCTCTCGCGAGAGTTGAATCCATGGAGATAACAATATGGCGGACGATGTAAATAATCCTGCTTGATACGGATTTAACTGCGAAAACGACCATGTGAAGGTACTTGTCAACCAGTGATTGATTTTAATTATATTTTCTTTATAAACACAATTTTGAAATTGTTGAACATCCACTGATATGGTCGAAAATTCATTATTACTACAAAAACAATGTGAATGCCAAAAAGCTGTAGGACAGAAATGTTTCAAATTTCTGTGGAACTAAAAAGGGATGCTACTTATGAAATTAAGAGATACTTTAATGGCTCACCCTTCTTTGAATCCGTTCAAATCTTAAAGATTGGGAATAGAACTCGGGTCTTTTTGACAATCTGACACTTCACTAACTGATCTACAACCCAGGTTTTATTTTTTGCTCATACAAACTCAGTCGTGCAATAAAGTATTCAATGACAATTTTTTCCATAGTCTTGCATGTTAAATTTAGTATAGCATGAATAATTTTCGGTAAATAAAATAATGAAAAAAGTTTAATGTTGAATCATTGTTTACAAAATTTTGCAGTTTGAATTCAAATCATCGCAGCTTGAAGTTAATAATTTCAATGTTTTTTTATCTGATGGATGTTTATGTAATGTTGCCAGATTAACTGATATACCCTATTCTTACGTACAAGTGATGTCATTCCCATTGACTTACATGTTAATTAGCTGTTACGAGAATGATTATCATAAATTTAGTTGAAATCTATCAATAGCAAATTTGCTGTAGAGTTTTTATGGGCAACTTGGAAATCATCTCAGCTACAGACACATAATTTCCATTTAATAGCACATACCGGTTACCTTTAACATGGCCATCAATGGGACATTCAATTCACAATTTGTATGTGCGATCTTTAAAGGTGTGTCATTCGATAACTAATTAACGGATAGGGAAATGTTATTCTTTAAGGATTGTTTTACATGTTTTGTGCCTCTATCGATGTATAACAGCAACAAATTGTATAAAATCGCTTAGCGTAGCGATTTTATCCAAATTTTGGCTGTTATACATCGATAGAGGTGACAAAACATGTAAAACAATCCTTATAATTACAAAATCAACATTTAAACAAAGTTTTTCTTAATTGTTTTAAAAAAATCTAACATTCATGTTGTGAGATTGTGGTTTGTTACACGAAAAAATACAAAGTTGAATCAAAATTGAGAATTCCATAAACTAAAACGGCAGAAGATTTAATTTCGCATTCGCAACCATAGACACCCATGCAATCACAATTCGTCTTAACCGGAATCCGCATTTTTGGAATAACCCTAATTAGCATATCACACGACGTTCAAAATGTCCGTTTAAGCTTGAGGACTCGTGGTTATTAAAATGCAGCCTTTCCGGTGAATGTATTGATTTCGTAAGGGAGAGGAATGTATTTACTTGTTACAAACGCAGGTGAAAAGTGATATGATATCTTATATGTGTCTTTGTAACAGAACGTAACTTGAAACTATCAAAACCGGACTATTGCGTCAGTTGATTCTGACATCACAAGGAATGAATGCACGGGGTATGGTTGCAAATTTTTCTGCATTAATCGAGAATGGCAGCAGGTTTTTGAGTGTTCTCGATCAATCAGAAATAGCGTAAAATCACGGAAATTAGTGTAACAAAATCATTTTGTAATTATATCTATTCAAATAAGTTGATTTCCATGCTGTCTGCAAAATATGACAGCAATCGGATCATTTCCTATTTTATAATATATTTACGGCAGAAAACCATTTGAGGATATCAGGGGATAGGTTGTAGCATTAGGCGGAGACATATGTACGCTGATGTAGAAGGCTGTGAACCTACATTTTATTCATAATGAAAGTTCACTGCTGTTAAGAAGTTAATACATTGAGACATAGGTTATCATTATAGATTATTTTAGACAAATATTATTTTTGTAGGTTTGAGGTTCTCTCATTTCAATGTTGCACATGCGTGGTCCGAAAACTCAGCTGCAACCAGATTACCAAGCCCTTTTCAAAACGTCATCCATTGAATGTGTAGAATGCGATGCTCTTGTATATGCGATTTAGTGCCATTATAATAAACTTGGGGTGATGATCAAAAGATTCAACACTCCAAGTGTTGAAACTTTGACTTAACACAAAATTATCTTTATGAATATCATATATATTATTACTGTATAGTTGACTGAAAGGAAGTTATAGAAGGATCATTTAATCCCATTATCAGACAGACAGACAGAAATATTTTATTTAAGTGTCACCAGTCAGTTTCAAAGGTATATAAAGCATGATATATATTGTACAGCATTAAAAACTGACGTCCAGCCATAAATTGGCTTATGAGACACTAAGCAAACTAAAAATCAATTATCTCAATGCAAGAGTACTATAGTTGGGATGCCACATCTTCCCACGGCAAGGTCAAAACGTATCGAGTTAGGACTCTTCGTTTCAAGTCTAAAAACTTTTTCGTTTCGCCCGTGACGTTGTGAAGATGGGATGCCAGGATACAGCGATGCATTGGTGCATTGTTGTGGTACAGCTCATGATACGATAGGTGATACATTACATATCATATCACAGGGTACCTGTATCATAACACTACTATGGTATCTTTGAATTTGTTTACAGAGCATAAAGATTGTAAAACAAAGTGAGGATAAAGTGTCTACCTAGCTGAAACCAAGATGGACGTGTTAATGAAAGAAGAGGCCAATGTGCCAATCGAAATTGGCGACACTCAGGATTATTCAGAGATGGATATCTTGGTGAAAAGACGACAGGCGGAGGACAAACGGAAGGCTCTTCACAACTGGACGCTACTACGGAACTCGATACGTCACACGACGGAGGCTGTAGCTGGGGCTGATGTCAGGGACATTGTTATAACCCACGGCATTCATCATGAACGAAAACTCAACCATGCCAAGACTTTGGAGCATGTAGTCTTTGTTTGTTCAAGAAAGGTAATTTGTGTGTGTATTCACTATTCATGTTGAAAAGTAAAATTTCACCATAACCCCATAACTTACTGATATAAACAAGAACGACTTAAAAGGAATGATAAACAGTTGATCAAATATGTCTTGAACTTTCACTGCTGAAATTGTTAATTAATTTACTCCCTATATAAGACAGGGGTTTTTGAGCAAAATTGTGGTCTATCATATTCACGACAAATAAAGAAAAACAAATCTTCTTTAAAAAATACCATAGAATAATTATCTCAGTATTTTTTTTTTTAAAAATATATATTTCAATGAATGAATTTACGCCAGTTTATAAGTTTTGAAAAATAATTACATTTCAAGGTTATTACCAAGCTTTTCCATGTGCTTACTTCAATTTTCTGATTTAAGGTATTGCTCAAAACATGTTAAACACCAACTCATTCACTCACTTACTGATTTCAGGAGTATGTGACAACCGACGGATCAACATTTCACATATATCTTGAGGATGGAAGGAAGAAAGCAACAGTGAAGCCAGAAGAGCCAATGAACAGGCTTGTTTACTGTCAACAAACCAATCAGTTTGTGGGCTGGATGCATGACGAAGAAATGTTGTATGTACGTATACTTACTTGCCGAATATGGCTGAAGTCATACTATTTCCCAAGCGGGGCAAAACAAGAACTTACTCACTCTAGCATCAGATCATCTTCTTTACAGAAATCCTTCTGAATTTTATGTTACTGTTTCAAATAATTATGATTTCAGCTCATCAGGCCAAGAAAAGGTCAGATTGACTACCGAAAATAACTGAATCATCAGAAATCTGAATTTCTTTTTCTGTACTTGAATTGAAAGGTGGATTGTCGTCCAATTGTTCCCCCATTTTATACGATTTTCAGTTTATGCCTACACAACATTAATTGGAGAGTGCACCTTAAGTATTGTTTCAATATTATTTCATGAATCGTGATATTTTGACTACATTTATATTTATATTGAACAAAATTTCAGAAATTGGATTTATTATGAAAGTTTTCTCATTAGTTTAAAATCAAAGTTTCCTTATTCACCACTGATTATATAATTTTGTCCATTATATTTGAATTCCAAGCTTCTCTTTCGATAAATGATGTTATTAATAACTTGTTGTTGCAGCTCATGGGAGAAGATTTTGAGATAATCTCCCAAGCCAAATGTCCAGGAAACATCCAACTGGGAGCCTACAACCAAAATACAGGGGAAATGGTCACTATCGGTCACTTCTTTATGCAGGTCAGTGAACTCTGCTTGAGATTAACACAAGAATCTATGACGAAACATTGCGTACCATGAAATAATAAATTGTAACTTTTTCATATGTTAATGGTCGCTATTGGTCACTTCTTTATGCAGGTCAGCTACCAGAACCTCTGCTTGGGAATGGGAATCTCTAGATACATTGTGTTCCATGAAATAAGAAATTGTTTTCACATGTCAAGGCAAAAACAGATAAATCTTGGTTAATTCCTTGGTTAATTTATCAGACAATGTACACAATTACTTTGCCTGTTAGGCAATGTGTACTGTACATTGACTGGTTGTTTAAAGTCATTGTTAGGCAATGTGTACATTGACTGTTTTTTTAAGTCATCAAAGGCAATGTGTACATTGACTGGTATGATATCAAGAACATCAAATATGCACAGTAAAATCTCACTAGTGACACCTAAATGTTGTGTTTTTGATTTCAGAGTTGGTCATTCCGTTACGGAGCGCGGCACCTGATCCCGCGCCTGATGGTGAGGACAGAGTTTGGAGACGACAACATGTTCTCCCTGCTGGCCCTGGAGGAGACGGCAAGCAGGAGCCAGAGACTCTTCCTCTCCCTCGGACACGGTGTTGTGGTGGGTGCTGTACATGTAGTCTCTGTAGGGTCAGGGTAGTGTTTAGACACGGTGTTGTGGTGGGTGCTGTACCTGTAGTCTCTGTAGGGTCAGGGGAGTGTTTGGACACGGCGTTGTGGTGGGTGCTGTACCTGTAGTCTCTGTAGGGTCAGGGGAGTGTTTGGACACGGTGTTGTGGTGGGTGCTGTACCTGAAGTCTCTGTAGGGTCAGGGGAGTGTTTGGACACGGTGTTGTGGTGGGTGCTGTACATGTAGTCTCTGTAGGGTCAGGGGAGTGTTTGGACACGGCGTTGTGGTGGGTGCTGTACCTGTAGTCTCTGTAGGGTCAGGGGAGTGTTTGGACACGGTGTTGTGGTGGGTGCTGTACCTGTAGTCTCTGTAGGCTCAGGGTAGTGTTTGGACACGGTGTTGTGGTGGGTGCTGTACCTGTAGTCTCTGTAGGGTCAGGGGAGTGTTTGGACACGGTGTTGTGGTGGGTGCTGTACATGTAGTCTCTGCAGGGTCAGGGGAGTGTTTGGACACGGCGTTGTGGTGGGTGCTGTACCTGTAGTCTCTGTAGGGTCAGGGGAGTGTTTGGACACGGTGTTGTGGTGGGTGCTGTACCTGTAGTCTCTGTAGGGTCAGGGGAGTGTTTGGACACGGCGTTGTGGTGGGTGCTGTACATGTAGTCTCTGTAGGGTCAGGGGAGTGTTTGGACACGGCGTTGTGGTGGGTGCTGTACCTGTAGTCTCTGTAGGGTCAGGGGAGTGTTTGGACACGGTGTTGTGGTGGGTGCTGTACCTGTAGTCTCTGTAGGGTCAGGGGAGTGTTTGGACACGGTGTTGTGGTGGGTGCTGTACATGTAGTCTCTGTAGGGTCGGGGTAGTGTTTGGACACGGTGTTGTGGTGGGTGTTGTACCTGTAGTCTCTGTAGGGTCAGGGGAGTGTTTGGACACGGTGTTGTGGTGGGTGCTGTACCTGTAGTCTCTGTAGGGTCAGGGGAGTGTTTGGACACGGTGTTGTGGTGGGTGCTGTACATGTAGTCTCTGTAGGGTCAGGGGAGTGTTTGGACACGGTGTTGTGGTGGGTGCTGTACCTGTAGTCTCTGTAGGGTCAGGGGAGTGTTTGGACACAGTGTTGTGGTGGGTGCTGTACCTGTAGTCTCTGTAGGGTCAGGGGAGTGTTTGGACACGGTGTTGTGGTGGGTGCTGTACCTGTAGTCTCTGTAGGGTCAGGGGAGTGTTTGGACACGGTGTTGTGGTGGGTGCTGTACCTGTAGTCTCTGTAGGGTCAGGGGAGTGTTTGGACACGGTGTTGTGGTGGGTGCTGTACCTGTAGTCTCTGTAGGGTCAGGGTAGTGTTTGGACACGGCGTTGTGGTGGGTGCTGTACCTGTAGTCTCTGTAGGGTCGGGGTTATTGCTGGAATCAGTTATCATTCATGTCTCTTGATGCAACAAAGCTTAACAGGGTAAAGGGCAGAATCCAAAGTTTTGGTCGTTTAAAATACTGAGAACTTACCCTCAATCGAGTCAATGTCTTGAAATGGCCATGTCGATCATCTAACTTCACACATCATAGACAAACAGTCTAAGATAATGTAAATAAGTAACAATAAACTCCACTTTTTGAGTCCTCAAGGCCAAAGGAATGGACCAAGACCAGCTGAACCGGACTGAGGCTCGAGTACTTGAGTACAAGAGAACCATTAGGGAGGGATAAGTGTACTCTCTGTATTGTAAGCATATTTAGTCCAATATAAGCAGTTCAGTTTAGTGTAAGCCTGATCTATGTATTGCAGGTGTACAACATGAGTGTGGGTTCAGTTTAGTGTAAGCCTGATCTATGTATTGCAGGTGTACAACATGTTTGAAGGGAAGGTCCTGCTCCACAGAAAGGATCTACATCGTCGATCCATCACTGCCATAACCTACTTCAACCCTCTCAAGTACCTGGTCACAGGAGCCCAGGATGGGTCAAGTATGTAGTAACAACCTCCACTAGGTATCATGGGGAAAAGGATGGGGTAGCATAGTGATTAGAGAGTTCGACTTTGGATTAAGATGTCCGAGGTTCTAATCCTGCCAGATAATTTGCCCACTGAAGACATATATTTCTTAAACATTATTCATTGTGAAAATATTTAAAAAAAAGATATATCAAATTATATGCAGTGGTGTCTTTTATCATATTGTTTGTGTTGCAGTTAAGATCTGGGACAACGAGTGGCATGTAGTGATGGTGTTTGTGGGACACCGGAGCCTGGTCAACCAGCTCACCATCTACCCATTTGGTCCCTCCATCATCTCAGCTAGTCTCGACTCTACGGTCCGCGTCTGGAACATGGAGACATGTGATGAGGTTGACAGGTGAGTCTCCTCTATACTTATATGAAATATATCTACGTTTGTCTTTGACTAGCCTTACCTCTCATGAACTTATTGTAGCATGTCACATATGATTAAAGTATTTGAAGCACTCATAAAATATTTCATTCCACATCAGACCTTTGAGGAAATTCTCTGCTAATGGCTGAAATATTGCCCAAGCATTGTTAAACTCACTCACTCACCTAAAGACATTTTATTCCTAACTTGATAAACTATTATTTTAGTGTCAATTGACAGATATTTTATTTGTAACATAATGACATCCTCGCAATTTCACCTTGGAAGTGCCATTTTCAAGTTGGAAGAATCAATCACCTTGGTAATGTGTGACGTCATAAGAGAATTCCTGATATTAGACAAGTCTTTCATGGCACCATAATAGCAATAATATTGGATTTTCACACTACTCAGTGACAATAAGAAGTTCTCACTACTGTCAACTGATAGCAGGTTTATTCCACTGATAGATAGATAGTATTATATGGGTAATTTCATATCACATTCTGTATCAGCCTGAGACCCCAATATCAGCCCGAGAGCTTTTGCTCGAGGGCTGATATTGGTCGAGGGCTGATACAGAATGTGATATGAATTACCCATGTCATGCTATTTTTATCATATATATTTACAAAAGAATTAACAAAAATAAATATAACATTTTAAAACTTTAATTCATAACATTAACTGAGTGGCTGATGGTATCAATTTAGCTTAACGTGAACTGACACATACCGATAGTCAAAGCTCCTGAGCCTACAGTACGCCTCGTACGACTTTTGAGTTCATTTTTCTCTGGGGTTGAATTTCCAATGGAAAATTAATTTGTATCAAGCTGACAAATCCACAAGTGACAGCAGCGTTTTCTTCGCGATGTCGGCCACGTTAAAATGTCAGCTGTACAAAGGGAGACAAGTCCTCGCGACTTCGATCTATTTTTTGCGTTCGTTGCCTAAGGTTCCTGTTTCAAGTCCCTTGACGACGGGCTGATACAGGTTTTTGCCCTTGACGACGGGCTGATACAGGTTATCTGCCCTGCGGGCTGATACAGGGTGCTTGACGGAGGTCGTATCATACATACAAAATGTCTGTATTTATAAGCTAGTATATGATAAGATACAGTATTTCACCCCCAATCTTATATCAAAGAAATTATCTTCCCCTCCCACAGAGTGACGATCAGTGAGCCGGTGAAGGGACTGGGAGTGTGTATGCAGTACAACATCTTCTCCACGTTCTCAGACAAACAGGTGGATCTGTGGCGCATACAACATCTCTACCAGATGCACACGGCCATTGGGTAGGTTGAAGACATGCATCTCACATTGATATATCTACAGATTTGACATGTTTAGTCAAGGACTCACTACTATAAGGTCCAGGCAGATCTTTTAAAGGCAATATTTCCACAATGATTAAATATAAAAAACTTGTGTCCTACCAGCTGGAGTCTTTTCAAAATTTTGTGAGTATATGATGCAGGACTTGGGGTTTAAATTATCACAGATCTTATTCAAAATCGTATTTCTTAGTTATTCAGAACTTGCAGATTGTGCATTATTATGTGACTATTATCATTGTTGTCTTTAAATTGTTTGAAAGGGCTGACTGAACAAAACCAACCTTCCTTGGGATTGGCCATTGTATCAGCACTTGCTTGCTTTTCTGATTACCCAGTTTAAGATTTGAATGAGATATCCTGTTAACACAATGTCATGAATAATGGAACAATCTATCCAATCTCTCCCTCCAGACACCGGGTGACGACAATCAAGATGACGACACACCCCAACTATCCGGTGCGAGCAGTGCTGATGTGTCGAGACTCCAGTATCCGTATTGTGTCTCCACCATCGGGCAACGTCCTCACTACGATGCTAATGGAACCTGGGAAAGGCATCATTGATGCTGAATATGCTATAGAACAAGGTAAATTGAGATTATCATTTGAGTATCCTTCATTTGATTTTTAGGCTAGACAATACTAATGATAACTCGATTTAAAGAATTTGAGGGGGAAATGTTGAAACACCAAAGAAGGATTTGCTCCAATCTTTAACATTTAAGATTTGATTTTAGTTTAAACTCAGACAGTAAGGACAAAAAGCAGATGCTCTATGAAAATGTATTTGTTTTATTGCTTTCTTCTCGGAGACGGTTATCAACAGCCATAAATTTAATCCCATCTCCAAACATTTATCTCTTCATCTACCTACACCTAATTATGACAAGATTTAAATTTGATTTGAAAGTCACAACAAGAGCATATGCTCTACCAAAATGTATTTGTGTTGTTGCTTTCTACTCAACAGCTACAAACTTAACTGTCATCGTCAACATTTATCATTTATCTCTTAATCTATTGAAACTCTCCTCCAGAGATGCTGTTCACTGTTCTGGGCAACGGAGACATCATTAAGTGTCGGACGGACACAAACCCGTGTACGGTGGTTGACCGGTGGAAGTGTGAACACCAGGACGGTCAGTTGGGCTCCGGTCACTTAGCACAAATACAGGTGTACTTGTACCTTCACTCTTTGATCTGATGACCCCATACTAAAGAAAAATCTGACATTTCATCACCCTGACGAAGATACTCTAACTCAATTTATATGTTCACAATCTCTGTTACAAGTGGAACACATTCTAGGTTAGAAATGCAAAATTGTGAATTCACACAAATTATTTTAGTTTGTAGGCCACTCCCCCATTTTCAAAAATGATGCATTTTAATGAGACTTTTACTCTTAAGTTTTAGCGAAGCAATAATTAAGTGTTAATAATGTGCAATGCATTTGGAGGAAAACATCATTTGATGGGTACAGAAGTTGGATCAACATTTCATGACTTGAAAAGAATGATCAGAGGGTCAAAAGTTATGTTTTGAGTAGTCGAGGGGGTGGAAGGTAGACGGTTGTCTTCTCAAGGTCAGTGAAGGTCAAGGACACCTGTTATTTGTTAAAAGCATGTGCTAGAAACAATGTTGCTTGTTGTGATGTTTGTCTTATAACAAAACAATTGACACTATTTAAGAATAATTTGTCTACTATCAATTTATATTCAAACACTATCATAGAATATTCTTCTGAAAAATAATTTGTAAATAATACATGAAGTTGGTAAACATTTTTTTTTAAATGTGTTATAAATCTAACAGAAATGTTTCAATCGCTTTTATCTTGCAGTAAATTATTCAATATTTTACATAATGTATTATCTCACGAGTCTGATGTTTTCATGTTTTCATCTAACAGTACACTGCATGTTCTGTGAGATGCATGTAAATAACCATGTTGTTAACCATGTTATTCACCATGTTATTAACCATGTTTGCTGTGCATGAGTCGTCTGCACTTCACGTGCGTCCAGCCACCATCTTGGTTCGTGCAACATGCACGTACATCCGCTGACAGTTGTACATGTCTGTAGCACAGTGTTTGTTTGTCTCTCACAAAACTTGATCCCTGGTAACCTATGTCCAATGATAAATCTACTAACATGACCTGATGATAAGTTGATCAGATGAAAAATGTTAATGAATATTTTTGATATTTTGATTATTTTTGTTAAGAAAAGGGGGGTAAAAAATGACAGTAATGTATGATGACATGATTAACAAGTGAATCACTATTAACTTCATTTCCCTCCAAAAACATGTATAACATGTGTAATGTATGAACACGCTTAGAAGTATTATCATTAAAAAAGACAGAAGAGAAGGAATACATTTTTTCTTAAAAATTGTTTAAAAACTGTATTGGAACTTTGGGCAAAGAACTTTTACACAATCGTACTTGAAATTATTTAAGATGAGAATCAACACTTTGACTTGAATCCATTTCAAAAACGGTTATCTCGATTTCTCTTACATCATGGACATTGGGTTACTTTAAACTTTCCAAGTTTTGGAGTAGAGACAATTATCAAAATGAAATACCAATTCAGTTAAGATGGGGTCAGTGTAGATACTGTGTTTGTGAAAGTGTTTGCATAATTTCATGTCATATTATATTCTAAATGTAGTTTAGATGTACAACGTTGTAGAGTTTGTTACATAGTGTCAGCATGGATTGAAAGCATGGTGTGGTATCTTAGTGATTGATATGGTGCCTCTTTGTTACGAACAAAAGAGGTAAAACATAATGGTACATGTATTGTGACTTTTATCAGGCCTAAAATTTAGGATATGTGCGCTATAGCTTTGAAAACATTAAAACAAAATAGTCTAAAAATTAGGCTATGGTGGCTGTAACATTGAAAACATTACAACAAAACATGTGTCAAATTTACATGTTAAAGGGGCAGTAGCACATTTTCAGTTGGAATATAAGGTGATGTCAGGAAAATGAACATATATGGTTCCAATTGAAAGACAATGGATTTAAACTAAATGGAGCAGTTATAATACAAATATATAATGTAAAGTTTAGCCATGTGATTCCTTTTTTTACCCAAAATGAATAAAAGGTGTTCACACAAAATGGCCGCCCATGGATTTTAGGTGAATCTTTATACTTTGTCTTGAGTTATGAGTTCTTTTTCAGGGTAAAACTTCCATTGGGTACCTTATTGCAATTTCATATATCAGATGAAAATAACACGAAAGTTGTAGAAATATTGAAAATATTACGATAAAAACTAAAAAACTTACCCTATCGTACTTCCGCCTGCCCACTACTCGCCCCTTACATACTACGCGCGAGTACATTACAAGGGGAAGTAATCCCTACCCAACCTTCACTTTCATAGCTTTCGTCGTCAAAATAATACATTTAGCATTAACATAAAATTATTAGTGAAAATTTTTAAATATAACATTATCAAAAAACGTGCTACTGCCCCTTTAAGGCTGTTGCATTCATTGGCTGAAATATTGCCCAAGCCGCGTTAAGCAACTCACTCACTGTTACATTCAATACAAAACAAGTCTCAGATTATAGATATGGTAGCTAGTGTATGGAACACAATTACAGCATAACAGGTATTGAAATATTTTACTTGGACAGATATTGTTACAAATGACCCTCTCACAAAGTGCTAAGATGACCTCGGCTCACTAAGAGTAAAAATTGTGTGGCAAGAGTTCATTAAGTCTGAAAGCTAAAATTGCTTTATAAAAGAAATTTTTAGTGCCATAGATCAGGGTTTTAAGTTTTTAGTATAAAGTATCAAAGAACCTATTAATCCTTAAGTGGTGCATGATTCAAGTTTATTAATTAATAATTAAAAAACTAATATTCAAGTTATTGCCAAAAGGAAAAGAACATAGAAGAAAGACTCAGATATTTTATGTCTCACTAATAAATATTCACATTTGTTGATGTTTGTAAATGTTATTAATTACAACTTATGCATGTAATGAAGCACTGTTACTTGAACTGTTTATATGTTCAATTGGTGCATTACTTGTTCACCAATGACAAATAATCATATTCATACAGTCACCTGTTCATAACACAAGTTCCTTGATCGAACATACTGATGATTCTATTGAACGTTGACATTTTGTGTCTCAGATAACACTTAAAGTTCATAATCAATAAAGAAAAGGTAACAATTTTGACAGTATCTATCAAAATTTGAAAGAAATATTACCTGTTAAACCCTATTGCCTTGTGATATTTGTTGATTTAATATTGCAGTGAATTGTTGGTTTGTTTGCAGTGTAATATCTAACTTGTTTTGACTTGACTGATCTGATTTAACCAATCAATTCACAACAAAATACACTTTTTAAGAAAATTATCTAAATCTTAAATCTAAAGCTTATCCAATATTGTCAACACCCTGTGATGGAGAATATAAGCTGTATGTATTGAATGCGATCATTTCATGGCTTACGGAATGTGATCACGAATCCTGCAAAGGACTCAACCTTCAAAGAGTCAAGATATGTACTAGCACAGATAGTTTGTTTTGTTCCGACATTCTTATGTTTTGGATCAATTATTCAGCACATTCCCCATCCCTGGGTACCCAAGGAATGCTCTTCATTACCGGGTATATCACCCCTCAGATTTTCATCAGGGAAATTTGTACTAATAAAACCTGGCCATTGATCTTGTTTCAAAAGCAATAACCTGATGAAACAATCAAATAGAAAACTAAGTTTTGAAAGCCTTGGTTTTGAACACTACCTTTCACTACATGCTTTGGAAAATGAAATTTTAAATTTTAAAGGAAATATTCCCTTCTTATAGCTGAGAGCACTGAATTGAGGGCTAAGAGATGAAATTTAAGCAAATTACTTCAACCCTAGACCATTGTTTGTTATTACCTTATTACCTTACCGTATGTTTTCTTAGGCTTACTAAAATCATGGGCAAGGAATTTCAGTACACATTTTCCTGATGAAAGTTCCCAGGAGTGATATAGAGGAGAGTATCTGAACATTACGCCCTGGGTGACCAAAGATGCACATTCCCTTCTGTAAAGTAAACTCTCGATGACTATTGGTCTGCAGATATATGTAACTATCTGCTGGTGTATGAGTATGTGGTCGACTCCACGGCCAAGCATGATATCTGGGCGCTCATGAAGAAGGGCGTGGCCACTCGTAGCATAGCAAACCTAGCTCCAGCCAAACAGAGCCGGAATCGCACCCTCCTTCTTGGGGGGCGCCGGGATGGGTACATCTGCGTATTCAACTGGGATACCGGCAAGGTGGACTTCAAAGTGGAGGTGAGTACTGGAGTGAGTAGTGGGTTTTTCTCTGCTTATGCCGTCTGCTTGTCTGTTGCAGATGCTAGTGGGCTTGATGGAGGTTTGGTAAACTTGTCTGTAGTGATTTGATATGATATTCTGTGATACATATGGTATTTCATTAGTATGAGGATTGATGGTGATCAAGGAAATATGACAGATAATAATATTGATCATATTCTAGTTTTAGTCATGTAGGATTTCATGTTTATTAGGGCTTTCTCGAGATTGGGTAAATGTGTTGATATGTTACAAGTATTACTTGATTAAATACACTGAATCCATTGTCAAGGGATGTTTCAAGCCTACAGTTGTCTTGTGGTTCAGGGAGGGCCAGATTGTAGAGTCTTTAAAATGGTTAATCTGAGGAAGAGTGAATTGTAACAGAAATGACAGTTTTAACCCTTTGACTGTAATCGCTTGACCATGTGTAAAACATTTGATTGCTGTCCGCAGGCTCACGGAACAAAGGGTGTCCTCAGTATGATTGCTAACTCCAGAGCTGACCAGGTCATATCAGCAGGCATGGGTAGGTATTTATATTTATGGTTAAACATAATCAATGTCATATTCTACACATGTGCACCAATGGCCAAGCAACCACTTGTATGCAATATAGAAATTAGAATTGTTTCTGACTGCAGACGATGTGATCAAGGTGTGGCGACTCTACCTATTTGGCAAAACATAATCAGTGTAATATTTTTGATAAGTGCACATATGAATATTCTTAATGAGAAATTTGTTTTAGCACTAATTTGATGAGGAATGTTTCTGACTGCAGACAATGTGATCAAAGTGTGGCGACTCTACCCATTTGCTCAGGAGGCGCTAGCTCCGTTGATGTCGTTCTACTGTGCACATACGCCCTCACACATGACGACTATCAAAACAAGGCTCTGCGTAAGCTTTCAGGATCCGTCCACGGCGACCTTCAACACCGTGCTGTATAACCTCAAAGACAAAGGTCAGTGACCTGGATGTTGATATTTGTCATAATAATACCAATTTGTATATTTGTATCCATCGCTTTAACTGATATTTAATGACATCTTTACCTTTAGTTGACATGTGTATCTACATTCTGTTCATAGAAATTACAAAACGAGTGAGTGTTGAATATCGAAAATATTTCAACAAGATATTTTCAAATGTTTTGATTTATTCACGAGCGAAAGCCCCCGTTACGAAGTAAGCTGGGGTATATAGCGGTCATTCCGTCCGGTCACATATCTCCAAAACTACTTGGTCTACATCAACCAAACTTTGCAGAATTGTTAAACTTGTCATTCTCATCAATTCTTGACCAATTGTAGCATTCTGGAATTTAAATTTTTGGCCGTTTCCATGGAAACGTTCCTTTTTGGGCTTAGTTTAATAGGGTTCAATGGGGACTAATCTTCTCAGAAACTATTGGACCTAGATGAATAAAATTTTGGTTATAGATGCTTCTGATGATACTCTTGATCGAGTTCGAAAGCTGATTCCGTAAAATTAATTTTTGCGGAGTTATCGCCCTTGAATCTCCAATTTGACTTTGTACAGACAGCGGACCTGGTGCTTCAATTGGGACCAGTTCTCTCAGAAACTATTGTACCTAGATAAATAAAATTTTGGTTATGGATACACCTGATGATACTCTTGATTGAGTTCGAAAGCCATTTCCGAAATGTTATTTTTGACAGAGTTATGGCCCTTGTTTCTGAAATTGGACTTCAGGCCAGTAACAGGTCTGATGCTCAAATGAGGACAGATTTGCTCTAAAACTATAACACCTAAATGAGTGATGAAATTTTGGTTATTGGTGCTCCTGAGGATACTCTTGATCGAGTTCGAAGCCATTTTCAAAATTTTAATTTTGACAGAGTTATGACCAATGTTTCTGAAATTGAACTTGGAGCGAGTAACAGGTCTGATGCTGCAATGGGGACAGATTTACTCAGGAACTATAACACCTAGGTAATTGAAATTTTGGTTATGGATACACCTGATGATACTCTTGATTGAGTTCGAAAGCAATTTCCGAAATTTTATTTTTGACAGAGTTATGGCCCTTGATTGCGCAATTTGATTTGGAGCGATTAACAGGTCCGATGCTGCAATGGGGACAGATTTCCGCAAAAACTATTACACCTAGATGAATTAAATTTTGGTAATGGGTACACCTGATGATACTCTTCATCGAGTTTGAAAGATATTCCCGAAATATTATTTTTCACAGAGTTATTGCCCTTGATTCTGCAATTTGACTGAAAATGGATCCACTTGATGATACTTTTCATTGAGTTTGAAAGCTGTTACCGATTTCGCCCTTGGGTTTGGGTTTGAACTTGGTGCAAATGACTAGTCTGATGCTCCAATTTGGACATGTTTTATGAACATGAACTTTAACAGTTAGGTAGATGAAATTGTGGTTTTTGTTTCACCTGATGATACTCTTGACTCTTGAAGTAGAAGAAAAATCAGACTGGATGCGGGGGTATGTGAGCCATGCTCACTTTTTTCTTGTTTCATTTCTATTTCATGTAATAACTTTTCAAAAAAAAATTCATAACTTTTTCATGTTATGCATTTGTTGATATACCTATTATGTACTTCCTCATTTGTTATGATATTAATTATCATATTTCTTTTAGTTTTTGCTTCCACTGAATCAGACAGAATGGACCCATTTAGTGAGAATTTGGTTTTATCGAGTGATGAATGAGTTAACAGATTATTAACAGTAAAGAATTTGGTATGACTAATAAATTGCATGTATAAAGACAGCATGAATGTCTTAAAGGGACAGTACTGAAGGGAATTTTAATGAAAAATTTAGGAGAATACTATCAAATAGGCTTATATACAATTTCTACATGATCTGCTTCTTAGAGATATTTTAACATACCCAAGACAACTTGGGTTGTAATTAATGATCAACCCCTTTTTTCTCTAAAAAATATAACGTCTTGATCCTTATACACAAAAGCATGGAGAACAACACAAAACTATTGACATTTAAAAGGTAACTTGCAGTGACTACCAACCAAATGAATGTCTAAAAGAGTGGATGGAAGTTAAGAGATGATTTTGTGCTATTCAGGGTTCTTCGATTGACCGTTGAAACATATAAAAAGAAACCTTTATACAAGCTTATAATAATAAATTTTCATCATTTCTGGTTCTGTTCTCAATTTGGAGGGTAAAACCTCTTTTTCTACAGAAGTTGATCATCCACATAATACTTGTCTTTATATATTTATACATGATTGAAAATAATTAAGTTTTTACTTTCAACATGTTCTTAATGATAATGAATAGCATTTATGACTGAACAAAATTTTATCTCCATAAAATAATCCTGATTGTAATGTCCCTTTAAGTCATAAAAAGATTTGACAATGCATGTTTTAGCAATGCCGCCACCTTTAAGTCAGATGGAGCCATTATGGCCTCCAGCATGTTTCAAGTTACGGTGTGAAACAATTGAAGTGTGTTCAATTTGACATAATAAGTGTGTTAAATTCATCCTAACTGACATTCACATACACTCCCTCAGTATTTGACCTTCTCATTCACTATACCACAATTATCAGTGATCAGGCTCCCAAAGCTGGTGTTATAGCAAGGGACCACTGCACTAACATTTGCCCTGTGTTTGCATGATGTTGACTCCACTGAAGTGATAATTTCTCATCCACAGATCAGTTTTGTTAACAGCGTGTGAATCTCATCTTTTTCAGGGAATAAGGAACGACTTTGATTTTCAATTAACTGACTGTTGATTTAAATTAGATACTTGAATGATTTAATGTAGTTAAATCTATAATTGTTAATTAAATGTTCTCATCCTGTCCCAGGGTACGAACGTTACGCCCACTCCATTAATCTGTACCCTGGGCTCAGAAGCTGGATTCACTCGTGCGGCTCGACGTGGGATATAGCCAATCAAATCATTTTCTTGTTGAAATTTTATCGAGAAGGTGGCGAGAAAATGATTTGATTATCTATATCCCAAATCGGGCCATGCGAGCGAAACTAGCTTCTGAGCCCAGGGTACAGATTAAGTGGAGTAAGCGTAACGTTCGTACCCTGGGACAGGATGAAATGTTCTCTGCGTGTTCCTTGATCCTATCTACATCTGTTGCATGTGTTGAATCGGTGCATCCTCTTTTTCTTCTCAAATACGAAGTTTGTTTTACTTTCACATGCATGAATTTATTCAACATCATTGTGGTAATTATCAGTAATGTCCCTCACGTTCTTGTATGTATGTGGGTTATTTGAAACGTGAGAAAGAAGAGGTAAAAATGAATATCTTCAAGGTAGTGAAAACACTTTGAAATATGTACAATGAAAACATCAGCCTAGTTTCCTCACTCAACCATCTATATTGCTTTACTACATTCGCATACATATAGATCTTACCAGACTTTTTAAGCAATTTAGCCAACCAGTGAGTTCTGCGGCAAGCCCTGGAACAATCTCTCTGATTGGCTTGTTTTGAATGATGTCACAGATCAGTCTGATGGCTTGATAAACGGAGTCTGGTGTGATGTATATGCTAACGTAGTGAAGCATTACAGATAAAAACATTGTTGTGATGCCCATTCTTCAAACCATTCCCTGACCTCTCCCATCCCTCTCCGACAGACCGTTTTGACCACAAGCCGGACGACGACCACCTGGACCTAGTGACCGGGATGTCCTCCTGTACTCGCATGAAGCTCTTCGCGACCTGCAGCATGGACGGGACTGTACGCATCTGGAACGAGACCAACACTCTTATCAGGTACTTGCTGCTTCTCTTGTATACTGCTCAAGAGAAATTAGGCTACACTCAAGTTGTCATTTGAAACAACTTCAATTGTTCGCAGCTCTTGCATTTAAAGTTAAGGATACTATTTGATGATACTTTAATGCATACCTGACAAGGTGCAACTAATTTCTAAATTTTAAACATTTTTCAAAATTTGAATTATTTTGAAGTTTATACAATATGTTATCGTTATACATCAATTGAGGCACAAAATATCCAGAACAAATAATTCTGAAATGTCAGGAAACATAATGCAGATGTGCATTTGGATTATTTCTGGAATGTCACAAAACTAGCCACATAGAAACATTTAGTCCATCCATCCGTCCATCCGTCCGTAAACTTTGTGGAATTTCGACTTCTTCTCCAGAACCATAAGGCCTAGAAAGCTGAAACTTTGGTGGCCCTGTGACCCCTAATAAGGGCCACAGGGGCCACACCCTAAAAACCTATTTTGATCTTCTTCTCCAGAACCATAAGGCCTAGAAAGCTGAAACTTTGTGTACAGACTCCTTGACTAGTGAGGATTATAAATTGTAGCTTTGGTGGCCCTGTGACCCCTAATAAGGGCCACAGGGGCCACACCCTAAAAACCTATTTTCATCTTCTTCTCCAGAACAATAAGGCCTAGAAAGCTTAAACATAGTGTACAGACTCCTTGACTAGTGAAGATTAATAATTGTAGATTTTGTGACCCTGTAGCCCCTACTAAGGGGGGAAACACATTGGCCACACCCTAAAGCAAAATCAAATATACAGCCTGATGAGCTACAGAGCCAATGGCTCTATTTTTTCTAATTTTCTCTCACACTTTTCTTTTCCTTACTCTAATACTGATTGAATGTTACTAAATTGACTTACAAACTTTGATGTGTTGAAGCATTTGTATGTTTCCCTCAAATTAACAATTCCTTTATGTACAGGTTGCTACGACTGAACACGTTCCCATACAGTATAGGGTTCTGCAGTCAGCGTGGAGATCTCCTCATAGGGACCGGGGACCACCTCTTCAAGATTCCCTATAGCATCTGTGAGTCATCATATGGTCACCAAAGAATGTAAAAATTAGCACTTTCCTATTTTACATGAGAAAACGTTTGTTTAAGGGTATAGTCTACCCAGTAATACAAGTTTCAAGAATTTTCTCATTTTGGGTATATAGGTACTTTTTGATGTGCTGAATTCGAAAATGAAATAAAATTTGGGTGTCACCGAACGATTTAAAGAGTTATATGCAATTTAAAATTTGACCCTACTTGAAAAATCTGAAATATAAATATATTTTTCTTTAAGTTGTAACTTTTTTATTTATGATTGTTTTTGAAAGATTTTTGCAATTTTAGAACCAACTGATGGTAAACTGGATATCATAACATACAAATATTAAATAATAGTCAAATTATGAATATCAGGGGGAATTTAAGTTCAATATTCTGATTTTATATTCATGTTTTTTTCACCTAATGCGTAAAATATATAATTAATGATTTCAACGATTTTATGAAAACTTCGGACATAAAAAGTTGCAATATATCACTTTTATATATATTAAAATATTTGGGGGTCACCGAATTAATTATTCCTCTATCACGTTTTGAAAATCGATAACGGCGTCAAAATTGACCCGAATTTGGCCTACGGCTAGACTGTGCGTGCATCACGGTTCGAGGAAATCCCAGCTTGGATGTTTATTTGCACCATGATCATGTGTTCAATGTCTTTATTCTATAGTACATTAAAACAACTAAAACATGTTCATCGGTGCTTAAATACTTAGACTGACGAACATGCTAAAATAACAGGTTCCATGTGTTTGCCATTTCTGCCGACCCGCACCCTCCGGCAGTGGGAACTTTCCATTACGGGTCACAGCACTTTAGACCACAAGCCTACATCGCCATTTTACCAGACCGAATAATATGGGAAGAAGTGAACAATATAAACCAAAACCTACTTATTTGAAAGAAATGATTTCATATTTCAAGGATATAGAGAACATGATGTAGTTATAAAGTTGGACTGAATAAACAGCCTTCGAGTAACTCAAATGCGATCGCTTCCGGGTGCTGTCGAGTATTTTGGTTGCTTCGTTGATGACCTATTGAAGTGGAGTAAAATCCCAAATATTTTTTTCAAAACAAATTCTGCTAATGATGATTCCTTTTTTAAAAGAATCAAGCTTATTTCTATAGTGACTGTGTAAGTTTGTTGTACTATATTGTAAATATTTGACTTGCATGCGACACGTCATTGCTTATGGAAACAGCTGATCAAACCAGTAATGAATTCAGGTGGTCACCCATGGGTGGTGAAAACATTTTCATATAATATCAGGACTCAATGAAATTATTATTAGCAATAGTAAAACGTTGTAATACCAACCAAACTTTCTTCAGGAATTTGTAAAATTGTGTAAGTAAAATAACCCAATGCAGGCAGAAAATGTTTGTTTAAATAAAGAAATTGAGTCATCAATTTGAAATTGACAAACAACATTAATTATCTCCAAGCACTAAGACATAATGCTGATAATAGATTAATCACCTTTAGGAATACTATACCCATAAACTGTTAATGTTATTATGATTTAAAGGGACAGTCCTATTGAGGTAATTTTTGTGAAAACAAAATTCATGGTGATGCATTCTATTCTTTGTCAATTTATTAAATTTAGAACAACTTAAATATTACCTCAACAAACATATTTGAAAATAAGTGTAAAATAATCATGTAATTATCATACATAAGTACAAACAAGGAAGTACTCTTGGGGTTATTTAAAAAAATAACCTGATAGGACTGTCCCTCTAAATATGTTGTTTTTATTTACACTAACACACCTAATTCTGGAAATTGTGTGAGCATAGAGTATTGAACTTATTGGACTAATATTATTTGCAGCCTTCTACCATTTCAACAATAGATTCAACTCAATACATGAGCATTGAAGAAAACATTTTCTGCCTCAGTGATCACACTTTACAAAACTAATGCAGGTATTGGAATATTGAAATGTTGATAAAAGTCATGGAAAATTCAGGACAAAACCATTGCATAGTTTATATTTGTTTATTATTACCTCAACAAAATATTAAACAGAAACTATTCAATATTCATATACTGTAGATTTCCCCAAGATAATTGTCAAGTTAATGAATAACAAATTAAAATAGGTGCACTTACTTAGTGCATTTGTCCATCTGAGTGAAGCTGCTTAAAGTGTTTAAAAAAACCATTTCATTGTAAAATTTCATTTGAAAAATTAATAAGATCAATTTATTTTCCGGAAACCAAATATTTATCCATGACAAGTAATTGTATGATAAGAAATGTATTTCTGCCTGTTTTGTTTTGTAATCAGTGGATCTTCTGAACAGAGTGGGCCAGATTGACCATTTCTTCTGGTGACATATATCCATTTTATGTTGTTTATTCATTCCTGTCCAGGAATAAGATTGGGAAACTCTTCCCTGAAGTCTGAAATGTAAACAAACAATATAAAGTAAAGTATTTCCCTCAAAGAATGATATTGTGTACACTGTATGTAAATAACAAGAAAAGAAGCCAGTGATAAAGTGTTGTAAATTAATTTGAATAGCAAAATTGAATTAAAATCTCATGAATTTCTGACAAAACATGCTAAGTAACAGGCTTTTGTACTGCCTTTATATCATACACTGGCACTGAGTGTTTATTATTGAATATTTTCTCAACTAAAACCCTTGTAATCATATCTTGAGTATCTGCATGTTTACATAATTGAGCAGAGGTAAACCTCAAAACAAAATTTTACTAATGATAACAAATCTACACATCAGGACTTATATTATTTTAGGCTAACTAAATATTATGATGAAGAATCCTTTTGCTGTTAAAATACCAATATTGGTAAAATCTTAAACTTTAATAACATATGTATTTTTGGCCATTAAAACACTTACAGTTACAGTAAAGTTATTTTCATAAACTTGATCTTTTAGAATAAGGCTCACAATTTGTTTTATTAATTCATAAACATGCCACAGAGTCACAAACCAGTTTATTCAGTTTTAGTCCAGGTAATATCCTGAGATTGATTCTGTCAGGACTGTCATCTATCACTGATTGATTTTATTGGGTAATTACTGTCTCCCTTATGTCATCATTTTTTCATGTCTAGTCTGAATATCAAGAAATAATCAGTAAATATATTGACATATTCTTTTTATCTTTCATCATATGATATTATCAAAATACCTCAACAAACATAATTATTCCAAATAATTATCAAACTTTACCAACACAATTGTTTTGTAAAGTTATTTTTGTTTAGACCTTTGACATTGTTGTAAAATAAGACATTTTATCTAGAGTTTAAATCAAAGACGTGAATATTATTTCATGTTGATTATTTTAATTTTGTGACTCATTAAAGATATTTAGGTCTATATTTAGGTCTATATTGGAGTGGCTGGTTTTAAAAGAAATGATTATCATTAATCATAACTTGAAAAGATTCATCTTACCTCATTAATTTGTTACCGTAAAACTGCGGGGCGTGTGATAAGACTTTTGGCCGCTGACTGTAAAGTCTCAGATCTCAACCGCTTTCCCTTCTCATCTCTGACAGCAAGGAACTTTGGAAGACATTTCAGTGTCAGTGTTGCGCCGTGACATTGTCGAAGGTTTAGGTTTGGTTGCAATTCCTCTAATGCGGTTCGTGTGATCGTGTTGTTTTCTCTGAGAACTTATGTTTGTCTTAATTGACAAGATGCCTTCAAATGACACTTGTTGAGACACGGTTTCAGCGATTTGTGTCACATCAACTTGGCAGTGATCGATGTTTACAAAACAATGTCGTAAA
This sequence comes from Steromphala cineraria, assembly GCA_916613615.1. Taxonomy (NCBI): domain Eukaryota; kingdom Metazoa; phylum Mollusca; class Gastropoda; order Trochida; family Trochidae; genus Steromphala; species Steromphala cineraria. Next base: position 15,796,071 of record OU744730.1, read on the forward strand.
TCGTTCGGTTGTCGTAAATAAAATGTGCGTAGCAGAATATCGATGTTTTAAAGATTACATTAAAGTTTTGCCACCATTTCTGCGCAGAAAACGCATGTCATCATATTAATAGGTAAACGATGTAACATTTTGCTAATTTGTAGTTGGCAATGGAAGATGACGTTAATTTTTCGTCATTTTTTTGGCGTCAGTTTAGACATGCGCAGACGGGAAAACTTGTGCCTAGACTATACCCTTAATCGTTTTTTGGCAGTAGTTTGATTTTAATGGACTTAATATGTGTTAATATGATCCTAATGTTCCGTATGCCTTCTTCATCCACGTTTCTTTTGGTGTTCAGTATGATAATATGTCCATTTAAAGAGCAAACTGAACACTCTACTCAGTGGTGACTCAAGGAGATAAAGCAATATTATTGGGAACTCATGACTGTGATAGCATCTTGCTGTTACAAACATGCCTTTAACATTCAAGTTTTGTTTTGGGTCTTTGAATGCTTGAAGACATATTTAGCAGCCCCGTCTAAGGACGGGGCTGCTATCAGTTTTTGTGAAGTTTCCATCGCCGCCGCCGCCGCCGCCGCACTCGTACTACTAGCTATAACTTTTTTCCCCTAAGCTTTCCAGAACTCTTATTCATACCTTACTACTCATACCTCGGGGGAACGATTTTGACACGTTCACTTTCAAGGTCAAAGGTCAAGGTCACGAGCTATGTATTCACTCTAAGAATTCCTTGTAAACGCGATAACTTGAAAAGTTTTTGTGCTATGAAGCTCTAACTTGGTATATATCATCCTTGGAAAAGTAAAAAATTTTGAAAAGGTTTTGGCTACAATCCGTCAAAGGTCAAGGTCACAGCAAGGTCATGACGTAAGCATGTTTTAGCGAAAATGCTTTATTTTAACTATGAACACTTTTAATCAATACATGATTGTTATACTCAATAAAAAGTGTTCAATTATTGTGTGACCTTGAAGGTCAAAGGTCAAGGTCATGAGATATGAGTTATTGCAATTCCTTGTAAACACAATAACTTGAAAAGTTTTTGTGCTATGAAGTTTAGATTTTGTATATATTATCTCTTGAGAAGTACAACATTTAAAAAAAGTTTTGGGCACGAACTGTCGAAGGTCAAGGTCACAGCAAGGTCAACATATATGGAGAAAATGGATTAATTTGATTTTTAACACTTTATTTCATTACAATAATGTTATACTCAATGAAATGTGTTCATTGATTGTGTGACCTTGAGTGTCAAAGGTCAAGGTCACGAGAAAATTCCCAATTTGGTGAGGCCTGTAAAAGGCGGAACAGGGTAAGGCGAAACCCAAAGTTCCGGGGCTGCTCTGCTTTTGCGGTATCCCGCAAACGCTAATCTAGTTATGACAGCTATCATTGAACATATTTCCTATAACATCTGACGGTTATTGATATGCTTAGAGTTTTCAATTACCATATGGTATCCATGAATGCTTGAAGACATACTCATCTCTGCCATTACGTTCATTATAATATTATGCCTCAAGTATTCAGGTTCTGCATGGCATCCTTTAAAAGATAAATTTGGCAGATTACAAACCATTATGTTCATAGATAGTTATTATAATCGAGGACAACATAAACTCATACCTATAACCTGTTACATTCAAGGTCAATATTGTGTCCCTTTTTGATTGAGAACATTTTTATAACCGGTAGCTATCACATAGAAAAGGGTCTATAAGTTGAAGTGTACTTGCTCTTATCAAAAACAGCAGTAACTAATACCTGTAAAATCTATACATCCCAATGTCACAGACATGCCCCGAGCGTTCAAGTTCCGCATGGTGTCCATGAGGTTTGACCCCGAGCCAGACGAGGAACCGATCCCGTACGATGACAACCTCCTCAACCAGCTCACTCGACAGGACGTCAAGCGCTTGAAGAACTCTCACTCCTCGTTCAAGTATGTGCAGTACTGATGTCTATCTTTCCTCATATTCCTGTATAAAATACTCCGAGGCTGACCATGTTGCTTTATACCCTTGGCAAATTTGTTTTTAAATTTCTTCTCAAAACAGAGATTTGACTTCTGTTTAAGTTAGTAATGCAATAACAAATCTATGGGGAAAAAATGAGTGAAGGCACAACTACACACAACTGTGATGTTACATATCCGTCGTTATGACAATAGTGATATTGTGTGTTAAATACTACACTTCAGTATCTTTCATAGCCAAGCAATAGTAACATATCCTCTTAGAGTATACAAGCAAACTCTCTGCTATTTTGATATTGTCTGGTCTAAAGGTAGTATAATAATAATACTAATTTTAACGCCTAGTATCCAGTCCAGGACTGCTCAACGGCGATACACATGGCGATACAATGAATATTATTAGGAAGGAATTGTACTTTCGAGTCAAGCTACTAAGCGCCTCGCAACCATATAGGTCCGTACTTTCCCCATGTTCAGGTACCCATTTATACAGCTGGGTAAACTGAGTGCAATGTGGATGAAGTGCCATATTAGTATAAGATTAAAGGATGTGTACTGTTTGTGTACAGGTTTGAGCACTTTGTGGACCTACTGTCGGAGGAAGAGGAACAGGAAGTCGTGCGAGGGAAACTCATCAAGAAGGAGGTCAGTGCTCATACATGTTTGTTATCTTCTTTTTATGCCCTCGAATCGGAGATTCCGGGGGTATATTGTTTTTCACCTGTCCGTCTGTCCGCCGTCCGTCCGTCCATTTGTCCACAAAAACTTTAACCATGGTCATAACTTTTGATTGGTCAGAGCTAGGTCTTTGATACTTGACATATGGATCCCTTGTGATGAACCCTTTCAGATGACACCATGACATTTGACCTTGTGACCTTGACCTTGACACAGTGAGCAGGATGCATCCGGGGGCATTCGTGTTTCACAAACACATCTTGTTTCCAGATTGTCCTTATTCTTTCCTTGAAAATTGAACATCATATCGTCATTTAGATAAATAGAGGTTATCATGCGAGTGTGTTTTGGGATCGTAAATATCCTGCATTAGGAATAAACATTGTATTTTGCGAGCCTTGGCGAGCTAAATACATAGTGTTTATTCCTAATGCAGGATATTTACGATCCCAAAACACACGAGCATGATAACTTCTTTATCAAACAATGTCATTTTAAAATTTAATTCGAAAAAATGCCTGATAATACTATTTTAATAGTTGACGTTGTTTTAAGATTCGCGCATTGATATATGCAAATGGATAGAGCAATGACTATGACGGTGAATTGACAAAATATAACTCCTCCTCATATATGCTTTTTATTGCCGTTTGAGTTATTTTGTCACGACTACAAAGTTTTGAAATTTTAAAAATCTATAAAATTTGATGTATTTAAAAATTAGACACATTTTAAATGGTCTTTGGCGGGATCGAACTGACATTCTTTAATCCGACGTCATCGAGTGGACGAGTCAATCTCACCAAGGGGCAAGAGTTGCTTCCTTTCGCCTACGTGACAACGGCAGCTTGCGCTGAAACACCGATTGAACGAACATTTGTGCCCGGAGAGCTAAATTAGATGATACTCTGTGGATTTCCCATTCCAAACTAAACAATATTAAAGTAAAGAACACCGAAGATTGGTAAATGAAGTGTTTGAACATGAGATTTGATCTGCCTTTGGTACCTGTGAGTAAAATTGTTCGGTTGGTTTCATTCAACAGTGTTTTGGCACTACTAAGTCATGCAAATTGCAAAATATCCATGCATTGTTGTTGTTATTTCTTAGATCAATGTCTATGCAATATATCATACATATTGTTATGTCTCTCTCCGTTACTAAAGGCATTCAAAGTGTTAACGCTTGTGACGTCATCGGAATTTTCGAAAGAAATTCCGACCTTGACCTTTGAAATTTGCATCGGTATCTGTATATGACCTTTAGCCACGCCCAACAGATACCGAAAATATCCGTTGGCTTTATTATGCCGAGAACACTATCCATTGTATGATAAAATACAATATTGTATAACAAATTGTTCAACTTAGTCTCCTCTCAGATTCTCTCTATTGCAAGTTGTTGTTGAGCGCTGCTTGGCAAATGATTCAGACATACCGGTAAGCAAAGTGTCCCTCAGTTTAAATTCTTGAAAAGGACTTGTTGTCTTACAAATTCAAGATAGATTAAGCTCCCTTTTCTAGACTAGTCCATATCAATACGCAAACACATAAATAACTATGCTGATCTTTTATTGTCATAAAATCACATTAGGCAATATCTATGATTACCAAAGTCAAAACTGTTTGATAAATTTCACTTTTTAAACCCTCCAGGCATTCTCAGAGATCGAGGCAAGGGAGAATGAGCTGATTAAGATCCGTGACGGAGAAATGAAGGCGAGGAAGAGATCGGTCTGCACCAAGGAGACTAAGTCTGAGGCCTTCCTGAACTACATGAAGATCTTCTACGATAAACCTAAGTTCCAGGTACAGTTTGCTTTATTTGCTGCTAGCAAATATTCTTCATGTGGCAATAACGTCTGAACACTTTGAAGATCTACTACATTAATTTTGGAATCACAGGGGCTGATACTTGATTTTCGTTTCGGTGCCTTTCACTTGTATAAAAAGGATATTTTCCTTTCTTGGCTTTTGCCATATTTATCTCATGGAGTGAGGTAGAAAGTTTACATTTTCATGAGTGGGGCAGAATGTGTGTGTGAAAATGTGTCTGAAAATGCGATTGATATGGTCCCTGCCATTTTTTTATACTTCTGTCATGAATAAGAAATAAAAAATTCAATATTTCTATATTTGGAACTCTCTTTGGAGGGGTGCTACTGTAACCTGATAGTTTATTTCACTGATAAAACTCAGCATCTTACTCTCAATCAGTTACAAAATGTTTCCATGTCCTCCAGCTTCCTGACGATGATCTCTACTCTGAGGACGCTGTACAGAAGATTCTCAAGGGAGACCAGGGACCACCAAAAGGTTAGTGAGAGTCGGTAACACCAACAAGTCTGTCTTCTCCCTTTGGATATTCAGTCTCTTCACCCTCTTTTATTTACTCTGGGATATGTTTAAATATCTTAAGTCTAGCTTGATATATACCCTCAGTTGTTTTACATTATAATATTCAAGTCCAATGTCTTTGCATATTATCTGATGCTTTATGAGATGAATCCATCTTGATTTCATGACCCTGACATAACATTTCACAATTAAACATCATCAAACATTCCTACTGTTGATATGTCTCAAAATTGTATAGCTACATACATTTTCTCATTCATCATCAGATGAGTAACAATCATTTTCTTTCTCATTTTTCATAAATTACCTGTAAACTTAATTTCCCGTCCTCTCCAGAGGAGTACCACGGGGTCAAAGAACCCTCTGGTTTCTTTCCACCCCGCCCCAAGACCCCAGTGGAGCCCCTGGAGCCCGGCTACCCTCGGGTCAATGGAGGTTTCATCCCCAACTCTGTGCTGGTCAAGATCCTCTGGCCACCCCCACGTCCAGCCATCCCTGCCGAGAGACAATCCACCTACGTGCCGCCGTCGCTCAACGCTGACCAGCTTGCTCAGATACAGAGTCTCTCTACGGTAGGAAGAGTTGGGATTGGTGTTTGCTTCATAAGAATAAGACATTCTTTGACTAAGGACACAAATTAAACCTCTTTATCAAATTTATGGGTTACCCAGTGTAAGGATAAAAGTATCCTGAGTTGTGTATGAAGAAATAGGAAGTTGATTGGTGTTTATACTTAAAATCTTTTCACTAACTAAGTGTTTGATTCATTGGGGAAAAATCATTCTTGGCTCAGGGACACAAACATTTACTTAAATCCCCCCCCCCCCCCCCCCCCCCCTTTGCAAGTTTTTGCATAAGGCCTCACACACAAATTATATATTAACTTTTTTATCAGTGCAGAGATAATGATATTCTGTTTTGTGTATGACCAAATAGATAGTTGATTGGTGTTCACACTTTACATCATTTAATGTGAGAGAATTCCTAGACAAGAGACAAATCTGTAGCTCTTTGAGGATACTTCAGAGTGTGATTTGAGCGCATTGAAAGACACGCATTATTTTATTAATATTAATTAAATATTATATAATTCATGTTTTCCAGGAGAATGTGAATGATCAAAAGAGAGCAGTGACGTTCGGAACAGGAGACGACATCTCTACACGGGTGTTTGAGTTTGACTGGGATGATGATGATGAGGATGAAGTGAAGACGCCGAGCCCCGCCCAGTCTCCAGACATCCCCAAGTTGGTGGAGGGCAAGTCGTCCTCTCTCATGTCCAAGATGCAGAACATCATGACGAGGACTCCATCTCCCTTGGTTAGTTGATATAGATCTGGTTCAATCTCTTTGTTATTGGCACACAACAAAATAATTAAAAATGCAGGTCTCCTTCAAACAGTTTTAACATCTTTTTTGATATGTTACAAACATGTGTTAAGTAATTTTTCCTGTAAAAAGTCAATATTGGATTTTTATAAAAAGGATATAAATAGTGTATTTCTTTCTAGTTTGAAGAAATCAGTGCAATTTTATCACTTCTTCATAGTGTCTTTACATATCTTGTTGTAACTGTGAGTCGATTGATTTCATCTTAGGACGAAGTTGATGAGAAGCCTGAAACACCAAAGCCAGAATCCTTGAAGTCTGGTTCCCGAGATGGATCGGCTGTCTCCTCCAATGTTGCCTCCTCCCCTGCCCCAGCTCCCCCCGCCGCCAAGAAGGACATCAAACCCACCCAGCAAATCAGAAAGTTTGTCACAAGACCGAAGGTGAAGGAGCCCACGCCTTCTCCGAGCCCTGTACAACCTACACCGACACCTCCGCCTCCCCCCACCCCGCTCCCCACCTTTATCAAACAGTTCCAGGATACTGACTGGTTCGTCAAATACTTCCCAGGCTGCAATGAAAAGGTAGGAAGGCAGTTTGCTTTTACAGTGTTTTATAGTTTATTGATGTTTGGAAATTGAGACATAGCAGCTTGACAGCATATATGAATAAAAGTATAAATTTTAGTACAGTTAAAAGTAACACATTTATTTTCGGACAAAGAATTTATTTTTTAGTAGATGTCAATGCAAATATGGTGTTGCTTATGGGAAAAATCCTTCATCCTGACATCCTACTTGAAGTCAATTATTGTTTATTGTTTTGCCAGCATACTTTTCTCGCAATCCCATTGGTAGAGAACCAGTTATGAGGCAGTTGACAGAAACTGATATTGACTTGACCCCAGGTCCAACTAGGAGTAACATCGATTTGAGTAACTACCTGATATGGACCTGATGTCATGTTTCATGACGTCATGCTATTTTTATCATAATTTTATCAGTCCATCTGTGCTAACAATCCAGCTGAAATGCCAAACATGATTAGTTTTATGTTCATGATAAAACAATTCTTGACTCGTGATTTTCTGTCAATATCTGTATTTAATATATAAACCTCAGACTTTCACCCTCGGTCAATGTTATTTTCCTTGGAGCTTTGAAAACAGGTATTGACTTCATCATCAGTCTATAATTGTATAGTAATGCCCTATACAACTATCTACATTATCACTCCTACAGACGATGCCGAAGCCCTGGACATCAGACACGCTAGCCACGATGATCCTGAAGCTGATAAGGATTGCGGACATCACACACAAGCGGGCGGTGGTGGAGGCGCTGACGCTGCTCTTCACTCAGGAGAGTCTCATGGGAGCCACAACCATACAGGTGAGTTCTTCTCTCTTTATAAATCTCTCATGGGAGCCACAACCATACAGGTGAGTTCTTCTCTCTTTATAAATCTCTCATGGGAGCCACAACCATACAGGTGAGGCCTAGTAGACAGTCTTGTCAGCCGACCTTTCTCCGACTTATGACCCTCCAACGTTATACGTGCGAACGCAGACTATTGTCGCTTGGTAAGATGAGTTCTGATTGGTCAATTCCATACGTGGGTTGACGAGACCCTCTACTAGGCCTTTCTAGACTCAGTATAGGAGTGAAACAGATAATATTGAGGCTAGGTTTGAGAGTTTATGATGTTTGATAGGCTTTAAAACTGGTATCGATGTAAATTGGATGTGTTAATTTGCTTCCATGAATATTAATGACTGTTTAAGATTATCATTTAGAACAAATATTTATCATCGAATTACAATTTAGGAATGAATATCTGAAACTTTTTTGGTTTAATATAATTAATTATATCATTTTTTTTCATGTAAAAGCAAAACAATATATAATAAAAATGGCAGAGTGGCTCTTAAATGTGAGTCAAGGAATCTTAGGGATAAACTGTAGACAACTCAAATTATAGAATTCAGTCTTTATACCTTAAGCTTCAGACAATAAAAGACTCATGGGGCCCTTTAAGAAACTCTTTATGTATGTATGATAAGTTCCAGGTTACAAAGACAGAATATGTTCATGGCTTCTTGCAACAAGTAGGTCACATGAGTATAAATAAAATCTTAAACACTCTTCAATAGTTAGGGACGTTGAAACTCTTTTTACCTGTCAATATGCCTGGCAATTTATTATATTTTTGATTGATTCAACTTCTGAAATGCCATTAAAAGAAGCTTATTCAACATGAGGGTGTAATTTTTATAATGCATCTATCTTGGAGGAAACTAATATCTTTAGAGCACAATTAAATTGCATGCAGCTGAGATCTTTAGCCCCTTAGCCTTTTTTAATTGATTGTTGGAGAAAATTTCTCTGCCCCGATTCACCACTAAAACACCTGATGTTCTCGTATCTTCAGGTCCAGAAGGCCATCTACTCTGCCCTGAACCACCACACCAAACCACCCACCTGTGCAGATGAGGAGGAGAAGGCCTTGATCCTGAGCTGTGTCCGCTGTCTGCATGTGATGGCTGTCAAGGATCTCGACTTCCTCACTGAGATGATTGTACAGTTCCTTGATGGGGACCGGGACGTCAGGTCAGCAGTCTTACAACAAGTAGATAATGAAAGTGAACTTTTTAAAGACAAATATCCATTCCCACTGCATTTTGGCTCTGTATCATTGCTCTAAAGTAATTTTTAAAAATTGTATAACATAACTGTCAAGAAACTAAGAATATCTGAAGTGTAAAACTTGATACATCCAGTCTCAGGGTAGGAACGTTATGCTAACTCCACTAATCTGTACCCTGGGCTCAGAACCTCGAATCACCCGCGCGGTCCGACTTGGGATATAGCCAATCAAATCATTTTCTCGTTGAAATTTTATCGAGAAGGTGGCGATAAAATGATTTGATTGGCTATATTCCAAGTCCGGCCACGCAAGCGAATCTTGGTTCTGAGCCCAGGGTACAGATTATTGGAGTTAGCTTAATGTTCGTACCATGAGACAGGATGAACTTGATAGTTAATCTCTACCCACTGATACTGCAGAGCGGCGGTGATGGATGTGATATCAGGGTGTGGCCTCCAGGACCCCCACCAACACTTCCAGAAGGAGCTGGACTCCTGGGATATATGGAACCTGGACGAGGCAGACCGCAAGACTGAACTGCGTCGCATGTCTCAGCAGTGGCTTAACAGGTATGGTACCCTTTAGTGGTACATAAAGAAATATTAAAGGCACGGTTTTCATCTTCTACTGAAGGAAGGGCTTGTTTCAACCTGGGGTTCATTCTTTCAAGCTCAATTTATCATAAAAATTTAAGAGAAGAAGTTCTACATGAATGATGCAAAATGCTAAGTACATTTTCTTCAGAGGTAACTCCAAAGGAACCAAGTCTGTAGAGGGTTGTTACACAGGCAAAAATATGTTTCCTGCGATGTTTTTGTATATTTTTATTATTAAAAAAAACAACACAACAGGTCATATATACAGATTTTATGCAGTCAGTACCCAAAGGAGAATCCCATTCAAAGAATCTTAAACCTATGCAGGTTTGTTTGAATTTTTCCTAGAAAAGCCTTGAAAAGACTTGAAAGAGACTCAAATTTAGATCTGGAAATTCTGTACAAACCCTGTTCTCTATGTGTCACATACACCCACTGTTGTGTTTTGTACTTGTGAATTAGTTGTCATGCTGAGTTTCTATCGCAGGTGGATGACATCCTACAAGATGCACATCCAGGATACGGTTGACCGAATGAAGAAGGGTCACAATATCCATGGCAAGATGACCCGAGGTCAGATCCAGAAGCACCAGGCAAAGACAGGAGCTAAAGCTGTGAGTCTATTAATTACGTGTAGTTGCTTGGCAGTGTAGTACATATTGCAGTTTCTACAGAAACAACTGTGAGTCAATTATTTGAATTGATGCTGACCAATGCATCATATAAGGATACTTTTCCTAATTTTATCTTTATCATTTGTAACATTGCTGAATTACATATTCTGTTTGTTTTAAAGTCAGTGTACAGCTTTATCACTATTCTGTTCATAAAGTGCCCTGAAACTATTCATCTATTGTTGTGATACAGAACATCTTTTCTGCTCATGCAGTAAGCCTGATTTTCAGTTTTTCACACATGTGCATGCTGTTTCTCTGCACTGTAAAATGTTAACCAGTCTGATTAGAAATAGTGAAATAAAAAAAATTTAATATTGACTTTACTGGAAATTGATCATGTTCCACCAGGGAGCTTCCCCTCCTCAAGGTCTGAATGCAGCCCACTTACTGGAATGTTCAGTAACCAGTTTAGCATAGACAAAATCTTGTCATTTGTGGACCAATTACATCATCATGTTTAAGAAACTGGTGCAAGATCATGTATAAACAATGTTAAGGACCAAGGACTAGGTGCTGACAGAGAGCAAATACTAGCTGGCTTGAGTATGAACCCTGGTAATAGTTTTACAAGATTATTCCTCAGGGCATTGTCAATTTATATCAAAGTTTACATGAAATTTTTTTCCATTGCCAGGGAGGTGATATATCTGAGGACCAGAGCACGTTCACCACCCTCCCGGACGGAGTTGAGTTTATACCGGCACCTGGGAATGTCACCAAGTCTCACAGCATGACAGGTATGTGCCAACATGGCTTACATGTTCCATTTCATGATAGTAAATGAGGTTGGGAGGAAATGATTCAAAGACCAATCTGGTAATCACATCACATGTGGTTTTAATTCAGGTTTTTAGCTCATCTGGCCTGTAAGGCCCGATGGGCTTATGGCATGGCATGGTGTCCGGCGTCCGTCCGTCCATCCGTCCGTAAACTTTGTGGAATTTCAACTTCTTCTCCAGAACCATAAGGCCTAGAAAGCTGAAACTTTGTGTACAGACTCCTTGGCTAGTGAGGATTATAAATTGTAGCTTTGGTTTCCCTGTGACCCCTAATAAGGGCCACAGGGGCCTCGCCCTAAAAACCTATTTTCATCTTCTTCTCCAGAATCATACGGCCTAGAAAGCTGAAACTTTGTGTAATGACTCCTTGGCTAGTGAGGATTATAAATTGTAGCTTTGGTAGCCCTGTGACCCCTAATAAGGGCCACAGGGGCAACGCAATAAATACCTATTTTCATCTTCTTCTCCAGAACCATGAGGCCTAGAAAGCTGAAACTTTGTGTAAAGACTCCTTGGCTAGTGTAAGGATTATAAAGTGTAGCTTTGGTAGCCCTGTGACCCCTAATAAGGGCCACAGGGGCCACGGCCTAAAAACCTATTTTCATCTTTCTCTAGAACCATAAGGCCTAGAAAGCTGAAACTTTGTGTACAGACTCCTTGGCTAGTGAGGATTATAAATTGTAGCTTTGGTTGCCCTGTGACCCCTAATAAGGGCCACAGGGGCCTCGCCCTAAAAACCTATTTTCATCTTCTTCTCCAGAAGCATAAGGCCTAGAAAGCTGAAACTTTGTGTACAGACTCCTTGGCTAGTGTAAGGATTATAAAGTGTAGCTTTGGTTGCCCTGTGATCCCTTATAAGGGACACAGGGGCCACACCCTAAAAAACTATTTTCATCGTCTTTTCCAGAAGCATAAGGCCTAGAAAGATGAAACTTTGTGTTCAGACTCCTTGACTAGTGAGGATTAGCTGTGGTGACCCTGTTGCCACTAATAAAGCATCTTCCTACGCAGAGCCTAAAAGGCCAGTTTCCAAACTGTCATTTTATGCCTTGCTGCATAGCCATGAGTTTTCTGTGCTTGCTCTCTACTCTGTAGGGGCACTATAGCAGCACAGAAAAGTAAAGTCTCTGCAGCAAGGCATAAAATGACAGTTTGGAAACTGGCCTTTTAGGCTCTGCGTAGGAAGATGCTAATAAAGGCAACAGGAACGTCCTTCAAATCTTTTTAGCTCATCAGGACTGAAAGTCCAGATGGGCTTATGGCATGGCCCGTCGTCCGGCGTCCGTCCGTCCGTCGTCCGTCCGTAAACTTTTGACACTTTCGACTTCTCCTCATGAACCATACACATTAGAGAGCTGAAATTTTGTGTACAGGTACTTAGCATATGGAGATTTTAATTTGTAACTTTAGTGACCCTGTGACCCCAAATAGGGTCACAGGGGTCACAACTTTAAAAACCTATTTTCATCTTCTTCTCCAGTTCCAGAAGGACTAGAGACTTAAAAATGATATGTGCAAACTCCTTGGCCAATGGGGATTCTAATTTGTAAATTTGGTGACCATGTGACCCCAAATAGGGTCACAGGGGTCACAACCTAAAAAACCTATTTTCATCTTCTTCTCCAGTTCTAAAAGGACTAGAGAGTTAAAAAAGATATGTGCAGACTCCTTGGCCAATGGGGATTCTAAATTGTAGATTTCGTGACCCCATGACCCCAAATAGGGTCACAGGGGTCACAACCTTAAAAACCTATTTTCATCTTCTTCTCCAGTTCTAAAAGGACTAGAGAGTTGAAAGTGATATGTGCAGACTCCTTCGCCAATGGGGATTCTTAATTATAGATTTTGTGACCCCATGACCCCAAATAGGGTCACAGGGGTCACAACCTTAAAAACCAATTCTCATCTTCTTCTCCAGTTCCAAAAGGAGTAGAGAGTTAATATTGATATGTGCAGACTCCTTGGACAATGGGGATTCTAATTTGTAACTTTGGTGACCCTGTGACCCCAAATAGGGTCACAGGGGTCACAACCTTAAAAAACTATTTTCATCTTTTTCTCAACTTCCAAAAGGTCTAGAGAGCTGAAATTATATGAGCAGACTCCTTTGCCAATGGGGATTCTAAATTGTAGATTTCGTGACCCTGTGACCCCAAATAGGGTCACAGGGGTCACAACCTTAAAAACTTATTTTCATCATCATCTTTAGCTTCAAAAGGTCTATTGAGCTGAAAGACTGCATGTAGACTCCTTGGCCAATTGGGATTCTAAACTGTAGGTTTCGTGACCCCATGACCCCAAATAGGGTCACAGGGGTCACAATCTTAAAAACCTATTTTTCTCCATTAGATGACAGTCTATGGCAAATTTATTTCTCCTTGGATATTTTAGTGTGGACTTCTTTCACTGTCTGATATTGGTGATCTAGAAAGTGTTGAATAATAATAAATCATTTGGGTAAGGAAATTTATTCCAAAATCGTTACATTTGTTTTGTAATTTTTTTATAGGTTTTCTTGCAATAGGTAACATCAGTTTAATTTTTAGCTCATCTGGCCTGTATAAAGCAAACTTGATATGATGCCTGATGAGCTACAGAGCCAATGGCTCTATTTTTTCATCTTCTTCTTCTGAAATATAAAGCTTAGAAAACTGAAACTTGTCGCCTGTATACTTAATTTAATGAATGGTGCCCCTGTGGCCTCTACCAAGGGGGAAAACTCTACAGCATAATTGATGATGAAGCCTGATGAGCTACAGAGCCAATGGCTCTATTTTTTTGCATTACCAGAGGATTTATGATTGTATAAATGGCAGATCAGAGATGGAAAATCACAATTTGCATATAAACATAATGAGGGTAATGTTAATAGCAATGTAATGATAACACATCTGTTACTCCACAGTTAGTTTTGTGTTGCAATGATAGCATCCATCAAACTAACTTTCTATGACAAAGTGCCGGAGAGTGCATTGCTGGAGTCTATTTCCTGATCCAGTACTAGATTTTTTATAATTTTCTCTATATGGCACTTATAAGGCATCAATATAGGCCATTGTATAATCTCTTGCCACATTCTATCATATTCCAGTGACGTATGACAAGATGCCTGAGAGTGCGGTGCTGGAGTCGGTGACCTTCATGGACGCCCTCAACTACTTCTGTGAGATGATGGTTGAGAAAGAGATCGAGGCGATGAAGAAAGGCCGGGCCCGGAGACCGGGAATCACAGGACAGGAGAAACAAGGCCCACCCAAGAACACGGTCCTTGTCCTACCCAAACTGCCTCAGTAAGCTTGCTCTATTAGTTTCCTTTTAAGCTGCAAACAATTCTTATGTTGTTTCAAATGATAAATACAACTTGAGCGTTCTTTACATAATTTTGAGTAGCATTTTGGTTCTTGATTGTAAAAAGCAAAAAGCAAAAAACAAAGTAACAACACCCAATTTGTTTCCACAGTAAACCAGCCCTTGTTCGTCTGGGAGAGACTCACACCAGCCAGTGTCGTAAGAACAGAACCACGTCATCAACTAGTGGTAAGCTTTGCACGGATTTTAGCACATTTTATTTTTCATTGGAATATCCATATTCTTCGATTTTAGTAATTTCAGTATTTCCCAGCGATGGATAAACTAATATTCAGGCAGGAGTGTCGTAAACACACAATGACATGGCCACAAAAAATGATGTACTGTTTGTTACTGGTATTCATGAAATTTCAGAATATATTACAAAGAAGCGCCAAAGCTCAGAAGCTTCAAATTGTAAAACATAAATTTGAGAAACTAATTGTCAACTATCTTCTACAGTTTATATTACAATATTTCAACAGGATCACTTCAATGTGTATTGAAGTCAATACTCACAGCATAAACAGTTTATTTTTACCTCTCAGATAATTAAAAAAAATCATTTGTTCCAGATTTCAGCTGTCCGCCCATCACAGGTCGCGGTCACCTAGTGACAGGGGAGATAACCCACTTCGTACCATCCATCAACTTGCCCATGAAAACTCTGTATGTGAATCCGTTCCCAAGTTATATGGATGAAATGGATGCCAGATTCCAAGAACCTGTCCTTATAACACTCAAATCAGCCCAGAAATTCTTTGTACCATCTCTTTCATACATCCCAATGGAACCGCAAGCTGCTCCCAGCAGCTAAAGGGAGGTAACTCTCGTCAAGGGGCATGACTTTGCAGATGTTTATCCATATATCAAACCTTGAAATGTTGTAGGGCCTTGGTGTATTGGGGTATCTTTTCTAGTTAATCAAGATTAGCTCTTGGTAAAGCTTGATTACGGTCCATTTACAGATTTAAGGAACAGTGTTCAAACCATCTTATACCTTTAACTCTCTCCATGGATTTGACCCTATAAGACACAATGCTTACACGGAAATAGAAATCCTGAAATGAGGGGAGATATTTCTTAAGTTTCTGAAGTTACATTATCAGGTAAAAGGTTACAAGACTTTCAATTCAAGAGAGTTGAAATTTGAAAATTACCACAACGCTGCTTGTGTGCTATGTTTGTACCTATTCATGTGTATATATTCATCCTGAAATCCATCTTTGTGTAAATGTTTCATGACCTGCATTTTATATACTGGATTTTTTTCGTGTAGAATACTGACCCATGGAGCTAAACAGTCTTTGATATACATAAGACAAAGGTTTGCAGTATTGTATATTAATATATTGTATATAACATGCTATGTTAGATGCTTAAATTGTAAAATATGTAGGTGGGTTATTTTTTTATCATTGTGGGTTCTTAGTTTCATTAGTGGGACAAATAGTAAACTCATCTAAAACTCAAATGTAGAGATGTAGGATATATTTTAAGGGGAGGGAGTTGTTTAAGTAGGGAAATTATAGTAATAATATAAGTTTTGAATCATAATGTAGGAATATCATTTTAATAGAAATCTCAAAACTAATAATTAAGATATAATTACATACTTTATTAAGATGCTAATGGTAATTTATTATGTTATTTTCATTGAGTAAATGGAGGGCATTTTTGAGTATTATAGGGTTTTGGTTTTGAAGAATGTCAAGATCTATCAGACCTTGAAATACAATGTGGAAAATAAAATTTGATGTATATATATTAATTTGCTGATGGGTTTAGTAGATGTGTATGTGATGTTTCAATACTATGATGACAGATTTATCCCTTTGTCAAAACCATTTTTACAAACTCTTGAATTTATTGGCCAATTCTTGTAACTAAGTCTTTACAAACCATCATTACTTAGTTTTTACAACCCTGATATACTGCTGCTGAGTTTCTGTGATATTGTTTTACAGCTTGCAGTGTTTAACTGCAAAATATTTCCGTCCAGTACAACCTTATAAAAAGTGATTTGTTGATGATATTTAATAAAATATTTAAATGAGTCTTGAGTTTGTGATGAGATGAAAGAATGAAGAGATGTTGGTTGAAATTAAATGATGATTTTAGATAATGAATAATGATAAAACAATTTGAACCCAAGTTAAATGTAATTATCTACTTCTTTAATTAAATTATCTTATTATGAAAATACACAGAAAAGCAAATGTGAATGTATACAAATATGAAGTAGATGGATAAAACATCCAATAGGATTATAGTTCTCTTCTCTAAAAAAAAGTTAAAATATTACCACTTTCCCTAACATTATTACCATATAAAATTAATACAATAATGATCAATATTCCCCTTTCCTTAACCATCACTTACTGTCACTGTCACACTCATTTGCAACAACTACCCCATCACCATCATCTTTAACATAACCACCATCAACAACATCAAAATATCTAACATCACCACAGTCATCGTTGACATCAACACCATCATCAACATCACCAATACAATCATCACCAACATCATCATTAGCATCACCCTCATCATCAACATCACCTTCATCACCATCAACATCACCACCGTCATCATCAACATCACCACAATCCAAACTCATCATCAACATCACCAACATCATCATTAGCATCACCCTCATCAACATCATCACCAACATCATCATCAACATCACCACAATCCACACTCATCATCAACATCACCTTCATCACCATCAACATCACCAACATCATCATCAACATCACCACAATCCACACTCATCATCAACATCACCTTCATCACCATCAACATCACCAACATCATCATCAACATCACCACAATCCACACTCATCATCAACATCACCTTCATCAACATCACCAACATCATCATCAACATCACCACAATCCACACTCATCATCAACATCACCTTCATCACCATCAACATCACCAACATCATCATCAACATCACCACAATCCACACTCATCATCAACATCACCTTCATCACCATCAACATCACCACCGTCATCATCAACATCACCACAATCCAAACTCATCATCAACATCACCAATACCATCATCACCAACATCATCATTAGCATCACCCTCATCAACATCATCATCAACATCACCACAATCCACACTCATCATCAACATCACCTTCATCACCATCAACATCACCAACATCATCATCAACATCACCACAATCCACACTCATCATCAACATCACCTTCATCACTATCAACATCATCAACATCATCCTCAACATCACCACAATCCACACTCATCATCAACATCACCTTCATCACCATCAACATCACCACCGTCATCGCGGCTTTTCGCAAAATCTTACCTCAGTTTTTTAGGTACATTCAAGTGTTAAAACATACCCAATCTGGAAGAAAATTTTACAACAGACCCTCACAAGAATACTAGAGAGGCATTGTAGACCTGCTGAGGTAACCAGATTTAGGTACTTGAGGCAAAGAATGTCTAACCAAATATTGAAAACGTATAGTTAAGCAAACAGAAGGGATGTGGTTTGTTAACTTTTGCAATGCTTAAAGATACACGATAAATATATGAACAAGATATGCAAAAAAATGATCTGCTGCTGAATATCTAATTCAAAACGAGTTTAACCAGTAGTACTCTCATCGTGGTAAAAGTACAGCTGCATCCCGAAGGTTTGGTCACCTTTTTGTATCTTAGTGCAAGTAGAACGTCATTTTTGTTCTCATTTAGGCATACTAAGCTGTGCATCGAAATCGTAACGCTGTACGTTGTTTCAGAAGTCATGATTTAATGAACTGTAACATTGTTGAATCATGAGGCAGATTTTATCCTAATAGGATCTGTCTTTGTAAGTGCATTTGAAGTATTGCAATTAATGTACTAACGAACTTGAAGCTATCTGATTATTGTAGTAGGAAACTATAGCAGATGGAAAATTTTGCCTGATGCAGTTTCATGTAGTTTTGTTCTCTTTTATCCTTTTTTGATACAATCTAAATGCGAGAGAGTGTCACCCAAAAGTGAAAAGACTGAAAGAGGGTTGCTTCATGTCTGAAGAGACAGCTGAAATCAGTTATTAATTTTCTAATAATATCTGTTCAAGTTTCTGAAACAAATTCGCCTTTTAGCTAGTTAAAAGAACTATCGCTTCTGAGATCTTTCTTTATAGACGAGGTAGAGTCAAACAAGTTTTAAAATATGTTTTGCTTGTTTTTACTAGCCCTGAGTGTATATCAAATAATATTCCTCTTTAATCCGATATCACCTTACACGTACGTGTTTACTTAATACAAAACACATCAAATGCAACATATTCTATTGAACAAACACGCATCAAACAATAGAATGAGAACAAAATATTCCACATAAGCCTGGACGTGTCTTTCGGAGATTTCAAAAACATGTAGCAGCATTTATATCTTAATCTGAAAAGCTTTGTTATATGAACGTAATCCCCCATAAACCCACATTGTATCACCCAAATATGCCTTTCACAAGAGAGTATTGTTAGAATAAGTCTGTATCAATTTGGAGACTGTTTTACAAAGAAACCCAAGGATGCATGTGCTGTGTCAAAACAGCTGTGAACAATAGGACTGGTTCAATGGACGCACTAGCTAACGTTGAACTAAAATGTCATGCACCAAGTCGTATATTAAACTCACAAATGATAATAAAGTTTTCGTAATTCTTGTCAAAGGCTCAGAAACACGGAAAGGGGTTATCTAATGACAAGTCTAACTACGGGTAATAGGGTTGAGTGATGAGACAATGCCTTAAGGGGCAGTAGCACGTTTTTTAGAAAATTTTATATTTTCAAATTTCCACTGATAATTGTACGTTAATGCAAAATGTATTATTTTGATAGTGTCAACAATCTTATAACACCAACCAATCACCCATTGTCAGATAATAAATGATAACAATTCACATCAAATCCATTGGCTGCCATTTCTATGTGAACACCTTTAATTTATTTTGTGTAAGAAATTGGAATCGCAGGGCTGAACTTCACATTATATATTTGAATTATTACTAATTCATTTAGTTAAAATATATTGTCTTTCAATTGGAACCTTTTAAATTCATTTTGCTGACATCACCTTATATTCCCCTAAAACGTGCTACTGTCCCTTTAAGGTAATATGATATGTTATGAAGTATTTATTTATTGATAAATATTTTATTTCAAAAATTGCTTCTGTCCCTTTAAGATAATATTGAATGAAATACTTTTTTTCAAAAACTTTGTGCCTATTCTGATTGCTTTCTTGTTGATGGTTTGTTTATGTTTGTAAAACTGTAAATCACTTATCTATGTACCAACCAGGGGTGTTGTTGTTCCTTGTCATTTGTTTACTTGTGGATAAATTGTGTTAATTAATAGAAATAGCAAAACATTCCTGATTTGTTTACTTGATTATGCCGGTGCTTCCTTTTCCCAGTTTTCGATGTCATTGGGAACATCTCACTACAAGGGAAATACCATTGTCAACTTTGGTTTCGTTAATTCTTGATAAAATTTGATTAGTTGTATAATATATATATATTAAATATATTAAATTTTGATAACAGCAAGCTTTTAGAAACAAAAGAAAGCAGATTTATCAAAATGTTCTCACCAAGCCAAAATTCTAGAGCTTAATGTCTATTTTCCTTTCCTATTGTTACTTACGCTGTGACGTAATAATGTAATGACGTCATGTTATTCATATCCGTTATTTGTATATGGCCTGAAGATGCTCCTAAATTGAGCTGAAAGTACTAGCCAGTAAAATGGATTCATTCAACTTCTGACTGATCTTTTTAATGTATATCTATATATATATGTGTACAGTTTCCTAAATAATAGACTAGGTTACAGCATTGTGACAGGAATGAAAACATTTTTCTGCACAATATGGACAGCATTTGTCTTCAGAGAATTATTGAAGTTATGGTATCAAAAATAATACAATAGACAAGGAGAGACTTTTTATTTACACTAAAGAAACTATTCTTAACCTCGATAAAATTTCAAAGATAAAATGATTTGATTGGCTATATCCCAAGTCGGGCCGTGCGAGCGAATCTATCTTCTGAGCCCAGGGTACAGATAAGTGGAGTTAGCGTAATGTTCGATCCCTGAGACAGGATGATGTTTAATATCCATAATCATATTAACTTGAACTTAATAAGATACTATATTTACCTTTCCCTTATTGATGTTTTTATCAGTTCCCCCAGCTCGGTTTGAGTTTCATTTAAATCAAAGGGGATTTCGTTGTGCCTCCAAAACAGTTTCATTGTGGCTTGCTTTCAGACTGGATAACTCGGAGAGGACACTCTCCACGACACTGGCATCTCCCCCTTCTTGTGCTTCATACTGAGGCTGGAATGATGCCATCATCGCGTCTGTGCTCTTTTTACATTTTCCGAAAGGTACTTACCGGTATGTACTTATTGAGTAATGTGTCGTTAAACGCCGGCAAAAAGGAAAAGATCCGAACATGTAGAGTCTCGAGTGAATAATTGGTTAAGAGATAATGACTTACGCCTGACTGTTCAAAGAAATATGTTGGTTACATAGGCGAGTTGCTGAGTTCAGAAAACTGGGGGTTAAAACTGGGACAAAAGTGTTAGTATAATCCTCTTAACCATGTCACACTGGTAAACTTAACGAATCTGGAATTAAATATGAATTAGTGATAATAGTTCCGACCATGCGTATGTTCTTTAAGCCGAGTGCCATTCTAGAAGTTGATGGTATAAGGAAGACACGAGCAATTCTATGGATAAACAACTATATTTGACAGTAGCAACGTTTCGGTACATGAACACGGGGGCGTGGCTAGATATGACGTCATATGTATTATGACGTCACGAAATTAAGTTTACACGGGTATGAACAGAATCGCTCTGACGGCTTTCAGCGAATCAGATCCCTGCAAAGCAAATGCTATTTATTTATTCATATTGAAAACAGGTTTCTGAGGTATCAAGATAACAATGTGTCCATGTGGTGACCTTGAAAAAGGTCACGAAAAACCGACTTGTGTGTGCGTATACACCCAATGAAGAGTTCTAACAAATTTTCAAGTGAATGTGAAATATCGGGCCAACAAGAAGCAGGAAGGTTGTACGGACGTATGGACGTACGAACGTACTGAGCTGAATACTATGTCCCCCGCTCCGGGCTTCTTATAAAAGCATTAAGCAGGCCCGATGCAAACAATTGGCCAGAATGATTGCTGGAACAACCAAAAATGCATCAAATACATAGTTATTATCTCCAGCCCAGAATAGCCCAAAGCAACTACAAGGCTGCCAGAGAGAAGTTTGGGGAGGGGGATCAACCCGAATATTTCTAAAAAGAGGCACCAATATAGCATTGAGGAGACATGGAATAACTGTATTGAGGTGAAGGGTTATTACTTGAAAAATAAAAGTAGAACAAATTATTATGCAGATTTGTTTTAATTTGAAAATGCAATACTTATTGAGACCCCTTGTACATCCCCATTCAACCATTTTAACAACAATCAAAATATTATCTAAAATTAATTACTTAGTATTGTTTTATCAACACAGCTCCTGCAGATGGATAGACGGCTAGAAGCTCGACCTCCTTGCTAGAACGTATCCAAACAAGTTCCCCTTTCTTCAGATAAATACAAGTTGTTGAACTCGCCGATCCAAAGGCTTCATTTGCTCTTCCATAAGCGCGGCCCAAGATCTCCCCTTTCTTTTGAATATAGAATGAAATAGTAAAGGTATTACTTCTGTACACAATGTTTGTCCAAAACAGATACGTCCCTGACACAGGAGCAGTAAAATATCCGGTAGTTTCGTTATATCCACCTCCATGGTTGTGCTGGACCTTGTCAAATATAATTGTACCAGAAGCCGAGATGGTCTTCGCTTCCATCAGATTTGCTTCGAATCCAATACCTGTATTTAGCAATGCTGAAATAAAAATTAACTTAATGACAAGATATGTTGATTATGAATGTCAAGAATAAACCGGTGATTTGTTCACAAGTTTACTAAATAGGGTATTGAATATATAATTCTTAGACCTGTTAATGTAATGGGTGCTGTTTTTCAGCAGAACTTTGTACATTGAACTTATTTAGAATATTGATTTCCTTGATTCGTTCGAAGTTGAGAGTAAGATATGCATTTTTTTAAATTCAAAAATCTTTAAATATTTACCGTTAATTTGTGTTTTCATTTCCTCAAGCTTGCTTCTAGTTTCTATCAGATCCAGAATACTTTGATTTTGACTGGTCGTTAGAGAAGACAGCTCCAAAACAGCTTCATTATGGCTTTTATCTAATGAAGACAGTTGGAATGTAGTGTCATTTGTCCTTTTCTGTAGCACACTCATTTCCAAGCTAGTGTCGTTACAGTTCTTCTGGAGTGCAGATAACTCCAAAACTGTTATGTTCTGAGATTTCTGTAATGCAGACGTCTCAAAAACAGTTTCATTGAATTTTTTCTGTAGAATGGACAGCTCTAAAACAGTTTTGCTGTGACTTGATCTTAGGTCCGAGAGCTCCGAAACTGTTTTGTTGTGACTTGACCGTAGTTCTGAGAGCTCTGAAACAGTTTCGTTTTGATTGACTTTGAGTTGGGATAACTCTTTAACAGTTTCCTGATAGAGAGAAAGTGTTTCGTTATGACTTGTTTTCAAATCCAAAAGCTCTGAAACTGTTTGCTGATATTGAGAAACAGTTTCGTTTTGACTGACCTTTATTTTGGATAACTCGTTAACCGTTTCCTGGTAGAAAGAAAGAGTTTTGTTGTGGTTGGTTTGCAGTTGGGATAGATCTTTAACAGTTTCCTGACAGAGAGAAAGTGTTTCGTTGTGCCTTCACTGGACAAAATACCCTAATTTAATGAGGTATACTGATCAGTATACCCCGAATATACAAAATAGTATACCTCAGTATACTTAGGATTTCCAAAAATTTCCTGGTCAGTATACTCCGAATTTCCAAAACCAGTATACTCTTGTATATATTTGTATATTCTTGTATATTTTTGTATACTATTGTATATTTTTATATGCTCTTGTATATTGTTGTTTACTCTTGTATATTGTTGTTTACTATTGTATATTTTGTTTACTATTGTATATCATTGTTTATTTTTTTATACTCTTGTATATTTGTGTATATGTATGTAAGTTTTGTGTTGTCTCAACATTTAAATGTATTAAAAGAAAAGAATATCACCTATTGATGGTCTTTCGACGCTACAGGCATGCAGGAGACAACTGCTATCTCTGATGACTGAATTAGTCTTATAAAGTCTGATATCTTGTAGAATGTTCTTAATTCTCGCAAGATTTAAAAAATGTTTATTTTTTAGGTATCATTTTGATAATTATTTCAAAAGAATAACACTGTGTTTTATGAATGCGAATGACTGATTAAGTCTTGTAAAGTCTGATATATTGTAGAATGTTCTTAATTCTCGCAAGATATGATAATTATTTCAAAAGAATATCACTGTTTTATGAATGCTTCGTCCAATCTAATGAATACTTGGCGAACCAAAATAACACTTAACTAACAATACAATAATAATAATATGTATGGTTTTCCAACGCAACAGGGATGCAAAAGAGAAATACTATCTCCTTGATGATTAGTCTTGAAAAGTGTGTTATCCTGTAGAATGTTCCTAATTCTCGCATGATTTGAAATAAATAACAGTGATAGTATGGAAACTATCGTAATATGGTCCATGCCCCTAACACTGCATAATGCGACATACATACCAGTTAGAGAAAAATAATCATCAATATTCCTACTAGCAAAAAAGATGCCCTCTTTAAATAACATATAAAACACAACAACATTATGCTATTACATCATTTAATGTACCGGTATATGTACAAAACAAAATATTTACAATTCAATCACATTATATATTACAATGATAAAGTTATATTGATTATATACAATTTGTTGTAAAATATTACTATTGAATGCATTTGGCAGCTTTTTTCAATGGAATATACAATTGAAACAAACATTGTTCTTCCTTAACTTTTTGTTACAAAGGGACAAGTAATCTAACGTATTTGACATAGTAACAATCTTACAAATTTCGATATCAAACAATTGAAATACATGGCAACCATATATCCAAACTACATATCAAATGACCAAGTTTGCCAAAAGATAGGCTGCAAAAGCATGTGAAACTTACCTTTTCCGAATATGAGTATCAATATTCCATCAAATGCACATTAATCCATCACTGATTTGATCAGATTAAGCAACACATTTTGGCCTCTGTCTTCATAGGTCATTTCAACAATGATCAGGTCGGGTACATAGGTCAATGCAGACATTTAGCTAAAATCATCTCATTGGTTCTTTCTTAACCACTAGGATTTCAATAATCAGATACTGCATCATATTGTTATAAGAGAGACACGTGACAAGCAATGGCTTGAGTATGCCCACCTGTAAGTCTGTATACACAGCAGGTGCCAATCTGTGATATATTGTCAACTTGACAGCAGGGGCTAACGAGGGCTGATTGTTACAATAACAGTTCCCAATTAACGGCTAACATAGATAGGCTTGATGTTGAACACTCTGACATATGCAAAATTGAAGAAAATTAATTGTCAAAAGCATCCAGGAAAACAACCAATAAAGCTTTAAACTTTTCAGAAACCCAAAAAAAACCCATGACAAATTACATTTTTATACAGATAAAATAAAACCCTGAAATGCAAGTAAAATATACCTCATAACACAAAAAATTAATCTGGACTAATTGATATTGTATCATTGTGTTTATTTTCAGTTAATTATTTATCTTGTATTATGTTATTGGTGCAAATAATCCTCAATGACTACCCCTGTGAATTAAAACATTGAACAATATCAT
The DNA here is from genome assembly GCA_916613615.1 of Steromphala cineraria. Lineage (NCBI taxonomy): Eukaryota > Metazoa > Mollusca > Gastropoda > Trochida > Trochidae > Steromphala > Steromphala cineraria. Next base: position 15,821,368 of record OU744730.1, read on the forward strand.
TATTTGAAATGGTTTCAACATATTTTATTATTCGTGGAAATATGAAACGGACTGACAAACAAGCCAGGGGCTTATATTAATACCGTTCCGATACAAATGTAATGTTTCAAGCAAAGGACATTCTGATGACATGAAATGCAATAATACAATCAACAATAAAAATAGAAATTTCCTTTCAATGGCTTGGAAGTAAACATCTTAAACTCTTTTTTCGAATCTATTAGATTATATGGAGAGGGTGTTCTAAATTGGACAACTTACGTTTATCATATCAAATATATCATGCCTAACACATTAAATCTATCATGTTTGGAAATATTACAGCAACCATCCAAGAAAATTCTAAACTTTTAGAATCCATTCATTGCTACATCTAACAAACTGGCAGATTTGGTAAACATTAAGTTGGTTTAAACATATTATTCATGTTAATGATACATGAATTAGGACACGAAAACAAGCAAGTATTTGCTGCCTGAGATTCACTTCCAGCTTGATCTCAAGTGACTTATTCTCAATGAAGAATGCAATTAAAAAGGATTTACTTATACAAAATGAAAAAGGATAAATGCAGAATCCAAGCTTAAAAGATCAGCGAACCGAATTATATATTTAGTGACCTATTAAATGCCCATGTGAAATTACCCTATTTTATTCATAGTTAAAAATAAACTTTTGTGTGCAATTTACATGTATAGTTAATCCAACATTTTTCAATATGTGTGTTTATTGTTATCCAGTGTCCATATATAAACACTTTTGTCGTATGAAATAAGCAATATGTGCAAGCAGCATTTTTTTTTTAATTTAGTTTTGGATTCATGCAAAACAAGGTGGCGTTTATCATCTGTAAATGCACTGTCGTCTTTTAGTTGAATGGACGGTTATATCTCCATGAACAGCTTGTTCTTGTTGTCGTAATCATGAAGACTATTTCCTTTATTTCCTATTGTATTCTATATACAGCGACCGTTGGCCAAAAATCTGTGTTTGGAAGAAAGTTACCAGAAGAAAAGTCCTAAATTTGACAAGAAAAAAGAGTCCCCTGGAAAAAAGTCCTTTTAATGACTTTTTATTACTTTATATTTACATATATTACGAAAAAACATTTGGTTGTTATTCACTTTATTTAGATGCAATAATTTAATAACATGATACAATACATATATGAATATTTATTTATTGCCCATACTTTGATAAGTTCTAATAAATTTGTCTATAGACGGCATTTGTATACCATTCTATATGTTAACTAATATTCAAGCATATTATTTAATCAGAATTTCCTTGAATCTGTCCAAACATTTATGCACGATTCACAACATTTCAAATAATTATTAAACTCCTAAATTCAATTTATCATTGTTGATTGTTTACCGTTTATTGCTGTCCACTATTTTATCATCGTGTAAATACTTATCTAATTACTTTGTGAATTTTGATGTTGTTTTTTTGTGAGATCTAAAGGAACAACACTTAAATATGCTGAAAGTTTATTGTGCTGATCCATTTTCATTAATAAAAATCATAGATATATAAAAAAATTCATTGTTTCTTAGCAATGATTACATATTCACTGGAATTGAATCTTTGAGATCTCTTTGGCTGATAGCCAACAACTACTTGTTTTACACTTTTTTCATATACACCAATGAAATTATTTGATAATATAATTTCTAAACACTGTTAACACATTCTCCCTGACCTAACATCATGATTTTTTGCACTCTTTGAGACTCACACCTCATGAATGAATACTCTTGATTAATCTGTGTCTAATACCACAGTTGATTCAATAGATGGAGACAAACTCACATTTCCTTAATTCTTAATTAATCCATATTTAGATATCACAACATCATTATTGATATCTTAATTACGAACTAATTATGTTTTTTTTACAATATCTTTGATGTTAACCTGTTTTTATAGTAATAAGAGACTTCCAAGAGCGTTTATTATGTTGTTTTAGTCATAGTGTGTTGACAGGGGTCCAGTTGGTGCCCATTCATGACTGATTGCTTGCTGTCATTAATGACTCAGTGTCAAACTCCTCTTCTCTCATGTGCCAAGTTGTGTTGTCCCGTAGTTAAGATAAGATAAGATAAGATAGATAAGATAAGACTTTATTATCCCGAAGGAAATTTTGGTTACATCGTAAACACATTCAAACAATACAAAACAATGAGTGACAACATATACACGCACACGAGCACTAAGACCATAAACAAATAAGTAAATAAATAGGTAAGAGCACTAAAATAATAGATTAAATGGAGTGATGTAAAATTGTCAGAATTGTTTTAACAAATGATTAACTATCATTAAAATGTTTTATACCGGCTGGTACAAAAGAATGACGGAACCTGTTTGTTCTAGCTATCGGCATGCGCAGACGACGTCCAGATGGGAGAAATTCAAAATCATAGAAAAGAACATGGGAGCTGTCATTTAAAAATTTTTGCACTTTTTTAACAATTTGCTGCTCGTAAAGTTCGCCGATGGATATTATTGAATCAGTGCCAATGATTTTTCGTGCTGTGTTCACAATTTTGTTTAATTTTGTTTTGTTTTGAACAGACAGGTTACCAAACCAACAAAGAAGATTAAAAGTTAAAATGCTTTGAATAAATGTTTTATAAAACAAAACCATGAGAGAACAATCAATTTTAAAAGTGTTTAAACGACGTAAGAAAAACAATCTCTGCTGTCCTTTTTTGAACAGATAATCAACATTGTCATTCCAAGAAAGCTTACAGTCAATGAAAGTACCTAAATATTTGTATTTATTCACAATTTCAATTTCTTCATTATTGATTGAAATAGCGCCTTGAGAGTCAGATGATTTTCGGAAATCTATAACAATTTCTTTCGTTTTCTTTGTATTTAAAATCAAAAAATTATTGTTGCACCAATTTGTAAAATTCAAAATCTCATTTCTGTAAGCAAGGTCAGCAGACTTTAAAAGTGAAACAATAGCTGCATCATCAGCAAATTTGATAAAGAAACAGTTAGCTGCTTTACTTATACAATCATTTGTATAAATGATGAACAGTATTGGTGAAAGTACACATCCTTGTGGAGCTCCTGTAGAAAGGGTGGTAACAGAGGAACATTTGCTATTGACAGTAACATACTGCGGTCTATCAGTCATGAAAGAGTTTATCCATCTAATCAGATGACTATTAACACACATATTTGATAATTTTGACAGAAGTAAATGTGGCTGAATCGTATTGAATGCAGAGGAAAAGTCAGCAAAAAGAATTCTCACATAGGATCCATTTTCTTCTAAATGTTTATAGATAAGATTGAGGAGAGTTAGCGTAGCGTCGTCAGTTCCTCTTCTTTGTCGGTAAGCAAACTGGAGGGGGTCTAGATGTTCCTCGACCTCGCGCATAAGTAGCTTCTTCACTATACGTTCCAGGCACTTCATGGCTACTGATGTAAGAGCAACTGGGCGATAGTCGTTTAAAACTTTAGGATAGTGCATTTTCGGTAGTGGTTTGATATTGGACGTTTTCCAGATGGAAGGTAGTTGATGAAGTAGCAATGTTGTTTGAAACAGTCGCTTGAACACATCACATAACTGATCGCAGCACTCCTTAAGAACAACACAGGATATATTGTCAGGGCCTGAACTCTTGCGACGGCTGAGTTTTCTAAAAGTTTCCCTGACGTCTTCAGAAGAGATATCTGGAATTTCATTTGTAGGAAGGTTTTCCAAAATATTAATTCGCTCTTCCGAAAAGTCATGAACATCAAACCGAGAATAGAAAGTGTTAAGTTCGTTTGCAAATTCTAAATTATCACTCACATTCATGTCTTTTTGTTTCCGATTTGTTCCAAGAATAGTTTTCACACAATTCCATCCTTCCCGTAGTTTGTTCTCCCGAAATTGTGATTCAATTCTCTCTTTGTATTTGATCTTGCACTCCTTTGAACAGCGTAGTATGTCCTTCTGAACTGACTTTACTCTAAGCTTGTCTCCTGAACAGAATGCGCGTTTCTTATCACTTAATAAGGCTTTCAGTTCTTTTGTCACCCATGGTTTGTTGTTTGGGAAGATCTTGATTGTTTTAGACGGTATAATAAAGTCCACGCTAAAGTTTATGTAAGAGGTAACAACTTCACACAATGAATCGACACTGTCAGAGTCCTGCTCGAATACATCCCAAGCTGTGCTATCAAAACATGCTTTCAGTTCATCAATTGAATCCTTAGAATAAATTTTCACTCTTTTCTCCACTGGTTTTTCAGATTTAAGTTTCTGTTTGTAAGCAGGAATTAAATAAACTGTGTTATGGTCAGAAGTTCCGATAGGAGGCTGGCAACAAGATTTATAGGCGTTCTTGATAGTCCCATAGCAAAGGTCAATGGTCTTCTCACCTCTTGTTTTGCAGTTCACATACTGATATAGGTGTGGTAGAGTTGATTTTAGACTGCAACTGTTAAAATCTCCAAGGATAAATTTAGGAGCTTCCACCGATAGCTGATTCAGTTTATTGAAAGACTCGCACAAAACATCAGTAGCACGTTTCTTGTTTGCATCAGGTGGAATGTATACAACAGTCACAAACTACAACAGTCAAAAAGTTACATACAGTTTGAAAGGTTTCTGCATTAATTATTTTCATTCTCTGTAAAAGGTATGTTACTTTCGAATTTGATGTCATGTACCTAGGCCCTTGAATGCGTCGTCTACTTTTTTACTTTTATTTTTTCAACTTTAGTAACAAAGACTTACGTTTATAATGCAGAATGAACCCTTTTAAAACAAATGAACTGTGAATGTCATTTTGTTTCCCTCTGACTATGTATTTACAGCAATAGATAAATCTCATCGGAGAGGAAAAAAATACATTTAAACATTTATTATGTACAATAGTGTTTTTAACTGATTTATATGTTTGAATTATTTTTCTTAAAACTGAGAATAATGAAGGATGTTGTTAATTCTTAACTTGACGATGCATCTTCCAAGTATAATCTACGGGAAAATATCTTATTATTAACAAAAAGCAATACTCAGTTATTACATGTACATATATTATGTAACTTTATTTAGAACAAATGTCTTTAAAGCAAATAACTTCTACAGGCATGAGGCCTTATAAGTACTGAAATAAAGATTTATTGATCTCACGCAACTTCAAGATGGAATAAGTGAATATTATTTATCAATTTATCTATACAACGAAATTCATGTATCTATTATTTATATAAGGAAATTCATTTATTTTTACATTATATTAAATATCATATCATTATATATATCAATATAAATCATTGTTTTGAGTTATTCAAAGATAATTTAAGAAACTTCTCACAAACGCCACAAAGACAATTTCAAGGTCTTTGATCTTTTTATCACCCTGTAATAAAAATCTCGAGGTGTCCCGCCTGGTTCAGCAAAGTATTTGTGTATTGCCTACATGTAACTCGTTTGCAAATGCAGATACTTAGTTGCTGAATTCGATTTATATGTCAAAATTATGATTTTTTTTCTTGCAAATTCAAAACTTGATTTTTCGATTTATGAAGTAGGTAAAAAATAATTTCTCAAAAAGCAAGGGTGATATGCAATTCACATAATAAGTGACTATCAAATAACTATGATAAATGATTGTCTTTGATGTTTGTTTTACTGAAATCTCTTTGATAATAAAGAAGTGAAGATAAGCCCACTGAAGCAAATGTTATCTAGACTTTCTTCACTAGTGTATACTTGTGTGTATTTTAACATATATTTTGGCAGAAAAAAAACTTATTTTTTTTCTTTTGATGTAATACAAATTGATTTTTTCTTCCTCATATCGTAATCTCTATATCTATAAGGTTTGTTGCTAAAAATGTTTTTTATAAACGGTCTTAATAGTTATATATATAGTTATAGGTTTGGTTCCCTGTGATTAACTTACGTAAACACATGAATTTACATATCAAGGCAAACGCTGACTCCAGAAATATTTATTTAAACTATCTTTCAAAATATTTCAAATATCTCTAAGACAGAATCATGCCTTTTTAAAACAAATAGAATGTGAATGATGTTTTGTTTTTCTGTGATTGTATATTTTCTGTGATTTATAAGATTAAAAACAGACCAACAAATATATGAATCTTTATTTGTAATTATTATCTTGTAAAGTTATTACATTTTAATGCGTTTTACTGAGAATGTCAGTTATTTGTTCCTGAATTTACATCTCTTTTATCACATATTCTAATTATAAATATAGTTTTATGTCTGAACCGTTTAAGATTATATAACGTGAACATTTCTTTTTTTTCTTTTTTATTCCTTTTTGTGGTACGTGAACATTCTTCATAAACAAGTTACAAGTGACAAAAAGAACAAGTGACAAAAAGGAAAGGATATAGACACATTACGATAATAGATATGTAAAGATTTTTAACCATGCTGGAATATTCCAGCATATGTCAAGAAAACACCTCAACCCAACAAGTCATTATCTCTGTATCTTTGAACTTTTTATGGCCATGTAATAAAAGTCTCGTTAGTAAATATGTCCCCTCGCGGGTCTGCCCTTTAAATGTGTATTGCCTACAGGTACTTCGTTTTCAGGTACAGGCACTTGTATTGGTAATTGTTGGATTATATTTAATTCGTCAATATTGAAATGTCTTAGTTAATACATTTGTAAATTCATATAACCTGATATGTCAGTTAATGTGTTGTAATAACACATTCCAACATTTTGATACAAAAAAAAGATAAAACAATTTACTGCCCTATAATCAGAGTACGTAGATCAAGTCTATTTTCTTAAGAACTTAAAGTGTGATATGCAATTGTAATATACTACTCAAAGGAACACTCGAGATTTTAATATAGTCTCTGTTAATTCATACCCACATGCATTCCTGACGTTGGGCTACTGATTTTTAAACGGATTTGTGGAAATTTGATTAGTTTTTGAATTTCTGTATTTTCAATCACATTTCTTCAGGGGATTTCACTACAGGGGATATCACATTCAAAGCACTAAAATAACCCAAGACAAGACCTCAATGTTTTGAGCATGAGCAATCTGACGTCCTGTAACTTTCATTTTCGACCCTGGCCTTGGTAATAAAGTTTCAATTTTTTATTCATAGATACACACAATAACATGTTTTTTATTACATTATAGAGGCGAACTAGAACATGCATATTTCCGCGCGGTATAAATATAAACATTTGGTTGTTTACCAATCCGGTTCCTTCTTTTGTGTTTAAACCACATGCATATTTGTCAATCTTTGCCATAGTTCATTGATTAAGCACTTCTAGTTGAGGGCAGTCATTACTGATTAGGAGCATTACAACAGGTCATTAAGGGGTATGACATAATCAATTTAAATGTATGAATGGGATAACAATTTCATTTCTTTTAATATGATAAAAGTATACATCTTTTGAGAATTGTCGGTGTTACATTAATCTTTATAAAAAAAATTCTTCCTTAAAGTATTATTGGCATCAAAGTTAAAATTAAATTCCAAATTTCATCAATTTCAACAATATCAAAGTCACAAAAGTAATTTTGTCTTAAATTTCATTAAACTTTTCCTATAATTCCTCTAAAAATCAAACAGAGAGAGGGAATTTGTTTCTTTATGTTTCATCTTCAACAAAATTGGCACAAGAGACAAACAATACATCCCTTAGCACTGACATGCATTCTGCCTTTTTAATTTTTAAATCAGTTAATTCGAAATAATACATTTAACTTTTTTAACTTAAACTTGTTTGATAATAATCTAGTGGAAATAATTATTTCAAGGATGCATACAGGCATCAAAATAGAGCATTATCTTTAACTCATTTGAGGTTGTCATGTCTTTTTGTACAAAACTATAAACAAAACCTGGGCTAAAGATATATGCAACAAAAGGGAAATATTAATTATAATTTGAGGTTATTTTTATGTGTTCTTTCTTTAAAACCGCAAACAAAATTTTAACTGAATATGAACACAATGATAGCAGGTTTTGGCACTTTTGGTGTAATGAAATATGTTTCACTTATATATCTGTTGCTGTATATCTGTATCTATATATTCAGTAATGTATTTCTCTTTTCAAAGACAAGCTCATCAATGTAAGCCGTATATTGGAATCTGTTTTTGTAGCATTCAGCCCTCATTAACTATTGGTGTCAATTAGACGATACCATTTCCTCATTAGCTTATGGCGTCAATTAGACAGATTGACACGTGTATTGACAATCCACGCTGACAGGTGAGTAATACTCGAGGCATTGTTTGTCACTGGTCTCTCTTATCTAGTTATCCAATCAGATGTTAGAGGTTAACCAAGACCCAATGCAAAGTTTCTTTCCCCATATTTCTGCATATTCATTTGTACCTAACTTTTGTTGAAGTAAGGCAGAGACTGCAAGGTGCTGCAACATAGTGTTATCACTATTCATTGATGGATTTATGTGCTTTAATATAGAGGATTTCATTTTCGATAAGGTTAGTTTCACATGTTGTTTATGCAGCCGATCTTTTGGCATACTTTGTAATGCCGATGTCACATAATATGTATAAATGATATATGGTTTCCATGTTTTTCAAAAACTAAATTTTTTAGATTGTAAACTAATTCATTCTGATTCTTAATCCCTCATAGAGAGAGAGTTTATTCAGTAACTAGGCCACCGGCCAATTATACATTGCATAGTTATATAATTCTACATTTTAATCCCTCATAAGAGGAAATGGATTTCTAACCAATGGATACCTATTAAAATGATATGAAAAAGCATTCCACCAACCATTGATATTAATATTTCACAATATCCTGCAATGTTTAGATTATTAGAGATTTTTTATTGGGAGTTATTTGAAAAAAAGGATTCTTGATTTTAGCCAGTTATCCAGATCAACACGTTTATTGCCAAGACGATGTTGAAGATGAATTTCACTTTATATTGTTTAGTCCACAATATTACGCTTAAAGGGGCAGTAGCACGTTTTTAGAGGGAATATAAGGTGATGTCAGGAAAATGAAAATAAATGGTTCCAATTGAAAGGCAATGTATTCAAACCAAATGGAGCAGTAATAATTCAAATATATAATGTAAAGTTTAGCCATGTGATTCTTTTTCTTACACAAAATGAATTAAAGGTGTTCACAAAAAAATGGCCGCCAATGGATTTTAGATAAATCTTCATACTTTGTTCTCTGACTATGAATGATTGGCTTGTGTAATGAGATTTTTGACACTATCAAAGTAATACATTTAGCGTTAACATACAATTATCAGTGAAAATTTTTAAATATAAAATTCTCAAAAAACGTGCTACTGCCCCTTTAAAGAACAACGTTTAATAAGCCGCATTGATATAGATATCCATCGGTATTTAAATTTCTATTATGATGATATCTATGTAAGGCTAATTTAAGTCATGAATAAATCAGTAAAAGTGTTATTTCATAACTGTTCATTCTCCCCTAGCGATACTTCAGACCTGTTTCCATACGATATTACAGAATCTGAAACATTGTTACAAAATCATCTAGTTTATGACCTTAAAATCTAATTCGCTGTTAATGGTTTTTACTCTATCCTATCAATGTTATTTCTCACTTTGACCCGCCGATAAATTCAATTGTGTACACAGTACTACACAACTCATTTAAAAACGAGTAGGTCATTTGGGTTTATGGTGTCGTACGTTATCTATCACATTTATCTATTTATCTTACTAAAAGTTATTAGATTAGAAGAATTGCAGCTGGAATAAACCAAACAATATATAAAAACTACATTATAAATAACACAAAAATCAAATGTATCTTGAATTTGTTTAAATGAGCACTTCCTGACGTAAACTGAGATATACTGAAATATACTGAGATATACTGAGATATACTGAGCTATGGAAATTCAGAGTATACTGACCAGTATACGTCAGTAAATTAGGGTGGTTTCCTAATTAGTATACCTCAGTATATTAGGGTGGTTTACTGACGTATACTGGTCCAGTATACCAGCATTTTTCTTCACGTGCTTGCTTTCAAATCCACAAGCTCTGAAACTGTTTGCTGGTATAGAGAAAGAGTTATGTTGTGGTTGGTTTGCAGTTTTTCCATGTCGTCTTTAGTTTGAGAAAGTTCAGAGAGAATATTAGCCAGGATGGTTGCATCTTTCCGTTCCTGAGCTTGATATTGAGCCTGATATGTTGAAAGAATCTCATCAATTTGCTTGACGTGTTCCGTTAGACTGATGTTGTTTAGAGCATCATCAGTACAGTTTGAAGAGGTGAAACACATCGTTAAAGCAACGACGAAGAGGAAATAACCCAACATGTTGAAGTAGATGAAAACTAAATCTTAAATGAATAATCGTTCAAGAGATAATCAGTTAAGATAGATACACTCAGATAAAAGTGGGTTACATTGCTGCGTTGCTGGGAGATTATGTTCTGAATTTGGGTTATAACTGGCACAGGCTGTTGGACTACAGCGGCATATAAACGCATTAGAACATTATTGTGAAAATACAGGGTAAAGTATCAATATGGAGAAAACTAAAGTTGTAGTATTCAAAAATGGAGGTAAGCTATCTAGAACCGAAAAGTGGTTTTATAAAGGACAGCCGCTTTGTGTAACGAAATCATATAAGTATCTTGGAGTATATTTTTCAAATCGCCTTTGCTTTTCAGATCATTCAAAATATTGTTCTGCACATGCCAAAAAAGTACTAATTGGTGTTTCAAAAAGTATTTCCAAACTTGTGGATATTGATTGTAATTCTTTTTTCAAAATATTTGATTCAAAAATTCTTCCTATTTTATTGTATGGGGCAGAGGTATGGGGATTCAAACATTTTGAAATTATTGAGAAAATACACTTATACGCTTGTAAAAAATTCCTAGGAGTAAAGATTAACACTCCGAGCAATATGGTGTATGGTGAATGTGGCAGATTCCCAATTCACATATTCGCAAAAGTGAAAATAATAAAATTTTGGATACGTCTTTTGAATATGCCCTCATATAGATACCCTAGACAATGCTATGATATAATGATGATGTATGATAAGAATGGAAAGACAAATTGGGTATCCAACATTCGTAAATTATTAAATAATGTTGGCTTTGGTGACATATGGCTGAGCCAAAAAGTTGATTTTAACTCCAATTTTGTAAACATTATTATGCAAAGACTGAAAGATATATTTACACAAGAATGGTCTATGTCACTATCACTTTCAAACAAATGTTTTTAGTACAGGATGTTTAAGACACATATATACAGAGAACATTATCTTAGTTAATTAAATATAAGAAAATTCCGAAATGCATTATCTCGCTTTAGATGCTCATCTCACGACCTCGCAATTGAGTCAGGTAGATACGATAATATACCGCCAGAAAATAGAATTTGTAAATTATGTAATCTTATTTGTGTAGAAGACGAATATCATTTTGTTTTAATTTGTCCATTATATGCTGACTTTAGAACAACTATAACATTCCTAGATACTATTATGAACATCCAAATAAAATCAAATTCTCATTACTTTTAAGAACTGACAATAATAATCTTATTCGCAAGCTATCAACTTTCATTTATCAAGGAATTTCACTACGAAAGAATAAATTATAAGTATGATGTGATATTGTATTAAATTTTAGATAATATATGTTTTGTCTGATACGGTGTGGTATGTTAGAATATAATATGTTGTTTTTGTAATAATTAATTGTGTGTAAATTGATGTTATGCGGATATGGTCTCTGTGAAGGTGGCTGTATTACCACTGAATAATATCATTTGTAATTCATCCATGTTTTGTACTATAGGCCTGTGGCCTCTTAGAATTGAATAAAGACATTATTCATATCTTAAAAAAACTGGCACAGTTGTGTAAGGAATCAAACCTCTGAAGCTACCTGTTTTGGATTGAATACATTTCACCTTTTCACCGTAAACAATATTTGTGAATATCAATCCCTGTCTTTTTGTTTGCATATACTATAATGATATTTGTGAAGAACAGTGAGAAATGCATTTAATGACAGCACAGTGATAGAGAAGCCTTCGGTCACGGTTAAAATTATTTTGAATATCCAGAAGAGAAAAATGCCACAGATGTGTGGCCATAATTAAAATCGTCATGATGCAATGTAGGTAAACCTAGTTGTGTTTAAAATAGCAAACATGTTATGCTGGATTGATAGTAAATATTTCTGGATTGAAACCTCACGTTGCGTGTTCGGTTTAATTTCAATATTAATCCAATATAACATATGTCTCTGAATTAACCACAATATGTTAACCACTATGTGTTTATAAGCTTATAAGAAAACATACTGCACAAACTCAAACAATAGTCTAAATTTATTCATGAAAGTGAATTTGGATTGGTAAACAAGCTGTAAAGTTTTGGTTAACACGTTCCTCCTATATCAATTATACATTTATGTAAGGCGACCCCATCAATGTATATTTTACTCTGAGTGTAAAACGAAACGAAAAATTAAATTTTGATATTGTTTCATACCATTTCAATAGTGAATGACGATATTCACTTAAAGGGGCAGTAGCACGTTTTTACGGGGAATATAAGGTGATGTCAGGATAATGAAAAATAATGGTTCCAATTGAAAGACAATGTATTTAAACTAAATGAATAATCAATAAATCAAATATATAATGTAAAATTAAGCCATGAGATTCCTTTTCTTACACAAAATGAATTAAAGGTGTTCACACAAAAATGGCTGCCAATGGATTTTATGTAAATCTTTATAATTTGATCTCTGACTATGGATGATTGGTTTGTGTAATTAGATTGTCGACACTATCAAAGGAATACATTTAGCATTAACTTACAATTATCAGTGCAAAATTGAAAATATAAAATTGTCAAAAAACGTGCTACTGCCCCTTTAAACACAAATTCAGAAAGCGATTAATTAAGTATTGCTACATCTACCCAGCAAATAAGAAGCCTGAAGCTTGACATCCTCGTTTATATTATTACCCAAGTTGTACTTCGTAAAGGGGTTTCATAACAATTTGTTACCACACCTTAAATCGTCTGAAATGCAAGTTGGCAATAAATAGGATACATACATGTAACTCGTTCCCCGTTCTTATCAAGTTTATGTCCCTCGTAAAAAAAGCTAAATCATTTCACTTGTGACATTCAGATCTTTATTGTTTCATTAGATTATCGTATAGATCTCACTAGGATCTGCTTATATCTAGCCAACCAGCGAGCTCGTCTTGTAAGCCAGCAACCTTAGCTTACCACCCGATGAAGGAAACTTTATCTGCTACTAGTAGAAATCTATTTAGCTTTGTTAAACCGCTACTAACATAGCAGAGACGGTCTCCACGTCTTCAGAGACAACATGATACAGATACATTTGATTCTACAGCCTTATTTGGTTTTGTAGGCTAGACATTCTGTCAGAGATGGAAATAACGTTTAATTGGCGGCAATTGTCATGTATATGTCTTATATGTGTACCCATTGTCCACTCAACCAGACACGATGGCGCCATCAAACAGTGACCCGGCACTTCAATCAATCAATCTTTATTTGACCCGACAGTTATATGTAAAGGTTAAGGTACGAAGACGAGGTCTTGGTGCCTGTAGATAGACCGCAGGGGGGGTCGGGTAGTACAGATAGACCGCGGCCGAAGGCTTAATCCCTCCGTTTAGGCCATTTTTAAAGTAAAAGACGAAGGATCAGTGTTTACTTCCTATTAATAAACGTCAAATGTCAAAGTTTACACTTTATAATTTCTGATTCCCAGATCCTGTTTTTATTAAGGGTATGTCACCCTCGGTTGCGTTATATCGAGGCAAAGAAGGTATGACTATAAATAGAGTAATTCAACTCCAATCATCATGTCGGTCTCTGTAGCCGAGCGTTCTCAGGCGTTGCTCTAATGAGCGAAGGGTTACAGGTTCGAATCCAGCCGTCACAACTTGAAAGTTTTTAACTTTGAAAATTTTCGATATCAATTGTTGACAATTGCTTTGTAAGTCTGAAAAATTATTCTAAGTTCATTCCATCATCAGGAAAGTCTATCTGACTTGGAGACCGATTACGAGATAGACCTAACTTTATGTCGTCCGGGTCTTACATCCAGGTTATGGCATGCTGTTAAACAAAGGGATGACGTCACCAGAGTTTTATAAGACCTGTTACGACACATGACTAGAGTCACTGAACGTCAATAAACTAACGTCTCACACCTGTTATTTGTAACATCCGGCTCGATATAATACACAACTTAAAAGGCCGTTCCCCGTTGTATCAAGTGTTATTTCAGGCTGTTCAGTGTATCACACATATTCAAAACGATGTTATTTAACCATGATAAATCACAAAAGAAAATGAATAGATGCGAAACCTGTTTCAATTTTCAAACCCTTACCTTTCCTACCTATTAGTTGTCTCGGCAGTTATTATTAGCATCAACTTTTTTAAAGGGATTGGTTTAAACATTGTTTTATTTCAAACAATAAAACAAACAATTGGCGAACGGGCTGTATAACACTTATTTGAGTATTCACTCTTTTTCACGATCCATAAATCTGAACACAAACACAAGAAAGTGTGAAAATTCAAAAGCTAAGGGAAACGTGTAAATGTCAACATGTAGGTTTTCAAATGTTAATTATTTGGTATGCCTCATTTTGAAGTTGTCTACAGCATCAGCTAGATGAAGCCAAATTAAATAAAAATGATTTAACCCACACTGTTACTCTGTCTTCACTACCGTATAGACGCAGGTTTCGCCAATCATTTGTAGCAAATAGTATACGTTGCTTAAAATTTTGTTTTGTATTAATAATCGATTATCTTCATATTTTACGCTAGACAGAAATTATTATTCTATTTTATAACCTTTTAATCTAAATTTTCAAAAACATTTGTATCACAACTTGTTTTATAAATTGAACTTTATTCATTTCTGATTTATAAATTGAACTTTTCTCATTTATGATTTATAAATTGAACTTTTTTCATTTTGATTTATAAATTGAAACATATTAATATCCAAATTTGAAATTGTTAAACAAGCAATAGCAAAAAAACAAATATTTTGTAAATAAATCATGACATGTTCCTTAACTTGGTTTTGGAGCGGTTTTGACATCAGCTTTAAGCTTGTTTACCAATACAATTCTTATTTGAAATAAATATGTTTATACCACAATTCTTATGGTTATACCACTCCGATAAAAACAGATATATAACATTTTGTGGTGATTTAAAAAGGAGGACTCAATATAAACAAGCAAGAATACGTTCAAGATATGGGTGGAGGACAATTGCCACCCGGACAATTGCCACCCGCCAATTGCCACCCGGACAATTCCCACCTAGGACAATTACCACCTAGGACAATTACCACCCAGGACAATTCCCACCCTAATAATATGCAAAGGATATTTTGAGATATTACACTTAGAAATTAATCAAGGCTTGGCTTGGCTGACAATTTGCTCTCCCAATCATCCCACTGGTTTGCTGATGGTACTTTCAAGACTGTGCCAAATCTGTACTATCAACTTTTCACAATCCACTGCCTGGTAGGTGAAAATGTCGTACCATGTGTTTATGCCCTCCTGCCTAACAAACAGGAGGTGACATACAGAGAGGTGTTCTCAAAAGTGAAGGACTTGCGTGAAGCATGTGCACCTGTCTCCATCATGGTTGATTTTGAGAGAGCCATATGAATGCTGCGTTTGCTGAATTCCCTGATGTCGAAGTGAAGGGGTGTTTTTACCACATGAGCCAAAACAAAACATCAGAATGTAATTACATGAATGTCCATTATAGTGCTTATATAAATGTTTGTGCATCATAGTGCTAAGCATTAAGCGGCTTTAGCGTTTTAAAGGGATCGTTTGTTGGTACATTGAGAATAAGGAAGTACAAGCAGAATGAATGTTAAAATGAATGAATTATATATCATATTCATGTTTGTTGTTGATTCGGTATGATATCATGACAATAAAGTGTATTAAATCTCATAAACATTATAATATTTTTAGGGTGGGAATTGTCCTAGGTGGGAATTGTCCTGGGTGGCAATTGTCCTAGGTGGGAATTGTCAATTTATCAGTAGAAAATCCTTAGCATTGTTTCACTGAGTAAGTTTCATGACGCTTTGTCAATACTCCAGCCAATAGCGAAACTTGAAAACTTACAATGTCTTGGCAAGCGCATGCGTTTGGATGTTAAAAAATACTCTTACAAAATTTGATATTTGGTGAATATTTCAGCCTTTTATAAACAAACCTCAGCCAACTAAAATAATACTAAATATATTTTTATAAATCCGTTTAGATCGATAACTCCAGTAAAATCAGTATATTATGAAATTCGGATATTCTTTTCTTTTAGTTTGGTATTGATTTGATGTTTTAAACAGCTAGACCTATTTATTGGATTTCAATCCAATGCTAACATGATATATTTCCCCCAGTATACTTGACTTTCAATATGCTATGCACTTTTTCCTTTCTAATAGATAATATTCAAACCCTTTTGACGAAATTTAGATAATACAACAAAACAGTCTCGACTGATTTAATGTCCAAATATAATTATTAGATTTTGATAATTGTCTAAAATCTTAAAATCCCTAAATATGAACATAACCGAATCCAGAAAAAGCTCTCTTTTTTAAGCCGAATACTTATGGTTTTGATGAAAGGTTCGTTATAATTACTACAAAACAGATCTAAAGTAGTAGATATATTATGTAGAATTATTTTTTAATCTAAGGGCCTAAAGATTGGACAGGAGCCTACTCATAAAACTGGTTGCTTCTTCCAGATTTGCAAAGATTATTATTTATCATGACGGAAATGATTTTGATTCTACATTAAATATATATTTATATTGGACCCTTTATATTATATAAACGATGATCCATTTTGAAAACACACAATGCAACTAGAGATTTAGTGATAAAATCTCTTTCCGTTTCCGAAAAAGTATCATTTTGAAGCTTCCGGTTCCGTTCCAACAGTGGTCCACGCCTATCCGCTCAGCGAGCATTCAGCGAGAGTGCCTTTATCGACTTGTATACGCTTGCGCTGTCCAAATGTAGAAACTGGGCGTGCGAATGTGATGCGCTAGGAACATTGAACATTAATGGTGAATTTGTAAACGCGATGAAATAATGTAAGGCCTTTGTTAGGCTCCTTGTATTGTATAGTTTTTTGGTACCTTATCGAAATATTGAGAATTTAAACGCATATTCCTAAAAGAGGATAGAACGTTCATTTGAGATTACGCATATGTTTATCTTGTGAAAGAACACTCGCTGATATTATATTAAAATGTTTATTCACATAGAGAAAATTTTATTTTATTATGTTTCTTAAAAGAAAATTAACAATGTAATAAAAGCTCGCTGAACGGATAACCGGTAATAAATTGGTCTTATTTATGTAGAAAATGAAACTCAGAGAGTGGGTCTCTTCACCAGCGTATATCTATCCGATGAAAGGCGCTATAATTATGAAACGTATATTCATATAATGAGGAGATATTGATCTTTCATTTGAGGTTACATGCATGTTTCTAAATCCAGTTATGAAAGAACAACAGCGATGTAAAAATGCTCGCGGAACGGATAGCCGGTATTCAATTGGTCTTATTTATATAGAAAATGAAACTCAGAGGGTGGGTCTCTTCACCAGCGTGTATCTACCCGATGGAAGGCGCTATCTTTATGAAACTTATATTTTTTTCAAAAAAAGAGATATTGATCTTTCATTTTAGGTTACATACATGTTTCTGAAGAAGAAGTTTATTCAGTATTGAAGGCCTCATGGCCAAGAGTACAATCATTTAAATAATAGTTTGCGTATGGACAGGATAACATCTAGTGTTATTACAAAATTTGTATTTACACAGGCAGGTTGCGTTTAAGAAATATTGCAACAGATTTCAATAAATGTACATTTGTTGTTGTTAGAAGTTGTTTGAATTTTAATTCGGATGGGAAGGAATGATAATAACTGGGTATATACAATTGTCTATGTACAGAATAGAAAGGACACACAAGTAGAAAATGAAATTCATCTTGTTTAACATTATAATCACATTTGTCACATAAGAGTTTACTCATTTGTGTATCAATATTATACCTTTGTTGTTGAATGTTCAACTTATGACTCAGACAGCGAAATTTGCATAAAATACGAATAAGATCTTTATCAGTATTCAGTGCTAAAATGTATTTCTCAGGTTCCAGGGCAGATTTAATTTCTCCATAATATTTAAGAAAAGATGAGGATGTTATTCTAGAATGCAAATTCTGAAGTTCAATATCTTTACATCTTTGTTTAAATTCATTAACAAATACATCAATATTACCACAGTCTTGTGTAATCCATGCATATGAGAATCCAGTACGAAACAGAAGCAAGCGTACATGGGTGACCCAACTACAGCTGCAATGATCATCTTGTTGCTTTAACATATCATAACATGCTTTCGGAAGACGATGATCATCCATATGTAATATTCTGCACCAATATGTTATACATCTGCTGAAATATTTAACACATATATATGTTCTTCCAATTTCACCAAGTATAGCATTGGACGAAATAGTTTTATTAACACAAAGGAAACGTTTGAAAAAGAAACAATGGATTTTCTCAATATGAGTACGGTATGAATGATCCCAGATTTCACTACCGTATAATAATATGGGAGCTATTTTACTGTCAAATATTGCTGATGCAACTTTCAAGGATATATTTGGAAAATCTTTGAACATTCTAAAAATCGGAAACGAGGCTTTCTTGGCTTGTAAACCTAGTGTTTCACATGTCTTGGACCAGATCAATTTTGTAGTAAAAACAACACCTAAATATTTATAGTGGGATTCAACATTCATTCGTGTTCTGTTATAGAACCATTTTTCTGATTTCTTAAGATCACCATTTCTGAATACAACTATACAAGATTTTTCAAGATTAACTTCAAAACCCCATATTGAACAAAAACCATATAATATATCAAGTTTTCTTTGCAAGCCAATTAGCCAAATAGTGTCATCAAGCAAAGTAACATCATCTGCAAACAACAGCAATAAAACATCACTTAAACCATCTTTGACAAATATTCCTCTTAATCCACAATTATTCATTTCATCTACAAGCTCATTGATAAAGAAAATAAAAAAAGCTGGACTCAGCATACAGCCTTGCTTTACTCCAGATGATGTGTCAAATATTTCTGATCTCCTATTTCCAACTTTAACACACGCAGATACCTTATCATACATGCCTTTTAATAGATTAAACATTTTACCATGGACACCTTTTGTAAGAAGGACATACAGGAGCTTATTTCTATTAACAAAATCAAATGCTTTTTTAAAATCTAAAAAAGCTGCATAAAATCTATGTTTTGGCTTTCTTAGATATTTTTGGCAAAGAGATTGAAGTACAAATATATTATCAATCGTTGAATAATTTGCTCGAAATCCTGCTTGACATTCCATCCAGATACGAATTCTTGAATCAAGGATCGATGTAAATATTTTGCCCATTATATTCAACAATGAGATACCACGATAATTATTTGGTTCGTGCTTATAACCTTTCTTATATAATGGAATAATCATTCCGATGTTCCAATTGTCAGGAAATCCGCCAGTATCTAATACAGCATTAAAAATTAATTCTACATATGGAATAATAAAATGTGCATTCTTAAAAAACTCAGGTGGTAACCCGTCAGTACCGGGGGATTTGCCAGTCTTAAGGGACTTGATCGCCTGTTCAATTTCAGTTCTAGTTATTGGATCTGATAAGAAATCATCGTTGTTACAATCTGAACAATCATGATTTGATATACATTCACGGGCGGTTTGTTCAAAGCCGTTATCGTTTGTATTATTGGTGGGATTGAGTAATTCCTTGAAATATTCAAGCCATTTACCAATTGGGATACAATTATATCCTCCTTGCCCAGAAGTAAGGGATTTTACCTTAGACCAAAACTTCTTACAGTCACCTTTGGAAGCTGCTATACATATCTCTTCAGCAATCGTTTCATTATACTGTCGCGATTTATCCCGACATATTCTTTTGAAGTTCCGCTTTGCATTCATATAACTATCAAGATTCTCCTTGGACCGACACTTTCTGAACATGTTAACATGACCTCCTCTCCCATTGGCCCAAAAGCATAAACAAAGAAATTGTGACCAATGAAACATGAGGTCACGACCTTTTGCTTCTATATATGGGCATATATTCCGTCTTGCGATAACACCGTAGAACTCGCCTGACATAATCAAACGTTTATTAGTTCTAATGTCGAATGAAAGATAAGGCATTGGTGAACACGTTACAGGTGATATGTATCCGATGTCACCACAAGAATACGTTGTAATTATGTTTATATTTAGGGATCAAAATGCCGTTTGGAAAGCCTTGTTATATATAGTATATGAGCAATATCCATGCCCCAAGTGCTTGTAGTTATGCCATCGTCAACTTCCTCATGTGAATGTGAAGAGAGAGGAAAACAATTATCCTGTTTGATTGAATATACTGTTTGATTAAAACATCTTTATTCCTTGGTGATTTTTTGAGCTTTTAAATGCTAATAAAAGTTCATTTTTATTTAATACTCCTTCCATACTACCTTGAATTTGGAACTTACATATTTCCTATTCACATAGCAGACTGCTAAGGTCGTTATCTTTAACCGTGTGTTGTTTTGATGAGTATAGTTTCCTCAACAATTTGTAGCTTCTTTCATTGTGTCATTGCCAGAAGTTTAAAGTAACCATTTCTTGTTCATTTTACTTATATGATTTCTGGTTTCTAGATTACAAAACTATTAACTGATACATTCTACATCATCTATCCATATCGCTGACGGGTGGTTGCTCAGCGCTATTTATAGCCTGTCTGTTTTAAGTCAAACTATTTCGAAATCCATACACTGTTGTCTAGTGATGTCGCACGTGGAAATCTAAGAGCGCGCGATTTGGAGCTTAGCGGGAGACTGCAACGAACATCAGATTTATTATCTAATAGCACTCCTATTGGTTAGGTTATTGACTATAGGAGGATATCAGGGGATAGGTTGTAGCATTAGCGGAGACATATACGCTGATGTAGCAGGATGTTGATAACAATGCACAGAATAAAACAGGATACATAAATTTAGAATTGCATTCATCTGTACATACATACACACATGAAAAAACATTCAAATCTGCACACCCCATAAATACAATAGTATCTACATTACATACTTACAATGCTTACATAAATCTGCTTTGCCAATCCCATCGAATGCCGGTTCAGATCCGATTACGCAGAAAGAGAAATCTGATTGGCTTCGATGTGTGTGTGTGTGTACTTAATAAAAACCGACAACGATAGTTTTATCCACTTTCTATCGAGGAAGGTGATTCCGCAGATAGTTTTCGCTAATGCAGATCACAAACCGAGATGATGTTGAACAATTTTCTGTTTGTTTTTGTTCTGGGGCTGATTTCAATCGTCGTTGCGAAGATTTCAGATGAAGACGCTGAAGATGTAAAAAGAAGCAAACGAGCAGCTTTCACACAACCTGCTGTTTCTTCTAAAGCTCAAGAACTTGTTGGGGAAACACTGAATTTTGATTATTTGACAAAAGTCACAAACAATGTCCAACTGACGTTACATGGACGGCCAATTGATTTGACGAACTTCAAAGTTGACCAGAGCAATGTGGTAAGAAGATATTGAAAATGTTATTTATACAATTGACAGGACAAATGGAATATTTAATCATTATAAAAATATATACATGTATGATAAGTAGTTGTTCTAAATTATCATAATGTGCAAAATTGTATGATTAGTTATTTGACTATAATTTAAAATTTGTCTACTGCTTGGATATCAGACATTTTTTATTCACATTTAAATGTTCCAGAAAAATAGAATAGAAACATAGAAAAGCTTATAGTATCAGGAATGTCTTAGTGAGGATATGTTTTGATATTCAGTCAGAGTTATAAACTCTCTCAAAAAAGAAACGCAACCCCTGATTTTATGCAGTGTTGATATCAGTCTTAAACTTTTTATAACACACAGATTATTAAAGATAACCCAATGAAATTTTACATGGTGAAACAGATGTATGTGTAGTATAAGGTCTCAATTTCATGGGTCTCTATTATACATTTGACGGAAACTAGGGGGCGCTTTCTTCAGTATCTATTTTGAGGGACACGAGCTGTAATCACAGTACTGCCCCTCCTCGGAACAGAACGGATCAGACGACAAATCCTTTCCTGTGGTATTGCTCAGCACTCATCCAGATAGTCCCAAAGATTTTCGATGGGGTTGATGTCGGGCGACCTGGAAAGCCATTGCAAGGAGTCGACATTGGAATTCCGTAGAAAAACCACTGCTGCGCGAGCAGTGCGAGGGTGGGCATTGTCCTGTTGAAACAGCTCCCTCTATTGGTCGATTATCGAAAGGAGGTGTGGCTGTAAAACATCCTTGATGTAGCGTTTGGCCGTCAAATTGCCGGAAATGATGACCAGCTGTGATCGTCCATTGTAAGACATGGCTCCCCACATCATGACGCTCCCTCCTCCAAATCTGTCGACCTGATGAAGGCAGTTTGGTTCGAAACGTTCATTTCCTCGTCTGTATACACGTTTATTGCCGTCACATCTGTGAAGTAGGAAACGGGACTCTTCACTGAACCCGACACGTATCCCGTTCCTTAGGGTCCATACCCTCACGATAGTGCACCATCTGAGACGTTGACGTCGATGTTGGCGTCTCAGAACAGGTCCGACAAATGGTCGTTGTGAATGAAGATTAGCCTCACGCAAACGGTTCCTGATGGTTTGGGCCGACAATCTCCTGAAACTAGTCACTTGTGTTGCAGTGACGGTTGGTGTGGCTTGCTGATTACGAAGGTGACCCGGATGAAACGATTCTGAGCCGTTGTGGTGATCCTTGGTCTACCACTCCTAAAAATGTCTCCGGTTGTATGGAACTGTCTGAAGCGATTCCAAAGAGATCGTTGTTTAATGGGCATTTAGCTGGCGGGCAACTGTTCCAAAACTTTGCCCGGCCTGAATCCGACCAATGGCAATATTTCGATCTGCAATATTCAATCGGGGCATTTTCGACCTTGATTTTCGGAGTAAACGAATTGAATATATTGCCAAACTATGTTACCTTTAATAAACCTCGGCTTAAAGTGTGACCTTGATTTTTTTACGTGCAGTTCAGCTTTAGCATTATGCACATGACTGTTTCGCACATTCTCGAAAAAAAATCGGATAAAATGTCAGCGTGCATTAATAAGGCTGCGTTTAGGAGCTATTACTAATCAAACATGAAAAAAAAATGAAAAGGTTTTGGCTACAATCGGCTTCTTTCAAGATCAAAGGTCAAGGTCACGAGTTATAAAGTCACTACAAAATTCCTTGTAAACACTGTAACTTGAAAAGTTTTTGTGCTATGAAGCTGTCACTTGGTATATATCATCCTTGGAAAAGTAAAAAAAATTGAAAAGGTTTTGGCTACAATCGGTCATAGGTCAAGGTCACAGCAAGGTCATGACTTCAGCATGGTTTACCGAAATTGCTTTCTTCTAACCATGAACACTTTTAATCAATACATGATTGTTATACTCAATAACAAGTGTTCAATGATTGTATAACCTTGAAGGTCAAAGGTCAAGATCACAAGAAAATGCCCAATTTGGTGAGGCCTGTAAAAGGCGGAACATGGTAAGGCGAAACCCCAAGTTTCGGGGCTGCTCTGCTTTTACGGTGTCCCGCAAACGCTAATCTAGTTTCATATATGTTTGTGATGCTACCATTTCAGTTGTTCAAGATTAAACAATTTGCAAAAGAATAAGGTGTATCGCTCAAAAATAAAAACATCGTGAAATGAAGCCAATCATCGAAGCTACGATCGTGGAATGCATTACTACGACAAAATGCTGTCGTAACTGATAACTTTTATTATGAATTATTTGTAAATATGCTCCTCTTCTATTAATCAAGTATTTATTTATTTATTTTGTTAATAAATTAGCATAAAACAGCACATTTGTTTTCTCGCAATGCTAACGTTTCAAAATGGCGGATGAAACGCAGTCGAGGGGTGTTTTTAAGTAAAAAAAAATTGTGACTAGGCCGGATGTCTTCCTTAATAAATGACCGATGAGATCGCCACGTAATGAATTTTACGGGTAACAAGATCACGTGATTCAGACTGGGCGCCTGCCAAGCGACGCGGACGATATTTTGACAGGGGATTCCCCTTATTGACACGCGATCGCTGATTGGCTGTTACATTCTCGCTCTTGTTGTGATACAAATGTTTGTGAAAAGTTCGTGTTTAAAAAAAGAAATATTTTTTGTCTGGTATGCTTTTGAAAATAATGTATACACCTATCTTTTATGGCAATTTGAACAATATGAAGATAATCAATTATAAAGCATTTTTTTCAATTGTCATTTCATACTAGGATAGGACTCTAGAGTTTTCCATTGAAGCAACATTTATTATTTGCTTCAAATGATTCGCGAAGCCTTAAATTTGTTTTATGTAGTGGAGGCTGTTGCAAACTCCATTACTGGGCAACATTTGAAAACATTACGTACCTACATGATAACATTTACACATGTTTTTCTTATTTATCTGTTCCACACTTTCTTGATGTTGGTGTCCAGTTTTATCTATCGTGTATAAGAGCGGCGTTCAGATAAACCTGTAGGCATATAGCCTGTTTGCCAATCTTTGTTTCATTGCTTGAAATAAAACTATGTTTAATTCAATCACTTTAAAAGAATTGCTGCTCTTGATAACAGCCGGTTTAGGGGGGGGGGGGGGGTAAAAACAAAGCATTTTCTCATCTATTCATTTCGTGGGCCTGTAACATAACATCGCTTTTAGTTTGTCACGTTGTGTGATACATTGAACATCCTTCAATAAAACTTACCGGGGTAATACATATTTACAGGTACGTTGAAGACGACCGGTTATCTGACATTTGAAGTTGTGTATTGTGGAGCCGGATGTCACAGATAACAGGCGTTAGGTGTCAGTTTATTGCCGTCTTGTGACTCTTGCAGTGTGTCGTAACAGGTCGTATAACCTGCCGGGTCACTGATTGATGACACCATCGTGATTTGTTTAGTGGACAATGAATGTGTACAAGACAATTCCGCTAATCAAATGTTTTTTCCTTCGCCGACAGAATTTTTAACTTAAGAAACCAAATGAAGCTGTAGAACAATACATCTGACCAATCAGTAAGTGAATGCAAGTTTTATCGTCAGGAACAAATCCCTAAACTGAAACATTATACAGAATGAAAACACATTTAGTTGACATGGATAAAGTAAGCAGGTCCGTTATTTTGTTTAACATTTCTAAAATGCTACCGGTATGCTCAAATGTAGTTTTGTTCATCACATATATAAGTACTATAGTACTGTATGTTGTAGGGTTTCAAGTAAAGCAAAACTTTATGCAAAGTATGTTAAAAACGCTGTTGTTGTTGTTGGTTTGAAGTCTACCGTGGGGAGATGTCGCCGGTTCGAGGCGTATGCCTTTATTATTGTCAATGAATAGGGGCATAACGTTTAGAATATGTCATAGACACCCAATTAGGCTATAGTTGACAGAAGTTCAAAAGTGGTGAAAATTAAAATTAATTTGGAATTTGGAATAGAGAGGGGGAAGGCGCATATATATTTGAAAATTAGATGATATAAAAGAAAATATTATATGTTAAGTAATGAATAAAGTTCGTGATTTTTAAATTGGAAAAAGTTTTCACATCGGGTTGAGTATCGCGCTTGTACGGAAAGTAGTGGCGAGTTGCGCAAAGCAAACCATCGAGTAGGGATAACGCTAATTGAGATTTCCGAGCGGCTATGACCTAATTAATTTTCGCTTTCCATAGCTTATTCGGAAAGTGCGTCCGGCCTTGTGTTCCTTTAACCCTTCAAATAATATCACAATTTTTACTGACTTTTTCAATTATTCCAGGCGGAACTGGACAAGTTTCTGAAGGGAGAGCCTCTATCAGAGAGACTGTATGTGGCTTCTGTACTCGCAGGAATAGATCAATCAATAGCTGGAGCCAAGAAGTCAAACCAACATCTTGTGAGTATCTATAGGCACTGTAGCACCTTTTATGTTAGAAATTATGATGTTTGTTTACAGAAAAAATATAACATCTTTAGAAGACAACACTCCCATCAAATTTCAGATTATACAAATGATAATTTCTTGAGAATTTTTGTTCACCGTTAGACGTAGTAATATAAAATGAAGTTTACCAAATAATTAACCAATAAAGAATTTATGTTATGTAAATGAACATTGAATGTTGAACAAATTATATTGAAAAATAGCAATTCTATTGATAATAGCAAAAGTGTACAACATTTCCAGGCCACTCAACCTATGACTAGCTATGAACTAGAAGACGAAGAAGACGACATCGTCCTTGACCGTGAAGATGTGGACAAGATTAAACGAGAAATTGAAGAGGACCCCTCCATCTTGGATCTCAACTCTCCAGCTCCAGTTCAGGATAACATGGACAAAGCGACCTCGGACAGCAGAGGGAGAAACACTTCTGTACCCATCGGGGGAGACAAAGGACGGTTTAAGAGAAAGATTATGGCCAGTTCTTCTGCAAAATGGCCGACAACCATCCATTACGTCATATCATCGGATTTCAACGAGTGTATGTATTTTGTTTAATTGCTAATTATTGTCATTTTTGTTACTTCATTTCAATTAACTTTACGTCATAACGTCGGTTTTGAACTCCTGTTTATATTATATAACAACAAAAACAATCAATTTAAAATCAATCAATTTAACTTTAAGTTACAAGGTAAGATATCCTCACTGCTAATGACTGAAACTGTCGAAGCGGCGTAAAACTCCAACTCACTCACTCACATAGTCAGATTGCAACTCGTGTAAGTATTTCGTTTCTCCATGAATACTTGTCACTTTAACTTTTATCATGAAAGGTTTGTTTGTTTTTGAATGTGAGAGTGGATGAGTAGTGTATCTTTTTTTCTTTGCAAAAGCAATGATGACATGAATACATGTGCCCATAGAAGATTTATGGTAATATCGTTTTGTTAAGACCTTGATATTTAATAAGTTTGAGTTTTAACCTAGCAACATTTTAATACACATGACATTGTTGCGGGTATACAATATTCAGTATCTTAATGTTCGCGTATTCAAAACATCTACAACATGATTATGTACTTCAGGAGGTGCAATCGTTTACTTCCTATCTTTTACAATTACAGAAAACTAATTGAAGTATTTCAATAGTAAACCGCAACAGATTATATTTTGTTTTGCAATCCCAAGCCTACAGCCTGACAATTTCATCAAAATATTATCTATTTGCTACACTACGCTACGCTTGTAAGAACGTAGTGAAGTAAATTATGATCAAGACATTATACACTTTAAAAAGACTTTTATTCGATTTTGTATACCCCTTTCAAGACTACCGTCGAAATTCACAAGCAAACGCTTTGAAAACTCATTGGAACTTGACTGATTCAGCCCACGCAGGTCGTGTTGGCATATACGTAGATGCTCTTGTTTAATAAAATTGCTTGTAATTTTTATTCATATTTATGTTCTTCTTCACTATGACAAATATTTGATAAAAAAAAGCTCTTGTTTCCAGTGACGCATCTACACAAGTTTGTCAGGTCAAAACTTTTACATACTAAAACGATGTATGTGTATAATTGAGGTTTACATAAGAGCCCAAATATAGCAACGACAACATCATTTGAATAAAAAAAAAATGGCTTCATGATATGGTGAACCTGCGCTTCAGGTGTCGAATCGATTTGGTTAATTTGACTATACCCATGTGCAGATAATACTTACATATTAAATATATATATATTTATACAAAAACACACAAGACAAGATCTTTTATTACATCATTCCCTACAAGCGTGAGTGAGTGAGTGATGTGGGGTTTATCGCCGCTTTCAAGAGTATTTCACTTATATCGCGGCTTCTAGTATTATTGCAGGGAGAAAGCCCGCAACACTATTGTGGCTATGCATTGCGGTGAAACCTGCGAGCATCGGCTGGAACTAACAGCCATGGGTGGTACTGTCCCCACAAGCAACAATGTTAATGCTTATAAATACCTTTAATGTTAAACAAGTCTTTGTAGACTTTGAACATGTCTCCTTTCGGTTAAGAATACACTCTAAGTATCCTTAATATTGCCATGAAAATAGAAAATTTGCAATTTAAACCTTGTTCACAGATCCCGAAACGAGAGCAGTTATTGACGAGGCGGTGAAACACTGGGTGGGTGAAACCTGTCTCAACATTGTCAAAGTCAACTCCTATTTCGGCTCACACATACGGTTTAGACGACTCTCGGGGTAAACACTTCAAATTTTTGTTACAAATGTATTTTACATACAATCATTTTACCAACTTGTCATTCATTCACCAAATATCATTTTTTTACAGTTTATGGTTTCCATGGACACAATTTGAACCTAGTGCATATAGGGGAAAGGGTCCATTTCCGGGCCTTATCTCAAAAATACTTTCAATATATTTTTTTATAAAACTTGGTATGTGGTTAGATTTAGTGGTGGACTGGTGCCTTTTGCTATGTTGGTTATTCTGAATTTTTTTCTGCTTTCTGTGCATTTTGGGGTAGGATCTGTTTCCGGGCCATAATCCAAAAAAATATTCAATATTTTTTTACAAAATTTTGAATGAGGTTAGATCTAGGGGTGGAGTTGTGCCTTTTGCTATTTTAGTTATTATGATTTTTTTTATTTCTTATGGTTTCCATGACAACAATTTGAACTTTGGAAGAAGGTCCGTTTCTAAGCTATAGCTGACTAAAATAATTATCCCCCGCCGCGCGTTTGGCGCGAAGCGGGGGATATAGTATTGAGCAGCGTCCGTCCGTACGTGCGTACGTATGTCCCGACGGATGAAATTGAATAACTCAAAAACTATTGACCTGATTCTTTTCATTTTTTGTATATAGCTTCATCACCATGAGAGCAAGGTCCCTGTAGAGGTTCATGACCTTGGCCTTCATTTCAAGGTCATTACGAGACTTTGACATTTTACCCTTTAACCATTCACTGGATTCTCTTTATAACTTATACAATGCATCTTATTGGGAAGGCGCCGGGCCCAGTCGATTTTGGTGACCTTCACATTATTTTCAAGGTCACAGTGAGGCTTATATCTGGAAGACCCAGGGACCAGTTGATTTCTTGTGGTCTAAATGACATCTAGTAGCATGACAAGTGTAGACAAGTGTTTCTATGTATACAGTATGCATATTGTTCACATTAATTTGCGGCGGGGGATCTTGTCACCTTTGTGACAAATACTTGTTTTACTTAACTTGGTATGTAGTAAGATCTAGAAGAGGAGTAGTCCCTTTTGCTACTTTGGTTATTCTGAATTTCTAGTTTTCACGTAAACAATTTGGGGGAGTAGGGTCATTTTTTTTATCAAAAGTTGGGACGGGGGACATCACAGTCCATCACATGCACATACTTCTAGTTGCCAATCATTTTTTTAACCATCAACGTTTCATTTATTTACAACTCCAAGTTAGAACTGATAATTTTTGTTTACGTATATACACTTGTTCATCCATGTACAATTCACTCTTTTTATCATTTATCTTTATTTGCGATTTTCACTTGTATACCATATTATTATTATTATCTTAAACATTGTTTTACCTATCAATCATTTGTTTATAATATCAAATATATTCACATTTAAATCTATATTTTTTTATCTTCCCCTTTTTATAGATGTATACTTGTTATAGATTTATTAACCCTTTAAATAGATTATATCATTTATGTTCAGTATCTTTCAAATCTATTATTTATGACAAATTTCATAGATTATAAGAAAGAGGATATGTACATGTATATGATACATTAAATATATTTGCTTTTCTTTCGTATATATTATATTTTATATTTGCCCAATTACGATCCACATATTTATTCTTTGTTTACCAATTTGTCATTTATTTCCCCAGCTGCTGGTCAAAGGTAGGCATGAAGGGAGGAGCCCAGGAAATATCGATTGGTCAAGGTTGTTCAACGGTAAGGCGCGTTCACACGGTGCAATTTGTTACATACAACACGTTGCAAGTCACAAGTTGCACAAATGGTGTTGCAATTTACCGTTCACAAGTTGCATAAGGTGCATACATCTTGAGTCTCCCGTGACATCACAACAAGTACAGTATATTGTAAGCCTATATTTCTTTTAGCTAAATCACATTTCGAAACATCACCCAAAAAATTGCTGCTTTGTTTTCATGCATCATCGATGTGGAAAGTTATCCAGTCAGTATATCTAGTTGCCTTATACACAGTGAACACGACCTAAACAACCTTCATATATATGCTGAAGCCTCATCAATGGTCCTCGCTAATTTCGAAGTAAAAATTTGAGATTAACTTTTTACAACTGATGATATGATCGGGACGCAACAAGTTTCTGTGTGATGAGACGTAAAGTTTAGCCATGCGATTAATTTTTCTTTCACAAAATGATTAGAGGTGTTCACACAAAATGGCCGCCAATGGATTTTATGTGAATCTTTGTACTTTGTCCTCTGACTATGGATGATTGACCTGTGTAATGAAAATTTTGACACTGTCAAAATAATACATATAGCATTAACTTACAATTATCAGTGAACATTTTAAAATATACAATTATCAAAAAACGTGCTACTGCCCCTTTAATGTTCATGTATTTACGAGTTGACAAGTCAAAATCGCCTGCATACAAACTTTCAGAGCTAATATAATATAATATAATGTAATACGACTGTCAACATTTACTAACTTTCTTTGGAGGGGTGCTGTTAAGAGACCCTTCTAGGCCCGCGAATAAAACCATTTGACCATTTTGTCGATTAGATACAGCAAACCCCTCCAATGAAGTTAAAGAGACGTAATATTATTATAAAAGAAACATATATATAAAGTGGCACATTGGCTTTCTATTCTGCAGAGAGGTATTGTAGCCCACGAGATAGGCCACGCCCTGGGTTTCTGGCACGAGCAGTCCCGACCTGACCGATCTAACTACATCAACGTACACACCAACAACATCAAGGAGGGCAAGTCCCACAACTTCCTTCCACAGAACTGGAAAGATGTTTTCGCACTCGGCGTACCTTACGACTACGCCTCACTCATGCACTATTCGACGAAAGTAAGTTTCTTTTTATCCCCCGCAACAACGAAGTTGCGGGCGGTATTACAATGGGTACCGTCCGTCCGTTACACTTTGTGTCCGGCTCATAACTTTGTAACTAATCAACCATTTCAATTCAAATTTGTTATGGAAATGAAGAAACATCTAACAATGTGTCTTGAGTAACAATTTTATGAAAATATACATAAAATATTAGGATTTTGGAGAAAAAGTTGTAAATTTGTAAGAAATCTTTACCTTTTATATATAGAATACAGTATCCTATATAATAGGTAAAGATTACGCTAAAATCTTTATTTCTTGACCGATTTCGTTCACATTTAGGATGTAGGTTTATCTCAACATATGAAAACGATATATGAGTGCAAAAGTCCAGCTTTTGAATATTTTTGTTATAATGTCCACTCCGAGATTCGAACCCCTGTAAGTGAAGTTACGTTCAACAAGAATAAACTAGAAATAACATATCAAGCATCTGTGCATAAAATATGGTTACAATGCAATATATATATTATGAAAACTTACATGTGTGTTTATGTCTAACTACATTGTGTTATCACGGAGGCAAGACACCTCTCTTCACTATGCACGTTTGCTACACACTGAACATTGAAGTAGCAGTGAAAAACATATGCTTTGTAAGGTCATGTGGTAGAAAGAAGGTATCATGGTAGAGATATTATACATGTAATTATTAAATCTGCAAAAGTTTTCTGTTGAAAGTTGGGTTTGAACTCACATTGGCTGGGTTGCCAACATCCAGGGGAGATAATAAGTGATACTGAGATGTTCTATGGAGACAGTGATACATATTAGGTTATTGGCATGAAATGATTATGACCATATAGAGATTGAGATGTAGAATAAAAGAAAAAAAAAATCATATAAATTCTGCATTTACAAGTTCGTTCATACATCGTGGAACTTGAAATGACTTTCAGATGGCTATAGGCTAAACTAAATTATATATTCAGCTGGATATCCTCTAAACTATTAACATGTACAATTCTCGCATGTCGAATTCATATATCAAAGTTGGATTTCAAGAAATTTATCTTGATACCTTTTCGCCTTTCCAAAATTGCTATCTATTTTAGGGATTTTCTAAGAATGGAAAGGACACGCTTTCAGCAAAACAGTCAGACATGGAAAAAACACTCGGTCAACGTCTTGAGCTCTCCTTCTACGATGTCAAACTGGCCAACCTTCGATACTGTAACTGTAAGAAGAATTGCTTTCTTTATCGTTTAGAAAATATTTAGACTTGATTTAACAAGGCTATGTATCAGATTTACCATGAAATAAAACAATACTGGAGTTTAAAAAGTATAACCTCATTACTTTGGCGCTGCGTACCTAAAGTTTGTTCACTTACCTGCGTATGCTAATGTAAATATCATGTAACTGTTTGGAATCTCTTAGATGCATACTATCATTGCGAAAACGAAACGGATAATGTTGAAATTTCACTACAAAAATTAAGATACAGTGTGCGTTAAGATATTCGTATGTCGCACCGAACACATAGCCGTTACAAATTTAACAGGGCATTGAAGTGACCAGGGGTCAAAATTATTATAATCATATATTTTTCTGTACAAAATCCTTCATAAGTCATCAACAGCTTTAGATTTATTTCCTATTTGTTCTTTTGCACTTAGGCAATGTAATTGTGCTGATTTTTTTCTCACAAAGTTTTAAAAAAAATCGAAATGTTAGAAATTCGGAAATTCACAAATATGACCCTATCTGTCTTTTTAACAATGTTAAATATCGAAATTCAGCACCAGTGACGAAACGATCCCGAAATTTTATTTGGGAATAGTAATTTTACACATGGACAGGTACAATTGATGATCCTTTATGTGTGCTCCTGGAGTTACTTTGTGGACGTCAAAACGTCAAAACTATACATAATATTTGCACAGAGATGCGACTGAACACTTAATGAAAATCAGGACTATTTCATCACTGTATTTTTACCTCTGCGCGGTAGGACACTGTGTTTGATAAAACATGTGTAATTGCATAATGAATAGAGTTAAAATATTACACTTCAAAATGTTCACTAGCTTTATAATCAATTACAGACAAGTGCAGTGGAGGGTTGGTGTGGTCGAGCTGTAGAAATGGCGGCTATAGAGACCCGGATAGCTGCAACAGGTGTAGGTGCCCGGATGGATGGACAGGGACGTACTGTACAATCGTACAGAACTCTGTCAATGGTGAGTGATAAAGAATATAACAAGATTATTTCATGAATAATCAAGCTATTATTGTCGATTCACCAAAAGGATCACATATCTTCCATTTCTAGTGAGGAAGGATTCAACATAATTTACTGTCCAAGTGTTGTTCTGTTTTGACTATAAGTTTGTATTATGTTTACGAATGTACTAGTAATTATAGTATTTCATCACTAAGATAGTTTTAGAGCATAAATAATTGAAAAAAGATTTATAACTGTTATTATGGATGATTCATTTATTTGTATCAATGTTATCAATATACAATTGTTGACTTCAGTTGAGGTGAATCCAATGGTTTATTGACCTCGGAACAGTTATGTTCACCGAGGCGAAAGCCGAGGTAAACATAAGTTTCCGAGGTCAATAAACCAATCGATTCACCGATAACTGAAGTCAACAACTGTTTTATTATATAATTTATGATAGTTTTAATCATTTGAAAACTATTCAATTATTTTAAGTTTTTCTGTAAGCAACTCTTCACGGCGCTCGTCGTAGTGGCGATCTATTTTTAGCTCCAGGTCATCGGATTGTTATGTTGACCTCGCGTGACGTTTCCCGCGGTCAACATAAGGTTTGATCATTGTCGATGACCACCTTCCTCGACCAATCAGAAAACAGATCACTTGTACATCATATAATAATGCTTTATGTTTGTAGATATCCAGAATTCTGAGTTACATCAAAATGTAAATGCGTCCTATCAGTGTTATTTATTCCTTTTATCATGATTCATTAGTTCATGTTTATCAATTCAACATACATACATCCTCTTCTAGAAAACCAACACATTGCACAAAACCTTAGTTTCATCTGTTAACCTTGCACAACCTTCCTTGTGTTGCTGTGTAAATCGTGATCATTTCCCTTGATGACTTTACATTTAATGTAATGACCATCAAACGTTTATCTACCTATTTGATCACAATTGTCATATCAAAATCATTTATATGCCATTCGATATGTTCTATTTAGCAAACTGTGGCTCCAAGTACCTGAGCGCCTTATCCACCTGGTCTACCTTCACCTCGCCTAACTACGACTCACCTGGATTCCCCGCTAACGCTGAGTGCACCTGGAAGATAAAGGTAAATTATGATGGTAGAAAAGTCCTTATTCAATTATTGTTATCGTTGCCATAAGGCTAAAGGTAAATTATGATGGTAGCATAGTCCTTATAAAGGTAAATTATGATGGTAGCATAGTCGTTATTCAATTATCGTCATCGTTGCCATAAGGATAAAGGTAAATTATGATGGTAGCATAGTCGTTATTCAATTATCGTCATCGTTGCCATAATGATAAAGGTAAATTATGATGGTAGCATAGTCCTTATTCAATTATTGTTTTTGTTTTGCCATAAAGATAAAAGGTAATGAGTTTCATGATTCCTAAGAGTGCAGGGATAACCCTTGGAAAAATGATAATTCGTTAAAATTTGCCCAAAAAAGACATCATTCTTATTTGCTTTGGAAATACATATATAGACGTTTTTTCGAAAAGATTTAGGGAGCATTAACATGACACAATCCTATTTTGGCAACTTCGATTTTTAAAGCGCGCGTGCCCTTTATGGCCCTTTAAAAAGTGTGATTTATCTATAAGAATAAAGGAAAATTATGATGGTAGCACAGTCCTTATTCAATTATCTAGCTAAAGACACTCACTCACTTACTTACGGTTTTTGCGCAAATGGAACATCTTCCTTTTTGACCACCTACGCAAAATTACAGAATTCCTTTCCTTTGATTTATGTATCATGTTTTATTTTATGAATTTTATCACCGTACAATTATTTGATAACAGTATACAATTTTACTGCATTTATCATTTTCTTGTAGTTAATTCAATCAAGTACATTATCAACCAAACCAGTAAATTAAGCAAATAATGGCTAAACTAAACGTACATGCTGGTGTCAACATAACGTGTGCATGTTGTTTGTGCCATAAAAAAGTGAAAGTGACCCTTCAAGCCATGATTGTCTGTTTGGAGCATCCAATTATAAAATTGAAAAAACGAAAGCAAAATATGATTCAGCAGAAAATGTTCAATTGGTAAAATAAAGGACAATTATTGATTGAAAGTGCATTTAATTAATTCAAACATAATTTTATTCAAGTTCTTAACTCATTTTATGATCTTATTTTGTAAAATAATGTTCCAAAAGAAAATAGTTAAAGAAATATTTGCAGTGGTTTTTCATCAATCCGTGGCTTAACTTAAACACATTATCATTGTTGCTCAGAGTTGCACGCAATTCCTACCTCAATTCAATCACGATGATTAAGTAAATATGTTCGTTTATTTACGTCATTATTCAAATAAATATATAATTAACCCGCTGCTACGAAGTAAGAGGTGGTATAAGCTTCGTCCGTACATGTACATCCGTCCCACCATCGTGAATTTTTAAAATATATTTTTGTTACATTTAAGGATATTCTTGATCGAGTTTGATTGGCAGTTACGAAATATTATTTTTGACAGAGTGTTCCAATGATTCTGTAACTGCAATAATTTTTGCAATAAGGAATATTTGTCGAAGGAAACATCAAGTACCGCGATGTAACTAGGTAGAATGCTACAATGAACCTCTATCCATTATATGGTATTATAAGGATAAAGAAATGCTGTACGTTCATATCTCATTATATCATTGCCATTAGGATAAGCATTATTCATGACGAAAGGTTACATACTGGAAACATGAGGAATATTGTTTTATTTAGAGGAGGGGGCTTATATATGACAAATGATGTTTAGTAAAACAATTATAAGAACAACAAATTCGTTTATAGCAATGATGTAGAAACTACACCATTTTTTTTTAAATAGACGTTTTTCATGATTTTGAATATTGTTTATATGTAAATAATTACAAATGAATGAAACGAATATAAATGAAGTTTCTGAAATATTGTATCTTGATAATACAAATTTGTGTATAATCACGTGATATTATATCATTGCATGTTTGATGTTTGCAGGCCTACAGATCTTACAACCGGGTAGTAATGCAGTTTGTGGACAAGTTCCAGCTCGACACCTCCTGTCCGAGAACCTGCAAGAACTTTGTAGAAGTCCGTTTTCAGGATGGGAGCAAGGCAGGCCCGAGGTATACTGAAACACAAATACTGTACATGTCAAAATAACAATAGCAAATAAGGATCATTACCAAACAATTTCACAAGGTTGAAAACAATGTGTAAGTCATGTAATATACAGCAAGACAATTGTTTTTCGCTAGAACTTGTTTATGATGTTTATGGTCAGATTGAAAACCAGGATCGACGTATACTAAAATCAAAGAATTGTTTGATAAATTAGGATCATTACCAGCGTCGTCAAGTTTGAAAGCAATGTTAGAGACACTGTTGTGATAAAAAGAATAAAAACAAACAGGTTTAAGGCATTTCTAGGAAATTGAAATCTAATGTTAATCGTCTGAGCTGCTAAGGAGGTTGTTCGTTTTATGAATATTAATTATTTGAATTTTTTTCATCAAATTTATCTCCACAAAGATATACATGTATATATTTAATATCTGTCAAATTGTTTTTCAGGATTATATAGTACGTTTTTGATTAAACGTCATTATTTTTACTTACCGTAGACAAGTGACCTTAGCCTTGTTAGCCATATAACATGTAATCGACTCATTCCCACAGAAGTAATGAAAACATCATTACACAGATCAATCAGAGTTACCCGCCCGTCACTAGTCCACTGTGTGGCGTGACCTGTCATCCAATTAGAATCATTCACATTACCTAGGAGTCCCAATTAACGATGCGTAAGAGGGGAGGCGGGACGGGTATGACGACGGTCACTTGTCTACGGTAAGTAAAAATAATGACGTTTAATCAAAAACGTACTATTATTTAGTTACTAACCTCCGACAAGTGACCTTAGCCTGATACCACTGTAGGAGGCGGGTAGAATTCGTCGCATAGCGGTAGCTCTCAAGATTGCTCTGATGATCGGCGACCTAGCGAGCGGCCGTTCTAATGAGGATTAATTGTCTGACCTCTCGCGGTCGACGATCCCTAATTAAAACACCACAAAACCACTATAACCATTCAACAAGCAAGTTTATTAAATGGGTTAAGAGCCCCTCTCAACTCGTGAGGCCCCGTTAGCGTGGATGGTTGCGCCCCCTGCCAGGGGGGGCCCCCGTGGTTCGCTGCTGGGCAAAGACCTGCGCCCCCAGACGGGCTACGCCCTCCAGGTCCTCCGTGGAGACATCGCGCAGGTAATGGTTGGCGAACACCAAGCCCGACTTCCAGAAGCAGCCGGCCATGATGTCCGCCACTGACAAGTTGCTGTGCAGGGCCATAGTCGCCGATATGGCCCTGATCTCATGCGGGTTGGTCAGCGCCGGCGCCGGCAGTCCAGCCGCCTTGTAGGCGTCCACTACTGCCGACCTGAGATAAACTCCCAGCTGCCTCTTGTCCAACTCCTTTGAGCTTGTCTGGGAGTGAGGCAAGAAGAGCCTGCGCCTCCCCTGTCTCAGCGTCTTTTCCACGTAGATGCGCAGAGCGCGTACCGGACAGAGGAGGCGTTCCTGTTTTTCCGTAGGCTCGATAGCCGAGGAGATTGACGGCAGTGTGAACGTCCGTCCACGCTCGTCAGTGCCCTGGTTCTTACACAAGAACTCCGGTGCTAGACCCAAAGTCGCTGACCCTCCATCTCTCACCTCAAACCTGAGCAAATCAGCTTGCAGCGCGTGCAACTCTGACATTCTGGCCGCTGACCCCATTGCCACTAAGAAGCAAGTCTTAATGGTGAGACGCAGCAGCGTCGTGTCCGTCAGCGGCTCATAGTGCTCAGACTTGAGGTGATTCAAAACTATCGCCAGATCCCACTCTGGCGGTCTCAGTTTGTGGCGGCCATCCACGTTCCTGTACGTCCTAATGAGCTCCTTAAGGACCGAGGTGTTCAAGTCGGGATCCTTTTTGCGAAGGACGGACAAAATGGCCGCGAGGTTCGTGTTGATGGAGGAAGCCTTAAGCTTCCTCACTGTGCGTAGGTGGACCAGGTAATCCGCGACCTGGGGCACCGTTACCGACCGCACATCGAATCCCTTCCCTTCGCAAAAGGTCATGAAAGCAGCCCATTGGAAATCGTACAGCTTGCGCGTGGATGACCGCTGTTAGGTCGCCACTGCGCTGGCTACCGCTTCCGAGAACCCTGCGCTCCTCATTCCGTCTTGGAGACAACCCATACGTGCAGATGTAGAACCTGAGGGTTCTCGTGCACCCGTCTGCTTGGGTTGCTCCTGAGAAGGTCCCACCTGGTTGGCAGTCTCCGGAGGGGGACATACCACGGCCTTGCCGGCCAGTTCGGTGCGACCAGGAGCAGACGCAGGCGTCTCGTCTCATGGACTTTTGCCACCACTTGAGTCAGAATGGCGGGGGGGGGGGGGAAAGCGCAAGCGTCCATCCCCTCCCATCCTAACGCGAGCGCGTCTAATCCCCATGCCAGAGGGTCTGGCACTGGGGATACGTATACCGGCAGCTGGTGATTGAGCCGTGTCGCGAAGAGGTCGACATGCGGCCTGCCGAACTGGAGACAGATCGCCTCGAACACTCGAGGGTGCAACATCCACTCCGTGGAGGGAGGTTTGTCCGGGCGAGAAAGAGCGTCCGCAAGGACGTTCTTTGCTCCTGGGATGTGCACCGCTCTTATTGAGATGTTGAGTTTGTCTACCAGTCGAAACAGCTCCATCACCAGCTGTAACAACGATCTCGCCTTGGTCGATCCTTGCTTGTTGATCGACCAGGCTGCCGTCGAACTGTCTGTGGACACACAGCACCTGGTTCTCCAGACGATCCGACCAGTGATCGATCGCCAGACGTATGGCATTCAACTCCAGGAAGTTGATATGAAGCTCGGCTTGCGCCGGCGACCACACGCCCGCCGCCTGGTCGGTCCCCAGGTGCGCGCCCCACCCCTGGGTAGAGGCGTCCACATACAACTGGCTCCCGGCGGGGGGTTGCCGGAGGGGAAAACCCCGCCAAGACGTTGCTTTCGTCCTGCCACCATCGTAGGTGGTGAATGAGGTCCTGCGGCATCCTGATGTGATGGCCGCAAGATACCTCCCGAACGTGAGCGTTCAGCACTATTTGGAGGGGCCGGAGGTGAAGCCTCCCCCTCCTCGTGAAGTCTTGAGCTGAGGTCAAGAACCCTAGCAGACGTTGCCACCGTCGGAGCGAGAGAGGCCCGCGACACGCGTCCGCCAGGAGTTCCCTGTAACGGCCCATCTGTTCCTCCGTGACAAAGGCCTGATCCTGCGTCGTGTCCAGACGGACGCCTAGGAAGACGAGCGACGTCGTCGGCACTAGGTCCGACTTGTCCAGATTGACAAGCAAACCCAGGCGTCTGAACAGAGCGATCACAAAGTCCCTTTGTTCGGTCAGAACTGACGGGGAGCAGTGGCTCCCGAACCCGTCGTCCAGGTACATCGCGAACTGGATGTCGTGCCTGTGAAGGAACTGGACGATGGGTTGGGTCACCCGGGTGAACAACCAAGGGGCTGTTGCAATCCCGAAAGGCAACACCTTCCACTGGAAGTGACGACCCGCCAGGACGAATCGGAGGTACTTGCAATCCGCGGGGCAGATTGGGATATGCAGGTACGCGTCCTGGAGGTCCAGCGACACCATGCGGCTGTATGGTTGTAGCAACCGCCGAAAATATGGCGGCCGCTCGAGGTAGGAGCGGTTGAACTGTTTCAAGTCGTGAATCAGCCGCCATTTTTTCGGGTCCTTTTTCGGTCTCACGAATACTGGAGAGTAGAACCCCGGTGTCAGACCTTGGAGCGGAAGCTCGCTCACCGCCTCCTTGGTGATTAGGATCTCCACTTGTTCCAGTGTGCGCGCGAGCCGTTCCGGCTCTAGCGGACGTTCCACTGGCGAACAAGTCAAAGGGGGGTGGGTGTGCACGGGTATACGAAACCCACGCTCCAGTGTCTGACAGACGTACTCGTCCAGGCCCAACTGCCTCCAGTTGGCCACAAACGTTGAGAGACGGCCTCCAACGGCCCCGTCTCGAACCTCTACCGCTGCCGGCGGCAGGAGAGGAGGCGCCCAGGAGTCACCTCGTCTTGTGGGTTCCTCCATAGGCACGTCCCTTACTCTGCAACTTGCTGGGTGTCCTTTTTGGAGAGGGGCCGGCGTTGTAGCCGCCGCGGCCCTTGCCTGGCCGGCCCCCGTCCCGAAAGGAAACCCCGCCGGTCCTAGAGCCGGCGGGGGATTGCGGAGTGCCAGCCTTCCGCTTCTTGGGTGTCGTCACCGCCGAAGAGACCCTGCCACCTCCCGCTGCCAAACGGTTGGTGAGCTCCTGTTGTTGGGTCTCCTGGCGGTGTCGCAGAGCCTCTGCGACTTGTCCGTCGACGACGCTGCTGGAGCGCTCCTGAGGCGGGTGCGCATCTCCGCCGGGAGATTTGTACGCGGGAGAAATCCGTCCCGCCTCAGGTTAGTGACCCCCGCCGAGATGCGGGAGGCACTTAGCATGATTTTGGCTAGATTCCCTGCCACGGAACCGAACCCCCGATACAGTGCTCTCGCCCCTTTCTCCATCCCCGCCTCCTTGGAGAAGGCGGCCATGGCCTGACAAGAATGGGCGACGGTGTTCGCCATGCCCAGAATGCTTCTGGCCTCCTTGTCCAGGTGGGACAGGTGCCCGTCAGACACTGAATGGCCGACTCCTGGCGCTGCCACACGCCTGATGTCGTCATCCAAGACGGGGGGAGAAAGCGGTATGGGAGAAGAGGCGACCGGGAGCCCCGACCTCTGACGATCCGAGATCACCAGAGGCGGAACAAGACGGCCTGGCGCCGCGGATGACACGTGGGTGTCAAAATCCTTCGCTGCTGTCAGGAGAAGGCGGTGGGGAGGGAAGCGGAAGCTTCACGGACTCACTACCTCCTCCTCCTGACAGAAGGTCTCGAAACGTGCCTGTTTAGAAAAACTACACTCTTCGTCCACCTCCTGTAGGGTCAGCTGACACCAGTCAGCGATGGCCGCCATCCTCTTACCCTGATCAGGTGCCTCCTCCTCACGTAGGCCGCCTGCGGCGGACAACGGAGGAACGCGAGGGGGGGAATCCCCCTCGGTTCTGTCCCCAGACAGCGACCCTGGTGAGGGAGGCACTGACGTGTCCGATGGGGAGGGAGACGGCGACACCAGCGTCACCCGGCGGACGCGCCTGGTGGGCGGCGTCACAGGAGGTGGTGAAGGCGGGGCCTTCCCGCCTTGATCCCCAGATCCCTTCTGGGTGAATTCCTCCAACATCGACTTGACCGATGTGAGGATATTGTTCTTAAACGACGTGGCATCGAAGGAAGCGTGACGCGACTCCCTGGCGCGCTTCTTAGCCTTCTTTGCCTTCTTCCGTCGCTCCTCCCGAGGGGGGGAGGGGGGACCGTGATCAGAAGGCTCCTCTGGTGACGAGTCACGAGGCGGTGACACGTCAGGGAGCAAGTCCCGAGACAGCGGGTCGCGGACCGACTTGTCCGAACGGAGGGACCCCACGTCCGACGCCAGGGAGGACGGCAAGTCAAACTCCCCTGCGTCCTCGGAAATGATGAGGTCCGACCTCTCCGGCGACACGCGCCTGCCTGCGGCGGCAGACGAACCTGGGGTGGGGCGCCTAGTGAACTTGCAGCGGCTCTGCGACTCGCTCTTCCGGATGGA
The DNA here is from genome assembly GCA_916613615.1 of Steromphala cineraria. Lineage (NCBI taxonomy): Eukaryota > Metazoa > Mollusca > Gastropoda > Trochida > Trochidae > Steromphala > Steromphala cineraria. The sequence continues at coordinate 15,863,627 of OU744730.1, forward strand.
AGAGCGGTAACGCCTGTGCTGCTCTGGGGAGAGATCCTCGGTTATCCGCCGGGCAAGTGTTCCTGCACAGGCGACAGACGACATGAGGGTCGTAGCTCGCCAACTTGCATGACCCGCACCGTCCGCAGTATGCCCGGTACAGGGTCGCTGAGTCGCAGCGAACTAAGTCCATCTCCTGTGAGGCGACAAGCGCGACCTACAATCCAAGCGGCCCTAGCGCGCGAGTGTCAAGAAGACGGCAGGCGGCAGGCGGTAGGCGGTAGGCGGCACGCGCCTATCCAATAACCCCGTCAAGAAGACGGCAGGCGGCAGGCAGCAAGCGCCCGTCCAGACGCCTAAGAATCCCTCGCCTAGAAGACGGCAGGCGGCAGGCGGCAAGCGCCCGTCCAGGCGCCTAAGAGATCTATCGCCTAGCAGACGGCAGGCGGCAGGCGGCAAGCGCCCGTCCACACGCCTAAGAGATCTGTCGCCTAGAAGACGGCAGGCGGCAGGCGACAGGCGGCAAGCGCCCGTCCAGGCGCCTAAGAGAACTATCGCCTAGAAGACGGCAGGCGGCAGGCGGCAAGCGCCCGTCCACACGCCTAAGAGATCTGTCGCCTAGCAGACGGCAGGCGGCAGGCGGCAGGCGGCAAGCGCCCGTCCAGGCGCCTAAGCAAACTATCGCCTAGAAGGCGGCAGGCGGCAGGCGGCAGGCGCACACGACAACCGAAGCTGTCACGCAGAGGGGTAGAGCGACCGTCCACCCCCGGGCTGCACGGGCTGCACGTGCAAGTCAACCCGCGCTCCAACAATCCAGGTCAACACGGCTGTGTTAACCACAAACACCCCTGTCAGAGCACCGAATTCACTCACGAGGAATGAACACGACGAAAGACAGCGGGGATACTTAAATAAGGTAAGTAATAGAGTCAGAAACAACAAAACACGTTAATTATATAGCTCAATGCAATCGGGAGAGATACAGAAACACGTCTGCACACTACCGACTCTGTAATGTGAATGATTCTAATTGGATGACAGGTCACGCCACACAGTGGACTAGTGACGGGCGGGTAACTCTGATTGATCTGTGTAATGATGTTTTCATTACTTCTGTGGGAATGAGTCGATTACATGTTATATGGCTAACAAGGCTAAGGTCACTTGTCGGAGGTTAGTAACTAAATAATAGATAATTACATGTTATGCATAATGTGAATGGTAAATAATTTCATTTGAAAGGCAAAATCTTCTTAAAACCTAGAGGAATAAACAGGTTACTGAATCATGTTAGAATCAACATAATTCAAAAGCCTGGAAGGGCTGAAAATCAACGAAAACAAGTTATGAAAAATGTATGTTTAAGTTGTAATTTTAACCTTATAATGTGAAATTTGATATAATTAAAGTTGTATATTCAAGCCTTAAAGAGAAAGGACATTGAGCTTTCATGACTCACTTTTAAGGTTGCCATAAACATACTAGAAAATTCATGACTAAGTGTCAGGTTGTCATAAGGACATGGGTATATCATAATTATAAAAATTTTCATCTTAATCTTATTTCGTCAGTTTCTCAGAAAAAGTTTACTCTTTATCATTTTGTTTTAAACTTTTCCCCTACAAGAATTGCTGATATTTTTTACAATAACGAATTTCATAGTAATTATTTTGATTATTTGCAGATACTGCTGTAACCGTCCTACAAACTACTTCCGGTCAAATGGAAGAGAGATGCTTTTGTTGATGAGAATTAACTCCGGAAGTGGACTGGATGGGTTTAAAATCAGATATAGATATGGTAGTTATACTATTTTTCATTTATAAAAAGAACTTTTAATTCTTTTGTCCTGTTTCTATTTGCAGGCACTTATACAAAAAGAACTTAATTAAGCACCGCCCATTTTGTAAAAAGAAATTGGGAGCTCTTTGAATATTGTGATATATTTGATGTATTGACCACTCTAGATATAACAATTGCCGTTTTATTTACTATTTTATTGGCGTAAAAATCATTATGATACAAAATAATTGAAAATATGAGCAAAATTATGAGACCACTGAAATTTGGCTAAATATGACTATTGTCGTTGGTGAGAAACCACGCATGAAACTTTGGATTTTTCAAATCAAAAATAACATTTTTGATCCCTAGTTGACAATCAATTAGAGAAACCTTTTTTATATCATGCACTATAAAAGCCTAGCAGGACATTGAATTTTCAGTACTTTTTTCAACCATAATTGAGAAGATTTCGAAAATTTCAAAACCTGTGAGTAAATTTGAGATTCTTTGAGTTGGCCTTGTTGGTCAAACACTTCTTCTCCCTTTAGGTAAGCCATTATCTTAAACAGTCGCCAATTTATTCTTAGTGAAGCTTTTTTCAAATTTGATATTTGATAATTGTGTGACTTTGAAGGCTCATACTGTTCTAACGACTAACATTTGCTAAGAGGTCTTTACTAAAAATTATCAATTCAGTCAAGAGAATAATCATTACCATATTGCAGCAAAAAAAATGTACTTTCATTTTCATTTATAAGTTAAATATCAAGCCGGGGAAAAAAGTTATCCAGAGACAGTGAATCGTAAAGTGAGTGAAGGTTTCATTTCTACACTGCTAAATGATCGTTCTATCGAAAAACCCTAATTGTTTTTCTGGAACTTTGTATGGTTTATTAGCAGAAGCTTTTTTTCTGAAAACATTGGGGGTGCTTAACTAAGTCCTTTGTGTATATAATCTATTCTGATGCATTGTTCATAGATTTAGCGTCGTTAATAGATTCTCTCCACTAGTGGGGCATTGGTATGCTTCACATTTTAGCTCATCAGGCCTCTTTGGCCCGATGGGCTTATGACAACGCATAGTGTCTGTATGCCCGTCAATCTACTGTTCTTCCGTCTGTCCGTCTATCAAAATGTCCTTCCGCCCGGTAACGTTGTACATTTTCGACTTTTTTTCCACAAGAAAAAGGTCAAGTAAGCTGATATCTTATGTGCAGACTCCTTGACTAGTGAGGATCATAATTTATAGTGAGGATTATGATGTATAGATTTAGTGACCCTGTGGCCCCTGATAAGTGAATCGCTCATAAAATCCATTTAGTTTTCTATTCTGAAGAAAAATGCCTAAAATGACTCCTTGACTAGTAAGAATTATCATTTATAACTTTGTTGACCATGTGGCTCATAAGAAGGGCTTCGATGAAACTTTTGATTTGATTGAATCAGCCATCAATTGCATATATGGTTATCTTCTCACTCAATTTTAGGTCACTCCGTTTTTTGGCAATTTCTTGAATGTTTGAGGAATGTCCAATCCTGAATTGATTACCGATTTGTGAAATCACATCAACTACATACTTATTTACTGGCTCTAATATTTAATTTTTTTATTCAATAATAAGGTAAAATAAACATATGATTGAATGTTTACTGTTATGTATCACTCAAGAAATCACATCTATTTATAGATGTCTAAATAGTCCAAAACATTTTTGTCCAGTATATCAAAATCATTGAAACAAGTGTAAATGATATGTAATACGTAACACATATATTACATAAATTAAGACATATTCTTAAAATCAAGTTTTTAAAAAAACCTCTTTTTTTACATGAGGTTTATCATTGAGTTTTATTTAAAATAGCCCTGAATGAATATTTCAAAGAAAAGCAGAGGTATACAATTGTAACATTTTGTACATTAAACCGCAGAGTCGTGTGGAGCGGCCGGTGAGAACTCGGGCCCAGCCTGTATCGACACTCAGTCCTACACGTGTAACGGGGTCTACACAGTGAGCTGCGGCTTCCTTTACCTCTCCAAATGCACACGGTGAGAATATCATAAACCTTTGTATATAAAGCTATAATATTTAGTCTATTGGATCCCCTATATTACACAGATACTGAAATATAGTTTCTTCTTTTTTGAAATCCTAACTATCTGGAATTTAGTTGCAAACGAGAGCGAAATTGTTTTATAACTAAATTTACCATATATTATTTGCTTGCATAAAATAAATGCTAGGCCTTATATTTTACTTGGACTCTTTTAATGTTTTACGAATGCAATATCTAAGAGATTAGATGATATTTTCATTATCTGAAATCTTGTTCTTCATATTCATCGTCGTAAATACCAAGTCACTCACTCAGATACATCTACATGTACATGGTGTATGTTTGCAGGTACCGCCAGAATACTTGCTATAGAGAAGTCAAAAGTTGTGCTGACGGTCGGAAGCTAATCGGCAGTACGTGTTACCGTAAGTATTCCGACCCTGCTGTATTTAACCTATATTATGGCAAACATTTGTTTTTGCATATATTTGCTGATTTGTTGAGTCATATAGTTAGTTAGTAGTTCTTCTGTTCACATCTCTTGCCATTTCAACATACCAAATCAAACATGACGAATCAAATAAATCCCATTGTCTTTTATCACAACATTATCAAAGAACATATCATAATTTCTGTCTCCTTTTCAAAGCATAAACTAGTATCCAAACTGGTAAATACTGCTGCCGTGCCTTTATTGCATGTGTTTGTATTTTGAAAGTAACTCAAATGCCAATTCAAAATGGACATTTATGTTTCATGATAATTAATGATATCAATAAGAAAATCATAAATCATGTTAATTATTTGCACCTGTACAGGTGAGTGGTCAGACTGGTCATCGTGGTCGAGCTGTACGAAGAGCTGTGGGGGGTGTGGCACTCAGCAGAGAAGGCGCACCTGTCTCAAGTATCCCTGCAGGTAATAATGCAATCATCAACATTTCACTCACCCTTTTCCTAAAATGATTTGATAAGATTGCCATTGAAATTTTAAAATAATTAATAACGAGAAATGTTATTGCAGAGGATCGACACGTGAGACGAGAGTATGCAACACACAACTGTGCCCTGTCATCTCCCGAATTTGCTACAAGAAGGTCAGCTGTGGAGTTTGGGGCTGGGGTCGGTGTACAAGGTAATAGAATAAAACTTATGTACTTTTGAAAGATGAATAAGGTGAAAAAACTGCGTTTTTAACGTGTTCAAAGTATTAGAATGAAAATGCTGTACTTTGGGAAGGTGTACAGGGTAATGGAACAAAATGCATTGTTTTGGGAAGGTATACAAGGTAAACAATAAACTTCTGCATTTGGGGAAGTAAACAAGGTACAATAATAATACTGCTGTATTTTGGGAAGTTGTACACGGTAATAGAATAATTCGTCTGTATTTGGGAAGGTGTAAAGGGTTATAGAATAAAACTGCTGCCGTTTCTATTTGGACAATTTTACATGGTAATGTAACAAACATCTGTATTTTTAGCTCATCTGGCCTGTAAGGCCTGATGGGCTTATGGCATGGCATGGTGTCCGGCGTCCGTCCATCAGTCCATCCGTCCGTCCTACCGTCCGTAAACTTTGTGGAATTTCGACTTCTTCTCCAGAACCATAAGGCTTAGAAAGCTGAAACTTTGTGTACAGACTCCTTGGCTAGTGAGGATTATAAATTGTAACTTTGGGCGCCCTGTGACCCCTAATAAGGGCCACAGGGGCCGCGCCCTAAAAACCTATTTTCGACTTCTTCTCCAGAACCATAAGGCCAAGAAAGCTGAAACTTTGTGTACAGACTCCTTGGCTAGTGAAGATTATAAATTGTAGCTTTGGGCGACCTGTGACCCCTCATAAGGGCCACAGGGGCCATGCCCTAAAATACTATTTTCATCTTCTTCTCCAGAACCATAAAGCCAAGAAAGCTGAAACTTTGTGTACAGACTCCTTGGCTAGTGAAGATTGTAAATTGTAGCTTTGGTGGCCCTGTGACCCCTAATAAGGGCCACATATGCCACACCCTAAAAACCTATTTTCATCTTCTTCTCCAGAAATATAAGGCCTTGAAAGCTGAAACTTTGTGTACAGACTCCTTGGCTAGTGAGGATTATAAATTGTAGCTTTGGGCGCCCTGTGACCCCTAATAAGGGCCACAGGGGCCATGCCCTAAAATACTATTTTCATCTTCTTCTCCAGAACCATAAAGCCAAGAAAGCTGAAACTTTGTGTACAGACTCCTTGGCTAGTGAAGATTGTAAATTGTATATATGCCACGCCCTAAAAACCTATTTTCACCTTACCTCCAGAACCATGAGACCTAGAAAGCTGAAACTTTGTGTGCAAACTCCTAAGTTAGATAAGGAGGAAATCAAATTGTACATTTGGTGACTCTGTGGTCCAAAGTAAGGGAGGACACACATTTGCCACACCCTCAAGCTAAATTGATATGAAGCCTGATGAGCTACAGAGCCACTGGCTCTATTTTTAAGGGGTACAAGGTAATAGACTAAAATGTTTGTACATGGGTCGGTGTACAAGGTAATAGAATAAACCTTCTGTACTTTGAAAAATGAAAAAGGTGATAATACGGCATTGTTTTGTGAAGGTGTTCAAGGTAATATTATAAAACAATGGTGTATTTGGGAAGTGTAATAGGTTATAGAATAAAACTGCGTTGTTTTGGGAAGGTGTAACCATTTCTATCTGAAAGTTGAAGGTAATATAATACTGTATTTTTATGATTCACAAGGTAATATTATAAACCAGATGTATGTATTGGGAAGGTTCACAAGGTAATATAATAAACATGATGTATGTATTGGGAAGGTTCACAGGGTAATATAATAAACCTGATATATATATTGGAAAGGTTCACAAGATAATATAATAAACCTGATGTATGTATTGGGAAGGTTCACAAGGTAATAAGATAAACCTGATATTTATATTGGGAAGGTTCACAGGGTAATATTATAAACCTGATGTATGTATTGGGAAGGTTCACAGGGTAATATAATAAACCTGATGTATGTATTGGGAAGGTTCACAAGGTAATATAAAAAACCTGATGTATGTATTGGGAAGGTTCACAAGGTAATATAATAAACCTGATGTATATATTGGAGAGGTTCACAGGGTAATATAATAAACCTGATGTATATATTGGAGAGGTTCACAAGGCAATATAATAAACCTGATGAATGTATTGGGAAGGTAATATAAAAAACCTGATGTTTATAGGGAAGGTTCACAAGGTCATAAGATAAACCTGATGTATATATTGGGAAGGTTCACAAGGTCATAAGATAAACCTGATGTTTATTTCCCTCCACAGGTCCTATCGTTGCTACTCCAGATCAAGTTGCTGAATCTCCAGGAGACAGCGTACAGTGTTCCAGGTACTATGGAGTACAACTCAACACAATGATATATCAAGTTTTTTATATCTATTTTAGATTTCTTCAAAACCCTCTCCTTTTCATGATCTTATTCTTACATAAGTTAACAAATAGTAATCCTTACTAGTTCGACTGGACAATCCACTGCACTTCGGTAATTGACAAATGTTTAGTGTTGTTTTAAACTTTTGAAGATCTGGAATTCAGAAGTTTTGGGAGGAGACCATATTAAAGAGACAAGTTCGAAAGGTTCTCTATGTGTCGAGACCAACTCAGATGATATTAGTTTCGTTTGAATAATAAATTCATAAAGTACTACGATTAGAACTATCTTAAGTTTCCTACCAAGCAAATGAAGTCTTTTTATAACACTCGTGCAACAAATTGTTTATTTACATCACATTTGTGATATTCGGATAGTTTTAATAAATTGTTATGGGTAGGTAGCACTTTTTTAGCATTTGTTTACTTAATGCAATGTGTTTTTCCTCATAGGATCAAATCTTTAATCATCTATAAACCCTCATAAACGTAGCAGTAATTATTATATAACAGTAATGGCATGATTATACAGTGAAATATAATCCATATTTCAACAAAAGCAGTATTTTCACTGCAGTGAGAAAAATAGGAGTGAACGTATTTCCTTTCTTTCGAAACACGATTATCTCCCTTTGCGGAAATCGAACGCAGGCCTTGCGTCATGGTGTTTGTTAGGACTGGCGGGATAGGATTTGTTGCGATGTTTATTTAATAATAAAGTGAGATTTCCGCCACACATAGCAGCTTCTTGATATATCAGTTCCGAAATGCACAAAGTTATAGATAAAACAATTTGGATTTGTTACCTATAAACAGCCGCAAATTTTCCCGATTTTAAATTAAAAATAAAAATAAAATATGTACATTATATTTCAATCAAAAATAACTATTACTTGAAAGTATGTATCTTTTGAAGCAGATTATTAAGCTATTTATTTGTGATATTTCTTGTTTTTAACCCAAACTTTGAAATGTGTTATGTTTTAACTGCTGCATGTGTCTTCACATATTTCAATATTTACATCTCTGTTTATGACACTTGGATCATTTATCTGTAGTAACATTTGCTCTTTTAGTCCGCCTCTTTTTAAAATAAAAATAGTTTTCAGACAAGTGTTGTTTTGTTCTTGCTATTTCTATGAAACGATGTGAGGGCCGACAGAATGAGAAACGAACCTTATAATTATCTTATTATTTGCAAATATACTTTAGTTGAATCATCACTACTAAATTAAAGAGGATGAAACTATTTGATATCCCGTTTTTTATGTAAAAACGGTATAATAATATGGAGTACTGTAACGTCAAATTATAACCCAGCCAGTCTAAGTAAACCTAGCTTCAATATTTTCCGTTTCACTCCTATACTGAGTCTAAGAAGGTCTAGTCTAGCCCCCGTATCGAATTGACTAATCAGAACTCAGCTTACCAAGCCACAATAGTCTGCCTTCACACGTATAACGTTGGAGGGTCATAGGTCGCAGAAAGGTCGGCTGACGCGACCCTCTATTAGACCTTTCTAGATTCATTATAGGAGTGAAACGGATACTATTGAGGCTAGGTTTACTTAGACTATGTTTCAACCATTTGCTTACAATAAAGGAAGTCAGCATAAAACGCCCTCGCGAGTTGAATGGCCCCTATCCCGTTTTTCACAGCCGATAATTACACTGTCTTAATGAAAGGCTATCTGAAGGTGATTATTGGACAAATTAATAAAAATAAAGTGCAGTGTTTATTATGTTGAAACATCTTTGAACGAAAATCGAGAAGTGGTAAAGTCGAGGTTAGTGGATGCTTAAGCCGTTGTACCAGCCATTAAAGGATTAACCAAAAAAACTAACTGCCAACCGCTGTGTCAAAGACGATATGTTATATAGATTATGACTTAATAGATTCAAATCTTCGGACATTGCACTGTATATCAGAAAACTACGCAAGATGCTACCAGGAAGTGGAGTTTACTACCCGTTGAACAGAGAGAATTGCTTTCTGTGTCGAGACTAAAACTGCCATTATACATTATGAAATATTTAAAAAAAACTTTGACTTAAAGATGGGAAAAAAGTTCTGTCAGATAATACATTGAATCGACTTGAATGAACTGACTTAAATGCTTGAATATAAATGCTTTTTATCTCCATTACCATCGTGTTCCATTCTCGACAGTCCAGAGTTTACGTTCAGATATAATCTCCACTAACCTCTGGAACCAAGCGAGAGAGAGAGAGAGAGAAAGATTATGTTTATTTGATACTCTCTTTCTGTACATTGCCATTATAATATAAAAACATTAATACTCGCCCGTGTAAGATATCGCAGTGTAATATTTATATGGCAATATTAAACTAGTGAAATAACACAATTGAAGTATGACGTCACAGTAGTGTGTGGTTATGACGTCATTGTGGAAGCGTGCTGTCACAATGGCTGCCGAGTTGCGGAAAAGTTCGTTTTAGCAAACTGTCGCCGGTTTTGCTTGATTTTGAGGGCAAGTAATAAACAGAATACTAAACTCTCTTCCATTTAATACTATTTTTATTAAACTCATGAATGATTTTGTATCAAACTCGCTTTCGCTCGTTTTATACACAATCATTAACTCGTTTAATAAAAATAGTATTAAATGGAAGGTCGTTTAGTATCCTCTATGTTCATCATTTGTAAAAGTACAGAAAGCACCGGTTAGTTTATGAGAGACTATAAAAATTATCAAATTGTTTACATCCTCGTTTGCACATGTTTGCACGTCATTAAATCTTATAACAACCTTTTTTTAACAAGCAATCCATATGGACATAATATGCCTCTTGAAAATGACATTTGTTACAGAAACACTTTTAAAATCAGTTATTGTGACATTTTGATAAATTGGGAACATTCACATTGAAAGATAACATGCTCCTAAAACAATGCAGCTGGTTATGGTTACACATCACATTCAAAAGCAGAAAAGGTTTAGCAATCTTAATATATTCAGATCTTTATTGCTTCACTAGGGCTGCGTTCGTTTTGACCCACTCGAGTGTAATCTTGCGCATGCTCGGATGCCACTAAGAGCGAACGACTTGTATGTTCTCTTGAGTGTCGCACTTGGTTGCCTTGCTGTAAACAATATGGCCGAAAAATTGAATGGTTATGGTTAAAAAACCTATTTTAATCAGTAATTGTTATATTTTGACAAAATGGGAACACGTCACATTCCAAAGCAGGAAAGTTTGCAAAAAATTCATAAGAACCAAGAAAAGGTTTAGCAATCTTAATATATTCAGATCTTTATTGCTTAGCTAGATTATCGTTTAGGTCTGTTAATATGTAGCCAACCAGCGAGCTCGTCTTGTAAGCCAGCAACCTAAGCTTATGGGGCGAAGTCGCTGGTAGGATGGATTTTGTATGACGTCAAATGTTGGTCTGAAGGCTCAATTAGTGGAGCCCAGTGAGATCTGTTTGCTAAGTTAGTGAAGCAATATGTATCTTAATCTATTGAGATAGAGGATTTAGTATTGTTTAATCAAAACAGCTCCTGCAGAGGAGAAGTCAGCTTGAAGTGTGACGTCCTTGTTTGCATGTATCCAAACACGTTCACCTTCCTTCAAATAGCATTGAGTCGTTGCACTCGCAGATCCAGAATATTTGTCACTTCTCTTCATTGCGTGGCCAAAGATTCCTTTTGCTGATTCAATGTAAAAGGTAAAGGAAGTTGAACTCCTCCTGAATAGGATGTCCATCCAAAACAGATACGTCTCTGATGCTGGAGCAGTGAAAAACCCGGTAGTTTTGTCATACCCATTACCTTCATTGTGGGTGATGGTGCCGAACACTATTGAACCCAAGGCTAAGACGTTTGTAACTTTCCCGAGATAGGCTTCAAATCCAATATCTTTATTTTGACATACTGAAACAAAGATGAGAATCAACATTAACGTTAAATTTCACTTCTTGTCCAGGATATTGTGTTGTGTTTATCCCTAATGAACATATGCTCCTTAACATAAAGAGAACGAATCTCATATTTATCCTTTCGTTTCAAATTATTAACTAGTAGCTTTTACCGAAAAGATAACAAAATCTGCTTTTCACTCTGTTGAAATAACGGTGTCATATTCCTTACAAATGAATGTGATAGCAAGTATAAACAGGATAACATCCTTCAGAATTTTAATTTAGAAAACTGTTTATTCAATCGAGTTTCTTGGTTTGAAATAATTTTACAAATGCAAAACCATGAACAATAAAGACACATTGCAACCAAGAGTAAACAAGGTTAAGCAATACGCCAACAAGGTAACAGTTTGACTTAGTATTGAGTTGATTTGTTCGAATGGCGGCTTATCCGTGTACTAAATTTTTCTGAAAATGCTTATCATATTTACCAATGTCAACTTGTTGTTGGAGAGCAGTGAGTTCTAAAACAGTTCCATTGTGGCTTATCTTCAGGTCCGTCAACTCTGAGAGTGCTTGCTGGTAAAGAGAAACAGTTTTGTTGTGACTAGTTTTCAGTTTCTCTAGTTCTCCTTTAGTTTGAGAGAGCTCAGAGAGTATGTTCGCCAGGGTTGTTGCATCATTCCGTTCCTGTTCTTGATATTGAGCCTGAAATGCTGACAGAATCTGGTCCATTTTCTTGATTTGTTCAGTTAGGCTGAGGTTATTTATTTGGTCGTCTTTGCCTATTGAATGGGTGAAACATATTGTTAAAACAATGACCAACAGGAAATATCCGAACATGTTTGAATAAATGAAAACGAAGTTAATAATCACTTCAAGTGTAAGAGGGCTACCAGTTGACTGCCACAAGATATGATTGGGTTACATTGCAGTGTTGCCGAGAGATAGGATTGTGTTGGATTCTGAGTGGTACAGGTTTATAACAAGTAACTATGAATCTACTCCGGTTCTGAAAAGACGAGATAAAGTAAAAAAATTCAGGCAAAAAAAAGGAATTATCAACAAAATAATCATCGAGCAGCGTAGAATCTTAACGTATGTAGTGAAACTTTCTTTTCAGACAGACATATTTTGTAAGTGTCAATTTATCATTATTTCATGAATAAACAGTCTTTTCATAAAAGTATTTGCTACTTAATATAAGTATTTTCCAAAGGAGAGCGAAGGATATACTAATATTTTGGCAGGATTGTCGTAAACACATTATGCCACATTATGCCACGGCTACACAAATGATGTACTGTTTGTTACTGGTATTCATGAAATTACAGAATATATTACAAAAGACTGTCAAAGCTCATAAGCTTCAAATTGTAAAACATAAATTATTATTTCAACAGGATCACTGCGATGTGTATTATCCCAAGTCATTTCTCACAGCAAAACAGTTTATTTTGACCTCGCAGATAATTCCATAAAAACATTTTGTTCCAGATTTCAGCTGTCCGCCAATCACAGGTCGTGGTCATCTGGTGACACTGGATTACCCATTTTGTACCATCCATCAACTTGCCCATGAAAACTCTGTACATGAATCCGTTCCCAAGTTACATGGATGAAATGGACGCCAGATTCCAAGAACCTGTCCTTATAACACTCAAATCAGCCCAGAAATTCTTCGTACCATCTCTTTCATATATCCCAATGGAACCACAAGCTGCTCCCAGCAGCTAAGGGGAGGTAACTCTCATCAAGGGGCATAACTTAGCAGATCTTTGTCCATATACCAAACCTTGAAATGTTGTAGGGCCTTGGTTTTTGGTGTATCTTTTCTAGTTAATCGAGATTAGCTCTTGGTAAAGCTTGTGTCAAAGGGAGTAACGTCACTAATGTCAAGGATCAACCAATAAATTTTACGGTCGATTTCCAGATTTAAGGAACAATCTAATACCTTTAACTCTCTTCTTGGATTTGACCCTATAACACACAATGCCTACACTGAAATTGAAAGCCTGTGGCTGGGGGAAATATTTCTTGAGTTTCTGAAGTAACATTATCAGGCAAAGATGAAGACATATAAAGGGTACAAAACTTTCAATTTAAGAGAGTTGAAATTTGTGATAACCATCAACGTGTGCTATGTTTGTACATACTCAGGTGTATATATTCATCCTGAAATCCATCTTTGGTGTAAATGTTTCATAACCTGCATTTTATATATATACTTTCAATTTAAGAGAGTTGAAATTTGTGATAACCATCAACGTGTGCTATGTTTGTACATACTCAGGTGTATATATTCATCCTGAAATCCATCTTTGGTGTAAATGTTTCATAACCTGCATTTTATATATATACTGGTTTTTTTCATGTAGAATACTGATACATGGAGTTTGATTACATAAGCCAAAGGTTAGGAGTGTTGTATAAATAACATATATATATATATAACATACATATATATATATGACATGCTTGGTGGATTTTTAAATTGTAAAATATGTATGTGGTTTTTTATCATTGTGGGTTCTTAGTGGAACAAATAGTCAACTCATCTAAAACTCAAATGTAGAGACGTAGGATATTTTATGAAGGGGAGGGAATTCTTTTAGTAGAGAAATTATAGTAATAATGTAAATTTTATATCATTATGTAGGAATATGATGTCAATAGAATTCTCAAAACGAATGATAAAGGTATAATTAGGAACACAATGCTAATGGTTACTATTGAATTTATTATGAAATTTTCATGGATTACATGAAGGGCCTTTTTTGAGATTACATGTTAAAAGAATTATAGAGTTTTGGTTTTGAGGAATGTCAAGTTCTATTAAACCTTGAAACACAATGTGGGAAATAGAATACTGTATATATCTTAATTTCTTGATGGGTTTTGTAGATGTGTATAGGATGTTTCAATACTGTGATGACAGATATAATTATCCCTTTGTCAAAACCATTTTTACAAACTCTTGTAATCTTTTTGCCTATTGTAACTAAATATTTTCAAACCATCATTACTTAGTTTTTACAACCCTGATATACTGCTGCTGAGTTTCTGTGATATTGTTTTACAGTTTGCAGTGTTGAACTGCAAAATATTTCCATCCAGTACAACCTTATATAAAGTGATTTGTTGATGATATTTAATAAAATATTTAAATGAGTCTTGAGTTTGTGGTGAGATGAAAGAATGAAGAGATGGTTGGTTGAAATTAAAGGCTGATTTTAGATAATGAATAACCATAAAACAATTTGAACCCAAGTTAAATGTAATTATCTACTTCTTAAATTAAATTATCTTATTATGAAAATACACAGAAAAGCAAATGTGAATGAATACAAATATGAAGTAGATGGATAAAACATCCAATAGGATTATAGTTCTCTTCTCTAAAAAAAGTTAAAATATTACCACTATCCCTAACATTATTACCATATAAAATTAATACAATAATGATCACCCTTCACAACCAATATTCCCCTTTCCTTAACCATCACTTACTGTCACTGTCACACTCATTTGCAACAACTACCCCATCACCATCATCTTTAGCATAACCACCATCAACAACATCAACATATCTAACATCACCACAGTCATCGTTGACATCAACACCATCATCAACATCACCAATACCATCATCACCAACATCATCATTAGCATCACCCTCATCACCTTCATCACCATCAACATCACCACAATCCACACTCATCATCAACATCATCACAATCCACACTCATCATCAACATCACCACAATCCACACTCATCATCAACATCATCACAATCCACACTCATCATCAACATCATCACAATCCACACTCATCATCAACATCACAACAATCCACACTCATCATCAACATCATCACATTCCACACTCATCATCAACATCACCACAATCCACACTCATCATCAACATCACCACAATCCACACTCATCATCAACATCACCACAATCCACACTCATCATCAACATCACCACAATCCACACTCATCATCAACATCACCTTCATCACCATCAACATCACCAACATCATCATCAACATCACCACAATCCACACTCATCATCAACATCACCACAATCCACACTCATCATCAACATCACCACAATCCACACTCATCATCAACAGCTGCATCCCGAAGGTTTGGTCACCTTTTTAGCTCATCAGGTCTGAAAGACCCGATGGGCTTATGGCATGGCATGGCGTCTGGCGTCCGGCGTCCGTCCGTCCATCCGTCCATCCGTCCATCCGTAAACTTTTCACATTTTCATCTTCTTCTCAGAAACCAATGACTCTAGAGAGCTGAAATTTGATGTGTAGACTCCTTGGCAAATGGGGATTCTAAATTGTAGATTTCGTGACCCCATGACCCCAAATGGGGTCACAGGGGTCAAAACCTTAAAAACCTATTTTCATCTTTTTCTCCAGTTCCAAAAGGTCTAGAGAGCTGAAAAGGTGTGTGTAGACTCCTTGGTGAATGGGAATTCTAAATTGTAGATTTTGTGACCCCATGACCCCAAATGGGGTCACAGGGGTCAAAACCTTAAAAGCCTATTTTCATCTTCTTCTCCAGTTCCAGAATGTCTAGAGAGCTGAAAAGTTGTGTGTAGACTCCTTGGCAAATGGGAATTCTAAATTGTAGATTTTGTGACCCCATGACCCCAAATGGGGTCACAGGGGTCAAAACCTTAAAAACCTACTTTCATCTTCTCCTCCAGTTTTAAAAGGTCTAGAGAGCTGAAAAGTTGTGTGTAGACTCCTTGGCCAATGGGGATTCTAAATTGTAAATTTTGTGACCCCATGTACAATGTCATTTTTGTTCTCATTTAGGCATACTAAGCTGTGAATCGAAATCGTAACGCTGTACGTTGTTTCAGAAGTCATGATTTAATGAACTGTAACATTGTTGAATCATGAGGCAGATTTTATCCTAATATGATCAGTCTTTGTAAGTGCATTTGAAGTATTGCAATTAATGTACTTACGAACTTGAAGCTATCTGATTATTGTTTGAGACTATAGTGGATGAATAAATGTGCTTGATGCAGTTCCATGTAGTTTTGTTCTCTTTTATCCTTTTTTGATAAAATCTAAATGCAAGATTGTGTCACTCAAAAGTGAAAAGTCTGAAAGAGGGTTGCTTCATGTCTAAAGAGACAGCTGAAATCAGTTATTAATTTTCTAATAATATCTGTTCAAGTTTCTGAAACAAATTCGCCTTTTAGCTAGTTTGAAGAACTATCGCTTTTGAGATCTTTATTTATAGACGAGGTAGAGTCAAACAAGTTTTAAAATACGTTTTGCTTGTTTTCAGTAGCCCTGAGTGTATATCAAATACTATTCCTATTTAATCCGATATCACCTTACACGTACGTGTTTACTTAATAAACTGAATACCAAAAGAAACTTTGCACCATTTTGTAATGATTCTGATTGAAGAATGAAAAACGATAGAAATTTAAAACAAAGTACCTCTTAATAATCAATCATTTGTTTAAACAACCAGCGAATCCAAATTAAAGGTGGGAAACCCAGTTTTGCACTTATTTGATCTGAAGTGGGCAGGGGTCAAAATTTTGGTTGTTCAGACGTTCGTTGAAATGATTTTTTCGCAATAATTTCGTTAAAGTACTAAAATGTGCTACTTAAGTACCAGGTTTGAGCAGCCCGAGTGTTATAAGTTCCAAATCTGCCATGAGTAACCAAAAAGGTCAAACGTCAAAATACGTTTGCTGCCAGCAGGTTCAACTTCACATTTCGTCTGCATCGAAGCTTTTCCATAAATGGGAATGTGTGGACACAAGTCTTACTTGTCATATTGACACATCTTTGAGTCGTACAAATGGTAACTAGCCTTTAGAGCTCAACAATCGCAATTAAATCATGTTATTGCATGCCAATTCTGACGTTATAACTTCGAATGAAATTGCCATGTTTCGATGTTTAGTGACCAATAGCTGTCAACTTAGCAGTCGATGAGCTCTGATTAGATCTGTCCAAGTTCATAAAGTGCACGAGAACATAACAACATGCCGACCTTTGATGTTTGCTATCTCTGACGTCACTAAGAGAAAACGTTGGCGGTGGTCTAACGTCACAGATATCGGCTCTCATGCAGTGAAAAAACAACTGTTTTTTGTGTTTCAGGGTTGTCAGCAATCCTCACAACATGTCTGTATAGCCGGATCAAGTTACCATTAGAAATGAAGGAACACTACCGATTCTTGTAAAAAGGGCTGTTTTTGATCAATTTTGTAAATTTCAGAGGGGATTTGCGATATTTTTGCTTTACCGTTTACTGCTTTTAAGGTGTTTTTTTCACTTTTGGAGTGACAAACATTCATTATGAACAGTTATCAAACTTTTTCGTCACGTCAATTGGTTTCAGCAGAAACCTCACATGATTATGACATTTTTGCCATTTCTGCAAAAATGCATGAATATTGCTCAATTAAAAGTTTTCAACTTGAAAGTGTGGGTTTCAACTATTTCATTGCCACCTTAAATGAAAATGTAAATATGAGATCGTTTTCGAAATTTCAGTTTTAAAATTGCAAAGTTTCTTTTGGTATTCAGTTTACAAAACACATCAAATGCAACACATTCTATTGAACAAACACGCATCAAACAATAGAATGAGAACAAAATATTCAACTTAAGCCTGGGCGTGTCTTTCGGAGATTTCAAAAACATGCAGTAGCATTTATATCTTAATCTGAAAAGCTTTGTTATATGAACGTAATCCCCCCCCCCCCCCCCCCCATAAACCCACATTGTATCACCCAATTATGCCTATCAGAGGAGAGTATTGTTAGAATAAGTCTGTAGCCTCTTTGAGACTATCACAAAGACTGTGCTATGTTTTCAGTGTTAAGTTTCAAAACAGCTGTGAGCAATAGGACTGGTTCAATGGACGCACTAGCCAACCTTGAACTAAAATGTCATGACCAAAGTCTGATAGGAGCAGGAACACGTTTTTAGGGGAAATATAGGGTGATGTCAGGAAAATGAAAGTAAATGGTTCCAATGGAAAGATAATGTATTTAAACTAAATGAAGCAGTGAAAATTGAATATGAAAAAAACGTGCTACTTCCCCTTTAAACTCAATATTCTTATCGAAGGCTCAGAAACACGGCTTTAGGGGAAAATCTAATGTGTATCTAATGACACGTCAAAGTACAGGTGATAGGGCTGAGTAATGAGATGGTGCTGCCCCTAAAGGCGATGTGGAGGTTGTATAATATTTATTGAATAAAATTTGAATTTAGATAAAATGTTTCTGTCCCTTTTAAAGATATTGACATGGAAACACTGTTATCTTGATACCTCAGAAACCTGTTTTCAATAAGGATCTGAACCTAAACGTTCCTACTGTCAAATAAAGAAGTTGTTCATCCATAGAATAGCTCGTGTCTTCCTTACACCATCAACTTCTAGAATGCCACTAAACAGCTTAATGAACATATGGACGGAACTAATTTATTTATTTATTTATTTGTTTATTTGTTCATAATATCAACTTCTAGAATGCAACTCGGCTTAAAGAACATATGGTCGGAACTATTATCACTAATTCATATCTTATTCCCGATTCGTTCAGTTTATCAGGGCGACATGGTTAAGAGGATTGTTCCAGTTTTAACCCACATTTTTTTATCTCAGCGACTTGCCAATGTAACCCACATATATTATTGGACAGAAGTGCGTATGTCTCTCTCGAGACATTATGTCTTAACCAAAAGAGACTCAACTCGACCATGTTCAGGTTTTTTATTTTGGTCGGTGTTCTAACGACACATTTCACATTTACAATAAGTATCTACGACCCAATTAGCAATTAGAAAATGTGAAGAGAACACACGCGATGCTGGCATCATTCCAGACTCAATATGAAGCACAAGAACAGAGAGATGCTGGTGTCTTGGGGAGTGTCCGTACAGAGTTATCTAAGCCACAATGAAACTGTTTTGGAGGAGAAATGATATAAGTGTACTGAAATGAAGGGTTATTAATTGAAAAGGAAAAGTACAAATATTATCAAACAAGTTTCTTTTAAATTGAAGTTGCAATACTAATTGAGCCTCCGAGTACATCCCCAATATTTAACAACAATCAAAATGTCATCTAAAATAAATAAATTAGTTTTGTTTAATCAACACAGCTCCTGCAGATGGATAGACAGCTGGAAACTCGACCTCCTTGCTAGATCGTATCCACACAACTTCCCCTTTCTTCAGGTAGACAACAGTTGTTGCACTGGTCGATCCATAGGCTTCATTTGCTCTTCCATAAGCGCTGCCCACGATCTCCCTTTCTTTTGAATAAAGAATGAAATAGCAACGGTTTGACTTCTGTAAACGATGTTTATCCAAAACAGATACGTCCCTGACACAGGAGCAGTAAAATATCCGGTAGTTTCGTTATATCCACCTCCATGGTTGTGCTGGACGTTGTCAAATATAATTGTACCAGAAGCCGAGATGGTCTTTGCTTCCATCAGATTTGCTTAGAATCCAATACCCATATTTAGCAATGCTGAAATAAAAATGAACTTTAACATAATGACAAGATATGTTGATTATGAATGTCAAGAATAAACCGGTTATTTGTTTACACGTTTACTAAATAGGGTATTGAATATATAAATCTTAGACCTGTTAATGGGATGGGTGCTGTTTTTCAGCAAAACTTTGTACATTGAACTTATTTAGAATATTGACTTCCTTAATTCGATCGAAGTTGAGAGTAAGATATGCATTTTTAAAAAATTCAAAAATCAATAAATATTTACCGTTTAGTTGTGTTTTCATTTCCTCAAGCTTGCTTCTAGTTTCTATCAGATCCAGAATACTTTGATTTTGACTGGTCGTTAGAGTAGACAGCTCCAAAACAGCTTCATTATGGCTTTTATCTAATGAAGACAGTTGGAATGTAGTGTCATTTGTCCTTTTCTGTAGCACACTCATTTCCAAGCTAGTGTCATTACGGTACTTCTGAAGTGCAGACAATTCAAATACTGTTTTGTTGTGAGATTTCTGTAATCCAGACGTCTCAAAAACAGTTTCATTGACTTTTTTCTGTAGAATGGACAGCTCTAAAACGGTTTTGTTGTGACTTGATCTTAGCTCCAAAAGCTCTAAAGCTGTTTGCTGGTAGAGAGAAAGTGTTTCGTTTTGATTGGCCTTCAGTTGGGATAGATCTTTAACCGTTTCCTGATAGAGAGAAAGTGTTTTGTTGTGACTTGTTTTCAAATCCACAAGCTCTGAAACTGTTTGCTGGTAGAGAGAAAGAGTTATGTTGTGGTTGGTTTGCAGTTTCTCCATGTCCTCTTTAGTTTGAGAAAGTTCAGAGAGAATATTAGCCAGGATGGTTGCATCTTTTCGTTCCTGAGCTTGATATTGAGCCTGATACGTTGCAAGAGTCTCGCCAATTTGCTTGACGTGTTCCGTTAGGCTTATGTTGTTTACTGCGTCATCAGTACAGTTTGAAAAGGTGAAACACATCATTAAAGCAACGACTAAGAGGAAATAACCGAACATATTGGAGTAGATGAAAACCAAGTCTTGAGTGAATAATCGTTCAAGAGATAATCAGTTAAGATAGATACACTCAGATAAAAGTGGGTTACATTGCTGTGTTGCTGGGAGATTATGTGCTGAATTTGGGTTATAACTGGCACAGTTGTGTAAGGAAACAAACCTCTGAAGCTACCTGTTTAGGATTGAATACATTTCACCTTTTCACCGTAAACAATATTTGTGAATATCAATTCATGCCTTTTTGTTTGCATATACTATAATGATATTTGTGAAGAACAGTGAGAAATGCATTTAATGACAACACAGTGATAGAGAAGCCTTCGGTCACGGCTGAAATTATTTTGAATATCCAGAAGAGAAAAATGCAACAGATGTGTGGCCATAATTAAAATCGTCATGATGCAATATAGGTAAACCTAGTTGTGTTCAAAATAGCAAACATGTTATGCTGGATTGAAAGTAAATATTTCTGGATTGAAACCTCACGTTGCGTGTTCGGTTTAATTTCAATATTAATCCAATATAACATATATCTCTGAATTAACCACATTATGTTAAACCACAATGTGTTTATAAGCTTATAAGAAAACATACTGCACAAACTCAAACAATAGTCAAATATCTATATTTTATTCATGAAAGTGAATTAGGATTGGTAAACAAGCTGTAAAGTTTTGGTTAACACGTTCATCCTATATCAATTATACATTTATGTAAGGCGACCCCATCAATGTATATTTTACTGTGGGTGTAAAACGAAACAAAACATTAAATTTTGATATTGTTTCATACCATTTCAATAGTGAATGACGATATTCACTTAAACACAAATTCAGAAAGCGATTAATTAAGTATTGCTACATCTGCCCAGCAAATAAGAAGCCTGAAGTTTGACATCCTCGTTTATTTTATTACCCACGTTGTACTTCGTAAAGGGGTTTCATAACAATTTGTTATGACACCTTATTACGTGTATTTTACCACACGACTTAATGAAGGAATTTTGTTTACCTATTTAACGTGGTAATATTATAATCTCTCAGGCTGTGACGTGGTTGGATATTCAATGGCCGTTCCATTTCTTTATAGCCATAATAAAAAGCTATTTAAGAAGCAATAAATCGTCTGAAATGGAAGTTGGCAATAAATAGGATACATAACTCGTTCCCCTTTCATATCAAGTTTATGTAAAAAAGCTAAAGTATTTCACTTGTGACATTCAGATCTTTATTGTGTCATTAGTAAGGCACAACGAAACACTTTCTCTCTGTCAGGAAACTGTTAAAGATCTATCCCAACTGCAAACCAACCACAACAAAGCTCTTTCTTTCTACCAGGAAACGGTTAACGAGTTATCCAAACTGAAGGTCAGTCAACACGAAACTGTTTCTCAATATCAGCAAACAGTTTCAGAGCTTGTGGATTTGAAAACAAGTCACAACAAAACTCTTTCTCTCTATCAGGAAACTGTTAAAGATTTATCCCAACTGAAAGTCAATCAAAACGAAACTGTTTCAGAGCTCTCAGAACAAAACTGTTTTAGAGCTGTCTATTCTACAGAAAAAAATCAAAGAAATAAATAGTGAGACGTCTGCAATAGAGAAATCTCACAACAAAGTCGTATTTGAAGTATCCACACTTCAGAAGAACTGTAATGAAACTAGCTTGGAACTGAGTGCGATACAGAAAAGAAAAAAATATACTACATTCCAACTCTCTGCATTAGATAAAAGTCACAATTAAGCCGTTTTGGAACTGTCTGCTCTAACGACCAGTCAAAATCAAACTGTCCATTCTACAGAAAAAAATCAATGAAACTGTTTTTGAGACGTCTGCATTACAGAAATCTCAGAACATAACAGTTTTGGAATTATCTGCACTCCAGAAGAACTGTAACGACACTAGCTTGGAAATGAGTGTGCTACAGAAAAGGACAAATGACACTACATTCCAACTGTCTTCATTAGATAAAAGCCATAATGAAGCTGTTTTGGAGCTGTCTACTCTAACGACCAGTCAAAATCAAAGTATTCTGGATCTGATAGAAACTAGAAGCAAGCTTGAGGAAATGAAAACACAAATTAACGGTAAATATTTAAAGATTTTTGAATTTAAAAAAATGCATATCTTACTCTCAACTTCGATCGAATCAAGGAAGTCAATATTATATATAAGTTCAATGTATAGTTCTGCTGAAAAACAGCACCCATCCCATCAACAGGTCTAAGATTTATATATTCAATACCCTATTTCGTAAACTTGTGAACAAATCACCGGTTTATTCCATCCTGTCTCAGACTACGAACGTTACGTTTACTCCACTAATCTGTACCCTGGGCTCAGAAGCTAGATTCGTTCGCGCGGCCCCACTCCTGGCACAGCCAATCAAATTATTATCTCGTTGAAATTTTATCGAGAAGGTGGCGAGAAAATGATTTGATTGGCTGTATCAGGAGTCAGGCCGCGCTAGCGAATCTAGCGTCTGAGCCCAAGGTACAGATTAGTGGAGTTAGAGTAATGTTCGTACCTTGAGACAGGATGGGTTTATTCTTGACATTCATTATCAACATTATCTTATCATTAAATTCAATTTTATTTCAGCATTGCTAAATACGGGTATTGGATTCGAAGCAAATCTGATGGAAGCAAAGACCACCTCGGCTTCTGGTGTAATTATATTTGACAACATCCAGCACAACCATGGAGGTGGATATAACGAAACTACCGGATATTTCACTGCTCCTGTGTCAGGGACGTATTTGTTTTGGATAAACATCGTATACAGAAGTCATACCGTTGCTATTTCAATCTATATTCAAAAGAAAGGGAGATCGTGGGCAGCGCTTATGGAAGGGCAAATGAAGCCTATGGATCGGTTAGTGCAACAACTGTTGTCTATCTGAAGAAAGGGGAAGTTGTGTGGATACGTGCTAGCAAGGAGGTCGAGTTTCCAGCCGTCTATCCATCTGCAGGAGCTGTGTTGATTAAACAATACTAATTAATTTATTTTAGATGACATTTTGATTGTTGTTAAATATTGGGGATGTACTCGGAGGCTCAATTAGTATTGCAACTTCAATTTAAAAGAAACTTGTTTGATAATATTTGTACTTTTCCTTTTCGATTAATAACCCTTCATTTCAGTACACTTATATCATTTCTCCTCCAAAACAGTTTCATTGTGGCTTAGATAACTCTGTACGGACACTCCCCAAGACACCAGCATCTCTCCGTTCTTGTGCTTCATATTGAGTCTGGAATGACGCCAGCATCGCGTGTGTTCTCTTCACATTTTCCGAAAGGCTAATTGGGTCGTCGATACTTATTGTACATGTGAACACCGACCAAATAAAAAAACCTGAACATGGTCGAGTTGAGTCTCTTTTGGTTAAGACATAATGTCTTGAGAGAGACATATGCATGGCTGTCCAAAAATATATGTGGGTTACATTGGCGAGTCGCTGAGATAAAAAAAATGTGGGTTAAAACTGGAACAATCCTCTTAACCATGTCGCACTGCATCTTCCGCATGCATCGGGCGAGATATGCATTTACAAAAATGATATGAATTTCTTGTAAATGCATACCTCGCCCGATGCGTTCGGAAGATGGTCGCACCAATAAACTGAACGAATCTGGAATAAGATATGAATTAGTGATAATAGTTCCGACCATATGTTCTTTAAGCCGAGTTGCATTCTAGAAGTTGATGGTGTAAGGAAGACACGAGCTATTCTATGGATGAACAACTTCTTTATTTGACAGTAAGAACGTTTCGGTTCAGATCCTTATTGAAAATAGGTTTCTGAGGTATCAAGATAACAGCGTTTCCATGCCAATATCTTTAAAAGGGACAGAAACATTTTATCTAAATTCAAATTTTATTCAATAAATATTATACAACCTCCACATCGCCTTTAGGGGCAGCACCATCTCATTACTCAGCCCTATCACCCGTACTTTGACGTTTCATTAGGTACAAATTTAATTTTCCCGTAAAGCCGTGTTTCAGAGCCTTCGATAAGAATATTGAGTTTAAAGGAGAAGTAGGACGCTTTTTTCATATTCAATTTTCACTGCTCCATTTAGTTTAAATACATTATCTTTCCATTGGAACCATTTACTTTCATTTTCCTGACATCACCTTATATTACCCATAAAAACGTGCTTCTACTCCTATCAGATTTTGTTCATGACATTTTAGTTCAAGGTTGGCTGGTGCGTCCATTGATCCAGTCCTGTTGTTCACAGCTTCTTGAGACTCTAGCACGTAAAATATAGCACATGCATCATTGGGTTTCTTTGTGAAACAGTCTCAAAGCGGATACGGACTTATTCTAACAATGCTCTTGTGATAGGCATATTTGGGTGATACAATGTGGGTTTATGGAGGGATTACGTTCATATAACAAAGCTTTTCAGATTAAGATATAAATGCTGCTACATGTTTTTGAAATCTCAAAAGACACGTCCAGGCTTATGTGGAATATTTTGTTCTCATTCTATAGTTTGATGCGTGTTTGTTCAATAGAATTTGTTGCAATTGTTGTTTTGTATTAAGTAAACACATACATGTAAGGTGATATCGGATTAAAGAGGAATAGTATTACAGGGCTACTGAAAACAAGCAAAACGTATTTTAAAACTTGTTTGACTCTACCTATGCACTTAGGGCTACTGAAGACAAGGAAAATGCCTTTTTCACTTTTTGACTCTCCTATCTCGTCCTCAGTTTTTTCTAACTAGCTAAAAGGTGATTTTTTTCAGAAAGCTAAACATGATATCATAAAATTATTAACTGATTTTTGTTGTTATATTCAGACAAGAACAAGTATTTGTCACAAAGGTGACAAGATCCCCCGCCGCAAATTGATGTTAACAACAAGATTAGGGACTGACGTACGGACGGACGTACAGAGCTTAAAACTATGTCCCCGTGAAGACTTAAAGTTAATGGGTTCATGAGATATGGCGCTAACAACATTTTCCAAACTGGTCAAAGTCTCGCCGTGACCTTGAAAATGAGGTCAAGGTCACCTAAAACTTTTCAGGTCTGCGCATTCCCCAGATGAAGACTGGTACCAAGTTTGAAGATTCTAGGTTGAGCGGTTCATTAGATATCGCGCTAACAACATTTTCAAAACTGGTCAAGGTCTCGCCGTGACCTTGAAAATGAGATCAAGGTCACCGAAAACTTTTCAGTTCTGCGTATTACCCAGATGAAGACAGGTACCAAGTTTGAAGATTCTAGGTTGAGCGGTTTATTAGATATCCCGCTAACAACATTTTAAAAACTGGTCAAAGTCTCGCCGTGACTTTGAAAATGAGGTCAAGGTCACCGAAAACTTTTCAGGTCTGCGTATTCCCAAGATGAGGACTGGTACCAAGTTTTAAGATTCTAGGTTGAGCAGTTCATTAGATATCGTGCTAACAACATTTTAAAATGACGTGGCGTTAGTGTTTGGTTCCAATTTATAATTTACTCGCTATCAATTCAATATATCATGTCTCTGATTTTCTAACACACTAAGTTCATCTCCTAATTCTATCATGACTTCTGATAAAACGTACAGCGTTACAATTTCGAATTCACCGATAAATATGCTTAAAAGAGAACAAAAATTACGTTGCACTTGTACTAAGATACAAAAAGGTGACCAAACCTCCGGGATGCAGCTGTACTTTTACCACGATGAGAGTACTGATTAAATTCGCTTTAAAAATGATATTCAGCAGCAGATTTTTTTCATATCTTGTTCATATATGTATCGTGTATCTTTAAGCATTTTCAAAAGTTAACAAAACACATCCATTCTGTTTGCTTAACTATTTAAAGTCATAATTCCAATAGTTGAACGGATCCATCCTTTGAAATACAAGTCCTGTATATCCCAGAAATATACATAAAGATCCTTACAAATGATTACTTTTTATGTGTGGGTTGCAATGCTTTTTTTACAAGTATATAAATGTCCACGTTTAAGTTGCCTATTGCATTCTGCTCCACGAGAACTCAAAACTCAAATTGACGAGAAAGAGTTTCGCAACATTCCTTTCCAATATTTGAGATACAAAACAGTGTCTAATACACCTTGAAACACTCGAAACATTTGATATGGAAGGCTTTATGTAAAACGACTGAGTCAATCAGACGGCGGTAGTTGACAATCTAGTCAAAATAAAGTGTTAAACATTTCATATTCATAAAGATCCTACGGAAAAAATTTATTATTGAAATCAGGTGGTGGATGAAGAAACATATTATATCATCATGCATATTTCAAATAATTCATATTTTCAAATTTAGTCATCAAGTTAAACGTGTCAGTAGAAGTACACAAACTTGTTGTGTAACATTTGGGTGGACGGCCAAACGGGCGAGTTGGTAAGCTGCTGGTATGGTGATTGCTGACGATGTTGCCTGACTCTGAGGGTGTGGGTTCGAATCCCGCATGGGACTTGGCCCCGTCAAAGTACAAGAATCTGTACTGTTGAAGATGTGTGATTCTAAATATAACAATGTTACATTTGTTCACTATCTAAATGAGATTTAACTTTAACAGTTGTTTACTGTCTATAGAACAGTAAAATTGTATCCAAAACTTACGAAATATTCAGTTCTTTCATCCAGTAGGACTGACAGCCATTGTCTCATTAAAACTGATGGATCCAAATATTCCTTTAGGGCGGTTTGACTTGCTGTTCTGTAACACAGCATTCTGACTGTACCTCCGATAATCAACCGTAAAGATATATGTCTAGTTGAACGTCTGTTAAACTAACCCACACAAAGAACAGGAGAATTAGTAATGTTTGATCAATACAGCCATACAGTCAAACATGTAGATTTGGCAAAGTCATATGAATTAAATTAAGTTATACATCATATCACAAGGTATTTCATATGATCGGTCACACTAATTAAATTATTTGTTCAATTTGTTCACATACAGGTGTTGTGCCGTCAGTCGCTCGATTGATGTCACAAACCTGTTCTTTGTTTTGTAATAAGGCCTTAATATAAGCATCGTTTGTTGGCCGATCACCTTCGCCTTGTAATTTTTGGTGAAATACATATGTTTAAACTAACAGTACAGCTCCTGTTTATGGGTAGAATGTTAGAAGCTCCACATCCCGGCTTGAACGTATCCCAGCACGCTTCCCTTTCTTCAGATAATAGTTGCACTCGCTGTTCCAAAGCTTTCATTTGCTTTCCGATAGACAAGACCAAAGACTGTTTCCTTAGTTTGAATAATAAACACAATAGATATCACTTCTGTAAACAATGTTTGTCCGAAACAGGTACGTCCCTGACACGCGAGGAATACAATTGAATATCCGGTAGATTTGTTGTAACCTCCGCCTTCATTGTGGATTACCTTGTCAAATACAACAGTAGCTGCAGCCGAATCGTTTGTTATTCCCCGTCACAAACCAACATCCTTATTAAATTGTGCTGAAGGATCGGTTCATCGGTACTAACAGAGTCATATTGTTCAGGTGCATGAACAAAGTCATCTTCAGCACCAAAGAACAAACTCAACAAAACATGAGTGAAGAAACAGTGTTTGACAATCAAACAGTTTTCGTTTTCCATTCTTTTATTGCTTTGGGGTCCAGAGACCCCAAAGTTATGTAACATTTGATATTGAAAACTAATGGCAGGAGGTTCTCTCTATATTACTCTTGGAAACTTCAAAGAGAAGTTTCAACCAATGATATTTGTTTTAAGCATATCCTGGTATTTCGAATCATCAATGGACAGAGCTGTAGCAAATTTATACCCACGTGACCATGTGGGTGGTACGAAATAATTGGCAAGCTTTAATTTGGAAACTGATCATTATAATAATGTTATGATGTAAAATATATCGTATATTTTCAACAATATATGGATGAGCGTTTACACCCGTAATAAATATCAATTTTTCATATGCATGTGAGCTGTTTTGTAGTTATTCGGTGTATTTTTTTGCATTCCAAATTCGGAAACGACATTTCATTTTTGTATCAACTAGGAATTCGGTTACTCCAATTGCTTACTATAACGCGAGCGCTGAATGTCCCGCCTTGTCAATGACTGATCGTTCAGTCAATGCATTTCATCGCCTCACGAAAAAAATGGTACTGAACAGGCCATTTTCAAATTTCATGTTTCAAAACATAACGTTATGAATGATTTATTTACGTTTAAGGGTGTCTCTCGAAGAAAGTATCGACATATAGGGCCTAAAGTATAATAAAATATTCTTAAATGTCATCCTATAACATAATGAAAATTATGAACTTGTAGCTGAGATCATTTCTAATTTTATCAGCACCTTTCGGCTGTAATTCGATCAACACTCAATTAAGGAAAATTACTCTTGCAACATGTAATTATTCTGAATGTCAATGGGAAATTCGTCGGGTTTTAAATTTGCGGGTATTGGAAAACAATTGATCCCGGAAAGTTTACTAGCGCAAATATTTATCTTCTAATTAATCACTGGCTCTTGTATTAAACTCACCGTCAGCTATCTTTTAAAGCAACATAAATTTGAATTACCGTATTAATGTTTAAAAAAATTATATCATAATTGAGTTAGGAGACGTATCTATCATTGTTGGAATTTAAGCGGAACGAACGAGATGTTTTACTTTACATAGTGTATGATAACTATCAAAACAAAGAGCAAAGAATATGCGACTCCGATTGGAACAATTTATTCAAGTAAAAGTCTCCGTCCCCGTCCTCCCTAACCTAAATCTCCTGGTTCTATATAGTGATACATAACCGGGTGCCCCAAAGCTTGCCTTTTAAAAGGCTTTTCTTGTTTATGCTAGGTTCAAATACAACCAATATCTACTTGTATGTCTGTTTTTTAAAAAAACATTTGTAATGCCCTCACTCTCATGGGATCATGTCCCTTCATCACATGAAATGTTGACCTACCTCTGTTCTAACAAGAAAAGCCTTTTAAAAGGCAAGCTTTGGGGCACCCGGTTATGTATCACTAATTATCTTCAGTCCAATAGAACCATGCAGGTGATTTAGGTTAGGGAGGACTGGGACGGGGACTTTTACTTGAATAAATTGTTCCAATCGGAGACGCATGTTCATTGCTCTTTGTTTTGATAGTTATCATTACACTATGTACATAGTAAAACATCTCGTTCGTTCCGCTTAAATTTCAACAATGATAGATAACGTCTCCTATATGATATAAGTTTTTAAACATTAATACGGTAATTCAAATTTATGTTGCTTTAAAAGATAGCTGATGGTGAGTTTGATACAAGAGCCTGTGATTACCTAGAAGATAAATAGTTGCGCTAGTAAACTTTCCGGGATCCATTGATTTCCAATAGGCCTACCCGCAAATTTAGTTTAAACCCGTCGAATTTCCCATGCATGTTTCAAGAATAATTTTACTTAATCGAGTGTTGATCGAATTACAGCCGAAAGTTGCTGATAAATTTAGAAATGATCTCAGCAACAAGTTCATAATTTTAATTATGTTATAGGATGATTTTAAAGAATATATTATCATACTTTAGGCTCTATGTCGATACTTTCTTCGAAAGACACCTTTAATCGTAAATAAATCATCCAAACCGTTATGTTTTGAAACATGAAATTTGAAAATGGCCTGTTTAGTACAATGTGTTCCGTGAAACGATGAGATGCATTGAGTGAACGATCAGTCATTGACAAGGCGGGACAGCGCTCGCGTTATAGTGAAAAAAATTGAAGTAACCGAATTCCTAGTTGATACAAAAATGGAATGTCGTTTCCGAATGTGGAATGCAAAAAATACACCGAATAACTACAAAACAACTCACATGCATATGCAAAATTGATATTTATCAAGGGTGTAAACGCTCATCCATATATTTTTGAAAATGTACGATATATTTTACATCACAACATTATTATAATAATCAGTTTCCAAATTAAAGCTTGCCAATTATTTCGTACCACCCACATGGTCACGTGGGTATAAATTTGCTAAAGCTCTGTCAATTGGTCGTCAAAATACCAGGATATGCTTAAAACAAATATCATTGGCTGACACTTCTCTTTGAAGTTTCCAAGAGTAATATAGAGAGAAACTTCTGCCATTAGTTTTCAATATCAAATGTTACATAACTTTGGGGTCTCTGGACCCCAAAGCAATAAGACCAAATCCAAAAGTTCCAAAAATTTGCAACACAATCTATATAAATTTCTTCAACAAAAAACAATGATTCTCGCATCGAAAGGGTGGTTCATATCTTAATGCCCTTTACCATGATTCAGTAGACAAAATGACGATTTTACAACAGCGTCACTGACTGCACAACTAACTTTGGTTGCCTCCAATCAGGCATCTCCCATTCTAGACCACCAAGGCGGTGTAATTGAACAGAGGCTGTATCAACATTTCATGACTTGATCTGCCTCTGTGGGAAGAGAATGAAATGGTGGGGGATATAGATGCTTGTTCGGCTTGTTACTTATTCTACCATGACATTCAAAAATCCTTCATTTAATTTCACTCGTCATGGTAGAATGGAGATACCCCAACTGTGTTTTTTAATTTTCATGGTTCAACATAAATTTAATATCGTTGATGTTACATTCAAAACGTCACGCTTACGCGTGAAATTTGCAAAGGGACCAATGGCCCCTGCCTTTCCAAACCCAAGTTTCATCGAGAGGCCTTGTGTATTTGTTGGTAAGATGTTACTATTGTAAATGCTTCTTGAACTGTAACCAAATTCTTGAAGTTGTGAGTTATAAGTCCAAAGGAACATAACAAAACACAACCAAACATATGGAATACGCATTCTTTGTGTCATTAGTAAAAGTTCATAATTGTTTATTGGACAAAGATGAGCTCAATCTTGTATATTTACTTTTTTTTTTAAATTTTGGATAGTGACATGACTTCTGAGTTGCTTTTTCTGTATTAATCTTTCAAAAGAAATCTCATTTTTCAGAAGAAATTCCAAAGGATAAAACAGAAGAAGAGACCAAGACAGATTGATGTAAAAAAATAAAACTCTTTCACATGATATGATGTATGTATGTACCTTTCCCCGTATATACCGTAAGTATTAATCAATACACTTTTATCATGTTTAAAAAAGAGATTTGTATGCAAGTTATCACGTCCATCTTCAGATGGGATGTCCCAACTTAAGATTCGAAGTTGGGATGGTGCACAGACCATCGTTCTCATAGTATCCTCGAAGACCCTGTTACGCGAATGTAGAGTTTTTTGTCTATGATAACAACACTTCTTTGGCTTCTTAAAAGCAGAACTGGTCTCAATGAACCCCTAAAAGGCACAATATGGTGTTCTTATCGACATTCTGACTGCACAATTGTGTAAAGTTTCAATCCGACGTATGATGATGATGTTAAATGTTCCAACACACACATAATCATAAACTTTATTAAAATAATTGAAATTATGTTTACATGTTCAATGTTGTCTGTTCTCAATGTACATGATTTTGAATTCATTTACATAAATGTTTTCTAGTTGACATTTTTCCCAAAAAAAACCCTTAAATCCTCATTTTTACCAATGCCAACTTGTTGTTGGAGAGCAGTGAGTTCTAAAACAGTTCCATTGTGGTTTATCTTCAGGTCAGTCAACTCTGAGAGTGCTTGCTGGTAAAGAGAAAGAGTTTTGATGTGACTTGTTTTCAGTTTCTCTAGTTCTCCTTTAGTTTGAGAGAGCTCAGAGAGGATATTCGCCAGGGTTGTTGCATCTTTCTGTTCCTGTTCTTGACATTGAGCTTGAAATGCTGACAGAATCTCGTCCATTTCCATTGACATTGTGTATTGCCGTAAGGCTGAGGTTGTGTATTTGGTCATCTTTGCCTCATTGAACGGGTGAAAGATATTGTTAAAACACCGACTAAAAGGAAATATCAGAACATGTTTGATTAAATCAAAAGGAAGTCTTAACTTAAATAATCAACTCAAGAGGGTTACAAGTTGACTGCCACAAGAGATAAACGGGTTACATTGCAGTGTTGCTGAGATATAATATTGAGTCGGATTTTAAGTGGTACAGGCGTGTGAATAAAAATTAATTGTCGTGAATCCATGCTGAGCCTTCAGTCAACAGAGCCAATGGCTCTATTTTACTTGTTGTGCTTATTGACTAGCATTTTTCAAGATATAATCATATAATGGAGGGTGTTATTGTTGCAATAAATTTATATGATTAACTTAGTATCTGATTGTCTCAAAATCCGATAAAATGCCAATTAGGTAAAAACACGAACTATTTTCTTAAAATTTCATGGGAGTCCTAAACCGGTTGCTTACAATTGATAACGTTGTTGGGAGTTTTCAGGGGTTTTTTTTGTGGATCGAATACAAATGAGCAAACAAATTCGTCAGGGTAAACTTATCACGCATTCATATTGTAGGAATACATGTCACGTGGTTGTCAAAGATTTCAAGTTGTTTTCATTGTGCGTTTACACCAAAAAATATAACAATATGCAGCCAACAATCTTGGCTATCAAACAATATGTGGTTCATTTTTCGTGAATACTAATTTTGTGTTATATAGACAGAAACAATATTTGTTTGTGCACTGGATATCAGATTTAAAATGTTGAAGATTGTAGGAGACGTTTATATCACTATGATAAATTATTTCATGAAGGAATATTTCTAAACTGTTCACAACTGTATATCGCCAACAATATAACCTTAACCTTGGTGTATTGTCAAAGAAATTACTCCGCGAAATCTAGGTCAAGCATATCTTTTGAAGGAATCTATTTTCGATTATACCCTTTTATTTCCAAATGACATTATATGATAAAGAAATTATTAACCATGTTTGTTACCGTATCATTAATATCATATAATAGGAATAAAATTATGTATAATGCTTGCCTTACAAATTTTATTCCTATTAAATATGATATAAAGGATACAGAAACGCACTCGGTTAATAATCTCTCTATATATTTATGGTCAAGAACGTAAATAACATCTAAGAAGGCAAAATAAACAAAACATTTTAAACTATTAATGTTTTGTATTTATACGCATTTTAATTAATTTCCAGAGATAAACAGCACTTTTGACAAGTTTCAAGATTTGACTTGCTTAGACCAGAAGATGATTTTCAACACATATTTTGAACTGC
The DNA here is from genome assembly GCA_916613615.1 of Steromphala cineraria. Lineage (NCBI taxonomy): Eukaryota > Metazoa > Mollusca > Gastropoda > Trochida > Trochidae > Steromphala > Steromphala cineraria. The sequence continues at coordinate 15,897,453 of OU744730.1, forward strand.
GGTACGAATGTGATTGTCTTAACTGACGTTATTAATTAACTATCAATGATGTGACACTTATACAATTTAAACGGCCAGTCCACAACTGGGCCAATACAGGAAAACTGGGCCAATACGAGCAAAACAGGGCCAATACGAGCAGACTGGGCCAATACAAATCTGAGCATGCACATACACACAAATGGCGAGAGTCTGAAGCTATCGCTTCAAAACTTTCAACATATATGACAGTTCATCAATCTCATTGATAATTTTAATTAATAAAAACGTCATTAATCAAGTTTTTCCGGCCAATACAGCATACCTCGCACCTGTTACTGGACCAATATGGAAAAACTTGAGTATAACATTTTAGTATCAATTTAGTCTACAAATGGAAAATATGTGATTGATATGTGTTTTCAACAAATTTCTTAAAACATTTCATAAATTTCCCCAAAAATGCCGAAATCACACATCAAATATATGTCACAGGTCAAACGACATGAATACTAGTTATATCATCTATCAAACATAACCCAACTCGTAACTGTCATTCTGACTGTCTGTGTAGGAGAATGTTGGAAAACTGGCCATTAGTTTTGCACGTGGCACGTGTAGGCCGCAAACATGCTCCACGTGCAAAACTAATGGCCAGTTTGAGGACATTCTCCTACTTAAAACAAAGTTTCAGTAAACGAGTGACAGCTGCAAAAATGATCGCCACAACCCAACTTTTCATGTGCAAAACTAAATGCGATTTATGCTCTATATGTATTTCATGATCTTCTTGACTGTTAGTTTCAAACACTCGCCCGTCAAGTAAACATCCGTACACAACAAGTAAGTACACATTAATTCCATATGATTTATATCAATTTACTTCGTTGAAACTTACATTTTACACATTTAAAATTTACTGTATATTATTTGATTTCTTTTGATATACATTTCTTATATTTTAAAAGTTTAATTATATTCTTTATTTGTAATAAATAGAGCAATATTTATTTTTTGGGTGTGAATAATAAACATAAGAACTAAGAAAGGATAATCCTATTGTGGAAATGGACATCTAGTAATCCACAGTGATATATATAATATTATATATATTAATGGTTCCAATTGAAAGACAATGTATTTAAACTAAATGGAGCAGTAATAATTCAAATACATAACGTAAAGTTTAACCATGCGATTCCCTTTTCTTACACAAACTGAATAAAAAGTGTTCACACAAAATGAATCTTCATAATTTGTCCTCTGACTATGGATGATTGGCTTGTGTAATGAGATTTTTTACACTGTCAAAATGATTAATAACATTAACTTACAATTATCAGTGAAAAAAATTAAAATTAAAATCATCAAAAGACGTGCTACTGCCCCTTTAAAAAATTAATTCAAAGATAATTAGTAATGACATAAGAATTCATAAATGTTGTACTTACTAAGTAATAATTGAAAACCTAGCATTTAGTTAACGCATTAAGAGACATTTGAATTTGGTGATTAAAACTTTTAGGTATAATAGTATAATTATATATCAACTTAACGGTATCATTACATAAGCATTCCATATCAGGAGAAAATCAACTTGAAAAAAAAAACATTTATCCAATAATCAGGACATATGTCCATCAATAACTATATATTCTTCTTTTTATAAAGATTATATTTTAGTCCTTTTGTAATGTTTCAATAAAAATCCATAAACTTATAAGTCTGTTTAACTTATTTGTAATATGCATTGTACATTCTATATACTGTTTTAGATAGGATTGTTTATTTTTTCGCATAACAGGCGTTTTATTTTCAGTTTCTTGCGTTTGAAATACCTTGTTTTCGTTTTTGTTAGATAACTCTATTTTCCTAAAAGAAACCGTGCACATGTCCCTTTAAACTTATAAAATTTTGCGATACTTGTTGGCCGGTTACGTCCAAGTCGCCATTAGTTGTGCACGCACTTTTGGATTTCAGCACTTTTCTCGGAATTCAGGCAGTTGCGTTCGAGCGCATTGATTTCGACGGGAACATTCTTGGCATCGGTCCAACAAACTATTGGCGACCTTCCGTAAATTATAAAACTATTGAAGACTTTCACCAGCGAAGTAGAAAACAAAACTATACTAATGTTTACGTAACTTTGTTTTAAAAAAGGAGATTCTAAAATCATGTTTGCACATAAATATTAATTTTTGATCATAATTGGTGTGCTTACCTTAGCAATAATAGGTCAATAATCTTGAAAATTATTTTCAGTAACTGTCTTTTCTTCTCGATGAAATGAAAGGTTTTATTAATTTTTGCATTTGTGACCTCAACATCTCACACAGTGGCTCTTTAATAAGGCATTTAGTCAAAGTCGACAAGTTATGTGGATAATCATTGCTATCATTCTGACCAGTGAGATCATTAACGCATTTGCCGCAGCAGCAACACATTTGCAAGTCAAACTTCTTGAGAAATGTCAGCCAATGGAAACTTTTCTCTTATTGAAAGCTTGTTTGTTATCACAGAACATTGTGTTTTCCAGGAAAACTCATGAACAAATAAAAAAGAAGGATTTAGTATTATTTAATCAACACAGCGCCTGCAGAGCCATTCAGGATCATGTACAGAGGCGTGGTGTTTGGAGTAGAACATACCCAAGCAAGCTGCCCTTGCTTGAGATAGACCAGAGTCGTTACGCTTGCTGTTCCAATTGCGCGGCCATAAACACTTGAACTTGTCTGAATATAAAATTCAAACGGACTTTCACTTCTGTATACGATGTTTGTCCAAAACAGATACGTCCCTGACACCGGAGCAGTGAAACATCCGGTGGTTCGGTTGTAACCCCCTCCATGGTTATGCTGGATATTGTCAAAAATGATTGTAGCATATGTTGAGATGGTCTTTGGATTGTTCAAATTAGCTTCGAATCCAATACCCATATTCATCGATGCTAAAAGAAAAATGAAGTCAGATAACCAGATAATTATGTTGAATGTCATAAACACACCTAATAGGGTATTGGCCTTACGATTCATGGAAGACAAGAGTAATTCTATGGATGAACAACTTCATAAGGAAGACAAGAGTAATTCTATGGATTGCCACCATCCAATAAAGAAGTTGTTCATCCATAGAATTACTCTTGTCTTCCTTATACCATCAACTTCTAGAATGCCACTCAAACAGCTTTACGATTCATATACCTGTTTAAACACATGGCGGTTTTAAACATGTTATAAACAGCTTTCTATATGTTTTAAGAAAGACATTTGTAAGATGAAGATTATGAAGTAAATAAAGGATTTTCTTCACCTAATGTTCCTTATTGATCTTTAATTCGGTGATGCAACATAAGGTAGGGCCTTTCGAAATGCACAAAAAAGTCTTTTTTACTCTCGTTTCTCGTCTACATAATAGATTTTAAAACAACATGTTTTGAAAGGTTCTTTTTCTAAAACTGGCCCAGTAATGTTTATAAATTAGTTTAGATGGCTCCTGAAGTTTTCTTGTAACTGTCTTTGAGTTGTAAGTTCACGCAGGTAAAACTTTCTTTGGTTCCCTGTATTTTGCCGATGAGTGGATGTCAACCGCAATCCTGTATGTGTGGTAAGATCGATGTGTAAATTTAGTTGATTGTTCTTCCTACAAAGCTGAGCAGAAATTATCTTGTTGAAATAATTTCTCACAAACTGTATATCCTATATCTTAAAATTCTATACCTTTATATATTTATATAGAATGTGATGACCAAAACATTTTATGCTTCACAAGACACCCTTATATATATCATTCTATGATAAGTTTCGATATAAACAACAACATGTCATTTTAATCACGATTTAAGGAATAAATGTATAAACTACTTTCAGTTAATTTACAATAGGTTAAAAATGACAATAGTGAATTAACTTTAAATAAATTATTAATAAACTTTCTCAATTTTAATATGTTTATTGCTTTCTTTTCTACTTAACAATTGCAACCAGAAATGACATGAGAGAAACAACGTAAAGGAAATAAGCAAATATTTGATCATACAACAAGTGTACTCACCTTAAGCAGGTACCAAAATGATTTCTCTGATTAGATCAAAGTTAAGAGTATAATGTACATTTACATTAATTAATAAATATTTACCATTCAGTTGTGTTTTCATTTCCTCAAGCTCGCTTCTAGTTTCTATCAGATCCAGGATTGTTTGATTCTGACAGTTCGTTAGAGTAGACAGCTCCAAAACAGCTTCATTGTGACTTTTATCTAGTTCAGAGAGTTGTAATGTAGTGTCGTTTGTCCTTTTCTGTAGCGCACTCAGTTCCAACCTTGCGTCGTTACAGTTCTTCTGAAGTGCAGATACTTCAAATACGGTTTTGTTGTGAGATGTCTGTAATGCAGACGTCTCACTTACAGTTTCATTGAGTCTTTTCTGTAGAATGGACAGTTCTAAAACAGTTTTGTTGTGACTTGATCTTAGGTCCGAGAGCTCTGAAACTGTTTGCTGATATTGAGAAACAGTTTCATTTTGACTGACCTTCAGTTTGGATAACTCGTTAACCGTTTCTTGATAGAGAGAAAGAGTTTTGCTGTGGTTGGTTTGCAGTTTCTCCAAGTCCTGTTTAGTTTGAGAGAGCTCAGAGAGAATATTAGCCAGGATGGTTGCATCTTTCCGTTCCTGAGCTTGATATTGAGCCTGATACGTTGCAAGAGTCTCGCCAATTTGCTTGACGTGTTCCATCAGGCTCTGGTTGTTTACTGGGTCATCAGTACAGTTTGAAAAGGTGAAACATATCGTTAAAGCAACGACGAAGAGGAAATACCCCAACATCTTGAAGTAGATGAAAACCAAGTCTTGAGTGAATAATCGTTTTAGAGATAATTCGTTAAGAGTGATACACTCAGATAAAAGTGGGTTACATTGCTGCGTTGCTGGGAGATTATGTTCTGAATTTGGATCATAAATGGCACAGTTGTGTAAGGAATCAAATCTCTGAAGCTACCTGTTTAGGATTGAAAAACATTTCACCGTTTCACCGTAAACAATATTTCTGAATATCAATCCCTGGGTTTTTTTTGCATAATAACTCAACGCCAAAGAAATGTTACACTTCTTTGAATTTGAATATCATAATAAGTTACGTGTTCAGATTAATTTGCTCTGTTGAGTTGTAACATTCCACCAGTTTAGTGCTTTGTGCTAAAAATAGCAGACCTGTAACTATAATGGTAAATAGGTTATAGCCAGTTCTTTAACATGGGGTCAACTGTCCTACTTCCGATCATTGAAGTGAAAATTGTAAAAATTAACCAAAGTTAAATTGTTTTCTTTGATAATGAATGCACATTCAAAAAAAAGGAAATTGGTTATGTTTTTGGAAATATTATTGGTTATTTTTCTATTCTAAACACAACCATAAGATTCTAAGAAAACGCTTTTGTTAAAAATGTGTTTCGACTGTTTGAGAAAGCTTTGGCACATGTTTATGGACAAGATTTGTTTCTAAATCTGCCTAGATAGTGAATTTCTTAAACATTTTGTTTTTTATCAGAACAATCATGTTACCAAATCGTAGCCATAGAATTTTTACCACGCATGAAATGCACGTGAAATCGGTTTGTAACAGGTATAAAAGGCCCCTGTATTCATTATTTTACACCATAATTCGATTACAATGCCGAGATTAACAACAGAAGAGTGGGAAAGAGAGATTGGAATGCTGCAGACTGGGTCCACTGATGGAGAAGTCGCTGCCGCATTCGGATGTCATCGTCTCACCATTCTTAGGCTGTGTGGACGTCTACAACAGCCTAGATCGACTCGAGAACGAGCTAGAAGCGGCAGGTCGCCAGTGACAACCCCAAATGAAGACCGGTACCTGCTTCAACTGCATCTCAGGTACCGCTTTCAAGCCGCCACAACGACGGTTTCTACTGCACTTGGACACCGAATTAGACGCCAGACGGTGAGAAGAAGGCTCCAACAACATGGACTGAGGTCATACCGGCCGATGCGAGCAATGTTATTGACGCGCCGACATCAACAAAACAGGGTTGCTTGGGCCATAAACGTTCGACGTTAGCAGAACCAAAACTTGCAGTGAGTGTTATTTTCCGAAGAATTTGGTTCCAGATGCAGGTAGCAGACGGGAGAAGGGGGGTCAACTGTAGCTTGGTGAGAGGGAGGTACGCTTCTGCGTAAGGGAAGTTATCCCTTTGGGTGGAGGCAGCGCCATGGTCCGGGGAGGGATACGCGGCAACGCAACCACCAACCTCATTGTCATTGACGGCAAACTGACGGCGCAGGGGTACATTGACAGGCTCCTACAGCCAGACGTCATTCCACTCTTACAACATCATCAGAACACCCTTTTTCAACAGGACAATGCTCGAACTCATTTAGCCAGAATGACGTTACAGTACCTCAACGTCAACAATGTCCACGTTTTGACTTGGCCTGCCTGATCGCACGATATGAACTATGATAATATTTATGAAGAACAGTGAGAAATGAATTTGATGACAACACATTGATAGAGAAGCCTTCGGTAAAGGTTGAAACTATTTTGAATATCTAGGAGTGATAAATGCCACAGAGATAAATGCCCCAGACCACACCTATCCTAACCTCTTTTTAAAATTGGCGTGAAAGGGTGTCCACCTTCTTTTGATTTATCTCAAGAAACAAGAAGCACTAGCAAACTCGAGATAAACAGATATTTTTTATCAGAGGCTTGGATTTGAATTTTTATCATCTTACTCCTAAACCTGGGTGTACAATTGAAACGGGTACAATAGAATATTTGAGGTAGTTGATCATATCTGTCTGTTTGTCTGCATTCAAATTTCGTGTCTGTGGCACCAACTAGTCTTTGAGTCAGCTTATTTAATATCTACCTTAACTAAGTACACCTGCCAGTGATCATTGGCAAACAGATGGTAAAGTAAATAAAAGGGTTCAACTCATGAATATTTAGATAGACATGCAGATGAGTCTCACTTCAACATCACAATTACATGTACAACATACATGATCAAATAAAATCATTTTGTGCCAATATGAACAGATAGTTGAAAACAGATATTAATGTATAAGTAGAATTGAATCACAAAATTCAACTCATGGCAATGACTTCCTAAAAAAAATTCTTCTTCTAATTGAAATCTTGTGCAGCAGAAAAGTGAAAATCCAATATTTTTTCACGTCCAGCACAATTTAACCAGACCGGTCGACCTCCGGGTTGTACCTGTTGGAAAAAAAGCATGTAGGATTGCTTTTGACCTCACCAGCAGAATATTGATGCTTGATTGATGGTGATCCTTTATATCTTAATATATAGTTTTATTTGTAAAGTTTATCTTCTGATGACAAATCCTAGAGAGATGATCAGCTACAGAGTCAGTGTCTGTTTTTTTTCAAAATAACATACTACCGGTAATCTATTTTCATGGCGTAATTCCTCTATGGTTTAAATCAAAGAATACAACTATTTCTGACATGCATAAATGTTAATAAATGTTAAAGTTACAGTTTGTTTACATGCAATCTTATGTGTTAGTTATAAGCGCAACTTCAAGGGGATATTATTCATGAAAATGTATCTGGCTCATTATTTATGAGAGGAGATCATACATTGAACTATCGTCCTTTCATTTTGACATAGCCTGTCCAGATGTTGAATCAAAAAGTGTTAAAAAAAGGGCAAAGTTACTTAAATTAGAAAGCAAAAATATTTTCGAAATGTTCGTCGAACTATTAAAAGTAATACCCAATCATCTTACACACACCTTTTTCACTGAAAGTTGATTTCAGCAATGCATCATCACATGTACTTGCATGTAGCAGTCTCTTCCACATTTGCAAAGACTTAAAAGACTTGCTTTTTTTCATACTTGTTACATCATCTTAAGCTGCATTTCATCAATTGCTGCCAACTCTTGTTCAAGCTCTCCAGCAGAGTTATGGCAAACCCTATTTGCAAGGTTGGTAGTTCAAGAAATCATATTGAGTATTCTATACTCAAATATGAATTCAACTGTTCTGGGTTGTTGTTCAAACTTAAAACGTAATGATATGCTTTTTTTAAAAGATGCCTCTTTGAGATTGCCCCAGTTTCCAAGTTAAACGTCCATGCCAGACCCAATTAGCGCTATTTAGTTGTTGGCATCTAACCAGGGATTGACCCAAAACATACATTTAACAGCCCTGGTTTGCATATTAAACTTTATAAAACCCATTAAATTCAAATATATTGTGGATATTCTTTTATTATATACTAGTCGTAAAAAGACTGGATGGAAATTGATGACAAACCATTGGTTTGTAGTTCAAGCAGAGTCTTGAAGACCTAAATATTGTTGCGGCAGTCCTAGTTTTAGCGTTATGACTTCTGTAGACCTATCCGTTAAAGATAGAAACACATGCATAGAGAGAAAAATGATCAGTTTTGAATTTCTTTTGAATTTTTTTATGATAAGAAAGTATTTTAGTGGTAAAAATTTTGTTGGGAGCAAAATAAGTGAAAAAAATTTGTTTTTCACTTTTTTACCCCAAAAATGAAAAATATGGAAAATTTGCGAGGCCTCTCGATCTGTATGTTATAAAACAGGTATAAACTACAATCATGCCAAATTTCATGCTTGCATCACGATGTGCACAATTCAGCTAAAAAATTGCACTTATCCGCTGTACTAAGAGATGTGTTGCCATAACTAAAATCGTCATGATGCAATGGATGTAAACCTAGTTGTCTTTGAATGAACAGACATGTTATGCTGGATTGATAGTAGGTATTACTAGATTGAAACCTCACGTTGTGTGTTCGGTTTAATTTCACGTGCTATCAATCCAAAATAACATGTCTCTGATTTTACTACTCTATGTTAAACCACTATGTGTTTATAAGCTTGTTTTTTTATGAAGAGGGACATAATTCTAAATCGCAAACACACTGCACAAACTCAAACAATAGCAGATATATTACTTAAATCTATATCTTATTCATGAAAGTGAATTAGGATTGGTGAACAAGCTGTAAAGTTCCTCCTATATCAATTATACATTTATGTAAGGCGACCCCATCAATGTATATTTTACTGTGAGTGTAAAACGAAACGAAAAATTTAATTTGGATATTTTATATACCATTTCAATAGTTGATGCCGATATTCACCTTAACACAAATTCAGAAAGCGATTAATTAAGTATTGCTACATCTACTCAGCAAATAAGAAGTTTGCCTGAAGCTTAACAGAGAGAGAAAGCGAGAGAGAGATTGAGATTTTGTTTATTCGAGTCTCACTTTCTGTACATTGCCATTATAATATAAAAACATGTTCATCATTTGTAAAAATACAGAAACCACCGGTTAGGTTAGAGAGACTATAAAAATTATCAAATTATTTACATCATCGTTTGCACATGTACGCACGTCATTAAATCTTATAATAACCTTTTTTTTAACAAGCAATCCATATAGACATAATATGCCTCTTGAATATGACATTTGTTACAGAAACACTTTTAAAATCAGTTATTGTGACATTTTGATAAATTGGGAACAGTCACATTGAAAGAAAACATGCTCCTAAAACAATGCTGGTTATGGTTAAAAAATCCTATTTTAATCAGTAATTGTTATATTTTGACAAAATGGGAACACATCACATTCCAAAGCAGAAAAGATTTAGCAATCTTAATATATTCAGATCTTTATTGCTTCACTAGATTATCGTTTAGGTCTGTTAATATCTAGCCAACCAGCGAGCTCGTCTTGTAAGCCAGCAACCTAAGCTTACACTGGTTGGATGGATTTTGTATGACGTCAAATGTTGGTCTGACGGCTCAATTAGTGGAGCCCAGAGAGATCTATTTGCTAAGGTAGTGAAGCAATATGGATCTTTATTTATTGAGATAGACGATTTAGTATTGTTTAATCAAAACAGCTCCTGCAGAGGAGAAGTCAGCTTGAAGTGTGACGTCCTTGTTTGCATGTATCCAAACACGTTCACCTTCCTTCAAATAGCATTGACTTGTTGCACTCGCGGATCCAGAATATTTGTCACTTCTCTTCATTGCGCGGCCAAAGATTCCTGTTTGTGATTCGATGTAAAACGTAAAGGATGTTGAACTCCTCCTGAATAGAATGTCCATCCAAAACAGATACGTCCCCGATGCTGCAGCAGTGAAATACCCGGTAGTTTTGTCATACCCATTCCCTTCATTGTGGGTGATGGTGTCAAACACTATTGGAACCGAGGCTGTGACGCTTGTAACTTTCCCAAGATATGCTTCAAATCCAATATCTTTATTTTGACATACTGAAACAAAGATGAGAATCAACATTAACAGTAAATTTCATTTCTTGTCCAGGGTTTTGCGTTGTGTTCATCCCTAATGAACATATGCCTCTTAACATAAAGAGAACGAATCTCATATGTATCCTTTTGTTTCAAGTTTATAACAAGTAAGTTTTCGTAAAAGAAAACAAAAACTTATTTTAACACTGTTAGAATTACTTTGCCATACTCCTTACATATATATGATTTCAGCTGTAAGAGAAAACATGATAACATTGTTCAGAATTTAAATTTAGAATACTATTAATCAATCGAAAGTTGCTTGATTTGAAATTTTTGAAAAAATACAAAATCAGGAAAAATAACGACACACTTTGCAAGTATTGAGTTGATTTGTTTGAATGGCTGACTTCCATAAATTATTCATGTTATGAATTTTTATGAAAATGGTTGTCATATCTACCAGTGTCTAAAACAGTTCCATTGTGGCTCGTCTTCAGGTCTGTCAACTCTGAGAGTGCTTGCTGGTAAAGAGAAACAGTTTTGTTGTGACTTGTTTTCAGTTTCTCTAGTTCTCCTTTAGTTTGAGAAAGCTCAGAGAGGATGTTCACCAGGGTTGTTGCATCCTTCCGTTCCTGTTCTTGATATTGAGCCTGAAATGCTGACAGAATCTCGTCCATTTTCTTGACTTGTTCCGTAAGGCTGAGGTTATTTATTTGGTCTTCTTTGCCTATTGAACGGGTGAAACATATTTTTAAAACACCGAACAAAAGGAAATATCCGAACATGTTTGATTAAATCAAAAGGAAGTCGTAAGTGAATAATCAACTAAAGAGGGTTACAAGTTGACTGCCACAAGAGATAAACGGGTTACATTGCAGTGTTGCTGAGAGATAAGACTGTGTTGTATTCTATGTGGTACAGATGTATAGATAATAATTAATTATCATGAATCTACCCTTACTCTAGTTCTGATAAGATGGAATGAAGTACAATTGTCTGGCAAATAATTAGTACAAATAAACTAAATAATCACCTAGCACCGTAGAATCTTATATTAGGTAGTGAAACTTTCTTTTCAGAAAGAGGTATTCATGAAAGTAATTGACAAAAGGTTTAAACAATTGGTAGTGTCGGGGAGGGTCAGGGTAAACAACATTAAAAACTGAAATACATAGTATAGGTATACAAGTATAGGAATAACACTTCTTCAACCTAATACATAACGGATACTTGATACGTTATCATATTGAAATAATCACTATTAATAACATACATATTAATAACATATAATTAATATTCATAACATAATATTGCATTTTTTTGACAGCAATAATAAGTATTTTTTTATCAAAACGTATTCATTAGATATTTGTCAAGCTCAATAAATCATTATGGCGAATCAATTTTAACAAAAATATTACATGAAAACGAATATAATTAAAAACATAGGAAAGATAAGAGTGAGTGTATTGATTGTTGTAAAATTCAGGCAGCCAGTAGCGGATTATTCTTTGTTCTATTGAAATACATGTTCGAATGATTAATAATATTGTTGCAAATATACCTAGCCTATAATTCTGCTTGGTTATAAACTTGATGAACCAAAAAGATATCTTTAACAATTTAATGATGTCACACAGGTAAAATAAATGGCCTCGTTTGTCCGATATCTCAGATGATGTGCCTATGTTACACAGTTAAAGCTTGATACAGGTATTCATATACACCAGCATGGTTGGTTATTACCTTTTGTTTGGTGTTTTAAATGGGGTCTGCGGCTTTGGCTGTACTGTGCATAAGACCACACGGGTTAGCCTGCCTGCTAACGAGCTTCGCTGATGAGACGGTGAGCTGAGAAGGATGTAGGCTTCGCTTCTCAGTGGGGGAATTCCCCCCGAGCGAGTCGTACACTCGAGAAGGTCGTCATTCTGTAGAAGCAATGTCAACTGACTCCCGAATGGTGGCCCTAAACAACCAATCGAAATAGCTACGAGAGAATATCAATTTTGAAGACACTGATAAAAAACTAAAAACGGAAATATGCCACTCGTCGGAAACACTGACCTATTGGTTGCCAGTTGTGTGAGAAGTTTGAATGCTACTTCATGATCAGCCTGGTAATTTTATATGTACACACAAAACTAGCATGAGTCTTTGTTTTCAGAATAATGACTCTAGTATGTTTGTAAAACTTACCTTTCTATACATACAAAGCTAGGCTATTAGTAGACAAATCATAATCATAATTTTTCTAACGGTGATTCAAGAACAAAAACAAACTTCCACTTGTTTAAAAAGCATGATCGACCAGATAGGCAACCTCAGACTAACGGAACATGCAAAGAAAATCAACGGGATTCTGGCAACATATCAGACAACATATTAAGCTTTGAAATGGCAAAATGCAAGCATCCTGGCTACTATTCCCTCTGAGCTTTCTGAAACGAAGGAGACCTAGAGAAACTGAAAACGAGTCACCACAAAATGCTGTCAGAGCAAGCAGACCTGAAACAAATCACAAGAAAACTCTTTCTATCTTCAAGCAAACAGTGTCAGAGCTCTTTCATCTGAAGACAAGTCACAATGAATCTGTTTTTCACCTGTATGCATTACAGAAAAGTCACAACGGCACAATCTTGGAGTGGAATGCACTGAAGAAAATCTACGATAAAACAGTTTTGGATTTAAAAGGAAACTTAAACTGATACCTTTAGGAAATTAAACAACCACAAGTTAACAATGGTAAATACTACAGTTACTGATAATATTATGTTACAAATCAAGTAAAAAGTGAGACAAACTGGTTCTCACTGTTTTTCTTCATGATTGTTGAACCATAATTTTTATTGTTTTTAGGTTTTAATGTCCAACTTACTTGTTCTTGATGAGCAGCTTTGAGAGATTTACAAACGCTGTTTAAATTCATTATTTTGCTTGGTAATGTTTCTTTTGCTCATCAGTGTTTAGTGTTTGTGGTTAAACATTTACTATTTCAGCATTAATGGATATTGGATTCGAAGCTTCTCTTTTTCAACCAAATATGGTGGTCAATTGTATTTTACACAGTTAATCATAACCAAGGAAAGGAATGTAACGACACTGCTTGATATTTCACTGTTCTTGTATCAGGGACCTTTCTGTTTTGGACAGACATTGTATACAAAAGTGATAAATTGGAGAGAGTTTATAGGCAAACTATCTTGTAATTTCAGATGATTGTTTGACACTTGAAATCTATTAACTACAATTGATATGATAGCTTTCTTTTTCCTCTTGGAAGCATTCGAAACATAAAGCCTGGTAAAAATTTAGATTTCCCTAAGCTTTAAATTCTGCTTTGTTGAAGAAAATGATTTGTTTATCATTATGGTTATCTCTAATTATGTAGGCCAATTATATTTTGCGTTAGGTGATAAAACTGCCAGTATTATATATAATTACATACGTGTTTTGAATATCTTCATAAGATAATTTTAGTTATTTGAAACAAATGTTGTGTAACCAGTTCAAAGTTATTCAACGAGTGTTATGTAACCAAAACAGGTTATTCAACGATAGTGACGTCGTAATACCCTACTACTTTTGCGATCAGCTGATCGGGTGCAACTGAACCTATTCAACGGACATGTTTTGTCAACACAGATCTTTGAAAGTTTGAGTGACAGCCGAGAGTTTAAAAACGTTCGTGATTACATGCTGTTTCAAGTTTCAGTTTCAGTATAACCGCTTTACACAAGCAAGCAAAATACTACATTATCAGCATTTGTCTAGAACACGTTTAGCAAGGATGGTTGAACCTTTCAAATGCCATGTCACTGTCATCAAGCTTGACGATCTCTCTACCTATCTACGTGGCTTATACAGTACCGACAACAGCGTAGTTTGTTTATGTAAAAGTATTTGCTTATTGCAACTGCACATAAATGATTGTTTATAAGGAGGATTTTATTAAGAGGTGAATATAATGCTAACAAAAAACGGGACTATGTTTTTGCTATTGGGAACACAGAGGTACCTCACCAGTGTATGATTATGCAACTTTGTCTCGCATGGTTTGATCGTTGTTTCATGAAAATTGAAATTCTCTTTCATATGTAATAACTAGATCACAGAACTCGTGAATGTTAAATATCGAAACTATTTCAACTCAATACTTTCAGAGTTTTGATTTATTCACCCGCTTTCGCTTGTGAATAAATCAAAACGTTTCATAATATTTCGTTGAACTATTTTCGATATTCAACACTCACTCGTAATGTATTCTCTATTGATATAGTATTAATATTTTGAACAGTTAGATAGTTCAACATGAGTAGCTACGTGACTCAGTAACTAATCTTTTAAAGATAAGGGTCACGTTTTCAAAGCTGATAATTTACTCAAGACTGTACATGTGTTTTAATTTACTAAGACATGTTTGGATGTTTCCTGTTGCTCGGAGTTATAACACTACCTTCATCTAGTTCACCCAGTACGGATGACCAGTTAAGCAATCTCCAAGAACATGTCAAGAGATTCTTTACAGGATATCAGGCTCAATATCAAACTCAATAACGGATAGAGGCACCATCCTTGCCAGCGTTCGCAAACTAAAGGGGAACTGGGGAACTGAAAAACGATCATGACAAAACTCTTTCTCTTTGCCAGCAAACAATTTCAGAGCTCTCACATTTGGCGGAATACCTACAATGTTAATTTTTTGTGAGTTTATTGCAAAATAAAGCTATATTTTAAAGAGGTCATTAGACGGTGAATAATTTTACCATGGTGGTTTGAAAGGAAAGGAAAAGTATGAACGGTTTTATGTTATTTATTATGATATTTTTTCTCTTTTGAAAAGATAGACACCAAAATGGATAATCTATAGTACGTTTTGATCAATCTCCGTAACAAATTCAATAAAATAAAAGTATTCCTACATCCAACTACAATATACTATGTACTCATGTTTTGTTAAGTAAGACTATACAGACAGATTGGAGAAAGCCTATTGGCAAACTGTATTTAAATTTCAGACAACAGAGGATTGTTTCACACTGGAAATCAATAAACTTCAAGTCTCAATATCGTGATGCTTTTGTAAACCCAAAAACGAAATGGTCTCTTTCTTAAAGGGGCAGTAGCACGTTTTTTGATAATTTCATATTTTAAAATTTTCACTGATAATTGTACGATAATGCTAAATGTATTATTTTGATAGTGTCCAAAATGTCATAAAACAAACCAATTATCCATAATCAGAGGACAAAGTATGAAGATTTACCTTAAATCTATTGGTGGCCATTTTTGTGTGAACACCTTTAATTCATTTTGTGTAAGGAAAAGGAACCAAATGGCTAAACTTTACATTATAGATTTGAACTATTACTGCTCAATTTAGTTTACATGCATTGTCTTTCAATTGGAACCATTTATTTTCATTTTCCTGACATCACCTTACATTCCCCCTAAAAACGTGCTACTGCCCCTTTAAACATAGAATACTGAAGTTTAATATTGATAGTATACAGCTGCGTATCTTGAGTTTGTTCACTTACCTTCGTATTCTAGTGCAAATATCATATAATTTGTAACGTCTTTGAGACTTCTTATTGTTAAAACGAAACCCATAATGATGAAATTTCACTGCATAAGTTAAGATTCAGTTTGCGTTGACATATTCGTATGCCATACTTAGCAGATAACTGTAACAAATGTGGCAGGTCATTGAGGTGACCAGGGGTCAAAATTTCGAAAACACTGATTTCTGTTTTGCTCTACAAAATCTTTCATAAGTGATGAACAACTTTAGATTAATTCATATGTGTTCATTTGCCTAAAAGCAACGTAACTATGATAATGTTTTCCTACAAAGTTTACATGGATGATTTAAATCGAAATTTAAGAAAATCCGATTTTCACAAATATGACCCCATCTGTCTATTTAACAATACAGAATATTCACATTCAGCACCAGTGACAAGACGACCCCGAAATATGGTTTTGGAATGGTTATTTTACACATGGTCAATTGATGATCTTCTGTAAGTGGTCCTGGGGTTATTTTATGAACGTCAAAACGAAACCCAAATTACATGATATTTGAACTGAGATCACAAGCAAGTGAACAAACTTAAGGTACGCAGCTGTACTGGTATTTTAAACATCATAATGAGGTATAAAAAGAAACTCAATTTGTTTATTTATAAGTTTATTCATCTTAATGAATTCTGTCTCGCATGATTGCATTCTTTTCTTTTGTTCTTTTTTTTCAGACAACATAGCCATATAAGAGATAACATAACTTAAGTTGTGTTTTCTTCAAGTCAACCACTGCTTGAAAATATTCCAGTTATCGATATCATGATTATAAGATTTGTCTAGTCTATCATTTCTGAGTGGTTGAAGAATTGCCGATCCAAAAAAGACATAAATATTGTTGCACAAGTACACAAGTGCTAGTTTGTCTGAACGTTATCTCTGATCAGTGGATATATAACACAGTTGTATTTGAGACAGGTGTTCATATCCCATACTGATTGCTCGCTGTAGACGTGGTTCTCATTTCATCTACCACAACATGTTTGAGTATTTCCTTATGGTTGTTGTTGTAACAGTATCTCCCTCTCATTCAATATTAACCGAAGATCAGGTAAACCACATCAATCTAACGGAACATGTCAAGAAAATCGACGAAATTCTGGCAACATATCAGTCTCAATATCAAGCTCAGGAACGGAAAGATGCAACCATCCTGGCTAATATTCTCTCTGAGCTCTCTCAAACTAAAGACGACATGGAGAAACTGAAAACCAATCACAATGAAAGTCTCTCTCTCTACCAGCAATCACTGACCGAGCTTTCAGATCTAAAAAGCAGAAACAACAAAACTTTATCTCTCTATCAGCAAACCGTTTCAGAGTTATCGGACCTGAAGACAAATCACAACAAAACTGTTTTCCAGCTGTCTGCATTACACAAAAGTCACAAGGACACAGTCTTTGAGCTGACCGCACTGAAGAAGAGCTACGATAAGACTGTTTTGGATTTGATGGGAACTAAAACTGAGCTGGAGCAAATAAAACAACTCCAAGTTCATGTTGGTAAGTATGGACACCAAAATTGATAATGTTAAGCACTTAATATATAAATTTTCTAATAACTCTCACGAACTCGTTCCTTTTATTTTGCAAAATTGATGTTTCATCGTGACTATCATGGTTTTAAGTTGTTGTATTTTCTCCAAATGTTTAAAAGCCACTATGTGGTTGAATATGCCAAACTTTATCAATAGTGGCATTTGTAATAATTGCTGTTGAAAAATAATTGAAAATATGAACAATTTAATTTATTTTGTTTAAAGACAATAAAAGAGATAGTATCGTTTAACAACATTGAGTTCTAGTTTAGTTAAACTAACAATTATTTTATCTTGACTGATTAGATTTACATGGCATATGATAATCTTTATTGTTTTGTTGAACTTTACTTCTATTTCAGCGGATATTGGCTTCCAAGCTTATCTTGAGAAAGATTCAACTGGATCAGCTGCAGATCAAATCATTTTTGATAAGGTGATCCAGAATGAAGGAAGCGGATATAACAGAACTACTGGATATTTCACTGCTCCGGTGTCAGGGTCGTATCTGTTTTGGACAAACATCGTATACAGAAGCGATTCAGCTGCTGTTGCATTTTATATAAGATCAACGACAAAATTTTATGGCCAAGCTTATGGGAGAGCAAATGAGCTCTTTGGAACAGCCAGTGTAACAACTCAATTCTATCTCAAGGAAGGGGAAAATGTTTGGCTAAGTGCAAGCAGGACGGTGGAGCTTCATTCATTGTATTCATCCGCAGGGGCTGTGTTGATTAAACAGTATTAGATCACTTTGTTTGTTTCTTTAGCATGCACTCGCTTTGGAAATTTCATTTTCGGTGTTTGAAATGTTGTAATTGTTGTCGAATCGAGTAAAGGCAGCTGTTCATAATAAGGGTTTATTTCAGTATTATTTATTACTTATTTGTATATAATTCAACAAAAGACATTTCCTGAAAATTTTTTAAAGAGAAATTTATGAACTACATCGTAATGTTAAACGTTGCAGTTATGTATCCTCAATATTATAAAATACCAGCACTTCCAAAATCAAGAATTTTTTCAATGCTCTTTTAAGTTATATTTCTTAAAAATCTCACGTTTATTGTAAAGCACCAATACATTTTTGCGGGTTCGTTTTCATTCAGCATCAAGTAAAAAGTAAAATATTGTTGCCACTCGCTTCAAAGATTTGAAAAATATATTTGTATCTAGATGCTATTTCTAAATAAATTCAAATATTTCTTTATTGATTTTCTGCTGGAAACCTTAACAGTTGAATTGTATAAACTTGATAAGATAAGAATTGTTAAATATTTGGTAAAACATGTTTCAATGCTCCAGTACCTTTTATGCAAAGAATGAATTCAACCATTATTCCTAAAGTAGTTTACAATGCGAAAAATTTGATTGAATCAGCACAATAATATATTTGTCTCTTTAGTTAACTACGAATTGCAGAGACTCATTCAGCCTTATGTTATTGGGTTTTCTTCCAATGGCTAGGGTACAAGTACAAGCTCAAACCTGACAACAATAAAAAGTAGTAAAACAAAGAAGTAAACAAATGCCAAAGAAACTAAAAACCAATCACAATGAACCACAACTCAATCTCTTTACAAGAAAACAACGAGAAACAGCCGCTATGTAAGTTATACGAATGCTGTCATGTGATCAATAAGTAAGGGAAGTGTAGTATGGTGGGGGGGGGGGGGGGGGGGGGGGGGGGATGTTCGGGTTCAGATTCAGGGCAGGGGGGATTTCATCGGGCTCGGATTCAGACATTTTTTTAATTGGTCAGGGGGTATTGGCACAAGAAAAATTTTTTATTCTGAGGCAAAGGTTTGTTGTATATAACATTATAAATATGAACTGGATTGTGTTTGACATTATAAACATGAACTGGATTGTGTTTGACATTATAAACATGAACTGGATTGTGTTTTACATTATTAACATGAGTTGTGTTATTTCTAACATTTAAACATTCCTTAAACTATTCACGGGGAAAGATTTTGCACATCTGCAGCTAATGAAATGACATATTGCAACGTCTATTGATCAATAAATCTCAACATCAACAGTCCTCTCACTCGGGTACTGCCATTCAATATTAACTTTGAGTCTCAATACAACGATTCTTGTGTAACATACGGGATAGAAAAGTAGAAATCTGATTAGAGGCAATCGAAGTTAGTTGTGCAATCAGCGACGCCGTTTCAAAAGTGGTCATTCGCAAAAGTTCGGCTATTCCCGTGTGGATCCGCATCAAAGGGAGATAACTCTTTCTTCTACAAAACAATCGCTTTTTACCTTCGCATTGGTTTTTATTTGGTGAATTATTAAAATAAAATTAATCATAAAACGAAGAACAATTTACACAATTATAAAACAATATGTTTCTAATGAAAAACACTATACATATCTGATTTTGAAATAGTTTCCCTCTCTGAGACTCACACTGTTAATGAAAAAGAAACCTAAAGGCATGATTCTTTTGAAAGTCACTGAGCGACCGTTGAGTATTCCCGAAGTCGTGGACATCCAAAAGGTGTTTTCATTGGCTGCAAATAAGGGAGATATCTCAAGTTACAACTTTTTGCCGCTAGGGCGATCTGCCGGAACCCAAAGATTTTGGCGTAATGGAACAGAGGCTAATTCGGGTATGACTGAGTTGCCTCTGTGGGGAGAGGATGATTATTGTGTTGTGTTTCGTTAAGTGGAAATCATAGTGCCTTACCTTAAAAACCTGTTTTCGGTCGTTAGGATCAAGATTTGCCTCTCATGATTGCCTGATTAATAGTGGAGAAAATTTCAAGATAAGAAATAGAATATTTTTTTGAAACCGAAAGATACAAATATGATCAATCATCTGCATGTAATCTAAAACATTGTATATTTGAATTTTAAGCACCTCGGGGATTATTTCAGCAATAAAGTTGCCAATAAAGCGAATGTGATTGTAAAAAGTAAAGCATGATATGATAGAGTCGTAATGTATGCAGTTTAGGAATCTTTTGGATATTCACATTTAAACAAATGAGGTTACATACAATACAAGCCATTCTGTGAAATGGAAGTGATTGTTGGAAGTTTTAATGTGAATAATACAATAAACTGGTCCAATTTTAGTATCTATATTTTAGTCCAAAGTCACTACTTTAACCAATATGACATGAATTATGAGGAATCCTACATTTGTTTCAAAATAATATGTTACCAACCTTTTTGTGAATAATTGACAATAACTCCTGAAGTGCAAGAAAAAAAGATAGTTTGATATGAAAGTCAAGTTGGTAACACAAATGTTATATTTTATTTCTGAAATCAAATGTTTAATATGTTTCGGTAACAGAGCCATGCTTAATTTTGTTAACAATTCATTTCCATGACAATTTCAGTCCTGGTGTATTATGAACAACCACGATCTTTCATTGCAGATATCATAATCAAAATTGTCAAATTTTATGTTAAGAGGGATAACTTCATTCCAAGTATGTTAATTTTCCAAAACCCTAAATTTGTATTTTGTTAGTTAGGGAAAGCTTAAATTGTTTTCATCATATTTTTTTGAAAAATATTCCAGCTCCAGATTATAACAATAAGTTTAGCTCAACGCATTCTAATTTCAAACATTGACAATCAAAATATTAGGTCTTAAAAGCCTATATATTGCAAAACATATTCATTAACCTGTTTACCTACTTTCCTGAACGTTATCTCCAAGCACTTCAGCAATGCAAGCCAGTTGAATTGGATCAGAAGTTTAAACTCACTCAAGACGTTGGTTGTATCTACCCCAACATGTTTGAAAGTTTCTTTTCGGTTTGTGTTTTAATGCTTCCTTCCCTTTGTGCAACAAGCACTGATGATCCAGTAAACAGCCAAAGCCTGATGGAACACGTGAAGCAAATTGACGAGACTCTTGCAACGTATCAGGCGCAATATCAAAATCCTGGCTAACATTCTCTCAGAACTTTCTCAAACTAAAGAGGACCTGACGAGACTGAGAACCAACCACACCGAGACTCTTTACCTCTATCAGCAAACTTTTACAGAGTTATCGGACCTGAGAGCAAGTCACAGCAAGATTGTTTTACAGTTGGCTTCATTACAGAAAAGCTACAACGAAACTGTTTTGGAGCTGGATGAACTAGTGCGAAGCTACAATAATACGGTTTTGGATTTGATTGGAACTGAAACCAAGCTTAAGGAATTAGAACATCAAGTTGACAATGGTATGTGAATTTTTTTGGTGATGTTTTAAAAAGTATATCTCATCACTAACCTCTGCAGTTTAACACAATACTGACTCAAACTCTTAATGAGATGTTGAAGGATTGTTCTTATTTCTTTGATTAATTTTTTTAAAAAGTATTTGCAACACTGCCATAGTACATAATTACTGGCGTATATATTGAAAACTATTCTTATCAAAATCATCAAGATTTTGAACTTCCTTTTCAGGACTCACAAAATCCCTTGTCAGATTGTTGTCTTGACATCTAAATGATTTTAAATCAAACATGAACAGGACACAAAAAATCATTTCATCCGAGCTAGGTTTCAGTTTAATCCTTATTAATTACCTGATCAAATTGATTGGTAAAATCTTATTTTTATTTCAGCATCGCTAAATAAGGATATTGGTTTCGAAGTTACACTTGGGAGACTGAAAAACGTGTCTACACTTCCAATAGTATTTGACTTGATAAGGCGCAATAAAGGAGGAGGATATAACACAACTACTGGATATTTCACTGCTCCAGTCTCAGGGACGTATTTGTTTTGGACAAACATGGTATACAGACGTAATGAATCTTACGTGGAGTTCTTTATTCAAACAAAAGTAAGAAACGTTGGTCGTGCCTTTGGTACAGCAGATGAACTCTTTGGAACAGCGACAACAACAACTCAGTACTACCTAAAGAAAGGGGAAAGTTTGTGGATACGTGCTAACAAGAGGGTCGAGCTTAAAACATTCTCATCTTCCGCAGGGGCTCTGTTGATTAAACAATATTAAATTGTCTTATCTGATATGTTTATGTGCATATATTTTAAAACAACAATGGTATTTTCCCTGCTGCTTGTATTTCGTATCGTATCGAAGATTTAAAAATACAATTTATTCACATGCCATCTTGTCACTTCAACTATTTTTATTGCAAATAAAATGATCTCAAACAAAAACGCATTCTTTGAGGCACTACGAAGCACTCTTGTGTTTTCAAGTAAAAATAAAGATTAGATACAGTGTGTTGACAAAAGCTAAAAATAAGCTCGTCAAAAATGTGAAATGTTAATGTGTGAAAGCCTAAGTGAATAGAGTTAGATGTTTGAAGTTGATAGTGTTTAACTGGTCATATAACTGGTGAATTTAGTATTGTTTTTAGCACATGTATATTAGGTTGATTGGGAACAGAAACATTTATCATATGTTTGTCATTTGAATGAATATATTTTACATAAAAGAGAAATGTAAGATCCATGTATGATTTTTGAGTATTTTGGCCTCAACAACAAGCAAACTTTGATATTTCCTTCCTAAACATAGAAAACATTTATGTAAATGAATTGAAAATCATGTACATTGAGAACAGGCAACATTGAAAATGTTAACATAATTTCAATTATTTTAATTACATTGAATAAAGTTTATGATTATGTGTGTGTTGGAACATTTAACATCAGCATCATCATCATCATCATCATCATCATCATCATCATCATCATACATTTACGTCGGATTGAACACAATTTACACAATTGTGCCATCAGAATGTCGATAACACCATATTGTGCCTTTAAGGGGTTCATTGAGACCAGTTCTGCTTTTAAGAAGCCCAAGAAGTGTGAATCCAAGTGTTGTTAGCATAGACAAAAAACTCTACATTCGGGTAACAGGGTCTTCAAGGATACTATGAGAACGATGTTATGTGCACCATCCCAACTTCGAATCTTAAGTTGGACGTGATAACTTGCATACAAATCTCTTATTTAAACATGATAAAACTAACGGTATATACGGGGAAAGGTACATTCATACATTGTATCATGTGAAAGGGGTTAATTATTTTTTACATCAATCTGTCTTCTTCTCTTCTTCTGTTTTATCCTTTGGAATTTCTTCTGAAAAATTAGACTCTTTTTGAAAAGATTAATACAGAAAAAGCACTTCAGTAGACATGTCACTATCAAAAATAATAATTTTAAAGTAAATATTCAAGATTGAGCTCATCTTTGTCCCATATGAGTAAACAACTTTTACTAATGACACAAAGAAAGCTAATTCCATATGCTTGGTTGTGTTTGTTATGTTCCTTTGGACAACCTCAAGATTTTGGTTACAATTCAAGAAGCACTTCCCAACCAGACATTTACACAAGGCCTCCCCATGTAACTTGGATTTGGAAAGACAGGAGCCATTGGCCATTTAGTACGCTAAACCTCAACTCACTCGATCACTCATCTGGTTTCTTTCCTACATGTATTTCTGACTGACTATATGTCAATCTGATTGGCTACTGAAAGACGCTAATGCAACAAAGGGGAGCTAATTTATGAATCGCATTGAGCCCTGCTTGGTTCCAGAGTTTAGTGGAGATTATATCTGAACGTAAACTCTGGACTATCGAGAGTGGAACAAGATGGAAATGTGATAAAAAGCATTTATATTCAAGCATTTAAGTCACTTCATTCAAGTCGATTCAATGTATTATCTGACAGAACTTTTTTCCCATCTTTAAGTCAAAGTTTTTTTTAATATTTGTATCATAATGTATAATGGCAGCTTTAGTCTCGACACAGACAGAAATTGTCTCTGTTCAACGGATAATAAATTCCACTTCCTGGTAGCATCTTGTGTAGTTTTCTGATATACAGTGCAATGTCCGAATACTTGAGTCTATTGAGTATTAATCTATTTTATATAACATATCTTCTTTGACACAGCGGTTGGCAGTTAGTTTTTTTGTTAATCCTTTAATGGCTGGTACCACTTACGGCTTAAGCATCCATTAAACCTCGACTTTAACACTTCTCGATTTTCGTTCCAAGATTTTTCAACAAAATAAACACTGGACTTTATTTTTATTAATTTGTCCAATAAACACCTTTAGATAGCCTTTCATTAAGACAGCGTAATTATCGGCTGTGAGAAACGGGATAAGGGCCATAAAACTCGCGAGGGTGTGACGCCATAAACAGACTATACAGAGTAACGCATCATTATTTCAACTGAAATACCACCTTACATAATTGTTTAATTATTATTGATGTGGATATCTTTTTACACCAAATGCTTAGTAGTGTTACATCGTCAAATCATTTATCTAACTGAGTGGAAATCATTTTCTGAAAATTGTTAATTATTGTTTTTTTTTCCTCTGGTATTATTACGATAGATGTATAGATAACGAGGCTGATTCTGTTTATGACGTCACAAAAAGGGGGCGTGACCAGTCATGCACTCACTGGTTTGAGGCGAAATAGGTCTAAGCGGTCCATCAAAAGTGGCTCTCAAAAACGGCTTTCATTGCCAAAATTAACATATTTGAGAAGCGACCGTTGACGCACTATACAATATTGTAATCAGAGTTTCATATATTCCAAGGAAAATATTGAAATATGTTTGTGGTTATGTGAACTTTAAAGCATCAAGGTTGAGTGTTTCAAGTAAATCAGCCTGTTGTCAGTGTTGTTTGGTACCGTTTTCCTATTTATGATTCAATAATCGACTGGCAATTTGAAATGTTTGTACAGGGTTTCCAATCGTTTTTTAGACTTCTTTTTAGACATATATAAACATCTTCAGATAGAAGAGAACAGTTCCAGAGGCTTCCTTTGCCTTCCAATAAACCTGATCAAAGAATGTTTCTTAAGTTTCTGAAATAGAAAAGGTAGCACTTCTGTATACGATGTTTGTCAAAAACAAATATGCTCCTGATACCGGAGCAGTGAATTATCCGGAAGTTTTTTATACTGACTTTCTTTATTGAAAGCAAATGGCTGAAACACAGTCTAAGTAACCTAGCCTCAATATTATCCGTTTCACTCCTATAATGAGACTCAGTATAGTTGTGAAACGGAAGATATTGAAGCTAGGTTTACTTAGACTGGCTGGTTTATAATTTGACGTTACAGTACTCAATATTATTATACCGTTCTTTACATCAAATAAGTGATATCAAATAGTCTCATCCTCTTTAATTTAGTAGTGATTATTCAACTAAAGTATATTCGAAATAATAAGATAATTAAAAGGTTCGTTTCTCATTCTGTCGGCCCTCACATCGTTTCATAGAAAATGGCAAGAACAAAACAACGCTTGTCTGAAAAAAACATTTTTATTTTAAAAAGAGGCGGACTAAAAGAGCAAATATAACTACAAATAAATGATCCAAGTGTCATAACAGAGAAATATGTGAAGACACATGCAGCAGTTAAGATATAACACATTTCAAAGTTTGGGTTAAAAACAAGGAATATCACAAATAAATAGCTTATTAATCTGCTTCAGAAGATACATACTTTCAAGTAATAGTTATTTTTGATTGAAATACAATGTAGATATTTTATTTTTATTTTTAATTTAAAATCGGGAAAATTTGCGGCTGTTTAAAGATAACAAATCCAAATTGTTTTATCTATAACTATGTGCATTTCGGAACTGATATATCAAGAAGCTGCTATGCTTAATTATTCGCAATAAAAGGGAGAATTATTAAATAAACATCGCAACAAATCCTGCGTTCGATTTCCGCAAAGGGAGATAATCGTGTTTCGAAGGAAAGGAAATACATTCACTCCTACTTTTCTCACTGCAGTGTGAATACTGCTTTTGTTGAAATATGGATTATATTTCACTGTATAATCATCCCATTACTGTTATATAATAACTCCTGCTACGTACATGAGGGTTTATTGATGATCCTATGAGGAAAAACACATTGTATTAAGTAAAAAAATGCTAAAATGTGATGCAAATAAACAATTTGTTGTTGAGTGTTATAAAAAGACGTAATTTGCTTGGTAGGAAACTTAAGATAGTTCTAATCGTAGTACTTTATGAATTTATTATTCAAACGAAACTTATATCATCTGATTTGGTCTCGACACTTAGAGAAACTTTCGAACTTGTCTCTTTAAAATGGTCTCCTCCCAAAACTTCTGAATTCCAGATCTTCAAAAGTTTAAAACAACACTAAACATTTGTCAATTTGCAGTGCATTGTCCAGTCGAACTAGTAAGGATTACTATTTGTTAACATATGTAAGAATAAGAGCATGAAACGGAGAGGGTTTTGAAGAAATCTAAAATAGATACATGAAACTTGATATATCATTGTGTTCAGTTGTACTCCATAGTACCTGGAACACTGTACACTCCTGGAGGCTCAGCAACTTCTTCCGGAGTAGCAACGAAAGGACCTGTGAAAGGGAATTAAACCTTGGTTAAAAACAGAAATTTGAAAAGATTGAAAATTTCAGTCAGCCACTTTATTAATCTATTATTTAACAAATAAATTATTAATTTAGTTGACAGTAAAAGTAAAGTTTTTTAGAACGCACGTGTCGTATCGACTTCTTACACTGATTGTTGTAGTTTAAAAGTATATCAAAAATACCATTCATATTGAAATTGAAAGCACTGCACCTAAACTAAACAAATCAAAAATACCTAAAAACACGTAATCAATCTGTAAAGAATGGCCTTCATGGATATACATCATAGAAGGCTAAAACCACTTGTGCCGAATGTCATTTCCATTTTGTAACAGTCTAAGTAAACCTAGCCTCAATATTATCCGTTACACTGCTATACTGAGTCTAGAAAGGTCTGGTTGCGGGTCGCCGTTATACGTGAGAAGGCACACTATTGTGGCTTGGTAAGATCAGTTCTGATTGGTCAATTTGGTCACGTGGGCTGACGCGACTCTCAACCAAGCCTTTCTAGACTCAGTATAGCAGTGTAACGGATAATAGTGAGGCTAGGTTTACTTAGACTGATTTTGTAATAAGGTACTTTATCGTTGCTTGACATAGACACAAGGAGCTGTGTCGAAATGTCGCCTAACATGAATAAAAATGTTGTCATCCACAATGAATATACAGAAGCACGCCTTCTATAATTGTGTATACCCTTTTTCAAAAACACACGGATCACAGGATTATTATACTTAACATTGTGTAACCATTTACTTGTATACCATTGTACACTTTCCCAAAATACAGCAGTTTTTCCATTACCTTGTGTGCCTTCCTAATGTACATCGGTGTTTGTTCTAATAGCTTATATACCTTTCCAATAAACAATGTTTTTATGATATCACCTTGTGAACCTTTTCAATATACACCACTTTAATTCTTTTACCATGTTCTTAATGTACATCGGTTTTATTCTAATAGCTTATATACCTTTCCAATAAACAATGTTTTTATGATATCACCTTGTGAACGTTTTCAATATACATCAGTTTTATACATTTACCATGCACACCTTCCCAATATCCATTATTTTAATTACATGCCCTTGTGTCCCTTCACTATTTACATCTTTTACCCTGTGAACCTTCTTAATACATACATGTATATAACCAATTTTTTTCCTACATTACATCATACACCTTCCCAAATAGATCAATTCAATTGTTTTACCTGCTTCGCCTTTACAATCAGCATCAGTCTTATTCTTTAACCTCATTCACCTTCCAATTATACATCAATTATAATTTTTTACCGTGTGTCCCTTCACAACATACATCAGTCTTATTCTTTTACCTTGTGAACCTTCCCAATACATACATCAGGTTTATTATATTACCTTGTGAACCTTCGCAATACATACATCAGGTTTATTTTATTACCTTGTGAACCTTAAAAATACAGACGTGTATTACATTACCTTGTACAACTTTTCAGATAGAAATGGTTACACCTTCCCAAAACTTTTATTCTATAACCTATTACACTTCCCTACAATACAGCAGTTTTTATAATATTATCTGAACACCTTCACAAAACAATGCAGTATTGTCACCTTTTTCATTTTTCATAGTACAGAAGGTTTATTCCATTACCTTGTACAACGACCCATATACAAACTATTAGTCTATTACCTTGTACACCGACCTTGTACACCGACCAATATAAAAACATTTTAGTCTTTTACCGTGTACACCGACCCATATAAAAACATTTTAGTCTATTACCGTGTACACCGACCCATATACAAACTATTAGTCTATTACCTTGTACACCGACCTTGTACACCGACCAATATAAAAACATTTTAGTCTTTTACCGTGTACACCGACCCGTATACAAACATTTTAGTCTATTACCTTGTACACCGACCCATATAAAACATTTTAGTCTATTACCGTGTACACCGACCCATATACAAGCATTTTAGTCTTTTACCGTGTACACCGACCCATATAAAAACATTTTAGTCTATTACCTTGTACACCGACCCATATAAAAACATTTTAGTCTATTACCTTGTACACCGACCCGTATACAAACATTTTAGTCTATTACCGTGTACACCGACCCATATAAAAACATTTTAGTCTATTACCGTGTACACCGACCCATATACAAACTATTAGTCTATTACCTTGTACACCGACCTTGTACACCGACCAATATAAAAACATTTTAGTCTTTTACCGTGTACACCGACCCGTATACAAACATTTTAGTCTATTACCTTGTACACCGACCCATATAAAACATTTTAGTCTATTACCGTGTACACCGACCCATATACAAGCATTTTAGTCTTTTACCGTGTACACCGACCCATATAAAAACATTTTAGTCTATTACCGTGTACACCGACCAATATAAAAACATTTTAGTCTATTACCGTGTACACCGACCAATATAAAAACATTTTAGTCTATTACCTTGTACACCGACCCATATAAAAACATTTTAGTCTTTTACCGTGTACACCGACCCATATAAAAACATTTTAGTCTATTACCGTGTACACCGACCCATATAAAAACATTTTAGTCTATTACCTTGTACACCGACCCATATACAAACATTTTAGTCTTTGACCGTGTACACCGACCCATATAAAAACATTTTAGTCTATTACCGTGTACACCGACCCATATACAAACATTTTAGTCTTTTACCGTGTACACCGACCCATATAAAAACATTTTAGTCTATTACCTTGTACACCGACCCATATAAAAACATTTTAGTCTATTACCGTGTACACCGACCTTGTACACCGACCCATATAAAAACATTTTAGTCTATTACCGTGTACACCGACCCATATAAAAACATTTTAGTCTATTACCTTGTACACCGACCCGTATACAAACATTTTAGTCTTTTACCGTGTACACCGACCTATATAAAAACATTTTAGTCTATTACCGTGTACACCGACCCATATAAAAACATTTTAGTCTATTACCGTGTACACCGACCCATATACAAACTATTAGTCTATTACCTTGTACACCGACCTTGTACACCGACCCATATACAAACATTTTAGTCTATTACCTTGTACACCGACCCATATACAAACATTTTAGTCTATTACCTTGTACAGCGACCAATATAAAAACATTTTAGTCTATTACCGTGTACACCGACCCGTATACAAACATTTTAGTCTATTACCTTGTACACCGACCCATATACAAGCATTTTAGTCTATTACCTTGTACACCGACCCATATACAAACATTTTAGTCTATTACCTTGTACACCGACCCATATACAAACATTTTAGTCTATTACCTTGTACACCGACCCATATACAAGCATTTTAGTCTATTACCTTGTACACCGACCCATATACAAGCATTTTAGTCTATAACCTTGTACACCGACCCATATACAAACATTTTAGTCTATTACCGTGTACACCGACCCATATAAAAACATTTTAGTCTTTTACCGTGTACACCGACCCATATAAAAACATTTTAGTCTATTACCGTGTACACCGACCCATATACAAACTATTAGTCTATTACCTTGTACACCGACCCATATAGAAACATTTTAGTCTATTACCGTGTACACCGACCCATATACAAACATTTTAGTCTATTACCGTGTACACCGACCTTGTACACCGACCAATATAAAAACATTTTAGTCTTTTACCGTGTACACCGACCCGTATACAAACATTTTAGTCTATTACCTTGTACACCGACCCATATAAAACATTTTAGTCTTCTACCGTGTACACCGACCCATATACAAACATTTTAGTCTATTACCGTGTACACCGACCCATATAAAAACATTTTAGTCTATTACCGTGTACACCGACCCATATACAAACTATTAGTCTATTACCTTGTACACCGACCTTGTACACCGACCAATATAAAAACATTTTAGTCTTTTACCGTGTACACCGACCCGTATACAAACATTTTAGTCTTTTACCTTGTACACCGACCAATATAAAAACATTTTAGTCTATTACCGTGTACACCGACCCATATAAAACATTTTAGTCTATTACCGTGTACACCGACCCATATACAAGCATTTTAGTCTTTTACCGTGTACACCGACCCATATAAAAACATTTTAGTCTATTACCGTGTACACCGACCTTGTACACCGACCCATATACAAACATTTTAGTCTATTACCGTGTACACCGACCCATATAAAAACATTTTAGTCTATTACCGTGTACACCGACCCATATAAAACATTTTAGTCTATTACCGTGTACACCGACCCATATACAAGCATTTTAGTCTTTTACCGTGTACACCGACCCATATAAAAACATTTTAGTCTATTACCTTGTACACCGACCCATATAAAAACATTTTAGTCTATTACCTTGTACACCGACCCATATAAAAACATTTTAGTCTATTACCGTGTACACCGACCCATATACAAGCATTTTAGTCTTTTACCGTGTACACCGACCCATATAAAAACATTTTAGTCTATTACCGTGTACACCGACCAATATAAAAACATTTTAGTCTATTACCGTGTACACCGACCAATATAAAAACATTTTAGTCTATTACCTTGTACACCGACCCATATAAAAACATTTTAGTCTATTACCGTGTACACCGACCCATATACAAGCATTTTAGTCTTTTACCGTGTACACCGACCAATATAAAAACATTTTAGTCTTTTACCGTGTACACCGACCCGTATACAAACATTTTAGTCTATTACCTTGTACACCGACCCATATAAAACATTTTAGTCTATTACCGTGTACACCGACCCATATACAAGCATTTTAGTCTTTTACCGTGTACACCGACCCATATAAAAACATTTTAGTCTATTACCTTGTACACCGACCCATATAAAAACATTTTAGTCTATTACCTTGTACACCGATCCATATAAAAACATTTTAGTCTATTACCGTGTACACCGACCCATATACAAGCATTTTAGTCTTTTACCGTGTACACCGACCCATATAAAAACATTTTAGTCTATTACCGTGTACACCGACCAATATAAAAACATTTTAGTCTATTACCGTGTACACCGACCAATATAAAAACATTTTAGTCTATTACCTTGTACACCGACCCATATAAAAACATTTTAGTCTTTTACCGTGTACACCGACCCATATAAAAACATTTTAGTCTATTACCGTGTACACCGACCCATATAAAAACATTTTAGTCTATTACCTTGTACACCGACCCATATACAAACATTTTAGTCTTTACCTTGTACACCGACCCATATAAAAACATTTTAGTCTATTACCTTGTACACCGACCTTGTACACCGACCCATATAAAAACATTTTAGTCTATTACCGTGTACACCGACCCATATAAAAACATTTTAGTCTATTACCTTGTACACCGACCCGTATACAAACATTTTAGTCTTTTACCGTGTACACCGACCCATATAAAAACATTTTAGTCTATTACCGTGTACACCGACCCATATAAAAACATTTTAGTCTATTACCGTGTACACCGACCCAAATACAAACTATTAGTCTATTACCTTGTACACCGACCCATATACAAACATTTTAGTCTATTACCTTGTACAGCGACCAATATAAAAACATTTTAGTCTATTACCGTGTACACCGACACGTATACAAACATTTTAGTCTATTACCTTGTACACCGACCCATATACAAGCATTTTAGTCTATTACCTTGTACACCGACCCATATACAAACATTTTAGTCTATTACCTTGTACACCGACCCATATACAAACATTTTAGTCTATTACCTTGTACACCGACCCATATACAAGCATTTTAGTCTATTACCTTGTACACCGACCCATATACAAGCATTTTAGTCTATTACCTTGTACACCGACCCATATACAAACATTTTAGTCTATTACCGTGTACACCGACCCATATAAAAACATTTTAGTCTTTTACCGTGTACACCGACCCATATAAAAACATTTTAGTCTATTACCGTGTACACCGACCCATATACAAACTATTAGTCTATTACCTTGTACACCGACCTTGTACACCGACCAATATAAAAACATTTTAGTCTTTTACCGTGTACACCGACCCGTATACAAACATTTTAGTCTATTACCTTGTACACCGACCCATATACAAACATTTTAGTCTATTACCTTGTACACCGACCCATATACAAACATTTTAGTCTATTACCGTGTACACCGACCCATATAAAAACATTTTAGTCTTTTACCGTGTACACCGACCCATATACAAACATTTTAGTCTATTACCGTGTACACCGACCCATATACAAACATTTTAGTCTATTACCTTGTACACCGACCCATATAAAACATTTTAGTCTATTACCTTGTACACCGACCCATATACAAGCATTTTAGTCTTTTACCGTGTACACCGACCCATATAAAAACATTTTAGTTTATTACCTTGTACACCGACCCGTATACAAACATTTTAGTCTACTACCGTGTACACCGACCCATATAAAACATTTTAGTCTTCTACCGTGTACACCGACCCATATACAAACATTTTAGTCTATTACCGTGTACACCGACCCATATAAAAACATTTTAGTCTATTACCTTGTACACCGACCCATATACAAACATTTTAGTCTATTACCGTGTACACCGACCCATATAGAAACATTTTAGTCTATTACCGTGTACACCGACCCATATACAAACTATTAGTCTATTACCTTGTACACCGACCAATATACAAACATTTTAGTCTATTACCGTGTACACCGACCCATATACAAACTATTAGTCTATTACCTTGTACACCGACCTTGTACACCGACCAATATAAAAACATTTTAGTCTTTTACCGTGTACACCGACCCGTATACAAACATTTTAGTCTTTTACCGTGTACACCGACCCATATAAAAACATTTTAGTCTATTACCGTGTACACCGACCCATATACAAACTATTAGTCTATTACCTTGTACACCGACCTTGTACACCGACCAATATAAAAACATTTTAGTCTATTACCGTGTACACCGACCCGTATACAAACATTTTAGTCTATTACCTTGTACAGCGACCCATATACAAGCATTTTAGTCTATTACCTTGTACACCGACCCATATACAAACTATTAGTCTTTTACCGTGTACACCGACCCGTATACAAACATTTTAGTCTATTACCTTGTACAGCGACCAATATAAAAACATTTTAGTCTATTACCGTGTACACCGACCCATATAAAAACATTTTAGTCTATTACCGTGTACACCGACCCATATAAAAACATTTTAGTCTTTTACCGTGTACACCGACCCATATAAAAACATTTTTGTTTATTACCTTGTACACCGACCCGTATACAAACATTTTAGTCTATTACCGTGTACACCGACCCATATAAAAACATTTTAGTCTTTTACCGTGTACACCGACCCATATAAAAACATTTTAGTCTATTACCGTGTACACCGACCCATATAAAAACATTTTAGTCTATTACCTTGTACACCGACCCATATACAAACATTTTAGTCTATTACCTTGTACACCGACCCATATACAAGCATTTTAGTCTATTACCTTGTACACCGACCCATATAGAACATTTTAGTCTATTACCTTGTACACCGACCCATATACAAACATTTTAGTCTATTACCGTGTACACCGACCCATATAAAAACATTTTAGTCTATTACCGTGTACACCGACCCATATACAAACTATTAGTCTATTACCTTGTACACCGACCTTGTACACCGACCAATATAAAAACATTTTAGTCTTTTACCGTGTACACCGACCCATATAAAAACATTTTAGTCTATTACCGTGTACACCGACCCATATAAAAACATTTTAGTCTATTACCGTGTACACCGACCCATATAAAAACATTTTAGTCTTCTACCGTGTACACCGACCCATATAAAAACATTTTAGTCTTCTACCGTGTACACCGACCCATATACAAACATTTTAGTCTATTACCGTGTACACCGACCCATATACAAACTATTAGTCTATTACCTTGTACACCGACCTTGTACACCGACCAATATAAAAACATTTTAGTCTATTACCGTGTACACCGACCCGTATACAAACATTTTAGTCTTTTACCTTGTACACCGACCCATATAAAAACATTTTAGTCTATTACCGTGTACACCGACCCATATAAAAACATTTTAGTCTATTACCGTGTACACCGACCAATATAAAAACATTTTAGTCTATTACCGTGTACACCGACCAATATAAAAACATTTTAGTCTATTACCTTGTACACCGACCCATATAAAAACATTTTAGTCTTTTACCGTGTACACCGACCCATATAAAAACATTTTAGTCTATTACCGTGTACACCGACCCATATAAAAACATTTTAGTCTATTACCTTGTACACCGACCCATATACAAACATTTTAGTCTTTTACCTTGTACACCGACCCATATAAAAACATTTTAGTCTATTACCGTGTACACCGACCTTGTACACCGACCCATATAAAAACATTTTAGTCTATTACCGTGTACACCGACCCATATAAAAACATTTTAGTCTATTACCTTGTACACCGACCCGTATACAAACATTTTAGTCTTTTACCGTGTACACCGACCCATATAAAAACATTTTAGTCTATTACCGTGTACACCGACCCATATAAAAACATTTTAGTCTATTACCGTGTACACCGACCCATATACAAACTATTAGTCTATTACCTTGTACACCGACCCATATACAAACATTTTAGTCTATTACCTTGTACAGCGACCAATATAAAAACATTTTAGTCTATTACCGTGTACACCGACACGTATACAAACATTTTAGTCTATTACCTTGTACACCGACCCATATACAAGCATTTTAGTCTATTACCTTGTACACCGACCCATATACAAACATTTTAGTCTATTACCTTGTACACCGACCCATATACAAACATTTTAGTCTATTACCTTGTACACCGACCCATATACAAGCATTTTAGTCTATTACCTTGTACACCGACCCATATACAAGCATTTTAGTCTATTACCTTGTACACCGACCCATATACAAACATTTTAGTCTATTACCGTGTACACCGACCCATATAAAAACATTTTAGTCTTTTACCGTGTACACCGACCCATATAAAAACATTTTAGTCTATTACCGTGTACACCGACCCATATACAAACTATTAGTCTATTACCTTGTACACCGACCTTGTACACCGACCAATATAAAAACATTTTAGTCTTTTACCGTGTACACCGACCCGTATACAAACATTTTAGTCTATTACCTTGTACACCGACCCATATACAAACATTTTAGTCTATTACCTTGTACACCGACCCATATACAAACATTTTAGTCTATTACCGTGTACACCGACCCATATAAAAACATTTTAGTCTTTTACCGTGTACACCGACCCATATACAAACATTTTAGTCTATTACCGTGTACACCGACCCATATACAAACATTTTAGTCTATTACCTTGTACACCGACCCATATAAAACATTTTAGTCTATTACCTTGTACACCGACCCATATACAAGCATTTTAGTCTTTTACCGTGTACACCGACCCATATAAAAACATTTTAGTTTATTACCTTGTACACCGACCCGTATACAAACATTTTAGTCTATTACCGTGTACACCGACCCATATAAAACATTTTAGTCTTCTACCGTGTACACCGACCCATATACAAACATTTTAGTCTATTACCGTGTACACCGACCCATATAAAAACATTTTAGTCTATTACCTTGTACACCGACCCATATACAAACATTTTAGTCTATTACCGTGTACACCGACCCATATAGAAACATTTTAGTCTATTACCGTGTACACCGACCCATATACAAACTATTAGTCTATTACCTTGTACACCGACCAATATACAAACATTTTAGTCTATTACCGTGTACACCGACCCATATACAAACTATTAGTCTATTACCTTGTACACCGACCTTGTACACCGACCAATATAAAAACATTTTAGTCTTTTACCGTGTACACCGACCCGTATACAAACATTTTAGTCTTTTACCGTGTACACCGACCCATATAAAAACATTTTAGTCTATTACCGTGTACACCGACCCATATACAAACTATTAGTCTATTACCTTGTACACCGACCTTGTACACCGACCAATATAAAACCATTTTAGTCTATTACCGTGTACACCGACCCGTATACAAACATTTTAGTCTATTACCTTGTACAGCGACCCATATACAAGCATTTTAGTCTATTACCTTGTACACCGACCCATATACAAACTATTAGTCTTTTACCGTGTACACCGACCCGTATACAAACATTTTAGTCTATTACCTTGTACAGCGACCAATATAAAAACATTTTAGTCTATTACCGTGTACACCGACCCATATAAAAACATTTTAGTCTATTACCGTGTACACCGACCCATATAAAAACATTTTAGTCTTTTACCGTGTACACCGACCCATATAAAAACATTTTTGTTTATTACCTTGTACACCGACCCGTATACAAACATTTTAGTCTATTACCGTGTACACCGACCCATATAAAAACATTTTAGTCTTTTACCGTGTACACCGACCCATATAAAAACATTTTAGTCTATTACCGTGTACACCGACCCATATAAAAACATTTTAGTCTATTACCTTGTACACCGACCCATATACAAACATTTTAGTCTATTACCTTGTACACCGACCCATATACAAGCATTTTAGTCTATTACCTTGTACACCGACCCATATAGAACATTTTAGTCTATTACCTTGTACACCGACCCATATACAAACATTTTAGTCTATTACCGTGTACACCGACCCATATAAAAACATTTTAGTCTATTACCGTGTACACCGACCCATATACAAACTATTAGTCTATTACCTTGTACACCGACCTTGTACACCGACCAATATAAAAACATTTTAGTCTTTTACCGTGTACACCGACCCATATAAAAACATTTTAGTCTATTACCGTGTACACCGACCCATATAAAAACATTTTAGTCTATTACCGTGTACACCGACCCATATAAAAACATTTTAGTCTTCTACCGTGTACACCGACCCATATAAAAACATTTTAGTCTTCTACCGTGTACACCGACCCATATACAAACATTTTAGTCTATTACCGTGTACACCGACCCATATACAAACTATTAGTCTATTACCTTGTACACCGACCTTGTACACCGACCAATATAAAAACATTTTAGTCTATTACCGTGTACACCGACCCGTATACAAACATTTTAGTCTTTTACCTTGTACACCGACCCATATAAAAACATTTTAGTCTATTACCGTGTACACCGACCCATATAAAAACATTTTAGTCTTCTACCGTGTACACCGACCCATATAAAAACATTTTAGTCTATTACCGTGTACACCGACCCATATAAAAACATTTTAGTCTATTACCTTGTACACCGACCCATATACAAACATTTTAGTCTATTACCTTGTACACCGACCCATATACAAGCATTTTAGTCTATTACCTTGTACACCGACCCATATAGAAACATTTTAGTCTATTACCGTGTACACCGACCCATATACAAACATTTTAGTCTATTACCGTGTACACCGACCAATAT
Source organism: Steromphala cineraria (assembly GCA_916613615.1). Lineage (NCBI taxonomy): Eukaryota > Metazoa > Mollusca > Gastropoda > Trochida > Trochidae > Steromphala > Steromphala cineraria. The sequence goes on from OU744730.1 coordinate 15,935,921, forward strand.
AAAAACATTTTAGTCTATTACCTTGTACACCGACCCATATACAAACATTTTAGTCTATTACCGTGTACACCGACCCATATAAAACATTTTAGTCTATTACCTTGTACACCGACCCATATAAAACATTTTAGTCTATTACCGTGTACACCGACCCATATACAAACATTTTAGTCTTTTACCTTGTACACCGACCCATATAAAAACATTTTAGTCTTTTACCGTGTACACCGACCCATATAAAAACATTTTAGTCTATTACCGTGTACACCGACCCATATACAAACTATTAGTCTATTACCTTGTACACCGACCTTGTACACCGACCAATATAAAAACATTTTAGTCTTTTACCGTGTACACCGACCCATATAAAAACATTTTAGTCTATTACCGTGTACACCGACCCATATAAAAACATTTTAGTCTATTACCTTGTACACCGACCCATATACAAACATTTTAGTCTATTACCTTGTACACCGACCCATATACAAGCATTTTAGTCTATTACCTTGTACACCGACCCATATAGAAACATTTTAGTCTATTACCTTGTACACCGACCCATATACAAACATTTTAGTCTATTACCGTGTACACCGACCCATATACAAACATTTTAGTCTATTACCGTGTACACCGACCCATATACAAACTATTAGTCTATTACCTTGTACACCGACCTTGTACACCGACCAATATAAAAACATTTTAGTCTATTACCGTGTACACCGACCCGTATACAAACATTTTAGTCTTTTACCTTGTACACCGACCCATATAAAAACATTTTAGTCTATTACCGTGTACACCGACCCATATAAAAACATTTTAGTCTATTACCTTGTACACCGACCCATATAAAACATTTTAGTCTATTACCGTGTACACCGACCCATATAAAAACATTTTAGTCTTCTACCGTGTACACCGACCCATATAAAAACATTTTAGTCTATTACCGTGTACACCAACCCACATAAAAACATTTTAGTCTATTACCTTGTACACCGACCCATATAAAACATTTTAGTCTATTACCGTGTACACCGACCAATATAAAAACATTTTAGTCTATTACCGTGTACACCGACCCGTATACAAACATTTTAGTCTATTACCTTGTACACCGACCAATATAAAAACATTTTAGTCTATTACCGTGTACACCGACCCGTATACAAACATTTTAGTCTATTACCGTGTACACCGACCAATATAAAAACATTTTAGTCTATTACCGTGTACACCGACCCATATAAAACATTTTAGTCTATTACCTTGTACACCGACCAATATAAAAACATTTTAGTCTATTACCGTGTACACCGACCCGTATACAAACATTTTAGTCTTTTACCTTGTACACCGACCCATATAAAAACATTTTAGTCTATTACCGTGTACACCGACCCATATAAAAACATTTTAGTCTATTACCTTGTACACCGACCCATATAAAACATTTTAGTCTATTACCGTGTACACCGACCCATATAAAAACATTTTAGTCTTCTACCGTGTACACCGACCCATATAAAAACATTTTAGTCTATTACCGTGTACACCGACCCATATAAAAACATTTTAGTCTATTACCTTGTACACCGACCCGTATACAAACATTTTAGTCTATTACCTTGTACACCGACCAATATAAAAACATTTTAGTCTTTTACCGTGTACACCGACCCATATAAAAACATTTTAGTCTATTACCTTGTACACCGACCCGTATACAAACATTTTAGTCTTTTACCGTGTACACCGACCCATATAAAAACATTTTAGTCTATTACCGTGTACACCGACCCGTATACAAACATTTTAGTCTATTACCGTGTACACCGACCCATATAAAAACATTTTAGTCTTCTACCGTGTACACCGACCCATATAAAAACATTTTAGTCTTCTACCGTGTACACCGACCCATATAAAAACATTTTAGTCTATTACCGTGTACACCGACCCATATACAAACTATTAGTCTATTACCTTGTACACCGACCTTGTACACCGACCAATATAAAAACATTTTAGTCTATTACCGTGTACACCGACCCGTATACAAACATTTTAGTCTTTTACCTTGTACACCGACCCATATAAAACATTTTAGTCTTCTACCGTGTACACCGACCCATATAAAAACATTTTAGTCTTCTACCGTGTACACCGACCCATATAAAAACATTTTAGTCTTCTACCGTGTACACCGACCCATATAAAAACATTTTAGTCTTCTACCGTGTACACCGACCCATATAAAAACATTTTAGTCTATTACCGTGTACACCGACCCATATACAAACTATTAGTCTATTACCTTGTACACCGACCTTGTACACCGACCAATATAAAAACATTTTAGTCTTTTACCGTGTACACCGACCCGTATACAAACATTTTAGTCTATTACCTTGTACACCGACCCATATAAAACATTTTAGTCTATTACCGTGTACACCGACCCATATAAAAACATTTTAGTCTATTACCGTGTACACCGACCCATATAAAAACATTTTAGTCTTTTACCTTGTACACCGACCCATATAAAACATTTTAGTCTTCTACCGTGTACACCGACCCATATAAAAACATTTTAGTCTTCTACCGTGTACACCGACCAATATAAAAACATTTTAGTCTTCTACCGTGTACACCGACCCATATAAAAACATTTTAGTCTTCTACCGTGTACACCGACCCATATAAAAACATTTTAGTCTATTACCGTGTACACCGACCCATATACAAACTATTAGTCTATTACCTTGTACACCGACCTTGTACACCGACCAATATAAAACATTTTAGTCTATTACCGTGTACACCGACCCGTATACAAACATTTTAGTCTTTTACCTTGTACACCGACCCATATAAAAACATTTTAGTCTATTACCTTGTACACCGACCCATATACAAACATTTTAGTTTATTACCTTGTACACCGACCCATATAAAACATTTTAGTCTATTACCTTGTACACCGACCTTGTACACCGACCAATATAAAAACATTTTAGTCTATTACCGTGTACACCGACCCGTATACAAACATTTTAGTCTTTTACCTTGTACACCGACCCATATAAAAACATTTTAGTCTATTACCTTGTACACCGACCCATATACAAACATTTTAGTCTATTACCGTGTACACCGACCCATATAAAACATTTTAGTCTATTACCTTGTACACCGACCCATATAAAACATTTTAGTCTATTACCGTGTACACCGACCCATATAAAAACATTTTAGTCTTTTACCGTGTACACCGACCCATATAAAAACATTTTAGTCTATTACCGTGTACACCGACCCATATACAAACTATTAGTCTATTACCTTGTACACCGACCTTGTACACCGACCAATATAAAAACATTTTAGTCTTTTACCGTGTACACCGACCCATATAAAAACATTTTAGTCTATTACCTTGTACACCGACCCATATAAAAACATTTTAGTCTATTACCTTGTACACCGACCCATATAAAAACATTTTAGTCTATTACCTTGAACACCGACCCATATAAAACATTTTAGTCTTCTACCGTGTACACCGACCCATATAAAAACATTTTAGTCTTCTACCGTGTACACCGACCCATATAAAAACATTTTAGTCTTCTACCGTGTACACCGACCCATATAAAAACATTTTAGTCTATTACCGTGTACACCGACCCATATACAAACTATTAGTCTATTACCTTGTACACCGACCTTGTACACCGACCAATATAAAAACATTTTAGTCTATTACCGTGTACACCGACCCATATAAAAACATTTTAGTCTATTACCGTGTACACCGACCCATATAAAAACATTTTAGTCTATTACCGTGTACACCGACCCATATAAAAACATTTTAGTCTATTACCTTGTACACCGACCCATATACAAACATTTTAGTCTATTACCTTGTACACCGACCCATATACAAGCATTTTAGTCTATTACCTTGTACACCGACCCATATAGAAACATTTTAGTCTATTACCTTGTACACCGACCCATATACAAACATTTTAGTCTATTACCGTGTACACCGACCCATATACAAACATTTTAGTCTATTACCTTGTACACCGACCCATATACAAACATTTTAGTCTATTACCGTGTACACCGACCAATATACAAATATTTTAGTTTATTACCTTGTACACCGACCCATATACAAACATTTTAGTCTATTACCTTGTACACCGACCCATATACAAACATTTTAGTCTATTACCTTGTACAGCGACCCATATACAAACATTTTAGTCTATTACCTTGTACACCGACCCATATACAAACATTTTAGTCTATAACCTTGTACACCGACCCATATACAAACATTTTAGTCTTTTACCTTGTACACCGACCCATATACAAACATTTTAGTCTATTACCTTGTACCCCTTAAAAAATACAGATGTTTATTACATTACCATGTAAAATTGTCCAGATAGAAACGGCAGCAGTTTTATTCTATTACCCATTTACGGAAATAAACACAGTTTCACAGTTTCACTTTACACCTTCCCAAATACAGACGAATTATTCTATTACCGTGTACAACTTCCTAAAATACAGCAGTATTTTAATTGTACCTTGTTTACCTCCCCAAATGCAGAAGTATATTGTTTACCTTGTACACCTTCCCAAAACAATGCATTTTGTTCCATTACCCTGTACACCTTCCCAAAGTACAGCAATTTAATTCTAATACTTTGAACACCTTAAAAACGCAGTTTTATCACATTGTTCATCTTTCAAAGGTACAGAAGTTTTATTCTATTACCTTGTACACCGACCCCAGCCCCAAACTCCACAGCTGACCTTCTTGTAGCAAATTCTGGAGATAACAGGGCACAGTTGTGTGTTGCATACTCTCGTCTCACGTGTCGATCCTCTGCAATAACATTTCTCGTTATTAATTATTTTAAAATTTCAATGGCAATTTTATCAAATCATTTTAGGAAAAGGGTGAGTGAAATGTTGATGATTGCATTATTACCTGCAGGGATACTTGAGACAGGTGCGCGTCCTCTGCTGATTGCCACACCCACCACAGCTCTTCGTACAGCTCGACCACGATGACCACGCTGACCACTCACCTGTACAGGTGCAAATAATTAACAACAGGTCGTTTATGATTTTCTTATTGATATCATTAATTATCATGAAACATAAATGTCCATTTTGAATCGGCATTTGAGTTACTTGCAAAATACAAACAAATGCAATAAAGGCACGGCAGCAGTATTTACCAGTTTGGATACTAGTTTATGCTTTGAAAGGGAGACAGAAATTATGATATGTTCTTTGATAATGTTATGATAAAAGACAATGGGATTTATTTGATTCGTCATGTTTGATTTGGTATGTTGAAATGGCAAGAGATGTGAACAGAAGAACCACTAACTAACTATATGATTCAACAAATCAGCAAATATATGCAAAAACAACTTAAGAGGATATGGGTTAAATACAGCAGGGTCGGAATACTTACGGTAACACGTACTGCCGATTAGCTTCCGACCGTCAGCACAACTTTTGACTTCTCTATAGCAAGTATTCTGGCGGTACCTGCAAACATACACCATGTACATGTAGATGTATCTGAGTGAGTGACTTGGTATTTACGACAGTAGTTGATGAATATGAAGAACAAGATTTCAGATAATGAAAATATCATCTAATCTCTTAGATATTGCATTCGTAAAACATTAAAATAGTCCAAGTAAAATATAAGGCCTAGCATTTATTTTATGCAAGACCATAATATATGGTAAATTTAGTTATAAAACAATTTCGCTCTCGTTTGCAAATAAATTCCAGATAGTTAGGATATCAAAAAAGAAGAAACTATATTTCAGTATCTGTGTAATATAAGGGATCCAATAGACTAACTATTATAGCTTTTTGTATACAAAGGTTTATGATATTCTCACCGTGTGCATTTGGAGCGGCCAAGGAAGCCGCAGCGCACAATGTAGACCCCGCTACACGTGTAGGACTGAGTGTCAATACAGGCTGGGCCGGAGTTCACACCGTACGCTCCACACGACTCTGCGATTTAATGTACAAAATGTTACAATTGTATACCTCTGCTTTTCTTTGAAATATTCATTCAGGGCTATTTTAAAAAAAAACTCAATGATAAACAAAAAGGTTTTTTTACAAACTTAATTTTAAGAATATGTCTTAATTTATGTAAAATATGTGTTACGTATTACATATCATATATCACTTGTTTCAATGATTTTGATAAACTGGACAAAAATGATTTGGACTATTTAGACATCTATAAATAGATGTGATTTATTGAGTGATACATAACAGTAAACATTCAATCATATGTTTATTTTACCTTATAATTGAATAAAAAATGTAAATATTAGAGCCAGTAAATAAGTATGTAGTTGATGTGATTTCACATACCGGTAATCAATTCAGAAATGGACATTCCTCAAACATTCAAGAAATTGCAAAAAAACGGAGTGACCTTAAATTGAGTGAGAAGACTACCAAATATGCAATTGATGGCTGATTCAGGGTATGTAATCAAAAGTTTCATCGAATCCCTTTTTATGAGCCACAGGGTCAACAAAGCTATAATGATAATTCTTACTAGTCAAGGAGTCTGCACAAAAGATTTCACCTTTTTAGGCATTTTTCTTCAGAATAGAAAACTAAATGGATTTTATGAGCTATGCACTTATCAGGGGCCACAGGGTCACCAAATCTAAACATCATAATCCTCACTATAAATTATGATCCTCACTAGTCAAGGAGTCTGCACATAAGATGTTAGCTTACTTGACCCTTTTCTTGTGGAAAAAAAGTCGAAAATGTACAACGTTACCGGGCGGAAGGACATTTTGATAGACGGACAGACGGAAGAACAGTAGATTGACGGGCATACAGACACTATGCGTTGTCATAAGCCCATCGGGCCAAAGAGGCCTGATGAGCTAAAATGTGAAGCATACCAATGCCCCACTAGTGGAGAGAATCTTTTAACGACGCTAAATCTATGAACAATGCATCAGAATAGATTATATGTGCCTGCAAATAGAAACAGGACAGAAGAAAAAGTGTATTATTACCATATCTATATCTGATTTTGAATCCATCCAGTCCATATTTGGTGTTAATTCTCATCAACAAAAGCATCTCTCTTCCATGAGACCGGAAGTAGTTTGTAGGACGGTTACAGCAGTATCTGCAAATAACCAAAATAATTACTTTGAAATTCGTTACAAAATATCAGCAATTCTTGTAGGGTAAAACATAAAAACAAAATGATAAAGAGGTAATTTTTTCTGAGAAACTGACGAAATAAGATTTAGATGAACCTTTTTATAATATAATTACAAAATGGTTTTGTGACTCTTTTTCCGGCGATTCTGACTGGTCAAGAACTTGCAAACATTTCTCGGTGAATGCAGAAAAAATGTGAATAATGAGGCATGAAAGTATAATCAACCTAATATATACATGTACACTATACCTTCATTCTCAACTACTTATTGAGGTAAGAAAATATGATATACCCATGTCCTTATGACAACCTTACATCATTTACTAGTATCTTTACGGCAACCTTAAACGTGCGTCATGAAAGTTCAATATCCTTTCTCCTTTTAAAAACCAAATATAATGAGGTATGGAAGTTCAATAACATTTCACCCTTTGACAACCAAATAACGAGTCACGAAAGTTCACTAACATTTCTCTTTAAGGCTTGCAAATATAACTCTTAATACATCAAATTTCACATTATAAGGTTAAAATTACTACTTTAACATACATTTTTCATAACTTCCAGGCTTTTGTATTTGTAGGCTTTTGTATTATGTTGATTCTAACATAATTGAGTAACCTGTTTATGCCTCTAGGTTTTTAGAATATTTTGCTTTTCAAATGAAATAATTTACCATTCACATTATGTATTACATGTAATTCTCTATTATTGTATAATCCTGTAAAACAATTTCATAGATATTAAATATATACATGTATCTTTGTGGAGATAAATTCAATGAAAAAAATTCATACAAGAAGACATGGTCATCAACATCCCCCGCCAAATAAGTTTTCATCAAAGCTGCCAATATTTTCCTAAATGGGCTGTTACTCTGTAATAAGTACTTGCATGTGCCTTATTTTTTAACTCCATCAAGGTATTGATACCCTAAAGACACAGTGCAAATGTTGTTATTCTATCTTAAATAGTTGTTGAGAAAAGTTGTCCCCTTTGACGACATCCTCGAACAGAGTTCAAAACACGAAACACAGACAATAACTCCGCAAAAAATAATTTTACCGTTCTGATTTTCATAATCCATCAAGGTATTGATACAATGAAGACACACAGCAAGTTTGGTCACCCTATCTTTAATAGTTTTTGAGAAAAGTTGTCCCCTTTGACGACTCCCTTGAACAGAGTCCAAAAACACAACGCAAGGGCAATAACTCCGCAAAAAATAATTTTGCGGTTCTGATTTTCGAACTCCATCAAGGTATTGATACAATGAAGACACACAGCAAGTTTGGTTAACTTATCTGAAATTGTTTCTGAGAAAAGTTGTCCCCTTTGACGACACCCTCGAACAGAGTCCAAAAACACGGAAAAGGGACAATAACTCCTTAAAAAATAATTTTGCTGTTCTGATTTTCGAATTCCATCAAGGTATTGATACCCTGATGACATACAGCAGACGGACGGCCGGACGCACGGACGGAGCCCAAACCTATATCCCCCTTCCACTTCGTGTCGGGGCATAATAGTTAATATTTATAAAACGAACAACCTCCTCAGCAGCTTAGACGATAAACATTAGATTTCAAATTCCTAGAAATGCCTTAAACCTGTTTGTTTTTATTTTTTTTATCACAACAGTGTTTCTAACATTGCTTTCAAACTTGACGACGCTGGTAATGATCCTAATTTATCAAACAATTCTTTGATTTTAGTATACGTCGGTCCTGGTTTTCAATCTGACCATAAACATCATAAACAAGTTCTAGCGAAAAACAATATTCTTGCTTAATATTACATGACTTACACATTGTTTTCAACATGGCGACATTGTTTGGTAATGATACTTATTTGCTATTGTTATTTTGACATGTACAGTATTTGTGTTCCAGTATACCTCGGGCCTGCCTTGCTCCCATCCTGAAAACGGACTTCTACAAAGTTCTTGCAGGTTCTCGGACAGGAGGTGTCGAGCTGGAACTTGTCTACAAACTGCATCACTACCCGGCTGTAAGATCTGTAGGCCTGCAAACATCAAACATGCAATGATATAATATCACGTGATTATAAACAAATTTGTATTATCAAGATACAATATTTCAGAAACTTCATTTATATTCGTTTCATTCATTTGTAATTATTTAGAGATAAACAATATTCAAAATCATGTAAAACGTCTATTAAAAAAAATGGTGTAGTTTCTACATCATTGCTATAAACGAATTTGATTTTCTTATAATTGTTGTACCAAACATCATTTATCATATATAAGCCCCCTCCTCTAAATAAAACAATATTCCTCATGTTTCCAGTATGTAAACTTTCGTCATGAATAATGCTTATCCTAATGGCAATGATATAATGAGATATGAACGTACAGCATTTCTTTATCCTTATAATACCATATAATGGATAGAGGTTCATTGTAGCATTCGACCTAGTTACATCGCGGTACTTGATGTTTCCTTCGACAAATATTCCTTATTGCAAAAATTATTGCAGTTACAGAATCATTGGAACACTCTGTCAAAAATAATATTTCGTAACTGCCAATCAAACTCGATCAAGAATATCCTTAAATGTAACAAAAATATATTTAAAAAATTCACGATGGTGGGACGGATGTACATGTACGGACGAAGCTTATACCACCTCTTACTTCGTAGCAGCGGGTTAATTATATATTTATTTGTATATTGATGTAAATAAACGAACATATTTACTTAATAATCGTAATTGAATTGAGGTAGGAATTGCGTGCAACTCTGAGCAACAATGATAATGTGTTTAAGTTAAGCCAAGGATTGATGAAAAACCACTGCAAATATTTCTTTAACTATTTTCTTTTGGAACATTATTTTACACAATTAGATCATAAAATGAGTTAAGAACTTGAATAAAATTATGCTTGAATTAATTAAATGCACTTTCAATCACTAATTGTCCTTTATTTTACCAATTGAAAATTTTCTGCTGTATCCAATTTTGCTTTCGTTTTTTCAATTTCATAATTGGATGCTCCAAACAAGGGTCACTTTCGCTGCTTTTTATGGCACAAACAACATGCACACGTTATGTTGACACCAGCATGTACATATAGTTTAGTCATTGTAAGCTAAAATACTGGTTTGGTTGATAATATACTTGATTGAATTAACTACAAAAAAATGATAAATGCAGTACAATTGTATACTGTTATCAAATAATTATACGGTGATAAAATTCATAAAATAAAACATGATACATAAATCAAAGGAAAGGAATTCTGTAATTTTGCGTAGGTCAGAAAGGAAGATGTTCCATTTGCGCAAAAACCGTAAGTAAGTGAGTGAGTGTCTTTAGCTAGATAATTGAATAAGGACTGTACTACCATCATAATTTTCCTTTATTCTTATAGACAAATCACACTTTTTAAAGGGCCATAAAGGGCACGAGCGCTTTAAAAATCGAAGTTGCCAAAATAGGATTGTGTCATGTAAATGCTCCCTAAATCTTTTCGAAAAAATGTCTATATATGTATTTCCAAAGCAAAAAAGAATGATGTCTTTTTTTGGCAAATTTTAACGAATTATCACTTTTCCAAGGGTTATCCCTGCGCTCTTAGGAATCATGAAACTCATTACCTTTTATCTTTATGGCAAAACTAAAACAATAATTGAATAAGGACTATGCTACCATCACAATTTACCTTTATAAGGACTATGCTACCATCATAATTTACCTTTATAAGGACTATGCTACCATCATATTTTACCTTTAGCCTTATTGCAAGGATAACAATAATTGAATAAGGACTATGCTACCATCATAGTGTACCTTTATCTTCCAGGTGCACTCAGCGTTAGCGGGGAATCCAGGTGAGTCGTAGTTAGGCGAGGTGAAGGTAGACCAGGTGGATGAGGCAGACAGGTACTTGGAGCCACAGTTTGCTAAATAGAACATATCGAATGGCATATAAATGATTTTGATATGACAATTGTGATCAAATAGGTAAATTAATGTTTAATGGTCATTACATTGAATGTTAAGACATCAAGGGAAATGAGCACGATTTACACAACTACACAAGGAAGGTTGTGCAAGGTTAACAGATGAAACTAAGGTTTTGTGCAATGTGTTGGTTTTCTAGAAGAGGATGTATGTATGTTGAATTGGTAAACATGAACTTAAGAAATGAACTAATGAATCATGATAAAAGGAATAAATCACACTGATGAGACGCATTTACATTTTGATGTAACTGAGAATTCTGGATATCTACAAACATCAAGCATTGATAACATTGATACAAATAAATGAACCATCCATAATGACAGTTTTAAATTTTTTTCATTTATTTATTCTCTAAAACTATCTTATTAATGAAAGACTATAATTACTAGTGCATTTTTAGACAAAATACAAACTTTATTCAAAACGGAACAACACAGTAAATTATGTTGAATCCTTCCTCACTAGAAATGGAAGATATGTGATCCTTTTGTTGAATCGACAATAATAGCTTGATTAATCATGAAATGATCTTGTTATATTCTTTATCACTCACCATTGACAGAGTTCTGTACGATTGTACAGTACGTTCCGTACCATCCATCCGGGCACTTGCACCTGTTGCAGCTATCCGGGTCTCTGTAACCGCCATTTCTACAGCTCGACCATACCAACCCGCCACTGCACTTGTCTGTAATTGATTATAAAGCTAGTGAACATTTTGAAGTGTAATATTTTAACTCTATTCATTATACGTTTACACATATTTCATCAAACACAGAGTCTTACAGCGCAGAGGTAAAAACTTCGGTGATGAAATAGTCCAGATTTATACCTCTGTGCAAATATTATGCATTGTGGATTTCGTTTTGACGTCCACAAACTAACTCCAGGAGAACTCATAAAGGATCATAAATTGTCCATGTGTAAAATTACTATTCCCAAACAATATTTCGGGATCGTTTCGTCACTGGTGCTGAATTTCGATATTTGGCATTGTTAAAAAGACAGATAGGGTCATATTTTATAATTTCCGATTTTCTAAAATTTCTATTAAAATGTTCCATATAAACTTTGTGAGAAAAAAATCAGCACAATTACATTGCCTAAGTGCAAAAGCACAAATAGGAATTAGATCTAAAGCTGTTGATGACTTATGAAGGATTTTGTAGAGAAAAATATATAAACTGTTTTCGAAATTTTGACCCCTGGTCACTTCAATGCCCTGCCAAATTTGTTAGGTATGTGTTCGGTGTGACATTCGAATATCTTAACGCAAACTGTATCTTAAATTTTGTGTTGAAATTTCAACATAATTCGTTTCGTTTTCGCAATGATAGGATGCATCGAAGAGATTCCAAATTACATGATATTTCCCCTAGCATACGCAGGTAAGTGAACAAATTTAAGGTACGCAGCTGCAAACTGCAAAGTAATGAGGTTATACTTTTTAAACTCCAGTTTTGTTTTATTTGATGGTAAATCGGTAAAATAGCCTTGTTAAATCAAAACAATTAGAATTGCTCAAATTTCAAATCTGAATATTTTCCAAATGATAATTAAAAGGAAACAATTTTTCTTACAGTTACAGTATCGAAGGTTGGCCAGTTTGACATCGTAGAAGGAGAGCTCAAGACGTTGACCAAGTGTTTTTTCCATGTCTGACTGTTTTGCTGAAAGCGTGTCCATTCCATTCTTAGAAAATCCCTAAAATAGAAAGCAAATTTGGAAAGGTGATAGAAGGCGAAGAGGTATCAAGATAAAACAAATTTAAATCCAACTTTGATATATGAATTCGACATGCGAGAGTTGCACAGGTTAATAGTTTAGAGGATATCCAGCTGAAAATATATTTTACTTTTTAGCCATCTGAAAGTCATTTCAAGTTCCATGATGTATCAACGAACTTGTAAATGCAGAATTCATATGATTATTATCCCTGTTTATTCAACATCTACGATCTCTATATATTCATGCGCATAATCATTTCATGCCATTAAATAACCTAATATGTATCACTGTCTCCATAGCCCATCTCAGTATCACTTATTATCTCCCCTGGAAGTTGGCAACCCAGCCAATGTGAGTTCAAACCCAAGACTGCTACCTCAATGTTCAGTGTGTAGTAAACATGCATAGTGAAGAGAGGTGTTTAGCCTCCCTGATAACACAATGAAGTTAGACATAAACACAAATGTAAGTTTTCATAATATACATTGCATTGTAACCATATTTTATGCACAGATGCCTGATATGTTATTTCTAGTTCGAATCTCGGAGTGGTCATTATAACAAATATATTCAAAACCTTGACTTTTGCACTCAATTATCGTTTTCACATGTTGAGATAAACCTACATCCCAAATGTGAACGAAATCGGTCAAGAAATAAAGATTTTAGCGTAATCTTTAGTAGTACCTATTACATAGAAAACTGTATTCTATATAAATGGTAAAGATTACACTATAATCTTTATTTCTATAAATAGAATACTAAATACACAATCCTAATATTGTATGTATATTTTCATAAAATTGTTACTCATGACACATTGTTACATGTTTCTTCATTTCCATAACAAATTTGAATTGAAATGATTGATTAGGTAGAAAGTTATGAGCCGGACACAAAGTGTAACGGACGGACCGTATCCATTTTAATACCGCCCGCAACTTCGTTGTTGCGGGGATAAAAAGAAACTTACTTTCGTGGTATAGTGCATGATTGAGGCGTAGTCGTAAGGGACGCCAAGTGTGAGACCGTCGTTCCAGTTCTGTCGAAGGAAGTTGTGAGACTCGTCCGGCTTGATGTTGTTGGTATGCAAGTTGATGTAGTTAGATCGGTCAGGTCGGGAATGTTCGTGCTGGAAACCCAGGGCGTGGCCTATTTCATGGGCTACAATACCTCTCTGCAGAATAGAAAGTCAATGTGCCACTTTATAATGTTTCTTTTATAATAATATTACGTCTCTTTAACTTAATTGGAGGGGTTTGATATATCTAATCGACAAACTGGTCAAATGCTTTTGTTCGCGGACCTAGAAGGAACTTTTAACAGCACCCCTCCAAAGAAAGTTAGTAAATGTTGACAGTCGTATTTCTCAAACATTATATTAGATATATAGTATAAGTGTATGGCAGGGAATCTAAATTCGACAAACAAGTTTTCCCCCTCTAAATACATATCAGCTGATGCAAATTAATCATTAAACAGTTTGAAACTAAAAAGAATACACTTTTCAGGTATCCGACCCTTGCATCAACTGATTGAGTACGGATGAAAACACTTACTAGACACTCTCCTATACACAATTGATTATCAAAGATATGTTATAAACATATAACAAACTCTATTAAATACAATTATGGTTGGTGCAAATATCGTTTGCATGTTAGTTTTGGATGTTAATGATGCTTCAGCAGATATATGACGGTTGTTTAGGTCGTTTTCACTGTGTATAAGGCAACTAAATATACTGCCTGGATAATATTCCACATCGATGATGCATGAAAGCAAAATAATATAGGCCTACAATATGAAGTGTCTCGAATGTAGTACTTGTTATGAAGTCACGGGAGACTCAAGATGTATGCAACTGTTGCAACTTGTGAACGGTAAATTGCATACAACACTATTTGTGCACCTTGTGGCTTGCAACGTGTTGTATGCAACAGATTGCACCGTGTGAACGCGTCTTACCGTTGAACATCCCGGACCAATCGATATTTCCTGGGCTCCTCCCTTCATGCCTACCTTTGACCAGCAGCTGGGGAAATATATGATAATTGGTAAAAAATAAATAAATTTGGGGATGGTTATTGGGAAAATATATAATATAATATATACGAAACAAAAACAAATATATGTGATATATCATATACATGTACATGTATGTTCTCATTCTTATAATCTATGAAATTTGGCATAAATGATAGATTTGAAAGATACTGATGAGAAAATACATGAAGGGTTTTGAAGGGTTAATAAATCTATAACAAGTATAAATCTATAAATAAGGGAAGATTAAAAAAAGATAGAGTTAATTTGAAATTGTATGTTTTTAGATCATAATAATAATGTAAAAAGTGAAAATCGCAAATAAAAGATAAATGATAAAAAAAGTGAATTGTACATGGATGAACAAGTGTAAATACGTAAACAAAAAGTATCAGTTCTAAACTAGAAGTATGTGCATGTAATGGACTGTGATTTCCCCCGTCCCAAAAAAACAATGACCCTACTCCCCATAATTTCAAATTGTTTACGTGAAAACCAGGAAAAAAAACCTCGTAAATCAGAATAACCAAAGTGACAAAAGGCACTACTTTTCTTCTGGATCTTACTACATACCAAGTTAAGTAAACAATTATTTTACAGTTTGTGAGCTATAGCTTGGAAAGGGACCTTCCCTTTAAGTTCAAATTGTTGCCATGGAAACCATAAAACATAGAAAATTCATAATAACTAAAATAGCAAAAAGCACAACTCCACCACTAGATCTAACCTCATTCCAAATTTTGTAAAAACATATTGAATGTTTTTTGGATTATGGCCCGAAACAGATCCTACCCCAAAATTCACTTCGTTCAAATTGTTTCCAAGGAAACCAAAAAAATTTTTTTTAAATCAGAATAACTAGAATAGCTAAAGGCACCACACCACTATTAAGTCTAACCACATACCAAGTTTTGTAAAAAGATATGGAGGTTTTGAAGATAAGGCCCCGAAACGGACCCTACCCCCTATATGCACTCCGTTCAAATTGTTTCCATGAAAAGCAGAAAAAATATCAGAATAACCAATATAGCAAAAGGCACCAGTCCACCACTAGATCTAACCACATACCAAGTTTCATAAAAATATTTTGAAAATATTTTTGAGATATGGCCCGGAAATGGGCCCTTTCCCCTTTATGCACTAGGTTCAAAATATTTCCATGGAAACCATAAACTGTAAAAAAATGATATTTGATGAATGAATGACAAATTGGTATATTAATGATTGTATGTAAAATAAATTTGTAACTAAGTTAAAGAAAAAGATGAAGTGTTTACCCCGAGCGTCGTCTAAACCGTATGTATGAGCCGAAATAGAAGTATGAATAGACTTTGACAAAGTTGAGACAGGTTTCATCTTCCCAGTGTTTCACTGCCTCGTCGATAACTGCTCTCGTACTCGGGACTGTGGACAAGGTTTATATTACAAATCTTGAATTTTCTATTTTTATGGCAATATTAAGAATACTTACTGTGTATTCTAAACCGAAAGGAGACATGCTCAAAGTCTACAAAGACGTGTTTAACATTAAAGGTATTTAAGCATTAGCATTGTTGCTTGTGGGGAATGATTAATAAAAGATCTTGTCTTGTGTGTGTGTGTGTGTATATAAATATATTTAATATGTAAGTATTATCCGCATATGGGTAGAGTCAAATTTACCAAATCGATTCGACACCTGAAGCGCAGGTTCATCATATCATGAAGACTTAATACATTTTTTTGTTATTCAAATGATGTTGTCGTTGCTGTTTGGGTTCGTATGTAAACCTCAATAATATACACATACACCGTTTTGGTATGTTAAAGTTTTGACCTGACAAGTTTATGAGATACGTCACTGGGAACAAGAGCTTCTACGCCAACACGACCTGCGTGGGCTGAATCAGTCAAGCTCCAGTGAGTTTTCAAAGCGTTTGCCTGTGAATTTCGGCGGTAGTCTTGAAAGGGGTATACAAAATCGAATAAAAGTGTTTTTAAAGTGTACAATGTCTTGATCATAATTTACTACACTACGTTATTACACGCGTAGCGTACATGTAATGTAGCAAATAGATAATATTTTGATGAAATTGTCAGACTGTAGGCTTTCTGATTGCAAAACAAAATATTATCTGTTGCGGTTTACTATTCAAATATTTCAAATAGTTTTCTATAATAATTGTAAAAAAACGATTACACCTCCTGAGGTACATAACCATGTTGTAGATGTTTTGACTATGCGAAAATAAAGATACTGAATATTGTATACCCGCAACAATGTCATGTGTAATAAAATGTAGCTAGGTTAAAACTCAAACTCAAAGTTATTAAATGTCAAGGTCTTAACAAAAACGATATGACCATAAGTCTTCTATGGTTTTTTTTAAACATACCCGTCTGTAAAGGAGTTTTAATCTAAAGATTTTTAAAAATGTCACCATTGCTTTTGCAATGCACTCAGTGTCACTCACTACTCATCCACTATCACATTCAAAAACAAACCTATCATGATAAGAGTTAAAGTGACAAGAATTCATGGAGAAACGAAATACATACACGAGTTGAAATCTGACTTTGTGAGTGAGTGAGTTTGAGTTTTACGCCGCTTCGACAGTCTTGCAGACATAAGCGGCGAAGAAGTATGACCTTGTAACGTAAAGTTAAATTGATTTGTTGTTATACTATATAAACAGGAGTTGCAAACCGACGTTTTGACGTAAAGTTAATTGAATGACGTTGAATGAAGTAGCAATAATGACAATAATTAACAGTTAAACAAAATACATACACTCGTTGAAATCCGATGATATGACGTAACGGATGGTTGTCGGCCATTTTGCAGAAGAACTGGCCAGAATCTTTCTCTTAAACCGTCCTTTGTCTCCCCCGATGGGTACAGAAGTGTTTCTCCCTCTGCTGTCCGAGGTCGCTTTGTCCAGGTTATCCTGAACTGGAGCTGGAGAGTTGAGATCCAAGATGGAGGGGTCTTCTTCAATTTCTCGTTTGATCTCGTCCACATCTTCACGGTCAAGGACGATGTCGTCTTCGTCTTCTAGTTCATAGCTAGTCATAGGTTGAGTGGTCTGGAAATGTTGTACACTTTTCAATAGAATTGCTATTAATCAATAGAATTACTTCTTAATCGAACATTTAAGCTTCATTTACATAACATAAATTCTTTATTGGTTAATTATCTGATAGACTCCTTTATATAACTACGTCTCATTGTGAACAAAAATGTTGTAATCTCTCAAGAAATTATCATTTGTATAATCTGAAATTTGCTGGGAGTGTTGTCTCCTAAAGTTGTTATATTTGTTCTGTAAACTTTTATCACAATTCCTTGCTACAGTGCCTATAGATACTCACAAGTCGTTGATTTGATCTCTTTGCAATTGATTGATCTATTCCTGCGAGTACAGAAGCCACATACAGTCTCTCTGATAGAGGCTCTCCCTTCAGAAACTTGTCCAGTTCGGCCTGGAATAATTGAAAAAGTCAGTAAAGGTTGTGCTATTATTTCAAAGGTTAAAAAGTCACATACATGAATTTTTAACTTAAAAGCACCACTGAGCCGTTTTTCATCCGCCATTTTGAAACGTTAGCATTGCGAGAAAACAAATGTGCTGTTTTATTCTAATTTATTAACAAAATAAAGAAATAAATACTTCATTCATAGAAGAGGAGCATATTTACAAATAATTCATAATAAATCTTATCAGTTACGACAGCATTTTGTCGTAGTAATGCATTCAACGATCGTAGCTTCGATGATTGGCTTCATTTCACGATGTTTTTATTTTTGAGCGATACACTTTATTCTTTTGCAAATTGTTTAATCTTGAACAACTGAAATGGTAGCATCACAAACATTTTTGAAATTAAGTGTTAAATTATCATGTAAAAATCATCTAAAATTGTAAACAGGAAAGTCTTCATGAATTTCGTTTCCACACAAAAATACCCCTCTCAAATGGTCCCTTAAAAAGCAAATAGCTCTATAGGGGCCACAGTCTGTGAAAAGGGAGAATTATCTGCATTAAACGTTTCATGTGAATAGGAATGATTGTAAAGTTTTACGTTCGTCTTTAAAATGCGACCAATTGAACTATTCTAAAACGAGGAAGTAAATGGCCATAGTTAAAAAACAATTAGGACGGGGTTTTTCATAGAAAGTCCTTGGGGTTTTTGTTGTTGGGAGACCTTTTCCTATTCAAGGAGTCCCTAACATCAATCAATGTTTCACACTTGATAAAATGTTGATAAGGAGATTAATAAGATGGATATATGTAGATGTTTTGATACCATCATGTCACGAAAACATGATGAAAAACGGTTTCATGAAAAGACAAAATCTTTGTAACATACAATAACTGCGTCACCGATGACGCATATGCGTGATTATTGTTTGGGGTCCCTCAGTCAAATACACTGGTAAGTTCAGTCCCGTTCAAAATTGTAATGATATGATCATTTGTATTAAATCAATTGTTATTGTTGTCTATTCATAACCTGAATTACAAAAATTAACGGAAAGCTAGTTAAATTCTAATACCATTTATTACTCTGCCGTTGAAGATATCGCTGTTTAATAAATCTACAATGTTTTTACACATTGTGTAATAACATCGCGCGCTGACCGAATGACGTCACAATTGTATATATATATATTATATATTTTTAAAAAGAGAGTTGGTTTCTCACGTGAAGAAAGGTTGTATATGGGTAAAGAATAAACATCAGATGGTTCAGACTGGATCAATTTTCTTTAATACGATGAATTCATTTCGACCATTATGTGGGTCTTGTCAAGTATGATTACAAATGGAAGGTTACACATATTTATACACAAGAACAAAACAATAAATTCATTTAATCAACACATTGTTGTGTGTTTAGATTATATATTATACAATTGTTAAGTATGACGTCATAATGTCAGCGGGCCGGCCGCGACAGTTATGTTGGCGACTTTCTTTCTTTTTTCACGATGTTATTAAGCAAGTTATAAATAAAATACTAAACTCGGTCCCTTTTCATAACATTTTTATGAAACTCGTGAATGGTATAGGTATTTAACTCGCTTTCGCTCGTTAAATACCAACCCATTCACTCGTTTCATAAAAATGTTATGAAACGGGACGTCGTTTAGTATTCTCTATATACGAGTTTCATGAAAATGTTATTGAACTGGAATATTGATATTATGCAATAGGAGTATGTGGTAAATCGTTAACCTATTTATTAATGTATTGGTAAATGAACTGAAAGTAACCGTAGGAGTTGTCTAAAACCATTTGATATGTATTGTTGTGACGATACAGACATGTCACAATATGATATGTATCAGGATACGATAAATATAAGCGGCGACAGGTTACCAAATGAAAAATGACTTTTGACAAACATTTTGATTTTAAGATTAAACATGCAATTTCCAACGATATCTATCAAAATAAAGGCACGTATCTAGTCTCGAAAATTGTCCGATTATATGTGAAGATTCTCGATAAATCAAATATAGATGCAAAAGTTAAATGATTCAGTATGTAATTAATCACACTATGTTGTGAAACCGGTTTGTAGTGAGCTTATATCAAAACCAATCTTCAGCATTTATTTTTAAAGAAAAAAAGATATATACATATATATCTCTGACTGAATATCAAAACATATCCTCACTAAGACATTCCTGGTACTATAAGATTTTCTATGTTTCTATTAACTTTTCTGGAACATTAAAGTGCGAATAAAAAAGTGTCTCATATCCAAGCAGTAAACAAATTTTAAATTATAGTCAAATAACTAATCATACAATTTTGTACATTATGAAAATTTATAATAATTAATTATCATATATATTTTTATAATGATTAAATATTTCATTTGTCCTGTCAATTGTATAAATAACATTTTCAATATCTTCTTACCACATTGCTCTGGTCAACTTTGAAGTTCGTCAAATCAATTGGCCGTCCATGTAACGTCAGTTGGACATTGTTCGTGACTTTTGTCAAATAATCAAAATTCAGTGTTTTCCCAACAAGTTCTTGAGCTTTAGAAGAAACAACAGGTTGTGTGAAAGCTGCTCGTTTGCTTCTTTTTACATCTTTAGCATCTTCATCTGAAATATTTGCAACGACGATTGAAATCAGCCCCAGAACAATAACAAACAGAAGATTTGTCAACCTCATCTCGGTTTGTGATGTGCATTAGCGAAAACTACCCGTGGAATCACTTTCCTCAATAGATAGTGGATAAAACTATCGTTGTCGGTTATTATAACAAGTACACACACATACATCGAAGCCAATCAGATTTCTCCTCGGCATTTGATTGGATATTGGCAAAGCAGATATGATTTTGTTGTGCACGTTTGTCACCAGGAGACCTTTGTAGCCAGTCCCGGACACACCTAACGAGTTTAAATGAAGCGTTTCAATAAGGGTACAGTTCCCCCACAAGCTAGGACTTTAATTAACACGAATATGAATAGAGCCATATTTAAATCTTACAAATTTTATTTCACACAACAAAGCTGGAAAGTAAAGCTTGGATTGAGAATCAGCGCGGATATGCTGTTGCTTACAAATATTTTTGAAAAATATAATGGGATTAGATCATCTACAGCAATACAACTGTTATGCAATTATATTACACCACAAATCAGTAAGATTACTCACAGGAGGGAGGGGTGATATGTTGAAATCTGCAAGCAAAGAAAGTTGCCCTGTTGCACCCTAATAGAGTATTCGATACAGTTTGAAAAGTATCAAATGAATAGTTTGTATTCACATTCAATCGGAGAAATTCTGCTCTTAGAAAATGACAAAAGACATGTTTTCATAAATATTCTAAATGTATTTTTGCACTACACTTTCCGAAAAGCTATGAAGAAAGTTGCAAAAATTTGAAAGAATCATTCAACTCTTTTTTTTTCTTTTGAACAAAAATGTCCTCGAAGGAGGGACAGAGAGACAAGGGGACGGGCAGATCATTCAATGGTTATACTTCTGAAAGTCAATATCCTATTATTCCTTTTTTACAAAAGGAGGGGAGCAACAATTTTAATTTAAAAACAAATTTAAAATTCCTTCAAAGTAATTATGGAGTGTCGTGAAAGTAAAACATAAAAATCAGGAGCAGCAACACGTTTTTATAAATTGTATAGGATGTGGGTAAGATCTAAACAAATGGATAGATGATGTAGAATGTATCAGTAAAATGTTTGTAATCTAGAAACCAGAAATCATATAAGTAAAAGTATACTTAATGGTTACTTTAAACTTCTGGAGATGACACAATGAAAGAAGCTACAAATTGTTGAGGAACTATACTCATCAAAACAACACATGGTTAAAGATAAAGACCTTAGCAGTCTGCTATGTGAATAGGAAATATGTAAGGTCCAAATTCAAGACAGTATGGAAGTTTTAACAAAAAATTAACTTTAATTAGAATTTAAAAGCTAAAAAAATAGAGCCATTGGCTCTGTAGCTCATCAGGCTTCATTATCAATTATGCTGTAGAGTGTGGCCAATGTGATTACCCCTTTGGAGGTGCCATAGGTTCACCAATTAAGTATAGGCGACAAGTTTCAGTTTTCTAGGCCTTATACTTCAGGAGAAGATTATGAAAATAGATTTTAAGGACGTTCCTCTTGCCTTTATTAGGGGCAACAGGGTCACCAAAGCTACAATTCATAATCCTTATTATCAAGGAGTCTGTACACAAAGTTTCAGCTTTCTAGGCCTTATGCTTCTGGAGAAGAAGATGAAAATAGGTTTTAAGGCTAGGGCCCTTTGGCCCTTATTAGGGGTCACAGGGCCACCAGAGCTACAATTCATAATCCTCACTAGCCAAGGAGTCTGTACACAAAGTTTCAGCTTTCTAAGCCTTATGGTTCTGTAGAAGAAGTCGAATTTCCACAAAGTTTATGGACGAATGGACGGACGGACGGAGGGACGCCGGAAACCATGCCATGCTATAAGCCCATCAGGCCTTACCGGCCAGATGAGCTAAAAATAACAAGGGCCCAGGCTCTGATGGCATCTGCAGTGAATTTCAGGGAAAAAAAATTAAATGTCATAGAGTCCTTCTATAAAGATCACTGGAGTACAGTTATGAAACTGGTATTTTCTCTATTACTTAGAAGCAAGAAATCATAACTCGCATTCCTACAGGAGATAAACTAAGGTAATCTATTAAGAATTGTCGCTCAATTACTTTATATAACTCTTCATTATTATCCTATCCTATCTAATACAAATAGATTAAAACAGTTCCCCAAAATATCATTAGTGAATTGCAAACAGGACTGGTTTTATAAATGATAGATACACTAGAGAGAATCTTCACATAATATACACCCTACGTAAACTCAAGTCTAAAAAGATACAATGAACACTATTACTTGTTGACTTTGAAAAGGATTTTGACTTCTTATATCCTGGTCTTTCATTTTTAAAACTTTCAATTGGTTTAAATTTGGTGACAGCATGTCTAAGTATATTTTTGTATGGATATTTGATCAAGTCTGATAAACAAATGGAAGAATGTCATCATGGATATCAATTTACTGGGTCAGTTGACAACGTGACCCTTTATTCCAATATACATTTTTTATTTTCTGAAATATGATCAGGGGCGAGATTTTCGAAGCCCTCTTCGCGCTAAGATAGTCGTCGGCCAATGTTAGTGTATGGTACTTAAGACTATCTTAGCACTAAGAGGACTTCTAAAATCTAGACCACGGTCTTGTGCAATAGATAAAGAAATTAAGGAATAACAAATGATGGTATTGAATATTTGATTGGGCGATATGCAGATGACACTGAATTAATTGTTCATGGTTCTTTTGAAGCTGTAAATAATACCTTAGACCTTCATGCAAAAATTCAAGACATAGAATTAATCCAGAAAATCAGATATTATACGTCATTTTGGATAGGTACCTGTAAAATAAGTAATGAGATATTTAGATCAGTTTAAATCTACACTATAAACCCTGATAACACACGGATTTTGAAAATCTTCATTTGACTACAACAAGATGATGAAACTTTAGTTTGAGGTAAAATTAGAGAAATTTCGAATCGATGAATAAAATATTCAATGAACACAGGAAACTAAATCTTTCCTACCTGCTCAAGGAGAATGGTGAATATATGTATCTTTTAACGGTTTTCTTGTGTGTTTGTAAAAGTACAACTTCTTGAAATTCGAGAAATTTTGAAAACGGTTGATAAGTACAGAAAACACTTGACATAAAAACTTTGACATTCAATATATAACGGTACATTCTAATGCATAAGGAATCATTTTTATTGTGAAAAAGATAAAAAAAAGGTACTGCTTTCCGCTGAGTGATAACAATTAACATAAAAAGTAACTGCAACATAGAAAGAAGATATTTTGATCAATATTGTTTTGCTTGATGTATTTATAATACTATGTTAAACTACTTTAAACACAGGGGTTCGAATATCGGAGTGGACAATATAACAAAAAATATTCAAAACCTGGTCTTTTGTTTCAGGTTTTGAATATTTTTTGTTATATTGTCCACTCCAAGATTCGAACCCCTGTGACTTTAAATGCCAAACTCAGAATGCCTAATGCTGGACAGCTCCACAAGATCTTGCCTGTATAACCGTGGGCCTGTATACATCTATTTGATTAAAATGAATCTTGTTTGAAGCTATTTGCAGTACCTGAAACTATAATTCTGCTTTTAGTATGTAGAGTTAGTCATACTTTCTGTCAGCATTTTGCACAATTGCTTGATTTGAATTGTCATCACATGGTCAATCTACAAGTTGATTCCTTTTTAAAGTCACCAACTTTTCATACAGATGATACTTCTGATTTGGTTATACTTTTAACCAAATATCATATGTATAGATGCAAAGTTAGAAAGATAAAACGACTATAATTCCATTTCAAGGAAGAGCTTAAACCCTATGATAAACAAACAAAGATTGAATAAGTCTATCTCCACCGAATGTGGAGGGAAGTGGACATTGTATTTAAGACCTGTAAGAGATCAGTCAGGGCAATAAATGAATGGGTATATGCCTGTGAGTGAATCATTTTGTTATCTTAAAAACAATGTTTGTTTATTTTTTTATAATTTTTTATATATTTTTGAACATTCTCTTCCTTTTTCCTACAAAAAAATCTTATCCAAAACCACTATCTCAATTGGCCGTTCTTCTGGAATAAGTTTGACATTGTTCGTGACTTTTGTCAATCGAAATTCTGTGTTTTTCTTACAAGATCTTGAGCTTTAGAAGAAATACAGGTTGTGTGATAGCTGCTCGTATATATCTTTTCACATCTTCAGTGTCTTCGCAACGACGATTGAACAATAACAAATATAAAATTGTTCAACCTCATCTCGGTTTGTGATCTGCATTAATGAAAACTACCTGCGGAATCACTTTCCTCGATAGAAAGTGGATAAAACTATTGTTATTGGTTACTATCACAACTACGTCAAAGCCAATCAGATTTCTCTTTCAGCCTAACCGGATCTGAATCGGCATTTGATTTAATATTGGCAAAGCAGATATGATTTTGTTGTGCACGTTTGTCACCAGGAGACCTTTGTAGCCAGTCCTGGACACACCTAACGAGTTTCAATGAAGTGTTTCAATAAGGGTACACAAGCTGGGACTTTAATTAACATGAATATGAATAGAGCCATATTTAAATCTTACAAATTTTATTTTACACAACAAAGCTGGGGAGTAAAGCTTTGATTGAGAATCAGCGCGGATATGCTGTTGCTTACAAATATTTTTGAAAAATATAATGGGATTAGATCATCTACAGCAATACAAATGTTATGCAATTATATTACACCACAAACCAATAAGATTACTCACATGAGGGAGGGTGATAATGTTGAAATCTGCAAGCAAAGAAAGTTGCCCTGTTGCACCCTAATAGAGTATTCGATACAGTTTGAAAGAATCAAATGAATAGTTTGTATGCGCATTCAATCGGAGAAATTCTGATCTTAGAAAATGACTTAGTACAAAACACTTGAATTCATAAATATTCTAAATGTATTTTTGCACTTCACTTTCCTAAAAGCTATGAAGAAAGTTGCAAAAATTGGAAAGAATCATTCAACTCTTTTTATCTTTAGTGGTTTGAACAAAAATGTCCTCGAAGGAGGGACAGAGAGACAAGGGGACGGGCAGATCATTCATTGGTTATAGTTAGTTTAGATCAACATAAAGTAAACCAACTCTTTGCTGCAAGATGAAACAAATGTTAATTGAATTAACAAATCTGTTGATCCATCTAAGAAAGATAATACAACTTATTGTAGTATCTACACATGCTGACCGTTGCATATATCAAGTTTCGTTGAGGTAGGTCTTATTATTTTCGAGTTCTGCTCCGAAAACATTATCGGGGCGGACGAACGAACGGACGGACGGACAGAGCTCATTTCAATATCCCCCACCAACTGCGTTAGGCGGGGGATAAAACAGAGATTGGAATAACTCTATCTTCTAAGAGTTTGGAGGGAAATGGACATTGTATTTTAGACCTGTAAAAGGCCGGTCGGGGCTTAATCACTATGATAAAAAAACAAAGATTGAACAAGTCTATCTCCAACGAATTTGGAGGGAAATGGACATTGTATTTAAGACCTGTAACAGATCAGTCAGGGCAATAAATTAATGGGTATATGCCTGTGTTTTGTTATCTTTAAAACTTTGTTTCTTTATTTGTTTTTAAAATTGTTTAACCTTCTCTTCCCGTTTCCTACAAAAAAACTGTTATCAAATGCCTGTATATCTTTACAGTGTATTCTGACATTTTAATAAAAACCAGCAGACAGATCTAGTAACGCCTATATCCCCTTTTCATGAGGAATATTTTTTTTAAAAAGCCATGACTGTGAATCTAACACTCAGATCAAAAGAAACTTTTCAAAAGAGTTGTCAGAGTACAAAACAAACTCTTGTTGTAATGAAATGCTACTACGAACCCTTGTGATAGGCACATCAATTGTGAAGAATTAATCACAATTACAAACATCAAAGTTTGGTACTTATAATTGTATGACTGTTCAAATACACGAGGGGTCATAAAACAGCTTTTTCAATGCTGTATTTGGTGATAATCTTTAGAATTGGAATACAAAAATTATAAAAAATTAATTTTGATCAATTAAAGATTTTTTTAATATGTAAAACCTTGATAAAAAAATCTGTTCATGCATTTTGTTTTTAAATTGGTATAAAAACAAGGAAGGAAAAGGCTCGTTTTCACTATCCTATCTCGTCTAGTAAAAGGATATTCAGCTGGCTCTTGAAGGCATGAAATAACCCTGTTGCAGCTGTAACTATTTATAGTAGCTTAACTAAGTAAAGTTGATTGAGATGTTATGATTTAAAGTTTGGATCTTGAAACGCAAATCGTTTTTACCTTTTCCATGGAAACTGCTAAAATTGATTATCCCAAGAAGATGAACCATAAAAGATACATCTATACAAAAAGATTGATATTTTTGACCAAGTTACGCTTTTGAACGCTGATGAAGCACGTCAAACTTATATTAATTATGACTGTGCAGAGCTGAATGATGATATCACATTGCAAGAAATAAAAAGGCCATAAATGAACTTAAGAGAAACAAAGCCGCTGGTGTAGATCACATAGAAAACGATTACATCATTGACTCTGCCGATATCTTAGGACCGGTGTATGTTGAGTTATTTAACCTGATTCTCAATAAAGGTACTCTACCAGAACTATAGCTGAATGGCACTATAAAACCGATATATAAGAACAAAGGAGACACCAAAGATCCGAGTAATTACAGGCCTATTACTATTCTGTCTAGGCAAATTGTTCACGGGAACACTAAACACGCGTCTTTCCAATTTCCTGGATAAAAATGCTATTTTATCATCCGCCCAGGCTGAATTTCGCAAACATTTTATGACTGCAGATAACATCTTCGTGCTTCATTTACTTATGAATGTCCTAAAGTTATCGAAACAAAAGCTCTACTGTGCTTTTATCGATTTCTCTAAGGCTTTTGATACAGTTTTTCGAGCAGAATTATGGACAAAAATGAAGAAAACTGGTATTAAAGGTAAAATCCTGACTCTTATAATTAATATGTACAAATACATTTAATCAAGAGTCCAGTTAAAAAACACATTTTCAGATTATTTCCTATGTCTCACTGGAGTAAGACAAGGTGAAAATCTCTCTCCATTACTTTTCTCAATATTTTTGAATGATTTAGAACCATATTTATTATCAAAAGGTTGTGAGGGGGTAAGTATCGAAAGAAAGGGTCCAAATGAGGCGGATATTGCGCTGTGGATTCAAATTATTATATTACTTTATGCTGATGACACAGTTATCTTTGACACTACGCCTACAGGCCTCCAGCAATCACTTGAAGCATTTTGTGATTACTCATCACAAATGAAACTAAATGTTAATATCAGAAAAACTAAAGTGCTTATTTTCGGTGGTGGTCCAGCAAAATCCTCAAAACAAAAGTTTTTCTACGGCAAGAAACTTCTAGAGATAGTCGATAATTATACATATCTAGGGATTAACATGCATCGGAATAGACGATTTAAATGTGGGATTAAAACCTTATGTGATAATGCACAAAAAGCAATGTACGCTTTACTCAAGAAAGCCCGAAATTTAAAGTTACCACTTGATACCTCATTAGCATTGTTTGATACCTTAGTTGTGCCTATCTTAACTTATGGTTCCGAGGTATGGGGTTTTGAAAATTTTGATTTAGTTGAAAGAGTTCATCTCAAATTTCTTAAACTTGCTGCTGGGCTTAGAAACTCAACGCCAACGTATATGGTTTATGGCGAATTTGTGGAGCGCGGTTGTGTAGTGGTTAGCGTACTGGCCTATCACGCCAAAGACCCGGGTTCGAATCCAGGTGGAGACACAAAAGATTTGTGACCTGGGCTTCACACCGTGTTGTGTCCTTGGGCAAGGCACTTCATCCACATTGCACTCAGTCTACCCAAGTACAATTCCTTCAGGGAAATAATGTACAGCCAATGAGCAGTGCTTGCACTGGATATTAGGCTTAAAAATTTTCATTATTATTATTATTTAACTTGGAAGAAAACCTCTCTATATCAAAATATACAAGAGCATGATATCTTTCTGGCACAAGTTATGTCTACAAAATGATGTTATTAAATTGTCCAAACTAATCCATTCATTTATAGCATTTGAGGCCAAACATAATAATAGCAGTTACCCCTGGCTCAATTCTACCAAGTGTATCCTTAATAATGTCGGACTGAGCTATATTTACGATAATCCATCTGGGTATTCCGCTGCATGGTTAACGGCTAATGTTGAGAAAATTCTACACGATCAATTTAGTAAAAATTGGAGAGAAAATGTCAATGCAAGCTCTAAAGGTATATTTTCTCAATTTTAAAAAAAATATCCTCAATTTGAAAGATATCTCCTTCTCCCTAAATCTATATCACAGCAACTTTTGAAATTTCGAACTTCAAATCATAATTTACCAGTCGAAACTGGCCGATGGATCGGAGTACCCAGAGAAGAACGAATCTGCCCTCTTTGCAACTCCCCAACAGTTGCTGACGAATTTCACTATCTTTTTAGATGCGAATGCTTTATTGCTGAAAGAACTTTGCTAATACCAAGCCATTACTTAACCTGGCCAAATATCATAAAGGTGACAAACCTTCTGAACTCAAACAAAATCAACATTTTACGAAAATTAGCTAAATACGTTAAGTTAGTGACTACAAGACTCCAAATAAAGAAATAAATTGTATATATATCTATAACTTATTAAAAGGTTGTTTGTACTTTACAAACCAATGATGACAACAGCAACAACAACAACAAAACTTATTGACAAGGTCACCCACAATGAATTCCTCTTGTTTCAGGGACGTACCTGTTTTGGACAAAATTCGTCTACAGAAGTGTTACACCTGCAATTGTGTTTTATATTCAAACTAAATGAAATCGTTGGAGTCTCTTCTATATGGAGCAAGTGAAGCGTTCCTGGATACGTTCTAGCCATCAACAGGAGCTGTATTGATGAAACATTACTAAATACTCCTGTTCTTTATGTTGGCGAATTTAACAGAAATTCAACTAGACATATATGTATACGTTTGATTATCGGAGGTACATTCATAATGCTGTGTTACAGAACACTTCGCAACCAGTACATAATGCAAGTCAACCGTTCTATAGAAATAGTTTTAATGAGACAATGGCCGTCAGTCTTACTTAACGTTGGTATCTTTCATCTAAATGCTTTGGAATGCCCCTTATAACAAGCCAATCCATAATATGGAAACATCAATCCTTTAATGAGACAATGGTTGTCATTTCTCTTTTACGTACAATGAAAGAAGGCTAAAGGCTCCGTAACTCCCCATAGAACAAACCCATCCAGCACTAGCAATATGATCTGGATGAAAGAACTCTTGAGTCCGATATACCTGCTTAAACATCCTTGCATAAGAATATTTCGTAAATGTTGGATACAGTTATACTGTTCTATAGACAGTAAACAACTGTTAAAGATAAATCTCATTTAGATAGTTAACAAATTAACATTGTTATATATAGAATCACACTATCTTCAACAGAACAGATTCTTGTACTTTTTCGGGGTCGAGTCCCATGCAGGATTCGAACCCACACCTTCAGAGTCAGGCAATACCGCCAGCAATCACCATACCATCAGATTACCAACTCGCCTGTTTCACCATCCACTCCAGTGTTATACAACAAGTTTGTTTACTTCTACTGATACGTTTAACTTGATGAACAAATTTAAAAAAATATGAATGTTTGAAATTTGCGTGATAATATAATATGTTTCTTCAATAATCACTTGATTTCAATAATAAATATTTTCAGTATTATCAATATTGGGGGGAGCGGTGGCCGAGTCGGCAAAAGCGCCAGGCTAGCAAGCCTGACGTGCCGGGTTAGAGCCCCGCCTGTGACCGGGTGTAAAAACCTTGGAGTCAACTTTCTGTGCAGACTCTTTCAATGTTGTCACAACCCCTAGTGTACAGTACACAACCCTGTGCACTAAAAAGAACCCACGAATCCGTTAGTAAATGACCAGATGGTGGCAACATGAAAACGTGCAGACACCTAGTTGCAGGTACAGCAACATGCAGTATAGTTGGACAAAATACTGTGACTATGTGTCCCAGTCCACCCAGCTGTAAATGGGTACCTCGTAAGGTATGAGAGTGACATTAACGCTGTGCGTCACATGACTGCACGTGTTGTATGATCCCCCGGGGGTCGAGATGGTAAAAGAAGTGTCGTAAAGACTGATATCCAATGATCGAGGGAAAGCCAAAGCGCCTTTGAGCAGAACTCTCTGAGCTGGATATTGGCGCTATACAAAGGTTTAGTAGTAGTAGTAGTAGTAGTAGTAGTAGTATCTATGAAATATGTACTGGTTGTCACCTACCGCCGTCTGATTGACTCAGCCCTTTAACACAAAGCCTTTCTTGTGTGTTCCTGCTTAGTTCTATACTACCCTTTTGATCTTGTAAGCTGTATGTAGACACCGTTTTGTACCTCAAATATTGGAAAGGGATGTTGCGAAACTCTTTTTCTTCAATTTGAGTTTTGAGTTCCCATGGAACAGTATATTATAAGCAACTTTAACGTGAACGTTTATATACTTGTTAAAAAAAGCATTGCAACCGACACATAAAAAATAATTATTGATAAGGATCTTTATTTATATTTCTGGGATATACAAGACTTTCGTTTTAAAAGGTGGGTCCTCACGTTCAGCTAACAGGAATTATTACTTTTGATCGAAGAATGTGTGTCAACATGAAAATTAGTTAAACGAAGAGAAGAAGATGATAATGATGATCATGACCTTTTTGTTAAACGACAGAAATTCTATGAACATTCAAATTTGAAAGTGTTTTTGAATAAAACTCCTACTTGTGGAAATTTTAACTACCCAAAGCAACACTACAAATACGCATCAATTATACATGTTTGTTTATATAAGTAGAATACAGAAGTTGCTATCAATAAATATTCATTCTTTTTTTACTTCGAAATTCGTAATGCCACTAAATGTAGTTTATTTAAGAAATCTTAAGAGGACAAAGACTAGTGTTTTCCGGAAATAAGACAAATATTTTCCCGAGCAACCCTTTCCAGTATTAATTTACTCCCCCTCTAGATCTCTAACTAGACCAAATAACTTAGTCCCTGCACGTACCTACATTGCTTCTTTGTAATCTAAGGAATTCGGACACAAGGCTTACACTGTACGTACACTGTACATGTGTAGTAAGCCAGTGACCTTGTCCCATTGTTGTCTATACCCGATGAAACAAACAGATTACGAGAATTTGGACTTCATTTCTTGAAGCACGTCGTAATGCCCTTTATGTTTTTGCACATGCCTTAAAGGGGCAGTAGCACGTTTTAAGGGGAATATAAGGTGATGTCATTTATAATACATTTAACATTAACTTACAATTATCAGTGAAAACTTTCAAATATAAAATTATCATTTCATCATTTCTCGAGCTAGAAATTAAGAAGAATGATTGGATACATTAAGAGTAACAGTGACGTCGTTACAGAAGTAATCTGTCCGTAAGCCTCAGTTTTTGTCGTATGCTTCAGAATCATAAGCAGATTTGTTTCAATAACCTAGAAGTCTTAGTGACAGAACATGTACGCGTATGTAACATTGTAATATTAATGTACATTTGTTCCCTATCTAAATTGAATTCTCTTATATTCACGTTTATGACTGAATCATAAGCAAAGGCCCTTATTGTCTGAAATTTGGCAGAGATGTTTGTTTGCATTGTTTATCAAGGGATCTGTCTGCAAACCGTTATCCCAGTGGTGGTTGGAGTTGATGACATAAAATAACCTTGTTGTGAGGAAATGATAAACATAAGAGTACTTTTATAGCGCTTCATCCACATCACCAGGTACATGCTCTATAATGGGTAATTACAGTTGTTCATTACTTACGAGAAAACAATTAAAGACAGCAGTTAACTTTCGCTTTATGAAAAATTATTTTGTTCAACCACATTTTTTTAAATTACACAATAGTTTCTTTGTGTGGTATGAAGATATCTATTCCTAAGACGTTTTTCTAGTTGATAGTTGATCTAGTTCTAGGTGATATCAAAGTTATCTTTAAAATGCCGATAATTGACAGTATGTCAAACATCATCAACTCCAAGACAAGCATGTATATACAACAACATATATATATATATGGAATAACTATTTCCCGTTTTTATGGTTTATATTTTTTTAAAAAGCTCAATGTCTGTCGGTAATTACCACACAAGGTAGTATGTCATATGATTTAAAGAGATTTGTGAGTCCTTATATTACCCGATCTCGTATCCATTGCTCCATAACAACCTTTACTAGACAAAATTCAGGACATTTGTCATAACTTTAATCTCATTTTATGGCTAAAATATTATTATGAAATCCCGTAATCCTTGTCTGTGACACTAATTGTATATTGTATTGTATAACCTATTTAAAAGAAATTTCACTTTCATTTTGTGAATCTCATTTAACATACTTCCAAGTTTCTAAAATGACAGCAAAGAAATGTTTGTTTTACCACTATTGGTTTCTATGCTGTAGTTATCGGCGCAAGTTTAAAACAAGGTCTTTAACATCCTGCCATATGTTACAATATTTATTCAACTTTTGACTAGTTTGTTATATAAAACTCGTTTACTTGTTTCATAGATTAGAATAGTCATAAATAATATGATTACCATTGATCCTCAAGTAAACTTCCGAACAAATGAAACTCAAAATCTAATCTTTGTTAGTTTGTTGGCCAGTTCTTTGACAATGTTTATATATGAAAATGTGAAATAAATATGTTGAAAACACATTACTCAAGACACGAGGTCATCAGAGTTGGTCACGGTTGAATGAAGGTACATATACACATATGTACTCACACAGTACACACAATACACAATTTGCTGCGTGTCAGAGTGCTTTTCATACATCTGTGTATACAGCCGATCTTCCGTCAGTCCTTTATGTATTGAGGTAAATTCGTGACGTTAGTTCAGATATACATCCTGAACAGTCTTGCTATATTTGACTCATCATATTATGCCTATGTATTGAAGGATTTAGGTATAAACAGTAGCTGGAAGGTCATAGGAGAGGCACAATGAGTAGACATGTGGAAAGAGCTACAGCTGATCACGATCTTGACCTCTTGTCAATGAATGTCACGTTTATCAATATTTATTATCAGATTTGATGCGATTCGAGCAAAAACTTTTTCACTTTCATTTTGATAATTTCTCCGCATTTAAATCAATCGTACCTTGTATGAGTACTATGATAATCTGCTTGACCGATCTTCGTAATGTTCTGTGTTTGGATTTTAAGATACATATCTAAAGTCGTTATTAAAAGATAAGAAACAACAAAAGACAAACAAATATAGCGATATGTAATAAACGGTTTCTAAATAAAACGATATATGAACGTACCTAAAAGTTATTCTAAACTTAATTCAATTCAAAATTGAGATTCATTGGATGACGAAACTGTTAATATTATGAAAGTGCTTTCACACCATATTTGTTATCACACAGTACAAATTATGAAAATATTAATTAAACAACAGTAGATGTATGTATTTTGATCAGTTTGACATCTTCAATATCAGCTCTGATTCTCTGAATTGTCATCGAGCGTATATATATATCCTCGGTATAAACGGTATAAGGATCTACGCCGCGACTTAGCTTCTGAAATGCTAAAGAAGTTGTTTTACCTCATAATTTCCTTTTTTTCTTATACTACCATCTTCTAGAATACTAATCGAACAGAACATAAAATTGTTTGTAGTAATTGTTACGTTGATATGATTTTTACGTATTTTTAATATGATACGGTTTTACTAAGCACTGAGAAATGTTTGGCAAAAAGCTATCAGGTTTTACGAAAGTTACTTCCCTAAAACACAAAGGCTGTAACTGACATAAATCATAATGATTAGATTCATTCAAAAATCAAAAGACTGTTAGAGGGCAATAATTTGATGAAACTTTTCTGTTTATACATTGATACTTGGTTATAACATAGCCACGATGAGTTTATCAGAGTTCATCATATGTTTGGTTAAGATTTGACAAGTTTACCTAAAAGACACAATTCTTGAGATTAAAGTGACTCAGATACCATACATTCAAAAGATTTACAACATCATTTTAGAATTTTAAATTTCTCATAATGAAATATATTAAAAGAAAACAATGGAAAGAAAGACATTAAAACAATGCTTTGATAACTTCTTTGGGGGATACATATATTAATTAATATCAATATTGCTTTAATATTTCAGATACAAGAAATTGGAACGTTAAATGAAAATTGTGAATAACTAAGAGAATCTTAACATCACTAACAAAATATTTAGTTGCGGATCGATGAAATTTCAAAGGGGGTTGATGAGGGTTGTTTAACCCCGGAGGTTTCGGCGAAAAATAAATAGGGATGTCAGGCCCGGAAGCTCGCCTCATTACCCAATACCCACCTCAGTTACTGTGAATATCATTGTTAAAAATCACATCCTTAGCTTGAATCTCACTATATAAACATACAAGATAAGCAAATATGTAAGATTTCAACAAAGGCCTAGGAGGCTGAGCCGGGTAGCCTCCCCCTGTGTGTAGAGCCCCTGAAAATAAGGTTGGATGATAAAGGGTAAACAGCGACTCGCGGGTGCAGTCTAGATTGAAGCCCCACCATGAGAACACGTCTTCTTTCGGCCGCAATATGCTGGGCTGCCTTCAGTCTTGTTCAGCCAAATCCATTCCGATTCTATTCCAATTATTGGTTTTTTATTCAATATTACGATCTATATCGGAGGCCGTGTGAAGAGGTTCAAACTGTTGTCTCAAATGTAGAATCCTTTAAGGAACGCTATTCAGTTGACAGCTGTAAGTATATTATGATTTCATATTTCTTTATGTATATAGTCATTTTGATTATTTTTTTGTATATGGATGTATGATTATGTCCCCCTTTTGTCCATATGTAAACTATGTAAACATAAGTTGATAACAATTACTTGTTTTATTAATTGTAAACATCAAAAAACGGTTACAAATTTAGCTTGCATATAGAATATTGAAGTTGATATCAAATAGTTACTTTAATTATTTTAGCAAAGTAAATATTTAACCTAGTTAACAAACCCTTAAACGTATCCATAAATATAAATAAAGTTGTTGTTATTTAATTAAATTGACGTTGTCAATGAATATATTCCATATCGTAGATTACTCATTAAGTACATTTATCGCTGTTACCATTCTACATGTGGATAACATCATTTAACTACATTTATCATTATCAACATTCTATATGTGGATAACATCATTTAACTACATTTATCATTATCAACAGTCTTCATGCATATGACAACCGTTAACTATCTTTATCATTATCAACATTCTACATGTGGATTACATCATTTGACTATCTTTATCATTATCAACATTCTATATGTGGATAACATCATTTAACTATCTTTA
Source organism: Steromphala cineraria (assembly GCA_916613615.1). Taxonomy (NCBI): domain Eukaryota; kingdom Metazoa; phylum Mollusca; class Gastropoda; order Trochida; family Trochidae; genus Steromphala; species Steromphala cineraria. The sequence goes on from OU744730.1 coordinate 15,972,578, forward strand.
TCATTATCAACATTCTACATGCATATGATATTCGTTAACTACCTTTATCATTATCAACATTCTACATTTGGATAACATCATTTAAATATCTTTATCATTATCAACATTCTATATGTGGATAACATCATTTAACTATCTTTATCATTATCAACATTCTACATGCATATGATATTCGTTAACTACCTTTATCATTATCAACATTCTACATGCATATGATATTCGTTAACTACCTTTATCATTATCAACATTCTACATGCATATGACATCCGTTAACTGCTCTATTTACCATAAAACATATCCATGTTATCAGTTAATCATAAGTTTTATCAGTATCATTCTTTATGCCTATGATATACCAATTAACTATCTTATCAGTTATGATAATATATGCAGTTGAAATTATCTAATTATTACCTTCATCGTTGTTACCTTACTACAGTCTTACACTCAGACTGTAGTTACTCACATTATTACATTAACAACAACCTCTTTAAAAGCAAGTCTAGATCTGTTGTGAATTGCCAATTCTCCGAGGTTCCTTTCTTATATTTGAAAAAATAGCTGTCTTTTAGAATTATTACTTTTCAGAGATCGAATAAATTTCTACCATACTACATGTAGATGACATTATCAGTATCAGTAACACTATCATCATAAGACATTTGAAGGATATTATCAATTATCTTTAGGGTTGTTACCATACACTATACAAGTGGCAGAATGAATTAATAAAAATATTAATAAAAAGTAAAAGCATAATAAAATTGGAGGATATTATCCATTATCATATCATCAATGTTGCCATTGAATGTTCTGAAGATGTTCTCTAGAAGTGTCGTCGTCTGAAGGATATCAAAGAGGTAATCAAATTGAAGCTTACCTTGTTTTCTAAAGACTAGCACGAGAAAGTGTTTGGCTTAGTAATCAGGAAATTGAAGGGATTACTAGACAATATAGAGGAATGCTGAGTTACCAGTTGGTTTAGACGCTACAGGTGTGTTAAACATCCCAAGGTGAGGGTGTGTTCAGGTCTTACATCGTCATATATGATATGACTTCTTTATACTGAAATACAATATAGGTTTAATATAATATGTTAGAATATATGGCCTTCCATGACGATAAATAATTATATATGATATGACTTTCTTTATATTGAAATACAATATAGGTTTAATATAAAACGTTAGAAGATATGGCCTTCCATGATAACAAATAATTATATATGATATGACTTTCTTTATATTGAAATACAATATATGTTTCATATAATTAGTTCGAAGATATGACCATTCGGGATAATAACATATGCTAAATGCCAACCTTAATATTGAAATATTGGGAAGGATTTTTTGTAAAAGGAGAGTGAAGAATCATATCTCTATTTAGTGATATATTAGATGTGAAATCTCTTGATAATATTTATCGAGTGGTATAGATTCTACGAATGAGTTTGAATATAGAGATAACTAAAGATACAAGATATGAATTTTCTGTATTGCATGTTGATATAACCTTACTGATTCAAAAGATTTATACATGGCGGAAATACTATAAAACCTTTCATACAAATCTAAAGGATATGACTTTTCTATATCATACGTTAAAAGATATGCATTCCATTGATACAAACATTTGAAACATCCTTGCGTACTAGAAATAATCAATGGCCTTTTTTCTTTATTATACATACGCGATGTTACTTCTATATGATAAGTTGTAATATATGACGATTTGGTTAAAATATATGATGTATTGCCTTGATGCAAATATATGAAGTTCCAAACAACAAGATGTGGATTGTGATCTTCCTTGTTTAAAAAGTAATATAACATAACCTAAGCCCTAAAACCATATTCAAACCAAACGAATCGTGTATTAGCAAAAATCATTTATTAAGCATGTCAAAAGCATTCCTCTATTTTCCTTCATTCGTTATCAAATTAAGAACCACCATAACTGGGGAGCAAGACGAAGTATGCCTACAATGGACGTTCGTGTTTCCATGGTAATATGAGTAAATCTCAGTCGGTTCAATTGATAAAAATGTAAATACAGACCCTAACGTACAAAGGGTCAACAAAATAGTGTAGAACCTCCTCGTATTAACTGTAACATTATAATCATGTGGTATGCTTTATATTTGCCAGTGGCCGTGAATCATGTATTTACTCAGAGGGTGTGAATGATTGTGGACAGTGAAGTTATGACATGTCGATCTTCTCTTGTCCCTCAACCTGTATAGAAGTAGGGTTTACCCCTATAACTATAAAATGAGACACAATCTTTTTGAAGCATGAGCCATGAGAGTTTTATAGCATTTCACTTACAGAAAACATGTTAGATAGCAATTAAAATATATCTGTGAAATACTATTCAGTTTTCATGAACTAAATTATTCTAACGATAGAGTTCTCACAATATATTCAGTGATGTTTAATTCCATGGTCAAGGCCATGTTTGCAACTACTACTTCTACTACAGCTACTTCTATAACTACATCTACCACTATTTATGTGACTACTTTTACTTCACCTTCTTCCATTACTAGTACTACTACGACTTTTACTACTACTTTTACTAACTTTATGTTTATATCAGCAGTAATTTTAACTGCCATTTCGGTGTCCTGAGGTCTTAAATGCATGTAGAGATTCAATCCTTAATTTATATTATACAATCTTGATTAATATTTTTGAATACATCAGAAAACCATAACATAAAAAAAGTTATTTTGTTGTCACACCACATATGAATCTTATTCTTGAAATTAGATAACACCTCTTATTGTTATAAAAACCAAATGTACGAGAGAATTGTGTCATTTGTTTTGATTTCTAATCAAATAATTCTTACCTGTTGTGAGTTTAAAATGAAAACCATTACAAAGCATTACATAGTACTGTAACATTAATATATCGATCTTCTAAACAGAATCATTTGAATCAATCAAACTTATTTTGCTAAATTGCTGAATAGCTGAATTTCGAAACATTTTATTGACATGCACAGGTTCAAGAAGTATCTTACAAATCTTAAAACTCGGTGTATATAAACTAGTAAATACACAAAGTAGTCAAGGATTCCGACAACTTACATGTAGATGTATGGTCGATCCGCTTTGTGTGAAAAGCCATGAGCAATGGTAAATACACTTTCAAACAGGGTAAATAGACACTGTAGTTTATGTTAACAAAGTCGTCTTTATGTAGTTTCGAAGAGGAAGCTGTCTCATCGTGGGAAACATACTGTCACCTTGTGAACCTTGTCACGTTGTCACGTTGTCACCCTTGTCACCTTGTCATCTTGTGAACCTTGTCACGTTGTCAAACTTGTCACGTTGTCAACCTTGTCACCTTGTCAATCCTTTTATAATTAGATTACCTAATATACACTCAGGAGCTAAAAACGATATCAACTTCACAAGAGTGTAAAAACAAAACTCCTGTGAGGTGACTTTGAATCAGGCAAAAGCAGTGGTACTCACTGTACAATTTATCAAAGTACAGCTGCGTTTTTAAGTTTGTTCACTTACCTTCGTATTCTAGTGCAAATATCATGTAATTTGTAACGTCTTTGAGACATCATATCATTGTGAAAACGAAACCGATAATGATAAAATTTCACTGCATAAGTTAGGATTCAGTTTGCGTTGACATATCCGTATGTCATACCTAGCAGATAGCTGTAACAAATTTGGCAGGTCATTGAAGTGATCAGGGGTCAAAATTTCGAAAACACTACAAAATCCTTCATAAGTGATCAACAGCTATAGATCTTATTCATGTGTGTTCATTTGCGTTAAGGCAACGTTACTGTGCTGATTTTTTCCCCTACAATGTTTACATGGATGATCTTAATCGAAATTTAAGATAATCCGAATTTCACAAATATGACCCCATTTGTTTATTTAGCAATGCCAAATATCGGCATTCAGCATCAGTGACAAGACGATCCCGAAATATGGTTTGGGAATGGTTATTTTACACATGGACAATTGATGATCTTCTGTAAGTGGTCCTGGAGTTATTTTATGAACGTCAAAACGGAACCCAAATGACATGATATTTGCACTGAGATCACAAGCAGGTTAACAAACTTTTGGTATGCAGCTGTATTGTAGTTTTAAAAATGTATGTTAAAATTTACTTAGCTTTTTCAAAAGTTTTTGGTCAGATTGTAAATGAAAATTTCAGTTTTAATCAATAACAGATAGTATTAATATAAATAACCTCTATGTGAATCACTTTATTTAATCATTTAAAGGGGCAATAGCACGTTTTTAGGGGAAATATAAGGTGATGTCAGGAAAATGAAAATTAATAGTTCCAATTGAAAGTCCATATATTTAAACTAAATAGAGCAGTAATAATTCAAATATATAGCGTAAAGTTTAGCCATGAGATTCCTTTTTCTTACACAAAATGAATTAAAGATGTTCACATAAAATGGCCGCCAATGGATTTTATGAGAATCTTCCTACTTTGTTCTCTGACCATGGATGATTGGCTTGGGTAAGAAGATTTTGACACTGACAAAATAATACATTTAACATTAACTTACAATTATCAGTGAAAATTTTAAAATATAAAATTATCAAAAAACGTGCTACTGCCCCTTTAATGCAACCTCCCACGATCGTGACAATACATCTTTGGCGAGTAATAACAATTTTACGTTTAGCTCTTTATATTGATTATGTCAATAAGAAGAACATACTATTCATCATTTCTCGAGCTAGAAATTAAGAAGATTGATTCGATACGTTAATATAAAATTATCAAAAAACGTGCTACTGCCCCTTTAAGGACTGAAGCAAACAAATATTTTAACTCTACTATTTTCCTCCAGTTTCTTAAACGTCATGTGCACATATTGTTTAAGATTCATAACTGAGTTCAGATGCATGTAGAAGACATGAAATAATCCTGTTTCAGTTGTAATCATCACTTGTAAGTTAAATATGTTACATTATATATCATATCGTTTCTTTTGCCCGTGTGTGTATGCATTATATACATTTAGAAATCGACTTAAGTTAGATTACAAACAAATTACAAGCACACGTTTTCCTCTAAAGACTATCACTGTACCTAATGTGATGCTGGTAACGATCGTTACCAACATCCCAAGATGGCGGAAGGCAAGATCGCCTCGCGAGTATTTCACAATAAAAAACAGTTTTCTATGTGTTTATGATCGAACTCTTTAAGCATAAATACGGACTTTAATGGTGTAAAACGATTTAATGCACTGAATTTTCATATCGACATCCATTTCTTGAGAAATAAGCGATTCTAAAATCCGACGGGGATGCTGGTAACTTCAGTTCGAGATATTCACAAGATGTTGGTAACGAGAATTGACAGATGCTGGTAACGACGAACATTATTTAGCTTCTATTGTTATGTTTTTTGTAATAACGGTACAACAAATTGCGATTTTAACACATTAAGGGATTGGAGGGGATACACTGACTATGTCTATTTATTGTTGATCAATACATGTTTTGGACATGTCCAACTGCAGGCATTTCAAGGAGACACTAGTAATTCAACCATGCAGGTATGTTGACTATATAATATTTGTTCTGAGAAATGTATCATAATTTATCAAAATGTCATGAACTTCCAACGAATACTTATTTTCAATTCTAAAATCTTTTATAGAGCTCGTTTCTTGAGGGTATGGATAAGTATTTGGTTGTTTGTGGTTATTTACTTATTTTCTTGGGATAACACTATCCCTATGTGTTTTGATAGTATTGTTTTATTTTGATTTGATAGATTTGCTGTTAATTAACATGACAATCAAGTTTGTTTTTCGAGTTGTTCCTAATTTTTATACCCCCGACCAACGGTCCGGGGTATCTAGTAATACCAACGATTCCGTGTGTCTGTTTGTCTGTCTGTCTGTCCGAGGACATTTTCTGTCCGACCTATAAGTGCGAAATTGCAACAAATTTCGTTAATATTTGAATTTTTTACAAATTTCCATGTTTTGAAGTTAGTCATTTTCCAATATCAGATTTGTCCGACCTATTACGGGAAAACTATTCATCCGATTGATTTCATAATTTGCACATGTCTTCTACCCTACTAGGAGGGGTGCGGTGCGAAATTGCAACAAATTTCATTGATATTTCAATTTTTTCACAAATTTCAATATTTTGAACATAGTCATTTTCCAATATCAGATTTGTCCAACCTATTACGGGAAAAACTTTTCATCTGATTCTTTTCACATTTTGCATGTGTCTTCTTCCCTACTACCCAGATAACACACCATCTAGTGGGCCACTGGTGGCAGACAGCTTGTGGCTTGCCACTGGTGGCTAGCAGGTGGCCCACTGTTTTTACACCTAGTGGGCCACTGGTGGCTTTTCGCAGGTGGCTTGTCACTGGTGGTAGCGAGTGGCCCACTGGTGTGTTTTAGCAAGCAGCAAACATACTAGCAGGCCACTGGTGGCGCTTAGCTAGTGGCTATACCTCCAGTGGCCCGACAGTGGAACAGATATGGTTTATAAAAAGGAAATGGATTTTTAATTTTTATATTGTATATTTCATTTTATAAATAATTCTGTCATTTACAAATACATTTATTTTAAAATTCATTTCACTTAAATATTATAGGAGCGGTCCAGTGACAAATAAAAACTCAAGTTGATAAGGGTTTTTTGTGTGTTTTTATTTCCATTTTTTTTATTAGTCATTTTTCTCTATTCCTCTTTGGGGGTCAAATGCTGTGCAAGAGATGACTACAGTAAAAAATAATTCAGTTAGTCAGAGATGCACGGTCGGGGGTATTAGTGAACCACGCTCACTTTTTTGCTTGTTGAATTTAATTTAATTGATGTTATTGGTGTTATGTTGTATAGGCCTACTGTCTATTGCTAATAACTAAAGCAAAAATTAATATTTAACCTTCATATGAAGAACTATATGTTGAGGCGTTACCAACATCATTATATTTAGAACAAGATACGTTACCATCATCTCGAATTGAAGTTACCAGCATCCCCGTCGGATTTTAGAATCGCTTATTTCTCAAGAAATGGATGTCGATATGAAAATTCAGTGCATTAAATCGTTTAACACCTTTAAAATCCGTATTTATGCTTAAAGAGTTCGATCATAAACACAAAGAAAACTGTTATTTCTTGTGAAATACTCGCGTGGCGATCTTACCTTCCGCCATCTTGGGATGTTGGTAACGATCGTTACCAGCATCACATTAGGTACAGTGACTATACAACATAAAGAATTTGAATATACTCTATTCCCCCTATTCTGTTAACCAAAACGTTCCCTGCTTTTGAGTAGAAAATTTATTAATAAAAGGAGGAAGTTATCATTTTACGTTATCATGTATACGATAATGCAAACTCTCCATTTTTTCTTACCCCTAAGTCAAAACTAACGTTATTCTGTTCTACACTTAGAATCTGGAGTAAAGCAATATAGGATTAGTTATCCATACATCTGTTTTACAATTACTGATGAATAAATTGAAAATGATTTTGAGAAAATATATATACTGAAAATTATAACCGACTACACGGTAATGATTTATAGGTATATAGGGTTGAAATAACACAGTTTATATACTTGATTTATGCTTTTTCTTATACATGCCATAACACAAAGATATCTTTATGTAGTTTTAAAAAGGACATCGTCTCATCATTCTCAATCGCCTCAACATACTGTCAACTTCTTGCTAAGCCTCATAGTAACCTATCTTAATTGTATATATTTTATATATTCTGAGCTAAAGAGCTGTTCCCGAACAATAAACAATCTCACAAACGCAGCAAGTTGTTGTTGTGGGCCAGAATGTCAATTTCAGCTCGTGCATCTTGTTGCACGTGCCAACTGACTGGGACTTGGTGATTTTTGAGTCACACTCACGCTGTTGGCCGTCGGGGCAACATGTGTGATTTTCATTGCTTTAAAGGAATTTTTATGCTTGGGTTTATGTTTAAAAAGCCTCTAGTTCACACTTGGTGAACAAATGTAATTACTTACCCAAATTATTGTGGGAATTTGACCATTATTGTATATATTGTAAATATTAAACTGAGGGAAAATTAAATGGTTTTTGATGAAATTTATCCATTTATGTTGTCCTTTTAAATCACAGGAGTGACCTGCACTCCATATTCAGAAACAAGTGTATTTACATATGACAACTACACGTTTTGAACAACATAGACATTACATGACAAGTGAATCCAAAAACAAAATTGTTTTTAAAAGTTCGTAAAAACATACTTTTATCATCATATATGTATATTTTTCTTTTTCCTTTTTTTCCAAATTTATTTTTTATTTTTCAAGTCACACTATTGGTAGGAAACGGTCATACCATATTTTTCTATTATTCTTACACTGAAGTCAAAACAGACGTTTCTTATTAAACCCCTAAAACAATGATTTTTAAGCCGATTGTACTGAATTGATTAAAGGTTTTTACATCGTAAGCAACTATAACGTTTAAAGTTACATGTAGTTTACTATCATGATTATTGGTTATGAGTCATATCATGTTGCATAGTCGACATTCATACGGACAAAAAGATTAATCTATGACTCTACCAAAGGATTTCATAATTTAATGGTTTTATATTGATTCATTTAGTTAGTTTATGTACACTTTTAATATCAGGTAAAAATCTTATCTTATCTAACGAAAACAAAAATATGTATCCAATTGCAAGACAATGATTTAAAACAAAAAAAATGCCATGTTTAGCTACGTTAATTAATTTTCCCTATACAGCTGCGTATCTTAGGTTTGTTCACTTACCTTCGTATTCTAGTGCAAATATCATGTAATTTGTAACGTCTTTAAAACATCATATCATTGTGAAAACGAAACAGATAATGATGAAATTTCACTGCATAAGTTAGGATTCAGTTTGCGTTGACATATCCGTATGTCATACCTAGCAGATAGCTGTATCAAATTTGGCAGGTCATTGAAGTGACCAGGGGTAAAAATTGCGAAAACACTGAATTCTATTTTGCTCTACATAATCCTTCATAAGTGATCAACAGCTATAGATCTTATTTATGTGTGTTCATTTGCGTTAAGGCAACGTTACTGTGCTGATTTTTTCCCTACAATGTTTACATGGATGATTTTAATCGAAATTTAAGAAAATCCGAATTTCACATATATGACCCCATCTGTCTATTTAGCAATGCCAATTATCGACATTCAACACCAGTGACAAGACGATCCTGAAATATGGTTTGGAAATGGTTATTTTACACAGGGACAATTGATGATCTTCTGTAAGTGGTCCTGGAGTTATTTTATGAACGTCAAAACGGAACCCTAATGACATGATATTTGCACTAAGATTACAAGCAGGTGAACAGACTTTTGGTATGCAGCTGTACCTCATATAACTAAAGTGGTCTCATAAACATGGCCGCCAGTGCTTTTTGCTTGATAATTGATAAACTTTATTGTGTCCATTATCGACTTGACTGAGTCCTGAGATGTTTGACCTTGTAAAGATATTAACTAATATCAAATGGTTGAAAAATTATAAATTACATTTAAAAACACTTGCTACTGTGACTTCTGTGAGGTTTAAACTTTTATATATAATTGAATTTTACATAAAATATGTCTTGTAATTGATATATGTGTTAGAATCATATCTTTAATGCTGAATATATATATGTTATCTTTAATTGTTGCACATTGATATATGTGCAAGATTCATCCCTTTAAAGGGGCAGTAGCACGTTTTTTGATAATTTTATATTTCAAAATTTCGCTGATAAATGTACGTAAATGCTAAATGTATTATTTTGATAGTGTCAAAAATCTCATTACACAAACCCATCAGCCATAGTAAGAGGACAAAGTCTGAAGATTCACATAAAATCATTGGCGGCCATTTTTGTGTGAACACCTTTAATTCATGTTGTGTAAGAAAAAGGAATCGCATGGCTAAACTTTAAATTATATATTTGAATTATTACTGCTCCATTTAGTTTAAATACATTGTCTGTCAATTGGAACCATTAATTTCCATTTTCCTGACATCACCTTATAATCCCCCTAAAAACGTGCTACTGCCCCTTGATGTATGTGTATGACTTGTCCTCTCCAATATAAAGTTTATAGCATGTGTTCAATTAATTGATGTCTATCATCACAAGTGGTTTAAAGGCTTATATGAATTGATAATATTTATGCTTTGTCAAGTCTGATCGACTCATCATCTTAATGATTCACTTATACCCGATAACAAGTTACCAATTATGCATTTCATTTCAATTTTATAATAACTCCAATTTTTTCAAGGGTGTACAACAATATTTTCATAATAATTGAACAAGTTATTAGTTATGCATTTCAATTATTTTGATAAATTACATTTTGGGAAGTGTGTAAAACTCACATATTCATAACAAATGAACAAAGGTTCATAAATTTATAATTATGCATTTCAGTTCATATTGATAATGTTTACATTATGTCAAACATATATATAAATTTATTCATAAAAAATGAACAAGTTATCATATTATACCTTTCAGTTCATTCTGGTGATAATTACATAATGTCAAAAATTTATAAAAACTCGTATTTTCATAAAAAATAACAAGTAATCTATTATGCATTTTCTCAACACAGGAGGTTTAAGTAATCATATTTGTATGATAATAATGAATTTGCAAATAACGTGAAAGCCTTTTTATTTTGCTTCCTGTTTTGAATCTTGTTCAATGAAACTGTAAAACACCTGACAGGTTGCCTGTGATAGGGTGTAAGAATAAACTGCATATAGACATACACTTACAGCAGGGGGACCGCGCCATCGGCAAACTAGGCTTTTGTACCTCTATGTACTCCATCACTCTCAACGTACTAATCTGTACCGGAGTTTCTATGAACTAAGAAAGACATTCATTCGAGAAGTTTTTAATATAATAAACTTTTTTATTTGACATGTTTGAAAAATGTCATGTGTATAGCAACAACGACATTCGTTAAAGATGTTTTAAAGAGAAACAAGCTTGTATTATATACGTTATTTGTAATGTACGAGATGTATTCGTGTTCAAATTGGAGATTTTATATTAATATTTGAGAACCATTGATATACATCTTGTTAGGTTTTACGGTTGTGATTAGAAGGTTTTCTTTTATTTGTGTTTTTGTTAAACTTAATAGGTCATTTCTACATTCTGTTTTCTTCTGTATTATTTAATGTAATTTTCTTTTGTTCCAAGATTCAAGTTTATAACGTGTCATTGAAACACACTTAAAAATGTTCAAACCAATCTCATATTTTTTAAAAGTTAGGGTTTTTGGCATCTTTTTTTTAAAGGGAAAATTTGTTCCTTTTGTGTTAATGTACCTGTTTTACTTATAAAAGTTATAAAAGTTTTACTTATTTCTTTAAGTTTAAGTTCTAAATAAAGTTTTTCCAAAATAGTCTTCAAATGAGTGTCAAACAAACAAGAGGTATAAAACCGTAAACCATCATATAACAAGGACGGTTTGGAAGAAAATATCACATTCATATTGTTTAATTTGTATTTACACTCGACAAAACTTCCAAAAATCATCTATGCGTTTCTTTTTTAGGAGAATATAGATACATCTTTGACAAAGCAAGATTTATATACTTGAATTGAAACGTCGTATTTAAAATGCAGTGCATATTGGTTAGCAAAAGCTTAAGAGAGGTGATCTTAAAGGGGCAGTAGCACGTTTCTTGATAATTTTACATTTTAAATGTTTCACTGATAATTGTAAGTTGATGCTAAATGTATTATTTTGACAATGTAAAAATCTCATTACACAAGCCAATCATCCATAATCAGAGGACAAAGTATGAAGATTCGCCTAATATCCATGGGCGGCCATTTTGTGTGAACACCTCTAATTCTTTTTTTGTAAGAAAAAGGAATCGCATGGCTAAACTTTACATTATATTTTTGAATTATTACCGCTCCATTTAGTTTAAAAACACTGTCTTTCAATTGGAACCATTAATTTTCATTTTCCTGACATCACCTTATATACCACCTAAAAACGTGCTACTGCCCCTTTAATATACTGTATATTCACAATAATATATCGATGCAGTCTGTTAGAAATGTTCAGCTTCATTTTTGAAATTCAATTGAAACGATATAATGATTTATTCTGTCAACTGAACACATTTGAATGTCAATAAGTTTAGATGTAGATTTAAATGCAGAAAGAAGGTACCATTTTACTAGGTTTGAGATGGATTGAAGTCATCAATTTCATTATCTAACAAGATTAAACTGTACAATTTACAAATCAATTTTTTGTTGTAAATATAGGATATCTCTCTCATACGTGTTTCTCGTCAACCTTCCTTACGTACAAAATAAAAGTCATTTGGCAACATATTGAAAATGTGCGATAACAGCATCTTATTTTATCTTTTAACAACTCTTTAGGCTATTTCTTGCCATTCGACTTTTGTCATCGATGATCATCTAATTTGAGTGAAACCATTTTTTTACAGTCTGTACATTCCTCTACAGACCACATTTCTGTCCAAACATCGTCGATGCTGCCCAGCGAGATACGACCATATGCCAAGTGAGGATTGTGGCCGAGGCCCTCATCAACATGTGTCCCTGTCCAGGTGAGACTTATCTCCCCTTGTTACCTTGGCTTGTAATACGTCATTTAAAGATGGCAATGCTCGCGCTTCTTTGTGAATGTCTTCACCCTGAAAGCAAGAAAGGAGCTACTGCTAATTGAAAGAACATGCATTGTATTGGCAGCTGGCCATCTTCGGTAACCAGGTTCACTGCTCTACACTACCTCTCCTAGGACACTTCATTAGGAAAATCTGAACAATTATCACCTTTTCGAGTTTCGTTGTGAAACATTAACCAAATAAAAGGTTAGATTATTGAAAGTTTGTCTCGGAATCCGCTCTTCAAACGTACAGAATTTCGAAGCATCTCTCATTCATTTCAATTAGGATAAAAGTGCGAAAAAGAAGCACACATGTGTCAAATTTCACGTGACGACAGAAATTCGTAATTTACACAATATGACCTAATTTGTGTAATTATGACTTGTATCCATCCGAAGGTGACGTCATCTACGAACGTACATATTTTGGGTACTGATAGCATGTTTGACTATTTGTCATAAGACTCTGCATTTATGCTATAAATCCCTGAATGTTACCACATGCAGTCTTCCGATATCTTCTGAATATTTCGTGACGTTATAAAATGTCTAAGAGCAATGATAACGTCTCAATACTAAATTGAACAATACCGCCCAACATATTTACATATCAGCATAATAAAAAGGTAAAACAAAATATTTTTAAGCGTTGACATGTCATTAATGTACAGTACATCCTTGACGACAGATTGTGTATTAGGTCTGTGGTGTCCTTCTACAAGCTATTATAATGACCATTAGCTGTCAGAGTTTTTAGTTTTATAGTAATTGTGAGGGTGGTAAAACTGCTGCGCTTTTCGTCTGAGGAAAAGTTGCAAGTCAAAGTATATTATGAATAAAAAGTGTTTATGATTTATAAACTTCTTTATTGTAAAAAGTAGCGACGTTTCGGTATAGATCCTTTACTGTTCTCCTTGTATTCTTGATATTTCCAATTCTCTATACCTCCCCCACAAACCAGATACAACAACATACACAAAACAGGAAGTCCCCTGCGACACTAGCCGAGGCGTTTTTTACAATTTCTTGCACATTGCAAATCATATCATGGATACCGCGCCTCATCCTCGTTTCCATTACCCACACCGTCAGTCGGGAACATGTTGCAGGAAGCGCAGTTTAGCAGCACTCCGATTAGCATTACCTTGGTCACGGTAATATGTACGTCCTCCTACAAGGTAGGGATCAAACACTGCAGCAGTGTCGAATATGACGCCTTATACGCCAACATTTTTGCATTACCAGATGTTACAGTAACATCTATTCCTCCTACAAGGTAGGAATCGAATTCTGTAGAAGTGTCGAACATGACGCCTCATACGTAAACATGTCCAGCATTCCCAGATGTTACAGTAACATCTCCTTAAATAAAAGGACCGATCACTGCAGCAGTGGCGAACTCGACGCCTCATATAAAAAACATTTCCAACAATACCAAATGTTACAGTAACATCTACCTACATGATATATATTCAACTCTCCCCGAGTATGCAGCCATTAGCCATGTACCAGCGACCAATGAACCATCAAATGTCACTTAATGATTATCACTCATGCACCAAAAACTATAACCTTACCGAACTCCCCGAACTCAGCTACAAACAGTTACGTCATAAACCAAAACTGTCACTTAATGAACTTATTTTCTTATTAAATGCATCATCATTCCATGAACTTTAAACCGTCTTCACTTCAAGCGAGACAACATCCTTTTACCAACATGGTATATTCCAATTACTGCACCTTGAATATACATCACCACTGCAACATACAACCCAAAGTCAACAGACAAAACTATACACCATCAGTTTACAATAAACCACCGTTTTAGCATGAACTTTCAACTTTACCATACAGCGCCACTTTACCATATGCCCCTACTTCAAAATACATCATCACTTCACAGTACATCAAAACATCACCATAAACCACAACTTAAAAACACAATCACCTCACAGTATACCATCACCTCACCATATACCATCACTTCACCATGTACCACCACTTCATCATGTACCACCACTTCACCATATACCACCACTTCACCATGTACCACCACTTAACCATGTACCACCACTTCACCATGTATCACCACTTCACAAAACATCACTTCACAGCACATCGCCATATCACCATACTGTGCTACTTCACCATTTACAATCAATTCACATCACCTCACCACAAACCGCCATTCACCATAAACCACCAGTTAGTCATAAACCATTGCTTCAGCATTTTCCACCCACTTCATCACACACCGCCACGACATCACCACTTCGCCATAAAAGAGTTCACTATATTACACCTTCACTATATTACACCTTCACTTCATAGTACACCCTTCACTTCAAAGTACACCCTTCACTTCATAGTATACCTTCACTTCATAGTACACCATCACTTCATAGTACACCATCACTTCATTGTACACCATCACTTCATTGTACACCTTCACTTCAAAATACGTCTTCATTTATTTCTACATAACCCATGATAATACAAACTAGTTATTACTTCAAATACGCAAATATGACTATCCTGCTGTCAGTTTTACATACTTTGCCTGAAATAAATCATTTACACAACTCAATGTAACATTTGACATATCATCAACTTGATAGCTAGTCGTCGCAGTCGAGAATGGACTTCCCGCGCTCTGACATCACATTTATACACACCTCACAGCGCCCTCTACACAAGTATTACCTCCCTTTTTTTCTGGTTTGTTCCTAAAGAGAAATCAATTTCTCTCTAATTCGCCCAGCACAAACGATAGAAATTTCATTTTCCCAAATGCCTCTAAAAGAATCATTATTACATCTATTGTTCACAATCGTACCGTATTATCTTTCACTGTATTGATACATTGGGTTTTAAATTTGTAGACTCTGATTTTATTGTTTGATTGTTTGATTGATTGTTGATTTTGTTGTTTGCAACATCAGAATGAAACAAAACGAACCCAATATGGATAAGCTGTTCAGATTTATTTTATGGACCTTATATGCTATCAATAAACAAGTTTAATACGACGATGACAATGGCATAAACTTCTCAACATGTTGAGACATTGCCTTATAATGAAATCTTCAATATGTGTGGTCCGAGTGCCTGTATGCCTGCCACAACTCATGGGGTGACACTTTATTTCATCGCCACTAATTATAGTTGAAAAACTGCCCAAGCGGCGCTAAATAATAACTCACTCACTCTTTAATACATCCTTCAAAACTCTACAGCTGACAGAGACGGTGGTTGGAACTCCTGGATAGACGCTGGGGATGAGACGGGATGCTCTGTAGCATGTGGACATGGAACTAAAACTGTGAGACAAACCAGGTTGTGTAACCGCCCGTCTAGGACAGGGAATGGTCTGGACTGCATTGGGGACTCCTCGCGGACTGTGGAGAGGGTTTGCGTCAGTGAAAACTGCGCACGTGAGTGTTATTGATGCAGTTGATTACAAAATATGAATATCTTCCGAGAAATAGAGAAAGTTTTTGGCTCCCGGGAATTAGGCTATGCACATGGTCTTAGGACAGCTCATAAAGTCGGATGTTCAGATGTTAGATAGTGACAAATCGCATCGTCTACAAAATCCTTTATTGCAAACCTTTAGTGACGTCGCTCTGTTGTTTTTATGCCGTTATGTAACTTATCTCCCTTCTGACAGACATGACAAGGAAATTAGGTAAGTAATGGATGCAAGGTTATTGCGAGGGAGAGCAATTTTATGATTAGCTCTCTCCAAAAAGTTATTTTTCAAAAAGATATTTTGTTGGGTTTCTATTTGAGTCAAACTATAAACTGACTATCATTTTTGAAAAATAACTCAAACAAAAGGTTTTGTCGATATGACGTCTCGCACCATTTCACACCCCAGAACGCTGAATCCTACGGTCTGGCCACTGAGCCATTGCGATAGTGCTGATGGAGACTTTATGATCAGAATAATTAAGACGCCGTTTCTTTGCTTGTTCGGTATATCAAGGAGACCTATCAATAAGCGTAACCGTTAAAAGAATTACCGGTAATTATTACCTGTTCCTCATGGCAGTTAACCAAGATGGAGGGTGGGGCGACTGGGTGGACGGGGAGGAAGTGTCTTCTTGTTCTGTAACCTGTGGAACAGGAGGAACAAGGGTTGTCAGACAAACTCGGGAGTGTAACAACCCACCACAGTCCGGCACTGGTGCAGACTGTTCTGGAATCTCTACTCAAGATGTGGAGCGGGATTGTCTCTTACAGGATTGCACAGGTGTGTAAATGAAGTGTGAGCTTCGTGGTGGATAATCATTGGAATTATAAACCCGGAATTTTTTTTATTCTTCTTTTTATTCACCGTCCGTAAAATCGGGTGCGAGTTTGATATATTAATGGATCCCAATAGGCAAGAGGTGAGAATATTAACCTTGAAACTGGTGTTATTCTCGAGAAGCAATATGTGGAGAGTTCGCAAGGTTATAGGAATATCGCCATTAAACGCTGTCTTGATTAGCGGGACTTACTCTACTTTCTCAGATGACTGCTTGAACCTCATTGAATCCATGACGGCCAGGAACAGCATTGAACTTGTCCTTGGCCTTGACCAAGGAACACCACCCAAAAGTTGACATCTGTTCATCTTCCTACGCAAAGGCTAAAACGTTTCCGAACTGTCATTTGTATGCCTTGCTGTTGACCCTTGCGTTTTCTGTGCTTGCTCTCTAGCTTACTATTTATAAGAGAAAGTAATAGTCCATGCAATCAAAGTAACTGGAAGTTGCTAACAAACGCCTGTAGGGGCGCTGGTACCAGCACAGAAAACTCAAGGGTCGGCAGCAAGGCATAAAACTGACAGTTCGGAACTGGCGTTTTAGGCTTCGCGTAGTAAGATCACATCTATTATGGAAATTACCCTCTTCCACAAAAATGTTTTTCATGTCCTTCCTTCGGTAACTAAACACTGTTAGTAATGAAATTGACATCAGCTTATTCACTCCCCCAGTTAACCAAGATGGAGGGTGGGGCGCCTGGGTGGACGGGGAGGAAGTGTCTTCTTGTTCAGTCACCTGTGGAGGAGGAACAAGGGTTGTCAGACAAACCCGGCAGTGTAACAACCCAACCCCGTCTGGCACTGGTTCAGACTGTTCTGGAATCTCTACACAGGATGTGGAGCGGGATTGTAACCAAAACTCATGTCCAGGTGAGATAAAATTCATATCTTAAGGACAGTCCTATGGAAGTATTTTTTGTGGAAAGCCAATTCAAAATTAGTTCCCTGTTTATACTTACATATGATAATTACATTATTGTTTCACACTGATTTTCATATATGCTAAACAGGGTAACAATTAGTTTTTTTAGATTTTATAATTTGATAAAGAAAACAATACAATGCATCACTGCATCCTTTTGAACTCCCCCCCCCCCCCCCCCACCCAAAACTACACCCGACAGGACTGTCTCTTTAAGTCTATGGAATTTTAGAATGTTGTATTCAAGTTTAATTATTCACAAGTTTTTATTTATTTTTTAAGAAGACATGTATTTTCTGATAATCAATTAGAACCATCAATCTAGTCAAAACTAGCTTTAATACCATGCGTATCAAGACATCTAAATGATGGACAAAGCCTACAAAAGACTAAGCAATGCTGTAGCAAGACTCGAGAGCTCGATTTATGAAAATGAAGAAATATTCAGTCGCCTTTTAATTATGTTTGTATTTATTTTGAAATTTTAGATTTATTGACCAAATTTTAATTTCAGAGTCTGAATGTAAGACTAGTTTTCCATAACCGCTATATGAAAAGAAATGCGCAACCCTTGTCACCTGTATGAAAGAAATGGAACGCTGTTTCGTTTGTTGTTATGATTGATGTATTGTACAAAGCATTAAAGAGCAGATCAATAAGATTTCTTCTTTGTGTGTTAATATCCTTGTTATTCTAAATTACTCACATACCGAAAACTATTTTCCGTAAATGTCGAACCTTATGACATTTTACAAATTCTTACTGTCTCAGACACGGGAGAAGAGTTTTAAAAAGTTTTATATAAAAGAATCTTCCATTTTTTATTAACTTGTAAATGATAAGTTTCAATTGAGATGACTTGTTTTGTAATGTGAAGATTTTACATACGCTTCTATTGGAGAGGAAAAGTAAGTTTAATGGGTCAACTCTGTTTCAATGAACTAGATTATATGCAAGTAAACGTTTAAACGTTCTGTTTACGTGAACTAGACTCTGTTTAAGTAATTAAGGCACGGATTCAGTGAACTAGACTCTGTATAAGTATTTAAGGCACTGAGTCAGTAAACTAGAATCTGTTTCAGTAAACGGAACCTGGACAGAGTGGGTAGAGACGCCGACAACAGAGTGCAGCGCCACATGTGGGGGTGGCGTGAGGGACTTCTACAGGACTCGTTCGTGCACCAACCCTCCCCCTCAGTTCGGGGGTTTTACCTGCACCGGGCTGGAGAGTGAGACTATAACCAGGACATGCAACGAGATGCCGCTCTGTCCAGGTGAGTCACGACAGGAGAGAGCGGAGTCAAGGGGTGCGGCATATTCCAAAATTAAATCACTGGCGCGACATAACCCAGGCAGGGAGTGTGTTTGAGTGGGGTGGGGGCTGTGGTAGGTGGGTCAGATTAAGGACGTGGGGGCTGAGTTGAGATGGGTCTTTTGCAACGCCCTATATCTTTGAAAATGTTCAGAAAACAATTGCAAATAAATAAGGGGCCATAGTTTGAAGAAACGTTATTAACATTTTAGAAAATTCTTTTCTATTGCAGAAATAAGTTACAGCTGTTTTGTGAGGCATAAAAACGAAAAGGAAACCCGAGGGAAAATTGTTAACTAGAGTCTTCTAAATATGTATCGTTAACTCAAATTGTCTTCAATGTCAAAGGTTCAGTGTGAAATGAGAGACATGCCACACATATGATATCAGCTAAAGATCAATTAATTTTCAAAACTGATTCAGCTTGTGTGTCACTCTTAAAAGTAACACCTTTGATTTTTAATAGAAAGTGAGAAATATTCCCCACGCGAAATGTTTTTAATTTATTCTAAAATTTCAGAAATGTTAACACAATTTGGAAATGCAACCGTTCAGTTGAATATCAAAGGACATGCCTTAAAATGTAAATGGAGTATCAGGAAAAGACCAATTAATATTCCTACTCCGTCACCTTCTTGTCCCTAAAAACGAAGTGCTCAATCTTTTTGTCGTAGTAAACGGTGGGTGGAGCAACTACACCCCGGGTGAACCGGGAACCTGTAGTGTTGAGTGTGGCGGGGGACAGCTGACCCGCACCGACACCCGTACTTGCACCATGCCAACACCTTCTAATGGCGGCCTACCTTGTGAAGGGGAGACAACTCTTATCGTAACCCTGGATTGCAACACACAAACCTGTGAAGGTGAGTTCTAGTCAGTGAGTGAGTGAGGGGTTAAGGGAGTGAGTGAGTGAGTGAGTGAGTGAGTGAGTGATGTGAACACACCCGACAGTCTCATTTACTTCGAAAAAAAGACAGAATAAACATAACAGCAGAACATTTATTCTCTGATCATTGACGGTACTCCATTCATTACATTCCTAGATCATACACACAGAAGAAAGAAAGTCCCCGTGTCCTCAAATGATTGCCTAAATTAAAACGTCCACTCTGAGACTCAATCAGAACATGAAATTTTCTAATGAGACCATTGAGTCCATCTGTGTCTAAACCACCATTAAAACATCAAGGGTTTGTATTGTTTGCATCATATGAGCGACCATCAAGATAAATGTAATACTTAATTCCAAGTGGATAAATCTTCTATTGCATTTTAGACGCTGTGGACGGCGGATGGTCTGACTACAGCTTCATAGATGTCACGGAGTGTTCGACTTCTTGTGGAGGGGGGCGAAAACTGGTCAACAAGACCCGCTACTGTAATAACCCAGCACCATCCAATGGTGGAGTAGACTGTGTGGGAGACGCCGTGGAGAGCATGATGGAGCTGCCGTGCAACGATGAAGACGTCAACATATGCGCACGTAAGATTCTTGTATGACTCAGTGTGTAACATTCTTCGTGTAGGATTCCACATGCATAATTCCACATGTATGATTCCACATGTATGATTCCACACTTAAGATGTATAATGGAAGATTTCAAATGTTAAGAGTCCACATGTACGATTCCACATGTATGGTTCCACATGTATGATTCCACACTTAAGATGTATAATGGAAGATTTCAAATGTTAGAGTCCACATGTACGATTCCACATGTATGGTTCCACATGTATGATTCCACACTTAAGATGTATAATGGAAGATTTCAAATATTAGAATCCACATGTACGATTCCACATGTATGGTTCCACGTTTAAGATTCTACATGTTAACCTCAACATGTAGGTTCTATGTGATAATATCCAGACATCAACATTGAAGATTCTGGTCTAATATTTTACATGTAAGCAACCACTGCAGTGGATGGATTAGGATGAGGAGAAAATGGACTAAGTATCTTGTTTCATGTTATCCCTATCCAAGTGTACGAGTCCACATGTACGAGTCCACATGTATGATTCCAAATGTATGGTTCCACTTTTAAGATTCCACATGTTAACCTCTACATGTAAGATTCTATATGATAATATCCACACATCCACATTGAAGATTCTCGTCTTACATTTTACATGTGAGCAACCACTGAGTCGGCGATAAGGATGAGGAGGAAATGGATGTAGTATTATTTTAAATCCTATCCCTACTCAACAGAGCCCGGATGTTTGGCGAGTCGTATCGTGGGCGGGGACGATGCCGAACCCTGCCAGTACCCGTTTGCCGTGGGGGTGAGACGCTTCGACACCTACACTTGTGGAGGGACACTCATCGGCCTCAACAAAGTACTCACCGCCGCTCATTGCGTTTAGTAGGTATCTCACCCTTCAACTTCTCCTGCAGGGGTATCTCGTGCCAGTCTCAATCTCTGGCTCATTGAGTGCTTGCTGCTTTGCGACAAAAAGTTTTGAATGACCGTGCCCATTTGCCTTGTTGATTAGCAGCAGTCTTCTTAGTTTGAGTAACCTTTTGGCCACAATTGCAAATTTCAAAAGTTATCAGAAATGGCTTTTTAAAATCAACAACAGGAGACTAGCGCCGACACGAATATGTTTGCGACATGAATCAAGTTTTAAATTTGCCATTGATATGAACTGACGTATTTCTTGATACCAAATATCTAAGGCATTTATATATATATTAATATACATAACACAAAATTAAGGATTTTCTTTTAAAATCTCATCTACATGATTAAGGTACCATTTCGTATCATGTGGCTGTTTGATCTATCAAAAATATCGTGTAGTCTAAAGACTTTTACAATTGATCGATTCTTATTGTGCTCTGCTCTCACTGATGTTTCGAATGCAGGTCACATGCACAGTATGACTGGCGTAAAGCACACACCAAGCGCTGTCGTCTCTCCTCCCAACAGTCCATACTGCGTTTTTTTATACCAAAATAGTTTTTTTTACTTGAAGTTGATTGTTTGTTGGTTTATGAGACACATAAAACACTTCCTTGAAAAAATAAACCCGACGGGGGAGAGAATAATTGAACTTCCGGCTTTCTTTTTTCTGGAAATATATTGGATAAGTTGAATTACAAATTTGAACCTGTATCGACTGTTGCAGCTCTTTACAACCGAGCCAGTTGGTCGTGGAGGTTGGTAAACACTGCAGGAGCACGGCGAGCAGCGAGAGTTACAACGCTAACAACCCCAACATGGAAGTCATTGACGTCGTTGGTGTCTCTGTCCATCCCAGCCACAATCCCAACCTCAACTGTGAGTATTTGTTGGAGCACAGGGCGTCGAGTCGTTATACTATTATACAATTACACTTCGTCATGAAATGACCACTACCGTATTCGACGTAATAAGCGCCCTGCTCCAATAAGGGTATCATTACCGCCCATGTACCAGAGGTGCTAAATTTATAAATTCAATGTATACACTTTGTTTCAAGAGAAATTAAAGGATACAATAGCGGCAATATGTGTTATTTTCTACTCAATGATGTGTAAGTATGTTTTTAATTCCTGTATCAGTTATCAAAGACAATCTAAACTGAGTTCCATTTTCGGGCGTCAATTGCACCACTTTAATAACTGCTCACCCAAGTCAATTTTTGAAGCACTCTGGGTGCTTATTACGTCGAATACGATATGAATTAACCACAATGAATCGCAGAGCTCACAGCACAGGGCCTCGAGTGATTCTCGGTTCTCCTGGGCCGATATTCCGATGCTCTACACTATAATCCCCTTGAACTGTTCATCAGGTAGATCTGTACTCAAATCAACTGTCTCTGAATCTTGGAATGAAGGGATGACAATTAACAATCTTGTCTAGCTTGAGAAGATGACATTACCAATGTTGGTATATTGTTTTAATCATTCTTCCCAGCGTACTATTCTGCACCTGATTTTGAAATTTGAAAGCTTGTAACGTGTAGGCGGAGAACACCAAGTTTGAATCACAACACAACTTAACACATAACAAAGCCAAAAGCTTTGCAACATGCTGTTTGTTTCATTGCCTTTATCAAATCACAGGCGGGTAACTTCAGTACATAATTTCCTGATCAAAACAGCAAGGGGTTTTAAATGTATAGAGAATCCGAATATTCAGCCCTGGGTATCCGAGGGTGCCTGATGTGTTTCTGTCCTTCTTTCTGGTGTGCCGAAACCGGACAATTTTTAAATCTAATGATTTAAGGATTTATTGTCCTTATTCCATGTTTTTGGAATATGTTCGAGGGAATCTTCAAAGGAGACAATTTTCTCAGAAACTATTCAAGATCAGGATAACCAAATGTTCTATGTCTTCATGATATCGATACCTTGACGAATTCGAAAATGATATTTATGCAATTATAAATTACAAAGATATGGCCAACGTAGGAAAATGTTTGGAGCTAAAGTGTAAACTAATAATCGATCTTGATGACTATTTCTTCATTTTTTTTCAAAAGAGTTACAAAATAAATACCAATTTGGTCTTCAATTAGTCTGTTATACGCTATCGGACATTTTATAGAATATACTACGATGATTTCGACACTCTTTTTTCAGCATACGACATTGCCGTGTTGAAGTTATCCAAGGATGTTGTGATAACAAAGTGCAGACAGATAATAAAGATGGCGGAACCGGATATAGTAACGCAGACAGGACGCGTCTGTACAGTGATGGGATGGGGAACCTTGGCATGTATGTACAATATATATATATATATATATGCTATATAGCTCAAAATTTGTTAAAGATGTTTAAACTTGATATGTGATTAGATCTAGTGGTGGAGTGGTGCCTTTTACTACTTTGGTTATTCTGCATTTTTCATTTCCTTGTTTCCATGGAACAATTTGAACTTTTTATTTCTTACTCGAAGACCAAGAACTGGATGTTCCGATGCTCTGAACTTTGTCTGGCCTGGGACTTTTCATCAAGAAAAATAGTTTCTAAAACTAACCGCTTTTTATTTAACTAAGCCAATGAGAATGTTGAGTTACAACTTCTCTCTTTGTTACAATACGCTTTGGAATTGTGTAAAGGAAATTCTGTAAATATCCGTTTTAGGTCCAATTTAATAAACATAATCTTCTTTGAAGTGTCTCAAATGTCATAAACCTATGATCTTTACGGTGTTCCTTATTTCGAAATAGAAGCTTGTCTCTAATATTTAAACGTCTAAGGTGGTGACAATTATTAAAAAGACGCTAACTCTTGCATGTTATCAGCATACCTTGTTGCAGTGTTCCCTTCAGTCTAAGTAAATCTAGCCTCAATATTATCCGTTTCACTGCTATACTGAATCTAGAAAGGCATAGTAGAGGGTCAGCCAACGTATCGAATTGACTAATCAGAACTTAGCTTACCAAGCCACAATAGTCGGCCTTCGCACATGTAACATTAGAGGGTCATAGGTCGCAGAAGGGTCGGCTGACTCGACCCTCTACTAGAACTTTCTAGACTCAGTATAGGAGTGAAACGGATAATATTGAGGCTAGATTTACTTAGACTGCGTTTCCTTTGGAATTATAAATTCAAGTTCCTTTGCAAAAGTTGATGTTTGAAAATATATCCCAGGACACGTTTTCCATATACTCATGTCAATACCTGTCATTGGTCTGTTACTACGTGCCTGGGCCATTTCTTGCCCCTTGAGCCACCTGAAGAAGGGACAAGAAGTAGCGCAGAAACGTCGTGAGAAGTTATCGTTATACCTCTGTGAGGATAAAATGGCACACTACAGAATGTATCAAATTTTATCATGCTTGTAGATAACGGCGCAACTGCAGCCCTGCTGAAGGATGTGAACCTAACAATGTACGACTCCGCGGCCTGCAGGAGCACCTTCCCAACCACTGCATCAAGCGTCAGCAATGACGTCATTTGTGCCTCCAATGGAGTGAGTGGAGGGAGGGATGCTTGCAATGTAAGACAATCTTGAGTTCTTATTCTTAGATATCAGCCGACTTTTTCTTTCAGACTGGTTAAAAACAAGTGACACCCATACTCTCAGAGCCATGCAAAATCGCCAACTCAATAGCTTATCACCTCATCCACCAGCCTTGCGTTCAGTAGGATGTTCTCCGGAGCGACCGCTTGCGTACATCCTATGAAATTTCGTGTTACTGAACTCAAAGCAGGACTCGACTTGGTATAACCTGGGCACCTGTGAGTTAAGAGTCCTGCAGGGAACGTTGCCTTAAAAAGCACAAGGAATAATAACATAATACTCGACAAAACTTTAGACTTACCATTAAAAGGAAGTATGAAATTGTATTGCGAAGGACATTGTAATAGTGAGTAATGCCTGCTTAGGTCCTATTTGTATACCAAAGTGCAGTGCATACACAATGAATTGATATTGATATACATGCACATCATGAAACCTTACTGACATGTTTGGAAGTCCAAGGAAATTGTGTTATGTGATAAGACTTGGGGAATGTTATGCCTGGTGACTATAGATAGTGCAGTTGGTAGAGTGTCCACTCGTCACCTGGAAAGCCAGGGTTTGAACACATGTTGTTCTATACCAAAAGATGTTACCAGATTAGGTGGGGTTGTTGCTTCCTTGTCTGACATTTGGCATTATGAGGTCTACGGACATGTAAAGCCGTGCAGCACTGTGACTGTTCGCTTAAAAATGTTGGAATGAATTTCTGATGTACATTGAACTGAGTAAGTAAACAAATTGTGACTGACATGTTTTCAATACTTCAGTTATTAAACACACATACTGAGGACAAGAAAGAGTTATTATTATAATCATGTTTGTGTTTCAGGGTGACTCGGGAGGACCGCTGATATGTCAGGATAATGGGGAGTGGATACAGTACGGTATTGTCTCCAGCGGAGTTGAGTGCGCCAGGGTTCGACAAACCGGTCTCTACACGGAGGTGGCAGCGTATCATACCTGGGTTGATCAGCAGTTCTGATTGGCTAGCCGACTATTCCACAGCGACTTGTACATTCTCTCCCCACAAAGGTAGCTCAAGTAAAGAATCTGACCCAACCTCTGTTGTAATAGCGGTAGTTGCCATCTTTCATTTTCTAAGATAACAGGCCCTTTCATATAGCGTAAAAATTTGCACCATAAACTATCTGATAATTTTCAGCTATTTGAAAACATTTGTCCCAAAGGAAAGCTTGATGGGTATCATTGTAGACCTTCCCATGATTCAGTTGTCACAGTTTTCTGTCAAGAAGACTTAAAGTGTAAAATAAGATACATTCTAGTATGCATATGGCCAGGTCTTTAAAGATGCTATATCATACTTGCAATATTTTTTTAAGTATTTTTAATGTATACGTTGTATTTTTAGAAAACTTTTGCGACCAACCTTGAGAAAATCGGGCCAAAATTCATCAAATAGGAGATAATTTACCAAAAAATACCGAAATGGCAGTCGACATAAGGGCGAATCAAGTGTGGCCATTTCACAACTTCCGGGTTCTAAATGAACACTTGAAAACCGTCTTTGTCGCGCTCAATTAGATTTTATATTCTTTTTCTCCGAATTAGGTATTCATTGCTGTCAAAGTTGATACCCATTGAATGCAATTACGGTAGTTGAGACACGGTGTAAATCCTACAAGCATAATTATTACGTCACCGAAAGCGGGTTCGTTAAATGACATGCCCTTTCTACGAGGGGTACTGTGCTTGAAGCGTCGAAATAAGTGTTATTGTTGATTAAATCTAAATATGATATCAAAATTTCGACGAAAGATTGTTCTACAAAGTGATGTATTTCATTTCTCAACAGCTAAGTTTCATCCTGAACCGCTTGCAAGTATGATACAGCATCTTTAAGTCCTTAAAGAAAGAAAGATTGGTCTGAACAGCATCACAGGTTTGCAATGAATCAGTGGCCAAAAGGCGACTGTTGAACTGCGTTGCTGATTGCATTACTAACGGTGATTGCATCAAAACAGGCTTCTCCCTTTCCAGCTGCAAATGGGGGTCAGATAAGATTTGTTTACTTGAGTTATCTTTGTGGGGAGAGAGTAGGGCTTGTGTTGCTTCATGAGAGCCTCATAAAAACATTTTGTTCTCTTTTCCCAAAATTTTGGCTTTTTCTTTTGAGACAACAAGTGCATAATATTCATCAAAGGATTTTTTTTTTAAATTCTCAAATAAAGTGAGGGACCCTATTAAGTGTGATTTTCATATGCCCTATGTATGGTCTTTATCTCAATATGAGTTTTTAAACTTTCAAAGTGATACAAGCCCCTGTGCAAATAGAACGATACTGCTTTGTGGACTAAAAGATTTATATTTTTCAAATATTTTTACAGGAGAGGGTTGTCTAATAAAATAAAAAGTTTTGTTTTTTCATTAAAAAAAACCATTTTGTTGTCATATGGTAAATAATTTGGTTGAATTGTTTTTAAGACCTTAATAGAAAATAATTAACACCTGATGAAGATGGAAAAAACTCAAACAGAGTCTCAATTGAGGCCATTTTGCAAAATTAGCTTTCATCCAAACAGTAGTTATGGCAATGATTTCCCAAAAGTAGTTGGCCTAACTATGTTTGGCAAAAGAGATCAGACAATTTTTGATTGGTTAGCAGAACTAGCTTTACATGCACATGTGAGCTTGCAACAAACTGGGGAGGAAACCCATCAACTGAACAAGTTTAATATTTTGAAACTTTTATACCTCAGAACTAGGCCAATTTATGAGTCACTGATTATAACCCTGACAAAGCCTGTACCTGACAAAATTTGTGAAAGTGATATACTCTAGAAGTTGCTTCTTAAGAAGCAAAGTCTATCTATATTTGATTCAAAGTTGATTTATTGAATGCAAATTACATCTGTATTTGGCTAGATAGAAAGAAAAGTCAAAAGATGCAATGTAAAAATATGAAACACAAAGATCATGCCATTTACAAGGAAAGGTCATCTACTTTTGGTAAGAAACTGTCTGTCCACCTTATATTCTTTAAGTATTCTATGTGGATCTTTTTAAGGTACAATTATGTTTGGGACCCAGTCTTTCATCTTAAGCAATTTGTCATTGGATTTACATCATATATCAAAATGTCTGGAACATATTGCATATTAGTGGTATAGTGCTGTACATATCCTGTCTTTTTTATAAGATGATTTTAACAACTCTAATGAAAAATCATTGAACAAGTGTCAATTGAAAATACTTTTTATATTAAACCAACACGCTTAATATTGTATGCAAAATAAAGGTACAACCTTGATACCAAAAACATACCTCAATAAGGCACTGCCGCAATGTCAAACGAGGACGAAATTTGTTGACAAAGCTTGCAGCTACATTTTATTTATGATAATACGTTGCTGTAGTTTAACCATAATCATTAAAACAAAAATTGATTTTACATAAATTGTCGTCTTGTATATTCCTAGTAGGATATGTCAACAGTGTGCATTGGTGTAATGTTTTGAGACTATCCAATGACAAATTGCTGTCTACATTTTAATAAAACTTATACTGCATCTGTTGTCTTTTTATTTATGATTCTTAACACCTAGTATTTCATCCCAATTGAGTCACGTTTCAATGAAAACAACAATTAAGAGATCATATCACTGAAAACATACAAATTACTGCAACATGCAACAAATTGGAACACTGTTACAATGTTACATTTAGTAGCATTTAAATATTTTCTAGATAAAATATATATTTATTCATAATTTTACCTTATTTTCTAATAATCTAAATTTCTCAAGTAATTCCACCACATAATAACTGTTCTTTAACCTACCTAACATATCCGCATAGTACCATAGTGTCATCGCACAATAAAAGTGTATAGTTCAACAATAGACATTTTCTGCTTAATGAAATGATCATTACCAGGTACTTGCAAAAATGTTATGAACATGTCAAAACTGTCATGAAGCTGATTGACATTTTAACATTCTATGGGTCATTCTTTTGGATTTGACATAATTGTTGTTCAGAAAAATTAAAATTAGTATAGAAAAGATAAAGAGATTACTTTAAAAATAATGGATGATCCATCTCATACTTCAATGAAAAACTGCCATGGGGAATAACCCCAATGCTTAACCCTCACGCAGTATCGCGGGGCCTTTGAGGCCCGGTTACATGTTTGACATTACCCAGAATCAACACATTTGACATATGAGACTTCTTACTTTATGTATTCCTCCATTGATATGTTTTCTAAGGCTACGTATGACATCATAACTGTAGACAAGATATTATTTTTTTAATTGACGTTGTAAGAAAATACATACGTTTGCTGTAAGCTCAGGTCTCAAAGGCCCAAGTTAAACCCTTGTTTCAGTAAATAAAAGTACCGAGGGTACAGAAGCTCACCTTAAAATTAATGATGTGGTAATATGGTTTAATTGTGTAACCATGTTTTATATGATAATTGATTATGGC
The DNA here is from genome assembly GCA_916613615.1 of Steromphala cineraria. Taxonomy (NCBI): domain Eukaryota; kingdom Metazoa; phylum Mollusca; class Gastropoda; order Trochida; family Trochidae; genus Steromphala; species Steromphala cineraria. The sequence continues at coordinate 16,002,259 of OU744730.1, forward strand.
TGCCATCGTGATTTTTTTATCTTTTAAAATGCTATTCTTCTGTTGGAAACCACTAGAGCTTGAACAAACATTAATACAAGAATGATATAATCATGATTTGTTAACAAGCAGTAGGTTTTTGTATAACTTTTTTGTATATCTATGGCTGAATTGGTGACCATCTTGGACTTTTTAATCTTCAAAATGCTACTTTTATGTGGGCATCTGTATTAATTTCATTATGATATCTTGATTGGTTTAGGAGTATTCATTTAGTCACACTCTCAACTTCCAAAGAACTAAAAAGATGATGCACATAAACATTTGGAATATATTCCTCTGACACAAATCACAAATTCAGCTAGTGATAAGTCCAATTACCAAAGTAAACTGTCCAGGTCAATGTCTCATGTAATTCTAACTGAAGATTTCTGAATATCTTAAATCTTGACATATGTTAGTGCAATCTGATTGGTCAGAATAGGCTAGCAACATGGGGGTTTATGCTAATTACTAGAAATGATGACCTATGATGACCTCTTGCACCTGCATGTAGCTTATGTAACTTATCCTCTTATGTAAGTTACTGTTATTCCATATATTGAGTGTCCTCCCCTCATTTCAATATGCAATACAGATACCCTTTAGAGGAGAGTTGCAGGAGAGGGGCTGGGAGGATAGGAGGGGAAAGGGGGTGGTTGTGGGGGGGGGGGGGGGGGGGGGGTAAAAGAGAGGTTTGCAATGGAAATAATCTGGAGGTCAACTCAGTAATATGTTTATTGAAGTATCTTAACTAACAGAGAGAATTGGTGAGTAAGACTTTGTAAAAAAAGAATTGTTCAGACAGCTGTTCAATGAATGCTGTTTTGAAGATGAATATTATATCTTTTATTAGCATGACAAACAAAATAAAAGATAATTAGTTATTCATTAACCAAAATTTTCAATTTGGAATAAATTAATTGCATGGGAACAAAGGACCTTACAGTTAGTGTTGGGAGTGAACAAATTTAATCATTTTAAATGCTTTTGAAAAGGATTTGTTTGAATTGAATGATCATTATAATTATCTAGATAATCATTGTTCAGACCGTAATCAGATATAGATGATTAAAAAATGTATATTTATCCCTCACTGGCTATGTTATTTGCCATATATGAAGTGTCAGGAAATATGTAACCCACTGATGGAGTGAACAACTTTTATTATTTTATGTTTTATTAAAAAAGATTTATTAAAACAGTCATGCTTCAGGCTGTTCGCAGATAAAGATGATTCATAAATTTTTTTGTAACTGTATTTATAGTGTTGATAAATATTACAACAAGCGTATCAATACAAATATAATGACATTGATTTGATTGATCAGGAAATGTACTCTTTTCAATGAATTTCATGAAATCTAATTGAAAATTCAATATAATTGACATATTGACCATCTTGGATTCAAGGGGGGGGGGGGGGGGGGTAGAAGGGGGTGGGGGTAAAAGAGAGGTTTGCAATGGAAATAATCTGGAGGTCAACTCAGTAATATGTTTATTGAAGTATCTTAACTAACAGAGAGAATTGGTGAGTAAGACTTTGTAAAAAAAGAATTGTTCAGACAGCTGTTCAATGAATGCTGTTTTGAAGATGAATATTATATCTTTTATTAGCATGACAAACAAAATAAAAGATAATTAGTTATTCATTAACCAAAATTTTCAATTTGGAATAAATTAATTGCATGGGAACAAAGGACCTTACAGTTAGTGTTGGGAGTGAACAAATTTAATCATTTTAAATGCTTTTGAAAAGGATTTGTTTGAATTGAATGATCATTATAATTATCTAGATAATCATTGTTCAGACCGTAATCAGATATAGATGATTAAAAAATGTATATTTATCCCTCACTGGCTATGTTATTTGCCATATATGAAGTGTCAGGAATTATGTAACCCACTGATGGAGTGAACAACTTTTATCATTTTATGTTTTATTAAAAAAGATTTATTAAAACAGTCATGCTTCAGGCTGTTCGCAGATAAAGATGATTCATAAATTTTTTTGTAACTGTATTTATAGTGTTGATAAATATTACAACAAGCGTATCAATACAAATATAATGACATTGATTTGATTGATCAGGAAATGTACTCTTTTCAATGAATTTCATGAAATCTAATTGAAAATTCAATATAATTGACATATTGACCATCTTGGATTCTTGATAATAAAATAAATGCGTCTTTGTCAGGAATCAATATATAAAAAAATACTCACTTTTCAGAATGATATCTTAATTGATTTAGTAGGAGTAGTACTTGGCCTGAAATCTAATTGAAAAATAATGGCTTCTATGATGACATGTTGTTCCCAGAACCCCTTCAGCATGATACAATTATCATTTAGTTTAACAGGTATTTATAAAACACATGGTATTGGAACTGGAACCTGATACAAAATACCTCTATTATTAACTTATCATGTAGATTACTGTACATAAAAGCACATTCTTGACTTGTTAATATTAACTCATCGTGCAGATTGTTGTACACAAAAGCTGATTCTTGACTTGTTTAAATTGTTATTTGTAAAAAGTATTACTATTATTAGAATACAAGTATACTTTTCATAAAGACAATTTATATACTTTCCATAAAGTCCATTATGTTCTATTTATCAATTAGATCAGGATTACTATGCAATATACAAGCAGGCAGGGCTGCTAGCCCCAGATCCTTAAGGAGAGTGTAGCAATTTGTGTATTTGGCTTTGTGTAAGTATATTTGGAGAAGCACCCTAGTGTGCTGAGCATGTAAACCTGAAGCCCTTATGTGTGGTATTAAAAGACTTGACGGGAGAGAACATGAATTGTTGTGAAAAATATATATAATTTCACAAAATATAGTTAGCTTATGTCCTAAATTGATTTTGTGTCAAGAAGAACTTCTGTTAGATATAAATGGTACAAATATGAGTAAAACACAGGAACTGGAACCTGATGCAAAATAACTCTTTCCACATCAACTTATGTAGATTGCTAAACACAAAGCTTATTGTTGACAAATTTTGTGTAAGTTGTTTTTCTTAGAAAGAACATTTCACTGTCATGAGAATACAAGTCTAATTTCCATAACTCTTATTGTTTACACATGGCCATATAGCATAATGCTCTACCATATCAATTGGGTCAGGTTGATTATGCAACAGACTAGCAGCTGAGACTGTGATGCAGCCTGTATTGGGATGTGTATTAGAAATGCATAGTGGACTCAGCAGGAATATCTGAACTCTGGTTGACCCCTTTTGTGTGGTATTTAAAGGAATATAAGGGAGATACCATTGTTTAAAATTCAACATGATGTTTAATGTCATTGGGTTTTTGCAGCTAGTTGCCATAAATATTTTAAACAAATTAATTAATTATGTTTGTCTTTCATCTTAATGTTTTAAAAACACTTAAAAATATAGAACAACTTGCATGACAATCTTAAATATTCCATATTCAAGATAATATTATGATTAGTAAGTTCAAATTAGAGAATTTCTATGGTGCGAGTGATCACTTGATGAAAGCTTAAAATTTAGTAATAATGATGTGTCATCTGCAGCTGAAAAGTCAATATGGCTGCTATCGCGGCCATCTTGGATTCTCAGAACTGAAATGTCTACCTTTGTGGGAGGAATCACTATAGGTATTACATACTACAATATGAAAATGATATCTAGATTGGTTTAGGAGAAGGAGTCATTTTAATTAAATCTAATTGAAAATTCAATATGGCTGCCATAGCGGCCATCTTGGATTCTCAAAACTGAAACGTCTACCTTTCTGTGAGGAATCACCATGGGTATAACATACTATGATTTCAGAATGATATCTGGATTCGTTTAAGAGGAGTAGTCTTTTTCCTGAAATCTAATTGAAAATTCAATATGGCTGCCATAGCGGCCATCTTGGATTCTCAAAACTGAAACGTCTACCTTTCTGTGAGGAATCACCATGGGTATAACATACTATGATTTCAGAATGATATCTGGATTCGTTTAGGAGGAGTAGTCTTTTTCCTGAAATCTAATTGAAAATTCAATATGGCTGCCATGGCGGCCATCTTGGATTCTCAAAACTGAAACGTTTACCTTTCTGTGAGGAATCACCATGGGTATAACATACTACAATTTCAGAATGATATCTGGATTCGTTTAGGAGGAGTAGTCTTTTTCCTGAAATCTAATTGAAAATTCAATATGGCTGCCATGGCGGCCATCTTGGATTCTCAAAACTGAAACGTCTACCTTTCTGTGAGGAATCACCATGGGTATAACATACTACAATTTCAGAATGATATCTGGATTCGTTTAGGAGGAGTAGTCTTTTTCCTGAAATCTAATTGAAAATTCAATATGGCTGCCATGGCGGCCATCTTGGATTCTCAAAACTGAAACGTCTACCTTTCTGTGAGGAATTACCATGGGTATAACATACTACAATTTCAGAATGATATCTGCATTCGTTTGGGAGGAGTAGTCTTTTTCCTGAAATCTAATTGAAAATTCAATATGGCTGCCATGGCGGCCATCTTGGATTCTCAAAACTGAAACGTCTACCTTTCTGTGAGGAATCACCATGGGTATAACATACTACAATTTCAGAATGATATCTGGATTCGTTTAGGAGGAGTAGTCTTTTTCCTGAAAGTTTACGGACGGACGGACAGACAGACAGACGGACGGACGGACGGACAGACAGACGGACGACGGACGAAGCGCCATGACATAAGCTCACATTTACTTTGTAAAGGTGAGCTAAAAATAGAGCCATTGGCTCTGTAGCTCATCAGGCTTCATCATCAATTATGCTGTAGAGTGTGGTCAATGTGATTCCCCCTTTGTAGAGGCCACAGGGTCACCATTCATAAAATTCAGTACATAGGCGACAAGTTTCAGTTTTCTAGGCCTTTACTTCTGATGAAGAAGATGAAAATAGATTTGAAGGACATTCCTGTTGCGCTTATTAGGGGCAACAGGGTCACCAAAGCTACAATTTATAATCCTCACTAATCAAGGAGTCTGTAAACAAAGTTTAAGCTTTCTAGGCCTTATGCTTCTGGAGGTGAAGATGAAAATAGGTTTTTAGGGCGTGGCCCCTGTGGCCCTTATTAGGGGCCACCAAAGCTACAATTTATAATCCTCACTAGCCAAGGAGTCTGTACACAAAGTTTCAGCTTTCTAGGCCTTATGGTTCTGGAGAAGAAGATGAAAATAGCTTTTAAGGGCTTGGCCCCTGTGGCCCTTATTAGGGGTCACAGGGCCACCAAAGCTACAATTTATAATCCTCACTAGTCAATGAGTCTGTACACAAGGTTTCAGCTTTCCAGGCCTTATGCTTCCGGAGAAGAAGATGAAAATAGGTTTTTAGGGCGTGGCCCCTGTGGCCCTTATAAGGGGTCACAGGGCCACCAAAGCTACAATTTATAATCCTCACTAGTCAAGGAGTCTGTACACAAGGTTTCAGCTTTCTGGGCCTCATGCTTCTGGAGAGGAAGATGAGAATAGGTTTTTAGGGCGTGGCCCCTGTGGCCCTTATTAGGGGCCACCAAAGCTACAATTTATAATCCTCACTAGTCAAGGAGTCTGTACACCAAGTTTAAGCTTTCTAGGCCTTTTGGTTCTGGAGAAGAAGATGAAAATAGGTTTTAAGGGCTTGGCCCCTGTGGCCCTTATTAGGGGCCACAGGGCCACTAAAGCTACAATTTATAATCCTCACTAGTCAAGGAGTCTGTACACAAGGTTTCAGCTTTCTAGGCCTTATGCTTCTGGAGAAGAAGATGAAAATAGGTTTTTAGGGCGTGGCCCCTGTGGCCCTTATACCACCAAAGCTACAATTTTTAATCCTCACTAGTCAAGGAGTCTGTACACCAAGTTTAAGCTTTCTAGGCCTTTTGGTTCTGGAGAAGAAGTCGAAATTCCACAAAGTTTACGGACGGACGGACGGACGCCGGACACCATGCCATGCCATAAGCCCATCGGGCCTTACAGGCCAGATGAGCTAAAAATATACAGAATCGCAACAAACAAATAAATAAATAATACCCCTTGAGATTACTTCCTGATGTAGATAAACCAAAATCCGAAAAAAAGGTTACATAGCAAAAATAATATACTGTCCCAAAACTGAAATGCATACCGGTTTGTAATTTTTCAGGAAATATATTTCTTCACCTTAAAAAACTAAAATGTTACATTATTTTAATGATATCAAAGCAAAAAAATTCATGTCAAAAGTAAAAGAGTATGCCAAAACAAGAACCCTAGTTTTAGGTTTGTTTCCTTATTCAGTTGATCACAAAATGGCGTTGAAGTCAATCTTATGAAATCATGGCATTTGCAAAAATTCTTGCTTGACTTTCCTTTGGAAATGAATTGACAAATTGATGGAGTCCCCATTATGCAATTCTATCCCCCTTTCTGCAATGCAATGAGCAGTTGTTGGTGTGTCTCGGGCGTATTGTGACTTTAATTCATACCGTTGATGTTTTATTTGGGTTTGTATCTAGTGTTTGAGAAGGCATAACAACTTCTTTACTTAAAAAGGCAGTTTAATGAGCCATCTGATGTTCTGCAAGCAACTACAAGTCATATCCATAGAAGCACTACCTTTGTCAGTCAATAATTTGGTGCAATCAACGTTCATGGGTACCACCCATGGTTCGCTAGTTCCAGTCGATGCTCACATGTATCACCGCAATGCATAACCACAATGGTGTTGCGGGCTTTCTCCCTGCAATAATACTAACAGCCGCGATATAAGTGAAATACTCTTCAAAGCGGCGATAAACACCAGTTCATGGACGTTATTGAATTGTGATTTACCTCTCAACTTCTTCAAAACCATCAATTAACCCCATAATTGTGTGCCAAATATTGTATACAACCCAACCACTTTGCTTCAACCGAATCTGTTGACCTATGGCATAAACTATGGCAACATTTTCCTTTTTCCAACTGAAAACTACCAAAAAGTAACGTTATTTTTAGTTATTGGTGAATTTGTGAGTTTTTGGTAAACCAAACTCTCCTGAAGTTTTAAGGTTCAAGATCATGATCATAAAATGCCAGTTCATATGATTGAGTTCTTTGAAGCCACCAAAAACAGGGGCGATAACTGGCCTTCATGGTCAAATACCCTATTCATGCAAACGCTTTCGTAAAGTTTAAATTTGGTGGACTTTTTAACCAATATCAGTGATGATGTGAATAATTTGTATCCCTGTGGCAAGAGAATGAAGAAAAATTGTAACCCGAAGGTATTTTGGGTTTTGGTGGCAACTCTTTAATGCACACATGCATTTTAAGCTCTTCTGGTCGGAATTGGCCTGTAGGAACGAACCAAAAATGTGCAAAATGGCGATAATGAATATTAAAATGCAAGACTACTGTGAATCGTGAAACTTTGTTTTAATTTCTGACACTCTGTCGATACATAATGGAAACCTTTGTTCCATGTAGAATTGAATAAAAAAAATAGAGCCATTGGCTCTGTAGCTCATCAGGCTTCATCATCAATTATGCTGTAGAGTGTGGCCAATGTGATTCCCCTTTGTAGAGGCCACATGGGCACCAATCATAAAATTAAGTATATAGGCGACAAGTTTCAGTTTTCTAGGCCTTATACTTCAGGAGAAGAAGATGAAAAAAGATTTGAAGGACGTTCCTGTACGTGTCCTTTATTAGGGGCAACAGGGCCACCAAAGCTACAATTTATAATCTTCACCAGTCAAGGAGTCTGCAAATAAAGTTTCAGCTTTCTAGGCCTCATTGTTCTGGAGAAGAAGATGAAAATAGGTTTTTAGGGTGTGGCCCCTGTGGCCCTTATTAGGGGTCACAGGGCCACTAAAGCTACAATTTATAATCCTCACTAGCCAAGGAGACTGTACACAAAATTTCAGCTTTCTAGGCCTCATGGTTCTGGAGAAGAAGATGAAAATAGGCTTTTAGGGCGTGGCCCCTTAGGCCCTTATTAGGGGTCACAGGGCCACTAAAGCTACAATTTATAATCCTTACTAGCCAAGGAGTCTGTACACAAAGTTTCAGCTTTCTAGGCCTTATGGTTCTGGAGAAGAAGTCGAAATTCCACAAAGTTTACGGACGGATGGACGGACGGATGGACGGACGGACGGAAGGACGGACGGACTGACGCCGGACACCATGCCATGCCATAAGCATGGACGGACGGACGGACGGACGCCGGACACCATGCCATGCCATAAGCCCATCGGGCCTTACAGGCCAGATGAGCTAAAAATTGAAACAATGATTGCCTTCGGTTGGTCAAAGGAACCACATGATCTAGCGTTTACTCTTACGTGAATTCTGGTTTACATTTTTCCAAATAATGTTTTACCAAAAAAGCCTGCAAATGAGTCTCAAATAAACATATCACAGATCAGTTTGTGAGGATTGCAACACAGGTGACATATTATACATAACATCATAAATAATATTGACCCTTTTGCCCTGGCAGCGTTCCTGGGTTGCGTGTGCATGTGCCTGGGCCTCTGAGGCCCACATGGCCGCAAAGGTGGTGTCATTAACGATACTGCGTGAGGGTTGAATGCAACAATACAAAGGTGACAAGATCCCCTGCCCCAAATTGATGTTAACAAATAGCATACTGTATACATAGAAACATTTGTCTACACTTGTCATGTTACTAACCAAATTGGCCCGGTGTCTTTCTAAAATAGATTTATAAAATAAATTCAGTGAATGACTCTTTGAGATATCACACTAACAAGCATAACATGCAGGTAAATTGATGATAAATCAAAAGTTCTGCTGTGACCTTGGAAATAATGTGAAGTCCCAATAAGATGCAATGTGAAAGTTATGAAGAGAATCCAATTAACGGTTCTTGAGATATCCCGCTGACAAGCCTAAAATGGAAGTTTCAATGTTGAAATTTTCAAAGCCTTGCTGTGACCTTGAAAATAATGTGGAGGTCACCAATATCAACTGGGCCCGGCGCCTTCCCAATAACATGCTTTGTGATAATTATTAAGAGAATCTAGTTATAGTTCTTGAAATATCCCGCTGACAAGCCTAAAATGGAGGTTTCAATGCTGAAATTTTCAAAGCCTCGCTGTGACCTTGAAAATAATGTGAAGGTCACCAAAATCAACTGGGCCCGGCACCTTCCCGATAAGATGCATTGTGTAAGTTATGAAGAGAATCCGGCGAATGGTTCTTGAGATATCCGGCTAACAAGGGTAAAATTTCAAAGTCTCGTAATGACCTTGAAATGGAGATCAAGGTCATGAAGCTCTATAGGGACCTTGCTCTCATGATGAAGCTACAAAAAAAGAAAAGAATCCGGTCAATAGTTTTTGAGTTATTCAATTTCCTTTGTATGACGGACGGAGGGAAGCTGCCCAATACTATATCCTCCGCTTCGCGCTAAACGCGGGGCGGGGGATAATAATTTTTTAATTTCAAAAGAATTAAATAGTGACATGGTTATAGAAGATATCTTTGCTGTTTCATAACTATTTAACAATGATTTTATAATATTTTAACAACAAAGCACATCAAACATCTGTCTGGTTATAACACTTTTTATAACAATATGCAGGACTTGGGAAAGGTAAAGGCCATGGTCCATTATACATGGCTGATGAAAAAAAGGGCCTATCCAAACAAAAATTATTAATTTATGCTGCAAAGGGCCCACTCAGAATTCCTGTAATGACTTAAACCATAACATGACCCATTTTGTAAGGTCTTTTTGATCTCTGTAAACATATGAACTGAACTGCTATTCCCACCAGAAGCTGACAGAGAAACTCACAGACAGAGACTTCACAAAGTGCCAGTGTTTGGGAGGAATGTACAGCATTTCTCCAGGATTTAACACACATTCCAGATACGGAGCCTCCTGGAACAGCGGAAACCTCTCCAGATCTGGATCCTCAAGGTCTACCTGTGAGGTGTTGATAAGCAGTTGGTCTGGATGAGGATACAAGTGATCTGTGTACACGTCTGAGTAGAGCCTGATGTACTTGGATCCAACCACCTGAGCCAGAAGGTTGTGTTTCGGGTCTTGGTGAAGAGGCGACACAGTGCCTTGTGGTCCGAACCAGGCATTCACGTCTACATCCTCCGTGTCTCCCAGAGAACAATAGGCTGGGATGCTGATGTCTTTTTCTAGTTCTGGGATCTGATCAAAGAGTTGATGCTGGGCAAGATAGCCCTTGGTGTCCCGTTGCTTCTCTATGTAGTTTGTGATGAAGTCTGATATCGTCATTAGTTTTTGTGACCATGAGTCTTCGGTGTATTTTGATCCAAGTTCAATTGGAACCGTCCTTGCCCCTGCAACTTGTTTGATATAGTCAAGGGTCCATGCACGTGACGACAAAGCTGGCCAATAGTCCATGGCGTCTGTGATGATAACAGCCTTTGAGAGGCACATATGTTTCTCCAGAAATGATTCAAGAGATGGACATGATATTCTTGAAATCTCCTTCTCCGTATCCACTTTAACCGCAAGTTTCGTCTTTTTGGATATTTCACACTTGAAATCCTGCTCCAAAGGTCTTTTCTGATCCACCTTGAAAATTCTTTGAATTGTTGTTGACATCCTTGCTAAGACGTTATTCAACACTGGTGCTCCCATAAGGAGACCCATATCACATGACTTCATGACATCTGCAAGCGATACACATCCCTTATCCTCCTCCATCAAGCAGCTCTGTGAGTGGACCTTCAACACAGAACACACAGTGTATGCATACCTCCAGTTGATGTCCACATCCTTCCAGTACCCAGTGTTTAGCTTCTCCCAGGATAAGTCCAAGAGAGCCTCGGTTGACTGGAGAACAGCCTGGAAGTGTTTGGAGTACATAGAGTCAGCGGCTGTCTCCAGGAGCTCAAGGTAATCAGGACCAAGCTTGCTATGGTCCTCGATAACTGAGAGCAACTCTCGTGTAGATTTTGGCAAAAGCAAAGAGAGAGCTGTTAGATCTGCCATTCTGAAAAAGTACCCAGATCAAAAAGATATAAAAAGATATTTTTGTTCTCAAACACAAATTACTTAATTTAAACATGAAATTTAATGATTCACAAGAGCCTAATTAAAGGGATGAAGAGAGATAACTAAGATCAGCAATTTACTAGAGACAAATAAAAGTATTAAAATATGTAGGGATGTAGGGGCAAAAAATATCAGTAGAATATTATATCCAACATATCTACCAATTATAGACAATCATCTTAAAAGCAACCAGACCTCTCAGAAGTTTCAAAAGCCCTACAATGTAAGTACACTTAGAGTCCCTAAATCTCACAAGGCAGTGCTTACAGTGCAACAGTACTCATCTTTTCATTGCTATCCAAAATGTAACGAGCTACTGGCAGGCAGCTATATAAAAACTGATAGGAATAGATTTATTATGATGAACTCTAGATGATTTTATGACTTGAGGAGAAGCTTGAGGTTTTTCTTGTTCCTTGTCAGACAGATACCCCTCACTTGGCCTCTAGTTTTTTACCTTGTGCATTGGGCGACCCCCTTCTTTGACCCCCTAATTTCTGGCATAAAAAACTTGCCTTATACATTGAAATATACGGTAAAAGCATGCTTCTGAGGTTGGATCTCCATCAAGATATAAAAACCCTGTATTCACAAAGCAAATTTGGTTATCTTATCTTAAACCCGAACTCCATTATCCGGGATGAAGATTTTCTATTGCTGGTGTGAGGCAGAGGAGACTTCACTAAAGTTGACACACTGAGGAAAAATATGAGATAAGGATCTATTGTTTATTAGATTGGAACTGTTTGCTGACACTATTCTTTTTCAAACACAACCTGATTATGGTCAAGCATTGTTGTGTCATAGCTAAAGATTGACTATTTACCTAAAAACAATGTTGATACCATCTCATTCTCAGATCGGTCATTTGAAGTTTTTAAGTACACAATTATATGAATTTAGCATTCATGCACTCTGATTCCATGTTGTCTGTGGTTTCATCTTACAGCCATGTGTAGGCGATACTTAAAATATGCGACAGTTCCACATGTCTTATCAGGAACTTAAAGGATACAATGATGTTTTGTTGAGTATATTAATGTTAAGAAACCAGCATCTGACAGCTTCTTAAATTACCATGAGTGCTGGTTTATACAGTTTCTGGGAAAATTTGTCCTCTTTGAAGATGCTCTTGAACAGAGTACAAGATCACAAGGGCAATAAGTGCAATTAACTCTGTAAAAAAGATTTTCTTGCTTCTGATTTCCATACTCCATGAAGATATTGATACCCTAAAGACACACAGCAAAATTGGTTATCCTATGTTAAATAGATTCAGAGAAAATTAAATGGCCCCTTTGAAGAAACTAGAGGCGTAATAATACAGATTTTTCATGATATAATACGTATTACGATATCACATTCCGATACAAATCGATACAATACACATCATGATATGCTATTTCAAGGATTGGGACAAAGTAAAAACATTCATCTTCCAATTTTTACGCAAATTAGGCCATTCAAAAGCCAAAGATACCTAAAGTTTTGTTTGCTTCGGGTCACTCACAGGAAATCGGTGGTATGACAACATGACACCTTTAGATTTGTCTTTTCGTCCAAAGTTTTACAAGCAGGCACAAAACAAAAGCTTCCAGGATGATTGCCTTTTATTATATAGCTATATAGCAGTGAAATACTGGGATTTATCAGTGAAATAAACTGTCTATCAAGCTACAGTGAAAATAACTTATATTTTCACTGCGAACGGTGACTGATATAATTTGACGTCATAAAACAATGGTCTCACGCGGCGAATTGGCTTATGACGTCACATTGTTACTGTGGTGACGGGCTGTTCCTAGCGGCCGCTCGGCGTGAAAATGACCCTATTCTGACGTAATTACAATGGTAAAATCATATAATAAATAGAATATCCGTCAATTCTTGACAAATACCATGTTTATCTCATCTCGTTAGGTAGAAAAGTTATATATTTCCACTCGTGGCTGCGCCACACGTGAAAATATAACCTTTCTACCTCACTCGATGAGATAAACATGGTATTTGTCAAGAAAAGACAGATATCCTCTATGTATTGCCTCTTATCTGAGGAGAATGTTGTTGAGAATCTGAATCCATCATAACAAATGATAACAAAAACAGATTTTTCATGATACAATACGTATTACGATATCTCATTCCGATACGAATTGATACAATACACATCATGATATGCTATATATGACACTGACAGCCAAACTAGATCTCCTCCAGTGACGTTAAAATTAACGTGAACCCTGTGATGGTTTGCAAAACAAACTTAGTCTTTTTCTTTGTTGAAAAAAAGATAAGATAAGACAATGGCCACATTATCCCAAAAGGAAATTTGTTTAACATTTTATACAGTTCTCCAGTAAATAACAATAACAAAGATGAAAAAGATATATATACAATATATATACACAATTCATATCACACATTATCACTATAACTTGTATGTGGCAATAATCAGTAACATATGATACAAATATAAATTTGCTACATTTCAATATCTAGTATCATTTACATAAGCGATAACCAGCCAGGGGAGATAACCAGGACAACTCTTCTCGCAAGCCTATAAACTTGGTCAGAAATCAGGGTCAAAACAGGGGGTTCTTTTACAGTTTTTTTTGTACCGTTGCCTCTCATTGCACAAAAGTTCCAAATACTACACAAGAAAATTGGATAACAAATCTCAAGGTACTTATTTTTATATTGTCGTTTTGGGATGTCAAATGTTGACTTTGTGAGAAGGAAAACTTTAGAAATATAAAAAAACATTTTCTCAAAGCGCATGTCTGCAAAATATTCATGTGATAAAACAATAAATCAGCTTCAATTTGCACTATCAATTGGATTTCTTTAGCTACGTAATCACATGAAAATAAATAATAGAACGACCATACCGTCCGAATCTGAGTGACTATAATAATGCCAGAGATCATGACAACACAGTACTCTGAACTTTTATACAATTATTGAAAATTATTCAAAAAAATAATTGTGAAAAATTAAGAACCAATGATAGGGTACTACTCTTACATAGTCCAATTTTTATATCAAATGTGTCACTTAATTTTTTAGAAAAGTCATAATTGATAGACAAGATACCAACGGGTTATAGACAAAACGGCGACACGGCAAAACGGCGACAAGCCAAAACGGCGACATTTTGGACGGAACGGCGACACACCCCAAAAACATTGTTGGACAGAACGGCGAAACACATTTTCAATGAAATTTTACACAAAAATTGCTTGACAAAACGGCGACGCATTTGGATTAAACGGCGACACCATTTTTCAAAGAAAACATTGTTTAACTTTGATTCGTTTACCTTTCATGTCTGATACGCATATTATTTTTATCTTTTATCAATAAAGGGATATGTTTTAATTATGTCCAGCACATAAAAAAACCCATAAAACTGCTCTATATATCAAATATGACTTGCGTATGCTCAATTAATTGTATAATTCTGACTATTACTTCAATATATTATTTGATAACTATGTCATGATTTATGATAATTAACTTCACTTGACTCATAACTAATACACTCTTGAATTTTCGATTTCGTATTGATTGATTTGTTTTCTTAATAAACTACTCAATGTACTTTTCGAGTAGTTGTCACAATCCAAATAATTGTTTTCTTAACGAACAAGGTATTGCAGTAGAAGATTGATTATATGTTTTCTTAACTAGTTACGTATTGTTGTAGAGTAACCTCCATTGTTGCATAACACAATTCAGTTTTTAAAATGTTTCAAAAGTTTACGTCTCTCACTCTCTCCAACAAATATACGCCCAATAGATCTCCAAAGGTTAAAAGGTTACTCATTTTTGGACTAAGGCCATGCATGTTCAGGATATTCCATAGTTTATTTCTTTCCACTGAATCGAAAGCTTTCTCAAAGTCAACAAATAGAGCATAAAATTTCCCACCTTTAACATTAAGACATTTCTTGACAACACTTTGTAGAATAAACACATTATAAATGGTTGTGTAACCTTGTCTAAAACCTGCAATCGAATATAACAAACATGATGTTACAAAATATTACAAAAAAATATTTGTGTCGCCGTTCAGTCCAATACAAATCTGTCGCCGTTCAGTCCAATTTGTCGCCGTTTTAACTAAATTTTTGTCGCCGTTTTGCCGTGTCGCCGTTTCGTCCGTATCCCATACCAACGAAGACAATGAATACTCAAAAAAATGTTTGTGACAAGTAGAACTTTTTTTTATTACACCCTAACCAAAAAATATAGAGGAAAAATATTTTAATTTTTAATTTTTAGAGGGTGGGTGTCTATGAAATAAAATATCCTTTTAATAAAAAAATTTACTTTGAAAATTTAAAGTGCATGTTGTTATTGGATTTCATTCTATCACCACACCAAGTTTGCTTGATAGGCTATTAGTTGGTTAATAAAAATGACTGACAGACTGACTATGTCGATTTACATATTAATATTTAATTAAGAACAAAATATAGACAAATGCTTATGAATTTGCACATTCATTCGTTGTTATTTGCATTCACAAAGTTCCATAAAACTTACAAAATAACAATCGTGCAGTTTCACAGCGATATTTTATATTTCTGCCCCATGTGTTTGAGACTTCCTGACCTGCGCAGTGGACAAGATGCAAACTCTTTGCAGCGACATAGGTCATAATTTATATTGGAAATCTCACAACGCACACTGTGTGGAGTGTTATACAAACCGAAAGCGGATGTGTACAATCTTTTTTTAGCCTTGGCGAACAGAAGGTAATCACAATCTAAAGATGCTTGTAAATAACTTTACAATTGAGATTTATTTACTCTTAATAGTGCATTGAAGATATGTTGGGATGTAACAATGAACAGCGCCTCATGGTTATAACATAATCAGTTGCAAAAGCTATGTCATTGTCGAATGTTTACATGACCTGTCAAAATTATGTCACACGCTGTTGGTTATTCAATCACGTGACTTATGTTTACAGTCGTACGCAGGGTCAAAAACTAAGATCATTTTGGAAACCATAGTTTCACAAGCAAGCAGCATCAATAACTGCAGTCTTATTCCATGAACATGAAAATCAGCATGTTCATATCGAGTTTGTGGGGTAATTTACAATTTCCTGAACCCATTTGATATTTATAAACTTTTGTCCCAGTGCAAACACGTGATGGTGACCTGTGTGTTTATGTAATGAAATAAAAGTCTTATATAAGGTGGGTGTAATAAATCAAAACTTTCTTGTGCAAAATTGTCAGTTTGAAGAAAGTAACAAGTGGTTGTAGAAGGTGAGTTTGCAGCTCCTAAAAATATGAATATCAGTTTCACGTTTCCTGTGCGTATACAAAGTAATCTGGGTAAGAATGAGGGGGAACCCAGAATTATTTGGCCACCCTTTTTTGTAATGTATTTTTTTTAATTAACTGTACTTTAGGGTTAAGTTTTGTTTGAGGTTTAGGGTAAATGTTTCTTTAATTGGTTTAGTTGGTAACAGAATTTCTAATGGTTAGTGTAAAGGTAAGGAACTTATTAAAGAGGCCGATCGAGCCTCTTTCTGAGAAATAAGCTTTAGATCGGGAACGAGGCTGTTTTCGAATAGCGCGTCATAGTTTTTAGATCTATGAATAGGACGAGAAAAGCCCCTTCCCATAATGCAACGCTATATGTAAACAACATGGCTCGTTTGTGTCAGGGTGTCAAATGAATTTTGGCATTTATTTATTTATTTCTATGTCTTGCTCATTCCAATTATTATGACTTGGGGGTATACGAAAAAACTACAACATAAATTGTAATATCAAAATATTTCAATATTATAAATGACATAATTATTTATATAAATGTCCATTTATAGATTTCTTGCTTATCTCTGATGTAAACAAAGTATTTTGTTTGGATAATTATTTGTGAAATTTCTTTTCCATTTTAATGCAATATTTAATATCACAATATTTCAATATTAATTAGAAATGAAAATTATTTACATATATATTTATCAATTTATGGATTTCTTGCTAATCTCAACCCGACTCATAGTAAAACATTTTTTCTTCCAAAATATATCTTAGTCACTTAAATCACATGAAGTTTTTATGTTCGAAAAAGTGCAATACGGACTATGTATATTTCGGAGTGCGACAGCGCTGACGATTTTTTTTATATTTGATGCGAATCAACTATTCTTCTCAGTGTCACATTGATTGAGTGTCATATGTAGATTTCAATAAACAATCTGTTTGTCTGTCAATTTTCTTATGCAAACATTATTAACAAATTTCCTACAAATTAAACATCCAAGTAACTACAACACCGACCAAACAATCAGCTAACAATAATCCTAGTGGTCGCCATGATCAAGGCTTCGAGTTCGATCGGCTTTCCTCCGCCATTTTGAATTGTTTGCATTGCGAGAAAACAAATGTACTGTATCATGCTAATTCATTGAGTAAATCAAGAAAAAATAAGTGATTGATAGAAGAGGGACATGTTTACACGTGATGCATAATAAAAGTTATCAGTTAAGACAGTATTTTGTTGCAGTAAATGCCAGTAATGCATCTCACGCTCGTAGCTCCGATGATTGGCTTCATTTCACGATGTTTTTCTTTTTGGGGGGCGATACACTTTATTCTTTATCAAATTGTTAAATCATGAACAACTTGAATGATAACCTCATTAACATTTTGAATTTTTTGAAATTAAGTGTGAAATAATCATGTAAAAATCGTATTTATTAGTTAACAGGAATGTCCTCCGTGAATTTCGTTTCCACAAACAAACAAAATCACCGCTCGATGTGCTTGTCAGTGGCTTTATTTATTTTCGCAATTTTTTTGTTTTGAAGGGCGGATTAGAACAAATTACCAAATATGACATAGTTATAAACATAAAAAAATAGAAAACAAAGTCGAATATATAAAATTTGACGTGTCGTGTGCAAAAGGGAATTCCCTCCCGAATATTTGTGGAACAGAAAATAGCCGCTCGATCTGGCCCTTTAAAGGGACCATTCGAGCGGGGTATTTTTTGTGGAAACGAAATTCAGGAGGACTTTCCTGTTTACAATTATATATGATTTTTACAAGATAATTTCACACTTAATTTCATATATGTTTGTGAGATAAGGATTTTACTTGTTAGATTTCACAATTTGACAAAAGATAAAGTGTATCGCTCAAAAAATAAAACATCGTGAAATGAAGCCAATCATCGAAGCTACGATCGTGGAATGCATTACCGCGACAAAATGCTGTCGCAACTGATAGGTTTTATTATGAATTATTTGTAAATATGCTCCTCTTCTATCAGTCAAGTAGTTATTACTTAATTTTGTTAATGAATAAGCATATTACAGCACATTTGTTTTCTCACAATGCTAACCTTTCAAAATGGCGGACGAAAGCTGCTCGAGTGGTGCCTTCAAGATAATTAGGGTTAGGTTTAGTGTACGTATTCTTTGTGGCGAACAAATTCTATAGTTGCTCCTAAATCTTTTATAAAAGTTGTATCAAATCATGAATTTTGCAAATTGATTGAAACTCTTCACAGCGACATAATATCACAATGCATATTATAGTGCAGAGCTTGTAAGACCAAACTTGATACAATTTGAAACTCAGTCACTGTTTAATACATTTTATCATCCAAAACTGTGTTCCACTGGAGATATCACTTGTGGAAGATCAAGCGATATCTCCTAGGAGACAGTCTGATTAAAATCAACTGTGATTCGAGGAAAAAAGTGTAAAAATATTATCTCTACTACTAGTGGGGTTCGAACCACACCCAGCCCGACTTTCCTCTCATTCTCAGTCTGAAGGCACCCCTATTACCCGCATGTTCTGACGCTTGATCATCTAGCCAATCACAAGGAGCGCAGTAAAAGCTTTCGATATCAACTAGGGACAGGTTACTCCAGTGTACCATTCGTTATACATAATTGCCGCTAAACGCTATTTAAAAACGAGGATGTGATTGGATAGCTTACGACTGAGTTTGTCTGCGCTAAACTGGTTATAGCTACATACGATAGAACTGGGTGCATTAAGACCAAGACGGTGAGGATATCAGAAATGGTTCGAGCCCCAATAGAGACAATACTTTTGATATTTCTTTCCTCGGAGACGGTCGATTTTAATCAGACTGTCCTAGGAGATATGGCTTTGACAGTAGATTTTGAACAATGCCCTGTAATCAGAAAATACATGACACCACAACCATTTTACATCATCAGTTATAAGTTCACAATGTTAGGATGTCATAAACACAACAACGTCACAATGCTATTACGTCATTACCACGATGACGTCACAATGTTGTGACATCTTCAATAAGTTTTTAAATGTTTTATCATAAGACACGGATGTAAAAGTTTGATTTGAAGGAATCTCTTGTTAACTTGATTTTTCTTTACAGTAAGAAAGCACCAGCAAGGGGAGCCTCAAGATGTGGATATTGGACGAGGACAACCTGGCCATCTGTGCTATTGTGACTGTAGGCATGCAGTTCGTCTTCTTTCTCATAGCCTGCACATGCAAGTTTGATAAAGTCACAGACTTTGCTGGAGGAACAAATTTTGTTGTTCTGGCAATCATTACATTTTTCATAGCTCAGGTATGTATGATTGATTTACTTGAAAACATATTCAAAATAAGGCAGAGTTTGAAATTACCACTCGGCTCTTTGCTCATGCAGGGGTCCAAATTAGCCCTCTTTTAGTACTAGCCATTCGGAATAGTGCATTCCTGAGAGTACTAGTCCAAAGACATTCTGACTAGCCATATACACCGATATAATCATATTTTCTTTAAATTCAACTAGTCTTCCAGACTACCAATCCAGGATCGTTTTCACTAGCCATGGCTAGTGCTAATTTCGAACCCTGCCATGACAAGTAGAAAATTTACTGGCCTAGTAACGTGTAGTCTGAAGGACAAGTAACGTATTGATAATAGATTGAGATAAAAATGACCATTTGATATTTTTTTGGCTAGCTGGAAATTGGTTTGCTCTACAAGTTTTAGACATCCACCAGTCCGAATGGCTAGAAATGTTATAAGATTAGTCAGACCCCTGATAGCAAAATAAGCAAGTTGGTTGGCTGCTGGTACAGTCATTGGTGGTGTTGCCTTACTTGTAGGAAGAATATTGAATCTCTCAAGAGACATGACACAAATTTGTGTCAATGGAGATAGTGTCTCCCCTTTCAAAGTTGAGATTTTGCATGCTCTCTGAGTATATAACAGTAATAAATATAGTAATAATTGCTCAAGGGTACACTGTTTTAGAAAGGAAGAATTTTCAGTGACTGGTTGTGACCATAAATATTAGCGCTATTTTCACAACACGACTTCAAACTTTCTTTACAAACATGTACAGTTTTATTGGGTACGATTTACTGGCATTTCATTAGCTCAACAGATACATATCATGTTGTATCTGTATTTCAATATGCTAATACTGTGCAATATGCTATTATTTTCTGCTAAATATAAATCTCCAAATGATACGATCTATTGTGGACCAATGTAGCGTGATACGATACTGTATTGCCGTATTGTTATCCCTCTACCTATTTGTCTTCTTCAGACGTACAGTTGGAGACAGATTGTGATCACAGTGTTTGTGGTGGTGTGGGGCTTTAGACTATCCGGATATCTTCTCTATCGAATCATCAAGATTGGGGAAGACAAACGTTTTGACGACAAGAGAGAAAATTGCCTAAAATTTGCAGGATTTTGGGTGTTCCAAGTAAGTATTGAAGCATTTCTAAATTCAAAAAGTTGGAAAAAAATTTTGGACCACAATTGCTTTATTCTGAGGATGCATGTTTTGAATGCATAGTACATTATCAGCTTTTAAACTTTTTTAAGTGAGTATTGAGAAATATTAAGTCGGAGTTTATATGGAAAAATAGGAACTACTTTGATGGATGATTACTTTTTATCCCACCGGTATGTAATACCGTGGGATATAGTCATCACCCTGTCCGTCTGTCTGTCCGTCCGTCTGTCCATCCGTAATCATTCCGTTTCCGGAGCAGAACTCAAAAACCGGTCCACATATCTTTCTTAAACTTTACATGTGTATTGCCCACCTACTGAAGTGGTGCCTTTTGATATTTTCACATTTCTAAAAAAAAATTTTTTTGTTATTTCCATGGAAACGGCTCTTATTTGGACTCTGTTCATGAAAGGTTTCGTTTCATATATATTAGCTTATACTATAGGGGATTCTCAATATTTATGCATGCATACGACCTATGACCTTCTCAAATCCAAAACGAGGCTAAGGCCGCTTCTTACTTCCTGGTTCGCGTAATGGCTACGTGTTGTTGATGCGATTCTCTGGTTTCTATCGGCTAGAAATGATTGTGCCTGTATGATCGAATCGTTTTCCAGCTACACCAGTGTAGAAACCTGTTGTATGACAATAAAATCGCCCCAATGGAGGTAATCATTCCATGTAAATCCATAACGAACCTTCGTTTTGGATAGTTAAATTCGTGGCAAATTCAAAAGACCGACGAGTTTTGCAAATTTTGCAAACAAGATCATAGATTTTTTTATTGCTATATACCTCATTGCAAATTTATGATAATCATTCGACAAAATGTAATTTTTGTTTATTATCTCGATCTCCACTGCCAACATTTTGAACAAACTGCCGTAACTGGCTAACTGCCCAACTTATGAGTGCCTTGGGGATGTTTACAAATGTTTATTGTGATTTACAATGTTGGCTGTGCTGCAAAACTGTCAAAAAGACACATCATAATTATATTGAAAAGTAAGAAGCTTGTTAAACAGAATATTTAAAAACAAAAACTATTCATCATGATTCAAATATGAAATGGAGAATTATTGATATTGTGATGATAATAAATAAGCCTTTCATTGATATGTTAATAGATATCAGCACACATACATGGTCTTGAGACACTAACTATTATTATTGTGGGCAAATAATTTGAATTGTTGGCACATTGAATTACATATAGATGCTTCAATACTCTATTAAGTTTTACCAATATGTAAGGCCATACAAGTTACAAATAAACAGTAGACAAACTTGGTCTGGGAGGGAAATGCATGTATATATTAATAATCATATTGAAAATTAAGAATGTTATTTTGCTTTGATATGGAGCATTTGAAAATTGCAATTTGATTAAAATGAAGGAAATTGTTATATCTTATTATTTAACTGTAAACATATTCTCTTGTTAGAATTGATATGATATTCAATAATATTTCAATGAATATTTGATTAGTTTAAAAGGAGTTCTGGTAGGACTTATGGCAATGTAGATCTTTGTTTGGTTAATGCTTTACTTGAATTGTGTGATTTATTCTAGGCACTGAAGATAAATAATTGAAATAAATGAAATACTAACAAAATTGCTTGAACATAAAAATGTTATTCATGAATTTCAGCATTATAAAAAACAGCCCTTTAGCCAGGTATAAATAATACAATTTGAAGTAAGTATTCAGACCTTCAAAATAAATTGACAGTTTCTATAATCTCTTTTGGTGAAGATTTATGTCACAAAAATAATTGATTGCACTTTGTTAAACCTAAATAATTGTTCCTTTTGTAAAATTTATTTTTTAATATCCATTTTCCAAATGTAAAGATATCCCTCATTTATCTAATAAAGTACATGCAGTTGCTTCTAATATATACTACAATTTTTATAATTCATGTAACATGATTTCACAGTGGTCTTAGATCAATTCTAGTGATTTTCTTGAATATTTCTACAACCCCAGAACAGAGATTTGAATAAGCTCTATAAACAAATATATATATGATTAATATACTCTGAACATATGGCTAGTTCTGTGTCAAGGAAAAGAAAATAATTTAACAATATAAGGATCAACAAAACTAAACAAATAGTTTAAAAACTTTACCATTTAGATTTGTTTGTAGCATTGATTGAAATATGTTCCTAGGCCACAAAATTTATTTGTCAGTTCTAATGCTGAAAACAAGCTTTATGCCATCAGAATTATTATCAATATTTCTTTCTTATTTAAAGGCTGCTGCAATTGTGTGGGTTTTTTTTTTCAATATAATATTCCTAATAATTTGTAAGGATCTCCCTCATTATACTGTTGCTCTCATATGATAAACATAACATTTATTAAACAATTTTTCTATATAAATTTTTACAAACTTAAATTTGTAAAGTTCTACAAAAATATCTCACTGAGATTATTTTAAATTCAACTTTTCTCAATAGAAGAACTGAGAAGAGTAAGTTCTATATGTACATTAATTTTCTAAAAATGATTCTATGTACTGTAGATATGCAGGAGTAGACTCAGTATCACTTATTATTTATGTAAAATATTATTTATCTGCAATAATAATATTTTTAAGATAAGAATATTCTTAATGTGGGCGTTATCAGAAACATAGAAAACGTTAAGATATTAATTATGAAAATTTTCAAACGTATTATTTTAGTCTGATATGACTCAAAAATTTATTGTATAAGAATTAATTAAGTAGATGCAGTTTGTTTACATAAGGCCTGCACTCGATGACCTGAAAGTAACTCGAAGACATCGAAGACTAGAGGAGACCTTATTATTGTTTTTTCTTACCCAAATGAAATATGTATATAGATTATAATTGAAATATTCTTGAAATAAGGGATATGTGTAAAGTTTAGTTAGTTTGTAAAGCGTATAAAATTAATTAGCAACATCGGAATCAAATTGACGGTGCACACAATGTGTAAACAGCCCTGTGAATCAATCAAGAAAACTCGCCCAGCGAGTAAAATACTATTATCGGCTGTGTTACCTGAAGATATTTAATTACTGCATCGTTTCTGAACTTTTGGCATTGTAAATAGCTCATTATTTTCCAAAACGAAGCGCTTTTAGGGAAAGCTACCGACATGTCAATGCTATTGAATGTTACTTCCGGGTGTAGAAGCGGCCTTAGCCTCGTTTTCGATTACGCGCGCTCCCTTTTCCGTGCCTCATAAATATTCATGAGGCAATATTAAGAATCCCCTATTATGAACCTTGCTTGAAAAATTTACAATTATCTTTCAAAGGTTTACATCTTACGATCATGTGGAACCGGTGGGATATGTCATCTTCTGATGACTCTTGTTTATTTTAGGGTGTGAGATTTGATGCAAGCTACATGTCAGCTTTTCAAATAGATATTACGAACTTCAAACTTGATATTGTCCTAATGCTCACCCCATTGGCATTCAAATGGTACAGCAAACATCAGTAAACTGAATGAAAACATTTTTCGAGACATAGATTTAATGATGCACAGGATATTCATCATCTTCAAATTTTTATTTTTGACATTTTCCATGGAAATGAAATTTTAATCTTGTCCTCTATCTGAGATTAATCCCTACGAGGGTAGTCATACCGAGGTTCATATTTTTCATATGTTGCCCTTGGGCAAAATATAAGTTTTTCATTGTGACGTCATGTTATTAACAATGCTTTGACGTCACGGTTCACCTATGACGTCACAATCTATACGGGTCGGCGGCGGCTATTCCGCCTATGCTTAGAAGTAGATTTTGAGTATTTTCTTTAATTTGGAGGCTACGGTAATAAACAGAATATTATATTTGTGCCGATGACATACTATGTTTACAACACTCGTGCCTAAATATCAGTATATCCCTCGCTCAGGCTTGGGAAATTCTAATATTTAGCCACTCGTGTCGTAAACATAGTATGTCATGGACACTCATATAATATCCTCTATTTTTTTTCAAGATAGATGTTCTGATTTATTGGTGACCCATTGATAAACTCTTGTTCCGCAGGCTGTGTGGGTATTTACCGTCAGTCTTCCTGTCATCTTCATCAATGCTCCAGCCAGCGCACTACGGGCAGTGTAC
The DNA here is from genome assembly GCA_916613615.1 of Steromphala cineraria. Taxonomy (NCBI): domain Eukaryota; kingdom Metazoa; phylum Mollusca; class Gastropoda; order Trochida; family Trochidae; genus Steromphala; species Steromphala cineraria. The sequence continues at coordinate 16,027,207 of OU744730.1, forward strand.
GTCACACCTCAAGATATCATAGGCATCGTTTTCTTCGCCGTTGGACTTGTCTCAGAAACATTTGCAGATCTACAGAAATTCAATTTTAGAAATAACCCGGATAACAAAGGAAAATGGTGCGATAAAGGTCTGTAGAGTTTATTTAGTTTCTATAACCTAGTTACATTTTGGTCAATCATAAAGGTTGAGATTATTTTTCATTGTATCATTGTGCACAATAGCAATGTGTTTCTTCTCACCTAAGTTATAAGTTATTCCCATCCTTCAAAAAAAAAAGGTAATGGAATCTAGATACAAGACAAAGGGAGCACAATTTTCCAAGTTTATGTCAAATTTAGCTCCTTCATTAACCATCTTTCACTATCAGGGATGGCAATTTTCAGCTGATCTGCTGAATTCAGCTGTTTTGAGATTTTCCTAACAGTCGTTTTATCCCTAAATGACCATTCAAGAACCTAAATTCCATGCATTTCAGCTGTTTTTCAAAATCGCTGTTGCCATCTCTGATCTTTTCAGCATGTCATATTTCTTCCAATGTCATTTCTTCTACATGCAGGTCTATGGAAGGTGTCCAGACACCCCAACTATTTTGGGGAGATCGTGATCTGGATCGGGGTGTTCCTGGTGTCGACGAGCATCCTCCTGAGCTACCAGTGGGTGGCGGTCCTCAGTCCTCTCTTCACCATGGCCATCCTTCTCTTCCTCAGCGGCATTCCTCTCCTCGAGCAGAAGTCGGATGAGAGATACAGGAAGTAAGTCACATTAGGTCATTTATTATGATTGCTGGGAGATGTTGTATGTTGTCAGCTTTCTCACAAATCATTGCCTGGGCCATTCTCATCACTGTCTTCTTTAAGCCTTTGTCCATTGTGCCAAAATCTTTGGTTTTAGAGAATTGTGGTGGCACTGTAAACTTTAAGAAAGCAGGGCTTAAACTGGTTACGGATTGAGACTGAAACACATAATTCCTTACATGATAGGCTATTAAATTTGCTCTCTCTGTGAGAAAAACATTGTATTTGTCAAGACAAGACTGAAAAATGAAAAGTCTGTATTTAAAGAAAACTGCTTGACAGCTTAACAATACCACATACATTACTGAGCTGCAATGTAGAGTTGTGAGTGAACATACCTGAATGTTAATATTTGGATGAATTAATCAGTCACAATGTTTGACCTGTCAGATTCAGAGAATACCTTGTTTTGCCAAAACCCCAATGCCAGTTAAGCTACATTCATAATTTGTACATTTGTATATCTATTTGATATAACCCATCTCTTTTCATTTCAGAAATGAGTCGTACCGCCTGTACAAGAAGAAGACGAGTCCCCTGATCCTGTTCCCCCCACCAGTGTACGCTGTGCTCCCCTCCATCCTCAAGTGTGTGTGCTGCTGTGAGTTCCCTCTATACAACCATCTCAGTGAGGAGCAGGAGATCATACGGTCCTCAGACACCCAGCAGACCATGGCTTAGATCCTCGAGACCTGACTGCTTCACTCTAAAGATTCATTTTATACATTTATCTATGAGAGGAGCAGGAGATCATACGGTCTTCAGACACCCAGCAGACCATGGCTTAGATCCTCAAGACTTTACTGCATCAATCTAAAGGTTCATCTTATACAACTATCTCCGAGAGGAGCAGGAGATCATACGGTCTTCAGACACCCAGCAGACCATGGCTTAGATCCTCAAGACTTTACTGCATCAATCTAAAGGTTCATCTTATACAACTATCTCCGAGAGGAGCAGGAGATCATACAGTCCTCAGACACCCAGCAGACCATGACTTTTTTTTTTTTTTTTTTTTTTTTTTTTTTATTGTTCCCAATCCATATATACAATAGTAAACACTGTAGTTATACATAAAGATTTAAAACATCCTCTCAGAATGTTATACAATTCGGGATTCTAGACAACAGGTCAACAGAGAAATAATATAATCAATCAGTCACAACAAGTACATAGATGTCAATTATGATTCAAAAACTGGAAATAAAGGTAACCACTTTTTGGAAAATTTGTCAGAAGTATTATTTCTTTTAGATATGAATCTTTCTATTGTGAATATGTCATTTAATATCTTTATAAAATTCTTCAGATTTGGAATATTATTTTTCAAAGAGCAAATGTATATATGTCTTTTGGCAGATAAAATTATGTGATGAAGTAGAGAGTTTTCATTGAGTGGACCAAACCAAACCAAGTATTTAGTCAGATTGAAATCATCAATAAATCTACTAACCCAATCCTGAAGGTGGTTCCAAAAAATTGTAGTTTCCTCACATTCCCAATATACATGACATATATTTTCATTAGCATCCTTGCAGAAGGAGCATATTGCATTATCAATTAATTTCATACGCAAAAGCTCTTTTTTAGTATATATAATTCCATGCAAAAACTTAAACTGAAAGTCCTGAAGTTTGACATCCTGAATGTTTTTTCTATAATAAGTAAAGAGCTTCCAGCAGACCATGACTTAGATCCTTGAAACTTTATTGCTTCACTCTAAAGGTTCATCATACACATCAATCTCAGAGAGGAACACAAAATGTTATTGTTCATGGACATTCAGCAGATCATGGCTTAGTTCCATGACACATTACTGCAACCAAACAACTGTTCTTACCTTTGTCAGGAAGGGAGTTCACCCTGGAGATGGGAGGTTGTTGGGATATCTTCAGGAAGGAGGTTCACCATGAGGGTTCCCCTGCACCTCCCACTGTTAACCCAATCTAAATCTTAAAATGGATGCTACTGGAATACAGACACAACAAACCATGACTAGGTTGCTGAAGATATTGTGTCATTGATATTTATACTTCAAATCAAAACATTATGGTATGCATGTTGAGTTTTTTTTAGGATAGACGTTTGATTATCAAACTGAATTAGGAGATTGATCATCATCATGGGTTCTTCACACACAGAATACAAGCTACACAGGAACAGGTTTAACCGGTTCTTTGACTTTGTATTGTATCTAAACTCTGTAAACCATGCACCCTCCATATCATAATCTTGAGTAATTCTCCACTTTTTACTTTTACCTCAAAGCAAAATTCTACTAAATATCATTGATGGTCAATTGGTCATAATAGACATTTTCAATTCCATTGTAGCTGCTTTTATCTGTTGTTGGACATTCAAAATACCATAGACTTTTATCCATTTTCATTCATCAAATTGGTATAGAATTGTTCAAACTGATACATGAAATCTAATTCATCCTTACAATTCTTCCTTGGGCAACTGATAAGGATTTTCTCTTTCCATCAGGGTGCTTTCCTCACTGGTAAAGTAAATACATCTCAGGTCTTTGATAAAGAAAGTGGCCTTATCTTTTATAACAATGTAATTAAAAAACATTATTATTTTTAAATATTCTTGTTAAAAAGTGAATCATTTATTTGCTTGTCTCATTTAAATCATTGCACTGTCAGTTTCGCTCCTATTGTTATTTTATTTCATCAAGCAGCTAATTACACTTTCAATTCCAATTAAGTCAAAAAATAATGGTGAAATGCTCAATGTTTCACTGACTTTGGAACAGCTGATATTTGCAGGGATCACTTTGGAAAGGTTTAATTGGATACTATAAAAATGGAGGCAAATCATACCTTTGAAATCTGTTACCCATTATATGCAGCGTACTTCAACCCCTTTGTCAGGGTCGAATCTCGTCTCTGTTTTATTAATGTTTACTGTCTTCTGAAAAGGAGCATTCAAAATGTTGGCTCTACTAGTCAAGGATTTCCCATCCATACCGTCTGAGAACAAGCCCTATAGGCACATGATATTGACACCACTCTAGATGCATGATAAGGACACCAGTCTAACTGCGACAAAGTCAGACTGATGTCTTCAAACTTAATTGCCCCATTGAATTAGTTTGTGGTTGTTGTGCTTTCTATCTGTCTGCAAGCACCTAGTGCCGAGTTTCAGCCAATCAGATTGCCAAATTGCATTTGTTTCAAAAGGTCAGTTTATAGTTTGTAGTTACTGTCATATCTTATACATCCCCAATGTTATTCCAGAGTTGGTATATTTATAAGAGCCATAGGAAGCAATTGAATCAATTTTTAGCTCATCAGGTCTGAAAGACCCGATGGGCTTATGGCATGGCATGGCGTCCGGCGTCCGTCCATCCGTAAACTTTTCAAATTTTCGACTTCTTCTCCAGAACCAATGACTCTAGAGAGCTCAAATTTGATGTGTAGACTCCTTGGCCAATGAGGATTCTAAATTGTAGATTTCATGACCTCATGACCCCAATTGGGGTCACAGGGATCAAAACCTTAAAAACCTATTTTCATCTTCTCCAGTTCCCAAAGGTCTAGAGAGCTGAAAAGTTGTGTGTAGACTCCTTGGCCAATGAGGATTCTAAATTGTAGATTTCATGACCTCATGACCCCAATTGGGGTCACAGGGGTCAAAACCTTAAAAACCTATTTTCATCTTCTTCTCCAGTTCCAAAAGGTCTAGAGAGCTAAAAGGTTGTGTGTAGACTCCTTGGCCAATGGGGATTCTAAATTGTAGATTTCATGACCTCATGACCCCAAATGGGGTCACAGGGGTCAAAACCTTAAAAACCTATTTTCATCTTCTTCTCCAGTTCCAAAAGGTCTAGAGAGCTGAAAAGTTGTGTGTAGACTCCTTGGCCAATGGGGATTCTAAATTGTAGATTTCATGACCTCATGACCCCAAATGGGGTCACAGGGGTCAAAACCTTAAAAACCTATTTTCATCTTTTTCTCCAGTTCTAAAAGGTCTAGAGAGCTAAAAAGTTGTGTATAGACTCCTGGGCCAATGGGAATTCTAAATTTTAGGTTTGGTGACCCCATGACCCCAAATGGGGTCACAGGGGTCACAACCTTCAAAACCTATTTTCATCTTCTCCTCCAGTTCCAAATGGTCTAGAGAGCTAAAAAGTTGTGTGTAGACTTCTTGGCCAATGAGGATTCTAAATTTTAGGTTTGGTTACCCCTTGACCCCAATTGGGGTCAAAGGGGTCGAAGCCTTAAAAACATATTTTACTCCTTCTTCTCCAGTTTCAAAAGGTCTAGAGAGCTGAAAAGTTGTGTGTAGACTCCTGGGCCAATGGGAATTCTAAATTTTAGGTTTGGTGACCCCATGACCCCAAATGGGGTCACAGGGGTCACAACCTTCAAAACCTATTTTCATCTTCTCCTCCAGTTCCAAATGGTCTAGAGAGCTAAAAAGTTGTGTGTAGACTTCTTGGCCAATGGGGATTCAATCTTGTAGATTTTGTGACCCAATGACCCTAAATGGGGTCACAGGGGTCAAAACCTTTTTCCATCAAAAGTCTGATGAGCTACAGAGCCCATGGCTCTATTTTTTATGAAATTCAATGAAGTACAACTACAAGATCAAATGATATGATGATGATAGTAAGGCTTACAGGAAGTTTTGTGAAGTCAATAACTGATATGTTTCATTTATGAATTAACACATTGAAAAAGATGTTTTCATTCTTTGATTTGTGCACTTGTTCAAATCAAACCATGATTTTGTCTCAATGCTGATCTTTTTCATAAGATCAAGAATGTTTTCTGAATGAATTTGTATAAAAACCTAGATTTATAATTATGCTTATCTTATGTATTGTAATTGAATGTTCTTTGAACATATTTACTGCCGTTATGATGTAATTATGCATTTACATTGATAGTTCTTGTAGTTAATTACCTGTTGCTCTGTTAATAGACTCTTCATTGACTTGTTGATTCACATATATATGTAACTTGTTTGAAAGATACAGTTTCATATTGAAATTGTCTTATGGTTGAATGAAATGTATACTGTTATTAATATTTTTTAGAAAACCCTCTTCAATTATTAAATTCACTCATAGCTCCTTTATGATCATCAAACCTGTTTACCCTAAACCATGTGCATCTTGGTTTTTGTTCTTCACTCCAAGGACAACTTATAACTAAACATGCTGTAATTTAATGGCAAGTATGCCGCTGGGTTTTCAACCTCATTCTCTATCCACAGAGATAGATTAAGCCATCTTAAAACAAAAATGATGATGAAAACTCTCTTCATCTCTTCAAATAACTAAGTTTGTTGACTAGAAAGAGGGAAGCCTAATTGGATGCAATCACAGTCAGTTTTGCAATCAGTGACGCTGTTCAAATTTATCCTTTGACAACTTAATCATTGCAAATGCCTTGTGAAGAGAACCGCCCTTTCTATACTAGAAGTGTTTTTTAATTTGCTGAAACATTTCATTATGGTTTGTGGTGAAAATTTTTGCAGCAAAGGGAAACTGACTATGACCACGTTGGTTCTATTTGAACAGAGGTAAGATTAACATTTTATGACTTGATCTGCTACTGTGGGGAGAGAATGTAACAAGCTCAGAAACAAGGTTGACAACAGCAATGTTAAAGGGGCAGTAGCACTTTTTTTGATAATTTTATATTTCAAATTTTTCACTGATAACTGTAAGTTAATGCTAAATGTATTATTTTTACAAGGTCAATAATATCACTACACAAGCCAATCATCCATAGTCAGAGGACAAAGTATGAAGATTCACATAAAATCCATTGGCGGCCATTTTGTGTGAACACCTTTAATTCATTTTGGTAAGAAAAAGAAATCGCATGGCTAAACTTTATTTTATAGATTTGAATGAGCAATGCTTCATTTAGTTTAAATACATTTTCTTTCAATTAGAACCATTAATTTTCATTTTCTTTACATCGCCTTATATTCCCCTTAAAAACGTGCTACTGCCCCTTTAAAGATAATTTAAAAGGACTCTCCCTTTTAAGTTGATAAGTGAAGTGTCTTGGGAGCTTATTATGATTATTAAGATATTTTCTGTAAATTGTAATGAAAGATTCATTTTTTCTCCTTTTCAATATTTGTTCCATATTGTCAAATTATTCTTGCCAAAATATCAGTTGACCCCAATGTCATTTGTATCATTTTCACAAAAATGTGTGTAAGAAAGAATAAATGCATGAAGTTATGATATGTTTAATATTTTATTGAAATTATAAGTAGTCAATTATTTTTTATTTGTCTGCAATATAATTAATATATTAAATTTTTATCTGTGTAACATAAACTGACTTGCAAAAGAAACGCCACCAACATATTAATTGTTATTGATTTTTAACCAACGACAAATATTGATTGAAAACATTCTGAACATGTCGCACGAACACAATCTTAATGTTCTGCGCTCGAAAGTGCAGGTTTTTTGTGTATTTTTCGAGAAAAATGAACTTATTGACCAAAAGTTTGTCATCGTGTGCAAAGTTACCCGTATGAACTGTGTGTATAAAAGATGATCAGAAATGATGTTTGTCATTGAAACAATCGATTTGAAGAAGAAAACATGCCACGATTAAGCGCTGCAGAAAGAGAGAGAGCCATAGGAATGCTTCAGGTTGGAGCAACTCAACGCCATGTTGCAAGGATCATGGGCTGCAACAAGTGTACCATTGCCAGACTTGTCACACGTCACAGACAAACTGGCAGTACTGCGGACAGGCCCCGGAGTGGAAGACCGAAGGTTACGACTGCACGGGAGGACCGGTATTTGCGCATCTTGCACCTCCGGAATCGATTTCTCCCTGTCGCATCCTCAGCTGCAAATGGACTTGGACATCCGGTCAGCAGATGGACCGTCACCCGACGACTTCGCCGGTATGGTCTACGCGCCCGTCGAGCCCTCAAATGCGTAGCGTTAGCACGCAATCAACGACTTGCAAGACTGAGGTGGGCAAGGAACGTACAGAGGTGGCAACAACGAAACTGGGTGAGAGTTCTCTTCAGTGATGAAAGCAGGTTCAAGCTGCTCCGTTCTGACGACCGTGTCAAAGTTTACAGACGACAGGGAGAACGTACAACCCCGTGCTGCGTCAAGGAGGTGGAACCTTACGGTGGCGGTAGTGTGATGGTCTGGTGTGGCATTTATGGAGACCAGAAGACGGATCTTGTTATCCTAAATGAAAATCTCACCGCCCGTCGCTACATCGACAATGTCCTCAGACCTGTTGTGCTGCCGTTCATGCAACAAAACCAACGAGCGATGTTTCAGCAGGACAACGCCACGCCCCACACTGCTCGTATCACCAGAGACTTTCTTGCTGCCAACAACGTTAACGTCCTGCCGTGGCCTGCCCGCTCTCCGGACCTCTCACCCATTGAGCACCTTTGGGACCAACTGGGACGTCGAATTCGAAACCGTCAACAACCCCCATTGACGAGAAACGCTTTGGCCGTCGCCCTGCAAGAGGAATGGCGTAGGATTCCTAACTTAGACGTTAGGAGACTTGTGCACTCTGTTCGACGTCGTGTGAGGGAGTGCATCATTGCCAGGGGAGGGCACACACGATACTGACTCTTTTGTGATACCTTTGTTTACGTCACAGAACTCTAAACATTGTAAAAACAACAGAATTCAACAAAACTTGGTGATCGAATACCGGACAATGCACCCCTGTGTGATAAACTTGCCTCTCTTATGTCGTCGTAAATTCTGATTGTTATTTTTTGTATGAAATACGATTTCAAGGATATTGTTCTGCGAAATAAAACGACATTTGTTACCATTATTTGACTGTGTTTTATTTTATACAATAATATATTGTGGTGGCGTTTCTTTTGCAAGTCAGTTTATATATATTCTTTTGTATCATATGTTTTGGTGATATCCATGTATATAATAACATTCCAAGAAATAATCTATTTTACTGTGTTCATTTTGTTAGTTAATTCTGTGAATGTACATGTTATTTCAGATTATGAAATAATGTTGATGCATTTTGTTTGTGATACTTGAAATCTGTTTCTACAAAATTGTAATAAATATATTTACTATAAAAAAAAAAATTGTGATCAATAATTAATTTGTGAAGTGCACATATTGTTAGCAAATAGCCAGTGGTCATTTACAGTGAATGAGCAAAAGTTCTCCCATTATAATGTTTATTTATTTCACCAATATTGCCAACATGTGTTGCCAAAAGTTTTTTTTGTAAAATTCCCTTAAAATTAATAGATTATTTCTAACAATTAGTTATATTGTTACATGGTTAGATTCCACCACCTTTGTATCATATAGCTTTATTTAAAGTCGGCATTTAAAGAAATGACCATGTTTTAGGAAAACAGCATATTTCTGTCATTTATACCTCACCCAATGAAATAATCATGATCTTAGTCAAGAAAAAGTTCTGACCTTCAATAATCTAGTTGAATCAAGATGATTCCAGCAGCATTTCACTTGATACATATCAGGGTATGTTTGGAGCTACGAGGACACAAATACGCTGATGTAGCAGGATTACAGTATTTGTGTAGTAACAGCTTTATCATTTATAAGTAGTTCATTACCAACATCTGGGTACATCAAAGATGCAATAGCAACTAGAAAATTTGTGTCCATGGGACACAGATGCACCAGCTAATAAAAAAGCTCTCAATGTTTTCAACCATAGAATTTAAAAAGAGATGCACATCTTTAGCTTAATTTAAGTTCAAACATCCATTAAAATGTAAAATATTAAAAATTCCCAAAACATTTTATAAGGTGCACACCTTTAAGTATAGCGCAGTATATCCAGTACTTTTTTAGGAGAAGTGGATAAACAACATCCCCTATCACACTACTATGAGCATTCACTTGCACAAAATATCACCTATGTTCAACATGACAGAAATTTGAAAAAAAATCAAAAATTCAAAAACAAAATATGAGATGCACACCCTTAGGATGCCTAAAAGCCATGTGTGCGATTTCAATTAAATCTGTTTTTGGTTTTTGAGGAGAAGTGGATAAACAATACCCTGTATAGAGTGGTTACGTACGTACGGACAACCGAGGGTAATCCAATATGCCCCTGCCATATATATGACTGGGGCATAAAAATGGGTATTCTTACTCATTCTAATATGTTTGGACAAAGAAGAGACATAGAAGAGCGTATTGCAATACGCATTGAAATATATTGGTAGTTTTTCAAGTTTTAGATTTTGCTGTCTAAAGCAGTGACAAGAACAACAGCAAATGCTTAGCTTTTGATCAATTGGAGAGGTAGTTTTATCAATGACTTGTTATGACTTAATTGTTATTTGAAGTTTTTCACAACACATTTGACAGTACATACAACATACTTTGTTTCCACTCTGTCAAATCATGTATTGCTTAATTGTGTTTTTCGATTTTGACATTTTGACATTTTTGCCTTTAATTATCAATTATGTCCATGTAAGGATTGATAGTATGTTAGTCCAGTGTGATTCCTAAAGCATTTGTGTTACTGCATAAAGACTTTAGACTTTATCTCATCGACGTCTTGAGACCTGTTATCAGTCCAATATGCCCAGTGCCGTTAGTCTGTTATCACCCAGTGTTATCACACCCTTGTTACAAGTGGTTTATCTCCTAGAGACTTATTGTAAATACTATGTGCTGAGACGTGCTTATACACGTGTATGTATGACAATCAATGAAGAATGGATATGCACAGTATTGTGTTAGCAGCGGTGGGATATGGACTACATACAAGGTATGTAATTTAATCAGTTAATGATTTAGAAAAAAGACGTGGTGAACGTAATTCTCTTGCAATGTAGAAAATTACTAAGCGTTTCCGTCTCCACATAGAAAAACTAGTTGAATTTATCTTCCTTTGCGCGTTATTCCTCCTGTGCTTCAAAGAAACTGGTATATATTTGTTCTATGAATTTTGACAATTTCTTTCAATATACGGATCTGTATTTATATGTGCTTGATCGTTGACTAAAGCCGTTTTCCAGACGTTGGTTTTCGGTAATACAAATAACCTGCGATTCGGTGCGGCACTTCCATTTAGATTATTATAAAAATGCGCAGTTCGATTAGATAAACCAATCTCAACGTTTACACGTCACACTCTTGCGCTGCAGAAGTTGAAAATCTACAAAACTTCCCAACGAAGAGGCCTTTTAGGCCTATCATGTAATGTCTGTATGTCACTTTGGTTACCAAATGAGGGCTAAGGTATATTAAATGCATACTAAGAACGATTTAGGAATGAAAATGATAAATTGAATAATCACCGAAAATAACCGAATGACGTTTTTTCACGCTACTGTGCATAATTAAGTATGAATAATATTGCATTTATATAGCGCAACATTCATCATAAGATTTGTCTTCGCGAATAGTTGGCGAATGTTCACTAACACGTTGTACCCTTGATTGTGTACAGTAGTGTATGATAATCATGAAATCATGACTGCCAATATAGCGCTTACTTACACTCGTATTGATTAATTTACATGAAGAATTGTACGTCGATGAACCTAACGGATAAATCAATATTGTTTTTATTTCCGAGCGTTACTTACTGCTTCTGATATCCTCTTAGAATAAATACTCTGTGTAATTGATACATTTTACATACACACTTCCGTAATACTACCACACGTTAACTACGCAAAACAGTCTTGTTTACATCTTCCCCATGCACAATAACTTTGGACAAATGACATATATATTGTTGAGTTTTCTTCATATAGAATACAATACACCATTGCTTAACATCATATCTTTATGGTCCTTATGTTTTCTGAATCGTTTTCAGTGCTTTTGATATTGGTCGGACTTGGTTTGACTTTGCAGGAGCAAGGTATGTATTGGTCAAACGTTTTGGAGAATAATTTCTGGCGAATCAGACGAACCACAGAAGTAATGAGTAACAAAGCCAAAATATGTTCATTTGTGTTAATTGATTTTGCTATTATTTGCCCGAGAATTGAACGTTTTTACGTCCAAGCTAGTGTAGATTAATACACATGTTGCAACGAATTGAAGACGAATACATGAAAATCTGTTTATTAGATACTGATAAACATTTTAATCAAAGGTCTTCTTTATATAAAAATGATGCTTTCTAAATGAAGTCACGATTTGATTATTGATTATTGTCTTGAGAGAAAACGATAATATTAATTCCATTCATTTACAGCCTTAAAACAATGCATCCGCGACAAAATCGAAGTCAGCCCAATTCCAATACTTTTCGACATCACCGACGTTACGACGTCAAACGAAACCTTCTGCGTAATGGAACTGAGGTCACGACCTCGAACGCATATGACCTTGACCCTTCGCTTCCTGTCACGTGACAAGACGACCTCGTGCTCCCAGGAATACATCCACGTTGGGAACGACGCCGACAGGATCAACACCCACTCGCCGACGTCATACAGACTCTGCAGTGACAACGACAACGAGGAGATTGTGTCAAGAGGAAGTTATCTTTGGGTCGTTATGAAACTCTCCGCCATTCCACAGCGTCTTGTGATCACAACTTTCTCCAGTAAAAGAGGTAATGACCATGCTTTAGTTAATAATGATATTGATAAGTCCGCTTATTATAGGCCTACGCACATAATGCTAAGCAGTTGCTCAAAGCTCGACATGTTACTATAGCCTGACAGATTTGTAGGGGAGACCAGGGCAAAGCGCGCCCCCGGGGCAAAGTGACCTCGCGATATTTCTTCAAAACTATCGACAAATGAAGCAATTTTTCATTACCAACGAATGAAAGTAACCGTAATGAAGCGTTGTGAGCAACGCTGGAATCATTTGCCTGAGTTGTTGGCGCAGAATTTCAAATATTCGAAAAAACGCGATTTTACTATAAGGAACGGATATGTTTCAAATTCAAATATTTCATAAACATACAAAACGGAACATTAAATTCTCGTCAACATGTAACATGAATTGGTATCATTAATTCATTGAATAATGAATTTTGTAATTACTTGCTTTAATGATTTTCTGTGATGTACATAACGAATGCTGCCCTGGATGGGGCAAAACGTGCCGGGGGGGAGCGCTTTGCCCCATCTGTTATAAAATACATCGTTTTGGTTAACATATTGGTTGTAAAAGTTATTATTTTACATTTCTTAAGCAAATAATGTAAAGGAGAACTATAATTTTCATATCAGCATTCTGCTGTATTCTATAAAAATGCAATATACCATTTTACTTAAAGGGCTTTGTTTTGTAAAAGAATGACAACAACTAACAGTTACAACAAACATATTTTTCTGTTGTTTTTTAAATCATGAAAATATATAATTCATTGTATATTACTGTTTAACCCCAAACGATAAGCAATTTTATGCCGCTATGGCAATTGCGACACAAAATACATGATGTTATTTCTTTAATTCGTTCATATAACCAATTCAATTTTTATTTTATTTTATTTATTACTGGTTTTGATAGTCAATGACCTACATTATCAACACTTTCGTAGTTTAAAGAAATTTACAACTACCAACCATAATGATATTTGGTCATTGAGAATGTTGAACATGAAGTTTTATGATATGTTAAGGAACATCTTGAGCAACCTTGCATATATTGCCAACTTTTATATTAATTATATCCTCCATATGAGTTCGATAGCTGCCTTGCATTATCAAGATGAAAGCTTTTGATTAGTATTGGCTGATTAAAGGTGTGTAATATCTTTTACATTATGTGTTGTTTTTCACATGGGGCAAAGCGCCCAGGGGATTGGGCACTTTGCCCCAAACTACAGGGCAAAGCGCGCCCCCTTAGTCAAAATACATTTACGTAAATATATCCTTATTCCGAAATGGTAGATTAAAAAAGCATGTGCCATGTAACAGTCTATCTGACAAATATTAGAGATATGGTTCAAGCTGCATTCTGTGCATGTCGGGGTGCCCACTGGGCGCACTTATAGGTTAGGGGGCGCGCTTTGCCCTGGTCTCCCCTACTATCGGTGCTGTCGAAACGCGGACGAATCCATGAACACCCGTTATTACAAGTACCTATTTTCCACCTGGGTGCAATGAAGATAAAGTGCCTTGTTCAGGGACACAACACAGGAAGAGACCCAAGTCACAAATGTTTGGTGTCTTCATCGGGATTCGAACCCTGACCTTTTGCGTCAGAAGCCAGCCCGCTCACCAATTCACCAGCGTGCTGGTTGGTCCGGTTGCTCTCAAATCATTGTCAGCCGCAAGGTTTAATTCACGCAAGACTTAATTACTACACTGACCTTTGGTAGTCTGCATCTACTGCCCTTATTGGCGTCAAGGACATCTGGTTGTCCTTTTAAGTTCAGTATTCTCTTCCCACATTGGTAGACCACATCATGAAATGTTGATCCATATTCTGTTCTAATTAGCCGAGTTTGTGACATAGAAAGGGAGGATTCTGATTGGATGCAACCAAAGTTAGCTGTGCATTCAGCAACGCTGTAAGAAAGCCGCTGAGTTATGGCAAGGCCTTTGACGAGAACCACCCTTTCGATTCGAAAAACTCTTATTTGAGGAAATTTCACATGGTTTGTGGTGCAAAAATAATTTCCAAATTTATTATGTTAAAAGTAAATCAAAGAGTAACTGTTATCAGAATTCAACAATATCATGAAGTATTCCTCATGTTGCAGCCCGGTGTAAAGCGAGCGAGTTCGAGTGTTCCCCGGTGCAGTGTGTGGGTGGGGACCGGGTGTGTGACGGGGTGGGGGACTGCAACAACAACAGGGACGAGTTCTGTCATACAGGTAGGTGCTCACCATCACTTGTCAATTTCATGCCCCTCTGATTTTCCTGGAGTTCGAATAATTCCCTTGCAAGGAATACCGCCGAAACTCTCGGTTTAAATGCATTACTCCAAGAGACTTCAAATATCAAGATGCCTCCCTGTGATCGCGGCCGGAAAAGCAGATCGAGCGCCTTTAAACGGGGCTTTCTGTGCCGGATATTGGTATGAGTTGTGTAGTTTATACCATTTGCAGACCGCTAAAAGTTGGCAAAAAAGGTGGCCTGGAAAACGTGATATACTGCGGCAAGGCTTTACGTATAGCCAGTGAGTAAGAATGGGAGAGGTTTGGCTTGCGAGGGGAAATTGAGGACACGCTGAATATGTACAATGTACATTGCAAAACTTTATCACTATTTGTTCAGCTTTTCTGCGTCAACTATTTGACAGGTATCAATCTTAATTTCAGTACGGAGAAGGCCAAAGGTCTATGGTACATTTAAAATATCACAACTTTCTTAATATCATTGCTTGGTGGATATTAACTGCAACATTTTGAGTAATATTTTCATTCAGAGAATTCAATAACAAGAAAAATTTAGCAACTGTTTTTGGACATAACATATCCTACTATGTACACGTGTATAGCATCATAAGCTGGATATATCGGAAGAAAATGACACTCGTCTTCTACAATGTTACTATTACAACATTTACATATTCTGCCTTCTCGGGTATCACACATTAGGAGTTGTAACATTAATAGGTTTTCAATTTACATGTTGCACATGGATATTTTCATATCTCTTGTTTTAAAATACATGATCATCACTTTCAATCCCACCAGCTCCCCCTAGCGGCCAGCCGTGTTTCCGGTGCGGAGACGGACAGTGCATCAGACCGGAACTGCCCCGCTACAGTCTGGACCACGGGAAGGAGCTGTGGTACCTCTGTGACGGGATCAAACACTGTACGGACGGCACAGACGAGAGGAAAGGTACAACAATGTCACATTTTCTTAACCTTCTTTACCAAGGAATTATATCCGCAAAGATCCTTTTAACAATTATACAATTCACGGAAATAGTTTTGTAACGCTGGATGGACGCTTCTTCATCAAAAGAAACATCCTAATAAGCAATGTGTTCGATGTCAAAGGGTATCTTATCCGGAAACTGCATATATTGTTGGTTTCAGGTCATTGCGTTGGATGTTTAGCGAGAAGAAGTAAACACCTTCCAATAAAAAGAGCCTTGCTCATATACAATGTCTTGAAAACGCAGGGTGAAACTCTTCACAAGTTTAATAGTTATACATAAGCATACTTCTACATCAGCATATATGTCTCCGCGTTATGCTACAACCTATCCCCTGATATCCTTCTATCGTATTCTGCCGTATCGCTGACGGGTGGCTACTCAGCACTATTTATAGCCTGTCTGTTTTCAATCAAACTACATTGAACTCGATACACTGTTGTCTAGCGATGTCGCTCGTGGAAATCTAAGAGAACGCTAGCTGTTTGAAGCTTAGCGGGAGCCTACAGTGAGACATCATATTTATCACGCGGTGAGCAAACAGAAAGAAGCCCAGAAACCAGTTTGCCGCTATCGCTGCAAGCGTATCATTTGATTGGCTTGCTATTTATAACGATACGGCAGAATACGATAGGCATTAGAATACTAGGCATTATTGACTTTAAACAGTCAGAGATATAAAGCGAAACGGCTGTATGTAAAATGATGATTTGTATTTCCTCTCCTTCGTTCCATCAGTGTATATTTGGATGCCTACGTTTTTATGGGCAACATTATCGAAGCTGATCGTTTCGCAATAACGAAAAACAATGAGTAGCGTTATCAAAAAGTTACTGCAATGTCAATGTCCTTAACACCAATCTTTCGCACCTACAGGTCAATTCTTAATTGTTTTTGGATATTTATAATGATCTGCATCGTTGTAGTTGCTTAATTATCTTTTGTATATTTGTAGATATCTGCTTCCGTATAAGAGGAAAGGCCAATTCTGTAATTTCATGTGTACCCAATGACGCCACTTCCGGTTCCATGAACCCGGTTCTGATGTGGAACAATGTCGTCTGTAATGGAGAAAGAGAATGTCTACACGGGGAGGACGAGCCACAAGACCAATGCACAAAAGGTCCTTATTCATTGTGTTCTAATCTTTTCTTAAATTTTGTTTCATCTATACTTATCATGAACTTCCGCTGCAAATCGGTACATTGTATTTCACTGCTTATGTTTAGTATTGATTCATTTCGTAAACTTTTTCTGTGCCAACCTGTAGTTGATAGCCAAATAACAAATAGCAAGGCGTTTCGGTTAAATGCAGCACGGTTTGAATCTCGAGTAAACTTGTTTAAACTTCTTTAACGTTAACTTATGTTATCTTACAGATACACAAACTCATATTAGACGACCTTTGTATGAATTTTATTATTGTTTCGGTATAATAGCAACATGATTGCTATGATTATGATTACAGATGTGAAAGAGAAATTGGATATTGACATTGGTGCCTTATCATTTATCGTGGTGTTTGTCGCAGTTATTGTTGCAGTTGTGGCATTGGCTGTTCGTAGAAGTAAGTCTTTACAGATACTTTATTGTCATGGTGCAATGATTGTTTTTTTTTTGTCTTCAGAGTGTTTGCAAAATCAATTTTAAAACTAAAGTGATAAAATTTGTTTCATAAACAACTTATGGCCAAAATTCCTTAATGTCTTTAATCAAGAATGGCCGGAATGTACATGTAATATCTTAGGGGAAAGGGTCGATAACTTAGAGCCTTTAAAGCCGATGCATCGCACGTTTTATTCTAATTTACCAAGATACTTTATGCAAAGTGAGTTATCTCAAGAAGGTCAAACATACTGTAGCCAAACAATAAGTCGTCACATATCTAGCGTCCATTTTAGTGTGAACATCTTTAAATCATTCGATTCAAGAAACGGTAATCACGAAGCTTACTAAACTTGACATGTTGGTATAAGGAACGTTTGTTTTCCATGTCAGATTATTCTCAGTATAACTCTAAGAACGTTTGCTACAGTGCCTTTAATTCAATTGCAAATCCAGCTTGGGCTTTCCAAGCAAATGGATCATGAAACTAATAGTATTTCGTAATAGGCACGATTTATATGAAGATATGATCTTTTCAGATAAAAGGAAACGAAGAAAGGATACCGATCAAATCAAAGGATTGGATTCCGAAGCATGTCATAACAGTGCTGTTTGGAGTCATGAAACTACACGCGAGGACCGCGTTCTTCTTCCACATGAAACTCACAAAGAGAGGTTCAAATTTGTTGGTTTTAGAGTGACGACCTTGTGACCTGCAAAAGCCATTACATAAAATGTATTTGTACAACTGTGAACTCGGCCACTGGCCGAAGTATTGCCAACGCGGACTTCAACAACAACTTACTCACTCAATAAAGAGTGAATGCCTATCCTTACCTATGAGAACCTCCATACTCTTGAAGAAAATGTTTTTTACATTTCAGGTTCTGTTTCTTTAGAACTTGCATATGACTTGATCTTAAAGTATAGTAAATGCCATAGTCTTGAAGAAGGAGTTTTATAAATTTTCACGTTCTGTGTCTTTAGAGTACTTGCATACGACCTTTGAAAAAATTGGATTGTTTAATGTGCCGTTTGTGTTTTCAAGAAGATTCAACAGTATGATCAAACAGAATTTCGGGGAGTCCTATAAACCCCTTCGTCTGTATAATGACGTATATTCCAGTGTTTGTCAACATCGGTTACACTCAGTGCAATATCTGATTCTCGTTACTGTACCACTCCGGAAAATTTCATCAGGAGAATATCTACACTATATACCTTAGATATCAAATGAAAAACACGTTGTCAATTATTTTTTGTGTGTGAATAAATGAACTTCGACGAGATACTATACCTGGTAGACATGATAACAAACGTGAAGTCTTCCCACTGATAGGACAAGGGGTTCTAGTTGAACACGATTTGACTTGTATCTTAATCGGGTTATCTATTGTTAAGAGGGTATTCTAGTAGCGTGTTGACTTTCAGGCCGAGTTGATGATAATAATCACTATCGTATGCATTGTGTATACCTAGAGGTGGAGGAAGCCCTGTTCATAACATTTGAAAGAACTGCTAGGCATTGTCATTTATACAACTTACACCCATATACAGTAAACCCTGGTTATAATGCCAAGCTGGAAATACGGAAAACGGATTTCCTGCCCTTATATCTCACAAAATACAAATGAAACCATACTATTTAGGATATTGTTAAATTACCAAAAATACCAAATTGTTAAATATATTGCTTAAATCATTCCTGTTTCGGTTCATGATGTTTCTCTACCTGAAATTGATGTTAATAGGCATAAACTACCTGAGTGACATTCTACTTGCCTCAAAACAATTGGCAAAACTCATCTCTTCTTTAGGTAGTGGCTTGAAAACTATATTGCATGGACACATAAATATAAAGAATTAAGGATAAGCACATTGATAATGACTTGTTAGCTCATCTGGCCTGTAAGGCCCGATGGGCTTATGGCATGGTATGGTGTCCGGCGTCCGTTCGTCCGTCCATCCGTCCGTAAACTTTGTGGAATTTCGACTTCTTCTCCGGAACCATAAGGCCTAGAAAGCTGAAACTTTGTGTACAGACTCCTTGGCTAGTGAGGATTATAAATTGTAGCTTTGGTGGCCCTGTGACCCCTAATAAGGGCAACAGGGGCCACACCCTAAAAACCTATTTTCATATACTTCTCCAGAACAATAAGGCCTAGAAAGCTGAAACTATATGTACAGACTCCTTGGCTAGTGAGGATTATAAATTGTAGCTTCGGTAGCCCTGTGACCCCAAATAAGGGCCACAGGGGCCACGCCCTAAAAACCTATTTTCATCTTCTTCTCCAGAAGCATAAGGCCTAGAAAGCTGAAACTTTGTGTATAGCCTCTTTGAAGAGTGAGGATTATAAATTGTAGCTTTGGTGGCCCTGTGACCCCTAATAAAGGCCACAGGGGCCATGCCCTAAAAACCTATTTTCATCTTCTTCTCCAGAACCATGAGGCCTAGAAAGCTGAAACTTTGTTTGCAGACTCCTTGGCTAGTGAGGACTATAAATTGTAGCTTTAGTGGCCCTGTGACCCCTAATAAGGGCCACGGGCCACGCCCTAAAAGCCTATTTTCATATTCTTCTTCAGAACCATTAGGCCTGAAAAGCTGAAACTTTGTGTATAGCCTCTTTGAAGAGTGAGAATTACAAATTGTAGCTTTGGTGGCCCTGTGACCCCTAATAAAGGCCACAGGGGCCATGCCCTAAAAACCTATTTTCATCTTCTTCTCCAGAACCATGAGGCCTAGAAAGCTGAAACTTTGTTTGCAGACTCCTTGGCTAGTGAGGATTATAAATTGTAGCTTCGGTAGCCCTGTGACCCAAAATAAGGGCCACAGGGGCCACGCCCTAAAAACCTATTTTCTTCTTCTTGTCCAGAACCATAAGGCCCAGAAAGCTGAAACTTTGTGTAAATACTCCTTGACTAGTGAGGATTATGAATTGTAGCTTTGGTGACCCTGTTGCCCCTAATAAAGGCAACAGGAACGTCCTTCAAATCTATTTTCATCTTCTTCTCCTGAAGTATAAGGCCTAGAAAACTGAAACTTGTCGCCTATATACTTAATTTTATGATTGGTGCCCCTGTGGCCCCTAAGGGGGAATCACATTGGTCACACTCTACAGCATAATTGATGATGAACCCTGATGAGCTACAGAGCCAATGGCTCTATTTTTTCTATTTGTCTGTATATCTCATCGCTGATATAATAGTTTTTTGTTGTTTTTTATAGAATTTAATGTAAATTTCTACGGGTATATATGTAATAACAAATGGATCCTCAACACAAAATGTTAAGGATCTCCCCAATATGCAAATTGCTTCACTATTTTAGCATATAGAATCTTAGTCGCTAACATGTTTGTAAATGCCCTACCTTGGTGTAATGCCAACCTGGATAAAGTGCCACATTTTCTTTTGGACAAATGGTGGTATTATAACTAGGTCTAATTATAATTTGGGTGATCCATATTTCATTTTGTCGAGTATATATTGATTGCAAACGAATAAAAGAGATAAAAAAACAGTTTCCGTTAATGTTCCGCTTTGCCTAAGTAGCATGTTTACACGATTTCAGTAATCAAATGCATATAAAACGTTGATCCAGTGTGTTTTCAAATGAACATCTTAGTTCAACCTGTAATTTCCCGGTGTTGTATAGGTTTTTATACCCTCAAGCCTCGTTTACATGAGCAAACCTACTTATATGTATAAATATTTTTCACCAAGTATGTTTTTCAATATTTATATTTTATTTCACCATAAATGAGCACATATATAATATATATATAATAAAGAAATGTATAAAGCTTCTTGTTTTCTAAAAATAGTTGGAAGTAAACTTCGAATTTTATAATAACTATGTTGAATATGGTCATGAATATATGATTATTAAAAAAATGTGACATGTCATTCAACTCGGCCACAAAGCAGAACTGCCAGCATCATTGTAACCATGGCGACGAGGGATTCTGAAATTAGAAGTAACCATAGACATTACATCTTTTTCTGTTATATATTATAATGTCATAATTGCATCTCGTACAGGATTAGACAGAATGTTCCTTTGAGTCTTTATGTTTTATGTAGTTCGTTGAAGCCTTAAAGGGGCAGTAGCACGTTTTTTGATAATTAGATATTTTTAAATTTTCATTGATAATTGTATGTTAATGCTAAATGTATTATCTTGATAGTGTCATAAATCTCATTGCACAAGCCAATCAACCATAGTCAGAGGACAAAGTTTGAAGATTCACATAAAATCCATTGGCGGCCATTTTTTGTGAACACCTTTTATTCATTTTCTGTAAGAAAAAGGAATCGCATGGCTAAACTAAACATAATATATTTGAATTACTACTGCTCCATTTAGTTTAAATACATTGTCTTTCAATTGAAACTATTTATTTTCATTTTCCTGACATCCCCTTATATTCCCACTAAAACGTGCTACTGCCCCTTTAAGTCTAAATACCATACCAAGGCTCTACCATTTGTTAACTGTGCAACATTGGATACTTACATACCAAAATGCGAGACTTTTTTAAATCATTAGTTATCAACTGAGGTATAAAGGAGAGTAGACACTTCACTTGATATATTATATATTTCTGAACAAAGTTTTTTCATATATCGTTTACGATATTACCCAACTGAGCGGGTTTCTTCCCATATGGCTTTATCTGCAGTAATGGTGCGTTGACAAGTTGTTGCCCAAGAATGTTATCTTATTTATCAAATTTAAACATTTTATTATTAAATCCTTAATGCCAAACATTTTCTCAAACATTTGGAAAAAAACTATTTACGGTCCCTTGGTGTATTTGAACAGACATAAGATAATACTCTGATTTATTGAATTGTGAATACGCCTTTACAAAATGAGAATATCTCAAACATATAACATCGCCATCTTTAGGTATAACAAATTCTTATTTTTGTTGTATGTCGTTTCTTTTATTCGTATTTTATGTCGTTTATTCAGTCTATCATATCAATTTGATCTCACAATATTTTGAGTATTTGGATATGCATTTCTGTGATCCGTGTAGGTCTCATCTTCCTACGCAGAGCCTATAAAAGGCCAGTTTCCAAACTGTCATTTTATGCCTTGCTGCATAGCCTTGAGTTTTCTGTGCTTGCTCTCTAGTCTGTAGGGGCACTATAGCAGCACAGAAAAGTAAAGTCTCTGCAGCAAGGCATAAAATGACAGTTTTGAAACTGGCCTTTTAGGCTCTGCGTAGGAAGATGTGTAGGTCTATGCCAGAATGATGTGTCCTTTATGCGCATGTAGTAGCTTGAGCTTAATAATAAGGAGGGAGCTCAGTTTACAATCTAAATGACACGTATTTCTAAAAAGAATATACAAACCTGTTTTATCTCGTGTAGCCGCAGATGGGCAGGGCTTGGGTGTGTTTGGTGTCTCTGTAACTGAAATTTAACTTAAATTACGATTTATTCATTCACACTGAATTGGCCGCCCGTATTTTTCGCTTTGAACTTGGTAATCTCTCATACCTCTACGGGTAATCGGGTTGAACGGACAGTCCTATCGGGGTATTTTTTGTGGAAACAAATTCAAGAGTACTTCCTTGTCTATACTTACACATGATTTTTACTTGATTATTTCACACTTATTGTCATATATGTTAGTGGGGGTTACTTATATTTGTTCTAGATTTTACAATTTGACAAGGATAGAAGAAGAATGCATCACTGCGCCTTTTTGAATTTTGTTCCCACAAAACATATACCGATAGGACTGTCTCTTTACATAGTGAGAGACATTAATCTTTAAAAATAATACATACAGCACAAACTTGTAATTATTAAAGAAGAATTGAAAACATATTTTAAATGTGTCACTGAATGTACTCACCAATGACGTCGATTATTGAGATAGTACCCGAGAGGGATCCTGATGCAAATAACATTGGCTTTCTTGTTGGACTTTTAGACGCAGGCACGAAACTGAAAGAAGTCGTGCATCTACAGCGTCACAGTTCATTCACTTAGAGTATTTTGTTGAAGCCTAATATTGAAATGGATTGAATTCTTCCTATATGCTGTGTGAGAAAATGACGTGGAGCTCACTTTGGAAATAAGTGTTTTTGAGGATTTCTTACATGGTGAATGATAATACCAGACCATAATAATATGGTAAAATAATTAATTTAAATGAAAATATCTTTCCTGATGTCATCACACTCTAATAAAAATCGACTCCTCCGTCACGGTCTAACCGCACCCATCTTTGTCATATGTGTCTGACGTAAGCTTATCTAGCCAATTTCAGGCGTCGGCAAAAGTTTTCGGTGTCAGTTACTTAGGGCAGATAACTCCAGTGTACCATTCAGTTGAAATGATCGCCGCTAAACGCTATTTTAAAACGACGAGGTGGTTGGATCGCTGATGACTGACAGCAACATGCGAGTAGGACAGGACAAAGGCAGAGAGGAATTCCGACTGGAATAAGTTCGAAACCGATAGAGACAACATTTTTGCGGTATTATCAACTTCGGAGCACGGTCGATTTCAATCAGACTGCATGCCACCACAGATAGACACTAAAGAACTCATCTGTTACAATATAGAGGGAGATAGCGATTGAACCAGGGAAATGGAACGGTTCAAGACGATTCTTTGGTCGGAGAGTGAAAATTTTAATCGTTTTATGACCAAAGGGCCTGTGAGAAAAGTTCCTATATGTGACAAAGTTAACAGGTTAAAGCCCCATCGTCATACTTGCATTCGATTGGTGATTTAGTTTCTGAGAAACGAAATATATCACTTGATAGAACAATCATTCGTCGAAAGTTTGATATCATATTTACATGTTTTAATCAACAATGAAAAGATTAATTCGACGTCCAAAGTAGAGAGCCCTCTGCAAAAGTGACATAGCTTGTAAGTAACCAGGTTTCGGTGACGTCATCATTAAGTGTGAAGGATTTACACCGCGTCTCAGTTACCGCAGTATCAGTATCAACAGTGGCAGCAACGACTACCTGCTTCGGGGAAAAGAAAAACAAATCTAATCATGCGCGATAAGGACGGCTTTCAAGGATTGATGAAATATATTAAGGAAACGCAATTGTGAGATGGCAAGATTTGATTAGCCTTCATGTCGACATATGCCGGGGTCGCCGTTTCGGTCATTTTGGTAAATTGTCTCCTATTTAATGATTTTTGGTCCGATTTCCTCTAGGTTGGTCGCAAAATATTGCAAAAAATACAACGAACACAGAAAAATATTCACTACACTTTGAACATGGATTTTAAGATAATCAGATAGGTATGTCATACAATGACATAGACTTACAGCAAATCCTCAGGGTCGATTTCGGACAGTTTTCGCTCTTCAAAGAGCTCTGACCAGGTCTTGCTTCTAACATCCGGTATACCGACGTAGATATCCTGGAACACTGGCTTCTTGATGTCTGAGTCGAAAGAGTAGACAAGTATTGTGCTTGAACGCTCGTTGCCAACAAACAATAGGGTGGTTCCTTTGACTTCACCAACGGCAATCATCTCGGGTTCCGTTCCCTGGGAAATATGAGGATCTTTAAGAACATTCGTGCTACCAATCTCTATCCGTAGAGGTAGATCAAGTTATATAATGTTGATCAATATTGAGTCGGAAAAAAGGAATTTCGTTTACGGTTAGGTGTTGGGTGAACGTTTAAGGAATAAAAGATCCCGACCCTACACCTTTCTTGTATACGTTTATCATAAAAGCAAAAAGCAACATTCAACATTTACATAATTTGAACCCGCATGGGTTTGATTCGCACCCTCACAACCTCCTCAGTTCAAGATCAGCCATAATGGGATGGAACCCAATACACATTTTTAGAAATTTCATTCGTAGAACATGGTCGACTAATCAGAGATTGGGAAAAGGAACTTCTTGATGTTAATACCCACCTTATCGTCAGAACGTAAGTCAACATCTTCAAACGGTCTGTTCGAATTGTCATCGACATGCGAGTTAAAGAGAGCTGGGATGTGTTTGTATATCTGTCTAGAAATGTCATCACCGCTGTCAAACACAACCGACATGTCGTCTGCTCGTCTGATGGTGAAACTCCGCCCTCCGTAACTGTAGAGAGCCTTCAAGCGACCCGAACTGTCCTTCTCTGCTGGTGAGGCAGCGAACTTCATCCGACCTGAGGACATTTGATACATTTCCTAACCACGTTCGTCTCGAAAATATACTATTTTGATCTTGAACGAAACAAAAATAACTTAACTCGAAAGTAATGATCATTCTCGAACGACAACTTGACTCAATATCTTAACTGGGTGTTGTGTTTTTTGTGCTCCTGTGACCCTAAGAGCTAGGCTGGCTGGAAAGCTGTAAACATGCGGTCAGGTAAAAATGTGTGTTGAGTATACAACATTTATCAATTCCTCTTACAGTTAATAGCTTATGTGATATTTAATTCATAAAATAATCAAACGTATTTTTTCGTTTATCAGTATAGACTGTGAAGGCATAAACTACGATTCATACGCTTTCATTCCTATAGAGACAATACTTACAAAACTTTATTGCCTTATCATACTAATATGACACTTGCCTAAGAGAGTTTCCCGTGAGAGTTGATCAACGGTTTCCGCATCGAGGGCAGCCATCACTAATGAAAAGACGCAAAAGAGCATTAATCCATTCATCCTGTACAATCAGTGTTTTTGCATCCGAGAGACTGGATCTATACCCTGATACTTATCAAGGGATATGCCGTGATACCGCTCTTGATATTACCAACCAAAAGGAACCAACATCAAACTAAACGGCTGCATAGTCGTGATGCAAAGATTTGGCATAATATTCTTCTCAAACACCGACAGTTTTCGGCTGTAAAAGCACACGCCATACATAGTTTTGAAGGACCACCTATCAGCGATATCATATACATTTGCCATAAAGGTATTGTGGGAGTTACGCGGATACAAAAACGCTGATTGTACAGGGTGGATCAGGGAGGAGTTTTGGTAACAATTTACTGAAAGAAACAAATAGTGAGTTTTACCTTCATTCTGCAATGAAATTGTTTCAATATCTTAACAAAACTTCCGCCATCATTTTTGCGTGGCGATGTATCTATACCACAGAAATATCGGATTCTCTTAGTCCTAATAAATGAATAAAAAAAAAATTAGAGTCGCACGTTAAAAGGTCTAATAATAATAATAATACTAATGGGCATTTATAAAGCGCTATATCCATACACAAGGTACATGCTCAAAGCGCATTGAAAATAAGAAAATGTAAGGTGATGAGATGAAATGCTATGAAATAAAGCCTAAAAGTAATACTGGTAGCATTGATTAAGGATATTTATAATTAGAGTCTATGGGTAGAATCTATGAATAATAGCTAGAAAATAGATGAGTTTTGAGCTGTGATTTAAAAACAGTCAGTGAGGATGACATTTTGATGACATAAGGAAGTTGGTTCCAAAGTCTTGGAGCAGTACAGCTGAAAGATTTAAGTCCATAACTGGTGTTTTTATACTTTTGCATCTGGAGAAGCTTCAAATTCTTTGATCGAAGATCTTTTGCAGGGGTATAGTCCTCCAAAGAATTTAAAAGATATGCTGGAGCCATATTATGTTGACATTTGTAAGTAATACATAGAAGTTTAAATTTGATTCTCGCTTCGATGGGCAGCCAATGTAGACACTTAAGCACAGGTGTTATGTGACATGCTTTTGGTGTTCACAATTCTTGCCGCTACGTTCTGAACTTTCTGGAGCTTGTACAACTGACGTTTACTGATTCCAATCAGTAAGCTATTACTATAGTCAAGTCGTCTAGGTGACGCATTTTCTTTACCTTGCTCGAGATGTTGCTAAAATCCTAATTTCTTCACCGATATCCCACAAAATTGGAATATATATCAAATTGATCATATAAAAGCGATACATGACTAAAAGCGACAGTCCTTTCGAGGTATTGTTTTAAGAAACGAAATTTGCATGTGTGGCCTTCTTCTTCGTTATTCAAATATAAATCAACAAACTTGTAATCTCCAGAAATTAGTTTTGTAACTAATAGCAGTATATGCAAAAACTGAAAAGTCCCATTGAATTGCGTTTCCAAAATGAATACCCAGATAGGCCTGTTTAAAAAAGAAGGTTTGAAACGCCCGTATAATCGTACATGAGCTCATATACCGCGAAATAAGATCACAAAAAGCTTTAACTTTTAACAGTGATTAGGTAGAATGATGAAAATGTAATGGAAAGCAACTAATACAACCTTTATTCTGTGTATTTGCTTGGTATACACCACATCAATCTGAACCAGTGGTTGATTTAATCCTTGCTATATTGAACTCCAATTCATGGTTTAAATTGATCTAAATAAAGTATGATCTATATTACTTTAATACGTTAGCGTATTGATCTCACCGGGTTCACTTGGGTGGCTGGCTTACAAGGCGAATTGCTGATTGGCTGAATATGAATGACGTCACAGGTCAGTCTGACGGCTCGATTTAAGATCAGCTGCAGCAACCTAATGATCTGGCACACAACAACGTACAACATCAAGGCTTAACTAAGCACGCAATGGTGACTGCAGCTACTTTGACTTGCGAGGGAAACCTGGAGCCTATTCTCTGAGGGTTCCTAGCTAGGCGTTATCCTAGCTGTTTAGGACACCAGTGAGGATAGCCTAGGGCTATTATGCTTTCGATGATATTGGCACATCAAAAATTCTTCCCCTATATTCTGACAATTCGAAAGTAAAAAGCTTAACAACTATGGTCTTACTTTCATCGCTTATGTCCTCCCCTCGAACTTCCTCTGTCCATTGATAACTCCCAAATTCATAGTCCTTCGAGTCTCCTTCATTGGCAGTCACGACGTAGTTATCTCCCTTGAAAGTGAAGTGAGCAATGGCGTCCGGACAATAAATTCCCCGGATGTTGTACGGATACATAAACGCACCTGGGAACATTGAAAGTGACACAGAGTATCTTTCTTAAAATTTTATATGGTTTTGATAAGCTACAAAATATCTAATATGCTGATTGAAGTTCATATCTCATCACTGGACATGCAAATACATCCATTTATGCATAATATCTCTAAAATGCTTGATTTTATGGAAAAATCAAGAAAACATCTCAAATACGTTTAATATTCGAACTTATGCATCAAATTAACCTACCTATTAGTTAAAATACATAATAAACACTATCGAATCGAATATATCTTCCTGTCAGCTTATGACAAGGTTCCAAAATTACGTTTGGCGAAATTGCGCGCGCCACTCGAGCCACATTGTCCGGTTTATGATCAAAATCCCGACTTTGAATGGCCGTATTTTCGCTCTAATGTACTGATTGGTCTTTAACTTGTTATTTTCAGTAAAGGTTAGTGGTTCCCGATGTAATAACATCGATTTCAAAATTTGACATATGTGATCCTTTCAACATACTCTGTTTCTCTTTAATATCGTCATTGAAACAGCTTCTCTCGACACACCAAGTTCACACTTACAGTGTAAAAATTCTGCTCATGGCCGAAAATCATTTTAGAAGGTCAGAATCAGATTTTTTTCTTTAAATTTATTCCATTATAAAAAATTATATATTTTTCCAAAACGATTTTTTCAGAATACCAAATTGCAACCGACCCGGCTTATCCCTTTCTAAAGCAAGAATTTCAAGTGTCAAGTTTTATGAATTGAGTTTTCTCTGGGGAAAACATCTCATAAGGAGGGATGTTGAAATAAACGGCGATATCACTTGTAAAATTACCTCGGTCTTTGTCCGAAGGATCAATGGAGTACATGGTCCAGTTCTTGGAGCCAAGTCCGTGGATCTTGGTGATGTTCTTTTGCATCAGATCAACCACAGCAATAGCGTTGTTTTCCTGAAGAAGGTGAATGAATTACATGAAGACTCCCTACAGCGAGTTTGTTTCCTTCCAGCTTCAACCATTGGGATAAAGCATTGAGACGTTGACCATATTGATATCAGGGTATGTGTTGAGCTACACGGAAACAATGATGTTGCAGGTTGGGACTCGATATACTTAGCTTCAGAGAGGTTGGGTAAGCATGTGTGCGCTGAATTAAAAACATTTTAATTTCAATCGTCAGGCAATGAAAGGATCAATGTTGATTTTTTTTCTTATTTTCTTATGTTTCTTCTTATGATTAAATTTCATAAGTTCGAACAAAATTGTAGTTGCATACTTGAAGTGTAACGTAGGCTATGGTCTCATCCGAGTTGAAAGCGATGTATTCTGGCTCCACATCGTTAGAGAAGGGGTTGCCGTTCTCCCTGTATACGTGACGTACGCCGCTCTCTCTCAGCTCGTCGACCCTGAAAGTACAGTGCCGGGCAGAAGTAAGTACCTATTCGACTTGAGACCATCAGGATGGCTTATATTTTTTACCATTATTTATCCAAAGATATGAGATTCTACTACACATTGTGTCCAATACGAACCATTCTTTATGAATTTCTTGACATTTATTAATCAAACGTTTAGAAAATCACGAGATTGTAAAAGTAGTCAACTTCAAAACCGACGTCTTAAACTTCCATGGTTTATCTCTAAGCAAAATTTGACAAATAACGTCATAATGCTTATGATTATATTGAGGATAATAATATGGCCCCTTTTCAGGTATCCATAACCAGCTCAAATCGCTACCTACATCATAACCCTGAATGAATTTACTTTCAAAGCAAGATATAAGCGAGAAAAGCGACCATTTAGGTCCGTAAATCATGTTTGCAAGTACCCTGTGGACTAAGTGCAATATGGATGAAGTGCCTTGCCAGGGACACAACACAGTATTAAACCCCGGTCGCAAACGTTTGGCGTCTCCACCGAGATTCGAACCCGGGTCGTTGGCTTAAGAGACCAGCATGCTAACCATTACACCCCTGTGCTCGAGAAAGAACATATCATTTACAGCTACCCCTACCTGTCGTTATATTCGTCGAAACCAAGAGGTGTCACGGTGTAGTTAGTGTTGACACCGTCGGGGAAGGTTATGATGGTGATCTTCCCAGGCGGATCTGTTATCTGATTGGCTGGCATCTGGTAGGCCTCTCCTTCAACCGCCACCACCAGCTTGGAACAGTCGCGGGTCGGCTTCACCATCTCGGGGAGAACGCCAACTTGCATGGGCAAAACATGACAGAACAAAGTTATTTTCTGTGCTAAAACATTCCGTGAGTGTCAATTCTACTTTTTCCAAAAATATTTCAGAACGGGGATGCAATTATCCTGCTTCATCAGTGTGTTTGGACCAAAGTACATTTTAGACCATTAGGCCTAGGATTGCTTGAATATGGTCACATACTATGTGAAAGCATCTAATAGGCTTTGAAGGAGTTAAGTCTTATCACCTAATAATATCCAGCCAACGAATTGACATAGAGTCATACAATATGGCAGAAATCGGATAAGAGTAATGGTTAAAGTTTCATATTCAACATCTAACAATAACAAGCCAGAAAGGAATTGAAAGACATCAAGTGGAGCCAATCAGTGGTTGATAGGTCTCCATGAATAACAGGGTGATAGAGCTAAACGGACAACATTTCTTTAATGAGAAAGTGAATTAATGGTAGCTTATGATCATGGAGATTTATTTCCATCCCCATGAAGAGAGACGGTAAAGCAACAGCTTTTGGCTAAGGTTTTACCCAATCAAGTCAAAATTAGCTGTAATGTTTACGTCCAAAGGGTCCTACGTTACAGTTAGCCATTTGCCCACTAGATCCGTTTCGAGCATGCGCGGCAATTAACCAATGAAAAAAATGAATCGGACATTATAGCTAAAACTATAAATCCTACATTAAATCATTGACGTTTATATTTAGATTTTGTACAAAATGAAATGTAAATCCCAACGATTCAAAGAGATCTTTTTTTCATTGGTAATTTTCCGCATATGCTCGACACGGACAGTGTTGGTAAGTGGCTAGATGTAACGTAGGACAAATGGGACGTATACATTACAACTAGTTTTTACTAGATGGAGGTTATACCTGGTATCTGCATCAACTCTGCAAATGAACCATCAGTCCCGTTGTACGCGGAGAAGACAATGACCTTGCCGTCAGCTCTCACAGTCTTGTTGTCTAGAGTAGCAAACACGAAGCCCCCGCAGAACTCCACGTCTGTAAGCTCCATATCCGGGTACTGTATGTGGGATTTGACGGTCATGTTGTCAGGGTCGGACACGTCTACAACGTGCAGGATCATCTCACCTGGTCAGACAAATACAGATGCATCCAAAGAGTTTGTTCATCTTTATCCGTCTTTTGTGAAATATCAATTTTACCAAACAATCAAGTATCTTAAAGTCAATAGTTAAATTGAATATTTCATAGTTAATTCAGTTTTATACCCCATATCAACCAAAAACATTTTAGTGACAAGTGATGAAAAATTCAAGTAATGAAACTTTTTCAATGTTTTCTTGTAAGATCATTACAAATGTACCGACGGTTTCAAACCATGGTCATGTATTTCATTTAATACTCATGCAATATAGACGTTGGATGCATTTTTAAGTCAATAAGGAAATATATTTTAGAATCAAGGAAATTAAGTTTTCAACTATCCGACCCACCTGTCTATTTTTATCGTACTAAAGTTTGACCAATTTCAATCTACCTGATATCGATTTATTATTTGCAGAAGGATCATGCTGTCTCAGAAATAGTAAGGCTTGTTGTTAATGCAAAGGAAAATATGAATTTGACGTCAAAACGAAATATAGGATATGTTTCTTGTATACCAAGTTAGGAGAATAAACATTGTAGATGCAGCTTTTGTTCAACTAAATGATGCGCCACTTGCTGAAGGACAGCCAACTTAAAACTTACTTAATGCTTTAAATTCGGTCGATAAGATTGAAAGGATTACAAATAACAATGATTGATTTTCATTTTGAAATAAGGAATCATAATTTTCCAATCGTTGTTTTCAAGAACCAGATATAACCCATAATTCTTCTTTCTAAACATGTCATGTGTTGCTCTGTTACCAATGTTTTAGTGTTTCTGAGTTGCCATTTGATAATAACATCAAGGAACATTATTTATCTATATATGCTGCTTCCTTACCTTAAGTCCAGTCAAAGAGCCACTCCGTGTTTTGCTTTGATGCGAAAGTAAATGACATTGTTCATTTTATAAATTCAAAATAGTGTGCATATTCATTCCCAAAATGGCAATTATACAATAAATACATGTTTCAAATTCTTAAAACAAATATGTTCGCGGAAGAAAATATTCACACGTTGAATTTTAGTTACTCATATAAACTACCAAAAATTATCACCCCATAACTGTAATTATAAAAGCTTTAGATATGTTTTTAAATCTACGTTTGACTGATTGATGTTGATCATTGTTTCGATCATCATGGCGTCTTTAAAGGGGCAGTAGCACGTTTTTTGATGATTTTAAATTTTGAAATTTTCACTGATAATTGTATCCTAATGCTAAATGTATTATTTGGATAGTGCCAAAAATCTCATTGCACAAGCCAATCATCAATAGTCAGAGGACAAAATTTGAAAATTCACATAAAATGCATTGGCGGCCATTTTTGTGTGAACACCTTTTATTCATTTTCGAAAGAAAAAGGAATCGCACGGCTAAACTTTACATTATATGTTTGAATTATTACGACTCCGTTTACTTTAAATACATTGTCTTTCAATTGGAACCATTTATTTTCATTTCCCTGACATCACCTTATATTCCCACTAAAAACGTGCTACTGCCCCTTTAAACCTTCCTGTTTTTTACAATGCAACACCTATAACCTTTAAAATAAAACTTTCTTGAAACAATCGAGACTTCTAGATCATATGAAAATGATAATGAAGATGATTTTATGGATGGCAAATTCTTTATTTATGTCATTCATGTTACGTCGCCTAACATGAATACACTAGTTGTCACCCAACTTCTAAAAGGCCCCTCAAGGAAAATTTTGAAACTGTTCGTTAAGTTTTGAATAGAGAGAAAGAGAGAATCTTTATTTCCTCCAATAATTTGAAGATTGTTACATCGTTATATTAATAGGATAATATCAAAATATCAAAAAATTCAAAGACAATATTATAAAACGTAGGATGAATGGACAAGAGCATTTGCAGTATAAACAATAAAACAGTGCACAAATTCAATTTTGTATAAACATTTGTAAGATCTGTAAAAATCTGGTGTACCTCCGAATAGAAAAGTTAGCATATCAAGGTCTTCTTGCATTTCAAATAAAACATACGTTTCAACATCAAGCGAATCTATAAGTGAGCTAAAAAAGTCATTTCTATCACAAGTAAGGCTTTCACAGTGTAATAATATGTGGAAATCATAGTCATAAGTATATATGTTTTTTGCATAAAGTACATTCTTTTGATATTTTTCCTCTAGATGATACTTTAATACATAGTTGAAGAGCGTTTCTGTATTCTGGTTTTACATAGGCCAGTTGCCAAAGAATGTGATATTCAAGTGTATTGTGTATTGTGTATTGTGTGTATTGTGTGTATTGTGTGTATTGTGTGTATTGTGTATTCAACCTAATTTCAAAAGGTCCTTTAGACGAACATGTAGGTTAAATCTTGTAATATGACGAGGCTAAATGCACGCAAACTGGGCCTCACTTTGTCACCTTGTATCGCATGATGAGACAGTTCGAGTATACAGCCTTGTAGTCGACTACTTACTATAGCAATTGAAATAATTATACGATGTCCTCAATGTGAGTTTTAATCTGCATGAGGTCAATCATCCATACGCTTTGCTTTAGAAATATTACATATGCCATAGCATGGGAAAGTTGCAAACACTTCAATTGTATCATACGAACCCGGACAATCTATATAAGTTTTGCTCGACAGTTCCATATTTGTCAAAACAGTAAAATTTAAAAACCTTTTCATGTAAATTTATTTAGATTTGAACTGGAAATAAGTGTGTCCCATCTTCCTCAATGTCTAATCAAGTAATTAATTAATTGTCTTCATTACTGATTTGTATCAAGGTACAATTTATCAAACGACTTACACGTTATTTGATAGTGAGGATGCTTTTTTCGATGTTAAGTTATTATGATTTGTTTTCTTGGATATAGAAAGATTATCTGAAGATATTCGGGGTTTTAATCCTGGTTTCCTGGTGTTTGAAAACACATAATTTATATTTCATCATAAATTTGGAAATGTTGACTTTGTCAGTTATCGCCACTTACATGTACATGTAAGTACTGTTTGGACAATTATTCCAAAAGAGTTTACTCAAAAATCAGTTTTCTATGCAAACAAATTAGGATATGCCAGTAGACATAAACATGTTGTTACTTTGTTATAACCTTGGTACCCACATGGATCATACATATTCAAAATACCCTATCAGGCCACTAACAAGTAATATTAAAATCTTATGTTCATCATCAAACTGGACTTAGACATCATCGATGTATCGATAACGTAGATGTTGCCCATGACATTCTTAGGTAAACGAGAAAAAACAGAGGCAGTTACAAAACGCCCTTGCACCACAAAAGAAGAAAAAAAACATTCCTACCTTCTACATATATCATCATATTTTCGGGGTCGAATGCGAGACTGTCAGCAGCGTGTTTAAAAAAATCTGTTTTCGGATCGCCATTTTGTAGATAGTCGTATGGAAGATAGATGGTTGATCTTCTTTTCAGTTGCACTTCTAAGGTGTTGGCAGTAGAAAACAGTAGAACTATCCTCACAAGACGGGAGAGCAGCATGTTGCAAGACAGAAGAAGATATAGAAGAAGATATAGAATGGGATATAGAAGAAGTCACACCCACACTTGCGTAACTATCTGCACGTGTTACGCTCGGTTGAACGTAAAGCAGATCTTCGTTACCGGATTCCTTACAAAGTTACATGCAGAATTTGTAATTTGAGGGTATTGACCCGTCGGGAATATCAGTGACCTTGTTTTGCTGAACAGGTCCTACTTGTTTTGAATGCTGTGAAGATGTGGAAACAGTGTTTTTGAGATAAATGTCAGCTTGTTCAATAGCAGTCTCGCATTTTCCCTCAACTTCACCCATTTCTTTAAGAGTAGTTTTTACCATAGCTTTATCACCAATTTGTGTATAAGGTGTTGACAGCTCAAGCATTATGTTTACTGCATCTATTAGCAAAGTGCTCAAATGATCCATTAGCTAACGTATTTCTTTACGAGAAGGGAGCTCTTCCTCAAGAAGTGCGCTTAATTTGTTTTTGCTCTTTGTGATAACCGACTTCACAGTAGTTTTGTGGCGTTTCTTTTGAAAAATCCGCAATTCTAACTCCACATCTGATGGATCAACACCATGCTGTTGTTCCTTTTCACCACCCGTGTCATGTAATGGGTCTTGGCCTGATTCAGACTTTGTAGCCATGATGTCTGTAGAAACTAGGTCAAATGACTGTACTGAAATACACTAATTCAAGATTTTTGTGATGTATATGTGACAGTACATATTTTAAATTTGATATTTACAAGACTTTAATGAGATGTTTGTAATGTCATGTTTGCATTAACACAACCACGCTCTGCTACCAAATGTTTAGAAGAGTTACTGCAATGGAATGATGTGCGTGAGTTTATGTTTTTATGTAATGGTATTAGTATATATACAGAAAATGAATATTCCACTCCGACCTCCAAACTAAAATTATGATCCTGTTAAATAGACATGTATGAAGTGCAAATGTGATGTAAAACTCAAAAATGTGTAAAGAGTTCCCCAAAAATTCCTAGTGACTTTGCAGCAACAAAGTCCCCAAAATGTCCCTCAAAATGTAACAGCATGTGGTGTAAACCACTGTAGAAATAAAGTGATAAATATCACTAGAAATATGTGTAAAATAGATTGACAAAAATATGTGAAAGTCACATATGAAATTGTGTAATTATATACAATGAACTGTGTGCCAAACTTTGTTTGACAATGACAATAATGTCCAAGTCAGTCCGACACACGTCTTAGCGTGTGTGCATCTGGCGGCTAACTGATGATCCAAACCACGTGGTTGAAAGGCACACGTTCGTGCGTGCTCGTCTTGCACGAGCTCTGCAAGCTATACCTTGTTGGTAATGGTGCATGTGTGCGAATGGCCCACGTTTGATGACTAATTACAAAAATGATAAATATCTTCAGAACAACTTCCAAGGTCAAACATATCCTACTGCATAAAACGTTGGCTACAAAAAACTTAAACAAGCAAAAAATAGCATTTTTTTAAAGGGGATTCAAAGCATTCAATAAGATATTTCAGTACAAATCAACACATGTAAAGAAGGAATTTCTAGAAATATATTGCTTAAAAGAAGGCAAGATAATCTATTAATATTTAAATTCATTTGCAGATCATTTGCAGATTATAATGATTACGACCTGGTTTCGCTAACGCCGGTGATTGTGCAAAGGTTTTGTTTGAAAATGTAAACATGAGGGTGAGGAAAACCCGCGTGACAGCATTGAAGGTACGGGTTCGAATCCCACTCAAATCTCGAATTTCTAATTTACAATTTGTTGTATCAAAATTTCAAAATTTTATAAGTCCATTTGCTTGTTTCGCGCATATAATGTTCGAAGCCAGTTATAGTGAGCATTGTAAATAATGTATTCTATATAAAGTCCCTGTAATGTTCTACATGCCCTTGAAAAGAGGTTAAATCGAGAAAAGAATAACCTCCAAAACAACACCAATATGACGCTTGAGGTTGACCTAAAATGGTTTGTGAGGTTGGTGCTTCCCTTGCCTTTGCAAATATGAGTCATATTTTGGATCCATTACAGTATGCTTCTGGTTCAAAGCGTTGTGCGGAATATGCGACTTTAACGATAATGAATATACAATTTAGTTGAAGTTATCATATGTAAGAATTTTTGATACAAATATTAAGAGATTTTTTAATGTCGTATTCACAAAGAGATAAGAACAAGTATTAAGTCATCGTTCAAACAATACTTTTAAGTGTTCTGATTGTTTTTTTTCAAAAAACGAAACTTAAAACTTGTCGATAAATTGTTACAATTGTTCTATGTGAAAATCAATAACGTGTTTATATTTGGACATGTTTACAACATTTTAAACATTTTGGGGGTAATGATAGTGTGAATTCTATTTTCCTTTCCCCTGCAAAATTAAATACAGATTTTTAAAAAATACTTAACACGGCACCAATTATTTCATTTAAACTACTACAAATATGTTAACTGTTAACGCGCCATAACTTAATATATATATTATATTAATTAGATGTTAAGAAAATTCAAACAACCTGTAAGATCTGTACTTCCTTTTGCCTAGCGGCTTATAACCTTGACACTCCAAAATCTTATCCCCTTATTTTATAGGTGGATTTCCTATCTTTTTTTAACACATAACAACCCACCTTATTGTTCGCAAAACATGTCAATCCCTCTTTAAAAAAAAGGAAAAATTGAATGACCAATAGGTTTCATTTGGTTCGTGTCAAGAATTGCCAATCTTCAAATGTTTCAGAGAATCTGTTAATACCCACGTTCATCAAGGATACGTATTTTTACCTTTGTTGTTTACTACATATACAAGTGAGTTTGTTGCACAAGATCTTTCCTGTTAAAAAATAAACGAAACATTTGTAAAGACAAAGAGAATTGTACTTGCAACTTGTATATTCTCGAATCAAATTAACCATATCATGTCAATGTTTAGTGACCATTGACTATCTAGTGGGCAGTATAGCAGCATGCACATAGCAGTATGCCCACCTTTGATGTGTAATATCATTGACGTAACAGAGAGACAACGTTAGCGGTGGTCTAACGTATCAGATACCAGCCTTCATGTAGATATGAGATACCCGGTTTTTGTGATTCTGGGTTGTCAAAAGTCCATATAACCTCTCTGTTTTGCCGTACCGAGTTACCAGTATAAATGACGGAGCAATGGTGATTCTTGTAATAAGGGTTATTGTTGCTCACGTTTGTCAATTTTTAGTGGAGATTCACGATACTTTTGCTAAACGTGGGTGACTTTAATATGCCTTAGAAGATTCAAGTATTCTAAACCATTGTCACATTCGTTGATGAAAGCATATCCTCTGTTCACAAATATTGTTAATGATATTGAACATAAAGATGATATGCTTTTTCCGCCTTTGCCAAGACATGCTCAAAAGCCTACATGTACTTACCTACATAATTACGCTATAGGATTATGTTTGTACTTTCACAGCTGTAACATCGCTAATCGTTACATGTTAGTCCGTTCACCCTGTTTTCAGGTACCCTTTGTAACAGGTGGATGAACTGGATGCAATGCAAATAATATGATTATAATAATAGTCCATTTGTAGAGAGCTGTACTCCATGACATCATGCTCGAAGCGCTTGAGAGTTAAAAGAATGCAAGTTTAAAAAGATGTGTTTTGAGAAGTTGTTTGAATGATGAGAGTGATTCTGCAGAATTGATTGAAATGAAAATGATTGAAATGAGATAGTCTGCCCAGGGACACAAGAAAGGATAAGGCCTAGGTCACAAATCTTTGGTGTCTCCTCCAGGATTTGAAACTGGTCTCCGGTGTGAGAGGCTAACCATTACACCACTGTGCTCCACAGAATAAATGATCATGCGTGATAGTAAGAGGTAAGGAATTTGCGTAGCTTTATCGAACTTGAAATTTTTTTTAGAGCGTTTCATCTTTCAAAATAGATTATCATAAAATTGGTAGCATTTGTTGCCTTTTCAAATTAATTTCCCAAAAGAAAATGCGCGACAGCAGCTTTTTAACACTCTCCCAACAGAGGCAGCCCAGTCGTACCCGAGCCAGCGATGAGTTGCCTCTGTGGGGAGAGGATGGCTTTTTAAATGAAGGTACAATGTTAGGTAACAAGAAAAGCCTTTTAAAAAGGAATGGTTAATGCCACAGATGAAGGTTGTGATTAGTCGACCAATTTGGGTGATAAGTGAACAGTAACAACACTCGGTACCAGCACTAATATTAGCACGAGTATTGATCAATCAATCAAAGATAATTTCACAAAATTAGTTTTTATCAACATGAGTTTATGAAAGTTTTTTTTTACTTTTATCAACGAGTGTTGGTTTATTTTATATCAAAAGACACGAGGGTGATATTTTTTTAATCATCTAAAGTCACTCTTTTTCTCATCTCAGAGAAAAAATTTACATCTCTGAACACAAGTATACTAGATTTTCAGGACAGTGGGACAGCGTTGACAATGACAGGATATTGTGCAAAATGTACTGCCATTATGGTTAATTATTGATAGGAGTATTACAGATACTAAAAAACAAAATACTCTCCGATTATCTGACGAGATTCGATCCCGGATCCTTATGGTCCGAAGTCGAAAGCGTTATCCACTGAGTAAGCAGGCCTGATAGCTAAAGTTTGGAACCAACGATATATGTCATATTCTAAATATAGCACGAGTCATTTTCAGAGGCTCTGGTGGTAAATACATGTTTTCGACGTAACCATTTAGTGACATCGTTAATTATAACTTGTAACGTGGTAATAAATGCTCCACCTATTAGTAAACATTAGTTTTATTTCAATGTCACCAGCGTACTTACAGAAACATTCCTTTTTATTCGCCAGGCGAGCCAAATTAACGAAATTAAATCGCGTGGGTTATTAAAAAAAAGTGGATTTTGCGATTATTGAATGCAAAATAACGCTCACAAATGTAGACTCTTCTTCATATGAAAGTGTGTTTGATTGACTCTGTTAACATTTATCAGCGTCTTGAATATGAAAAAGTATTACTCTTTTTGTAACGATAGACGGCTAGGACGAAGACAGCTCACAAGAGAAGACAAGACAACGACTACACACAATGACGTTTAATACAATACTGAATGCGAGCTACAGGTCGCGAGTGTATGGTCGCGTACTGCACGTGCACGGCGTGAACTTCTGGGTGGAGCCTTGCGCGATGCAGGTGACTAGACTGTCTGCAAGTCTTCACTTATCATTACACTTTTAATATAACATTTAAAGTGAAATCATATTCCACAGTTTAATGTGACAAATATTTTGTATTACCCACATGGTGACGTAATGCATTTTTGCTACAACACTGTTAATTGGTCGTTTGATTTGGATACTGCACATGTGATTGGCGCGGCTTCCCTTTGCAAATTTCAACAGTAATATAAGGTTGATGCCTTTGGGCATCAACCAATAACAGATGTGTATGGTTTAAAAGAAGGCATCGATCGAAACGTTAAGGAATAACAAATATGAAAGAGAATAACAGATGTGTACGGTAATAGAAAAATATCAATTTTATTCAAAAACAATATATTCATAAAATATACGTCTATAAAGGATTTATCCTGCAACCAATTCTTTTTTACCAGAGGAAGTATTACCCAATACTGTAAACCATGAATATTATCGGAACATTTAGCACACATGGCAAAGAAAGAGTTACACTTGAAACCATCAATTTCTCCCTTTACAGCATAAGTCATAAACATTCAAATTACATGAAAATCAACATAACGCATAATATATAAATGTTTACAAAATAAATATATCACTTAACAATACCACGTATTTGTGACATTTTAGTTAAAATACTGATCACGTTGGACTGGACAGAATTATTTCCTATGAGTTATATTAGTTGCTATTTTATGCAAATGAGTGTTATTCCTAGTCTTGCAAGCAGGTCGAGTAGGCCAATCAGGAGACAGCTTGTTAAATGAGTTTCCGGTGTCGTCTTAATACGTAGCGATACGTTACGACTCACTTAACATAGCCATGTTTTTTCAAATCAATATTTTCAAGTATTAGGTAAATTGTCTCATATCCAAATAAAAATCACAATCACCGCCTACCTTGTTTAAAAACATTTCCATCTTGCGTGGTAAGATGTCGTACATGTTGCTTTATAAAACGTTGCATATTAGTATGACGTAAGAGGTAAAATAATGAATAATATATATCACAGTTTCAAATATATTTTCATGAAAGGACGTTGAAAGAAAGGACCACAAACACCATCGTGGACAGTAGCGAGGCCATATTATCTGAAAAATGAAATAAGAAATGTTTTTAAATTCTTCAAAACACAGAGGTATCGCTGATATGTCCTAATACAAAGTTGGAAAATCTTAGTTATAAATTTAGATCGCTTTTATATAGTTGTAACTAACATTTATTCCAAATTTGAACAAGATCGGGGAATAAATAAAAGCTTTTAGAACAAAATCAACACCTGTTATATTTATATAGAAAACAAACGAGAGGACACGTCGGTTGCTTAAACTTCATCGTAAACCGTACACGCCGACTGTTTTGACGTGCAGTTAAATCAAAACATACTAAAATGAAGAAAATCATTGAAGTCGTAGTTGTTTTTTTAAGCTGGTGCATCCCATTCACAATTTTTTAAACATCTTCTCACTTTTGGAAACTAACCCTTGCATAGGACACCATCCTCTTTGAACAATTGCCTGGCCGAAACTCATACAAGCGATTCTAAAATTTGTGATTCATTATATATTCTTTACATT
This sequence comes from Steromphala cineraria, assembly GCA_916613615.1. NCBI lineage: Eukaryota > Metazoa > Mollusca > Gastropoda > Trochida > Trochidae > Steromphala > Steromphala cineraria. The sequence continues at coordinate 16,068,979 of OU744730.1, forward strand.
TCCATATATCCCTGTTTTAGCTATATATAGACAGGAGTGCTGGTCATTTGTAATTTTCATTCTTCCAAAGTGTCAATCAATTTTCTTTTCTTTGATAAATTATATTTCTCTGTTCTATTATCAAATTTCCTATCTACTCTATTTTACGTATCTGGACGCCTTAACATAACTATCGAGATTTCATTTGTGCCAACACCATACAATTTCTCATAAAGCGTGTTTCAAATCAACAAGATAACAATTAATGGGTGCGATATAACCAACATACCTTTACATTATCTCCTTTTCAATAAATACAAACCAAATACGACAAATAAATAATCAATATGTATGCATCATATCTAGAATATCTCAATATCAGGGTGGTCCTTAATTTATTTTGATGAGTATATATAAACATATATCTACATATAATTTTTTTGAAAAAGATTCAGATGGGAGTTGTCGATCTTTTCATGAGTAGGCACAGTACATGCATGATAGTTCCTATGGACTAAACACATTTCTCATTTAGCATTGTTCATAAGATACTGACAACAACAACAACAACATGACGATACACACCTTGTCTATTTCCGGTCCCGGTGGATATACACGGCTCTCTTGTCACGGAGGGTGGGACGGGTGTTTCTGTAACTGAGGCGATTATTTAGGTGAATACACTCTCGAGCAAAAGAAACGTCCTAACAATTAAAGAGCCACTCCGTGACTTTTATCATCAATTGTTTTGCTTTGATACGAAAGTAAATGGCATGATTTACAATAAAGATGATCAAAGCTCACGCATTCACCCCAAAGTGGCTTTTATAATGATAGATACTAATTTTCGACAAAAAATAAAAACAGTCTGTTATATACGTTCGTGGACGTCATACTCACGTGTTCAATATACATTGATACTATTTATATAACCTATCAAACAGTATGAACTCGTAACTGTCATTCTAACTGTTTTTGATAAGTTTCCAGAATTACATATGACAGATTGACCCGCGTCATTGTCCGGTTTTCGGTCATAATAACGACTATGAAGCTTCTTATTTGTAGTATTCAACGTCGATTAGCTCTAAAATGATATTTATTGCAGCAGTCGATACTTCTCGACCAAGGGACACTATTCAAGAAGTATGTCATATGTGACCCCCACCAACTCACGGAGTGGCTCTTAAAGGGGAAGTAGCACGTTTTAAGAGGGAATATAAGGTAACGTCAGGAAAATGAAAATCAATGGTTCCAATTGAAAGATAATGTATTTAAACTAAATGGAGCAGTAATAATTCAAATATTTAACTTAAAGTTTAGCCATGCAATTCCTTTTTCTTACACAAAATGAATTTAAGGTGTTCACACAAAATGGCGACCAATGGATTTTATGTGAATCTTCATACTTAGTCCTCCGACTATGGATGATTGGTTTGTGTAATGATATTTTTGACGCTATCAAAATAATACATTTAGCATTAACTTACAGTTATCAGTGAAAATTTTCAAATATAAAATTATCAAAAAACGAGCTACTGCCCCTTTAATGGTAGAAAATCTAAATTCGGCTGTTAATGAAAGGTGATTATCCATCCCTGTAAGAGAGACACTGGTGTAAAGAAGTTCTACAATTCCGTACATCTGATTAGGATTCTTGTTATTCTTATTTCTCTCCAAATACACCTTGGGTTCTTACACAGCTTTTCAAAAATGCTTTGGGCCAGAATGTTAGATATATTCCGTTTTTGAAATTCATTCATTAATAAAGCCAAACTCGGACTACAAACGATCGACCTCATTTTGATGCACTTTTGACATGATCAGAACACAAACAACACACAAACTAATAACGAGGCTAACACGATATTATTATGATCGGTGTACGAGTAACGAACAATTGCATAATAATTGTGCCCAAACCAAATTCTTCCCATAAATGTGTTATAATGTTGAAGGACCATTATCTTATATGGTTAAATGTTGTATATCATAAATGAAACAACAACCGTTCAACTCAACGCCGGTAAGGTAAGTTAATATTAATTTGTGTCAACGTTTTTGAATTATACATGTTTAAAATCAGTACGCTTTAATTAAAATATTACATTCACAACTTAAAAGCGAACCATCAGTACTTAAACTATGCTAGGTATTGTGAACGTCTTATTTCACATATGAAAATGATGCCCCTTTGATATTAAATAGAGGTACGTAGTTATAAACTAAAAACAATTTGAATGATTACAAGTTTGGAAATATATGCAATCAAAACGCAAACGGTAAGTAAAGATTTAAAAATCAATCTTACAAACATTTTACTAAACTTTAACCTCATCTTTAGTATATTATATGACCAATATCATATTTCAATAATGTACAAATTGCTTTAACTTTGTTTGGAAAAGAAAGTCAGTTAAAATAAACGTGGAACAGAAAGTCAATTAAATTAAACGTGGAAAATAATACAATGCAAGGGGCTTCAAAGTTCAAGATACATTGACTAAATAGGTGTTTTTTATCAACGACAATAGGAAAGATAACACGTCGTATGAGGAAAATATATAAAATAAACTCACCAATCACATCTATTAAAGAGACAGTGCCAGATTCAGATCCTGTCGCGAATAAGATTGGTTTCCCTGTTGGGCTCTTGGAGGCGGGGACGAAACTGAAACATATTAATTAAATTCCAGTGATATTCAGATAACTGATGGATATTCAAAATGTTGCAAAAATACGACACGGTTAAATATATCTATATTTTTACAATTTATTTTTATGGAATTCTGTATATATTATTACAGAGTGTTTAATACAACATTCAACCAAACACCATCTTGTTATTTTCAATTACCATATAGGTATTGTCATTGAAATAATTTCCCATTTAAATTTGTTTGGTGTTTTTGTGTGTGTTTATTTCATTTCAACTGATAATATTATATATAAGGGCAATATACACATCATTTAGCTATAGCTAGTTATTACAGAGTGAATCATGAGTACAAAGACATAAGTAATTCATTTAGGGAACTTATAGGGTTTGACAAGATCGGTATGAAAAATGATGTAAAGGTATTTTATGGATGCTTCGCCGTTACAATGATTCTGTGGTCACGTAGATAATATCATGAATTAATATCTAGACACACGTTTCGTAACTGATATGGCAAACCTTTGCGCAATTCGTAAAATATATCACTTTCTCAGTCCACTAGATATGATATTCGGCATATACAACAAAACAGTTCTAATTATACACCAAAGTTACCGTATATCCTCTGGATCAACTTCTGATAGAACTCTCTCGTCGTAAAGCTGGCTCCAGGACTTGCGACCCACATCAGGGATGCTGTCGTACACTGTCTGGAACCTCGGCTTGGTGACGTCAGAGTCTAGTGAGTAGACGTGGAGAATCCCTGGACGTTCATTGCCAATAAACAGAAGTGTGACGCCATCAATCTCCCCCACAGCCAGTGCCTCCGTCTCTGGACCCTGAAAGGTTTATAGAATGAAACTTAAAGGGCCACTTCGATAGTTATAATAATTATCTTTTTTTTGTCTTCAAAACAAGAATGCATATTGGAAATTCGAAATTTATCATCTTTACAATGCTGAGAGTCAAGCAAGGCAGCAACAACTCCCACCTTTTAACGTCTTTTGGTATGACGCAACCAGGAATCGAACTTTCGTCTTCCAGGTGACGAGCGGACACTCTACTAATTGAGCTACATCCCGGTAATTGTTAGTGTTGCAAATACATATTCGAAACCTTTATCAATGGTGTGCCGATTGATACTAAAGATGTCATTGTATAGCTTATTGGTTTTGTTCAGTCACAATAACCAAGTATAACGAATCTATTTATATCGAAGCCGGACAATGCTTAGTTAGTTAAACATACCGTTTCTAGGCTGACAGAAAGATTAGGAGCTATAGTGTTTGAAAGGTACATAATTTCATAACTTGTCTTCTCGGTCCTGTGCAAATGTAAGGTATTCTTTGAAATCAATTATTTATCAGGATGTATTAATCATTTCAATGAATGATAAGAATGTTTTAAATTCATTTCAACAGATTCAGCATTAAATTCCGTATCAAGCCAAACAATATGTCATGAACGAAATTCATTAGGAAATGACTGAGAAAATTTAAAGATTACTTTTCAAATGGCCCAATTGATTCCACTAAGTTTTTTTGCAGTAAGTGTGTCAATATCCAGCCCGATAAGAGCTCGTATTAAACCAGAGGTAAGTTCAGGATCTCATGAACTACCTCTGCTGCTATTTTATCACATATTACTATGATAAGGATAAGTAATACATAGAAAACTCACCTTATCGTCAGAGCGAGCATCGACGTCTTGCATGGGCCTGTGAGCTCCATCACTAACATGTGAGTTAAATAGGGCCGGGTTGTGTTTGTATATCTGTCTAGAAATGTCATCACCGCTGTCAAACACAACCGACATGTCGTCTGCTCGTCTGATGGTGAAACTCCGCCCTCCGTAACTGTAGAGAGCCTTCAAGCGACCCGAACTGTCCTTCTCTGCAGGTGAGGCAGCGAACTTCATCCGACCTGAGGACATAAAATATTAGCTCAATATATTTGATAAAAAGAAAAAACTGGTAAATGAATAATTCATTAAAGTAGAACTGTTGCTTAAAACCAATTCCAATTAACCAAGCACGGTTCCTAGGGGCTCTCGTGACCGTATAATTTTTTTGGGAAAAAATAGCATTATGCCAAAAAAAAACTAAGGCGTCACTTTATGACATTATATTTAAACCCTTACGTCTGAATATATCGTTTTAATTGATAAGAAAAAGAGATTATTAATATAATGGATCCTTCTAAATTGTAAATTCAAACGTGCATGAAACAACATATGCATATTATGTCATTTTAGCGCTTCATCTCTAATATCATTGCAGAGACTCAGGCTTAAGATAAGATATAAGCTTAATGTCCAAAAAGATTAATTTGTTCTGTAAAATTGCTGACATAGTAATCAATTCTTGTCAACACAGAATGACAATAATGAATATAGTATGTATACATGAAGGAAACGATGGTGCAACATTGCACTAGTCAGAATGTGTTTCTCTAATAACGATACCTTATAGAGACTACTTTTAATACTTGCATCAAAGCTGAAGATGGATCAATGCATGGATTGGATGAAATGTTACCTCGGTGTTTTCGAGAAATCGCTTTGAGATCCTTTTACAGTACTACTTACCCAAGAGAAAGTCATGAGAAAGCTGATCTGACGTCACACTGTCCAGTACTGGCTTCACTAGGAAAAAGAGAAATAATGAGGGGAAAAAATAACCAATAAAAAACGTTTCACAATCAAACATATTTTTCAGTTTTTTAAAATGTGATACAGCACCTGTGTGAATTTGAGTTCTTATCTACTGCAAATGTAAGTACAAAATGTTTTTTTTTAAAAACCGTGTCATTTAATATTCATTTGACGATGTCTATCATTAAAGCTACATCTATGGTCAAGAGGACAAATTACGGTTTAACGCAATATCATTACACTTTATTCTAGTTAAAACTATCATTTGATTACAATTAATTGTGTTGAAATAAAGTGCAATCAACTGCGCGAAACTAGCAATTTGATTGCAACAAAGTGAACCCAAATCGTAGTCTCACTGCAGTATCACTGCCATCATACGTGCTTACTTTACTATCAGATGCGACCGGAACGCACTTTCGAGGTACTGTCTTTTGTAAGCAACTGTAGTTTCATGATGAATGACATCAGATTTATCAACGGAATGTCCTTACTTGTATCGTTAATGTCCTTTCCCCGAATTTCCTCCGTCCATTGATAACTCCCAAATAGGTAGACCTTGGAGTCCCCTTCATTTGCAGTCACGATGTAATTATCTCCCTTGAAGGTAAAGTGCGCGATGGTATCCGGACAGTACATACCAAGAATGTTGTATGAGTGCATGAAGGCGCCTGCATAAGAAAAATGAACAAAATATTTGCTTTAGGGAGTTTTAAATGTGTTATGGGCTTAAACTTTAACAAACGAAAATTGCCTTTCAGTGGGGGTAAAACGATAAATTAATAATTAAATTCAGTAGAGGGGTGCTGGGGTTGTTCATCCATCAGGTTAAAACTTGTTTCCAGTGATTTGGGGAAATTGTCTTTAAGTTAGGAAACAAACGAAAATGGTAATAGAACTTGGAGAGGAGTCGTGGGGTGGATCACCTGTCTGGTTAAAACTTTAACAAGCAATTTTGGAAAAAAATAGTTGTTGATTTTACGCATATTATAATGAACTTTGGTTCAAGTTGGTTCAAACTGGGGGTTCGCCCATTTTTGAGTAGTTTTTAGAACATGTCCTCGAGTAAGGAAATTATGAATTCCAAAACATACCCCTAAGGTCCGCCAATGCACAACATTCATTGCAGGAATTAAGTATGATTATGATCTATATGAAAAAATATTGAAACTGATTGACCATTCTTTTCCAAGACAGGTATATGAATTCAATGAAATGTTGATCCAACCTCTGTTCAAATAAGATGAACTCGTTGGTAAGGGCAGATTTTCTTTGCAGCAAATATAGGCATCACACACCATTTGAAATACGTCAGCTCATGAAAACATGTTCCAATGGAAAGGGTACCTGTTGTCACTGAGACCTTAGCCATTATTCAGTTGCTGATTGCACAAGTGAATTTGATTGCTTTCACTCTTTTTTCTAGCCAGCAAACTAGTTCAGGTAAGCACATGTTGAATCGAAATATCATGCCTTGATCTAAAATAATGATGATTGATGCAACGGTACTGAATAGTGCATGACGCTGTGAAGACATAAACTGATTATAATTTACACACGGCTTGTATCTTGGCTAAATTGATTTTAAGTGATTTATTACCTTGAATTTTCTTCCATAATAGTTATTATACTGAGTTATTGTCGTGTTCCACCTCCTCATGAATATCTACAATCATAGACTTAATATCTATCGTAGACAATCTATGATCATATAAGGTTACAAAGGCACTACTGAATGATATTCAAAACATTCACGCTCTAAATACTAATATCACACAGTAAAACATCTTTTGAAGTGTAAAATGCACGGTGTCAACGGTTAAATGCAAGGAACTGTTCTAAATGTCCTTTTTGATCGATTGTATAGATATTGAATTTCCATTAAGTAAATCGAATTTTTTAAAATGTAGCAGTCCGCAGTTAGATAATAACGTCCGAATGCTATTATTTATTTATTAGTCTATTATTAAATCAAATATGGTTTTATAAATGCATTCCATTTACATAATGAACCAACGTTACACTGTAAAGCAGTGTACAGTGCCGGGCTGAAGTAAGTATCCTTCGGCTCAAAATTTTTGCAATAGCACAAATGCCTGTACTCTTCAACGTCAAGACCTAGCAAGATTTCTACCCACAACCTCGGTCAGGCAACAACATCAAGTCCTTGCAAGATTTCTACCCACAGCCTCGGTCAGGCAACAACGTCAAGACCTAGCAAGATTTCTACCCACACCCTCGGTCAGGCAACAACGTCAAGACCTAGCAAGATGTCTACCCACACCCTCGGTCAGGCAACAACGTCAAGTCCTAGCAAGATTTCTAACCACACCCTCGGTCAGGCAACAACGTCAAGTCCTAGCAAGATTTCTACCCACACCCTCGGTCAAGCAATAACGTCAAGTCCTTGAAAGATTTCTACCCACACCCTCGGTCAGGCAACAACGTCAAGACCTAGCAAGATTTCTACCCACACCCTCGGTCAGGCAACAACGTCAAGACCTTGCAAGATTTCTACCCACACCCTCGGTCAGGCAACAACGTCAAGACCTAGCAAGATTTCTAACCACACCCTCGGTCAGGCAACAACGTCAAGTCCTTGTAAGATCTTACCCACACCCTCGGTCAGGCAACAGCGTCAAGTCCTTGCAAGATTTCTACCTTCACCCTCGGTCAGGCAACAACGTCAAGACCTAGCAAGATTTCTACCCACACCCTCGCTCAGGCAACAACGCAACACAGGCACTCGATAGATCGAACTATTTCAGATAATGCTTTCCCAAGTATAACAAATAACATTTGTTCATTTTAGAATGGCATGTATCTCTGACACATCCAACCTTAATAACTCTGCGAATATATCTATCAGAGGGGTACTGAATGTAAAAGAGCTGGCTTGTGGCTTGTCGGACAAGTTACCTTGGTCCTTGTTCGAGGGATCAATGGAGTACATAGACCAGTTCTTGAAGCCTAGACCGTGGATCTTCGTGAGATTCTGTGTCACAAGGTCAACCACTGCTATAGCGTTGTTTTCCTGTTAAATTGAATGGTGATATGAAATGATAATTCTTCTTTTAGAAGGTAAGCAGCTGATCATAAATTATTCACTAGCTGTTTTAATTATGGAACTGCCAGAAATAATACATTAATCAACATTGGTTCTTAGTTCCACTCACTTGGATAGAAAGGAAATCTACCTCTGTTGATGCTTATTCAAATTGCCAATAAAAACTTACAATGACATACTGATAATTGTTTGTTTATTTGGGATAGACATTGTGTTTAGTAGGAAGTTCGAAGCAATGTTACCTGTAGCGCAACGTAGGCTATGGTATCATCCGAGTTGAAAGCGATGTATTCTGGCTCCACATCGTTAGAGAAGGGGTTGCCGTTCTCTCTGTATACGTGACGTACGCCGCTCTCGCTCAACTCGTCGACCCTGAAGTACAGTGCCGGACAGAAGTAAGTACCTATTTGCATTTGAGACCGTCAGGATGGCTTATATGTTGCCTCATTCTTTGCCAAAGATATGACACCCTTCTACATTCAACACACTGTATCGAGTATGAACGAGCCTAATTAATACTGTTAGTACAGTGCCGGGCAGAAGTAGGTAACCCTTTTTATTTTTCAGATCTCAGGATGGTTAACTTTTCCCAATATTTAAATCCGAGGATATGGCATTCTGCAACTTAACATTACTTTAGATAGGTCTAAAAAGCAGCTATGGAAGACAACTGAAAACTGCAAATAGGTTCCCTTTCATCAAAAATGAGTATATCTTCGTTGCACATCAAACTTCAACTATGATATGGTATCTGAGCCCAAATCATAATTAAACGACCAAAAGAGATCGACAATTGTATCACAAACGCTATGTTGGCACACAAAGTTTTTCAAACGACCTAGTTGATTACCAAGATTTGGCTACAATTTTGAGGCAATATCCTAAAATAAGAGTTTGTGTTTACCTGTCGTTGTATCTGTCAAAGTCAAGAGGTTGAACGTTGTAGTTGGCGTTGACGCCATTAGGGAAGGTGATGATGGTGATCTTCCCAGGGGGGTCTGTAATATTATCGGGTGGATTCTCGTAGGCTTCACCCTCAACCGCCACCACCAGCTTGGAGCAGTCGTGGGTCGGCTTCACCATGTCGGGCACAGCGCCCACTGAGGAGGCCAAGAGAATTGTAGCATTTATACAATTTTTTCCTTACCTGGACCTCCTTTTACTAAGGTTGACCTTAACTCCCATTTTTTACAATTGTACTAAGGCTACCTTAAGGACTTACGATCACCTTTGTGCTTTGTGAAAGGGAACCCTGGCTCTTGGCTTTGCAGTAGTGGGTCCAGAAAATGGATCCCTTAAATTTCGGTTTTTGTTAAATCCTTTGTAAAAGGGTAAATCTCAAAGATTAACCCTCCACCCATACATAACTCAAATCAATTCATTAAGATATACTTTGTAATTATTTTAAACCAATGACTGGCAAATTTTTGTTAATTGTTTTACCTGGTATTTGCATGAGCTCTGCCATGGATCCGATCGTCCCGTTATGAGCAGAGAAGATGATGACCTTCCCGTCATCTCTCAAGGTCAGATTGTCGCAGGCTGCAAACACGTACCCGCCACAGAACTCGACATCAGTGAACTCAACACCTGGATACTGTAGGTAGGCAGCTATCGTCATGTTGTCAGGGTTGGATACATCGATAGCGTGCAGGATCGTGTCACCTGGGTACGGAAAGATATTTTGAGAATATGGCATTTGTATATTCTGCCATCGCATATCTATATAGACAAAAGTGTCGTATTAATCATTCTACGACCAGCAAATGAAATGACTCTTATCAAGCAGTAGCAGATAGGTAAGTAGGTACCTAGGTAGATAATATCAAAGAATTATTGTAAATGATCTCTTCCCGCATGTGGACAAAATTCTAATATGAAATGTTTTTAAAAATGCTGTACCATACTTGCAAGCGGTTCAGGATGAAACTTAGCTATTGAGAAATGAAATACATCACTTTGTGAAACAATCTTTCGTCGAAATTATGATATCATATTTAGATTGTTTAATCAACAATAACATACTTATTTCGACGCTTCAAGCACAGTACCCCTCGTAGAAAGGGCATAGCATTTAACGAACCCGCTTTCGGTGACGTAATCATTATGTTTGTAGGATTTACACCGTGTCTCAACTACCGTAATTGCGTTCGATGGGTATCAACTTTGACAGCAGTGAATACCTAATTCGGAGAAAAAGAATATAAAATCTAATTGAGCGCGACAAAGACGGTTTTCAAGCGTACATTTAGAAACCGGAAGTTGTGAAATGGCCACACTTGATTCGCCCTTATGTCGACTGCCGTTTTCGTATTTTTTGGTAAATTATCTCCTATTTGATGAATTTTGGTCCGATTTTCTCACGGTTGGTCGCAAAAGTTTTCTAAAAATACAACGTATATATTAAAAATACTTTAAACAATATTGCAAGTATGATATAGCATCTTTAACACTTTAACAAAAAAGTTTTGACTCCAGGGATTCTAGAAGAGAAGGGATTATATATATGAAAACAGTGATTATCCATTAATGATTTCTTTTCAAAATCAAAAGACGGAGTTGGTCCTTTCCGAGATGTGAATTTGTGTGTGAATTAGCGTCTATCGTTGGCGAATGTATCAAAGATATCATGCTTAAAAGGTAGAGGATCACACTGGGACGTGTGGCACTTATTAACAGCGTTATAGAGTCATCCTTTTATATATTGTGGTAGGTTAGGGTCCCTTGGTATATGTCTTTGTAACGTTTTTGGTTAGCGAATTTGTACCTCGACTTGCATCACATTAATCAGTTATCGATTTTATTGCACCACATTAATCAGTTATCGATTGTATTGCACCACATTAATCAGATATCGATTTTATTGCACCACATTAATCAGTTATCGATTTTATTGCACCGTGCAATTCTATCTGATCGAATAAGAATTCTGGACGTGGACATATTGATCAACCTTTTCTATTATTTTTTTTAACGTTTTGCTGTACAGCGCTATGGAGCCGACGAAACGGAAATGCTTATTAACTGAGTCTCTATTTAAGCTTAAACTTCTTAATATCTCATTATAACACTGGTGAGGGAGAGATACGCGACAGTGAGTGGGAAACAGCCATCGCCGCCTCGGTACACGGTGTCATATTGAGCACACTATCGTGATTATAAAATTTTTATGATTTAATGTTACTGATTTATTAATGTTTTATTAAATACTTATTTATTGTGATAGTTTCCAAAATCTCATTACACAAAACAATAATCCACAGTCCGATTACAAATTATAAAGATTAACATCAATTCCATTGTCGGTCATTTTTGATTGCACACCTTTACTTCATTTAATGTAAGAAAAAGGAATCGCATGGCTGAAATTTACATTTTATATTTGATTTATTACTGCTTCATTAAATTTAAATACATTGTCTTTCAACCGGAACCATTTATTTTCACTTTCCTGACATTACCTTATATTCCCCCTAAAACGTGCTACTGTCCCCTTAAGGCTTTAAATTAGACATCCGATGAACTATAAACAGGGGTTAGCTACGGGTTGTCATAAAAAAAGTCCAAGTCTGCAAAATTGTGGCGCTTACAAAACGAAAAAATAAATCTTTAACGCATAACACAAAAAAGCGGGTTATTTGAGTACGAAAACTGCTGGTAGATATGGTGGTCGAGTATCGTTACGTGTACTGGGTAACTAGGCCGATATAAACCTTCTGAGCATACGCCTTATTAATTTACACAAAAAAATTCCCAAGAAGATCTTAAATTACAAATCCTAAGGTAAAACCCTTCAGACGCGTCCATTTCTTATTCATGTAAAAAGCAAACAAGATAGTTACGCAACTCACGCAGATTGTAACACGAGTGATTTGGGTGGAGGTGACATGAGTGATTTGGTTGAAGAAAATTGTGAGCCACGCGGTGGGTTGTAAATTTCAATCAAGAACCGCGAGGATGAAATATATAAGTGCTTTCTTGAGAATGTCACCAAAGATGATATATATAAGCGTCCCCTAGCATCTACCTGTATAAGCATTAAAGATAACTAAATCGGTGTCATGGTTGAAGCATATATTTCACCATAAGAACAACAAGGTGAAGTGGGTCACGCAACAAACGCAGGGTCATCATCTTTGGCCTTTTCTTTTTGAACTAGTTGTACGTAAACCAAACCCGTGACCATCATTATATCTCCGGAATTTGTATTTCGTCCTACGTCATGTTCAGTCAACCTCTCTAGATCTGCACCCAAGGTCATGTACAGATTTATGCTTTATCATCCGGCTATCTGAATCATATTGGTATATATCTTTCTCACCGAGGATGATAGTGAACTTAAAAGGACAGTAACATGTTGTGATTTTTTAATTTAATTCATTTTTGTAGATGACGAATGATTTCTCTTCAAACATCAACCAGATTATCCATAGTCGTGAAGAAGTTATCAAGCATCATGCAGAAATTGTTGTGTAAAAAACGCAGAATTCATTTTGCCCCACCTGTCCACAGTGTCCCGACCTCCAGTAAGTCCTTCAGAATTTTATTTTTAAAAGAAATGAAATATTTTTTCAAAGAATTTTAACCACGAATCTTCAGATAAGAAATCTATCAAATGATGTAGGTAGAGTGAGTTGGTAAAAATGGACCGATGACCTTGTAACTCCCTTACAAAGAAAGCCAATGGATGACCTATCTGGTGTGCTTGATGAAAGACCTTATAATCACGTTCATAGACTGTACATTCACGGTTTCAATGTAAGAAAACACGCTCTTATTGGCCACAACATGTCGACACGGTGATAACTTAACCTCGTCTCCAAAGGGGTACAACCTTTAGACCACGTGGTACGGCGAGGCGGAAGACATGATTGTATACATTACGAGTTTGACGCGAATTGTATACATAAGATATTCTTCATTGGTTTTTTAGGTTTATATGTCAAAGTTTTACATTCCATGCCCGTAAAATTACACTCCGTGACGACCTCGTACCTGGACTTTATTTCTTTGGTATTTTCCCTACACGGGAATAGAAGTAGGTTCAAATTGTTCACAATGAGTCCTCAACGTGACACTATAAGGTTGATTGCACCAGTAACTTTTCTATGATGTCAAGTTTCTTTTTTGATATTTCCCTAAAAAAATGGTGATGTTTTGACATTTTGTTCAATGTGACAAAATTCGAAATCTTGTAAATTCAGTGTAAGCGAAGTTTTCTTACAGTTCCATTACTCGCTCGTCGACAACATTAAATATCATCTACAATATGTGTGTCGAAAAGTCACCTAAACACGATAAAGAAGTTACTTTAAAAGAAAAGTTGAGTACCACAAAATACGATGTTTGTGATAATAACCATCATATGGATCGTAACATAAAGTAAAGGAATGTCATATTGTTTCTCAATTTATTTTGTACACTATATAAACATTCCTAGCCTGTTATTCTTAAAATGAACATATTATGTCTGTTTATAAGATAAAATATCAAAATTGCACTAATTTATTGTACTAATGATTATCCTTGCCTGGAGTGAACTATCGTGAATTATTACTTTGGCCTCGGTCAATATTGTTTTCATCCGGTCTATAAAACAGGTATTGACCTCAGCACCAGTCTATAAACGTATTTTTCTTCTTTATGACCTCATTCTCATTGGCCTTTATGTGTTTAGGCTGAAGTGTATGAAACAGGCCTGAGAAGTTTCCTGTCCAAAAGTGGTATTCTGTTTATATATAATGAAGAAAAATCAACAAAAATATAACTAGCCCGTACCAAAGGTAACCAGGTCCGTGCCGCGGACAGGTGTTATTTCATTTACCGCTATGATGGATTCCTACATCTTCATTTCATTGTCAAGTCACCTTGACATGTCACCTTCACTTGAATAATGAGGCATGGTTATGCTTATAAGGCCAAACAAAATAAACAAAATGTGTCTGGTCTTTACAAAGGCAATCTAAATAAATTTAGATCAACAGATTTTTTATTTTGTCATACTGTTTGACCTGATATAAAACCTGTTGATCTAAATTTATTTTGATTGTTACAAAGGTGTTGCGATGCGCGGATTGTTTTATTTAAACATCTTTTTTAGATAAACATCAAAGTAACATTTATATAAAAAATAATACATGTAAAGTTTATATATCACAATGAAAATTAATGTTTCTGATCTTTACACCCAGACATATGTGTTGCTATACGCGATTTTTTTATTTTAAATTTTTTTTTAGATCAAACATCCAAGCAACATATATCAAAATGATAGATATAAACTTTATATCGCTTAGCTACTTCAAAAAGCATCTTTGAACAGAGTTTAGTTGCATATTATGAGTTCATATTTCAATGTTTGTCTAAGCTACAGCAGACCGTTCCGTTTTTCCCTTGAAACTAGAAACTGACTTTGGTGGAAACTAGAAACATTATACTTCTTTTCTTGGCCTAAATCTCTTCTTGTAATATCCTCTGAGCATCATCTAAATACAGTAGAACACGGATATAACGAACTCCAAGGGACCAAAGAATTTAGTTCACTATATCCGAGTTCGCTATATCCGTGTTCTACCTCATTCTGAACTGACCATATCCAATCTAAATAAATTTAGATCAACAGGTTTTATATAAGGCCAACAGTATGACAAAATAATTTTGTCCCGGGTTCAGGTGGTTTATTTCTTAATAATTGGATCATTATGTTATTAACACGGCTTTAGTTCTATCATTTATCACAAGTGGTGGAAATTGTTACTGGTGAAATTGTGAAATTTGCATCAAGGTAAGTAAAAAGAAAAAGTCATAAGCCACCTGATGTCAAAATTTGCATAACACGATTTATGTTTTGTAGTATTTACATGAGTTTTGTCACGCCATATATTTCTCCATGAAAATCAACATGTAACTCTTGCAAAAAGGTCTCATAAAAATTGTTTGCAAATGTTTTCAAACAAGAAAGGTAATATTGTGAGTTCTAATAAACCGCTTTTACAGCCACGTTGTCCTACATTCTGTTTATAATCTGATTTTGTGTATTTTTAACGATCACCGTGTTAAAGCGCCACTCCGGATTTTTCATCATATTTTGTGTGTTAAAGTAAATGGCATATTTTATTGTATATATTTTCTTAATCTCACACATTAATCACAATATGACAATGATACGACAAATACTTGTTGTCAATTAAAATCTTAAAACAGTCATATAAATTCGCAGATAATCACACATTTAAATTACATGGATACTATTAACAAAACCTAGCAAACAATATCAATTCGCAACTGTCATTCTGACTTAGTTTTATAGGTTTCTTTAATTACGTTTAACTGATTGACGCGCGTCATTATCCAGTCATCCATCATAATCGCGACTTCAATCCTTCCCATTGTCACTATTCAGCGTCGTCGAGCTTTAAACCGATATTTTCCTGTAACAGACTTCAATCCGTCCCATTGTCACTATTCAGCGTCGTCGAGCTTTAAACCGATATTTTCCTGTAACAGACTTCAATCCGTCCCATTGTCACTATTCAGCGTCGTCGAGCTTTAAACCGATATTTTCCTGTAACAGTCGATAATTCTTTATCAAACATCACACTTTTTAAAATGTGTCATATGTGAACCCGAACCCTTGCTGAGTGGCTCATAATCATAAAGGTCGTATCAACAAAAACATCATGCTTTGGTGTACATTAACAAAGTCAACGAAAAGTATATATCGTGCAAGATTCGAGCAACTAAATATCTCGCATTTATTTTATCAGAGCATAAAAAGTTGACGCTTTCATAACTGGCGTTCTCGAGGATAATGCATATTCCATTCTAAAGCTTGCCTGAGGGTTGAAATGACATTGTTGTATCCTGTTTTGTGAAACGCCTTGCAATAATATACTTACTCAAAATAGATTCGAAAACTATTCAACCTGTGCGATTTCAAAAAGAGAAAGAAATTGAATGGTAACAGTTTGGCGTGTACAAAGTCGAATTGACATTTTAACGCCTTCGTTGTGTCACTGAACTTTAACATATTATACAACTTTTCTTATACGATTAACAAATCAAATTGAAAGTTTTGAAATGTTAGAACAACCAAGTAAGTTCATGGATAGAAAGTTTAACTTACAGCTGATAAATCGTTTACATATGATATAATAAACAATGAATAAGCTTTGTAACGTGTACTTTCAAACTCGTTTTGCTGACTAAGAAGAAACTTGAGACAACGCAATGCAACACTTCCTGTTCCATTTATCATTCAAATATGGTAACGTCATTCGTGTCCTTTTCGTGACACTGCAACTATAACATATCAAAATCTATTGTCTTATAAGATGTACAAAACTCATAGCAACTCGGTTTGGTGGAAATGTTAGAGTAACCAAATTAGAAAATTTTAGTTACAGCTGTTAATTTGTTAAATATGATTTAATAAACTCGTTTTTATACCCTATGGCACTATGAACAACTTGAGACAACGCAATCTGCATTACGTATTCCGTTCATTGTTAATTAATTCACCACAATATCAAAGGAAAAAATTAACAATCAAGTTTATCTTATACAATATCTAAGATTAAAAGTGATATTTTGCATAACATACGACAACACTTACCCACACCATACAATATCTTCTCTTTATCGTCATAAGTAGTTTGTTCTATTGCAACTTTTTGGAATTCATACATAGCTGTCCCGTTCTCATATGTATATGGTAGGTATAAAGTGGATCTTTTGGACAAGCTGACCTCTATAGCGTCACATGAAACGACAAGGAGTAACACAATCGCAAGACGATGCATCGTCCCGGCTTGTGCGTGCTTTGACTTCTAAAGCAATGCTGAGCGCGCTCCTCACCTCGGGTGGTGTTCACTATTGGTTATGAAATGATCACTTATGGCGCAGTCCAAAGAACTGGAAGAGGGGGGGGGGGGGGGGCTGTGATTCTGAAGGGGGCTGGGGAGGGGAGAGGGGTACTCTGAGACCGTTAGTCATTGTGTCGCACATGAGTGATTTATGAGACAGCAACAGACAGGTGACAATTTATCACGTGTAAGGTGAAAGTACGAGACATTTTCAGTTACTTACAGTTTGAAATGAGCCACATTCAAGAAAATATGAAGGTATGTGTATTGGAAATATTATTTAACATAAATCATAGGTGGGGGAGGGGGGGAGGGGTTGTGAAGTCAGGTTTAATGAAATCGGGTTGACGGACCAATATGATTTCAAATAAAAAATAAATTGTAATATCCAATTTTATAATTTTTTCAAATGTTAAAGGTTCTAGAATCGTAAAAAAACATGTTTGTAACTGGCCTGAATCAATACGATACAATATTTATATGTTATTGCTAATCATCTGTCTAGATAACAGAAATAAAAGAATCGGAATAAAATATTCGATTGTTAAATCACATTACTAGATAATAAAGCTAACAAATTTCAATTATAAAAGACATCTAAACAGTGTCTTCAAGGTTCCAAGGGACATAGCTTAGTTGGTAGAGTGTCCCCTCGAGGTTCGATTTCCGGTTTCGTCATGTCAAAAGACGTTTACAGATGTGGGTTGTTGCTGTCTTGCTTGATATTACGCATGATACGGACAGAACAATGATTGAACTGTGGCTGCCGGGTGCCACTGGAGCAAACCCTTTTTCATATGTACATGTACTGCGAACAATAAAGTGTTATTATCTCAACGATAATTAGAGGATTAATATGGAGGAGAGAGGGGAAGAAGATTTCTAACTAAAATGGAAGCTCAAGTCATAAAATCATGATCTAACCTCTGAAGTAATAAGCTAAGTTTTTTGGCACAATCAAATACCGGCCAAAAACAGCAAACAAATGTGTTAAACTTTGTAAAGAAATCGTGCTTGTTGCCATGGCATGATTCCGTCGCTAAATTGTCTAACTGTGTTCTGGAAATTAGACAGTGTATATTTAGATCAGATCTAGTTTCCAATGTGAAATTTATAACTAACGCGTCTTCGCCAGTTTCAAAACTGTCAGTTTTATGCCTTGCTGCAGACACTTGAATTTGCTGTGCTGATATCAGCGCCCTTACTGGCGATTGTTCGCAACCTTCAGTTACTTTCTGATTGGACCATTGCTTTCTCCCAAAGTAAGCTAGAGAGCAAGCACAGAAATTCAAGGGTCCGCAGCAAGGCATAAAACTGAAAGTTCGGAAACTGGTGTTTTAGGCTTTGCGTGTGAAGATGTAACTGACGTTGACAGCATCCACGTCTGATTTCTCCCTGCCCGCCCGAGCACTGGTCTAAATACAACAGATTAGATCATGACTTGAGCTGGCTCTACGGGGAGAGAATTAGGACGGTTGCTCAGCTGTTATATCAGACTGTGATAAATCTTGAGACAAAGGGCTGCAGGGAGAAAAAACATAAAAATTCCTTTGATGAACTACGTAAACAACGGTATGTCTGTTTATATGATGCCATGACGGAGTAATATTAGAATAACATATAGTCCCTGAAAAAACGTTGTTGTTTTTTACTAAAATTTTAATTTCAAATATTTGATATTAAAATAAAAAGGAGCCATGAATAATTCTTAATTTCAGGGACTAACCCAATCTGCAGGGCTAAAGAATGTGGGAATTTTTCTTATCTTGTTACTTGGAACAGACCCTAAAGCTGAGGCATCTAGACTTGCCAACATTGTCTAGACTTAAAGATGCTGTATCATACTTGCAAGCGGTTCAGGATGAAACTTAGCTATTGAGAAATGAAATACATCACTTTGTAGAACAATCTTTCGTCGAAATTTTGATATCATATTTAGATTGTTTAATCAACAATAACAAACTTATTTCGACGCTCTAAGCACAGTACCCCCCTAGAAAGGGCATGTCATTTAACGAACCCGCTTTCGGTGACGTAATCATTATGCTTGTAGGATTTACACCGTGTCTCAACTACCGTAATTGCATTCGATGGGTATCAACTTTGACAGCAACGAATACCTAATTCGGAGAAAAATAAAATAAAATCTAGTTGAGCGCGACAAAGACGGTTTTCAAGCGCACGTTTAGAAACCGGAAGTTGTAAAATGACCACACTTGATTCGCCCTTATGTCGACTGCCGTTTCGGTATTTTTTGGTAAATAATCTCCTATTTAATGAGTTTTGGTCCGATTCTCTCAAGGTTGGTCGCTAAATTTTTCTAAAAATACAACGTATACATTAAAAATACTTTAAAACATTGCAAGTATGATACAGCATCTTTAAGGTCTGGATAACAGACTAGAATATACTATAGTATATATGTACTACGTGAGTAAAGCTAGGTATTAGAGGTTAACGGTTGAAACTTGAAATGTATGCTAAATTATTCTAATGGGACAATTACAAGAACAAAAATATTAAAAACATGCTACTATCCCTTTAACACTGATCTAACATCATGAACCAGGAACAACATTTTAAGAAACTCAGTTTATTATCCTTCTTCGCTGGATCACCTTCTCCGATATAAGAGTTGAGACGTCACTTAAGGAGGAGGTCGAGAGATGGTAAATTCACGTTAACACAATGTGCAACTTGACATTATAATTCTGTCAAGATGGTTAATCGTACAATGAACTCTTGTTCTATTTAATGGTTAGATTGGTGGGTTAAATATTCTAGTATCTGCTTGATTTTGTGACAGAGTTTTATTACCTTGTTGATTTTTCGGTTGTAGTCTCTGGGGATATATTTAAAAAAAACGAAATGCTTGATTCTGTCCAACGTTATTTCAGCAAAATAGTCAATGGCCTATCTTAACGTACACAGAGCCTGCTTGTATTGAATGTATCCTCTCTCTATACAGGGATACATTCATTATTGATAGGCACGTACGCAACTTTTGTTGGTATGCGGTGTAGAGCAGAAAGTGATTTTTATTTCAAACAAGTATACCTTAGTCGTGTTTTCAGTTTAAGACACTTACAATGTCAAGAATATTATGTCAACTGTATGTAACCTGAATAGAACAATGCATTAATGTGATATATTACATGATTATATTTTCAAATCCACTGTGCAATGTAAATATGCAATGTCCTCAATTATTGTAAATGAACGACTACGAACATATGAATCCTGTATACAAGGAGCTGTACGATGTAACGGCCGAAATAGAATCTGGCAAATGAGTTTTTGTTTCCAGATAAAACTAACTTGCGAATATTGTTAAGCTTAGTTCTTCAAAAGTTCAGTCGCCTAAATGTATTTGTGGTATTGTTGCTATTGGCATTGTTGTACATGTATTATGTATTGTACTCTTAACATGCAAATGCGAGATGTTCTTTTTGAAAATAAATGTGCCATTTTGTCTGTTAATATTTTTGTTGACCTATGGTCATGAGGTGATGATATAATAGTACCATCCCTCCTTCAATCATCATGTCAAGGTCAAACTGCTTCCAGACTGGTACACATTTGTTTCGCATCATTTTCTATTGTAAATAGTTGAACATGTGTGCTGTATCTGTATTAACATGCTTGTCTATCTATCATTCTCCGAAATATAGTTGTCACTTTAGGAGTAGGTCAAGGGATGGTAAATTCACGTTAACACAATGTGCAGCTTGACAATTGAGCTCTGTCAAGATAGTTAATCGTTACAATGTATCTATTAAATACAAGGAGAATAAACATCAACAGAGGTTTACATGATATTCAAATGAGGTATCTATTGAAGATATGTGAAATTGATGTCAATCTGTTATAGAAAGAAAACTGAGATATACACATATACGTTTTTCATGTCATTCATTGATGGTTCTGTTATTTTTATGAAAAAAAATTAATGGTTTAACCAGCAGCTACACTAGTTAGACAAATGAGAAACATTTTATCACGATGCAACTTTTTGTCTGTCATTTTATGGTTAAAGCACACTAGAATATCTAACAAAGCGTCTATATTATAACAACATAAATCTAAACTGAAATTCTGTAAACTATATGTGCGTGTAGCAGAAATGAAAATCCAATATATTCAAGTCAGGCAGGGTTCGACCCTGGGACCTACGGGTTGAGAGTTCAAGTCTGTCGCATAGAAGAAGAAGAATGTTTTTGACCTCGCCCTGTCACATAGAAGAAAAAAGAAAAAAGAAAGAGGAAAGAAGAAGAAGAAGCACAAAACTCAACATTTTAAAAAAGGAGCCTTAAGAAAGCAATATATAAAGTTGGTTTTAGTAAGACTGCCAGAGAAATGTTGCTAAAAAGTTGGAGATAGATTTACAAACTGAATAGTTTAGTTTTTAACCACATACATCTATCTTTAGGTGATATTCTGATGTTTGCCGAATCTTGCTTAACATGTACGTCACGCAAGGGTATAAGTTTTACTTACACACTTCGTGCAATAAAATCTGTCTCGTTACAAATGTATGAATACCTACATAATAAAATGTTGTTTACATGCTAAATAAAGGTTTCAGCAAATCTAGCAAGATTAAATAAAGATAAAGGCCTGTGTAAAGATACAAACGAAAAAATACACAAATAGTTAACCGCATAAAAACATAAATCGTTCTTATGCGGTTGTTATCTTTATATTTATACAAATAGATTCCTTTTGATCAAATAATAAAGTTTGCTCTTAAGTGTTTAATGAGTTTATTGCCACAATAAATGAACATGTGGAACTGAGCAAGTCATAGATATCAATAGTCACCACGATAACGATTCATTTATGATCGTCATGATATGAAGAAAAAATAGTATAATTACCTGTGACTGTAGTTTATTTGAAATAACATGATATGGGGGGTAAATATATCATATTTTTCGTTTAAAATGATGTTGTGTTATAGATTTTGGAGCAATGGAAGTATTTGGAAGTGATCTCTTCGGATCCATGTTGTCAGCACGCTAGTTCCATGTCCAAACTAGAATGGACTACAAGATCATCGGGGGACGGGAGTGTGCGTGGTAAGCACGTTCGGCTTCGGATCAAAATCCCGCCAGGGGATCGACAACTTCGTTTGAAGCAGAGAACTATTCTTCACGCAGTAAGGTTTGGGTGCAATGCTACAGTTTAAGTATCCCCCATGGTTCGCTAGTTTCAGCTCGCAGGTTTCATCGCAATCCAAAGCCATAATAGTCGTAAGGGCTTCCTTATGGGCGCTTGTGCATCAATCAGGCCCGTAGCAAGCCCAACCCCCCTATTTTCAAAGACTTCATGCTTCAAACATATATTTAAACTAATGGCGGTTGGAGCTCGTCAGGCTCATGATGTATGTGGAAATAGGTAAAGTAACCGCAAAAGATAAAGCATTAAGTACGCAGTAATAATCAAGATTATTAAGTATGATCATATTACCAATAAAAATAGATACCCCTTTAATTGCTTTAGTAACTTGAAAAATGTGCATGTCCCCCATCCTAAATTGTTATAAAAAATGGACATACCTCTCATATGTACTAAGTTAAAATTATTTCCATGGAAACCAGAAAATAAAAAATAGAGCCATTGGCTATGTAGATCAGCAGGCTTTACAATTGATTTTGCTTAAGGGTGTGGCCAATGTGGTTCTCCCCATAGTAGGGGCCACAGGGCCACCAAAGCTACACTATATAATCTTCACTAGTAAAGGAGTCTGCAAACAAAGTTTCAGCTTTCTAGGCCTTATGGTTCTGGAGAAGAAGATGAAAATAGTTTTTTTAGGGCGTGGTCCCTATGGCCCTTATTAGGGGTCACAGGGCCATCAAAGCTACAATTTATAATCCTCACTAGTCAAGGAGTCTGTACAGCAAGTTTCAGCTTTCTAGGACTTATGCTTCTGGAGAAGAAGATGAAAATAGGTTCAAGGTCGTGGCCCCTGTGGTCCTTATTAGGGGTCACAGGGCCACCACAGCTACAATTTATAATCCTCACTAGCCAAGGAGTCTGTACACAAAGTTTCAGCTTTCTAGGCCGTATGGTTCTGGAGAAGAATTCGAAATTCCATAAAGTTTACGGACGGACGGACAGCATACCATGCCATAAGCCCATCGGGCCTTTCACGCCAGATGAGCTTAACATTCAGAATAGCCAAAATAGCAAAAGGCACCACTCCACCACTAGATCTAACCAAAAACAAAGTTTCGTAGAAAAGTATTGAATAGGTGTTTAGATATGGTCCGGAAAAGGTCCCTACCCCCAATATGCACTAAGTACAAACTGTTTCCATGGAAACCAGAAAAATCAAAAAAATCAGAATAATGAAAGTAGCAAAAGGCACCACTCCGCCACTAAATCTAACCACATACCAAGTTTTGTAAAAATAATATTGAACGGTTTTTGAGATATGGCCCGGAAACGAAAGCATTTCGGAATATACGGTATTAGAGAACCACGGACGTAACCGAAAACATTATGTCTCCCGCAGTTAAATACAATGAGCGCTATAAATAATGTTACACTAACCTTATGAGTTGTACATATTTACATTGTTCTTCATAAAATCTTATTAATCTGCTGTAATAGCGAAGACCGTAAGTTGTGCTAGCGTCTACAATTCCGGTAATATTTATCAGTCAACATCGCCAGGTGGTTTTAAACCGTCACCATATGTTTACAAAGGCCATGAAATATTATAATGTTTTTCTTGTAATACGAGAAGAGAATGTTTGCAGTTTGCTACGCAACGCCTCGAAGACCCACGATTCAAACAGGAGGTTCATTGAGCAATACACCTCGGGAAGTGTGGCAGAATTTCATTTGAAGTTTGCCTACGTATGAAAGCAAAACGCTCTTTGCAAACTAACCTTTGCCAATTAACTTACGTTTGCAAGTGCTGACTTTGCTTATCTCAATAATAATGTGGGAAAACATACTTAGATAAGTTAGAGTTAGAGCTCAGCATAAAAATCTGTCTGTAAACGGGGCAAAAATAGAGGAGCGGTTTTCTGATTAGGCCTACTGGCAATTCTTCTTGTTTTATGTTATCCGTTTCAGCAAATGTCGACATCCACCACTTCTAATCAAACATTACTCACACATTGTAACAATTTCCACTTTAAATTTTTGAACACAAAAATATACTGATCAAAGTTGAGTTTGTGGTCTAGGAAGCAAGAAGGTTGGTTGCAATCCAAGTAAGGATAGTGCAATAGGCGACGCTGTTCAGAAGTCATCATGTAGTCATCACAAAGGCCTTGTGACGAGAACCTTTCCATGCGTTCATTGTTTTCATTGGCTGAGACCGTTAAAATGTCTCTTGGCACAAATTTTGGTTGCTGGGTGGAACTACCTGAGGTGAGGTGAGGTAAAATGGGGTTTATCGCCGCTTTCAGAAATATTTCACATATACCGCGGCTGCTAGTATTTTTGCAAGGAGAAAGCCCACAGCACTATTGTGGCTATGTATTGCGATGAAACCTGCGAGCATCGGCTGGAACTACCGAGCATGGGTGGTTCTACTGCGTTGAAATTTAGTGTAGCATTGCACCCAAACCTGACTGCGTGTAGAACAGTTCTGCAGACAAAGTTGCCGAGTCTGAAAATTTATTTTTTAGCCGAATAAAAACATTTTGACGGGTTGACCAGTTCCTCTATACAGTCTTGCGTGTCTACTCTCTACCATCTCATTAAATAGTTAAATTTTTACCATTTTAATACTGAAAAATAACAAGGAAAAAAACGAAAGGAAATAATGTTATTACTATAATAAATCTGTAGAACGGAAAAGATTATGATGTCATTGATTATGTAGTAATAAGTTATGAGATCGAGGTGTATATATATATATGTACAGTATATGTATTTGGTACTTATGAGGTCATGTTGTTGAGTAATTCCACTGTTAAACACACGGTGGGCAGGTTGCTTTGTTGTGACAATACAATGGTTGGCTAGGGCAGATGCATTGCTGTTACTAAAACTATCATTAAATTGAAGTTGAAAAGAAAATCATGAGGACAGATAGGTGAAAATACCTGAGAGTTTTGCACCAAGCAAACATATCGCTACTAAATTGTACAGTCTATTTGAAGAATATTCATTAATGTTTGGGCGTTACGGAAGTAGAGAACATGATATAGTTGGTTTTATTTTAGTATATTGAATTCATGTTTAAATTACCCGTTCTCCTAGCCATTTTAATCTAAATAGGTTCAAAAAGTTCACAAGTAGCAAACCTATAAATTCAGAGATCGTTCTTGGCCTAATAAAGCAGTTTAGTAGAAAACATCTCTTAAATTGCGAAAGTAATCCTTTGATCTCAGGAGTTTGGAATTTAGCACTTACACTAAACAAATAACGAGACTACAGCAAAATTTAATGCAAGTAATAAATAAATTGTGACGTAAGTGGTTCACACAAAGTATCGATGAGTCATTGCTGGCAATATGTCAAGAAGATTTTTTACACACTGTATCAGTCATCCGACTTTCGTTATCTTATCGTCCAGGAGAAACGTAATTGGTTTAATCCAATGGAAAAATCATGGCTGGATTTAAACATCACTTTACATAACTAATGGATCGTAAGTTAGATAATTGCAATTTGTGCAATGTCATATTTGATCATAAAGAGATCCTCTAGTGTTGATCTGGACGTCTTAAATATTGATTTCGGGTGTCCCTCAAAGGATCATTTTAAGTGTGAAGTACAGTTTAGTCTAATCATTATTTAGGAAATGAATTTCATAATGTGTTTGTTAACAGTTATAACCTGTTGAGACTTGTAAGTAAAAAATGTATACCTGTCGGACAAAAGTCCTCACACTTGGCCGTTGCCTCGGGCAGCGGGCATTTTTTGACGGAAAGCCCTCGCGGGAGGTCCTTCTCTTGCATAAGGGTTACATTTATTTACTTATCAAAACACAACCGGGCCTGAGGACGAGTAATTATATCAAACACATTATTTGAGTAAATGAATTTAAAAAAGAAAAATGGTTTTGAAAAAAAAAGTTTTCATGTGTTAAATTTGGGATAACTTGTTTTTATCGTCAGATGACATGTCTTTAGGTCGTTTGTTAATGCACCACAATCTGAGATTTACAGAATCAAGCGACAGAAGAGAAGTAGGGAGAGAAAGGTAACGTTTTAATATTCGAAACGAACAAGTAATTATCGATTTATTTAGTTGTGTACTAAAAGCAGAAAAAAAGAAGTAAACATGGTCAACATCCCCCGCCAAATAAGTTTTCTTTAAAGCTACCAATATTTTCCTACATGGTCTGTAACTCTGTAATATGTTGTTGCATACATCTAATTTTCGAACTCCGTGAAGGTATACCCTTAAAGATGCTGTATCATACTTGCAAGCGGTTCAGGATGAAACTTAGCTATTGAGAAATGAAATACATCACTTTGTAGAAATATCTTTCATCGAAATTTTGATATCATATTTAGATTGTTTAATCAACAATAACATACTTATTTCGACGCTCAAAGCACAGTACCCCTCTAGAAAGGGCATGTCATTTAACGAACCCGCTTTCGGTGACGTAATCATTATGCTTGTAGGATTTACACAGTGTCTCAACTACCGTAATTGCGTTCGATGGGTATCAACTTTGACAGCAACGAATACCTTATTCGGAGAAAAATAAAATAAAATCTAGTTTAGCGCGACAAAGACGGTTTTCAAGCGTACATTTAGAAACCGGAAGTTGTAAAATGGCCACACTTGATTCGCCCTTATGTCGACTGCCGTTTCGGTATTTTTTGGTAAATAATCTCCTATTTAATGAGTTTTGGTCCGGATTTCTCAAGGTTGGTCGCTAAATTTTTCTGAAAATACAACGTATACATTAAAAATACTTTAAAAAACATTGCAAGTATGATACAGCATCTTTAAGACACAAAGCAAGTTATCTTAAATAGTTTCTGAGAAAAGTTGTTCCTTTGGAAAACACACCAAAAACAGTCCAAAAACATGAAAAAAAGGGCAATAACTCCATAAAAATAACTTTGTGTTTCTGATGTCGACCTCCATCAAGGTATTGCTACTCTGAAGACACACAGCAAATATGGTTATCCAAACTTCTATTGTTTCTGAGAAAAGCGGGAGCCCAAACCTTTATCCCCCTTCCACTTAAGGCGGAGGATAATAATACATCTGCATACTCTACGGTAAACTTTTCCTTTTATAACGATGAGAAATCTGTAATTTCCTATATCCTCAGCTGTATTTTTGTTTGTTGACAAGACATTCAATTCTTCATCTAGCTTTCTGTTTTCAAGCATGTTTGTAGCAATGTACAAATCCTAATGGAGAGGGGCTTATATAAAAGAATCATGATAAATAACACATTAATTTTGTACATGTGAACAAACTAAGCAAACCTTCAGGAAAAGGTTTTAAGGTTAATAAGAATTTAGGAAGTAAAAAGATACTTTAATCCTGCTTATTTGTTATTTGTTTGACTTTGATTTGATTTGTTTGCTAAATAATAAACAATGTTTGCCACGTGCGCAACAGTATGACCAAATATTAAACGTGTTGATCTAAATTTATTTAGATTGGTGCGACCATGTACCACTATGGTTGAGATAATGACCTACATCCGAGTAGGTATCGGGATATAACCTTCAAGCGACAGCGAGAAGGTTATATCCGATAGCTATGAGGATGTGGTCATTATCTCACATACACCACATGGCTTTACCGAACATCAACCAAATATTTAGTTACAATGTATTTGATAGTTGTTGTTATGGGGTAAAACTTGAATACACTCAACTTCTTAACATTTCATTTGCACAATACGCGAATTTCACGTGCAGATTGAGCATGTCATGGCGAAGTTGTCGTTCAGACAAATCTGAGCAAGAAGCAATCTGTTTTTAGTTGTTTCGACTTACAAACACCAAAATTCTACATTGAACTTCGATTCAATAATGTGAATACAATTTGTCAAAATGTGACCGAAATTGCGCTTTATGGCAAATGATATTCTTATGTTTAATACACTATTCAGTCCATCAAATATTTTCCTCTTAATGAAGCAAAAGGTGTTGCTGCACGGACGTTGTCCATTTCATCTTGCGATGCACGGATTTTAAGTCAATATCAAACCGCACATGCTATACACAATCGAAAGCACATGGTTTGAAGGTGGAGAAGAAAATGAAGTGGTCTCTTGTTTTGAACAAATGTATGGCCGCGTTTCAAGGTCTTTTCAGGTGAGTTGAACTTTTAAGTATATTCATGTATATTGCTGTTGAATGTTATTTATGCGTGGATCTACGAAAATGCTGTTACAGAGGGTTTACACTGTATTATATAAAACAAGCTGTCAACAACCAAGTTAATATTTAAGCATTTGTTGATTGTTAATGTAATTATTATTTTCAATATCATTTAGTAATGTATATAGCAATGTGTCATTATATTGGTAAATAATGTAACAAGGGACTTATCAGCTTATTACTCTGAAATTAATTTAGCATGTTTCTTTCTTACAATTAATCACATTATTCGACATTTATCTTTAAAATATGATTGGTCCATTAAAAAGTATACTCTAACATTATTCAAAAGTCAGATTCAAAATGTTTTGAAATAAAATTAGAAAAAATATTCATACCTAGAGAGAGTTTAACATTAAGCAATAAAGTCAAACATCGATAAGCAATTTACAAAGATCAACGGTGTTAAATTTCAACAACTGACATTACACTTTTGTTTCAGGGACTACATGTACATATGAACATTTGATTGACAATCCAAACAACATTAAAGTCGACCTTATTATGGATAATTCAACAAAGCCCATATGAATGGAACCGAGTTTAGCTTGTCAAAGGATTGGAAACATTGTTCACTTGGATTATGTGTCCTACTCGCTGAAGCTTTTCAGCTAACCGAGAACGACGTGAATTTGTGTGTGAGTGTTAAGATGAAAATACTAGAAGACCTTGGGATCTGCATTCATTATGGATAAGCACAAAGCACAAAATGATTTCACCATGTGGTGCATTTTATAGTAAAATAAGCTATAAATCTGTAAATAAACTACGTTTCAAAATTGTTTTGATATTATGTATTCTTTCGTTAATATGTCTTGGATACAAGGTCAACATTTCAAGGTGTTGGGTACCTTGACGTACCCTAAAACACAGTGGTTGTAAGTTCTTTGCCGAACTTGTTTGTGGTATCGAACTCGTTTGTGGTATCGAACCGAGAACACATTGACCAAACGCACATTGGATGTGAAGAGGTAAGGTTATACAATATAACCATCGCATGCCTGGTTATATGAAATAGTTAACCTCTGATATTGACCTGATAACCACACCACTGGTGTATGCATGCCTAACCCATTGATGCTTAACCTCATCTATGCTTTTCCAGTAATTTGAGTAATTTTCATGCCTTGCAGGCAATAACTGATCCTCTTTGGGCAAAAGTTTGAAAAAAAGAACAAAGACATCAAGTTGGATTTTTTATTATTGAAATGAATCTGTTTACCACATAGAAGCATATTATAACTGTAACATGATCTCATCAGATTCATGGTACATTCAATTTATCTGTTTACAAGGCGTTTGATAATAGAAGTTCCATATGATTGCAATCATTATGTGCCTTAAAATACATTCAAATAGAATAGGCATGATTACTATATAAATTGCTTCTGTAAAAGAGTAAGGTTATTTCTATCTATACTTATTGCATTGTCAGTACAACAGGAAATTAACTAGGAGATAACTAAGTTCTAATTAGGGCAAAGCTATTTCCTAAGTAGGACTAGTTTAGGAGATAGTTACTCCTAATTAGGAGATAGTTACGCCTATTAAGGAGATAAGTTATCCCTAATTAGGACTAAGTTATCACCTAATAAGGTAATAACTATCTCCTAATTAGGTGGTAACTATCTCCTAATTAGGAGTTAGTATCTCCTCAATAAGTGATAACTAAATCCTAATTAGGTGATAACTATCTTCTAATTAGGTGATATTTATCTCCTAATTAGGAGTTAGTATATCATAATTAGGAGTTAATATATCCTAATTAGTAGATAGTTTTTCCTAATTAGGTAAAACGATCTCCTAATTAAGTGATAACTATCTCCTAATTAGGTGATAACTAAGTCCTAATTAGGTGATAACTATCTCCTAATTAGGTGATAGTTTTGTCCTAATTAGGCGATGATGAAGTCCTAATTAGGTGATTGTATCTCCTAATTAGGGGATAATTATTTTTTTACTGTGGCACTAGGATGCTTCCGTAGGAAATACTTATTAGTTTCATGACATTTTCATCGATAGATACACCACTTCATCAACCCTATCAGGCCTGGTGTAAAAATTGTTAATATGACATATGAAAGAAACAAGTCATTTCATCATGTATTCATGGTCTTATACATCTGATTACTCGTTCAGCTTGAAGATCGGATGAGACTGTGATAACTTGAAAACACACTTAATTATAGTGCATATATTGAATTTTTCAAAAGCTGAACTCTTTAAAAATTCCCTCAGCCAATGCATATATATATATTGTAATGATATTTCATAAAGAAGTGTCAAGATTCACTTTATGGTCCCCTCTTAACCATCTACTGAGGTAATAAACAATGAACAAGAGATTGAGGGCCCCTCTGCTTTGATGTGATCTCAACCAGTGAAATACTGGATCCAGATAGTCCAAGCTGTCTTATGCTACGATTTGTGTAAGTGCTATGTAACAACACTGGTTTATGACCCTCATACAGCTTAAGTGTTTTATGAGTCTAGACCTTGGACAAAAGTACGATTGACATGAACTGGGGAATAAAAGTGTTTTGTTTAATATTAAAGAAGTGGAAAAATAAATTGCAGGAAAACTAAATTGAACATTACAGCAGCATCAATTGTCGTATTATGTGAATGAAATGTTGACAATATGATTGCTCTTTCGATAACTATTTAGACTTATGAAATTAACTGTGAAATAATCATGTAGAAGTATAAACAGGGAAGTACTTTTGAATTTTGTTTCCACAAAAAAGAACTGTCCCTTTAAGACTACCTCTATTTGGCAGTGCAGAAGTAAATCAACCCCTCACACTTGCCAAATGAACCTATTTTGTGTCAAAATAATTAATATACTGTGTTTTAGGTTTATGTTGTGTCTTTCTCCAAATATATCATTACACAATTATACTTGTTACCTGTTAGTGAAGCTGTAACTACAAGTGTTATTTACATGTATATTACAGTAATTACATTACAGTAATTACAGCCAATTTTTCAAACAAAAATAAAATCCACACTAAAATATCCAAGGAGAAATTAATTTGCCATCGACTGTCATCTAATGGAGAAAAAAAGGTTTTTAAGATTGTGACCCCTGTGACCCTATTTGGGGTCATGGGGTCACGAAACCTACAGTTTAGAATCCCATTTGGCCAAGGAGTCTACATGCAGTCTTTCAGCTCAATAGACCTTTAGGAGCTAAAGATGATGATGAAAATAAGATTTTAAGGTTGTGACCCCTGCGACCCGATTTGGGGTCACAAGGTCAACATAGTTACAAATTAGAATCTCCATTGGCCAAGGAGTCTGCACATATCATTATTAACTCTCTAGACCTTTTGGAACTGGAGAAGAAGATGAAAATAGGTTTTTAAGGTTGTGACCCCTGCAACCCTATTTGGGGTCACAGGGTCACCAAAGTTACAAATTAGAATCCCCATTGTCCAAGGAGTCTGCACATATCATTTTTAACTTTCTACTCTTTTTGGAACTGGAGAAGAAGATGAGAATTGATTTTTAAGGTTGTGACCCCTGTGACCCTATTTGGGGTCATGGGGTCACGAAATCTACAATTAAGAATCCCCATTGTCCAAGGAGTCTGCACATATTAACTCTCTAATCCTTCTGGAACTGGAGAAAAAGATGAAAATAGTTTTTTAAGGTTGTGACCCCTGTGACCCTATTTGGGGGTCACAGGGTCACCAAAGTTACAAATTAGAATCCCCATTGTCCAAGGAGTCTGCACATATAATTTTTAACTCTCTACTCCTTTTGGAACTGGAGAAGAAGATGAAAATAGGTTTTTAAAGTTGTGACCCCTGTGACCCTATTTGGGGTCACAGAGTCACCAAGGTTACAAATTATAATCTCCATATGCTAAGGTACCTGTAAACAAAATTTCAGCTCTCTAATGTGTATGGTTCATGAGGAGAAGTCGAAAGTGTCAAAAGTTTACGGACGGACGGCGGACGACGGGCCATGCCATAAGCCCATCTGGACTTTCAGTCCTGATGAGCTAAAAATTAATCATTATTGGCCATGCTTGGATGAGATACCTGATATGCATATGCATGCTATAGACAGTAACAGTAACCAGACAGTAACACTAAGAGGCAAAGCTGAGAAAGAGTTATGATTAAAATACTCTCAGCAGGATTGAAATTTGACTATTTCTATCCCTTAACCCCTTAACCACTAAAAGCCAGAAATCATGCTCACATGCATGGTATTTGTTACTGTTTCCTAGGGGGTAATAAGGGCTTGAACTTTCTGAAATTCCTTTCCTTTTGCAGACTCCTGAGCCATGCAGTACTAATAATCGCCCCTTGTGTAATAACTTTCTCAGCTCTCTGCGCGTGTTAGTTGGTAGCAATATGAGGCAAAATTAGAAAGCAATCAGTAATTTTGCTGATACAAATAAGTTGTTATTGCAGGATGTATTTTGGACTATTTTCAAAATATTCTGCATCAGTCTCCTGAGCCATGAAGTGCTGATGAACGCTCCCCTTGAGAAAGAACTTTGGTCCCTCAAATCTCTTCCTCTAGTTTGCTGGAAGTGATAAAAGGCCAACCTGAGAAAGGAGTTATGCTGATGGAAATATTCTGATATTGGAGTTAAAAAGGCTAAACCATCGCTCTAGGCGGACTCCTGAGCCATGCGGTACTCGTGTACGCTCCCCTTGTGTATGAACTTTGGTCCCTCGGCTCTCTTCCTCTTGGTGGCTGGTTCCCCCTCCTCCGTCCAGGTACCGTAACCTCCCCCTCCCGGGCTCTCCAGGTGGAACACATCCTGGAAGGAGACGTAAAGCAGAAAGTGAGACTGTGTTCAAATCCTAGACCAAATGAATACAGAAGTTATTTCAAAAAATGAAAAAATCACAAACTCCAAACTATTAGCAGATTTTTCTGCAATTTGTTGGGCAATTTTCATCTTGGCGAATTTTGTGTGTGCAATTTTTCAGACAATTTTTCATCATAGAAAATGACTACAGTACAGTACATAGAAATTCAAACATTCAAATATTCATGAAAATTTGCACTGCATCGCTCCTAAGAGGGTAGAAGACATCTGCAATATTTAATAAGAATCGGAAATATCGGATGAATTGGAAAATGATATTACTTCCCTAATGTACATACCCTGGGCCCCACATTGACCGAATTCTTGGCGCCAAGGTTGACAACACGCCCATCTGCATACTTAATGAGATTCAATCCAGACTTGCCTGGTTCTCCACCTGTGGAAAAGTAAGTGATGTTTAGTTTTTTGCGATATAGAAAACATGCCGTATAGTTTGCAAAGCTTGGTTAACCCAGGGCTGAATGTTCAAAAACTCTTCACTAAATTACCCATGGGAATTTTCATCAGGAAAATTGAAATCACTGCCCTTGAGTCTTACATTGAAACCATGTCCCAATGAAACAAGAAGAAGAAAATTAGTGTATGGAAACATTCACATAACTTGTAACACTTTTTTGACAGGGTCACAATTTGTTGTTCATAAGCCTTCTCTTAAAAACATTAAAATCTTGTTTTCTTGAATGATGATTTCATCAACAATTATGAAAATTCCTTATGGCAAAGAACAAGATGAAAACAGCTCATATACTCAAAAATGTCAAAACTATTTAAGAGAATACAATTCAAGATATCTATCTTTTCTGAATCACAGCTTAATGTCCAACATCACCTCAGGACAAAACAACCTACCAAACAGTCCGTAAGGTTGGAACACTCTTCTTTCTGTGAGTACAGAAAGGGTGAGATTTTTGCGGAACAAGAACTCTCGAACCACCCCGTCACCTCCGGAGTGACGACCTTTGCCCCCTGTGCCTGGGTTCAGATGAAAGCGCTTCACAAGTACTGGATATCTGTCAAATACCAAGAGTAGTGATTATTATTTGTATATGCCCTTAGTGGCTGAAATATTGCAATCTGGGAGGGCCTTTTCAATGCTTAAAAAGCCTTCCCAACTTATACAAAGCCCTTCCAAACAGGTAAACAAATCCTCCAACTCATAATGTCCTTCAATCAAATATCAATACTTTTTATGTTGAGATGTTAATTTTAAGAAACCATGATTAACTCTTTGAAAACTTATTCCAAATTCAAAGACCAATATGCAAATATTTATTGTTGCAAATGTTTTAAACCCTAAACTAAATGGTCATTTCATTTTACCACAACAGCTTAGAGAAAATGAGTTGACTTCGTAGTTTCTCTTAAACCCTGACTTGAATGGCAACAGCGAGATTTTATGGGCGACTCTTTTCCTAGGAGGCTAGGCAAGCAAGGCATACCTGACATTTTTCGTTATGAATAAGATAAAAAATGACAACTATCTAAGCATTTACGTCAAAAAAAGGCCTGATGATGCTAAACCCCTTATGTTTTATCTTGGTACGCTCCATCACACTTTTGTACACTCTAATACACTCCAATGCAATTGGATCTGATGCAATCTACTACGCAGTACAACGATCAATAAAATAGCCATAATCGTTGCAAATTATTAAACATGATTTACTATGCCACCACAATAGCTCTGCCTTATGATCTAGATCCGTTCCAATAGCCACGATTTCTATCGTGCTCCCTATCGCTTCATACAATGAGTCACAATTATTTAAAATAAAATGAATTGTGTCCATCTTCGCCCTATCATGGTCTAGTGCAAATGTAGTAATAGTACCTTCTTTCCACAATCTCTGGATCTGTGATCCTGGTGTTGGTCATGTGACTGTGTATACCACTGTGACCGTCCCAACTAGGACCCTGGAACAGTAATAGGATAAGAACCATATAATGAAGGAGTGCTTTGAGTGGGTTATAGTACCTGGAAATATATAATATATTATTATACCAGTACATGTATAAAGAGAACTCTATCAAGTGTCTTCTGATATTCAGCTTATTTAAAGAACCATACAAGGTATTTGTTTTGATGGATATCAGTGCATAGCTGTAGATTGAACAAAAACAAATACACTTATGCAACAGGATGCTAGAAATGAGGGCTGGGACGGGTCTAAATTTCCTACCAGTGTACCAGGCCCACTACAGAGGTCATTCTCAATACTGTTATGAGCTATTGAACAGGCCATATATATAACTGAAAAAAAAAAGAAGAAACAAAAAATACAAAATATGATACATGCAGGTAGGTTAAATAAAGAAGGTAAATGAACTCACGGCCCCGATTCCGCCAGCAACTGTTTCATAGTAGCCGACTGTCTCATCTCCAAACGTGATGTTGTTCATACAGCCCTGGTGACAGGAGATAACAGGATTGTCACAATTTCACAACAACAATCATGATACATTGCAAATATGCTTTCAGCACCCCAGCAATGACTTTGTAGAAACCTTTCATTTAATCCTCACAACATGTAGCTCTTTGAGCATCTTCCATGTGTGGAATTCATCACATTACAAATGAACGTTAGAATCGTCTTAAATATTTCACTGACTTGAAAGCGATTTTAAAAACAATTCTTCTTTTTTATCTTTTCTGACCTCCTCACTTGGCTTTTAGAAGTTGTAAGATGAATAGGGAAGAGTGCTATTGATTTGCAACTTCTTTATTTCACGAGAGTGCCGTTTTTGGCACAGATACTTACAACCTTATCAAGCAAAAAAGCAAATAAAAAATGGTAAATATTTTTATTCATATAATTATTTTTTCCTTTTTTATTTGCTTGATAATGATATAAGTACCTACTGTAAAGACCATCATTTAAATTTTTCTTAGCGGTATGCTATGTTAGGCCTGGGAGTGACGTCCCTTTTGGAAGTGTGTTTTACTTTGAATGCTCGGTTCATGCTGTCTGTCGGTCAGTCCGTCGCTGTTTAAGGTTCCGTACGTACATGGTGCTGAAACATGTTGTAATGCCTGCATGGTGTTTTACGGAGATTAAGAATAAACTTCAGTCAAGAGACATCATGCCTGTTTTTTTCTGAGTAAGCGGCTGCGAGGGGACAGCCACACCTACCCTAACTCTTCACCCTCTGCAATAAAGAAGTTGCGCAATAAAGAAGTTGCCAATCCATAGAACTCTTCCCCATAAACATTGCCTTACTGGTAATGTGTGAACAGAAATCCCTTACCTGCGAGGCTGCACAGACACTGAAAGCCTTCAAAACAACATCTACAATTCTCTGAGAGGTGAGCACGTTGCCCCCGACAACCGCTGCCTGTTCGGACGGGTCAAGTAAACTTCCCTTCGGAATGATTATCTTCACTGGCTTCAAGCACCCCTGAGAAGACATTCATTTTGGATATCTTAATTTAAATTTCATCGTTACCTTTGTTCTTAAACAACAAAATGTTGATGTTACACTTACCGTTAACATTTCTTCATTGCTAATTTGGGCGGTCCTAAAAATGGGAGATTCCTATCAGGACATTTCCTGTGAAAATGAAATTTGCTTGCGCCCCCATCTTCCTAAAGTTGTCAAATATAAATCTTGTATATAATCTTGTACTAATAGCACATTATATACATAAACTGAATATTCCCATGAATTTAACTTCCACAATAAATACCCTGATAGGACTTTCCTTTAACTTTTGATTTGAGGATTCATTTGTCATGTAGAAACATACATTAAAATTCAGGAACTATGGTTTTATCAAAGAATAAGATAATTACAAAAATATGAATAATAGAAAAGTTTTCAACCTACCTGGTTCAAAGGGACGTTGTGGCCAACCATGCAACGGAGACAGTAGATGAGTCCAGACAGAGTTACTGCCCTTGGCGCGTTGCAGTTACCATGAACTTCATAGCCCGTCCCAGTGAAATCAAACACTGCTGTGCCCTGTAGGTATTTGGTTAGTTTTTAACAAGACATTTGCAATTCTATCCCCATAGGGTTATTCTTCATTCTCTACTAGCATAAATTCATAGAACAAATTCTACATTACACTTGAGGAAGTGATGACTTTATCAAAATGACAATCCAAGAGAAATTGATTCTTTTTCACTGAAAAATGTCCATTCATATCCAATAGAAATATCCATAAAATTGTCTGTTTCCCTTGTGTTGGCAAACTACAGCACAATTAATATGTGCACATACCGTATTCGTCCTAATAAGCGCCCCCACCTCATAAGCGCCCCCTATTACAAATTTCCATATAACAGAGCGCCCCCCTCCCCTTCATACGTAAAATGGCCTACATCTACTGCTTTTCCAATAGTTTTTAGTTTATCCGGGCCTGTGAATGTGTAGTTGCACTGAATTTCCACGATCTACCTACTTTCATTCTCGTTCAGAATCCCGACAAGTGCTAGTTTAGCTTGTCTATAACGTATTCCTAATAAGCGCCCCCCCTTTCTGGGGTATCCTAATAATCGCCCCCTTTGGATTTTTGCAAGCTTAGCGCCCGGGGCGCTTATTAGGACGAATACGGTATGTCACTATTTGTGTTCAACCATCACCCCTTTGTTCAAAAACAACCAGGAGTTTATATACCTGAGATTCATCGATATCAACCAGGAGACTATTTACCCGAGATTCATCGATATCAACCAGGAGTTTACATACCTAAAATTCATAGATATCAACCAGTTTATATACCTGAGATTCATCGATATCAACTAGGAGATTTTATAAATATACCTGAGATTCATCGATATCAACTAGGAGATTTTATAAATATACCTGAGATTCATCGATATCGACCAGGAGTTTATATACCTGAGATTCATCGATATCAACCAGGAGTTTACATACCTAAAATTCATAGATATCAACCAGTTTATATACCTGAGATTCATCGATATCAACTAGGAGATTTTATAAATATACCTGAGATTCATCGATATCAACTAGGAGATTTTATAAATATACCTGAGATTCATCGATATCAACTAGGAGATTTTATAAATATACCTGAGATTCATCGATATCAACCAGGAGTTTACATACCTGAGATTCATAGATATCAACCAGTTTATATACTAGGAGATTTTATACCTGAGATTCATCGATATCAACCAGGAGTTGAATCTTGCTGCCATCATCCATGTAGTCAACAGCCCGAAGGTGAGTTCGACCGGTCCGCGCCCTCGTGTCCCGAGCTATCTCCTTTAACATGTCCTTCACCGCCAGCTCTGCATTGTTCTGGTGAGTGATATGATTAATGATCAACAACATATTTGAGTATAATAGTTTTGGATGTAGAATTAGATAGTGGGTCAAGTGTATGACCAATTGATAACTTCAATCTCAAACATCCCCTCACAGATTGGTTAAATACTGAACAATGGCATTACTCAAATAAGCTAACCTTGTACTTCTGATTTTTAAAAATAGAGCCATTGGCTCTGTAGCTCATCAGGCTTCATCATCAATAATGCTGTAGAGTGTGGCCAATGTGATTCCCCCTTTGTAGAGGTCACAGGGTCACCAATCATAAAATTAAGTATATAGGCGACAAGTTTCAGTTTTCTAGGCCTTATACTTCAGGAGAAGAAGATGAAAATAGATTTGAAGGACGTTCCTGTTGCCATTATTAGAGACAACAGGGTCACCAAACTGCACTTCATAATCCTCACTAGTCTGGAGTCAGGAGTCTGCCCACAAAGTTTCAGCTTTCTAGGCCTTATGCTTCTGGAGAAGAAGATGAAAATAGGTTTTTTGGCGTGGCCCCTGTGGCCCTTATTAGGGGTCAGAGGGCCACCAAAGCTACAATTTATAATCCTCACTAGCCAAGGAGTCTGCACACAAAGTTTCAGCTTTCTAGGCCTCTTGGTTCTGGAGAAGAATATGAAATTAGGTTTTTAGGGCGTGGCCCCTGTG
Source organism: Steromphala cineraria (assembly GCA_916613615.1). Taxonomy (NCBI): domain Eukaryota; kingdom Metazoa; phylum Mollusca; class Gastropoda; order Trochida; family Trochidae; genus Steromphala; species Steromphala cineraria. The sequence goes on from OU744730.1 coordinate 16,108,328, forward strand.
GCCCTTTTTAGGGGTTACAGGGCCACCAAAGCTACAATTTATTATCCTCACTAGCCAAGGTGTCTGTACACAAAGTTTCAGCTTTCTAGGCCTCATGGTTCTGGAGAAGAAGATGAAAATAGGTTTTCAGGGCGTCGCCCCTGTAGCCCTTATTAGGGGCCACAGGGCCACCAAAGCTACAATTTATAATCCTCACTAGCCAAGGAGTCTGTACACAAAGTTTCAGCTTTCTAGGCCTCATGGTTCTGGAGAAGAAGATGAAATAGGTTTTTAGGGCGTGGCCCCTGTGGCCCTTATTAGGGGTCAGAGGGCCACCAAAGCTACAATTTATAATCCTCACTAGCCAAGGAGTCTGCACACAAAGTTTCAGCTTTCTAGGCCTTATGCTTCTGGAGAAGAAGATGAAAATAGCTTTTTAGGGCGTGGCCCCTGTGGCCCTTATTAGGGGCCACAGGGCCACCAAAGCTACAATTTTTAATCCTCACTAGTCAAGGAGTCTGTACACCAAGTTTAAGTTTTCTAGGCCTTATGGTTCTGGAGAAGAAGTCGAAATTCCACAAAGTTTACGGACGGATGGACGGATGGACGGACGCCGGACACCATGCCATGCCATAAGCCCATCGGGCCTTACAGGCCAGATGAGCTAAAAATGTCACAGAATTCATATCCTGAAGGCACAACCACATTTGGTTATCGGTCTTAATTGTTTCTGGGAAAAATTTTCTCTTTTGAAGACATCTCAAAGGAGGAGGCCTCATAGATACCAGGGTATGGTTGGAGCTGCGTGGAAACTATGCTGATGCAGCAGGCTGTATCACATCTTGTAACCGTGTGTACCTGTATATGGTCCATGTAGGCTTGTACCACCTCCAGACTGTACTCTTCTATCAGCTCCGTCAACAGCTTGATACCCTGAAAACCATTGCAGAATTGTTGGTTGCAGTGTTCTGATATAAATGATACCAACTCATCCAGAGGGCTTTCTGTCAATAGAAAGCCTACTGCCAGAGGGATTGCCCGAAGGCTTTAGTCCAAGGCATAGCTTATTATCTGTCAAACTTACCAAACAATATTACAGGAATTCATTTTTATAATGTTTTGCTTATGAAGTGTCTTTAAAGTCTTACTTTATGATGCAAGTGGTATAACTGTTGTTGTGTGAAGGTAACAGTTTTTGGATAGAAAGTGATATAGGGAAAAATATTGGTTGGCAGACAGACACCAGATGCCATTCCATGCCATAAGCCTTTCAGGAGGGATGGCCTTTATAAGTTAGGGCATAGTCCTACCCTCTGATTGGCTGCAATCTGGGCTCTAAGGTCACTGAGGTTATCGGCAAGGTTACGAGTTCCACTGCTTCCTGGTATATCTCCCGGAGCCATAAACATTTTGATCAAATCTGGAGAGGAAAACTCATGAATTAATTACTAAAGGAATAATTGTACAATGTCCTTGTACAGTGAACAGTCTACTACTAGAAAACATCACACATTGAGGAAGATGGTGACTAGATAATACAATGGTCTAGCTGACTTTGTCTTAATAACAATTCAATGAACAAATACAAAGGGTTTTTATTGATGAAATACAGCTGTCACCCCCTTCCCCAAACTGTACACTTTTAAAAAATACTACCTTTAACCCTAAAACTGGCATCTACTTGATATGGAGAGGCATTTTATCAAGTCTAGTGATAATGGGTCAAGAAGGTTCAGAATTTTTCTCAAGAAACAAACACTACACAAAGTTTGTTGCCATGGAAAGTCTTCAGGTGCTAAACCCCCAAAATGATTATCATCATGATTGATATTTAGAGTCAGCATAAATACCAAATTGGGAGTTGATTGATGAAATAGTTTGATTGAGAGATATGTTATTGCATCAAATCAGGCTCCTCTATTCTAGCCAACAGACTCACTTATGTCATTCAAAAAGCATCTTCACAACGTCACGGGCGAAACGAAAAAGTTTCTAAACTTTCCCATTCCTCCCTTGACATCATTGGCCGTGATTTCTGTGCTAGCATTTCAACCCGCTGCACGGAGGTAGAATAGTCCAATCAGAAGACAGCATGTTAACTGAACCGATTTGAAAAAGGGCGAGAAACAATTAATTTGAGTGATACATAAATGTTTGTCTTCTCTGCATTCTCGGTGCTCATCAAAAATGTGAAAACAACCATGTGGACTGAAATTTGAAATTAAATTTCACTCGGATAGTTTTCAAACAGATCGCCTGTTAGTATTTTGAATTTGTTCCGAAATTTCATTGGCTATTTTGTAAGAGCTGATAAGGGGCGTAATTCGTGATCACGATAGGTGTCGCTGCTCCGGATCGCCAGTTTTCTACCTTGTGAAGGCAAGGTCTAAAGCGAGGAGAGTTACTCGATACGTTTTCACCTTGCCGTGGGAAGATGTTCAAAAAGAGGATTGGCCAACATGTTATCACTTGATCTACCTCTGTGGGGAGAGGATGGACAGAGGATGGGCCAACATTTTATCACTTGATCTACCACTGTGGGGAGAGGATGGACAGAGGATGGGCCAACGTTTTATCACTTGATCTACCTCTGTGGGGAGAGAATGAACAGAGGATGGGCCAACGCTTTATCACTTGATCTACCTCTGTGGGGAGAGAATGAACAGAGGATGGGCCAACGTTTTATCACTTGATCTACCTCTGTGGGGAGAGAATGAACAGAGGATGGGCCAACGTTTTATCACTTGATCTACCTCTGTGGGGAGAGAATGAACAGAGGATGGGCCAACATTTTATGACTAGATCTACCTCTGTTGGGAGAGAATGAACAGAGGATGGGCCAACGTTTTATGACTAGATCTACCTCTGTGGGGAGAGAATGAACAGAGGATGGGCCAACGTTTTATCACTAGATCTACCTCTGTGGGGAGAGAATGAACAGAGGATGGGGCAACGTTTTATCACTTGATCTACCTCTGTGGGGAGAGAATGAACAGAGGATGGGCCAACGTTTTATCACTTGATCTACCTCTGTGGGGAGAGAATGAACAGAGGATGGGCCAACGTTTTATCACTGGATCTACCTCTGTGGGGAGAGAATGAACAGAGGATGGGCCAACGTTTTATCACTTGATCTACCTCTGTGGGGAGAGAATAAACAGAGGATGGGCCAACGTTTTATCACTTGATCTACCTCTGTGGGGAGAGAATGAACAGAGGATGGGCCAACGTTTTATCACTTGATCTACCTCTGTGGGGAGAGAATGAACAAAGGATGGGCCAACGTTTTATCACTTGATCTACCTCTGTGGGGAGAGAATGAACAGAGGATGGGCCAACGTTTTATCACTTGATCTACCTCTGTGGGGAGAGAATGAACAGAGGATGGACCAACGTTTTATCACTTGATCTACCTCTGTGGGGAGAGAATGAACAAAGGATGGGCCAACGTTTTATCACTGGATCTACCTCTGTGGGGAGAGAATGAACAGAGGATGGGCCAACGTTTTATCACTTGATCTACCTCTGTGGGGAGAGAACGAGATCACTTACTCTCCTCCATGAAAGTTCCCTCCTCAACCACCTTGAAAGACTTGAACACTGCGCCCTCCTCGTTGATGGAGCGAGAATGAGGCGGCATGGACCCCGGAGTTATCCCCCCTATGTCTGCGTGGTGACCTCGACTTGCCACAAAGAAAACGGGCTTCTTAACTCCCTTCCAGAATACCTAGTAGGCATTGAACATATAAATGTTGTAATTTTTCATTAAACTTGGAGATACTATATCTTAATTTATTTCACTTTGACCATTTGAAACAAATTTCTTCCTATCTTTTTATTCATCTGAATCAATTTGATGAATATACATTGCATAAGCCAATCATCTTGACATATTTTCAATGTTTTCGAATATTAATGTAAAAAGGATTTTGATCTTGTCTTCACAAGCAAATCTCATTAAAATTAACTTTAATTGCTCATGTTCCTCTGCAAAAGTATTGCTCGTTAACCATTATAACAACTGATTTTCTGTAACCTTTCAAACTTTTAACCAATCACAGAACAGTGTAGATATTGATAAATGTTTATGATTTGCATGCCTTTAGGCAAGAGCAAACAATAATTCCTTAAAGTCTCCAACATACCGGAGTGATGACCGTGAGATCAGGAAGATGGCTGCCGCCTGCTTTAGGGTGATTACTCAGGATTACGTCCCCTTCCCGGAAGTTGTCTCCTAGGTGGCGCATCTGTAGGAAATTATTTACAAATAGATAATGAAGAGAAAAATTAGTTTTATGGATGATCAACTTCTTAATTGGAGAGAGTAGCGACATTTTCATGTAGATCCTTATACGTCTACTTTCAGCTTTGCTTGAAAATGGTATAAGGATCTACGACGAAACGTTGCTACTTTCTACCATAAAGAAGTTGATCATCCATAACAACTCCTTCTCTTCTTGAGGTTTCCAGCTTCTAGGATGCCTATCAAACATCAGATGCTTCATAATCAAAGAATGGCTTGATATACATGTATGTTATTATGTCTATTTTTATTGTACCTGACTTGTGACACTTGAATAAATCATTTCTGTCAATTATTTACATCTTGATGCCTGTTTATAGATGATTTTTGCAGAATCAGTGGCTACTACTGACAACACATGATAATCAGAAGAATCATGATGTTACCTGATATTGAACCGTTTCCTGCATGGCGCCGAGATGAACGGGAATGTGTGGGGCGTTAGCTACCAGTCCTCCATCAGGGCCAAACATCGCACACGAGAAGTCAAGTCTCTCCTGGTGGAGTTTAACAGAAGTTTAAAGAGTGAGTGAGTGAGTGGAGTGGAGTGGAGTGGAGTGGAGTGGAGTGGAGTGGAGTGGAGTGGAGTGGAGTGGAGTGGAGTGGAGTGGAGTGGAGTGGAGTGGAGTGGAGTGGAGTGAGTGGAGTGGAGTGGAGTGGAGTGGAGTGGAGTGGAGTGGAGTGGAGTGGAGTGGAGTGGAGTGGAGTGGAGTGGAGTGAGTGGAGTGAGTGGAGTGGAGTGGAGTGGAGTGGAGTGGAGTGGAGTGGAGTGGAGTGGAGTGGAGTGGAGTGAGTGGAGTGAGTGGAGTGGAGTGGAGTGGAGTGGAGTGGAGTGGAGTGGAGTGGAGTGGAGTGAGTGAGTGAGTGAGTGAGTGAGTGAGTGAGTGGAGTGAGTGGAGTGAGTGGAGTGAGTGAGATTTGATAAAACGTATTCACCATTCAAAAGACAGTGGACATATCAGGGAATAAATTACAATTGTGAATGTTATGTCATGTGAGGTAAGATCTAAAAACATTATCATGTGGTTTGATGTCATACTATACAATGAATTTACTTTTACATCAATGCAATGTGATGTCATGTCGTCTTTTTTATCAATGCATGATGGTGTCCTTCAGTTGATGTCAATGCATTACGATGTCAACAGAATGATGTTCGCATTGTGATACATATCACATGTTGATGAAGGGCAAAAGCAATATGAAAGTGAACATGTTAACTAAATACAAAATACAAAATTAACCATGATATATAAAAGGAGAAATTGAAAAAATATTTCTCACCTTTATATTAGTTGATATGGCGGTCCTCTGGAGCACCCTGCAATGTTACAAAATATTTACTCACACTTGATAATTGTTCGTTCTGCATTGTCAACAATTTCAAACAGTAGTTATTTAGTGGAAACTTGAAAGGCTGAAGAAATGTCCTGTAAACCTTTCTCATTTGAACTGACAAGCATACGATCAACATACAACAAGTGTTTGCCACTAATGTGGCAATGTCCCCCGCCACTTGGATATTGCGATAGAATTGTCACGTTTCAAAAGTGGTCAAAGTGCCGTTGTGACCTTGAAAACAAGGTCCAGGTCAACCAAAGTGACTGGTGTGTGGGTAAATCCCCAATGTAGTCTCAAACCAAACTTGAAGACATTTGGTGCAGTGGTTTATGAGATATCAAGTAAAGAGTTTCAAAAGTGGTCAAAGTGACTTGTGTCTGCGTAATCCCTCAATGTAGGCTGTGACCAAATTTGAGGACATTTCATGAATTGGTTCATAAGATATAAGATGTTTCAAAAGTGTTCAAGGAATTGTGTTGACCTTTGAAAATTAAGGTCAAGGTCATCCAAAGTATTTGGTATCTGCCTAGTCCCACAATGTAGGCTGTGACTAAATTTGAAGACATCTTGTAAAACGGTTCAGGAGAAATTGTGTAAACAAGAGTTTCAAAAGTGGCCAAAGGGCCGTAATGACCTTGAAAATATTGTTAAGGTCACCTGAAATGACTGGTGTCTTTGTAATCCTCCAATGTAGGCTGTGACTAAATTTGAAGACAATAGGTGCAGCAGTTCATGAGCAATTGCGTTAACAAGTGTTTCAAGAGTGAACAAAGTGCCGTTGTGACCTTGAAAATAAGTCAAGGTCACCGAAAGTAACTGGTGTCTACTTAATTTCCTAAGGTAGGCTGTGACCAAATTTGAAGACCTTGGGTGAAAGGGTTCATGAGCTATCGCGTTAACAAGTGTTTCAATAGTGGTCAAAGTGCCGTTGTGACCTTGAAAATAACGTCAAGGTCACCAAAAGTGACTGTTGTCTGCTTAATCTGCCAAGTGAGGCTGTGACCAAATTTGAAGACCTTGCGTGCAACGGTTCATGAGCTATCGCGTTAACAAGAGTTTCAAAAGTGGTCAAAGTGCCGTTGTGACCTTGAAAATAAGGTCAAGGTCACCAAAAGTGACTGGTGTCTGCGTAATTCCCCAAGTGAAACTGTGACCATATTTGAAGACTTTGGGTGCAACGGTTCTTGAGATATCGCGTTAACAAGGACTCAGACGTATGTACGTACGGACGTACGCCGCTGAATACAATGTCCCCCGTTCCGGGTTGCGGCGGGGGACAATAAAGACTCATCTATTAAGCTTAAAACAGCAAGTCTGATAATAAAGGTCGACTGAATTGCTCTATGACCACTTTCGAATTTTAAATAAGGGATAGAAATTTGACATAAACTAGACTTTGAATCTCTGTAATATAATAGTAACCTGATAGTAATACGACTGAGAAACACTGCCAAATTAGCCCCGGTCAATATAATCTGTGGTCACTGAAACATTTCCAGCTATTACAACACTTCAATAACTGTTATTCAAAGTCCATGATTACTAAATAAACACTAGATTAGCGTTTGCGGGATACCGCAAAAGCAGAGCAGCCCCGGAACTTGGGGTTTCGCCTTACCCTGTTCCGCCTTTTACAGGCCTCACCAAATTGGAAATTTTCTCATGACCTTGACCTTTGACACTCAAGGTCACACAATCAATGAACACATTTCATTGAGTATAACATTATTATAATGAAATAAAGTGTTAAGAATTAAATTAATCCATTTTCTCCATATATGTTGACCTTACTGAGACCTTGACCTTCGACAGTTCGTACCCAAAACTTATTGAAATTTTTGTACTTCTCAAGAGATAAAATATACAAAATCTAAACTTCATAGCACAAAAACTTTTCAAGTTATTGTGTTTACAAGGAATTGCAATAACTCATATCTCATGACCTTGACCGTTGACCTTCAAGGTCAGACAATCATTGAACACTTTTTATTGAGTATAACAATCATGTATTGATTAAAAGTGATCATAGTTAAAATTAAGCATTTTAGCTAAACCATGCTTGAGTCATGACCTTGCTGTGACCTTGACCTTTGACGGATTGTAGCCAAAACCTTTTCAAAATATTTAACTTTTCCAAGGATGATATATACCAAGTAAGAGCTTCATAGCACAAAAACTTTTCATGTTATCGCGTTTACAAAGAATTTTGCGGTGATTTTATAACTTGTGACCTTGACCTTTGAACTTGAAAGTGAACATGTCATAATTATTCCCTGAAAGTATTAACATTTAGACATGTTCATGAGTTCTGAAAAGCTAAATGGGATAAAGTTATACCCAAATTTAGTGCATTTTGTAATAACTCATATCTCATGACCTTGACCTTTGACCTTCAAGGTCACACAATCATTGAACACTTTTTGTTGAGAATAACAATGTATTGATGAATGGTGTTCATAGTTACAATAAAGCATTTTCGCTAAAATGAGCTTACGTCATGACCTTGCTGTGACCTTGACCTTTGACGGATTGTAGCCAAAACCTTTTCAAAATTTTTTACTTTTCCAAGGATGATATATGCCAAGTTAGAGCTTCATAGCACAAAAACTTTTCAAGTTATCGCGTTTACAAGGAATTCTTAGAGTGAATACATATCTCGTGACCTTGACCTTTGACCTTGAAAGTGAACGTGTCAAAATCGTTCCCCCAAGGTATGAGTAGTAAGGTATGAATAAGAGTTCTTGAAAGCTTAGTGGAAAAAAGTTAAAGCTAGTAGTACGAGTGCGGCGGCGGCGGCGGCGATGGAAACTTCACAAAAACTGATAGCAGCCCCGTCCTTAGACGGGGCTGCTAATTAGGTATTGAAGGCAAGTGCCAGCTTCTACGTCAACATGCCCTGCTTGGGTGGTCTAGATAAAACAAGTTTATAATGAAATCAAGGAGAATATCTTTTAATAAACTACAGTAACAACTACCTGCCCATCTGTTCCGCTGTGCTCATGAACCGATGGGAGAAGATAGACAGTTGGATGGCGTCCAGTTCCGTTCCTATGTTCTTATGGTCTCCTTTACCAATCTGGTAGAACAGACACACAACATTATCTATCATAGTAACATTTTCTTCATAATGAGGAATCTTGCTGTAACACTGATATATTTCTTTATCATTGCAGATAGTGTGATCCAGAATATGTGTTACATTGTCTTTCAAAGGGCAGCAAGATTATCTGGATCACAATTCTTTATTACGAGAAATCTTGCTCTAACATTTATTTTTTGGGTCACACTAGCTGTAATAGCACAAATTTTTAAAAAAGGACAATATTGTGATCCTGTATATATGTGTTATTGTTTTTACTATTAATGGCAATTTGAAAGGAATGGGTACCATATCTGAAAAATCTGAAAGAAGGTACAGTTAGTTTTAGCTGGTTCTTAGATCTGAGAGTTCTTGAACGTGTAAATTCAATGATAAAGTCAATGAGGTAAGATAGAGCATGTTGATGAAGGCATTTGGAGACAGTGAGAAGAATCATAATAGAAGAATAAAAGAGGCATAGCAATGTAATATTTGGGACCACTCTATCTTTAATAGTACATATTTTGGTACTTTGGAGTATTCATACCAACAAACTCAGTGTCAGGCAAGGCCGCCAGCAATGGCCACGACAGCAGCTAACCAAATTGCCCGGTTGACATCCACAAATATGGAGGTCCAACAAATATAACAATGTCACACTTTCTAAATGACATTTATCTCTAAAAGAAGCCTGTTTTATAAAGACTCACCACTATCTCCACATCTCCATGATTTGTGATGTTTGCTGTACAGTGCGGCTCAACCAAGATGGTACTGAAAAGTTTAAAAGTGATACCACATTTTTTTAACAAATCTAAATGTTAACAAATTTTACATTTGTTAAGACCGGATGCGCAAATTAAGCTTTTGCCAAATAATCATTGCCTTAGCAGATTTATTTTATTTCATTACCTGTCATATGACATTTCTGTCTGCATAACTTGAATTTGTTTTCAAATTCTGACTAAAGAAAACCTTTTGTCTCAATAGCCTGTCCCATCTTTAGTAAACTCTCATGGATAAGTGCATCAAAACAAACCTGTTTACATCTGTAATAAGAGATGGTCCCTTGATCACATGACCTTGTGTGAGCGAATCAAAGAGAAAGACTGGGGTGTCATGGCAACCGTCCTCAAAAAAGCACTTGGTTACCTTCAAAAAAGGGAAATGACATAAATAATCATAACGCACTCAATCAACTTGCACTTACCAAGCAATAAGGACAATTTGGGAAATTTTAGATAAGGAAAACACAAGTATCGTAATTCTGTGGATGAACAACTTCTTTATTTGAGAGTAGATACTGTAAAATAAGGAAGTTGTTATCCATAAAGTTTCTCTTGTCTTCCTTATCCATCAACTTCTAGAATGCCAATGAAACAGCTAATTTTAGATAAAGAAACAAAACAATTTGCTTTAAAACATATGACAGTCGTATAAAGTTAAGAATATGAATGTATAGTTTAGGAAATCACATTTGCCTTTGCTTGCAGGCAGGCTGGTTGATACATAACAACAAAACCAATTTGATAAGAGCAGTGTTTTTTATCAAATATTTTTTGCTGTAATATAAACAAATAATTCACTATAAACAAATTTTAAAAATCAATTTTTTTCTAAAACTTCTTTCTTCTGTTCTTTTAATGAAAAAGACGGAAGTTTGTTGACGTACCATGTGTGGCTTAGGATCCCCGGCTGCTGCAGGGACAGTTGAGTCAGAGGATACATGTGACCTCCCGACCCCTCGCACACGAATATCATCGACCTTGATATCTCGACCCTTCAAGGTGAAGCCAAACTCGGTCTTGTATCTATAAGCAGAAAGTTCCTTTACAATTGACAGGCAATTGTTACAATAGATCAACAAACTGATAAATCAATAAAAGGTAAGGCTTGAAAAAAACATGCCTCACATCTAGGCTGACGGACAATGTTTCATGATATCTTTGGTAAAGATAAGATTTTGAGTCGAATCTGACACTTAGGGTACTCAATTACAGTCTGTGAAATCCCTGCTATCTTGGGTAAATATAAGAATGCCAGTACTCAGGTCCAATCGATTCTGACCCCTCGAGTACTCGATTCCAATCTGTGAAGGCCCGACTATTACACTATCAGCTCTCACCTGTCTATGAAAGCTGTCCTGAAGTCTCCATATGTGCTGGTTGTCCCGGTGGCTGGATGGTTTTCTGTGGAACACATCAGTGCACAGTCGGTTTTCTCATAGCGCAGATGAAGGAATGCTTGGGTCTCTATCTGCTTGCTGTAATACAAGGTCAAGGTTATTTACCTCTAATGGATGAAATTTCAAAAATAAAAACCCAGACAGGTCAGGATTTTCATATTGCAATATTGTGATATATTGTTTCTTTTCAAGTTTAAGATTTTGCATGCTCTTTTGACTAAATAACAGTGACAAGGACACCAATCATATTGCTCTAAAACTGGCCACCATTTTTGAAACGGGGGATTTGTAATATCTGGTTATGAGCTTTTTTATATTTGCGTTATTAATAAGTTTTATTGTGTCAAGTTTTTCTCAAATAATAAATCATTAATCTACAACGCCCAATATATATGGGTGTTTTCAGATCATCATGTTGTTTTGTGAATTGTGATACAGTGATACAGTGAAGGTCACATCGAATCTCAGATCACAAGTCTGTAACTTAATTCTCTCCTGATTCCCAAAAGGGTGACAAAGGGAAGTGAATAGGACAATATATGGAAGTGAGGTTATAAAAAGTGTGTCATGGGGGATAAAATTCTGGCAGGGAGACGGTTAAGTATCATATCCTAGCTCAACCATTAAGTACATTTGCAATATTCTTACCTTTTAAATCCCTGTCTCTTTAACTCTTCCTCACACTGTTCAGATAGGACCTTAATTCTTGCATCAATGTACTCAAAGTTTTCTATAAAACAAAAAAGAAATTATTTTCAATCAAATTTCATACCAATATACATCACAGATTACAAGAGAGACTATCGGATTTAAATTGGGAATAATGTGATTATGTTGACCCCCAAAAAAGTGAATACCTATTAATGACTGGAGGGTATTGAATTTGAGCTTCTAGTTATCAGCGTCAGTTAAACATAGGTAATTATGTAGGTAGCCCTTTGAGCTTGAACTATTGATTGGAAATTGCATCAGAGACAACAGAGACATCATTATCACCATCATCACCACCACTATCATCATCATTATCACCATAATAATAATCATCCCAATATTTACCTGACTGGTATGTTTTTGCACATGGTTCCTGGGCCTCATGTACAACATCAGCTAGAGCCATACCATAGGCAGACAGAATACTGGAGTACCTGAAGAAGAATTTCATCTTTCAGAAGGAAGGTTCTTGAGAAATTTCTCAAGTATGTGTTCCAAAGAAGTGAAACAAACAATCATGCTTACGTCTGATAAAATTGATGATACAGGGGGAGTGTTCAAGAGGTTAAACCTCAGTTTTGTTATTCTTTATGTAATTTATTGTGGGTTCACCCATTTTTTTAACCCCAACCATCCTATTTCAATAGGTGAACCATCAAAACCTTTCAAAATTATCAAGATCTGCGAATGCGATATCTTCTTTGTTTATTTGAAGCTATGAGTTTCCTTAATGGTAGATGGACAGATGCATAGGGAGATAATTTCTGAGTCTTAAAAGAAACATGAAATCATTTACCGGGTATTTCAGTTGCACTACAGTGCTTTGTTATGATAGATATGACTTGATTAATCTCATTATCCTCTCAGGATGGTAAATGAATTCAGGATCTTTATAACAAGCAAGTGTGGAGTTTTGTAGCCTGACTTTATTCGGGAACTTACTTGTGTATGTAGACTTGTGACATCCCAAGTGACCTGGCAATAGCGCATGCGTGTTGACCCCCAGCACCTCCAAAACAGGAGAGTAGGTGACGGGATGTGTCGTGACCTTTGGCCTGGGTCAGAGTTCAAATACTTGGCATGATTATGTGAAGAAGTAATAAGACAGAAATGTGACAGTTTAAAAGTTTTAGATGACAACTTGCACAAAAAGATAGAGCCATTGGCTCTGTAGCTCATCAGGCTTCATTATCAATTATGTTGTAGAGTGTGGCCAATGTGATTCCATCATTGTAGGGACCACAGGGTCACCAATCATAAAGGTAAGTTCTATATAGGCGACAAGTTTCAGTTTTCTAGGCCTTATACTTCAGGAGGAGAAGATGAAAATGGATTATAAGGATGTTCCTGTTGCCTTTATTAGGGGCAACAGGGTCACCAAATCTACAATTCAAATTCCGCACTTGTCAAAGAGTCTGTTCACAAAATTTCAGCTTTCTAGGCCTTATGCTTCTGGAGAAGAAGATGAAAATAGGTTATAGGGCGTGGCCCCTGTGGCCCTTATTAGGGATCATAGGGCCACCAAAGCTACAATTTATAATCCTCATTAGTCAAGGGGTCTGTACACAAAGTTTCAGCTTTCCAGGCCTTATGGTTCTGGAGAAGAAGTCGAAATTCCACAAAGTTTACGGACGGACGCTGGACAACATGCCATGCCATAATCCCATTGGGCCTTACAGGCCAGATGAGCTAACAATGGTGAGCCCTTTTTCAAATTGTTAAAACCACTTTTAAACGTTACAGTACTTGTCTTGGAGATTTAATGTTAAAGTGGGAGAATGTTACAAATTGATCAAAAACAAGGAATGTTCATAGAATGAAAATAAGGGCCATAGCCTCTGTATCTAATCAGGTTTTATCAACCTTATGAAAAGGAGACATTGAAAATGTGAAAGTTTATGATGGAACATGCCTAAGCTTTTGTCTTACTTTCACACCTGAATAATTTTATTTACCAATTTTGACCTTGTTATTAAAAAGAATAATGCAAACTTTGCACACAAACACAATATTTTGATAACTGTTATTGATGCAATTGGTCTTCACCTCAGTGAGCGCTCTGATTGGTCGACACATGGTCTCATTAGCAACCCGAATAAAGCCCATAGCAACCTGTTCAACGGTCATAGGGTCTTTCTTTGCATCATCTGGTTGGCTAGCTAGAAACTCATTCACCTGCAGAAAAAAAATGGTTAACCGGTAATGAGTGATGAGTTTTTTTTAGTTTAAAACAGCTTTGGCAATATGTTACGCCTTTAGCTATGGCTTGGCCTAACAAATACACATACTGTATGTGTGTGAGCAAAAATATTGTTATTGTTGCTACTCTATTTCATATCAATTACAAAGCACAATTGGACTTTTATTTTTGATCAAGCTTTGTCTCCGGCTTCCAAACGCAATACAGAAACTGCATCATTCTCAGTATTTAATTCCAATATGTCAGTTACATAGCGTTCAATGAAATACATATCATTAGACATTTGCTTATATATCAAGAAGACAAGGGACAATATACAAATGTACCTCAGATTCTTATGTGTAGTATATAATACCTCCTTTGTAAGCTCAGTGAACGCCTCCATTGTTGCTGCTTTATCCAGGGGCTGGTCTTCTGTCTCCCCAAAAATACTCGGGAAACATTCTGGCAAGATCCGACCCAGGCATACATTAGCGTCTGTGATAGTTAGTGGACCCCCTGCAATAACATTCTACTGTAGATTTAGTTGGCTAAACTGTATCTAGTATGATAAGGGGAGGTGATTTTGGGTTTAATGTCGTTTTCAAGAGTATTTCACTTATATCATGGCTGCTAGAATTATTGCAAAGAGAAAGCCTATAACGCTATTGTGGCTAAAATTGAGGTGAAACCTGCAAGCATATGCTGGAACTTGCCAAACGTGGTGGTACTGCACTGAAATTTATTGCATTGCTCCAAAACCTTACTGTGTGTAGAACAGTTCTCTACTGTAGACAAAGTTGGCGGGCCTCTGGCAGGATTCGCTCCACAGACCTCTTGATCCAAAGCAGAATGCTAGAACAACTAGTATGCTAAATGTGTAACTAAACTGTAACACTCAATATAACAAGAAATAGTAAGCTAGGGAATAAAAAAGCTACCCTGTTACTTCTTTGAGACACATTTATGCAAAACTCCATAACTGGTGTCATCAACAGATACCAACAGTATAATTAACAGTGCTATTTTGAAAGCAGACTTTGACAACCCATGGATGGAATGGAAAACCAATCAACCTTTGAAGGGGAGAATCACCAGGGGATAAGAATGAACCAGGGAGTAGCTAAGTTGGTAGAGTGTCCACTCTTCACTAGGGAGTAAAGAGTAGAAGGGAGGTCCCACTGGGGGAGAATGGCTCAAAGAGATGAAGCCTGGGAAGTACAGGTTCGATTCCCGGCTATGTCATACCAAAAGATGGGAGATGTTGCTTCCTTGCTTGGCAATCCGCAAAAAAAGGATAGAACATGCCTTGAACTGGTGCTGCACTGTGGCTGCCAGATGCAAAGAGCAGAAAATGATTTTAACCAACCATACTAGGACACTAAAGCGTTATCAACAGAGAGTTTTAATGGATGATTAGAAGGAGAATCATACGCTTACCCTTCTTGTAGCAGACAGGTCCGGGATGAGCCCCGGCGGACTCTGGACCAACCACAAACATTCCCGACCGGAAGAAGAGCATAGAGCCACCGCCTGCCGCTACTGTGTTAATGTCCAGCTGGGAAACAACGGCAGTAAACGGATTAACTTTTAAAAATATGTAAATTATTTGTTTATGATGTAAAATTGTTTTATAAAAATCATTTTCACCTGAGGAGCCTGGATAGTTACACCTGCGGTGGTCGTCTCAAACACGTGCTCAAACTGTCCTGCGTATCTGCTGACATCGGTGGAGGTTCCTGGAACAGAGCATCGAATATGACTAATCACACCCTGGTTTACTGAGTTGCCACAAGTGAACAAAAACATAAACGATTAAATTAATTTCAAACAATTTCATGGAAAGGTTGTTGTCGTCCCCAAGGCCTTTACCAAGTTTGAATCAACATTTTATGACTTTTTTTAATTACTTGGTCTTCTGTTGGGAGTGAATGCATTTTGTAGGGCTGAATATTTCCAGTATCAGTAACAAGTTTAATAAGTAACACTAGAACTCTAGAATTTCTTTTTGCAAGGTTGTCTTTTATTCTTAGTAGAAATAGCACTAGAACTCCAATAATCTGCATGCGCGACACCTCAAAAGCAGAGCAGTCCCTAAACTGGAGATCACATCTTCCCTTGGTCCGCCTTCTACAGAACCTTAGTTACTTGGCAATATGGAGTCTTGACCTTTAAGTTTGATCTTAAATGTGAACATGCCGAAAATCATTACACATCTAGTCTTCAAAGAGTTGTAAATAGAGACAAATCAGAAGAGATGATGATTTAACGACGTTCAGCAAATTATCCACACTATTCTAACCTTTAGCCCTTAGAGCAAACACTAAATGTCTTGAACATTTTCACACTACAATTCAACTCATTGTTATTATAACAATCATCAAACAACCTACCGCCCATGTCAAAGCCTATGACTGGCATCTTTGTCTCATTGTAGGATGTGAGAGCGTAGCCAACCACTCCCCCTGCCGGCCCAGATAGAATAGCTCTCGACCCGTTAAATCTGCAGCAAAAACGGTTTTCTTTATATATGCAATTTGTATATTTAATGACAGACTCTGAAAATACTTGAATATTTAAAAGAATGAATTGCATAAAATAAAACAGAGTGGGAAAGAGATCAAGAAAGAGATCTTTGACTGTGCTATTTTCAATCTTCTTAGCAGATTTAGAATTTTGAATTGACCTTTGCTCTTTTATCAATACCTCTTCAAAATTTTAATGAACCATATTTTTATCCAAAGTACAACCCTTTCACAATGCCTTGACAGAGATGAAGGTTTTCTAAGCCTAAGGTTGCCTTAGTAACATCACCTTAAGATTAAGCACATAGTAACCATTATTGCTCAAGGTTCAGCATAAATTATTTAATCTTGTTGCATTACTGAGGAATTTTGAAGATTGTCTTGATAACAATGAGAAAGGGCTATTACCTTAATTAAAAGAACTTGGATCTTACTTTTGTACGGGGGTCAAACCTCCATCTGATTGCATGAAGAGAACTTTAGTACCCTAAAAATACAAGTGAAAACACATTAATAATACAAAAAATATTTCATCTTTCAGATATTTGAAACAAAATAATACGGAACAACCTTAAATTGAGTAAGAAAGCTACCAAATCTGCTATTTATAATTTAGGTCATAGGATCCAAAGATTCACCAAGGCCTTTTTAGGGGCCATGGGACCACCAATGGTATAAATTATAATTCACTCTAGTCAAGGAGTATGAAAACAAAGTTTCAGCTTTCTTGGCTGAGGAGACGATGACAGACGCCCGCACGCCTGACACCATGCCATTCCATAAGCCCACTGGGCCTTACAGGCAAAAAATCAAAATGATTAACCTTTTTCAAAAGTTTTATCCTTTGAATAGTCATCTGAAATATTTACTGACCTCACATCCACCTGAAAATCCTGACGAGAATCCTGACACATATCTCATGATACACGGAGTAAGGTAGGCGTCGGCGCTGGCTGGGGATCAAATAAAATTGAAAGTGATAAATCAACAAAATAACGTAAATCGGAAATCTGTTTAAACCACCAATAAAAGAAAAGCAATCATTTTCATTTGACAAAATCAGTATCAAAGAAAACTAGAAAGTGTTTTTACCCGTAAAAACACATGTCTCCCCCTTCCTCTGCCATGGAAATAAAAATACAATTAAATTTTTAAAAATCTATAACCTCAAAAAGGCACATCTACATGATATGGAGATGCAGTATACCAAGTTTGGTGATGATAGTTCACATAGTTTTAGAGATCTGCTCCGGAAACAAACACTACCCTTGAAAAAGATAAATTCCAAATTGTTGCCATGGAAATACAAAAAAAAATTAATTTTAAAAAATCTATAACCTCCAAAAGGCACATCTACATGATATGGAGAGACAGTATACCAAGTTTGGTGATAATCGGTCACATAGTTTTAGAGATCTGCTCCGGAAACGAACTTGGAACGCCAACGCCAACGGGAACTCAGCTAAAACCAATATGCTTCCCGACCCTTCGGGGGGAGACATAATTTTGGTTTCCGGTAGTAAGTTGACACTTTCCAGTCATCATCCAAAACTGATTGAAATCGATCGTCTGTATTTAAATTTGAACTTTATCCAGCCCAGATATATCTTCTCCTGTCCTATGAAGTTCTGAACTCCAACCACAAACTTTGGTGCAATGAAAACCTAAGTAAAACTAGATTAGCGTTTGCGGGACATCACAAAAGCAGAGCAGCCCCGAAATTTCCTCCATATATGTTGACCTTGCCATGACCTTGACCCTTGACAGTTCGTACCCAAAACTTTTTGAAAATTTTGTACTTCTCAAGAGATAAAATACACAAAATCGAAACTTCATAGCACAAAAGCTTTTCAAAGGTTATCGTGTTTACAAGGAATTACAATAACTCAAATCTCATGACCTTGACCTTCAAGGTCACACAATCATTGAACACTTTTTATTGAGTATAACAATCATGTATTGATTAAAAGTGATCATAGTTAAAATTAAGCATTTTCGCAAAACCATGCATAAGTCATGACCTTGTTGTGACCTTGACCTTTAACGGATTGTAGCCGAAACCTTTCAAATTTGTTACTTGTCCAAGGATGATATATACCAAGTTAGAGATTCATAGCACAAAAACTTTTCAAGTTATCGCGTTTACAAGGAATTGTGTAGGGACTTTATAACTCGTGACCTTGACCTTTGAACTTGAAAGTGAACATGTCATAATGATTCCCTGGAGGTGTTCACATTTAGACATGTTCATGAGTTCTGAAAAGCTAAATGGGATAAAGTTATACCCAAATTTAGTGCATATTGCAATCCCTCATGACCTTGACCTTTGACCTTCAAGGTCACACAATCAATGAACACATTTCATTGAGTATAACATTAATGTAATGAAATAAAGTGTTCATAGTTAAGATTAAGCAATTTCGCTAAACCATGCTTAAGTCATGACCTTGCTGTCACCTTGACCTTTGACAGATTGCAGCCAAAACCTTTTCAAATTTTTTTACTTGTCCAAGGATGATAGATACCAAATTAGAGCTTCATAGCACAAAAACTTTACAAGTTATCGCGTTTACAAGGAATTCTAAGAGTGATTACCCGAGCAGGCATTTTAACGTTGAACCAACGTTGAAATAACGTCGTTTATCGACGGTGAATTGACGTCGAATTATGATTGGATTTGAAATTTGCCGCGACGTCGAAATCTGACGTTTCAACGTAGAAACGACGTTTATAAATACGACGTCGCAACAACGTTGGTTTAACGTTGTCTCGACGTATATACGATATTGTATCAACGTTGAAACGACGTTTCAATGACGTAATTACAACACGACATCAACGTCGATACACGGCTTTAACGTTGATACGACGTTGCTTCAACGTTGATAAAAAGCTGATCCCATTTCTAATGATCCTGAATAGGTATGATGAGAGATGTTTTAAACGTGTATTATGACACTGCAGGGAATCATAAAGACCGGAATCATATCATAAATAAAAATAGAGCCATGGGCTCTGTAGCTCATCAGACTTTTGATTAAAATATGTTTTGACCCCTGTGACCCAATTTGGGGTCATGGGGTCACGAAATCTACAATTTAGAAACCCTATTTGCCAAGGAGTCTGCACATCAAATTTCAGCTCTCTAGAGTCATTGGTTTCGGAGAAGAAGATGAAAATGTGAAAAGTTTACGGATGGACGGACGGACGGACGCCGGACGCCATGCCATGCCATAAGCCCATCGGGTCTTTCAGACCTGATAAGCTTAAAAATATGGTATATCGTCGGGAATTGCTGTATCAATTCAACCAACAAATGAACAAGTCAAAAACAAACCGAGATAATGTTAATATAATTATATATATAGCGATACGACAGAAGACTATAGGAGGATATCAGGGGATAGGTTATAGCATCAGCGGAGACATATACGCTGATGTAGCAGGATGATTCATGTATTATATTCAAATATAAACAATATGTTCCTAACACATTTCTTTAAAACACTTCCTGATTCATGGATTCATTAAAACATAACTGTTATAGAAGTGAAAAAGTGTCGATGAGGAATTTCCCTAAAAAATTTAATTGATCAATTTGGTTGGTCACTGGTAATATTGTGTTTTGCAAGGAAATACATTGAAAACGAATTTCATCCATCAACAGTTCAGAAAGAAATATGTGGTATGCCATCCTTCCAACAAACTTGAACATGAAAATATGATTAGTCTGATAAAAAAGTTAATAAAGATAACAATGAAAATAAAATCAATTTAAAATAACTGGACCCCCAGGCCCCTTCTGTTCTTAAATACAGACGTATAATTTCTACTTTTGGCAAATGATATTTCAGTTATTATTATTGAATACTAATTACATTTATAGGCCTACATCTACATGCATAAATGTGCAAATGATATGCCATGTGGATATTTGATATCATTCATATCATGACGCAATGCGGAACAACACTATTACAACAACACTAGGCCTATTACAACAACACTTACTGTAGTAGCCATATCTTTCAATGACGTGACCATAGTGCAAGTGTCTAAGTCATTCAAATACTAAGTAATTTACCAAAATTATATAGTTTTAAACTGAGATGATTGCTTATCTACCCGGTTTGGACACAACCCTTTTCATGCTCTTTTTACTACAAAAACTAGAAATATGTGCATGTGATGCACTGTGATGTCCCCTGCTAACATTTAATCCGAAAGTGACCCTACCCCCATTATGTACAAATTTCAAATTGTTTCCATGGAAACCAGCAAAATAATAATTCAGAATAACCAAAGTAGCAAAAGGCACCACTCCCCCAGTAGTTCTAACCACATATCAAGTCTAGTAAAAATATTTTGAATAGTTTTTAAGCTCAAGTACGGAAACAGACCCTACCCCCCATATACACCTAGTTCAACTTGTTTCTACAGAAACCAGAAAAATAATTCAGAATAACTAAAATAAACAAGAGTCATCAGAAGATGACATATCCCACCGGTTCCACATGATCGCAAGATGTAAACCTTTGAAAGATAATTGTAAATTTTTCAAGCAAGGTTCATAATAGTATAAGCTAATATATATGAAACTAAACCTTTCATGAACAGAGTCCAAATAAGAGCCGTTTCCATGGAAATAAAAAAAAATTTAATTTTCAGAAATGGGAAAATATCAAAAGGCATCACTTCAGTAGGTGGGCAATACACATGTAAAGTTTCAGAAAGATATGTGGACCGGTTTTTGAGTTCTGCTCCGGAAACGAAATGATTACGGACGGACGGACGGACGTACAGACGGACAGGGCGATGACTATATCCCACGGTATTACATACCGGTGGGATAAAAAAGGCACCACTCCACCACTAGGTCTAACAACATACCAAGTTTCGTAAAATCATATTAAATAGTATTTGCGATATGGCCCGGAAATGGTCCTCACACCATACGTTCTAAGTTGAAACTGTTGCCATGGAAACCAGGAAAAATTATATAATTCAGAATGACCTAAATAGCAAAAGGCACCACTCCACCACTAGATCTAACCACATACAAACTTTCGTAAAAAAATATTGAATACTTTTTGAGATATGGCTGGGAAACAGTCCCTACCAAAATATGCACTAAGTTCAAAATGTTTCCATGGAAACCAGAAAAAATAAAAAATTCAGAATAGCCAAAATAGCAAAAGCCCCACACCAGTACTAGATCTAACCACATACAAAGTTTCGTGAAAAAAAATTTAACGGTTTTGGAGATATGGACCGGAAACGAAAGCCTCCCCCAATATGCACTAAGTTCAAAATGTTTCCATGGAAACCAGAAAAAATAAAAAATTCAGAATAACCAAAATAGCAAAAGCCCCACACCAGTACTAGATCTAACCATGCACATACAAAATTTCATGAAAAAAATAGAGCCATTGGCTCTGTAGCTCATCAGGCTTCATCATCAATTATGCTTTAGAGTGTGGCCAATGTGATTCCCCCGTTGTAGAGGCAACAGGGTCACCATAAAATTAAGTATATAGGCGACAAGTTTCAGCTTTCTAGGCCTTACACTTCAGGAGGAGAAGATGAAAATAGATTTGAAGGACACTCCTGTTGCCTTTATTAGGGGTTACAGGGCCACCAAAGCTACAATTTATAATCCTCACTAGTCAAAGAGTCTGTACACAAAGTTTCAGCTTTCTAGGCCTCATGGTTCTGGAGAAAAAGATGAAAATAGGTTTTTAGGGCGTGGCATATGTGGCCCTTATTAGGGGTCACAGGGCCACCAAAGCTACAATTTATAATCCTCACTAGTCAAGGAGTCGGTACACAAAGTTTCAGCTTTCTAGGCCTCATGGTTCTGGAGAAAAAGATGAAAATAGGTTTTTAGGGCGTGGCATATGTGGCCCTTATTAGGGGTCACAGGGCCACCAAAGCTACAATTTATAATCCTCACTAGTCAAGGAGTCTGTACACAAAGTTTCAGCTTTCTAGGCCTCATGGTTCTGGAGAAGAAGATGAAAATAGGTTTTTAGGGCGTGGCCCCTGTGGCCCTTATTAGGGGTCACAGGGCCACCAAAGCAACAATTTATAATCCTCACTAGTCAAGGAGTCTGTACACAAAGTTTCAGCTTTCTAGGCCTCATGGTTCTGGAGAAGAAGATGAAAATAGGTTTTTAGGGTGTGGCCCCTGTGGCCCTTATTAGGGGTCACAGGGCCACCAAAGCTACAATTTATAATCCTAACTAGCCAAGGAGTCTGTACACAAAGTTTCAGCTTTCTAGGCCTCATGGTTCTCGAGAAGAAGATGAAAATAGGTTTTTAGGGCGTGGCCCCTGTGGCCCTTATTAGGGGTCACAGGACCACCAAAGCTACAATGTATAATCCTCACTAGCCAAGGAGTCTGTACACAAAGTTTCAGCTTTCTAGGCCTCATGGTTCTGGAGAAAAAGATGAAAATAGGTTTTTAGGGCGTGGCATATGTGGCCCTTATTAGGGGTCACAGGGCCACCAAAGCTACAATTTATAATCCTCACTAGTCAAGGAGTCTGTACACAAAGTTTCAGCTTTCTAGGCCTCATGGTTCTGGAGAAGAAGATGAAAATAGGTTTTTAGGGCGTGGCCCCTGTGGCCCTTATTAGGGGTCACAGGGCCACCAAAGCTACAATTTATAATTCTCACTAGCCAAGGAGTCTGTACACAAAGTTTCAGCTTTCTGGGCCTTATGGTTCTGGAGAAGAAGTCGAAATTCCACAAAGTTTACGGACGGATGGACGGATGGACGGACGGACGGACGGACAGACGCCGGACACCATGCCATACCATAAGCCCATCGGGCCTTACAGGCCAGATGAGCTAAAAATTGAACGGTTTTGGAGATATGGTCCGGAAATGAAAGCGTTACGGAATTACGGAACCACAGAACCTCGGAACCACAGAACCACGGAATTACGGACGGGACTGAAAACATTATGTCTCCCGCAAAGCTTTGGAATTCCTGGAAAAATCTCAAGTCGAAGTCAAAATCGAAGTACCAATCTTAGATATTGGGTGAAAGGGATGCCTTGGTACACTTGAACTTCAGTTTCAGTACATATTGTGGGTGTCAAATTCAGTACAATTTAGGTTTGGAAGTAAACCATAAATACATAAAAATAGATCTGCCACAAAACACTTTTTTGAAAGCAAATTAATACCCTTGTTTGGTCATGGATGAACTTGAACACAACCAAGGTCTTGCAACAGGATCAAAAAACAAATTTCAAGACCAAAAGTTAGGGCCTTTTAAGGTCATTTTCAAGGTTCTCCTGGGAAAAATTGAGACCAACAATTCAAGCTAGTAAGGTCAGTTGTGATTCACATATGAATCCTCAGAAACAAACAAAGCAACAGACCTTGCAAAATGGACCAAACAAACAATCAGAAACAGTTAAATCACAACAAAGATTTCTGATTGTATCAATCAAAAGAGGAGCTCTGAATTTGTGTTGGATCGGTCACAAGCATTTAAAATTGTTCAAGGCATTTCAGTTGTTTTCGTGGCTTTTTAAGGCTAAATTAAACTTTCATAAGGCTCTTTAAGGCCATGTGCCAATAATCTAGGTTTTTTAGGTGACCTTTACCTTGAATACAACAGGATGAGTCAGTGGATGCTGAGGTTTATACAATCCTTGTGAATGGAGATGGTCTAGTATCCTCTATAGAAGCATATATATATATACCTGTAAATCCTCTCGGTACCATCCTCACCATGGGCATGACATCCGATGACAAAGACACATGGGTAAAGCCCATCTCTCTCGCTAGTCTCCCCACCTCCTTCTCATGACGATCACAACTGTACAATGACAAAGTACAACATTTTATTTATATTCATCTTCTTCATCAACAGAATAGCAAAGATTATAGATCCTCATACCATTATCAAGCTTATGGACCCGAGGGATGAATATATATATAAATATGTATATTACAAATAGATTTTATAATTTCAAATTTATTTGACAATATAAAACAACATTACGGAACATTTATCTTAAGTTAACAACTTTTTCTAGCTTCAAAATCATTTGCAAAAACTCAGAATTTTTTTATGGGTGACCATGCAAATGCGAAAATTTTGGGAGAAATTGCTCCACATGGCCTAACAACAGCTTGCATTTGAGCATGTTATGATGACTTAAAAAAAGCTTGGACTAGAAAATAGTTTGACTGATCAGTTTAAAAACAGTATGGTCAAGATCATATAAAACCAATGTTTCAAAGGAGTTACTTGCCCCTCATAACTATTGCGAAAAACCTTGGCAAGGATTGGCTGAATCTATTTCAGAACAATGCTAAATGAGTTGCTCTCAAACAATGAGTCAAAGTAGAAACCTTGAAGGATTGAACTCACATCCAGATTGTTATAAATGTAAATGTTCATGAGATTTTCTCATAATGTAGAAATTTCTAAAATCAGATATTTCTCAGACCAAGGTCAGTTTAATTCAAAGACACGGTCTTACGTGTAGGAGTGCATGAGAACCACAGCGAGACTCTTGATGCCCTGGTCCAGTAGTTCCTGTAGATCGGCCCTCAGGCGCGCGAGGTTCACCTTCTCCCAGATCTCTATCTACAGGTAGTAGTAATTATAATATAAGTTGTATGCTTCTCACGAGGATAAAACGGTCTGATGTACCATCTTTTCAGAAATTATGTTGCCCAAGCCGCCAGGCATAAGATAAAACAAATCACTCGTCAGCCAATAAAAAAAGAGTACTTTACTGTAAGGAAACATCATGATATTTATAAAAGCTCTTTTTACAGTGGCATTTGGCAGCTAGTTCGGGGTAATGTTTAATCCTTTAGAGCTATTGGTGAATTGCAGCCGGGAATTGAATAGAGTTGTGACCATACAGACATGTCACAAGATGTATCTACACGTAATATACCTAAAGCCCAAGGGGACTGACCGCTCTGTCTAGACCTACAGTACGTACCAGTTCCCCGGTGGAGGACTGACTGTCGGTCTAGATCTACAGTACGTACCAGTTCCCCGGTGGAGGACTGACTGTCGGTCTAGATCTACAGTACCTACCTCTTCCCCGGTAGAGGACTGACTGCTCTGTCTAGACCTACAGTACGTACCACTTCCCTGATGGAGGACTGACTGCTCTGTCTAGACCTACAGTACGTACCACTTCCCCGGTGGAGGACTGACTGCTCTGTCTACAGTACGTACCACTTACCACTTCCCCGGTGGAGGACTGACTGCTCTGTCTAGACCTACAGTACGTACCACTTCCCCGGTGGAGGACTGACTGCTCTGTCTAGATCTACAGTACGTACCACTTCCCCGGTGGAGGACTGACTGTCGGTCTAGATCTACAGTACGTACCAGTTCCCCGGTGGAGGACTGACTGTCGGTCTAGATCTACAGTACGTACCACTTCCCCGGTGGAGGACTGACTGTCGGTCTAGATCTACAGTACCTACCTCTTCCCCGGTAGAGGACTGACTGCTCTGTCTAGATCTACAGTACGTACCACTTCCCTGATGGAGGACTGACTGCTCTGTCTAGACCTACAGTACGTACCACTTCCTGGTGGAGG
Source organism: Steromphala cineraria (assembly GCA_916613615.1). Taxonomy (NCBI): domain Eukaryota; kingdom Metazoa; phylum Mollusca; class Gastropoda; order Trochida; family Trochidae; genus Steromphala; species Steromphala cineraria. The sequence continues at coordinate 16,134,220 of OU744730.1, forward strand.
ACTGACTGCTCTGTCTACAGTACGTACCACTTCCCCGGTGGAGGACTGACTGCTCTGTCTAGACCTACAGTACATACCACTTCCCGGTGGAGGACTGACTGCTCTGTCTACAGTACGTACCACTTCCCCGGTGGAGGACTGACTGCTCTGTCTAGACCTACAGTACGTACCACTTCCCCGGTGGAGGACTGACTGCTCTGTCTAGATCTACAGTACCTACCTCTTCCCCGGTAGAGGACTGACTGCTCTGTCTAGACCTACAGTATGTACCACTTCCCCGGTGGAGGATTGACTGCTCTGTCTAGACCTACAGTACGTACCACTTCCCGGTGGAGGACTGACTGCTCTGTCTACAGTACGTATCACTTCCCCGGTGGAGGACTGACTGCTCTGTCTAGATCTACAGTACCTACCACTTCCCCGGTGGAGGACTGACTGCTCTGTCTACAGTACGTACCACTTCCCCGGTGGTGGACTGACTGCTCTGCCTAGACCTACAGTACGTACCACTTCCCCGGTGGTGCCGGTCACCCTCTCACACTCCTGCTTGACCTGACAGACGTCCTGCTGCATGACGAGTCTCTCCTCCACCTCCACCACTCGCTCGTACAGCTTGTCGGGCATCACTACCTCCTGCATAACAGAGACATTGGGTAAAGTTACAAATGTTTGGTTTTAAACTTTTTAGCTCGTGTTGTATAATAGTGCATTCCTGAAATTCAAAAACCCAACTATATATTTTCTAATTGTATACCGTATATGACCGGGTATAAGCCGACCCCGCATATAAACCGACCCCCTTTCTCAACCCCCCAAATTCCAGTCAAAACCTAGTATCTCATGTATAGATCGACCCCCCTCTTCGCAGCTCTATTTTGCTGACAGTAAGTCGATATGATGCCCGTTGCATTGAAACTAAAAGCTCATGAATCATCAAATGACACGTTAATTTTAAGACGTATATTATTTTAAAAAACTATAAAAGAAATTACGGTGTTCACTTACGGTGTTTGTTGTTTGTTTTAATCATATAACATATTATTCTCGGCAAATTGTTAACGAACGACAGTCAACAACCTTAGGTGCATGAAGTGTTTGCTGGAAATGAGATATTTGTTACAAGTCTTTTCATTGGCTAAATTATGTAGGTCAACCAATCAGCAAGTCGGTTTAAAAAAAAGATCTCGAAACATGAAACGTGGTCGTAATAATTTCATGACAACATTTTGTCGATACAATATTAAATGTGAAAATATATCAGATTTTCTTACAAGTTTTCTACATTTTATTTTTTTCAAAATTAACATGTAGTTAATTGAAATATTTTTGTATATAAAAGTCGAAGAATAAAGATCAGAAATATAACCATGAGCAAAAAATTATAAAAGGAATGTTATTCGTCGTCACGAAATTACGATTGAAATTCAAAGTAATGTAAAACATCGTGCTTTCACGAGTGTATCTTTGACAAAGATTTGATTGAATTTCGATCAGATATGATTGATAAGTTTGGAAATATATCTTAATAATACTTTTAAATGGACAACAAGCCTTTTGAAGTGATAACTCTTGATAATATTTGAAAAACCGGGTTTCAATTGCCGATCGTGGATGCGAGTGAAGCCACATCGATCTGCCGAATTCTAACAGTACATGAAGGTTGCTTGAATATTTCATATTAATATAATTATCTTTATATATTTTTCAACTTCTCTTTGTATATTTTCATTAAAAACAACAACACAACAAAAGTATTTTTATTTTACAAGTTCAATATTGAAATGACCTCGATGATTGTGCATGTTGCTTCCTGTGTAAACATCGACTAGCTAACTCGCTGGGCTGACGATACTCGTGCTTGGTCTCTTGATTTTTTTCATCTGCATCATATAACTCAGGTATAGACCGACCCCCCTCTCCGACCCCCTAATTTCTGGTGTCAAATTCTCGGCTTATACCCGGTCATATACGGTAACTTTTTAACTATATTCTGTACTATTAAGGAAGCAGACTGTAGCATGTTGTTTGGAAAAATATATATTTTAAATTTTCCCTGAAAATTGTTCATTGATGCTAATGTATTATGTTGATAGTGTCATAAATGTCATCACACATACCATTCATCCATAGCCAGAGAACAAATTATAAAGATTCACATAAAGTCCATTTGCTGCCATTTTTGTGTGAACACCTTTATTTCAATTTGTGTAAGAAAAAGGAATTGTATGGCTGACCTGCTTAATTTAGTTTAAATACATTGTCTTTTAATTGGAACCACATATTTTCATTTTCCCGACATCACTGTATATTTCCCCTAAAAACGTGCTACTGCATCTTTAGCATACCATGAAATCACATTTCACAATGAGTTAACCTTGCTATAGATGATTCATTTCAAGCTATGATGTTATTATTTACGCACCAAATCAAATATATTGGGCCGTGACTGGTTCCTGATGTGCAGCAGGTTCCTGAACTATCTCAATAGCTATTGCAATATTACCCTGCAATAGACTATTGTTATTGCGATAGCAACTCAGAAAAGACTATTATTTGTTGTCCCTTTTGGGTCAATAGTCACACCAATTATTTACGTACCAAATCAAATATATTGGGCCTTGACTGGTTCCCGATGTGGAGTAGATCCCTGAACCCCTTGGTGATGACGAGCGCCATCTTCTCCCCTTTCCTCTCCAGCAGAGCATTGGTGGCGACCGTGGTTCCCATCCTGATCCACTCGATGTGCGAGGTGTCGATTGGTTCCTTTGGGGGAAACTTCCTCCCTGTTTGCTTTGTGGAAATAAAGAACATTTCTGGAATATTAGTCAATAATAGAGATTTATAATGATACATGATATAGGCCCGGATCACCAACTTCACTATAATGATAATCTGCGTATTTCATTCTACATTTATCATTTTAGCCCGAGGTCAATGACATATTTAAGTCATTGGTTCTGATTAAAGTCTTATGTTTGAAGTATGCAATGTTTGGTCAGCCAAATTATTTTTTAGTGAAGAAATTATATGCAAACAAATAACTTTAAAAATAGCAACTGTTTGATAAAGTCATTATTATTTAAGCTGTCAAAAAAAACTCTAAATTCATGATTTCAAATATTTCATTTATGAACCTTAGAAATCTGAATAACCATTACCGTATATCATACAACTTACAAGCCAAGCTTAAGGCAATGCTATTTCAAATACTATATATATATGAAAATGGGATTTATAAATATGTATATATATATATATTTATTTGGTTATTTTTTTAATGAAATCTTTTCTTAAATTGTTATTTATGATTTAAATACATGAACTAAAAAATCATGATATTTTATAAATCATCGTAATAATAACAATCTTTGAAAAAATAAAAAAGGATTTGTTTCCTTTTTATGACACAGATGTCCTACCCTACTGAAATGTGATACTTTTTGCAACCCTTAAAGGGCCTATGCTGAACGGTTCGGTAAGCTTGAAATCCACTTACTTCTTCCAAGATGCGCCTGATGCCTTCTCGTGGTGCGTCATCGTAATTAGCTGGATCCTCCGACAAAAGCTTCATCACACGGATCTTGTTTCCAGGACATCTTGCCCAAACATCCGTAAAAGTGCCTCCACGGTCGATTGCAAACTGGAAATTCGTCGCTTCGTCCCCCATTTCTGTATTTCAACTGGTTATCACTAAAGTCATCAAATTGCGGAAACGAAATTTGCTTGTTGGTCAAAAAGTTTTTTGAAGGCAAAATCTGGAATTTTGTTGTTATATATCTAGCATTTCTTTGCTTGATGGGTATATTCAGTATAAACAATAACTCCCATTTCATTACATTTAACATGTATCAACTATCATGGATATGATCGGTATTCACTCATGGATCAATTATTTATACAAATAGTGGAATTACCTGTTCTGAATATAAACTCGACTCTTCAAATCCCTGTGGCACAGCTGTTGAGCATATTAATCATAATTTATCATAGCATTATATACATCTATGAATTATTACTTTTATCAGGAATTTTTTTTATACATGGCTGAACATTAAAAGATGTTTGCCATGTAGTATTCTCATATAACATATAACGGGAAAATAAAATATAATCAATACTTTTTAAAGTGTAAAATATGGATTAAACATTATATTTTCTACCCAATTTAGATAGACTATATTGATTATTTCCAATCTCTCCCCACAGAGGCAGATCAAGTCATAAAATGCTGTACATAGTCAACATTCAATGACTTGATCTGCCTCTGTGGGGAGAGAATTGATTATTTCGAGTACGAGCCTTACAAAAATGTTAGAGTTGGACATTTAAATAACCAAATCATTAGGTCTATACATTCTAACCCACTAAATAGGTAAATATCACATGCATGTACACGGTAGGCCTATGAATATTCACCCATGGTTAATGTCAGGGCCGATACTCGCAGTTTCATCGCAATGCATATAGCCAAACTAGTGTTGCGGGCTTTCTTCCTGAAATTTAAGTCTTGAAATATTTTTGAAGGCGACATTACACCAAAAGATCTCCCCGCTTTAAGTTTTCTTAAAAGACGGGTCTCAAATCTAGAACTTTTAATATTTATCCTGTTTTATTATTCTAAGAAAAATGTGTCTTATTTTAAAAGAGATTTGATGTTTGATTATCTATTGTGGTTAGGGCTCCTTCCGAAGAATCCATTGGTTATAAGATACATTTACATTTTCAGACGACACCTGATACTTTATAATTTCTTATTGTTTAAAAAGTACATCGTATACATACACGGGAGAGCGGGAATCATTCGTAAGGTAGGGTGGTTTGGACGCCCCTACTAATAGCCAAACCCAAAATATTAAAAAATAACTATGTTCATTAGTTTGAAATAAGTTGTGCTTAGTCTACAAACATCCAATTTTCATCTGAACTTGAACAAGCTGTATTATTAACTAGGAAAGACGATTTAAACTTATAAGATTCACAAATCTAATGTAAATTGGTTATCAGCTATGCAATTATGACTTGTGTAATTTTTCATTTTTATTCATCGTCATGTGGATATAAACCTAATTGTAAAAATTTATTGATTATTTGGGGAAAATAAAAACTATGACAAGTAAGAAAATCAATTTATTTACAAGAATTTATTTTATTTTTTAAAATTATGTGTTTTAGAAAGGAGGGAGAAGCTAAATATGATAGAATCCAATGTGACGTCATTGTTAAAATTTTACACTTTTGAAGCTCCAAGCAAAAACTTCAAAATAATCCAGCAGGCAGAAGGTTAAAGGAGGTCGAATTTTACAACGCTATGTGTTTCAACAGCGTGTAATTTCTCCTATGTTATTTGTCTGAAAAACAATTATTGTTAAAACAGTATGAAAAATAACTGGACCAGAATCCAGGGCAATACATGTCCGAATTTCGTTTGTTTTCGAAATATGACTAATGAACCAATTCAACAATGCGCTTTGATGCAACTTTTTGAATTGTTACAGCTTTAGAATATATGCACGTAGAATATAAATCCTAGAAGTTCGTAATACAAGTTGGCTGATAATAACAATAAACAAATGTATATATCTTGCAGCCAGCGATGCGAGTGACATGGACATAAGCGAAATATGAAAGTTTATTAAATTCTACATAACCAACATATATTCCAAAGCGTGTTTCCATCCTCAGTACAGGCGTACATATTCTCTAAGATATAATGCACGGTTTGAAACATTACACATTTAGATTTTCTGCTTGTTCCAAATAAAAATCTATGTCTATGTCAAATAATTCTTTATCCTTGAGTGCGGAAGAATAATATAAAACTTTGGTCTTATCACCGACGGAAACTCTATAGTCGGAATTTCTTCTGGCAATTTTCAACTCCAGTCTTTGCAATTGCATAACCATTTTTTTGCGCAAAATTATTTATTAATTTAACTTGATAAAGTTCTGTTTTTCATTATAACTTTTGATAATTTAAAGGTTGTTTGTTACAACGCGTGGGAGGTTATATAGACTACAATCATACTGATAATCATTTTAAGATATGTTTTAGCTTTTTCAAAAGGACTTTTTATGAAGAAGCAAGTCTATCGTTTATAATTCTAATACAGCATTACCTTAAATGCGCTCTTATGTCCAATCTTATTAAAATACGATCTATTCGCTACACTACGCTACGCATGTAGATCTTACCAGGCTCAGTTATAACAGCCGTCAGAGTATCCTTTGACTCAGCCAATCAGCGACTTTGCCCCGTAACTCGGGTTGCTGGTGACGGGTATTCATATCTAATCTTCAAAACTCGAAAAACGAACATTTCCGACTATTTCTAAATGTCGACAACAAATATTTCCTGTCATGTCCGAATGAATAACTCAAACTGTGCTTTATATCGCTCCTATCAATTTGTTGGTCCAAAATCGTCCAGGTAAATACTTTAATGTTATCATTATCGAAGAAATCACCGTAAACGGGGCAAATTCAAACAGCAAGCTGTAGATGCTTTGTTTGGAACAGTTACGTTATATAAACGTTTCCCTTTAAATCTTATATGAAACGATTCATGTTCATTAAATTCGGTGTATTTTGTATCCATAAATATACTGACACAAATGAGAAGACCAGAACTGACATAAAAACATTAGATCAAGTCTTGTTGATTTGATATCACACATATTCGATGTACATATGCAAATTAGAAAGAATCTACCCAGCAGGCATTTTAACGTTGAACCAACGTTGAAACAACGTCGTTTATAAACGTTGAATTGACGTCGAATTTTGATTGGATTTGAAATTTGCCGCGACGTCGAAATCGGACGTTGTTTCGACGTAGAAATGACGTTAATAGATACGACGTCGCAACAACGTTGGTATAACGTTGTCTCAACGTATATACGATATTGTATCAACGTTGAAACGACGTTTTATTGACGTATTTATAACGCGACATCAACGTCGATACAACATGGCTTTCACATTGATACAACGTTGATACGATGTTGCTTCAACGTTGGTAAAAAGTTAATTTCTAATGATGCTGAATAGGTATGATGAGAGACATTTTTCAATGTATATAACACTGCAGATAATCATAGAGACCGGAATCGTATCATGAAATATTTGGTATATCGTCGGGAATAGCTGTATCAATTTAACCAACAAATTAACAAGTCAAAAACAAACCGAGATAATGTTTACATAATTGTTTATTAATCTTTTATACATTTCTATGAAAAGCCGTCATATCATGTATTCTTGTATATGTTTCTTCACAGCGTTGGCCATCAGCACAGTTCTGTACAAAAGAAAGATAAAAGTAAATGAAGTGAAAAATCAATCACATAAATTATATATGTCGATCCCTTATCAAATATGTGCTAATAACTTGTTCTGCTCTTTTGAATCCTGCCTTGAATGACATGTGTGCATTGTAACTGATTTATTGTTTAATTGTTAACTTATTTAACATTTGAAACTGGTAAAATAAAAATGAAATGAATGTCGAATCATCGGAATGGCATTTACAACAGTATACACTATATACATACATACCTGAGGGTAGTTTGACAGATCAACTCCCAGAAGCACGTGCATGTATCTTCTCTGCTTCGCCAGTCTCCAGCTCTCTCCTCCCTCTCAATCAGCAGACTCTGAGAAAAGTTTATAATATTCATGTATTATATTCAAATATAAACAATAATATCCTAACACATTTCTTTAAAACACTTCTTGATTCGTGGATTCCTTAAAACATAACTGTAAATGGAAGTGAAAAGGTGTCAGTGAGGAATTTGCCTTAAAATTAATTTGAATATATACACATTATAATTATACAATGAATCGTAAGTTGATATCAATCTTAGTCATATAGATATAATGCTTAACTGTCATGCATTAAAATATTAGATGGTCTGGTCACTGGTAATATTGTGTTTTGCAAGGAAATAAACAATTGAAAACGAATTTCATCCATCAACAGTTCAGAAAAAAGTATGTGGTATGCCATCATTCCGTCATATTTGAACATAATTATATGATTAGTCTGATACAAAATTAATAAAGTTAACAATGAAAATAAAATCAATTTAATATAGCTGGAGCCCTTCTTGTTCTTAAATACGGGCGTATAATTTATACTTTTGGCAAATGATATTTCAGTTATTATTATTGAATACCAATTATATCAATACTATAGGCCTACATGTACATGTATAAATGTCCAAATAGTATGATATGTGAATATTTGATGTCGTTCATGAATACCGGTATGTGTATGACGCAATTGGGAACAACACTATTACAACAACCCTAACGTATTAAACGTAAGTAGCCGTATCTTTCTATGACGTGATCATAGTTCAAGTGACGGAGTCATTCAAATAATTGATCAAAATTATATAGTTTTAAACTGAGATGATTGCCAATCTACCCGGTTTAAACACAACCCTTTTCATGATCTTTTTCCTACAAAAATAATACGGGACAACGCTGATTATGATGCACTCATTGCCACTCTATGATAACAATTCAACTGCTGTTTCATTCAAGCTGATGCTCAGAGTAGATAATTATTAATCAAAAACAACAACGAAACTGTACACGTACAGTGAACGCTCTGAACCAAATGAACTCCTAAACAGCTGATCGAATACTTTACGAGCTCCGTGCAACACCGGTTACGATATCAAGCACTTTATGCTATGCCACAACACTGTACGGAATTCAACAATGTTGCGGACACAAGTTGAATGACAGAAGTTTTGAACCTATGACTTTCTTTTATCATCGTGACTCACTTAACTAATTAAACAAATGCTATTTTTCAAATAATAGTTTAATATTAGTGCTATAATAATATATAATCGTACTAGATCTACAGTTGCCTTGGCACTAGGCCTAGGCCAACAGAAGTCATGCAACGAGATGCGTTCAAATTTTGACGTGTCTAGTGTAATTGAAACTCAATGATGGAAAGTTTAATAGATCAAGGGAAATACTTACCATTTCGAAATAGTAGAGCGATGTCAGTGCACCCGAATCTTGATCCGATATAACATCTAACAGGACGTTGATTTCCCCTTACATCGACCGACAAACATGGCGACGAAAGTGCTAAGATTGTGACGTAATAGTTGAAACTATGACGTCATCAGCATTTGTGCTGGCGCGAAAATGTGGTATGCTTGTTGGCGAACAAAGTAACGTCGGGAATATAAGAAAAATGACTTTTTTTCAGTTCATACGCCGTTTAGGGAAACAAATTATCGGCAAATATTGTTTATGAATAAAGTGATCACGAATTTATTCCTGAATTTTCAAGTGCTAGCCTATTCACGAAACAATGCTTTTAAAACGGTATATTTATTCATTTATTCATTGATAGATTAATGACTGTTTTACATAAATTTATGTAACTATATTTGAAAATGACTTTTAAAGTGTACTTTTTTACTGATTTCATATCTATACATTTATTGGTAATTCGAAAAAGCTTTATTATAAAAGGAATGGAAAAGGTTACACTTTATAAAGGAAAACAACTCTAGACTCTACATAAAGAAAACTTATTTTCTATACGATATCCTACAAAAAATGCCTTTCTTGTCGCGCAATCTGTTAGTTGTTACTAACAGTAATTTAGTTAGTCCTTTCATAACGGGGCGCTCTTTATACAAGTTTAAAGGCGAATATCACACTATTTTAACAGACACTTATTCGCGTTTTTAATGAATGATTAACTAACAAACGAAAATCTTTAGTTTTACAAGAGACAGACGTGCTTTCATCTGATATAATTCGTAGGTTGTAAAATCGGAACAACGTAAGGTCATTTATCAACATAAATCTCAAATACATAGACGTCGGAAATAGAAACGTTGAAACGACGTTGTGTATCTTGATTTTCTCGACGTCGAAAGAACGCCACCTTAACCGAAATAACCGACGTTGAAACAACGTTGTTCAGTCAACGTCGAAATTACCGACGTCGGGGCAACGTCGTTGTTATCGACGTCGAAAATACCGACGTTGTAACAACGTCGTTAAATCAACGTCGAAATTAACAACGTCGAAGCAACGTTGTCTTTATCGACGTCGAAATTACTGACGTTGAAACAACGTCTATTTTAAGTTGAACGACGTCGCGACCACATCTAAACTATAATCCAACGTCGATTCGACGTTGTGTGCCTGCTGGGTAGTTCTGTCAAATAGTCAAACATTACAAATGAATTTACGACCTATGCAAATTACCTAACACTGCTTTTTGGAAAATTCGAAAGGTCATAAGTTATAATTTTATCGTTTAGGCTGTGCCGATTTACGGTTTAATCTCCTGAATTGTCCTTTAAGAAAGGTACGATTTGATTGGTGGATGAAATCTTTCTCACATCAAGCGGTCAAAGGTTACCCTGACGGCTGCACTTACGGGGCCTTGTGAGATCTTTAATCTGCGTAACGTAGTGAAGCAATTAAGATATCATTTTAATGAGATTGCTCTTATGTCGCAAATGCTGTCTCATAAATATTCATACTCAGTCTCTTCTTCGTGATCACCAATGTGATTACTTTTTGTCCTTCTTACTCTTATAACCATTTCCGTTTCCCCTTTTGTTTCTGTTATTTTTGTAAAGTGTGTTCAAACCAAATTTTGTTTAAAATAATATCCACAAAGATCGAGCGTGTAACTGTAAAAAGTGAAAACATGGTTTAAAAATTAACCGATAGACAAATAGATTATACATATTTTTGAATAATGAAATTTATTGATGATCAATATTCTTTTTCCAAGTTCCAAACAACCTCGTCTACAAAATAATATGTGTACAAACAACATAATCATATTATGATATATCAGATATAAAGAATTTATAAACGATTCCGCTTAAGGGCCAGAGAGTGTGCTTGATATTTTCCGAAGCGCTAATAAAATCATTATCAAGGGAAGTCACTCTAATTCATTGTTTGAGCACATGTCAACAACATGGCCGGTTTGGAACTTCTCTCTGACCAAGGGTTTCGTATTGATGGTCGCAGACCTCACGAACTGAGAAAGATCCAGTGTCGACTCGGTGTTTTTAAACAGGCAGATGGTTCAGCTTACATTGAACAGGGAAACACTAAAGTATTGGCTACAGTTTATGGTCCACATGAGGTGATTTCAAACAATATTCATTTAAAATATTATTTTGAAAATTTCCTAAACCTAGGCTAGGTTAGCTAAGGATTTGGTTATGGGGTAGTAATATCATAATATGTCTTGACAAACTATCCCTATAAGATCGTCGACTGGGATCAAAAAGTTATACAGATACTTTACTGAAACTACTGATAATATTCAGTAATCAGACATTATCAACTGATAAATTTAATGCTGTCAAAATTGATTATTGTTTGCTTTATCTATTGTTTGGTTTGTTTGATGGAAGGATATATGTGTCAAAACTTTCTATATGTTCAGAAACTAGCATTTCAAAGCTGCTGTCGTCCTTCATTTTGCAATAACATATGAGTTACTGTTAGTTCATCTAATATAAACTCGTATTCCGGCTACTGCCTTCATAGAAGGCAGTATAGCCGGAATACGAGTTTATATTAGATGAACTAGAGTTACTGTATGAGTGATGTCTAGAAATAGTCATTGTTGTCAAATTAGTCGTGATTAGACAAAACTATATATTATACTTGATTGCAAAACACATGAAACTCTCTTATAATATTATAAGTGCTAAAAATAACGAAGAAAAAAAGATCTTGTACCAAACATATGGCTGTCCTTCAGTTTTGTGTTGAGCACCTATTTTGTTAAATTTTATCATTTAACATCTAACATTTATTTCAAATACAACCAAATTAACCACCTAGCCCTGTTCCAGATCCGAGGCAGTCGAGGTCGCGCCCTCCACGACAAGGTGCTGGTCAACTGTCAGTACAGCATGGCTACCTTCAGTACAGGAGAGCGGAAGACTCGGCCCAGAGGTGACCGCAAGTCTCAGGAGATGACCATGCACTTGAGACAAACCTTCGATGCTGCCATCATGACCAGTCTGTACCCTCGCTCGCAGATAGATATATTTGTGGAGGTACTGTTATATCAAGGAAATCAGTCTGTTCTTGACTAGTATGAATTAATTGAATATGAATAATAATTAGTTGAGGTAGAAAGTTTATATTGTCACGAGTGGTGCAGTTAACTTCTCTACCACATCGGATGAGATAAACATGATATTTGTCAAGAGGATAGCTGTCTTTTCTTGACAAATGATTATATATATTATATCACACGAGATGAGATAATCATAAACATGATATTTGTCAAGAATTCACAGATATTCTATTAATGATACATAATTATACTTATGAAACTCAAGCTATAAATGAATAACGCCGAAAAGAATTTTTTTTTTTATGAGCACTTTAACGACATATCCTTCCTACAACCAGGTTCTGCAGTCTGACGGAGGCAACTACTGTGCTAGCGTCAACGCCTCCACCCTCGCTCTCATTGATGCCGGCATCCCGATGAAGGACTTTGTGTGTGCGTGTTCCTCCGGATTTGTCAATGACTCCCCTCTTGTGGACATCAGTTATCTCGAGGAGTCCGCAGGGGGTCCTGAACTTATCGTAGCGACCCTGCCTCAGTCTGAACAGATCGTGTTCCTGGAGATGAACTCTCGACTCCATGAGGATAACCTCAACAAGGTCCTGGAGCAGGCTATGAAAGGATGTAAGGATATATACCAGGTTCTGAACCAAGCTGTGAGAGACAACATTGGTCGGACTGTGACATCGCTTGGGTGGGAGACATAGGCAGGGATTTGTGTCATTTTTCTTAATAAAATATTCATTTTTTTGCTTTTGTCAATTCAAATATTTAAAACATGCCTATGATAGGATTAAGTTGATGATGATACCCCGTCATCTGCTATAGTACTTAATACTAAATACAATCATTAAGTTTATTACTTTTTTGTCACATGAAGTAAAGAAATATGTTGATGATGAGAATAAGTTACTGATACCCTGTCACAAGTTTTCATGAATTATCTGATTTTCATTTGCTATATAATGCTCAATACTAAATATATTTAATAAGTTCATTACTTTTTTGTCACATTGAAATAGAAATATTATTAGATTATGATAGGAATATTTTGATAAAACCCTCTTATAAAATCTTTATCTAGCATTATGAACTATCTGCTTTTCATCTGCTCTATGAAACTGAATATTAACTACCATTCAGAATACAAAAAAAAGTAAGGATAAAAACTAATTTCTGCTGATGGACACTTTATTTGATAATATCTTTGCCAGTCTTGTTTTGGAAAGAATGCTGATCTTTTCTATGAAAAATCTTAAGCAAACAGATATTACCCTCATGAATATGGTTACATAGTTATGATAATATTGTTGTTGATATCAAGCTCAAGTCTTTCAAACTTTCTCTCACTAGGTTCCAAACACCAATCGAAGGAATGTATTGCAAATAAAGTTCATTCCATCACTACTTTTCATGGTCTTCCCAAAATCAACTGGATAAAGATAGTTGAAATTTTTATGAAAATCCTGCTGAAAATGGCGTCCATGACTTTTCCAACCGGAAGTAGCTGCAAAATGGCCGTCCAAATAGTGAACCCCCTTCAAATTGACCACGCCCCCTATTGCCGTGGCTAGGGCGTGGTCCCCAGCCATGCCATTGGTCGTGAAAACTTTGAGATAGATCAGCATGTCCTGTTGGTACTTTTGTGGGATGTACACGATGTCACTCACCTGCAAAATGTAGTTTAAAAATGAGTGTTTTATAATAACAGTACGTCATTTAAGCAAAACAAAACTTTGTGGTTACAAGCCCTCGTGTCCTACTGCCGGTTCAGGCTGATAAATGTAGGTTTTTGTCGATTGTTTCTTAGCATGAAGGGTTAGCATCTAAGGGTCTAAAGCTTTCGAGACGTCCATATTGATCATATTATCATAATCAAAATAATCAATGAGTGATATCAGCAATGTCCATGTCACCTTAACTTATCAAATGCCTTTTATCTTTTTTATCCCCCGCCACGCGTTGAGCGCGAAGCGGGGGATATAGTATTGAGCAGCGTCCGTCCGTATGTACCTACATCCTGACGGATGAAATTTAATAACTCAAAAACTATTGACCTGATTCTTTTAATTTTTTGTATATATAGCTTCATTACCATGAGAGCAAGGTCCCCCTAGAGGTTCATGACCTTGACTTTCATTTCAAGGTCATTACGAGACTTGACATTTTACCCTTGTCAGCGGGATATCTCAAGAACCATTAACTGGATTCTCTTCATAATTTACACAAATCATCTTATTGGGGAGGCGCCGGGCCCAGTCGATTTTGGTGACCTTCACATTATTTTCAAGGTCATAGCGAGACTTGGAAAATTTCAGCATTAATTGTAACCTGCATTTTACCCTTGTCAGCGGGATATCTCAAGAACTATTAACTGGATTCTCTTCATAATTTACACAAAGCATCTTATTGGGGAGGCGCCGGGCCCAGTCGATTTTGGTGACCTTCACATTATTTTCAAGGTCAAAGTGAGGCTTATATGGAAAACCCAGGGATCAGTTGATTTGTTGTGGTCTAAATGACATCTAGTAGCATGACAAGTGTAGACAAGTGTTTCTATGTATACAGTATGCATTTTGTTATTTGGGATATAGTCATCACCCTGTCCGTCTGTATGTCCGTACGTCCGTAATCATTTCGTTTCCGGAGCAGAACTCAAAAACCGGTCCACATATCTTTCTGAAACTTTACATGTGTATTGCCCACCTACTGAAGTGGTGTCTTTTGATATTTTCACATTTCTGAAAATTTTATTTTTTATTATTTCCATGGAAACGGCTCTTATTCGGACTCTGTTCATGAAAGGTTTTGTTTCCGGAGCAGAACTCAAAAACCGGTCCACATATCTTTCTGAAACTTTACATGTGTATTGCCCACCTACTGAAGTGGTGCCTTTTGATATTTTCACATTTCTGAAAATTTTATTTTTTATTTTTTCCATGGAAACGGCTCTTATTTGGTTTCGTTTCATAAATATTAGCTTATACTATTATGAACTTTGCTTGAAAAATTTACAATTATCTTTCAAAGGTTTACATCTAACGATCATGTGGAACCGGTGGGATATGTCATCTTCTGATGACTCTTGTTCACATCAATTTGCGGTGGGGGATCTTGTCACCTTTGTGACAAATACTTGTTGTTCATTGATTCCCTAAGCTTTCTTGAGATTTAAAATTTGAATCCCTGCCGTAAAACCGTTAGGGTTCTTTAGATGATTGTGGTTTATAACTTTCAGTGCTAGGTTAAGTGTGCTACTCGCCGAATGGGAAGGGATTTACAAATAACTCTTATTGCAATGTCAAGAACACAAGCATACCACTAAACACAAAACATTCACATGCTATATAACGTATTGCAATTTCTGTTGTTTAACATGTTGTGTAAACTCTAGATATAATTGGATATGGGTAATTTGTGTAAGTTTAAGACTGAGCGTCGCCCGCAGGAAGGATTCATTTTATGGAATACTGAAATACTTATTATAAGCCTTACCATGGTCAAATACCCAGTGTAATCCCTCTTGGTATTCGCCTGAAGATGTTCCTTGAAGCTGAGGAATCTGGTCCTGTTGGTTTTCTCTAGCTCCTTCAGACTCGCTTGGAACGCCTTCTTGTTGTTTCTAAAATTTACAATATAACATTGAGGTATTTTGGCATTTGAAAAGCTCAACGTGATTTAAAAACTCTGCTAATAATCTAATCTAGTACATAGGGAGAAACCATGAAACCGAGGATATGGTAAGGTTGTAGACCCTGATGGGAAGGAAAATCCTGAGGATGCGACCCTTTAAGACGCCTAATTATATGACGAATCGGTTGGTTATTTTCTATGTAAAGTTTCTGTGAAAAAACGACTGATTAAGTTCTGCCTTTTTGATCTTGCAATATTTAATGTCAGTATTATCAATTGATGAGTTTATTGTGGCTTTGAAATGTCGGTCATTGCACAAAACACTCCTTTCTCAAAAGTTAACCTTTATCATCTTTCCACTTAGATAACCTAAGAAACTTAACATTACCTTAGTGGTTTGTGAAACAGGATTTCCTTTCACAAAGCTCTAAGGTGATCGTAAGTAACTTTAGAGTAATGATGAAGAATAGGAGTTATGGTCAACCTTAGTTGAGATTACTTTGTGAAACTCGTACTCTAAAACAGTAAACGTTACCTGGGCCGCTTTCTGCTTCTTTGCCTTGACTGACCCTGGGTATGGGTAGGTGGCTTCATGAACCAGAACCTATTGACCGGTAGATGGAAGAAGGTCCATGGATTGATGAGCGCCTTGTCACTCACAAACAAATATCCTTCCACCTTGTAATTCATCTCCATCGCTTTTATCAAGCAGTTTTGTCTCATGCTCCCTCTTTTCAAATCAGTCTCCACAAAAGAAACCGGATATTTGAGAATTTTAGATATTTTAAGAAAAGTCCTCATTTTGCTTCCACAATAGAGCATATGAGGGAAATGCAAGCTGTATAATGCTTCAAATGTTGCGATGGATTCGTAGTTCTTTCTGTCACTGATTGTCACTATGAGCAAGATGTTGTCAACAGGTTTCAAATGAACGGAGTTCATCCTAATATGGAGATTCTGACAAATCAGACTGACCTTCTCTGAATGGCGGGAAAATATCTTCATCGAACCATTTCCGCTTCCGGATAGCTGGGCCTCTGGTACAAACTTCACTTTGGATGTAGTTCTCGTGTGGTGAAGTCTGAAACGTTTCCTCTTTCGTCTTTGCTTCTGGGAATACTGTATTCGTTTCGGCTCGGGATAACCAATCCTTCTCAGGTCCTCGACCCAGAACCGTATGAGGTCAACTTCAGAATGTCCCCAAAATGTTTGCTCAGCCATATCTCTGGCAAGAATCACCACACAGCTGAAGAATGCTTCATGTTGGCTACATGTCCAACGATGCAGGAAGTCAATGAGTTCATGAGCTTTAAAACGAGCTTGGCTTCGGTAATGGAAGACTTTTCCGGAAGATCCTGTATAACTTTTAGTATAATGTGTTGTAAAGAAACCAACTGTTCCATCAATCTCCCAAAGCAACCTCTGGGCCCAGTAGCTCCGATAGAGGTCGCTAACGCTGCGTGGAGTTGTCACCGGAAGGAACATGGCCCAGAATGCATCGTACCGGAACAGCGTACTCCTTGCGTCGAAAGGTGCAAAGACTCCTTTTGATACTGACACAGAAGGTGCACAGAGGTCAAACGTAATGTTTGGAGCTCTTTCCTTGGCACCTCGATTAGACTTAAGAAGAGTTATCTTTTCAGGATGGTCACCAAGGGTCTGTTGGATCGATGACGTTTTCCAGGTTCCAAGAGCATAGCTATGGCTATTATGAGTTACACATCCATCTGGAAACCCTCTGGGTAAAACTGTTTCTTGACCAAAATGTTTATAAGGATTGAAAATTTCTGCGGTTCCTTCGTACATAAGACCTGTCCAATCTGGTTCTAATACAAAGTTGTCAACGTGAATCTTACTCCGATTACCAGCGCTTGTTTCGTATATGACCTTTGCCCCTCTTGATATGACATAAAGATAGCCAATGATCCTTCGAGTTTGCAAGACTCTTGGAAGGAGAGTTTCAACTCTGAAACCCTGCCTTTTCTGTTCTTGTTGACTCAGATAAACAAGGTTGACAATCTGGTGCCTGCAATAAACGTGTGGGAAATAAATACAAATCAAAGTTGTGTTGCTAATAGTATGTTTTTCATATAGCGGGGCCGAGTATACCTAGTATACTGGACAAAACGTTTGGTAAAATCGGGAATATTCATTATTAATAATACAGGAAAGTGTAAATGAAAAAAGTGTCCCTAAATATGTGTGTCCATTATACACAATTTTAAGAACACAGCGATTCTTAAGCACCAGCTCAAGTTCAGATGATAAATTAACAAACTATGAATATGTATTTAAATGTATCATTTAACCAATTATTTGCAATTACAGAAATCGTGATATATATAAGCATTTTCATTGTCTTTGCATGATCGTAATTAGCTTAAGAAGAACGGCTTTCTTATGCCAATATAATTTCTTAATATCAAAGATTTGACTCACGCCCAATCTGGAGTAGTGTCCTTGTCGCCAACAAGCAAGATCTTCCAGCCTTTTGTCTCAGTTCCATTCAGAGCGATGACGTCATTGAGAGAATCCGTGATTGCGCTCAGTACTATCCACTTGTCGTTGTTGTCGGTCCAAGCATGGTTTCTATTGAGTGAATATAGGTTAAGGTTCATTGTAAAAAATATATAATTTGTTTTAGTGGGTCAGGTTTCGGAATTTTTAATACTGGAGAATGATTCCTGGTTTCCGCCAGTTGTTGTTACCTATTTTAGTGTTTTGTTATTGAAACAGGCATAATTTGGAACAACAAGATATCAAGGATTAATTTTCTTTTCACCTTATGCGTCTCGGTATATTCCTATTACCATACTCAACGGATGCAAAATAAATACGATGGCGTCAATATCGATGAAACTTATGATCAAATGTCACATCGCTCATGCAAAAGTCTCTTTGGTAATGTGAACTTGGCGATGCGTTCCAGGTTACAAAAGAAACTGCATTATTCAAGTATTCTAAATGTCACACGGATTTTTCAGATTATAGAACACCAAGCATTTTAAATAGGCTATGTTTCCCAGAATTAACAGAGATTCCCTTGCTTCTCGTTCCTTAAAGGGGCAGTAGCACGTTTTTTGAAAATTTTATATTTTAAATTTGTCACTGATAATTGTAAGTTAATGCTAAATGTATTATTTTGACAGTGAAAACAATCTCATTACACAAACTAATCATCCATAGTCAGAGGACAAAGTTTGCAGATTCACATAAAATCCACTGGCGGCCATTTTGTGTGAACACCTTTAATTCATTTTGTGTAAGAAAAAGCAATCCCATGGCTAAACTTTACGTTATATATTAGAATTATTACTGCTCTATTTAGTTTAAATAAATTGTCTTTCAATTGGAACCATTAATTTTTATTTTCCTGACATCACCTTACATTCCCTCTAAAAACGTGCTACTGCCCCTTTAATATGAATATCGTTTGTATTTTATCATCGAGCACAACTACGTATTTAAAGGGGCAGTAGGGGGAATTTAAGGTGTTGTCAGGAAAATGATAATAAATGGTTCCAATTGAAAGACAATATAAATTGAAAAATGAAGCTGCTGCAGTAATAAATCAATGATATAAGATAAAGTTCAACAATGCGATTCCTTTTTCTTACCATTTTACTTGATTTTATCAAAGTAATACATTTAACATTAGCGTACAAATATCAGTGAAAAACTGAAAATATGAAACTTTCGAAAAAACGTGGTTCTGCCCCTTTAAAATTTAACAATTGAATACTCACCGATATGACAAAAATGAACCTGATCCCTGTTTCTGTCCATTCTGACTATAATTATACAACCCGTACAATGCCAAGAACATGGAGGCGAAGAGAGAAATTAACCCGTTCATTTTGATAGCGATGCATTACATCGATAATAACAATTATTTAAAATTTATTTCAATTTAACAACGCCTATTGCTCTCTTGATAGGGACCCTTTCAAAACCCAGGAAGATTTTTAAGCGATATTGCTTGTTTTCATACACGTTTTAAATGCTTTTGTACAGTTTTCGCGGATGGGGTGTTGAAATGTATAAAAACAAATTGACTAAGATATAAAATGAATTATACCATAAGGTTAAGTGGATAATTATGTATTTTATGTGGAACATTATAATCTATTTATACGGTCCCCGGAGTCATAACCGGCATGTTATAAGACTTCAACAGTGTTAAGCTTATAATACAGGTTGACCAGGAAATGCAACGAAATCCCATTGCGTATTTCAATGCAAGTGTCGTAACCTCTTTTTACATTAAGATTTATTTCATCAGATAATCTTTTAGATTGATAAACTATACCCATTAGAATAGTTGTCGTGTTGTTCACGTTTAATGCAGTCTTATTAAAGGGACAGTAGCACGTTTATCTGACATTTAATTTCTTCAAATTGTCGCCAATAAAATATAAGCTTTTGCTAAAAGTATAATTTTCATAAAGTCAACATCCCATCACTCATTCCGATAATCATAAGTCGTAAAAGTTAAATAGTTTTTGTGTGAACACCTTTTTCCCTAGGGTATCTAACGAACTAAAAATGTCGGAAGTAATTAATGCACAAATAATGCATAACTCCATCGGTCAGTCGATATCTCTCTCAGGATCTGAACTAAGGCTATCTACCATATGGATACTTGGAAGATATGTACAAACTCAGGTTATGAATCTGATCGGGATGTAGCCGGTAGTTAATGCAACGTTGCATTTCGGTAACATGTACTACGATAACAACAATATAGAACGTTTCCAAGAGCAGCCGTCACTATGATTCATGCAACAGCTATATAGTAAACTCTTTAGAAGAAGTTTATTCATGTTTTCGAGGCCACAGGCCCATAGTACATAACATTTCAAAATTGCAATTACAGATGAAGTGATTCATACAACTTCATAGCATGAAATATATATTTAGACAAATTAACAAAAGTACTTTTATGTTGTGAAGACATTAGTCGCACAAATGAATCAAATGAAGGGTTTTTATAGAAAATATAGTCTATATATTGTTTCCTCAAATCAGAGAAGGCACAGCAGACTAGAATAAAATGATATTCATTTTCCACAAGATTTATGTTTAGTCGACGGCAGTATCTGCATAGGCGGTTCTCGACATCAATATTCATACGTCGCCCCATTTCTATCATCAGCTGGTGGCAACCACATCTGAATCTTGTTAATGCCTGCTTCAAAGGGGGAGAGCTCATTTCAGTCAGATACGATTCTGTATTCAACAATGTTTTGAATGTTGAGTAGGCTGCCAACTTTGAGTTCGAAGATATGGAGGTCTGCCATCGTTGTAAATTACAGTCGTAAACTCTTTGTTTAAACTCTGACGTGAAACTGTCAATATGTCCAACATCTTGCATGATCCAGGCATATCCGAATCCGAAGTTGAACAAAATATGTTTGATTTTTGTAGCCCAGGAAGATCTATTTACATTGTCAAGTCCATACATCATGAGATAGGTTTGTTTTGGTAATCTGTTATTATTCATATTGATTAACTTGGCCCAATATTTTACACATTTAGTTA
This sequence comes from Steromphala cineraria, assembly GCA_916613615.1. Taxonomy (NCBI): domain Eukaryota; kingdom Metazoa; phylum Mollusca; class Gastropoda; order Trochida; family Trochidae; genus Steromphala; species Steromphala cineraria. Next base: position 16,155,497 of record OU744730.1, read on the forward strand.
CATATGTTACATATAATAAAGATCGTCCACTTTCACCAAGAACTGCATCATTGCTGGTAGATAATGGCAGATGGAGAATACGTTTTATGAACTTTGTTTGTACCCGCTCAATTTGGTCTACGACTTCGTATCCCCAAAGTTCGGCGCCGTATGTGAGAATTGGCAGGATCATGCTGTCGAATATTCTCATTGCAGTTGTGATCTGTAACCCGCCGCACATTGAGTGAAGTCGGTAGATAAGTAGACAAACTTTCTCTGCTTGCTGAGCTAAAACCTGCCTGGATTTTGTCCATACTAGTTTCGGTGTAAAATACAGCCCAAGATACTTATAGAAAGATACAGTTCCTATTTGGGATCCCCTGTAGTACCATTTCTCATATGAACGTAGGTAACCACCTTTGCGAAAAACAACGATCTTGGATTTCTGCATGTTTAGGCTCAAACCCCATTTGTCACAAAAATTGCTGACGCAGTTGATTTGATCCTGAAGTTTTCCGGCAGAATCTGCTGCATTCGCGACATCATCTGCGTAGAGAAGTGAACACACATTTGGGAAGTCCTCTGAGATGAATATTCCTTTACAGTTTTGCAACGACATTTCATTTATAAGCTCGTGTATGTATAAGGTAAACAACAGTGGACTAACCATACATCCTTGACGCGTACCAACAGAGCACTGGAAGAAGTCAGTTAAACCATTTTCTGTTCGAACACAAGACTGAAGCTTGGAGTACATATTTCTCAAAACTTTCAAAATGTTACCATGAATTCCATATTTCGTAAGTCTATGCCACAATAGGGTATGATTGACACTATCGAAGGCTTTAGAGAAGTCTATGAAAAAGACATACATTCTTCCGCCAGTTGATTTAGACAAATATTTAGAAATAATTCCGTAGAGAGAGAACATGTTGTCCACTGTACTATAGCCTTTTCTAAACCCTGCTTGATTCTCATGAATAATGTCGTTTTCTGTGGTCCACTGTTGTAGTCGTTGATTTATTATTTTGGTGAATACCTTTCCAAGCACAGGCAATAACGAAATCCCTCTAAAGTTATTTGGATCACTTAAAGAGCCGTTCTTATATAGTGGGCATATGATCGCTTTACACCATGCTGTAGGAAAGTTACCCGTTACCATTATTTCATTAAAAAGGAACATCAAACTCGCTGAGATTTGGTTGACAGAATATTTTAGTAACTCTGCGGATATTCCGTCCGATCCTGGTGCTTTCCGATATTTCAGACTCTGTATAGTATCTGTAACCTCACGAATAGTTATTTCATTATTGAGTTGATCAGGCGAATCTTCGTTACAATCTTTACAGTTAAAGTCATGATCTGCTACTTCACTTGTAATGGTATCAATAATAATCGAATCAGATTTTCTAGATTTGAGAAGGTTATCGAAATATGTATACCATTCTATGCCACTGATATGTGGTTAGTATTATCAGAACGTTTCATTGATTTGACAGCTTTCCACAATTCCTCAGGATTATCACGAATATAGTGAAACCTTTCTCTAATAAGTAATTTATGAGAGGATTTTTTTATGTTTCAAGTCGATTTAAAAGCACGTTTCTGTTGTTGATAACTTTGAAAATCATCTTGATTGTCTGTCAATCTAAACTTGTCGAGAGAAGATACTTGTCACGCTTCGCTGACTCGCACTGCTCGTCCCACCAGGGAGGCTTACGCTTTCGTGAGTCACGTGACCCGTGTCGTCTGCTCATGTCGTCTGCAGCCCGCGCATAGAGACCCGAGATCCTATCGACGGCACTATCGATGTCAACATACAACATGGTATTGATTTCATCTATGATTGACTTAGATACATCATCAGTTATAAGCTTTTCAAAATTGTTCTGGAAACTATCATTCCATACAAACTTTGTATACGGATTGTTTACTGTATTTGTGGTTGAATCGTTGCACTTTGTATTTATATTTAATTCACAGGCGATAGGAAAATGGTCGGATTCATCAAGTGTTAGAACCTTGAAGTCTTTTATCTGCTCGAACATCTGTGAAGATGCCATCATATAATCAACCGTACTCTGTCCATTATTTGCTGTACAAGTAATATTTCCTTCTTTATCTCCTGCAAATCTACCATTGAGAAAATGCACACAGTGTATACTGCAAATTTCAAGCAGTCTCCTTCCAAAAGTGTTGACGTCCTTATCTTTATTTTTGCGTGGTAAAGAAAACACATCGCTGTCATACCAATCATTAGCAGGTAGAAAATCAGCACTGTCATCACTTATGAAATCTTCCTCTGTTCCTGTTCTGCAGTTAAAATCTCCTGATATTAATATTTCAGCATCATACATGTTGTTTAGTTCACATAGTGTCTCCTCAAGGATATCAATGCTGTCTTTTTCTTTGCCCTCATAATATTTAGAATGTAAACTCTTTACATTTATGAAGAACATTCACCCTGTAAGCTATTTGCAAAAGCTGTTCTGCCGTTTTCAACATTCAACATTAAGCTTCATTACCAGCTATTAGAGTCAGTTTCTGAAATTATCTCCCCTTAGCTCGGCAATCGATCGAGTGTGACGAATGACCTGTGTTCCAAGACACTACAGGAGGTTTGACCTCGTTGCGTCATTGATACTAAGTAAACACACATGGCTATCACTATGTAACAGGTCAAGCTGAGCTACTGATTTCGGTCAGGGAAAGTTTGAATTTAGCCCTGTTCCATGACCGTGGAAAAACAAGGATCCCTTGATACAGTCTAGGTCCTCGCTTAGCAAGTCTAGAGTTATGAGGGTTTTATTTCCTCATCCGTGCGAGTAACAGAACATTTAGATTAGAACGTAGAAATAGAAGATGGACAAAAGCTGGACGACAGAATTGAACGCATCTTGTCTGATGGCTTTTTAGCCTTTTTGGCGGCTTATACATTTTTTATGCATGTCTAATGAATATATTTATGAATGTATTAGATGAGACAGAAATAAACAAATTCTCTTTCTCTCTCTCTCTTAAAGGTCACTTCTTGAGTTTGTGAGCAAACCTATATCAGTAGTATCATTTACAGGAAAGTCTAATTTTAAAAGGTAACCTACGTGTCCATAGGGAGGTTTGAAGTTGGGAATTATGCGCGTCAATCGGAAAACGTAATGTTGGGAACTTAAAACACTATATTTCTAGTTTTCATGTAAATTTGACCTGTGAATTAGCTTCCGAATACCTATGACTTAAATATTTTCACTTAAAACAAGTATTTATCATCTGTCATTTTGGGATGAATATTGGAGAAGTTTTAATTTTATATGTATTGAATCGAGGTTTCATGTTCATGTCAAAACAAAACAATATAAGATGAATATCATGAAGTGATTCTTTGATTACATCTGTCATTGACAGAGACAGAGATCTAATACTATTCAACTCAGCTCCTTGTTGATCGTAACATAAATTAAAAAAGCAAGAAAAGATCCTAAAAGATATCCACAAAAACTGCATGCTGATGTAAAGATGTAAATTTCGGGATGTAACAAACGCTGTGTTATTCAAGCACTACATTTTCTTAGCGGTTGTATATTATTACACAGCCGACTTTTTTATATTTCAATGAACAAAACGCTATGTCAAAAAAAGTTAGGTATGTTCTATCACTTAAAGGGGCAGTAGCACGTTTTTTGATAATTTTATATTTTAAAATGTATACTGATAATTATACGTTAATGCTAAATGTATTATTTTGATAGTGTCATAAATCGCATTACACAAGCCAATCAGTCATAGTCAGAGGACAAAGTATGAATATTCACATAAAATCCATTGGCGGCCATTTTTTGTGAACACCTTTAATTCATTTTGTGTAAGAAAAAGGAATCACGTGGCTAAACTGTACATAATATTTTTGATTTATTATTGCTCCATTTAGTTTAAAGACATTGTCTTTCAATTGGAACCATTAATTTTCGTTTTCCTGACATCACCTTATATTCCCCCTAAAAACGTGCTACTGCCCCTTTAAAGTTATGAAAGAATCGACTATAGTATCACGGAAATAAAAATAAAATGCTTTTTGTCGATTATTTGTTTATTTGAAACTAACTGGATATTTGAATTCTTAACATTCATTCACAATGGTTTTCCCCAACTTTTGTTTCAACATTTTCTGTAAAATCCCCCGAAATATATGAATTGACAAGAAAAAACGTGTCATTTTCACGCCTTGAAATTATTTCTAAGTCGAAATGTATGTTTCTGATGTGAAATCTCAGTTCCGTCCGCTAAAATATATAGTTTAATGTACAATAATCTCATATCTTATGTCCTCTACTATTCCTATCATATATGATTTAAAAATTCATAAAATGATTGAAAAAGAACGTGGCTTTCTTTAAATTTGCAGACATACCAACTACTATTCTTACGAGTCAATTCATAACTCCTGTTATCAATTGCTGAGTTGCTATGGCATGACGCGTGCATCTGCAAATTCAGGTAAATAGAGCGTTGCAGGTTTATTGTCACACGCATTCAGGCCTACCACACAAACGGCAAACAAATCTTCAAAACTGAAAACATTGCTGATAGTGACGTTAGCTATAGTAGGTTTCGAAATGTATTGAAAATGTGCTAAATTTGGGCAGTTTTACCTGAACAAAGTCAACTTAAAGTATTTTTTGCAATGACTTCATAAGGCATGCTTGGGAAAAAAATTTGTTATTTGAACATCTGTAAGGATTACTACATTAGTCGAGAAGTATAAAATATACGCCAAACACCATTTTATTTCTATTTCCATGAGTACTTTAGCATCATTTGTTGTTACAGTTGTGAAGCATTAATACCAAACTAATATAATTATTCATTAAATAAAAAGGAATATCCAAGAAATTACATGACAATCCTTGGGATATCTTTTAAGATTTTGAGGTGGCACTGGGTCGACTTTTTATTCTTTTCTCAGATATAACCATTACGCATGGTTAATAACATTTGACACTGATGAACCTCTTGATCCTCCGATTGTCCCTCTTATCGTTGTCATAAAAGCTTTAAAGAAGTTTTTCGTTATATCACTAATGCTGTGTTAATGACTAAATATGTTCAACAGAATAGTATTGTGTATCTTACAACATAATCATTTGCGGATCAACAGGTGGTGGGGGAGTTCCAAATATAGTAAATCACTACATTTTGAGAGTAGTATTTTACATTCACTTAGTTGTCAATATGCGTTTAACTTCCCAATTCATTCAATAAGATAATTTTCCTGTGTACAAATATTTTGTACCCAGAGTTTTTCAAGGGTTGTAATATTGGTTGTTGGAGCTCACCATCAATACAAACATTTTTTATCCGTCCTTTACAAATTTAAGTAACGAATTAATCTAAATTGCCAATATCAAATCAGTAATGCTGGAGCAACTAATTTATACAGCTGGGAGCACTTTGGCTAACGAAGGGAATCATTTTAGGCTCTGGAGGGGTAGGCTTCTTGGTGAATAGTAAACTCGCCCCACTAACTGAGAAACTAACAGATTTCAACACTGAGGGAATACTATGGATTAAAGTTAGAAGACAACAAGAGCCTGACATCTACATTTGTGTATGCTATCTACCACCCCATGGAACAAGTAGACTAATAGACAGCGAACAATTTCTTCAAGACCTGCAACAACAGTTTTACACTTATCAAAATAATGGATTGATCTATCTGTGTGGTGACTTTAATGCAAGATGTGGTGACTTACAAGATATTATAGAAGGAGTTGACGAAATAAAACTGAGAGAAATAATTGATCCCTATATCAATTCTAATGGAGAAAGTATGATAGATTTTATGTCAGGAAGTGGCTTGTGTATGCTTAATGGAAGGGTAGGTCAGCAGGACTATACCTACATCAGCGGACAGGGGAGTTCTGTGGTGGACTATGTGCTAACACCCTATGAACAACTACACTATGTTGAAGATTTCCAGGTACACAAGATTACAGACATAATTGACACATACAAACTATCACCACCTATTTCAATACCTGACCACTCTGTGATTACATGGGATCTGCAAGTAAGTGTAGATATACCATCCGGAGCAGAACTTAATGTGAATAAAGAAGTTGTATCAAAGGAACCTTTTGTTAAATATGACTTAAGAACAATCCCACAAGATTTTCTTCTAGATAACACTGCTGCAAAATCCCTACATGAATGGATCAAGACACAAGAAGAGTGCAATACACAACAAAGAGACATTGATGATATATATGGTACTTTCGTTAACGCATTAAGAGAGGAAATGGACTTAAAATTGGACCACAAAGTTATATATCCAAATATACAGAAATACAAAAGCAATAAATCTAGAAGGAAGCCATATTGGTGTGAAGAATTGCAGACCTTGTGGAATTTAGTATGCACAAAGGAAAGACTATGGACAAAAAATAAAGGCTCAAGTAATACTAAAAGACAGTTAAGAGAAGAATTTTGTAAAGTAAGGAAGAATTTTGATAAAGTTCACAGAAGACACAAAAGGACATATCAGAAACAGAAACAGGAAGAGATAAGTGAGTCACTGACTAATCCAACAGTATTCTGGAAAAACATTGGAAAAGTGGGAATACAAAATGAAAGGAGACCATTAATTCCTGATGTAGCCCTTGGTGAGGACAACACAATTCTAACTGACCACAAAGATGTTATGGAAAAGTGGAAAGATCATTTCAGCACCTTACTTAACCCAAGTGAAGACAACACCGCCAACATTACTGACTCTGTTTATAGCCATGCTGAAGAGTACAACAACAACACTGATAATGTAAACTGTGAACTCCTTAATCAACCAATAAGCGAAGCAGAAGTTAATAGAGCTGTTTTACTTACTAAAGTGAATAAATCCCCTGGAATAGATGATATTCAGGCTGAAATAATTAAAAACTCACTGAGTATAAAACTTTTACATAAGATGTTTAATATCATGTTTCAAACTGGACTGGTACCCGAAATCTGGAAAAGTGGAATTATTAACCCTATCCCGAAATCTGGAAAAGGGGACCCAAGACTACCAACAAATTACAGAGGTATTACATTGTTGTGTGTGCCCTATAAAATATATGCTAAAGTCCTTAACATGAGGCTGAGCAACTGGTTGGAAAGCAGCAATTATTTAACAGAACTACAAAATGGATTTCGAAAGGGACGTTCTTGTCAAGATCACTTACAATCTTTAACTAAAATAATATATAACAGGAAGATGTCTAAGTTATCAACATATGTATGTTTTATAGACATGAAGAAGGCGTTCGATTCTGTGCAGAGAAATCTCCTGTGGTATAAATTAGAAAAACAGTATGGAATTCATGGTCTGTTTCTTAATGCCATTCAATCTTTGTATAATGGTGTTCAGTGTTGCGTTCAAATCAATAGAGATAGAACAGACTGGTTTGATGTTTCAGTGGGAGTGAAACAGGGATGCTGTCTTTCACCAACTCTATTCTCAATGTACATTAATGACCTGGCAGATAAACTCAGTGAGCTGAACTGTGGAGTTAATATAGATCAACTGAATATATCATCATTATTATATGCTGATGATATAGTGCTCATAGCACCAAATGCTACCAACATGCAGAAACTTCTGGATTGCCTCTCAGACTGGTCAACTCAGTGGAAACTGTCGGTGAATAGAGAGAAAACAAAGGTTATGCACTGCAGGACTGTATCTTCTCCCATAGGAACTTACCAGTTTACATGTGGTGATGTGAATATCGATTATTGTCATGAATATAAATATCTCGGCATGTGGTTGAATGAATACTGCAACTACAAGAAAACTGTGGCTGAAATTTGTAAAGCAGCAAACCGAGCCCTTGGGGCTGTAATAGCTAAGTTCAATTCAATGGGAGGTTTAAGTCACAATGTGTTTACTAAATTGTTTGACACCTATGTCCAACCAGTGTTAAACTACAGTGCCAGTGTGTGGGGTATGAATACGTATAAAGAAATTAACCATGTACAAAATAAAGCCTGCCGTTTCTTCTTGGGGGTGCGGAAAAACAGTTCGAATATTGCTGTTCGAGGTGACATGGGGTGGAGGAGCCAACAGACAAAGATAAAAGTCGAAATGTTTAGATACTTTCATAAATCTGTTACAGCTGATCCAAACTCTGTACAGGGAGTCATCCACAGATGGTCAGTTAGGAGAAAATCATCATGGGACTACAGGGTTATGGATATGGTCAAGAAGCTGGCTATCATCACTAATGATCAGAATGTTTATGATTATTGTAACAGTACTAACAGGTCTGTGTTCCTAGACCAGGTTTTGCAGAAATTAGATAATAGAGACAGGGAAAAGTGGTTTTCAGATTTATTTAATGATAAGAACAACATAAATGGTAACAAACTAAGAACATATAGACTGTTTAAACAGGAGATTGGTACATGCCAGTACGTCAAGATGTCACTTCCAAGACAGTACAGAAGTATAATGGCCTCCTTGCGGTGTGGTAACCTGCCTATCAATATTGAGCGTGGAAGATATACCAAGCCTGTCACACCTCTCTCTGAAAGACTGTGCACTCTCTGTGCTAGGAACTGTATTGAAGATGAATTCCACTTTGCAGTCGAATGCAGTTTCCTTGAAGAGTCCAGACTGCCTATGTATAACATTGCTAAATTTCAGGAACCAAATTTCAATAATTTTTCAAATTTTGAAAAGTTTATTTGGCTTTTTACATGTGATAAAATTCAATATCAATTTTCAAAGTGTTTACATCATATGTACAGTAAAAGGCGCTTGTCAATATCATAAACTACTTCAGCTTCACTTAAAAAATTTTATGATGTGTTGTATAACATTGGTGTAATAATGTAAACTGTTTGTTTGATTGTGAACTTGTGTGTTTCAGGTTTGTGTGATCTTGAGAAAGGGTGAGATATGTCTGGGTGAAAACAGAGGATGCCTGAAAACAAGAGTGGATGAGAAAGGGTGAAAAGAGAAGCTTGTTTGAAGTTGTGAGAAGGTTTGTGAGAGATTAAAATTATTGTAAGTATGTATGCCTCTAATGTATGTACTGTATGTAAGGTATGTATGTCATTCTTGTATTTTATGTAGGTGTATGTTTGTGAAGATGCACGTGTGGGAACATATGCATGTATGTATGATTGTATGCCTATATGCATATATCCTTGTATGTAAGTAGCTGGGTATGTATGTAAGTATGTAGGTATGTAGCTTGGTATGTATGTATGTATGTGTGTGTGTGTGTGTGGGTGCGTGTACTAGGTGTGTATGTGCACAGGAATGCGTGTGGACAGCATTTGTAGTGTATGAATGAATACGTTGGTTGATGTATGTGGATATACGAGTTGGGTGTGTCTGTTTATGTATGTTGTTTGGAGGTGGGGAGTGGATGTATAGAATGATGTTTGTGTGGATGTAATATTTTTTATGTATATATAGTGTGTGTACATGTATGGGTGCTATTAAATGTGAGATAGGTGTATATAAGTATGGTATGTGTGGTCACTGCTTTTATTTATAATCGAATTTTATACATGTCATATTTTTTATGGTGTCATTTCGGCCCTGTGAGGCCCGGTGTTTTTTTGGTACATCATTTTTGTGAACCAATGACTGTAAATCTGTAGCACATGACACATTAATAAACTATATTATTATTATTATTATTATTATTATTTTAAGCTTATATTACAATGCAAACATAATTAAAGACCTCCCACTGTTACGAATTACCAGATACTCGTGATCAGCGAAGCATGTCACATAATTTCTCAGTTTTTCACTATTTTCAAACGTTGCAGGAACAATGGGTAATTGTGTTAAAGTAATTTTGAATATATTTCTGTAAAGAAAAACCTTTCGTCTCTTTATCGCGAACCTTGAATTTCGAAACACATAAGTAGAAATAGTTCATTTTGCCTGTGAAAGATACCCTGTTCGGCAAAATCTGATCATGATATACATGTTTGTAAGGGCAGAAATGTATTTTGAAATGTAATTTGTAAAAACGATCAGGAACAAACACATATTAATTTAAAATAAAATTAAAAATATCATCGTAAAGAGCATATATTAATCTTTATACTTTGAACCTTGAATTTTGGGTAGTTGCAAGGGTTATTTAGTTACATGAGTCTAAAGACCAGCTCCTACAGTAATCATCTACAAAAGTATTTTTCTATCCGGAGAGATTCTCGCGCATGCGCTCAAGGGGGTGAGTATCATAGCTGGTAATGTTTGTGCAGAGCGATTTTACAATATTGGAAATCGGTGTCATTATTGTCTCAGCTGTATTGGTTACGATGATGTGCATTTTGTTTCAGCAAATTCAAGTTGATAAAAGAATGTCCTCATATACCATTTAAACAAATTTGAGCGCCTAAGTGCCTCAGCTGTTTTAAGTTATGTTTTTGATTTGAGCATCAAGATAAGCATTACTTACAAAGTGGTCATTGACAGTTACCAAATTTGACATTTCGATTTACGTCAAATAGCATTGTTTCCATGGAGACATATATCATTTAAACATGTTATGCTTAGTAAGATTTAATTCGATTGTGACGACCATTAAAACGAACTTATAAACATGTTGATTAAGCAATTACTTTCAAATCTACTTGTATTGCATTTGATATGATCCAATTCATGCATACCCGATAGTTTGTCCTTGTTTTAACGGCAAAATATCTCAAATGTTTGTTTTTTCCTTTCTGGCTGAAACCTAAATACAAAAGAAGCTGGATTTCACAAAGCAATATTAATCGATTTTATGAACTCTCGAAAGTAGTACTCTCAAATCATACGTTTAAATCTGCAACTCTCAGCAAAATATCTGATTTCTTTTCTCTTTTTCAATTTTATTGCTCTATTTTTTTTCCATTCTACCATTTATATAAGTATTTCTTTCAAGGAATATATATATATACTACACGTGACAGACCTACCAAACAGTAACCTTGAATACTATCTTTCCTTTGGAATCGGATTCAATAACTGTAAGACACACGATCTGATGAAAATATTTCAAAAGGCGAATGACGCACTTAAGATTAGATTAGGCGTTATTATGTCTTCAAATAGACTTTTAAATAAGATTTAATCATATTTGATGTCTGATGTCAATCGATTTGTGATTAACATTTTTTCATTCTTTGTCGTCTTCATTTGAGTATGTACTTTTATTCACGATGAAAGAAGTCAGCTCATTTGAGAGTTAAGTTAATTTTCCTGAAGAATATTTTCTTTTGTTTTGGTCAAAATGGAACTAATAAATGATCTTACATGCTTTAGATGCATCATTAATTTTATTAAATGCATCTAAGAATCGCCTTGTACACAGCTATGTCTTAGCGTAAAGTTGATTTCATGTATAATCCATTGTGTAAGATTAAAGGAATTTGAAGAAATAAAAAAGTATTCTCTTATTAGATTGTGTTTAAAAAATGCCTCCTGTTATTGAAAGTAGAACGATACAGGTTGACAATAAAGTAAGGCCTAGAAAAAATTAACTTGTTTCTGGTTTCCGCGTCAGTTTCAACCCCCGAATCAAGCCTTTTTCAAGCAAAATTTGTCCCGTGGCCTAGGCAAACATTGATACGCGGGCTCATAGAATGTTACTCTTTTCTGTTTGTGAGTGCCTTCGCAGACGCAGTGATAAATTATTTGTGGTGGGGGGGGGGGGGGGGGGGGGGGGGGGGGATCCGCGTCATCGCATCATTTTTGCCCAGATATTTTTTGGGGCCTACTGGTTACATCCTTAATACAAAAAAACCCATAACCAACAATGTTCTGGTGGAGTTCCGTGCGGGGTTCGACCAGGAAACCTCAAAATCAGGCAATTAACGTTATTGAGACTACCAACTTTTTCTTCTTTCTGTATACTGAAAAAGGTTACCTTTGTGGAATTTCATGCGCTTTACGTCACGACTTTTGCGAAGGGATGTTAGCCTTATAAGGGGTGGAGTACTTTTGTATTCAATACTGAATGTTAGCGTGCTCTAGGAAAAGTCGAAAACGTCAAATTAATGTAAAACTTTTACATTTCTTTACGAAGCTAAGACAATGAATATAAAAACACAATGTTGTATCGGTATAAAGCGTTAGTAAAATCATCGGAAAGGATTCACTCTATCGTTCGTTGATTTTCAATTTTGGAACAATGAAATTATCTTGGCCAATGTTGACTATTTATTGAATAACAGCTGATTAAGCGACCGCCATATTGAAACAGGTTACCTAGTCGTTACGTGCTCAGTAAATGAAGAATAGCTGTTGATTTGTTCAATAGTGATCTGATTGTGAAATGAAAATTGTGAACTAAAAGATGATATTATAAGTTATACCATTCAGAGGCGGGGTATTTGGGTGATATCAGCCTCGAGCTTGGTGTTATGCGACGAGCCGAAGGCGAGTTGCATAACACCACGCGAGGGTCCAGGGTCACGTGGACCAATCAGAGATCGAGATTCTTACATGAGGTAGGATAATATTTCTGATATCATGGATAACTTTGAGAAACATTTTAGTGAAATCCTAAATAGTGAAAATTATTCTTGAAACAGTTATTTAACATGTAAAATGTGAATTTCATCAGTGATAACTCACTTTTGTCCCGGCACTGTGCGTTTACCGTAATTCTATTTCGAAGATTGACATTAATGCATTGTTGCCACATTGATATCATATGGATATTTATCATGGTGTAAGATTTCAAACATAATGAACAAATTGTGATTGAATATCTGTAATTTTGATGGCTTCATTCTGCTCAGCCCCATATATCTTGTGACCTCACATGAAATCAGTTTGATACGTTTATCTAATATCTTATGTTACCATACTCCTCAGAGTTAAACAAAACACACCAAACGTAATGATCTACGGGGAATGTGGCAGATTCCCTTTGTATTTAACTTCATATGTTAAGGTTATTAAATATTGGATTAAATTAGTATACATGCCATCTTCTCGGTTACCAAGGAAATGTTACAACATGATGCTTTTATATGATAGAAATGGGTTACAGATGTAAAGAATATTTTATTTTCTACTGGATTCGGAAATGTTTGGTTCAACCAAGATACTTGTATTCATACATATTTTATTCATCAATTCGCCCAGAGACTCAAAGATATATATTTGCAGACATGGAAAGAAAAAACCAATCTATCACGAAAATGTGACTCCTATATATTGTTTAAGACTTATTTTAATACCGAATTTTATTTGTCTTGTTTAAATGTAAAAAAGTTTAGAATATGTTTAGCAAGATTTCGTTGTTCATCCCATGATTTAGAAATCGAACAAGGTAGATATACCAACACCAATAGAGAATTTAGACTATGTAAGCTCTGTAACCTAAATGTAATTGAAAATGAATACCACTTTCTTCTTATATGCCCCATGTATAATAGCATTCGCTCTAAATACATTAATGAATTTTATTATGTCCATCCAAACGAGTCAAAATTATCATCCTTGTTAAATAGTAAAAATCGTTTTGTTATTCAAAACCTGTCTATGTTTATTTATTATGCAATGTTGTATCGCAAAATTGTATAACCAAACTAAATGCTATGTATTGTCTTTATATATCTTTTTTTTTTTTTTTTTTTTTTTTTTTTTATTACGAGAGGCAAGCCCGTCACGATTTCATACAGGAAACCCCTTACATGACTCACGTGACTAGGGGTCGGTGGGGTTACATTCCACATACATATCAGTAATCGGGTTTAATGTTAAACTTAAAATCAATATTAGACTTAAACGGTTACATACTTTTTGGAATAAAAAAGATTATTCTACAAACAAAGAAAAGAAGTTATGAGATAAGGATGATGAGATAGATTGCGGGGCGGGGGGGGGGGGGGGGGGGGGGGGGGGGGGGGGGGCGAGCTGGTTGTTGCTGGATGTGCTACAAATGTTGCGTTAGTATCGACCATTTATTAGAAAATGTTGTATTTGTAGGGTCTGAGATAAACATTTCAATTTTGTGAATTTGCTTAATATGTTTTATCAATACTGGGAAAAAAATCTGTATTTCTTTGTTTTTACACTTATATATATACATTTTGAGAATAAAGTATAGATGATTTATGAGAATGCTTTGATCGGGGTCTCCAAGTAAAAAAGCAGATTTAGATATATTCAGTTTCATCTGTGTTTTTTCTTCGAACCATGTTTGAAACATTCTGATTAAGTTCTGGGTCTTTCTACAGTCATAGAAGAGATGTTCAAGTGTTTCAGGTTCGTCTGAGCAGAAGAAGCAATAACTAAGGTCAGATATCCCTATTTTGTGAAGAAATGTTTGTGTTGTTAAAATGCGATGCAGAATTTTGTATTGAAAATTCCTTGTCTTATTATCAATGCAGCTTTTATTGATATTGTGAAAGCATTTTGCCATAAAGTCTGTTGTAATTGGGATTTCTAGTTTCAATGCCCATCTACTTGAAATACTTTCAAGTGACGTCCGAACCTTGTCACATAAAATTTGGTAAACGAATTTAGTGTTTTTTGAAGTTAAGAGTCGTTTTAATATACCATTACTGGTACTTGTGGTATCAATTTTATGAAAAGGGTTTGTTTTAAGTAAATTTTTTAAATCTTTTGGAAGAGCTTTCAATAAGTTGAAATAAAGCAAATATGTGCCCGTGAGTGTAAATTTTTCTTTTAGTGTATTAAAATCAATCAATGTTCCTGTATCTGCATAGAGGTGATATATATTTTGTAAGCCGCTCTCATGCCATTTGAGATATTCTTTGAATTCGTTTAGTTTGATAAAATTCAAAATAGGCAGTTTTAACAATTCATCAACTGTGTTTGTTTTTTCATTTACTATAAGACTGTAACTAAAAAAAACATTTTTCCAGAATTTATTAGTTATTTTCTTGCTTACGCATTGTAACTGATTTCTTTCGAATTCGAAAACTGCGATATTTCCGAATGGGCGAAGAATTTCATTCACTAATGATTTCCAGATGCCATCTGAAGATAAAAGTCGTTTGATCCACGTGATTTTCATATACCTATCGAAAGTTTCCACATCTATCATTTTAAGTCCACCATTTTCATATTCATTTATTATCATTGTTCTCTTTACTTTGTCCCTTTTTCCAGACCAAATGTAGTTATAAAACAAAGATTTTATCTTTTTGAAGAAGTTTTGGTCTGGGCTTGGGAGAGAGATAAAGAGATGTGTGAAAAGTGGAATTACTTGAGATTTCAGTATAGTGATTTTACCTATTATAGTGAGAGATCTCTTTGCCCATGAGAAAATAAGTCTTCTTGCTTTTTCAAATTGTTTATTGAAATTTATATCAATCATCAAGTTCAAGTCCGTATCAAAAATAATGCCTAGAATTTTAAAAGGTTATTTTGACCACTGCATAGGGATATGCGAATTTTTTAAGAACTGAAATAAGTTCAACAAGACTAGTTTCAGATCCATCAAGAGTGAAATTTGCGTCGTCCGCGTATTGAAAAGTTGTGTATGTAACGCCATTTATATCAATACCTTCCATCCGGAAGATCGAGTCGCAGAGCCACTGCAAGTTCACTAGGCGCCCCACCCCGGGTTCGTCTGCCGCCGCAGGCAGGCGCGTGTCGCCGGAGAGGTCGGACCTCATCATTTCCGAGGACGCAGGGGAGTTTGACTTGCCGTCCTCCCTGGCGTCGGACGTGGGGTCCCTCCGTTCGGACAAGTCGGTCTGCGACCCGCTGTCACCGCCTCGTGACTCTTCACCAGAGGAGCCTTCTGATCACGGTCCCCCCTCCCCCCCTCGGGAGGAGCGACGGAAGAAGGCAAAGAAGGCAAAGAAGCGCGCCAGGGAGTCGCGTCACGCTTCCTTCGATGCCAAGTCGTTTAAGAACGATATCCTCACATCGGTCAAGTCGATGTTGGAGGAATTCACCCAGAAGGGATCTGGGGATCAAGGCGGGAAGGCCCCGCCTTCACCACCTCCTGTGACGCCGCCGCCCAGGCGCGTCCGTCGGGTGACGCTGGTGTCGCCGCCTCCCTCCCCATCGGACACGTCAGTGCCTCCCTCACCAGGGTCGCTGTCTGGGGACAGAACCGAGGGGGATTCCCCCCCTCGCGTTCCTCCGTTGTCCGCCGCAGGCGGCCTACGTGAGGAGGAGGCACCTGATCAGGGTGAGAGGATGGCGGCCATCGCTGACTGGTGTCAGCTGACCCTACAGGAGGTGGATGAAGAGTGTAGTTTTTCTAAACAGGCACGTTTCGAGACCTTCTGTCAGGAGGAGGAGGTAGTGAGTCCGCGAAGCGTCCGCTTCCCTCCCCACCGCCTTCTCCTGACAGCAGCGAAGGATTTTGACACCCACGTGTCATCCGCGGCGCCGGGCCGTCTTGTTCAGCCTCTGGTGATCTCGGATCGTCAGAGGTCGGGGCCCCCGGTCGCCTCTTCTCCCATACCGCTTTCTCCCCCCCGTCTTGGATGACAACATCAGGCGTGTGGCAGCGCCAGGAGTCGGCCATTCAGTGTCTGACGGGCACCTGTCCCACCTGGACAAGGAGGCCAGAACCCAGCTAACAAATCTACGTTGTAATAACGTTGTCACAACGTCCACTTTTCGTTGTCATTACGTACTTTCTGACGTTGTGACAACGTAATTGTGTAGACTCCCAAACAGATTGCTACAACGTGGTTTTTCTACCTGAATACGACGTTGTGGGGACGTTGAAACAACGTCATGTTTTACGTTTTTATTACGTAGATTTCTGACGTTGCCACAACGTAATTTTGTAGACTCCCAAACAGGTTGCTACAACGTGGTTTTTCTACCTAAATGCGACATTCTGGAGACGTCACAAAGACGTCATATTTTACGTTTTCCTTACGTAGATTTAAAATGTTGTCACCATGTCATTTTGTAGACACCCAAACACGTTGCTACAACTTGATTTTCTGCGTTAATATGGTACATAAGTACATTTCCAAATTCGTTTCGTATAAGCAGTATTCAAAAGAAATAATACCAGGCACTTTGTTCGACGTGAAAGGAAAAAAACAAGATGTATATTTAAATACCAACAATCTAATTGAAATGTTCTTACAATATTATCAAAAACAAACAAACTATACAATCATTCATATGGGCAATTATACCAAAAAGGTGTATTATTTGTTAAAACCTGCCTGGCATAAATTGTATTGAATACAAGTCCACTGGAGATCATTGAACTGAAACAATCAGAATAAACAGATAATAGATAACAAATAAGATGTTTGTTAAATGTTGTTTATTTAACATTACTACAAGAAAAAGGTGAGTGAGTGTCAGTGTCTTCAATACACTTCATCTGTCAAACGTTCGATATGACTGTCATCAAGACCAACCTTTGGCGCCATTTGGTAATAAAGCTTCCTCCTGTGAAATAAATTAAAAATGCCAGTTATTAAAGACAGATTATCATTACCATAACAATACCACTCATGCATATAAAATTGATAACACTTAAAATAGTCTTCGTTTCAATTGCTTTAAAATTCATAAAGTAGATAATAGGTAATTATTTGTAAAATCATCTAAAACTGTTACACTGCTTATATCAATATACCCGTGAGTTACTCAAGTCCTGCATCAAAATCAAATACTCAGAATTAGTGCTTAACTCATTAATATTATAGTAAATATCAATAACCATTTATAGTTTACCACTGACTGTCCTGCATCAAATATTCGAGAATTTCTGACAGGGCATATAAAGATTAAGCTGTGTTTAAGCTGTAATGTAAAATTCAGCCATGCGATTTCTTTTTATTCCCAATATGAATTAAAGCTATTCACTCAAAAATGGCTGCCAATGTTCTCTGACTAGGGGTGATTGGTTTGTGTAATGCGATTTTTGACACTATCAAAATAATATATTATGCATTAAATTACAATTACCAGTGAAAATTTGAAAATATAAAATGTTCTAAAAACGTGCTACTGCCCCTTTAAGCTCGGAAAATATTGATTTCAGGTTGTTTCAACACCTAGATTGTACTGAACGTAAGGAGATTGACCTACTTTTATACTACTCTCTATATCTTTATGACGTATTGAAATCAAATACTGAGAGTGATTTTGTTTCTGTATTTAGCTTTGATGTCAGAAACAAAGCAGCGGTAAAAAATATAAGTCACATGATGTCAGATGGTTAAGATTCAATGCAGTTTTAACATGGAGGATTTTAATTAATTATTAGTGATTGCTTTGGTAGTGAGTGGCTCTGTTAGGACAATTTTCGAAAATTGTGATTGAAATTACAAAATTCCAAAATAAGTACATTTTTCAAAAATAATGTAAATCATTGTAACCCATGTCAATTTTTTTCCAGGAAAAATTTGATAAAAATTACAAAATTCCAAAATTAATAAATTTTTCAAAAAATTCTTGAAATTTACAAATCATTTTTCCCATGTCAGGTATGTAAATAGGTATGAACTAAACTACGAAACTATTCTCCGTTTGAGCTGCAGACAGTTAACTTTGGAGGAAATGCTAAATACTACTTGAATGTTCCTTAAATTCTCTTGAGAACTATACTTATTATATTAAACTCCCTTAGACAAAGGTGTTTTGTGCATCAGGGCATCAGGGCCCACACCGTCATATCAACTAATGTGAGCTTGCATTTTCGGCTCTAAGATGTTCTTTTACATGGGTACGTGTTTCCATTGTACAATACAGGTCTTGGTAACCTTAACCCACAGCGAAGCATAAAGTTTAATTGAGATTCTAAATTTATGAGTGAGTTACTCAAGTCCTGCATCAAAATCAAATACTCAGAATTAGTGCTTAACTCATTAATATTATAGTAAATATCAATAACCATTTATAGTTTACCACTGACTGTCCTGCATCAAATATTCGAGAATTTCTGACAGGGCATATAAAGATTAAGCTGTGTTTGGCGAAATGAATATTTTGATCGTGTTATTTTTTAAAGAACTTTTACAAGTCCCTTGACTCAGTATTTTGTAGATTTATCACTGTGAACCATTTTCACTCCAAAATTAATATCTGGATGATAAGTTTGTATGGTATTACCTGATAAAAACCTCGATTGTTCCATCCCTGTTCAGTTATTATGCGGCGTCCCTTGATCTCTCATTTCTCAGACAATCTGTCAGTCAGCCAACTGTAAAATGGAAATAACCAAATTATACAATCTCGATTTTTTGTTAAGACAAAAGCAGCCAAGCAGGGGCAATGGGCCATGTTGCACATTGGATAAAAAATGTCCCATTAAAAATTTGAAATTTACTATTGAATGATGAAAAGGAAATTGCCCACTAGAAAATAAGAAAAGCACCGAAAAGCATGAAAATGGCCCGTTGTAAAAGATGTCTTTCCTAATCCCGGTATGTCACAAACTGATTTACACAATATCAGTGCTATGAGTTAGGAATTGATAGCTGTAATAATTGCAGAGAGTTGTTATTATTACTGATTTGTTATGTAGCTTATACTAGTAGTAGTATTATATACACCACTCACAAAATGTTATTTCGAAAAGCATACAAGTGACCTAAGGCAAGCGTAACATTCAGTAATAAATTAGATTAATACCGTGAAGCACAAACGCAGTAAACAGCTTTCTAGAAGAATTTCATTGAGATTGTCAAATATTCACACTCTTCTATTCTGCGACAGAACACGTTGTGTCAGCTACATGTACAGTGCTGACGGGTAAAGATACGCACCTAAGAGATGAATGATCAGTCATGCAAGGAAAATACAAGATATGAGAAAACCATAATGTCCATGTGAAAGTTGAGGGTTTAGTTCACAATTCTAATGTGAAAGAATCTTTTGGAAATTCATTTGTGAAAGACAGTCAAATTTTTCTAACGACTACCCCCTATTTCTGGAAGATCCGGAAGTGTAGGCTAAAGATACGCAGGCATGTTTTGAAAACACCTAACATTATCAATTTTATAATATTTATAGGTTTTGAACGTGTTTTCAGAAGTTCAGGGAATGACATTGATTGTAGCACAAATGAATGTGTTTCCATCGACATTTGATATTGGAGAAGAGAAAATACTTGACGACAATTAATTTGTTAGGAATTTTGTCAGTTTGTACAAACATGTCACTGTTTCAAAATCTGCTGTTCAAAATCTTACTCCGTTTAAATCAATCTAAAACCTTTTAATGTATTCTTAATTTCAAAAAGATGTAAAGACAACAAAAAATTACAAGCTAACACTTAATGTGCATTTACTAAGTTAACTTTTGTGTAAGTGCGTAGCTTTACCCTCAGCGTATCTTTACCCGACACGGCTGTAGCTCCTTGTCAACATTTAGGCCAGGGCTAGTGTCACAATCTGTTATTTAATCACCAAAACTTTTTTTAACCTCACTGTAAATATCTGCACCGCAGCGGACACACAGAAGTGTTTAAAATCTTCACATATGAAGTATACTTCTATACTTGGAAGAAGAAGAAGTTTCGGTCTACGTCCGAACGTCCGAATATAACTAGCACGGTCTGTAGCTAAACTGTCATGAAAGTCTGTGAAAACACCGCAAAGAAGCCTCAAGTGACTGTATCAACGTACGTTTTAGAAATTTTACGATGATACAAGAATACTTGTGTGAATAAACTGTAGTGTTTTGAGCATTGCTAGCAAAACGAGGCTTGCAATTATCAAAACAAACAAGCTTGTACCGAGTGAACTTTGAAACAGCTGATCGTCAATGATCAAATAGTTTTCAAACTCCTCACTACTCATGTGACGAAACAACGTCATACAAGTCAGTTGAGCAATGCGGTTCGCGGTGAGGAGTTTGTCCGTGTTTTCTTTCTAGTGCCTTTGTCACAAGTTCTACATAATAAATGCATGAATACCGTAAATCGGTTATTGTCGATTCGAACTAAAACATAAATTACAGTAAATGTAGATGATAAAAAATTGCAATACAATAGAAACGAAATGAACAGTACACGTACTTTCAGCCTGAACTGTACTGTACGGTGACTGCAATTTTTAAATTCAAGTTACATCGGCTACTCTAATCTGTTTCGAATGCTTTTGTTGAAATAACACTCAGGTATTCAAAGCTTCATTTAAACTTTCTTTACTGACATAATGTTTTAACGAAATTGGGTACTTACCTTCGATAGGGAAAGTAAATCCTTTGCCGGTAAATTAGAAAAACACTGTCTTGCATGTAGCGACTCTTCAAGTTTACGCGACATCAAACATGGCGACGATAATGACGTCATAACTAAAAATGATGACGTCAGAGGATTTTGTGTTGGCGCGTAAAGACAAAAATAGATTTCCAAGTCAACAAGTCAGCAAGCTTTATATTATTTTATTTATTCAAGAAGAGTATTGTGTTCAAACATTATAAAAAGTAATGCATCATTGAATAAAAAATCTTAACTTTACCTAATCAAGTCTAAGATATTACCTCCACATTTAGCAAAATCCTTAAATCTTATTTATTAATCACATTCAATTTTCATCAATCTATTCTAAAATTTTAATTAATTTGGGGCCTTAGGCCTATAGTGTTTAAAGGCCAGGGCTATTTAATCTTTTTATGTCGGAACGCATGAACTAGTAAAATATAACAATGATTAACAAGAAAAAATTCAATTAGGCCTACACAGAGAAAAGATAGGCCTAGCTCACGTCGCTAGGACGTTGTGAGGACGTCTTGACATATGAATTACGTTCTGAGGACGTCGTGACAACGTAACCGTAGCGATATGTTGAATATTCTTTATCTTTGCGTGTTTTCCTTGAAAGACAATATTTCATTGTATTTATAATCGAATGGAGAGATCAAGCAAGCTAAGCTTACAAAACATAAGTGATGTAGCCTAACTATCAGTTCGGACTCTATAATTGAATGAGAATAAATCATTACTGTTCTTACGACTGAAATATTTTGTATTTCATTAATCAAAGTTTTATCGGATTTCTGGGTTTAAAGAAAACATTTTAAGACTTGAAGTGAGAATGCATGGTTGTGGGCTAACTAACTATTCGAGACAAGGAAGTACCCGATAAACTAAAAAATGTTGCAACTGAAATAGGAAAGATTGATATTTATTGACTATTTGCCCGGCGTTTATAAATATATTGCGATTGGTGGTTGCCTTGCAATACTGAGACCATGAGAGCAACTCCGTGAGTTGTGTTGGGTCCCATTCTTATGACCAACTTTATAAACAGTGTAATTTGATCAGGAAGTATCAGTGTATAAAATAGATTTGAAACCTAGCCTGTCCTGAAAATTAATTGGTCAATTCCTAAGGGGAAAATAAAGAAAAAAATTGAAAAGTTACCAGTCCTGACCAAAAAGTTACCAGTCCTGGCAAGAAGTAGCCAGTCAAGGACTGGTGGACGGGCTATATTTTAAACACTGGAAGTATCGAGTGTCGAAAGAAACTCACATTTTAAAGCTAAGCGACTTTTTATAGTAGGCCTAGGCCTAACAATAAGAAGGTTTGATTTGCTATTGTGATCGAAAACCGGACAATGACGCGAGTCAATTAGTCAAACTTAATATTTTTTAAAATTATCGAAAACAATCAGAATGGCATTAAGGAGTTGATACTGATCGATTAGTTATATAACTAATCTATTCACATTTGTGAATTTATGACTATAATAATATAATATGTGACTGTTTTAAGATTTTCAATTAAAACAAGTTTTTATCCCATGATTTGTGTGTGGGATTATTTGATATATAATGATTTTTATCATATACGTTCATATTAAATCAATAAATCGAATACTTATAAATATGTAATGAAAAATATAATTAATTATATATTCATCTTTCTTTTGTGATTACATAAACTTTGGCATAGTTTTCCTTCTGTAAACGTTATCAGGACGTTGTGAGGACGTTAGACTTTACGTGACATAACAACGTTAAAGTTACGTAAAAAGTACGTACACTCTGTCGTTGTAACAACGTTGGGGAATGACGTTATATTTCACGTACTTAGTACGTCTCAGATACGTATCAAAATAACGTAACCAAAATAAAGGGTTTCACAAGACCGTTGGGCAAATATAACTGTAAGTCCTCTCTCGTTTTAGTATTTCAAGGGTTAATGTGGATTGATTTTTCATATTTCTCAATAACTTTCCTTGATTTATGTGCTGTAAAAACTTCGTAATCAGGACGTTGTGAGGACGTTAGACTAGACGTCGCAATACTACATAATAGTTACGTAATAAGTACGTAGAACACAACGTCGGAACAACGTTGAGAAATTACGTTATGTTTTACGTCCGAAGTACGTACCAGCTACGTCCAAAAACTACGTTACCAAAACACGACCTTCCTACAACGTCGTATCTACGTCCTGTGTTAGCTGGGAAGCATTCTGGGCATGGCGAACTCCGTCGCCCATGCTTGTCAGGCCATGGCCGCCTTCTCCAAGGAGGCGGGGATGGAGAAAGGGGCGAGAGCACTGTATCGGGGGTTCGGTTCCGTGGCAGGGAACCTAGCCCAAATCATGCTAAGTGCCTCCCGCATCTCAGCGGGGGTCATTAACCTGAGGCGGGACGGATTTCTCGCGCGTACAAATCTCCCCGCGGAGATGCGCACCCGCCTCAGGAGCGCTCCAGCAGCGTCGTCGACGCTGTTCGACGGACAAGTCGCAGAGGCTCTGCGACACCGCCAGGAGACCCAACAACAGGAGCTCACCAACCGTTTGGCAGCGGGAGGTGGCAGGGTCTCTTCGGCGGTGCGACACCCAAGAAGCGGAAGGGTGGCACTCCGCAATCCCCCGCCGGCTCTAGGACCGGCGGGGTTTCCTTTCGGGACGGGGGCCGGCCAGGCAAGGGCCGCGGCGGCTACAACGCCGGCCCCTCTCCAAAAAGGACACCCAGCAAGTTGCAGGGTAAGGGACGCGCCTATGGAGGAACCCACAAGAAGAGGTGACTCCTGGGCGCCTCCTCTCCTGCCGCCGGCAGCGGTAGAGGTTCGGGACGGGGCCGTTGGAGGCCGTCTCTCAACGTTTGTGGCCAACTGGAGGCAGTTGGGCCTGGACGAGTACGTCTGTCAGACACTGGAGCGTGGGTTTCGTATACCCGTGCACACCCGCCCCCCTTTGACTTGTTCGCCAATGGAACGTCCGCTAGAGCCGGAACGGCTCGCGCGCACACTGGAACAAGTGGAGATCCTAATCACCAAGGAGGCGGTGAGCGAGCTTCCGCTCCAAGGTCTGACACCGGGGTTCTACTCTCCAGTATTCGTGAGACCGAAAAAGGACCCGAAAAAATGGCGGCTGATTCACGACTTGAAACAGTTCAACCGCTCCTACCTCGAGCGGCCGCCATATTTTCGGCTCTTAACCGTGCGGTCTATCATGCGGTTGCTACAACCATACAGCCGCATGGTATCGCTGGACCTCCAGGACGTGTACCTGCATATCCCAATCTGCCCCGCGGATTGCAAGTACCTCCGATTCGTCCTGGCGGGTCGTCACTTCCAGTGGAAGGTGTTGCCCTTCGGGATTGCGACAGCCCCTTGGTTGTTCACCCGGGTGACCCAACCCATCGTCCAGTTCCTTCACAGGCACGACATCCAGTTCGCGATGTACCTGGACGACGGGTTCGGGAGCCACTGCTCCCCGTCAGTTCTGACCGAACAAAGGGACTTTGTGATCGCTCTGTTCAGACGCCTGGGTTGGCTTGTCAATCTGGACAAGTCAGACCTAGTACCGACGACGTCGCTCGTCTTCCTAGGCGTCCGTCTGGACACGAAGCAAGACAAGGCCTTTGTCACGGAGGAACGGATGGGCCGTTACAGGGAACTCCTGGCGGACGCGTGTCGCGGGCCTCTCTCGCTCCGACGGTGGCAACGTCTGCTAGGATTCTTGACCTCAGCTCAAGACTTCACGAGGAGGGGGAGGCTTCACCTCCGGCCCCTCCAAATAGTGCTGAACGGGCACGTTCGGGAGGTATCTTGCGGCCATCACATCAGGATGCCGCAGGACCTCATTCACCACCTACGATGGTGGCAGGACAAAAGCAACGTCTTGGCGGGGGTTCCCCTCCGGCAACCCCCCGCCGGGAGCCAGTTGTATGTGGACGCCTCTACCCAGGGGTGGGGCGCGCACCTGGGGACCGACCAGGCGGCGGGCGTGTGGTCGCCGGCGCAAGCCGAGCTTCACATCAACTTCCTGGAGTTGAATGCCATACGTCTGGCGATCGATCACTGGTCGGATCGTCTGGAGAACCAGGTGCTGTGTGTCCACACAGACAGTTCGACGGCAGCCTGGTCGATCAACAAGCAAGGATCGACCAAGGCGGGATCGTTGTTACAGCTGGTGATGGAGCTGTTTCGACTGGTAGACGAACTCAACATCTCAATAAGAGCGGTGCACATCCCGGGAGCAAAGAACGTCCTTGCGGACGCTCTTTCTCGCCCGGACAAACCTCCCTCCACGGAGTGGATGTTGCACCCTCGAGTGTTCGAGGCGATCTGTCTCCAGTTCGGCAGGCCGCATGTCGACCTCTTCGCGACACGGCTCAATCACCAGCTGCCGGTATACGTATCCCCAGTGCCAGACCCTCTGGCATGGGGATTAGACGCGCTTGCGTTAGGATGGGAGGGGATGGACGCTTACGCTTCCCCCCCCCCCCCCCCCCCCCCCCCGCCATTCTTACTCAAGTCAAGCCTGCGTCTGTTCCTGGTCGCACCGAACTGGCCGGCAAGGCCGTGGAACAGGAACGCCTCCTCTGTCCGGTACGCGCTCTGCGCATCTACGTGGAAACGACGCGCACGCTGAGACAGGGGAGGCGCAGGCTCTTCTTGCCTCACTCCCAGACAAGCTCAAAGGAGTTGGACAAGAGGCAACTGGGAGTTTATCTCAGGTCGGCAGTAGTGGACGCCTACAAGGCGGCTGGACTGCCGGCGCCGGCGCGGACCAACCCGCATGAGATCAGGGCCATATCGGCGACTATGGCCCTGCACAGCAACTTGTCAGTGGCGGACATCATGGCCGGCTGTTTCTGGAAGTCGGGCTTGGTGTTCGCCAACCATTACCTGCGCGATGTCTCCACGGAGGACTTGGAGGGCGTAGCCCGTCTGGGGGCGCAGGTCTTTGCCCAGCAGCGAACCACGGGGGCCCCCCCTGGCAGGGGGCGCAACCATCCACGCTAACGGGGCCTCACGAGTTGAGAGGGGCTCTTAACCCATTTAATAAACTTGCTTGTTGAATGGTTATAGTGGTTTTGTGGTGTTTTAATTAGGGATCGTCGACCGCGAGAGGTCAGACAATTAATCCTCATTAGAACGGCCGCTCGCTAGGTCGCCGATCATCAGAGCAATCTTGAGAGTTACCGCTATGCGACGAATTCTACCCGCCTCCTACAGTGGTATCAGGCTAAGGTCACTTGTCGGAGGTTAGTAACTAAATAATAGTACGTTTTTGATTAAACGTCATTATTTTTACTTACCGTAGACAAGTGACCGTCGTCATACCCGTCCCGCCTCCCCTCTTACGCATCCATCGTTAATTGGGACTCCTAGGTAATGTGAATGATTCTAATTGGATGACAGGTCACGCCACACAGTGGACTAGTGACGGGCGGGTAACTCTGATTGATCTGCGTAATGATTACTTCTGTGGGAATGAGTCGATTACATGTTATATGGCTAACAAGGCTAAGGTCACTTGTCTACGGTAAGTAAAAAAAATGACGTTTAATCAAAAACGTACTATTATAGCGGCTTAAACAATTGGATGTCTGGTCTGGCACATTTCTGTCATAGAAAATTGAAGTTTGTGTTAAACAGTATTTTACAATGTATATCTGTAACAATATTACTAAGGGACATAATTCAATGGTTTGGACCTGGGTGCTTATATTGGTGACCTGGTGCTCATTGGAGGATTTACGGTATCTCATAATTTTCTTAGCTGTCCTGATGACTTTGAGTAGATAACATCCCAGATAATGTTTTAATGGGGATTTATCTTACAATGAAAATGGTATTCAAGACACCAGTCTTTCATCAATTAATTTATTTGTAAATGAATTTATCCCAGTTGCAAAATAAAAATTGAGAAACAAAAGAAAAATTATTTTTCTTCTAATCTTATAATTTCCCTAATGTTATCAAGTATGAAGAAAAACACATCGCTCATGGTCTAATAGAATATAAGAATTTTTATGCTTCAAATTTCTAAAATGCTACAAATTTTTGAATTAGAATAATGAAATCCAATTACTTCATCAAAAATATTTTTAAATTTTGCTTATGACACTTTTCATCAAAAGTTTAAATTGAAATAAACAGCTAATGACAAGACGTCATACATATTCATCAAGTTATGAAAAACAACTTTGAATTTTCAAAATATTGGTGAATTTTGAGCTTTGATAAATTAAAATAATTTGTAATCAAGTTAAAACTTTACGAATAATCAACCAATTGCACTTTTTAGAAAAATGTGGATCGTATTTTATGTGACAGTATTTATCATGAACGAAATTTACCGGAGACGAGAACTGCAGTGGACATAGGGGTCAAGTTGACAGGCAAGAACTTGCTTCCTTCTGTCCAGTCTTGAATATACTCGTGGGAGAGGAAACAATTAAAGTCATTTGGAATCGGTGTCGGGAGTGTCAGCCGGATCGACCACCTCTTCACCACAGGGACATGTATCGCTTAAATACAGCGTTAGAAAGACATACATACTCATAGACCCTACCCTAATACCTTATATATAGTATTAGGGTAGAGTCTATGAGTATGTATGTCTTTCTAACGCTGTATTTAAGCGATACATGTCCCTGTGCTCTTCACGTACAACATGGCCGAGTGAAACTGAGACGGGTGCGGGCACTTTCTGAGTTGGTACTTCTACCGCATGATGATAGTCGTAGTCAAACAGCCAGGGCAAAGAAACGTGCAAAGTTTCCCTTTGACACACAGACAAAGCTTTGGAGACAACCTGGGATCTTTTGAACTTCGAAAGGCTACAAAATTGCCCCGATCGCGATGATCGAGCATTGTGCCAACTCATTACGAAATCAGCTGATCGTTGTTTACAAACATTGCCGTAAACCGATCGGGTGCCGTAAAACTCTCAAAAATGCAAACCAAACGCTGATGTATGAATTTAATAACAGTAACCTGACATTTCATGCTATAAATACTTAGATCCATTATTTTAAAATGCATAAATTTAGTTTGTTAAACATAGACGTAAAATTTCTAACAACGCGAAATACGTTAAAACTGTCATGCGCAGAAGTCGAAAATGCTACGTCCCATCTCTCCTTAACTGAAGAGTTAACGTAAACCGGTTCACTGTCACAGTCAAGCTCCGTACAGCGATGAATAATCAACACTGCTGCGGAGCTTAGGAGAGACTCGGCGCACGGTAGCGGGCCACTAATTAATAAGTGTGATGCATCACTTTTATCTTGGACGACCATGGACGGCTACTCGCTTTAATGTCACTTATAGATTACAACCTGTTAGCGAAATGAAGCATTTTGCTTGATAGATATCAGGGAATTTTAGGTGGAATGAGGAAACATTATGTAGCAGGATTCTGTATGCGTTTATCATGGTTGTTTCTGGATAACGATTTTAAATTTCAAAGTAGCGACAACGTGACTGATAATTTTTGCAAGAAAAATGAGATGACTTCGAATTATTTTTCATGGAAGCGATTTACGATGAACTCGCCATAAACAAGAAAATGATATATTAGTTAGATTATATTGCATTCTCGTTCATAAATGTCAAGGTTTACTCTTTCGTATCAATTATTAAGATCATTGCGACTTTGGTATATAGAAAGGCGAACGCACTGATATAAGAAATAAGTGATATTCGCTTGATTTATGATATACTTATTCTTTAAATTTTGAAAGCAAATCCTTTGCGATTTAAATTATTTTCTGATTTTTTTCTTTTGCATCAGCGTAAATGAGTCGAGCTCCTTGCTTCAGATAAAACAAAACGCTTTTCAGCAAAGACGTTCTCTCCTGCAGAGACTCTCAATCTGAATCTCCTGTTTTAAAGCCGATCGCGCAAACCACTACACTATCCCGCCCCAGGGTATTGGAAGGAGCTATGCATATACACATACAATGTTGTAGCAGTATGGATTTCTTTAATTAAACAAACTTGTACTTCCAGTAGTTTAATTCATCATAATAATACTGCTGCGTCTCGTAGGTTTGTTCACCAACCTTAATATCTCTAGCAAATATGTACTTTTGATTGCGTTTTGTTGTCCGTTGTTTTATGTTCATTTGTACTCACAAGTACACATCCTTTTTTTGAAACATTATTATTTCTCAATTTTTACAGACTTTTACAGACCCGATGAAAAGGATATTGCTGATGACGAGGTCAATATTGTTTCCTTGGGTCTATGAAAAGGTTTTCAGCAGTCTATGGTTGTTTTACTATTAATCGGCTTTAAAACGAAAAGAGAACAATGATATGAATGTCAAGAACAGTATTCCGGCTCTATGGTTGGGGATTAAGGGTCCACAACCACATGGTTACAAAAGCATGACGTCATAAGTCAATATCACTTTTGGTCTGACGCGGGGTCATTTCTGTCAATTGTCATTTAAAAACTTCTGAGAAGTGTTCTTGCCATCTCTCTTTTATATCGTGTTCTTTCGTCAGTGTCTTGCCATTCTTTTCCTTTATCGTGCTGGTTGCTGTTTTATATTGGCCACTGATCTTCTTGGTGATTCTATAGAGAGTGCCCTGATCTCCTCTGCCAGCCGCTTGTTCAGCTTCTTGAATCATGTCGTTTACTCTTTCTCTCTTGTCCCTTCTGCATTTCTTTTTCACTTCCTTATCGGCACTCCTGTACTCTTCTCTTAACCTGTTGACCAATCTCTCTGAACTTGTGCTATTTATTCTGTTCTTTATCTCTTGTCTCTTCTCAATCATGGATACAGTATCTTCGGTCATTCATTCTTTGGTCTTTCTGTTGTTTTTCCCCAGTGTCTTCTCTGCCGTTTCTGTAATGGCTGACTTCATATCGTTCCAGATGGATTCTACACTTTCGTTTTCTGTATCCTCACAGTCAAGTGCTGCATACCTATTCTTTAGTTCTAGCTTGAAGATGTCCTTGTGCTTTTGGTCTTTAAGCTTCTTTGTGTCAAATCTTGTTCTTCTTATTTCCTTCTTTTTATGGACTTTCTTCAGCTTGAGTCTTGCTTTACAGAGGACTAGTTGGTGGTCACTTCCTATATCCGCTCCTCTCATGGCCCTTGTGTCTAGGATTGATCTTTTGTACTTCCCATTTACCAGGATGTGATCTATCTGGTTTCTTGTCCTGTTGTCAGGTGATATCCATGTGCTCTTGTGGATGTCTTTGTGTTGGAATAGTGTGCCTGTTATTACCAGATCATTTTCACTGCAGTACTCCACCAGCTTTTGGCCATTTTCGTTTCTTTCTCCCAGTCCATGTCTTTGCATCACTCTTTCAAAGTGCTTGTTATCCTTCCCGACTTTGGCGTTAAAGTCTCCGATTATGATGTTGATGTTGTGCTTTGGGATCTTTTCCTTCACTGCTTGTAATTGTTCATAGAATAGTTCCTTCTCTTCTTCTTTGCTCTCATTTGTTGGTGCGTAGCATTGCACTATGGTCACTTTCACGTACTTGGATTTGAATGTTGCTCTTATCAGCCTTTCATTTATTGGCTCCCATTCTTCCATACATCTTTCTGCTTCTTGGGACATGACAATAGCAACTCCGTGTTTGTGATCTTCTTTGTGGCCTGAGTATACAATGGTTTCTCCTGATGTTAACCTGCATTTTCCTGCCTCCTTCCATCTGCACTCACTTACTCCACAAATGTCTATCTTGTATCTTCTCATCTCTCTTACAAGTTGCTCTGCTTTCCCAGTTTGGTATAGCGTTCTTACATTCCAGGACGCTATCCTTGTTGTCTGATTAGGTCCAATCAATGCTGTTTTCAGATCTCTGATTTCCTCTCGGCTTTCATCAGGGATCGTCATACTAACATCTTGTGGATGCTCATTCATCTCCTGGGCCTGGATATTTGAACTTGGTTCCATTCTACTGTTTGTTTCCGTAGCGTTGTCTTTTTTTATAGAAATGGGTTGCTAGCCCAATGTCCAACCCTCCTCTTTTCGCAACCGGGCTTGGGACCGACTAAGGCAGAGTTCTCGACCAATACGGTTGTAGGGAAATGAGCTCACTTAATAAATCTTATTTTTGCTATCTGGTTGATAAATGTTTTAATTTAGGTAGAAAATGCAATGCGTGTGATTCAAACCAAATTGCCGATTTAGAATATGCATTCATTCATGCTTTAACGTTTTCGAAAGAATATGTTTACATACACGACAATCGCAACCATTCTATTAAAAATATTGGTATTGCACAATTGGATACATATACGGGAAAATATTTAAGAAATAAATTATCTGTTTGGAAATGTTTCATGTTTCAAGTAAGTAAGGCTGCTCTAAGTAAGAAACAGTATCTGATTTGTAACAATTGCCCTCTATAAAATAGCTTATAAATGTGTAGTTTATTTGTCCGCTTCTCGTGATTTACCGTAACTTTATATGTCAAAATGATCAGAAGCTAGACTTAAAAATAATTTCTTTGTGATCTCAGGTTTGAAATGCTTTATTTGAAACCTCAAGAGCATGATGAAACTTTACGAATTTAATCAAAGTACGTCAATTTGCTCTTAAATGGTTTAAGCATATACTGTTTCTGACAGATCTATATTTGATAGATCTTCTTTCTTTATACGAGTTCTGTTCAAGGTCGACCGTCCTACGTATTGAATACAAACAAGGGCTCCACAAAGTGGTAAACTTGAAGGGGAACGAACGATTAAATCCTTCTTTAAATTATTTAATGAAAATGCGTTTCTTAAAATAAAAAACAACATTTAGAACGTTTTAATTTAATGTTTAATAGGGGTAAGAACACTTGGACGTCAAGAACACCTTAATCTTAATTCTTTCCTTTCAAAGAAAGATTCATTTCTTCACTATTGACTAACCCATTTCAAAACTTTTGATATATGGAGACTAGAAACAACATGATACTAGATGTTTAGTCTACAATTACATTACGGTGCAACACAATTGGTGCTGTCCGCAGAGGTTCAACAGAAGTGCCTCATTAATGTTAACTGTATATCCAGTATTCTCTCCCCACAGAGGGAGATCAAGTCATGAAATGTTGATGTAACCTCTGTTCTTATTCGGTGAGTTTTGGGGGTAGAATGGGAGATGCCTGATTAGAGAAATTAACTGTGTATTCAGTATTCTCTCCCCACAGAGGCAGATCAAGTCATGAAATGTTGATCGAACCTCTGTTCTTATTCGGTGAGTTTTGGGGGTAGAATGGGAGATGCCTGATTAGAGGCAATTAACTGTGTATTCAGTATTCTCTCCACACAGAGGGAGATCAAGTTATGATATGTTGATCGGACCTCTGTTCTTATTCGGTGAGTTTTGGGGGTAGAATGGGAGATGCCTGATTAGAGGCAATTAACTGTGTATTCAGTATTCTCTCCACACAGAGGGAGATCAAGTCATGAAATGTTGATCGAACCTCTGTTCTTATTCGGTGAGTTTTGGGGGTAGAATGGGAGATGCCTGATAAGAGGCAATTAACTGTGTATTCAGTATTCTCTCCCCAAAGAGGCAGATCAAGTCATGATATGTTGATGTAACCTCTGTTTTTATTCGGTGAGTTTTTGGGGTAGAATGGGAGATGCCTGATTAAAGGCAATCAAATATAGTTGTGCAATCAGCGACGCTGTTCTGAAATCCTCATTTTGACTACTGAATCATGGCAAAGGCATTGTGATATGAACCTCGTTTTCATTATGATCCGGCATTCATTAAAGGGGAAGGAGCACGTTTTTATTGTGAAAATAAGGGGAATTCAGGAAAATGAAAATAAATGGTTCCAATTGAAAGAAATAATACATTAATAAGAAATAATGATAAGAAATAATTAGCTTTAAGTACAATTTTCAGTAAAATTTCAAAAGATATGTTTTTCAAAAAGCACGCTACTGCCATTTAACGCATGGATAAGATCGAAATAAGAAATCTGCAAATCGTTTCAGAATGTAATTCATTTATTGACACGATATATGTTAACTGATATGTTGTTAACACTGAGGTATTAAAAACATTGAAACGTCTGATATCATTACATGTACCTCAGGGTATTTACACTAGAGACATTTGAGCAGCTTCAATGACAATCTACCAAATTAAAGATTTTGTTTGCTTGTATCGCATGACCTTATGGAAAAACCTTCTGGTATGATTTGGCATCAAGTAACATACATTACGCGATAACCATTTGGCCCTGGGGCTCCCTTTCCCATAAAATAATTGATTCAGCTCTGGAATTTAGAAACAACATCATGTTTGTGATTGCTGGCCTTCTACCGATTGTTAAAAACTTAGATCCTTTAGTAGATCATTGAAAATATTTCTGAAAAGGCGGTTCTTGTTTTTTTATTCTTTTTCTACATATAATATTTTTTATCGTGACGTGAACATCAGAAGATATAAAATTAAGAACATTTGTATATTTTTTTAACAGATTTGAACTGTAGTGTTTTCTTGTTAAAACGAAATTCTAGTTATTACATTTATGTTATTAGTACATTATTATAAAACAATTCACATGAATATGTTTCTGAGGGTAACATCTAGTTGAATAAGATTTGACAACTTGATAAACAAGTCTGTCCACTCGATCCAAAAAACAAGACACACATAAATAAAAATTAGAAGTGGATTAATTGAAGCTACGATTATGATTACATGACATGTATGTTATGTATTTTTTAAACGGAGCAATAAAATAGGTATACAAGGTCAGCTTGAGCATTTTAGTTAATACCACTACCCCAACCTATTGAAAAAGATCATGATATTATTTTATGCTATGTTGTGTTAAAGGGGCACGTTTTTTTATTATTTTATTTTTCAAAGTTTTCACTGATAA
Source organism: Steromphala cineraria (assembly GCA_916613615.1). Lineage (NCBI taxonomy): Eukaryota > Metazoa > Mollusca > Gastropoda > Trochida > Trochidae > Steromphala > Steromphala cineraria. The sequence goes on from OU744730.1 coordinate 16,189,492, forward strand.
TTGTCTGTTAATGGTAAATGTATTATTTTTACAGTGTCAAAATTCTCATTACACAAGCCGATAATCCATAGTCTAAGGACAAAGTATGAATATTCACATAAACTCCATTGGCGTCACCTTTAATTAATTTTGTGTAAGAAAAGGGAATTGCATGGCTTAACATTACATTATATATTTGAATTATTACTGCTCCATTTAGTTAAGATACATTGTGTTTCAATTGGAATAATTTATTTTCATTTTCCTGACATCACCTTATATCCTCCCTAAAAACGTGCTACTGTCCCTTTAAAGGCACTTAACCACCTTTTCAACACACGGTATACATGAAACACAAAGGCTGACGTGTTTGGGTTTTCAGACTTTATGCAAAACCATGAGATATCATAGTTCATGCAGACTTGATACAATGCATTGTCCAAGAAATAAATTTATAACTTAATTACTTACATATTTTCAAGAAATATGTGTTGTAGATTACCTGAGTGTTGGCTTTTATTTACATCGAGATATATTTCATTATGTGTGTATCACTTTGTTCACAAAATATTGGTGTGCTTGAATGACTCAAAGAAGGTTTGACTGCCGATTTAATGTTAATTCTTCGTTAATTGTATGCATTTGTATTTAAAAAATTATTTACAAAAAACAAGGTGTAACTGGATACAGCATTAATTTACATTTGTAAGCTTTCCTGTAAACTTATTTGGTCAGCAAAAGTGAAATAATCTTAGAAATGTCACATTAAATGTGGCGTAAATGAGATTAAATATCAAGATTTTGAAGGCTTATAGATTTGTAATTATTTGGCAATAAATAGTGTATCTCTTTGAGAGATTTGAAATTATTTCATTTTCATTTAGTTCCTACCTTAAACGGGGCAATTTCAATTGGAACCATTAATTTTCATTTTCCTGACAATACCATATTCCCCCTATAAACGTGCTACTGCTCCTTTAATAGTAAGGATAAATCAAGAGTGTAATAGGGTAGTTTCATTAGATAAAGTTCTTCTTCTTGGCCTGATACATTCACTCCCAACCGGAGGCAGATCAAGTCATGAAATGTTGATCTTGCCTCTGTTCCAATTAGCCGAGTTATTGAGCTTAAAATTGGAAATGCCTCGTTGGACGATATACAAGTTCGTTCTGCAATCGAAGCTCTCCTAAAATCTCCATTTTGACAACTCAACCATGGAGCAAAGGCATTGTGAAATGAACCACCCTTTCCATGCGAGATGTGTTGTCATTTGTCAAAAAAACTAATGGGTTGTTGTGCATTTTTTCCCGCCAGGGGAATCTGCTGGAACCCACGGATTTGGTTTAATTCGAACAGAGGTAGGATCAACATTTTACGACTTGTTTTACCTCTGTGGGGAGAAAAGCCCATGGTAATACATAAAAGAAAAACGTTAATTGTCCATCTAGCGATATTGGACACATTGTAATTCTATAATTTGAAATGGCTTTTTTCCCGAATGAAATGATATCTCAGAGTTTTAAATTCATTCCAAATCTAAATTATGTTGGTTTAACAAGAAATAATTATTAGTTTACAGAAAGTTATCGTTTAGTTCAATATTCACACATCAGCGGTATTAATGATGAGATAAACTACTTGCATCAAGCCACATGAGAACATATCACATTTGAAAAGTCAAGTCATGTTCTACATCATAAGAATAATGGCGAGCAATCGTTTCAGATACATGAAACCGTTCATCTAAAGCCGTACAAGCAGCAGTTAACTGTTGATATTGCAACAAGACAAGGTAATAAGGTTCTAGTCAGTCTGTATGTCTAAAGTTTCATATCGTCATCATTCATATAAGTAAATATGGTATTCAGATGTTATAACAGACACCCTTGAGATATAGCAATTATTGGTGTCTAATGACACGTGAGGGAATTCCACGACATGTGGTACTAAAGTCATGAAGTTTATAGCGTGATCTGTATTACTTAATCTTCGTTGTCACGCAAAAGTAGCAACTTTATCCACATTAAATTGACGTTAAACTTACCTGAAATGGATATCCCAGACAATCAAGGGGACAAATTGCTCATATACAAAGGTTAGCGGGGTTTTTAACGTTGATCTGAGGCATTTATGTATTGGGATCATTTAAAGTAACAAGGAAATGATTAAAATGCTCAGCCAAGCACTTTCCATAATACGATGGTTTATTTAGTATATAAATCCATTCTGTTTTAGGGGGGTTGTCTTTACCCCTAAATTTAAGTTAAAACCTCAACCTACAACCACAAAATAAAAAAAAGAAGGGATTTATCTCCATATTAACAGGACTAATTTGTAAAAAAATGAGGAACTATTTTTACTTGTGCAACAGCAATTTTTACTACTCACTACATTGAAAATGTCAAAACATACACAACATTTATTAAGATACAACTCAAAGTTTCCTTATTGCTTGGTGCCCAAAGGCACCAAGTTTTATGATTTGATTTCTCTAAAACTTTTCTGAATTCTCTCTATATTACTCTTGATATTTTCAAAGGGAAGCCGCGCCAATCACATGTGTTGTATCCAAATCAAAAGACCAATGAACAGAGCTGTAGTCAAAAATGCATTACGTCACCATGTGGGTTATACAAAATATTTGACACATTAAACTGTGGAATATGATTTCGCTTTACATATCATTTTCTATTAAGGACGCTGATACATGTTAAGAGACTAAATCAATAACATCTTTTGAAGAAGAGTCTGCATTTGTTCCAGATAAGAGCATAATTTCGCATTCAATAATCGCAGAATCCACTTTTTTATAACCCACGCGATTTAATTTCACGCTGGGCTCGCCTGGCGAATTAAAAGTAATGTTTCTGTAAGTATGCTGGTGACATCGAAATAAGACTTATGTTTACTAATAGGTAGATCATTTACGACCACGTGACAAGTCATACTTAACGATGTCACTAAATGGTTACGTTGAAAACATGTATTTATTATCAGAGCTACTGAAATTGACTTAGAATATGACCTACATCGCTGGTTTCATACGTTTAGCGGATAAAAAACCTGGGTTAAAATCCCGTGAGATCATCGGAAATTATTTTGTTTATTATCTGTAATACTACTGTTAATAATTAACCATCATGACAAGGAGATATCGTTTTGGCAGTACGTTTTCCACAATTTCCTGTCATTGTCAACGCTACATGGCAACACAGTGCTTTTACTTCAAGTAACTACATCACAATGCCATAACATCATAAACATAGTGACCGCACAATGCAATGACATCACTGTCTTGAAAATCTAGTGTTGTTGTGTTCAGAGATTTACTTTTTTCTCTGAGATATCAAAAAGAGTGAATTTGGATGATAAATAGAATATCACCCTCGTGTCATTTGATATGAAATATACCAACAACCGATGATGAATGTAAAAAATATTCATAACTTTCATCAACTCGTGTTGATAGAAATTAATTTTGTGAAATTAACTTTGATTGATACTCGTGTTATATTAGTGCTGTTATCCAGTGATGTATATTTCACTTATCACCCAAATTGTTCGACAAATCACAATCTCCTTCATCTGCCTATGTGGTTCCCACAGGAAATTGAGAATAATCAAATATATATATCAAAAATAGCCTATTGTATATGGGGGAGTATATTTTATCTGCTTCGTATTTTGACTTTATTATTGATTATTATAACATTATATTTGATTATTCTCAATTTCCTGTGGTGGCACCAAGCATGCCTTTTTGAAGGCTTTTCTTGTCAAAGGCGTCATGCAGAGTTACGATTTTTAACGTAAACAATTGGGTCGACTTATCACCCCTACAAGATCGATAAGGAGCGACCCAATCAAGGGACGTTACTTTAAAAGTATAGTTGTCTACGTACAAGTGAACTGTTTCAAACTTATCTGGTAACGAAAACTTGATTTCGTATCATGATTGAGGACACAGTGTCATGAATTAGAGGTAGGGGCAGTGGCAGCATTTTGCAAAATTAAAGAATAAAGTTGCTTCTGTTCATTTGACAAATCGCTGGAAGCATTCGAAGCGTATGATTGTTGACTTTTACGTTTAATTTATACTCCCAAAACAGTATTTAAACAGAAACAATAAGCAAGGTCAGGAGTATATATTAAATTTGTAATTTCGTTAAAGTTATATGTTTCTAGAATGAAGGTATTAGACCGACATTGAAATTCATATTGCTGTCGCCTGCAAGTTTATTGTAAACAGAAAGTTCGCCAAGTGCAGTTTGTATACACGGGCGCGGAGGAATGTTCGCATATTCGGAAGTTCTATTAAAGAGACACAGAATATGTTGATAGGATCACATATGTCAAATTTTGAAATCGATGTTATTACATCGGGAACCACTAACTGTTACTGAAAATAACAAGTTACAGGTCAGTCAGTACATTAGAGCAAAAATACGGCCATTCAAAGTCGGGATTTTGATCAAACCGGAAGATATATTCGATTCAATAGTGTTTATTAGGTATTGTAACTAATAGGTAGATTAATTGGATGCATAATTTCATAAAATTAAACGTATTTGAGATGATTTCTTGTTTTTTCCATAAAATCAAGCATTTTAGAGATATTATGCATAAATGGATATATTTGCAAGTCCAGTGATGAGATATGAACTTCAATCAGCATATAAGATATTTTGTAGCTTATCAAAACCAAATAAAATTTTAAGAAAGATACTCTGTGTCACTTTAAATAACAGCTGTACTGCGATGATTTATTTCACTGCATGTTTCATTGGATATTTGACATTTGAAAGTGTAGACACATAACAAATGGTTCATTAAGCCCTTCGATTGACTCACTGATAAGAGTTGTCATGCTGACAATGTTGTGAAATGTACTTTCAATGTAAAATACCGGAACTTGTGCAATAGTATTTATAGGTACTTTAAATTGCAATTACATGTTGCATTTAAAGTTTTCTACATACCACAAATCGATACCGTTCATTTAGAATTACAGAAGTGGATATAATTGATATTTATTCTGAAAAAGACTCACGTCATAAAAAGGAATTTTAAACTATCATTTAAACAAAATAAATTTGTCATGGAGTGATCACCATTATTGTTAAATATAAGATTAAAATTAATTTCTATCGAGCGCAAGATGAACCGTCTTTTCAATTTTCAATAACTCATTATTTTTTATAACCAACCAGGTAAATTTATTACGTAAGTTTCTCTTCAAAGATAATTTTATTTCTTTCAAACCACTATTAAAGCATATTTCTATTTTCTTGAAGAAACTAATTTGATTACTATGTACAACAACCCGTCGCCAACGAATACCATACATTCATCCTTATTCTTATGTTTATCCAAATCTGAATAAAAGCATGGATATATTGACGTTGGAAATCATTAAATATTATATCGTATTTCTATGTATTTAGCCAACCGTTTCTTGCATGCCTCGTAAAAAGTAATTCATATCGTTAAGGACAGTAGCACGTTTTTAGGGGGAATATAAGGTGATGTCAGCAAAATGAAAATTAATGTTTCCAATTGCAAGACAATGTATTGAAACTAAATTGAGCAGTAATAATTTAAATATATAATGTTAAGTTTAGCAATGCGATTCCCTTTTCTTACACAAAATGAAATAAAGGTGTTCACACAAAATGGCTGCCCATTGATTTTAGGTGAATCTTCATACTTTGTCCTCTGACTATGGATAATTGGTTTGTGTTATGAGATTTTTGACACTATCAACATAATACATTTAGCATTAACATACAATTACCAGTTAAAAATTTAAAATATAAAATTATCAAAAAACGTGCTACTGCCCCATTTAAGGTAGGAACTAAATGAGAAGGAAATGATTTCAAATCTCTCCTAAAGATTCATTATTAAATGCCAAGTAATAACAATTCTAAAAGCCAACAACATATTGATATTAAATCTCATTAACGTCACATTTAATGTGACATTTCTAAGATTATTTCCCTTTCGCTGACTAAATAAGTTATATATAAGTTACCATATATCAGAAATCAAGATGCAGTCAATACTTCGAATAGTTGTCAGGGAACAAAATGGATAATATTTGACTTCGTCACTACATCAACGTATTCATTTCCGCTTAATCACCAATAATCTATAGAGCCAAAAGCCTCGTATATAACCAGCCAACGGAATGACTCGCATGCAGTAGTTGCGACGATTCCCGGGTGAAAAAATGTCGGAGGCTTGAGATAATTTCCTTTAGACTCTTCGAATAACGGCATTTCAATAGCTTTTACAAGCAACGGTTAACCAAAGTCATGATTAACTATCGGTTAACAAGTAATTTGCTTGATAGATGATGCGGTATAAGACCATTTGGGGGAGATAAGCGGAGTCAAATAGAAATGTAGCAGTATGAAATTATGTTGCAACAATGGTAGATCTTGAAATTGCGTCATCATATAAACTCATGTGTCTCCTTGTCACTTGTTAGCGGTATCGAACCTCGGTAGAACTTACAACCCCTGTATTTTAGGGTAGGGGAGAGCGCGGCAAATTGGGACAGTGGGCTTATTGGGACACCCAACAAAACAGTTATTTTCAGATGTGCAATCACTTTATCATTAAGTCTCAAGGAAGAGACATCATACATACTGGCATTTTTTTTGCATCACTGGAAGCAGATAAAACATTCAGAAGTTTGGTGACTAAAATGTTTTTTTGCATCTCATTGTAAAATTCAGACTCTTATAAACAAACCTTTGTGTGATCGAATACAGTATTATTCTTTTGATGCATAAGTGATACTTTATTCAATAATCATTTAAAGGTACTCAGATAAAATATTCAAACCAATTTGTCACATGGTTATGTCATGCAGTCACTTAAACATTGCAAGGGTAGGTGTGGGTGCTTTGGGACATTTTGACTGGGGTGCTTTGGGACATGTCCCAATTCACCCCATATATGAGTCATTCTCAAAAGATGCAGCTTTTTTGTGTATAAAAGACAAAAATAAATAAATAAGGATTCTAGATTTTTTCTTTCACAAATGGTAAGGTACATTTTTAAACATAAGATTTCAAATGTATTTGAGGCTTAATTATGTATGATATCTTAATTAACACTTATTACACCAATGAGGATGAAGAGACAATGTCTTTCCAGTAACGATAGTTATGCTTGTGTGTTTTCTTTAAAAGACATTTGTATGTAAATATTTTGTATTGTAGTATCCACCTTAGCATATATGTTGTTACTCAAATGTAAAAAGAAAAAAAATAAGTAATATTTTTATATGATAAACACTTGTACACCAAGTTGGTTGAACAAATTAAGCATGTTGATTCTTACAAATTCTCTTCATATCCTATCAATTCACCTCAACATAAAGAATAAAATGAAGATAGCTATAAGAGATCATGTGATCACGTTTTAAGTTTTTTTGACATTTTATGACAAGCATTTTTACCTTTAAGGTAATAAATAAATTACGTTTTGGTCATGTTACATGAAAGACAGTTCTGTTATTCCAAAGACACATATTGTTATTGGAAAGAAAATGCTTCAAATAAGTAAGAAAGTTTGTTTAATGAAACATAAATAGGTGACCTCTTTGCACAGGGCAGGTAGGGTTTATGTTACTCACATCAGATCCTCAGAAAATTTTACTTATTATTTATCTAATACTTTACTTAAACAGGACCAAGAAATGTTTCTGCTTGTTATGTTAAAGACATTGACTGTTACAGGAAAGACAAAATATCATCACTAGTTGGAGTAAAGAAATCTTGCCAATTTTGAAAAGTTTCATCGAAATCTTATGTTTTGGATTTTTTTCCTTCCATAGTAATGCCACATAAACGATGTACAGATAAATACCATTGCTTTTATTGCAATGTTTAAAAAAAATGAAATTATCTGGCTATATGCCATATTTCAGCATTGTTCACCAATGCCGTCTTTCAAATAACAGTCTTAAGAAATAAATTTGATGATATGTGGCTATAACACAGACCTCCTAGTAGAGCAAAAGGCATAGTTATTCCATACATCTAAAGAAAATTTTAATGCATAGACAGATAAATTCCCAAATTAAGTATTAGTTTCTTGGATGTCTTTTACAGTAACACAGTATGTCTTTCATGTAACACCTATATACCATAGACTTAAAATATACACATTGTTGCAGAAAAAAATGAACATGTTTTACAAAATATCATTATCAAAGACAAGTCATGAGTTCAGTACAAATGTAGAAGGAAGAAACAACCAAGTATAATGTTTATTTTCGATTAAATATTCAATTTTCTTTACAGTAACGATAATGTCTGTTAAATAACAACCCTTGACAAAAACTTGTCTGATTGACTGCAGAAAAGGATGCTTTCATCCCCTCTGGTAAAGAAGCTCACGGGACATCCTACATTGTAACTGTCAATCAATTTTTGTTGAAACAAACAAGTAAGATGCAAATATCTATTCATATGTCTTTGCAGTAACAATAATGGTCTTTCCAATAACAAACCCATCTGTTACAGAAAAGACTGTTATATGAAAGACAAATTCCATGTGTTCATCAATTGAAAAGTAATGAACAGTCCTTGTCCCATTTTATACACCATCATTGTGTCCTCCACATTCCAAAATGCAGTCTAAAATCTATGGGAGAGCACTCATTTATGTTCACGTCACCATCGATTTGGAACTCCCTTCCTGATGTACTGCGTGGTGTACCAACACTGGAACAATTCAAGAGCGACCTGAAAACATATTTGTTCAAGAAAGCCTTCTTCACTAAACCTTGACTCAACTTTCTCCATTTGTGTATATATCATCGTAGCAGTGAGTGCTCTGAGTCCACGGCATGGAGATTTAAGCGCTATACAAATACTATTCATTATTATTATTATTTAGTGGTTTTGGTGCAGCATGCATAGAGAAAGACGCATCTCTTGAAATATGGTTATTTTTTTGATAATTTGCGTTATCTGAAAGACGCCATAAAAAATACTCAACATTTTTCACTTTTCTATCAACATTTTCAGCACGCAAGTTGTTTTGGAGTCAACAAGGCATCTTCAATACTCTAAACCTATGGTTGATGATCAGCATGACAGGAGTGTTTTCTTTCAAAAGATAATGGATCATTATTTTTTCTGAATTTTATATACCTGTTACAGGAAAGACATTTTTCTCGTATACAAAATAGTAATTCAAATTTTCACATAAAATTTTCACATCAAAGTTGTAAAAATCTATCAGGAATGAGGAAAAGTACTACATTTTAGAATACCTGTAGAAAAAAAATATTCAAACTAGGATAAGAAACACATAGACATCCGATTCCTGGACTTTGCACCTAGATACAAGCCAAAAAGCATATTTTTGGTTACAATAATAACCGAAAAAAATTTATTTGGTCATTTAGGTTACAATTTAACTACCTGCCAGTTAGATTGTAAGTTAGAAGTTAACAAGAAATGAATTCTGACAAAGTTCTGTCAATATTTTACCAATTTCTATTCCGGTACGTGAAAAAGCTGCAACTTTTGAGAATGACTCATATGTGATTCTAGTTGATCATCATTATGTCATTGTTATACATTAAACAATAAACGCATTGGTTATGTAGCTCATCAGGCTTCATATTAATTTTACTTTAGGGTGTGACAAATTACTAAGAACCACAGGGTCACCAAATGTACATTTTCATTCCTCCTTTTCTTACTTAGGAGTCTGTAAACAAAGCTTCAGCTTTCTAGTCCTTTTGCTTCTGGAGAGGAAGATTCATTAGGTTTTAAGCGTGTGGCCCCTGTGGGCCTAATTAGGCCCACATGGCCACCAAAGCTATAAATTATAATACTCACTAGAAGAAACCGAAAGTGCACAAAGATAACAGACTGATGCCGAACACCATGCCATTCCATAAGCCCATTTGGTTTTTCAGGCCAGATGAGCTAAAAATTAATGACCTAGAAGTTGTTTTGAACAGTTCAATCTGCGAAGCACTTGAGATTTGATGTTGATCTTAGTGCCCATTTGCCAGAGTTTACCCATTGTGTCTGGTCAGGATATAATTTATATCATTATAAGGAAGTGCTTTTAAAAATTCATCCTCAATTAGAACAATTGTGAGAGATGTTCCTATGGTCCAGTTCTGATAGTGTCAGTATGTATGCACATTGGGTGTATTGTTTTAATGACCAAACGATGCTAAATTCATTTGAAATATAAACTCTTAGATAGAGTTTGATTAGTTGAATTACAAACATATCTTTTTGCAAGTAGTTACTGGCAGTAATTGTCAATAATCTTTTTCTTTATCAAGTTCGTTGTTTGTTTTTGTATAAAAGGAATATTACTATTAGAAATGGAATCATAAATTTAAAATTTGTGCTAAAGTTTCTTGCTTCCCAATGCATCCTGAAGTCTGTCCCAATGTTGCCACAGTTGGGGTACTTTGGGACAATTTAAAAAAGAAAATCACTTTAGTTCAGTTGCTGTTATGTCTGTGATATTTTCCCTTTGATAACGTATTTATCATTAAACTGTTGACCAGAAAATGTGTTTAATGTTTATTTAGTTCAGTTAGAATGCTGCAGAGAATAAATTCTGTCCCACTGTGACCCGCTCTACCCTACTTAAAGTTTTCAAATACATTGAAATGTTACTTTGTGTCAAAGGTCGAAGATACATCCACGAAAGAAAAAAAAATCTTTTTGAACCTTTTTTAAAATTTTCAATTTCCATACTAATTACTTCATCTTTTTCATATAAGATGCCAAACATACTGATTTCATTTTTGTAATATTTTGCCAATAGATGATACATACCTACTAGGCCTACTACTATTTTTATCATACTTCTCACACACATAGTAACCTTGTTCACTATTGTATGTAAAAGTTTTAGTAAGTAAAACACATCATCCATGTCAACTTTCGCAATGTGCTCAATCCTTTAGTAAGAAATCAGGTCGTCTCTCTAATTTCAATTTTTATTCAGCGAGAGAAGTGTGTAACGTCATATGCTTAAACAAAAACAAAATTGCGTGATCGTAACTGCAATCTTTGTAAACTGCTTTTAATTGTATGACGCAATAGCTTTTTATTTTAATCTTATATAATGGTTTTGCAAAATGTATTCAAAATAGTTAAATCTGCATTTGTTACAATGATCTTTAAAGCAGTGTTAGCATAATATTGTCCTTTTTAATGCGTTAATAACATTTTCATGATAAATGTTGAATATTGTGATTATTTGTAATAAATGATATGCTTAATTGACTCCAAAGTCATAGTTTTTAAGGTTATACTTATCAATATCATGTACACATTTCTATTTACATTACAACTTGTATCCAATAGCAAACTGCATAGCTATGAAGCATGCTCGGTGATAGCTGTTATATACCTTACAATAGACTAAAATATTTAAAAAAAATTACTGTACCTTCATTTATGTTATTTTATTTCTTGAGGCTTTTCATTTCATATTCATAGACTAAAATTTAGTCTATGAAATAGCCTATTTTAAATAATTACTGTACCTTCATTTATGTTATTTTATTTTTTAAGCTTTTAATTTCATTCAGACAATCTAGACTTGCAGAAATAGGACTATATAAAAGGCTCCTATTTAATACACAGTCATGAAGCAGGACAAACCTTACAACTGTAAAGTATTTTATCCAGTGTAACATGTTTCAGCATCTTTGGAGATCAGCTCATGAAGAAGATGGGAAGGTAAATGCTTGAATATTCTTTAAGATGCAAGTCACCTTTATTTAATACTTTTGTTGTACTTCACACAGACACTCTGTCAGTGATTATTATTTCAACCATATTGTGCAAGCGCAGGATTTTCTGACTGAAATACAATTAGGTGTATTTTCAAGTTATTTGATTTGGCACAATAACAACTTATGTCTTACTTGTAAGTAATATCATATATGTCTACATTATCATTAATATCCTTGATGTTAAGGTAAATTGATTTGCTGAAATAGTCTTTATTGGATATAGGATGTTATACGAGTGATCATGACATACTATGTTAACGCAACGAGAGCGAGTTAAATATTGACATTTAGGCACGAATTTCGTAAACATGGTATGTTATAGGAGCGAATATGATATTCTGTTTATTACCGTAGTCGCAAAATTGCAGAAAAAAATAGTACTCAAAATTTGCTTCTCATCATAGGCGAACTAGCGTATAGAACGCAACGTCATAGGCAAACCGTGACGTCAAAGCATTGTTTATAACATGACGTCACAATGGAAAAGTAATATATTGCCCCAGGGCATCATATGAAAAATATCTACCGCGATATGACTGCCTTCGTAGGTAATAAAGTTTATCATTACCCATATGGTTGAAAATAAGTAGTGACATATTTTCAATATGAGCACTCGTGCACATATCAATTTTGCCTAGTAGCGATTGTTGTAGTGCGAGTTCCCGTATTTTTTCGCCAGTGATGTCATGACACCACTGTTCGTGACGTTACTGAAGCCGCCGTCGGAAGAGAAGCGGCTCGTTTCTTGCATATTTCTAAGATAGTAAAATGGTAAAGAATCGGTAATACAGAAATTATTACCCTCAGAAGTGTGTCATATGACTTTTATGAAACTCGCTCTCGCTCGGGTAATATGAAAATTCACTCTCATTTCGTAAATATGACTCACTCCCCCGGGTAATAATATCTATATGTGTTATCCGTTCACTTGTCTATATTTTTACACTCGTCATTTGTCATCGCCCAACAAGGCGTAATTCACAGTGGCCGGCTTGACAGAAATACTACTGGTGATTGATAGCCTAAGACATCAAGTTGACATAGAAACGGTCGTCCAGATTGTACTTATACTCAGTGATTTTCATTTTCTTTGAGAGGGATGCAAAAATGCCTTGTCAAAGCTTGAATATGGCAACTCAATTTTCAATGAACGATTCACAAGAAATGAATTGTTAATTCAAGTATTATTTGCATGAAATCGTAGGTAAAATAAAACACGCATTCTCTCCGCGCAGACGTTTTTCTAGTGATAAAATGTTCGCCTCGGTTGAATAAGCCGTGTTTGGCTAGAAAGGGGAAAACAATCAATTGAACAATATACTACCTGGTATCGGTCCATCGTCCTCTGAAATGAGCATATTAAATGGAAGTGTCTGTTTCAATATTCTTTGTGAAAAATCGATGCTATTGCATAATAAAGTTGAAATAACCTGCTGATGTTAATATTCAAGTTAATTTAGATTTTTTAATTACAATACCATTCTGTTATGTATATAGGTTTAGATTTATGAATATGTTTAATTGTATATTCTACATTGTTAATGTTAGTGCAAAGCAAGGTTAACTGGTAAACAGTGTTTTATGTTAATCTCAATTAGAAGGGAAACAAAACTGCGCTTCCAGTGCGAAAGACTTTGCTCTATCACAAATTATATGTTTTTTCTCTCATAAAATATGTAATTGTTATTTCTCAATGTTTATCTAGGAAAAGGTACTGGTGTCATAAACATTTACAAGATATCAGACAATTTGAAGATCCACGACAGCACCATCTGTTTAAGCTTTATTAATTCTTGTAAATACTTTTCTTAAACAAAAATTGATTTATCTTAAATCCTGACAATAATAAATTGTTTAATAACATATAGTCATTGCATGAATAATAAGTAGTTGTCATATAATCAATGTACTCTTATATATTTACATAAAGGCATTACATGAGAATCTTAAGACAAATTAACTATCTAAAAAGGTCAATGTCTGTCTGAGTTTTATCAATTTTGATGTAGACCTTAAATACCTTAACAAATATGTTATTTTTGTGATTGATGTTCACAATTATATCTATAAGTTCTGATAACAATTTGCACTGACAGAATTACAAATGATTAGAAATACCTATTTATTAACTATACATCGGTAACTTCTTTGTAATTTACACTTTACAATACTTTACGTATCATATAATGACTTTTCAATGTCGTTCACTATACAATGATCAAAGAGAAATTTGTTTACTGGGTCCTTTGTAGCATTTGCAAGACCTCTCAAATGATGCTATGTATATTGATTTTATCATTAACGAGAACAATCTTATAGGAGTCGGCCTATATTTGAGAGTATATTTTTTCTCCAATTCCATTAATGTTGTTACTTGGATATTATGTTCGTGTCTGTGTCATACTATCAGACAGAATACATCCTTCGCTCTTGCTCAGGGGAGACATTTTTCATACCCAATTGTTGAGACAATTGGCAGTGAGATATTTGAACTGTGAATGATTGTTGCACCGCACGTTTCCGTATTTTGTCGTTTGTTAAGTCATAAATAGATTCTGCCTCATATCACTGGAGCAGGCAATCGGTAAAATATGCGGGTCGTTATTGGCAAGCGTTACCCAGTTCAAATGTCGTTAACCTGCTTACAAAGATTTACTTACCATCGAAAGTGTGCCTTTAAAGAAAATCGTGCAAATTTAACCATCTCTCACGCTCGGAACAATAACAAATTCTAACAAATTTCGTACAAAGGCATATTGCATACTTGCTTTAATACATTCGGGTGACATTCTTCATACATCTGATAAGCATGAGCTTGTATAAGTTTTGGAACGTGGTTCTGTTCAGTGCTCAGTTGACCTCGTTCAGCGTCCGTTCCCAACAGAGGCGGATCACGTCACATAACGTTGCTCCAACCTCGGTACCTTATTGCTTTGGGTCCAGAGACCCCAAAGTTATGTTACATTTGATATTGAAAACTAATGGCAGAAGTTTCTCTCTATATTACTCTTGGAAACTTCAAAGAGAAGTTTTAGCCAATGGAATTTGTTTTAAGCATCTCTTGGTATTTCGAACGACCAATGGACAGAGCTGCAGCAAATTATACCCATGTGACCATTTGAAATTGGAAACTGATTATTGTAATAATGTTATTATGTAAAACATATCGTATTTTTTTCAACAAAATATGGATGAGCGTTTACACCCTTAATAAATATCAATTTTGCATATGCATATAAGCTGTTTTGTAGTAATTCGGTGTATTTTTTTGCATTCCACATTCGGAAACGACATTCCATTTTTGTATCAACTAGGAATTCGTTTTCTTCAATTTTGTTTACTATAACGCGAGCGCTGAATGTCCCACCTTGTCAACGACTGATCATTCACTCAATGCATCTCATCAGTTCACGGAAATGGTACTGGACAGGCCATTTTCAAATTGAAAGGATGATTATTTACGATTAAAGGTGTCTTTCAAAAAAGTATCGACATAGGGCCTAAAGTATGATAAAATATTTTTAAATGTCATCCTTTAACATAATGAAAATTATTAATTTGTAGCTGAAATCATTTGTAAATGTATCAACAACTTTCGACTGTAATTCGATCAACATTCAATTAAGGAAAATTATTCTTGCAACATGTAATTAAACTGAAAGTCAATGGGAAATTCGTCGGGGTTTAAACTAAATTTGCGGGTATTGGAAAACAATGGATCCCGGATAGTTTATTTGCGCAACTATTTATCTTCTCATAAATCACTTGCTCTTGTATTAAACTCACCGTCAGCTATCTTTTAAAGCAACACAAATTTGAAATACCGTATAGGAGACGTATCTATCATTGGGTAGAATTTAAGCGGAACGAACGAGATGTTTTACTATGTACATAGTGTATTGATAACTATCAAAACAAAGAGCAAAGAACATGCGTCTCCGATTGGAACAATTTATTCAAGTAAAAGTCCCCGTCCCCGTCCTCCCTGACCTAAATCTCCTGGTTCTATATAGTGATACATAACCGGGTGCCCCAAAGCTTGCCTTTTTAAAGGCTTTTCTTGTTTCTAAGACGTTCAGATAAGCAGACCTGTCTGTTGTGTACATAAACTCCTACTCCTGCCCATCATCTCCTCGAGTACAGGTGAGTGACCGCTGCGATCTCCGTCCTATCGGTCAGTGAACTGCTCAGTGCTTGGACATGGCAGGGGAATTACTTTCTGAGTATTTGATGTGCCAAATATGCTCCATTATGTTTGGTCTCCCAAACGGAAATAGCTCACAGGCATCCTTAATACTTCAAAACAATCCATAGATTATTCAAACAAAATGTTGACCTCGAAATTGAGGGAAAGATCGTAAATATTTGACTTGTCTCTGAAGTTGTTGAGGTCATTGAATGGCTTCAAGCAATGGATTCTTTGCAAATAAGATTGATTATTCATTATGGGACCTTCGTCTTCGATATAAGCCAACTCTCAAAGAAGATGCTTATTTTGTTCAATGATGTAATGTTGCACTTGTTTTACTGTCGTTACATATTTGTAATGATTTGATAAAAAAGACCATCTTTGTTGTTTGCTGTGAGAAGTAAAAATAATGTTAACTACTAGCAATTTCTATTATTATTGAAAACGACGTTTCAACCACAGGCTCCTGGGTCATTAAAATACCCCGATTATTATTATTAAGATAATTTAAATAATAATTCATTTTGTAAAGTAGCTTATGTTTATGAGGTGTGTGGTTTAGTGTTCGAATGCATGAAAATTTGAACGACCTTTTTTAACAAGATATGAAAATTGATAAAGGAAAATGGAAATCACATTTTTAAGGAGAGACTAAAGTGCCAAAATGCAAAAGGCTTATATATATACTTGAAATCCACAGGAAATTGAAAGTTGCAATATTTAAAAGGATATACAATATAGATACCCTCTCCCCTTCACAACAGGTTTAAGGACGAACAGCCGCCATTTTGTTCAGGGACACTATATCGCGTCCTCGCTCTATTCATGGCTTAATTCTAATATTCTACATATTGTCATCTGCTATAAGTTACTGCAAATTCTTAATAAGCTTTCCTGCTATTTGTATTTGGTTACAGATTCCCCTGAATGCACTCACTCTTGTCAAAAACCTCATCCATGAACACATGATCAGTATTAGCTGCGACACAAACCCTAGGCGTGACTCAACAAAAAAATCATCTTAAACAAGTTGATTGTCGAAAAAGACAAGGTTTTGAACTCATTTTTTTAATTTGACCAATCATAGATACTTCCGTCTATGGTTTCTGTCTGGCCGGAAATTGGAAACTTGGTGCTTGTCTATCCTTAAAGTTATTGTATTTTTATCTATATTGTATATGCGTAACGTTAGCTTTAAGTGGCCGATACAGTATGTAGAAGAATAAAATTCAAGTTATGTCATTTCGCCCATTCAATCTAAAGCTACTTAAAGCTACAGTTAACCAATCCCTTGGCCATCACCTGGATTAATATACCCTTTTTACCCGATAGTCGTATGTCATACCTTATTTACCCATTGAGTAAACTCCCCTGTTCGAAGAGGTAGTTAAAATGTCGAGATGTCGGTTAAGCAAACCGTCTAAAGCTCGATTAATTAAGGTAGCGATCTTCAGAATAAAATTAATATCACAGGATGCAAGACGCTTTGGTATTTCAGTAACACATTAACGTTGATTATCATTTATGACTTCTCAATATGAAGACCCTTGAAGTCCCACGCTACTCATTCTAACATAATCACTATAATATTTTCCATCAATGTTTCTATTTCAAGCTGATATTACAGCTACAATCCTCCTAACTCATTAAGCGAAAAAGGCGGCTCAACAAGCCATTGAGGTGAGGCTTGTTGTGCAGAGAGGGAGATTATACAATATAGACAGACAGACAAACAGACAGATATAGTTTATTAAAGTGCCACATGTATGTACACACATTAAAACATTGATAAAATTATACATACATCCAGCCAAAACAGGCTTATGAGACACTATAGTGTTTAGGGCGAATACAAGGGACAAAATGTAAATGTATGAAACCTGATTTAGTTTAAAGGTTAATTGTTATATATATATCAAATGGTCCGGGCTGGATCAATTTCTTATACAATGAATTCGTTTCATGTCATGTCGCAAACGAGATTTGATTTAACGAACCGTATCATTATATCTTACAATACTTTTAATAGATATGTGTAACCAAATAGACTCATGCTAAGTCCTCACAGATACGTTTGCTGTGATCAATAATACTTTTGGTTTTTGTGAGGATAACGGCATATAGTGCCTGTTTCGCGTCTTTCTTATAGCGAATTCACAATTTAAAGATGCCAGGTGACTGAAAAAACATATATTCAATGCCACTTGCTACAAAACCTCTTTTATTCCAGGAAAAGTTAAAGGGTCAAGACAAGTCAATTGTCATGCTTAATATCATGTATCTTTGTGAAAAATTGCTTTACAATTATTACTTTTTCAAACCCCAAATTATTCCGGCGATTATCTACTATTCGAAGCAGGTTATTAAGTTTTCCAAGCCATATTAATATGTTTTTTGATAAAAAAAGAAACGCCAACAAGTCCTAAATCTTAAATGTTTGGTTAGTATTGATAAATAAGTTGATAAAAAAACTCATGCAATGTTAGAAGGGTTGAAAAGCAGTAATACTATCGGATGCCATAAATAGTTCTTGTAGTGCTAACGTTTCGCAGATGTCTGTTGAAATATGAGTAATTCCCCTAAAGAAAAATCTCCAATTAATTTATTTCGATTTGTTAAATTCTGTGATTAATTCACATTTCAGAAATACCGTATCAAATTCAAGGCTATACATTTAGTTAAACCTAAATTAAGTGCCATTATGTGTATTTTGCTTATATAATCGTAGAAATTACAGTCCAATATATCTGCCATATTGGTGACCTTTCTTGCATATTGGCGTCCTAGTTCTGCATATTGGCGTCCTAGTTTTGCATATTGGCGACCTAGTTTGTAATATTGGCGACCTAATTTGGAATATTTTCAGCACGTGTAAACCTGCCCAACACTAGCACGTGCGATGCTGTGTTGGAAAAATACAACCAAAACAATGTAAATGGATTTTATTGTATTTTCGAAGTAAAATGAAAATCTCTTCTTGTCAATTTGCAACATTTTGAGATGTAGTTGAACAGCTCTGAGACGGCGTAGACGCTGTTGAAATCTTTCCTCTTGGAGCATCCACCTAAAGACTGAGCATTGGTGAATCTCTTCAATCTGAAAAGAAATCAATCCTTTCACCTAAAACCATTATATATATGATTGCTAAGGGTAATCATTGTGATGAAATTTGAATAATTCAATAAGTACCTTGTGTCTTTGTATAGGTATTGAAATCTACCGTATGATTGCAGTTTCAAGTTTTAACATTCACACAAGATTTGAACATAACAACCATTTCTCAACTATTTTAGAAGATATCCGTTAGCTTACTTAGCTGTAATAATGCAATATTCGTTTACATTAGGGTTGCTCTCAAGATATCTAGATGTAATGCATTCCTGAATTTAACACTTCTTTATTTATTTTCTAGTTCATCATTTCATATTTCATCATTATACAATAATCCATCCCTCGCTGCATTACCAAATACAACTGTTACTAATACAATCTGATTAGATCAAATATGGTAAAGAACTAGTACTGTTTTATGGGACAGTAGCAAGTTCTTAGGAAAAGATAGTCATGATCCAATGGAAATAGAAACAAACGAAAAGGAATATGACACGACATGGTTTTCATTGGATTTCATGGATTAAAAACTTCAATGCAGCAATGCAGTAAATGCTTTTTAGAATGTTAACACGATTTTAAAGAGACACAGAGTATGTTGATAAGGATCACATACAGTCATGTATGTCAAATTTTGAAATCTATGTTATTACATCGGGAACCACTAACTGTTACTGAAAATAACAAGTTAAAGGTCAATCAGTACATTAGAGCGAAAATACGGCCATTCAAATTCGGGATTTTGATCGAAAACCGGACAATGAGGCTCGAGTGGCGCGCGCAAAATTCGCCAAACGTAATTTTGAAACCTCGTCATAAGCTGACAGGAAGATATATTCGATATATTTTATGAGGTTTATAAGGTATTGTAACTATTAGGTAGATTAAATGGATGCACATTTTCGAATATTAAACGTGTTTGAGTTATTTTCTTGATTTTTCCATAATATGTACGAATTTAGGTTTAAGTGGAATAAACTCCGAAAACTCGCCAATATTTGCGGGTCAGGTATCATCGTCGGCCTAACGGCCTCCGACGATACCTGACCCGCAAATATTGGCGAGTTTTCGGAGATTATTCCTTACGTATAAAATTGTTGGGTGTCACATGGCAATTTAAACACGCGAGTTTAACCTTTTTAGTTTTGATTATCATCCTATGTAGTTCATTGACAAGGGATTATACTTCGGGAGATAGATTTACGTTATACAAAAGATCACAATGATGAAAATAATGTATTTTATGTGAAGTTGATATTAAATATGTAACGTGATACGAATTGCACAATATTATATTTTGTAAATATAGATGATAGAATAAATCTTAACTCGTTTCGTTTACCCCTAGAATAAAGTCCCTTTGCAATATGTTTTAAGAATCCGAAACCTAAAAGAAAATATTTTTCAAACTTCATGTCAATTGATAGATCTGTACATCACAATTGTCATTTTGAATAAATATATGTTGTTTTGAGGTAGATAGAACATATATCTATTGACAAGATTGTTTGCATGAAATATGACATTTTTCATCAGAAAAATATTGTTGACGAATCATTATTGCCGACATGACTTTTATAAACTTACATATACATAAACTTATATATAAATGGCATGCAGTGTCATTGTGTATAATAGCATGTCTCTATTATTTGTTATGTATATATTATGTATGTCATGAAATTTGTTTATTCTCGTTTTGTAGACTGTCCAAGAAGGGTGTTCTCTGTGCAAATAAAATTATCTTATCTTATCTTATCTTATCTTATCGTATACACAAACAAAATCATTTCAACTAAAGTAAACACGAACACAAAAATCATGACAATATGTTTTCAATTTTGAATATCTTCGTAAATGAACTTTAGTTACTTAAAACAGTTATGTTTCATTCGACGGGCCTTATGCAACTAAATAAGATATTAAATAATACTGACGTCATTAAAATTTTAATTTACTTTTATACTTATATTCTATTGCATATATTGTGCAATTCTAACATCCCTGCATTAGAAAAAGGTGCCATTCGATAAGTTTTACAGCTGCGTACGTTAAGTTTGTTCACATACCGACGTACGTTGTATTCCAGTGCAAATATCATTTAATTTTGAATGTCTTAAATGCATCCTAGCATTGCGGAAGCGAAATTGATAATGTTGAATTGAATCATAAGTT
This sequence comes from Steromphala cineraria, assembly GCA_916613615.1. Taxonomy (NCBI): domain Eukaryota; kingdom Metazoa; phylum Mollusca; class Gastropoda; order Trochida; family Trochidae; genus Steromphala; species Steromphala cineraria. The sequence goes on from OU744730.1 coordinate 16,210,749, forward strand.
AAAGGGCAAAGTATGAAGATTCACCTAAAATCCAAGGGCGGCCATTTTGTGTGAACACCTTTAATTCATTTTGTGTAAGAAAAGAGAATCGCATGGCTAAACTTTAGATTATATTTTTGAATAATTACTGCTCCTTTTAGTTTAAAGATATTGTCTTTCAATTGGAACCATTAATTTTCATTTTCCTGACATCACCTTATATTCCCCGTAAAACGTGCTACTGCCCCTTTAAGATTCAGTTTGCGTGAACATATTCGTATGTCATACCTTAGACGATAACCGTAACCGTAACACGTTTGGTTGGACATCGAACTGAACAGGGGTCAATAATTCGAAAACACCTTTTATTTGCTCTTCAAATTCCTTCATTAATCAACAACTTTAGACCAAAGTTTTATTTGTACAAAGCATAAAGGCAATATAATTGTGCTGAGTTTTATCTTAAAACATCTATATGAATATCATAATTGAAATTTAAGAAAATCTGAAATTGACGTAATTATTATTTGTGTAGGATGCCTCAATTATCGTAATTGCTTTCGATTTGTGTCAACAAATACATAGTTCGGAGAAGAAGAAAATAAAACAATTTCCACAATTTGTACATAAACAGGCGTATACTTGTTCTCTTGTTGTTGTTTGTTGTTTCATATTTTTCATTTAGAAAAGATTGCCAATTACCCCCCAAAAATTTTGGTAAGTTTTGTAATTACCAACCGCTGATACTTGTCCTCATTGGTCAACTATCTTCATCTTCTTGCTAGTTATCCTAAATGATGATTGTGCTTTCATCAACATTAATGCCTTCAATATATGAAGATAACGCTTTTATGAAAAATTTCCTTCATACTGCTAAATCGGCGTATTTGTATTGGTAAACCCCTTCAAGATAAACACATTATATGTCGTTAGGAAACGTCTCGAGCTATGCGACGGCTTTCCCTTGATAAATAATGAGTATAGTTGTAGTGGTTCTGTCCCAAAACTTCTACATGCAAAAAATTCTAAAAGGTCAAGGTCGGATTAATTATATATTAGTAAAATGTCAAATAATTCGTCTAATAGACTAAATACATCGTATGACAATGACACAGTACTGACACGTTCAACGAGTTGATGAAATGTGGATGTTATGTAAAATTATGTCAAAATGTTGCTGAAAGTGACAGAATAAGACATGGCATTAAAAATGTATTTTCTAAAGGTAAATACGGTAGCATGGATGTTCTAACCCAGGCAGGTGCATAGAATGCACGTGGAGTTCGTGCGTGTTTAGTCACGCGACAGAGGTTATAAGTAAAGGTGAGAAAGTTGTGTCTTCATTCGAGTCTTCGCTTGTCTCCAGCGAGCAGGGTTGCTGATTTTATTTCGGCATATTGTATCCTAATTTTATACTTTTCATGGGCATTTAGGCCCTTTGAATCTTTCAAGTTGTCTAGGAAGTTTTTGCTAGGGATGTTTTAAAGGAGTTTTGCAGACGGTAAGAAAAAACATGATTTTCATGCATATTGAACCAGTTCGGCAGAAAGCCACTTATGCGTGAATGGTTATTGGTGTTTGTTTGTCCCTAAACATGTACAGCTCTATGCAGGTGACGATACATTTTTCACTCGAAAAGGTTTCAGCAATTTCTTGATTTCACGGTGTCATCTCTTTTCTTACTTTAAGTAAGTTACTAATTTTGGACAGAGGAGAAATTGCCTTAATTTGTTGACGTGCTGGCAAGCAATCTTTTTCGGATACTAAAGTTCAGTGTTTTGCATATGAATATGAAATATGGATTGTTTTGCATGAACGGAAAAGTTGATTTTTTTCCAGGTTTGCAACTAGGAGTGATATTCCTCATTCATTTGGCCCGTTCTTTTATTTCGAGCCTGGGTAGACATTTGAGTAAACGAATTAGAACATAAACTATTCGACGCGACCTTCGTACTAGACAATTCTTCTCGACGCAATCTGCCTTCATGATGTACCATTTCTTTAGAGACTGATATATATTGATTCGATTGGTTCACATTTGTTTTCATTACTTGAACAAGCTTATAAGATTTGTGGCATTATTGTCAATAATTAATAACAACATGGGTAAAAAAACCGCTGGGTATTTTTCAAACGAAGGATAAACAAATAATGCATGTCGTGTAATTGCAATGTCGAATGTGTTTCATAAAAGAGTATTTTGAGAATTATCTCTCATACTTTCAGCCATGATTGCATGACGTTTTTTGTACTGTTGTTGTCTAAACACTGTTAGGGTGCGAAAATCGCTGTTTTCAAGTACTTTTTTTCGTAATAAATATTTTGAAATTAAATTTGAATTTTGGAAATGTATATGAGAAGGTTATTTGAGATGTTGTTAATGAAAAACATCCACTTTGACATGTATGCACTGACGTGTTTTCGTTATATAACGTCTACAAATATGCACAAATGACCAATTTCGCTCTCCTATCTCGCTTAGTTAAGGAGATAGCAAATTGGTGATTTTTTGACACGCGTTTGGAAAGGCGCCATGCAAAGTCATCAACAGAAAATGATTCAAACAAGGCAAATATAATATAGATGACTTCTAAGGAAACTTTGCCACTTTCTTTCATTCATATTTATGTTACATGGAATAAAACATCATGACATTTATGTTACCAGCGTTTATTTTGCCCGTGAGTTTATGTATGTGTAACGACAATTTGTCCCCTCGAACTGTGTAAACAAAAAGGACAGATCCCTCTAATTAATGCTGAACTAATGAAACAATAATTAAACATTTGTATCGTTGAATTAATTTGATTATGAAATCCAACGTCACTTTAAGGGAAAAAGTTTTGATCACGTAAGAGAACATGTACATCCCATAGGTTTGTTCACTTGCTTGTCTTTCCTAGACTAACTATGTCATTTCGTTATTGTTCCGATATCAAATGTGGTTATTCAGATGCACAACTAATACTCATATGATAAAGAGCCACTCCGTGAGTTGTCAGTACCCATACATGCCACTCTTTACCATAAGTGTAATCTAATTGAGAGGTATTGATTGTTGAAGGAAAGTTTCATTTTAAGCTTAAAGGGAATCAACAACCTAGCTTGTAAAACCTCATTGACCATCGTTAATGAGAGCGTTCAGATAGGTAAGGGGGGTCACATGACACACACTTTGTACTGACAGTCAGCTGTAAGCGGTTAGTAGGGCTCTGCTAATAAAACTCTGGAAGTTAAAAATTCAGATTGCAGACCCCCTTTAAGGACGTCGTATGGTGACAACAGGAAGGTTTGAATTCACGATTGTCATCGAAAACCGGATAATGACGTGCATCAATCAGTCTGGAATATTAACGTAAACGGTCAGAATGAAAGTTGAGTTTTTCATGTTTGATAGGTTTTACAACTAGACTAGTATTCATGTAAGTTGGATGTGTGAAGTTGCTTTAGCGGATAAATATAACTGTTGAGAACAAGTGTTCAGCATATAATTGACATTTGGGAATGAGATATTGTGAATTGATATAATGAATTATGCTATGACAAACATGACATCATGACATTATGACAAACATCAAATCACAGAATGACTCGTTAAGAGTAATAGAATCGTTATTCAACAAAATCTGTGATGATGAGACCAGTGGTCGTTCTCGAAGTATCGAGTTTTCAAAATCGAAACCTTCACGAAAGTTTTAAAACTAAGACCGACGTCATAATTTTCTCTTCTTTGTTTCATCATTGCTTATATCGTGATCACATATTAAAAGCCGTTGAAAGAAATCTAATAATATTCGAATCACTGCATTTTCTTCTTAACAATTACATCTGTAATATAACGTGTATACCTGGTCACGTGTTAGTCTATTGTTTACCCACATATACGTGACCAGAGGACATGCACGTAAACAAGTTCTATTTACAACGTTCGATTATTAGTTATTACATTGATTACAGATAAGAAGCACAGATAAACCATTCATTGATTAATTGAGCCCAATAATAGCGACAGTTGTTCGCAATAAGCTTCATGTGTTGTTTGTTTCTTCGCCAACCTTGAAGTTACTTAAAAGGGACATATAGATAAGTATTTCATTGTTTAATGTGCAGTTTTTGATAAAAATCTCTTCTTTGCCCTTAAATACGAAAAGTTTTTGCAAGGCTCATTTGTAAAGTTTCCAAGATTTTGTGTGTGAATGCCCTGTTTTTTATAATGTTTGCTGATGATTTCTTAAAGCAGTTATGAACTAACCTGTTAGCGTATTAGCCTCTCACGCCATTGCCGAAGTTCGAATGAGTGAGCGAGTGAGTTGGGAGTTTAACGGAGCCTTATTTATTTCAGTCATCAGTCATTTAGTCCAAGGTTCGAATTCTCGAGGAGAGGTAAACAACGTCTTACCTTGGTCTCATATGCATTCTCTAATTAAAAAGACAGAACAAGTCCTGTAATGCTTACCAAACCTCTGCTTTTAGAAGACGAGTTCGATTGTTTGCCCGCCAAGACACGATTGTGGTTTAATAAGAACAGAGGCTCGATCAACATTTGATGACTTGATCTGTCTCATTGGGGAATGAATGGAGTACAGGTAGATAATTACAAAATAACAACGATATCCCTGTAGCCTGGCAAGGGTTCTTCTTCAATCAAGATCACTTTGCCTAGGTAGACTTCGCCTAGGTTGTAGTGACCTCAACTTTGATAAGTATAATAGACATATACCTAGTTCTCCTTCTTGCTCAGGTGGTTATAATTCTGAGGATTGTGTTCGTTTCTTTTTTACGTGCCCGTTATATACTGATTTTATAGTACTTTATCGCTGAGAAAAGGTGTCTTTGAATGCCAACTTGAACAGAAGCGAGGTGAATTTAACACCTTGATTTACAAGGTTTAGGAATAAATATTTATTTGTTTTCGCTTGTCAACATCTGGAATAAAGGCTTGACCCGTGGGTTTGAAACTGACGCAACAAATTGAAACAAATTACTTTTTTCTAGACCAAATATTGAAAAGTACACACTTCATAAACTTATCAACCATTGCTTCCAAGGAATACAGAATGTCATTAAAAAAAAATTTCATTTGTGAAGCAAGTATGAACATTTAAATATTTCAGACGATGCGAATTTATTTCATATCATGCTCGTTCATTGACAGTTTTCCATTTCTCCGAACAAGATTCTCCTTTGGACTTTAAATCACGTTTAGTGCTGTTTTAAAACCAATACAAATGTCCTTTTATTATACCCCCAACCAACGGTCGAAGGTATATAATAATACTAACGATTCCGTCCGTCCGTCCGCCGTCCCCTGTTCCGAGGACATTTTTTGTTCGACCTATTTCGGAAAAACTATTCTTCCGATTGTTTTCAATTTTTGCACATGTCTTCTACCCTACTTGGAGGGGTGCAGTGCGAAATTACAACAAATTTCTTTAATATTTGATTTTTTAAACTTAGTCATTTTTCAATATCCGAATTTGTCCGTCCTATTATGGAAAAACCGTTCGTGCGATTGGTATAAAATTTTGCACATTTCTTCTACTTTACTAGGAAGGGTGCAGTGCGAAATTACAACAAATTTCGTTAATATTTGATTTTTAATTCTTTTCCATGTTTTTGACTTAGTCCTTTTTATCAGGGTCAAATGCTGTGCAAGAGACGTCTACTTTTGAAGTGAAAAATAATTCAGTTGGTCAAGGATGCATGGTCGGGGGTATTAGTGAGCCGCGTTCAGTTTTTTGCTTTTTTGGTTCTGTTATACTTTGGGGAATTTTCTTACCCACTAATAGCCTTCACATTTGTCATTTTATAGTTAGCATAGTCGTTTTAGGCCACTATGCAGGAGGAAAGATGTTTGCCCTAGTGATATAACAAATTGGTTTATAGCCTTCGGTGGGGCCTCGGGGAAAACACCTTACTTCTTAAATATGAGCACGGGACTTGCTTTATCCATGTACCTTTTCTTGATAATCCTCATTTTCGGGACTAAATCATCAATAAGCTGACTTATATCTCTTGCTACTTGATTTAAGGGTTTGCAATTTTTTTTTGTAATGTTAGATGTCAAGGTAAGACTTAAAAATGAGGAAGTTGATCTTCATGTAGATCGTCGAATTGATACCAGGAAGAAAAGTTAGTCACCTGAGGTTACCTTGTGCAGCATGGGCTCAATTTACCACGTTGCTTAGTCATAAATAACTGTCTTGAATTGATTACAGATACAACGTACTTCAATCTCCTACAGTGTAAGTATAAACATGATAGCGAAAATAGTCAGTAACATGATATATTTAAGAAAGAAATTTCATGATGCGTTTAACAACACGGTCATAACTCGTAAGGTAAACTTGATGCATCGTGTAAGAACACATGATACAAAATTGATTTTCATTTGTGTAATTTCTATTTTTTAATTGACCCACAAAGAATCGGGTCTTTGGAGTAAGTGTTTACTATCAAATATTAAGTAATGCTCATGTAGACTGATATAGACAATATCATTACATTTGTCATGCCAAGTATAATCTTATCAACTCCACCTGTATCTTTATTATTGATATTGGATTACCAAACACATACATTCTTAAATAGTCATCTGATGATGTTTCGTAATATTTCATCATTTTGTGATTTTATGGCCCATCTACCTTTTTGCTTACACAATTATCGTACATATGGAAAAACTATTGCAGATGTGATCCTGAATCAAGCAACTTGAATCAACCTGTGCTATCCCTCATTAAATGAAGCGTGGTCGTCAATCAATCAATCAATCAATCAAAGTTTATTTCTCGAAAAACCACCCAGGGTGGTACAAGAGAATACAAAAATACATATATACATAATAAACAGACAAGAATGGTGATCAAAAGCAGATACCCAATATTAGTTTAACAATCAATCAAACAATCAATCGATCAATCATTCGGGATTGATTAGTTGCTCCTCAAGAACGGATAACTAACATCAACCATGTAAAAAAGGCAGATACAAGCTCTTTAATTATTTCTATCAATAACTTCTTGGATGCGCGTGACTGTTTGCACAACAAATGGTTTTCATTGGATCAAATCAGGTTCGCCCAATTCTGAAGTGTCTGTACTTAAAAGAGGTAAGTGTTGGACTATATAACTTGAGCTTCATATGTTGAAAGAACGTGACATGTATCTTTCTATCTTTTTAATATTTTTCTGATTTTTCTAATAAATAAAAAAGTTTATTGTGTCTACATAATGCTATGTTTTTATCACTCATTGCTGAGGGCCAGCAGATTCCTCGTGCTCTCTCAGAATATACTAACATTAAAGCCCTTGTGACATTTCATACTATGACATTGACATTCAATTAATGATCATCTTAACTCTAGTTAAACTGTCAAGTACTACACATATACAAGTGTATACGAACGATGTGTCAACCTTGATTGAAATGTGAACTGCTAAATCTAAAATAGGGCAAATTGACCGAGGTTTGGAGACCACCCGAATGTTTTTGCGTCATTGCTTGCAATTGCAATGGTGACGTCATCAAATTCTAGCGGCTCATTCAGGAATCGCCGAGAAGTTTAACATTACAATGGAGGCAGTGAAATATCAATGGTTGATTCATATTTGCAAATTAACGTTTTATCACCGTATATAGACGAGTATATGTGTGTTTGGTGATAGATAGATGGTGAATATATTTTTGCTGTAATGTACACGATTACACTGTCAGTGAGTGGTACTGTCAGAAGTCGGGCGAGTTGATATACACAACCAAAATCGTTATTTACTTTTAATGTACAAATGTTTCTACAATATGGATCGTAATCAAACACAAGACTTCATTCCTTATGGCAAACGTTGCTAAAATGTTTCTATCAATAATAATTTACAATACAATCTCTGAATGAAATGGATCAAAACACCTTCCGAGCCTCAGTTTGCCCTATATTGTGTAGCCTTTACACATCCGAATTTTATTTCCTTTACTGGTATTACTACACTGATATCTGATCACGAGTAAAGGGATTTTCTGTCAAAATAAGGCTACGGTTTTCATCATTATTCAGAAAATATGAACATTAACAATATCATAGTCTTCTTAACATGACCATGATACATTCTCTTGATATTCGTATCTAACGCAGGTAACTAACAAAACTTCCTGTTTAGTAATATATCGGCAACTTGAACGTTAATTTCCTTTCTACCAATTCGGTAATTAAAATTGGAAAACTTTTTGCCCGAGGTAATATTTAATTAAACTTAGATTAAATTTTAAAAAAAGAGCTTACAACATGATACAAATAATTGGATTTTTGGTTGGAAAGACAATTTATTTGAAACATACGGGTAATTGTATTTTTTTCAGCAAGCTCAGGGAATATATGTTTGCTGCTTGTTTGGTGGTAAGCACGTGTAGAGGATAGCTAACATAGAATTTGTTCGCGTGCATGATATCATTATGAAAGAGTGCCCTAGGACGAAATACTCGTCCCGTTGCTTGATCTTTTAGGGCAAGTAATGAACAGAATACTAAACTCTTTTCCATTAAATACTATACTATACTATACTATACTATACTATACTATACTATACTATACTATACTATACTATACTATACTATACTATACTATACTATACTATACTATACTATACTATACTATACTATACTATACTATACTATACTTTATTCTATTAAATACTCATGAACGATTTGGTTTCGCTCGTTTTATACAAAATCATAATTGATTAATAAAAAAGTATGAAATGGAAGGTCGTTTAGTATCCTTTATATATTAATGTTTCATGAAAATCGATATTGCTCCCTGATCATATATCAAGTTTTAAAACCTAACTAAACACTTTTCAATAATGTAAAGATGTTAACATAAAAAAGAGAATTAATGAACAAAGCTGACTTTTTATACCCTGCTTCCCTAGGTGATCACGGTAATTAAGATATTACTCTATCAGCATTGCAAAACTGTTCATTCATATAATAATCAAGAAAATGCAGGTATAGACTTCCATTGTAATCTATGTCAGCTTCTATAAAACGTAATGTCTTTTGGGGTCAAACATGATTGTTACATAGTCACAATTGTGTAAATTATAAGAAATAAGTTAAAAATCTATAGATATTGAGAGTACATGACATGCAAAAGACACATCTGGATACATATTCATTGATCAAGTTTCTAGTTTTGTTTAAGTCATGGTCGAAGGAAAAACCATGTACGGTCATTTGATTCCATAAGTAAGAAGTCAAATTTCCAAAAAGGTAATTTGGGAGACCGGGGCAAGCATGGCTCCCGGACATGTTCGTCATTTTCTGTATTTTTTGTTCATCGAGCACTTTCACTTAAATTGGTAATTCCTAAGAGACAACAAAACTTTACTCCCACATTGACATTCAATCATGTTCTTTACAAACTGTGAAAGAACCGCCGTTTTCATCTAGCTGAGTAATTAATTCGACTACAGTTCACTTTGTTTTCGACATAATATTATGTTGACTGTTTTTAGGAATATGTTCTTAAGTGAGTATAAAGCAGCATACCGAGACGTGTGTGTGACAGAGTGATAAATTTTATTATTACTCCCCCGTGCAAGATACCGCAGTGTAATATTTATACGGCAATATTAAACAAGTGCAATAACACAATGCAAGTATGACGTCATAGTGTGTTGTTGTGACGTCACAGTGTAAGCACACCGTCACAATGATTGCCGAGTCGCGAAAAGATAGTTTCGGCAACGTATAGGCAATTATGTTTGATTTTTAGGGCAAGTAATAAACAGAATATTAAACTCCCTCTATTTAATACTATTTTTATTAAATTCGTGAATGATTTGGGATCAAACTCGCTTTCGCTCGTTTTATACAAAATCATTAAGTCGTTTAATAAAAAATAGTATTAAATGGAAGGTCGTTTAGTATCCTCTATATGTTGTATTTTTTTATTGTAAATATCTTTATTCTAATAAAACATTGAAATATATCACTCTGCCACATACACGTGTCAGCATGTTGGTTTATGCTCACTTAAGAACATGTTCCCTAATCATGTAACGAACAAGTTATTTTGGTAAGAGCGCTGTGTATTTTCGCAGCATAGAATAAAGAGCAAACGTGGTTTGTAGGGGTTCGTTCGGTCATTACGGGCGGGGCACATTAAGCCGTGAGGACGAGTCACAGCAATTTTGATGTCCCACTCGAAACCATTCTTCTAAAGTTCTTGAAGAGTAGGCTCCTCTAGTTAGAAAGAAATCGAATTCCTTTTCGTAAAAGAAAGTTAGATGAGTCCACTTCATTATAAAATATATCAATCTCATTAAAATGATATCTTAATTGCTTCACTACGTTACGCAGATTAAAGATCTCACAAGGCCCCGTAAGTGCAGCCGTCAGGGTAACCTTTGACCGCTTGATGTGAGAAAGATTTCATCCACCAATCAAATCGTACCTTTCTTAAAGGACAATTCAGGAGATTAAACCGTAAATCGGCACAGCCCAAACGATAAAATGATAACTTATGACCTTTCGAATTTTCCAAAAAGCAGTGTTAGGTAATTTGCATAGGTCGTAAATTCATTTGTAATGTTTGACTATTTGACAGAACTAGATTCTTTCTAATTTGCATATGTACATCGAATATGTGTGATATCAAATCAACAAGACTTGATCTAATGTTTTTATGTCAGTTCTGGTCTTCTCATTTGTGTCAGTATATTTATGGATACAAAATACATCGAATTTAATGAACATGAATCGTTTCATATAAGATTTAAAGGGAAACGTTTATATAACGTAACTGTTCCAAAAATAGCATCTACAGCTTGCTGTTTGAATTTGCCCCGTTTACGGTGATTTCTTCGATAATGATAACATTAAAGTATTTACCTGGACGATTTTGGACCAACAAATTGATAGGAGCGATATAAAGCACAGTTTGAGTTATTCATTCGGACATGACAGGAAATATTTGTTGTCGACATTTAGAAATAGTCGGAAATGTTCGTTTTTCGAGTTTTGAAGATTAGATATGAATACCCGTCACCAGCAACCCGAGTTACGGGGCAAAGTCGCTGATTGCCTGAGTCAAAGGATACTCTGACGGCTGTTATAAATGAGCCTGGTAAGATCTACATGCGTAGCGTAGTGTAGCAAATAGATCGTATTTTAATAAGATTGAAAATATATCTTTCTAAAGTAATGTAGTATTTTTATCTATCCCAAATATCTTATCTTTCTTTGATTGTAGTATGCTGAACATTTTTTGTTGTTTCAAACGATGTCTTGTCCTGATGCGGGGTATATGTTCGGGTTTTCAACTCGTCGTCTTAAAAGCATAGTTTTTTGCAAACTAGATACGTTAGGCACTTTCAACAATTATCGAATAAAGTTTAGTTATCCCTCAATATATGTACAAACGTATAGTAGTATATTGCAAATTAAACCCCTAAAAACAACTCATTATCTCTATTTTAGTGAAAAGGGGACGTACCGGCCCGGTGTCCCTACCTGACTGAAATATACGAAAAGGTAATCTATCGAAAAGTAAAAAATAATGAGGGCATTTGACCGAATTATACAAAATGCATATCTAGGGACCATAGCGATTGCATGTATGAAGTTTCGTATCATATGATGAAATAGTATCCGAGTTATGAGCGGAACAAACATGTGACCGACGGACGAATGGATGGACGGACGCGATGACCGCTATATATCCCCGACTTCTTCGTAGCGGGGATATGATAGCATATTTGTTATTAATTCGAAATAAATGTTCCGTTTCAAAAGGTTTATTCTGTATCGAAGCTTTTAAATTTGAGGTCATGTTGTTACCACAAAAGGGAAATTCAACGTATTCAAGAACTTACAATGAGATAAAACCGTCTTCAGTTCAGAAACTTCAATTTTCACATCATGCCAACATCTATCGATTGACTCTTGCTTCGATTGAGCAAGAATTGAATTGATGAGAGGAGAAAAAGTTTCTCTATTCAATCTTTAATGTCCTGCCAGGCCAGTTTTGGTATTTAGAATGGTCGATTTGTCAGTTCAGAATGAAACCTGATCACCGATCCTCTCACTTGCATAGATACACCATTCTGCTTAAAGTGCAATCCTTTTCTTCTAGGGGTTTTCGTAAAATTTCGTTTTGGGCACGACTTACAGTAAATATCCAAGTAATTTCACAGGATGTTGCTCTATGATCTGGGGGCTGTTGCACGAAAGGACTTAACACTAAGGTTAACCTTAGTGCCATCTTTTAAAATTGCACAAAGGTTACCTTAGTGACTTAAGGTTACCTAAGTGTTTTGTGCAACGGGACCCAGAACGATAAAAAGTCGAATTAATCGAAATTGGGAGGCTTGGTAATATAAATAATGCATCTGACTTTTGTCTACGACAAAGCAATGAAATAATTTACGTATGTGTTTATGACGCAATACTGCAAATGGCGTCACCGGGTTAAGAATAATTGTAATCGACTTCTTGTACTTTGTGCAAAGGCATGTGGCGTCAGGTGCTATACATTAGATACGATTGAATACTTGTCTTTCACTTGAATTGCTGACATCGAGGACAAATTTGATCATAAAACCAGGAACTTATTTCAATCCGGATGGTCGAGAAAGGACATTGTGGGTTGAGTTTGTCCGTGTCTTGATAGCTACGAAAAAGTATTGCATGAAATGAATAGATTTGCAACAAATCAATTTGAAACCCAGAGTTCTAGGCTCTGTATTTAAAATTGATGATTTGATGACGTCAAACACATTACTCATGAAATTGATGAAAACATCCGAAATAGATTTTATTATGGTGGAAAATGATAAAATCGCCTCCATAACACTTTTCATTAGTGAAATAAACACTCTACTTTGTAACAATGTTGATGACCCGTTGTCATCAAAGTTTATCGCATCTCCAGTGACGTCACCAGAGCAATACTATGACGTGGATAAGAGTTCTGTTACCGACGTTCTTAGGTCACAAAGACATCGACGAAAAATCTCAATTTCAACATTTAACACAAATAAATATTCTGAGAATTACAGTATCTACTCACAATTCTCTATCCACAATTCATCTTGATCCAAACCTTGTCATGTAGACAAATTAATGGGTTTTTTTTCTAAAAAAGAGGAAAGCATCTATCATTTATAAAATTCTCTCAGCCGAGTATCAATGTAATAATTTAAGGTAAAGTTTAGTCTGTCAATCGATAAGTACATGTGCTGAACTTATTCTACCTTAGTTTTTAACATCAACGTTGATACAGAAATAAAAGGATTGCAAAATTCTTTAATAACAAGTGAAGAAGCGAGCAAAGCTCACATACCCCCGCTCCCCACTTTGTTCAAAGAATTTCAAATAGTAAAACTGATTAATATTGGTTAAAGTATGATAGTTGAGTATACAGTAAGTCATTGTGTAAGACTTCTTTCAACTGAAACCCAAATACCGAATTCATTAATAGGTTTTACAATTAAAAGGGTACATCTAGAGATAATGGTTGATCTTTGTTTCAAATTTGAGGTAGTTATCATGAATATTCTACGAGATGCACTGAGGACAAAATTATTTTTGTTGAGTCACTTTGTAAGTTATGTTTTCCAAAGAAACCACAGAGAAGAAAATCCATATATATCGTTTAACTCTCACAAGGCATATCCAGCAATCACGATTGACATATGTAGCAAATTTGGTGAAGCTGAGATGTATATTTCATGAAATATGTTCAGGACAAAGTAATTTATCATAGAATCACTGTTTTAGTCATGTTTCCAAAAATTAAAAAAGTGTGATGGTCTTATCCTCAAATGGCACATCTAGGGATCATGGTTGATAAGTGTATGAAGTTTGGTGAAGCTAGCATGAATAGTTTGGGAGATATGCTCAGGACAAAAGACTTGGTCGAAGAGTCACTGTTTTAGTCATGTTTCCATGGAAACCGCAAAAAATAAAAATAATTTGTTGGTCTTACCCTCAAAAGGCACAACTAGGGATCATGGTTGACATCTGTATGAAGTTTGATGAAGCTAGCATGCATAGTTTTGGAGATATACTCCGCACAAAACGACTTCCTCAAAGAGTCACTTTTTAGTCACGTTTCCATGGAAACTGCAAAAATGAAAATTCAGAAATAGTTCTAACCCTCAAAAGGCACAACTAGGGATCATGGTTGACATCTGTATGAAGTTTGATGAAGCTAGCATGAATAGTTTTGGAGATATGCTCCGCACAAAACGACTTCCTCAAAGAGTCACTTTTTAGTCACGTTTCCATGGAAACCGCGAAAATTAAAATTCAGAAATAGTTCTAACCCTCAAAAGGCACAACTAGGGATCATGGTTGACATGTGTATGAAGTTTGATGAGGCTAGCATGCATAGTTTTGGAGATCTGCTCCGCACAAAGTTTTGGGACGGACGGACAGACGGACAGACGGACGGACGGGAAGAATGAACGCTATATATACCCTGCCGATTGAAATTAAAAATGCGAGCTCCTTTTGTCAATTTAAAAGTATGCTTAATCCAGTCCAAATACCGAGTTTCTTTAACCTAAACTCCGGAAGTAGATTCTGTCAAATTATCCATTGTCGCCTCAAGCTCGGCTGTAGTGATCTGAACGCGCACAGATACAATCGACATATATCGGATACACAAAGTTGTTCTTGTGGTCACTACAATGAGGACGTAGTTCACTTCCTTTTTACTTGTTGGAACTATCAACAACTAAGATCAAATATGTACTTTTATACTCAAGGATATGACCTTAGGACTGTATTATACGGTAGTGGTTCCTTGAGTAACCCGACTAACAACCGTATTATCGATTCTTTACATCAGTTTATCATGAAAAGTAAACGATTCCCTGAAATAAAATAATTATGTCGCTGTTCTCCACTCCACAATATAAATCCAAAATTTCATGTGAGCGCTGCAGCCCATTAATCGTGACCATGCATACCTAACATACTGTATTATTCAAACATCTTTGTGTTTATATATCATTTAGTACACAACCATGTTGCATTTCACCAAATATGTTATATTCCAGCTATATGTATATATCTTCAAAGAGAGGCGTTAAAATAAGCCTTCTGGCTTGTTCGCCAATCTGTATTTCTTTCGAAATAAAAATATGTTTAAACCATATATACCCCCGCTTACGCTGTAAGGCGGGGGTATAAAAATAGAGCAATTGGCTCTGTGGCTCATCAGACTTTTTACACAATTTTGCCTCTAGAATGTGGTTTTATCTTATTTGGGGCGACAGGGTCATTGAATTTGCATCTAAAAACACGACCAAACCTATATTTAGTAAGAAGGCTACCAAATCTGCAATCATTTCAGGTATAGGACCCAAAGGTTCACATTGCTCTTTTAAGAGGCTAAAGGGTCACCAAAACTATAAATTATAATCCTCACTTGTTAAGCCGCCTCTTCACAAAGTTTCAGCTGTCTTGGCCTTATGCTTCTGGAGAAGAAGATAAAAAAGCCTTTATGGGCGTGGTCTTAGTGGTCCTTATAATGGGCCACAGGGCCACCAAAGCTATAACTGATATTCCTCACTAGTCAAGGAGTCTTTTCAGACTATGTTTTGTTTTAAATTTAAGTAGAATGCCACTTATATCTAATCTGGTGACGGGATAGAAATCTATATTTTCAAGAAATTAACAACAGTCATTAAAGGGGAAGCAGCACGTTTTAACGGTGAATATAAGGTGATGTCACGAAAATGAAAATTAATGGTTTCAATTCAAAGACAATGTTTTAAAACTAAATGGAGCAGTAATACTTCAAATACATAACGTAAAGTTTAGCCATGCAATTCATTTTTCTTACAAAAAATGAATGAAATGTGTTCACACAAAATGGCCGCCAATGGATTTTATGTGACTCTTCATGCTTTGTCCTCAGACTACGGATGGTTGGCTTGTGTAATGAGATTTATCAGATAAGATTTATCAGTGAAAAATTTAAAATACAAAATTATCAAAAAACGTGCTACTGCCCCTTTAATGTGGCCTTTAACAGCAGAGAAAAGCATAATATATCTAGACAACCGTTTTATAACTTTATGGGGATAAAACTCAACTAATCAAACATGCATAGCTTAAAACCGATTAATTTCAAAACATAATTCTCCATTTTACCTTAAATTCGTTATTTTTAACTGAAAACATTTCTAAAACATTTACATTTGCTCGTATTTTGTCTTAAGGTCAAAACAAATATGTTGCAAGTCTAGCTAATATTTTTTAAAAAGCGTCTTCTCATAAATTGTTTAAAAAGAAGATTTCAAATAGAAAGGTCTTGAATTACTTCAGAATACTAATTCTTCCAACTTCGGAAAAGTTGAATTACCTCAATTTGCGTCAGTGCTGTATTTTTTCAACTTAATAACTGCAAATGAATTTAAATGAAACGGTGTAATTAACAAAACAACACTTGAGTAAGGACCAATTATTCATTTTGCATTGAAACGAATAAACGCAAATTGCTTAATATCGTGACATGCCCCCTAAATTTTCTTGTTCCTTCAAGACAAGGAAAAAACCTTGAATTAGCGAAAACATTCGAGGACTGGAAAGCTTCTTTTCATATTGTTTTTTTCAATTACAATTTCAATCAATTCGCTTTCTATTCAAGGTTTAACAACAACGTCCCTGGAATGTTTTATTTAAATATTCTAATCCAATGTTAAAAGTAGAAGTTTTTAACGATTTCTATTCTCATGGCTTCCAACCTCAAGAAAGGTTTCAAATTGACATTTTGTAATCATCCGAAACACCAAGATATATTGGCTTGTTTATTGGATTAAGTATCATGTTTGTTTACGTAATTCACAAAGGAGTCTTATTTCAAATATTCAACCTTAAATAACCAAAAAAAAAAGCAGATGTTTCAAGTCTGAACAAAGATATGAACAAATGATCAAGTTATTCTCATTTTTATATTTAACATTCTTGTGATATTTTAACAAAAAAGTACATATTGGCGTTTTTGACCACGATCTTTGTTTTAAAAACTCAAGGGAGAGAAAGCGACTGTTCGAAGAATATAAACATTGAGAAACTACAAGCCAATATCAATGCTATCATTTTGATAACAGTGACAATCATAATAACTTCACGAAACATCAAAATTGTAAGCTTAATTGTGATGGTGTGGCAGATTTGAGAAAATACTGGTGTGTACGTCTTGCAATCAAAACATTCTGACTGTCCTGTGAAGGTACGTTTAGATAAAAAATTACTTATTGGTTGATGCCCAAAGGCATCAACCTTATACTACTGTTGATATTTTCAAAGGGAGGCCGCGCCAATCCCATGTGCTGTATCCAAATCAAATGACCAATGAACAGAGTTGTAGCAAAAAAAATAATCTAGTATAGTTGTGTTCAGAGATGTAATTATAATTTTTTTTCTCTGAGATGTGAAAAAGAGTGACTTAAATAGAATGATAAATAGAATATCACCCTCGTGTCTTTTGATTTAAAATTAACCAACACTCGTTGAAAAAGTAAAAAAAAAAATAATTTCATAAACTCATGTTAACTTTGATTGATTGATCAATACTCGTGCTAATATTAGTACTGGTACCCAGTGTTGTTACTGTTCACTTATCACCCAAATTGGTCGACTGATCACAACCTTCATCTGTGGCATCAACCAAGGCTTTTCTTGTTTGGATTACACATCTGTGAAATTAAAAAACGAAAACCGTATCAAGATATTTACAAGAAAAATCCGACTACAGGACATCAGTCAAAAGATAGAGACCGCCTCATGTAAACAAATGACTAAGATGTAAATAACCAAACCTTCACTCGGTCCACTGGCTCCACAAGCATGAGTCTGGAAATAAATTGCATGCTTGTTGAATACATAATTGAACTCATCATAATATGACATAGTTGATGAATTTTGAAAATAATATGATGAAAACTTATTTTTTGTTGATTGCTACTTCTTGAAACAACCCACATTTTGTCTGCCAAGGTGTCACGCACAGGCAATTGAAGATAAACGTGTAAAGAGCTTCCTAGCCACAAGGACAAACACACACATAGTTGTCCCATTTCCGGTCAGACGGAAACCCCAGACGGAAGTGACGCTAAATTAGCCTGTTGTATAGGGATGGAGATATTGTTTTACTTTATTGTATATTCTTTAAACATAAATCATTTTCAATGTCCTGTGGTGTCAGGAGCCGTATACAGCTGCGTATCTTAAGTTTGTTCGCTTACCTTCGTATTCTAGTGCAAATATCATGTAATTTGTAACGTCTTTGAGACATCATATCATTGTTAAAACGAAACCGATAATGATGAAATTTCACTGCAGAAGTGAAGATTTGCGTTGACATATTCGTATGTCATACCTAGCAGATAGCTGTAACAGATTTGGCAGGTCATTGAAGTGACCAGGGGTCAAATTTCGAAAACACTGATTTCTCTACAAAATCCTTCATATGTGATCAACAGCTTTAGATCTTATTCATATGTGTTCCTTTGCGCTAAGGCAACGTAACTGTGCTGATTTGTTTCCTACAAAGTTTACATTAAATGATTTTAATCGAAATTTAAGAAAATCCGAATTTCACAAATATGACCCAATCTGTCTATTTAAAGATGGACTGAAATGCTATATGGCAACTTTCAGGATTCGTGAAATAGTGATTACAATTTGACATTGACTCAACTTTAAATTACTGAAATCGACCTAGAAACGGCTTAATTACGACTGTATACATAACACTGCCTAATTAGGCCGGCGAACAGAATAAAACGCACTGAAGCGTGACTGCCTCGTGACGTGTTAGTAGGCGATGTGATACCCCGTTGTGTGCCCTCGTTATGTAAAACAACACAAGCTAACAGTACAGCTCAATGTTTAACCGTTGATTAAACACCCTAAACAACATCCCAACATCTCAAACCTTCAATAAATCGGTAGTTTATTTAATCAACTGGCAATTTGTATAGATGAAAATGTAAGACCCTCATTAAAAACGAAGCTGTGCGCATAATGCTACAGCATGTAGCTGGTCTCGATTTGCGCAATGTTGTCATAAGACTGCACGTAAGAACCCGGATGTATTTTCGTCATAAACAATTGCTCACGTGTGAACCGTTTTATCTTCGTGCACAGTTGTTTGTTGTTATTGAATATAACTTTAGTAGCACAACAGAAAGGATGTTATTATACAATACTATTTTTTATACATTTAAACCAATTTTTCTTAAATGCCTTTGACTTATAGTTATTTCATTTAGTAATGGATAAGTTACAATTCTCAATGAAAGGCATGTATTGGATGATGACTGATGTCTTGTTACACAGAAGAGATATTGTTCACAACAATACCCGATACATGGCCCAACAGAATGAAGATTTATTAAATGAACCTTATTCAAAATAATTATCAGATAGAGCAAAAAAGTATTTCTAATTTCAACAGGTTATGATTTACCAAACGGAGAAAAAAGGGACGTTAAGGAATACAATTGCTATTTGATGTTACCTAATAAGCTGATGTCATAAAATAGCCAGGTGTTGATGATTGTGCATTATATAACCTACCTGCTATAGTCATCATTTGATAGCTTTTAATTTGGAAACAGACAGGAAATACGATAGGCAATAAAGTAATTGTGTAATAGGTGAGTATCTGAACACCTGCAGACCAATGTCATTGTTTATTCAACCTTTTTACACAACGTTCAAATCTAGATGTGAGCATTGTAAATTCGGATTATTACCATAATTCAGCCAAAAACTTTGTGCTATGTTTTATATTTTACTAATCTCTTTTTTCTCGGCATGCCAAACTGTTCATTCGATGAAAATGCGAGCTCGAAACAGAAAATCGGTGTAGTGATCGGAACACGCGAGTTCGATGTAGATTGTCACATTGCTCTGTTTGACCTTACACAGCGGGTCAATTTGGCGTGAATCGATCAATGTGATGGGAATTTGTCTACGGAAACTTCATCAGGAGATATTCTAGGACAGTTGACAGCAACACAATGATATGACATACTGTTAATCGCTTGGTAAACGCAGAACTACGGATTTCGCCTACCATTTTCCATATAAGCAGACGAACGCTTCGCCTACTGCCACGTCACTTCCGGTATCCCCTGCCCGTGACCTCTCAGCCTTGTTTTGGTTTGTCGCTGGACGGCGACGAGCAGACGCCTTGTTACGCAATGTTTACTTAGCTGTAGCTTCATTGAGAAACTGTGTATCGTTGCTGTTTTGGCCTAATATTTATGTTATATAGTTATTTGACCAATATCTTATGAAAAATATATTTAAAAATGGTTATACAGCGGCTCTTTAACAATGCCAAATACCGACATTCAGCACCAGTGACAAGACGATCCTGAAATATGGTTTGGGAATGGTTATGTTACACATGGAAAATTTATGTTTTTCTGTAAGTCGTCCTGGAGTGTTTTATGAACGTCAAAACGAAACCCAAATTACATGATATTTGCACTAAGATCACAAGCAGGTGAACAAACTTATGGTATGCAGCTGTACCTCCCAGCTTAAAGGGTGATCAAAAATGTTTCACGCTAGTGCTGGTCAGTTGAGCTTCATATCAAAGACTTTTGCAAATCGTCAAGACGAGGTTCCCAGTAATTTTGCCAGGCAACAAGGTGGCCTTAAGCATTTGTACACTTGCTAAGGTTATTTCACCATTTTTTTCAATATATTGCTATATAGATTTCATGTATTGCAATGACATTGCAGGATTAAGTCACAGGAATTTAAAAAAAAATATTTATGAGGATAAACAAAATACGAGCTAAAGGACGGACATTCGTCATTTTGTTCAACGGCGCTTTTTCGCGGCCTTGGTTCCAAATTTTGCGTATGTCCCTGTATTCGACATATTGTCATCTGCTGTAACTTACTACAACTACAAACTTTCCCAATAATCATCTGCCAGACATATACCTTAGACGTCACTCAGCAAAAATTTCTCTTTAGAGAAATTGATTGTCGAAAATAACACGGTTTTGAACTCCTTGTTTTAAATTTCACCAATCAGAGTCACTTCCGTCAAGGGTTTCAGTCTGGTAGAAAATTGGAAAAACATGGCGATTGTATTGTCTCGGGGAGGGAGTATTATTATACAAATTGTATATCTTTATAGATAGTGACTATTTTCAGTATCCTGTTAAAGATGCTGTATCATACTTGCAAGCGGTTCAGGATGAAACTCAGCTATTGAGAAATGAAATACATCACTTTGTAGAAAAATCTTTCGTCGAAATTTTGATATCATATTTAGATTGTTTTATCAACAATAGCATACTTATTTCGAAGCTTCAAGCACAGTACCCCTCCTAGAAAGGGCATGTCATTTTGCGAACCCGCTTTCGGTGACGTAATCATTATGCTTGTAGGATTTACACCGTGTCTCAACTACCGTAATTGCGTTCGATGGGTATCAACTTTGACAGCAACGAATACCAAATTTGGAGAAAAAGAATATAAAGTCTAGTTGAGCGCGACAAAGACGGTTTTCAAGCGTACATTTAGAAACCGGAAGTTGTGAAATGGCCACACTTGATTCGCCCTTATGTCGACTGCCGTTTCGGTATTTTTGGGTAAATTATCTCCTATTTGATGAATTTTGATCCGATTTTCTCAAGGTTGGTCGCTAAATTTTTCTAAAAATACAACGTATACATTAAAAATACTTTTAAAAATATTGCAAGTATGATTTAGCATCTTTAATAAAGCCGTGACATGTTGATTCAGCCTCTGTTCGAGTTAATGGGCTAGAAGGGCTGAAGCCTGATTGGAAGTTATCAAATTAGTTTTGCAATCAGCAAAGCTGTTCAAAAGTCAGCGAAATTTGCACGAGATAAAAGTCAATCATACAATCAAATTAGTTGAAATATATTTATTACATTTTATTACAACTTATATACACTGGTAGATGAACAAACTTTCAATCTGTTTAAAATCGACCGTGCTCCGAGGAATAAAATATAAAAAATACTGTCTCTATCGAGGCTCGAACCATTCGTCTCGGTCTGAATACACCCACCTCTATCGCATGTCGCTATAACCAGTTTGACATCCTCGTTTTTTAAAAAGTGTTTAGAGGCGATTATGTATAACGAACGGTACACTGGAGTAACCTGCCCCTAGCATGATATCGAAAGCTTTTGCTGCGCTCCTTGCGATTGGCTAGATTAGCTTGTGTCAGAACATGTGGGTAATAGGGGTGCCTTCAGACTGTGAATGAGAGGAAAGCCGGGCTGGGTGTGGTTGGAACCCCACTAGAGATAATATTTTACACTTTTGTTCCTTGAATCACAGTCGATTTTAATTAGACTGAACAAACTTTCGATACGCAGCTAGACCGATCATCTGTGTTTGCACTGTTGGCTCTGTGCAAATATCAGGTTACAACAAAAGCAATTAATAAACATTACTATGATAAGCTTAACTTTCAAACTTTTTTAATATCATCTGATGGTTATTGAAGTAGAGAAATGAAAATGTTAACGATCGCTCCATTCTTTTCAGTGTTCAAGATATTATATTTTTGGAATGTCGTTTCAAATACAAGTAACATATCATAAAAGTTTATTCATATTCAGTATTATCGTATATGCGTTTGTCGGTTCATAAAGAATATCGAGGATCTTTTGATGCGAAAGAGTGTTGAATATGTTCCAAAGTATAGATTATCTAAAGAAAAACGAAAGATCTCTTTTTTATTGACCGCATTAAATACGAAACATTTGCAATCATATTCCATAGATCTTCACATTACAACAAGACGCAGCCTTTGCTAAATTGATGTAGGTTTTACATAACGGTTCAATCACGCAACAGAAGCAATTTAGTGTAAGAATTAATGATCTTTCTGCATCTCTTGTGCAGCTTAAAAAGGGATGGATTTCGAAGTAATTATATAACGGACAGCAAGAAGTGTATGAGAAAGAAAAGGAAGTGTCAAACATGTGTTAGAAGGAAAATAATGTAATTTAATATTTTTCTCTGTAATGTCATTTCTCCCAACAGAGGTAAATTTAAATCAAGCCAATTTGTTGTATCGAACCACTTTTGGAATAAGACCACAAATGCCGCAGTCAAGAATGTGAGAAAGTCGCGAATATATTATATTTGACTGTTTTTAAGATTTTTAAGATTTTCATTGTAACCAAGAATTCATGTATCATATGAGTGTCATTTGGAGACTAAATGTGGGAAATATTTTAATTGGTATAATGAATTTTACTATTTACGTTTGTATCAAAACAATTTGTGATAAAAATTACGGGGTGGTTCATATCGCTAGCTATAGTCCAGTCAATCTATGGTCAATAAAGCTTTAACTAGACAAATTTGCAAAAGAAATGAAAACAATTGTTTCAATCGGAATGGGGCAACATTTCCAAATTCTGTTGTCATGACAACGTCTCTTTATCTATTGACTTTCCACCATATTGGATATGACGTCATGCTATTATTTTTGGTACGTTCTGTTCTATTTCCAGAGCATATACCTTGAAAACTATTTTGAAGCTATCAGAAACTTAAAATTTAGTATAGATGTTACCTATGTGTTGTAGATGTGCCTTTTTAGCTCATCTGGCCTGTAAGGCCCGATGGTCTTATGGCATGGCATGGTGTCCGGCGTCAGTCCGTCCGTCCGGAAACTTTGTGAAACTTCGACTTCTTCTCCAGAACCATAAGGCCTAGAAAACTAAAACTTGGTGTATAGACTCCTTGGCTAGTGAGAATTAAAAATTGTAGCTTTGGTGGCCCTGTGGCCCCTAATAAGGGCCACAGGGACCACACCCTTAAAACCTATTTTCATATTCTTCTCTAGAACCATAAGGCCTAGAAAGCTGAAACTTTGAGTGCAGACTCTTGACTGTTGAAAATTAATAATTGTAGATTTTGTGACCCTGTTGCCTCTACTAAGGGGGGAACCACATTGGTCACACTCTAAAGCGAAATCAAATGTAAAGCCTGATGAGCTACAGAGCCAATGGCTCAATTGTTGGGGTTTCAATTCCAGGTTGCCAAAATAGTTTGAAATGTTAGCCCTAAAACGGCCAAATTTCTGATTTCGTTCCGTTTTTGATGAACCTTTGGATCCTATACCCTACATTTGTAAATTATTAATTGAATTTTTCAGCAATTTCAATTTCTGAATGGATTTTTGGTATCTGAAATCACATCGCCTATAAACTTAAATGAAGGATTGATAACCCTGTTTCCCCTTCAAAGGGAGGGGGCACATTACCCAAGATTAAATATGCATCCCGATGAGCTACAGAACCAAAAGCTCTTTTTCCACATTGTGTGTGGTGCAGTGGTTTTCCTCTAAGAGAATTTGCAATAAATTAATTGCCAGACGATAATTAATTAAACTCTAACAGAGGTTGGATCAGCATTTAATGTCTTGATCTACCTCTGCGGGGAGAGAATGTTGACCACTAGGAACTTTGTCGATTATAGTACGAGCTACTGACAGAATATGCAAGAGTGAGTGAGTGAGTTGGTGTTAACCGTGTTTTGAACAATATTTCAGTTATTAAACACGTGGATGTTGCCATCCAAAAGAGAGTAGATAGATCAGGGAGAAAGGGGTCAAAATGATGAGAGAAAAGACGGAAAGAAAGGCATAGTGAGAGATAGAAAAGCAGGTTTTAGAAGGACTCACATTTGGTCTGGCTTCTACCCGTCGACCTGTCCAGCGTGGGTGACCCTACCAGGAGCATTTTAGCTCCAGCTGGCATAGCTCTCGGGGTTGTCGAAGCACACAAACCACCACACCACGTTAAGGTAACGAGTCCAGAATATGCAAGACATATCTCGTGTTCATTGTGCAATTTCTGAATAAAACCTTTAAATGATTCTAGCACAATTTAATTTGTATCTTGTAGACAGACAGACAGACAGACATTTTTTTATTCAAGTCTCGCCTCAACATGTTACAACAAAATAGTAAAATACATATAATACATGGTAAAAAGTTGAGCCATTCCTTACGGAACTATAGGAGACACTTATGACATAAAAGTTGCAAAATAAAGATATAATAATAATGTAAGTACATTAAAACGAAGGTAAAATTTACATTAAGAAGATATATACAATTTTTCCTTTCGTTTTTTTTAAGAATATTGGCACAGGTTTTGGCAGATAAAAACGCTACATCTGGACAGCCGAGAATAAAACTAACTTTTTCCAAATCACTTAAACTACCAAAATCATCTAAAATATGTTTACATTTTGATAAAAGATGCAATCGTTCCTCGGCATATAATGGACAGTGTATTAAAACATGACATTCATTTTCAATAGAATCATTACAGTGAAAACATTTTCTATCAGTTAAAGGTCAACCCGTGTAACGACCAGTCTCAACTTTTAGTGATGCCACTCCACATCTAAACAGAGCTAAAGCTTTTCTCATTGATTGTATTACATGCTCCTGGTAGGGTCACCCAAGCTGGACAGGTCGACGGGTAGACTAAATGTGAGTCCTTCTAAAACCCGCTTTCTATCTCTCACTCAGCCTTTCTTTCCGTCTTTTCCCTCATTCTTTCGATCTACTCTATTTTGGACTGCAACATCCACGTTTTTAATAACTGAAATATTGTTCAACACACGTTAAACACCAACTCGCCCACTCACTCAAAGGTGTTTCTACTTGATGTCCACTAAACTAGCAGTCTGATTAAAATCGACCGTGCTCCGAGGAATAAAATATCATAAATATTGTCTCTATCGGGCCTCGAACCATTCGGGATATCCTCTCCGTCTGGGTCTGAATGCACCCCCCTCTATCGCGTGTTGCTATAACCAGTTTAGCGCAGACAGACCCAGTCGTAAGCTATCCAATCACATCCTCGTTTTTAAATAGCGTTTAGCGGCGATTATGTATAACGAATGGTACACTGGAGTTACCTGCCCCTGAGGGATACCGAAGCTTTCACTGCGCTCCTTTCGATTGGCTAGATGAGCTTGTGTCAGAACATGCGGGCAATAGGGGTGCCTTCAGACTGTGAATGAGAGGAAAGCCGGGCTGGGTGGGGTTCGAACCCCGCTAGAGATTATATTTTTACACTTTTTTCCGCGAATCACTGTCGATTTTAATCAGACTGCTAAACTAGTATTCGTTGAGGCTGTAGTATGATAGATACCTAGAGTGCATTCAGGCTTGAGAGGTGCAAGGTAGATTAGTGGGTGTATTGATGTGATGCAAGTGCAGTTAGGGTATCACTAATTGGTTGTGAGCGAGTTTGCAGTCGGAAGAGTAATGAGCTGAGTGGCAAGTTTAGAATTAATCTCTCGTTGATAAGAAAGTGTGCAAGTTGTTGTTTGTGTGTGTGTATGAAGTGTAATGTATTGTATGTTTTAGTACTGTATATTTTAAGTAAAATTGTGAATAATTTCTCTCATAACCCTTTTTGGTGGCCAATATAATTAAGAGATCATGATGTCTTTTTATGTATTTGAATCATGTATTGTATTTGGTGAGACAGTAATAAATAATCTCTCTCTCTCTAAATCGTTATAATACAGATAGATTTATCTACAGCACTTATACGACACCCAGACGTTAGCTCCCCTAATCCCGGGATCAGACCACAGTGCCGTTAATCCCTTTAGCCTCTTATCCCTCCCCCTCTTCTATTGATCACAATCACATTTCATATCGATGCCGACATAATCATTTATCAACTAAAAATAAATCTATGAAGCTAAATTTCTACCATTAAGTAGGGATTTCGGTTATTTTTGTCTTTTGTTGAATACTTATCGTATTAGTTGTACAATTTGACAACCACTTTCACTAAGTTAACAGCGTTAAAATCCTGTTTAGAATTGTGGTTTTAACATTCGCAATTTACAGTTTACATGGTTAAGTATGTGCGGTGTAGGCAAGGGTCTAAGTAGATTTATGAATCTAATCCCGTTTTGATAAATTTGATCGATTTCGAAAACAAATATGAAAATACTTGAACATTTTCTAATATTTTTTGGGGGAGGATGTCTAAAATATCACAATAAAATGTTTGTTTAATTGTTTTTCTTAGGTATTTGATATATGGACTCTCAATATTTGCATGACCACAACGTCAGTCCTTATGCTTTATTAGTTCTCCCTTTGGTAACCCAGAATGTTAAACCTTTGGTAGCATAAAAAGTTAACTTTTAGGAAACTAGAAAGTTTAACCTTTGGTAACCTAGCAAGTTTAACCTTTGGTAACCTAGAAAGTTAAACCTTGGGTAACCTAGAAAGTTTTACCTTGGGTAACCTAGAAAGTTTAACCTTGGGTAACCTAGAAAGTTTAACCTTGGGTAACCTAAAAAGTTAACTTTTAGGAAACCTAGAAAGTTTAACCTTGGGTAACCTAGAAAGTTTAACCTTGGGTAACCTAAAAAGTTAACTTTTAGGAAACCTAGAAAGTTTAACCTTGGGTAACCTAGAAAGTTTTACCTTGGGTAACCTAGAAAGTTAACTTTTAGGAAACCTAGAAAGTTTAACCTTGGGTAACCTAAAAAGTTAACTTTTAGGAAACCTAGAAAGTTTAACCTTGGGTAACCTAGAAAGTTTAACCTTGGGTAACCTAGAAAGTTTAACCTTGGGTAACCTAGAAAGTTTAACCTTTGGTAACCTAGAAAGTTTTACCTTGGGTAACCTAGAAAGTTTTACCTTGGGTAACCTAGAAAGTTTAACCTTGGGTAACCTAGAAAGTTTTACCTTGGGTAACCTAGAAAGTTTTACCTTGGGTAACCTAGAAAGTTTAACCTTGGGTAACCTAGAAAGTTAACTTTTAGGAAACTAGAAAGTTTAACCTTGGGTAACCTAGAAAGTTTAACCTTGGGTAACCTAGAAAGTTTAACCTTGGGTAACCTAGAAAGTTTAACCTTTGGTTACCTAGAAAGTTTTACCTTGGGTAACCTAGAAAGTTTTACCTTGGGTAACCTTGAGAGTTAAACCATTGGAAACCTAGAATGTTCAGCAATAAGTCCTATCAGAAAGTAACTGGAAGCTGCTACCAATCGCCTGTAGGGGCGCTGATATCAGCACAGAAAACTCAAGGGTAACAAGGCTTAAAACTGACAGTTCGGAAACTGGAGTTTTAGGCTTCGCGTATGAAGATGGACCTCATCGCCAAAAGTACAACATTGTATATATATAAATTTAAAGCGAATGGTATATTATTCAGGTAGTTTATGTTTCAGGAAAAGATTCTTGAGGTATTCATTATTTTGTGTAACCATTAGCAAATTAATTTTTTCTTTTGTCGGATTGGTATGAAAATGACTTGGCAATAGCAATTATTTACTTATTTCATAGTACGGACAAACTAATAAAAAATAGAGCCATTGGCTCTGTAGCTCATCAGGCTTCATCATCAACTATGATGTAGAGTGTGGCCAATGTAGTTCCCCCTTTGTAGAGGCCACAGATTGGAAATCTAGCCTGTCCTGAAAATTCATTGGTCACTTCCTTTGGGAAATTTATGAAAAAAATTGAAAAGTTACCAGTCCTGACCAAAAAGTAACCAGTCCTGGCAAAAAGTAGCCAGTTCAAGGACTGGCTGACGGGCAATATTTTAAACACTGTATATAGGCGACAAGTTTCAGTTTTCTAGGCCTTATACTTCAGGAGAAGATGAAAATAGATTTGAAGGACGTTCCTGTTGCCTTTATTATTATTATAAAGCTACAATTCATCATCCTCACTAGTCAAGAAGTCTGTACACAAAGTTTCAGCTTTCTAGGCCTTATGCTTCTGGAGAAGAAGATGAAAATATGTTTTTAGGGTGTGGCCCCTGTGGCCTTTATTAGGGGTCACAGGGCCACCAAAGCTACAATTTATAATCTTCACTAGTCAAGGAGTCTATACACAAAGTTTCAGCTTTCTAGGCCTCATGGTACTGGAGAAGAAGATGAAAATAGGTTTTTAGGGCGTGGCATATGTGGCCCTTAGGGGTCACAGGGCGCCCAAAGCTACAATTTATAATCTCCACTTGTCAAGAAGTCTGTACACAAAGTTTCAGCTTTCTAGGCCTTATGGTTCTGGAGAAGAAGATGAAAATAGGTTTTTAGGGCGTTGCCCCTGTGGCCCTTTTTAGGAGTCACAGGGCGCCCAAAGCTACAATTTATAATCCTCACTAGCCAAGGAGTCTGTACACAAAGTTTCAGCTTTCTAGGCCTTATGGTTCTGGAGAAGAAGTCGAAATTCCACAAAGTTTACGGACGGACGGATGGACGGACGGACGCCGGACACCATGCCATGCCATAAGCCCATCGGGCCTTACAGGCCAGATGAGCTAAAAATGGCATTCATCTTGAATTACACAATAAGTACATTTTTTACATTTAAGTTGAACAGTATTGACATGTATATCGTATCGATATTGCTGTATATAAAGTTATAACAGGTATTTTGCAAAACTCGCAGGTCAATCAAGCAGCAACAGTTTCGTCGGTTTGCGTAGATCAGGTGATATTAGTACAAATTCCAGATGAAAAATCCCAGGGTAACTTGAAATGTATCCAACATTGGAACATGGGAAACGGGTAATATCTTAATTTCATTTCATATAGCGTTATCTCCCCACAGAGGCAGACCAAGTCATGAAATGTTGATAAATTCATTGTTCTAACACGCCGAAATCCATGGTTTCCGGCAATCTAAATAAATTTAGATCAACAGGTTTTATATTTGGTCATACTGTTGTATGACAAAATAAAAAATCTGTTGATCTAAATTTATTTAGATTGGGTTTCCGGCAGTTTCTCCTGGCGGAAAAATATTGCACCACAATCCATTTGAATTTCTTTAGCAATTTAATGGCAACGCTTTCTCGTGGAAAGTGGGTAATATGACAATGACGATGCGATGATTCCGTAGCCAAAATGAACAGCGTTCGCTGATTGCACAACTAAGTTTGATTGCCTCCAATCAGGCATTTCCCATTCTCAAACTTGGTTTATTAGAACAGAGGCTGTATCATCATTTCATGACTTGATCTGCCTCTGTGGGGAGAGAATGGTTATATATATATATATTTCACAATCTTGCAACATGAAAGCTTAAATATACAATCTCAATAAGTTTTGCCCGAGGCATCGAATCATACTTAAATATGATATTCATATCAGAAAGCAAAATTAGAATTTTCAATTTGCAAACTCGATGTCAACTTCGATCAGTATAGAACAATTGTCGTTTGCAGCTTACAACCGAATTTAATATATATCAAGTACCGTAATATAAGTCATCGTCAAAACTTGTTGGTTAAACACGCTAACTAATTTAGAAAATTAAATATTGAAAATTGATAAGTCAAAAAAAGAAAGCAGGAAGCAAGATATAAGATTGAACAAAATTGATATTGATACTTAGTTAGTATTACCTATAAGATATAACTTTGGTTATTTGAAAAAGTGACGGTAATACAATTTTAAAGTTATCAAAAGAGATTCATAGTAATGGTATTCAACAAAAGCGACGTAAAACTATGTGTTTACTTTACGGCAAGTCCTAGACATTTTATTAAGGAAGTTTTCGCATCAAATTACTTGCAGAATATATTTTCAAAAAGCTTTTCGCTATTCCGCTCTACAGGCGAATTGTCAGAAAATATATATTTCCGTAAATATAAGGTTAATGAATTATACAAGTTATTTTCATAGATCATAGATTTTAGTTTGTACATGAATGAGCTTGAAGTACTTATAATTGTTTTCATGTTTTTACTGTTTCAATGTTTTTCGTTTAAATTTAATAATTTCGAAAGTTTTGTAACACCAGTTATCTACCTATACATTGTATTATTATACTATTACATTATATATCATACACTAATGCACCATTGCAACTATTCGTAGACATTTTACTTTTAGATTTATCCCAAACGTGGGTTTCAGCTGTAGATAAAGATTGGTTATTTCTATGATTGATAATTTTTCTCTGCAGTCGCTTCATTAAGTATGACCTTGACATATTCGCAAATGATATGAGAATATAAGAATTAGGTTGATATAGATCAAATGAATTTGTATGTAGAACCTAAATAGCTGGCAGATTTCAGATTCAATTATGTTCCTCTGTGGAAGAGTTATCCGGTGAAGAATAGTTTACCATTCACAAGAAATAGAAACTTTATTTCTAACTACTCACACTATTACAAAACATAACTCACAAAATGTTGAATCTAAATTATATAAGATATGATAAGGAAGACAAGAGTGATTCTATGGATGAACAACTTCTTTATTGGATGGTGGCGACGTTTCGGTATAGATTCTTATACCGTTATCAAGCTATCAACTTCTAGAATGCCACTCAAACAGCTCAAGATATAATAAGAATAAAAAATCATTTTTGTGCAAGATATGCTCAATTTTCACAATAGGGGGATACTGGGATAATGCAATGTTGACCATGTGTTTGTGCAAATAGCGCATGCCAGTCTAAGTAAACCTAGCCTCAATAATACTCGTTATACTCCCATATTGAGTCCAGCTAGGTGTGGTAAGGGCTAGCGTCAGTCGACTTATCGAATTGACCAATCATGGCTCGGCTTACCATTTCGCAATAGTCTGCTTTCGCACATATAACGTTGGAGACTCAGTATGGGAGTATAGCGGGTATTATTGAGGCTAGGTTTACTAAGACGGGGCGCATGCAAGCAATAATTGTAAACTCAGATCTTCAATATGCTGCTCATTGAAGGTCGACATCATCTTCCTTAATGAGCACGTGGGCTTGTAGCTGTAATTATCGCTTGATATAGAAACGTCAGTGAAGAAGATTATGGTGATTTTGTTACAATGAACAGCGTGGGACTTCAAGGATCTTCTTAGTGATACCGATAAGTCGTCAGTATTCATCAACATTAAAGAGCCCATACGCGATTTTCAGGCCATATAGTTTTGCTTTGAAACGATTGAGGATGAAATAATTACATATATGAGTCATTATCAAAATATGTCCGAATTCTTGTCCGTCTAATATAAAAATTACCATGGTTTGTTTTTTACAAAATTAACTTGGTCTTCATTTAGATACTGTGTTATACAATCTGTATACTTATATTAAATTTGCATTTATTTTTCTTCATTTTAATTAACTTTATCACCTGAAATTGCCAATTTTTGCGTGTCCCTGTGTAACCCCTGTCAACATTTGCTCCTCAAAATAATATTATTGCCAAAATTTAAAGTATTTTTCCCATTCAGATATGTCATTGACATATCAAATATCATATAAATTGTGTAACATGTGAAGTATCTGTTTATTTTTGTCATCAAAATTGCATTTATATTTGTGTGCATAAAATCATGTCATTTTACTGTAACAAGTAACTGAAGATGAGAAATAATGAAGGATACCCCTAAACCAACTTCCCATCTTCCTGTCATGCTCAAACACTGTTTCCTGTTGCTGCATCTGGACATTGACTGACAGTCCCAACGAAATATACAAAATCATCTTTAAATGGTAAGTTCGAGGGTAGTAGATTTCGATAACATCGATATCATTCCTGTAACATCTGTCACGCATATGTAGAATGAAGTTTTAATCATGTGCTGAATGATATAGAAAAGTACAAAAGTTATAGTTTACATACATTCTAGATATTGTTATAAGGGAGCATTGATTATTGATTATTGGTCTTTTTTTATATGAATAGGTCATTCCATTAACAGTCATTCCTGTTACAACAAAATGTGTTACTGGAATAACAGTTTTTGTTACTGGAATGACAAAATGCTTGAAAATGTGGGATTTGATAGGAAATTCCATCTGCACAGATTTTCAAATGAATTCAGGGGAAAAGATATTGTATACCCAACTAGTAAACAAATGCAATTAGTATGGAAATTGTTGAAATTTCACAAAATTTCACTTGAGATAGTGTTGTAACAGGAATGACAGCAGAGATTATCAAGCATGAAATACATTTATATGTTCTCATTCTGTTATGTAATTTCAGCAAAAATTAATACTTTGAAATAATCTGATTTCAATTATTGCCTTCTAGGTGACAACATGGGTCTGTCAAATGCCGAAAGACAGAGAAAATACCGCTTGAATAGGGACCCAAGATCCCGTTAAAAGACAACAGTACTTGGAAGCGGAAAAGAGACGATACCTAAATGACAAAAGGAAAGGAAGGAAAAATAACACAAAAGAGCAGAATGGTAGGGAACAGCGTCACCGAAGAAAAGAGTGGAGTAAGGCACAGAAGGCTCATAGGAAAAAACTCAAAGATGCTGATGCTGCTGGACTGCGGCCGCCGCTGCTGCTGCTGCTACAGTAAGGCCACCACAATCTCCTGATGGACTGATTGGACAGCTTCATGAACGTTCTGCCAACAGGAGAAGCAGGAAAAAGCAGGCTAAATGTTATATAGACAACAATGCCTTGAGGAAAGTTATCGACAATGAGCAGAAGAAAGTGGAAACCTACAGAAAACGCTGGCTCCGAGAACTGAAAAAGAACAGAAACGAACAAAACACACCAAAGTCGAAAGCCAGAAGAATGACCCAAAACAGTTCAAGGAAGACTATTAGAAAAACTTTGGTTTTCCATAATGCTCTATTGGATCAGCTGAAGAATACCTATACATCTTCCAGAAATAAAGGCAAGCAGAGCATTTCAAGGATACTTTCTGGTAGTATACTACGGAAGTACGGATTCAAATTTTATGCATTTCATGTCTGTCGCATTGATTTGTGCACTCCTCAGAAACTCAGAACATCACTTGTCTTCAAGTGCAAACCTTCTTTGAAAGGGATGACGTTTCAAGAATCACACCAGGAACTTAAAGGACAGTTACCAAAAGATACTGAAGAAACAGCGAAGGGTTTTATTAGATACTCTCAAAAATCTTCACATGGATTTCTGTCAGAAACTGGGGTCAAGATAAGCTACACAGTCTTTTGTAGAATAAGATACTTTTGGGTTGTATGTCCCAATGATAGTGATCGCAGCACATGTTTATGTAAACTGTGCGAAAATACACAACTAATGGCAACATCACTCTTCAAAGAAAAGGCACTTGAATCTGATGACTTGGAAAGTGTTCTGACAAACACTGTTTGTAAAGCTGAATCAAAGATGTGTATGTATTCCAACTGTGAAGACTGTTCCCACAAGAGAGTGGATTTCTTAAAAGATCATGATGACACAATTGAATGGCAGCAGTGGTGTTTGAAGACGGGAAAAAGGATGATCAAAGTCAACATAACCATGATACAGAAAGATGTTTCATTCACAGCAAAAGATTCAAGAACAGGGTTGGTTTCAGAACTAAAGGATCTCTTTGAGAATCAAATTCAGAGATACAAGAGACATAACTTTAATAACAAAAACCAGTATCAATACTTTAGAAACAAAAAGATGACTCTTCAAGATGATGAAGTGCTTATGCACATTGATTTCTCCGAAAAGTACGTCTGCAAGATGGGCAAGGAGATACATGGGATGCACTTTGGTGCTTAAAAAAACAGGTCACACTCCATACAGGCGTCTTCTATACTGCACACTGTCAAAAGGGTCAAACATTTTGTTCAGTGTCCGAAAGTTTGGAGCATGGACCAGGGGCCATATGGGCTCATTTGAAGAAATTAAAGAAGCAAATCCAGCCATCAACCATTTGGAAATAGTGAGAGATGGACCTGCAACACAATACAGACAAAAGGGAAATTTTTACCTCTTGTCCTCAAAACCCTATGAGTTAGGTTACACTTCAGTTTTAAATTTTCTTGAATCACGACATGGCAAGGGTATCCCTGACGCTGTAGGGGGATCAATCAAAAGAGGTGCTGATAGACAAGTAAAATATGGTGCAGACATCACCAGTGCAAAGGACTTTGTTGAAAGTATGAAAAACAGTGAGACAAATGTGCATCTGATTCAAGAAGCTGATGTTGTTCGTGAAACAGAAATCTGGACAAACATTAAATTGAAACCAGTAAAAGGAACCATGAAACTGCACCAGATCTTTTCAATATCACAAGGTCATAGCTTACACCGTGAAGTAAGTTGCATATGTTGAGCCCGAAATGTATGCAATGGACACGAGTTCGAGCAAGCTGCTTTGCATGAACCTGTGTAAGGAAATGTGAATCAATATCTAAGAATATTGAGATGTTGAAGGGAATCTCTGAGCAAGTCAATATTACAACTCATGGAATGGATGTAGATAACAATTCTCTGGACCTCCTTCCCACAGATGTTGATGATGACAGAGTTCTGTTGCCATGCAACGTTGGTTCAGATGGAAACTGCCTGCCAGTATTTGCTTTTGGAACTTCCAATAAGACAGCAGAGATAAGAGTTCGAATTGTCACTGAGCTGGTGACCCATGAAGACTATTATCTGAAGGATGAAAATTTGGGAAAGGGCTTGAAAGAGAAAACCAATCATAGGCTGAACAAAATCTACACTCAGTATTCAGATATGTATGTTCCAGGGTTCCAGGAATCTGACTGAAAAGTTAATTCACGACATCTACCGCTTTGAGTCACTTGACAAGTCATGTATGGGTATTTGGCAACTGCATGCCCAAGCTAGTGTACTGAACACGCCAATCTTTTCTATCTATCCAAATCTCTTATCGTGGTGTGGTGGTTTGTGTGCTTCGGCGACCCCGAGAGCTATGCCAGCTGGAGTTTACATGCTCCTGGTAGGGTCATCCAAGCTGGACAGGTCGACGGATAGAAGCCATACCAAATGTGAGTCCTTCTAAAACCTGCTTTCTATCTCTTACTATGCCTTTCTTTCCGTCTTTTTCCTCATCCTGTCGATCCCTTTCTCCCTTTTCTATCTACTCTCTTTTGGATGGCAACATCCACGTGTTTAATAACTGAAATATTGTTCAAAACACGTTAATCACCAACTCACTCACTCACTATACAAATCTTGGTAATAAAAATGTCAGAAAAGATTCACACAGGTTTATCATGCCAAGTTCTACTGAAAGCATGCCCCCATCTCCGAAGCCAATTTACATCATGTGGACTACTACCAGAAGAGACATGAATCAAAGGTTTTGGGTTCCGAATCATTTTTAACCTTTGTTGCAACTCACAAACACCATAGAACTAAAGGAGAACACGCAAAACATAATGTGAACAGAGCGGAAGAAGAGAAAATTGAGAGCCAACAGACAATGGACATAGACAAGAAAGAAAAGGTAGACATCGAACAGAATGTGAAGAGACAGTAAGCGCAGAACATGGAGAACAAACAGAACAGAGGCAGAAACGAGAACCAAAATGATTTAGAGCATGATATTCTTGAACCAACGAAACTGATTGGGCAATATGTGATCGTCAAGTATGACGGAGTAACATATCCAGGGCTTGTTCTAGAGGCTGGGGTTGATGATGTCTTCCTTGAGTGTATGCACAAAACAAGCAAAAGGTTTGCAAACAGATTCTATTGGCCAAAGAAAATGCCTGACAGATGTTGGTATCAACATGACGATGTGATTGTTACGATTCTTAAACCAACACAAATCACAGGCATGAGTCATTTTGAAGTTGATCAGAAATTGTGGTGCTACTCCGTAGACTATGTTCAAAGAGAACTGGAGTAAACATGGTTGAGGAAAAATCATTTTGAAGATACTTGACAGTGTTTTAACTGTTAAATGTTCACTTTTGTTGTTCGAAAATATAGTTTGTTCATGAATAACACACAGTTCGTATGTTAATCTCAATTTTGACTTTACAAAACATGTCCAGAGACATCCAGTCTTAAGGTCATTCCTTTCAGAGTTTAAATACTTGCTGTTCTAATTCTTGTTTGTTTTTATGCAGATGCTGTTAACATTAAAATTTTAGCGTGTTCATTTCAAAGTAGCTAATGTTCTGGCATTATGTTTTAAAATGTCATTTCTATAACAAGTATAGGTCATTCCCGTAACAGCCATTTCAGAGGTTAAGATATGGGCTATATGAGTTCTATTTTTATAATGAAAGTTGTTGTTTACTCTTAGATTTCACTTTAGTGTCAGATGAGGAGACCTTAGCAGTGCATTCATATCGAATTCCCTGAAAGTCTGGCATTATGTTTGTAAATGTCATTCCTATATCAAGAATAGGTTATTCCTGTAACAGCCATTTCAGAGGTTGAGATGTGGGCTGTCATAATTATCTTTAATTTTATTTGAAGTTGATGCTGGCTGTTACATTTCACGTTTGTTTCATATGATGATACCTTAACAGTGCATTCCTATTTATATCAATGATATCCTGGTAAAATGGCCAAAAATATCATTCCTATAACAAGAAAATGTCATTCCTGTAACAACCACTTCATAATTTTTGGCGATGAGTTGTCTTAGTATTTTATTGTTTTTATTATAATTGTGTTTATGGATAAGATTCTTATTACCTTCTTATAGGATAAACAACGGCACTGTGTAATTCTAACCAAAGTACCAATATCATGTGTAATAAGACCCATTATGTCAGTCCTGTAACACACAAAGGTCATTCCTGTAACGCTAATATAAAGATATTTGGCCTCATTTTTCTCAATTCATATCATGGTTATTATATTTGTCCCTAAATGTCGGGTGTTTGGTTTCTCTGGAAATTGAAAGCCATGCAAATTGAGTTGCTGTTGATAACTATGGAAAAATGAATGTTTTCAGTAAGAAATGTCCATCCTGTAACAATTTCTGTCATTACCATAACAAACATGTAATTCCTGTTATAGGCATTTATTTAACTAAAAGTTAATGCAAAACAGAGAGATAATATTCATTTTGTTTCTGTGTATGTAAATCATGTTTCTAACAGATTGTGTAATTATTTTGTAAAAATGTCTATTTCAACTGTGATAAAAATATTACTTGCTATTTGAACAATAATTCAACATTGGCATTCTTTAAACGTAATAAATCTACTAATCGCATTTAAATCACAAATAGTTGTATTGTTAGGTTGAATCAGGAGGCACTGTAGAATGTAGGCTTAAAAAATATGACATGCAAGAGCTGAGAACACATTTTCATAGGCGTTTTATAAAATAATAGTAGGTTCCAAATGTGCATTTACACATTTTTGTTTGTTATTGTTATCGTTTATTACGTTTCGGAAATTTTTGTTGTTGTTCAAAGCAACTTATTTCAAATTTTTTTCTATTTGAAATTTGGACGAATTTTGATAATGACTCATATACATTCAATACAGCTCACATATTCATTCTAAAATCGCACTTATAGGATATGTCTTTGGTTTTAAATGAAAATCTATAACATCCATATATATTTATTAATTGGTGAAAGCCAAATTCATACGTATAATTTGCATTAATACTAGTTATATAACCTTTCATTATCAACTCGTTACTGCCATTCTTACTACTGTAGATAAGTTCGAAAATTCGGTTTGACTTATTGACGCGCATCATTAGTAGGTTTTCGATCCTTATGACGACTTAACCCTTCCAAATGTTGCTACACAACGTCGATTGGCTCCAAAATTACATTTTCCTGCAACAGTCGATACTTCTCAATGAATTGATACGTCATATAGAGGTTTCCTAACAACGCACGAAGTGGCTCTTTAACGCGCATTACGGAAACACCAAAGTGTCTTCATTGATACTTATGACGATTGTTATGTATTGATATTGATTTATCTTAATCTGAGTATAATTTGTATCAGAATAAATGGTAATTTGGCACTAATCAAATTCCCTTTAAAACGTAAAGGGGCAGTAGCACGTTTTTAGGGGGAATATCAGGTGATGTCATGGAAATAAAAATAAATGGCTCCAATTCAAAGACTATGTATCTAAACTAAATGAAGCAGTAATAAATCAAATATATAATGTAAGGTTAAGCCATACGATTCCTTTTCTTACACAAAATGAATTAAAGGTGTTCACACAAAAATGGCTGCCAACAGAATTTATGTGAATATTCATAATTTTATCTCTGACTATGGCTGATTGGTTTGTGTTATGAGATTTTTGACACTATCAAAGTAATACATTTAGCATTATCGTTCAATTATCAGTGAACAAAAGAAAATATAAAATCGTCAAAAAACGTGCTACTGCCCCTTTAAACAAAGCTGTATATGACGTGGTGAAGGTGAACTTTATTAACAGTTAATGTTCAATCACACACCGCATATACTTGCCGAAGGTTATGTTGGTAAACGTAAAGTATAACAAATATCATCTCTGAGAATCAATTAATTAATTTACCTCCTGAGAGATTCTATTTATCCAAATAACTCCTGAAGGAAGATTCCTGTTTCTCATTTCCTCGATACGTGATATTTCAAATTTAGAAATAAGTTTTTTTTGGAACTAATGGTGTTCTAAGATATTTGTCAAGAATTGACAGATATCATTTTTATTATATGATGAATTACGCCCCAAAAGACAAATGTCATGTTGAGCGACTGCTTGAAGAGCCCATTTCAGCTATAACAGTGTGACGTCATGAAATTTGTCTATTGTCTATTTGTCATGAAATTTGTTTATTCCCGTATTGTTCCCAGTGGAAATAAATCATTTTATCTTATAATATGAGAACTCGTTACGTCAGACCATTGTTTCATATAGAGGGTTTATTTCACGTTAATAGTATCTCACCCTCAATCAAATAATATAGGCATGTTTCTAAATGTTGATAACGGTAGGAGATCTTAATTGTACAAACAGGACAATGCGGTGCGTCATGCTGATGTTATTGTTATTGTACATGTCAGTAAGCTTCAAATAAACAGGGGACTCCAATTAATCAAATAGATGTTTTTTAAACAGTTAATGCGATATTTACATATCAGAATTAATTGAATTGCAGTTTTGCATTGTTGATTTGCAAATCAATCTATATAGTCCTAGGTTTATTTCGATACATTACTTGTTTTGATTTAATTGGATGTTTGTTGATTCCTGTTACCGTCATAACCAAGCGGAAAACAACAGTTAATTGAAAACGTTTATATTTAGAACACTTAGTAATGATCAGTTTCGAATTGTAATGGTCGGTATTTAAAACTGGATAAACATGTGTAACGATCCTTTCATTATGACGTCATGGACGTTATGGACATATTGCCCGATTAAAATGATTAATATTGTAACTGAAAGTTAAAAAAGAAGTGAGGTGGCAATTGGAATAGTATTATGATTACGGCTCAAGTCATCCTCGATAACCAAGAACGAAAGTTCAGCATCTTTTTTTAAACAAGGACGAAAGTTCTGCATGTTAAGTATCCAAGGGCAAAGTTTCAGCATCTTTTGTAATAAAGGGCGAATGTTCAGCATCTTTTGTAAAAAAGGGCGAAAGTTCAGAATCTTTTGTAACCAAGGGGAAATGTTCAGCATATTTTGTCACCAAGGGCAAAGTTCAGCATCGCTTGTAAGAAAGGGCGAATGTTAGGCATCTTTTGTAACCAAGGCAAAAAGTTCAGCATCTTTTGTAACCAAGGCAAAAAGTTCAGCATCTTTTGTAACCAAGGCCAAAAGTTCAGAATCTTTTGTAACCAAGGGGAAATTATCAGCATCTTTTGTAACCAAGGACGAATATTCAGCATCTTTTGCCCATGTAAAACCCGCATTATAATATTCATACGCCATTCTTAAACTAATGTCATACCACAATACAAGTGCGACGTCACAATAGCATGTTGATATGACGATATGTTGATATGACGTAACACCGTCAAAATGGCTGCCGAATCGTGGGATGGTTAGATTCAGCACTCTGCCATCCTCGATAAACCTTCGTCAACGTTCCGATTATTCTAAATAATCAATAATTATCGGAACGCTAGCTCTGAATTATCGAGGATGGCATACCGACGGCAAGTTAGCTTGTATTTCGGCATGCGATAAAGACTTAACTTCCTTCCAATTAATACTTGTTTTTATTAAAATCGTATATAACTCGTTTTATGCAAAATCATTAACTCATTTATTAAAAATAGTAATACATGAAAGGTCGTTTGATATCCTCTATACATATATATGTATAACTGACCATCACAACCCTTTGATCTCGAGATATTAACTTAATTTATGCTCCTTGCAAAAGAAAATCAACATGCTTAACAAGACCACGAACAATCAGCGGTGTTCTGACTTTAAAATACATCAGGATAATGGGATGAGCAGGATGGTAAAAGAAGGAGCAATGTATGTCAAGATAATTGGAAGGTCAAAGGTTAAATGGAACTACATGGAGAACATGTTGTGTGGGGTTTGTTGTAATAGCCTGCTGTATCAGTTACACTCCTTTGTCCTTATTTCACTTGTATCATGTGTTACATTGTGGCTACAAATAATACAATTATCAGCTTAGGTATCGTAGCTTTACATACTAGATAAAATCACGAAGAATTCTAATTTAAAATCATGAAATATTTAACATATCTTGTAACAAAGTTCCCCTGACATTTCTGAATGATCTCTTCGTTATTGAATCATATTAACGTATTTTGGTTGATTGTTGTTGTACTATTTATTTCATTGGTAGATAAACAGTCACGGTATGTTTGATTACAATAACAAATGTATTGATTTCAAGTATTTCTAAAAAAAAATTTTGTTTGTCATTCTCTCCAAACATGTGGGAAGAAAATAAGTGTTTTTCTTAGAAAGTTAATTACAATTATTTTTTAATGTAATTGGATATTTAGGCCAATCTTTTCCGGAGGCAGACCCGCCAAACATTCTGTTAGTAACTTTTTCAATTTCCTCCTGAGAAAGGAGAACGTAATTCCATTACCATGATTCTGTTTTCAATGCTATTGGATTTTAACTCAAATTTCAACCTTATTGGACTCCATGTACTTTTATCAACGAATTTCGGAGGCTGTATATATAGATACATCCATTACTGTTGAGTTTCCCGCGATAATCCAGATAAATCGTTCCCATACACTTTACTCTAGACCAAAAGTATGCTAGACCCGATAATTACTTTAGCCCCGTTTGTCCAACTTCGCTCATTACCAAATTACCAAATTAAATGCGTCATTGTTGTAAATTCACATATTCTTAGACATTACAATCCGAACTTAATTCCTAATTAACATGTTCTTGATAAGCATTGTACATTTGGCCTTGAATGTTCGCAAGCCCTCGTGAACATCCCTGCCACTTATATATGTAGATGAATCATTATTCACGAAATAATCGATCTTCTAGAAATAATCGATCTTCTACAACCTCGACTTAGCTAACACATCAACGAAGAGAAACGACTAAGTCTTTCGTCAGAAAAAATGGACACCACAGTTAACTAGGAAATTTGTTTCAATATTTTATGCAGAAATGGCGTCGGCTTTTCTATGCTTACAGGAACAGTCCTATCATTGTATGTTTTGGAGGAAACGAAAATTCAAGGCACTTTTTCGAGTTTATGCATGTATTATTACACAGCTAAGATGAAAAATGTTGTTTTGTAAAGTCATATTTGAGAAATTGATAAAGTAGAGAGCACTTTATTAAAAAAACAACACCAATGAAAAGTGAAGCCTTTCATTAGCCCAACTAGTGTTAAAAGCCTTGTTAATGTATTACAAGACAAGTTCAGCTATCATTTAGCATTGTTATTGTGCGGATATCTTATCAAGACATGAAGTGTATTTTCAACAAAAACTTATGAACGAACGTGACGTTTCCCAAACTAACGAGATTACGGAAGGACGGGATCTTTAACAGATAACAAAGACTTACCGACGGCATTGCTGTTTAACGGCGAGGCAGAGATGTCACGCAATCTAAATAAATTTAGGTCAACAGGTTTTATATTTCTGTTGATCTAAATTTATTTAGATTGAGATGTCACGTCAAGTGATTGATACACTTGACAAGCCAACGGAGACAGCTGATTGGATAAAAACAAAGCAAAGGGAGATAACTTTGTTGCCACAAAAATACTTAGGATTGTCCCTTTAACCAATGGGTTCAAACCTAATGGAGGATATCGCTCCAACTATGGAGATAAAGTTAAGAGTTACAGGAACACTTACTCTGGATGCTGAGGGGTACACCATAAGCCATTTAACTTCAGCCGTTGTCCATGTTTTGTACCAATTAAAGTAACACATATTTCGTTTTATATTTATAATTATTTTGCCTTAATGAGAGAAATCACATTACATATCTTACAAATCATTTACACTTGCAGATTCATCATATCAATTTTAATTCGTGATATTCAATTGTTTATAACATTTAACATCGAACCACAAAAAATTAATGTTCGAGTAAGATATTTTAGTTCAATCACTGACCTTATGGAAAAGACTTATTCATCCATGAATTCTAATACACTGGTAGCGCTGTTGATAATTTCGTTGGGTCAAGATTGTCAATATATTGCGAAAACCCGTTTTGTTTGAACACAGATAATGAAATAATGCTGACATTGCAAAAATTCAGTTTTCATAATGAAATGCACTTTTTGATTGACTCTTTTGATTACAAAATAAACATCAAACACCCTTGAGTTTAAACTGATTATGAAAAGAATATTTTAGAGATAATCATAGTTACACAGGTACCTTTTACAAATAATTAATTTCTTTCGAAAGGAGCAACATAAACAGGTGGTTACTTGTGTACATACATGTAGTTACTTAAAATAAGATCTCAGTGGGCTGAAGTAGAGCTGCGTAGCTTGAGTTTGTTCACTTGCTGGTGTATATTAGTGCTTATACAATTTTATATGGGTTTCAAGTAAATAGCTCCAGAAACGCTCAAAATGCATAGCACGAATATGACATGGATTTAAAGTTTTTAATCACCTGTGAAAGATTTTGTAGAGAAGAATGAAAATGAGTAATGATACAAATTTGACCAAAAACAGTTATGGATAATCATTTGGTATGAGGTACAAGGCAAACTAAATCTTATTGTAGGTAGTGAACTTTGAACATTTTGGGTTTCGTTTTTCGCAAGGCTAGGATGTTTCAAAGACATTCAAATTTTATATTAAATGTGCACTAGAATACGCAGTTAAGTTAGTTGCGAATAAACTAACGAAACGCAGATTGTTATTCCAATTTATAAATTTGGACTTTGGAAAAACACCGCTGTTACTATTGACGATCAATGATGTCTCAATTTCTAAAATTTCATTAATGTTAATGATTCAGTGAACAAATAAACAAGGTAAAATAAACATTTGTCAATCTTAATTATTGATGTTATTTAATGGTGATCTTCCAAATGAGTCTCTTAAAACATTAACAATAATGATCATGGATACATTAATGTTTCCAGGTAAAACATAAACAATCAAAGTAAATTTACAACAATCCCTGAATCTCTTCAGCGATTTCTCTTTGGACAAACACTAACGTTAATGAAACGTTTTTAATTTCACTAATAACGTTGCTGTTATGCCCTATTGAATACTACTTATTGCAAAATTACACAACAATTACACAAAGAGAATATCTACTTAAAACTTGTGCAGTAATGTCATAATGTGTTCGATTGATTTTACAATGATTGAAGCTCATTACGAAATGCATTTGTGAGAAAATGTTTATCAGTAGTGATAGCAAAGAAAATAAACTGATATTAGGTAAATTGAATTTTATTTTGAACAACAATAAAACTTTAATTACATTAGAAAAATATCAATATCCCAAAAACTTGTTTACATCATTCAGATATAGTTTAATACGATTTAAGAAATATGATTGACGTCATTAATGTTTTACTTGCAAATTAGTTTGATTAGTTTTGATTAGTTTCATTTGATACAAAAAGCAACAGTAATTTTGATAATTCCGAAAACATCATGTTTTGAGCATATATTTAAGATT
Organism: Steromphala cineraria; assembly: GCA_916613615.1. Lineage (NCBI taxonomy): Eukaryota > Metazoa > Mollusca > Gastropoda > Trochida > Trochidae > Steromphala > Steromphala cineraria. Next base: position 16,255,581 of record OU744730.1, read on the forward strand.
TTTATATTAGTTCATGAATGTTGCACTTCAGATGATCGATTCCTTTTACGACCATACCACTGTGTTACAATTGTACACAAAATTAATAGATAGGGTATCAGTGATGTAATCAATATGTTCGTATGCTACGTAAGGGACATATATATTAACATATAACATTAACATAAATATGCATAATTTATTATCTAAAAAACATGATGGAGTAATAAAAGTTATAAAAGTTCATTAGTCTATCTAAGAGTAATAATTATATCAAATGTCAGAGGGTCCCAACATATGAGTCACAGGATCACAAGATCTTTTGACTACAATCTTCATAATCTAGGTTTTGTAGAAAAGATTTAAGCATGTTTAAGTCTTTTGCCCCTGGGGATGTTTTGAGGGTTCAGAGGGTCAAGCAATCTAAAAGTAATATTCCCTATTAGTAATGGTGTCTGTACACAAAGTCCCAGCTTTGCCTCTAGAGATAAAATTGAAATCGCGAATAGATTTTGGATGGATTGACAAACAGACTGACGAATGGATGTGAAAACTCAAGATGCCATGCGATAAACCTGTTAAGGCAAGATGTGCTTAATTACAAATCTATCTTAATGTCTTGAAAAGAACGCAAGTTATTGTTGTCATAATGTTTGTCTTTGTCTTGTGAAACGACATAAACGATTAAGGATCTTCAGAATATTTCGATTTTTCGGTGAGGCAGTTATAATGGGGTGCTGTTATCCACAGGTTGGAGATCCATTTATCTCCTCGTTTAACCGGACAGCCTCCGTGAAGCGACATATCATCTAGAAGTCCAAGCCATCCTGCCTGTAGATGAGAAGTATTCATTAGTTTGGTTCCTTGGTAAATACTGTTGTCAAAGAAAGAAAGTTACCGTTTGTAGATAGTTATGCATGTACTTTCTTTATTGCTCAACTGTACTTGTGACTTTTATGAAAGTGTACACGTGATGAATATTCTGTTAATATGTACTTATGCCTATGAAATTACATTATTAGGAAGTGTTAAGAAAAATATATGCAGATTAAGTTTTACCTTGAATAAACATTTTGCACGAAAAGTTGATTATTCACTTACCTGTGGATCTATAACATTATTGTACCACATGACTGCGGTTCCTTTCCTTGGGGATACACTAACGGAAGCTTTATCACACAATAGATCAAAATGTTCAAATTTGTCCTGAAACAAACATGCAAATTTAAATATATATTTACCATGTTTTCAAACAAAGAAAAACATGTTCGTAAGGGATAAAGTGACAAAACCATTCACATTTGATATATTATCCATTTTTTTGTAAGAGATTGTGTCTTCTTAGTTGCAAATAATGAGTTACTCTTAAATGAAATTCGTATTCGTATGAAATGTAGTATAAAGGTTGAGCTACGGTAATTATGACGGTTTTCCAATAATCTCAACAAGCAGATACTTACCGGTATGCTCGTGTCAGGTCTATCGGCAAGAGGGAAGACTGTTTGCCCTCCTTCCTCCACATCGTTCAAATACATCAGTATTGTAATATATCTGATGGAATAAAGTGATAAAAAGGTTCCATTTGTTTTATTTTATTATCAAGCAAACAATTCAATGCTTTTGTCTAGTCTCAGGCATTTTACTCCCTCTCGGCAATGAAATTGAGGGCGTCTTGTCGTGTATACAGCTTCATACCAAAAGTTTGTTTACCGACTAATGTTTCTGAGTACAGCTTTGTATTTTGGATTTACTTTCGACGTACAAGACTTCACCGGAACTGACAGTGGAGTACTCATAGTAAGTTAACCATTATTTTATTTATATATACGATCTTCTAGTTTGATATTGGAACACTGACAGAGGGGGTTATCGTTTCAAACTTCTGATATTATTTCTATTTCGATTGACACATTTCAAATTGACTGTATGCGAAAACATTGTATCGTTGAATTTATGCAAAAGAACAAATATGATTCATGTTTATAGCTTTGGATCACTTATAAGAGATTTTGTGTTAAAATATATTCATGTATAATTATTTATGAAATTTTGGCGGCTGATTAGTCAATGTCCTACCAAAGATGTTAAATTCAAATATAACGTTTGAGATACATGTAGGTCTATTTCAAAGAATATTTATAGTCACCTGCCTTACCGGTTTCACATGTGCCACAAACACATGACGGCATATATGATAATTACACTAGGATACGTTTGGTATGCAAATGTTTTGTATTAAATGACACTGGGGGTAATATCCTGTATGACGTTACCTGCAAAGTTTGCATATTGCTGGGTCATAATCTCCCTGGTACTGGTGACAGCAGAGTTTATCGCCAAGGTCTTCCTCTTCTTCAGTAGTCGAGCTGTCATGGTGGAAGTTATAGTGCCCACTCACTCCATAATATCCAACCTTAATCGAAAAAAGTCATTTACAACATTGGCAAAAATAAAAATAGGGCATAGATATAATAAATGGTTATATATATTTTGTAAAGATATTTATATGGCGCCTTTCCCAAGTCCCGAGACATGCCCAAAGAGCCACCTACATCATTAGCCTGAAGGATTTTACTTCTAAAGCTGTTATTTAGCGCTAGTGGCGACCTCGTTTGTTAAAACATCCTCTTTTCAGGTATCCATTTTAAAAGCCGGGTGGAATGTGGATGAAGTGAATTGCCAAGGCATAATACAGAATGGATCATTTGGACTGTCTCCATCTGGATTCGAACCCGTGTCTCTGCTGATCTGGTGTGAGAGGCCAGCATGCTAACAACTTTATCACTAATGCATTTGCAAAATTTGAAAAGGATCTGATGATGATTTTACTTTAATATTGGTCGGGCAGACTAAGTACAGAATATGGAAATTCGTGTAATATTAAACAAAACCCGAAACTTGATATTTGCACAGCATCCCTAAAAGGATGTTCAAGATGTGAAAAACATCATATGAATAGTTTATTTTGCTTTCGGACAAACAACAAATCAAGGTCTTCGGTCGGACTACCGATATCGTTAATGTAACAATACCAACAGGCACACACAAAAAAAGCACACACCATAGTTCGTTTAAACTTACTTAATAACGAAGATATGTGACGGAACGTTTACAAAAACACATATCAGTAGTAGTTTGAATAAAATAAGTGGTGTCCAGTTAATGTTTTCTTAAGTATCTTTGTTTCATGTAGGCAGGGATAATGTATAGAGAACCCCATTCTCTCCCCACAGAGGCAACTCAGTCATACCTGAATTAGCCTCTGTTCTATTACGGCTAACATACGGGATAGAAAGGTAGAAATCTGATTGTAGGCAATCGAAGTTAGTTGTGCAATCAGCGACGCCGTTTCAAAAGTGGTCATTCGCAAAAGTTCGGCTATTCCCGTGTGGATCCGCATCAAAGGGAGATAACTCTTCCTTCTACAAAACAATCGCTTTTTACCTTCTCATTGGTTTTTATTTGGTGAATTATTAAAATAGACTTAATTATAAAACGAAGAACAATTTACACAATTATAAAACAATATGTTTCCAATGAAAAACCCATCTGATTTTGAAATAGTTTCCCTCTCTGAGACTCACACTGTTAATGAAAAAGAAACCTAAAGGCATGATTCTTTTGAAAGTCACTGAGCGACCGTTGAGTATTCCCGAAGTCGTGGACGTCCAAAAGGTGTTTTCATTGGCTGCAAATAAGGGAGATATCTCAAGTTACAACTTTTTGCCGCTAGGGCGATCTGCCGGAACCCCAGGATTTTGGCGTAATGGAACAGAGGCTAACTGGGGTATGACTGAGTTGCCTCTGTGGGGAGAGAATGAGAGAACCCCTACAATAGTTAAAATGATGTTCAATATGTGAATAAAATAGGCCCATATATTGTTTTTCACACAAATAATGTCTTCTATGCTACATATAAACATTGTGTTATATTAAAAAATACATTTTGGAACATTGTTAGTCACATAAAGATTATTTTATGAAAAGAAATCACACAAAATAATTCTTTTTACGATGATTACACTCGCCATTGATTGTTCTAATCGGTTTGAGCATATGACATAAAAACTCGAAATATTTGTAACTAATGGTGGCCGAAGTGATGGATGAACTGATAGGCCATTCAGCGAAACCTTTCATGAAAACCGTGATGGCCAAATATATGTACTTGGTAATGAAAATACTCGCAATGAAGATACAGCATTACCTTTCTCGAATTTTGCTTTTGAAAATGTTCTCTCTCTCTTCCATTCATTATTGTACCACACGAAAATACATTTGACAATGAAATTAACTAAGTAAGATTGAAAGCTGAAGTGTTTTGGAGATTGAAAAGTAGAGAGATAATTACCCTGAGATATTTACCTGAAAATCTTCTGAATCGTGAATAAACTTTTTTGACAGGCCAGTTAAAATGCTTGCTCTGCAAATAACAATTTTAATACAAAAACTGTACATTCATCGTGGCTATGTTTATAAATGGATGCAAATTCTAATGTTCATTTTTTCTCCCCTTTGATCATTTCTACAGTAACCTCTGTTACATGTAGATCAGGTGAAACAGTAATGACTCAACGTTGTTGTAACGTTCGCATTGAATCCATTAACACCATCTTTAAAGGAACTGAAGCACGTTTGTTAATATTATCTCATCAAAAAGGTAGGTCATGCCATGAAATGTCCGCCCAACCTCTATAGGATGTAGCCGAGTTACTAGCCAAGAAAGGGTGAAGCCTTATTTGACTCAATCAGCGAGATGGTGTTAAAAAGTCATCATGCCAATGGTCATGTAACGGGGCTACCCTTTTTCATGCGAGAAGTTTATCACTAGCTGAAGTTTTTTTCAAATTGTTTGTGATGCCATGTTTTGCAGCTGGGGGGAACTGCCGGAAAGTCAGGGATTTTGTCTTATTCGAACAGAGGTTGGATCAACATATTTGGCTTGAAATAGCTAATTTGATGAAGAATGATTTCTGAGGGACAATGGCGTATCGCACCAAAGCAGAGCTCTGTTAATACATGACATTTCTTCTTGTACGGCTACGCATAATTGAATCATTTGATTACATCTTTAAACATTTTTGTTTTGAATTTTTCTTGTGATTGACACCTGTTATGTATTTCTAAAAACATTACTTAGACATACACGTATGTGAATATGCTAATTGATAAGCAAAAAAACATTAGTGCGACTCATTAACAATACATATTTATTGGTATTTCTTTATTTCCCCGATTGCGAATAACTGGGTTTAGTCTTCGTTAAACTGGTTACAGCAACATGCGACTTTCAGACTGTGACAGAGAGGATATCCCTGCTGGATTAATTTCGAATCCCGGTAGAGAAAATAGGTTTACAATTGCATTCCCTGGAGCACAATCGATGTTAATCAGACTGCAATACCTTCTAATTTTTAATACATTTCGGTATGATAATTCAGAGAATAACAAATAGGTTATGAACGGACGCTCTACCAACTGAGCTAGATTTCGGAGTGAAAGAAAAACACTTACCTGTCCCTAATGCCTTTAAGGAGTTTGTCATACTTGGAAGTTAAGAAGCATGTTTTGGAATGCCTTTTCTTCTTCTCATAAACAATATCTTCATCTGATACAACACTCGCCTCCTCCATACCGCTTTCAGAGGCTGTGTCACGGATATGGTCACATTCTTCGTCCGTAAGGAAATTTGGAAGCTCTGAAACAAAATATTATGCGCGTCACTTCATTGCCTGACTTTATAAAGAACTACACAACAGTTAAGTGAAATTTGGAAGCGCTGAAAAAAAATCGTTATTTACAATTACATACATCTGCATCAGGATTTAAGTTGTTCCGACAAAACCAATATTTTATCCAGTCAAATGAATCCTATCACTGACAGGTGATCATTATTGACTATACTTGTAGGTGGAATGCACTTGTTTTCAGCCAATAAGATATCATTTTTCGAGGCGCCGGATGCAATATATATCGAACCCTTTCATTCTATCGTCTTGGCACCGCTGTTACTTGATGCGAGTGACTTCATTGGCTGGCTATATACAGAGCGTCACCGGGCTTTTGTCTTGATAGATATCATGCTATGGTTTGAGCTACGCGGAAAAAAATAACTGATGTAGAAAGATGCATTTGAATAGAGCGACCATTTCATATAATTTCGAAACTTGACGTTCTCTCTCATTTTTTCAGGGTTGAAGAAGAACTATCAATTTATTCTGTGTTACGAGTTTCAAAAGCTGCTTAACTGATGTTAGTGTTATTAGTTTTGAACGTTTTTGGGTAGATAAAGAAAGATTCATTCCGAGCACACATTTAAGATGGTACTTAAATTTCTAAAGGAACACATGTTGCAGTTATTTAAGCTACATGGTGTTCTAAATGCAATATTTACGATTTCTTTTTAATTTCTTTTTAATTTCTTTTTTGAAATCTCCCAATGTTTATGAATCTTGAATGTGTAAAGTTGAATACATATAAGTGAACAAAAAATCTTTTAAATCTTGACATTTTGAAAATCCTCTTTTTTGCTGTGCCAGAAATGTTTTCTTACACATGTGTAATTGAGTGTGAAAATGAACGTACATGTAAGTGTTCTCCAAATATTGGTTGTACATTGATTTTGATAAAATGATTATTTGCATAAAACTCACTAATACTTTTAAAAAAATAGTTTAGAAATTTAAAAGTAAAATAAAGTTAAAAATTAAGAAATGGTTTCTCGCGTGAAGAAAGATTGTATATAAGAAAGTGAACATCGGATGGCTCTTAACCGTGTGAGAGTATCAACGAAATTTGATCCAGTCCGAACCACCAGATGTGTACTCATTCCTTTACAACAAATATAAAACATATATATTCATACAGCAGCAAAAAAAACCCATACAATTTAATCCGTTCAAATCTTTCTAAACGAAATTTAAAACTGAAGATAACATCTTACCAAATATAGGAGGGTTGATAGCTCTAGTTATGACGTACTGGATTGTTCCATTACCCATATCTTCCTCGACCACATCGCCTACCTAAACAACATTAAAGGGGAAGTAGCACATTTTAATAAAAACTTGATTAACGAAAACAACATTCAAGGTAAAGTAACACACATTAGGTATAAGATTGATCTCACGAAAACGAAACTTTTCTTACAAAGTGCAAAAAAATCAGGTACAATATTTAAACGAATATTCCATTTTAGACACCACTAAAGGAGAAGTAGTAGATTTTAGGTATTAAATTGATCGCACGAAAGCGAAAATATTACAAATTGCAAGAAGATTGTTGTCAAAAGATACAATATTTAAACGAATAAAACCATATTATATTAGGTAACACGAATCCATTATCCAAGCATCACAGGAATAAAAGAGGACCACGCAAACTGACCGCAATGGATACATGGTATATTATAAAGTCATCTACAACGTTGGATAAAACGGTTGAGGAATGAGATCTTTGCCCCGCTGAGGATTTTTGTCATAAAAAAAACATATATTTGGGACTTTCGGATTTTTTCATAGACAGGTGGAACTTTCCCATTAACATGTTATCAGCACATGACATTTCAGATATTGATACACGGAGAGCACAATATGCAGGTTCTGTTACATGTAACTGTATCTTTTAAATGAAATTGTATTTACTCACTTTGTGAAGATAAATCAGTTTTGAAAAAAAAACAAAAAAAAAAACGATACAATTTTATTGCACATTATATTTAAGTATATGACGTCAAGATGTATCATATAATGAATTGCACATACGTATGTAAGATTGAATGACATTTCACGAACCATATATCATAAATACGATACTAAAAGGGACGTCATGTTTTATTCTTTACATAGATTCATCAATTTTCGAGTGCAATTAAAACATGTTTGCTATATTCATACGAATAATTTTTAAAAGGGATAACTGTGTTATATATGCCGATATGCTAATTGTTGTTACATTTAATTACATGTAATTTCTTGATAAAATAAAGAATATATACTTTTTGAAATTAATTTGTATGGTATACATAAATTCCAAATGGTTGAATTTTGAAATTATATAAACTGATGCCTTAATATATCATCTTTGGAATTGGGTAATTTTAATTTACATTAAGTCGTATCAGGAATTATTTGTAAATAAAAATCAAATTATATAAAATTAAATCGAACATAACCCTCCCCTAGCACAATAAAAAAGACTTACCGAAAGCAAATAGAACACGTTCTTTTAAAATCCTACATCGACCAAAAAACTGTACATTACCTTTCCCGGGTCGCGGCGTGGGAGAAAGCGTTCCTCATAAGGCCAGTTTTCTATTTCCAGGTCACCATACGGAGAGCCATCTTTAGAACTTTGTATACTTATAACACACAAACATAGCACTAATGTATGCAGTGTGTCCATTTTCTCTGATGCACTGATAGAAAACATCTGCCCAATAACAGTCACATACAATATCGAGGTCAGCACATGTTACCATTGTATCCGGTTTGCTAAGCGGATTGAGGATACAACTTGATCCGTGTTATCTCCAGAGGTTGTTTATCATTAGCTGTGTTCTTGTTTATCGTGTTCTTTTTGTTTAGAGGTTCCAACAAGATAAAATAAGATGAAAAAGGTAATAATAATAAAAATATGTAATTCGCGTCAACATTATTGTTTAGAAATTCATATCGTTTTGACAGTGACACATGACTAAGGCTAGAGATAAATATACTTTTGGGATGGGAGTTCGAACCCTGCATGACAATAATAAACCCTTAACTATAATTTAATTCAATAATTGCAAACAGAGTGATCCCAAATATTTGTGCGTCATTTACTTTTTTCAGTTATATCATAAATCAGACGTAAAAGACAAATAATGTGGATTGCAACTTCTTCTTTACTGTCGCAACGCTTTAGGGCTATAGATTCCTCAATAAGGACAATTCTTATGGATGAACAACTTCTTTATTCTGTGTAAGCGACGTTTCGACATAGATTCTAATGTCGTTGTCAAGCAAGTGATACATGTTACAACGTCAACCCCGGCCACATCATCAACTGGAGCAACATCAGCATCATAGAAAGAAACCAGTCTGACTACAAAATCCGCAAACTCCTCGAAGCAGTTCACATCAAAAAGATTAACCCTTCTCTCAACAGAGATGAAGGATATTTCATCCCAAGGGCCTACCATGACTTGTTAAAATAATTTATCTTTGTAAATCCTCAACATTGTCATTCATAATTTCACCATCATTTCTTCATTACTTTCATCATGTATACCAATCTCATCCATTGTATAAACACAACTTGTGGGGTGTGGTACCTACTCAATCAATGTACATCAACCTCTTCCCTTGTAAAATCATCTATTTGGCTTCCAATCAACTTAATCCTTTTTTGTACATCCTATCAACATTGCTCATTTTCTTATCACAACACTGTACATTAAGCTTATTTATTGTATAAACGACTCTTCCCTAACCATGTATATATTTCCTACATCCTTGTAACATGTATCACTTGCTTGACAACGACATTAGAATCTATGTCGAAACGTCGCTTACACAGAATAAAGAAGTTGTTCATCCATAAGAATTGTCCTTATTGTTCATCACACCAACTTCTAGAATGCCAATCAAAGAAGTTATAGATTCCTCGCCGCGTCGTCAGGCGAATGATGCTATAAAAAAACACATACTTGTATTTTATAATATTATGTAACAGTTAATATGTATAACTAGGGAATACGTATAAAACTTAATAGTTTTTATCAGGGAATATGCAAATAATCCCTGTAAATTTCAGTTAATATACATATTCACTGAGTTAATCAGGGAATAAACATAATCCCTGATTATGCATACTAACTGTAACATATAAACAAAATTTAGCAAACAAAAGATTCACGTATAAACAAATTCAAAAGCAAATTGGATATTGTATAAAAGTAGATGTGTCTTCACATGGATTGTACAGGTAAATCACCTATCAGACATTCATCAGTAAGTGTTATCAGGTGTGACACTGCTATCTTTGATTAACTAATCCCCATTGTACATGAGGAGTAATATCTATATACAGCAGATCAAACATAATTCTCAATAATCACTATGTATATGCTGGTAAGTAACGCTTAATCTGAAACAAACAGAGGGATTATATTCCAAATGAGGACAAATACGAGGACATTTAATATAGCTAGCAAGGTAAATCATAAATCAATGTTATATACTAGATGGGCCCGACATCGGTCGTGCTTACAGTGGACAGATCGAACATAATATCAACAACTTTCTTTAAAGAAGACGCACGTTTTAGGGGAAATGTAAGGTGATCTGAGGAAAATGAAAATAAGAGGTTCCAATTGAAAAACATTGTATTAAGACTAGATGATGCAGTTATAAATAAAAATTAAAATGTAAAGTCCAGCTATACGATTCCTTTTTTTACACAAAATGAATTTAAGGTGTTCACATAAAAATGGCCGCACATTGACTTTATGTAGAACTTTTTAATTTGTTCTCTGGCTTTGGATAATTGGTTTGTGTAATGAAATTTTCAGAACATTTCATTTTGCATTACCGTACAAATATCAGTGAAAATTGAATTAAAAAAAACAACGTGCTACTGCGCCTTTAAGAAACTTTTTGTTTTGACAATGTTTGAAGAAATATGATAAAAGCTGGCAGTGGAGCAATTAGGTGAATCTTTAACAAGAATATTTTTAAATATGACATAATTACATCATTTCATAACGGATTAGTTCTACAATACAATAAATAGTACATAATACAGTTAGCTTGGTGTGAGTAAAACAATTATGATATTAAGTTTAGGAATGATATCATTCAATTGATATTTTGAAAGTTTGAAGGGAGATAAGCAGTAAATAAATAAATGGTAGTGAGGTCCGCTTTCGACTTAGTTGTATCCGGGTATTATATTTGCTAAACACAGCTGGCACTCTTAACTAGCTCCAGTTTATATACATTTAATTGATTTATTATACACTCAAGAAGACAGGATGTATTGTTTCCATTCACAACAACAGGGGCTATTGATGAAGGACCATAGATGTTAACGACATGCATATATTTTTTTTTTTTTTTTTTTTTTTTTTTTATTCCAACGACATGCATATTAGTACACCTTTTAACCAAAACATGTGATTAAAATGGTAAGGTCAAGATTTATAAAAAATAACTTGCTTTGGTTTTATGTGAAATAGACAATTCAATAGTAAAATGACAGTAGTTAAAGAACGGCCTAGCATATAAAGCTGCAGTTTCACAATTTAACGGATAATCTTCGCTAGCATTTACATGTATGCAAGTTCAGAATCAGGCTGCATATCCACTCATATTTGCGTATACATAGGGATCATTATTGATGTATTGAATGTGTTTTCACGACTCTCACTTAATGTTGTATACCTTAAAACTAAAATAATCCAGTTATGACAAATGAAAATGAATGAATTTTAAAGCATATATGAAAGATATAGTTTCCAAAAAAATATGCAAAGTTTGTAAAAGGCACAATACATTCAGATTCAGATAAGCACAAAATAAAAATTGATGTACGTTTTGAAATAGGATTTTAAAATTGGATTTAGGGTTAAATGAAACCAATCTTAGTGTTACCAAAAGCAATTTACGCAATATTTCCTTTTTATCATACTTAATTTATGATTAGATGAGTCAACAAAAGTTCGGTTTAGCCTTACGGTTCATTCGTTTTAAACGAAGTTTGTTGGTGTTGAATAACAATGAATCCCGGAAGTTTTCCAAACGTAACTGTTTTTCTTCCAATGTAAATAATGCAAGTGATGGAACAAACTATCAATCTATGAATTCATCACATTATAATGAATTCATTTAAAACGATATAACTGAATAAAACATGATAAATATGTCAATTGATACGTTTTATATTTTCTAGTTTTTCACTGAACAGTATGTAAGTGCAAGTGTCCTTAATTATTGATTAACTCGTTATTATTGATAAACACCAGATTGTGAAATATGTTGAGTAGGAAATCGATTCGCATGACCAGAATAGCCACCGGAACAAACATACATTGTATACCCCTAGAGATTTGACGGATATCAGGCTTGGTAACATTATATCACGAATACCCAGACCTAAATGATAACTGATTAAATCTAAACTAATACCATGGTCAGTCCTTTGAGGCTTGTAAATTGATAGCAATCGAGTTGTTTTCTGTTTTCAGTACAAAGAGTTAGTTGATCCACATCTTTGGGAACATCAACATGAACGTTTCCGTCGTTTGCATTACAATACTGAGCATGGATATATATATTTCTACATACTTCATAAGATACTGACCCAACCTTTATTTGATTAGACCAGTTTACTAGTTACTAGTTTACTAGATGTATTCCCTAATGGCAGAGTTAGCAAAACAGGCCATTTGAAAAATTACAGCCAATTGATTGACGATTGCACAACTACATGTAGGTGTGATTGCATCGAATCAGGCTTCTTACTTTCTAGCACGCAATCTCGGTATGTTCAAACAGAGATGGGTAAATATGTTATGATTTTAGTACTATATTTTATGTTTTATGGGTAAAAGTTGTCTCTTAGGTCTAATGGTCGGATACGTGACTATGTGTATATATTGAGCACAGTCTTTTTATCTTTTCATTGTATGTACAGGTGTGTGACAATGGAATACATTATTTCTTCTTCTTCTCCTTCTTCGCCAATAATGGCTGCAATACTGCCCAAACGGCGCCCATTGTCATTCATATAAAGGCGTTTCTGGATCGGTTTATAAGCAAAATATCAATATATACTCTGTGTATATAGTTTCACTGTATTTATAAATTAGAAGAAACTTCCATTTCATGAAGTATACAAGATCCTTAATTATGTGCCAAAATGAAAATCGCGAAATTAACAATTAAAAAAATACAACTAAGCTTCAATAGAAAGTATCAAATGATAACTATAGGGTCGCCTTTGTTGTGCTAACATATGTACACAAGAATGTAACCAAAGTAACACAATAACTGAATGAGTTTAGGTCATGCAAGAAAGAAACTATTGACAACAATATGAAGTTATGTTTTTCATAGACAGACAGACAGACAGACAGACAGAAGATCTTTATTTCGACTTGGGCCTTTAAGGCCCCTCATCGGTTGTAACAATCAATTGGGTGTGGGTATGGCTATACATGGTTATACATGGGGAGGAACTGACTTGTATAGTTGTTCACAACGTTGCTCATGACATAAAGTAATATATCTACTAATATTGATAACATGAGTTTTGTTGAGACTTGTTGATAAATAATTTTATAAGTTTATAAACGCTCTGCCGTTTCCAGTAGTAGGATTTGATGTACTTAGCTCGTTCCGTGTGATATAATGGGCACTGTAATATAAAATGGTACTCATCTTCGATTTCGTGTACATTTTGGACATTTAAGCTATATTTACAGAGTCTTTCGCACCTTGGCATATTTGAATATCTACCGATTTCAATTTGCATTTGGTGACTTGACAGAGCATTTTGCATAATAAGCGGCTATATATAATCATTCTAACGTAAACGAATACAATCCCGTTCCGTCAATCACCTGACGTCAATGACCAAACATCACATTGCATGTATCACAGAAGATTTCTTAAAGACCTATTAAGTAATGTCGCCCCATGCCTAGTCGGTAAGTGTTCCTATAAATCTCGAAAAGAAATATCATACACAATATGAAGCAATATTTGATGCTATATCATTGTCCATTTTAATTATTTCAGTTCTTCTGAATCACATTCATCACAATAAATCAGATATAATTAAGGTAGCAACATATATACAAATATTTTTCCTGATTCCAAGGACTATATACGTCATGTTATCTGATATCAAGGACGTCCCGAGTGGAGGTGGGTGTAGTTTATATGACTGGCAGTCCGGTAAATAATTCAATTGTCTACTACGATGTAAACAAAGTCAAGACAACACGCGTGCACGTGTACAGATCCTAATGTAATGAATGATAAGCAAGTCAGAGAAATTAGTTAGTTAATCTATAATATAAGGCACGACAAGAAAGTCACTCAGCATTGCACATATTTGTCACAACATTCTCACCTATATCATTGATTTATTGATATTCACTGACAGGATGTCGCCTTCGCTCGGGAAATTTAATTTTTCAGGCTCTCGTGTCGTACACAAGGTAAACATAGTATGTCATGGACACTCATACGATACGAATCTATGTATCTACTATTCAGGATGTTGACCCATGGGGAATAATTTTGATATTCAGAAAATGTTAGTAATAACGAATTGAATAAAATAAAAACAAAAAATATGAGTGTACCAAGAAGCCAAAACAAGTGAAAATTTCCCATTGGTATAAATTAATTTCATAATTAATACAGTTATCTATGCTATCATTTAAGGATTGTGATTCGAATATAGACGTCAATATTTCATCTGATGATTTAGTTGTTTGAGTGGAGTTCTAGAAGGGAAGGCTTCGTCATGATTTTTTTACGATATTTAGTTAATGTTTTTACCTCATCCTTGTTCTAAATGGTTATTTCCTCATAATTCAATCTTTGCTGTTATTGTCAATCTAATAATTCATTTTTAGTTATTGCACAATTGTCATAATTGTTGATTGATCAACCATGTTGTTTCTTAATTTATTGATTGATTGATTGATTGCTTTTTTCCTATTCACTATAATATAATAACATATAATTGACGGTACCCTCACGACTGAGGGTATCAGCTGATGTAAGGTAGGTACATGTAGGTAGGTAGGTGAAATTAAGGGCGAAGTTTCGGCCAAATATGACCTACATGCGCCCGGCACTTGGAGTGATTATTGAAAGTTAAAAACATTTAAAAGTTAAAATTGAGTATCAAATGTTATATGAGGTCATATTTGCCAGTGTTCTTGACAAAAGTTACAACTGATCTTTGGACTTCACCAAACACCAAATTTTCACCAAGAATAGTGAGAAATTATTTGATTTGGACAGCTGATGTAAGGTAGGTAGGTAGGTAGGTGGAATTTAAGGGCGACGTTGGGCCAACAAATGACCTATGTGCGCCCGGCATTAAAAAGGATTAAAAGATTAGAAAATATTATACAAGAGGTTAAAAAAGATTCATATGCCGACATATTTGCCCGTATTGCATACGGAATCTAAAAGGGCGCTTTGAATGTCACCATACAACAGCTGATGTAAAAAAAATAGGAAGAGTTATTGCCCTTTACCTTAGGCATTGCTTAGTTACAACGGGAGTTATTTAATACTTACTAAACTAGTTTAAGATGAAGTTAACTTATCATTTTAAAGTTATGTATGTTGGTTCATTGTAAAATATAAATAGATGTGTGTACGCTTTATAAAGATAGTAGGGTAAGATAAGATAAGACAAGTAAATAATGCTGAGGAATATGTGGATGACAACTTCTTTGTTCATTGTATGCGACGTTTCGACACAGATTCTTGTGTCGTTCTCAAGCATTTACAATGAACAAAGAAGTTGTCATCCATATATTCCTCAGCATTATTGTCATCCCAACTTCTAAAATGCCTCTCAAAGAAGACTAGTAAAGATTATTGTTATCCCGGGGGAAATGCTTTTTTGCATCAAAACAGCCCCATACATACAATGTATGTTACAGTATATCTGTGTAATCTCTAGATACATGTTTTTACTGAAACTTTCAGCAAGTACGTGTAAATACTGTTTCACTCAGTAAATACACGTATTTGCTAAAATTTCTAGTAAATGCGTGTATTTACTGATTACACAGATTATACGTGTATACACGGCACACAATGTTCAACATGTATATACTAACATCACATGATCATTTTATGACACATTAACAAAAGAAATAGTTACAGATGTAGGTTAAATACATAATACACAAGTATCGCATCATTAATCTACAGCTGCGTATCTTAATTTTGTTCACCTGTTTCTGATCTTAGTGCAAATATCACGTAATTTGGGTTTCGTTTTGACGTTCATAAAATAACTCCAGGACCACTTACAGAAGATCATCAATTGTCCATGTGTAAAATAACCATTCCCAAACCATATTTCGGGATAGTCTTGTCACTATTGCCACTATTATGGCGTTGTTAAAAAGACAGATGGGGTCATATGTGAAATTCGGATTTTCTTATTATTCGATTTTAATCATCCATGTAAACTTTGTAGGAAAAAAATCAGCACAGTTACGTTGCCATAGCGCAATTTTTACCCCTGGTCACTTCAATGACCTGCAAAATTGGTTAAACCTATCTGCTAAATATGACATACGAATACGTCAAGGCAAACTGAATCTTAACTTATGCATTTAAATTTCATCATCACGGTTTCGTTTTCACAAGATGTATCAAAGACGTTACAAATTACATGATATTTGCACAAGAATACTAAGGTAATTTGATAAATAAATATTCGATTAGAAGTTTATATAAAAACGAATATCTAAAAACATACTATCAAAAATGTTCTCACACTACTTAATGATACCTACGTTTCTGAATTGACGAAAATAGCGATTTAAAATTACCCTCAAATGTTACTTTTTAACGTTATTAGGGAACTGATTATGAATTAGACCAAAGATTGCTTTTGAATGTTTTAATGATGATCATATTTACCGCCTGCAGTCGGGAAATTCTATTTCAACGTTGTAAATGAGATTCACACTGTTTCATATCATCTTCCAAAGTAAATTACTGATAACACCAGATTAGATATTACTAAAAATAACCCAGACTGGATATAAAATAATCATCACACTGTGAACAGTTATGTTAATAGGAAGACTTCAAATGTGGAATTCAGAAGTAATTAAGTCATGGTTGAAGAATTTTGTGAAGGTATTCTGGTCTTTTATGATGGAGGATGTACTAAAAGTGAACCGAAAGTACAATATATGAATTAAGATTAACCAAATTTAAACAAAGGCTTGAATTGGTCAACTATATATTGTACTTTAGGTTCACAAAAAGGGTAACTTGAATGATAAAACAAAGAATAGAAAGGATACGTGTATTTTAGATATTTTCTTTTACGCCTAGAACGCGTGTTAAAATCTTGTTCAGTCTTAAACATGCAGATTAAGTTCAAATCTTTTGTAGTCTTAAACAGATTGAATTTAAGCTTAATTGTATTATTTGCATTCTTATACCTTTGAACATTTTAGTGACGAAATAAATCATTTAAGTATGACCTTCTAGTATTTGTATTCCAAACGTGTACTGCTTAGGCAGCCTTGTTTCAATTATGAGAAATGAAATAAATGAATAGATTTTTTATATATTATGAAGAAAGAGATATTACTTTTTATAAAAAAAGAAAATTGAGATAGCTATTACATCATTATAATGTTAATTTATTACGTTTAGTAAATGTGTGTAATATGTGGCCTTCAATTTCAGTCAATACACGTATTTCCTAGAAATTTTAGTAAATAGGTGTATTACTGAATGAAACAGTAATTACGCGTATTTATTGAAAGTTAACTTACGAAAGTAGAGAAACGCAGACGCTCATGAACATTAGGTCGTTTTTTTTGTTTTATAAAGTAGCGACATTCCATATTTAATTAAAAAAAAGATTTTTTATTGTTTTAAATTGAATGAAAGAAGGTAAAATGTTATAGATTACTTTAAAACTTATACCATTATCAATTATATAGACCGACAGCTGAAAGTCGACACTTAAAGAGATCACGCGACTGTTCCACGTGTTTGTCAATGATCTACTTATGTTAGATGAAAATATAATCCCACACTGAAACGTTAAGAAGATCAAAATTCCTTAAGATTGGATGCATCTATCAAATATTTTGACAAATTGACAAGAAATAAGAATACATAACATGAAACCATTTTCATCCGAAATCAGTAATCTAAATTCAAGCTTATCGGAGGTTGACGTACATAACTTTAAAGGGGCAGTAGCAGGTTTTTAGGGTAATATAAGGTGATGTCAGGAAAATGAAAATGAATGGTTCCAATTGAATGACAATGTTTTTAAACTAAATGGAGCAGTGATAATTCAAATATATAACGTAAAGTTTAGCCATGCGATTCCCTTTTCGTACACAAAATGAATTAAAAGTGTTCACACAAAATGGGCGCCAATGGATTTTATGTGACTTTGTCCTCTGATTTTGGATGATTGGCTTGTGCAATGAATGTTTTTGACACTGTCACAAATACATTTAGCATTACCGTACAATTATCAGTGAAAAAAATAAAATAGATAATTATAAAAAATTTTTTAATATAAGGTGATGTCAGTAATCTAAATGGTTCCAATTGAAAGACAATATATTGAAACTAATGAAGCAGTAATTAATTGAATATTTGATGTCAATTTCAGCCATGCGACTCCTTCTTCTTACACAAAACGAATTAAAGGTGTTCACACAAAAATGGCTGCCAATGGACTTTATGTGAATCTTTATAATTTGTTCTCTGACTACAGATGATTGGTTTATTTAATGAGCTTTTTGACACTTTCAAAACATTACACTTAGCATTAACGGATACTTATCAGTGAACAATTTAAAATATATAAACTTAAAAAAACGTGCTACTGCCCCTTTAAGGCAATAGTTTGAATACAATTGTATAACAAATGTAATTTTCTTGCAAATCTAATACATTCATTGCAAAAGGTATATACATTTCAGATTGTTCTCCATTTCAATATATGTTTCAAATTGACTTTTCTTTTGATGTTTCATCAATTCATTTAAATTCAATAGCAGGTAAGTTTTAAACATTCTAATCATAGTGTCTTCAATCCCGAGTACAATTTGTAGGAAGATCGAGTTTAAACGAGGGACCTAGGAGATCAACATACTGTGTTTTTAAAACAGCGGCATATAACGGAATAATTATAGCTCCAAATTTAATTTAAAGTCGAACGCGTTGTAAATAAATTCAAGGTAAGTGTATGCCGCATTTCGATTCATATTCGTATGAAATTCTGGCGGGTTAAACTTTGTCGAGCCCGTTTTGGTCTAACGCTACAGAATGATGGACCGTGCGAGCGGGAAATCTGAACTGTTGTCAGTGTCGTGTATTTTACCGGTTTTGACAGACTGCAAGCGTTAAACTTGTGGAAAGTTTGAATACATTCTTTAAATAATGTACATAAAACGCAATAATAGCATATTTTGTGAAAATGTTCGACACAACAGCAATATTTTAGAACTACTTGTTGCTAGGCAACAAATGAATTCTTGCGCATTAGACGAAGTAAACAGAGCACCGTATAACCAAATTATATTATGGTAGAATTTCCGATAACAGGATTGGTTATTAATTTTCGTCCTGAAAATCTGTTTGATATATCAGAATTGCAAAAAGAACCCAGTATAAATTCAAGCTAAAATCGTATACACTCGTCGATAACAATGGACACTGTTCGAGACATTATCGCTACCATGTCTACTCTTTCAATTAAATCATTGTGTACATGCCGTGTCAAAAAAAAATCTTTCCCAAAACTAAATACTGATGTCTTTGTATGTACTGTTAAAAAGAATAATGATATGCAAAACACTGGTATCTTTTGATTCAAATTCCTTTGTCAGTATAACAAGGAATACAAAGACGTCACATTTTGATAGTGGTTGGTACATGCATGGGACCTGATGTTGCATATAAACAGAAAACCAAAAAGTTAAGCACATACAAGTTTTTCTTGAATTGAAATGTGATTCTATGTATGCGTTACTTTGACTGATTTAATCATTCTCGACATGTAAACACTTCTTTTAATGACTATTAAGACAAAGTATTCATGTTGACATTTAAGGAAAATGAAACGTAAGTTTTAATGTGCTTATATTTCTATGGAAATACGAATATTCCAATTCATTAATCTATTGATTGAAATTACAAAAAGAACAATGTCCTTACAAAATTGGATTCACACAACTTCTTAATCTTTCATAATGCAACATAATGGAATAAAATGGTGTTTTCTGTTATTTTAATTGTACATACTATTAAATGTTGATATGCATATACAATAATCTTTGGAACGAAAGTTCACAAGAAGGTTTTGTAAAACCTTTTTATTTTGCAGATGACATGGGCATGTGGCTTCTTTGACAGAAACAAATATTTATAATCACGTAACTGGCTGCTAACGTTTCATCCTTTTTTGTCAACAATTCAAACACTTAATGGAAAAAAGCTTCCATCAAACGATTTGTTAACAAAGTTTGACTTTTGAGTTTAATACAGTATATCAATTGAAAACAATCCGTGCCTTAGAAGGGTCATTACAGTGACTACTGACCATTCGTCTTTTGGTAACTTTTACAAGATTTGTCGTTTTCATGAATCTGTGATTTTAAAGGCCTAAACTGCTTCATCTAGTGACCTTAGTTTAAAGATATGTTCAGTTCACTTGAAAGAATACAATAGAACCAAGGACGGACAAGCACCAAGTTAAACTACCAGTAAATAGTGTTTTTACTCGTAACAACAGATGTCTCCCCCATACATAATTTCAGCTGAATTGTTTTTGGTAAATTCCCTTTTTTCAACTCAAATAAAACTACATATTTCCTTCTAAAACCCACAATCTGTAAGTATGCATTTTCTTTTTAATAGAGAAGAAAAATACACGCTAAAATCTTTATTTCATGGCGGATTTCGTTCAGATTTGAAAGTTAAGTTCAACATATAAATACGATATATGAGTGCAAAAATCCATGTTTTAGAATGTTATTCATACAAACGCTGTCGCAGAGGTCGTTACATGAGGTAATAAGATTTAAATTGAGATTGAGAAATGAGTTATTTGTAAGGATAATTCAAAGTCGTTTGAGTGGATGTGATTGATACACAAATTCTTCCTGTAAAATAAATTCAATCCTACAATATTCTTAAAAAATATTTCCCCTAGGACAAAAACGATTAGTACCTGAAATGGTTTCATAATTATCCTAATGACTTTTCGAAATGATACCCAATGGTGTCATTAGTGATACTAGAACACATTTCTCAATGTAAGGTATATGTCTACGTTAAAACGTATCATGATAAATCGAATCAAATCGTAATATCAACCTAAACGATGTTATTTTTTTAAATCTTTGAAAACTACCTGTGGACATATGTTAAAAGCTCGTCAGGACATTGTACATGGATTCTGGCGCAGTGAGATCATGTACAGAAAAAATCTAAAACCTATTAAACCTTGAGCATTCACATTTGGTGGCCTATTTCAAAGTAAATAAACACAGTTGAACGGGATTGATTCCTAATTTGGTGTGACTTTCGTATGGAATTAGGTCACTGTTCTTATTGTCATATACATGTCCTCTTATAGGGGCAGTAGCACGTTTTAGGGAGAATATACTTAAGGTGATGTCAGGAAAATGAAAATTAATGTTTCAAATTGAGACAATACAATATATGTCAACAGCAGTAATAATTCAAATATATAATTGTAAATATATAAAGTTTAGCCTTTTCCTTACACAAAATGAGTTAAAGTTGTTCACACAAAATGGCCGCCTATGGATTTAATGTGAATCTTCTACATTGTACTTTCTCCTCTGACTATGGATGATTGGCTTGTGCTATGAGATTTTCAAAATAATACATAAAGCATTAACTTACGATTATCCATCAGCAAATATCGGCAATGCCGCGGATGACGTTATTTGGGATGTCAAACTATATCTGATTGTGTGCGGGAAACGTGTCATAATCTTGCTGTTCGTACTACAATCATTACTCGTCGTCATCATATAACCCATGTTCATGTTCAACGTGTGAATTTTACATGTAAATATGATAAGATGATATCATCGTACAAATCGTTTGAGGAAGGAAATATGAACACAACACAAGAGAGAACATCCACAATCTTGACAGGGAAAGATTGGGACACGGATCCAGCATGAAATTGGTATGAAATCTGCTAACTTCCAAGATGTTCCGAAACTAGGAAAACTATTGCGGCGAGCCTATCAAATTATCAGTTTTGAATAGACAACACTGACGTAAGCCTCCCCCCCTTCTGGATGAAAACTTACTTAATTGAAACAGAGGTGAGATCAAATTTAATGACTTGAGTTTCCTTTATTGGTACAAAGGGCGAACAGTACAACGAATTGTACGATATTGAATAATTACGGTATATAAAAAAGTTTGCGCAATAAATTTAGTACAGTTTACCATTATTTGAAGTAATTAGGTTAATAGTGTTTATCAGAAGTACTCGATGCATTTAAATGATAGGTCATAAGTTGCCTTTTTAACATTGATGTTGTATTCATCACTACCACTATTCACATTTTGCAAACAACAACATAGCCAACAGTATCTTTGCATCAAGTGTTATGTTGTAATTCACAGATTTCTACAACATTTATTGACTTGTACTAGATTTGTAACGTTAGCGTTTTTGAAATGCAATTAGGTCTCTGACATTAATTCGCAATATAGAATAATGAATTGGAATGTTTTAGATATGTTATTTCTGATCAATCCATTAATTTGCTAATTAATTATTCACGTATAATGTTGCCTAAAAACTTGTAGAATTCTTAACATTGGTACAAATATGTTTATATTATAGAAATTATTGAAAAACATGACACATATAAGCAAATAATAGTAGCTGTTTAACATTGCTGCAAAACCTTTACATTTCACGTGTCTTTAAACATTTCTGAAAAAAATGACAGGTCATGGGTCTGTCTTACATTGCTGCAAAAAGTTTGTATGTCTCTGGTCTGTTATAAATTGTGAAAAACGTATAAAAATCACGTACGTTTTAAAGTTTGCTGTAAAAAGTTTATATGTCACGAGTCAATGATTTTTGCTACAAACTTTATATCTTATGGATTTCTACATCAGTAAGTTTTAACTTAAGTTTCTTAATTTTCTAGAACTTTTATTATGAAGTTGATATATGATATGTCATATATACAAGAATTCTCAAGGATGGCCAACATGAATAACTTTTGTTAGTCGAGGGCTTGACACAATTTATGAATTAATAAAAAAAAATGGTTTCTAACATACATATGTTATTCTTCAATGTTTCTTTTAAGAAGGTTTTAAACCTTTTTCTTAACCTGTCTCAAAAGTTTACCCTGTCGTTTGTACATAGCAAGAATAAAATGTAAAAAAATATCCAATGTAATTAACGCTGGTCTTCCGCAGTGAATTTGAAATGAGAAAAATACAAATGTTCATTTGAAAACACTATTGACATATTATGTCCAATTGGCCTGTGGCTTCTTTGACAGAAGAAAAATATCATTAGTATATATTATTTTTTTGTCAACAATTATTGTAAAAAGGATTGTATCAAACAATATTGAACACAATTCAAGTTTTGATACATTAATTAAAATCTTTGTTCTCTAAGGGTCATAACATAACCTCATTCGTCTTTTGGTAACTTTAATTAATTTTGTCCTGTTCATGAATTTGTGAATTTGAAGGCCTGTATTGATTGGTTCAATTTCTATGTCATGGGCATAGAAGTCTGTATCGCTTAATAATATCGATAGTATTGCGAAAAAAGCAAGAAACCATGTAAGTAAAGAGTTAAATTGAGATAGAGATATATTTTTCAGGTCGTCTCAATTCCATAAGTACATTAGGGCCTCGTAGTTATTTGTAATTGACAGTTCTATGCACTCGCAAACGAAAAAAAGGTGTCGTTTGAGTTTCTGAAAGTTATTGTGATTGATACACAAATTCAATACTACAATATCCTTAGAAATATTCCCATTCCCATTCCCATATCCCATAGCAACGCATAAGCATCAAATTAACAACAATCAGATTTTATGCGCGAAGACATCGTGTTGAGCTAAAAACTCGATTAGTGCCATCAACATCAAATGTAGAAATAAGAGTTAAATTGAGATAGAGATAGACTATTCAGGTTATTTGAAATCAACAACGTTGAATAAATTCATCCTCCCATGTAAAATAAGTCCCTATTAAAGGGGCAGTAGCACGTTTTTTAGGGGGAATATAAGGTGATGTGAGGAAAATGAAAATTAATGGTTCCAATTGAAAGAAAATGTATTTTAACTAAATGGAGCAGTAATATTTCAAATATATCATGTAAAGTTTAGCCATGCGATTCCTTTTTCTCACAAAAAATGAATTAAAGGTGTTCACACAAAATGGCCGCCAATTGATTTTATATGAAACTTCGTGATTTGTCCTCTGACAATGGATGATTGGCTTGTGTAATGATATTTCTGACACTGTCAAAAAAATACATTTAGCATTAACTTACAATAATCAGTGAAACATTTAGAAAATAAATTTATCAAAAACCGTGCTACTGCCCCTTTAAGATTAGATTAGAACATTAGGGCCTAGTAGTTATTTGTAATTAACCGTTTTTATGCACACAATAGTGATGTTATTGTGATTGATACACGAATTCAATCTAACATTCTTCTTAAAAGTATTTCCCTTAGGACTAAATAAAAAACGACGATTATTACCTGAAATGGTTTCATAATTATCCTAATGACTTTTCGAAATGAATCCCAATGGTCATCAGTAAAACGAGAACATTTCGCAATGTAAGACATATATCTAGGTTACTCTGTATCATGAATATGTATCGAATCAAATCGTAATATCAACCTAAACAGTGTTATTTTCTTTAATCGTTTCAAACTCCCTGTGGACATATGTACAAAGCTCGTCAAGACATTGTACATGGATTCTGGCGCAGTATGATCATTTACAGATAAAATCCAAAACCTATTAAATCTTGAGCATTCACATGTGGTGGCCTATTTTACAAAAAATAAATGAAAAGTTTAACGAAATTCATTCCTAATTTGGTGTGACTTTCGTATGGAATTAGGTCAGTGTTCTTATTGTGACATACATGTCCTCTTACGGAGAAGCAGGACTTAAAATATAAACTATAAATCTTTGGCATTTATATTCTTCAGATAATTGTCAAACTTTTCAAAATAAGACTCCTTATCCTTATTCGTAGAAAAAATATATAGTTAAGCAAGCAAAAACATGCTGCCATTTTGGTGTGATCACCTTTTTATCATTTGAAATAGGGAAAAGAAAACAAATAGCTTCCTTAAAGAACTTCTTTGGATTTACAATTTTTGCAATTAGTAACACTATTGTTTTCTATTGTTTCTTGTTGAGGTCCCATTTTTTTATCTAAGTAACACGTGACTGTCCTTTAAAAAATATGAGAGTGACGTGTTGGTGACGAAAGTCAACAATTTGATATTAAACATTACAATTGGAATAAAGTGTACTTTGAATCATATGCGTGGTTCTATGATTAAATTAGCAGCTTCTCCAAATCCCTTTTATTCATTGTACATAGAAATACATTCTTGTCCTACTGAGGTTATAATTTCTATGTCATACACATCTTCTACCACAGAGGTAGCTCAACCGATCCAACCTCTGTTATCATAAGCCCAGTTTGAGGCCAAGAATGGGAGAAACCTGATTGGATGCAATCAGAGATAGTTGCCAAATCAGCAACGTTGTTCAAGAGTCGTCAAGGCCGTGTGACAAGAACCATACTTGTGAGAAGCATTCTTAGTGACTGACTTTGTTCAATAAAGTTGCTGAAAATTACCTAGAGGAACATGCGGAAACAAGGGTTCTGAATAATTTGAACAGAGGCTTGAACATTTTATGGCTTGGTCTATCTTCAAGGAAAGAGAATGTATCCTACCTAAAAGCTTGATAAAAGGGTTTGTTTAGGATGAGACCCCCTTCCTGTTTTTTATTTAGAAAAGCTGGACGCTTTGCGTGGATTTGTTGACAAAAACAAAGATTTCCCGAATACTCGCTTAGTTAGTTTGCTATCTAAGGAGCAGGAGCACGTTTTGTGATAATTTTATATTTGAAAATGTTCACTGATAATTATTGTCAGTTTATGTTAAATGTATCATTTTGACGGTGTCAAAAATCTCATTACACAAGCCAATCATCCATAGTAAGAGGACAAAGTATGAAGATTTACATAAAATCCACCTTTAATCCATTGGCGGCCATTTTGTGTGAACACCTTTAATTAATTTTGTGTAAGAAAAAGGAATCGCATGGCTAAACTTCACGTTATATATTTGAATTATTATTGCTCCATTTCGTTTAGATACATTGTCTTTCAGTTAGAACCATTAATTTTCAATTGCCTGACATCACCTCATAATTTCCCTAAAAACGTGCTACTGCCCCTTTAAAAGTTCTGATATCACGTGAAGACACGAAACTTTTCCCATTTAGCATATTGCATTGGTCATTTGTTGCATTGAAATTAAAAACCTTTTACTGTAAAGTTGATTAAATTGACACGTAATACGACTCGTTCAAATATCAAGGACGTCAAAAGACCAATCCAATATGGTCTATATTGAAGTGCACTCACATGATTGAAACACGTGAAACTGAATTACGTTGAGACTCCCACTCTGGTAATTTAAGTTATTGAAAGTGTTATGTAAAATTAAGAAAAATTACCCAAAAAATAAAGATGAGCATTTTCAGATTTGGAAAGTGTCTGATGCGGATTATTATCTCTATGTAAGGTGTCATATGGTCTCCACTTGCAAAAATAATTCAAAACAGCTTTTGTAGAAATGTTTCTAAAGTCGTGTGGATTTGATATCCATTAGTGCGGTACCCAAAATTAAATCATAATCTTAACAACGTCACTAAACTCTGTATGATATTACCCCTTTTATTTGATGTAATTTACTTCGACATCGGTACTAAGACATACAATGTCGTCGTCATCCAAATCTATCTAACAAATGTCAGTCAATGGAAACACTTCTATAGTGGACAGCTTGCTTTTCGTCAAAGAGACATATTCCATGAATCGGTCGCAAAGAACGAATTTCCCGAATTTGACCTACGATAGAGACAGGAATTAGAAAGTTTGAAATTCGGACCATTTGACCCATGTTTCCCCAGAGAAGCAGATCAAGTCTAGACTAAATCTGTCGGTCCGATTTCTCATGATCCCTTGTGTATTTGCACATTTTCAAATTCATGGTTCTCACTTTTCTCACAAATATGACAATCAAGAAATTTCAAAGTGTAAATTTTATATTTGCATATGGTTCTAGTTTATGAAAATAAAACGGCAACACTTACATAGCATCTGATAATGCTTCTTGACGAAAACTGCTATAATTGCAACAGAGGATGGATCAAGATAAAATGACTTGAGCTTCCTCTATAGGAAGAGAGAGCAAACAGTACAATGAATTGTATGTTGATGAATAATTACCATGTACAAAAAAAAGCACATGATAAATTTAGTATAATTATCCATTATTTGAAGTAGTTAGGTTAATCATTTTAAAAGTGTTTATCAAAAGTAAACAATGCATTTAAATGAAAGGTTACAAGTGTTGCATTTTTTAACATTGGTTTCGTATTCTTCACTTCCGCCATTCACATTTTGTAAACAACAACAAAGGTAAGAGTTTCTTTGCATCAAGTGTGACGTTGTAACGGTGATGCCTAGAAAAATAAGTAATTTGTTTCTGGTTTTGCTCGCGTCAGTTTCAAACCACTGCATCGAGCCTTTTATCAAGATGTTGACAAGGGAAAAATGGTAATTTAGTCCTGTGGCCTAGGAAAAAACGCAGTGAAAAAGTTATTCAAAGGTTATATTTATTTCCTTTTATCTTCATGTTCAATAGTAAAAATTAATTTTGAAAATTTAAAAAAAATCATTTTTGTCTGAAACATTTTATTAGGCCCAAAATTGGCTAATAAATTTCTTAACATTGCTACTTATATGTTTATATTATAGAAAATAATGGAAAAAATTACACACAGTCAATGTGTTGGACCATACATTCAAAAATAATACTAGCTTTGTCGTGGCTAACAGGTATTAGACATTCTATAATTATTGACATTATGAAATGCATACAAAACAGTAACATCTCAGTTGACGCATAGACCAATTATAATTATATTGTTGCTAAATCATATATAACGTTTATACAAGGTAATAGAATAGCAAAACTAGAAACTTTAAAGACTTCTATTTATTTTTACTGTTCACTGTCTGAGAGTTCTTGTTTCCCCTTTTCAAAGTGCAAGGTAGAGATACAAGCTTTGATAAAAATATGTTTTCAGACGAAACTTGATCTTAATCTTTTCGTTAATGTGATTGGTGTAGTATAAAGAAGACACGTGTACACATATTGACAACAGAACTTCCAAAAAAGGTTCAATTTCGAAAAAAATAAATTGGTGATTCCAATGACATATGAAGCCAAGAATGTCTACAACGTGATTGAAACTTACTTTATCACTCCCCCAAAATAAAGCAAAACTAAAGTTAGTTCCCTATACACTAGATATATGTCACGGATGCATGATTTTCGGTGTATCATTATTGTAAATAGATTATGCATTGTGCCCGTTGATCATTGATGTAACATATAATTTTATGTGTCATGTGTCTCTTAATCATTCCAGCAAATTTCTTTTTTTAATGTCACCTGTCTGTTAAACATTGCTGAAGAAAAGTTTGAATGTCACCCGTCTGTTTTATATTGCAGCTTAATGCTTATATGTCACGTGTCTGTTTAATATTGCTGCAAAAAATGACTTGTCACGGGTAGGATAAAATTGCGACAAAATGTGTATATGTCACGTGTCTGTTTTACATTGCTGCAAAAAGTTTATGTCACCAGTCTGTTTAATATAGCTGTGAAAATGTCTGATAAACTATGCTGCTAAATGTTTACATTTCACGTGTCTGCTCAACTTTGTCTGCTAATATTGATGCAAAAAACTTTATACATAACATGTCTGTTCGATATTACTTTTCAATGTGTATATGTCATGTGTCTGTTTGATATTGCTTTAAAATGTTTATATGTCATATTTCTGTTAAACATTGCTGCAGAAAAGTTTGTATATGTCACGGGTCTGTTAAAAATTGCTGCAGAAAAGTTTGCATGTTACGGGTCTGTTTAACATTGCTGCAGAAAAGGTTGTATGTCACGGGATTGTTAAACATTGCTGCAGAATTGCTGCAGAAAAGTTTTTATGTCACGGGTCTGTTAAACATTGCTGCAGAAAAGTTTGCATGTCACGGGTCTGTTTAACATTGCTGCAAAAATGACATGTCACTGGTCTGTTATATATATTGTGAAAAACTTTTATATATTACGTACTTTTTAAAGTTTGTTGTAAAAATTTTATATGTCACGTGGGAATGATTGTTGCTACAAACTTTGTATCTTGTGTTTTTCTACATCAGTAAGTTTTGACTTAAGTTTCTAAATCTTCTAGAACTTTTATTATGAAGTTGATATATAATATGTCATATATACAAGAATTCTCAGGGATATGGCCACCATGGATAACTGTTGTTAGTCGAGGGTTTGACAATATTTATGATTTAATTAAAACATGGTTTCTAACATACATATGGTATTCTTTAATGTTTCTTTAACGATGGTTTTAAACCTGTTTCTTAACCTGTCTTTTAACCTGTCTGATATCCAATTTAATTAACATTAGTCTTCCGCAGTGAGTCTGAAATGAGAAAAATACAAGTGTTCATTTGAACACACCATTAAATGTTGATATGCATATACACTAATCTTTGGGACGAATGTTCATATGATGGATGTGTAAATCATTTTTAGTTTGAAGATGACATATTATGTCCAATTGGCCTGTGGCTTCTTTGACAGAAGAAAATTATCTATAGTATAATTATATTAGTTTTTTGTCAACAATTATTGTAAAAAGAATTCTATCAAACAATATTGAACACAATTCAAATTTTGAATTTGATACATTAATTAAAATATTTGTATTACAAGGGTCATAACAAAAACCACATTCGTCATTTGGTAACTTTAAATAATTTTGTTAATAAATTTGTGAATTTGAAGGCCTCTATTGATTGGTTCAATTTCTATGTCATGGGCAAGTCTGTATCGCTTAATGATATCGATAGTAATGCGAAAACAGCAAGACACCATGTTAGTTAAGATTCGCTAAAACATCCAATTTGAGCACAAAATCGATTAGTGCCATCAACATCAATTGTAGAAATGTGAGTTGAATTGAGATAGAGATAGATTTTTCAGGTTGTTTTAAATGAACAACGTTGAATAAATTCAACCTCCCATGTAAAATTAGTATTAAGATTAAATTAGTACATTAGGGCCTAGTAGTTATTTGTAATTGACAGTTTTTATGAACACACAATCGCAAATAGAGTGGTTCGAGTTGCTGAAAGTTATTTCGATTGATACACAAATTCAATCCTACAATATCCTTAGAAATATTTCCCCTAGGACAGAATAAAAAGCGACGATTAGTACCTGAAATGGTTTCATAATTATCCAATGAGTTTTCGAAATGATACCCAATGGTGTCATTAGTAAAACGAGAATAAATTTCTCAATGTAAGACATATATCTACGTTATAACGTTTCACGATAAATCTAATCAAATCGTAATATGTTCTTTTTTAAATGTTTCAAGCTCCCTGTGGACATATGCGAAAAGCTCGTCAGGACATCTGCAATGTATTCTGATTGGTCATTTACAGATAAAGTCCAAAACCTTTTATTTCTTGAGCATGTACATTCAGTCACCTATGTTAAGAATATAAAGGTTACTTCAAAGAGATGCATGTCCAATTTCTTTAATTATCCGTAAAGTGGGAAATTTTTTGAAGGCGACAATGGCGGCCATTTTAGTGTGAATACCTTTCAATAATTTAAGACAGGAAAAGAGATTCTCATAGCTTCCTTTTAGAAATTTTAACTTTGAATTATAACTTTGTTTTGTGATCAGTAACATTATTTCGTTTTTCGCGAGGTCCCCTTCTATGGTTTGGTGACAAAACTCATCATCTATTCGATGTTGATTGTTTTCTACACTTCTGGAATTAAGTGTACTTAATCATATGCATTGTGTTATGACATTATATACAGCACATAATTCTTTCAACTCGCTTTTATTTGAAATACGAAATGAAATCTTGTTATACCTAGATTAATTCATTATCTATCGGGAACTTTCTTCTTTCTTGACATATGGATGTTGTATCTTCTGTCCATACAGCATAGACATATACGATTTGAAAAATGAAAATTGAATCAAAACACAATAACTGAATGAATAATGTCATTGTAAGTATTTCAGATAATTCGAAGGGAGTTTAGATCAACATGAGTTAATTATACTTCTGTGGGGAGAGAATGTATCCCAAACAGTAGTTCGACGAAAGGGTTTGTTGAAACGCCACCCACGTTTATTATGTGATCAAGAGACGCCTGACCGCATAGGCATAACACAACGCAAGTTTCGCCAAGACTCTCTTCGTTATCTTAACAGTTCTGAAATCGTATGCAAAAGCATCATATTCAGAACAATCAGATTTTATGAGTGAAGACATCTCCTTGTCACGAGAGCTTTCTCATTTAGCTTATTGCATGTGTTGAGCTATATTGAAATTAAACACGCTCTTACTGTAAAATCCAATAAGCTTCCCTGTAATACCACTCGATCACATTACAAGGACGTCACAAGATCAACCCAGTAAGTCTATAGTCAAGTGCACTCACACGATTGAAACACGTGAGATCGAATGGTACCGAGCCTGTTATTCGAGTAATTTATGTTATTAAGAGTTTTTGAAAAAAACCTAAAAAAGAAACAAAATCAAAATTAAAAAGTACAATAGCAAAGCAATCTTTGACAAGCTTGTTTGACTTTTCTTCAATTTAATAATTCTCAGTGTTTTGTTAATCAACTTCACAACTGCTGATTGCAGATACTGTTGAAGAGGAGTCTCGTGTTTGTATCACATTGTAACTTTATGAATCTCCAGAAAATTGCAACGATAGATTGTTAAAACGAAAAAATACCAATCGTACACGTACATAATGTATCATGCTGATATTAATTTGCGTTAGAAAATGAATATTGTTGCGTATGCTGTCAAGAATTTTGTTACACGAATGAAGTATTTTTGCAATAAAAAACAACATTTCTATCCTCAACAGTTTAACCGTTTTGTTAATTAATAACCTCCCTCCTTCTCTTTTAAAAAACAATAGAAGATATCTACAGTTTACATGGATTTTGATGTTATAGACATTTTCGAAAATGAAGTGACATTTCTTAGTGTCGAAATTTAAGAAATTGCATCCAGCAAAATTACATGTTTATACTTTCATTTGTCAAAACTGTACAGAACTGCGAATGTTGAAGAATTTAGTGTTTTGAACATCTATGGTCAAGAGAAAAAACGAAAAAAAACTATATAATCAGTCTATCTATCATTGTCACTATGAAGTTCTGACCTTGAAGATGGTTTGTACGTGGATTGAAGACTAAGAAAACCCTTTGTAGTAATTCAAATACGATGGTACCCATGGCAAGATCATAGTATAAACTTGAAAGCAACTACGTTATCAAACACAAAACATTACAAACACAAATATCAAGGAAAGGATACAAAACTTCAATGTTAATATGAAACACACTGTAGGCCAGAGAATACTATTTTTATATCAATAATCTATCTTTAAGAGACTATCGTGACATTGGCATGCAATAAACCATTTGTTTGTTTCTCCTCATAAACAATTATTCTGACAAAAGCAGCAAGATCACGTAGTCCTGTTGGAGGTTAGATAACTTAGTTTTGAAAATATATCAATATTTGCTGTATATCTTGATATCAATGTCACAAAGTCTATGTTCGTAATAATCAACTTTGCTCGAGTTTCTGTATAGAGTGCCTTACGGTTTTTTCTTTTGAAATGAGACTCAAATAACTAAAATGCCACTATTATGAACAAGGCAACCTCCATTTCAACGCGTTCTGCGGGGATAATAGGGGTCTTTTAATGACCAAGGGGGATCGGCCTCCGTGGGTATGGCATGAGGGGGCAGGTGCCTCTTGAAGGTTTCAAAGCTTCCTACTTTTTTCGGTCATACTCTTGGACACGCAACTTTACAAGATCAAAAGCTACGAGTCCCTTGCTCAATTGAAACTTGGAACATTGTACAATCATAATGTGTGGTGGTGTCTCATCTTCATGCATGTACATTTAGGTTTTTAAGTTTCTAAGTTTCTAATAATAGTAGCCTCTTTATTGTGAACATACACATTAAACTGCCGGGGAGGGAACCAAGTATTCATTAAATATCCCGGGAATAATATCCGACATTAGTTCACATGATTTTGAATGTTTACGAATTTCAATATTCATCAGTGAAATCATCCTGATACATGCATACGTGTATTTAAATTCGCTGATGTTCTTAAAATTGTTTTAGCCCGTACGGAAACAATTAAGCTCTCTAGTCGGACGCTTTGAAACATAATCATACGAGACAATCCTTACACCAACAGGCTATGTCATATCCAAGTGTTTAATAAATCATTATTTTATTTTCCAGAATTCAGATATTATATGAATAAGGAAAATACTCCATTATCAATAAACTCATATTTATGATAGTTGAGTAATATAATATATAATAGTAAAACGATTCGAGTTCAATTGATTTATGGGATCACAGTAAAATAACCGCTTGCAGTTTTCACCTGATACGTGACAAATTATTACACAACCACGGATACTCGGTTAAAGGGGCAGTAGCACGTTTTTAGGGGGAATATAAGTTGATGACAGGAAAATGAAAATTAATGGTTCCAATTGAAAGACAATGCATTTAAACTAAATGGAGCAGTACTAATTCAAATATATAATGTTAAGTTTAGCCATGCGATACCTTTTTCTTACACAAAATGAATTAAAGGTGTTCACAAAAAATGGTCGCCAATGGATTTAAGGTGAATCTTCATGCTTTGTTCTCTGACTATGAAAGATTGGCTTATGTAATGAGATTTTTGACATTTTTGAAATAATACATTTAGCGTTAATGTACAATTATCAGTGAAAAATTGAAAATATAAAAGTATCAAAAAACGTGCTACTGCCCCTTTAAAGAATTTAACGTTTATAAGAACACAATACTAGTAATCAGAAATTCGACGAATAAACACCCACAAACCATGCTACGATGTCTTTATCCTAATTTATAATACCAATGTGTAAAACTAATTTGTTGCAAATATTTTATCTCACATGGAGAATAATAAACCGTCACTTCAAAGGTATTCTCTTTCTCACACAAATAGAATTGATTACACAACTGAATTTAAAATTAAACTATCCAACGAAGGAAGATGTTCCATCTGTCCTTAACAATACCATCTTTAACAATTTATGTATGTGGTTAAAGCAAATTCTCAAAACGCATATTAAAAAGTATTATACATGAACAATTGATGATGTACGTTTATATGTATATTCTCTCAACATCTTCGAGTCTATCACTAATGTCTTGCTTGAAACACGAATGTAGTATAAACTTTATACAACTTGTCCAAATCATTCTACTAAAGACAAAAGTTTGAAGGTTATATTCTCATTAGATTTTAGGAATGAAACTATTAATGAGTTATTCGCATGTAAATTTTATAACATTTAAGAAATATATGCCATTATATCATGTAGGTGAATTATGCAGTTTGTGGTAAACAATGTGATCAATTTTGAATGTTCATTTCCAAAACTGATTAATTACTTACAAAACAAGATATATATCTCTGGTTTAAGTATCATATATATAATGGAATACGATAAAGATGGTATTTGTTAGATGCCCCTTTGATGAATGTTAGTTGCCACACATATGCAAGCCATAATATACCATAAACGTTCTACACGTATATAATCCATCTGTCATTTAAGAACAAGCAGAAGAGACATCGGCATGCAATCGAACCGTCCTTAGATATTCCACTATTCCTTATTAGGTTTCTACCAAAAGTAGCAAGAGCACGCTCTCGACAGGAAGTAGTGAACTCAACTAACCTTTGAATGAATTTCCTAATAAATATTAGTTTATGTCAAATTAATTATCTTCGGAGGTTCAAGTATCTCAAAACTCAACTCGGTGATGCGTTGCAGAAGAAACCGAAAAAAAAGAGAGAAAGCGAAAACTGAATACCATTTTAGTGTGAGTGTCTTTTAATTATTAATATAGGGACATTTTATAATTTTACAAGTATCATGATCGACTTGTCTCAGTACGGGCTTTTTCAAGGGTTCTGCCTTGTTTTCAACTTGTCAAATTCAAGCTGTATAGAATGTGCCAAAAAAGCCTCACAACCTGGGCCTATACATTCTTCCTTTTGTGTCTCCGTTTCTCCAGATACTAAATTTTGAAATAAATAATTTAGTTTAACAGTAAATGGTATTTTGACCTTGTCAACCTGGTTGTTAATAGAATATGATTATTCAAGTACAACCAGGTTAAGACTTCATTAAAAGTGCACGCACGTGTAAATGCGATATGATCTTAGAAAATCTATTTCAAATGTAACCTGTCACGGAAAACCAAAGGGAATCCTTGATTAACTGAAACTGCATTCATTAACTTGTAAACAGAATACCTATCATCAGTGCGGGGAGGTCACAAGGTACGACAAGGAACATCAACGTTGACACAAACTCACATGACTGAGACACAAGGCAAACATATGGATAATTCATTGACGTCTCACATTTTTACAAATACAAAAGTATTTAGAAATAAAACAAACCATCGTTAAGAGCCACCAACATAAGTAAAAATAGACTATCAAATAAAATACAAATGATAAAAATATGACTGTAAAATGGTCACAAAATATATCAACTGATACCTAAAACTGATGCTTGATGAGAACTATATATACATGCGATACCTATTTTGAAATAGGTGACAGTTATCCTTACGCGTTTTTTCCCAGCTAAGTGTCTACAGTGTTAATACGTGCCGTTTAACCTCCTTAAGCCAATAGTGCAATCCAATTAATATTTTTTATATAGTTGTAATTTCTAAAATTGAAAGTCATAATCTGGTGCTGTAAGGTTAACATGGGTAGGGAAGGAGTGGTGGGCTCCAACAACGACACCTCCAATCGTCCTGTTATAGAAGGTAATCCACCACTTGACTCAATACCTTACCGTGGTGTGGCGGTTTGAGTGCTTCGTCAACCCTGAGAGCTATGCCAGCTTGAGTTTTAATGCTCCTGGTAAGGTCACGCAATCTGGACAGGTCAACGAGTAGAAACCAGAGCAAATCTTAGTTTCTAATGCCTTTCTTGCCATCCTTTTGATCCCTTTCTCCCTGATCTATCTACTCTCTTTGTGATTGCATCCACATGTTTAATAACTGAAACATTGTTTAAAACACACAAACTCGCTCACTCACTATAGAGCCTAATTACTATATCGTAGATACGTTCTCTCTCCACACAGAGGTAGATCAAGTCTTGAAATGTCTATACAGCCTCTGTGCTATTTCGGCGAAATTCCCCTGTGTTTCCCCTAGCGGAAAAAATATTGCACCACAAACCATTTGAATTTCTTCATCATTTCATGACTTGATCTTCCTCTGTGGGGAGAAAATGCTTTCAACTGTGCATAACAAAATATCTCCATTAAAAGGGATTCTCTTCGAGTCATGTTTGGCATGTTACCTTTTACCTTTGGATAACAATACTTCACTGAGGTAAAAAGATAAAAAGGTTACACCACAGTTTTTTGTCGATTTATAGATTTTATTACATGAATGAGGGTGAGATACTCTATTCTATCAGTGAAATAAACCCTCTATCTGGCTACAGTGGCGATAACCTTTATCGTCACTCTACTGAGTGGTGATAAACTTTATCACCACTCTAGTGACGTCAAGTTCAAGAGTTTGACGTCATGTAACAATGGTCTGACGTCATGAATTCTCCTATGACGTCACACTGTTACCGCGGTGACGGGCTCTTCCAAGCGGCCGCTCAACATGAAATTGACCTTTTTTTGACGTAATTAGAAGGATTTCATCATATAATAAATAGAATATCTGTCAATTCTTGACAAATACCATGTTTATCTCATCTCGTGAGGTAGAAAAGTTAAATATTTTCACTCGTGGCTGCGCCACTCGTGAAAATATAACCTTTCTACCTCACTCGATGAGATAAACATGGTATTAGTCAAGAAAAGACAGATATCCTCTATATCTAAAAGATATGTGATCCATTCCATTTATGTTGATATAACAATACCTCATATATATAGTTCGAACGATTGGGTTCTGGTTTATGTTTTATTAAAATATTTAGTTTTTCGTTGACAGGGGGGAAATCGAAAGTATTTAAAGTTGAATGTAGGTAAATGTTTTATCAAGAGATGATTTAAAAACTTTTATTTTAAAAGACATTTTCAATATTTAAAGAATCGACATAGAAGTATTCTTTGCCTGGTGGTTTATTGCCCATACTTGTCACATTAGGAGATGGACGTAAATACGTGAACTATTTGTATTATAATAAAACAAACTGAGAAGTGCTTTTTGTACCTCAGTTTACTCTAAAGTGAGGTCCGGAAATTCGATTTGGCACCGATGCTGGTAAAAGACCCTTGGCTTTGGAAATGATCCTGTATTTCATAAATTCTAATTTGATACTTAAGTATCAAATCTAATCACTTTGTAATAAAGGCGCTTGAAGCATGTAAGATATATGTCATGCTAAATGAGAAAAATGATCTAAATATCTGAATTCACAAGAACTGAATGTGAATCACGCTAGTGGCTAGGTATAAAGCATTAAAAAAAAGGAAATCAGGAACAAATGTGAATCTGGTTACATTATAATTGGAGAGGCTTTTTGTTCTCAAAAGGCATAGCATTAAACTTATTCTGGTCGGTTTCATTATGATTTCATTTGGATGTATTAATATTGAACTTTAACATGTTTAAACACGGCTGTTGCAATTGAGGAAAATCCATTTAACCTGTACTACCGGTGTCTGGGCCACATGTACACTACTGATCTGTCTGTCAAAAGGAAATACAAGAAGTTAGATCAGATTTAATGATTTGAACTACCTTTGAGGGGAGAGATAGAAACTCAAGTGCGAAATCAGCTACACTTATAGAACGAATTTAGCTACGCTGGAAGCGTTTGTAAAACCTCCAAAGCAATTGAAACTAAACTTTATTTTTATTTTTTATATTACACCATTTTGATACAGGCATGGCATACAAACATACGATGACATCATATTACAGAAAATGTTACAGAAAAAACAGAAATCAAAGTGCACTGCCACATACAACTTATATGCGTTATATTACTACACCGTGTATACCGTGTACCGGTACATTTATATGCGTTATATTACTACACCGTGTATACCGTGTATCGGTACATGAAAAAAGGCATTTAACCACATTCGAATCTAGTATAGATATGAAAAAAAATAAAAATAAAATGGAACAGAAGATTACGAGTTACGAAAGAGAAGATGTAGTGTTGACCAGAATCGTATGAATTTTTCTTCATTTTGGTTGAATAGGTAAATACATTTTGTTGTATTGTAATATTTAATTATTTCACTTTTGATATAAGAAGTCGATGGAATAAAACATTTTTTGCTACTTCGGTAGATTATGTTCTTGGTCAATAGGATTATAGCGTTCAAGGGATTATTATTTCTCCCTTTTATCCCTACGATAACTTTTTCAATAGTAAGATCAATAGGGATCTGTACAGAATGCATCCATGCTTCTTGATCTTTCCATATGTTCAAAATAATATCACATGTCCAAAAAAGATTATCTAGTGATTCCACTTCCGTTTCACAGAATGAACAAATGGGTGATTCTATATAGCCTTATTTGTGTAGATATTTTCTTGTAAGCAGAATGTTATGGATAATTTTGTATTGAAACCATTTAAGATCTGTGCAAGGAGTACATTTGTTACTGATAATGTTAAATATTTCCCATTCGGACTCGGTAAACTCACAGTTTATATTAATATCCTTTCCTATTTTGAGTAACATGGCAGATACTTAAAGGTAGAGTTCAATAACGGGGCATAAATAGTTTTACTCGATAAATAATTGTTAATGTGCCTAATGTGGAAAGGATAGATAGGTCGGATCTCTGTTTTGGTAAAATTTGGTATATTAAGACGATGTGCATATGCCATGATACATCTTTGAATATTTGCTACTGAATTCGTTCAAGGTTAATATATTACCAGTTTCACTTATAAAGTCATTTATAAATCGAATACCATGTTTGTACCAAGTGATGTAAAAAAACGTTTTGCTTCCTATTTATATATCCTCATTGTTCCATAGTGCCTGCGCTCGGAAGTCCTCTTCTGTTTTAATCAACGCTTTTGCTTTTGGCAATCGTTAAGTACATCTTTCCAAAAAGGGTTGGTTAATGTTGGTATAATAGTGTTCTTAATGTAAGACGAATCAGAAAGCCAGAGCATATTTTCATTTTTATCCTATTCATAAACAAATTACCCCATTTATAATTTTTACTATTGAGTCTGTTGATCCATTTTAGCTTCTGTGATGCTATTATTTCTCTAATATTTGGTGATTTTATACCTCCGTGTTCAGGCTTTAGCATCATGACATCTCGTTTGATTTTGTCTGGTTTGTTCTGCCATATAAATTGGAAACATTTTTTTCTGAAATCCATCGATACTATCTTTTGAAGGATTCGGCAATGCAGAGAATAAATGATTGAATTGAGAGATAAACAGAGATTTTACTAACGTATTTCTTCCATAAGGTGTTAACATTCGCGTTGACCATATGTTCATCTGCTTATATATTGAGTTCAATTTTTCTTCATAGTTTTTCTCCACAACAGTTTCTAAATCTACATCAAATTTTATTCCAAGTAAAGTGAATTCCGTCTGTG
Organism: Steromphala cineraria; assembly: GCA_916613615.1. Lineage (NCBI taxonomy): Eukaryota > Metazoa > Mollusca > Gastropoda > Trochida > Trochidae > Steromphala > Steromphala cineraria. Next base: position 16,295,435 of record OU744730.1, read on the forward strand.
ACCAATCCAAGTTCCATTCATTGCATAATTTGTATCTACATCTCTTTTTTGAACTTCTCAATAACTACACTTTTTAAAGGGGCAGAAGCACAATTTGACAATTTTCACTTTTTCATTGATAATTGTACCGTAATGCTTAATTCATTATTTAGATAGTGTCAAAAATCTCACTACACAAGCCATTCATCCACAGTCAGAAAACAAATTATAAAGATTCACATCCATTTGCGGCCATTTCTGTATGAACACCTTATTTACTTTGTGAAAGAAAATGGAATAGCATGGCGGAACTATGCATGACATATTTGATTTATTACTGCTTCATTTGGTTTAAATACATTGTCTTTCAATTGGAACCATTTTTGGCATTTTTCTGACATCACCTTATATTCCCCGAAAAACGTGCTACTGTCTCTTTAAAACATCGTTGATTGTACTTGTAATGTCCTTACTCTCTCAACATTCAAAATCAATTTCGTGGAACCATTCCTTAAAATAAATGTTGCACTCCCTAAACAAACGAGAGAGTATAAATGTATATAAACATTATTGAAAATTTCAAAATCTATATTACACCTTCGAATGATTTGTTATAATACTTTCCATAGTTACGTTTAAGTTCAGTAAATTCTTTCTTGTCTTCTTAAGTCGAGTTATTATGCTTAATAAATGGTAATGCAATGTTTTATTAACTTTAATATCGTTATAAATGTAAAGTTATCCTATTCATATAAAGGTTACATAAACATCATAACGGAACATGAAACCCTATATTTTATTTAGCTGTTTTGAACTAAACAACACTTGAAATTCAAATTTCAAGATCAGAACTATCCATTACTGTCATATGAGTGAATGTCCTTGACTTTCTGTAGGTGTATTTAACCCAATGTGGGTGTATCGGACCAAATGTGCGTGTATATATCTTTATATGATCAGATTCTGTAAGTTTTTGTAAAAGTCGATTAATACATTTCGAAGTTTAAGTTATCTAATGACAAAAATCTTCATACTCGCTTTCATTTCAAATCAGTATTTCTAGAATAAACAAGTCTATGGTATTAATTTCCTGGAAAGAAATGATTAACACAAAAACGAATGCTAAATGAAGCATTAAAAGAAATGTGATTATCTTGGTTGAAATTATATCTACTCGTTTTACGTGCTGAAAGCAACTGGTAATGAATTATTTTCACATCCAAAGATATCAAAACACAAATAACAAAATGGCATTTATTTCAACCAGTCAACGTTTTTAACGATTGTCAATGACTAGCTGGTTTCATTTCCAGATGTGTCAAGAGGGATTGACATGAATATGCCCGATAACTGAAAACAAATATTTGCTATCCATTATCGTACAGCAATGATTAAAATCACAGAATAAACATAATTGCTTCTAAGCCTTTTTATCTGAATGTAACAGAATGTTGGACCCTTTCTATTTGATGACATAGTGCAGTATACACGTTGACTATGTTGACAATGAGCGTTTTTTGCAGAGAAAGCGATGCAGTTTTTATTTCGGCTTTCAATATCTAGGACTGAATAGTAATGTAACAAATAACTCAATAATAACAAGAAATCAGACATCTTACACAATCTTCCAAAACATATATTAATATTCCAGTCGCGGACCTGGTTTATTTAACTGACTCTTTTAATCTTTGTTTGAAAGGTGAGCTTACTCAATTACCCAATTACCTAAAGTTGCTAAAACACTTCAAATCAATAAATTCCATTGAGTAAGTTCAATCAAAACCGCAAACAAGTAGGTCAAGTCATTAACTGTTGATCAAACCTCTGTTCAAACAAGGCCAAATTCCTTGTTTCCTGGTTGTTCCCGAAAGCAGTTATAATTTGCACCACAAACTATTTGAAAACGTCCAACCAATTAAACATTTATGACTATCTACCTTTTTTGGAAGAGACTAAAACTTGAAAAACGTAAGGGTTTTTAAAATGTTTTTCTTCTAGGATTATTACTGAGGATTGTGTCCTTGAACAGGATACTTAATGAACGTCATCTTTGAAAGGAAAAACTTTTAAATATCGCACTTTGAAATCAATCATCTCATATCGTGTTCATAACGTAAAAAGCAATAAGACAGTCTTGTAACATAATCTCTTGAATTTTACGATGTCAATTAAATGGCTTTTGAAATAGAAACAATAAAACGGTCTACAAAAACTCAAAAACTTCGTTGTTGCGGGGGATACTCAAGGTTTTACGGGTTTGAGGCTCAAAAGAGATGTCCTTTCTCGCTCCCTTATAAATAATGAAGATGAGATTTGTTTTATAGGAATGCATCAGTAGACACACTGTTACTGAGAACAGGACATAAGATTTCATACCTTTCTTCCGTTCACATCATGAGTGTACGATTTTGGAACTGTTTGTGTCGCTTAAGATGATCGATAGCGGTTTACCTTTTTGCAAACTAAAGGTCATCGCGATGCTCATTAAAACTGGTCAATCTTAAATGGACAGCTCGATAAATTTTGAATTGTCGAATTTGACTTATTCAGATTGGGAGAAGCTGTAAAGCAGAAGTTGCTGAAATAAGCCTTTAAGAGTATAGCCCCTTTGGCCTTTTTAGGGGCCACAGTATCAACAAAGCTATAAATCACAATCCTCATTATTGAAGGAATTAATATGTATACTGGAAAGAATAATAGGTTTAAGGGCGTGGCCACTGTCACCTTTGAGGTCAGATGTGCTAAAAAGTTGATGCTGTTACTTTTCGGTTTTGATTCATAACTTTATGGTTAGAAATGGAATAAGATGTACACAATGTGTGTATGTATCTATGTGTACATGTATGATTCACAACCAAATAGCTAAATATGCAGTTGGAAGCTTAGTTACTACCTTTGTAAAAGAGAAACTGCAACATCTGATAACTTCACGATTTTGTGTCTGACGATTACAAAGCGTGATTTCATAAGTTGCAAATACATATAAAGCAATTATAAAATGGGACAAATTTATTGCTTTTGTACGTCCTGTGGTTAATTAAAGAAAAAAAATCTTGCATTAACAACGATGTGTCTGAAACATTTTTATGGAAAGCCAATTTCTCATATACTTTTTTAAAAATGAGACGTGTTGTAGTCGACCAAAACTAAAACAAGATTGATAAACAACAGAATATGTTACCAAAGGATAGCGGATATATTCACAGCATTCTGTAAAATTTCACAGCTAGTAAATTCACTTTCAATACGTAATTACTTTCCCATGATGAGTGTCCGTCCGTCCGTCTCTGTAATCATTTTGTTACCAGACCATGACTACAAAACTGTTAGATCTAGCTTATCGAAACTTAGTACGTTATCTCTATCAAAATGTGTAGACATGCATTTTTAGATTTTCAAATCTTAGAAATGTATCTGCAGATATGAGTATATAAGACTTCACAGGTTAAATAACGAGTACTCATGAAATTTGGACATGATAATATGGCCTCCACAAATATACATGTATATGACTGTTATATAATTTTTATTAAAAACAATTATTTATCACATAATTGCTATTTGGGGATGAATATGTGAGAAGTTTTGAATTTACATAATTAATTATGCCATCTACATTCGTTTCAAAGCCAAAAAATATGTGTTGGAAATAACAGTTATTAGCCAATTAGAGTATAGGCATAACATTATTAAAGAGTTACTTGCATGTGAATTTTTTGTTACAATTTAGAAACATAAGCCATTATATCATGTCCGTAAGATAAACTGTTTGTAGTAAATTATGTAATCAATGTTAAATTCAAGTTCATTTTTAAGACTGATTCATTACTTACATAAACCATGTATACATGTATGTGTGTCATATATATATATATATATATTATGGTAAAGGTTGACGATAATGATGGTATTTGCTTAATGCACCTTCGATGGCACTTTCCTTGAATGTTAATTTCAACACATGTGCAAGACACAAGAGACCATAAACGTTATACATGTATATAATCCATCTGTCATTGAATGACAAACAGAGGAGACATCAGCATGCATTCTTCAGATATTCCACTATACTATTAGAATTTCTTCGAAAAGTAGCAAGATGATGAAGTTGTGTACTTAACTAACCTTTGAATGGGCAGTAGCATGTTTTGGGGAAATATATTTCTACACACTTTCCTGATACATATTAGTTTATGCCTAATGAATTTTCTCCGGAGGTTCAAGTATCTCAAAACTCAACCTGGTGGTCTGTTGTAGAAGAAACTGTCAAGCGAAAGGGAAAGCGAAAACTGATGACGGTCATTTTAGTTTGAGTATCTATTTATTATTACTCTAGGAGAATTGATTGCCGAACATGTTACATTTGTTTAGAACTTTCTTTTTTAAATAAAACACAATTGTTTAGAACTTTCTTTTTTAAATAAAACAAACAATGTTTTTTTTGCAATGGTTTTTACTTATTCTTTGAATTAGATACCTTTGAGATACCTCCTTCTGTCCAAGGTGTTGATCAGCCTCGTATATTTGTAATATCGAAGTGATGTATTTGTTAAGGTTCTGTTATCAGCCCCACAATAATAAACTAAACCATCCGTCATTTGGCAGAACTTGAAACATTAAATATACAAATTGAAACCAATGTAATCCATCAGATGTGACGTCATATCCAGTTGAGGGATTTAATGAGTTAAATATTAAATGGTCTTTCTTATCATTTCACTATTGTTAGTATCTTCCGGCAATAGGGAAGCAATTGTTACAACACCCTGCTACATCAGCGTATTTGAACCCGCTTATTATCTTCTTCTACGCTATTTTAAACACACTGTGTTGTGTGGAATTAGAGTTGTTTTCTATAAATATCCCCCGGATTATTGATGTACAAGGTTAAAGTATCTTATACAGAGGGAAGTAATGGAGTCTCGTGATGATTAATTCATTGACTCGGGCATTTATTGTGCATACAGGACAGGCCATGAAGATAAAACAATTCTTAATCATACCTGGCTGGTAAAGCATAGGAAGAGGAATCTATTCCTTGAAGAGTTGTTGCGACGACACTGACAATAAACAGTTTATGCGAGGGTAATCATGAAGTTCCACCGACAACAGAACATTACCGAAATAAACTGAATTCATTAATGCCTCGTCCTCTCGAATTTAGGTTTATTTGATTTCCCCCTTAACTTTCGACCTAATGCCAAGGCAAATGTTTCTGGTCCTTGGGTGGACAAAACTTATGTCACAACGCTTAATTTTTTTAACAACATTTTTACATGTGATGAACTTAAGAAACTTTCAACTTGAACGCAAAAAGAAAAGAAACAAATTATAAATTACTACATTTTATATCACTTAAGTAATGACAAAATCTTAGAAGTAGATGAATGAAAAGAATTGCATTTAAAAAGTTCTTGTTTCCAGGTGATATAAGTTATTCCCGGGCTACCCAAAACAAAGTGTTCTGATGCTCGTCATAACACAATCCCTGGGGCCTTTCATCAGGAGTTTCTGTACTGAGATTACCCTCTCGACTCCTGTCATGAAGCAATGGCCAAACAACAAATCCATACAAGCTCGTTGTCTTTGTTTATCACTTCCAAACAGATTGATACGATATGCGAACGACGATTTTGAAAATCCTTGAAAAGTCCGAAAAGCCATTATTCGTTTGCTAAATTTGCTTTACCTTCTCTAAGGTATGTGACAGTTCATGATTCAACCGCCAAATATATAGAGGATATTATATAAGTGTCCATGACATACTATGTTTACGACACGAGTGGCTAAATATTAGTATTTCCCGAGCGAGAGCGAGGGATATACTGATATTTAGGCACGAGTGTCGTAAACATAGTATGTCATGGGCACAAATATAATATTCTGTTTATTACCGTAGTCCCAAAATTAAATAAAATGCTCAAAACCTCTTTCTCAGCATAGGCAGACTAGCGGGTGGCCGCCCGTATAGATTGTGACGTCATAGGTGAACCGTGACGTCAAAGCATTGTTTATTACGTGACGTCACAATGAAAAAGTTATATTTTGCCCTAGGGCAACATATGAAAAATATGAACCTCAATATAACTGCCCTCGTAGGTAATAAAACAAGTTATGAAGGATGTCAACGATATTCCTCTTGTTATTCTAATAATTTACAAGTATCATGATCGACTTGTCCCCCGTCGGGCTTTTGCCGTGTTTTCAACTCCTCAAATTCAATCTGTCTAGAATGTGCTGACGTCACAACCTATACTTCCTTCCCTTTGTGTCTTCGTTTCTCCAGATACTAAATTTTGAAATAATTAATATAGTTTTACAGTAAATGGTATTTGTGACCTGATCAGCCTGGTTGTAAGCAAAATTTCTATAATCATTTAAGTACAACAAGACTTAGACTTCCTTGATAGTTAATACACGTGCAAATACGATATGATCTTAGAAAATATGTTTCTAACGTAACTTGTCAAGGCAAACCAAAGGGAATCCTTGATTAACTGAGGGTGCCTTCATTAACTTCTAGACAGATAGGTTATTAACAGTACAAGGAGGTCACACAATGCAACAAGGAACATCAACGTTGATATGAACTCACATGACTGAAACAAAGGCAAGATAGATAGTTTATTGAAAACTCACCTCTTTAACGTTGTAACGTATAGAAATAAAACAAAATATAGTCGCAAAGCGACGACAAACGGATTCAGCGATGTATGGTGATGATATGTATGACAAATATATGCAATACATGTATGTATGAAGTCAATAGTTCGTTCAGACGAATTTTAAAAGTCACGATGGCAGTATTACCAAGGCCAAAAAGACTCTGTCAATTGCAAACGTAAATGTCATATTGAATAATTAGCGCATGTGCTTTGTTAAAAATACATTTCAAATCCAAATCCAAAATCATAATGCCAAAAATATGAGTTAATGCAATTAAATGTTCATGTTAGCAAACTATGTAAAACCTAAAGTAAAATGTAACAAATACAATCTGCAAAAGTTTCTTGACTCATCCTGGTTTCGAAACCTGTTTTCCGTTGTATTGTTGAAAAATTCAGAGCCAAATTTATCAAAGCAAACCAATTTAAATATTATTCTGTTTTCAATTTCGCAAAGCAAAGCAAAGTCTAGCATTGTGAGTCGGAGCGTGTAAATGCCCGTGCTTTGCATGCATCTCGCTTTGCAATGTACAACCCTACGGTCTCTCCAATCCATGAATGAACTCATTGACGACTACTTTAGGGAGAGGTGCACAGATATAATCCTGATATTTTCAAATAGAAGAATCTCAGCATAGACATGCTGAAGAGCGGTTCAGATGTTGGAAGAAACGTGCATGAAAAATAATGAAATATTCTTTGTGAGATGAAATCATTGGGTTATTGGTTTGAAGCACATTAGAAAAAGGATGCACTGAGCCTCTCAATTTGGTTTACTATAAAAGTAAACAAAGCTTATAAGCAAGATTCAGAAGCTGCAAACATCATCGTTCCATGTAAAATACACTAACATTTTGATTCCTGGCACATTCAGGACATAACAGGGCGTGGAGGCAATGTTATTGAAAAATAGGAGGGGTGCTCTTTGAGACGCGTAATGATACAAAAAAACTGCCATATATGGAGACACCTTATAAGGGTTGATACTACGATAGCCTAGTGAAAACCGATCGCCATGTAAATTTCTTACAATCAAAGTTGTGAACCCCCATCCTTCTTTCGCACTCGTTTCTCTTGAACGGGGTGGCGAAATTTCAAATGATTTATACCATTGCAAAGGGCGAAGAACCAGCTTCAATCCAATGTGTCATTTGTACATTTGAACGAAAAAGTAAAGAAAGGGTAAACGATGCTACATCTGTCTCAAATATCAAGTTTTATCTCGAGATGACTGAGGGTACTTGCCTTTCAGCATTGATATATCCCGATATATATCCCGAAATATGTTCATATTCTTTCCACCAGTGTGTAGAGGAGAGAATTGTCTAAATGTGCATTTATATTCTGGTTATGAGCATGAAAACGTATAGAAATGGTGAGCGATGCGACATCTTTCGCGAATAACACATTTTCCATCAGAATGAGCAATGCCCTTGCGCCCTTTTTACATGTACCTCCCGAACCAATAAAGATATCGGCATATTTCTTTCACCAGTGTGTAGAGGAGAGAATTGTCTTTATTTGCATATATTATTTGTTTATGAGCATGAATAAGTACAGAAATGGTGAGCGATGCGACATCTGTTGCAAATATCAAACTTTATCTCAAGAAATAGATAATTTAGCTTAATACTCGTTTACTGTTAATATTTTTATAATGAGGTACTACACAAAGTATTTGTGTCTTTAACAAGCGCATCCATTGATGTATAGTATGTTAACCTTTACGATGCGGCTATATATTTTTGCTCTACTAGCCCACGTGGCGACATTGTTTTGTCCGGAGCGCGTGTGAACGATGTCTTATGTTTCGCTTGCCGCTTCTTTATTCCTGTCCGCGCATAGACATATGATACATGGAAATAAAGACAATTCTTTTCTCTATAAGTTGATATAAAAATTAAAAAAATATACAGTTATCAAATGCATTCAGGGTTGACAATATTCAAAGGTCCGTAACTAAATGTAAATGAAGTAACTGAATTTATTGTTAATTATTAATTAAAAGATAGTGTATTCTTTTGGCTTTCTAATGATATATGGAACAATGATTTGTCTCCTGTCACTGATGAGTAACGACGTTTTTAACATACCTTTATCCTAAGCATTCAAAACGAAAGCAGAATTGACAATATTCAAAGGGCCGTAACTCAATGTAAAACAAATAAAGGAATTTACTGTCAAATTTTAATTTTTTTTATAGACTTTTGGCTTTCATATGATGTATAGAACAAAGAGTTATCGTACGCCTGTGATTCGCTACGATATTTCAAACATACCCACCAAAACACCACATGTCCAAAATGGAAAGTTTGACCTCTGACCCTGACCGGGAATGACTGTTCGCGAGCGATTTTATTCTTTTATCTTAAAGAGCTTGCCAATGTCTAACTCTCATGCAAAAATCATAAAATTCTATGGTCTGGATTTTGAGTTATCTGCCCTTGAAGTTTGCGATTTTTAGATTTTGGTCAACTTTGAAAAATCACAGCAAGAAAAGTATTGTAGTTAGGACTTTGTAGAAGTCAAATTCAGAACTACAATGCTTCAGCTACATTGAGTAAAAATTTCAGCTCTCTAGTGCAAGTATCTTCAGAGAAGAAGTTTCTCAAAGGTGGGTGGGGTCGGCAATGGTCAAAAATGCACTAAATCCAAGATGGCGGCCAAACCACGTGACCTACGAATTTTCCATGATTTGGTTTTTTGCAGCATTTTTGATTGCGCACATTTAAAAAAAAAATTAGATCTCTAAGTGCATTTTGAAAAAAAAAATCAATGTTAAATTTTCGATTTTGGAATCGAACTGGACCTTTAATGCACTGGTCGATTCGGCCCAAAAGCTTCGCATGTCTATTCCTCAACAAGGTCTACCAGCCTGTGAAATTTGGCTTCAATAGCATTATCCGTTTGGTCTGAATCCTGCTCACAAAAATCGTGGAAAAAAAAAATATAGTCGCAAGCGACGACAAACGGATTCAGCGCTGTATGGTGTTAAATGTAATGCACAAAGGTAATGATTTCAGTCAAAAGCTTATGGGTTATACTCTTTTGTTGATGATTAACGCAATTTGCAAACAAACAGTTATCAAACGCATTTAGAACGCATGCAGGGTTGACAATATTCAAAGGTCCGTAACTCAATGTAAATGTAGTAACTGAATTTATTGTTAATTTTTAAAAGATTTTGTATTCTTTTGGCTTTCTAATGATATATGGAACAATGATTTGTCGTCTATCACTGATGACTAACAACTTTTTTAACATACCTGTATCCTATGCATTCAAAACGAAAGCAGAATTGACAATATTCAAAGGGCCGTAACTCAATGTAAAACAAATATAGAAATTTACTGTCAAATTTTAAAAAAATCTATAGACTTTTGGCTTTCACATGATGTATAGAACAAAGCGTTATCGTACGCCGTTGATTCGCTACGATATTTCAAACATACCCACCAAAACACAACATGTCCAAAATGCAGAGTTTGACCTCTGACCCTGACCGGAAATGATTGTTCGCGAGCGATTTTATTCTTTCATCTTAAAGGGCTTGCCAATGTCTAACTCTCATGCAAAAATCATAAAATTCTTTGGTCTGGGTTTTGAGTTATCTGCCCTTGAAGTTTGCGATTTTTAGATTTTGGTCAACTTTGAAAAATCACAGCAAGAAAAGTATTGTAGTTAGGACTTTGTAGAAGTCAAATTCAGATTTACAATGCTTCAGCTACATTGAGTATAATTTTCAGATCTCTAGTGCATGTATCTTCAGAGGAGAAGATTGTCAAAGGTGGGTGGGGTCGGCAATGGTCAAAAATGCACTAAATCCAAGATGGCGGCCAAGTCACGTGACCTACGAATTTTCCATGATTTGTTTTTTTGCAGCATTTTTGATTGCGCACATTTAAAAAAAAAATTTGGTCTCTAAGTGCATTTAAAAAAAAAAATCAATGTTAAATTTTCGTTTTGGAATCGAACTGGACCTTTAACGTATGAGCCGAATTGTCCAAAAAGCTTATTGTCGCCATTCCTCAACAAGGTCTACCAGCCTGTGAAATTTGGCTTCAATAGCATCAGCCGTTTGGGCTGAAAGTTGACCACAAAATTCGTGGAACAATAAAAAAAAGAAACACGCCAATAACAATAAGGATTCAGCCTTGTGGCTGAATCCTTAATAAACACGCCAATAACAATAAGGATTCTGTAGCGGCAGTCACTTCACCGCAAGCAATGTCATTTAGCGGCAGTCATTTTACGTGTCGTAATTGGGAGTTACGTCCCTTTCGCCCCTTTTTGTTTTTATGTATGTAAGCCCCATAATGGCGGCGACCATGCCCCTTTTGTATTGAAGTCTTAAAGAATTGAAATATGAACTCTAACATATGAACGAAACACTCAAAGTGTTCTTACGGAGGTACCGGGTTTTGTTTATGAACATGTGCCATAATAAGACTTATATTATTACTGACTTGTGAATGAATAATGAACGAACGATTGTATCACGAACTTATACGAACCTCCAGTTACAATAAAAACACTTGACTTTGAAACTTTTGAACGTTCTTGATCGAAAGGAAATCACGTCACTTACAGTAAGAACACTAGTTTTATATGGATCCTATGAACTTTGAATACTGAACTTTGAAAATTATCAGACATTTGTGTGATTTGAACATTTGAAATCATGAGTGATAGACATTCAGTTATTTCGAATTTGTCGGCGAGGTCACGTGCTTCGAGAGCCGATGTGGCGGCTGAAGTTGCTGCATTGAAAGTGAAATATGACTATGTTAAGCAAGAAGCTTCTAAGCGTGCTGAATTATCACAGTTACAAGCTAAAATGGAACTTGAAATGGCTCAAGCTAAACTGAGTGTTTTAGATGAGTATAATAGTGAACAAACCTACCTGTATGGTGACAGTCATTATAAGCCTCCTAATAATGAACAATCACCAAGTGATTACGTTAAGGAATATGTCAGGAATAACCCACTGGAAAACAAAGTTGACTCTGACATTGAATTTAACTATGAATCCCCAGCATTAGCAAGACATGAAACCACAAATAAGGTTAATCATGCAAACCAAATTAACCCTATTGGAATGCAAGGTACCCCCTTTGTTGATTCAACAAAACTTGACATTAGGGCTAAGGAGTTTGTTCCAAAACAATTTCTGGAAAATACCTGCACTTCAAATCATTTTTGTGGTATGGCTGATATTTCAAAGACACTGACAGAACAAATGAACCTCAATAGACTCCCTACACCTGAACCAGGTATATTCAGTGAATACCCACTTTACTACCCAGGATGGAAAAGTGCATTTGAGACACTGATAGAGAAACGTGAAATAGCAGCTCCAGAGAGACTGTACTACTTGAAACGATACTTGGGTGGCACTGCTAGGGAAGCGTTAGAGGGTTACTTTTTGCTTACCACTGACGATGCTTATGCAGAAGCAAAGGAACTTTTAGAAAAACGTTATGGTAACACATTTGTAATCGCAAATGCATTCAGGGACAAATTGAATTCATGGCCAAAGATACAGAACAGAGACAGTATTGCCATGCGCAAGTATGGGGATTTTCTTAGACAATGTCTGATTGCATCTAGGACCAATGATACTCTCAAAGTTTTGAACGATGAACGAGAAAATAGGAACATGATCTCGAAGCTGCCAGATTATGTCAGCTATAGTTGGGCACGAACCATTTCTGAATGGAAAGAAAGGTCAAATCGCTTTCCTCCATTTGGAACCTTTGTTGACTTTGTGGTTAAGGAAGCAAATGTTGCTTGTGAGACTGTGAGTGCTTCACATGTCAGAGACAAACCACGAAGTTTTGTGAATCAGTTTACACAAAAGCCTAGATCAGACAGGAAACCGGCCGTTGCGTTGTCAACAGAAGTTGGGAAACAAAAATGTCCTTTGTGTGAAAAGGGACATCACATTGAAGACTGTAAACTGTTTCTTGAAAAGGACTTGCAAGGTAAAAGAGAAGTTATGTTTGAAAAGGGAATGTGCTTCGGATGTCTCAGAAGGGGACATTTGTCTAAAGAATGCATGGATAGGAAAACGTGCAACACTTGCAGCAAGAAACATCCAACTGTCCTGCACAGTGATGTTCCAATCCGGGTGGCCAATATGACGAACCAGACTTACAGAAAAACTCCTGAACCTGTTCGTGGTGTCACAGGAGTGGCTCACCTGAACGAAACCGGCAACGGAAATAAATGTTCTATGATCGTACCAGTTTGGCTGTCTCATCAAGGTGAACCACGTAATGAGAGACTTGTGTATGCACTGTTAGACACTCAATCTGACACCACCTTTGTGTTAGAAGACACATGTAGAGCACTTAACCTTGAAGGACCAGAAGTGAAACTTGAACTTTCCACAATGTATGCAGAGAGTCAGATTGTTGACAGTATGAAGGTAACTGGGTTGAGGGTTCGAGGTTACCAAAGTGATGTAGTAGTTCCATTGCCTGCTGCATATACTCGAAATATTATGCCCACAAATCGGGATCACATTCCGACTCCAGAGAAAGCTCATCAATGGTCACATCTATCAAGAATTGCAGGTAATCTTATGCCATTATGTGACGCAGAAGTAGGACTTCTCATCGGGTACAACTGCTCCCAAGCTCTTGCACCACGTGATGTGATTCCTCCAACAGGCAACGAACCATATGCACAGAGAACCGACCTGGGATGGGGAATTGTAGGAGTAATAGACCCAGATAATCTTATTGAGAATGACAGTGATCCGATTGGAGTCAGCCATCGGGTACTGGCCCTTGAAACTCCTATGAACTTTGACTACGAAGGATCTACGAAGGAAGTGTTCGTCAGTCTCGTCACTTCAGTGAAGGAAACTCTCCTACCCTACCATGCTGTAAAGATGTTGGAACTTGACTTTAGTGAACGTCACAACAAGAATGCTGTGATGTCTTATGAGGACCAGACTTTCATGAAGATCATGCGTGAAGGGATTCAACAGTTAGAGGACAGCCATTATGAAATGCCCTTGCCTTTCAAACGAACTGAACCGAAACTTCCAAACAACAAGGTACAGGCACTTCATCGTCTCAACCAGTTGTCATCTCGATTCAAACGTGATCCAAAGTTCCACAACGATTATATAACATTTATGGAAAAGATCATCTCAAATGGTCAAGCTGAAAGAGTTCCAGAAAATGAACTGAACGATCCGAAGATAAACACATGGTATATCCCACATCATGGAGTTTATCACGCCAAGAAACCAAACAAGATAAGGGTGGTATTCGATTGTAGCGCCAAGTACAAGGGTGAGTGCTTGAACGACCATCTCCTCCAAGGACCTGATCTGACGAATGCACTACTTGGTGTTCTACTTAGATTTCGCCAGGAACGAATTGCATTCATGTGTGACTTGGAACAAATGTTCTTTCAGTTTAGAGTTAAGAAGGAACACCAAGACTATCTGAGGATCCTGTGGTGGGATAAGGGTGCATATGAGATTGAACCAGTAGAATATAGATTGCAGGTCCACTTGTTCGGAGCAACTTCGTCTCCAGGATGTTCCAACTTTGGACTGAAACAGATTGCACATGACTATGAATCAAAGTACGGATACGAAACTGCAAACTTCCTACGTCATGACTTCTACGTTGACGACGGCCTGAAATCCTTGCCCACTGTAGATCAAGCAGTGAATCTTATCACAAACAGTAGGAAACTGTGCAATGAAGGTGGACTTAGGCTGCACAAGATCATATCTAATTCCAGAGAAGTGATCATGACTATTCCACCTGAAGATAGAGCCAAAGAATTGAAAGACTTCAATTTGAATCACGACAAGTTCCCGATTGAGCGAGCACTAGGTGTTCAGTGGAATGTGGAATCTGACACTTTCCAATTTCGGATAACCCTACAGGATCAACCTCTTACACGAAGAGGCATCCTATCGACTGTGAGCTCAGTGTACGACCCACTTGGATTTCTCGCACCAGTGGTGATGGTTGGTAAAACCATACTTCAGCAGATGTGCCGTGACAGTACGGACTGGGACGATCCACTTAGTGATGATCTCAAACCAAGATGGGAAAAATGGAGAAATGAACTTTTACTTCTCGAATCTGTATCAGTGCAACGCTGTTACAAACCAAGTAGTGACTTCGGAGAAGTGAAATCTGTAGAAATCCACAACTTCTCTGATGGAAGCAACGTAGGCTATGGACAATGTTCATACCTAAGACTGATAGATACACGGGATCATGTACATTGCTCATTCCTAATGGGCAAATCTAGAGTTTCTCCACTCAAGCAATTGACTATACCAAGACTCGAGCTGGCTGCTGCAGTAGTATCAGTTCGAATCAGTGCCCTATTGTGCCAGGAACTTGAGTACACGGACATCAAGGAAATATTCTGGACGGATAGTAAGATTGTGATAGGGTACATCTCAAATGACTCTAAGAGATTTCAAGTATTTGTGTCAAACAGGGTTTCACAAATCAGAGAACATTCCTCCCCTTCACAGTGGAAGCATGTTAAAGGTGAAGAAAACCCAGCGGATGATGCATCTCGCGGACTCACAGTTAATGAACTTGTGAACAAGTCAAGGTGGTTGACAGGACCCTTGTTTCTATGGAAACCTACGTTGTCAACTGCCTTTGAGATCGACACATCACTTGATCCCAACGATCCAGAAATCAAGAAAGCAAAGGCGCTGTCAGCGCAGACGACAGAATCCCCCAAAGGATTCGAACTCGAACGATTGAAACATTGTTCATCATGGTACAGAGCCAAAAGGACTGTAGCATTGTGTCTAAAATTAAGGGCAAGACTGAAGACTATGTGTCGCTCAAAGGAGAAGACTGATGCAATGAACATTGAACATGATACTGAGAGGTCTGTATATGAATCTGTTACAGTGGCAGATATTTGTCAGGCAGAAAATGAAATAATTCACCTGGCTCAGAAAGAAGAATTTGGTGATGAACTGAAACTCCTTTCTGTCAAGAAGGAACATGAAACCCATGCAGGCACACATGAGACGGACAGACGAAGATCCAGTTTGAAGACGGCCAGCAAGTTACACAAACTTGACCCCTTCATCGATTGTGATGGGATAATTCGAGTAGGCGGTAGAGTTCGTCGAGGCTCTCTCTCTAATGAAACCAAGCATCCAGCTGTTATGCCTAGGAAACACTACCTCACAAACCTTCTCATCAAACACTTTCATGAGAAAACCCATCACCAGGGTCGTGGAATGACGACCAACGAGATTCGAGCATCTGGATTCTGGATCATAGGGTGTAGTTCTGCTGTATCAAGCTACATCTATAGGTGTGTCACGTGCAGAAGATCACGAGGCACGGTACAGGAACAAAAGATGGCAGACTTGCCAAAGGAACGAGTTGATGAATCCCCTCCCTTTACTTATTGTGGAGTGGATGTGTTTGGTCCCTTTCTCATAAAGGAAAAGAGGTCGTTGTTGAAACGATATGGAGTGTTATTCACGTGCCTTGCATGTCGTGCAGTACATGTTGAAGTAGCCTGCACTATGACTACAGACTCGTTCATCAACGCTCTCAGACGCTTTATTGCAATTCGTGGACCAATCAGAGAACTACGGTGTGATAGAGGAACGAACTTTGTCGGTGCTAGTAACGAACTACGAGAAGCATGGTCAGAAATGAACTCTGAGCAAGTCCAAGACTTCTTACTCAGGGAGAACTGTGACATTAAGTTTAACATGAACGTGCCTTCGGCAAGCCACATGGGTGGTAGTTGGGAGAGACAGATTCGCACTGTTAGGAATGTTCTCTCATCCTTATTGGAGCAAACCGGACAACAGCTAAACGATGAAGGACTTAGAACTCTTGTCTACGAAGCCTCAGCAATCGTCAACAGTAGACCATTATCTGTTGATAATCTCAATGACCCTACAGCCCTCGGACCATTGTCTTCGAGTAATCTGTTGACAATGAAAAGCAAGATTGTGCTCCCCCCTCCTGGAAACTTCCAGAAAACTGACATGTATTCTCACAAGCAGTGGAGACGTGTGCAGTATCTACTAAACGAGTTCTGGACCAGATGGAGAAAGGAGGTACTCCAAAACCTGCAGATACGGCAGAAATGGACTCGGCCTCGAAGAAACTTACAAGTAGGTGATATTGTGATCCTCAAGGATGACAACTTAGCGAGAAGTGAGTGGCCCCTTGCCCGCGTCCACGAGACTTATGTTGACGCAGATGATCACGTGCGGAAGGTGAAGATTGCCATGGCTGACAATAGACTGGACTCTGATGGAAAGAGACGTCATCCTGTCTCTTACCTGGAACGACCGATCCAGAAGCTTGTCTTGCTCATCGAGCAGGATGACGATGTGAAGGAATGAACTAAACTTTCTTTCATTTTCAGCCCGGTTCAAGGATGTGAATATGGACTCTTATGATCTTTATTTCAGGATATTGTTCAGAGACTTGAACATGAACTGTGAAAGATGTTTAAGTTTTAAGATTAACATATAAAAGGACTCTTAAAGTTTATTTCAGTTTTGGATAAAGATTTTGTAAAATTATCAGTAAGAAGACAATTTCGGCGGGGAGTGTAGCGGCAGTCACTTCACCGCAAGCAATGTCATTTAGCGGCAGTCATTTTACGTGTCGTAATTGGGAGTTACGTCCCTTTCGCCCCTTTTTGTTTTTATGTATGTAAGCCCCATAATGGCGGCGACCATGCCCCTTTTGTATTGAAGTCTTAAAGAATTGAAATATGAACTCTAACATATGAACGAAACACTCAAAGTGTTCTTACGGAGGTACCGGGTTTTGTTTATGAACATGTGCCATAATAAGACTTATATTATTACTGACTTGTGAATGAATAATGAACGAACGATTGTATCACGAACTTATACGAACCTCCAGTTACAATAAAAACACTTGACTTTGAAACTTTTGAACGTTCTTGATCGAAAGGAAATCACGTCACTTACAGATTCAGATAATATCATATAAGCATTCTCTTCCCATGTCGCAGGCAGGTCAAGTCATAAAATATTCTAAGAAGACCAAAACCTTAGTTTCCGGCAATTTCCCGAGAAGGAAAACATTGCACCACAATGAAATTTGAATTCTTACGCAAACGACAACACTTCTAGCATTGAAAGGGTGTTTCATATCACAATGCCCTTGCCATGATTTAGTAGCCAAAATGTTGATTTTAGAACAGCGTCGCTGATTGCGCAACTAACTTTGATTGCCTCCAATCAGGCATCTGCCATTCTAGACCTCATTTCAACATTTCATGAGGTGATCTGCCTCTGTGGAAAGAGAATGCTTAAACTTAAAACTGATGCTTAATGAGAACTAAACACCCATTCATAATTGTACATTGTGATACTTATTTTGAAATAGGCAACAGTTATCGTTACCAGTTCTTCCCAGGTTTGTGCATACAGTATTTAAAACTTGCCGTTTACCCTCCTCAAGTCAAAAAGAGCAGTCCAATTAATATTCAAGAAATAAAGTAGTCAGAACCATCATGTGTTTCGTAATAAAGTATAGTTTTGCCCTAAACTATTAAAGTTAAAGCATGAGGCCGAAGGATGAATGGTTTGTTGTTTTTACTTTTCTCTGTATGTTGATTTGTACTCGTTTAAGATATTTCAACTCCAAATATAAACATATTTTGTAAATCACGTTTGACCGCAAATTGAAAAATCCTCGATCGGGGCCACACCTAGTGACGTCATTGCCAATAATTATTGACTTCATGGGCCTTTGTTTCGTGACGCCTTTGATCTTTGGGGAAACAGAACAAGAATTGTTCATAGAGGTGTAATTTCTAAGAGTAAAAATTTGTTACTGTGAGGTTGAAGGGGACCTAACATACAATGTACTTGGTTGGCTCATATCCTAGATCGACAGCTCTAATCGTCCTGTTATAGAAGGTAATCCACCACTTGACTCAATACCTTACCGTCGTGTGGTGGTTTGTGTGGTGGTTTGAGTGCTTCGGCAACCCTGAGATCTATGAAAGCTAGAGCTAATTGCTCCTGGTATACAGGTCAACGGGTAGAATTTTAGTTTCTATCTCTCACTATGCCTTTCTTGTCATCCTTTTGATCCCTTTCTACCTAATCTATCTACTCTCATTTGGATTGCAACATCCACGTGTTTCATAATTGAAACATTGTTCAAAACGTGTTAAACACAAACTCGCTTACTCACTTCAGAGTGTAATCACGTTGGAAGGTTCCTGTCCGGTAATCGAGGGTATTTTCAACTCAACTCTATATCTCCATCAATAGGGATTATCATAGAGCCATGTTAGACCATTCTCTTCCCACAGAGGCAGATCAAGTCATGTTGATTTAGCCTCTGTTATATTACGCCGACTTTGTGGGATAGAATGGGAGATGCCTGATTGGAGGCGATCAAAGTTAGTTGTGCAATCAGCGACGCTGTTCTTAAATCACCCTTTTGGCTACTGGATCAAGGCAAAAGCATTGTGATATGAACCACCCTTTCCATGCGAGAAGCGTTGTCATTTGATAAAGAAATTCAAATTGATTCTGATGCGGGTTTTTTCCTCTAGGGGAAACTGCCGGAACCCACGGATTTCGGCGTAATAGAACAGAGGCTTAATCATCATAACTTGATCTGCCTCTGTGGGGAGAGAATGATGCTATGTTTTACTCTTTTGCTTTGGATAGGAATACTTCACTGTAATAAAAAGATAAAAAGGTTAAGCCAAAATTTGTTGTCGATTTGTTGTATATCTAAAAAGTATGTGATCCATTTCATAATGGCAAAACTGCACTTACGCATATTTATAGTTTGAACGATTATTTTTTCTTCTTGCTTATGTTTTATGAGAATATTTTGCTTATGTAGACAGAGATAAAATCCGATTGTAACACCAACATGACCCAAAACCAAGTTTTAAATGTTGTAATTGTGTAATAAATAAGGCATATTTATTGATTTATACATATTAAATAGCATAAACGTCTATAAATACATGTAGTTATGTTATCAAGGTATGATGTTAAAAACTTCTTTCGTTCATTAAGACATTTTCAAAATGAAATCAAAATTAACTTCGAAGCATTCTTTGAATGATGATTTATCGCTTATTCCTGTTGCATTAGGAGATGAAATAAGAAAACATTACCAATTTGTATATGAAACAAACCATTTGAATTTCTTCATCATTTCATGACTTGATCTTCCTCTGTGGGGAGAAAATGCTTTCAACTGTGCATAACAAAATATCTCCATTAAAAAGGATTCTCTTTGCGTCGTGTTTGGCATGTTACCTTTTAGCTTTAGATAAGAATACTTCACTGAGGTAAAAAGATAAAAAGGCTACACCACATTTTTTAGTTGATTCATGGATTATCTAAAAGGTATGTGATTCATTCCATTAATATTGATATTCGATAGTTTGAACGATTGGGTTCTGGTTTATGTTTTATTAAGATATTTTTTTTATTGTTGACAAGGGAAAAATAAAAACTTTTTGAAAGTTGAATATAGATTAAAAGTTTTATCAAGAGATGATTTAAAAACTTTTATTTTAAAAGACATTTTCAATATTTAAAAAATCGACATAGAAGTATTCTTTGACTGGTGGTTTATTGCCCATACTTGTCACATTAGGAGATGGACGTAAATACGTGAACTATTTGTATTATAATAAAACAAACTGAGAACTGCTTTTTGTACCTCAGTTTACTCTTAAGTGAGGTCCGGAAATTCGATTTGGCACCGATGCTGGTAAAAGACCCTTGGCTTTGGAAATGATCCAGTATTTCATAAATTCTTATTTGATACTAAAGTTACCTTGTTCAAATATAATCACTTTGTTACAAAGGCGCTTGAAGCGTGTAAGATATATGTCATGCTAAATGAGGAAAATGCTCGAATTAAAAAAAACTGAATTTAAATCGCGCTATCAGCTAGGTAAAAAGATTAAAAAATAGAAATCAGGAACAAGGGGGAATCTGGTTACATTAAAATTGGAGAGACTTTTTGTTCTCAAAAGGCACAGAAATAAATTTAATCTGATCGACTTCATTATGATTTCATTTGGATGTATTATATTGAACTTTAACATGTTTAAAAAAGACTGTTGCAATTGAGAAAAATCAATTTAACTTGTACTACAAATACATGTATGTCTGTCTGTTAGATCAGATTTGAGCTACTAGTGTCAGGGCCATATATGCATGTACACAACAAATCTCCATGTCAAAAGGAAATAAAACAAGTTAGACAAGAGTTCATGATTTGAACTACCTCTAAGGCAAGAGAATGAAATTCAAGTGAGGAATGAGCTACTCTGGAATCGCTTGTAAAATCTTCAAAGTAATTAAAACTAAACTTTTAAAAGGAGCAGAAGCACATTTTTACAATTTTCACTTTTTCATTGATAATTGTACGTTAATCCATTATGTATTACTTGGATAGTGTCAGAAAGCTCATTACACAAACCTATCATCCACAGTCAAATTGTACGTTAATCCAATATGAATTAGTTGGATAGTGTCAGAAATCTCATTACACAAACCAATGATCCACAGTCAAAGAAAATGATAACGATACACATCCATCGGCCATTTTTGTGTGAACACCTTTAATTTTGTGTGTGTGAGAAAATGGAACCGCATGGCTGTACTTTACATATGTTTGATGTATAACTGCTTCATATAGTTTAAATACATATTGTCTTTCAATTGGAACCATTTTTGGCATTTTTCTGACATCACCTTATATTTCCCCCACAAACATGCTACTATCCCTTCAAAGTGAGTAATGTCGTTGATTGTACTTGTAACATCAGTACTTTCTCAACATTCAAAATTAATTTCGTGGAACAATTTCTTAGATTAAATATTGCTCTCCCTAAACAAACGAGAGCTCAGGAAACAAGATGACAAATGTATGCATGTATACACATCATTGAACAATAATCAAAATCTATATTGCAGGGCCCAACACTTTTCATGGTTATATTTGACTACAACAAGTCGTTTATTGTCTTCTTGAGTCGAGATATTATGCTAAGTAGATGGTCATGCAATGTTTATTAACTTTCATATCAATCTATATAGTATTCTATTTATATAAAACTTACATAAGCATCATAAAGGAACATGGAACCCTACGTTTCATTTAGCTGTTTTGACGTATTGAACTAAATGTTGTATAATTGCTACTTACAAACAACACATGAAAGTCAAGTTCAAGATCAGAACTATCCATAACGGTGTCATATGAGCGCGTGCCTTCGACTCTCTGTAGGTGTATTGGACTTAATTTCGAAATTTCAGTTATCTAATGACATTTTTCAAAAATCTTTATACTCGCTTTCATTACAAATCGGTAACCCTATGGTATTAATTTCCTGGAAAGAAATGATTAATACAAAAACGAATGCTAAAAGAATCATTGAAAAGAAATGTGATCATCTTGGTTGAAATTATATCTACTCGTTTTACTGCTGACAGCAACTACTGAAGAATTATTTTCACATCCTACGATATCAAAACACAAATTACAAAATGACATTTATCTCAACCAGGCAATTTTTAAACGATTGTCAATTACTAGATGGTTTCATTTCCAGATGTGTCCAAAGGGAATGACATGAATATGCCCGATCACTGAAAACAAATATTTCCTATCGATTTTCGTACAGTAATCATGAAAATCCCAGAATGAATATAATTGCTTCAAGGCAAGAATGTTTGTATGACAACTACAGGTAACAGAATGTTTGACCCTTTCTATGAAAATTCTGGTGACAGTTGTGCAGTATAAGCTTAGGTTTTGTATGTGTTCCTGCGACAACGAGTGTGTCCATGCAGAGAAAGCGAGTTTGTGTTTGTGTTTTTAATGTGATTGATTGAATAGTAATGTAACGACTTACTCTAACGTGGTCTCTTTTAATAATTTGAATGTTGTTGCCTGTTCGCAGCTTGGGAAGATGCACTCTTCAGGAGAATACCCTAATTTGATGCGTAGACTTTGATGATAAATGTATCTAACGTTAAAAGTGTCCAAAAATATTGAATTTATGATGATTTCGTCATGTGGTAATTTTGCATGGGACGAGTCCATTTCATTTATGGTGGGGTATTTACTATTTGAGGCTTATTTGAGTATTAATTGAGGGATATTGCAGTTATTTCCTGTTTTCTATGCATTTCCTTTTAATGATAATTGCTATACATCTAAAATCCAAAACTAGTCATCTTTTCTGCTAATTTTAGCGTCACAAAAATAATGTACAACCTGTCACCCCTAATAATGGAAGATTTCATTTGTATGCGAGCTGTCTTTACAGACGTGTATTGTTCGCAATTTTACATTTTTTAAGCGTGAAGTATCTTGTAGAATCATTTGAGTGGATTTTAAAGAGAGTTTACATTTGAATTCAGTTATATTACTGGTTATTCAACAAAAAGAGTTTCTCAAGTGAAACATAGGAATTATTTCTGGAATTTAAAGTTTATTAACTTTCTTTATATTTTTGCTTATATTTATATGATTCATGGTAATTTGAAGAGGGCTTTATTATAGCCAGAGTTTGAAACTTGTATAAAGCAGGTTGTTTCAATAAGATCATTTTAATATTGATGTGAATGTTTGAGAAATTACCATATTTTATCATTGTAGCTAAGCAGATTTTCTTTGTACGTTTCAGAATTTCGTTTATGCCAGATCTTAGGAATAAACACATTATGAAGACACCAAGCTTCGAACATGTTACTTGTTTCACACCACATATCCTGTTCATAGAACGAGTCGTCGAAAAGGCAATAAGCCAGTTTTGTAACAGATTCTCTTGAATTTATCGATATAGATGAAATGGCTTTTAAAATAGAGACAATAAAACAGTCTACACAAATTAATTTTGTTATAACCATAATAAAATATAATAATAAAAATAGAGCCATTGGCATCATCAGGCTTTAAATAAATTTTGCTTGAGAGTGTTGCAAATGTGGTTTCTCGCTTGTAAGGAGCCACATGGTCCTCAAATGTAAAATTTAGAATCCTCATGATCTAAACTAACTAACGCTTCAGCTTTAAGATAAGAAAAGATAGGAAAATCTTTATTGTCCAAAAAGGGACATTTGGTTTGTATAATTACAATTCTCCAGAAATGAGAAAAACAATTCATATAAAAAAACAATATTTAAACATAGACTAGGATACATTAAAAACGTGAATTTATTTCTCTAATGCTGCACAGAATGAATGATTGGCGGAACCTGTTTGTTCGAAAAGTTGGCATTCGCAGCCCACGTCCAGAAGGTCATTTTGAAAATTCCAAGAAAAGCAGATAGGAAGATTCACCCCGAATTTTGTTTCCTTTTTTGATAACTACTTCTCGTAAAAACTACTGATCGATAGTTTCAATAGGAAGCCCAATGATCTTAGATGCAGTATTCACGATTTTCGACAATTTGTTTCTATTTTGAACAGACAGGTTGCCAAACCAACTTAAAAATCTAAATGTAAGGACACTTTGAATGAAGGTTCTGTAAAACAATATCATGATGGTTTGATCAATTTTATAATTCAGTTTCCACGAGAACTGTAAACGTTATTTTCTCAGTATTCTCATTCCCAGAAAGCTTTCTAAACCGTTTGCTGCTGTAAAATAAGATAAAAAAGGTTTTGGGAGTGGGCCTTGTTTAGATCGACAGTATTAAAAAATATGAATGTGTTGATCTGAATTTATTTAGATAGGCAGAAGCTGAAAAGGAGAACAAGCTGAAACAAGAAAAGCCTTGAAATATGCATGCTCTTGGGCACCCGGTTATGTATCACTATATAGAACCAGGAGATTTAGGTTAGAGAGGACGGGCACGGGGACTTTAATTTGAATAAATTGTTCCAATCAAAGACGCATGTTCTTTGCTCTTTGTTTTGATAGTTATCAGTGCACTTTGTACATAGTAATACATCTCGTTCGTTCCGCTTAAATTCCAATACGTCTGCTATCTCAAGTATGATATAATTTTTTAAACATTAATATGGTTATTCAAATTTATGTTGCTTTAAACGATAGCTGACAAGAGCCAGTGATTAATTATAAGATAAATAGTTGCGCTAGTAAACTTTCCGGGATCCATTTGTTTCCAGTACCCGCAAATTTAGGTTAAACCAGACGAATTTCCCATGGACTTTCAGGTTAATTACATGTTGCAAGAATATTTTTCCTTAATTCAGTGTTGATCGAATTACAGCCGAAAGTTGGTGATAAATTTAGAAATGATCTCAGCTACAAATTCATAATTTTCATTATGTTATAGGATGACATTTAAGAATATTTCATCATACTTTAGGCCCTATGTCGATACTTTCTTCGAAAGACACCTTTAATCGTAAATATATCATCCATAACGTTATGTTTTGAAAAATGAAATTTGAAAATGGCCTGTTCAGTACCATTTTTTCCCTGAAACGATGAGATGCATTGAGTGAACGATCAGTCATTGACAAGGCGGGACAATCAACGCTCGCGTTGTAATAAAAAAATTGAAGGAACCGAATTCCTAGTTGAAACCAAAATGGAATGTCGTTTCCGAATGTGGAATGCAAAAAAGTACACCGAATAACTACAAAACAGCTCATATGCATATGCAAAATTTATATTTATTAGAGGGTAAAAGCTCACCCATATATTGTTGAAAATATACAATATATTTTACATCATACCATTATTATAATAATCAGTTTCCATTAAAGCTTGCCAATTATTTCGTACCACCCACATGGTCACGTGGGTATGAATTTGCTACAGCTCTGTCCATTGGTCGTTCGAAATACCAGGATATGCTTAAAGCAAATATTATTGGCTGAAACTTCCCTTTGAAGTTTCCAAGAGTAATATAAAGAGAAACTTCTGCCATTAGTTTTCAATATCAAATGTTACATAACTTTGGGGTCTCTTGACCCCAAAGCAATAAGTACAAAGCATAAAATGTTTTGAGTTTTAAAACAATTAGATAATCAGAATTTATTAGCTTATACATTTTGTATATCATATATTTTGACATGGCTGTGATAGGTTCAAAAGTTTGGTTTTGTTATATATTTCACGGCAATGTACATGTATGTTTGTTTTTGCCGGTGTAATAAATCTGCTTTCTCAACAAGCTCATATGCTTCGTTTTATGGTAGTTAGTGTCTGTCTATCAGTCCCTATACCAAAATATCCCTGTGAAGACCTATGCAAGTCTATATCATAGCAGCAAGTCTAAGTTACTCTTGTTTCTGAAATTGAACAGCTTCAGTAAGTTCAATTTTGATAATAAGTTGCACATAAATTAACTGTTCATTCTAAAGATTAGAATATATCAATTTATGACAGTTAGGTAAAAAGATCGCAACCCACTCGCATTGACGTATCATGCCACCTCATTTCCACAACTGTAAACCTGGTACGCAATAACAACACGTTTATTAACACTGACACATCATGCCACATCAATTCCCAAGTTAACCAGTCAACCCGTTTCCTTCCATTGACACATCATTCCACTTAATTTCATTCATAAGTCGACGCCCTGAGGACAGATATGAGACAAGAAAAGCCTTTAAATAGGCATGCTTTTGGGCACCCGGTTATGTATCACTATATAGAACCAGGAGATTTAGGTTAGGGAGGACGGGAACGGGGACTTTAATTTGAATAAATTTTTCAATCGAAGACGCATGTTCTTTGCTCTTTGTTTTGATAGTTATCAGTACACTATGTACATAGTAATACATCTTGTTCGTGGGTATAAATATGCTACAGCTCTGTCCATTGGTTGCTCGAAATACCAGGATATGCTTAAAACTAATATCATTGGCTGAAACCTCTCTTTGAAGTTTTCAAGAGTAATATAGAGAGAAACTTCTGTCATTAGTTTTCAATATCAAATATTACATAACTTTGGGGTCTCTTGACCCCAACGCAATAAGCCTTTAAGAGTATTGTCCGTTGGCTCTCATGGACCACAGTATCAACAAAGCTATAAATCACAAGCCTCACAAGTCAAGGAGTCTGTACACACGGTTTTTAGTTTTCTGGGCCTCATATATGCTGCTTGAGGAATAGGTTAAACGGCTTTTCCCCCCGTGGCCGTTCAGGCCAGAAGACCTAAAAGATGCGATGCTGTTATTTTTCGGAATTGATTCATAACTTAATGGTTAGAAATGGAATAAGATGCACACAATTTGTGTACATGTATGTATTTGTGTGTGCAGGTATGATTCACAACCCAATAGCCAGATATGCAGTTGGAAGCTTTGATAGTACATTTTTTAAAGAGATACTACAGTTTGATTAAAATCGACTGTGATTCGAGGAAAAAGAGATGGGACGTAAAAAACGTGAACTATTTGTATTTGATACTCACTAAGAATTGCCTTTGGTAAATCAGTTTACTCTTAAAGATGGACTGAAATGCTATATGGCAACTTTCGGGATTCATGAAATAGTGATAACAATTTCACATGGACTCAACTTTAAATTTCTGAAATCGACCTAGAAACGGCTTAATTACGACTGTATAAATAACACCGCCTAATTAGGCCGGCGAACAGAATAAAACGCACTGAAGCGTGACTGACTCGTGACGTGTTAGTAGGTGATGTGATACCCCGTTGTGTTCCCTCGTTATGTAAAACAACACAAGCTAACAGTACAGCTCGATGTTTAACCGTCGATTAAACACCCTAAACAAGATCCAAACATCTCAAACCTTCAATAAATCGGTTTATTTATTCAACTGGCAATTTGTATTGATGAAAATGTAAGACCCTGATTAAAAACGAAGTTGTGCGCATAATGCTACAGCATGTAGATGGTCTCGCTTTGCGCAATTAATGTTGTCATAAGACTGCACGTGAGAACCCGGATGTATTTTCGTCATAAACAATTGCTCACGTGTGAACCGTTATGTCTTCGTGCACAGTTGTTTGTTGTTATTTGGGCACAGGGCAAAATGGTTAAAACTCTTTATTAAAAGTGCACGGTGTGCTACCCCCGGCGCTTTACTAAAGTATAACTGGTAATTTTCTCAATACCAAACCTCAAAAACCCTCACTGCCTGGTTCTGACCGGGTTCAGTGGGGAGGACAGGGATTGTACCTTAAGTGTATGGTGTGACAACCCCCTGCACTTTGCATAGGTACAATCCAGATCAGACGACCTTCAAGAAAGAAGAATGCACATTGCGAAGATAACAACGATGGAAACAATGGCAAAAAACGGACTAAGTATATCAAACCAAAAAGATAAGTATTACTCCATTCATTCACTTATCAAAAAATTTAATTATAAAACATCACTAATTTCAATTAACTATAAATACAATTCAATCTCAAGTATTCAACTACAATTTTATTTTATCACAACTAACAATCCCATTTCAAATACTAATTTAAAGCTTTTCGCCTCAATATAATTTCCCATACACAATATTTTCTTTCTATCTCTTTCAGGTACCACGCCATGTCACATAACTATTTATTTATTTTCAATTCATAAAATCACCACCCCCCCCCCACTCCCCCCTCCCTCCCACTCTATTCCAAATTCTAAATTAATTATATTTATTTTTAACCACTTTAGAACGTTCAATTCATAAAATCACCACCCCCCCCCCCTCCCTCCCACTCCCCCCTCCCTCCCTCCCACTCTATTCCAAATTCTAAATTAATTATATTTATTTTTAACCACTTTAGAACTTTTGTTAACTTTACTTGGGTGTCTATGCCCTTTTCTAAATTTCATGCCCCGATGTAGATTGTCACATTGCTCTGTTTGACCTAACACAGCGGGTCAATTTGGCGTGAAACGATCAATGTGATGGGAATTTGTCTATGGAAACTTCTTCAGGTTATAATCTAGGACAGTTGACAGCAACACAATGATATGACATACTGTTAATCGCTTGGAAAACGCAGAACTACGGATTTCGCCTATAATTTTCCATATAAGCAGACGAACGCTTCACCTACAATGTACTGCCACGTCACTTCCGGTATCCCCTTCCCGTGGCCTCTCAGCCTTGTTTTGGTTTGTCGCTGGACGGCGACACGCAGACGCCTTGTTACGCAATGTTTGCTTAGCTGTAGCTTCATTGAGAAACTGTGTATCGTTGCTGTTTTGGCCTAATATTTATGTTATATAGTTATTTGACCAATATCTTATGAAAAATATATTTGAAAAAGGTTATACAGCGCCTCTTTAAGTGAGGTCCGGAAATTCGATTTGGCACCAATGTTGGTGAAAAGACCCTTGGCTTTGGAAATGATCCTGTATTTCATAAATTCTAATTTGATTCTAAAGTGACCTTGTTCAAATATAATCACTCTGTAACAAAGGTGCTTGAACCATGTAAGATAATATCATGCTAAATGAGAAAAATGCTCAAAATTTCTGAATTCAAAAAAATTGAATTCAAATTGCGCTATCGGCTAGGTATAAAGCTTACAAAACATAGAAATCAGGAGAATGTGAATCTGGTTACATTATAATTGGAGAGAATTTTGTGCTTAAAAGGCATAACATTAAACTTAATCTGTTCGACTCCATTATGATTTCAATTGGATGTATTAATATTGAACTATACAATGCTTAAACAAGGCTGTTGAAATTGAGGGGGGAAACTTTAACTTGTACTGCCGTGTCCGAGCCATATGCACGCTACAAATCTGTTTGTCAAATGGAAATACAAGAAGTTATATCAAATTTTAGGATTTGAACTACCTCCGAGGGAAGACCATGAAACTCAAGTGTGAATTGAGCTACGCTAGAAGCTTGTAAAACCTCATAAGTAATTAAAACTTAACTTTTTAAAGGGGCAGTAGAACATTTTGCCAATTTTCAGTTTTTCATTGATTATTGTACATCATCTACAGTCAGAATTTCTTAAAATAAAGATTCACATCAATTGGCGGTCATTTATGTATGAATACCTTAAATTCATTTTGTGTATCAACATGGAATCGCATGGTAGAACCTTGCATAATATATTTGATTTGTTAATGCTTCATTTGGTTTAAATACATTAAAATTGGAACCATTTTTCTGACATCACCTTATATTCCCCCTAAAAACATGCTACTTCCCCTCTAAAATGTCGTTGATTGTACTTGTAACTTCACTTCTCTCTCAACATTCAAAATCAATTTCGTGGAACCATCCCTTATAATAAATGTTGCTCTCCCTAAACAAAAAACAGATGAAAAATGTATATAAACATCATTGAAAATTTCAAAATCTATATAGCACCTTTGAGTTCACGATCAGAGCTATCCACATTACTCTGTCATATGTCTTGGTGTGGGCAGCAATGTCTTACAAAGGACGATCAAAGCTGGTCATCATTTCCGGCAATTTGACGGCCAAACGCTACTTCAAGGATGTTTTACAGCCACACCTCCTTTCGATAATCGACCAATAGAGGGAGCTGTTTCAACAGGACAATGCCCACCCTCGCACTGCTCGGGCAACAGTGGTTTTCTACGGAATTCCAATGTCAACTCCTTGCCATGGCCCTCCAGGTCGCCCGACATCAACCCCATCGAAAATCTTTGGGGCTATCTTGATCGACGTATCAGTGCACGTACACTACCACCTAGACGTTGGATGCACTGACCACAGCCCTCAAAATAGATACTGAAGAAAGCGACCACTAGTTTCCGTCGAATGTATAATAAAGACCTATGAAATTGAGACGTTATACTACACATACATCTGTTTCACAATGTAAAATTTTATTGTGTTATCCTTAATAATCTATGTGTTATAAAATGTTTAAGACTGATATCAACACTGCATACAATCAGGGGTTGCGTTTCTTTTTTGAGAGAGTTTATGATTCACAACCCAAAAGCCAGATATGCAGTTGGGAGCTTAGATATTACCTTTGTAAAGGAGAAACTACAACATCAGATAACTTCACGATTTTACGTCTGAGGATGATAAAGCTTGACTTCATTAGTTGCAAATAAATATATAACTATTACAAAATGGGACAAATTTATTGAATGTACGTCCTGTAGCTAATCTAAGAAACATTAGCTAGCAAAAAAACATGATTAGTGTGAAACGTTTTTTATAGGATGCCATTTTCTCATATTCCTCTTTTTAAATGACACATTTTATAGTTGACTTGTACTAAAACAAGATTGATGTACAAAATTATATGACACAAGAGGATAGCAGATATATTCACAGTGTTACTGCACTCTGTAAAATTTAACAGCAAGTAAAATCGCTTGCTATACTTAATTCACTTTTATCACATCACCCTGTCCGTCCGTCCGTCTGTAATCATTTCGTTTCCAGAACATGACTTCAAATCTATTAGATCTAACTCATCGAAACTTAGTATGCTATCTCTATCAGAATGTTTATATATACTTTTTTTATTTTGTTTGTATTTTTGACAGATGATTTTGTCGTCTATGAATATCCTAATCTTAAGAAAGATATTCTGATTTATTGGGGACCGTTGGGACATGTCATCATCTAAGGTAAAACTATATTTCATCTTAAAACGAAAGGTGATTATTCAAATTTAAATACAGTCACATTATTTTATATTTATATAAATCATATTTTACTTTAATCTTGTGATTGTATTACTTGAGACTGTAAGCGTAAACTAGACAAAAAGCTGACACAGATGCTATTATGCTCACAAGCAAAGGTAACCAACCTTTTTTAACCAAGATATTTACTAGATGAGTTTAATTCATGTTCACAGTAAGTAAGTGCATAGTTGACATTTGGCTGCATGAGTCTATAGGGATAAACAATGAATTCAAAGTCCGTTCATCGAATCTCTTTACTATCAAGTTGACAAGGAACCTAATAACTGTTATACATTACCAGAACTGATACAGTGGATATCCGTCTTATCTATATATGATGAAGCGGTTTGTGTTACACCTAAATCAAGAAAAATAAAATAAAATAAAATGATTTATTGAACATGATAGTAAATATTTAAATACAGTTCTTCATATCTATTTGTCTTCTATTCTTCAAAGCAACACTTTGCCTTTGTGTTTGAACAATCAACGCATGTCGCTTTACATTTGATCATCATTATGTCATGTTTAGGTATTTGAATAAATTGACTCTGAGACCAAGGAAAGCACCTAAGTTCATTGAGAGGAATATTGGTGTTATCATCTACACCTAAAAATCCCCCTCCTTCGATAATGAAGTTTAACATTCATAAAAGACTTCATTCACTTAAAGATAACTAATATTGGCCATAATGGCTGTTATTTGTCCTGTGTCAAAATATGATAATTGAATATTCAAGTACCATGTTCATTTTGATCACTCAAATTTTGATGAGAAAATATGATCCAAGGTTCTAATTTTCATTTTATCAAGAAATTTATATGAAATCTTTTTCGCCGCAGGAGATTTTATGAAGTAGGTTTCAAGGACAGATTCGAATCTGGTCATCAAGTTACGTTATAATTCACGTGTAAAAGTAATG
This sequence comes from Steromphala cineraria, assembly GCA_916613615.1. Taxonomy (NCBI): domain Eukaryota; kingdom Metazoa; phylum Mollusca; class Gastropoda; order Trochida; family Trochidae; genus Steromphala; species Steromphala cineraria. The sequence goes on from OU744730.1 coordinate 16,327,607, forward strand.
TGACAATATGCTAAGTTTCAAACACAGTTTCTAATAATTAGGAATCTAGCTAACAATAACATAGTTGTCAAAGTATATTCAGTTTTTAAATAATACTATTCAAGATATTTTTTATAAGAATGTGACCTTGGTCGTATATAATTTAGATAAACTAAACAAACATATTACAAATATGTCAACAGATACATTTACTATCATTCCCCAAAAATATAAAATTATATTTGACAAAGAAATACGATACCTCTGGACTATTTCATACTTTTGCTTACTGTGACAAAATATCAATGATACTTTGAAATTATTGAAAGGATCAAAGATAAAATAACCATTGACCGCTGAAACCATGCATCAGTCCTAATTAAATTGGCAATATGTAACGTATTAAACCGTTTTACATTCAATGTGTGAACTTATTCTTGATTACATTAAATGATACCGTGCGGTTTTCTCGACACAGAAGTTAATCGCTAACCACTGCTTAATTTGAGCAATTCTCGGGCTTTTACGTTACCAAAAGTGAAAAATTATACGAGTCATTAGAAGATGCTATGTCCATTTCACCCTAATAATAGGACAAGTATCAAGACAAGATAAAGTCAAGTATCTCCCAATCAATCGAGATATTTTAAAATGTATGAATCCATTTTCAACAAGTGTAAGTTTCTTTTGTTGCATTCACAAGATCATTATTTTGCATAGAATTTATCATTTTCAATTGCTTTTAACAACAACCACCAAAACAAAGATCCAAAGAAGTTGAAAACCTATAAAACACCATGTCAAACGATCAGTTTAAACGAGATTGATATTGCAGATTTTAATGTCCTGTTCTGGAAACGATTTTTTTAATGTATTCAGTAACAAATGCAATTCCAAAAAGGCCAATATGCATATATTGATTGTCATACATCAGGTATCATTGAGCAGCAGAGTGTTGCAGAGTTTTGTTCCGGAAGAAATAATTCAACCCTTGTGGGATGATTGATTACAAATTACCCAAGGGCTTAATCATTCATTACCACATATTTTAAGATCATTCGTTCTTTAAAATATACCTTAAACAATGCAAAAGATGTATACAAATAAGAAATTAATATGAAAATTAGTTCACCCCTTTAAATCTCAAAATTCTGCAATTTATTACCCATACTGTAAAAAAGTGATATATTTTCATCGTGAGCTGGTGTTAAGATATCATTTGGCCTAGAAAGGATTGTTGTAATTTGACTTTTATATTCAACTATGAGGTCATAAAACCATTTGACGTTTTGCGAAACTCGCTCTCGCTCGGGTACTACAGAATTCAAAATCATTTAGTAAAAACAATATTTCTTCAGTTAATAATATATATTATATTTGTTTGGGGTCATTATCGAAAGTAACACATTTTTGGATACATTATGTGCCATATTAAATAGGTTTTAATCATAAATCATAAATCTTTGTAAAAATGCTTAAAACTTGTGGAACAGTCAAGCAGCTTTTCCCATTTCTAAAAAGGAAATCAAAGTGTCAGCGAAAATTAGGATGCTTCCTGGCCATAATAGAGCAATACAACCTCGGGTATTTGTTCACCCCAAACATATTAACAATGACTTTTTACCAGCATCATGCATGGGGCAGGTTTCGTTTCTTTTCCATTTACGAAAGATAACCTTTGAACGGCGTTAGTGATAACTCACAAACTTACTTTATTGCATTCAAACAGGCCTTTCATTTTCAGCCCAAGAAGTGCTCGTATTGAAAGGGAGGTAAGTTTAGGCTTTTCCTGCCTCTACAACCTCTTTGGGAGAGAATGGGTTTTCAGTGAAGGTTATAGTACTCTAATGAATTCTTCACAAATTGAACATAAACTCCTTTAAAGGGGTAGTGTCACGTTTATTGGAAAATTTTATATTCCAATATTTCACTGATAATTGTAATGATTAATGTCTTTTATTATATGATCAGCGATGAAATACTGGGTTTTATCAGTGAAATAAACTGTCTATCAGGCAACAGTGACGATAAATGATATTTTCACTGTGACCAGTGACGATATAATATATCGTCACTGGTCAGGTGCCGGAACTACTTTCAGCAATGTGAACAAAAGGGGATAACTTTCAAGTGTTAAAGTCATTTTAAATGCATATTTCATTAAAAAATCATATAATAAATAGAATACTTAATGTTGTTTTCCAAATACCAAGTATATTTCATCTCGGGACAGAGGTTAAGTTGATATTTCACTCGTGGCTGCTGATTTATTACTGCTTCATTTAGTCTAGATACATTGTTTTTCAATTAGAGCCATTTATTTTCAGTTTCCTGACATCACCTTATGTTTCCTTAAAAACAAGCGACTTCTCCTTTAACAACCTTTGAATTTATTTCAGTAAGGAGACTTGTGTTGCGTTAAAACATTTGAAACAAGAATAGTCTTTAAAAAGGCAAGCTTTGGGGCACCCGGTTATGTATCACTATATATACAGAACCAGGCGGTTTAGGTTAGGGAGGACGGGCTCGGGGACTTGAATAAATTGTTCCAATCGAAGACGCATGTTCTTTGCTCTTTGTTTTGATAGTTATTATCACACTATGTACATAGTAAAACATCTCGTTCGTTCCGCTTGAATTCCAACAATGATAGATACATCACCTATCTAAATTATGATATAAATTCTTAAACATTAATACGGTATTTCAAATTAATGTTTCTTTAAAAAATAGCTGACAAGAGCCAGTGATATAAGTTATAAGATAAATAGTTGCGCTAGTAACCTTTCCGGGATGCATTGTTTTTCTAATACCCGCAAATTTAGTTTAAACCCGACGAATTTCCCATTGACTTTCAGGTTAATTACACGTTGCAAGAATATTTTTCCTTAATTGAGACAGACAGACAGACAGAATGTTTTATTAACGTCTCACATGTATAATACATCCAATCGCTCAGCGATTTATGAGAGACAATATACATATGATAAAATCACTAAAATGTGTAGGGACAAAAATGTCAGTAAAATATATATACACATAAAAAAGTTATGGGTTATATAAAATATCTCTTCTTAAGGTAAGAATTTCATGGCAGGTCCTGGCGCTGTCAAAGGTAAGCATATGATTACTTAAAATAGTGTAAAACTTCTCTAAACGAGATAAAACATTAAAATAGGCAAGTTTCCTAACGCAAACATCATAAAAGTCATATCTTATATCATTATAAACGGGACAGGATATTAAAACATGCATTTCGTCTTCGACAACATTTTTACAGTTAAAACAAAATCGTTCAGAAAATGGCACATTTTGAAATCGACCAGTCTCAACCCGTAGTGGCGCCACCCCACACCTAAACTTCGCTAGAGCGCTTCTGTGACTTCTGGGTAGACGCTTTTTTCGGTGTCATATACTGTCTTGTAATTCCTGTAGTTTCTAAGTTTGCTGAGACCAGTGCTAGATCGCTTGGTGGGTGGGTCTGAATTCAGCTTCTCTCGCCAGTCATCTTTGTACTTCTCAAGTGCTATACGTGTGATTGTTCTTGTAAGTAGACGGCTTTCTAGTGTAGTTGCTTCCGTTAAATGACCCAAACCATTACTTTGCAGGTATTCCTGTACTCTATGTACCCAATTCTTCTTATTCTTGATCCCTTTGGTCCATATAAAAACACGTAGACTCAGTCTTTTACTGTGTTGAGTGTTGATCGAATTACAGCCGAAAGTTGCTGATAAATTTAGAAATGATCTCAGCTACAAGTTCATAATTTTCATTATGTTATAGGATGACATTGAAGAATATTTTATAAGAATACTTTAGGCCCTATGTCAATACTTTCTTCGAAAGACACCTTTAATGGTAAATAAATCACCCATAACGTTATGTTTTGAAACATGAAATCTGAAAATGGCCTGTTCAGTACCATTTTTTCCGTGAAGCGATGAGATACATTGAATGAACGATCAGTCATTGACAAGTCGGGACATTGAGCGCTCGCGTTATAGTACAAAATTTGAAGGAACCGAATTCATAGTTGATACAAAAATGGAATGTCGTTTCCCAATGTGGAATGCAAAAACATACACCGAATAACTACAAAAAAGCTCACATGCATATGCAAAATTGATATTTATTAAGGGTGTAAACGCTCATCCATATATTGTTGAAAATATACGAATTATTTTACATCATAACATTATTATAATAATCAGTTTCCAATTTAAAGCTTGCCAATTATTTCGTACGAACCACACGGTCACGTGGGTATAAATGTGCTACAGCTCTGTCAATTACATGTAGTCGTTCGAAATACCAGGATATGCTTAAAACAAACATCATTGTCTGAAACTTCTCTTTGAAGTTTCCAAGAGTAAAATAGAGAGAAACTTCTGCCATTAGTTTTCAATATCAAATGTAACATAACTTTGGGGTCTCTGGACCCCAAAGCAATAACATATATGCATAGTTAAATAAATGTTTTCGAATGGATCACTTCAGTTTTAACATTTTATCGCCCAACAATATTTGTCCTATTTCCATTAAATTTTTTGAAGACTAAGACATATTATTATCATGTTTGATTGATCAACCCACTTTCAGCAACTAATTGTCCTAATGTTTTTTGTAATGCTATCAACGTACCAAACATGATATAACAATCATTTTAGACAACCAATATATTTTACCCTTTTCAATTCCCAGATGGTGTCATATTTAGATGTTATACCCAGAGGAAACGGTTTCAATATGTCCGATCAATGAAAAAACAATTAGTCATTCCTTTATTTGTTAGCCAATGGCTGAAACATCGCAAACGCCGGTAATCAAGTAAACATAGAAATGGTACAAATACTTCAATAATTGTGTGTATTAATTAATATATTTGTATGACAAATAAGTGGTTTGACCCTAAATATAAGATTGAAGTTGTACTCTTGGTGAGAATAGATGTCAAGTTGTAAAGAAATGCGAAAATGTATCCATTGTGTAACAGAAGTGATTTTGAGACCACCTCCAGCGTAATAAGAACCAGGACCTCCGGGTTGAGAGCTCTACACTCTTCCTGTTCGGCCAAAGAGATATCCCTCTAGCCAAAGCCAGTAGGAATACTTAAATCTCGCCCTGTCAAAATTGTATCAAACTTATCGACCTAAGTACACGTACCTAGTATTTACCTACAACATATTTCATGTTTGCTTATGAAGGATATAGAGAATCTCACTCAAGTGTCTTCTGATATCAAATATATCAACACAAGTTGATAAGAGTAACAAATAACAGATATTTTACTTTTATCAAGGAGCGTTGATATATTTGATATCAGAAGACACGAGGGTGAGATTCTATTAATCAGCCAAAATCATTTGCCATCACATTAGCATGAAAAAATGTACATCTTTCAACACTGCATATCCCTCCAACTCCTAAACCAGTGATGTCATAGTATTGTGACGTCATCGTGTTAATGAAGTCATAGCATTGTCACGTCATTGTGTTTATGACGTCATAGCACTGTGACGTCATTACTGATGATGTAAAACGTTTGTGATGTCTTTCACAAGCGATATCTCCTGTGGAACACAGTTTTGGATGATAAATAACCAACCATTTATGGCATGAAGCGTTTCTGGGATAATTTATGGTTATTTTGAAATTTCTTCGCCCTTCAAAAGTCAGTAAACGTGACCCAAAATAGGTGTCCTTGGTAGTACTCGATATCTTGTAGACGTCATGTTGTAGGAATATACTAAACCTGATCACTGGCTTTCATTTTAATTACATCCTATCGGATTCCTTGCACGAACAAGTCCATGAATAAGGTCGTTATACATAAGCAATAAACAGTCTTGGAACAAACGTCCTTGAAAGTAATAACATATCATGTATCTTGATCATGTTGCTTACTAGATACTTGGCAAGGTTGTTTTAAAACGTGATTAGCTTTCCCTTATATCTTACCTTCACAAGGTGGTAAGCGTGTTTCTAATTCATGTCCATGCGCGGTCAAGCAAGCTGTAAAGATTTTTGACCTTTTTTTATCAAGAAAACTTATACTCTTACTACTCGCCCTTGAGTTGTGTTATGAAAAGAAGTAATTAAGACTAACTTTGTTCAATCTTGACATTAATGCGCTAAACCTTTAAAATCCCATCATTTATGAAATGAACACCATTATGTCTGCAACAAGTCTCTAACCTCAATCTCCGACAAGATGATCCATTTCATATACAAAACTTTATTTGGAGAAGTGCAGCTGTAACATATTAAATGATATTATCATTATCATAGCAAGATCTTTCAAACCAATTAAAGGTTTAAGCAAGTGTTAAATCGAAAACTATGTGATTGTTAACGATGAAAGAGGAAGACGTTTTGGATCTGATACACCTGTTTTGATGATCGTGTGTTACATCCGCATTCTGCAGCGAACTTATGATGTTAACTAATGTTGGTTATAAACAATTCATGTCCGGGTCCGTATAAAGGCAATCAAGCACTGCAATCGAACTGATTAAAATCGACTTATTTCCGAGCAACGAAATATTCCAAATAATAACTCTACAGAGATATGAAAATCTCTACACCAGGTCTGACCGCATCTCCGTACCTCGCATGTTCTTTACCAGTTACAATGTAAGTGCAGCCAAAACCCAGTCATAAGCGGACCAAACAGATCGTCTGGCTTATTAGCCGCTAGCGGCGATCATGTTCAAAGCATGGTTAACAGGAGTTACTTCACCTTGCTTGATACCGAAAGCTTTTTTCCTGCGACTTGTGACTGGTTAGCTAAGTAAACGTTAGGACATGCGACCTACGGGTAGTCTGACATATTCGTTATTTCAAAGATACATGAATGTTATTCAATTATAAAGATACATGTTTTTTCAAGATGTGATTATCAAATTGAAGACTGCTTTAAATCCGCTTGAACTATCGTTAACTTTGAACATATTGCATAAAGCCCGAAACCCTTAAACAACAGCCGTTTTGTCTCATGCAACATCAGTGCTTATATTGGACTCTTAACAGCAAAACGTACGTCGCATGAGATGACCTTGGTGACTTACACTGTTTGAAAAAGGCCTTGGTCTGAAAAAGGAAGATTGATGACAAAACGGCACTGAGTCACTGCAGTCGATCAATTCAGTTAACCAATGAAAAACGTTTTCTTATTTGATTATCGCGTTTGTAAGAAAACGCAATTGACTTGGAATGTGTATTGGAATGTGAGAAAAGCGACTCCATAAATAAGGTGGATAAGTACATTTAAGATTCAAGGACGTATATTTTAGAAAATATGATCTGGTTTATTCATATTTTGAAATCAAGCTAGGTATTATGAAACTGTTACATAAATCAACTGAAACACTTTCACTAAAATCAAACCAATAAGATCAGTAATTAAAATTAATGTGAGTACAATTCATCTCAATTATAAAAAATAATCATCTCAGAATACAGCAGAGTTACAGTGTATATATATGTCTTTGTGGCCTTTCTAATTTATGAAAACGAAACTAGGAAAGATTATTGTTGTTCAAAGCTTTTTATTACCTATTTAAAAAAAACTAAACTGGGAAAAAAATGCAAATTTAATCTATCGATGAGGATTATATTAACGATATAATAAAATTTGTCATTTATCAAAGTGACAGACAGACAGACTGACATGTATATTCATTATTTAAGGCTCAGTGGCTCAAAGTACAGTTGAGTTTACATGTATCAATGAGTGTTAGATTTGTTTAATCTCCAAAAAACCGTTCGTTGTTCTTATTATTTGATAGCGTAAAACAAAGAAAGGTATCATATCAACATATAGATATCGGTTGTTCATGACGTGTTTGGTACTATTATTAGTACACACACCTGTATGTACATATGTATTTGTGTACGTGCCTATTATAGCTCGAGTGAACTGCATTCGTCTCGAAAACAAAATATCTCTTTCACCAATATTCTATTTGAGTGAATGCTTATTCAATAACGGCTCAAATAGACCAAAAGACACATTCCAGTTAACCTCCTTTGCAATGTTGGAGCATTTTACTCCCTTTGTCCACACTGGGAAGGCGGTTTCTATGGCGGGTGTGTTCGGGGTATTGTATTGGCTTCTTTCATGTCTGATTCTGTCCAGTTATAGCTTGATCGCCTTCGATTTATTCCTTAACGATGACACACCCTTGTATATCAATGGTTCAAGAAGTTATTTAAAGTTGTACTCTAATAGAATTATCGCTAATATGTGAATAATTTCATTCAGCTACTCAGTGAAATTGACTTAGAAACGACAATAACATATCCAAAACGTGGAAACACGATTTGGTGATCAGTCACGTGATCAGACGTTGTCTACCAACATAAAGAAGACCAATAAAGTTAATCTATAAACCTACAGCCAACAGTGAACTAATCTCTCTATTGCCTTTATGAAATAAGGAATCTAGTATTCGCTAAGACTAATCTTAATTTAATTAATAATCTGCGGTACTTATTTATTGTGAGTTATATGTGAGTAGCGACTTAAGAAAAAAGAGTAATGACAATTGACATACCCGAACCAAGGGCGCATAGCAAACCTGCATGCATTTTACCAAAGAAAATCACCATAGACGAATTTGACATGTTGCCATTCTATGGTTCCCAATTGCGTGATAAATGTTTCAAATGTCAAATGTCTCTGAACTTCCGACAATGTAATTTAATTGCTATTTTTCTGCAGGATGCTTCCGACGGTTAATGAAGCATCCCCAATAATCTATTCTGTGAAGGAGTGGGTAATAATCCTATTGAGGATAATTTGGATGAAGAACAATCCTTTGTTAACATTTAGAAAAGTTCACCGCTGTAAATTCAATCTAATGTGGAAGAAGGTTTTTTACGACATCATCGCATTAAAATTCCCCTGTGAGACAGTTTACTTTATAAGACTCTACACAATGGAATTGCAGTTCTACGAATATTGAATTAGCTGATGTGCACCTGATTCTTGTCATTAAGATTGGCGGGTGACAGTGCTTATAAATGTTCAGATCGATCCCCTCCCACTATTGGTATCGATTAGTATTTACTTCCGGGTTTATCAGGTGCGTTTCCAGCAATGTGTCACGCCGTATTGAGTCATGCATTCGTACATTCCTTGAGACATCCCAGATCTTGAAATCGTCATCAAGCTGAATCTACATTTGAGTCGTTGCCAACATGACTAATATATATATTTTGCAAATTTGTACATTTTCATTCCAACGATTATTATTAGATCAAATTTATTTTTTATAAATAGAGCAGCCTTTACCATTATGTGTTATTAAGTTCAATTTTGCTCTGCACTATTTTAGTTAAAGCCGGAAATTTATATAAGTAATATATATATAAGTATTTATTGCTTGTGTTTTATTTACTTGCCTTGCATTGCCAAGCAAGAAGACCTCATTTGTTGGTAATGTTTTTATGTATACACTAAACCCCAAAAGAAACTATCCATTTTTAGAATTCAAATATCTTCTTAATTTACTTTAGCTAAATGTTAAGTTTTATGGAAACAGGTCGCCAAAACGTAACATTTCAGTTGTTCATCTCAGAAATTGATTAGGTACGTGATTTTCATGACTTTTGTTGAAAACTGAGAAAACACGTTTTTCTTTGATCATTGTTTCGCACATTCATTATTGAAAGTGAGTTAGCAAGCGATCAATTCACATGTGAGCCAGGTCATATAAAACCAATTTTAAAATGCCTAGATTGACCCAAGAACAGCGCGGCAGGGCCTTGGATATGAAGGACTTCGTCGAATTGCAGTGTACATATTTGTACATATTTGTATATATTTTTGTCGCGCTTTGAGCATATGTTTATGGAATCTAGCGCAATATAAAACTACATTATTATTATTATTATTATTTAAGGACATAGGTGCTTCAAATGTTCTTATTGCAAGAACATTCGGCTGTCACCGAAAAACCATCGAAAATTTGATGAAACGTTATAGGGACACGGGAACAACATTAGATAGATCGCGTACAGGTAGACCACGTGTGTCGTCACGTCGGGAAGACCGATACTTAAGAACTCTCCATCTCCGAAATCGATTCCTGACAGTTGCAGAATCTCGGCTCTCGGGAGGGTGCTTAGTTAATCAACCGTCAAAAGGAGGTTAAGAGCATCAGGGATTCGGGCCCGTCGACCTTATTATTGCCCAACGTTGACACGTCAACATCGACATAACCGATTAATCTGGACAAGACGTGTACGAAGGTGGCAGCTTCGTGATTGGCGAAATGTTATGTTCACCGATGAAAGTAGGTTTTGTTTAAATAAGCATGATTGCAGAGCCCACGTTTGTCGCCGTCAGGGTGAAATAAACGCTCCAAATTGTGTCCAGGCACACGGTGGGGGAAGTTTGATGGTTTGGGGCGGTATCCGAGGAGAAAACACGTCGCCGTTATGGGTAACATGACTGCGCAAAGATAAATTGATCAAGTTCTTCGTCCTGTTGTGTTGCCATTTCTTCAGAATCACCCGGGGACTTTGTTTCAACATGATAACGCGCCTGCACATTCAGCAAGAGCAGTGTCAACATTCCCGGTCAACAATAACGTCAACGTCTTGCCGTGGCCGTCACGTTCTCCTGATCTCTCTCCAATTGAACACATGTGGGACTGCCTAGGGAGGCGAATCAGGAATAGAGCAAACCCTCCAGTCAACCTGAGGCAGCTGGAACAAGCCCTACAGGATGAATGGGGGAACATCCCTAACGCCACCGTCAGACGTCTCACGACATCAATTAGACGTCGAGTGTTTGCCTGCATAACAGCTGAAGGTGGACATACGAAGTATTGATGACTATGGACTCCATATTCCATAACTTCATTAACATATGATCAGAAACTTCGATTTCTAAAAAATGGAAATTAACATTTCACATCAGTGTTAATAAAACGTTTCCTGGCTGTAAGATAAACGAGTTATTGCAAAACAAATGAAGTTAGATGATGTGCACATGATTCAGTATTAGATAAAATGTTGTTAGGATGGAAAACCGTGTCTTGTTATTTTTCAATGAAAATTTGAATGAGTGGATAGTTTCTTTTGGGGTTTAGTGTATGTTCCCTTCTTGGGCGGTCAATGTCATTATCTTACGTGAATCGTCAATCTTACACAACCATGGAGAGGGAAGTATTACTCAACCACGAAATCCTTCTTTTGAATGATTCACCCACTTTTTAAATTCTAATTGTCTAACGTCAGACATATGTTTTTCATTACATCGATGTGAGACTAGAATTCCAAATCACGCCTTTATGATAAGATAAATTGGTAAAACCATATGGGTATCCCATATGCATTCTCCCCTCCACAGAGGCAACTCAGTCATACCCGAGTTAGCCTCTGTTCTATTACGGCTATTATTATGGGTAGAAATCTGATTGGAGGCAATCGAAGTTAGTTGTGCAATCAGAGATCGTTTCAAAATTGGTAATTCTGATAACCTCGGCCATTCCCGTATACTCAGGCAAAGCTATCGTTAAATTTAACATCCAGGGGAGATAACTCTTCATATGACAAAACATCGCCTTTTACCTTCTCATTAGTTTTTATTTGGTTAATAAGTAAAATAAAATCTATCATAAAACAAATAATAATTGACACAATTATAAAACAGATTCTTTATAATGAAAAACCCTATCCATATCTGAATTAAAAAAAAAAATATTTTCCCTCTCACACTGCTGATGCAAAATAAACATAAATGCATGATATTTTCCATGTAATTATACGACCGATAAGAATTCCCCGAGTCATGGTTATCCAAAAGGTCTTTTCATTGGCTGCAAAGAAGGGAGATATCTTAAGTTACAATTTTTTGCCGCTAGGGGAATCTGCCGGAACCCCGGTGTCTTGGCGTAATAGAACAGAGGCTAACTCGGGTATAGCTGAGCTGCCTCTGTGGGGAGAGAATGCCCATATGAGATATTTTAAATTCTCCAATGATTTAGGTTTTATTTGGATGAAACAAACCATCGGATTTAGATTTATTCATGCATTATTTTAAGAACCGTTTACGTATTAATATGTTTCATCTCAATTTACATTCTTCCCTTTACAATGCTCACCGATTGATTGTTATAGATCGTTCAAAAGTTTATTTCACCAAGAAAGATATTTGTCGAATTCATATTCTGAAGACATTTTTTATTAGATTGAATTTGGTTTGCTAGATTTAATCATATACGAAGGCAGAAAAATATGTATCGAAAAAATATATATATGTCAGATGTGTAAATCAGCAATTGTAACTGATTTGTCCTTCATACTCAAACAAAGGAAGAAAATATATCCATGCATTGTTTATATCAAAACCACCTTCTGTTGTCTTAACCACTCTAAAATCTTCTCAAAATAATTTTTTATATTCTTTATTCGTCTTTATTAATCAAAGAAAGTGTGAAACTTAGAACCTAACTTTTAAGAAATAAAATGAGCCTAAAGGACTAAAATTTTCTATTTCATGTCGTTTCATTATCGAATATTTGAACTATATGTACATGTGTATACTGTTGGCTGATATTTGTAATCTTCCCATGTGTGAAAACTTAATGTAAACATTATCTACCTCCGTCAATGCAAGGTGCACTTATTCTACATACGTCAGCTGAAATCACATTACTCTATATATAAGAATTGAAGACATCGACTTGGATAGAAACATTTTGTTGTTCTTGATGAACAACTTCCTTATGTGACAGTAGCGACATTCCGGTATAAATCCCTATACCGCTTTCAAGTATGTCAACAAGCATGTGTGATATCGATATACTTGACAACCTTATAAGGATCTATACCGAAACGTCTCTACACTCCAATAAGCATGTCGTTCATCCAATGAATTTCCTTGTCTTCCATTTGCTAACAATTTCAAGAATGCCACCAAACAGTTCAGTTCGACTAAAATATTGTTAAGAATTTGAAATCTCCAACATAGTAACGTCACCTACATCCATGTTTGACACAATGAAATCTTCAATCAGGTATATTATATGTAGAGAAATGATTTGAGGTTGTAATATGCCTTAATATGTTACATCCATATATTAATCATGAATACTATTAGATATCGATGTATGATATTAGCAAATCAATCATTTCTCAGTCATCAAACTTCGATTTGGCTCTCACAGAAAAAGTCGGTAGATGAATACCTAAAATCATAACTAGCCTATGTACGATACAGCAGTGTCATAAATATACCCTTGTACAAAGTAGTGAAATACTGACGAAAGTGTGGCGTCACGAAAAGATATTGTTATTATTATTATTATATGGATATTTATATAGCGCGCATATCCAACCACTCGTGGTTGCTCAAGGCGCTTATACCTATGACGTCATATCATTAGCATACTGAGCCTTTTCTCTTCATTTGTGATGGCGATTTATTAGCTCAAACAATAACATTGTACCATTATAGCTCATGTGAATGATATAGCACCATTTAAACTAAATCATTATTCATTAACTAAACATAGCCTTTAATCGGAGGGTGGTTAGTATCCACTATTTGAACATCGGTCATCTGTTAATTTACAAAGTTCACATGAAGAAAACTCGACAGATACCTAACCTTGCAGTTATGCTATTTCAGTGCATCAGCTGCTACTGTTTGATAGGCAACCTTAACCTGCAAACCTGTGGGTCATTTTAACAACTGGCATTTTGCTTACATACTTACCTGACACCGACATTCCCCGGTCATTTACCTGCTTGATTGACAGTTCCAAATGGAGGTCTAATCTTTCCTTGTCATGCCCGTATCTTACCGTCTTACTGAATGGTTTCTGCCCTACCATTGAGAACTTCCTTTCAATGGACGAAGTTCGAGTTATCTATCATTAACGATCTTTATGGCTTTGGGAGATATGCTCTTTAATAATTGTTTTCTTTCAGATTTGGAAACTATTGATGGAATTCACTTTAGTTTCAACAAACATCTTTAAGTTAGAGGTTATTAAGCAAACGCCTTTAATTTATAGGTTATTTAAAAATATATATACAATATATATGATTTATTGTCTACTTACCAGCATGGTTGTATTTACCTTTACCTACATAGTAAAAAAAGCGGATGTTTTAGTAGTGAAATAGTAATGAACTATATCGATTTATACTTTTCTGGAGGCGGATGGTATTAAAAAAGCAGTTTTTCTTGTTATTAATTTGGTTGTTCAAGAAAAATATTGAAGAAGAGATCGTTTATCATGTTATGGGTATGACGGTAATGATTAATAATGTCTTAATAAAAATAACCGTTAGACGCCTGCATCACCAAAGAAATATTACTAATGTGTGATCAAATCTATCATTTCAAGAGAGTGATATAAAGCGCTATATTTAACGTAGATAACTGTTACCATTCTAAATAATACAAAGATCCACTCACAATTTCATGATTATCAAAGTGCAATTTTACACAAACATTTATTAAAAATAGATGTTTTAAATGACTTTGTCAGTTATACATACTGATAGCAGTATTCATATAAGCGATTTACATTAATATTGAAATACAAGATGACGAAAGAGAAGATATTGGAATCAAATTAAAGATAAGAGTGGATATTAAGGTTAAGAGACTTATACTTTTCCAATAGTCAGGCGACATTTGCAATAATAGATCTATGAAAATTGCCAAATAAAAATGGATTAAATGGATATAGAATAAGCTATAAAGATTACATTCCTAATCAAGGAGGCCATTGACCTTTATAGTTGATTAGGTAGACAGGCGATGTAGCAGTTCAGATGAAGGAACCCGGAACCTATAGTACCTGACTGCCATTGCTGAAACTTGATGGAGGATAAGATGGCGGCAAGTATCGCGAGAATTTACGTTGCTATCTCTGGTATTTCCGTGGAGGTATGAATGAACCCTGCTTATGTGAATGGAGCTTTAGTGAATGGAAGGATAGCGGCGTTTCGTTTAGTATAATATGTGAATATATAGATACTTTAAGATATGAACATACTTGAGAGGTTATATTAATTATAACATTTCATTTAAATACAATTTCTACAATACATGATTTTTATAATTTTTGATTGAGAACATTCTGGCGAAAACACGATATTAGGAATCCACGTGTAATTGAACAGACATACAAATAAAACTATCAATCTCTGTTGAATTAAATTGTGAGTAATTTCTACACATCACATTGAAAACAGGATTTTTGCACTATGCTTACAAGTTCCCCTAGCCCCGGAAAGCAATGTTATGAAGAAATGTTTACTAAGTACACTGATGTAATCAACATATTCTTAAAGAGCCACTCCGGAGTTGTCAGGAGTAACCTAAGCAATTGTTTACCAATAGTGTCGTCATATTGCGAAGAATCGACTGATATGATCACTTTAAAGCTTATCGGCGTCGTACAGTGAAAACAGGAAGGTTTGAAGTCGTGATTATAATCGAAAAAGGGACTTTGACGGGCGTCAATAACTCAAATGTAATTTTGGAAATTACACTTATTCAGTCAGAACGACTGTCATGAGCTGATAATATTTGATAGGATATAAAATAAGTGTGGTTTTTGCTTTCGCATATATATGACTGTTTTTGAATTGGTATATTTTCTATTTTGGAAACGAATAAGTGAATCAATTTGAGGTTATATAATAAATTATGCTATCTAATCATCGTATCAAAGCAAACCAATATGTGATGATAACCACGTAGAGGCTCTTCAATTTGCACACATATCAAAAAGATATTATATGGAAAGATATGATATTCATATCAAACTACTGACAATGTTTCTTGCTTCTCCTCGAAATTATTTCAAATATAACCGAAGTTTCCAAAACCTATTGCCTGTGTACGCAATGCTCCAAATTCTATAGAATAATTCCTCCTGAGGTGACATAAAAAAGTTTCCTTCAGTTAAGTGAGAGTTTCAGTCAAAACAAGGTAAACTTTATTTAAGAGAGGCGAGAACCTATTTCACCTTTGGCTTGACCGTGTTTGATTTTGAATACGCATTATATTTATGAATTCAATACAGACATTTGCGATAGGTTTTACGATATTGAAACCATATCCTCGAGGTAGGCACTATCGCAAAGTTTTGAAGACCGGTGGCTGAGTGGGTAATCTTTGTGTCACTTGTGTTCGGGGAATAATCGATGTTGCAAGCATACGAAAAAACGTTGTAAGAATACAAGAGATGAAGAATTTTAAGATGTATTTCTTCGGAGTACATTATGAAAGAAAAGTAAATATTGAATTTTGTTCCAACTGGCACAAGTACTAGTAACGGCGACACCAAAAGCTTAACCATTTAGCCACCGGGTTCCCAATGTTTCCAAAAATGTCTGAGTTCCGGATGTAAGTCCGAAACCGCAACATTAGGCGTATTCAAATTTGTTCAATTGAGGAATGTGAATCCCTAAATATTTTAAAAGGTTAGAAACAGTTCCCGTTACAAAACCTCGAGTACGATAACTCTCTGTCTGCACAGTATGAGTATGTAATCAGAAGACGCTCTGCTTTAATTTCATGTAAAATGTTTCAATGATGTGTCTGTGTCTTCTTTTTTTCTACCACAAAAGGAGACCATAAAGCATCATTTTAAGAAACAGTTGATTGAATTTAACCATATCTTGATAATTTAAGTATATATTGTGCAGAGTGTGTAACCATGTAATACTTAGAGAGGACATTTGGAAATGGTTCACTCGTGAATTGCACTTATGTGATTGTATAATTCATTTGACGGCGATATTACGTGATTCTGTCGTTAATAAATAAATATTGTGTTTTTTTCTGACTGTTTGATAGTGAACACATTTTACAGTGTATTGACAACTTGCAATAGATAATGTAACATATCTCTTTAGCATTAATATAATTTGCAATAACTGCACAGTCGTTGTCACAGGTTGTTATATTTGGTTGATTTGGCAAGGGGATATTTCCCTTTCCTAGTTCCTACAGGTTACAAAGTATTGGATGAATTAAGAGCTAAACTACAGGATAGGATGAAACTGAGTTTCCCTCTGATGAGAAAGTGTGTCTACAGTTCAAGCACAATTGGTATGTTAATTTTGAATACAAACCCTTAGTCTTCCTAGTCAGTAATTAACGCGTTAACTCATCTGCTTGAAATGAAAGTATGGTGTGTTTCATACATATTGAAACCAAGTTCACAATTGGACAAATTGGAACCTCTATACACAACAAACATCAAAGTTAGGCAACAATTAAAAATAACATTTTATTCATTGTACTAGCACCTGAATGCACATATCGTAATAATAAATATATTTCTGCTTTGTAAAATGGCTGTCTGTGACGTGGAGCAAGAGGTTCACTCCCCGTTTCGGTTGAACGAGGTATGACGTCATCATCACAAGTCGACATAAAACATGTAACTAAAATATAGAATAGCATAAGTTATGAGATTTGGTAATGTATACGCGTAAAGGCCTGACAAAATGGCAGCTTTGGGTCACTGTATCTAGAGGGAGCGATAGCAGATCGGCGGATAACGACAGCAAAACCAGCCAGTCAGTTGTCGATGACGTCAAAAACGTCGAAAACGTTGCCGGCTTAAATTGTCACAAAAAGCTTGAAAATTGCACAACCCTGTAAAGCACAAATAAATAACTTCTGTTCTTTCAAACGTCACAACTCTCTTTCACATAAACAGCGTTATTGACGTTGTATCGACATCAACTGCAGCGTTGATGATGTAGTGTCGAGGTCATCGCAGCGTTGATGATGTAGTGTCGACGTCAAATGCAGCGTTGATGCCGTATAGACGTCATATCAGCGTTGATGACGTTATCTTCACGTCGACGCTCGTCAACGACGTCCTAAACCAGCGTCGGTCTTCATGCATCAGTATCACAATGTAGAGCATCCGGCCGGATAATATTACATGTGTCATAACAGTTTCATCAACACCGGAACGCATTGCAGATCTCTCAATATCAGTCAGCACCGGCCCAGTGCCGTTGTCCAGAAAAAGGAATGTCCCAAGTCTCTCTCTTGTCCGAATGTAGATCATCAATCTTAAAAAAGAAAATATTTTAATTAAACACAATATCAGGATTTTTGGCTCATAGAGTATATGAAATAAGAGTCAACATTAGATAATGGCTGATTGAAAGGGAACTAGCTAAACATAATACAACGCAAGGTCATACAAATACATCACTTATGGAAACTTAATTGCATATTAGATTGAGCGGATTGTGCCAATTTGCTTGAACATTAGTTTAACAATATGGTTAATGGAGCTGCATTGATTCGTAATTAAAACTTCTCCCACTGCTCTAAACCTTTTGCATTATGTAGTTAAATATTTTTCTAGATTAACAGATGATCAAATCAGTAGTCGACTGCTTTCCGAGAACCAATACTATACATACGATGGTACATAACGTTAATTGCCGAGTATTCTTCAAAACGGATTTTACTATTTTGCGTTCTGAAACAATGGTATATATAATCGCACGCGGAACATTGACATATGGAAAAGTTAAATGTAAATGTTGAAATTCAAAATCCTGTTTGATTCCTAAATAAAAACCTGTCACGGGTTTTTATTTTGCGTTCTCTTGAATGGATGTGTGGTATCGTTTGTGGACATCTGCATCCTAAACGTTAAGTCAATACCGGAATCTCCAAAAAGCCTGTCAGATTCTGAGAATTGTCACCATATAATCGTCCGAATCTTAATCTTGCTTTCCACGAATTACTCCTTTCTCGAAAATACTCCTTCTGGACTTCTGTTAATGATTGATCATCAAAACCTAATTTACATCATAGCTCAATCGATCCACAGTATTAAGTATTTATGAAGAAAGATCTAGCAATAGCTGATGACGTACAAGTGCTCCTTCTGGTCTTTTGTAAATGGTTGATGATAAAATCTAACTTACATCATAGCTCAATCGATCCACAGTATTAAGTATTTAAGAAGAAAGATCTAGCAATAACTAATGACGTACAAGTGCTCCATCAGGACTTTATAAATGGTTGATGATCAAAACCGAATTTACATCATAGCTCAATCGATCCACAGTATTATTCGCATTTTGTAGATATATATTGTAAATCTATCTGTTTGTATGTGAATGCATGTAACATAATCTGTATCATCATATGCCGCTGCCTGCGGCCTGATTTGTAATAAAGTTCAGTTCATTAAGTATTTAAGAAGAAAGATCTAGTAATAGCTGATGACTAGTGCAAGGCGTGATTGAAGACATCGCCGGGTGTTGTAGGGTTATCTGACGAGAATGATTCTGAGACGGTCGTATCAGTCGATAACATGATGAAATAGATATACGTTGATTAAGAGCAAGCTTCCTATGTCACATATCTGTGAAGACTATGCAAATGAAGCAAATGACGGAGTGATTGAATTGAAACGAAGCCGATTATTTCATATCACACAAAGATAAAGTCTAAACAATTAAACGAGTGATTGGAGTTTTCTTCACTTTAAACGAACCTCGGCTTTTCATACCACATTGTTAAAAAATTGATATCTACTTAAAACGGGATAGTTCTCAAGTTGAAACAAACCCGGTTTGAAATTCAAACGTTTCATTTCACAGGTTGGGTTCTAGTTTGCTACCTTAAAATGGAGTAGTTCTCAGATTTAGCAAACCTTGTTTTGCATATACTTGTTTATAGCTGATTGTATGGTAAATCACGGGGTATATATCGCATTTAAGTGAACCAAAATCTTAAGGATTTATGAGAAAGAAGCGGCGAACTTTAAATGAAAAATTGCTCTGTCATGATAGGTATTCTCCACGTGCTATGATCGTCATCTTACGATTAGGTATTCCAGGTGCGGACTTTGTCCTATAGATTACTGGCCCTAACGAACGTGCTCTCTATCCTTCAATCACTGTATATCGATCGACGGCAGGTGAGGAAGCGGCGTACACGAGGCCGTCATTCTACCTGCCAGTCTCATAATACATTCCTCAAATACGTCTTATCTCTTAATGCTATGAATTTGAAATGAACCATTATTCAAAAATATGATCGGTAAAGGATGATTAAAATTATTTTAATTTGGATTTTGGCATGCAGTATTCTAATTAATAAATATATAAAAAATCATTAAGATTTTAAAAATCTTAAATACTTACAACATAAACATAAATGATACATACCTTTATCTGTTTCTTCTACCTCCGTTTTTTATTAGATATTCGAACGTCAGCTATCCTTTGTAAACGCCGCATTATTTCATAGAAATTGTTTAAACTTCTTTTCCTGTTCCTATTAATTTGACAAGAAAGTCCAACATAATTTGAGCGACATTGGCATCGGCATCTATTGAAGAGTGTCTGTCCCATTAAAAGCGTTCCTTCATTCAAGCAAACCATGTTCCCACAGACATTGGCACCAACCGGAACAAGGTATAATGTTAGAATCATGACAACGAAAACAGTTTTCAAATCTGTCACAAATTTCATATTCCACTTTGAAAATGTCCAACACCTCGACGGATTAAGAGCATGATAAAATTCCATCAAAATGAGAAAAAATATCTTCAGCAATAACCGTGGAAAATATCTTCTCTCTTCCCGTCACGTTAACAACTACAGTAACCATTCGAGAAGCAAGGTTCATATAAGATTCACCTGCCCATGTGCCCACCTAGAGGCGGGGCTTGTGATTTGTTCGTCATTGCGCGTGGTCTGTGTCCGCCACGTGGTTGGTCGTTACCCACACCTTCCCTCGCCAAGACTTCAGTCCTGCCGTCCAATTGTACAGTACAGAGGCTGAATGTTCGTCTCTATTGACAACCGGGCAAATACCTACTTCCCGTAGTTAAATATCGCTTTTCCGATCTTTAACACTTTCTTGTATACATAGTAGCGCTTTCCTGCTAGGCGATGTATGACGACAGCTTAATAATCCGCGGGATTTCAACTCGTGTTCCGTGGATATTAAACCAAGGCTAGCTAGGCTTGTCTGGTAGTGTTGTGCTTCCGAACACTTATGTCTTTTGTGAACGATTTACGACTTGGTTCTGTCTCCAGAAAGATTTATATAGGAGATAGAACTTCTCGAATGTTCGCCGCTTTTCCACGCAATGGCCTTCAAACATGTTTGATGTCTTTTGAGAATTTAGTTTTTATAATGTTTATGGTGCGAAGAGGTAATTATATATATATAATTTGTAAAACAATCTTTAAAATTCGCATTTGATTGTATTTCTTGAAATATAATGATATAAGATAATGCACCTGTAGGCCTACAACAAAACGAGACTTTAAAATGTATCTAACAACAGCTTTAATGCGGATAGTGACATGCTATATTTAAAAGTAATTTAAAATTAAATGTTAACTATTGTGTCTTAATCGAATTAAAAAATCAATACGTTCTTTGTTTCTTAAAAAGTGATGGCGCTACGCAAAAAAAAGATGTTCTTTTCAGTAATAGCTATGAATTAATCTTCAAGAAATATATTTTCACATTACATTTTATTTAAATATTCATCGTTCAAAATAATCCTCATTTTTAATTAAAAAAAATTAAAATAAATATTAATCTTGATCTTTGAATAAGTAATACTCCCGATAATGATTAGCACCGAAAGCCATAGGGATTGATACAAACATTGAAAATGGTTCGTCTTAATTTCACCGAAGTATTTCAATGTCACTTTTTATCATAATATAGGTGTAGTCATGTTTTCAGACTACGGTCTTTATAAACGAATAGACGTCTCTTTCATTTGAAATGGGCGTCGTTATTGAATCACCCACTACGTCATACAGGCCACTGGCGACGTTCCATTCACAAACAACCCCGTGTCCATATAAGGAAATGGTCATTATATAGGAAGTTTGTACTTTGGTCTAGGTACCTTGATTGAATGAACATTAAATATACATCACAACTTGCATGATGTTATATATTTAATAGCACAATGTTCGTTTATGTAACTAAGTTCATTCAAATATTGCACGGATCGGAAGTGCTCTTTTTTTAAGACATGCACGAACAGGGAAGGTCGTACATAAACTACGTTAAAATTCCAGTTCGAACCAATTAGATTTATAAGTGGAAGATTTGAGAGAGTGCGATGGTTATCAAGTGTACGAACGTTTCGACTTGTCCTTTGAAAGCAAATTCCCTAAAGCTTATTTGAATTACCCCTCCCTCTATCTCGCTGTCTGAGGCGACGTACCTCCCCGGTCAAAAATGTACGGATGGGTTTTCTTTGCTACGATTTCACAATGGGTGCCTATCCCATACTTTATGTGAGGCGCGCTTAGTTATGCACCGTAGCAGTTATAATAAAAGCTCTTGATGTGTTCTCGTTAGACTGACCTATATACAGGCCCACACTGGGGAGCAATTGTCCCTCTCAGAGTAAGAAGCTGACAAGACACATACTTTTTTAAAATGCATCCTGCGCAATTACCATGTATTAATACCGTCATGACGTTAATTCAATATAAACGTCTATCTTATATTTGTTGTAGCTCCGACCAGTTTTAATCTCGATTAGACAAGTTCACTTATAATAACAGGAAATTCGGTATTGAAACATTCCAAGAGTTGAATGGAATTCCTCACTGAACTGAGACGTTTAATGAACCCACTCCCAACCGCGTGTAGATCTTGTAGATAAATATGTGTAAATTCAGCTTAATGACCTACAGCGAAAAGAGTGCTGAGATTTGTTTGTAATGAGTCATCGGGCACAATCGTCTTTCTATTAAAAAAACCCATTAATTAAGAACTGGCATTTACTGGCATTTGTCATAATGATAAAACGTCTTCGTTTATATCCGTTAAGGTTGGGTGAATTATATTAACTGACCATAATAGAAGAAAGAATGATTACAAAGATCGTAATGATTTAAGTAGTGTTACTAATGTTGATCTTTATTGATAGAAAACCCGTCGCCAACGTAATATATACAGTCTGGTATGTTAAAATTATTCAGTACATTCCCCTTAATTGAATATCCACATCTTCTTGGTGTAATTCACTTATCTCTACTCGTGAGAAGTGATCCAAAAATAGAGTTACAGTCATCATCAAGTCAGTTTCATTAGTCAATTTACTCTTCCTGTAGCTGTAATGCTCTTTCAATTAGCCCGTTTAGCATATTAACCGTTTCACCTTGTCAGAAAAAGCATAAAATACAACGCTGAATATGTGTCCAACAGAGCCACGATTAATTCGCTTACAGTTACAGCCATGTTAAGCATTTTGCTGCTGGTGAAACCATTCGTTAGAGTTCTCTCTACACGCTTTGCATACACCATTAAAGGGGCAGTAGCACGTTTTTTGTTAATTTTATATTTTAAATATTTTACTGAAAAATGTAAGTTGTTGTTTAATGTATTATATTGACAGTGTCAACAATCTCATTACACAAGCCAGTCATTCATAGTCAGAGGACAAAGTATGAAGACTCACACAAAATCCATTGGCGGCCATTTTTGTGTGAACACCTTTAATTCATTTTGTGCAAGAAAAAGGAATCGCATGGCTAAACTTTATGTTATGTATTTGAATTATTACTGCTCAATTTAGTTTAAATACATTGTCTTTCAATTGGAACCATTTCTTTTCATTTTCCTGACATCACCTTATGTTCCCCCTAAAACGTGCTACTGCCCCTTTAAACCCGCACCTAAATTGGCAATATCTAAAATCCCAATACATTCTGTCTCATGCAATATTATTTCGATGTTATAACGCTCATGCAGTTTATTGAAGGGAATAGCGAAATTGTTCGTACATAACCCACTAACAAAAGCATATGCGTAGTTGATATATATTATTCTAATAATTATTTCGATATGCATTTCACATTGAATCATGACACGTTATTTTATGATGGAGAACTCTTCCTCATATACTGAACATATCAGTTTTATATGTTTTGTATACTTTATATGTAATACGTTGTTGTTTCTTTACGCACTTAACGTTGAATCATTACACCTTATTCATGAACAAAGAAGACTTTCGCATATACCCAACTTATGATTTAATATCAGTCTTATACGGTCTTATAGCGATAAATCACGCAGGGTTGTATTTTCAAGAAGTAGAAAGATCCGTGTCCTCGGTGTTAACGTGAAGCGCTATGTAAGCCTGCGTTTGCAACTGTAGACATTACTGCTAATCGATCCGGTAATCAGCTATGTAGAGCTCGTAGTCTGGCACAGAAGTGCTCGGTGTTTCGTGAGACTGTAACACTGTAATACATAGCACCTGCTGATAACATGATAACTCCTTCAACAGTAATCACCGGTTATCCTCATGTATTGCAGGTTTCGTTGAATGAGAGGTCAGGGATAATAACGCTGAAAGGAGAATCTTACATCTTATTGTATCCTACATCAGAGCGCTGTCATTGTCAATACATCTGTCAGTAGAAGCGTCATACAATATGTATCTGTTTCGCTCTTACAGAAGACGGTATTTGTAGTTATGGTATTAATTTACTATAATAGGGTATCTTTTCTGTTTCTGTAAGACTCTTTATTAATTATTTGTATCTACACCGAAAGAAGTTGTAAATCCATATTTTGTATTTCATAACTTCATAACTTCATAACTTAAAAATGCAATTCAAAGAACTAAACAATATAGCAAATAAAACACCTCTGAATTGTGTTTTTGTATTAAGAATAATGATAAAAGGAAGAGGCTTTTTATGATATCAACTTTGAAATATCTTTTTCAGTGCGACAACACCTTTAAAATTCGATGTTAACGTTGTTGAGCATGTGCTGTTTGAAGGTTAAACATGAATGATCCGTGTTCAGATTTATAAGGGTGCAATTTCACAGAAAACTTATAATGACATGTATTTGGCACTGGATATGGGAAATATTTGGTATTAATGTCATAATAATTTGTAATTTGACAAAAGAGTGCCATTACAAATACGTAGTGTCTCTTTAATAGGATAAGACATTTCTCATACATTTACATCGTTTTTAAAAAATAAAAATGATATGATATGTCGTACCATACAATAAAGATAATATGCCTTAGATCATGCATTTTGAGAATTTCGGATGAAACCAACGTTGATTTCTGACTCCTATTGCAACGAATTTTTTTCTAAAACTGCCTTGCTCCATGGTGTGTGGTGACAAACTTGCCTTGTTGCAATCTCATTAAAACCAGGAACGAGGTACGAGTGATGCTTCAACTGACTGTAAGATGCTATTGTATAGCTATGTTCTCCTGATGGGAATCTTTCTCTCAATACGATATTTTATGCACGATTGTCATTCAATATCGTAATACCCCTTTAACATTTTCAAAACTAAAAAAATATCCAAACAATTCCATCAGTTCTTAGTACAAAAGGAATACTGGTAATACAAGGAAATAGAGCTTCCTTCAAAAGCACGCTTCCATTGTTTCAAGTAGCTTTAAAGTTCAGCAAAGTGTTGGGAAAGCTAATTGAACATGTCTCCTATTTCCGATTTTAAAGTATTTGATACACGACGTGACACATAGAAGACAGGTTTGCAGCGCGTGTTAAAATTTCAATACCACTGACTGAAATAAAGAAGGTTGAGCACATTTGTGATGCTTTGAAATATGAAGCTTTGAGTTGAGTTGCAGTCAATAACTTTAAGTTAATTTTGTTAATTATACTACTACTACTGCTACTGCTACTACTACTACTACTACTGCTACTGCTGCTGCTGCTGCTGCTGCTACTGCTACTACTACTGCTACTACTACTACTACTACTACTACTACTACTACTACTCCTACTACTCCTACTACTACTTCTACTACTATACCACTACTACTACTACTACTACTGCTACTACTGCTGTTGCTACGACACCTAAACCTCTTTGTTATTACTAGTATTCCATTTCTAATGACAGCTACTACTACTACCACTATTACTGTCAAATTTTATTTACACTAATACTGATAATGATTATACGTGCACCAACGTCATCTACTACTACTACTACTTCTACACCAACAAAACCTTCTTCTTTGAATCCTACTATTATTAGTACTCCTACTTTTATGAACAACAGCTACAACTACTACCACTGCTATCAATTATAATACTACTTCTACTAATACTTAGGATGATTATCTGCAAAAAAAAGTCCTCATTTAATTAAAATTGAACCAAACAGATCCGTTCTGCAAAACAAACCATCGATGTTAGTCCCTGAAAATAACTATCCTTCTGAAATGATCTTTCACTAGTCGACACTTTTTGATTGAGAGCTATACATATAGACTGGACATTACATTATAAACCTTTATAACATGCGAACTATAATCCCATTTCATTGGTAAGTAGTTCTCGACAACAAACATTCGAAAATATTACTGAATTGTCAATTTCAATGTTTATTATGTACAGAATTTGCATTTCAAATGGACGAGAAATTATTAATATCTGTATGGATCAATATAGTTTTCAGGATACTTGTATATCTTACATCTCACGTTATCCTTTACTACAATGCAGGCTGGTACAAGTATAGGTCTTCAGGCTATTGGAAGACTTTATAACTGTAATACGTTTTAAAGACCAGAATAGAATTGAAAGTGTGTTGTTATTTCACATGTCAATATCACCATTAAACCATTAAAATTATATCTTGAACATGTGCGTCATTAATGATTAAACTATTGGTGAAAACATGTTGAAGGAGCAGTAGCGCGTTTTTTGATAATTGTATATTTCTAATTTTACACTGATAATTGAACGTTATTGCTCAATGTATTATTTTGATATTGTCAAAAATCTCATGATAGAAACCATTTATCCATAGGCAGAGAACAAAGTATGAAGATGGGAGGCCATTTTTTGTGAATCTTGTGAAAGAAAAAGGAATCGCGTGGCTAAACTTTACATTATATATTTGATGTATTACTGCTTCACTGAGTTTAAATATATTGTCTTTCAATTGAAACCATTTATTTTCATTTTCCTGACATCAACTTATATCCCCCTAAAACGTGCTATCGCCCTTTTAAGCCCAATCACTCACTAACATGTACATGTACGCACGTCAAACACAGTGTAATTATTCTTAGACATCCTCGATACCAGTTTAATCTTAGCCTGTCCACTATTAATCTATTTTCGTCCAATCGCGAATTTTGAGCGCACAATCCTCCCGTAAATTGTACTACTATATGTTAATGAATCGCTCACAACCACGTCGCCTCTCCTTCGCAATTCTTATGACGTAGATTTTGGGCGGGAAGAGATGGTGTGGAATTCCCGTATATTACGTCATCCACCGGTCCGGGGCTATTTCCCTGATACAATAGTGCGAGCAGCTTTCACTACCCAACAACAAGCCATTCCCTGTCTAATCAATCACGCTATATCCGATATCGATCTCTACTTCCGGCAGATCAATTGTTCCTGCAGGCGGTGCCGACCCGACGGCACGAGTCCAATGTTTGCTCTGTGAGTCTGAGAGTGCACTCACCATTACCATATAAGGTATGCTTTACGCTGGAATTCGGACTGATATCATCAATTCTCATAAAAAAAAATCCATGACACTCAGAACCAAATTTATCTATAGTTATCTTACCGTGTCGGGTTGCAACATCGATGTCGTATTTAAGAGAAAAGTCGTGTTTGTTGGTTTCCGTCCAGTTCGCCTAGATTTCCGGTTAATGAATATGACATTTGCCACTGACACGCTTTTTCTAACAATTGTTTTGGAAATAACATCAGAGGATATTTAAGTCACGAAATGACTTGTTTGAATAAAGGATCTGTTCTCAAATATGTTTCATACATGCTCAAATGAAAACCAAAAGAATAACGTCGAAGAGTACATTAATATGAACGAAAAGGGGGTCACTTTCAAACAGTTTATCACCTGAATTTAAAAAAACAAACCGGAAACCACACTGAGCATAAAAATATAGGCCGCTAGTCAAGATTGTAAAAGATAGGATATCTAACTCCCTTGTGATTGTGATTGTGATTGTGATTATGATTTTGTTTTTGATTTTTAAGATCCTTGAGATTGTTAAGATTATAACTAATATCTTTAATTGTGACTATCATTATCACTATGACTATTATGGACACAGGTGTACCTTGGCATGTGTTTAACAATTTTACAAGTAAATTACATTTTGTTTTGCGAAATCCTGAAAAAGTCAAATAGCTTATTTTAAATCAAGCGAAATATTGATGACATGGTAATGCATTTTAAAAATAAAACACTTAAACCGCCTTATATGCATTATTGTGCGCCCTTGTATATATAGCGGTTTACTTATTTTAGTAACATTAGAAACTTAACCTATGTAATATTGCAATATAAATGAAAACCCTGAATATAATATATTGTTATCTACATTATTTCTTAAGTAGGTTTTATATAACAAATCCCTTTCAAGAACAGTTATTATCCAAATAGCATAGCAAAGATTGTTCGTTACCTCAAGTCATATGAGAACCTTAAATTCCGCATCGATATATCAAATTGTTATCGTATGTCGAACATGATACCTGAGCTTGTGTCACAGATTAAGCTCTCAAGGACGAAAGATAAATACGAAACAACATATTTAGCTATAAGTCATTACACCGACTTTATCTGAATGACGCTTAAGGGGCAGCAACAACTAAAGAGCCGGAACAGGACTAATTACTTACTGCCATTTCCACTTTTACGGTTTTCAACGGAGCAAAAACAAATTATAATGTAAACCATGTGAACAATCCACATGTCAGTTTCGTACTGTGTAGCCGATGAATATGAGAACGTTACAATGATCCAATAATTATATTTCAAAATTAGTATAACTGTACTCCTCATTGTTTCACCATATGCTTGGAACGGTATAAGAATCTATACCGAAACGTCGCTACTGTCAAATTAAGAAGTTGTTCATCCATAGAATTACTCTTGTCTTCCTTATACCATCAACTTCTAGAATGCCACTCAAACAGCTCATTATTATAGCTATTACGGTGTAAAATGCAACTTAATATACCAACCGTTGCATGTAAATGAAGAATCAATTAGGGTAACGAAGAACGAATATGCATCACCTGCTAACCATCTTCACTACAGGTCTATCAGAATCGAAAAGCTTTAGTATAAGCTTTACATATAAGGCTTGAATTAAAAACCGCTTTCACAACTTGAAGTCAATTCAGTTCTACATTTAAACAAATTTTATAAGTCTTCCTGTTTCAGTTATATGGACTACAGCTGTTTAAGTTGCATACCGAAATAAAGTTATAACTGTAGTGATGTCATGGCATAATGACGTCATTATGTTTGTGTCAACATGGAAGTTGGTTTTCATCACATCGATGCGTAATCATATTGTAATTTATCTATTAATGATCTCAGAAATTATGATGAAGTTAAAGTTGGCGGCGGAGGGCATTGTGCAAAATGTAATGTAAACAAAAGTCCTAGGGTATACGACTTGATTCGTCAATTGAGATATTTCGTTAATAAGTGGGTCTGACACATCGTGTTTTTCTTGTGGATTAGGTGAAACAAAACATAACAATCTTAGAGAACATGGAATTTAGCGATCATTTCCTACTGCAGAAAGGATTTGAGACATTCCTACATAGATATCGGTTGACAGCTATAATTTGATCACGACTTTCTGAACTCGTGAACAGATGTCCACCTGACCGATTTGTACATCCTCAATACACGATGTCTTTACTAGGTGTTTTGCCAAGTCATGGTTCACAGAGTGCGAAGTTGAGGATAGATAAGAACTTGAAACAAGTGCTGTAATGGCTTCTTTTTATAGCCAGCTGGTTTATTTTGAACTCCCGAACAGCGTGGTTTCTGATAAACATATGAGCGATAAACTCTTTAAAGATTTTCGTGATTTGCAGTGCTATTTTCAGTTTGAGTATTTCCTTTTATGTATTGGTAATAAAATGTTTGATTTGCCATTGTAATTCAAAAAAGGTAATAAAGACATTTACAGACATCAAAAATACATCGATAAAGCTTCGAAGATGTCATCAAATGATTTTATCCTTCGAGATAAAGCTTATTATGAAATTTTATTAAAATGTGTTAACATTTTTGCATATCATGAAGATGTGTGCAAATGACAAAGCACTTGAAATCACATCATGAATTTACTGGAATGTTAAAGCTACATTCGCTGGTGTTGCGTTTCTAATTTGTTAGGAAAAACTTATAAATCTAGTAATTTGTGCATGACGATTACAAATAGTTAATGTTCATATACAAGATTAAGCAAATGCTCCTGTGCAATGAAACACAGTATGGCGAATAGCTCTTAAATATGTTCATGCGTATTTTAACAATCCCCTCACCCTAAAAACGTTCAGAACGTCACCATATCATATTTCTTACTTCTTATTGATTTACAGAGGAGTGGCGATTCTTAAGTGTTCAATGGTCATGCTCCCAATAGCTAACCCTTATTGGTCCCGCCTTAATGCAGGCCATGACTCACGAGCCAGAATATGACCATCATTCAGTTCAATGTCCAATATATCAATTGTCTGATGATTGGAGACAGAATATTGATAATCCCAGCTGGAGTCAAGATTTCTTGACTATCGATGATATAAGGTAGATGTTTTTTTAAACAGGTACATGATTATTCATAACAACCAATGCTTCATAGGGTATAATGTAAGGTTGCCCTCATGCCCGCTTCACCCTTTTTACCATTTAAAACACATTATTCATTCGTGAAAAAACTACAAAAAGAATTTATAATTTATTGCACTAGGCCTAGGACTTCCAAAATTTGTTAAACCTTTCCTAAAATGTTTCTAAACATCAGTAATTTTCAAAGCTACATATGAATTGTAAATTCTAATTGAGGTTGCTCATTTCAGAATTATTCAGATTTGGGTTTGACATCTACATGTAAAGAGAAAAAAGAGTATATGTATGTATATATTGACATACATACAAAGTACATCTGAAGTATTAACAACATTTCAGTCTATCATGTCTATTCATATTGCCTATAGATAGTATACATTCAAGTTAAAAAATAAATTACACATCACCTTTTCAGGCATGTGTTCATACACTTGGCAACGACATCTAATTACCTGAGATTCCTGACACAATATATGCGTCATTGTCGCTACATTCGTCTCAAACTAATCAATTGTTTATATTGATATGTTGAATAAACACAATAGATTAGGACTCGAAAATATCTTTGACGTTCAAAGCATATATATCCTCTCTGCAGATTAAGCTTATCAAACCTAAATTTACTCCATAATAAAAATATTATTTAAAAGCTATACGTCAATACATAACAATAAAAATCGGTTATATTGATACATACTTAAGAGCAATAAATTATGTTGAATCAAATATATTAAAAAACCCAATGTATAAGTAACACGTAGAATTGTCAACATCACAATAATTAACATAAATTCAGACAGAAATATATTTATTTAGCAAACCAAATAATGAAATATATCGCCAATTGTAGGTATGTTTAAAAGGACAAATTGACATGGACCAATGGCACATCTAAGCGTCCGATATCAAGTACATGTATGAACATGCCCAGTTGACATATGATAACTGCGGGACGTCTTGACCTCACTTGACATATACATCAGGTGATTGACAGTTGACCTACATATTCAGAGACGACACTGTTCCCAGTCTTAATCCTCTACATACGTCAAAGGTCAAGTCAGTGCAGCATTAAAGAGCCACTCCGAGGTTTTCAACACATAAAACGTAAATGAATTATGTGAATAAAAAACATACCACTCATTCATTTCAAAATGACCAATTACGAGAAATACATCTAAAAACAATTATCTATGTTTGAGGAAAGCAAATTCACTCGTCCAATTTACATGGATACTAGTTATATAACCTTACAAACAGTATCAACATTTTACTGTCATTCTGAAAGCTTTCGATAAGTTTCCATAATTATGCTTGACCCATTGACGCGCCTCAGTATCCGGTTTTCGATCACAATCGCGGTTCTATGGTCACTTTACAACGTTGATTACCTTTGAAATGGTATATCGTGCAAGTCAATACTTTTTGATCAATTGACACTCTGACTTAAGTTTTTTATATTTGACCTCAGCATCTTACGGAGTGGCTCTTTAAAGGGAAGATAAGCTTTGAGAGTTGTGCTTCAATATATTCCGTCGTTTAGCAACTGAATATCTACTTCTGAGAGAAGTGGGAATGATGGTGATGAAAATCGTGAACTCCGAAGGAGTTGTGCATTATTTTAGTTAGTGTACGAGACATTTCTTTACATAATCTTGGAACTGGAAGAGATGTTCATCATAGAATTATTTAATCTTACAAACCTTCTCGTCACATCATACTTATGTAGTCTTCCTATCTCACCTCTTAACCGAGTTTTATATGTTACTGAACGTATTATGAGATTCCGCAATTTTTAGAATTACATTTAAAACAATTCACGAATGTTCGATCAAAACAACTATTTATTTCATCATTAATAATTCTTTTGATTCCGATTCCGATTTCTCACCACAATTTTTAAGAGAATTTAAAACATTCACGTAATTTTGTTTTCATCAGATCTAACAAATATACAGTTCATCTCAAAGAGTTTGTATTTCTTTTTGAGTAGCCCCAATGTAGGTTCGCCCCGTTATTAATTCATGTATGAATTTCTTCATCTGAAATTGAAATGCAATTATTCATAAGTCTTCACTCTTATGCCTTTCATGTAGTAAAATGTAGGAAGGAATTTTGTTATGTATCCTTTTTATAGGGTTTCCAATTAAACATAGATTATTCTGTTAAAATAGTGCTTTACTCTTTTGCGTTTCAACGATACGACATGAATTCATAAAAAGACTTCTAAAAATTCTAGATCTATTTATACTGCATTAAAACCTTCATTTTATTCACGATTTGAATATTTAGCTTTGATGCTTTTTAAGGACACTTTTCATTCCTATGTCTCATTCCACTTCATAACCAAAAAGCCCTTTTGAAAACAATCGAACTTTACCTTGTCGAAAAACGTCATGACTGTGCTCGAAGACTTTATGGCGTCATGACGTCGACTCACTGGTTTGATGCTTTTTAATGGTTAGTAAGTGACAATCGCCTTAATGATATCCAATTGACCTTATTGTATCATTAAACATTGATCAATTAGAAAATGACTTTCCTGCAGAAATATGTATACAGCTGCATACCATAAGTTTGTTCACCTGCTTGTGTTCTTAGTGCAAATTTCATGTCATTACTGTTTCGTTTTTACGTTAATAAAATAACTCCAGGACCACTTACAGAAGTTCATCAATTGTCCATGTGTAAAATAACCATTCGGGATCGTCTTGTCACTGGTGCTGAATGTCGATATTTGGCCTAGTTAGATAGACAGATGGGGTCATATATGTGAAATTCGTAGTTTCTTAAATTTCAATTAAAATCATCCTTTTAAACTTTGTTGGATAAAAAACAGCACAGGTACGTTGCATTAGCGAAAAGGAACACATATGCATAAGATCTAAAGCTATTAAGGATTTTGTAGAACAAAATAGAAATCAGTGTTTTCGAAATTTTGACCCCTGGTCACTTCAATGACCAGCCAAATTGGTTACAGCTATCTGTTATGTATGATATACGAATATGTCAACGCAAACTGAATCCCAGCTTATGCAGTGAAATTTCATAATTAATGGTTTCGTTTTCACAATGATATGATGTCTCAAAGACGTTACAAATTACATGATATTTGCACTAGAATACGGTAAGGTAAGTGAACAAACTTAAGATACGCAGCTGTATGTGTCACTCATGTTGTAATATTATATTAACAACTATTACAAATCAATGTTCTTTTCGTTTGTAAAAAAATGCATTTGGTAGAAGGTTCTAAACTAGTCTTCATTTCATATCCGTGTCTGATTTGGATATTTATTTTCTGAATATTTTGAAGGTGTTTCTATTGGCTTTTAATTGACTTCGCAAAAACTCAACAAATAGTCTTAATGTTATCGTGTTTATCAACTGTAAGGCATTATTTACATAACATAGTTAAAGCCAGTAGGATAGCGTGAGTTAATTATAGATTTACATGTTGAAATATTTTGCGAAAACGTTTTGATGTTATCGAAATATATAAGTCTCTTTTAAAGAAGGTACAGATATTGCAAACTACTATTCAAGGAATACTAGTTTTCAGATAAATCAAGATTAACGTTCTGTATAAACGTTCCGGAAAAATAAATGCTGGACAGATTGTTATGTAGAAAGTTCAGAATCATAAGAGTATTGTTTATACACATGTAAGTCTGAACAGTAATGCAGAAAAGTTCATCAAAGTTTAAAATCTCTTTTTACTTACAACAGACATACGAGATCAAGGAAATCCTGCGTTTCGTAACAAAGAAGAAAGTTAAAAATGGCATTTGTCAGATTTAACAACAAGCAAATGTATAATGTAGCAACATAATGGTATTATCATAAAGGTCATCATCCTATATCCAGTAGCGTTCCATATGAAGTTTAATCTGACATTCAATTTCTTTCGATGACAACAGAAACATAGTGCTTTGGTACATGATTACAACAGTCCATTTCCTTTATTCAGGACAATGTCTGGGTCATTTGAATCCATTGTAATGTAATTCAAACAGATATCTTCTGATATTCATCTCTTCTGAAGCTAAAAAGAACTGCAACTGATTCTAAAAGAAAAGAATTATTTATTATTGAAAATGATACCCTGTTAACTTTCTATTATATCCGTAAATTTGTATTTTCTTGACAACATAATCGGATATTATATAAATGTTATAAAGACATCTTAATGTTACAGCCAAAGTAGGTGATACAGATATTGAAGTACCTAGGATATATCAGATGCAAACCATTTCAAGAACATATAATTCACCTCTCTGAAGCCGACGGTCATCAAATGCATAAAGTAGATGATGTCT
This sequence comes from Steromphala cineraria, assembly GCA_916613615.1. Taxonomy (NCBI): domain Eukaryota; kingdom Metazoa; phylum Mollusca; class Gastropoda; order Trochida; family Trochidae; genus Steromphala; species Steromphala cineraria. Next base: position 16,362,572 of record OU744730.1, read on the forward strand.
ATACTAAAATCATTAAAACATATTTAAAACGCTCTTGGTGAATATAAATGTAAACATGATAGTGATATGATAATCTTCAATGAAACAATTTGGAAGATAAGAAATTTATAAATTCAAAAGCATACTCACTCTTACTTATCAATATATTTGATAACAATAGTCATATTAATTAGGCTATATGCCAAAGATCTAAGACAAAATCATCTGTTAACCTTAAAGGGGCAGTAACACGTGTTTAAAATGGATATAAGGTGATTTCAGGATAATGAAAATAAATGGTTCAAATTGATCGACAATGTCTTTAGATTAAATAAAGCAGCAATAAATGACATATAAACTGTAAAGTTCAGCCATGCAATTCCTTTTTTACACAAAATGAATAAAAGGTGTTCACATACAAATTGCCACCATTTGACTATATGTTAATGTTTATAATTTGTTTTTTTGGCTATGGATGATTGGTTTGTGTGATGAGATTTTTGACACCAACAAAATAGTACGTTTACTATTAACGTACAAATACCAGTGAGAAAATGAAAATCTAAAACAACTTGCTACTGTCCCTTTAAATCGGACTATCCTTCATTATTAATCACAAATACCAGATTCTGAATATCTCAAAGATGTTGGGCTCCTATCATTTTGCATCTTTGATTTTGTCTGAGTGCACAATGTACATAGGTACATTTACATGTAATTGAAAATCAAATTGCTAAACATTGCTTGTGTTTGTACCCTACAGTAAAATTCTTGTTTTTGATTGAATAGCTGTTTTGTTTGCATAAATAACTAAAATAGTTAAATTCGGCCTCGTGCTTTATCAATAATAGTTCAGGGCAAAACAAAACTTTAACACGTGATGGTTAAGGGCTTCTCTATTTCTAAAATATTGTTTCATTCTTCTTCGACAATACGTTCATATGTTCCATCTTTGCACCATTTCTATCCATTGGCTATCGCAAACTGGCAATCCTGTTCAATGTTTCATTCAAACCACGACTTTTAACTACACATATACAAATGATAAATTTTAAGTCTGCATTGAGAACAATATTTTTGGATTTTGTCCTCAAATCAATTATCATCTGCAACTGTCAAATATACATTTAATCCATACATGATAAACGTTATGTCTTACAAGTCATGTTAATTTTTCCACTTACGATACTATTTATTCCTATAAGAACTATTTTAGAACAATCCTCGATTAATGTTGATGTATCATTTGCAAATTAGCAAATCATGCCAACGTGACGAGATAAATAAAGGTTATTTTGAAAACAGAAATAAACATAACATACCTCATCTCGATATATGACGCTCATAAATGTATTCTCATCACATTAAAAAATGAAATTCTGAGAAATAGGTAAATCAAAATTGTCATCGAGAGCAAACTTAACAGCGAAACAATGAATCTTGTATCGGTAGAGTGTAAGCCATTGTCATCAATCGATTAATTCATTATGTAGTAATGGAAGAGAGCTGAAAGTTAGAAGAGTGGGCAGTGAAGTGTAGCGTAGACATCGAGGAGGAAATGAATCCCAAGGGTGGCTGTTTCTTAGGTACTTAATCAACTACTGATTCATGTCGTAAGGTCAAAATCTAATGGACCTACAATTCAGCACAGCACATAAATAGTCAGGGTTCATAGGTGACTGTATTGTGAATATCTAAATGCTAGATGTTTAATGACCAATCTTTCGTTTACCACTATAGAGATATTCAAATGTTTCAGACAATTTCGATTAAATGAGGAGATCACCACACCAAATTTCCACATATTTTTGTTCATTGTTGCCAGAGATTTTATTTTCAGTCTTTGGTTTCTGAATGAAACAATAAATATACCAAATTGATAATCAATATAAAATGAATTCAAGATGAAAAGTGTCAGTATAAAATTAACACATTTTCTGTTTTTTTTAATCCCATTATGAAAAGCTGTAAAGTTGTAAAAAAATTGTGACTCGTATCGAATTAGGTTGTTGAGATGTATATTAAGACCTTTGTTATTAGATACATTATATTCTTATCACTCGAGTATTCACAAAGTTTTAGTCGTGGTTTAGTAAAACATCCACATTGTAATTATTATTCACAACGTAAAGCACAGTGACGTAGTGGCCTCTCACGCCAACAGTCTGGTTCAAATCCTGATGGAGGCATCAAATATTTGTGACCCGGGTCTCACACGGTGTTGTGTCCCTGGGCCAGGCTCTTCACGGTCAGTTCACCTAGCAGTTAAAATCGGTACCTGAAAACAGGATGTACGGACCTTTATGGTCGCGCCTAACGCTTAGTGGCTGCTTTGAAAGTACAATTCTTTCAGAGTAATGATGTAGGTTTGTGTTGTATTTGTAACTAAAAAGAACATATATTGTTCAAAAAATGAATGAGCTCTTATTAAGAGGGTGGCATACACGTAAGATCGATGTCGAATGAAAGATAAGGCATTTGGCAACAGGTCATGTAGCCGGTGTCACCAAAAGAATACGTTGTAAAATAAGTTTATTTCGGGAATCAACATGCTGGTTGGAAGGCCTTGTTATATATAGCATAAGAGCAAAACCCATACATCGAGGGCGGGTTATTTCAGTAGTGAGTTTCCTGATGAAAACTCCTAGGGATGATAAAAGTGAAGAGTATCAGACTATTATATTTTTTATTGATGTCCGATTGTATGACTGCAGGTCATTTTACCTGGATATAGCGCCAGTGAGTGAGTTTGGGCTAAACGTCTTTGTCAGCAATATTTCAGCTATGAACATGTTGATGTTGTCATCCATTAGAAATGGACGGATCCGAGGAAAAGAAGATTAACAGGTTTAGGGAACAGAAGGAACGAATAAATGACCTCATTATTATCATTATTATGTGGTGATGTTTAATTAAAGTAGCCATATCATAATTATATCCAATGCTTTAAGTGCGTTTTAGTAAAGAATCCACATTATTATCATTCACAACGTTTTTGTCGTGTTTAAGTAATGACAGTAGCATGGAAATTGTAGTTATAATAATAACATTTCACAAGTATATTAATTGCAATGATTTGGATAGTGTCGTGATTATGTTTATTCTGCAGATTACAGAAAAAGGATATCTTTGGAGTTCCGCAATGCACATTCTCTCCCCACAGAGGCAGATCAAGTCATGTTGATTTAGCCTCTGTTCTACTACGCCGAAATCCGTGGGTTCCGGCAGTTTCCCCTGGCGGAAAAAACTTTCATCACAATACATTTGAATTTCTTTATTAAATGACAAGGCTTCTCGCATGGAAAGGGTTGTTCATATCACAACGCCTTTGCCTTGTTTAAGTAGCCAAAATGATGATTTAAGAACAGCGTCGGTGATTGCACAACTAATTTTGATTGCCTCCAATCAGGCATCTCCCATTCTATCCCACAAACTCGGCGTAATGTAACAGAGGCTAAATCAACATGACTTGATCTGCCTCTGTGGGGAGAGAATGCGCAATGCATTGACAAATGAAAGACAGCATTTTCTGACATTTTACAACGCCCGTTGTATTATGTTTACTGGAATGCATTGTTACTCTAGGAGGTCGCACTGGACATTGACTTCAGTAAGTCGTGTTAACTAGCTTTCTTTTACTCATTGGTGTAGATGGCAAAATTCTAAAAGTCCTGACGTGCTCAACCTTGGATTAATCCCCAAAAATCTTAAATCATACATACATGTGGTACTGTGTATTCTGTTAATGGGTTTGACAATAAGTGATAATATTAATCAAATTTCAAAGTTCTTTACTCAAAGTTTTATATAGTTTTAAATTTTCAAACATTTTCATTTGACGGTGAGTTTAGTTATCATGTGAGGTAAACCAATCTCTAAATGGATGCTTCATTAAGTTTGGATGAGGATGTTGCCCTTTCAATACATGTTATCCAATAATGCAAACTTGAGGTAACACGCACTACAGCTTTATATGATTCAAATATGTCATTTACGCATGATACTTTGTAGACTTAGATCATATTATAATACAAATTTCACAATATATATATACATCTATATCATGTATAATGGAAGTCATTGATATACTCAAATCAGGCCTTCAAGGAATTTTACGACCCTAGAAAATTTAAAATATCCGTCAAAACTGGAATTCCACCTGGAATATTTAAGGACTCACCCTATCTTATGTTTGCTCAAACCCTACCCAACTCAAACAAAGTACTGGCCTGTCAACAATGACATCAGGACACGAGTGCATTTGTACATGTTAACACTCTGGAATAGAGTTTTTCATTTAATCAATTAATCAATTCCTCTTCATCTTATATATCATATTGAACAAGACATTAAAAAATGTCATAAACATTACAGTTTAAATTATGAATTTGGGCATAGTGCATACATCTTCAAATGTAAGTGAACGGTGTAATTAATTGTTACCGTTATAATTGCCTGTGAAAACATGAATCTATGGTCTATGACATATAGTTTTATTGAAAACTGATAATGGTTTCAAGAAATGTTATTCAAGGAGATTAATTCAAAAAGATCAATCAATCTAATTTCTTGCAGGTATTCTTTCCCCACAAAACTTCCGCATGAAAATTCCTAACATGTTGTCTTAATTTTATTAGAATTGTACATACTTCGAAATCCGAACAATGAAATTTGCAAGAGATTCACTCATCTTAATAACTAATAAAAATTGTGACACATTTAAGATTGATTTTTCTTGTGAGGAAAAGATGCTGATGCAATGAAACAGATTTATGCTTTATTTTGTATTGGGAATTGATTTAAACTTAAACGATATCAACATGAGTTTTAGTCCCACAACGATATGTTCAACACTTTAGTACAAAATTAATATATTTTAAGGTCTTAGATAAGACTTAAATGAACCTTATTACGAACGAAGGGATTATAAATAAGTATATAATAAAAGGGCAGTAAAGCTGCACTTACAAAGTGAAACAAAATATATCCTTCCCATTAAAATGATGTTAATGTCCTGTGTAGACGAGGCAAATTACCCACTTGACCTATGTCTATTTCACTAATCATCTGTTGACAAACATTCCATTGCAGTTTTATAGTTACAAACATATACAAATTGCGGCATCCAAAGAGGGCTGAGTTCTTTTTCTAATCAAAAGCAACACAGGCGGTTACATGTTTTGTCACCATTACCCAATGGGTTGACCAAAGGTTAAAGGGGCAGTAGCACGTTTTTTGATAATTTTATATTTTAAAATTTCCATTGATACCTGTACGTTAATGCTAAATGTATTATTTTGATAGTGTCAAAAATTTCATAACACAAACCAATTATCAATAGTCAGAAGATTCACATAAAATCCATTGGCGGCCATTTTTTGTGAACACCTTTAATTCATTTTGTATAAGAAAAAGGAATCGCGTGGCTATACTTTACATTATAAGTTTGAATTATTACTGCTCCATTGGGTTTAAACACATTGCCTAACACTTGGAACAATTAATTTTCATTTTCCTGACACAACCTTATATTCCCCCTAAAAACGTGCTACTGCCCCATTAAAGGAGGAGTACAAACCATAAATTGTTAACATTACTTCGACCCCAAATTCATCCATAGTTCTAACTGCTTTCATTAATGTAAAGTGAATTCGTTATTTTAGCTTATTTATCTACGTATCTATTTAACTATCAAAAACATTTATATAAACTCTAGATCTATAAATCTTTCAAAATCAATGTTTTAACAAATATGTAAATTGTCATCAATGTGCAGACCTAAAGAACATATAAAATATATAGTTTGTGACAACAACAAAACTGATGGAAAATATGACATGTCTTTAACTAATTTAGTTGACAGCGTAATCAAAATCGATTTTGAATTCCTTTTTATCACTTTTCATATCGATTTATACGTGAAGAGGTCAGAAGAATATCTTTGAGTCTTCGGTTGCGCTCTTAATGATCTATGCAACTATGTGATAATGAATTTGGAATTTTTCAAAGACCAAATATATCTAAGACTAGATATAAACGTTCGATCCCTCAATTTACAATTTCAGATTCTTAGTTCCAAACCAGTGGTCATATATGTACTTGCTGTACTTATTTTTACTTATGAAGTAATGAAATAAATTAAACATGGATTAATATTATTAAAAAAAGCAGTTTGAATTGTATGTACTCTATACAATTGATTTTTAGGCAATCTTTGTGAATATTCAACAAGCATTCAAGACACATAAAAATGCCATTTCTTTTCGATATGCAGATGCATGCATGTACAATGTTCAGACTGACAATGATATATCGTCTACATAAAATGAAAAAACAACTTACCAGCTGCGACTGCAAAATATGTATTAAATAAAAAAAATAGATTTGTTACGTCATGCAAGTCATTTAATTGATTCACGTTTCGTAGAATAACAATTGATTAATGTTCATGCACTATTTGCGAAATAGCAATATTATCAACGTGGAGAGATAAATAAAGGTAATTTTGAAGACAATTATATACTAACATAACTAATCTAGATACATAATACTTTTTCTCTCTTTATATTTTTGGATACGAATGTCAGAGAAACATGTTAATCAAAATATTAATATAATAATTATAAATTTCTATAGCGCCTAGTTTCCACCCTGTAAGGTTGCTCAGTGGCGCTGTACAGAAATAATTGTGAGAGTTTATGTGATATAAATATATTTAAAAGTCAAATGCGAGCTGGAATAGGTGTGTCTTTAAAAGATTCTTGTATTTGGCTTTATCAGAAACTGTTCTTATTGACAGAGCTAGTTCGTTCCACAGTTTGGGAGCAGATGCAGAGAAGGCCCGATCACCCATTGATGTTTTAGAGAGTGGGACAGTCAAGCGAAGGTGGTCCACAGTCTGATTAAAATCGACCGTGCTCCGAGGAATAAAATATCAAAAATATTGTCTCTATCGGGCCTCGAACCATTCGGGATATCCTCTCCGTCTGGGTCTGAATGCACCCACCTCTATCGCGTGTTGCTATAACTAGTTTAGCGCAGACAGACCCAGTCGTAAGCTATCCAATCACATCCTCGTTTTTGAATAGCGTTTAGCGGCGATTATGTATAACGAATTGTACACTGGAGTTACCTGCCCCTGAGGGATACCGAAGCTTTCACTGCGCTCCTTTCGATTGGCTAGATGAGCTTGTGTCAGAACATGCTGGCAATAGGGGTGCCTTCAGACTGTGGTGATCCACAGAACGGAGAGATCGACACGGTTGATACAAGCTTATTAGACTTCTTAGATAGGGGCTAGATGTTTTATCATAAATACTGTTATGTGTCAGAAGAAGAATCTTGTACTGAATCCTGAAATTCACAGATAGCCAAAAAACAATATCATCTACAGAAAAAATGACATAAGACAAAGCATTAAACATAAAGCACCTAATTTGCATAATACATTCCAGGCCATTGATGCTGTCCCTACAAGCAAATACAATTGCAGTGCAGTACAAGTAATATACCTGCAAACTACAAGAATGAGCATCATGGGGCAATGCTTTATGCTCCCCAAGGGGATCTGATTTACTTTGTAAGGTCAAAATGTAATGAACCTACCAGAAGATACAAAAAGTCAAGTCCATTCCTGACTGGTGTGTGACCCACACGCACATGCGTAATGAAAAGAGTATTTAATGTACGTATGTGAGCTTTTTAATTTACCTAGTTAGATATTGTCATGGGATACTTGAGAGAACTAAAAACAAACAAAGTAGTTTCTAAAATGTAAATTGTTATAATGTTGTAACTTCATGTTAAAGCGTACAAGTCTTTAGTGATGAATTATTATAATCTGAATATCTCTTAATGACAGTGTTTCTCAAAACGATTGCATTTCGTGAATAAGTCTGTGGCAGCAGTAAATTAAGCAAACAGAGTAAGTAAAGCAAACATTGATTGATTGATATCACAAAGTATGGTTAATTGTGTATAAAATTGCTGATGAAGCTTTTATGATTATTGTTTGACAACAATTCAAGACACAAAGGTCACTTATTGTTATCAATGTGTACATGCATGTAATGTTCCCAGACCGTTTAATTGTAAGATATTTCAGGACCTTTTAACTTTAAGGAGATAACAGCCATTACCACCAAACGAAGCCTTAGCAGATGAGATTAAAGTGATAGGTAATAGGAAAAAGTGTTTAACGTTAATTGCTTAATATTCTTATGATGATTTATCTATAATATTCCTTAATTTCTGTTAACTTATGCATTATTTTCATATAAAATAATCATGGAAACGGCTCAAAGTAAAAAAGGGTAATTTATAAATGAATATCTATTATAATTACAAATCTAATAATCTTACATGTAGATTCTACTTTGATAACATGTTTCAACCTTCTGAGAAATGTTAACTAAAACACTTTCATCGATACCCAAATTAACATTACAATAATATATCTTGGCATGATTACGACCAAAACCATTCATTTATCATGCAGTAATGGAAGAGTATCTGAAATCTAGAAGAATTGGTATTGAAGTGTAGAATTGACCTGAAGGAGGTAATGAATCCCAAGGGTGGCTGTTTCTTGAGGTAATTAATCAGCTACTGGTACATGTCGTAAGGTCAAAATCAAATAGACCTACAATAAAGTACAACACAGAAATAGTTTTCTACTGTGGTTTTTAATAAAGGTATTTAAATGGTGTCAAACACGTTTGATATAACTATTATAACTATTAGACTTCTTTTATTGTAATTGTCTCATTGCTTCAAGAGCTTGAATTCCTTCCGTTTGTTTTGTTCATGGGGATTGATTTTAAGATGATTTGATTTTGAATATTATCTAGATGAAATGACTGTCACAGATTGCAATTTTCACGATTTCTCATATCAAAGAAGAAAGGTTAAAAGCTATGATATTCGACAAAAGTTTAGACCCTCTATCAAGTGAGATAATAAACTTGTAGCATCTGCAAACTCTCATTTCAGGTATAGATATTCATCATTCATCATTTCAATATACTGTTTTGTTGCGACTTCAGTTTCATTTCAATATTGTCATGACATACATATGTCGTTAAATTCAGAGGCTGAATTGCTTTTATTCCCTTCAATATTTGAAAAGGTACAATGTACATCTATTTTCATAGAGGGAGAGTTAATGTATCTTCTTCTTATGATAGTTGTTATGCTTTCTATTAATAAAAATATTTTTTTTTTTATCTCAGAATCTGTGCAAAACGAAAGGTTTAATATCCAAGTACAAGTGTTGCGAAGAATGAGTATTTTTATCCATCGATTGTGAAGAAGTGCTACACACATACATATTATAATGTCAATTGAAACATGAACGAAACAATTAAGATACAAAGCCGATAATACATTTCCAAAAGAATTGAAAAATGCTTTCAATGCAGTAGCTTAAATATTTCCCCCCGTTGTTTATATATTTTGAAGTTAAACTTCATCTTGTCAGCAACAAAGAAAGTGACAAAGATCTTATGATAAATCATTTTCTTCTGAAATAGCTAGTGCCGTTCTGGATACATTAGAAGACAGGAATATTTGTTTATATATTATTGTTATATAAGTTATAGGTTTTGAACTCGTTGCTATCTGACAGTGGATCCAAATGACCAAGACATTGTTATATATCATGACAATGAACTGTTGTGATCACAAGTTTTTGCTTCCATCAGAAGAAACTAAATGTCAGATTCAACTTCATAATTATAAGCTTTATTTCATTTATGATGATTGTTTTTAGGTTAAGAGCAGTATTTGTATATTTACGTTGTTAAATTATACATTACACGTTGTAGCATCTTGAAATTGATTAAACAAAGTCCAAATCAATTTTCCTATTACATGCTTCTTCTGTATCTTTGCAAAGTGCAATGTTCAGACTTATGTAATATGTTCATAACATGACAATGTTAAATCTTTTTATCTGCCAATATCTTTTTTTTAACATTTTGATTAAAAACTTCTGTTTGTTGTTTGATAAATAGTTTGACAAGGCAATTCTAAATCCCATTGCCATCAAAATTGTTAGTACGTTGTGTGAGTGACTTAAAGTAAAGTGAATTAAGAAACATTGTATCAGCTCAAATATTTGTTCCGTTTCAAAACAAAACTAAGTCATGATTATATTGATGATAATGATGGTGATGAAGATCAGCCATGTAACAAGCCTTTGGCGAACAGAGTACAACACTATTTTGAAGCTATGATTTTTACTATACAAAGTGCAATTGATGAAATTTTCCATTTAAGATCTAAGAAAGTTTTCAAGAAAGATTTAACCGGTTGAAATCGGCATGATATAAGCTTACCTAACACAATAATCAAAGAGAAAAGTCATTGATACGACAAATTGAAAACATTGCCAAAACGTTAAGCATGGTACAGCAGAAAGATCAATCAGACGCACAGGTACTACGTTCTATAAACCTGGATGCAATGAGACCAAGCTAAACAGCACCTCACATATAATTATAATAACTCCTCTATCTAATAGGGTGGAGGGGCAGGGATAACTCATTGGTTAGCGGCTTTTGTACAAGAGATCTGTGGTTCAAATCCCGCCAGGGGCTCGGCAAACTTGTCTGTAGATGTAGATGAGAACTGTTATACACGCAGCAAGGTTTAAATGCAATGTTTCACTGAATTTCATCATAGTACTGGCAATGATTTGCTAGTTCCAACCGTTGCTCGCAGGTTTCGTCGCACTGCACAGCCACAACGGGTGCATTCTCCCTGCAATAATACTAGCAGCCGTGATATAAGTGAAACTACTTTTGAAACCTAACCTCATCTCAATCTTTATTTGCCATTCACGTTGCACTCTCCTTACCCTTGACGTACATATTTGCTACTGTGAACAGAATACTTGGTTATGAACAAGGCAGACAATCATTTGCAGAACACGCCAAGTAAGGTCAAGCCGTACCAATCCATCTTTCTACGTGTATGCAAAGCCTAAACCGTCAGTTTCAGAACTGTCAGTGTTATGCCTTGCTGCATATCCTTTAGTTTTTTGTGCTTGCTCTCTAGCTTACTATGAGAGAAAGCAATAGTCCAATCAGAAAGGAACTGGTAGTTGAAATCGCCTGTAGGAAACACAGAAAACTCACGGGTATGCATTTCGGAAATTGGCGTTTAAGGATTTGCGTATAGGAAGAAATACAAAGTACATTTGTCAATTGGTGTTATAAGACGATAAAGAGTGACGTTGAAATCAACGCCACGAGCTAAAACATGTCTTGTTTAGATATGATTTGCATAAAAATTTGCGAATTTATACGTATGGCCAATTGATTATTTTGATATGCTGGTGATTTTATAGTAAAGTATTGTGATAATGACAGTTAAAATATAACTGAGAAAGATAAAATGCTTTTGAATTAACTTTGATGTCTTCATTCTTTATGACTCCTCCGAATGAATATCAATGACGTTTTTCATATAAATAGTTTTCTTTTAAAAGGGTTTACTAATGTAGTATGTTGTCGGTGTGATTAGCATTATCAGGTCCGCGCAGAGATTGTACATGCATCAAATATATTTCAATAGATGATATAACTTTTTTTGTGTCTATTTGTGCAACAAATATCTATCAAATAACCTGATTGGCAGAAGATGAATATGTAGACAATGATTTTATATGCATCATGAGCGTAGTAAAAAAAGCTTTTGGTCACATGCATACAAACGTGCTCGATGAAGTAAAACAAACGAAAATCAATTGCTATTATCTGATTGTGTATTACATTTTAAAATTGATTTTTATTTCACTTTTAGATGAAACCTACCTTAAATTTAGAATTCAAAATTTGTAAGATATGATTACAAAAATAACTTGAAATATCGAAGAGGATAGGCAAGTCAGATGCCCTTTGGCAACAATCTACGTTTCTTTGGTATTTGATTAATAAATGGTTTATAAAATGTTTTATATGAAACTTATAGTTATGAATTATGTACACGTCAACAATCGTAGCTGACTAAAGTTAACATCTTGTCTTCTATAGATATCATGCTCAAAAAGATAAAGATGAGCTGTATCTAAAACGTTTTGTGTTATGTTTTGACATTTTCAGTGTAGGATGTTCTTTAAAATTGTACTGTACCTTAGTTTTGCAAATTAAGAGGAACCGGTCTGCACTGGTTTGATTTAGTCACATTGCTTTTGCTCATGTCCTTATAATTTCACTAACACTTGTTAAAATTGAGATAAATCCATCCTTCCATAAATTCCATGTTGTTTCATTTTGGGTTGTATGTTGTGAATTCTTTATCCCTTAATTCTATTTCAAAACCAAAATTTAGGGGTAATTAATGCACAACATACAACCTCCTAAAAAACAAAACAAAATAAAACAAACAAAAAACAAGAAAAAAAGTAAAATGTAATCATCTCCTAATGAAGTAAGGATTTTCACGTACAGTGCTAAAATACATGGGTCATAAAGATATTAATTTCCATAGTCATCGCCATTTGTGATAACAATCGAACACCAACTTTTAAAACAATAAATTAAAAAAAAAAGAAAACCCTGTCTTGATCTGCAGTGGATTACGATGTAGCGAATTCTCTGAGGCTCCTTGCTTTTTCTTGGCATAGAATAATCGTTTATTATTTAGGGTGATTTTTAGATATTGATTATAAGTTTAATAATATTGACATTATACACACATTCATGTGAATTCTGGCTAGGTTACTGCCCCGTGCTGAAGCCTCGTCATCTGATACCGTATCAATAGCAAAGCGAAGGTGGATTTATATTGAAATTTCATTATCATGTTCTCTTGTCGGTTGCACCTGATTTAATATAGAATTGTCGGTATGACAGCTCTTTTGCATTTTCAGGATATTGCAAAAGAAATTAATAATAAGGTTAAGTCTTGAATAACCAATATGATTATTTTACAATAAATGCCAAGGACCCATTTTTATAATCATATTCATAATCCCTTTCAATGATAATATCATATTACGTTATAAACGTTAATAAATATCATGAACTTATGCTTCCAAAACGAGAAGAAGAAATTAGGATTTAGATGTTGTTTTTAAAGTGGTTTTTGAGTTCCCATGGTTAATTGTATAAGATAAAAATTCTTTCGTTTTAAGAAAATGTATCCTTAGACGTTTTCAGTTTTATTAGCATATATACATGTACATGTAGATCCTGAATAAATAACACATTCTATAATGGGTTAAATCAGGGCTGATTTTCCTTTCAAACATACAATTTCCTAACCTCGTTTGTCTGGAATGGGTTTGTACCATACAAGTGTCATTACAAAATATTTTTATGTTGAGAAAATAAGAATACGACTACTAGTGTTTCTGTCAGTGAAAAGTGTAATTAATCATGCTTGGTTAGTCGACAATATGCACGCGTTAGCAAATTCCAATCACTCATCAAAATTTTATTGTTGACAATGCATAAGACAATATACAGGCACGAATGCTCCTAGGCAAAACATTATAAGTATATAGGTAATTCAAATTGATGCTTATATGTTGATGTTTTGTTTTTGTAACGAAAATCACACTGAAATGTGGTTTGATTAAAAAATTGGACATTTGTTAGGAAAAGTACTGCATCATCGATGTCCACATGATAAGATTCTAGGGGTCCTCCAAATATTGGAGTTAAGTCCCGTAAAACACTGCAGACGTTATTTGTTATCCCGCTGGTGATGCCATGGGATCCTGCCATGATAGTTATATCCCTCTACGTATGTCCGTAATAATCTTTCTCGAGCATGACTACAAACGTGTCAGACCTAGCTCATTTAAACTTGCATTTAGTACGTGGATCAATCATCATGTGCTTTGAGTGATTTCAATCTTCGGATTTATATTTTGGAGTCCTTAAAATTTACATGGTACCTGAAGACTTTCGATAGATGACGTTGTGTGCCCAAAATTATAGAAATGATCGATTATTAAATAACTATGCCGTCACCTTAAATTCCAGAATGCGACGGGTTTTTAATCGATGGAAATGACGTCATAGACACTACCGGCTATGACGTCACTGTGCGAAGAGCGACGTCATGATAATTTAAGTTTGCACAGTTTTGTTAGAGGAGGGCGTCTCATATAACTTATAATCAATACTCAACTTGAAATGCGGTAACAAAATAAGTACAAAATGAACTTTAAATAAACACTAACAAGAATTAACTTTCACTTTGTAAAACATTTTTCACAAGTGATATTTAGCCGAGAGTAGGTACATCGGAAACGAATTGACAAGAGCGAATGAATTCGGAGATTTCCCCTTCTGAAATCCTTTATTGAGAAAGTTTAGTCTAAAGAATCTAATAATTCTCTTTATAAGAAAGACATGGGTAATATTAAGAGGTTATTACATGACAGTTTTCCTTTCGTCGGTCACATCAAGCCTAGACCGCCATATCAGCCTGAGGGCCGAAGGCCAGAGCGCTGATATGGGGGTCGAGGGTTGATGTGACCGACGAAAGAAAACTGTCATATCATACGCATGCTCCCAAACACATCAAAATACAGAGCCCATTACATGTTTATAGCATTTTTGTCGGTTTTTTGTCGTTTGATGACAATTATTATTGGGATAAGAGTACCAGAAAAAATTATTGTGTTTGCCGGAAATTTGATTTGGAAGAGGTTAGAAAATAAGGTCATGGCGGGACCGGGGAAATGAAACAGATGCAAAATAATTTGTAGGCATTTTTTTCATGTTTTTCATCCCTTTAAAGGGGCAGTAGCACGATTTATGGGCAATATAAGGTGATGTCAGGAAAATGAAAATAAATGGTTCCAATTGAAAGACAGTGTATTCAAACTAAATGTAGCAGCAATAAATCAAATATTTAATGTATAATTCAGCCATGTGATTCCTTTTTCTTACACATAATGAATTAAATGTGTTCACATAAAAATGGCTGCCAATGGACTTTATGGGAATCTTTATAATGTATTCTCTGATTATGGATGATTCGTTTGTGTAATGAGATTTTTGACACTATCAAAATAATAATTTAGCATTAACTTACAATCATCAGTGAAAAATTGAAAATATACAATTTGCAAAACACGTGCTACTGCCCCTTTAAACAGTTACAGTTTGTAGTATATGATAACGGTCACATCAACCCTCGACCCCCATATCAGCCCTCTGGCCTTCGGCCCTCAGGCTGATATGGCGGTCTCGGCTTGATATGACCGACGAAAGGAAAACTGTCATGTAATTACCTCTTATTACATTTTAGTGACAGGCAAAAATCTTTGCTTCCAGGACTGACCGTTTATATATTTATGGGTTTTTTGTAAACTTTAAGAGTATTTGGTGCATGACTCGGAAATAGATTTATCACCGATATAACGGTGTCATAGATTTTGCAATAAATTATTTTAGCCTCGCAATCTGATTTGACAGATACAATTTGTACCATCAGCGGAGGGGAGAGACAACTGTCAGTGTAACTGTCAATGCAAGGAGATGGGGGATTAATAACAGATTTTCACACATGGGTCCCAATCAATCAAACACATTCTATTTCATTTGAGTTAGAATAATGAATAGATTACCTTTCGTATTGCTATTCTCGGTTGCAGGAAGAACCCACAAATCTTTATAAGAAAATGAGTTTTTGTAATTGGTAATTAAATGGACATTTGAGTGGCCCAAGACCCCAAATATAAACGCTATGTTATGGTTCTCTTTGTACGTGGTTGTGAAGTTACTTATTAGGCCATAAAAGTACCGATATATAGTTTTTCGATGACACTTCAGCTACATGTACGTAAACATTGGTAACAGGACGGATGTTTTCACCTACAAGCAACAAACCAAAACGAGGCAGAGTGGCCAAGGGAAGGGGCATAGCGGATGTGGAAAGTCGCGTTTTACATGCGGTTAATGGTATGCAATACCATTGTGTTGATATCTACTGTATTAGTATATCTCCTGAATGAACAGTTTGGCAGAGTAATAAACAATAGAGACAGGGCTCTGTAGCTCATCAGGCTTCATTTTCAATTTTGCTTTAATGTGTTGACAATGTGATCTCCCCCTCGCACCACAGGGTCACCAAAATTAATATAATTTTTTTTCATTTGGAATCATTTAGAAATCTCTGCAAAACATTAAAGCATGCTATGTCTTCTGCTCCAGGGAAAGACAATGAGAAAGGGGAAAAAGGTATAAGTAGGGGCCATAGGGTCACCGATTCTGGAATCAGGTATGTTTGCGATGTGGTTTTGGATAATCAATTGAGAATAACAATTGCTCAAACATTCAAAGAAAATGAAAACGTTGTAAAGGACCATTCCGAAATTTAGTAAGAAGGCTATTAAACTGCAATTTATCATTTAGGTAATAGGATCATAGGTTCACCAAGGGCCATAACACACACAAGGTTTCAGCTTTCTAGAACTTATGCTTTTTACTTTGTGTAAATTTATGACACAACTGCTGTTCCTGAACACAGTATAATCAAAACAAGAAAAGCCTTTAAAAAGGCATGCTTGGTGCCACATAGGCAGATGAAGGAGATTGTGATTTGTCGAACAATTCGGGGGATAAGTGAAATATACAACACTGGATAGCAGCACTAATATTAACACAAGTATTACTCAAAGTTAACTTCACAAAATGAATTTCTATCAACACGAATTGCTGAATGTTATGAATATTTTTTACATTCATCAACGATTGTTGGTATATTTCATATCAAAATACACGAGGGTGACAATCTATTTATCATCCAAATTCACTCTTTTTGACATCTCAGAGAAAAAATGTAAATCTCTGAACACAACAACACTAGATTTTCAAGACAGTGATGTCATTGCATATGTTTATGATGTTGTGGCATTGTGATGTAGTTACTTGAAGTAAAAGCACTGTGTTGCCATGTAGCGTTGACAATGACAAATTGTGCAAAACGTGCTGTCAAAACGATATCTCCTTGTCATGCTGGTTAATTATTAACAGTAGTATAACAGATAATAAAGAAATACTTTCCGATGATCTGACGGGATTTCAACCCAGGTCTGCTGAGCTAACGTTTGGAACCAGCGATGTAGGTCATATTCTAAATATAGCACGAGTCAATTTCAGTTCTCTGATAATAAATACATGTTTTCAACGTAAACATTTAGTGACATCGTTAAGTATGACTTGTCTCGTGGTCGTAAGTGATCTACCTATTAGTAAACATAAGTCTTATTTCGATGTCACCATCGTATTTTCACAAACATTACTTTTAATTCGCCAGGCGAGCCCAGCGTGAAATTAAATCGCGTGGGTTATAAAAAAGTGGATTCTACGATTATTGAATGCGAAATAATTAGTGCTTTATCTGGAACAAATGCATGCAGACTCTTCTTCAAATGAAGATGTTTTTGATTGAGTCTGTTAACATTTATCAGCATCTTTAATAGAAAACATTGTTTCTCTTTTAATATTAACATTTAAAGCGAAATCATATTCCACAGTTTAATGTGCCAAATATTTTGTATTTCCCACATGGTGACGTACAGCATTTTTTGCCACAGTTCTGTTCATTGGTCTTTTGATTTGGATACAACACATGTGATTGGCGCGGCTTCCCTTTGAAAACATCATGAGTAATATAGAGAGAATTCAGAAAAGTTTTAGAAAAATCAAATCATAATACTTGGTGCCCTTTGGGCCACCAAGCAATAAACGCCTGTTTTTTCACAGTAGCCATTTTAAAGCGAGTAATTTCAAAAAAATTGGTAGAGTCATTAACAAATTCCTCATATTTTCTCTTACATTTAAAACCTTCTGTTTGAAAATAATAATTGATTCATAAAGTAACTGTAATATATTTGTCTAAGTCATTTTTCAGCTTTGATATATTCTAATATGTGATACCTTGAATCTAAACATGTGTTTAACTCAATTGCTGTAATATGTTCAAAATTTGTTTTTGAAATGCGACATTTTCTTAACAAATAGTTCCCGGAAATCCCAATATATTCTAATAAGTATTTGAAGAATTAGATTATTTTACCGTATTCACTGTAAAATATATTTATTATTACTATATTATTAACTTTGGTAATTTAAATGTGAAATACACATTCATCTAAAGAGAAACTTAATGTACACAATATTAATATTAATATTCCCCAAACAAAATGTTAGAATTTTTCTCTATAACGGATAGTTTATTCTTATTTTATTGGAAAAATTACATAGACGAACATAAAATTCCTCTGTTAAAGAACTGTTGAAATATGCGATTGATAGTTATTAACAAAAAGATCAGAAATCGAACACCAGACGAATAGACTAAAACACCAAGTATAAAAAGTTCCCTGGCTAGTGCCGATCGAACTTTTGTTATTTGAAAAACATTTCCTATTAAAGACAAAGAAGAAAATAGGATATTTATATATTGAAACAAATAACATCAAAGAAAGAATATAATTGCCTAATGGATTGTCAGACGCTGCAAAGGGCAAAAATATAATAAAACAGCATAATTTCTTAAATATCTTACTTCTTCGTTTGAAGTTGTATGTGATATTATATTTTTAATGGCATGGAAAATAGTGTGTTTCTAAATGCGATTAGTATATCATCAGTTTAAGGACAATGTCGGGCCCTTTGAAAAGCATAAACAGCGTGCAATAGAGTCAACAGATACGTTCTAATATGCTTTTTAACAACAAGAAACAATAAACGTGAGCGATTTCTTTTGGTGATCTGTATCTATACAGATTGTACTCGTCATCAAACCAAATGCATCAACAATTACCTTAATGCTATTGATTTAAAACATAAAGAATAAAGACATGTCTTTAAAAAGAATTGTTATACCTCAAACAACCAAGAAATATTCTTAGCAAAATGCATCGAAATATATATATGTGTGAAATTATTGTACAAACTTATTTAAGTGAAAACATATATGGTCACATATATATTCGGGGTCATAAAGAACAAATAAAAAACGCTTGTTACATGTATGTTATAGATATGCTATTTCACATTTCTATTTTTTGTCATTTATTTTATTGCTTTAACTCTTACAATGACCATTATTATGGTAGGCGTCTGATATTCTATATCTTGGTATAAGTAAATATTTTGTCCCAAAACGTCATATGGATAGACAATTGAATTACACTTGTAACGTCAGCTTATTGTTATCACACTCCATTATTTTTCAGAAATGGAGCGTTATCTTTGACATCAAGTTTTTCACTTGAAATTTTAGATATTTCAAGCTGTTTTTTGAATAGGTATTAATTTTAGTGTAATTTAAGTTGGTTAATATCCTCGTAACTCTCCATCGTTCCTAAAACATAATGAGCCTCGGGCCCTGGAATCCATTATTTGTTAGGAATGAAGAGTTACTCGGATATCAACCTATACTATTGTGTTCATAGCTTTCAACTAGTTATGGAGATAGCCTTTCAATGTGATATCCCTAATATTCCAACCTTTGGCCATACTTGACCCACAACAGTTTTAGTGCAATTTACGAAGAACACATGACAGACGGCAATTAGTCATCCACTTACACTTTGTAGTCACAATAAGTGTCCGCTGTTGACTGTGAAACGTAAATTAATCTCTTATTAAATGGCTGATGCTTGCTCTCTATCCTGGCAAAATTACTCTCATTTGTATAAAGTTTGATTTTGATTACGTTTTCGTGAAGTTGCAGCAATGTCCGTCAGTCCGTACGTCCCGATTCCTGTTAACGTTATCTCTCTTGAACCATTGCGCCAAATGTCCTTAAACATACCATGGTCGCAGCCGACATTAAGAGATTACGCAGACATCTGTCACTTTTGGTGACCTTGATCTTATTTGTAAGGTCAACATGGCACATTGGCCGATTTTGAAACTCCTGTTAACGTGATATCTCATGAACCGTTCCACCCTACATGTATGTCTTAAAATTCAGTAAACCAACATTGTGCGATTTTTCAGACGCCAGTCACGTTTGGCGACCCTGATCCTATTTACAAGATCACCATGGCACATTGGCCATTTGACCCTCTCTTGTTTATCTGATATCTTATGATCCCTTTCATTGAATGTCTCCACTTTTAGTCACAGCCTACATTTTGAGATTACGCACCATTCACATTGAATTACTTTGAATTCAATGTCAAGGTCACCACGGCACTTAGTCCACATTTGAAACTCTTGTGTATCCGATAATTCATGCATCATCGCCTACACAAAGCCTACATTTGATGATTTAGCAGACACCTGTTACTTCGGGCGACCTTCACCTTATTTTCAAGGTCACCACGGCACGCCTTAAAAACTTGTATTTACCTGATATCGTGTGAACCATCGTACAAAATGTCTTTAATTTTGGTCTGAGCATAGTTTGGGGAATAAAGCATAAGCTTTTCGCAACATTTTAACTATATGAGAAAAGTGATTTCAATTTTCAAAATGTCCTCAATTCATATGCTCATATTGATAATATTAACGTCAGGGCAGTTAGTCTTCTCAAATCTACAAGTTGGTACTACAATTTCTATCTTGTCCTCCAATGGTTCTATTAGATTTTTACCTTGCAAGATGAATCAGTTCCTGATTAACAACCATAAGGAACAGATACCCTTGGGAAGCAGTACCTACTTAGGGTCCGTTATACACTCCAATTCCCATTCTTTAAGTTTTCAGATACGCTACTGTTCACTTACTCCATGTATTATTAATCTCACTTTATTGACAATGGCTTGGTATTATTCATACCAAGATTGATGGCTTCGATGCTTATTTCAATCTCGATGATGACGTTTTCATTAACCTATTACTCCTATACATATGTTACCTCTATCGTATTTTAAAATTCGAAGTTTCTGTATGGTCATCATTCTCTCCCCACAGAGGCAGCTCAGTCATACCTGAGTCTCTCCCCACAGAGGCAGCTCAGTCATACCTGAGTCTCTCTCCACAGAGGCAGCTCAGTCATACCTGAGTCTCTCCCCACAGAGGCAGCTCAGTCATACCTGAGTCTCTCCCCACAGAGGCAGCTCAGTCATACCCGAGTTAGCCTCTGTTCTATTACGGCTAATACATGGGATAGAAAGGTAGAAACCAGATTGGAGGCAATCGAAGTTAGTTGTGCAATCAGCGACGCCCTTTCAAAAGTGATCATTCGCAAAAGCTCGGCTATTCCCGTGTGGTTCGTCAAAGCTATCGTTGAAATTTAACTCTTACGTCTACAAAACATAGTTTTACCTTCTCATTAGTTTTTATTTTGTAAATTATTAAAATAAAATTTATCATAAACAAATGATAAGTTACACAATTATAAAACAGTATGTTTCTAATGATAACCCTATCCATATCTGATTTTCAAATATTTTCTCTCTCACACTGTTAGTGAAAAAAACCCCTAAAGGAATGATTCTATTGCAAGTCACTTTACGGCCGTTGAGAATTCTCCAAATCGTGGATATCCGAAAGGTGTTTTCATTGGCTGCAAATAAGGGAGATATCTCAAGTTACAACTTTTTGCCGCTAGGGCAATCTGCCGAAACCCTAGGATCTTGGCGTGATAGAACAGAGGCTAACTCGGGTATGATTGAGCTGCATCTGTAGGGAGAGAATGTATGGTCATGTTTCCAAATGAAAAAAAATGTTTATATTGATTTTCAAAGTATCTTTATCAGTTAGCGTTGGCGTCATTTGTTTATTTGCAAATAATACATGAACATTAATCAAGGCATGTAAGATAATATGTATGAATAAAAAGATCGTGACGTCAATCGCTTGTAAGACTGGCTTGACACTCATACTCGGGGGCGGGATAGCGCAATGGTTGGCGCGTTTGACTTGGGATCAGGAGGTCCTTGGTTCGAATCCCGTGAGGTTCACCTCACACACTTCTCCATCTACCCAAAATCTTTTCCGCAGTTACATTCATTTGAGGAAAAGACGACGAAAGAAATTTATTATCGATAGTTCGACAGTTTCCCTAGAAATAGTTTTAGGTTTAAATGACCTTTAGTACATTTCCTAGTAGACAAAAAGTAAAAGACAATCTTCATGTTTGACATTTTTATTTCATTGATCCTCCTTTGATCTTTGATATATCAATCATTCACTATCTAAAGCGTTGTATTCAGCAAAAACATCCATGACCTTTCATTTGAGAATAATGAATGGTAAGACAGTTCATTAATGTTATATTTATTTTAAGAATTTTTTTAAATGTTGACATAACGTTTCACTTATCGAATAACAAGTTTCAATCCGAACACAGTACAACATCAACAACAAAAAATAAAAAAATAAACTAAAATCCCAAAGAAACGTCCCCTCTATATTTGATTCTCGATTCTCGATAGAACAAAAAATATAACAAAACGACATTTGTGTACATTAACCACTGAATTTTGTGCGTTTAAGCGATGAGTTTCTTCAGATAGTGTCTTGGCATATACATGTATCTGAATGGTGTCATTTTTTAATTATCTTTCGTGATTTTTTGATGTGTGTAAAAAAACCAAAAGGGGACGTTTCTTTTGGATTTTAGTTTATTAATTTGCATAATTGAAAACAAATTGAAGTGAAATAATGTTAACAGTTGTGCGCGCCTCCATTAACCTATATCTGTCTCACGTGCACAATCAGTGGAGTGTGACGACTTTTTCAGCGAGAACAACTAATCAACCTCACTACGAAACCTTTTAAAATGTGATTTTGTTACATGTTTGTAACCAGGTAAGGCAACGGACGTGTCAACAAGTAATTAGTGAAATAGACATAGGTCAAAGAGGTAGTTTGGCTTGTCTACACAGGAAATTAACATCGTTTTGATGGGAATGACATATTCAATGTGACTTTGTAAGTGCAACTGTCGTCTTATTATTGCTGAATATATTCCTTATGTGCTTATTTTGATTAGTTTCTCTTTAAGGTTTAATACACGACTAACGTAAACATTTATCAAAGTGGAAACAAATACTTGATTTCCTCTTTTAGTTCGCACGACCTAATACGCTCTGAAATCAGTATTTTTATATATAAGATGTGATTTATGCAATTCAATTATTTTTAACTGTATCATAATGGACAGTATATAACTGAAGTTAACCACGCCAATGAATGTTGCTTATGTCTAGAAATCCTATACGTTACAATCAGTATCCTATCGATGTAATAAAGGTCTGTTAGTTATTGCATAAATATCCAATGTGTGATAAACAAAGCTGGTCTTGTTTCCATAACTCTATCTCTTCATGATATCTTTAAGAAAGCAATTTGAGTTATTAATGTATTCTCATCTTTTCCCAATCATTACATTGACGCTTAATGATGCCACTTATTTAAACCAACAACATTAACTGAATGTGTGGGGGTTGGCGTTATTTTTACAATAGACATTAATTGCTTATTTTGTTCCCATCTCATACATTACAAAAACATTTCTCATATAAATATGCACTGAAAATGTACAAGCTCCCAAGAGGCTTTAACAGAAATACATTGAAATATATATAATTGGTAATTACAATTGTGCTAGTTATACCCCTTTACGGACGCCTTCAGTGCTAGATGTGTTTGCATACCTAGCCTCGTTCTCGTTTCCAAAATGGCGTCGCGTGAATAAGGTCTATAGTAAACGCATTTCTTATTTCTTAGCTTATCAGGCCCGGTAGTGTGCCATGAACTAATCTCTTTGAAAACATGCGTAACTTGAATCGTTTTAATTCATCGAATTAAATAGTGACATTAAATTATGATACTCTTAGTAGGAAGGTTCATGCCAAATTTCATACAATCAACGTGGTATAGTTGACCGAGATACCTTAATGCGTTTTACTTTACTGTTGCAATTAAATCATTTAATTGCAAGGCTCGGGTGCAAAAATCAACATGCACCGTTATTGAAATACAAAGTTTCATTATAGCATTAACATTTTCTCTAATTTGTTTAAAAAATAAATCAATCCTTCTAAATCTTTTTAAAGAGGAAAAACATTGCACTGACAGGTTTGTGTAGAGATAGAGATAGTCCAATAAGGAAATTATGTAAATGAACCAGATTTGGAGATTTGCAATTCAATGAAATTAAATACAATGAATCAACTGAAAATCTCTTGAGTTTTATTTCTTTTGGCAAAAGTGTTCATGATGTGAAACAAGGTTTCTTTAATGTGCAATCAAAATAAATTTAGATCAACAGATTTTTTATTTTGTCATACTGTGACCGAATAAAAAACCTGTTGATCTAAATTTATTTAGATTGTTTAATGTGCGTTTTGTTATGATTGAGTTTGCATACCATGTGTTGCTCCTTAAATTCAATTATCAAAAGCACCATGACTCAGGATGTTTTACAAACAGCGGTTTATTATGAAAAACAAGACATTACAGAATTGAAATTCAGAACAACTGTTAATGGTTCATGATATACAATTACAGTTATCCAATAAAGAAGGTACCAAATTTCGCGAACTTTCGCGAAATTTTCGCGAAACTCCCGCGAAACTTTCGCGAATCTCACGCGAAACTTTCGCGAATCTCACGCGAAACTTTCGCGAATCTCACGCGAAACTTTCGCGAAACTCACGCGAAAATTTCGCGAAACTCACGCTAAATCAGCACACACATATATATGTCCTATATGTGTAATATATTATGTATATAGTGCAGTTCTTTAGTCAAGTTTCGTGTTCATTTGTACATTTTTAATACTTTACGACTCGATGCATATTGTACCACACTGTTTGTCGTAGGATCTCTGATTCACTCAGCATCTTCTTTCACATTTCTTACATACGACTACTGAACAGAACTTTAGTTACACAGACATCGGCAAATGAAGATACAATAAGTTTTATCAAAATGTACAATCAGGAATTTATATACAAGTCAAGAAATTATACACATACTAATATGGATATACACATATGTACAGAGGTGATATCTTATGTTATAATTCCTAGCGATCAAAAGGCAATTTTGAATTTACCTAATTACTACTGATTCCATTTTATGATTTTGTATAAAAGTGAAAATATTTGACCCTGGCATTTTAAAATGAGAACACTTTATTTCATGAATTTTACGAATTATGAAATGCATCGCCAATGTCATTCACAGTACAAATTCTGTTCCTTATCTTTAGATGGTGTTTAATGGTTTGGTGGTAATAAAATGAAATAATACTCTTGAATCTATTACATGCACATCCAAATATCTACTTTATAATCTACCTCAGAATAATAATTCTTAATTTATTTAATTATTATCTTCCAAATTTCCCATTCCCCAATTTGTGGTACATATCTTAGGGACGATACTTCAAGTGAAAATGTTATATTTTTCAAATCCCAATACTTCAATTTCATAAACAAAAGAATTTACGGTCAGAAATCACCGTGTATTGTAGAACGATGTATATTTTATAATGTTTCAAATAAATATAACCTCCAATACAAACTACATGGTATAAATGTTAAAAATATCCGTAAGTCACGAGATGTGAGCTTTAGCAGCATCTTTACATCGAAGATGTATTATTATAGCATAATATGGTATTATATTATTATGTACATATTGGCATTAGACGAAAATTTTATCACTTTTATTCATTATTATCTAGCTATCAAGCCTAATCGAGCTAGCATGTCCGAATGTTTACATAAACAAAGGAACGTGGCTTTATAAAGGTTTTGTAATGGACATTGATTTAAACATATTTTATTCATAATTGGATTGGTGAAAAAGCAGATAAGCTTTTGATGACAGCGCTAATCGTTTGATACATGATAACTGAAAAGCGACAACATTTCACTTTCTGTACTTTCATTGCTTGTTTGTATTTCAATTACATATTTTACTTGTACTTTATTAACATATGTGATATGATATAAAGGTTTCCGCCATTTGGCCCTCTTTGCATATACATAAGAACTTTTTCTAAGTAAAACAAATTGATTAATATTGATGATGAACTTTTTGTAAAGATTCGTATATCTAGTTTAATTATAATAGCTGTTATATTTCCCACCATTGAATATTGTATTTCCTATTGCAAATGTGTTTACAACTTTACCACCAAACAGTTGCAGGTGTAATAAGGTAAATGAGAGGACAAAATAATAATTATAATAATGATACTTTATTACCCATGAGGGAATTTGTTTTACATGATGAACATCTGACAACAATGAATTACAGCATATTAAAAAGACACACACACACATATGGAACATAACACACACTCACACACATAACATGATCCTAAAATATGTACAAACATACGTTTTTGAAATAAATAATATTGCGAAAAACGCTCGGTAGTTAAAATTTAGGATTTAATGCGATAGATAAGATTACACTCAAAAGGAGATACTATTATATTGATACAAATGTTTTAAAACTTAAAATAACGGTACTTTAGGACAACAAGCTAGAACCTGATATATAGGATAATAAAATCTAAGATCTATTAAATTTGTTTAAAATAACAATACTAGAGGGAACAAATGAGTTCGAGGCTCTCTTAGTTCTAAAACGGGGAATTTGATAGCGGCGACCTGAAGGCAAAAGTTGATATTCTTTATGTAGAAAGTGATTTGGGTCCGAAATGATTTTCACAGATAGGTTTTCTATTTGCCGCTGACCTAAAGTTGAAACATCTTCAGGAGTTACTCCGCAAATTTTGCTTGCCACATTTACAATTTTGGATAATTTGTTTTTGTTTTTGACCGAGAGAGCCCCAAACCACGTCTGGATAGAGAAACAAAGAACACTTTGAATAACACTTTTGTAAAAGAACACAAGTGTATATGAATTGACGTTAAAGACATGCATATCTTGAATATCATAAAATTCGATGGGTAATCCTCTTTGCAAAATATACCAACGTGAAAAATAATCAACTACATTATCATTGCAGCAAGGATATTCTGCGATGTTGATTGTGAACACTTAGCCAATGTCTTCCAGTCTTCGCCCTGGAAATCGGTGAAGCTGACCTTAGCCTTCTTTCTCTGAACCTCTGTCAACAGGGTAATGTGCCACTGGCCACTAACTCCATCCAAAGCTTACATGTCATCTGTCAGGGCAATCAAAACACAAGCCATATTGCCTTTTGCTGTAAAAGTGCGTGACACTTTAATAAACATTATACTCTCTGTCTCTGTCTCTGTCTCTCTGTCTCTCTGTCTCTCTGTCTCTCTGTCTCTCTGTCTCTCTGTCTCTCTGTCTCTCTGTCTCTCTGTCTCTCTGTCTCTCTGTCTCTCTGTCTCTCTGGGTCTCTCTCTCTCTCTCTGTCTCTATCTATCTATCTATCTATCTATCTATCTATCTATCTATCTATCTATCTATCTATCTATCTATCTATCTATCTATCTATCTATCTATCTATCTATCTATCTATCTATCTATCTATCTATCTATCTATCTATCTATCTATCTATCTATCTATCTATCTATCTATCTATCTATCTATTATCTATTGATTATATATATATCAAAATACATTTGAAAATGACGGTGTCGCAGGTTTTTCTGTGTTGTTTATCAAGTTGTTGTTTTAAAGTTTGATTATGCATTCTTTCATGCATGTGAAATGTGTTGCTTGTGAGTTGTTGCTTATTTGTTTTAGAGTATTTGTTCATATATTTCAGTATCATAATTGATATATATGTTTCACTCAGTATTACCATAATATTTTATTGTAAATTCACTGGTACGAACCTAAAGATAGAACTTCAATTGCGACCATGCACGATGTGATCGATTTTGTTATCTATGTTTGTCATCGAATGTTGTATGTAGTAGAGTATAGGTGATCTTGATCTTTTGGGCACTGATTGCTTAAGTCGATTAATTCATTACGACCAATTACTATGACACTGAGAGGTATCAATGAGAGCACGATTGGTCTTGATAATTATCACTTAGTACACACGATCTTTTCTTTCATGACAACGGCAATGTAAATGTGATCGATTCTCAGTCCGTAATTATGAAATATGTTATTATATAAATTGCTTTTGCGCATTACGTACGATTTTGAATTCTTTAGAAATACATCATTGTTTTTCCAGTCGGCAATAGCAGACGGCAAGAATGAATTTTTGAATAATAATAATAATAATAATAATAATAATAATAATAATAATAATAATAATGTGTATAATGTGTATTACTCTTCTCTCTTTCCTCATTTCTTTTGATCTCCATGAGACAAAAGGACAATCAGCACTTTATGGAACTTTACAACCCTGTACAGTTTACTTCTAGCTCGGGAGATGAGCGGTGCTTTGAACTATTCAGCGTCACGTGAATGAGAATTAACGATGACAAGGGGTCCAGGTGTTGAGCCACGAAGCATGCCAAGCAATTAGCGAGCAAATATATAATCTGTCTGTCTGTAATGAACCATTGCCAAGCTTGCGGTACTTTATGACATGTTATAGCAAAGCACAGGTAATAAAACCTCTAACCATGTCAAGATCTCAGTCGCAATCACTGTTTATAAGTGTAATCAAGGAATTGATGAGAGGATTGCAGACTAAGATGTTGAATCACTAAACTTTCAGGTCCTCGTTATGTCAATTAGCAGAGGGGTTATAAGTCAATTATTACTCCTTTGACAGACTGCAAAATTGGAACACACGCAACGAATATTTTAGTTCAATTCAATATAATATTTTATTCTAACAAACCACCATTGGTGGCACAGTTTTTAAATGACCTACATGTATGTTATCTATGCACAGTAGAATGTAGAATAAGAAAGTTATTTATTTTAAGTGTCTGGCTATACAGAAGAAGAAGAAAAAGAAGAAATTATTTCATAAACGTGTAACATGCTGCATGGTACAATAATATTCACTTTGCATAACATCATTTTGATAAAAGCAGCATCCGATTAGACTTTTAAAAGTAACATTGTTTTAAAATAACACACACACGCGCTCACCCACATACACTCTCTCACACACTCATACATCCATACACACATGGGCATACATACATATACATATTTAAAATGCAAGTTATGAGACTCCTATACTGCCGAGATACTTCGGCGCCTAAACATAGAATATAGAAGAGCGGCAAGGGGCTTTATAAACGGGACACTAAGTAATCATCAACGATATGTAAGATGCAGCAAGCGGCGAGAACAATATCCCACTTTCAGTATTTTACAAGTTCTTCAACTCGTGTCTCAGTGGTGTTCGGTAAAAAAATCCTCGGTAAAAAAGTCCTGGTAAAAAGTCCTAGCTTTGCCTAGGTAAAAAAGTCCACGGTCAAAAAGTCCTACTTTTTAAAAATAGGTACAATATCACAATAAAACCAAAGATTAGTTTATTTACATGTACTCAATATAGTTTTTTTACATCTCAGAAGCCAGTTTGTTGGTTTCTTCTTTGATTCAATCAACTAAACTCACATGATAATGGTGAACTTCTTTGATGCACTCCGCTTAACTCTTTTAATTGATGCGTTCTTTGATTAACTCAGCTAGACTCACATGACAATGCTGAACTCACACGATAATGGTGAACTTCTTTGATCCACTCAGCTAAAATCACACATTCTAGTGGTTAAGTTCTTCATTACAATTACAAGCTCTCAATTTTAATCTTTAATTTGATATCACAACATCCTTCTTGGTTAAATTAGAATATTTTAATCAATGTATTTAAAGTCATCATAAACAAACACTTCATGTTATCTTTACAATGTCAATGGCAAAGATTACTTTCTCAGTCTAAAAAACATGGTACAGTATTTTCAATTAATTTAACATACTACGCCTTCAATCGATCAAAATATAAATTTATGTTCCAGGTAGAAGATTTTATGGCTAATGCCACTTTCTTTATCTGCGAGTTTATCTGAATTAAGCCTATCCACATCCAAATGAATTATAATTGGAGAACAAGCTGATTGGGTTATGTTAGCACCGATACAACGTACGTATAATAATAATGATAATAATAATGATAAATAAAATTTACCACAATCACCGCCTTCACAGAGGATTTGTACACGGTGTTACATTGTAAACGCTGTACTGTAATGCTGACTTTTTTTAAGTTCGCAGAAGATTATCACTGAAATTATCCCATCAACATTATCTTAAATTTGACTTTTTCATAAGGATATGTCAATCATATCATTTTCAAATGGTAAAAAATCTAAATAAATCACCCTATTTTCCGTTGAGACGTATTGAAGAAAAACATATCGATTTGATTGCCATTTTTATTTTAACACGTTTCAATCGTTCGCGGAATGGAAATACATTCCCATATCTGAATAATGCGGTGCATGCAAATGGGTCACCATTCCATAAAACAATTTTCTCTCTTCTTTATTGAAAATATTTAGCTCATTTATTAGTTCATATGATATAGTATTATAATTTTAGTGCAATTGATCTCCTTTACTTGACATTTATAGTTGCGCCAGCTGTTTAACTAAACAGTAACTACAGCTAGATATATATTTTATATCCGTCTCAACTACATGAAGAAGAAGAAGAAGAAGAAGAAGAAAAATAGTTTATTTCAGTGTCACGTGCTATTACATTTTTTACAAACTTTGTATGGTAAAACAATATCACAAGGGATAAAATCATTGCAGATAAAAATAGACAGCACCCGGCCTTGAAGGCCTATGAGACACCATAGTACAATTTTTCCATATTAAAATATATAAGTATATAGATATAAAACATTTGGGTACAACAATTGGGTATAAAAGGTGGGTTAAACATAGTTAGGTAAGACGCAACCTCCTCCTGTACATATTATAGGTAAGAGCAGCTAATGGCTTACAAAATATACTACTTTGCAAAAGATAACCAGCCTGGTCAGACGGGCTAAGATGTAGAAAGGAAGGATCGGCAATTGACACACATTTCCATAATTCATATCTTAAGTCTGAATAAAAATTACAGTCAATAAGAAAATGGGTCTCGTCTTCTATGCTATTACTATTACAAAATTTAAAAATTCTTTGTTCAAGAGGAACTTTAGGACGAGAAAATCTACCTTGCTCTATTTCTAAGGGAAGAGTGCCACAGCGTAATTTACTAAGTATACTTAAATGTGAGCGCTCAATAGGTGCTAAGACATAAGCTTCAGTTTGAAGAGAATGTTTAAACAAGCGGTAAGTCCGCAATTTATTACCATTACACTGGCCACTATCATTCCATATCATACATGTGCACATGATTGCCCATTCATTACCGTCGATCGCCAAGCATTTGATATTTGAATTACAGTTGTATCCCCCCAAAAAAACGCATATTTCCTCTCAGTGAAGTGCGTACTTGTTTTGCTAATTGTCGAATCATATTCTAAATAGTTTCCGTTGAAAAACTAATTGAAAAGGTGTTGTATTACAACATGTACATTTACACTGATTCTCCTATCAAATGTTACATATATTTTTTATACTTTTTGGGAAGTATGAAATCAAATTTGTTAGGGAAAAAACTTATAACACACTTGGACGTGTGCTGATATACAGTTCATACACTGACAAATGACTGTCTTGTTTTCATCAATTCGCTTTATAAATAAACAATTATTAGATAAACTTGTGAGCAAGCTATTTGTGGTACTTAACAATGCTATACAACATGTTTGATTATATTCATAGTAGGAGCCACCTTCTACATTCACCTGCTTCACTAAAGGTCGGCTTTGTTCTCTTTGAAGCTACAGTCTGTCCGATGATATCGGTAATTAGCAGTAATACACATTGTTAACATGTGGATATTCCATATTCTAGTCCACATAAAGGTCAATCATTCTTGGCATATTGCTCAGTTGACAAATACACAGAGTGGTTTATTAGAGGTACATAATGTACGTGCTCTTTTCCAGCAAATCGGAGTAGCATCTGCATTTTGTTCAACACTCTTAAAATGCCATTGGTCCATTATTTATTCAGTATGTGTATATACGATGGAAACGACTATGTACAATCCTAACTTACTGCATAGTTCACTATTGAGATTTAAATGAGACAGTTTATAATTACATGCTGTAGTTAAGAAAATGACAAGTTACTGGAAACATTCAATTCATGTGAAAAACACAAAACAAAGTAAAACAAAATTTGAGTATGAATTGTGAAACCATTGAATACGCTGACAGACACAAACCCCCAGGTGTACATTACATGAACATGTATTTTACACGTCAGAACGATTTTACATGGAGAGTACATATCAATAACATGATGAAGAAAATTAGTCCAATGGTAAACCGTCTGAGACATTTTGTCAATCTCGAAAACCGTTCGACACAGTTTACGTGTCTATATGATTTAGACTACTATTCGTTTATATATATTATTGTTTGATACAGTTTAACACGTTTGTGTTTGTAATATGTTGTATGTCTCTCGTAAATCACTCAGTGATTGGTCGTAGTATTTTACTGTACATAACTTATGTATGTTACAATGTTTTACAACCTACGAATGAGAAATAAAATCTAATCGTTGCTTACTGCTGGCATATAAGGGGCAAGTGTAGAATGAAAGAAGCAGTTTTATCGTAAAAATACATAAACTCATTAACCACACTGGTAATGCTTCACGGCTCAACGCTTAGGCCCTTCGTCGGCGTACCAACCCGTTCAAGCGACGTCAATTAGCTCATAGTACCCCTCATCTCCCGAGGCGGGATGAAAGGAAGCTGTCTAGTCTACCATAAAGTTCTGATTGTTTTATTGTTTCATGGAGATCAGTCGGGAAAGAGACAGGTGCGAATAGGGATATCAAACAGAGAATTCAGAGTCGTTATCTTGTAATTTGCACCATTGTTGTTGGTAATTTAAGGTGATTTGTTCATCTATAGTTGAGCAAGTCCTGTAAATTCACAGCTTAATCAGATTGCCCTGAATGAATTCTGAATATGATATAAAAATGTAGACAGACAGATATATTCTATTCATCATATCTGTCTGTCTGTCAATTAAAATGTATTGACATCTTGTATCTTGTATTAATACTGTAAGTTCCCAAATGGTGTGAGGCATTTGTTATTCTATTTGACCTGTTGAAATGTTATTGAACATACAAACAAGCCTATTTGTAATTTAAACAGGATTAATGTGTCATACATGTAGAATGTCACATTATTACATACGCAAATTAACCTTTATTATACTTTTTAGATACTTAAATCTCTTTGAAAAATAGTTTTAGAATGCAAAAGTTTTAACACCATTCAACTTTACACGACAGAATAACACATGCAAAGAGAATACACTAATTGTAAATAGGAATGAAAAACGCAAGCAAGGGGCATGGAATAGCCAGTTATTCAATGGGTAACGAACAGGGTGTGGCTACATGAAGACTATTTGACACGTGGTTGTTCTATAATTGCTATGCCTACTATGGCAGCGTATGTACATGCGCATCTCGAGAGAGTGTTATTTCAAGGTCAGTCTACTACGATAATGATTTGATTTCTAGAGTCTAATTGGATGTTAGAAAGAATAATAACTTACCCTTAGATACTCTATTTAAAGCATTTGATGTCATGGTTACTCCTATTCTACTGTATGGCTGTGAACTATGGGGTCATGAAAATACTGGAATCATTGAAAAACTCCATCTTAAATTCCTAAAACTGTCAACTGGATTAAGAACTTCTACAGCAAATTTCTTTGTATATGGTGAGTTAGGAAGAGAACCTTTAAGTATAAAAATAGCCAAGAGAACTATGATGTTTTGGCATACTACACTTACTACCGAAAAGAACAAAGTATCTAGAACTATAATGGAATATCTGATGTATGATAAAATAAATAATGGTAAGAATAACGATTGGCTTATAAATGTAGAAAATATACTGAATAGATGCGGCTTGAGTGACGTGTTTATGAACCCGTATATGTATTCGTCCAAATGGATCTCCGCACAAGTAGAATTAACATTGAGAGACCATTTTTATCAATCCTGGCGAAGTTCTGTCCGCAATAGCTCCAAAGGAATACATTATAAACTGATTAAAGAAATCCCCAATTTCGAACGATTTCTCCTTCTACAAAAGTCATCATATATCCCCATATTAAAATTAAGAACGTGTAACCATAACTTCCCGGTTGAAACCGGCAGATGGCGTGGTCTACCCCGTGAGGATAGAACATGCCCTCTCTGCGACTCCCCAGCCATCGCAGATGAAATACATTATTTATTCAAATGTAAAGCCTTTGAAACAGAACGTCGTCTCTATATTAATCAATCTTTCTTAACATGGCCAAATATGTACAAGTAGAAAAAATTACTATCTTCAACAAAGCTATCAGAAGTTAAGAACCTATCGAGATATCTTCGTATTGTTTATAACAAGTTAAAATGATTGTTATCTTTAATGCCACCATTCTTGTCTGTTTATTATGTATATATGTATTTTTGTATTCTCTTGTACCACCGTGGGTGGTTTTCGAGAAATAAACTTTGATTGATTGATTGATTGATTGATTGATGTTTATTCGTAGTTAAATTTAGATTCGGCTTTTATTGATGATTGGTTAAAAGAGACTGAATTCATTTGATGACGATAATTACATCAAACTACATCACTGAATCGAATTAACAGGATATTACTGTTAATTGACAAGAGTACCTCATTAAATATAAACGAGATGTATGTTATGCATAATCTTGCTTCTGTGATAAGTTCTAACAACAGATTATCTGTGATATTTGTTTATACACCAAACGGTGTATTATTCTTCAAACCTGACCATTCATTCTCATCAAAGCACATTAATTACTTTCTGTTGTGAGCACTTAAGGGCATGTATCTTGCATAGGATATATACACTTTTGTTTATGTTGTCAAATTACGACTAAAACGACCTCATGCCTCGCCATCGCCCCTTATTTGCCACATATATGCGTCTCTCGGGGTAATGAGTTAAGACGGATTGCGAACCATAGTCAGCCCCGTACGTGGCACTGGACATACTAAAATATATAAATATATAACAATATACATGAACATCTCTTTCAGGGATAGAAGACCTCGTATAAGGGGCAGTAACACGTTTTTGACAAATTCATAATTTCAAATTTTCACGCATAATCGTACGTTAATGCTAAATGTATTATTTTGATTCATTACGTTATAATTCATTACACGAAACAATAATCCAAAGTCAAATAACAAATTATAGCGATTCACATAACCCCTACCTGTAACTGTGGACATCACTTTGAGGATGCGCTCCATTTCTTTATTAATTGTCCAACTTACCACGAATTAAGACTTAACGCGCATTTCTTCCAAAAAGGTTATAATCTACCATCTATCCTCTACGGTAATTCTGGCTCGACTCATCAAGAAAATAACGAAATTTTAAAATCCGTACATAATTTCATAGTTTCTTTAAAAAGATTTTCTGATTTTTCTAACTAAATCATCTCAACCTCCTTAGAAGCCCTGCGAAACTGTTTTTCTTAATTTAAGTTTTGTCTGAAAGCCTGCAAATGTTCACATGTATACATATCTGATCTGTTTGTTCTGTGATTGTCATCTTCATTGAATGTTTATGTATGTATGTTGTCGGGAGCGGCATTCACATAAGCAAAGATTTGCTTGTTTGCCAATCCTGTCAGTCTTTCTGAATAAATATGTTTTAACCACATAACCTCCATTGGCTGTTATTATTGTGTGAACATCTTTAATTCATTGTGTGTAACGAAAAGGAAACACATCGCTGAACTTTGCATTATATATTTGATTTATTACTGCTTTTTTGTTTGAATACATTGTCTTTAATTGGAACAATTTATTTCCATTTTCTTGACATTACCTTATGGTTCCCCTAGAAACATGCTACTGCCCCTTCAAAACTCGTAAGTTTTATAAGATATTTCATAATCTGACTCCACACTATTTCAGTAACGCAGACTATTTGGTTAAGATATCTATTTTAATTTATAATGGGATTGTAACTGGTAATACCGCTCCAAAGTACAAGATAAAGAACATACATGTATGTATCATGTTTAATGCAGACTATTTGAGTGATGTTATACCACGAAGAGTATTCGAATAAATTATTATCTTAGAAAATAGATCCCCCATTCTAGCAAGTTAATATTGAACTTGAACCTTCTTGCTATCTAAACGACCTTGTACCAGATACAATCTAAACAAATTTAGATCAACAGGTTTTATATTTGGTCATACTGTTGTGACAAAATATAAAATCTGTTGATCTAAATTTATTTAGATTGTACCAGATACAGTATCGGAACTAAGATAATATAATCTAAGAAACAGTACAATATATCTTTCTTTTCTCCTGACCCGTCACAGTTACGATTACTCCATCCCTACTCCAATATAAAAAACAGCTTTATCTCCAAGTTGTTTTGAATATTTTCGGAACTTGCCTTTGTCAAATACGTAATGAAATCTCTCTTAAGGCTCTGATGTAGTGATCGTAATACAGATAGATAACTGACACATATGTATAGATGATTGTTTTTGTCACTCTAATGAAGACGCCCATATTTGTTTGATTGTCGAAAATACCATAAGTTAAGAACAAAGGTATTTTTATAAACAAAGGTACACTGTATATACTAGAAAGATTTTGTACGGAAACGAATCCTTAGACAAAGGACATTTAAACATATTTTATTCATGATATGATTCATGAATGGATTGGCCAACAAGCCCCGAAGAGCTTAGCTTATATCAAGGCGGCTCCTATACAGTTACACATTTATAAATATATATGAACTAATAGTAGTGACTGACACATGTCATATTCACAACTTAGCTTCACAGATATTGCTTTTGCATGAATATCATGTTGTTTGCGTGGCAGTCATTACATATTTAAGTGCTTATGAGATGTCAAATCGATTAAAATTCCTTGTCACAGAGTGCTAATGAATCCCTTACTTATATCTGTATATCATTTCATAAATGATAACAACCTATTTTCATAGCTCTCCTTAAAGGGGCAGTAGCACGTTTTTAGAGGGAATATAAGTTGATGTAAGGACAGTGAAAATTAATGGTTCCAATCGAAAGACAATGTATTTAAACTAAATGGAGCAGTAATAATTCAAATATATAACGTAAAGTTTAACCATGCGATTCCTTTTTCTTACACAAAATGAATTAAAGGTGTTCACACAAAAATGGCCGCCAATGTAATTTATGTGAATCCTCATACTTTGTCCTCTGACTATGGGTGATTGGCTTGTGTAATGACATTGTTGACACTGTCAAAATAGTACATTTAGCATTAACTTACATTATCAGTGAAATATTTGAAATATAAAATTATCAAAAAACGTGCTACTGCCCCTTTAAATCTGTACCAAACGCAAATGTAGAAAAAGAGTGATATGACTTTGAGTTTAGCATGAAAAATTGCAAATGTTTCCACCAATGTATTTGATATCTTAATCATTTTATGGTGGGTTTTTTTTCAGGAGAAGCATTTATATAGGTATTTGCTGCCTGTTTGCTTATCCTTTTTCCTTATTTTATATATATATTCTGAAGCTGTGTATGAAAATTAAATACCGTTTAAATAATTAGATTTTATGAAAGATTTAAGAATAGACTTTAACAATTTCGTAAGATTGTCGTTTGAGAGCGATGTACACCCCCTAAGAACTTTATCAAAACTAAATCCTTTCAAATAGAAAAAGTGAATTCTGTCTTAATTCCGTGTATTTGTGGCATGTGAAAAAAATAATGTACGGCGTTTTCAATTGGGTGACCGCATGAACACTCTGGGCTTTCCGAAATGTGTCTGTAAAACTTGTCTGTATTCAAATCACTACAACTGAGCAAATTCATACACGTAAGTAAAAGTAATCACTTTCATCGAATAGCATTTGTACTCATCATAATGTCTGTAGAAGATATCATATCATTATTTTGCAACATACGGTCGGCATCTCAATAAACATTATGCCTACTACATACTGTACAAAATGATTTGACTATAAAGACGATTTCATCAATTACATTTTTCTGATCATTTTATATATTATGTCCGTTTTTTCTGTTTTACTCAGGAGCGGTGTTCAAATAAGAAAACAATAATTATGAAATGAGAAATGTTTAAACCAGATATATTCAATAGTTCGTTTGATTAGGAATTCTTTACCAAATGCAATCATCCGCGCGCCTTCCATTCATCAATTCAGAGCTATGATGAGACGAACAGTAAAACAAAATAATTCTTATTGGAATTAAGGGACTATTTGTCTTGTCAACATTTTTATTCGAATGTATTTTACGAGCAAAGAAAACTATCAACTTACAAGTTGAGACCACTGTCGATACAAAACATTAGATACGTATGTTTGTTCCGAGTACACTTTATTGAAAGTAAAATGTTGTCAATGAGGTGAAGAAATATTCGCTAATTGAAATCAATCAGTTATCAAAACATTAACCTTTCTGGTAAAGTTGTGACATTGATTAGGTTCAGTCATCTCATAATCTTTTGTAAATATACAGATGTTTTTACACTATTGAATACACTATAAGCAATTATACACTATAAGCAATAAACATGAATATTTATTTAGAATACAAAACACTACATGTGAGCGTAACTACCGGGACATCAGTTAATAAGGTAAATCAGTTAAATGTTCCTTTATTCAAATCCTTTAAAACGTTAACGAAAGACTAACGTGAAAATTTCGCGAATATATTTGCGTGATTTTCGCGAATATTTTTGCGTGAGTTTCGCGAAAGTTTCGCGTGAGATTCGCGAGAGTTTCGCGGGAGTTTCGCGAAAGTTTCGCGAGAGTTTCGCGAAAGTTTCGCGAGAGTTTCGCGGGAGTTTCGCGGGAGTTTCGCGAGAGTTTCGCGTGAGTTTCGCGAAACGGGGTAACCTTTTTGATTGTACAACTGTAGATATGGGGAGTCATATTATTCAATATCTTAATTGTAAAGAAAGCGATCACAGATTTTCAAATACCGATTGTTGTGTACCATTCTAATTGAACTTTGAACCTGGACTATTTCTTTCCTCTTCCGAACTAGTTTTAAACTGTTAAACTTATCTTTCCGCATTTTTAAATTAAACAAGGTTAATTCATTAGTTATTTACAAATGTTAATAAGTCAGTCAAATTGTCCGACACTTTGAAAATTATCGATAATAAAATAACTGTGTCGACACGTAAAGCCTTCAACCGCATAGCATGCTAAGGATTTCGTTTGATTGAAATAACGCCATAGACAAGGGCGACTTTAAAGTGAAAACGGCGACATCGTGAGAATTCAATTTTGCTCCGGGTCGTATTTTGTAACAGCAGAGGGACCCATATCACTTCAAATCAATACAAGTCTTGAAATTGGAAAAACAAAAAACACCAACAACATTCAACTTTAAATTTGTAAAATACCATTGCAAGGGATATTAAGTTCCTCGTGCGAAGGTAAGTCGGATGTTATGTGACGACATGCGCCAATGAAACATGAGATTTATTGTGCGAAATCCTTTATGGAGGAATATTTAGTCACCTTAATAAAACATAGTGGAATAATGAAAAATAACCAACTCCTTATGGGGAATTCAAGATTAAATTTCTCTCGTTACAACATTGTTTGATTGTTCGCCAAGGCTCGGGAATTAAAAACATGATATTACCAAGGGGAGATAATCTGTCATTCCCAGCTAATTGTGGACAACGCAGAGATATTTTGTACGACATTTTATATCTTGAAACAATATTCAATGAGGCTTATATTAGCTTATCGGTTCCTGCCCATGTTGGTTTAGCTGGAAACGAGAAAGTTGATCATCTTGCATAGTCTTCATTGAGAAAACTTCAAATTGACATTGATGATAGCTGCCCTATCCCAAAAGACATATAAAAAGACTGGGACAGCACTGCAAGGCATGTGTACATGTACAGTTCATGCCCAAATTGAAAAGCATAAGATGCTTAGACAAAATCGAAGTTGTTCTTATTCGTCTGAGGCTTGGACATTGCGGATTAAAAAAATACAGGCATATCTGAGACAAAGACGTATCTAGGCTACACTCAGGGGCAAAAGAAACGACACCAACTTTTCAAAAGACTACAAAAAAAATCCTGTTGTATATATGCGACTACGAACTCTTGTGATAGACACATCAGTTGCAAAGAAGTATTCACAATTTCGAACATCAAAGTATAATATTTATAATTGTATGAGTGTTTAAATACACGAGGGGTCCCAAAACAGCTTTTTTAATGTTATTTTTGGTCATAATTTTTTGAATTAGAAAGTAATTAATATTAAAAACCTTGATCGAAATTAGGATTTTGGTGCATTTTGTCTGTAAGTTGGTTTGAAAACAAGCAAAAAGGCCATTTTTACTATCCTATCTCGTCCAGTTAAGGAGATTTTTAAACGGCGTTTTTTGAAGGCTTGTTTTTTCAAAAGCGTTAGCAGATATAGCTTTGAAATTAAAAACTTAGTTCAGTTAGCTCTTGAAGAAATGTAATAACCCTGTTTCAGTCGTAACTATCACTCATAGCTTAAACTATCATGTATTTTATATGGTATCGTTTCTTTTGCCCCTGAGTGTACATGTATCATGTAATTGAATAACTTGTTTCTATTTTTATCAAATTTGAGATTATTTAGTCATATTCATGCAAATAAGCGTTAGTATTAATACACCTTTTTTCAACGAAATGTAGTTGTTTGATGCAATGCAAATTGTTTTTCCATTATTAGACATTACCGAATGTTGATTAAAAAATAGGGTGATTGATAATATTCATTTGAATCGGAGTAATGAAATTAATCTGAACTTTTCAGAAATATAATAGAACAATATATTTACCATGATAAGCATAGTTTTTCTGCTCTGTCATGAGCAAATAACTTATTTTCTCTGACAGATGTAATTGAAAACAATATTTTATTGTAGGAAAATATAAATTTATCAGTTGAGTTCGGCTTAATTAAGAATTGAGATACTAAGGATAATTTGATTGCGATCATTTTGGACTATCAGTATAACATGAATTGGTATGTCTTCTATATGGGATCATCAGAATTCTAACTTTTCAGATTTCATTTCAATCTTCAGATTGTATTCATTCCCAGATTGCAATGAACATAAGCGATCTATTTTAAGCCTTATAAAAGCCCTTTTTTTAAAACCAAATGAATGGTTGGTATTTACATGTGAGCCCTGCAGCAAAAGAAATGCACAAGCACAGTAAGATACGTTCATGGGTTCTTGAAAAACATTATTAGATATGATAAGTACATACCGAGTAGATGAGTACTGACTATATAATAAGTATTTCATAATGAAAACATACACTGGCATTCAATGCATGACAGTACATTCAAGTATGTATATATTCGAGTGATCATCGTAAGTTGGTTGTTCATTTACATATGTGGTTTCAGTACCTATTCAAATGGATTTTCGATGCGGATTTATCTAGAATAGATATGAAATATCCGGCCAAAGGATGCGTGTGTGAAATGTCGTACATTTGGACAGGATACGAGAAATATATGATTGTATACAAGAAAGCCCTTACCATCATGTGTTTTGCAATAAAGTATAGTTTTGTCCTGAACTATTAAACTTAAAGCATGATACTGAAGGCCGAGTTTGACGTAATGACAGTTCAGGGAAAACTAGTGCAAAACACATGATGATTTAAGATACTTTATTTCTTTTCTAGTTTGCCAATTATACATTTTTTAAGATAGATTTACTCAAAGTTAAACATATTCTTAGGAAATCACATTGAACCGCTAGTGAAATCCTCAATCTGGACCAAAACTAGTGGCGTCACAGTACAATTGTTAATGACTTCCCGGACCATTGTTTCGTGACGTCATTCCAAAAAAATGCTTTATTGCGTAACAGAGGGCGAGCGACACCTTTGATATTTATGGGAACAATTCTATAATGTTGTTTTCAATATTCTTTTGGAATGCTAATTGCGCATTAGAAACAAATAATGTCTTAATGAAAAAAGGGTACACTTGTGTCCTTCAGAAATGTTCTTTTGTCTAAAATGGGGAATCCACAGTATCAAAATACAGTAGATGTTTAAACGGCCTTCTCCAAGTTTTCAACGATTTTCCACAATACGTTCCACATTCCAACTTAACAATATACTATCATTTTGAACAGACCTGATGACATTTACAAAAGAAAGCTAAATCTTTACATGGTTTGTTAAGAAGGGTCTTCAAAGGTCTTGGTTTATGAGTTTCCGTAGTTGCTTGAGAAGCAATATAACTGCTTAGAATATCTAGAGATAATGATGTGATTTTTGTGAAGTGAAAGGCATTTACTTATTTCGTCTTGCATTGTTTAAATATTAGGTATTGAAAGTTAAAGGATTTCTCAACAAAACTGACAAAGATGTTGAATGAGTAAAATAATGTGAATTAATTTGTTGAAATATATTCCAATCTGTGAAAAAAACCACACACACAACATTATCGATCAATTTGCCATGATTTATCGAGCATTGTCTCCCCTTTTTCAATTTAAAAAATAACTAACCACGATGTTTAACAATAAACGTTTTGAGCAATCCGTTTACAGAAGCCTTGGAAATATTTGTTCGACTCCAGAGATACATATGTTTTTAATGTTTGGAAAGAAAGCAACATCTACCATCCTCCTTGTTCCTTTATTTAAAATACGATTAATAAGGTCTGACGGTATTGGAGTTACAAAGCTAAATCTCTAAAATATCCAGCCAAAGTAATCAAAAATACCTTACGTATAGGTAGCCAAATTCTACTCGCTTGTTTCCCCTTTCAACTGTGATGAATACATGCTGATTACAAAATACTGACAAGTATTTTCCGAGGTTTCCCTATCAAACAGAATTAACTGATCCCTTTATAAAAGAATGAATTTCACGTAGTTGTTGAAAACCTTATTTCTTTCGTTAATATAATCGGAGGAAAATCTAATCAATTCACAATAAACAATTACTGATCTTGTCACAAAGGGTTGACTAAGAATCGTCCGGCTATGAACTATTGTCTCAGCCAATCATTGAGATATGAGACCCTACCATCACTTCTACATATCTGAATCCCTATACAGCAGCCAGATGTGTATTGGTTGGCTTCATCTGGACTAGCTTTAAAGGGGCAGCACGTTTTTTGATAATTTTATATTTTAAAATTTTCTCTGATAATAATAAGTTTATGATAAATGTATTATTTTAACAGTGTCAACAATTTCATAATACAAACCTATCATCCATAGTCAGAGGACAAAGTATGAAGATTCACCTAACATCCATGGGCGGCCATTTTGTGTGAAAACCTTTAATTCGTTTTGCGTAAGAAAAGGGAATCACATGGATAAACTTTACGTTATATATTTGAATTATTGCTGCTCCATTTAGTTTAAATGCATTATCTTTCAATTGGAACCATTAATTTTCATTTTCCTGACATCACCTTATATTCCCCCTAAAAACGTGCTACTGCCCCTTTAAGGTACTAACACACATACACAATGGAGAGGTTCCTAAGTGATAACAGTAAAAAGTATTCCCAAAGGCAACTTTATCACGAATGT
This sequence comes from Steromphala cineraria, assembly GCA_916613615.1. Lineage (NCBI taxonomy): Eukaryota > Metazoa > Mollusca > Gastropoda > Trochida > Trochidae > Steromphala > Steromphala cineraria. The sequence continues at coordinate 16,406,132 of OU744730.1, forward strand.
ATTCCACATAAGGCCAATCAAAATCATCATCATCATCATCACACTAAAACCCAAGTTTTCTCACAGTCACATTGCCTCGTTTCCAAGCATAAATTACCGATTCTATGCCGTTTGAATTTCAAGGAAATATCCAGGAAACAGTTTGCTGCCCTTGCGACGGCTTAATGACACAGATGATGAAATATCAAAACTCAAACATTTGTTAGAATAAAAGGTGTTCTTTCTGTTCACCACAGGATAAAACACAATTATGTCTCCTCCGTCAACACCTCAATGACCTTCATGTATGGTGATATACGGCTTAAAAGGGGCAGTAGCACGTTTTTTGACAATTTTATATTTTCACTTTTTCACTGATAATCGTAAGTTAATGCTAAATGCATAGCTTTGATAGTGTCAAAAATCTCATTGGACAGACCAATCATCCATAGTCAGAGAACAAATTATAAAGATTCACATGAAATCCATTGGCAGCCATTTTTGTGTGAACACCTTTTATTCATTTTGTGTGAGAAAAGGAATCGCATAGCTTAACTATACATTATATGTTTGATTTATTACTGCTTCATTTAGTTTTAATACACTGTCTTTAGATTGGAACCATTTATTTTCATTTTCCTGACATCACCTTATATTCCCCCTAAAAACGTGCTACTGCCCCTTTAAAGAGATCTGGGTAGTGGAAGTGTCAAATACGCTGATGTAGCAGGATGTTTCTTCCAAGGTCACCTTTATTTTCAACTTTATCTCACGATTCTTTCAAAATCTTTGATATGTAAACATGCATCGAAAATATCATTGTTATTTATTTACGATCAATTTATATCTTACATATCTGACCGATCACGGTTTTGTATGCAATATTTGAGCACCACATTTGAAGAAAATGAAGACTTTTGATGTAGGAAAAGAACAGAAATATTCAGTTGGAATGTTTGTGTGTGGTTTATATGCATTTATTGAAAGACAGAATTGACAGCAGAAACAATACAAATAAAATTGTAGACAATACAACGTTTTCTTAAATTTCTCATTGTTGTCAACAAGAATATTGCCATAGTAGCGTAAAGGGAAAGTAGCACGTTTTAGGGGGGAATGTAAGGCGTTGTCAGGAAAATTAAAATATATGTATGTAAACTAAATGAAGCAGCAATAAATCAAATATGTAATGTCAAGTTCAGCCATGCGATTCCCTTTTCCTAACAAAATGAATTAAAGGTGTACCCACAAAAATGGCCGCCAGTGGACTTTTGTGAATATCATTTTTTTGTTCTCTGAATGTGGATGATTGGTTTGTGTAACGAGATTTTAGACACTGAAAGAAAATACATTTGGCATTGACGTACAGTTATCAGTGTAAAAATTGAAAATAATTTATTTTTCATAAAACTTGCTACTTCCCCTTTAATGTTTTTTACTTGTATAGCCCATTACATTTGTTAAATAACGAAGTCATAAAATTGTTTATAGTGTAATACACATCTGTAAAGAACATTTATTGAAAATAATGAAGACAAATTCTTGTTAGTAGTTTACTTATTTGAAATGTTTCTATTGTTTCTTTATGAGGCTTCTTTAGATAAGATTTACATATGTTCAAGAACAATTTCTTGAGGTGACTGAGAGGAGGCGATTACCAAAAACAAAGTTAATAAATCAGTTGTTTCTTTGTGTCTTTGTGACGCTTCTCTAAGTTGATTCACATCTGTTTAAGAACATTAATGAAAATTGATATAACAAAACAGCTTTGAAGATTTCTTAAGAAGGTATAGCACGTCATAATTCGGTAATTGATTACCTACAGTAAACAACTTTGTGTGTTTTGTGCGATTGTAGCTATATGCCGATTGATGATTACATACATCACCATACCATGAAACTATGATGCAATTCTAACTTTGAACTTGGAATCTTTGAAAGACTATGCGAATTTCATTTAGAAATTTTATGACAGAAATATTGAAACTTAACGAGGTTTTCTCCTGGAAGATTGTTTTAGGCATTCTTTTCTACAAAAAATACAAACACAAATACAACTGGGTAGAATTTTTTTCTTTTTCCCGAGAACATTTAGAATTTGTGTATATAAATTTTCATCTCATGTGTCATCTCTCGTTCATCATGTCTGAAGTGTGACCTTAATTTTGTTTTATCAAGAAATGATAACCAGAATTATGATTATTGAGAGAGAATAACAACAAAATAATTACTTTCAAGTTAAGACATGAACTTTTGAAATCTTCTGAAAGATTGATCAAGGCAATATCAAGAGTGTATATTAATCAATCATGACAGTTATCATAATATCATCAGACGAATAAACAAAACCATAGTTGTATTTATAAAACCCAGGGGAAATCAAACAAAAAGATATATCAATTTTTTTTAGATTAATGAAATAACTAGTAAATAAAATTCATACACAACAATTACGACACAACTAGTGCAAGTCCTTAGAAATTTAAAGAAATTGTTTTTAATACTTAAATAAAGACCCTGTCAATAACCTCACAATAACAAACGTTGAGGGCACAATTTACTTACAAATACGATCACAAAACAAATATGTAATGCAAAACGCTGACCTAAATATACTGAAGACAGGAAATGAATTCAACAGATTCAGAGTGATGACACAAACAGCAAATGAATAACACAAATGCCTTGTCTATGCAGGAAACGTGAATATTCTGTTTCTAGTACCATAACACGACGTCTGTAAAGATAATGTATGTATCTCTCTTTGCAATGGTCTATGTCAATAGTATATGCTTACAGTAAGCCTTGTTATGATCGATACGTGGATCTTTTGTCAGTGGTGTCATCAACAATTTTATTATTAGCAATTGTGTTACTTTATTTCATTGCCTTATCGTTTTATTCCCAATAATTAGTAGGGTCGTTTATATCACAAAAATATAAATAATGATGTACATTTACATGTGTATGTTTATTTAGACATTTCTCATAATCAAACTAGTTTATTACCAAAATACTCATTGAACTGGGGATAGGTAAATCTTTAAGGACTTAACATTTTCTCTTGATGCAAATATGCTTATAGAATTTGATTGAATATTTCTCAAGCTTTAAGTTTGTATAAAATGACATTTTGAATAGAGTATAACCTACAACTAATCTTAGAGATCATGAAACTAAATCAATATTTTTGAGCAAATCTGAGGTGAGATATGTTTTAAGACTGAGATACATACGCTGTTAACAATGCCTTGCAAATAGATAAGTTCTTCCAAAGTACTTCCTAATACCTTCATCAATAGTCCTACAAATGCGTGTAAAGAAGGTTATATTACTATGTGTTCCATACATGGACACTGGACAGGAAACAAATACCGTAAAATGTTTGCACATCAATAAAATGCCCTTATGCTTTGTCTGTGCAGGAAATGTGAATCTATTGTTAGTTGTAGCGTAAACATGGTTACGTTAAAGATAACGCAACTCTATGATCTATGTAAAGCTAGATAGGATCATACATATATGATTGAAAGGTGAATCTTTCTTTAGTGATTCATTGAGGAAACAGCATAGGGTTACAGTTACTTAGCTCATCATTAGTTCATGATTCTCTATCTACATATTATGTGTATACAAATGGTCGAGTAATGAGATGTGTTTAGATGAAGAGAATACATTTGGCATAAACTGATGTTTATTTTGGAAAATGTTAAGATATAAAGATGATCCGTTCGCCATATACTAATACGGGTTTTTTTTAAATTCAAAGATAAAACTTTTAAAACGTGCTCCTGCTGCTTTTCATTCTCAGCAATTAACAAATATATTCATTGCAGCTTTACCAAGCGATAAGGCCAAATTAAGACCAACACAAAGATTGAATTGTTTAAAAGCCACATGGCCTACTGTTGAAAATGGATTGTTTTCAATCAATTTGATTGTACTGAAAGCCATAAATCCCTTATAATTAAGTATGTTATAATAGACAACAAACCAAAACGTACGCAAAAAGTTGGTTGCAAACCTGCATAGTTTTCATGTTTCTTTATCCATAATAAAGTACAAACTAATTTTTTAAAGATTGTATGTATGTAAAAAATGTTTTGATATACATGTAGAAGATTTGTATGATGAGTGTGATATAAAGAAAAAAGAAATAAAAGATATTCTTCAAATTAATTTGTTTTAACTTTTTGCCTTTAAAGGGGCTGTAACACGTTTTTTGATAATTTTATATTTTAAATTGTTCACTGATAATTGTAAGTTAATGTTAAACGATAATTTTGACAGTGTCAAAAATCTAATTACACAGGTCAATCATCTATAGTCAGAGGACAAAGTATGAAGATTCACATAAAATCCATTGGCCGCCACTTTTTGTGAACACCTTTATTTCATTTTGTGTGAAAAAAAGGAATCGCATGGCTAAACTTTACGTTATACTTTTGAAGTATTACTGCTCAATTAAGTTTGTCTTTCAAGTGGAACCATTAATTTTAATTTTCCGGACATCACCTTACATTCCCCATAAAAACGTGCAACTGCCCCTTTAAAAAGCACTTACTAAGAGATGTTCATTAATTCACTGACTTATATCTTCTTTAATATCATATTTGAGACTAATTGACTGTTGCACACTGTGTTCTAGTACCAAGATGTCCTACTAATTGGCTTTCATATTGCTGACGGCACCGTCTGAAAGGTCCTTCATTGAAATGCTTCGTTAATTTGAAAGATTAATTTGTATTTGATCTTGCTGAAGACATTATATTTGCCAGCAAAACTTTCACTAAACCCAGACGGAAATGAAATATAAGAATCGTGTACACTATGTTGAGTTTCAAACAACAAAACATACGACAGGAATACTTTACAATAAGCATTATGAACACAATGCCATGAGCCTCTCAGACCATTATGTTGCCATAAGCATTGTCGGATCATCATGTTGCTAAAGCATTGTCAGATCATCATGTTGCTAAAGCATTGTCAGATCATCATGTTGCCAAAAGCATTGTCAGATCATCATGTTGCCAAAAGCATTGTCAGATCATCATGTTGCCATAAGCATTGTCAGATCATCATGTTCCCATAAGCAATGTCAGATCATCATGTTGTCATAAGCATTGTCAGATCATCATGTTGCCATAAGCATTGTCGGATCATCATGTTCCCATAAGCATTGTCAGATCATAATGTTGCCATAAGCATTGTCGGGTCATCATGTTGCAATAAGCATTGTCAGATCATCATGTTGCCATAAGCATTGTCAGATCATAATGTTGCCATAAGCATTGTCGAATCATCATGTTCCCATAAGCATTGTCAGATCATCATGTTCCCATAAGCATTGTCAGATCATCATGTTGCCATAAGCATTGTCAGATCATCATGTTCCCATAAGCATTGTCAGATCATCATGTTGCCATAAGCATTGTCAGATCATCATGTTGCCATAAGCATTGTCAGATCATCATGTTGCCATAAGCATTGTCAGATCATAATGTTGCCATAAGCATTGTCAGATCATAATGTTGCCATAAGCATTGTCGGATCATCATGTTGCCATAAGCATTGTCAGATCATCATGTTGCCATAAGCATTGTCAGATCATCATGTTGCAATAAGCATTGTCAGATCATAATTTTCCCATTGGCATTGTCAGATCAACATGTTCAACTAAGCAGGTACTCACTTATCATCGTGTTGTATATGTTTGTGTCACTGTGAGGCTTGGTGGTATGTCAGCGGATTCATAAATCTTTCCAGCAGGTTGAAACTTAAAGGGTAACGTCCTGACCAAACATGGGTCACAAATCTGCTGTCTCTCCCTCACTGTTGTTGTAAAGATTAGGTTTATAAACGACTGGATGAGGTGAATTGAGATTAAGCGCCGCTTTCAATAGTATTTCACTTATATAACGGCTGCTAGTACTATTGCAGGGAGAAAGTCTGCAACGCTATTGTGACTGAGCATTGCTATGAAACTTGCAAGCATCGGCTTGACCTAGCGAGAAATGGGTGGTAGTGCGCTGACATTCAGTATAGTATTGCAGTTCTCTACTTCAGACAAATTTGGCGAGCCCTGGTGAGATTCGAACCCCGCAACTCGTTTTCTAAATCCTGAACAAAATCATACCGAACGATAAAGATACTGTAGGTAAGCAGACTATTATTCTGAGAGGTCTGACATTTACAATATGCTACTAATGGATTTCTTAAAATGGTTTGTCGTATGTTTTGAAAATATAAAAGTATTGTTGACATTTAAATAATGAGATTATGGAATTACAGTAATGTAAAATATAATTTAAAATATATATATTCCCTTATCCTGTACGGACATCAATATCCGTGTTGTTCATCAGATGTATATAGATTGGCAGATATTGGGAAAAAGTAGATAAATTTAACATACATGTACATGCAACATTGCTTTTGACAAAATTTTAGCAAATTTGTTGTTGTAACTTTTGTAAAATGCACTGAAACACTGCACGTGGGCATGTACATCTCATCTCCTTGTTATTTAGTTAGAATCCTCTAATCCCCAAACTGAGGACAATTACAATAAGACGTACATTTTATCCTCTTAATCACTTCCCATTACAATCTAGTGGGACATTTGGGAATTAGGTACAAGTTCCTATCCAAAGACCTTCATTTGGATCATCAGGTGCATATGTCTACCTCATGAATAGAATTTTCCATGTTATGATTTGTTTTACAAAGTACTGAGGGAATAGGAGAACAAGTTATTTTGGATAGTCAACTTCTTTATTGTATGAAATGTGACGTTTCGGTGTAGATACTAACTCCTTTATCCAGGAAATGATATTTACAGAATATTTTGATTTTTAGAATGTCATGTTTAAACTTTTCTGCATACATTGTAAATGCTTTGTACTTATCAAAACAATGATATCTATAATGTACAAAAATATCTATCAAATATGTTTGAAGTCAGTAAGTAAGTAAGTATGAACAAATAGACGGACAAAAATAAACTGTTTTGCTTGTTCAATTTACCAACATTATCAAGAAATGTAAATGTTTACATATCAAACAGTAAGATTCCACCACAATAACATGAATTGTAGAAATTGAAAACCTAATTTCCTCCATTTATGTAGTCGTGAGCAAGATAATTACTTTCGATTAATAGTCAAGTTTATTTCTCATAAGTCATGAAGTTATGACATAGAGTGATCAAATAATAAAACAGTAGTATTACATACGTATTTAATGGAGCATACGCGATCCATATTTGATATAAAGAGCAATTTTAACAAGTATTGGTTTATATGTGATGGACATCAGTGAGATAGATTTCTCTATGGATGAATGTTTACAATAATACGCAGGAAGATATTTGTGTCTTAATTCGTTAATAGAAACAGTTCTTGTCACTTGTAGTCTCCTCAAAACCCAATAACAGGACCATTGTCAAAACTAATCAGAGCTACACATTCGGACAAAAACACTTGAATCCGTAGAAAACAACGGGAGTGTTTCGCTTGCGTATTGAAACTTAGGTAGCATTAAGATTTTAACAATATTAGATACAAACAGTTTATATAAACACTGTAAGTGAGAACAAAGTTTATACATATATTCTGTGCCACCAAGGGCAGATAATTTGCGTACAGATTGTCCCGAACAGTAGCAGTAGTATGGAAGAGCGACAAGGATGGCATGATTGTAGCAGCCTTGAAGATTACTAAGCAAACCCTTATCAAATTTATGATCCACAAATCAAGTGTGACAGCCTCATTTCCTCCAAAGATCTTTATTTGATTTAGATTTTTTTTCGTATTCGATACGCCTTGCAATCTGATCAAAATAAGACTTTAAATAGAAACTATGGATTCAAATTACTGAATGTGAATACATCGGAGATATTCTGCAAACAACATGATTAACACTAACTTGACATGTACTTCTATGTGCATGAAGTTGTTTCTAAAATAAGAGACAATGTAGTAATGAGTTGACAAAATCAATAGCTGTCTTTCTCCTTTGACTTAATCTCATCATCAATCTGCTAGATTTATATGCTTTTTTGATGACTGTTTACTTGCAACACAATAATTTGTTGAGCTCTCTGTTCTATGTAAAATCTAAGTTTTGGTTGATAAGATAACAATTACATTTGTAAATGTGATTATAGAATTAAATGAATTGTATCTGAGGACGTTTTATAATGATCCAAAACAATTGCCTCACATTATAGGACACTTCTATCAGAATTGCTTGAAACTGGTTTCTGTTGATAACAAATGCATGTAGCTGACTTGAATACATTTATTTGAACTCATAAGAAAGTAATTGAATCTGAATCTGAATCTTGCTTTCAGTGATCTTATTAATGAAAATAACACCTGAATAACAAACACATGTATTTGACCGAATTACCTTTAGGAACTTGATAACACCCTTTTCATTTTTAATGTATTTGTTAAATAAAATTACTCATTTACATTTCCATCACAAGACCACTTTGAAAAAATCCTTTTGTTCTGTATATATATATATAAGAGATATCAAGAAATTGTGATTGTATTTTAACCTCACATTGCTTTCAATGGTTTTGTTTCTAGAAATATTCATAATTATAAAATTTATATTAAGTGATCTAAGACGCATGGTAAAAAGGATAGTTTTAAGTGCATTATTGAGATCAATGTAGGACTAAACGTGGATTATTTTATTAAAGATGTGGGCCCTCCTTATATCCACTTAAACCTTGACATTTAAATGTCAGCAATGAAGTTGCGTTTATTATATTAAATTTAGAAGTCTATCTAACCACGCAAAAAAGCTTGAAACTTAGTTGCATTAATGATTTCACTATTTTTATTTGTTGAATAACATCATCTTCATCGATGCAGTCAAATATCATAGTTGCGCACGGATTGACTTTGTACATTTTGTCTCACAGCTCAGAGACCCATGTCTCATGTTTCTGTGTATGACGATTTGAACTTGCTAATTGGCGATTGGTACCTTTAGGCGTAGTCTGTACAACTAATTTCCTTTATCCAGTATACATCTTTTCATACTTGGCATGTCTTATGCTATCTTAATTTCTATCAACCCAAATCAAACTTGTGCTGAATATACGTTTTAGTTTCAGTCAAATTTCTTGTATCATGTTGATATTTAATGGTAGTCGTTCAAATATAACAATTCTTATTGCCTTTATTTTCAAGAGTTGCAATTTTCCGTCTTGATTAAATGTGACAAGGGTCATTTTGACTACAAGTCTACATAAACATGCCAGGCCATCTGACAGTAATAGAGATTTGCTCTCGGTAATTGAGCTTACTCCAGGGATTAACTTGAACATTCCCAAGCGAATGAGTCGGATTAGGCATTTTAGCATTATGGTGGAAATAAGAACAAGTAATTGTGTCAGTGTTCTAGACTTATATCTAGTCTCTGAAATTTTGTTTATTGAAAATCTTATTTTATTAAAATTGTAAAAGGAGCCTCAGACAGATGGAGATTTTCAGCTAGAACAGCCCAGATCTAGACTTGCTTCCATGGGGTGAATTATATGCTCAAGCGTCTGTGTGTAAGACTATCAGTGTACATGTACTAAGATTTTGTAACTACGAATGGTGTATCTCTTTTAAAGACCTGGCTGCATACCTGGTAAAGTTAGAATGTTGACCACGGTGACAATATACATGTTTCTCTATTTATAGTTGTGATTTGATTTATAGATATCAGGATATAGCAGTGAGAATAACTTGTTTATAAGATTCCTAAACCATTTCCTTAATTACATGTACATTGCCTTCCTGATGCATCACAAGTATAAGATGACTTTTAATGAAAAACAACCGAGTTCGGCCTGAATCAACAAATGTAATTGACTCTTATCATAGCATACAGGATTGTTTACTTATAACAATGAATAGTTAAGAAATCCAATTTGTTTTCACCTCTATCGTTTATAATATTTATATACTTTTTTGTGATTTTCCCATTATTGATTTTAGACCGAATAATTAAATAAATAAAATATAAACCCTTAAAAGAACTAAGCAGTTGTCATAAATAAGACTAAATAGTACTTTGACGTAAGCATAAGTTTTGAAAATTATAAATATGTTTTCTTGTTGTATTGTTGTTGCCATTCCAGGCATCTACTAAGTTGGTAAGCATTTGTCGTTAACATTTTGACTTTTTTCATCCTTGTATTGCATTCCCTAAGGCAGACTTTTCTATGCATTTAAACCTTGAAAAGGAAAGCTTGAAAAACACTGCACTCTCACAAACGTGATCATTTGGTTTATAAGTTAATTTTACTGATGATGTGCTATTTTTAAACGCATGCTAGACGGTTTATTTGTGATGATGTTAGCCTAATTGTTGAGCTCAACTAGTGAAACGCGAGGGTAATACAAACACAGTAGCAAGGGTTATCTCATTAACATTTAGAAGGAAAGTTGACTGAAAGCATGATATGAGCTTATCTAAACGTCTAGTATTAACAATGATTAATACCCAGCGGTATACCATTGAGCTTTTGAGTATCAAGCGTTATTGTACAGTGGTTATTCTCCGATACGTAATCCGACCAGTATACCAATGATTCATCAAAAACCAATCAGAGCGCAATCCATACTTGGATACTTACAAAACATTGGAAATCATATAATCTGTTATTCACCCCTTCAAGTCATTGATGAACCATTGATTGTCCAAACTAATCCACTTCATCTCTATGGCTTTAATGTTGTTTGTGAAAAACATTATGAAAGTAACAATTTGCATGTTACGTTCTGAAGATTCCTATCTGTATGAACACCTTTAATTCACATTTTGTAGGAAAAAGGAATCGCATGGCTGAACTTTACATAATATATTTGATTTATTACTACTTCCTATAGCATTGCTTTTTAATTGGAACCATTTATTTCCATTTTCCCGACATCACCTTAAACCCCATAAAAACGTGCTACTGCCCCTTCAAGGAGTTGAGATCTAGAAAAAGTTGTATTCATTTTCTTATAAAACGACGAAACATAAAAACAATTCTGAATATTAAGGTTTTTTTTAAAATCAGTTCTTACTATTATAATTCATTTTTACTAAACCATATGCAGAGATATTTGATGAAATAATCAAAACATTGGATATTTAGATAGTTTTTTAGTTTCTCCACTTAGGAGGTTTCCGTAATGCTAATTAATGATGTATTTAAAAACCAGGAAGAAAGTGTGTCATAAAGTTTTTTTCTATTACACCAATAGTCAAGTTACTGATCGTTTCGTGTTTTATTGTAAGACTACTTATTATTTCAATAAGGGTAACTTTAAGCGTGCTTCATTCATTGAAGCTTTGACTTCTCTGTACTTGGCTCACCTTCCTACGCAGAGCCTAAAAGGCTAGTTTCCAAACTGTCATTTTATGCATTGCTGCAGAGACTTTACTTTTCTGTGCTGCTATAGTGCCCCTACAGACTAGAGAGCAAGCACAGAAAACTCAAGGTTATGCAGCAAGACATAACATGACAGTTTGGAAACTGGCCTTTTAGGCTCTGCGTAGGAAGATGTACTCGGCTATCTACAGGTAAGATGTTTCTTTGTCACGTTCAACCATATGTCACAAAGTCAATGACTGACATTTCACAGAATAATTTTCCACTGACATTTCCCTCGACAGTGAGAAATCTTCGTCCGTAATGTAAATATCATTTGTATGTATCAATAGAAGAAATATTGTTTTCTTCATAAGATTAAACCTCCATGAAAAAGTAATACGCACCCCAGTTGGTTTAATTTAATAAATATCTAAGAGACAGAGCACGTTAACAATAACAAATATTGTGATAGCTTGATTACAATACTTGATGTCTGGTTTATGTTAACAATTACAAATACTTGCATTTGTTTGATTACAATAATTGATGTTTGGTTAATATTTCGTTCAAATTTCGTTGCTTAATGGGGCAGTAGAACGTTTATTGAATTTTTTTTATTTTTAATTTTTCACTGTTAATTGTATGCAAATGCTAAATGTATTATTTTGATAGTATCAAAAATCTCATAACACAAATCAATCATCCATAGTCAGAGGATAAAGTATAAAGATCACATAAAATCCACTGTCGGCCATTTTGTGTGAACACCTTTAATTCCGTTTGTTTCAGAAAAAGGAATCGCATGGCTAAACTTTACATTATATATATTTGAATTATTACTGCTTCGTTTAGTTTAAATACATTGTCTTTTAATTGGAACCATTAATTACCTGACATCGACCTAATTCTACCTAAACACGTGATACTGCCCCTTTAAGTGTGCTTCATTTATTCAAGCTTTGACTTCTTTGTACTTGACTATCCAAGATGTTTCATTGTCACGTGCAACTATATGTCACAAAGGTAACGATTGACTTTTCACAGAATTATTTTCTGTGACATTCCCCTCGGCAATGAGAAATGTTCGTCCGTAATGTATGTATCAATTGAACAAATATTGTATTTTTTATAAGATTAAACCACCCTGTAAACGTAGTACACACCAAAGTTGGTTTAATTTACCAAATATCAAAGAGACATAACATGTTTACAATAAGAAATATTTGCAACTAGCTTGATTACAATAATTAATGTATGGTTAATGTTTTGTTAAAATGTCGTTGTTTAATGTATGCAGGGCTAGAAATAGAATTTACACTACGTATGTTTTAAATGTTGTAAACTTGTGATCGAATATTGGGAGTTACTTTAAAATATGTCTTTCATGTTGATCAACATTTGTGTTTTATGAAATTAATTTAGGTACAATTTATTTACATAATATTTCTTTTTTTTACCAAAAAAACACACTCTTCAAAGTACTCTTTGAACGATCATCTAACCCTTTTTATATCAGTTTAAGATTACGACATACAACTCAAAGTACTTGTAATTAAAAACTTACATATAATGAATTCAAATGAATGTGAATTATCCTTTGCTTGTCAGTTTAAAAATGCAAAACAATTCAATAATTTTTCACTATTTTAAATTCACAATTCTAATCATTTGAAACATAGAGGATATAATTTGTATATTCTAATGATTTGTGCTTTGTTTCAGATTCTGTTGTAGGCTTACAAAAGATAATTAATGTTCTTTGCCGTCATTGCAAAATCCCCGAAATTTTTGCCAAACTTTTTTCACATTTGTTACTTATTACCAAACTTCATATGATAATGAATTTCAATGTCAAAGGCGATGTGATGATAAGTTGTGAGTCGGACAGGATTTGTAAATGTTTTCTTACGTAGTCCTAATTTAAAAAATACAAAAAATCATTTAAAAATTGTTGCTCATGACACACCTCCTTGTGGTTATGTATCTCAATAACACTTCATCAAAATGAGATGATTAGTTGAGAAGTTATGAACCGGGCAGGACTTGTTAATTATGTTATTTATAATTGATCATATTTCCCCCAAAATCCTAAAACTTCCTTCTCACACTAACACACATGACATGGTTTCATGTTGAATACACTATCATGTATCTTGGCAAAGGGTTAAGTGGTTTATGGCGATTACTTTGTAAGATCCGGTTATACAGAAAACTTCATAAATATCAAGTTTATTTGATTTGAATAACTCATATTGCGTTCTTTTGAGATAACTATCTTTGCAATTTGATTTACAAAGCCAATGATTCCACGCATGATTTAATAATTTCTTGACCGAGGTCTGTGTCAAAATGTTAGTGCATAAATATCAAATACAAAGAATACAAAGAAAATGGAATCGCATGGCTCATTGTGTTTATTTGCTTTAAATACAATGAGATTTTAAAAGAATTTAAAGAATCTAAATTAGAATTTAAAGATTTAAGAGAAACATAAACGAGGCTTTACATATTTCTGAAAACTTTTTAAAAAGTTTTTTTTTCATAATTACTTTTGATTTAAACTAGAAATACATTATTCATGTTTCAATATTTATATGACACTCATGAATGTCACAGCAGATGTAAAAAATATCGGATGGCATGTCAAATCATTTCTTCAGTTAAGTCCAAAATGCCTTAAAATAGATTCTTCTTCATTCTACGGCTATTCAGTTTGAGTGACGCATCCTTCTTTATAGATGGATTGAACATTACTGTCGAATTAATACCCTTTAATAACAACTACTATTTATACAAAACAATATAAATTCGCAAACTTTTTTTAAGCATTCCTCCAAACATCCCAACATGACAAGTGTTTGTTTTATTGATTTATGTTTGCTTACATGGTAAAGTTACGTATTTGTAAGATTTGAAGACTAATGTCTATAGGGCATTGGAGAATGATTGTCGTTTGGAAATGTCTTCTCTTTTGCATCTACATGTATATGCTCGTAAAATGACAGCATTACGTGAAACTTGAAAATACAGTTATTATTGAAGGATTAAAGATCAACTTTTCTCTCTCCAATGCCTTATGAGCCACACTCACTCCAAAGTGTGAAGTTTCTTGATATGTTACGAGAGTGCCCAACGCTGTGTACAAGGGTTGCCTTCAGGGCACGTCTTTAGCATCAGTAATGGAGAATCCTAGGGTTTGGCATCTTTGTACTCCGGTGCCCTCAGACATTCGCATTGTCAGGTTTATTGTATGTCACTGAATGAATGAATGACATTTCACAGAATTAGTGCTGTGACAATCTCCTTGGCAGTATAAATCCTTATTGATAGTATTTCCATGAACCTATAAAACTACCCATGACTTTTTTCTAAGTCTATAATTGTAAAAAGGCAATTTCGATACGTCTTTACTTTTCATTTCCTAAAATTGTAACATTTTTGGCACATGTTGACATCTTTAAGATATGTTTATAGTTATACTGGAAGAATAAGAAGCATTTTAATGTATGGTTCTCTCTTGTGGTGAAGTTTAAACATATTCTTGATATTAAGATTTCATATCACAACAAGTGTATACGGTCTCTATACAAAATTTATTCTTACTTAATATGATTATAAACTTGAACTTAAACTTGATAACAACAAAATGGTTAAGTTGTTGCAATATGCATACAATTTGTTGAACCATTTTTCCTGCAGTTATAAACATTTGGCGTGACTGCACTTAAGAAAAAAATATTATCTATACAGAAGATGGAATATGTTGAAAGCAATGACATTAATGGATGTGAATATTGAAGACTTACAAATTGAAATATCTCTAACAAAGAGATATATTTCTTGTCAAATGATTGAATAAATGAACTAATCGATACTATTTATCAAACATTGCATAGATATGCAAGGATTCAAAAAGCAAATCATATGATATAAGCAACAGATAAACTTAAACTTATCATGACATAGTTGTGAAAAGGATAGTTCATTTAATAGCATATGTATTAACATTCAGATGTGAGCACTTGATCATGTCTACCAACTTACAGCTATAAATACTTACATTGTAATTTCCAATTCTTTATATCGGCCATTTGCCCATGACTACATATGTTAGATTGTACATGGTGTACTGGTGTGTATACAATAAAAGGTTTTCAGCTTTAACATCTTTGGTACATTGCATGATAAATAAAGCATGCTACGTTATTAATAAGTTCACAATCTGATGTCAACATAAGAAGTATAATTCCTTTGAAAATGATAGTTTGAAATGAGAATAAGCGATAGATTTGATGCCAAGTGGAAGAGAGCTATGCCAATTCTGCTCATGAATACATTTCTACCGACTCATAAACTCGGATAAGAACGACGTAGGAAGACTAACAAATTGCTATTCCCATACATAACCAAAGCCTAAACTGTACAACAGATCCCGACACTGACATTGTATTAACGTAGGATCTCGATCTCTATCGACTTACGGAGAATGACACACAACAGATGTAAATTAATTATAATGGTCACGTTTGTAAGTCTCCAGTTTCATTCCGAGCTACCGTCTGTCTTCTAATTTAAGAGCCTTTATTAGCATTTCAGTGAATTTGTCTAAAGTGACGTTCTTTTTCGACTTTATTTGTAGTGTTTTGGTGATATTTTACAGACAAAACTTTTGAACAACATTTATACTATTTGGAATGTATTCATGATCGAAATCGAAAAAAAAGAACATAAGGTAAACATGATGTGATAGACATAAGAAAATATGGAGGTCAGAAGACAAATGGCTTAATTCGTTACAAAGATATGAAATATATTATGAGGTATATTTGAGAAGAAATTAGAAAAAAAGATAAACATAAAGTTTCGTAAACAAAATGTTTCATGCACACAACATATCACCTCACCGGAAGCTCTGCAAGCTCGAACTGAGAAAATTCCCCTTTCTCTGAGAAAGCGTCAAATAGGCATTTCTGTGATATATTATAAAACGTAATAAAATTAGAATAGTAAATAATCGACAGACCTGACTTCCTGACTGTTACTTTATCAAAACTCTTGTAAATATTTAATATCGATGATAAGATATCCATTTACAAGAAATAATCCTGACATATTGCTCTATTGCCGAAAGTTAACATCTCACTTTAGGAATAACAACTATTTAACTTATTTTGGGATTTCAATGATACTTTGACAATCATACTAAAAAAATGATTTTCTTTCTTTGTTAAGATAGCTCTTATTACATGTACCGAAGAATCAATGTCCCATCATTAAAACCTAAAACCCATATATACAGACCCTTGCAGAATTAGTTACCTGAAAACCGCGGTCTGACTGCAATCTGATCGCGGTCAACCGCGTTCTGACTGCAATCTGATCGCGGTCAACTGCATTCAGATTGCAGTATGATCGCTTTCAACCGGGATCAGATTGTAGTCAAACCGCGGTCGATCCGATCAGGGGTTGAGAGTGATTGTAGACATTGTCTACATGTCGGCAGTGGTGATCGTAAAAATGTAGCAGTTTTTGGAAAGAAACAAAATAACAGTGTTTTTGTTTTTTTATTTAATAAGTTTACCGAAGTATGACATACTATACAAATACATGTACAGTACATGTTCATTATCAAGCCACCAAGTGAAAAGTGTTTTTTAATATCATGAGCAAGTAATGGTTTTATTTGTAGTGCGGGGGTGTATTTATGTAATTATTCACTTTTGAGTTATGTTACATCATTATGAAGATAATCTTTACCTAAACAAATATGACAATGATCAAGTAATATCCTGGCGTAATCTTTATTCGCGCAACCTTTGGAAATTAATTTCACAAAGCAAAACATGTAAAAATAACTACTAGAAACGAGCTGACATTGATATTAACAACGCTGTACATAATATCCTATAAATACATGCATGCAAGGGTTGTAATTTGAAATAATTATTCAAAGATATTGTCATAAAATCAGAATCACTAAGTAATGTCCTTAATGGCTTGTTGTAATGATTATTGTATAACTTTCATTTCCATCTTTTATTTTTAACTTGATAATCTCCTTGCAATAATTCGAATCTGTCTTTGCAGCTGTGAATGTAAATTGAGCAATTTATTTCTTCCATAAATACCGAAATACAAGACATGGGTCCAAAAGAATCATTGGTAGAAACAGGAAGTAAATTCCATGTACTGATGAGATATAATGAATCTTTAATAACACATTTATAGGAAATGTAAAAGTTGTAGTCTATGCTCCAACCTTTCCCTGATATCCTTTGTTCAAATTCAGCCCTATCGCCGACGGGTTGTTAGTCAACAGTATTTATAGCCGGTTTGTTTTCGGCCAAACTATTTCGAACTCCATACACTGTTGTCTAGCGATGCCTCTCGTGGAAACCTTATAGAACGCGGTTTTGGAGCTTAGCGGGAGTCATCTTCCCACGGCAAGGTGCAAACGTATCGAGCAACTCCTCGTTTAGACCTTGCCATCACAAGGTAGAAAACTGGTGATCCGGAGCAGCGACACCTACGTGATCACCAGTTCCCCCCCTTATCATCTCTTTCATCAATAGCCAATGAAATTTCTGTTTAAATTCGGAACAAATTCAAAATACTAACAGACTATCATTTTGAAAACTATCCGAGTCAAATTTAATTTTAAGCTTCAGTCCGCCTGGTTGTTTTCATGTTTTTGATTAGCACCGAGAATGCAGAGAAGACAAACAGTAATTAATCACTCAAATAAAGTGTTTCTCTCCCTTGTAAAACGCATACAAAAGTATTTTTTTCAAATCGGTTCATTTAACATGCTGTCTACTGATTGGACTATTCTACGAGCAGTGGGTTGAAATGCTAGCACAGAAATTACGGCCAATGATGTCAAGGGAGGAATGGGAAAGTTTAGAAACTTTTTCGTTTCGCCCGTGACGTTGTGAAGATGAGCGGGCATTAGGATATATCATCTACTGGCACTCCCATTGGTTAAGTTGAATCACGCGGTGATGTAGCAGGATGTGTTAGGAACGTACCTGAATACCTCTTATCCGTTGATATCAATCATCAATATTGCATGTATCCACAAGTGTAGATCATATATAGTGCGATTCAACATGATTTTTGCTAAAGGATGCGATTGGTATTTTTTTGGGACAACGGACAGGGGTTGAAGGGTTTGAATTCAAAATTGAATTATGAAATACATGCAACAAAAAATACAAATCTTGCAAACGGAGTATTAACATTGATGAAAGCGATGAACCATTCATGACAACAATGTTATTATCACATCCAATCAGGATTTTCTTCATATCCAGCTCGCATAGGAGGATTTAATCTACCTCTGTTGGGATACAAATAGTAACAATGTCCCTATGTAAAGTGTTAAGCGATCAATAAAGACAGGATGTACATTTTAAAGGGGCAGAAGCACGTTTATTGAGCATTTTAATTTTTTTAATTTTCCCTAATAATTGTACGTTGATGCTAAATATGTCATTTTGATAGTGTCAAAAATCTCATTACACAAACCAATCATCCATAGTCAGAGAACAAATTATAAAGGTCCACATAAAGTCTATCGGCTGCCATATATGTGTGAACACCTTTAATTCGTTTTGTATAAGAAAAAGGATTTCGCATGGCTGAACTTTACATTATATGTTTTATTTATTACTGCTTCATTTTGTTTAAATACATTTTCTTTCTGGAACCATTTATTTTGATATTCCTGACATCACCTTATATTTCCCTAAAAACGTCCTACTGCCCCTTTAACACTAATATGATTTCACTTCTTAACCAGAAATATTAGCCGTAATCTTTAATAATAAAAAAATCATATTCGTTACGCAGAGAATAGAATTGTTTTAGAATTTAAAATAGGGTTTTATTTCAAAACTAAGGTTACTGAATTGTGCAAAACGTTAATATCTGTTTAAGTTTATTTGACTTGCAGTTTCCAGTGATGAGATTCGGCTTTTCACTACAATTTGTGACCTTATTACAGACGTGTTCCTTTCTATTCTGGTCTGTCTGTTTTTCTGATTTTTTTTCTAAAACACTACTATTGAAAGTAGCAAAATGAATAGGGACTGCTAGTAAACTCAAAGTTATGAGCAATGCAATTATAATAAAATCACGTTTATATAATTGTATTCTTTAAACAATCATTTGGCATGTAGTTAAGAAATAATATAGCTGTTTAAAGAGGCAATTTGTTTCTGTTTCAAATATAAATTTCAAATCATTATGCAAAATAAATAATTGACAAAACAATATTCAAACAAAATACGTCACATTCATTTTGTAATGTCGCTAAATTGTTTAACAATTATTCTTAATAAACCTGAACTAGTATTTTATAAATGTCTTTCCAGCTGCGTATCTAAAGTTTGTTCACATACCTGCGTTTTTACTTCAAATATGATGTAATTTGGATTGTCTTCGAGGCATCTTAGCAAAACGGATAATGTTGAAATGTGAATACATAAGTTTGCGTTAACATATTCGTATGTCATACCTTAAAGATAGCCGTAACTGATTTGGCAGGGCATTGAAATGACCAGGGGTCAAAACTTTGAAAACACTATTTTGTATTTTTCTCTAAAAATTCCTACATAAGTGATCAATAGCTTTAGACATAAGTAATATTTGTGCCTTTACATTAATGCAATGTAACTGTACTGATTTCTTTCTCACAAAGTTTATATGGAAAAGTTAATTCGAAATTTAAGAAAATCCGAATGTCACAAATATTACCCCAACTTTCTATTTGATCATGCCAAATATCTAAATTCAGTACCAGTGACAAGACGATCCCGAAATATGGTTTGGAAACGATTATTTAACTAATGGATAATTACTTATTGGTTGTCGTTTGTAGGTGCTCCTGTAGTTATTTTATGGACGTCAAATTGAAACCCAATTTACATGATATTTGCACAAATTAATATAAGATACACAAGCAAGTGAACAAACTTAAGGTGCGCAGCTGTATAAGTGAATTGTATTCAGCTGCCTACTTATTCTTTACTGGAACAATTCGAATCAAGTTTTGAGTTTACTTGGTTTTGGTTTTTAAGTTTTATTCGTTAACATAATTCATAAAATTCATAAAGTTATATGCAAACGACTTTTTAAAAATTAGGAAATAACACAGATCAACTACCGTTTCTTTAAATTGACATTGCGACAATTAAGCTTTTTTTGTCGTGTATCTATTCTGCGACTGCTATTTGGCCTTTACTAATGTTGCCTTAGGAGATAGAGCGGAAACACCATCACGGGTGTGCTTCTTTGTTCAGAATAGCTTCTTACTGCCACAAGACATCTCATTACCCGATTATATTTAATGTTATGGTGTGAACGTTTGTCAGAGTTTGTTCATTATTAATGACTTTGACTTTACTCTCAAATATGAAGTATTGGTAGATGTAGTAAAATTTTTCAAGAGTGGATACAAGCATTTCATTTATTAAAACTGCAACGCTTCAAAAGAAATCGACACTGCTTAACATACAAAAGCGATCATAAAGGCATCTTCCTACGCAGAGCCTAAAAGGCAAGTTCAAAACTGTCATGTTATGCCTTGCTGCAGAGACTTTACTTTTCTGTGCTGCTATAGTGCCCCTACAGACTAGAGAGCAAGCACAGAAAACTCAAGGTAATGCAGCAAGGCATAAAATGACAGTTTGGAAACTGGCCTTTTAGGCTCTACGTAGGAAGATGTCATAAAGGATGAGTAGATCTTCATATAAAAAATTCAACAGGGCATATTTACCAGCCTCGTGGATTTCCTTGCATTTGCAGAAGAAAGGTTTAGAAACACCTGCAATGTTAAGAAATACATATACATTTGTTGTTAAATAAGATCAATTATAACTTCAAATTGTATTGTTTTTCAAAAACAACATTTGGAAACAAAAATATATGGATAAACAAAGTGTTTGATATAGAAAACTGTATACAGTATAAACATTACGCTTCATTTCATTTGTAATCCTTCATATCGTTGACGTTAAAAGTGTTTTTGAATTTTATATTTACCGATGTCTTTAAAATGGTGTTTTTATCACATCACATATGTAGTGCCATAACATCCTTATACTGTTCCCTGCTACAAATCAAGATTTTTGTTGAAAACTTGAAATGTTGATGACAATCTTTTGAACATCGCATAGTTGCAGTTTGAATTCCAGCTAAAGGGCTCAAGAAATAGAGAATACTAAACGACGTCCC
Source organism: Steromphala cineraria (assembly GCA_916613615.1). NCBI lineage: Eukaryota > Metazoa > Mollusca > Gastropoda > Trochida > Trochidae > Steromphala > Steromphala cineraria. The sequence goes on from OU744730.1 coordinate 16,427,721, forward strand.
GTTTAATAACATTTGTATATAAGAAACGAGTGAATGATGTGGTATTTAACGAGCGAAAGCGAGTTAAATACCTATCCCATTCACTCGCTTGGTAAACAATGTTATTAAACGGGACCGAGTTTAGTATTTATATATTACTGGCTTAATTGTATCATCAACACTTTATAGAAATTCGCCGACATGACCATCGCGGCCGGCAGCTGACATTGTGACGTCATTAGTACGTCACGTAATTAGCTCGGCGCGCAATGTTATGACACATATGTGTTATAACAAGGTAGATTTATTAAACAACAATATCTTCTATGGGAGAGTCATGATATAAGTAATAAATGAAATAAATGTAAATTAATGAAATAAGCAATTTTACATGAATTATGAATCAAAGCTGCTTACCTGAAGTCAATGCTTATCACAACCAGAACGTTCAATTTTGGTAATAATTTCTGTCTTTCAATGTAATGACTACAATGTAAAATACCGAATGTTGACGTAACTATGTCAAGTTAAAAAAACTCTATGTAAAAACGCCGACAGTGACAATGATTGGCAATTAAATTAAAAGCTTAAAATCGTTAGTCTCCTGTATCATATATACACTTAGTAGCATTTCCGCATCACCAGAAACCAATATCTTCATTTGAAGGAGTATACAATTCTATACAATTGTCTTTGGTTTGATTTAAACATATTTATTCAAGTGAAAGGATTGGGTACAAGTTATCCAACTTAGTGTAACCCTCTCCTATGTACAGTGCTTATATATAATATCGAAACATAATAATGCATGTTTATGTACATTGAAAATAACGAAAGATACAGGATTAAGGTATATACATATATACAAGAGTACAGACAAGTCACAATCTGATTTTGGTACAAGATTAAAGAGAAAATGTTCCTAATTATCGAATGTTTTAGAGAGTGATATATATTTATGAACTTTTCGAAAAATCATAATATTTTCATTATAAGAAAGGTCTATGCGGCCATTTAATAATAAGTCAACATTTACAATTATTCTACTATCAAATGCTTTGCTAATATTACAAAGCATTTGATATCTTATATTGGAATATCTAGTACATTCCATGAAAAAATGATAAGTGTTTTCAAAATCAGCTTTGCAATTGCATCCCGGGTTGTCTACAAGTCCAATTTTATAAAGATCATCGTTTAATCTACTATTTGAGTATCTCAACTGTGTATGAATTATATTGGTTTTTATTTTACCAAATGAGAAATACGCGGGTGCTTTAAACTTACGTTGAGATATATATGTCTTTGGTAACGGTGCAAAGGCTCTATAGCATGAATGTCGATTCATATTTGCTTTCTTAGTTCATACGCTACATGTGCACTCACCTTTATTTTCTGTAAAAGAAACAGATAAGTAAATAATTCTTTATTCTTTAAAACATGTCTGCAATCAATGATACAAATGTTCAGTCAAGAATTATATTGTTGACAACGACTGAGCAATGTTTCTGTGAAACCATGTTATATTTGGTATCTGCAAAAATACAAATATCGGTAATTTTTTGCTAAGATTCTAATTCAAATCTTCCATGGCACTCTTCTTTTTTCAAAAGATTATTTAATGTTTTGATGAGTTTCTTCTTTAGGTATGTCATTCGAAGATGACCAACAGTTTTTGAAACATGGTTTGAAATTGCCTAGCATTTTCTAAAACCAAATATTAGTTACTTACAAAAATTAGTGACATTTGAAACCTAAAAATTATTTCATCTTACCTTCTCCTCTGAAGACTGTATCAATTTGTTCTTAAAAATGCCAACATGTAATATTAAATATCAAAGGAAGTTTATGTGAATTGTCTGAAACTAACAACATGTGTATGTTGACAATTAGCCCTAAGGCTGTTTAGAAAAATTGTTATTCAGACTGATTTATATGAGTGGGAGACGTCAGTAAACAGAGACCATTAATATAACGTAAAATCTATCAAAGTATCCGCCTGATGTTGTTTTCTAAAGAATGTAATGAGGCAAAACTATGTAGGCTTACCGTGTTTATAGCCAGATAATGCCGTCATGGATTTACTGTTCTTCATTTCCAAAAAGTGATTGCGAGAAGTCTTTGGAATCGAAATATTTATTTGAATCTTCCTTATCAGGAAACGTTCAAAATATCTTGTATTTATTTCAATCAATGAAATGAACGGTTTAGGATTCATAAGTGCTACGATTCCAACAGTGTTGTTCAACCATCAGATAGCAGAGAAACAAAATCCTCTGATTACTTAAAAAGTAGGCCTTATCTATTGCAAGTAATCTGCAGTGCCTATTTAGAATATTCCGTCAACATTTTGACAATTCGATACTATTCATGACAATTTTCTAAACCTTGTAGGTGTGCATTAGGAGTTTTCTCATAAATCAAAAACTCAAATTGATGGTATTTCTCTGATGTTAAGGAAATGATGCTTATGTCAAAGAAATAAGATATTTCAATTGAATCTTGACTGATTGTTTATTCAATGACTAACAAATATGATATCTTTATTACAACCACGTGAATTTAAAAGAATTTTAAAATTTACAAATAAATTGTTGATGATTCCTTAGGGTGCTGGATTTTAAAACTTCGTATGTGACAGATTGAATTTCATTAAGGTAACACATCTATAAAACATCGGATGCTTATCAGATTGAATAGTACATTCATAAAGATCAAACTGAAACTGCAAATACGGATGCTAACTTAAAAAGCATCTGTGAATGAAGAGGACTTTTTGAAAGTTGATACTTGGTTAAAGATGACACAAAATCTCATCAACACACTGAACAATGCGAAATTAAGTAAGATATGAAAAACATGTGATAGAACAGAAATTTGGGCAAATATAATTATTTTTATTTTGGAGAAACAATTCCAAGGGAAGGGAATGTTGTATTTTGATGAACAAATGAATCACTATCATTCACACTTGAGTTCCTTAACATTGTGATCAGTTATAGCAACCATTCTTCTTTCACAAGTAATATCTATATTTGTTTATGTCATAAAGATATTCCGAAATACAAAGTGCTTTAGACCAATATGACAGGTACAACATAGATAAATATATATAGGTGGTATCAACAGGAGTTGACCATTGTACATGTGACATCACAAAGCAATCTTCAGTTATGACAAACATCTCGCCATGATGAACCTATACCTTGGCCCACATTCATGATGAACTTCCGGCAAAACCTGATAACCCGTATGTTCATTGAGAGCATAATTTCCGCCCTGATAAAGGAAGAAACACGAGAAACGTTGAAAATAGTACCTTTTAGGTAACACATACATTGAGACTGTTATTTGACTGTATGAATGTGCAATTTTGTATAAACCTAATCTATCAATTTCCGTTGTTTTGTGTTCCTTCTGAGGTGCTAATCAATAACGTTACAGCTGTGGGAAGTCACCTGGACAAAAGTATTGCTAAAACAACGTTGCGTGATTATTGTCTTTGTTCTATATTAATTTTATAGTTCTATACTAAAAGTGAAGATGTTTTACAAGAGATATTCGTGTCAAAAGAAATTTCACTAACTATTGACATTTAACCTTAATATTCGAAGATGTTGTTGACTTTAAAATTTATAAGTTTCATTGAAGTATAAACATAAAAAAACGCTAGGCAAACTGTGTATATCATTGGAAATCAATACTTAATTACGTAACAACAATACAAGCCTAGCCTTAAGATTTCATCCGTCATACTATTTATTCACTTGTGGAATAATATCATCTTTTCCCCAGGCTGAAGTTGTAATTGTTGAACTGAATACCGCAGAGACGAAATATTTACTAATAATAATCGATGGATGTTCACCTTGTCTACAAAGGAAATGGAGCAAAACATTTAAGCCAATACAAATTATAGCTAGGAATGTGAACTCCTGTTTCTTTGAACTGGTCTATCATAACGCCTTATGACAAAAAAGTTGAATTTAGAACTTAGACAATATAACAATACAACAAAGCTCTTCTTTTAAGTTGCTGAGATAAATGTTGTGCTTGCCTCTTATTGTAGCTGCATTGACCAGATTGGACTCAAACATGTTAACCAGCGATTTCTAAGAATATAATCCTAGTGCATAATCCAGGTTATTTCTGTGAGTAATTGGATGACCCCGTACATAGTTTTACAGAATAAAGGATAGATTGACACGTCAGCAACGTCACTTGAATGTCGTGTAAGTGAAGGAAGACTGATTTGACCACACTCATTCATGTACAAGCACAGTCACAAGCAGTTCTAGCCTATTTCACACACATATGCATTTAAACATTAAGCCATGAAGCTACAGTGGCTTTTTGTCAGGCGTTCTAAGGTAAACATCTTAAGTGCATACTTCAAAATGTGTTTTGCACATTTTATTTTCTTGGGGATATAATTATGCAAGTAATTCCACATGTAACTCACAAAATTAAAACTCAGAAAGAAAGTTTTACATGTATGTCAGTTGGTAAAAACATAAAATGCCTGAATGTTCAAAGAAGTAGTAAGTTTTCTATTAATCTTGAAAAAGTGATTAAGATTTCCTTTTCTTCATCAGTATGAGTAAGTCATCTCATCTAAATCATCGACACTTTTGCATCTAGTCAAGGACACATTGCAACATGTCAAAAGGGTGTTTTTAATCTTTAGAATTCAATATGATTTATTTTCTATCGGGAGTAGAGCACTGATGTTCAGAAGGTAAAACTTTCAAATCAACCAGATTGGTTTGTTACTTAAGGTGGAGATGTAAACGGATACCAGATATAAACATCTTTCTGTTTCACCTTTTATGAACATCAACCAAAGCCTTCAAAGGGTGAAAAAAGATTCATTTTGTAAGAAATAATTAACTTTAAGTTCATAAACTATTGTAACTGTATGCCAAATACTTATTATGGCAAACTACTATTCAGGCATTCTACAAAACTCATTCTATAATATATCAATGTTCCTTAGCCTACTTACAAAGGGGGTTGAACAGACGCTTGATTTGATATATAATGTCATAATCATAAGTTGCTATTGCATGATATTTTTAGGCAATATTGACCCTTTTATCATAGGACATAGACATTTTGAAATAACAGTGGTTGTGCTATTAACATTGTTGTTGCATTTACGCATTTACAACCATTTTCTATTATGGTAAAGTATAATTTTTTTGAAGATTCTATTCTATAAGGACTGTTTATTACAACTTAAGTTATTGTTGAGTTATTGTTTTACGCCGCTCCGGTAATATTTCAGCCATTAGGAGAGTCATTATGACTTGAACAATATTCAACAACATGTTTGTTTGAACTCAATTGATGTTACCCTAATACAGATGTTGTTGAATTTTATGTATTGTGCACTTATTTTAGGTACCTTGATATCTAATCTGAAAGACGACAATAGTTATACCTGCTTTTTCGGTGACAGATATGGTTCAAAACTCCTCTTTCGACTAGCCATACTTCAAAAACTGTCTTAAATGTAGAATACCATTTGTTGCAATCACAATGTCAAGATCAAAGAACTTGATGTCAACAAAATAAGCAGCGACAAAGACTGACACACGAATTGAAAGCTTTGAAAGGTTATTCCCTTGTATCATATATACCTAGAAGCATTTCCGCACCAGCAGAAACCAATATCTTCATTTGTATGCGCCAATGTTCTCTATAATGTTTTTTGGTAATGGGGTAAAATACTCTATTGCAAGCATTTTCTTCCACGTTTGCTATCCAAGGGCGGATGAGAACATATGCACTCATTTATGTATTCTATCAAGGCAACATAATTCATAATAATTTGCATGAAATCAATAATTTAAAGAAAGGAATTTCATAAATACAGCACCAATTATTAGCCTAGTTTTTGTCACAACTTACTTACCATTAAATCATAAACTTAGCTCCTCGCAGGGACTAACGTCAACAAATTCACACCCATGAGCACGAAATCACTAGAAGGTGATTAGATAGATCGACATATCCAATGTTTAACACATAAGATTGTATCAAGTGATCTGTTATAAATGAAAATCTTAATTTGTTATTGATGCTCAAATGATACTACTGAATATTAAAAACTGAAGACATGCATGGAATTTCTTTAACTGCTCCTTTGTAACATTGTTATATTTCGATATTCATATTTTCTAAAGGCATACCGTTTTATATTGTCGGTTTTGATTACATGGTAATAGTTTTTCTAGAGGTACATGTACATCGTTAATTTTAACCTTGAACTTGCCTCTTTTTGGATATCTTTATAATCATCATTACGCCAAACACTAATATAAACCCATAGCAAAAAAATTTGTTAAATTTGAACTAAACAAACACCACACTTATGGTAACGATTAGTCTTAAAGCTGTTCAGGGAAATTGTGACTGATTACTATAAGAGGGAGATCAGGTAAACAGACACCATTAATACAAGGTTAAATCTACCAGATTGTCCATTTCTTCTGTAGTCTACAGTGAGTAATGAGCCAATATAATGTGGGCTTATGTTTATATTGCCAACAACCAGATTTTGTCATCATTGTTTGTCGTCCATGTCTGAAACATGTTTATTGAAAACCGTTTGAATCAGAGTATCTCTTAAAAAAGATTTCATGTTTTATTTTACAATCAATGATCTACACGTTTTGGGTTTAGAATTAAATAATATCACTAACTTAGTTCTCCATAATGAGATAGCAGGAAATGACATGAATATTTTCATTATTTCGGAAATATTCTATATTATTTGGAAGTTTGGCCTTCTATTGACTAAAAATATTGTAATACTTTTTACTTTTTTTAACCATAAATAAAAGCATATGAACCAATCAGATCACGGATATAGAATATCTTAAAACACATTTGTGTTTACACTAGTAATGTTGGCATCATGATTTACCAGAAAATATATTTATACATTAGTTCTTGAAGTATATAATCTACTTCAAAGTCCTTAAAATATTTATTGTTAAGCTTTTATACCCTTTCAAATATAAAGCCATTACACAAATTGCTATGTTTGGAAATCGTTTCTTTTCTTGAAACGGATATGGAATTCCAAGACATAAGATATCTTAAACATAATTCAAACACTTTGATACTCAGCAAACAATTGAAATTCTGTTCACGTATATACTTTAATTTGACATTCATTACAATGTTAATGGTATTTGAACAATTTGTGGAATAGATATTGACATACGAGGGGCGTTCAATAAGTGTTGCAAGCGGGGCATTGGTGTTTACATAAACAGTGTCAGCTTATAGCAGGTGTTACTATTGTCAAAACATAACATTGACACATGTCAATACAATTTCTAGACATAACAATTATTTAGATATAATAATTGCGCTGACCTAGGGGTCTCCATAATCACGGATTCTCTCAAACATGAACAACACGCTGTGATCAAGTTCCTTACTAAAGAGGGATGAAAAGCTACAGAAATACATAATCGTATGTGTAATGTGATGGGTAAGGATGCTCCTAACTTTTCAACAGTTTGTCGCTGGTCTATTCAGTTCAAGCGGGGCAGGGAGTCCTTAGACGATGGCCCACGGTCAGGCAGGCCATCTGAAGTCACCCGACCGGAAGTTATTGCCGATATCGAAAGACGAATTTTAGCTGACCGCCCTGTTAAAGTTTCTGAACTGTCTTTGGAATTCCAGATATCAGTTGGAAGTGTTGAACAAATAATTCATGACCATCTTGGTATGTCCAAGGTATCTGCAAAATGGGTACCCAGAAACCTCACAGCACAAGATCGCCAGAAAAGAACCGAAAGTTGCATGGAGCTCCTGGATCGGTTTAATGCGGATGAAGCCAGGTTTTTGTCTCGTCTGGTGACAGTTGACGAAACCTGGATCCACCACTGGGACCCGGAAACTAAACTGGAATCCAAGCAATGGAAGCACCCGAGTTCACCGCCTCCCCTGAAGTTTTGCACTCAACCATCAGCTGGCAAGGTTATGGCGACTATCTTTTGGGATGCAAAAGGCATATTATTAATTGACTACTTGCCAACCAAAACTACAATGAATGGTCAATATTATGCCAACCTAATGCAAGAAAAGCGAAAGACAATTCGACAGAAAAGCCGTGGAATGTTGACACGTGGTGTTCTGATTTTGCATGACAACGCTCCAGTCCACAAGTCAAAAGTTGCACAGGCTGCTATACGTGATTGTGGATTCGAACAGCTTAACCACGCACCCTACAGCCCAGACCTAGCCCCCAGTGACTACTTCCTGTTCAGAAACCTGAAATCCGCCCTACGTGGAAGGCACTTCCGGGATGACGAAGACGTCAAAGCTGCCACAGAGGCGTGGTTAGGGGGGCAAACGGAAGACTTCTACAAAAGCGGCATCAAAAGTCTTAAAGAGAAATGGAATAAGTGTATTGAGGTGAAGGGAAACTATATTGAAAAATAAAAGTAAAAAATTGACTACGCGAGTTGGTTTTATATTGAAGTTGCAACACTTATTGAACGCCCCTCGTACATTAGCAGAAACTTTGAATTTTCACTTCAGAACATTGTGACAATCTCAACTAAAAAGATATAGAGGTTACAAAACGAATGAGTTTTGAATATAACAGTTAAAAAACGAGATATTTTCAAATATGTTGCTATATCCACTTACGAAAGTAAGTAAATCAAAACTGAAAATATTATCTATTTCCTTTCCATTGACTATTAATCTTTGTGGGAGGTGAAGTAAATTTAACTTTACATTGATTTACTTACGTTTTCATACAAAGTCCATGCACAAAAATCACAATTCATGTCCTGATATCAAAGATTGGGCTTTTATTGAAAGATATGTTTTTACATTACCCCTCCTTATTTTAAGGGAATCAAAAAAAAATTACTTTACTAAAAAGTGATTTATAAAACAATTTAAAAAAAGAACATTATAAAACAACAAATTATAAATGCTACGTACCTTTCTATTTGATTACACTCTTAAAGGAAGAACATAGCATGTATTATCAACATCATGAAGAGTGTAACAATTTGTTCTTAAAATGCAAACATCTATCAATATAAATCCGAATCAAAGACCAAGAGGAATTTCCCGAAACAAACACAATTCAATAGTTGACAATTAGCCTTAAGGAAATTTTTTTATTCAGACTGATTTATATTAGTGGGAGATTTAAGTAACCAGAGACAATTAGTATAACGTAAAATCCATCATTGAAGACTATGAAGATCTATCATCTACTTTGAAGTATCCGCCTGATGTTGTTTTCTAAAGAATGTGATCAGGCAAAACTATGTGGGCTTATCGTGTTTTGTAGCCAGATAATGCCGTAATGGATTTACTGTTCTTCATTTCCAAAAAGTGATGCGAGTAGTCTTTTGAATCGAAATATTTATTTTAATCTTACTTATCAGGGAACGTTCAAAATATCTTGTATTTATTTCCATCAATGAAATGAACGGTTTAGGATACATAAGCGCTACGATTCCAACAGTGTTGTTCAACCATCAGATAGCAGAGAAACAAAATCCTCTGATTTCTTCAAAATATGTCATATCTATTGCAAGGAATCTGCAGTGCCTATTTAGAATATTCCGTGAACATTTTTGACGTCTCAATATTAGTAAGAATAATTTCTAAAACCTTTTTTGATTTTGAAATTGTACTTTAACTTTATAACATGAACATGTAAAAATACCTTTAATTAATCCATTCCATCAAAACGAATATTATACACAAAATAAGATCACTAAAGTTCTCACGACAATAGAAATAAAATGTTTTGTTTGGCTTTTATTTCTTTATTACTTGACTAATGTAAGCAATTCTAACAGATGTTCAAATAACTTTGTCTCAACTAGGCATTATGACACCATTGTAAAAATTGCCTTTGTTCAGGTAAAGCTGCCCAAAATTTGCATATTTTCAATACATTTCGAAACCTGCTATAGCTTATGTCACTCTTAGCAATGCATGTGACAATATACCTGTAGCATTCTTTTTACTTGAATTTGCAGTTGCACGTGCGTTGCCACAGCAACTCTGCAATTGACAACAAAAGTTATGAATGAACCTGTAAGAATAGTAGTTTGTAACACGCGGTTATGTCTGTTAACTTTAAGTAGCCCCACATAATTTTTCAAATATTTGATGAAGTTTTAAATAATTTAAGATATGAATAGAAGAGGACAATAGATTGTACATTAAACGATGTATTTAGCGTATGGCACTGAGATTACAGCTCATTTACATACTATAGCTTGCATCAGAAACAAGCATTTCAACTTTGAAATAATTTCGAGGCGTGAAAATTACATGTTATTCTCTCCTGTAAATTCATATATTTCGGGGGATTTTACAAAACCTGTCTGAAACAAAATTTGGAAAAAAAAACCATTGTGAATGAATATTTAGAAAAAAAATATAAAGTTAGTTCCAAATAAAGAAATAATCGTCAAAAAGCATTTTATTTCTATTTCAGTGAGTACTATAAAAGCGATTTAAAAAATGTCTTATTTTACACTAGTATCTATGGATACTATATATGTCTCTCAATAGAGGTATGGCTGGAAATACGCCTCAGGCCAGACAAGAACGTCCAATATCCATCAAGGCAAAATTCTAAACTACAAATAAGTTACTTTTGAAAATAGTTATATACATCTTTTTAAAAGGTATATTTTTCATTAATCAAAATCTCAAATGGATGGTATTTCTCTGAAATAAGTGCTTATGTCCAAGAAAAAAACGTTTCCAATTGGACGTTGACACGTTCGTTTATTTAATGACTAAGAAATATGATATCTTTTTACAGTCACGTGAATTTCAAAAGCAATAATTCTCAAAGGAAATGTTTTTTGATTACTTAGGGTGCTGGGTTTCAAAACTTCTAAGTTGACAAATTGAATTTTATAAAGGTTCCAAATATCTTTAACTTAACTAAGCACCCCTAGTTTGTAAAATGTAATTTGGTGCTCTAAAAGTATTTTGAATAATTTAGAAGATAAATAGTTGCGTTTGCAAAATTTCCGGGATTCATTTTTATTCAACACTTGCAAATTCAGTTTAAAACCGACGGTGCTAGCCAGAGGTTTTAAATGCGTATATTTGCCGGTTGGGAATGACAATGAATCCCGGAAATGTTACAAACGCAACTATTTATCCTTATATATGACCGTTAGTTAATTGCAATTTTAGAGCGAAATCTATTTTTGCGTAGGAAACTCTGAGTTGAAAGGATTTAACGACTGAACCATTATTGTTTAAGGTGTTTACAGTCATAAACAAAATGGAATTCCCAGTGTTAAATAGTGTACTTGTACTGCAAACCATTTGCACTGGTAACGATGCATCATAATTTTCATTGTTAAATTTATGAGAGAGAAAACAGTTATATAATTCATAAAGCAACAGGAACAAACCCGACTGAACAAATATCTTAAGCTCGCCCAACCCATTGTGACGGTGACGCGATCATTAAGACGTCATAACCGTTGGCATTTGTGACGTCGTGCCATGTACTGCATTTGAATGAAACCGGCCACATGGCACAAGACGGTAAACTAGAAGAAAATTAGCCAAGTTAGAAAGGTTTAGTTACATAAAACTAAAGCAAATAGAAAAGGAATTTTTGGCATCATCGGAAATGCACAAGTTAGAAAGTGACAACAACAAAGGAAAAACTTAGTCGGGCACGAATATTGGGAGAAAAAGTACAATTTAAAGTTGAGGCGGACCAAATAATGTATACTTTTGCGGTGCTTTTCCTTAGCCAATTTGCGGGTGTTCATTGCCATACAACACTGGAAAATCCTTCAAATCAACCAATCAGAAACGAGTATTCACCAAAGTCATGTCACAATTGATATTTTGACTACTCCAGATATAACTGCTACTTGATTAAACGAATCCCTTATATGCAATATAATCAAAATATGAATAAAAAATACAACTGAATTGGGACAAAAATAATCATTGTCATTGTGAAGAAACTTTAGATTAAACTTTGAATTTTAAAATCAAAAGTAACATTTTTATCCCCAGTTGACATTCGTACACAAAATCCATGTTTAACATGCATAACAAGTGGCAAGCAAGACATTGAGTTTTCAGAATATTTTTCATCAATAATTGTGAAGATGCCTACAATCTTAATTTTTTAAATTTGAGAGTCTTTGAGTTGAGTCGAAAATCCCTAAAAGTTTGCTTGCAAATTTGTTTTCTGATATAATACCATTTCTGTTAGAAAAATAGAGGGTAATTAGTTTCTTTCTGTATACATAATAAACATGCATCCTTTTGATAATTACTTCAAACATACATGTCCTTATAATGTACACATACAAGGCAAGTCTACGTTTGTTAATTGTCCTTTCTTTTCTTTAATTCATGATAGTTTTAGGAAGATTATATGTAACAAACTACAGGAACATATATATACACAATATTTATGATTCACTGTGTTGGTTACAAGAATCCATAATCTTTATAACAAATACATAGAATTTGTCTATTTCCTTTCAATCAGTAATATGTCTTTATGGGAGGCGAAGTTACATTAACTAAAATAATATAGATTGTTAATATACAAAGTCCATTCTAGGAAACGCTTAATGTCCTAATATAAACAATAGGCTTTTATTCAAATAATTTTTTCAAATACCCAGACTTATTGTGAGAAAATATTCAAAATATATATTAAAAAACCTTTGTTGTTATATGGAGGAGAAGAATTGAAATGTAACTGAAGACAATTCCAAGTGAATATGATATTTTTATCAACAAAAACAACACATTCATTCACACTTATCATTGTCTTAACATTGTGATTAATTATAACAACCATTCTTCGTTCATTAGTGTGTTTGTTTCATGTCATAAAGATAACTTGAAATACAAAGTGCTTCAGACCAATATAATATGTGCAACAAAGATAAATAAATGTTATAATTTACGCTCCTGCTGAAGTAAAACATATGATAAAATGTTGAAAATAGTACCTTTAATGTAATTAAAACATACAATGAATGTTATTTGACTATATATGAAACTATTGACTATGAAATTTGGTATAAATTATCTATCAATTTCGGTTATTTTGTGTTCTACTGTGGTGCTAATCAATAATGTTCCAGCTATGTTAAGCCACAAAACTAAATATGTAACGACTGGAGAAAAGTATTGTAAAAACAACGTTTTTAATTTGTTTGTTCTATAAGCTATATACATCAGCCTACCTCTAATCTGTTGAAAAGATGATGTAATTTGTGATAACTTAAGGACGACTTACTCAATATGTGTTGTACCAAAAGGTGTGAGTTTAGAAAACATGGAGACATATCATTTGCGTTCCACATACTTACAGTAGTAGTTGACACTTGTATTACAAGATGAACATAATTTGTAGGTACATGTATTCATAAAACACTGGGTTTCAACAAAATGCAAAAAATTACCGTTCTTGATTATATCATTAACATTTCGAAATGTTTCTTGTAAAATACGTCCATGTAAGTTACATCACAACGTTAACCAATACTGACTTTATTGACGGAAAGTTTGCAGAAAATAGGTTAAAACACATTGCAGAAAGAAGGCAATCAGAAATTGTGACCTTATCTCTCTCTGTGAACTGAACGTTTTCCACCATGTCACTTATTTGTTATCTTTCTATATAAGGAACATATCATCAACCTACAAATTAATGCAAAAGGTTTGACTATAATGTTGTTAAAATAAATGCTATCCAATTCAACATTTTCAAAAATGAAAGAATTACATAGCAAACACTAGTACTTAATGGTATTTAAGTTTTTTTCAAAAACTCTTCTTATAACTAACATTGAATTGAAACAGTGGTTTCCCTGACAGCGTATTGTTGAGACGTTTTACAAGACTTATTCGTGTCAAAGGAGACTTCATAAACTACTGACATGTAACCTTGATAACCACAGATGAATCATAAGCCAGGTTATTTCAGTGAGTAATTGATGACCCCGTACATACATGTAGCTCTACAGCATAAAGGATAGATTGACACGACAACAACGTCACTGGAATGTCGAACAAGTGTAGGAAGGCTGATGTGACCACACATTCCTGATAGTTCCATATAACACGAAAAGTACACTTAACATGACAAAACAATCGCTATAGCACACATATGTCTGCCTGTATTTGCAAGACAAGACAAAGAAGTTTATTGTAATTCAGGCCTCCGGCCCATATACAAATGATACAAGTTTACAAGGTACACATATACAGAAAATTCACAGCAGTTTTAACAATTCAGATAATAGGTTGTCTCTTCGGACAACAGCATGTTTTACAAAGAGCGCTAAATTCCTTATCACATTTTCATTTTTTGAGGATAGAATTGAAACAAAGGCAGTTTTAGGATACTTTAAAATGTAATGATTTGAAATGTATCGTTTTCTTAAATCAGCATAATGTGGACACACAAAAGCAAAATGGATTTCATCCTCTACAGCAGATTTACATAATGGGCATATTCTTAAACTTTTATCTATGGAAAATCTTCTGCCTTTATTTACTGATAAATCTAACAAGCCCAATCGAAAGTTAACAAATGTGCGTCTTATGTTTCTAGATGTCAGTGCAGAAAGATACAACTCTGGTTGAATTAAGCTTTTAAATGATCTATACAATTGGTATCTTGTGCTATTGTCTAGATTTGAGTTCCATTCTTGATAAAACATATTAACAGATTGATCTCGGAATTGCTTAAGAAATACGGTAACAATACCAACTGTTTGATTAAGCCATACAAATCCAAACCCATGGGTAAATAATAAGTTTTTAATATGAGTTGCCCATGTTATCTTACCTTTATCATCTAAATGAACAAGCATGTTATATGCTAGCTTTGGTAATCTTTGTTCGTGCATTCTAAGGATCCTTAGCCAAAATTTTAGACATCTAATTTGTGAGTTTACATATATTGGATATCTACCACATTCACCATAAATCATACAGTTTGGTGTTGCTTGGGCCACATTTAAAAATCTTTTACATGCTAAAAGATGTAATTTCTCGATACAATCATGACGTTGAAATCCCCAAATTTCAGATCCATATAGCATAATAGGTTGGATTTGTGAATCAAACAATTTAAAAAATATCTTCGGGTATAAAATGTCAAAATTCTGGGATACTGACATAACATTGATAAGTGCCTTTTTGGCACGTGACTTCAAGTCTAAGACACTCTTTTTAAAATTCATAGTATAGGAAAACATAAGCCCTAGATAGGTATAATTATTTAAGATAGATACCTGTTTACCATTCAAAAACCATTTTTCTTTAGAGGCGACTGGACCACCTCTTCTAAAGATAACAATGTTTGTTTTATCAAAATTAACAAATAATTTCCATTCGTTTGTATATCTTTCCAAAACATTCAGTTGGTTTTGTAGACCGATAATTGTATCTGAAACCAGAATAACATCATCGGCAAAGAGTAAAATAAAAATTTCAATCATAGCTGGAAACATTTGTACACCATGTTTACCTAACATGGAAATATCGTAATACAGTTCGCTTATAAAGAAGGAAAACAGTATTGGGCTTAAGATACACCCTTGCCGAACTCCAATGGGACAGTCGAAATAACGATGACATCATCATCACAACGAACACATGATTTGATATTTGAATACATTGATTTTAAAATATTCTCCCTTGTAAACCGGCCTTCCTTAAACATTGCCACAGTTTAAAACGATCAACAGAGTCAAAAGCCTTTTTAAAATCGACAAACGCTACATAAAGTTTATGTTTTTTTACGAGATAAGCATTTTTGTATTATTGCATATAGTGTGAAAATATGGTCAGAAGTCGAGTAATCTTTTCTAAATCCGGCTTGGCATTCAGGGATAAGGTTTTTTAGACTTGACCAGTTCGAGAGTCTGTTGTTTAGAATAGATGTGAATATTTTCCCAATTACACTCATAAGGGATATACCTTTATAATTATCTGGGTTATTTGTAGCCCCCTTTTTATGTATCGGTACAATAATTGAGCGGGACCAGCTATCTGGAAACGACCCACTTTCAAATACCGTATTAAAACATCTTAGGAGGAAAGGCATTAATTCGGAGTGAGAACATTTTATCATTTCGATTATGATATTGTCTGGACCAGGTGATTTCCCGCTCTTTAGGCGACTTATAGCATTCTTTATTTCATCTTCTGAAATTTGTGTTTCCAAAATCATTTCATCAACATCATCATAGTCATTAGAAGATATATCATCATCATCAAATAAACAGCTGTCGGTTTGTAGAATATCATCATTATTAAATATAGTCTTGAAATGGGTAATCCATTCACATTTTGATATATTGTTTTTAGGAGTTGGTTTCTTTCTAAAAGAACGAATTTGTTTCCAAAATTTAGCGGGGTTGTTGAACGAGTCATTTAATCTTTTCAATCTCTGGCTATGCAGGTTAGAATTAAATTTTCTACATGAAGCTTTGTATTTATTTCTCATTTTACAAAAATTATTTCTGTTGATATCAGTTCTTCTACAACGAAAACTTCTAAGTGCTTTGCGAGCATCTCTCCGAGCGGTTTTGCATTCATGATTAAATGGGATTTTATGATTTTGTCTAATTCTCTGAGCCTTTTTCTTCATACAACTTGCTGAATCCAGTATGATATCAACGAAATCGTGTAGAGCTCCGTTTAGATCAAACTCAAGTTTTGATAAGAGGTGATCAATGGTATATATCAAATTACCTTTGAGGGTATCAACAAATAGTTCACATAGAGAATCGTTCCAAACAATGTTTTCTGTGGAATCATCTACGTTAGATTTACATTTTGAGCGCACCATATTCGGAAAATGACAAGACAGCTCTAACGGTAAATGGTCAGAGTCTACTCTGTCTCCAATGTTAAGCAACTTAATGAATTCGAAAAAGTCTGGTGAGCAGATAACATAGTCATTAACACTAGATCCCTGGTGTCCGTTATACGTATATTCGCCTTGCGAGTCTCCCTACACTCTACCATTTACAATAGATAGGTTGAAAGAATAGCAAAGATCTAATAATAAATCACCAAAATTATTTATAACACTATCATGAGAACTACGATCATCTAAAGGATAATCATCATCGTCAACACTGGCTTGAAATATGTGGCTCATGTTACCATTATCAAGACTTGTAGTCACATTGTTCTGTTGGCCTGTACGGGCATTCATATCACCACAAATTATAGTGTGAGATTCAGCGAAGTCAGAGAGGTTTGCTAGCAGGTAGTTTTCTAAATGTTCGATATTACACTTTGAAGTATTATGCTTATAGTATGTTGATCCGTTGGGAGGGATATAGGTACATATAAGATTTACATCTTTATCAAGTGAGAACACATTTTTCATGAATTTTATACAAACGAAGTTGTCAATTTCAGACGTTAATTGTTTGTACATATTCTTTAAAGAATCATGGATACAAATGCAAACGCCACCTGAAAATCTACCGTGGTCAGACAGTTTTACTGCTGTAGTAGATGTTTATTTTATGTCAAAGATCGGAGGAAGAGTTTTTCTATTTCCATACATGACTACGTGGCTTATAGTAGCATTCATGTACAAGCACAGTCACAACCAGTTCTAGCATATTTCACACACATATGCAGTTTAATGTAAACTCATGAAGCTACAGTTGCTCCTTATCCCTATACCTGGACATGCATTTAAAAAGCCAATGGAATTGGAAATACTCTTTTGAAACTATGTGCACTCAAGTTATCACTTCCTCTTTGTGAGATTTTTACTAAGTCACTACAAGCGGCTGTATTCCCTAACATGTGGAAAAAGGCATAAGTAATTCCCTTGCATAAGAAGGGTTCAGTTAATGAATGAATGGTAATTATAGGCATGTCGCCCTTACAAGTTGTGTATCTTAAGTTTTCGTAAAGTGTGTCCATAAATATATATTTAATTATTTTAGAGATAATGAAATTATTAGCACCTTGCAATCAGGATTTATTCCAGGTGATTGTACCGCTTATCAATTACTAGATTTGTATAATTTCATTGCAAATCCTTTAGATAAAGGTAAAGAAGTCCGAGCAGTGTTTCGTGACATTAGCGAAGCTTTTGATAAAGTGTGGCATAAAGGGCTTCTGTATAAATTAAAATCTTTTGCAATAGGCGGTAAACTGATAGAGTGGCTCGATAGTTATCTTACTGATAGGACCAAAAAGTAGTTATAAACGGATATGATTCTGAACTTAAACCTGTATTGGCAGGTGTCAGGATCAGTCTTAGGACCGTTGTTATTCCTAGTATATATAAATGATCTTGTTGATGATATCAATTGCAACATACAGCTTTTTGCTGATGATACGTCATTATATTTAATAATAGAAGATCCAGTTGTATCAGCAAAAACACTTAATGACGATATACGAAACATTTCTACATGGGCAGATCAAGGGCAAGTAAAGTTCAACCCTGAAAAAACGGAAACAATTCAATTCAGTAAAAAAAGGCTAGCCAGCCCCAAACCCCAGTTACACATGCAGCGAATTCCTATAACTGAAGTTTTAGAACATAAACATTTAGGAGTCATATTTAAAGAAGACGCAAACTGAACTGCTCAAATCAATAGTATTGTAGACAAAGTTACCCCTCTGATAAATTGCTTAAGAAGTTTGAAATATCGATTATCACGTAGATCACTTCAGACCATGTATCAATCTTACATGTACATACTACCACTTTTTGATTACTGCAGCCACATTTGGGGTAACTGCACTGCTGCTCAAAGTGCAAATTTAGAGAAATTAAGTTGTTGCGGAGCAACAAGAGGCACACGCCATAATAAACTATATTCAGAAACTAATTTCATACCACTTGTTGACAGACGACGAGAACATAAATTAACCCTCTTCCATAAAATGATAAACAACAAAGCATCACCTTACTTATGTAATCTTGTTCCTGAAAACGTTTCCGCCAGTAATTCATATAATTTGAGGAATTCATCAAAATTACTGAATCTTCCAGTAAAAACATCTGCTTATTCAAAGTCGTTTTTACCAAGTACAATAGATCTTTTGCTTTACCAAATGACATAACAAATTTGGAATCTCAAAAAGTCTTCACTGAAAAAATTACCCCTCAGTTAGGACACTCATTTAGATTTAATTTGAATTACAGTAGCCGATTTTGTCAAACTATGCACTGTAGGCTTCGTTTAGGCTGTAGTGATCTAACTTTTCATAAATATAAAAGGCATATTTCAGACGATCCTCCCTGTTCAAGCGGCGCTAACCGAGAAGACAATCTCATTATTTACTGGTTTGCCCAAACTATTCTCACTTAAGAAATGATGCATTATACTAACAAAAAGGGTACAGCTTAAAAACAATTTTTTTATGGAAACCATGATATATCTGACCTTGACAAGTTAGCTATTTTAAAATATGTTTACCTCTTCATCACCACTTCTAATAGATTCGAAAAAAGAGTTTAAGATGTTTTCTTCTAAGCCATTGCAATGAAATTGCTTTTTTTATTTTTAATTGTGTTTCTTGATTGTATTATCGCATTACATGTCATCAGAATGTCCTTTGGTTGAATCATCACATTTGTATCGGAACGGCATTAATATAAGCCTCTGGCTTGTTTGCCAATCCGTTTCATATTTTCATGAATACAATATTTTTAAACCATTTAAAAAACCTTTTGTATATTTTCTTTTCTTTGGATATAAAAATTGTGCAAGTAATTCCACAAGTTACTCAAAAGATTCAAATTGAGAAAGTAAGTGTTACGTTCGTTGGTAAAAAAACATAAAATGCCTGCCTGCAAACACACAATGTTTTTAAAGATTTTTCAAAGTAGTAGTAAGTTTTCTATTAGTCTTGAAAAAATGATTAATAAACAGAATTCCTTTTCTTCATCAGTTTAAGTAAATCATCTCCAACATGTTTGCATCTTGTTAAGGACATATTGTACGGATGCGTATTAGTGTCACGGTGAAAAAATATTTTAAAACTATCTCCTACGTAGGACTTAGTATCATCTCCTACGTAGGAGATAGTATCCCCTACGTATGAGATAGTATCTCCTACGTAGGACATAGTATCTCCTACGTAGGACATAGTATCTCCTACGTAGGACATAGTATCTCCTACGTAGGACGTATTATCTCCTACGTAGGACTTGGTATCTATTACGTAGGACTTGTTATCTCCTACGTAGGAGATACTATCTCCTACGTAGGATTTAACCTAATACTTACTATCTCCTACGTAGAACTTAGTATCTCCTACGTATGAGATAGTATCTCCTACGTATGAGATAGTATCTCCTACGTATAAGATAGTATCTCCTACGTAGGACTTTTTATCTCCTATGTATGAGATAGTATCTCCTACGTAGGACATAGTATGTCCTACGTAGAACTTAGTATCTATTACGTATGACTTAGTATCTCCTACGTAGGAGATATTATCTCCTACGTATGAGATAGTATCTGCTACGTAGGACATAGTATCTCCTACGTAGAACAAAGTATATATTACGTAGGAGATAGTATCTCCTACGTATGAGATAGTATCTCCTACGTAGGACATAGTATCTCCTACGTAGGATATAGTATCTCCTACGTAGGACTTATTATCTCCTATGTATGAGATAGTATCTCCTACGTATGAGATAGTATCTCCTACGTAGGACTTAATAATCTAATACTTACTATCTCCTACGTAGGACTTATTATCTCCTATGTATGAGATAGCATCTCCTACGTAGGACATAGTATCTCCTACATAGAACTTAGTATCTATTACGTAGGACATAGTATCTCCTACGTAGGATATAGTATCTCCTACGTAGGACTTATTATCTCCTATGTATGAGATAGTATCTCCTACGTATGAGATAGTATCTCCTACGTAGGACTTAATAATCTAATACTTACTATCTCCTACGTAGGACTTATTATCTCCTATGTATGAGATAGCATCTCCTACGTAGGACATAGTATCTCCTACGTAGAACTTAGTATCTATTACGTAGGACTTAGTATCTCCTACGTAGGAGATAGTATCTCCTACGTAGGAGAAAATATCTCCTACGTAGGACTTAAGTCGTATTAGACATTGCTGAATTTACAGGGTTTTGGTGTTTATTTGCTGGTGTATTAATTATTTCTATTTGATATGTTGATGTTAATATTACATAATATCAAATAATGAATGAAGTTATTGAAAGTTTTGTTAAACGTTTGATGGTCATAAATCGGATATGTATAGTTTTTTTCTTACTGAATTTGGTCATTTAACAAATTATACCATATAATGTTGTATTGATATTTGTTGTTATTAACAGACAATTCGATTTGGAACAAACGATTTAGGTCAATATGGTCGTAAACTGAACTAGATATTTTTATTATTAGCGTTATTGACTCATCGAGCCCCTTACTCGGCGAAGTTACGAAGCCACATCTTTACCCAAATTGTAAAAAAGATGATAAACAGGACTGCGATTCAAAGTTACTTTTATGTAAGTTAACAGTCACGCTATTTGTCAAAATAATCAATGATGCCCCCAATCTGGGATGAATCGATCTGATTGCATATAGATATCATCGCCGCACATCTAAATCAGGTAAATTTAACAGACAACAATATTCTTAATTCTTCAATCTAGTTTATTAGCAAAAGTAACGATTTTGTTGTAAACTATTATCACTCATTTGTGATATATTTCCTTAGTATTTGTAGCATAAATTGACCTTAGGCTTCTCCAACAACATTTGGCCTTAACGAATTATACAAATTGCTTTGATTATAAAGATGTTAGATGGGTTTTTTTGGTTTATTAAAATTTGTTTGGTATTTATATGTGTACAACCTTCTGTTGTTTTTAAGGGCGGCCTTTAAATAAGCCTATTGCTTGATCGACAAACCTAATTTTACCGTATGAAATAAAATGTTTCCAAACCAGGGCTAGACAATATCGAACCGCACATTGAGATATTTGCTATTGTCCGTAAGATGTTTCTATCTAAGGAATCTTTTATTCTTAACCGAGTTGTTCTGCTTTGAGTCACATGTATATTTATCTCAATATTCATAGATAATTTTAGGCAAAAGTGTAGATGTCTTAGAGAATTGCGTCAACTAATGTGAATCCTCTTGCTGTAAACATTTCTATCTTTCTTAATATTGTTCTTTTTCACAATAATCACAATACGCATTCCAATACTAGAAGTAGTATGTATCATTTATGGTATTATATGTAGGACTAATGTTGCATACGGTATTCAGCGAAATCAAACAGTATTTTCTTAGCGAAATTATGAGGAGTGCAGAAAAGGTACATTTGTTTTTGTATTATTTGAAGCGTACAATAAGGCAGTCGCTGGCCCGCACATAAAAAAGATATGAAAACAGAAAACAGAAACCACAAAACTCAATCAAACTGATTTTCGTTTACAAGTTAATCGTTTCTTTTGCTTATTATCTAAGATTTAAGGATATTGTTGTCTGTTGCTTTGTAATACTGCCTAATGCGTTGCTTTGAAAAGGATTGAGATATTTGTCGATTATATAAAAAACTTTAGCTGCATTTAAATTAATCAGATCAGATTGGGGCGACAGTGGTTATCTTGACAAAAGCGAGTCTGTAACCTTTGAGACACAGCTTGAATTGTCATATTTTAAAAAAATTGTTATTTCTTTTGCTGATATATACAAAACGGTAAGTTTGAAACACTACCTAAATTCAATCTAAAATATCAACATATATTCATATAATATTACATGGAATAATTGTTTAACGACCCCTCTCGGTAAATAAGACGTGACATGGACAGTTTAACATTATCATGTTTCTTTGTTAGATCCACCTCTTTATGAAATTGGGTTTCAAAATGAACACACTTAAGTCACAGTTATTGTAATGACAAGATCGAGTAAAATAAAGGCAAATATTCTCTAGACAATACAACATAACTTTAACTGTTAGATATATAATCCATTTGTGACCAACAAACTTTAATACAGATGTAAACGATGATTCATTCGAAATTTAAACTTTGAACATCATGTAATATTAACATCAACATACAAACAAGAAATAATAAAGAAACAGGCAAACACACAAAAAAACACTTAAATGATCAATTTCTGAAACAAACTATCTCCTACGTAGGAGATACTAAGTCCTACGTAGGAGATACTATGTCCTACGTAGGAGATACTATCTCCTACGAAGGAGAAACTATCTCCTACGTAGGGGATACTAAGTCCTACGTAGGAGATACTAAGTCCTACGTAGGAGAAACTCTCCTAGGTAGGAGATACTATATCCTACGTAGGAGATACTAAGTCCTACGTAGGAGATAGTTCTAAAAAAACATTTCACCGGACACTTATACGCTTCCGTAATATTGCAACATATCCAAAGGGTGTTTGTTATCTTTAGATTTCAATATGATTTATTTTTCCATCCGCAGTAGGGCACTCATGTTCAGAAAGTAAAAGGTGTAAACGGATGCAGAATACGAGCACAAATTCACTAGAAGGTGATTAGACAAATCGACATATCCAATGTTTAACACATACGAGTGTATCTAGTGATGTGTTATAAATGAAAATCTTAATTTGTTATTGATGCTCAAATGATACTTGTGAATATTAAAAAATGAAGACAGGCATCGGATTTCTTTTACTGCTCCTTTGTAGCATTGTTATGTTTTCGATATTTATATTTTCAAAAATTGCCGGTTTTGATTAAACGGTATAATATTGCCCATGTTTTTCTAGAGGTACATGTATATCGTTAATTTTAACGAGTCTTTTCCGAACCTTGAACTTGCCTCTTTTTGTATTTCTTTATAATCATCATTACGCCAATTACTAATATAAACCCATAGCATGAAAATATGTTTGATTTGAACTGAACAAAATATTGGAGATTGAAATTAAATATCAAGTTTGTATTTTTCTTATGAAATTGATGATTATTTTGCGTGTTGATGTGTTTCATTACTTCTCAGGGGATTTTATCAAATTTTATGAATCTAACCTTGATTTTTAAATTTACAAAAAAAAATTTAAATAGATCAGAACACATTTTGAATAAGAAAATTCAGAAATGTTAAAAATTGTTTTTACCATTTTATTCATTTGTGAAAGAAGTTCAAATTCTTGCCATCACTTTTTTTTTTTTTTTTATGTTCTAATGGTCTGAATCTTTTCATAAAAATAGATAGATCTGCTGAAAAGGAAACGTTAAAGGATTGTTCCTTAACCTTTGGTTTATCAGAAATGTGCATGATAAAGATTACAACCTTATGCAAAACTAAAAATGTTAATTGATTTTTTCATAAAAGTTGATGAGAAATATTTTTCTTGTAAATGCAAACTTTATGACTAGTGACTAGAACATAAACGTTGGCATCAAAACTACTGACACAACCTGTGAATGGGTAACAAGGAAAATATTTAAGTTTTTGTGAAATTATCACTCACATTAACTATTTTTATGACAATTATTTTCACAAATTATCAATCAATTCGATTATTTCAGGGATTTTTTTTACCTTACCATCATGCATTTATAACTTTCGCAATTGCGGTTTCTTTTCTTTCTCCTCAACGACCAAAAAACAAATTTGGACAAAAATAACGATTGTCATTGGGGAGAAACAATACATTAATATCAGCCCTTATTTTGTGATAATCAAAAACCTTTGCTTTCACTCTATGGTACATTTATTAACAATTAAACAATATAACAATTATAAACTTTTTTAGGAAGAATAATAACTTGTATTATCAATATAATGATATACTTTAAAACGTTCAATTGTTCTATACAAGAAGAATTGACTATTTTCCTAATTTATCTGGAGACAATCCCACGAGAATATAATAGTTTGATGAACAAAAGAGTAGCAATCATCTACATTTGAATGTCTTAACATTGTAATTGTTAATAGTAACCATTTTTCATTCAGTAATATGTGTATTTGTTTTATTTGCTTCAGACCAATATGACAGGTGCAACATAGATAAATATATAAATATACATGTGGGATCAACAGTCAGTAGGAGTTGTCCATTGTATTTACATCACAAAGCAACTTTCAAATACTCGTCATGATGTTCCTACACAAAATGGTTTATACCTTGCTCCACATTCATGACGAACTTCCGAGATAATTTGATAACCCGGATGTACATTGAGAGCATACTTTATAATTTCCGCTCCTGCTGAAGGAAGAAATGTGAGAAATGTTGACAATAGTACCTTTTAGCTAAATAAAATATACATTGAGTGTTATTTGACTCTATATGTCAACTTGGTATAAACATTATCTATCAATTTCCGTTGTTATTTGTTCCTACAGTGGTGCCAATCAATAACGTTCCAGCTAGGGTAAGCCACAAAACTAAATATATACACCTGGACAAAAGTATTGTAAAAACTACGTTTCTTGATTATTGTTATAGTTCAATAAGCAGCCTACCACTAGTCTGTTGAAAGTTTTTTTTAACTTAGTGCAAAAATGATGTAATATATGTTTGCTTGAGGATGACTGACGTGATATGTTATGTACCAATAGGTGATACTTTTAGATAAGATGAAGAAATATCATTTGCCTACCACAAACTTATTGTAGTAGTTGAAACTAGTATTACAAGAGGGACATATTTGGTAGGTATTTATGTAACACTCAGTATTCAACATTCAAAATTCAACGTTCGTGATTATTTCATAAAATCAACATTGCGAAATAGTTCTTGTATATTACTTAAGTCATATCAAAACGTTGCTAACTATTGACTATATTGACTAAAGGTCAGATTAGAAATTTTAATTTCATGTCTCAGTTTTATCTTTATCTTTATCTGATAATTTATCTTTTTTAATGTTGAAAATATGATCAGCCTACTATATTAATGCAAAAGTTCTGATTCTAATGTAGTCTTGAAGAAACGGTAGTCTATTCAAAAGTTCCAAAAATGATGCAATTACATAGAAAATCTTTCAGAGTTGATTACTGTTGATTACGTACTGAAAAACGTCATGGTATTTCGGCCATATTACAACTTTTCTAATAACTAAAATTGAATGGAAACGATGGCCTCGCTTTAGTATCTTTTTGTGACCTTATATAGACCTCATTAACTGATGACACGGGAAAATCAGTACAAAATAACATAATAACAATACCAGCGTAGCCTGAAGATTCAATCCGTCATAATATTTATTCACTCGTGGAATAATATCATCTTTTCCCCAGGCTGAAGTTGTTGAACTGAAAACTGCTAAGACGCAATATTTACTAATCATAATCGATGGATGTTCACCTTGTCTGCAAAGGAAATGGAGGAAACATTTAGGCCAATACAAATTAAAGTTAGGAATGTGAATCTGCTTTTTTTTAACTGATCTATGTTGAAAGTAAATGCTTTATGGCAAAATTGTTGAATTTGGAACTTAGACAGTATAATCATATTAAACAGGTATTATTAAGACTTGCAAAGATAAATGTGGCGTTTGCCTCTTATTTTAGCTACCTTGGCCACATTGAACTCAAACATGTCAACCTGCGATTTCTAAGAAGATAATCCCAGTGCATAAGCCATAGCTTTACAGCATAAAGGATAGATTGACACGACAGCAACGTCACTGGAAGGTCGAGAAAGTGTAGGAAGGCTGATGTGACAACACGTTCCTTATAGTAGTATATCATGCAAAAAGTATACTTACAATGACAAAATATTCGCTGTGGAACACATATGTCTGCCTGTATTTGCTTTAGTACGTAGGTAAAGTTCATGTCAAAGATTTGAGTAAGAGTTTTCATTTTCTATCCATGACCACGTGGCATATAGTATTATTCATGTACACAATCATTCACGTATTATTCAGTCACAACCAGTACTAGCCTATTTCACACACACATATATGCATTTAAACATAAAATCATGAAGCTACAGTTGCTCATTGGCCCTATACCTTTACATACATTCTAAAGAATACATCTAAAAAGCATATTTCAAAATGTGTTTTCATAATATATTTTCTTTGGGATAATAATGTAGTAATTCTACAAATTACTCACAAGATTCAAAATGAGAAAGAAAGTGTTATGTTCGTTGGCAAATAAAACCATTAAATGTCTGAATACAAAATTGCAATGTATTGTTAGAATTTTCAAATTACTAGCCAGTTTTCTATTAATCTTGAAAAATGATTAATAAACAAATTTTCTTTTCTTAAGTTTAAGAAAATCATCTCCAACATTTTTGCATCTAGTCAAGGACATATTGCAACATATCAAAAGGGTGTTTGTAATCTTTAGAAATCAATTTGATTTATCTTTGCATCTGGAGTGGAGCACTCTTGTTCAGAAAGTTAAAGATGCAAAACTAACTTTCAAATTGATACTTATAAAGATGTAAACGGATACAAAATATGGACATTTTTTCGTTTCACCTTTAATTAACAACCAACAAAGCCTTAAAAAGGGGGAACATCTTGATTATGGCATAAATAAAATAGCTTTAAGTCAATATGTTATTGTAGCTGTTCTTGTAATAGTATGCCAGAAACGTATAATGGGGAACTACTATTCAGACTTTATATACATGCGGAATAAGTTCATTCTATGATATATCATTGTTGCATTGCATACTAACGAAAAGAGGTCGAACAGATGCTTGATTTGATTGATAATGTCATGATAGTAAGTATTAACTTAAAGAATTATGTTGCTATAGGTAATGGACATTTAGAAATAATTATGTTTTTGCTGTTAACTTTGTTGTTGAATTTTCTCATTTATATCCATTTCTTTTGAGCTAAAGTATTAATTTCTTATGGGAGATTTGTCCAATAAGGACTGTGCAGTATACTTTGAACAGACTTGCTCAAAATTTACAAACACGTTTGCACGTTTGCAAATGATGTTGTCCTTATACAGATGTTGATGAACCTGATGTAGTGTGCAGTTATTTATAATACCTTGATATTTAATCTCAAGGAGGACAATAGTAATACCTGCTTTTTTCGGTGACAGGTATGGTTCAAAACAACTCTTTCGACTAGCCACACTTCAAAGACTGACGTCAATGTGAAGTACATGTACCATTTGTTGCAATCACAATGTCAAGATCAAAGAACTTGATGTCAACAAAACAAGCAGCGACAAAGACTGACAAACGAATTGAAAGCTTTGAAAGGTTATTCCCCTCTATCATATATACCTGGTAGCATTTCCGCACCAGCAGAAACCAATATCTGCATTTGTTTGAGCAAATGTCTCCATAATGTTCTTGACAATGTGGTAAAATGCTTCGTAGCGCGCATTGTCCGTTCTCATTTGCTATCCTAGGGCAGATGAGAAGATATGCACTCACTTATATGTTCTACTGGGACAACAAGAATACTTATTAATGATAATAGTCAATAAGAAATTATAAAAAAGGCCTATAGGACCGAGTTTTTTCCTTTGTTTATTTTGGATATATATTTTTTCTTTTTATTTATTCATTCAAATAGATCAGAACACAGTTTGAATGAGAAAGTTCAGAAATGTTAAATAAGTGTATTTACCATTCATTTTATTCATTTGTGAAAGCAGTTAAAATTCTTGATATCAGTATTCCATTTTTTAAAATGCTAATAGTCTGTGTCTTTTTAATGAGGACTAGCCAGAATCGTGTGCGTTGGAGAAGTGTTGTTGCGGCCCTATGTTCCTCAAGGAATCAAGAGGCATAAGTCAAGTAAGTCAAGTGTCTCTTTTTATAAAACAAACAATTGATAAGTCTGCTGATTAGGAACATTTAAGTATAGTCGTTTAACCTTTGGTTTATCCGAAATGTGTATGGTAAAGATTAAAACCCCTTGAAGCCGTCAAAATGTTAATTGATTTTTTTAATTTGTATTAAAGTCGACGAGGAATATTTCACAAAGCTGATGTCTAGTGATATAAACTTACACGTTATTAATTAAGACTTTTGACACAGCCTGTGAATGGGTAACACTCGCATTAAATAGATGATATTATATGAGTGTCCATGACATAGTATGTTTACGACAAGAGTGGCTAAATATAAGTATAACTCGAGCGAGAGCGAGGGATATACTGATATTTAGGAACGAGTGTCGTAAAAATAGTATGTCATGGGCACGAATTTAATATTCTGTTTATTACCGTTGTCCTAAAAAGAAATAACCAAAACCTACGTTTCGGCATGGGCGTATATATTGTGACGTCATAGGTTAACCTTGACGTCTAAGCATTGTTTATAACGTGACGTCACAATGATAAAATGAAATTTTGCCCTAGGGCAATATATGAAAAATATGAACCTCGATAGGATTGCCCTCGTAGATATCATTAAACTTTATTGACAAAATGTTTCACAAATAATTAATTAAGATTTGTCATTTCACACTGTCAGTGGTGATATTTAAAGGAAGTTCCAACTTGGCCTCTTGCCCATAGGAGAAAAGTGACATACTTAATTTGTTTTTAGTTAAACAATCAAACTTTTTCATTGATGTGTTTCTAAGGAGGCGTTGATAAAACTTTATAAAACACAAGAGGACATCTGTCTGTCTGATAATTTCAACTCAAAAAGGTAAAAGGTTTACCATCATTATCAATATTCATTGTGTAATATTTTTCATTACAAGATTGAAAATAAGTAAATTCGCTCAGATATTAAACGGATAGATGTTCAAAGGATGAAGCTGCAAGGTAAATCACTAAAACCCTCGTTGACCGAGGTTCATCAGTTCAGTGTTGTTGATTATCTAACTAATTCTAGTAAATTGTTTTATGAATCACTATCTTCACAAATAATTTATTGCAGTCATTGCGATCAACTATTGCAACCATTTATCATGTGAATTCAGTAACAAGTAAAACTAAAAACCGAAGGATGTGCTTGACTTATGAATCGATTCATACCAATGCGACAGGTGTAATATGGATAAATAATGTAGGATGTTCCATTCAGTGGGAGTTGGCCATTGTATTGACATCACAAAGCAATTACCGTTATGACAAACATTTCGTCATGATGTTCCTACGTTGTATAGTATCTGCATTTGTTGTTCCAGATCAATTTGACGAACTTCCGAGGTAATCTGATCCTTGGTATGTACGTTGAGATCATTCTTGATAATTTGATTGTGTTTGATACTGGGGGAGACTTTTTAACCATTTAAGTCTACAATTGCTAATCGGTGATTTCTGATACGCAACAATATTTTAGACTATGTAATTTGACTCTTTTCACAAAATTTGCTTTGATGATTTTTATTAATTCCATAACGTGATATTTACTGAAAATTATATTGTTTTCAACACTTTAAATCATAGTTAAACCCCGTGTAAAAGTCACCTGAATAGTAATTGAAATCTTACTGTTTTAAATGTGAAAATAAAGAAAATATCAAAGTAATTATCTAATGCAAATATTTAGTTGAACATTTAAAAAAAAAAAAAATAAAAATGAACGAATGCTTTTTCAAGTGCTAAGTCAATAGTTAACAGTTTTTCCCCACATAATTCAAGCAGAATCGATTCATTCTTTTGGAAAACGTTTTTGTTAGTTCATCATTTGTAAAAAGACATTTCATATTGGCCTTGAATTGATATTCAGAATAAGCTATAAGAAAGATGCTCTCAGGCAATACATTCTTCTCCTTTCTTTGTTACGTATGGAATCGGTTATATCTATTATTATTATCAAGCTTACCATTTCACTTTTCAGAAAAAAAAATATAATATAACATTCTTCATTGAATTGCATTCGGACTTCCGTCACGGTTAGTTTGCAACAGATAAGCATGCTTCTTTAACTGGTATCGAAAATGTGAGCACATGAATAAATATGGTATAATCCCAGAGATACATGTTCCAATATCACAAGTATCACAAGTATAAAAAATTTCACGTTATTTTCCACAACATGAGAGTCTTATGAATACATATACCGATTGAAAAAATATGATGATCCTTGAAAATGTACAAGTGTCTATAACGAAAACAAGAAGAAAAGAAAGGCAACTTCTTGGATAAACCATATTTTCGCAACACTTAATAAACAAAACATACCTCTTCATGGTGAAAAATCTCAAACGCAAGAAATTCTATAAAATTAGAAAATCTAAGTGTTTGTGACCAAGGGTTAAAATTCTTATATAAAAAACTATTGAAGTGTGATGTTCAATGTAGTTTCATATTCTGTGTATGACACTTGATATTTCAAGATTTTTTGTGAGCGAAACACTTAAGATCCATAACATCATATAAAATACAATCTCACTGGTGTTTTTTATTACTTTTTGTAGAACATTCCCAAACACATTTATTTTTCATTGTTACATATTTTTGGGATCATCAACTAGTTTTTTAACATCAATTTAGGTTCATTGTTTTTTCTTTACTTTTCCGAATCATTACAACTGAAAAAATCTACTATTAGTCCAGCAGATATGTGAAGAATGTATATACAATTGTGCCTTTAATGATACAAGCATGAAATTTGGTTAGGGGGTACCCTTAGAGTGAAATTTGGATACAGGGACATTCCAGATTCCCTCAAAGATTTAAATGGCAGCTACAAATTAATGAATGAAATGAGTTAATGAATTATACCAACCAATTCAAATCCCTATCACGTATGTTTGGTGTAAAACACAATTTAGGTAGTATGTAACTACTTGTTGTGCATATGCTATCAGTCTAAGTACACCAAGCCTCAATAATACTCATTTAACTCCGCTATTGAGTCTAGCAAGATATAGTAGAAGGTGGCGTCAACCGATTTTTGGAATTGACCAATCAGAGATCGTCTTACCAAGCCGCAATAGTATGCATTCACCCATATAACGTTGAGGGGTCAT
The DNA here is from genome assembly GCA_916613615.1 of Steromphala cineraria. NCBI lineage: Eukaryota > Metazoa > Mollusca > Gastropoda > Trochida > Trochidae > Steromphala > Steromphala cineraria. Next base: position 16,459,642 of record OU744730.1, read on the forward strand.
AGGTCGGCGAAAGGTTGGCTGACGCGACCTGCTACATGTACTACAACTTGCTAGACGCAATATCGGAGTGAAGTGAGTATCATTGAAGCTAGGTATACTTAGACTGATATGCTATGCAATATATTTCATAATGAGCTCAAAAAGAACATCTGCAGTGGTACATAAGGGTAAAATAAGATTTTCCAATTGGTATTGCAGAATTCGGCCCGCTGATAAGATATCTGACCCCACAGGAATTTAGTCTTTGCTTGTTGATAAAACATTTGTTCAAAAACTCTCTTAACAATAATCGGTTTCAAAATATTTTCCATCCAAGACTGCATTAGTGTTGCTGCATATTGCGTGACCGACAATGGCTAATAAACAATTCAAGCTTTTGAATCAACAGGCTAGAATGCTACTCGTCTGCTCTGACTCATTGGAAGAAGTGCGTTTCATTTTCAGGTAGAAACAGAAGAGGCTATTTCTTATCTCGCCGATTTCAAGCAAAATATAGGTTCTGAATAGTCGAAGATATAAAATGGGCTCCAGCTCTCTACCATGCGTTCGGATCCGTGGCGAGAGGCAGGGACGTTTTTTTTTGGATGGTCCGATCTCCTAGTGTAGATCGGTAGGTACGCTTTTCATCTGAGCCATTCAAGAAGCCCTCTGCCAGGGACACGACACAGCAGGACTTGACCAACAGGCTGGCAGGAGGAGCGAGATCGGGTTAGTTCACTCCCAAGAAGGAAGAAGGGGAGGTCAGCCTACTCCTTCGAGGCAGGAGGCGTATCCTTTCGTATCTTGGTTCTTGGTGTATTGGCATCAGCTGGGACTGGTCCCTTTTGTAAATCACTTTCTGAAGCGGGGGTTCCAGATACCAGTTTCGTCTCTGCATAGAGAACGCATACTTGCACATTCCCATTTCCGAGACCATCGCAAGTACCTCAGTTTCGTTCTGGGGGAGCACCATTCTCAGTGGAATGTGCTCCCATTTGGAATATCATTCGTTCTGTGACTTTTCACCAGGGTGATTTAACAATAGTGAACTTTCTTCTCGATCACAATGTCCAGTTCATCCCATACGCGGATGACGGGTTCAATACCCATCGCTGATCGCTCTGGGGTAGGGGTTGTTGATTAATCTATCCAAGTCAGACCTTAAGCCAACCACCTCGCTCACCTTCCTGGGCGCTATTGTGGACACTGCTCAGTCCCCAGCTAACGCATGGAGCGAATAGACTTCTTGCTCCGCTAGGTCCAACAGATCATCGTATCGCTCACCTAAGTGCAGGACCTAACTAGGAGGGGTCGGCTGCAGTTGAGACCATTTCAGATCTTCCTAAACGTGTACGTCAGGGAAAAGGTGTCTAGACATGTCTTCCCGCTTCGCCATGACCTCATGGAGGAGGCGAATGTCTTCAGAGGTGTCCTGCTCCACCCATTAAAGGTGCGCAGCATGGGATAGAACACACGGTAGGTGTCTGGTCTCAGAATCAGTGGGATCTGGTAATTGTCCCTGAGCACTTACATGTACATTCGGATGTCTGTTAGGTCTTTTTAGAGATGATCATCCTATGCCTGAAAGTTAAGATGGTTTATTGGTGGCGATGGCTTGCGGCTGCCAGGATTTCGGAGCTACAAGCTTTGCAGGCTGATTTGCTTCGTCTTGAAGTAAGGGATGAGGGAAGAGCCACAAAGGAACTTGCACCGGACTTCGTGTGTAAGATCCAGGGGTCTGATGATTGAGGAAGGATATTTCACATTCAAGCCCTTACATGATCGGCATTCCCCACGGACGAAGATTGCAGTTTCTCTGTCCTGTTCCAGCTCTCCGTATCTACTTGGAATGCAGGCATTCCTTCTGGCAGGGGAGTAGGAGGCCTTCCTCATTTGCAGAGTACAAAGGAGATCTGCGGTCTGCTATCCTCGAGGCTTACAAAGCCGTGGGTTGACCGCGACCAGCTCTTTCAAACTTTTACGAGATCCGTGCAGTCTCTGCCACCATAGCGTTTCACATCGATATTGCTATAGCGGACATCCCGTCGGGCTGTTTTTAGAAGTCATATAGGGTCTTTGCAAACCACTACCCTCGAGATATTTCTATGGAAGACGGACATTACAAGGATAGTGACTTCAGGTCTTGTTACCCCAGAGGGATTGAAACTCAGTGCACCCATTTACATGTTGTTGTTTTTAAACAACTTTGCATCGCTTTTTCCGTGGTGTTGGTTGTCTTTCTTCCTGGTTCGGGGCTGTTTACACCCTTTTAAGGGGGACCCGGACCCCCTTACCATAAGTTTGACTGTTGAGGTGGTTACCTTCCTGCTTGGGTCGCGCAGCCCTTTACCGCTGTTGTAATCTGGGCTACAGTGAGTCGGAGATGGTAATAGTAAGTTAAATAATAGTACGTTTTTAAGTAAACGTCATTATTTATATTTTCCGTTGACAACTCACCAATCTTTAATTCCCACCTTTGGCTCCCCTCCTGCGAGTAGGTTGGCTCTGGTGACCGTTCTCTGAGGCTTGGTCACACGACCAAAGCCAGCGCAGGACAGATAACTCCCGTCTTCTTTGATCTTTGTAATCTTGTTGAGAGATAACTAGATATTCAAAAAATCTTGATATTTAGTGAAAAATAAGGACCAAATAATGTTTTTTTTAGTTTTTTGACTTAATTATCATCATAAAAACAAAAATCCTTGGTGTTCTTCTCCAAGCAATATGACTTAGATAATGTTATCTTACTACCAGAAAGCCGCCATTTTCGAATGGCCGCCATTTTTGTTCTGGAAATGAATTTAAATGTCCCTATATCTAAAAATCTTCATAAAGGTATGCTCTATCAATATACCAAGTTTCATGCTTGTATCACAAAAAGCACAATTTCACCACTTATTCGTGGACTATAATCTTCAAAACGGTGGTAATAAAGCGCCATTTCCTATCAGTGCACCCATATGTATCATTATTTCATGCCTCATGTTCATTTCATTTCAATCAAAATGATGAGTATCATTTGTAAATAGTTATCAGGAATGTCAACGTTATGGATAATAACACAAACAAACATATCAACTTTACCTGGATGACTCTGCGAGTCAAATTGAAATTCCAGAACCTCTTCTTCAAAATTCTTGGCATCTGTTCAACCCTTGTGAATCGGGATAATTCTTTCATAAAGCTACATCAGCGAAAGCAGATTTTCTGTAATATATTAACTGAAATAACTCAAGGTCAAAGGTTCGTATAGCTTTCTTATAGAACCAAACAATTAAGCATATTTTCTGCCTACATTATTTGCTATTTAGTAGATGGAAAAGAGGATATATTGCTAAGAGTCATTCATTGTGAATGTCAGAAAGGTTAAACTGTCAGCGATAGCATTTAGGGTGATCGATCTCAGGGTATTGTTGGAATAATTGTCTAAAAGAATATATGCAGCGAGATCCATAAGATGAAGACTGTTGACGAAGCGATAAAGCGAATCCTACGAGCCCTGGAGTGACGATGAAACATGAAACTAAACAGTGACGACACTCAAGGGCTCCCAGAAGCTGTTCACCACAACATGAAAGCATTGGCATCCAACAGTTGCTACCTGGGACCAACTGTCGAAGCAAAGGTGCGCAACATCAGAGTACAGTGATGGATCTAGGTCTTGAAGGAGAATGGTTAGCAAGAAACAGTGGAGCTTAGGAGTGAAATTGAGCATTGGAGCACTATGCATTTAAGCAGTTGGGCCTAGTACTGAAATAATGAAGCCGTTAAGCTAAGCAACAAAGCAGAGGCGCTTTGCATTACATGAGAACATTGACTTATGAGAAATAACTTCTTTGAGAGGCATTTTAGATGTTGGAATGACAATAATATAATTTGTGAAAACTAGTGTGAAACAAATTTATTTAAGTTAGGCGCTCTACCGCTTATTCACTCAGCTATCACTTTTGGGGAGAGTTACCTCCCTTTGCAATAACCGCATGTGCTTCCTTTTTACACAAGCCGCGAAGCTGTGAACATCGTCTGGTTTTACGCAGTATTTTTATGAGGAATATATGGATGACAACTTCTTAAAAAGTGTTGATAGGAATATTAAGACAACTGCATATTCTGGGAGATCTTAATTTCACTTCGTTTTTCAAAATATTTGATGTAAAAATAAGTCCTATATTTTTATATGGAGCAGAAATTTGGGCTCTAAATCATTTCGCCCATTTAGAGAGAATACACTTATTCGCATGTAAATCGTTCCTCAGAGTTAAACAAAACACACCAAACGTAATGATCTACGGGGAATGTGGCAGATTCCCTTTGTATTTAACTTCATATGTTAAGGTTATTAAATATTGGATTAAATTAATATACATGCCATCTTCTCGGTTACCAAGGAAATGTTATAATATGATGCTTTTATATGATAGAAATGGAATAAAAACTGGGTTACAGATGTAAAGAATATTTTATTTTCTACTGGATTCGGTAATGTTTGGTTCAACCAAGAAAGTGGTATTCACACACATTTTATTCATCAATTCGCACAGAGACTCAAAGATATATATTTGCAGACATGGAAAGAAAAAACCAGTCTATCACGAAAATGTGACTCCTATATATTGTTTAAGACTTATTTTAATACCGAATTTTATTTGTCTTGTTTAAATGTAAAAAAGTTTAGAATATGTTTAGCAAGATTTCGTTGTTCATCCCATGATTTAGAAATCGAACAAGGTAGATATACCAACACCAAAAGAGAATTAAGACTATGTAAGCTCTGTAACCTAAATGTAATTGAAAATGAATACCACTTTCTTCTTATATGCCCGATGTATAATAGCATTCGCTCTAAATACATTAATGAATTTTATTATGTCCATCCAAACGAGTTAAAACTATCATCCTTGTTAAATAGTAAAAATCGCTTTGTTATTCAAAACCTGTCTATGTTTATTTATTATGCAATGTTGTATCGCAAAAGTTTATTACCAAACTAAATGTTATGTATTGTCTTTATATTTCAAACGAATGTGTAAATACGTTAATATGTATATTCTGAATGTACTATAGGCCTGAGGTCTTTTAAGTACCGAATAAAGATTGACAACTTCTTTGTTCACTGTATGCGACGTTTCGACACAGATTCTTGAAAACGTCGCATACAATGAAATTTTGTATGTATTTATTCCATATATTCCTCATCATTATTATGAGAAAAAGACCTGGGCCTCCTTTCACAAAACAACCTTTACTAAGGCCAACCTTATCTCTAAGGTTAAAAGTTAAGGCCAACCTTAAAAAAAGTTACGCCCCTTTCACAAAACAACCTTATCCCAACCTTATCTCGTGACCACCAACCTTAGTTAAGGTTGAACTCTTCAGTGCGGGAGATAGATGTTTACATTGGTTACGGAAGAGAGTTACCTCCCTTTGTCACGCGAGCTATCCGCCAGACGACTTTTTTCATTGACATTAATTATCATGTCACAAGCGTCTAACCAGCAGGCATTTAAACGTTGAACCAACGTTGAAATAACGTCGTTTACCAACGTTGAATTGACGTCGAATTTTGATTGGATTTGAAATTTGCCGCGACGTCGATATCTAACGTTGTTTCAACATAGAAACGACGTTAATAAATACGACGTCGCAACAACGTTGGTATAACGTTGTCTCGACGTATATACGATATTGTATTAACGTCGAAACGACGTTTTATTGACGTAATTATAACGCGACATCAACGTCGATACACCGTTGATACGATGTTGCTTCAACGTTGGTTAAAAGTTGATCCCATTTCTAATGATGCTAAAAAAGTTTGAGGACAGACGTTTTTCAATGTATATAACACTGCAGAGAATCATAGAGACCGGAATCGTATCATTTAAAATAAGGTATATCGTCGGGAATAGCTTTATCAATTCAACCAACAAATTAACAAGTCAAAAACAAACCGAGATAATGTTTACATAATTGTTTATTAATCGTTTATACATTTCTATCAAAAGCCGTCTTATCCTGTCTTCTTGTACATGTTTCTTCACAGCGTTGGTCATCAGCAAAGTTCTGTACAAAAGAAAGATAAAAAAACCAGATATAAATGAAGTGAAAAATCAATCACATAAATTGTATATGTCGATACCTTATCAAATATGTGTTAAAATAACTTGTCCCGTTCTTATGAATCCTGCCTTGAATGACTTTTGTGTGTATTGTAACTGATTTATTGTTTATTTGTTAACTTATTCAACATTTGAAACTGGTAAAATTAATACATAATGAATGTAAATGGCATTTACAACAGTATACACTATACATACCTGAGGGTACTCCCCGGTAGTTTGACAGATCAACTCCCAGAAGCACGTGCATGTATCTTCTCTGCCTCGCCTCTCCAGCTCTCTCCTCCCTCTCAATCAGCAGACCCTGAGAAAAGTTTATATTATTGTATTATATTTAAATATAAACAATATCTTCGGACTCTTCCTAACACATTTCTTTAAAACACTTCTTGATGCATGGATTGAGTCATTGGATAGCTTCAAACAAAACTGTAATGGAAAGTGTCAGTTAGGAATTTCCCTTAAAATTAATTTTTATATATACATTATGATTATGCAATGAATCGTACATGTAGGTTCAAGCCTAGGCTAAGTGAGTTGATATCAATCTTAGTCCTATTATATACTATAGTATAGTTATGCTAAACTGGCATGCATTAAAATATAAGATTGTCACTGGTAATATTGTGTTTTGCAACTGCAAGGAAATACATAATTGAAAACGAATTTCATCCATCAACAGTTCACAAAGAAATATGTGGTATGCCATCATTCCGTCATACTTGAACATAATTATAGGATTAGTTTGATAAAGAAATATAAAGTTAACAATGAAAATAAAATTAGTTTAATATAACTGGACCCCTCCTAGATAGTTCTTAAAATACGGACGTATAATTTCTACTTTTGACAAATGATATTTCAGTTATTATCATTGAATACTAATTACATCTATAAGGCCTACATGTACATCATGTGCAAATGATATGCCATGTGGATCCTATTTGATGTCATTCATATGACGTAATGCGGAACAACACTATTACAACAAGCTGATGCTCAGAGTAAGACAATCATTAATCAAAAACAACAACGGAACTGTACAGTGAACGCTTTGAACCACATGAACTCGAAAACTTTACGAGCTCCGTGCAACACCGGTTACGATATCAAGCACGTTATGCTATGCCACAACACTGTATGGAGTTCAACATGGTTGCGGACACAAGTCGAATAATAATATATAGAGATTATTAACCGAGTGTGTTTCCGTATCATTAATATCATATAATAGGAATAAAATTTGTATTATGCGAGCCTTTGGCGAGCATAATACATATATTTTTATTCCTATTATATGATATTAATGATACGGAAACACACGAGGTTTATAATTTCTTTATCATATAATGTCATTTTGAAATAAAAGGATTTAAACGAAAATATGATACCTTCTAAAAATATGTTTGACCTAGATTTCGCGGAGTAATTGCTTTCACAATAAAGCAAGGTGAAGGTCATATTGTCGGCGATGTACAGTTGTGAACAGTCTAGAAATATTCCTTCATGAAATGATTTTTTTCACAGTGATAGAAACGTCTCCTTCAATCTATGAACATTTTCAGTCTGATTTCCAATGCACGAGTAAACATTGTATTTTTTAATAACACAAAACGTGTAAGAACCAGTTGTCAACGTCGCTACAACAGGGGAAGTAACTCTAACTGCATTTTGAAAAGCTGCAGTTCAGTTACGGTATCCTTAGACTAAACGTCGACTATTTGCGAAGGTGAGGTTGTTGCGTTTGTAACTACGCTACTAGATAATCTGTACTATCACTAGAATATGATAATGATTTGTTTATGCTGATAAGTTGGTAACCGACACGACCAAAGCGATCTAGGCCTATGTTATGCACGAAAATTGAAGCACCTATTTTTTCGAAAGCCGATATTGTTAGCTGCATATCGTTTTATTTTTAAACGCACAATGAAAACATCTTGAAATGCTTCGATAACCAAGCTATTTCTAAAATACGAATGCGTGATAAGTTTTGACAGTTTTTGTTTACGATATTTTATTCGATAAAAAACCCACAAAACCTGAAAACTCCCGACGACGTTATCAATGTTTAGAGACCGGTTTAGGACTCGCATGACATGCATGGAGTTTTGAGAAAATAGTTCGGGTTTTGACCTCATTTGCATTGTTATCAGGGATCTGATAACATGATTACAAGATGGGTTTATTGCACAGATAACACTGCCCATTATATGATAAATAATCGTACTAGATCTACAGTTGCCTTGGCACAAGGCCTACATGTAAGTCAACGAGATGCGTTGAATTTTGACGTGACTAGTGTGATAACTTCAAGTTTATAAGTATTGGAATGACTACTGAAACTCAATGATGGAAAGTTTGTTAATAGAAGAAGGGAAATACTTACCATTTGAGAAAAGTAGAGCGATGTCAGTCCACCCGAATCGTGATCCGATATAAGATCTAACCGAACGTTGATTTCCCCTTACAGTTACATCGACCGACAAACATGGCGACGAAAGTTCTAAGAAAATGTGGTATGCTTGTTGGCGTTCAAAGTAACTTCGGAAATATAAGAAAAACTACTTTTTTCATATGCATACGCCGTTTAGGGAAACAAATTATCGGCAAATATTGTTTATGAATAAAGTGCTCACGAATTCGTTCCTGGATTTTCAAGTGCTACATGTAGCCTATTCATGAAACATTGCTTTTAAAACGATATATTTATTCATTTATTCATTGATATAGATTTATGACTGTTTTACATAAATTAATGTATATCTTGCGTACTTTTTTTTACTGATTTCATATCTATACATTGCATTGTTAGTTAGCCCTTCCATAACGGGGCGCTCTTTACAAGTTTATAGGCGAATATCACACAATTTTAGAATTATTCGCGTTTTTAATGAATGATCAACTTACAAACGAAAATATTTAGTTTCACAAGAGACAAACCTATTTTCATCTGATATAATTCGTAGGTTGTAAAATCGGAACAACGTAAAGTCATTTATCAACATAAATCTCATAGACATAGACCTCGGAAAAAGCTACGTTGAAACGACGTTGTGTATCTTTATTTTCTCGACGTGGAAACAACGCCACCTTAACCGAAATAACCAACGTTGAAACAACATTGTTCAGTCAACGTCGAAAGTACCGATGTCGGGGCCACGTCGTTGTTTTCGACGTCGAAATGAGCGACGTTGTAACAACGTTGTTACATCAACGTCGAAGCAACGTTGTCTTTATCGACGTCGAAATTACTGACGTGGAAACAACGTCTTTTCTTTAAGTTGAACGACGTCGCGACCACATATCAACTAAAATCCAACGTCGATTCCACGTCGTGTGCCTGCTGGGTACTAGCTCCAAACGGCCCCGGCAAAGTAATTACAGCTCAGCTGAACTAGGTTTATTAGCAGACGAAGTAAGTGAGCATTCGAAGACATTGTTTGGTTCGTTTTCGAGCACCATCACAAACCAAGCGAAGAATAAGATTTGGGATGACATTGCGACATATTATATGACTATTTTGATGTGGATTTTTTTTGTCATCATTCAATAATCAATATATGTGATTGTAAAGGATGCATATTGATATGTATTTATTATAATATACATGTATTAAACATGGACAAAAAATTTGTACAAAATTCCATTATCTTAAAGTGTTAAGTTTCAACATGCATTAATTTTGAAGGAATCTGAATTAAATGGGATATGGAATAGATGACATAAAATATTCATGACAATTTTAAATAAATAGATTGATTGATTTTCCTCAGAAACATCAATGATAGAGACAGAAATTGTGGAAACAACCCAGCTGATTGACGTCTCCGAAGCCTCGATCAGTTGTCTCCCCGAAGCAAGCATCACTGACTTACAAAGCGAGTTGATTTCAGGTGAGAAAGTTTGGTGTCATTCTATATTTATTACATTACACAACTTAAGTGATTTGAGGAAATGCTAAGTTTAACATTAAAACTAAGAATGAACAATATTATCAGTATATCTGTACATAGAATGGTACAAACTGTAATACAATTATGTAGGATCATTAACAGAGAAGTAACACAGTCAAGTTAGCCTTATCAATGAAATTTAACATCCAGGGGAGATAACTCTTCATTTTCAATATTACATGTTTTAGATCTTTTCATTAATTTAATAGGTAACATAAATTTTGTCATTAACCAATATTTATGTTCACAGTTCTTATACATTCATTAATTGTAAAAACAAGTATATCCAACCTCCTATATATATTACAAACTGGTAGTTGAATAATATAAATTATCATGCATCGTATACCGGAACTTACATTAATTCTTAGACAATTTTTAGATTATTTTTTTGGAAATACTAAATACTATTACCAAAGTGTAAATATTCCATTTCTTATTAACTTTTTATTCCTTTAAATTTGTCAGTGATATATATTAGGTACTAATTGTCTACTTTTAGCACCGACTGACAAGGCAAAATTTTCCTCTTCCAATATGTCTTCACTTCTGGACATCGAGATGGAGAAGCGCGGGATGTTGAAAGACATCCTCAACATCCAGCAGGAGATGCTGCTTCTTCGACGAGAGGAGGTGGCTCTCAAAAGAGAGCGTTTAGACCTGGAAAAAGAAAAATGGCAAATAAAGAAACAAACATATTCCTCAAATCCCCTTTCCTTATCCCCTATCATTAAATTTTGAATAGAATGCTGAAATATCAAGTAATAAATCATAATTTACAATTGGAAAAATGTATACTACTAATAAAATTGGTATTTTTCATTTGTAACAACTTAGATGTTTAAATATTTTCTGGCCTTAATGAGATTAATGAAAACATGAAGATGTTGATGAATTTGAAAGAAACCTGTAATAAGACTTAGATTGATCATAAATACTTTGTTCCTTCCACTTTTACATTGCGTAATATTTCAGTCTTCTTTGGCATTTTTGTTATTGGCTTGAAAATAATCACTAGAATAATATTAAGGAATATGATATACAGTTGTTCATAAAGAATTAATTTCCAAAGCCAATACTAGTGATATTAAAGTAAAGTGAGATTTATATAAATGTGATGAAAGTCTGCAATCTTTGTTGTTTTTGTGTTTATTTAACACATTGTTATCATTATGAAAGAATTGTTACCTTTTTATTGAACAAGTGTATACTAAGAAGCTGAGCTCAATGGTATTTTTTAAATTAATTAATTGTATACATAATGACATTGTTATCTTATGAAAGAATTGATATATTTAAATACACATGTATATATTCACAAGATGAGCTCCATGGATAGGAATGTATTAATTATTCATTAATTATTTCAAGTTTTTAAGAAATATATTAATATTTGTTTTACAGAAAATCAAGTGTTTAAAAGAACTGTATTCTACCAAGAAAATAAAGAGGAAAATGTAATTTCTATGTGAACGGTTTCAAATTTTGCATCTTTAGGTAGTACTAGTTATAGTTTCATTTCTGTAGCTAATGTAGTGAAGATAACTTAATGAAAACCCTATTAATAACTTTATTATATGTGATAATTTCTTAAATTACAATTTTAAGGTAAATGAATTGCAATTTGTTATTACAATTAAAGGAAGTAACTTGGATATATATTCTTATGTTCTTTTTGTGCATGTACAAGTATTTCTTATCCTTTATTGAAGGTAATAACATTTACCTGTGGAGGAGCGGCATATCATGTGGAGAACCTTTCACCGATTAGTTTCCTGCGGACTGTCTGTCCATCTTTGCAGGCTGCGGCTCTCTCCTCAGCTATGTCTGTCTCCTGTTCCTGATCTAGTAGTGTGGGAGGGTTGGGGACATGGTTATCCAGGCAGTAGTTGTGGAGTTTGAAGGCTGCCATGATGATAGCTGCACTCTTCTCTGGTGTAAACCATAGGCAACCAGTAGACTTGTACAGACACCTGTATAAAGATGGCCACAGATTTACATAAATCCTTTGTCAACAATCATATCTTAACATATTCATTACACACTTAATACCTGTGATATGATTTAATTCAAATGACTACACAGGTACATTTGTTTATTTCCACTATACTTTTTTACATAGTCTTTTATTGATGAAAAACTTATTTACTTGCTTTTTATCAACCTCAATTTATTTTGGGATTGAGATTTTATTCCCAAACACAAAGATTGTCTTATTTACCGAAAGCGTGACTTTAGCACTCCAAATGCCCTCTCCACTGTGTTGCGAGTCCTACAGTGCGACTGTTGTACCTCTCTTCAGCTCTTTTTGTGGGGTCCAACACCGGGGTCAGCAACCATGGTTTGCAGCCATACCTGTAACAATACATTACAAAATAAAAAACTGAAATGCATAATATTTTTATAATTGTCTCAAAACTTTTTTTATGAACCAAGCATATCTGTTAGCAGAATACTTTTTGAATGTAATGAACCCAAAACTTATATAATAATCCTGTAGTCTTGTGTTACATGAACAATTCAGTCATTCAATACCTGGCACAATTGACCACTACACCAATGTGTTACAAATTGATTTAGAATTGATTGTCTAAAACATACTAACCCTGAATCACCAAGCAGCCAGCCATCAGGTTTCTGTTGCTCCAGCCTCCTGCCCAGTCCACTGCTCTGTAAAATGAGCCCATCATGGGTGGAACCAGGCCACTTTGCGACAACATTTAGGAATCTGGAAAATATATTAAAAACTATAATTGGAGATTATTTTAAATAGATGAATTACAAAATGATAAAAAAGTGTATCTCATTGTTTGATAGACCTGCAGTACTCAATTTAATACTGGTTAATACTACTACTGAAATAATTTTAACAGTACATTGAATTGTGGTACAAACACACATTTTCTAAAAATGATTTCAAATGTTACATCAATCAAATAACACAAAATGATTTACTACGATTTTTTGGAACACACACCATACTGATTAAGGATCGATTTTTGAAACCAAATATTGACGATTAATTGTCGGAAGGAAAACAGTCTCGAAGGAAATGTCAAGGACGTTATGAATGAAAACAGTTTGTCGTTCACTTTGGTCTGAGGACTGTTTGCAAGACTGTTTGCATGACTCTCACATTAACACATTAAATCAAGATTGAGTAAGTGATTTTGCAGTTTATGCTTACCTTAAATCTGAGTCGCACACCGCCTGAACATTGACAGAGTGGAAGCCTTTACGGTTGACGTAAGCCACTTCCTGGTCTTCGCTTGGTCTCTTGATGGGGACCTGTGTCCCGTCGATACATCCTATCACATTAGGAAATGCTGCCAGTTTATAAAATCCTTGTTTTATCCTCGACTGGCTTTCCCGACCCCAAGGAAATCTGATATTGTCCAGGTTAGCACAGAGTGCTTGAATTGTTGCGTCGAAAGAGGGAGACACACTCGCTTCACTCACTCCGTGCAAATCACCGATCTCGGAGAGAAATCCTCCCTTGCCGAGGTACCGTAGGGTAACGAGTACCTGCGTCTCCGGAGACAAAGGATGCGAACGCTGGGTCGCCCTCTCCAACGCAGGTCTAACTAGCTCGACAAGGGTAAGGATCGCAAGTCGGGGCATGCGGTATCTCGCTATGAGATCCGAGTCGCTCAAACTGTCCAACTGCATAATTCTATCGCGAAACACACGATTTTTTCGGATATTCTCCTCTTCATAATCCATGAGTATGACAAAGGCCGCCATTTTAATTATGATATATTTTCAACCTTAGAGAGATAAGACTGGGTCATACCAACCTTAGTGTTTTGACCTTACGTAAGGTTAACCTTAGCTAAGGTTGTTTTGTGAAAGACGACGTCAACCTTAGTAAAGTCCTAAGGTTGAAATCTTAGAGATAAGGTTAACCTTAGAGATAAGGTTGTTTTGTGAAAGGAGGCCCTGTGCAAAAGTACTGAATAGGTCGAGGCAACTACTGAAGCAAGTGGATTAAGCACGGAGGAGATTTAACCCAACAAAGAACATTGCATTTAGCACACCATCTGTCTCACGTTGTACCGACCCGACCCGAATACAAATGACGTATAGAAATAGTTATACATGTGATTGTTACTTTTCATAATTGTTATACGCCCGTTTTGTCAAAAACAAACGAATATGATTTATATCCTGCATTCAAACATTAGGGAACTATCAATATTGAAGCGACATATCGCTGGATAATTTGTTATTTCAAACTTTGATATGAGGTCATCCGAACTTTGGAAAATGTTATGATTGCAAACCAGTTCGACAGCATATTTTCATTTCATCACTGTCATATCAATTACGAATATGTCGCTGGGTAAAGAAAACATTTTTTTCTCCAGTAATTGCCACTTGAATTAAAGCAAAATAATTAATTTTAAGACAACGCTTGTTTATTTTTATTTATCAAAATGAACATTTTATTTAATTGTCATTCGATAACTAATTGGAACTTATAAATGATTTCTGTCTTGTCCTTTAGGATAAATATATCATGTGTTGTTATTTAAGTATGATGAAATACTATATATTTGCAAGGTTGTGAATGCAATCCTATCTAATCACCAATCTATCCTCTCATAAATTCAAATATATTTTCTAGAATATCCTCTCCAATTGTCTAATCTGATATAAAAGTTATTTATTTTCCGTCATTTCTCTCATACTTTCGATCCCTTTCTCCTGATACCCTCATGTTAATGGCAACATGAACGTGTTAAATATTGAAATATTGCTGACAACAGGTTAAACCCAAGTCACTTACTCACTCTCTCTAATTGTAAAGGGATAAAATACTATATTTATTGCAGAGTAAACAAATCAAATAAAATCGAACTCGTAATCATGATCTTTCCGATAACAGGGTGTCTCATTCCGGAGATTCCTAAAATAACTTGTCGACATACAGTAATACAGTGGACATAAACTGACAGGCAAAAGAAACCTAACACTTTAGTTGCTTTCATCATATACTTAATCTTCAATTACAAATATTTTAAGTTTTAGACGTCGTACGCTAAAACAGAACAGTGCAGGCCTTTAGTTATCAATCAAAGAATACTTCTAGACGTGTTTGATTTTTTTGGGGGAAAAGCGAAATTTTTAATATTTTTTTTATGAAAATAACTTTTTAATAAACAACAAATGTCCATCGATATATAAGCTATATTTTACCAAAAAATTACAAAACAAACCTTGTTTTCCACTCATTTACACCCTTTTTAACATTGTAGGGGTCATGTTGGTGTAAATTTCATTTTTTACCCCGGTCTTCTTTAAACAAAGATATCTTAACAAAAAATGAATCAATCAACGATCAATTCATATGAATATTGTAGATATGATCAATGTTGATGATTCCATAATTAAATGCGTCATATATGTTTCAAATCGTTGTTAAATCGAAACTAAATGAGGTGTTAGGTTTCTTTTGCCTGTCAGTTTACATGAAAGTGAGCGAAATTGCAGTTCCCGTATAGAGGATCGATAGGCGTTTAATAGCGACGAGAAGCTAACAGTAACCAGTATGTCACAGGAATAACAGTTCCATATATATATATATATATATACTTTTATTCCTCCAAAGGAGAGTACAAGGAAATGCTAGAACGTTACAGAACAATAACATTAGGGTAATAAACGCGCGAATTGCCTAAGCATTACAAGTAGCGTAGAGTCCATCAATGACAGTCATTGTGTACATTTCAGTCTCTTTGTCAGAGAGTGGCACTGGAGGACGGCAGGACAGCAGGCTGCACACCAAGTCAAGGTCAGATCTGTTGTGTAGTTCAACCCTCGGTATGCAGACACCATTGAACAAAGGATACGTTTATATCGTATTCTTGTTGAACTAACGCAGCAACCCAAGAAACAAAGAACACATAGCCAAAACGCAAGCATAGGGCATCAATCAGCCAACAAGCCCAAGCGCATACACGTGACAAGGAATTCATTAATGCTTAATCATTAATGAATAACGTTACTCTAATATTATATTTTACACCGAAATGCAGAATCCAAGTAAGCAGTTGTGTAATAAGTTAAATCAACACAAAAATCAACATTTATTATCAGTTTATTACTAAATAATATATACAATTGAAAGCTCATGTATTAAAATATTTTAATATTCAAGATCAGCTTGCGGTAGAAATAAACTTACAATGTATCCTAAGCGAATGCATTATCACATTTTCACTGCAGTCATAATATCATAATACATGGAAAGAAATTTAAGCAAAAAAGAATTATCATATCTTAAAGGGGCAGTAGCACGTTTTTTGACAATTTTACTTTGCAATTTTTTGCACTGATAAGTGTTCGTTAATGCTAAATGTATCCATTTGACAGTGTCAACAAGCTCATTACACAAACCAATCGCCCATAGTCAGAGAACAAATGATAAAGATTCACATAAAGTCCACATGCGGCACCTTTAATTCATTTTGTGTTAGAAAAAGGTACTGCATGGTTGAATTTGACATTTTATATTTGATATATTACTGCTTCATGTAGTTTAAATACATTGTCTTTCAATTGAAACCATATACCCTCATGTTCCTGACATCATCTTATATTCCGCCTAAAAACGTGCTACTGCCCTCTAACTCACAAAAAAGGATGTTCCAGATTCATTAGAGAGATTTGACATTTTCTTATACATTCAAAAAGGAATAGGAGTACCATAAATCACATGGAACTTATGGTTAAGAGGATTTATGTTTTCACTCTATAAAATCGTCCATTATTTCTGATCAGACAAAATAAAGTTCTTAAGATGTAAACTTCATTCAATCATTAATTTGTACAGCTGTCAAGCTTAAACATAGTTAAACCTAAATTAATCGTCAATAGTCGTATGTTCGGCTCTAAAAACTCGTCAATATCCAAGGGAAAATCGTCAATATCTATAATAAAACGTCAGTATTTGGTTGTTACTCGTCAATAGTCAATTACCTAGCAGCCATCAGAACCACGCGCACCTTGAGTTGCACGTGCAAATTACACCTCAAGTGAAATACGTGCTGCACGCGCCACGGGTTGCCTGTAGTTGAATGGGTACACCTTGGGAGAGAACTTGCTTTCAGAGAAAATAAAATGAAGATGTTTAAATGCCATGGTTTTTCCAAAAACAGATTTTCTTTTAAATTTCACCTAAAAGCATTTTTTTTATATCAGAATTGAAACATCGTTGTATTCTCAGACTAGTGACACGGGTATAAATGAAGCAATGATGGACAGAAAACTTGGGAGATAGCGCACGTAAAATTATTAATGCCAACCTGAAATAAAATTATAGAAGCGGTTTAATACAAACAACTAGTTTAGTTATACAGATCGTCTTATTATTAGCTATACTTTTGAATTTTAACTCACGGAAATAGAATGAAATGATATTTGGCGTTTATTCATTACTGGATTGATAATGTAGTTCATACTAATGTTTTCTCAACAAGGCCTTATGATTGCATTGCAAAAATAAAAATATAATTTATATATCTTTCTTAGAGGCAAAATTGCTTTGGAAAAACACGCATTAGCTTATTACGTCACTATCAGCAATGCGTTGTTGAATAGTAGTTTATAACATGCTGTTAACATAAGTAAACCATGTACTTCTTTCAGTTATTATTTGAATTCAATATCATATAAAGTATGCATAATAGGGGACATAAGATAGATGTATAGATTATTTTGATTAAACAACTCCTTTTACCGGATCGTACTGAGATTACAGATCATAACTTGCATCAGAGACATGCATACATTTCGACTTCGAAATAAGTGCGAGGCGTAAATCGACACGTTTTTCTTTCCTGTAAACTCATATATTTGAGGGAATTTTACAAAAACTGACGGTAACAAAATTTGCGAAATGTTATTGTGAGTGAGAATATAGAATTCAAATTTCAACTTTGTTGAAAAAAAGAGAAACAATCGCAAAAGCATGTTTTTCTATTTCGTTAATACACTGTACTATAGTTCTGTATTTCTGTATTTACACAACATGCTTTTGTATCGAGTGTATTAATTATTAAAATACACTAGAACTTAAAATATAATGCTTAAGATGATTGATGTTTATTATATGCAAGTTGCTGTGAGCTCTGAGCTTTTCAGCTCTTTTCTCCTACTTCAGTAGGCTTGTTTTAAATATACAACACAATACGATAAAAAAGATCAAATAGGAGTGTTTCATAAAGAGTTTAATGGCTTTCAAAATGAAACCTGTTAAGTATTAAGCAGGCATAAAAGCAACAAAATCATAAAAGTCTTCAAAAGGATAACACCTCAGAAACTTCAATAATTCACATAAAATATATCATACTGAGCATTTTAATCGCTCAACACATCCTCTCAAATCTTTCTTCGGTCCATTACCCCCATAACCTTCCGGTTTACAGAGTGAATAGCAAAAAGCAATAGAAAATGGGAATTAACTCTAAAATACATCATGAAATACATTGACATACATATTCTTAATATGGCACAGAGTTGAAATTTTGATGCTTAATTGTCATTTTGTTCAGTTAGGTGTTTTGAAAGATTAATAGGAGAGTTAATCGCGTTTTCTGACATCTTGTTATAATTTTAAATATTACGTTAATTAGCTGTTAATGTCAATACTGCCACTGAAACTGTGCACTATTTATTTATTATCTGTTCCCTAATAGATCGAGATATACATCTAGTGACATTAAAACAGACAATGAGTTTCAAAAGTCACGTTAGTTATTCATTCCTAAAATTAAGCGCATGTTACAAATGCTGTTTCTGACGAGTTCGTTTGTTGAATTTGATGTCAGTTTCACAGTTGCTGTGACAACGCACGTGCATCCCGTGCAAATTGCTTTGAAGGTTTGTTTAATCTCGCATTGATATGGGCTATATAATGTCTCTAAATGTGTGGCAAATATGATAATTTTTTGAGAATTATTATAAATTTTATGCATCACTTAGTCTTGTTGTGAACAAAAAGTTTTATTTCAACACATGTAGCCGTTCAACTTATTCGTTGAGTAACATAAAAATGCACGCCAAAAACCATGTGTTTCTATATCCATGATTACCTTTCGTTACGATTTAATGTATGACTTACAATTCCTATTAGTAAAAGACATATTTGTTCTTCTCAAATAGGAACATTGTGAATTGCACGTCTACTTTATAGACTTTCGTATAGAGTCCTCTATTTCATAGATTCTGTTAGTAGTGAATAGTAGTGAAACAACGAACCTACATTAGTAAAATGAAACCAACATCAACTTACATATGTTACATTTATGGCATAACATGATTTTTCTTGGGGGCATTTTCAGTTACGGTGTTGTTCCTTGAACGTAGTTGTTGAAAATGACATTGAGCTCACGTGATTTCTTTTTATAAGTCGTCATTAGGTAAAAACTTGTCAATAGTAAACAGGGACGTGTGTAGCGAGGTTCACGTGCAAGTTGTGCTTGAACTCAAACCGGTTTCGAATTTAGGTTTAAGTAGAATAGACTTCTCAAACTCGTCATTAGTTGTGCACGAAGTTTGAATGACGAGTTTTCGGGGTCTATTCTTTACTTAAAAGTATAACATAAAACAGACATGCTGTGACATAACACATCTTTGTCATACAAATATACAAATATACGAAATTCCCGTGACTATGTCGAATTGCATCACGGGTAAATAACACTGACAAAGCTCAACTAAAACACATTCTTCAATTCCAGTTAAAGGAAAATACAAACAGGAATCTGCAGATAATATGATGAAAGACTTGGCGCCTTAAGATATATACAAAGACAAAACTAACTCAAGACTCGTTTAATAAATATATTAACGAAACGAGTGGCTATTTGATATGAGCGAACAAAAGCGAGCTGGATACCGCAACATTTACAAGTTCCACCCTTCTACATCAGCGTATTTATTTCCGCTCGGGGGATATCAGGATATTTGAAGGAGGTACGCGGATTCAAATACGCTGTTGTAGCAGAGTATGGAGTTTTATTTAATTGTCTTTAATTGGATTGTGTCATGCAATTGATTAAATACATAATTAGTCGTCAAATGATATGGCCAACTATTTCAAGAAAGTCCCAGACATGACCATTGAAGCCATGTCAACATTGTAGCATCATGCGTAACGGTTTTTGTCATTTGTCAACCGGTCAACGAAATCTTCAACTGGACAGTAATAACTGAATAAATATGTTCAGTTGCACTATATAGTGGGAATAACTTGTTTCGATAAATCCCCCAAAAGCAGGAGAAACATACTACAATATACAATATACAATAAAAATAATATCAAGAGAAGTTTGAAGAAAGAGAGGAACACAAACTTCATTGTCAAAACGTGATTGACAAGCATACGCATATGTTTTTACTCACTGGCATACATTAAAGACTTCGATGAAACTAGACCGACAATAAAAAGCATGATTAACATATCTGTCATTACTTCACGTTTGGAGTCATCTTCCTACGCAGAGCCTAAAAGGCCAGTTTCCAAACTGTCATGTTATGCCTTGCTGCAGAGACTCTACTTTTCTGTGCTGCTATAGTGCCCCTACAGACTAGAGAGCAAACACAGAAAACTCAAGGCTATGCAGCAAGGCATAAAATGACAGTTTGGAAACTGGCCTTTTAGGCTCTGCGTAGGAAGATGGTTTGGAGTAAGTACAATTCCTGATGTATTACAGTCTGATTGAAATGGAACTAGTTCCGAAGAATAACACTTTAATAGAAATTAAAATCAAAATCAAAAGGAAATCTTATACCTTATCCCCCTTGTTCGCATGAGGTTTACCAGTTTAGTGTAGACCTAATCGTTGTGGGACCAACTAGATTATCACACTTATAGGGCCGCCAGCGTTGATCATGTTTACAGCATGGTTCACGGGATTTACTAAACAAATGGTAATGTGATACTATTTTTAAACAACGAGTGTATAGAATTGGTATCAGAAGAACGAAAGTGAGTCACATACCAAATTCTATTCACGAGTAGCTTAAAATGTTACCACATTACCCTCGTATAAATATTTTTTAAATCGTCAAATCCAGAATCAGCTGGCTTGGAACAATCGGAAAACCAGCGTATGAATTTCACATGTTTACACGTCATACGCCTATCAACATGATTATTAGTGAAAAATATTTCATTATCAAAAGATGCATTGATAAAATAAACTTAACACTAACTAAAAAGAAATAATCTGTCATCACATCATGCACTCGCAGGTGACGTCATCAGATCGCCAAGTGACGTCATCGGAATGTGTCCTATTTCTAGTTCACGTTATTTAGTTTTGAAAACTTGGCGATGCCACGTGGCGAAAGCGGGATCATGGTTTTGTAACAGGACGACAGACCAATTGACATCATAACGCAAGTCTGTAAATGTACCCAATTCACGGTCTGTTGTTCGGTCTTTTTGACGACCAATAATGTTCAAACAGAACTAGTTAACACAAAAGACATTTCCAAAACATGAAATATTTGTATCCTGCCATCGTCAGCCAATTTCCTGATATGCTTCCTACAGAGTACGTATCGGACTATCACGGTTCGCATCGAACAACGTTAGTTGCTATTGCTTGCCAGGAATACTCTGATAAAAACACTTCAGGGAGAATGGCAAAAATAAACCACGTCGTGTTCAGACAGACATCAACATCAGAGGTGGTTCAGATAGTTTGTACCCCCCCCCCCCCCCCCCCCCTTACAATGATGAAGTTTATAAACATATTATGGCGGATCAACCTTGATCTGTATTACCTTAATTGTATATATACTTTATTTGTCTATACTAGATAAAAAATGTAATTTGGTCGTTTCTGTTGCACGTCACTTATTATCAGTTTCATTGAAAGCTACGACAGTTCATGTAATGTCTCCTTAATCAACAGACAATAGCAACAGAAAACAACAGAGTTATTTACTTGAATTTTTCTTACTTTTAGATTGCTTATTCGGGCCTTTAAGTACACAAATATTGAGTTCACCATAGCTTCATCACATCATAACATATATATAGTAGTCAACAATGAAAAGCGTATAGCACAAAATAAATACTTGCAAAAATTCGAAAACACCAATTGCTTGGATTGACATTTCCCATCTTCGATGTTTCAACATTATGTCACAGAGACCATACCCTCTTCTTCACATTGTCATCTTCAAAAATACCGAACATCACTCTCTCAACCACAACAAAACGCTCACATCACATACAACATGCCTTTGGTCACGAAAGCCTCGTTGGACCCTCTTGGAATACAAGTTAATACAATGTCAATTGTCCTTTGAGACACCGGAAGAGGATCTGGTAATACAACACAATCACTTGTCAATCCTAAGACCATGTGTCTCCACATGTCGCCCGCATGTTGACCTGTTGCCGTGTGGACAGGTCAAGACTCGATGATGCTATCACGCTGACGAGTCTCGTGCCTCTTTAGGTGCTCCAGCTGTTTGTTGATATCCGTGATGCTGTCGGCGATGTCATTCTGAACCGTTTCTCTCGTTCTCCATTGATTCAGCATCTCGTAGCGGAAACTCGATATATCTTGCTTAATCTCCTCAAAGTCATCTGAAAGGTCAAGGGTATTGCTCTGATAGGGTTTTAGTGATATTAAATTACGAAATTCTAAATTTGATAAGCTCCGATCAATATGAAGTTATTGACTGATTGTATAAATTATTTTCTTATGTTATATGTCTTCTATTAATTTTGTTTCAAATTTGATGTTTTTAGTGTCTCGTATTAAATTCATTTAAAATATTTTTCTTTCAGATTTATCGTTTATTTATTAAGTTGGCATTTTATTTAGTTTATATTTATTCATGAATCAGATTTTTTCTTCTTTTTTGTTTTCTCTCAATTTTGTTCAAAATTGGTATTTTATTCACTTTCTATGAAACTTGGTACGTCGTCTTGTGAACCCTAATTTACAAATTATCATTGAGCAATTAATTGTCTTCAGAAAGATTCCTTCGGAACTGATTTGTCCAAAAAATATCTAATGCTGTTGATAAACTAACTTACTCATTGAACTTGTGTCGTTTCAAGTCAAACTATCGTTTATATATAATAAGTAACAAAAATAGAAACTAAGTAAAGGTTGGAAGGCAATGCTCTTGACTTATCAATAAGTACTTGAGAAAAGCAATTTTGGTATGTTACAAAAGACATCCATTATATAAGTACTAAACCTATGTTGCAAAAAAGTAAACCAAAGGAGGTAATGTCTATAAATTTAGTATCAACGATGTCAATTTATAGAATGCTATTCGTGTATCTAAATTGTTAACTATATATGGTTTTATATGGCGACTAATCATGTACATCTATTGCACGACATGGCCTTGTTGTTACATAAACTAGAAACAACGAAATAATGAAAGCGATTATGACTGATGACATTGGTTTGTTTTGACACAATAAAGGACGTATCGTATACTTTATCGGAACAGTATGGAACTTTATCATGGTTTAACGTGGTATTACGACATTGGCATTTCGTTACAATCAATCGATCATAACATTTTATCAAAACTAAACATCAAAATAATAATGTATAAGTTTATCTAACATGAACAAGTTTATATTTTGCTCTGATATATGCTATAATATTTGGGGGAAATACGCCCATTATGAAATATTGACGTAATGAATACGCACTACTGATACAGATACGTATTAAGTACCTATGGTTTGACGTGTCTTCTATCAACGTTATAAAATATTCGTTTCAATTTACTAACAAAGTGTTCAATCAATGTTATAAAGCATTGATTCAATGTACTGAAATAGTTATAATTCAGTGTCATAAAATAGTGGTTTTTATTTACTTAAAATGTTCAAGTAACGATACAAAATAGGGGTTTCGATTTACTTGACATGTTTTCAATCACAATGATGAAATATTCACACTGACCTTCCGTGACCTCAGCCTCTCTCTGGATATCGAATATATAACGTTGTATGATTCTTTGTATCACCACCTGACAAATTGGGGGAAATGATAAATAATTAATTATTGCGTTTACGTTTTCGTCAATATGGTGTTACAGTGACTTGTATAACACAATAACGATGAACAATAACGCTAAGGGTCACTCCAGAAATCAATCGTGAAATTAAGAACAATTAAGTTCTTGAAAAAAAAAAGTTTGGCCTTAGTTACATGTTCAGTATACTACAATCATATAAATATAACCATTAAAATAGTTGTGCTTTTATCACATTTCCTTTTAATTTCTTTGGACTTCAGACATTCGACATCTTCCAAAAACACTTTAGTGTTAAAACGTTGCATTATTTTGAATACCAACTGTCATTTTCCTTCTTTATAAAATAATTGTTTTACAAATGCCAATTTTACATTTCACAGTTTAGATCAAACATAATGGTATTACTCAAAGCCTCTTACAATTATTTTTTCATTTTGTGTTTACACTGTAACATGTCTTACCTGATAGGTGAGCTTTTCTCCCGCAATAAACTGACTCGTGTTCGGTTCATGAGCGCTTGACGAATTTCCGTCCACACCGTTTTTGGAATTTCCTTCATACATCTCCACTGCCGTTGCATCACATAACGGGTTTGAAGTCTGCAACATAAATATATGAAGTTATGAAAAAAATGCTAACTTTTTAACTTATTGTCTCAAATATCCGGTTTGAAGTCTGAAATATAAATATACTTTTTAACTTATTGCCTCAAATATTCGGTTTGAAGTCTGTGACAAAGACATAATTATGTTGGTTGGTTACAAATGATACATTTTATAACAGTGGTTGCTGCTGAGTATACTGGCAAATAGTAAAGGATAATCTAAAATTTTGAAATTACAAAAAAATTATAAATATTTGTAACATTAATAAAACATCAATCCTTTAAATTAATAACCCTAAATTATATTGTTCAATGAAAATGTGTGACATTTTGAATTCTGTAACATAATAAAAATTACAGTAATGAACAAACTTAAGTTGCACCTTATAATGGGTTTGAAGTTTGCTTTAATAACACATGATTGAAATAAAAACATTGTAATTAAATCGCATCACATAACGGGCAATATACAGATATGACGGTTGTATAACAATACGTCTGTAACGTAAACTGATCATAAAACGGGGTTGCAGTTTGAATACAAACTTGGTTGTTATAAAAACGTTTTAAATGTAATCACATCATATAACAGTTTTAAAGTTTCAACATATATGATAGGTACGAAATATGATAGGCGTTTCACTAAACATTTGTAAAATAAATGTAAATTAAAAAGATACGACTGTTACAAATAATGAGTTGAAATGTATTATTGTTATCAATATCATAATGGATTGAAGGAGCTTCATGAAAGAACGAAATAATCTAAACATATCACTACCCGCTTGAAGTCCGAAAAATTAATATATTAAAAAGAAGTTAATATATTGTAATGTAACGTGATATAAATGTTTTGAAGAAGAAACATACAGGTAAGACGTTTTTGAAGATTTGTTTATGTAATGTTGTTACATGATATATTCGTTTTGAAATGTGCAACATCTACATATTGCAGTTTTAAAGTTCAATCAATTTTTATTTTCTGTGCAGTGGAAGTCATAAACCCGTCTACATTTCAGATTCTCAGAGCGGTACATGTATTTAATAACAAGATACTCAACAATAAGTTAATTTATATAATAGACACAAAACTTGCAATATATCATTGGCGTAACAATATATCATGGCGCCGATAAAGAGAGTACTGTACAACATCTTGCTTTTCATTTGACATGAGCATATATTTAATTTATTGATAGAAATAATCCGGTAAGTCAAACGCTTTAGATGTTGGTAGCATTTGCATACAAATGAGAAGTGAAATTGTTCAATAAAGTTATCTTTGCTTAATACATAACCGTTATTATCTGGGTTGACGACCGATTTCAATTTGAAGGCGATGTAAGGCACAGCTGAATTAAGCGATTAGTTTTAATGTTATCAACATTTCTAGTTCAAAATCCAGCAATAAGGGGCATTTCCGTTTTAATTTTGTATTCCTGAAATGAGCACAATCATATGTAGAAATCCTATATCCAGTATAAGAATCAGTTACATGACTATTCATGCAAATTTACAAATTGTGTAGATACGAATGGAGACCGATTAATAGGATTTGGTGTAGGAATAACTATGGTATTTCATGCATGAACGCATATCATCATTATTTATTAAATCAAATTATCCTTTCATTTCCAATAACATGTATTGAAGAAGATGTTTAATCTTGGACAATTCAATGGAAACATTTTCGTTACATACATAGACTACAATTTCGCAAAGGGGAAAAAACAATCATATCTAAATAAATCATAACTCATTTTGGATTTATTATGAAACTACATCTTGGTTTAAAGACGAAATACGGCTGCCCTCACCTCTTCGACATACATGTGTGTAAATAATTAACGACACCGAACTTAGCGCATTTCTCGCATACTTGAGTGTAGCATTTACACATGTTGTATATTCATTGAGTAGATTAACTTATCGTATCTGCCACTCAAAAGCTTGTTGAGGCATGTTTGAAAAATAAACTTCAGCAAATCTATCTAAGAGGAAGAATTTAGAGGCATTCATTGGCACCTCTGTTTTCATAATCTGGACTGAATAGAATTCCCACTGTGAGGTTAGCGAGACGTGATTTGTGCTATAAGGGTGCCCAGGAACAACTTGTTCGCTTCTCAATATAGGCGGGCGGGTTATTTTGAGGCAATTTCAGAGAAACATAAACAAATATTGCTACTTTTATCAGCCCTCGGATTTGCCCCAAGACAGTTGTGGTGAGCCGGAAACAAACAACAATCATTTTAGCAGAGTGCTTGCCAATCAATGCGCTCCCTTGGTTTGTAAAGAGAAATTAGTTCGCTATTTTCAGGGAAACGAGAGAGATCTTTAAAACAAACGAAAGGTAAAAAATGTTCACGAATGATGAGAATTTACCCCTTCGAACACTAATTAAGACGCTACTTTATCTTGTCTTCTTAACTTTCACACAAGGTCAAAACATTTCTATTTCTGTGAAAAAGTTACAGACCTCCAAAAAGCAGGTGACTTACTTTTTGACAAAATCTATTTCGTATTTTGGATGTTTAAATTACATTCTAATTGAAGCGACAGGTATTCTCGAGTGTGTACAAATGAATGATGAGGAAGTGTATACATGCATTGTAATCAATTTAGTACAAATATAATGGTCACTTGTGTCCATATGCATTTTTATCTCTTGCGTACAAATGCATTGTGACCAAGAATATACAATTTCACATGATCAAGTTTTACAAATGCATTATCATCTGTGTATAAATGCGTTGAACATTATAAATATTTTTATAAATTCATTGAACATAATCAATTGCGTACAAATGCATTGAACATCATCGGTTGTGTACAAATGCATTGTGCTCAAGTGTGTGCAAATGCATTGAACATTACATTATTTTTAAAAATGCATTGAACATTATAAATCGTGTACAAATGCATTGTGATCAATTGTGTACAAATACATTGAACATTATATTTTTCATTACAAATGCATTGTGATCAATTGTGTACAAATGTGACTTTGATTGGCATTCTAGAAGTTGGTGTGATGTTCAAAATGGAAGTTGTTTTATGATGGGTATACAATTTCTGTATTCTTTGAAAGCGACGTTTCGACATGTATCCTAATGTCGTTGTTTTGGTGTGTACAAATGCATTGGACATTATCTTTTTTATACAAATGCATTGGACATTATCAATTGTGTACAAATGCATTGTTATCAATTGTGTACATCAATTGAAACCAACTGATATCTATAAAACAAACAAACTCTCTAATGCCGGCTCTCCGTGGTCGAGTGGACAAACTATTTACAATCGATGGGTTGCATATTCGGATATTATCATATCTGCAATGAGATCTATATTTGCACAAATGAGAATTTTCAGAATTGTCATTTTTAAGAATACATCTATGAGTAGACTTGTATATTATGAAGTAATTAAAAATTCGGGAAAATAGAGTAAAGTCATTATACATGACTAATACCAAATAAAATTATGATATATTTCGGAAAGTAAATTGAAAACACATTTTGCCATCAAACTAACTACCATTACACTTAAACAATTCGATACGGTTAGTTTATAGAAACGCTTACAAAAACCTGCATCAAGATAATATACCAGCATTCGTCAAATATGGATTACTACAATATGCCATAACACGCAGGACCCATGATAAAACTCGGCATGTAACACCTACATGTTTGTAACTGATGAAGTCCAACGAGGCAGAGAGCTGAATGGCTCAGAATGAATGGAACAACGATGTTAGCTGCCGCTTCAGATATATTTAGACAGCGGCGGTTCTAAAGTTGGCCTGCCGCTATTTTCGCTTATCTGTTATTCGATTTCTTGCTTGATGAGTGATGTTCTTGACGGAGTGTTCATTCGGAACATCATCCCCCACCTCCCACATCTCGTAACGTATGGTCGGCTTCACAGGAATGCGGAAAGACCGGGATATCGAGGCACGATGCCAAGCCACGCAGTCTATTACAGAACGTAGCGTCCCATTCGGACTGGCTCCGAATCTAAGCGCATTTAAAGGGGCGGCGTTACCGGGGTATTCATTCGTTGAAAGAAATTCAAAGCAACACTAATGTGTGTAGGTGTATGTTATCTTTACATGATTAGCTGGATTCAAAGGGACATTATACAGTTACACTGCTTTGTCTGAAATACATTATTTTAACAGACACGAATTGAAATACGTTTTAAGTAAAATGTTGCTCCTCTTTAATTTGAGCTTTTTTTAAAGAGTGACCACACATTTCTGCAAAAGTAAAATAAATGTCATATTATTTTGAGTGTTATCAGCCATCCCCGTCGTCACAAGACGTTATTGGTGAGAACTTTGATTTGAACATATATTTAGAAAATTACACAAACACCGCGTGGTTGAAGTTTTGTTTCAACGCGTAAAGAATTGGGCTTATTTATTGATTTTGATCAATGTATTGTTTATGTCGATAACAGTTTTGTTTTGATCAAAATACACACAAAAAGTTTAATAAACATGTTAATTAACATGAAGTACATGTAGCTACAATTTAAAAAAGTACATACTAATGTATGATAAAACCAATTGAGATGTGTGCCTACTTTTGTGCCTCAGTATATATCAATTAAAGATGCAATTACGATGACTTAATGGGTTCTTTGCATGTTTAACACAAGAACGCGGTTTATGATATCATTTCATAAATCAATTTGCGAGAAACACATTAATCTGACAAAAAGATATCAATTATCCACGTTGATTGGACAAAGTAACTAAATATAGATGTAAGATGTATTTATGACTTTGCATCTAATAATTGATCACCTGTATCTCCAGGTACTAACTAATGATCGCTTTGTAAACATGTTTTCAATTAATAAATACATGTTAAGGATGCATAATATCTCGTTTCTGAAATAAAAATACCTCCCACATTTGACAATCTTCTCATTTTGCTATTTCTGATTGTTTTGGACATGATTTGAATAAAAATGATCGTGAAAAAAACTTTAATGTCAAAACATTATTAATAAAAAAGTTAGAATATATGAAATATTAAACCGTTCATTTTTAATAATGTTAGTATAAACATTAGGAATGCATGGTTCTCTTTCAGAATATAATTTAAATGTTTTGGCAATCTTACACATGCAAATATCAAGAGAGTGTATGTGGGGGTGGGGTAGGGGTGGATATGTGGTGAAAGGGGGTACGAAATTTGGTAATGCAAATGTATTGCTGTATTTGTTGTGAATTTGCAATTGTTATTGTATGTTACATGTATATTACATGTAAGCCTTATGGCTGGGTGCTGAGTATTAACAGCTTCTTTTATACTGTGATATATATATATATATACTTATATATGCTATTTTAGGACAAAGCACTAAACTGATAGAGTGTTACAACACAACAAAGCAAATTCCTCTGAACACGTAACTTGTTATGATATTCAAATTATTTTCTTCTATCAAATGAAAACAGTGAGAGAGTTGAATGAAACCAATAAGCAATACTAACCCCTCCTTCATCATCTTCCAGTTCTTTGGTCTTGGGCGAGGAGGAGATATTGGTGCCATCTTCTCCTGAGCACCTGCAGAAGATGGCGGTGAAGATGCTTTTGGGCGCGTGCAGGAGGTTGAGGGGAACGGGCAGGGTAGACACGTCCACAATATAGTCCATGTACAGCAAGCTTCTGGCAAACTTCCACTGGACATCGGCGTCTTCCTGAGTTACAGAATGAATGAATGAATGAGTGAGTGAATGATGATGGTGGTGATGAAAATAGGGAATGATGATAATGATTGTGTTGGTGGTGGTGGTGATGAAGATGGGGAATGATGATGATGATGATGGTGGTGGTGGTGGTGGTGGTGATGAAGATGGGGAATGATGATGATGATGATTGTGGTGGTGGTGGTGATGGTGATGGTGAAGGTACTGCTGATTATGGTTTTTATTGACTCCATCGAGTCTACAATTTCAATCAACCACAAAAATCAATACGAGTCGATGGTTGGATTAAGTAGGCAATGCTAAGATAGATCAATACTTAAAGAGACAGACAGACACACAAAGTTTATTGTATTCAAGGCCTCCGGCCCGTATACAGGAGAGGTACATTTTCATGTTATACATAGAAGATGTAATGAAAAATTATACAAACTACTGTAGCATAGACCCTAGTAGGGACACTCAAAGTGGGTACTTGAAACGAAATGCAAGGGTATATTATGATATGATGTAATTAGAACATGATTGTAACACCATCCACTTGAAACATCGATTTGACTTGGGGATAACATTAATGTTGATTTATATTTGTCGACTTAGTAATTAGGGACGCACACTCGGTAAAAACTAACAATGGGAAGTGAAGCAATTCATCGACGCCAAGAGTGTGAAAAGCCGTTGCTATGACACAGCATGCCATTATTGTTTAGGCCTTTCATAATCATTTGTAAATGTGTGGATAATCAACCAATACATTTTTATAAATCTAGTTTGATGAAATGTGAAACTACTAAAGTACTACGTTTTTTTATATAACAAGATCGATATCGTCGAGCTTTAAGTCGAAAGGAGAGCCTCTTTAAGTAAAATGAATAAGAACGTTTGACGAGTCGCATCAGCAAGTCATGCAATCTCATTAAAATGATATCTTAATTGCTTCACTACGTTACGCAGATTAAAGATCTCACAAGGCCCCGTAAGTCCAGCCGTCAGGGTAACCTTTGACCGCTTGACGTGAGGAAGATTTCATCCACCAATCAAAACGTACGTCTCTTAAAGGACAATTCAAGAGATTAAACCGTAAATCGGCACAGCCCAAATGATAAAATGATAATTTATGACCTTTCGAATTTCCCCAAAAGCAGTGTTAGGTAATTTGCATAGGTCGTAAATTCATTTGTAATGTTTGACTATTTGACAGAACTAGATTCTTTCTTATTTGCATATGTACATCGAATATGTGTGATATCAAATCAACAAGACTTGATCTAATGTTTTTATGTCAGTTCTGGTCTTCTCATTTGTGTCAGTATATTTATGGATACAAAATACACCGAATTTAATGAACATGAATCGTTTCATATAAGATTTAAAGGGAAACGTTTATATAACGTAACTGTTCCAAAAATAGCATCTACAGCTTGCTGTTTGAATTTGCCCCGTTTACGGTGATTTCTTCGATAATGATAACATTAAAGTATTTACCTGGACGATTTTGGACCAACAAATTGATAGGAGCGATATAAAGCACAGTTTGAGTTAATCATTCGGACATGACAGGAAATATTTGTTGTCGACATTTAGAAATAGTCGGAAATGTTCGTTTTTCGAGTTTTGAAGATTGGATATGAATACCCGTCACCAGCAACCCGAGTTACGGGGCAAAGTCGCTGATTGGCTGAGTCAAAGGATACTCTGACGGCTGTTATAACTGAGCCTGGTAGATCTACATGCGTAGCGTAGTGTAGCAAATAGATCGTATTTTAATAAGATTGCAAGTCATGTATCCTTTTCGCGACGAAATAGTTCCCGTTGATTTGTTTGATAGATTTGTGATAGACAACACAAAGGGTTCAACACTGTTTGTCAGCACGCCTATGCTATTCGTGACCCTTTCTCCAACCTCAGGTACACAGTGAGTTGAAAACCAAAGTTGCTTTCTAAATTAAACAGCCACAATAAGGGAGCAAAATAATAAGACTAAACATTGTCTGCGTTTCCTATGGTTTTGGTAAAACAGACAAAAATTGAACAGAGTTAACTGTACCCTGATATATTTGGGGAGAAGAACAAGAATATGTTGTATTGAATTGTTTTGTTTTTTTCAATATTTTGTGCTGTTTAAGACTTTTTTGTTTGTATATCATGACGGTTTGTTTGATAAAAAACTTGTTTGTTAATTTAGAAATAAAGTAGCCCTAACCATCATGTGTTTTTCAATAGGGCTAGTCTATAGCTTTTCTAGTATGTCGATTTGTACTCGTTTAAGTTATTTCTACTCCAAATATTAACATATTTTGTAAATTACGTCCGGCCGCAAATTGAAAGTTCTTAATCAGGGCCATACCTAGTGATGTCATAGCCGTTTGTTATTGACGTTATTGGCTATTGTTTCTTGACGTCACTCAAAAACTATACTTAATAAAGGGTGAGCGGCGCCTTTGATCTTTATGGGAACAATATTTGAATTCAAAATATTTTATACTTTCGATTTCATGACTACTTTGTTATTGATTGTTTTCTTATAACGTATCACTTAAATTCATGAAACACGATATTCTAAGTAAGAACTTACATCAAAGAGAGCATGAATGCAAAAAGTTTTATAACTACTCTAGAATGTTAAATAAATTATTAACTCCAACTATGTAAGTCGATATTTTCCAATTGAAACCATTTGTAATTTGATATCGGAATTTAGTCTACTATTCTCGGTCCGCTTGTCATAAAATTTATATCGATTAAAATTTCAATTTCAGGCCTCTTTCTTACTACCAATAAATAAATCATATACTTTAATTTTTAATTATCTCGTCAGTCTTATTCATGTAGGAAATAAATAGATTCTCCAATTACAATTACACCTAAACACACCAAACTACGTAGTTAAGCTTTCTTTTACTAAGACTCGCGATATAATGATTTACAACTCAATATTCTATTCATAGTCGATATTGACGCAAATATTTTGAGTAGTGCAACAGAAAAATATCTGGACACGATTTTTCATTTTATGAAAGATTTATGTATGGTTATATAAAAGTTTGTTTAAGTCCTATATCTTTTAATAATCGCCTTACGTAAATAACACACATGTTTGAAGACCTTCAGATATAATGAAGTTATTTAATCATTGACACAGCTTAATAACATTGTGTTTCCAAACTAGACTGATTACTAGACTGAAGTTTACATGTGATTGCTGATAGGTTGAGGTTTAAATGCGATTACTGAGGTTAATAAGAGATTACTGATAGTTGGGGATAATATGTCATAACTGATAGCATGGGGTTGATGTGAGATTACTGATGGACTATGGTGAATATGAGATTACTGATAGGCTGAGGTTAACATGTGATAACTGATAGGCTGAGGTTAACATGTGATTACTGATAGGCTGAGGTTAACATGTGATTACTGATAGGCTGAGGTTAACATGTGATAACTGATAGGCTGAGGTTAACATGTGATAACTGATAGGCTGAGGTTAACATGTGATTACTGATAGGCTGAGGTTAACATGTGATTACTGATAGGCTGAGGTTAACATATGATTATTGATAGGCTGAGATTAACATGTGATTATTGATAGATTTAGGTTAACATGAGATTACTGATAGGCTGCGGTTAACATGAGATTACTGATGGGCCGAGGTTAACATGAGATTACTGATGGGCCGAGGTTAACATGAGATTACTGATGGGCCGAGGTTAACATGAGATTACTGATGGGCCGAGGTTAACATGAGATTACTGATGGGCCGAGGTTAACATGAGATTACTGATGGGCCGAGGTTAACATGAGATTACTGATGGGCCGAGGTTAACATGAGATTACTGATGGGCCGAGGTTAACATGAGATTACTGATGGGCCGAGGTTAACATGAGATTACTGATGGGCCGAGGTTAAGTCCATAATAGACGCAGCCACGATTGATAATATGTATCTTTTTTTTCTCAAAAAGGATAAATTTTACGTTTATTATTCATTTATTTATGTCATAAGAGTATTATATACGTTAGGACATTTTATGATGTTTCTTGAGTCAAAATCACAAATCCAATAACTTACCGCGATCCCTGCAAAACACCTCGTCATATTTGCGATAAACATATCTATGTTAGCATACGTTAACAAGGTAAATAGTATTATTACATACCGCAATGTCAGTAAAAGACCTCGTCATCATGGCGATAAGCATATTCAGGAGCACCGTCACCATAGCAACGTTGTAGCTGCCGTAGATGAAGTAGCCGATATCTTGTGTCAGAGTGTTATTGTAATCACCCAGCTGGACAGCGCCCGGCTCTCCACGTCCGAAAAGTGACCAGAACACTGTCCTGAAGGTCGCCAGAACGCTGAAAAGAAGATAAAAAGGTTGCAAAATATATCGATATTTGACATATCAATACTATGTCTATATTAGCGCATCGACGAGTGGTATTATAAAAGGATATAATATGAGTGTCCATGACAAACTATGTTAACGAAACGAGTGGCTTAATGTTAGTACTTCCCTAGCGAGAGCAAGAGTATTTCACGGGCACGAATATAATATTCCGTTTATTACAGTAGTTCCAAAATTAAAGAAAATGCTCAAAACCTACTTCTCAGCATAGGCAGACTAGCCGCCGCCGGTCCGTATATATTGTGACGTGATTGTCTACTTTTTATAACTCGACGTCTCATTGAAAACGTGATATGTTGCCGTAGGGTTTCGTATGAAAAATATCAACCTCGATATGTAGGTAATGAATATCGTTTCTGTCTCTCGAGATGAGATACACATGATATATGCCAAGAATATAAAAGACAATTTTCTATGTACTTAAAGATTGAGTGGTTGTTATTCTATATATCGAAATATATATCCATTAAGTCGCTTCCAGGGATTAATAACAATGAAATGATAACAACAGTGATTAGACATCATCGAATAATGTTCTGACGCAATGACACCCTCATGACTTCATGTTTTGATTACGCTAGATTCCCAAACAGCTGTATTCGTTTCTATATTTTATATATATTTAAGACATAGCGCTCATTAAAGGTGCAGTAGCACGTTTTGAAATTTTTTTATTTCAATTTTGCACTGATAATTTGACGTTAATGTTAGATGGATTTTGTTTATAGTGTCCAAAATCTCATTACACAAAGCAACCATCCTTAGTCAGTTGAGAACCAATTACAAAGATTCACATAAAGTCCATTGGCGACCAATTGTACGTTTATGCTATATGTATTATTTTGTTAGTGCCAAAAATTTCATCACACAAACCAATCATCCATAGTCAGAGAACAAGTTAAAAGATTCACATAAAGTCCAATGGCAGCTATTTTTGTGTGAACACCTTTAAATCATTTTGTGAAGAAATAGGAATGGCTTTTCTTAACCTTAGGCTTACATTATATATTTGATTTATTACAGCTTCATTTAGTTTAAATACATGTTCTTTTAATTGGAACCATTATTTTCAATTACCTAACATCACCTCATATTCCCCCTAAAAAACGTGCTACTGCCCCTTTAAATACTTGCACACACTCGTTTCGTAAGAGTCTTATTTAATAAGAAGTCGTTTAGTATGTTTAATAGACACACGACAGGACATATAGCACAGCAGGAGAAACATACATATATACTTGTGAAAGTTACTCAAAGCATAATCTAAGTAAGGAATCTATTACGATATTGTGATAGCATTCATATGGTAAGCTAGTTGTTTCAAATGTTGCGAAATATTCACTGCAATTTAAGCCATGACCTACTTTCTGAAAGACCTGACAAATTCAGGAATCGAATATCAAGGAGAATTTAGAATAAAAACAGGCACCATATGGAGAAAAAAAAGTTCCGAATTAAACTCAGAATGAAAATGACTTAACATGTACAAAGAAATTAAATAACAGTCAAGCATTGCGAAATGGTGTTACATTATTACATAACACCGACTGGATTTCCAAAGTTTGTGCTGTTGTAAATGAAATTGACATTTAAAGTCTGGTGCTGAATTGAGATTACAGTACAGGTACATAAAAGCTGCAATGAACACTATAAGGTGATACAAATCTATCTAAACTTTAAGAACAATACTTGATGAAATGTCTACTAACAGTAATCAGTTCTGAATTGTCGTTCGAGCAATAACACTTTAAATGTCAATCTCATTTCATTTGGACTGCCTGGCAAATTCAACATACATTTACGACTTCAAGTTATACAAATGTGATAACAAGTACGAACAAATGGCTTTTCATTAAAAAAAGATTTTACAAAGAGGACAACAATTCTTTCCAACGCGCGGCACAGTTTAGCATAGAGGTCCAAACACAGTTTTATTAGTTCCTATAGATTCCTTCCATTCTCCTCTTCTTCGTTTTTCGGGGATTTAGAAATGAATGTGTCTTATTAGCACGATCCTTATTTATTAAACACGAACATTGAACAATGTAAGCAATGTAAACACGTGGGATGTCAAACCATGTCCTTGAGTGAAGAGAATTCTGTTTCTTTAATTGCATAAAGGGTATTTTTCAGGAAAATGCCTTTCAAAAACCAAAGGTATTTCATTGCTCAACCGCTGGAAAGTGCACTCACAGTGACTATGAATACTCAATCTTTCGTAAACCTTTGTTAGAGGTTTTATCTGTTATTGTACCATTCAGAAATGTTTGAAGGCTTTAATAACTTAAAATCATATTTCATTCCTACACAAAAGCATTGAAATAGAAAATGCAGTTCCATCATGACTATTGTATAGCTAATAATATAGTGAGGCTCATTAATTCAGAACCTTATGAAATGATTAAATTGTTGACCTCTTTACAACGATTTAGGAAACGTGACTTATTACTTATATCGATTACTGTATACACGAATCACCCGTGACCTTTAACGAAGAGGTTTATCAATGTTAAGCGTGGTCGTATGAATTATTCAAGATATGATATGTTAAAGGACATTACAAGATTAAGCCCTTTGTGACTTCGGATGATCTGATCTGGTATATATGATACAGAATCTACATTAATATGACCAGAGCTTAATATCAAATTTATCCATTGTCCATTCATATGTCAAATCATTTAATAATAATCGAAATATCGAAAGGAATCCTGTTTGACTAACGGTATCAGTTGAAGGGACTATAACACGTTCTTTGATAATTTACCTTTTTAATTTATCACTAATAAATGGAAGTTAATGTTAAATGTATCATTTTGTTAGTGTCAAAAATCTCATTTCACAAAGCAATCTTTCATAGTCAGATTCACATGCATCTAGTTTCAATTTCAATCAAGGATTCGTCTAAAAGTAAATGCTAAGTTAACTGTGACATTCGTAATAAAATGAATATCTTGCTATAAACTCATTTCTATTTCATGAAAGGACTCTATCGCTTAACATTCCAGCTACGTTAATGTGAATATTACTAATTACAGAGAAACATCTGTTACAAAACTATCGTCTATATAATAGAGTCCTCAATATCGACATCCCCCATTTGCGTTGACTGGACATGTGAACAACACAGCCAATTCAACATTTGTAACAAAGACATAATTTATTATAAAACTTTTTCGCTTTCTTCAGTCAAAGCTTTCATCTGCGTTGACTGTGAAGTTACTTCAGTACTCTTGTCAATTTTCTCGAAGACGCTTTCATCGACATTGACTGCAAAATTCTTCTATACCATAAGCTATAAGGAAGCTAAGTAAACTTACTCGCCAAAGCTCTCAGCTGCGTTGACTGTGAAATTCTTCTGAATAACCTCGATATCCTGTTTGGCGCTGTAGTACCAGTACAGGTTGTGCAGTCCCACCATAAAGGCGAGTACAACCACAGAAAACAAGGCCAGGAATTTAAGGATGTCCTGAAAAGTAAAGTTATACGTCATCAAAGTTTCATCAACAGGCGAGACTGTTTCATCTGCCATATTAGGATGAGTGTTATCCACAATGATCAATCATGTTAACATTATACATTGAACATAGCCTTGCCGCCGTCAATAACATGACATCTATTTCTGTTTAACTTGTCGTGATATGAAATAACAAAATGACGTCATAAGCATGAAATATTCGCTTTTGTAGTCTAATGGCAGTGATGAGTTTACTATTTGAAGCCGTTTCACAGAAACGTATCAATGATTTTAAAGGATAACATGATCATCCTACGAATCTTCGACCATTAATCATATCTCCTTTGTAAGAGGCGGACATTCATATTTTGGCTTTCATAAAGTTGTGACAAGAGGGAAGTTATCCTTTTTATTATCAGCAATACCTATCTTCATGACGTACATGTAAGCATAACAAAATCTCCTTGAGAGTATAGTAGCAAGTTTTCCTTTTCATCTTTTCTTAAAAATAATTCCCTCAATAAACACATTCTTTCAAATTTTGAATGAGAATAAAGGTTATAATTATGCAACGACAAAGACCGAATATTCATGAGTGGCAGTAGTCTGGAATCAAGATGTTCGTTTTCATATTGTGCCACTAACTTGTGTCATTCTATTACCACAATTAAACAGATTATTTAAACATCCCTGACTTGAGAAAAAAAATATAGCCATTGACTCTGTAGCTCATCAGGCTTCATATTCAATTATGCTGTGGAGTGTGGCTAATGTTGTTCTCCCTTTGTAGGGGCCATTATTAGGGGCAACGGGCTATCAAAAGCTTCAAGCTATGCTTCTGGAGAAGAAGTCGAAAATGCACAAAGTTTACGGATGGACGGATGGACGAAAGGACGGACGGTGGACACCATACAATGCATGCATAAGGTCATCATGCCTTACAGGCCAGATGAACAAAAACTCTAGGGAATCATTTGGATGTAGTGTATATTCGACCACATAGGCCAGTTATGCCCCTGTTTTGGTGAACTCAAACAACACAATCGTATAATGTGTCGTTTTAAATCAAAATCGTTAATTAAGGATAATTTAGTTCACAAATCCATCATTAATAACAAAATGATCATAACGATATCATGATAATTTGAATTCAGTTACAGAAAGTGAACCTTTTTTTAGCCAGAAAGTTGTCGTGTTTTCTCAAACACCAGAGTCCAAATCAAATATAACATCAAAGGTGTGAATTCAATCAAAGTGTACGTCAATGTCACAATACGCTCAGGACATACCAACGACTGGTCATTACATTGCAGGAAGAGTTGGGACGATTTGCATTAATGGGACACCATCATCTTGTCCATTCCTTACCAGAGCAAGAATTCATACAAATGGCAGCCTTGGAGGCCCTCGAATATATTAACGAAATAGTTTGTTTTGAAAATTGGGATGACAATTAATATACTTTATTCAGTGAAGAAAGTGAGTGGGTGAGTTATTGGTTATTTCCGCTTGGGCAGTATCTCAGCCATTAGCGGTGCTGTAAAGAAAGACAATTAATGTTGATCCGGTTTCATTCTAAAATGTCCTTCGCATAGAAGGTTGAGGTGAGAGTTATAAAGGAAACAGTCTTGACTAAGACATATTAAGAATAATGATTTGTGAATCAAAAAGACATTTTAAATAAGTACTTTGCAAACATTGACAACATAATTGTGACAGATTGACAATGACTTATTATGACATCTTAAATAGAAATATTTTCGACGAAAGCGATACGACCTTGACTAATATGAACATATATTTTTTTTAAAATGACGGGATAATTGTTGGTTGTTACAATCATAATTCTAGTAATAGAATAAAAACGAAAATATCGAGACAAGAATATCGCCCATGGAGTTATTTTTCATTTTTGGACAGCGTTTTATGATGTCAAATTGAGACACAATTATCAATTTGTAACTGGATGTCTTAATGAAAATCACTGCTTTCTGAATGAAAATATTTTTATGCAATTGCAGTCAATCACATAATTTTGTTTTTGAAATAACCTCTGGGTTTTTGCTCTCTAGAACGGATCTCGTCATTATTATTTTAAAATACCAATTTAAAGGCATGGTATATTTACGCATGTAACATTTCATATGTAAATGCCCTCAATTTGTGTTTAAAATTCGTTATTGATATAATGAAGAAATACCTGGATTAATATTTTGTAAATAGAATTTCTGATCAACCTTATTTGTTATCATTTCCTTATCGTGTTTTAAATGTGTAATTATACGATTTTCAAGAAAATATATGACTGTGATGGCATTGCAATGACGTCTTGTAAACAAATGTATCATGGTTCATTGTACCAACTAATCAAGTCAAATAAAACTGAATAATGTGTTTTAAAGGGGCAGTAGCACGTTTTTAAAGGGAATAAAAGGTAATGTCAGGAAAATCAAAATAAATGATTCCAATTGAAAGACAATGTATTTAAACTAATAGAAGCAGTAATAAATTAAAAATATAATGTAAAGTTTAGCCATGCAATTCCCTTTTCTTACACTAAATGAATTAAAGGTGATCACACTAAAATGGCTGCCAATGGACTTTGTGTGATGCTTTATAATTTGTTCTCTGACTATGGATGATTAGTTTGTGTAATGAGATTTTTGACGCTCTCAAAATAATACATTTAGCATTAAGGTCCAATTATCAGTGAAAATTTTAAAATATAAAATTGTCAGAAAACGTGCTACTGCCCCTTTAAAGACGTTAATGTGTATCACAAAGTACAAAGGTACATCCATTCTCGATTTTATAGGGTTCAATGTTTCATTATCGTCACTACATTATCCTCCCTCAAGCTTTTCATCAGGAAAAATGTACTCAAACTATCAGGCTACTATTTTAGAAAGTCAATGAAATAGCTTCTTTGATTTGACATGCAAACCTCCATAAATCATTTTAAAACACGTTCAACACCACCCTAGAGTCTCGCGCTGCGGAAAGTGCCTTTCAATTCAAACTTTTAGCTCACACTTTCGTGTTGACAGCATGTCAATAGAAAGACGCTTTTCAAAAATTTAAAATTCAAGTTTGGAGCATAGGCTCAACAAGACTGTATAAAAAGTCTTTCGAAACACCTTAACCAAAGCTCTTGTCAATCAGTTCCATTTAGTTATGTTTTTAAAAAACTCGAATGACGAGTAATTTCAGTACAGATTT
This sequence comes from Steromphala cineraria, assembly GCA_916613615.1. NCBI lineage: Eukaryota > Metazoa > Mollusca > Gastropoda > Trochida > Trochidae > Steromphala > Steromphala cineraria. The sequence goes on from OU744730.1 coordinate 16,501,142, forward strand.
TCTTGATGCGAGGTCGTAGGTTTATGTCGAAGTGTCGAACATTTTCGGCCCTCAGTGACCGAGTATGGTCCCTGAATAAAAGTAAAACATTATCAAACCTTGATGTAATTTCGGTACAGAATTCCCTAATGAAAGTGTTGGGGTTGAAAAATGTCAAAACTGTCATGATTGGTGAACCTTCAATACACGGAAAAAGATTTTTTAAAATTGAAATGAAAAATACCGTGATCATGCGGCCGAGAGAGATCTGCATGGGCCCCAGTGTTTCATTGGCTGGCAGCAGGTAGGAGATCCGTGAGAAGCTGAGAATATTCCCAACTGCAAACATCCCTTCCGCTAGATTGATGGGATCGTACACGTTCCAGTATATCCGGTCTGACAGGAAGTGCAAACAAAGAAGAGTCAGCTATTAATTTTCCACAGAAAAAACATTTGTTAACCTCATGCATGATCATGAACTTTCACATGGATGTCAACATATCACACCTGAAATAATTTCCTGTGACTGCTATCTGATATATCTTACTATAGTCTCGAAAACTTTTTATTTGTGTTGCTCAAACTTCCTATTTGAGCATGTGAGGATTGTGATTGTCATAAAAAAACAGAGAACAGTAATCGCCAGATTCCAAAAAGGCGCATATCCGGCATATGAAGAGTTTACAAAGTAGGAAAGATTGTCTTAAGACAAAACGCGTCGCAATCGTTTTAGTGTCCGAGCGAAAGCGAAAATGTTTGAGAAAACTCCTAATTACTCACTCTATTTCTATTTGAATCGCGTAAAATGAGATGACAACGCCCCACTCGTTTCTAGCCGAACTGATATATTGACTTAATCTTTTGACATTATAGTCGGTGAATTGTGAAATAAATTTATTATATGCTAAGCGGTGAGAGACTGAGTTTTATCATCCAAAACTGTGTTCCACAGGAGATATCACTTGTGAAAGATCAAGCGATATCTCCTAGGAGATATCGCTTTGACAGTAGATTTTGAACAATGCCCTGTAATCACAAAATACATGACATCACAAACGTTTTACATCATCAGTAATGACATCACAAAGCTATGACATCATAAACACAATGATGTCATAATGCTATGACGTCATCAACACGATGACGTCACAATGCTATGACATCACTGGTTTAGGAGTTGGAGGGCTATGCAGTGTTCAAGGATGTACATTTTTTATGCTAATGTGATGAAAAAATTTTTGGATGATAAATAGAATCTCACCCTCGTGTCTTCTGATATCAAATATATCAACATTCGTTGATAAAAGTAAAATATCCTCGGCAAGCCTCGGATATTTGTTACTTTTATCAACTTGTGTTGATATATTTGATATCAGAAGACACTTGGGTGAGATTCTCTATTTCTCAGTTCTAGAAAAGTGTTCTCGCCACTGAGTGTGATATCACTTTTTCAAGTTAGTGAAAATATCACAGAGGGGATGACGTCATGTGTATAATGGTTTGACGTCACTTTTACAATCAAGTTACGATCAACAATGGTATGACGTCGCCAGAAAACTCTCGAGTCAAAGCCTTTTGGACATAAATTACCACATTTTCGATCACAGAGGCATATAATAAACAGAATATCTTTTGTTTTGAGTGTGATATCACTTATCTCTCATCTCGTGACAGGGTAAAGCCTATATTTTGCGCCACGAGTGAAAATATAGGCTTTACCCCGTCACGAGATGAGAGATAAGTGATATCACACTCAAAACAAAAGATATCCTCTATAACTAAGTGGAAAACTATAAGCGTCAAACAAATCAGGCCATCGATTGGATTCAAAGTCAGTGAAAACGTTTTTCGTCATTTATTGTCCAACCGGACTACCATGGGCTATGTATTGGTATCTAACCCTCTCTAATCGCGCATAATGTTATAAACACATTTACAACATTCAACAACAAGCTAATTTTATCTAATATCTCTGTTATTAACCGTATAAAAATGGCTGACAACTGCAGCTAAAAATGATAGATTTTAGAATTGAATCTGTTCTAAAATTATTCCTCCAAATCTGAAATAATTACGAGGACACAGATGCAGTGTATGATGCGATTGAACTGATAAAGTTATGTTTTGTGAAGAGTGCTTGAGTTTAAATCTGGAACTTGCAGCACACTCATACAGAAGATCAAAACGGACACCGCAGGTTTTCCTGTATGAGAGCTTTTCAAGGACCTAGGGCTTATAAATGTGATGTCAGGTCCGAGGTGTCTTTCAAATCGTCAAAAAGAAATATAGTTCTTGCGCAATATGGCAACATGATATCGTTTAGAACAGCTTATTTCGGTTTAGGAAACATCTTTTTCATTTGTTTTTAATCGGTAAAATCTCCTTACCATATTTTGAAATTATGTTTTGCAATTTCATGTAACCTTGATTCAATAAACAGTTAGGATTATTTTCATTGATTTTCGTTGATTACAAAACATACAGCTGTTGAAAAAAAGTTTGTTTAACTATGAATCGATGAGTTCCGATTTCATATTATTATGTTTTTCAAATTTTATAAATTTTTGGAACAATCCACATAGTTTTGTTATTTATATGATAGATATGTTACATTCAAGAAACCTTTCTGGCATTCCATAAAGGAGTCATGGAGACTTAGTTCGAAATTTTGGTTTCTGAAAAATGTCCTTATTAATACTGATTTTCGAAAAAATTCCGATGATTATATATCTTACGTTTAATACAAAAATATATTCGAAATGGTATATGAATAAGATAATCACGATTGTGTGTTTACGTTCGGACTTCTGAGTTTCGTAAATCACAGCAAAATGAGCTCCTGGAGGCCTCTCGTCTTTGCGCATGTGATAAGGAGAGATTTTCTTTATCATCTAAAAATGATAACTTTAAGTACAATGCAGAGTAAATAAATAAAACGTAAAGGGATACCATAATATATGAAAAGTTCAAGTATAGGAAGACAACTGTAAGAATCCTTTAAACTGACTATGTCGTATACTTGTAGCTTTAAATGAGGATCAAAGACAACGTATGGTGTCCAAAATGATAAACAGGTTTTCTTCATGATAAAGATTATGCACCAACATTCCACAGCAAAATCTTGTACATGGTTTTCTTTAAATCAATAAATGATTATCCATCAGTATTTAATGGTGCGATGCAACATGTTCTGTTATGCTGAGGATCCTGACTTTGTATCTAAAATGCCGCTTTTTTATCACATAACATTTTGTCATCATCCATTTGGAAAATCTGTCAAAACCTACCTAATGATACATATTCAATGGGTTATGCAGGGAGACCATGATTGAACATCTGAAGATGTTGTTTGACAATTCTGTCTCTTCATAGGGAAATATGGAATCAAATGTCATCAGTGTTACATCATATGGGAATACCTTCTCTGAAAACCATGTCATTTTGAATAAAACAAAAGTAAAAAGTACGGATTATATGTAGATAAGTTTCATTGCTATATAGCTTTTGCGTGCTTTGCGCTAAAGGGCATGTCAACATAATGTCGTTTGCAATATGTGAAAAAGAATTCATTTCAATATGAAAGTTAACAGTGAACATATTTTTGTTTGAAAAGATGCAAAACTAAAACTTTTAAGAGTTACACTTTAAAATTTGTTATACCACGACTCTATTGTTTGGACCCGTGGTATAACTAACCAAAATGTTAGTTATACTACACCAGTGAATCAGCCGGAACTACTTTCATTTAACCCTTCTCATGACAGACTAAAAACAGAATGCAACAAATACCTTCAATTTCAAATAACGACAAACAACCATGGGAAACTTTTATTAGTTTTTTTTACATTTTTGATATTTTGTTCATTGTTCTGTCGGGAGCCTTGTCATCGTTTGAGGTAGTCGTTACAGTCGGAGGACGTCGTTTAAGCTGACCATTTCTTCGTTTTGGCGGAGAGTTGAGATCAACACGTCTCTCTTCTCTTCACACAAACGATTCACCCGTATGAATCTTTTCCGTTTTAGGGAACTTTTCTTTTCTCCTGGACAGGCGTCATGTTTGTCGTTCCATAAAAGAACTGCAAAAAGTTAAGATTGTTATGTTAAACTGAATCATGTAGAGAATAGAGATGGAGAATATTTTCAGAAGCCTCAACACATAATGAACTGAACATTTCTTCATTGTACGATTTTGTCATTCCCGTCATCCCCTTGATGACTTATATGCTATACTTTAATCATTAACTGTGACTTCTTCCATAATTCGACAAAAGCAATTCTTAACCCACAGCCCTATCAATAACCACATTGTATTATTTTTTTTGGAAGGAAATTCTTAAATTTGATTTTTCGAGAGATTGTTCCATAATTAGGATAACAGTATTTACTGCAAATTTATATTTAAATTTAATTAAATGATCAGTGACAGAAACCTCATTATCTAGCCATGATAGACCAGGGCCATTTAAAGTTGCATTAAATCATTTAGACAACTGTACTGTTAAACAGACAGTCCGTGATAATTATTGCAATTCATTCAAAACATCTCGCATGTTCATTCGAATGCCAAAATAAGGTAAAAGAATATATGTTAATTTTCTTCCTGAAAATGTAATTGAACATCAAATTAATGCAATCTTTGAATATCAAGAATTTATGACTAGTCAATATAGACTGTTCTTAAGACAGTAGATAACTTTTTCATAGGTAATAACTAAAACATCTCATTAAATTAATTCCTGCCTTCTTCGTCAAGTGTATCTGACACGAAAACATATGCAATGAAGAGACAAAATTGCAAACTAATTGTAGTTCTATTTAATGCTCTAGTCATTACAACGGTGATACTGATAATGAACACAAAAAGACAAATGTGCCCAACATGCAACCTTCAAACGCATTCTTTACATAAACAGCCTGTAAATAGAATTAAAGAAATGAATTGCATCGGCGATTACGTATGGAAATATTAAAGTCTGTAAATTCAGTCCACGTTGATTGGTATTTCAAGAGACAAGAAAATTCAATGAATTAGATCAACCCTGTATAGCTAAATATGTAATGGGAGTCTTCTGTCATATCTTATTTACTTCAAGATTGCACTATTTTCGGTAGAAACACTTCCAAATTCTAAATTTGTGTGTTAAATTCATCAAGAGGAAAGTAATCACCTGTCATTTGGGCGCATCATCCATGTTTGTAGAGAAATGCTGCCTACGTCCTGACCTTCCATTGTACACAGTGACAATGTCGCCTTCTCCGAAAACCCATGTCGTTTTCATCATGGAGTGCACGTGCAAAGCATGACCCACGCGCTGTTGTTGTTACCGTAGTTTTCTACACAAATGCTGCTCAATAGATAGTTTTTTAAAGACACGAAGGATAAGGTAACTATAGAGCATATTTTAGAGAATATTTGGTAGCTTCTAAAGGCGTGATGAGGCATATAGTTTGGTAAAGAGAACATAGTTCAACGCATTTTTACAATTACGTATGGTATTTTTATAAATATGTTTTGTTTATATATGTCGTTGTTTTGGTCGTGGTATAAGTAAGTTATACGACTAGTATTGGTCGTCTAGTCCACGACATGGTTGGTTATACGACTCGCCGCTCCGCGGCTCGTCGTATAACCAACCATGTCGTGGACTAGACGACCAATACGAGTCATATAACTATTACGTATTTGGAATATTCCTAGTAGGGACATTACCATTCTATTTCTTGTCCATCAAGATTTCATAAAATTCAAATTTGATACAATTTTTCTCTTCCTAAAGAACAATCGTGATCTGTTCAACTAAGCCTAGTTTTTACATTTATGCAGTTAGACAGCGATGAAGAGAATATCCCGGCTGGTACAAGCTCAAACCCCGATATTTTATTCATAGGAGCACGAACACTTTTAATCGGACTGGAATAATTCATACATCAAGTATAGCAAATTACAAGCTAAATATCTACACTATTCTCGTCAGTTATGCTCTCTTTAATCTTTGATGGTAAAATCAGACGTTCTACGTCTCAATCTGGCTCGTTGCTTGTTAAGCCTGGGGGACACGTGTACTACTTTCAAACCATCAAATTACGATTATGGCTAACGGTTCTTATTTCTGTTAATGGTCAAGGTAATTTTGATCATTAAGGTAATCACTAGACAGTTAATATGATGGAAACATCTTTGGGGAAGTCACCATATTTCTATAAATATGCATCCGTTTTGATTTAAGAATCACATTGAAAAGTCAATACACATAAGGCGAATGAACTAGAGTGTTCTAAAAATGTGTTACGAATTCAAAACTGAAAATAAAAAGGTGGCTGTGATTTATGAGACGGATTACTACCAACAGTAAATCGGTTTCAACAGATGTTCCTTGAAAATATGTTCAATCTTATTTTCTCGCTATCGATCGGCTACCTTGCTATAATGTATCAGGTGAAAAGAAATACTATACAACTAATTTTACAAAAGGATAAAGAAGATAATTTATTTATGTTGATAGTATATCAAGATACTTTTGATGATAGACTTGCTAAAATATATTGTACCTTTTTATCAATAGGGTATAAGTAGAACGATATGTTTAATATGAGCACATATGCACATATCTCTTTTGCCAAACAACGACTTGTGTAGCGCGACTTTCCTTTTTTGTCTTTGACGCCATGAAAGCATTGTTCGTGGTGTAACTTTAGCAAGCTTTATATTAGTAATAGTAAGCATGTCGTTTTCGGGACATTGTTAAGAGAGTACCAAGGTATTACAAAACTTCACACCCGTTTCGTAAGAGTCTTATGACACACTTCCTCGGGTATTAATCTGTATTTATCATGCCAGTCAGGCGCATTTATGAATGGCCGTTTTCAAGCAAACATTTTACAACCTAAGTTTTTATTTTAAAGATTTAAATTTAAATTTTGATATCGAATTCAAAATTTTAACATTAAATAGTATAGTCCATGTGTATCGTAACGAATTTTACTCAAATATCTCTGTTTAATTCAAATGATGCGGGTTTTAATGCGATTTGGCAGCAACTAGGAATAACATTTTCTCTCATTTCTGTTGGTAGGATTTCGCACAAAATATGAAAGTATTAACCATTGTAATTATGTTCTTAATTTTTGTAGGATTAAACACAAAATCGTTTGAAAATTATTTCTGTTTGATGTTGATAGTTTTAGTCATACATGTATATGAATATTCAATCAACATGTAATATAATTACGAAGTAAAAATAATATTAATAGAATAATATAAGTATGTATCTATCTTAAATTGTAAATTAGGAAATCGCTAGAAGCAGAAGGTTTGCAAATCATAATGATAAATGTCTCTTGGCAATTAAATTAGACTAATAAATAACTTGTTACGTCATATGTTTAAAACATCATTATTTTCAAATAACTCTTCACGATATCATTTTTCTCTCTACAAAAATCGTGACACATTGATACATATTTTGTACATTAAATACGAGCAAAATAGTGTTAAAACAATCTAAATATCAATTTTTTATTTAACATATGCCTTCCTCTAAAAGATGTGCTGCCTATTTGTAAATTCACATTACTACTAATGCTTTAAATTAATCTTGATTTTTGTCATGATCAGGTAAAGCTGTACATATTATATTGATACAAATGTATAAATTAGGTGATAATTAGTAATGAACCTTAGGTGTAATGACTTTTCATTGACATTGAAAACTAAACCAGAACAGACATTAAATATCACGCGTAAAAGCAGCATGTGATATGCAATTAAAAAACGATTCATCGGAGATTCTTAATAGCTTTTCCTAATTCTAATAAACTGGTACATGAGTTCGAATTAAACAAAATACGGGTTTGATTCAAACTCAGTCACGATAAAAATGAAACATAGGGGAAAATATTTTTAGATATTGTGAATATTTTGTGAATTATTTTAATTGATCAGATACAATATTTTTAAATATAATCTGCCATCTGTGATTTCAAGTACAGGACATTGACGTCACATCTGCACGCGATCGACACTATTAGCATTGCGGTAGTCTACTAATCACACGATGCTCTAGAACTACCCAATGGTTTTGGGGTATATAGAATGTACGATTTGAAATTGCTGATAAATTTCTATTATTTTGTAATGTTAACAGTTCTTACCGTTTGTTAAGAAATATTCTTATTACGAATTCAATCACGACCATATTTGTCAAATGCACAATTGCTCTGGTAACGCACGTGCAATTGCATTTGCCTTCGGAAGATTATGGCAGAACTAAAACATGTTACTAAATGTGCTCAAAACTCCATATTGTTTGGTCGATAGCATAGGTCTATAACAGTTTTGTTAAAATACATGCGTTTAGTTTTGGGAAAACAAGTTCTTTTCGTAAAATAATAACAAAGCTTCTAACATTCGTATGCTGAATCGAACGATATTTGTGTAATATTCTAACGTATTCTAGAATCATAAAGCACCAGGTCCCAAGAGGAAACTACACAATAACTAATCAATTAACACGACATTGTCAAAATGTTGCTTAAATCGACCTTCTGTTCTTACTCGCCGTACACCTGCAATTCGACAAATTTCAGAATCCCGTTATAAACCGTCGTGTACAATAATTGTGCATAGCATGAATAGAGCATTGTGGCGTATTCTTCTCTGCAGCTAAATCTGATTGTAGACAAAGACGCCTCATGTGTCCCTGGAGCGAGGACAGCCCTTAAACATTACTTCTCATTAACCTAACTTGTCGAGCGTTTAGGAGATCTGGTGAGTGTCAACTTGATAGAGAGACCTACTCACCTCCAGAGGTCATTCTGACCCAATAAATCGCCCACCTGAATCTTGAACTTATTCTATTCTGCTTGATGAAATGAAAAATAAAAAACCCTTGAAAAAGTATATTGAGATGAAATGGTTCTATATAAACCTGTGATCCGAAAATAATCGGGATAATGTCTCATCAGAACGTCGAGTTTCCCTCAAATATGCAACTTTGTTCAGTAACTCAAAATTCCTATGAATGTTCGCGTGCGCCCACGAACACTCAATGTTAAAAGGACGACATCAACAAGGTTTGACTGTACGCAGGACTGCTTTGACTCATGGGTTACACACTCATGATTAATATTCATTGACAAATACGATGATGTTTGATATAGAATGATGTTGCACCAGCAACGTGTTTTAAGTAAACAAAATGCATTTCATTCTTAATGCAACCAGTCAATCTGTACTGCTTGATCCGAGGTAATTTAACTGTCTATAACAATAGCTCATGGTGTGAATGTGACGCTTAAATATATATTATACCAAGACAAATATAGTATCAAGTTATCCGGGTACAATATTCTATAATCAATGTACACACAATAGTGAAAGTCTGCCCAATGGGCGACCATTCTCGATAATCCGGAGTTCACGCAGGGCTCAATTCGATTCATAAATTACCTCCCCTTAGTTGCATTACCGTCTTTCAGTATCAATCAGATAGGCGATTAGTCAAACTCTCGATTATCGAGAATAATGGGCGACATGCTTGGACAGATGTAGAAAACGAATAGCGTGTAGGAAATCACTAAATAGGCTAGATACGATTGATGACAGGGGAAGCCATCTTGGTTACCCAATGCCGAATGATTTGCACTCTATCACCTCTGGTACTCATCAGAGAGTAGGCATTGAAATTGCCCGCTCTTGTTATGAACAAAAACCCAATAAAAAGTTTTACATGAGATTTTGGAACATCTTGTCTTGATAACTCGTCTTTCAATCATAATGCTTAAGGCATACTAGAGAATTCATTAAAACTTTCATTGGAGCATCAAAGTGTCTTGGTAAATCATTTTTCATAATGTTTAAGGCATTTCCAATAAAACTCTCAATGGAGCATCAAAGTGGGAGCTAAGAGCTTGAATTGAATGCCAATGTCCAAGCGTGGTGTCACACGGGTTTTGTGAGGATCCAAGGTCCAGTTTGCTTAGTCGAATCAAGGGCGGTAAATTTCAGTGCAGATTATCCCGATAAAACATCAAGGAGTAATAAGGTGTGGAGCACCAGACCATTCGGCTCTCGGTAACCAAGGAAGCTTGACGAAGCATTCCAATTATTGCAGGAATGAAAATTTTGCTTATAGGAAACAGATTCAAAACACTCACCAGCGTTAAGCCAATACAAATGGCTATGGGTTCTCTCAATGTCCGCAGTCAGATTTGCGTTGGCAATGTAATGAACCGCATAATGGAACTGAAATAGAATAAAAGCGGTGCGTTAGCGGAGAGACCAGGAAAATGCACACCCTTGAATAGATTGATTGTTAAGAACGAGAACAACAACATCAGATTGGATACAAATTTAAAATTCATTTCAATTAGAATGTCGATTTGGTCTGGTTTTTGTCTCCAAACGACATCTTATTCAAGAGGTTCGTAATGATTTTGAATTGGAGATGACTAATGAAATTTGTAACTTTTAGTTGCATTTAAAGTTATCGTTCACCGTTTCTTTTATGTTTTCGTTGGCAAAACCAATACATTGCACAATAAACTACCAACTGACGACAATCTTCCAATTCTGCAAGCATACGATTGTCCTCAATTATGTTTTTTTATTTTTTGATAACTGTCAGTGAAAACACATTGGTTGTTCCATTTCTTGTGACATTAAAGTTGGAGTTATACATTAGTTGCTAATTACGTTATCAAAACTCCTCTTTAAGCACGCAAAGAGATTTATAAAAGAATTTCTAGTTCTACATTCTCCTTAACCGTCTTCTTGAGATTACAAAGTCGATCGTTAGAAGAACATCAAATAGACTTTGTTACAAAGGAATTTCTAGTTGAAAAATACTTTTATGTGCATCTGGCTAAGATTGATCATTCAATTTAAATTTTCAAAGTAGTTTCCCTAAACAAGTAGCTTTTCAAATGAAACACGTTAATAGATGGAAATTGTGTAACAACGACCTTGAAACGTTTTAACACCACTATTAAACAATTTCACATATATTCCTTAAAGGGGCAGTAGCACGTTTTTTTGATAATTTTATATTTTAAAAATTGCACTTATAATTGTAAGTAAATGCCTTATGTATTATATTGACAGTGTCAACAATCACATTACACAAGCCAATCAAACATAGTCAGAGGACAAAGTATGAGGATTTACATAAATTCCATTGGCGGCCATTTTTTTGTGAACAACTTTAATTCATTTTTGTAAGAAAAAGGAATCGCATGGCTGAACCTTACGTTATATATTTGGATTATTTCTGCCCCATTTAGTTTAAATACATTGTCTTTCATTTGGAACCATTTATTTTCATGTTCATGACATCACCTTATATTCCCCCTAAAAACGTGCTACTGCCCCTTTAAACTCGAATGTTTTGTATTAGAAAAACGTTTGAGGGACAATAACGACGATAAGGACGATTAGTTTAAATGGGAAGAAGCATGTGTTTAGGGACATACAACACTGCCTTATAAGGGCCACGGACTAAACCCGGAAAAGCTATTTTCATCCCCAGAAGCATAAGGCCCAGAAAACTGAAACCTTGTGTACAGACTCTTTGACTAGTGAGGATTATAATTTACTGTTTAGTGACCCTATGGCCGCTACGGAACCAATACCCTAAATAATCAATTGCATATTTGGTAGCCTTCTGACCCAATTTTCGGTTGGTCCTTTTCGACTTTTTACATATCTTTTTGATAACTTGTATCTGAAATCACATCGCCTACAAACTAAATTTTTCATCGGTGACCCTGCAGCCCCTACCAAGTGGGGAACAACATTGGCAACACCCTAAAGCAAAATTAAATGTGAATCCTGATGAGCTACAGCGTATTTTTCTTTGAATTTCATAAGAACACGGTACAAAATTAAAACATTTATTACGACAGGTAAACTAATCAGCTCCTATAGAATAAATAAATCTCGATTACCTAGGGTCGAATGATCTACCTTACAGAGTATCAGAACATTATGTCATGTCTGAGGATGACGTTCTTAAACTTTGTTAAAAAAATTAGAAATAATCTCAAAATAATACCAAATATTAGGCATTGCTACAAAGCCATAATGCATCTTCTACAATCACGAAAACTCTTATGTAAGGGATTGATGCGTTTTTCAGTTTAATGTTTATAACTCCGTGACAGCAATAAATTCACCTTGGCAATTAGAAAGGTCATTTCGTGCACTAAAAGGTTGAAATGATGTTACAATACTGGGCCTAAAGCGAATTATATTTTTTGTTGAAACATGAAATACATTTTCCTCAACTACATCGCTGTTATAATAAACCATATATACATCACATTGTTATAACAGATTAAACAAAAGAAAAACATTTAATATTCATCCCAGATTCCTATACCAACGAAATGCTAAATGAGCTAATCAGAATTTGTTTCCCTTGCAGGAACCTACTTCTCAACTTGCAAGCTATCCGTCAATACAGTAACCTGTTAAGAGCAGTGGATTTTAAAAAAAGGTACCAGAAAAAATAAAAATGATACCTTTTGCAATACAGTGTTATTTAATAAAAAGTAACAGTTTTGAAATGACCTACTTTGTTGGGTTAAGATTCATGAATCCATTTCCCTATTTAAAATCATTTAAAGATGTACCTTGTAAAATTGTGGCTCACTGGTTTTGCTTCATATTTGATAACTACTTTTATTACCTACGATGGCAGTCATACCGAGGTTCATATTTTTCATATGTTGCCCTAGGGCAAAATAACACTTTTTCATTATGACGTCACGTTTTTAACAATGCTTTGACGTCACGGTTCACCCATGACGTCACAATCCATACGGGCCGGCGCAGACTAGTCAGCCTATGCTTTGAAGTAAGTTTTGAGTATTTTCTTTAATTTTGAGACTACGGTAATAAACAGAATACTATATTCGTGCCCATCGCATACTATGATTACGACATTCGTGCCTAAATATCAGTATGTCCCTCGCTCTCGCTCGGGAAATACTAATATTTAGCCAATCGTGTCGTACACAAAGTATGTCATGGACACTCATTTAATATCCTCTATTTATGAAAACGGATAATCAGATTGAATACAGACATGCATTGCCTTCAAGAGAAAAATATTTTGCAGAAATTAATATTATTAATATGTATTTGGAAAAAGAGAGCCATGGGCTCTTTAGCTCATCAGACTTTGGATTGAAATACGTTTTAAAGGTTTTGACCCCTGTGACTTGGCCAAGGAGTCTACACACAACTTTTCAGCTCTCTAGACCTTTTGGAACTGGAGAAGAAGATGAAAATAGGTTTTTAAGGTTTTGACCCCTGTGACCCTATTTGGGGTCAAGGGGTCTCCAAACTCAAAATTTAGAATCCTTATTGGCCAAGGAGTCTACACACAACTTTTCAGCTCTCTAGACCTTTTGGAACTCGAGAAGAAGATGAAAATAGGTTTTTCAGGTTTTGACCCCTGTGACCCTATTTGGGGTCATGGGGTCACGAAATCTACAATTTAGAATCCCCATTGGCCAAGGAGTCTACACACAACTTTTCAGCTCTCTAGACCTTTTGAAACTGGAGAAGAAGATGAAAATAGGTTTTTAAGGTTTTGACCCCTGTGGCCCTATTTTGGGTCATGGGGTCACAAAATCTACAATTCAGAATCCGCATTGGCCAAGGAGTCTACACACAACTTTTCAGCTCTCTAGACCTTTTGGAACTGGAGAAGAAGGATGGAAATAGGTTTTTAAAGTTTTGACTCCTGTGACCCTATTTGGGGTCATGGGGTCACAAAATCTACAATTCAGAATCCGCAATGGCCAAGGAGTCTACACACAACTTTTCAACTTTCTAGACCTTTTGGAACTGGAGAAGAAGATGAAAATAGGTTTTAAGGGTTTGAGCCCTGTGACCCCATTTGGGGTCATGGGGTCACGAAATCTACAATTTAGAATCCCCATCTGCAAAGGAGTCTGCACATCAAATTTCAGCTCTCTAGAGTCATCGGTTCTAGAGAAGAAGTCGAAAATGTGAAAAGTTTACGAACGGACGGACGGACGGACGCCGGACGCCATGCCATGCCATAAGCCCATCGGGTCTTTCAGACCTGATGAGCTAAAAAGGGAAAGCGTGATTTTCAAATGTGAATCTTTATTTTCAGTCTTCACTTTGCTAATACTGCCAACCTAGGAACTACGTTAAATATACAGCTTCGTGTATACTTCGTCATACTTTTGATTCTAGCCACTTGACAAGGTGACGCTAAGCGCTTGACAACTAAAGTGAGATCTGCTATGATATACATAAAGCCAATGATAACAGTTTGTTTACGTCCTACCTATGTACAGCTAAAAACATTTACATTCATACATATTATTCGTTTATAAAATGTGTACAGAACCATTCAAAACAATATTATGAGAGGCTTAACATTATTTAACCATGTAACATGTAGAACTCAATATAACAACATTTTTTCCATCACAAATTGTTTCAATAATTTGTTAAACCAAGTTTACCGGAGCTCTGTTGTGGATAGAATTTAACGATAAGTAGAGTGTTGAAAAGTGATTGATCGATGGCATCTAGGGGATTCTTTTGTTTCAGTACAATAAGTTGTGATTGTCAGGACATTGATTATGGTACAGGATAATGGATAGAGTACTTTGGTAGTAATGAAGTGGCTGGAAGTATTCTTTGGTTTCCAGGAATTCATATTAATATAGATAGATGCAAATTGCAACTTGATTTTCAAAAAGATTTAACAGGGGCTACATTAAAATGATATACAGATACATAAATAAAGAATTGTATAAAAGCTGCTTTCCTGCAGCATTTAAGAGAAAAGATTGAAATTCATTTGCTTTCCGTTTCACGTTGTCAATTTCTTAATCGTGGTAGCAAAATATATTATCATAGAGAAGACCGAAAGAAGGACAAAATGAGGTGTACCGTGACAGATTAAGGTGAAAAATATGCCACGAACATGGAAATGTAGGAAATACATTTGGGCATTATTACAGCTATGAGGTTGAATGGTGGCTTTGACGATGATACTATAGAATAAAGGATGAGGCTGGTGAAACTTACCTTGATCATGGTGAAGTAGGAGAGGGTGAAACTAACCTTGATCATGGTGAAGTAGGAGAGGGTGAAACTTACCTTGATCATGGTGAAGTATAGGAGAGGGTGAAACTTACCTTGATCATGGTGAAGTAGGAGAGGGTGAAACTTACCTTGATCATGGTGAAGTAGGAGAGGGTGAAACTTACCTTGATCATGGTGAAGTAGGAGAGGGTGAAACTTACCTTGATCATGGTGAAGTAGGAGAGGGTGAAACTTACCTTGATCATGGTGAAGTAGGAGAGGGTGAAACTTACCTTGATCATGGTGAAGTAGGAGAGGGTGAAACTAACCTTGATCATGGTGAAGTAGGAGAGGGTGAAACTTACCTTGATCATGGTGAAGTAGGAGAGGGTGAAACTCACCTTGATCATGGTGAAGTAGGAGAGGGTGAAACTCACCGTGATCATGGTGAAGTAGGAGAGGGTGAAACTTACCTTGATCATTGTGAAGTAGGAGAGGGTGAAACTTACCTTGATCATGGTGAAGTATAGGAGAGGGTGAAACTTACCTTGATCATGGTGAAGTAGGAGAGGGTGAAACTCACCTTGATCATTGTGAAGTAGGAGAGGGTGAAACTCACCGTGATCATGGTGAAGTAGGAGAGGGTGAAACTTACCTTGATCATTGTGAAGTAGGAGAGGGTGAAACTTACCTTGATCATGGTGAAGTATAGGAGAGGGTGAAACTTACCTTGATCATGGTGAAGTAGGAGAGGGTGAAACTTACCTTGATCATGGTGAAGTAGGAGAGGGTGAAACTTACCTTGATCATGGTGAAGTAGGAGAGGGTGAAACTTACCTTGATCATGGTGGAGTAGGAGAGGGTGAAACTTACCTTGATCATGGTGAAGTAGGAGAGGGTGAAGGCGCCGGTGTAGGTAGCCAGTACGGTGAAGTCGAGGAGGTTGAAGAGGTCTTTCACGTGCGTCATGAGACCATTCACATACACCTGGCTGCATTCTCCACACGAGAACCCTGCGGGAAAGAGGCTCAGATTAAGATCTGCCAAACTGTGCAACTTACCCCCATTCACCAATAATAATGATGATAACACTTTATACAAAATTGTAATTTGTTTTATGCATTTTGCACTCAGGAGCATCTGTGCAACCCCAGCTAATGCGTTGTTCTGCCTTGCAAGGCAGCAACGACTCTCATCTTTTATCGTATTTTGGTATGAAGTGACCGGAAATAGAACCCTGGTCTTCCGGGTGACGAGCAGACACTCTACGACTGAGTTACGTCCCCGATAATAACATGTACATATGTTTAAACCACTGGCTGCTTTGAGTCTTAATGCATGTCTAAACGTATCTGTGCCATCTCTTCAGCCTACCGCTGCTAACCCTTATACGTCCTCAAGTTTATTGTTGCAGTTGGTGGTAGAAGCCTTTAACTACGATTTAGCTCAATGCAGCTTTGCCAATATTGTCGTTTGTGAAATTGGTAGAGGTATCCTGAGGGGGGATTGTATACAGTGTGATATGAAAATGAAGACCTACATTTTCCAAACGTGCATTCGTGCTTGTAAAAAGAAACTTGAGTGATAACAGAGAAAAACTTTTAAAAAAGTGATTGAACATATGTCTGATAAGTGGTAAATGAAACGGTCATTAGTTCATACTGAAGCCACAAGCCGACATGTTTAGAAATGATGCATCAACTCGTATATCTATAATTTGTGAAACGAGAAAAACTGGATTTATCGAAAAATTAAAAGAGTAAAAGCGAATCAGAATAGAAAACTAATCTGTTTCAATGGCAAGTTTATGAATTCAGCTAAGGAGATGTAGAACTTCTGTAATTAGTACTAACTTTTTGTAAAAACTCAAGTTGCTGTTTAGCAAATTCAAATATTATCATAGTTCATATACATGCCAACTTCAAGTCAATTATGGCTGTATTGTTTGTGACAAACGTTGATCTATTGAATTTAAATGTCTTATATAAACTTCTGAATTTCTGAATTTATGGTCCGTTATGTCTTCGATACAGACTGTTCTCAAGGACATTTTGATTACTTACGTTAGTTTTCTCTCCCAATGGAGATAGTTCAAGTCATATGATGCAGTACCACTGAAATCCTTGAAAACTTGTTGACATGTTTAAACTACTCGTGATGTAAAATTCTCTTCTGCATGAGATAAAACATTTAATAAAAACTGAGAAATCTTGAACTTATTTTTGTTTTAAAGGGAAAATGAACATTAAACACATTTCACAGCCATATATCATTTTAATCAACTATGTCTCCTCATGTTTTCAAATGTCAAGACAAAATAAACAGCAAAATTAATTATCAGGTGTCGATAACATTATATGTTTTCACCGCTTCCAACATTTAGCTGAGAAAGCATTTTGCATTATTGAATGTAATTTAATATGGAGTTTTTAAAACATAAGACTTATAAACTTTGACAAATAATTATTAACGACATTTCACGATATATAAATTTAATATGTTGTTTTTGGTCAGCAGGAATATCAGCGCTGAAGGGAAATGAAAAAAAGAGTGGTATTCCATCTTGAAATCAGATATAATTTGGTTTCATTTTACTCATTGTGAAAAGGTAGCGTGACTGTCATAGTCGATCAAAACAGCTAAGTTCGTTTGAGTGTCGCGTTAACAAATCAAGAGACAGAAGACAAACAAAGAAATCGACTTCAAAGACTTAAAATGCTTTCAACATCAGAGGTGTTGGGTGGCTTAACTTAATGATAATTCGTTGAGTGGCATTTAGAAATTTGAAACAGCTAAGTGCTTATTTTTTTATACCGATTGTATTTTGAAAGTGTTATTAAGAAGTTGTTATCATAACATTCAAACTAAATGAGAAGTCTAATTATCTTACTCGTAGATGTTAGGTGTATTAGCCTCAGGTGTCTTAATTATTCTTTCAAAAACATAAAACATGTTACTTTATGTGATATGTTCATGACATAAAATGGTAGCTATAATTAGGGACACCATCGACACCATTTAAACAACCGCTCACCTCGACTTTATCACTTTTCGATTTACTTTCAAAATATTTCAACAAAATACGAACTGGGCATGCTTTTTGACAATTTGTCCAATACACACCTTTAATTTGCCTTTTAGTAAGACCGCGTAATTAACGGCTGTAAAAACCCCACCTGGGTCAAATGACTTATCTAACTGAGTTTTTAACATTTTCTAAAAATCGTCTATTATTGGGTTTATTTGGTGATCTCTTTACGATAGATGTATAGAACTCGTCACAAGCATTCTGTTTATGACGTCACAAAAAAGGAATGCGACTAGCCATGCATTCACTGGTTTGTGGCCAGAAAGGTTTAAGCGGCCAATCAAAAGTGGCATTAAAAAACGGCTTTAATTACCAAACTGAACATAATTGAGAAGTGACCTTTGACACACGATAAAACATTTAATCAGACATCCATATATTCCAAAGAAAATGGTAAAATATGTTTGTTGTAATATAATCTTTAAGTGACAAATAATATGTTTCCCTCAATGTTTTTATTCATTCCAAAATTACATTTATCCTTATTTAATTCAATATCAGCATAACTGAACCCATAATGCAAAATGTATGACACTTACATAATGTTAATGTATTCGAACCCAATCCGCGATCTTGGACCAATATCAGAAGCCGATATTAACGTCATATTTACTTGGTGATTAGTTAATAATAATAATAATAATATGTGTTCTTATATAGCGCACAAATCAAATCACTAAGCGAGTTCTCTAGGCACTAGTCGTATTACCTATTATCACTGCAAACCAAATTTCTTTCATTTTTCTATAGAAAGTTTTCATAATAGCGTGTGACAGCTCGACATTGCCCGATTTTCGACCAAAAAAGCCTTTATTCATGAGATTTCCCCAAAACTCAACAAAATAGCATTTGAATTATGATGTCGCCTTTCACAGTCAATCCTATTCGTTTAAAAGGGCAATTTTTCATAAAATTTACCTAATGTGCTTCTAACGCCTCATGGGGTATCTCTTTATTCAAATAATCTTGTCATATATGATAACGTAAAGGTGGTATAACTTTCATCACATTTTCTATTCTGAAAGAGATGTATACCTTAACTTCTTTTCTGTGAAAGATATACAATGTCGTAGAAGGCGCCTAAACGTGACGTAAATTGTTCAAGTGAAATTTGTACATTATTATACCCTTAGAAAATGGACCAGGGTATGTATAAACTAGGCAATTCGAAAGATTCTGCCATCAGTGTCTTTAAAAGTGTCTCAAGAAAAGCATCGTAAGCATTATGTAGCCTTGAACTACATTAAGAAGTAGTTATGAAGTTATGAAGAGCTTGCGGACAAAGATTTATTGTGAAACATTGGAGTAAAGTAAAGCATTATATCTGAGATGGGTTTCTTTTCACAAAGATGATATTACTTACTATATGCCGTAAAGATTAAGTTTATGTCTTCTGAAATAAAGTATTTGTTCTAGAAGTGTTTAACCCTAATTTCAGGAAAGCAATTGCAATATACTAGAGAGTTTTCAAATCGTTCAGTTTTTGGGTTTTATATTACGATAGCGATGTACAATATCTGTAGTATCTAAAAATATCGAAAATAAGAAAATACACTACCATGAGAAACAATGACATTGCGAAAAGGTTTTAGATTTTACATAGCCGTATACTTGGTCTTCAGGATCCGAAAACCAAACTGAAGCAACCTTTTAGTCCTACATATTTATTTAAACGTGTCATATATTAACATAACTACATATATATATATATATACACATACTATGTTCAGAATAATTATTTGAATAAGTATTTTTCTAAACGACAAACCCTTTCCGGAGATAAACAATGACACTGTAGAAGGGTTAAAGGGATAAGCAGTGATTTTATGTCAATATTTTTTACCAAATGCAGAATTGTTTAATTCAATACAAAGCACATTCTCACCCCACAGAGTCAGATCAAGTCATGATATCTTACTCGAGCTTGAGTTCTTATTAGACCAAATCCGTTGGTTTCGGCATTTTTCCTTGCCGGAAAAATTTGGCACCAGAATCCATTTGATGTTTTTGGCAAATGACAACGCTTCTCGCATGGAAAGCCTTGTTTATATCACAATACCTTTGCCATCATTCAGTAGCCAAAATGATGATTTTAGAACAGCGTCGCTGGTTGCACAACTAACTATTATTGCCTCCAATCAGGCATGTCCAATTCTACCCCACAAACTTGGGGAATGAGAACAGGGGCTCGATCAATATTTCATGACTTGATCTGCCACTGTGGAGAAAGAATGTACAAACAACCTATAAATGAAAAAAAGTTCAGTAAAGCTACCCGAAACATTTTCCCTCACTCAATTGGATAACATAATATTATGTTCACACTTAAAGGGGCATTAGCACGTTGTTTTAATAATTATATATTTTAAAATTTTCACCGATAACTGTAAGTTAATGCTAAACGAATATTTTGACAGTGTCAAAAATCTCATTACACAAGTCAATCATCCATAGTCAGAGGACACAGTATGAAGATTCACATCAAATCCATTGGCGGCCATTTTGTGTGAACACCTTTTATTCATTTTGTGTAAGAAAAATGAATCGCATGGCTAAACTTTAGGTTATATATTTTAATTATAACTGCGCCATTTAGTTTAAAAACATTGTCTTTCCATTGGAACCTTTTATTTTTATTTTCCTGACATCACCTTATATTCCCCCTAAAAACGTGCTACTGCCCCTTTAAACGGTCACATGCACATGTCGTGATACAGGATCATTCTTCTTTGAGTGATAATAATCGGGGTGGGTAATGAGATGTTTGACCTTCAATTTTGCATAAGTTATCAGTTAGGACAATATTTTGTCGCAGTTACGCATTCCAGCTGTGACTCAGCTGATTGGCTTCACATCACGATGTGTTCTTTTTTTAGTGATACACTCTCTTCTTTGTCAATTTGTTTAATCTTGGACTGAAACGTAAACTCTATAACATATTTGAATTAAGTGCGAGATAATCATGTAAAAATCATGTATATTTGCTCACAAGAAAAATACCCCGATTGGACTATCCCTTTAAAACCAGGCAAACCAAATAATTACCTAATATCCAAAATGTGAGAAGGATCTGGGTGACGGTTGGAGCATAAGGCCTCAGAGGAAAGTCATAGTCAAAGAGGTTATTCTGGGTGACGTTCCGGAACTCCATGTACTGTTCATGATCGTAAGGGTACATTGTCCGCAGAGTCTTCTTGTTAGAGATGGTGTATGAAGACTCCGCCGTTGATATCACAATAATCGCCAGGAATATCAAGTGTGACAAGGAATGACTGAGGAACTTCACAAACGGGTAACGCAATATCCTGGCAAACTGGAAATCAAAAGGAAACATCAGCTTTGTTAGTGAACTGATTGGTCATTAGGGTTATGGAGGTTCTTCTTCTTTGCGTTTAAAACAGATATCGCCCATAGAAGTTTTTTTCTCTGAAAGGCATTATAGAAGTTGGTGTGATGATCAATCACTTGCTTGACAACGACATTAGGATCTATGTCGAACGCCGCTTTCAAAGATAAAGAAGTTGATTGTCCATAAAAAAATCTTCCTTATTTTTTTGTAAAACATGTTGCTCCAAATATATTAAAGAACAATTAACAAACTTTACAAAATATTAACTGGTGAACAAAACAATAACGATAAAGTAATTATACAGTAGGGATTTCAGTAAATTACTTCCAATACTAATTTTGAGCAATACGTCGTTTTAAAAAAGTTTAGGAAAACATTAGCTTATCACAGCGTTCCAATACCTAACTATGTTTATCGATTGGCAAACTCAAGCCAGCATTCACAATAGAAAATGAAAGCATTCTTTAGGAACCTATAGATGTATTTTTATTTAACCAAACTCCTATGGCCATGTTAAAACTACAACCCAGTTCCTTAACTTACACAGAAGAAGCATCTGTGTAGAAGAAAGATCTTACTGTTGAGTTATTTATCATCAACATTCTAGAACCTTTGAATATACGTACCCGAACTTTTGGCGCGACGATGTACATAGGGACAAGAACAGGGTAGGCAAGAAGAAAAAGACACAGATAAGTCAGCCTCCGCAGAAAGCTGGCTCTGTCCCAGGCGCGCATCCCGTTATACCACATGTGGACGAGACGTTGTTGGCAATTCGGATGAGCAACAAACTGCAATTTATACAAAATGTAAGTCGTTGACGGCCCTGTTACTGTTATATGTTCATTGATTTGACTTTTGATAAAATCTTTTGCAAAATTGAACATATTTTAAGAGGGAAAAGTTTTGCCTTTAAAGTCCTTAAAAAGGTATCACGTACAAAATAACACTCGTTTTACTTTCGTTTTTATAGTTTTTTATTTGATTTTAAACATGAGCTTTTTACCTTAGATCTCTTAACAATTGGGATAACGTTTTTTGGGTGTCTTTAATAGGTAACCGTTGTTTAGACACAATGTGATTTGTACACTTGTTTGGCCAAACTAACGGAAGAATTGTTTTCGTCTTTTGTAACTTGTAATGACATGCATTAACATTATATATTTTTCACACATAAATGCTCGACTGATATTTTGTTTAAGAACGTTTGAATGTAATATGAAAAAACTCATCAAAATAGCCTAGAACTAATGTACTACATAGCCTAGAGATAATGTACATCATAGCCTAGAGCTAATGTGCGTCATAGCCTAAAGATAATTTACTACATAGCCTAGAGATATTGTGCACAATAGCCTACAGATAATCTGCATCATAGCCTAGAAATGATGTGCACCAATGCTACAGATAATCCGCATCATAGCCTACAGATAATGTGCGTCATAGCCTACAGATTATGTGCACCATAGCCTAGAGATAATGTGCACTTAAGCCTACAGATAATCCGCATCATAGCCTAGAGATAATGTTCATTATTATGTAGCTTAGAAATAATATGCATCAAAGCCTAGAGATAATGTGCACCATAGTTTAGAAATAATGTGCATCATAGCCTAGAGATAATGTGCACCATAGCCTAGAGATAATGTGAACCATAGTTTAGAGATAATGTGCATCATAGCCAAGAGATAATGTGCATCATAGCCAAGAGATAATATGCACCATAGTTTAGAAATAATGTGCATCATAGCCTAGAGATAATGTGCACCATAGTTAAGGTATAATGCGCATCATAGCCTAGAGATAATGTGTACCATAGTTTAGAGATAATGTGCATCATAGCCTAGAGATAATGTGCACCCTAGTTTTAAAATAATGTACATCATTGCCTAGAGATAATGTGCACCATAGTTTAAAAATAATGTACATCATTGCCTAGAGATAATGTGCACCATAGTTTAAAAATAATGTGCAGCATAACCTAGAGATAATGTGCACCATAGCCTAGAGATGATGTGCATCATAGCCTAGATATGATGTGCATCATAGCCTAGAGATGATGTGCACCATAGCCTAGAGATAATGTGCATCATAGCCTAGAGATGATGTGCACCATAGCCTAGAGATAATGTATAGTCTTAAGATAATGTGCATCATATGTTGCTTAGAAATAATGTGCATCAAAGCCTAGAGATAATGTGCACCATAGTTTAAAGATAATGTGCATCGTAGCCTAGAAATAATGTGCATTTTAAAGCATGAACCCAAATGATGATTTGTTCCGTTATGAAACAGTAGAAAATTTAAGTCATAAACAAGATTTATTCTTTAATTTAAAATGATAAATAAATCACGTAATTATATAATACACATCATAGATGATTAATTGATCCTTAACATAAACGAGACACACCGTAAGGATATGCACAGCTTTCCAATAGCTATGTTTAGTCAAGAAGTACCAAATGTGGCCGAAGAGTATCAATTTGGAAGAATAACGTTATATTAATTTCAGTTTGTGTGTGTAGTTAGTCAGAAACAGTTTGATATAAGTGACATCGTAACATGGCGTAGAATAAAGTTAAGCCTGTAAGAGTTATTTCCCTTGCACTATTTTCAAGTAAATCGTTTATTCAAGGACAAGTAAGAGAAGTCCACGGTCACCTCTTAAAATCATTTAAACGAACATTTGATGAGTGTCTACTTTAATAAGTACGACATAAGTGTCCGAATATGAGTATTTCCCCAGTAAGAGAGTTTTAGGCCTAATAAATTGTATTTTGTTTCAGGTTTCCGCCCGGAGTCTGTTTCAAACCCCTGCATCAAGCCTTTTTTCCAGATGTTGACAAGGGGAAAATGGAAATGTAGTCCCCAGGCCCAGAAAAAACTTTGAAACTTGAACTTTTATAATTTAACTCGTTTCTGCTCGTGTAGGCCTTCTAAGACACAGCTATAAAGTGATCCAAGGTTTATTTTCATCTTTTTTTCTAATATCGTTGAATAATTTTCATATTCAATAATAACATTTTTTGGAAAATAAAAAAAGAATCTGCATCATTTGCAAAGACCATAAACCTTTTTATTTATTCTTTTAAGCCTTAACTGGCATTCTGACGCGAATGCCAGGACACATATGTAATGTTCTATGAATTAAAACTCATGACATAAAGGTTTACATGCTAAATAATTATTGCAAACATAGATAGGTTAGCAGACGTTGAGCGCAACGTTATAGAAAAACGTGGCGTCATGTCATTGTACATGGCCTTACGTCAATAACAACATGATAAGTTTAACTTGAACATCTTATAAACAAATGTGTAACCCACAATAACATGTAACCTATGTCGTAGGTAATGAAGTAATTTGGTAATACATGTATATATATCAACCTTTTGAATGAGAGTTGTTTTTGTTCTTCATGTATTCAAAGATCGTATAGAAACAAACTGTCATATCAAGGTTATTTTATGGCGCCTCTTTCAAATAAACATAACTATTACCTAAGCATTCATAAAATTATTTAGTTACACTGATTTCTATATTTATATTATGAATTTATATACATTGTAAGAAAAAATAGTTGTTTCTTACTCATACAAGGCAATTGATAATCGAACCTGTTTGTATTTTTCCGGTTTAAATTTCCCATTTTAAATTTCTCATATTGAGTCTCAAAATGTTTTATGTTGTACTAGTTGAGCCTCTAAATATTGTTGGTTGATCAAACAATTCTAAAGTTTCAAACAATCTACATAACACAATACATATAGCCAAGTGTATTAATAACACACAGAAGTACTTGAAATGATGTGTAGGTACATGTACATGACGAGATAAGATTATGTCAAATGCTTGGTAAATAGGTGGAAACAGCGATTGCTGCCTTTTCTGTATCCATAGAAATGAACTATTCCTTACTTAACCGACTATAGAATGTAAGATAAAACTAGTAAGTGGGTTGTTTTTTATCTCCGCTTAGGCACTATAAATCATCAGCAGTGTCAAAAACAAGAGAACTAGCCTTATTATGTCCTCTTTCCAAAAAAGAGTGGAACTAGACTTATATATCGCCTTAATCAAAATAAAACTAGTACTAAACTTGTATGTTCCCTTAACCAAAATATGACTAGTAATTATAGATTTGTATATTACCTTAATCAAAATATGGCTAGTAATTTTAGATTTGTATGTAACCTTAACCAACATATGACTAGTAATTATAGATTTGCATGTTACCTTAATCAAAATATGACTAGTAATTATAGATTTGTTTGTTCCCTTAACCAAAATATGACTAGTAATTATAGATTTGCATGTTACCTTAACCAAAATATGACTAGTAATTATAGATTTGTATGTTACCTTAAAATAAATAATACTAGTAATTATAGATTTGTATCTTACCTTAATCAAAATATGGCTAGTAATTATAGATTTGTATGTTACCTTAACCAACATATGACTAGTAATTATAGATTTGCATGTTACCTTAACCAAAATATGACTAGTAATTATAGATTTGTATCTTACCTTATTTAAAATATGGCTAGTAATTTTAGATTTGTATGTTACCTTAACCAAAATATGACTAGTAATTATAGATACATGTATGTATGTTACCTTAAAATAAATAATACTGGTAATTATAGATTTGTATGTTCCCTTAACCAAAACATGACTAGTAATTATTGATTTGTATGTTACCTTAATCAAAATATGACTAGTAATTATAGATTTGTATGTTCCCTTAACCAAAATATGACTAGCAATTATAGATTTGTATGTTACCTTAACCAAAATATGACTAGTAATTATAGATTCATATGTTCCCTTAACCAACATATGACAAGTAATTATAGATTTGTATGTTCCCTTTACCAAAATATGACTAGTAATTATAGATTTGCATGTTACCTTAACCAAAATATGACTAGTAATTATTGATTTGTATGTTACCTTAATCAAAATATGACTAGTAATTATAGATTTGTATATTCACTTAACCAAAATATGACAAGTAATTATTGATTTGTATGTTACCTTAACCAAAATATGACTAGTAATCATATATTTGTATGCTGCCTTAACCAAAATATGACTAGTAATTATAGATTTGTATGTTACCTTAACCAAAATATGACTAGTAATTATATAATTGTATGTTACCTTAAAATAAATAATACTAGTAATTATAGATTTGTATGTTACCTTAAAATAAATAAAACTCGTTATTATAGATTTGTATGTCCCCTTAACCAAAATATGACTAGTAATTATAGATTTGCATGTTACCTTAACCAAAATATGACTAGTAGTTATTGATTTGTATGCTACCTTAATCAAAATATGACTAGTAATTATATATTTGTATGTTCCCGTAACCAAAATATGACTAGTAATTATAGATTTGTATGTAACACTGTACCTTAACCAAAATATGACTAGTAATTATAGATTCGTATGTTCCCTTAACCAAAATATGACTAGTTATTAAAGATTTGAATGTTACCGTAATCAAATTCATACCAGTACTAGCCTTGTTGAATGTCACTTTATCTAAAATCATGCTAGTACTAGATTGTATGTTACCTTAACCAAATATGACTAGTGTACCTAAACCAGACTAAGACAACTACTAGACTTGTAGGCTTCCTTGACCAAAATAATACTAGTACTAGATGTGTATGCTACCTCAGCCAAAAATAAGACTAGGACAGACTTGTAGTATGTCACTTTAACCGACCTAAGAATAGTACTAGACTTATATGCTATCTTAACCAACATAAGATGAGTACTAGACTTGTATGCCACCTTAACCAAAGCAAGACTAGAACAAGATTTGTGTGCTAGCCAAGCCAAAATTAGACTAGTACTGAACTTACATGCTACCAAAATAGACTAGTACTAGACTTGTATGTCAACTGAGACTAGTATTAGTCTTGTGTGGTACCTTAACCATGCTAAGACAAGTACCATACCTGTATGATTCCTAACCAAAAATAAGACTAGTACTAGACTTATATGCTACATTAACCGCACCCAGACTAGTACTAGACTTCTATGTTACCTCAACCAAGACTAGTACTACTACTATTTGTTACCTTAACCAAAAAAGACAAATAGTCCTAGCTAAGACAAGTACTACACTAATACTTGTATACTTCCTTAACTAAATTAAGACAAGTACTAGACTTGTATGTCACCTTAGCCATATTAAGACTAGTACTAGACTTGTATGTTACCTTAGCCATATTAAGACTAGTACTAGACTTGTATGTTACCTTAGCCATATTAGGACTAGTACTAGACTTGTATGTTACCTTAACAAAAGTAAGACTAGTAATAAATTTATATGTTATCTTAAACAAGATATGACTAGTATTGAACTCACATGCTACCTTAAACAAAATAAGACTAGTACTTGACTCATATGCTACCTTCCGCTCCTTGTAGTCCAATGCCAGTTTGAATCTCGCCATGTCCGAGTATTGCTCCCGGTGAAAGTTTCCAGTTTTGTTGAGGACGAAATCCAACTCCTCTTGGGTCCTCACCCTGTCAAGTAGCTTGACAACATACTCACTCAGTTGGTTAGCCAACATCTGGTACTCCAACTGAAATGATAACAATAGTTATGTCAGGGACTTCTTTAATGCGATGAACCCACAAAATAATAGGGAAAGCCCCTGTCGTTAAATACATTTTCAACCTGGTGTTAGGATACAGATAATTCCTTTTCATTCACAACTGCAACCGAGCTGCTTAAGATTTTATGGGAAATAGAAATTCTAACATGACACGAAAACTAGTTTGAAAATACTGCGTTCTGATTGGTTACTCATAAACATTTTGGAGTAATCATTTCACCGATAATCACCTCTAAATATTTACGACCGCTTCACATTCCTCCGCGCACTCATATACAATCTGCAGTGCACTCAACGACGTTCTGTTTACAATATACATGTTGGCGACGACACGTGTCGACATTTTGAAACACCTACAAATTTTAATCGAATAACGAGGTTTTTGGTTCCTGTTTGAAGTGTTTCTTACTGCTTCGCGATGTAAATTAATCACAGTCCACAGATCTATAAACAAAATCAACGATCGCACACCTCTCATACAGCGATTCATCAAATAAACGGAAGC
Organism: Steromphala cineraria; assembly: GCA_916613615.1. Taxonomy (NCBI): domain Eukaryota; kingdom Metazoa; phylum Mollusca; class Gastropoda; order Trochida; family Trochidae; genus Steromphala; species Steromphala cineraria. The sequence goes on from OU744730.1 coordinate 16,529,783, forward strand.
GACTTTATTCTTTAATGCTGTCAGTGCCCCTACCTCTAATTTACAAGTGACCACTTCTCCTGTCACAGTCTCCCAAACCATGACACAAAATATACCATTCTTGACAACTTCCCCTAAGTTTGAAACAGTTCACCGACACGTAGTGGACAACTATTTTCAGAGTAACGTCCCTTGATTTGGTCAGTCCTTGTCGCTCTTGTAGGGGTGATGGGTCGACCCATGTATTTAGTTTTAAAAAATCGTAACTTTGACGACATTGAAATCTGTTTTCTATTGATACTATGCTATATATATTACAGATGAGTCTATTTAAACACGTTTTTTCTGTATGTAATGACATTTTGATTGTTATGTGTTCTTTATGAAAGTGGACTGTACCGTTGTTTTGCAAGAGAGTGGAACCGGTCTGCACCGGTTTGACCTAATCACATTGCTTTTGCGCAAGTTAAAATAGTTCCACCTTTTTTCACTAATTAGTCATGTTAGAATGGTGATAAATCCATTCTGTTTTCTATTTTGGGGTTGTATGTCGTGCATTCTTTACCCCTAAATAAACATTTCAAACCTCGCAAGCTCGGTTTGAAATTATATTTAGGGGTAAAGAATGCACGACATACAACCCCAAAATAGAAAACAGAATGGATTTATCCCCTAATTAAAATCTAAACTCCTTGGCAATTTTCCTTAGGCTTTGCAAAGCCTCTCAAAGCTAAAATTGATCATTTTACTTAGAATCAAATGGACTGACATTATGGGTTACATTTATATAATACTGAAGTTATTAATAAAACGAACATTTAAATGTGCTAAGTTTTGTGTAACCCTTTTGCTAGGTGTCACAATATAACATGTATGCTTTTAAAGATTTCCTACATTCACATGAATTAAGATGTTGGCGATGAGAAACATGACCTTTTTTGTGTTACCTTGAATAAGGTCTTACCTTAAAATGCTTTTCAATCATGGACAGTTTCCTCAGTTCAGCGGCAAGATCAAACGCCGTCAGGATAGGATCCTTGCTTGAAAGGGAGATGTAAGCCTCACTTGAGAGACCTTTGTAGGCGTTGAGTCTGTACTTAGCGAGCCGCAGCTGATCAAAGCGCATCTTGTTCTCGCACTCATTGCACCCGCAGCTGTATTTATGTGGCTTCTGGATCCTCTCGTCCCTCAGAAGAAGAAGCTGGACGATCTCGTATTGGTTCTTCTGAGAAGCCAGCATCAAGGGAGTGATGTCTGCAGAGAACTGGGACTCCGCGTTAGCGGTCTTGAAGAAGCCTTCCTGGTCGCCCATCTTCCGTCGCTCATGCCACATGTTGAGGTAACGCTTGTGCTTGAGGATGGACTCTGCGATCTGGACATGGCCTGCACTGATGGCTTGTAGCACCGCCTCGTATATGTGCTGTTGGTTTGATCTGTCCAGAAGGACTTCCACCACCTAGAAGTAGAAATGAGACATTTTAGCCGAAACATATTTATAATTTAACGAAGGATCTCGTCCAAATCCTTATTGATTGACACGGTTATCTGGATATATACGTCCCTGATGATCTGAGGTAGTGCTCCTCGCACATACTGATCATTTGTCCTGTTCAGAAGGACCTACATTGTAACGCCAATGATAATTTATAGTTTTATTCAAAAAAATGAAAAAATCCATTTGTGAAATAAATTTGCTCATTTACGATATAACCATCCAATCCCTAATTTACCCCTAGAATGTTCTCATATCAAATCCTGCCTGCCATGGAATATTTCAGTTTTTAAAAGAAATCATTTATTATTAGAGACACACGTAGTGTTTCCAATTTTAGTCATTATTTTACATATAAGCACGGTCTTATTCAAAGATTATGAAATGTCTTCAACCAATAAAGTTACCTCAAGATGTTCATTTTTGACGGCGAGTCGTAGGGCTGTTCGCCCGAGGGCGTCAATGCAGTCTGGGTTCAGCTCCGGAAACTCAGCAAGTAACCTCTTCACGTTTGGAATGTCACCAAACTCTGCCGCATGCAGAAATTCCTCCTCCGCGTCGGCAAACTATAAAATATTATAATAGTCATCAATTGATAACATATCCCATCGATCCAAAATAAATCAGAGTATTTATGTCACACATCAAAATATTTCTAAGACCTTTTTTTCAAAGGTCTAAGGTAGTAGGTTTCCTGTGTTTGAAGTTGATTTTGCCAATACAAATAATTTTTGAAGAACACAACCTACACAACATCATTGTTCAACATAGATCTCATTTGCAATTGCGTTCAATGGACCTCAAAGTTCCTCAGAAGATGACAACCTCAAAAGGCAAATAAAACAGATAGGTCTTTCAGTTTTTAAGTTTAAGTGACGTTTTCATGGAAACCGCCAAATATAAGATCCCTTTTGTCACATCCACTGTCGTTGATTGACTGAATTATAAACTTTCATTGAGATTTGGTCTAAAAAGGTTTTGAGTTTTGCTCCGAAAACGAAATTTTAAGTTTCTGTATAGTTCGGCTTGCCTACTCTCTACATAGAGCATACATTGCCAAAATGTATGTTTCGATGGAAGATATTAACCCCAAGAAGTTGAAATCTAGTACATCAACCTATTTTGACTGGTGGACATGCCGAGTTTCATGGGTTTGCTGGTTATGCTTCAGAAATTATATGGCAATGTATGGACGGTTGGACATACACAGAGTATCCCAAATATTTCATAACGGTGGGTTAAAAGTCATGAATACGATGATACAATACGACTTTTTAGTTCAGTTACATGAAATCCCTGAAATGATAACCAATGCGACATAAAGACCGAACGTTTGCCCGATATGTATGAATAAGTACATTTTACAAATTGATCTAAAAGTTGTGACAGCGAAATGTGTATTTTTTTGTAAGATACCCTTATAATTCAAAAACGTACTTGTGCACTGTTAATGGTGATTTCATCCGGCAACGGTGTAAATCTAATAGTTATTTTTAACCACTCACAATGTCATTTCCCTTAAAACGGTAACGCACATGTTTGTTTATCGATAAAATTTATAGTTGTCTAAAATATAATATGCCTTTACAACTTAATTAAAACGAAGGAAAATGTGTTTTTATCGACAGTTGACAATAACACAGGTGTATATGTCAGACAATAACCCTATTAAATACGTCAGACAATAACACAGATAGATATGTCAGACAAAACCCATGTTGAATAGGTCAGATAACAGACATGGTAGATTTGTCAGACAATAATATTGGTATATATGTCAGATAGTAACACTGGAAGATGTGCCACTCGATATCAACTGCAGTTATACCTGACAATAACACTTTTAAATATGTCAGACAATAACACATTTAAATATGTCAGACGATATCACATGCCAGACAATGACACTTGTAAATATGTCAGACGATATCACATGCCAGTCAATGACACTTGTAAATATGTCAGACGATATCACATGCAAGACAATGACACTTTTAAATATGCCAGACAATGACACTTGTTAATATGTCAGACGATATCACATGCCAGACAATGACACTTGTAAATATGTCAGACAATAACACTTTTAAATATGTCAGACAATACCACATGAAGATAAAGACTCTTGTCAATAATAATAATAACAACAGTAAAATCAGGTGAATTGCTGACTAATCCCTTTTATGACACATTTACATTATCTATTATATAACGGGTTGAATATTGGTTTCTGAGTGTATACATCATGTTGGCATGTCAATATTCATTAGCGTCCTACATGATCAGGGTTAAAGTAGTCATCTCCTCCCAGGATACGCCCTGGCTCCATATCGACCGCTAACACACACACTATCAGTCAATACAGCTTCTATATTGTTCGTCACAATTCGTCTATGATTCCAATTTTTTGATGGGCGTGTATATCAGATAAATGATCTAATTCACTGAATTCGGTAAAAGCTAACTATGACGTTATGCTTACTTCATCGATCTTGTTATATATTTTTCATGAATGAATTTATTGAAAAGAAAATGGTCTAAAACTTCTTCAGTGTTTCATTCCGCAAAATGTTGTGACCGATGGACATGGTCCCAAGTCATCACCTGTCAAAAGCAAGTAAATGGTGGCTTCTTAGAAACTAAACATTAGATCAATGAAACTTTGTGACCTCGTACATTTTTTTTTATTGTTTTCGAAGGGAGTGTTTATCATTAAGTAGCCTGATAAAATAACCTGATTCACTGAATGATGATGAACATACAATTATTTCATGGTTTGACATTTCGTGTTTCAACTATAGTGGCAGTTTAGACTGGCAGTTATCCGTAGAAAATAGGAATTAAGTTTACATCAATAGTTGTATTTTTAACATAACGAGCACAAATTTATGTTTAATAATGTTTTATAGGATATGAAGCAACTGTACAGTCAAATTGGCTTCGCAAATCGACCTTATTAAGTTTATTGTCGATTGAAATTGACAACAGGCAAAAATAATAAATTGGGCATTTATGGATGATCGTGCAGGTTTTACGAGATGAATAAAAATTAACTCAAGACAGATGGCGATCATGCTCTTTCTTAAGCAACACGCACTAATGGAACATATTCTGTGTCTCTTTAAATGGCTTCGAAGAATGTTTCATTTGTGATTTGGGAACATTAAATGGATATTTGAAAGGATGTTCATAAATGTTTACAGATGTCAGTAAACTTGAAGTTTGCAGGTACCATTATACCAATATATATTGAATATGTCATCAAAGTCATATATCCTAAGATCAAAGTGTTTAGCTGATTTAACGAGACCGTAACACGTTTTTAGAAGTAGTAGAAAACAAATGTCACTTATTGCAAGGCAATACGTTTTTACGATGAAGGACATTTTTGAAAGAAACACTACTTCTTTATACATTCCGTTCGTGAGTGGCATACTTTTCACCGACAGCTATCCTTGTGTTACTTTAACGCCAGACTTTTTAAAATTATATCGCCACTTCTATATTAATTTGTTAATACTGTCGCCTGATGACCTAGTATAAAAATGCTGTGGATTTTGATCAAGACTGTTTGACTTTCAGATCGGTTTACCATAAAGAGGTTAACCCTTCCAGTTGGGAGCTGCGTTCCGTGTTGCTTAACTTCAGCTTATGCTCATATGTTTGCATCGCCTCGCTGACTTGATTATCTGGTCATTATATCATATTCAAAGCTCCTGCGTCTATACATAATTAATCTACAACATACCGTTCCCACATTTTGTTGCCGCATCCTTTACAAATATGACAAGTGAGCTGTTCTCATGTGTGCATTATTCATTTATTGACATTATTCTGAAACATAAAACCATCTAGGAACAACCAGATATGTAGGACAATTGTCAATATCCGTAAAGCTGAAACGCTTTTCAATTATACTTGTTTGCATTATATTTGTAATTTACACTTTTGATAGTCATGTTTTGAAAACGGAATCAAAGCAAAAACAATGTAGTGTCCAGTAACGCTCCCTGTAATGACCTAGAACATGTCTAGTATATTATATATTATTCGAAAAGATATTCAATTTGAATATTCGTCATTTAAGGATCTCAATTTTAAGTATTTATTATAAAGAAAATCTTTTTGGAGTATCCTTATTTATATTCCAAAATAAAATTAATTTCGGGTATCCCTCAAAAGTGAAGTAAATTTTGAGTCTCACTCATTTGGAGTAGAATGAAAATACCAATGACTTGATGTACAAAAAAAGTAAGTCAAGAACTTTCCTTTCTTCAAAGTCGTTTTAACAATAAACTGATGAACAAAAGTTGTCACTCTGTTTAAAATGTAATATAATCATTCTTAAATTGTCATGTGTCTTAACAGAATACTTCACAGGCAAAACGTTTGGATTCATGCGATAAGCTTAAGGTTACATATATCATAGGGACATATGCGTGTTGGGGACAATTTTGGAATTACCTTAAAACGGCATGGGGTCTAAATTAAAAATTAAAATTTGTCATATTTCCCTTATAAAATGTTGACATAATGTGTTGCACATCGGGTAGATTGGTTGTAGGCTGCCTGTTTCTAAACGGTTGTAGTTAGTTATATCTACGAGTAAATGCAATTCGGAAAGTAACGATGACGCATAAAATTAAAGTAAGTGTTGCTACATGTATGATGTGTCTTTAGCCAAAAATGCCATAGCCCGATGACGTAAAGGCTAGAATTGTAAGAGCATCGGAAGAAATAATTCGTGCTGAAGGAAGTCAACATGATATATTATCTATAGTTCATTTTCATATTTAATTCAATTGAATAACAAAAAGATTGTCCTTGATGATTATCTAAAACTTCATAATTTACACGTATTCCTTGCAAAAACATATCACCTGACCACATACAAAATTAAAAGATTATCATAAACAGTTAAAATTTAGAAATACAAGTGAATGTATTCATGTATCCCTTACTATCGCCAGCATATACAACTTTGAAAATTACTTACAGTTTTGGCGGACTCCTGCGATGTTGTTGACATGAAGCTGTGCCGGTAAGATCCCCCACGGCGTCTCCATTGCTTCCCCCTTCCACTGAGAGGCATGTCCACCTTGATACGAGACAGAACACCCAACATGTTAATTGCTTTGCTCCGTCTGGATGGTCGTCTATTCATTTCAAATTTTTGAAATTCCCTCAGAAACAAATATTAATTCTTGAGAGTGTTTCTTTCAGAATTTTGTTTTATATTTCACCAATTTTCTCTTGAAAAGGTGTTTAATTCACCAATCTTTCTTTCAGAAAAAATGGTATTTCACCAACTTCCCTTTCGGAAAACGATCTGTATTTCACGAATATCTTTTCAAGAACTATATATATTTCATGAATTTCCCTTCCAGAAAAGGGTTTATTTCATGGATTTCCCTTCTAGAAAATTGAATATTTTCACTGATCTCTTTCTCAGAAAAAGGCAAACATCACAAAGTTTCCTATTCAGAAATAGAAGTTCGAGTTTATATCACGTAGTTCCCTTCCAAAACAAAGTTCACATACTGCGCGACGTTCACAGGAGCGTGATCCATGGTTCACTGTGAACACCTTTTGGAACACACGTATGAAATGTGATGGTGTATCAACTTCTGGTTCATAACAATGATAATTCTGGTTCACTAGCGTTGTATCAGTGGACACTGTTGATCATTGTGGTAATGATCACAGAGAAGTCAATTCAGTAATATATTACCAAGTTTCTCATCCCAGATGGGTGTTAGCTACAGCCATTTATAAGCCTGACGCGACTTATAGTGAGAATACAGATATACTAATGTGTACAATGTATGCCTTTATTGCAATCAGTGACAACCAGAGCCAATCACGTTCATTAGAGTATATGCATTAGATACCATATCGATCTACAGAGATGGCTGGATGGTGTTATATTTTGCCAATGTTTTCCAAAATATGTATTCAGTAGAAATACAGTAACTAAGTTGATTAGGAACATGAATTTCCTTGGATGGAAAGTTCTTACTTTATGATTATATTCAATTTTACCTTATGGAAATAGACAATATTATTTTCTGTATTCACGTTGCAGTACACAAAATGTACAAACACACAAAAAGAATAGTGCATGTTTGTTTAATATAAAAGTAATGTTTAAATGACATCCAGTGCATGAATGAACAATATCGATTTAATATAGCATGTCAATTGTGTCCTAACAATCCGTTTGAGACTGATAAATTGCGTTTATTTCAAGCGATATGTCAGTCATAATGTGACCTATCTAATGTAAAAGCATATCAATTGTGAATCTGATAACGTCAACCCTATTACATATCCATGATTGGTATAGTTGTGTAAGAGAAGGCAGGATACATACAGATTCACCAAAACACCATTTAAGAAACCACTTGTTAAAACATAATAAACAGCATATCAAACAAGGCTCAGTTTCTAATAAAATTACATAAACTTCCACTAGGTTCTGCTAACGTCCTGTTAACACATAAATCGTTATGTACAATATTAGAAATAAACTCAACATGTTTAAAATACATATCATTTAATAATGTAATTAATATGCAACTAAACACTTAAAGAACGTCATGTTTTGGGCGTTAACATTTGTCTTTGAAAGAAGAACGCCCATAAGCCAACTATTATTCATAAATCACATATCATGGAAAAGCTTACCTGAGTGTCCACCCGTTTGATCGACATCTCTTAAATGAATACCTACCTGCTGATTAGAGGGACCTGATTGATTAGCCTTGTCAGTTTCGTAATCCAGGTGTCACATGGTTAGCACCTTCCTACAGTTACATGGATCGGTAATTGTTTATCGTGGGGTCATGTAATAAGAGAGATGCAGTAGAACGCATCTTTCACGAAACCATAGTTACAATAATTGTGACATAGATTTTGATGCAGTTATTACATACGACGTGATATGTTGTTTGTTGTATTCTAATTTCTGTCAAAGTGTAAATCGAAGCATATATGACACTTTATATAAAGAAAGTGTGCGAATTGCAAAGTTGAAAAACTGCCTTGTTTATTATCGTTTTGTACTAATCGAAATATAACTTCTTGATGATCTTAGGATATAGCGTTTTGAAAGTATATTTCAACAATGTTCAGTTTTCACAATTATTGACTTTATTGTTTCTAGTCACAATGTTATTATAGTGTCAACATGACATCTTCACCATAATATGACGTCATAATCAAGTCTAGGGGAAGTGCAGTGTCGATAGATGTAATTTTGTCATGAAAACGTAATGAAATATAATGTTAAATGATACATTGAATCTCACTTTATTGTCTTCTTATTTTCAAAATACCAACACTTATTCATAAATGCAAAATATCATCAATAAGCCTCGGGTAATTGTATCTCTTAATAACTCGTGTTGATATATTTGATAACAGATGATACCTTGGTGATATTCTCTATGTATTTCATAAGGATTGTAAGTGCTGATGTACTTACTTCAGCATCATATATACGTAAATGCTTAATATTCTTATTTTGATAAATAAACTAAGCGTGAAGTTCCGGGTAACTGTATAAACGAAGGAACTCGAATGGAAATACTTTGTGCACCTATAGTCATATTCAGCTGAATCAATTCATTATGTAACAGGTTTCATTGTTCCATGATCGATTTCGGATCAAAACCTTACCGACCCGTCGAATTGAGCTTAAAGATGCTATATCATACTTCAATATTTTTAAAAGTATTTTTAGTGTATAGGTTGTATTTTTAGAAAAATTTAGCGACCAACCTTAAGAAAATCGGACCAAAATTCATCAAAAAGGAGATAATTTACCAAAAAATACCGAAACGGCAGTCGACATAAGGGCGAATCAAGTGTGGCCATTTTACAACTTCCGGTTTCTAAATGTACGCTTGAAAACCGTCTTTGTCGCGCTCAACTAGATTTAATTTTCTTTTTCTCCGAATAAGGTATTCGTTGCTGTCAAAGTTGACACACTTCGAACGCAAATACGGTAGTTGAGAAACGGTGTAAATCCTACAAGCATAATGATTACGTCACCGAAAGCGGGTTCGCTAAATGACATGCCCTTTCTAAGAGGGGTACTGTGCTTGAAGCGTCGAAATAAGTATGTTATTGTTGATTAAACAATCTAAATATAAAATCAAAATTTCGACGAAAGATTTTTCTTCAAAGTGATGTATTTCATTTCTCAATAGCTAAGTTTCATCCTGAACCGCTTGCAAGTATGATACAGCATCTTTAAGTGGTTTTGTGTTTGTAGGTAGAATACTTTTTGGGGTTGTGGCAAACCTTCACGAGATTGTCACGTGTCTCTCATGTGCGATCATCCTTTCTAAACGTGTTTTAACTGTTGTTCGTTGAAGTATTATATTATTTTGGATATTTTTAAGGCATCGTAGCATTGCGAAAATCGAAATATAACACAGTGAAGACCCAGTGTACATTTAAAGTTCAGGTATCACAATAATAGAAATGATTTCGTTAAGAGAAAGGACAAACATATATACCTAAAATGTGATGTGACAGGTTATAATTTTTCAAATGTAACTTCTAGCAAACGTTTCATTCCAAATGAAAACACCTCCTTTTCTGCAGATTTGTGACGTCATCGATGACCACAGCAACAAGCAATTGTTAGCAACCAGTCAGCTTCGAACTCGGTGAACTGTGCCTCTACATTAAGTATATTCAGAAGACCAAACAATGCCATTGGTAAGTAACATACTGGTTATTCTAAACACTTGCAAAGGCTGCTTCTTTGTAAGTTCAGCTGAACTTATTCAATTGACGTCCAAACAAATGACATAATATTTGCACTGATTTATTAGTAAGTGAACAAACTTTCGGCATGCAGCTGAGATACATCTTCGGAGAAATTGTGATTAGTATCTGTATTTCTATATCCCGTTGTCTATAACTATTCGCCGAAGATAGCCATATTTGTTTTAAATGATAGAAGTAGATATGCATAAACTTATGAATGTTATGTACCATATCAGCGAATTGGTACTCGTAATCATAAAGCTTTATATCAAAAGTGATATAGAATTTTTCGTAGATATGCTTTCGATTCGGTTCAAGTCATAATAAAGGCTTAATATATATATAAGTCGACATGATCCCCTCTACCAGAACATTCTCTGTGAATGCCGTCTTTTTAAATCACCCAAGAGCTACAATCCTAAGCAAAAATTATACCAAGGAAAAACGAATTACCACTTAATATTTAAGTGTTTTTGCACATCTACATGGTTAGAATGAAACTATATGTCCTATCCTGACCTGAAATAGGATTTATTTTCGAAAATGTATTTCGACAAAGGCGGTGTACTTTAACTTGTAGGTTGTGGCAAAGTGCCGCATGTGAAAAGACAGAAATTTGATATATCAAGCACCTATAATAAGCCAACCCCATCAGTTCTTTCCATCTTCTCTCTCTCTTCTAGAATACAGAAAAACAAAGACACCCATAAGTCCTCAATCAAACAGTTATGTGCATGGCATCTGTAAATAGACCAGGATCAGGTTTAGATACTAACTACGTAGACCAGGATCAGGTTTAGATACTAACTACGTAGCTCGGCTTAATGATCACAAACTGGTTCTCTGCACGAAATATACATAAGGAAACTTAACACCAAGACTGTGTCAGCATTCTGTAAATCGATAAATACAACATAAAAGGGCGTCATAGAAAATATACACTGGCACTACACGTTAATGACATATAATACAGTCAAGGGCAAAAGAAAAGATTCCATATAAAATGCAAGATAGTTCAAGGCAAGATTGATATACGACGGAAACAAGGTTACTTCTTGTCTTCAGCAGCCATCTGAATTAAGTTAAGACTTTAAAAGCAATATCTGGTCAAGTTTGTGAAATATGCGATTTTCAAGATATGTCGTTTTTAAAACTAAACGAGATAGGATAGCGAAAACTGGCATTTTGCCTTGTTTTCGAGCGTCATACAGTAAATACGCGTAATGGATTTCCATGATGGATCTTATATTTATAAAACATTTATATTTTTTTAAATCCAATTTCATATATAATGGCCAAAAACATGTTGAAAAAGCTGTTTTAGGACCCCACGTTAATTTGAACAGACGTAACAATAAAAATATCATAATCTAATGAATGAAATTGTGAGTACTTCTTTATCGAATGGGCTCGTTGTCGCATTTCACTAGTCACTTTTTTTGTAATTTACCTTCTTGAGAAGTTGGTATCGTTTCTTTTGCCCCTGAGTGTATTCTGTCTTCGTGATTCCAGTTTTACATTTTACAAATTTAAGACAACTTTGTGTTGAAAATGTTCTATTGGTTCTTTTGTATATTTGTAATGGGAAATGCTGGTTTTTATAAACGTTTTCATATATGATTAAATAATAATCGAATTAATATTTTGTCTTTGCGTTTCACAAATTGGAAAAGAGTTAATGGATATTTATATGTAAGATATGCATTGTAAACCAGTCGTTGACATTGCATATGATATCCTTGATAGGTAAAACTACAAACAGAACATTATTACATAATTATTTATAAGCAGAAGATATTTTGTCTGAAATATATTTCGTCTTTATAAAGTTCTTACTTTTTTAAAGTTTTTTTTGCAATATTGACATTGTAATATAAATGGCGGATCTTAGATATAATATTTGCTTATACAAAATGAAATCATCATAAATTAACGATATAGGACAGTTACAAAAGCTCGGACATTTCGATTGTAGTCATGCGATCTCCTGTTGTAAAATATGTACCGTAAACACGCCATTTCCACATGATTGCCATATAAGGGAAAATGACTGATACCAACAAAGCAGTTTATGCTGGTATTACAGGCAAAAATCACGTATTTTCGCGCTAAAATTGACGTTTAAGGGCACAAGAGTACATTACTTTCACTTTCGAGTGATGCAAAATTATACTTATTGTTCTTATAAGATGATCTGCAATCAAGAAATCAAAAATAATTGAGACAGCTGGAGTTACTATGTAATTTTAAAATCGCAATTGCGGTTTCAAAAGAAAATAAGGGGGGGGGGGGGGGGGGGGGGCGTGGCGATGACTCCACGGGATAGGCACTCATGATACGTAACACGGCTGTCGTTTTGGGTTTCAGGTTTAAACAGATTTAAAGATTTACCAATTTCGAAGTACGAGCGGGTTGAATGCAACGTTGCATTTCTGGTCTTTTATGGTTAACTTTAATAAAGGGACAGTAGCCCGTTTTTGGATGGAATATGAACATTAATGGTTCCAATTGAAAGACAGAGTATTCATACGAACTGAAGCAGTAATAAATCAAATATATAATGTAAAGTTCAGCCATGCGATTCTTGTTTTCTTGCAGAAAATGATTTAAAGGTGCGCACACAAAAATGGCCGCCAATGGATTTTATGTGAAAGTTTATAATTTGTCCTCTGACTTTGGATGATTGGTTTGTGTAATGATATTTTGGACACTATCTAAAAATACATTTCGCAATTACGTATTATTATCAGTGAAAAGTTTGAGTATAAATTTTCAAAAAACGTGTTACTGCCATTTAACGGATATTTGCGACGTTATTGTGAACAACGTTTAAGAGGAAAATGGCCAAACAACTTCTGCAAAAGCAAAACCGTTAGATATTTTGTTACTGGCAATCGCAATGGAGTTTCATCTCAAAACGTTTGTGAAATTGAAGATATGTATTGATTTTAATATTGTATTGTTACTTTACATGATGTAGTTATATTTCCTGTACTTGTGTCATGTAAATCATTCAATATTCAAATTTAAATGTCAGTTTTTAAACTTTATTGAAATAATAGCAATGTTAAGGAAACAAGTAATGAACTACACTGACTTGTTTATGTCATTTCCATTTGTCAGAAATGAGAATGCCAGAATTCGTCCAAATAAAAACAACCCAAACAAAACAAATGGTGTAAGGCCAGTACTAAAACAAAATAATTTATATTTACCCCAAAACCTCGATGTTTTGTTCTCACAAGGGTTACAACCCGTGCTCCAATTGCGTCCATTTCGGTAACGCTGCAGAGTTATCTCCCCTTGAACCAAAATGGCTTCCACTGCGTAAGGAGCGCCAGTAACGGAGATGCACATTCACAACAACAATTGAAGATTGCCAGTAAACTAATAAGGTCATGGAATGGAGAGACCTCCCGAAGACAGCTACACCCAAACTAAATGGGATACTCCCAACATGCTATTGGATCCATATACCTGAGACGAGAGCAATTAGTTACGGGCTACACGCCTCAGATCAATACACAAGACAGACAAATGCACAAACATATTCCTCTATCACGCACACAAGTATTATCTAATAGCATTATTTACATAACGAATAATAGGATTATCTTTTAAAGTTCAAGAACAGTTGGAACTCTATGGGTCATTGTTGTTTAGATAATGAATTGAAACATAACAAATTACCATGCAGAACTGTATTTGACCTTGGGCTAAATAATCATGTGATTTATCAGAGTATGACATGAACAGGGAATCATATACAACGTTTTATGGCATCAAATATAACCATATCACTTTGAACTGTATAACATTAACACATTAACCATTAGCTATATTAAAGGTCGAATACAATATATCTGATATGAGAGAAGTAGATGAGTTTCATTGTTGCGATTAATGAAGACCATAAAGTTACCTGAATAACCAATATTCTGCTACATTTTTATAGATAAGTGTATATGTGCGAATGTTGGCAGAAAATGGATAACAAAATCTTACTGCAACTGAACCGACGTACGGAAAAAAGCCCTTGGAAAAAGGTACCGGAAGAAAAGTCCTAAATTTGACTGGGAAAAAAGTCCTCCGGAAAGAAGCCCTAATATTTATTTTAGGCAACATATATTACACAAAATAAACAGAGATCTAATAATTTTTTATAGACAGTATTATGATTTATATACCATTCTACATGGTGACTAATATTCAAGCTAATTATATAATCAGAATATTCTTGAATCTGTCCATACATTTATACACGATTCACAACATTTCAAATTATTACAAAACTCCTATATTCCGTTTATCATTTTTGATTTTCAACCGTTTATTACTGTCTACTAATTTATTTTACCATTGTAGAAAGAATGATCTAGTTACTTTGGAAATTTTGATTTTTTTTTGTCATTTCTAATGGAGGAGCACTGATCCCATGTACCTTTTTTATGTGCCCAATCAGTATCACTGTGTATAACCGTACACCGGAACTAGCGAGGTGTACGGCGGAGAAATGTTGCTAGCGAGGAGCCAAAATCGAAAGTTAGGTAATATTTTACTTCATAACTTTCAAATAATCATCATCATGTGGTAATTTTAGCACACATACTTAGTAAAATGCATGTGCTTGCCATTCTGTATCCAAGGGACAATAACAATGACAGTTGCGAGTAATGCTGTTGATAGTAACATATTTGCTATCTCTGACTATGAATAGGATAGGACATTAAATAGTTATGTCTCGGAAAGCTATTGACATGATAATAACATAGAAGAAGTTGATGAAACGGCGATGATTGCTTTTAAAGTGATCCCGTTGGAGATCACGCTCCTCGCTAGCAACATTTCTCCGCCGTGTACGGTTATACACAGTGAGTATGATAATCGTGTCAACTCTTAACACAGTTATGTGGACAGTCCCAATATGTACATGTGCCTTGTAGAATCAGCTTTTCAGTTTTTAACAACCTGAACAATTAATTTATTAGTTTATTGCTTTTGATGTACTATGTAAGTTTAATCAAAATGCACATCTTTCAACATGTGATGATGATAAAAAGTATATACTCCTATATTAATAATTCCGAGTTCATAATTGTGGCGATTCATATATAAGAGTGAATAACTGATGTGCTATGTTTGATTTAAAACCTATCAGTTTGGTACAGTTATGATATATGTTGGGCATAAACACGTTTTTTTATCAAGTCTGACCATGGTTGGCTGTTATAGGGTCAGTAGCACGGTTTAGGGGGAATGTGAGGTGATGTCAGAAAATTAAAATAAATGGTTCCAATTGTAAGACAATCTATTTAAGCCAACAAAGCAGTAAGAAAATCAAATAAATAATGATAAGTTCGGACATGCGATTCCTTTTTCTTACATGATTTAAAGTTTTCACACACAAAGATGGCCACCGATGGACTTAATGTGAATCTTTATATTGTTTTCTGACGATCGATGATTCTTTTGTGTAATGAGAGTTTTGAAAATATCAAAATAATGCATTGATCATTGACGTACAGTAGGGCAAACCATGCTCAAACATGGAGTTGAGCGTAATGTTGGACACATTTCTCAATTACACTGTTGAATATATTGCTTATTACTTATGTGTTTTGGACTCCCATTGAATCGATCCTGAACCATGCAAATTCATATAGCAGTTTGAGAGGAATATGTGAGCTGTTTTAACAGTCTGGTTAAAATCGACCCCAAATGGAAGATTAAAATATTGTCGATTTTAATCCCACTGTTTAAATTTTCCATCAGAATAAATAGTAGTTTCGTAACAATGAGATATAAAATATGCTGAAAATATGAAGTGTTCTTTAACTTAACATGCGCATAAGCGGAAATGAGAAACAATTTTCGCACGGCATTTGACAATCACTTTCCAATTCTCTGAAAGATTATAACCTTATAAAATCATAGTCAGGTGAGAGTAATTATGATGAAATGGCTATGGCGGTGAAACTTTCCAACATGAACATGTAACGATTTTAGATAAACTCAGCTCTGTCAACTTACGTAGTTTTGCGTATTCATAATTGTCAAATATTAGATATTTTCTACTTTCCATAAAAACCAAATGCCTTGGATAATATTCATTTATAAATTGATGTACACAAGTTATATGACATATCTACCACGAAAACTCTTTATTGTCTTTTTTATGCTTTCGTACACTTTCAGTTGAAAGGTACGTTAGACTAAACTAGTGTCCAAAAGAAACGATACCATACAAATCGCACAATAACTCAATCCATTGCAGATTGATAAGACAAAAACATAGTTTTATCATTTCTTCAGTAGTCAACTAACTTCTATGCAAAATTTTGAAACATTATCTGTTCATATTTGCGAGAAACATGTATTTAAAAAAATCATCGATCTGGAATCTCCTTAACAAGGCGAGATAGCAGAGAGAAATTGGACACTTTCGCTTGTTTTAAAACGTTCTAGTGCAATGACGCGTCAACGAATTTATGTCAAATAAAGTGCATTGTATCAACAAGATTGTATTCTTACCTCAATTCAATACTTTATCAATTTTATAGTGAAATGACAAAAGTTCTGTGCATAAAACAACTTGAAATTTCGATTTAAGCACCCCATGTGCGTTTGAAGAGACACAAATTCGAAAGTATCTTTTCCCGAAGAATGAAAATGTGCATACTTCTTTACAAGACATATGCCTGTTAGGCACACTTAAATGCGACTCTGTCAGGTAATAGAGGTTTTTTCTCGGAGGACGTTGAAAACTTGGTATCGTTTCTTTTGGACATTAGTTTAGTTTTTGCACTTATGTCAATGTATTATGTCCCATTTGATTTTTTTTATAAACAATGACTTAAACCTTTTATTTTAATAAATTTAAACTAATTTATTTTAAAAGAAAAAATATGCATTATCGGTCAGTTCCTTTTGAACGAACTGTCAGCATTGACAACTTTGTTCCTTTCATCGAGACATCCATCACTCGGATGGCTATGTTTCTGAATTCTTGTTAATGAAAAACAACTTCAAAACATATATATAATGATGGGAGGTCAAGAAATTCATCTTCAGCAAGAAAATGTACAACGATTTCCAGAGAAGATTAAGAAAGGTATGGCAGAACCTATATCACATGGGGAGAAAATAAATCGCAATATTAACACATTGTAACGTTTCCATGTATAATATGTTGTAATAGTGCCAGCCAAGGTGATTGTAGGTCATATAAGAGACACGTATCTCTCACGAATAATCGTCCTGAGAAAACAACCTCAGCAATAAGGGCAAATATATTCCTGATTGCGTTTATCAAGCATTCTTAATAATTAAACTTTTCGTGGAAGAAATGTTCAACCTTTGAATAAACATAGACGAAGTAGATCTGAACCTAACCTCCTTTGAATGTATGGAGGTAACCCTCACCTTCTTTAATCGCCTGGTTTACATACGTATGTTAGAATTTGCATGTAGATAGAAGTATAATATAATACTTATCAAATGACTTTCGAAAGAGATCAAAACTTAACAAATTGTGTGTATACTCACCCATCCTTTAGACTTTGTCTTCTTTAGTATTCTAAAGGCTCGGACCGAATCAGACAACGTTGAAAGTTTACTCATTTCAATAATACTTGGTGTATATCTATATCTATCATATCCAAAGATACATATTATACAATTCTCTATTTCCTGCACGGAAAGGGCACCATGTGGTTTGAATCACACAACTGTTATATAATCCTTCTGAATTACCATCCGCCTTATCATGAAACCGTTGCAATGCAGTACTGTTGAATAGATATAAATCCTTCATAAAAATTCCTCATGTGTGGAATGCAGACATAATTACTCTTGTAAGTTACGAACAAACATTAACAACACTCAACTGTTTCCAATCATGATAATTTACAAACTTGTTGATAGTATACACTTGGATATGACAGCATTTTGTGACAGTTTCCTGTTACATATTTGGGTCAAATTATGTGCTTGAACTTCATCATGTAAAGGGTAAAACTACAACATCTGAAAGCTTCCAACCGTTGGTATTCATCAAATAATTTGCTAATTGGTTATCTCTCCGTTTTATTGATATTTTGTTATTGTGAATACACGATAGTTGTATGCTTGAATTTAAACATAATAAGATATCACACACATTTGTTTTAATCTTTACTGGACATTTGTGATAGCCACTTTATAAAAAATTGATTTTAAAGTTTCATATGTATGTGTCTACGACTATACGACGACTTTAGTTACCTAGATATAATTATGTAATAACTTGATTGCTCTTATTTTATGAAATACGATTCATCTAATTGCATAAGTACTATCAGATGTATGATGGTGATTGTTAATACACATAAAACAAACACTTTGTTTGCTATATGAATCATACTTAACCAGCACTCTGTTGTAATGAGTTGTTGTTTAGAAATGTTTGCGAATGTGAATTATAAATATTCACAATGAATAATATTATATTTTCTCCTTTTTTATTTGTATAAATAAAACAATACGGATCTGTTCTTTCAAATACATAATTTATAACAATATCCGAAGTAAAACACACAAGTTATTTGATACCTATGCCGTTGTCTTACTTCGAGGATCTGGAATTGAAATTTGATTATAAAATTTGAGCACATTGGTGAAGTGGTTAGCACACTGACTTCCCACTCCAGAGACACGGGCTCGAATCCCGGCAGAGACATCACAAATTTGTGACTTGGGTATCATCCTCTATTGAGTCCCTGGGCAAGGCACTTCATCCACATTGCACTCAGTCCACCCAGCTGTTAAAATCGGTAACCGAGAACTGGATGTACTGGCCTACGTCGTCGTGATTAACGCTAAGAAGCAGCTTTGAGAGTCAACTCCTTCGGGACAATAATGTAGCGCTTTGAGCATTTCTCAGGACGTGGAAAAGGCGCAATATAAGTATGCACATTATTATTATGTATGTAACGTATCTCTAAAGTGGAGATGAAAATGTAACAGGTCGCTTTTCACATCAAGGATGACAAGAAGGAGATAAAATTCACTTATGTTTCAAAATATCATTGTATTTTCCTGGTAGTGAAATATTGACTCCCTTCCTTCTCTTGAAGTGTGGATCTCACTTCCATTGTAAATCAGTTTTGTCATTGCTTTGTATATAATAAATGGAATAAACAACAACAGCACAATAGCTCGTCAATCTGAACTTTTACTGATAAGGCAAAAAGGAAGTTAAGTGTTGAGTGTGATACGTGAACCAACAACAAACACTACAGAATTACGAGATGGATAGATTAATGACAACATCCTGGTGTATCAACTTGATGAAATAAAATGCAGGACATTTTCCGAGAAGCAATCTCTTGCTTTTTCGGAGAAAATAGATATGACTGCGACAAAGCCAAATGAAGCCTTTGATGGTGAGCGGGTGAGCAGACAGACAGACAGACAGACAGATATTTGAGCATCATTAGTACAAGCACAGTACATGTATATATATATATATACACTTCAGTCTAAATAAACCTAGCCTCCCTATTATCCGTTACACTGCTATACTGAGTATAGCAGTGTAACGGATAATAATGAGGCTAGGTTTCTGAGTATAGCAGTGTAACGGATAATAGTGAGGCTAGGTTTACTTAGACTGATATACTCTATAAATATAAATTATGAGCCAATCTTTACACATTTATGAGAGACTATAATGTACGACGCAGGCATTAGTTTCGTTTATCGGCGGATACGCATATTTTCCACGACAATTCAAGATTTCACTTTATTTTCGACAAAATGTTATGATTGTAAAATGGCTATGTATTGGCGCTTTTGGGGGGCCCAACATGATTCCTTAGTCATCGTTTCGAAAACGACCTTAAAGAAGGGCCTTGTCGCTCGTTTTGGGAGCAATTCTTTCACAAAGAATTTTAGAAGTCCGATCAATATGTCAGAATCCTACAACTTCAAACTGCGAGAGTCCTGACGCTGGTTCCTGATCAACCAATCAGGGCACGGCGGTCAGTGTACGTGTACAAGTCATGTATTAGGGGCAATGCGCCGTTCAATAATCAAATCACCTCAAACAACGCGATTCAAAACCTCGCACATGTTCATATGATACTGCACTTCAACATCGCTTATTGAGATCTGGCGCCTGGTAATGTAACACTTCAACTAAACCAATTTGATTTTACTACTGAATCCTGTTGTATTAGATAATGCTCCAAAAAACGCATATGGGGTATTTCTAATCAAAAGATAAATCACAACAACAACGTTTATCACTGATAACCATGCACCGGACCTGCGATCTAGCGAGGAGACTGAGGGCAATCGATCGCTGGTTTATCAACTTATTTAATTTGAAAAACATCTTGATTAATTTCGGAAACATGGTACTAGCGAATGCTGTATCATTTTCATAGTTAGAGATATAGCAAATGTGTAACTAGTGACAGCAGCTCTTACATTGTACATGCCGTTCGACAGGTTTTATTATTCCCTTTTTACGTTCTTGGTATACAGTATGAGCAAAACATACATTTTACTACGAATGTGTGCTTTAGTTAGAGTTTTGAAGTAGAATTTATATCTACTGGGGCATTTAGAGATTCATATTTTTCATATGATGCCCTAGGTAGACATAACTTTTCCATTGTGACGTCACGTTAAAACGATGTTTTGACGAAACGGTTTGCTAATGACGTCGCGATGTAGTCCGCCTATTCTGAGAAATAGATTTGTAGTAGTTTGTTTACGTTTGCGACTACGTTAATAGAATAAATATACAAATTATGTTTACGAAACTCCTGTCTAGTCATTATCATATCCCTCGCTTTCGCTCGGGAAATACAAATACTAGTATGTAGGCTTTCGTGTCGTTTACATTGTATGCCATTGGCATTCAATTAATATCCTCTATATTACATAACTTTCGATTTTAGCTCCTGGTTGGATACAGTTCTCCGCCGTTCACCTCGCTACTTCCGGTGTGCTTATTGAGATACGGTGCATGCTATATATATACGACAATACAGCCCTATCACGTTCATATAGCCTGAATAAAGCTTTATGAATAATGGTTCACAAGAACGCCCCCGGCGTATATCTAATAAAACGCTGCATCACAAACGAGGTAATTTATACCTGACTCGTGCACCAAGGTTTATTTCAACATTAACTTTGCATCAGAAACCAAGTGTATTTGTCCTGGAACATTCTTTATAAACTGTCAGTCCTTCAACTTGCCTTATCAAACTTTAAGGAAGTGATGCATTCTGTTTAAGAATAAGAGATGATTATAAATAACAAAATGCATCTTAAATAGCCTTTGATACCCCGTTTTTGGAGTACAACCAAATCTTTGAAAACTTATTAGAGTGTGACGGGCTCCGCTCAACCAGAGCGTATCTGAGGAGCAGCGAGTTCCTGTCTCAATTTGCATATCTACAATTTCCTGAAACAAACCTTCTGAATGACAAAACGGTATGTGTGTGAAATTCAGGTTAATAATAAAGTACATATAAATAATATTTTTTTTTTATCATGTATACATTTAATGTCCAACTGTTAAAACTTTCTGGAACGAAATCACTGAATTTGTCACTAGTTAGTACAACATTTGCATTTTCCGACCAAGACATACCTTGTGTGCGAATAATTACCACCTGTTTGAAACCAAGCTTTACATTATATAAAGGCATTTTGAAGGATGTTCTTATCATCGAAAAATATATTGCTAGAAAAAATGTCAACATGAATTGTTTTGAGAGAAAATGGAACATCCTTGAGGATTTCTGTCATACTTTTGATCACAACTGATACCAATGTACACCTTTTTTGTTACTTATTTCCCAGTACTGATTGTAAAAAATTTAAGTTGTTGCCATTGTTCATCCAGTTATCTTATCGCTATCTCACTGTACATTACAAAACATACTTGATTGTATCCAAATGAAGTGAATAAAAAACTTTCAAAAAAAATAATAATAAAGACGTAAGCATACCGTCATCACAAATACAATGTACTGGAACTTGTGAATTTGACTATACGTATATTCGGAATGTATTTATAGCAAACATTCTCAATACGAATCTAAACGGTGTATGATATCATGAAGACGTTCACCAGTAGTGAATAAAATGTATGTTGAACATAAAACCATTCACTGCGGCCTTTTTCCTTTTCAAATCACTACGATAAGCAGTACGACAGTAAAATTTGCCACAATATACACCGAGACAGATACATGTAGTATGCTCAAGTCTCGTACAATAAAACATATATACAATATATATAAAATATATACACTCAGGGGCAAAAGAAACGATACCATATAAAATGCATGATGGGTTAATCTACGATTGATAGTTACGGCTGAAACAGGGTTAATTCATGTATTCAAGAGCTAACTGAACTAAGTTTTTAATTTCAGAGCTATATCAATTAAGGCTTTTGAAATACAAGCCTTTCAAAAAACGCTGTTAAAAAATCTCCTTAACTAGACGAGAGAGGGTAGTGAAAATGGCCCTTTTTCTTGTTTTTTAAACCAAAATACAGGCAAAATGCGTGAACAAATTAACTTCTACAAGGGTTATTTATATTGATAACATCTTAGATTTTATAGATTTTTAAATTTCATAATTATTTTATTCCAATTCCAAAAATTATGACCAAAAATAACATCGAAAAAGCTGTTGTTTGACCCCTCGTTTTGAACAGTCATACACTTATAAGTATTATACTTTGATGTTTGAAATTGTGAGTACTCCTTCACAACTGATGTGCCTATCACAAGGGCTCGTAGTCTCATTTCATTTACAACAGGATTTTGTTTTGTACTCTTTTGAAAAGTTGGTATCGTTTCTTTTGCCCCTGAGTGTATATATCCGAGCAAACCATTTAGGGTTAAGAGAGACTATAAAATAGATAAATGTACAAAATGTTAAACCGTAAGCTATTCCAATGCAGATAAAACAACTTGTCTTATAAAAGGATCTTGTTTAATTGTCACAGTCGGAAATGATAATCCATGACTGTATGTTATGCAATGTTCGACAGAACTACAGACTATCACCTAAGATACAATGTCTAGCCACAACAGTGCCAATTCAACAAGATAGTGTATCAATGAGAAGGCGTTTTACGTCATTTGATACAGTATTTGAAATGCACAATACTTCCTGTTTATACAATAACCATTGGCTTTATATAACAAGAATTGTTCGGTTGGTCTTAACTATCGAAATAGCGAAAATTATATCGAGTTATATTGGTTAAGTTTAAAATCGACAACTGACTTTATATGCTGCAAATATTCATATTTTATCATTCATGCTCTTTCTCAAACTTTCAATTTCATTCTTATCATATCAATAATTACCTTTCATTCCCATATACTATGCGCTTTGAGCATGCACCTTGTGTATGGATATAGCGCTATAAAAATATTCATTATTATTATTATTATTTAAAAATGTGCTAAGACACGTAAACAATGATCATTAGATGGAATTGAGCATTACTGTCGCGTCAGAGAAGTGCAGACACGCTTCCGTGACCACAGATTCTGTTAGCAGGGGATAATTAGGCAGTGTAATTTAAATGCCGTTTTTAGACGAGTGACTGTCTAATTTCAGAAAGTCGCGGGTTTGTCAAATTACAATTCTATCTTTGTGAATCCAGAGAAGTAGCAATACATGACTTCAGTGCATTTTAAAACCATTTAAACACGCTAATTAAAAAAGACGAAATATCAATTTTGAAAAAACATCTCGCCATTTTCAATTGTGAGCCAATCACACCCTCAAACGTGTAATTCAAAATTGAAAATTTAACACCTGCTTCAATCATCCAATATTTTTACTGAAAATGATGTTTAGTCTCGAAGTAAAATAAATCTCAACTTCCACAATGTAAAACAAAACCTATTTACCTTTTTTCTTAGCAGCAGGACAATGGCTGTATTAGATTTCTTGAAGAATGCGAGACGACAGGTAAATGGGCGTTACAGCTAGTTGGTATTGTAGTGTATTATACGAGGAAATCGCTCCACACCTTGTCTCACCTGCCACGCCTGATGATTAATATCCAGGTGTGCAGCACAGGTAAGCCTGAATCTCGGGGGTCAAGGTACCACACGTGCATCCTCATCCGCTTACCTGTCGGGACGTTTATGTACTAATTAATAGATTTCTAATTATTCTCTTATTTTTACCCTAAGCAATGTCAAGTGCGCGGAATGATAATTATGATTGTCGTTGTGAAATAATGACATGAAATGTAATGAAAGTTATCTAATGCGAAACGAAACAATATTATAAGCGATGTGACTGCTTGAAGCCTTCATGTCAGTGTCTCTTTGCTTTTTGTAGTAATGTTTTGATTTCTGATTATTTTATTTCCGTGCCTTCTGAGCAATGCCAAGTGCACGGAATGATAACTGAGATCGCCAATTTTGAAATGAGAATGAGTTAATAATGATAATCGCGGGGCGATCTTTTAAGTTTCTTCGTCAGAGATGTTGTCGAGACTTACGACATATGTATTACATATATTCATTAAACATACATGCATTTATCATGCTACAAAAGAAGGAATTGCATTTCTGTTTTCGAATCAAACTCCGAGTTCCATTGTTTTTCAGGATACATTATTCGGCCTGATCGTGACAGTTTTGTTCAGTAAATGTTTATTACACAAATCTAAGATCTTATCAGTTCTCTTGTGTACCAAATGATAACATAAGAAAATATGATTACTTGTAGTATCAAGAAATAAAACATGCTTTTAAAATAAAAAGAACAAGAATTTAAATAAGATCATCATTGTTTTGTTACCTTTCGTAGAGGCAAAACGACAGTTTCATGATTTTTCGAAAAATGATATAATTCAAATATATATACGTATCTATCTATCAACAAAATTGGTAATAAACGTGACAGGGGATGATTGTTGATAATAATTCTGTATTTGTTATCATAACATATCTTACTAGTGTAACATATTTACAATGACCTTTTACATACAGCTTGGTGCTGACAACACACCGGTGTCTATCAAAATGACATTATCGACCAATCGATAGTTTATGTATGTATCAAAATCTGCAACTTGAAAATGTAATATTCATACTCCGGAATTCAACTACCTACACTACTACAACAGTTTTTAAAGTGACATCGACATATTCCTGCATGTGATGATGACTATCAAACTTTAACACTTTCCTTCCAATATTCTATAAGCACTATTATCATCACAACGCCATGAGTTAATGTTTGGTATTACACATGTGTACCATCTTGGCATAAAATAGAGTTTTGAAAGTTTGGACCGGGATCAGGATTTAACAAATTACTTCTCTGCCGTAATAAACCAACTTTTTGAAGATCTGAACCCATTTACCAATACAGAAACGATGCTTTGGTTGCAAAATTGAAGACATTTAATATATTATTTGTTAGAAGTGCAAAGTTTTATTCTAATTTCTTATATTCTGGTTTTAAGTAAATTGAGGCAATCGAACATATCACTCATACCTGGATGTGTTTCTGTTCTGAGTACTGTTATATAGGGCTCTTGTCAGATTGCAACTGAGTCATCCGAAGTAAATATGCTAAACCATGTATTTGACGACAGCATCGGCTATTAATGGATCGTCAATACGCTAGCAGGTCTTATTCAATGAACTAATTCATAAGATGTTTTGAATAAATATCAAAATATTTGTTGTTTTACAAACGGAGTGTCTCTTTAAGATTTAGTTACGGTAACACCTTTTTTCGATATACGTCGTAGATTAAAAATGTCTATATCGCGAATAGTACTTATTGATAACATTTTGGCATATCCAATACATTGTTATGCTCCGAACTTTAGTAATGTATTTCCTCTTTGCATGAAATTGAAACATTGCATTTGTTTTCGGCAAAGAATCATGTAAATATGTCGTATACAAGTAGATAATGGATGTAGTCACGTACGGAGGAATTGATTCTCACCTGTCTGGCGCACTTCCAGGTCACTTTTCAGAGCATTCTCTCCCCACAGGGTTAGTCATTAAATGTTGATCCATCCCCTGTTCAAATTAGTCGATTTTGTGGGCCAGAATGTAAGAGGACTGGTTTGGTGCAATCAAAATTAGAAAACAGCGACGCTGTTCAAATTTTATAAAGTCGATAACTGGATCGTGGCAAAGGCCTAAATTGTGACAAGAATAACCTTCTCCCTGAAAGATATTCGAAAGAAAGAGTAGGTACTAGTTAGTGGTACAATTTCTTCCTCAAAGGGAAACTGGCTGGGAAACTATTGATCTGGTCTAATTCGAACAGAGAGTGGATCCGCATTTTTTTACTTGATTTACCTCTGTGCGGAGAGGATGGGGTTACACATTCTTATTTGATATACATCATAGTTGAAATATGTCCATACATGTAGTTCAAGCTGGTGAAATTCAATAAAGTCCGATGCATTATCATTCTCTGAACATAAGTAATGTATTTCCTATTTGCATGACATTGAAACATTGCATTGATTTTCGACAAAGCCTTGCATGACATTGAAACATTGCATTGATTTTCGACAAAGCCTGATGTCAATATATTGTCAACAGGTAGTTAATGAATTTAATGTTCTTCAGGTGTCACCCCTATTGATTGATTCTGGTGCACCCAGGTGAGCTCATAAAGGGAAAACTTTTAGAATGATCCTTCCGAAGGATAGACGTTTTGATAAGAAATATCGAAGGATTTATACATTTTCACTGATACTCACTTAGTTATTTAAACCTTATTTTGATTTTTGCAGAAAAATCCAAAAGTGATTGAAGATTTTACCGACAGATATATGACACGATTTTGAAATGCATTGAATCACTGGAAATAGGTTCTTTGAATGTTACAAAAGCTAATATACCATTGGCTGTAAAATACTATATTCTATTAGTGAAATAGTCTTGCTATCAGTCAATGGTGCGAGCATGTTATTTTCACTTTTTTGTTTTTTTTCGAAAAAGGCGCCTCTCGCCCTTTCAAATCTTGTATTTCGATACTGTGAGGCTACAGGCAATAAAGTATAGTTTTTAATGACGTCACAAAACAATGGTCCTTGATGTCAATAGCAATTGTGCTACGGCGTCACAATCCATGGCCCTGGTTGAGCATTTTCAATGAGAGGTCAACCATATTAACAAAAAACGTGCTACAAACCTTCATAGTAAGTTAATTTATAAATGTATGATTCAACAGTTTGTCTTTCATGATCAACAACGGAAGGGTTTCAGTAATAGATATACCCACCCTTCCCGAGGTGTATCGCTAAATATACCTCCTGTTTGAATCGTGGGTCTCCGAGGCGTAGCGTAGCGGAGCCGAGGATCTACGATTCAAACAGGAGGTATATTGAGCTATGCACCGAGGGAAGGGTGGGTATATCTGACTTATACCCCACTCCGGTCGAGTAATATTTGACAAAAAAGAGCTATCCACCCTTCTCTATGTATATATGTCTTGACCTAACTAGATCAAAAAAATATTAACAACACTCTTCTTATTACGTTTTAAAAACATAAATTGCCTTCATTAAATAAAAAATTTGAACAAACTAGTACCTATACATTGGCTTATATAGGAAAATACAACAACCTAGACATGACACAACAAAAAGTATCCCTACTTGTATCAAGCCCCATTAGCTCAGTTGTTAGAGGTGTTGCGTCTCAACATTAAGGCCCCTGGTTCGATTCCCACTTTGGTCGTTAACGTTCCTCAAAAATTCTAAATTTTACAACTCTGTTGATTTGCCAGAGTTGAAAATATCTTCACCTGACTTAATTTGGGTGTGCAAAAAAGAATAGGTGTATTAGAAATGTTGTGGTGTATCTGTCAATATACCTACAGTTAGAACAAAGGAAACCATAGCAACGAAACCGGAAGTGGGGTATAAGCTCCGATACATGTCGACTCGTACCACGGGTCCAATCAAGGCTCTGGCTGCAAATATTAGCAATTGTCTGACTGTTTTTATATAGGAACCATTCAGAGCTATGTTTGCAGGAGTTCCTGTTGTGATCACTGTACGTGAGTGAAAAGGACAATCCAATCGAGGTACTGGTATTGTTTCTGAAAACGAAATTCACTGGGACATTCCAGTTGATTCATATATGACATAAGTACATCGACATAAAACAATGTGATTGAAACGTTAAGTGAATGTAACATTTAATTGATTTTAAGTTGATAAAATGTAAACAAACAGTCACTCTCGGTCAAGAAAATTAACTTTCTTCATCCATATTGAATAAGTAGGATCAATCAAGTATAAATATAATTATATTTTATCAAAACATAAAATTAATCTTAATGCTTGTCTTTTTCTCTCATTAATAATAATTTCCTAAAAAAAATCATAACAGCGGACGGTATGTTGAAGGAACAGACATTTTAGAATAGCAGGTTCTTCGTTTGTACGCTAGCCCTCTCGACGTTGATATGGTTAAGATGATAGTTTGAATATGCACAGCCATTGCCAAAAACGGATCAATGGTATAAGTAAATATATACCATTAAAAGGAATAAATTCATAACAAGTATTTGAACAACACCATTTAATTATTCTAATTGTATAATTAAGAATAACAATGAGGGATATGTTAAGGAAATTTATTCAACAAATATACAGTTATCAAAAGGTATAATCAAAGGACATATCACTTTTTCAATTGGCGAAATAACAAATTTTCTATAGTACAGACAAATACATTGAAACAAGTTATAATACATTTAGTCGAAGATTACGGCAAAACTCACCTTGAATCCTTTACACTATGGAATTTAAATAAAGCTATTTAATGTAAATGCATAGATCTATAACCCCTCACTAAAATACAGTTTATTGACATATTGTTTTAAATCATCGTTTTCTGAAAAAATGGCCAAACGTCATTTTGAAAATGAATGCAAAGAAACTCTTGAATGCAAAGAAAATCATGCACATTTCTTGAATGTATGACAATACCGATTCAGTTATCGCCGTTTATGAAGGTGACGTTTAGCTGAATATCTAAGTTATCACTAAACAATATTAATTGATTGCCAAATATCTATAGAATGACAAGTCATTTATCATCAGTGAGAAATTGCTGCAACTGGCAATTTAATCTAAATTACGTGAATATCACAGTATCTGAATCTTAGAAAACACTCGACTGCCACCGACATTTTACATGGCAAGCATATCACAAGAATGACATATAATTTCAAACAGGGGTCATTACACAAAACACTCTTAATACTAGGGTTTATGTTATAACCGTTCTTTAAACGGGAAGTAGCACGTTTTTTAAAAAATATTATACTTTCAATTTCTCACTGATAATTGTACGTTGAGGCTAAATGTATTATTTTGAGAGCGTCAAAAATCTCATTTCACAAACCAATCAATTAATAGTCAGAACAGAAATAATAAAGGTTCACATAGGTCCATAGGTGGCCATTTTTGTGTGAACACCTTTAATTCATTTTTGTTGAACCTAACGTTATATATTTTATTTATTACTGCTTCATTTAGTTTAGATATATTGTCTTTCAATTGGAACCGTTTATTTTCATTTTCCTGGCAATATTCCAATATATAATATTCCCCTAAACGTGCTACTGAAGCTCACCATATGGTTCTTGTGAAAAGGATCTAAAGGATTAGAATAAGTTTCCCATGATCCGAATCTTTTATTTTCCCAATTATTCAGTACAACAAGTCCGTCTCCCTGCTGTGTCTGACTGCTTGTGGTGTAGGTTGTCTCTCCGTATTGTGTCTCTCGGTCGCTTGGTTACCAGCAGCATTTCTCTCTGTCGAATAACACTCTACAACGATTCTCTCCGTAGAAATGCTCTCTGTAGCTTGTCTCTCTGTAGAAAAAATCTTTCTAGGTTCTCTCCCTGTTGACATTCTCTCTGCCGTGTGTCTCTCAATCGCTAAATTGTTTCTCTCCGTAGATAGTGTCTCCAGTGCTTGCCTCTCTGAAGAACGACTTTCTGTAACTTCTGCAGAATGTTTCTCTGTGTTTTCCGCAGAATGTTTCGCTGCAGATGGCTGACCCCATGAGCTTCTCATCACTTCAGCGGCGACTTGTTTCGAGGCGTTTTCAGGTTCCGGTAGAGTTATCTCCCCATTCTTCAGCTTCAGGACAAGGTCAGCGAGGTGAGTGACCTTGGACTCAAGGTCACGGATCATGGATGTGGTTGCTTTCTGGCTCTCATTGACGGCCTTCTGCACCTCGAACCTGTGGTTCAACCCGTCCTGCTTGGCGTCATACTCGTCACCTGAATTGTTCAGTTGGAACATGGTTATTTCTAAGCATGTATGTTTTAGGAGCGGGCGATCTAGGACATTAAATGCTGATTGTCCAATTACAACCTGCAGATTGATCGCTCATAATATATAACATGTAAAAGGTATCAAGACTGTGAGCTCACAAACTGTAGATTGTAAAATGCCCCGAATTGTTTGTAACATAGTCACAAGGCTAAACGTTCTCATACCTCTCCGCGCTGTATCTTGCATCTATATATAAACGCAGTTTGCAGTTCATGTTTGAGTATCCCATTACAGGCTTGCCATTCGGATAAATCCAAAAATCATGACTGTCTATGAGCAAATAATGTAATTAAATTATCGGCTCAAACCTGTGTTCTGTAAAGCCGTGAAATACATTTATTCAGGCTATTGAGGAATATTGGAAGATTTTCACTTACATTCTACAAATGATTATGGAATCCATAACATTAAAATAATATCCGTTTTCCTTATCACGTCATTCACAAAGGTTACGTAAAGGCACCAGTTGTTATCCTAACGGGTGGTATTCATGTACTGTCAGTGTATAGGGCGGTTTTATTCTAACCTCTCTGTCATATGGTAAGAGTATGACCGGACAATAATCAATACCAAGACATTTGGTCCCTTCTAAATCCACGCCCTATAAATCAAAACGTTGTTTGACATTTCTAAATCCATTTACTTTTACACAGATAGATGAAAGCTTACAAAAGTGACAACAATGAATTTGGGCACAAATTTTTTAATGCAAAGCATAGGCAAAGTTACAACTTTGAATAAACATGAATGGGAACAATTATCCCCCGTTGCTTGAGACAATCATATTATCATCACTGTAAACAATAGCTGTGGTTAGCATCATCAAAAGGCATATAGACAGCGGTACCCAATTAAGCAACCAATAATTCTACTGGGAGGGTAGGGCGGGATTAAAAATGTTAAAAACTTGCCGGTGCAGCTACCGTGCGTGACGCCATTGTTAATGTCATGCTCAGCAAAGTAATGAAAGGGAGATAACTCTCCGCGTTTAGCGCTTACTTAAACCCTAGCGTTATTAGGATTAAGGGGAGATAAATCGTGCAGGAATACTTGTGACAACTAAAAACTAATTCAATAACATGAATTATATAATTAATTATCAAATTAACTGATTAACTGATACAGAAAGAACGTTGAGCGAGGTCAGATAATTACCTAATACCAGAATATTTAAACTCATTTTCTGTATGTAAAGATTTGTCTTTACGTAGAAACTTACACTTTCTTTATAAAATAAATAAATAGCATTTGCTTTGCAGGGATCTGATTCACTGAAGGCCGTCAGAGCGATTCTTTTCATACCCGTGTAAACTTAATTTCGTGACGTCATAATACATATGACGTCATGTCTAGCCACGCCCCCGTGGCGGACCGTTTTTCGCGAAAATAGTGCAGCTCTTTTTGTTGTTAAATTGTGTATTTGGAGAAACAATATGTCTTCAAAACAATAAGTATATGCAGATTTATTTATAAGAATTGACTTCGAAAACAGTGCAAACTTGGCATAAATCCGCTACGCGGATTAACATTGTTTGCACAGCGGTTTTTAAGTTTATACCTCCATAAACTTTATAAATTTCGAAGTCAATTCTTAAATGAGATACCTTTTTCTATACAAATATTGTAAATACCAGAGTTATTAGAGATATTTCTAGTAATGTACTACATGTATTTAGCGCAAATAACACTCACATGCGGCCAGGTGCTTGTCAAACATATAGCGTCGTATTATTCTGTTCATTACCCGCTGAAAATCGATAATAAGCAAGGTTATCAGGGATATCATTAATACAGCAAATACGCCGCAAAGTTATGGCTCATCACTTCGCTTGTTATTGCTACTGCTTAAACAATTCAGATGAACATCTATTGACCAGGGTATTTCAACAACGTTTATCAGTGAATAGAACATCATAAAATATAAAGTATGATTAGAAGTGACAGATCCGATTAGCAATGTCACATTGAAATATTACACCTTGTTTATTTGATAAACTCACAGAGTAAAGTAATTCACATGTCTAAGGACAAATATTATTACAACCTCTGTTAGGTTTATGTATAACACAAGAATGTATCGTAGAGTTTGTGATATTGTTCCAAGCGTCATAAAATCCAAACAAAGCTTCCCATAGAAGCATGTCAAATTTTTATAAATCCACATAAGTGAAAGAAAAACTCTTGCAAGCTGCATCCTCCCATATAACTAACATCAACCCATACCATCTCAGTGAGAAGAGAATTGCAGAAATAAACAACAGAAACAAGGCGTTGTTACACATATAATATTTTTATAAGCGACATAAAATCTCCGCAAAATCTCTCACAAGTGTTACTCGAGTCAAATCGTACATGACTTAGGAAGAGCATAGCAACATCCGTGATTGAGGGACGGACTGGAAAAGGAGAACAACAATAAGTCTCAAATTATACAATATTGTTCCAAGCCTAATAAAATCCCAGATAAAATCTCTACAAGGTTTACTTAAGTTAAATCTTATGTTACTAGGGAAGATTTGTGACCGAGAGAATGTTTGAAAACCTACTATATCAATGACATCAAAGCGTCATAAAATCCTCACATTCGCTTCTCACAAAATATTACTCAACACATTTACACTGCAAAGATAGGCAATTCCCGTGACCTTTAGCGGTGAAGAACTGCTGATAATCATCAAAACATTATTTCAGGTGCATTATATCCTGTATGTTTAAATTTTATTTACTTAAACTTTACATTCTTACTTCGTATGTGAGGGGTGCGTTGAACATGCTTGCTTCGGAAGTTTGTCTGGCGAGGCGAGTTGACAGTTGTTTACGAAATCTTCGGATTGCAGGATCAAATATGGAATTCTTGGATGGGGTAACCTGAGGTTCCATTGTGTCCTGAAAAATATAATCAAAACGTCGGGAAAATATTACGATATATCAATTCAACATGTGGTACACTCGCGACCTTTGCGGAACATTTAACGTTCACCAGAGTTGGTTTCAGGCAAACAATCGTACCCACAAAAAGACATGTCTTTCCAGGCAAATTTGATAAATGCACTTGTGCAGATGTGGACATTATTACACTGGGTATGTTTAATATTGGCCATCCACATGACTTTCGTACCGTAATAAGCCAATGGTTCTTAAAGAAACTGATGTTTGCACGTGTGCTAATCTCTCCCCACAGAGGCAGATCAAGTTATGAAATGTTGATACAACCTCTGTTCTAATTAACCGAATTTGTGGTCTAGAACGGGAGATGCCTGATTGGAAGCAATCTCAGTAAGCTGTGCAAACAGCGACGCTGTTCTAAAATCGTCCGTTTGGCTACTGAATCATGTCAAAAGCATTGTGATATGAACCACGCTTTCCATGCGAGAAGCGTTGTCATTTGATAAAAATTTCAATTGCAATTTTTCCCGCCAGTGGAAACTGCCGGAAATCTCGGATTTGGTATTATCCAAACACTATCATTAGATTTATCATTATCATCAACATCAACATCAACTTCAACATCATCATCATCATCAAAGTCATCATAATCATCAATATACCGACATACCGTGCTAGAAGTGCTCTGTGTATGATAGAGGTCCATGTCCCCGATGCGACCAGGATAATATACCTCTCCCGGATCTTCTCCTGACATCATACAGTTGCAGATGGTCCTTATGGCGTACCATAGAGACTTGGGGGCGGGCACAATGTTGAATGGTACCGGGAGAGTGCCGTCTTCCTTTATATACTCCATATACAGTTTGCTCCTCGCGAACTTCCACTCCGTGTGAGCTTCCGACTGAAGGGAATTATCAAATTTGATTGAAAACCTTAAAAACTACACCTCGTGGGGTTTGGTCGTAATTCATGGATCTATCATTTCACGTACAAAAACATTAGAAAATAGCAGAGGTGACATGTAAACATGTGCATATATGAACAAAATGACATATATTTGAAATAAATTGTCTAGAGACACAGCTGTACTGTTCTCCTAAACCTAGAGTTTAAATGAAGTTGTTATTTAAGCTGTTCTGACATAGGCCTACGTGCAGCGCTTGAATAAGTTTAAGTGATAAGATGTGCTGTCTTGTTACCAGTCAATTATGTTTAAATATGTTTTTACAAATTATGTACACTTTTATGAAAAAGAATCTCATCAGCGATCAGCGGCGACCAAGCGTAGTTTAAATGAAGTAAGTACTATTACGAAGAAGTGCTGGCACAGGTAAGTTGACAGTATATAGCAAGGCTTAAATATCTGATGAATGATACTAGGTCGGTTTATGCCTTGCTCGGGGTGTTGGGAGACCTACCTGTATGGTGTCGAAGGAACGGGTCATCATGGCAATCAGCATGTTGAGTAGAACAATAACAATCGCCACACTATAAGCCCCGAATATCCAATAGCCAATATTCTCCGTGAATTTGTTGTTGAACGCGCCCAGTTGCACGTATTTGCTGTTTGCTTGGCCTATAGCTGCCCAAAACACCGTCCGGAACGTTTTGTCCAATCTGAACAATTGAGATAAGGTAGAAAATACACCAGGCAGAAGTATGATAGAAATCGTTCGTGTTTCGAGGAATGAACTATAGTAATCACGGAAATAGAAATAAAATGTTTTTTGTCGATTATTTCTTTATTTGGAACTAACTGGATATTTGTATCATAAATATTCATTCACAAGGTTTTTTCCCAACTATTGTTTCAGACAGTTTTTGTAAAATTCCGCTAAATATATGAAATTACAGGAGAGAAAAACGTGTCATTTTCACGCCTCAAAATAATTTAAAGTCGAAATGTATGTTTCTGATACGAGCTATACAAGTTTACAGACATAAACGCGTGTTACAAACTACTATTCTTACGAGTTCAATCCCAACTTTAGTTGTCAATTGCAGAGTTGTTGTGGCAACGCACCTGCAACTGCAAGTTCAAGTGAAAAGAGCATTGCAGGTTTGTTGTCAGACGCATTGCTAAGAGTGACGTAAGCTATAGCAGGTTTCGAAATGTATTGACAATATGCAAATTTTGGCCAGTTTTACCTGAACAAAGGCAATTTAAAGTTTATTTTAGGAATGATTTCATTAGGCCTAGTTGGGAAAAACTTAGTTATTGGAACATCTGAAAGAATTACTTACATTAGTCGAATAATAAAAAAATAAACGCCAAAAACAATTTTATTCTATTTCCGTGAGTTCTTTAGAATGTAGTTGGGAAACCTTGTGATGGAACAATTTCGTAATTAGATAGCTTCAATATGTTGATGGTTGAGTATTCAACATATAATCAATTCATATGACCTTGGCTTCTTCCTTTCACACTTTAACTGAGCAACGAGTTCTGTCAACAGACTGCGCAATCTAAATAAATTTAGATCAACAGGTTTTATATTTGGTCAACAGTATGACAAAACAAAAAATCTGTTGATCTAAATTTATTTAGATTGCAGACTGCCATATACAAACTTTAAGTAATTCTGTAACGGCTGAACTAATGGTGCTCTTTTAACAAACTGTCATAAACTAAATGATTCTGTAATATAGGAAATAAGGTCCTTGTGCTTACGTTTTTGACCTGGACCTTATGTTATTCCGCCTCAGACCTAAATTTTGGCCGAAAAGGAAAATTCAAAATTTATTTCAATATAAATCTCTCAATGATTGCCCCCATACTTACATTCCAAAGTATTCCTCGGCTTCAGTGACGATGTTGTTGTCAAACAGCTCATAGTTGTTCCTAGTCTCTGGAGGGTAGTACCAGTAGAGGTTGTGCATCCCGATGAAGAAGGCCATGAACAACACCATGAATATGACAACAAACGTGAGGATATCCTGGAAAACAATGTAAACTTACGAGTTCCGTTTTATTCTTCAGACTCATTAAATCATAAGCTAACTAAGCGATGGTAAATAATTCATGATTGATTATCAATTCAATTATCAAATTACTATTCAATTATTCAGTTACCCGTTAAGCTCCCACATCCCAACATTTGCCTCATGTTGAAATAAATAACACTCCAATGAAATGATATAAAAAGTCACTCCGTGATTGTTGTCACATATTGTTCTGCTTTGAAACGAACGTAACGGCAAAATTTTATGATAAGTATTTGGTTTAATAAAAATCTTAGGGAAGTCTTATTCACGTCTAATTAACATGTATGATATTAAACATTGTCAACTCGTCACTGTTGATGTCATTCTGTATGATTTAGGTAAATTTCAAAAATTACGTTTGACTTATTGAGGCGCCTGATTGTCCGGTTTTCGATCACAATTATAATGATAATGATAAGGGTATTTATATAGCGCACATCGAATGCACGCTCAAGGCGCTCCCTGAATTATTACCCTTGTCTAACCCAAGCTGAGGGGTTTCATTAAGTTTCATTAAAGGTTTCATTAAGTTGGTATAACTTATACCCAATCCCTTCTCGTGAATAAATATGTTTAAATCAAATCAAATCAAATCAACCCAAGCTGCCGATTAAGCGCTTGATGGGTCACCTCCAACACAACTTTCACAAGGTACCCAATTAATACTGCTGGGTGAACAGAGGCACATTTCGAATAAAGTCTCTTGCCCAAGGTGACACCACAAGTCATACAAGGCGTGTCTCAGTGTGGGGCAGGAAATCACCCATAAAATTCTCAGTTCATTCAGTAATTGGTCGTGTAACCCACCACCCGGCGAGTCACGCCAGCTGTTGCTGAACTACACTGATAGCGGTCAACTGAGCTTCGCACAGGACCACGTGTCACCACTTCACTTTCTGTCGTCACTTATATTAATGGGTTTTTTGCTGCAACAGTCGATAATTTCCGACTAGATTACACTGTTAGTTAAGTCAGGAACTCACGGAGTAGCTCTATTGTTCTAACGACGCTTAATTATATCTGAAATATTGCCAGATTTAATAGCGCCTGGTGTGGAGGACCGCTGAAATAGAAATGATATTTTATCAGCTTGTTACATCAAATTGAGGTTTCACCAACATGTGCTACATCTTACCTTAGCCATCCGCGCAAGAGATATTTGAAGCGGCCCTAAAAGTTCGTGAGCAGGAAAAACGTAAATAATCCTGGTGAAGCTGATGATGTTGGCGACAGCAAAGGCGCCCTCTGCTAGATGTTCAGGGTCGTACATGTCCCAGAAGAATCGATCTAAAATTGGACAACACAGCAACTGAACAGCAACATTTTTCACTGTGTAATATCAGCATATTTGGAAATTTGGAAGTTGTCACCCTCTTAATTACCGCCTTATTTACCGTGTTCCTAGGACTATAATCTTTCACTGTGTAAACGTCGTATATTTTTCTTAATTTACTTCAAAAATCACAACTCTGAGTAGATTGATGCTTCCAGCTGCATACCAAAAGTTTGTTCACCTGCTTGCGATCCCAGTGCAAATATCATGTAATTTGGGTTTCGTTTTGACGTTCTTAAAATAACTCCAGGACCACTTACAGAAGATCATCAATTGTCCACGTGTTAAAAAAACATTCCAAAACCATATTTCGGAATCGTCTTGTCACTGGTGCTGAATGTCGATTTTTGGCATTGATAAATAGGCAGATGGGGTCATATTTGTGGAATTCGGATTTTCTTAGATTTCGATTAAAATCATCCATGTAAACTTTGTAGGGAAAAAATCAGCACAGTTACGTTGCCTTAGCGCAAAGGAACACATATGAATAAGATCTAAAGCTGTTGATCACTTATGAAGGATTTTGTAGAGAAAAATAGAAATGACCTGCCAAATTTAATACAGCTATCTGCTTGGTATGACATACGAATATGTCAACGCAAACTGAATCTTAACTTATGCAGTGAAATTTCATCATTATTGGTTTCGTTTTCACAATGATATTATGTCTCAAAGACGTTACAAATTACACGATATTTGCACTAGAATACAAGGTAAGTGAACAAACTTAAGATACGCAGCTGTATATATCACATGACATTTACTCAAAATTCAAAAGTAATGGAACAACATGTGTATCCTGGTAAATGTTATGATTGACAACGGCCAAGGTCAAGGCTTTTCTAGCGCATATTTTTGTTGCAGTCCATGTTTAAGTCATCATTTTTATCACAACGAACTATCATTCGTAACTCGACGCGTTTCTGATTTGAGTGTTCAATGTCAACAAAGACGTACAAGTCGATAATCTAGAGGGGCAGTGATTATTAGATTAGAAAATTAAAAGGTGAAAACTCACGGGAAAAGTCCCCTGTCAGGGTGATTATGAGCAGTTTTGTATGGTTTCCCTACAGAAATTCAAATGCCTAGAGATGCAAATGAAGAGATTCCCGGAAATATAACACATCACATCTTATAAAAAATAAGTGACCTGCGAGCATCCAGTACATCTGGTGTTTAGCCTCGTCTTCACCTGTATACAACTTCTGCCAAGACTCGTCATGTCGAAAGTATTCCAGGGCAGAGTTCACCTGAGAAAAAGGTGATAACATTTCAAAATTTCATTAAATTGTATTAATCTCCCGGTTAAGTAACTTACCTCTTGTAAGTGCCACTCCTTTTTAATATATATATGAATCAATAAATGAAAAAATGAACGACTTGAACTACTTGAAAGTAATAAAGATAAAAAGGAAGGAATGAATGAGAGGAGAGAATAAAGAAAAAAAATAAGGAAAGGGAAAAAGAAAAGGAAGTTGAAATGATGAAAACAGACACAATTATATTTTCATTGACTAAAATGACAAGGCAGTAATTTTTTAAGATATAATCCAAATAAAAATCAATAAATTCCATGTACCCGTGATCCAAAGTGTCTCACCCTGAACATGGTAGAGATCTTGAGACTGTAGGAGACGAGGTAGAGGACGAGGACTGCAGTGTCCAGGTAGTTGAAGAGCGAGTTGAAGTATCCAATCACTCCGTTCTGATACATCTGCTTAACCTCCTGCCAGAACATACCTGGAACAGGAGTGTCAATAAGTGTTAAACTTGATACTACTTGCTCTTTATATATCGTATTTAATTTAGTATTACTTACTTTATAGACCATTCATGATAGGCTTCTTCAATCCCTTGATGCTTTTCAAGCCATTTGCCTTGCGAATATTATTATTCAAAGCAAACCTTCATCTATTACAGACACTACCAGTATTGTTGGAATTTAAATCTAGACTTCTTATGATGTCAAGTTTTTCAAACAAATGGAAATGATGTGTCCGTTTTAT
The DNA here is from genome assembly GCA_916613615.1 of Steromphala cineraria. Classification (NCBI taxonomy): domain Eukaryota; kingdom Metazoa; phylum Mollusca; class Gastropoda; order Trochida; family Trochidae; genus Steromphala; species Steromphala cineraria. Next base: position 16,569,625 of record OU744730.1, read on the forward strand.
TGAATTATTATGAAACGTCCCTTTGGTTGTAGCAGGTAGGCCAATTGTAAACGCTAGATTGAGCAGAGCGTTTGTATGACTTTGATGGACATCTGGAGCTTTCTTTCAACTGAAGTAGCAAAGGAAATATTCATAGTTGTTTTCCTATAAATAAGTTTAGCGAGTATAATACCATTAAGGATCCTGACCTATAAAGTTTGGAGCTTGGCTGATTCAATACCCTTATGCAAGATGACTTACCCAAGACCCAGATCATGATGAGGAAGTCTATAACACTGGGTGCGGTCTGTCTCAGTATGAAGGTGCTAGGGACTGTGCAGGTTTTTGTATTGGAGATGCAGAGCAGGGTACGACTCGTGTAGTTCCGGAACTCCTCGTATGACGTCAGTTTGACGAAGGTCTGGCCGGCCAGGGAACTGATGAGGATCATCACCATGAAGACCAGAACGGAGACCAGACGACCTATGAACTTCACACACGGGGACTGGATGAATCTACCGAGCTGCGGGAAAACAAAGGATATCATCACGTTTATCATAGGAGTTTCTCGATAATGCTGGTTATTAATCTTTGGTGATATCACTCTATTGCTTTGCTAAATATATCCTCATTTTCTTCTGACCCACAAAAGTTCAGGGTATTTTTTGAATAATAACCATACAATGCTGTTATTATCATCATAACTGCCCAGCGCAGCAGGATATTATTATGATATATCACTTTTCAAATACCTAATATTGTCCCTCAATATAATTGCTGATTTTCTTTTAAAGTAAAGTAGCAATTTACTATCACTTTTGAAAATGACACAAATCAAATATTGCCACCCGGCAATGTGCCGTTTCAAATTGCAAACCTTGGATTTTGGCGCGACCCAGTAGCAGATGGCGAGGAGAGGGAAGGCAATCATGGTAGAGGAACCCATCAGGAACTTCATGAACAGGTTGGCACGCTCCAGTATTCGCATATCCGAGTACCAGATCCGAATCAGCCTCTGTTGGCAGCATGGGTGGGCCACAAACTGTCAAGAGAACGAAATATCAACTTGGAACTTGGGCATCCACGAAGAACGCCGCTTAGACACATATGTCCCACTCGACGCTGACCTTGCTCACTCTCCCTCGCACCATAGAAGACATTCTCGAATTTGTCTTATGAAAATGTATACCATTGAACACTGCACTTCCCTAGAACATAGCGTTTTTTAGTCGAATAATTACCAACGTCATTGTGATGTCATAAACAAGGGGTATTTCATATACATGTACCTGCCGGTGGTTTGGCATTTTTCAGAATTTACCATCCAACAGATATCTCGCTTTATCGTCCAATTGTTTAATTTTTGGTAATTTTAACAACTTGTTTATTCAGTGTTGGCTTGGTTTCGATAAGGATTCTAATGTCATTTACAAGCAAGCATGTGAAAACGTAGCCAATACTGAATTAAGAAGTTGTGCATCCATAACATTGCCTTCATCATTATACATCAACTCATCTTCTAAAATGTCCATCAACGAAGTTATTTAACATAGCTTTGAGTGAGATAAAATCTTACGTATTAATACGTACTTTTTTCTCATTGTATTCGATGGCCAGTTTGAACCTCTCCAGCAGTTCAAATGACTCACTGCACTCCTCCAGGTCGACCCCGACCTTGTTCAGGATGACCTCAAGCTCGTCGTGACCTCTGACCTTGTCCAGTAACTTGACCACATACTCGCTGAGAGCATCAGCTAACTCCAGATACTCAGTCTGAAAGACAAATGATGCATGTATCTATCTTACCGAGAGTGCATGATCAACAAGCTTGATATCATAAACGCATTTGTAATATCATATTATATTAAATATTATTTTATAAAGTTCATGAGCCCTGGTCATTGTGATGTCTTAGTATATGGAATTCCTAGCATAATTATGTCGTCAAATTGTGAACTAATAGCACTATCAGCTGATGATGTAATAGCAAAATGGCAGTTTAGTTGTAGCTTTATTTAGATGCTGAAATAGTCTTACAAACATCATTATTTATTGCAGGAGGCATTTTCCTTACAACCAAGATTAACAAAATCAGTAAACATTGCAAAAAATCAAGTTTGCCCTTTAAACTATTGATCTTTAAATTCATAAATGTTTCATTGTTAGTTATAACTTTTAAAGCACTCGATGCTTCTGTTACAGCATGAACGTCGTTTACAGATGCAATGCAACGCATTGCCGTTTCATTGCAAATTGCACCAAACTACATCATGATTTAGAAGAATTTTAGCACTTACCTTGTAACACTTCTCTATTTCAGCTATAGCCCTCAATTCTTTCCCTAGTTTGAAGGCTTCTAGTATCGGATCCTTGCTGGACAGGGAAACATAAGCTTCACTTGCCAGTCCCCTGTAGGCGTTGAGTCTTGTCTTGGCCAGTCGCAGTTCATCGAACTTAATCTTGTTCCTGCAGTCCAGACACCCACAGTAATAACGATGAGGCGTGGCTATCCTTTCCCCGCTTCTGAGGAGAATAAGAACAATGTTGAACCTATTCTTCCATGCTGCCAGAATCAGTGGTGTGGTGTCTGCAGAGAATTGAGAACCTTCCTGGTATTGACTGAAGAAGTAGTCATCCTCCCCGAACTTCTGGCGTTCCTTGGCATCATCGCGTTCACTCAGGAACTTGAGGATGAACTCTGCCATCTGGTCGTTCTCGTTGTTGATGGCCTGTAGCAGGGCCTCCCGGATGATCGTGTTGTTGGAACATTTCAGAAGTATCTCCACAACCTGTGGAAAACGTATTTCCTTAATATTACCCATCGTTTTTTTAACTAGGACAGTGTCATACAGGATTAACTCACGCCAATCTCAATCAGAGGCTTTCAGTATTTCAGCAGAGTTCAGCATATTTTCTTTTTGCAGCTATTCAGCACCTTAACCCTGAAATATGCTTCGGATTTTACCAAACCGATAAGGTGGCACTCAAACTACGGAATTAGGTGGAGGTGATTTGATTAGGCCTGAGATGGAGACTGGTGTGTACAATTCTTTGTTGAAAAGTTGGATGATATAAATGAACGGTTGGTAATAACGTTCAACCACCACGGAAAACTCTATAAACAAGTCGCTAATCACTGCATTTGTGTCTACCAAAGCTGTCACACATGAAGACGAAATTAGACAATGTTAACAAATTCGGCATAAAATGTTGTTCATTTTACATACATCTAATAGTGTCATTTTGTGTCATCAGGAACGATTCAGAGTTATGACGCACTTGTTGAACGTGATGTGGGATTAGAAATAACATCCGTTTGAAAATTTAAGGTAATCTTTTAAATAAGGGGTACAAATCGGACAGGATTTTTCGATCTAATATATATTGCTAAGATAGATTATTTAAAAAAATACGTGGGTAATTATTAATATTACTACTGAAACAACACACCTCGACGTGATCTTTAGACACAGCCAGTCTGAGGGGTGTACGACCAAAGGCATCAGCAAAGTCTGCGTTGATCTGTCCGTCCTTCAGGAGTTGTCTCACGGAGTCCAGATCTCCTGCTTCTGCTGCTGCTAACAGAGCTTCTTCTGGTTTCGATAGCTAAATAATGAAAGAATTTACTGACCGAGAAAATTGGACCTTCAAAAAAACAGAGGTCATCTTTTAAGAGGCATTTAAATAAAGATAGTTACCTAGAGATACCAATACAAACCAAAGCCGATTGTACGGATACAGCTATAGAACTCACGGAAATAGAAATAAAATGCTTTTTGGCGATTATTTCTTTATTTGGAACTAACCTGATATTTGTATTCTAAATATTCATTCACATTGTTTTTCCAAATTTTTGTTTCAAACAGTTTTTGTAAAATCCCTCGGAATACATGGATTACCAGGAGAGAAAAATGCGTCATCTTTACGCCTCGGAATTATTTCAAAGTCGAAATTTATGTTTCTGATACAAGCTATAGTATGTAAATGATCTGTAATCTCAGTATCGTCCGTTAAAATACATTGTTTAATGTACAATAATTTTATATCTTATGTCCTCTACTATTCCTATCTTATATGATTTAAAAATTCAGAAAATAATTGAAAAAGAACTTCGTTTCCTTTAAGTTTACAGACATAAACGCGTATTACAAACTACTTTTCTTACGAGTTTATTCATAACTCCTGTTGTCAACTGCAGAGTTTCTGTGGCAACGCACGTGCAACTGCAAATTCAGGTGAAAATAGCGTTGCAGGTTTATTTTCACACGCATTGCTGAGAGTGACGTAAGCTATAGCAGGTTTCGAAAAGAATAAAAAAATACGCAGTGGGCAGTTTTACCTGAACAAAGGCAATTTAAAGGTACATTTTTGCAATGATTTCATAAGGCCTAATTGGGAAAACTTAGTTAATTGAACATCTGCGGGATCTACTTACATTAGTCGAGTAATAAAAAAATAAACGCCAAAAACCATTTATTTCTATTTCCGTGAATACTTTAAATATGAATATCAGGCAGTGGTACTTTTACCGATATCATCAAGATTGACAATCATGTTATAGGCTTCTCCTGGATTCGTCAGCTGCATATTACAGATCACTTCATAAAATGATCAACATGGAAAAAAAATCAATTCACCAACTATCACAGAGGTCATCTTAGGGTATTCAAACCAATCTGTTTGAGATAACCACACACATTCAAAGGTGATAAATTTGAATATCTGGCAGTATGTTTATACCAATATTATCAAGATCAGGCAGTGGTACTTTTACCGATATCATCAAGATTGACAATCATGTTATAGGCTTCTCCTGGATTCGTCAGCTGCATATTACAGATCACTTCATAAAATGATCAACATGGAAAAAAAATCAATTCACCAACTATCACAGAGGTCATCTTAGGGTATTCAAACCAATCTGTTTGAGATAACCACACACATTCAAAGGTGATAAATTTGAATATCTGGCAGTATGTTTATACCAATATTATCAAGATAAAAGCATTTTTTTACTGTGTTGGGCAGACTCCTGATTGTATATGTTGTTCGCGGTTCAATTAAATGTACCAGCTTATCAAAACATTCTCATCCAATACAGGCTGCTGAACTATTTCCTCTCTATAACCATCGTTTCTAGTGTTCTTATATTGACAATATAAAATATTCGCTGAAGGGTGGGTAATTTCTTCATGTTAAGGTGCCTGTTCAATATAATCTTCTTCTTCCATTTCAAATAATTATTGTCTTACATGTACATGTACATTTATGAAACCTAACAAACAACAAGTTTGTGCTAAATAATGTATATTACTTATTACATTTTCCTTGTCTCAATTATTTAATTTTATTAGCATTGTGTCAATTATCAACACAAACATATTTTCCAAATATTTGTAGCAATACCACTGGTGATTAAACCATGGTCCTTATGTATATAATCGATTGTGTTTTAGCCACATAACAGAGTATGTGGCTTGGTCCATCTTTCAATCAGTAGTGTAAGCGGAATAGCATTACATACCACTCATGGAAATGTAATTACTTATATTGTGTAGAGAAATAACGCCTAGCACCAAACATATTAGCCATGCGATAATGTTTGGGTATTCAATCTGGTTTATTGACATACTGCTTATAGGCAGGCATTTAAATATGTTTATTTAACCTACTTTAACTGCTTTATGTACGTAATTGTCAAATTTGCGATTTTATCGATTCTTTTAACAATCATAAACAAAATTATTAGAAATTGCTGGACAAATATTTCCTTTAATTGCTTTCTTTAATGTGAAAGTACGCTTGTGTGTCGTTTAGGTGATTATAGCAATTATTTAACCAAGTTATTACGGAAAGAGTGATAGGTAACGCAAGGGTTGTGTCTGATCGAATGTAAAATGTTCTTGAAACGATGATGTTTTTGGGCAAGTTTTAGGAAAAGACGAAAGGTTGACCATGACATTAAGGCTACTCATTTCAATATTTAAAAACCTTTTTACAGTCAAAGGGTGAATCGTTTCGATGACTAAAATTCCTTCTCTATAGAAGGTTTTACTTGAGATTAAAACACAAACATTTGTTCACACCCAAAACTTTGCTTTCATAAATAGCATTTAAAGAGGAACAGCATCTACTTTATTTGCAAAATCAAACTGAATAGACTCAACTTAATGCAGTGAGAACACGATATCCCAATATACAATTAGAGATTTACAACAACTCTTTCTCTTATGCTGTTCTTGTGAAATAAATACAAAAAATACCCCATAGGTCTCATTCAAACGATTTATTAATTTTCTGTCTTTCTCACTCACACTCTACCCGGTAAAAGTGTCCTTTCCATGCCTCAATCATTTCATTAGGACAATGTCCTGTGTCTTTTGTACTCTTTTTCGTCAAATACTTGTTTTCTAATGTAAGATTTTCTTTGAAAGATCTTCAATACAACATCCTTATAAGGTATTAAAAATTGAATATGATGCTTAATGACCCCGAGACAACAAAATATTGATTTAAAGGGGCAGTAGCACGTTTTTAGGGGAAATGTTACTTAATGGTGATGTCAGGAAAATGAAAATTAATGGTTCCAATTGAAAAACAATGTATTGAAACTAAATGGAAGAGTTATAATTCAAATATATAATGAAAGTTTAGCCATTCGATTCCGTTTTCTTACAAAATGAATTAAAGGTGTTTACACAAAATAGCCGCCAATGAATTTTATGTGAAACTTCATACTTTGTCCTCTGACTATGGCTGATTGGCTTGTGTAATGAAATTTATGACACTATCAAAATATTACATCTAGCATTAACGTACAATTATCAGTGAAAATTTAAAAAAATACAATTATCAAAAAACGTGCTACTGCCCCTTTAAGGTGTTAAAATCTAGATTTGGAACCAGTTTTTGAGAATATATATTTTTTTGACATTTTATCGGAAATACAAATCTCACATACAAATGTTACTAAATGAAATATTTTGTTCTTGTTGAAAATCATGTTACGTTTACAGAGTCACTGAAGTGAAACACATTTGTGCTATTGTGACGTTGGAATAGAATGCATGCATATCGTGATATCAGCTTTTCCTGCATTATGCATATTTGCAAACTCCCTTGATAAACGCTTATGCATAATTAGTAAGGCAGTATTGGTCCAATGTAAGTCCTGTTATTGTAAAATGATAGTCCATCTATCATACTTACCTTTATACATATTTTATATCATAATGGGTTTGGCACACCTGGGAATATGTCAGATATCTATAAAACATGATTCTATAATGCATTGGACGCAATAAATGACCGTGTAACCATATTGTTCCTGTATCGATGGGAATGCAGATATAAACGTAAAATCGTATCATAATTCTTTTTGTTATTTGTAACAGAGCTATTGTACTTCAGTGTATCCTATTTGATAATCAAATAAAACGTTTTAGTTCAAATTTTTGAACTCCTATTGAATGTTTCAGATTTGTAAATTAATTACAATATCGGTTCTCCACATTAATATAATTCCATCAATTGTTTTGATAAAATATCATCAACGATTCTCGTTTCTATTTATTTTTCTCATTATTTTAAAGAAGAATGACGAAATATAAATCATGAAACAATTAATAAATATTTTAGTTCTATGATTAACAACATTATATGCATAAGTTTGTTTTACTTTGTAAGCAAGTTTCAAACTAATCGATTATTTCTTATGTGAATACTGACATACTACACTTAAAAAGTTAAGGAACACTTAGTAGTTATCTGGTAGTTATCACTTGCAACAACATTTCGTGTTTGTATTTCAAAATAAATCTTATTGTTTGAAGTTTTTTAATACATGATGCACATCTGACAAAAGCAATGGAGTTCTGAACAAGTTAAGTTTATTTGATTTTTGTCAAATATTTTGAGCACTGGGAGGAATGTGATAAACTGGGATAAAATGACCAATGGCAACACTGCATCGTTTAGAACCTGAACAACCTTACTCCAAGTTGTTTAAATGTTTGACCCATGTGATGTCTATGTTACCAATACTCAAGACAGACACTCTATTGCTTCATCCAAATATGTCAGTGAGATACTGTATGTTCACAATTTATATCTTAGCCATGTGTTTCTATATCATTATATATAAAGAACTGTTTACAAGTATTTTTATAACTCTTTTAAGAAATATCTGATTTTTTGTATGTTCAAAATCAAAATCATTTTCAGAATGATTGTTACTTTTTATGAGATAACATTCGTCGATACATGTTTCAATACAACACACTACACACTACATCCATATAGAACGATATTCTTATGTCAATAAATGTCATTATCTGTGTCAGAAATAATTATCATTACAATAATGTACTCACTGCTTTCTTGTGACCGTCTTCCAAAGTAAGGCGAGAATTACTTATATCCGTGGAACGGCCATTCTTACTTAGCTTCGGTCGCAAAGAACCTAGAAACAGAAATGCATTTATTTCATATTCCATAGCCTATTTCAAAGATTCCTTTTAAATTGACAAGGAAAAATGCATATCAGCTATGTTTTCCTTTTTTTCCAAACTTCATTTGAATAATTTCTATGACCTATTTTACACGTAGGGAGTTTTAAAGATTACGTCACACATGCAAACTCATTTTAATTCCTGTGATATTTATTGCTGATATTCGTTAACAACTTCTCAAAAAACACTTTCTCTAAGTAACGTTTCGTTTATTGAGCAATCAAAACATATGTACAATATATCAAATTCAAGTTTTTGATAAAAATTTACCAAAGATTAAAACACTTTACTTCTTGTTACAGAATAAAAATGAAAATAGCAAATCCTACTGTTCTCGACGACCAATTTACATTAATCAAATACCAAAATAAACCAACCGTTTTCAGTGCTTTTTGAGGAAGCCATTGTAACAGGTGCAACGAAGCGATGAGTTGAGTGTTCTACCTGTTCTTTAAATGTCAACGATATACAAAAAAGACTTCATCCCAGGCATAACTTTAACATCCAAGCTTGCTGGTATGGGGAGGCATTCAGATGCGTCATGTCCATGTAGTGCTCTGAACTAATCTGTTGTAAATGTCATAGATTGCATTCATAGCGATCGATATGCAGTGTTAATCCACCCTTTATGGAAGTGGTCTGTATGCTTCTCTATTCCCTAGCGATTGTAATGACAGATTGGGGACATACAATAACACTGACAGTAATTAATCTGGACCATCTATAATGTTGCTTAACAATGTTCCTCAATTTCAGTGAAGTCATTTCCCTTAAATATGAAATATTGCATTCTAAAAAGAGGGCGTGGATAGTAATAGAGGTAATCATATCATTAGTTTTGTTGTTATAAAATGTTTGTTGATGATTTTAATGAATTTCAAAATTATATATTCAAATAACCTTTACATTTTCCTAATCTTATTGGTTTTATCATGAATTCAAATAATGTGTAATTTAGATTGATATATGTTCTTTTTTATTTACGAATTTCGGCATTGGTAAATGCTAAATACTATCTGTATAGTTGTGAAGTAATTAGGTGTGAAGTCGTTATAGTCGCCGGACATTAACGCGTCAAACGTAATTTTGGAAATGTACCTACATCAGTCGGAATGGCAGTTATGAGTTGATAAAGTTTGATTGGTTTTATATTATATAGAATTCATGTAAATTGGAATTTGGCTTACACAAATATCTATGAATGTTATAAGATTTTAATTAAAACAAGAATTTATCACATAATTGCAATTTAGGAATGAATATGTGGGATATTTTTAATTCACATTATCAATTATGCCATCTTCTTTCGTTTCGAAGAAAAACCATCAAAACCAGAAAAAATCACAGATATGTCATAATAACCTGACATGACATTGTCATACATGTCAGTCTAATTTCAGTGGATATTAAACGCTTATCCAAAAGTCTAAAATATAGGATCGCATCTGTTATATGAGTATAATGGTGCTATTAAACCAATGCTTCCTTTTTTACTGTGTGTTGACACGCGTAGAATATCATTAGTGTTCCAATCTTTCTCTTCTCTATCCCATAAGTTTCCATTTACAAGCCTGTGTGTATAACGAATCGAACTGTTTGCTGTAACCACGTCTCTGATGTTTCTAAGCTATTAAAGCACCATTGTCGTACTTGCATGCGGTCTGTGATGTTATTGAGCTATTTAGAATAAAAATACATCATTCAATAGAAAAATCTTTCATGGATAGTTTGATATCATACTTATATGTTTTAATCAACAATACCATATTTAATTCGACGTCTAAAGTACAGTACCCTCTGCAAAAGTGCCATAGCTTTTAAGGAACCCGCTTTCGAAGACATCATCATTATGTGTGTAGGTTTTACATCGCTTCTCAGTTACCGCAATTGGATCCGATTGGTATCATATTGGGCGGCAACTAGTGCCTGATTCGGAGAAAAAGAAAAGACTTCTTTCAAGTGTATATTGAGGAAATTGTGAGATTGCCACACTTGTTTCGCCTTCATTTCGAAAACTTCTCATGATATATAGCACAATATTGCTCAAAATACCAAACATACTTAACAAAATATTGCAGTTTGAATACTGGTCTTTAACAATATCAAACTTTTGAAGGCAGCGACAAATGTCAAAGTCGAAATAATGCTTTGTTTCATTATAGTAAAACACTCACAAACTGTGACCATTATGAAAAGAATTTTATTCAAAGCTATCATCTGAAATTTCTCAATGTATAAATACACACAATTAATGAACACTTTTAATTGAGTATAACAATCATGTATTGATTAAAAGTGTTCATAGTTAGAAAAAAGCATTTTCGCTAAACCATGCTAAAGTCATGACCTCGCTGTGACCTTGACCTTTGACGGATTGTATCCAAAACCTTTTCAAAATGTTTTACTCTTCCAAGGATGATATATATTGAGTTAGAGCTTCACAGTCCAAAACCTTTTCAAGTTATCATGTTTACAAGGAATTTTGTAGTGATTTTATAACTTGTGAACTTGACCTTTGACCTTTAGGTTGAACATGTCATAATGATTCCTTGGAAGTATAAACATTTCGACATGTTCATGAGTTCTGAAAAGCTTAATAGGATAAAGTATTACCCAAATTAGGTGCACATTGCAATAACTCATATCTCATTGCCCTTGACCTTTGACTTTCAAGGTCACACAATTAATGAACACTTTTTATTGAGTATTACAATCATGTATTGATTAAAAGTGTTCATAGTTAGAAAAAAGCATTTTCGCTAAACCATGCTAAAGTCATGACCTCGCTGTTACCTTGACCTTTGACGGATTGTAGCCAAAAACCTTTTCAATTTTTTAAGAGCTTCAAAGCACAAAAACTTTTCAAGTTATCGTGTTTACAAGGAATTCTTAGAGTGATTACATAGCTCGTGACCTTGACCTTTGACCTTGAAACTGAGCGTGTCAAAATCGCTGGTATGAGTAGTAAGTTATGAATAAAAGTTCTGGAAAGCTTAGTGGAGAAAAGTTATAGCTAGTTATACGAGTGCGGCGGCGGCGGCGGCGGCGGCGATTGAAACTTCACAACAACTGATAGCAGCCTCTCTCCTTAGACGGGGCTGCTAATAAGACCAAATCCTTTTTTTTCCAGCAGATTCCCTTATGATTAACATTTTTACTACAACCCATTTCAGCCAATGAAAAGACTTTTATCATAGAAAGGGTGGATGTCTCCACATGACCATTGACTTGATTCAATAGCCAATATTGAACAACAAAGTTTGTTCGCAACCAGTAAGGCTCGAACCTTTCTGGCCAACACACTCGGCTTATTCCAACTGAGGTTGGATCAACATGTTTATGACGTAATATAAGATAAGAGAGAGTATGCGTAACTGTACACGTTCCCTAGTGTCAATGAATACGAGAAAATGACAAGAATAATTAGTTTACAGATGGACGGACGCCAGACTTATGTCATATCAAAAGCCCACTGGGGACCTTTGGCCAAAGGAGGTAAAACAAACACTGAAGATATTTATCAATGTTTATTTTGTTTTTGGCCAAGACTTTATTCGACATGTCACAACGAATTGGGTTACAGTTGTATAATACAGGGTCATCACAGTCTATGATGAGGTGTGCATGTCTTCATTTCAAACACGATTTGTAAGCAAAAACGTTCTCCAAAGAAAAAGCAAAGAAACTCTTGAACATGGTGAAGATTTTGTACATATAGAAACAAACTGGTGAAAATGTCAAAAATAGGATTAACAACGGTAATAAAGAAAATAGTTGGAGATAAACAGAAAAGTAATATTACTGAAGGAATATAATGAACTTTTTGCATATTGTCTGATATTTTGGCGTTTTCAGGCACTTTGAAAATTATTTCGTATTCAACAAATATGTCTCTTGATTAGTAAGACAGCTCATATACCTAATTGGCAACCTTCACCTTCAGTTCACCTTGAACTATGACCTCATACAGATATTGATCAATGACAATGTGTGAATGTTACTATCTGTCATAAAACGGATGATTGTTTGCTATACATTATTATTGATTTACTAACACAAAGTGTTAAGACCATTGATTGATCAGTTTTGATATTGTTTTGCATGTCTCTAATAACCAATTTAAACATTCTAGGATCAAAACATGTCGAACGTTACCAAACGTTATGTTCTCGAGCACTCTTTTCAATCTATTTCATTTTACATGTATTTCATCAATCCTTAAACATATGGTAATATATTGTCATTATCACTGCAAAATCTGCAATGAGAGTTCTGTTCCGTTAATACTGTCCAGTCCACATCACAGAATCTTGTTTTCCTCACAGTTCTGCTTTGATCACTTCAAATAAACACTCACATACCTTTGGGTAATTGAAACATTGTCTTAGTAAATAGTTTTGACTATTCTGATGTCACTAGTAAGTTTCCAGTCAACGCTGTTAACGTAAATACAAGGCATCTTCAATACCTTTGTTGCGTTTTTTTCACAAATCAATTCTTAGATCTGTTAAATTTACAATAATCGTCTGTCAAATGTTTAAACACTCGCATACCCTTACGCAGTTGCAAAATTGTGTTAGTGAATAGTTCTGACATTTCTGGTGTCATTGGAAAAGTTTCATTACAACGTTGTAGATCTAATTACAAGGCATATCCAATACCTTTGTTCTGTTTTAATTTCACACTAGAATTGTCAGATCTGTCACAAAATTCAGAACAATCGTCAGTCGAGCGTATCTATCATTGTCTCAATGACTCATCCCCTACAGATGTTCGTCTTCATCCCCTGACGCTATTGGTGCACGAGGACAAGCGATCTGAACTTTAACCTCTGAGATATCTGCAGATTCCTCCTCCTCCTTCTCAGTATCAGATGTGACGTCATCGTCTTGTGACGTCACAGACAGAGGATCAGGATCCGCCAAAGGATGCTGGAACTCCACAGTGCGTTCAACAGGGCGTCTTCCACCATTACGTCTGTAATTCAAACGGTCTGTGCTGCTGTCTTTATGCTCCTCTGGTATTCTTCTTAGTTTTCCAGACTTGTTCCTCTGTTTCCCCTCAACCTCATCTTCTGCACAGTCATATATAGCACTCTCAGGCGATACCTGGCTCACCAACTTCTTGTCACTGTTGGGATCTATGTCAATACTAAGGCTAGAATCAATGGAGGTCGTCCTCAGGATCTGCCTCAACAGCACTTCCTGTTGTTGCGCGAGTCGATCTATCTTGTCATTGATCTTCAATATGTCCGTGGTCATCTCAGTTCCCTCCCTTTGACGGACTGACAGATAGTTGAGCATTTCGTATCGGAAACTGGAGATATCTTGTTTCAGTTCGTCGAAGTCACCTGAAAAAACCCGAAAAAGTATGCATGCAGTTAAAATAGCATCAATTGGTGAACAAAAATTACACCGTTGAAGAGGATGAATACAAAGTAAGCAAATACATGTCACAATGATTAAAACGATAAAATCATACTCTTTGACATAAAATGTCAGGCGTACTTATGATAACCATTTAAAATAAAAATTGGGAAGAACTTGATCAAAGATGATGCGAACACAATGAACCTTGATTATTACAATAAATTTGCTTGCTCGCCTTTAAGACGTCAAAGAAAAAATTCTAAAGGACTCTTGTACGAATTAGCATCATGGAAAGGATTTGTGAAATATGAATACAAATCATAAAGGATGGGTATCGTTCCACATTTCTGTATTGCAATATATTGGTACTTCTTTTATTCAAGAAGTTGCATGGTATTCGTCTAAATATGAACGCTGAGAACTATCATCATTGCTCAACTATGGGCGGTTTTGGAAAGGATTATTTTATTCAATCACTGATCTGTATACATATTTGAGCTATTTTCAAAACACAACCTAACACTTTGAAATAAATTCCGTCAAGCAAGTTTTATACTGTTACGTTTATTTTTATTTTAGAGTGAAAAAGGTTGTTTTAAAACATTCGATATACCGATCTATCCTTACCAAACAATATCAGATAACATCACAGAGTAGCACTAATTATACTAACTGGTGTGGGTGCAAGTATATGTCAAAGAATCAACAAACCTTCAGCACTGTCAGATTCTCTCTGTGTGTCAAAGATATATCTCTTGACTATCCTTTTCATCATGCGCTGAAAAAAATTAATAATAATTGTAAGTTGAGGTGATTCAAATGATTATTTCACTTTATTTGACAATTCACATGATAAATTGCAACAATGTTTGTTGTTGATAAAATGTATAAAATAGTAAAAATACATTGATATCATAGTTATCAGATAGTGTATTAAAAAACACACATGGTCAAGATAAAAGTCTTAAAATTGAAGTATTTTACGAACGCTTGGTTGGTGCTCTTCATTTGTTTATTGAATGTTAGCTTTGAGATTGAAAAGCAAGTTGCCAGAAATCGCTGAACAGATAAAACTGTTCGCTTCGATACTAACGCATTTTAAACAAACAGTACAGCCACTGTCGTTTCTGATCTTGACCGGAAATGATAATTCATAGCCTGATCCCAATCTAAACTTCTCGTCCCTTAGTTTTCCCCCTGTTTATATGTATTTAAATAGGTATGTTTACATAGTATTTTGATTGTACATATGGGTTAATGTTTTCAAAGGGTACCTTATAGGTGAGTTTTTCACAGAATATGTTCGGATCAGAATCATTTCGGACGAATCCATTTGTTGTAGC
This sequence comes from Steromphala cineraria, assembly GCA_916613615.1. Classification (NCBI taxonomy): domain Eukaryota; kingdom Metazoa; phylum Mollusca; class Gastropoda; order Trochida; family Trochidae; genus Steromphala; species Steromphala cineraria. The sequence goes on from OU744730.1 coordinate 16,584,826, forward strand.
CATTCGTTCCCGGAAGTGTTGGATTCCCTGGTTCCGCGCTGTGTTTCCGTTCTGCCAGTCACGTGGTGGAGGCTCCTTTAAACAAATTATGTGAGAAACTTGTTTAAAATATTAGTCTCACCACTGCAGGGCAAATCGGAAAAATATGACATAGGTTAATCGATGTCAAAACACTTTTCTAACCCTGCTTTCTAAGGTGTATAGGTGAAATCTTAAACTGATTTGTAATATATGGTAACTTAGCCTTATTTATTAAAATCACGTTTATTGGTGAAAGATAAAAAAAGCTAGTAAGCCCCCTAGTTTTCCATCATGTTACATCGGTGTAAATGTATTCGCGTATTTTCTACCCATACCCCGATACACATTAGACCCAAATCCTCATATCGCCATGGAATTACTCGGATCCAGAAAAAACGTGGTATGAACCAGATGAAAGCTCAAACGAATGTCATTGAAATGAAACAATGTCTGCCCTTCCAAATGATGGTAAAAATGTTCCTTGGCTCACTGGTTGAAAAGGTCGTCGGCAATATAAGGACTTTGGCTTTGGCGGACACGTTTACACTGAAAAAGCAGAATGTTAAGCTCATTCTCTGAAAACGAAAGGATGTCCTCTACAATGACGACAAAACATACCACAGGGGCTCCAACCTGCGCGAACATCTCGATATCCTTGATCCTGCCCGGGTGATGTACTGGCGTCTGGTCCTCCTTGTGGCAGAAGGGACTCATCACGAACCGGAGCGCGTAGAAGAAACACTTGGGGGTGGGTACCACGTTGAAAGGAACAGGGAGGGTGCAGTCATCCTTGATGTACTCCATGTACAGCTTGCTACGTGCAAACTTCCACTCCGTGTCAGCTTGTGCCTGCAATGAACATTTCAATAATCAGTTTTTATTCAATGCTGGTAAGGCCACATATCTCATTTTAAAAAAAAAATACAAAATTAACACGTTGTTACAATGTGATAGTATGCGTAGAACAATGTATTATCCCGATGAACTGTTACTCGTACTTTCATAAAGTTGGTATATGAACATTGCAAGATTTTGCATTACATCACAGTTTTTGCAAATTAACAGAAATAATAATTTATCTTTAGGGGGTGCACATACATGTAGTAAGATCATTTAAAGTATTTTCTACATAAATCATCATATGGACAAACGTGCAAAATGTTATTCATCTTCCAAGGTATTACTATTGCATGATTTAAATAATCTCTGTTTTCTTCTTATATTTAGATATCTACCCCATTTCATCAGCAAATACTTTTAATGAGCTTCGGAACCAAGATAAGCTTACTCTACATTTTCTTATAGTAACACATGATAAATATAATTTAGTGGTTTAAAACCTGCATAATAATCACATTGGGTGGACAGTGAAACTTTAGTAAGCCAATTTTGCTGGTAGATGTCTTTTAGACTTTGGAAAAATGAATTATGAAACTGTTTTGGGAAGTCAACATTCTGCTCATACCCTATATTAGTTCTTAAAACCGGTTGTAAATAGCCTTGAAAATAAAACATAATGAACATTTGTATTGTGATGATATGGTATCATCGTTGGATAACCAGGGTTGGATGTTCCGATATTCGTCACTTTCAATATGTTCAGGAAGGAAAATCTGAGGGGTGTTATATTGAAGTGGTTCAGTGATGACCGAGGATAACATATTATTCACGTGAACCCCATTTAGGAAATCAGCGTTGTTGTAAGCAGTTGTAAAATCGTCTTTTACATTCATACCCTTAGAGGTAGAACAAGCCATTATTGTTAACACAACCAATTATCCTTCCAAATTAAGTTTATAATTTATTATAATGACTTCCAGCCATATGACCTTGTTAATTCAACTTAGATTGAAGAACTTCGCTTAGATTTCAAAGTTTCTTCATAAAGATAACAAAAGCTTCGTTAAGAGCATACCTGAATGATCTCGAAGGAGCGAGTCATCATAGCAATGAGCATGTTAAGCAACACGATGACGATAGCGACGTTGTAAGCCCCGAATATCCAGTAGCCCACGTTCTGTGTAAAGTAGTTGTTGAAGTCCCCCAGTTCCACTGACGTGTGCTCCCCTCGACCCAACATCGACCAGAACACTGTTCGGAAGGTCAGGTCAGGTCTGGAGGTCAAAGGTTAAACAATCTCATTAAAATCAGTAGGTACCTGACACCTGATTTTGGTATTTACATCGATATTTCTTTGAAATAAGTGTGGCAAATGACCTGTAGGGAATTTTATGAATGCTTCAATTACTTACAGCAGGCGATTGCTTACACTTCTGAATAAACGATTCGAAGCCTTGTCTATCTAAGAGCTACTTGATAGTAGTAATGACGGTTTGATAATTGAGTCAAGTTAAATTTGTTTTTGATCGTATATCATATGCACAAATATCATATGTGTTTAACTGTATTTGTTGAAAGAAAGAAATCCACAGTTACTTAAATCAAGACTTCCTTTGTTAAATCCAAGGGTCCTGTTACACAAAGGGACCCTTCGAATTAGCATGACTTTAGTCATTTAAATGGCCTAAGTTCACATAACAAAGGATGGTATTTTAAATTGTTTTGAGGAACAAAAAAAATGCAGAGAGAAAATAATTTTGTCATTTAATACAAAATGATTGTTAAGATATTTAATGACTCATTTACTGCAAAAATTACAATATTCTTGACTAAAATACTGTTATACCATATATTCTACAAAATAAGTGTTGAGCTACTCACATGCCGAAGTACTTCTCTGCTGTCGTTGTGATGTTGTGTTCCTGCATCTCGACCAGACCACGCACTTGTTTAGGATAATACCAGTACAGGTTGTGCAGGCCAACCATGAAGGCAAGGAATAATACTAGGAATATCACGGCGAACTTTAAAATGTCCTGAAAATAAATATTAGACAAAAGTTGAATTATTAGATAATGAATATGAGGTTGAATGCGTCATTGAAAACCTTTGAATGTATACTTGGTATTTAATGAAGAAAAAAAATTAATTGATAAAAGATTTCAACAATGATAACATTTCGATCGCTCAGAACGTTATCGGCAATCTAAGAATGTCCTGGAAATTTAAAGGAAGATATTAAGAATATAATTGTGCTGCCAACTTTAATTGAAGCCAATTGAAGCGTCATGGCAATGTATAGAAAGGGAGAGAACTCGAATTTTACACATTTCACTCGAAACACAGATGATTAAATGTGAGGAGATAATAATGGCAATAATATCAATAGTACTTTAATGTGTTGTATACATTTCAATAACAACAGCGATTCAACATCGCATTACATGAATATTCTAACATGGGAATACATGTAGCACTGTTATATTTGGGATCAACTAGTAGCACAAAATAGTACAACTTCTCATACTTAAATGATAATGACTTGCAACTACGAATGGCTTTCCAATATTACCCACTGTCAAGGCTTGGTGGCCGTATGGTTAATATGTTGGTACCCGTGATGGAAAATTGCAAGAATTTGATTTAATTACCCGAAAAGGATGATTCCCAAAAATGTACCAGATATTGTACTATTCATAAAACATAACTCTCATAAATACCTTTGTTAACACTATTCACAACCTAAATGAAATATCTTTCAAATCGACAAGGATGTACTTGTAAAAATTCAACTCCAAAGTGAAAGGAGCTACGCAGATACCTTGATACCAATCTGATTAAAAGCCTCGTTTCTCTTTATATACGAGCAAATGAAAGATGTTCAATGACTGTGTGTATGCGAGATCATTCGGCAGAGGTACAAAACACCCCACGTAGTGCAATATCGTTTCTCCCTCCCCGTCATTCGTCAATGGTTGACGCACTGAATGTGTAAAATAGGTTCGGGTAACCATGTTCAGCGGTTAACTAAACGAGGCTCTTTGCTCGCTTTCCATCGGGATATTTGTTGGTTTCATTACTCTCCCGTTGAAGATATTGCTGTTTAATAAATCAACCATGTAATGCTATGTGTCATAACATCGCGCGCTGACCGAATGACGTGACGTAATGATGACGTCATAATGTCAGCGGGCCGGCCGCGACAGTCATGTTGGCGACTTTCTTTGTATTTTTACGATGTTATTAAGCAAGTAATAAATAAAATACTAAACTCGGTCCCGTTTCATAACATTTTTATGAAATTCGTGATTGGTATAGGTATTTAACTCGCTTTCGCTCGTTAAATATAACCCATTCACTCGTTTCATAAATATGTTATGAAACGGGACGTCGTTTAGTATTCTCTATATATGTATACACCGATGCTGCAAAATGCATAGGTAATTGCAAGATACTCTAAAGCATTACCGTTATCATTTTGGCGAGAGATATCTGCATGGGACCAAAGAGTTCGTTCGCTGGAAGAACATAAGACACTCGGGTAAAACTGATGACGTTGGCAACAGCAAACGTAGCCTCTGCAACGTTAAAGGGGTCCCAGCTGTCCCAATAGAAACGATCTGCAAGGGAAAATGAAATGTGACGTTTGTTATTGATTAAAAAGTTGTAAAAAGGATTTCTTAATGTATCTATATAATCGAAAAGGAATATGATTTGGGTTTGTTTTTATTTTCAACAGGACAAACCAAAATTAAACAGTGGTAGCGAAAAGAAAATAGATTTGTTTTCTTTAAGAAAATAATTTTTGACGAATGAAGTATGTAATCGAACGGTAAAATTATTTGTTTTCCTTAAAAAAAGTCATCAATATTAAATTAGAATATTAAGAAATACCAATTTGAAGATAATATATGATCTACATAGAGTGTTCCTTTTTCGATAAGCATGGTGGTAATAGTCAGGTTGTCTTTTACAAAATATATAGAATTGGAATGTACTGACACACTACGCAACTGTATTTTACACAACAAAAAACACGAGGACGTCGGTCTACTTTCTTTTGAATAGTGAATCAATAAATTCGTTATTTACGCTTTTTATTCATTTTGTCATTCGCGTATCAAAATTATTATATACCATCATCATATTCATCGTAAGTGGAAGATCAATGATCTGGAATATCCAATATATCAACTTCATATAATATAATATTACTACTTCACTTGTGGTCATTTAATCAATTGACTTCATTCATGCCAATAAATCATCATTTGTAAGCAAACAGATCATTGTAAAGATGATATTGACAGAAAGCAGTTCACCTGTTGCAAAATTATAACCCAAGCAAAGTGCCAGAATTGTCCCGGAGTATAATTTATCACCTTGTGGCATATGAAATTAAACATGGACTGCAAACACGGCTACCTGTTCTCACCTGCAATTAACCAGTACATCTGTAATCTTGCCTCGTGTTTCTCCGCCACAAGCAGAGCCCAGGAGTCTGGTTTCGTGAAGTATATAAGAGACAGCCGCACCTACGGAGAAAAACACACAATGCCTTAATTACATATGTTCTCTGTCATACTAAATCAAGAATGGTTGGGTTCCCTCTGCTTATTCTGAGTGGATCTGTGGTGAATCCAATTTTGCTTCAATGGCGGGGGAGGGTGTTGGGAGAATGGAGTAGGGAGTTTGGGGTGGGGTTTGATTGGGAATGATAGTTCATCTTCTTTAAGTCATATTAATTCAAGAATAACTGGGTATCTCTCTGCTTATGTGTGTCTGTGGTGGATTCGAAATGTTTAACGTGAGGGGAAGGGAATGGGGAGTTATAATTATTTTCCTGTCATACTAAGTCAATAATAGCCATAGTTCCATGTTTATTATGTATATATGTGGGGGTCCCGGACTGGGTGTGAAAGGCAGGGCAGGAAGGTGGATGATTCATCTTTCTATGGCATACTTATTCAATAATTTCCCTCTGTTTATTATGTGAGACTCGTCCAGAAATATAAAATGGGAGGGGGAGGGTGTTGGAAGTTTAGGTTCAGTAGGGAAATTGGGGATGATGGTTCATCCTCTCTATGTCATTCCTATTCAAGAAGCTTGGTTTCCTTCTTCTTAGCCTGTGTATGTGTGGCTGATCTAGAAATGTTTAAGGAGAGGGGTAGAGTCGTGTTGTTTGGGGATTGGGGATAAGGCAAATTTCTCTCTCTATCATACTATTTCAAGAAGAGTCATGATTACTTTTGTATGCATGTATCATGTGTGTTCCCTAACTGGTAAGGAGGAGGGGTTGTTCATGATCTATTGAAAAGGGAGATTTCACCCTTTTGGTTCATCTTTAAAAATCCAGAATTGAAGATAACACAACCCCAAAAGTGTGTTTTTAATGATGATAAACCCAAGCGGGAAGGTCATACCAGTCACTCAAAAATTGTGTTTTCTGTCAGATGAGCAATGGTTGTTTGTTTTTCTTATTGAGTCAAAAGGGTATGCAAAATCCTGAGTTCGAAAAGTACCAATGTATTTCCATATTTATCGAAGACGGCTTTTTTTATCGCAATATTTTGAGTCTCTATTTAAAACGTGGATAACATTGGTAATACCATCCTGCTACATCAGCGTATATGTCTCCGCTAATGCTACAACCTATCCTCTGATATCCTCCTATAGTCTTCTGTCGTATCGCTATATATAGCAAGCCAATCAAATGATGCCCTTTCAGCGATAGCGCCAAACTAGTTTCTTGGCTTCGTTCCGCGTGCTCACCTCGTGATTCAAATTAACCAATAGGAGTGCTATTGGATAATAAATCTGATTCTTATTGCAGTCTCCCGCTAAGCTCCATATCACGCGCTCTTAGATTTCCACGTGCGACATCACTAAACAACAGTGTATGGAGTTCGAAATAGTTTGACTGAAAACAGACAGGCTATAAATAGCGCTGAGCAACCACCCGTCAGCGATACGACAGAAGACTATAGGAGGATATCAGGGGATAGGTTGTAGCATTAGCGGAGACATATACGCTGATGTAGCAGGATGTGGTAATACAGAAAACTACCATAATAGACAATAATCGTCATTAATATAGTTATTGCAATAAAGTAGTTGACTATCTTTGATAACTGATTTTCCTTAAACGCTACACATCCCTCAGAGAAAACATCTATGAAATATATACATACGTATCAACCCTTTATTAACGTCATATGCAACTCTAGATGCGCAAGGCGTTAACGAGGAAGAACAAAAGGCCCGTGGACTCGATCATAGCTAATTGGATACAACAGTGGGGTCGTCTAACAATGTGAAATGTATAGCAAACATCATCGTAAGAGGGAAAACAAGCTTGTTATTGATGTAAGTTTCATAAGAAGCGATAGATAAAGGTTGACTAGGCTTTCAAAGCGCAGTTAAAATAATGCTGCAGTCATAACGATGCAAATGGATGCCATCCAGGTAATATAGTCTGACATAACACGATAAGTTATAGCTTACTTATGAACAATAACAAGGAGTTTGTTCTACAGTTATATACATTGTAATTCTTTCTTAGTCCATTTGGACCTGGTGTGGAATATATTCTGTTCGAATGTCTTAACCAGTCAAGTTTTACCTAGTAACGATCTATATGAATATTGTATGGATTTCCTCGCTTACCAATTATAAAACGTTTAAATAATTCAATTAACTTTAAAACATAATTGGCTGGTTTTAGAGTTAAGATATGAACTATTACACCCCTGCTCTTTGCGAATACGTATCGGTTGCTTTGAAAATGTAAAGGGAAAATACTTTATTATCTAACCATATGATATATTACTTTTTAACTAAACTTATTTTGACAAAAGTTTCGCAAATAAGTAATACGGTAGATATTGGAAGTACCATTGGTCGGTGTTAGTGATATATCAACTCTGCGACACTGTGATCGTTCCTTTTTTCCATTGCTTTCAGAAAAACACAGCCATGCTCGGGTGAAATGACAACGCTGTCCCCAAAGTTTAGAACTATCTTCTATTAAAACAACATTTGGGAGTTATAATACAATCAACTAGTGCATTCTCAGGACGCTTCCAACGTTATAACCCTGGTTCAGTCCAGACTGAAATATATGTCGCTCGCAGGTCACTGCCCATTCTCTCCTCACAGAAGCGGATCAAGTTATTAAATGTTGATCGAGCCTCTGTTCTTATTCCCCGACTTTGTGGGATAGAATGGGAGATTGGAGACAATCAAAGCTAGTTGTGCAATAAGCGTCGCTGTTCTGAAGTCATCATTTTGGTTACTTAATCATTGCAAAGGCTTTGTGATATGAACCACACTTTCCATGCGAGAAGCATTGTCATTTGCAGGTGAAACTGCCGGGTCCCACGGATTTGGTCTAATAAGAAAAGAGGCTCGATCAGCATTTCATGACTTGATCTGCCTCTGTTGGAAGAGAATGGTCACCACCAACATAACTAACATACTGGGGAAAGAGACGCACATTTGAATAAAGTCACTTGCAAAAGTTAAAACCGCAAATTCCGATGTACTGGTTTTGAACAGGGAATCACAATAAACTTGATTGATATAAGGATACGCAAAACCAAAATTGAATCTGGTCTTCAAACTCATCCTTTTCTCGTTGCCTTTCGATAACTCATGCTTATTTACAGAGATCTTCAAAACGTACTTTTGCACCTACCATTTTTATCAAAAGCAAGATAATCATTCACCGAAAGAACATTTTGTATACATAATACACAATACGCATTAAATGGTATTAATAAAGGTCGATCACGTTCTCTCGACATATGCTAACATGTTTATAAGGTAGGTGGAACGTGCGAAGTATTTTTCAGGAAATGATACCAAACTAAAATAATGCTAATTAACTTTCCTTTCATCTTTGTAAAGAGTCAACAACCATGTCGAGGTCACTGCAGAATATCGTGACAAACACGCATCAACGTCAGGTCAAATAGAAGATGTGAAACATCGTTATAATCAATGTCGATATCCTGAATAATAAAACTCGTTCAAGACAATGACGATGTTCATCTATTAACCTGACGGTTCATATGCATTGAACATAGCCTTTGTTACCAGGGAAATCGTAATGGAATAAACATTTTGCCATTGACTGACGTTGGTTTGAATCTTATAGGAAATTTTTGAACACTTTTACGACAATGTAAATATATACATGTTAAACAAATATTGACATCATGTCATGACACATGCTTAATATTTTCTATCCAAGGGAGGATACTCGACTACCACTGTACCATGCAGATCATGAAAAAGACAGAATCTGATTGGAAGCTATCAAATGTCTTGTGTCTTTGAACTCAACATGTAGTAGACTTGAGCCTCTTCACCTGCGCGGGACGCACACACCTCATACAGAGTCTGAGTTTATTGACTGTGAATAATTTGATGACAAAACAACGGTATCCCTGCTAGGAGAATGTGAAAATAGACATGTGCCAATTGCAACAGATGTTACGTGGTAAGAAACGACAAGTACCTTGATGATGGCGACGAAACGAAGACAGAACGAGATAACATAAAGGGTGAGCACCGCTGTGTCTAGATAGTTGTAGAGCGAGTCGAAGTAGTTGACGATACCGTCACTGTAGATCTGCTTCAGTTCCTGCCACAACATTCCTGTCAAACAAACACACATAAACAGTACTCGCAGCCATGGAGCGGTCTATAATTATAATGAGTGAGTAGGTGATAAGCTCAGCTTAAGCAATTTGTCACCAACAACGGCATTAGCGGAAATTTTTTTAAAATTTTGATGATACTTATGATGCGCTGAATCTCCACATTAGGGCATGTTTAATTCGTCACATATTTTTACAGACAAGACAAGCAACTCGTCAGTTCCACTGTCAAATCCGTTAGAGTATGTAACAGATAATATCCATATTTCATTAGTTTTTCATGTCATAGTGTTTTGGTAAGAATTCTCATGATGCTATGTCCGGGGATCTACTCGCTATTCTGCAGTTGGCATTACACACTTTGCAGACAAGAAATCCAAACATCATTAGGGTGGAAAAAGCCATGTGCATATGCTACTGCCTTACAAATAAGCAAATATGTAACTAGAAAATACACAAATCATTGAAATGATTAAGAGCAAACGGAAGAGGATTAAAGGATTTTTGATATTCTAAAGGGGAGCCAGTTATTAAAAAATGGGCCATGTTTCGGGAAATAGAAATTTCAAACACAACGTTGTGGAGAGGAAGCTTCATGATGAAACAAGTTCGTATCGCAGTAGCGTCAATATTTTTGGAATTTGTATTCCTCGGAATATGGTCTATGTTAATCAGAGTGGAAGAAAAGCCAAATGCTTACCAATAATCCACGTGGTCATCAACAAATGAATTATTTCAGGTTCAAATGTTCGTAGCACAAAATTCTCCGGCCACCCTTGAGAACTGTTGATGAATTTCCTGTACTGCTGGTAGACTTCTGTAAAGGCCGATATCTTCTTGTGAGTTGAAGGTCTCTCTGTGGCTGTTGATATCAGAATCATCGTCAGGAACGTCACAAAGGACATGGTCTGGCCGATGAACTTCACACACGGTGACTTGAGGAAATGTCCAACCTGAAAGCGAAACGAAATCGAACTAGTGTTCAGATAACATCACCATTTCTGCATTCACAATTCTTACTTATGTAGATATTATTTATTCTGAAAAGCAAAAGAAACGTCAACGCAATTTCGAAAGAGTAAAAAGCAAAATTTTGCAAACAGAAAAACGCAATTTTGAATCTTGAGACATGCATATGTGTATACCATTCATCAGATCAGATGGCATGTCTTTTCAGTTACATGAACAGATATTTTATTAACTAAAAAATTTACATCTGAAAACATGAAGTTGATAGCAATCGTATTTATCATCTTTGGGTTCAAATACCTCGAACTTTGTATGTTGACGTTCCTTTGCTCGTGTGTAGGTTCAAAAGGATCATATAGGCATGATCAATGGACGTTCAGGTCACATAATCCAAACTTTATAACAGTGTTTGTTCTTTGGGAAATAACTACCGGTGCATAAAAGGAGAATCTTAATGTTTCTTGATACAGGAAATTGAGATCATAAAGGCAGAAATCGCGATTCTGATCGAAAACCGGACACTTACGAGCCTTAATTAGCTAGACGTATATTGGGGACATTCCCTTAAGCGTGTTGAAGTGATATTAATGAAATATATAGTTGTGTCGTAATAAATTTAACGGGTGATTTCGACAAATTTGGATGAAATCGGCATTAATTTGAATCACGTCATTAGTGATGTAATTACGCGAATCTGAGGCATCAGAGATGTAAGTCAATGGTCTTGTTTTCGATTATATCGTTGTGAGTAATGTGGACATACACAAAACATTCAATATGTATTGATTTCATATTTGATTCAGAGAAAGAGTCAGGGCTAAGAAAACCCGATGGTATTTTCATAAAAATGAACACATCACACACTGTGCAGCCCCCATACTTCGTTATATTTGGTGGTTAAGATCAGAGTTGGCTGTGAGCGGAATACTTCCATGTTAAACTTCCAAATAACGCCTTTTTCTATTGAAATCGGTCAATAGAGAATTACAAGAATGTAGACGCTTTCAATTCGCGAAGTCTTATAAGTGTCGACTTTTATTTTTAGATTTAAGAATTAAAAAGGCGAAAGATATGACCGCAGTCTCAAATTCGGTTATTTCAATAGACATTGAAACAATGTAGATTGCTTCTAGAACACGTGTTAGCTTTAAGAAATAACAGACGAACAGACAGACGAAAACGAGGTCATTACTAACTCCGTATTTTCATACAGGGGACGATAAAGCGAACTATCCATGCTGTTTGTCTATACAAACACGTTCAAAGTTTGTTCATGCGTTTTAAGAATTTTACAACAGAGTTACACGTTTGAAAATAACATTTGAATGTTTAGGTGCTGAAACAAAAACGTAAAAGGTGAATTGTTAAACAGCCATAACTTGTCAGATGTCAGGAAATGTTTGTGTCAAATATTAGCTATCGTCCACAGTGATATCGTGAAAACCACAAATTCCAATTCAAGAAAAAACCAGTATTGAATAGAAAACATCATTGACATTTTTTATATTATGCTTATCTATCAGTTAAGATATCTTGATATCATGAAAGAATATAAAACCATGCGTGATTGTTCTTAAGCTCATAAGTCATGCGTGCTGCATGTGCTTTGGGTCTATCAGCTTATTATCCAACCAGTGGTTACTCAAGACATATCATTTCACGTAACCTCTGTTACAATAGTTCCATATTGATCTGTTGTTGTACAGTGAAAATTTGCAACGCGACCTTTTCTATATTTCTATGCTATCTGGGTGAGTGAATGATCGTTATTTAGGCCCCACATATGCAAAATATCAGACAATATCAACTTTATTCACTCAGAAAACGGCTTCCATCACCGATTGACGTTAATTGAATTGACTGAACAATATGTGCATTGCGCATCGATGCATAAACTCTAATTGTCTCATAACAGGAACAAATTTATACTACAATTGCAGCAACGTTACTCCTTCTCATGCTCAATTCTTTGACAGTTTTGAGTCAAAGAAACAGGATTCTCATTTAAGAAAAGTTTCAAAATAGAAGAGTTTATTGTTTTCGGAAGATAGTCATATGACGAGTGAGAATTTGTGGATTTCCATAGCTAGAGGGAGGGTAATAATAAGGACTGCTACAACGCGACGGTATGCTACAGTGACATCACAACAATGCCGTATGACGTCACAGACGGGGAGTCGCGCTTTGATAATCGTTGCTTGGAAAAGGATATCTGTACGTGTGCTCATATTGAAAATATCCCACAATCTTTATCACCTTTTGGTTATAACAGAGGTTACGTAGTATGAAATGACTAGAATATCCTTTGTGGTGAAATAATTGACTTGCAGGTGAACTGAATATATATACTCACCTCGGACACCACCAAGAAAGTACACCATGTTGATGGTAACTGTAGACGAATACTCTAGCATTTCAATCACCATTTCTATTTTCACAAATAACTTAACAGTAGTGCTACTTCACTACAACTTAAGGAAAAAATGCTACATGATAAACTCACAAATAGAAACATAGGAAAAAGTAACCATACATCACATGGTCAAACACCTATATTATACAATCAATAAAAGAAAAAACACATTCAAATGTTCACATTTTATCAAACTGCTGCGTTAAAATGACTGAGGAAAAAAGGCCAGCTGAGACAATGCAATATAACATAATTTCATTAGTATATACTATAGACTGAATTACATTGAACTGAGCCATGTGCCTTTGTGACAGTTAAGAACGTAAGCAGATGATGCCGTAGTCTAACACATAGATACTTTAATTTGACCCCAACATAACCTCTCACACAGAGAGTATAGATTTTGAAATCTCTGAAACTGTCATTTTTCTAAAGCTCAATTCTAGAACTTTAAAACATAATCGATTATGATTTTCATTATTTTAGAGACTGTATAACAAGCGTTTCGAATTTCATAAATATACAATTATGTCCATCTCGCCTTATTTTCTCAGTCGTTCAAAAACATGGTAATAAACGACGTCTCTTGATGAAAATTTACAACGTTGACGTACCCTTGTTTTAGGAGCGAACCAGTAGAGGATTGCCAGCACGGGATAGAAGACTGTTATGCAGATAACGATGAAGCCCCGGAGGAACCAGTTAGCACGTTCGAGGGTCCGCAAATCAGAGTACCAGATGCTCACGAGCTTCTGCTGACAGCTAGGGTGGGCCACAAACTGGAAGACAAACATTGTTTGTCAGCAGACATGTTTGACAAACATCTGGTGAAATTCTACGATTAAGGTAATAATGGTGGCTTCCGACATTCTTGACAAAGATCTGGTGAAATTCTATGATTCGGACAATTGTTTTTGGTTGTAAGGTATTGTTCACAAACATTTAGTAACAAATGATTTAGACAGTTGGCAAGACGTGTTAGTGTTTGTGAATAGTCATTGTTGAAAACATCTGTTGAAATTCTATGATTCGGACAATTGTTTTGGGTATAAGGTATTGTTGACAAACATTTAGTGACAAATGATTCCGACAATTGATCAGACGCTTTGGTGTTTGTGAACAGTCATTGTTGAGAATCATCTGGTGAGTAATATGATTAAGATAATAATTGTGGCTTCCGACATTGTTGACAAACATCTGGTGACTTAAGATTCAGACAGGTTAAAGGACATTGTTGACAATATCTGGTGATGACAAAGGATTAAGTCAATTGGTTAAACGTTAAGTGTCATTGTTGACAATAACTGGTGGCACATAATTTAAGGGTATCGCGGAATGTATTGTTCACAAATATCAGGTGACAATTCATTCAGACAATCAATTGGACATATTTTCAGAAAATCCTTTCGGAGCATCAGTAACTGTTGACAAACGTAAGGTGACAAACTTTTGCGAGAATTAATTCGATATTTCTTGTGTCAGAGTGTGTGACTTCGTTCACAGACTCTTGTAAATATTATTGAAATAATCATTTCACGTAATCATACATTGTTGACCGATATCGAGTGATACATGTGTAATTCGAGGTAAAGGATTTGACAATATTGCATATTTTCAGCATCGTTTTAGATAAAAAGAGAGTTTATTCAATGTCAATATGCTTTTGTGTACCCTTTCGATACTTTTGACAACAAATTCAAGGAAGGATTGATTAGAGTTCAACATAACATATCAAGAAAGTTCTTTATTAAGTTGTGTTCTTCAGTTACAAAAATAATTTTCTTAAACAATTTTTAGTAAACGAGTTAAAAGTCAACCTTGAACTAATTTTGAATAACGACAGTTCATATTTCGTTCATATATCAAATATCAAATGGCGACGAGTTTATCAAATTTAGGAAGTGATTAGCACTATTTTGAATATTTGCTAACAACATTCTGAAACTTCAACCCAAGGGTATATTTAGCTTAATGGGATAATGGATGGTTTGTGTTAGCTCCACGGCAGTGTCTCACCTTCTTCTCATTGTACTGAATGGCCAGTTTCAACCGTGAAAGGAGTTCATACGATTCGTCCTCACTGTCGGCGCCAACTTTATTGAGTAGGACCTCCAGTTCGTCATGACCTCTGACCTTGTCCAGTAGCTTGACCACATACTCGCTGAGCTGGTCAGCTAGTCCAAGATACTCTGTCTGTAAACATCAAGCACATTTGATAGGATTAAAAGTTAACAGTGACAAATATGATAGTCTATAACTATAGATACTGAGGAAATTGGAACTGGGAAACGTATGCTAAATTTACATTGGTATACATTGGTATTAAAATCTTTTAAAATTGCCGTTTATCATCTTGGCAAGTGCAGTTTCATTTATATGGCCAAATGCATCTTATTTTTTAATATATTGATATGATAATTAATTATATGTATACAATGGTATACGAGTTTTTACAAGTCTACCGTTAAGTTGTTGATGATATCCGGATATATAAGTTAATATATAAGTTAATTTAGAAGAAGAATTGTAGATCTAAGATAATCAGAATAGCACGTTAAAAGTACATTATGGTGAGGTCTAGATTTAAGGTCTTGCTTTCAATTAAGCATTGCTATTTGTTCAAAAAGGAAATTATTTCAGGTTAAATAAGTACTCATCAAGTAATATTATTCTCCATTCATGAATTGTGAAAGGTGGGGTTACATCTCTTGAAAAGTATAAGAAGGGGTAACCTTACGGTTCGACCTTTTATATGAATTATTTTTTTATGAATTAAAATGACCCATCCTCTTTATCCGACACTTTCCGTATAATAGGGATACATTGTTCTACTATCAAATATGCTTCTTCTCACATTCATTATGAAATAGTAAGTATGTGATAAAATTGACCAATAATTGAGAGACACACATAGACATGGAAATAACAAATCAAAAAGTCAAAGTAATAAACAAATACATACGTCTCAGGTTGAAAAGAGCCGTAGCAAAATTCATGAGTTGTGGGCTTTGTTATTCCTATCATTTCTAGGAAACTACAATCAAGTTTGCCAAAACAAAATTACAGCATATGCCTTTAGATCAATGTTGTGATTTGAGCATCCAGGAATTGCATACCGGCCAATTTTTCAATTAGTCATTGGTCACCGGACATTATCAATATTTGATTCATTAGCAGTAACAATCTAGTTTACCTAAAATTCTAAAACATGTTTTCGTCTATAAGAGCACACGCAATATATATGTAGATCATAGTATTGCCTTGAAGTTTAAGTCATTAACTACTAACCCAGTTTTTAGATAAGTTATTGTTCACCGAGCATTTCCCAATATTAGGTATCTTTATAGAATCCCAAATAACCCTAAATCTCGCTTTTGTATGATAATGCAGTTATGATGTAATCAGAGAATGTGTATAAACAATATACATTTCAAGGCATTTCGTAACCTTGCAGTCGCTCCATGCATTCAAGAAACATAACTGATAAAATGGAAGACAATGTTTTCCTTTTGGACCGCCTAGTGCTCAGCAACATCAACCCACTGCTTCTTGGTAAAGTGTCCGCGTGTTTGATATTGGACATCATTAACTCGGAGCATGTTTAGGTGACAGAAGAGATCCCTCAATCAAACACACGCCACGTCTCATTGTAGTCCTCAGATCTTTCAATTAGGGGCATGGAAGTAAGTCCATCATAGGAGTTGTCTGAGATCATTCAGACATGAACGTTCGATTTTCACGGATGGGGTTGTATCTGTAGCCAACATCTCCTTTTCATTTTGATTGGAAATGCATAGACATAGCTGCAGTTGTCAATGAGAAGGTTACTTGAGGGTTACCCATTGATACTAGTAACATGAGTATTACCAACATTCATACTATCTACATCTATCCATATATAGTGTGTCATATCACATAGATTATAACTTTAAGTTTGTGAAATATTTATAGTTGTTGTTGTCGTCACGGGACGGGCGATCACAAAAACTGTGAAGAACGTTAACTCCACAATCGCTTAGCATCTTAGTCAAGAAAACAATGATTAATTTGTAGAAGCAACTTGATAAAAAAAATCTGTTTCTCATCCTGAAAATCTTTCACCTAAATGCACAAACACCAAGACGATTCAATTATCATTTCTTTTTACTTCATAGGTATGTTTTAATTGTCAAACTCTCTCGAATATGTATTCCGTAGAGCATTATATATTTTCATTTCCAATTTGTAATGCACCCTCAAAAAGGTCCTTTTCTTATGTTTGAATTCGATTTTCATTCAAGGTTTGTTTTTTTCCATTCCATTCCATCTTATCAGGCCCGGTGCTTCTGGCTTCAAGACCGAGATGTCAACTTGTCTGTACATAAAACTGATATACTCAGATTGACTCTGCCCTGTATAAGCTATTGATTGTCTGCGAGACTGACGTGAATTTCCAGGAGTTCT
The DNA here is from genome assembly GCA_916613615.1 of Steromphala cineraria. Taxonomy (NCBI): domain Eukaryota; kingdom Metazoa; phylum Mollusca; class Gastropoda; order Trochida; family Trochidae; genus Steromphala; species Steromphala cineraria. Next base: position 16,602,175 of record OU744730.1, read on the forward strand.
TCTCGTCTTGGAGCAAAGAATCCTTAGAGGCTTGTCGAGGAAAAAAACACGGAATATTTTTTCTAAAAAATGACAATTTTGTCACCTAACATTTACGCACTTGTAACAACATTTCCTATATAGAATTTGCGAGTCCTTCAAGGCTTGAGTTTTTACATGCATGCAAGTCCACAAAATGATGAATTTTGTGACTTTACATTTCGGCACTTGGAACCTAGTTATCTGTACAAAATCTCATCAGTGAAGGGAGTTAAATGTAGGTGGGATTGTCTGGATCCTAATTCTATTTCTATAATTAAATATTCCATAAGTTTAAAGTAAGTTCAGCGACGTTAAATAGTTTAATTGTTAAATATTTGCAATTTTAGCTACAGACTCAGGACAAAGGCCTTGTGGCGAAAACCACCCTCTCCATGAGAGAAGTGTTTTCATTGGCTGAATGTTTTATATGGTTCGTGGTGCAAATTTATGCCGCATGAGAAAACTGCCGGAAACCAAGAATTTGGTCTTATTTGAACAGAGGTTTGTTCAACACTTTATGACTTCTCTGTAGGGACTCGGGTCATAGCATGCAAGTATAGTGGATCTTGATTGCGTTGGAAAAATAACAATTCTTGATCAATTCAACAATAAGGGACACTTAAGAAGATGGAAACATTTGGAAGACATGATATATATTGATATTTATTTATGCAAGGAGTTTTATTGATGTTCATTAACGTCAAAAATAAAGCAGTTGATTATCCATAAAACTCCTTTGCCATAAAACTGGTGTCACCGATGTCTGGCATGGTCAACTGCGCCAATGATTTCAATTATCTGAAACAGCACAGTTACATTTATAAATCAAACTAAATTTCCGTCAATAAATCCTCACAATGTGCTGTCATTCTGCCTTGTCTGTTGTTCTGACCATTGTGTATAGATGTGGCTAAAAGCTTCTCGACGTTAATTTAACAGATTTATGGCACAGATTTGTGTCTTACTTTGTTGACAAGTGTCTGGTAGGATAACACTAAATGGAATTATTAGTAGCTTTAGCTGGGCATTTTGAGACTTAAAGTCGAATTAGGGAAATACTTTGTCCCTCGATGCATGCTTAAAACGAAGGATTACAAGAGTTTACGCTGCGAGATTGACATGACCTTCACCGGAAGAAATGTAATGCCCTTCATACAGAACAACTCGTGACAGAAAATAATAGAGATTATAAGACTTTTTAAGGTTGTTTGTTATGCGGAAAATGCGAAATGCAACGTTAGTGAAAACGTGTTTTTATATCAAAGTGGTTGCAATGTTGGTTTAGTTTATTTAGTTTATCTATCAAGTCTATGCAATTTTATGATTACGAAATAGATCAATTGATAGTAAACATTACTTTACAAATAAAAAATTGTAAGACTAGGAATATATCGAATTTTGTGTACAAAATATTAAACCCTCTCTGTAAGTAATCGATACCAGAAATTCAACTATTAAGCCAATGTTTCACCTAAGTAGTAGAGAAAGTAGCACGTTGTTTTAACGATCAATAAAGTGAACCCATTCAAATGAAGATAAATGTTACCAATTTCAAGATATTTTTTCTTCGTGAGAGGCAGACTTAAAGTTTTTAACTTAAAGTATTTTCGCTTAAGTTACACAATTCCATTTTCTTACCGGTGCTTTAACTGATTACAAGATGTTCACACAAACAATCTCCATTGTATTTCCTTTATAGTTCTATGATTAAGGATACTCGGGTTGTGAAATGTGATAATACATTTGGCATTAGAAAATATTCATTACACAAACATTGTTTTGATAGAAACGTTCTTCTGTCCTTTTAGTTCATCAAGAATGGGTGCCTTACAATTAAAGACGTTGTTTCAATTACAGGTCACAATGACCTGAACAGAACACTTATATTTTATTCAAAATTGTTTTGGTTTTGCTAAAAAAACAATCTAATCTTAGACAAATAGCAGCTCCGTTCGGAGAAATGTTTGCCTTTATTGACCATGTAACGGTATTAGTGCATTAGCCACATCGGAAACATCCAGACTTCGTAATCGCAGTAACTAGCGTGCATTAGCGTAATGGCGGAAACACCATGTCGGCTAAAATTATTAACAATAGCCATTGCCGAAACGTTAAGATTGTACAAATATTATCATGCTTAAAGTTAATCATAATTGCGGAAACGATTACATCGACAAATTTGTTGAGAAAACGTTTATATCGATGAATGTTTTCTTAAACGCAAGTTCGAGAACTATATCATGGTCTAGGGAAATAGGATATGTTAACAGTTTGAACTTGCCGTACTCAGATTCCGTTGTCGTCTTTTGTCCTCAAGCTGGGTTAGATAAAGTCATATCAGTCAATTTCATCTCATCACGTGAGCTTTTTCCAACATAAGAGATTTCCCATTCCAATTTAAATATTCAAATGATCACGTCAGCTCTAGGGGATCGTTCATAGGTTTGCAATGCTTTTGAAGTCTACCGAGTTTCATGACAAGTTGTCTTAGGTAAAGCTTATCTAATTTATCATCCAAAACTGGCACAAACTGACGGTTGCACTTTCACCAAACCCAACTACTGTTTACTCAATCGCATTATTGATACTGCTTTCCTGAAACACTTATTGATATCTCGAGAGGGGTACGTTGAATTTCTATCGTTAAACAAATCTAGAACATTCTACTTCCGTCTGGGTTTTTTTTTGCATGGCGGATTCAGCAACTCAAATAATATTGAAGTGATGCGGTCAGGCGTATTATTCAACAGACTGAAGGACTTAGTGGAAGATTAAGTGTTCAGAGGGCTAGCCATAGGTCATTCCAAGAGGAATCCGGGCCGAAATAGATCCGAGATTCACGCGACGGGTTAGAGGATGAAGTAATCTGAATTTGGTATTCTCAGAATAGACCTGTTTTTCCAAGCTACCTGATGAAGACAGAGTTAGAGCATGACAAATTGACATGTGATGACATTATAGAGTTTCATTACAATGCCGCCAGACAACAAGAACCGAACAGTATAGGAATCCTCACAGACAAGCGTTGTTTGGATATTTATAGATAGTTGGGGAGATGCCTTTCATTTTGATAAATTAAGTGCCGATATTAAGACTGAGTTTAGACTATTGGGGGGGGGGGGGGGGGGGGGGGGGATATCAACGAGTAAAATTGAAAAAGGTAAAGGGACATTTAAACCTCTTTGACGAAGTAGAATATATGGCACCCGTATTATCGGCATGAAATTTATAAAAAAAATATGACACTAACAAAAGAATGCAATGACACTGAATTAGTAAAAGCTCATTAATTTATTTAATGCTCGAAGCAAAACAATTCAAACACTCACAGCTGCATAAAAACATAATGCATATTTGGAGAATGAATTCTGTTCTGGGGGAAACATCTACCGATACATAAATGTATCTGTTCCCATTGATTGGATATATTTATATACACAGAACTGTTACTTGAGAGCGTCTACAAAGCCCACAAATCACTACATGAGGAAAAAGAGTCTCAACTCAAGTCTTCTTCAGGAAATGAGACAGACGAACGCGTTAGCATCAATCTCTTAGCTAACGTACTAAGGTATACTTCTTCAAAAGATTATCGTCTACTGATGATTGATTTCTTATATAAAAATAAGTTCCAAAATACAATTATAACTTTTCTATTTGCGGGAAAAAGTTTCGCTATAATACGATTTGGGTACCTGATAATGTTCATATTGATTGACAATTCTATCCTTTATTGATTTCGGTATTCAATTGAATTGCACTGTTGATAATCCTGAGCTTAAGCTGCTGAACTAAATTGCAATTGATGCGTAGATTTCGTGTCTAATCCTAGTTTGATAACCTATAGCTAAGTGGTTTTGTTCATTCTGATAATCTTTAGTGACAACCTTCAACGTTAACGCTAGCATTTGCAAACATTTCTCGAATCGTTGTTTTTAAAGTCATTGTGTCGTTTCGCTAGACAATCATTTATGCAGGCCAGGCCAATATTTCACCACCCACATCTTTCTCTGACGTTTTGAATTTTTTGTTTGCTATTTTACAGTTTAAGTGACACCGCTTTATGGGACACTCTCAAAGTATCGACCATATTGCGAATAGTGAACTTTACTTAACGAAATCGCCTAAAACCAGACAGTAAAATGATGCTGTGTTATATGTCGAATTAAAGGATTAAGTTACCTGCGCACGTTTTACATTGTAAATCATTGTTTAGGGGTTCCGGGTTAGAGGGATGTCGGTTTAGAGGATCTCCCCTGTACATTCATAGAGAATCAAATATCATAGACTTCATTCAATTGATACTGTTTCATACTCTGTTGAGTTCCATGTACCTCAAGAGTTAAATATTAAATATGCCATATTCAAAATTGGAATATAAGTATCGTTCCACAGACAGGCTAAAGATAGTATGATCAGCACCATAAGCTTCAGGACAGTGATGCCTGGTTTAACCTAATTCCAAAAAATTCCAGAAAAGCAGTGTCTTATTCTCCTCACTGAGCCTTACGTCAATCAGAATATTGATTAATAGTATATTGTAGATCAAACTCCCATTCCTATGACAGTATGTCTTCTACATTTAAGATTCATGCATCCAATATTCTACAGTGACGAGAGCTGAATATGGTACTGGATGCCTTAGTGCTTTGACAGAGCCTCCCACGTGCTACAGGAACCTCTGTAGCGCCCTCTGTAGTGACAAGACGGCTTCAGCTCGCCAGTATTAAACAGAGGCGACAGAGGGGTAATGAATTTACTCTTTCTCCAGGCTACAAGCACTGTTTGCGTGTGCCCAGAGTTATACACAGAGACTGTCTGGCCTGTAGCAAGGAGACATAAGCAATAAAAGGAAGACAAACTCTATTGTTTACATAATGCAGACAGGATAGGTCGCAACGATGAATTGAAAGTTCTTCCCTTGGTGAAGAGCCGACATGATATTGCTCAAGACATTGACGTCACTGTTGCTTAGTAACGTCTTCAACGTTTGAGACACATGAAATATACGGGTTGCAATAAGGTATGAAAGACTCTTGGGTAGTGTGTTATCAAATAATATATTATTGACGAAGACCACAAGAAAAATTAACAGTGTAGGTTGAAATGGGGATGAAGTGGTTCTGAGGTGAGGTTGAAGTTGGGTAATTAGGGGATAAAGTGGTGTAATTAGAGGATGAAGTGGGGTAGTTAGAGGATGAAGTGGTGTAATTAGAGGATGAAGTGGTGTAATTAGAGGATGAAGTGGTGTAATTAGAGGATGAAGTGGTTTAATAAGAGGATAAAATGGTGTAATTAGAGGCTAAAGTGGTATAATTAGAGGATGAAGTGAAATATATAGATGATGAAGTTGGGTTAAAAAGAATATGAAGTGGGGTTAATAGGAGGATGAAGTGATGTGAAGTGAAAACGAGGTAGGATGAAGTGAAAGAAAGAACAGCTTTAAGTCGGTAAAAGCTTGGATGAAGCGAGAACAAAGATATAACGAAATGAGGATAGAGAAAGAGTGACTTACGAAATAGTGAAGATTAAGTAATGATGATGTGGTGATGAAGTAGGATGAAGTGAGAGGATGAAGTAAACTTTCATGTTGTGTGTAAAAATATGCCAGAAGTAAGTGACAATGAAATGTGGACGAAGTGCAGATGACTATTTAAAAAAACAGCTTTTCTCCTGGATACTAGCAACTTATAGAGACATTATGTGATTATCTAATGTTATCCTCTCTCAATGTCATCATTTTACAGACGACACTCGAAAATAAACTTCAACAATAAATATCTGAATATGAACCTAACATTATATTTTCTTTTAAGATGTTTTTCATTCTACAATTGTGTCTGTCCGATATGAGGATATAATATTTTAAATTCAATGAATTATATTCTAAAATCTATGGTCATATAGTCTTATCTGATAGGATATCTAAATTAAATGATACAATTTAAAGAAAACATTTATTAGTTTGCTGGTTTGGAAATTGTATGACCATTACATATAAAAGGTACTGATTTTAATCATGAAAAGATATAGATGATAAATTGTGAGTATGAAGATGAAAAATGTGACATGGTGACATAATGAAGTGTCTGACATTAACATAGGGTGATATAGCCACGGATACTAAAATGTGATTAAAGCAGCTCAACTCACCTTGAAGTATTTCTCTACCTTCGCAACAGCTCTCAGTTCCCGAGCGAGTTCAAACGCCGTCAGTATCGGGTCCTTACTAGACAACGATATATACGCACCACTTGCTAATCCCTTATATGCGTTCAACCTCGTCTTAGCTAACCTCAGTTGGTCGAACTCGAGTTTATTCGTACATTCCTGGCAATTGCAGTAATAATGATGGGGTTTCGTGATGGTTTCTCCACGTAACAATAACAGCTGTACAATTTCAAACTGGTTTCGCTCTGCCGCCAAAATCAGCGGAGTAATATCCGAGGAGAATGGGGAATCCTCACTGGTTTGATTGTAAAAGTAGTCCGTTTCACCGAATCGTTTGTTTTCCTTCTTGACGTCCCTGTATTTCGGGTGCTTGAGAATAGTCTCCGCTATCTGCTCGTGGCCAGCACTAATGGCTTGCAGAAGCGCCTCGTGGATGCTTGCGTTATTGCATCGGTCTAAGAGGAGTTCAACAACCTGAAAGAAGCGTCAATAGGGTTAACAATCACTTGTCTAAGAGGAGGATATCTTGCTCCTTTTGACAACCTGAAAAAGGCGGTTATAGGGTTAACAATCATTGGTCTAACTGGAGGATATTCGGCTCTTCTTGACAAATAACATGTTTATCTCATCATGTGAGGTACAGAGTTAAAGGTTATCACGAGTGATAATGGTGTAATTTTCTACCTACGAATTACATTGTATTAGTCACAAAGAGAATCATTTGCTACTTTTATAAAACACCTTGTTTGCATTATTACTGACAACGTCTTGCAGTAATGCCGAGTTGAACGAGCCGTCACATAAGCAACCATATAACGTCATAAATGTGTAAAACGTCAGAGTTTTGGACAATTACCTTTGAATAGTTGTTATCAGTCGCTAGTAACTGTGTTTCACGGAACATATCGCTTGTGGGTGGTAATGTGTTCTATTAACTTCTTATTGTTGATACGGTAATGCGCAGGAATAGCCGTTTATTGGTTCACGATTAATCAACCATTGTAGATATTTATAAACTAAATTGTGTTTCTTTTATCAATATCACATTGTTGAAATTAATATTTGCCGGAAAGCGGGTTGATTGGTTAATTAACATTATCCTACCTTACAGTAAAATACTCGTTTCTGATTGGCTGACCATCGAATCGTTTCATCTTACATGTATGTACCCCGCGAGTCTCACCTCTCACGGTGTACAAATTTCATGTACCCCGCTGCCATAGCAACAGCTCCTCTCCGAGAAGAGGTTTCGCATAGCGTTTAGATGACGTTACCAAATGACGCACGCAGTGTGCAGAGTTTGCATAAGTTCGATTAGCTGTTTCGTGACTATTAATATTAGATTTGTTTTCTCATCTGTCTTTGTTTTATTTGGAAACAAATTCCGCATTATATTACTTGCACATGCTAAAGAATTAAACTCAAATAGATTTAAGCATGTTTCGGCTAGTAGTTTTACGTACCAAGATTAATAACATTTCAGTACGGTTGGATGACGCCATTTTGTTTACATTTAGGGTCAAGGACGTTCAAGCGGTAATGGCTCATCAGTTAACGACAGTAGAAGTAACATTAATATATTGAGCTGAAGTTTCTTATGACGTGACGGTAAGATAAAAACGTTGTATGCGTCTCATGAGGGTAATACGGTCTGATGTACCCTCTTTGTAGAAATGTCAGCCCTCGCCTTGCGGCTCGGGTATCATTTCTACAAAGATGGTACATCATATCGTATTACCCTCATGAGAGGCATACAATTTATAATGTATCATTGTCAATATGACACTTCATCAAAACTTTGTTTAACTGAACATATCGCTGATGGGAGTAATATCGTCAATCATTTTTCATGTGTTTATATGAATCGCGTCCTTTGAATTTATTCATTATTTGAATTGTTTTCCACTGAAACTTCTGCGTGTGGGAAGTTTTTTCTAGCATAGATCGTTAAGACAATTTATATTTAACAATGCTTTTCAGGCAAGCTTTGATAAACATTTGGCATTGGTCGTAAGCCTTTAAATGAGATTGCAAAAGTCGTTTATATTTTAAAATTTGGTGTTCATACACAGCTTTAAATGAGTTGAAGTCACTTAATTAAAAATTCATCTAGTGCCTGTAACTCGAATATGAATTACTTGGTAAGAAAAAACATAAATCTATTTCAGTAATACAATACCATACTGAAGTATATTCTTAACTTGGACTCTGCTACCATTACAATCATAACGTCAGATTACGGGGGATTGTTCTAGGCTAATGATGGTCCCTGATGACACATAATATCGATATTTTTTCCAAGAGTTGTAATAGGTCTGTCAGAATACAGGCCAGTTAATGGCTTTTTATTTTTCTTTCGCACATAATCACATGTCCCTTAACTCTACTTCCTATACGTGCATTAGTAGCTTATTGTGGCGTTAGTTGAACTGAATCACACGAGGGAATAACAAGTTACAGGTGAAATGAACAACAGTGAACCTAATTGTTCTGTTATCTATGGCAAACCTCAATAAGACAAATATGGCATCACAAGGTTGACTCGGTTAATTCAATAATCAAAAGCATTTTAACTATGGTCATTGATTCTATTTTTTTAGATCGTTTGCTTAATAGACTGCAGCTTTTAAGGAAACACTTGTACCATGAAAACCATTGTCCATGGCTTAAACTACAACCTCAATCTGTCTTTAAAAAACATAAAGACTGTAGAAAATGTTAATGCAATAATGCATTCTAATAACAATAAAGAAATACCAATAGGAAAGGAAATGAAAATGCCTTAAAGTTTAGTCTAAATAGAGTCCTGCAGAATTACGTCAAAATATCAAGAATTGTCAACAACATCAAACTGTCTATCAAACAAATAAAAACAGACAAGTTTCTTTTTTATAATATCGCGAAAATGTATCCCCTCGACAATAAAATATACCATTTGGTTTATCGAAACAATAAGATAAATTTATTTCATAAGAAAACTAATGTCGGAAAATCAATACAGCATCTCAGAATGAGATGTCAAACTTTGTCAACTCTCGTTTGCATTGGCTTTGATCTCGTCACAATCTCGTACCTCCAAGTGCTCGTTGCCGACGGCGAGACGCAATGGCGTCCTTCCAAGGATGTCGCTGTAGTCCACGCTGAAGTTGGTGTTTTCCTCGAGAATACGCTGAACTGTGGGGATGTCGCCAAACTCAGCTGCGTAGATGAAATCTTCCTCCAGGGACGACAACTGTGAAAGAAAGATACAATTTAATGATGTTTGGTGACATTGAGATGTGAAAAAATGAAAACGATGATAAAATGAAATATGTTTTTTTTTCACAGAATAGTACTTGTTCTTTAGTTTCAAAATCTAGATGAAAGATTTGATTTAGATGCACGACAATAATGTTATAATGCAAAAACATGAATTATGACCTTTCTATAAAACTCAAGTCATCTGAAAATAAATGGCGTAGTGTAAATCGTTCTCCAGGAAGCAGCTGCTAAAAAAATGAATTTTCGATTTGAAATGTGCTGCACTGACAAACTGCGGTGATTATAATCCTGTCCAGGGACAATTATGAATAATGAAAACTGATAAAGGTAATGTTTTCTTGCGTGACGCTAAAAATTAGGTAAATTGACCTATTGAATTTTCATTGTGGAAAAACATGTTGTTTGTCTAGAAATAACCAAACTGCGCTGAAAAGAAGGTAAGGTAACAACAGCGGATATAAAAACAGCTGATAATGAATTTGACTATTTGACCAACATGTAACACAATCATGTATCATCTGTTTTATAGCGTCGGGATATCGCAAAAGACCATTGAGTAAATGTTTTTAGGAGACGACGGTTTAAAGATATTAAATCACGATAATCATATTTGTAATCAAAACGATGTTTTTTTGTAAATTATGTTAAGCATTAAATAATTGTTTAAAATGTATTACAAATGAAAATGGTTGATGTTTTCATGATGAATGATTCTAGTATAACATAAATCTAATAATATGGCTCATGAAGAAATTTAATAAAGACTTCATTGAGTGCATAAAATATCATTTCGTAAACTAATAAATCATATCATCAATAACACACGACTAGCGTCAATCTGTTTCTGTATTTCCAGTATCGATTTCTTTAAAGATGTGGAAATGAAACCCTTTTATTACATTTATACTACCTTCGCCCAACATGATATATGATTAAAAAGTAAACTGGTATTAGTTATCCCATCTTTATCATCTTAATTAGCAAAACCAGTTAGAGAAAGACAATAATATAGTGATACCCTATTCCCAAGGGAGTCAAAAGGCTGAGACCCGTATGAAATTATATCAACGAAGGACGAGAGGCGAAGAGTGCTGTTTCAGCACGTCGAATTTCTCGGTTTGGGGATTGCGATCTCTATAAAGAATCACCCCCAAGGGGAATCAACCTTTCGGTTATACATTGTGACGAAATGATTCTCTCTAACAGAAATGGGAGGTTTAGCAAGGCGGGTTAATATATCACTTGGCTAAACATATAACAGTGCTCACTTTAATCAACGTCTCAAGTACCTAGAGCACATCGAGTTGCGTTCAATTTGTGGGTAAATAAGAGGAGCGTCAACTTGACCATTGGGATTCGACCTTTGAAATTATGAACGCTGGCTAAAAGAATTGATCATTAAAATATCATACATAAAAGTGCAAGTGTGATAGGCAGATATAATCTAATTAAAAGCAGTTTTAGAAATCAATAACAAAAGGTTAAATTTTTTCGTGTTTTTATAAAAAATAGATTTTACATTAAAAGATATTTTTTCTCTTTTAAAAATCTCTTTTGTATCAACCTAATTCATTATGTTGAAATTATCAAACTTTGTAAGTTCCTGGGTTCATAGTATTTCAATTATACGAAGTTTACCAATAGTGTACTTACATCAGTAAGCAGATTAAGATAATATGTATAAAATGTAGACATTGCTATTAGGTTATCGTTATGGTAACAACAAACAAACATATCTGAATCTTTGATTGATGGTAACAAATAGATTAAGATACTTGAACATGTTTTTCATGTCAAAATCCTAAAAAAGCATTATTTTATTAAATTATTGCGTACTACTCCGATATCAGTTGCTTGGTATAGCGTCATAACAATTAAACGATCATGATTTCAAATGTTTTATTTTACAAACTCTTCCATTTCCTGTTGAAGAGTGTTCCTGCCATGAACATGTTTCTGTGATTCTATTGAAGGAATCCTTAATGAACTGCTAGCAAACAGGAATGGTTTTCAATGCCTCCAGTCATTTTCGCATCATTAATTATTTACGATTTGTTATCGAAATGACCAGGATTGATAGAACAACCAAGACACAATAAGAAAGTAATGGGAATTAAATGTTCGCTTGAATGTGCAAACTAATAATCTTATGACAATTTTAATACTTGTCGGAACATTACAGTATATAAGATATAGAGAACAAAACTCAATTTTTATTCTATATCACGAGTTTAACACGATTATAAATTTCTAAAATACATAACATGTCGATATTTTACAGAAAGAAGAAGAGGGTTAGGTTATGTTTATAATCAAACAGCATTTTCTACTGTGACAATAAAACTACAATAAGACGAGGCTTCATTATGAAAATGAGAGCAAATAAGGTTCTGTCAGTAATGGACGGAGCACGAAAAATGGTAGCGATTTCCTTTTACAATTGTCCATCTTGTAATCGCCCGTTGGAACTTTAACGACAGTAAGAGTAGAATGATAAGTTCAATAACTAAGCCTTCGCAAAAACTCTTGGTAGAACGGAATTCATGGACTCCTTCAGGCATACTTTTCTGAATTTCAAAGATTCAATTTCAATTTCAACATTTTACAGAGAGTCCTTTACAGAAGAACTCCTGAACATCAACAATGATGACAAATGAGTTCTAACACAAGTCAGCGAGGACATAATTCCGCTAATAAGCGCATGAGACGTTGTCTTTGGGTCTTAAGAACATATTACTCAGTTACCATCAATACAGCCATCGAAAAGATAAAAGTGTATCTAAAGAATGAATCAGCACTATCGCCTTCAAAATGGCATTATCTTTGTCCCCTCTTCCCCTCCTATCGCTGGGCTTGCTCATTTGGGCTTCTTGCTTCCACTAATTTGACGCACGAGTCTTATGATGAAGTAGAGTACGGGGCCATGTTCTACTTTATTTGTTTGTGTTGACCAAACAAGCAGCGCTGATCTATGGGCCAGGAGAAATTGCTCTCCCTACGGTCTCAGACTTGAATTCATCCCCTGGGACATTGATTATTAATAATCGTCATTTATGAGGCTATTTCATGTAAAACATAAATCAGCTAGGGGGGATCAGCTAGCGGGGTTGACTATAGAGGGATCATTTGTCCCCTGTTCTTGAGTATTAGAGACAAACGAAGAGAATACGAAGGAGAATCATGGCCATTGATGTAAGTGTTTGGTCCTAATGAGATGAAATCTGAGAATGGTTGAAACATTATAGAAACAAGGACGTGAAAACGGAATACTGGCATGTGTGACTTCTAGAGTTGATATTTCTCATGGTTTACCTGACAACAATATATTAATTCATGTCATAGCTCAGAACCTCTTTTAAAATCAATGGCAAACGTCTAGTTAATGTTGCATATAAACAAAGAACGAGTCAAAGAATTATTTGCGATAGTTGCTTTAAGAAAATAATAATAATATTATATCAGAGTTATTGCATAGTGTTTTAACTCATTTTAAGTGTCTTGGAATCTAATGATGGACGCATTTGACGTTGAAGATTATTGGAGTTTAGTAACTGCTAGTAACCCTTTTTTTGGACAAGAAACTTTCAAGTCAGTTGTTTAAGAAGCAGATGTAGGGGTGTAACATAGAATGGGCAAAACCATAACCCCACTTAATCATTGATGATTATCTAGAAGAATACTTCGAACAATATCGGTGACATTAAGCAAATTAATAATTCTTATAAAGAATGAACTATTTATGACAGCAGAATAGATTTCTAATTTTTCGATAAATTTCGTCACCTCCGTACGTATATACAAAACTAAAAGAACCTTATTTTGAGAATTTGAACATGCTGATAAAATCAAACCATTAATGATATGATATCCGTTTTAATATAAATATATCTAAACATATATTAAAGTTTTTTTTAAACTTTAAATGTAATGTCTTAATTATATTCAGTGTACAAAATACAATTCACGAAAACCAACTTCATATGCATACTGTACGATAAAACTACTTTATTACGCCAAGGTTCTATACAACTTTCGGTAAATACTAAATTAATTTCATTCTATTGGCCAAATTCTCACCGTCTCTGAGAGCTATGACAAGTGAAGGCGAGATTGGAAATTGAACAGCGGCGGCGATAGACTTCCATTTCACTGTCACTAACTTGATTACACATGCCAATCACGCCACATAGCAACAGGTCGCTAGATGAATACCTTGCCAAGCTGACCAATATAGCTGGACGTCTGACCACCTGCCACGCTTGACCATTGATATGTATAGTCCGTGCAATCTGGAAATGGTCACTACCTCATAATATTATTTCTATCTTTTCTGTTCAAATGTTTTGTTGTTGTCTATATTGACGTGACGTGTTGGTAGGACAATACTGTTCACTATATACAGATAAGACGTTCACATATTACAGATTGTGCGTGCAAAATCTATTTTGTTCAAACAATCTGCAGATTTTCTCATCTTATCTAACTGTTGCAAAATGGTAGAAGAATTTTTGTTGTTTCAGTTTTTACAGCAGCTGGGAAATTATATTTGCTACACGCACGCAATAACCTTTTGTTTTCTTGTTATTTCGTTCAGCGTTTGAGTGACAATTTATGGAGTAACACACGTCTTTTTTAACAGCGTCCCCAAAGACAGCGATGTTGAATCCGATACGCTTGCCGCTTTTGTCGTACAAGTGATGTATCAATTGCTGTTGTTTCCTGACAACCAATGGATGATTAAATGAAATAATTTATTTCTTTCGGGAATGATTTCTAAGATTAAAGCTAACAATTCAGTCAGAACTCAATAAATGCAAACCAACAGTGCAACATTTATTTAACAAGAAATAAATCGGCATTTCATGAATGATAGCTTCCCCTTGTTCAGATACTTCGTTTTGAATTTTGCATTAACTATAATATATTTTTGAGTTACACTGTCCACTGGAATGTATAAATCTCGTAAACTCCATTAAGAGGATTTCATTCCAATTGTATATATCATTCCGCTCAGCGAATGCAGCATATTCTTTGAACAGAATAGAGCGATTGCTTATAAACACAAATTTAATGGGAAATGACAGAGGATTCCAATTTGATGAAATGAATGTATTTTTTTCCGCATGCGTAAATATCACTTCTGACTATAGTTCCTAACGTTTGATTCCTTTGACAACTCCCCGTCTTTCGTCGTTTTATGTACAAACATTTATTTTGATGTTGAAATTATCCTTACAAGAATGCCATTGTTTTTGTCTATCTGTATGCAATTTCTTTTGAAGAGAAAAGACTTTATGATACAGATACAGTGTTTAAGAAACTCTTTTAACGTCATGTATAACAATCGCTTTCGCTCGAGTGATATAAAAATTTAAACCTCTTTCTTATATGGTATAATTCAATTACATAGCTCATAACATATAATATATGCATTATTTCAACCACTTCAGTACGATATTTGTTAGACGAAATGTTGCTTTGCTAATTCAAATTAGATAAAATTGATTAAATGTCTTTTGTCCTCACAAAAACAACACCTCGGGGGTATGTAGCGTGTCACTTTGACAGAATCGGAAAGTACGTCAGGGCGACATTAAAGTGAAATTAGTTATCAAAAAAACATTCCCTTCAAAGAAATCAATAAGCTTCATGAAGTTGCAGTTCTCGTTTTGTGAGTGTTAATAACGACTGACAGGATATTAAGTTATATAGAGACAGAAAAATCAACTTCAAACGGTCATTTCCCTTAACAATTGTCCTCGTGGGACATGTACAATTTACGCATCGTTTTTAAATGATGTCTGTTACAATTTTATCAGTGTGCATCGCACGTCATTAGATTCTTGTAAAAATTTCTGTTGGTACTATTTTGGGAAAGGTGCCTGATGTAACTGTTTCAGAAATTTCTGCCTGAAATGGTAACTAGTGAAACATTGGAATGCCGGTTCAAACCCTATCACATCTCCTGCATAGCGTCAAAGATAAACCATTCCCAGACTGCCGTGCCCATGAATCTTAAACCAGAAAAGTACCATCCGTTGTAAGTATCACAGAATGCTAATCGCCTTATTTCTTCACATTTCATCTCGATTGCATTGATTTGGTATAAACTGGACATTGTTACAATCGTCTATCAAACAGAACGAGATGGAATTTGGTTTGACGGCTTTTGGGGCGATGATCAGAAGGCTTAAACCATGCATGAAAGCGACGTGATTTCCTATCTTTACAGACAAGTCTTCGTAGGGAGTTGCCAAAAAGCGATTCGTTTGAGATGAATAGATTCACTGTGTCTATCTCTGTGTGTATGTCTGTAAGTGTCTTTCTTTCTTTGTGAATTCTATGTCTCAAACTCAGTCTATGTCTCTCTGTGTATGTCTATTTGTCACTTTGTCTCAATCAATCGGTGTCTGTAAGTCACTCTGTGTCTATCGTTCTTTGCCTGTCGGTCTCTGTCTTACTCTGTATCTGCAGTTTTTGGAAAAAGGCAAGCATAAACAACACGATCCTAATTGATGAAAAAAGTTTGAATTCAATGGTTCGGAATACGGCTTCGCGGACCAGTGACTAATCAGAAGTGCATATCTTAAAGAAAGAAATATTATGCTTAAAATAAATAATAATTATATATAATGTCTTTAACATAACGTTAGGAGTGATAACATATTTCAAAACAACCTTTTACAAGTACGTTCCACTAGAATAATCTTATGTCGTGTACTTCACAAAGAACAGGAAATTAAATCTCTATGTATTACGGCATTATTTCATACAGTACTTATTATCAAATATAGGCCTGCATACAATTTCAGCGTTAAGGGTATACAGTTAACAGAATTCAAAAGAGAGAAATCGAGTGAATGGATTTCGCAGAGTGTTGACCTAGTTGAACTGATTTCTCTCCCATAGAAGAATCTGTCACGATGATAGCGCTAAATGTGATTGCGGATATGATTGTGGTTGATCGAGTATGGACTTATCTTTATGTCATTAATCATGATGTTGCATTTCGCACTTTGAACAGAAGTTGTGAAGATACTGCGTTGCTCAATAATGTCCTGAGTAATGTTGTTATTGTATAGAATTGTTTACTCAAGTTGCCTCTATCGCATGTAAATACAGAAGATATTTTTTGACAACTTAATTAATGACAATAATAAGTACACTACTGTTATTGGAACAGATCCCAAACAGTTCTGGATCATTTCAGAAACATAATTGGCGGATCCAGAGGGGGCCCGGGAAGCGGCGTGCGCACCCCCTTTCAAATATAGAATAACAAAATGTTTTCAAAATTTGCGCTTTCGACACCCAACGGTCGCACCCTCCCCATACGAAAATCCTGGATCCGCCCTTGAAATTTAACGAAGCACATTGTGAACATTTAACGAAGCACATTGTGAACATTTAGCGAACACTGTGTACTCTGTTTTGTACTCACCGATCTGTGAGCTCCGATTCCCTTGTCCCCACCCATGTTGAAGCGGGTGGCTGTGCGCTTGTCCCGGGTGGATCGGGTAGGAAGGTTGCCATCTGTCTGGTCATTGTGTCGGGCTGGAACAAATAATGGAAAATAAAATTTTTTGTAAATTGATAAATAATTAGAAGTTACTCAATTTGTATTTTGGTCTTGTTATTCAACAGTTTTATTCAGATGGACATGATATCCTTGAAGAATGAAAGATCTTATGTTCAAAATACCCTAAATATGGTTTCTTTTATGTTTTGTGTTCAGAATTGAATGTTTTCAAATATTTTAAGTTGGTATTGTTCGTGATACAAATCCTGATATTCCCAATAAATGCAACAGGTCTAATTGTATTTTGATTTTGAAAAATATTCTTATTATTTTTTTTTACACTAGTTTAAATGTTGAATAGTTCGATTTATTTTTGTCAATGTCGCGTTTGATTGTTTTCTGTCTCCTGTAAGGTATTTTATTATATTTTGTTATACATTATGCATGTTAAAGTTGACACTGAGTATAAAATTACCTGCTGAATATATAAACTTTGCAGTAGGAGGACAACAGTTATATTTTTATTATAACAAAATTTATATAAAGAAGAAGAGGAAGAATAAGGATATTAAGAAGAAGGAAATATCCAACTTGCTTTTGTTCAAGAAGGAATGGTAAATAATGTATTTTAAGCATTCAACAATTCTCACTTTAACGATTGAACAAATGTATTCTAAATGGGCAGCTTTGAACATTGATTGGTGACAGAAAAATAATTTGTGATTTAATGCAAGTGTTCTAGATTTACAATTAACTAATCTTACGAATGAAATCGACCCACATGTGTTGTTGCAAGATGTTGTTTACATATTTCCTTTTGAATGATATAGTCCAAAACGTCTCGCATCGACCACTGACCCAATGACACAGATTCCGTTTTCACAAACTCATTACAGAAAACCGACGGAAACAAGACAGGCGCCAGTATATATATTCGACCAAAGCTTTTGAATCAATTTTTGAGTCAATACCAGGATATGCCATTAAAGGGTGATAAACATATTTGCCATTTTTTTTACCATTTTTAAATCAATTGGAAAGTTGAATATTTAACTTTTAAAGGTCAACGTATTCACTGATGATACAACGTAAGCCTTTATTGATCATTCATTATGAAAAGATAAACCATTCTCAAATTCCTAATTTGACAAGTCAGAAATGTCACCCATCCAGTTCTAAACTATACCAATGTTGCTAAACTTCATACCATGATGGCGTTGAACCCTGCATGAACGATTGATTTCGAACTTGATATTACTTCTACCAGTGCCCAGTTTAGATTTGAGAATAAACATTAATCAGAATTTCCACTGATTTAGGAAGTTAGTAACTTTTCGTTTGAAGTTTGAAACGATTTATCTTTGATAGCTTAAATATTCCTGTAACATGGAATGCATCAATTTTCATGTCAACATGACACAAATATGACATTATAACAAGAACGTTGGAATTTGAATCAAACACAACTCTCATTCAAGATCACATTTTAATTTTAATTATCTATTTATATTACCTCCGTGCTTAATGACCAATTTCGAATTCAAAAGAGATGGAATTTATAACTTAACTCATGTTGATAATCGCATAGAATACCGGAACAAAAGTTTTAAAAACTAATGCAACAAATATTTCTCATTTAAAATATTTTGCATATCATAATCAACAGCATTGAACATCAACCGACATTATTTTCCTATCAAGAATAATTTTGGCTTTAGCTGTCAAAGATTTCGTGCATGACAATTTAAACACCCACTTATGCAACCATTCCCTCTTATGGTTACGAATGTCCACAAAGGCCCACGTGATCACAGGAAATCAAGAGGGCTGGTATATGGCGATCGAAAACTTTCTAATTGCTTCAATTATATTGGACCAATTCACACGTTAGATGATACCAGTATCATCACGAAGTGGTTCCAGTACTTAATTCTCGAGCTCTTTCTTCCAAAGGATTTGATTCGTCCGGAAGTTTCGATTATCCTTTCCAGGGTCTACTTCAATAATGGAATGATTCGCACTATACGTAAATAGAATGTCATTTACTGTTAAAGGGGCTTTGCGCTCCACACGGAGATGATTGGCTGTACAAACTTCAGCCTCGGAGACTTTGCAAACAACGATATTCTGATCATTTCAAAGAATCAATTTGCTTGGAAATGATGATATGTGTTCAACCAATGCATAGAGCGCCATGTGCTTGCCCAGAGCCACTAACGTGTCGAAATTGGAAGACATATCTTGCCAATACTACTGCAATTGAGCCATATATTAAAAAAAACTTCAACACGTTCGTACTTTTATCAATAGAATAGTTGATTAAACTTTTCTGTCAATGGTATTCGCCATATCAGATGGCATGGACCATAGTAGTTTGTTGATTTGCTTTATATTGAAAAGATATATTGAAAATTCAACTTAGTTGACATACTTAAGAAGACTTACATGTACCAGATATTTTGGGATTCATTTTGGGAAGATAATAATCGTCCGATTCTTTGTAATTCACAGCAGGGACGGCTATATTAAGATGATTATAACATCGTCTGTCCCTCCCCATGATCACGGCTAACAATTGACACCAAAAACCTCATCACTAGAGACAAAGATTCGTGGAATTAAAAATGGGTTCTCGTTACTCGTTCGGCGAATTAACCGTTAACACCACAAGCATTACAAATATACTACCTCATGTACATCATTGTGTGACATTATAACAGTGTGCAGAGGTGTCACAATATCATAATAATAAATAATAATATACGAAATTTATATAGCGCCCTATCTGAATAATGAAAGTCACACTAAGGCGCTTCACAATCACAAACAGTTCAGAGCTGGAATGCACATTTGAAGAGATGTGTCTTGACACCTCTTTTGAAAGAGTCATATGTATTTGTGGTTCGAAGTTCCTCGGGTAGACTATTCCACAATGTTGCAGACAGTCTAGTGAAGGAACGATCCCCATATTTGACAGTTCTTGTCCTGGGCACAGTGAGGAGACGAGCTGATTGGGATCTGAGACTTCTGGTTGGCTGATATGGTAGAACCAGGTCTTGCAGATAGGCTGGAGCTGTCCCATGTACAGATTTGTACGTGTACATAAGGATCTTATGTTGACAGCGATATTCCACCGGAAGCCAATGTAGCTCAATCAGTGAAGGTGAAATGTGGTCTCGCTTTCTTGTTCGAGTGACAAGTCTTGCTGCTGAGTTTTGCACTATTTGTAGGCGAGACAAGAGATGTTTAGGTAGTCCATTCAGCAGAGCATTGCCATAATCAAGGCGTGAAGTCACCAGTGAGTTCACAAGTGTTTTACAGCACTCATCGGTTATGAACTGTCGGATGGCGCCTATATTTCTGATGTGATAGTAGCAGGATTTAGAGATGTGGTTGACCTGCTTTTCCATTGAGAGTGACTTGTCGAAAAAGATGCCGAGATTTTTCACAGAGTCTGCAGCACTGATTGTGTTGTCACCAACCTTGATCTGAATCTGGTTGTGATGCATATTTGAACTACCTGCACTGAATACGATGAACTCGGTCTTGTCCTGATTGAGTTTCAGCATGTTTGCGCTGGTCCAGGCAGTGATGTCGGATATGCACCTTTCCATGACAGATGTAGACTCCTTGATATCACAATGTTGCTTGGTGAGATTGTACATTTGCTGATCATCTGCATAGGTATGGTAAGGAAGATCATTATTTCTGCACACTTGACCCATGGGCTTTGAGTAGAGGCAATAGAGAACGGGGCCCAGCACAGAGCCCTGAGGCACGCCAAATGGTAGAAGCTTATCTTCAGATGTCGAGGAACCAATTGCTACGCTCTGGGTTCTTTGATGCATGTATGATTTGAACCATAGCAATGCACGGCCATTTACTCCATAACTGTGTTGAAGTCTATGGAACAAGATGTTGTGATCGATTAGGTCAAAGGCAGCTGACTGATCTAGCAACACCAAGGACACAGAAGACTTGTTATCAAGAGCATGGACGATATCGTGATGAACCTTCAACAGGGCAGTCTCTGTGGAATGATTTTGTCTGTAGGCTGATTGGAATGCGTCACGTAGGTCGTTGGCTTTAAGGTGGTCTTCTAGGCGACAATTGACTACTTTCTCAAGGATTTTTGAAATAAAGGTCAGGTTCGACACTGGTCGGTAGTTCTTCATGACTTCTTTGTCAAGGCCTGTTTTCTTGAGCAGAGGTCTTACAATTGCTTTCTTGTAACAGTCAGGAACTTCTGCTTCTGTCAAGGATTTATTTATGATAGTCGTGATGATAGGCAGGATCTTTTCAGATCTTTTTTATCATCCTTAATACATGCCATTGAATTATCGAGCATCAGTGTTTTACTTTCGTTTTTTACTAAGCAACTTACGTTCACATAAATAATGTGTATCTGATGTTGCGTTGACTTAAGTAATGTTTATTAACCAAATATGCAAAGACGCTGATTAAAACGTAATCTTTAAAATATGCCAACCGATAAATCGATTTTATTGCTATTTCATTCACGCTTTGCAAGCAATGTGATGTAATAGCAATTGAATTTTCGCGAAAAGCACAAGTGTTAAAAAGACATAAAACCGGAGGCTTTTCCGTTTCCAGAATTATTTTGACCAATCTGAATTAAATTCTACGAATCTTCGGCACGGGAAATTTCCATTGGTAACATCATTTCTGACAGATCAAATTAATTTGAGGCTTAGATGATCGGAAAACTTGGACACCTCTGAATAATTCTCTAACTAGCTTCAGTGTCCCTCTCGTTGTGCTGTAATGAAGACCAAATAGTTCTACAGCATCAAGTCAACTGTTCAAGACTGATTGTATGGGCTAATAAAGTCGACTTAACAAACACAGAACGATCTTGGTGAATAGCAGAACCTCACGTCTAACCCCCCCTGTTGTCACCAAATCAATCACTCTGTTGAAACAAGATCCACCTCGACCTCTAGATTACAGTCAGCGACTCAACATACTTGGACGAAAACTCGGCCAAATTGAAAACAACAATCCAGTTACCAACCAACCCTTCGTTTTTGTATTTCGGATCCTCATAATGAAATATTTTTTTCATACAGGTAATCATATCATGTTTCATGTGTTGACCTAGGACATTATTATTCAACATGAATATTAGGATATTATCCATTATGGTGACGTAATGAATCATGCAATGACGTCATCATTGGCATTGTGTTCTGAATGGATCTACGGCTGACAGCCAGCCCTTTTATAAAGATTTCAAGATCGAGAATTACTTAAGCGAGTCTTTACCATTATTTGAAAATATAATACCCTCCATAAGCATCACCTCAACGTTTGACTGATACAATCACTGTCTTGGCGAATTTGAGGGCTGGGTGAAGGGGATGTCTGGATTGACCAACTGTCCTTAGTTCGAACCAAAAGAACCTCATCCATGATAAATGGCACTGCACCAGTCCGATGTTTTCTTTTTAGATTTAAGAATCAAGGATAGTGTCACTACACCATATTTATGTCCATATCTTTACCAAACTGTCATCATTCGAGAATAAAAATAACATTTCAATCAAAGATTTTTTAAGTGATAAAACAATGTCGTTAGAAAAAAATCACTTTACAAAACAGACGCCAGCTGCTCATGTGACTCTACATTTGTAGTTTGCACCATGTCTTCAATTAAGTTGTTTATATCGTTGACATTGTATTGAAAAGAACAACCACGATGTGTCGAAATATTTAACGAAATGTTGTTAAGCATATCATTTAACAACTTGATAACAGCTGTGCAAAGGACGATACGTTGTTTTATAATTAACACACATTAAAGGGTGATGTCAATAAAATGACAATGAGTGGTTAAAACTGAAAAAACAATGTATCTTAACTAAATGAAGCAGTGATAAATCAAATATAAAATATCAATTTTGGCCATGCGATTCCTTTTTATTACACATTTGAATTAGAGATGTTCACACAAAAATGGCCGCCAATGGACTTTATGTTAATCTTGAGAATTTGTTATCTGACAATGGATGGCTGGTTTGTGTAATTGGAGTTTTGAGATAATAATACATTCAACATTAACGTACACTTATCAGTGAAAATTTGAAAATATACAAAAATCTTGCTTCTTCCCCTTTAAACCATTTTGGATGTTTTAGGACTATTCAATAATAACAGTTATCAACAACTTTTGTTAATGTTCAAAAAATCAAACAAGGAAACTATCTCTGATCTAAATATAAATATCTAACAATCAGTCCCTTTCTAGACCAACCCTTTCCTTGTTAATTACGTTAGTTCTGGATGCTTCTGAAATGTTCTTTTGAAGTCTCTTTGATTGAATATTTTTATATCTTCGTGGATGTTAAAGATGTAATGAACTGGAATACTTCTTTACATCTCTTCTAAAATAGCTCGATCACTTTACGGAGGAGGGAGTGAAGTTTAATTGGATAACTCCACGTGAAGTTTCATTTCATGGAACAAATAACTGTTTTCATTCTTGTAGTTAAGGACATATTATCTTTGAAGTGTACAATTTATATGCGTTACAATGTTGTTGACCCTGGTTTCAAATTCTACGTGTGACATCGGTAACTATATGGTTTTTGTGATATCACTTTCTTGCAATGATTTCAAGACCTAAGGCAGTGATGTCTATTTATTCTAATTTATCACAATATAAATTATTTGTCGGGAAAAGTTAATTTTTCACAACCGTTTATAAAAATGGTGTTCATAACTTCAGGATCAGTCCCCTAAGTTTCGTAGCAGAGCACGTGTGATTTATGTTATTCTCTTTACCAAAACGGACTTTCTGTGGATGCTATGACGAACAGCAAACGGAACAGGTTAAAAGTCATTTCTAAATCACGGAAAAGCTTTACAATATCACCATCTCTAGTGTAACTTCTTTCATGTAAGTAAAGTGAAAGGAAGACTTCTAGCATCAACCTTCTCGAAATGTAGTAAATAACGATTCAACCATAACGATAGCCGCCGATAAAAGGATAAAAGCAGAGAAATAAAACGCATTGCATTTGTTTGGTGTCTGGAACGTTAAACTTATTGGCAAATGGTTTTAATGTAGATTACAGACGTACAAAATAAAGATAACGTTCATTCAAAGGCATCTAGCATTACATGTGATTGGTTTGCAAAAATCCCCGGAAATCTGCATGATTTGGCTGTGATATTGGTCCACGTTCAACCTTTACTTTGAAAAATGGCCTTGATTGTTTGTTTGTACCTAGGCTTGGCAATATTACTTATATGCAAGATATACTGATTTCTTTCAATAACATCGACATTGATGTCTACTTATGATTTGGTAATTCTGTAACGTTAATGTCACACGTTGTGATCACTTTAACCGGTCCAAAAATACATTTTACTTAACCTTTTTTCACTTATCAACATCGATTCTGTTGCGAACATAGCCTGTTCAAATCGTATTAATAATAACATAACTATTATTATTACCTACGAGGGCAGTCATATCGAGGTTCATATTTTTCATATGTTGCCCTAGGGCAAAATATCACTTTTTCATTGTGACGTCACGTAATAAACAATGCTTTGACGTCACGGTTCACCTATGACGTCACAATCTATACGGGCGGCCACCCGCTAGTCTGCCTATGCTGAGAAAGAGGTTTTGAACATTTTATTTAATTTTGGGACTACGGTAATAAACAGAATATTACATTTGTGCCCATGACATACTATGTTTACGACACTCGTGCCTAAATCGCTCGCTCTCGCTCGGGAAATACTTATATTTAGCCACTCGTGTCGTAAAAATAGTATGTCATGGACACTCATATAATATCCTCTATTTATTTCATGAGTTGCTACTGTAAAATCCACCCATATTTCAGAAAAAAGGCATGCAATATATGGATTGATAGACCACAGGGTGACCTTTTAATCTAAACTTCTCTGGTCTCTTGTAATATTGATGAATCCTGTTCACACTAATTTCCTTTCCATCTCAATTAGCATAGACCATGTTTTATAGACTGCATTCTTGTTGCTTTAGCTTGTAAAATAAGGGAGAAGAATCACTTCCTGGTTTACATAAGGAACCATTATTGTGATGCATCGTGTGTCGGAAATCAGAGCTGGCCGGATTGCACAAAACCAACCATAATGAAAAACAATTGGTAAATGTATGTACATGTACACGTCAAAGAAGAATTGTTGCACGAAAGGACTAATACATTACAGGAGAGATAACTTTGAACAGTTCTCTTCAAATTGGCACAAAATCTCCTGAATACTCTTACTTCAAACTATCACCTTATAAGGCATTACAAATGTTTATATACGTATCGAAACCGAAAGGCATTTTAACATAAAAAGAAATGCTAAACTCTGTTTACAATGTGATGAAGGCTATTTTGAGAATGGATTTCTCCTTCTAAATACCAAATATACCATATACGCACTAAATATTTACCTCAAATATATTGCACAAATCCAAATAATTCTAAATTGGGATTATTCAACATTGTTTTATTTATCATGATGTAATGTATCAAAGACTTTTCAGCTGAAAATATATTATATAAATAACACCTATTTTGTCATGTTTAATGAAACAACATGCATACAATACAAGAAAAGTAATCGAGTGAACGAAAATATCTTCAAATATTATGAAAACAAACCACTTGCTCATGATAAAGGTAATTTCGTTGAAACAAATCGGAAAACCATTCCAAACGTCTAACTATAGTGATGTTGCCTTTTGCGCCAATCACACTCTACTTTACCTTATTTTGAAATCTATCTTTTATTCGATAAAAGAAACAAGTGCATTGGTGTTTTTTGCAATGCCGTGCTTAAAAGGATTTTCAGAGGCAATGTTTTCGGGTGATATATTTCAAGTAGCTTAGTTCAGGTATTTCTTGAAAACCAGTCCAAGTTGAAGTGCTTTCTTCTGTTACAAATAACTCTTATTTGCTTAGAAATATCAAAAAGAAACAAAAATGTAAAGAAAATAAATATTAAGTCTTCATTGAAAACAATTCTTCACAAACAAGAGCTTTTTCCAAAAGTATTATGTGTGCTCGAACTTTGAAGAAAAGTAATAGAATAATGACATATGTCAAAAGTAAAGAGTGTTCTTTTAAAGGTTTCTGAAGAAATACTCTTTGACGAAAACCAGCTCTTGACATCCAACACTTCTACATCAGCATGGTTGTATTGGTTGTAAACGATGATGGTAACACGATTTACTTTCCTAAAAGGGTGTGCGATGGACCTCTCAAAGGCTACTTTATGTGAAGATAACCTTCAATTATAAACTTTGCTACCGGTAAAATCGAAAACATAACGTCAAACATAACGTTACAAAATCCAATATAAATAATAGGTAAATGTTATTTTCACACAAAATTTAACAATGCCAGATGGCAAAATTTTAGATTTTTGAAAGGTTTATCATCTTACACCATATCCTAATATTAATTTGTTTAATTTACAGAAAATATTAATCGTCCATTGCGATGATATGGTTTTTTAGACTAATGTAACAATGTAAACGATGTGCCCCATATCATAATACAATACAACAAACTTCAGTAATTGTCAAATGAAAATCGCCATACTTAATATAAACATCAAAATAGCCTCAGTACAGAACCTGCAATTCAATATTCAGAAAGTACAATATCATTCTTAATAACTTATATATCTAATATCTATATATCGTAACATATTTATAACTATCAAAATTCAATATTTTTGAAAGGTAAATCATATCTCATTTCATAACACAACAAACTAGAGTCTGTAATCATAAAGGTACCTGATTCCGCAGGTGCTACCCTGCTTCTGTGGTCCCTTATTGACGACATTTTGCACTATCCACTATCCACCTTCAAAGACTGCTATATGACGCACGGAGACACATAGTCTCAACCGTTCGTCAACGGTCCCCGGAAAACTTTGAGCGGGGAGGCTTCCTTCAATTATCAGAAAGGAGGTCCGATCGATTGGACATTTTCATAAAATCTCCCCCAATCCCCCGCTCGGCGTCCCCATCTTCTGCAGACTTTGAAATACTTAATTTCAAGCACGAAGGAGTCTTGGCGAACAGGCCAACTAGTTTTGGCGTAAGAATTTTTTTCAACCTGGTAAGCATGCTGACAAATGTGAATTCTTAACCAGATCTCGCTGCATCGTATCTTAACCCAGTAAATTATAGGCTCGCAGCCATATCTTTACAGTTGGTTTCCTAGAGGGTTAGGTGGTTAATGACAACGTGAAGACAACGCTTGGTCGTTGAAGATGCTTTCTGACAGGTTAATTTGAGGTATTGATGCCTGGATAAAGATGTTCAACTTACAGTATTGTCGACTGCTCATGTCTGCATGTCTATTGTTTGAGTGAATTGTATCTTGGTCATCTTAACTTGGTATAGCAATATCCCCTGGCAGTCTTTTTCCTGCTTTAAAGTCTATAATCATACATTGTAGGCCTCTCAATCAAAGCACGATCACGTCAATGATTCGTCTCAAGCCATGGCTAAGTTTAGAATATCAGATATCATCCCTGCTTTAAATGACAGTAAGTTGGCCAGTAAGGAATTAAATGTTAAGAATAATGTCTTATGTAAGCAAAGACCGAGATAATGGAAATGAATATTTAACATTTGAAAATAACAACTTGCAATGATAAATCCATTCAACAGACCCTATCAGTCAACCTATGTATTACGAAAAGGAAAGGCAGTTATGTTGCTTTCCTTAGCTTCTTGTATACATGAATCTTAAACAACTGAAAGTACAACTCTGTGGTTTTAAGTTTCCCCACAGTGGTAAAGTTTGCACATTGATTTATAAAGTTGTTGATAAGAAGTATAAGATGCTTGACGTGTGGTTGTTTACAACGAGCTGGAAGTGTGGTTTCCGGCATTACTCACGATAGTTCAGTAACGTAATGAAAGTGTGGTTTCCAGGCGTTACTCACGATAGTTCACTAACGTAATGAAAGTGTGGTTTCCAGGCATTACTCACGATAGTTCAGTAACGTAATGAAAGTGTGGTTTCCAGGCTTTACTCACGATAGTTCAGTAACGTAATGAAAGCGTGGTTTCCAGGCATTACTCACGATAGTTCAGTAACGTAATGAAAGTGTGGTTTCCAGGCTTTACTCACGATAGTTCAGTAACGTAATGAAAGTGTGGTTTCCAGGCATTACTCACGATAGTTCAGTAACGTAATGAAAGTGTGGTTTCCAGGCTTTACTCACGATAGTTCAGTAACGTAATGAAAGTGTGGTTTCCAGGCTTTACTCACGATAGTTCAGTAACGTAATGAAAGTGTGGGTTCCAGGCTTTACTCACGATAGTTCAGTAACGTAATGAAAGTGTGGTTTCCAGGCATTACTCACGATAGTTCAGTAACGTAGTGAAAGTGTGGTTAACCGTTAACTGACACGCTGATGTTATTGAATAAGTATACGAATCAACTTCGGTAGACAGCTTGTTATTTCAGACACTGTGTACATATGTGTATCGATAAAAAAAATTCTAGAAAGGAAAACATTTTTTTTACATATTTAAAGAAATGATTTTAAATTATACGAAATATTCTTAAAAGTACGTACCAAGTTCGGTTATTATTTAAGGTTTTAATACAGAAACAGCTGCATGACTTTCTCGCTTGATAACCGGGTACAGGAAAGTGACCCTCTGAATTATTTTGTAATAAACTGATATTTTCTCGGGGAATTTGATAAATACATTAAAAACATGAAGTTCACTTTAAACCTAAGAAATTATAATCTTACATAAACTCCCAATCCTTAACAAGAATAATCAGTACTTATGACTCTCAACTTCTGGTACTTACGTCATTTATTACTTAAATAAATGATTCGATGTCTAGGATAAACTAGATCAAATTCAAAGAAAATAGGACGAGTGTACTATAAACTCGACCAGTACACCTCTGAGTTGGCTCACTGGCCTAATCTGTCATCTGCGACTGACGCTTTCGTTTTTAACATATCATATATAGTGATGATTTATATAAAATGTTTTATTGGGTAATGACGTGTTGGAAGCATATTCGAGATTCCTATTGTACATCTTGGTGATAAACCATTACTTTTTACAATTCAGTTGGTACATGAATTTGAGGTTAAACATGTTGTTGGAAATATGATCAAAAATGGGAGTAATAATTGAAAAGCAAGTGAAGAAAACATTCCGTTTACAGGGAAATACAATGCTTATAAGTCTTTTCTAAGTTGATTTGTGGAAGCGTAATCAACAGCACTACGTATACCAGATCACAAACCTGTACAACGGGTCTCTCCTCATGAAATGAACATAAAGCTTGCATGCAAGGAAACAAATAAAGCAATCACTTGAATTTAGTCATACTATTTGAGTCGGAGTGACTTTATCTTAGAAGCCCTAATAAACTCTGAACTCCGTGAACATTACCCTTTCATACACCGCCTCACATCAAACCGAGAAATGATTAAAACATTAAGCAAACATTAAACTCGTATAACCATTATTTCTCCATTAAGAAGATGAGAAATAGCCTTGTTTATTGCTGCCTTAATTGGATGCACCAGTAAACATGGAGAAAATGGATGGAATGCCAATACACCAATAAACACGATAACCTACCACCTGATTGATCCTCATCCAAACATACAGCCACCTTGGCCTTGCAGGTTTATTACAAATGTTCTCATTGAAATTTGGAATCGGCTTGTACCCTTGAAACTATCCAGTTTCTGAAAAGTAATAATTCTCAAGAACAATGATCTTATTAAAGAATCGCGTTTATAGAGGTTAGGTCAATAATATTGACTTCACTCTGAGTGTAAAACTACCTTGAAACCAGTAAGACGGTGCCGGGCCAATTCGTGCGATGTCCTCTCTGTTATGCTGAGTGTCAATCACGGAAGCAACAATTTGTTTCTCTTCTTGTATTACTAACCAGAGAATCGAACCCCTACCTCGCGGGTCATAATCAAACTGAGCCCCACCCTCGATACACAGTATATTTGATACATAATAAATGTGAAATCATTATTGTACGTAAGTGATAAAAATGTTTATTATCTTATAGGCCGGACATCAAACTCCAACTTTACCAGTGAAAAGAGCTCTCAGTGTTGTTAATTATGAGAACAATGTAACCATTAGCACTTTAGGCGTGTTGGTCACTACAAAAGCTCATTGTCCATATGTATAATAGACGTGTAAATCACATACACGTACCGACGAAATCGATGGTTTATTGCTTGGATTAATGTTTGACAATGTCATTTTCATCTTTGACTAATTACCAAAACTATCGTTACTTATTATAAGTCCCCATGCAAGACCATATATCACTGTCTGCTAAATTTTGTTCAAAGTATGTTCAATGTCTTTCTGTCTTGCTGACAACAACATCCATAAGGACTAGTCATATTTTTGTCAATAATGATGATATTATTTTCTCTGGACAGAAACTTAACTTTGATGGAAATTTATGAGTGATTAACCCAGATTTCAGAGAGTTGAGTTCGTATCATGAAACATTGATGTAAAATGTGACTTATGTGAACTCTGTGCAACAGAAAGCACCGAGTTAAGCACATATTCTAATTATCATTCTGTGTGTTTTTAAAATAAATAGTGAATCCTGTAATCCGTTAAGTCTTAGAGTGAAACATATTTCCATGTCATTTTGTTGTTTTAGGACAATGAGGAAGATAAGTCATTTACAAAGACAATAATTTACCATGTAACGTCAAATTTACCACGAAGGTAACCTTTTACTTGATATTTCATATTCATATGATATAATAACTGTTTTTAACGAATAATCTTCTTCGTCGCAATATTGCAAATCTTTTTTACATACACGTTAACATTTACAATTTGATTTGAATAAAGTTTCGTTTAAGAATGACTTAACAAATTTGAAGTTCATTTTTTGAAATGTAATCTAATCTTTTCAATCATCCAAGGGTACAAGGAGATTGCAAAATGTTAAAATCCATGACGTCTTGCAAATACTTGCTACAGTCAAAATAATTCATAAAGAGCTTAGCAACACTAACAATTCTTTCAAATACGTTGAAATCAGCGCAATAAAAAATCTTACCAAAGTTCCTGAAAAGCAGTGGATCGGACCGGTACCTTCGAGCGAGTAGCAGGGTATTCATGGGTATTGGTTTGCGGTACGGTCTCCACACACTAACAACCCCTATGACATCAGCTTTCTAAAGATTCACCACGAGGCATTGACAGTTGTCATTGACAACGCATGACATCCGCTCCAATAATAATTTCCTTTCTTGTCACTGGCAAATAGTAAAACACTGCTCATTCGTTGCCCATGCGCTTTCAACCATTGTGTAAGAGATCAGGGGATTATTGTCCAATAATCTTCGCCAACCAATTGTTTTTGCTTAGCAAATAAAGACCCACACACATCCGTAATAGAACATGAGCTATCATGTGAATTGTGCTAGACTAGCAGGAAGAATCTGTATGTGACTTGTTGATAGCAGCATATGACGTCCTGCAACATGCTGAAGGAGAAGGCGCATGGTGTTCTTAGCTCTCGTATTTCCTTTGTTTCCCCTCAAGCACAACCCGTTTTCACATCTGCTCGGTAATTAGGATCAACAGCGCACAGAAGTTCATCGATCTGATACCTGTTGATCTAAACGGCTTGTCTGTGCTAATGATTTCACAGATTACATGTGTATACTAATTATGCGACTTTACACATATGTACATGTACAGGTCTTTACAGACAGACAGACAGACAGATCTTTATTCAATAATGTAGGCCAAATGACCCATAATACAGTTTTGGTTTACAGATATATGATTTCAGTCACGTGATAATATATAAGTACAATCATGTTTTTCTTATTTCGAAGACCTTTTTAAGGAAGAATGACACAGACATTAGCACATTTCTATTCTTCGAGTTTAACAAATTAATCAATAATTGTTTATCTTTGTGTATAGTACTGATGCTTGGGAGATATCTATTTCTAAGTTCATTTAGATAACTACAGTATAAAAATACATGTAATTCATCTTCGATGCAGCCTTCTTTACAATATGTACATAAGCCAATATTGTCATCTTGTACATTTTTCTTTCGGAGGTGTTTCACATTAAAATCGTGTAAAGATATGCGTAGTTTGCAAAAAGCTCTTCTTAAACTTATATCTTGAAGTTCAGTAATATAAGCCTCAGTGAAGAATATTGATTTAACACTTGAATAATGACATAGATAATCTGAAGATGTTATTTGAGAATGCCAAGTTTGTAAAAATATGTCTTGCAATCGCTGCTTGAGAACAAAGGTGAAAAACCTATCATTTCCAACATCTTGCGATAACCATACATGTGAAAAACCAGACATAAAAAGAATATTTCTAATATCAGACACCCAAGAAGTTTTACCATTATCGTCTAATCTTTTCAACATATTATAACAATGTAAAGGTAATCTCTTAGAATTCATGCGAATAATCTTTAACCAGTACTTTACAGCTCTAAGTTGAGATGAAACAAATAAATTTGTGCGGCCTGTTTCTCCTAAAACAGCCTTATTAGAAGCATATTTACCAATGCCTAGGAAACGTTTGAAATATGCGGTATGGACTTTTTCTATAGACTCATTATATTTCACACCCCAAATCTCAGATTCATAAAGAAGGATTGGTCGGATTTTTCTGTCGAAAATCTTACATACCACTGGAAAAGTTATAAGCTTATTTTCTTTCAAAACATTATAAACTGGGATAAGGGCTTTAGATGCTTGCAAAGCCAGCTGATCACAAGCTACTGACCAAGACAATCTAGAAGACACAGTCAATCCTAGATATTTAATAGGTCTTTACAAAGCATCATATTTCGAGGTCGTTTTGTGACCTTATACACATTTACTAGTACCGTTCCTGAAATGTTTATCTATATAGCTTGTCTGTGGTTTCAAGTGTTGATTGGGATGTGGATATATGACCTAAGATACATGGCAGTGCAGTAAATTTTCTGATCTGTAATTCTGTATGTTGTCTTCTATATATGTTATCTGATAGTTTTTGAAACATGGATCTACACAGAATGTGCTGAGATTTTATTTCACATATGATTTTAATCATATTACCGTAGACATGTGCACGAATATCCAATTTTTTTCTCTATATGTGATCTATCGACATTGTGTATAAATGTATTTGAAATGTAGATTTGTGTCTTATGGTTTCACATATGATATTAATTATGTAACCATAACCATTAAAGATCGTCAAATTCCTCATCCTTTATGAAACTATATGTACATCGTCTACTATAAGATATTACACGTTATGGCAATGTTGACGAGGGGGAAATAGTTTATTGCTCATCTCTTTTACTCTTCATGTGCCCTGATATACGATGTAAACAAAGTTGTTAAATTGTGATAAAAAGCTTTTTGTGTTTACACCCACCTTTTCACAGATTATGCTAATCATATGACCAAACATTCACGGTACCTTTTCGGAAAGTAAAAACCATGCTACATCTACATCTTCTACCTCCGTATTTGAAACGTATCCGCAATGTTGACGAGAGGAAACGAGTTTTATACATCTGTTCTTTTTTTAATTTTGGTAAATAAAAAAAATTTTTGTTTGTGAACACGAAATCAACATATAAATATAAGACATACATACCGAGTGATTAATATTCAAGTCAACAAGTATTACGTTGATTAAAATGTCAATAATGGAACCGTATAGTTTTTTTAATAAAAGGATTAAAGATTATATACGATTCATTGACACAGTATCTCCAACAATAAGTCATATCTTTCTTTAGAATACCCTGATTCTAGTTAATATAATATGTGATTATCATAACCCGAATCAATGATAGCTTTGAAAATACATCATGCCCCGTGAATACCTTGCAATACCTTTTACTATATGAAATAATGGATATGGTATTTGTTTGAAATATGATAAATTATAAATATCTTCTTATCACTTGCAAACTATACTACAATCTGGTCATTGACTGTCAAGGGGATCACAATGAGTCGTATCATTAGGGAAAACCGTCAGTCTAAGTAAACCTAGCCTCGATATCGGAGTGAAACGGGTAATATAGAGGCTAGGGTTTCTATGACTAGGGAAACTGTCTGGTTATGATGAGAATGTAAACCACTGCTGTTGAAACGACAACGAATATTAGTCAGACAGTTAGCCGCGTTGAAGTGTTGTTAGATTCTGCCCAGCAATAATGTCTTAAAAATATAAAAATCTCATCTAATATTTACAGAAAATCATTGAAAACATATATCAATTATAATGATTAACATAATCAATGTTGTCCAGTATAGTAATATTGCAGAATACTGAACATTTTTAATTATGAACGACTGATATATTGCTTTTCTTGTTACATGTCAAATCAAAACATCAAACTGATTATGTAATTTCATCGTTATATAACACCCCCCCCCCAATCACACCATCCCTTACATAATCCCCCCGTCAATCACAACCCCTCCTTACTGAATATAACCCGTTAATGGTTTTAGACGCCCTTACATCTTTGTACCTTGGCTCGATAATAAACTTGTGGTGCACACATGGAATATATAGGTGGGATAACTCATTGATTCTATAATATATTCACACATATACAAATACGTCTCATTACAATACATCTATCAACACTGACTGAGACAAATCGATACCAAAGAACTGGACCAACGTTCACAGCGTTTTCATTTTCTATAAAGAGATTTTAGTTGTTATTTCTAGGAAGTTTTGTAAAAACACAAAAAATATCGTTTCACAAGTATTTTGGTTTTCATAAAGAAATAATACTTATTTCATGTTTGGAACAGTTTTAAGATATCAATGCCATTGATTCTTATTAATTACATGACATAATTACATCATCGATGATTAATTCATGAGAAATATAAAAACATCAAATGGCATATATGGTAAGAGTCAAGACTAATGTTAATTCTAAGATACCTAGCGGTTAGAACAATCGAAAAAAAAGTACTTTATCAGACAATAAAGGTATAGTTTTTACATGACGTAACAGTTGAATGACGCCATCCGCTCTTCCCCGCTGCCCCCTCGTTTATCACGCGTGTCCATGGTAACCCTTGGTCTCGGTTCTATCAATCAACATGGCGCATCCCTATCAACAAAACTTTCCGAAGACGGGGTTGGGGCCCTTGGTATCATGTCCGTCACTGGTCACAGAAATGAGCAGTCGTTCTACATAACAACTCCATCTTACAGGGGAACAACGCTGCGACCAATCATGCAATGCTCTGCCTCCGACATGCTTGTCGAGTGACCACGTTGACATTCCACGTCAGGTCACGGCGCCCCGTAGCATTTGTGACGTTGACACACGTCAACCGTCTCTGCCAAACAACGTGCCATATAGCTCAACCAATACAGTTTGTACTCCTTTTCATGGTGTACACAGTCAGCTAATATTAGCGGCGGTACCATCAACTTTTATGACAACAGCAAAAAAAGAATGATAGATCTCGATCAGCCACGCTTCCTGACAAACAATACCCATAATTCTTTGTGGAATGTCAATATCACGTGATAAGCCTTATATGGGCAGTGTGGCCCGCATTGCATGATCGCACAACTTGACTGTTCAAAAGTAACGTTTTATTAAACATGAGCTGTCTGATATTTTTGTTTTGTTTGAACAATGAAAAAATAACAAGAGAATAAAATTTTAAACTTTAAAAATGAGAAAATAAAACTCCTACATTTACATAATCAACTGTTTCACCAATAAACAATATTTTTTAAATAGGGGGTGAGTTCTAAACATGGAATAGCCAGCAGTTAGCCCTGTTCATGGATATATAATCTATGTTATTTTAACAATATTTGAATTTGAAATTATAAGAATGTTTATACTTCCCTGCAAATAAGTTTGGTATCTTAGAAAAGAAATAAAGTTCGCTCTACCCCAATGTGTTTTGTAATAAAGTATAGTTTTGCCCTGAACTATTACAACGTTAAAGCACGACGACGGTAGTCCGAGTGCTTTAACGTTGTAATAGTTCAGGGCAAAACTATACTTTATTACAAAACACATTGGGGTAGAGCGAACTTTATTTCTTAATTAATGAATGTTAGAACACAATTCATGAAAATTATATATTTTAGAATATTCAAACAGTAATATCATCTTTTACCATATTATGATAATACGATAAAACGTGAGTCACCTCCATACGCTTATTACATAGAACTCCTATCTGGAAATCAATATTGAACATCTGGCACTAAATGGAACTAATATGTACGTATACCCTGTCTGGTGCATTCACAACATAGGTCAACAATACAGCTATTTCTTATATACAACACCATGTCATATCAATTACAATACATCGAAAAAACAATTCTTATCGTTGATTTACATACTATTGCACTGAAAACAAACGTTAATTTTGATTTTCATAGTGGTTATATATCTTATCCCTACAGAGGTAGATCAAGACAAACAATAATGATGAGGATGCAAAGTTAGTTGTGAAATCAGAGACGCTCTTCTAAAGTCGTCATTTTAGCAACAGAATCATAGCATAGTCCATGGACGGGAAATGTTTCGAATGGTTCGTGATGATTATTTATGCATACAGGGGAGACTTGTTGAAACCAGGGTGCCTAGTCTGAACAAATATCCTAGTAAGACATATCCTAGCTGTTTAGGACAGGATATCCTAGCTGTTTAGGACAGGATATCCTAAGGGTCGGATATAAGGCCGGTTCACGAAACGATCCCAAACCAGGTCTGGCTAGGATAGGAAGTCTTCAGTCAGGGAGATAGGAATATGTTAGATAATAAGGAATTTCCCCTGCATATTTATAATAATTAAATGAGTTAAACACACATTAGAGACGTCCTTGGTGCATAAGATTGGAAAACAGGAAACTCAAAGAAAAAACGAATATCTGTGAATATATGATAATATAGGAGTTCATATGTCAAAATCATAATGATTCATTTAAGAAGGATTACTTTGTGTTATTATAGACGATTATCTTTTGACTGATGCTTTTAAAATGCAATAATCATCCTTTTACCCTGCGCTAAGCACTAAGAAAATGAACCCTTTGACTTGAGTAAATTTGCCTTCACATACTTCACATAAAAGGGATAGACGAGGGCAATAGTGTGTATAAAAGGGCTAACAACACAAGAGGTAAGGATTGAACAAATGTTTCTGAAGGTGAAACGGATGTTTCATCATCATTATCATCATCATCATCATCATCATCATTATCTTCATTATCATATTCATCTTCTTCATCATCATCTTCATCATCTTCATCATCATCATCATCATCATCATCATCACCATCACCATCATCATTATCTTCATCATCATCATCATCATTATCATCATCATCATCATCATCATCATCATCATCATCATCATCATCATAAGATGATATTTAGTCTTGAATCGGCTAATTTTTCATTTATCAAGTGGAACACGTCAATATCACAATGTCACGCGATGAGTTCATTCGACAAACAAATATTGGCATGGTTTAATGAAGTTGGCATATGTTGCATTATGTGAACATTAGTGATAACACTGGTGAGAACAACATTTTGTCCACTCATAGTTAAAGTATTGTGACAAATACCATGTTTAAGCTTTCAAACTGATTAAACATGGTCATCTCAAAAATACATGTTGATATGTAGCTAAGTCTGTAGTTTACGGGAGAGGACCTGTTTTTTGTATTATTTGCACCAATTCTAATCTGTTTCTAGAATAAACGGTGATGTCCTAACATAGTCAAATAACGCCATTAACGATACAAGACTTCATGACCACTAACGAAGTGATGATATGATACATTGTTCTTATGTTGCAAATAGAGGGTACGTGTGTATTTGCTGCTATTGCAATACGTCATGTAACCTTTAATCATTTTTTAAGAAATAATTTACTACAAATGAATTGTATACGCACAACACAAACCCACCTTGTTCAAGCAAATCTGTCACTTCGCGTCTCACAGCCTGTTTAACATGTGTCCGAGTTTTTCGATAGCAATAAAACATTTTAGAATCCTTTAAAAGGTCCAGCTACTGAAATTTAATTTCCCCAATAGTTACAGAAGTGTAACGAGAAGACTAAAACTGTACTTGACAAATCCAGTCTGCATTTAAAGAGTGATCCACAGTTGAAATGACAAGAGCGTCATCGAGCAATATGACATGACGGAACAAGACCAAATGAAGAGGGATTTTAGATACTGGAAATAATACTGATATTTCATTCGTCCCCAGGAAACACTTAAACCGATTAGCAATCGAGAACAGAGCGATGATAAAACGTAATTGATTATTTATTGATTCAATTTTTGTATTTCAGCTTTATAAGAACCAACCGTTCGTAAGTGCCATAGGGGATTTTCAATAAAAGCTGTTGCATTATCATTGAGCGCTTATAGAAGAGGAAAATTAACTCAATAATTCAATGGATCTGCAAATTGTGTAATGAGCAAATGAGTTTAAAAGTTAACAATAACCAATTCAGATGAGACTCGTTCACTCGTAACGTTACATTCGTATACATGACCACACCGACATTTCGTAGTAAGATATGTTATAGATATACCCACACTTCCCGAGGGTCTCCGAGGTTATTGAGCGATACACCGAGGGAAATGTGGGTATATCTGACTTATGCTCCGGTCGAGTCATATTTGACGAAAAAGAGCATTCCATCATTCTTTAAGTATACAGCTCTTGACCTAACTAGATCAATAGAATATTAACAATACTCATCTAATTGTGGTATAAATTCATAAACTAACTTCATTACATTAACATTGGTACAGACTAGTACTTATATACATAGGCTTATATAATTTATATATATAGACAATATATATCAGTGACATAAAACAACAGAAAATACCTCTGCTTGTATCAATCCTCATTAGCTCAGTCGATAGAGTCGCTGCTCAACTACATAAAGGTCCCTGGTTCGATTCCCACCATCTCTGATTCTAATTCTCAAAAACGTATAATTAAAAATTTTACAAGTTCGTTTAATTGCCAACGTTGAACATCTCTTCTCCTTACTAAGTGTAGATTAACAATAAAGAGTAGGTATATTAGACAAGTAGAGGTGTATCAGTGGATAACCTACAGTTACAACAGAGAAAGGAGAGGTGTATCCGTCAATACACCTACAGTTAGAACAAAGGAAACAATAGCAACGAGACCGGAAGTGGGGTATAATTGGTTGACGTTACGCATCCCGTGTTTTTCCAGCAGCAAAAGCAAAAACGACATATGGATGTAACAATTTAAGTAGGATAAGAACGAACTATACTTTAACAGTTAATGAAAGAAATTTCATCCAAATAACATATCGAATCTTTTGGATATTCGTATGCATAAAATCGTGGTATTTCTATGTAAAAAATCAAGTAATACGTTTGTTTCGGCCTATACGCCAAGGTTACTAGTCACCACAATGAACTATGAAGGTCGCAAATACTGCAAAAAACACAAACTAGTGATCTAGCTAATAACGAAAAGTGTTCAGCGCCAACTTTAATGAAGTCAAGTAAAGCGTTTTACTAATAAAAAGGAATCCAAAAGTAAATTTATAGCCTTTCATAGGTTACACTGTTGGTTTTATGTAAGGTACTCATCTCAATAACCCACGCTGATGGTGTGATGTGTGAAAGTTGGTCTCACAAATTTTGATTTAAATACCTGTAATCCAATGTTTAGTTTACGTAGTTTCGGCACGAGGGACAAACTTATTTCAATGAATATTCAATACTAGTACAAATTCAGAAGTAATAATAATAAGAATAATAACTTCCGTTACAAAAGGTGAACAAATCTTGATTTATGAATTACTGTATGTAAATCTTGAAGACATCGATGTATGTCTGCACCAGATCATATAAGAAGAAATAGGACTAAGTAAAGGAATCAGATAAACATTTACAAGTCAAACGACACTGTTGTTCAAATGATTTTAGGTAACTTACCTTGTGTAATTTTCTACATTTATGTCAATACTTACAAGACGTAACGTCCCCAAGAGAGTAAATATTAGAAACATTCAGATTGTCTTCTTTCTGAAGTAATTCTATTGAGCACATTTTCAGCACTTTTGTTACAATACCGATTAAACTTGTCGAACCTGAACCAACTCCATATTAGATGACATTTACATTAAGATTCCAAGGAATCGAACCAGCTTTTGATTAACAACTCCTTTAATTCCCTTTCTACTGCAACCTGAAATATCACTTTTACTTGAGACTATATATCCACGGATGTTAATGAACATTTGGCAAAACAGTACGCAGATATCATCTTGTTGATAGCGCTTGACATCCCA
The DNA here is from genome assembly GCA_916613615.1 of Steromphala cineraria. Lineage (NCBI taxonomy): Eukaryota > Metazoa > Mollusca > Gastropoda > Trochida > Trochidae > Steromphala > Steromphala cineraria. The sequence goes on from OU744730.1 coordinate 16,642,573, forward strand.
TTTATCACTCTCGGAAAGTTCGCATCGTACAGAGGTGAAATTCACGACTCCTCTCTATGCTGTTCAGTTCACTATTCCAATATGCTCATTACTTCTGCCTTTATATTACCGGGTAATCATAACTTGATTTTAATCTAATAGGACATGTTTCTATGGGATATTTCGGAAATTCATAAAATATAATTCATGATCTTTTGTTATTTACAAAAAGCTATTTGACTCTAAATAGAAAAATAATTCAACTTTCTTATAAACCCTTAATTTCTGCCAAACCTACAACATGCACATATACCATGAGATGCGGAGTCATGAAATACGGTTATCTTTTATTAAGTATTTCGAAAACTTAGGATTCATTACTATCGGATGAAGGCTTAGACTCTTACACAACCTTACGGTTATCATGAGGTAGCGGATACATTGGCATCAATTAATATGTTAAATTGATCATTATTTATTTCACAAATGTCTCAACCTTGACTTCTTAGTCACTCAATGCTATAGAAGCAAACATACATATTCTACTATAATATTAACTTTTGCCAAGTCCTTATCAAGCTTATGTCAAATGAGAAAAATAATATCTTCATTTCTATCTATTGTGGTACACGTTGACGTAATCGGATATTTCACAGTCAGGATAATTTCTTCACTCGATGCTTTGGTAGACAAAAAGCAACAGTGCTATCCAACGAATACTCTTATATTTCCACAGCTCTTATAAGATCTTAAAGCCTAAATTTACCATAGCCACACAATCCAAACAGTTTTATCATCCTACAAATACCTTTCATTTAACGCCACATTACAGCTTCCATTAAGGGTCGGATACCTATAGATTCCCATCTTATGTACTTAGTTTTATTTGCAATTGCGGATACTCGCTTATTTAATGCTCGTGTGTTATGTTTTTGTGTTATCAGCTGAAAAGCAGCTAAAGGGAATATTTTTCTATTAAGACTTAATTCGCTCCCTCTAGGTTGCAACCTTAGAGGTATTAGTGTAGGTATGTAGGTAGGTATGATAAATATCCACATAATAATAAAGAATAATAATAATAAAAATACTTTAAATTTTTTCGTTTGAATGAAAATCATACAACTTAATAAGAGGTAAATATACTCCCGTTAATGGTCAGTGCAATTTATTTTCTCAATATCATATTTTAGCTGTTCAAATTATATCATAGAATAGCTTATAGAAGAATGTTAATACATTGACCACGTTATCAATTTCATTTGTACAACTGTTATTGTCTACTCAACAAATTAAAATGAACCTTTTGTAATGAAAACTGACCAATGGCCTACAAATCGAGGGTTGAATTGAATTCAACATTGGTAGCTGAGGCAAGATAGCCCTACCATTCTTCAGATAATAACATTCGTAACCATATATAAAGATACATTGCAAAGAAGTTATCTTGATTTCGATCTTAGTTAATAAGTATTGTACTTACGTATTTCGGTGAATTCACAAGCATGACTATGAAAGTGGTCAAGCGTGGTGAACACCCGCCCACACTCTGCACATTCACAGAACGATGCCAGGTCGGTGAGGGTCATTTCGGGGTCACGCATCGGTACTGCCAATATTCCCAACGTTTTAAGCAAAAATCCAAATATTCACAGATCATTTACAGACCGACACGGGTTTTCTACATCCTGGTTATGACGCTATTGACATAATGGTCTCGGTTGCCGTTATACACATATTCCTTGAACGAAACACGCAACCTTATCCACCGTCAGAAATGCGATTTTCCTTTTCACGCCATGGGGCTATCACAATCGTTTAAAGTTGATTTGTAAAACTTGGCAAACGTTGTCATATCCGTGACTCATTCACGTGTGATTTCCTCCGATCTATCCATTAACAGTCACTACGTATCGACAAATCTGTACTTGATTACCGATATTCAGTAATCTTCGATGTCAAAGTTTAACAGGAACATTTACGGCATATCATCTACGTGTAATCTTACGCTGATATAAGTAACAGAATCGGAGAATCACACCTCCGAGAAGATTATCAGTCCAAAAACAACACGTGGTTAACCTTATTCAAATATGTCATTTGAATGCATATCTTCGGACAACCAACTTATTCATTAGCACATTGAAACCAGCATACTATTCTATCCAGAGTTTTGATTGAATTTTCCAACGAAGAGAGTTCCAATAACACACCTGTCCCGATTCACCATTGCCTTGTTTATGGACACATATCGTCATATAGACCTTGTAAAGAAAGGGACCTTGTATCAGGATGTTGAAACAAAGACAGTCAGGTCATCCTGCTATGCACATCACTCTTATAGATGGAGTAGATCCGGTGCCATTAATGCAGAATCATTCGTCATCTGAGCTAGACAGGGATGGAGTCTGGAGTTAACTACCACATCCGAATAATTCACCTGGTTATCTGATCGTTTCAACATTGCAGCTGTGCAGCTAGGTAAACTACAGCAGAATATAATACACACAGGTAGGAGAGAGTACTCTATATGCATATCCGTTCCTGTGTTCTCGTAGAAATATAAATCATATTTGCGGATTTCTCAGTTCAGCATATGTAAAGGTAATCATTTCATACGCAATTGTCAGTTGATGTCTATGTACAGTCCCTGTTGACTCGACCGGCTGATTAGACAGGTGTCATCTAATCGGGGACCCCTAATTATAGCAGCTGTTGCCGCGTCGAGGTGTATTCCTAATTGACACGTAAATGGATGTAGAGACCATTGTTAAGGCGATTGATCCTAACGTTGAAATTATATGTCACTCCACGTCACAGCGGTCAGCGAATAGTTCCCATTATCACCGACATCAGTAACCACGCCTTAGCATTATGCGTCTAAAACTCATTAGTCTACCTATTACAGTATTGTGCTGTCTACCTAGGCAAATGGGTCCCATAGCAACGTCAACAAATACTTTACCACATTTTTTCAGAAATGTATTTAAAAACAGAACGTTTATCTCTCATTGTTCGTCACACAAAGAGTAACTTCAAAGGACTTTCCCGTATACGTTTAGAGCATCGTAGAATCCATCAACATGATATATGTTGAATCAAACAATATTTCACCTTGTGGAATCCAACAATACTTGAAATGGTGGAATCCAACAATATTTGGCCTAGTGGAATCCAACAATATTTGATCTAGTGGAATCAAACAATATTTGGCCTGGCGGAATCCAACAATATTTGGCCTGGTGGAATCCAACAATGCTTAAATTGGTGGAATCCAACAATATTTGGCCTGGTGGAATAAACAAATATTTCACCTGGTGGAATCCAACAATATTTGTTCAGAAAGAAGCGTGAAAGATTTGACTTGGTTGAATCCACCAACTATGTGACCTTGAAGAATCCACCAAATATCTGTTGTGGTCCATCAGAATGTGACGTGGTTGAATCCACCAACACGTGACCTTCTTGCATCCAACACATATGTGATAAGATTGAAGCATTAAATGTGACAAAAGTTTAAGCACAGTCAGCTACTTTAAACATATATGGTGATAGCTGCGACAGTCAGTGTCCAGGGGGTGTGGTATCGCACACAGTAGCGTGATGAAGCTTCTCATAGCATACGAAGTAAGGATGCATTCTGACAGAGTCGGGAATACTGATTGTCCTGCCTTTACAGATCTTGTCCTCTGACGGATGAACTCACTGGAGATATGCAAAGCAACTATGGGAATGAATCCAATCCAAGAATATGCATTAATGTTCCCTTGCAGCTGGTTGTGATGGCAACGATTGGGAAGGAAGGTGGAAACTCAAAGATATCATTAGCTTTTACGATACCCTCGGTGGTACCTCCCGTTTGAGAGTAATTAGAATGCTTATAGGTTGTAGCTGGGATAATTATTGTGTGGCTTTATGCCTTAACTCGTACCAAAGAGCTATTACATCCATCAAGGTCATGTAAGGAGGGCACAGGGGAAATCCGAGGGCATCATTATTCATAGTCATTTCTGCTGAAGATTGTTCCTAAACAAAGAAATAACTACCGGGCGTTTGCGCCACATGACACCAGGGCAAATGGGCCGAATCGGATTGAATAACGCATCCCGGCACTGGACGTTTTAGGCTTACGATACGAGTCCCCAACGTAAGTGGACAAAGTGTCATCAAGATCCGTGATGGCGTGCTTGTTAAGCTAGTTCTGCCAAAAGCTTAAATGCCAATATGCTCAGGAGTTTCCATAGAAACTCTTAATTACTGAATAGATACCGTTCATTCACACGCATATTGAATATAAATACATAATTACGAAATTGATGTAAACGAACTAGGGTTCATTATATTCATTTCAATCAATACCAGAGCCAGACACGTCAAAACCTTAACACTAAATAATAACAAATAATAAGTTATTTTATATATATATAACTTTGATAGGAAACTGCTTTGTGATGAATATTAGATCCCATATTTGTTGGCGTCGATTGCCTTTGAGTTATTTGTCTATATACTTGCTATTGATTTTCCTATGTCGCGGATATAATTAAACATTTTGCTGTATACAATGGGGTCATTAGGGCTACTGTGTTAGTACTTATTATGATAACACATAAATCGTACACGAGAGAAAACCCCGCCCACTATCGATTTGTCTTTGTTACTAGCACTATCCTATACATAAACACTTCTTACGAGTATCAAATTTAAGAGATACTCAAAGTTTCATGGTGTGGTATTTAAGTTTCATTCATGTCAAACACCGAATCTGATGATATTCATCATCATATTCAACATAACTCAAACATTCATCAAAAGCTGCAAAAATTACTTAAAGTTATTACTGGAAATGGAAATGTACTGTAATGGAAGCATGAACAAAACATCATGCGTGGGCCGAAGCCAATATGTGAATATGATTAGCAACTTATATACAACGTATTTCAATGCTCATACATTATCAAGTCAGATTGTATCTTTATCTGCGCTCTCAATAACCTCTTTATTCGCCTCATTGTCAGGTTTTCGCGATGTTGCAAGCTTCGATTCTCTTCAAGTTGAGCAACAAATTGATACATTTCAGCGACAATTAGTATTTTTGAATAAATAACACAAATGTTGATAAAGTCTGGTATATTTGTCTCCAATAGGTCTCAGAGCCTACTCCCCACTGTGGTAGATCAAGTCCTTAATGCTGATCAAACTTCTGTTTGAATAAGACCAAATCCAAGGTTTCTGGCAAAATCTAAATTTTTGAAAAACTTGTTCATGTCACAAGGTCTTTGTCATGATAAAAGAGCAAAAACACCTTTTGTACTTTTGATTTATATATATACATGTATTGTCATGTTTATAAAAAAATATATTACCATATATAACCATTATTGGTATATTAGATGAACTTCTGAGAAACAGGTATTGAGTGACGAAATTTGCACAACTAACTTTGATTGCAACCGGTTAAGTTTCTTCAACCGAAATACTAAGCTATTTCGAACAGAGTTTGGATTACCAAACCTCTGAGAATGGTCGCGGAGTATCAAGTAACGTTTCTGATTACGTGACGTTCAGTCTTGCAGATATATCAGCTCACCTAAGATGATCGACTGAAATAAATGTTAAAATCTTAAGTTTTAAAGACAGAGAGCATTTAATCCAGCACTAAACTACATACGGTTTCGTAAACATCCAGTCGTTGAAAAATGTCCAAGAATATTTAGATTTTATGTCTTCCTTGTAAAAGCTAGTACACAGTTATCGTGTTAATGTCATACATACACTTAATTATAAACCCATGCACCAACAGCGGGAAATCATTAATGATAAAGTATCATATAGAAGGAAATACAGTTAAATTACGATATGGCATAATATCATTATCATCAGTATGATTAAAACAACAAACGGCATTCCATCGATGCATAAATGTTCCATTTTTGTTTATGAATACACGGTCTAAAACACTGAATATGAAAATAATACAAATACATTTCTGTTTTAGGACGGGTGTTCTGCTGATTGAAAGCTATGCTATTCCTGATAAAAAAAGCACAATCAATATAAAAATACATAAAAGGATCACGATTTTCACTGAATAAACTCTTTGAACTGTATTGTTTATAACATAAAAAGGTATGATACATTTTTCTAAACAAATAATGTTAAAATGTCTATCACAACGGTATCATCACAACGAACAAAGCAACTGATTAATGCAATTATATCAACATCCGGGCTTTATTCGGATATGATGAAGCTTCAGATATATTTTAACACATATCCTTTATACGAATAATATCAGTTATCAGAATTGTTTGAGAGAAGATATGTTTTGAATAGAAATTCGGATTATGTTGATTCATATAGAAATACGTACTCGTTCGGGAAATATTAACATTTAGGCACTCGTGTCGTAAACATTTTATGGAATGTTCATTTACGAAATATCCCTTATCTGATCGGAATCTTAAAGGGGCAGTAGCGCGTTTTTTGATATTTTTATATTTTTAATGTTTCACTGATAATTGTAAGGTAATGGTAAATGTATTATTTTGACAGTGTCAAAAATCTCATTACACAAGCCAATCATCCATAGTCAGAAGACAAAGTATGAAGATTCACATAAAATCCTTGGCGGCCATTTTGTGTGAACACCTTTAATTCACTTTGTGAAAGAAAAAGGAATCGCATGGCTAAACTTTATGTTATATATTTGAATTAATACTGTTCCATTTAATTTAAATACATCGTCTTTCAATTGGAACCATTAATTTTCATTTTCCTGACATCACCTTATATTCCCCCTAAAAACGTGCTACTGCCCCTTTAAAATATCTATTGGTAGAATATAATTATCGTCAATAAAGGTCTAGTAATTAATCATGAATATGTGACCATTTGGTTCGTTGTATAATTGCTTGTTAAATGTAAAGACTAATGAAATACGACTTTGCTTATTTACAGATAACCTCAGATGATTCATACAAAGAAAAAGGTTTCGCAAAGGCATATTTTTCGTGGTACATACGATTTGTTTTATTCAAACAGAATATAAAAATGTCAAGTAAGCGAATGTGAATAAAACTATTTTACAATCCCGTTCAGTACCGTACTTATATTATAACGTTGGTTGCAAACAATGTAATTGCATTTAATAAGTAATAACAAACATACTCTCAACAAAAACATAAATATGTAACCTGTTTATTTTCATAAATTTATTGAGAATAACATCCAAACAACCTGTTCGTTTCTCTTTTTGAAGTATCATGATTAAATATCAATATACAGCACTACAATAGAAGAAAAATGGTGTATCTATTATTTCAACTGTATGTAGTGTTAAATGTTGATATGTCTCATTGCAGTCGGTCTCTGATATACATGTGATCATTTCACGATTCAAAAAAAATGTTGAATAAAAAGGTTTGATTCAAATTTATCAAGGGTCATTCATTATCATCAGATTAACGTCTAGATATAAACTATTGTTGGTTCGAATTTTTATCACTCTCATTCTTCCTATATAATCAATCATTGTTCTTAATCATGATTTTAAAAAAACATCATCAGTTGACTGTCCAACTGAATCAATTCTAGTGAACTGTGTGCTTGTATACGAGACATAGCATTGGCGATGTAGGGACTGTGTTGAGATTGTATGAACGTTTCACTGTATCCGCTATATACATCTCTTAAAGACACAGTCGTGAACTGTTTGAATGACATGCTAAACCGTAAACATGTTATCGAAGTCAGGAAAAACTGATTGGGTACTGGAAGTATCAATATAATGAAAAACGTCCCAGTACAGACAAGATAAAAGTAAAAGTCGCGATTGTGATCGAAAACAGGACATTGTGCTGCCGCTTGTAGCGTAAAATACCAACGTGAAGGTTTGGGAACCAGAATAGACCATCGAGTTTTCATGTTAATTGTACGTGTAATGTCAGCCTTTTTAAAAAAGTATTCACTGCCTTTAATATCAGGCGTTTAACGTGAAATGTTATGCAATATCAACTGATATCGACAGATATGGAATTCTGCCTCGGTTGCAGAGCCAATAACATATAATGATATCAAATCACTGTTTACAAACATCGATCATTATACTATCTTTTTAGAATTTGATAATAGCTTCAATACGTGCGAGAATGAATTACAAACATATCCATACATCGATATACTGAAATACATTTAAATGTATATGGGATCGTTGCAAAGATTTTAATAGATACATTTTCGATTTTATTAACTATTCCATACATATTTAACAACATGAGTTCGGGATAGTAGATTTTATGATATATATCTTAGTAGATTGACAATGAATGGATTGATCGCTTTATTATTGTTTCCGCAGTTTCATACATTCACGACTTTTTGCTACAACAATCTTGTACTTTTACGACGAGCAAGTTACGTGATACCAATTCATTGAATAAGAAAGATGCAATTTGGATTATGATATCAATTAACATCAACTGGAATTCATTCATCACAATCAATTCAGCCCTCTATTAAAAAAAACAAAGTTCGTCGTTACCACGGAATGAACATTTTCCTCTGTGATTAAACACGTAAGGCGTCTATTATAGCCGCGCTGTTCTGTTGATATGATGACAAGTTGGTGTCAGGGTTATCGATTGAAGCAAATCACATCTGAAGCGTCTTTCACAGCCAACCGATCACCCAGACGATCAATGCTGATGTGCAAATCTGGCGCGTCTTCTTTTATTTTCACGCAAGACACACAAAGAAGACCGAGACGTTTTGGTTTGATTGGGAAACGCTAGGTGAATATAGGCAAGCAAGTGAGAAAATTCTATTAAATTCTTCTCGACTGTATGTGTGAGCAAGTTTGAATGGCGGCTGTATTTCCACGAGCTTCAATTCATCCCGTGAGAATGCTCAGTTCCTCTTGTGTTCTATGAACCATTATGTGTTTGGTCTTCGGTTAGTTCTTTAGAAACATGCCATCGGCATAGCTACCTGCTTTAATTGTCAGTCCGGAAACTGATTTTATGATCCATGAACAATATTTTATTTGGTTTTCGCCTGGTTGTTTAGAACGAGCAATCAACATAGCTAACACCTTTAAGGGCCAGTCGCAAACTGTTTTGTAAAGAGACACTGCGGTTGTTTATGATATATTCGCAATACTTATCAATGTCTTCGCCTCGTTCGTCTCATTCTCTTCTCGAGCTATCATCATAACGACCAGATTTAAGGGTCGGCTACAATGTAATTTTAGAGATACACGTGTGTTTTAATATTAACATAGCTAACAAGTAAGGGCCAGTCGCAAACTGTTTTTCAATAGAGATACTGCGTTTTTCTATGACATATTCCCAATATTTATTATGGTCTACGCCTTGTTCTCTAGAACGAGCTATCAATATAACCACCACATTTAAGGGTTGTTACAATGTAAATTTAAAGATACACTGTGTGTTTTGTTATGACGTATTAACGATAATTTATTTGGTCTTCGCCTAGGGCTTTAGAACGAGCTATCAACATAACTAACATTTTTAAAAGTGAGCCGCAAACTGATTTCATAAACAGATGGAAGTCTTTGAACAGAATACTATGAGAAACAATGATGAGAGAGAGAGAGAGAGAGAGAGTTAAAAACGAATGCACGACACAGTGCCGCTGTTCTGTATTGTACACGCTCTGATGTGACTGGCGACCAGTTGTCCATATTCCCTACTTCAGAAGGCTTAAATAATTCAGATAACATGACCGAGTCAAATCATCAACAAGAGCCGTCTTTGATTTCTCTCATATCCAAACACAATGAGGTCAATCGATTCATATAGAAACCTATTGCATTTCTCATACATGACCAGGAGGCGTTCTTGGTCAGACGTCTTGCGATATACTGAATGCTATTGCATTTTAAGTTAGACGGAGTTTTCAGATGGTTTAATAAAGATTACTGAATGCTATTGCAGTTCAAGTTAGACGAAGTCTTAAGATGGTTTAATGAAGATAAAATGAATGCTATTGCAGTACAAGCTAGGCAGTTCCTTGATCTTGGCTAGTGAGGACATACTGAATGCTATTGCAGTTCAAGCTAGGCAGATGCATGAGCTGATCAATTGAAGATATGATGAATGCTATTGCATTTTAAGTTAGACGGAGTTTTCAGATGGTTTAATAAAGATTACTGAATGCTATTGCAGTTCAAGTTAGACGAAGTCTTAAGATGGTTTAATGAAGATAAAATGAATGCTATTGCAGTACAAGCTAGGCAGTTCCTTGATCTTGGCTAGTGAGGACATACTGAATGCTATTGCAGTTCAAGCTAGGCAGATGCATGAGCTGATCAATTGAAGATATGATGAATGCTATTGCAGCTAGGGGATCCGTCAGCTGATCTAATGAAGATATACTGAATGCAAGTGCAGTTCCAGCGATGCAGATCCTAAGTTGGTTCAATGAAGATTACTGAAAGCTATTGCAGTTCAAGTTAGCCGGAGTCTTAAGATGGTTTAATAAAGATAAAATGAATGCTATTGCAGTTCAAGCGAGGTAGATGCATGAGCTGATCCAATGAAGATATGATGAATGCTATTGCTGTTCAAGCTAGGGGATCCGTCAGCTGATTTAATTAAGACATACTGAATGCCAGTGCAGTTCAAGCGATGCAGATGCTAAGTTGGTCCAATGAAGTTTACGGAATGTTATTAATGTTCAAGTGAGGCAGATCCTTGATCTTGTCTAATGAAGATATGACTGACAATTGCAGAATCCAATAGCTGTATTGATGAACACATTCACACTTTACTACTGTTTGAAACTGGACAGATCCCTTTAAAATGCATGCTACTTGTTTACAAACAAAATAGATCCTTTTGCACATCGCAAAAACGAAACCGTTAATAGTTTTGTTGTCTGGTGGCATCTAGCTGTAACCCTGTTCGAAAGGTTAGAAACTTCTCAATAATCCGTTCATTTTGAGGTTGTGCAAAACCTTTTTTGTGACAGGACGTTCATACGTAAAGGACGTTTATACATAGCGTATGTTGTTATGTTATTAGATATGTTATTGGATCTGTCGAATATAAATCATAAATGATAATAGTCATGATATGGTCTGTTATTAAAAAATTTATTCGGACAAAATTGCAAATACTTATGATAAAAATCTAAATCATGTCACTGTCAACAGAATTTGACATATAACTGTGAACATAAATGCAAAATATTATTCATTGCTATGGTATATCATAATTATTCAGTACTATCAAGATCATATAATTTACTGTCAATGCTTTTCTACTTTAGGTTGTGATTTGATCGTGATTCATGTTGAGTTTTGCAAGAATACGGTAAGGTGTTTAGAACTTAAATCAATGCTATTATTGATATCCAAACTGAAAAAAGTAAACGAACTTTAGTTCAATATAATATCAATATTTCAACTAAATAAACACAAACCGTGTTTGCATTCAGCTTACATGTATGGCCTTAGCTTTCTCTAAATGCAGCGGTTGTACTTTGTAGTGAACACTTAGAAACAGTTTGAACAGTTCTCAAACAGAGAACATTGTACATCCCTGCGGGATTTAAGAAACAATATTTCAAACCAAACACGGTTGCAAAGAGATAACGATAACCTGTCAACATGGAATAAACAGTTGGCCTTGTTGTAGATACACGCTGGGTCTTATGATGATAAACCCGTAGCTTTGATCTTGTCTTCAGAATAAGAACACAAATAATAATAAACATAGTATACGTTAACAAACTACGCATATAGACATTGCAAACTTTTTCTACAAGAAGTAAATGGAAATGTAAACAATTTAATGGAAACAGACAGACATGTTAACTGTATAGTGCACGTTCGGTCTTTAAATATGTGAAAGACGATGTATTTGAACTAAATGAAGCAGTGATAATAAAACAAAATAATGTTTAGTTCAGCCATTCGATTCGAAGGGAATAAAATGCGAATCAAGGTGTTCACACAAAAATAGCCCCCAAGGGACTTTATGTGAATCTTCGTAATTTCATCTCCAACTATTGATGATTGGTTTGTGTAGTGAGAGGTTTGACAATATCATAACCATACATTTAGCATTAACGTACGAAGGAGAATAAGTTTATCGGTGAAATTTTTTTAAGAATCGTGCTACTGCCCCCTTGAAGTTTCAACCAAAATGTCAGAACAACAGACACGGAGACATATTGGAAGGGACCATAATACGATAAGATCTAATCCATACAGGAAATGACCTCAAGCAGTATGGATGGACCATTAATAATCTCTTCTATTATAAAAACCAATATTCCTTTGACAATGTAGTCATTGTCACAAAGTCTTCCTGATTTACTTGTGTCTCGTTCGTCTTTGATCTAAAAGGCTTTCTTTATTTATGCCGCCATATGTACCAGATTGTAGGGCTGTGTATTCACTTAATTTCGCATTGGCAATATGCTGCTCATATTTCAACTCATTTATTTAAACATCATAGCAATATAAAACATGAACGCTACAATACTTCAATACTTTCTCATGCAGTTTTAATTATGAATTTCCAAAAAAAGCTTTTCAGATCTATCAAAAATGGAATATTGCTCAAGATGTAAGATTTGCAAGTCAAATTCGAAGGCATTGGCAACAAACATATTCACTAACGTTTGCAATACAGCAAAGTACACATATGTTTGCACACCAAATAAATTTTGATATTTAGAATGTAAATTTGGCTAAGAACAAGAATATCGTATCGTAAGATTTCTAGGCAGATCAAACACATCAACACTAAATGATCAAAGCTACATTAATTTGAGACTTAGCAATGACATTGTTCCGTAATGGAGTATTGATATATTTGGTATGAACTAACGCTAGAAATAGACTTTACATTATTCCTTAGCGGTATCCAGTAAAATAGTTTAACTATGTGAACACTTACCTTTTTCAAAGCGAACTCAATGAGTTCATTGTATTGGTGCGTCATTATGACTGTGACCTAAAGTCATAATTACGTCACTAGATTTGTTACCCTGTTTGCCTATTTCGATAGTTATAATACATCTATGTAGAATTTATGTCTTGAAGGCCTTTTCATCCACTAAAAGCGATTTCTACTCAGGGAGCCAATTTAACATGATTGACATTGTAATCTATTGGCTTTCTGTTCTCACACTACCTCTCATGCAGACTATTGCAAGCAAAACTGTTTAATCCATTCCTTCAAATACAATTTGTCCAATAACAGTTGTATAAGCAAAATTATTGTGACTACGACCTCTGAACTGTATATCCTAAAATAAAGTATTTACGGCAAGCAATGAGATGGCTATCCTAAATCACCACTCATGGGTCCATTTCGCTGAAATATGACATACTTATAGTGATTTATTCCATTTCATCTCGTTCAGTATGAACTCTAACGATATTAAAGGGTCTGAGAATAGCAAACCTCCATAGAGATCTCCAGTCCAGTGAATGTAAGATGAGATCTACATGGGAATACTGAATATAAGTACAGGAGCTGTATGATTAATCATAGCGTCGAAATGTATAGTCTCCAAGATACATACATCGAGAGGCATACCCATTTAATTCTGATATCAAATGAATTAACAAGAATTGATAAAACTTATCAGAACTTTCTCAAATATCTTAGAATTGCAGTGATTATGATCAGTGTTTATATTTGTTGCTAGATCAGATATAAATCAAAATTTATGGTCAAAACTCATTATGTGTAAAAATTCTTGAAATTTGGAACACGTCGCTAATATATTTTGCAAGTCGGTAATGTCGTGTCATGGTGATGACATGTAGACGGTTTCAATGGCTTTTGATGTCATCGTTTTTTTTGCGTAAAAGTATTGTTAATCATTTGTAGATAATGCCAACTTAGCATTGTGATCTGCTGAGTTTGACGATGACAAGTTATTTATCTATAAAAAAGATACATGTATTATGCCAAACTTTTTCATTTTTTAAAAATAATACTATCAATGAAGAATGTACTTTCTAAAAAAAATACAATTTAGTTTATATATTCAATGACTTATCCATTAAAATAAAGAATCAAATCCAAACTTTGTATTCACCACTACACGAACCTTTAATGATAATATCTGACCCCCTAGTTTCAATAACACAAAACATACCCGAGAACTAAAATTAAACAGACCATCAATTGTGATGGGTATTCACCAGGGAAGTCTATTGCCCTGGTTTCTATTCATATATTCATCTGATGTAGTCAATTATTACTCGCCTTGGTCAAGCATATGGGAAATTAAACATCACAGCAAACGGTTCCCAAATGAGATTAGATAGTTTAAGCAGAGTCGATCATTTCTCCGAATGTTTATCACCAGAAATAAAGAAATCTACAAGCAGGGTATGTACCATACTCTCCCTATAGAGGTAGATTATGTCGTGAAATGTTGATCAAACCTATGTTTGAATTAGCCGAGTCTGTGGGCTAGAAAGGGAAAGGCCATATTGGATGAAGTTATGCAATCAGCGAAAAACAAATAATATCACGTAGACTTCTAACTCATGTCAATGACTTTCGTTTTTGTGTTTTAATGTAATTGTTAATGTTTAATCTTCAGAAAGGATATGCAATTGATGTTTTTCTAACAAGGCCATATATATCATAGCAATTAGAAAAAAAGTTGCAAACGACATTAATCTATTTTTTTTCAAAACTATGAATTACAGGACAACCTACAGTTTCAATATCGAAATATTTCAGGTTTCGTGAAAAGCATAATTTGTACACATAACATTTATTTTTTTGCAGTTTCTTCCTTCTCTATTTCAAGGACAAAGTAAACTATCAGATGTGATGATACATGCAATATCGCTAAGAGAACTCGTTTTCAAGAACTTGTTTCGAGATCATCTCCGTGTCTCCTTGTTCCACACTTCTTAACCTTTTGGTAAATAAATTCTACAGTTAACAACAAATCTTTCCAGTATTTTGTGTTGCATTACAATTTCTGACAGTCTATGAAGCCAAGGAGGCGACATGAATGTTAAAAACAAGGTCCGTAATCGATACCAAAGTCAATATGAATGTTCGTTTGATAGCATGTGAAATACATCATCTTCGACGGGATATTAACATTTTGTTTACACTGTAGCCTGTGCAAATTGTCTTGATGAACTTTTAAGCTGCCTTTGCTTCGCTGACAGTAACAAGCCCCCTTGTTATTTGCTTCCCACAGCGTTTCATATTTTGTTACTGTTGATGAGAATGAAATGGCTAAAATAATATCATCTTAATCAAGATCTCATTTTTTGTCAATCATGAATAAAATTGTTGAATGTATCATATTTCTTAAACTTAGGCTTCATGACGTAATATAATAGGATATTGAATGGCAAATAAAGGTTTTTAATATCATACGGTTACCTATCACTCAAGGTTAAAGTTGAGGTTGAAGCAATGTATTGCCCTTATCATGAAATATGACACACTGTTATGAGAATAGAGAACTATGATGTCTTGTGTTGAAATGAAATCAGGTTTCTTATATAATTACATCATCCTACGGCGAGTAATATCATTAGGAACGGCTTTTATCCCATATATACTCTTTGGTATGAATAAACAACAACAATATCTTTTTAAACTTTCATGAAAACACTTTGATCTTCTAAATATGCATTTTATACTGGAAGTGATGAGTTGGAGACTGATCAAAGGAAATATTTCACATTAACACGTTTAATCCCAAACAATAAGGGGACCCTTAAAACGCTTGTATGAATTTGAGAAAGGGCTTACTACAAATTCGATATTTTTAAACAGAAAGTGCGTTGCAATTTATTTTGAGAGGGCTTACCGTTCTTTTGTAATGGAATTCGATTACAAGTGATGGATATCCCTCAACAAATGGCCTTCTCCCCAACTAGCACCGTAATGAGAGACGACAAGGTAATAGGGAGCGGCTGGCCAATAATAGTATAGATAATTAGGTCGCTCATAGCCTGCAGAGAACACCAAATAGAAACAAACTAAACCCACAGATTACTCAGGAAATATCAGTTAGTATGGATCCACCTTCACACGAAGGTTTGAAATAAATCATAATGAAATGCAAAATTTATATGAATTAAAGTCGATAAAAGAAAGACATGTGAATAAACCCCAGAGTGAAAATCTTAATAAATATCATTTTTCAGGAAACCTCATGATTCGAAATCATATATCTCTAGAGTGACGCACCTTGAGTGGGCATATAAGTAGTTCAATGGGGTTTCAGGGGTTCAATGTGTTTCACGAGTTTCGAGGGGTTCCAGGGGTCCGGGGAGTTTAGGGAACCGCCATATTAAATACATGTACATATACGATAGGTAAAACAGTCATAACTGATGGTGACAATAAAATCACATGATACTATAACTATAAAACTCATAATTCACGAATTTGAAGCTAGATATAAAAATTGCAAGATATGAACTTGGACTGTTTTCTTCTAAGAATTGATATTATATTGGAAACTGCGATACTCATCAAGGTGACATAAATAGTATATGTCATAGGATTGTTACATGTACGTTATAAGTGATGATTAAAATAATAAACCTCGTATTAAACTTCCCCAATCATTCTAAAAATACTAAAAGGTTTAAGTATTAACTGGTTTAAAGAAGAATTTAAAAAACCCATTTCATTTTCATTGATCGTAAGCAGGAATTTAGTTTGTGATTTTTGATAAAAAATATAAATGAACCCTTAAGATTGATCGTAGTATTCGAATTCCAAGGTAATTTTGGTTAAGGTTTAAGTTTCCTTTGTTTAACCACACCAAAATGATGTTAAATAGAACTTTTCCAAGTATGTTGTCACAGACAGATACCCGTACCTCAATTTGCTGCTATAGTTACAAATAGGCCAGTAGCATGTTTATATGTAATTTGTCAGTGTTGGAGTTAGTTGTAGTTGTGTTTAGATAAAGTTTCAACTGATTCTGACCACTATGTTGACATGGTGACACCTAATGTATCACGGCGCAGTTTACATAGTAGTTCAAGTACATTCAATGATTGATTGTTTCCTCCATGACGATTGGTCTCGGATGTCCTCTAAAGGGTTAAGTTCCATTTTAATCAATGTCAAGTAATAAAAAAACTATCATAACAAATTAGTTTTTATTAAAAAAAACAAGTATATCAACAAATCTCTTTACATCGACCCACACGCTGTTAATGGCTGAAATATTGCCCAAGCGGAGTCACTCACTACATCGACAGGCATATCTAATATTGAAAGTTTAACATTACATGTTTTCAGTCTTGGAAATGGGGTCAGTTAAGATTGCGTTAATATGTTTCTTTAAACAGGGCTGTATTGTTGTGATTGCAGTTATTTGGAAACGGATTCGATTCAGATTCACGTACAACCTCATGTTTTGATTTTCTAATTAAAAACTTACATTTTGAGACAACATTTTCCTGAGCTATAGAGTAAAACTACAGAAAAATTGTTCTCTGTTATCTTTATGGAGATAGAAGCGTTCGTTAGTGTTAACTCACTTTTATCCTAACAATTTTTATATCGAATGCAACGTTTCAAATTTGAGGGTTGTTAACGTTTACCATTTTTATAATGAAAATGGATCTGTTGCGTGAAATTCGAAATTCAATCGAACAGATTGTAAAAACTAAAACTGGAAGACTGGAATACTGATAATCGGAAGCTACTTGTTTCAGTTGAAGAAGTTTTTGTTTCTTAAGACCAAAATTAACACTCTATAATCAATTTTATCTAAAAATATGAAATTGTAATAAAAATAAATTCCAACATGGGACTTTAAAACCTAAGAGCTTATGAATTGTCATATTCAATTTATGTTTTCATCTCAACAAGAATTGGAAACAAAATCTGGAAATGACAGTTTACTCAAGTACGTTTGAATACGGTTGACATTTTCTATAGGGTAAAAAAGTTCTTGATATCACGTGAAACTTAAAACTTGGATAAGAAAGATAATAATGGTGTATCATTACTCACTATTTAGCATTTAATTAGTGTTGTATTTTAGAGAACATCTTTGATGTGATTCTTAAGTAATTCGTCAAACAGTGAATGTTTGTGTAATGAATGGATCAGTCCATTATTCATTGAAACAACGATACTACCACAGAAGGTTGATATAATCAATTCCCGTTTTCAACCACACATTCATATATTCTTTTATAATTAGAGATTGGTATACCAACTCCGACAATACGTTAACCGACAAAGAAGATATGTGCGCTGAGGATCTATACCCGCCTCATCAATACACATGCATCATTAACATCAAAGAACTGAAAGTAAACAGACCCTCAATAGCAAAGGGTGTTCACTAGGGGGATCTATTGCCCTGGTTACTATTCATATATTCATCTGAGCTAGCTCTTCGGAATAACCAAGGTCAAGAATGGGGAAAACATGACTGAATAAGACTTTAAAATGAGCTAAAATTGATAAAATTAACTTTATATTTCACTATAACTCATTTGAACAGAAAAGGAGGGATTCTCCAGGCAGTGTCTACAGTGTAAAATATTCAAATGAATTTATTTACCACTTCGCCATTAAAGAGGTACAACAAAGTAAATGGTAGTAATGGTATATCATATTATACATTTCAGGTTGAGGGCAATTAAATGTTTTAAAGAGATAAATCTTATCAATTATTTTTCAGGATATAAGATAACTTAATAACGCAAATTGAAATATTATTGTGATAAACTTCTGGTTGACATGATTGAAAGTTTTAGGCAAGGCAATTTGCATGACATTCTATGTTTACGACACACTTGCCTAAATATCAATATCCCTCGCTCTCGCTCGGGAAAAAATATTGTTTAGGCACTCGTGTCGTAGATATAGCATGTCATGGACACACTTTGAGATAAGAGACAAGATGGTAATCAACAAAACATTTTGTGTTGGATTTGTAACAAGGAGGTTCTTGAGAAAACACCAGAACCATGTGAGAAGGCAATAGACTGAGTATTATAAATCAGAAACCAACACAACAAAGACAATTGCCATTAAATATTCTTTCCAACGTTTCAACATATTACATTTCATTATACATTCGATTAAATACGTGATTTGAATTGTCGGATTTGTCGAGATAGCGAAAGTGCTATAACACATTAAATATGTTCGCCTAGATAAAGGCGTCCAAATGATCTGGCGCCATTACTGGTTCAATGTAATAACTTTATCATCTGATGATATGTACAGAATATGTAGTGGCTAAGTGAAATATGACTCTTCCGGGCAGGTGAAATTAGGACATTTACTCCATTTATTTATCAAATTTGATCACTTTCCTTTCTAACAAGTTTTCAGCGCTTTCATTGGAATTGTTTTTCGGGACAATACTCATGTCAAGACGCCAGTTAACAGATACATGATTCTGTTCGGTATGTCTTTTCCAGGTTCTCCTCACCAGTTGCCCTATTATTGTCGGAGTTGAAAAACAATGGCGACAGATGGTCGTCTATCTAAGGTTAGCATTGAGAACTCTTGTACTCCCTCCAGCCTGGGCGACTTCCTCTTCAAGTAGGACCTCTTTCATCAGTTTCCATAGAAACAAAATCTAGAGAATTCTTGTCATCTTAAGTGCCTAATTCATTGATCCCTCGGCTAACAGAGAAATACTTGAAGGCGGAAGAAAGATAAACTGTGAGCATCGAATAAATCTGTTATAAATAATACAAAACATATCTATTTTT
This sequence comes from Steromphala cineraria, assembly GCA_916613615.1. Classification (NCBI taxonomy): domain Eukaryota; kingdom Metazoa; phylum Mollusca; class Gastropoda; order Trochida; family Trochidae; genus Steromphala; species Steromphala cineraria. The sequence continues at coordinate 16,662,278 of OU744730.1, forward strand.
GTATTTATCGATTGTATTCATTAAATGTACGTTGAAGTAGAAACCTGTTGTGAAATATTAACAAATCAGATATTTTTGGAATTTTTCATGATAAAACTTTCCTTTATATGCAGTTAAATATTTCAACAAATAAACAAAATCAATGATCGAATTATCCAAATTGAAAAACACATACTAAATTATAATGGCGACTATAAAATAGATAGACATTCCTACATATATGTTGAATCAAACTTAATGGAGACCTAATCTAAGACACAATGACTTCAAAGGAACCGAGGTCAAAAGAGAGAGACTTGATATATACGATGTGTATTGTACAATGCGCTTGCGTGACTTTCTGACAGACAGAATATCTGAAAGGAAAATTGTTCCGTTTCCTGACTTGACCATGGACTAACAAAGCATTCATCGTCTGGCCGGGGATCCTCAGAGGAATTGCACACACTAATCAAAGAGCTTGTAGGTTGAAGTCTATCCATGTTTGTTGTTGGTAATCTTAGCACTGAGAACACTTTACATCCACCATCAGGTCTACGATTATGAAGACTGACAAATAAAACAGAACGTGGTAAGAAGATAATATTATGTCTATGCAGGAAGTGAATGATGTTTCCATTTAACGGCCAGATATCCGACATTTTATATTATCTAAGTATGTCTGCTTTGTTTTCACTTCATGAAAAATGAAATAAACATTCATGTTATTATGGTAAGGGCTCCGGACAAGTTCATTGATGGTAATGTAAGCTATCTTCATTGTGTATTACGATTCATCTATTTGTTTCCATTTAACGGCCAGATATCCGACATTTTATATTATCTAAGTATGTCTGCTTTGTTTTCACTTCATGAAAAATGAAATAAACATTCATGTTATTATGGTAAGGGCTCCGGACAAGTTCATTGATGGTAATGTAAGCTATCTTCATTGTGTATTACGATTCATCTATTTGTTGGAATTCAACATTAGCTTAATTTCAACATATGTCAAGTTACATTAAGTTAAGATTGATATACTGTCAAAAATCATACGTGTGCAATTAAGAGCTTATTAAAAAATAATGTATGGTCACTTGACGAGGAACTTTCGATTCATGAGATGTTCAAAACAATATTTTCTTGACATCCTTATTGTAAATAACAACCAAGTACATTGATGATAATGTAAGCTATGTTCATTGTGTATAACGATTCATCCAATTGTTGGAACTAAACATTGATTGAAGACTATTCACATTTGTTGTTTGTAATCTTAGCACTTTACATCCGCCACCAGGTCTTAGATTGTGAAGACTGACAAATAAAACAGAATGTGGTAAAAAGACATGTCTATATGGGAAATAATTAAGGTTTCTTAAAATGTCAGAACTGTTTCAGTCTTTGCTACTATGCTGGACAAATTAGAATAGGGATACTTGATTTCTTGCACATCTGGCCTGAAAGCGTTCGGGAAAAAAAGAGCATTAAATTATGAATCGGTTACAATCGCCATGATCATTTAGATATTAGTCTATATTCTATGTAGTCTATATCATTAAGGGAAATATTAGATCGACGTTATGACTAAAATATAAAAATAACAGCGAAATAGTAAAAGAAATTTCAATGCCATACGGTTTGGCCACAATCAAGTCTATTGATTTCATGTGAACGATTATGAGGATTATTGATCAATGACAGTATGATGAGAATTGCTGATTAATTATAACCGTCTCATGTCTATATGTATACCGTGTGTGTGAACCCAAGGATTAGATTACCAGAAGCAGGTGTTGTCTGTGATGTTAATTAGGCACCCATTGCTGTCAAATACTGTTGAAATGCATGCCCGGGATGAACATTTCATGCTTTTTTTACAGTACATTACTGACAGGTGTCTTGTCAATGTCTAGACCAGAGAAATCTACAACGTACAGTCAGTGGAATGATTATCTGGATTATCCGCGACACAAACAGAGTATAAACCATGAGTTGAGGTCAGATTTCATAGCTTATCCTGGACACAATCAGAATACATACCATGAGTTGAGGTCAGATTTCATAGCTTATCCTGATAGCTTATCCTGGACACAATCAGAATATATACCATGAGTTGAGGTCAGATTTCATAGCTTATCCTGGACACAATCAGAATATATACCATGAGTTGAGGTCAGATTTCATAGCTTATCCTGGACACAATCAGAATATATACCATGAGTTGAGGTCAGATTTCATAGCTTATCCTGGACACAATCAGAATATATACCATGAGTTGAGGTCAGATTTCATAGCTTATCCTGGACACAATCAGAATATATACCATGAGTTGAGGTCAGAGTTCATAGCTTATCCTGGACACAATCAGAATATATACCATGAGTTGAGGTCAGATTTCATAGCTTATCCTGGACAAAATCAGAATATATACCATGAGTTGAGGTCAGAGTTCATAGCTTATCCTGGACACAATCAGAATATATACCATGAGTTGAGGTCAGATTTCATAGCTTATCCTGGACACAATCAGAATATATACCATGAGTTGAGGTCAGATTTCATAGCTTATCCTGGACACAATCAGAATATATACCATGAGTTGAGGTCAGATTTCATAGCAGCACTAGGAACAACCTGATGTTGTCCTATGTCGTATCAATAAGTGTTTAAGATCACTCACTTCGGTGTGGTATTGATATAATGGCTTGATTGTAAGTTCTATTGGTTAAGGATATCACTGGGTTGAGCAGAACAGTAGCCTCCAGACCTTACAATAAGGATGTCAAGAAAATATGGTTTTGAACATCTCATGAATCGAAAGTTCCTCGTGGTGTATGCATTAAGTTAAGTTGGCTTTTGTAATTTGTAATTTTGTGAACTTTGTTGTGCTTTACAAAGCTGTAATGACTACATGATTTTTATACATATCAGTTTCATGTTTGTGAAACCAAACGAATATAAAGTCCTGGGCCTCCTTTCACAAAGCAACTAAGGTTGACCTTCACGTTAACATTGCATTTAGTTTACCTGAAGGACTTAAGATTCTTTTGGCTTTGTGAACGGAGGCCCAAATTGTTAAATCAAGAGCTTACAATTGAAAATAGAGACGATTGCATTGAATTTAACTAGTAATTGCAGCAGGGGTTAAGCATAGTTGGATGTTTTCCAAAGTAAGTTTATAAATTGCAATTGTTATCAAGACCATTGAATCAAGTAATTTGTCATCATAATGAAAAGGTTATCTTTGGTCGATTGCTGTTTCCGATTTGAAACTTTCCTTGAATTCAATTAACAAACAGCCACAATTCACTTTTAGAGACAGAATACATTCCATCAGATACCTTTAGGATGAGCGCTCAATGTTAAATGAGGACATGGATTACTTGTATTGTGTTTTCGAGAGTGATGTAATGAGTTATATTACCTGAACTGTGTCATAAGTACAGATAATGGATTACCAACTATAATTGGTAAGGCTCAGCAGTATATAAGAGCTCTTAACTTTCAATTATACATTATCAAGATTGATCAATAAAAAATTATAAATTATTTACAATAACAATAACAATTACTTCCCTGGTTCATAGAACATATCCATAAAATTTTAAATTGCCATTAAGGACATTAAATTTGAAATATAATATATATTGATATTAATACCTGAACAAACAACATGCAACGTGCATTATGAAATGATTGAGAACGCTAAAAAATCCTAATTATTGAATATTTGTGTAATATTAATGTCTCAAACAAATTAATGTTTATGCATATATCGAACGAATGTCAAAGCCCAAATATGAGTAGTATATATCCGTATTTCCAATACCTCAGATTGTCTACATGAAGCATAATCTCTTTGGAATCAGGATCGACAAAAGAATCTAAAGATAAAACAATAAAGTTCTGTGAACAAGGAACACAAGTCTAATCAGTTCCTGAATCTGTATTGTCGTCACTATACAATGGTGCATTTGAAAAACATCTGAGTTGTGTTTGCTTTGCTGTCATTATGATACCTGGTTCACATAATATTTGACCCAAGTCCCTGTTTGATGAATGAAATGGTATTTTAACATGAAACAGAAATCTTACTATGACAGCGAGAATTAATCCAAAAACATGAATTAAGAATAAAGGAAACAGTAGTATCTAATCACCAGTCACCATATGAAGCACCAATCATCTTATGATATTTGACGATGACTGAAAAGAATGATAATGAAATACCCCTAGTGTTCTATATTTGTCATATTTATATCGTTCCTGAGTCCTTGTTTACTGTCTATTTCTGACTTATACATGTTGTGCCCTTGATGACAAATGCATAGTTCATCTGATCACAAAACAGATGGGCTTCAGAAAAATTCTTAATGGATACAAACATGTTTCAAGCACATAATGTATATGAAATAGAAAACATACATGTATATATCCCAGCAAAGAAAATGATATACATGTACGTCTACCATCGAGTGATGACATAATTAAAATGAGGTTCCATGAGAGATTATATATTCATCATCCCAAATTCTGGAAAATGCTTACATAACCTTTGACAAAGTAAAAATTTATTTTATGTACACAAATATCGCCTTCCAATTCATCTTGGGTAGGCCTAACGCCCCCTTTTAATGGAATTCGATTACAAGTGATGGATATCCCTGAACAAATGGCCTTCTCCCCAACTAGCACCGTAATGAGAGAAGACAAGGTAATAGGGAGCGGCTGGCCAATAATAGTATAGATAATTAGGTCGCTCATAGCCTGCAGAGAACACCAAATAGGAACAAGCTACACCCACAGATTGCTCAGGAAATATCAGTTAATAACGACCTTTACACTCGTGTCAGATAATCAATGGTCGAAAATATACCCGAAGACTTCAAGCTATGAATCCATGTTAATCTGAAAAGGGGGACATTTCTTTCGAAAAAGACGTGATAGAGTTTCATATAATATAGCGATTTTTAAAAGACATTTAAATGTTGGTTTAATCAAGTAACCTTAAAACCTTCCAAATACCACTCAGGAAGTTCACAAATAAAGTAGGGATTGTATCCATAATCTGCCTTTTTCTTGTATACATTGCCTTCACAGAAAGATGTTTTTATACTTAGTATAAATATGTTGTATACTTTAATCTGAGTAACATGATCATTATTACACCAGAATGCTCTTATTAAATATTTCGGATTCCTAAATGGTCAGTTCCAACAATCTTGAAAAATTTGCACTTTTTCTTCTGAAAGCATCGTTTGGTCATTGAATGTACTATTTGGCATTTAACACAAAAGTCGTTGGTGTGTTTGAGAAATACGGTTTAAAATAGATATAATTTTATGGATATACATTCTTAAGTCAGGCATGGCGTCGTTCCTAGAATGCCAATCAAAGAAGATGATGCCTTTACAGATATCGATAGATGAGTGAGGTATCCCAATAACATGATACTATCGGTAAAGTTTTTAAAATATGAAAGTATAACATGAAATAACTAAGCAAATCTCACATGCAAACCCTAAATTCGTTGATTCCGTACATACTTAACACAGATAAAGAGTTACACATTCGCCAATAGCATGTTATCTAGTGATTTGTCTACGAGGACAACAGTAACAGATTGATTTCGCAGTGTTGGTGGTGACAAAGGGAATGAGAATACCAAAATTCTCTTCCTTAGTCTATCCCCTAACGTGTGAGTTTCAAATAGGTAAGTAGCATGTATTGAGATAATTTGTCTTCCTTATTCTTCACTTCTCAAGTACAGCACCGCTCCATTTATTATGGTTTGTGGTGAAGAGATACAACAAGATATTGATAGATATGCGTAGATTGGGATATGATAAATGTATTTACTCCTGTCGTACAACTTGACTTACCAAGTCATTTAACAAACGTCAAGTGGAATTGTATTTGATCCAATGTAATATCTGCAGATGATACATGCAAATTACCGAACGACTGTGGTGAATGGTCTTTATCTTTTACTTTTAGTTAATTTACTTATTTAACCTGTTTTAACCTAAAGGGGCAGTAGCACGTTTTAGTGGAATATAAGGTGATGTCAGGAAAATGAAAATAAATGGTTCCGATTGAAAGACAATGTATTTGAACTAAATGAAGCAGTTATAACTCAAATATATTAAGTAAAGATCAGCCATGATATTCCTTTTTGCTACACAAAATGAATTATAGGTTTTCACACAAAAATGGCTGCCAATGGACTTTATGTGAATCTATATAATTTTCTGACTATATATGGGTGATTGGCTTGTGTAATGATATTTTGTACACTGTCAATATAACACATTTAGCATTGACATACAATTATCAGTTTAAAAGGACAATCTTAAGTCTCCAAAAAAAAAGGTGATACCGTCCCTTTGTTATAAGCTGAATTGCATATTTAAACAACTATTGGTCCATGATAAAGTATACTAGTTTTCATGTCTGTGTTGAAAATGAATACAATATAGTACATTCAGTTAGCCCAGATTGATTGAATACACAACTTAAATGAAAAGGGTAATACGAGTTTAGAAAATATAAATAAAGGTAAGTAATTATTCAATATATTTCATAGACTAATAGTTAGTCCAGGTATAGAAAAACATCTGTGTATTTGTAAAATTGTAATCAAAATGTACTCGAAGAGGTACATCAATGAAATACACGTTTCATTTGTCCGCTCTAATTATTACTTAAAGAGAAGTACATATATAAGAGCATACAGATCCTATTTCAAAAGACATTGGGTTTATCAGGGTTTATCAGCATTTGTTTCAACACCTGATTAACACCATTTATAAACTAAAACACAGAATTTATACTGACATATGAAGTCCATGCCGAATAGTCCCTGATGCTGATAGCGGCAGAATGGAATTATCTATTGAAATTGGCAATCATTCCAAGCTGAAAGTGTAGTAGATATAAAAAGACACTTAATAGAACTAATGGAAAGCATTTAAAATGAAAAAAATGATGACCTTATTATAAAAAGAAATAATGATATAAGATATATATTATTGAATATGTATAAAAATGTATGAAAAGGAACAAAAAACATTTCAATAATCAATATGTAGCGATTTGTGAAACATTCATATTTAACGAAATGACTTTGTTCTATAACTGTCATGTTTATGTTAAGCAAACCGCGATCTTCTTATTCCTATTATTTCAATATGTTCATCATGGTCGGTAGAAGCCGCAACAGAAGTTGTATAGTCTGTTGGTGCACAACAGATGTCAACACTGATCTTCAATGTATCAGTCACATTTGTCTTAATGACTTAACCATTTCACTTCGCCTTAAATCGAAACGTGCAGATGCTACATTTTTTATAACAAAACGAACTATAAATAAACATGCTTATCAGTTCTAATGCTGCGAGTGTCAAATCAAAAAGCCATGTACATTGTATCATAAGACTCCAAATTAGAATTTTGGATGATGTGAATTCTTTTCAAAGAATTGGTAATAGATAGCGGTTCAAGTAGTAATAGCAAATGCTTTAAATCATATTGTTTAGTCTTCAAAGCCTCACTGTCACCAGCATCAATACATCATAAATCCTTATTCAGCAATCCTCTTCTGTGAGATGTCCTTTGGGAAATAACTGTCCCTGAAACTAGTTTATATTTGCTGATTGACACAGGCAAAGTGTCACTTATAAGCCGTAATCTACGAAGGCGTACCATTTCGTACCTAAATTGACGAATTACTGTACAATTCATTTGAAGTTTATTGACATCAGTTCAATTTTGAGCAACACACACTGACATGGCATGTGGATAAGAGTTTCAAACGGAAGCTTTAGTTTATCAATAATTGTTTGGTATTCATCATCGTATAAAAATAACAGTTGTATCATACACTTGCAGATAGAATAAAGTTCCTTATACAATTCATCATCATTCACATTGTAATCAATTATATTTTACAACGCTGCACTGTTCATAATTGCACAAACCTTAATTGTAAAATCTGTGTTAATACTTTATATCATATATATATTAATCAATTTTGTATTGGAGAGGGCCCAGTAGGTGTTTTCACTTTGCCCGATCCATTTGACTTTTTGTCAATAAAATATGTTTAAACCAAAACAAAATTCCTTATACAATGGGAATGTAAACATGAGCAAACTTGAACACATGAGCAAGATACTCAAATGTCTTAAAGGAACAGTAGCATGTTTTTTGATAATTTTAAATTTTAAATTGTTCACTGATAATTGTAAGTTAATGCTAAATGTATTATTTTGACAGTATCAAAAATCTCATTACACTAGCCAATCATCAAGAGTCAGAGGACAAAGTATGAAGATTCACATAAAATCCATTGGCGGCCATTTTGTCTGAACACCTTTAATTCATTTTCTGTAAGAAAAAAGAATCGCATGGCTAAACTTTACGTTATATATTTGAATTATTACTGCTCCATTTAGTTAAGATACATTGTCTTTCAATTGGAACCATTAATTTTCATTTTCCTGACATCACCCTATATACTCTCTAAAAACGTGCTACTGCCCCTTTAAGATAAAGTTCAAATTCTGCTGGACAATAATGAAATATCAAACCCATGCTACTTACTGTCAGAACCAAGTATTAATACAACACCAAAGTGATTAAGTCAAGATTAAGAATTAATACGACACTTACTGAAACGACACCAATGTTATCAAGTATCTGATTAACTTGCTGATATCAACATAGGGTTGGTAGGGGCATCTTATTGCTTCTTGGAAATCTGACCCCAGCCCGATGTATATACTTGGAATGCCTTCAGGGGCTAATTGATTTCTCCTCCATCTGTGAGGTGTAGATTACGCTGGTCTAGACAACAATAACCAAGCACCTGTTCATAACCCGGCATCAAATAAGCGTGAAATGGGCATCTCATGCAAGCATGGTAACAGTATTTGACAGCAATTGTTGCCTAATTAACATCACAGACAACACCTGCTTTTGGTAATCTAATCCTGGAGTTCACACACACGATATACATATAGAAATGAGACGGTTATAATTAATCAGCGATTCTCATCAGAAAGACAATCCGATATGTTCCATTATGATTGGGATATAGAATACTATTGTGTAGATTATTTAAAGGATCTTGTCGATTGCAATCGATGTATGGTTTAGCTGCTTCTGTCCATCGAAATGCAATGTATATATTCATAATATGATTCAATTGTTTGAAACCTTATTGTATTGTATAGAATGTGTTATTTATTCGTGTAAAATATAAGGTATATACTATAGAAATATTTTGTTACAAAACGATATAATAAAGCAAACACCATTGATTTGTCATCTTTTTGGCCTTCATTTTATTGAAAATCTGAAATAGAGACATTCAATTTCATATGTTGATGTAAAGAGAATGTTGTTTTGTACATCTCGTGAATCGAAAGTTCATCGCCATCAAGTGACATAGATCATTTTTTTTTATAAAACCCTTATTTGTACACTTGTAATTTTGACAGCATCTCAGTCTTAACTTTCATGTTATATATCATTTACATATATATTGATACAAAATATATAAAATTGAACCATTGTTGAATTCCAACAATTAGACGTATCGTAATACAAAATGAACATAGCTTTCATTATCGTAAATGAACTTCACCATACTACATGTTGATTTCACTTTTCACTTAGATAATATGCTATGTCGAGGGGAAATGGCCGTTAAAGGGAAACATCATTCACTTCCTACATAGACATAATATTATCTTCTTACCACGTTCTGTTTTATTTGTCAGTCTACATAATCGTAGACCTGGTGGTTGATGTAAAGTGCTCTCAGTGCTAAGATTACCAACAACAAACATGGATAGACTTCAACCTACAAGCTCTTTGATTAGTTTGTGCAATTCCTTTGAGGCTCCCCGGCCAGTCGATGAATGCTTTGTTAGTACATGGTCAAGTCAGGAAACGGAACACTTTTCCTTTCAGATATTCTGTCTGTCAGAAAGTCACGGAAGCGTACTGTACAATACACATCGTATATATCACGTCTTTCTCTTTTTACTGTGTCTCCTTTGTAGTCTGTGTGTCTTTAATTGGGTCTCTATTAGGTTTCACCTTGTAACAAGACCTACAAATGTAGATGTAGTTTATTTCTATTATTGTAGCTGAAGTAGTTTAGTATGATCATGACAGGCTGATTTTATTTTTATAAATATATATAAAACAATGAGATAATTAAGAGAGTTGTTTTAAAATTTGATCTTTATAATAATGATATTAAATATAGCAATTTATAGGGCAGATCTAACAGACTACAATTATAAAACTGTACATATACATATACACGTACATGTCATTTTTATATTTTAAATGAAATTATTCATCCATTTTCAAATTCTACAATCAATAAAACATTTGAATGAAATTATTCATCCATTTTCAAATTCTACAATCAATAAAACATATTTTTATCAGTATTTAAGATATGCAATGGGGTGATGTTTGTGCTTGGTATGCGTATAATGATAATAACAAGGAGACACAAAGTCTGAAGTAATGTTACCCAATAGCCCTTTACGTTTCTTGTAGTAAGGATTTATCCGATGTTAAAGGTTCATCTTACTTCCTTCTTCAAGTATTCCTCTGTTTGCTGAGGGATCAATGAATTAGACAGTTAAAATGGCAAGAACTCTGTAGTTCTGGTTTCTATGGAAACTGATGAAAGAGGTCCTACTTGAAGAGGAAGTCGCCGAGTCTTGAGGGAGTACAAGAGTTCTCAGTGCTAACCTTGGTGAGCCGCCATCTGTCGACACAAAACTCCTTGTTCAACTCCGATAACATTGTTGGAAGGAAATCTAGAAGAAGTTGACTTGACCGAGCAAGAACAACAAGTTGAATGTTTCCGCAGAACATGAAAGGAGCTTAGTGTTAACAAAATTCCATTGAAAATCAATAGTCGAATCTCGATTGATCGAATCTGATACGTTAATGATGTAGAACGTAGTCGGATTTTTAGTTATTGATACAACTCTCATATTGTATCTTATATTTATTGTGTATTGTCACGGTTTCTAAATTAGATTAGTCAACTTCAGAATAAATCAAATTCATTTGTTGTGACATTTCCGTGATCATCTGTTTTTTAGAAATTATAAGGGTGAATGTTATTTCTATCTAAATTGTGTTTTAAACGAATTGTACCAATTGCAATATATATCCAGTGGTTAGTAATCTCGCATTACACAATCTGGTCTATACAAGGAGAACTGTCAAGTAAGTGCCATCTAATATCACATATGCTTTTGGAGCATTAACTTCTAATGGGGTGACAGATTCTAAGTGCTATACTGAAGGACGTGTTCCTTGGGGGGTTATTAGCCATTGATGCACATGCCAGAATTTTATTGTAAGAATATGTGATGCCATTCCTGTCTTTTCGAGGGCTATCATGGACAATTATTAACTTTTACTTTACATACATCATTTGATTCATCAATGTACCTAACAACAAACTGGTTGGCATTTCTTAAAATATTAAAAGAAGTTATCATGGCTTTTTCTAAACGAAACATGAGCCTTATGTTTCTCAAACAACATTGGAGAACCTGAATGTCTTCAATTCTCGATAAGTTTTGAAATGAAACTTGTTTCCATGTTCGATTAATCTCTCAAAGATCTCATTTTCCTATATGAGGCTCATATTGAACGTTAGATGATCCTGAATGTCTCAGATCTCGATCACAAAGAGACAAGAATAAATGAACTAACCGATGAACGGTTTACATTACAGGTTATTGGTTTCTGACTCGAATGTAAATGTGAGTATAAAGTTCTGTCAAGTGAATAATGCTTATTATCGCAGATTATATTTTCCACCCAAAGTGAAACAGGATTTCAATAAGTAACATTAATAAAGACAAACATATTTCACATAGGTGCATCACTCATATTGTGAAGTTAAACATCCACGTTAAACATCATCGTAAAACATCATCGTAAAACATCATCATCGTAAAACATCATCATCGTAAAACATCATCGTAAAACATCATCGTAAAACGGATTCTGGAAGAAAGACGATAACGAGAAGCGTTCTATAAAATAAATAACGCAATTTTACCATCAATATATAAAACAATGATTATTAACAAACGGGACAATATCATCTAAAAAAGCAAATTTGACTTTTAAACAATAAAACATTGATACTAAAGACGATCCACACATGAAACATATGTGTTATTAATAATTGAAAAACGTGTTCTATATCATATTCACATTGTACTACGAGGCCGTGATGTTTTATTAGTTTTGATTTGGATTTTGTAACATATTGTATTCGTCAAAGAGTAGGTGAGTTAAATAACTTCGAGAACCCTCTCCCGTTGGCCCAATACTTACATTAGATAGAATTTACATTAATAAAGGACTGTTTTAGATATTGTTGTCATAAGTTGTGCCATCATTATCAAAGTCTATGTATCTGTGATATCACATATGTGTGTTATAAGCCTATAAAGGAAAAGATTCCTGACCCCCAAGGATGTTGCTATGTAAAGGTCAGAGAGAAAACATCAGAATCTCGAAGACTAATTGACCACTCCACAGGCTCACCCAGGGGGTCATTATATCGCAAGGATCTACAAAAACAGTAGCTAGTAATAAGACACGTTCAGGGAGTGAAAAGATAGCAACTTGCCTCCCCACAGGGGCTCAGTGAAGAAGATTAACCGTTGCCATTTACAAATGAACTCTGATGGGTCCATTAAAAGAACTATAACGGATATCCGGTTAGTCCTGTGGGTAATAATAATAATAATAATAATAATAATAATTAATTTATAAAGCGCCTAATTTCCAGGCGAGGCCTGCTCAACGGCGCTGAGAGAAGAAATCAGTGACAGATGAGGTAAAAAGTGAGAGTTATTGGCAGTCAGTGATTGAATAAGAAGGTTTTAAGATTTTGCTTGAATGATGATACAGATTCTGCAGACTTTATATGCGTGGGGAGAGAATTCCAAAGTCTAGGAGCTAGCACAGAGAAAGCGTTGTCAGAGAGTTTGGTCCTAGTAGATGGTACAGAAAGCAGCGACTGGTTTGATGAACGGAGAGATCGTTGAGGCTGATATACAGTGAGAAGTTCCTTCAGGTAGCGAGGAGATGAGTCAACATAAAGAGCAGAGAAAGTTAGTAGGAGTTGCTTGAATATAATTCTTTGTTGGACTGGAAGCCAATGGAGCTGTCTGATTACTGGGCTGATGTGGTCATATGGCTTAGTGAGAGAGATAATTCTGGCAGCTTTATTCTGGATGCGTTGAAGGTGGGAGATGGCAGTAGAACTGGTCCGGACTTTTCATCCTTATCGAATATCAATTAATTATATTGCAATATTTAGTCATGTGTATATTTTGCGCCATTTCCTAACGAGTTTTATATAGATTTTATATGGTATCAATACAGTTTGTCACATTGATAGTTTTACTTCATTTCATATAAGATATATTAAAAATACAATTTTGATGTCACAATGACTTGATGCAATAGGTATCGTGTTAAGGAGAGATGGGACGAACAACTTAAATATTATAGAATTTTCTAATTTTTGGTACATTGGTTATTTATTATATGTAGAATGCTTATATGAAATACAAAATGGGGGTCACCGAACGATTTTCGGAGTTACAGCCAATTGAAATTTGTGGCCACGTGAGAAATGTCAAAAAAAGGCATCAATGTTTGAAGTTATTTTTTTAGATAAAAAGAACTGTAATACTGCTGTAATTTTTCATATTATGTGGGATTATATATAACAAAGTATAGTTAATGTCTTTTTTAGAAAAAAAAAAAAAAAAAAAAAGTTATGATGATATGAAAATGAAAATTGCGATTTACGAAAACATTTTCTAACCGATTGTATTGATAGATTCACATATTTTACGATTTTCTCATACTTGTCACATGAAAGAAAAGCGCTTCTTCTTTCCAAAAATATATAATTCATTAGGGGTCACCGAACGAATTAAAAAGTTATGACGCGAAATGTACATAATATGAAAGCCGAAAATTAGATTTTTCGCGTCGACGTAGATCTACTGCAGGGCAGCGCGTCACGGCGTGTTTTCACATCTAGTAGCGCTTGCGCCGGGCGCTTTGCGGACCATAACAAATGATAAATGTATATTTGAAAGCAGACTGAAAAAATAAGAACTATGTTTTAATAAGTGAATTGTATTGCTTAACATTTGAGATGCATAAGTAATTTTTTAACAAAGTTTAGGAACAAAGTTTGGCTCGAGGCTAGACAAATCAGCCACGATCCCACTTCCGGGTTTGTAATGGATACGACATCATTCTATGGTCTACGAACTAAAGTTATGCAGGTAGCTCCAGAACACACTACACCCCGAAACTCTTTCATAATGTAGATAATTTGATCAACATGTTACTATTATCTATCGGAGATTTTTCACAGCTCGAGTCATCTTGATTTTTATGAAAATGTTTGTGCCGTCCGAAAGTTCCACGAAACTGATTTAATTTAATTCTGCAGTATGGCTAGTGACCCTATTATCGTGGTAACCCTATTATCGTGGTAAGCTCATTTAAGTCTCCAGTACCTACAAGGAATATTCATATTTGCAAAGCACATCATAGATGAATAAACTAAATACTGAGGCATTAAAACAACATTTTTTCAAATGTTCAGTAATATTTTTTCACATTTGTAGTGATCTATTATTTTCCTTTATGAAATATTAACTGCAAGTGCAAGTAATTAAAAACGATTCTGTCTTCACGAAATATTGTCAGAGAGTTTTTATTTTGTAGGTAAAAAGTTTGATAGATAACAAACAGAACTGTATGAAAGGAAAATGTATTGATGGTTTCAAAGATGTTGATGTTTCTAACAACGCGAAATACGTTAAAACTGTCATGCGCAGAAGTCGAAAATGCTACGTCCCATCTCTCCTTAACTTGATTATGAAATAGTATAGACATTAAAGAACGCTTTATCAGACACTAACCGATTCCCGTTCTCTGTAAGAGATCTGCTTTTCATATTTGATATTCCCATATGGATAATATGTGTAATGTTTTCTCTATACAACTGAAACGGATTTACGTTTCCTTGATCTTTGCAATGTACAAAAGCATTTCAAATGTCAGTCTAAATCAAACAAGTTGGACATTTATTTTACCACCTCCCGTCTAATGCTTACTCAAATTCTATCCAATTCTTTTGTTTTTAATACTTGAAATTCATATCTCAATGTCTTTGCCATGATTCAGTAGCCCAAATGATTATTTTAGAACAGCGACGCTGATTGCACAACAAATTCGGCGAATTAGAACAGAAGCTCAATCAATCTGTGGGCAGAGGACGCTTTGGTACAAATAACAAAGACCTGTTTACCATTAGGTTATATGAGATGTCGTTCTTGATTGTTACAATGTACTAGAGATTGCTTGAAGAAGACAAGGGTGTTTTTTGCTTCTCAATTGTACATATTTTCTTTAATACATTTACATTTACACGTAAACAGTTTTGTATTTTTACAACATAGCAACATTTGCAATCTGGTGATCAAAATTGTTATTAATATGTCCATGTAACACTTGCATGCTAAATGTTAGTGCTCTTAATCTTGCAAATCCATAGACATTAATATTCATGAGACGTCACATTAAACAGTTTCAGTCATATCTGAATTAAAAATTGGCTGTGATATTGACTCATATTTTGATACCAAACTGATGATAAATCAACCTGTAAGATTTTTGTCTGAACAAATATCTTTAAAATAGAGAAATATGCCACTACAGGAGCTATTTTGGTAGCAGTATAGATCAATTTCTAGCTTTTAAAGAAATCGAATTGATGGGTGATGGTAAAGTTTTTTAGTGAATTGATATTAACTTAAATGAATATGAAATCATAACAATGATAATATTGTATATACTGAAACAATATCAGCATATATTCCTACACTATCCTAGTCAGATTAAAGATGTGCAATATACTGTTATTACAAATAAACTGAATATTAATATCGGGAAAAAAATAACCATGATTTTATGTGAAACACATATGTCGTTATTTTGAAAACACATTGGATGAATGGAGGAGATATTAATGATATCATTGTAAAACATATTCGCTACAATTTGATTAAGGGTAAGTATCCTAATATACATACATACATACATTAATATACCTACATATAACTATATGTTTGTGTACACCTGAAAGGAAGATACTGCTGCTGTCAGCTTTATTGGAACTTCACGCATGACTAACCAACAATCAAGGAATACACCAGGCCTCACAGGTAAAAGCAACAGACGTTCCAAGCAATGTGTAATGCTTTAGTGTCAGATGTTTCCAACTGGATATATCAATCATATATATCACAAATATACACACGATCAAATATTCAGCTTGGAATGGTCTATCAAATGTAACAGATGGCCTACTCTCCTACGAATATTGAAATAGGTCAATTTTTATCTGTTTTTTTTTTATATCTGAAAGCCGTGTGCATATATGGATCGATTGATTTATTGTTGAAAACTTGCACTTAAACTGATTTTATAATATCAACGTGTCTGTTTAACAGTATCATTTGTACATTAATGAAAGAAAATCTGCAATCTTAATAGTAAAATCATTATAACACATTTATTGAATAGCATGAATAACCTCTGTATCTGTCCATCACTCATAACACTCAGGTGTAAAGCAAATGTGGAACATATGATCAGTACTTTCATGATATGAAATTTAAAAAATATGTAACCAATAAATCAATGGATTCATAAAATAAGATGGCAGATGGACTCCACAATCACTTCGTCTCATTTCAATAATATCTTCTAAATATCAACCAAGAAAAATCTCCAATAATAAACTCAACGCCATGGGGATTATCGAGTCACTGTAGACCTACCTGATGAACTGTCAAATCTCTGAAGCTTTGCATAGCGGTAATCTTTCCAACTCCCACTTCCCGAAGATTTCCAAGACATCGATTCGTGGATCCGGTAACTCCCTTAGTCCTCCTCAGTGAAATCCCATGTCCCGCTCAGGTTGTCCGAGAAATGATTCAATATTGACGTTTAGGAAGCCGAGATTAGAAGCAATAGCCCAATCCGTGTTCTGCTGCCCATATCGCAAGATTAAACACTTTGAAAGTTTATAGGATCCTAACATGGACTCCTGCTTCAATCAATGTTATCTGGCTCCTGCACTGCTCGGCCTTTATGGCGTGTATTGGCAGCTGGTGAATGAAGGGATCTATGGGATCGGATATTCCCGAGTTGAAATGATAAAGGGTCGTTAGGATAAGACAGCTGCTTGAAATCCACTCTCTTCAACAATGTCGCATCTCAACAGCAGACGACATTTTGCCGCGCATGCGCATTACAACAACCTCCTGTTGCTGCGAAGAAGGGATACGGCAAGTGACTACCATTCTTTGCCTAATTATCATATAGATGGTCATATCCTTGTACAAACATCGCCAATCGATACAGAACAAGCTGTTTCTTACTTTGGGCTTACTACCATACAAATGCTTTCCTAAATAAAAGGATAAAAGAAAAGACACGATATTATACAGATGAAGAGATTCCGAGAGATCACAAATATCAACACCGATATCCCTTCTGTCAATAATTGGCCATCGCCTTCCGGTATAGGTTTCTAGCAGCCACGTTCAGTCAGGTTCTAATAATTTGTTGCTCGTTGTCAATTAAAGGGGCAGTAATTGTAGGCGATGTTCCGGCGATTAATCAGCGGAGTGACCGACGAAAGGCTGAAAGCATCGATCTAGCAGCTACAAGTGTCTTCCGTATCACAAGGGCGTTGGGCCTGAACAATGCTGTGCTGCCTTCTTTTAAGACATATTCCTATAGAGACATTGTGGAAAGCTTTAATGACTCCAACGTCTAGTTTGAACCGATCCGGTTATAAATATACATTCTGTATTGCTATTACTATGACCTTTGAAACAATTACCAGCAGTACTGTTGTTCTTACACAAAATTTATTTAATTTGCCACTAGCTTTTAGACAATTACAGTGACTAGCCCTCTCTAGATTTCAGTTATAGGAGTTCATATTTTCAGGATTCAGACAGAAATCACTCACTATGCATTTGAATCAATGTTTCTACATTTCTCTTATGAATTTTAAATCTTAATATTCTGTGATGCATCGTTAATAGGGCGTGTCAGTGTAATATAGACACTAATGGGTGCTACCCTCTTAAAGGGGCTGTAGCATGTACATTATTAATTTAAATACACGCCGTTTTTCACTCTTCATATACCTTTGAGTGTTTTTTTTAGAATAACTGTAATTCGTGTGTTATAAAAATCCACTATATCTCAATGCAATGAATATAACAGACGTTCCCTGAGAACAAATCAAACTAATAAACATTTTGGAGAGAATTTCGATACCTTAAATATAACCTATAATGCTGTATGGGAAACTTTTAAAGGGGCAGTAGCACGTTAATAAGGGGATGTCAGGAAAATTTAAAAAAATGGTTCCAATTGAAAGACAATGTTTAACCAAATATCGCAGTTATAAATCTCATATATAGTGTACAGTTCAGCCATGCGTTTCCATTTTCTTACACAAAATGAATTACAGTTGTTCACCCCAAAATGGCAGCCAATGTACTTTATGTGAAACCTCATAATATGTTCTCTGTCTATGGAAAATTGGTTTGTGTAATGTGATTTTTGACACTATCAAAATAATACATTTAGCATTAACCTACAATTATCAATGAAAAAATGAAAATAAGAAATTAAAAAAAAACTTGCTACTGTCCCTTTTAAACTAGGTATCGACCTAAATTGTCAAGATAGTGACAAAGCTCATCTCAACCGTATGTGATTTGTAAAGTGTATCGATATTGACAGGCACTTAAGATGAATATATGATAGTGACAATACGTTGTTGGTATGTATTGATATTGACAAGCACTTTAAAGGTATACATTATCATAGCAGAGCGTATTGAGCACGAGAAATACGTTTTTTAAAGATTTAATTTGCCTCCATAAATATTAATTGATGATAAATGTAATATCTTCAGAGGATCTGACATCTCTCTACACAATCCGATTATCATTAGTCATAGAGTTAACAAATAACGAAGTAACGGTTGGCGGGCATT
Source organism: Steromphala cineraria (assembly GCA_916613615.1). Lineage (NCBI taxonomy): Eukaryota > Metazoa > Mollusca > Gastropoda > Trochida > Trochidae > Steromphala > Steromphala cineraria. Next base: position 16,681,443 of record OU744730.1, read on the forward strand.
GCATCTTTAATGGCGTTAAGGTGTAAGGAAAGGGATTCGCCAAGCTTAACCTGATGTTGTACGTTTCTTTTAGAAAGACTTATTTATTTGTTTACTACATTGTCGAGCAATTGCTAACATTTATTTCCGTTTTAATGAGATCAAGTAATTAACCTAAAATCCGTGCCATTGGCCCTTTTCAAGTGCACGAAACACAAGAATGCTATACTGCTTTATTGTGCGTTGTTAACAAACATAGAATCATCAATATGAAATTCATTATAACATAGCTTATAAACACCAAGGAAGAGATTAGCAATTTCTCTAGATGTTTATATCAATATTATTTGGTAATCTGTGATGAATTAAGTAAGGGTTTTGGTATTCAATAATGTTCTTTGAACAATAATTGATAATCTAGTTCCAAGGTAACTATTTGGCAATCGTCCATTCCTTTCTCTAGCAGATGTTGTTTGGTATGAGTAAAGAGTTTTACGCAAGTCACCTTTCATTTGTAATTAAATAAAAGAGTTATGTAATACTATTTACCTATGATTTCAGGGGGCGGGAGGCGATGGTGTACATGTACAGTATGTGGTAAATTACAATGTATTTTACAAAACGACACTCTGTTGGATCGAGTATGTTTTGTGTGAAAAATATTGATAATATTAATATGCAGGAATGTTCCATAGGAGGACGTTTTAGAACATGAATATATCTGTTAATAGGGAATACCGTTTTGAAGGGATGTCGGATTAGATAGGGATTTATCATCTTCCTACTCAAAGCCTCAAACGCCAGTTTCCGATATGTCACTTTAGGCCTTGATGAATACCCTTTACTCTTCTGTGCTGCTATAGCGCCCCTACAGGCAAGAGAGCAAGCACAAGAAAGCTAAAGAGTATGCAGCAAGGCATAAAACTGACAGTTTGGAAACCGGCGTTTTAGACTTTGAGTAGGAAGATGGGTTTTGTGTGAAAAGGAAACATTGAGGATCTCTGCTGTAACTATGACGTTGACTAATGTCTCACTAGAGGGATGTCGGGTTTTATTGAGTGAAATTTTAATCTTCACAGATGGTCACAGCAAGAGGTTAATCTGATTCATTGTCAAACATAAACATATCGTTTATCAATATTTTCATTTTGTACTGAAATAACCATTATGTTCACAATAACAAGTCACATCACCATATAGAATTTGACCATATTCAGCACGGTTGCAACAACGTTAATTTGACAAACGTGATTATGAATCTTTCATCTGATATTTCACTAAGCTACCGACGAAATCAAATGTGCTCCACTTTCCCTTTCTTCACCACAGTAATTGCAAATACCTTTGAGGGATAATCAGTAATACGGAAAACCGGCAGTATGGGTAATTGCATTGAAGCAACGAAGCAAAGGGCTTATGCAGTCAGCAAGAGCATGCTCGTTGGAAGCTTATGTAAGTTATTCATCCTTAAGGCTTATACGGCGGGGGCTATTCTGAGATGCAAAACCTTCTATAGATGTACTTGGCTACATTGGATTATTGTATGTCAACAGGCAAACATTACCTAACAGTGGAACATAACTGTCAAGTCTAATAACAGTAAAATATTTCATCTTTCTTTTTATGCAAAACCTAATGCATATTTATGCTTGTTTATATACTGACGACCAAAGTAATGGACAACCTCATATTGGTGCAAACAAATTCATAAGTATGTTTAAATATTAAATATACTTTGTTCATTTCTTTTTTGTTGCTTCATATGCTAAAATAGAATTTAAGAACCATCTTCATGTAAACCTTAAACATATACTAGAAGATATCTTCCTATATAAACCCTATATTTTGAACTCTGATGCAAACGCAAGAGAAAGTTATTAACAAATCAAAATCAAATATTTGGGTGTGGAACAATTTCAATTTTGTCCCTATTCATATTTTCCTATCCTGGTTTTGTACTTGTTTTAATGTATATAGATATAAGAACAACAAAGAATAACGTAATTGCTACTTCGATATGCAATTACTTTTATTTTTATGTAATACTAATAATACTTTTATGCATGTAAATGTCGATAAGTGGGGTTTTTTCAAACACGCCAAGACATGATGATAAATATTTAAGGTATAATATAACAATTTCACTATGATATAGAATTTATCAATAATTCTAATATATTTTCAATTTATATGTTTTCAATTTTCAAGTTTCCCTTTAAACTGCTTCGGCTTTTATCTGTTTAGGGTTTGCTTGATAGAGAAGGCATTGGAGTGAACCGTATGTTGAATAACCCTGAAGAAATATATACATAACAAAATCTTCAAACTCTCTAGTTTAGTTTAGGCTAAGCAATGTTTTAAGATTGTTCTTCACTTCACGTTATTTGCGAATTTTCGGTCACTCCAGTTGGTTACTAACATGATGAATGACAGTTTCGTTCTTATCACAAACCCATATGATTTCAGGTCCAGCTTGGACTCAGATTATTTCTGGAAAATGCACAATGAGATAACATCATCGATCAAAAGTGAACGTCATGGGAATCGACACGCTGCTTAAGAGGAACGAATAAAGATAAGCCAGGTTTGTTTACTCTTATTAAAGTGAATAGCCTCCAACAGGCGTCTAAGGTTTAAATCTTGAAGTGTTCCTTTCAACTAGACATTAGAAGAGTAACATTTGGAATTCAGGGATGCACAACAAGCAAAACAAAACTTGCACAAATACAATACTAAATATCAATCTTACCATTAAATAGGTCAGCGTAACAACTAATGTATGTGCCCTTTTAATTATAAACTCGACATAAAACGATATGTAACTACATACCTGTAATGTACGTATGCGTTACATAATGTGGGCATACATTTTGGACAATAAAGGAATTTTTTTAAATATGCAGAATTTCTTTTCAATTTTTCAAACCTTAATGTTAATTATTCAAAAGACTGCCAATTGTGTCTAATTCTGAGGTCGATCGTATTGCTGGAAAGGAATTTAAACAGAAGATATCGACACATCAAATCATTTGTTTTAGATGAAAAGATGAAATAACGGAATTGGTGAACTGATGATAATCAAAAGCTATAAATGTTGTTTCGAAGAAGAAAATGACATATATTTAAAGCTCCTGTGGCAATTATTCTTGTTGGGAGTATCACTAAAACTAATCTCCATCCCCCATTGTACCAACGTTATGCAGTAGTTATAAGCAGATCTTGAGTTTTGTCAAAAAGGAAAACGTATAAAGACAAACGGCCTAATGAACAGACGGTGTGACGGATTGACAGATAGACGCCTCCTCTTGCCACAATCCAGTTCTATTTGGTTCTGGATACATGATGTAACTCTATGCTAGTTAGTCCTATTTATGTATCTAATAAAAGACCTGTTAGTGTCACATCTTTTCCAAAAATGGTTCCTTTTTATTGTCATGACAAAACGTTATTACTTGTTGTGTATTTTTTACCAAAATGATACAGATGATGGCGTATCTAAACCTTTCTTATTGCTTGGAATGCTAAGCTTTCTTGTAACCAAAGTAATCGGAGTAATTTACTTTCCCGTGTAGGTGAGTCATGTGTAATTCGTTGATGAAACTCGATACAATGGTGACATTTACTATAAACTACCATTCTGGGATTGTGAGATGACTTTATCATTGAGATTGAAAAGACGAAACACAATCCTTATAAGTTTCAATTCGTCGGAGCTGAATTGTCTTTTTAATGATTTTCAACAGACAAAGATTAAACGAATAGGATTGAAGAAAGACTCGTGACTCGCTTTCTGCAAAGTAAACATTCCCTCACCAAGGGCCGAATGTGCCAGTGATCAATTCTATTTAACCCCCTTTTTCATCAGGAAATCCGCAGTGAAAAAAATCGAGTCTTTTTATGAAACAATAACGGAAAGATTGGTCCGGGCATGTGATGACAAAGTTGGTGAGCGAGTGCGTTGGCGTTTTGCTACGTTTGGATCAGTCATTACGGTGTTCTGATAATGGAAAACGTGGCTTGGTATCTCGATTTTTAGCTCAGGGATTTTTTTCAAACTTTAAAGGAATCTTGGCACATGATAAGCTTAGAACATAAACGTGGGAACTAGGAGCTGGAAATGCACGCTGATTTCCTCAAATAAAGAAAATGCGTGTTACATGTCTTTTGAGGAACTCGTTGGTCCAATCCGCGTAGTACCAAAGCAAGTCAAGGGCAGGTACTTTCAGTTCAGGTTTTCCCGATGAACATTCCAAGGGGTGATCAAGTGTAGAACATCATAAGTATTAGGTGACCGATGATGATTTCCTCTCGACACAGTAGTTACTATTTGTACAACGTGAGGATTATTATGAATGAGGAGGCAAAACAGCTGGAATACAAAACGTAACTACTTCCAAAAATAGTAATCCTACATCAAACACAAAGTTGATGGAGGAAAATTCAAATTTAAACAATTTTCGAAATTGAGTCAGTTGTGACAACTTCTGAATACCGATCACGTATTATGTTTCCACGATGAAGATTTATGTGTCCATGATTAATAACGTAAGCTTAATTCATTTTGAAAATTAACGTTAGATATGAGGTATATCATCCTCATCAGAAGCACACGTGTGCATAACATTTCAATACGAAATGAATCGACCACTCCTACCTATAAAGGAAGGTGCTAGAGATTGTAGAAATGAAATATTGAGAAAAACCTAAATAAATTGTCAAAAATAGAAGAACCCAACGTAAGATCTATAGCTGGTGTCTGTAGTTGCCTTGAGGAAATAATAACACCTCAGGTCGAGTGACCGAATTTTTTATATCTACCACGATCTAAAACGAAAACGGAATATTCTGAAAATCGATATTTCTCCTTGAAATATGAAACCCAAGGGCATTTCATCTTAATACTAGCATTTCTTTGGATAATTTGAAATTGTGATTGCCCGCACAGATCCTTTGACATGTGTTATTGCCATCATACACCTCTTGGCATACTGAAAACTTTATGGTTAAATCTAAAAATCTTAATAAAGATACGTCTTGATAAAACTGTCGAATGGGTAACAATATTTTTAAAAAGGAATGTGTTCAGCAATTTTGTCGAAGGTAGTCATGATGTTTCGTTTCGGTAAAAGTTTACGTTTTAAAATTATGTATATTTAAGATGGCATGCATATATATTCATGTTGATTGCAAAAGCTTTATAACAACCTTTTATTTCTTGAATTCGAATGTAGCCTCAGTATATCATATGATTAACATCACAGCTATGAGGTTGTCAAAAATGAATCAGCGAGCATGGTTTTAACCATTTCTATTTAATTCACTGAATTGTTTCATATTCCCTACATGAATGCCCTTTACTTTATTCTGATAAATCATCTGTGAACGTTATTGAAGGACTGAAATCGACCTTTCTTTTCGTTATGATATGCTTATATACTCAGGGTTAAGATTAAGTGAAGCGTAAATCATAAATGATATATGTACATAAGCTCTGTGTCATTGTAGCTCATTTTAATGTTCCTTGTTTAATTCATATACATGAAATCTTCTCGACCAAAGCATAACTCGTAGACGTATATAATGACAATATTTTATCTGTTATAAAAGTAAAAGTTAAGGTATGAAAGTTAAGGTATAAACTTACATGATTAAGTAAAAAGAAAACCCACATTAAAAAGAAACATTGTATATATCTGCAATTCTGAAAATATCAGTCAAATGACACTTGCTCTATTAATGAAAATATTGAATAGATGTTGATTGACATTGTATCACACATGTTTTCTCCACAGGGTTGACTGTCATTGTATCCACAGATCTTACCTCTGTTCTAAAGGGACGAGTTCCCTGGTTTCAGACATATTCCACTATTCATCTAATGAGACTTGCTCCTTTTCCTGACCACAAACTCAGGTTGTGTTAAACAGGTTGGATGAACATTATATTACTGAATCTACTTCAGTTAGGAGAGACTGTGAATACTGCCGACTGAGAAGTCAATTGAAAAGGTCATTACATGTGTGGCCTATATGTAGTTATTACCTATATGGTGAGAGTAGTGTAAATTCCCCTAGTTTAAGACAAGGACAATGCTCCCCGTCCAAACCAATAAAAGAACAATGGAAATACAAAGGGAATCACTCGAGCGTGAGCGTGGCAGCCATCTTGCTCGTCCAAGTTGTAGGAAATAGTGGAATCACTCGAGCGTGAGTGAGAGTTCGTGGGATGAATGGAACGCTCCTTCAAACTCGACTAAACAAACCATCAACAAGAGGTCTAAGAAATTAAAAGGGGTAGGTATTGAAACACAACTGAAAGTCTAATTATAATAAAAGATCTAAAAATAGTCATGATGATATATTGCTTAAAACTTGAAGTTTAGATGAATGTAAATCAGTGTGTGCATAACCCTGATACATCGTTGAATCGAGTCTTATTCATTTCTTCAAATCATCAACATGGATAAGGAATTGAGAAGCTTTTATACGTGGAAGTATGTTCATCGCGTAGCTGATATGTTGGGGGAAACCATTTTACAACAATCATCTGAATGGTTTTACAACAGACAAAAATGTGTGGAAGACGCGAGAGCAAGCTATCGTTCACAGACTCCTACAGCAAAGCGAGTCATCATCAAGAAACAACGCTCATTTCCGATTTTGATTGATGAGGTGAAGACTGTGGAAATTATACAATATTTGGAAGCTCTCCTTACGTTGTGCTATACGTTGGAGATAGTTCGTGTGATCAAAACAGAAGGATGGCTCTCAGGTCTTAAATCTCGCGTCATTAAAATGCTGAAAATAGATCGAGTTCATCAATGTTGAAAATATGTGATTATTATAAGAATAAATTTGTTGATAAAATATGAGTCTTTATTGTATGTCTTCATTGTTGATGTGTATTTTGAATCGAAAACATGAATTCTCGCTCGTCTAAGACGTTATAGAGCTTTAAACTTCGATCCCAAGTTACCCGGCAGTTACTTCTCACCCACCAAATTCCGACAGATTTTTTTAATTTGAATTTTTTCTCCTTCCCCGCCTCTGTGAGTAATAACGGGGCAGATAGCCTTCCCCATGCACACATGAAGCTGTCTTTATCTTATCATTTCGCGATGAAACACTGAGATAGTTTGAATTTATATCATGATATATAGGATGTAGGTTCCTATCACACAATTTATTTATGAGGTGTTAAACATTAAAACTTTGAGCATGTTTTTTTATAACGAGCTATCGTCAATTTGGTACTGTTATTATTGTTGCAAGAGTTCTTGTAGTGTCAATAGGAACCATTCATAAACAGTTGCATTGAAAGGAGACTGGGTATTTTTCATTACAATTGAAAGCATGGAAAGTAATGATCGAAGTGGAGACGGTGTGCATGCTGTGTAACCATGGAAACATGATATTATGGGTTGCACTGCTTACTAGACTGACTGACTGTCTCTGTAAAATGAGTGACAAGTTCATGTCCAAAAACACTATGCGTATTTTTAACCTTAAGACGTCCATACAAATAAGTATCGACATAGCCCAAGTCTATTGACATAGGGTCCACATTCACTGACCTATAGTGAGGTATTTCATTCAATCCTGATATAAGGTCACGCTTGGAAGGTGATGTTTACAAGTGTGCTATTTAATTGTAACTGGCTTTGCTAATTAGTTTGCCTTGAGAGATCTTTTGTAAGGGGGGTCTTTGTGCAAATCTAAATCTAGATACCTTTTTACCCCTTGCAAAATGCCCCCTCTCAAGAACGGAACTTTTAAACAGAAAAGAGGGTTCATTTTTAGATAGTTTATGTCCTTATGAATAGACTTTTTCAGCGACTGACCACGACTATTTCTGAATGTAGATTTGTTAGCGGGTTTACGTACGTGTTTTGAAAATTGATTCCAATATTAATAAATCATACACACGCACGTTACTATATTTGAATCGAAGTTAACAAACAGAAAAAGAAACTTGTTTTACTGGTAAATTAATATGTCATGGGATCTTATGCAATGAACTAGTCCATAAACCGTGTATAAGGGGTGATAGGTAGTTTGATATATTTGAACAACAGATACATTTTATAGCATGCTATTTGAAAATATTCTAATTGAGAGAACCCTTATGTGTCCTGACCAACTGAGGATAGACTGCAATGCCATGGTATATACATGGTATGATCTCGATCACTGTCTGTCACAGTAAAAAAAACCAAAAAAACAAAAACAAACTATGACTGACATTTTATTGATTATTATTTATTCACAAGAAAGAGAGAAGATTGTGATACAGGGTCGAAATACATGCATAAAATACACAAACAGAATCAAGTGCTGATTATACTATTTGCAAGTCTCCTCTGTGCTTTGTGCTATATTTTAACAGTCACTGTGTCAAGGTGGGCTGAATATTTCATGAGTATCCTATGTGGTTGACTGTCCCATGTAGTTGACTATCCTTTCTGAACCTTGGTTTCATGCCATCTCTGTCGACCTGGTGGTCCTCGCTTGATCACCCCTTTGACATAGAGAGAAATAGGTCTTTTCTTAATTTTCTTGTGGTTCTGTCTTTTGAGTGGGCTTGATGATTTTACCACATGAAGCAAGCTTGGTTTAGTCATCTTGTCTCAGCAGAGATGAAGACTGAACTGACAGTGGATTAGCCTAGACTTTCTGTTATAAATCAGTCCTGGTCACTCTGCTCGTTATCGGCTGAACTCCCGTCAGTAGCCACGTCTGATTCCATGTCAGTGTCTAATTCAGGCCTATCCAGCCGAGTGAGAATGTCTTTCATTTTAGGATGAATGAAACGTCTGATTTTACCCTTGATCATGGTCTGCTCTGAGGACGGGTCTATCTCATCTAGACTGCTCAGGAGGGGTACAAACAGGGGTGCTTCTTTAAAATATTGAGTAAACTCGAGGATGCTGTTGAGACTATCCATCAATTTAGTATCCCAAAGCTGTTTCAATTTCCGATCTGTCCACTCGACTGTCCGACCGAGACGCTTGTATTTTTTCCTGTTGAGTGCCATGTCACCTTCATAAAGCTGATACACCCGCTTCCAGATACGTTGCAAGCCCACATTTTGCCACTCTTCGGCTGCCATGTCATTGATGGGTTTCCAGTGACGAGGAAGTGGTTTTGAATCATCTATACCACTTCCTTTCTGCATAGGCTGTTGTTCCTCATCCGAATCGTCACTGATGTATCTGGCCCGTTTCCTCTTGCTGGACGTCAATGCATTGTCATTGGCTGGACACCAGGATTTGATGTGGCGTTGGAGGTCGTGCATGTTGTCAATCAAGACACCGCAATCGGCGCAAGCTGTAGCCATAGTGAAAGGCCCCGATTCTTCACTGCTTGAATGAGAAGCTGTTTCAAGCAAGTCGTCAAGAAACGTCTGTTCAGCATGAAGGTTTCGAAATGACTGAATGCCTAGGGTTGATACGTCCTCTTTTATCTCACGTTGGTGGTCGTATAAGCTAGGTTGATGGTGTGTTGGATTGAATGTCAAGATATTAACGTGAAGTCTGTTCTTTTCGCTGGTAGCAGGTTTAAGATCTACGGTTAAGTTCCCATAAGGTGTATCAACAGCTCTCTCGTAAAGACTCATGAATTTAGTGATGTCGTCAGGGAATATTCTTCTGGCAAATATCTTAATCTGTTGTCTGTCCACGGGGGAGTTGAACAGGGTAACGTAATGTGAATTGAGAGCAATGTCACGACTTTCCTTGCCTCTTGGAAAAATGTTCTGGATCAATAATAAAATGAGTACATTCATATGGTGAGAGGTTTGGGTAAACAGACGAGAGATCCGTTTATCATTCTTGGCTTCAGCTAGGAAGTCGTCCAGGATCAAGACATTTTGTTTGTTGGCATCAAAGTAATGTTCATCCTCGAGATCGTAAGGTAGGCCTTTCACAAACTGGACTTGGGGTATGGCTTGTTGAATTCTCTCGTAGAGAGGTTGCCATACAGAATAACACCAGACAATAGAGTCTGGTAGGGGTTGAATCAAGCCGTGTCGTAATAGGTTGAAGACGAATACGCTCTTCCCCGAACCACTCGGGCCAACCACGAGAGCGTTGGAGGGAATCTCGAGCTGGAATCGCTGCTCATGAGGAGGCGGAGGAGGAGGAGGAGGAGGAGGAGGAGGAGACTGATACTGGCCGCTCTGAGGAGTCGGAGGAGGAGGAGGAGCAGTCTAAGTAAACCTAGCCTCACTATTATCCGTTACACTGCTATACTGAGTCTAGAAAGGCTTGATTGAGAGTCGCGTCAGCCCACGTGACCAAGTTGACCAATCAGAACTGATCTTACCACACCACAATAGTGTGCCTTCGCACGTATACCGTTGGAGGGTCATAGGTCGCAGAAAGGTCGGCTGACGCGACCCTCAACCATACCTTTCTAGACTCAGTATAGCAGTGTAACGGATAATAGTGAGGCTAGGTTTACTTAGACTGGAGGAGGAGGAGACTGATACTGGCCACTCTGAGTAGTCGGAGGAGGAGGAGACAGCGACAGAGACTGGTCACTCAGAGGATTAGGTGTGTAAGATGTCCTTCCATGCCTTTGTTTTTGATGCCTCAGTAGGTTGTCCTTACGTGTAAAGCTCTTCCCACAATCCGGACAGGTGACCTGCTCCATTCCCGATCTCATGCGTGTATGCAGGGTTTAGAGAGTTTGTAGCTTCCTTTTATACCCTCTCTCAAGCCTCTCTCTTTTCAAGGAAGCTACAGCCCTGTTCACAACACCTTGTATGGTCGAGATAGTTTGTATTTTCAGTTTACTGGGAGATTTCCTCTGCTGGCTCCCTTTTGATTTAGAAGCAGTCCGTTGTGTCTTCAAAGTAACCTGTTTCTTTGTTGAAGTTTTCAGCTTTGCTTTTCTCGGTTTGTCAAAGGTGGAGAAAATATCCCTGGGTCTCACCTGTGACGTTCTCTTCATTTTTTCCGAGATCTGATCTGTCTGCTGGTCAGAGAGAAAATGTCAATGCGTGCCTATCGTAAATGTGTTTTATACTCTCTGGTTAACACCACAAGTACACAGGGGAACATGACGAGAACGTTTTCTTTTCACAGTACATTTGTCACTGTGAACTAAGAACCGGTGGTAAGTATACTTCAACTTAGTCTTGCAGTAAACACAAGTAAAACATCCACTGTCCTCTTCCCCACGAACATCTACAGGGAGCAAACCAAGACAGACAGTACACTGGAAGGACATCTTGAATGATAACCGCTCTTTCTCATGGATGGTTACAGTTAAATGAAGCGCATGCGTAGGACAGAAACTATGACGCATGCGCAGTTGGCCAAATCCTTGTTTACTCTAGAAAGAAATCTTTGGACTGAGATGGCTTCCCTGCAAAAGGATTTTTGGGTGAGCTCTGGCCTTCTGGAGGTAGACTGGCGTCTTCTGCTTTGCGTTTGATAGCTTTGACTCGCTTAGGTGATCTCTTGGTCTTCTGGTCTTCAATAGAGCCCTCATCAGCTGGAGAACTAATGGTGATGATACGGGAACCAGGTCGAGCTTGGCCTCCCTTCTGTCCCCCACGTCGACGCTCAAAAAAGTCTATAAACTTCTGTGCATTGGGAATGTATAATTGTCGTTCCATGGTAAGCTTCAGTAAGACCAAGTAACAACTGATCCGTAGATGGACTATGTGGAAAATGAAGTCAGACTACTTTTCAAATGGTTTATATAGAGTTCAGTTCAACAGTGGAGTGTTTGTATCTATAATAGGGTCGATATGTGCTACCTGTAGATCTTCCAATTGTATGACCACACTTTTTCTTTCCAAGTTTGCTTTTATATGATGTAGCGATTCTATTCATTTCACAAATCTACACTTTAAAAGTTTTGTTTTAAAGCCTCGCTCAAACAGGGTGGGTACCTTAATTGGAAGGTGTCATGTATAAATGTGCCCACACTTTGACTTGGTTTTGTTTGTTGACATCGGCAGGAGTCCACTCACCTAAACTACGGTGTAGGGTATGGTTATAGTTGTACACTAAATCGTTCAATACATCGATGTAGCGCTCTGTGTTCTCATGCGTGTTGTATCTTGCAATCAATGACCTTAATGTGCGAATGACCCTCTCGGCATAATTCGCTTTGATATCTTCATTCTGGGTAACGAATACGTCTATAGAACGGCGCTCGGTAAAATCGCGAAAAGCCCCTTTAAATTCTGTGCCTTTATCCACTCTAATCTTTTGAGGGGTTCGTCCATCCTGTGATAGTATAGTCTTCAGTCCCTCGACGACAGACTCGGGTTTCTTGTTTCTTAAAGGGGCGACCCATAGATAGCGAGACAAGATGTCTATGGCAATGAGGATATAACGTACACCGTCGTTGGCATTGGCATAGCGACTCATATCCATTAAATCCATATCCCATTGCTGATCTATAGCATTGACTATTACTTTAAGCCTTTGAAACCTACGTTTGACTGGTTTGTGTAAGGTGTAGGCATCGTGCTTACTCAACTCGGCTTTCACCTTAGAGATCGTGGGTACATCTTGACCTTGTCGTTTCAAATTCTGTCGGAATTTGGCGGGTGAAAAGTAACTGCCGGGTAACTTGGGATCGAAGTATAAGCTCTCTAACGTCTTAGACGAGCGAGAGGTCATGTTTTCGATTCAAAATACACATCAACTATGAAGACATACAATAAAGACTCATATTTTATTAACAAAATTTATTCTTATAATAATCACATATTTTCATCATTGATGATCTCGATCTATTTTCAGCATTTTAATGACGCGAGATTTAAGACCTGAGAGCCAACCTTCTGTTTTGAACGTTGCGTCTCTGTAGTCCTTACATTGATACTTAAAATACATAAAAGTAGACACATTGACAAGCATAGGGTCACTATGTATGAGCTCCATCCAGTTTTCGATAACACGATCCTCGTTCATGTCTTTCAATGCAAGTTCAAAATACTGGTTTACGGTCTCTTCTTCACTCTTCCCGCTACAGGAGTGTATCGTTTCACCCATGTCTTGAAACATACATCCAAAACATAGCTCCGACGAAAGACGATTGATCACACGAACTATCTCCAACGTATAGCACAACGTAAGGAGAGCTTCCAAATATTGTATAATTTCCACAGTCTTCACCTCATCAATCAAAATCGGAAATGAGCGTTGTTTCTTGATGATGACTCGCTTTGCTGTAGGAGTCTGTGAACGATAGCTTGCTCTCGCGTCTTCCACACATTTTTGTCTGTTGTAAAACCATTCAGATGATTGTTGTAAAATGGTTTCCCCCAACATATCAGCTACGCGATGAACATACTTCCAAGTATAAAAGGTTTTCAATTCCTTATCCATGTTGATGATTTGAAGAAATGAATAAGACTCGATTCAACGATGTGATGTTCACTGTATCAGGGTTATGCACACACTGATTTACATTCATCTAAACTTCAAGTTTTAAGCAATGTATCATCATGACTATTTTTAGATCCTTTATTTAATTAGACTTTCAGTTGTGTTTCAATACCTACCCCTTTAAATTTCTTAGATCTCTTGTTGATGGTTTGTTTAGTCGAGTTTGAAGGAGCGTTCCATTCATCCCACGAACTCTCACTCACGCTCGAGTGATTCCACTATTTCCTACAACTTGGACGAGCAAGATGGCTGCCACGCTCACGCTCGAGTGATTCCCTTTGTATTTCCATTGTTCTTTTATTGGTTTGGACGGGGAGCATTGTCCTTGTCTTAAACTAGGGGAATTTACACTACTCTCACCATATAGGTAATAACTACATATAGGCCACACATGTAATGACCTTTTCAATTGACTTCTCAGTCGGCAGTATTCACAGTCTCTCCTAACTGAAGTAGATTCAGTAATATAATGTTCACCTATTCATAATACCATTTGGGAACCGTTTGCGATGATGTTTCATTTCCCATATGCTTGACCAAGGCGAGTAACAATTGACTACATCAGATGAATATATGAATAGAAACCAGGGCAATAGACTTCCCTGGTGAATACCCGTCACAAATAATGGTCTGTTTTTGTTTAGTTTCAGGTATGTTTGGTATGGAAATGAGAATAGGGGGTGAGTTATTGTCATAAAGTCTTCATGTGATGGCAAAGAGTATGTTCGAGTTGTTGACTTAGTTTTGATTGATATTAACATTATTCAGTTATGGTATTTTTTTTCATTAAACTAAAGCTGGAATGATATCGCTTTAGATTAACAGTAGTCCTGATATTGTTCCATCTTCTAAAAAATATTCTTTTTGACATTAAGCATATCTTAAATATAAGATATGTTTAAACATGCTGTAACTGTATTACTTTCAAGAATGCATTTAATAATCAACGTTTAGTGTCTTCATCTACCTCCCTAGGGATAGAATGTGTATCAAAATACCTTGAACCAGTATTGAGCTCTCTTAATCCATGTCCCTTTCTGTACCAAAAATGATCTGCAGTCTGACATTCCTCTACGCCGTACTTTTATCCAGCCTCAAATGATGGTCGCAATTGTGTTCATTGTACTGAATCTTTCGATATCATTCATACATGATTTGATGTATTTGTTTATTCATGAATGTTATTTTATCGAAAAGAGAAATGTTAGTATATATGCCTGTATTGTTCCAATAATTGTATAAAGAGATCAAAGTTGTCAATATCAGGCACTATGGTCCTTATCCTTGATCGATACAAAAAAATATTTTTTAATTATTGAAAACTTCAAAGGCAAAATTAGATGTGGTATTTTGTTTGATTTATTTCACTGTTTCGATGTATTTTGTCTAAAACTTTGAATAATCCTTTTCACACATTTACTTTAGGAAGGTAATGAATATATATTTATAGTAGATTTCTAATCACCCACAGTAACGTTCTGCCAAAGAGAGCAGTGCTAAAAAAAGCACGCAAAGCGATTTCATGAGGAGGGGAAAGTAAACAGCAGATATTAAAATGCATTTTGTTGACATATCATTGCACCATTTAGTCTTGTCCTATTAGAATAAATCCAGTAAAATTTTGCCAACACGATACTTAAAGGCCAACAGTATAATTGTTTACTTTTCTCATCTCCTTAGCCTCTCTGCACGTCAGAGGGCGGTCGAATAGAAACAAAACTGGTATATTTGGAGATATATGGCCATGTCATGATAAGTACAATATAACGGAAAAGGTCAATTTGGTTAAGATAATATAAAGATTTTGCTGGATGTGTCATAAAAGCGGGGTGATTTTGAATATGTCGGAGGACAAATGGCAAATATAAACACTCTCTTTATTATACGTCAGGAGGGTAAATCAGATGGTCAGATTAACCGTAGGTGGGTCATTCATTTGCTTGTACAAATGTGAGAAATAACTATTAATTTTTTATTTTCGGATTTAGCATTTCTAGGAGAACACTTTTTTTCTCCAAGGCCTTTTAATTTCTTGGGGATTGTTAATTGGAAATACCTGACATTTTGCATTTAAAAAGCAAACCATGTGATTATAATCCCTGATGTGAATAGGAGTTTGAATTGAATTGTATATTCCTCAGTTAAACAACCGTCCTTGCCAACAAGTATGAACATGAAGATGCTGATTACAATCTTACGAATATACAAGTCCTGTAGTTCCCCGTTTTTACCAAGGGATGTTTATAACCATTTAATCATTTGCATTGACAGGACCTATAACAAAATGTTTATGGGTACACAGAATATTGATTTACGTCTCACACTGTGTACCAACCTTGTTCACAGATAAGGCATTGCAAGTAAAAAAGGCAGTGACGTTTACACGATAATCGATTTCAACAGGAAAATCAATTGTCTAATATTATCCTACTGAGCCCACTGTTGCGTTGCTAAGTAAGAAAAATTATGGTTCTTGGCAAACGTTATATTCACTCCACAACATTTGTTCGACGAGTCAGGTGCTTTGTTATTGTTACTTTTTTGGCACTCAGGTATGAGGTGTTACAGATAATAACTTGAGTATCAATGATCTATTGTCAATTTTCTTAGTTTATAATAATGACTTGTTATATTATCAAGTCGTATTTATTAATGTATTCATATATTATCTCATTTCGTATTAAAATATTTTGTTTGGAGTATTATAACATCTTAACCATGAACAATTATTGATCATATAATGATCATTTCGTTATTGTTGAAAATTTACTCAAACGCACTTTCATAGATTTGGGAATCGTGTAACATGTTTTATAATTTAGTGACACATCCTCTGATTAAAGTTTGAATTCTGCAATTTCACAGTTTTCATGAAACGGGAACGGAAATGTTGATTGGCATTGGGCGGTACTTTGTTTTGGACACGTCAATATGTCATGAGATGTTCTGAAAATGGTCCTTTTTCAATACGGGTTATCAATCTAGTTCTAAATTGGATCCTTATCTAATTCTCAGCTTAAGTTAGTGAGATCGTGTCAATATTTGAAACTAAACGAATCTGACAATTGCAGTTATTTTTCTTGAAAATTGGTTTTGAAATGAATTGAATATTTCAAAGTAGTTTCAGTCTGCATTAAAGTATTCGAGTAATAATAAAAATCTGACTAAAATCTATTAATTAACGACATTTATATTCTTAAAAACTTAATTTATCTTGAGAACAAAAATCTCACAAATCTGGTTTGATCAGATTTACTGTATTTCATTATATTCAGTATTTTTATATCATTGAAATATTCACAATTCAAGACCTTTTGCTTTTTTTATTTACAATTTGATTTTAGAAATACATAAGTATCAATAAAAAAAGAAATTCATAAACAATAAATGATAGATTGACCAGAATTTAAAGAAAGTATCAATTCTATTTGACATTTCAGCTGCACATTTGGTAACATTATAATGATTTAGAGACTAGTGTTTGGGAGGTTGGCAGGGTTGTTTTGTTTAAGTTCGAAAATTGTTTTTGGAAGATGAGGATAATCGCATTTAGAGGATAATTATTTCTTTTGTTGGAGGCCAAGGAGTATCTTCTCTTTATCAAAATGTATCTCAACTTGAGTTTTTTCTCTGAGCCAATCGTCTATTTCTGTCCAAAGTGGTCGTACAAAGTCACAATCCCAGAACAGATGGTAAATAGTGTCTATTTTAGGAAGCAAAAATCACATTGATTAGAATTAGTTTATCCCATTTTGTATAATCAATGATTAGTTAGGAGGATATGGTGAATTATAGTATATAGGAACCATTGTAAATTGGTATGGGTAGTGCTTATAAAGTCGCTTGTGTATCTTATTATTTTATGTTATGGGTGAAGTTATAGTCTGATCATCTTACTTGCAAATCTTAGCCTCGACTTGGTATGACCTCGTTAACTTAGGATCAATGTATAGGCAGCTAAATATATTTTCTACTCAACATCCGTTTCAAATGATAATAATTTTTTTTTCATATATATGACACGGTAATTAGACAACTACAAAAGTACAAAACGGTAGTATAAACAAAATTATATGATTATGAGGGAACTATATATCAAAGATTTTTGCATCAATATTTATAAACGTCAATAAAACAAAGAACATATGTCTAAGCTATTGCATTAATATCCTATTAGGACTAACATAAGTTTATTCGGTGTTTTATTAGATAAAACATCTAGGTCTAGTCACTCGGAAATTACATTCATACATTTATCAGTTGTATATGAAGTAATTGTATTTCCATCAATGATATATGTAAAGGAAGGTGGGGGGGGGGGGGGTCCTTCTTGTTTCAATAAACAAATTTCCTCGATCAAAACATAGTTTTAGTGCCAGGAAAATAGGAAAGTACAGGGAGGTACAGGGGGCCTGGAGACTTATTTTCGTTTCTATCCATTTGACAGACAACCCGTCCCGATTTTCACCGATTTGATGATTGAAAGCTGGAATTGCATACCTCTATCAATAACAGGTCTGATGAAGAAACGATTTCTCCTTCTGATTTCCGAAACAATGCTCCGTTGAACGATTTGTTGTTTTCATTTGCTATGGATTTGGTAACATTAGGTTCAATAAACAAGCACATTTATATTAGTTCCTTGTTTGCCAGACTGTATTTAATTGAACAAAATCAAGTAACTAAATCAAGGCAGTGTATGCTTTTAATCTGAGATCTAGAGCGAGAGAAATATATTTTGTCATTGAAACAGTAATTCATGATCAATTAAGATGAATTGCAAACTCAATTTTGTCATGTGACATGATATTGTTAAATTTGATCTAACAATTCATATATTGTTTGTTGAGGTTAAGTACCACATTGAAATTTTTTTTTACGCTTCAAATTTGACCAAAAAGATAATAGTTAATGCTAAGTGTAATATTTTCAACTCACGTTGATTTGCGACGAATCAACAGTATCATGCGAAAACTGATGGCGGACATCTTCATGTGAGTACCTATCACTCATTTGAGATGGGAAAATTAATTCGCAAAACTTTACCAAAAAAGAAAGAACTACCAATTTTGTCTTTAAGCAGGACCATGTTATTGATCAAACATATCGTTTATGTGACATGCCTCAAGTCGTTTTTTACCCTGAAAGTGCTACTGACATTTAAGAACGTTTCACATGGCGCTAAATAACACTGCACATATGTTTTAATAGCTTAATTAACCTTTATCATTTGATCTACAGCAGCAATGCCTGTGATCTTTTATTTTCTCCATTTGATAAGGTTTATAAATGGTTTTCCTGACCTTTAATTTTCTTATTTTTTCTTGAATTACGGATTATGCTGTTGTAAAGATAAGTTAGTCTTGAGAAATCCTCACCTCGTATCAATGAGATAATTACAATCAGACATTTAAGCTACACATTTTGAAAATAAAAGTTTGACTAAATTTCTCATTTATCAACGTCAAAATTATTACTTATAGTATCAAACATTCTTGTCGAATCATTGTTACGACCCGAGTGAAATATTTCGGAGCATCTATGATACATGGTATCTAATGATATGAGAGGTATTGCACAAGTTACCTGCTGCATATATTCCATCTTCTTCCCTGCCCTACATCACATCACTGCCATTACCAGGAGGCAGATTTAACAATGCTGTATAGTACACGAGATTAATTTGAAACGTGTTTTCAACAGTGAGAATTAAATAAAACAGTTAGGTTCATGAGAAGAACATAAATCCCTACTTATCTTTAATTATCAATCAGGCCTTGAACAAAGTATTTTATTCCAGTTTTCGCCCGCGTCAGGTTCAAACCCACGCATCAAGCCTTGTTGTCAGATATTATGTTCTTTATTCCTCCATAGGAGAGTGACATAGTAAAAATATATGAATGCGAGAATGCGAAAATGCGAGAATGCGATGATATATACAATTCAAGAATGCGAAGTAAGGTTGGATATACAAATCCAGAATGCGAAAATGCGATAATGCGAAATAATGTACAATTTAAGGAATGTTAGATGAGGAAATTATGTATAAAGTAGAATGCGACTTTATCTAACGTTCATCTGTCATTGTTCAAGCATACAAGTGTCTGGGTATGCTAGGGAGAGCACACCTTCCCTTGGTTACTGGATCATCAGGCACAGTCTGTACAGTCCATTGATCACCGTCTCAGCATAGATGACGTCATCACCTACGTCAAGTAGTACAGGGGGTCTGCAGGATAGCAGGCAGCAGACCAGCTCAGCATCACTCATGGTGTGCAGCTGCACACTTAGGTCGATAGGCTCGATGGACAGAATACTGCACCACAGCTGGTCCCGTTGTGGTTCAGTACATATGCACTGACAGATTACATGCACTAGTAGGTCTTCATGGTCTTCTGTACACAACGTACACCTTCCCGAAGTCTGTCCAAAGCGCCACATTGCACTTAGATGCACAATAAAGCCGCATGCTTCTTTCAGTTCAGGGTGCATTTTTGCTATTTTCCATGCTGTATGGGGCTCGCAGTCAGGTTGTATCTGTCTGAATTGCTGTAGGTCCGGATCTCTCTGCATACGATTGTACCACTCAGCTCTAAAGTGTTCTATAACCTGTTTTTTCACAATTCGTTTCCAATTCATGGCATTACAAAATTGTCCTGTATCCAGGAATAATTTGACATATTCTGTAAGTTTATATTTCGATAAGATGTCCATTATGTCTGGAATGAATCCGTATTGCGTTTTGACACAGTGGTGCTTGTACTGGAACAGTCTTGCCATCAGTAGCTTCTTGCTCAGGTAGTGGTTCGGATTATTAACAAGCTGCCCAAGGAATAGGAGCTTCTTTGTGTCCATGTACGACTCAACAGATTCGAAACCAATTAAGGCATTACAAATATCTGTACGGACCATTTTTGGAAGACCTTGTGCACGTTTCAGACAAAACCTTTGAGCTCTTTCAAGAGTTATAATTTCAGATCTTCTTAATTGAGTCCATAGTTCACAACCGAATAATGCTTTTGGTAAACACATTGATCGTAGCACCTTGGCACTTGTCAGTGGATTTAGGCCTCTGCCGTCACAACCCGATTTCTGCAGGCCTATCATTGTTGCTTTCATCTTTGTGCAGGCATTGATTGTTCTACTCCAGGAGTCCATGTTACACTGGAGTTCAATTCCAACGTGTTTTATGCTTGACGTCACTGGGATCTCATTGCCATACAGTAGTACCTTACATTTCAGATCTTCCTTATTCTTAGAGAATACCATAAGATTGCTTTTTGCTGCTGAGAACACGAAGCGCCATTGTGAACTGAAGGTTTCACAAATGTCTACCATGTCCTGCATGTGTGAGGTGGCTGGACTGAGGAGAGTGATGTCGTCTGCTTGTGTCGGGGCAGCCACATGTAGGTCCATTACAATTGCTCCTTTTTCAGAACGTGATAACCTTTTGAGTAGATCATCAATGTAAACAAGATACAGCTTTGCTGAGAGAATACTGCCTTGTCTAACGCCCCTTTCTAGTTTGAACCAGTCCGACTTGGTGTTGTTGGCAAGAACACAACTTCTCATGTTGGTATACATATTAGCAAATATCTTCCATATACTTTGGTGTATTCCAAGGTTGTGCAACTTCCAGAGCAAACCCTCATGCCACACCGTATCGAATGCTTTGCTGCTATCCAAAAAAACTACTTTCATTGCATCTTTCCTTTCAATATAGTGGTTAATTGTCTCTTGTATCATGAAGGAAGTATGACACGATGAGAGTCCTCTTTGAAAACCACACTGTTGGGCGTCTGGGAATTTTTTGTCATCATAGATTTCTGGAAGTCTTTTACTGATGACCTTTTCAAATAGCTTGAATATAACTGGCAATAATGTTACACCTCTGTATGAGTCAGCTGATGTTTTAGGCTTACCGGCACCTTTATATATGGGTATGACATAGCCTTCTTTCCACGCATCAGGGATATATGCTGATGATATGAATCTGTTGAAGAGTGTTGCCAGGCATGTATACAGTTGGTCTCCTCCATGTTTCAAATGTTCATATTGTAGGCCGTCAGGTCCTGCTGCTTTATTGTTTTGCAGTGATTTGCAAAGTTTCTTTACTTCCTCTGTTGTTGTCATCAATACTGCACAATCCTGTTTTGTAATATCTGCTTCCTGTTTTATATGACGTACCTTGGCTTCCACGGCTTCTTTGAACGTAGAGTCGAAGTGGGTTTCGTTCTTGTTACTGTGGATAGTCTTGAAATGATCTGCCAATGCTTTGCATATTTCACCCGAATCTTGCATGACTATGTTGTCCGACTTGATAACTGCAATTCTGTTCTTGTTCTTGTGTTTACCAACAAAGGTCCAGAATGCCTTTTGGTCAATATCACAAAGCCTATCAATGTGTTTAAAGGTGTCCCTTTCGTATGTCTCTGCTGCTCGCCTCATCACGATTCTGAACCTGTCCTTTACCTCTTTGTACAATCTAAATGAAGAATGTTGCATACCTCTAGGTCTACCACTCCTAACCCATTCCGTCCTTGCGTCTGTCATCTCCTTGTGTTGTTTTTTCACTTCATTATTCCAGAATGGTTTACGGTGAGGCTTGTATCTACTTATTGGCAGACATTCATCTGCTGCTTTCTTGAGGGTCTTCACAATAAAATCATAGAAAGTATCTAGAGTAACCTTGGTACAGTTTTCTGGTGGCATCTCAGTTCCCCATAACGTGTGTGACACTGCATAAGTGTAATCAACGGTGGAGTTGTTACGAGCAGCCTTCTCCCAAGCAGGTTTGGAATACAGCCTAAGGTCTGTATCTGGGGTTTTGAAAGGAATATTGAGTTTACAGAGAACTGGGTGATGGTCAGAGATATTGAGTGGATTATCTTCCTTTACTTCCGCCATTGATAGCAACCTCTCTAAGTCATATGGGAGGAGGATGTGATCTATCGCGGATTGCGGCCCGCCATCATATGCATGGAAGGTGTAAACTGGTCCAGTACAGTATGCTTGCATATTTACAGCTGTGAAGTCATTGTTAGACATAAAGTTTTCCAATATCAAACAGCGAGGGTCATCCTTAAAATAGCCTCTAGTTCCTTTTGCCTTTGCGTTGAAGTCGCCCAAACATATAACATGTCCTTGATCTTTATATGCTGTAACGTAGGCTTGTAAAAGGTGCATGTAGTGTTTAAACAGTTCAATCGATCGGTTTGGGGGTGGGAGGTATACAGCAAAGATGAATATTGGTAAGGAATCGGGTAAAGCTATTTCTAATCCTGTTATCCTTTCACAGTCTGTGTTTATCTCACAAGCGTAAGGCTGGAGCTTCTTGTGGTATAGGATCGCCGTCCCACCACTATTTGATAGTTTTGACTTAGTTGAGTCTTCATCTACTGGAGTTGTGAGGGATGAATAATTATCATTCATACGATCTAGGAAGGATATATTATGAACTCTCAACTGGTGGTCTGATATAGCACAAATATCAACATTGTGTTCACAAAGACAGCTATTTAGGTAAGCTCCGCTAGTCATAACCCCCCTACAGTTCCGTGTCATCAGCGTGAAGTCCTCGCAGCGGTACGCGTTGTCATTATGTGAGCTTATCATTGGTGTTCATGTTCTGTTCTTGTGATTTTGACCTTTCTTGAATCATATTAAGGAATTGGTTTCGACTCAGCCATGGTTTGACCACAATTTCAGGGGGCCAGAAATCCAATTTTTCTACAATTTCTCTGTTTTCCATCAATACATTCAGTTGCGCAGAAGCAAAATGTCTCTCAGATTTGTTGAAAAGCCTGAGATGTGTGATTGTTACACCTCTGTCGTTCATATAACTCCTTATTGCTTCTTCCGAACAGTTTTTGTTAATGCGTCCAATATAGTATCTGCTTACTTTGAATCTTGGGGGTCCGGCACAGAATGGGGTAGAGGTGTTCCTGGTTGCTGAACACTGATCATTCCTTATGTGCACCTTGATAGACTTTGTTTCGGATACTTTGTCTGTGAGCTTATCCTCCTGGAGTCCATGATCTGTATAACTCTCATCTAACTGTTCTTGATTGATGCAATATTGTTATAATTATAATAATATAAATATACACGTCAATGTTTATGTTTTGACTGTCTAAATATTTTTTATTGTCATCGTTGGCTAAGGTTATATATAAATGAATGGTTTATGAATTATGAGCTATGTCTGGTCATAAGAGCTACATTTCTCATTTTTTAATTATTGTGTAATGATTTTATTTACTTCACATAACCATTTGCAACCATCTGCAAACCATAGTACATGTACATATATCATTCAAATATACACTTTTACATATTGAATAAATGCAGTCACAACCTATGATATCCTGAATATAATAGTCAAGTAATTTTATCAGAGCACCCACCACAAATTGTAACAGAAATGATTTCAACTGATTTACACTCTATGACTATCCCTTTATAACATATAGCGTATCTAGGAAAATCTAAGTGGTGGATCAAGGTCAAATGTGGCTTTCAAGGTCACAGGGGTCACGGGAACCGATTTCGTATAAGATTTATTTATATTTTGCTCTTATATGTATCATGTTGCATATCAAATGAAAGCTAGTTGTTTTTTCTTTTCAAATATGTTACTTATAATAGTATACTATACAACATATTATTATAAAATCCAAATATTTATTTAGAACCCTGTTTTGACATTATATTCATGGCGAAATCTGCTGACCACAGATCCGTATGACCTCTTTCTCACTTTAACCACTGCAACGTTGTCAGAACAAAAATCTTTGACCAAATATTAATATTGTTCAAAACAATCTTAATGTCGCTCCATAAGAATATATCACCAACATACTTCTACAGGCTGATGTCACATGTTTTTCAATGTGAAATATGGGAATGATTAGCTGAGGTTACAGATCCTTACTTGGAAGCATCATATCTCCTTCTCTGTCCAAATTATGAGTATTAATAGCCAGATTATCATGTTTGAAAGAGTTAAATGTGACAGCAGCATAAGTAAATTTAGAATTTTAAGAAAGCACTTTGTCTTTGTGAACACAAGGATTTAATTTTGCCGTCATAACTTTTATAAGTATTCTTAAACCATGAGGTGTCCCCAAGTATCTTTGAATTGGTTTGGGATTATAATAATATTGAATACAGGCTCTTGTTTGTATACTCAAAGACATCCAGAGACATTTACATGAACCAATAAGTACATCATGGGGAAGCTAACCAAAGATTTTGTTCTAATTTTAATATTCATGTTTATCCAAAAGGATGTATCAATTTATTAAATCTATTCAGAGACACAATCGTCCAATCCACAGGTTGAAGTAAGAAAAGTAAGAAGAGCTGAAACTGATTTCCTACCACATGTACTTGTTATCACCAGTGTATCTATGGGCTACATTTCTGCTACACGTTTGCTGTATGTAGGTGGGAGGAACTTTTGTACCTCAGGGAAAATGAAATTTAGACCTGCCCCCTCAAAAATTGCCATATTATCCCTAAAACCGTAAGCAACTTTTTCCAATACCAGTTAGCATAGGAAATTCATATTTTGAGAATATAAGAATTGTTATGGAAGACTGAAGACTGTTCGATTCACATTAATATGGTGTTGCATGGTGACAATGTAAGAGTTTTTATTTGATAAAGACTAAATAGTAATGCTGAGTAAATCATATTCTGGTTATCCAAATAAGGTCGTGGAGATGTCAAAGCAGTGCAGGGCTTTGATTGAGTGCAAAAATTGCTTTCTATGCTTTAAAATAGGTCCATTCCATGAAACTATACCACAGTAGTTAATGATATTGTAACCTAATAAATCTTCTTGTAAAGCAAGTGTAGATCTGCAGTTAAGTACAGTCTCAAATAATCATTTGTTGATGATCCTTACATTTTCATATTTGATAAATGAATATTGATCAATGTTTTAATCTTCCTTCTTCAAAGGTAAAAGAAATGAATACTAAAATTGTATGTTTATCTATATATTTGACAATTAAATACTATGTATTGTAAATTTCTTAATTAACCTATGTAATACTAGCGACCCTATTTGCAAAGTTTTATTAACTGAACTGTAGTCTTCATTTTTAAAGGTATGGCATGCATGTTTAGCTACGGAGTCAAATAACTCTGTGTTATTGACAGTTGAAAGCACATGCTTCCTTCTTGTATCAATGAACAGTTCATTTAAAAAAACACCCTTTATCTTAAAAAGCATCAAACAGAATTAAAACATTTTATTAGAAGATAAAATAAATAGCTGTTACCTGATATTTCCACTGAGTTCAAGAGTAGTTAAACAAACTTTTGTTAAACAGGTGTGTATTAGTTGTACAGATGCAGCAATATCCATCTTCCTATTTTTTGTTTTAATACAACCATGTGCACAAATAAGATATAAAATATGTTTAGACCTTTCTAGGATTTTCTCTTTGGAAGTACATCTACACAAATATTCAGTTTGTAATGAATTGATTATCATAATCTCAACATTAATCAAATAAGTACAATGTTAATCTACATTTCCTGCATGTTCACATGCAGTCCATACATTATCTGTTTTAAAGCTCTTCATTTCTTGTTTCATGCACTTTTATCACTTTTCTATAATGCAGAGAATATTAGATTGATTCACTTTAGGTATTGTCAGTTCAGTAAATACAGCACTGGTAGCACATACATCATTATATAGGCAATCACAATCAGACTTAGCAAAAGGCTAAATGACAATCAATTTGTTGATTCCCCCTTTAAAATTATCAGATCCTCTTTGCAATATTAGGAATGGCATATTCTAATGATCTTTAAGATTAGGATACACATTTAAGATATGAAACCTGGTACTTTCTCAAGATCATAAAATCTATGATCCAGTTTTACTGTTTGCTTCTATTCCCATTAAAAAAAAGTAAACAGCTCATGCCATGGATATCTGTATTTCAATTTCTTAAGTTTGACATTCCTTTTGGAAAGCAAGATTCGTATAAGTCTGGATTTAAATGCCCTGAACATGGGCGCATGGCCTTAAAAAGCCTTAAAACCCTGTTTTATATTTCAAAAGGCTGGACAATGACCAGAAAACCGTGAAAAAGCCGAAAACGTCACTAAAAATCGTCTCAAAGTTTATTGCTGGTGTCTGGTGCAATACAAATATGGAGTTATTTTTCATTAAGTTAATACATCCATAAATCTTTGTGTGGTTTCGCTATTTCTGATGTTGGACTTAGTCCCAAGCTCAGTCGTGCTTGATCTAACTGGCTTGAATTAATGCACTAATGTGTGCCAAAAAGGCTTGAAAATGGCTTCTAAAAGCCTCAAATTTGGGTTGAAAGATTGAACAAACCCTGAAAGGATAGGGAAAAAAAGACATTATATTGTGACTGTTTTATAAATCAACAATGTGTAGGCATATACTGCTTTAAGTCTCTTACCCTAATCTGAAGATTAAAACTGGGTTTAGAATAAAATATTTGCATATTATAACAATATATAGCAGACTATTATAAGTAACATATTTGAAAAGAAAAAACAACTAGCTTTCATTTGATATGCAACATGATACATATAAGAGCAAAATATAAATAAATCTTATACGAAATCTGTTCCCGTGACCCCTGTGACCTTGAAAGCCACATTTGACCTTGATCCACCACTTAGATTTTCCTAGATTTTCTATATGTTATAAAGGGATAGTCATAGAGTGTAAATCAGTTGAAATCATTTCTGTTGCAATTTGTGGTGGGTTGACTGAATATTTTGCTAGAATAACTGGACTATAAAACAATACCTTCTAGTATCTGAAGAGACTCATCTTCCTACACAAAGCCTAAAGCGCAAGCTTCCGAAGGTCAGTTTTGCGCCTTGCTGCAAACCCTTGAATCTTCTGTGCTGATATCAGCGCTACAGGCGATTGTAAGCAACCGCCAATTACTTTCAGATTGAACCATTGCTTTCTCCCATAGTAAGCTTGAGAGCAGGCACAGACAACTCAAGGGTATGCAGCAAGGCAGAAAACTGAGAGTTCGGAAACTTACGTTTTAGGCTTTGCGTAGGAAGCTGGAACAGGCTAGGACGTGTGCTGTGACTCAGATTTTAGTAAAATATGGGCTGCGACTCAATCTGATTTGTCCTATATTATATAGTAAGTAAATTATAAAGTTATAAGTGATTTGTATTGCCCAGGAAATCAAGCATGTAGTCAAATACTGTAACGTTTATTAGTTCAACTCGCCAATATAGCAACATCTGTCTCATTAAGGCAACAGGCAGTTGATGATAATCATCTCGGCGGTAACATTTGAACATTAGTTCTAAACTAAACACATACCTAAATCATTCAGTGCTATATCTACGACAAAAACATAAAAACAACATGTGTAGAAATGAACAGCAAAACTACCTTGTAAATAATGATCAGATATTTTTGTGAACCTAGGTAATATAAACCTATACGGCCTTAAGGTTCACGTTGGAGCTGTAACTCATTTCCTATTTCATTTAGTAGACATGTGTAAGTGGAAATGACTATGCAAAGTGAGTCTAAGCTGAAGATATTCCAGACAAAGATGTCTACGGCTACAATGCTGTAAGAATGTGGGAAATAGCTTAGAGAACCATTGGGTTGATCTGGATATTTGGTACAAGCCATTTTGGATCTCTTGAAGTCCGAGATAAATATGCGGTTATTTTCTTTATTCGTGACATGCGACGTTTTGACACCGGTTCTGGTGTCGTTATCAGGCAGGTTACCAACCAGCGTGTCGATGTTGTAGAAGTAGTTAAATCTATGTTTTATCGATTCTTTTGATTATTTATAGATGATATGTAAAATATACATGTCATTATATACAACAATTCTAAGTTGTGCAGTGGAACACACCGAATAATGATAATAATGATAGTAAATCCAGCCAAATAAAAGGTGATGTTCGTGATTTTGTTAGTAATTCTCCTAATGCTACGGTCACACTTACACGATGTCATCCGCGATGTATCATGTGTAACTTCATCTTGAAATGCACCTATATGTTCTGGATACACACGCCATTCACACTGACAACGAACTTGATGTGCACGTGGCTTTTCGGCGAAGGTCGTAATGGGCTACGATTGGGTAAAAAGTTTTGAACATGCTCAAAACTTTCGGGATCATCGGCAAACATCGTAAAATACACGCACTGTACACGTGGTGCATACGTGTTACATCGTACTTTTTTCTATCGTAGCGTTATCGTGAGCAAATTGGTATTACGATGCTCCCGTCAACTGTACAAATAGGAAGTGCTAATTGCGAATGTATTACGTTCACTAAAAGAGTTGAATCCAAGTATAAAGCGTCTTTAACAAGACATCATAAAGTGTTTACAACGATAGTCAAATGCTCAATGTCTTTTTGGCATATCTAAATATATTTTTTCGTAGCACATAAGTGTCGGAGCGACCAATTACTTTACAAAAGCCAATGTCGTAAGACAGAAATAATATTTTCATTTTACAACGTTCCTGTATTTTGTAAAATATTAAGTATAAAATCATATCATATGGTTTGTAATATACCCCCGACCAACGGTCGAGGGTATAGTGTAAACCAACGACTCCGTCCGTCCGTGGACGTTTTTTGTCCAAATTATTTTGGAAAAACTATTCAACCAAATTTTGCACATGTCTTCTACCCTACTAGGAAGAGTGCACTGCGAGATTACAACAAGTTTCGTTAATATTTTAATGTATTTTTAATTCTCATGTTTTTAGACACTTAGACATTTTCAGTCAGAATTTGTCCGACGTATAGCAGAAAAACTATTCATCTATTTGCTTTCCAATTTTGTACATGCCCTCGACTCCACTAGGAAGGGTGTATTGCTAAATAAGATCCAATTTGGTTTAAAGGGGCAGTAGCACGTTTTAAGGGGGAATATAATCAGTGTGATTTATGGAAAATAAAAATTAATGGTTTCAATTGAAAGACAATGTATTTAAACTTAATTGAGCAGTAATAATTCCAAATATAACGTAAAAAATATGAATTAAAGGTGTTCACACAAAAATGGCTGCCAATGGATTTTATGTGAATCTTCATTCTTTGTCCTAAGACAATGGATGATTGGCTTGTGTAATGAGATTTTTGACACTGTCAAAATAATACATTTAGCATTCACTTACAAGTATCAGTGAGAAATTCAAATTATAACATTATCAAAAAACGTGCTACTGCCCCTTTAAGGCTTTTTTGTGTTAAAATCTACATGTTTTGTTCTTAACGGTATTTATTTTCCAATATCAGAATTTGTCTAAATGCTTGCGGAAAACTATTTATTCTAATATTCTTTTCAAATTCTGCACATTTCTTTTCACCTTATCAGGAGAGATGAAAAGAAAAGATGCAGAGTTACAAGACATAGTAATGTACATGTGGAAAAAAGCTGTGCAAGAGACGTCTAAATGGGAAGTGAAAAATAATTCAACTGGTCAGAGATGCAAGGTCGGGGGTGTTAGTGAGCCACTCTCACTTTTGTGATTGTTTCCTATTAAACGACGAAAACAACAGTCCGAAACACATGCATTTTCTTTGTTTTTAAAAAATAACTCTCATACTTATTACAAACTGTATTTCCCCCAAATCAATTAACAATATAGGCCGCGGGGGCAAGCCCGAAAGAGATTAGATGTTTGCAAATTGATAAATCTGACTTTGAAATAAATCAATTTCTTTCCTTCATATATTTAATGTTTTCTGATAGTTAATGAGTTTGATTGTCAAACTCTAATAATTGAAAGATTTCCTATGAAACAAACATAGTAGCCTATATTATTTGTCGCGAACTAAGAAAATCTAGGTATATAACATTAAAATAATATTGTGTCCGTCTTTGCATACTGAACAAGATTTGTATTACTTGTTCAGCCTCTATTTAGGTGCCTGAGCTGCATGGCACTATTGAGATAAAATTTTGGAATGGTATTGACTTCTTATAAGTGTTTGATATATCACATTTGTGTATCTTTTCAAGTGGGGCCTTTGCCCCAACCTACGGGGCAAAGTGCGCCGCCTTTGTCGAAAATCAAAACAATTTCCTTAATATATCCTTATTCAGTTAATGTTAGTTTAAAAGTATTTGCCATACGATGGTCTATCTGATAAGCATAAGAGATATGCTGCAAGTTGCATTCTGAAACATGTTTAGATGCACAGAAAACACGTCTTTAACACGCGCGGTTTGCTCTGGTCTCCCCATGTCTGTTATCACTCAAGTTTGCAACTTAACTGTGGTAGGCTTACCAAGTTTCATTTTCACTGGTTGATTTATTGAAATTATTTATTTATTGAAATGACATGTTTTGCAGCGATAACCCCCATTAGCTCAAACCGTCACATCTAGAAACGAGTATTCGCTGTCCACTAATGCCATGAGAACTATGCTGTGGAACCCCTTGTAGTTAAAATAGACGGAACCAGGTCCAAGTTGCAAGTCTACGGAACAATGCCAGAAATGGTATTTCTTGCCACCCTGGACTGATATCGGAGAGTTTTGTAGGAGTCTTCGGTTGCAAGATATCGAAGGGTAATAGCGAGATGTATTGCTGGATCCATTGGTTGTCTCATGAAAGTGTTTTGTTTACGATATTCTTTCACTGATTCTGTTCAACAGAGCAAGCTCTTACTGCATTGTTCCTTAAAACCCCAATATGTCACACAACAACAGCCATGATCTTGTCCAGACGTTTTTTGCTTTTGCTTCCTTCGGAAATGCTTGGTGGCGACATAAACAACTGTTGCTAGTTTAACTTGAGATGAAACGTCGACATCCATGGCTGGTGTCATGTCGTATAAAACACGGCTACATCGTAATATCAACGTTTTAAGCACGTAGCAGCTCTTACATCACGCGTTGTGAAGACGCCACTTTCTTGACAAACACGCACGCAAATCTGAGTAATAACGTAGGTCTCACTTGATGTAAACGTAATGTATTAGTGATACATTCGTGGTACATCGTATCTTGTTCTTGTTAATAGTATAAAATACCATTTACTACGATAATTCGCACCTCGTAATAAGCACGTCTATGACATCGTGTAAGTGTGACCTTAGCATAACTACTTTTAGAGGCATTTTTGGCGAAAAGGAAAAGGGTACTAGTATACGTTTTACAACTTCTTTATTCATGTTATGCGACGTTTCAGCGTAGGTGCAAGTCTGAATTACTTCTTCTTATGAACGTGTCGGAAGAGGCTGAGAAGTTAGCTCAAGGTAGTCAATTTCTACAGGAAAATCAATGGGTGTTTTGCTGAAAAGAACCAATTTATCCTCAGAAGTGTTGGTAAATGAAAATATGTGATTATATACAGGCTGTAAGTAAGTAAAGTGGAATGAAAACATGTTTTGTGTCATCCTTTTAACATTTTCAAGGTTTTGTTTTGCCATCTTGTGGCCATGGGTTAATATTGGTATGGACAAAACAAATTTTGGAATACAAAGCAAAGAGAGCGATCTCCCAGCTTGGTGTCAGTACTTGATTTGATAGTAAAATTATCAGTATTTGTTCGTTAATCGATTTCAATAAAATATATGAATAAATATTTGTCTATGGCGAATATATAATCTAATGATGCTCAGACATTTTATTTCTAAACACGATATACGTAGTTGAAGAAAAGCAAATATGGACTATATTTATGGATGACAACTTCGAATTCCTTATTTATACAGTGCCTTGGTTTGCCACGTCTCCGTGTAGACAACGAATGATTTCTTTGAGTGGCGTTATAGAAATTGAAAATAAAATAAGACAATATTTATTGATGACAACTTCTTTATTTATAGAGTGCTCTTCTTGTCATCCATAAGAAGTGTCCTTATTTGATTTTCAACTTGTATAATGCCACTCAGTGAATTCATAAGGACATACCATCATAATGCGTGACATTGTTTTCTATTTACCCAGGTTAGACGCCCTACTTAAAGGGGAACTAGTACTTAGAGGCTTTCACACCTACAATGTAATTGACCAGCAGTTACGTAATGCCATAGCCGAGGAAAGAGGTCACGTGACACGGACTGGGTGCCGACCAAACGAGGTGCGGTCATTGTGACCGGGGAAATCCCTTTATGACATGCGGTCGTTGATTGGCTGAATCATTATCTTGTTCCTATCGAGCACTGAGCTGTTTTGTCTTAGAGAAATGTTTTCGAATCTAAAATGATCCAGCGGAATAGAATCGAGCAATCATTATGTTTTGTCAGATGAAACAAAATTAACACGCATTGTCGTGTAGCTTCAGATTTTCAAATTCTGTATAGTATAGTTTTGTAACCAAAATGTTTTATACAATCTTCATTTATGCTTAAGTAACATCACAACAGTACAGTATATGCATGTTAAGGTGATCGGGAAAAAAGTAACAGGAAAAAAAGTAATGTTAATCATACATGAAATAGGATACGCAAACAACCAATAGGCTTATTCAAATGCGTGTCCTTCAGAAAACAAAGATAATTTGCGGATAATAACATCATATCGATGAACACAATCCGTACAAAGGTAACAATTTGAAAAATAGTTTTTAAAGAGATCACTCATTTTAGAATAATAATCGGTCTTGAATAACTACAACAAAATATACTTGTTTTGAACTGGCAGAATCCTCTTCTTACATGTGAGTGCACCCGTTCAATTAAGATAACAGAATAAATAGCTATTATCCTACGGCAATGTTCTAATTTTCTGGCTGCAGCCTCAGATAAAAAATAAATCAAAGTTAAGTCAAGAGAGTCTATTACTCTTGTTGATAAATTGGTGTAATAGTTAAATGTTACTGTTTTCCAAGATAGTCAGATAGATAGTTGCCGAATAAAATAATCCTTATGTCAAATCAAACTTCAATACTAGGCAAACCCAGTAACATCTGCAAACTAATTACGTACCAAAAATTTAAAAATTCACTCATATATCTTCGTGAGTTTATCATGAGGTAATGGAATAATTTTAGAGTTCAATATCACATGCCAAGTCGATGAAAAATGTCCGTTGAGGATACAATGTTGTTGTTGGGTTGGAGTTTAACGTCTTCTTTCACCTTACGGTGATGTCGCCGACGTGGATTGAGGATAAAAGGTTGATTATAAGATTATAGGTAAAAAAGTCCTAGGAAAAAAAGTACCAGAAAAAAAGTCCTCAGGAAAAAGTCCTTTTATCGTAAAAACACATTACATTGATCTTGACATCAAAGTTTTTGTAAAGAATGCATCCTTGAGTATTAATAATTGAAAACTATGTTTGTTGTAACTGAGAAAGTAATCTTTGCAATTGATATTGTAAAGAAAGTATGAAGTGTTTATGTATAATGACTTTAAATACATGGATAAAATTATTAAATTTAACCAAGAAGGATGTTACGATAACTAATTAAGGATTAAAATTGAGAGCTTATAATTGTATTGAAGAACTCAACGACTTGAATGTGTGATTTTAGCTGACTGGATCAAAGCAGTTCTGCGTTGTCATGTGAGTTTAGCTGAGTTAATCAAAGAAGGCTACTCTATCAGGAGATGCAAGAGCTAACAATGTTTGCGAAGGGTGGAACACCAAGTTCTTCAACTTGGTTGGGCACCACCCACCCAAGTGCCTGGCGAACCATCGATTGGTTCAAAAATGATAAATTTGTTGAGGTTATGTTGAAATATTAATGTGGAAATGTCACAAATATCACGATATCATAAATGTATGTTGAATCATATACAAAGTAAATGTAAATAAACTTTTTAATCAAAATCTTTGGGTTTTACAAATAGGACTTTTTTCCTAGGCAAAATTAGGACTTTTTACCGGGACTTTTTTTTACCGAACACCTATTATAACCTTCATAAATATTTTTTTATGAATGTGCGTTGCTGTTGTTAAATTGAGTTAAGATTTAATCTTTGTCTAAATGTTTCAAATAGATCAAATATATATCATCTTTCTTTAACAGGTATCATAAACAGTGTTATCTCCTCGGATTTCAGGCAGTGAAATAAACGGGATTATTTTTACTTGTTTAATTGTAATGATAATAAAATACATCGCTGATATTTGTAATCACTGTACTCACACCCAATACATTGATAAAATATACATCACGTTAGTACCACCTTATCTATCTCTGTTATTTTCTTTTATGACGACCGGTCACCTGTCATTTTATTATACGTTGTGTATCTATAGCAATGAAAGTGCGAAATGTCTAGTCGTATGACGTAAACAGTGACATAATTGTCCGGGCACTAACTAACTTGTCATCACAATAGGCGACAGATTGTCTGGCCTAGTGACCAACGAATTTGTACATAACAGTGACCGCCGACTGTTTTGGTATCTTACTGCAGACCGAATGTCTAGACTAGTGACTAACGTATTCGTACATGGCAGTGACCGCCAATTGTCCTGGCACCTTTCTGCAGACAAAATGTTAACCAATG
The DNA here is from genome assembly GCA_916613615.1 of Steromphala cineraria. NCBI lineage: Eukaryota > Metazoa > Mollusca > Gastropoda > Trochida > Trochidae > Steromphala > Steromphala cineraria. Next base: position 16,716,314 of record OU744730.1, read on the forward strand.
ATATTGAAGAATATAATCCGACCAATGAAAAGAAGAAAAAGAATGTAAATTTATTTCATAGGACTCCCCTTCATCACTATATGTAAACCTTGATGGAGCATGTATGATGTTAACAAATGCAGCGGATCATATACATGGATACTTCTAGCAGGTATGTTTTTTGCTTGTTCATACGAGTTAAGGAAAAACCCACCCCCCCCCCCCCCTTATTCAATATTTTGTAATAATATATGATAAGATGAAAGAGAAGCAACCATACCTTTGTGTAGGTTTATTCGTAGAGGAAATGGGTTCGTAGATGGGATTTTTACACGTTCGTAAAGAAAAACACTTTCGTATAGAGTGACAAATTGTGAAATAAGTTCATATAAGCAATAAATTATCGTTGTAAATGATAGTATACATATTCAAAGGAGAATATTTGTACATCCAATGTATTAATACGATCTATGTAATGTCTTGTATAAATAAACTGAGTAGATACTTTGTAAATAGTACATCAAAGTATATAATATATATTCACAATATTAAATGAAAATTTGAAGACCTCTTCGAAGCTTTTTCCCTGAAAAAAAACGGTCTCTACGAAACCGTTCCCCATACCATGCTAGACAAGGTTGCTGCGCAGTTAAAATAGCGCAGAGTAGGCAGCGCGCTGATTGAGATTTACGACCCTCTCGGGGCCTCGATAATAAAACACTGGAAGTGAAAAATTGAAGTTGGAGACCCCCTTTAAGGTATAGATCCAGCAACCTTCAAGTCAGGCCCTTATCGCTGCTTGATGGAGGAGGTTGAATGTTGGATGTTATTCAGGTTCCTATCCATCTAAGAGACAACGTCACCAGATATCAATGATTAGCAGTGACAATTGATTCTCATTTAACTTCCATCTTAGATCAGAATATCCATTATAGATTATTTTTAATTCAAATGATGTTTTACATTTCATTTTGAATTTGGCATTATTGAATCTATTAGATAAGCAAATGCAAAGTTAGATTATAGTAAGTAGATTATGTATTTTATAATTATACTATCACGACCTTTAATTTGAATAGGCGATGTATGAGTAAATGTAGAAATTAACAGGTTGTCTCTAAATATTTTACTGCAGATGAGTATCGAAGTTCAAATAATCTACTGTCTGTTTTGTTTGATGATACATAAGGGATTTGGCTACAACAGTTTATGGACACGCTTTACTTTATTTGAAATATGAATTTAAATCGGACACACACACTGATATTATTTATCAATGCCTATTCTTAATAAAAATAAATCGTGTTAGCAGTCACTAGTGAAAATAACTTTGAAACGAGGTATCACAATAGTAATGATATGGCGTCATTGAAAATTGCTTTGACGCGTAATAATACGTAATAATAACAACATGTTCATGGTGTCATGTTGTTTCTTCAACAAAATGTCGCTTAGATTTCGGTGAAGATACAACAAATGAATTTTAAAGATCAAGAGAAAAAATGCCTTTTCCTGATAAATTACCATCGTTATCCAAAATCGTGAGAAAACCTGCGTCACTCGTGAAAAATAAAAACTTTCTACATCACTCCATGAGCTAAATATTGCTTCGGCTTCATTTATCCTCTTATGATATAGCATAAGTGATACCTAAATAATGTAAAAGTAATTCATTATATTTTGTTTCATGATTTTGTATTACCAACACTTATTTAGAAAGTTTTTTTGATCCACTCTTTGATTCCAATGAAAAGTTGTGTCACGAAATTTATTATTCAACTTGTTCAATGTACTAAATCCTATCTTATAACCGACAAGTATTACATCATTGTATTTATCAACACTAAATAAATATAATAAATCAACATGGTTATGCATACCTTTGGTCTTACTGCTAATCAAAAATAAAACTACTCTAAATATATTGGAGCATTTAGATTGTTAAATAGCCCTCTTATCAACAGTCAAGATAGGTCTTCGTTTGGTTGAGAATGTCTTAGCGAATTCGATAATGCTAAATATACAGATGAGAGTATTCGATGAACTCAAGACATAGTACAAAACGTTGTCAGTCGAGATAACACAAGGAAGAGATTTACATTAAGTGAGAAAGGCTTCGAGATTATTTACTGCAGGGAGATTCTATCTAAAAGTCATTGCAAGCGGCAATGTCTTGTACCTCAGGGATCATCAAGTTAAACTTGTATCGATTTTCATCGATGGTAAAAATAACTTCACTGATGGCATTTTAAGGAAACTATACCCATCTCAATTTTGCTTGACATCAATGGTAGCTGAAGACGTTTTATCTTCATTGTTTTACCCACTGTCCAAAATCTTAATTACTTTATACGAATTGCTGGATTAATGTCATGTCTCACAACACAAACAGTTTAACCAGGATCTGATACTGTTGTGATTTATATTAGAATGTCATTAAAAAGAGATTTATTGATATTGTGTTTTAGTTTTGTACTGTGGAAACATGGTTTTAAACATGACCTTAATACTTCCAAATAAATGTACGTGAAACCGAGGAGGAAGATTTCTTAGAACACTACTATATACTTACTAATAACAATATGATTTCACATCCATATTTGATATTTCAGAATCAAACTATTAACATAATGACCTAACAAGATCAGTCGGTTTAGTAAAGAAGATTGATAAAATGTGAAATGTGAAATTGCTGTTCTTAAAAATTAAACATTATCATCGAACAATACTTTAACAAGAAATTTTAATTATAAGAAATTCTTATAATTCGGGTGCTTTTTCATCACTAAGAATGAAATGAAATATACAAGATGATTTTAATATAAATGTCTGACAAAATTTCTACATTCAATTATCAATGTTGTTTATTTCTTATGATGTGTCATCACTTACTGATGCCAGTGGTGAATGAATTATAGGCGAAATGTATGTCAACATAGCATAGTAATTTGAGATCATCCCAAATGGTTTATGATGGGTCAATTGACTAATACAGCTTCCGAAATCTCAGTTTAGTTACATGACAAATTGCAGATCATATAGCAACCGATTGTTATTTCCAAAAAAGAATTGTCATCATCATGCTAAGTTACAACTTTTTTAGATCGTCTTTAGAAGACAAAAATGCAAAAAAAACAGATTTAAGAATGTTTATCATTGTTTTAATTATCAATAACACATGACCATTTCCAGACTATTTCTCCATTTCTATTATTTTTATTGTTAGTAAGATCATTTATCATGATGAAGTATATGATTCTTCCTAAAACATACAATATATATTCATCATTTCCTATTTTTCAACACGAAGAACTTATCTTTTAATTTTGCCAAGAAATGATTGTGTTAGAAAGTCCTCCTTAACGAACGAATGTAATTTGTCTTCCTACAAATGAATACACGCATCAACAACACTATTCGACTACAACAAGCTGTGTTAAAACGTAAAACTTGATAGATATTGTTCGGAACCGTACTCTTTACAAGCATCACAAGATTTATCTTATAAACCATTACTTTAAAGTCATCTAAAAGAAGTGATGTTTCTTTAACAAATATGTTTAAATAACATTTCTGCATTGCAAAATGAGGACAATTAATTGCTAAACTAAAAGTAAACTTCAACAATTAAACGAAGATCATGAAGATACTATAAATTTTACCCACTAGATGTGTTATGTTTTTGCAACACCTTTGTAATGCCTGTAACATTTATCCATATTGTAACATAAAACATTGAATAAAAAGAAAAAGGTTGACATATGAATGATCTGTTTCATTATAATTATTTTCCAAAATTGAGAGCTGCCATATTGTAAATTGAAATTCAAAAAGAAATATGATATCATTATGGTGGTCCCCAAGGGACGTTTTGATCACCATGTCAACCTTTCAGTGCCAGCAGATCTCCTCATTTAAATATTGGTACACTTACTTTTGATTTTCTTTCACTTTTGAACCTTAATAACAGATGCCACCTTACGTGTCAGAAAAGGCTGAGAAGTTAGCTCATGGTAATCAATTTCTAAAGGAAAATCAATGGTTGTTTTTCTGAAAAGAACCAATTTATCCTCAGAAGTGTTGGTAAATGAAAATATGTGATTATATACAGGCTGTAAGTAAGTACAGGAAAATCAATGGTTGTTTTGCTGAAAAGAACTATTTTATCAAAGTGATTATATACGAGGTATGAAAGTGAAAACATAACATGGTTCTTTTGTCAGTATTGTTTATCCCTTCAAACAATATGTCTAACCAAGGAGTTTATTATTGAACAAAATATTGTTTTAAGAAACGCTGCTATTCTCACAAGAATTAAATGCATCAAACCTTTCATCAAATCGTTATTTAGAAATTAAAGTACAGATATATAGACCACAATGTTACTGTCTAAATGGTAAGGTCACCTTCTAGCATAAAGACTATTCATCAGCTAAACTTCAAGTCAACAGCTCATCACATTTTTATGGAGAAGATGGCGACGTTATTTCCTTTTTCCTATTCGTATCCATTAAAGACCCAACGTGACCAAATAGAACTGATTGTGAATGAGTAGATTCAGGCTGATCTAGCAATAAATGGTGAGGTTAGGAAACGGAGTTTTTATGCAGAATCTTATAATTATGATATTGCCATAATCAATTAAAGTAAGGTAAATCTGAAAAATAGATATCCAAAATCTATATATAGGTTACACTATGAAAATAGCATTTTGGAAAATGATTTAATAAAGAAGATAAATTGGCATTGCCATTAGTTTGCCATTATCTCTGTAATTGTCAGTTTGGTAAGAGGAAGAGGATAATGTTTGAACAATATATGCTTTCATAAGGTGTAGAAGTATTTGTATACTGTATATCAGATGATATATGAGTTGCAAATATAAAGACGTTTTTGTCATATATTGTGAGACCAGCTTTCTTGTACTTTATGTTAAAATTCTTTCAATTATTGTTATTATTAAACAGTTTGCATGTATTTTGGTCTTATATAAAATGAACATCAGGAACGTGAATTATGTTATCAAGGTACACACGTTTGAATGACCTCTATAAATGCCACTAGTTTTAACGTGATCCATCATGTAACCTTTTATGCTTTCCTTTATTCAATGGTAACTGAGAACCATTTTTGTGTATAACTAAACATTATCAATGGTTATTTTACTTTGAGAAATTACTATTCTCATGATGATACAAACCATTATATGATTGGCGGTGAAATACCGAGATCTATCAATGAAAATAAACCGTGTTATCAGTCACTAGTGACAATAACAATGGAACGTGTTATCAGTCACTAGTGACTGATAACAACAATGATCTGACGTCATCGAACAATGCTCTGACGCAATGACACGTTCATGACGTCATGTTGTTGCTTAGGCGACGGGCTCTCTTTGGAGCCGAGTCAACGTAAATGCGCTTCAAGTTTGTAAGAAATCCAACGATTTAATCATGAAATAAATAGAAAATTTGTCTTTTCTTGACAAATACCACGTTCATCTCATCTCGTGAGGCAGAAAGTTTTATATTATCACTCGTGACTGCGTCACTCGTGATAATATAAACTTTCTTCCTCACTCGATGAGATAAACATGGTATTTGTCAAGAAAAGACAAATATCCTCTAACTATTAACATTTTATGATGGCTAGTATTACCTTGCAATCACATACTTATGTAGATTTTACAGTATAAGCATATAACGTTTCGTCATAAACACACGTTATGAGGGATATTAGAAATCTTTTTATCAAATACGATGTTATGATCTCCTTAAAAGACACTAAAAGTATGAAATGATTTCGTGATGATACATATCAGTAAAAGAAAATTGAAATAAAAGTTAATGATATAAAATATCGTTTTCATATATCATTCATAAAACATAATGAAAATGTTATGAAATATGGATACAGATATATATGGTAACAAATCTACAACTTAAATAACGAACCTACTGATAGTTCACAATTTGAAACTCTTCAAAATACAAATATATGAGGTTCAATGAGCTTTAGGTAATTCTCAACAGCTGTTCCAATAGAACATATTGCTTAATATTTTGGTATATCATTAACATATTCACACGTGTTAGTCAAAGGTTTTTAGAAAAATCAATAGATTTTCTATCATTCATCGATTGCAATACTTTCAGTTTCTCTACAGAGCTGTAATATATATTTTTCCACACTGAGATAGTGTGTTAGCCTTAACATTTGAAATTTGACTCATAACATAACCTCTTTATCACATCAAGGGTTCCAAAAGATCAGAATCAGATGGGATTTTTGGTTTGAACCTTTTTCATAATCGAACACAGAGTAACAATTTTCATTTTTCTTTTAATCCCATCAGTATAAATCAAGAATAATCGTACTTACGATGTTTGTCAAATTTCCAAAATTGTTTTACCTTAATTAAACTGCCAATTCCCAGTGTGGCTTGTTCTAACTGAATTGTTTCACGTCTTCATAATAATCTATAGGTTAGGTTCATTTAACAATGACATGTCTAACTGTATACAATGAATGCTAATTATACAGATAAGGTTATATATATAAGATAAATGGCACAGAAGGAGACAGCTAAGTTAACACAAGGATGGTATGTGCATTAAGTGAGAAGGCTTCGAGATTATTTACTGCAGAAAGATTCTATCTAAAGGTCATTGGAAGCGGCAATGTCTTGTACCGCAGGGATGCATCAACTTAAAGATTTATCGATTTTCATCGACGGTAAAAATAACTCCACTGTTGGCACTTTAAGGCAACTATCAGTTTCGCGTGACATCAATGGTTGCTGAAGACGTTTTATCTTCATTGTTTGACCCACTACCCCAAATCTTTATTTCTTAATACGAATTGCTGAATTTATTTCTTGTATCACAACAAAAAGGATTTAACCAGGAACTGATACTGCTGTGATTTATTATAAACTGTCACCTGATGGAGGTTAATTGAAGTGCACTCGAGTTTAAAAGGTTTGAAAATGCTAAGCGATGCTGTATTCTTTCTGTCTGAGCATTTTACTGTGGCAGTCCCATCGACTCAGATTCTGAAACTCATATATTTGAAGAAAGTACCTGCATTTGAGTTTAATAGTTTTACAAATGTGATGCTCTCTCCTTTCTGCCTGAGCATTTCCGTTTTATAAAATTCAATAGATTTAGAATCAATTCTGAAACTATGTTCACATACGGTAGTGCAGAATTTTCTGGTGTAGGCGTGCTGTTTGACATTTGAAGGTGCATGGTGTCATGCTGTCATTGGATGTAGGTAACTACTTGAGACTTCTAGTTTATATCACATTTTTTTCAGTTTGAGGTCCATTAAGCTTTAAATAGGAAGAACTTGCAAAACCTAGGGCAAATAACGAGGTTTCAGTGTATCAGAAATAAAAACAGACTTCAAAGTTGATATTGTTATCGTTATATGATGACACCACATGACTTTACCAATAAAAATCTAAATGCAATTCAAGAAGGGAAGAGTTGCTTATTTCCCATTTATATCAAAGATTAAATATATAAGAATATTGTCCTTTTGAGTAGTTCGATGGAAAGAGTCCGAGAGGGTCAAGAGACATGAATAATAGAATACCAAAATAAAAACAGCAAAATGTTGTTTAATATTTCAAAATAACTATGTTCATAGTTTATAAAACTGGCATTGCTGGCACACCCCAAAACTGACTACGGTAGTTGTACGATGCAGGTTGTTATATATGTAACCTTCAACTCAAACAAATAACTTCCCATGGGGTGTTATCGTTACAAACAAACAAAAAACAAGAGTTTACTTACCCCCTGCTGACGGATGAACTGCCGGGGGGAAGGCACCTGCAACAAATAAAGCATGACATTAACACGAGAGCAGAAAATATGTAATCTTAGCTTGTTACCACTTATATAAGCTTCTGAAAAGAACGAGGTTTATTAGGATTCTGAGATTATGCAGCATACATGTATATGTGGTTTGAGGTACAGAATAGTCTGCTGTATACAATAATTTGTTCTGAACTTAATTATTTAATATTTATGAGACCAGTAATTTGGGGATTATTTGAAGTTTAGGAAAACACATCACTATGGAATATGGGCTAGTTATATCCTGAATGGGTGATTGGGATAATGTCCAGTTTTACCATAAATATAAAAAGCTAAATAACTGTTCTGCTTGTACATTACATCCCAAACCAAACCCAAATATGACCACAATTAATACTTCCAGTAAAACATCGCACAGACTAAGCTATTTTGCTTTTTGAACAAATTAACTAGCTCCAGTCTTTGTCTATCAGTATTCACCCCTTCGATCTCAGTATCCGTTGTCAGTTTCCTGCTACATACTAGCAATACACTAGCAGATATCTCGCCCACCTGTGGATTCTACTGTCAACATAACTCTTTTAAATATAACAAATATCTATTCAAATCCGTTTTTCCTTTGCAGTCATATTCATCTATATGTCATTTGTCCAAGTATTCTACTTAGTATGTTTATCAATATTGTATGTCTTACTCATATAGCACCATGAGCATAGTGTATATACAAGCACATAACAAATACTAACTATTATCATTAGGTATCATTATCATATGGTATAGTGGCAAATTCTCCAAATTTTCCTGAGAATAGACGATAATTTCTAAAGATATTAAAAGGAAAATAGGGAAAGACATGCTTTAGATTAATGAATTGGCCTTCCAATACACATATGAAGTCTTACCGTTTGCATTTTTAAATATACATTTACCTTACCGTAGGTTAAGATGCACACCTTGCTTAATCATATTTAGAAGAACATGGTTTTTATTTCGTTTTTAAATTTATATTGTAACATTCAGTTAGGAAGTGTAGTGCATGTTAGATTTATCATGATATTTTATGGAGGAATCATGTTTTTGTATTTGACACTTAATGATATTATCCCCACTTTCACCGAAAAACTATAATGGCACCGTTACGAGAATTCTGTCCACTTTAGTTTTCCAAATAAGTGACATTTTGGCAGCCAAATTATCATTTAATTTAAACGTTTACAAAATTTGACGCGAAATTCGCCAAAATCAATAAAAAGATTCTTCCATTCTAATAGCTCTGAAACTTTTTACGAATTTTCTCCTAAAAGTGTTCTCATTGATTTGATCGCACTCTAGAAATTCCTTATCTTGTCAAGTCTGGTATTGACGAGAATATAAGAAGGTTTATTTGCAAGCCTTCTCCTACACATGAAGTTTTGGGAAAGACCCCTTTTAAGAAACGCCAGAAAACTCCGCTCGACCATTTAAAATTTCGTTCGTGTAAAACATTCCAAGCACTTTATAAACCTAAATGAGATTTAAACTCAAGTTCGCAGGAGACATTGTAAGTTTGCTAACATTGTCAATTCCGTCTGAAAATAGATCATTTATGGCAAACGAACAATAAACCAAAAATGTTTAAGATGAAAAAGTCACTTGATAAAGAAGATATAATTCATTTTGGTTTGAATCGAACTTGGAGCACAGCTTTCAACGGTTCAAATTAACAAATTCAAGAAAAGGATTGTTGAAATTGTCTGATTTGCCAATGTGATGATGATGATGATGATGATGATGATGATGATGATGATGATGATGATGATCAAAAAGATAATGTTAGTCGATAAAACACATCAAAACTAAACAAAATGTGACAGAATATCATCCATAATTAGGTTTAATGTTGTTTGTCACAAAATTATATAAAACAGTTTCTTCTCCTAAATATAGATATTTATAGAAATGCAAATTAAAACTGGAGTAGGTCAAGATCCTCTAGTCTGCCTGTAAAATATTCTCACAATTAAATCACTAGACGAAAGGCTACAAGCAGCAGGGGAATATGAGATTTCTTCTATTTCAATGTGCACGCTTTATTCCATTCATCGAAACCAGAGGTGATACGTGACCTTCAAGGGGAGACAAATGACCTTTGACATTGACTAAGGCGGCATAATTCCTGATCCCGTGCCGGTCACATATCTATACTAAATCTGACGTCAAATATATTGCCTACTGACCAATTACCGCACGCATATCGATTTGCTGCATCCTTACTGCTTGACCTGTGGTCAGTCTGGATAGTAATCTGGGATCTCATCAACGTCATGCATATGTCGGCCATGGGGAAGCTGCAGTTCTTGATTCAGAGAGTGAGGTCATTCACACTACAGCCGCTGATCAAAGTGTGTTATAGTGTTCATAAGTTCCTATGTGACATCTTCGCTTTTGAATTTTTTAGATTGTCACCTTTTCTAAACACTTTAGAGACGATACTTATTTGTCGGACCTTTGCAGTTTGTCTGTCTTTGAGTGTTTACTCCGTCTACGTTATAAAAATCCCACTTAATTGTAAATTCGGCAGAATGTTGTGCAATATGTTCTATATACATGTAATTAGTCAAAATGGCAGTATTTGTTTAAACCAATGAGAGTACAGACAATACTCTAAATCTGAAAATGGGAATTTGATAAATGAGAGAAAGTTAATAAATATACGACTTTTCCTAATCGGTTTTGAAGGGGTAATATTTAGCAGGGAATAATAACCTGACAATGCGGAGATATGTCCTTAAAGCGACAGTCCTAACGAAATTGAAGAGGACGCAGTGATACATTCTATTTTTTGTGAAATTTGTAAATCTAGAACAACTTAAATGTTACTCTCTGTTATTTATTTAAAAGATAGTGTGAAATAATCATGAACTGATCATATATAAGTATAAACAGGTATGAACTCTTAAATATTTGTTTCCACAAATATACTCCGATATGACTGTCCCTTTAAAGGGGCAGGAGCACGTTTTTTGATAATTTTATAATTTGAATTTCTCACTGATAATTGTAAGTGAATGCTAAATGTATTATTTTGACAGTGTCAAAAATCTCATTACACAAGTCAATCATCCATAGTCAGAGGACAAAGAATGAAGATTCACATAAAATCCATTGGCGGCCATTTTTTTGTGAACACCTTTAATTCATTTTTTGTAAGAAAAGGAATCGCATGGCTAAACTTAACGTTATATATTGGAATTATTACTGCTCCATTTAGTTTAAATACATTGTCTTTCAATTGAAATCATTAATTTTCATTTTCCTTACATCACCCTATATTCCCCCTAAAAACGTGCTACTGCCCCTTTAAGGACTTCTAGACATTGGAAGATTTCAACAGGAAGAATCTTCTTGTTTAACGTCAGACTGTTAAAAGCTGAATAACTCAATTACCAATGAAGATTAATTGCATTGCATTAAGTGCACGGAAAAGAGAAATACAATACTTCATTTGTTTAAGTGTTATGAAAGTAGATTTTCCTAAGTTAAGGGTTTTATAAAGGTTCTGACAATAATCGAACCAGGCGTTTTACGGATTTTTGTCCATTTTCATGATTGTGGTTCTAATGCCGTTAAAGTTCAGTAATAGAATCACCCTTTTTCAGTTTAACGCGATAAATCTTTGAGGTTTTCTTAAGGAATTCAATATTTGATTTCGTTCATTTGTTTCCAAATGGCCAATTCTAACAGATTTAATTGTTGTCGGAATTTCTTTGCTTAAAGAAGTCAATTACTGATCAAAGGCTCCTTAAAGTCCCTTGTGTCTTGCAACTTTTTGATTGTAACATTTATGCAAGTATTAGACCTAAATCGTTCCTTACTCGAAAATAAAATTAGTTATAACTATTGTTAACCGTGCTACTGGCGCATTACGTCGCCGAGTATCACGCTGTGATGGTGCGACACTCGTGGAATATGGACATATTCCACGAATATGTAACACGAGTTACAATGGGCACTGCTTAGTTTTCTATTATATTTTCCGCTCTTCGGAACTTGTTCAATCATGGTGGAAGCCACCAATGATTGCCGGAGATCGCCGATGTTACGACATCGACAAACACTACATAACTAACACATTGTCTTAGATACGACGTTCGCAAATATATATGATATATCAAGATTATTTGATGACGCTTTGCTAATCTTAATGAATAACAACAACTGGCCTCTTAAGCAAATAAAACATTTTTGCATTTTTGATTGCCGAAACACGTAACCAAACGCCATTCTAACATCCGGGTGAGTCAGATTATATTAGTATGAGTATATATCAGATATCTATCCGGCCAATCACATACTTTGCTTGATAATACTACAACCCAAAAAGCGTCACCTTCAGAATGACATGTCTGAAGAAGCCGTTATTGTCAGTATAGAAGACCCGATGGCCAAGATAACAATACATCGCATTTAACACACAATATTTCATTGTCAGGAAAATATATGATAAATTGATATAAAAATAGTCCAATTTTAATACGCTAAAAGCTATATTCTTAACTCAGCTATTGGTCGCATGCCGTCAGAGACACGAGGCAAAGATAGAAGTGTGTTGAAGGCGCTATATATGATTGGGGATTAATGCGCTGATGTACAAGGTGGCATGTCTAGATAATTGTGAATTTCATTAAAAAACACAAGTGCTAGAAGAAAAGCATTCTTATATCTCGTAAATTAATGCGTTTTGATGACAAACGCAAGTTTATCCATCCTACATCATTGTAAGGACTTGTGATTGACAACAAATCAAATATAGGGCGAACATTTTGGTTTGTAAAAAAAACAATTTCGGTATTATAGATTTTTCAAAATTCTAAGAAAATATATTTTTTTTAATTAAATCCAATGGTACTTCAGAGCCATGCAGATACAAAAATATACAATTTACAATAATTTTCCCATAGTCCAAACAGATGAACTGTAAAGGAAATTTATTCGTATCGATTATAAAAAATCGTAGAAGTTAATTTCGGGTGTCTCTTCTGACGTCACATTTCAACATAACAGGGCGGTTTTCTTTCAAAAGAGGTAAAGTATGCATCATGCGTGCATGTTTTCACGCTTAATACCAAGACCCGCTTTTTGATATACTGTCGAAACACATTTGGAATTACTACTGCAAATAATATACGTGTATATAATCTTAAATCCTTAAACTACCGTTTTTATATGTTCAATTTGTTATTCCTGGCATCTTTAAAAATAGCTTCTCTTAAAATTCCAATTTGCTTCCTTCTGGTTCAATGGGCTTCCAAATTGCCTGCAAAATTTGTTTCGTAAAACCATCTATGTCGGGCGATGTATTGGTTTAGAAAATGACTTTTGCATAAGTGATATAGATTGCATGTTCCTTGTCTTACGCTTTGATGTACGATTATGCATTTTTTGTCCTGCAAATATCCTGTATCCTGGAAATTATCACGGTTTTTTGAAGTATTAATTATGAAGAGTAGTTATCAAAATCGTGTCATTAAACTTTAAACAGTTTTTATGAGACCATTATGTCAAAACATTAGAAACATTTTGCATTTTGAGTATATAAAGGATTTGAAGATTAAATAAAAATTTATATTCAACAGTCATCTATCTATTGACCTACACACAATGTCCTCATTCATAACCCTTATCGATTTTCCAATTTTATATAATTATTTTACAATTTGAATTAGTTTTCTATATCAGGATTTTAGTATTCACTATTTTTGCATATCAAACCAATTAAACAGTCATCTGGTAATGTACAAGCATTGTCTTTATTTATTACTCAAAGAGAGGTAACTCTTGTTGCCTTATTTCTCACCAACATGGCAAAGGGATTGTTTACTCCGTAAAAGTTAAGAAACGTTATGGCTTGTGTGGAGTTTAAATCTCCTCTGTTAGGAGTTGAGTACTCCAGGTGAGACTCTCCACAGGTAGATCTTAAAATGCTGTTCCAATCTCTTATCGAATGCGAATGAACTGTAAGCTTGCTTTCCAGCTTGCTTTCCAATTTCAGCAAATAAAAACACTTCTCGCATAGAAAAGGTGGTTGTCGTTTCAAGGCCTTTATCGTGAATTATAAGGCAAAACATTGACTTTTCAACCAAATCGCTAATTGCACAACTTGCATGAACTTTGATTGCATAACCACGTTCCTCCATTTAAGCCCAAAAATTTGGTTAATTCGAACAGGGATTGAATAAATAGTCTATGACAGTCTATATGACTTCATCTACCTCTGATAGGAGAAAATGCTCGATATTTAGAACAAGGAGATACTGAAGAAACCATAAATATTTAAAGTCTATTCTAAAATAAATAGCTACAGAAAATAAAAGAAATCCAGATAATTGTCTACGTGTGAAAGCATTTGTCATATAGATCATACAAATTTATCAACTTGTAGCTCGCTACTTGAAAACACCCAACAAGGAACGCAAAACACACAAGTTATTGCCAGAGCGTCTCTACTTGGCAATGTGCATGGCGAATCATAAATCGTAAAATAATCTTAGAACTTCGTAAATTTTATTCTCTCTGCATTTAAAGGATATCATCAACAGAAATTCAAATCATTTTCAATAGCTATCAACTACAGCAATACATTGTGAACAATAGTTGGTTGGTAAATTCCATTTGATTAAATGTTATGTTTCTAACATATCTCGAACTCCATCACTATTCAAGTAAAATTAGATTTACTCACATAGATAGGTTGTACAAAAATAAGAAATAATATATCTATGTGAAACTGTAGGGTATGATCACAAGGTTTCACACATTCACAATATGAATGGCAATATAGAAAGTACAACATTTTCATGAATATTTTCATTTTGCTGAAACAAATTAAGAAAATATAAACTATAAGTTTATTTTGAATCAGTTCGTTCATTGTTTCATTGTATCCGCCATGAAACTGCTGAATATCTGAAACTTCTTGACAACGATGTACACAGTTTATGTTGATTTTACGAATGCTTCAAACACTGCGCCCACAAAGATGAGCGAAAATTCAATATCGTACATGTATATACAGACGCTTCATGTATACATATATTAAGAAATGTAAGACACAATGTTCCTTACTCTCTCATTCAAATTTATATAATAGGTTAGTCTTTAAAATATCACTAAGTAAAGTTTGTATTATGAAGGCCAAAAGTTTTCAGGGGTCTTCAAATAATAAACGCTATGCATGTTAAGTGTTAACCGAGAACGTACGATAGGTTAATCCTTTCGAATATTACCTTTCTTTAACCATGATCGTAGATAAAAAAAAGACACTTGATTTGAAAATAATAATTGACCAGTTACACGTATATACTACTTTGCATGAGAGAAAGAGATTCCATGTTTCCAATTGTCGTCCTAATTAGAATAAATAGATAGATGTTCACACCATCATATGGCAAGTGCGTCTATTAACATAGAAGATACTGACAGTGAGTATTTATTGCAGATTACAAACCCTTCGTTTCTTCAGGAGATAATCTTATATCGTGACAATATACCACTTTCAATAAAAAGAGTCATTATTCGGAATTCATTAATAAATTGGTTTAGTTATGTTTATGTAATCAACTCATATTTTGGTAAATGTATTTCTTCGATGTCAATCTACAGAGTTTGTCAAGTGCATCACACCATATATGTCAAACAAAGTCATTACAAGTTAAAGGGCCAGTAGCACGTTTTTTGATAATTTTATATTTTGAATATTTCACTGATAATTGTAAGTTATTGATATATGTATTATATTGACAGTGTCAACAATCTCATTTCACGGGAGAGGACAGAGTATGAAGATTCACATAAATCCGTTGGCGGCCATTTTTAGTGAACACCTTTAATTCATTTTGTGTAAGAAAAATGAATCGTTTGGCTAAAGTTTTGTTATATATTAGAATTATTGCTGCTCAATTTAGTTTAAATATATACATCATTATGAGCCTAATCCTCATTAATTTGATCTTTATTACTATAATTACTACCAGTGATAACTGATTGGATAACATAACGAGGGCAATCATCTGTCATGACCTTCAGCAAACCATGGTTATGTAAACGGCTTTGTAATTAGGGAAAGTCATCTGATATCACAACAATTATTATATTATTATATATATACAGTCATGTTAATTGTCCCGAATGATTGCATAACGATGTTTAGAAATTAAGTATATATGTCGTGCCCAATTCCCGGAATTGCCCATTCGTTTGAACTATTTCATTTATAAAAACTTGAAAATATCTACCAAGATGGTCACATTAAACTGCAGCTTCCCGTCACTAAACAAAAACATCCAGTACATAAAATGGTGACAAACTGAACATTGCTGACAACTTAAATGCATCCAATCAGATTGTTTTCCCTTTTCTATCCTGCAAACGTTTCAATAAGAAGCTTTAGCTACCTCTGTGGGAAGCAACGACATTCATACATGATGCAGTAATGTTTGATCAATAAGCTCAACACGATCCCATTTATTATAAAAACATACACACATCGTACATGTGTATAATATTTCATCATATTTCGTCATATACCATTAATTCATTGACAAACAGTTATATTGGTTACACAGTGTACACACATACGTTACATAATATTTATTTATTTCATTCACGATAATGTTGACTAATGTAAACCAGATACTAAATATTTCCTCGGTGTACAGCGTAATTAACATTTAGCATAGTGATGATAGCATAGTCTAGCAGAATGTCACTTTGATAATTATATGTCGACATTATTGCAAGTTTACAAAACAAACAGATCAAACAAAGAAGGCGTTAAAAGACCAAACATAAGTGTGTCCTTTTGTTATGTTATGAAAAAAAAACGAAAAACAAAAAATAAATAAGTGTTTTAAACAATATCATTCAGCAATATTTGGGATATATGACAAGACAATAAAAGCATAAAAGCGCGATAAAATTACTGCCTATATTAGTCAAAATAGATGTTCTAATGGATGGTAAACATTACCAGATCTGCCGTTTATTGGGTGCATAAAAAGAAAATAACAACTAAAAACTTATAAAGTAATAAGACATTTGTCTTATTTGGTAAAATATAGCGTCTAGAACAAAACACTTGACTCACAAATGTTACGTTAAGTTGAAATATGATTTATTGCATATTCGAAACCTGCATGTATCATATCTCAAATTTGCACAATAATTTGATAAATTGTTGTACATGACTCGCCCTAAATACAAATCTCTGCGGAATAATATCTTGCTAATGATAGCTTTAAGGATCATTCATCAGATAAATACTATATTAACTGAAACATTAATTACTGTAAATGCATCTCTCGTGGGGATCTTTGTTCATTACTCAAAGTTATTTACGATAATTTATTGCTGTATTGTCGACAAACGCCGCTGTGCGACGAGTTAATTGTATGCTAAGCGATGAGAGACTGTCTCTTCTCAGTTCCAAAAGTTGTCCTCGCCACTGAGATTGATATCAAGTCTATAAAACTATCACAGAGGGGATGATGTCATATGTACAATGATTTGACGTCACTCTTCTCAATCTTTGTCGTCAAAGATAAGGAAATTCATTCATTTTATATTGCTAACATCTTGAAATGTTTTTGTAATCGCTTAAATAAAGTGGTCAACGTAATATCATCCTTTTTTACGTTCATGATATGAAAGAACCGACAATATCTGCTATTATCCTCTTTCGGTTTGTCTATAATCATTGGAAGCATTTTGACCTTATCCTTTAAATTTCACTCGTAATCTCAAGACTCGATTACTGTAATAGTTTACTCGGTAATGCACCGAAGGTAATTGTAAACAAACTTCAGCGTATTCAGAATACGGCTGCCAGAATAGTAATGCGCTGCAAGAAATACGAGCACATCACCCCGATTCTCCGTACCCTCCACTGGCTTCCTGTACAACAGAGAATTCGTTTCAAGATCCTGTGCTTAGTGTACCAGTGTCTCTCAGTACATGCTCCGAAGTATCTCTGTGACATTATTGTGCCATACACCCCGACTCGATCATTGCAATCACAGTCTCAGAATCTTTTTATTGTCCCAGTTACAAAAACAGTCACCTATTGTCATAGATCATTTCATTTGTTGCTGCAAAAGAGTGGAATCAACTACCAAATGACATAAAAAGTTGTGAAACTCTAAACTTGTTTTAGTCCAGGCTAAAAACTCATTTGTGTAGCCAAGCTTTCTCTGATGAGTGAATTTTGGAACTGTGCGCTTAGAGCATGATTTGTCATGGAGTCACGTGCGTTACAAATGAACTATTATTATTATTATTATTATTATTATTATTAAAAACAATGGCTTCTGTGTCAACAGAAATCTTTCGTACAGATACTATCCATCTACATTAGGGAGATTCTAGTAAACCAGAATATATACAGTTTGTCAGACGTCTTTGATGACCACCTTTCAATGACTTTTTTATGATAAACTTGATATATTGAGCACTTTCTTTAACAATGACACTGGCCATGGATGTCACAACTGTTTGACCTTTCTGGTATCTTCACGAAAACCAACATAACACAGTACACACCATTCAATTGCCCTAGCTACACAATCAAAAGCACTATGTTTGTTTTGCAACTAAACTTATGTACATGTACTGCGGAAACACTATCATCCTTATCACAAAAGTGATTCACGACTGAAACATAGTTACATGTACATCATTTTAAAGGGGCAGTAGCACGTTTTTAGGGGGAATATAAGGTGATGTCAGGAAAATGAAAATAAATGGTTCCAAATGAAAGACAATGTATTTAAACTAAATGGAGCAGTAATAATTCAAATACATAACGTAAGGTTCAGCCATGCGATTCCTTTTTTCTTACAAAAATTAATTAAAGGTGTTCACAAAAAAATGGCCGCCAATGGAATTTATGTAAATCCTCATACTTTGTCCTCTGACTAAGTGTGATTGGCTTGTGTAATGTGATTGTTGACACTGTCAATATAATACATAAGGCATTTACTTACAATTATAAGTGCAATTTTTAAAATATAAAATTATCAAAAAACGTGCTACTGACCCTTTAAAGAAGCAAAGTTTACTTATTATAATTTAATTATTATCATGTTATCATACTTCATCAATTTTAACCTATTTTCTGACAATATAACATTTTGAAATTGCGAATGAGGCACCCAATGTGTGTAAGTGTAAAAATTTCAAAGCATATTTCTGTGTCTGCTTTTCAAAACACCATCGTTTATGATGATACTAAAACAATATATATCCAAAGGTGAACAATTAGTTTGTATTCAAAAGGTATGTTACCTTAAATGATGATATAGCCACATTGGGAAAGATACAGTGACCAATAAGTTATTCATGTTTTACCATTTGGAAATTATTATGATGATTGCTATTAGCATTAGCTATTAAATAAACAACCTTAAAACACGTGAAGCAGCATTTGCTACACCATAAGAGGTATTTCACACATTTTTGATAAAAACACGGGCCAAAGATCTGACTATGACTATGACTATACAATAAAACATTGTCAAAGGAAAGATAACAAACATGATTTGTTATATAAAAAAAACGTTTTCACCAAATCAGATTGACACAGTTGGTACAACGTTTCTTGATTGACAAAATGATAAATTCTAACTTTGTATTTACTGACAATAAGAAATTGCATTGGCATTAATTGGACATTTTCTTTCCAATTCTTGATACTCCACAAATCAAACGTTCCTTAATGACGACTAACACAATAAGAAATAACACTCTGTCAGTAACGCGATACGTAATGAAAATATATTTTCAAGATAATTTGAGGACAAGCAAATCTGAAGTTCTTCATCAGCAGAATTACCAGATATAAATATAGTCGTAACAGCTGACAGTGCTTATATAATAATGCTTGTAAATGTAAATGTAAAATGTATATGACAACTGATGCTATCAAAGTCATTTCGAAAATGCAATATAATATCATTACTGTGATATTAATTACATTAAAAAAATATGCAAATTGTGAAACACGTCATGACAACTCCCCCATTTCTGGCGTTGTAAATCTGATAAAAATGTACCCTAATAGCTTAATCATGCTTATCAATATCTACAGCAGTTTTCAGCTTATACATGTATGGCTATTTGTTTTTACACAAACCACAAATAACCTTCAGGTTTTGATAAAATTATGTGTGATTTAGATATACTGTCTATAACTTATACTAAACCGATAGTCTTATCATTTCCAAGCTAAAAGATTCCTCCAACACTGTGTGTCAAGCAACAGAATTGTCTCTGAAAGGTTTTTCATAAAACAGAGTTTGCTTTACTATTGATAGTAAACCGATCTAAATAAATAAGCCATTTGTAATTCTGTCCATGCTATCAGACAAAAAGAGATATTTCTAATGATGCATTTATAATTTGATTTTTATACAATCCCTTTTCTCTTTAGTATTATATACATTGTATTGGTATTCATAATGAAATATGTAACGTTCTGTAGATAAAGGGACAAACCGAACATTAGTGTAAGAATTATGCTCCAAAAGTAATACATTGATAACTGAGTGTATTGAAACTGATCCATTGCATCAATAGAACACAAAACTTCAATATATTGAATGATACTATTTCCGTTGTAACGTCTTAATAATGATATATATTATTAACATTATCGGTTAAGGTTCTCTAAAATTTCTGATAAATCATAATAAAGGGGTTGGAAATAACTGTTCCTGTTGAGTGCCGTTCTCATTAGTGAACAAATACTTTCTGATTGGATAAGAAATTCACGATAATTACCATGATCTCAATTCATTGATTTACTATCTTTGGACATAAATGAACTGTGATTTATTTATTTCAATAATACACATTTCTCGTATACAATATACACTTATAACATTGCGAGATATTTGTTGAAACTTTTTGTTATGTTGCAACGAAAGACGTCGGTAATGGCTGAACTATTGCACAAGCAATGCTTGGCAATAACTCGCATAATTTCATTGTAATTAAAGATCATGGCAGTTACAAAGTTTCAGAAATATTTTGAGCTGTTAAAATCTAAATCTAAATCTAAATTTGGTAGAATTGAACAAAGAATAATAATGTATTTAAATTCAATTTATGTCAAATATAAACTGCTCTATAGTAGTAACTTCTTGAGTACAGTCCAGTACTTTATTTATCTAAACGATACATGTAGGTATGGAATGGTAGTAACTCAAGGCAAAATTACCGTGCCTTGATGTGATGCAGTTGACCAACTAAAGGAAGCCCACACACAGTGCGGCTAGTTTACTGCAATTAGTGACATCAACACACTTGTTCTACATCAATGCAACTTACACTTACTTGGCACGATGCTACCGTGACACGTCCTGTAGATTAATAACGCTCAATGTTATACAACTGTACATGTACGTTAATTAAGAAACATTGCACTTTATTCGGTAACCCTGGTCTGAAGTTCCGATATATTATCCCTTGTACTTATCACCAGGAAAATTATTTAAGACACTTTGAGACATCTCTTTGAACTTTAGAATGTGATATCATCTGAGTATGATAAACCTTTTTGAAATATGTAATTGATGTTGATGATTAGATGAATAAGCATAACTTTTCGTGAATATGTGATAATTGATAAAATTCAAAATAGGGTCCCTTGATTTTCATTTTCCTTTATTAACATCACTTTGTAAATTTTACCATTACTTATCTATTTTGATATGCTATCGAAAACTACGTCAATGCAAATAGATATAACACGATTGAATACATTATATTAATTCCACTGACATTGCACTTTTCTGCAGATAAGTGACCAAAAGATAACATCGGTTAAAAGAGAGATGATTATATTGCAAAATGGATTATATAAAAATGTCAATAGCAATTACTCCCGGTCATAAATATATCAATTTATCAAGATACATTTAACACTATACTATTTCTCATAAATCAAAGCAACGGGTCTGAGTGACTATAACGGTTCACTGTCATTCTCATTAATCTAGAAATACCAATATCATGACAGAATATATCAATGAAACTTTTCCACGCTTGAAGCTGAAAACATTAAATGAACGTAGATACATTCAATCTATCGAACTTAATTTTTAAAGCAAACCCTCGTGGTATAAACATTTATTTTCAAATTTAGTGAATATAGCCTTTAAGTTCTTTTTAGTGCGAATCACTTGGTGCAATTCTGCAAAATTGTATATTAAACCAAAATTGCAGTAAAATCTCTTTATGCCAATATATCTTAACTTAAATTTTTTATTGCAATGTGTTTAGGTTAATATCTTAAGACAAACCTATGTTTAAACGAACATTTTTATAGTTTGGAAGCAACATGCGTACAGTTAGCGTGGGTCAATTGAGCAAGGGTCTTCTGTGGTCATAATCATACTTATGTACTAACCAAAAACATTTGCTTACGTCAATGGTGCCATTGTCTTCCCACAAAGGTAGAGCAAGTCATAACATGTTTATCCACCCTCTGTTCGAATGAAGCGGCTTTTAGAAAGGACGAAGCCTGAGTGGATGCAATCAAGGTTAGTTGTACACGAGGAGAGTTTTTATTGGCTTCAATATCAAAAGGTTTGTGGTGATTATTGCCGCTGTTTGTAACAAGTGAACGCCAGGAATCTGATCTAATTCGAACATAGGTTTGATCAGCATTTTATATTTTGATCTACCTTGAATTCAGCATATATATATGGTTGTAATCACCTTTATAATACCTCACCATATAAAATCACGTGACATTAGATTTATAATATTGAGGTAAGGATCACAATGTATTACATTTTGGTTTGCATAAAAGACAAACAAAATGCCATACAGTAACGGTGTGAATGGAAAAGTCCTAGCATGACAGGTTATGACAAGTGCGTGTCCATCAGAGATAAATCTATGTTGCCTGAGTGCTTTCCTATCAAGAGCCTCTTAAGGGGTAATTATGTCAAAATTATACAGTATTTGTTGCTAAATCTAGGTTATCTGTGTCCACTCTTCATCATCATTAAGGAGGATTTTATTGCTGAAATGTAGACACATTTCCAATCCAAGCATCATGTGTCAATAGTATCCGAGAAAGTTTACCAATCGACGTTGACTACTGATTTCGAGTCAGAGGGCATATGGTATTCATGACTATTTAACATGGCAGGTTTTCTGATTTATACTGGATCACATTATTTACGAACTTAAACTAGATTGTAATTGGAACATAGGTCGATGTGAGAAGGATCTCTTGAGTAGAGTTTTAAAATCCATATTTTACTTTTACAGTTCAGAATAGTCAAAATGTTCTGTTGGTGGTCATGTTCATACCAATTTGAAGAAATGGAAACTTGTTTCTCATTATTGAAATGACATTGCATATAACGGTAATCTCGTCCATACTGTGTGATAAGTTTTTGGCTATAGATGTCATTTTATAGTGTAGTAGCTTCAAAAACAGAAAAGTTTTTAATACAGCAATACAATCCCCTGTTCCTGCAGTGTATTACACGGAGTTTGGTGTTACATATACATGACTCACACAGACGTTTATATCATTATCTCTTACACTAGACATTTGGCGTTCACAGCTCATTTTCGATCATATTTGTAAGTGTTGTTGTTAGTGACATGATATTTGTACACGGATTCCTACATGTTTGATTGTGGGAAAATCCAATTACAAGTATCGACAGCTGTGTAATAAGAAACGGGTGTGTGCAATTAAACGTATACTCAAGCGCATAGCTTGAGAGAATATTACATAATTATATATTTCAGACACTATTTTATCTTAAAAGTGCAACCTGTACTGAAATTCAATTATATTGAACATTTTCATATTATAGCACCTAATGAATACTTCATAATCGACTAACTGGGAACAACCACAGATTTTAAATTTTTTTAAATCAAAGGTATATCGCTGAAAGTAAAACAGGGGTCCCAAAATGAAAGGTAATCGATTGTGAACAATAAAAACTGTCGACAGGGAGGCGAATCTATTTCACTAACGTGTTTACTCAGAACAAAAGAGAACAGAACAGACCAGAACAGGGGTTTATTCTCAAGAAAACGTAGGGTGATATAGAGAACATACAGTACACGTATATACAAATATGATATAAATGGTCTTTTACATAGTCTATTTGATATATTTTGACAATTTGTAAATCGGTGGTTCGTCATTACAATTCATTAAGGATATAAAGTTGAAAATAGTTGGGTTGACACAGAATTATTTTGGTAAATACGCTTTTCTTTGAGCAGTGAGAGATGAACAAATAAGTAAAAAGTGTTTGCTTGATACTTGTTAAGATAACCTTTAGCTGTGAAAATATGAGTTAATAACATGGTAATGATATGTTTGACCTTCTGGAGAAATCACGTAAACTATTCCGTATAAGAAAAACGTACCAAATGGCTAAAACTTAGTTTTCTAAATGAACTACAGTATCGAGCTACTTTCTCCTCAAATTGTTTGTTTATCGTATTAACCCATTCCCTTAAATAGTATGCTTTTTCGTAAATTTGGATTGATACTGGATCTTCATAGAGATAAAGGTAGCCAATACAAACATATTTCACTGACAGGTAATCTCACAAAATTTCCACATTTATTTCGAAACGGATTAAGCAACCTCAATGTTTACATGTCACAAACAATGTAGATAACATGACGTCTGTTTTCCCTATAGTCTGTTGATATAGATATATAAATGTATGTATAGACAGAGACGAGAATAGTGAAAGAGACAATGATGTTACAGATGTATTTCTCAAGTTTATTCAGTAACAAGAGTCGTAATCAAATATTCCAGAAAGAGATATGCATCTCTGAACTTCTTTTAAAATATATGATTGTTTGCATCGTTAAGAAGGTCCACACAGCCATTTGAGAAATAACTTTCATAATGTGGTTGTTGACATGGTTATAATCTGTTTGAAACTGGTAAGCTAAACCGTATAAGGGGATGTTAATATCATCAGTTACAAACAGATTTAAACATATCAACTTCATAAACAGGTGCCAAAATGTTCAATCTAGGACTCTTTTATTTAATAGAAATTTTGGCAGCGATTCATTTATTCGGGGTCTCACCAGCTGCTTATTGGTGAGGGGTTTCTTTCACTGTATAAAGTTATAACATATATAAGCTACGATCATAAAAGCATTGCTGCACAAAATTGAAAAAAAGGACCTATAATCTATATGTAGCTTTTGATTTCATGCTTTGAGAAACTTCCGAAATTATAGACGGTCCAAATTGTATTACATTTTATATAATTACTAATTCAATCGCAAAAAACATCTTTATACCCATTTACAATGCTCATAGGGACTGTTGTTGTGGATTCATGTAGCCATTACATATCCCTCGAGATGTAATGTATGATACTAATTACACTGCAGTGTACAAATAATGTACTGGAACAAATCCAAGTAAATATGCCAATGATAATATATCTCATGTTTTGTGTATTTTATACACTAACTATTGTACGGAAAATGACGTTTAAACATATCATTGGAAACAAAACAAAATTATATTTGGTAAAGTAGTGAATGATTTGTGACAATTAATATCATCTAGGAACAAAACCATCCAAAGCGTACAATAGAGTCTTTCAACTTCTGCTTCTCGTCAAAATCCTGCTTACTGTATTTATTGACGTGTATTTGCTATAAGAATATTCATGATTATGTTCCTCAGTTTTGAAAGTTTGAAATAACGATCTGATAGGATAAATCTGTGAAATCGGTCGTCCATATAACTTAAAACGTGATATTTTACATAAAAGAACAATTATGGACACTCATTCAATGAATCATAAATAACATGGTTTCCCTCTATTACAATGTTATATACCAGAACAATAATAGGGAGAAATTGAGTTAAAATTGAACGCCACTAGCAGTCATAAGCAGCGATAATAATAGGATAACTGAAATAATTTAATTTTATGAAAAAAACATAGGATTTCCTTATATTAAAAACTGACGAATATATATGTATAGATATTTGGAATGAACGTAGAAGCATATATACTATATAAATATTTGGAATGTACGTAGAAGCAAATATACATTGAATCCTATGATAACCATTTCATTAAGTGGCCAAAAAATGAACATATATTAAATATTCATATTTGTCATACAACATTGTACATCCCTAATCATATGGCCAGTATATGGTTAGAAAGTTCATTAAATTTCTCAATCGACAATAACAAAACTATTTGACTACTACAGTGTGATAATGAAATATTGTTGATTCCTAACCTGTCTTATGTAATCATATAGATACCTACTACAGTTACAACGAATAACACATATTTCAAAGCACTATTCAAGAATATGACATTTAAGGAACTGTTTTGTGGATTGCATGTGGTATTTTCATACCAAACAGAACGATCGTTTTGATCTTCTAACATCTAATCACAGGCTTGATATTATTCATGGTATAAACATGGGTGTGCCAGTTAAGAGGAGTATTCTGAAGTCTTAAATAGATAAATTGCAGTGGTAATCATGAAAACAAATGATGCCCATTCGAACTAATCCCTGTCCGGTTTTCATCATTATTAAATGGAATTTATCGCTGTAATGTAAATAATGACTCACTGTTAGCCTTGTTAAGGCTTGTTTTGTCAGTTATCTGAACCAGATAATGTAGTATTGGTTTTACTGGCACTTATACTTGTCTAATGCATAAATAAGTACAGAAGGTAGACATTTTTGACATTTTACATCTTCTTTTTCTCCACAGACATGGAATCATTAGTTTGTTCATAAAGTAAAGAGGGCCATACATCTCATTAATCAACCAAATCATCTGAAACCGTAGAGGAATCTAGCAAAAACTGCTGTTAATCGTTTTTGTGTGAACACCTTTTTATCATTTTGAGTATTGAAATAAATTCGCGTAGCCTAAACAACTATGGTATGTACTGGTTAAAAATACTACTTTTGATTTCCAAACATTGTATTTCAATTAGTAAACTTTATTTTAGGTTTCGGTAGACCCTTTTTATTCATCTAAACAGTACTTTTGATCCTTTAAAGCGATACACTAGTGTGTATTGATGGAGCTTAATATGACATACTTTATATATGGTTGAATCGATCGAGAAGTACAATTTGCTACGATGGAAAAGCTTTTTAGTTCAGTAAAGTGATAACAAAAAATCAAATTCGGAAATTTAGTTTTAGAATCGAACAACAACTGACTCTAAACCTAGCTTAAGAAATAAATCACAACATGACAAGAACAATCATGGGTTGGTATTGTGATAGATCTATATATGAAAGGAACACCGTACTGCCTTTATTAGCTTTTTTTCAAAGTTAATTATGTGTTTATTCAACGTAATCTGTATATATATCATCTGAAAGCCATACAAACTATTGAATATGTTTCATGGGGCTGAGGTACGCTCACATTACCTTACTAAACTGACATTATCATTCCTGAAATGTCAAAAGTATAGAGGCAACTTGATGAAATGATAATAACAACACAGGAATAATACGTTAGAATGTTTAGAATCCTCATTGCTGCCTTACTATATACAGCTGTTGAATAAACGTTTGTTACGCTACATGCAAACTTAGTGCAAATATCATTCGATGCTTACTTAACTTAAACAAATACAACCTTTTTACCGAAGCGTATGAAATTTTGAGGATATAAAGAACAATCATATCTTAACTATAAAACTCATATTCATACCAGATCAGATCTTGAATGAGTTTGTGAAACACTGGGGTCCAAAATGTAAAATCTCTCAAAATATTGTTTTGTGAATATGATAATATTTGTAATAACGCTAATCCAAAAAAGTGTATGTCACAATTTGTAGAATTATTAACATTATGTTGCAGAAAAATGCTAAATCTTTTTTAGGTTTCATCACCACGTTTTTTTTTATTGTTGATACTGCTAACTCGGGATTGTATTCCTTTATTTCATATCTTTAGTACATTATGTTCAAGTGTTAACAATATTCGTATCGATTGTCAACTGTTAGTATCAAAATAGAGAAATTGTGTTAAAAACAAGAGAATAACAATACCCTTTATATTAACAAATATAAAGAAATACGATCAGGCTCAACAAATATGCCTAATGTATATTGATACAAATGATAAAAACAATGCAAATATGAGAATGAGTTCTTTTAAGGGATGAAGGAAGTAGCCACCTTTGTTATACTTCCTACCATAAACAATATTAGTTATGTCGCTGTGTGGTATTATGTTTATTTCAATTTAAAAGAAATGTCAAGAAAACGAAAGATAATGTTCCACATTACAAGAAAAATGGCTCAATCAATAATTGCGTATCTTACCAAGTGACGGTTTGCTACACCAACCTTTTTGTTCTACCTCGAATGATTTAAAGGTGTTTACTCGGAAATGGCTTCAAGAAGATGGCGCTTGAAATGCGACACCTTATTCTTCGGCGAAGGCTATGACATATGCATCCTCTTAAGAAAAGATATTTTGCATGGAGTAGTTAACAGATACAACATCACGGGCAGCAGTGTCTTTACAATCTTCAAGATGGAGGAAAATCTTATATTTCTAATTTCATTGTAATAAAGATGAATCGTATGTAGGTGATCTATTACACCTAGTAAAATCTATCGTCAATGAATTAATCATGAAGAATGGTCATTTAACATATACTGGTCAAAAATCGTTGCACTTGCATAACACTTAAAATACTTTTACAATGCGCACATAGTTAACATTTATGATTTCTATTTAATAAACACTATCTTACATACATTGGAATCAAATACTGAAAGTGATGAAGTTTCTGTTAGGTGATTCGAAGTTTGAAGCAAAACTGAAAATCACATGATGTTAGCTTGTTCATGAAAACAATGATGCAGCCTTTACGTGGATGATTTAGTTGCTTAGGAAGTGGTAGTGGTAGGGATTTACTTGATGAAGACATCTTCTTTAACATAAGGTGAAGACAATTCTCTAAATACCAATTTATTATTGAAAAATAAATTATAGTTCACCTAACAATAGCGCTATGTCATATATGCTTATTGGCATGAATTAAACCTCTAACCAAGAGTATCATTTATTTATTAACTTTATTTATTTAATTTTTGCAAATGGTAAATACTTTTAGAGTGTTCCTTAAATTCTTTTGAGTTAAACAATGACAACAAATCACTAATGCGTTATGTGTTTGCCTTTTGATTTTACTCAAATTATCTTTGAAAAAACATTGTAGTAGAAGAGTTCATTTCAACAGTTTTAGTGCAACGAATTTTGGACGTGATTCAGTTGGTTACTTGAAATAAGATGCATTTGTTGTATTTTTTTTTGCAAAATCAACTTACGAGGAAGAGCAAATTTAAGATGATGTCAAATTGTGTGTGATTAACTGATATCACAGCACACACAATGACCCGTAGGTAAGTTTCACCTGGTTGCATTTGATTGGCAAAATATTAATCAGTACGACCGTGGTATTGATAAAGCAATAAAGGTTAAAAGGTACAATCACATTAGCAGACACGAAATGTCAAATACAATGTGTTGATTTTTGCATTGTTTGTAAGGTAAACACTGTTGATTAAGTAACCATATAAATCCGTTATATCGCCTGACTTTGGTACATAAAGTAAAACAATAATAATAAATGTCTATCATCAAAGTAATTCATATGATCCATTATAATTGTTTTATGTTCATAAAGTACCAGGTGTATTAACGAAAAACGCTTGGATCAATATGAGGTATAGCATATAATGAAAATTTACAGAATGTATAAATGTTATTCTCTGTTTCAAGCAGTCTGAAATATTTCATTAAATGACACACGATTACACGAGAGGAAAGTATAGAATGATACAATGTTTGACAGAAGGCTTACATACATGTATTGTTAACGAATAGTAGAGTGCCAAAAATATCTATCCCGCATAGAAAAATTATAAAATATGAAAAGAAAGATATAAATGATAAGAATTGAAATGACACATAATGAAAAACAAAGCTTTTCGTGTCTTTAATCCGTTCTATATCGATTATCCATACATATCTCAATCCTTATATTAAAGATTTGTCTTATTATCATAAATTATGTTTTTACCTTAAACTGTTCATGTTGTATTTCAATCTAATTTTGGATCATCAGTAAGTCGGGAACATATCCTATGTCAGAGACAATGACGTCAGATTTATTGTCGTGTTATCATGTTATCATGTTATAACCTATCTTGTTTCTCAAAGAGGCAGTTGCACGTTTTTACGGATATAAAATGATCTCAAAATATCGAAAATATATGTTTCATTTCAAAACTAGTCGAAGTAGATAATTCTAAAAAAGTGTTCGATAATTCTCTTCCTATAAAAGCAGATCGAGTCATGAAATGTTGATCGATCCTCTGTTCTTATTCGCCGAGTTTGTGGCCAAAATGGGAGATGCCTGATTTGAGGCAATCAAAGTAAGTTGTGCAATCAGCGACACTGTTCTTATTTCATCATTTTGGCTACTGAATCATGACAAAGGCATTGTGATATGAACCATACTGTCTATACGAGAAGCGTTGTCATGTGCTAAATAATTCCAATAGATTGTCGTGCTATTTTTTTCTGTCTGGGGAAACGGCCGGAACTCACGGATCTGGTCTAGGATGAACAGAGGCTCGATCAAAAATGGAGCTAAGATTTTGCGTGCTCCATTAAAGCTTATTTTCGTTTTTGAATTTTTACTTAAAAACCAACCCAACTCCAGATGGATTCAGATTAGTTCCGGGCAGAATTATATATTCTGATATTCGTCTAATTATTGATTCACCACTCCAATATGTTTGTGTAAAGGTTGGTCTAATTTCCCCAGAAGGCTTACATGTACCAACATCGGTTCTATGCAAACACTCTTACAAATCAAACAGAGATTTACCCCTTGGCACAGCTCCAGAAATGTCATTTACGATTCATCGACAAACATATCATCTCAACTGTACTTAACATACACATTTATTTCCACCATCATCAATATTATGACTTTCAGGGATAAATTTGTACGATTTTGTGTTGATATGCACATTTTATTAAAATGTTGTTATACCGTTTATTCATTACTTTAATTCATATCGAATTTACCTTTTACGGCATGCAAATTAAATACAATTACTTAAGAATAATTTATAAATATTTATACACATTGCTCCTCCGCACTAACGATATGGTTATGTTTAGGACACGTGCTGATCATTATTCCTTGTCAAATTGTTTTTCTTAACTAAACAAATATTTCTCCTTCGAATATTTGATTATGGAAACATGACAGTTCGTCCACTAAAGCATTCGAATCTTAAACAATATTAAACAATACGACATCAGATATTACAATATCAAACATCAATCAATTTATTGACAAGTTTTCATCTTATAGGTGAAATTAACGATTTAAGATTGATACTATTTTTCGAAATTGCGCATGCAGCATTGACTTGATTATTTGTTGCATGTTTTGTAGTGAACTGTTATGTTGGGTATATCACTTATGGGTTGATCCATCTGTCAACAATATGAACATCTGTGACCATACACGTATATACGGATATGTTAAATGTTAAATATATACAAAAGCAATACTCATTTTAATAACTTTACTGGTTTTATTATCCTACCATTGGGACCATCAATACTGTGTTATAAAAATAAAAGAATTTATATTAGTTGAAAAAAATAAGTAAGTACCCAACTGAAATACATTTCCAGGGCGTATACCCATCAGCAAAAAACTTTCTTTTATGCATTAAAACAAAAGTATTGACATATTACCAAAATAGATAAAAAAAAGTCCTCTTATTGAGCAATTTAACTTTGCTCAGTGCTTGATGGTGTGTGGCGAAGTAGGTTCTGATGTTTGCTTTACAACAAGAGCAGCTGCCTCTGCAAACAACATTGAATTTATCACGAAACAGTGAATGGTGCCAAAGGCATCGTCAGTCGATACTAAGAAACAAGCGTGTAGTTTAGTTATTTCTTTTTCACAGTCCAAGGTTATTTGTAATGAAGAGCACTGCAGGACTATGACAAAGCTTATGAAATTTGGGAGATATAAAGAAGAATCTCATTCCTATGACATACTTAGATATAAAACTAGAACACATTTGGCATGAATTTCGTTTTAGGTTTTCAATTAAGAATATGTTTTGTACACAACAGGATATATGCAATTATGTTTATCAATAGAAACTGTTTCTCCGCAATTGTTTTGTGATACCATTCTATTGCGGAAATATGAAAATCTGTCAATTTCATATCTTGACACCATGACTTTTTCGAATAATCCTATGATTTTCCGGAAAAAACACATAAATGTATAATTTCTATATTTTGTAAATCTATGTCTTAAATAAAATTTGGAAAATCTGCAAAATATCTTTCTCAGAAATTTACTCTTTCTGAACAACTTTGGCATTGCTTCTACATAACATATTGTACATTTAGTTACAAATTTGTCAAAGAATAGTTCTCCTAAAGTGCTGTGAAAGGTGGACGAAACTGATTTACACAATGGAACACACTTATACAATTATACCTAAGCATCGACTGAGTCAATATTTTGAAAAGAAAACAGGATGACACATGACACATTGCATAATCAACGAACAAGTTTTAACAAGAATGCAATCCTATCTTCCCTGCTTCCTTGCAATTGATTACGTTAGCACTTGTGTACAAAGCTGACGAGCTGACTAAATATGTACACCCGCAGATTATCACCATTGATTGATTCAAATCAATTAGATTACAAAGGTTATGTATTGTTTTATGGCTTCTTTCATTTGATGGCAGCAGGTAAAATTGCCGGTAAGTGCTTATATTAATGTGACAGATATTGGAAATTGGCTTTAAAGGGGCAGTAGCACGTGTTTTGACAATTTTATATTTTAAATTTTTTCCCTGATAATTGTAAGTTAATACTAAATGTATTACTTTGATAGTGTCAAAATCCACAAACCAATCATCCATAGTAAGAGAAATCATTGTAAAGATTCACATAAAATCTATTGGCTGCCATTTTTGTGTGAACACCTTAGTTTAATTCATTTTGTGTGAGAAAAGGAATCACATGGCTTTACTTAACATTATATGTTTGATTTATTACTGCTTCATTTAGTTTTAAAACATTGTCTTTAGATTTGAACCATTTATTTTCATTTTGCTGACATCACCTTATATTCCCCATATACAAGAAATTCATATTTACCCTTGCGACAACTCGACGGGAAAGTTGTGACTCTATCAGCGCCCCCTGTAGGCCAAACAGAGTTACGTCCCTTGCGTCAGTCCAACACGAACTCGAAGGGAAATTTAATTTCTAATTAATCCCTTAGTTGCGTTGTGACAACATTCATAAAAATGATGCGTAAATATAGGTTACCAAAATACTGCGTAAAATAAGGCTGTATCTCTCAGTTTCTATTTAGACATCGCATCGTTTTATTACAGTTTTAAAATTTTGTGTGCTCAATTGAACTATATCCTCGCTTTGATTGGCCCACACCATAGCTCAATAATCAGGCTGCTTCCTGTCACAACTTTCCCGTCGAGTTGTCGCAAGGGTGAATACGAATTTCTTGTAAATGCATATCTCGCCCGATGCGTGCGGAAGATGACCACGTACATAAGGGACAGTTTTGACGCATGCCAGAAACAATGATAGTCTTTTTGCAATTATTCATTCTTTGGACGTATAATTTGCAAAAATTTGGTCATAATAGTCAATATAGGACATTATTATGACTTTTCTAATAAATTGTACCAAGCATATTTCTAAATTGCGATTTTACAAGAAAATAAATAATTGATAAATTCTTCCAAATAGTTTCTGTATTACTACTAGTATCATCATCATCTTCATCAATATCATCATTAGGTATGCTATAAGAATGATGATATATTAAAATGAGGCGCACAATGTTGCATGTTATATGTAAGTTCACAACTTATGATAATATATAATGAGGGTACTGAAGATGTTTTACTTATTTCAAAGTTTGCTATATCTAGGAAACATGAACAGTGGGTGGTACTAGTAGTAGCGAATCACGGATAACATGCCAAAACACAAAACACACCTTGATTATGACTTAACCATATTTCGTTAAAAAGGGGAGGTAATCAAGCTAGCATCTTATCTTAATATCTCGCCCGTTGCATAATCAATTTGCCGTCATATTAACTACTGTTATGTATTTCTCATTACGAACATTCATTTTTATACATATGTAAGAGAAACGAGCCGTAGAAATCTTGACAATCAACTCGACTAGTAAATTAAGCATAGAGTATTTACCTTAAATGCAGTTTGTAAGTTTAAAATGAATAAAATAAATCGTGTCAGATTAACATAAACAATAAATGCTGATATTTATTCAAATGAGATTCGGATAAATTAAGTATATTAAAACTACTAGCTTTCAATAAAATGTCAGAAGCAGCTATGTATATGTAAATGCTGTATATGCACAAAGGCAAATATCACATGCCCTGATATACATGTACATCTTTGCTACAAATAGTATGAACATATCAGTAGCAATTCCATTCTGTTATTCTGTCTGATTTAGAAAAGTGTTCAAATCTAAATTGGATGGATTCGGACATACCATCAGCTGTAAATGTACCTTTTTATGAGATTAGGACTGTGTTTTGTTATTCTAACATTATGCTGAACATAAAGAATACGAAACGACGTCCCGTTTAATAACATGTTTATGAAACGAGGAGATGGTCTTAATTTGGTATTTAATGTGCTTTCGCATTGAGGTCTGTATATAGATAAACTTTAAAGGGAGTAGTAACAGTTATAAGTGTTTGCAATCCTTTAACATAACGCTTGGTGACAATAACCTGGTCTTGGTAACTGATTAGGTCCAACATAATTGACGTACGTGTGTGTATGAAACTAAAACAACAGAATCACTGAGATTTAAACATAGACAACAACAAAAATAATTTATCTTGAAATACTGCCAGTAAATAATGTAACCACAGCTTTTATCATTCAAACTCAATTAAACAAAGTAATATAGATAGAGATACATTGTATAATATGGCAAATATCATAGATATTTGATTAATTAGAATATTTACGAGTTGTAGTACAAGCAACCAAGGAAGCATTGATGGTTCTGGAATAGGTTATAAGATGAACCGTTCTTCTTTACATCGTTACAATACGTCTCATTTATCATTGCTGATAGAGTTCGCAAAGACGTGTCAGGAATGTCATCTTATCATGTCTACTATTTTAACCATCCATTCTCTACTGGAAGTGTGTGGGATTTGATTTGCTGAACGCAATATACACAAAGAATTGGGTCTTACTTCGGACAATTTAGACAGTCGTCATTTGAGATAATATACGAAGAAGGAATTCTCTTTGAAACCCATTCAAGATGTTTGGTTCAAAATTATGAGTCTTGCAAAGAAAAACACAAAATATAAAATAATTTTTTAAGGCATTTAATTTCGGTTCTTTAGCATACATCATTGAGAATCTTTGAGTTGATTGTACAATCTTGATCTCCATCGAATAAATGTCTTGTATTGAGGTAGAAAGCATCAATCTTCAGCGTCTGGCTACTTTAAGGTTGTATATAACTACCACCTATAACTATCACTTGGAACCTTCCCAATATATTAGCGTGCAACTATATAATCAACTTTGTTTTATAAGCAAGGGTGGCCGAAGGTGGCTCTTTATGTAATGGTCTCTTCAATCAATTGTGAAAGTTTAACAAGTAGTTAAAGATATCATCTGGTACTGCCCATAAGAAGGCCATAATCAAAACTGTAATGACGTTAGAGCTTCGTTGATATAAATGCATTTGACATACCAGTTTTGATTATGGAATAGCAGTTTTGATTTTGGATTACCTTCTTTAAGAGTAAGAATATAACACACACTTGATTCATGGAATATATGAGTTAAATTGAAATTGCTTTCTAGTTTTCTAAATGAATACGCGGCAAGAAAATTGTTCAAAAGATGGCAAAAAACCGCCTACAATCAAAGAAGATTATGGTATATAAAGGGTACATATACATGGTATTGAGCAATCAAATCGCACTAATATGATATATGATACAAAAGCCGAATGAGACTGAAACACGTACTCGTTTCTTTTACAAATTGACAGAACGTTTTAAAACAATCTCACTACAAGTATAACATTTTTAAAGTGAGGAATAGTTTATGTATTAGGAAGGAAATTCGATCGAAGTCAAGGTAAAATGATAATAATGATAATAATAGCTCATTTCGAATGTGGCCTTTCCATACTAGGCATACTCAAACCACTCTGAATCCATCATTACATAAAAAGTAGTTCAATGCCGCAATTAGGTGCTTCGCGCTCCCGTAAGGTCCGACACCATCGTGTTCGAAATTTCCATTCGGAAGAGATTGTGATATAAGGCAACGGGTATAATACATCAAATTGTATGAGAAATAGTATTTGATCTCGAATAATAATTGACGGAAACAAATATAGAGATGAAAATGGAAATATTAAGAAAGATATTACCTCGTTTGTTTCCTTGAGCAAAATGCGAGAGGAGTGGTTGACAATATATATCCTGATACATCTTCGCAGTGTGGTTTGAATAGTACCAGACGCTTCAGTTTCGAAACATCTAGTGACAAAAACTACAATTTCATTGAGGTATGCATCTTTTTCAACCTTTAAATTAACTATGCGTGAAAGGATTTTACAAGCCACCTAGTTCAGTAGAAAATATTTCAGTTTTTATCTAAGGATTCTCTAAGCTTCAGTCGTTGCCTCAGGCCGTGTTTCGATCTGAAAGTAATTCTGGAAGCAGACCTTTTGTTGTGGATTTTCTCATGTATGCTTTGTTAACTTTCATTTATAGATGGTAGCCACTGCAGTGAAAAGACACTATATTGTGAACCAAATATATTTCTGATTAAATACCTCGGGTCATATTGTATCATTATTGGTATTTGAGCAACCATATGTCATGTTGACCATCTCAAACATGTAAATGTACACACTACATGTCACGAGTAGCCAGGTAAAGGGTTTATTTCACTGAAAGAACAGTGTATGTTACTCTCAATCATAAAATCATATGTTCAATCACAATTTGGGATAATTGGATAGTCACAGGACAGAAACACGTTTAAGGTGTACAAACTAAAAGAAATGTTTCCAATTGCAAGAAAGCAGCTCAAAAACGAACCAAACATTCTCGGTTAAGCTACGCAAAAATATTTCGTTATCTTAAACTAATAGATGGCGAGCACACCTAAAGGGACGCCAGTAGTTTTCGCGTGTACTTGATAATATATTCTACAATACCGTTAAACAGGATGAGTTTGTTCGGCCCTCGGAAGTTGGTATATTGTTCATACACTAATGCTAGCCGACGGAAAATGGAGGAAAACAGTTATTTTGCCCGCTAACGTTTGTTGGACAAAGAGACCTAAAACATTTCCCATTCAAACACCGAGATACATTTAGAAATTCATCTAAAATCAAGATAATAGAACAAATCTCAAATTTCAATGAACAAGTGTACAATGTTTTGCTTCCCTTGACACTCAACTCAGATAAGTACCACTGAATCGTGCCACTCTGGGTTAATCTATATCTTACTAAGAAGTACTTTCCGTTATACACAACCCCCTGAGAATTTCCTTCTGTGTTTCACAGAGACACATGTCTTTGTTCTCTTTGATAAATAAAGCGAATGAAATTCTCCCAGACATGATAACACAATTTAACATTCCCTATCCGTTAAATAGCGTCGTCTACTTTGTGAAGAAAGACTTGGAGACAATGATAGAAGACAGCAAGCGGAAATCCAAGGGACAAAAATATCCCCGAAAATGCCAATTTTATCTTCTGAACATTCAGACAGTATAGATGTTATGTGCAATTGAGTGGTATAGGTAGTAAGTATTTTGTCTTACATGCAAAACTCGATAAGAGGCATTGTTGGTTACGGATGGACATCATGGGCTGTTAACAGGAAATTTATTTATTTATTTATTTATTTATTTATTTATTTATTTATTTATTTATTTATTTATGAGAGCATAATGTAAATGATAACTGGGAATAATGCATATTTTTTATAAATATTACTAAGATCAAAATCAGTATACAAGCAATACAAAACATCAAAGATATCAGTAATTTGAAGTATATTTTTCATTCAAGGCATGTCATAATATTGTAGAAGATATATGAATTCTCTGACAATTGGGCAAAAGGTTTTTCGATAGTTGTTGGGGAGAGCATATTCTATAAAACGAGCACAAACATCAGACGAAATCATATCAACATATGGATTGATCATGATTCACCACTTCAAAGGATCAAGGAACAAATTGCCTATTTGCTTTTCAGTTTGCAATTTGTTAACGTTAATATACATGACGAATATCATGCTTGATTAGACACCGATGTTATAATTGAAAATCCAATACCATGTCACAAGAAGATACGCTTGGATGCCATCAGGAACGAATGCTGAAAGTTACCATCAAAGAGCATTGCCAAGTATTGAGATGAGCATGTTATAAGATGGTATTGATAATTCATCTTATGAAGACGGAGGGAGGAACTGGTAAAAATCGAAGATTATTTAGGAAATATCTGCCAAACAACATTATTGATATTTATATGGTATCTATCATATTCTTCACAAGTTTAAATCCAATTCATATCATTTTCATTAATAATGAAGGTTATTACGATCTCTATATTTTTGACAAACCATCAACTGAAGGGAAATAAATGGAAAGACCAATCCTGTTTAGCCCAGGATCTCTTCAGTAAATCAAAACCTCAAATGAACATTAATTAACCGGGTAAGGCATTTCAGTGATTTGATTTTGTTTGTGACTAAATCTATTTATTTTCTATTTACAAAGGACAGTTATGTCATGTAAAACAAATACTGTATGCTGTGCTATAATGAGTCATATCTCTTAACAGTTCCTATACTTAACCGTCTATGGTGACATATCGCAAGTATAAATGTATGTGTTTCAATGAAAAGTCAATTCTTTTAAAGTTAAACAAATGATTGACATTCTATTAGGTGTTTTTATTTAACATGATCAAACTAAAATGAAACCATGTCATTTTACATGTTAAGGCTTAACAGGGAATTTTCTTCAAAATCTTTGAACTGTGTACATTATAATAGGTGGGAGCTCTCAACTTAGTAAAACATGATTTAACAAGAAATGTTTAACAAATGCTTAATCAAAATGACCAACTTTCTTAAAAACATAAATATTGTGAATACTTTGTAATCTTTTGTAAACTAGCTAAACTAGATAATCTACGATGTGATGAAGCCCCGGCTCTCAAGCACGTACAGCTAACAGTCAACTCACTTCCACGATGAAGATTTCCTTCTTTCTCACCCCCACCGTCTTAACAGATTTTTGGGAACCAGCTCTAATCAAGTGAGCACTCTCACAGTAATGGAATTGCTGGCAGTAATTGAGTTACTTTCCCTTGTCCTTTCAGCGGCGTCGTTCCATTGTGATATTGAGGATATTTACTTTCTTGATGTGAAGTGCAGCAGAATGCATATTCCAATTTCACTTGATGCTGTAGGCAATATTGGACTTATTACATACACGAAATTGAAAGAAGATTACACACTGAAACGGACGTCATTCTAATCTTTCTTGTTTGCTTTAAACTGAAATCCAACTATGTAAGGTGAAACTACATCTCTAATTAAATTGATTTACAATAAATGTATTTTAAATCAATTTATGGTTACCTTTTAACTAGCTCTCCTTTGGATTCTCGTTGAAATACGAAAAATTACATTTTGACAACGATTTCATACTAGGAACATATGTATGTTCTTATATTATAATTCATTTAATGTTTGTTAAATGATAACACTCATGGCACACTTAAGTTATTGTTAAATAATAAATAAACTTTTTTCAATATTTAATTATAACACAAAATTCAATCTAAAGCAGAGTCATACATGAAAGAATCATTTCAATTTTCCTGTCATTACAATTTTCACCACAGGTAACTTATTTTTGTGTTTATTGATTTAACTACAAGGCCAATTTATCCAAAACGACCACAATAGTTCAACACCATATTTGTCGGGAATATACATTGATGTGAAAGATGAATAAACACAACATGCTTTAAATGGGCATTCACTTAAATAGACAAATGCAAAAGATAATATTGAAAACAAACAGAAGTCCGGCAGTTGTATTGATCAAGTAATAGCATTATGTATTGTTAAGTGCATTCACCTTTAGCAGACATGGGGTATCAATTACAGGTACGTTGATTAATACATGGAAGCCAGGTAAACACTTTGATAACGAAAGCACATAAAAACAATCATATGACTTTTATTCAACAAAACAAACTTTGTATGATCAATTGTAAATGTACCTCAACTAAGATAGCATATTTGATACATACAGTGCAAGATATATCAATGAAATCAGATAATTGAAAATGAACCACAAATGATTTAAATTAAAAAAATAATAGAAATAATATATTACTGAAGGCTCAGATAGTGTTCTTCAGATTCCGGGAGTACGTTACATATCATCAAATGACTTGTGAATAATTTGTATAAATGTATAACTGCATGGAGGCTTACATGATGTTACCCAGCTCTAACCCGCACATATATATTGCTATCAAAAGGAATGAGGGAATATAATTATGCATGAAGCCGTTTTCGACAAGCTAGCGATTTTCCATTCCAAAACAGCTGGAGCTTAATCACTTAAACATTTCAGTCAGATATAATGACCTTTGTTCAACAATTTCCATAGTTTAACACCTCACTGGACTTCATTTGTTGTTTCTGTCTATTGGATGACAAAGACCCGAAGAATGTCCCAATCTAACAATTAATACAATAAATAGGCAAATGAAATGCGCACTTGTAACTAACTGCAAGAAAGATTATAGATATCATCGGTAAAAAAAAGTGTCCTTTCTCAACGTGTAAGATATTTAGAAATTTGCCAAAACACATGCAAAAAGAAATCTTTGCACTTAATTTACTTTGTTTAGTAGTTGATGATGTGTGATAAACAGGGTACTGACACCTGTATTACGGATCGAGCATCTGATGTAT
Source organism: Steromphala cineraria (assembly GCA_916613615.1). Lineage (NCBI taxonomy): Eukaryota > Metazoa > Mollusca > Gastropoda > Trochida > Trochidae > Steromphala > Steromphala cineraria. Next base: position 16,757,333 of record OU744730.1, read on the forward strand.
AGAGGGCATGTCACATTATCAAGAAATGGTTAACAATGCCAAAGGCTGTTTGTCAATCTGTAACAAAGAAGCCAAGATTTTTTTTTTACTTTTTCCCATCGTTTCAAGTACACTAAGTTCCACACGTTTTGTTGATTTGGCAATCTGAAAACACGTCAGTTTGCCAATCTTATAGATTTTATCATACACGATAACTTGAAAAGCATTTTGTTTTTAAGATTTATCATTCATTTCTCGACATATATTTATTTGGTAAATTATTTGACAGATTTGTTATTTGTATTGATTTACATACTTTCATATCTGCACTATCAAAGAATTTATTTTTTCCTTTTTATTCCTTCTTTTCCAAAATAAGTACATTTCCTGAATACATCTACAATATATTCATGCAGAATATTCATTTACGCAACGCCTACTCATTAACTTCTTTGGTTTGTCAATACTGTTACACTAGTAATTCATCATTTTCCTTCATGAACGGTTTCTTTCATTCATTTTATGACGGCAAGTCAATTTGGGGAAAAACTCATATTTCCAAGTATGCGGTTAGTGTTAATCAATAGGTGTTTCCTTTGATGATAATAAAGAGAATACACAAATGAAATCTAAGGAAATATTAAACACCCTTCTCCATTTGGAAATCAACAAAACAGTGACATATATACTATTTTTATGATCTGCATGAGTTCATGTTATATCTATGGGTAACTGAAACAATTTGAGTCATATGAATATACACTTTATTTTCATCTTTGATGTTTTTACATGATGCTGTAAAAAAGGGAATTTTACCTAGTTTATCTTATCAAACCTTTTGACACAATGTGTTTTCCTCATCTGGTATATACATTTTTTCATTTAGGCAAATCTTGACTCTAAGTGGGATAGACTCGTCCACATGCGAATATGCAGAGGATAATGTGCCTCAATTTTCAATAACAATAAAATTCTAGTTTGAAACGTTTCAGTTTCATGCAAAATGATGTATGGTATGTCAGGATTTTTGTTTCAAGTAATCATATGTGCATAGTTGTTAATGCAGATGTTTACAATAATAACCAACTTTTTCGCAAATTGAGGCTAGGTAACTGTGTAAGAGAAAAAAGTTATCATACAAGCACGGTGTCCTATGGTTGAACACAATTAAAATATCTTTTCCAAAAGCAGGATATCAAACACCCTAAACATAATCATACACAAATGATTATCCTTTTGTTTATAGTGTTTCATTCCTGTTTATAGAAAATAATTAAATATATCGTTCTTATTTCGAATTATTAAGAATTAAGTTGTTGTTTTTTTATAAATGAGCAAAAACAAAATCCGAAAAACAGTTTACAACTTATTTGTTATACATGTTTATCTGTAACTATTATAAATGCTGTTTTGAGCCTTTTTGGTGAGGACAGGGAGAGTTTGGTTAGTAAATATATCATTCTTGTTAAAAATCTCTTCCGTCAGGATTGAATAACTTTTCATGTATTAACATATACATGTATATGTATAATAAAGTTAGACTGCTACAGTAATAATAAAAAATTTGACTTGATATGTTAGGAATTATGTCAATAAAAATATGTTGATGTAACAGATTGATGATAGCTTTTAACCAATAACCAACTTCAGATACACAGTTGTGAAGGCTTATTTGCTCAAGCAATGATACCTTCAAGTTGATATTCAACTGTGCACTGTTTCCGAAAAACAAATAAAGATGAAATTGAAATTATAATCTTGTTATGACTACTCATTTGAATCTTTGAGTCTTATGCAGTGTTGAATATTTTTTCTGTAATGGATGAAAGGGAATGGAATGTTGTTTTACATGTTAACATGCAATTGTGCATTTCCTTTACATTGATAAGTGACATCTTCTTTTCAGTAAAGCTAAAGCAAGGGAGAAATAAGCCTTCAAGGTGTTGCTTTAATTTTTTTATCGAAAATTTATTGCAAAATAATCTCCATTCTTTGTCAACATAAAAGTCATAAAATTTAAACCTAACCTCTTTTCGTAATAGCCGAGTTTGTAGGCTAGGAATGGAAAAAGCTGGTTGGATGCAACTCGTTGTGCAATGGAAATACCAAACCAATTTATCATAAAGGAATCAAAAAGGTATTTAACCCAAAATGAATGTGTCATTAACATTTATACTTACCTTATTTAATTCAAAATCTTTACTTGTATAGTATTGAATCCTTTGATGAAGTATGATGAATCATGCGACTTTGTTTGCTCCTTTGCAAAGTGAGATATGTCTGGAACATATAATCTCCTCAATCTAATGGCCAGGGGAATCAGGCTTCTCTGTCTCTGTCTTCCATCATGTCTTTAACAATCTTGACAATAGAGTCACTTAACATGTCAATAGCTAGATGTTTAATATGATAGAAGACATCAAGAAGAAATATATTTATCCTTGAAATATGACACATTCTTCAACTTTAAACGAACTTGATGTGCAAGTGTTCTATGAAACTTTATGTTCCGTATCAGTTTAATTCAATTATTATGCTAATTATCAATGAAAGACAAAAACATTGTTGTGGAAATAAATGGGCACAGTTTATTCATAGTAAATATAGCTAGGAGCCTGGGGACCATAAACACAGGGTGCCTACCAAACGGTAACTGGGCAAACCCGAGCAAAGTACAGAACACTGACAATCAGTGTACAACTCATTAACAGTTAAGCCAGTAGGAGCAACACACTGACTGACTTGCCATTAACGGGACACCAGGTAGGGGATCACATAGCCTGGTGTGTAGCAGCAAAACAAGTACACAAGCAGTGTAGACAAAATTAGATCAGTATGAGTGCAAAATACCAGGTAGGGGGTCACATATCCTGATATAAAAGCAAAGCAAGTACACAAGCAGTGTACACCCAACAGATTAGCTTAAGGCCAGTAGGAGGTTCACACTGACTGGCTTCAAAGAGTTATAACAGGTAGGGGATCACATAGCCTATTACTACTCAGCTTATATATTGGGGAATAAAAAGCATTTGGACCCCAGACTCCCTGCAAATACATACAATAAACTGCACCAACAACGATGCAAAATTCAAAACAAAATACTTCAATGAGTAGATAAAAGGTGATCAGACCCTCTTAACCGAACTGTCCATCCGTCACAATGTAGCCACAGCTGTTAAATGTCAATCACAAAGTTCCCTCAACTCCCTGGTAACATGTAGGGGTCCAGCAAGAGGGGTGGCATTTCGGATGGTCATCGGCAGGGCCCTGAAAAACACAAATAAGCACAGCAGAAAAAGGATATTGATACATATGAAAAGGGAGGGTGGGTGGGTAACTTTATAGATTGAAGAGCGGCAAGAAAAGGAGGAAAAAACTAACTGTCGCTAGTATTAAAGCTTAGAACAAAGGTAGATAACTCCCATAAGGGATGGTCATTGCTTGCCGCTAATAAAATAATTTATCCATTATTTAATATTAGTGATGCGGATAAATTTAATTATTATGCTAATTATCAATGAAAGACAAAAACATTGTTGTGGAAATAAATGGGCACAGTTTATTCATAATAAATATAGCTAGGAGCCTGGGGACCATAAACACAGGGTGCCTACCAAACGGTAACTGGGCAAACCCGAGCAAAGTACAGAACACTGACAATCAGTGTACAACTCATTAACAGTTAAGCCAGTAGGAGCAACACACTGACTGACTTGCCATTAACGGGACACCAGGTAGGGGATCACATAGCCTGGTGTGTAGCAGCAAAACAAGTACACAAGCAGTGTAGACAAAATTAGATCAGTATGAGTGCAAAATACCAGGTAGGGGGTCACATATCCTGATATAAAAGCAAAGCAAGTACACAAGCAGTGTACACCCAACAGATTAGCTTAAGGCCAGTAGGAGGTTCACACTGACTGGCTTCAAAGAGCTATAACAGGTAGGGGATCACATAGCCTATTACTACTCAGCTTATATATTGGGGAATAAAAAGCATTTGGACCCCAGACTCCCTGCCACAACTTCTTGTCTATACAAGAATGTCCCCACCAAATGCTGTCACTTTAAATTCAATTTCACATGAGTGGGTTTTCATTTGCGAAGAGCATTTTCAATGTAATCCTGCAACACAGTGAGAAAAATGTCATTCCCAAGTTCCGACAAGTGAGTCCCATCATCTCGATACATTCCCCGGATCTGGTTGGTGATGTCATGCTTAACGAGCATACCTCCTCTGCTACATACAGCCACTGCAGCAAATCGGTTGACCCTCTTCCTCTTTAACTCTATAGCTGCATCACTCTTTGCACCCCGCCACTGTATTCTTGGAAGCAACTCAGACCATATCAGTTTTGTTTTGGGCATCAACTTGGTAATAGCCTTAATATCCTTCTCTATTGCTTCACACAATTGCTTACTTGACATTTCTACCAAATCATTTGAGCCAAGGTGTATGACTAGTATGCTAGGTGGTGGTGATCGCTGTAACCTTTGACGGAGATATGGAACCAGTTGACACCAATGCATTCCCCTTTTGCCATGCCAATCAATATGCCCACCAAGGTCGTCCATTGACAAATTTAACCCGATTGGCCTGCTAACCGCTCTTCGATGTGCCCAATAGACAATGGAAGATCCGACAATCCAAATATCTGCAATGAAATCGTGATGTTAAATTATTGTGTCATAGCTAAATTAATTCTGATGTAAGATTGAAAGATGTTAGAGCTCCATCGCCCCCATTGCTTAATTGTATCTTGCGGAACACCCTGCATAGCTGCCGTTGTAGCTGCTCCAATTCGAAAGGAATGAGACTTGAAGGTTTTAGTGCTGTAACCACTGAATTTAAGAGCCTTTGCAAGCACTGCTCTAAACTGATATTGTGTAACTGGTTTTCCATTGAAATGTACAAATAGATAGGCGGTTGAAACCTTAGGTCTGATTGACAAATAGGATTTTAGTTGTTGTACTGCACATGGCGATGTTTGACGTTGAACTATTTCCAAAGTTGAACCACGACCTTCTTGATCAGTTTTTGAGAACTGTACCTTGAGGAGAATTCTATTATTTTCACATTTCACATCCTCTATCTTCAATCCACCATTTTGCTTGAACCTTCCTCCGGATGGTGTCACTTCACTGATTCGCAGAAAACCAAAAAAGGTAATTGCGAAAATGGCCTTGAATAAAGAGGCTTCATATTGAGATTTACAAACAAAATGTAGGTTACACATCAGCTTGTTGAGTAAACTGAGGATGATTTGGGCTCTATTGTCCGGTTTAGAAGACAACATTCTCATACCTTTCAACATTTTTTTTAACAAGAAATGGTCAGTTGGATCTGGAAAACCAAGTACCTTGTGGCGCCTTCCTAGTGCGGAAAAATGTTGTGCTGCTGTAGCTGGTGAAAAATGATGTAGCGAAAGATATCCTATATACCTTATTAAATGCTGCAGCGGAACTGGCCATGTGTCTTGTAATTGTAGGTTTGACCTGAAAGATTCGAAGTGATCGACTGCACACTTGTATGCCTTCCTTGTATTGACCGCGACAGAATGGTCTAGTAGCCTTTCAGCTTCTGCTTCCAGTGATTCCATATAGTGATTGGTATCAGGGTACGCTTCTCGTCTGCTTCTGGAACCAGCTGGTGAAATCTCTGAAATTCAAATCTAGATAATGAATCTGCAATTGTATTGCATTTGCCTGGTATATACTTTGCTTTAACCAGCAAATTTAGCTGCAAACAATTTAAAACTAATGCCCTAATGAGAACCATAACTCTTGGAGACTTTGCTGATAGCTTATTGATAATTGTCACTACAGCTTGATTGTCAGAGTTGAAAATCACTTTTTTGTTGAGCAGGTGATATCCCCAGAGGTTGATTGCAAGTACAATTGGGAATAATTCTAGAAAAGTGATATCTGTTAAAAATCCACTTTGAATCCATTCTTCTGGCCAACTCTCAGAAACCCATTTACCCTTGAAGTAAATGCCAAATCCCTTGTCTGTTGCACCAGCGCTGTCTGTAAATAGCTGAAGATGATCATTTTCCATCCACAATCTGTCATGAAATACAGATATACCATTATGATTTTGGAGGAAATACTGCCAAGTTGTTAAATCCTTTCTTGTTTCTGTTGTCATGCGAATTCTGTGATGAGATTTATGAACAGATTTTGTAGAATCAATTAATCTTCGACAAAATGCCCGGCCCATTGGGATAGCGCGACAAATGAAATTTAATGATCCAATTAAAGATTGCATCAGTCTCAGAGTGACTTTCTTTTTTTTCAAAAAATCAGACAGAAGATCCAAACATTTGGACAGCTTATCATCTGGAATTTTAACCATCATTTCTTCAGTATCAATTTCAAGACCTAAAAATGTTATTTTGGTACATGGATGCACTGTTTTTTCATGAGCTAAAGGTATGTTTAACTTATCACAAGTGTCAATAAAGTTCTGTAAAGTTGTCCAACACTGCTCTGTGTTTTTCATGCCACCAAATAAAAAATCATCCAGATAATGTAATAGTTGCCCATCGTCAGTTGAATTTTGGACAGTCCATTGAAGAAATGATGAAAACATCTCAAAGAGAGCGCAACTGATCTTACAACCCATTGGCAAGCACATGTCGATATAATATTTATCTTGAAAGTTGATTCCCAAAAGATTGAAATCTTCCTGATTTATGGGACACAATCTAAAGGCACTTTTGATGTCAGATTTTGCCAGTAAACATCCTTTCCCTAAAAACTGCACCATTTCAACTGCCGCATCAAAACTGGTATATTTAACAGAGGCTTTGTCATCTTCAATAAAATCATTAACAGATGTTCCAATGGGATATGATAAGTGATGAATAAGTCTAAATTGATCTTTTTCTTTCTTTGGGACTAATCCTATTGGTGAAATTCTCAAATTCTGTATTGGAGGAGATGAAAATGGACCAAGCATCCTACCTTCCTTTATTTCTTTATTAAGTTTGTCCTGTGTTACCTTGCAGTTTTCTTCTGCTGACTTTAAATTTGGTGACCATGTTGAACTTCTTGGACCAAGATAATTTAATTTAAAACCATTACTGAAACCATTATTTAATGTCCTTGCTGCTTCTTCGTCAGGATAGGTCTGTAACAAACTTGACAGCTTTGCCGTATTGATAGGAGAAAAACCTTTAATGGGAAGTGTGAAATCCTTGTTTACTGGATTTGTTTGGACTTGGTCGCAATTTACACAACTGAAATGAATGCGGCTTGTTGCATCGAATGCATGTATGAGAGTACCTGCAGTTTTGTCTGCTGCAACTGCGATAGTTGAAGTCATAACATACTCCTTGACGACGAACTTGTGTGTTTTGTCTTGAAGTATTAACAGGTTGCGTTGAATTTGAGATCATAAACATGAGCCAAAAATCAGGGTGGATCCTTGCCCAAGAGTTTGTAGGATTTTGTGCTTGTTTGATCCTGAAATGATGGTCATAAGATTTCCAGCCCATCCCTGTGTATGTGTGTGCAGCCCATCTGATAGTATGCATGTACTTTATCAATTCCTGATGTTTCTCTGGGAATTTCTCCAAATAGACACTCATGAAAATAAGAAAGCATGTTGACCATTCATCAATGTTGTTTACAGAGGGTGACTGTTTCTTTCTTACTTCTATTCCTCCCTTACTATTCATGGTTACCATGCTTGGGCTTTCATTCTGGTCAATATTGCTTGTCATGGTTGCCTTAGATGTTTTAAGAATCAAACTGAAATCTACATACTCTGAATTCCAAATTTTTTCTTTGAGCTGTTGTGGCAAACCATCCCCTATTCTATCATTAGCACACCACACCGTGGGGGTTTCAACGAAATTTTCTGTATTTGCTTGCAAAGAAGGTGAATTTTCAGGAATAGTTGGAATATTGCAAATATTGATGTCAGAAGATTCAATTTGGTCAACACCACATTGTGGGGGATTAAAATTTATTGATGTTGGCGGGTCGAAACTAACTTGACAACGCTCACCTGATTTGGCCGCCATTTTGGACGGCGTGGTCTTCTGCCTCTTGGAACCGCTGCTCCGCTCCCGCTTTCCTCGTGTTGTCGACTTGTTGATTCTTGCTCGCTACGCTTCTCTTCTCGCCGACGTTTCTTGCCCGCTCCTACCTCCTTCTGCTTCTTAGACAAACGTGTCTTGCCGCGCGGCATACTTATCACTCTGTCACACTGTCACGATAACTTTATAGATTGAAGAGCGGCAAGAAAAGGAGGAAAAAACTAACTGTCGCTAGTATTAAAGCTTAGAACAAAGGTAGATAACTCCCATAAGGGATGGTCATTGCTTGCCGCTAATAAAATAATTTATCCATTATTTAATATTAGTGATGCGGATAAATTTAATTATGAAAAAAGGAAATCTACAATAAGGCTCTGTAGAACTTAGAGACAACTGGATGAAGATTGTCCTCTTTCTCATACCCAACCCTTATAACAGATTTACTTAACCATCCCCTAATAAGTGAGCACTCTCACAGTAATGGAATTGTTGGTAGTCATTGAGTAACGCCTGAACCCTTCCTTGTCCTTTCAGCAACTACCATCCATAGATATAGTATTGAGGATATTTACTCTCCTGTGGTGAAGTGAAGCAATATGCATATTTCGATTCTACTTGATGTTGTAGGCAACAGTTATCTTATTACATACAAGAAATTGACAGAAGATTGCACACGGATTTTAATCTTTCAAGTTTGCATTCACCTGAAATCCAATTATTCGAGGTGAAACTACACCATTGTCTTTTAATGTAGTTTTAAGTTAAGGCTTACCACTTAACGAGTTTTCCTTTGGCTGCCCATAAAAACATGGCAATTTATGTCAAAAACATTCTAAATGTAAAAACTATATATATTTCACACCTTACATGTATTTGCCGGGAATATACATTAATGTAAAAGAGATATAATCATAAAATGCTTAAAGAGATAAAAATGCAAAAGATAATATTGAAAACAAACAGAATCCAGGCAGTTGTATTGATCAAGTACATGTACTAGTATTATGCATATGGATTGATGGCCTAAGAGTAATTGAAGGGTCCGGATGACGGGGTATCTAAAACATCAATAAAATGCCATATTTTCCTTGAAAATGATTAAAATGAAGATATTCTCACAGCTAAAATGATTTACTATAAATCAACCATTTCCTTGAAGCCTTGAGTTTGGTTGCAGAACGTACAATCACAATGAAATCGAGTGGTTTTCGAGTTTGGTTGCAGTCCCTATAGGCAACTGCAACCAAATTATTTTCTAGCAATTATCCATCATTTTTCGTGTCTTGACAAACACTAATTTGGTTGCAGAGATTTTAGTTGCTTGTTAATTAGCAAAGAGGCAAGTTTGGTTGCAGGAGTTTTATAATTTACCTTATTTTACGTGAAAACAAAAACAAATCAGGATTTTCATTTTGACAGATTCCCTCTCGCACTGTGAGTGACGTAATGCCATGCGGTATGTAACGTGTCCTACAATTGGTTGATTCAATCTCAAACATTTCCAACAATTTTTCAAATTTCCTAATTTTTTATTTATAATTGATTTTGTTCTGTTTTTGGATAGAAACCATTTGTTAAACTTACTCAATGATGTTTATTTTCTATCAAAATCATTTTGCAATTAAAGGGATTCCTGACAGCCAATGACAATCGTTTTGAGATATGACAACAATTCGAATTCGCTATGGGAGCACGTTGAAACACAGAAATGAAATTAAGGGATCAATTTGGTCAAATAATGTCAAAAGTACCTACCATGACATGCTTTATGATAGAAACTGTCAAAATAATCAAGGTCAGTGAAATATTTCTATCCATAATGTCAGAAACGCTTTCAAAACATGATGTGACATGATCGAAAACCGGACTCGATAGCGATCGGTAAGTGGCTTACGTGTCATTGAAATGTAAATAAAAAGCCAGATAAGTGATCAACAGTTGTCAAATCATCATATATTCCATCTGCAACCAAATTTCTTCAAGCCCAGGCTCTTCCGTTTGATAAAAACATGTATTTTCTTGGAAAAATAATTTGGTTGCAGGTGCCTATAGGGGACTGCAACCAAACTCGAAAACTATGTGATTTCATTGTGAATAATCTTTCTGCAACCAAATTCAATGGTGTCATTCCATATATCATGGTATAGATAATTATCTCAGCTTTCAGAATATTCCAAATTGAGTCTTTTTCAAGAGCTAGGTTGCAGTTAACAGTCCTTTTTGACACCCCGTCACACGGACCCTTCAATTACTCTTAGGCCGGATTGATAAGTGCATTCACCTTTAGCCATGACGTATCATTGACAGGTACGTTGATTGAAGCCAGGTAAACACTTTGATAACGAAGGCAAATAAAATCAATCATCTTCATCTTCATTAAACAAAACAAACCATTGTAAATGTGAGTCAACTTATTATATTTGATTCATACAGTGCAAGATATATTAATGAAATCAGTTAATTGAAATTGAACCACAAGTGCTTTAGAAATCAAAATCATAGAAATAATAAAATGACTGAAGGCTCAGATGTTGTTATTCAGATTCAGAGGGTAATGCAATATATCATCAAAGGACTTGTTTGGCCGTTTTTGAGAAGGTTGAAATGCTCTATTAAAAACAGGTGGAGCTTAATTTCCGAAACCTTTAGATCAGATATATTCACCATTTTTCAACAATTTCCAGATAACTTATAGATAGTTGAATACCTCACAGGACTTGACAAAAAAGAGATAGTAACGCTAATTATGCATTATCTTCTGCATTGGTTCTTTTTGTCTCATGGGCAACAAAGATCGGAAGAATGCCCCAAACTAACGACTAACAGAACAACTACGGGAAAATAAAATAAAAATGCACACTCGTAACCAACTGCAAGAAAATAGATTATCATTAAAAAATCGTTTCCTTTCCAAAGTTGTAAAATGTTTAGAAATTTGCCGAAACAGATAAAAAAAAGAAATCTTTACATTCAATTTACTTTGTTTAGTACTTGATGATGTGTGATGAACAGGGTACTGACACCTGTATTACGGATCGAGCATCTGATGTATAAAGGGCATGTGTCATTAAATGGTACACGATGCCAAAGGCTGATTGTCAATCTGTTATGATAAAAGCCAAGAATTTGTTCACGTCATTTCGAGTACATGAAGTTCAACACGTTTTAAGAAAACACTTCAGATTGTCAATCTGTTTATAGATATTATTGATGACAAAGTCGTTTATGATACTCGATAACTTTGTCAGCAGTTTGTTAGAAATATTTGTATTTATTGTTCATCGCTGGAATAATAATTTTTAGTTAAATAATAAGTTTTTACCTCATGAAAAACAGAATAGATTTGCTTGATTGCATCGATAAACCTTTCCATAGCTAAGATAATATAATAGTTAATGACCCCGAAAACAAGGATCGTTTATGTTGTCTTTTTGGTTGTGACAAAATGATGACACAAATAATAGACTAGGATTTAGAGATTTTGGTCCTTTGTGGCATTCTTTGTTTGGGATTCTTTGGGTAAAAATGCTATAATGATTCCAATTTCAGGCAAAGGCAGATTCCTGAACTTTTAAAATTACGAGGTTTCCATGTCCCATTTTATTTATTGGCTTTGGGTACCACATGCTATCGCACTTTCTTCATGTTGTTTTGACTTTACATATTTTCCTTTAGTACATTTATGCTAAACTGTTTATAAATGGCCCATAAATTGCCTAATCACCTTTACGTTCCTTTTTTGAAGGGTATACATTGTTACACATCTCTCTACAAGTTATCAAGGTCACATTTAAAACGTGCAATATCTAAGAAGCTAGCAATTTTAACTAATAGTTGAAGACATTTTTACGTGAAATATGTTTGTACTTTATCGAAAATCGTGCTGCACATAACTATCCTGAAAATATATATTTATTGGCCTTGTCTAACATCCAGTTGCATCTTAATGGTGTGTTCCTTGATTGGAGTACTGAATCACAAAAACCGCGAATTTGTTAACATTTACATGGAACAACTTGTGCGAATTTGTTTACATTTACATGGAACAACTTGATCTATGTAAAACATGTCTCCTTTCTATAGTATAATCTTATATTCACTATATTTGTTGACATATTTTTAATGTATACATAATATAGAATTAAGCAATAGTCAAGAGTATAAAAGTCTTTCTGATATTGAATAATGCACAGATATAGACATAAAAAAGGAGATAGAATAACGAAACGAATCCAAAAGGTATTTGTAACAAGCATAGAAACTGATCTTCTTTAACATAAAAACTTTCTTTCAACGTTTTGAAACCAATCAATAAATCTCATAAGAGTATGAAGAATCATGCAACCATGTTCAGCTTAAGAATGTTATCTGTAACTAACATGAATGAATGATGTTTGTTACTTTGCCAAGTGAGATATGTCTCAAACATATAATCTTCTCAATCTTATGGTCAAGGGAACCTAGGTTCGCTTTCAATGTATTAGCCTCTTCCATCATGTCTGAAAGTTTAACGATCTTCAAAATAGATTCATTTAATATGCCAATAGCTAGATGTTACATATGATAGTAGACTTCAAGAATATAGTATATTAAAAAGGGAGTCACTTACCATGTCAATAGCTAGATGTTTAATAGTCATCACGAAAATAGTATAATTATGAAATCGAAGACTCATCCTTAGATTTTGAAATATTTTTAAACTTTCAAACCACTGTGATTTGATTAATGTTCTATTAAACTTTATGTTCTTTATCAGTTTAATCAATGAGATGGAATTTGAATTTAATGCTCGAAAGAAGAATTCTGCAATCTGTGTTGCGCTCACAAGCCGCTGAGTATAATGCATCTGTATATAAAATATATCTAATCATTCACTGACCATAAACAAATTAAATTTAAGAAAATTTATCAAATGTAAATACATCTTACTATGGTATATAATATATATTATTAAATGACAACATCAAAATATCATATATAGAGAAAACAACTGACTTCAGACACGTCTGTTTAGAATTATATAATATAAATCGATTTCCCTTTCATATGAACACAACATCATCTTCCTATGATTTAATTGTGTGTGAAATCAAATTAGATGCTTCCACTTGACTGTGTAGTCTACATCTACTATAGTTTGAATTACATTGCACAAGAGTGACTTTCAATTAATAAATTAGGGCCACTTGTTATGGATTCCCTCATTCCGCTGTTAATTTTTTTCTGAAAACGCAATGATTGCAACCATGAGATAGGAATTCGCAAATCTCTGAAACAGTAAGAGTTTGCTTAATAATTGAGTTCCATTTCTGTTTGCGATTTGACATCAAGCATCATGGATAACATGCATCATGTGTCATGTATTTTATAGTGCGTTAACATATATCTTACATAGTTTTCAAATCTAATTGACTCTTTATCCTGTACTGTTGTGCTCTTTTTATGTACCGATAAATTTTTAATTTTTTCTTTTATTGACTTGTATTGACTTTTATTTCAAATGTATTTTCCATTTCCAAACAACATTGACTTACACTTTTATGTGAATAGTACTCGATATTTATAAGTATCAGATGTCAAAACCTGAAACGCAAGTTCTTCTCAATAAAAAGAAAATCATTAATTATGTTTGCAGTTTTGCTTTCCATCATACCTTATGCCACTACAAGAATATGTTAAGTACAAAACCTGTGTTCCTTCAACAGGGCTTATTATTTTGATTATAAAAATATTCAAAAGACATGAAGAAATGCATCCTAAACACAATGGATCAATGTCGAATTTGCATGTTCCTATATGGGCAACTACCTGAGGAATGCCGGTGCTCTTAACCATAAATGCTATTGTTTAAGGCGTCTGAGATATGGCTATCTAAGTTTCGGGGCGGTATCAAGCAACAGTAAGACTATACAAAGTTTTCTGCAACATAAATATTTGAAGCTAGGTATAAATATTCAAATTATTGGTACAGGTCGATTTATATAATTTTGGTTTTGTCAAACTGTCCATCCACTACACTCTAGATATCCATTCCATTTGAAATGCAACATCAAGTACATCAATACCATAACATGTTTATTATAACCTGCTATGTAAACACTTCTTAATCTGTCCCATAAGAAATACTGATTTTTATATACATCAATCATTTCTCATTCAATGAAGGTAATAAATGGTGATGCAATGCATTATTTATATTAACATTGATTTTCATGAGATAAATAATTAGTGTAAATATAAAAGATTTATCAACCATTGAAAAAAAAGAAATAAACAGTTGCAGTGGAATAAGGAAAATTTAGTAATGTTAGTGAAAGATAGTAATGATAATGAAATTTCTGGGGGATTTAGGGGAACATTGTTCAGCCTTTCCCCTGGTTGAACTAACACTAGTGTATAATTATGGATGATGTTCCTTCTTCAAATGTCAATTCGAGAAAATTGTACATATATATACATGAAATACAGATAATAGAGACCCAAAATATTTATTTTCCTTTTGTTTTAATTTGTTTCTAGAAGCGACATTCCTTACCACATGTAACCGTGTAACCAGAGGCTCGAGGTGCTAAGCTTGAAACGACATGTGTGCACGTGAATGCGATTATTTCTCTATATTAACCATTCCCTATAGCCAGCCTACATAGTGCCTGACAGGTTTTATTAGCGCAAGGTTACAGTGTCCCTTTTCCAGTGTCCATCGTAATCTTTAGTGTTAACCTTTACATTTCACTAATGTCAATGTTTAGTACAATTTGGTTGCATGTCCTCAGATACCTAAAAGCTTGAGTTAAGTCATGGGTTTAAGGTTACATTGAACAGAATGAACACTATATTTTCACACTGTTTAGTGAAGCATTATTCAACGATATACGAAATGCAATTTGTTCGTTAAAAGTAGGGATTGTCTAAAAAATCGGAGTTATATCAAGTGCATTGTGATCAGTTACAAATCTTGACTTTTCACAACCGGTTAAGCTCTCAACGGTTAAAGACTCTTTATAGGCTCAAAAGCACGAACAGCTAGGAGACAACTCACTATCACGATGAAAACTTCCATATTTGTCACCCCAACCATCTTAACAGATTGTATCTAACCAACTCCAAACTAGTGTGTACTCCCGCAGTAATTGAGTTGCTGAATGTAACGTGGTACCGCCTGAATCTTCCCTGGACCATTCAGCGTCTTCCATTCATTGAGATATTGAGGATATTTACTTTCATAAGGTTGAGATGCAGCGAAATGATTATTTCAATTTTACTTGAGGCTGTAGCCAAAAGTTATCTTGTTACATAAACGAAATTGAAAAGAGGATTACATTCTGTAAAAGAATATCACATTATAGGACGTCATTATAATTGTTAATTTTAAGCTGAAACTAGAAATCCAGTAATATGTTCTATTTTTTTAAAAACTACATTTCTAACTATACAACAAGGGTTTTGAACAATACAAAATTGTCTTCCAATTTCTTTATAAGCTAACAGCTAACAGTTTGAATTCGAGTGGAAAAATTAAAACTTTCAAAATAGGAAGACAAGAGTAATATTAATTCTATGGATGAACAACTTCCAGTAGCTACTGTCTTCCTTATACCTAGCATGCCACTCAAACAGCTCATTCAAACTAGGATTTGAGATAACTTGAAATAACTGTTACTGCCAAACATTATATATAGGAATATATTTTTAAATATTCCTGAGAAATGGATTAGTCCATACCTGAGTCATAGAAGAAATTTTTTCAAAGTTATATATTTTGTCATTGTTATGGACTAACCAACAAGTTGTCAAATACATACAAATGTTCAAACTTAATATCTTGATTTTCAAACCTTATTAAAAGGAATATCTATCAATGAAAAATAAATAAACACTAATTGCTATATAAATGGGCGTTATGTAAATTCCAAAGATAATATTGAAAGCAAACAGTAGTCCAGCAGTTGTATTGATTAAATTATGGATTGATAAGTGCATTCACCTTATGCAGACAAGGTAGATCAATTACAGGAACGCTGATAAATGCATTGGAGCAAGGTAAAAACTTTGATAACGTAGGCCCATAAAAGCAATTATTTTCACCTTTATTCGACAAAACAAATAATTAACGATTCATTTTAAATGTGTGTCAACATCTGTGATCCATGATAAGATATATCAATAATTAATATATATTTAAAAGAAACACATGTTTTTGAAAATAAAATATCATAGAATTGAGAATATTACTGAAGGCTCAAATATTATTCAGCCTGTGACAGTATGTGCTATACATTCAGACAGCTCGAGAATATCTTCGCTGACAAAGTCATCTTCGTAATGATGACATGTAAAACTGAAAACTTACATAATGTTTACCAGCTCCGAAATATAACAAATATGTTGCTTTCAAATGACAGTGAACACAAACGGGTAGAGGAACCCATCCAAAAAAGAAATCCATGTCTAAAGGATTGGTTTGGAATATATAAAAGCTGTTTTTCCCTTAATAATAATATTCGATGAAAACTCCATTGAAGCTAAACCTCAGAAACCTTTCGTCAGATATGATTTACCTTCCTGAAAGAATTTCAAGCTTATGAATAGTTCATTACCGTGCAGACATAATAACGCCAATTACTAGTATACATTATCTTAAGCATTGGTTCTTTCTGTCTAAAGGATTGGATGACAATGACCCTAAGAATGCCCCAGTCATACAGTTTATACCATAAATACGTAAATAAAATGCATAATGTAAATAAAGGATATTATTTGTTATAAATCATTTTCTTTTTCGAGTGTTTAAAAATGTGCCAAATCAGATGAAAAATAAATCTTTACACTCAATTTACTTTGCTGTGTACTTGATGATGTGTGATAAACAGGGTACTGACACCTGTATTAGTGGTTGATCATCCGATGTATAGAGGGCATGTGACAATATTAGAAATGGCGAACAATGCCAAAGGCTGGTTGTCAATCTGTTACTAAAAACCACGATTTTTGTGTCTTTTTCACATCGTTTTAAGTACATCAAGTTCAAAGCATTTTGGTAAACCCATGACACTGAAACTTTATTACTGGATGAGCTTCTGATGTACAAAAAGCATTTGACATTATCAAGAAATGGTAAACGATGCCAAAGGCTGGTCGCCAATCGCTTACCCGAAATCCATAGAACGTTGAGCTTTTTGAACATTGTTAAGATTACTACCAGTCCAATATGTTTTGGTAATCCATTCATTTTAAGAATATACGTCAGATTGATAATCTTTTGATTGATGTTGATGACGACAAAGCTGTCTATTATACTACATAACATGGTAAGCAATTTGCCAGAGATAATTTGAGTTATTGTTCATCCTTCGCATACTATTTTTGGGGTAAAAGAATAAATTAGTTACGTCTTTAAAGGCACTGAGTGCCACATTCATTTGATTGCATTGTGAACATACTTCCATACATAATATGATAAAATTCTCATTTGGGAAGTACATAAATACTTGGAAATTGAGGATTTACTGTTTCAATTTGCCTATCACTAACACCAGGATTATCAAATAATATCAGGGTTATCACAGAATTGATTTCTTTCATTTATACTTTCCTCCTTTCCCAAATAATTATATTTCCTGAATTCATCTACATTGATTTCTTGTAAATATACTTCCCGTGACGCCCACTCGTTAACGTCTTTGTTTATAGTTGCGCTAACAATTCATCATTCTTCTTGATCATCGTTCTTTTATTAAATGACAAGTCATATTGGGACAGAACTCATATTTCAAGAGCTAGATATCAAACAACGATGAAGCTTGGAAAAGTGTGTTAAGTAAATGTATGTAGCAATTTAAGTATTTTCTCTCAATTGTAACTAAACAGCATGAACAGTCTGATATCTGAACATTATTTCATCGTTTATTCACATATAATTTGATAACACCATTAGACTGTCCAAAGTGTTAAAATGTCAAACAGCTAATTTATTCTAAAACATTAAAACAAACATTGAAACAAATCGTCATGGATTAAAGCACTTTCTAGTAAAGTATTGAAACCTTTGAAAACATGTCTCGCCCTAGAGTATGAAGAAACATGCAAACTGGTCTAGCTTTTGGATATTATCTGTAACTAACACGAATGAATAATGTTTGTTACTTTGCCAAGTGAGATATGTCTCGAACATATAATCTTCTCAATCTTATGGCCAAGGGAATCAAGGTTCACTATTAATGTAATTGTCTCATCCATCATGTCTGAAAGTTTAACGATATTTAGAATGGAGTCACTTAACATGTCAATAGCTAGATGTTTCATATGATAGTAAACACCGCAGGTATAGTATATTTATGAAGAAATGTATTAAACATAAGCTACCATAACATCGTCCTTTAAATATGACACATTCATAAACGTTCAAATAAATGTGATTTGATAAGCTTCTATGAAACTTTATGTTCCGGATCAGTTAGTTATGAATGGGATTGAATTTGTTGCACAAAAGAATAAATCTAAAACTGGAAGAGGCAATTTCAAAAGCCACCGATAAAACAACCATAAATACATCCATCCATACAAATTGACACATATTATCAATAACTGTCCATATTAAATAAATCTGAAAATATCTTACCATATTCAAATGAAAAATCTTATTAACTGGCTAAGAAAACTAATTTACAGTTGGGAGAAAGGAACTATCGAGATATAATCTTATCTGTGTTCATCTATGTGCCTTCTTCCTATGTCAACAAGGGAAATATGTACTTAAATATATATGAATTACGGATGATAGTGACCTTGAGAAACTGCAAATGTTTTTTTTCTACAAATGTATTTAATTTGTTTTTAAAAGCCAAATGCTTGATCACATATAAACATAAATCGGAATCTACATGGACAGCTTAGCTGAGAGCTCGGGGGCTAATTTCCAAACAACACATGTGCACGTAAATGCGATTATTAATCTTTATTCATCATTCCCTATAGCCAGCCCACACAATGCTTGACATATAATACAAGTGCAAGGTTACATTGTCCCCAAGTTTAACTTAGTATTTGCCTCAAGTCAAATTCAATATAGATTGTCATCCCAAAGGGGCTAAGCCAATCAATTCTAGCAATGAATATTATGTCTGTACACTGGTAATGATGCCGGTCAAAAAAGTGTTGGTAATAGTGTATAGAAATTTCAGTAAAACGCTGAATTCAACATCACATTTAGCACAAGTTGACACAAGGTTTATGTCAATATTATTGTCAAAAACATAAACGATCATCTTTGTTAAGTAATACTGCAAATGTAATATAATCTACTTTCCCTGCCATAAACTGTGCATTGTACATGACCACAGAAATGATAGGGGGAGACAAAAAAATACGAGGAAAAATACCAAAGAACTTGTCCTTTGTCAAACAAAATGTACCACGTTTTGCTGCTTCAGATATGGTTTAATAGTGTTACATAATTTGAAAGATCGTCGTTTTATAGACCACGCAGTGATCACTCGTGAAATAAATCTTCCTCAGCCATACCTGACAATTATTTACCTTTATACTAATAATTTGTTTTCATCATGGTATTGTCAGTTTATTTTCTAAATAGTAATTACATATTTTAATGAATGAAGTTACACATGTTCAATAGAAAAATAATGCTTAACATCTAAACCTCATGGTGTGCTAGTCTTTACATTTCACTAATTTTACTGTTAAGTAGATCCGTGTTTACGTCCACAGATACTTAAAGGGGCAGTAGCACGTTTTTTGATAATTTTACATTTCAAATATTTCACTTATAATTGTAAGTAAATGCTAAATGTATCATATTGACAGTGTCAACAATCTCATTACACAAGCCAATCACCCATAGTCAGAGGACAAAATATGAGGCTTCACATAAAATCCATTGGCGACCATTTTTGTGTGAACACCTTTAATTCATTTTTGTAAGAAAAATTAATCACATGGCTGAACTTTACGTTATATATTTGAATTATTACTGCTTCATTTAGTTTGAATACATTGTCTTTCAATTGGAACCATTTATTTTCATTTTCCTGACATCACCTTATATTCCCCCCTAAAAACGTGCTACTGCCCCTTTAAAGGATCAGTTAAGGGTATTATGTTATGTTGAACAGAATGAACAAAGTATTTACTTTTTCGTTTTAACTTCTGCGTTATGGAGCATTATTGAACGATGTACCAAATACAATTGTTTTGTTAAAAGTAGGGATTGTCTTAAAATCAGATTTATACCGAGTGCATTGTTATCAGTTGAAAATCTTGAAGTTTAGCTCTAAACGAGTTGAAAATCTGTTTTAGACTCAAAAGCACGAACAGCTAACAACGCACTTTCACGATGAAGATTTCCCTCTCTGTCACCCAACGATCTTAAAAGATTGTCCTGAACCAACTCCAAATTAGTGAGTACTCTCACAGTAATGGAATTGCTTGAAGTAATTGAGTAACGCCTGAGCCTTCTCTCATCCTTTCAGGGGTTAAATCGAATGGGATGTTGAGGATATTTACTCTCCGGAGGGTAAGTGCAACAAAATGCATATTTCAATTTTACTTGAGGCTTTGGGCAAAAGTTATCTTATTACATAAACGAAATTGAAAGAGAATTACAGGCTGTAAGAGGACATCATCTTGTGAAATAATGAATTTAGGAATTTCAAAAAAAATCTGATGGAACCTCTTATGTTTTTTTTGTGAATGGAATTAAGTCTGTTACTCAAAGAAACGTTTTTAAGCATTTCATTTTATTTGTTTCTACAATAACTAAACGGTTAACATGGCGCAATGGAATATACAATTTTGATTAAAGGGTTTTAGCACAGGTTTTTATTATTAATTTCGTCACAGTTCCCTTTAATATTATTTTATGCCACATAACTATCATTGGCTTGACATTCTATAAATAAACTATCAAATTTTATCGAAAACTGGCAGCCATTTTAATGTAAATCCTATTTAATAATTTAAATACAGCAATCGATTCACGTAGCATAATAGCTTTGGGAAAGATTATTTAGCTAAGCTTTTCATCACTCCAACTCATACCGAAAGGCAGTTAAGCATTAAACTCTTACAATGATCGTACCCTGTGACAAATGGGGTTAATATACTTCGTAAAGAGAACGTTCCAAAATATTATTCGACGTACTTTCAGTACTTGCTTCATAATTATTTCAACTAGTAATTAGTAAACAATTAAAGGTAAAAGCTTCAAATTACCATCAATATCTAGCTATCAACAACAACAACATCCATTCATCAGGCGTATATCTAATATTTAGTACCATATTACCACATGCACATCATACCACATTAAGATTAGAGGATGAAAATTATTAGGCCATGCATGTTTATTTGAAAAAAAAATACGGAATCCAAATATGAATATGTTTTGTGCGCTATGTAAAACATTTCAATAAAATACAATTGTAATCACAGTCAATGTATTCGGTTTATGAGCTCCAACTAAGGTCTAAAATATGTTTAATAACAGAATACTACACAGAGGAAAACCTCTTAGGAAATCTTAAAACATTTCTTTCTTAGCTACCAAAAAAAGACACACTTTCTCCAAAGATGTCTCCTTAATATAATTATTGAGTGAATCAATCATGTTAAGTTTGCTGTATTGAAATATTCATCATATCAGTAAGCTATGGCATGGCTCTCTAATTTCTAAAAAACTTATTTCAATATCTAAATTCAACAGTATCTATACCATTGACAAGTGGCCCATTTACGAAAGCAAAATATCATTAGGAACTAGAATGCTTTGATTATATATAATATATCATATATATGCGGAGACCAGATGACTTTTGTTTTCATATTTATTCAATACCGCTGATGATATGTATCTAAATTTATTTTTCATTAAGTTTGTTTATGATAAAGTGCCAAAATACTGAACAATGATAGGCATACTCTATGTTTGACGATCTACCATAATACTATCATATTTAGTACATGTATATATATTACAAATACTGTTGAAACTTATTAATAACATATATACACTCGTCAACTAATGTACAATAATGTTAATGACCTTGTAATAAATAACAAGTTTACTGGTCAAAATCTAAATAATTCCATATATATTCCACGAATATATTGATTATGTGACATATGTTTGATATCACGATGTGTATTTTGGTTATGTGACAAATGTTTATGTCAAAAGTGTAAATTGTTGTGTTAATAGTCCTCATTAAATGTACATTTATCTCGCTAATAACAACATATTATCAAATCAACCAAGACAAGCGTTTACCAACCATTTTGTCAGTAGGTCAACATGTACTTTATGAAACAGCAATGGTGTACATGTGTTGATCTTATATCAAATATATGTATTCTATTTCCACTAACAGGTATCATAAACAACCGGGTTGTAGAAACTTAGAACTGTTTAAACTGAAATTGTTTGACCAAATAGTTTTATAGAGTCAAAAACGAGTCGAGTTAAAAATAATTTATGGATAAGTATTCAATCATGATATACACAATTGATAATTGATTCGATAATGAAATAGATTATCATGCTAGAGAAACGTGATGTTGAGGGCGTTAACTGACTACAATGAGTGTGTATCATTACTGTTGTGGAAGAAACACCTAAAATCAACATTGACAGAGCATTGTCACGATACCAGCATTACTTCACAATGCTGTGTAGGAGGTACGTTTCTGCCTAGCAACAAACTGAAATGCCTCAATGGAAATCAATGATGAATAATGTTATTTTGGTGATGTTAATATCATCTGGTGTACTAAGGGGAGGCAACAATGGAACACATGTTTTTTATGACAATAAGATTGAAGAAGAAAAATTAGACGGACGCAAGCTTTAGCTGTGTCTGTATACTGTAATATAAGTTATACCATTAAGGCGAGGGGGACAGGGATGTATGTTAAGCGAACAGCCGAAAACGAGTTGCACAACACAGTCTGATATTATCTTTTATCTAGCCTCCTCAAACTGTAATTGGTCAGTGGGGAATAACATTTTGGAATGTGGAGATTTATTAGAATTTATTATTCATTATCAATGAACAGACGAAATAACCTTAAAACTTATCTTTTTAGAGTACATTAAAACGACCTTTTCCTGTGAAATACTCAATAAACGATTATGCCTTCCATAATTCTCATAACTGTTTATGTTTTGCTCGTAATCTTTAGTAAGTACATTTAGCAATTAATAGGAAATTTAAGTGTACGGTTATGATTAGGTCGAGTCTATATAAACTGTATTCAGGAACAGTATAAGTATAAATCCCAGGTTTAGTAAACAAGAGGGAGGCTAGGGAATTAGTAGTTTTCTCTAAGCTGGTACATGACATAAGGGGGGGGGGGGGGGGTTCCATTAAGAAGATTTAATTGTGAGTGACAAGAGTTGTGAAATCCTCGAATAATATGAACATGTTGTGCCAGCGTTGTTCATTTCCTTATAAGGTACGAGTTTTCAATAATAAATACTATTTGTAATTTGTTTTATCACAGAAATTAATCTCTGTAGTTGAGTTCATACAAAAAGACCCATTAAAAGTCCGTTTTGGTTTCATTTTATTATGAATATATGTATATATACTTTTCACGTGTATCTTTTGACAGTAATAACTATTAACAAATTACCAAGAGACAGAGTTTAACTGTAATATCATAAGCTCTATTACCCACGGGATATTCAACCAGAACGACCCTTCATGCACTAAAAGGAATGATTGAAATCACGACTGCTTCATATTACCATATCATTACGTATTTTTAAATTCAACCAAGAACATTATATTTTTGGACATAATTTCAAAATATTCCAAACAGCAATTGTGAATCAAATGTGAAAATGTGTATTTCTTTTGTTCATATTCGTCAAGCGTTTGTTTTTAAAGTCAACTGATTTATTTTTGCAAATATCCAATACGTCCTTGATTAATGACTGAAACATGTTGCTTTTGATTTATAGTTTATGACATTCATGTGTTTGCCATTAAGTCATAATCCTACAAGTTGATGGCAAATCCAACCTGTTGCCACAGTGAGAATAACACAGGATGTGTGAACAATAAATTGACATTAAAGTAATCACTTATTTACTGAATCAGCAATGTGTTCACAGCTGAAATTTGCATTACTTTGGTAAACACACTGTATTGATATTGAGGGAAAATGACCAAATCATTTATAGTGTTGAAACATTTTGTATTCATTATTGTCAATAACCCAATTCAAACAATTTGTGCATATGGAAGATCGTAACTGACTTCACACAAGTAACAAACGTTACGGGATTTAGTAGAAAAGGGGAAACTCAGTGGTGATCGGTTTCAGTAACCTGAACATTGTTTCCAGCCACGAACAAATTACTGGGTAACCAATATGAAAATAATGTCAAAAAAACTCATTTCTATGGATGATAAAAAGAGGTAATGTTGTTAATTTCATAGTAATATCAGTGTCATTTTACTTTGGCTAACTGAATAGTTATTTCTAAATGTAAGACAACCTTCCCTTAAGAATCGAAGCACATGAAGGGGCGATTTATTATCTCAGTAGGGTAAGGTTTATGTCATTTGTATCACCTCTAGAGCGTCAGACACTTGATAATTAAATAGAGAAACCGTAATCGTAACACATTGTCAAGTATCAAGAGACAACCGATGGCGACGGGTTTTGTGATCACATTTGAATTATTGCCGATATGAAAAGAGATCGGCGCAGCTAATTGTTTCAAAAACACTTTGACACTGACCCCGGTCGAGAATGTTTTTGAATACATGGAACCTTTATATTTCTATATTAAAATAATAGATGCACTCAAGAGCTAGCGTTTCATTTCTATCCTATAATATGTATGATTTAAGGTTCATTTCTATGTGACCCTCATGTCAGATGCGAAGCCCTCACGATTTGAACTTTTCGGATAACCAAGGCTTTTCTGTACATTATTCAAACGTTTAACCCATTCAAGTAAATTATACATTTAATGTATACATTGTAATTTTTATTGAAAGTAATCTGATTTTTGTTTGGCAATTATCAAAGGAATTTTCGGATAAATTAAGCATATAAAAAGCTATCATTTTGTAGGTAAACAAAATCAATTACAAGAAATCTTGAAATAACGCAAAAACACAAAACTACAATGAAGTGTGCTGAAATATTTTTTTACTTTTACTACAATTAAGAAAACTGTGTTTGGGCCTTAAAGGGGCAGTAGCACGTTTTTAGGTGGAATATAGGGTGATGTAAGGAAAATGAAAATTAAATATTTCAATTGAAAGACAATGTATTTAAACTAAATGGAGCAGTAATAATTCCAATATATAACGTTAAGTTTAGCCATGCGATTCCTTTTCTTACAAAAAATGAATTAAAGGTGTTCACACAAAAATGGCCGCCACTGGATTTTATGTGAATCTTCATTCTTTGTCATCTGTCTATGGATTTTTGACTTGTGAAATGAGGTTTTTGACACTGTCAACATAATACATTTAGCATTCACTTACAATTATCAGTGAGAAATTCAAATTATAAAATTATCAAAAAACGTGCTACTGCCCCTTTAAGTGTTGCCTGACTGCCGGTTCGGCTTCGGCTTCGAATTTCGCAAAAACCCGTCTCGACAAAGAACTAGATTTTGTTCCACATTAAAACAGTTCATTGTAATATTGTTTTCAATAACTAAGAAAATCCAAATTTCTAAAATTTTACCCCCACAATCTTTTTCATCGTGTCAAAATTCTTACTTTTGCGTCAGGGACCAGAAAATTCAAAACGTCTTAAAATAATGGTAGCTTACTGAAAAGACAACGGGTGATCCTTTTTAGTTCTACTGAATTTATTTAATGGATGTCTAAATCAAAGATATATAAAAACAATTATACATAAAGAAGTGAAAAAACCAACGGTACGCAGCTGTACAGTATAATCTATATTGTTTAGTTATGAAGCGTAATACAACTTATAGAAGGATATAATATCCATTTTGTTAAGTAGTAAAACTAAAAAAAAATTACAGTTTGAAATGTATACCATATTAAGTTACGAACATTATAGGACTTACACTGTGAAATATCATCTACATTGTTAAGTGGTGAAATTTTAAAAAAGACCGCACATAAATAGGAAAGAGAATCTGACAGGCACGAAATATCATATTCAAATAATCAAGTGGTTATACACAAGGAAGTGTAATTTTAGCAAGAGGACGTAAATGAATAAAAACATTCTAACATCTGGTGTGAAATGAGTGATTGAAACAAATGTATCATTTCTCGTCATCATATTCCTCATATTAAGTAGACTAAGCTTGTTGATATTGGAGCGATATTTATTTTTAAGTTTCAAGTTTCATATTTGACAAGTATGAATCATCATTGTAATTTCCTATTCGACCAATATGAGAAAACGTTTCAGGGCTCTGTTGAGAAAAAAACGACGTGTGATTCCAGTTGACTATTTTATTCTTATAAAAACAGGTGTCTTATAGCCAAAACATCATGTGGTTGCTGAACAAACGTTGGTGCATATTTTATGTTATATCCTTATGTTTAACTAGTTGAACAATTAATGTTTCGATTGTATGAGTAGATGAAAATGGACGTTTCTATCGGTGACATTAGAATGATACTTTTGATACTACAGAAACGTTTATGAATCATTAACGTAATATTATGATTCAAGATTTATGCAAAATCATAACTTGGTTGAAATTGTGACATATTTAACATTATCGAATATGGTTTACTCTATTTTAATGCAGTAACTTTTGCTAAGCAGCTGTACAAGAAGGAAATGGTGTTATTAAAATTGTCTCTATGATGTTGCAGATATACGTTTCAGTTAAGAGATTATTTTGATTCAGTTTTGATAAGATAGTTCTTAGTTATTAAATTTAAAAATCAATTATCCGTAGTTAATAGATGTAAAGTATGTTCACTGCAATATCTGATATTGTCTTACTAGGATGGTCAACTTGAATTTGAACCTTAAAAATGTGTTGCCTTAAAAAGGAATGAGTCATATATCGCCATGACAACAGCAAAGTTGAATAATGGTGTTGTCATAACAATGCCGGAAATGCATTTTATCATCGAAACATGTGTTAATAAAGGTGGCGAAAAATCAATATGAAATGAGAAAATATGCCCATGGTTTGTATTAAGAATAAAAATATATAAAACATATTTTAGAAATTAACAAAATTAACAAATACAAGACCAATTTGCTTCATTTCAAAGAAACCCAATGTTCAATATAATGATGATCATATTGTAAGAGAAAAAAGTTAATTCAAAACGTGTAACATTAGTATAGTTGGCAACTAAAACAGTGCATTAAATCCTGTCCTTGCAAATATTGATAGCCCTTTTTGTCACTTTCATTTAACCCATCGATTTATTACAACCGTTACATTACGGTTAAGCACGAACAGCCCTTCCAAAGCAATATTTTTATTTGTTTATCAAAAGAGATACCAAATTGAGGTGACCACACACTGTACTTTAATTCGCAAGATATATGTCTTTTTGCTTTACGGAGCTTACGGAGAACATAATGCTGAAATAAAGCAAAATGATAATCTATGCTGTATTATGTTCAATTTTATTTATATATGCGCAATGAAAGGTTTCAGGGAAATTAAATCTATAAAATATTATGTTAAATAATCTTCTTAATTGAAATGACATATCTATAGAGTAGGCAATGATATTACTTTAAATCTTATCTTAAATAAGAACTTAAGCCATTTTATAACAATAAATGTTGAAATTTGTTTTGTTTTTTAAAATGCAAAATCATTTGTCAAATTTTGTAATTTTCTTGATTTGTTTGCGCATGCTCCAGCAACATAAAAAAATCATTTACTATTCTGATTCCTCCCGAGTATTCCAAAACGACTTCTTGTTCAGGATGGTTGACTTTGCCAGTTACCTTAGATATCCTTAATATCTTTTATGACTAAGTAGCATTCGATATATCTTTATTCTGATTCAAATAAAATACTGTCCTTATCGACAGCAATGGAAACATCAATTTATCATCTTCTACGTCGTTGCCATCTTCTTAGGTAATGATAGCTATTTCGAATAAGAAAGACAATATTGTTGATTACATCTACTTATATTACTACTTACAAGTAGTCGTGAATATACACAGAATATAAGCTTACGTTAAAAGGGGATGTGGCACTTTTTTGGAAAAATAATATCTCAAATTTTCAACAACAAACATGTTGTTAATGTTATATGTAGTATCTTCAGAGGGTTGGCCACGTCATTACTCTTTTTATTCAAGCCTAGAAAAGAAATAAACAGGTAACAAGCAAAAACCAATGGCGGCCATTTTTGTGTGAGGTCATGATATTCATTTGGTTTTGTCTTAATAAATCTTCATTCTGTGATTTGAAAACGTTGTTTTACAAAAGATAACATATATTTTAACTTTTGTGAGATTTTATTATTTAACTAAAATAACTACCCTTTTAAGGTTGAAAGCATGAAATTTAACCAATTTAAATTTTAGATGATATTGCCTTATATATTTCGATGTAAGATATAATTTAAAGTTCGGAAAGGCAATATTTACTCATGTAGCAAACACATTATCTTACAAATTTATCTCCAACACAAAATCTTTATAAAGATATAGTGATGTAATAACAATAATCGAAAGCAGTCACGTCACTGATTTGGCTAATGGTTGCTGGCCTGTTTTTAACTGTCTTATATCCTGATTACTTTGTGGTACGGATCAACCATTATTTGCCTATTGATCATAAAAGTATAGAAGTTCTGTGAGCAAAGTGTATATTTCCTACAACAATTACGTAATCCTATATCAATAACGATAACGAATTTATAAAATGTTCTTAAACAGAATTCATAATGTGCAGTTGTCATATTCTGAATTAAATACAGTCTCATATGAGTACATACTATAAGGGGTTTAATGAAAATTACTTTCTAAATACAGAGCAAGGACATACGCTGCGTTTGTGCACAACCTACTTTTGAAACAGACAAATAAATCAAGAGAAGTTGCACATGCAGACGGAAATGTTAACCGATCAATTAAGGTTTCCCCACACGTAGTACATTTGCGGGTCTAACAACGATTTAGGTTTCTCTCTGTAAGCCACCTTCATTTTACGAGTTGCACGTAAACAGATTTGAATCGTCATGTTCCTATCAGGTGTATATTCACTGTACAACAAGAAAGATTAATGATTAATTTCATATATATGAATGTAATATAAATATATGTTTATTATCTTAATTAAATGACAGATGCGTGAATTTTAAACAATTTAAAAAAGGTTATTCAAAAGTTTCCGTATACATTCATTCAAGAAAAGTTGTGATGTCAGGTATTCTAAAGGTAGTAAACAGTGCCTGTATTGCCCCTGTACCTGTACACTAACTTTTAGAATACCTGTAAAGCGGGCAAACATCTGTTGATACATG
Organism: Steromphala cineraria; assembly: GCA_916613615.1. Lineage (NCBI taxonomy): Eukaryota > Metazoa > Mollusca > Gastropoda > Trochida > Trochidae > Steromphala > Steromphala cineraria. The sequence goes on from OU744730.1 coordinate 16,786,836, forward strand.
CACCCCTATAAGTGATTTACAGCATAGTTCCCTGTTCACAGCATCGCCTAGACCTTGACGCTTGCTGACCTGACCTGAATTATACCATTACACATATCTCAGTAGCACATGAAATTTCATTTGTAAGATTTTGATTAGTTTATGCCAAATATTTTACCTTTAAAGGGTCCGGCATCTCAAAATTCACCAAGATTATTCGTGAGAATAGGAAATATATCGAGTATCAAGCTGGCTTTCATAATAGTGACTACCATTAAATAATACCTACGAGTGCAGTCATATCGAGGTTCATATTTTTCATATGTTGCCCTTGGTCAACATATCACTTTTCCATTGTGACGTCACGTTATAAACAATGCTTTGACGGCATGGTTCGCCTATAACGTCACAATCTTTACGGCCGACGTCGGATATTCCGCCTATGCTGAGAAGTAGGTTTTAAATATTTTCTTTAATTTGGGGACAACGGTAATAAACAGAATATTATTTTAGGGAAATGGATGAGGGCTTATACTTTAGAATTTGCCTTGAGTGAATATCTAATTAAAAGACCGAAACGATATTTGTGTATAATAATGAAGTTGTTTATTTACATTGATGACTGAATCATGAAATCATGGTAGGAATCCTGTTTGCTGAGGCTTATACCACAATAGAATCATAGACAGATTAAACAATATCAAAACAGAGAACACAACACATAAAGAAGTAAATCGACACCCCAAAACGATTCAATTTCTAGGATATTTTAAACTTGAATACAATTGGCCACTTTTTATCTAAATATCTTCATTACCCTCTACCAACATGGCTTATGAAGAAGTCCTTGGATACTTTTGCTCCTATATTGACATGTATGGTCAATAGATCTCTACAGGAAGGGGTGATGCCAGAGGCTCTGAAAGATGGAGTTGTTACTCCACTCCTGAAGAAGAAAAGTTTAGATCAGGAACTTTTGAAAAAATTATAGACCCATTACAAACCTACCATTCACCTCAAAACTGATAGAGCGTGTGGTCACAGCCCAACTCAAAGGACACATGTCCCTAAATAGTTGCTTCGAAGTGATGCAATCGGCATACCGAAATTTTCATTCGACGGAGACTGCACTTGTTAAAGTACATAATGACATACTGAAAGCAGTAGACACCGATGGTGCTGCAGTACTGGTGCTACTTGATCTGAGCAGTGCCTTCGATACAATTGATCATGACATTCTGTTGTCCACACTTGAGACCAGGATGGGTATCACAGGAATTGCTCTACAATGGTTTAAGTCCTACATAACTGGTAGGCATCAATCCGTGATCATCGACGGCCACATCTCCAGTCCCAAAGATCTTGCACATGGGGTACCTCAAGGATCGGTTCTTGGTCCTTTATTGTTTACCATTTACACATCTCCTCTTGGTGACCTTGTTAGGTCTTTCAATCTGGGACTACATTTGTATGCTGACGATACACAGTTGTACTTGTCTTTTAAACCACTGGTATCTTCATCGGCCAAGGCTTCATTTCTTGCTATTGAAGAGTGTGTTAGCTGCATCAAGCACTGGATGTCATCACATTACCTGAAACTGAATGACGATAAAACGGAACTAATAGTTTTCCATCCAAAGCGTCTTAAAACCAACATTGCTCTTCCGAATTTCAGCATTGGTCAATGTCAAATTCAGCCAAAATCTGAAGTTCGCAACTTGGGAGTTATCTTTGATACTTCCCTGTCCATGGAGCCACAGATCAACAATATCTGCAGGATTGCTTACTTCCATATTCGCAACATCGGCATGATTCGACGATACCTGGATGCCAAGACTACGACATCTTTAATTCAGGCTTTTGTAACATCTCGCCTGGATTACTGCAATGCACTTCTGATGGGTGTCCCGAACAATCAGATACAGAAGCTCCAGAAAGTGCAGAATACTGCAGCAAGAGTGATCTCTCAGTCCAGGAAATCTGACCACATCACACCCGTTCTATTTTCACTCCACTGGCTTCCTGTACAATACCGGATACAGTATAAAACTCTGCTCCTCGTCTTCAAAAGCATCCATGGTTTAGCTCCAAAGTACCTCAGTGATCTGTTCCAGTCCTATACTCCTGCACGTTCCCTCCGATCTAGTGACCAGTGTCTGTTGGTTACTCCTGTGACAAAGACAAAAACTTATGGTGATAGGTCCATCGAAACTGCTGGACCTAATCTCTGGAACACTCTGCCATATAATATTAGAACAATTCAAGATCTAAGTACCTTCAAATCTGATTTAAAAACTTGTCTCTTCTCTGAAGCCTTTGAACATTTCATGCCAGCAACATCTTAGAGCTCAAGCGCCTTTGAGCATATTATGGATATTGGCGCTATACAAGTATTTGGATGATGATGATGATGATGATGATTATGCGTTATAAAGTCGTGAACAGGGACATCAATCTTCAAGTCCAGACAGCAAATATTCTTCTTTCAGTGCAAGATAATAAGTGGGGAAGATAATCGTTCATGAATATGGATGAACAAGTACCAGGAGTGAGAGCGAGAACCTGATATTCTAATAACGGCAGACCTGGGAGAGGCAGCAATGGAGTGATAATACCTGCTGACAATGTTATCGTTCTCCATTTGCTGTTCAAAAAGTTTATTCCTGCATGTTATATAAAGGATTATTGACTGACTAAAAGCATTGGAAATTGCACTGATACAGTTGTTGAAAGGCAAATGGACTATGTGTGCATGTGCACATATGGAAAATATTACACTATATATGTTAAACCTTATGGATGATATATGAAACTTAGATTGCATAAATGTGAAAAATATCATGTAATAAACTTGACACATGTGATCAACATCCTCTTCCTATGATCTAGATATGGTGTAAGAGTTCCGATTCATTCAACGAGGAAGTGTGTTCAGGGAAGTAGTATATGTACAGCATCATCTATCATGATCTAGTTGAGGTGTACATTGCATGACTCGTGGCTCATGATGGTGATTCATTTAAAGACGTGGATTATGAAAATTGTCACAACATTTTTATAAATGAAGCTATTAAATTATAAAAATAGGAAAACATTACGAATAAAGTACACTGTTATTATGTAACATCATTGTATTAGTATGAATATACTCAAGATACAAGGACTTTTTAATGTCGTTAGTTAGTTAATGATTGTTTAACTTCTGTATATGTTCATACATAAGAATAATCAATAAAGTTATGCCTCATATATAATTCGTTGACACGAAATCATCTGATAACACGATCTTATATAAAATTATCAAAATGAACGAAAGCTATTTCGAGAAATCCTTTTCAGAACCATTACAAACAAAATTGAAATGATATTTTTCAAAAAGAATAATGATATGGTTCTATAATAGATAAAGATTATTCAGAATATATTCCGCAAAATATAACATTTGAAGATCTTGATTTCGGCATCGACTTAGGATGAATAAAAGGATGAAATGTTACAAAGATTGGTTTGGTTTATTCGGGTTTGCCTCGTTTGATATTAAACCGGTTGTAGCATTGCACCATTTTAGCACTTCATAATTCTCTGGTGACTGCTCTGGGGAAAGCTTTGTTACAAAGTTGCTACTAACTCTAACCCTAACCCTTTGTTACAAAGTTGCTACTAACTCTAACCCTAAACCTTTGTTACAAAGTTGCTACTAACTCTTACCCTAACCCTTTGTTACAAAGTTGCTACTAACTCTAACCCTAACCCTTTGTTACAAAGTTGCTACTAACTCTAACCCTAACCCTTTGTTACAAAATTGCTACTTACTCTAACCCTAACCCTTTGTTGCAAAGTTGCTACTAACCCTAACCCTAACCCTTTGTTACAAAGTTCAAGTTTGAGAACACCACTATAAAGTCATATATACATATGAAATTCAATTTGAAAGAAAGTTTAATGGAATGTCGTATTACCTTGTTTGTGAAAACAATGCATCGAAACATTCAATATAGCCATGACCTAGCAATAGTGTTTGAATCCAAGCAACTGTTGGACCACACACACCATAGTTTTTGCATTCAAATTAGGATAAGTGTTACTTTCATAACTAAAGCAGAGTTTTTCGACGCCATTTGCTTATAACTGTAAGCTGTAACGACATTTGCAAATTCATGACATACAAATGCGTATTTTGAACCTATAGAACAAACATTTCCGAAACAAAAACGTTTGTCTCTCTGTTTGTCTCTGGTTTGGTGTAGACTGTTGATTGTCGATTGTAGATTGATTTATATTTGTGTAAGTTGTGAAAATGTGGTGATGGATAAATGTTCCGGTGAGGAATTTACACCTGTGTACCCTAGGTTTGTTCACTTGCTAGGATATATTGACGCAAATACCATAGTCTTTGGATTTGGTATGGACGTACATAAGATAACTTCAACAGAATTGTCAAAGGAACGTGAATTGTCTATACATATATGTAAAACTACCATTATTGAACCAATATTGGGATTGTCTAACCCCTTATACAACAGATATGATTCTGGTATGATATAAATAAGTGTTCAAATTTTCTTTGGTTTCCTTAAATGTTGAATAAATATATCTATTTCGCCTATATGAGAACTATATGAGCACAGTTACATTGACATTGATAAAGGACGTTTTGTTACAGCTCTGATCGTCCTTAAATCTAAAAATCACTTCTAAAGGATTTTAAGAGAAAAATATAAGATTTTATATGTATAAGAAAAAATTTAATTTTCCATTTTGATCAATGATCTGCAAAAACTGAAACGATCAAGGTAGGTTAAGTATGTTATTCAATGATATCAAGGTACGATGAAAGTTAACTTCTGTACTTTAATTCGAACATTATCCGTACTAGCAATGCTACTATGCCTTAACGATATGATATTTGCACTAGGATACTCATCTACACATGATAGTTTTCATTTAGGTCTTCGGGGCCACCAAAACTCACTAGTCAAGGAGAAGATGAAAATAGATTTGAAGGGCGTGTCCCATGTGGCCTTTATTGGGGGCCGCAGGGCCACCAAAGCTACAATTTATAATCATCACTATAGTCAAGGAGTCTGTACACAAAGTTTCAGCTTCTATGCCTTATGCTTCTGGAAAAGAAGTTTTAAATGCACAAAGTTTACGGACGGACGGTTGGACGGACGCCGGACACCATGCCATGCCATATCATCCAATCTTAAATGCATTGAACTGGAATATAACTTTCTTTACTTGTCTGTTGTGTGTTATAAGATCGTGAGCAAGAACATTTATCTTAAAGTCTGGACAGCAAAAGATAAACGTTAATGCATATTGATGACCACGTATCCGTAGACAGCGTGGAGATCTCATTGTTTAGATTGTACACACTACAGTCTTCAACTTTCCTCATATACGCTGGAGGACACGTTCAAGATTCCTGTTTTTGTAACATATTTTCAATTTTCAATCAGTATACCTGAAATATCTATTCATTATTATTATTAATCAATCATTCTTTATTCCTAGAAAGAACTTATACTCTTATTACATTTTAGAGATATACTCATTTCTGCAAATTTATGATACTTAAGAGTATCTCAAATAAAACATATTGTATAGGCAAGACAAGGGATTTAATTTGTTTGCGAGCTTATTTCAATCTTAGTTATAAACTCAATTACATACTATATCTTTTTCATAAACAAAAATTATCGTATACGATTATAATTACTCCATATTTATATATCCATCAATATTGTTATTGTTGCGTAACAGTATGAATATATGGTTGTTAAGTGAGTTTGTTTATGCTGTTATCAACTTCTGACCATATTTATTCGTTTGTTTACTTCTTGGATATTACCAATCGTTAATTGGCAAGCAATTATTTCAGCAATGATGAGCTATGTCAATGCATGTTAAACTCATAAATCTTTCCTACAACGATAAAACTTGATGATTAAATAGTCTGCTACGCAATATAATTGAGACAGTAACGATAATAACAACAAACATAATTGCAATAATGATTGGCTTAACCTTTAGGGTGCTAGGGAGGTTGAAACAACAATATGTTCTCTAATTGTTTTTCCAACATGATGAATTCCATAATGAAAACTTATTTTGACAATGTTTTCCCTTGAAACTTGGATCAGTTATCAACTATGTTGGATCGATCGACCGTTGGTCAGCAAGAATTCAATGTTCCGATGCTGATCATGACCAGCTGCCTTCAGAAATGTGTTCACTTACTAGTGTATTTATGTGCAAGTATTTAGTTATAATATCCATTAAATACTTTAGCTGATGTGGTTAATGATCATCCATTGTCAATTTATGACGGCAATACTTGAACGAATATGGAATGGTCGAGTCTAAATATTTTGAATTCTATCAAGATGATATAGACAGAAAGAACATATTTTTATATCCTATTATCATATTTTATGTACATAAATTTTACCGATTAAAATGACTAGAATTATGTATATAAAATGTAACATGGTGCTCATAACTATATGTGTACAATCTGATATCGTATTATAGGTCTGGGCCCTGTTACTGAAATAAACTCTCTCTGTCTGACAGGAATCATTGCGAAAGACATTTAGTATAGAGAAAACCCTTAGGTAAAAAACTTAGAGGGCAGTTTTTAAAATATGTCACTTTCATGACCTGTCAAAACTGTGGAATATTATACGGATTATGTTACGGCTTCTTTTGTTGAAAAGTGAAAATAACGCAATATCCGTTTAATTCTTCAATACTACAATACCTACAAAGTTGATTAAGTCAAAAGAAAATTGCATTAGCGTATGTGAGCATTCGGTTCACGAATTCTTATATACATAAACTTAGGGATTTTCATATGGCTTCATTAAACGACAATTTACCATGTGACAATGGCATCAAAAGTATTTTGATCTTACATTTTAAAGGTCAGGTGTCTGTCATGAATACTCAAGGGATAAAGTCCATGAACACTATGAGTCACGCTACCGTTATCCATCATGATTATTTATATAAACACACGTTTGTTGTTATGACGTTTCCAAATACATTGAACTAAAGATACACGAATACCTTTAGAGTAAAGTTAGTTTCCTGCATTTGAAAGGTAGGATCAACCTCTGTGGGGAGGGAATGTTCGGAGGAAGGATCAACATTTCATGACTTAATCTACATTTGCGAGGACAGAGTGAATATCCGCACGTGATGCATTTTAACTTTTAAAACTTTCATTGATTTCTGAAGTTATATAGACAGATATGTGAGTTCCTCATTGTTAAAGCGTTTCTTTAATACATCAAACATCAAAAACTTCTTATTTGACCTTGATCCTCTCTTCCGTGATTTTATTGATATTCTGCTTTGCAACGACAATCAATTACTGCTTTTTTTCACATATGTTTTCGTCTTTTATAATTTGATATCAAAACTTTATGATTTAACGTTTTCGAATAAACCTGATGTTATCAGCAACAGTAAGTGAGAAGCAAATATGTATTCAAAATTGTTTTCAATTTAAAAAACCCAGAAATTATAACAAAATAGTACATTCATTAAAAAAATACTTAGTTACAAAACCTGTTTGCTCGTATTCACTATTCGTATAAGCCCATACTAAGGTACTATTTCAAGTTACATTATATACTCACTAGACAGCTAATACGGAATTAATACGTTGACATGATTTACATATAAACCATAATTAAAGACAACAATATCTCCACATAACTCCCACGTGTTTTATGACAATGTCAATGTTATTATTGCCGAAGATAACCGAACATCATAAGCAGTAAAGCAAATAACCTTTCCATCTATAATAGCTTCCATTATCTGAAACAATTTCTCTTATACGTCCACAGAAGAAGGCAATAAAAGCTAACATCATCATCATACTCGATATGAGAATTATAAATTGGAAATAAGCAACGAATCGTGTACATTAATTTTAGAAGAAGGCCAAAAATAAAAAATGAAGGATCAAAAGCAAAGCTTTGTGTGAGGCTTATTAAGCATTTACAAGCATATTTGTTATTTTATAGGTTATATATCAACTCTTTTATTTGTCTAATACCAAATTGTGAATAACAGTCCTATAATGGTATCATTTTTGAAAAACAAAATTCAGGAAAGACATCAATGAGTACCTGTGATTAACATATTTTCGTATTTCCACTGCATGTCAAACGTATCTACTTTGTTTCGCAGATATGAAAGGTTCTATATATATATATATATACTCTCCTGGCCTTTTGATGGAATGCTCATCAGGATCAAACACAGAACCATTTGCCATTTTGCTCACCGGAAGTTCAAAAGTTCCGACATGGAGGAGAGCATGTAAAATATTTACTGACATGATGACTTATCATTGTATTACGTACATATCACATGCACATCCCCCTTGACGTTTAATATGCATATCACACATAACGTACATTTGTGTACATGTCACAACGGCGTATATCTAACGTCTTAGGGGATTTGAATATACGAATGTTAAACGAACATACCAGTAATCATGCTAAAATGGTGACATAATGAAACACTGATATGATTCATGCAAGTGCTCCAGTGGAATTAAAACCCACACAGTGATGTCCCATATACATGTACATGTCAGGCACATGTGAAGTAAGTTTTGTATATAAATATCCAAACGTTGAAAAAAACTAACGTGACTGAAGCAGTATGACGTCTGCTGCTCTAGGCATTAGCTGTGTATCCCCCGACAGTTCTGTGTTAATGGTTCTCTGGGTAAGACTGGGATTATATAAAAAGGTATTTAAGAACTTAAGCTTTCGGGTCATAAATGTCCCTTACTTTTGCTTGACCTTTACAGCAAAGAAATAAGTTATACACATATGTTCCTACATACTCTGTACCGCATAAGACTAAGAATGGCTGGAAAGTATTTTTGGTAGATTGATAAAGGTCTGATGGATTTAAATGATTTTATGAGAAATGGGTTCACGAAAATATATTTATAACAATGTATGGTATTGATTTCAACTTCTTTATTTTATATATAGGACGTGTTGGTTCTAATTCTTGCAGCTCCATCATGGTGTATCGTGTATTACCTGCATCTACTAGCTACAACATCTTGGTGTCCATCAAGATCTATCAGTGAACTCATTGAGTGGCATTCTAATTTGGTGGTGTAAAGAAGACAAAGGACATTCTGTGGATGAATAACTACATGTTTTGAGAGAAGCTACTCTCAGAAATTTCAAGTAAAGTTGTCGCAAGAAACAGAGCAAATCGCACAAAAACTATTTGATTCCATCATGTTGGATAATATTTCGAGATTGTTTGTGTACACTTGAAATACAAGAAGTTTTTCAAAAGTATTTTTAATCTGCAAAAGTGTGATAAATAGATTTCGTGCCTAACGCATAAGTGATTATTATCATATACAATCGCTTGTAAATGCAGCTGAGGGATATTACGACTCATAAAGTGCGTGTATTATTCATGAAAATCGTCTCGCCATGTCAAAATATATACTTGCTATAAATGTTGGACATTTCAAGGATTCGATTCCCCATTCATACATTCACATTTGAATACGAGTTTTACATATCCTCTCTATTTCACTCACAAATGAAGGTGGTGATATATTTTGGTAAGCCATAAATCAAATCCCGATGTCATTGTGTATTTATGAAAACATTTCTATTATAAATCATAAATTATAAAGGAAAACGCTACTTGAAAACATGCCACAAATTAAATCGTTATGGGAAGATTGATGGAACAAAGATGGTTCAACATAACAGGGAAATGATACATAAATACAGATAATGACAAAAGTCTCCAAGGATGAGAAAAAACACCGGCAATGGTCTTTCAATGCATCATGCCAGAAACATATGCAGTGAATTCTCCTTAAATCGACATGGCTTGGGGCTTTGACCAATATTCTGTTAAGAAGTGTGTCGGATTAGAGACTATGCAATGTAAAGGGAATGAACTGACCATTTAGAAAAGTTGGATACTCTTAAATCAAAAAAGAATTGTGAACTATTTTTAAATTTGGAAGAGACCTTACTTGTATTCCTTGAGACTATTAAACCTCTATGTCATACCATTTAACCATTAAATACATCCTCATCAAGTTGTTAAAGGGACCAGTACTGTCGATAAGACTATAGCTTTAACGAGAGTTATATAAAGTTCTGTAATCGTGTTATTAAATGTCACTGAATGCCATGACGGGTGATGGTTTAGCATTTTATAAAACAACATTTCTCTAATTATCAATTTAGGAGGGAGAAAATGTTAGCTAAACCAATGGCAAATTATGGCCTCGATATAATTTTGAAGTGATGTGAATAATGGTTTTCATGATTGATCCAAGTGAATAGTTTAATTGTTGTAAAAAATCCTTTGAGTAAGTGTTGCTTGTATCATTACTGCAATAATGAATGGTCGTTGTTGGCAGTGTTGCATGACTCTGAGGGTACGAATTCCGGAAGGCACTCGACCCGTAGATTTGTACTTCTGCTGGTAGTGTGATCCCAAATTTAACATTGTCACAATTGTTCACAATCTAAATGACATGTATATTTAAAGTAAAAAAACTTTTTTAATCAGGAACAACATGACGAGATAAGGGATAGAACAGAACTAAATCATTTAATTGATGTCTTTCTGAACTATTCTCTGGATTTGTTTGCGTAATTCTTCCAAAAGTGCTATTTTTTAATGTGTTGCAGCGCTAAACCAATAATGAAACTAACACTTAAAGACATTTTTTGTTAAATGACTCCACGCCCCACCCCTGTATACAATAGCAACATGGAATTGTCGTAATTACATCTTTTGATACAATACAATATATTTTCAGGTGGTTGATTGTAAAAAAATATCACAAACCGATGGACATATCCCTGTTGGACACTAAACACTTAAAGACAATTTTTTAAATGACTCCACGCCCCACCCCTGTATACAATAGCAACATGGAATTGTCGTAATTACATCTTTTGATACAATACAATATATTTTCAGGTGGTTGATTGTAAAAAAATATCACAAACCGATGGACATATCCCTGTTGGACACTAAACACTTAAAGACAATTTTTTAAATGACTCCACGCCCCACCCCTGTATACAATAGCAACATGGAATTGTCGTAATTACATCTTTTGATACAATACAATATATTTTCAGGTGGTTGATTGTAAAAAATATCACAAACCGATGGACATATCCCTGTTGGACACTAAACACTTAAAGACAATTTTTTAAATGACTCCACGCCCCACCCCTGTATACAATAGCAACATGGAATTGTCGTAATTACATCTTTTGATACAATACAATATATTTTCAGGTGGTTGATTGTAAAACATATCACAAACCGATGGACATATCCCTGTTGGACACTAAACACTTAAAGACAATTTTTTAAATGACTCCACGCCCCACCCCTGTATACAATAGCAACATGGAATTGTCGTAATTACATCTTTTGATACAATACAATATATTTTCAGGTGGTTGATTGTAAAAAAATATCACAAACCGATGGACATATCCCTGTTGGACACTAAACACTTAAAGACAATTTTTTAAATGACTCCACGCCCCACCCCTGTATACAATAGCAACATGGAATTGTCGTAATTACATCTTTTGATACAATACAATATATTTTCAGGTGGTTGATTGTAAAAAATATCACAAACCGATGGACATATCCCTGTTGGACACTAAACACTTAAAGACAATTTTTTAAATGACTCCACGCCCCACCCCTGTATACAATAGCAACATGGAATTATCGCAATTACAGCTTTTGATACAATACAATATATTTTCAGGTGGTTGATTGTAAAACATATCACAAACTGATGGATTGGTCACGACTAGGTACAAGGATCCAGCAAATGCATTCCAATTATCAACACTAGCGTGTGTAAGAACCATTTATCGGGACATTAGTACTATAAAGCATGGCGGATTAATCATCGGGTTGGTAAGTCACGCCAACTAGTTATCAGTACGGACACAATGTAAATGGTCACAGGCTTTTATTGCAAAGTCATTACATATTAGCAGTCACTTTGATATGCAATATTGCTAATCATTATTATTTCGTGTCCCGTGCATGTTTATGATTGAATTCAAAACAGATCAACAACTGTTTACTGTCATTTTTTCATAACTATATATTATATGACAAACACGATGAAGCACGTTTTAATAAACTATACCTCTCTATCTCGATTTCGAATATGAAACGACTGATACAAATAATATATGTGATTTCTGTTAATTCCGGATAATACTAGGGAAGCTGTTTAACCGGGAGGGGTTATGCATGAGAGAACATCAGAGATGTCACTTGAACATCAGAGAGACAATGCGAGCTGAAGGGATAGGGCTGAATTAAGATAAGTTGATGGGCAGGAAAGTAGTATCATTGCTTTCAGGGTTCTCATGAACCTGTGTTGAACCAAAATATGATTCAATTTCAATCGCACCTTCCTAATTCTTATATCCATACAAAATTAATCTGTTTGATCAAATATTCTCAGTAAGAACTTATGGACCAGCCAAGAATTTAATATTGGGTGATGATATAAATCATGATAAAAACTACAAAATATCTCTAAATAGTTCATATATTTAGTTTATTATTGTCAAGGCATGTTCATTTTGTAATCATTTTGTTGTTTATGTGTACGTTGAAAAAACAAATTTTGTCAAAATGTTGCAGAAAATGTGTTTACTCGTTTCTTTTTGAAGAAAAGTGAAACTCTATTTTTTTTATTCGACCCCATGCTTCTTCTTGGTAATGTAAAAGTGATATATTCACCTAGGAATTTATTAAGAGTGTAATGAACGTTAGTTCAGCGGCTGTAAACACACAGTTTCAAGAAAATCCAGTTGTTGGTGAGAAAAGACGTTTGATAAGGAGTGATAACACGATACTCTTAATCTATTGTGGTATGTTTGTTCCAATGCCAATGGAGACGCACTGAAAGATCATAAAAACGATTTCACCTTGGGAAAACAACCTTTCTGTAAAAAGGTATTAAATTTAGGAAGAACAATAAATATGTATGGTGGAAGAAATCGAGGGACTCCAACACTCAAAGGTTGAACAATACGCAACGGTATCAAATTAAAACTAAGGCAATAAACAACTTCACTGGGACTGTTTGTTGGAATTCAACAGGTTATACACAAACGGTTCTATCTTGGAAGTACGCAACAGCTTTCCCTGTTTTCTAAATATCAGGCAGTTAGTAACAACGAGACGAAGGTGGAGTGACGAACAGTCCCCTCAAAAAGTTTTTTTGGACTAAGCTTATTTTCTTATTTTTTAAATCGATAAAAATGAGTCCTTACTTTATTATCGAACTATAGTCTAGCTCACATTCTATATTCAGAAGAAGGCTTCTCTGTTTTGTTTCTCTGGAATAACAGGCTAGAAGACATAGGTTAATTCAAGAGAACCTTCTAGTTTAGAAAAAAACAACAGGTAGCTTTTACAACACGAAAATCACTCCTGCATTGAAGACGTTTGGAACAGTTTGAATTACTAAGCCGTATATAAAACAAAATTACCGCTTAAAGGGGCAGTAGCACGTTTTTTTGGGAATATAAGGTGATGTCAGGAAAATGAAAATTAATGGTTCCAATTGAAAGACAATGTATTTAAACTAAATGAAGCAGTAATAATTCAAATATGTAACGTAAAGTTTAGCCATGAGATTCCTTTTTCGTACACAAAATGAATTAAAGGTGTTCACACAAAAATGGCCGCCAATGGATTTTATGTGAATCTTCATACTTTGTCCTCAGACTATGGATGATTGGCTTTTGTAATGACATTTTTGACAGTGTCAAAATAATACATTTAGCATTAACTTACAATTATCAGTGAAATATTTGAAATATAAAATTATCAAAAAACGTGCTACTGCCCCTTTAAAGAGTAAATGTTTCTCTATAATAAGATATACATCTACATCTACTATCTTGACACTTATGAACCAATCAATAATGCAGGTTTAAGGACATATCTAAAGCTAGATTAAATGTTAACTTGGTTTGACAATGAATTTTATTGATGTCATAAAAACACTTATATTTGTTTATTGTAATTTATGTCATATTCCATTATCATCACTGTCCACATACCTGTAAAATGACCAGTTTTCAATGACTGATTTTCCTATGTGTTCAGAGATTACGGCCTTAGGATGATATATAATATGTCAAACATAGTTACGAATTCTGTCTAGATCGCTGTTATCACTTGTCGTCTTTCATAACTTGCGTTCATATGTTATATAGCGTCGTCTTGTAGCCGTATCAACGGAACATATTGATTCAAAGTTATATTATTATCTCCCAATTATTTCCATTGCAACAGTATTCGGGAATATCGTTTGACAATATCAAAGGTAGTCTTCTGAAGTAATACAGTAAATATTATTCATCATTAATCATTTCAAATTATTGAGGCCGAAACCAAAACTACAAAAGCAAGTTTCACTATATTTGGAGCAGTAGGCCGATATCTGCGTGCTTCTACGATAACAATGACTAAAGTTAGACAGACAGACAGACAGAAATATGTTATTAAAGTGTCACTCGCCAGTTACAGGTTAAAACATGTATATATTCCGCACAATAAAAAAACTGACAACCAGCCACATAGGGCTTATTAGACACTATCTTTTCACAATAATATACATATGTACCATACATTACAAAACATGATAAAAATGAAAAATATAATGTGTCATATGAATTCATAATTTTTTTACATAAAACGTTGGCGCCTTAAAAACATATTTTTGACTACATTAGCTAAAACATTGGCACTTTCGGCATCACGAGCGCTGATAATATTTACAAAAACTGTAGTTTTATCCGTTATATCACAGGTTGGTAAAATATCAAACAGGTTATATGTAAGATCAAAATAAAAGTCTAAATCAATTAAAAAATGCAATTCATTTTCGACATTATCACAGAAAGGGCATGTTCTATCACAGACAGGTGTAGGGGGTTTGCTATAACGACCAGTTTCGATATGCAACAGGTTGTGCAGACAACACTCAGTCAAACCACATCAATTCAAGCTCAGCTGAGAGGAAACAGACATTAGTAGTATGTCGTATAATGCATAAAGACAACAATGAATTCATATCCATGCCATTCATCATTTCCTGATGTAAACAGACCATAACAAATTCTTGTAAGAACATGTATGAGGCCAGAATATCCGTATTTCAGGAAAGGTGAGTTACGGAGTACATTAGCAGAGTGATTTAGATAACACATTTTAACACCTCCTTCCATTCAAATTCACATTGATTTGACACACCAGTGAGTAGAAATAATGGTAGTAGGACCGTGTATTTGGCTTCAAATCAAAGTTAACAGCACCTAAGTGATCATTACTCCATGTCGCTTCCGCTACGCGCTAATCTCGCGAGACTTTATCGAGATAATGCACATGACAACGGTTAATGAACTTACCTCGCCTCCGGTATTTTCTCCTGTTAGATATCTCCCCGGCCTGGAACATGGTGCTCTGTCAGAGTAATCCAAAGGGTTTCATATGTCCAACAACGTGGTGCATGTCATTTATGTAAATCTGTAAAGTAGTGCCCTTATGGTCGTGATTTAGAGTCCTTTCACCGTGGATCTGTTAGTGTCCAAACACATTATCAACACATGTACCAACACAATTTCGGTTTGAATCTGGATCACGTCTGTTGGTGACTGTTTAATGCTCAAATCACACACTGTACATATACAGTTGGCGTTTTACATCCTTGTTAGTTTACTGATGTCAATTCAGGTGAAATCAGATATCCAGGCTGTCAATCACTTAGCCCAGCTGTGCTTACACATCCTGCAGTACTTTATTGTATTCACTTGTATATCAATACAACTGACGCGAGTGAATATGTCCGTCCAGTCGCCAGGGAAGGGAATCCACGCGTATATCCCGTAGCGTCTACCAGAGATCAACAGGTGACAGCGTGGTACTCAGGGTTCCTAATTACAGGCTTTCCTCTCAATTTGAATAATTACCGTTTGGTGGTATATATAAACTGATTGGGATTTATAGCGGTATTACATAAGGCTAATGAACGCAATTACTACGGTGTTCAATTATTGAAAGCATCCACTTGGATAAGACCAATCAATATATCTATCATTGTTATCGCTCGTCCACATCTGTTATGAGTATGCTCTATTGTGATACGGATAACTCCAGCGATTGGATGAATAAATACCCAAGTAGGACCAACAAAAAGTAATTGTTCCTTATCAACGGAAATCACAAGTTCTCAATATTTCTATCCACGGTATTAAGAATAGAATCATATTCATGTACCGGGGGATACCAAACAGTTTAATCCAAACACAGCTTACACCAGAACTGTACAGTTGAAATATACGTTGGAAGGTCACTTTCAGTCGATCATAAAACTTTTAAAAATTTAAATAATCCAAAATCAGAATGTGTTTAAGAAATGATATTATCCAGAGAAGACGCATGTTCTCCTGAGAGTCAACCTTACAGATACAGAGTTCGAGAAGTCAACGGTTTATATATCCAATCTGAATTAAAATGCCGCGACGCCTCTCCTTAAGTTGATTCGGAAGGGCCGATACAAAAACTGGGTATCACAAAATTTCCTGAATGCGTGACTAAAGCCGAGAGAGTAAGAAGCTTTCCATTGATTGTGGCACACGCGATGTCAGTGGTACAGTTGAGTCGATTTCTCTGCTGGTCCTTCCAATGCAGATATTTTGTTGGCTGCAGCCAATGAGTTAATTACTTTTGGTATCACCGAAATCTCCGAGACCACTATGAATGTGAATATCGACTTGGGAAGCAACATGTTTGTTCTCGGTCCCGCTTCACCTATGTAACCGGTTCGCGTCTGTAATTGAGGAACAATGCCAGACGACAGTTATCGTCTGCTGTGTGTGCAGCTCGCGTTGGATGTTGCAAACGCTGTGGGGAGTTCTGACGAACTGGTCCAGGGCGTGCGTGTCTGTGCGCTTTACTCGTCTAAACTCCTTGCAGGGAAACTAATAAATACGACAGTCAAAATTCTTTATTCCTCCGGGGATGAGTTCCCAATGGATGTAGAGAAGTCAAACTTCTGACTCTACACCGCTTGGTCTTTACCCGCAGCGTCCCGTGCGAGGGATATTAGAAGGGTCGTTTACAGAAATTGATCGTGATTTTACGCATCAGCAAAGGCTATTTAACTACATCACAACAACGCAAACATTGCAAATTAGTGTGGTAAGAGACTCGTGGAACTGAGAACTGGAACTAAGTATTTGGTTTGATATATAGAGGTACTATATCTTCTATAATAATGATTTCCTCCATCAGTAATCGATGCGATTTTGAGATATTAGAGCAATGCTGTCACACAAACGATATGTGATTACACCCCCAGTTCAGATGAAGTGGTTTCAATATCAAAATGTTCCGTCAGAAGTTGATTAAATAATAAATTACATTTTACCGTCTTCAATTGACAATTCGAAGATTTTAATTTGAACCTACGTCCCAATTTGTCATTGCTGATGCAGAAGCGTCTCGTCAGACTAACATATACAGTATCATGAACGCTTCGAGCCCAATCTCAATACATGAATTAAATGACATACATATGTTGCTTCTTATTTGTTTCAATAAGACATGTTTTAGAGATTAATTTATAGACCTAATATGATAATAATAAAGGATTGGTTGATTTAATAAATATAGTTTTATGCAAAACAGAGAAAATGATTTTAAGTAAAAAATACAAAATTCACAATTACCATTAACACAGCTTGGAAAGTTATTATTAGTTATTTGTTAATAGACTCTGATTTATATGGCGAAACGTAAAATGGAAGATAAAATGTGCACATGTACACATATAATTTTTCCCAATTAACGAATTCTCAGTACTATGTTCATTAATTGACCTAATAAAATAATTGTCTTTGACGTCAATTTTCCTGGTTTGAATTCTGATTGGATTGGATAAAATGAAAAGAGGAAACAGTACTTAAAAATGTTATTCTCAAAATACTGAACTTTTCTCTGTGTTTCGTAGTATTTATTGTCTATATTTTTTATCCTCTGCATTTTGTTTGTACTAATGTTGTTAGCCAATAAGAAATAATTGATAACATTACGAGCATTATCAAACAGAACAACATTATCGCTGTTGTTTGTAAAAGTACTGTTAACATTTTCAAACGTAAATTGACGTATTTCTGACAACATTAGCATGGTATATTCTACCAAATAATAACTCACTTCACATTTCAATACTGAGATATTCAGATGATGCTTTAAAGGGGCAGTTGCAAGTTTTTTGACAAAATTTCATTTTAAATATTTCACAGATAATTGTACGTTTATACTAAATTTAAATTTTGAACGTGTCTAAAATCACATTACACAAACCAATCATCCATAGTTAACAAATTATAAAGATTAACATAAAGTCCATTGGTGGCCATTTTTGTGTAGATACCTTTAGTTCATTTTGTTTAGGAAAAAGGAATCGCACGGCTGAACTTTGTATTATCTATTTGATTTATTACTGCTTCGTTTAGTTTAAATACTATTGTCGTTCAATTGGAACCATTTATTTATTTCCTTACATCAAATTATATTCCCCCTAAAACGTGCTACTGTCCCTTTAAAGCTGGAAAGTTGTATGTCCTTTACTTTAGTTGTTGATTATATGATACTTACAAAAGAGAATTGTCAGCATACAAACACTAACATGACACGTTAAGAGATGTCATGTAATATACCGCAATACTGCTACTGATGGAAGAGATTATCTGTGTATATATTTTTTTTAATAACACTCTCACACCTCAGTACATATATATATATATACATTGGACATTTTTCTTGTGCCACAGTGCAGCGCCAGTTAAATCGTTGTTCTGCCTTGACAATGCTGAGTGTCAAGCAAGACAGCAACTTTTAACGTCTTTTGGTATGACGCGACCAGTAATCGAACCCCGGTCTTTCGGGTGACGAGCGGACACTCTACCACGGAGCTACGCATGATTAAAAGTATGGGTTGCAAGCATTATGGTCAATATTTCACAACAACTATGCTCCAAAATAATAAAAAGTACATTATCGGAAAGTTAAACAAACAAGCTGGGTTTTTTTTATACACAGCATGCTATAAACGACAGAATTGTAAACAATATTCAATGATTCAGCAAATCCCTGTCGCACTATTGGAAATGGCGGCCATTTTGAAATAAAACACCAGCTGGAATTCGCAGAACTTTGTGGCATCGATATGGGGAGGATATGTTATATGTCTCCAACTCATTCAAAATAGTGTCTGCCTTTTAGTAATGGTTTACGGTGCGGTTTATCTATGCACGTTCTGCTGGACATTCCTGGCTTAAACCCTTACGTGACACCGAAGTTACACTCAGGGGCAAAACAACGATACCAACTTTTCAAAATGGTACAAAACAAAATCCTGTCGGAAATGAAATGTGACTACGAATCCTTGTGATAGGCAAATACGTTGTGAAAAAGTGTTTTAAATTTCCAACATCAGAGTATGATACTTATAATTGTATGACTGTTTAAATACACGAGGGGTCCTAATACAGCTTTTTCAATGTTATAAGTGGTTATAATCTTTGGAATTGGAATAAAAAAAATTATGAAATGCACAAATCTGATATATATATATATATAAGCTTTTATTCCTCCAGACGAGAGTACAGAAGAATGCTACAGGTTTATGAGATAATTACATTAGGATAATATATGAGACGCGTTTGAAGTTCATGCATTACAGATCTCGTAGATTCCTTTAACAAGAGTCTTTGCATACAGCTCAGCCTCCTCATCAAGGATTGATACTGGGGGACGACAGGACAGTAGGCTACATACCAGGTCCAGATCAGCTTTGTTGTGGAGCTCAACACTCAGTTCTACTAGACCAACGTTAGCAATGTCACACCAGAGTTCATCTCTGAGTTCACTACACGATGCACATGACGTCAGGACATGAATAAGAGTGTCATGACAGTTAAGGCCACATTTACCGCACAGTCCATACACACGATAGGGGCGTCATAAAGCACATATTTGTACAATAAATAGACAGTCATTTTTAAGAAAAGGGTACCTTTTAGCGATGATCCACGCTGGGTGTGGTTCAATGGAAGGGTGTATTGACCGGAAGTGTCTGAGGTCAGGATCTGAGGATAGCCGATTATGCCAAGATGACTTTTCATGTTTGATGATAGTGTCTTTAACATTCCTCTTCCAAGTGGACTGGCTCATGAAAACTCCTGAAGAGATGAAGTTATCTAGGAACTGCAGCAGTTTGTATTTCTTAAGTATCCTAACCACATCGGGGATAAATCCGATTTTAGTTTCCTGTACACAGTTTCTGAAGACAAACGGTCGAGTGATGAACAGTTTGTATGCAAGATGATGTTTTTGGTTGTTACATAGTGAGCCAAGGAAGAACAACTTTCTAGTGTCTATGAAGGATTCTGTTGAAAGCCAACCTATCAATGAGTTACAAATATCAGATCTTGTTGTCCTTGGGAGTCCTTGACACATCTTCAAACAAAAGCGCTGTGCCCTTTCCATTAATACTATGTCATTCTTTGTCATGGTTGACCACAGCTCGCATCCGAACAGGGCCTTTGGTAGACACACAGACTTAACAAGATTGAAGCTTGTGATAGGATTCAAACCACTTTTATTTAGGCCCACGTTCGTGAGCATCATTGCAGATGCCTTCATCTTCGATCTTGAATCTGATGCTCGACTGTAGCTGTTGAAATTTGCATCCAAGATGATTCCAACATGTCTTGTGCTGTTGACTTCAGGTAACTCCTTTCCATATAGTTTGACAATGCAATTTTTCTTTTTTCTTGAGTTGAATACCATAACATTACTTTTTGATGGGGAGAAGGTAAATTGCCACTTGGAACTGTATGTTTCACACTTTGATACCATGGCCTGGAGGTGGGATGTTATGGAGCTTATCAGTGAGATGTCATCTGCTTGCGTTGGGGCGGCGATGTGGAGGTCCAGCACGAAGGCTCCCTTCTTCAATTGAGATAGGTTCATCAGAAATTCGTTGATGTAGACTAGGTAGAGCTTAGCAGACAGAACGCTGCCTTGTCTGACTCCTCGCTCGAGACCAAACCACGATGAGTAAGTGTTATTGGCGAGGACACAGCTCTCCATTCCAGTGAATGTGTTGCAGAAGATGCGCCATAAACTTGGGTGAATGGTCAACTCGTGTAGTTTCCACAGTAACCCATCGTGCCACACAGTGTCGAAGGCTTTGCTGCTATCTAGGAACACAACCTTTGCTGAATCGTGTCGCTCTTTTTAGTGGTAGATTGTTTCTTGAAGAAGGAATGAGGCGTGGAGGGATGAAAGACCTTTCTGGAAGCCAGTAGAGTATTTGAATTGTGGAATCCGGTTGGCTATGACAAGCTCGAAAAGCTTAGAAATGACAGGTAGGAGAGTCACTCCCCTGTAGGAATCTGGCGACGTCCTCGATTTAACTCCAGCTTTGAAGATCGGGATAATGATACCTTTCTTCCTTTGGGATGGAATATGTCCTGTTGTCAGTATTCTGTTGAATAACTCTGAGAGGTAAAAATGTAGAGTGGTTCCACCGTGTTTCAAGTGCTCATAAGCAATTCCATCAAAGCCACTGGCCTTGTTATTTTTCAATGATTTTCACAACTTATGGACTTCCTTCTCTGTGGTTAGAAGGTCATCAACGTTGATTGAACTGTGAAGGATGCCATGCTTCAGATTAGCAACTCTATCTTCAAGACAACTTTTGAAGTTTTCATCAAAATGCTCAGCAACTCCTTTACTGAATATAGACTTCATGTGGTCTGCTAGTGCTGTGCAGATCTCCAGAGAGTCTGAGGTGTGTCTGTCTGATACAGCTATTGAAGCAATCTGTGATTTCTTATTCCTGTTGTTGAGGATGGCCCAGAATGTTTTCTGGTCGATATCATACAGTTTGTCCAGGTTGCTAAAATGATCATTCTCATAATTTGATGGTGCTTCTTTCATTGCAGCTCGGAATTTATCTTTAGACTTCTTGTAGTTAAGAAAACTTGTATGGAGCATTCCTCTTGGTCTTCCAGCCATAATCCATCTCTGTCGTGTTGTCATCATTTCGTTGTGGTATTCTTTGACTTGTTCATTCCAGTATGGTTTAAGATATTATGATGTTATCGATAGGAAAAAACCAACCTGGGTTAGGGGCCATAAAACTAGTGCGGGTGTGACGTAATAAACAGACTATACAGAGTAACGCATCATTATTTCAACTGAAATACCGCCTACATAATTGATTAATTACCATTGATGTGGATATCTTTTTTACACCAAGTGCTTAGTAGTGTTACGTCGTCAAATGATTTATCTACCTGAGTGAAAAAACATTTTCTGAAAATCGTTAATTATTAGGTTTTTTTTCCTGCGGTATTGTTACGATAGATGTATAGATAACGAGGCTGATACTGTTTATGACGTCACAAAATGGGGGCGTGACCAGTCATGCATTCACTTGTTTGTTGTCAGATAGGTCTAAGCGGCCCATCAAAAGTGCCTTTCAAAAACGGCTTTCATTACCAAACTAAACATATTTGAGTAGCGACCTTTAACGCACTATACAATATTGTAATCAGATTTTCTATATTCCAAAGAAAATAGTGAAATATGTTTGTGGTTATGTGAACTTTAACAGAAATCAATTTCTTCACGCTTGTCTGAGAGTATGTTTGTAACAAGCGAAGGGTTATTTTCACTTTCCTATCTCGTCTGGTTAAGGAGATTTTTAAGTGCCATTTTTTGGAAAGCGTGTTTTTCATAAGCGTTAACAGATATAACTTTGAATTTTAAAAAAACTTAGTTCAGTTGGCTCTTGAAGACATGAAATAACCCTGTTTAGGACGTAAATATCACTCGTAGCTTAATCTATCATGCATTTAAATTTTATACTGTATCGTTTCTTTTGCCCCTGAGCGTACTTCTTATCCATGAACGTTCTGTTAGTTTACTTCCTGCCTGTGCGATTACGTATGCGCAGACTCGTATTTGTCTTGCATTAGGCTAGTTTCCGAGTAATATAGTCCAGAACGTTAATGTCAAACGACTGAGGATAGATAGATAACAAACGAAAATACCAAGTACGAAGGTTCTCGGATGACAACATTTATAATCATCACTATTAGACATGATATTCGATGTAGTTTATCTTCCGACACCTCGAGGTAAAATCAGTCTCATCAGATATTCTAATATGTAGTTGTCTGACATCCATGGATATCATTAACTAAAGGCTAAACGATTAGAGGGATATCATGATATCTTGCTTATCGTGTTCTCCAGCTAATTACTTGGACATGGGAACAGGAAGATAAACAGAAACCCATTTGCATTCAGTATTATTTAACAGTTGTATCATGTAAAGTTCTTGATCTCTTTCCAACTTGTTTATTTTGTGCTTTCAACATGTCAACCGTTCCATTAATCAATAATTTCCATATTGATAAGAACTAAGATAAGTCTTGTGATGGATATATGTTAAGGCGTATGTCAGCGTTTACTATTTCAAGCCGAAATATATGCATGCACCATAAGTGGAAAATTTTGCGTTAAAACATTTTCTTAAAATACTTGAAAAATCTATACTTTCATCCGTCTGTGCATTTCATTACAGATGGTACATTTGCATTGTGCATTACTCGTTTACTCGGATACCAAATTACAAGGAATTTTAATTTATCAATGTAGGTACCGAATCTTTAATTTTATCATATCGAATAATGAATTTATTTTTTCTTTGTCACCGGAAGGAATTTTGGTGAATACTTGGATACGTTATACTATTTTAACATGAAGCATTAATAGTCAGTTTCCAACTTACTCTTCTAAGCCTTGCTGCCGACACTTGACTTTTCTCTGCCTGCTCTCTAGCTTACAATAAAGGGGAGTCAGAATCCATCAGAATACAAAACTACATCGGACTAAGAAATATGGCGGCTTTTCTATCGAAGTTCGTCGACTACAATATTTGTAAAGAGAGAGTATCGCTTATTAATTGCCTTTTGATATACTTAATTTCACATTTAATCAATCAGTCAAAGTTTTGAAACAGCGAACATAAGCGAAAACATAGTTGTTTGAAGTAATTTGCAATTGAAAACTTGATTTATCAGGGTCAACTAATACAGACACAAAAAAGAACGTCGAGGATTGGCTGTAGCAAGAGTGAAACCTAGAAGTAACAATTTTCGTCGGTTACCAAACCGGAAACGTCAAGGGTCGACAGCAAGGGTTACATAAGCGACTGGCGTTTTAATCTCTGCGTAGCAAGATGACCATGGAGTGTATTTCATAAAGCGGACAACATTAAATGTATATAGTTGTCTAATATGATGAAACATAAACACAGAGTAAAGCAAAGAGACCTCATCATATCGACATGTACTACTTAAACTACAGGTTCTGTATCATAAACTGTCACGACATATACAATAGCACTATATTAATGTATATCTGCGTGATATTCCTGATAGTTTGTGGTTATATAAGTCATGTTAATGATGACGATTTGTTGTTTGTGGGGCAATAGATTGTGCGGTCATCGCTACTGATGAGACGAATAACGATTTTTTAAATATGTCACAAAACAATTAAACATAAATCGATTGATGGAATATTAACCTTCTGTAATGTATAGGTACGAGGTATTTTTTTTCCAATGCTCAGACAGCCGCTATCAGTATAGTTCAGCAACAACGGGCGTGGCTCGCTGGATGAGTGGGATACTGCTGAATAAACAAGTCGATTAAAATGTGCGCCTAATAAATATCAAAATTTGTAATCAATAATACGTAACTATTCATGGAAAATCTTTAATCTCCGAACATATTCTTACCTTTCGTATAATGCAGTTATATTTTTCAATTCATTCATTTTTCTTTGTCGCAAATCGTACCATAGATTAGAATTGTAACGTCTAGCCATTCGATGTTTTTTTCAAAATACCACTATCCCTGTACAAGACTCAACCAAGGACACGCAGTTCGGATTTTAAAATAATCCTTGCATTTCCATCTTACTTCACCAATGAGGCACTCACATCAAACCGTTTCTAAGTTTTACAGAAATAAATTCTTAATGCAAGGGCAAAACAACAATGGGGAAAATAGTAGTTCTAAAAATAGAATTCATACATATCAAAACCACGACTTATTTACACTAACAACAATTCCTTGATTCTTGCACTACTACGTAACAACACCAACAACAGAATAATGAAAGGATGCATGTTCTCAATTCTGTGATATTTCAGGTATCGAGTAATACTAAGATAAAACGCATCATTTGTCAGATTTTGTCCATAAACGCCAAGAATTCCGCAAACCTTAAATCCAATCGATTGAGACGTCATTGAAAAGTTTAATCCACACAATAAAAGAACGACATCATCATGTGTTCAGAATAAATGTAAAGACATATATCCTATATGTACTTATCAGACCTCATATATCATACTGACAAAGACGATGTACACAATAATAGAAATCCAATCTGCAATATCAAGGAACGTGTTCGAGCATGGACATATTTAGTCAACGCTTAATGCAGGTGTTAATGGGTTTGAAATGGTCCATATCTTCATGCTAATGCGTTCAAATGATCATATTTGAATCAATAATCTCAATATACCTCACATTTTGTCTTGACATGAAGACTAGTATGTTTATCAAAATGTATGAATATTGAAGCAAATAAAGAGTGATCATTGTTCACAAAGAATATTTTCTGTCAAATTTTAGACTAAATGATGGAGAATATACATGCAAATATTGGGGTAAAAAGATATGATTTATTTGACAATTCACACACTGATAAGATAGGTATTAAAATTCAATTAAGCTACTGCTTTTTCAAGCTGTGTGACGGAGGGGCTCAACACCATCCACTCTTCTCAATCCGAGAAAAAATCCTACAAATCTTAACAAATAAAATACCCTTATTTTTCAAAACATGATGGCTTATATTTGTTTAGATTTGTCGACATAGCACAATGTTATCCCTATGCTTGGCGCTAAATGAGAGAGACTTTTTCCATTAGCCTGTGTGTTTATAAATGTGTATTGTTGTAAGTTGTATATTTCATCGACAGGCGGATACATGATGTATGAACAGAAATATGAAAGCTCTTATAGATATTTCTAAAAGTACTGAAACATAAAATTGTTTCTATTGTAAAAAAGATTTGCCTATTTAGATACACTTACTATTTCTCATTGGACAATTTTACTGATGAATAATATGGAGATAAGTGCCACCGATTATTTGACTATAATGACAATAAAAGCGTTTGGCATGTTAGGTTGTCAAATAAGAGGGGCATTTCATATTGAATACATGAACCCACAATAAAGGATATGATCGCCTATGACAACATGAAACACTTATTATTACTACTTAAAAACGGTTCGTGCATCACGAACTGTCACGAGATATATTAAATACGCCATATTGATAATTATACATACGTATCTGCGTGATATACGTGATAATCTTTTGTCATATCAGTGATGTAAGAAGTCTAGAAATGTAACATAGTATTGATACAGCAAATGGTTGTTCGAAAGCAGTGTAAATTTACAATAAGCATATTTACAATCAGTTAAAAAGAGTGAAATTACATGAACAATCGTATTAATATGAAAAGTAAACGTCATTATATAATCGTTAACAAGGAACGCAGCATTTTCTGTAATATTAGCATCACGTACATCCTTTATTGGTGCTGTGAACACTAGGTATGTTTGTATATAGTGTGCTGGCAGGGGCTCCTGTGCAATGCTCAGTCGGCCGCTATCATTATAGTTCAGCAACAATGAACGTTGAACAAGTTATTAATTCATTGCTGAATTAAAAGCAGTCTGATTAAAATCGACTGTGATTCGAGGAAAAAAGTGTAAAATATTATCTCTAGCGGGGTTTGAACCTCACCCAGCCCGGCTTTCTTCTCATTCACAGAGGATATCCTGAATGGTTCGAGCCCCGATAGAGACAATATTTTTTATATTTTATTCCTCGGAGCACGGTCGATTTTAATCAGACTGGTTTAAAAGAAACCTGAGAGTTTAAAATATTGATTCCCTGCCCCACATTGAGACATAAGTTGAATGATTTGTGGTGTCACCATGGACAAGAGACTTTATTCAAATTGTGCCTATGTTCACCAAGCAGGATATAATATATTTCATATTTCAGCTTGGGTTAGACCATGATAATAATGTTAGCGCCTTGAGAATGCATTAATGGATGGAAATGTGCGCCTAATAAATATCCAATTTTATATCTTGCTTCAAAACGTTTTTCATTTTTTTTTCATTTTATTACATACATATTTCAAAATGTTTGTGTGCAAGGGTTATGATTTGCAATAACAAAGTAGCAAGTTGTGGATCACAGTGCATGGTGAAGGGGTTTACATGGATTGCTGATCAATGGTTCTTGTTCAAATCTCGGTGAAGGCATCCAACATTGATGAACAGGGCCTTGTTCTGTGTTGTATCTTTGGGCAAGGTACATCCACATTTCGTGATATAAGTGAAATAAGTGTGCAATGAAACAGTATATGTTGTTCCCCTCTCATATGGCGATACGGCTTGATGTACCATTTTTGTAGCAAGGTCGCTCGAGCCGCCAGGGCAAATTTGAAGGATACATGACAAAATGAATCGATCGCCAGCCAATCAAAAACGAGTATTTTACTGTAAGGTGAGATGATTAAAATTGTTTTAAAAAAAGTGGTTTCGTGCCTTTTAATACCATAATGATTCGTTTTCAATAAATCAAGACACACACATTATCACAAACATTCAAATAATGCCTTAGTTACCATAACCATTTCATGTTATTTTTCCTCAATTCATATCAATGACGACATAAGTATAAGGAAGGTGTAAGCTACGAAAATAGCACCCAAGTAATCATATCAGTGGTCAGTAAGCTATCAATGGAAGCTATTTTTAAGGGGAACATTAAATCCACAGACGCCGAAGCTTAGTCAACAGGATCATCTTCTTTCACATTGCTTCTCGATTAATTAACCCTTTCATTTCCCAAATTGGTCTTATCCCCATGTTAAGACGTTAACAGACATGCGTACTAAAGGGGAAATCCATTTAATCATTCGTAAAGGTACAATGTATCAACGTTTATGATTAAATCCTATCTTACCAGGAGGTTGGCGTCGAGAGTGCGGAAGCAAATTACACGTTTACCGATGAGTACATGTACCACATACCAACCTTTAAAGGTTTTCAGATGATATTTACAAGGATGAGGTTTACCAACTTCGTTAAGTGAACTTTCTATTTCTAAGACAAATGGTTCTCGCTTTTTCAAACTCCTAGATTTACTTATATGACGTAACCATATCTATTTTAAGTATTTGAATATTGTTTATACATATATAATTTTCTCTACCTACAGAGCTTATTTTAACATTATAAATCATATAAAAACAATTTTGATTCATAAACGGTTTATGACGGCTTTAACCTTTTGTTTGCAATTCCAATTTGTTTGATGACAGATCTCTTCAACATGTTCCCTTTTCAAAGTATAGCAATTTATAAATATAATAGACCCTGAACTGAAATATTTTATGAATGTTTTAAGAAAGCCATTTTACGAGTATGACAACAGTTTGATTATCAAAAATATTTATTTATGTCAATATAATACATTGGCACCTTAACAAATCTTTCTGCAGCTGTCTGTAGATCATTCAGAACTTATATACTTATAAATATCCCTTCATTGCTTTTTCAAACCTAAAACCTAATATAAGTAGGTATAATAGTCCAATGAAGTACAAAAAATGATCGTTTGTATATGTTTGTTGGCATTATTACTTTTTTAGGTTTTATAACCTTTTTTACACGGTAGTTTACATCTCTAGATTGACAGTTTTAGTACAAATATAACGTTTCTGTCAAAACGGTAATAGTTTTGTGAACCTTCTGTACCTGGAACATTTCTTGATCAACGAAATCAATCTTTACTCTGGTAATTAAAGATTGATTGGGTGGGTCCACCCATAGATTAAGTAGACTATCTAGAAAAAACATAAACTTGGATATTACTTGTTTCATGTCGCTTTTGAACCAATCAAGATTAGTTGGAATGTAGAGAGTTCCTATGTATGGGTGTGTCTTGATGTCGCATCATGCACAGAGGCTTACAAGAACTAGGAACCTTCCGCCATTCTCTGTCCATAATGCCCTCGTCCTAATGTGAACAGGTAGTTAATCTGATAAATTCAATGGGAGGTGAATCTTAAGGATGATGTTAACTATCAGAACATATCAGAATGATTCGGTTGTTTTACACATTATAAGTTCAAAGAACAAACAACAGTCTCAAAGTATCAAAGGTGAGTATTACAGCTATAAACTTTTCCAGAATCGTTTTATGTAAGTTCCAAACGTCCCCCGAAAACTTATAAGTACTGTTGATATTTTGTATTGTAGCACACTGTAATTAATATTAGGTCCGTTAAAATTTTACGGTGTTTTGAATAAGTGGGTCCTGCTCTTATAGACCAAACAAAGGTTCTGAAGTCGTGATTAATCAATGTTGTAATGATGTGCCTTCGTTTACCAACGTATCAATTACAGCCATATTTCAACGAAAATGAAGACAACAGATTAATCTGTTTACGCAACACAAAACATAAAGAAAAAATACTCATTTTAAACAATTGAATCAAACACATTTTCCCTAAACTCATTTGAAATGATGAGGTATCGATTGGGACGAGTTATATTCATGTAAGTATATATGTTACATATTTCCTGGCTTTTCGTTTATGGTTTAGTTTCTATAAATCACAATGACAAATACTTAATCGGCTCCATTATTTATTCCTTCGTGGACGTCAAAACCGATTTGCCTGGTTCACTTCACAAGAACCCCATATGTAGGTCAGAATATCTACAACATTGCCCTAAAAGCCTCTGTTATAGACGACATTAACATTCTGGTTGTTCTGGTATACTTTGGTCGAAAACACATGAATCAATCACTTAGAAAACAACATTTCGGTCAAAACGTTCTTTTTTTGTAATCGATGAAACATTTTAACTGTAGGTTTTTCTAATAAACTTATTTATTACCATACGATAACTAACAGGCATGTATCAAGTGAAAGTAAAATTTGCTTTACACCATGTACAAATTTCATTCTATAAGAAAGTATTCAGGTATAAAATAATGAGTAACGATTCAGGAAAACCAATGCATGCAATATATACCACCCAAGTAGATACGTAGCGTTTAGAAATATCTATTTGTTCTAACGAAGGAGTTTGAGGGCCATTACCTACTTTCAAATTCGGCCAATACGGATATATAGACTGACTTAGACGCTGTTAAAAGGTTTTGAAGCACCGTTCTGTTTTACTTGGCAGCACATAAAGCATGAATGTGGTAGTTATTAGACAGTAGACGCAGGACGTGGGGAAATTCCCAAAACACTGGTTAATGACACAGGCACGTTTGTTTCGGCCTTGCAACACTACTTTTAGAGAAATTAAAGCAAATGAGAAGGTTGGTGGTTAATTACAAGATATTGAATATGATTACGAATATCAAATGAAATGTCATCATTTGAATGTCGAAGGATCACATTAAAATATAATTCATAGGTTATACAGCTGCCTATCTTAAGTTTGTTCAAATACCTGCGTTGTTAGTTCAAATATGATGTTAAATATGATTGTCTTTTAGGCTTCTTAGCATTGCGAAAACGAAACGGATAATCTTGAAATGTGAATACACATTCAGTTAACATGCAATTTGCGTTAACATATTCGTATGTCATACCTTAAAGATAACCGTAACTGATTTGGCAGGGTATTGAAATGACCAGGGGTCAAAATTTTGAAAACACTATTTTGTATTTTTCTCTACAAAATCCTACAGTAGTGATCAATAGCTTTAGACCTAAGTAATATTTGTTGCTTTACATTAATACAATGTAATTGTACTGATTTCTTTCTCACAAAGTTTATATGGAATAGTTAATTCGAAATTTTAGAAAATCTGAATTTCGCAAACTTTCTATTTAATCATGCAAAATATCTAAATTCAGTACCAGTGACAAGACGATCCCGAAATATGGTTTGGGAAGGATTGTTTTAATACTGGATAATTGGTTGTCGTTTGTAGGTGCTGCTTTACGTCAAACTAAAACCCAATTTACATGATATTTGCACTAAGATACACAAGCAAGTGAACAAACCTAAGGTACGCAGCTGTAATATTTAATACATCATCACTGGAGCTCAGTGCTGTTCATCAACCGATAATAACTGTGCTATTCTGGACAAGTGGAAAGGTGATGTACACATTGTAAATTTTAATGCCACTATAAAACTACTCAAATCCGTTTCCACTTTTCTGTAAGTTTTTTTTAAATTTAGTTGATATCGAATCACAAAAAAACCGAAACTCAAATCTTCAACTTCAGGAATTCATTCATTATCAACTTCTGCATCTATTACAAATAAAAATATCTTGTCAACATTTTGATATCCCAATTTCATCAGGTCACTATTACATTACCAACGCCTATCCTTTTCTGATTAATGTTGAGCTAGATAGCCTATTTCCCTGACCTCACAAATCATGCTGTCCAAATCGATGTATATCTACAAACTGAAGTCACCAATGCGTTGTCGAATTCCCTAACTGTATTTAAATACAGTGAGAAAATGAATCTACATAAAAACAGCCTTCTTGGAGGGAATGAAATGTCTTATTTTATGATGTAGCAGTGCTAGTATTATTACATAGGACGTTGACAATGTACATGAAATACATTTCTCGCACTTGATATTAATACCTAGTATGATATGAGTTTTAAACATGAAAGATGGTGTAATCCAAAACAAACTACTATACAAGGGTACGCATAACAGCTTGTTTCGAGTAATGAATAAGTATCAATTGGAAATCAAACATATGGTTCAAAATAGCCAGGAAGTGCAATGTTTGATCAGTCCAATTTCTAACATGCGCATATCACTAATCTATATCATTGAAATCCTAAAGTTATTTATCATGCTTTTATCAAATTTGTAAGAATGTCATTGGTCAGTTGACATAACGTGATTGAAAAATATATCTTACAATCAGAAATATCAGAATTTTTAGCTCATCTGGCCTGTAAGGCCCGATGGGCTTATGGCATGGCATGGTGTCCGGCGTCCGTCCGTCCGTCCGTCCATCCGTCCATCCGTCCATCCGTCCATCCGTCCATCCATCCGTCCGTAAACTTTGTGGAATTTCGACTTCTTCTCCAGAACCATAAAGCCTAGAAACCTAAAACTTTGTGTACATACTCCTTGGCTAGTAAGGATTAAAAATTGTTGCTTTGGTGGCCCTGTGACCCCTAATAAGGGCCACAGGGGCCACGCCCTAAAAACCTATTTTCATCTTCTTCTCCAGAACCATGAGGCCTAGAAACCTAAAACTTTGTGTACATACTCCTTGGCTAGTGAGGATTAAAAATTGTAGCTTTGGTGGCCCTGTGACCCCTAATAAGGTCCACAGGGGCCACGCCCTAAAAACCTATTTTCATCTTCTTCTCCAGAACCATGAGGCCTAGAAACCTAAAACTTTGTGTACATACTCCTTGGCTAGTGAGGATTAAAAATTGTAGCTTTGGTGGCCCTGTGACCCCTAATAAGGTCCACAGGGGCCACGCCCTAAAAACCTATTTTCATCTTCTTCTCCAGAACCATGAGGCCTAGAAACCTAAAACTTTGTGTACAGACTCCTTGACTAGTGAGGATTAAAAATTGTAGCTTTGGTGGCCCTGTGACCCCTAATAAGGGCCACAGGGGCCACGCCCTAAAAACCTATTTTCATCTTCTTCTCCAGAACCATGAGGCCTAGAAACCTAAAACTTTGTGTACAGACTCCTTGACTAGTGAGGATTAAAAATTGTAGCTTTGGTGGCCCTGTGACCCCTAATAAGGGCCACAGGGGCCACGCCCTAAAAACCTATTTTCATCATCTTCTCCAGACCCATGAGGCCTAGAAATATGAAACTTTGTGTACAGATCCCTTGACTAGTGAGGATTAAAAATTGTAGCTTTGGTGGCCCTGTGACCCCTAATAAGGGCCACAGGGGCCACTCCCTAAAAACCTATTTTCATCTTCTTCCCCAGAACCATGAGGCCTAGAAAGCTGAAACTTTGTGTACAGACTCATTGACTAGTAAGGATTATAAATTGTTGCTTTGGTGGCCCTGTGACCCCTAATAAGGGCCACAGGGGCCACACCCTAACAACTTATTTTGATCTTCGTCCCCAGAACCATGAGGCCTAGAAAGCTGAAATTATGTGTACAGACTCCTTGACTGATGAGGATTATGAATTGTAGCTTTGGTGACCCTGTTGCCCCTAATATATATAAAGCATAATTGATAATGAAGCCTGATGAGCTACAGAGCCAATGGCTCTATTTTTTTTACACTGATCTGAGACATTGACTCGTCACGTGATTTGTCACATGATTGCATCTGTCACGTGACGCGTTCTTTGACGTAACACATAAAACACATGCATTACAAATCTGAGGAAAAAATAATTTTCGGTATAATAAAACACTTAATTACTCCTGGTCATGCGGCCTTAGTCAGGTCAGACAGCCTCGGGAGTCGAGTCTCGAGTCCTTGTATTTCAAAGGATACCAAATAAATTAAAAAAGGGCACTGAATAGATTATAACATAACATTAACAAACCTTTGGATAAGTACATGTAGATTTTGGCATGTCCTATTTGGCACCTGATAACATAAAAAATAAGAAATGATGCTTTAAAGATGAATCATAAAAAACATTAAATTTGTTAGCCATTGTGTCGAACGTTGAGTTTACTACAAATATGGCGCCTGTATAGCTGGTCTCAGTGTCAGGGGAAATACATTCTTTCTTTGAAGTCATGAATTGAAGATCAACTACAAATAAGAGAAGTAAAAATATGTCTTCATTTTTTTTCCTACGACATAATAATATCCATTTTAGCAAAATATCAAATTCTATTATATGTTCATTGCCACTAAAGTAGGTTATGATCATCAGATATCAAAGATCAAGTTAGGTCTTTCAGTCAGCGTTTTTGAGTTGAGATTGTTATATTATAGGATAATAATGATATAGATTATTATAAACATTCAGAAGGCATGGAGTTTGTAACACATATATATTTCTGCCTCGGACATATTGCCTCGGACATAGAATATTATAAACATTCAGCAGGCATGGAGTTTGTAACACATATATATTTCTGCCTCGGACATATTGCCTCGGACATAGAATATTATAAACATTCAGCAGGCATGGAGTTTGTAACACATATATATTTCTGCCTCGGACATATTGCCTCGGACATTTGCCTCGGACATAGATTATTATAAACATTCAGAAGGCATGGAGTTTGTAACACATATATATTTCTGCCTCGGACATATTGCCTCGGACATTTGCCTCGGACATAGATTATTATAAACATTCAGAAGGCATGGAGTTTGTAACACATATATATTTCAAAAGGAAGTTGGATGGATACCATACTGTCACCTTTCGGAAGTTATCAAAAGCATTATATTCCAAAATACATACATGTATATATATAAAGGGTATAAATATGTTGAAATCATTTAAATACAAGTTGTTGTGATTAATGTACAAACTGTAATTTCGGAAGGTACATGTTTTTATCGATCTTATCTATCATTATCAATCTTATCGATCTATGCGAAAGTATGAAAGTATCAGAATCTGCAATCTACAAAAATAACCCTTTTGTAAACATGTCAGTTTATTTTAATGTAAACTATGAGCTAAAGGATTACTCAAGTTGCAGCAACCAAAAATGATGATAAGTGAGGGTTTCCATTCAACAGATTGGCAACTATTAACAAGCTTATTCAACTGTAAAAGGGACTATATTCCAGTAAATAAGAACGGCCAGATTACATACACACATGTTATGTTGTAAGTTAAATGCATGTGGAAATTATGTGCTCAAAATTCCTTTATAAAAAAAAATTATCATGCAATGAATCATCAACACAAGGTTCGCAACCGTGTCCTTTTATTGAACACCCTTTTGCGGGACATGGGCGTGGTTTGAATATTATTTCAAAACCTTATTCACTGGATACTGCAAGAGCTTTAAGAGATTAGTTTGTAAGCAATATTCAACAACGCAAGACTTTGCTTATAAAAATCATTTGGTACACAAGTGGGTGTATTGAATTTCCTTACGAAAAGTCCCAGGGTGAATAGTGTAAAACGTCAGATTTCAAGCCAAAATAGACCAAGGATGACTGGCATCCAAGTCCAACATAGGTAACTTTTAACTGAAATCAGACCAAAGCAATATGCAATATGAGGAATTGAAGTAACGGTTGAACTAATCAACTACTTCACTAGACCTTGCATTCATTTGTCGATGTAAAGTTTAATTGAAGTGTAATCGTTTGCGTCAAATTCTTCAAGCAACTGAGACGAGATATGTCCTACAAACCAACCAACATTTTTTAAATCTCCAATGTACATGTAACAACAGATCTGCATGTATATCGACACCAGAGCGTTACGTGATTTATAGCATTATTCCTCATCACTCAAGGGTTGGCACTGATAAATGCATTAAGGTTTCTACAACAGTAACTAGCATTGGCTGTCCGAGTCAAGGACGAAAATGTGATTCATTACGCGTCTGTTTGCATCTGATATTGTTTATTGTCCAAATACATGTGGCAAAGTAGAAGGAAAGTAGATCAATCAACATGTATTGCCATTAACAACTGCAGATGGAAATATAATATAAAAACGTTCACTTGTACAGAGTTCACATTTTAGTTATTATCTACATTGTCTGTTGAAAATATTACACGAGCAATTATCAGGTTATTCCATAGTAACATACGTTTATATATTTTAGTATTCTGGATCTACAAATATCGTTTCATCTATCATTTATTTGAATTCCATATTTAGCTGTCTTATTGAAAATAACCACGATATAATCAAGTGGGATTTGTTCATTGTAGGTCGAGGTAAACTTGGGTAGTCAAAACTTCAATATTCAATGCGACAAATAATGAAATAATTGATCTTGACTCAATTTTTTCACATGCTTCTATGAAAACCACTTCCCATAGAAATCAAGATAATTGTCTTGTTACTCCAACATGTATATGACAAAGTTCTTTATTTATAATATTGACACTTTTACGAATAATACCCTTGTGGTAGTTATTAGACAGTAGACGCAAGACGTGGGGAAATTCCCAAAACACTGGTTAATGACACAGGCACGTTTGTTTCGGCCTTGCAACACTACTTTTAGAGAAATTAAAGCAAATGAGAAGGTTGGTGGTTAATTACAAGATATTGAATATGATTACGAATATCAAATGAAATGTCATCATTTGAATGTCGAAGGATCACATTAAAATATAATTCAAAGGTTATACAGCTGCGTGTCTTAAGTTTGTTCAAATACCTGCGTTTTTAGTTCAAATATGATGTTAAATATGATTGTCTTTTAGGCTTCTTAGCATTGCGAAAACGAAACGGATAATCTTGAAATGTGAATACACATTCAGTTAACATGCAATTTGCGTTAACATATTCGTATGTCATACCTTAAAGATAACCTAACTGATTTGGCAGGGTATTGAAATGACCAGGGGTCAAAATTTTGAAAACACTATTTTGTATTTTTCTCTACAAAATCCTACAGTAGTGATCAATAGCTTTAGACCTAAGTAATATTTGTTGCTTTACATTAATACAATGTAATTGTACTGATTTCTTTCTCACAAAGTTTATATGGAATAGTTAATTCGAAATTTTAGAAAATCTGAATTTCGCAAACTTTCTATTTAATCATGCAAAATATCTAAATTCAGTACCAGTGACAAGACGATCCCGAAATATGGTTTGGGAAGGATTGTTTTAATACTGGATAATTGGTTGTCGTTTGTAGGTGCTGCTTTACGTCAAACTAAAACCCAATTTACATGATATTTGCACTAAGATACACAAGCAAGTGAACAAACCTAAGGTACGCAGCTGTAATATTTAATACATCATCACTGGAGCTCAGTGCTGTTCATCAACCGATAATAACTGTGCTATTCTGGACAAGTGGAAAGGTGATGTACACATTGTAAATTTTAATGCCACTATAAAACTACTCAAATCCGTTTCCACTTTTCTGTAAGTTTTTTTTAAAATTTAGTTGATATCGAATCACAAAAAAAACGAAACTCAAATCTTCAACTTCAGGAATTCATTCATTATCAACTTCTGCATCTATTACAAATAAAAATTTCTTGTCAACATTTTGATATCCCAATTTCATCAGGTCACTATTACATTACCAACGCCTATCCTTTTCTGATTAATGTTGAGCTAGATAGCCTATTTCCCTGACCTCACAAATCATGCTGTCCAAATCGATGTATATCTACAAACTGAAAGTCACCAATGCGTTGTCGAATTCCCTAACTGTATTTAAATACAGTGAGAAAATGAATCTACATAAAAACAGCCTTCTTGGAGGGAATGAAATGTCTTATTTTATGATGTAGCAGTGCTAGTATTATTACATAGGACGTTGACAATGTACATGAAATACATTTCTCGCACTTGATATTAATACCTAGTATGATATGAGTTTTAAACATGAAAGATGGTGTAATCCAAAACAAACTACTATACAAGGGTACGCATAACAGCTTGTTTCGAGTAATGAATAAGTATCAATTGGAAATCAAACATATGGTTCAAAATAGCCAGGAAGTGCAATGTTTGATCAGTCCAATTTCTAACATGCGCATATCACTAATCTATATCATTGAAATCCTAAAGTTATTTATCATGCTTTTATCAAATTTGTAAGAATGTCATTGGTCAGTTGACATAACGTGATTGAAAAATATATCTTACAATCAGAAATATCAGAATTTTTAGCTCATCTGGCCTGTAAGGCCCGATGGGCTTATGGCATGGCATGGTGTCCGGCGTCCGTCCGTCCGTCCGTCCGTCCGTCCATCCGTCCATCCGTCCATCCGTCCATCCGTCCGTCCATCCGTCCGTAAACTTTGTGGAATTTCGACTTCTTCTCCAGAACCATAAAGCCTAGAAACCTAAAACTTTGTGTACATACTCCTTGGCTAGTAAGGATTAAAAATTGTAGCTTTGGTGGCCCTGTGACCCCTAATAAGGGCCACAGGGGCCACGCCCTAAAAACCTATTTTCATCTTCTTCTCCAGAGCCATGAGGCCTAGAAACCTAAAACTTTGTGTACATACTCCTTGGCTAGTGAGGATTAAAAATTGTAGCTTTGGTGGCCCTGTGACCCCTAATAAGGTCCACAGGGGCCACGCCCTAAAAACCTATTTTCATCTTCTTCTCCAGAACCATGAGGCCTAGAAACCTAAAACTTTGTGTACATACTCCTTGGCTAGTGAGGATTAAAAATTGTAGCTTTGGTGGCCCTGTGACCCCTAATAAGGTCCACAGGGGCCACGCCCTAAAAACCTATTTTCATCTTCTTCTCCAGAACCATGAGGCCTAGAAACCTAAAACTTTGTGTACAGACTCCTTGACTAGTGAGGATTAAAAATTGTAGCTTTGGTGGCCCTGTGACCCCTAATAAGGGCCACAGGGGCCACGCCCTAAAAACCTATTTTCATCTTCTTCTCCAGAACCATGAGGCCTAGAAACCTAAAACTTTGTGTACAGACTCCTTGACTAGTGAGGATTAAAAATTGTAGCTTTGGTGGCCCTGTGACCCCTAATAAGGGCCACAGGGGCCACGCCCTAAAAACCTATTTTCATCATCTTCTCCAGACCCATGAGGCCTAGAAATATGAAACTTTGTGTACAGATCCCTTGACTAGTGAGGATTAAAAATTGTAGCTTTGGTGGCCCTGTGACCCCTAATAAGGGCCACAGGGGCCACTCCCTAAAAACCTATTTTCATCTTCTTCCCCAGAACCATGAGGCCTAGAAAGCTGAAACTTTGTGTACAGACACCTTGACTAGTAAGGATTATAAATTGTTGCTTTGGTGGCCCTGTGACCCCTAATAAGGGCCACAGGGGCCACACCCTAACAACTTATTTTGATCTTCGTCCCCAGAACCATGAGGCCTAGAAAGCTGAAACTTTGTGTACAGACTCATTGACTAGTGAGGATTATAAATTGTAGCTTTGGTGGCCCTGTGACCCCTAATAAGGGCCACAGGGGCCACACCCTAAAAACCTATTTTCATCTTCTTCTCCAGAAGGTACTAACAGCACAGAATACTGTATTTATTCCATATGGCTAATTTAAAAATATTAATACATAATTGTAGAGGCCTACAAAATAACTTAAAAAGGAAAAAAGTTTTCAGATTTTTGAAAAGGAAAAGAGCAAATATATATTGTTTACAAGATGTGCACTTTACGTCAAAACAAATTCAAACAGTTAAACAACAGTGGGGCTATAACCACTGTTATGTTAGTCCATATACCAGCAATGCAAGAGGAACGGCAATTTTGTTTAACAACAATTTTGAGTTTGAGGTAAAAGATAAAAAATTTGATAAGGGTGGAAATTATGTTGCTCTAAAAATCAAGATAAAGGAAATAACCTATACAGTTATTACCATTTATGGCCCAAACAAAGATTCTCCAAATTTTTATGAACATATTGAAAAGCTTATCAAAGATTTCGATAGTGATGAAATCTGCCTATGCGGCGACTTTAATCTTGTTATCAACCCCAAAAAAGACACATATAATTACAAAACTGTTAACAACCCCAAAGCTAGAGAAACAGTTTTAGAAATGATGGATTATTTTGATCTCAAAGATGCATGGAGAGAAAATAATATTGATTCGACAAGGTATACTTGGCGACAACCTACTCCATTAAAACAAGCTCGGCTTGATTTCTTTCTCTTGTCACACAATTTATATTTATCTATGGAGAAATGTGACATTATTCCAAGTATTGATTCCGATCACTCAGTTGTCGAGCTATCATTGAAATCGTACGAACTTCCACGCGGGAAAGGGTTTTGGAAATTCAATAATTCATTATTATATGACAAAAAATATGTTGATATGATCAAAGAAACTATAAAATCTACGCTTAAACAGTATGAAATTAATGAAAATGGAAATATTACATACTCAATAGATGATCAATTACTATTCGAAACTTTACTATTAATGATCAGGGGTAAGACAATTTACTACGCTTCAACCAAAAAGAAAATACAAAATAAACTAGAAGTGGACCTTGGAAATGAATTAAACGATTTAGAAATAGAACTAGATCAAGAAGAAAACAAAAATGATAAGGCTATTATTCTTGATAACGTCAATGACATCAAATTAAGGCTTGATGAAATCAATAACAACAAAATACAAGGAATGCTTACAAGATCAAGAGCGAAATGGATTGAAAAGGGGGAAAAGCCTACAAAATACTTTTTGAAACTAGAATCCAGAAATTTCCTTAACAAAGCTTTTACAGAAATTGAAAAAACAGATGGATCCAAACTTACCGATATTGAAAGTATCATAAACGAAACTAGAAACTACTATACAAAACTTTACCAATCAGAAGATGTGCTTCAAATTGATCTTAACGAAATTTGTAAAAGTTATGACATTCCTAAACTAAACGAAAATCAAAAGAGAAATTTGGAAGGAAAACTAACTTTAAACGAATTAACAAAAGCTCTCAGAGGAATGAAGAACGAAAAAAGCCCTGGTCCTGATGGCTTTACATCTGAATTTTATAAATTCTTTTGGAAAGATTTAGGTATATTTTTACTCAACTCATTAAATACTGGATATGAAAAAGGCACACTGTCAATTTCACAAAAGCAAGGCTTAATCACGTGTATTCCTAAAGGCAATAAACCAAAGAAATACCTAAAAAATTGGCGTCCTATCTCGCTTCTTAATTCTTCTTACAAAATTGGAGCCGCAGCAATTGCAAATAGAATAAAAAACATACTTCCATCTATAATCCATGATGATCAAAAAGGTTTTGTAAAAGATAGATATATAGGGGAGATAACCAGGCTAGTTTACGACATAATGGAACACACTGAATCTTTCCAAATTCCAGGATTACTCCTTTTAATCGATTTTGAAAAGGCCTTCGATTCTATTGATAGAAATTATCTTTGTAGTGTCCTTAAATTCTTTAATTTTGGTCAAAGCATTATTGACTGGATTACCACTTTCTATAACGACATCGAATCAAGAGTCTTGGTAAATGGATTTCCATCCTCACCCTTTAAAATCGAAAGAGGTTGTCGCCAAGGCGATCCGGTAGCGCCATATCTATTCATCCTCTCTGTTGAAATCTTAGGCATTCTCATTAGAAATAATGCTAACATAAAAGGGATAAACATTGGAAATATAGAATATCTATTGTCTCAGTTAGCTGACGATACGTCACTTACACTAGATGGGTCAGAGAAATGTTTATATGCTGTCTTGAAAACTCTGCAATTCTTTGCACGTTTTTCTGGTTTAAAGGTTAATGTGGAGAAAACTAGACTACTATGGATTGGTTCCAAAAAACGATCTCGTCTCAAATTATGTAAAGATTGGAACTTTGATTGGTCACAATGTGATTTTAAACTCTTGGGAATACATTTTAGCATTGATATGGATAGCATTTGTCAAATAAATTACGATGAAAAGTTTCTACAAATAAAACATTTGATGAACATATGGTTAGCAAGAAATCTTACACCTTACGGAAGAAACACAGTTCTTAAATCCTTACTTCTGCCAAAGTTGAACCATCTATTCTCTGCCCTACCCCGCCCACCTGAAGCTGTTATTGAAAAATTCCAAAAAGAGTGTTTTAAATTTATTTGGAGAAACAAACCAGACAAAGTTAAAAGAGACACCGTTGTTCTTAGTCCGAAACACGGTGGCCTTAAAGTTCCAATTATCAA
This sequence comes from Steromphala cineraria, assembly GCA_916613615.1. Classification (NCBI taxonomy): domain Eukaryota; kingdom Metazoa; phylum Mollusca; class Gastropoda; order Trochida; family Trochidae; genus Steromphala; species Steromphala cineraria. The sequence goes on from OU744730.1 coordinate 16,828,967, forward strand.
AGATATTATATCTTCACAAAAATTGAAATGGATCCAGAGATTACAATGTTGTTTGTCAAATTGGAAAGATTTACTCATGCATAGACTGCACAATCAAAGTCTTTTGTGGATATCAGATAAACCATATATTGAAAATAAAGTAATATCTTCAATTTCAAATCCATTTTGGATAGAAGTCTTTAAGGACTGGTCCAACACAGTGGGTAAATATAAACGACATGCTAAAAGTACGTATGATCTACTCTCGCAAAGTATATGGAATAACGATAGTATTAAGGTTGGAAATAAGAGCGTTTTATACAAAAAATGGGCAAAGAAGGGTATAATATTTGTAAATGATTTATTGGATGAAAATGGAAGATTTTACTCCAAGGAAGAATTGTGTACTGTATATTCTCTTGATATCAACTTTCTCCATTATGAGGGTATTAAACGTGCAGTTCTTTATTATGCTAACTCAATTGATGTTACTTTATCCGATTGTAAGCTTCACAATCCCGTGTACCCTTTCATAATCAAATGTACAAATACTCTTTTGGGTCATCCGAAACTGTATGATATGTTACTTGAGTCACATTTTGTAAAACTCCCTTGCTATGATAAATGGGAACAAGTCACTGGTTCGCACTACACTGATTCAGATTGGGAATGTTTTAGCACTATTGCCAACAAATGTACCCCTAGCACTGATCTAAAATGGCTTCAGTACCGAATCATCCACAGAATACTCCCAACAAAACATTTCCTTCACAAAATAAAATATGTTGATACCCCACAATGTACTTTCTGCAATGCAGCTGACGAAACTATTTATCATATGTTCTGGGAGTGTAGCAAGGTGAAAAATATATGGCAAGAGATTAAAATTTGGCTCAACACTGTTGATGTACAACTTAGTTTTACAGTTTCCCAGATATTATTTGGAGTGAAAGGGAAAAATAATTATGTTTTAAATGCTATTATTATGTTAGTTAAGAATATTATATACTATTGTAGTAAGAAAAGTTTTATCCCAAATATAATATATATCAAGAGGCAAATCACACAATATTACAATATTACAAAATACATATACATTAACCAAAACCAGGAAACATATTTCCTGAAATTGTGGTCTATCTTGCATGTTCTATTTAGATGAGTACCTGACTTCATCAACTTTTCTGTATGCACAATATACCCACAAATTTATTTTGTTATAGAATTACTTGTATATTACCATGTATGCTAACCTGTATGTATGCCTGAAAAAAAGTGAAATAAAAAAAAAAAAAAAATCTTCTTCTCCAGAACCATGAGGCCTAGAAAGCTGAAATTATGTGTACAGACTCCTTGACTGATGAGGATTATGAATTGTAGCTTTGGTGACCCTGTTGCCCCTAATATATATAAAGCATAATTGATAATGAAGCCTGATGAGCTACAGAGCCAATGGCTCTATTTTTTTTACACTGATCTGAGACATTGACTCGTCACGTGATTTGTCACATGATTGCATCTGTCACGTGACGCGTTCTTTGACGTAACACATAAAACACATGCATTACAAATCTGAGGAAAAAATAATTTTCGGTATAATAAAACACTTAATTACTCCTGGTCATGCGGCCTTAGTCAGGTCAGACAGCCTCGGGAGTCGAGTCTCGAGTCCTTGTATTTCAAAGGATACCAAATAAATTAAAAAAGGGCACTGAATAGATTATAACATAACATTAACAAACCTTTGGATAAGTACATGTAGATTTTGGCATGTCCTATTTGGCACCTGATAACATAAAAAATAAGAAATGATGCTTTAAAGATGAATCATAAAAAACATTAAATTTGTTAGCCATTGTGTCGAACGTTGAGTTTACTACAAATATGGCGCCTGTATAGCTGGTCTCAGTGTCAGGGGAAATACATTCTTTCTTTGAAGTCATGAATTGAAGATCAACTACAAATAAGAGAAGTAAAAATATGTCTTCATTTTTTTTCCTACGACATAATAATATCCATTTTAGCAAAATATCAAATTCTATTATATGTTCATTGCCACTAAAGTAGGTTATGATCATCAGATATCAAAGATCAAGTTAGGTCTTTCAGTCAGCGTTTTTGAGTTGAGATTGTTATATTATAGGATAATAATGATATAGATTATTATAAACATTCAGAAGGCATGGAGTTTGTAACACATATATATTTCTGCCTCGGACATATTGCCTCGGACATAGAATATTATAAACATTCAGCAGGCATGGAGTTTGTAACACATATATATTTCTGCCTCGGACATATTGCCTCGGACATAGAATATTATAAACATTCAGCAGGCATGGAGTTTGTAACACATATATATTTCTGCCTCGGACATATTGCCTCGGACATTTGCCTCGGACATAGATTATTATAAACATTCAGAAGGCATGGAGTTTGTAACACATATATATTTCTGCCTCGGACATATTGCCTCGGACATTTGCCTCGGACATAGATTATTATAAACATTCAGAAGGCATGGAGTTTGTAACACATATATATTTCAAAAGGAAGTTGGATGGATACCATACTGTCACCTTTCGGAAGTTATCAAAAGCATTATATTCCAAAATACATACATGTATATATATAAAGGGTATAAATATGTTGAAATTATTTAAATACAAGTTGTTGTGATTAATGTACAAACTGTAATTTCGGAAGGTACATGTTTTTATCGATCTTATCTATCATTATCAATCTTATCGATCTATGCGAAAGTATGAAAGTATCAGAATCTGCAATCTACAAAAATAACGCTTTTGTAAACATGTCAGTTTATTTTAATGTAAACTATGAGCTAAAGGATTACTCAAGCTGCAGCAACCAAAAATGATGATAAGTGAGGGTTTCCATTCAACAGATTGGCAACTATTAACAAGCTTATTCAACTGTAAAAGGGACTATATTCCAGTAAATAAGAACGGCCAGATTACATACACACATGTTATGTTGTAAGTTAAATGCATGTGGAAATTATGTGCTCAAAATTCCTTTATAAAAAAAAATTATCATGCAATGAATCATCAACACAAGGTTCGCAACCGTGTCCTTTTATTGAACACCCTTTTGCGGGACATGGGCGTGGTTTGAATATTATTTCAAAACCTTATTCACTGGATACTGCAAGAGCTTTAAGAGATTAGTTTGTAAGCAATATTCAACAACGCAAGACTTTGCTTATAAAAATCATTTGGTACACAAGTGGGTGTATTGAATTTCCTTACGAAAAGTCCCAGGGTGAATAGTGTAAAACGTCAGATTTCAAGCCAAAATAGACCAAGGATGACTGGCATCCAAGTCCAACATAGGTAACTTTTAACTGAAATCAGACCAAAGCAATATGCAATATGAGGAATTGAAGTAACGGTTGAACTAATCAACTACTTCACTAGACCTTGCATTCATTTGTCGATGTAAAGTTTAATTGAAGTGTAATCGTTTGCGTCAAATTCTTCAAGCAACTGAGACGAGATATGTCCTACAAACCAACCAACATTTTTTAAATCTCCAATGTACATGTAACAACAGATCTGCATGTATATCGACACCAGAGCGTTACGTGATTTATAGCATTATTCCTCATCACTCAAGATCAAGGGTTGGCACTGATAAATGCATTAAGGTTTCTACAACAGTAACTAGCATTGGCTGTCCGAGTCAAGGACGAAAATGTGATTCATTACGCGTCTGTTTGCATCTGATATTGTTTATTGTCCAAATACATGTGGCAAAGTAGAAGGAAAGTAGATCAATCAACATGTATTGCCATTAACAACTGCAGATGGAAATATAATATAAAACACTTGTACAGAGTTCACATTTTAGTTATTATCTACATTGTCTGTTGAAAATATTACACGAGCAATTATCAGGTAATTCCATAGTAACATACGTTTATATATTTTAGTATTCTGGGTCTACAAATATCGTTTCATCTATCATTTATTTGAATTCCATATTTAGCTGTCTTATTGAAAATGACCACGAAATAATCAAGTGGGATTTGTTTATTGTAGGTCGAGGTAAACTTGGGTAGTCAAAACTTCAATATTCAATGCGACAAATAATGAAATAATTGATCTTGACTCCATTTTTTCACATGCTTCTATGAAAACCACTTCCCATAGAAATCAAGATAATTGTCTTGTTACTCCAACATGTATATGACAAAGTTCTTTATTTATAATATTGACACTTTTACGCATAATACCCTTGGGGTACCTACTTCAAATTCCCGTGTTCTTGAACAGGTTGTTAGACTGAGTGCAATGTGTATGAAGTGTCTTACCCAGAAACATTATACCAGGGACCCTATATACACAAGTTATATAATGCCCCTGCTTAAACAGAGTAAATCCCAGTTCGCAAATCTACGACGCATTTCAACTTTTATTTTACCCAAGCCTTTGCCTGAGAGGTCTTTATGCTTATTATTACGTCACCGAAAATTAATATTATGTAACCCTGTTACCGCGGAGAGGAGTATCAACATCAGAAATCCTCGTGTCGGTGTGTTTTCTAACACTACGATGTTGATATTGAAATATGTATTCTCTAATGCAATTACAATAAGGTCTCAGTCTATACCAACAAAGATGATGTAACTTATCGATTTAAATTACTCAATGACGTGTGTAAACATATACGGGTCATAATGAGGATCATTGCAATATGAGAACCTTTATTTGAGTACTTGCATCGAATCGATGTAATATACAGCTGATCAAAAGCGTGTTACATTACTCGCAAATTTCGTGGAACTATCTTGTAAATAGCCTTTCGTTTAATTTCGCTTTTTCTACTATCTTTTGACCAAAACATTTTCGAGGTGATGAAGAAACATCATGTTTCTACCCCATTGTGAAATATGATATTTATATATATAGGCATTGACATTTCTTTAGTAAACATACTTTATTTTTTGACATAATCATATTCAGTCTTTGAAAACTATTTTTAAAGCGATCATTTTATCGAATATAAGAAAGAATCCTTATAGAAATTGACTTCAAATCGAGGCTATACTTTTCAAGTGGTCAGGATTACGATCTGAATAAAGATGCCCTTAAATCTACAGTAGACTTTCCCTCAAGTCATAAAATATTTAGTTCATCATAAACATGGACTTCTTGAAAAGAATTCAGTTTCAGCCAATATTATTTAAATGTGATTTATTTGCTACACAACGCTACGCATGAAGGGCCTAACGTAATCAAGAAAATTGTGAGCTTGTTTTAATTAGATTTAGTTTTTTTACAATTTCGTCTCGAATTCTTATAGAAGCGATGTTCTTTCAAAATCCAAACAAAGTTCAGTTTAAATGTCTCAAATGGGTTTATGAATAGACATTGCTTGTTAGAATAAGATGGTATCTATATCTTACAGAATGAGCAAATAACTCCAGTCAGACCATCGCATTCACTTCCATCATCTCGTTTAATTCATCGATGTGTTAACCAATGTGTTTATTGATGTTTCTTATCACTTGGGTATAGTTAAGACACTAGGAAAGAGATAGGCCGCTCAAACTGATTCTCGTTAATCTTGTTGACAGATTGAGTCAGTCGTTTATCACTCCTCCAATTAACCAATAAGGGATATGTAGACTCCATTTACAGGGTGTTAAAGGTTAAGAGCATTGGACTCATCTGTAGCGACCTTGTGGAGGATATTGTCTGCACAAGTTTCAACAGTTTTCATTTTTTAGATTTTTTTTATAAATTATTCTTCACAAATATACATTTGTGTATCTATTGTACATGCAAATTTAAAAACTTGTAATTCCCACAATTCCAGAAAGTATTTGACTTTGTATATGATATAATTGATTTAGTACACATTTTGTTGACATTATTCATTACACAATGTTTATGTATGTCAGTTTAGTTGATCCAAGTAGAGCATAGGCGATTTTGTTGGTTAATAATTGTAAATGTTCAAAAAGATAATGAATCAATTTATAAGAACACATATGCACTTTCAGGTTAAAGAAATGATATATCATATCATATTTAGTGTAAAGTGAAACGATACATCCCTCATAGCGTGGTTTGGACTTTTTCGAAACATGTTTTATATAAACCTTTAGTTAATAAGGTCAAGTCCTAAAGCAAATAATTCATATTTTATACATGTATGTCTTTTACAAACTGAAATAATATGCTGTAAAGGGAAATGATAAATCAATGTTAAAAACGTGATGCATTTCCAGGAATGTTAAAGCATATCATACACTTCTAAAAGCATTGTCAAACCTTGTTGGAAATTTGCAATCCATTAACCATAACAAGTTCATAAAGGCACGAAGTAAAGCAAATTTCCTATCTCTTTTACAAACTGAAACAACATCATATTTACAAATACGACAAATAAGGAATCGTGGAATGAAGTATAACACTTGTCATCAGGCGAGCGGTATTAAGTTCCCTCCAAGTACAAACAAGGCTGTTTTGACGTTGTTACAGACACTGTGTCTATTCTATCTACCAAGGGAGGGGGATTGACACGTTTGAACATGAACAGATCAATGGCTGGTATGCAAGATGGAAAGGAATATGCCAGGGACTCCTTCCACAAAGAGACCTTAATCTGTTTAACGGAAACCAAGATGAAAAGAGTTGCACCATAGCTCTTGAATGAATTTTGATAACAATAATAGATATAGGAATTTAAATTGTGAATAATATGTAAGGTTAACGTTGTCATTTTTAGAAGACAGTATCTACAATAGTACAGAATTGTTCAGTAATTTAATGCCTGGTTTCGAGTGGTTATATTGTTGGTATGATCTCTGAAAGCATTTCTTGCCTGACCCCGAGGCTTTAAATAATTAGTAATATTGCAAAAATAATTATGTTAAATCTAACATTGTAATGTGAGAAAAAATTGGTTACTACAAAACGTCGGCTAGACTTCGTTATAACAACTGCTTCTTTTTGTGCTCTGGAGTCTTGACATTCTCTACCCAAAGAGGTAGACCAAGTCATGATCAAGCCATAATTCAAATATTTTCGAACGGCAGTAGCCTAAATTGGATGTAGTCAAAGTTAACTGTGTTAGACGGAAGTGTTCGAAATAGTGTCAAAAGGTCGCGACCTTCTCTCCCATTGGTCCAAAAGCCGAAACAAACACATGGTGACCAATGAGACAGGAGGTCGCGACCGTTTGACACTATATATGGGCATTTCTGTCTTGCGATGACGCCGTAAAATTCGCCTGATATGATCAAACGCTAATTAGTTTTAATTATGAAGGTGACATATATATACCCATGCGCCAAGTGCTTGTGGTTTTCGAATATGTAAAGTTTGTTCATCTGAAAAGACAAGTCGTTTTAAAATAAGCATTCTTCGAGCATCAAGCATTTATCTAATTATGAACATATTCAGATCATGACATGGGATTTTGTTTTGGTGTAATTACCAATATAATGGCCAAACTCTTCATATCTCATATATAGAGGGCTTTATGCTGAATTAGTCCTTAAGATATGAAGACAGTCCTGATAATATCCCCTTTAAAGACTGTTTCACGTCACCATACACACCAGTTGTATGAAAATATAATTTCAATCACAAACAAAGACAGAGCTAGATTTCAAGAATGCTACGTGACTCGAAACAAAATCAGTCAAACCACTTGCTCTGTGATGTATTTGCTATACCTATACACTTACCTTTATATCTCCTTAGTGACCGAGCAGTGACGTCATACCGCTTTGTCCTCAAGTTGAAACGCCCGGGTTCAAAATGGCGGACGGGGTGCACTTTCCGTAAAGGGGACAACATTTCATTGTGGGTAAACATCAGGAGGTACTTCACAACAGGTGATAAAATTCCGGATCCTGTGGTGGCGTGGCCAATGAATGAAAACACAAAGAAGATTAGACTTACCAAGTACCACCAGGTTGTGTCATGTCATACAAGATCGGTCCGGGTAAAGCTGATTTGAAGATCGGATATGCTTATGTAGGAGGAAAGGACGTATCACAAAGACCATCAGTTGCTGGGAATTCTGCTTTCCTAAATGTATATATCATTCATTCATATATTCTTAGCACGACGGTAAAGGCCCATCCGGCCATGTTTTAGTTTTTTGCATATATATTTGATACAATTATCCTTATAATACTGACCTTTGTAATGTTTGGTGTATTTAACTCTTGTTGTTTTACATGTGAAGACAATAAGATAAAAAGTTCAATATGGGAATGTTTTACATGATTTTGTGATTGTTTTGATTTGTGATCAATATATTCTATAGGCCAGTGACTTTGCAGAACATCAAATATCTAAAAAGCACATCAAGAGATAAACGGTGTCGGAGTGCTATAAAAAGCTTCTTCCCGTTTGAGAAAAGAAACTAACACAGCGTATTTAAACGGGGGAAGCGTATTTTCTTAAAATTCCAAACATCCATATCAAAATTTAACAAAATTCAAAAACTCTTTGAGGCATCCTTAGTTTGTCAACTATGATTCTAATACGTTTCTTTCAAGTTTCAACACGGTATCGTTGGGTGGTTCATATCTCAATGTTTTGCCATGATTCAGTGGCCAAAATGATGATCTTAGATTGGACAAGTAACTTTGGGTGTCTCCAATCGGGCATCTCCAATTCTACACCACAAAAGTCAGCGAATTAGAACAGAGGCTCCATCAACATGACTTAATCTGTCCCTGTGAGGAAAGAATGGTATATTGTGTCGTGCGTGAATTCAAATAACCAATAGTATTCACAATGGATACCATCTCATCACGACGAAGACATATGAATCGTAGAAGTGAAGAGACATTTGGGTTATTTTAATGATTATAATACAGAGTGACTGATATATTTCAAAGAAATTTCAAAATAAATCATCAGTTTGAAATAAAGGGCTTTAATGCTCCTTTAACAAAAGAAGACAACATATATTATTGCTTTGAAATAAATCTTGCATATACCGGTAAAACATATCAACCAAGAAACATGTATGTTGTCAATATTTCTACTTCACCAGTTGACACAAGTTTCTCAAAGGCAGGAACTCAATTCGTAAATCCGTTTATCCGCGAAAGTATCAATCCGTTCATCCGATAGGCCCACTGGCTTATTTGGTCTTCTATCTGCAATAGACGATGCAATGACCAATTTAGATAATGGTCAGATTGATAAAGTGATTGTCAGTTTTCAGGAAGGGTACATTTACTGGCTTAGTATTGGATAGCTAGGACCGTAGGTTCCAAAGGTTCAATGTGCTCGGGTGACGAAGCATTGTGATGTTTACTTTGAAATAAGTATGTTTGATCAAAAGAGTTTTATCATTTAGATATCAGTCCTATCTGCCCTCTATAAGAATCAATCGTGATTAATCGTGTTAATTCCAAAATTAGTTTTTGATCATAAAGTGAATTTGGGCAAAAATGAATGTTTATGTTTAATGTTTCATAAGTGTGTGGATGAATCAGATATCATGTTATATATTATGCGACATTTCAATAAATATTTATAAAAATAAATTCTAATTTTTAGATAATCCTTACTAGGCTTGATCAGTATACACATGATATTTTGACTTACCTTTTTATAAATTGCTTTTTTGCAATCATCCTGCTACGACAGAAGTTTATAGAAGGATATCAGGAGATAGGTTGTAGCATCAGCGGAGACATATACGCTGATGAAACAGGATGTTTTGCAATAACAAAAACATAGCGAGGACTTGAAACTGTTTTGAGTTCGTAAATCTTGGATGTTTACACTAGACATTAACTTTGAGCCTCAGTCCTGTTGACTTGTGGTAAAGAGTTGATAGCTAAAGCACGAGGTAGCGATAAAGGAATATCTTCCCATCGAGTTAACTTCTTATATTCAAAGCACATTATCATTGAAATCTTAAAAGAGCATGGTCATCATTAACTTTACCAAAGTCATACTGTGTTTTTTTCTGTTTGGTATTGTTCTACATGATAAAGCAGATATACCAAAACATCTACAAACATAAAGAATAGGTTATACAGAAACCATATATGTGATTGTTGATTAATATCGATGAAGCAAACAACAACAGTTTCTGACTTGTTGGATGTTTGAACAAACCTTAGATTTACATATATTTTCACAGATTGTATTCCCCCAATGTCAATGTTAAATTACATCTTTATATTGATTTCTTTAAAGCTCGGTACCATGTTGAATATAAAAGCGGTGACTTATATGTATATGTACTAAAGACCTTAAAAACGGCCTTCGCACATTCACTTGTCAATATGATACAGCAAACAAAACTTACATGGACTAGATATGGAATAAAGTCGTTACTCGGTGTATCGGAGTGACAGGTACTGGTAAGTTACCATATAGTTCGATGCATAATTAGGTGAACTTAAGTAAAAGATCGAAGAAAACTAGATCATTAATGTATGGAACATGTTATAATCACCTGCCATCATCTACACCTTGTGATGTACTCGAATCAGGGATAAACTGTACTTGAAGAATTCCGCAGCGCACGTTCGTTTATTTTAGGTCATATTTTATTTATATAATAGATATAACCGTTCTTTATCAACTCATAACACGTTAGCCCCACCTCTGTTTGAATAGAACAACTTCCTTGGATGCAGACAGTTTTCCCCAGCAAGAACAATTGGCACAACAAACCATTGAAAATGTTTAGCCAATGAAAACACTTGGGTTGGACCAACATTTTATGACTTGACCTACTTCTGTGAGGAGAGAATGTCTCGTGCGTTGTATCATATCATATCATTTTCAAAGAAATAGCGAAGGTTTGTTGCTTCACGCTCTTAAAAGACGCTTCCCAAAATCTTACAGTTTCAACTAGTTGAGATCATGGACACGGTTGATTTTGTGACCATTATCTAAAGGCCAATGCAAATGACACGTTAAACATTATTTCAAGTTATTAAGGACTTGTTGACTGGATGCTCTGGACATTCAATAGACATATTCAGTGAATAAATGGCCTTGAAGTTTGGGCCTGACAAAACAGGCGTGGGAGATGTGGTGCCTCATTTGAGTTTATAGATTGGAACAGAGAGTAAAGGGATATTGATTGATTGTTACTGCGAAATCTTGCAGGTGAAAACAGGATACGGTATGTGTAAGGAATGATATGTTTGCACCATTTTAAGACAGTTATTCTTTGTTCCAACTAAACATCTTTTGAAACAATGAACTCGGTCAGTATCCTTTTGGAATAATATTGAGTAAACTACAACCTTCACATTTTCTTAAACGTGCAATGACGCGGTTTATAGTATCACCTTAGTCCCAATTGCCTATTTTGTTATGAAGACAATATGTAATTGGTTCCTTTGAAGTCTGGATTCCTCTACGTGCCTCCAGTGATTATCGTGTGTCAGGTAATGAACGAATTAATCATGTGCTGTAAGTGGTCATATATTTTCACTATGTTGTGTCAACTCATCCCCTTTTGCTTCACGCCACTATCTAGGAATAAAGATTTATCAATGACCTACTCAATGGACGGGACATTGTCGTCAGTTTTAGAGGAGATTGTACTTAATAATAATAATAGTGATTATATGTGTACTTGTATTGCACAAATGTCCATACAAAAGTTTATGCTCAATGCGAAGTTCTAATCATAGCATTGAAGGCGCAGTCAATATAAGTACACACGTTATTTCAGGTATCCGTTTATACGGCTGGGTGGACTGAGTGCAATGTGAATGAAAATGCCTTGCCCAAGGACACAACTTAAAATGAGATCTCGGTCTCACATTTTTGGTGTCTCCACCGGGATTCGAACCCGGGTCTTTGAAGTGAGAGGCAAGTAGCTAACCACTACACCACTGTAGTTGTCTCTTTAGAAAGAAAGGCTCTTTTTGTATTTAGATACATGACTAATTCATGATGGTCGTCAAATAATAAGCAATATGTAATCTTATCAAATATGTTTCTTTTCGGAAATTATTACATGTATCATCCTTTGATAGATGAATAATACTTTTATCGCACAAAAGTTCACTTATCATGATGTTCTCAATACACTTGACACATGAATAAATGAAATGTAGAAATAACAGTGTAGATGCTCTCATGTAAAGATGCTTGAGGTGAGGTGAGATTTTCGATAAATCGTTAATCATCCCTAGTGTGTGTGTTGGTGTGAAACGTTTATTCTAACAAGTGGCAAGATGTATACTTGTTTTGTCAAGGACCTTCTGGCTCTTAGTAAGTTATTGATAACTCGGGTACAATATTGATTTGGTCAAGTTTTCGAAGCCCTCTTAACAGCAACAGAAGATACAATTTAGATACACTTATTATATACTTGTTGGCAAGAATGATTGTAATTATAAACATCGGATTTCCAGGAATGGCATCATTGTGTGAAGAAGTAGGTCAAGGTGCCTCGTATTGTCTGTTTCCATTATGTTAGTTCTTGTCTCATACCCAGTTATAAGTCATTGATATATATTGAGTTGATGGTTTGCTACAAGATATCGGTCCAAATAAGTATATACCCTTATGTTTTACATTAAGTATCTTTCTGTCACTCGAAATATGGAAACGTGCCAATTCTTCAGCTTTGTCGTCATATAAAGGAAAACATTCAGTACATAATTCTCATTTATATCAACATGTATATCACTTGAGCACGGCACCAGATTTGTTGATTTGGCCTACCTTTCTTTGTTCGTATTTGCATCTATGTGTCCATCTCAAAGGCAACTGTAATCTTAATGTTTATGTGTCCACCTTAAATTCAATCACCGATTTAGTTGCTATTCCGTAATTCGCAATGAAACAAATCAGTATTACCTACGGAGGCATTTTGTCATATTGGGATCATACTTTTTCATATTATGTCCTAGGCAAAATATCACTTTTCCATTGTGACGTCATGTAATAAAAACACTTTGACTTCATAGTTCGCCTTGACATTGTTTTCTATAAGGACCGATGGGGTAATTCGCTTTTTTCAAGAAGATAAGCTTTGTGAATCACGCTTATCTCAGCCATTACATTTCAGGAGCAACTAGCTTAAAACCGATTCAAAACTAGCACATTACAAGAGAATAAAAACACGCTCCGTTAAACTCTTCAATCATATACGCTTTGCAAACCCTTTAACCATATATGTATAGACTAAGTGTCATGAAGCTATAACATGTAAGTAAAAGATCGTATAACTTTCTTCTAGTGAAATCATCGTAGTAGATGTTTGAACATGTTCATTCCTATAAACGTTTCCCAATTAATATGACACAGACACAATTTATTGATCCAACGGGTAAAACATGTGCCCAATCAACCGGATTTTCAGCAAGTCGCGAAAAAGATTACACGTATAAAGAAAAAATTTCATTCGCACATTTTATTGTTACCATCGTTTAATCATCCACTTTTTATTAAGCTGGTAATGTATGCACATAGTTGACTCGATCTTATCCCTGTGTGAGAAATGTTTGCTTTGATAAAGAAAAGTTATCGTGCAAAGGTTAATATTGTTTTTCTTTTCCATAGATCAACCTTTCTGTACTTAAAGTCGTGCCAGTGTGTCTTTAGTTGGTCTGGACTGGACTCACTTTCCATGACAGCGTCAAGGTATCGCATTATTGTATTCACACAGCTTTTCGTACAACTAATATGCTTTATAGTGTCAAGCATTGGGACACGCTTTAGCATGACTGTGCGACCAGGTCAATGAGTGCAACAATCTGCAATAATATGATTTGCAATGTGCAACGACGTCCTTAAAGGACAAGTTGCACGGTTTGTAAGGGTAGATAGAGTGATTTCACAAAACGGAAAATAAATGTCTCCATTCGCATGAGATTGTTTTTAAATCAAATGCAACAGTTCTAAAAGGAGCATGTCATATTCATTGAATCTATCCGAATCCATTTCCAAATCTCGAATGATCTTTTACAACAATTTTACATACTATTTACAACATTGTCATTTGCTGTTTACAACAATGTTACAGGATGTTTACAACAACGTCATTTGTTACTTACAACAATCTTACATAACGGTTATACAACGTAATTTGCTGTTTTCAACAATCTTACATAACGGTTATACAACGTAATTTGCTGTTTTCAACAATCTTACATAACGTTTACGACAACGTACTTTGTTGTTTACAACAATCTTACATGATGTTTACAACATCGCCATTTGTTGTTTACAACAATCTTACATATCTTACATGATGTTTACAACATCGTCATTTGTTGTTAACAACAATCTTACATGATGTTTACAACAACGTCATTTGTTGTTTACAACAATCTTACATGATGTTTACAACAACGTCATTTGTTGTTTACAACAATCTTACATGATGTTTACAACAACGTCATTTGTTGTTTACAACAATCTTACATGATGTTTACAACAACGTCATTTGTTGTTTACAACAATCTTACATGATGTTTACAACAACGTCATTTGCTGTTTACAACAATCTTACATAACGTTTACAACAACGTAATGTGCTGTTTTGCTTGACAATTGACCCTACCCATGAAGAACTGGCGATTAGTTATTTACCATTAAAGTTACAGGTCTGCTATTTTAGCACAAAGTACTAAACTGATGGAGTGTTACAACACAACAAAGCAAATTCCTCTGAACACGTAACTTTTTATGATATTCAAATTCAAAGAGGTGTAACATTTCTTTTGGCGTTCAGCTATATAAAACGGTAATCATTTGACAATAACCGGAAATTAATCGCCTGATAATCACTGATTTTTTATCATTTATAGATATAAATTCAAGCGTAAAATATGAAGGTGTTTAATGAGTGATCTTGTTTATAAAGACCAATTGAGCATAACATAAATCGGACAATTCTGGTCTCTGCATATATGCGGTTGTTCGGTTGAAGAATTTCAGGTACATATTGTTCATAACACTATGCAGGAAAGAAGGTCCAACCGAGGGATATTTTGATAGCAGACCAACACATGATCGTGTCCAGCCTAAACATTCATTGTATCTTTAAGTGATTAGACCATATCAAATTATTAATCATCTTAAAACGCATTCTCCTGATGAAATGTCCGAGGGTGATATTGTGAAAGGATCGGAATATATATTGGTTGATTCTTACCTTCACCCGACATCCTAGCATTATGCAATAATTCACCTAGTAAGTTATTGTTATATGAATGTTGTCGGATATTCTGATGATAAATTCTCTCGGTTTTGTTTTGATTACCCAACAGTATTATTTTTCTATGATTATTTTGATATAGTTTGAAAGTGGATATTTTTCTATCCTTATATTGATATAGTTTGGAAATGAATATCTTTCTACCATTACTTTGATATAGTTTGGAAGTGATACATCTTTATCATTATTCCAATATAGTTTGTAAGTAAATATCCTTCTATCGTTATTTGTATACATGTGGTTTGGAAGTGAATATCTTATTATCATCATTTTGATATAGTTTCGTATGTTTTTGGAAGTGAATATCCTTCTATCGTTATTTTATATAGTTTGGAAGTGAATATCTTTTTACCATTATGTTTATATAGTTTGGAAGTTAATATATTTCTATCATTATTTTGATATAGTTTGGAAGTGAAAATCTTTCTATCATTATTTTGATATAAACTAGCGTCCAAAAAGAAAGTATACCATCACTTTGACAAGTAGTTACAAAACAAAGGCAGGTTAAACAAAATGATTGGAATACTTAATAAGAGCTTTCAATTCTGCATAAATTGAATGTAAACACATTTCATCGATAACAAACAATAAAAGGTAAAATGGACAGGAACACATTGGGGGTTGAAAAATGGCATTTCAAAATTTATCCATATAGACAGAAGGTTACTTATAACAAAATTTACACACTTAAGAGTCATAGGATGTTGCTTTAATATCGATTATGTCCTCCTTGAGCATCGATGCACGCAAGAATGCGTCTGCATATGGATGATGTAAGGGGTCTAATGACGTAACGTTGAATTTGATTCCATGCACGAATCAGACACTGTTCAAGTTTTTGTCGGTTTGCTGGGAGTACGGGTGTGCTCCTAATCTGTCTGTCAAGATGGCCCCACAAATGTTCGATCGGGTTCATGTCTGGGGAACAAGCAGGCCAAGCTAAAACATGCAAATTCATGTTATTAAGGAAATTCTGTGTGAGTCTGGCTGTGTGAGGTCTTGCATTGTCATGCTGGAAGACCATGCCAAGGGGCTGTTGATTGATGAAAAGGAGGACAACTGGCTGCAGAATCTCATCCCTGTACCTCTGCGCATTTAGGTTGCCATTGGTCATGACTAGTCTCGTTTTCAGTTCACCACAAATTCCTCCCCACACCATCCCACCGCCTCCTCCATACGCTTGCACTTCCTGAACACAGTTTGGAGCTAACCGTTCCACAGCACGTCTGTAAACACGTTAACGACCATCAGCTCTGAACAAACAGAATCTGCTCTCATCAGAAAAAAGGACACGTGACCAGTTCCGGACTTGCCAACGTCGAACTTGCCTTGCCCAGCGGAGCCTGTTACGTCGATGTTGCTGGATAAGCACAACTCCCCGGTATGGATGCCGTGCCCGGATACCATGTTCCCGTAGTCGCCTTGACACATTTTGTCGACTGATGCGATGTCCGAGTGCCGTTGCTGCCGTTGCTGTTGCAGGGATGAAGCGGTTTCTTAGGTGGATTCGAAACAGTCTTGTGATGCATACACGGGTGCAGCCGAACGTTCTTGCGATGTGGGCGTGTGAAGCTCCTTCCTGGGCAATTCCTACGGCTCTCTCTCTCTGAATTGCGGTCAGGCGTGGCATTTTTCGTATGTTCTTTTTTATACTGCGACAAATACTCGTGTCTTCCGCTCGTTTAATACTGTTTGTCAGCACGTGCATTTCGTGGAATGCGCGCATATCACTTTTTCGAAAATTCGCGTTCGCGCGATAGTTTTCACACGTTCGCTAATTTGAAAGAAGAAAGTAATAGGTAGTAGGTTTTCATATGTTCCTGTAAATTTTTGTGAATTTCCGTTCACAAATAATGTTTTTAACCCAAAAGATAGTTGGTATACTTTCTTTTGAACATCAGTTGTTTGGAAGTGAATATCTTTCTATCATTCTTTAAAGTTTGGAAGTGATATATTTCTCGCATTATATCATTATAGTTTTTAAGTGAATATATTTTTATCATTATTCTTATGTTGTTTGGAAATGAATATCAAGGGAGATTTTATATTGAAATAAAGTAGCATTTCCAATAACGGCAGAAGTTGGAGATATTACGAACGCTTCGATTTGAATTTGAACTACAAGGGGATAGGGGTATTAGAACCCTGATTGCTCTGTATTTGAAGATTTTGAAAAGCTGTGAAACAGAAAGTCAATACTAGTGACATCAGTTACAAGTCAGTTACTAAAGACATTATCAGTTCAATTTAAATAAGGGAAATGCTTACATTATGGGAAATAATATTGCCTTTCACATCGCACACACACACAAATATTTTTGATTTTGGACACCAAACCACTAGGGTTTTACAAACGTTAGAGTATTAAACGGGGTTGCTTAAACTTTTATGTTTGTTTTATGTTTATGTATGGTAAAATGTTTTATATGTGTATCAAAAGACTGTGTCCAAAATAGGATAATATTAGCAACTGTATTCCTTATCTCTTAACTTTCAATTAAATGTAATGATTGTGTATTAGTGGGTCATTCGTCCTAGTCCTTTTAGAGCCAGAGGTTCGAATCGCTGATTTGACCTAATACAATATTTTTAAACTATTATATATTATAATATAAATATTAAATGCAAAACATAATTGATACACACTTACCATAAAACAGAAAGACGTCCTTTCGAATCTTTAATGTATTTATCCATATGAAATATACTGACATCAACATAAAATAAAAACAACAGAAAATTGCAGAATACAAATTATAAAACCACATGTAACTTAGGCAACACTGAAATGAACAAGCCGGTTACTCTGCACGTGCGCGGCACTTCACACCACACTACGACCCAAGCATGATATCCGCACATTGTATCTCGGCTTAGACATCTGACTTAGACAATTTCAATCACGGGATTCCACATACACACCGGACCAACATCATGCAAATGAAGGTAACAACAATACTTTTTATACATTTCCTTCTTACTTTTTACATTCTTTTTCTACTTTCACCTCCAAAACTTCAAAACTTTCTCCATACAATAATCATTAACCACAACAACAGCTCCTTCATAACACTAACAATCCAGATTCAACATCCACCATGACGCACGATACCATTAAAATATTATCGTCAAATTGCCAAGGCCTGAATAACAAGCGTAAGCGTACAGATGCGTTTCGAAATCTTAAAAGCAAGAAAGCACATATTTATTGTATCCAAGACACTCATTTTACAAAGGAGTTAGAAAATAAAATAAAAATTGACTGGGGATCAAAATACTGTTATTTTAGTTCTTATAAAAGCAATGCCAGAGGGACAGCTATACTGTTTAATAATAACTTTGATTTTGTCATTGAAGATTCCAAATATGACGAAAATGGAAATTACGTAGCGTTGAAAATAAGCATTATGAATAAGACATTAACTTTGATAACAATATACGGGCCAAACACTGACGATCCAGACTTTTACCTCAAAATTATATCAATCATTAATGAAATGCAGTCAGATAGCTTTTCAATATGCGGAGATTGGAACTTTGTACAAGATCCCAAACTAGATTATTTTAGTTATAAAAATATTAATAATGCGAAAGCGAGAGAAACCTGGCTAGATTTTATGGAAGAAAATGATTTAATAGACCCTTGGAGAGAACAAAATTTAGAGAGCCAAAGATATACTTGGAGACAAAAAAGGCCTATGAAACAAGCAAGACTTGATTACTTTATCATATCAAAAAACCTTGAAAGTTCAGTTCAGGATACTGCTATTGAGGCAGCATATAGATCTGATCACTCAATAATTTGGATTGAATTGAAAATAAGTAATATAGAAAGAGGAAGAAGCTTCTGGAAATTCAATAATTCGTTACTTCATGATAAGACATATGTAGATGAAATAAAAAAAATAATAATTGAAACAAGAGAACAATATAAATCATACATAGATGAAACAGGAAAATATGTTTTCAAAATAAATGATCAATTATACTTTGAAACTCTCTTATTAATGATTCGAGGGCATACCATAAAATATTCATCATATAAGAAAAAGGAAAAGCATAAAGTAAAAGAGACGCTTGAAAAAGATATAGATAACCTGGAAAAAGAAATAGATTCATTGACGGACATAAGTCTAAAAACAATACTACAAAACAAATTAAAGGAATCAAATAAAGAATTAGAGACTATTAATAAAAGCGAAATAGACGGTATACTGTTACGATCTAAAGCAAAATGGAAAGAAGAAGGTGAGAAACCAACCAAGTGTTTTCTATCATTAGAAAATAGAAATTTTTTGAATAAGGCAATATATAAAATAGTAACCAAAAAGGAAGATTTGATTCATGAAACTAGATCGTTTTATCATAACCTATACCAAGCAAAACCATGCGAAAACGTTAACCTTTCAGAATTATTTAAAGACACTGAAGTCCCAAAACTGTCTAAAGAGCAAAAGGATAATTTAGAAGGTCCATTGAAATATGAAGAAGTATTATGTAGCCTTAAAAAATGAAAAATGAAAAAAGCCCAGGGTCTTCCGGATTTACTGTTGAGTTCTTTAAATTTTTTTGGTCAAAAATCCATGAATACCTGATAAGGTCTTTAAATTTAGCTTATGAAAAGGGAGAATATGAAAAGGGAGAATTATCATTAACCCAAAAACAAGGTGTTATAACTTGTTTTCCCAAAAAAGGTAAACCAAAACACTTGCTCCAGAATTGGAGACCTATTTCGTTGCTCAACGTTACATATAAAATTGGATCATCAACTATAGCAAATAGGATAAAAGCTGTCCTACCTTCTGTAATAAACGAAGACCAAAAAGGATTTATGTCCAAAAGATATATTGGAGAATGTACTCGCTTAATATATGATATCATTGACTATACAGATTCTATGCAAATTCCAGGCATTCTACTTCTTATTGACTTTGAGAAAGCATTCGATTCCGTTGACTGGAACTTCATTCAAAAGGTTCTGGAATTTTTCAATTTTGGGTCATCTATTACGAGATGGATAAACACGTTTTTTAATAACATTCAATCATGTGTTGTAGTAAACGGTTTCCTCTCAAATTATTTTGATATATCCAGAGGATGTAGACAAGGAGATCCTATATCTCCATATATATTTCTATTATGCGCTGAAGTCCTGGCAATCATGATAAGAACTAATCTAAAGATTAAAGGTATAACCATTGGAGATACTGAATATCTTATTTCTCAATACGCTGATGATACCTCACTTATCTTAGATGGTACTGAAAAATGCTTAAAGGCGACTTTAGAAACACTGAAACACTATGCCTCATTTTCAGGATTAAAAATAAATGTAAAAAAAACACAGGTATTATGGATAGGCGCTGCGAAAAACTCAAAAACAAAACTTTGTCGAAACTGGAATTTAAACTGGAAGAATGACTCCTTTACACTACTCGAATGATATTTACCCACAATGTAGCAGAAATGGTAGAACGCAACTATAAAGATAAACTTAAAACCTTTAAGATATCTATGAACCAATGGATGGCTAGAGACATAACTCCACTAGGTCGCAATACCATTCTTAAAAGCTTACTTTTACCACAAATTAACCATTTATTTGCAACTTTACCAAACCCAAGCGATCAAATGATAAGAGAAATTGAACAACTCTGCTACAAGTTTATATGGAAAAACAAACCCGACAAAGTTAATCGTGACACTATTACTAACAACTATGAACAAGGCGGAATAAGGCTTCCAGATATAAGAAGTCTCATTCAATCACAAAAAATTTCTTGGATGAAAAAATTAAACAACTCTGATTCAAAAATAAAGACACTGCTACAAACAAGCATTAAAAGTAATATAGACAGCCTTATACAAACATGTGAAACACACATAACAGAATCTGTAATAACAACCCGAACAAATCACTTTTGGAGAGACACATTAACATCGTGGGGCAAATTTATTAACAAAAAAGGTCAAAACGCTAAAAACGCCGACGATGTCTTATCGCAACCCATTTGGCAAAATGAAAATATCAAGATAGGTGGAAGACCTATCAATTATAAACATTACTCCTGTAAAGGGATCACTTACATAAACGACATCATTGATAGCCATGGTAATTTCCTATCCCAGGAACAATTAAGAAATACGTTTGGTTGCAAGACAAATTTCCTTGATTACCAAGGGATAATAGAAGCTATAAAATATTACTGCAAGTCAATAAACGTATATATTGAAAAGAAAATACCACTGCCAATTTTACCCTTCTTTTTACAAAATATAACTGGCGACCCAAAAGGCTGTAGAGATATATATGACATACTAATAAACAGAAAAGGCACAAAAACTCTCAAATACCGAGATAAATGGCAAAAAGATCTAAATGAAATTATTAACGAAAATACATGGGAAACCATAGAAAGATTAACATTTAAAACCACGACCATTTCACGCTCGGAAGAAAATTAAAATTAATTCATGAATTCAACCAACACGGCAACGAAAATCACAGGATAACATCATGGGCATCCCAGTCGACGTTTGGAGAGCCAGGATCGGAAGATTTCTACCGCCCAAGGGTACGAGACAGATCGGTACTGTGCTACCCTACGATCCAACTAGTGAATGGACGGCGTCCATGGATACAGCTTACAGGATTCTACTGTGTGGATCGCTTATTCTCACTGTGGCTTATGTTGGATCATCCCTTAGTGTATATGTGCAGGATTTGGAGTGTTCTTGGATTCCACCGGCGTCTTTGTGTGCAAAGCGAGTTGTGTGTGATCACTCTTCAGGTGTGACGTCACCATTGTTTACATGGCGAAAACAGGAGACACTCGACATGTGTACTGTACCGGGTGTATCGATGTCCCCATCTGTGATTCATTTAGCAGGAGACGTCGAGCTCAACCCAGGCCCATCCTGGAGAGAGTTAGATGAGTTGAAATCGGCGATCATCAAACAGATAAAGGATTCAGAGCAAAGACTGTCTAACGATATCCACTCCATGAAGAAAGACATTGAATCTCTAAAGACAGAGGTGTCGGATCTGAGAAAGGAAGTACATACGACTTCGGGGGAACAAGATGTACTGAGATTGGATTTAGATGTACTCTCGGAAAGACAGGATAACATGGAAAGGTATGTCGATGGTCTGGAATCGCGAATAGAGGATCAAGAACGACGAGGGAGGCGTAACAACATGGTGTTGTATGGAGTGCCGGAATCGGAAGGACACAAGGAGACCTATACAGAAAGCAAGAACAAGGTGTTGGAAATCCTAAATGAAGCAAGACAAACAAAGGATCTCCCCCCACTCGTTCCGAGGGACATTGAACGAGCACACCGTATTAACTCTAAAAACCCTGAACAGTCCAACCCCATAATAGTGCGTATGTGCCATTGGGAAGATAAGTGGCATGCCGTGAAACTCAGGAGTGTATTGAAACAGTCTGGATATGGCATCGCCAATGATCTGACAAACCAACAGAGGCAGGAACTATATAAACTCCGCAATGAGAATCCAAACACAAGATACTACTTCAAAGGGAATAAGCTAGTGGAGGAACCAAAGGAGAACACTGCAGAGGAACCACAAGAAGACAGCACTCAGCAGGAGAGGCGCAGACTCAGATCCAACGCCCAGGCTTCCATGGGGGGACAGAAGAGATAAGGGTGTGGTCAGGGCCTAGTGACTGACAATGTAACCGGTGATTTTAGGTCGCTTCAAGATAACTCTGTGAACTGTGACAGCCTACCTCATAATGATAACAGTGTCGTGAAATTTATTTTTTGGAATATATCTGGTATATTGAGCAAGTTAAATGACTCTGATTTCTGTAATTACATTACATTTGATATAATTGGCATTACAGAAACATGGTGTAAAGATATTGATCTATGTAACCTTTTCCAAGAATATGAAGTCATTAACAAAGATGCAGATAAATTGTCATCCTATGGCAGACTATCTGGTGGTATTTCAGTCTTGATAAGGAAAGAATTGTTTAAATATGTAAAATGGACAAAGATTTCGGAAAATGCTATTTTCGCATTAATTGATAAACAACTTTTCGGTACAACATGTGATCTACTTTACTCTTGTGTATATATCCACCCAGAGAGCTCCACATGGTATGATCAATTTAGCCCAAATTGTAAAAATGGCATTATTCTTTTTCAAGAGAAACTATTTGATATATTAACAGAACATGAGGATTTGCATCTACTATGTGGTGGTGATTATAATGCTAGAACTGGAACTAAATCTGATTTTGTGGAAGATGACATTATAGATTATACTGAAAATCATAATTACTTTCTATCTGATCTCATATCAGATTACTTCAACCTCAAACGCTTTTCACTTGATAAAATTGTAAACAACTTTGGAAAATGTTTAACAGATTTATGTTCAGTTCTGAATATTCATATTTTGAATGGAAGATGTGGTAGAGACAAAAATGTTGGTGATTTTACTTTTATTGGTGCTAATGGTACAAGTGTTATTGACTATATCTTAGCTTCTTCCCCATTATTTGACAATGTTTTAGATTTTTCTATAGATTCTCGCTCAGATTCAACCCATCTCCCTGTTACCATGAAGTTGAGTGCACACATAAAACAGCAACCTGCAAAACAGAAGAATGATCAGGATAAGAAATCATTTAAGTTTGTTTGGGATAATGACAAATCAAATATTTTTAGAGATCAGCTTTTTTCTGACCAAGTACAGGATTTACTTGACAAATCAGTAAATACAGCATTGACAAATAGTGAAGAGAGTATTAATTACCTAGCAGATGCACTGAAATTGGCTGGCTCAGTTATGCAAAGAAAAGTAGGGAATACAAAGCCTAACCAAAGATGTAAATGGTATGATGCAGAATGTGAAGATTTGAAAAGGGAAAGATGTAGAGCACTCAATAAATTTAGGAAATGTAAAAGTAAGGAATCACTCAGAGAATACCACAATGTAAGAAACAAATATGCATCAACTTGCAAAGAAAAGTCACAAACATATTTTGCAAACAAGCAACAATTTATAGAAAAAAACATATATGATTCCAAGATATTCTGGTCAGAAATAAAAAGCTTAGGTAAAGCTCAAAAGGTAAACAATATCAATATTGAAGACTGGTACGCATACTTTAAAGATTTGTTCACATTTAAAGATACTGACATTAGCATGGACAACCAGCCTCATGAGTCACAAGACAATACACTTTCACAACTAGACACTGCATATGCTAATGATATACTGGATTCCCCCATTACTAAAGATGAGATCCTAGAGAGCATTCACCACATCAAATGTAACAAATCACCAGGAGTGGATTAGATCATCCCTGAGTTTTTTAAACACTCTTCAGATATTATTGTGCCTTACCTTGAACTAGTATTTAATGTTATATTAGAAAATGGGACTTTTCCAGATACTTGGACACTTGGGATTATTGTGCCAATACATAAACAAGGTGATGTTAATAATGTAAACAATTACAGAGGTATTTCACTGCTAAGCATATTTGGTAAACTATTTACTTTCATTGTTAATAAGAGGTTAGTGTTTTGGGCAGATACTCTCAACAAAATTAATGAAGAACAAGCTGGGTTTAGAGAGGGCTATTCAACTATTGACAACATATTTATTCTACAAGCACTAGTGGATAGATATTTAAGTGTCAAAAGCGGGAGATTTTATGTGCTCTTTGTTGACTTTGCCAAGGCCTTTGACTCTGTGCACAGGGGGAAACTATGGAACCTATTAAGATCACATGGCCTCAGTAACAAAATGAATAAACTATTGGGTAGCATATATGAGAATGTTAAGGTATGTGTACGTAATAACAATGAAATTTCGGAAACCTTTACCAGCCAGTTAGGGGTAAGGCAAGGGTGCATTTTAAGCCCATTTCTCTTTACATTTTTCATAAATGAACTAGCTGCACAAATAAATTCTAACTGTAAACATGGTACTCAACTTCATCCGGATATTACCCAGATATTTTTGCTGTTGTTTGCAGATGATATAATTCTCTTATCATCAACAATTAAAGGATTACAGACCCAAATTAATGAACTTGAATTGTACTGTGACAAATGGAAGTTAGCAGTGAATATGAATAAAACGAAAGTTCTTGTATTTAAACATGGATGTCAGCTATCAAGACATGAACATTGGTATTTTAAGAGAGAAAAAATTGAAACTACAGGTTTCTATAAATATCTTGGTGTTTACTTCAGCAGAAACCTGTCATGGCATAAACATACAAACCAAGCTGCAGTACAAGCAAAAAAAGTTCTCATAACTATATACAAGAATCTGAAAAGCTTAGGAAACATTTCATATCAATCCTTGTTTAAAATATTTGATGTAAAGATACTCCCCATCCTTTCATATGGATCAGAAGTATGGGGCTTAAAACACTTTGATACAATAGAAAAGATTCATCTATATGCCTGTAAAAAGTATTTAGGTGTTAAGATAAACACATCTAGTCTGATGATATATGGAGAATGTGGAAGATTTCCTTTATATATACATTCGACTTTAAAAGTCATTAAGTATTGGCTAAGACTCATTGACATGCCATCATACAGATTGCCCAAAAAAGTTTATAACATGATGATAATGTTTGATAATAATGGTAAAAGAAATTGGGTGACCGGTGTAAGAGAATTACTTTTTAACTGTGGTTTTGGACATGTATGGAAGGACCAAAATGTATATTCAAAAGATGTTTTTATACTCTCATTATCTCAGAGATTGAAAGATATTTATGTGCAGACATGGACAGCGTCCATGGCTCTAACAAACAAAGGTTTTTATTACAAAATGTTTAAATCTGAAATAATAATTGAAGATTATTTATCAAAGATTACTGTTAAAAAATTTCGAATAGCTCTTTCACGTTTTAGATGTTCCTCACATGATCTTTTTATTGAGACAGGACGCTATATGAAGATTCCTCGTGAAGAAAGATTATGTAATCTCTGTCATTTGAATTTAATAGAAGACGAATATCACTTTTTGCTTATATGCCCTGTGTACTTAAACCTAAGAGCAAAATATATAAAAGAATACTACTTCAGATACCCTAACATAATGAAATTTAATGCACTACTTTCAAACTCAAATTGTAATATTCTACAAAATGTTGCTATGTACATTTACTATGCCTCCTTGCACAGACAAAATATCATGAAGTAATGTATATCTGTATTAATGACATATGTGATGAGTTAGATAGTATGTTATATGACTTAAGGAAGTTATATGATGCTATATGACATAATTGTACAAATCTGTAAATATTGTATTTATCAATTGTACTATAGGCCTGTGGCCTTTAAGTATTGAATAAAGATTGATTGATTGAAATCCTACAATAGTGCTAAACATTCATGGCTCCAATATAGTATATTGCATAGATTTCTTCCAACAAATGAGCTTCTTACAAAAATGAGATACAAAGAATCAAACAAATGCACATTTTGCAAAACAGAAAACGAGTCAATTCTACATATATTTTATGATTGTAAGTTTACAAAAACTATATGGAAAAAATTTGAAGAATGGATACTTGAAAAAACAGGAACCGATATCATATTTTCTAAAAAGAATATCATCTTAGGATATACCGAAAAACGAAACTATGTCCTGAATTTGCTGATAACCATTGTTAAATACAATATATTTAAAATGAAACAACAGGAGAAAATCCCAAACTTTAAACATGTACAAGAGGAAATTAAAACAGCATATTTTGTTGACCGATTTAACGCCTACATAAATT
Source organism: Steromphala cineraria (assembly GCA_916613615.1). Lineage (NCBI taxonomy): Eukaryota > Metazoa > Mollusca > Gastropoda > Trochida > Trochidae > Steromphala > Steromphala cineraria. Next base: position 16,855,948 of record OU744730.1, read on the forward strand.
GTAAATATGACAGCTTTATGAATTTCTGGTCAATTTGTCATTATCTAGTCTGAATTATTAGATCAGTTTTTAATATTAACTATTTACTACCTAATGTCAGATTGAACTATGAATATTTAATTGTCTATACATCAAATCTTGTGTACGTTGTTAAATTATTACTTGTATATACGTGTTACAAGTTTGTTATGTATGGAACTGTTATTCTTACATGTCCTTTTTTCTGTATGGAGTTTTGAAAAATAAATAGTTTAAAAAAATAAAAATAAAAAAAAATGAAAAAATTTAAAACTGATATCTAAATATCAGCACTTATAAAATCACCGTTCATCTGTTCAAATAGAAGGCAAGGATCTGTTTTCCCAAGTGAGAAGACATAATAGAATAATTTGGTAAGGGATGAAGCAAGTTGCAATGCATTGTTTAATGAATAGATTTCGTTTTAACTGACCCACTGGCGCGTTCGGTTTTCCATTAGGTTTTTGAGACCAGCTCCAGCTTTGTTCTGACATTTGTATTTCTTCGCCGATTTTGTTCACGTTTGACACAACATAAACACGCGATATTGTGTGTTAAATTTAGATTTTAATTTTCAAATTTGTATCAGGTCAAATAAGGTATTCGAACATCTGCGCTTTAAAGAGGCACGTTTTTGAAAATTGTGATTGCAAATTTATCACTTATGATAGGACGTTAATGTTAATTATTTTGATAGTGTCAAAAATCTCTTTACACAATCCAATCATCCTTTTTCAGAGAATAGATTATAAAGATTCACATAAAGTCCACTGGCAGCCATTTTTGTGTAAACACATTAAATTCATTTTGTTACGAAAAAGGAATCGCATGGCTAAACATTACATTATATATTTGATTTATTACTGCTTCATTTAGTTTATATGTATTCGAAACATTTATATTAAATTTCCTGGAATAACCTTTTATCCCCCTTAAAACTTGCTACTGTCCCTTTAAGACATATACGTTTTTAGATTGAACCGCTCTTGTCGCCACTATGGGTGTCAAACGTTACGCCTGTTTGTTTTAATCAAATTAACCAAATTGAAAATGGAAATTCATTATCATTACTGTTTGACATGTCCACAGCGACACCTGGTGGATATATTACCCATGATTATTGTCCCTCGCAGGTCGCAGATGTTTTCACAAATAAGAGTTAGTGTACAGTAAAGATAATAGTCAATATTCATAATGTACATTAAACAGAACAATGCATGGTATAAATTCAGTGATTCATTTGGAAATACGCATATCATGCTCATTTCATTTGGTAAAAAGCAGTCATTCAAATCCTTGTATATATTCATTCACTAGTCACGAGCTGCATGCGCCATGTTGTCTCTTGCTGTCCTGCTCGGGGTGTTGACTGCTACAACATCGGTATATGCGGCTCCTTTCGACTGCCAAGATCCGAGTGAGTAAAACGTAGCACATTTGACACTTGACCAATAGTTGTATCAAAAGGGGAAAAAGCATGTTGCCCCTTTCGACTGCCAAGATCCGAGTGAGTAAAACGTAGCACATTTGACACTTGACCAATAGTTGTATCAAAAGGGGAAAAAGCATGTTGCCCCTTTCGACTGCCAAGATCCGAGTGAGTAAAACGTAGCACATTTGACACTTGACCAATAGTTGTATCAAAAGGGACAGATGCACGATATTCAACGTTCTATTTCAACAAATTTGTTCGCAATAATTGTTTGCAATGTAGTTAAAACTAGCTGTAATATATACGTGTCATAAGTCCTACGTTACGACTTATGGGACGTTAACATTTCAACTAGATTGACTAAATGTATCCCTTTTCATGCAGTTTTATTACACAGAAGTAGGCCTAATTGAGATTGTACAATAACTACGGCCCTACGTGTTTGCAATTCGTATTACATATTTTGACAAATAGTGACACATATTGTGACAAGATTCATCAAATGTAACGATAATAAACCTAACTGCGGGTTAATCAGAAAATGGAATGAGGAAAATTTAACATAAGGTAGTTGAACATTTGATAACAGAGGGTTATGTTTAAAGCAGCCATTATTTATAAAATTCTTCATTGTCTTCGCTACATGTGCCAGGAAGAAACGAATAAATGTACCATCATCATGGGCTCAAACATCTCATGACTCCTTGTTATTGGAAGCATTAGTAGTAGGATAAAATCTTCAAGTATCAAACAAATACTTCCTACGACCATTTATGTGTGAACACCTTTTCATCATGTGCGTTGGATAAATGCTTCCTCATGTCAACGATATTTAGCTGTGTGAGCAGTATATTGTTCATAGTTAGGCAAATAATTCAAATTCATTTTACTACGTGATCATAATACAAGAATGTCATCTTAAAGAGACACAGAGTATGTTGATAGGATCACATATGTCAAATTTTGAAATTGATGTTTTAACATCGGGAACCACTAACTGTTACTTAAAATAACAAGTTAAACATCAATCAGTACATTAAGGAGCGAAATTCGTCCATTCAAAGTCGGGATTTTGATCGAAAACCGGACAATGTGGCTCGAATGGCGCGCCGCAAATTCACCAAACCTAATTGTGAAACCTTGTCATAAGCTGACAGGAAGATATATCCAATTGATAGTATTTATTAGGTATTATAACTAATAGGTAGATTAATTGGATGCATAATTTCGAATATTTAACGTATTTGAGATGTTTTCTTGATTTTTCCATAAAATCAAGCATTTTAGAGATATTATGGATAAATGGATATATTTGCAAGTCCAGTGATGAGATATGAACTTAAATCAGCATATTGGATATTTTGTAGCTTATCAAAACCAAATAAAATTTTATGAAAGATATACTCTATGTCACTTTAAGTTTGTAACAGATAAACAATTACGTTTCTACCTCGATAAAATTCATATATGAAATCATTTAAGAGAAAGGATCATTTGTGATGTGTATAGCAAACAATAACAAATAATACTGCATATAATATGGTAAGCACGTGGACATGTCTGTTCTATCTCTATTATTGCACTTTATTAATTAACTATCAATGGAATGGGACTTAAACAATTTATACGGCCTGCACTATACGAATCCACAACTGGGCCAATACAGGAAAACTGGGCCAATACGAGAAAAACAGAGAAGACTGGGCCAATACAAGTCTGAGCATGCGCATACACACAAATAGCGAGAGTCCCAATCTAAGTAAATTTAGATCAACAGATTTTTTATTTTGTCATACAACAGTATGACCAAATATAAAACCTGTTGATCTAAATTTATTTAGATTGCGAGAGTCCGAAGCTATCCCTTCAAAACTTTCAACACATATGACAGTTCATCAATCTCCTTGATAATTTTGATTTCGGTAAAAATTAACTCTCTAATGTTGTGCAAGTAAAGTACAAAGAACTTAAAGGGGCAGTAGCACGTTTTTTGATAATTTTATATTTAAAATTGTTCACCAATACTTGAGTGTTAATGCTAAATGTATTATTTTTCTAGTGTCAAAACTCTTATTACATAAGCCAATCATCCATAGTCAGAGAACAAAGTATGAAGATTCACCTAATATCCATGGGCGGCCATTTTGTGTGAACACCTCTAATTCATTTTGTGTAAGAAAAAGGATTCGCATGGCTAAACTTTACATTATACATCTGAATTATATCTTCTCCATTTAGTTTAAATGCATTGTCTTTCAATTGTAACCATTAATTTTCATTTTCCTGACATAACCTTATATTTCCCCTAAAACGTGCTACTGTCCCTTTAATTAATAAAAACGTCATTAATCAATTTTTTCGTATTGGCCCAGTTACAGGTCATCGGTCTTCAATACAGCAGACCTTGGACCTGTAACTGGACCAATACGGAAAAACTTGATTAATAACATTATAGTAAAAGGGTAAACTCCAAATGGACTTCTACAGAATGATTGTCTCTGATATAGCACGAGGACAGCATAGAACAAAAAATGTCAAACTTAAACATAAAACATCTAACTGGTTAATAATTTTGTGTTGTTCTTCAGTGATTGCGACATGTGACCTAATACCGGACCCCCTTGCTCCCTTTGCCGTGACAGGACAGGTGACCTTCACACAATATGAGGTAAACTATTCTGAGTAAATAGCTAAGGCGTTTGTGCTCATAAAAGATAGCCTTAGCGCTTCAGGGGTTAAGCAGAATAGCCTTGATTGATTTTATTACCAATAACTAGGCCTTATCAGGGGTCATGTTTTAAATCCAACTTTTATATTATCCTGTTATAAACCCTTCTCCAAGCACTTTAGTGACCGGAGATTGCTAAGGTAACCTTTGTGCGCCGACAATGGGAATTAAGAAGAGGTATAGCCGCCTCGATAAAAACTCCTGCTACATCAGCGTATTTGTTTTCTCTCGGGCTACAACTATAGCCTGATATCAAAGGCCTCGTATGACTCCTTATATAACTAGCCAATGAAATGATTCACATCCAACAGTAGCGGCAGTGTCCCGGATGAAGAAAAAAAAAAGAAGAAAATTATTTTATTACAAAAGTGTCACACCCTGATACAGAGTCGGGCCTACATAGGCCTATGAGACACACAATAAAACAATATAAAAACCATTAAAATATATTTTTTTTAAAAGTTCCAGTGCAGTCAACTTTCATACCCCTAAAACAATCATACACTGCATTAGACACATACTGGCACACACAGTTTCATAACCAACTACTACAGACAACTCACCAATACAAATATACATTCATATACCGGTAATTACACACATATACTGTCAACTTCACTATATTACCCAACCATCATACATATCCACATCTACATCCACATACATTAACTTACATGCACCTTATTACACCGCTCTGTAATTTCCAACAATATTACATACATACATCTACATCCATATTCACTAACTTACATCCAAATAACTACACCCTTATGCTGTCAGTCTCAAAGAAGTAGTCAACAAACTTACATACATGCATTTACATCCATGTTCACTAACTCGCATCCAAATAATTACACAATTACTCTGTCAATCTCACTATAATAATCCACAATCATACAAATATACATAGATACACTTTCACTAACTTGCATCCAAATAATTACACAAATATACTGTCAATCTCGCTACAATAATTAACAATCTTACAAATATATATACACATCCATATCCACTAGCTTACACCCAAATAATTATACAAATATACTGTCAATCTCACTACAATAATCAACAATCTTAAAAATATACACACACATCCATATCCACTAGCTTACATCCAAATAATTACACATATATATTGTCAACTTCACTATAATAATCAACAATCTTACAAACAGACATCTAAATCCATATTCACTTACATCTACAACCTTACACCCATCCACTGTCAACCTCACTATAACATGTATAATATCCAACAATCACCTTTGTTCTCACTCTCAAGAACCCAAACTGACACATGATAAATAAAACATGAAAAAGACACTCATAATAAGTAAGACTATATATAAAATGAGTATATTATTAAAATGTTATAGATCCTGAAGTCTTCTTTTCATCATACTGGTTAAAGTGGTTCCAAGAAGAGGCTGTAGATTGTCAGATTGTAACAAAAATATAAGTTTTTCTTTGCTGTTTAAGCGAGAAAAATCAGACAGTTCCATTGCAGCTTTAAATAATTGTCTTGTGATATCAAAATAATGAAAACAGTCAATTAGGAAGTGTGTTTCATCTTCAATGGCTCTTACACCATTCTTTAGACAATAATTACACAGTCTATTTTCTAAAGGGGTGGGTGGCTTCGCATACCTGCCTGTCTCTATGGCAAGGGGGAGCTAGGCTCCCATATCTAAATTTTGCTTAAACACTGCGGTTTAATCTGTTCCTCACTGTCCTTAGATAAGGGGAGGTAGCTGGATTGTCCTTATATAACCTATATGTCCTTAACTTGTTATTTTTGTCATTCCATAAATCTAAAGTCCATTTCATATTTTCCTCTTCAATCATTATTTCTTTTATCATTTGCAGTCTCTTTTTAACATTTAAAGTATTATCATGAAGTATCCAGGCTGCACCATAGGTATCTAGGAGCTTGTTTATCCTTGTATCCATTGACCTTGCATAACCCAGGGACCACCTGTGTATCCTATTAGGGATTTTATCATTAGACATTGTTCTTATTTTCAACTGTAGTCTGATGACTTCTATCTTCTGCTTCACTGTAGGAGAACACCAGCCCATGTCACCTCTTGTAGCTAAATTTGATGTGTTTTTACCCACTCCAAGGAAATACCTTATAGCCTTATTCTGCACAGCTTGCACTGACCTGTAGGTATTGAGTCCCCAGACTCCAGCGCCATAGAACAACACAGGTTCCACTAGAACAGAATATAGCTTATCAAATACTTCATATGACATGCCACCACAAGCTCTGAATTTGGAATATAATACTGATAGTGCTCTTCCAGCAGATTTACACAACTCTTTCACTGATTTTTGCAGATCCATGAATTCATTCAACCAAATTCCCAGATATCTATAGGTTGCACTGTATTCAACAACATTATCACAACACTGGAAACTGAAATTAGACTGCTGGACTGAGGGCCCTGTCCTAAAATGAATTACTTTGGTTTTATCCATATTCACTTTAAGTCTCCATTTCTTGCACCAGTCAGTTAAGCAACTTAACATATTTTGTAGGGAGGCTTCATCCGGGGCTATCAGTGCTATATCATCAGCAAACAACAGTAGTGATATCATAGGATTATCAAAAGTGACTCCACAATCCAAAAAAATTTTGTTTTCTGCTAAATCGTTTATATAATTGAAGAAGAGGGTAGGCGATAACTTATAGCCCTGTTTCACACCAGAGGAAACGTTTAATGGGTCAGAATAAAGTTCATTTATCTTCACAGAACAGTTTATCTCACTGTAAAACGATTGCACTGCAGACAACATTTTACCTTGAATACCAGTTTTCATCAATTTTAACCATAAACACTGATTGTTAACCTTGTCAAAAGTTTTCTTTAAGTCTACAAAACAAACAAATGTTGATTTTCGGGAAGATTTTCTTTGATTAATCAAGGTGTAGATAGAATATATATGTTCCACACAGCTTCTCTTAGCCCGAAATCCATTTTGTTCTTCTGCAAGCCATAATTGAATTCTTCGGTTCAGGATATCTGCATATATTTTGCAGGGTATAGAGAGAAAGGTGATGCCCCTGTACCCTGACGCTTCCCTTTGGTTACTTCCAGGTTTTAGAATTGGGCATATCAGGCCTGCTTTCCAGTCACTAGGTGCAACTGTATTTTTAAAACAATATTTTGTTATATGGTGTAATAGTGATATACAATGCTGATTTTGAAGAACTTCTATTGCAATTCCATCATGCAGAAGCATGCAGAGGCTCGAGATATTGTCCTTCAGTCTGAAAATGTCACCTTATGGTCTTGATAAACCGCCTGTTAACGACGCATTTTGCGTGATAGATTTTAGATTATTTGAAGGAACTGAGCAGATTCAAATACGCAGGATGTGTTAATAAGCCCAAGTACACAACTTAGCAATTAAACACAATGTTAAACAACAAGAGCATTTTGAAATTCTTCAAAGGCATTTAGAAGTTAGTGTGATAATACGAGACACATATTATGAATAACAACTTCTTTATTGATTTCTCACGACGTTTCTTGGAAGAAGCAGCAAGAATTGGCCAGGAAACGTCGTGAGAAATCAATAAAGAAGTTGTTATATAAGTATTTGAATCGTAATAAGAGTATTAGTTTACTATGAACATATTGCTTTTTCAAAGAACCGACATTGTTGAACATTCAACAGAATGTGCATCTGTGTAGCATGTCATGATTGTACAAACTCCTATCATAGTCCTGCCGTTGACCTGGTCACCTATTCTTACCCAATTCTCAGGAATAATCCAGAACTGAAACATATACATTTGCTATAATTCCTTACTTGCACTACCAACCCCTGAACTCCTGATTGCAGTGGTGTGTTTTCAATGGAGATCTGCACGTGAATGTAAGCCTCAGTGGGTTCCCAGAGAACAACGGTACTGAGAGACTGAGGGGCTTCCACGTGCACGAGTACGGTAACATCACAGGGGGCTGCGCCAGTGCAGGGGGCCATTACAACCCCTTTTATCATAACCACGGCGGTCCGGGAGATTTCTTCAGGTACGTGGCCATGGGTTCAAACTATGTAGTGATTGATTAATATCCGGTTAGTTTAGTATAAACATATTTTATTCACAGGAAAAGGATTTGGGACAGGTTATCCAACTTAAAATGCCCTCTCCTAGTATATACATTAATAAGAGGTGAGGTTATTTTTGTTAAAAGGTTTATTGATCGTCTGATTCAATTGCTGATTTGGTTGTGGGATTTAAATATATCCTTGTGTTGCTAGGAAATGGCGATAGAGGGGGAATGTTATTCAGGGATATTATATGAAATTTTGACGTTTTAGTTTCTCAAGGCAATAACTTTTTCGAAGATTGTTTTTATTATGTTTCTGACTGATTTACTGCTTTTTATACTCAGACACTCAGAATCAATAGATCGATACACATTTTTTGGATAATAAGATGCTATGTCAGTGTCGAGGGAGTTCTAGACAATAGGTAAAGTGAACCGGGCTCGGCAAAGATCTTATAAATACCGCTCACAATAAACCATCCAAGGAAATTACTCTCGTTAAAAAATTGCGACAGAATCCAGATGCAATGATGACGTATTTTACTTATGGCTCAATTAATAACAACATATCACTGGCTAAGACAACATAAGCCTTGTGAAGTCGTGGATAACAAATTTATAGCGGTACGCGGCATTGGCAATGACAGAGATGAGGGTTTTTGGAACTTCGGGGTAGTCTCACCCTGAGACTCTTAATGGCATTACCAATTAAACTTTATATCTCCTAAAATAATAAGAACAATGAAAAGAGATTTAAATTGCTTAAAGAAACACAGAGTATATTGATAGGATCAGATATGTCAAATTTTGAAATCGATGTTATTACATCGGGAACCACTAATTGTTACTGAAAATAACAAGTTAAAGGTCAATCAGTACATAAGAGAGCGAAAATACGGCCATTAAAAGTCAGGATTTTGATCGAAAACCGGACAATGTGGCTCGAGTGGCGCGCAAATTCGCCAAACGTAATTTTGAAACCTTGACATAAGCTGACAGGAAGATATATTCGATTCGATAGTGTTTATTAGGTATTATAACTAATAGGTAGATTAATTGGATGCATAATTTCGAATATTAACGTATTTGAGATGTTTTCTTGATTTTTTCATAAAATCAAGCATTTTAGAGATATTATGCATAAATGAATATATCTGCAAGTCCAGTGATGAGATATGAACTTCAATCAGCATATTAGATATTTTGTAGCTTATCAAAACCAAATAAAGTTTAAAGAAAGATACTCTGTGTCACTTTAAAGGGGCAGTAGCACGTTTTTTGACAATTTTATATTTTAAAATGTTCACTGATAATTGTAAGTTAATGCTTTATGTATTATTTTGACAGTGTCAAAAATCTCACTACACAAGTCAATCATCCATAGTCAGAGGACAAAGTATGAAGATTAACACACAATTCATTGGCGGCCATTTTGTGTGAACACCTTTTATTCATTCTATGTAAGAAAAATCAATCGCATGGCTAAATTTTACGTTATATATTAGAATTATTACTGCCCCATTTAGTTTAAATACATTGTCTTTCAATTGGACCCATTTATTTTCATTTTCCTGACATCACCTTATATTCTCCCTAAAAACGTGCTACTGCCCCTTTAAGCTTTTATCTGTTATGTAGGTTGCAGGTTGTGTTGCAAAACAACAATAAACTATTTATGATCATTTGCTGAAAGGGTCTGATGTAAGGTTTCTAATTGCAAAATGTATCTTCAGACATGAGGGAGACTTTGGCAACATCCCTGTTAATGCAGATGGCACCGTGGAGTACTACTTCAGCGACTGGCAGGCTCGACTCTATGGGTACTGGTCAATCGTTGGAAAAGCTATGGTGGTAAGAACGTAAAATCATTCAAAACCTTCGTAACTTAAGGCTTAAATTTGGAAGCATACCCACCAATATCACCGAGTCTATTCATTGGTATTGGATTCAGGTATTAGTAGTCATTTATGAGAAGACATACCTAGCTTTATAACGGATCAATTGGAGATTTGCAAAAGATCCTCAGTTTTTTCTTGAGTGACTTGTAAAAAGGGAATTTCAAACAAAAGTTAATTGTTTCCTCGAAGACCGAGGACTTTTATGTTCAATATGACACGACATGGCTGTCATTTCTGGTCAGCGATAATCTAAAACATGACAATAATGGCCGTTTCATCTTTTTCCTCTACAGGTGCATGCTGGGACTGACGATTTGGGTATGGGAGATAATGCAGAGAGTCGTAAAACCGGAAACGCAGGTTCGCGGCTTGCTTGTTGTGTGATCAACGGATCAGCATAGGATCTGCAGGAACATATTGTTTTTTCACGCTGTTGGATATAATCAGCATAAGCAGAATGCAAGGTCGTCTGTGCAACTTTGAAAAGCTAATAAAATGGAGTTTGAATACACATCTAAAATGTGAAGTTTATTTTTTTCTCTTTTCGTTTTATGATATCGACAAAGCTCTGCACTACGATACACCACGTGGTGTGCTTATTAATGGTTGTATATAGGTCATGGATAACAATTCTGAGTTGTTTTGGGAAATTGTTCACAAGCATACTAAATGAACGACTCTCATTATTTACAGAAATTAACAGTATCCTTACACCCGCAGAAGCTGGATTTAGAAAAGGATTTTCGACTGCAGATAACATGTTTATTCTAAACATAGTTTTAGAAATACTAAAGCAATCTAAGCGTAAACTTTACTGTGTGTTCGTTGATTTCACTAAAGCTTTTGATACTGTATGGCGGGCAGGGCTATGGTATAAAATGATTCAATGTGGAATTAACGGCAAGTTCTTGACTCTTGTTAAAAATATGTTTCAAAATATTAAATCATCTGTTAGGCCTATAGTTGGAAATAAATTGTCACCTTTCTTTCAATGTAAAAAGGGGGTCAGACAGGGGGAAAACCTATCGCCATTATTATTCTCAATTTTTATAAATGATCTTGAATCATGCCTACTGAAAAACAGTTGCTCTGGTGTGAACTTTGAAACTACCAATCAAGATGTCTTTTATCTTTGGTTACATTTGATCATCTTATTATATGCGGATGACGCTGATATGTTTAATGAAAATCCAAAGGAGTTACAAAACTCCTTAAATATTTTTTATGAATATTGCCTAAAATGGAAACTTACTGTCAATTTATCAAAAACAAAGATAGTGATCCTCGGCAGAGGGCCATCGAAAACAGCGAATTCCAAATTTTTCTTTTCGCTTGGGGATAACAAAAATTGAAATAGCAGATGCTTATACATATCTTGGTTTGATATTCCATAGGAATGGTAGGTTTTTGACAGATATTAAAATATTAGTAGAAAATGCAACGAAAGCATGCAATGTTTGCACTCCTAAAAGAAGTCCGAAATTTAAAACTCCCAATTGATTGTACATTAAAAGTTTTTGATACTATGATATGCCCAATCCTCCTTCATAGTTGTGAAGTTTGGGGATCTGAAAAAATAGACCTTATCGAAAAGGTTCACCTTAGATTCATTAAACTTGCTGTCGGTCTTCGCAGCTCTACCCCAAATTTTATGGTATATGGCGAATTCGACCGAGAACCACTGTACATCAAATTATATGAAAGAGTCATTTCATTCTGGCACAAAGTAGCGACATGTACCCAACAATGCAAACTTTCTTCACTATTGTATAAATTTATCTCTGTTAATGGTTTTGTTTGTAATCTCCGCTGGATGTCTTTTGTTACAAAAATATTAAATAACTGTGGCCTATCCGAAGTATTCTCAAACCCTCAGAATTTCTCCACGTCATGGCTGGCTTTAAAGGTAGAAACTGTTTTAAGAGATCAATTTCTGCAACATTGGCGTAGCTCCATAGAGAGCAGTTCGAAAGATCAAGTATGATTTTTGTTTTGAAAATTACCTATACTTACCTAAAGATATTTATTTCCCCCTATTAAAACTTAGAACCTGTAACAATAATTTACCTATTGAAACTGGCCGATGGCATGTAATTCCAAAAGAAGAGAGAATATGTAAACTGTGTAATGCTAATGCTGTTGGAGATGAGTTTCGTTATTTATTCGTTTGTGAAGCTCTTGTCCAGCAACGAAATGTGTATTTTTCAGCACCGATACATGGTCTTCAAGAGCATGTTGTGATAAGAAAAATATTGTGTACTAGAAATATTAAGCATTTAAAGAACTTGAAATTATTCATTAATGAATTGTTTAGATTATTTAAGTAATTCTCAGTAAACCTGTCCAGTCACTTGTCATGTATATATTTTATAACTTATTTGTATTGTTTATGTAGTAGTTACTTCATCCATAAACGAGAGGTTGATCCAGTTACACCACACCTGATCGCTGTTTGATTGACAGCTGAATTCGTCGAGGACGGTAGTCCGAGACGCAAATTCAGCTGTCAATCAAACAGCGATCAGGTGTGGTGTAACTGGATCAACCTCGAGTGATTAGGTGCAGTAATTGCTTTGTACCACGCCCACATTTGCACGTTGTCAAAATCTGCACGAGATCTGCGCGGGATATTTGAATTTGAAATCATTCAGTTTCACGCCGCCACAATGTCGAGTCACGAGTGGGATGACATGATTGACGACCTTACTTTGTCACAAATAATTGATGAAGTTGAAAGTAATAAACTGGATTGGGACGATACAATCGATGACATAATTCTTTCGCAAGCTGCTGATGTAATGGAAATTGAATGTGTGGTGTTAGATGGGTTGGCCCAGTTAGCAGTGTCGAAGACAGACGATTGTACGGCGTTTCCTGAACTGACAACCTGTACACTTACTCAAGTAATGAAAACCTACGATGTAGATATGCTCAGTCCATCTCACGGAAACCTTCAACTTAATTCCGATGTGTTTGAAGACAGAATTGAAGAAATCGAAAATAAAGATTCGAAAAAGAGATTCGCAAGTCCGAAACATGACGACGATATCAAGCACCTACTTCAGGGAACAGAGAGCAAGAACACGCGGAAAAACACTAAGTGGAGTGTTGGGGTGTTTCAACAATGGCGAAATCTCCGTCAAGACGACGCTATTCCTGATCTGAAGGACTTCACTGCCGAATCAGTGAATTTGTGGTTTTCAAATTTTTTTGTTGAGGCGCGTAAAGTCGACGGCAGCTACTACCCACCGAAAACATCTTATCATGACGGGGCTTCTAATGGCGATGAGAGAACAAGGAAATGATATTAACTTTCTCGATGTCAAACGCAATGACTGTTATCAATTTCGTCGAGTACTCAGTGCTCAAATGACCAAACTGACGTCACAGGGCCTTGGAACGACTACAAAGCAAGCCGAGCCGCTAACAGAAGACAGTGAGCACATCTTATGGGAAAAGAACGTTTTCGGAAGAAAAAGCGCACAAAGTCTTCTCATCACTGTGTTTTTCTACAATTGCAAATTGTTCGGTTTGAGGGCTTGTGACGAGCACCGACAGCTGGAAGCGAATCAATTTGTTGTCGGCCGAGATCAGCAAGGCACCTTCATTGAATTTCGAGGTAAAACTGCTTAAAATTACAACGGTGGATTACAACATCGCAGTGTACCAGCCAAAGTTCTCCGGCACCATACTTCCAGGGAACTACCAGAACTGTACGAACTGTACCTAACGAAAATTGGAAATCAGGGACCATTCTACAGGCGACCTCTTGCAGCCCGACGCGGAGAAGACGACCTGAGGTACAGCGCTCAGGTACTGGGTGTTAACAAGCTGAGGTCACTCATGAAGGAAATCTGTAGTTCCGGGGGTATTGAGGGTCATTACTCCAACCACTCAGGTAAACGCACCTGTGCAACCCGTCTGTATGAAGCCGGCGTTGAAGAACAGGAGATAATGAGGATTACTGGACACCGTTCAGTTGAAGCAGTCAGGAAATACAAGCGACCTTCTGCCAACATCCTGGCCGACATTACCAACAAGTTGGACCCGCAGAAAAAAGTGAAGTTCGAACTCTCTGGTTCTGCTGTCGAAAAATCTATCAAAAAAGAAGACAAGGCAACACGACAACATCTGCCAACATCGCCTGTACCAACAAATCCAGACGTGCCCCGTCAGGGAAATGTTATCTACCAGAACTGCATTTTCAACTACTGAGCTATATTACTTTTCATTCAAGTACATTTTCAATAGCCTATGGTGTTGCTAATTGTTGAAAATGGATTATGTTCGATAGTTCTATTTTTTTGAATGTGTATTTTGCTCGTTTCCATTAAAACTTGATGTTCTTTTTATTGTGTCATTTTTTAGAATATTTACATCCTCTTCAGCAAATTCCTTTAGGGCGTGAACGGTAGGCGTGGCTTGCTAAACTGCAGCGAGCCAATGAAATAGCTACGGTCAATGGTTACTTCAGGCCGTGGTGTAACGATAAGATACACCACGGCCGATTTCAAAGGGACCGACACGTGGGCATGGTACCACCGTTTGATGGTTGAGAAATAAAACTTTCTGTCTGTCTGTCTGATAACCAACCCATGAGTTGATTATCAGCGAGCAAACATGGTCGACAACACGTGAACAGATGCCTCGGCCCGATACGGCAGGTCTTCGGCTTCCGGAAAAAGCTTCCCCTTTAGACTACTTGATTTGATATCTAAACACATCTCGAAATGATTGCTCAAAGTAAACGCAAAATTGTTTTTTAGTATTGTCAATAGTTACCCCAAAAATAGGCATATTCAGTCATTTTTTAATAATCAACCAAAATAAATTAAATTTGACTTGTAGGTAGAATAAAGTTTAAATAATAACATGCAATTTAAATTTTCAAAATATAAATTTTATTTAAAAATAAAATAAATTTATTTATATTTTGTTTTTTAGGGTCTTTTAAAAATATTTCTACTCATCATAAAATACAATTGGGTGTTCATTACCTTCGTTGTTCTCTTGTCTATCAGAAATCACTATTTAAAAAAATTAAGTGCCACATTTGATATGAAATCTTGACCCTCTTGTCATCCGAGCCCTACAAGGTGAAATTCAAGTAAACTGAGAATCTTTTACACCTCATTTAGACTCTATTCTGCAGTTTGAGGGTCTAAAGAAGTACGTATTTATCGAGCGATATCTCAATTTCTATATGCTTACGTATCATGTATAGCCAAATTCAAGTATAAGTTATCAAAAGATATTTAGATTTTTGAAGAAAAACCTTCGATAAATACATAGTATGTCAATATTTGAATTGTTAAATAAGAAAGCTTCACATATATAAAATGCCTAGAAAATTATAAAATTTAATTGATTTAATTTATGTTATATGATTTATGAAACAGATAAATAAAAATTACTGTTGGTAACAAAGTTCAAAAACAGTTTGTTATTGTGTCATATGTTGGTTACATAATTTTTTGCTCATCCTTTAAAATATTTAAGTATATATCAGTTACAAATATTTAAGCTTTATTTTAAGTTTGGATCCTTTTATCTATTCACGAAACACTCAAAGAGCACATTAGATTCGTGAAAATTGTTCCTTACCATATATTAGTCGTAAAAATGATGATTACAAACACAATGTTAGCTCACGCTTTTATTGTGCCAGCCAATGAATTTGGGCGATTGCATGCGGGAGTTACCCCTATTGAGATGGTATAGTCGTTCTTTTATTTTATTTGACGTGAGTACGTTGGTATAAAAATCCGATTGATAGTGTAAATTGTAGCTGAATAATTATTGTATCACATGAATTCTCTGTAGACAGGTGCGCTTTGCGTAAATACGATTTTTACATTTCTAAAGTTTTCTTCTTAACAAAGTCAACATTTGACGTCATAGTTAAAAATCTAAAAATAAGTGTCTCGAGATTTGTTATCTTTTATCTTTTGTAGTATTTAAAAAAAATTATCAATAGGAGGCAACGGTACCAAAAACCACCCCCCTGTTTTGATCCCGAGAAGAGTTGTTCTGGTCATCTCCCCTGACTGGTTATCGCTACCAAAAACGTCAATTATTGTACAGTAAAATTTACAAAATTGCAAGGACCACACCGATAAAACCCACCTTAAATTCGTCCTGAGAACACCTTAAAACACAGATATAATTTGGTTTAAGACAGGACACACCTCCAATTTCCTACCTCTTAGAACACCATGTGCTTTCGATTTAATGCTGCATCGATGGTTTGAACGTGAAATTCATGAATTCCATAATAATCATAGTGTTAACTAACTGAAATATTGTTCAAAACACGTTAAACATCAACTCTCTCACTCACATTACATTTATAGTCGTGTACATACAAAGCAAAATGGTTTGGAAGTGAAAACATGTATTTTCCGGAAATATGTAAAATTCGAAACATGACACTTGCTAAACTGTGTTGGATTTCATACTGTCCCTTTGATAAATGCTTAAAGGTTAATAATACTTTTTTGATTTTTGTGACTGTAAGCATATTCAATACTGAGCCATTTTTAGTTAAAAACATATAAACGCAATTAGGTAGACATGAATAGATTAAGCCAATATATTAACGTTTTAGTTTGGACAAGTTTGTGACGTCAGATATCTGTGGCGAATACAAGTTTACATAGCCTGGCATTAAAGAAACATGTGACATATCGAATACCACCACTTATCTTGATACGTCATCATGGTGTGGTGGTTGGAGTGCTTCAGTGACTCTTGAGAGCTTTGCCGGCTGGAGGTTACATGCACTTGTTAAGGTCCCTCGAACTGGACAGGTCGACGGGTAGAAGCCAGACTCAATTTAAGTCGGTTTAACTAAAACACGCTGTCTTTCTCTCACTATGTCTATTATCCCACCCTATCGATCTTTTTCCTCCGATCTATCTACTCTCTTGTGAAGGCAACATCCACATGTTACAAAACTAAATAATGTTGAAATCCATCACCGATTCATTACCTTATCGTGGTGTGGTGGTTTGTGTGCTTCGGCGACCCGGAGAGCTATGCCAGCTTGAGCTTACATGCTCTTGGTAGGGTCACCCAAGCTGGACAGGTCGACGGGTAGAAGCCAGACCAAATGTGAGTCCTTCTAAAACCTGCTTTATACCTCTCACTTTGCCTTTCTTTCCGTCTGTTCCCTCATCCTTTCTCCCTGATCTGTCTACTCTCTTTTGGATGGCAACATCTACGTGTTAAATAGCTGCAAAATTGCTGACAACACGTTAAACCCAAACTCAATACAATTTAAACCGAAGTCACTTACGTGGAATTATATAGGTGGAGCAGTATGGTTTACATTCAGTTTCGTCCTCGTTCCCCACTTTCATATAAAACATAACTATTATTATACCTGCATTCAAAATTGTTTTGACATAAGATCGAACGTTTAGCGGGGTTTGAACCTAAGACCTCAAACTCAACATTCTCAACGAAACTCAACATAATTTTGTTTGAAGGAGGAAACCTATGTTTATAAGTAAAGATACCCCACCGTTGACTGAGGTATTTATGCAAGTTCGAATAAAAAAATTTTGTAAAATAAATGGTTACAGCTTAAAACAAATATCATAATACCATCTGATTAAAAAAAATTAAGTTTTGAATGGAGGCTTTCTCTTACTTGTCTTGACATTGTGATGCCAATGTCGGTAATTCTTGCTACTTTAAAAGAAGAAAGACAATTCAATGAATATTGTCAAATGTTATACTTAGATCAGTTTTACTTATAGCATTGTGCATATGTAAATGTGATCCTTTCAAGCGTGATGAATAAATTTGCCACAAAGTTTTTACCTGGCTCTAATTAATTTAAAGCCGAACATTCTGACAGATGTTACATGGAGAATCAACATGTTCAAGAAGACAGGTAGGTAAGCTATACAGCTGCTATACAAAACTGTGTGGGAATACTTATGTAAACTCCTTTACTGTGTTTAACTATTCCTTATCAAGAGGATAGAAAGGCAAACCTTTTGGATATATTTGTATGTGAATCATATTTTCTCTACATATTCTGACGGGTCAAAATAAAACAGTTCTTGCATTCATCTGGAGAGTCATTGGTCAAAATTCAAAATATTCTTTCGTGTCTAGTTTTCTCGAAAATTAAAATCATGCCGGTTAACAAATGATAAACTTTTTGTACAAAGACGTATCTCAAAATAAGAATTTAATTAGATAATTTAGAATCTGAGTTTTGAATTTCTCACCTCAGTGCTGCAGATTTGCCTTGTATGTTCCTGTAGTGCTATGTGTATTATAAAAAATGTATAAAATTAATTATCTACGTCGTTTAAAAAAATATGTCACCATTGTATACCTGTGTTCACGTG
This sequence comes from Steromphala cineraria, assembly GCA_916613615.1. Lineage (NCBI taxonomy): Eukaryota > Metazoa > Mollusca > Gastropoda > Trochida > Trochidae > Steromphala > Steromphala cineraria. Next base: position 16,874,451 of record OU744730.1, read on the forward strand.
TGTGTGCGTATGCGCGTGCGTGTTCTTACTGGAGCATTACATGTAGCATGTTTTAAGGTAATTAAGTGATAGCACAGAAACATAATAAACAATTATTATTTTAAATAAAATTGTCAGTTTTAAATGTATCAAGTTGTTTTACGACATAAAGATCCTTTTCGCTATTCTTCACGCAAAATGGCCGGTTGGGCATTTTGATTCTTCTACTCTGATTTGGGTGATTTCGGTTTTAACGCCGCTTTTAAAAGTATTTCACTTTTATATATAACATCTGTTGGAATAATTGCAGAGAGAAAGTCCGCATCACTATTATGGTTATGCATTGCAGTGACTGGGGCAACATTTCACCACATAGATATTTAACATTTATCCTTTTAAAGTTACATTAAGAAAAAAGATATTCACAATATTCCAACTAATATCTAAAAGTTTTACACGTATAAAAAGTGTTTACTTGTACGCGAGAAAAATACTTGACGTAATTGTAATGACTGAAAAAGTTCGTGTTTTAGATTAAATATATGACACAAATTCTTTATTCACTCAGATGTAATTAAAATATGTTTGTATAAGCCCATGCTGGCTAAATAGTTTGAATTTATTAAGTCTGCTAATATCGATTTTACATTCAAAATTCTAATGACGTTATAAGAAGAGCCAAATAAAACAGTTGTTGTTGTTTTTTCTTCGACGAATCAAGAAGCTTTAACTTCTCTGTAGTGTTTAACTATACGATCACCATTTGGTAATGCAGCAATCTTATACCAATTTCGATTTATTTTATGGTTGTACATGTTTTTCTCGCTACATTTTGCTGTTTTCTTATGAAATCTAGAACGTGAGTACACACCACAGCAGTTTACGAAATTCTCAAATCGTTTAACAATCATCCTGCTACATCAGCGTATATATCTCCGCTAATGCTACAACCTATCCCCTGATATCCTCCTATAGTCTTCTGTTGTATCGCTGACGGGTGGTTGCTCAGCGCTATTTATAGCCTGTCTGTTTTCAGTCAAACTATTCCGAACTCCATACACTGTTGTCTAGTGATGTCGCACGTGGAAATCTAAGAACGCGCGATTTGGAGCTTAGCGGGAGACTGCAATGAGAATCAGAATTATTATCTAATAGCACCACTGGGTGTAATGTGTACGCGAGGACGTTCGTTGTTACTGATCAGTCACGTGACTCTTAGAGCGAGAGACGTGTTATGATTGCCCTGATTACTACATAAAAAATGAATTATCACCATAATTCTGACACATCCTGTATTAATATTGGTATATATCTATTACTAAGGTTTTACCATTTACTAATACACAACGAGAAGTCATGTAAACAAACATATGTTTGTCTTTTTGAACTTGATCACTGCAGTTACGCTGTTTGGAGACCACACCTCATGACCTCTTTCGTCTACTAACATCTATTTAAATCAACAAATCTTAAATATAATCATACCTATTTATCCCTTGATAAACCCCAAAACAGACTGCAAATTTTAATAGGGTTGCGAACTGCATTAACGAAGTTTGGACGAGGTGAATAAGCAATCTTGAAATGAATCGTAGTGTACGGATTGTTCAGTCTAGGTATACGGATCGTTACTGATTGCACCAAACCTAGTGTACGGATTGTGGTGATTGACTTTCTTGAACAAAATGACAGTATTGTGCCAAAATGTCAAATTATCGTTTGAAATAGATCACGTACAGAATGTGATATCATTCAGAACATCATTTCTTATATTCAAGACTACCAAAACACATACTAACTATGTAATAGATTGTCCATTCCTCAAACTTCATGATGATTTCGAAATAAGTGCCTGTATGTATGGCATTTCAGTTCTCAAAGTATCCATTTTCCAAAACACATAACGGAAACGATTAACTACAAACGTCCAATTACAGAAGGTCATCAACTTGTCAATTGATTAAATGTAACAATGGTAAAATGTGATCAAGGCATTGGATAAAAATTATTAACTCAAAAGCTTATCTAACGATCTTAACTGGAACTTCTTTTAACTCAACATCTGAATAAAACAAACGTCTTCCTGCACAAAATAAGCAATTTTTAGCTCATCTGACCTGTAAGACTCCTTGACTAGTGAGGATTATATATTGTAGCTTTGGTGAGGATTATAAATTGTAGCTTTGGTTCATAATTGTGTGATTCTGCAAGTTACTGTTACTGAAAAAGCAAATATCCCAATATATTGACCATTTTAGTTGAGTGTTGTCCGTTTCCACACTTCCATTCAATGTCATCAAACCATACCGTGAACGCCTGGTCGGTATTTTGGTGTAGGATTTTGATGAATTCGATTTTCAGATATGTGTTTGAAATACTCTACAAACTGTAAGATATTAGACAATAGACAAAAGATAATGTCACCATTATATATACCCTCAGTCGAGTAATTCCATTCTCTCTCTACAGAGGCAGCTCAGAGAACGATTATAATTTTATTGGACTGGACCTTTAATGTACGGGTCGATTTTACCCAAAAGCTTAGCATGTCTACTCCATAGTAAGGACAGAAATCGGATAATAACAATAGGTCTTCAAGACAAGATCTCATTGGTCACTTGTTCATCATATATTATTTCGCTGCATTGACGTTCTGCGTTAGTCTGGGGTAAAAAAACGCGTGATACGCGCTGGATAGAAAGGTAGAAATCTGATTGGAGGCAATCGAAGTTAGTTGTGCAATCAGCGACGCCGTTTCAAAAGTGGTCATTCGCAAAACCTCGGCTCTCCGTATACTCGGCAAAGCTATCGTTGAAATTTAACATCCAGGGGAGATTACTCTTCATTTGACAAAACATCGCTTTTTACCTTCTCATCTTTATTTATTTGGTTAATTAGTAAAATAAAATATATCATAAAACAAATGATACTTTACAAAATTATAAAGCAAATTCTATTTAAAGAAAAACCTTTCCATATCTGCTTTTTCAAATGTTTTCCCTCTCACACTGCTAATGAAGAATTAACATAAAGGCATGATATTTTCCATGTCAACAAACGACCGTTAAGAATTCCCCAAGTCATGGTTATCAAAAACGTGTTTTCATTGGCTGCAAAGATGGGAGATAACTTAAGTTACGAAATTTTGCCGCAAGGGCAATCTGCCGGAACACCGGAATCTTGGCGTAAGAGAACAGAGGCTAACTCGGGTATGCTTGAGCTGCCTCTGTGGGGAGGGAATGAGTAATTCACGTCTTGAGAATATCTAGTTTCAAGAGAGGTTTATAACGGAAAGCTGGAAAACACGAATGAACATGAATATTTAGCATTCTTACTCCATTTTTAAAAGCATTGTATTTCAATTACAGGGAGTACTTTCATAACAATTTAAACATAAAATTTGCTAGTAGCCACAAACTTGTTGAAAAAGATATCTGCTTTGGATTGGATTGACGGCCCTGTCTTCCTTTTTTTCCTGATGATCTGAATGATTAATTCTAATATAAATAGCCTCCTTTGTATGTTTAAGGAGCTTATGAATGTAGAGGGTCATTAATATCGTAGATGTCTCTTTCGGCTCCCTGGGGGCAGTGCAACATTCATGCTTTCTGTAGATATATGCAAATTAATAAAGTTACAGATAAAACGGTGTTTTTGATACTGTTAGACGGATTGCATGTGTCTAAAATGATAGACTATAACTTAATAGACATTTTAGTAGTAAAGTTTGTTTTTCAAAACCAATTTGTTTAGAATTATTAAGAAAATATAGTAAATTCAATCAGGCACAATCCGTATCCTCGATCAGCACAATCCGTATCCCGTATAAAACATGATCGGTAACATCCCGTACACCGGAAAACTTGAGCAATGAAAATACATGATATCATTTTGACAACAGATCATTAAACATTCACACCATGCCATACCATGAAATTTCGCCATGGCTTGCAGTTATTATCAAAGCAATTATACATCATACACATTTTTGATAAAGTGGACTTTAAATACTATTAATGTAGGCAAAATGCACAGAGATCGTAGAAATTTCGAAGACATTTATTGACAGGCAGTTACTAATATGTTAGTTTGCAAAAAATCAATGAAATTCATCTTCTATTTGCATTCATAGGTTCTTTCATAGATATCTACCCATGAAGTAAACGATAGTTAAAAGTTCATATTTATTCATAAAAGGCTCGTAATCGTATAAGATTGACAAAAATATGTGCTTGAATGTCTCGCTCCTCGCATTAAAAGTCACGTGACAAATCAGTAACAGCGAACGTCCTCGCGTACACATTACACCCAGTGAGCACTCCTATTGGTTAATTTGAATCACGAGGTGAGCACACGGAACGAAGCCAAGAAACTAGTTTGGCGCTATCGCTGAAAGGGCATCATTTGATTGGCTTGCTATATATAGCGATACGACAGAAGACTATAGGAGGATATCAGGGGATAGGTTGTAGCATTAGCGGAGACATATACGCTGATGTAGCAGGATGTTTAACAATGAAAATATTATTAACCACTAAAAAGATTAAATACCTGAAACAACTGTCAGTTTTTTAAATCATGCCCTTAATGCAACTAAGAATATTTTGTTAATTTCTGTATACTGTGTATATTTCTTTCATAAATTTTGTTAACATGTTTAAAATGCATGAATTGTTGGAAATGTACATTTCTATATGTCTGCCATCTTACTCATCTTTATGTATAAATGTTGATTTATCTATGCTCATGTACCACCGATAGTGGAATTGAGTTAAAAAAAACAACCTTGAAACCTTAACTAACAACGAGTGACCCCAAACCATTGCCTATACAATATATACAAATACTAATTTCCCCACTCACTTTAATCAATTGGTCTTCACTAGGCGTAAATGATGTTAATACTTGTGTTATAAATACAATTTTCATGACAATGCACAGTAAACCAAGAAACAAAAACTTCAACTGCTAATTTGGTAGTTAATGTGAACATTAATTATTTGTTGTTTATGATTAAGGGAAAATCGATCGAGATCGAGGGAAATGCATTCTGTATTTTGGGATTCATACAACTACGATTGTAATCTTACATAACCGCTACGTAGAATTTCTTGAATACGGCCTTTAAAAGGACAGTCCTATCGGAGTATTTTTGTGGAAACAATACTTAGGTTGTTAAATATTAAACAACAAACTTTTTACCTCAAGCAACCTGTTTCAACTTGGCTGTGTTTTAATCATGTACTAATACCATTATATGCATAAATAGAGGTAATTAACCGAGTGTGTTTTCCGTATCATTAATAGCATATAATAGGAACAAATTTTTTATAATGCGAGCCTTTGGCGAGCATAATACATATACTTTTATTCCTATTATATGATATAAATGATACGGAAACACACGAGGTTAATAATTCATTAATCATAAAATGTCATTTTGAAATAAAAGGGTTTAAACGAAAATATGATTCCTTCTAAACATATGTTTGACCTAGATTTCGCGGAGTAATTTCTTTCACTATACACTAAGGTGAAGGTCATATTGCTGGCGATATACAGTTGTGAACAGTCTAGAAATATTCCTTCATGAAATGATTTTTTCATAGAGATAGAAACGTCTCCTACAATTTATCAACAGTTTAAGTTTTATTTCCAGTGCACGATTTGTTTTCTTTCAATATAACACAAATGTGTATGACCCACTTGTCAACGTCGCAGGGAAATAGGCTAACTCTCGTTGCATTTTGAAAAGCTGCATTGTCATTTTGCTTACGCAAGTGAGGTTACGGTATCTTTAGACTAAACGCCGATTACGTTTATTACAACGCTAGTAGATAATATGTACTATCACTAAAATATGATTTGTTTTGCTCGTAAGTTGGTAACTGACACGATCAAAGCTGTCTAGGCCTCTATGTCACTCACGAAAATTGAAACACATATTTGTTCGATAAAATGTACGTACTTAGGAGCCGTTATTGTTATAGCTGAATGTCGAATGTTAACGCACGATGAAACAACTTGAAATTCTTCGATTACCAAGCATTTTCTAAAATACGAATGCGTGATAAGTTTACCTTGACAAATTTTGTTTACGTTTACAAATTTTGTTATTCGATAAAAAAAAACCACAAAACTCCCGATGACGTTTTCAATGGTTAGCAACCGGTTTAGGACTCGCATACATGCATAGAGTTTTGAGTTCGTGTTTTGACCTTATTTGCATCTTTATCAGATTTTGAGCAAATCGGATACCAAGTTCATCAGATAGCTTTATTGAATCGATAACACCCTCCGTTATATGATAAACTGAAATATCACTTGAATATCGTTTCCACAAATAATACCCCACTAGGAATGTCCCTAGTCATCCATAATCAGAGGGCAAAGTATGATGATTAACACAAAATCCATTGGTAGCCATTTTGTGTGAACACCTTTAATTCATTTTGTGTAAGAAAAAAGAATCGCATGGCTTTGTTTTAAGTTATATATTTGAGTTATCAATGCTTATTTTGTTTAAATACATTGTCTTTCAAATGAAAACATTAATTTTAATGTTTCTGACATCACCTTAAACCCCCCCTAAAAACGTGCTACTGCCCCTTTAAGTGGTCGCTTCGTTGAACCTGCTTATTGTCAATTAGCACCGGAATCTTCCCATAACTTTGAAAGCTTAATTAAAAATATTTAACAATAATTTTGGATATTTATTAGACGAAAATTTCCATCCACAAGTGCATGCTCAAGGCGCTACCAACAAAATTACCCTGGTCCAACCCAAGCTGACGTATCTGTTACTTGAAGGTCACCACCAACACAACTCTTTACTAGGTACCCATTTCTCGCTTGGTGAACAGAGGCACACGGTTCATATCTCAATGCCGGCGCCTTTGCCATTAGCAGTTAATGATCTTAAGAACGCTGATTGCACAACTAACGTTGTTTGCTTCCAGTCAGGCATCTGATTCTCCCATTCCACACGATAAACTCGGCTAATTAGAACAGAGGCTGTATCAATTGTTCATGACTTGATCTGTCTCTGTGGGCAGAGAATGGTGTAACTGTCACTAAAACATAAAAACGTAGATATACGATAAATAAAAAATCTATATAAACTCTCTCAAAAAAGAAACGCAACCCCTCTCTCACTATCTGACAACATCCTCTGAACAAAAATTGTGAATGTAAATTGGAATTTTTTGTCATGTATTCTTGATATGTTCTCGTATGATTAGTAATAGCTTCCAAACGAAGCCTTCATAACACACGTCGACATTTTATCCAATTTTGTTCGAGAATGTGCGAAACAGTCATATGCATAATACTAAAAGTATCAAGTATCAAGACAGTATCAAGAACTGTACCTCAGTCGCCCAATTCAAGAAGTCTCTGAAGTCTTACCTGTTTCAAAATTAACATGCACTCTCTATAGCTCAATTTACCATTCATATGTAAAGCGCATGTGAACAGCCTGGCTGTAACTTCTGCGCTATAGAAATAGCTTATTATTATTATTTTATTATTAAAAGTGAACTGCCGAGGTCTATAAAAGGAAGCGTAGTTTGGCATTATATACAGTTCGTTTTCTCCGAAAATCAAGGTCGAAAATGCCCCGACTGAATAGAGCAGATCGAAATTTTGCCATTGGTCGGATTCAGGCCGGGCAAAGTTTTGTAACAGTCGCCCGCCATCTAAATGTCCAGAAAACAATGCTCTCCCGACTTTGGAATCGCTGTAGACAGTTCCACGCAACCGAAGACCGTCCTCGGAGTGGTAGACCAAGGATCACCACACCGGCTCAGGATTGTTCCATCCGGGTCACCCACCTACGTAATTGGCATGCCACACCAACCGTCATTGCAACACAATTGCCAGCCTGGTTTGAGGAGATTGTCGGCCCAAACCATCAGCAACCGTTTACGTGAGGCTTATCTTCATGCACGACGACCATTTTTCGGACCTGTTCTGAGACGCCAACATCTACGTCAACGTCTCAGATGGAGCACTAACGTAAGGATATGGACCCTAAGGAACTGGAGACGTGTCTGGTTCGGTGACAAATTGTGTGTCCTACTTCACAGACGTGATGGCAAGCAACGTGTATACAGACGACAAATTGAACGTATCGCACCGAACTGCGTTCGACAGGTCGACAGATTTGGATGAGGGAGCGCCATGGTGTTAGGAGCCATGTCCTACATCGGACGATCAAACCTGGTCATCATTCCCGGCAATTTGACGGCCCAACGCTACATCAATGACGTTTTACAGCCACACCTCCTTCCAATAATCGACCGACAGAGGGAGCTGTTTCAACAGTACAATGCCCGCCATCGCACAGGTCGTGCAATAGTGGAGTTTCTATGGAATTCTAATGTCAACAACTTGCCATGGTCGCCAGGTCGCCCGACATTAACAAAATCGAACATCTTTGGGACTATCTTAATCGTCGTATCTGGGCATGTACACCACCGCAGCCACAGCACTACCGGGTGAGTGTAGAGCAATACCACAGGAAAGGATTCGTCGTTTGATCCGTTCTGTTCTGAGGAGGTGTAATGCTGTGATTACAGCTCGTGGTGCTCATACTAGATACTGAAGAAAGCGCCCCCTGGTTTCCGCCGAATGTATGATAGAGACCTACACATACATGTGTTTCACCATGTAAAATTTCATTGTGTTATCTTTGATAATCTATGTATAATGACAGGTTTGAGACTGATATAAACACTGCATAAAATCAGGGGTTGCGTTTCTTTTTTTAGAGAGTTTATTCAACAAGTCATTAAAAGTTGTTTGATTCTCATGCTTTGCGTATAAACATGAGGCACTGTTTATTCCAAAAGCCTGATCGCTTGCGCTATTTAGATGCAGAAAGCTTGTTAATTTGGCGCCTTGTGTCTAGACATTCCTGATTAGGTGATAATCGCGATGCTAAAAGTTGGCTTAATCCCGCATAATATGCGACCATATTTCCAACGATAACAATTTTGCTGAGGCCCGTTATTATTTCACTGACCTAATTTGTTACCTACATGCAAATTGTTGCATTATTTCATATGTATGTTACTTTACAAAACATATTATCTAAAGTGGAGGTTTTACGGTGGTGATTTCAAAATGATCAATCAATTATTATTCTCTAGTCGATTTTGAACATACAGTAGGCCTACTTCCACTTTTGGTTTTTATCATATACTTGCTTATAAATACAGAGATTTTGAATGCCCGATACATCCTTCGTCAAGCACCCTGTATCAGCCCGCAGGGCAGATAACCTGTATCAGCCCGTCGTCAAGGGCAAAAACCTATATCAGCCCGTCGTCAAGGGACTTGAAGGTGGAAACATAGGCAACGAACGTAAAAAATAGATCGAAGTCGCGAGGAATTTAGAGTTGTCTCCCTCTGCACAGCTGACGTTAGAACGTGGCCGACATCGCGAAAACGCTGCAGTCAGTTGCGGATAGGATTTGTCAATTTGATTATTACTTTGATACCTTTCTTTCCAGTTTGGAAATTCAACCAGAGAGTAAATGAACTCAAAGGTCGCAAGAGGCGTAGGCTCGGAAGCTGAATGTTTATTGTTACTTATCCAAACGGATAAAATCAGCCACAAGTTAATGTTATTGATTTTTGTAGTTTGTTTGGTAAGAATATATGATAAAAATAGTATGATATGGGTATTTTCATATCACATTCGGTATCAGCCCTCGACCAATATCAGCCCTCGAGCTAAAGCTCTCGGGCTGATATTTGGGTCTCGGGCTGATACCGAATGTGATATGAAAATACCCATATCATACTATCTATATCTCTGCTTACTGAAAATGTTATGACTACTACATACAAGTCCTGAAACATACTACTTTCTATTATTTTTTAAAACCCTGTTATATAAATCTAACATATACACATTTACAGAAATGAACTTCTATACTTTCTCCCGCCAGACACGCTACAATGATTTTTCAAACCTCGGTGGGTATCTTCTAAAAGGGGTATTAAAAAGCCAGACTATAGCCTGATATATCGATGGAAAAAGAACATAGCGATAATTAGTACTTGTTGACATCGGTTCAACCCTGATAAACGCCACCATTTGTCGAAGAGTAAATATGGCACTAAATCCTGGTTAGCATTACACCCAGGTAAAGCTTCCAGAAACATGTTGTCAACAAAGCCACTACTTAAGGAAGTGATTAATTTTGTCAATTAATTTGAGGTAAGTCGTAAGTCCCTAAAGTAGTTAATGCCTAATAATCATTAAAAAAGTACCAAAACAACATAAACCCAGTGTGAATTGATTGAAATGCCAATTAATCTTTGTAAGTAAAACAATATTCTAAATAATTTTAATAGGCTTCATTGGCAATATAATCAGGGACAACTGATTTTTTGTTCCAAAAGGCATTGGCAAATGGCACTATATCCAGTTTGGCATTATAACCAGGATTTACTGTACACTGACATACGATGTAGCAATTTCTATGACAAAAATACGTGCTAGAGTACATTTCTACATTTCTTTCAGGTACAATGAGCGATTTCTAAAACTGTGTTTAAGCTGTTAATTACCTTAATTTGATGACAATTTCAACGGCTTTGTTCAACAGCTGTTGTCATGTGAACATCGCGCTATTTCCAGGTACTAGTTCCTGCTCAAAGCGCTCCTACGTCATTACCCGGAAGGACTTGTATTTTCATAGCTGCTATCAAGCGCCAAGCGCGACCATATAAGGACCTTATTTTTATTTCAAGGTGCCCATTTTAACAGCTGAATGAACTGAGTGCAATGTAGATAAAGTGGACACAACACAGACTGAGACCCAGGTAACAAATTTATGGTGTCCCCACCGGGATTCGAACCCGTGTCTCTGAGAGACCAGCTTGCTAACCACTACACTAAATAGATAATGACGATGGTTCTTGACGTGGTTCAATATCAAGTGTTTAATTCATGGTTATGACGTCACTCTATTGTGTTAATAGTGGATAATGTTTAATAATTCTTTGCTCATTGTCTATCCCGGCCATGGGGTGTCAGGTTATTATAAGTGTAAGTAAAATAGAGTATTCTTAAATGCTTTGAGAATGGTTAGCTTTAAACCTATCAAACTTTAGAATAAACTTTTAGAAACGTGAGTTTAGATTCGAATATGCAACCATAGCGTGTTTTTTTTGCATTTTCATTGATGGCAACATTATTAAAAAGGTTTGTATGTAAGTATGAAACATGTGATGAAGGTCATTATTGGTTGTCGCAGAGTTGGAAATTCTATTCTCTCAGGTGCACAAATTTAACTTTAGAGACTACCATTTTCCATAGGTAATTTGAAAGAAGCTTCAGGAAAAGGTCCAGGGAAAGTAACAGGATCAATGGTTCATCCCAAAGTTCCCAAAACATATATATATACATATCCCTTTATATCGTCAAGTTGTACACAGTCAAATGACTGAGCTGATAATTAAGAGATCAATGTCAACTGAACAACACGCATACCTAAGACGTAAAGTATTAACATATGCTTACTTCCAGGTACGATAGGGACAAGCGGGGTAACACCTTTACTTATTTTCCCGTTTTTTTTGCATGTGTGGTTTGTTTTTAATTAGTTTTAAAGGGGTGAGTGATACACTCAACTATAATGTATTGTGGAAAATCTAAAACCGTTCTGATGTCTCCTTAATGATGAGAAAGTGTTATTTATATACACAAAGAACTTAAGTAAGCACCCCCCCCCCCTCACTTTTTCAAACAGAAAAAGACTGCTAATAATAAACAAAACAAATCTACAGGCAAACAATAAGGATATTTTGATAGAATGGTCATCTACCACAAAATCCAAGTTACCTAAAAATTGAAAATGAAAGTCAATATTTTTTGCTGCAATGTGATTATTATCATTCTCTTGAGTGAATTGATGAATTTTTAGTAAATAACCCGATAGCAAAAGTCAATCGTTAAAGCAGGATGAACCTTCAAAATCACAAAATTATCAAATATCGAATTTAAAGAAAACTACACAAGGACATAAATTGATCACTGTCAAAGATAATGGCTTATCTAAAGGAAGGAGACGTGTTTAATCAACACGTTCAACTCAAGGAAAAAAGTACTGAAAATTCAATGTCTTGCTAGCCTCTTATCATGCATGATAAAAAAGGCTTTATTGTATGAATGTCAAATAGGGATCATAAATGTTATTTGTAATTCATAACATCCAAAGTTTAATGTGTAGCAATAGTTATATTTGGCCAAATTTCAGAAGTCTCACAGTTTTTCTCATATTTTCATTATTTTTGCACATTACCGATTTCTAGCACACTTAAATAGTCAATTACAAAGCTATTGTTATATCTGGAGTGGTTAATACATCAAAATAATCCAAATAGTCCAAGAGCACCCAAGTTCATTTTACAAAATAGGGGGGTTCTCAATTAAGTTATTTGTGTATCTGTACAGATATCCAGAAAGAGAAGCCATGCCTTTGTGTACGACTGTACACTGCTCTCACCCATCCACTGTATGTCGAACAGTTGTTCCAGCTTGTTATATAAGTGTTATTTATATGTGCAGATATCCAGAAAGAGAAGCCATGCCTTTGTGTACGACTGTACACTGCTCTCACCCATCCACTGTATGTCGAACAGTTGTTCCAGCTTGTTATATAAGTGTTATTTATATGTGCAGATATCCAGAAAGAGAAGCCATGCCTTTGTGTACGACTGTACACTGCTCTCACCCATCCACTGTATGTCGAACAGTTGTTCCAGCTTGTTATATAAGTGTTATTTATATGTACAGATATCCAGAAAGAGAAGCCATGCCTGTGTGTACGACTGTGCGCTGCTCTCACCCATCCACTGTACGTCGAACAGTTATCCAACTTGTTTTATAAGTGTTATTTATATGTGCAGATATCCAGAAAGAGAAGCCATGCCTGTGTGTACGACTGTACACTGCTCTCACCCATCCACTGTATGTCGAACAGTTGTTCCAGCTTGTTATATAACTGTTATTTATATGTGCAGATATCCAGAAAGAGAAGCCATGCCTGTGTGTACGACTGTCCGTTGCTCTCACCCATCCACTGTACGTCGAACAGTTGTTCCAGCTTGTTATATAAGTGTTATTTATATGTGCAGATATCCAGAAAGAGAAGCCATGCCTGTGTGTACGACTGTACGCTGCTCTCACCCATCCACTGTACGTCGAACAGTTATCCAATTTGTTATATAAGTGTTATTTAAATGTGCAGATATCAAGAAACAGAGGCCATGCCTATGTGTACGACTGTACGCTGCTCTCACCCATCCACTGTATGTCCAACAGTTCTTCCAGCTTGTTATATAAGTGTTATTTATATGTTCAGATATCCAGAAAGAGAAGCCATGCCTGTGTGTACGACTGTACGCTGCTCTCACCCATCCACTGTATGTCGAACAGTTGTTCCAGCTTGTTATATAAGTGTTATTTATATGTGCAGATATCCAGAAAGAGAAGCCATGCCTGTGTGTACGACTGTGCGCTGCTCTCACCCATCCACTGTACGTCGAACAGTTGTTCCAGCTTGTTATATAAGTGTTATTTATATGTGCAGATATCCAGAAAGAGAAGCCATGTCTGTGTGTACGACTGTGCGCTGCTCTCACCCATCCACTGTACGTCGAACAGTTGTTCCAGCTTGTTATATAAGTGTTATTTATATGTGCAGATATCCAGAAAGAGAAGCCATGCCTGTGTGTACGACTGTACACTGCTCTCACCCATCCACTGTATGTCGAACAGTTGTTCCAGCTTGTTATATAAGTGTTATTTATATGTGCAGATATCCAGAAAGAGAAGCCATGCCTGTGTGTACGACTGTGCGCTGCTCTCACCCATCCACTGTACGTCGAACAGTTGTTCCAGCTTGTTATATAAGTGTTATTTATATGTGCAGATATCCAGAAAGAGAAGCCACGTCTGTGTGTACGACTGTACACTGCTCTCACCCATCCACTGTATGTCGAACAGTTGTTCCAGCTTGTTATATAACTGTTATTTATATGTGCAGATATCCAGAAAGAGAAGCCATGCCTGTGTGTACGACTGTCCGTTGCTCTCACCCATCCACTGTACGTCGAACAGTTGTTCCAGCTTGTTATATAAGTGTTATTTATATGTGCAGATATCCAGAAAGAGAAGCCATGCCTGTGTGTACGACTGTACGCTGCTCTCACCGATCCACTCTACCTCGAACAGCTGTACCAGCTGCTAAAGATTGCCTGGCCGCTTGTGAGTTGTCAAATAGTTTATACTCATCAACTATCAGTGTATATCTTGTTACTTTGTATTGCCTTTGGGATTCAATGTTCATGATGGTTAAATGTTTTCAAGTGATGGTGTCATGGTAATTTGATATGGTTAAATCCTGATATCTGAATATCGTAATGTCATCATATACATTATACCATTCAGCGGCGGGGTTATGGGGATGCAACAACCTCTGGTTTGGTGTTATGGGACGAGCCAGAGGCTGATATTTCCCCATATATACCGCCTTTGAATGGTATAACAAATTTATCAAAACGAATGTTTACACAAAACGCATATGATATAAAAATAAAAATACAAAGCGCTTTGACTATAGTTTGTTATCAGCTACATATCGGTTGATCAAAAGTAACCTTGTTATGTTCGAGGTAACATACCTTGTACACTTCAAAACGCTCAATCTGCACGCCTTCATGCTTTTTGTGGCGGGGTATAAATAACGTATAATCCCGCTCAAGAGGGTGATATCAGTATTTATCCAAGGGTCACGTGGTCCAATCAGAGATCGAGATTCTTACATTAGGTAGGATAACTTGGAGGTTTGGGTGCTTCGGCGACCAAGAGAATTATGCCAGATGAAGCGCCAATGAACCTGGTGAAGTCACTAAAGCTTGACTGTTCTAAAAGTAGCAGCCAGACAAAACTTGAACTGATGTCTTATCTTTCATTTTTTTTATTAGTGGCAGGAACATGTTTGGAACCTACAAAACTCATCCCCTAAACACTAAGCATATAACAAACTTTATCGCCACTCAATAGAGTGATGATAAAGGTCATGACCACTGTAGTCAGATTAATGGTACATGTATGTTTCTTTGACATAGATTTCCTTACACTCAATCCTATCATACCTGTTTATATCATTCCTTGTTTAGATCCTGTCCCAGGTTCTGGAGCAGTTTGTGTACACTCTCACCACGATATATACAGGGCATCTGGGCAAGGAGATACTGGATGCTATGGCACTTGGAAGCACGGTAAAGGAACATTTTACAACTCTAGAGTACAATCACAATGATGGAATGCATTTTTGATTTCGGATGTAACGCAGTTTGCTTTTTATCTTTGCTTAGATAAATAGCTTTATTACTCGCCCGTAATAAACATGGTTTGAGAATCTACAAAGTTATTACGCGCCGACTGAATGATGTCATAATCGTTGAGATGGTAATGTAAGTAAATTTATGTATATTCTGGACGATGTTATTTGGCCAATAATAAATAATTGCTAAACTGAATCCCGTTTGATATCTTATGAATCTTTTGAATCGCAATTGCTTGTTAAATACCAAACTCGTTTCATAACAATGTTATCAAAGAAGGATGTCGTTTAGTATTTTTTATGTAGAAATCAAGTCACCAGCGCCATCTCAATTCTTTTATATACACTTTCTCTATGGAATAACTTTACTATAAAAAATATTATACTTTTTTAATTGTGTTTAATCGATCGGGTATGTTACTTACATTTCAAATATTCGTGATTTCCATATTGAGACATATCTTCATCCAGCATGGTTAACGTCTGCCAATTTTTTTGTTAATTCCTTTATTTCAAACATCAATATATCATAAAGTTTCCTTTATTCGAAGATTAAGAGGTAATGTTCTTCATTTAAAACATCAGGAGTCCTGTTCCCCCCAAACCAGTATATCAAAACACAAACATTTTATATAACTTCCGTGCCTTGCCATCACTTGACTCAATACCTTGTCGTGGTGTGATGATTTGGATCCTCCTTCTACTCTGAGAGCTATACCAGCAGTAGCTTACATGCTTCGGTTCGGGTAACCAAAGCTGGATAGAAAGCTACGACGGAAGGAAGTAGAATTTTCGTTCGTAAACCGGCTTTCTGCCTCTCACTATGCCTTTCGTTCCATCTTTCCTCCCAACCCTTTCTCCCTGATCTGTCTACTCTCTATTAGATAGAAACACCCCTTTGATAAATAGCTGGGTTTTTACCTGACAACTAACTATTTTCCACAAACAATTTGTTATTTTGCATATAATTATCACATCTTTTCGAGGGCGGCGTTCGTCCTCTAAATACTACCAATCAACAAGTTGATATACATGTACTTTGTCTTGTAGGCTATCAACATTGTTGCCTATTCCTTGGCCTACGGGTTTAACTCGGCGTGTGATACCCTGTTCCCGCAGGTACGTAATCGTAATTAACGTTCTCATGTAGCATGTTTAAAACAATGTCTCCCGAGCCGTAAAGCGAGGGATGGTGCGTTTAGAAAGAGGGTACATGATTGTAAGGAAGGCAAGGCCTATATTTCAACGTTATGTCAGGTCTGTGTATCAATTTTGATTTGACACAAAATTGCGTGAATTTCTGGGATTAAGACGCCTTTGTCATATATATTAATGGAACTAGGCTCGAATGATATGGATACATAGTGTTACAAATTGCAACACTGTAAGTTTGTCGAAGTACATGTAAAGGCACAGGCACAATCTGACTTATTTATATCCAAATGGCAAATATAATGGCAAATTCTTGTTTTCAATGAAAGTCTGCCTAATGTAACCATTCAACGTCGATGTGCTGTAAAATGATACTTTCTCGATGCAATAACACTATTGATAAAGTTTGGCATATGTGACCCTTACAACTCACGGAGGGGCTCTTTAAATTCGTATTTTGCAGACATACGGAAGCGAAAACAAATCTCATCTTGGCATTCTTCTACAAAAAGGTAATACTTTCTACTTTTTATTTTCATCATAGATCAACAAATTAAGAACGACATGATTACATATAATTTACTCAACACGATGTCGATATCATTAAGTTTGAACAAGTGCACAACTTAAAAACAAACGCACATGTAATCATTTATTTTATGTTATTGTCCTTGCTACAGAATTGTAATTAATGTAACGTTAACGATTGTATCCTTGCTACATAAAATGTGATTGACACCTCTACATTATCCTTGTTATCCCATAGGAAATAAACCTTAATTGTATCCTCGTAACAGAGATTACTAGTACATCTGCATATATAAGCTTGTTCAGCTTCAGCAATTTATCATTTTCACATGAACATTGGTTACAGCAATAATGATTATTATGTTCATGTTACCTGGTACAACAATAGTGATTAATATCCTCACTAGTACATTTGTTACAGCAATAGTGATAAACATCTTCACTTGTACGTTTAATACAGAAATAGTATTAAACATCTTCACTTGTACGTTTAATACAGCAATAGTGATAAACATCTTCACTCGTACGTTTAATACAGCAATAGTGATAAACATCTTCACTTGTATGTTTAATACAGCAATAGTGATAAACATCTTCACTTGTACGTTTGTTACAGCAATAGTTATAAACATGTTCACTCGTACGTGTGTCACAGAAATAGTGATAAATATCTTCACTTGTACGTTTGTCACAGAAATAGTGATAAACATATTCACTTGTAAGTTTAATATAAAAATAGTGATAAACATATTCACTTGTAAGTTTAATATAAAAATAGTGATAAACATCGTCACTTGTACGTTTGTCACAGAAATAGTGATAAACATATTCACTTGTAAGTTTAATATAAAAATAGTGATTAACATCTTCACTTGTACGTTTGGTACTTAAATAGTGATAAGCATCTTCACTTGTACGTTTAATACAGAAATAGTGATAACCATCTTCACTTGTACGTTTAATACAGAAATAGTGATAAACATCTTCACTTGTACGTTTAATACAGAAATAGTGATAAACATCTTCACTTGTACGTTTGGTACAGAAATTGTGATAAACATCTTCACGTGTACGTTAAATACAGAAAAAGGGATAAACATCTTCACTTGTACGTTTGGTACTTAGATAGTGATAAGCATCTTCACTTATACGTTTAATACAGAAATAGTGATAACCATCTTCACTTGTACGTTTAATACAGCAATAGTGATAAACATCTTCACTTGTACTTTTGTTACAACAATAGTGATAAACATCTTCACCTGTACGTTTAATACAGAAATAGTGATAAGCATCTTCAATTGTACGTTTCATACAGCAATAGTGATAAACATCTTCACTTGTACGTTTAATACAGAAATAGTGATAAGCAACTTCATTTGTACATTTGGTACAGCTTCACTTGTACGTTTTATACTGCAAGTGATTACCTTTTTCACATGTACATTTTTTTACAGCAATAGTGATAAACATCTTCATTGTTATCCCGGTATCTGCATCATTTTTCAACATGGACTACATCTTCGTGATCTTGGCTCAAGATCCAGTCATTTCTAAGTAAGTCCTTGTATAGTTTACATATACTTAAAAAAGATGTCAATTAGGAGTCTGAACAAAATATTAGATATTTTGGTAGTTCCTTGATACACATTACATTTAAATATATTCATGAAGCGCTGCTCTTTCTATTGAAATATCTTTTTCTTTTCAGATTGGCGAGACGATTCATGGTGCTTTCAATACCCAGCATTATTGTAAGTGGCTGCCATGTACTTATTTAAATCAAATATAAATAGATTATATTAAAATTAATAAATATATTAAAGAGGCATTAGCACATTTTTTGGACAATTTTATATTTTATTTTTTTTCACTGATACTTGTACATTAAATCTTAATAAATCATTTTGATAGTGTCAAAAATCTCATTACGCAAGAGAATCATCTATAGTCAGAGAACAGGTATTAAAGTCCATTGGTAATTTTTGTGTGAACATCTTTGATTCAGTTTGTGTAAGAAACATTTATCGCATTGCAGAACTTTACAATATTATTTGATTAATTAGTGTTTAATTTAGTTTAAATACATTGTCTTTCAATTGGAACCATTTATTTTAATGTTATCCAGTCCCATAAAACGCGCTACTGCCCCTTCAAACGTTAAATAACAGCAATATCTAACCTTCACCACTACTATTATGTACTTCCCGTGTTGTAACTTCAAGTCGTTTCAACACATTTTAAAGCATGCATCTTCTGTTTTCCAGGGTACGGTGGTGACGTTGATACTAAGCAAATATTTAGCACACCAGGTAAACGGTATTATAAGTTTAGAATTTAATTCTGTCTTTAACATGCAACAGTTAACAGTTGGTGAACAGTCTTTTTACTATGTCTAATTCGTTGTTCCGGGTGCAACTTAAGAGTTTTATGTGTATGTTTTATGTGACTACTTTGTTATACTTATCTGCCCCCCCCCCCCCTTTTGTAACCCCCCTCTTAACAGTATTGGAATCTCCCACACAAACAGGACCACTACCAGTCACTAGTAAGCCCCCTCCTAACTTTTGAAGTTTCCCTACATTCTGCGCAACATTTGAAAAGTTCCTACGGGTTGTATTTAGAGGGTAAAACCTTCTGATATGACACAAATAAACACACAACAATTAAGGATATTGGCATGATATGTTAATAAAAGTGTTCGAAGATTTTACCACCACCCCCCCCCCCCCCCCGGCCTTGTTATGCGGGGTGATATAGTCGTTCGTTGCCTCCGTCTGTCTGTCTGTGATCAAATTGTTTACGGAGCAGATTTTGAAAACAGCTAGCTCAATGGAACTTGGTATATTTGCTAATCATCGCATGTAGTTGTGCCTTTTGGGGTATTCAACTTTCGGGAATTTTTTATTTTTGCGGTTTCCTTTGAAACGCAACTTAGACATATGTTTCCGGAGCAGAACTCGAAAACTGTTTGGTCTACCTTAACGAAACTTGGTATGTTGACTTATCGTATTATGAAGATGAGCCTTTTGGGATTTTCAACTTGCTGGATTTTCTTTAATTTTTCCAATTTCGATGGAAATGCAATTTAGAAATGTGTTTCCGGAGCAGAACTCAAATCAGTTTGGCCTAGCTCAATAAAATTCAGTATATTAACCAATCATGACATATAGTTGTGCCTTTTGGGATTTACAACTTTCTGGATTTTTATATTTTTCCAGTTTCCATGGAAACACAATTTAAAACTGCGTTTCGGAAGTAGAATCTAAAAACCATTAGGGCTAGGTCAATGGAACTTGTTACAAATATGTCATTTGGTTGGGTTTTTTTTCAAATTGCAGGCAGTTTAAACTCAATGACAGTCTTCATTCCAACATAACCATTAATTTCTAAACTTTGTCTCACCAAGGAATGAAGATGTTTTAATCAAAAAACATATTCTATCAGACAGGATGGTTGTTTTCCTCTCTCTTCACATTAACATGAGGAACTTGACGATGGCATAACATAAGAATTTACTAATTAAAAACACCTAGATGTGGTTTATCATAGTCGTATGATGGTTATCAAAAGTCAAACAAAATTAGCTGCAAGTATGCATACAATATTATTCACACATCAGTATATGAAAATATATGCTAAAACTGATCATTCAATTTAGTGGGGCCGGGGGGATGGAGGCTATTTTTTTTCTTTCGTTAACAGTGTCTTGACAATATGTATTACAAAGCACTTTTGTTGCAAACTTTTTTCCCGCCATTTATCGACAAAAGAATGAAAACGAACTTGAACCATTTTGGTTCTGATCACTTTACTAAAAGTCTCCATTATATGCTAAAATTCGGGTTTTCCAAATGGCGCAACAGCATAGTATACATCGCGGATCTTGCAAAATGTCATTATATACTTACATCACATTTTGGATGATACACTTCTTCGTTTCCAGAACATCGTGCGACCTTCTATGATGATCTTGTTGCTGATAAATCTGATTCATTGGCCCCTTCTGCAGGTGTTTGTTGTATATTTCAACCTCGGCCTCGAGTATGTTTTACAATCTTACCTTCTTACCTCTGCTTTTGCATTTCACCATATTTTGGCATATTTTAGAATAAAGATTTCACAAAAAGGAAAACAAACATAATCAATTTGAATTAATCAAATATAAGTTTTTCATAAATGAACAGTTAGGATACGCAGGTCAATTCTCCTAAATGATTTTAATATGTAAAATGGCCGTATGCAGTCTTCGCTTGAGGCGTGAAACATAAAATAAAGTTGAGTCATTGGACCTTTTAGTTTTTTTTTAAAATATCGTGTAAACTAGGCTCATAATCTCATAGTAAAACCTGCTAATTGACATGTCGTTCAAATAATTACAAAAAAATGTATTATTTTTGTTGATATGATATTAAGGTCAAGCAAATAATGCACATCCCTTACAGTGGAGCTGCTGTAGCAGTGGATGTAAGCTACACGTGTGGTGCGCTGCTTCATGTGATCTACATCTTCACATCTGGAGTTTACAAGGAAACATGGTCAGGTGAGCCGACACGCGTTTTTGGAAAGTTGATAAGAATTAGAAATTAAAAAGTGGCGTACATACGAACAGCAACATTTACTGGATAACAATAACTCCCTGTTGGGAAAGTTCTCATGTTGTTGTTTCTCACGTCTAATCTGATAAAAAAAAGTATACTCCGAATATTCGTGCTCTTCACTACAAAGAACGTATTATTCATTTCACCTGTACTGTTATTATGTTTTAGTTTTCAGCATTCAAATCTGTAAATTATTACAATGTGTTTTGAATGCGATGTACACCTGTGGCCTTTATACTGAATAAGTTTCTTCTAATTATCCGATTTTCACAAGTTCTTCTAATGTGTAGCAGGCCGCTAGTTAGAAACCCGTTTTTTGTTTTGTTTATTGGTGATAATACGGTACAGTGCTGCAGCAGCTCAATTTCCCTCGCCATTATTATTCTGCAGGGTGGTCCCTGGAGTGCCTACTGGAGTGGCGGGGGTTCATGCAGCTGGGGGTGTACGGGATGATGATGACGTGTCTCGACATGTGGGCTATGGAGATCAACATCATGCTCGCTGGTAATGAGATTTATATCAATTCAATCTCATTAAAATAATATCAGATCTGACCATACGCTGACCTGAGTAGATTTAGATCTTTGTTTATTGATATTGGGATATTAATTATAAGGATTTTCTAAGCTAGGATTAGCTTTTTCGAAACTGGTGTAATTTGAACTTGGTATAACCCAAGCGAGTGCGAGTCATATGGCGTGTTTTTTATCGTAAGTATTACCTGTTCAGTTATTTAAGTCGAAAAATAGACTTTTCTCTCTACCGGTCAGTGCCACTGCCTCAATCCCACCCCATGACTCAGGACATCTGACTCAGGACATCATCGAGGTGTGGTGGTTTGGGTGACCTAGAGACCAATGCCAGCTGGAGCTTGCAAATTCTGGGCATTATCTCCTCACAGAGACAGATCAATACAAGAAATAGTGATCGAGCCTGTGTCACTTATTAGATCAATCCCGTGCATTTCGGTAGTTACCCTTTGAGGAAAAATGCACCACAATCTATAAGATTTAGCAAATGACAAGACTTCTCGCATGGAAAGGATGGTTCATGTCCATTGCCTTTGCCATGATTCAGCGTCGCTGATTGCACAACTAACTTTGATTGCCTCCAATCAGGCGTCTCTCATTCAAATTCACTAACTCGGCTAATAAGAACAGAGGCTCTGTCTTATATCTACATGTTTCTGGAGAAGCACCAACAATAATAATATGGATAATATTCGAAAGCGCACATAAGATTAAATTCTATGATAATTTTAATTGATTTTAGAGTGTTATTGTTCCCTATTATATTTTCATAACTTTCTGAAGAATATCGTATCGGTCTCTTTATTTAAGGTATGCTTGGAAAGATTGAACTCGGAGGCCAATTCGTGGCTGTAGCAACATTGAACTTCTTTGTAGCGGTAAATATACACCTTTTTTTCTACAAAAAAGCTTTTCAACTAGTAAAACTGATTTGTGATATATCTAAATTCATTTTAACAATATTTAACAATTTTAACATTTATATTTTTATCTTTTCGCTGTTCCAAGTATTTGGTAATTGAATTCAGCAAGATTGTTCTCGTGTCAAAACTTACAAAATAATACCTCTGATGGGATACAAACCATCCTCTCCCTCCATAGTCACATCAAGTCACAACATGTTGATCCAATCTCTCGAATAGGACCAACTCCCTGGTTTACAGAAATTTCCATAAACGAAACAATTTTGCACTTCAAACTATTTGAAAAATTTCAGCCAATGAAAACACTACTCGCATCGAGGATCTTTGTCATGATTCTCTCACAAAAATGATCATCCTCCAATCAGTTTTCTGTACGAATTTGTAGCCCATTAGCTCGCCTTATTTGAACAGAAGTTGGATTAACGTCTTTTGACTTCATGATTTTAGTCTTCGTTTATAGGGTAGAATAACTACATGCCAAACGTATTTTAATAAGGGCAATATTTTGTAACTTAAAATCCGTCAACCCAGGTTGAATTCAACACTTTTGAATAACTCCTGAATAAATTTTCATTAAATAAACATATTAACAAAAACATTTCTTAAGTTTCCCTTCCATTAAGAGAAATAAATGTATATATGTACATATTTGTCTGTTCCTTCTTGTTTCATCGCCTCTAAGTTATCTTGTGGAACTGCCTTGTCTGTGAACGTCCGAGTGGGTAATTTGATTGGTCACGGCGATCACGTGACTGCTCGCATAGTCACACGAGTTGGAATCGCACTAGGATGTAAGTATTACCATCTTGTTTGCTGTTTATGCCAATGACAACAATAACTTTGAAAAACAATTTATGCGACAGAATCATAGTTGTACAACAAAACACAAGAGGTTATCATTTGTCTTGGAGAATTTAATGTCTCACGAATAACACGTTGACTCATTCAACTATTTCTCCAACGAGGCTCACATTTGCGTTCCTGAATTAAAATTAAATCATGTATACACCTTAATTTTATATGGAGAAGGTCCTGGCAGAGTCAAGCTTCAATTCGCATATTTCTGCGTTTTCGTCGTCGGTATGATATTTAATTCTGTTAACCATGTGTGCAGTTCTGTAGATTATTAAAACATGCATAAAACTTTGATGTACATTTAAATTTTCAAACCCATTGGAAACTATTTTGTATTATTATACCCCCGCCTTACAGCGTAAGCGGGGTTTATAGCGGCCATTCTGTTTGTCCATCTGTCCGTCCGTCCGTCACGAAACTTTGTCCGGAGCATATCTCCGAAAGTATACACGCTAGCTTCACCAAACTTCATACACTCATCAACCATGATCCCTAGCTGTGCCTTTTGAGGGTTACACCAACAAATGTTTTTCATTTGTTTGCGGTTTCAAAGGAAACATGACTAAAACAGTGGCTCTATGACCAAGTCTTTTGTCCAGAGCATATCTCCTAAAGTATACATTTCAGCTTCACAAAACTTCAAACACTGTTTAACCATGACCCTTAGATGGGTCTTTTGAGGGTTAGACCAACAAATGATTTTTGTTTTCTGCGGTATCCATGGAAACATGACCACAAAAATGATTCTGTGATAAAATACTTTGTCCGGAATTTGTCTCCGGAAGTATCCAAATCAGTTCAACCAAACTTTCTACACATGTCAATCCCAAACATGTCAAACATGTGATCCCTAGATTTCTGTTGAGGGTAAAAGATACATTTAAATTTTCATTCCTGTGGTTTCCGTGGGAAACATGACTCACAATATGTTTCCACAATAATAATGATTTTCTCCTTAGCAAATGTCTTAAATATATAGAGTTACTACGTCAAATTTGCAACAAAGATCAACCATTATCCCTAGATGTACCCTTTTCATGGTAAAATATAGGCCTATTAATGAATTTAGTTTTGTGTTTTCAGTTGAAACATGACTTACACAATGACTTTTCTTTAAAACGGTATACTCAACTATCATTGAACATTACCCAATGTTTATCAATGTTACTATTTGAATTGTTTTTAACAAATTCGGAAGCAGGGGTATGTGAGCTCTGCTCCCTTCTTAACTGGTTTTGTATATTTTTTTATTTAATTATATATCATATTCATTTAGTTGGGTGTGGAATTCTCGCTGGAGGAATGTTTTTACTCAGAGGACAAACAATGATGAAGCTGTTTACAGACGAGAGGTATTGTGACAAAAAAACAACCATCAACAAAAATATCATACTCCAATTCATAATCTTATTTAGATATGAACTACGTGTATATTTATACAATACGCTACGTAAAATCTTCGTAACGTAGGGAAGCCAAATTACGATAAAAAGATTAAGGGCTACGTATATGACGTTGTCATAATTCAAACGGAAATATCTCTTTTTGGTGGGATATTTCGATTTCAGGCATATGAATTGACATTTTCTGAAGACCAGCCTGTTTTTTTTTGCAAAGGAAACAAACTTGCTTGTCTTGTGCTTCCTAGAAAACTTCGGTAAAATTTAGTAAAAATAACCGATACCACGTGGTTTATCTAACTTGCTTATAAAATTTTCCCTAGGAATTATCACACATTTGCAACATTTTGTAAAGATGTAAACGTCCAAAAGAAACTTTACCATTTTAAAACCGAAATTTCGAAAGCAATCTTTTATTCTTAATCTTATATCTTGTATTGATATTTTCAGTTAAATAAGTTAGATAGTTTGAACCTACTCTTTTATGTTTAAACATTTTAATTGAGCAATATTAAAGCATTTTTGCAAAAATGGCATAAATGTCATAAACACGTGACCTTTCCGCTGGAGCTAGTCACGTGACGGAAAAATGTAATAAATGTCCATAACGAATGTTTGTATCCCGTTAGTTTAACAAAACACCTTAAAACGGTCAATAGCAAAAGTATCGTCAGTCTATACTATTACTTCATTTCTTTCTTCAGCAGAGGTCATAGGGAAAGTATAACCCATCAAAAAGTTGCTTGTTAAAACGTGTTTGATTCAAAGTTTTGCTAAGAAAATATTTTGATATATTATTTAATTAAAAAAAATTATAAAATTATCTGTTTTGTCAGTGACGTAACCCCTCTATCGGGCTTATTGACGATAAATTTTAAGTTAAGCTTTTATTCGCCATTTGAGTGACGTCATGAGAACAATTTCACTTATAAATGAATAAATTTGATGTTTACTCGTGGTTTCGTCACTCGTGATATACCCCCTTTTGTGCCTCGACAAAAAAATATTTGTCAAGGAAATACAGATACTATCTATCCATTCTCTTGTTTTAGTGATGTCATGTCTCAAACAAGTATCATAGTGCCCTTCTTGGCCTTGTATATGGGATTGGATTACGTACGGGTGAGTGTAGTAAAATGTATTCGCCGGCCGTATTCACATGCCACCAAATACCTATATGAGTATATTTGCTCACATAAGCAAATTTGCATATATGAGTAAAAGTAAATATACTATGCGTTCACATGGTTAAATAGTGTAAGGTGTAAAACGCATTTGCTTATATAAGTATTTGGATTTTGTTGTCCTGTGAAAGCATTTCGTCCATTTGGAAGATGGAGAGTCATGTCTCATTTGCAGTATCGAGTGTCCGTATCCGTCTAAAAATATCTTTAACTAAGTGTTAGGGGGAAGTATGGTGATGCTTTAACGCCAGATTCATTCATAAATCACAGCCTTTTAGGATCTGCACTGAGTTTTACTGACAGATTTCCTGAAACATTGTACCTCGATTTCAAGGATCTCATATGCTTCACTGTTTCAGAAACTTAAGGAAGCTTATTATAATATCAAGCTAAAGCGACTTGCTATGATTATCAACTTATCAAAGCTATCCTTAAGTCCTGTGCACCACCCATATTGTCCTCAGCCAGGGGCCCGGGCTATAATGACCATACAATCTTTCGCTCTTCAAACTTTTTCGAATCACAGATTCATTTGGTAGAGAGAAACATTTATTAGAGGCTGAAACACTGATTTGGGAAGTCAAATTATGGGTTGATGATCAATCTTCAGAGCAAAGTTCCATTAGTTGTATAACATGGTGGATGAAATGTTTTATTTTAATGTTGTTATGTCGCGGAATATAGATAACAGTGCCAAGTCGACTGCAAGTTAGTCTGGGGGAATCTTTAAAGAAAGCAACCCTCTTACATTGGATTTTCCTATCTATGCTGGTGCCCTTGATGATACGCATATTCCAATCATCGTTTTTGTCCTTGCCAATACTGACTATTAAAATTTAAAAGAATTTTACGATGGTTCTACATGTCATTTGTTACCATGTTATTCACCACACGACCTACTTTCACTTAAATAACCAAACCAAAGCTTCTTTTTGAAAACAAGTATACTGTCTGACTTTCAAGCCCAATTGTTTAACTGGCATGCGGTTCATGATGAATTACATAACTCTTTAGAAACATCTTTGATATCATATTTACATGGTTTAATCAACAATAAAATACTTAACAGTACAGTACAGTACAGTACCCCATGCAAAAGTGCCATAGCTTTTAACGAACCCGCTTTAGGTGACATCATCATTATGTGTGTAGTTTTGCACCACGTCTCAGCTACCGTATCTTCTTTGTCGGCAAGTTGTGCCTGATTCGAAGAAAAATAAAATAAAATCTAGTCGTGTGCGACAAGACGGCTTTCCGGCGTATATTTAGGCCAAAATTTGTGAGATGGCCACACTTGATTCGTCTTCATGTCGACATGCCGGGGCTTACGTCTCTGTCATTTTGGTAAACTGACTCCTATTTAATTAAATTTGGTCCGATCTTCTCATGTTTGATGGCAAAATATTGCTAAAAATACCACGGATACAGTAAAAATATTTTCAATAATATTGGATATATCAATAGTTCGTTATTGGGGCTTTAAGAAATGATAATTTCATTTTGCTCATATCGGTAAAGATATTTTGGGTTCACATGACCCAAATACTTATGTAGGCAAACTTGCTTATAAGCAAATTTGCTTTTGCTATACCTCTCGAGGTGAAGTATATTTACTCCGGAAGCAAATTTGCCTATATAGGTAAACGCGTTCACATGCCCAATTTACTCATTAGGAGTAAATTTACTCATATAAGTAAATATACTCATATAAGTATTTGGTGGCATGTGAACATTCCCCCAAAAAACATCAAGTCCATGTTAACCTCTGTTATATAATTATATCGCCATATTTTGCGATTCACCATAGGTTTGGACATTTGAAACATGTGTCACTATTTTTATCCAATCATTTATCGTATAATATTTCAAAATTGTAATGCGTACAGAAATCATAACCAAAATCGTAATCAGAACTGATGTACGATTTGACGTTATATAACCCAAATAAAATTGTTTCTATCGTGAAACCCTCGTTTTCGCTGAACAGAGTAATGCTTGAAGTTTAATAATTGATATGTTTTTATAGATATGTGTGATACTTTGAAATAACTTTACAGTCTATCTGCGGTGCGACGATCTGTGGTATTGGACGCCAGCGTTTCGGCGCGTTCATGACGTTCATTGGTGTGTACTGTATTGCTCTGCCGCTGGGAGTTTATCTGACATTTTACAGGTCTATGGGATTGAAAGGTAAGAATTTCCTTTTACGGTTTCTTTTTATCATTTACATCATACTTTCTTTAAAGCGCGTTTTTGAAGCGTGAGAGAGGATTGAAAGATACCATTATCAGGAAAACGAGATTTTTGCCAAACTTAGTACTTTCTATCAGATAACCGTATATAACTTTATCATTCTCACTATGTGCAACGTTCTCTTTTTAACAATTCATATTTTGGAACATAACGTTCACCAGTCGTATATTATGAAATTACAATACTATTACAGTGATAAACACACAAAGTGTTTAGTGATATCATTCCATTTCATGATTAATTTATCATACCATAAATTTGTTACAATGTTATATTTGGGATTACACTCTCGAATTTTTCGGGCCGAGTCCCATGCGGGATTCGAACTCACACCCTCAGTGTCATTTGCTTGACTCTGAGGGTGTGGGTTCGAATCCCGCATGGTACTCGGCCCAAAAAAAAGTAGAAGTACAAGAATCTGTTCTATTCAAGATAAATTTGATCCCAAAATATATAACATTGTTACATTTGTTCACTATCTAAATGGCATGTATCTCTAACAATAATTTGTTTTCTAAAAAGTTTTACATATTGAATTAGTCCTATTAACCATCAACTTTTCATTACTGTTATGATTTACGAACAAATCATGGTACTGTTGAAGAACATGGACCTATTACACTCAGGGGCAAAAGAAACGATACCAACTTTTCAAATGAAATGCGACTGCGAGCTCTTGTGATAGGCACATCAGTTGTGAAGAAGTACTCACAATTTCAAACATCAAAGTATCATACTTATAATTGTATGACTGTTCAAATACACGAGGGGTCAAAAAAACAGCTTTTTCGATGTTATTTTTGTTCATAATCTTTGGAATTGGAATAAAATAATTATGAAATTTAAAAATCTAAGATGCTATCAATATAAATAACCCTTGTAGAAGTTAATTTGTTCGCGCATTTTGCCTGTATTTTGGTTTAAAAACAGGAAAAAGGGCCATTTTCACTATCCTATCTCGTCTAGTTAAGGAGATTTTTTAACAGCGTTTTTTTAAAGGCTTGTATTTCAAAAGATTTAACAGATATAGCTCTGAAATTAAAAACTTAGTTCAGTTAGCTCTTGAATACATGAATTAACCCTGTTTCAACCGTAACTATCAATCGTAGATTAACCTATCATGCATTTTATATGGTATCGTTTATTTTGCCCCTGAGTGTATTTCATTGATATGAATATAATTTATTAAATGCTTTATTCAGGATTGGTCTTATTCTGTTTTGTTTATCCAGTAAAAAAATCTCGATTCTTCATCGACCCAACTTCTTGCATGCCGATCAAAGAAATGCCACTGTTAACCAACTCATTAATTCTTAACCCTTTCTGCTATCCTACATTAACGCCAATTGATTTTTTTTCTTAAGAAACTTTCTGATTACGATGTACTGCTTAAGATGGCATCAGGAAGAAAGTAGTGCAACGTCAAGGTTTCTTTCTTCTTTATACAACCCTCTGAACACGTTAAGGTTTGTCAGTTATTCAGTGCTCAGGAAGAAAAACAAGATGTCCATGATAAACATTGTTTGGAACATGTTCCAACATGCCAATGACAGCGGTTTCTCAGTGCGCAACAAGTATGATATATGGAGGACACTGAAAGAATATTTTGGAGCATGTTTCAAAATGCCACTGAAAGCAAGTACTCAGTGCTTAACGAAAAAAGATATATGAACTACACTGAAGAATGTTTTGGAACAATGCTCGTCTTCCAAATACATTATCAAAATGGAATAAAAGCAAAGGCCCTCAACGATAGATTTGCATTCAGGGAAAGGGAGATATGTGAATTTTTGGGTTGTATTTTTGATAATCAGTAAAAACTTAAAGTCAGTAAATGCCAAAATCTATCTCTACTAACCGAACAATGCTGTTAAATAAAACATTTTCAACTTTGAATTTGACTGTTTTTTTTAAATCAATAGTTGGTTGCTTTGTACATGTATATACAGACATGGTTTCACTTGAAAGATTCACTTAAATGTAAATTATGTAATTTTTTTTAATCGAATAACAATAATTTGAATCATAACACTACAAAAGAAGTTGTATACATAGATAACTACAAACAATGTATTCATAATGGCTGCTTTAAGGTGTAGCGGTGAAGCTAATACCAGAAACGTTTACTAACTGCTAAATGACATTTCAGGTATCTGGTATGGAATATGTGCGTCAGAATTCACACGAGTCTTTGCCTTCACGTTGAAAGTGTGGAAGGTTGATTGGAAACATGAGGCATTGTTGGTAATGATCTTCTTGTTTTGTATAAGTAATATTCATTATATGATACATAATGATAGTAACAATCTTTGTCATTTTTAATAAGAACAAATACGTTGTTCCGGCAGTTTCCCTTGGTGGAAAAACATTGCACCACATTCCATTTGAATTATGACAATGCTTCTCGCATGGAAAAGGTAGTTCATATCACAATGCCTTTGCAATGATTCATTAACCAAAATTATGATTTTAGAACAGCGTCCCTGATTGCAGAATTAACTCTGATTGATCTCCCATTGAAAACCTTAAAATCGGCTGATTAGAACAGAGAGTGTATCAACATTTCATGACTTCTGTGGGGGAGAATGGGCGTACAAAACACTCCCTCTCTATTACAACCGGTCTACTGTCAGTCCAGAGGTTCAAAGTCATTGGGTGGACAGAGGCACGTTTGGAACTTTGCCAGATGGTGACATGACAAGTTGTTTAAGCTGATCTCATTGTGTATCCCACCCATCCAGCGAGCCGTTACAGTCAAAGTAAACCTAGCCTCAATATTATCCGTTTCACTCCTATTCTTAGACTGCGAGCCGTTACAGTCAAAGTAAACCTAGCCTCAATATTATCCGTTTCACATCTATTCTTAGACTGCGAGCCGTTGCTGTTGTAATTTACTGATAGTGGCAGACTAAACATTGCACAGGACCATGTACCATTACAGATTTTCCAAATTTCGTTGCAATTTACTCAATGTGTTAATGGTAATTTGGTGGGCATTTAAATTTTATCGCCCAAGAAGCAATCTTCTCGAGTCTAAGACTTAGCTGTTAGCTCAAATCACAGAGTTTACCGCAGTGCATTCTCTCCCCGGAGGCAGATCAAGTCATGAAATGTTGATACAGCCTCTGTTCTATTACGCCGACTTTGTGTGATAGAATGGGAGATGCCTGATTGGAGGCAATCAAAGTTAATTGTGCAATCAGCGACGCTGTTTTCAAATCATAACTTTGGCCACTGAATCACGACAAAAGCACTGTGATATCAACAATCCTTTCGAGAAGCGTTGTCATTTGATATAGAAATTCAAACGGATCGTGTTGCAATCTGTTTCCGCCAGGGGAAACTGCCGGAACCCACGGATGTCGGCGTAATATATATAACTGAGGCTGTATCAACATTTCATGACTTGATCTGCCTCTGAGAGGAGAGAATGGCCACAGAGAAGCAAGACTCAATTTTTAAATAGACAGACGTAGGTGTTGTAGTCACTGATTAATGTCCCATGGGTAAAGACATTTGAAGACACAAATTTAAATATGTAGTTTTTGGGTGAGAAACAGTCTCACTTAGACATTCGTATGTTATTTCATATGTTGCCTTCACGTTTTTTAAACCAATTCTTTTTTAGGCTCGACATCGTACGAAGTTTAGTGATGAAAAATGCGAATTCATTCAAGGTAAGGTTGATACAGACACATTACAAAATGTTCCTACGTCTATGTAATTGCATCCCACAGATTTAGTAGTAGGTCCCAAATAACTATTCGTTTATGTTACATGTATTAACTTAAGAGGGTCAAATATCTCTTATTTAGCTTGACTCTCCGTAGCCGTTGAGTAGATTCGTCACGATCATGTGAAAATTGCTGACGGGTATTTTTTTAATCATTTCAGTTGGATAATGGATTCGCGTAGCTAAAGGAAACATTTTGCGATCGTTTAAAAACTGCCACCTCTTTCTCGAGATCCCATTGTTTACCTTAAAACGTATCTTTATCTTTTTTGTACTCAATGTTATAGAAATCTTCCCACGCAAAGCGTAAAACGCCAGTTTTCGAACTGTCAGTTGCCGTGCTGCAGACCCTTAAATTATCTGTGCCTGCTCTCTAGCTTACCATGAGAGAAAGCAATAGTCCAATCAGAAAGTAACTGGAGGTTGCTTACAATCGCCTGAAGAGACGCTGGTATCAGTACAGAAATCTCAAGGGTCTGCAGCAAGGCATAAAACTGACAGTTCGGAAACTGGCGTAGGAAGATGAGTTATAGAAATCTCTTGAGTTTATGTTCAGCATACACAAGCAATGGTGTTGTCAGTATTGGTGTAACAAGTAGAGTGCCAAATCTTTCAATACATGATTTGAATTCCGTGAGTCTACTTTATCATCGACATAGCTTTGAACCGTTTGCAGATAGCCAGGGGCTGTTGGAAGAGACATCTGATTCTGCTGAAGACCACGACACGCGGGCACTGAGAGTTACCTCCAACACGTACAGGAGACGTGTTCTACTCTGCAGGGTTCTAATCTTCTTGGCTCTCATATTGGTCCTGATCAGCTCTGTGGTACTGCACTCCCATCTAGAACCGACTTTCTGGAGACAAAACTTACACTCAAACATCACATTTGTCTGAGTTTAAAGTTGGCAGCAACCCATTTGGACAGAAATAGATGGAAGATGAAATCAAAGTCGATAATGAATTTGAATAGAAGTTGTTCTTTATTAATGGCCACTTTCTAGAATGGACATTCCTCTATGGAGGCATTCCTTGAACTAACTTCACACTCAATTGACATCCATCTAGAGCCGAAATCCTGGAGGCACAACTTTAAAAATCATACGTTACATTTGCCTGACTGTGAAGTGGACACAGTGTTTGGATAGAAATGGCTGCAATAGATCTAATCAAAGTCGATATATAAGTAAATAGAAATTGTTCTCCTTTAATGACCACTTTTCTTAAAAGGCTTTCTGGAAGAGACAATTCTTTATGAAGGCATACCTAATAACTTGAAACATCACATCTCAATTGACTTTTAAGTGGACAGCAACCCATTTAGAGATGGATGCAATAGATGTCGATCTCGATAATTAAGTTAAATAGAAATTGTTCTACTCATTGGCCATCGTCGCTTTTCTCAAATAGCTGTCTAGATTAATGCTATAACACAGGATGGAATAGATGCCAGATATTTCTCAATAATGAAGTTGACTCCCATAGAACTTTAACAGAGAACATAGAATACCTATCTAAGAAGTCATTCTGGTAGCAATCCTTATGCTCAAATGTAACCTTTGCTTGACTGTGAAATGTACCATAAACCCAATCAGATGAAAGTAACAGGGTTTGTTGTTTGAATGAAATATATCATACTATACAATGGTGTTTTTTTATCAAGAGTATCAAGACAAAGGCCACATTGAATAACAATACAACATACTCTTGAGTACCTAAAACTAGTTTTTTTCAAAACAAATTACATGTAATTGAATAGGTGCCATGGATGTCATGTCACTTAGTAATTAAGTTAGCTATCCCTTGATCTTGTTCTTCTCTATGCCCCCATCACTTCTCCTAAAATTCAATCTGCAGAACACTTGCTTAGGGCATTCCATCACAATTGTTTGACTAAACAATTAATATCAACAGAATAGGATTTTTAACAACTCTTTGCAACAAACAATAATTATGTTCATTGCAAAATATGCTCTTCACTTATGTTTAAAATAGACCATTTTTCAATGAATAAAGGTTTTACACTTTTGACGCCATCCAGATACGAACTTGATTTATTGGGAGGTTCCTCTCCACAATGGTCAGACCACATCCTGCTACAACCTATCCCCTGATATCCTCCTGCCGCATCGCTGACAGGTGGTTACTCAGCGGTATTTATAGCCTGTCTGTTTTCAGTCAAACTATTTCGAACTCCATACACTGTTGTCTAGCGATGTCGCTCATGGAGATCTAAGAGAGTGCAGTTTAGAGCTAGCGGGAGCCTGCTATGAGACTTCAGATTTATTATCTTGTAGCACTCCCATTGGTTGATTTGAAACACGCGGTGACAATATTTAAATCATGTATTTTAACAAAATGGAGCCAATCAGAGACCCTAAAGCTGATTGATCTAGACTTGCTATACTTTAGTAGATTTGGTTGGTCACCAATTGATTATTTTTGCTTAAGGGTCTGGATGAAACAATGCTTTCAACAAGATGAATGTAAGCTGTCCTCTTATAGTTATGATGTAAGTGGTCTGTAAATGGCTTTGCCTGCTCTTGTAACAGAACTTGCTCCTTAATGTGCTTCAGTGAGACTATTGTGGAGAGAACACCTCTAGATGGAACTAGTTTATCATGAGAGCAATATTTCGTATTAATATCTTTTATCCATTGAACAAGTCTCATTTTAATAAGACTGGCTTATGTGGTATCAGTTGCATTACAGTTCCTCTCAAAGGTATTAATTAATGTATCATTTCTTTTGTGAATAAACATCACAAAGACATTTTCATAAAACGGCTTTATTACAAAAATATCAAGTCCATTTTCACATGACAGCTTTTTTAATTTAATTATTCAAACTGCATAATCATTTGGGATAAATCAATACCTTCCCTTATACAAAACATAATTCTGTCAACAATACATTTTAACGTATCACAGTGGTTCATCAAAAACTTGTTCAAGGCACTTGAAAAAATATGATACCTTTAATGAATTGAAATGATTAAAGGTACCATGATAATGGACACAACCAGTAGCACATATATCCATTTATACTCTTATAAGATATCAATCTTATCTTGAAATACCGATTCGATCTTGTGCACACATGATATATATAAGTTAAATATCTGACATACCTTTTGTTGACATTTCAAACATTACAAAACATACATTAACAAAGCTAAGTAAAAATTCTATACATATTGCAAATGAATTTCCTTCATACATGTGCATTATAAACAAGAAGCAAATCTAATTTTAAGGTTCACATGCCTATCAAGTTTCATAAAGTAAGCAAACATAAAAATTACAATTATTAGATAAAGTACTTCTACATAGATTTTAAGTTAAACAAGGCAGTAGCACTTTTTTAGGGATTAGAATTTTTTTAAATTACCAAATTCAAAGCAATCTTTTTGAAACAGCAAAAGTTGCCATTAAACAGACACAAAAGTTTGTTAAAGCTTGGCTAATCAATTTCCTTGATGCAAATGATAAGGTGTTAACACTAAAATGGCATTAAGCATTTCTTATTCTTTGACTCAATCAAGTAATTGGATGTTGAAAACGTGGTACTGCCTCTCTTAAAGTGGCTGTCCTATGGACATCTTATCCGCTATTTTGAGGTTTGTGATGTTACACTATGAGTTTTACAAAATTATTGAAATAAAATATTTTGATGGAATATCCACACTTTTACATATCATAAATGAAAAGACTATTCAACAATGCCTCATGTTCATGCTCAATTCATAGCAAGGCTTTTCACACTCATGGCGCTAATCTCTGTTTAAGGGTTTTTATAACCAATTTTTCGCACTTATTTATAAAGTTGACAAATCTAAATCAACCAGAAGGATACTCTCAGCATCATGTCTCAACTAGGTTGTGTATTAATCATGTACTGATAATCTATATGTAAATGTCAACTTGAATTTCGTTTCAACAAAAAATACCCTGATAGGACTGTCCCTTTAAAGAGTGTTCCATGAAATGAGAAAAAACAAATTTCAGACACATTTTAACCTCAGCAGACATATGTTTGGATAAGTTAAAAAAAATTGTGAAGCTAGAATATATAGTTTGGGAAATATGACTCTACAAAAGAATATGAAACAGTCTGAGAAATATTTGCATAATTCATCTAAACATATAATAAGATATACATACCTGGTACATATCACAACAATGAAATGAATGAAAGCACTATATATTTGTACAAAACTGAAATATGATCAGTAACATTTAATAACACATTTTCAGAAATAAAGCAATCATAAATATTTCATACATGACCTAAAACATACCTTAGACTGAAATTGTTTTACAGAGAAACATGTTATCATAGTAAGATAAATCATTAACAGCAAAAATTATGACAAAAGGTTTTGGCACCCCCTTAGGCAGTCTGAACAAGTCCACTCCCACAAAGCCTCTTCGAATAAGATGTTGATAACTCAAAACCTTCAACTTAAGATAACTTAGCACTAAGAAGGAGTTGTGAAACAGATATGCAAATTAGGTAAACCATGGCCCTATTGCACAAAGACTCATTAGACTTAGGTGTCTGTAACTCAATTCTTAACTCCAGTCTTACAACAACTTAAACAGGTGTGGTGGAAAACAAATCTAGAAAGGGATGCATAAAGAACAAAGCATACAACTAAACAGGAAATCTCAAATTTTTAGAATGCATAGCAAACTATGAAAAACATGGAATTCAAGAAAAATATGTGCTTTCTGGTAAAATTTGAATCTCCTTGCTCTTTCTATTTAATTTATTTTCTTTCTGATTATATTAAATCTATCTCATGTTTCTGGTGCAATGAAATCCTGAGTGTATTCATTATTTGGAATCTTCTTCAAGACTGACAACCCCGGAATCTTCTTTGCTTGTTACTGCAGGGCTTTGGTCTTCATCTTTCAACGTTGATCTTTGACTGCTTCCCTCACCAAGTAATGGTTTTGTTTCTTCAGGGAATTCCCCTTTCTTCCCATTTGTGTTCTGCAAACATGGGTCAATGTCTTGATCATAATGTGAGATAACGCCGCTAACGACTGAAATATTGCCCAAGCGGCATAAAACAATAACCCACTTGCTCATTCATAATGTGAGATAATATATGCAAAATCTTTACTACCATAAACAGATTCATTTTCAAGATCATGATTTAAAGGGGCAGTAGCACGTTTTTTGAAAATTTTATTTTTCAATTTTTAAATATATAATATTAATAATTATATGTTAATGTTATACGTTTTATTTTGATAGTGTCAAAAATCTCATTACACAAACCAATCATCCATAGTCAGAGAACAAATTATAGTGATTCACATAAAGTCCATTGGAGACCATTTTTGTGTCGACACCTTTAAATCATATTGCGCAAGAAAAGGGAATCGCATGGCGGAACTTAACATTATATATTTGGTTTATTACTGCTGGATTTAGTTTACATACATTGTCTTTCAATTGGAACCATTTTTTTATTTTCCTGACATCACCTTATATTCCCCCTTAAAACGTGCTACTGCCCCTTTAAAACATCATGGTTCTTAACACAAGGCGTATGTGTCATGGACACATGGTCTACACACTCACACAAACAGAAGACACCAGAACAGCCAATAGGACACAAGGGCA
The DNA here is from genome assembly GCA_916613615.1 of Steromphala cineraria. Lineage (NCBI taxonomy): Eukaryota > Metazoa > Mollusca > Gastropoda > Trochida > Trochidae > Steromphala > Steromphala cineraria. Next base: position 16,912,591 of record OU744730.1, read on the forward strand.
AAATGGTGGATAGTTAAACAAGGTAACAAAAGCTCACATACCCCCTGTATATAAACCACCATTACATAACAATGATAAAATTAAAAACATACATTCTGTCATGTGAATGAATGAAAACTGTCAATAGATTAATGGTGAGGTTAAACAAAATAGCAACTGAAGATTAAAAGTCATAGCTTTAAAAATTTAAAGAAGTCAAGACATTTGATTTTTTGCAAACTTTGAAAGTGTTTTAAATTGCTTCAAAGTATATCAGTAGGAAATGGAAATATCACATTTGGTATATGAGGTTTTCTAATTATGCTTCAAACAATGAACAAAGTCAGAAGGTGGCAGTTTTAGTGTCAAAATTTCATAAAAATGTGGTAACCTGGAATTGTAACCCCCAAAGGCAAATCTGCACCACATCGGTAACATCCATTCCAAATTTGAAGTTTCTGAGTCCAATAGTTTTCAAGTTATGCTACGGAAAAGATGTCTGTCACACACGGATGCATGGATGGACGAACGGACAGACGGAGCGCTATATAACCCCTATAGTATGTATTAGCTGGGGTACAACAAACCAAGTTGATACCCATTGGACACATGGACACTGGGACAGGGATGTCACCGAAAGCGGGTTCTTTAAATGCTATGGCACTTTTGCAGAAGGTACTGAACTTTGGAGGTTCAATTAAGTATTTTATTGTTGATTAAAACATGGTTATAAGATATCAAACTTTCAACAAAAGATTTTTCTACTGAGTGATATATTTGTTTTCTCAATAGCTAAATTTCATCACGAGTTGATGCAAGTATGACGAAAAGTCTTAAACTCCTTGGGAGGTTATTTCCAGCCTTACCTCTTTGAGGTTGATGTGGCACAAGAGAGCACCGAGCAGGATGAGTCCGCCCACGGCGATGAGTCCGTACTTGAGGATATCGGTGAGCAACAGCGGGGTGAGCAACATGCTCTGTATCTGGGCCGCGTGGTCGTCGTCTACATTAGCACTCTGTCAGGAGAGATTATATACACCTTCCATAGTATAATTGCATGGATAACATATCATGAACGGAACAAAACTGTATTGCGCTCTTGCCGATATCCTCGGCATATGAGGTAAAACATGACACTAAATGCATCATACAAGTTTTTGTAATATTTTTACACATGAACAATTTTTTAGATTTAATCTTATGTGGTCTCTCTGAAAATGGGTATGTACAAGGTTCTTTCTAAAGTAGATTTATTCACATCCAACTTGTTACTAAAGCAGGTCCATTTGACAATTATTGGTTTGCACATATTCGTGACTAAAAAAGAACTTTTTTTCATTCCTGGAATGATTTTTATAACAATTAAAGTTTTTCCTTATTCCAGACCTTATAAATTCCTTGAGTTTGATGAGTAACATAATTGTACATGGCATTGAAGATACATTTCCCTCATATAAAGAATTCTAAACAGATCGTATTACTCTTTACAATGACTATAAACAGAATGTAGTTCCTCACCTCATTAACCCAAAATATCGGCATCACAACCTCTTTCATTTTGTAGAATTGTCTGTCACATGGAAAAGATCATTAGTTTTATCTACTTAGGGCCCCTCCACTTACAAGTATTAATTAACAAACATCAATTTTGGGTTCCAATGATTCAGTCTAAGGAGGCACAAAAAGTTATTGAAGCAGCTGTAAAATCTTGAATTGGACTTGAAAGAACAAATGTTGTTGCACTAACATATTTTAAGTTAAAAGATTGATGGCAACTTCTTCATTTACTGTAGGTCAAAATGATTTTGGACTGTTATTGTCCATTTGTCTGGTGAAGGATGATGAAAAATAGAAATATATTTTTCATCAATAACCTGGGTGATAACCAAGAAATGGTGTGACCTACAAGTTGCAATCCATAATATTTGTTTTTCACTTCAAACACTAACTTCTAAATGTCTCTGAGGAATCACATTTTACAAGTTTTTCTGAATAAAAGTAAGTTTCCTGAAACACAACTCACTTGATATCAGGTACAGGTTTTATATGCATGTTGATCTGGAGTCTCTTAGCAGCTTGTAGAACTAGGCCTGTCAACTGAAGTGAAAAGAGACATTGAGGGGCCACTCTGTGAGTTGTTGGGGGTCTAATATACAAAACTTAACTAATAGTGTCATTCATTCATGAAGTATCAAGACTACTTACAGGAAAGTATCATTTTTAAGTTAATCAACATTGTACAGTATCTAGCAAGATATAGTAAAAGTAGCATCAGCCAGCCTTTCAGCAACCTATAACCCTCACAACAAACGGGAGGTGGCCGAATGGATTTGTTCAATCATAAAGTGGCTACTTTTAGTATTATTTTTTTGAAATTTGAAATTGAAATGATATGTGCAAATGCAGACTATGGCAGCTTGATATAAAGATGAGCCCTGAGTAGTCAATAGGTAGGCTGATGCGACCAGTTATTGCATCTTTCTAGACTCAATATGGTGAGTTAAGTAAGTATTATTTAGGCTTTGGTGATTTGAACTGAAGCTAAGGTTCTTGTTCTTACCGGTTCTATGTCTATAGCTGTCTGGTGTTCCTCCTTGTTGGGTGTCATACCGTCCACTCCGTGTATATACATGTCGTCTGCTAGGTAGAAGTGGGGTAGTGATACAGCACCCGGGATGTGGAAGTAGTCCACTGAAATAAGTCAAGGGAGGTTTAAGTTTGCAGATATTTAAATACCTATAAGATAATAAAGATAAAACTTAGTTTTCCTACAAAGACATCAAACAGAGCTTGACACGATAATTTCAACTTTAAATCATGTTTTACTATCAGTGGCAACAGTGACATTTGTAGATCAATCATATGAGATTGAAAATGAGATGTAACTGAGTGATCTAGCTTTCCATCTATCATTAATAATGGGAATATTTATATCGAGCTATTTTATGTACTAGTACCTGCTCATGGCGATCCTACATCAGCACCCTGAAGGAATTGTACTTTCAAAGCTGCAATAAAGCACTAAGCGCGACCATGCAGGTTCGTAATCCTATTTTCAGGGTGTAAATCACTACGGCAGTAAATCAACCTTTTTTCTTGTAAAAACATGCCTTACTACATAAAAATTCCTGAATCTCATACCGTTCAATAGCATTTGCTTTATAATAGTCTACCAATGAAATGTCACATTTCTTTGCAATAAAGAAGTTGTCAATCCACATAATTTGTAATCTTGTTGAACTTACAAGTCTGACAGGTGCTAACATTGAGCACTCCGCTACCAAAGCAACTGGACTTGGGGGTACAGAAGCCAATGTTGTCTGGGTTTGAGGCTACGTCTCCAAGCTCGGCTTGAGTCCCTGTGAATCTGTGTAGCGGGATTCCTTGCTTTGTCTTCACATCTTCTGTATATACACCAAACACTGACCTGCAAAACAAGGCGAAAGGAAATGCAGCTCACAAAACCCCAATGTTATTTGACCTCCATTACATAACAATATTAACAATATTAAAAGCAAAGACATACAGTTGGTAAAAATTTGAAACTGCTTTAAGCCGTATATGACCGTGTTTAAGCTGACCCCGCCTATAAGCCAACCCCCTTTCTCAAGCATCCAAATTCCAGTAAAAACCTAGTATCTCAAGTATTAGCCAACCTGCCTCCTCGCATGATCTACAGTGTAGCAAAAGGAAGAAGACAATTCAAAAATAGAGCCATTGGCTCTGTAGCTCATCAGGCATCATATCAAGTTTGCTTTATACAGGCAAGATGAGCTAAAAATGATACTGATGTTACCTATTACAAGAAAACCTATAAAAAAATTACAAAACAAATGTATTATTATTCAACACTTTCTAGATCGCCAGTATCAGACAGTGAAAGAAGTCCACACTAAAATATCCAAGGAGAAATAAATTTGTCATAGACTGTCATCTAATGGAGAAAAATAGGTTTTTAAGATTGTGACCCCTGTGACCCTATTTGGGGTCATGGGGTCACAAAACCTACAGTTTAGAATCCCAATTGACCAAGGAGTCTACATGCAGTCTTTCAGCTCAATAGACCTTTAGGAGCTAAAGGTGATGATGAAAATAAGTTTTTAAGGTTGTGACCCCTGTGACCCTATTTGGGGTCATGGGGTCACGAAATCTACAATTTAGAATCCCATTTGGCCAAGGAGTCTGCACATATAATTTCAGCTCTCTAGACCTTTTGGAACTTGAGAAGAAGATGAAAATAGTTTTTTAAGGTTGTGACCCCTGTGACCCTATTTGGGGTCACAGGGTCAACAAAGTTACAAATTAGAATCCCCATTGTCCAAGGAGTCTGCACATATCAATATTAACTCTCTAGACCTTTTGGAACTGGAGAAGAAGATGAGAATTGGTTTTTAAGGTGGTGACCCCTGTGACCCTATTTGGGGTCATGGGGTCACGAAATCTACAATTAAGAATCCCGATTGGCCAAGGAGTCTGCACATATCATTTTCAACTCTATAGTCATTTTAGTACTGGAGAAGAAGATGAAAATAGGTTTTTAAGGTTGTGACCCCTGTGACCCTATTTGGGGTCACAGGGTCACCAAAGTTACAAATTAGAATCTCCATTGTCCAAGGAGTCTGCACATATAATTTTTAACTCTCTACTCCTTTTGGAACTGGAGAAGAAGATGAAAATAGGTATTTAAGGTTGTGACCCCTGTGACTCTATTTGGGGTCACAGGGTCAACAAAGTTACAAATTAGAATCCCCATTGGCCAAGGAGTCTGCACATATCATTTTTAACTCTCTAGTCCTTCTGGAACTGGAGAAGAAGATGAAGATAGGTTTTTAAAGTTGTGACCCCTGTGACCCTATTTGGGGTCACAGGGTCACTAAAGTTACAAATTAGAATCTCCATATGCTAAGGTACTTGTACACACAATTTCAGCTCTCTAATGTGTATGGTTCATGAGAAGAAGTCGAAAGTGTCAAAAGTTTACGGACGGACGACGGACGGACGGACGACAGACGACGGACGGACGGACGCCGGACGACGGGCCATGCCATAAGCCCATCTGGACTTTCAGTCCTGATGAGCTAAAAAGGAACAAGAAGTGATGTGCTGTCAACATCTAATTTAGCCTCAAGCAGCTATTGAAAGTAACATAATGGTACCTGCACACATCAGATGAAAAGGTTGGCAGTTTGGTGACATCTTGAAGATATGGAGGCGCCAGCGTGCCATCTGCAATTTTCAAATAACAAGATTTGTGTTACTAAACCATGACAAACTAAACCAGACATCATAATAACGTTATCTTGTTATACATTATTCACATGATAACTTAAAGTGGAACGCATGTGCCAAACTTTATGAAAATTTACACAAAGTAGGCAGAAAATAAATATTGAGTAAAAAGCGTTAAAATGTATTATAACTTATATATTTATAAAAAATATGTAAAATATCTGTTACGGCTCAGATTAGGGTGTTATTTGAACTTGAGGATTTATTTTAAAAGAATGTTGTTTGATCATAATGCTTAAATATCAATTAATGAATCAGTAAAAAGTTTAGCTCAAAATATATAAAATCAAACATCTCTCACCTGTCCCATTGACCATGTTCGCCCATGGGGTAGACCAGAAGTTTAGATTGCTGGAATAGTGAAATTATCATAATCATTATCATAAGCATGATAAACCAAATGAGAAGGATTTCTTAAACTTTCCTATTTGCTTTCCAAAAATTATCACTTGGCACTAGCGTGGATAAATCTAGGATAGGGTTATGTTTGTGTAGCCTTTGAACCACCTTTTATTTTTTTTAAATGTATATTTTAATGTTGACAAATGAAGCAAATATTCCGAACAAACTATGGAAAGATCAACCATGATTTTTTATTCTTTAGTTTATTTGGTCCATATGAGCCTTTTTTTATGTTGAGAATATTTAACATTGCAATATGAAATAGATTTGAAAGAAAAGTAACTGAGATTACCTACCTTGAGTAATTATACCTATCGATGACACCCAGATGTTCAAGGTCTTTTTCACCAGTAAATATTGTGTAGACACCATCATCTGTATCATTTTTCTAGAAAACAAAGTGTCAGTGTTAAGAGAACTCAATAACGACTTTGATGGGAAAGAATCTTATACCCCCATTTCACTGAGCTACGGACCCCTACGCTTCTCGCGGAATCGCCTTCTTTGGTATTTTCACGAGGAAAATAGGACAAAATCCTACGGAAAATGTACATTTCACATTGTTTCGGAATACTTTCTGAATGGTCACGGTTCCTACAGAACACATACGGTTAAACTACGACACAACTACGGATAGAATGATGGATCAATCACGTCATAACTGCGGCAAAATCTGCAAAGATCAAAGCATTTTCGTTAAGATCCGCCTTTCAAATACGCGTTTGTAAAGGTAACAAGAAGACATAGTCATCAACATCCCCCGCCAGATTTGTTCTTATTTTAAATTAAGTCAGAACCTTCTCCTAAATACTCGAGTGTACTAAAAAATATCATGACACCAAACTCCGGGAAAATATTTGCGCGGTTCTGAATTTCGAACTCCATCAAGGTACTGATACCCTGAAGGCACACATCAAATTTGATGATCCTATCTGTAACAGTTTCTGAGAAAAATAGAGCCATTGGCTCTGTAGCTCATCAGGCATCATATCAAGTTTGCTTTATACAGGCAAGATGAGCTAAAAATGAAACTGATGTTACCTATTGCAAGAAAACCTATAAAAAAATTACAAAACAAATGTATTATTATTCAACACTTTCTAGATCGCCAATATCAGACAGTGAAAGAAGTTCACACTAAAATATCCAAGGAGAAACAAATTTGCCATAGACTGTCATCTAATGTCGGGTCATTGGGTCACGTAATCTACAATTTAAAATCTTCATTGGCCAAAGAGTCTGCACATTAAATTTCAACTCTCTTAACCTTATGGAACTTGAGAAGAAGATGAAAATAGGTTTTTAAGATTGTGACCCCTGTGACCCTTTTGGGGTCATGGGGTCACAAAACCTACAGTTTAGAATCTCAATTGGCCAAGGAGTCTACATGCAGTCTTTCAGCTCAATAGACCTTTAGGAGCTAAAGATGATGATGAAAATAACTTTTTAAGGTTGTGACCCCTGTGACCCTATTTGGGGTCATTGGGTCACGCAATCTACAATTTCGAATCCCCATTGGCCAAGGAGTCTGCACATATAATTTCAGCACTCTAGACCTTTTGGAACTTGAGAAGAAGATGAAAATAGTTTTTTAAGGTTGTGACCCCTGTGACCCTATTTGGGGTCACAGGGTCAACAAAGTTACAAATTAGATTCCCCATTGTCCAAGGAGTCTGCACATATCAATATTAACTCTCTAGACCTTTTGGAACTGGAGAAGAAGATGAGAATTGGTTTTTAAGGTTGTGACCCCTGTGACCCTATTTGGGGTCATGGGGTCACGAAATCTACAATTAAGAATCCCCATTGGCCAAGGAGTCTGCACATATCATTTTCAACTCTATAGTCCTTTTAGTACTGGAGAAGAAGATGAAAATAGGTTTTTAAGGTTGTGACCCCTGTGACCCTATTTGGGGTCACAGGTTCACCAAAGTTACAAATTAGAATCCCCATTGTCCAAGGAGTCTGCACATATCACTTTCAACTCTCTAGTCCTTTTAGAACTGGAGAAGAAGATGAACATAGGTTTTTAAGGTTGTGACCCCTGTGACCCTATTTGGGGTCACAGGTTCACAAAAGTTACAAATTAGAATCCCCATTGTCCAAGGAGTCTGCACATATCACTTTCAACTCTCTAGTCCTTTTAGAACTGGAGAAGAAGATGAAAATAGGTATTTAAGGTTGTGACCCCTGTGACACTATTTGGGGTCATGGGGTCACAAAATCTACAATTTAGAATCCCCATTGTCCAAGGAGTCTGCACATATCGTTTTTAACTCTCTAGTCCTTTTAGAACTGGAGAAGAAGATGAGAATAGGTTTTTAAGGTTGTGACCCCTGTGACCCTATTTGGGGTCACAGGGTCACCAAAGTTACAAATTAGAATCTCCATTGTCCAAGGAGTCTGCCCATATAATTTTTAACTCTCTACTCCTTTTGGAACTGGAGAAGAAGATGAAAATAGGTATTTAAGGTTGTGACCCCTGTGACCCTATTTGGGATCACAGGGTCACCAAAGTTACAAATTAGAATCTCCATTGTCCAAGGAGTCTGCCCATATGATTTTTAACTCTATGGTCCTTTTAGTACTGGAGAAGAAGATGAAAATAGGTTTTTAAGGTTGTGACCCCTGTGACCCTATTTGGGGTCACAGGTTCACCAAAGTTACAAATTAGAATCCCCATTGTCCAAGGAGTCTGCACATATCACTTTCAACTCTCTAGTCCATTTAGAACTGGAGAAGAAGATGAACATAGGTTTTTAAGGTTGTGACCCCTGTGACCCTATTTGGGGTCACAGGTTCACAAAAGTTACAAATTAGAATCCCCATTGTCCAAGGAGTCTGCACATATCACTTTCAACTCTCTAGTCCTTTTAGAACTGGAGAAGAAGATGAAAATAGGTTTTTAAGGTTGTGACCCCTGTGACACTATTTGGGGTCATGGGGTCACAAAATCTACAATTTAGAATCCCCATTGTCCAAGGAGTCTGCACATATCGTTTTTAACTCTCTAGTCCTTTTAGAACTGGAGAAGAAGATGAGAATAGGTTTTTAAGGTTGTGACCCCTGTGACCCTATTTGGGGTCACAGGGTCACCAAAGTTACAAATTAGAATCTCCATTGTCCAAGGAGTCTGCCCATATAATTTTTAACTCTCTACTCCTTTTGGAACTGGAGAAGAAGATGAAAATAGGTATTTAAGGTTGTGACCCCTGTGACCCTATTTGGGATCACAGGGTCACCAAAGTTACAAATTAGAATCTCCATTGTCCAAGGAGTCTGCCCATATGATTTTTAACTCTCTACTCCTTTTGGAACTGGAGAAGAAGATGAAAATAGGTATTTAAGGTTGTGACCCCTGTGACCCTATTTGGGATCACAAGGTCACCAAAGTTACAAATTAGAATCCCCATTGGCCAAGGAGTCTGCACATATCATTTTTAACTCTCTACTCCTTTTGGAACTGGAGAAGAAGATTAACATAGGTTTTTAAAGTTGTGACCCCTGTGACCCTATTTTGGGTCACAGGGTCACCAAAGTTACAAATTAGAATCGCCATATGCTAAGGTACTTGTACACAAAATTTCAGCTCTCTAATGTGTATGGTTCATGAGGAGAAGTCGAAAGTGTCAAAAGTTTACGGACGGACGACGGACGGACGGACGGCGGACGACGGGCCATGCCATAAGCCCATCTGGACTTTCAGTCCTGATGAGCTAAAAATTGGCTCCTTTGAAGACACCTCGAACAGAGTCCCAAAAAAACGTAACAAGGGCAATAACTCCGGAAAAAGGCATACATGAAATTTGACGATCCTATCTTAAACGGTTACTGAGTAAAATTGGCTCCTTTAACTCGGACAGTCGGACGCACGAACGCACAGATGCTTGGACGGAGCTCAAACCTATATCCCCCTTCCACTTCGTGGCGGGTGATAATAATAACGGAGGGATTTGCGGATATTAAGGATTGTTCCAAGATTACAGAAGGGTACGGACTTAAAACGTTTGCGGAGGATTTTGGGCTCACGAAAGCCTGTGGAAGCCTGTGGAAGACGGGAAAGACTACAGATTAACTGTGCTAATTGACAGAAGCATACGGAAATAGGACGAAGACTTGCGTGGCTTCACGGCAAAACAACGGAATTGCTTCCACGAATCTTCCGTGGACTCATTTTGCCCAGAGAAATGGGGGTATTAAGAAAAAAATAAATGTTAAAGACTGCAATACAATCAAATCTCAAATGATTATAAGGTGTCACAATGAAACCATTTTGATTTAACAATACCATGACACCCATTATACAACTAAGAATAATCTATTTGACTCATGAACTGTTTTCCTTTTTTAAAAACTTCCGTCAAATATTTAATTGAAAAAGTTGAGCAAATACATCCCAGTAATGTGCTTCACTTCCTTAAACAATGAACAAAGAAAAACAAGTTGTTACGGTTTAAAGTGGCAGTAGCACACATTTTAGGCTAATATGAGGTGATGTCAGGAAATTGAAAATAGATGGTTTCAATTGAAAGACAATGTATTTAATCTAAATGAAATAGTAATAAATTACAGGATATCTAACGAGCTTCCCCTTTCATATCAAGTATGTCCCAAGTGAAATAATTTTGCTTTGTCACGAGCCTTGGCTTAAAATTGACATGAAAGGGGAAGCTCGTTAGATGAGTTATGTATCCTTATTTCATATAATTTATTGCTTTCATAAACAACATTTTATTGTGCCTATAAAGAGACTGAACGGCGGATGAATATCCAACCAAGTCACAACCTCAAATATTATAATATTGTGACATTAAATACTTCCATTTCTGAATTCTACCCTACGTTAATTCATAGTATGAGGTAAAATGTAATTAAAAAGCACTATGCCCATGAACGAAGCGTACATGAAAATAAAATCTCTCTGTGCGAGAACAGATCAGAGTTATCTTTCTATGATGAACAGCATGTCATGGCGGCCGCCATTTGCCTGTATCTTTTTGTCAAACTATGTAAACAGCCGTCTGAAAAGCAAGTTTAAGATGATTGTGCTGAATATAAACCCTTATGTTTCTATAAGTAAGTCTTGAGACATCAGTTACATGTCTTATTGTATTTCTTTTGTCCTCCAATTTATTCCTTATCAATGTGGTAGATAAGATTCATAAGACAAACTGAAAGTTTAAAGAATGACTCGGACTCACTGCCAAAATCCGAAAGTTTTGAATGAAATCACGTTAGTTTTATGAATGAATAAAGTAGTCCGGACAATGTCAAAGTTAACCGCTAGCCAATCAAATCACTCAAAGGTGTTATGACAGTGTTTACTGGCTACTTTTTGCCAGGACTGGTTCCTTTTAGGTCAAGACTGGTAACATTTTACCAATTATTTTTCAGGACATGCTAGGTATCAAACCTATTTTATACACTGGTTATGACCTAAATGTATTAAAACAAATTGTTATGAAACCCCTTTACAGGGTATCACATGGGTAATAATCAAATATATAATGTAAAGTCCAACCATTCGGTTCCTTTTTCTTACACAAAATAAGTTAAAGATGTTCACACAAAAATGACCGCCAATGGACTTTATGTAAATCCTTATAATTTGTTCCCTGACTATTGATGATTTGTTTTTGTAATGAGATTTTTGACACAAACAAAATAATACATTTAACATTAATGTACAATCATCAGTGAAAAAGGAAAATTTTAAAATTTAAGAAACATGCTACTGCCTCTCTAAAACAGAGTAATTAACCTTTTGATTTATTTGATTTTCTTGTATTCAACCAGCCTCGATAATCCAGCGCTTTCATTCCGATAAATCTACACTACAAGCCCTGGAAAACTTTACGGGGTTTTACCTCAAATCCAATTACCTCCTTTTACATACATGTTATCCAATCAGAAACGAAACGCAGACACCAAGTGCGTAATTAACTTGACCGTTCGCGACATCAAGTGAGTGAGTGAGTTTGGGTTTAACGTGTTATCAGCAATTTTTCAGCTTTTTGACACGTGGATATTGCCATCCAAAAAGAGTAGACAGATCAGGGAGACAGGGATCGAAAGGACGAGAGAAAAGGGGGAATGAAAGGCATAGTGAGAGATAGAAAGCTGGTTTTAGAAGTGATCTTATTGGTTGTTAGAAAGCAAGCGTTTTGCTGAGTCATTGCAAAGGGAGGTAAATTGGTTTGAGGTAAAATCCCGTAAAGATTTCCAGGGCTTGTAGTGTAGATTTATCGGAATGAAAGCGCTGGATTATCGAGGATGGTATTCAACAGCTGCTCCTTCCTGTCAAGTGCTGAGAGATATAGAGAATCTCACCCAAGTGTCTTCTGATATCAAATATATCAACACAAGTTGCTAAAAGTATCAAATATCCGAGGCTTGCCGAGGATATATTACTTTTATCAACGAGTGTTTATATATTTGATATCAGAAGACACGAGGGTGAGATTCGATTTATCATCCAAATAATTTTTTTATCACATTAACATGAAAAATGTACATCTTTCAACACTGCATAGCCCTCCAACTCCTAAACCAGTGATGAAAGAGCATTGTGACGTCATCATGTTAATGATGTCATAGCATTGTGACGCTGTTGTGTTTATGACGTCATTACTGATGATGTAAAACCTTTGTGATGTCATGTATTTTCTGATTACAGGGCATTGTTCAAAATCTACTGTCAAAGCGATATCTCCTAGGAGATATCGCTTGATCTTTCACAAGCGATATCTCCTGTGGAACACAGTTTTACTTTTATCAACGAGTGTTTATATATTTGATATCAGAAGACACGAGGGTGAGATTCGATTTATCATCCAAATAATTTTTTTATCACATTAACATGAAAAATGTACATCTTTCAACACTGCATAGCCCTCCAACTCCTAAACCAGTGATGAAAGAGCATTGTGACGTCATCATGTTAATGATGTCATAGCATTGTGACGCTGTTGTGTTTATGACGTCATTACTGATGATGTAAAACCTTTGTGATGTCATGTATTTTCTGATTACAGGGCATTGTTCAAAATCTACTGTCAAAGCGATATCTCCTAGGAGATATCGCTTGATCTTTCACAAGCGATATCTCCTGTGGAACACAGTTTTGGATGATAAATAAGTGATATTACACCGAAAAACAGTTATCTTCAAAAGAACAACTCACATTGATGAAGTAGCCGACATAGTCAGTATAGAACCAGTCTGGATCGAAGCGCTTGGCCATCTTGAGTAGAGGGTCGGTGTATCCCCAGATGATCTCCTTCATCGACCGAGTAATGAAGAGTTCCGCTGCCTGCAGTTCTAGCACGATACCTATCAGCTTCTTCAGGCTCTCACTCTCATACCTTAGGGCTGTCAAAAGTGTCTGCAATAAAGGATTATTGATAATTTAGAATTTAATGACAGGATATGCAATGAGTTTTTTCCACGACATGCAAATAAGCAAATGGTGTCAAAAGCAAACAGTTCATTCTCTCTAAGTTGAAGTAGCACATTACTTAAAAAAAACAGAGTGCTCAAAGACAAAGATAATTAATGCTGAGGAATATATGGATGACAACTTCTTTGTTCATTATTGTCATCCCAACTTCTAAAATGCCTCTCAAAGAAGTTACAAAGATAATTGTTTTTAATCCTTAGTTTCACTGGCCTTCAAGTTGCGTTTTCATGGAAACTTCCAAATTTAATTAAGGAAGAAGTTAATGAACTCAAAATGTACACTAAAAATGATGATTCTTCAACTTAAGAAGTTTCGTTGAGCTAGGCCTAATAGTTATTGAGTTCTGGTTTTGAAAAGAAAGCCTGAGGGGACACACTGTGATACAGAGTGCGAACAGACAGACGAAGGGACAGAACATTTGTTTGGCAGGGGATGATATAACAGTTCTAAATCAAGCTGGCAATATTCTGTTAAGCTACACAAATCAATTTTCCAACCTTAAATCATGAAAAGGTGTTCACACAAAAATGTTTGCCAACAGTTAAATCACAGATATCAAATGATCAACATTGTGGTTACTGCAATTATGCTCAATCGAGTAAATTAAAGTCAGCAGTTCTAAAGTAATTTGAGAAAGAAAATATGTCATTACAACCAGCCCCGAGTCCAAACTTTTTTTCATTGTTATACATTTTGCATAAGCTAATATCTTTAGAATAATTACAACAAATAAAACAATCAGTTCACTTAATTAATAGTAGAAATGTTTAAAACATACCAGAAGTGGAGGGTTTATAGTGGTGAACATGTCGGATTCATTGCCCATAGACATATCTGGCACAAAGTGGAATCTGCGGATCTGTCTGTAGGACACGGTTCCATTATCATGATGTGTGATGTTGATTTTGTATCTCTCTTCTCTGAAAAAATAAAAGTTTTCAGACATTTCTGAAATGCAGAAGGCACATTCAACATAAAGAAGACGTTCAATAATGAAATAATAAGTAACGTTTCATTAGAAATGGCAACCCTTACAAAATCCCCAAATGAGGATATGTCAATGCACTGATACATAGGCTATTTAAAAATTTCACCTGAGAACTTGGTTAGTTTTTTTGGTCTTTTGGCATAAAATTCCATTGCATATCTAATGAAAATACATTGATGCTGTAATTAGTAAGATATTTGTTTTAAATTGTTACGGGGAAAGATAAGAAGAAAGAAGGTAAACGACAAAGGTTTTGCATGATCTACTATTAGCAAAAAGTTTTAATGTTAAAATTACCCCCCCTTTAAAGGGGCAGTAGCACGTTTTTTGATAATTTTATATTTCAAATATTTCACTGATAATTGTAAGTTAATGCTAAATGTACTATTTTGACAGTGTTAAAAATCTCATTACACAAGCCAATCATCCATAGTCAGAGGACAAAGTATGAAGATTTACCTGAAATCCATTGGCGGCCATTTTTGTGTGAACACCTTTTATTCATTTTGTGTAAGAAAAAGGAATCGATTGGCTAAACTTTACGTTATATATTTGAATTATTACTGCTCCATTTAGTTTAAATACATTGTCTTTCGATTGGAACCATTAATTTTCATTTTCCTTACATCAACTTATATTCCCTCTAAAACGTGCTACTGCCCCTTTAATATATCAAGATGGAACACAAAATAGTGTAACACTCTTTAACCGAATACCCTAATTTCAAAGAGAAAACTTGCTTCTTCTGAGGTTGAATGTGCAAAAAATGTACAATTGCAAAGTTTACCTGTATTCAGAGATTGAATGTGCAAACAATGTACATTTGCAAAGTTTACCTCCCTATTGGCACAGTTCAGCTTTTTACAGCAGTTTACCTATCTGCATGAGAGCAATTTACCTGTATGTGGGAGAGAAATTTACCTGTATTTAGAGGTTGAAAGTGCAAGCAGTTCATCTTTTACCTTTTACCTGTATGTGTAGGAGTATTTTACCTGTATGTGTAGGAGTATCTACCTGTATGTGTAGGAGTATTTACCTGTATTTGTAGGAGTGTTTACCTGTATGTGTAGGAGTATTTTACCTGTATTTGAAGGAGTGTTTACCTGTATGTGTATGAGTATTTACCTGTATGTGTAGGAGTATTTACCTGTATGTGTAGGAGAATTTACCTGTATGTGTAGGAGTATTAACATGTAAGTGTAGGAGCATTTACCTGTATGTGTAGGAGTATTTACCTGTATGTGTAGGAGTATTTACCTGTATGTGTAGGAGTATCTACCTGTATGTGTAGGAGAATTTACCTGTATGTGTAGGAGTATTTACATGTAAGTGTAGGAGCATTTACCTGTATGTGTAGGAGTATTTACATGTATGTGTAGGAGTATTTACCTGTATGTGTAGGAGTATCTACCTGTATGTGTAGGAGTATTTACCTGTATGTGTAGGAGAATTTACCTGTATGTGTAGGAGTATTTACATGTAAGTGTAGGAGCATTTACCTGTATGTGTAGGAGTATTTACCTGTATGTGTAGGAGTGTTTACCTGTATGTGTAGGAGTATTTACCTGCATGTGTAGGAGTATTTACCTGCATGTGTAGGAGTATTTACATGTATGTGTAGGAGTATTTACATGTGTGTGTAGGAGTATTTACCTGTATTTGTAGGAGTGTTTACCTGCATGTGTAGGAGTATTTACCTCTATGTGTAGGAGTATTTTCCTGTATGTGTAGGAGTATTTACCTGTATGTGTAGGAGTATTTACCTGTATGTGTAGGAGTATTTACCTGTATGTGTAGGAGTATTTACCTGTATGTGTAGGAGTATTTACCTGTATGTGTAGGAGTATTTACCTGTATGTGTAGGAGTATTTACCTGTATGTGTAGGAGCATTTACTGTATGTGTAGGAGTATTTACCTGTATGTGTAGGAGTATTTACCTGTATGTGTAGGAGCATTTACCTGTATGTGTAGGAGCATTTACCTGTATGTGTAGGAGTATTTACCTGTATGTGTAGGAGTATTTACCTCTATGTGTAGGAGTATTTACCTGTATGTGTAGGAGTATTTACCTGTATGTGTAGGAGTATTTACCTGTATGTGTAGGAGTATTTACCTGTATGTGTAGGAGTATTTACCTGTATGTGTAGGAGTATTTACCTGTATGTGTAGGAGTATTTACCTGTATGTGTAGGAGTATTTACCTGTATGTGTAGGAGCATTTACCTGTATGTGTAGGAGCATTTACCTGTATGTGTAGGAGTATTTACCTGTATGTGTAGGAGTATTTACCTGTATGTGTAGGGTCCCTTCTGCTTGAGGTCTGGTTTGGTCCCACTCTTCACCTCGTCTACGTTGCTAATATCGAACATGTAGAACTGGATGTACACGGGGATGGTCATGTTCTTCCACATCTCGTACAGCATCCCTCCCTCCTTCAGGATCACATTCTGGGTCAAAGATGGAGTATCAATTTAAAGGGGCAGTAGCACGTTTTTTGATAATTTTATATTTCAAAATTTTCGCTGATAAATGTACGTTAATGCTAAATGTATTATTTTGATAGTGTCAAAAATCTCATAACACAAGCCAATCAGCCATAGTCAGAGGACAAAGTATGAAGATTCACATAAAATCATTGGCGGCCATTTTTGTGTGAACACCTTTAATTCATTTTGTGTAAGAAAAAGGAATCGCATGGCTAAACTTTAAATTACATATTTGAATTATTACTGCTCCATTTAGTTTAAATACATTCTCTTTCGATTGGAATCATTAATTTCCATTTTCCTGACATCACCGTATATTCCCCCTAAAAACGTGCTACTGCCCCTTTAAAGACACCTGTCTATCAAGTTTCATCTGCCATCTTGAAATTTTAGCATTACAAGAAAGGAAATTAACTGTTTTATGTTCAGTAATTAAAATTTATAATTAAGAAGACTTAGGATTAAGAATTACTAATTGATTGATACAATAGGAGCATTTTTACAAATCATTCATTATAAGAGTTATCAGTTAAAACATTGTTTTGTCGTAGTAATGCATTCAATGCTCATAGCTTCAATACTTGGCTTTCTTTTACGATGTTTTTCCTTTTTTGAGTGATACACTTTATTCTTTGTCAAATTGTTAAATCTTGAACAACTGATATGTTAAAGATGCTGTATCATACTTGCAATATTTTTAAAAGTATTTTTAATGTATTCATTGTATTTTTAGAAAAATTTAGCGAAACTTACTTCTCTCACTTTCTTGTTCACAATAACATTTATGAGGGGAATAAGTCCTATCCCAAGAACCAACAGAGCGGCTCCTGTGCATGCTGCAGCGATGATCTTCTTCTTCCGAGTGTTACATAGTCCCATCATGCAGCATTACACATGGAGTCAACCGTGACCTGTTGACACTGATTAGTCCATCAAACACTGAAATTAGAAATCAGCTTTGTAAACAATGATAACTCAAGAATTATTTATGGGAGCAGAAAGCCAGCTATTATTCAAGGATTTATATTTTTGACACAACATGAAAGTCCCTGATATAATACTATTAGTATCAAACAAGTGAAATGATAACCTTTATTCTTTATACCGGTATATTTTATCCTAAAAATAATTAATTTATGTTCAAAAAAATCTAAAAATAATCTTTCAAATATTAAAATTATACACTCTGCAGGTCTCTGACATCTTGAAATGAATTGTGAAACAATCATTTATCCGTGTAAAACATCTATAAAGAGGATCAATGTAATGGTTTCTCCACAAAATAATTACCTGACATTTCAAATTTCCATGACTTAAATTCTTTATGCAAATGATGAATTAAATCCTTTATTTTTGCTTATGCAGGCCAGCATCAAATATTGAGAAATTATAGATCTATAAATGCTATATCTTGATAGTATTTTCAGGTAATGTTACTTATTGCTTTGGGGTCCAGAGACCCCAAAGTTATGTAACATTTGATATTGAAAACTAATGGCAGAAGTTTCTCTCTATATTACTCTTGGAAACTTCAAAGAGAAGTTTCAGCCAATGATATTTGTTTTAAGCATATCCTGGTATTTCGAACGACCAATTGACAGAGCTGTAGCAAATTTATACCCACGTGACCATGTGGGTGCTACGAAATAATTGGCAAGCTTCAATTTGGAAACTGATTATCATAATAATGTTAAGATGTAAAACATATCGTATATTTTCCACAATATATGGATGGGCGTTTACACCCTTAATAAATATAAATTTTGCATATGCATGTAAGCTGTTTTGTAGTTATTCGTTGTATTTTTTTTGCATTCCACATTCGGAAACGACATTCCATTTTTGTATCAACTAGGAATTCAGTTCCTTCAATTTTTTACTTTAACGCGAGCGCTGAATGTCACGCCTTGTCAATGACTGATCGTTCATTCAATTCATCTCATCGCTTCACGGAAAACAATGCTATTGAACAGGCCATTTTCAAATTTCATGTTTCAAAACATATCGTTATGGATGATTTATTTACGATTAAAGGTGTCTTTCGAAGAAAGTATAGACATAGGGTCTAAAGTATGATAAAATATTCTTAAATGTCATCCTGTAACATAATAAAAATAATGAACTTGTAGCTGAGATTATTTCTAAATTTAACAGCAACTTTCAGCTGTAATTCGATCAACACTCAATTAAGGAAAATTATTCTTGCAACATGTAATTAACCTGAAAGTCAATGGGAAATTCGTCGGGTTTAAACTAAATTTGCGGGTACTGGAAAACAATGGATCCCAAAAAGTTTACTAGCGCAACTATTTATCTTCTGGTTATTCACTGGCTCTCTCACCGTCAGCTATCTTCTAAAGCAACATAAATTTGAATTACTGTATTAATGTTTAAAAATTTATATCATTGAGATAGGAGACGTATCTATCCGCATTCTTGGAATTTAAGCGGGACGAACGAGATGTTTTACTATGTACATAGTGTACTGATAAACTATCCAAACAAAGAGCAAAGAACATCTGTCTCCGATTGGAACAATTTATTCAAGTAAAAGTCCCCGTCCCCGTCCTCCCTAACCTAAATCTCCTGGTTCTATATAGTGATACATAACCGGGTGCCCCAAAGCTTGCCTTTTTAAAGGCTTTTCTTGTTTCATTTGTTCTATGATTAAGTCAATGTGAATGGGCACTAAAATATGATGTCGTGAATCGTGTTGAAAATTTTATCCAGTGATCATATTTGTCTGTGTCACAAAATGTTTGATATTTTTGCTAAACATGGCATTTTTCTGACTCAATAAATTCACACAATGTACATATGACCTGTACATCACTTATCAACTTCAGCAAATTTATCAGTCATTCCAATTCGCTAACAAACTTTGGTGTATCAAAATCTTCAAATATTATGTATACTCTGTTTGCTAGCCAGTTTTGTTTGTTTCAATTCAAGAGTTGACATATGCTGGTTTGAAAAATACTTCTGGAAAGGTCTGCTGTACATTAATAATAATTGGTTCCAATAGTCCTGTATGATGTCCATGGGGTATATGTATTTCATGTTTTGTAAAGAAATTACATTTGAATAGAAAGCTAGGAACAAGTTATGAATCAAGGTAATTTTCCTCAGTCAAGGAATCATGGCCATTTTTAAATATGAAAAAAATACAGTACTTGTTTATATCTATTCATAGTTAATCGGAAAGCATTTTCCATTGTCAATATGTGATTTCAAAACAAGAGATACTGTAGATTTGGTGGTTCTTTGGGTTTTTACTGTGCCATTATTCTTTGTCTGTTATCATCTAAACATCCTTTGGAGAAAATTAAGCCCCATCAGCGATGGCCAAGGACCATATGTGTCCCAAACAGGTATTTTGATAAAACCTTACTCCTCTGTTAAAGGGGCACAATGCGCTCGCGGGTCAAAGCGAATTGACCACCGTTAATGAGAACGTTACGTAATTGATTTAGCGGGTAGCAAGGTCACGTGGTGAAGACTGGGCACTGACCCAGCGAGATGCGGTCGTAGTTTTGACAGGGGAATCCCCTTCATGACCGATTTTTTTCAGGGAAAAAAGCTTCGTGGAGGTTTTTAAATTTTCATTTAATATTGTGAATATATATTATATAGTTTGATGTAATATTTACAAAGTATCTACTCAGTTTATTTATACAAGACATAACATCGATCGTATTTATACATTGGATGTACAATTATTCTCCTTTGAATTTGTATACTATCATTTACAATGATAATTTATTGCTTATATGAACTTATTTCACAATTTGTCACTCTATACGAAACACTGTTTTTCATTACGAACCTGTAAAAATCCCATCTACGAACCCGTTTCCTCTACGAATAAACCTACACAAAGGTATGGTTGCTTCTCTTTCATCTTATCATATTTTTTTTAAGAAATATTGAATGAGGGGGGGGGGGGGGGGGGGTATTTCCTTTACTCGTATTGAACACGATAAAAACATACCTGCTAGAAGCATCCATGTATATGATCCACTGTATTTGTTAACATCATACATGATCCATCATGGTTTAACATATAGTGATGAAAGGGAGTCCTATGAAATAAATTTACATTCTTTTTCTGCTTTTCATTGGTCGGATTATATTCTTCAATATCATTGGTTAACATTTTGTCTGCAGAAAGGTGCCAGGACAATTGGCGGTCCCTGCCATGTACGAATACGTTAGTCACTAGTCTAGACATTCGGTCTGCAGTAAGATACCAAGACAGTCGGCGGTCACTGTTATGTACAAATTCGTTGGTCACTAGGCCAGACAATCTGTCGCCTATTGTGATGACAAGTTAGTTAGTGCCCGGACAGTTATGTCACTGTTTACGTCATACGACTAGACATTTCACACTTTCATTGCTATAGATACACAACGTATAAAATGACAGGTGTCCGGTCGTCATAAAAGAAAATTACAGAGATAGATAAGGTGGTACTAACGAGATGTATATTTTATCAATGTATTGGGTGTGATTACAGTGATTACAAATATCAGCGATGTATTTTATTATCCTCACAATTAAACAAGTAAAAATAGTCCTGTTTATTTCACTGCCTGAAATCCATAGAGACATTACTGTTTATGATACCTGTTAAAGAGAGATGATAAATATTTGATCTATTTGAAACATTTAGACAAAGATTAAATCTTAACTCAATTTAACAACAGCAACGCACATTCATAAAAAAAATCTTTATGAAAGGTTATAATCGGTGTTCGGTAAAAAAAGTCCCGGTAAAAAGTCCTAATTTTGCCTAGGAAATAAGTTCTCGGAAAAAAATCCTATTTGTAAAACCCAAAGATTTTGATTAAAAAGTTCATTTACATGTACTTTGTATATGATTCAACATACATTTATGATATCGTGATATTTGTGACATTTCTGAATCACATTAATATTTGGCATGTGATATTGAACTAAAAAATTTGTCCTCATGATAAACTCACGAAGATATATTAGTGAATGTTTTAATTTTTGGTACGTAATAAGTTTGCAGATGTTACTGGGTATGCCTAGTATTGAAGTTTGATTGGACATAAGGATGATTTTATTCGGCCATATTGTTTGGACTTATAAACAATCTCGTATCCGGTTGAGTACCGCGCGAGTAGGGCGCTGCGCAAAACAAACATCGCTGAGTAGTGGTCACGCTGATTGAGATTTCCGACCTCGTTACGCTTGGCTAATTAAGCTTTTCCAACAAATAATTAATTAACCCGCGAGCGCATTGTGCCCCTTTAATATCAGCTTCGGTAGTACAAAAGTAGTATCAAATTGAATTTATATTGACAGTGATTATGAAAATATGGTTTTCAACTTAAATTGGTTAAGATATTTTTACAAATGCATTGCAGAGGATTAACCCTTATCTGAGTATCTGCCATAGTCATGGACCATGTGTGATAAAACTTGACTTCTCTGTTAATATCATGATTATAGTGTAAAAGTGGTACCAGGAATTTGAAGCTTTTCCAAAATGGGTGTCTATATGTGTCCCGATGGAATTATTTTACCAAAAGTTTGATAGGTCTCTCTCTGTTAATAATGTTTAAATTTCCATATTCCAAAAGTTATATGAAATTAAAGCTATAATGTTTATAGAGATTCTGATAAAATCACTGTCAACTTGAATCAGTGCAAACATGTTTCAAGTGCTAGGTCTGCATATTGGGTTATTTTTATTATACAGTCTAGGGACCATATATGGTCCTGAAGCATTATGGGAAGTTTTCGGGGAGGGGCATATTTAGAGGATATTTGTCTTGTCTTGACAAATACCATGTTTATCTCATCGAGTGAGGAAGAAAGTTTTTATTTTCACGAGTGGCGCAGCCACGAGTGATAATATACAACTTTTCTGCCTCACGAGATGAGATAAACATGGTATTTGTCAAGAAAAGACAAATTTTCTATTTATTTTATGATTAAATCGTTGTTTTTCTGTCGAAATTCAAGGGCATCTACGTTGAGTCGGCTCCGATGAGAGCCCGTTGCCTAAGCGACAACATGACGTCATGAGCGTGTCATTGCATCAGAGCATTGTTCGATGACGTCAGGTCATTGTTGTTATCAGTCACTAGTGACTGATAACACGTTCCATTGTTATTGTCACTAGTGACTGATAACACGGTTTATTTTCATTGATAGATCTCGGTATTTCACCGCCAATCATATAATAAATATATATATGGTTCGTTGGGTTAATTCTTGGTGTCACAAAAAAATAAAATGCAGTTGAATTAAATGAGCATATTTAACTTTCATCCTCGAAACTAAAATAGTTGAGGTAAAATCAGAAATGATAAAGTTCTTCATAACATATATATGATTCATGGATATGGATGAAAGAACATTAATTTTGACACAGTCACTGAGTCGGAGAGTAACCCACTGAAAGCGACGAATAAACTACATGAATTGCAACAGAAATCGCCTACATTCCTAAAGGTCATCGTGGTTAGACGCTGTCGCTTGTGTTTCATGCGAGATGGAATCCACTCTGTGAAAGTCGTGCCCATAGTAACACTGTCACTGGCACCTAAGTCTTGCTTTTCACAGATTGTTTACAACAACACTTTCTCACCGGCGTTAGGTGAAGGCCGAATGGGTGGATCAAGGTGAAGGTCACAGATCTAGACTTGGTAAGGTCGTTAAAATTAATTCTTGAGATGTTTATAAATGTTTGTTCAACCTCAAATTAATATCAAGTAAAGGGGTAGTGTAATAACAAAAATCTACCTTTAAACTGCTACCTTATTTAGTCTGTCGTTATTTTCACTTTAATATTACAAGAACAATTTATTTAAGGTAATTATAGCAATTATAAATTCTTCAAAAATACATCTATCTTGATT
Source organism: Steromphala cineraria (assembly GCA_916613615.1). Taxonomy (NCBI): domain Eukaryota; kingdom Metazoa; phylum Mollusca; class Gastropoda; order Trochida; family Trochidae; genus Steromphala; species Steromphala cineraria. The sequence goes on from OU744730.1 coordinate 16,936,089, forward strand.
TTCGTTCATAAATCAAAAACTATGTTAGGGAACCATGACCCAAAATCATCTTGTTATGACAAAAGAAACTCTGGCTTTAGACATTAAAGGGACAGTAGCAAATTTTTTTTCACATTTAATATTGTCCTTTTTTTCACTGCATGATAATTGTAAGTTAATGCTAAATGTATTAATTTGACAGTGTCAAAAATCACATTACCGAGCCAATCATTCATAGTCAGAGGACAAAGTATGGAGATTCACATAAAATCCTTTGGCGAACCATTTTTTGTGAACACCTTTAATTCATTCTGTGTAAGAAAAGGGAATCGCATGGCTAAACTTTACGTTATATATTTGAATTATTACTGCTCCATTTAGTTTAAATACATTGTCTTTCAATTGAAACCATTAATTTTCATGTTCCTGACATCACCTTATATTCCCCCTAAAAACATGCTACTGCCCCTTTAAAACGTGCTATTTCCTCTTTAATTAATTACTGTTGTGGTTAATAAATATTCATATTTAAGCTACGCATTCATTCCAGGGAGACGTGATATAATATCGATTCGAACCCCTGGGGCACCATGCAAACATTTGTAAATATATTGTATATATATACCAAGTTGACAATCTATGACTTACCACACAGCAGCTACTATAAAGCATTGGGACACACCAGGAAATCATTTATAACAAAATGTTGACTGCTCCACTTACACGTGTCAGATATCAGCTGGATATAACTAATTATATATCCGTAAAAAAGCGGTTATTTAAATGAAAAGTTCTTATCGCCAAGAACACATTATTTTGGAAGCATAGTGCATAAAGATTTGAACAAAAAAAATAAAAATATTTTTGACAGCACATATTGATTTTATCTGATAACATTAAATTGGTTCACTCTTAATATTTGAACAAAAAGAGTTTTTAAAAATAATATTATCCTTGATCTAAAAATTGCATTTTAGTAAGACATTAATTTTGTCGAAGAATATACATCGATTTAAAAAAGAAGTTCTTTTGTAATGGTCTCAATCTAAGAAAAAGTATGCGTTTATCTTTCAAATGAGGAATTAAACGTTTGACAGGTATACATAAGGATATTTTCAGCCAATCATAAATTGATGATGAGACGTTTTAATCAATACGAAGAGGAAACTTCCTTATGATACCGAGAAAATCATTAATAATTTTTACGCGGACATTGTTAATTGTGATTATTGCAATATATCAATTTAGCTTAACATTCAAGCAAATCGCGTTGATGAAATAAAATATTTTAGACACGTGCTGCAGCATTACTTTGATTTTATAATAGAATTTCGATTTGAATTTTCTTCAAAGTGTCATCATCTCATACTCTATAGTCTTACACTCTTACACTAGTTAATATTATTTTGACCTGACAAGACCTCTACAAAAGCAAGTCTGGATCTGCAATGAACTACAAATTTCTAATTCTCCGAGGCTCCTTTCTAATCTTTAATAAAATAGTTGTTTTTGAGAATTATTATTTTTCAGAGACTGAATATAGGTCTACATACTTAACAAAATTACCTGTCATCGTAGAAATGATTCATCAAGTAATAAACTCATTCGGCTATTTTATTGTGAAAATCTGATCGGGTAACGGGTATGGAAAAGAAAAAGACAATGCAAGTTTACAGCAGATAGTCTTGAGTTGGTAACGTTAAATAAACTGAGGTAAAAAAAGTAAGTATACACCTCAGTTAATTGTTTTCGAGTTATTAAATATGTAATTGGCATGTAATGCATTTGATTATCACATGATCAACATAGCCAAACTTGCAGCATTTTAAATGAATTTCATGTTGTCTGGTTGATGGTTTATGAAAATATCTTTTTTAATGGGGGTGAAAAGCAGCTTTATATCCACATGTTGTAAAAGTGTTTGTCCAATACTTATCATCATAAGAATATGCCAAACGTATTATCTTAAGAAGGTCAAACATCTTATAACTCGATGTCAATCATATTATTCATAGTCGTAGAAAAAATTATTAAATGTAAAGTTTAAATTGCTGGCGATCATTTTAATGTGAATACAGTGTCATCATTTATTACAGGGAAACAACATCGCGTAGCTTGACCCAGCATTTTTTCTTCGTTTAAGAACTGCTAGTTTTTAATAAAACTTCTGTCTTGCAATAGTCGTTATATTACGAGATCCCATTGTTAACCTAAAACATTCAACTATCTCCTAAAACATTAAGACATTTTATACATTTACTATATCATTTGTCCCTCTATACGCCCTAAACGCTATAGTGCCTCATAAGCCTTTTTAGGCTGGATGTATGTATACTATTTTACCTAAACATACATGTGACACTTTCATAATATATCTGTCTGTCTGTCTGTCTGTCTGTCTGTCATTAACAACATTCCTCACCTATTACATCACCGTTCTTTCAAGGCCCGATTGTGTGTTATTTACACCTGAGAAGGTCTTACCTGAGCAGGTTGTATCAGGTGTCAATACAGGTTATGTAAGAACCACACAAGAGCTTGGGAGCAGCTACACAAACATGCCTCGTGAACGTGAGGTGTCAGATCGGTTGACCCTTTGTTCACACTAACGGTCACTCTAGCTGTTTTCCGCTTCCTTATCTTAATTGTGTGAAAGTCTTGAGTATCACCCGCCAGTGGGTCATTAACTGACATATTTCCAGCTGAACCGTGTTTTCTGTAAGGTGATATTTCACGTTCATGATGAATATCATCTTTGTTGGTGTGATTTTCAGTGCATTAGTACTTTATGCGGACTGTGGAGTTTCTCTTCGTGAAAAGGTGAGAGGTTTAGAGAAAGGTTTGGAACTTCTTGATGAAAAGATTTCTTCCTCTGTTGGAAAACTGAAGAAGCAGAGGAAGAAGGATATGAGGAATAAAGGTAAACATGGGAAAAGAGTTGAGGAACTCATTGACCGTAAAGTGGATGAGAAAATGGCAAGCGTCGAGGAGATTCTGGTGACCTTTGACGAGAAGATCGCAAGTATGGAGAAGAGGATACGTGATCTGGAGGAAGAAAATGCCATCATGAAACAGTCTATGATTCTCTTCCATAAGGAACCAAAGGATTCTGACATGATTCCGAGACAAATGGAAGGCCAGTTTACCGAAAAGGATGCCAACAAAATGAAGCAAACGTCCCGAAGTGAAATTAAACAATCTGCAAACAACGAAACGAACCCTTCCTTACCATTGCTGCCAGTGACGGATGTGTCATTCAACGTTACAAAAATGATGCCAAAATCTGCGAATGGAGTTTCAATTCTGGTTGCTTCTGATGAACAGTTGACCCAAATTTCTCTAGAAGATCCTTCCCTCCGTGGAACAATCAAGACAGACAAGTTTGTAGAGAGTATAGCCTATGATTCTGTGAGTGAGAGGATATTCTGGTCAAGCAACAGACCACAAAGAAAACGACCAAAAGGGGTTTTCTCGGCTCGGTTCGATGGGTCGGGTTTGACTCTGCTTTTGGACGGCAAGCGGATCTCATCATTAGCAGTAGACGGCGTGAAACAGCTCGTGTTCATGTCAGACTGGACATCGTCTACTATCAGCAGTATGTCCACCACCGGCCGAGGTTACAAAGTAGTTGGAAGCAAGTTTAACACGGGCAGCAGACCGAAGGCTTTAGTGCTCGATGCTGAATCTGAATCGCTGTTCGTGTCCTTCATGTCTGAAATTCTAACCATGAAATATGACGGAGGTAATCTGAAGCGCCTTGCACGTGGGATATGGATTAAACCAATGGCACTGGATCCTGTCAGTGGTGTGCTGTACTTCAGCGACAAGAGGAACCTGTTCGGCCTTGACCTTCACACCAGCAAGAAGGCCCTGGTGAACCAACTCAACCACGATGTCAACAGTATGGTGTTCTACAGCAACAAGTTGTACATGTCCTACCAGAGTCGTAACGCTTCCATCGATATTCTTCACCTCAGTGACAACTCGGTGCGACCTTTCACCTTTGTACGGGGAGAATGGTTCCGGATGTGTTTGATACCTGCATCTGAGTGACTCATTTTACAGTGTTTGAAAATAACTATTGAATATATCATGACCCAAATTTCAATTTTAATCCTTTCAGACTAACAGACAGACAATATTGATTATTTATTGCCATGTTTCATGCAACATATTTAGGATTTTGAGTATTTGTACTTTTGTGAGAAACTGATGATTAGGCAACCTAAATTCTGGTCACAACTAAATAATGAGGGCATGTGAAACGGTAAGTATCCTAAAGAGACAGTAGCACTTATTTGGGGAAATTAAATTAAATTATTTAAGTTTCCTAAATGCATATTCGTCAGAAGTTCAAACATCACAACTACTTAACCCGATTATACGAAGTCAGAAGAATTTATCAAGTAACAATCACAAACTGCTTGGGACCATTTTTGTGTGAACGCCTTTTAATCATGTACGATTGGTCAAAGGACTTTTTGAGGTTAACTGAACTTCGTTTCAGGATGGGTTATTGTTTGAGAAAACATTGTCTTGCAATTTTTATTGTTAAATGTATTTTTGGTAATCGTGGGATCGCTTTATTTGGTAAAATAAATGTGCTTCTGTCCATTTAATTAGTGAGTAACTATATTGGTGAGTGAATTTAAAAAATTACTTGAATTTGTCAACTCTGGATAACCCGTTTATTTATTTTAGCTTTTTTAGAAATCCAAGTAGGCCTATGTACTTATATGCTCAACGTATTTTCTCTAGTATCAAACACCATTGCAACACGACAGTTGATATAACTGTTTTACCCTATGGACATATGCAAGATATTTAAAAAAATAAATTGACAAGCAGTATTTCGTGGGTTTTTTCCACTGGTAGGACAACAAGCTCATTATGAGAAATGACAAGATGTGATGTGATTGTTTTCATACGGATTTTACTATGGATTGATGTCAACTTTATATAAGTATCAGTCAAGTTATTTACTCTTGGATTAAAGATATCAGTCTCATGTCACGAGAAGTAATTTGACACCTTTTTTTTTGACAATGTATGTATATTAACTTCTTCAGAAATATGTACTTACAATATGCAGCGTATTTCGTGGATCAACGTTGTGATGCTCTATTGGCAGAAGTAACTTGATCCGACTTATAATTTTTATAAACTAGATGTATATTAAGATTTAAGTATAAATACTTACAATATATATATACGTATTTCCTCGGTATGAAACAAGCTCACGGTCTACTATCACGAGAGGCGATGTTGTCTGTCTGTTAACTATGGAAATGTGTCAAGCGATTGATAACGTTATCTTTCATTGTCATATCCTTCAGTGGTAATAAACATATGTAATAGGAAATTTTAAATTAATTTATTGACAATTTATTACGGCTGTAATTACTCAAGTTGATGTTGTTTGATTATCCACGTAACATACTTTTATCAAATAAATGTGGTAATGTCACGATTCATAACCATTAACCAGCGTTATCACTGCCTTGACGAGGTAAAATGTTATGTTTCCTGTGAGGGAATTTATTAATGTCATTCTCATCACACGATAGCAGGCATTAAAGGTAAAACTTACAAAAGGTAATACTGATTTGAATTAAATGTAATACATTGCAGAAAGCTAATTATAACATGCAACAAATATGATGATATACAGTAAATATAATAATATACAGCAAATAACGATAATAATGATATGGTATCCAAGAAAGTAATAATAACGATAATAATGATATGGTATCCAGGAAAGTAATAATAACGATAATAATGATATGGTATCCAGGAAAGTAATAATAACGATAATAATGATATGGTATCCAGGAAAGTAATAATAACGATAATAATGATATGGTATCCAGGAAAGTAATAATAACGATAATAATGATATGGTATCCAGGAAAGTAATAATAACGATAATAATGATATGGTATCCAGGAAAGTAATAATAACGATAATAATGATATGGTATCCAGGAAAGTAATTACAGAGCCTTTTGATTGTATGTGTTTTCAACAATTCCTCTTTACTTTGTCCTATAAACAAGAACAGATGATGTAGATTAATTTTCATTCATTAAATGGGTTAACTGATAACCAAGTTGGTTTATTAAAGAAAACACAAATTAAAGAGCAAGACCAACATGATAAATTTTAGAATAAGAAAAAAAGCCCAAAATAAACATACAGACAACATATACAATAAAAAACAACTCACATTAATCAAAAGCATTTTGATACGCAATCCAAATTTAGTAATTATTCATCAATTACCGAGACACAGAAATACATTAATTGATTTAAGTATTATGATATTCATGTTCAATATATTTCTAACAAATAGTTTTAATAAATAAAATAGAGCTATGAACATAAAATCGGCAATTTCCCCGTACTATCATTAATAATTATCAGTATCATATTTATAAATGTAAAATGCTAGGTAATTTACTTCCTTGATTTTCGTGTATAATAATAAATGAATTTTAAACAAATATCAAATAAATGTTATAGTTGACTAACGATAAACAATGATCATATCACGTCATTAAGACAAGAAAGAATACTGTACAATCTGCGGCTTACCACGTTTAAAGGTCAAAGAATCTAGTGCTGTTTCCGGACTCTCTCTGGTATGTCATGTAACGATTAGGACTTATTATGATCGGTTATTTGGCAATTAGGTTAATTATGCTAAACTTAGCACGAACATAAAGCCATCGCGGAAATTGCGAACATATAAATGCTTTGGGCGGTAAGGACTGAGAAACCTTTAGCGATAAAAACATGAGATCTACGTTTGTCCTGATATTTCTTTTATTAATCATTATTGACGATAATGATGCTGGGAAATCGAAACACAAAGAGAGGGGGAAAGGCAGGGAACCAAACTCAGCCATGAAGAAACTGAAAAAGCAACTCAAGCGTGAAATAAGAACCAAAATGCTTCCCAAGGCTTTGAAGAACATCAACAAAGACTTTGAAACCATGGTTGTTCTGAGGATTGAACAAGCGTTCCAGGAGCACGAGCAGGGGCACGGTTCCCCTTCAGACGACATGCTCGCCATGTTCAACCATGTGCAGTCACGGATGAAAACACTGGAAGAAGAAAATGAAGCTTTACAGAAACGTTTGAAGAGAACTTCGGAGGGTTTGGAGAGGAAGTTTGAGGACATCTACACTCATCTGTCTGACAACTGCAACTGTAAGATGAAGACTCCTGCCGCAGGAACCAAACCTTCAGACACGATGGTGTCGTCTGCTTTCCGTGTACCGGAAGGGTCACCAGAAGACAACACTCAGAAGCCGGAATCTTCTGAATATGTCATTGACCGATTCCCTCCTCCAATCAAGGAGACCTCCGAAAAACTTTCTCTTGTTGATCTGAAAGAAGACCATACCTTCAATGTATCCACAGATATGCCGGAGTTCAGTGACGTTGATACTTTGCTTGCAGTTGATGACGATGGTTTCATGACAAGGATAAGTCTCAATGATAGTTCTGTGCGCGGAGTTATGAAGACAGAAAACTTTGTGGAGGGTATTACATATGATCCTGTGTCAAAGAAGATCTTCTGGGGGTCGAATCGTGCTGGTCACAAGGCAGTGTATTCAGTAAAACGCGACGGCTCTGCTCTTACCAAACTTCAAGACGGAAAATGGGCATTCTCTCTTGCTGCTGATGGCAAGCGACGGAAGCTCTTCATCTCAGAATGGTCAACTAAGAGTATATGTGTTATGTCCACCAATGGACACAACTACAAAATGATAACGGATTATAGTGATGATGGCGATCCACGGAATATCGTCCTGGATACCCAAAGTCGTCTCATCTATGTCTCCTACTCCTTCTCAATAGTCAAGATGAAGTATGACGGCACTCGGATAAAGAGGCTAGCTGAGCAGGGAGTGTGGATGCAGCCGCTTTCTCTTGACGTCACCGGCAACATGCTGTACTATAGCATAAAGAGAAACATTTACAAGTTTGACCTATCCACTGGACGTAGCAAGTTTGTGAATCAACTGGATGTGGATTTGAGTACCATTGTGTTCCATGACGATAAGTTGTATATTGCCTACCAGAGCTGGGTTCCGCCCATTGATGTCCTTGACCTTCAGAGCAACGTCTTGACCCGATTTGCTGACGTTGGGAGTGATAGTCTGCTAAGACTCTGTATAATACCAATGTGAACAAGTAGTATTTGGTGTTTTTGTATGGAAAGTTCATTTTATATGCAAAATTAGTTTCTTAAAATATGTCATATTATTCAGTGCATTTAGTTTCGAATACACGACTTACAAGAGGGCGGACATGTGGACCCGACTATGTTTAGTCAAGCATAAAAAATGGACACTTTGATTTTTTTAAGCAAATAAATTCATGATGATTTAATATATATACATACATGGTTGCAGTGATTCTAATTTTGATTTATTCAATTGCAATAAGTTAAGTTTTCTTTTGAGTATAATGATTTATGGATTCCAGTTCTGATTGTTATAATTTTTTATATTTTAAAGTTAGGGATTGAACAAGAATGTAATTAACTAATTCATTAATCTGGAGGAAGTATTGGGCTACTAGCTATAGTGTTTCTTGCATTATTTATTTTAAAACATATTATCATGATCGATTTATTCGCATGTTTTCCCTAATGATAATTTTTGCAGCCATACCTGTACATAGTTTGTCTAGAAAACGAGTGGTATTTGTGTGACTTTAAGTTTGAATAAAATACGACGGATATATATGTATATCTACGTTGAATGTCCCAAACATAATCAAAACAATTTCGCCAACACTCTTGTACATTAATATACATTTCATTTAATGAACAATTTCAAGTTTTACCTTCTTCATATCTCAATTCAGTTTATTGATTTAAAAAAAAAAATATATAAGATTTATTACCATTATATTATCTTCATTTATTAAAATTTCAGGGTACGTTGTTCTTTTATTTATTTTACTTCATTAAAGTTTACAAAAGGTAAGGTTTTGAACAGATCATACCTGATCGGTGCAAAATACACCGTAAAAATATTCATATTTAACAAGCAATAATATTTCTCTTTTTGTTTTCAATGGTAGGGCCTACAATTGGTGACTCAATGTTAGAGCATCCAAAGTAGTCACGAAGAGTGCTCTCCCTTGATATATTCTCGCCACAGGAGGCGGATTCAGTTCCGACCAATGAGAATGCAGGAAATGAAAGCCTCGTGCAATATTGAATCGCTTGAACAATAAGTTCTTTTGGAAGATTTTCTTCATTATTTTCTGCAGACACACTTATTTTGGTAAGATATGTAAATACTTTCAAGCATATATCTTCTTTATGCCGATATTAACACGACATTTAGGCAGACTGATGTCATATTTTGGTAGTTTTCTTCCGAAGCAAAATGGCGTCGAGGATAAGTGTTTGTTACTGTCGGGTTCATTGTGGGCACGAGAGTTTAACTCTCGAACACGTGCAAGTTGTTTATCGCGAACTTGATGGATGGATTTTATTAAACAAATTTCTATCCATTTCTTTTCTTTCAAATAAATTTCCGTTTCAATTCTCAAACGACACGTGTCCTTGTATCATAATGTTACATTTGTATTAATAGGTTTAAGTCATTGTCTCTTCGTGAAATTGACATTGTTGTTGTTCAATAATTATTTGGAACTCAAAATTTAGGTTATTTGAGGACTTTCATTAAAAATTGATATCAAGTTTGAAACCGTATTAAGATTGACGTTCAAATTAAGTGTTTTAGACACAGCAAAAATAAAACAACTTTCGTTGTATTTCTTTTGATTAATTACTCATGAAGATTAATCAATTTTAGAAGTTTTTCATATGTCACTAGAAATTTTAGCAAAAGGACATATTCCAGTTAATGCATAAAATGTTATTTCTCTATGATTATAACTCTTGAAGATATGGATCTCTGTTCAATAAATCTGCAAAGTTGTTACATTGTGTAATACTAATAGAACAATACGCACAGTGACTGATTTGACGTAAGGTTATAACAAAGTCATTATCGTTAAAGTATCGCGTCACAATGTCGGTGGACTGGCCAGGGTAGTCTAGTCTTGTCGGTGAATTTCTTCATATTTTTGACGATGTTATTAAGCCAATAGTGACAGAAAGTGATGGTTACTAAGTGACAAATTTATAGTCATTACCATTACGCAGAATTTGTGATTGAAATGATCATTTTGTGATGGTGATGACAGATTGGTGATTGGAATGACTATGATGGTAATGACAAAATAACTTTCAAATGTAAAAATAACTGTAATCAAGATTTTCCAAGAAGACCATAATGGTGTATGAGGAGCATACAGCTTATGTTTTCATAAGAGGCAGAGAAACCATCGCTTGCTTCAAAAGCAACAGAGATGTGGAGCGTTTTTGGTAATGACAAAGATTAAACATACCGTATTTCCTCGAATAGATGCCACGTCTTGAATAAACGCCGAGGGTATGGCTGTTTAAAGTAAATAGACGCCGGGTCTTGAATAAACGCCGGGTGATAAGTTGATTATTTAATAAAAAATGCTCCCGACCCTTTGGAGAAAATGTTCCATAAATATTTTTTTAAACGTTTTTGTAAAATATTTCAAAGTTTAAATAGAATATAAGTTTAAGATGTCTATGAACACTAATTTGGCATTCTCAATTTCTGTGGTAACATTCTATAAAAAAATATGACATGCAAACTATTGTGACATGAAATGGTCCTTTATTTGTGAAATCACCCGAATGATATTTAAAAAAATTTGTGAATGGTATCAGTATTCAACTTCCATTTCATGAAAGTTTATTCAAAGGGACATAGCAAGGAATGTTTAACCCATGAAAAGCCAAGTTTCTCTCATCAAGCTTTACCATAAACAATCTTTATTGACTTCAACAGCGTCAGTTTTTTGTTGTCAAACTTTTGTTACTGTTTTGTGTTTTGTACAATTCTTTCGATAAACTGTATAAAAGTAATTGTTTTGAAGTAGGATTTTACTCAGAAGTGAAGGTGAGTGTTTGCGATTGCAAACTCAGTGGTATTCAACCTATGTGGTTTCAATGAAATGCCTACCAATTAAATTTTCTTTGTAATAAATAGACCACAAAACTTGTGATTGTTGAATATCAAAAATATTTCAACTCAATATTTTCAAAGTTTTGATTTATTCATGAGCGAAAGCTATATTTGCAATGTAGTAAAAGATGTCAAAGACATACACTAGCTTTTGACATTCTTGATTATGATAAATTGAAAACTAAGAATACAAGAAAAGTGAACAAAATTATGCAGACACATTCAGCATATATATAATATTACAGCTTTTATTACATATTTTACATCATTGAAGCTCCCATAAAATATTAGTTACCGGTGACTTTTGAGGGCAATCAAGAGAATATGAACAAACTGACTATGAAAAATTAAGCTGACTTTATAAGCATTGTTTGATTCAATAAGAAAATCATTTTCTCAATAATTAACAAAATCAGTTATCAATAGGCATTTACAAGACAAAACCGTAAATTATTATAATCTGTAATGTATAAAATGTACATGGGCCTGTGGCCTTTATACTGAATAAAGTTCTTCTTCTTCTACAAGACAAAATCATTATCAAGATTTGTCATTTTAATTTCTATACAAGGCCTTCAAAGAGATAAATTATGAATCTGAAGAATATTCAAATCGTAACCTAGGTTCATATTTATCTAAAACTTGACTTTGGCTGTCCTCTTCAGGTATTTAAATGAACTTTTTACAGTCAATAAGTCATGGACACAGAACTTTGCCAACAAGTCAACCTAATATAATAATTAACTCATAAGCAAAATTGGCAACTCGATGACTTTCAGTGATTTTTCAGGTACCGGTAAGTCAAATCTTTGTATGATAATGACCTGGGACTCGCATATTGAATCCCTGCTCTGTATTGGCATACATTTTGGGGAGTAAAGATAATAACTTTATAAGAGAGCGGATATTAAGGGTGCGCTGTATTATCAATATATTGGTATATTGCATTACACGATACATATCTGTACACACTTCTGAGATTATCATATCCTATATCAAATTATTAAAAAACCTTTTTCAAAACGGCTTCGAGTTGAGCAATTATTATCCTTTTAATGCTCATATTTAGACAAAATAGCATGCGAATTGATTAATTTAAAAAGTACCAATATATTGCAATAAGTATTACAATAGAATTTCCTGTAACGCAATATATATACAGAACGTCATACGTGTGCATTTGGGTTGTTTGTATAGAACGAGTAGATGTCATGGACGCGGAGGAACAACGAGTTCGAAGAACGAGTTGGTTCTCTGCGTCCATGACATCTTCGAGTTCAATACGAACGACCCAAATGCACACGTATGACGTTCTGTATTTATTATATGCTCTCTTTTTAACCTTTTTAAAAGTAATTTTGAATTCCTTAAATAATCCGAGACGTCGCACTGCGCATTGATACATAATGCAAAGAAGGCGATTACCTATGACACGCTCGACTGATGATTTGATATCTCAATTATCTGTTTATTTTCTCATTACTTTGCGTAGTTAAACGTAAGAGGCAATTTTCTCAAGTGTGAAAACTAAATACAGTGATAACAATTTATCCTTAGTTATTATTTATAAAGTTCTGAATATGATAAACGTAAGTTCAGGATTCCAAGCGACGGGATCCTTTCAAACGACGTCACCATGGAAATGACATCATAATCGTTGTAGGCTGTGACGTCATAAGGGCCAAGTGTTGCTGGCGATGTTCTCAGAGTTTTGGTTAGGATTTCCTTTTTTATAGTGTTTTGCAGTTTCTTTACTAACGATAACACTAGTTCCTCACTAAATCATTCTTCAATATCATATTAAAAAGTAGGTTTGTTACCAATGCATTGAGATATGTCAAATCTGGTGTTCTAATTAGGAAAATGATTGTTACGTATGGAAAATTCCGAGAATTGCCGAAGCTTAAAAAAAGTAGAACCGGCAGGTGTGCAATACGGATTCTGGAGTGCAATACAGAATTTGAAGACGTATTCCGTATTGCACCCTTGTATTACTATCATAACATTACATGAGTATATATATATAATAAATTGCAATACAGAAATGAGGAAGGATACCCATCCTTAACTGACATGGTTCAGATTCCCCTGCTGCATACCTTACCCGAGCAGCATAAGATACTTGTACGTGTATCATGATGGAAAATAAGTTTTAAAAATACTTCCTAAAATCTTATGAGAATTTCCTCATTTGACAGCCAATAGTGGACAGATCTTGGAACACCTTCCTTCTATTTATACATGTCAAATGGGAGCTTTTGGGGCAAATGGATATGACCTCCTTCAATCTGTGTGTTTGACACTGTTTGTGCAGGTTTTTCGTTTCCAGACCAGAATTCGTAAACCATAAGGTCTATTTCTCATTGAAACATGTTTATGGAACAATCATCATGTGTACATTGATGTCTTTAACATATCCTTACATTTGTTTTATGTTTGGTGGTTTCAATAGAAATGCAACTTAAAATTTTACTTTTCAAGACTAAAAGGCCTAGCTTAATAAAATTTTGTCTATTTGTATGTAGAACAGTAATGTATAATTATGTGTTCTACATAATTGTTGGCTGTTTGTATTGAAGTACAAGTTACAATGCAGTTTTAAGGGATAATGAAACAGGACAATGAACATTTATCTTGGGTTGGTTGAATTTATTATTTTCTATTATCAGTTTTGGATAGTTTTCATCTTGAAATATTGTTACGGGTTGTCATCATAGTGAACTAATGTTGAATATGTTTTACACTTTTCCTTCAAGATGGGAAGCCGACTGTTTTTAATGAGTTAAAAAGTGACAGAGGGTGCTTGTTTCTTAAATGCTACAATTGTTATGTATTGATTCAGTAATTTAGCTGGTATTGTTATTTTTCAGCACAATGGAGGAAGGAACCGATGGAGAGAAGGAAGAAGACATGAACTGGGAGGAGTTCATGAACGTTGTGACCACGTACAGCTGCAAGTTCTGTACCTTCACCTGTACACAGCCAGTGGACATGGGCAAACACGTCAAGAGGACCCACATGCCCAAGAAGGTGATGCTGTCAGTTCCTGAGCAAGAGGAAACAGAGACACTCTCTGTGGTTGATCCAGGCCTGGTGATGAGTCAAGAGTCATGTCCTGAAGTCTCTAGTGAGGCCATTCAGACCCACTCCATCAGTGATGAGCTTGATGCAGTTTCTGAAGTGTCCACAGCTGTTGCCGATGATGCCACTATAGCTCAGATGTCCTCTATGCAGGTTCTTGAGGAAAAGCAACCAGATATTTGTCTTGAAGGACATGAAGGAAACCCTGAGGACAACGGTGAAAACCATTTCATCATCGTTGAAGGACATCCTGAATCTCTGTCAAGCATGCTGAGCACAGTATCGAAGCAGGAACTTACCAATTCAACTGATTCAACCTGTGATGCAGAGACTAATGAAACTGAACAAGATGTTGGCCAAACTATAACTCATCTAGACGTATCTGGTCAACTGTACAACCAGGCTAATGCACAGTACTCTGTTATATCAGAGATTCCCACATCTACTGCTGCTCCTCCAAACCCTCCTGTGACTAAAGAGCTCTTCCTTTGTGGACAATGCAGCAATGGGTTTGCAAGCATTGACGACTGCCGGGAACATATGATCTCAGCTCACAGCTCCTTGCTTGCACCAGGCACTGAAGGAGAGAGTGAGGGATCGAACCAGGTCAGCGTGGGCACTCAGGTAGTCCAGAAGAAGAAACCTGGAAGAAAGAAGAAGTCTGCTACCCCTCCTGCAGCCCTTCCAAAACCCAAGGATCCAGATGAGGATGATGATGACTGGGAGCCGGGATATGACATCAGTGGAGGGCGGGAGAGCAGGAAGAAGAGGAGGATTAGACCTCCTAGAGCCCTGAAGGAAGATTATTATCTTGGCAGGAAGAAGAAGAAGAAAGAGAGGAAGCCATACTACACAAGTGCCTATACTTTGAAATGTAAACTCTTCAGTTGTCATGCAAAATTCAAGGAACAAAGTGCATTGGATTTGCATAAAAAGTGTCACAATGATAATGACTTCAACTTTACTTGTATTGAATGCAAGGAGCAGTTCAGTCTTTGGAAGACTCTCAGAATTCACCTGTGGAAGGAGCATGACATTTACTGTGACCTCTTTGAGTGTGAGGTGTGTGGAACCAAGACTGATACCTACCACAAACTGACAGTGCACAAGGAGATCCACAGTGACAATAGACCCTACACTTGTGACATATGTGGGAAGGGCTTCAAGCAGTTCAGTCAGATGAGGAACCATCAAGTCATCCACACCGAGCACAGAGTCAAGGAGCCAGAGCGCTGGTACAGCAACAAGCAGTGTGACATATGCAAGAGGATATTTGCCAACCGGAAGTGTCTCAAGAAACACACCCAGGCTGTGCACAGTAAGGAAAAGCCCTTCACATGTCCCTACTGTGGTCATGCGGCTTCTAGAAAGGCCATGCTGGAGCTTCATATCAGGACCCATACTGGAGAGAAACCATTCAAGTGAGTTATATTTATATTTTAAGATCCTTGACATTATTGTTATTGGACTGAGATGACATATGTTTAAGGCCTTCTGATGAAACATTTGTTCACTGAATTAACCATTTACCATTTAAACGTCACTTTGCAATTTGTAATTTTCATTCACCCTTGACCCTCTTTCATTTCAGATGTGATGTATGTCCCTATGCAACAGGAGATCACAACTCTCTCCGCCGACACAAGATGCGACATACCGGTCAGAAGCAGTACAAGTGTCAGTACTGTCCCTACTCCTGCATCCAGGCCATATCTCTCAAGACTCATATGAAGAACAAGCACCCAGGACTGGCTGGAATCTATGCATGTGACACCTGCATCTTCAGAACGGTCAACAAGATGAGCTACGAGCAGCACATGCTTGACCACAAGAACGGTCTTGTGCCGGACATCAAGTCCAAGCCTGCACCAGAGGAAACACAGACTGTGATTATAAGTCAAGGGACTCACACTTGCAGCACAGACGCTACGGCTGTGGAGATGCAGGTTCAGACTATGGCTACAGGAGAGGCTCAGATCAGTGCAGACGATCTTGCCAAGCTCTCTAGCTGTGAAGGTCTAGTCCCGGGAGATGTTACAGCTGCTTCTCTGATCTACCAGGCTTTGAGTGTCATCTCCCAGACTCCTGAACACACCCATGGGAGCGCGACTCAGTCTGCCCATATATTAGGAGGAGTGCAGACTCTCATCAAGTCGTCTGCTACTGAGGACGGGAACACGACTCACAGCATCATCTTCCATCTGCCCAATGGGAATAACACCGAAGAAGCTCCAGCTGTCACAACCATTGAAGAAGGGATGGAGGCTGGGCAGGTTTACTTTGAACAACCAGTTGAGGTTATCGAAGCTCTTCAGAGGGCAAGTGGTCAGACTGAGATAGACGGTACCCAGGGCAATCTGCCCACTGTGATCACTATGGAAGCAAGTGCTGCTGAACTGGAAGGAATGAACTTGAATCTCGTCTCTGGGACAGTTGCAGAAGGGACAATTATTATTCAGCCAGGAGCTATTGAAAGCTGATTATAGTAGTCATGCAGACTTGGAGTGAACTTGAATCTCTACTCTTGGGCAGTAGCAGAAGTTATGACAATTTTCAGTCAGGGAGCTGATTAAAGTATTTATTCAGATTTAAAAGGAGAACCTTGAGGATGATAATTTTTCAAACAAGAGTTATTGAATGATGATTATACTATTTATTCAGATTTGTGGAATTAATTTGAATTTCTCTCTGACAGTCACTGAAGTGAAAATAAGTAATGAGCCAGGAGATATTGAAAGCTAATTGTAGTATTTATGCCAAGTATTCTGTAAAGGGGTGAATGAGAGACAGAGTATTGTATTGATTGTATTTGTAAACATGAATGGATTTTAGAGAGATTCAATTCAATGTTTATTACAAAACATTAAAAGATCTTGTTTTGTAGAACATTTTGTCCTGTATGAGCTGTTTCAAAAGAATTACACAATGGTTTTCTACCTAAGATTTTCAGTTAATCAAGGGTACATCATTTGTATTGTCATGACTTGAATTGATGAATTCAATTATTTTCCTGCCACTTGAGGCAAACATTGTAAGTAAAGTTTTTATACCTCAACCTTAACATATATACAGAGGGTAAGTTACAAGAAAGACATCCAATCGGTTACAAGTAAGGATCTAACAGTGGATACATGGAAAAGAACTAAATCTCAGATATTTACCCAAACACCTCAACCCGTCTTCAACCGTGTAACGATATGCCTCCTTGAAACATTATCAATTAAAGCAATGACATTCAGTGTACAATCACATTCTATGTATGTCAACTCTATTTCAATAGAAATAAATTTGACTTTTTTAACCTATGAATGTTGTAAGGCTTGTAACACATGGGGTCCTATTCACTGAAGATTGAAGATAATCAATATTTTAACATGTGTAACATATACATGTTATATCCCATGGGCCTCCCATATACAAATAGCCTATTGTAGTGTTATTGAATCTCTCACATGAAGGAAAAATCAAAGAAACAACTGAGTGAAAATAAACAATCAGCCATGCCACTAATTATGCAACAAGGACCAATTAAAATACTATGAGGAAAATATTGATACCTTTAATTATGACAAAATTTTGACAAAATCTAATAAATTTCATCTCCATTTAACAAATTAACCTTCTATTTTTGGTTTTCATTAATCAACCTAATTAGGCTTATAATGCACCCCCTGCTACAACATTATTATTGTGGTATTGCAATGAAATTCACAAATATTCAGTTTCCATCCTACTAAAGTAATATTTTCACACTTGTACAGTCTAAGTAAACCTAGCCTTTATAATACTTGCTTCACTCTCTATATTGAGTCTAGCAAGATGTAGTAGTGGGTAGCGTCACTGAAACTTGTACAGGGTGTCAGTCGCAACTTACAAATTTGGATCTTATTGCCGTTAGGTTCATCAACGCAAAATGAATAATTCTACTAAATTAATTCTACTATGTAGTACATGTACATTTTTTTAAGGAACTAAAGAGTCCTCAGTAAAATATAAACAAAGGTTAGGCCTACTTATTGTATACAACAACTTATATATGAAATGATGAAATGATTGATGAAACAAACCAACAAAGTTCAGCTCAGCTTCTTAACCCATTTCTAAGTAGAATTAGAAAGGTGTTCACATGAAAATGGTTACACGCTGTTTTTACTTTAAATATATGTGATTTCTCAATATATGATCTAAGAAGGAGATGTGCTAGAATTTTTTTTAATTTTGCTCTAATTTTAATTTTTTTTACATGAATTTTAATTAAAGAGGAAATGTGAAGTAAAACAGTGCTGAAAACACTAAATAGAGCCTTTAATTCATTAATTGTATTTTTTTAAGAAACATGTTAAACCCAAACTCTGTCGTTCATTAATTTTAAAAAGTTTATCTGAACAATAGAATTTGATGAGAACTCTGAACTGAAGGAATGACGTATAATTATCCATGAAGCTGTTATATATAGCTCTATATATATGTGTTTGAGATGACTAAATCATTTCCTGTTTGTCATCAACGATCTAGAGCTTTCCCGGAGCAACGTGTAGATTGCGTTTGTGCGATTCGCCCGTTTATTCGCAAACATGTTTTGGCTATCAAAAGCTCTGAATAATTGGATGAATTATTCTTTGACTTCTGACATATCCAGTCATTCAGTCGCATTTGTAAAGAATATGAGACACTTAGTTATTATTTGGTCGAATTAAAAATATTGTATCCATGTGAGCGCTTCGCCAAAACGCAACATGACCTGGACACTTTATTAACAAGAGCTCTAAAAATAGCTAAAGGACTTTCCCAAATTATGTTGGTTGTGTGGCGATTTGTGAGCTGCGAGTCTTTTAAACGATAATTTTAAGGACACGGACAAGTAAACATCACACGTCGAAACTTCAAACGTAAGTTTTATATTGATTGATATTTTTGTTATACAAATTGAATGAACTTATACCTTTGACTCTCATATAAATCATCGTGTGAGATATTTAAAGGTTGGCCTACATACTGTAACAGACATCTCGCATATATATCTCGACATTCATTATGGCGTCTGGTTGCAAAATGTAGGAAAAAGGTTTCTAATCGGGAGGGATATGTTGGCGTTTAAAGAGATGAAACTTTTTACTCCCCCTGCATGTGCATTTCTACAGGTGTTTAACTAAACATGTTCGTTTTCGTCGAAAATAGTCATAAAAACGTAACCAGCGTTTTCCAGGTCAAATAGTACAGCCTCACTGGCCTCGGTGCCCATATTGTACATGTCGAAGGGATGGGTTTCATTTATATCGTGTAAAAAGGCCTTTGTTTTGCTCTGTTGTTCTTTAATCACTCGAGTCCTAATTAAATAACAAAATAAATATATCATGCAACTCCTAGGAATGGAATTTGAAATGTCTAGTTATGTTAGGCATTATAAGTAAGGATTTTTATTTTTAAACAAAGAGCATGATGCAAGAACATTTTGGTCACAAAATTAGGGCAAGTAAGATGTGTCACGTGACCTTTTGACCTCGTCATGGTCTATTGCACATCCATCTCACCTCTATGAAATGTTTCTAAATTTCAACGACAAAAGGAATGTCTATTTGACGAAGAGTGTGATATTTGCATTGTACCAACAACATAGAATTAAACGTTTTAATTGAAAGCAACTATGTCAAACCGTCTCTTAAGATGAAGTTGAAAGTAAAAACCTCAAGGCATGTGGCTCTTGTATTCATAAATGTATATACATCTAACAGAAAGCATAACAGTGCCTATTTAAAAAACAGTGTAATTTTACGACCTTCGTCAAAATCTTCACAATTTGCAATACATAAATTTGATAATTTATTATTTAAAATGCTATGTTACTCACCTACATATTGGAATGAAATCAGTGATATGGGTAAGCATTCTTTTGTCCTATTTCTGTCCATTTGTCAATGAACCTATTGTGAACTAATGCTGATAAGACAATGGTATGAATTGTTAATGACACATATAAGCTACATGCTTCAAAGTCCCCTGAACAAATTCTTGTGACCTTTGACCCCAACTCGACTCTCAAATCGAAATTTCAGTTAACCCTATATATTCTCACCCTGCTACATTTTCGCTAATGTAGGAGGGTGAATATATTTCTTGAAAAAGCGTTCAACTATTTTCCTTGATTCAATTCACATATAGTCTGTCATCCAGACCCTAAAGCAAAAATATTTAATTGACGACCAACCAAGTCTAGAAAAGTATAGCAAGTCTAGATCGCTCAGCTTTAGCTTCTGTAGTTAAAGCATCTTCTGGACTCCATTTTGTTATTATGCATGATTTGTTTAAAAATATTGTCAATATTGAAAAAAATACTTCTGAGACTACATGGTAGTCTAGTTCACATACAGATCATATTTATTATGAAAATGTTGAACAATCTTAAAACATTTCAAATTAAATGGAGTAAAACCACAAAAAAAGTTCACTTTATTCGAATATTACTTGAACATTCTTACATTTATATAATCGTTAGGTCCACAGGCGCACTACTTGTTGAAAGGAACTTTTTGCAATCACAATATATATGTTGTTTGTCAGTTTTACGACTAGTACGCGGATGTGATGTAATAAAAGGCAGCCCCCGTGTACCTGAACTCGTAATCGTTAAACGGATTGAAAGATTAAACGTACGTACACGACCGATCGATATATAGCATGTAATATATTACTGATAAACATTCTTAATAAAGGAGCAGTTAGTGTGACATTCATGCTATAGACGCCACTCCTCTACAATTAATTATCTTGATGTAATACAACACATTATAACACACATCATCCAAAAACTGGTATCGTTAGGACTAATTCTGATACAATTGTAAATGCCTGTAAATGTACACTTTGTCTATAACAACCGGTCTGACATTTTAAGTAAAGATAATCCACGATCCAGCAGGCAATTTGACGTTGAACCAACGTTGAATCGATGTATGTTGACAATTTTATAGAGAAATCACACTAGTGAAGAACTTTTGATAATATTAACCAAGTTAGATTTGCTGTAATATGGATTTACAGTTTATACAAAAACAAACAACACCCAACTTTAATTTTGATGAGAAATTCTGTATAGCATTCAAGCTTGACGATTCCCAAATCTCCACTCGTTAACGTTCGATACATATCTAAGGGAATTGATGGTCCTTGACTCTGGTTCGTGTCCGAATCATTGTTTAAGAATTAGTAGTCGTAGTTCTACATACTTCGGGGGCGGGATAGCGCATTTGCTCGGCAACTTTGTCTGCAGTAGAGAACTGTTTTACACTTAGTCAGGTTTGGCTGCAATGCTACACTGAATTTCAGTGCAGTACCACCCATGGTTGCTAGTTCCAGCCGATGCTCGCAGGTTTCACCGCAATGCATAGCCACAATAGTGTTTCGGGCTTTCTCCCTGCAATAATACTAGCAGCCGCGATATAAGTGAAATACTCTTGAAAGCGGGCATAAACCCCATATCACCTCACCTCTACATACTTCCCAACCTCCAATGATAAAACGTTGTTCACACTAAAATGGCCGTCAACATGTTCCCCTTGATACATGATAATTTCATCTTCGACTATCGAATATCGGGTTGGCTTATGATATGTTTGAATCGCTTAGGATAACACGTTTACTACACACTGATATGTTTAGGAAGAAAATATAGAAATATGATTTTGAAAACTGTCCCCATAAAATCTTCTTTTGCCCTAATCAGGCCACGTGGCTTTGTTTTTAACAACAAACAATTCGCCTCTTTGGCATCAACAAGTGATTGCTATTTATAGAATTCTAGGCAAATGGAGAGTTTCGGGAAAGAGTAAGAATGACGAAATCCTATAAATACCACTTGTGTTCATTTCATAACGGTTATCACGGCTGCAGGATCCGGTTTGTTTTATGAAATGAATGTTTAGAATATCCATGGTATTAGCTGAACATTACTCTTAGACAATCGGAACATGGCACATGCATGAATGGTACATACTTACTGTATGTGTTAAAACTTTGCCCGGTTAACCAGCAATGTGGGAAAATATAGCATCACAGGGCACTGTAAGCATATGATGTCCATAATACTTTCGCTTACATTTGTATGAATATCGGGATCTTGATTATCTTCATTATTATAGTCTTGATACGAGTTATTGATATTATTTGTATGAACACCTACTTGATAGATTTTGCCTTTCCTCATATTATTATGACGAATAATAAAAATATTTACTTAAATTACAGAGAAATCTTACCAAAATTTAGATAAACACAAACGATTGTTTTGATAATATTAAAACGTCGCTTTCGCACTTAAATGCCTTGTGCATTTGCATTTCAGTAATGACTTCATTCAATGTTCACGTGTTTTGTTTGTTTCAGGTTGCAACGTTTCAATGAAACAGTAACATGGGACCCAGTGAAGAAATTAGACAGAGTGAGTATGCTTGATTTATATTTATTGTAATGTCAAATGAATCATCGGATACATTTGTTACTGAAATGACCTTCCCTTTACGTGAGTACAAACGCTGATAACTCGGTTGTAACTGTGATTCTCATGTGGCAACTCGTCCTTGTCATGTGTACGACATCGACTTGCAATTATAGCAACTTTATCGGGTATACCAAGTGGTAGGATGTCCTTTCAAATCAAGTAATTGTTTATAAATCTGATAGGAATTAAGACGAGTTTTTCCATTTGCTCAGGTCTAAACCTTTCATTTTGGTTGTTATTTCATAGATCTAGGGCGGGTGATGTTTGTGCAGACTTTCCTTGTGAAAGGACCCAGGTTGGATATATTGTTGAGCATCGTTACATTCCGCAATTTGTAACTGAGAATGGCATAAGTCCTTCAGGTAAAATTGCTATGATTGAAGTCAATACATTTTCTTTACTAAATCATTTTCTGTTGCAGATCCCGACGAGCAGGTGGACCTTGACGCAGACACGAAGGAGTCCACAGAGGAAGTGTTCTCTCAGAGAGACACAGTTGAGTCTCCACACAGGATCACGTGCTTCTACCACCCTACCCTCGACCCCAAGATAACTAATAACCTTCCCACTTCAACCCTGAAGCGACAGGTTGGCCGAGATGTCAAGTTTGGGCGAAGCAGAACTGCTGATGTACTGTTAGCCGAGGAACACATGTCCAAAGAATTTGCCACTGTCACATGCCGTAAGAACCAGGCAAATGAACCAAGCTTTTACCTCAGAAATGTGTCCAAACAAAAGAGAATTATGGTAAACGCCGAAAACAGATCAAAGGAACCGCTGTTGCCAACACAAGAAAGAGAACTTAGGGAGAAAACGTGCTTCAGGCTAGAGTGTGTTGAGTTTGTGGTCGGTATAGAACTGGGAGATGTGGACTCGCAGATGTTTGAGCTGGTTGTGAAGCCCATGCCCCAAGACCCTCCCCAAACTAATGGTTATGTTAATGGAAGTATTGGACATGAACAGTCAACAGCCAGCCCACATGTTGGACTACCAATCCCGAACACGCAACAGAATCCAAATGTTCAAATAAACCCCCATGCAAGCCTAGTAAATTATCAAGGATATCAAAACGCGAATGGCGGATACCCACAAACAGCAGCAGCGTACCCACATGCTCAAGGATTGTCGGGTGGAATCCAACCACAATTGATGTCCCCATATAGCCAAAATCTAAATTTCAACAGTCAAACGATGCAATATGCATATCCTGACCTTTTTAGTCAGCCTTCAGCAATGCATCCTTCCAATATGTACCCGCAATCTCAGGCAATGCCAAATCACACAGTCTCTCATCAGACGAATCCTCACCAAGCAGTTCCCTATCGGGTGGTTCCTCATCATCCAGTTAATCAACCTCAGATGATGAATCAACCTCAGCTTCTGGAACGTGGAGTTGGGTCGTACCTGTCACCTCAACAACCTTGCTCACACCATCCTGGAGAGGGTCCATACAACATGGCACCGATGTCCCAGACCCTCCCAAAGCTCGGCGAACCCCGCCCCCACCCCAGCCTCTCACCGCGGGGTATTGTGGCTAACCCTTCATCCCAAGACACACGACCTGTTCTCTACCCCAGCCCAGCCAACCAACGCTTCCGTTTCCCAGAGCCGCAGATGGCACCCCAAGGGCAACTGAGTCCAGATCTTTCCAACTTACCACGTGGTCCACCTCTGGCCTGTCTGAGCTCAGGCCGGTCAGTTGACCTTCACCCTGTCATTCCTCAGAATGTGGTCACTACACATCCGGTCAGTGAAAGTGGACAGTCACGTGATTCAAGACATCAGGACCAAATGTTACCGGTAGAACATGAGCACAAACCCAAATAGAATCCATACGTACAAACGCTGATTTGGGTATTCGGTATTGAGAAGCATTATTGACTTGGATGTCGGACAAGCAATGGATGTCGGACAGATTGTCCGATTATGATTGTATTGGTGTCGGTTCTCGTAGGAGGAAACCCCCAGTTGGGAACAGATATGTCCTATATTGTAAACTTTTCACCATTCGCGCTGCATGGTAGTATGTATGTGGTTTTAAACTTCGTGACATTTGCATGTGTTTATGTACTGCACAATTGTTCGCTCGAGCTAATGTTCAAACGTTGTCGTCATGATGAAATCGCCAGAAGTTTGAAGAATT
Source organism: Steromphala cineraria (assembly GCA_916613615.1). Classification (NCBI taxonomy): domain Eukaryota; kingdom Metazoa; phylum Mollusca; class Gastropoda; order Trochida; family Trochidae; genus Steromphala; species Steromphala cineraria. The sequence continues at coordinate 16,960,885 of OU744730.1, forward strand.
CTTAATTCGAATGACACCAAAGATATTGTAATGTATAACAAGACTTAGTCGTCATCGTCCTTCCTTCCTCCCAAACATTTTATTAATATTCCGTGAATGAACCTTGTAATATTTAACCCAGGGAGATTTTACAGAGAAGCACAATGGGCTACTTTTAATGTGTCCGTTATTGATATCCCTTTGTCAGTAATGCACAAGCCTTGTAAATTAGCACTTTTTGTCGGAAAGATAACGTGTATATATTAATGATATTGAAAGTCTAAACCTTGCCCACATTTGACCATGTCTGATGATCTGAAAGTATTACACTCAAGACAGGTCAAACCATGAGATTATAAGGTATTTCTGAGCCTCTCCATTGACAATATTCGTGCATATTAACTCACTGAGTAATCACTTTATCTGTATTTAATGACAGCATTTGGATTTATTGTGCTTTTGCATATATTGTATGTTTGTGTTATTTATATGAGTAACTTAAAGTATTCTTTGGATAATAAAAATTGATTTCAATTGATATTGGTTTTTGTTTTTTGAAATTAAGTTTAATTTTATAAGTCGGTTGATCATAACTCCCCCTAATTGAATTCCCCTTGCATTGCCGATAGAAATTAAAATAAACTAAATATAGCAATGTATAGTACCCGGATGATAGTACTGATACGCATTTACAAACTATGAATAGTTATTGGTTGTCAGCAACGACATCTGGGAACCAACAAGGGAATAGCAGAAGCTACTTTTACTGAGCTTAGTTAAGGTTCAAGTGAGAAAATGTCTGATGAAATAAAGAAATTCATAAACAAATTACATCCTAAATTCAATGCTTTAAAAGCAATCGTTCACATAGGAATTCATCTTCTGCTGATTAATCATACCGATAAGCCGTCTCTCTCTCTCTTAAGTGATCACTCAATTCATAAACTACTGATCTATTAATCATGAATTTCATTTCTTAAAGGGACAGAGGCACGTTTTAGGGGGATTATAAGATGATGTCAGGAAAATGAAAATATATGGTTGCAATTGAAAGAAAATGTATTTAAACTAAATGAAGCAGTAATAAATCAAATACAGAATGTAAAGGTCAGTCATGCGATTCCATTTTCTTACATAAAATGAATTAAAGATGTTCACACAAAGATGGCCGCCAATGGACTTTATGTGAATCTTTATTATTCGCTCTCTGACTATGGATGATTTTTGTGTGTAATGAGACAAAATCATACATTGAGCATTAACGTTCATTTTTCAGTGAAAATTGTAAAATATAAAAGTTTAAAAAAAACGTGCAACTGCCCCTTTAAGCTATATATTTGTTTTAATAGAATACGATACACTGTAACTTGTTCATTTTCCTTGAAAACCATTGCTTATATCTTCATAATATATAATCGCCTAAATATGATTAAATTTTACGTCATATTTTAATTCGTTATGCATATTTTCAATCTTATAGAATAACAAGCTGTTGCTTGTGCAACCTCTGTGGGTTATTCTGACTATTGAGCGTCAGACTGAATAAACAGATGTCGTAAATCATGGAGGTTGAAGGGATTCCCCAGCCCACTCAGTCACATGCTCTTGTGGGTCGTCATGTTACACGTATTGTATTAGTCACGGGTCAGCAAGGAAACACTCGCTGAAAGAGAAACTAGGACGCGCACTTATGCATAAACACCAATAGATGCTATAAATAATTTACTTCTTACAAACATGGATCTGAGGAGTGGTCCGTTTTTAACACTTGGTCGTTGGTTTAACTATTATCAGCATTGATACAATTTGTAAGGTAATATATTTATTAATTGAAAATAAATCAAACATATTTAAAAAAGTTTAAAATATGGAAAATAATAACAGGGTATCTTTTTGTCAGGTTTTGATATTTGACAGTCGTATATGGTAATGTGGCTAATTGTGTTGCTAATTGCATGATACTTTAAAGGGGCAGTAGCACGTTTTTTGATAATTAATTTTATTTTAAAATGTTCAATGATAATTGTAAGTTAATGTTAAATATAGTATTTTGACGTCAAAATCTCAATAAACAAGCTAATCATCCATAGTCAGAGGACAAAGTATGAAGATTCATATTAAATCCATTGGCGGCCATTTTTTTGTGAACACCTTTAATTCATTTTGTGTAAGAAAAAGGAATCGTACGGCTAAACTTTATGTTATATATTTGAATTATTACTGCTCCATTTAGTTTAAATATATTTTCTTTCAATTGAAACCATTAATTTTCATTTTTCTGACATCACCTTATATTCCCCCTAAAAACGTGCTACTGCCCCTTTAAACTCGTTCTAAAATTCATTAGCATTTCACAATTATTGAAAAGTGAAGGCTAAACCTTTTCTACAAACATATGTGGTTTAATCGGAAATAAGTTGCTTTTGTTGATAAATATTTTGTAAAGTTGATATTCAAGTATCGAATAGCAATAATGACCCAAATCGACGAAGAGTTTTAATTGTTACCCAATATTTTGGTATACCTATGAAGGTAATTTTATATTTTACACCAACGAGTTATAAATTCTGAAAGACGTGTGATGCATTTGATTACCTAACAACCACAATAACACATATGCAGTGGTTTGAATGAATATATTTGTGTCTTCATTGTTTTTATTATATATATATTTCTTCAAAGTAGGTAGTGTAAATCATATGATTACATAAACATGATCCTCAGCAGGTTTAGAATTTTGTAAACGTGTGAAGAATGATGCTCACGTATTGATGTTTGCATAGCATATATCTTATATGTTGACAAACAGTTGTATTTTATCAAAATACTTTTTTGAAAAATAGTATTAATCAAAAGTTCAAAGATAAATTCAAAATAACTTAATTCATTCTTTGACTGCTGATGTCAGTTTTACAGTAGGACGTAAAAAATGTGTACTTTCTTTTGTACCACAGTTTAGTTCCATGAACAAACTTAAAAGACGTGTCACTCTTAAGTATAAAATATTTATAATTATATATATATATATATATAATAGATATATATAATTCACTTATATATATGACCATTAGGTAATGGTCTAAATTAGCCTCCTCTAACAAATGCTAGAGACTTACTGATAAACATTATGTGACCTAAACCGGATGTACAACAGGCCGTCCAAGCTGGGTCAATGTGACACTAAGGTCTTGGTATCAGTTTAATGTGTCAAATATTAAGGATGTTATTAAATCGAGAAATATTGTCATTCTGAAAATCATAAGTTTACTGGTTATTGTTCGCCAACTACAAGTAGCGGTCTTTACTCGAAACCGGCAGCAAAACATACTATGTTCACACCGAAAGGGAATTTATTGTGTATCATCACAGACCTGCAAGTGTACTTTAATTATAACCAGAAACATTGTTACAAGTCATACATAAATCAAAAAATATTTACAGCACGATTTTGTAATGTAGTTATGTTATAAGTACTCAATAAACTGGGATTTGTGATTGGGTTGAAAAGGACCTTATTTGATTTTTCAAAAAAAAAAATTTGACTGTCAAATGTATTTTGAAGGGTATGTATAAGGCATGTTTCGAAGTATATGGGCAAATATGACATTTTGGAAAATGTTTAAGCCAAATAGAATAGCAAGAGACACTTCAATTCATTTATAGCAGATGTGAAAACGACAAATTATGGTGTCGATTTTAGTTCCAGATAACCGAATACATCTTTGGAAAAAAAATCGAAAAGTATGACTTTTTATGATAAATAGGGCATAAGCAAAATTTGTGTACATAGTGTTTTCGTAAATATCCCATAAACTATGCATACTATCAATAGCATGAGATGTCTAATCTGAACAAACACTTGAGTTATTATGTTGTTTTAAGAAATGGTAGAAAGACCATGAGAAATTTGAGGAAATTGATAAGAGTATTGTTTAAAAGCTTTTCGATTAACAATAGATAACATATTTTAGATTAAAGATAAAAGGGACTACCCTCTTTGCTCTTCAGCTTGGAACTTATATTTTACGTATGCTTCAATATCGTTTATTTCTTGTCAAATTATATTCATCATGTCTGACAGAATATAGACTAATACCTACACTGTGACATGTTGATTGGTTGTTTCATATAATAAAAGTCTAACGCCATCTTGGTCATTAAACGTTTGGCGGGTACATAAAAAACGTCGCTCAAATGGGCTTTTAAGAATGCTATGGCTGTCATAAACCGGAAATACGACTGCAGGAGTTACCTCCCTTCACATGTGTCTTTTAACATCGCACTTTTCTAAAACATCAATCTAAATAAATTGAGATCAACAGGTTTTGTATTGTGTCGCACTAACCTGATATAAAACCTGTTAATCTATTTTTTTAGATTGCTAAAACATAAGCCGTTCAGATTTTGAAATATGTATTATTCAAAGCTGATTCATCTACATTTCTGTAAGATAATTTATATATTTCATGTTTTAGCATAAGAGTCTAAACCAAATCTAAATTGATTTAATAAAAGGCTAATCTATAAATATAAGTGACCTACCAATTCTTTGAAAAGTATCACTTTATAATTCTATCAATTATTTGATAACAACTGCACTTATACTGATTAGTAACAATATACTGTTTTAACAGAATATACTCACACAACTGTAGGCTTACAAAAAGACTCTTAAACCAAGAATCCATAGAACGATGTCATTCTCAAGTTGACAAAAAATAACAAACCGTTAATATCCTTTCAACGAAGCCGTCGGTGGTAATAAGTCTTTGATGAAAGTTTTGATTGGTTGAGACGCCTCTGATTAAAATAATGTCAAGAGTAGCGGGGAGAGAGTAAGCGTGCTGAAATCGTGGTAACCTATGAGATAGGTCGAGAGGCTCTACCTGCAACCCCACTGGTATGCGGCTCGACATGCGAGGATACAGCATTCGGCGACAGAAGTTTCGGTCTACCTATGAGAGTAACCACAAGCATATGTTAATCTTTTTAAGCAAAGCGTTCTCTTTCATCTCTAGCCGAGAGGGGTTATCAAGAACAATAAGGGATACTCGTTTGTTACATCAGCCCTCAACTTCTTGCCTATAGGTTTTTGACACAAATTAAGGTTCTTCTTCCTTGACATTTATTCCATCCTCGGTCGAGCAGTTCTTTATGTTCACCTACTCTTCTTAAGTTAAGAGTATCTAGACTTTAGACTAAGGTGAGTGTTCTGATGTAGTAGTAAAATTAAAAAGGTCTGAACGATTAAATGTTTGAAACCAAGTTTCACATTATATAATGGCATTTTTAAGGATGTTCTTATCAGCACAAAAACGTATTGAAAGAAAAAATGTCTGTTTTGAGAGTAAATGCAACATCATTGAGAATTTCATCTAAATATACTATGGATCTTAATACCAATGTAAATTTTTTTAATACTTATTTCCCATTATTGATTGTAAACATGAATGCTATTGCCATTGTTCATTCCATAATCTTATCACTATAATATTACTGTACATTACCAGACATACTTGATTGTATCCAAATGAAGTGAATAAAAAACTTTCGGGTTAAAGAAGACCAATGATATTTAATATAAGTTATATATACCGTTCAGCTTAGGAGTGCAACAATACTGCAATCGTGAGTCGGATGAACCGACCGAACAATTTTACTCTCAGGTACAAAGCCAGTTCAAGTCTCACGTTTAAACACTGCATTTAACCATCTTAAGTGTTTTTTAATTTAGGCTTGTGAAGTTTTGATTATAGACTACACATAATAACTTCTAGCTTAGTTCTAAATGTTCGTTGTTGCAACGCAAGCTGCCATTGCCACCTAGTCGAAGCAAGTTGAAAATATTCGATCACTCAAAACCTATACTTTATTGCTGAAATAAAGGGTGGGCGGCGCCTTTGATCTTTACGGGAACAATACTAGAATGTAAAATAGTTTCCATGATTTGGGCAGTGTACATGTAAAACAGTGAGGAAACACTAGCAGGATGCCGTTCTTGGAGATTCTAAAGAGATTAAAGCCCCATCGTCATACTTGCATGCGGTTCGTGAATGAATTTAGCTATTGAGAAAAGAATTCGGAGTTTCGTCAAAAGTTTCATATCATATTTACATTTTTTAATCAACAATAAAATACTTAATTCGACGTCCAAAGTACAGTACCCTCTGCAAAAGGGCCAAAGCTATTAACGGACCCGCTTTCGCACTCGGAGAAAAATAAAAATACAACGAATACAGTAAAAGTGCTTTTAGAAATATTGAACTGCACTACACTTTGAATATTGGACTTGAAGTGAGTTCACGAATACACACATAAAAGTTACCAATTGCTTGACATTTGTTAAAAATCGACAAGTAGCATTGTTCAACTCAAAATTATGGAAGGGGATGTATGCCAAAAATGAAATCATGTACTCTCGAAACTCGCAGGATGTAACATGTCGTTCTCAAACATGCAATTCTAAAAAAGTAAAGTCCAAGCATGCAACATTAACATTTCAATCCTGTATATATCATATATACTAAAAACGGAAATATTACTACTTTGATGTTATATATCAATCTAAGTATAACCACATATCAAGTGAAGCAGAATTAACATTCTTCTTTATTCAAAATCACGTCTTTAGTGTCAAAGTGAGGCAGGTGAAATGACACGTTTGCACTGATTCACGCGCCCGCTATGTCGGTGTACATGAGTTCCCGGAAGCACTAGGCCGCGCTAAAGCAAAAATTCGAGTAGTTCGTAAAGTAGTCCCACATTCCAATGTCACGTGGTCTTCTTAACTAACCAATGGAATTACCGCTATGGTTTATAACACATGTGCAACATCGTTTTTTTATGTCATGACTTATTTCATCACATATGGATAATAAAGGTCCTTCTGCCCCTTTTAGGATATTCACGTCTAAAACATCTCAATCAGACATGATTATTACAGACGAGACTTTCCCTCATGAGGTTGGAAGGTTTCTTTTGCTTTTAGAATTTGAATACAGGTATATTATATTCTAAAAAAGGTCTAAACCGATCCGATGTTGAGTTGTTGATTATCACTCGAGACAAAAAAGTTGATATACCGTTAACTTTACAAAAGAACGGTTTGAATACATAGATGTTGTGAAATGATAGTTGGAGTATCACAGCCTCAGTCTGGTTTAAATCGGCCTAGTTCCAAGTTCCAAGGAATAAAACATAAAACATGTTAACTCTACGGAGATATGAAATCCTCTACACTTGGTCTGACCGCACCCCGTGATTGGTTAGCTTTGTTAACATCAGAACATGCGACCTAAGGGACTGCGGGTAATCTCAGTGGAGAGGAAACCAATCGAAATAACGAGTTCACAGCCTTGTTTTGCTTCCTTGTTTATCATCTTGTTACCAACCCGTTTAGCTTACTTCCACACGCTGCTGTCAATCATCAAGGAGATTTTTGCAAGAAGGAGTAGCCACCATTGGATAACAGTTTTGATATTTGACCGCTTCTTATTCATAAGTGTCATTTCCAAACTTTGATGGTTTCGTGAAAATGTAAGATAGTTTTTCCTTCAGCGTTCGTCGGTTTCTCACAAGTTTTTCTCTATAATTAAAGGCAAAGTCCGACTCTATAGGTTCCCAGGTATCATCAGGCAAAATGGACGAGTTGAGTTTCTGAAAGCATAAACAATAAACAATGTATCTTATCGCTTATTTTATATTTGTAGAATGATTAAATACATATATAGTTAGAGAAAGGTGGTATTACGTAATCTGGATTCGTTATAAGTATTTAAACGGAAGGAATTTCTCTCAATAATTTAGTCAGGTGATTTTACTATCCGACATTTCTAAAGTACATGACGTCATAGTATTGTAATGTCTTCACTTGATGAAACAAAAGTCTAGTATGATGTCATGTACATGTTGAAACAGAGGAACATTTTATATTGTCATGTGACTCATTTTCTAAATTCCATAAGCAACGTTCGGACCTCATCTCTTCAACAGGCCTGACGAATGCGGGGTTGTCAAAGAATGATCTCGTAACTGCCATATTAAACCCTAAGAGTCACCATGGCCCCAAAACCACCAAATTGTTATATATGAATTATATCAATGCAGATTAGGATAAATGGCATGCGGTGTCATTGTGTATATTCGCATATCTCTGTTGATTGTAATGCATATATTATGTATGTCATGAAATTTGTTTATTCCCGTTTTAATAATAATTCACTGCCCAAGAAGGGTGTTTTCTCTGTGCAAATAGAATTATCTTATCATTGATGTAGATAACGCCAACAGGGCATTGTTCAAAATCTACTGTCAAAACCATATTTCAAAACAGCTCTCAAACAAGCGAAATCTCTTGTGGAACCCAGTTGTGGAGGATTAATCCAAATAGAATTTGGCTTAATAACGATTTCTTCGCTATTTTTTAAAAACGAATTGCAAGCTTACTTTGAATGACGAGTCTTCATTATGCATCGGAAGTACGTTAGGTTTTCGGAGTCACATATCTAAAACTTAACCAATAGTGTCATCTGACTTAAAAGTATCGACTGATGCAGGAAAGTATCATTGAAAAGCTGATGGACTTTGTACACTGACAGTAGGATGGTTTGTCGTGGGATCTCCGGTTCTGTGCAAACATAACCACTGTGTATAACCGTACACCGGAAGTAGCGAGGTGTACGGCGGAGAAATGTTGCTAACGAGGAGCCGAAATCGAAAGTTAGGTAATATTTTACTTCATAAATTTCAAATAATCAACATCATGTGGTAATTTTAGCACACATACTTAGTAAAATGTATGTGCTTGTCATTCTGTATCCAAGGGACAGTAACGATGACAGTTGCAAGTAATGCTGTAAAGTTGTTAGTAACATATTTGCTATCTCTGACTATGAACAGGATATGACATTAAATAGTTATGTCTCGGAAAGTTATTGACATGATAATAACATAGAACAAGTTGATGAAACGGCGATGATTGCTTTTAAAGCGATCCCGTTTGCGATCACGCTCCTCACATTTCTCCGCCGTACACCTCGCTAGTTCCGGTGTACGGTTATCAACAGTGATAAGGCTCTATTTAGATTGCCATTGAACAAGTATTTTATATATTTGTTTAAATTAAAGCGAAACAAATTATGATGAAAATTACGGAGAGGGGTTCTTTAAGTTCTAATGAAAATACAAAAAAGTAGAGCCATGGGTTCTGTAGCTCATCAGACTTTTGATGGAAATAGGTTTTTAGGTTTTAATCCCTGTGACCCCATTTTGGGTCATGGGGTAACAACATCTACAATTTAGAATCATCATTAGCTAAGGAGTCTACACACAACTTTTCAGCTCTCTAGACCCTTTGAAACTGGAGAAAAGGATGAAAAAAAGTTTTTAAGGTTTTAACCCCTGTGACCCCATTTGGGGTCATGGGGTAACAAAGTCTACAATTTAGAATCCCTATTGGCCAAGGAGTCTACACACAACTTTTCAGCTCTCTACACCCTTTGGAACTGGAGAAGATTAAAATAGATTTTTAAGGTTTCGACCCCTTTGACCTCATTTGGGGTCATGGGGTCACGAAATCTACAATTTAGAATCCCCATTTGCCAAGAACTATGTACATACAAAATTCAGTTCTCTAGAGTCATTGGTTCTGGAGAAGAAGTGGAAAGAGTGAAACGTTTACGGATCAATGGACGGATGGACGGACGCCGGACGCCATGCCATATATAAGCCCATCGGGTCTTTCAGATAATTGATAAACCTCACCTTAGCTAGGGAATCTCCCTTCTGGCTGGTTATAACTCTGACCATAACGATGGGTATAGGTAGGACAGGCACGAGAGCCACGAACCACCCCACCACACTGGCGTAGTGTGGGTAAACATAGGAGCCGTATGTGGGGGGCTTATACTGGGACAGAGTCACGAACAGGATCATCTGGGGTAGAAGAGTGAACAATAGTTTATTAGGATAAGTTACAAATATGATGAATTAATCAATAATTCTTTAAATTGAATATGGTGATAAACACGATCTAGTTATGGATCATTAACATATGTAATGGGACGGAGTCATGAACAGGATGATCTTGGAATAGAATATTCAGCATCTACCGGAGACCTGCTTAATGAGACATAATGGTAGAGAACATGCTTCAGTTGAGCAAACATTTGTCAGGGTAAGACCAGCCAATTGATAACGACATTTTCATCAAACATTAGCCGACCAATCAGATGAAGATGAAGACCTACCATGAGCAGCACGGGTGTGACGAAGGCCCAGAGAATCTTCACTATAACAGGGAGTTGTCTGCCCATCATCATCTCGATATCGCTGTCCAACTGGTGGATACCTACCGGGTGAAGAGTCGTGTTAGACAGTAACTTAATAATCTTTTACAAGAACTTAATCTTGGAAAACAGTACAGCGATGACTTGTTTATGATGGACAGGTAGTCGCGCCAGAAAGTGAGATATCTTGATAGTGAAACGATATTTATAAAGTTACCAACGAATGGTGAAGATAAGGCACAATCATGTTTGGCAGTGACAAACTCTAGTTAGACAGTGACTCCATCTAGTCAGACAATGATATAATCATGTTGAACAGTGCCATAATCATGTAAAACTGTAACACATTCTTTGACAGTGTTAAATATATGCAAGGCAGTGTTACCATCGTGTTAGACGGTCGCTTTTTATACAGTGTTAGACAGTGACACAATCATGTTAAGTAGTTACACAATCATATTAAGTAGTTACACAATCATGTAAGGCAGTGACACAATCATATTACATACTGACACAATCTGGTTACATACTGACACAATCACGTAACATACTGACACAATCACGTTACATACTGACAAAATCTGGTTACATACTGACACAATCTGGTTACATACTGACACAATCACGTTACATACTGAAGCAATCATGTTACATACTGACACAATCATGTTACATACTGACACAATCTGGTTACATACTGAAGCAATCATGTTACATACTGACACAATAATGTTACCTACTGACACAATCATGTTACATACTGACACAATCATGTTACATACTGACACAATCATGTTACATACTGAAGCAATCATGTTACATACTGACACAATCATGTTACATACTGACACAATAATGTTACATATTGACACTTTGATAACAGTGTAACTTGATGAAAATGGTGTGCTGTTCAAATACACATCAAATATAATTGATATCAAACATACCTCTGATCTGACTACTGCGAAACAGGAATCATAAAGCCGATGAGGGCGACCTTTTCTGTGACCTTTCACATACTAACACACTCAGGAGCTCGCTCATAAAATTGCGCCCATTGTTCTCTTTCCGCGTTTCTTATATGCTAGAGAGGCAAGGTTACTTGAAGCAAACCAATCAAACAGATATCAGACCAAAGACGCAGCGTGGTGCGAGTGTAAGGTTTGATCTGACTGCAATGAGATTGCGCGCATGACGTACCATAGATCCAGACTGCAGCTACACACTCCACTGTGCAGTATATGAAGAGGGACATCGCTACTAAATACCAGTCCAGCAGTTGAAATATATACGGACCTCCCTGAAACAATAATAAACTATTAGATGATAATACCAGCATTTACGTTTTTACTTTATATGATAACAGTATAAGAATGATTGAGAAAATGTGGTCCCCTTGTAAAGATTGAAGAAATACCGGAAATCAACAGGGACAATGGTACTTTATTTATTGGACAACTGTATGTAAATACGACATGGTGCATTTTTCATAATTCAATATCAAAACGAAAATGACACGTGCACAAATGACACATTCTTATCACGTTAAGTTGCAATTGAGACGGATCAAGATGTGCACCTATGAAAAACGATGAGGTTTATCCCCATTACTTTTTAAAATGTGAAAATTGAGAGACCGACATGGGTACCGACCTGAGTACAGATGATACAGCCGAGCAGGAAAGCCACCCCACACAGACCAGCGGTCACCAGGGTCCGTCTCCTGCCCAGTGTTTGGGGGAACTGGTCAATTATGGCAGTGGACACGATCTCCGCGAATAGGAACTGCCATGGTAAATATGAATTCTTTGAAGGCGTTTTATAATGGTGTACACAAAGGGCTTTATTTTAAAGGGCCAGTAGCACGCTTTTTGAAATTGTTATATTTGAAAATTTTCACTGAAAATTATACGTTTATGCTAAAGGAATGTCAATAATCTCATTACACAAATCAATCATCCATAGTCAGGGAGCAAATTACAAAGATTCACATAAAATCCATTGGCGGCCATTTTGTGTAAAAACATTTAATTCATTTTTTTCAGAAATTGCATATCTATACTATACATTACATATTTGAATTATCACTGCTTCATTCAGTTTATATTCATTGTCTTTCAATTGGTACCATTAATGTTCAGTTTCCTGACATTACCTTATATTCCCCCTAAAACCTGCTACTGCCCCTTTAAAAGCTCTCTTAGAACTAAGATAGTCCTAAGTTCAATACATTAACTTCGGACTACGACTATCTTAGCACTAAGAGAGTTTCGAAAATCTAGACCCAGGGAACAGTAAATTTTGGGATAACATCTTTATTGTGATATCACGAAGTATCGGAGTATATAGAGGATATGTTTTGTTTTGAGTGTGATATCACTTATCGCGCTTAGCATAGAATAAATGATACCTCCTTCTTTAGGAGGGATGTGTATGATAACAATAAAAACAGAGTGGAAAAGTATAAACCTAATATTCATTTCTATGCATTAAAGTATGTAGTGTAACGTTTTTTGTTATTCACCATATCGAGCCCACCTGTTGAAGGAGGATTGAGGTTTGAGGTTTGAGGAGTCTTTAAAAAACTGATTTTTAAAGGGACCATGATATTTCAGTGCCGGAAATGTGCAATTAAATTGTACCACCTCCTACTTAAAGTTTTTAAATCGGAAAAAGCAGTTATAAGACGAACGAATCATTTCCGCCCACCAAAACCACTAAATGATGTTCAAAATTAAATGGCCAGCAGTTCTTCCGTCTCCGTTTCCGTCTACGGATATCGGTTCGAGCAATATGTTCTTTTACCCTTTGAAGATTAATTATTTAGCATAAACTAATATTAATTTGGAGGAATTCGATGAAATATGATTTCAAAAACGTGCTAATATCCCCTTGATATTGTAAACATCAACACTGACCAGAGCAAGAAGATCTACCTTGCTAAAGACAAGAGCCACCTACCTGTGAGTCGAGCCCGACCGTCAGCAGCATGAGGAAGAAGAGGAAGGCCCAGAGCTGAGGCAGAGGAAGACGAGACAGGGCCTCAGTGTAAGCCACGAACCCGAGGCCTGGTCCTGCATCGGAGCAGCACACCATGTGTCAGTTGGAAAATCTCTTTATACCTAATACTCACTAGTTTTAGGGCCAATATAAAACTTATAAGGAGCCATTAAGTATGTTAATGTTTCTGATATAACATTCTACTTCAAACGCCTATGAATAAGGACATACCTTGCAATATCTCTGCCTTTAGGCCTTGGATATTTGTAAATTGTATCAACTTGTGTTGATAGATTTTCTATCAGAAGACTCTTGGGTGAGATTCAACAGACTATCATAGTGTGGTCATACCATAATCTAAAGAATCCAGGGGGCCGTTGCACAAAAAGACTTAAAACTAATGTAAACCTAAGCGCCATTTCTTAACATTGCACTAAGGCTACCTTAGCGACTTAGGGTCACAGTGTTCTGTGCAACCGGAGCCAGATGTACCCACCTGAAGACACGACTTTAGATATTGCCACGCCCAGTTTCTTAGCCATGACCCCGAGGACAGAGAAGGTGACAAACCCGGCGAATATACTCGTCCCTTCTGAAGCAGCACACAGTATCACAGAGTCTCTGAAAACAGGCAAAATAAACTGTTGCGAAAAATGATATGTATGAAATTGGGCTTGCTAAAAGTTAATTTCGGTGTTGTTGGCCATTCACCCATGTTCTAAAGACAATGGTGGTAAAACATTATTACATAGTAAATATACGTTTCTATATGTGGCTGGTGGACTTTTGAGACCTTATTAAATAAATAACAATATAATTAGTAATTGATATATAAACTATTGTTTGTAAGTGTCAATAACAGGTAAATTATTGTTTCTAAGCATTATATCTTTCGTTACCTTCACACAGAAAGTGGATTTCATTTTCGAACCGCTTATATATTACACATCTACAAACAACATCAATTTCTTCCATCTCGCGTTACATCTCAATGGTCACCTATTTTTGTTTTCGAGAAGGTTTCACCTTGTGGACAACCTTTAACCAATATCTTTTTAAATGAGTTTGTCTTAATCAAAAGCAAATATAATGAAAATCTGTTCGCAAAAATTAGTTGAATTCTGAAAAACGTGTCCGGATACAAAAAAAATACAAAATGGATCCATTCGCACCTGAGAAGAGGTTCATTGAAGCGGTTGTAGCTGGAGGAGGTGGTGATGATCCCCCAGCCCGGGCCCAGTGAGTAGAACACCTGGATACACGCCTCCAGCCATACCTGGGGAGTATACATCGGCTTTGTTGATCTACATCTATATCTGCTATCGACAAGTAACAAGGGGACTGGTGGAATTTGATGAAAATCTATTGTATTCCGAGGAATGAATTGTAAAATAATAGACTATATCGGGGTTCGAACTCATTGCAGTCAATATTTCCTCTGAGAAGGGGAAGGTCATTGATAGAATACGATCGATTCCCGTTCTAACGCGTCAACATTTTGAAACTTTTTTTCCCGGAACACAATTTAATCAGATTGAGATTTTCCATCGATAAATAAATACTACCGACACGACATAAGGGAACTGCAGAAGTCTATAAACTGCTCTTAATGTCTACTGAATCAATTTAGGGCACATTGAGATTGAAAATTCGTTTTGGTATAGCAAGGAGCATAAAATGTCAGAAAATGCTGGTTTGAACCTATTGCATAGGTTTATTTTTGGAACGCGACAGGTGTTGTTGATTTTGGGTAAACAACGACCTCATCTCACAGCAACCCCTCCTGTAGGTGAATCCTAGCCTGTTCACCTGTGCATGCAGTAGTTTGCTGAAGTCAGGCTGGATGTAGTAGACTAGTCCGTCCACAGCGCCCGGCAGGGTCATGACCCGGATGAAGATGGCAGTCAGCAAGATATAAGGGAGCAATGCGGTCACGTAAACCACCTGTTTAAAGATGGGATAGAACGTCATCAGTTGATCGGTAAACGTGGGATTTATTTTTTAAGCTATATAAAAATAAATGTATTTAAAAAAACTTATATTTTTGGGACTAGACAAATCTTTTAAACCTTCAAAACAGCTCTCTTTTCGAATTTGAATGTATCTTGATCATTTGGCTTAGCAATTAGCTTAAAGTCAGAAAACTGAGGTAATAAAGGTTGATTCAATTAACCTATCGCCACCTGTCAATCAAATATATTTTCCAATCAATCACAGAGCGTCATATATTCACTGCACCATTGGCCTCCTTGCCGACGCCATTTTGTCCGTCAAACAATGAAACGTGTTTTACTTCTTTGTTTGATTTCCTCTGCATCCGATGTCAGAAAATGCTATTTGGACACAAGACGTGTGCCGCTGGTATCTCGAGTTCCGTCTTAATACCCAGATAAAGATTATAACATGTGTCATCTTCGGAAGAGGTTGTATCACATAGTGCAAATAGACGTTGAAACGGGAAAACCCGAGGCGGTGACGGGGCATGAATTAATTTTCCATTTTTTCACAACATACATATGAATAAAATTTGAACAAAGGGTATCGTAAGTATTTATGACTGTTGCTTTTAATTCATTTTTTGACATTTTTTAAACATATTTTGCCCTCTCTTAGATCTTGTTTGAATTTCATTGAAGGCATAAACAACCATAAAATGCTCCATTTTTAAAACATACAGTAGATTTCAAGCAAAACTTTATTTGGCTATTTGCCGTTTGAATATTTTTAGTTTTTTCACTTTTTATTAAGGATTTACATAAGATCGTATTTGATAGAAAATTAATTGTACATGCAATGTTAAAATTAGAAAAAAAAAGAAAGAAATATGATTGTCATTAACATCATATAATTTTCAATAGTTTGATTATCATACATTTATTTTGTTTGGAACCAATAGGCAAATAGTTTCAATATATGTTGTATTTCAAAATCATGTTAACTCTTAAGATATCCTCAAATCAAAAAGAATCATAGTTATATGCTTCTTACTATTTTGGACAATAAATTAACAGATACTATGTATGCATAATTTAACCATTACTGTGCTTATTATCAAATATTGGTAAAGGTGTTTAGTATGTTTCACAATTATTCAATAACATGACCTTAAAACAATATTCAGCTAATCTGTTTAATTGAAAAGTGTCATATTTTCTAGGGGGGAAATTAATAATTCATTTGAAATTTTGGATATTATTGACATTTTTACAAGGATTAGGAAATTGAAAATTGATGAAAAACTGACCATTCACATTGTGAAGCTTACTATTGATATAATGGCAATGGCCAATTTCATATGCAGAAAATTTATATAAAGTCTTTAATAGGTCATTGTTAAAGCTGTCTTTCCCAATATCTGATCACCCTATGTTTTCATGCTTTGTCATGTTAGATTTTAATGTCATGACAAAGTCCACTGTTATGAGTGCAGTATGATTTCAATTCTGCTAATTTCTATTGACTACTTTCAGTGCATTTATCCTTTTGTGATTAATTAATTGGTTACATACATTAAATATACGACTTCAAGTCATTAATTGGGCCTAAACATTTGACCTTAAATACTTGTCATGTATTCATGAATAAAAGTAAATAATTGATTAAATAAAAGTACCGAGGGTACAGAAGCTCACCTTAAAATGAATGATGTGGTAATATGGTTTAATTGTGTAACCATCTTTTATATGATAATTGATTATGGCTGCCATCATGATTTTTTTATCTTTTAAAATGCTATTCTTCTGTTGGAAACCACTAGAGCTTGAACAAACATTAATACAAGAATGATATAATCATGATTTGTTAACAAGCAGTAGGTTTTTGTATAACTTTTTTGTATATCTATGGCTAAATTGGTGACCATCTTGGACTTTTTAATCTTCAAAATGCTACTTTTATGTGGGCATCTGTATTAATTTCATTATGATATCTTGATTGGTTTAGGAGTATTCATTTAGTCACACTCTCAACTTCCAAAGAACTAAAAGATGATGCACATAAACATTTGGAATATATCCCTCTGACACAAATCACAAATTCAGCTAGTGATAGGTCCAATTGCCAAAGTAAACTGTCCAGGTCAATGTCTCATGTAATTCTAACTGAAAATTTCTGAATATCTTAAATCTTGACATATGTTAGTGCAATCTGATTGGTCAGAATAGGCTAGCAACATGGGGGTTTATGCTAATTACTAGATATGATGACCTTATTATGACCTCTTGCACCTGCATGTAGCTTATGTAACTTATCCTCTTATGTAAGTTACTGTTATTCCATATAGTGAGTGTCCTCCCCTCATTTCAATATGCAATACAGATACTCTTTAGAGGAGAGTTGCAGGAGAGGGGCTGGAAGGATAGATGGGGAAATGGGGTGAGGGGTTGTGGGGGGGTGGGGGTAGAAGAGAGGTTTGCAATGGAAATAATCTGGAGGTCAACTCAGTAATATGTTTATTGAAGTATCTTAACTAACAGAGAGAATTGGTGAGAAAGACTTTGTAAAAGAAGAATTGTTCAGTCAGCTGTTCAATTAGTTTTGAAGATGAATATTAAATGATATCTTTTATTAGCATGACAAACAAAATAAAAGATAATTTGTTATTCATTAACCAAAATTTTAAATTTGGAAAAAATTAATTGCATGAAAACAAAGGACTAAAAAACCTAACAGTTAGTGTTGGGAGTGAACAAATTTAATCATTTTAAATGCTTTTGAAAAGGATTTGTTTGAATTGAATGATCATTATAATTATCTAGATAATCATTGTTCAGACCGTAATCAGATATAGATGATTATAAAATGTATATTTATCCCTCACTGGCTATGTTATTTGCCATATATATGAAGTGTCAGGAATTATGTAAAATGGAAAGGATTTATTAAAACAGTCATGCTTCAGGCTGTTCGCAGATAAAGATGATTCATACAGTTTTTTGTAACTGTATTTATAGTGTTGATAAATATTACAACAAGCGTATCAATACAAATATAATGACATTGATTTGATTGATCAGGAAATGTATTCTTTTCAATGAATTTCATGAAATCTAATTGAAAATTCAATATAATTGACATATTGACCATCTTGGATTCTTGATAATAAAATAAATGCGTCTTTGTCAGGAATCACTATATAAAAAAACACTCACTTTTCAGAATGATATCTTAATTGATTTAGAAGGAGTAGTACTTGGCCTGAAATCTAATTGAAAAATAATGACTTCTATGATGACATGTTGTTCCCAGAACCCCTTCAGCATGATACAATTATCATTTATTTTTACAGGTATTTATAAAACACATGGTATTGGAACTGGAACCTGATACAAAATACCTATATTATTAACTTGTCATGTAGATTACTGAACATGAAAGCAAATTCTTGACTTGTTAATATTAACTCATTGTGCAGATTGTTGTACACAAAAGCTGATTCTTGACTTGTTTAAATTGTTATTTGAAAAAAGTATTACTATTAATAGAATACAAGTATCCTTTTCATAAAGACAATTTATATACTTTCCATAAAGTCTATTATGTTCTATTTATCAATTAGGTCAGGATTACTATGCAATATACAAGCAGGCAGGGCTGCTAGCCCCAGATCCTTAAGGAGAGTGTAGCAATTTGTGTATTTGGCTTTGTGTACATATATTTGGAGAAGCATCCTAGTGTGCTGAGCATGTAAACCTGAACTCTGGCTAAGCCCTTATGTGTGGTATTAAAAGACTTGACGGGAGAGAACATGAATTGTTGTAAAAAACATATATAATTTCACAAAATATAGTTAGCTTATGTCCTAAATTGATTTTGTGTCAAGAAGAACTTCTGTATATAGATATAGAAATGGAACAAATATGAGTAAAACAAAGGAACTGGAACCTGATGCAAAATAACTCTTTCCACATCAACTTTTCATGTAGATTGCTAAACACAAAACAAGTGACAAGTTTTGTGTAAGTTGTTATTCTTAGAAAGAACATATCACTGTCATGAGAATACAAGTCTAATTTCCATAACTCTTATTGCATACACATGGCCATATAGCATAATGCTCTACCATATCAATTGGGTCAGGTTGATTATGCAACATGCTAGCAGCTGAGACTGTGATGCTAGCAGCCTGTATTGGGATGTGTATTAGACAGCATAGTATTCTCAACAGAAATATCTGAACTCTGGTTGACCCCTTCTGTGTGGTATTTAAAGGAATATAAGGGAGAGACCATTGTTCAAAATATAACATGATGTTTAATGTCATTGGGTTTTTGCAGCTAGTTGGCATAAATATTTTAAACAAATTAATTAATTATGTTTGTCTTTCATCTTAACGTTTTAGAAACACTTAAAATATAGAACAACTTGCATGACAATCTTAAATATTCTATATTCAAGATAATATTATGATTAGTAAGTTCAAATTAGAGAATTTATATAGTGCGAGTGATCACTTGATGAAAGCTTAAAATTTAGTAATAATGATGTGTCATCTGCAGCTGAAAATTCAATATGGCTGCTATCGCGGCCATCTTGGATTCTCAAAACTGAAACGTCTACCTTTCTGTGCGGAATCACCATAGTTATAACATACTGCAATTTCAGAATGATATCTAGATTGGTTTAGAAAGAGTAGTCTTTTCATGAAATCTAATTGAAAATTCAATATGGCTGCCATAGCGGCCATCTTGGATTCTCAAAACTGAAACGTCTACCTTTCCAAGAGGAATCACCATGGGTATAACATACTACAATTTCAGAATGATATCTGCATTCGTTTAGGAGGAGTAGTCTTTTTCGTGAAATCTAATTGAAAATTCAATATGGCTGCCATAGCGGCCATCTTGGATTCTCAAAATTGAAACGTCTACCTTTTTGTGAGGAATCACCATGGGTATAACATACTACAATTTCAGAATGATATCTGCATTCGTTTAGGAGGGGTAGTCTTTTTCCTGAAATCTAATTGAAAATTCAATATGGCTGCCATAGCGGCCATCTTGGATTCTCAAAATTGAAACGTCTACCTTTCTGTGAGGAATCACCATGGGTATAACATACTACAATTTCAGAATGATATCTGCATTCGTTTAGGAGGAGTAGTCTTTTTCGTGAAATCTAATTGAAAATTCAATATGGCTGCCATGGCGGCCATCTTGGATTCTCAAAACTGAAACGTCTACCTTTCTGTGAGGAATCACCATGGGTATAACATACTACAATTTCAGAATGATATCTGCATTCGTTTATGAGGAGTAGTCTTTTTCCTGAAAGTTTACGGACGGACAGACGGACAGACGGACGGACAGACAGACGGACGACGGACGAAGCGCCATGACATAAGCTCACATTTACTTTGTAAAGGTGAGCTAAAAAATCATCATTGAAGGAAATATTTTAGTTTTCAAAATAAAAAAATAATTGTAAATGGGATTACAAAAAAGATTCAAAACTGAACATTGTATGAGGTATTTTCCTTTAAGTTTTATTTCTATAAAATCAGGAGAAAAGACAATTTTTCTTTAAAATAAAAAAGGAGAAAAGAAAAGGATATAAAGTATCTACAGCAGTCCACAGCAATGACAATTAAAAAATATGAAAAAAACTTTTAGTCTTCCTGTTAAAATGTATATAATTATTATGGAAGGTCTCTTCGTCCTTTTTAAATTACTTTTCCGTTGAGTCTTTATGAATATTTTAAGTTAGATGCTTGTCACTAAATATAACTGTAAATTTCGACAGTATGGATTTAGACAATTTCCTTACAATATATAGGTTTTCTCTTTAAAAACTCAACATGAACTGTTGATATTCATTTGAAATGAAAATTTCATCATAATTCAAATGTCAAAATAAAATATGAACAGGGAATTAAAGTAGTTGTTTCTGTTGTCTGTTGTACGCATCCCGGAAACAAAATTAAGCAGCACTTTTTTGTTGTTTTTGTTATTTTCTTGAGGGGGCGCCGGGGTGGGGGTCGGAGGAATGTGGTACATATACTTTATATGAATTTACAAAAGCGTCAAGGATTGGTTCATCAAAACACTTAAGAGATTTTTTATTTATAAGGTCAGAAATGTCATTTTTCCCTATAAATTTTTGTGATTTCTTATGTCCGTCATACCACATAATCGGCACTTCCGCGTTTGTTTTCTGTTGCACACAAAATATATATTCGTAAAATGTGTTTGAAAATTATTGAAATTAAGACATTGAATCATACAGAAACATTTTCAATTGGTTATTTTGTTCAGCATTCTATGATTAGGCCGTAATTGCAAACGGAATATCATTGTCTGTTACGCTCGCGTCAGTGACAACGTGCCTTTGTTTGTCGGACATAACAAGAGTTACCTCCCTTTATTTCAAGGGGCGTGGTTATCTCTCGTCTGACGATAGGTTAATTGGAAATGACTGTCGGCAATCGCAGACCCAAAATTGGAATTATCTTTTCAAAACTTTCATTCCACTAGTCAGTTCAGGACATGTACAAATCTGATTTCAACGAAAGATTTCTGTGTGATATGATAATCATCATAATACCATTTCATGAAACTCGAAATATTGTCAATAAGCAATTAACTATATTTGGCACTAACTTAGTGGTTTATTTATAGGCCAAACGGAAGACCGAACTGAAAGGACTATAACAAAATAGTTTATAGATTACTATTGACATTAATAATCTATATCTATGACATCAAAGAAAATACATTTTGTCCCACAAGAGCTCTAGAGGTTGCTTAAATAACGCTCTACTTCTTACCTTGCCTGTTGCTTTCACCCCACGGAACAAGCACAGGAAGATGATGACGTAGGAGGCAAAGAGACAGCCCAGGACGTGCCACTGCATCGACCCGACCTCGTGCAGTCCTTCTGATATACCCAGCACGTTGTATCTGGAAGTAGATGTCAGCAAAAGTCTACTTTCGATTTCGATATAATCGTCATTTGATTTGCCGCGTGGGTTGAGAGATTAGATGGAAGGTAATCATGAGCACACCCACAGGGTTGAAAGCCTTGGTTGAGGGAAATCATGAACTCACCCACAATGTTAAGAGCCTTGATTGAGGGAAATCATGAACTCTACCACAATGTTAAGAGCCTTGATTGAGAGAAATCATGAACTCACCCACAATGTTAAGAGCCTTGATGGAGGGAAATCATGAACTCACCCACAATGTTAAGAGCCTTGTTTGAGGGAAACCATGAACTCTACCACAATGTTAAGAGCCTTGATTGAGAGAAATCATGAACTCACCCACAATGTTAAGAGCCTTGATGGAGGGAAATCATGAACTCACCCACATATTAAGAGCCTTGTTTGAGGGAAATCATGAACTCTACCACAATGTTAAGAGCCTTGATTGAGGGAAATCATGAACTCACCCACAGGGTTGAGAAACTTGATTGAGGGGAATCATGAACTCTACTACAATGTTAAGAGCCTTGATTGAGGGAAATCATGAACTCACCCACTGGGTTGAAAACTTGATTGAGCGAAATCATGAACTCACCCACAATGTTAAGAGCCTTGATTGAGGGAAATCATAAACTCAACCACAGTGTTAAGAGCCTTGATTGAGGGAAATCATGAACTCTACCACAATGTTAAGAACCTTGATTAAAAGAAATCATGAACTCACCCACAATGTTAAGAGCCTTGATTGAGGGAAATCATAAACTCACTCACAGTGTTAAGAGCCTTGATTGAGGGAAATCATAAACTCACTCACAGTGTTAAGAGCCTTGATGGAGGGAAATCATGAACTCGTTTTCGCAATGCTACGATCCCTAAATTCACCCCAAAAACTATGCACTTGGAGATGCAGATTTAAGGTACGCAGCTATGCAATACAAAGTTGAACTCCCCCGACAGTTATCACTTGCATCGGTATTAAAGGGGCAGTAGCACGTTTTGGGATACTTTATATTTTAAAATTTTCACTGATAATTGTAAGTTAATGCTAAATGTATTATTTTGACAGTGTCAAAAATTTCATTACATAAACCAATCATCCATAGTCAGAGGACAAAGTATGAAGATTCACATAAATTCCATTGGCGACCATTTTGTGTGAACACCTTTAATTCAATTTGTGTAAAGAGAGAAAGAAAAAAGAAAAAAATCGCACGGCTAAACTTTACATTATATATATCGAATTATTACTGCTCCATTTAGTTTAAATACATTGTCTTTCAATTGGAACCATAAGTTTTAATTTTCCTGACATCAACTTATGTTCCTTCTAAAAAAGTGCTACTGCCCCTTTAAATTTGTTGATTAATTTAAATTAATTGTCACACGTAATGCAGCAAGGCTTAAATCATCTAGCGTTTTGCCCCCTGCAGGGGAAGCTTTCACTCACTGGTAGAACTCTTCCACGGCAGAGTGAGACAGGGTCCTGTTCTTCCACATATCTGCCACACTGATGTTCGCTTCAGGAAGAACATTGGTAACCTCAATGGACGGGTTTGCGAGAGTGGAGTTGAAACTATTCTGAAGACTGGAATTGATGAGACTTTCCTGGAGACTGGAGTTGGTAAGACTCCTCTGGAGACTATCGATGTCCTCCACACACAGATCGGTGTTCCAGGAGTTTCCACACGTGGTCCAGGGCAGCACGGAGCTACACGACTTGATCATGTAGTAGATAGGCCAGGCCAGTAGTACGTTATAGTAGGGGAGACACACCATCACTTGTAGTACCGCTCCTATACCTATACCTGATAGACAACCACACGGTTAGATATAGACACTTGTAGTACCGCTCCTATACCTATACCTGATAGACAACCACACGGTTAGATATAGACACTTGTAGTACCGCTCCTATACCTATACCTGATAGACAAACACACGGTTAGATATAGACACTTGTAGTACCGCTCCGAAACATATACCTGATAGACAAACACACGGTTAGATATAGACACTTGTAGTACCGCTCCTATACCTATACCTGATAGACAACCACACGGTTTAATATAGACACTTGTAGTACCGCTCCTATACCTATACCTGATAGACAAACACACGGTTAGATATAGACACTTGTAGTACCGCTCCTATACCTATACCTGATAGACAAACACACGGTTAGATATAGACACTTGTAGTACCGCTCCGAAACATATACCTGATAGACAAACACACGGTTAGATATAGACACTTGTAGTACCGCTCCTATACCTATACCTGATAGACAACCACACGGTTAGATATAGACACTTGTAGTACCGCTCCTATACCTATACCTGATAGACAACCACACGGTTAGATATAGACACTTGTAGTACCGCTCCGAAACATATACCTGATAGACAAACACACGGTTAGATATAGACACTTGTAGTACCGCTCCTATACCTATACCTGATAGACAAACACACGGTTAGATATAGACACTTGTAGTACCGCTCCTATACCTATACCTGATAGACAAACACACGGTTAGATATAGACACTTGTAGTACCGCTCCGAAACATATACCTGATAGACAAACACACGGTTAGATATAGACACTTGTAGTACCGCTCCTATACCTATACCTGATAGACAAACACACGGTTAGATATAGACACTTGTAGTACCGCTCCTATACCTATACCTGATAGACAAACACACGGTTAGATATAGACACTTGTAGTACCGCTCCGAAACATATACCTGATAGACAACCACACGGTTTAATATAGACACTTGTAGTACCGCTCCTATACCTATACCTGATAGACAAACACACGGTTAGATATAGACACTTGTAGTACCGCTCCTATACCTATACCTGATAGACAAACACACGGTTAGATATAGACACTTGTAGTACCGCTCCGAAACATATACCTGATAGACAAACACACGGTTAGATATAGACACTTGTAGTACCGCTCCTATACCTATACCTGATAGACAAACACACGGTTAGATATAGACACTTGTAGTACCGCTCCTATACCTATACCTGATAGACAAACACACGGTTAGATATAGACACTTGTAGTACCGCTCCGAAACATATACCTGTTAGATAAACGCACGGTTATGTAGTAAATAATAACCCGGTACCGAGGGGTTATGGAAAATAACCTCGCGAGGGCGTAGCCCGAGCAGAGGTTAGTTCAATCAATCAATCTTTTATCAATACTGAAAGGCCACAGACCAATAGTACATTTTATAAGAATACAAAATACAAAATATATGGCAATCATGTCATGACAATCATAACATATCTAACATTGGGATTTCCTAATAGGTTAGTTCCATAACCCGAGTTCCATAACCCGAGGCAAACGGGTTATTATTTGACTTACACTCCCGCGGAAGACTCCTGCAATGGTTTCAACAACACTTAAACAGTTTATTTAAAAACGTTTTTCTGATATCATGAAAACAATGATATTGTTCAGTAAATATCGCGCAAATTCATAGAAAAATGTACAAAGCAGCCCACCAAAATACAGTGATATGTGGTCATACATCATTATGTTTAAAAGGGGCAGTAGTTAGTTTTAGGGTGATGTCAGAAAATGAAAATAAATGGTTCATTTTGCATTAACGTACAGCTATCAGTGAAAATATAGAATTTTCAAAATACATGCTACTGCCCCTTTAACATGTCAGAATATATATCTTTAATAACGAGTAAGAAAAATATGAAGACAGTTCAAAAGTAAAACATGTTTATTGCTTTTAAAAAAAAACAACGCATTCCGTAACACAATAAAAAAACAATATTTTTATTATCACACATTGAACAAATAAGGACACGTTACAGTCAGCTAACATCCATTTATTCATTAATAAGTACTGATATCATTTGTATCTTTAATGGAAGCCCAAAAACTGCAAATGCAAATGTTTTGGCTAATTTAGATCACATAAAATCAGGGCGACCTTCTTCACCCTATTGTTAACAGTGACTTCTGTGTGCTATGAACAGCACATCAGTTTCCAACAACTTCTCTTTTGGTCATCATCAGCATTCTTGGAGCTTCTTTTTCATGGATGAGATGTCCTGACCCTATTAAAAACAAATTCAAAATGCTTCAGTTACTTATAAAAACACAGCGTTTTAATGCAAGTAAAAGAAAGGTCCCTAACTATGTTTCTACTACATACATTCATATTCAGTAAATAAACAATCATTGTTTAATAAAAAAAATAGCTTAGTGACATTACCAACTATTATATTCACCCCCTTTTGTGCATGCGCGAGAATCTCCCCGGACAGAGAAATAAGTTTGTTAGTTGGTCTTTAGACTCATGTCACTAAAGAACCCCTACAACTACCCAGAATTCAAGGTTCAAAGTATAAAATGCAATATACGCTCTTTACGAGGATATTTTTCATTTTAATCTAAATAAATATGTGTTTGTTCCTAGTTGTTTTTACAAATTGCATTTCCAAATACATTTTTGCCCTTACAAATATGTATATCATGATCTGATCTTGCCAAACAGGGTATCTTTCACAGGCAAAATAAAATATTTCTACTTATGTGTTCCAAAATTGAAGGTTTGCGATAAAGAGACGGAATTCCCTTCTTTACAGAAATATAATCAAAATTACTTTAACACAATTACCCATTGTTCCTGCAACGTTTGAAAAAACTGAGAAATTCTGTGACATGCTTGGCTGATCACGAGTATCGGTGGTAATTGGCATCAGTGGGAGGTCTTTAATTATGTTTGTGTTGTAATATAAGCTTGAAATAATTCCCTTCCCTAGCCAAAGTGTTTCAAGATGTATAAATTAGTTGCTAAAGCATTACTGTTTTTTTTTGCAATTTAGATTAATTCTTTACTATGGTGGGCGGATACAAAATGTTCGTATTGGTGGTGAGCTCCAACATTACAACTTTTAAAAACTCTGGTGACTCTAAAAATTTACTGTATTTTGAACTCCCCCACTTCCGTTAGCCTTAATTTGTGTCTATATCTAAGAATGAAATAAGACGTCGACCTAGTGCCAACTCAAAATCCGAATAAATATCCCTTTTTATTTAATGAAAGAATATATCAGTTTGATATTAATGCAACCAAGGACGTTCATGGCATTGAACATCCTTGATGCAACACAACTCTAACAACGGTTGTGATTCTTTCATAAATTTTAGTGATAAAACATGATTAATATTTCCGATATACTTAAAAGCGTTTTGTTCATTGAAATATAAAAAGGTCGGTTGCATTCTATGAGCATACAAAGTAAAAATCCCACAACTAGATCGGTACACATGTGCACTGTTGCGTCGCCAAGATCATGAAGATTTAGCTTATTGGAACACGTGTCTGTTAATAGGACAAAGACCTGCGGAACTATCATGTTAATGCATTTAAGTACATGTGAAAAGCGAAGAATAATATGATAAATCTATACCGCTCAAAATGTACCTGCTTGAATAACACAGCGTTTGTTACTTCCTGAACTGTCTCTACATCAGCTTGCAATATTAATGGAAATATTTAGAAATCTTTTTCTTACTTTTTAATATATGTTACGATTTATTAGGCACTGACTTAAGTGATATTAGATATGGGTAGTTAACTACGTATCTCTGTCAATAAAAGATGTGACTAAAGTGCAATTTCATGATATTCATCCTATATTGTTTTGCTTTGATATGAACATGAACATTTCAAAAGTAAAGCTCGATTCATTATATAAACTCAAAACATTTACAATATTCATCCCAAATGGCAGGTGAGAAATACTTGTTTGAAGTGAAAATATTTAAGTCATACGAATTCGGAAGCTAATTCACAAGTCAAGTTTCCATAGCAACTAAGTAATATACTATAGCGTTAAAGTTTCTACGTTGAACGTTCTAATATAACGGTTCTGTTACTAGCACGTATGTAAACGAAACCACCCTTATAGACGTATTATTTCTATAAAATTTTTCTTTAAATAATTGAACGCTTTTTTGTTCTTCATATTTTAGTTGTGTAATTGTAAACTCTAGACTTGCTAATCGGGGAGCTAGCTATAGACTGTATTAAGGGATCCTTGTTCTTCCACGGTCATTGAAGAGGGCCTATCACTGGCCAAAATCAGTAGTTCAGCTTGACCTGTTACATAGTGATAGCCATGTGTGTTTACATAGTCTCAATGACGCAACAAGGTCAAAGCTCAGTGTCTTGGAGGGCAGGTCATCCGCCACACACGACGGTAGTACCCCAAAACCCCTACAACCCATTTCCCCTACAGCTTATAACAACAAAGCTATGGTCCATTGCACTGCTAATCTCAAGCCTGATACCTCTGACAATAATGGACTGGCCCAGAACTTAACATGAACATGACAAAGAGACAGTTGGCAGTTTGATGTTTTGATGACATATACATAGCAATAGAGAGACATTTATTTTATCAAATCAAATTTTTTTTACATATTTACATTTTGGCCGAAACAGAATTGATACAGTGTTGCTTGGGGATAATTGAAATCCTCAGTTTCGGGTCCATTCATTTACTTTGATTAAAGTTTTTTGTAATATTTCTGCAGCTACATGTTGATGTTTGTGACCGACCCAAAGGGCCCCGTCGTCAGCGAATTGTTCAATTCACTTGTTTGGGTAGTTTGTGAAATGGATCATCTATCATAATATTGAACAAGGTTGGTTATATGATACTTCCTTGTGGGGTTCCATTTTCTAAATAATAGCTGTCTGATATTTGATCATCTATTTAAGACGAAAAGTTCTGTCTGACATAAAGTCGTTTATAAAGTTTAACATTTCCCACATTTCACTTTTTGTATCAAGCCTCTTTTCCAGAGCATATCAAATGGTTTACTAAAGTCTAGGAAGACTGCTGTAGTGAATTTATTATTTTGTCTGTTATTGGTTGGTTTCTAATAGTGTTGTAATCTTTTCGTTGCCATAGCTTCGAGTGTTGTACAAAGATTTGATGTTTGACATTTCTATGATTGGCGGTCTGTATTTCTCAGTATTTTGAGTTTTGGTTTGTTCCTTTGTTCTCTCATCTGTTTTGTGGTTTTGATTGTGTTTTTCTTGCGGACCTGATATCTTCAAGAAGTCTATGTTCAACATCTTCCAACATTTTCTCCATCTTTTTTTTGTGTTTTTCCTATGTGTCATGTTTGTTGTTTATGGGTTGGAGTTTAACGTCTTCTTTCACCATAAGGTGATGTCGCCGACGTGTGTTTGTAACATGTACCTAAATATATATATACCTTCTCACCAGATAGGTTTTCTATCATTAATTCATAATCCATCTCTAACTTTAATTCCTGTAATCCCTTCTGCTCAACCACTCGCACAAACAAATCTACTACATACTTAATCACTTGTTAGGGCGAGTCTATTATGCCAGAAGGGTAACTCACTGTGTTGTTTTAGCAACCTGTAGGGGAACTGGGCTGTAGGGGTAATGGGTTGTAGGTGTTTTGGGATATAATCCACACGACTGCTTAAAGAGCTAATTTCAGAACTGACTCTAATAGCTGGTAATGAAAAAGAGATTTAAGATATTGCTTGCAGCCTAAAAAGAAAAACAGTTGTTATGCATCATGACATACATGCTATCATATACACTAATAGACAAAACATGTGGGCAAATTCTCTTACCTTTTCTGAGAACATATTTGACCTCTGCTTCTTTTAGCAGTTTCCGAGCGAATAGCCTCAATGGTATCACATGACTTGATCGTCCTATACAAAAGCAAATAAATATCCTAAGAATTAAACAAGCTTATATTTGTTATGCTAATTACCAAATGATTCAAATAATTATATATAACTATTACAGACACCTTTAAGCTTCAAGTAACGACGTATTCTCGCGTTTTATTTGTTAACGATAAGCAACGATAACATGTACAAATCGAGATTCATGTTATGAGAGAGATTTAATTTCTGTAAACGGGCCACTGGCTCATTATAAATGTAAATTGATGACACACTGAACTGCCCGAAGTTCCATAAAATAGCATGTACAGACGAAGAACATAACAACAATTGCATGATGCATGATGCATGATGCAAGTGTTTTTGGAGCTAGACAAATATATTTTGCAAGATTATTAAAGGTCAATACTATTGTCAAAACAGTGAGATGAAAATGTTACCAGATGGAAAAACATACCGGTAGTAGTTATGTAAACGTGTAATTTACTATCCCAGTTGTTCACTTGCTAAAATATGTCAGATTCAACAGGTTCTTACCTTTAAATATGTAGGTAAATGGGTCTTGACTTCTGTTTCCGATGTTATACAATAGTATATTGAGGTAAATAATCTTCTAATCGACTTTGAAGGCTCAAATTCAAGGAGAACAGGGCGTGTTTATATCAGGTCGATGAAGCAAAGAGAACAAAGGAACTTTCGCGCGCTTTCAGGCAAGGTCAAGTAACTCTAATTGCACGATTGAATGTGTTTAAATTAAAAACATGTTGTGGGTTGCAACACGTACAAAGTAATCCCGTTCACATTTAAACACATTTGAAAACAGTTTTAAAACACAAATACACTCAGGGGCAAAAGGAACGATTCCATATAAAATACATGATAGGTGAAGCTACGAGTGATAGTTACGGTTGAATCTGGGTTAATATGTTTCTTCAAGAGCTAACTGAACTAAGTTTTCAATTTCAAAGCTATATCTGTTAACGTTTTTTTGAAATTTTGTTGAAATAAAGGCCTTTCAAAAAACGCCGTTTTCAAATCCTCTTAACTAGACGAGATAGGAATGAGAAAATGACCCCTTTTCTTGTTTTTAAACCAACATACAGGCAAAATACGTGAACAAATTAACTTCTACCCGGGTTTTTTATATTGATAACAGCTTATATTTATAAGATTTTTACATTTCATAATGTTTGTATTCAAAATTAAAAGATTATGACCAGAAATAACATTGAAAAAGCTGTTTTCAGACCCCTCGTGTATTTGAACAGTCACAGAGTTATAAATATCATACTTTGATGTTTGAAATTCTTAGTACTTCTTCACAACTAATTTGTCCATCACAAGGGTTCGTAGTCGCATTTCATTTACAACAGGATTTTGTTCTGTTCTCTTTTGGAAAGTTGGTATCGTTTCTTTTGCCCCTGAGTGTAGAACACGTTTATTCTTTTTTTGCAATATATATCCTGAGATGCAATACTATGCAACTTATATATAATTGTTAGCGTAGCTATTTGAAACAACGTTGTCATAACTTTGTTCATATTTTTTTAAGAATACTGAAATAAAAAAGAGTTTAAACTCTATTTTTGCCATGAATCAAAATGATATAATGAGCTCTTTAAGCTTATTTGGGGGGGGGAAGGATGTCACTCCCCCCAACTCCATTTTGAAAGTATATTTCTCGACAGCAGGTGTTTCATGGATAAGAACTTTGTCTTTTGTTAAGCTGTTTCCCCATTCAAAAGATTTTGTCAATACTCTTAAACTCTATACAGAGAAATCTTTGCTTGCCAATGAAATGGAATATCTTCTTAAAACATTAAACAAAGTAATTCTGAAATAGATAACATAAAATCAGTTTTAAAAGGTCAATGACAATAGTACAAAGGTACAATCTACTAGTACTAGAACTAACCGTGACAGCAACATGTATATGTTCAACATATATGTTGGCACGCCTCTACTAAAATGAGGTCGGAATCATGTGTTATTACGCAATATCTTTAAAATCGAAGCATATTTTGAGTTACAACACATACAAATTCATGTGTTAAGCATATAAACACATTTCAAAACATGTTGCGAGTCACAACATGTTTTGAGTTACAACACATATAAATTCATGTGTTTAGCATATAAACACATTTCAAAACATGTTGCGAGTTACAACATGTTTAGAGATAAAAAGCCTTTTAGTTATCATAACGCAACATGTTTAAAATCGAAACATGTTTTGAGTTACAACACATACAAATGCATGTGTTTGGCATATAAACACATTTCAAAACATGTTTTGAGTAAAACACGTACGGAACATCTTTAAAGTAAAAAAACGCCATTTTTGCAGTGTATATCAACCAATCTCCAAAATATTGAACAACGGAAAATGATATTTGACTTAACCCTTCGTGCGCTCCAAACTAGTCAGAAGGTGTCCACAACAAAATAACACCCATTTTCATATATATATATTTCAATATGCTTATGACGAGTGTAAGAACATAAGCAGGAGCTTTGTGACGTCACCTTATGGCTCTTTGGGTATTCCCGTTCTTCCTCAAAGACCCTTATTAAAACTGCAATATTTTAAAAAGTATTTTTACTGTATTCGTTTTATTTTGCAAAATTTGAAACTATGAGAACATCGGGCCAAAATTCAATAGTAGGAGACAGTTTATCAGCCCCGCTGTGGCGACATGAAGGTGAATCAAGTGTGGCCATTTCACAATTTCCGGTTCCCTGTACGAACGTATATTTGATGATCATGACGTCACTCAAAGAAACCGTTGACGATGGTCTTATGTAAGCGGAGATACATGTAAGTTTTCATGCGGTAAAATAACAATCGTTTTTGCTGTTTTGGGTTTGTCCAATATCTTGACATCTATTCTTTATTTTGAAAACAAATTGTCAATAAACAATTAGGAAGTATGGCGATTCTTCAAAAGTTGGTGTCCTTGGGCAGTATTTGTCACGTGATTTTCACCTTTTTGCATTTTTTCCCATAATGCACCAACATTTGTTCTTTAGAAGTCGAAATACACAAATGTGGGGATTATGTGCTTTTAATGCAATGTTTACAATCAATATCTATAAGAAATATATTTTTAATAATGTCAGTTCAAAAGTTTCCAAGATTTTCGTTTTGGAGGCAAACCAGAGGCATTTTAGCCTTAAAATAAATCGTTAGAAACATTAAGTCCTCTAAACCTCGTAGTTTCTTAACTCTTGGAATATATTTAACAGTTGTATCCAAATAAGAACAGCTTGACGATGTGGGTACTCCAAAATTATTGGAAACCGTTGATAATCAAAAATATCATTTCCTAGCATTTCAAATGATTTACTCGGTGGTGATTTAAAGTATTATCCTTCTCTGAAAAATGACACATATATCTCAGCAAATTAAATTTTTAAGATACCATGGGAAAATATTCCTTAAAATGGGAAAACTACACATACCTTTAAAGAGCGGACAGAAGTTCCAGACATGAACAACTCCTTTCCCTGAGAACTGACCTAGACAGGACTCCAGGTAAAACATGGGGAAGGCCGTGATTACCAGGAAGAACAGGAAGGGAATCAGGAAGGCCCCTGCAGGAAGACATAAAGACCATATGTCACTTCATTCTGCTTGACCAGCTTATTTGTATCCGCAAAACACTTACAATACCCTGGTATTAATCAAAGGGAAAGAATAAGGAAGGGAATCAGGAAGGCATCTGCAAGAAGACATACGACTATTTATTATATATTCATGTGATCTTAGGATAGTAATACAAGGGTGCAATACGGAATGCCTCTTCAAATTCCGTATTGCACGGCATATTCCGTATTGCACGATTGCCGGTTCTACTTTTTTCAGGCTTCGGCAATTCTGGCAACTTTCCGTACGTAACAATCGTTTCCTAATCAAAACATCGGAATTAATGTAGGCGTATCTAAATGCAATATTGTGGTAAAAAACTTACTTTTTGATATGATATTGAAGAAGTATATAGTGAGAAACTAGTGTTATCATTAGTAGAGAAACTGAAAATCACTTTGAAAAAGAAAATCCTAAACTAAATCCGACGACAACGCTAGCGATACTTCGCTCTTAGGACGTCATAGCCCTCAACGATTATGACGTCATTTCAATGGTGACGTCGTTTGAAAGAAGCATGTCGCTCGGAACCCTGAACGTTTTTCATATTCAGAATTATAAAAGTAATTAATATGGAATAACTTTTATCACTTTATATTGTTTTTACAGTTGAGAAATTGCGTCTTACGTTTAACTACGCAAAGTAATGAGCAAATAAAAAGAAAATTGAGGTACCCTACTCTAATTCTGAACATTACCTATGGTCCATGTAGGCGCCAGTTCGTTTACATCACATAATGAAAGATTGATTGTATCTATCATGAATTGATTATATTTCAAAGTCATTCAAGTATATTGGAAACAATAGCATTAATAAACGTGCCTGTTAGGGACATTCGAAATCGAAATGTCATGAATTTTGTATGCATTTACTCTTGAGAGCTGTGCCAGAAAACATTTCTCAAATGAATGAATGAATGAATGAACCCTTGTTTGGTTGCCCTTTGTGGAGGCATGGTGGACCAGTTGCGTAACTGTTAGTCAGTGCTGCTGTGGCTCTGGCTCTGAGGGAGTGAGTTCGAATCCAACAAAGAACTCGAACCGAAAACGTCAAGAGTGTGTACTATTGCAGAAATCGTGATCGAAATAAATCTTGTTAAAACGAAAACTAACAAAACATTTAAAGCATTAAAAACTTCAATTTATAGTGTGTGTCAACCAAATAATCTGATCCCTACCTCCGCCGTTCCTGTTGCAGATGTATGGGAACCTCCACAGATTTCCGAACCCCACACAGTAGCCAACCATCGACAGGAGATAGTCCAGCCTCGATGACCACTGACCACGCCTGTATTCTTCACTCCGGTCACTTCGGTCACTCTCTGAACCATTCCGGCCACCAGGACACTGGACGCTGGTCATCGGGACCGTCTCTGGAGCCTGACTCCGTCCATCCCCCTCTTCATGGTAACTCCCTTTGTCCATTGCAGCAGCCTGAGTCAATGTTGATTTGAACGTATACATATAGTAAAATAAAGTTTATCAGCCGATAAAAAACGCTTACAGATATATCCTGATAGAAAAGGTTTTGAAAACGAAACGTTTCCAATAGATCATCTAGAATAGTATGAAACAAAATGGTTTTGGTTTGACAAGAAAATCTTTTTCAGATTTCATAAATCATCATGCATATGTGATACAAATATGTATTGGCTTGAATATTAATGTGTATCTAGAACGTGACCAGTGCGAAGCGTGTGTGATTCAGTTCGTGTTCATTTAGCGTCATGATTGGCAGGATATTAAAATTATTGAATATTTTGGGACTGCATATGATATATTCCATCATCAACATTTCACTCTTATATGATCTAAAAACGTTGATCATATATTCACGTGTATAGATATATTGTTTATTGCTATACACATGTAAATATTCTGGTGAAAGTTGACTGAATACTGGTGTGGTACAATTAACATGGAAAGCCTTCACTTACGCTGTACATGAATCGTGATTTGTTTAAGTAAATGTGTAATCTAGACTTTGATAGTGTGTTCATCATTTACAATGGGAAGAAATCATATGGTACATTAGACCACATTAGTTTATTCAACAAATATACTATCCTAACATAATATGTAAATTAGTACGTTGTTTTCACCATTTACATTGGGGAAAAGTCATATTGCATGTTAAACCAAATTGGCACATTCCATACAAAACAATACTATATAATAAAATAAATAATATCTTAAAGTGATATCTAGACTATGATGTTGTTTTCGCCGTTTACAATGGGAAAAATTCATATGGTACGTTTGGACATTCTAGACAAAACATAGATAATATCTCAACATGATATATAGATTTAAACTCTATGTTTCACCATTTAGAGAATAAATCATATGGTACGTCTGACCACATTAGAACATTCTAGACAAAGAAAAGTGATATCTTAATATGACCTATAGTTTGAAAGGAATTTTTCACAATTTAGGATAAAAATCACATGGTACATAAGAACACATTAGCACTTTCAAGACAAAACATATATGATAGCTTAACATAATATCTAGCTTTAAATGATTGTTTGACCATTGGCGATGGGAAGATATCATATTGCACATTTGAGCACATGATCATATTCAAGACAAAACAAATATATCTGAATATGACAAATAGATTACAATTATGTTTTCACAATTTACAATGGGAAGAAATCATATGGCACGTTAGACAATAGCATATTTAACATATATCTCAACATAATATCTGGACTATAATGATGTTTTCACCATTTAGGGAAGAAATTATGTGATTCGTTAAAGCACATTAGCCTCTTCATAAACAAATTAATCTGATATCGACATGATCAATATATCTATCTTGGCTGAAACGCATCTTAATGAAAATATTGGAACAGTGTTCAAAATGGCAAATAATATCATCAGGCTGTAGCTATAGAAGAGATTAATTATTTATGTTTTGGTCATCACCCCATAGCTCAATTGCTAGAGAGTCCGCTCATCGTCCGGAGGACTGAGGTTGATTTCTGTCGCGTCTTACCAAGAAACATTTCTCCCCATAGAGGCAGTTCAAGTCATGAAATGTTGATCGAGTCTCTGTGCTGTTCCTGGAAAAGGTTTGCATCACTATCCATTTGGAAACTATAAGGAAATGACGTCTCTCGCATGGAAAGGTGGTTCATATCACAATGCCTTGGCGCCTTTGCCACGATTCAGGAGTCAAAGTTATCACTTAAGAACAGCGTCGCTGATTGCACAACTAACTTTGATTGCCTTCAATCTGGCATCTACCATGTGACCCCAAAAACTCGGCGAAAAAGAACAGAGTTTCGATCAACATTTAATGACTTGATATGCCTCTGTGGAGAGAGAATGTCCAAGAAACGTTAAAGGATAGGGGCTGTTGCTTTCTTTTCTCTCACTTAACATTATGAGAACAGATCAGCGATGCATTGCTGTCGGGTGTAAAGGCCATAAAGAATTCCCATGAACTTAAACTAAGAAAATAAAAAGCCTCTGTTTATTCTTCTTATTGTTTTTATTATTCAAGAAATAAAAATTGTTTCATTGTTCCGCTGTTTTAATGGTCATTAGTTAATTTGCATCAGATTGCAATTTTACCTATGTGTAAATAATGTATTTACTGTAACAACATGACACGGTAATAAACTATTCTATTATTATTATTATCAGAGATTAAGTATTCACCACTCTCGAGATTTCCCTGTAGTTCGTACGTATTCCTGCCCACGGCCCGTTAAACATTTAAACACATTAGGGTTATTCAAGCATGGTAAAGTCACACGTAATCTTTTGTTTGATGTCTTGTACGTCAGTATTTATAGATTGCTCTTTTATCAAAAGCACTGGGGTTTAAAAAATACAATTCCAATGCGTTCAATGTAGTATCGTGACAATAAACACATTAAAATTTGGCTGTGTTATCAATGGCAATTAAAAGAACATAAACGTCATTTAGAAACTTATTGACATGGAAACAAAGACTAACGTTGGATTGAAGTGTTAAGTTAGTCATATAACTGGTAAGCATGTAACTAGGACTGAAACAGATATTACATTTAAAACTCGAGTACTCGCTTAGCATTATAATAATAATAATAATAACAATAACATTTCAATTACAAGGACATTTCTAAAGCGCATATATCCACAAATATGTATGCTCAAAGCGCTACAGTCGACAGTTCAAAGTTCAAAGGCGTCTGGAAGAGGTGGGTTTTAAGTCTAGAACGAAAGGAGGAATAGTCACTGGAGTCACGGAGAGACTGGGGGAGATCATTCCAGGCTGTGGAGGCTATATAAGGCTGTAGCATTACTTACAAGTACTCGAGTATCGGATTAATGCTGCTCCCCGCCTCGTAGTCGAGTACCCGGTTACTTGTTTCAGGTCTACATGGCTAGTAGAATTCTTAATTTAAGTAAATATCATAATCAAACCATTTTGGGCAAACATATTTGATAAAACAGAGTTATATTGCCCGATTCGGAAGGAATGGGATCGAATCCAGCAAGAGACACAACCTAAAAAGAAAGTTGCAGGTGGTTTTTATTTTCTATGGGTAATGGCAATTAAGAAGATAATAATTTGTTATTTGTACGGGTAAATGCAATTAAGAAAATAACATTTTTAACATCTACAGGTAAATACAATAAGAAAATAAAAACTTGTTACTTGTACGGGTAAATGCAATTGAGAAAACAACAGCTTTTCTTTCTACAGGTATATGCAATTAAGAAAATAAAAACTTGTTACTTGTACGGGTAAATGCAATTAGAAAACAACAGTTTTAATATCTACGGGTAAACGCAATTAAGAAAATAAGAATCTGCTATTTCTACGGGTAAACGCAAAAAGGAAAAAAGATTTTTTTATTTCTACAAGCGAACGCAATTTAGCAAATAAATTTAACTAAGCCTCTAAGTTTAAGGGTATCAGAACAGTTAATATTGAGTCGAGAGGTTGACCTGCATTTTTGCTCGATGATACGCTCAGGTCAATTTATTAGCATACATTCTCATTCAACATAGAGTATCGTTATCAATTAACAACTCACTTATCTATTCTGAATTTCTAAACTAATTCATCCTTGTCAGTTATCAACACATACTCAACTACAAACAATACATTCTCTATTAATTAAGATTGGTGGGCTTTTGTCTCCATATGAGAAAATAGGTGTGGGGTTTTGTCAGGGTGGGCTTTAGTCCTATGGGCTTTTGTCCGCGTGGGCTTTTGTCAGGGTGGGGTTTTGTCCTACAATCTACTCAAACCATCAGAGTCAACAACAAACCGAAGAAACGATAATGAAGAAACATATATGGATGACAACTTCTATAATCATGATATGCGACGTTTCGACACAGTTTCTTGTGTCGTTTTCAAGCAGATGAACTCAAGAAACTCTGCGCATATAATGAATAAAGAAGTTGTCGTCCATATGTTTCTTCATTATCATCATTTCAAATTTTTAAAATGCCCCCAAAGAAGCCAAAACGAAGTAACGTTACAATTTTACTTACCAACTATCAAAGGTAAATTCTTAAAAACTAGCTAGCAACGAGAACAGCGCCCTTTGGAACAAACTATGGTATGTATCTGATATACTCGAACAATAATATCGGAGAAATCAATTCTACATAAAAAAGGTAAGATATTTCCGAATCTTTCGTTACGAGATATTAAGTACTTGTTTATAACTTTGCCTTCGTAAATGGACAAATATGACCACTAAATGCTGGTAAGGAGCTTCCTTGTTATCAACAAGCCTACTTGACCCACAGAGTGTCACGTGACTACCTCAAAAGGTGATGTCCTTGGCAATGACTTCCAGGTATACACTGTTTTGCAAGTTGCACTTGGCGTATCACTCAATTGTTGAATGAGCTGTGTCAGGGTTTATTATGAAGATGAAATATACATGAAGGACAATTTTATCATGCATCATTTACGTCATCGATCATCGGTTAAACAGGATAAGAAAACTGCCTCATATCTTTTTATCATACAATGGATCGTTTGCTCTGCATAGTAAAACCAACGGTTATTTTCGGAATCCGTTGGGGTTACATATGGATACTGAAGCAAATTTCAAAGATCAAGGTCGGAACTTCTTTAGAAATGATAAATGTTTTTGGGAGCTATGCACATTAATTTAAGAAGTTAAAAAAGGGCACTTCGTCAAATATAAACGACCAAGCAGTCCAAAAACACTGTTGTTGAGCTAAAAAAACGACCGAACAATTTATACTCTCAGGTAACAAGGGAATTTCATATTGAAATAATATACAGAAGTTCTATACTAAACCTTAAATCTTTTGCTTAATATAGATAAATATAAGTCGAATAAATCAGTAACTAGAAAATACAATTTACCTCAATTCATTTTATATATATGATAAGAATGAATCACTAACATAGCATTCTAAGCCTTGACTCGAAAAGACACACAGAAAAAAAATCTTACCTGGTAAGCGACGTTCACCTATTACTATTACAGGAGTTGTAGCATAAAGTGCCTGGTCGTTGAAGGAGGCTTCAAGGTCGACCGAGTGTAGACAATTGGTGCTTCGTGCAAGGTGTGCTAAAGATCCACTGAAGGTGTAAGAGGATATTTTATCATACCCCCGACCAACGGTCCGGGGTATCTAGTAATACCAACGATTCCGTGTGTGTGTCTGTCTGTCTGTCTGGCCGTCCGAGGACATTTTTTGTCCGACCTATTACGGGACAACTATTTATCCGATTAATTTCAAATTTTGCACTTGTCTTCTACCCTACTAGGAGGGGTGCAGTGCGAAGTTACAGCAAATTTCGTTAATATTTGTTTTTTTTTTACAAATTTCCATGTTTTGAACTTAGTCATTGTCCAATATCAGATTTGTCCGACCTATTACGTGAAAACAATTCATCCGATTTATTTCAAATTTTGCACATGTCTTCTACCCTACTAGGAGGGATGCAGTGCGAAGTTGCAGCAAATTTCGTTAAAATTTGAATTTTTTACAAATGTCCATGTTTTGAACTTAGTCATTGTCCAATATCAGATTTGTCCAACCTATTACGTGAAAACTATTCATCCGATTTATTTCCAATTTTGCACATGTCTTCTACCCTACTAGGAGGGGTGCAGTGCAAAGTAACAACAAATTTCTTTAATATTTGAAATTTTAACATATTTCCATGTTTTGAACTTAGTCATTTTACAATATCAGATTTGTCCGTCCGAGAACATTTGTTGTCCGACACTATTACGGGACAACTATTTATCCGATTAATTTCAAATTTTGCACTTGTCTTCTACCCTACTAGGAGGGGTGCAGTGCGAAGTTCCAGCAAATTTCGTTAATATTTGATTTTTTTTACAAATTTCCATGTTTTGAACTTAGTCATTTTCATATATCAGATTTGTAGTGTAGTAGCTTAGCGTCAAATTTTGGCCAAATTGAAAAATCTGGCTAAAAGTATGAAAATTGGCATGAATGATCATTAGACATGTATGTATTCATTTTGCCTAGGATCCAAATTTTTCGACCGCGGGAACCCGGTCACGTGACTAATACTCCAAAATGGCCGCCAAATTTCTTTAAAAATCATTTTAATCCATTTCAACCGCATTTTAGTGAATTTTAAAACAAAATATTTTTAATGTAATAAATATTATGACAAAAGAAGGACTTTCTGATCTCAAATCTGTACATTTTCTCATTTCAATGAATATTTTATGAGAAAAAATAGGTAAATTTCAACTTTTACAAAAAAAATCGGCATGGCTTTCAATTCGTTCCATTCGTCGTGATTAATTCATGTATTTTCATGTAATTAATTTCGTAACACTAATGAGATGTAAGTTTTATTTATTAAACATTAGTTGTGTTATTTCTAATGATTAAAATCAAAAGTCTGCAGTATAGTGTTTCTTTAAGCAAAATATGTTTATGTGACGACCATTGAGAGTCAGCAGTACACCTCGTTTAGGATGCTCCCACTATGTCTGTTACGGAGCTAGTCATTAGAATATCCTATAGAAATATTAAGATGTTGAAATGAAATCAAACTGGACAAGTCAAGGTGAGTCTTGTCAAAGGTCAAGGTCATGGTATTTTCGCATAGATAAGGTCAATGTCAAGGTTGTCTCATAATTTTGGCACTGCATCAGAATTCAATTTTAAAATCTCTATGTACATTGTCTACTTTATAGAAGCATACGAAAAGGGTAGCAAAAAAAGGGTTAATGTTTATACCGCGCTGAGGTTAAGAACTGAGTGTCACCTGTTCATAGTATGAGTAAGTTCATTATTGAGTGCAATGATTTATTTAAGTTTTTAAAAATTATACCAACATTTTGGAAAGTGTTCAAAAGAACAAATGATTCCATGCTGTTGGTTAACTAAGAAATGCATAACTTATGCAAAATAAGGTTTTTATGCAAAGTATGCATATCATTCCCTCTGATGCTATATTGAGCCTCAGAGGCCCAGAGGTTTTATAATATCCAGTTTCTATGCATTCCTACAAAACCTTGAAAATAATCGCAACCATACTGTATCACTTAAAAGATATTCAGATGGTGAGTGCTTCGCCAATTAAAGTAAAAGTAAAGTACTTTTGACAATGATAGTTCCCATCTTTACTTATCATGCCTCAGAATCATGAATGAAGATGCTATAGTTGCTACCCATACAATTATTTAGCAATTTGATGTAACGCAGGCGTTTGATATCCAGGAAAGCACCACAGGGCAGTAAAATTGCCATGAATTGGGAGGGTTAAGTACTGTCACCTAATGTTTTCTTTAGCAAACACAAATTCATCATTAATGTTTAAAAGATATCCAATTAAAACAAGAAGACGTGGTCATCAACATCCTCCGCCAAATAAGATTTAATTAAAATCTTTAAAAGTTTTTGAGAAATGTTGTCCCCTTTAACTCGGACGGACGGACGGACGGAGCCCAAACCTATAACCCCCTTCCACTTTGTGGCGGGGGATTATAAAAAAAGTTCCTGATAAGATATGCTAATGGTCACTTTCAGGCACAATGGAAGGCCTACTTTACAACAGAAAATGGTATCTATGTAAGAAATTGACTCAATACAACTTTACTTATACAAAAAATACACATAAAAGTTAGCTATCTAACCTCTCTGATTATCTAACTTTGCAATGGTTATTAGGATATCATGTCACCTTCATTGACGCTTTTCAT
The DNA here is from genome assembly GCA_916613615.1 of Steromphala cineraria. NCBI lineage: Eukaryota > Metazoa > Mollusca > Gastropoda > Trochida > Trochidae > Steromphala > Steromphala cineraria. The sequence continues at coordinate 17,003,645 of OU744730.1, forward strand.
AAACAAAATATTTGTATATACATCCCTATTTACGTGTGGTCTGCTTAGTACGACAAAGTATAACTGTGTCCCTAATATTTGTAAAAATAACTTTTTTGTTTTGAGTAGAAATACACATAAATCTATCGTTGACTATTCAATAATGCCACTTTTGAAGGAGAAATATTACATCAAATACTTCATGGAAATACGTTAGAATAAAGATGTCATGTTTAATTGTTTGCACAATAAACATATTATTTAAGACATTGTAAATAAAGAAATATAAATTTAAAAGAAATAAAGTGAGCATACTGGCTACATACATGTACAACTGATACGTACAATTAAACTTTATTAAGAAATATTTTCAAAATAAACCCCAATTGTTTGATTTTCATGCATTCTGTGTTCTTATGGTCAATTATTATTTTAACTTCGTCACTATCTTAGAACAAAATTGTCTGTCCAAATGCAGAAAAATCATTCTTTCTATTCCCTACAAAGTTTATAACGGTTCTAACATTCTACTCGCCTATATATATCCTTCTTTGCTGTATTAAGCCTGTGGAAATTTCACAGTCAATGATGCCGTTAGAGGGTTGTGTTCTTGACACCTGCTTTGGACACATATTATAATAATATAACTTTTAATCTTTTCTATTCCAAAAAGGATGGATTCATTTCAGGGGTCAATCAAATAAGGTATAGATATCGTTTCAAATGTTAATGAATCTTACGTTTGTTTGTAACACATAGAATTACTCTTGACTTTCTTATAACATAAACTTCTCGAATGCCAGTCAAACAGCTCACATAATGTTGGTATGAAATATGATTCAAGTTTTATGACATAGACATGCAGTTTCAATATGATATACATTGCATGTCCATGTAAGAGAATTAACCCCACAAATCCCCCTCCAAAAATAGGATAAACGCATAGAAAATTCTAAGCATAAGCTAAGACCAACCTTGATCATGCCATTGACCTCGACTTAACACAATGTGGTAAGTGATACATCTTATTATAAAGTCCTTTCAATATAAATTATTTTAGCACTAAATAAACAGATCTTGATGAAAAAGACATATATCAAAAAAAGAAAATATACACAATCTGTCAACTATTATTCATTCTGTTATTTATTGTCCAAAGAAATAAAATCAAGGGTTTCGACTTTCGTATCTAATGATAAAGGGTAACAATAGCAATAGCAAATGTCACATAGAGCTAAAACAGCTGATCACTATGTCACTACCATTATATCACTATATCACTAATTGTTTTATTGGTCAACTTTCCAGCAATCGGTGAAATTTAAATCTGATGTTTCACTGAGCAATTTGACAGATGAAATTATACTTTCAGGCATATCATGCCACCATTGATTTGATGAAATTGTAGGGTAACCTCATATGATCAAAACAGTGACAACAGTGGTCCAGATTTTTTAACACAATTGTCAGAATGAACTTTGTAAGTGTTTTTGACAATAAGATAAATAGAACATTTGATATGACCAGTTTATGAATATCTCATCTGGTGAAGAAATATGTTCAATTGTGCCTTCTAATATATCTGATAAAAAGACAATGTAAATCTTCAAAATATTAACATAACTTAACGAGATCTACCATGACCTTGACCCTTGCTAAGACTCGCTTTGACCTTTGCTTGCCCATTTTGATTTCATTTCAATATTTCAATATTTCTATACGATATTCTACTGTTTTTTTCCGTGACATGAGGGAGATTAACAAGGTGTTCTGTGATCCTCAGTGGTCGCCACACAACTGTTGCAATAGAAAAGGTGTAACGTACATATTGTTTTATTTTGATCATAAGAAATAACATAACTATACAAAGCCAATGTTGAATAAATATAACAGAGTTCTCATTATTGCTATGAAAATAATTACACAAAAATGCATGCATTAAACATGAGGAGTGGAAAGAATTGAAAGCCACCCTAAAATGTTTTTCAAAAACTGAAATTTTTCTTATAAAATATTCATCAAAATTGGAATAATTAAAAATTTTATGTCAGAAAGTCCTTCTTTTGTCATAATATTTATTACATTAAAAATATTTTGTTTGAAAGTCCACTAAAAATGCGGTTGAAATTGGTAAAAATGAATTTAAAGAAATTTGGCGGCCATTTTGGTTTTTGGTCACGTGACCAGGTTCCCGTGGTCGAAAAATTTGGATCCTAGGCAAAATGAATATATACATGTCTAATGATCATTCATGCCAAGTTTCATACTTTAAGCCAGATTTTTTTCAATTTTGTCACTAAGCTACTCCACTATAAGGGACTGCAACCAAACTCGATTATACATTCTGCAACCAAACTCAAGGCTTCAAGGAAATAATTGATTTATAGTAAATCATTTTAGCTGTCAGAATATCTTCATTTCAATATTTTTAAAGGAAAAGGTTGCATTTTATTGATGTTTTAGATACCCCGTCATTCGGACCCTTCAATTACTCTTAGACCCATATTTTGAACATGATACCTCAAGGTCCCTGAACCCCGTTTTTGTCAACAAAGTTTTCAGCTTTAACACTTAAACATGAATGGAATCCTGCTGGTGTCATCGAACCTTACATTGTAAGAGTTATCACATTTTGTTTCATTTCAGATGTGCCTTAACAAGTGAGCATCACTTGCTTTTACAAAATCAATATAAACCACTTTATATTTCACTAGCAGAGAGTAGGTATCATTTATCGGCAAATTAGAGACATAATAACCCCCCCAAAAAATCAAATATTTCAAATATTGATTGAGGTATTGATTCATGCAGCTCTGCATAAAATGTGCCAAGGAAAAAAGCTTACACAGAAAAGACCTGTTAATTGATTCATGTGGTCTAAATTGAAACCTTCAAATTATCAAATTTCTCTTTTCTGACATTATGCACTTCCCACAACTACTGGCGTTTAATAAAAACTTCATAACAAGATCATATAATCAATTCAAGTGAATCAATAAGCAGAGAAAACACTTACATTCTCAGAGCCTAACCTTCGGGAACTTCGGGAGAGGTGTATGTGAAATGGGGACCACAGTTGATGTTTGTATAAACATATAATCTCCTTGATGATGACCTTTAACTCATACAATATCAGACAAGGCAAACTGTTACGTTATTGGTCTCTTCACATTTGTATGTCTCCTTAGTTTAATTCATAAGAAGGGAGCTGGTTATATAACAACAGGCTAGATAGTTCTCTATTCAATCACAATACCTCTCTTTGTTGAACACTCACATAAATACGACGGTCTTGTCGGTGAGGGAAAGAGCTTTGGATCTCATGGACGCTCGTGATTTATTTAGCTCCCAGTTTGTGAAAGTCAAATTTATATTTTAACACTAAACATTGAAAGAGCTTTTGTTAATGGTGTTTAACGTTATACATTCTCATGTGAGCCGAGAGGGAGAAATCGTTCTTTTGAAAATGAAAAAAAGTTGATGGTGAAGCCCTACAAAGTGTACATACCATTACCACACCAACAGTATTTCTATACAGGACGTGGCTACAGAATACAAACTTGAATGTTTAACAAGAAGTCTCAGTTTATGGCTAGGTATATTGTACATTCTGGGTTTTATACTTTTCTTTAACATACCAAATAGATATTTTAAATCATTAATACTATGTGTATGCTATGGTCAAGTCTCCTCTGATTCAGACCTGATTTGGTCCAGTTTATTGTACTGCACTATTTTGAGATGTGTCATGTTATGTTAAAGTCTCATCTGATTCAGACCTGATTTGATTCATTGAGTTGTACTTAACTATTGCATCGTTACTCACAAATGAACTTATACAGATTTACAAAATATGCATTATGTAGGAAATGACCATTTCAGGCAGAATATATAACTGATACAGATATCATGGTTCCAGACAATAAAGTGTTAACTTTGAAAGTGTTGTATATATGAATAAACAATTCAATGTACATTTGACATTTAACAAAACACATTTATATATTATTTCAAGAAATTATTGATTCACCTCATACTACTAGTGTTAGAATAGTTTATAAAGTCCTTATTTAACTGATACCAGGGGATCTAAGAGGACACGGAGAGTCTCACTGAATTGTTCATTTACTCATCCATGGTTACAAAACATCAACATGAAAACTGTTACATGGTACGATTTAAGGAATTACGCACACCTCTTTTCTTATCATTGATAATGCAGAGACGATAGGAAATTTGAAAAATACAGGTCATAATGCACAAATAATGCTTATGATCACATAATTCAATATTTCTAACGATTCCCATTTATGTCTGTCATATGAATGATGTTGAACATTTTTGTGCATTCAAATTATAATGTTGATTCCCGCCAGGGGCTCGGCAACTTTGTCTGCAGTAGAGAACTGTTCTACACGCAGTAAGGTTTGGGTGCAATGCTACACTGAATTTCAGTGCAGTACCACCTATGGTTCACTAGTTTCAGCCGATGCTCGCAGGTTTCACCGCAATACATAGCCACAATAGTGTTGCGGGCTTTCTCCCTGCAATAATACTAGCAGCCGCGATATAAGTGAAATAATCTTGAAAGCGGCGATAAGCCCCATATCACCTCATCTCACCTATAATGTTGATGTTAAAACCCAGTAATATGTAATTCAATGCCTCAGTTGATCCGCAAGAAGTAGGGCATTATTGTAGGGAATTTGCTGGCCTTATACAGGTATAGATATCGGTTTAGTTGCAGTCATCGTACTCCACATAATATTAGATTTGAAAGAACGTTTATTTTCTCCTTTGCACCAACTTTAATATTATTCACATTCACATTGAGCTTGGAGAGAGTGCACATTCTTTAGAAAGGCAATACAAGTTTAAAATCTAAAAGAGGTTGCATGTCATTACCAAACCAACAATATTTCAATAGAGGACGGGCCTACAGAATACAAGCATGAATGTGTAATAATAAGTCTGTCATTGGTATATCTTACTTTTAAAGGGGCAGTAGCACGCTTTTAGGGGAATATAAGGTGATGTCACAATTGTCAGAGTGAACTTTGTAAGTGTTTTTGACAATAAGATAAATAGAACATTTGATATGACCAGTGAATATAAGGTGATGTCACAATTGTCAGAGTGAACTTTGTAAGTGTTTTTGACAATAAGATAAATAGAACATTTGATATGACCAGTTTATGAATATCTCATCTGGTGAAGAAATATGTTCAATTGTGCCTTCTAATATATCTGATAAAAAGACAATGTAAATCTTCAAAATATTAACCAAACTTAACGAGATCTACCATGACCTTGACCCTTGCTAAGACTCGCTTTGACCTTTGCTTGCTCATTTTGATTTCATTTCAATATTTCAATATTTCTATACGATATTCTACTGTTTTTTTCCGTGACATGAGGGAGATTTACAAGGTGTTCTGTGATCCTCAATGGTCGCCACACAACTGTTGCAATAGAAACAGTGTAACGTACATATATTGTTTTATTTTGATCATAAGAAATAACATAACTATACAAAGCCAATGTTGAACAAATATAACAGAGTTCTCATTATTGCTATGAAAATAATTACACAAAAATGCATGCATTAAACATGGGGAGTGGAAAGAATTAAAAGCCACCCTAAAATGTTTTTCAAAAACTGAAATTTTGATATTTTTCTTATAAAATATTCATCAAAATTGGAATAATTAACAATTTTATGTCAGAAAGTCCTTCTTTTGTCATAATATTTATTACATTAAAATATTGTGTTTGAAAGTCCACTAAAAATGCGGTTGAAATTGGTAAAATGAATTTAAAAGAAATTTGGCGGCCATTTTGGTTTTTGGTCACGTGACCAGGTTCCCGTGGTCGAAAAATTTGGATCCTAGGCAAAATGAATATATACATGTCTAATGATCATTCATGCCAAGTTTCATACTTTAAGCCAGATTTTTTCAATTTTGTCACTAAGCTACTCCACTATTGTCCGTCCGAGTACATTTGTTTTCCGACCTATTACGGAAAAACTATTAATCCGATTAATTTCAAATTTTGCACGTTTTCTATCCTACTAGAAGGGGTGCAGTGCGAAGTTGCAGCAAATTTTGTTAATATTTGAATTTTTTTACAAATTTCCATGTTTTGAACTTAGTCATTTTCCAATATCAGATTTGTCCGTCCGAGTACATTTGTTTTCCGACCTATTACGGAAAAACTATTAATCTGATAAATTTCAAAATTTTCACGTTTTCTACCCTACTAGAAGGGGTGCAGTGCGAAGTTCCAGCAAATTTTGTTAATATTTGATTTTTTTTACAAATTTCCATATTTTGAACTTAGTCATTTTCCAATATCAGATTTGTCCGACCTATTACGTGAAAACTTTTCATCCGATTTATTTTAAATTTTGCACATGTTTTCTACCCTACTAGGAGGGGTGCAGTGCGAAGTTACAACAAATTTCGTTAATATTTGAAGTTTTTACAAATTTCCATATTTTGAACTAAGTCATTGTCCAATATCAGATTTGTCCAACATATTACGGGAAAAACTTCTCATCTGATTCTTTTCACATTTTGCATGTGTCTTCTTCCCTACTAGGAGCGGTGTTTTTTTTGTGTTTTTTTTTTACAAAGTTCCATTTTTTTGATTAGTCATTTTTCTCAATTCCTCTTTAGGGGTCAAATGCTGTGCAAGAGATGACTACATTGAAAGTAAAAAATAATTCAGTTAGTCAGGGATGCACGATCGGGGGTATTAGTGAGCCACGCTCACTTTTTTGCTTGTTTCTATTATTTTGTCAACATAGTACTGACGGGTAAAATGTTTTCAGCATTTTTCAATTTCTCAATCATGAAAGGAGTTCAAAAAGTGTTAAACTATGTTTTTCCAAAATCGGCTTTTTGCAGGGAATGCTTCTCGTTCGACTTTAATTAAGTTAGAGCTATAATTTAGAGCTATAATAGTTCCGTTATATGCCAAACACAGTATGTTTATATCCTATTATATGTAAATAAAATCTTCATATTCGGGTATCAGATTTTTGACACTATCAAAATAATACAATTAGCATTACCGTACAATTATCAGTGAAAAAATTAAAATATAAATTTATCATAAAACTTGCTTCTGCCCCTTTAAAATTTACAGAAATTAGCAACGATAACTAAGATAAAGAGAATTGCCATTTCTATTCGCAACACAGATTATTATGATTTATACAAGGTTTGACGTCCATTTCAAAGACAGAAGTTAAAGGGGCAGTAGCACGTTTTTAGGGGGAATATAAGGTGATGTCAGGAAAATGAAAATAAATGGTTCCAAATGAAAGACAATGTATTTAAACTAAATGGAGCAGTAATAATTCAAATATATAACGTAAGGTTCAGCCATGCGATTCCCTTTTCTTACAAAAATGAATTAAAGGTGTTCACAAAAAAATGGCCGCCAATGGATTTTATGTGAATCCTCATACTTTGTCCTCTGACTATGGGTGATTGGCTTGTGTAATGTGATTGTTGACACTGTCAATATAATACATTAGGCATTGACTTACAATTATAAGTGCAACTTTTAACATATAAAATTATCAAAAAACGTGCTACTGCCCCTTTAAACATGATATTACATAGATTAATTGGATATTGACATGGCAATCCATGACAAATGTTCTCTGCAAATTGATACGTATATTGACATTAATTCATAACACCGGATATCAACATCGTTAATCAAACAAGTGATTCAAATTAATATATGCAAACCAAGAATGACTTACCTCTGAATGTCTTTCTTTAAAATGGAAGATGCAGGGATTTTTTTTATATAATCTGAACGCCAAAAGAAATGTTACACCTCTTTGAATTTGAATATCATAAAAAGTTACATGTTCAGAGGATTTTACTTTGTTGTGTTGTAACACTCTATCAGTTGAGTGCTTTGTCCTAAAATAGCAGACATGTAACCTTATTGATAAATAAGTAATCGCCAGTTCTTCATTGGTGGGGTCAATTGTCCTATTTCCGATCATGCAATAATTCAAGTGAACACTGTAAAAGTTAACCAAACTGACTTTATTTTCTTTGACAATGAATGCACATTAAAAAAAAAGTAAATAAGTTACGTTTTTGGAAATATTTATTCGTTATTTTGTCTGATAAATGACGAAATATTGAGATTTGTTATTTTTCTATTCTAAACACAACCATAAGATTCTAAGAAAACGTTTTTGTTTAAAATGTGCATCGGCTGTTTTAGGAAGCTTTGGCACATGTTTACGGACTAGATGTGTTTTAAAAACTTTCTTAAAAGTGAACTTCTTAAACATTTTGGTTTTCAACAGAAGGATCATGTCACCAAAACGTAGCCATAGATTTTTCTACCACGCATGATATGCACGTGAAATCAGTTGGTAACGGGTATAAAAGGCCCCTGTATTTATCATTTCACACCATTATTCGATTAAAATCGCGAGATTAACAACAGAGAGCGGGAAAGAGCGAATGGATTGCTGCAGACTGGGTCCACTGATGGAGAAGTTGCTGCCGCATTCGGATGTCATCGTCTCACCATTCTTAGGCTGCGTGGACGTCTACAACAGACTGGATCGACTCGAGACCGAGCTAGAAGCGGCAGGCCGGCAGTGACAACCCCAAATGAAGACCGGTACCTGCTTCAACTGCACCTCAGGAACCGCTTTCAAGCCGCCACAACGACAACTTCTACTGCACTTGGACACCAAATCAGTCCCCAGGTGAGAAGAAGGCTCCAACAACATGGACCTAGGTCATACCGGCCGATGCGAGCAATGCTGTTGAGGCGCCGACATCGACAAAACAGAGTTGCTTGGGCAAGAAATGTTCGACGTTGCCAGAACCAAAATTGGCAGAGAGTGTTATTTTCCGACGAAAGTCGGTTCAAGATGCACGTAGCAGACTGGGGAAGGAGGGTTTACCGTCGCCGGGATGAGAGGGAGTCACGCTGCTGCGAACAGGAAGTTATCCCTTTCGGTGGAGGCAGCGTCATGGTCTGGACTAGGATACACGGCAACGCAACCACCGACCTCATTGTCATTGATGGCAATCTGACGGCGCAGAGGTACATTGACAGGGTCCTACAGCCAGAGGTTATTCCATTCTTACAACGCCATCCAAACACCCTTTTTCAACAGGACAATGCTCGTCCTCATGTAGCCATAGGTGACGTTACAGTACCTCAATGTCAACAACGTCCACGTTTTGCCTTGGCCTGCCAGATCGTCCGATATGAATCCCATCGAGCACCTCTGGGATTACATCGACAGAAGGATCCGTCAACGTCGACACCAACCACACACTTATTGCTGCATTGATGGCCGAATGGAGGCAGATACCACCTGCTTTCATCAGACGATTGACTTTTTCTGTGAGACGAAGAGTTCAGGCATGTTTGAATGCCAACGGCGGACATACCAAATACTGATCACATACAATTTGTCATTAAATTAATGATTATTCAATGATTTTGTTGTTTTTGTACATAATCGGAAATAGGATAATTGACCCCACCCGTGAAGAACTGGCGATTACTTATTTCCAATTAAAGTTACAGGTCTGTTATTTTAGCACAAAGTACTAAACTGATGGAGTGTTACAACACAACAAAGCAAATTCCTCTGAACACGTAACTTTTTATGCAATTCAAATTCAAAGAGGTGTAACATTTCTTTTGGCGTTCAGTTTAAATCTTGAATCTTCGTAATTGGTGTGTTTTTGTAGAGATTGTCTCAGTAACATTTGGAAGCACTTAGAAAATTTCATATTTTACCATGATTATAATGTTGATACGCCAAAAACACTCAACTGGATCGTCGATTTTCAAAGATTTTATAAAGAATTTTAAAAACATTAAGAATTTGATAATTGTGATCAATTGTTAACAGAACATCATATATTCCACAGTTATGGGTTATTAAATAAGACTGCTATTATATAACTACAAAACAGAAACCATGCATTTATTGAAAAGCTACGCTTCATTATTTCACAGCTGTTGCACCTATGCTGTATCTGCTGTTGGGGTCCTACAAGGACATCAGCTTTATCGGCTAATTTGGTTGCCATAAGGAGAATCAATTCAGTAACATTCAAAAAAATATCTCCCCCCCCCCCCTATCTATTACGTATCTATTTCAATTGTTGTTTATTTTGTTAGTTTGTGTTCTGGTAAGAATGGTTTCGTATGCAACTTTAAAATCCTTTTGGGGTATTTATGTGAAAGCGAAATTCAAGAGGGAAATGGACCCGCTGTTATATCTTGCTAGACTCAATATCGGGGTTTATTAAGGTTGGTTTACTTAAACTGCACATAAGACAAACTTATCGAGATGTATGGCTTGAGGTGAAAGTATTATTTAAGTCATATAACCCCTAGAGGGGTACACAATGTAGAGGTTTATACAAAAGGCTATTTTCAATCGGCAAAATTTATTTCAGCCAATCACAGCCCGCCACGACATATGGCCCTTTCTCATCTGACTGGTCATGCTATTGCTCTTATTAACAGTATTGAGTCCAACGGACACTTACTTTCTTGGCGTATAATTTACAATACAACCACGGGAAACGACTTGACAGTAGTATGACAGTGAATTAGAGAGACATACCTGAATAATAATGAATTTCTCTCATTTGGGTTGATATTTTTATTGGAAATAGTTTAAAGAGGGACTGAAATGGTATATGGTCACTTTCGGGATTCATAAAGAATTGATTGCAATTAGACATAGACTCGACTTTGTATTTCTTTAATCAGGCTGTAACCTGCCTAATAGCGATTTTGAAGAATACACTGCCTAATTAGCCCCGGCGAACATGATATGAAGTCACTGAAGCGTGTCTGCCCAGAATGCACTTCTATGACGCGTCATAAGTCCAGCGGTTTCATCTAATGATCATTTTCAATGTGTCCTAGCACCTTGTTAACTGTCGTTTTAACATACAAAACTTCACTTTAATAACTCAAAGTTTCGATAATACGTAGGCTTAGATATTGAATGAATGAATGAATTGTGCCACGCATAACTTATGATTAATGCTGAACTGATTGCATATCATGTGGATGTGGTATTGTTTAGTATAAGAAATATTCGGAAACAGCATGTCATTGACGCATTATAAACCTATAGCCGGTTGCCCTGTTCCCAACATTATACAATTCGATACACCTTTTGATACGTATTTATTTCATCATCTCTTGTGCGTATCTCAATCAATTACAAAGACAAATTTCATAAGCGTAATATACAAACCATTTTATATTTTCTTTTGAGATAATATTGTTTTTATGATTTTAATCAATTCTAAACTGACATAGCAATTTTCTAAAATCAACAAATTGTATCCACATAGATTTCAATGAACAAGCCTTGTTTACAAAGCTTCTATTAGATAACATGTAACAAAAGCCTACCTTGTTGAAGTTAATGTATTCAACGTCAAATACTCCATCCGATATGGCAGTACTCAATGTGTTCTTCTCAATGCACATGCAATGCATATGATAAATGATAGTTCAATCTTTCCTTGGATCTAGTTTGACCTACTGTTAACCAATGAATGACTAGTGCTTTGACAACTGAGCGTCAGATAGACGGCAGACAACAATTCCCTAAAATCCTTTCGCTCATCCTTGTAATTGGTGTACATCGTCAAACAGTTTGTAATACCTCATGCGTGTAACCCCGTAATGACATAAGTCAACTATGTAATTGCTACTGTCATGTTTCATTTTAACAGAACAGATTTATTATCAGGCTGCCAAAAGGTGCTCATACCTGTTTAATGTCCATTGGAAGAACGATATCTTTGTCATAAGAGGACCGATGTAAACGGTTTTTGGTGTATATTTAAATACGTTTATTTTACTTAACATAGGAAAGCTAGGAACTTCAGCCTCGGAGATTTAACTGTCAGCACAAAAGAGTAACGTCAACAATTTGGATTGTCATGAGTCAAATGAATCAGTGACTAGCAAACAAGAAGTACCCCAAATCATTTCATATGCATAATGAGAATGTATCATAACTTATCAATATATGACTTGCATTGGTTCACAAAGAATGAAACCGACTTTCCTTGATTATTAGCACTCACATAAATCAACAACTAGCGAATACGAAGAACCTCAACTACTTTTGTACAAATAATGAAAATGAATCTTAATAATCTATGACTAGAAGAGAAAAACGGATAATGTTTTCTGAATTCTTACCTTGAAAGCGTCTTTAACACAGGAGTGTGTGGAATGAACTGCCAGGTTGGCAGGATTAGTCCTCGTGGTCGACCGAGTGTAGACATTTGTGCTTTGTGCAAGTTTTCCGTAAAGTTCCACTGAAGATGTAAGAATATCTTTATCTAATAATAATATAATAATATAATAGTTTATTTCTGCGTCATGTGTTACAATTTACATAAAATATTCATAATTGTAAAAACAACACCGGGCCTCAGAGGGCCGAAAAGACACCTCTAAGTACATCAAATTTTCAAACAAATGAAGTAAAAATTAAATTGCATATATACACCTTAAATTCTTTTTTCTTTGTTTTCATGCAGACATACAAACATTGATACGTACAGACTCATAGATCAAAATACTCAACACACCTCACCACATCCATACCCACAGTCTGATCCTAGTTACCACACCAGTAATTACTTCCTTCATTCATTCAATCATTCATCCTTGACCTTCAATCATTCACTCCATTCATTCAATTAGTCTCTCGGACACATGTGATAGATAAGAGATAATTACCCAACATCTTAACCTCACACAACACATAAACACACAACACCGACACACAAACACACAACACACCTACACACATACATACATCATATATACCTACATACATACATAAACTGCACACATCATACAGATAGATGCACATTCACTCAGCAGTACATCCCTCCACAACAGTATTTCATTCATTCAACTTTTGTTTCTCCAACATCCTTCTAATTTCTCCCTTTTTATCTTGCACATAAAGCTCACAGAAGCTCAAAAATAAATTCACATTCAAATACATATCACACTTACACATATAATACAACATAATATTATTAGAAAGAGACATGGATGAAGGAAATTTTGTTTTTAAAATGCAATAAAACATCCTTGGAAAGTGACTAATCTTAGTTTAAGTAAGGTACATGTACAAACGCCTTTTACTGTACATAAAGTGAAGGCACTTTAATAGTAAACTGTTGATACTGTATTTCATCTTTTGTAAACAGCCACAAAAACTTTTCAAAATTTGACAAGCCATGGAAATCAGAATCTTGTTCCTCAGCAGCACTTAACAAGTCTAATATTATCAAAAATAACTACAATAAACAACAAAATGGAATTCATCTTCTATTGATTTCTTGTCACAGAGGTAACACAGTCTTTCAGGAAGAGGTGTGACTGGCTTGGTAAATTCCACGTTCAATGTTAAAAGGCAGGTTACCACAGCGCAAAGAGGCCATGACACTTCTAAATTTCCTTGGCAGAGACATTTTGACATATTGGCATGTATTAATTTCTTGTTTAAATAATGATGAATGCAATGTATGCCACATGTTTGAATGTTATGGATGTTATGTAGGGTTTTCATGTTATGCAGACAGACAGACAGATAGTTTATTAAAGTCTCACCTCGTACAATAAAACATGAAGAAGAAAGAAAGAAGAAAAATAGTTTATTTCAGTGTCACGTGCTATTACATTTTTTACAAACTTTGTATGGTAAAACAATATCACAAGGTATAAAATCATTGCAGATAAAAATAGACAGCACCCGGCCTTGAAGGCCTATGAGACACCATAGTACAATTTTTCCATATTAAAATATATAAGTATATAGATATAAAACATTTGGGTACAACAATTGGGTATAAAAGATGGGTTAAACATAGTTAGGTAAGACGCAACCTCCTCCTGTACATATTATAGGTAAGAGCAGCTAATGGCTTACAAAATATACTACTTTGCAAAAGATAACCAGCCTGGTCAGACGGGCTAAGATGCAGAAAGGAAGGATCGGCAATTGACACACATTTCCATAATTCATATCTTAAGTCTGAATACAAATTACAGTCAATAAGAAAATGGGTCTCGTCTTCTATGCTATTACTATTACAAAATTTACAAATTCTTTGTTCAAGAGGAACTTTAGGACGAGAAAATCTACCTTGCTCTATTTCTAAGGGAAGAGTGCCACATGTATACAGTACAGTAAAATATAAATCCGAGCCACCCATTTAGGGTTATGAGAGACGACTATAAAATAGATAAATGTACAACATGTAAAACCGTAAAAAAACCAAAAAAAACCTAAAATATAAATATGTAATAAACAAATAAGATATCGGGTAAAAGGTTAAACATTGTGATATAAAATAATTTTCCGTTTTTCTAGTAAAAAGCTTGCAGGTTTTGGCCGTTAAATACAGTACTTCATGATTAGACACGATAAAAGAAAACTTATCGGCATAACTTAAAACTCTCAAATTATCACAGACTTCAGCACATTAACTTAAAAGACTAAAGTAACATTTTGATATAAAAGACAATGAAGTAAAACATGACACTCATCCTCAACACAATCATTACAGTTAAAACACACCCGTTCATTCAATGATAAATTGTTGTAGCGACCTGTTTCAACACGAAGCGGGGCAACTCCACAGCGAAATAAGGCTAGATCACGACGATAAGATCGGGGAGGGGCCTCTGTACGTACTCTTCAACTGCGTAGATGGACTTGACCTGACCATAGAGTCTGAGCTTGTTCTTTCCAGCTCCACGTTTACTTTCCCCTTGGTTGATAAAATATAAAATTCCGCTGAATCTTGTCCCCAACATCGTCCTTTAAAAAGCATATAAGTGTTTTCAATAGGGACAAAGTGATCTAATTCTTAAGCTCGCGCTTTCTTCTGCACACGTTGATTCCAGTTTCTTTTATTCGATGACGCTGCTATGTTGCAAATCATAAAAGCCAGTCTGCAAGGGTTCAGGTCACAAGATCGCTTGTAGACACGGGCAACACTTCTCCATAGCCGTACGACCGGTGGCTCCCATCCCATGTCTCCAGATACAGCACTGTTAGGTGTAGATCTTCTGACTCCGATAAAATATTTCATAGCCCTGTTATGAACGGCGTTGATTGCTGGAATGTGGTAAGTTCCCCATATTGCGGCACCATAATCTATCGTTGCCCACACCATCGAGTCAGACAGCTTAGTAAATGTTCTGTACTCCATCCCTCCTAGAACCTTGCTTTTTGAAATCAGGAGTCCAAGGGCACGACTTGCCGCACTTGCCACCGCTGTTCCCATCCTCGTATAGTCTAAGTGTTCAGTTAAAAGCAAACCAAGATAACTATAACTCTCGACTACTTTAAGATCCATGTCATTACATTTGAATGCATAATCTGTTCTTCTCACTGCCTGGTTCCGAAAATGTACAACTTTTGATTTGCTTGGGTTAACTGTCATCTTATTAGAAATACACCATTGGCTTAGACTGCTAAGAAGGACATCAAGATCTCGTTCGCTCTCTTGCACCATCACACCAACTTCTAGGGAATTCATGGTTTAAATGAGATCATTAATGTAAATGTTAAATAAAAGTGGAGAAAGTAGACATCCCTGGCGTAGACCACTCTTAACAATGAACCAGGGTGTTAGGGACCCGTTTATCCGGACACATGCCTGAACGTGTTGATAGAGCGATACGACAGCGTTAACTGACATATTCACTTCAATCCGATGTTCCTCAGTTTATTCCATAAAATACCTTGGTCAATGCAGTCGTAAGCTTTCTTAAAATCCACAAAAGCAGCAAACGTCTGTTTCTCCATACTCTTTCGTGTCTCTATTATAGATGTCACCGCAGAAATATGTTCAGTAGTTGATCTCCTTTTCTAAAATCATTTTGCTCATCACATAAAATATTAGCGTCCTCCACATATTCAGTTAATCTTTTGTTTAGAACTCAACAGTACAGCTTGTATGATAAGTTTGCAAGTGTTATGCCTCTATATGAAAGTGGGTTACGAGAATCCTCAGTTGCTGACTGTGGTATGGAGTCATTGATTATTCCTCTTGACCAGCTAGTACTTTTGCCCCTTAGAAAACACAGATTAAAAGTTCGATGTAAAAACTTAAGACATGTCTCGTTCTTCAATACATCTACTGGTATATCATCATATCCTGGATCTTTATTCTTTTTAGTTTGAGTTAAAACATAATGAACTTCTTGAACTGTAATCTCCTCGGTGAGACGAGGGTTAATATATCTGACGTCGCTGTGGTAGTTCTGTCCTTCCTCACTGATGTCTGTATTACTGTTCAAAGGGTAGAATACGCTTGTGCCCATGAATCTAAATCAACATATAACCTCACCACCCGCTGTGATAACTTCCATAGGGATCTTCTTCACTCTGTGACTTCCAACTCCAAACCTTCCAATCTTTTCCCAAAATTCTTTTGTTCCATTTTCACACATATCTTCTATTTCCCTAATAGTCTTATTCCTATGTACCCGTTTAGTATGCTTGACAGCCTTGTCGAAAACCAAACGTTTATGCACATAAATTGCCCCGTTCTGTAGTTTCCACCATACCCTGCCTCGTGTTGTGTCTAGAGTTCTCAAAGTCGTCAGTAGTCTGTATGCGTCCGCCGCTCATCCTCAAGTTGCCGCCGACCACGTCAACCAGCTTCTTCAGATTAGACTCCTGAATTCGCTGATGAAGAGGTCAGTCGCAATAAACACATCCCTGTAATTTCTGCTGTCTTTAAGTAACATTTTCTCACTCAATGTTTGCTTCTTATCTTCCAGACTACGACATCTAGCAATGATCACTCCAGCATACCTTCTGTTTGTAGACTGTTTTCTCTCCGCACTCACTATGTCAACGTTGCGTAGCCCAAGTCCTTCTTTGATGAGACTATTAACTTTGGTTAGCACATTTTCGTTACTCGATTCAGGAATGTTCTTTATCACTAAGTTTAAATGTAAAGTCTCTGATCTCGCCGCCTCTGCATAGGATTGTTAGTTACGCAAGCTGTCTATGCTTTCCTCAACTCTCTCGTTCACCCCAGCCTGATCATCACGTATCTGGCTCAACTGTCTACGCACATCATCAATGTCCGATTCAAATTTTTCTCTCACCTTCAAAATTTCTTCTTCTTTCATCTCATTTGATCATTAAAGGCACCATAGGTCGTGTTGTTTTTTTCAAATGTAAATTCTATAAAGTGTCCTTACATGACTTAAATTTATGCACAATTTATAATCCTCGAAAAGTCTTATCACACAACATTTCCCGAAGTTGAAGAAATTGGTGGCATAAATCAATGAATAACCCCAAACGGCCATTTTTTAACATCAAAATCATTTGAGATAGGGAAATTGATTTAATGAGATTTATGCAACACGGTTCGTTTGTTTAAGAACTGAAAACAGGGTCGTTCAGTTGGTACCATTTGATGGAAACAGGGTCGTTCAGGTGGTACCATTTGATGAAAACAGTGTCGTTCAGGTGGTACCATTTGATGAAAACAGGGTCGTTCAGGTGGTACCATTTGATGAAAACAGGGTCGTTCAGGTGGTACCATTTGATGAAAACAGGGTCGTTCAGGTGGTACTACCATTTGAGAAACCTGAGATTCACCTAAAAGTGTATTCCCGTTTTAAGGGGCAGTAGAACGTTTTGAAGGGGAAGATAAGGTGATGTCAGGAAAATGAAATTAAATGTTTCCAATTGAAAGTAATGTATCTAAACTAAACGAAGCAGTAATATATCAAATATATAATGTAAGTTCAGCCATGCGTTTCCTCTTTCTTACACAAAATGAATTAAAGGTGTTCACACAAAATGTCTTTATAATTTGTTTTTTTACATGATTGATTTGTGTAATGAGATTTTTGACACTGTCAAAATAATACATTTAGCATTAATGAACAACTTTCAATGAAAAATTTCAAATATGAAATTAAAAAAAAATGTAGCACGTATTTTGATAATTTTAGATTTTAAAATTTTCACTGATAATTATTGTAAGTTAATGCTAAATTTACTCTTTTGACAGTGTCAAAAATTTCATTTCACAAGCCAATCATCCATAGTCAGAGGACAAAGTAAATAGATTCACTTAAAATCCTTTGGCAGCCATTTTGTGTGAACACCTTTAATTCATTTTGTGTAAGAAAAGGGAATCGCATTGCTAAACTTTACGTTATATATTTGAATTATTACTGCTCCATTAAGTTTAAATACATTGTTTCTCAATTGGAACCATTAATTTTTATTTTCCTGTCATCACCTTATATTCCAACTAAAAACGTGCTACTGCCCCTTTAAGGACTCATGTCTCTTAAAGATCTTTATCGCTTCATCAAGGACCTACCTGCGACAGGGTCTTACGGTCTATTGCTTGCATTGTAAAGAGGCAAAATACATGGCATATAGATTATTGATAATTGTAAGTTGTTAACTTAAAACTGTTTGACCTCCTGACTGATTTTTCGGTTTCGTTCTTAATAAGTTTGCTAAAATATAAGCATGCAAATATTTTGTCATAAGTTTTAATTAAAACGATAACAAAGAAATATGAATCATTTTAAATCTTATTGCCCGATATCGCATTCGAAACATTTTATAAAAATAAATGAATTATATGGTAAATTCAGCATGAATTAGCGTAATCATTTAGTATTCCTCATCAATTTTTTAACGAAACAAAATTGTTACTGTATGCTCAAGAATCGAAACCCAAAATTACGATTTGTAATAGTGTCTATCTGGGTATTGTGATCGGGTAAAAGATAATCCCTGGTAAACAAAATCTTCACAATTGGGTAGCAGATATAAGAGATAATCGCAATGTAAGCTCTAGCATTATTGAGAAATATTAGTTTACCAGTTCTACAATGTAACGGTGTGATGATCGGAGAGATAGTTCAAGTTGGACCATCCATGGTTCTAAGGCTTGATTTTCAGTATTTAATGTTTATTGATGTCTACTCTGATAACGGTCAACTGATCTATGCACAGGAGGACCATGTGCCACCACTTGACAAGCGTTATACTTTTAACGCTGTTCGGTCCAAGTCTGGACTGGTACGGCTAGTCCAAAGTTGACCGCCCAAATCTTGACGCTTTCGGCCAAAAAATATGTAGCTTTAATTACATTTTTATAAAAACTGAAGTGTGAAGATAATTATTTACAAAATTCATCCAACTCCTATATCTACAAAAGAAAAATTCTGAATGGCATGGCATTTTTTACGGCATTCTTTATTTCAGTAGTATTCTGTAGGAGCTTTTTGATTGTATTGTCTTCCCAGAAACTCGGTCCGCGAAACTTTAGACCTGGAAAAACAAGAAAAGCCTTTAAAAAGGCATGCTTGGTGCCACATAGGCAGATGAAGGAGATTGTGATTTGTCGAACAATTAAGGGGGATAAGTGAAATATACAACACTGGATAACAGCACTAATATTAACACAAGTATTACTCAAAGTTAACTTCACAAAATTAATTTCTATCAACACGAATTGCTGAAAGTTATGAATATTTTTTACATTCATCAACGATTGTTGGTATATTTCATATAAAAATACACGAGGGTGACAATCTATTTATCATCCAAATTCAATCTTTTTGACATCTCAGAGAAAAAATGTAAATCTCTGAACACAACAACACTAGATTTTCAAGACAATGATGTCATTGCATAGTGAGGACACTATGTTTATGATGTTGGGGCATTGTGATGTAGTTACTTGAAGTAAAAGCACTGTGTTGCCATCTAGCGTTGACAATGACAGGAAATTGTGCAAAACGTGCTGCCAAAACGATATCTCCTTATCATGCTGGTTATTTATTAACAGTAGTATAACAGATAATAAAGAAAATACTTTCCGATGATCTGACGGGATTTCAACTCAGGTCCGCTGAGCTTACGTTTGGAACCAGCGATGTAGGTCATATTCTAAATATAGCACGAGTCAATTTCAGTACTCTGATAATAAATACATGTTTTCAACGTAAACATTTAGTGACATCGTTAAGTATGACTTGTCACGTGGTCGTAAGTGATCTACCTATTAGTAAACATAAGTCTTATTTCGATGTCACCATCGTACTTACACAAACATTACTTTTAATTCGCCAGGCGAGCCCAGCGTGAAATTAAATCGCGTGGGTTATAAAAAAGTGGATTCTACGATTATTGAATGCGAAATAATTAATGCTTTATCTGGAACAAATGAAGACTCTTCAAATGAAGATGTTTTTGATTGAGTCTGTTTACATATATCAGCATCTTTAATAGAAAACATTGTTTCTCTTTTAATATAACATTTAAAGCGAAATCATATTCCACAGTTTAATGTGCCAAATATTTTGTATTACCCACATGGTGACGTAATGCATTTTTGCTACAGCTCTGTTCATTGGTCTTTTGATGTGGATACAACACATGTGATTGGCGCGGCTTCCCTTTGGAAATATCAAGAGTAATATAGAGAGAATTCAGAAAAGTTTTAGAAAAATCAAATCATAATGCTTGGTGCCCTTTGGGGCACCAAGCAATAAATGATATTGTAATGTTTGTAGAGATGGAATAGATGATAGATTATTTTGATGCCAAGCCAATCCACCCCTTGATTTTATACCGTATGGTTGCGTGGTTGTTTGGGTTCTTCAGCGACCCGAAGAGCTGTGCCAGATGGAGCTTAAGATGCTCCTGGTAGGGTAACAAAGCTGGACAGGTCAACAGGTAGAAGCCAGACTAAATTTGACCCGTTCTGAAACCGACTTTCTAGCAGTCACCATGCATTTCTTTCCATTTTTTCCTCATCCTGTAAATCCTCTTTCTCCCTGGCCTGTCTACTCTCTTGTATGACAACAACACTGATGTTAAAACACTGAAATACTGGTGACGGCTCGTTGAACCCAAACTCACACACTCACCAAACAATACAAATACTTGTGCAAGTTTCATAATGTAATCTTTTATGTAATAGATACATGATGACACAAGGGGTGTATACGAAATATCAGCGAGCTATCATCTCACGAGGGGGCGGAGCCCCCGAGTGAGTGATAGCAAGCTGATATTTCGTATACACCCCGTGTGTCAATCATGTATCTGTTTTATCCAATGGGCAACGTCTTGAGATCTTTCACCTGACATCAACGTTCCCTGCATGACCAACATTTAGATTAGTCTGAAGGAATCGTCCAGCGACGAATGACCCAATTTCCTTATTTATTTCGTAACGATGAATAATATTGATGAGTTTGGATGACCAAACATTCTCTCATCCATGCAGGCATATGCAACATATATTTACTGAAATAAGGTAACAGTGCACTGATTTGTTTTCAGACTGGATTTAATTTAATATAGTGAAATGTAAATTTTATAACTTGTGGTCTTATCAATATTAAAAGAATTGTTGATTTTTCACCAACTTATTTATGTACCTTTTTACTACTTATTTTGGAGGGGATTGACCTTAATTACCGAACATTTTGGATTAGAAATGTCAGCTCGAAAGTTATATCTAAATTTTTCCGCGATGCCAATGAATTTCTGTAATCGTTGGTACTTTTCAACCTGAATTTTTTTCACTGCATTACATATTATGGTCAGCTTGTTATTTTTCTCATTTAGTAACTGGTAATGTTAATATTTTGGTCGCCTGAGCGGTTTCTATTCCTTTGATCTCGGCTACGTGTTTGAGGATGCAACAATGTTGAACTTTCTCAAGGTCGTCGGCCCGATATTGCTAGCTCCGCCCTTAAACTGCCTCTCTCCTTCATAATTGTCGAACCAGGACGTCAGAAATAACTGTGGCGATATTTTCGTGACGTAATAGATATCAGCTTGAGCTTTCTTGGTACATGATTTACAACTGCAAAAAGATCAAAGGAAAATATGCCGCCCATTGGATAACTAATAATATCGTTTAATAATCAATGGTTAAACAGTTCATTCAAATGTTTAATTATCATCGGAACTAACGATAAACAAATGAAAAGTAGCCTCTTTTGAGTCACACAAATTATAATAATCTGTTCTATCTGATTCATGTACATTTATGCAATAAGATAAAGGGAGAGTCAAATAGAACATTGGTCTCTTTATTAATCACCTAACGCCAATATCGCTGAATTTACACGCATTTTCACGTGAGCATGGCCAACTGAATCCCTCTGTTTAGGTTGTCTAACTTGTCTCTATCAATAGCGAATGGCGCCATGAATCATAACAGAATTCTTCATATTCTGGGAAACATTTCTAAATAAATAGAATAATGATTTTTCAATACTTTTCAAGTATTAGATATGGATGATTAAATGCAGGTACTTTCTGAAAAGAGTCGAACTTTGTTTTATATTTTAGGTTTGTTACATCTATAGATAATCAATAGATGTTATATTTTTGTGAAAATATTAGAATTCTAGTGTACGAATCTGTATTAGTTGCAGAAATGCAAAGCCTCTATGAAAATGAATATAAATAAGGAAATTGTTGCTACGGGCCTTATACTTTTTATCTAATGAACTAACTGTAAAGAGCTAAGTCGCAGTATAAAGACTTACTCTATCATCCACTTAATGTACACTGTACGTGTGTATTGATTTACTGCAACGAATAAACTGTTCCACTCTTTGCCTACACATCCCAGCTCATTAATCCCCATACACTATGGTTGATGAACTAACTCCACGGAGCAATGTCACCGAATATACACTTATCATCTCTTGCCCTTGATATACAGAAGAAGAAGAATAAAAATATTTTATTTAAGTGTTTAGCGATTGGTACAGGTCAAATATACATGTAGATACATGATATCATCGCCCTGCCAACTTGGGCCTATTAGACACTAATGCACTTTTAAAATAAAATATAAGTTAAAAGCACTGAAAGTGCTAAAATAGATTTACGTTGAGGTTAATTCCCCTTACAAGGTAGTTATTTAAAAAGACTTTTCGAGGGCGCAGTAAGGGTGATTAAACGACTTACACCACGTGGACATACTTATCTTTGACGTTTGTAACATATTTTGAATGATAAAAATCATCTACAACAAAATTATTCCTTTTTTCTAATAAATAACTTCCTTAGGTCGGTTATTGTTTGCACCAAAACTAACAGTGCGCCGAAACGTACCACTAAGCGCTCACGTGACGAAACAGCGCACGCGATTCTCGTGCAAGATTGTCTCTCAACGCGTGGCCACACGACAGTCATTCAACGCAATTGATTTGGGACTGTTGGTACCGGCTTTTATATTCAGGTGAAGAAATTGTGAACAAGAGCTCATGGAAGTGGAGTTAGTGAGAAGTAGGATTTCAATACTGGCATTGTTTTAATGATCTTGTGAAACTGAATGACGAAGCAGATCTTGCATTGTGTTGACATTTTTGACAACGTCTACCAACACAGAAAACAACAATACAGGTTAGTATTGTTGTCAATTGCTGGTAATATAGTTACAAATTAGAGATAGAAAACCGGATAATGTAGCGACTGGCGAGTCAATTGATTCTAACGTTTTAGACTTTTATTAACCTAAACAAAACGAAAATTTCAATAAGGGACCGGTCATTTATTATAGGGGGGGGGTGGGCCGGTGAAATTTCCCCACAGTATGTCCCAAAAAAAGTGACCCACCCCTTAAAGCTGTCATGATTTTTTATGACCCCCCACTGATGCCTGTCATATTTTTTTATGACCCACCCCTACACTATTTATATTCTTAACAGAGCATTAAAGTTTGTTGTTTATGTTTATTAAAGCATATATATCTTACCTCATTCTGATCAGAATGTTTCTTATGTTAGCATGTTGATCACTCAGTTTCTGTAACGTGGGTTCACTTTCACTTGTCTCCCAGATCTGGTATACACTCTATTGCATATCCTCCCTGTATCAGTATCAGTCTCACTAGACTCACAACCAACTTCAGCATACACTAAATCATCATCACTGTCCTCTGAAGTCGGATATGAAGTCTCATTGTCTGTGTCATTGTTTGCTTCTCTGGACAACCCTGTGTCACTGGCAAGTTTTTTTGCAATATCCGCCTTGAGTGCAAGAACTTTCTTTTCCTTTGTTATTCCCTTTGGTAACCTCAGGTTATTTGATTCAATATACTTGTCCAGTTCATCAACACGAAGCTTTCCAAGCTTGTTTTCATTAAACAGCTGTCCCCAATTGTAGTCTCCGGCAGATTTTGCGAGAGAAGCTTTCTTCAAGACTGACCTATCTCTGGTCTTCCTTCGTTTTGAAAGGTCCATTGTCTCCATATGTTGTATGTATGACATAACTAAATCCTCTTGAACAATGAACTTGTCGGAAAACTCTTTTACTTTATCATGATCAGTTGAGGATATGCTCCCTTCTTTTAAACATTTTCTTCAGTTGGGCACGTGGCTGCATGTCATCCGGTGTTCGAGGGAGACCTTCACTTGTGGTAACTGGTGTCTCATCATAGGACTTATAGTGATAACTTGGCAGTCGGTCTTCATTAGGGTATGGTTGAGGACATGGATTGAGTTCTGTTCCTACCCACCCTGTAGAGCAGAAAGAACAAATGTCTTCTGAATTGTTTTGACATCGAAATCTTATGAACTCACTGAACAGTTCTCCTTTAGAATAATGATTCCTTCTAAAACTGTCAAGTTTCTCAAAATATGAGTGACCAGGAACAGATGATTTTTTGGACAGGGGAGCTGACACGTATCTGTTGAGGTATTCTCTATTCCAGAAGAATGTATGGTTTGCTTTGTCTGTAACAAATGCTGACATCAACCCATGAGGCCCTGGTGCACTATCTATTCTCATCTGCACTTCCTCAGCCAGTTTCCAGACTGTATTTTCCATAGCTTCCTCTTGCAGTTTGGTAACCTCTGATTCGTTCAAACTCTCTACCATTTCTGAAGAGAGCCCAGCAAATGGATCGACAGAGGGTACTGGAAGAGCTCCTCCATCAACAATAGCATCACCAGCTGCTGCATTGCTCCGTTCTGCCTCACAAGGGTCATCTGTCGCTCTGTGCACCCTGAACTCCCAATCCAGGTTGAACAGTCTCACTATTTCACAACTTCTGAACTGAACTTCATTGTTGCTTACACCCACTCCTGGTCCAGCATCTGTTAAGAACAGGATTCTTGGTCTGACTGGTGGTAAGCGAATTTGATCAATTCTGCCTTGTACATCTTCACACATGATCTTAAGGGAGAATACTGCCTCCCTCAGAGCATCACCATGCTTGCCGCTATTCAGAGTTCTGACAACTGTATTCAGAGCATCATTCAGTTCGTGAAGTCCCTCATGGATACTGTTCATTCGTTCTTCAATAGCTTGGTTGAGTCTCACTTTATTTATTTGCCATTCTGTTGTTGCATTGTTGATGTGATCCTGAAGATAGAGGGCTCTTTTCAGTTCATATTGACGGAACTCACAGTCTTTTGATTGGGTAACACATGTGACATCATCTTCCTCTGTGGTATCCATATAGTATTTCACATTAAGTGAAATCACAGAACAAAATGTTTTCACAGCCAAAGGCAAAGAGTGTTCTTCTTGTAAGGGTACTTCAAAGAGGTCAGGTTTCTCACAGCGTAATTTGACAATATCTGAAGCCCAGACTGAACCTGAACTTCCCACATAATGTTTTGGTCTCGCAACAAAACATGTTTTGTCTTCATCAAGAACTGGAACAGTCACATTCTCAACCTCTTCATTCACACGGGTCATGAATCTGAATGCAGAAGGAGTAATGTGTAGTTTTGGCTCACTGAAATCATGGATTGGAAGCTGTCGCCCTGGTAGATCACTTTCAAGTGATGTCTGCATGATCTTGGGTTGTTTTGTGCCACTCATTCCTACAGAGGTTCCAGGTCTCAAATATGCTTTATCATCCATACTGATCTCAAGAGAGTATTTTGTTACATCATTGTCTCCCCAAATATGTTCTTTTGCTAATTTAACACGCTTTCTCTGGTGATGGGTCAGAAGGTTATCCTTAGCTTCAGTTTTCGGAGGTTTTTTGAAACAGAATAGCCCTTTGCCAAGATGCTTTTTAGTCTGTAGACTCCTCTTATTTCGGGGCTGTGCTCGGTTGTATGCTGATGTTGCAGATTTGATCAATTTCTTCCCTCTGTTGACTCGATTGTAGTAAGCAAGTGAAAGAAGATCTTGTTTCTTCACTCTGTGAGAAGTGTATAGCACCATATCGTGGCGTCTTCCATGTGCTGTCGACTTGCTTTCTATAGCTTTTGCAATAAATTCTTCATCATCACTGTCAAGTAACTTTGGCTGCCCCGCACCGAGTTTTCTTTTTTTCAATCTGTTTTCATCAATGAGTCTATTGGCAGTTCTTTTAATTGCACGCCTACAACTTTCCTTGTCAGATTTTTGTTTCGGATCCATAAGACGTTGTGTCTCCTCAAGTCGCACAAGAAGTGAATCTCTTTTTTCCTCTAAATCTTCCACCCACTTCTCTTTTAATCCTTGGGCCTTGAAACTTATCACTTTGTTCAATCCTTCAACATGTTTCTGTAAGAGTTCAGATCGCTCTTTCAGTCGCAAATTTACCATATCAGATGCTGCCTTTTCAGCATTTCCAACCTCAATTGCAACATCCCGCACATGATGCAATGCACTTATTACTCTATCTGGCTTCATTCCCATGTCATATATCTCCTGTCGTGATCTATTTGCTGCAAGTAGACTCTTTGCAACTTTGCAATCATACTCTGTATCAACAGTATTCAAAATCATATCAACAGAGTCATGATTCAGGCATAATCTGTCCTCTCTTTTATACATTTTGTGGTTCATAGAGGCAATTGTTTCCACGATATGTTCCATATCAACTTCACTGTTTTGTAAGATAACAAAACGAGCCAGGGTTACAGAGTTGGTATATATGTACACTGGAATGCCGTAGATCTGGTCACACATGAGGTCTCTAAAATACTGCTCATCAGTGTTGTAGGCAAAATGTGATGAATAAAGCTCAAATGCATGTTCAAATGTTATGCAACCACAGCTTTTACCATTTTCTGTGACGGCCATCAGTTCATCCAACACAGATATTAAACCATTGAGACGATTCTGTTTCACTTTTGCATGTTTGCAAGAGCTGAGTTCATAGTGTATTAATCTTACTTTACAATGGACTGGCAAGCAATTCTGTAAAGATTTTCTGAACTGAGAAGAAACTCTCACTTTCTCGCGTAAAGATGATCTCTTTGAACTCCATGATTCAACTGGTTGATTTATAACAGATTGCTCCTCTCCAGATAAATGCAAATCTTGGATAATAGAGGTTTCCACTGCCATGACTCCTGCAAGACAAAACATTATTTTAAAATTTAAACATTCGTGTAAACCTAATGTGGTACAGCTATCATCAGTGTTCAGATAGTTTAGTATAAAAAACATTCATATTAAAAGACCATATTTGCAAATATCAAAACTTTTTCATATCTTTCACTGTTCAATATAATAATTTAAGTATGTTGAAACATATTTTTGAAATTATAGTGTCATTGGTATGACTACCTGTTACTGATATATGTATCTGTCTCACATAAAAACAATCCTTGAACACTAAATATCACAAAGGTCACACATGTCTTTAGAACAAGTTCCAATAATTTATCAAAGCCAAAAAGATTAAAAATCTTAAGACATTTTTTTCAGAAACAAATTTAATAACTCAACATGAAATGCATGATTTGTATCAATGGTAATTCCCATCAAGAAAGAATCAAATTCAAACAATGCTCAAATTGGAACTGAAGTGTCAGTAATGCTGCTGATTTTTTCTATTGAGTTGCTCACATAACATGACATTAATTGTTAATCAGTTCGGTAAGTCTGTCATCAGAAGATTCTTCAGATGATTCTCCTAAACTGAAGCCACCACTCTCCGAATCTGAATCGATCTCAGAGTCTGAAGATGATATTTCACTGCTCATGTGTTCGTCAGTGCAATATGACAGAAATGTCGCCTGTAGATCTTGAGGGATTATGTTGCTCATGAAACGAACACATTTACTGGAGAAAAATCCCTGTTTTAGTAAGTACTGTATCGCAGGAAGATTCCTTGAAGATAAAGTTTGTGTGTCCTCTACCGATATCATTTCCACATCTCTGATGTGACCACACTGAATGCCGGATAGAAGTTCAGTCTCACTAAAATGGCCAAGTTGGGGGACCAGAATGGCTGCTGTTTTTACAATTTGCTTATTTCTTCTATCATTTTTCCTTTTAACTGCCTTCATTCTGTTCTGTTTCTTCCGACGTGCTTTTCTGTCTTTGGATTTAATGTTGTGAAAACATTTCGCAATGAAACTCTGTTTTTCTTCAAGTTTTTTTACCAAATTGACTGTGTCATCTCTCAATTTTGAAATGGTTTCAAGAACACAAACATTGAATTTGTGGTGGAATGAAAAGTATGACTGCTTTAAGACAAGACCACCTGTCCGGAATAAGAAATTGTCACTTGCATTTACTTTTTGACGAAGACCTTCAATATTTTCTGATAGTCTGTGAACTGATTCCAAGCTATGTTTGATAGCATTTACGTCACTTGGTCTTGGCTTATATTCATCAGCAAAATAACGGCTATGTCCAAAATCATTGGATTTGCTGTAGGAATTGTACATTTGACACAAACTTTCTTTCTCTTTCAAAACCTCAAACTGTCGCTTCCTTTCTTTGATGAATTCTTGTTTAAAAAGTTCATCTTTCAAGAGAATAGGTCTGGCAGCAGCATAAAATTCTGAATATACACTATTATAATATTCTGTTCTTTCTCCACGAGGGTTTGGAATGTAACCAAGCCGTTCACGCTCTTCATGATCACAAGGAAGAGATTTGCTCGTGGAAGGATGGTCTGTTTTAACTTGTGATTCAACTTGCTTTGGTCGCAATCTTTCCAGGGCTAGTAATATTTTGTCCCTATGACCAATTTTGGAAACGCCCATATTCAGCAGCTTCTCACTCGTCATACAGTATATTATGACTTCCAAATCATCATACCCATCCTCCTCGAAAGATTGTTCATACTGGAGTAGATTTAATTTGCTCAAGAAATCGTGTACTGACTCCATCTCTGTAATACAAGGAAAACTTTTCTTGATTCCAAGCGTTTTACTTTTTTCATAAAATAAATTAACGAATAGCGTAATTTATTTAGAATTCTTTGATATTAAAATTAAAAAAGTTAATATATGGGGGTCTAAACACAAATTCACCAACACACCCCCATTCCCTACCCCCTTAAATACTTCTACACCTACAGTATGCAAATTACCAATGATTTCCATGCATGTCACATCAAGTTTTGTTGTCTAACAGAACACATGTTGAATTGCTGTGGTTCATCTTTTATGGTATAGATTTACATTTAATACACTGTCAGAATTATTAAAACAACAATTATTCATATGTGCAACTTGTTTTCTGACAAGTAAAAGTACAACAACATACCTTCAATGATGAATATCACGCCACTGGCATATCTCAATGTCATACAGAAGTCAACTGTTGGGAAGGGAGATAACTCTCCCACTTTCACTGTAGGTGTTGGTTCAGCTGTGAGTTTTATTAAATGTGAAAGGAGTTCAAATCTCACTTTGTTAAAAAATTTTACTCAAGTATTTTGTCAAGTTTTGGATAAATTTGTTGTTATGTTTGAAAACAGCACTAAAAATCTAAAATACTGTCTTATTTTTTTATGACCCACCCCTTAAGGCTGTCTTATTTTTTTGTGACCCACCCCTAAAGGCTGTCTTATTTTTTTGTGACCCACCCCCTAAAATCACCGGCCCACCCCCCCCTATAATAAATGACCGGTCCCTAATTAGGAGACATGTAAATAAAACAAAGTTATTTATATCTGTCAATCGGCAGACGGAGTATAATGATGTCTATTCAAAATATTAAAGTCGAACATGAAATTGAGAAACATGATAGTCATATACACGGAATTATCCGTCTCACGGCTTAAAGTGACACTCCGCGAGTTAGTGTTCGTATGTGAGAAATTTTCCTTCGAACATCTAAAATTACCATCAGTATAGAGAAAAATCTTTCCTCTATACGCTGATACTATCAAAACTGTTTTGGAACATGGGAAGTATCTCTATTCAGTGCAAAACGGCAATGTTATTGTCCAGGAGCGCGCGCTACGCAAAATCCTATATTTAGCAGCTGGGTTTTCCAAAAGTTGCGTTTGCGTGAACAACACACGAGTCGGGTTGACGCATAATACACTGCATTGCCGCCATCAAATTTTTCATTAGCAATAAAAACACGAACTTTCATTTTCCGATGAAATTCCATAAAATGCCACCGATTTAAACGCATATACTGACATAATATCATCAAAATTACTGCACTATAGATAATCGTTGGTTTTAATTCATTAGACTTGTATTCCTAAGAATCTTAAAACTGAACTTTTATCTGCTTACATCTTTAGACGTGGCAGGAAATTTTCTTGTTTATATTATCCCATTATTGAAATTGCAAAAGAATAATCACCGCAAACCACATAACTTAGTATTTGAATAATTTTTATTCATATTGAATATGATATTTGCAAAACTAATATATGTGACAGATACTTAAAAAGCTGGAAACGTTTTTTTTTTGTATAACGAATCGTACAACAGGAAATAAATATAAAAGCATTAGATCTTACACTTTTTTTTCAGTTACAAATTATCACAAATTAAAGAAAAAACCAAACGGACTATTTATTGAAACAATTTTAGGACCTCATATATGTAAGCTTTTGCCCTAGCGGGTATGATCCTAATAATTCAAAAACAAATTGGGGAATTTCAAATAACAATAGATCTTGACAGTCACTACATTTAAAAATCTAGTCATTAAATTCAAGTTGACATATTTGGTATGATACATTAATTATTTTTTTCAAATTAAAAAAGATCACACACATCGTTAAAAAATCATGACTGCCTTATGATCTGCACATGGATAATTTACGAATAACAACCCTCGGGAAAGCCAACGTTTCGAATTGATCGGTAAACAGCAGAAACTTTTAGCTTCATAAACAAAGAATATTCGCTAGGAAAAGAAACTCCATCAGCCACTTGATAAATTCAGAACATTAATTCAGATGATGCTTCTCGTTATTGTTTAACAATGATATGATGACTATCTACAATGATAATTAACTTGTTATACTAAACCACTATCTAGACAATTTACTGTTTTTAAATTTAGTTTTCTAAACCTTTTCGCTATTCAAACCCTTTATCTGTAGGCAAAAGGATAAACGACAAGAGAAAGCACATTAACAATTTGTTTGTTTTTTTAGAAAAAAACTAGCAAACCCCGAATTTGAATAACATGAATCATTTTTATCTCACTACACACCAGTGTTCCAGTTTATGAACATTAAACTATAACACGGACATAAATTTATCCTTCCATCGCGTATAATATTTAGTATATCAGAGGACAAGGTTTCCTTTCGTTGTTTAAAGTTCTGATGTTTTGAATAGATTCATTTAGCAAATACGATGAACAAAATAATTTTGATGTTTCGGGTATTAAAACTTAGACCTACATATTCCTTTGTTAGTCATTACAATATAACTTAGGCAATAAAACTTAAATGGTTTTGCTACGATGATATGACAACTTGGATTTTATATCAAATGAATAATCTGTTTGTGTAGTTCAATTTTCGCTGTTCCGGCATCTTGTGACAATCGAGAGTCCGCTAGAATGTTAGCGGCATTAGAGCCTTCGTATAAACACACCACGACCCCATAATGCATTGCCCTAGTTTCTCTCGAGCCGATCTATTTTAGACATGTCAATTCCGTTCCAGATTTTGGCCTGCATCATCAAAAATCATGATCGGAAAATAAAAAAAAAAATTGTATATGCTTTTCATACGTTTGTTGATTTTTGGGTAATTTTATAACTGATTGTTAACTCGCGGAGTGTCTCTTTGAATATAGTATTAATTAAGGTTCATTTTCATTAATTAAAATATAAAGGGTGAAATTTTAGTTCTCTTGAAGAAGTGTTCATGACTTTCCTTGAAACGATATCGGATAATATATCTTTATTTTTTAAAAATTGAAAAAAGGTCAAGTATAACTAAATAATTTGAATATTTGTCCCGAATAAGTCTTTGAATCTACGCACACTTTAACTAATAAAATGTTTTTGAAACTATTGAACCAGGTGACATTATATTCTATTTTGTTCATATTTCAGGTGTGACCGCCTATCTGAGAAGCAGTGATGGAGAGATGACTACCAACATCGCCCCTCTCATGCAGGATGGAGCACAATCGCGACCGAATCGGATACAATTGTCGAACATGTACTTTGAAAGACCTTCAATTCAATAAAATTCTTCAAATGTTTGTTGTGTATTCCTTTAAGTTAATTTGGTTGGGATGGTTATGTTGGTTATGCGTACGAATGAGGTAGTTATTTAGAGGTTGCTTCATAAATTCAGAAAAAAACAACTTACATTCGGAATTTTCGAATATTGACTCGAGGCGAAGCCGAGAGGCAATATTCGTAAATTCCGAATCTTTAATTTCTAGGGAAGATACCAAGTCCGAGGCGTAGCCGAGGATGTAAGGTATCTGCCCGTGAGAAA
Organism: Steromphala cineraria; assembly: GCA_916613615.1. Classification (NCBI taxonomy): domain Eukaryota; kingdom Metazoa; phylum Mollusca; class Gastropoda; order Trochida; family Trochidae; genus Steromphala; species Steromphala cineraria. The sequence continues at coordinate 17,036,353 of OU744730.1, forward strand.
AATGTCGGGTCAAATACAAAAACCTCTAAATAACCACCGCGGTCGTTCGCATTGCCACAATAACCGACCTCGATACATGGAAATAACCGAGGTGAGGTTCGGTTTTTCAGAAAAACAACTCGTCAGAACAATGGACATAACTTTCCCTAGTGGTGTAAATAAAACAATAAGCTACATACATTATCTTAAAACAGGAGATAAAAAGTTAGTTTAAAATAGCGAGTGTGGTGGGAGCAAATAACCTACGTTTATACAAGTGTGTTTTGATACATTGATACGCGATTTCTCTCTTGTGTTTAAAGGGGCAGTAGCACGTTTTTAGGGGGAATATAAGGTGATGTCAGGAAAATGAAAATTAATGGTTCCAATTGAAAGACAATGTATTAAAACTAAATGGAGCAGTAATAATTCAAATATTTAATGTAAAGTTTAGCCATGCGAGTCCTTTTTCTACAGAAAATGAATTAAAGGTGTTCAAAAAAAATGGCCGCCAATGGATTTTATGTGAATCTTCATACTTTGTCCTCTGACTATGGGTGATTGGCTTGTGTAATGAGATTTCTGACACTTTCAAAATAATACATTTATAATTAACTTATAATCATCAGTGAAACATTTGAAATATAAAATTATCAAAAAACGTGCTACTGCCCCTTTAGGTCCCGTTCATTATGTCATCATACACTATGGCGATTTAACTGCGATCGGACGTTGCCGAATAACACTCATTGCCTCCTATTGATATACAAGTGTATAATGATTGTCTGGAGGCTAACTTTCACTCTCTGTAGGTGGAGTCTCTTTGTCAATAGTGAATACCTCCATACTATAAATTATTTCGAAGGAAACCGTTTTTAAATATGGTTTTAAAATCGCTTTAGTTCTGGTAAATGCGAATCAAATTAAGTTAAGAGGTATAATTATTTTGAGCAGTACGCTGACGGTATGGTGTCTTATGAATCAAAATATTTGAGTCTTGTTCATATTTCCTTGCAAATCTGTAATTCTATCTTTAGATTTTGAACACTTAGTTCTTACTAGATATACAAAATGGTTGTGGAAAGGGGAAGATCCACACCATCGGCGTTGCCTAGATTTTCAATGACAAGATCTGTTACATTACAGATTAGTGAATTTCGTTAATTATTTGCATAGACTAAAAACTGAAAACATCTTTAATAGACCAGAATAAGTGTCATCTGGAAATAAATTTCCCAAAGTTTTTACAATTCTATTATACTTTCGATTCAATGATTCCTTTCAATTAGATATTGATACTTCTACGCCTGTCTTTCAAATGATAACTTTATGATGATCATATGATATTTGATTATTGACATTGATGTTCTGCATTGTTAAACATCCGCTAAACTCGACTTCAATACTATTCAAATTTCGTTCAAAGATGTTTTCACAAAATAAGAACTAGACTTGCTATTTTTTAATTTTCGCAATAAACACCTTTGATTTGCATTTCGTTAGGACCGCGTAATTAACGGCTTTAAAAACCTAGGAGCTAGGAGCCATAAAACTCGCGCGGGTGTGACGTGTTAAAGCTATCATGAATAACATTTTTTATTAGTTATATTTTAAGAGATATTGGTCAAATATCTATGTTACTAGTATATAAATACTAGGCCAAAACAGTAATGACACATCGTTTCTCAATGAAACTACATCAAGTAAACATTGCGTAACAAGGCGTCGGCATTTCACCGTCCAACGACAAACCAAAACGAGGCTGAGAGGCCACGAGAAGAGGGATAGCGGATATGACGTAGCAGAAGGGACTGTGTTCATCTGTTTATATGGAAAGTGATAGGCGAAATCACGCCAGTCTACATTTTCCGTTCGATTAACAGTATGTCATACCATCGTGTTATTTTCAACTCTCCTAGAAGATCGTATGATGAAGTCTTCGTTGACAAGTTTTCATCAGATCGATGGTTTCACGCCAAGTTGACCCGTTTTGTTCGGTCAAAGAGAGCTATGTGACAACCTCCATCGAACTCACGTGTTCTGATCACTACAGCGAAGATTGCTTCGAGCTCGGATTTCACTGAATGAATATATATAAAGCAAAGCACAAAGGTTTGGGCTGATTTATGGCCATAATCTGCATTAACGATGCTCACATTTAGATTTAAGGTTTGTGTAAAAATGTTAAATAAATTAAACATCGCCATTGGTCCTCTGGTGTAATTTACTTTCTTTAGATCAGTTACTCATTTATTACACAATTACTTTCACACAAATATTTTACTGTCTACCATATTTCCTGTCAACTTCCTAATTAAGAGCTATTACACAATGACTATAGTAGGTAGGTTGTTACATATTACATCGTTAAACATAATACACAATTATCAACACCTGGCTATTTTATGACTTCGGCTAATTAGATAACATCAAATAGCAATTGTATACCCTAACATCCTTTTTTTCTCCAATAGGTAAATAATAACCTGTTAATAATTAAGAATACTGTTTTTACTCTATCTAATTAAAGGTAAAGAATTATTTTGGGTAAGGTTGATTTGATAAATCTTCATTCTTTTAGAACAGATATCAGGTATTGTTGTGAAACGTGTCTTCTCTATGTATAAGAGTTGAAACATTTAGATCGTCATTGAAATTATATGAATATTTCTAATGCCATATTGAAAAAATGTTTAAAATCAACACATCAGTCATCATAGTTTCATTAAGAATTGTAACTTGAATTGTTTTTTTTTTGTAAATAGGTGCAATTAAAGATATATTTCTAATTATGAATTAGTAATCACTACTTGGAATAAGGTTTTTTTTCCTGATGAAAAATGAAGTTAAAGTTGAAAGCATTTCTTTACAGTTGGTTTGAATTGAAGTCATTGTACAAATTTAGTTACATTACAAGTAAGAGTCTTTTGTTAACATCCTGAAAATACAACAGTAACAGAAACGCATCTTGAATTCGTACCTATTGGTGTCGTTCAATCTCTCTCCATTTCCGTCGCATTAACTGTCCTTTGGCTCGTATAGGTAAGGCAAAGCATCGCCCTCGTCATTTGAAAGTAAAGATTTTGATCAGGATGACAAACATTTCCTCGAAAGTGATACGCCACTCACTGAATTGGACAAGTCCGTTCTGCTGTGTTACTTAAGTGATAGTTTCCAATAAGAACAACAATTGGCACAAAGATGTAAAAGTTCACCAGTGAGCATTGTTTATCGCGAAATTACATCACGTTCTCACGTTCAGTCTTATAACATCACTGCGCAGTGTTTTACATAACGAGGGCATACAACAGGGAAATCACGTCCCTTCTAATTTGTCACGAGGCAGTCGCGCTTCAGTGCGTTTTATTCTGTTCGCCGGCCTAATTAGGCGGTGTATTTATAAACAAATTAAGCTGTTACTAGGTCGATTTCAGAAATGTAAAGTGAATGAATGAATGAATGAATGAATGAATGAATGAATGAATGAATGAATGAATGAATGAATGAATGAATTGTTTATTAACGTGTCAGGCATAAAATTACAAGGTATAAATACACAGTGAATATACATGATAAAATTGATTATGCAAGGCCTGAATAGGCCGAAGAGACACGGCGTAAAGCATCAAAATATAAACAATAAGCAAAATTTAGATACCAGTAAAATTATATACATATACATGTATACAATGTAAAAATAAATATTTATAAAATAAATTAATTTTGGCAAGTTGCATTGTGCTTAAAACATTTACGACGATAAAACATTTTAAAACACATTAAAGCTAATTTTGATTAATACAGTTTAGAAGATAACAAAAATTCAAACTTAAAATCTAAGGTATTACAAGTAAATGATTGGTTACTAAAAATCGTGGGTGAAACAGCAAGACGAATATCGTCATAAAAAGGGCACTGTAAAAGAAAATATTTTCCATCTTCTACACAAGAGTGGGAACAGTATTTACAAAATCTCTGATCAGGTGGTGTAGGAGGGGTGCTGTATCTGCCCGTTTCGATTTCTAGTTTGAGGGATCCACATCGTTACGAGGCTAATGTAGATCGCTTGAAACGTGGGAGGCTAAGGTAAAATTCGGTTTTTAAAGTTGATTTATAAGTCTTGTATGTCCTTAGTTTTGGTATTGTCTGTACTTTTTCATGCCAACATTTCGCGTCGATTTCCTTGAGGCCTGCAGTGATGTGATGGATAATCCAGCCTGTATTCTTGTCGATCCTGTTTAAAATTCCACTTAGTTCTAAATCATTAAAAACCTTTAAAACTCTGTTTTCCCATGATTTACTAAAACGCTTGGACCAGGCATGAATAGATGCTGTTAGCGAACCTTGTGGTAGTCTCTCCAGTCGACACCACAGTCTAGCTGCCTCCAGATACACTCGGTGTTGTGGGTCAGGCCAGCCCATGTCCCCCCTGACGGCGATGTTAGGCGTGTTCCGCGACACCCCCAGGAACGCTCTTGCTGCTCGGCGCTGTATAGTGTACATCTCCTGGTACTTGTTCACTCCCCAGATTCCTGAACAGTAGGTTAAAATTGGCTGTATAAGGCTGTCGAAAAGTCGAGTAAAAACGTTGAAGTGCATGTCGCCACATGTGTAATACTTGTGAAGAAGGAAACCTAGTGCCCTGGAAGCTGACTTGATGAGTTCTTTCACAGCTAATCTCATATCGCAGTGTTGATTCAGCCATATCCCCAGGTACCTGTAACTGTCAGCACACTCAATCTCCATATTCCCACAATTAAAAACTTGATTACATATCTGTGCACTTTTCTGTCTGAATACGAAGACTTTTGTTTTCTCTCTTTTGATTTTCAATCTCCATTTAGCAGTCCAGGCATATAAATTATCTAGCAGTTTTTGGAGTCCATTAGCATCTGGGAATAAAAGAACAATGCATACAGAATCTGCATACAGTAGTACAGACACATTGACGTCATCAATCTGTACACCACAGTTAGCTGATTTCAGTTCATTCGCCAGGTCGTTGATGTAGACCGAGAATAAAGCCGGAGATAGTACACAGCCTTGCTTGACGCCCGAGTCCACTGGAAATACACCGGTGCTGTACTGGTTAACCTTGGCTGAACACGTAACGTTGTCGTACAGGGATCGGATTGCTGCTAATACATTTCCAATGACGCCATATTCCATCAGTTTATACCACAGCAAGTCTCGGTTAATTGAATCAAATGCCTTCCTAAAATTAATAAAACATGCAAAAGTTTTCTTTTTGGTATTTTTCCTGTTATTAACAATGCTGTGAAGTTTATACACGTGGTCAAGACATGATCGTCCCTTTCGAAAACCATTTTGTTCATCCACAAGTAGGTTTTGTGATTCTAGAAATGAACAGAGTCTGTGATTTAAAACATCGGCGTATATCTTCGAAGGGATAGATAAAATTGTTATTGGTCTGTAACTATATGGGTCTCTTGGGTCGGTGTCTTTGCTTGACTTCGGGATTGGCTTTATTGTTCCACGGCTCCATATCTCTGGTATTGAACCATTAGTAAAACTGTAGCTAATCATCTTATACAGAAGTTCAATACATGATTCATTCTTCAATATTGATGATGGAATATTGTCTAAACCAGCTGCTTTGTTCACTTAAGCTCTTTCAATCGCTTTCTTCACCTCTTCCTTGGTAATTTCAGAGTATAAAATAGATGAGTAACAATGGTCAAAATCTGTTAAATTCAGTTCATCCTTTACACAGTTTAGATGATCCTCGTCGAAGTCAGCATTGTCATCCTGTTCTTGATATAGGTGTCTGTAGTCCCTTTCCCATTTCTGAAGCACAGAGGCCGTGTCGGTGCTCACACTTCCGTCTGTATTAACTACGGCCATAGGGATATTTGTCTTCCGGTTGTTGGCTGTTCCAAGCTTCCCCAATTCCTTCCATAAGTCACGTGATGAGTCTTGTAACATGTCTGACAGGTTGTCCTTCTTCAGCTGCTGGTGTCGTCGCTTATCTTGTCTCAGAGTCTTGTTAAATAACTTACGTTCGTTACAGAAGTCGTGCTTTAACCTATCTTTCTCTTGTTTTGATCCCTTGAATCGGAGCCATGTTCTCTCTTTCACGGACACTCTTGAAAATTGTGTGTTCAGTTCATCATTCCAGTAAAGCTTTGTTTTACATCGCTTGGCTTTGTTACAGTAAGGTCCGTTCTGGATTGATATGCTCGGCAACTTGTCCTTCATTTCCGCCTCTAGTAACTGAGTAAAGTGACCATAAGCTGAGTTGATATCTCCGCTTGCAAGAGCTGATTCGATAAGTCCCATTGTGGTGTCTACATTAACTGCTGCATTGTGGTCGTTTAGGAAAGATTCAGGAATAACAGATGTTACGTAACGAGTATTCACATTTGTAACACCATTCTCACACACGTCTACATCTAGATTCTCATCCGTCAAATCTAAATCAATTGTCCACTCAAGTAAACTGTGATCCGGCGTCTTTTCACATGCTTGAAAATTAAAAGATGATTGGACATCGGACACAAGTCGAACATTAAAATCTACACAAAATGATAATTGTTCATATGGCACTAATACATAATCAACAACTGATTTGCCACGATATATAACTTTATTATCCTCCAGTTCGGAGAGCATATACAAAGGAGATTCGAGGTTACATCAGAAATAGAGAGCAGCTAGATAATCGTTCCAACAGTCATTCAGTAATCAGAGACAGCTTGCGTGTGATAGTAAGTAGTACACATCTTGTACACGTACCCTATGGAAGTCAGTGTGAAGAGCAGTCTTTCATCTTCACTTAGGGTGAAGCTAGGATTGCAGGATAGAAGGGTTAAAGTCAGTTCATCTGCAGACATATTGTGTAGGAACACACTGAAATCAATCGATCCGATATTTGCAAGGTCACACCACAGATCATCTCGCACTTCAGAGTTGTACTCACACGTGGTGATTATGTGAGTCAAAGGATCTGCAAAGAAGGTTCCACAATGTTCACACAGATTCTTCTCATAACTTAGTCTCTTATTGACAGCTACAAGCTTCATAAAGTATCCAGCAGCATGCCTAATGTTTGGATTCTTTTGTACCGCTAGCCAGGCTGGGTGAACAGATAATGAGGAGTGGACTTTTCCGTAATTCTGTAAGTTCTGGGTCATTATGAATTCGCTCAGCCCATGCATTCGAATAAAAGTTGAAAACTGCAGATTTTACCTTCTTTTTCCATGTTCTGTACATAGGGAACTTGCCACCCTCAAGAAAGGTTCTGATACATTCCATGATGCCATACTTGTCACAAAGCCGATAAATATCTGGCACAAGACCTCGTTGATTAGGTGAGCACATATGATGGTAGCTGAGTAGTCGGGTCAGGAGGATCTTATATGGAAGATACCTTTTGTCCATTGTCACTTGTCTGCCGAAGAACAGCAGTTTTCTGGAATCTACTACACCTGCTAGTGGAATTACACCAATTAATCCTAAACAGACATCAGTACGAGTTCGCTTTGGCAGTCCTTGAATACTTTATATCACATGTCTGTATGCCCTTTCTAGCATAGTAATTTCAGTGTTGGTAAGTGAGTTCCAGAGCTCACATCCATATAAGGCCTTTGGAAGAGTTTTTGCTTCTACTAATGCTAGACACGTTTGAGGACTTATAAACCTTGGACTAAACCCGGACTTGATTAAGATATGCACACAGGCTTTCATTGTCATACATGCATCAAGAGTTCTTTCAGTTGAAGACATATTGGCGTCCAGGGTTATCCCTACATGCTTTATGGTAAGAGTACAGGGTAAACAGCAGCCATACAGCTTCAGATTAGGGTCTTCTCTGTGCCTACGTTTGGAACATGGAAACGTCATGATCTGTGATTTTTAGGCAGAGAACGTGAATCTCCATCGTCTACTAAAGTTTTCAGCTATGCGTAGTAACGTTTTCAGACCACTGATGGTTGGGCTCACTAAAGCAATGTCATCCGCCTGTGTTGGGCAACATGTGTTCAGATCTAGGATGAAAGAGCCTCTGTTAGCGTCATTAAGTTCAGAGAGGAGATTATCAATAAATAACAGATATAGTCTGGCAGATAATATTCCACCCTGTCGAACACCTTGCAGTAGACTGAACCATCTTGACTGGTAATCGCCGGTTTTAACAGAACTTCTCATGCCAGTATATAATATGTCAAATACACGCCATACTGGACCTGTAACACCATTTTCATATAGTTTGACTCGAAGACCGTCATGCCAAACAGTGTCAAATGCCTTTGAAGAGTCCAGGAAGGCTACGTTGACATCTGAGTGAAGCTCATGATAGTAGCGTCTTTTCACATGCTTGAAAATTAAAAGATAATTGGACATCGGACACAAGTCGAACATTAAAATCTACACAAAATGATAATTGTTCATATGGCACTAATACATAATCAACAACTGATTTGCCACGATATGAAACATGAGTGAAGTCTTGAGTGCCGACTCTTCCATTCAACATACATATGTTTGTGTTAGTCAGAAAGTCAATCAAAAGGTCACCGTGACCGTTCTCACCATCGTCGATTGCAGTGCGTGGGGTCACGTGATCCACCCCCGCGATGAAGTCCGTGCTGCTCGCACATCTCGCATTGAAGTCACCCCACAAGTACATGCGACCTATATTTTGATATTGACATACATGCTCGTGCAAAGTGTTGAACAACGCTTCAGAGTCACAGGGTCGCGTTGACCTTTCAGGGGGCAAATAGCATACACAAACACAGAATGCAAAATCAGTTGATCTTGATGAAAACTTAAGCCATACAATATCATCAACAGTGTCATTTAAAATAGTGACACCAAAACATGTTAAAAAGTCATTTTTAATAAAAACACCAACACCTCCAGACCCCCTCTTCGCATGGATATGTCTGGTTGACCTATTGTTACCAAACCACTGATAACCTTCACAACATGTTAAAACATCATTGGAGTTTAAAAACGTTTCACAAACAGCAAAAACATCATAGTCACATGATTCAATAACCGATTTTTCTAAAAAATGAATTGTCATTGTCTTAAGTTGAGAATCCACGCACGTTCCAGAATCCTAGTCGGGCATACCTCTAATGTTTACGTAGAGAGTTGATTTCTTATAACAACACTGCGCAGAGGCCAGACTAGCTACATGCTGTAGCATTAAACGCACAACGTTAGTTTTATTCATTGTCTCACATATTCATAAAAAGAAATAATTGTCAGATGATTAATTTAACAACCGATTTATTGAAAGTTTGAGATGTTTGGATGATGTTTAGTATGTTTAATCGACATTGGCATTTACTGTTAGAGTGTGTTGTTTTACATAACGAGGGCATACAACGAGAAATCACATCCCTTCTAATTTGTCACGAGGCAGTCGCGCTTCAGTGCGTTTTATTCTGTTCGCCGGCCTAATTAGGCGGTGTATTTATAAACAAATTAAGCCGTTACTAGGTCGATTTCAGAAATGTAAAGTAAAGTGAATGAATGAATGAATGAATGAATGAATGAATGAATGAATGAATGAATGAATGAATGAATTGTTTATTAACGTGTCACGCATTAAATTACAAGGTATAAATACACAGTGAATATACATGATAACATTGATTATGCAAGGCCTGAATAGGACGAAGAGACACGGCGTAAAGCATTAAAATATAAACAATAAACACAATTAAGATACCAGTAAGATTATATACATATATAAAATGTAAAAATAAATATTTATAAAATAAATTAATTTTGGCAAGTTGCATTGTGCTTAAAACATTTACGACGATAAAACATTTAAAAACACATTAACGCTAATTTTGATAAATACAGTTAAGAAGATAACACAAATTCAAACTTAAAATCTAAGGTATAACAAGTAAATGATTGGTTACTAAAAATCGTGGGTAAAACAGCAAGACGAATATCGTCATAAAAAGGGCACTGTAAAAGAAAATATTTTTCATCTTCTACGCAAGAGTGGGAACAGTATTTACAAAATCTCTGATCAGGTGGTGTAGGAGGGGTGCTGTATCTGCCCGTTTCGATTTCTAGTTTGAGGGATCCACATCGTAACGAGGCTAATGTAGATCGCTTGAAACGTGGGAGGCTAAGGTAAGATTCGGTTTTTAAAGTTGATTTATAAGTCTTGTATGTCCTTAGTTTTGGTATTGTCTGTACTTTTTCATGCCAACATTTCGCGTCGATTTCCTTGAGGCCTGCAGTGATGTGATGGATAATCCAGCCTGTATTCTTGTCGATCCTGTTTAAAATTCCACTTAGTTCTAAATCATTAAAAACCTTTAAAACTCTGTTTTCCCATGATTTACTAAAACGCTTGGACCAGGCATGAATAGATGCTGTTAGCGAACCTTGTGGTAGTCTCTCCAGTCGACACCACAGTCTAGCTGCCTCCAGATACACTCGGTGTTGTGGGTCAGGCCAGCCCATGTCCCCCCTGACGGCGATGTTAGGCGTGTTCCGCGACACCCCCAGGAACGCTCTTGCTGCTCGGCGCTGTATAGTGTACATCTCCTGGTACTTGTTCACTCCCCAGATTCCTGAACAGTAGGTTAAAATTGGCTGTATAAGGCTGTCGAAAAGTCGAGTAAAAACGTTGAAGTGCATGTCGCCACATGTGTAATACTTGTGAAGAAGGAAACCTAGTGCCCTGGAAGCTGACTTGATGAGTTCTTTCACAGCTAATCTCATATCGCAGTGTTGATTCAGCCATATCCCCAGGTACCTGTAACTGTCAGCACACTCAATCTCCATATTCCCACAATTAAAAACTTGATTACATATCTGTGCACTTTTCTGTCTGAATACCAAGACTTTTGTTTTCTCTCTTTTGATTTTCAATCTCCATTTAGCAGTCCAGGCATATAAATTATCTAGCAGTTTTTGGAGTCCATTAGCATCTGGGAATAAAAGAACAATGCATACAGAATCTGCATACAGTAGTACAGACACATTGACGTCATCAATCTGTACACCACAGTTAGCTGATTTCAGTTCATTCGCCAGGTCGTTGATGTAGACAGAGAATAAAGCCGGAGATAGTACACAGCCTTGCTTGACGCCCGAGTCCACTGGAAATACACCGGTGCTGTACTGGTTAACCTTGGCTGAACACGTAACGTTGTCGTACAGGGATCGGATTGCTGCTAATACATTTCCAATGACGCCATATTCCATCAGTTTATACCACAGCAAGTCTCGGTTAATTGAATCAAATGCCTTCCTAAAATTAATAAAACATACAAAAGTTTTCTTTTTGGTATTTTTCCTGTTATTAACAATGCTGTGAAGTTTATACACGTGGTCAAGACATGATCGTCCCTTTCGAAAACCATTTTGTTCATCCACAAGTAGGTTTTGTGATTCTAGAAATGAACAGAGTCTGTGATTTAAAACATCGGCGTATATCTTCGAAGGGATAGATAAAATTGTTATTGGTCTGTAACTATATGGGTCTCTTGGGTCGGTGTCTTTGCTTGACTTCGGGATTGGCTTTATTGTTCCACGGCTCCATATCTCTGGTATTGAACCATTAGTAAAACTGTAGCTAATCATCTTATACAGAAGTTCAATACATGATTCATTCTTCAATATTGATGATGGAATATTGTCTAAACCAGCTGCTTTGTTCACTTTAGCTCTTTCAATCGCTTTCTTCACCTCTTCCTTGGTAATTTCAGAGTTTAAAATAGATGAGTAACAATGGTCAAAATCTGTTTAATTCAGTTCATCCTTTACACAGTTTAGATGATCCTCGTCGAAGTCAGCATTGTCATCCTGTTCTTGATATAGGTGTCTGTAGTCCCTTTCCCATCTCTGAAGCACAGAGGCCGTGTCGGTGCTCACACTTCCGTCTGTATTAACTACGGCCATAGGGATATTTGTCTTCCGGTTGTTGGCTGTTCCAAGCTTCCCCAATTCCTCCCAGAAGTCACGTGATGAGTCTTGTAACATGTCTCACAGGTTGTCCTTCTTCAGCTGCTGGTGTCGTCGCTTAGCTTGTCTCAGAGTCTTGTTAAATAACTTACGTTCGTTACAGAAGTCGTGCTTTAACCTATCTTTCTCTTGTTTTGATCCCTTGAATCGGAGCCATGTTCTCTCTTTCACGGACACTCTTGAAAATGGTGTGTTCAGTTCATCATTCCAGTAAGGCTTTGTTTTACATCGCTTGGCTTTGTTACAGTAAGGTCCGTTCTGGATTGATATGCTCGGCAACTTGTCCTTCATTTCCGCCTCTAGTAACTGAGTAAAGTGACCATAAGCTGAGTTGATATCTCCGCTTGCAAGAGCTGATTCGATAAGTCCCATTGTGGTGTCTACATTAACTGCTGCATTGTGGTCGTTTAGGAAAGATTCAGGAATAACCGATGTTACGTAACGAGTATTCACATTTGTAACACCATTCTCACACACGTCTACATCTAGATTCTCATCCGTCAAATCTAAATCAATTGTCCACTCAAGTAAACGGTGATCCGGCGTCTTTTCACATGCTTGAAAATTAAAAGATAATTGGACATCGGACACAAGTCGAACATTAAAATCTACACAAAATGATAATTGTTCATATGGCACTAATACATAATCAACAACTGATTTGCCACGATATATAACTTTATTATCCTCCAGTTCGGAGAGCATATACAAAGGAGATTCGAGGTTACATCAGAAATAGAGAGCAGCTAGATAATCGTTCCAACAGTCATTCAGTAATCAGAGACAGCTTGCGTGTGATAGTAAGTAGTACACATCTTGTACACGTACCCTATGGAAGTCAGTGTGAAGAGCAGTCTTTCATCTTCACTTAGGGTGAAGCTAGGATTGCAGGATAGAAGGGTTAAAGTCAGTTCATCTGCAGACATATTGTGTAGGAACACACTGAAATCAATCGATCCGATATTTGCAAGGTCACACCACAGATCATCTCGCACTTCAGAGTTGTACTCACACGTGGTGATTATGTGAGTCAAAGGATCTGCAAAGAAGGTTCCACAATGTTCACACTGATTCTTCTCATAACTTAGTCTCTTATAGACAGCTACAAGCTTCATAAAGTATCCAGCAGCATGCCTAATGTTTGGATTCTTTTGTACCGCTAGCCAGGCTGGGTGAACAGATAATGAGGAGTGGACTTTTCCGTAATTCTGTAAGTTCTGGGTCATTATGAATTCGCTCAGCCCATGCATTCGAATAAAAGTTGAAAACTGCAGATTTTACCTTCTTTTTCCATGTTCTGTACATAGGGAACTTGCCACCCTCAAGAAAGGTTCTGATACATTCCATGATGCCATACTTGTCACAAAGCCGATAAATATCTGGCACAAGACCTCGTTGATTAGGTGAGCACATATGATGGTAGCTGAGTAGTCGGGTCAGGAGGATCTTATATGGAAGATACCTTTTGTCCATTGTCACTTGTCTGCCGAAGAACAGCAGTTTTCTGGAATCTATTACACCTGCTAGTGGAATTACACCAATTAATCCTAAACAGACATCAGTACGAGTTCGCTTTGGCAGTCCTTGAATACTTTATATCACATGTCTGTATGCCCTTTCTAGCATAGTAATTTCAGTGTTGGTAAGTGAGTTCCAGAGCTCACATCCATATAAGGCCTTTGGAAGAGTTTTTGCTTCTACTAATGCTAGACACGTTTGAGGACTTATAAACCTTGGACTAAACCCGGACTTGATTAAGATATGCACACAGGCTTTCATTGTCATACATGCATCAAGAGTTCTTTCAGTTGAAGACATATTGGCGTCCAGGGTTATCCCTACATGCTTTATGGTAAGAGTACAGGGTAAACAGCAGCCATACAGCTTCAGATTAGGGTCTTCTCTGTGCCTACGTTTGGAACATGGAAACGTCATGATCTGTGATTTTTAGGCAGAGAACCTGAATCTCCATCGTCTACTAAAGTTTTCAGCTATGCGTAGTAACGTTTTCAGATCACTGATGGTTGGGCTCACTAAAGCAATGTCATCCGCCTGTGTTGGGCAACATGTGTTCAGATCTAGGATGAAAGAGCCTCTGTTAGCGTCATTAAGTTCAGAGAGGAGATTATCAATAAATAACAGATATAGTCTGGCAGATAATATTCCACCCTGTCGAACACCTTGCAGTAGACTGAACCATCTTGACTGGTAATCGCCGGTTTTAACAGAACTTCTCATGCCAGTATATAATATGTCAAATACACGCCATACTGGACCTGTAACACCATTTTCATATAGTTTGACTCGAAGACCGTCATGCCAAACAGTGTCAAATGCCTTTGAAGAGTCCAGGAAGGCTACGTTGACATCTGAGTGAAGCTCATGATAGTAGCGTCTTTTCACATGCTTGAAAATTAAAAGATAATTGGACATCGGACACAAGTCGAACATTAAAATCTACACAAAATGATAATTGTTCATATGGCACTAATACATAATCAACAACTGATTTGCCACGATATGAAACATGAGTGAAGTCTTGAGTGCCGACTCTTCCATTCAACATACATATGTTTGTGTTAGTCAGAAAGTCAATCAAAAGGTCACCGTGACCGTTCTCACCATCGTCGATTGCAGTGCGTGGGGTCACGTGATCCACCCCCGCGATGAAGTCCGTGCTGCTCGCACATCTCGCATTGAAGTCACCCCACAAGTACATGCGACCTATATTTTGATATTGACATACATGCTCGTGCAAAGTGTTGAACAACGCTTCAGAGTCACAGGGTCGCGTTGACCTTTCAGGGGGCAAATAGCATACACAAACACAGAATGCAAAATCAGTTGATCTTGATGAAAACTTAAGCCATACAATATCATCAACAGTGTCATTTAAAATAGTGACACCAAAACATGTTAAAAAGTCATTTTTAATAAAAACACCAACACCTCCAGACCCCCTCTTCGCATGGATATGTCTGGTTGACCTATTGTTACCAAACCACTGATAACCTTCACAACATGTTAAAACATCATTGGAGTTTAAAAACGTTTCACAAACAGCAAAAACATCATAGTCACATGATTCAATAACCGATTTTTCTAAAAAATGAATTGTCATTGTCTTAAGTTGAGAATCCACGCACGTTCCAGAATCCTAGTCGGGCATACCTCTAATGTTTACGTAGAGAGTTGATTTCTTATAACAACACTGCGCAGAGGCCAGACTAGCTACATGCTGTAGCATTAAACGCACAACGTTAGTTTTATTCATTGTCTCACATATTCATAAAAAGAAATAATTGTCAGATGATTAATTTAACAACCGATTTATTGAAAGTTTGAGATGTTTGGATGATGTTTAGTATATTTAATCGGTCGCTCGAAGACGAAAATTTTCGGCGTGTATAATCATGGAGCGAATTTAGTTTTCGTCTTCACGCTAACGGTAGCTCCTTCCCAATTTACTCCAATCTACATTAAACAATAGGTGCTTGTCTAAACAACTCCGATCTTCGACACCAGGCGACACAAATCGATCGGTGGTTCCCCCGACATCGTGACCACAAAAAAACCACAACTTTACATAATCATAATTTTTTTTTTCTTACATCTTGTTCAGGTATTTCTGTACATAAACACAAATATATAACAAAGTAATTAATACAAAATAATAAAATACATACACTGGACATACTATACTTGGGACTACGGATCTCCAAATATGGTATTAGCAGCACAGAGATGTTCTAAGTTACGAGTTGATGAAAATCCAAGGATCTTGTTGTCGTCTCCATCGTTGAGGATGAGGAACTGGTCACCAACGTCGGTTGTCTTGTATTGCTCGGGGACGATAAGGTCTCTTCGATGAGTTGGCAGTGGAGGAATTGTGGACCGACGAGCTCGATATAAAACATCTTTCATAGTGTGGATGTTGGTATTGCTTCCAAGAGGGAACGGTTGGCGTCGGTCCAGGGTCCATCTCGGAGAGCACGGATCTCCTCCTCGTACAGGACTTGCATGGGCGCCAAGGACGTCTTCGCCTTCGTCTTCAGAGAGTCCAAAGTCCAGTCTTGTGGTTATCTTTCCTGGGCAATTCTTAGTGGAACATTTCCAATAGTCGACGTCATTTGCTCCTCGCTTGCTAATTCGATACATGACACTTCCAACACAGAGATATCTACCACCTCTGGAAGTGGGAACATACTTGTACTCTACTTGTGAGTTAGCCATGGTGCAATACCGATAGTGATTGCAATATCGAGAAGAAACTAATTCATAGGTACCTAACTTGTTTTGTTATTGTTATATTTGACTGAAATCAACTCATAATTTTGACATAAATTGTGAAAAATGTTCACATATAAGTTAACCATCATGTCAACCTGTTGTCAACGGAAGGCGATAATCCGTCCTTAATCCCTTATTCAAACATTACTAATCATCAAAGAGCACCGCTTTTCGTCTTCGAGCGAACACCTGAAACTAGATTTTCGACTTCGAGCGAATACCCCGTTTAATCGACATTGGCATTTACTGTTAGAGTGTGTTGTTTTACATAACGAGGGCATACAACGAGAAATCACGTCCCTTCTAATTTGTCACGAGGCAGTCGCGCTTCAGTGCGTTTTATTCTGTTCGCCGGCCTAATTAGGCGGTGTATTTATAAACAAATTAAGCCGTTACTAGGTCGATTTCAGAAATGTAAAGTAAAGTGAACGAATGAATGAATGAATGAATGAATGAATGAATGAATGAATGAATGAATGAATGAATGAATGAATGAATGAATGAATGAATGAATGAATGAATGAATGAATGAATGAATTGTTTATTAACGTGTCACGCATTAAATTACAAGGTATAAATACACAGTGAATATACATGATAACATTGATTATGCAAGGCCTGAATAGGCCGAAGAGACACGGCGTAAAGCATTAAAATATAAACAATAAACACAATTAAGATACCAGTAAGATTATATACATATATAAAATGTAAAAATAAATATTTATAAAATAAATTAATTTTGGCAAGTTGCATTGTGCTTAAAACATTTACGACGATAAAACATTTTAAAACACATTAAAGCTTATTTTGATAAATACAGTTTAGAAGATAACAAAAATTCAAACTTAAAATCTAAGGTATTAAAAGTAAATGATTGGTTACTAAAAATCGTGGGTAAAACAGCAAGACGAATATTGTCATAAAAAGGGCACTGTAAAAGAAAATATTTTTCATCTTCTAAGCAAAAGTGGGAACAGTATTTACAAAATCTCTGATCAGGTGGTGTAGGAGGGGTGCTGTATCTGCCCGTTTCGATTTCTAGTTTGAGGGATCCACATCGTAACGAGGCTAATAAAGATCGCTTGAAACGTGGGAGGCTAAGGTAAGATTCGGTTTTTAAAGTTGATTTATAAGTCTTGTATGTCCTTAGTTTTGGTATTGTCTGTACTTTTCTGTACTTACAGCTGTCTGTCTGTCTGTCTATAAAAATATACTACTACTTTAAGCTGCTCATCAAAAGTGGATTAACAAATGGCTTTAATTACCAAACTAAACATAATTGGATTTGCCTCTGGCGACTCAACAACTAATCAATTGACCTACCTATATGATTTCATAGCGAAGGCGCTGGACGATGGAAAAGAAGTTTTGCGATGTTAGCAAAGCATTTGATAAAGTTTGGCACAAAGGAATACTGCAAAAATTAAGATCATATGGAATTGATGGCAAGTTATTGAATTGGTTTGAAAGTTACTTAAACAATAGAACTCAGCGAGTTGTTATTAATTGACACGCATCAAATTCCAAACATGTTTTAGCAGGCGTCCCTCAAGGTTCTGTTTTGGGACCTCTATTATTCATAATATATATAAATGATATTGTAGATGATATTGACAGTAACATCCGACCTTTTGCAGATGACACTTCTCTGTATGTCGTTATTGATGACCCTAATGTAGCCGCAAACAGTTTAAATAATGACCTGTCATTGATTGCAAACTGGGCAAAAAATGGAAGGTTTCTTTTAATCTTATAAAAACTATGTCACTACAGTTTAGAAGAAAAATAAATAGGAGTATTGTACCTAATTTGATAATGAAGGGTGAAACAATTGAAGAAGTAGAAAGTCATAAGCACTTAGGCTTGAACCTCCAAAGTAACTGTTACTGGGATGTCCAGATTAACTCTGTGATCAAGAAAGTTAGTCCCTTGATTAATTGCTTAAGAAGTCTGAAATATAGGCTATCTCGAAAAAGTTTAGAAATTATTTATAAATCTTTCATAATACCAATATTTGATTCTTGTGGACATATTTTGAATAATTGCACTCAAGAGCAATGCAACTTACTAGAAAAGCTGAACTTAGATGCATTACGATCTATATGTGGAGCAGTTCGTGGAACAAGCCATAAGACAATTAACGACGAAACGAATCAGAAACCACTAGAAGAACGTAGATATATATCTAAACTGACTAATTTTTATAAAATGAAAAACTATCTAGCACCTCAATATCTTATTGACCTCCTACCAAAAACACCCAGTTCAAATGACTACAATCTCAGAAAAAACTCATCAGTGAGAACCGTAAAGTGTAGAAGGGCGACTTATGCCAGGTCTTTTTGCCTGACACAATAAAACTATGGAATTCATTAAATCCAAACATCCAAAATATCGAGACATTAAACGGTTTCAAAAATCAGCTTTGTGGATCTAGAAAAACAAATTTTAATTTCGATCTTAATTTATTCCCATCCCTTTTACGGTCGTTCCACAATTCGCTAAACCACTGTTCATCGTCCAAAACGTTACATCTGTGTTTCACGAGGCGCATAAAACAGTTATAGTAGGTGAGGAGTTAATAACATTAATATTTATAGTCATTTTTACAGCAAGGGAGATCCAAGACTTCCTTTTCCGACGTGACCAACTAAACACTACCTTTGATATGGTATTTTCTTGTAATGTTAGTTTGGAGAAAAGTCTGAATATTTCAATACTTTGTTTTGTCAGGCAACTTTTCCATACCATTTCACCTCGTAGTGCACAATTAGAAATTGAACGGGTGAGTCCAAGGAAAATTCTACACGCTGAACTGAGTTTATGCAGCTATTTTTTTAGTGCACCATATTGCTGATCCGTAAACTAGTACTGGTTGAACAAGTGTCTCATACAATCTTGTGAATGTTTCATATAAATGTCATTCCACCTGCTTCAATACATTCTGTCTGTAAACAGGATAAAGCCCGACTTGCAGATTTCGAAATTTCTCTCACTATCACACGAAGATCTACATGTTCATCAAACCAGAGGCTAAATATTTATATTTATCAACTACTTCAAGTTCTTCATTTCCACATGAACATTTAAAAAGTGTAGCTTGGCAAGTATTTGGACGAAAATGAACAACTTTTGTTTTATCTGAGTTCACTCTAAGTTGCCACTTTGAACACCACTGGTCAACTGCATATAACATGCACTTTAAACTCTCTTCATTCGGGGCTAACAACACAATGTCGTCGCCAAATAGCAATAATGAGATGGAAACGTTATCAATTTCTATGCCACAGTTGAGAGAGTTTTTATCTTCCACTAAGTCGTTGATATATATGGGAAATAGAGACGGTGATAATGAACATCCCTGCTGTACCCCCTTTGTTCTTCTGAAACTTGAACTTTCGTAGCCATTCACTCTAACTGAGCTACTACGTCATAGTAAAGGTATCGTATTGAGTTGTATATTTTACCATTTACTCCTGCTTTACAGAGTTTATACCACATGCACTCTCGATCAACGTTATCAAAGGCTTTCTGTAGGTCTACACATCCAGCATCTGTAATTGGTAAGGGGTTCTTCTGTCCTGAACAAGTGAAAACAATGTGTATATATGCTCAATGCATCCCCTTGTTCTTCAGAATCAGTTTTAATCATCATTTAATTTTTTTTTCTTCCAAGAATTTCGATAGTCTCTGATTCAAAATATAACAGAACAGTTTACAAGGCACGGATATAAGTGTAATTGCTCTATCGGTTGACGGTAATGCCTGGTTTGATAATAGGTTGTATGATGCCACGTCTCCGTTGATTTGGAATGGCTCCGTTTTCAAAACAAAAAGTGAATAATTAAAATATATAAATATATATAATATATAAAATGCCCTGACCAGGTTGAGTCAATTTAGTCTTAATCACTTACAGTTGAATGATTTAAAGTTTACATTATCACAAACATATTTTACTATTTTCTTTGGAATATTCAAATGTCTTATTGAAATACTTTATAGTGCGTCACAGGTTGCTACTCAATTATGATTTAAACATATTTTATTCATGAAATGTATACATGAATGGATTGGTCAACAAGCTCCGAAGAGCTTATATCAAGGCCACTCCGATACAGTTATACATATATAAATATAAAACTAATAGTAGTTAGTGACACATGTCAGATTCACAACTTAGCTTCACATATATTGGTTTTGCATGAATATCATATTGTTTACGTGGCAGTCAATACATATTCAAGTGCTTATGAGATGTCAAATCGATTACAGTTTATGATAAATTTATTAATAGACTTTAATAATTTCTTAAGATCGTCGTTTGAGAGCGATGTACCTCCCCTAAGTACTGTATCAATACTAAGTCCTTTAAGATTGAAGAATGAATTCTGTCTTAATTATAAACTGAATACCAAAAGAAACTTTGCACCATTTTGTAATGATTCTGATTGAAGAATGAAAAACGATAGAAATTTAAAACAAAGTACCTCTTAATAATCAATCATTTGTTTAAACAACCAGCGAATCCAAATTAAAGGTGGGAAACCCAGTTTTGCACTTATTTGATCTGAAGTGGGCAGGGGTCAAAATTTTGGTTGTTCAGACGTTCGTTGAAATGATGTTTTCGCAATAATTTCGTTAAAGTACTAAAATGTGCTACTTAAGTACCAGGTTTCAGCAGCCCGAGTGTTATTAGTTCCGAATCTTCCATGAGTAACCAAAAAGGTCAAACGTCAAAATACGTTTGCTGCCAGCAGGTTCAACTTTACATTTTGTCTGCATCGAAGCTTTTCCATAAATGGGAATGTGTGGACACAAGTCTTACTTGTCATATTGACACATCTTTGAGTCGTACAAATGGTAACTAGCCTTTAGAGCTCAACAATCGCAATTAAATCATGTTATTGCATGCCAATTCTGACGTTATAACTTCGAATGAAATTGCCATGTTTCGATGTTTAGTGACCAATAGCTGTCAACTTAGCAGTCGATGAGCTCTGATTAGATCTGTCCAAGTTCATAAAGTGCACGAGAACATAACAACATGCCGACCTTTGATGTTTGCTATCTCTGACGTCACTAAGAGAAAACGTTGGCGGTGGTCTAACGTCACAGATATCGGCTCTCATGCAGTGAAAAAAACAACTGTTTTTTGTGTTTCAGGGTTGTCAGCAATCCTCACAACATGTCTGTATAGCCGGATCAAGTTACCATTAGAAATGAAGGAACACTACCGATTCTTGTAAAAAGGGCTGTTTTTGATCAATTTTGTAAATTTCAGAGGGGATTTGCGATATTTTTGCTTTACCGTTTACTGCTTTTAAGGTGTTTTTTTCACTTTTGGAGTGACAAACATTCATTATGGACAGTTATCAAACTTTTTCGTCACGTCAATTGGTTTCAGCAGAAACCTCACATGATTATGACATTTTTGCCATTTCTGCAAAAATGCATGAATAATGCTCAATTAAAAGTTTTCATCTTGAAAGTGTGGGTTTCAACTATTTCATTACCACCTTAAATGAAAATGTAAATATGAGATCGTTTTCGAAATTTCAGTTTTAAAATTGCAAAGTTTCTTTTGGTATTCAGTTTATATATTAAGTTGTTAGTTTTATTATATGCAGATGATGCAGTCTTGTTTGGTGAGTCACCAAAAGGTTTGCAAGATGCTTTAGATTCATTCAAGGAATATTGTAATTCTTGGAAGTTAAATGTGAATATAAATAAAACAAAAATTGTAATATTTGGGGGAGGACCGGCAAAAAGTACAAAACTAAAATTCTTTTTACATGGCCATAAACTTGACGTAGTTGATGATTATTCTTATCTTGGCATAACACTCCATAGAAATAGAAAATTCGTATCGAGTATTAAGAATGTTTGCAATAGTGCTTCGAAAGCAATGTATAATTAATTGATAAAATCGAGAAAGTTAAACTTACCTTTGGACTGCCTATTATTAGCATTTGACTCATTGGTTACACCAATCTTAGCATATGGTGCAGAAAATCTTGAAATTATTGAAAAAATACATTTGAATTTGTTTAGACTAATTACTGGCTTAAAAAATTCAACCCCTCGTTTTATGTTGTATGGAGAATTAGGTAGATACCCCATTAGAATTATATCATATACACGGCTGATAGAATTTTGGCATAGGTTGACCTACCAAACTGGTCCTTTTAAGTTAACCAAATTAATCTATACATAATTTTGTCACGCGAAAGAACTTCAACAACAGTTACTGTCAACCCGTGGCTTTCGCACGTACAATATGTCCTTAATAATACTGGACTTTTTTATATATTTGAACATCCGTCTATTTGTACAACCCAATGGCTCGTTTCGAAAGTTGAACTTACCCTCAAAAATCAATTTATCCAAAACTGGCACAGTAATATTTGTTCTAGCCCCAAGGGAACTTATTATCAAGAATTCAAGATATTTCCGAACTTTGATGTATATCTCCTCCTACCAAAATATGTTTCACTACCAATATTGCGATTTCGGACAAGTAACCACAATTTACCTATCGAAACGGGCCGCTGGTATAATATCCCACGAGATGAAAGAACGTGTAAACTATGTAACTCCATAACCATCGCAGATGAATATCATTACATTTTTCATTGTAAAGCGCTAAACAATTTAAGGAATCAAAATTTACCTAACTCTCTTACGAAATATCCAAATATATTAAACTTCAGAAAAATCATATCGACAAATAAACCTCAAGACTTAGTCAATTTATCCAAATTTCTCAAACGTCTTTCATCTCTTGTGAGAAAGGAATAAGTGCATCTTAAACTTTGTGAGTCTATCTTCCATCTTGAATCATATATTTATTTATTTATATGTATAACATTTTGTGAATATGCTCTTGTACCACCCACCAAGGTGGTTTTATGACGATAAAGAATTGAATTAAGCGGCACCATAATCTCCGCGTTATTGAATTGATATGGAAAACTACGTAGCTTAATGTATATTTGCACAAGCAAGAAAGGCATTGACGGACTTTTAATCAAATCATCTTGTGCCATGAAATGCGGCAAATATCCCCAAAACGGCGCGTGCGGCCTCTGCCACAAACCGTCTGTCTCCGGCGGCGCCCCGCCGGAAACTGACGACATCGTCTGTGACATCAACAGATAAATGACGTCGTGACCATAGCGACGTTGCGCATGCGCGTTCGCCACATCGGACTTATTTGCGTATCCAAGTGGAGGCCAATTTGGAACCCTTGTAACTGCGCCGAGAGTAGCTCGATTTTAACAGGAGTGGTAGCATTTATTAGGCATGTTTCTGCACCATATTCCTTTATTGTGAGTTCCGCTAAGGGTCAGTTAATCGATACATTTGAGGAGTGTAAATGTAATTTAGCAAATGTCAAGTTCTTTTTAAAAATGCGCATTGCGTTTGCCACATGGCTTGTGTGTGCTGGTGTGTGTGCACATTTATTACTCTTCATATTGCCATTATGTGATGTCAATATTAGATAAAGCAAACGTATTGGCCTTTCATTTTATTAACATTCAGTGAAGGAAGGTTTGTACTTGTGCATTGCATAAAAGCTTTCTTTTCAGATATTTGTTTAGCCCTGACAAGGGCTGTTGAGAATTGTTAAGACTGTAGCGTCCTAGTATACCATACTGTCTTCACCATCGGAGTCAGACTGGGCTTCTTCAGATACATAGTATCTCAACTCGGCAATCCTTTCTGCCTTTTCACAAGCGTATTCATAGTATGCATTGCGTACGCCTTCAACAGATGCCATCTTCAGGCGGAGGTTGTAGCGAAATGAACGGTGATTCTCCTGCCTTGCTTTGTCATATCGGCGTTGGAGACCTTCAAGCTTGTCATTCAGGAGTACTACTTGTTCACAGGCACGTTTGAAACGTGTCTCTGTCTCAGTCAATTCTGCGTAAAGTTGAACTTTGTCCATGTTTGAATCGGAGCGGGTCTGTATGTATTCGTTTGCTAGAGAAAACAGGAAAGATAATGTCCTCCACAGAAATCGTCCCTGCATTTATGCATACGAATGACATGCTCTTCTCATTGTTCATGCCAGATATGTGGAGTGTATTGGAGATAATTGAATGTTGACAATAATCCAATCAATCATGCCTGGCAAAGTAATAAACAGAACCGCCACGGCTGTGTTTTGACAACTGAGTGATAGGAGAGACATTTGATAACTGACACTGATTAAACACTGATTGGTACAAAATTTAATGTGGTTGTCAATGGGGCTGTTTGCACAAATATTTAGAATATCAAAACTTGCAGTTTAAACGGCACCATAATCTCCGCGTTATTGAATTGATATGGAAAAACTACGTAGCTTAATGTATATTTGCACAAGCAAGACAGGCATTAACGGACATTTAATCAAATCATCTTGTGCCATGAAGTGCGGCAAATATCCCCAAAACGGCGCGTGCGGCCTCTGCCACAAAACGTCTGTCTCCGGCGGCGCCCCGCCCAAGACTGACGACATCGTCTGTGACATCAACAGATACATGACGTCGTGACCATAGCGACGTTGCGCATGCGCGTTCGCCACATCGGACTTATTTGCGTATCAAGGTGGAGGCCAATTTGGAACCCTTGTAACGGCACCGAGAGTAGCTCGATTTTAACAGGAGAGGTAGCATTTATTAGGCATGTTTCTGCACCTTATTCCTTTATTGTGAGTTCCGCTTAGGGTCAGTTAATTGATACATTTGAGGAGTGTAAATATAATCTAGCAAACGTCAAGTTCTTTTTAAAAATTTAATCCTTTTTATTACTCTTCATATTGCCATTATGTGATGTCAATATTTTATAAAGCAAACGTATTGGCCTTTCATTTTATTAAGATTCAGTGAAGGAAGGTTTGTACTTGTGCATTGCATAAAAGGTTTCTTTTTAGATATTTGTTTAGCCCTGACAAGGGCTGTTGAGAATTGTTAAGACTGTAGCGTCCTAGTACACCATACTGTCTTCACCATCTGAGTCAGACTGGGCTTCTTCAGATACATAGTATCTCAACTCGGCAATCCTTTCTGCCTTTTCACAAGCGTATTCATAGTATGCATTGCGTACGCCTTCAACAGATGCCATCTTCAGGCGGAGGTTGTAGCGAAATGAACGGTGATTCTCCTGTCTTGCTTTGTCATATCGGCGTTGGAGACCTTCAAGCTTGTCATTCAGGAGTACTACTTGTTCACAGGCACGTTTGAAACGTGTCTCTGTCTCAGTCAATTCTGCATAAAGTTGAACTTTGTTCATGTTTAAATCGGAGCGATAGGAGAGACATTTGATAACTGACACTGATTAAACACTGATTGGTACAAAATTTAATGTGGTTGTCAATGGGGCTGTTTGCACAAATATTTAGAATATCAAAACTTGCAGTTTAAACGGCACCATAATCTCCGCGTTATTGAATTGATATGGAAAAACTACGTAGCTTAATGTATATTTGCACAAGCAAGACAGGCATTGACGGACATTTAATCAAATCATCTTGTGTCATGAAATGCGGCAAATATCCCCAAAACGGCGCGTGCGGCCTCTGCCACAAAACGTCTGTCTCCGGCGGCGCCCCGCCCGAGACTGACGACATCGTCTGTGACATCAACAGATAAATGACGTCGTGACCATAGCGACGTTGCGCATGCGCGTTCGCCACATCGGACTTATTTGCTGGAACCCTTGTAACGGCGCCGAGATTAGCTCGATTTTAACAGGAGTGGTAGCATTAATTAGGCATGTTTCTGCACCTTATTCCTTTATTGTGAGTTCCGCTTAGGGTCAGTTAATTGATACATTTGAGGAGTGTAAATATAATCTAGCAAACGTCAAGTTATTTTTAAAAATTTAATCTTTTTTATTACTCTTCATATTGCCATTATGTGATGTCAATATTTTATAAAGCAAACGTATTGGCCTTTCATTTTATTAAGATTCAGTGAAGGAAGTTTTGTACTTGTGCATTGCATAAAAGCTTTCTTTTTAGATATTTGTTTAGCCCTGACAAGGGCTGTTGAGAATTGTTAAGACTGTAGCGTCCTAGTACACCATACTGTCTTCACCATCTGAGTCAGACTGGGCTTCTTCAGATACATAGTATCTCAACTCGGCAATCCTTTCTGCCTTTTCACAAGCGTATTCATAGTATGCATTGCGTACGCCTTCAACAGATGCCATCTTCAGGCGGAGGTTGTAGCGAAATGAACGGTGATTCTCCTGTCTTGCTTTGTCATATCGGCGTTGGAGACCTTCAAGCTTGTCATTCAGGAGTACTACTTGTTCACAGGCACGTTTGAAACGTGTCTCTGTCTCAGTCAATTCTGCGTAAAGTTGAACTTTGTCCATGTTTGAATCGGAGCGGGTCTGTATGTATTCGTTTGCTAGAGAAAACAGGAAAGATAATGTCCTCCACAGAAATCGTCCCTGCATTTATGCATACGATTGACATGCTCTTCTCATTGTTCATGCCAGATATGTGGAGTGTATTGGAGATAATTGAATGTTGACAATAATCCAATCAATCATGCCTGGCAAAGTAATAAACAGAACCGCCACGGCTGTGTTTTGATAACTGAGTGATAGGAGAGACATTTGATAACTGACACTGATTAAACACTGATTGGTACAAAATTTAATGTGGTTGTCAATGGGGCTGTTTGCACAAATATTTAGAATATCAAAACTTGCAGTTTAAACGGCACCATAATCTCCGCGTTATTGAATTGATAAACTACGTAGCTTAATGTATATTTGCACAAGCAAGACAGGCATTGACGGACATTTAATCAAATCATCTTGTGTCATGAAATGCGGCAAATATCCCCAAAACGGCGCGTGCGGCCTCTGCCACAAAACGTCTGTCTCCGGCGGCGCCCCGCCCGAGACTGACGACATCGTCTGTGACATCAACAGATAAATGACGTCGTGACCATAGCGACGTTGCGCATGCGCGTTCGCCACATCGGACTTATTTGCTGGAACCCTTGTAACGGCGCCGAGAGTAGCTCGATTTTAACAGGAGTGGTAGCATTAATTAGGCATGTTTCTGCACCTTATTCCTTTATTGTGAGTTCCGCTTAGGGTCAGTTAATTGATACATTTGAGGAGTGTAAATATAATCTAGCAAACGTCAAGTTCTTTTTAAAAATTTAATCTTTTTTATTACTCTTCATATTGCCATTATGTGATGTCAACATTTTATAAAGCAAACGTATTGGCCTTTCATTTTATTAAGATTCAGTGAAGGAAGGTTTGTACTTGTGCATTGCATAAAAGGTTTCTTTTTAGATATTTGTTTAGCCCTGACAAGGGCTGTTGAGAATTGTTAAGACTGTAGCGTCCTAGTACACCATACTGTCTTCACCATCTGAGTCAGACTGGGCTTCTTCAGATACATAGTATCTCAACTCGGCAATCCTTTCTGCCTTTTCACAAGCGTATTCATAGTATGCATTGCGTACGCCTTCAACAGATGCCATCTTCAGGCGGAGGTTGTAGCGAAATGAACGGTGATTATCCTGTCTTGCTTTGTCATATCGGCGTTGGAGACCTTCAAGCTTGTCATTCAGGAGTACTACTTGTTCACAGGCACGTTTGAAACGTGTCTCTGTCTCAGTCAATTCTGCGTAAAGTTGAACTTTGTCCATGTTTGAATCGGAGCGGGTCTGTATGTATTCGTTTGCTAGAGAAAAACAGGAAAGATAATGTCCTCCACAGAAATCGTCCCTGCATTTATGCATACGAATGACATGCTCTTCTCATTGTTCATGCCAGATATGTGGAGTGTATTGGAGATAATTGAATGTTGACAATAATCCAATCAATCATGCCTGGCAAAGTAATAAACAGAACCGCCACGGCTGTGTTTTGATAACTGAGTGATAGGAGAGACATTTGATAACTGACACTGATTAAACACTGATTGGTACAAAATTTAATGTGGTTGTCAATGGGGCTGTTTGCACAAATATTTAGAATATCAAAACTTGCAGTTTAAACGGCACCATAATCTCCGCGTTATTGAATTGATATGGAAAAACTACGTGGCTTAATGTATATTTGCACAAGCAAGACAGGCATTAACGGACATTTAATCAAATCATCTTGTGCCATGAAGTGCGGCAAATATCCCCAAAACGGCGCGTGCGGCCTCTGCCACAAAACGTCTGTCTCCGGCGGCGCCCCGCCCGAGACTGACGACATCGTCTGTGACATCAACAGATAAATGACGTCGTGACCATAGCGACGTTGCGCATGCGCGTTCGCCACATCGGACTTATTTGCTGGAACCCTTGTAACGGCGCCGAGATTAGCTCGATTTTAACAGGAGTGGTAGCATTAATTAGGCATGTTTCTGCACCTTATTCCTTTATTGTGAGTTCCGCTTAGGGTCAGTTAATTGATACATTTGAGGAGTGTAAATATAATCTAGCAAACGTCAAGTTCTTTTTAAAAATTTAATCTTTTTTATTACTCTTCATATTGCCATTATGTGATGTCAATATTTTATAAAGCAAACGTATTGGCCTTTCATTTTATTAACATTCAGTGAAGGAAGATTTGTATTAGTGCATTGCATAAAAGCTTTCTTTTCAGATATTTGTTTAGCCCTGACAAGGGCTGTTGAGAATTGTTAAGACTGTAGCGTCCTAGTACACCATACTGTCTTCACCATCTGAGTCAGACTGGGCTTCTTCAGATACATAGTATCTCAACTCGGCAATCCTTTCTGCCTTTTCACAAGCGTATTCATAGTATGCATTGCGTACGCCTTCAACAGATGCCATCTTCAGGCGGAGGTTGTAGCGAAATGAACGGTGATTCTCCTGTCTTGCTTTGTCATATCGGCGTTGGAGACCTTCAAGCTTGTCATTCAGGAGTACTACTTGTTCACAGGCACGTTTGAAACGTGTCTCTGTCTCAGTCAATTCTGCGTAAAGTTGAACTTTGTCCATGTTTGAATCGGAGCGGGTCTGTATGTATTCGTTTGCTAGAGAAAAACAGGAAAGATAATGTCCTCCACAGAAATCGTCCCTGCATTTATGCATACGAATGACATGCTCTTCTCGTTGTTCATGCCAGATATGTGGAGTGTATTGGAGATAATTGAATATTGACAATAATCCAATCAATCATGCCTGGCAAAGTACTAAACAGAACCGCCACGGCTGTGTTTTGATAACTGAGTGATAGGAGAGACATTTGATAACTGACACTGATTAAACACTGATTGGTACAAAATTTAATGTGGTTGTCAATGGGGCTGTTTGCACAAATATTTAGAATATCAAAACTTGCAGTTTAAACGGCACCATAATCTCCGCGTTATTGAATTGATATGGAAAAACTACGTAGCTTAATGTATATTTGCACAAGCAAGACAGGCACTGACGGACATTTAATCAAATCCTCTTGTGTCATGAAATGCGGCAAATATCCCCAAAACGGCGCGTGCGGCCTCTGCCACAAAACGTCTGTCTCCGGCGGCGCCCCGCCCGAGACTGACGACATCGTCTGTGACATCAACAGATAAATGACGTCGTGACCATAGCGACGTTGCGCATGCGCGTTCGCCACATCGGACTTATTTGCTGGAACCCTTGTAACGGCGCCGAGAGTAGCTCGATTTTAACAGGAGTGGTAGCATTAATTAGGCATGTTTCTGCACCTTATTCCTTTATTGTGAGTTCCGCTTAGGGTCAGTTAATTGATACATTTGAGGAGTGTAAATATAATCTAGCAAACGTCAAGTTCTTTTTAAAAATTTAATCTTTTTTATTACTCTTCATATTGCCATTATGTGATGTCAATATTTTATAAAGCAAACGTATTGGCCTTTCATTTTATTAACATTCAGTGAAGGAAGGTTTGTACTTGTGCATTGCATAAAAGCTTTCTTTTCAGATATTTGTTTAGCCCTGACAAGGGCTGTTGAGAATTGTTAAGACTGTAGCGTCCTAGTACACCATACTGTCTTCACCATCTGAGTCAGACTGGGCTTCTTCAGATACATAGTATCTCAACTCGGCAATCCTTTCTGCCTTTTCACAAGCGTATTCATAGTATGCATTGCGTACGCCTTCAACAGATGCCATCTTCAGGCGGAGGTTGTAGCGAAATGAACGGTGATTCTCCTGTCTTGCTTTGTCATATCGGCGTTGGAGACCTTCAAGCTTGTCATTCAGGAGTACTACTTGTTCACAGGCACGTTTGAAACGTGTCTCTGTCTCAGTCAATTCTGCGTAAAGTTGAACTTTGTCCATGTTTGAATCGGAGCGGGTCTGTATGTATTCGTTTGCTAGAGAAAAACAGGAAAGATAATGTCCTCCACAGAAATCGTCCCTGCATTTATGCATACGAATGACATGCTCTTCTCATTGTTCATGCCAGATATGTGGAGTGTATTGGAGATAATTGAATGTTGACAATAATCCAATCAATCATGCCTGGCAAAGTAATGAACAGAACCGCCACGGCTGTGTTTTGATAACTGAGTGATAGGAGAGACATTTGATAACTGACACTGATTAAACACTGATTGGTACAAAATTTAATGTGGTTGTCAATGGGGCTGTTTGCACAAATATTTAGAATATCAAAACTTGCAGTTTAAACGGCACCATAATCTCCGCGTTATTGAATTGATATGGAAAAACTACGTGGCTTAATGTATATTTGCACAAGCAAGACAGGCATTAACGGACATTTAATCAAATCATCTTGTGCCATGAAGTGCGGCAAATATCCCCAAAACGGCGCGTGCGGCCTCTGCCACAAAACGTCTGTCTCCGGCGGCGCCCCGCCCGAGACTGACGACATCGTCTGTGACATCAACAGATAAATGACGTCGTGACCATAGCGACGTTGCGCATGCGCGTTCGCCACATCGGACTTATTTGCTGGAACCATTGTAACGGCGCCGAGAGTAGCTCGATTTTAACAGGAGTGGTAGCATTAATTAGGCATGTTTCTGCACCTTATTCCTTTATTGTGAGTTCCGCTTAGGGTCAGTTAATTGATACATTTGAGGAGTGTAAATATAATCTAGCAAACGTCAAGTTCTTTTTAAAAATTTAATCTTTTTTATTACTCTTCATATTGCCATTATGTGATGTCAATATTTTATAAAGCAAACGTATTGGCCTTTCATTTTATTAACATTCAGTGAAGGAAGGTTTGTACTTGTGCATTGCATAAAAGCTTTCTTTTCAGATATTTGTTTAGCCCTGACAAGGGCTGTTGAGAATTGTTAAGACTGTAGCGTCCTAGTACACCATACTGTCTTCACCATCTGAGTCAGACTGGGCTTCTTCAGATACATAGTATCTCAACTCGGCAATCCTTTCTGCCTTTTCACAAGCGTATTCATAGTATGCATTGCGTACGCCTTCAACAGATGCCATCTTCAGGCGGAGGTTGTAGCGAAATGAACGGTGATTCTCCTGTCTTGCTTTGTCATATCGGCGTTGGAGACCTTCAAGCTTGTCATTCAGGAGTACTACTTGTTCACAGGCACGTTTGAAACGTGTCTCTGTCTCAGTCAATTCTGCGTAAAGTTGAACTTTGTCCATGTTTGAATCGGAGCGGGTCTGTATGTATTCGTTTGCTAGAGAAAAACAGGAAAGATAATGTCCTCCACAGAAATCGTCCCTGCATTTATGCATACGAATGACATGCTCTTCTCGTTGTTCATGCCAGATATGTGGAGTGTATTGGAGATAACTGAATGTTGACAATAATCCAATCAATCATGCCTGGCAAAGTACTAAACAGAACCGCCACGGCTGTGTTTTGATAACTGAGTGATAGGAGAGACATTTGATAACTGACACTGATTAAACACTGATTGGTACAAAATTTAATGTGGTTGTCAATGGGGCTGTTTGCACAAATATTTAGAATATCAAAACTTGCAGTTTAAACGGCACCATAATCTCCGCGTTATTGAATTGATAAACTACGTAGCTTAATGTATATTTGCACAAGCAAGACAGGCATTGACGGACATTTAATCAAATCATCTTGTGCCATGAAGTGCGGCAAATATCCCCAAAACGGCGCGTGCGGCCTCTGCCACAAAACGTCTGTCTCCGGCGGCGCCCCGCCCGAGACTGACGACATCGTCTGTGACATCAACAGATAAATGACGTCGTGACCATAGCGACGTTGCGCATGCGCGTTCGCCACATCGGACTTATTTGCTGGAACCCTTGGAACGGCGCCGAGAGTAGCTCGATTTTAACAGGAGTGGTAGCATTAATTAGGCATGTTTCTGCACCTTATTCCTTTATTGTGAGTTCCGCTTAGGGTCAGTTAATTGATACATTTGAGGAGTGTAAATATAATCTAGCAAACGTCAAGTTCTTTTTAAAAATTTAATCTTTTTTATTACTCTTCATATTGCCATTATGTGATGTCAATATTTTATAAAGCAAACGTATTGGCCTTTC
Organism: Steromphala cineraria; assembly: GCA_916613615.1. Classification (NCBI taxonomy): domain Eukaryota; kingdom Metazoa; phylum Mollusca; class Gastropoda; order Trochida; family Trochidae; genus Steromphala; species Steromphala cineraria. The sequence goes on from OU744730.1 coordinate 17,069,064, forward strand.
ATTTTATTAACATTCAGTGAAGGAAGATTTGTATTAGTGCATTGCATAAAAGCTTTCTTTTCAGATATTTGTTTAGCCCTGACAAGGGCTGTTGAGAATTGTTAAGACTGTAGCGTCCTAGTACACCATACTGTCTTCACCATCTGAGTCAGACTGGGCTTCTTCAGATACATAGTATCTCAACTCGGCAATCCTTTCTGCCTTTTCACAAGCGTATTCATAGTATGCATTGCGTACGCCTTCAACAGATGCCATCTTCAGGCGGAGGTTGTAGCGAAATGAACGGTGATTCTCCTGTCTTGCTTTGTCATATCGGCGTTGGAGACCTTCAAGCTTGTCATTCAGGAGTACTACTTGTTCACAGGCACGTTTGAAACGTGTCTCTGTCTCAGTCAATTCTGCGTAAAGTTGAACTTTGTCCATGTTTGAATCGGAGCGGGTCTGTATGTATTCGTTTGCTAGAGAAAAACAGGAAAGATAATGTCCTCCACAGAAATCGTCCCTGCATTTATGCATACGAATGACATGCTCTTCTCATTGTTCATGCCAGATATGTGGAGTGTATTGGAGATAATTGAATGTTGACAATAATCCAATCAATCATGCCTGGCAAAGTAATGAACAGAACCGCCACGGCTGTGTTTTGATAACTGAGTGATAGGAGAGACATTTGATAACTGACACTGATTAAACACTGATTGGTACAAAATTTAATGTGGTTGTCAATGGGGCTGTTTGCACAAATATTTAGAATATCAAAACTTGCAGTTTAAACGGCACCATAATCTCCGCGTTATTGAATTGATATGGAAAAACTACGTGGCTTAATGTATATTTGCACAAGCAAGACAGGCATTAACGGACATTTAATCAAATCCTCTTGTGTCATGAAATGCGGCAAATATCCCCAAAACGGCGCGTGCGGCCTCTGCCACAAAACGTCTGTCTCCGGCGGCGCCCCGCCCGAGACTGACGACATCGTCTGTGACATCAACAGATAAATGACGTCGTGACCATAGCGACGTTGCGCATGCGCGTTCGCCACATCGGACTTATTTGCTGGAACCCTTGTAACGGCGCCGAGAGTAGCTCGATTTTAACAGGAGTGGTAGCATTAATTAGGCATGTTTCTGCACCTTATTCCTTTATTGTGAGTTCCGCTTAGGGTCAGTTAATTGATACATTTGAGGAGTGTAAATATAATCTAGCAAACGTCAAGTTCTTTTTAAAAATTTAATCTTTTTTATTACTCTTCATATTGCCATTATGTGATGTCAATATTTTATAAAGCAAACGTATTGGCCTTTCATTTTATTAACATTCAGTGAAGGAAGGTTTGTACTTGTGCATTGCATAAAAGCTTTCTTTTCAGATATTTGTTTAGCCCTGACAAGGGCTGTTGAGAATTGTTAAGACTGTAGCGTCCTAGTACACCATACTGTCTTCACCATCTGAGTCAGACTGGGCTTCTTCAGATACATAGTATCTCAACTCGGCAATCCTTTCTGCCTTTTCACAAGCGTATTCATAGTATGCATTGCGTACGCCTTCAACAGATGCCATCTTCAGGCGGAGGTTGTAGCGAAATGAACGGTGATTCTCCTGTCTTGCTTTGTCATATCGGCGTTGGAGACCTTCAAGCTTGTCATTCAGGAGTACTACTTGTTCACAGGCACGTTTGAAACGTGTCTCTGTCTCAGTCAATTCTGCGTAAAGTTGAACTTTGTCCATGTTTGAATCGGAGCGGGTCTGTATGTATTCGTTTGCTAGAGAAAAACAGGAAAGATAATGTCCTCCACAGAAATCGTCCCTGCATTTATGCATACGAATGACATGCTCTTCTCGTTGTTCATGCCAGATATGTGGAGTGTATTGGAGATAATTGAATATTGACAATAATCCAATCAATCATGCCTGGCAAAGTACTAAACAGAACCGCCACGGCTGTGTTTTGATAACTGAGTGATAGGAGAGACATTTGATAACTGACACTGATTAAACACTGATTGGTACAAAATTTAATGTGGTTGTCAATGGGGCTGTTTGCACAAATATTTAGAATATCAAAACTTGCAGTTTAAACGGCACCATAATCTCCGCGTTATTGAATTGATATGGAAAAACTACGTAGCTTAATGTATATTTGCACAAGCAAGACAGGCACTGACGGACATTTAATCAAATCCTCTTGTGTCATGAAATGCGGCAAATATCCCCAAAACGGCGCGTGCGGCCTCTGCCACAAAACGTCTGTCTCCGGCGGCGCCCCGCCCGAGACTGACGACATCGTCTGTGACATCAACAGATAAATGACGTCGTGACCATAGCGACGTTGCGCATGCGCGTTCGCCACATCGGACTTATTTGCTGGAACCCTTGTAACGGCGCCGAGAGTAGCTCGATTTTAACAGGAGTGATAGCATTAGTTAGGCATGTTTCTGCACCTTATTCCTTTATTGTGAGTTCCGCTTAGGGTCAGTTAATTGATACATTTGAGGAGTGTAAATATAATCTAGCAAACGTCAAGTTCTTTTTAAAAATTTAATCCTTTTTATTACTCTTCATATTGCCATTATGTGATGTCAATATTTTATAAAGCAAACGTATTGGCCTTTCATTTTATTAACATTCAGTGAAGGAAGGTTTGTACTTGTGCATTGCATAAAAACTTTCTTTTCAGATATTTGTTTAGCCCTGACAAGGGCTGTTGAGAATTGTTAAGACTGTAGCGTCCTAGTACACCATACTGTCTTCACCATCTGAGTCAGACTGGGCTTCTTCAGATACATAGTATCTCAACTCGGCAATCCTTTCTGCCTTTTCACAAGCGTATTCATAGTATGCATTGCATACGCCTTCAACAGATGCCATCTTCAGGCGGAGGTTGTAGCGAAATGAACGGTGATTCTCCTGTCTTGCTTTGTCATATCGGCGTTGGAGACCTTCAAGCTAGTCATTCAGGAGTACTACTTGTTCACAGGCACGTTTGAAACGTGTCTCTGTCTCAGTCAATTCTGCGTAAAGTTGAACTTTGTCCATGTTTGAATCGGAGCGGGTCTGTATGTATTCGTTTGCTAGAGAAAAACAGGAAAGATAATGTCCTCCACAGAAATCGTCCCTGCATTTATGCATACGAATGACATGCTCTTCTCGTTGTTCATGCCAGATATGTGGAGTGTATTGGAGATAATTGAATGTTGACAATAATCCAATCAATCATGCCTGGCAAAGTAATAAACAGAACCGCCACGGCTGTGTTTTGATAACTGAGTGATAGGAGAGACATTTGATAACTGACACTGATTAAACACTGATTGGTACAAAATTTAATGTGGTTGTCAATGGGGCTGTTTGCACAAATATTTAGAATATCAAAACTTGCAGTTTAAACGGCACCATAATCTCCGCGTTATTGAATTGATAAACTACGTAGCTTAATGTATATTTGCACAAGCAAGACAGGCATTGACGGACATTTAATCAAATCATCTTGTGCCATGAAGTGCGGCAAATATCCCCAAAACGGCGCGTGCGGCCTCTGCCACAAAACGTCTGTCTCCGGCGGCGCCCCGCCCGAGACTGACGACATCGTCTGTGACATCAACAGATAAATGACGTCGTGACCATAGCGACGTTGCGCATGCGCGTTCGCCACATCGGACTTATTTGCTGGAACCCTTGTAACGGCGCCGAGAGTAGCTCGATTTTAACAGGAGTGATAGCATTAGTTAGGCATGTTTCTGCACCTTATTCCTTTATTGTGAGTTCCGCTTAGGGTCAGTTAATTGATACATTTGAGGAGTGTAAATATAATCTAGCAAACGTCAAGTTCTTTTTAAAAATTTAATCCTTTTTATTACTCTTCATATTGCCATTATGTGATGTCAATATTTTATAAAGCAAACGTATTGGCCTTTCATTTTATTAACATTCAGTGAAGGAAGGTTTGTACTTGTGCATTGCATAAAAGCTTTCTTTTCAGATATTTGTTTAGCCCTGACAAGGGCTGTTGAGAATTGTTAAGACTGTAGCGTCCTAGTACACCATACTGTCTTCACCATCTGAGTCAGACTGGGCTTCTTCAGATACATAGTATCTCAACTCGGCAATCCTTTCTGCCTTTTCACAAGCGTATTCATAGTATGCATTGCGTACGCCTTCAACAGATGCCATCTTCAGGCGGAGGTTGTAGCGAAATGAACGGTGATTCTCCTGTCTTGCTTTGTCATATCGGCGTTGGAGACCTTCAAGCTTGTCATTCAGGAGTACTACTTGTTCACAGGCACGTTTGAAACGTGTCTCTGTCTCAGTCAATTCTGCGTAAAGTTGAACTTTGTCCATGTTTGAATCGGAGCGGGTCTGTATGTATTCGTTTGCTAGAGAAAAACAGGAAAGATAATGTCCTCCACAGAAATCGTCCCTGCATTTATGCATACGAATGACATGCTCTTCTCGTTGTTCATGCCAGATATGTGGAGTGTATTGGAGATAATTGAATGTTGACAATAATCCAATCAATCATGCCTGGCAAAGTAATAAACAGAACCGCCACGGCTGTGTTTTGATAACTGAGTGATAGGAGAGACATTTGATAACTGACACTGATTAAACACTGATTGGTACAAAATTTAATGTGGTTGTCAATGGGGCTGTTTGCACAAATATTTAGAATATCAAAACTTGCAGTTTAAACGGCACCATAATCTCCGCGTTATTGAATTGATAAACTACGTAGCTTAATGTATATTTGCACAAGCAAGACAGGCATTGACGGACATTTAATCAAATCATCTTGTGCCATGAAGTGCGGCAAATATCCCCAAAACGGCGCGTGCGGCCTCTGCCACAAAACGTCTGTCTCCGGCGGCGCCCCGCCCGAGACTGACGACATCGTCTGTGACATCAACAGATAAATGACGTCGTGACCATAGCGACGTTGCGCATGCGCGTTCGCCACATCGGACTTATTTGCTGGAACCCTTGTAACGGCGCCGAGAGTAGCTCGATTTTAACAGGAGTGGTAGCATTAATTAGGCATGTTTCTGCACCTTATTCCTTTATTGTGAGTTCCGCTTAGGGTCAGTTAATTGATACATTTGAGGAGTGTAAATATAATCTAGCAAACGTCAAGTTCTTTTTAAAAATTTAATCTTTTTTATTACTCTTCATATTTCCATTATGTGATGTCAATATTTTATAAAGCAAACGTATTGGCCTTTCATTTTATTAACATTCAGTGAAGGAAGATTTGTATTAGTGCATTGCATAAAAGCTTTCTTTTCAGATATTTGTTTAGCCCTGACAAGGGCTGTTGAGAATTGTTAAGACTGTAGCGTCCTAGTACACCATACTGTCTTCACCATCTGAGTCAGACTGGGCTTCTTCAGATACATAGTATCTCAACTCGGCAATCCTTTCTGCCTTTTCACAAGCGTATTCATAGTATGCATTGCGTACGCCTTCAACAGATGCCATCTTCAGGCGGAGGTTGTAGCGAAATGAACGGTGATTCTCCTGTCTTGCTTTGTCATATCGGCGTTGGAGACCTTCAAGCTTGTCATTCAGGAGTACTACTTGTTCACAGGCACGTTTGAAACGTGTCTCTGTCTCAGTCAATTCTGCGTAAAGTTGAACTTTGTCCATGTTTGAATCGGAGCGGGTCTGTATGTATTCGTTTGCTAGAGAAAAACAGGAAAGATAATGTCCTCCACAGAAATCGTCCCTGCATTTATGCATACGAATGACATGCTCTTCTCATTGTTCATGCCAGATATGTGGAGTGTATTGGAGATAATTGAATGTTGACAATAATCCAATCAATCATGCCTGGCAAAGTAATGAACAGAACCGCCACGGCTGTGTTTTGATAACTGAGTGATAGGAGAGACATTTGATAACTGACACTGATTAAACACTGATTGGTACAAAATTTAATGTGGTTGTCAATGGGGCTGTTTGCACAAATATTTAGAATATCAAAACTTGCAGTTTAAACGGCACCATAATCTCCGCGTTATTGAATTGATATGGAAAAACTACGTGGCTTAATGTATATTTGCACAAGCAAGACAGGCATTAACGGACATTTAATCAAATCATCTTGTGCCATGAAGTGCGGCAAATATCCCCAAAACGGCGCGTGCGGCCTCTGCCACAAAACGTCTGTCTCCGGCGGCGCCCCGCCCGAGACTGACGACATCGTCTGTGACATCAACAGATAAATGACGTCGTGACCATAGCGACGTTGCGCATGCGCGTTCGCCACATCGGACTTATTTGCTGGAACCCTTGTAACGGCGCCGAGAGTAGCTCGATTTTAACAGGAGTGGTAGCATTAATTAGGCATGTTTCTGCACCTTATTCCTTTATTGTGAGTTCCGCTTAGGGTCAGTTAATTGATACATTTGAGGAGTGTAAATATAATCTAGCAAACGTCAAGTTCTTTTTAAAAATTTAATCTTTTTTATTACTCTTCATATTGCCATTATGTGATGTCAATATTTTATAAAGCAAACGTATTGGCCTTTCATTTTATTAACATTCAGTGAAGGAAGGTTTGTACTTGTGCATTGCATAAAAGCTTTCTTTTCAGATATTTGTTTAGCCCTGACAAGGGCTGTTGAGAATTGTTAAGACTGTAGCGTCCTAGTACACCATACTGTCTTCACCATCTGAGTCAGACTGGGCTTCTTCAGATACATAGTATCTCAACTCGGCAATCCTTTCTGCCTTTTCACAAGCGTATTCATAGTATGCATTGCGTACGCCTTCAACAGATGCCATCTTCAGGCGGAGGTTGTAGCGAAATGAACGGTGATTCTCCTGTCTTGCTTTGTCATATCGGCGTTGGAGACCTTCAAGCTTGTCATTCAGGAGTACTACTTGTTCACAGGCACGTTTGAAACGTGTCTCTGTCTCAGTCAATTCTGCGTAAAGTTGAACTTTGTCCATGTTTGAATCGGAGCGGGTCTGTATGTATTCGTTTGCTAGAGAAAAACAGGAAAGATAATGTCCTCCACAGAAATCGTCCCTGCATTTATGCATACGAATGACATGCTCTTCTCGTTGTTCATGCCAGATATGTGGAGTGTATTGGAGATAATTGAATATTGACAATAATCCAATCAATCATGCCTGGCAAAGTACTAAACAGAACCGCCACGGCTGTGTTTTGATAACTGAGTGATAGGAGAGACATTTGATAACTGACACTGATTAAACACTGATTGGTACAAAATTTAATGTGGTTGTCAATGGGGCTGTTTGCACAAATATTTAGAATATCAAAACTTGCAGTTTAAACGGCACCATAATCTCCGCGTTATTGAATTGATATGGAAAAACTACGTAGCTTAATGTATATTTGCACAAGCAAGACAGGCACTGACGGACATTTAATCAAATCCTCTTGTGTCATGAAATGCGGCAAATATCCCCAAAACGGCGCGTGCGGCCTCTGCCACAAAACGTCTGTCTCCGGCGGCGCCCCGCCCGAGACTGACGACATCGTCTGTGACATCAACAGATAAATGACGTCGTGACCATAGCGACGTTGCGCATGCGCGTTCGCCACATCGGACTTATTTGCTGGAACCCTTGTAACGGCGCCGAGAGTAGCTCGATTTTAACAGGAGTGATAGCATTAGTTAGGCATGTTTCTGCACCTTATTCCTTTATTGTGAGTTCCGCTTAGGGTCAGTTAATTGATACATTTGAGGAGTGTAAATATAATCTAGCAAACGTCAAGTTCTTTTTAAAAATTTAATCCTTTTTATTACTCTTCATATTGCCATTATGTGATGTCAATATTTTATAAAGCAAACGTATTGGCCTTTCATTTTATTAACATTCAGTGAAGGAAGGTTTGTACTTGTGCATTGCATAAAAGCTTTCTTTTCAGATATTTGTTTAGCCCTGACAAGGGCTGTTGAGAATTGTTAAGACTGTAGCGTCCTAGTACACCATACTGTCTTCACCATCTGAGTCAGACTGGGCTTCTTCAGATACATAGTATCTCAACTCGGCAATCCTTTCTGCCTTTTCACAAGCGTATTCATAGTATGCATTGCATACGCCTTCAACAGATGCCATCTTCAGGCGGAGGTTGTAGCGAAATGAACGGTGATTCTCCTGTCTTGCTTTGTCATATCGGCGTTGGAGACCTTCAAGCTAGTCATTCAGGAGTACTACTTGTTCACAGGCACGTTTGAAACGTGTCTCTGTCTCAGTCAATTCTGCGTAAAGTTGAACTTTGTCCATGTTTGAATCGGAGCGGGTCTGTATGTATTCGTTTGCTAGAGAAAAACAGGAAAGATAATGTCCTCCACAGAAATCGTCCCTGCATTTATGCATACGAATGACATGCTCTTCTCGTTGTTCATGCCAGATATGTGGAGTGTATTGGAGATAATTGAATGTTGACAATAATCCAATCAATCATGCCTGGCAAAGTAATAAACAGAACCGCCACGGCTGTGTTTTGATAACTGAGTGATAGGAGAGACATTTGATAACTGACACTGATTAAACACTGATTGGTACAAAATTTAATGTGGTTGTCAATGGGGCTGTTTGCACAAATATTTAGAATATCAAAACTTGCAGTTTAAACGGCACCATAATCTCCGCGTTATTGAATTGATAAACTACGTAGCTTAATGTATATTTGCACAAGCAAGACAGGCATTGACGGACATTTAATCAAATCATCTTGTGCCATGAAGTGCGGCAAATATCCCCAAAACGGCGCGTGCGGCCTCTGCCACAAAACGTCTGTCTCCGGCGGCGCCCCGCCCGAGACTGACGACATCGTCTGTGACATCAACAGATAAATGACGTCGTGACCATAGCGACGTTGCGCATGCGCGTTCGCCACATCGGACTTATTTGCTGGAACCCTTGTAACGGCGCCGAGAGTAGCTCGATTTTAACAGGAGTGATAGCATTAGTTAGGCATGTTTCTGCACCTTATTCCTTTATTGTGAGTTCCGCTTAGGGTCAGTTAATTGATACATTTGAGGAGTGTAAATATAATCTAGCAAACGTCAAGTTCTTTTTAAAAATTTAATCCTTTTTATTACTCTTCATATTGCCATTATGTGATGTCAATATTTTATAAAGCAAACGTATTGGCCTTTCATTTTATTAACATTCAGTGAAGGAAGGTTTGTACTTGTGCATTGCATAAAAGCTTTCTTTTCAGATATTTGTTTAGCCCTGACAAGGGCTGTTGAGAATTGTTAAGACTGTAGCGTCCTAGTACACCATACTGTCTTCACCATCTGAGTCAGACTGGGCTTCTTCAGATACATAGTATCTCAACTCGGCAATCCTTTCTGCCTTTTCACAAGCGTATTCATAGTATGCATTGCGTACGCCTTCAACAGATGCCATCTTCAGGCGGAGGTTGTAGCGAAATGAACGGTGATTCTCCTGTCTTGCTTTGTCATATCGGCGTTGGAGACCTTCAAGCTAGTCATTCAGGAGTACTACTTGTTCACAGGCACGTTTGAAACGTGTCTCTGTCTCAGTCAATTCTGCGTAAAGTTGAACTTTGTCCATGTTTGAATCGGAGCGGGTCTGTATGTATTCGTTTGCTAGAGAAAAACAGGAAAGATAATGTCCTCCACAGAAATCGTCCCTGCATTTATGCATACGAATGACATGCTCTTCTCGTTGTTCATGCCAGATATGTGGAGTGTATTGGAGATAATTGAATGTTGACAATAATCCAATCAATCATGCCTGGCAAAGTAATAAACAGAACCGCCACGGCTGTGTTTTGATAACTGAGTGATAGGAGAGACATTTGATAACTGACACTGATTAAACACTGATTGGTACAAAATTTAATGTGGTTGTCAATGGGGCTGTTTGCACAAATATTTAGAATATCAAAACTTGCAGTTTAAACGGCACCATAATCTCCGCGTTATTGAATTGATATGGAAAAACTACGTAGCTTAATGTATATTTGCACAAGCAAGACAGGCATTGATGGACATTTAATCAAATCATCTTGTGCCATGATGTGCGGCAAATATCCCCAAAACGGCGCGTGCGGCCTCTGCCACAAAACGTCTGTCTCCGGCGGCGCCCCGCCCGAGACTGACGACATCGTCTGTGACATCAACAGATAAATGACGTCGTGACCATAGCGACGTTGCGCATGCGCGTTCGCCACATCGGACTTATTTGCTGGAACGGCGCCGAGAGTAGCTCGATTTTAACAGGAGTGGTAGCATTAATTAGGCATGTTTCTGCACCTTATTCCTTTATTGTGAGTTCCGCTTAGGGTCAGTTAATTGATACATTTGAGGAGTGTAAATATAATCTAGCAAACGTCAAGTTCTATTTAAAAATTTAATCTTTATTATTACTCTTCATATTGCCATTATGTGATGTCAATATTTTATAAAGCAAACGTATTGGCCTTTCATTTTATTAACATTCAGTGAAGGAAGGTTTGTACTTGTGCATTGCATAAAAGCTTTCTTTTTAGATATTTGTTTAGCCCTGACAAGGGCTGTTGAGAATTGTTAAGACTGTAGCGTCCTAGTACACCATACTGTCTTCACCATCTGAGTCAGACTGGGCTTCTTCAGATACATAGTATCTCAACTCGGCAATCCTTTCTGCCTTTTCACAAGCGTATTCATAGTATGCATTGCGTACGCCTTCAACAGATGCCATCTTCAGGCGAAGGTTGTAGCGAAATGAACGGTGATTCTCCTGTCTTGCTTTGTCATATCGGCGTTGGAGACCTTCAAGCTTGTCATTCAGGAGTACTACTTGTTCACAGGCACGTTTGAAACGTGTCTCTGTCTCAGTCAATTCTGCGTAAAGTTGAACTTTGTCCATGTTTGAATCGGAGCGGGTCTGTATGTATTCGTTTGCTAGAGAAAAACAGGAAAGATAATGTCCTCCACAGAAATCGTCCCTGCATTTATGCATACGAATGACATGCTCTTCTCGTTGTTCATGCCAGATATGTGGAGTGTATTGGAGATAATTGAATGTTGACAATAATCCAATCAATCATGCCTGGCAAAGTACTAAACAGAACCGCCACGGCTGTGTTTTGATAACTGAGTGATAGGAGAGACATTTGATAACTGACACTGATTAAACACTGATTGGTACAAAATTTAATGTGGTTGTCAATGGGGCTGTTTGCACAAATATTTAGAATATCAAAACTTGCAGTCTAAACGGCACCATAATCTCCGCGTTATTGAATTGATAAACTACGTAGCTTAATGTATATTTGCACAAGCAAGACAGGCATTGACGGACATTTAATCAAATCATCTTGTGTCATGAAATGCGGCAAATATCCCCAAAACGGCGCGTGCGGCCTCTGCCACAAAACGTCTGTCTCCGGCGGCGCCCCGCCCGAGACTGACGACATCGTCTGTGACATCAACAGATAAATGACGTCGTGACCATAGCGACGTTGCGCATGCGCGTTCGCCACATCGGACTTATTTGCTGGAACGGCGCCGAGAGTAGCTCGATTTTAACAGGAGTGGTAGCATTAATTAGGCATGTTTCTGCACCTTATTCCTTTATTGTGAGTTCCGCTTAGGGTCAGTTAATTGATACATTTAAGGAGTGTAAATATAATCTAGCAAACGTCAAGTTCTATTTAAAAATTTAATCTTTATTATTACTCTTCATATTGCCATTATGACAGACAGACAGACAGACAGATGATTTTATTTTTGTCTCACTTGTATATACAACAAATCGCTCAGCGATTTATGAGAGACACTTGTACAATTAAATACACATAAAATAAAAGCATGGAGATGTAAACAAAATAAAAATATATTGCATATGCTATCTATATAAAATATCACGGCGTATATAAAGAATATTATTGCAGGCCTTGGCACTATCAAAAGTTAAAACGGGATTGTTGAGTATAGAATAAAACTGTTCGTTTGACGAGAGCATATTAAAACCTTCTATCTTTTTAAAACAAGAGACAAATAATTCCTCTCTAACAGATTCATATAAAGGGCAAAACAGTAAAACGTGCATTTCATCTTCTATAATATCACTACAATTAAAACAATATCTATGATTAAAATGCAGGTTCTCATAACGTCCAGTTTCGACCCTCAGTGGTGCTACCCCACACCTGAACTTAGCAAGGGCTGATCTATGTGATCTGGGCATAGGACACGTGAGGTAGCTCTCAGCTTGATATGTCTCTTTAAACTGCCTATAATGTCTGAGTTTCCCAAGGCCAGTAGAAGAACGATTATAACCAGGGTTGGAATTCAAGTTTTCTCTCCAATATGCGGTGTATTTCTTATAAGTTATGTTGCCGACGCTTCTTGTAAAAAGACGGTTCTCTAACGTTTCGCAGGCGGTTAAATGTCCCAATCCATTATCATCAAGATATTCTTTCACTCGTCCAGTCCAGCTCTTTCTATTCTTCATCCTTGACCACTTAAATACCCGCCCATTCACTCGTCTCTTGTTCATATTAGTCAGTCGTGCATAGGTTCTCGCTACTGCCTTCCACTGTCTCACCACGGGAGGTATCCAACCTGAGTCGCCGTTTACGCTTAGATTTGGGGTGTACTTCCCAACGCCCATAAAGAATCTGATGGCTCTGTGATGAATAGCGTTGACTGCAGAGTGTTCTTTGGTCCCCCATATCCCGGCACCATAGTCTAGGATCGACCATACCATCGTGTCGTATAGCTTGGTGTATACACTAAAAGGCATCCCTCCGAGGTGTTTGAATTTTGCTATGAGTAGTCCTAAGGCTCTGTTCGCCGATTTTACTGCGCTTTTCACCATAACGTTGTAGCTTAAATGTTCGTTTAGCGTAATTCCTAGGTATTGATATTGTTGGCAAACGTCCAGTACCATTTCTCCAACCTTAAATGTAGTCTCTGTCTGCGGCACCGCCGGCCCCCGGAAGTGGATAACCTTGGACTTGTCCCAGTTAATTGACATCTTGTTCTCAGAACACCACTCGTTGAGTACAGATAACAAAAAATTTAAGTCATTTTCTGATTCAGCGATTAGCACAATGTCGTCTGCATATGCTAAAATTGAGATAACTTCATCTTCGACACGAACGCCTCTTCCAAGTGCAGTGATAGTAACTAAAAGTTCATTTATGTACAGATTAAAAAGCAGAGGTGACAGGAGACAGCCTTGTTTCAGTCCTCGGGTGACATTAAACCACTCAGATTTTGTCTGGTTAACTCGTACACAACATTGCACGTTATTGTACAAAGACTTTACAGCCGAGAGCATCTTCCCATGCACACCACTATTACTGAGTTTCTTCCACAGTTCTCTCCTGTCTATCCAGTCATACGCCTTTTCGAAGTCAATAAATGCTGCAAATGTGGGTTTCTTACACAATTTCCTGTTTTCAATGATTGAGGTAAGTGTCGATACGTGATCGATAGTGGAGCGACCTTTCCTGAATCCGTTTTGTACGTCATTTAATATTTCACCTTTTTCAGCCCACGTGGAGAGTCTTGCATTTAATACACCACAGTATATTTTGTAGATGACGGGGGCAAGAGTCAGGCCTCTGTAGTTCATTGGGTCTCGTGGGTCTGTACAAGATGATTTGGGAATGGGACATATGATACTTCTGGACCACATATCAGGTACATACGAACTACTGAAACATACGTTAAAAAGACGATGCATGGTCTTAATCATTATTTCACCCTTTAATAAATGACTGGGGATCTCATCAATGCCTGGTGCTTTTCCGTCTTTACACCTTTTCACGGCTTGCTCTACCTCCTGAAATGTTATGACGTCATTAAAAGTTCCATCTCCCACATCCTTAGTTTCATGACTGACGTCATCCTCAGAGACGGTGACGTCACCATTCAACAGGTTCTTGTAGTCATCTCTCCATCTGTTGATGACAGCAGCCTTATCTCTTATTACGCTTCCGTCTTCAGCCACTACCTCCCAAGGAATATGTTTCTGTCTCTCACTTCCAACTCCCACTTTACCTATTGATTTCCAAAAATCAGATTGATTTTCCTTGCACATTTCCTCCAAATCTCTATGCACTTTGCTTCTATACTGTCTCTTGGCACGTTGTACACATCTATCGAAGTCCTTCCTGGCATCAATAAAACACACTTTTAGTCTTTTCTTTTCCGCACCACATGTCTTGCACCAAGTCTTCTCGGCTTCACACATAGCGTTCCACTTTTGTGTTAAATGTTCATTCCACCAAGCATTCTTACACCGTCGTTTCTTGTTACTGCGCATCGAAGTATGGAGCTTTCTAGTATGGAGTTTGTTTTTCATTTCACAGTGTATGACATCAACACAGCTGTTATAGGCGTTGTTAATGTTACATTTATCCCTGTTCGAATTTTCTAAGTCTGTTATCACCTTTAAAAGTTGAAGTTTAACATCATTAGATTTCAGAAAGTCACTAGGAGGGTCGCGTGTCATAATCACCTCTCTTACTTCATCTGTATCCTCCACTACGTCACACCTGGTGACGTCAAACAAAACACACTCCCACGTGAGCATAGAATGATCAAGCTTTAAGAGAGCATCCCCATCGATAACGCCCACGCAGCCTGCCTTACTAACTAACACACTGGGCCTTATCACAGAAAAATTATTATAACTTTCTAAAATCTCGTAAGGAATAAAGCAATAATCGACAACAGACTTACCCTGCTGTGAGATGTAAGTAAAGTCATTCAGACATGTATGGCGACCATTCAGCATGCATAAATTCGCACTAATTAAAAAGTCAATACAGAGTTTACCATTTGGATTTTGTGTAAAGTCAATCACTTGTCTCTCAGGTAGGTTATCTATTCCTTCGATAAAGTCAGTCTCGTCTCCGCACCTACTATTGAAGTCTCCACAGATAAAACACACATTTTTCAATTCAAAGACCTGTGATAATAAAGTATCATAAAAATGTTCAGCATTGATATTCCTGGAAGAATTGTCTGGAGGCAAATAACAAACACACATATATTTAGTAATACCATTGTCCTTATTTGTAATGCTAAGCCATAGTATTCCCTCACATGTATTGTCTTGGATATCAACATTAAAATAATTTAAAAGTTGCTTTTTTACTAAAAATCCGACACCACCGGAACCTCTCGGTGCATTTTTATGAAGGTGTGTCCTGTTATGTCCAAACCACACGTAGTCTTCAACACATACAACATCATTATCGCGTAAGTGCGTTTCAGTTATTCCTATAATGTCACAGTCACTATGTTTACAGCACATTTCACGTAGTAATGCGTTTTGCGATTGACTATCCCGTGCCCAACCTTTGACGTTCCATGACCCGCACTTGACCTAGCGACGACGGGACGGGTGATTTCCATTGGTTCGGGTTCCACCATTCGTTCCTCGATTGGCTGGCCTCCTATCACGGTGCTCAACTCTCCGCCAATCACCGTCGTTCTCGTCGTGACGTGGGCTGTAAACAACAACATTGTCCCCACGTGCTTCTCTGATGTCGTTGCTGGTAGATCTACGTTGGTCTCTCTCTCGGTATGATCTACTCGTCTGTCGGCGATCTGTCCATCCATCGTTGTCTCTGCGTCGTTGATGTTGTCTAGTAGATCTCTGCAATCGGTTACCTTTCACGTGTAACACACCACCCCCTATTGTGTCTGCCAAAACGCGCATGTTAGACTCCATGACACGCTCGTGCAGAGGTTTGTCTGCATCGATGTAAACATCGCAGTACTCGTCACTGTCCTTTAAACTCCGTTTAGCCTTCAGAATAGTGTTCCTATCCGCACTCGATTTACACGCAGCAATGATAACGCCCGGAAATCGAGGGTTTCTGGAGTCTTTTCTTTCAGCTTTCTCCACACAAACATCAGGAATGTTAAGGCCCTTGTTGATTATTTCATTCACAGTGTCCACAACATTGTTTGTCTCGTCGTAGGACTGAGAAACATTACGTAGTATAATGCTGCTGTTTACAGAGTCTTGTTCCAGTTTCTTATCTAACTTTCTAATTTCTTCCATTTCCTTCCTCATACTTTTCTCCATGTTATCTTGCGATTTTCGAACGCTGTTAATCTCACCTCTCACCTGGGCAATCTGACCCTTCACGCCATGTTTTACGTCTGCGATATCCTTCTTGACCATAGCTTTCACTTTATCTAGGATTCTGTCTTCCATGGCGTTTATTTTAGCATCTATGTGTACAGTCTGGTCGGCGATAGCTTTTAAGACATCTTCAATAGTTTTCTCACAATCTTTAGTCATGTTGCTTTTCACAGTTTCCGAGGATTCTACGTCTGACAATTTAGTATCTTCATTTAAGTTCGTGCACTCACCCCGATGTTTCTTCGTTGAATATTCCGTGAATGATTCATTACACTCACTTGCCTCACTGAAGGATCGTTTAGAGGTGGACTGTTGTGACACGTCGGCTACCACTTGTATCTGTGTTCCCGCCATTACACTGTCAGCGAAGTCTTTCGCACTGTCAGCCCAAGCTGTCAACGAAAGTTCATTTTCCGACATAATCCTGGTTTATATCGGACACAAAGGTAAGTATATTAATAACAGGGCGTATTAGAAGTGAAATAGGGTACGATGCACTTCTGGTGACACTAAATCACTTAGATTTGTGAATTTTTCCTGAGAGCTCACACAGACACGTCTTACATGACAGGGGACGTAACTCTGATTCCAATTATGTGATGTCAATATTTTATAAAGCAAACGTATTGGCCTTTCATTTTATTAACATTCAGTGAAGGAAGGTTTGTACTTGTGCATTGCATAAAAGCTTTCTTTTTAGATATTTGTTTAGCCCTGACAAGGGCTGTTGAGAATTGTTAAGACTGTAGCGTCCTAGTACACCATACTGTCTTCACCATCTGAGTCAGACTGGGCTTCTTCAGATACATAGTATCTCAACTCGGCAATCCTTTCTGCCTTTTCACAAGCGTATTCATAGTATGCATTGCGTACGCCTTCAACAGATGCCATCTTCAGGCGAAGGTTGTAGCGAAATGAACGGTGATTCTCCTGTCTTGCTTTGTCATATCGGCGTTGGAGACCTTCAAGCTTGTCATTCAGGAGTACTACTTGTTCACAGGCACGTTTGAAACGTGTCTCTGTCTCAGTCAATTCTGCGTAAAGTTGAACTTTGTCCATGTTTGAATCGGAGCGGGTCTGTATGTATTCGTTTGCTAGAGAAAAACAGGAAAGATAATGTCCTCCACAGAAATCGTCCCTGCATTTATGCATACGAATGACATGCTCTTCTCGTTGTTCATGCCAGATATGTGGAGTGTATTGGAGATAATTGAATGTTGACAATAATCCAATCAATCATGCCTGGCAAAGTAATAAACAGAACCGCCACGGCTGTGTTTTGATAACTGAGTGATAGGAGAGACATTTGATAACTGACACTGATTAAACACTGATTGGTACAAAATTTAATGTGGTTGTCAATGGGGCTGTTTGCACAAATATTTAGAATATCAAAACTTGCAGTTTAAACGGCACCATAATCTCCGCGTTATTGAATTGATATGGAAAAACTACGTAGCTTAATGTATATTTGCACAAGCAAGACAGGCATTAACGGACATTTAATCAAATCATCTTGTGCCATGAAGTGCGGCAAATATCCCCAAAACGCCGCGTGCGGCCTCTGCCACAAAACGTCTGTCTCCGGCGGCGCCCCGCCCGAGACTGACGACATCGTCTGTGACATCAACAGATAAATGACGTCGTGACCATAGCGACGTTGCGCATGCGCGTTCGCCACATCGGACTTATTTGCTGGAACCCTTGTAACGACGCCGAGAGTAGCTCGATTTTAACAGGAGTGGTAGCATTAATTAGGCATGTTTCTGCACCTTATTCCTTTATTGTGAGTTCCGCTTAGGGTCAGTTAATTGATACATTTGAGGAGTGTAAATATAATCTAGCAAACGTCAAGTTCTATTTAAAAATTTAATCTTTTTTATTACTCTTCATATTGCCATTATGTGATGTCAATATTTTATAAAGCAAACGTATTGGCCTTTCATTTTATTAACATTCAGTGAAGGAAGGTTTGTACTTGTGCATTGCATAAAAGCTTTCTTTTTAGATATTTGTTTAGCCCTGACAAGGGCTGTTGAGAATTGTTAAGACTGTAGCGTCCTAGTACACCATACTGTCTTCACCATCTGAGTCAGACTGGGCTTCTTCAGATACATAGTATCTCAACTCGGCAATCCTTTCTGCCTTTTCACAAGCGTATTCATAGTATGCATTGCGTACGCCTTCAACAGATGCCATCTTCAGGCGGAGGTTGTAGCGAAATGAACGGTGATTCTCCTGTCTTGCTTTGTCATATCGGCGTTGGAGACCTTCAAGCTTGTCATTCAGGAGTACTACTTGTTCACAGGCACGTTTGAAACGTGTCTCTGTCTCAGTCAATTCTGCGTAAAGTTGAACTTTGTCCATGTTTGAATCGGAGCGGGTCTGTATGTATTCGTTTGCTAGAGAAAAACAGGAAAGATAATGTCCTCCACAGAAATCGTCCCTGCATTTATGCATACGAATGACATGCTCTTCTCATTGTTCATGCCAGATATGTGGAGTGTATTGGAGATAATTGAATGTTGACAATAATCCAATCAATCATGCCTGGCAAAGTAATAAACAGAACCGCCACGGCTGTGTTTTGATAACTGAGTGATAGGAGAGACATTTGATAACTGACACTGATTAAACACTGATTGGTACAAAATTTAATGTGGTTGTCAATGGGGCTGTTTGCACAAATATTTAGAATATCAAAACTTGCAGTTTAAACGGCACCATAATCTCCGCGTTATTGAATTGATATGGAAAAACTACGTAGCTTAATGTATATTTGCACAAGCAAGACAGGCATTGACGGACATTTAATCAAATCATCTTGTGCCATGAAGTGCGGCAAATATCCCCAAAACGGCGCGTGCGGCCTCTGCCACAAAACGTCTGTCTCCGGCGGCGCCCCGCCCGAGACTGACGACATCGTCTGTGACATCAACAGATAAATGACGTCGTGACCATAGCGACGTTGCGCATGCGCGTTCGCCACATCGGACTTATTTGCTGGAACCCTTGTAACGGCGCCGAGAGTAGCTCGATTTTAACAGGAGTGGTAGCATTAATTAGGCATGTTTCTGCACCTTATTCCTTTATTGTGAGTTCCGCTTAGGGTCAGTTAATTGATACATTTGAGGAGTGTAAATATAATCTAGCAAACGTCAAGTTCTTTTTAAAAATTTAATCCTTTTTATTACTCTTCATATTGCCATTATGTGATGTCAATATTTTATAAAGCAAACGTATTGGCCTTTCATTTTATTAACATTCAGTGAAGGAAGGTTTGTACTTGTGCATTGCATAAAAGCTTTCTTTTTAGATATTTGTTTAGCCCTGACAAGGGCTGTTGAGAATTGTTAAGACTGTAGCGTCCTAGTACACCATACTGTCTTCACCATCTGAGTCAGACTGGGCTTCTTCAGATACATAGTATCTCAACTCGGCAATCCTTTCTGCCTTTTCACAAGCGTATTCATAGTATGCATTGCGTACGCCTTCAACAGGTGCCATCTTCAGGCGGAGGTTGTAGCGAAATGAACGGTGATTCTCCTGTCTTGCTTTGTCATATCGGCGTTGGAGACCTTCAAGCTTGTCATTCAGGAGTACTACTTGTTCACAGGCACGTTTGAAACGTGTCTCTGTCTCAGTCAATTCTGCGTAAAGTTGAACTTTGTCCATGTTTGAATCGGAGCGGGTCTGTATGTATTCGTTTGCTAGAGAAAAACAGGAAAGATAATGTCCTCCACAGAAATCGTCCCTGCATTTATGCATACGAATGACATGCTCTTCTCATTGTTCATGCCAGATATGTGGAGTGTATTGGAGATAATTGAATGTTGACAATAATCCAATCAATCATGCCTGGCAAAGTAATAAACAGAACCGCCACGGCTGTGTTTTGATAACTGAGTGATAGGAGAGACATTTGATAACTGACACTGATTAAACACTGATTGGTACAAAATTTAATGTGGTTGTCAATGGGGCTGTTTGCACAAATATTTAGAATATCAAAACTTGCAGTTTAAACGGCACCATAATCTCCGCGTTATTGAATTGATATGGAAAAACTACGTAGCTTAATGTATATTTGCACAAGCAAGACAGGCATTGACGGACATTTAATCAAATCATCTTGTGCCATGAAGTGCGGCAAATATCCCCAAAACGGCACGTGCGGCCTCTGCCACAAAACGTCTGTCTCCGGCGGCGCCCCGCCCGAGACTGACGACATCGTCTGTGACATCAACAGATAAATGACGTCGTGACCATAGCGACGTTGCGCATGCGCGTTCGCCACATCGGACTTATTTGCTGGAACCCTTGTAACGGCGCCGAGAGTAGCTCGATTTTAACAGGAGTGGTAGCATTAATTAGGCATGTTTCTGCACCTTATTCCTTTATTGTGAGTTCCGCTTAGGGTCAGTTAATTGATACATTTGAGGAGTGTAAATATAATCTAGCAAACGTCAAGTTCTTTTTAAAAATTTAATCTTTTTTATTACTCTTCATATTGCCATTATGTGATGTCAATATTTTATAAAGCAAACGTATTGGCCTTTCATTTTATTAACATTCAGTGAAGGAAGGTTTGTACCTGTGCATTGCATAAAAGCTTTCTTTTTAGATATTTGTTTAGCCCTGACAAGGGCTGTTGAGAATTGTTAAGACTGTAGCGTCCTAGTACACCATACTGTCTTCACCATCTGAGTCAGACTGGGCTTCTTCAGATACATAGTATCTCAACTCGGCAATCCTTTCTGCCTTTTCACAAGCGTATTCATAGTATGCATTGCGTACGCCTTCAACAGATGCCATCTTCAGGCGGAGGTTGTAGCGAAATGAACGGTGATTCTCCTGTCTTGCTTTGTCATATCGGCGTTGGAGACCTTCAAGCTTGTCATTCAGGAGTACTACTTGTTCACAGGCACGTTTGAAACGTGTCTCTGTCTCAGTCAATTCTGCGTAAAGTTGAACTTTGTCCATGTTTGAATCGGAGCGGGTCTGTATGTATTCGTTTGCTAGAGAAAAACAGGAAAGATAATGTCCTCCACAGAAATCGTCCCTGCATTTATGCATACGAATGACATGCTCTTCTCGTTGTTCATGCCAGATATGTGGAGTGTATTGGAGATAATTGAATGTTGACAATAATCCAATCAATCATGCCTGGCAAAGTAATAAACAGAACCGCCACGGCTGTGTTTTGATAACTGAGTGATAGGAGAGACATTTGATAACTGACACTGATTAAACACTGATTGGTACAAAATTTAATGTGGTTGTCAATGGGGCTGTTTGCACAAATATTTAGAATATCAAAACTTGCAGTTTAAACGGCACCATAATCTCCGCGTTATTGAATTGATATGGAAAAACTACGTAGCTTAATGTATATTTGCACAAGCAAGACAGGCATTGACGGACATTTAATCAAATCATCTTGTGCCATGAAGTGCGGCAAATATCCCCAAAACGGCGCGTGCGGCCTCTGCCACAAAACGTCTGTCTCCGGCGGCGCCCCGCCCGAGACTGACGACATCGTCTGTGACATCAACAGATAAATGACGTCGTGACCATAGCGACGTTGCGCATGCGCGTTCGCCACATCGGACTTATTTGCTGGAACCCTTGTAACGGCGCCGAGAGTAGCTCGATTTTAACAGGAGTGGTAGCTTTTAGGCATGTTTCTGCACCTTATTCCTTTATTGTGAGTTCCGCTTAGGGTCAGTTAATTGATACATTTGAGGAGTGTAAATATAATCTAGCAAACGTCAAGTTCTTTTTAAAAATTTAATCTTTTTTATTACTCTTCATATTGCCATTATGTGATGTCAATATTTTATAAAGCAAACGTATTGGCCTTTCATTTTATTAACATTCAGTGAAGGAAGGTTTGTACTTGTGCATTGCATAAAAGCTTTCTTTTTACATATTTGTTTAGCCCTGACAAGGGTTGTTGAGAATTGTTAAGACTGTAGCGTCCTAGTACACCATACTGTCTTCACCATCTGAGTCAGACTGGGCTTCTTCAGATACATAGTATCTCAACTCGGCAATCCTTTCTGCCTTTTCACAAGCGTATTCATAGTATGCATTGCGTACGCCTTCAACAGATGCCATCTTCAGGCGGAGGTTGTAGCGAAATGAACGGTGATTCTCCTGTCTTGCTTTGTCATATCGGCGTTGGAGACCTTCAAGCTTGTCATTCAGGAGTACTACTTGTTCACAGGCACGTTTGAAACGTGTCTCTGTCTCAGTCAATTCTGCGTAAAGTTGAACTTTGTCCATGTTTGAATCGGAGCGGGTCTGTATGTCTTCGTTTGCTAGAGAAAAACAGGAAAGATAATGTCCTCCACAGAAATCGTCCCTGCATTTATGCATACGAATGACATGCTCTTCTCATTGTTCATGCCAGATATGTGGAGTGTATTGGAGATAATTGAATGTTGACAATAATCCAATCAATCATGCCTGGCAAAGTAATAAACAGAACCGCCACGGCTGTGTTTTGATAACTGAGTGATAGGAGAGACATTTGATAACTGACACTGATTAAACACTGATTGGTACAAAATTTAATGTGGTTGTCAATGGGGCTGTTTGCACAAATATTTAGAATATCAAAACTTGCAGTTTAAACGGCACCATAATCTCCGCGTTATTGAATTGATATGGAAAAACTACGTAGCTTAATGTATATTTGCACAAGCAAGACAGGCATTGACGGACATTTAATCAAATCATCTTGTGCCATGAAGTGCGGCAAATATCCCCAAAACGGCGCGTGCGGCCTCTGCCACAAAACGTCTGTCTCCGGCGGCGCCCCGCCCGAGACTGACGACATCGTCTGTGACATCAACAGATAAATGACGTCGTGACCATAGCGACGTTGCGCATGCGCGTTCGCCACATCGGACTTATTTGCTGGAACCCTTGTAACGGCGCCGAGAGTAGCTCGATTTTAACAGGAGTGGTAGCTTTTAGGCATGTTTCTGCACCTTATTCCTTTATTGTGAGTTCCGCTTAGGGTCAGTTAATTGATACATTTGAGGAGTGTAAATATAATCTAGCAAACGTCAAGTTCTTTTTAAAAATTTAATCTTTTTTATTACTCTTCATATTGCCATTATGTGATGTCAATATTTTATAAAGCAAACGTATTGGCCTTTCATTTTATTAACATTCAGTGAAGGAAGGTTTGTACTTGTGCATTGCATAAAAGCTTTCTTTTTACATATTTGTTTAGCCCTGACAAGGGTTGTTGAGAATTGTTAAGACTGTAGCGTCCTAGTACACCATACTGTCTTCACCATCTGAGTCAGACTGGGCTTCTTCAGATACATAGTATCTCAACTCGGCAATCCTTTCTGCCTTTTCACAAGCGTATTCATAGTATGCATTGCGTACGCCTTCAACAGATGCCATCTTCAGGCGGAGGTTGTAGCGAAATGAACGGTGATTCTCCTGTCTTGCTTTGTCATATCGGCGTTGGAGACCTTCAAGCTTGTCATTCAGGAGTACTACTTGTTCACAGGCACGTTTGAAACGTGTCTCTGTCTCAGTCAATTCTGCGTAAAGTTGAACTTTGTCCATGTTTGAATCGGAGCGGGTCTGTATGTCTTCGTTTGCTAGAGAAAAACAGGAAAGATAATGTCCTCCACAGAAATCGTCCCTGCATTTATGCATACGAATGACATGCTCTTCTCATTGTTCATGCCAGATATGTGGAGTGTATTGGAGATAATTGAATGTTGACAATAATCCAATCAATCATGCCTGGCAAAGTAATAAACAGAACCGCCACGGCTGTGTTTTGATAACTGAGTGATAGGAGAGACATTTGATAACTGACACTGATTAAACACTGATTGGTACAAAATTTAATGTGGTTGTCAATGGGGCTGTTTGCACAAATATTTAGAATATCAAAACTTGCAGTTTAAACGGCACCATAATCTCCGCGTTATTGAATTGATAAACTACGTAGCTTAATGTATATTTGCACAAGCAAGACAGGCATTGACGGACATTTAATCAAATCATCTTGTGTCATGAAATGCGGCAAATATCCCCAAAACGGCGCGTGCGGCCTCTGCCACAAAACGTCTGTCTCCGGCGGCGCCCCGCCCGAGACTGACAACATCGTCTGTGACATCAACAGATAAATGACGTCGTGACCATAGCGACGTTGCGCATGCGCGTTCGCCACATCGGACTTATTTGCTGGAACCCTTGTAACGGCGCCGAGAGTAGCTCGATGTTAACAGGAGTGGTAGCATTAATTAGGCATGTTTCTGCACCTTATTCCTTTATTGTGAGTTCCGCTTAGGGTCAGTTAATTGATACATTTGAGGAGTGTAAATATAATCTAGCAAACGTCAAGTTCTTTTTAAAAATTTAATCTTTTTTATTACTCTTCATATTGCCATTATGTGATGTCAATAGTTTATAAAGCAAACGTATTGGCCTTTCATTTTATTAACATTCAGTGAAGGAAGGTTTGTACTTGTGCATTGCATAAAAGCTTTCTTTTTAGATATTTGTTTAGCCCTGACAAGGGCTGTTGAGAATTGTTAAGACTGTAGCGTCCTAGTACACCATACTGTCTTCACCATCGGAGTCAGACTGGGCTTCTTCAGATACATAGTATCTCAACTCGGCAATCCTTTCTGCCTTTTCACAAGCGTATTCATAGTATGCATTGCGTACGCCTTCAACAGATGCCATCTTCAGGCGGAGGTTGTAGCGAAATGAACGGTGATTCTCCTGTCTTGCTTTGTCACATCGGCGTTGGAGACCTTCAAGCTTGTCATTCAGGAGTACTACTTGTTCACAGGCACGTTTGAAACGTGTCTCTGTCTCAGTCAATTCTGCGTAAAGTTGAACTTTGTCCATGTTTGAATCGAAGCGGGTCTGTATGTATTCGTTTGCTAGAGAAAAACAGGAAAGATAATGTCCTCCACAGAAATCGTCCCTGCATTTATGCATACGAATGACATGCTCTTCTCATTGTTCATGCCAGATATGTGGAGTGTATTGGAGATAATTGAATGTTGACAATAATCCAATCAATCATGCCTGGCAAAGTAATAAACAGAACCGCCACGGCTGTGTTTTGATAACTGAGTGATAGGAGAGACATTTGATAACTGACACTGATTAAACACTGATTGGTACAAAATTTAATGTGGTTGTCAATGGGGCTGTTTGCACAAATATTTAGAATATCAAAACTTGCAGTTTAAACGGCACCATAATCTCCGCGTTATTGAATTGATAAACTACGTAGCTTAATGTATATTTGCACAAGCAAGACAGGCATTGACGGACATTTAATCAAATCATCTTGTGTCATGAAATGCGGCAAATATCCCCAAAACGGCGCGTGCGGCCTCTGCCACAAAACGTCTGTCTCCGGCGGCGCCCCGCCCGAGACTGACAACATCGTCTGTGACATCAACAGATAAATGACGTCGTGACCATAGCGACGTTGCGCATGCGCGTTCGCCACATCGGACTTATTTGCTGGAACCCTTGTAACGGCGCCGAGAGTAGCTCGATTTTAACAGGAGTGGTAGCATTAATTAGGCATGTTTCTGCACCTTATTCCTTTATTGTGAGTTCCGCTTAGGGTCAGTTAATTGATACATTTGAGGAGTGTAAATATAATCTAGCAAACGTCAAGTTCTTTTTAAAAATTTAATCTTTTTTATTACTCTTCATATTGCCATTATGTGATGTCAATAGTTTATAAAGCAAACGTATTGGCCTTTCATTTTATTAACATTCAGTGAAGGAAGGTTTGTACTTGTGCATTGCATAAAAGCTTTCTTTTTAGATATTTGTTTAGCCCTGACAAGGGCTGTTGGGAATTGTTAAGACTGTAGCGTCCTAGTACACCATACTGTCTTCACCATCGGAGTCAGACTGGGCTTCTTCAGATACATAGTATCTCAACTCGGCAATCCTTTCTGCCTTTTCACAAGCGTATTCATAGTATGCATTGCGTACGCCTTCAACAGATGCCATCTTCAGGCGGAGGTTGTAGCGAAATGAACGGTGATTCTCCTGTCTTGCTTTGTCATATCGGCGTTGGAGACCTTCAAGCTTGTCATTCAGGAGTACTACTTGTTCACAGGCACGTTTGAAACGTGTCTCTGTCTCAGTCAATTCTGCGTAAAGTTGAACTTTGTCCATGTTTGAATCGAAGCGGGTCTGTATGTATTCGTTTGCTAGAGAAAAACAGGAAAGATAATGTCCTCCACAGAAATCGTCCCTGCATTTATGCATACGAATGACATGCTCTTCTCATTGTTCATGCCAGATATGTGGAGCGTATTGGAGATAATTGAATGTTGACAATAATCCAATCAATCATGCCTGGCAAAGTAATAAACAGAACCGCCACGGCTGTGTTTTGATAACTGAGTGATAGGAGAGACATTTGATAACTGACACTGATTAAACACTGATTGGTACAAAATTTAATGTGGTTGTCAATGGGGCTGTTTGCACAAATATTTAGAATATCAAAACTTGCAGTTTAAACGGCACCATAATCTCCGCGTTATTGAATTGATAAACTACGTAGCTTAATGTATATTTGCACAAGCAAGACAGGCATTGACGGACATTTAATCAAATCATCTTGTGTCATGAAATGCGGCAAATATCCCCAAAACGGCGCGTGCGGCCTCTGCCACAAAACGTCTGTCTCCGGCGGCGCCCCGCCCGAGACTGACAACATCGTCTGTGACATCAACAGATAAATGACGTCGTGACCATAGCGACGTTGCGCATGCGCGTTCGCCACATCGGACTTATTTGCTGGAACCCTTGTAACGGCGCCGAGAGTAGCTCGATTTTAACAGGAGTGGTAGCATTAATTAGGCATGTTTCTGCACCTTATTCCTTTATTGTGAGTTCCGCTTAGGGTCAGTTAATTGATACATTTGAGGAGTGTAAATATAATCTAGCAAACGTCAAGTTCTTTTTAAAAATTTAATCTTTTTTATTACTCTTCATATTGCCATTATGTGATGTCAATAGTTTATAAAGCAAACGTATTGGCCTTTCATTTTATTAATATTCAGTGAAGGAAGGTTTGTACTTGTGCATTGCATAAAAGCTTTCTTTTAAGATATTTGTTTAGCCCTGACAAGGGCTGTTGGGAATTGTTAAGACTGTAGCGTCCTAGTACACCATACTGTCTTCACCATCGGAGTCAGACTGGGCTTCTTCAGATACATAGTATCTCAACTCGGCAATCCTTTCTGCCTTTTCACAAGCGTATTCATAGTATGCATTGCGTACGCCTTCAACAGATGCCATCTTCAGGCGGAGGTTGTAGCGAAATGAACGGTGATTCTCCTGTCTTGCTTTGTCATATCGGCGTTGGAGACCTTCAAGCTTGTCATTCAGGAGTACTACTTGTTCACAGGCACGTTTAAAACGTGTCTCTGTCTCAGTCAATTCTGCGTAAAGTTGAACTTTGTCCATGTTTGAATCGGAGCGGGTCTGTATGTATTCGTTTGCTAGAGAAAAACAGGAAAGATAATGTCCTCCACAGAAATCGTCCCTGCATTTATGCATACGAATGACATGCTCTTCTCGTTGTTCATGCCAGATATGTGGAGTGTATTGGATATAATTGAATGTTGACAATAATCCAATCAATCATGCCTGGCAAAGTAATAAACAGAACCGCCACGGCTGTGTTTTGATAACTGAGTGATAGGAGAGACATTTGATAACTGACACTGATTAAACACTGATTGGTACAAAATTTAATGTGGTTGTCAATGGGGCTGTTTGCACAAATATTTAGAATATCAAAACTTGCAGTTTAAACGGCACCATAATCTCCGCGTTATTGAATTGATAAACTACGTAGCTTAATGTATATTTGCACAAGCAAGACAGGCATTGACGGACATTTAATCAAATCATCTTGTGTCATGAAATGCGGCAAATATCCCCAAAACGGCGCGTGCGGCCTCTGCCACAAAACGTCTGTCTCCGGCGGCGCCCCGCCCGAGACTGACAACATCGTCTGTGACATCAACAGATAAATGACGTCGTGACCATAGCGACGTTGCGCATGCGCGTTCGCCACATCGGACTTATTTGCTGGAACCCTTGTAACGGCGCCGAGAGTAGCTCGATTTTAACAGGAGTGGTAGCATTAATTAGGCATGTTTCTGCACCTTATTCCTTTATTGTGAGTTCCGCTTAGGGTCAGTTAATTGATACATTTGAGGAGTGTAAATATAATCTAGCAAACGTCAAGTTCTTTTTAAAAATTTAATCTTTTTTATTACTCTTCATATTTCCATTATGTGATGTCAATATTTTATAAAGCAAACGTATTGGCCTTTCATTTTATTAACATTCAGTGAAGGAAGGTTTGTACTTGTGCATTGCATAAAAGCTTTCTTTTTAGATATTTGTTTAGCCCTGACAAGGGCTGTTGAGAATTGTTAAGACTGTAGCGTCCTAGTACACCATACTGTCTTCACCATCGGAGTCAGACTGGGCTTCTTCAGATACATAGTATCTCAACTCGGCAATCCTTTCTGCCTTTTCACAAGCGTATTCATAGTATGCATTGCGTACGCCTTCAACAGATGCCATCTTCAGGCGGAGGTTGTAGCGAAATGAACGGTGATTCTCTTGTCTTGCTTTGTCATATCGGCGTTGGAGACCTTCAAGCTTGTCATTCAGGAGTACTACTTGTTCACAGGCACGTTTGAAACGTGTCTCTGTCTCAGTCAATTCTGCGTAAAGTTGAACTTTGTCCATGTTTGAATCGAAGCGGGTCTGTATGTATTCGTTTGCTAGAGAAAACCAGGAAAGATAATGTCCTCCACAGAAATCGTCCCTGCATTTATGCATACGAATGACATGCTCTTCTCATTGTTCATGCCAGATATGTGGAGTGTATTGGAGATAATTGAATGTTGACAATAATCCAATCAATCATGCCTGGCTAAGTAATAAACAGAACCGCCACGGCTGTGTTTTGATAACTGAGTGATAGGAGAGACATTTGATAACTGACACTGATTAAACACTGATTGGTACAAAATTTAATGTGGTTGTCAATGGGGCTGTTTGCACAAATATTTAGAATATCAAAACTTGCAGTTTAAACGGCACCATAATCTCCGCGTTATTGAATTGATAAACTACGTAGCTTAATGTATATTTGCACAAGCAAGACAGGCATTGACGGACATTTAATCAAATCATCTTGTGTCATGAAATGCGGCAAATATCCCCAAAACGGCGCGTGCGGCCTCTGCCACAAAACGTCTGTCTCCGGCGGCGCCCCGCCCGAGACTGACAACATCGTCTGTGACATCAACAGATAAATGACGTCGTGACCATAGCGACGTTGCGCATGCGCGTTAGCCACATCGGACTTATTTGCTGGAACCCTTGTAACGGCGCCGAGAGTAGCTCGATTTTAACAGGAGTGGTAGCATTAATTAGGCATGTTTCTGCACCTTATTCCTTTATTGTGAGTTCCGCTTAGGGTCAGTTAATTGATACATTTGAGGAGTGTAAATATAATCTAGCAAACGTCAAGTTCTTTTTAAAAATTTAATCTTTTTTATTACTCTTCATATTTCCATTATGTGATGTCAATATTTTATAAAGCAAACGTATTGGCCTTTCATTTTATTAACATTCAGTGAAGGAAGGTTTGTACTTGTGCATTGCATAAAAGCTTTCTTTTTAGATATTTGTTTAGGCCTGACAAGGGCTGTTGAGAATTGTTAAGACTGTAGCGTCCTAGTACACCATACTGTCTTCACCATCGGAGTCAGACTGGGCTTCTTCAGATACATAGTATCTCAACTCGGCAATCCTTTCTGCCTTTTCACAAGCGTATTCATAGGATGCATTGCGTACGCCTTCAACAGATGCCATCTTCAGGCGGAGGTTGTAGCGAAAGGAACGGTGATTCTCTTGTCTTGCTTTGTCATATCGGCGTTGGAGACCTTCAAGCTTGTCATTCAGGAGTACTACTTGTTCACAGGCACGTTTGAAACGTGTCTCTGTCTCAGTCAATTCTGCGTAAAGTTGAACTTTGTCCATGTTTGAATCGAAGCGGGTCTGTATGTATTCGTTTGCTAGAGAAAACCAGGAAAGATAATGTCCTCCACAGAAATCGTCCCTGCATTTATGCATACGAATGACATGCTCTTCTCATTGTTCATGCCAGATATGTGGAGTGTATTGGATATAATTGAATGTTGACAATAATCCAATCAATCATGCCTGGCAAAGTAATAAACAGAACCGCCACGGCTGTGTTTTGATAACTGAGTGATAGGAGAGACATTTGATAACTGACACTGATTAAACACTGATTGGTACAAAATTTAATGTGGTTGTCAATGGGGCTGTTTGCACAAATATTTAGAATATCAAAACTTGCAGTTTAAACGGCACCATAATCTCCGCGTTATTGAATTGATAAACTACGTAGCTTAATGTATATTTGCACAAGCAAGACAGGCATTGACGGACATTTAATCAAATCATCTTGTGTCATGAAATGCGGCAAATATCCCCAAAACGGCGCGTGCGGCCTCTGCCACAAAACGTCTGTCTCCGGCGGCGCCCCGCCCGAGACTGACAACATCGTCTGTGACATCAACAGATAAATGACGTCGTGACCATAGCGACGTTGCGCATGCGCGTTCGCCACATCGGACTTATTTGCTGGAACCCTTGTAACGGCGCCGAGAGTAGCTCGATTTTAACAGGAGTGGTAGCATTAATTAGGCATGTTTCTGCACCTTATTCCTTTATTGTGAGTTCCGCTTAGGGTCAGTTAATTGATACATTTGAGGAGTGTAAATATAATCTAGCAAACGTCAAGTTCTTTTTAAAAATTTAATCTTTTTTATTACTCTTCATATTGCCATTATGTGATGTCAATATTTTATAAAGCAAACGTATTGGCCTTTCATTTTATTAACATTCAGTGAAGGAAGGTTTGTACTTGTGCATTGCATAAAAGCTTTCTTTTTAGATATTTGTTTAGCCCTGACAAGGGCTGTTGAGAATTGTTAAGACTGTAGCGTCCTAGTACACCATACTGTCTTCACCATCGGAGTCAGACTGGGCTTCTTCAGATACATAGTATCTCAACTCGGCAATCCTTTCTGCCTTTTCACAAGCGTATTCATAGTATGCATTGCGTACGCCTTCAACAGATGCCATCTTCAGGCGGAGGTTGTAGCGAAATGAACGGTGATTCTCTTGTCTTGCTTTGTCATATCGGCGTTGGAGACCTTCAAGCTTGTCATTCAGGAGTACTACTTGTTCACAGGCACGTTTGAAACGTGTCTCTGTCTCAGTCAATTCTGCGTAAAGTTGAACTTTGTCCATGTTTGAATCGAAGCGGGTCTGTATGTATTCGTTTGCTAGAGAAAAACAGGAAAGATAATGTCCTCCACAGAAATCGTCCCTGCATTTATGCATACGAATGACATGCTCTTCTCATTGTTCATGCCAGATATGTGGAGTGTATTGGAGATAATTGAATGTTGACAATAATCCAATCAATCATGCCTGGCAAAGTAATAAACAGAACCGCCACGGCTGTGTTTTGATAACTGAGTGATAGGAGAGACATTTGATAACTGACACTGATTAAACACTGATTGGTACAAAATTTAATGTGGTTGTCAATGGGGCTGTTTGCACAAATATTTAGAATATCAAAACTTGCAGTTTAAACGGCACCATAATCTCCGCGTTATTGAATTGATAAACTACGTAGCTTAATGTATATTTGCACAAGCAAGACAGGCATTGACGGACATTTAATCAAATCATCTTGTGTCATGAAATGCGGCAAATATCCCCAAAACGGCGCGTGCGGCCTCTGCCACAAAACGTCTGTCTCCGGCGGCGCCCCGCCCGAGACTGACAACATCGTCTGTGACATCAACAGATAAATGACGTCGTGACCATAGCGACGTTGCGCATGCGCGTTCGCCACATCGGACTTATTTGCTGGAACCCTTGTAACGGCGCCGAGAGTAGCTCGATTTTAACAGGAGTGGTAGCATTAATTAGGCATATTTCTGCACCTTATTCCTTTATTGTGAGTTCCGCTTAGGGTCAGTTAATTGATACATTTGAGGAGTGTAAATATAATCTAGCAAACGTCAAGTTCTTTTTAAAAATTTAATCTTTTTTATTACTCTTCATATTGCCATTATGTGATGTCAATAGTTTATAAAGCAAACGTATTGGCCTTTCATTTTATTAACATTCAGTGAAGGAAGGTTTGTACTTGTGCATTGCATAAAAGCTTTCTTTTTAGATATTTGTTTAGCCCTGACAAGGGCTGTTGGGAATTGTTAAGACTGTAGCGTCCTAGTACACCATACTGTCTTCACCATCGGAGTCAGACTGGGCTTCTTCAGATACATAGTATCTCAACTCGGCAATCCTTTCTGCCTTTTCACAAGCGTATTCATAGTATGCATTGCGTACGCCTTCAACAGATGCCATCTTCAGGCGGAGGTTGTAGCGAAATGAACGGTGATTCTCCTGTCTTGCTTTGTCATATCGGCGTTGGAGACCTTCAAGCTTGTCATTCAGGAGTACTACTTGTTCACAGGCACGTTTGAAACGTGTCTCTGTCTCAGTCAATTCTGCGTAAAGTTGAACTTTGTCCATGTTTGAATCGAAGCGGGTCTGTATGTATTCGTTTGCTAGAGAAAAACAGGAAAGATAATGTCCTCCACAGAAATCGTCCCTGCATTTATGCATACGAATGACATGCTCTTCTCATTGTTCATGCCAGATATGTGGAGCGTATTGGAGATAATTGAATGTTGACAATAATCCAATCAATCATGCCTGGCAAAGTAATAAACAGAACCGCCACGGCTGTGTTTTGATAACTGAGTGATAGGAGAGACATTTGATAACTGACACTGATTAAACACTGATTGGTACAAAATTTAATGTGGTTGTCAATGGGGCTGTTTGCACAAATATTTAGAATATCAAAACTTGCAGTTTAAACGGCACCATAATCTCCGCGTTATTGAATTGATAAACTACGTAGCTTAATGTATATTTGCACAAGCAAGACAGGCATTGACGGACATTTAATCAAATCATCTTGTGTCATGAAATGCGGCAAATATCCCCAAAACGGCGCGTGCGGCCTCTGCCACAAAACGTCTGTCTCCGGCGGCGCCCCGCCCGAGACTGACAACATCGTCTGTGACATCAACAGATAAATGACGTCGTGACCATAGCGACGTTGCGCATGCGCGTTCGCCACATCGGACTTATTTGCTGGAACCCTTGTAACGGCGCCGAGAGTAGCTCGATTTTAACAGGAGTGGTAGCATTAATTAGGCATATTTCTGCACCTTATTCCTTTATTGTGAGTTCCGCTTAGGGTCAGTTAATTGATACATTTGAGGAGTGTAAATATAATCTAGCAAACGTCAAGTTCTTTTTAAAAATTTAATCTTTTTTATTACTCTTCATATTGCCATTATGTGATGTCAATAGTTTATAAAGCAAACGTATTGGCCTTTCATTTTATTAACATTCAGTGAAGGAAGGTTTGTACTTGTGCATTGCATAAAAGCTTTCTTTTTAGATATTTGTTTAGCCCTGACAAGGGCTGTTGGGAATTGTTAAGACTGTAGCGTCCTAGTACACCATACTGTCTTCACCATCGGAGTCAGACTGGGCTTCTTCAGATACATAGTATCTCAACTCGGCAATCCTTTCTGCCTTTTCACAAGCGTATTCATAGTATGCATTGCGTACGCCTTCAACAGATGCCATCTTCAGGCGGAGGTTGTAGCGAAATGAACGGTGATTCTCCTGTCTTGCTTTGTCATATCGGCGTTGGAGACCTTCAAGCTTGTCATTCAGGAGTACTACTTGTTCACAGGCACGTTTGAAACGTGTCTCTGTCTCAGTCAATTCTGCGTAAAGTTGAACTTTGTCCATGTTTGAATCGAAGCGGGTCTGTATGTATTCGTTTGCTAGAGAAAAACAGGAAAGATAATGTCCTCCACAGAAATCGTCCCTGCATTTATGCATACGAATGACATGCTCTTCTCATTGTTCATGCCAGATATGTGGAGCGTATTGGAGATAATTGAATGTTGACAATAATCCAATCAATCATGCCTGGCAAAGTAATAAACAGAACCGCCACGGCTGTGTTTTGATAACTGAGTGATAGGAGAGACATTTGATAACTGACACTGATTAAACACTGATTGGTACAAAATTTAATGTGGTTGTCAATGGGGCTGTTTGCACAAATATTTAGAATATCAAAACTTGCAGTTTAAACGGCACCATAATCTCCGCGTTATTGAATTGATAAACTACGTAGCTTAATGTATATTTGCACAAGCAAGACAGGCATTGACGGACATTTAATCAAATCATCTTGTGTCATGAAATGCGGCAAATATCCCCAAAACGGCGCGTGCGGCCTCTGCCACAAAACGTCTGTCTCCGGCGGCGCCCCGCCCGAGACTGACAACATCGTCTGTGACATCAACAGATAAATGACGTCGTGACCATAGCGACGTTGCGCATGCGCGTTCGCCACATCGGACTTATTTGCTGGAACCCTTGTAACGGCGCCGAGAGTAGCTCGATTTTAACAGGAGTGGTAGCATTAATTAGGCATGTTTCTGCACCTTATTCCTTTATTGTGAGTTCCGCTTAGGGTCAGTTAATTGATACATTTGAGGAGTGTAAATATAATCTAGCAAACGTCAAGTTCTTTTTAAAAATTTAATCTTTTTTATTACTCTTCATATTGCCATTATGTGATGTCAATAGTTTATAAAGCAAACGTATTGGCCTTTCATTTTATTAATATTCAGTGAAGGAAGGTTTGTACTTGTGCATTGCATAAAAGCTTTCTTTTTAGATATTTGTTTAGCCCTGACAAGGGCTGTTGGGAATTGTTAAGACTGTAGCGTCCTAGTACACCATACTGTCTTCACCATCGGAGTCAGACTGGGCTTCTTCAGATACATAGTATCTCAACTCGGCAATCCTTTCTGCCTTTTCACAAGCGTATTCATAGTATGCATTGCGTACGCCTTCAACAGATGCCATCTTCAGGCGGAGGTTGTAGCGAAATGAACGGTGATTCTCCTGTCTTGCTTTGTCATATCGGCGTTGGAGACCTTCAAGCTTGTCATTCAGGAGTACTACTTGTTCACAGGCACGTTTAAAACGTGTCTCTGTCTCAGTCAATTCTGCGTAAAGTTGAACTTTGTCCATGTTTGAATCGGAGCGGGTCTGTATGTATTCGTTTGCTAGAGAAAACCAGGAAAGATAATGTCCTCCACAGAAATCGTCCCTGCATTTATGCATACGAATGACATGCTCTTCTCATTGTTCATGCCAGATATGTGGAGTGTATTGGAGATAATTGAATGTTGACAATAATCCAATCAATCATGCCTGGCAAAGTAATAAACAGAACCGCCACGGCTGTGTTTTGATAACTGAGTGATAGGAGAGACATTTGATAACTTACACTGATTAAACACTGATTGGTACAAAATTTAATGTGGTTGTCAATGGGGCTGTTTGCACAAATATTTAGAATATCAAAACTTGCAGTTTAAACGGCACCATAATCTCCGCGTTATTGAATTGATAAACTACGTAGCTTAATGTATATTTGCACAAGCAAGACAGGCATTGACGGACATTTAATCAAATCATCTTGTGTCATGAAATGCGGCAAATATCCCCAAAACGGCGCGTGCGGCCTCTGCCACAAAACGTCTGTCTCCGGCGGCGCCCCGCCCGAGACTGACAACATCGTCTGTGACATCAACAGATAAATGACGTCGTGACCATTTATGCATACGAATGACATGCTCTTCTCATTGTTCATGCCAGATATGTGGAGTGTATTGGAGATAATTGAATGTTGACAATAATCCAATCAATCATGCCTGGCAAAGTAATAAACAGAACCGCCACGGCTGTGTTTTGATAACTGAGTGATAGGAGAGACATTTGATAACTTACACTGATTAAACACTGATTGGTACAAAATTTAATGTGGTTGTCAATGGGGCTGTTTGCACAAATATTTAGAATATCAAAACTTGCAGTTTAAACGGCACCATAATCTCCGCGTTATTGAATTGATAAACTACGTAGCTTAATGTATATTTGCACAAGCAAGACAGGCATTGACGGACATTTAATCAAATCATCTTGTGTCATGAAATGCGGCAAATATCCCCAAAACGGCGCGTGCGGCCTCTGCCACAAAACGTCTGTCTCCGGCGGCGCCCCGCCCGAGACTGACAACATCGTCTGTGACATCAACAGATAAATGACGTCGTGACCATAGCGACGTTGCGCATGCGCGTTCGCCACATCGGACTTATTTGCTGGAACCCTTGTAACGGCGCCGAGAGTAGCTCGATTTTAACAGGAGTGGTAGCATTAATTAGGCATATTTCTGCACCTTATTCCTTTATGGTGAGTTCCGCTTAGGGTCAGTTAATTGATACATTTGAGGAGTGTAAATATAATCTAGCAAACGTCAAGTTCTTTTTAAAAATTTAATCTTTTTTATTACTCTTCATATTGCCATTATGTGATGTCAATAGTTTATAAAGCAAACGTATTGGCCTTTCATTTTATTAACATTCAGTGAAGGAAGGTTTGTACTTGTGCATTGCATAAAAGCTTTCTTTTTAGATATTTGTTTAGCCCTGACAAGGGCTGTTGGGAATTGTTAAGACTGTAGCGTCCTAGTACACCATACTGTCTTCACCATCGGAGTCAGACTGGGCTTCTTCAGATACATAGTATCTCAACTCGGCAATCCTTTCTGCCTTTTCACAAGCGTATTCATAGTATGCATTGCGTACGCCTTCAACAGATGCCATCTTCAGGCGGAGGTTGTAGCGAAATGAACGGTGATTCTCCTGTCTTGCTTTGTCATATCGGCGTTGGAGACCTTCAAGCTTGTCATTCAGGAGTACTACTTGTTCACAGGCACGTTTGAAACGTGTCTCTGTCTCAGTCAATTCTGCGTAAAGTTGAACTTTGTCCATGTTTGAATCGAAGCGGGTCTGTATGTATTCGTTTGCTAGAGAAAAACAGGAAAGATAATGTCCTCCACAGAAATCGTCCCTGCATTTATGCATACGAATGACATGCTCTTCTCATTGTTCATGCCAGATATGTGGAGCGTATTGGAGATAATTGAATGTTGACAATAATCCAATCAATCATGCCTGGCAAAGTAATAAACAGAACCGCCACGGCTGTGTTTTGATAACTGAGTGATAGGAGAGACATTTGATAACTGACACTGATTAAACACTGATTGGTACAAAATTTAATGTGGTTGTCAATGGGGCTGTTTGCACAAATATTTAGAATATCAAAACTTGCAGTTTAAACGGCACCATAATCTCCGCGTTATTGAATTGATAAACTACGTAGCTTAATGTATATTTGCACAAGCAAGACAGGCATTGACGGACATTTAATCAAATCATCTTGTGTCATGAAATGCGGCAAATATCCCCAAAACGGCGCGTGCGGCCTCTGCCACAAAACGTCTGTCTCCGGCGGCGCCCCGCCCGAGACTGACAACATCGTCTGTGACATCAACAGATAAATGACGTCGTGACCATAGCGACGTTGCGCATGCGCGTTCGCCACATCGGACTTATTTGCTGGAACCCTTGTAACGGCGCCGAGAGTAGCTCGATTTTAACAGGAGTGGTAGCATTAATTAGGCATGTTTCTGCACCTTATTCCTTTATTGTGAGTTCCGCTTAGGGTCAGTTAATTGATACATTTGAGGAGTGTAAATATAATCTAGCAAACGTCAAGTTCTTTTTAAAAATTTAATCTTTTTTATTACTCTTCATATTGCCATTATGTGATGTCAATAGTTTATAAAGCAAACGTATTGGCCTTTCATTTTATTAATATTCAGTGAAGGAAGGTTTGTACTTGTGCATTGCATAAAAGCTTTCTTTTTAGATATTTGTTTAGCCCTGACAAGGGCTGTTGGGAATTGTTAAGACTGTAGCGTCCTAGTACACCATACTGTCTTCACCATCGGAGTCAGACTGGGCTTCTTCAGATACATAGTATCTCAACTCGGCAATCCTTTCTGCCTTTTCACAAGCGTATTCATAGTATGCATTGCGTACGCCTTCAACAGATGCCATCTTCAGGCGGAGGTTGTAGCGAAATGAACGGTGATTCTCCTGTCTTGCTTTGTCATATCGGCGTTGGAGACCTTCAAGCTTGTCATTCAGGAGTACTACTTGTTCACAGGCACGTTTAAAACGTGTCTCTGTCTCAGTCAATTCTGCGTAAAGTTGAACTTTGTCCATGTTTGAATCGGAGCGGGTCTGTATGTATTCGTTTGCTAGAGAAAACCAGGAAAGATAATGTCCTCCACAGAAATCGTCCCTGCATTTATGCATACGAATGACATGCTCTTCTCATTGTTCATGCCAGATATGTGGAGTGTATTGGAGATAATTGAATGTTGACAATAATCCAATCAATCATGCCTGGCAAAGTAATAAACAGAACCGCCACGGCTGTGTTTTGATAACTGAGTGATAGGAGAGACATTTGATAACTTACACTGATTAAACACTGATTGGTACAAAATTTAATGTGGTTGTCAATGGGGCTGTTTGCACAAATATTTAGAATATCAAAACTTGCAGTTTAAACGGCACCATAATCTCCGCGTTATTGAATTGATAAACTACGTAGCTTAATGTATATTTGCACAAGCAAGACAGGCATTGACGGACATTTAATCAAATCATCTTGTGTCATGAAATGCGGCAAATATCCCCAAAACGGCGCGTGCGGCCTCTGCCACAAAACGTCTGTCTCCGGCGGCGCCCCGCCCGAGACTGACAACATCGTCTGTGACATCAACAGATAAATGACGTCGTGACCATAGCGACGTTGCGCATGCGCGTTCGCCACATCGGACTTATTTGCTGGAACCCTTGTAACGGCGCCGAGAGTAGCTCGATTTTAACAGGAGTGGTAGCATTAATTAGGCATGTTTCTGCACCTTATTCCTTTATTGTGAGTTCCGCTTAGGGTCAGTTAATTGATACATTTGAGGAGTGTAAATATAATCTAGCAAACGTCAAGTTCTTTTTAAAAATTTAATCTTTTTTATTACTCTTCATATTGCCATTATGTGATGTCAATATTTTATAAAGCAAACGTATTGGCCTTTCATTTTATTAACATTCAGTGAAGGAAGGTTTGTACTTGTGCATTGCATAAAAGCTTTCTTTTTAGATATTTGTTTAGCCCTGACAAGGGCTATTGAGAATTGTTAAGACTGTAGCGTCCTAGTACACCATACTGTCTTCACCATCGGAGTCAGACTGGGCTTCTTCAGATACATAGTATCTCAACTCGGCAATCCTTTCTGCCTTTTCACAAGCGTATTCATAGTATGCATTGCGTACGCCTTCAACAGATGCCATCTTCAGGCGGAGGTTGTAGCGAAATGAACGGTGATTCTCTTGTCTTGCTTTGTCATATCGGCGTTGGAGACCTTCAAGCTTGTCATTCAGGAGTACTACTTGTTCACAGGCACGTTTGAAACGTGTCTCTGTCTCAGTCAATTCTGCGTAAAGTTGAACTTTGTCCATGTTTGAATCGAAGCGGGTCTGTATGTATTCGGTTGCTAGAGAAAACCAGGAAAGATAATGTCCTCCACAGAAATCGTCCCTGCATTTATGCATACGAATGACATGCTCTTCTCATTTTCATGCCAGATATGTGGAGTGTATTGGAGATAATTGAATGTTGACAATAATCCAATCAATCATGCCTGGCAAAGTAATAAACAGAACCGCCACGGCTGTGTTTTGATAACTGAGTGATAGGAGAGACATTTGATAACTGACACTGATTAAACACTGATTGGTACAAAATTTAATGTGGTTGTCAATGGGGCTGTTTGCACAAATATTTAGAATATCAAAACTTGCAGTTTAAACGGCACCATAATCTCCGCGTTATTGAATTGATAAACTACGTAGCTTAATGTATATTTGCACAAGCAAGACAGGCATTGACGGACATTTAATCAAATCATCTTGTGTCATGAAATGCGGCAAATATCCCCAAAACGGCGCGTGCGGCCTCTGCCACAAAACGTCTGTCTCCGGCGGCGCCCCGCCCGAGACTGACAACATCGTCTGTGACATCAACAGATAAATGACGTCGTGACCATAGCGACGTTGCGCATGCGCGTTCGCCACATCGGACTTATTTGCTGGAACCCTTGTAACGGCGCCGAGAGTAGCTCGATTTTAACAGGAGTGGTAGCATTAATTAGGCATGTTTCTGCACCTTATTCCTTTATTGTGAGTTCCGCTTAGGGTCAGTTAATTGATACATTTGAGGAGTGTAAATATAATCTAGCAAACGTCAAGTTCTTTTTAAAAATTTAATCTTTTTTATTACTCTTCATATTGCCATTATGTGATGTCAATAGTTTATAAAGCAAACGTATTGGCCTTTCATTTTATTAACATTCAGTGAAGGAAGGTTTGTACTTGTGCATTGCATAAAAGCTTTCTTTTTAGATATTTGTTTAGCCCTGACAATGGCTGTTGGGAATTGTTAAGACTGTAGCGTCCTAGTACACCATACTGTCTTCACCATCGGAGTCAGACTGGGCTTCTTCAGATACATAGTATCTCAACTCGGCAATCCTTTCTGCCTTTTCACAAGCGTATTCATAGTATGCATTGCGTACGCCTTCAACAGATGCCATCTTCAGGCGGAGGTTGTAGCGAAATGAACGGTGATTCTCCTGTCTTGCTTTGTCATATCGGCGTTGGAGACCTTCAAGCTTGTCATTCAGGAGTACTACTTGTTCACAGGCACGTTTGAAACGTGACTCTGTCTCAGTCAATTCTGCGTAAAGTTGAACTTTGTCCATGTTTGAATCGAAGCGGGTCTGTATGTATTCGTTTGCTAGAGAAAAACAGGAAAGATAATGTCCTCCACAGAAATCGTCCCTGCATTTATGCATACGAATGACATGCTCTTCTCATTGTTCATGCCAGATATGTGGAGTGTATTGGAGATAATTGAATGTTGACAATAATCCAATCAATCATGCCTGGCAAAGTAATAAACAGAACCGCCACGGCTGTGTTTTGATAACTGAGTGATAGGAGAGACATTTGATAACTGACACTGATTAAACACTGATTGGTACAAAATTTAATGTGGTTGTCAATGGGGCTGTTTGCACAAATATTTAGAATATCAAAACTTGCAGTTTAAACGGCACCATAATCTCCGCGTTATTGAATTGATAAACTACGTAGCTTAATGTATATTTGCACAAGCAAGACAGGCATTGACGGACATTTAATCAAATCATCTTGTGTCATGAAATGCGGCAAATATCCCCAAAACGGCGCGTGCGGCCTCTGCCACAAAACGTCTGTCTCCGGCGGCGCCCCGCCCGAGACTGACAACATCGTCTGTGACATCAACAGATAAATGACGTCGTGACCATAGCGACGTTGCGCATGCGCGTTCGCCACATCGGACTTATTTGCTGGAACCCTTGTAACGGCGCCGAGAGTAGCTCGATTTTAACAGGAGTGGTAGCATTAATTAGGCATGTTTCTGCACCTTATTCCTTTATTGTGAGTTCCGCTTAGGGTCAGTTAATTGATACATTTGAGGAGTGTAAATATAATCTAGCAAACGTCAAGTTCTTTTTAAAAATTTAATCTTTTTTATTACTCTTCATATTGCCATTATGTGATGTCAATAGTTTATAAAGCAAACGTATTGGCCTTTCATTTTATTAACATTCAGTGAAGGAAGGTTTGTACTTGTGCATTGCATAAAAGCTTTCTTTTTAGATATTTGTTTAGCCCTGACAATGGCTGTTGGGAATTGTTAAGACTGTAGCGTCCTAGTACACCATACTGTCTTCACCATCGGAGTCAGACTGGGCTTCTTCAGATACATAGTATCTCAACTCGGCAATCCTTTCTGCCTTTTCACAAGCGTATTCATAGTATGCATTGCGTACGCCTTCAACAGATGCCATCTTCAGGCGGAGGTTGTAGCGAAATGAACGGTGATTCTCCTGTCTTGCTTTGTCATATCGGCGTTGGAGACCTTCAAGCTTGTCATTCAGGAGTACTACTTGTTCACAGGCACGTTTGAAACGTGACTCTGTCTCAGTCAATTCTGCGTAAAGTTGAACTTTGTCCATGTTTGAATCGAAGCGGGTCTGTATGTATTCGTTTGCTAGAGAAAAACAGGAAAGATAATGTCCTCCACAGAAATCGTCCCTGCATTTATGCATACGAATGACATGCTCTTCTCATTGTTCATGCCAGATATGTGGAGTGTATTGGAGATAATTGAATGTTGACAATAATCCAATCAATCATGCCTGGCAAAGTAATAAACAGAACCGCCACGGCTGTGTTTTGATAACTGAGTGATAGGAGAGACATTTGATAACTGACACTGATTAAACACTGATTGGTACAAAATTTAATGTGGTTGTCAATGGGGCTGTTTGCACAAATATTTAGAATATCAAAACTTGCAGTTTAAACGGCACCATAATCTCCGCGTTATTGAATTGATAAACTACGTAGCTTAATGTATATTTGCACAAGCAAGACAGGCATTGACGGACATTTAATCAAATCATCTTGTGTCATGAAATGCGGCAAATATCCCCAAAACGGCGCGTGCGGCCTCTGCCACAAAACGTCTGTCTCCGGCGGCGCCCCGCCCGAGACTGACAACATCGTCTGTGACATCAACAGATAAATGACGTCGTGACCATAGCGACGTTGCGCATGCGCGTTCGCCACATCGGACTTATTTGCTGGAACCCTTGTAACGGCGCCGAGAGTAGCTCGATTTTAACAGGAGTGGTAGCATTAATTAGGCATGTTTCTGCACCTTATTCCTTTATTGTG
Source organism: Steromphala cineraria (assembly GCA_916613615.1). NCBI lineage: Eukaryota > Metazoa > Mollusca > Gastropoda > Trochida > Trochidae > Steromphala > Steromphala cineraria. The sequence goes on from OU744730.1 coordinate 17,112,218, forward strand.
AGTTCCGCTTAGGGTCAGTTAATTGATACATTTGAGGAGTGTAAATATAATCTAGCAAACGTCAAGTTCTTTTTAAAAATTTAATCTTTTTTATTACTCTTCATATTGCCATTATGTGATGTCAATAGTTTATAAAGCAAACGTATTGGCCTTTCATTTTATTAACATTCAGTGAAGGAAGGTTTGTACTTGTGCATTGCATAAAAGCTTTCTTTTTAGATATTTGTTTAGCCCTGACAAGGGCTGTTGGGAATTGTTAAGACTGTAGCGTCCTAGTACACCATACTGTCTTCACCATCGGAGTCAGACTGGGCTTCTTCAGATACATAGTATCTCAACTCGGCAATCCTTTCTGCCTTTTCACAAGCGTATTCATAGTATGCATTGCGTACGCCTTCAACAGATGCCATCTTCAGGCGGAGGTTGTAGCGAAATGAACGGTGATTCTCCTGTCTTGCTTTGTCATATCGGCGTTGGAGACCTTCAAGCTTGTCATTCAGGAGTACTACTTGTTCACAGGCACGTTTGAAACGTGACTCTGTCTCAGTCAATTCTGCGTAAAGTTGAACTTTGTCCATGTTTGAATCGAAGCGGGTCTGTATGTATTCGTTTGCTAGAGAAAAACAGGAAAGATAATGTCCTCCACAGAAATCGTCCCTGCATTTATGCATACGAATGACATGCTCTTCTCATTGTTCATGCCAGATATGTGGAGTGTATTGGAGATAATTGAATGTTGACAATAATCCAATCAATCATGCCTGGCAAAGTAATAAACAGAACCGCCACGGCTGTGTTTTGATAACTGAGTGATAGGAGAGACATTTGATAACTGACACGGATTAAACACTGATTGGTACAAAATTTAATGTGGTTGTCAATGGGGCTGTTTGCACAAATATTTAGAATATCAAAACTTGCAGTTTAAACGGCACCATAATCTCCGCGTTATTGAATTGATAAACTACGTAGCTTAATGTATATTTGCACAAGCAAGACAGGCATTGACGGACATTTAATCAAATCATCTTGTGTCATGAAATGCGGCAAATATCCCCAAAACGGCGCGTGCGGCCTCTGCCACAAAACGTCTGTCTCCGGCGGCGCCCCGCCCGAGACTGACAACATCGTCTGTGACATCAACAGATAAATGACGTCGTGACCATAGCGACGTTGCGCATGCGCGTTCGCCACATCGGACTTATTTGCTGGAACCCTTGTAACGGCGCCGAGAGTAGCTCGATTTTAACAGGAGTGGTAGCATTAATTAGGCATGTTTCTGCACCTTATTCCTTTATTGTGAGTTCCGCTTAGGGTCAGTTAATTGATACATTTGAGGAGTGTAAATATAATCTAGCAAACGTCAAGTTCTTTTTAAAAATTTAATCTTTTTTATTACTCTTCATATTGCCATTATGTGATGTCAATATTTTATAAAGCAAACGTATTGGCCTTTCATTTTATTAACATTCAGTGAAGGAAGGTTTGTACTTGTGCATTGCATAAAAGCTTTCTTTTTAGATATTTGTTTAGCCCTGACAAGGGCTGTTGAGAATTGTTTAGACTGTAGCGTCCTAGTACACCATACTGTCTTCACCATCGGAGTCAGACTGGGCTTCTTCAGATACATAGTATCTCAACTCGGCAATCCTTTCTGCCTTTTCACAAGCGTATTCATAGTATGCATTGCGTACGCCTTCAACAGATGCCATCTTCAGGCGGAGGTTGTAGCGAAATGAACGGTGATTCTCCTGTCTTGCTTTGTCATATCGGCGTTGGAGACCTTCAAGCTTGTCATTCAGGAGTACTACTTGTTCACAGGCACGTTTGAAACGTGTCTCTGTCTCAGTCAATTCTGCGTAAAGTTGAACTTTGTCCATGTTTGAATCGAAGCGGGTCTGTATGTTTTCGTTTGCTAGAGAAAAACAGGAAAGATAATGTCCTCCACAGAAATCGTCCCTGCATTTATGCATACGAATGACATGCTCTTCTCATTGTTCATGCCAGATATGTGGAGTGTATTGGAGATAATTGAATGTTGACAATAATCCAATCAATCATGCCTGGCAAAGTAATAAACAGAACCGCCACGGCTGTGTTTTGATAACTGAGTGATAGGAGAGACATTTGATAACTGACACTGATTAAACACTGATTGGTACAAAATTTAATGTGGTTGTCAATGGGGCTGTTTGCACAAATATTTAGAATATCAAAACTTGCAGTTTAAACGGCACCATAATCTCCGCGTTATTGAATTGATAAACTACGTAGCTTAATGTATATTTGCACAAGCAAGACAGGCATTGACGGACATTTAATCAAATCATCTTGTGTCATGAAATGCGGCAAATATCCCCAAAACGGCGCGTGCGGCCTCTGCCACAAAACGTCTGTCTCCGGCGGCGCCCCGCCCGAGACTGACAACATCGTCTGTGACATCAACAGATAAATGACGTCGTGACCATAGCGACGTTGCGCATGCGCGTTCGCCACATCGGACTTATTTGCTGGAACCCTTGTAACGGCGCCGAGAGTAGCTCGATTTTAACAGGAGTGGTAGCATTAATTAGGCATGTTTCTGCACCTTATTCCTTTATTGTGAGTTCCGCTTAGGGTCAGTTAATTGATACATTTGAGGAGTGTAAATATAATCTAGCAAACGTCAAGTTCTTTTTAAAAATTTAATCTTTTTTATTACTCTTCATATTGCCATTATGTGATGTCAATAGTTTATAAAGCAAACGTATTGGCCTTTCATTTTATTAACATTCAGTGAAGGAAGGTTTGTACTTGTGCATTGCATAAAAGCTTTATTTTTAGATATTTGTTTAGCCCTGACAAGGGCTGTTGAGAATTGTTAAGACTGTAGCGTCCTAGTACACCATACTGTCTTCACCATCGGAGTCAGACTGGGCTTCTTCAGATACATAGTATCTCAACTCGGCAATCCTTTCTGCCTTTTCACAAGCGTATTCATAGTATGCATTGCGTACGCCTTCAACAGATGCCATCTTCAGGCGGAGGTTGTAGCGAAATGAACGGTGATTCTCCTGTCTTGCTTTGTCATATCGGCGTTGGAGACCTTCAAGCTTGTCATTCAGGAGTACTACTTGTTCACAGGCACGTTTGAAACGTGTCTCTGTCTCAGTCAATTCTGCGTAAAGTTGAACTTTGTCCATGTTTGAATCGAAGCGGGTCTGTATGTTTTCGTTTGCTAGAGAAAAACAGGAAAGATAATGTCCTCCACAGAAATCGTCCCTGCATTTATGCATACGAATGACATGCTCTTCTCATTGTTCATGCCAGATATGTGGAGTGTATTGGAGATAATTGAATGTTGACAATAATCCAATCAATCATGCCTGGCAAAGTAATAAACAGAACCGCCACGGCTGTGTTTTGATAACTGAGTGATAGGAGAGACATTTGATAACTGACACTGATTAAACACTGATTGGTACAAAATTTAATGTGGTTGTCAATGGGGCTGTTTGCACAAATATTTAGAATATCAAAACTTGCAGTTTAAACGGCACCATAATCTCCGCGTTATTGAATTGATAAACTACGTAGCTTAATGTATATTTGCACAAGCAAGACAGGCATTGACGGACATTTAATCAAATCATCTTGTGTCATGAAATGCGGCAAATATCCCCAAAACGGCGCGTGCGGCCTCTGCCACAAAACGTCTGTCTCCGGCGGCGCCCCGCCCGAGACTGACAACATCGTCTGTGACATCAACAGATAAATGACGTCGTGACCATAGCGACGTTGCGCATGCGCGTTCGCCACATCGGACTTATTTGCTGGAACCCTTGTAACGGCGCCGAGAGTAGCTCGATTTTAACAGGAGTGGTAGCATTAATTAGGCATGTTTCTGCACCTTATTCCTTTATTGTGAGTTCCGCTTAGGGTCAGTTAATTGATACATTTGAGGAGTGTAAATATAATCTAGCAAACGTCAAGTTCTTTTTAAAAATTTAATCTTTTTTATTACTCTTCATATTGCCATTATGTGATGTCAATAGTTTATAAAGCAAACGTATTGGCCTTTCATTTTATTAACATTCAGTGAAGGAAGGTTTGTACTTGTGCATTGCATAAAAGCTTTCTTTTTAGATATTTGTTTAGCCCTGACAATGGCTGTTGGGAATTGTTAAGACTGTAGCGTCCTAGTACACCATACTGTCTTCACCATCGGAGTCAGACTGGGCTTCTTCAGATACATAGTATCTCAACTCGGCAATCCTTTCTGCCTTTTCACAAGCGTATTCATAGTATGCATTGCGTACGCCTTCAACAGATGCCATCTTCAGGCGGAGGTTGTAGCGAAATGAACGGTGATTCTCCTGTCTTGCTTTGTCATATCGGCGTTGGAGACCTTCAAGCTTGTCATTCAGGAGTACTACTTGTTCACAGGCACGTTTGAAACGTGACTCTGTCTCAGTCAATTCTGCGTAAAGTTGAACTTTGTCCATGTTTGAATCGAAGCGGGTCTGTATGTATTCGTTTGCTAGAGAAAAACAGGAAAGATAATGTCCTCCACAGAAATCGTCCCTGCATTTATGCATACGAATGACATGCTCTTCTCATTGTTCATGCCAGATATGTGGAGTGTATTGGAGATAATTGAATGTTGACAATAATCCAATCAATCATGCCTGGCAAAGTAATAAACAGAACCGCCACGGCTGTGTTTTGATAACTGAGTGATAGGAGAGACATTTGATAACTGACACTGATTAAACACTGATTGGTACAAAATTTAATGTGGTTGTCAATGGGGCTGTTTGCACAAATATTTAGAATATCAAAACTTGCAGTTTAAACGGCACCATAATCTCCGCGTTATTGAATTGATAAACTACGTAGCTTAATGTATATTTGCACAAGCAAGACAGGCATTGACGGACATTTAATCAAATCATCTTGTGTCATGAAATGCGGCAAATATCCCCAAAACGGCGCGTGCGGCCTCTGCCACAAAACGTCTGTCTCCGGCGGCGCCCCGCCCGAGACTGACAACATCGTCTGTGACATCAACAGATAAATGACGTCGTGACCATAGCGACGTTGCGCATGCGCGTTCGCCACATCGGACTTATTTGCTGGAACCCTTGTAACGGCGCCGAGAGTAGCTCGATTTTAACAGGAGTGGTAGCATTAATTAGGCATGTTTCTGCACCTTATTCCTTTATTGTGAGTTCCGCTTAGGGTCAGTTAATTGATACATTTGAGGAGTGTAAATATAATCTAGCAAACGTCAAGTTCTTTTTAAAAATTTAATCTTTTTTATTACTCTTCATATTGCCATTATGTGATGTCAATAGTTTATAAAGCAAACGTATTGGCCTTTCATTTTATTAACATTCAGTGAAGGAAGGTTTGTACTTGTGCATTGCATAAAAGCTTTCTTTTTAGATATTTGTTTAGCCCTGACAAGGGCTGTTGGGAATTGTTAAGACTGTAGCGTCCTAGTACACCATACTGTCTTCACCATCGGAGTCAGACTGGGCTTCTTCAGATACATAGTATCTCAACTCGGCAATCCTTTCTGCCTTTTCACAAGCGTATTCATAGTATGCATTGCGTACGCCTTCAACAGATGCCATCTTCAGGCGGAGGTTGTAGCGAAATGAACGGTGATTCTCCTGTCTTGCTTTGTCATATCGGCGTTGGAGACCTTCAAGCTTGTCATTCAGGAGTACTACTTGTTCACAGGCACGTTTGAAACGTGACTCTGTCTCAGTCAATTCTGCGTAAAGTTGAACTTTGTCCATGTTTGAATCGAAGCGGGTCTGTATGTATTCGTTTGCTAGAGAAAAACAGGAAAGATAATGTCCTCCACAGAAATCGTCCCTGCATTTATGCATACGAATGACATGCTCTTCTCATTGTTCATGCCAGATATGTGGAGTGTATTGGAGATAATTGAATGTTGACAATAATCCAATCAATCATGCCTGGCAAAGTAATAAACAGAACCGCCACGGCTGTGTTTTGATAACTGAGTGATAGGAGAGACATTTGATAACTGACACGGATTAAACACTGATTGGTACAAAATTTAATGTGGTTGTCAATGGGGCTGTTTGCACAAATATTTAGAATATCAAAACTTGCAGTTTAAACGGCACCATAATCTCCGCGTTATTGAATTGATAAACTACGTAGCTTAATGTATATTTGCACAAGCAAGACAGGCATTGACGGACATTTAATCAAATCATCTTGTGTCATGAAATGCGGCAAATATCCCCAAAACGGCGCGTGCGGCCTCTGCCACAAAACGTCTGTCTCCGGCGGCGCCCCGCCCGAGACTGACAACATCGTCTGTGACATCAACAGATAAATGACGTCGTGACCATAGCGACGTTGCGCATGCGCGTTCGCCACATCGGACTTATTTGCTGGAACCCTTGTAACGGCGCCGAGAGTAGCTCGATTTTAACAGGAGTGGTAGCATTAATTAGGCATGTTTCTGCACCTTATTCCTTTATTGTGAGTTCCGCTTAGGGTCAGTTAATTGATACATTTGAGGAGTGTAAATATAATCTAGCAAACGTCAAGTTCTTTTTAAAAATTTAATCTTTTTTATTACTCTTCATATTGCCATTATGTGATGTCAATATTTTATAAAGCAAACGTATTGGCCTTTCATTTTATTAACATTCAGTGAAGGAAGGTTTGTACTTGTGCATTGCATAAAAGCTTTCTTTTTAGATATTTGTTTAGCCCTGACAAGGGCTGTTGAGAATTGTTTAGACTGTAGCGTCCTAGTACACCATACTGTCTTCACCATCGGAGTCAGACTGGGCTTCTTCAGATACATAGTATCTCAACTCGGCAATCCTTTCTGCCTTTTCACAAGCGTATTCATAGTATGCATTGCGTACGCCTTCAACAGATGCCATCTTCAGGCGGAGGTTGTAGCGAAATGAACGGTGATTCTCCTGTCTTGCTTTGTCATATCGGCGTTGGAGACCTTCAAGCTTGTCATTCAGGAGTACTACTTGTTCACAGGCACGTTTGAAACGTGTCTCTGTCTCAGTCAATTCTGCGTAAAGTTGAACTTTGTCCATGTTTGAATCGAAGCGGGTCTGTATGTTTTCGTTTGCTAGAGAAAAACAGGAAAGATAATGTCCTCCACAGAAATCGTCCCTGCATTTATGCATACGAATGACATGCTCTTCTCATTGTTCATGCCAGATATGTGGAGTGTATTGGAGATAATTGAATGTTGACAATAATCCAATCAATCATGCCTGGCAAAGTAATAAACAGAACCGCCACGGCTGTGTTTTGATAACTGAGTGATAGGAGAGACATTTGATAACTGACACTGATTAAACACTGATTGGTACAAAATTTAATGTGGTTGTCAATGGGGCTGTTTGCACAAATATTTAGAATATCAAAACTTGCAGTTTAAACGGCACCATAATCTCCGCGTTATTGAATTGATAAACTACGTAGCTTAATGTATATTTGCACAAGCAAGACAGGCATTGACGGACATTTAATCAAATCATCTTGTGTCATGAAATGCGGCAAATATCCCCAAAACGGCGCGTGCGGCCTCTGCCACAAAACGTCTGTCTCCGGCGGCGCCCCGCCCGAGACTGACAACATCGTCTGTGACATCAACAGATAAATGACGTCGTGACCATAGCGACGTTGCGCATGCGCGTTCGCCACATCGGACTTATTTGCTGGAACCCTTGTAACGGCGCCGAGAGTAGCTCGATTTTAACAGGAGTGGTAGCATTAATTAGGCATGTTTCTGCACCTTATTCCTTTATTGTGAGTTCCGCTTAGGGTCAGTTAATTGATACATTTGAGGAGTGTAAATATAATCTAGCAAACGTCAAGTTCTTTTTAAAAATTTAATCTTTTTTATAACTCTTCATATTGCCATTATGTGATGTCAATAGTTTATAAAGCAAACGTATTGGCCTTTCATTTTATTAACATTCAGTGAAGGAAGGTTTGTACTTGTGCATTGCATAAAAGCTTTCTTTTTAGATATTTGTTTAGCCCTGACAAGGGCTGTTGGGAATTGTTAAGACTGTAGCGTCCTAGTACACCATACTGTCTTCACCATCGGAGTCAGACTGGGCTTCTTCAGATACATAGTATCTCAACTCGGCAATCCTTTCTGCCTTTTCACAAGCGTATTCATAGTATGCATTGCGTACGCCTTCAACAGATGCCATCTTCAGGCGGAGGTTGTAGCGAAATGAACGGTGATTCTCCTGTCTTGCTTTGTCATATCGGCGTTGGAGACCTTCAAGCTTGTCATTCAGGAGTACTACTTGTTCACAGGCACGTTTGAAACGTGACTCTGTCTCAGTCAATTCTGCGTAAAGTTGAACTTTGTCCATGTTTGAATCGAAGCGGGTCTGTATGTATTCGTTTGCTAGAGAAAAACAGGAAAGATAATGTCCTCCACAGAAATCGTCCCTGCATTTATGCATACGAATGACATGCTCTTCTCATTGTTCATGCCAGATATGTGGAGTGTATTGGAGATAATTGAATGTTGTCAATAATCCAATCAATCATGCCTGGCAAAGTAATAAACAGAACCGCCACGGCTGTGTTTTGATAACTGAGTGATAGGAGAGACATTTGATAACTGACACGGATTAAACACTGATTGGTACAAAATTTAATGTGGTTGTCAATGGGGCTGTTTGCACAAATATTTAGAATATCAAAACTTGCAGTTTAAACGGCACCATAATCTCCGCGTTATTGAATTGATAAACTACGTAGCTTAATGTATATTTGCACAAGCAAGACAGGCATTGACGGACATTTAATCAAATCATCTTGTGTCATGAAATGCGGCAAATATCCCCAAAACGGCGCGTGCGGCCTCTGCCACAAAACGTCTGTCTCCGGCGGCGCCCCGCCCGAGACTGACAACATCGTCTGTGACATCAACAGATAAATGACGTCGTGACCATAGCGACGTTGCGCATGCGCGTTCGCCACATCGGACTTATTTGCTGGAACCCTTGTAACGGCGCCGAGAGTAGCTCGATTTTAACAGGAGTGGTAGCATTAATTAGGCATGTTTCTGCACCTTATTCCTTTATTGTGAGTTCCGCTTAGGGTCAGTTAATTGATACATTTGAGGAGTGTAAATATAATCTAGCAAACGTCAAGTTCTTTTTAAAAATTTAATCTTTTTTATTACTCTTCATATTGCCATTATGTGATGTCAATATTTTATAAAGCAAACGTATTGGCCTTTCATTTTATTAACATTCAGTGAAGGAAGGTTTGTACTTGTGCATTGCATAAAAGCTTTCTTTTTAGATATTTGTTTAGCCCTGACAAGGGCTGTTGAGAATTGTTTAGACTGTAGCGTCCTAGTACACCATACTGTCTTCACCATCGGAGTCAGACTGGGCTTCTTCAGATACATAGTATCTCAACTCGGCAATCCTTTCTGCCTTTTCACAAGCGTATTCATAGTATGCATTGCGTACGCCTTCAACAGATGCCATCTTCAGGCGGAGGTTGTAGCGAAATGAACGGTGATTCTCCTGTCTTGCTTTGTCATATCGGCGTTGGAGACCTTCAAGCTTGTCATTCAGGAGTACTACTTGTTCACAGGCACGTTTGAAACGTGTCTCTGTCTCAGTCAATTCTGCGTAAAGTTGAACTTTGTCCATGTTTGAATCGAAGCGGGTCTGTATGTTTTCGTTTGCTAGAGAAAAACAGGAAAGATAATGTCCTCCACAGAAATCGTCCCTGCATTTATGCATACGAATGACATGCTCTTCTCATTGTTCATGCCAGATATGTGGAGTGTATTGGAGATAATTGAATGTTGACAATAATCCAATCAATCATGCCTGGCAAAGTAATAAACAGAACCGCCACGGCTGTGTTTTGATAACTGAGTGATAGGAGAGACATTTGATAACTGACACTGATTAAACACTGATTGGTACAAAATTTAATGTGGTTGTCAATGGGGCTGTTTGCACAAATATTTAGAATATCAAAACTTGCAGTTTAAACGGCACCATAATCTCCGCGTTATTGAATTGATAAACTACGTAGCTTAATGTATATTTGCACAAGCAAGACAGGCATTGACGGACATTTAATCAAATCATCTTGTGTCATGAAATGCGGCAAATATCCCCAAAACGGCGCGTGCGGCCTCTGCCACAAAACGTCTGTCTCCGGCGGCGCCCCGCCCGAGACTGACAACATCGTCTGTGACATCAACAGATAAATGACGTCGTGACCATAGCGACGTTGCGCATGCGCGTTCGCCACATCGGACTTATTTGCTGGAACCCTTGTAACGGCGCCGAGAGTAGCTCGATTTTAACAGGAGTGGTAGCATTAATTAGGCATGTTTCTGCACCTTATTCCTTTATTGTGAGTTCCGCTTAGGGTCAGTTAATTGATACATTTGAGGAGTGTAAATATAATCTAGCAAACGTCAAGTTCTTTTTAAAAATTTAATCTTTTTTATTACTCTTCATATTGCCATTATGTGATGTCAATAGTTTATAAAGCAAACGTATTGGCCTTTCATTTTATTAACATTCAGTGAAGGAAGGTTTGTACTTGTGCATTGCATAAAAGCTTTCTTTTTAGATATTTGTTTAGCCCTGACAAGGGCTGTTGGGAATTGTTAAGACTGTAGCGTCCTAGTACACCATACTGTCTTCACCATCGGAGTCAGACTGGGCTTCTTCAGATACATAGTATCTCAACTCGGCAATCCTTTCTGCCTTTTCACAAGCGTATTCATAGTATGCATTGCGTACGCCTTCAACAGATGCCATCTTCAGGCGGAGGTTGTAGCGAAATGAACGGTGATTCTCCTGTCTTGCTTTGTCATATCGGCGTTGGAGACCTTCAAGCTTGTCATTCAGGAGTACTACTTGTTCACAGGCACGTTTGAAACGTGTCTCTGTCTCAGTCAATTCTGCGTAAAGTTGAACTTTGTCCATGTTTGAATCGAAGCGGGTCTGTATGTATTCGTTTGCTAGAGAAAAACAGGAAAGATAATGTCCTCCACAGAAATCGTCCCTGCATTTATGCATACGAATGACATGCTCTTCTCATTGTTCATGCCAGATATGTGGAGTGTATTGGAGATAATTGAATGTTGACAATAATCCAATCAATCATGCCTGGCAAAGTAATAAACAGAACCGCCACGGCTGTGTTTTGATAACTGAGTGATAGGAGAGACATTTGATAACTGACACGGATTAAACACTGATTGGTACAAAATTTAATGTGGTTGTCAATGGGGCTGTTTGCACAAATATTTAGAATATCAAAACTTGCAGTTTAAACGGCACCATAATCTCCGCGTTATTGAATTGATAAACTACGTAGCTTAATGTATATTTGCACAAGCAAGACAGGTATTGACGGACATTTAATCAAATCATCTTGTGTCATGAAATGCGGCAAATATCCCCAAAACGGCGCGTGCGGCCTCTGCCACAAAACGTCTGTCTCCGGCGGCGCCCCGCCCGAGACTGACAACATCGTCTGTGACATCAACAGATAAATGACGTCGTGACCATAGCGACGTTGCGCATGCGCGTTCGCCACATCGGACTTATTTGCTGGAACCCTTGTAACGGCGCCGAGAGTAGCTCGATTTTAACAGGAGTGGTAGCATTAATTAGGCATGTTTCTGCACCTTATTCCTTTATTGTGAGTTCCGCTTAGGGTCAGTTAATTGATACATTTGAGGAGTGTAAATATAATCTAGCAAACGTCAAGTTCTTTTTAAAAATTTAATCTTTTTTATTACTCTTCATATTGCCATTATGTGATGTCAATAGTTTATAAAGCAAACGTATTGGCCTTTCATTTTATTAACATTCAGTGAAGGAAGGTTTGTACTTGTGCATTGCATAAAAGCTTTCTTTTTAGATATTTGTTTAGCCCTGACAAGGGCTGTTGGGAATTGTTAAGACTGTAGCGTCCTAGTACACCATACTGTCTTCACCATCGGAGTCAGACTGGGCTTCTTCAGATACATAGTATCTCAACTCGGCAATCCTTTCTGCCTTTTCACAAGCGTATTCATAGTATGCATTGCGTACGCCTTCAACAGATGCCATCTTCAGGCGGAGGTTGTAGCGAAATGAACGGTGATTCTCCTGTCTTGCTTTGTCATATCGGCGTTGGAGACCTTCAAGCTTGTCATTCAGGAGTACTACTTGTTCACAGGCACGTTTGAAACGTGTCTCTGTCTCAGTCAATTCTGCGTAAAGTTGAACTTTGTCCATGTTTGAATCGAAGCGGGTCTGTATGTATTCGTTTGCTAGAGAAAAACAGGAAAGATAATGTCCTCCACAGAAATCGTCCCTGCATTTATGCATACGAATGACATGCTCTTCTCATTGTTCATGCCAGATATGTGGAGTGTATTGGAGATAATTGAATGTTGACAATAATCCAATCAATCATGCCTGGCAAAGTAATAAACAGAACCGCCACGGCTGTGTTTTGATAACTGAGTGATAGGAGAGACATTTGATAACTGACACGGATTAAACACTGATTGGTACAAAATTTAATGTGGTTGTCAATGGGGCTGTTTGCACAAATATTTAGAATATCAAAACTTGCAGTTTAAACGGCACCATAATCTCCGCGTTATTGAATTGATAAACTACGTAGCTTAATGTATATTTGCACAAGCAAGACAGGCATTGACGGACATTTAATCAAATCATCTTGTGTCATGAAATGCGGCAAATATCCCCAAAACGGCGCGTGCGGCCTCTGCCACAAAACGTCTGTCTCCGGCGGCGCCCCGCCCGAGACTGACAACATCGTCTGTGACATCAACAGATAAATGACGTCGTGACCATAGCGACGTTGCGCATGCGCGTTCGCCACATCGGACTTATTTGCTGGAACCCTTGTAACGGCGCCGAGAGTAGCTCGATTTTAACAGGAGTGGTAGCATTAATTAGGCATGTTTCTGCACCTTATTCCTTTATTGTGAGTTCCGCTTAGGGTCAGTTAATTGATACATTTGAGGAGTGTAAATATAATCTAGCAAACGTCAAGTTCTTTTTAAAAATTTAATCTTTTTTATTACTCTTCATATTGCCATTATGTGATGTCAATATTTTATAAAGCAAACGTATTGGCCTTTCATTTTATTAACATTCAGTGAAGGAAGGTTTGTACTTGTGCATTGCATAAAAGCTTTCTTTTTAGATATTTGTTTAGCCCTGACAAGGGCTGTTGAGAATTGTTAAGACTGTAGCGTCCTAGTACACCATACTGTCTTCACCATCGGAGTCAGACTGGGCTTCTTCAGATACATAGTATCTCAACTCGGCAATCCTTTCTGCCTTTTCACAAGCGTATTCATAGTATGCATTGCGTACGCCTTCAACAGATGCCATCTTCAGGCGGAGGTTGTAGCGAAATGAACGGTGATTCTCCTGTCTTGCTTTGTCATATCGGCGTTGGAGACCTTCAAGCTTGTCATTCAGGAGTACTACTTGTTCACAGGCACGTTTGAAACGTGTCTCTGTCTCAGTCAATTCTGCGTAAAGTTGAACTTTGTCCATGTTTGAATCGAAGCGGGTCTGTATGTATTCGTTTGCTAGAGAAAAACAGGAAAGATAATGTCCTCCACAGAAATCGTCCCTGCATTTATGCATACGAATGACATGCTCTTCTCATTGTTCATGCCAGATATGTGGAGTGTATTGGAGATAATTGAATGTTGACAATAATCCAATCAATCATGCCTGGCAAAGTAATAAACAGAACCGCCACGGCTGTGTTTTGATAACTGAGTGATAGGAGAGACATTTGATAACTGACACTGATTAAACACTGATTGGTACAAAATTTAATGTGGTTGTCAATGGGGCTGTTTGCACAAATATTTAGAATATCAAAACTTGCAGTTTAAACGGCACCATAATCTCCGCGTTATTGAATTGATAAACTACGTAGCTTAATGTATATTTGCACAAGCAAGACAGGCATTGACGGACATTTAATCAAATCATCTTGTGTCATGAAATGCGGCAAATATCCCCAAAACGGCGCGTGCGGCCTCTGCCACAAAACGTCTGTCTCCGGCGGCGCCCCGCCCGAGACTGACAACATCGTCTGTGACATCAACAGATAAATGACGTCGTGACCATAGCGACGTTGCGCATGCGCGTTCGCCACATCGGACTTATTTGCTGGAACCCTTGTAACGGCGCCGAGAGTAGCTCGATTTTAACAGGAGTGGTAGCATTAATTAGGCATGTTTCTGCACCTTATTCCTTTATTGTGAGTTCCGCTTAGGGTCAGTTAATTGATACATTTGAGGAGTGTAAATATAATCTAGCAAACGTCAAGTTCTTTTTAAAAATTTAATCTTTTTTATTACTCTTCATATTGCCATTATGTGATGTCAATAGTTTATAAAGCAAACGTATTGGCCTTTCATTTTATTAACATTCAGTGAAGGAAGGTTTGTACTTGTGCATTGCATAAAAGCTTTCTTTTTAGATATTTGTTTAGCCCTGACAAGGGCTGTTGGGAATTGTTAAGACTGTAGCGTCCTAGTACACCATACTGTCTTCACCATCGGAGTCAGACTGGGCTTCTTCAGATACATAGTATCTCAACTCGGCAATCCTTTCTGCCTTTTCACAAGCGTATTCATAGTATGCATTGCGTACGCCTTCAACAGATGCCATCTTCAGGCGGAGGTTGTAGCGAAATGAACGGTGATTCTCCTGTCTTGCTTTGTCATATCGGCGTTGGAGACCTTCAAGCTTGTCATTCAGGAGTACTACTTGTTCACAGGCACGTTTTAAACGTGTCTCTGTCTCAGTCAATTCTGCGTAAAGTTGAACTTTGTCCATGTTTGAATCGAAGCGGGTCTGTATGTATTCGTTTGCTAGAGAAAAACAGGAAAGATAATGTCCTCCACAGAAATCGTCCCTGCATTTATGCATACGAATGACATGCTCTCCTCATTGTTCATGCCAGATATGTGGAGTGTATTGGAGATAATTGAATGTTGACAATAATCCAATCAATCATGCCTGGCAAAGTAATAAACAGAACCGCCACGGCTGTGTTTTGATAACTGAGTGATAGGAGAGACATTTGATAACTGACACGGATTAAACACTGATTGGTACAAAATTTAATGTGGTTGTCAATGGGGCTGTTTGCACAAATATTTAGAATATCAAAACTTGCAGTTTAAACGGCACCATAATCTCCGCGTTATTGAATTGATAAACTACGTAGCTTAATGTATATTTGCACAAGCAAGACAGGCATTGACGGACATTTAATCAAATCATCTTGTGTCATGAAATGCGGCAAATATCCCCAAAACGGCGCGTGCGGCCTCTGCCACAAAACGTCTGTCTCCGGCGGCGCCCCGCCCGAGACTGACAACATCGTCTGTGACATCAACAGATAAATGACGTCGTGACCATAGCGACGTTGCGCATGCGCGTTCGCCACATCGGACTTATTTGCTGGAACCCTTGTAACGGCGCCGAGAGTAGCTCGATTTTAACAGGAGTGGTAGCATTAATTAGGCATGTTTCTGCACCTTATTCCTTTATTGTGAGTTCCGCTTAGGGTCAGTTAATTGATACATTTGAGGAGTGTAAATATAATCTAGCAAACGTCAAGTTCTTTTTAAAAATTTAATCTTTTTTATTACTCTTCATATTGCCATTATGTGATGTCAATAGTTTATAAAGCAAACGTATTGGCCTTTCATTTTATTAACATTCAGTGAAGGAAGGTTTGTACTTGTGCATTGCATAAAAGCTTTCTTTTTAGATATTTGTTTAGCCCTGACAAGGGCTGTTGGGAATTGTTAAGACTGTAGCGTCCTAGTACACCATACTGTCTTCACCATCGGAGTCAGACTGGGCTTCTTCAGATACATAGTATCTCAACTCGGCAATCCTTTCTGCCTTTTCACAAGCGTATTCATAGTATGCATTGCGTACGCCTTCAACAGATGCCATCTTCAGGCGGAGGTTGTAGCGAAATGAACGGTGATTCTCCTGTCTTGCTTTGTCATATCGGCGTTGGAGACCTTCAAGCTTGTCATTCAGGAGTACTACTTGTTCACAGGCACGTTTTAAACGTGTCTCTGTCTCAGTCAATTCTGCGTAAAGTTGAACTTTGTCCATGTTTGAATCGAAGCGGGTCTGTATGTATTCGTTTGCTAGAGAAAAACAGGAAAGATAATGTCCTCCACAGAAATCGTCCCTGCATTTATGCATACGAATGACATGCTCTCCTCATTGTTCATGCCAGATATGTGGAGTGTATTGGAGATAATTGAATGTTGACAATAATCCAATCAATCATGCCTGGCAAAGTAATAAACAGAACCGCCACGGCTGTGTTTTGATAACTGAGTGATAGGAGAGACATTTGATAACTGACACGGATTAAACACTGATTGGTACAAAATTTAATGTGGTTGTCAATGGGGCTGTTTGCACAAATATTTAGAATATCAAAACTTGCAGTTTAAACGGCACCATAATCTCCGCGTTATTGAATTGATAAACTACGTAGCTTAATGTATATTTGCACAAGCAAGACAGGCATTGACGGACATTTAATCAAATCATCTTGTGTCATGAAATGCGGCAAATATCCCCAAAACGGCGCGTGCGGCCTCTGCCACAAAACGTCTGTCTCCGGCGGCGCCCCGCCCGAGACTGACAACATCGTCTGTGACATCAACAGATAAATGACGTCGTGACCATAGCGACGTTGCGCATGCGCGTTCGCCACATCGGACTTATTTGCTGGAACCCTTGTAACGGCGCCGAGAGTAGCTCGATTTTAACAGGAGTGGTAGCATTAATTAGGCATGTTTCTGCACCTTATTCCTTTATTGTGAGTTCCGCTTAGGGTCAGTTAATTGATACATTTGAGGAGTGTAAATATAATCTAGCAAACGTCAAGTTCTTTTTAAAAATTTAATCTTTTTTATTACTCTTCATATTGCCATTATGTGATGTCAATAGTTTATAAAGCAAACGTATTGGCCTTTCATTTTATTAACATTCAGTGAAGGAAGGTTTGTACTTGTGCATTGCATAAAAGCTTTCTTTTTAGATATTTGTTTAGCCCTGACAAGGGCTGTTGGGAATTGTTAAGACTGTAGCGTCCTAGTACACCATACTGTCTTCACCATCGGAGTCAGACTGGGCTTCTTCAGATACATAGTATCTCAACTCGGCAATCCTTTCTGCCTTTTCACAAGCGTATTCATAGTATGCATTGCGTACGCCTTCAACAGATGCCATCTTCAGGCGGAGGTTGTAGCGAAATGAACGGTGATTCTCCTGTCTTGCTTTGTCATATCGGCGTTGGAGACCTTCAAGCTTGTCATTCAGGAGTACTACTTGTTCACAGGCACGTTTGAAACGTGTCTCTGTCTCAGTCAATTCTGCGTAAAGTTGAACTTTGTCCATGTTTGAATCGAAGCGGGTCTGTATGTATTCGTTTGCTAGAGAAAAACAGGAAAGATAATGTCCTCCACAGAAATCGTCCCTGCATTTATGCATACGAATGACATGCTCTCCTCATTGTTCATGCCAGATATGTGGAGTGTATTGGAGATAATTGAATGTTGACAATAATCCAATCAATCATGCCTGGCAAAGTAATAAACAGAACCGCCACGGCTGTGTTTTGATAACTGAGTGATAGGAGAGACATTTGATAACTGACACGGATTAAACACTGATTGGTACAAAATTTAATGTGGTTGTCAATGGGGCTGTTTGCACAAATATTTAGAATATCAAAACTTGCAGTTTAAACGGCACCATAATCTCCGCGTTATTGAATTGATAAACTACGTAGCTTAATGTATATTTGCACAAGCAAGACAGGCATTGACGGACATTTAATCAAATCATCTTGTGTCATGAAATGCGGCAAATATCCCCAAAACGGCGCGTGCGGCCTCTGCCACAAAACGTCTGTCTCCGGCGGCGCCCCGCCCGAGACTGACAACATCGTCTGTGACATCAACAGATAAATGACGTCGTGACCATAGCGACGTTGCGCATGCGCGTTCGCCACATCGGACTTATTTGCTGGAACCCTTGTAACGGCGCCGAGAGTAGCTCGATTTTAACAGGAGTGGTAGCATTAATTAGGCATGTTTCTGCACCTTATTCCTTTATTGTGAGTTCCGCTTAGGGTCAGTTAATTGATACATTTGAGGAGTGTAAATATAATCTAGCAAACGTCAAGTTCTTTTTAAAAATTTAATCTTTTTTATTACTCTTCATATTGCCATTATGTGATGTCAATAGTTTATAAAGCAAACGTATTGGCCTTTCATTTTATTAACATTCAGTGAAGGAAGGTTTGTACTTGTGCATTGCATAAAAGCTTTCTTTTTAGATATTTGTTTAGCCCTGACAAGGGCTGTTGGGAATTGTTAAGACTGTAGCGTCCTAGTACACCATACTGTCTTCACCATCGGAGTCAGACTGGGCTTCTTCAGATACATAGTATCTCAACTCGGCAATCCTTTCTGCCTTTTCACAAGCGTATTCATAGTATGCATTGCGTACGCCTTCAACAGATGCCATCTTCAGGCGGAGGTTGTAGCGAAATGAACGGTGATTCTCCTGTCTTGCTTTGTCATATCGGCGTTGGAGACCTTCAAGCTTGTCATTCAGGAGTACTACTTGTTCACAGGCACGTTTGAAACGTGTCTCTGTCTCAGTCAATTCTGCGTAAAGTTGAACTTTGTCCATGTTTGAATCGAAGCGGGTCTGTATGTATTCGTTTGCTAGAGAAAAACAGGAAAGATAATGTCCTCCACAGAAATCGTCCCTGCATTTATGCATACGAATGACATGCTCTCCTCATTGTTCATGCCAGATATGTGGAGTGTATTGGAGATAATTGAATGTTGACAATAATCCAATCAATCATGCCTGGCAAAGTAATAAACAGAACCGCCACGGCTGTGTTTTGATAACTGAGTGATAGGAGAGACATTTGATAACTGACACGGATTAAACACTGATTGGTACAAAATTTAATGTGGTTGTCAATGGGGCTGTTTGCACAAATATTTAGAATATCAAAACTTGCAGTTTAAACGGCACCATAATCTCCGCGTTATTAAATTGATAAACTACGTAGCTTAATGTATATTTGAACAAGCAAGACAGGCATTGACGGACATTTAATCAAATCATCTTGTGTCATGAAATGCGGCAAATATCCCCAAAACGGCGCGTGCGGCCTCTGCCACAAAACGTCTGTCTCCGGCGGCGCCCCGCCCGAGACTGACAACATCGTCTGTGACATCAACAGATAAATGACGTCGTGACCATAGCGACGTTGCGCATGCGCGTTCGCCACATCGGACTTATTTGCTGGAACCCTTGTAACGGCGCCGAGAGTAGCTCGATTTTAACAGGAGTGGTAGCATTAATTAGGCATGTTTCTGCACCTTATTCCTTTATTGTGAGTTCCGCTTAGGGTCAGTTAATTGATACATTTGAGGAGTGTAAATATAATCTAGCAAACGTCAAGTTCTTTTTAAAAATTTAATCTTTTTTATTACTCTTCATATTGCCATTATGTGATGTCAATAGTTTATAAAGCAAACGTATTGGCCTTTCATTTTATTAACATTCAGTGAAGGAAGGTTTGTACTTGTGCATTGCATAAAAGCTTTCTTTTTAGATATTTGTTTAGCCCTGACAAGGGCTGTTGGGAATTGTTAAGACTGTAGCGTCCTAGTACACCATACTGTCTTCACCATCGGAGTCAGACTGGGCTTCTTCAGATACATAGTATCTCAACTCGGCAATCCTTTCTGCCTTTTCACAAGCGTATTCATAGTATGCATTGCGTACGCCTTCAACAGATGCCATCTTCAGGCGGAGGTTGTAGCGAAATGAACGGTGATTCTCCTGTCTTGCTTTGTCATATCGGCGTTGGAGACCTTCAAGCTTGTCATTCAGGAGTACTACTTGTTCACAGGCACGTTTGAAACGTGTCTCTGTCTCAGTCAATTCTGCGTAAAGTTGAACTTTGTCCATGTTTGAATCGAAGCGGGTCTGTATGTATTCGTTTGCTAGAGAAAAACAGGAAAGATAATGTCCTCCACAGAAATCGTCCCTGCATTTATGCATACGAATGACATGCTCTTCTCATTGTTCATGCCAGATATGTGGAGTGTATTGGAGATAATTGAATGTTGACAATAATCCAATCAATCATGCCTGGCAAAGTAATAAACAGAACCGCCACGGCTGTGTTTTGATAACTGAGTGATAGGAGAGACATTTGATAACTGACACTGATTAAACACTGATTGGTACAAAATTTAATGTGGTTGTCAATGGGGCTGTTTGCACAAATATTTAGAATATCAAAACTTGCAGTTTAAACGGCACCATAATCTCCGCGTTATTGAATTGATAAACTACGTAGCTTAATGTATATTTGCACAAGCAAGACAGGCATTGACGGACATTTAATCAAATCATCTTGTGTCATGAAATGCGGCAAATATCCCCAAAACGGCGCGTGCGGCCTCTGCCACAAAACGTCTGTCTCCGGCGGCGCCCCGCCCGAGACTGACAACATCGTCTGTGACATCAACAGATAAATGACGTCGTGACCATAGCGACGTTGCGCATGCGCGTTCGCCACATCGGACTTATTTGCTGGAACCCTTGTAACGGCGCCGAGAGTAGCTCGATTTTAACAGGAGTGGTAGCATTAATTAGGCATGTTTCTGCACCTTATTCCTTTATTGTGAGTTCCGCTTAGGGTCAGTTAATTGATACATTTGAGGAGTGTAAATATAATCTAGCAAACGTCAAGTTCTTTTTAAAAATTTAATCTTTTTTATTACTCTTCATATTGCCATTATGTGATGTCAATAGTTTATAAAGCAAACGTATTGGCCTTTCATTTTATTAACATTCAGTGAAGGAAGGTTTGTACTTGTGCATTGCATAAAAGCTTTCTTTTTAGATATTTGTTTAGCCCTGACAAGGGCTGTTGGGAATTGTTAAGACTGTAGCGTCCTAGTACACCATACTGTCTTCACCATCGGAGTCAGACTGGGCTTCTTCAGATACATAGTATCTCAACTCGGCAATCCTTTCTGCCTTTTCACAAGCGTATTCATAGTATGCATTGCGTACGCCTTCAACAGATGCCATCTTCAGGCGGAGGTTGTAGCGAAATGAACGGTGATTCTCCTGTCTTGCTTTGTCATATCGGCGTTGGAGACCTTCAAGCTTGTCATTCAGGAGTACTACTTGTTCACAGGCACGTTTGAAACGTGTCTCTGTCTCAGTCAATTCTGCGTAAAGTTGAACTTTGTCCATGTTTGAATCGAAGCGGGTCTGTATGTATTCGTTTGCTAGAGAAAAACAGGAAAGATAATGTCCTCCACAGAAATCGTCCCTGCATTTATGCATACGAATGACATGCTCTCCTCATTGTTCATGCCAGATATGTGGAGTGTATTGGAGATAATTGAATGTTGACAATAATCCAATCAATCATGCCTGGCAAAGTAATAAACAGAACCGCCACGGCTGTGTTTTGATAACTGAGTGATAGGAGAGACATTTGATAACTGACACGGATTAAACACTGATTGGTACAAAATTTAATGTGGTTGTCAATGGGGCTGTTTGCACAAATATTTAGAATATCAAAACTTGCAGTTTAAACGGCACCATAATCTCCGCGTTATTGAATTGATAAACTACGTAGCTTAATGTATATTTGCACAAGCAAGACAGGCATTGACGGACATTTAATCAAATCATCTTGTGTCATGAAATGCGGCAAATATCCCCAAAACGGCGCGTGCGGCCTCTGCCACAAAACGTCTGTCTCCGGCGGCGCCCCGCCCGAGACTGACAACATCGTCTGTGACATCAACAGATAAATGACGTCGTGACCATAGCGACGTTGCGCATGCGCGTTCGCCACATCGGACTTATTTGCTGGAACCCTTGTAACGGCGCCGAGAGTAGCTCGATTTTAACAGGAGTGGTAGCATTAATTAGGCATGTTTCTGCACCTTATTCCTTTATTGTGAGTTCCGCTTAGGGTCAGTTAATTGATACATTTGAGGAGTGTAAATATAATCTAGCAAACGTCAAGTTCTTTTTAAAAATTTAATCTTTTTTATTACTCTTCATATTGCCATTATGTGATGTCAATAGTTTATAAAGCAAACGTATTGGCCTTTCATTTTATTAACATTCAGTGAAGGAAGGTTTGTACTTGTGCATTGCATAAAAGCTTTCTTTTTAGATATTTGTTTAGCCCTGACAAGGGCTGTTGGGAATTGTTAAGACTGTAGCGTCCTAGTACACCATACTGTCTTCACCATCGGAGTCAGACTGGGCTTCTTCAGATACATAGTATCTCAACTCGGCAATCCTTTCTGCCTTTTCACAAGCGTATTCATAGTATGCATTGCGTACGCCTTCAACAGATGCCATCTTCAGGCGGAGGTTGTAGCGAAATGAACGGTGATTCTCCTGTCTTGCTTTGTCATATCGGCGTTGGAGACCTTCAAGCTTGTCATTCAGGAGTACTACTTGTTCACAGGCACGTTTGAAACGTGTCTCTGTCTCAGTCAATTCTGCGTAAAGTTGAACTTTGTCCATGTTTGAATCGAAGCGGGTCTGTATGTATTCGTTTGCTAGAGAAAAACAGGAAAGATAATGTCCTCCACAGAAATCGTCCCTGCATTTATGCATACGAATGACATGCTCTTCTCATTGTTCATGCCAGATATGTGGAGTGTATTGGAGATAATTGAATGTTGACAATAATCCAATCAATCATGCCTGGCAAAGTAATAAACAGAACCGCCACGGCTGTGTTTTGATAACTGAGTGATAGGAGAGACATTTGATAACTGACACTGATTAAACACTGATTGGTACAAAATTTAATGTGGTTGTCAATGGGGCTGTTTGCACAAATATTTAGAATATCAAAACTTGCAGTTTAAACGGCACCATAATCTCCGCGTTATTGAATTGATAAACTACGTAGCTTAATGTATATTTGCACAAGCAAGACAGGCATTGACGGACATTTAATCAAATCATCTTGTGTCATGAAATGCGGCAAATATCCCCAAAACGGCGCTTGCGACCTCTGCCACAAAACGTCTGTCTCCGGCGGCGCCCCGCCCGAGACTGACAACATCGTCTGTGACATCAACAGATAAATGACGTCGTGACCATAGCGACGTTGCGCATGCGCGTTCGCCACATCGGACTTATTTGCTGGAACCCTTGTAACGGCGCCGAGAGTAGCTCGATTTTAACAGGAGTGGTAGCATTAATTAGGCATGTTTCTGCACCTTATTCCTTTATTGTGAGTTCCGCTTAGGGTCAGTTAATTGATACATTTGAGGAGTGTAAATATAATCTAGCAAACGTCAAGTTCTTTTTAAAAATTTAATCTTTTTTATTACTCTTCATATTGCCATTATGTGATGTCAATATTTTATAAAGCAAACGTATTGGCCTTTCATTTTATTAACATTCAGTGAAGGAAGGTTTGTACTTGTGCATTGCATAAAAGCTTTCTTTTTAGAAATTTGTTTAGCCCTGACAAGGGCTGTTGAGAATTGTTAAGACTGTAGCGTCCTAGTAAACCATACTGTCTTCACCATCGGAGTCAGACTGGGCTTCTTCAGATACATAGTATCTCAACTCGGCAATCCTTTCTGCCTTTTCACAAGCGTATTCATAGTATGCATTGCGTACGCCTTCAACAGATGCCATCTTCAGGCGGAGGTTGTAGCGAAATGAACGGTGATTCTCCTGTCTTGCTTTGTCATATCGGCGTTGGAGACCTTCAAGCTTGTCATTCAGGAGTACTACTTGTTCACAGGCACGTTTGAAACGTGTCTCTGTCTCAGTCAATTCTGCGTAAAGTTGAACTTTGTCCATGTTTGAATCGAAGCGGGTCTGTATGTATTCGTTTGCTAGAGAAAAACAGGAAAGATAATGTCCTCCACAGAAATCGTCCCTACATTTATGCATACGAATGCCATGCTCTTCTCATTGTTCATGCCAGATATGTGGAGTGTATTGGAGATAATTGAATGTTGACAATAATCCAATCAATCATGCCTGGCAAAGTAATAAACAGAACCGCCACGGCTGTGTTTTGATAACTGAGTGATAGGAGAGACATTTGATAACTGACACTGATTAAACACTGATTGGTACAAAATTTAATGTGGTTGTCAATGGGGCTGTTTGCACAAATATTTAGAATATCAAAACTTGCAGTTTAAACGGCACCATAATCTCCGCGTTATTGAATTGATAAACTACGTAGCTTAATGTATATTTGCACAAGAAAGACAGGCATTGACGGACATTTAATCAAATCATCTTGTGTCATGAAATGCGGCAAATATCCCCAAAACGGCGCGTGCGGCCTCTGCCACAAAACGTCTGTCTCCGGCGGCGCCCCGCCCGAGACTGACAACATCGTCTGTGACATCAACAGATAAATGACGTCGTGACCATAGCGACGTTGCGCATGCGCGTTCGCCACATCGGACTTATTTGCTGGAAACCTTGTAACGGCGCCGAGAGTAGCTCGATTTTAACAGGAGTGGTAGCATTAATTAGGCATGTTTCTGCACCTTATTCCTTTATTGTGAGTTCCGCTTAGGGTCAGTTAATTGATACATTTGAGGAGTGTAAATATAATCTAGCAAACGTCAAGTTCTTTTTAAAAATTTAATCTTTTTTATTACTCTTCATATTGCCATTATGTGATGTCAATAGTTTATAAAGCAAACGTATTGGCCTTTCATTTTATCAACATTCAGTGAAGGAAGGTTTGTACTTGTGCATTGCATAAAAGCTTTCTTTTTAGATATTTGTTTAGCCCTGACAAGGGCTGTTGAGAATTGTTAAGACTGTAGCGTCCTAGTACACCATACTGTCTTCACCATCGGAGTCAGACTGGGCTTCTTCAGATACATAGTATCTCAACTCGGCAATCCTTTCTGCCTTTTCACAAGCGTATTCATAGTATGCATTGCGTACGCCTTCAACAGATGCCATCTTCAGGCGGAGGTTGTAGCGAAATGAACGGTGATTCTCCTGTCTTGCTTTGTCATATCGGCGTTGGAGACCTTCAAGCTTGTCATTCAGGAGTACTACTTGTTCACAGGCACGTTTGAAACGTGTCTCTGTCTCAGTCAATTCTGCGTAAAGTTGAACTTTGTCCATGTTTGAATCGAAGCGGGTCTGTATGTATTCGTTTGCTAGAGAAAAACAGGAAAGATAATGTCCTCCACAGAAATCGTCCCTGCATTTATGCATACGAATGACATGCTCTTCTCATTGTTCATGCCAGATATGTGGAGTGTATTGGAGATAATTGAATGTTGACAATAATCCAATCAATCATGCCTGGCAAAGTAATAAACAGAACCGCCACGGCTGTGTTTTGATAACTGAGTGATAGGAGAGACATTTGATAACTGACACTGATTAAACACTGATTGGTACAAAATTTAATGTGGTTGTCAATGGGGCTGTTTGCACAAATATTTAGAATATCAAAACTTGCAGTTTAAACGGCACCATAATCTCCGCGTTATTGAATTGATAAACTACGTAGCTTAATGTATATTTGCACAAGAAAGACAGGCATTGACGGACATTTAATCAAATCATCTTGTGTCATGAAATGCGGCAAATATCCCCAAAACGGCGCGTGCGGCCTCTGCCACAAAACGTCTGTCTCCGGCGGCGCCCCGCCCGAGACTGACAACATCGTCTGTGACATCAACAGATAAATGACGTCGTGACCATAGCGACGTTGCGCATGCGCGTTCGCCACATCGGACTTATTTGCTGGAACCCTTGTAACGGCGCCGAGAGTAGCTCGATTTTAACAGGAGTGGTAGCATTAATTAGGCATGTTTCTGCACCTTATTCCTTTATTGTGAGTTCCGCTTAGGGTCAGTTAATTGATACATTTGAGGAGTGTAAATATAATCTAGCAAACGTCAAGTTCTTTTTAAAAATTTAATCTTTTTTATTACTCTTCATATTGCCATTATGTGATGTCAATATTTTATAAAGCAAACGTATTGGCTTTTCATTTTATTAACATTCAGTGAAGGAAGGTTTGTACTTGTGCATTGCATAAAAGCTTTATTTTTAGATATTTGTTTAGCCCTGACAAGGGCTGTTGAGAATTGTTAAGACTGTAGCGTCCTAGTACACCATACTGTCTTCACCATCGGAGTCAGACTGGGCTTCTTCAGATACATAGTATCTCAACTCGGCAATCCTTTCTGCCTTTTCACAAGCGTATTCATAGTATGCATTGCGTACGCCTTCAACAGATGCCATCTTCAGGCGGAGGTTGTAGCGAAATGAACGGTGATTCTCCTGTCTTGCTTTGTCATATCGGCGTTGGAGACCTTCAAGCTTGTCATTCAGGAGTACTACTTGTTCACAGGCACGTTTGAAACGTGTCTCTGTCTCAGTCAATTCTGCGTAAAGTTGAACTTTGTCCATGTTTGAATCGAAGCGGGTCTGTATGTATTCGTTTGCTAGAGAAAAACAGGAAAGATAATGTCCTCCACAGAAATCGTCCCTGCATTTATGCATACGAATGACATGCTCTTCTCATTGTTCATGCCAGATATGTGGAGTGTATTGGAGATAATTGAATGTTGACAATAATCCAATCAATCATGCCCGGCAAAGTAATAAACAGAACCGCCACGGCTGTGTTTTGATAACTGAGTGATAGGAGAGACATTTGATAACTGACACTGATTAAACACTGATTGGTACAAAATTTAATGTGGTTGTCAATGGGGCTGTTTGCACAAATATTTAGAATATCAAAACTTGCAGTTTAAACGGCACCATAATCTCCGCGTTATTGAATTGATAAACTACGTAGCTTAATGTATATTTGCACAAGCAAGACAGGCATTGACGGACATTTAATCAAATCATCTTGTGTCATGAAATGCGGCAAATATCCCCAAAACGGCGCGTGCGGCCTCTGCCACAAAACGTCTGTCTCCGGCGGCGCCCCGCCCGAGACTGACAACATCGTCTGTGACATCAACAGATAAATGACGTCGTGACCATAGCGACGTTGCGCATGCGCGTTCGCCACATCGGACTTATTTGCTGGAACCCTTGTAACGGCGCCGAGAGTAGCTCGATTTTAACAGGAGTGGTAGCATTAATTAGGCATGTTTCTGCACCTTATTCCTTTATTGTGAGTTCCGCTTAGGGTCAGTTAATTGATACATTTGAGGAGTGTAAATATAATCTAGCAAACGTCAAGTTCTTTTTAAAAATTTAATCTTTTTTATTACTCTTCATATTGCCATTATGTGATGTCAATAGTTTATAAAGCAAACGTATTGGCCTTTCATTTTATCAACATTCAGTGAAGGAAGGTTTGTACTTGTGCATTGCATAAAAGCTTTCTTTTTAGATATTTGTTTAGCCCTGACAAGGGCTGTTGAGAATTGTTAAGACTGTAGCGTCCTAGCTAGTACACCATACTGTCTTCACCATCGGAGTCAGACTGGGCTTCTTCAGATACATAGTATCTCAACTCGGCAATCCTTTCTGCCTTTTCACAAGCGTATTCATAGTATGCATTGCGTACGCCTTCAACAGATGCCATCTTCAGGCGGAGGTTGTAGCGAAATGAACGGTGATTCTCCTGTCTTGCTTTGTCATATCGGCGTTGGAGACCTTCAAGCTTGTCATTCAGGAGTACTACTTGTTCACAGGCACGTTTGAAACGTGTCTCTGTCTCAGTCAATTCTGCGTAAAGTTGAACTTTGTCCATGTTTGAATCGAAGCGGGTCTGTATGTATTCGTTTGCTAGAGAAAAACAGGAAAGATAATGTTCTCCACAGAAATCGTCCCTGCATTTATGCATACGAATGACATGCTCTTCTCATTGTTCATGCCAGATATGTGGAGTGTATTGGAGATAATTGAATGTTGACAATAATCCAATCAATCATGCCTGGCAAAGTAATAAACAGAACCGCCACGGCTGTGTTTTGATAACTGAGTGATAGGAGAGACATTTGATAACTGACACTGATTAAACACTGATTGGTACAAAATTTAATGTGGTTGTCAATGGGGCTGTTTGCACAAATATTTAGAATATCAAAACTTGCAGTTTAAACGGCACCATAATCTCCGCGTTATTGAATTGATAAACTACGTAGCTTAATGTATATTTGCACAAGCAAGACAGGCATTGACGGACATTTAATCAAATCATCTTGTGTCATGAAATGCGGCAAATATCCCCAAAACGGCGCGTGCGGCCTCTGCCACAAAACGTCTGTCTCCGGCGGCGCCCCGCCCGAGACTGACTACATCGTCTGTGACATCAACAGATAAATGACGTCGTGACCATAGCGACGTTGCGCATGCGCGTTCGCCACATCGGACTTATTTGCTGGAACCCTTGTAACGGCGCCGAGAGTAGCTCGATTTTAACAGGAGTGGTAGCATTAATTAGGCATGTTTCTGCACCTTATTCCTTTATTGTGAGTTCCGCTTAGGGTCAGTTAATTGATACATTTGAGGAGTGTAAATATAATCTAGCAAACGTCAAGTTCTTTTTAAAAATTTAATCTTTTTTATTACTCTTCATATTGCCATTATGTGATGTCAATAGTTTATAAAGCAAACGTATTGGCCTTTCATTTTATCAACATTCAGTGAAGGAAGGTTTGTACTTGTGCATTGCATAAAAGCTTTCTTTTTAGATATTTGTTTAGCCCTGACAAGGGCTGTTGAGAATTGTTAAGACTGTAGCGTCCTAGTACACCATACTGTCTTCACCATCGGAGTCAGACTGGGCTTCTTCAGATACATAGTATCTCAACTCGGCAATCCTTTCTGCCTTTTCACAAGCGTATTCATAGTATGCATTGCGTACGCCTTCAACAGATGCCATCTTCAGGCGGAGGTTGTAGCGAAATGAACGGTGATTCTCCTGTCTTGCTTTGTCATATCGGCGTTGGAGACCTTCAAGCTTGTCATTCAGGAGTACTACTTGTTCACAGGCACGTTTGAAACGTGTCTCTGTCTCAGTCAATTCTGCGTAAAGTTGAACTTTGTCCATGTTTGAATCGAAGCGGGTCTGTATGTATTCGTTTGCTAGAGAAAAACAGGAAAGATAATGTCCTCCACAGAAATCGTCCCTGCATTTATGCATA
The DNA here is from genome assembly GCA_916613615.1 of Steromphala cineraria. Taxonomy (NCBI): domain Eukaryota; kingdom Metazoa; phylum Mollusca; class Gastropoda; order Trochida; family Trochidae; genus Steromphala; species Steromphala cineraria. The sequence continues at coordinate 17,141,538 of OU744730.1, forward strand.
CGAATGACATGCTCTTCTCATTGTTCATGCCAGATATGTGGAGTGTATTGGAGATAATTGAATGTTGACAATAATCCAATCAATCATGCCCGGCAAAGTAATAAACAGAACCGCCACGGCTGTGTTTTGATAACTGAGTGATAGGAGAGACATTTGATAACTGACACTGATTAAACACTGATTGGTACAAAATTTAATGTGGTTGTCAATGGGGCTGTTTGCACAAATATTTAGAATATCAAAACTTGCAGTTTAAACGGCACCATAATCTCCGCGTTATTGAATTGATAAACTACGTAGCTTAATGTATATTTGCACAAGCAAGACAGGCATTGACGGACATTTAATCAAATCATCTTGTGTCATGAAATGCGGCAAATATCCCCAAAACGGCGCGTGCGGCCTCTGCCACAAAACGTCTGTCTCCGGCGGCGCCCCGCCCGAGACTGACAACATCGTCTGTGACATCAACAGATAAATGACGTCGTGACCATAGCGACGTTGCGCATGCGCGTTCGCCACATCGGACTTATTTGCTGGAACCCTTGTAACGGCGCCGAGAGTAGCTCGATTTTAACAGGAGTGGTAGCATTAATTAGGCATGTTTCTGCACCTTATTCCTTTATTGTGAGTTCCGCTTAGGGTCAGTTAATTGATACATTTGAGGAGTGTAAATATAATCTAGCAAACGTCAAGTTCTTTTTAAAAATTTAATCTTTTTTATTACTCTTCATATTGCCATTATGTGATGTCAATAGTTTATAAAGCAAACGTATTGGCCTTTCATTTTATCAACATTCAGTGAAGGAAGGTTTGTACTTGTGCATTGCATAAAAGCTTTCTTTTTAGATATTTGTTTAGCCCTGACAAGGGCTGTTGAGAATTGTTGAGACTGTAGCGTCCTAGCTAGTACACCATACTGTCTTCACCATCGGAGTCAGACTGGGCTTCTTCAGATACATAGTATCTCAACTCGGCAATCCTTTCTGCCTTTTCACAAGCGTATTCATAGTATGCATTGCGTACGCCTTCAACAGATGCCATCTTCAGGCGGAGGTTGTAGCGAAATGAACGGTGATTCTCCTGTCTTGCTTTGTCATATCGGCGTTGGAGACCTTCAAGCTTGTCATTCAGGAGTACTACTTGTTCACAGGCACGTTTGAAACGTGTCTCTGTCTCAGTCAATTCTGCGTAAAGTTGAACTTTGTCCATGTTTGAATCGAAGCGGGTCTGTATGTATTCGTTTGCTAGAGAAAAACAGGAAAGATAATGTTCTCCACAGAAATCGTCCCTGCATTTATGCATACGAATGACATGCTCTTCTCATTGTTCATGCCAGATATGTGGAGTGTATTGGAGATAATTGAATGTTGACAATAATCCAATCAATCATGCCTGGCAAAGTAATAAACAGAACCGCCACGGCTGTGTTTTGATAACTGAGTGATAGGAGAGACATTTGATAACTGACACTGATTAAACACTGATTGGTACAAAATTTAATGTGGTTGTCAATGGGGCTGTTTGCACAAATATTTAGAATATCAAAACTTGCAGTTTAAACGGCACCATAATCTCCGCGTTATTGAATTGATAAACTACGTAGCTTAATGTATATTTGCACAAGCAAGACAGGCATTGACGGACATTTAATCAAATCATCTTGTGTCATGAAATGCGGCAAATATCCCCAAAACGGCGCGTGCGGCCTCTGCCACAAAACGTCTGTCTCCGGCGGCGCCCCGCCCGAGACTGACTACATCGTCTGTGACATCAACAGATAAATGACGTCGTGACCATAGCGACGTTGCGCATGCGCGTTCGCCACATCGGACTTATTTGCTGGAACCCTTGTAACGGCGCCGAGAGTAGCTCGATTTTAACAGGAGTGGTAGCATTAATTAGGCATGTTTCTGCACCTTATTCCTTTATTGTGAGTTCCGCTTAGGGTCAGTTAATTGATACATTTGAGGAGTGTAAATATAATCTAGCAAACGTCAAGTTCTTTTTAAAAATTTAATCTTTTTTATTACTCTTCATATTGCCATTATGTGATGTCAATAGTTTATAAAGCAAACGTATTGGCCTTTCATTTTATCAACATTCAGTGAAGGAAGGTTTGTACTTGTGCATTGCATAAAAGCTTTCTTTTTAGATATTTGTTTAGCCCTGACAAGGGCTGTTGAGAATTGTTAAGACTGTAGCGTCCTAGTACACCATACTGTCTTCACCATCGGAGTCAGACTGGGCTTCTTCAGATACATAGTATCTCAACTCGGCAATCCTTTCTGCCTTTTCACAAGCGTATTCATAGTATGCATTGCGTACGCCTTCAACAGATGCCATCTTCAGGCGGAGGTTGTAGCGAAATGAACGGTGATTCTCCTGTCTTGCTTTGTCATATCGGCGTTGGAGACCTTCAAGCTTGTCATTCAGGAGTACTACTTGTTCACAGGCACGTTTGAAACGTGTCTCTGTCTCAGTCAATTCTGCGTAAAGTTGAACTTTGTCCATGTTTGAATCGAAGCGGGTCTGTATGTATTCGTTTGCTAGAGAAAAACAGGAAAGATAATGTCCTCCACAGAAATCGTCCCTGCATTTATGCATACGAATGACATGCTCTTCTCATTGTTCATGCCAGATATGTGGAGTGTATTGGAGATAATTGAATGTTGACAATAATCCAATCAATCATGCCTGGCAAAGTAATAAACAGAACCGCCACGGCTGTGTTTTGATAACTGAGTGATAGGAGAGACATTTGATAACTGACACTGATTAAACACTGATTGGTACAAAATTTAATGTGGTTGTCAATGGGGCTGTTTGCACAAATATTTAGAATATCAAAACTTGCAGTTTAAACGGCACCATAATCTCCGCGTTATTGAATTGATAAACTACGTAGCTTAATGTATATTTGCACAAGAAAGACAGGCATTGACGGACATTTAATCAAATCATCTTGTGTCATGAAATGCGGCAAATATCCCCAAAACGGCGCGTGCGGCCTCTGCCACAAAACGTCTGTCTCCGGCGGCGCCCCGCCCGAGACTGACAACATCGTCTGTGACATCAACAGATAAATGACGTCGTGACCATAGCGACGTTGCGCATGCGCGTTCGCCACATCGGACTTATTTGCTGGAACCCTTGTAACGGCGCCGAGAGTAGCTCGATTTTAACAGGAGTGGTAGCATTAATTAGGCATGTTTCTGCACCTTATTCCTTTATTGTGAGTTCCGCTTAGGGTCAGTTAATTGATACATTTGAGGAGTGTAAATATAATCTAGCAAACGTCAAGTTCTTTTTAAAAATTTAATCTTTTTTATTACTCTTCATATTGCCATTATGTGATGTCAATAGTTTATAAAGCAAACGTATTGGCCTTTCATTTTATCAACATTCAGTGAAGGAAGGTTTGTACTTGTGCATTGCATAAAAGCTTTCTTTTTAGATATTTGTTTAGCCCTGACAAGGGCTGTTGAGAATTGTTAAGACTGTAGCGTCCTAGTACACCATACTGTCTTCACCATCGGAGTCAGACTGGGCTTCTTCAGATACATAGTATCTCAACTCGGCAATCCTTTCTGCCTTTTCACAAGCGTATTCATAGTATGCATTGCGTACGCCTTCAACAGATGCCATCTTCAGGCGGAGGTTGTAGCGAAATGAACGGTGATTCTCCTGTCTTGCTTTGTCATATCGGCGTTGGAGACCTTCAAGCTTGTCATTCAGGAGTACTACTTGTTCACAGGCACGTTTGAAACGTGTCTCTGTCTCAGTCAATTCTGCGTAAAGTTGAACTTTGTCCATGTTTGAATCGAAGCGGGTCTGTATGTATTCGTTTGCTAGAGAAAAACAGGAAAGATAATGTTCTCCACAGAAATCGTCCCTGCATTTATGCATACGAATGACATGCTCTTCTCATTGTTCATGCCAGATATGTGGAGTGTATTGGAGATAATTGAATGTTGACAATAATCCAATCAATCATGCCTGGCAAAGTAATAAACAGAACCGCCACGGCTGTGTTTTGATAACTGAGTGATAGGAGAGACATTTGATAACTGACACTGATTAAACACTGATTGGTACAAAATTTAATGTGGTTGTCAATGGGGCTGTTTGCACAAATATTTAGAATATCAAAACTTGCAGTTTAAACGGCACCATAATCTCCGCGTTATTGAATTGATAAACTACGTAGCTTAATGTATATTTGCACAAGCAAGACAGGCATTGACGGACATTTAATCAAATCATCTTGTGTCATGAAATGCGGCAAATATCCCCAAAACGGCGCGTGCGGCCTCTGCCACAAAACGTCTGTCTCCGGCGGCGCCCCGCCCGAGACTGACTACATCGTCTGTGACATCAACAGATAAATGACGTCGTGACCATAGCGACGTTGCGCATGCGCGTTCGCCACATCGGACTTATTTGCTGGAACCCTTGTAACGGCGCCGAGAGTAGCTCGATTTTAACAGGAGTGGTAGCATTAATTAGGCATGTTTCTGCACCTTATTCCTTTATTGTGAGTTCCGCTTAGGGTCAGTTAATTGATACATTTGAGGAGTGTAAATATAATCTAGCAAACGTCAAGTTCTTTTTAAAAATTTAATCTTTTTTATTACTCTTCATATTGCCATTATGTGATGTCAATAGTTTATAAAGCAAACGTATTGGCCTTTCATTTTATTAACATTCAGTGAAGGAAGGTTTGTACTTGTGCATTGCATAAAAGCTTTCTTTTTAGATATTTGTTTAGCCCTGACAAGGGCTGTTGAGAATTGTTAAGACTGTAGCGTCCTAGTACACCATACTGTCTTCACCATCGGAGTCAGACTGGGCTTCTTCAGATACATAGTATCTCAACTCGGCAATCCTTTCTGCCTTTTCACAAGCGTATTCATAGTATGCATTGCGTACGCCTTCAACAGATGCCATCTTCAGGCGGAGGTTGTAGCGAAATGAACGGTGATTCTCCTGTCTTGCTTTGTCATATCGGCGTTGGAGACCTTCAAGCTTGTCATTCAGGAGTACTACTTGTTCACAGGCACGTTTGAAACGTGTCTCTGTCTCAGTCAATTCTGCGTAAAGTTGAACTTTGTCCATGTTTGAATCGAAGCGGGTCTGTATGTATTCGTTTGCTAGAGAAAAACAGGAAAGATAATGTCCTCCACAGAAATCGTCCCTGCATTTATGCATACGAATGACATGCTCTTCTCATTGTTCATGCCAGATATGTGGAGTGTATTGGAGATAATTGAATGTTGACAATAATCCAATCAATCATGCCTGGCAAAGTAATAAACAGAACCGCCACGGCTGTGTTTTGATAACTGAGTGATAGGAGAGACATTTGATAACTGACACTGATTAAACACTGATTGGTACAAAATTTAATGTGGTTGTCAATGGGGCTGTTTGCACAAATATTTAGAATATCAAAACTTGCAGTTTAAACGGCACCATAATCTCCGCGTTATTGAATTGATAAACTACGTAGCTTAATGTATATTTGCACAAGCAAGACAGGCATTGACGGACATTTAATCAAATCATCTTGTGTCATGAAATGCGGCAAATATCCCCAAAACGGCGCGTGCGGCCTCTGCCACAAAACGTCTGTCTCCGGCGGCGCCCCGCCCGAGACTGACAACATCGTCTGTGACATCAACAGATAAATGACGTCGTGACCATAGCGACGTTGCGCATGCGCGTTCGCCACATCGGACTTATTTGCTGGAACCCTTGTAACGGCGCCGAGAGTAGCTCGATTTTAACAGGAGTGGTAGCATTAATTAGGCATGTTTCTGCACCTTATTCCTTTATTGTGAGTTCCGCTTAGGGTCAGTTAATTGATACATTTGAGGAGTGTAAATATAATCTAGCAAACGTCAAGTTCTTTTTAAAAATTTAATCTTGTTTATTACTCTTCATATTGCCATTATGTGATGTCAATATTTTATAAAGCAAACGTATTGGCTTTTCATTTTATTAACATTCAGTGAAGGAAGGTTTGTACTTGTGCATTGCATAAAAGCTTTATTTTTAGATATTTGTTTAGCCCTGACAAGGGCTGTTGAGAATTGTTAAGACTGTAGCGTCCTAGTACACCATACTGTCTTCACCATCGGAGTCAGACTGGGCTTCTTCAGATACATAGTATCTCAACTCGGCAATCCTTTCTGCCTTTTCACAAGCGTATTCATAGTATGCATTGCGTACGCCTTCAACAGATGCCATCTTCAGGCGGAGGTTGTAGCGAAATGAACGGTGATTCTCCTGTCTTGCTTTGTCATATCGGCGTTGGAGACCTTCAAGCTTGTCATTCAGGAGTACTACTTGTTCACAGGCACGTTTGAAACGTGTCTCTGTCTCAGTCAATTCTGCGTAAAGTTGAACTTTGTCCATGTTTGAATCGAAGCGGGTCTGTATGTATTCGTTTGCTAGAGAAAAACAGGAAAGATAATGTCCTCCACAGAAATCGTCCCTGCATTTATGCATACGAATGACATGCTCTTCTCATTGTTCATGCCAGATATGTGGAGTGTATTGGAGATAATTGAATGTTGACAATAATCCAATCAATCATGCCCGGCAAAGTAATAAACAGAACCGCCACGGCTGTGTTTTGATAACTGAGTGATAGGAGAGACATTTGATAACTGACACTGATTAAACACTGATTGGTACAAAATTTAATGTGGTTGTCAATGGGGCTGTTTGCACAAATATTTAGAATATCAAAACTTGCAGTTTAAACGGCACCATAATCTCCGCGTTATTGAATTGATAAACTACGTAGCTTAATGTATATTTGCACAAGCAAGACAGGCATTGACGGACATTTAATCAAATCATCTTGTGTCATGAAATGCGGCAAATATCCCCAAAACGGCGCGTGCGGCCTCTGCCACAAAACGTCTGTCTCCGGCGGCGCCCCGCCCGAGACTGACAACATCGTCTGTGACATCAACAGATAAATGACGTCGTGACCATAGCGACGTTGCGCATGCGCGTTCGCCACATCGGACTTATTTGCTGGAACCCTTGTAACGGCGCCGAGAGTAGCTCGATTTTAACAGGAGTGGTAGCATTAATTAGGCATGTTTCTGCACCTTATTCCTTTATTGTGAGTTCCGCTTAGGGTCAGTTAATTGATACATTTGAGGAGTGTAAATATAATCTAGCAAACGACAAGTTCTTTTTAAAAATTTAATCTTTTTTATTACTCTTCATATTGCCATTATGTGATGTCAATATTTTATAAAGCAAACGTATTGGCCTTTCATTTTATTAACATTCAGTGAAGGAAGGTTTGTACTTGTGCATTGCATAAAAGCTTTATTTTTAGATATTTGTTTAGCCCTGACAAGGGCTGTTGAGAATTGTTAAGACTGTAGCGTCCTAGTACACCATACTGTCTTCACCGTCGGAGTCAGACTGGGCTTCTTCAGATACATAGTATCTCAACTCGGCAATCCTTTCTGCCTTTTCACAAGCGTATTCATAGTATGCATTGTGTACGCCTTCAACAGATGCCATCTTCAGGCGGAGGTTGTAGCGAAATGAACGGTGATTCTCCTGTCTTGCTTTGTCATATCGGCGTTGGAGACCTTCAAGCTTGTCATTCAGGAGTACTACTTGTTCACAGGCACGTTTGAAACGTGTCTCTGTCTCAGTCAATTCTGCGTAAAGTTGAACTTTGTCCATGTTTGAATCGAAGCGGGTCTGTATGTATTCGTTTGCTAGAGAAAAACAGGAAAGATAATGTCCTCCACAGAAATCGTCCCTGCATTTATGCATACGAATGACATGCTCTTCTCATTGTTCATGCCAGATATGTGGAGTGTATTGGAGATAATTGAATGTTGACAATAATCCAATCAATCATGCCTGGCAAAGTAATAAACAGAACCGCCACGGCTGTGTTTTGATAACTGAGTGATAGGAGAGACATTTGATAACTGACACTGATTAAACACTGATTGGTACAAAATTTAATGTGGTTGTCAATGGGGCTGTTTGCACAAATATTTAGAATATCAAAACTTGCAGTTTAAACGGCACCATAATCTCCGCGTTATTGAATTGATAAACTACGTAGCTTAATGTATATTTGCACAAGCAAGACAGGCATTGACGGACATTTAATCAAATCATCTTGTGTCATGAAATGCGGCAAATATCCCCAAAACGGCGCGTGCGGCCTCTGCCACAAAACGTCTGTCTCCGGCGGCGCCCCGCCCGAGACTGACAACATCGTCTGTGACATCAACAGATAAATGACGTCGTGACCATAGCGACGTTGCGCATGCGCGTTCGCCACATCGGACTTATTTGCTGGAACCCTTGTAACGGCGCCGAGAGTAGCTCGATTTTAACAGGAGTGGTAGCATTAATTAGGCATGTTTCTGCACCTTATTCCTTTATTGTGAGTTCCGCTTAGGGTCAGTTAATTGATACATTTGAGGAGTGTAAATATAATCTAGCAAACGACAAGTTCTTTTTAAAAATTTAATCTTTTTTATTACTCTTCATATTGCCATTATGTGATGTCAATATTTTATAAAGCAAACGTATTGGCCTTTCATTTTATTAACATTCAGTGAAGGAAGGTTTGTACTTGTGCATTGCATAAAAGCTTTATTTTTAGATATTTGTTTAGCCCTGACAAGGGCTGTTGAGAATTGTTAAGACTGTAGCGTCCTAGTACACCATACTGTCTTCACCGTCGGAGTCAGACTGGGCTTCTTCAGATACATAGTATCTCAACTCGGCAATCCTTTCTGCCTTTTCACAAGCGTATTCATAGTATGCATTGTGTACGCCTTCAACAGATGCCATCTTCAGGCGGAGGTTGTAGCGAAATGAACGGTGATTCTCCTGTCTTGCTTTGTCATATCGGCGTTGGAGACCTTCAAGCTTGTCATTCAGGAGTACTACTTGTTCACAGGCACGTTTGAAACGTGTCTCTGTCTCAGTCAATTCTGCGTAAAGTTGAACTTTGTCCATGTTTGAATCGAAGCGGGTCTGTATGTATTCGTTTGCTAGAGAAAAACAGGAAAGATAATGTCCTCCACAGAAATCGTCCCTGCATTTATGCATACGAATGACATGCTCTTCTCATTGTTCATGCCAGATATGTGGAGTGTATTGGAGATAATTGAATGTTGACAATAATCCAATCAATCATGCCTGGCAAAGTAATAAACAGAACCGCCACGGCTGTGTTTTGATAACTGAGTGATAGGAGAGACATTTGATAACTGACACTGATTAAACACTGATTGGTACAAAATTTAATGTGGTTGTCAATGGGGCTGTTTGCACAAATATTTAGAATATCAAAACTTGCAGTTTAAACGGCACCATAATCTCCGCGTTATTGAATTGATAAACTACGTAGCTTAATGTATATTTGCACAAGCAAGACAGGCATTGACGGACATTTAATCAAATCATCTTGTGTCATGAAATGCGGCAAATATCCCCAAAACGGCGCGTGCGGCCTCTGCCACAAAACGTCTGTCTCCGGCGGCGCCCCGCCCGAGACTGACAACATCGTCTGTGACATCAACAGATAAATGACGTCGTGACCATAGCGACGTTGCGCATGCGCGTTCGCCACATCGGACTTATTTGCTGGAACCCTTGTAACGGCGCCGAGAGTAGCTCGATTTTAACAGGAGTGGTAGCATTAATCAGGCATGTTTCTGCACCTTATTCCTTTATTGTGAGTTCCGCTTAGGGTCAGTTAATTGATACATTTGAGGAGTGTAAATATAATCTAGCAAACGTCAAGTTCTTTTTAAAAATTTAATCTTTTTTATTACTCTTCATATTGCCATTATGTGATGTCAATATTTTATAAAGCAAACGTATTGGCCTTTCATTTTATTAACATTCAGTGAAGGAAGGTTTGTACTTGTGCATTGCATAAAAGCTTTATTTTTAGATATTTGTTTAGCCCTGACAAGGGCTGTTGAGAATTGTTAAGACTGTAGCGTCCTAGTACACCATACTGTCTTCACCATCGGAGTCAGACTGGGCTTCTTCAGATACATAGTATCTCAACTCGGCAATCCTTTCTGCCTTTTCACAAGCGTATCCATAGTATGCATTGTGTACGCCTTCAACAGATGCCATCTTCAGGCGGAGGTTGTAGCGAAATGAACGGTGATTCTCCTGTCTTGCTTTGTCATATCGGCGTTGGAGACCTTCAAGCTTGTCATTCAGGAGTACTACTTGTTCACAGGCACGTTTGAAACGTGTCTCTGTCTCAGTCAATTCTGCGTAAAGTTGAACTTTGTCCATGTTTGAATCGAAGCGGGTCTGTATGTATTCGTTTGCTAGAGAAAAACAGGAAAGATAATGTCCTCCACAGAAATCGTCCCTGCATTTATGCATACGAATGACATGCTCTTCTCATTGTTCATGCCAGATATGTGGAGTGTATTGGAGATAATTGAATGTTGACAATAATCCAATCAATCATGCCTGGCAAAGTAATAAACAGAACCGCCACGGCTGTGTTTTGATAACTGAGTGATAGGAGAGACATTTGATAACTGACACTGATTAAACACTGATTGGTACAAAATTTAATGTGGTTGTCAATGGGGCTGTTTGCACAAATATTTAGAATATCAAAACTTGCAGTTTAAACGGCACCATAATCTCCGCGTTATTGAATTGATAAACTACGTAGCTTAATGTATATTTGCACAAGCAAGACAGGCATTGACGGACATTTAATCAAATCATCTTGTGTCATGAAATGCGGCAAATATCCCCAAAACGGCGCGTGCGGCCTCTGCCACAAAACGTCTGTCTCCGGCGGCGCCCCGCCCGAAACTGACAACATCGTCTGTGACATCAACAGATAAATGACGTCGTGACCATAGCGACGTTGCGCATGCGCGTTCGCCACATCGGACTTATTTGCTGGAACCCTTGTAACGGCGCCGAGAGTAGCTCGATTTTAACAGGAGTGGTAGCATTAATTAGGCATGTTTCTGCACCTTATTCCTTTATTGTGAGTTCCGCTTAGGGTCAGTTAATTGATACATTTGAGGAGTGTAAATATAATCTAGCAAACGACAAGTTCTTTTTAAAAATTTAATCCTTTTTATTACTCTTCATATTGCCATTATGTGATGTCAATATTTTATAAAGCAAACGTATTGGCCTTTCATTTTATTAACATTCAGTGAAGGAAGGTTTGTACTTGTGCATTGCATAAAAGCTTTATTTTTAGATATTTGTTTAGCCCTGACAAGGGCTGTTGAGAATTGTTAAGACTGTAGCGTCCTAGTACACCATACTGTCTTCACCATCGGAGTCAGACTGGGCTTCTTCAGATACATAGTATCTCAACTCGGCAATCCTTTCTGCCTTTTCACAAGCGTATTCATAGTATGCATTGCGTACGCCTTCAACAGATGCCATCTTCAGGCGGAGGTTGTAGCGAAATGAACGGTGATTCTCCTGTCTTGCTTTGTCATATCGGCGTTGGAGACCTTCAAGCTTGTCATTCAGGAGTACTACTTGTTCACAGGCACGTTTGAAACGTGTCTCTGTCTCAGTCAATTCTGCGTAAAGTTGAACTTTGTCCATGTTTGAATCGAAGCGGGTCTGTATGTATTCGTTTGCTAGAGAAAAACAGGAAAGATAATGTCCTCCACAGAAATCGTCCCTGCATTTATGCATACGAATGACATGCTCTTCTCATTGTTCATGCCAGATATGTGGAGTGTATTGGAGATAATTGAATGTTGACAATAATCCAATCAATCATGCCCGGCAAAGTAATAAACAGAACCGCCACGGCTGTGTTTTGATAACTGAGTGATAGGAGAGACATTTGATAACTGACACTGATTAAACACTGATTGGTACAAAATTTAATGTGGTTGTCAATGGGGCTGTTTGCACAAATATTTAGAATATCAAAACTTGCAGTTTAAACGGCACCATAATCTCCGCGTTATTGAATTGATAAACTACGTAGCTTAATGTATATTTGCACAAGCAAGACAGGCATTGACGGACATTTAATCAAATCATCTTGTGTCATGAAATGCGGCAAATATCCCCAAAACGGCGCGTGCGGCCTCTGCCACAAAACGTCTGTCTCCGGCGGCGCCCCGCCCGAGACTGACAACATCGTCTGTGACATCAACAGATAAATGACGTCGTGACCATAGCGACGTTGCGCATGCGCGTTCGCCACATCGGACTTATTTGCTGGAACCCTTGTAACGGCGCCGAGAGTAGCTCGATTTTAACAGGAGTGGTAGCATTAATTAGGCATGTTTCTGCACCTTATTCCTTTATTGTGAGTTCCGCTTAGGGTCAGTTAATTGATACATTTGAGGAGTGTAAATATAATCTAGCAAACGACAAGTTCTTTTTAAAAATTTAATCTTTTTTATTACTCTTCATATTGCCATTATGTGATGTCAATATTTTATAAAGCAAACGTATTGGCCTTTCATTTTATTAACATTCAGTGAAGGAAGGTTTGTACTTGTGCATTGCATAAAAGCTTTATTTTTAGATATTTGTTTAGCCCTGACAAGGGCTGTTGAGAATTGTTAAGACTGTAGCGTCCTAGTACACCATACTGTCTTCACCGTCGGAGTCAGACTGGGCTTCTTCAGATACATAGTATCTCAACTCGGCAATCCTTTCTGCCTTTTCACAAGCGTATTCATAGTATGCATTGTGTACGCCTTCAACAGATGCCATCTTCAGGCGGAGGTTGTAGCGAAATGAACGGTGATTCTCCTGTCTTGCTTTGTCATATCGGCGTTGGAGACCTTCAAGCTTGTCATTCAGGAGTACTACTTGTTCACAGGCACGTTTGAAACGTGTCTCTGTCTCAGTCAATTCTGCGTAAAGTTGAACTTTGTCCATGTTTGAATCGAAGCGGGTCTGTATGTATTCGTTTGCTAGAGAAAAACAGGAAAGATAATGTCCTCCACAGAAATCGTCCCTGCATTTATGCATACGAATGACATGCTCTTCTCATTGTTCATGCCAGATATGTGGAGTGTATTGGAGATAATTGAATGTTGACAATAATCCAATCAATCATGCCTGGCAAAGTAATAAACAGAACCGCCACGGCTGTGTTTTGATAACTGAGTGATAGGAGAGACATTTGATAACTGACACTGATTAAACACTGATTGGTACAAAATTTAATGTGGTTGTCAATGGGGCTGTTTGCACAAATATTTAGAATATCAAAACTTGCAGTTTAAACGGCACCATAATCTCCGCGTTATTGAATTGATAAACTACGTAGCTTAATGTATATTTGCACAAGCAAGACAGGCATTGACGGACATTTAATCAAATCATCTTGTGTCATGAAATGCGGCAAATATCCCCAAAACGGCGCGTGCGGCCTCTGCCACAAAACGTCTGTCTCCGGCGGCGCCCCGCCCGAGACTGACAACATCGTCTGTGACATCAACAGATAAATGACGTCGTGACCATAGCGACGTTGCGCATGCGCGTTCGCCACATCGGACTTATTTGCTGGAACCCTTGTAACGGCGCCGAGAGTAGCTCGATTTTAACAGGAGTGGTAGCATTAATTAGGCATGTTTCTGCACCTTATTCCTTTATTGTGAGTTCCGCTTAGGGTCAGTTAATTGATACATTTGAGGAGTGTAAATATAATCTAGCAAACGACAAGTTCTTTTTAAAAATTTAATCTTTTTTATTACTCTTCATATTGCCATTATGTGATGTCAATATTTTATAAAGCAAACGTATTGGCCTTTCATTTTATTAACATTCAGTGAAGGAAGGTTTGTACTTGTGCATTGCATAAAAGCTTTATTTTTAGATATTTGTTTAGCCCTGACAAGGGCTGTTGAGAATTGTTAAGACTGTAGCGTCCTAGTACACCATACTGTCTTCACCGTCGGAGTCAGACTGGGCTTCTTCAGATACATAGTATCTCAACTCGGCAATCCTTTCTGCCTTTTCACAAGCGTATTCATAGTATGCATTGTGTACGCCTTCAACAGATGCCATCTTCAGGCGGAGGTTGTAGCGAAATGAACGGTGATTCTCCTGTCTTGCTTTGTCATATCGGCGTTGGAGACCTTCAAGCTTGTCATTCAGGAGTACTACTTGTTCACAGGCACGTTTGAAACGTGTCTCTGTCTCAGTCAATTCTGCGTAAAGTTGAACTTTGTCCATGTTTGAATCGAAGCGGGTCTGTATGTATTCGTTTGCTAGAGAAAAACAGGAAAGATAATGTCCTCCACAGAAATCGTCCCTGCATTTATGCATACGAATGACATGCTCTTCTCATTGTTCATGCCAGATATGTGGAGTGTATTGGAGATAATTGAATGTTGACAATAATCCAATCAATCATGCCTGGCAAAGTAATAAACAGAACCGCCACGGCTGTGTTTTGATAACTGAGTGATAGGAGAGACATTTGATAACTGACACTGATTAAACACTGATTGGTACAAAATTTAATGTGGTTGTCAATGGGGCTGTTTGCACAAATATTTAGAATATCAAAACTTGCAGTTTAAACGGCACCATAATCTCCGCGTTATTGAATTGATAAACTACGTAGCTTAATGTATATTTGCACAAGCAAGACAGGCATTGACGGACATTTAATCAAATCATCTTGTGTCATGAAATGCGGCAAATATCCCCAAAACGGCGCGTGCGGCCTCTGCCACAAAACGTCTGTCTCCGGCGGCGCCCCGCCCGAGACTGACAACATCGTCTGTGACATCAACAGATAAATGACGTCGTGACCATAGCGACGTTGCGCATGCGCGTTCGCCACATCGGACTTATTTGCTGGAACCCTTGTAACGGCGCCGAGAGTAGCTCGATTTTAACAGGAGTGGTAGCATTAATTAGGCATGTTTCTGCACCTTATTCCTTTATTGTGAGTTCCGCTTAGGGTCAGTTAATTGATACATTTGAGGAGTGTAAATATAATCTAGCAAACGACAAGTTCTTTTTAAAAATTTAATCTTTTTTATTACTCTTCATATTGCCATTATGTGATGTCAATATTTTATAAAGCAAACGTATTGGCCTTTCATTTTATTAACATTCAGTGAAGGAAGGTTTGTACTTGTGCATTGCATAAAAGCTTTATTTTTAGATATTTGTTTAGCCCTGACAAGGGCTGTTGAGAATTGTTAAGACTGTAGCGTCCTAGTACACCATACTGTCTTCACCGTCGGAGTCAGACTGGGCTTCTTCAGATACATAGTATCTCAACTCGGCAATCCTTTCTGCCTTTTCACAAGCGTATTCATAGTATGCATTGTGTACGCCTTCAACAGATGCCATCTTCAGGCGGAGGTTGTAGCGAAATGAACGGTGATTCTCCTGTCTTGCTTTGTCATATCGGCGTTGGAGACCTTCAAGCTTGTCATTCAGGAGTACTACTTGTTCACAGGCACGTTTGAAACGTGTCTCTGTCTCAGTCAATTCTGCGTAAAGTTGAACTTTGTCCATGTTTGAATCGAAGCGGGTCTGTATGTATTCGTTTGCTAGAGAAAAACAGGAAAGATAATGTCCTCCACAGAAATCGTCCCTGCATTTATGCATACGAATGACATGCTCTTCTCATTGTTCATGCCAGATATGTGGAGTGTATTGGAGATAATTGAATGTTGACAATAATCCAATCAATCATGCCTGGCAAAGTAATAAACAGAACCGCCACGGCTGTGTTTTGATAACTGAGTGATAGGAGAGACATTTGATAACTGACACTGATTAAACACTGATTGGTACAAAATTTAATGTGGTTGTCAATGGGGCTGTTTGCACAAATATTTAGAATATCAAAACTTGCAGTTTAAACGGCACCATAATCTCCGCGTTATTGAATTGATAAACTACGTAGCTTAATGTATATTTGCACAAGCAAGACAGGCATTGACGGACATTTAATCAAATCATCTTGTGTCATGAAATGCGGCAAATATCCCCAAAACGGCGCGTGCGGCCTCTGCCACAAAACGTCTGTCTCCGGCGGCGCCCCGCCCGAAACTGACAACATCGTCTGTGACATCAACAGATAAATGACGTCGTGACCATAGCGACGTTGCGCATGCGCGTTCGCCACATCGGACTTATTTGCTGGAACCCTTGTAACGGCGCCGAGAGTAGCTCGATTTTAACAGGAGTGGTAGCATTAATTAGGCATGTTTCTGCACCTTATTCCTTTATTGTGAGTTCCGCTTAGGGTCAGTTAATTGATACATTTGAGGAGTGTAAATATAATCTAGCAAACGACAAGTTCTTTTTAAAAATTTAATCCTTTTTATTACTCTTCATATTGCCATTATGTGATGTCAATATTTTATAAAGCAAACGTATTGGCCTTTCATTTTATTAACATTCAGTGAAGGAAGGTTTGTACTTGTGCATTGCATAAAAGCTTTATTTTTAGATATTTGTTTAGCCCTGACAAGGGCTGTTGAGAATTGTTAAGACTGTAGCGTCCTAGTACACCATACTGTCTTCACCATCGGAGTCAGACTGGGCTTCTTCAGATACATAGTATCTCAACTCGGCAATCCTTTCTGCCTTTTCACAAGCGTATTCATAGTATGCATTGCGTACGCCTTCAACAGATGCCATCTTCAGGCGGAGGTTGTAGCGAAATGAACGGTGATTCTCCTGTCTTGCTTTGTCATATCGGCGTTGGAGACCTTCAAGCTTGTCATTCAGGAGTACTACTTGTTCACAGGCACGTTTGAAACGTGTCTCTGTCTCAGTCAATTCTGCGTAAAGTTGAACTTTGTCCATGTTTGAATCGAAGCGGGTCTGTATGTATTCGTTTGCTAGAGAAAAACAGGAAAGATAATGTCCTCCACAGAAATCGTCCCTGCATTTATGCATACGAATGACATGCTCTTCTCATTGTTCATGCCAGATATGTGGAGTGTATTGGAGATAATTGAATGTTGACAATAATCCAATCAATCATGCCCGGCAAAGTAATAAACAGAACCGCCACGGCTGTGTTTTGATAACTGAGTGATAGGAGAGACATTTGATAACTGACACTGATTAAACACTGATTGGTACAAAATTTAATGTGGTTGTCAATGGGGCTGTTTGCACAAATATTTAGAATATCAAAACTTGCAGTTTAAACGGCACCATAATCTCCGCGTTATTGAATTGATAAACTACGTAGCTTAATGTATATTTGCACAAGCAAGACAGGCATTGACGGACATTTAATCAAATCATCTTGTGTCATGAAATGCGGCAAATATCCCCAAAACGGCGCGTGCGGCCTCTGCCACAAAACGTCTGTCTCCGGCGGCGCCCCGCCCGAGACTGACAACATCGTCTGTGACATCAACAGATAAATGACGTCGTGACCATAGCGACGTTGCGCATGCGCGTTCGCCACATCGGACTTATTTGCTGGAACCCTTGTAACGGCGCCGAGAGTAGCTCGATTTTAACAGGAGTGGTAGCATTAATTAGGCATGTTTCTGCACCTTATTCCTTTATTGTGAGTTCCGCTTAGGGTCAGTTAATTGATACATTTGAGGAGTGTAAATATAATCTAGCAAACGACAAGTTCTTTTTAAAAATTTAATCTTTTTTATTACTCTTCATATTGCCATTATGTGATGTCAATATTTTATAAAGCAAACGTATTGGCCTTTCATTTTATTAACATTCAGTGAAGGAAGGTTTGTACTTGTGCATTGCATAAAAGCTTTATTTTTAGATATTTGTTTAGCCCTGACAAGGGCTGTTGAGAATTGTTAAGACTGTAGCGTCCTAGTACACCATACTGTCTTCACCGTCGGAGTCAGACTGGGCTTCTTCAGATACATAGTATCTCAACTCGGCAATCCTTTCTGCCTTTTCACAAGCGTATTCATAGTATGCATTGTGTACGCCTTCAACAGATGCCATCTTCAGGCGGAGGTTGTAGCGAAATGAACGGTGATTCTCCTGTCTTGCTTTGTCATATCGGCGTTGGAGACCTTCAAGCTTGTCATTCAGGAGTACTACTTGTTCACAGGCACGTTTGAAACGTGTCTCTGTCTCAGTCAATTCTGCGTAAAGTTGAACTTTGTCCATGTTTGAATCGAAGCGGGTCTGTATGTATTCGTTTGCTAGAGAAAAACAGGAAAGATAATGTCCTCCACAGAAATCGTCCCTGCATTTATGCATACGAATGACATGCTCTTCTCATTGTTCATGCCAGATATGTGGAGTGTATTGGAGATAATTGAATGTTGACAATAATCCAATCAATCATGCCTGGCAAAGTAATAAACAGAACCGCCACGGCTGTGTTTTGATAACTGAGTGATAGGAGAGACATTTGATAACTGACACTGATTAAACACTGATTGGTACAAAATTTAATGTGGTTGTCAATGGGGCTGTTTGCACAAATATTTAGAATATCAAAACTTGCAGTTTAAACGGCACCATAATCTCCGCGTTATTGAATTGATAAACTACGTAGCTTAATGTATATTTGCACAAGCAAGACAGGCATTGACGGACATTTAATCAAATCATCTTGTGTCATGAAATGCGGCAAATATCCCCAAAACGGCGCGTGCGGCCTCTGCCACAAAACGTCTGTCTCCGGCGGCGCCCCGCCCGAGACTGACAACATCGTCTGTGACATCAACAGATAAATGACGTCGTGACCATAGCGACGTTGCGCATGCGCGTTCGCCACATCGGACTTATTTGCTGGAACCCTTGTAACGGCGCCGAGAGTAGCTCGATTTTAACAGGAGTGGTAGCATTAATTAGGCATGTTTCTGCACCTTATTCCTTTATTGTGAGTTCCGCTTAGGGTCAGTTAATTGATACATTTGAGGAGTGTAAATATAATCTAGCAAACGACAAGTTCTTTTTAAAAATTTAATCTTTTTTATTACTCTTCATATTGCCATTATGTGATGTCAATATTTTATAAAGCAAACGTATTGGCCTTTCATTTTATTAACATTCAGTGAAGGAAGGTTTGTACTTGTGCATTGCATAAAAGCTTTATTTTTAGATATTTGTTTAGCCCTGACAAGGGCTGTTGAGAATTGTTAAGACTGTAGCGTCCTAGTACACCATACTGTCTTCACCGTCGGAGTCAGACTGGGCTTCTTCAGATACATAGTATCTCAACTCGGCAATCCTTTCTGCCTTTTCACAAGCGTATTCATAGTATGCATTGTGTACGCCTTCAACAGATGCCATCTTCAGGCGGAGGTTGTAGCGAAATGAACGGTGATTCTCCTGTCTTGCTTTGTCATATCGGCGTTGGAGACCTTCAAGCTTGTCATTCAGGAGTACTACTTGTTCACAGGCACGTTTGAAACGTGTCTCTGTCTCAGTCAATTCTGCGTAAAGTTGAACTTTGTCCATGTTTGAATCGAAGCGGGTCTGTATGTATTCGTTTGCTAGAGAAAAACAGGAAAGATAATGTCCTCCACAGAAATCGTCCCTGCATTTATGCATACGAATGACATGCTCTTCTCATTGTTCATGCCAGATATGTGGAGTGTATTGGAGATAATTGAATGTTGACAATAATCCAATCAATCATGCCTGGCAAAGTAATAAACAGAACCGCCACGGCTGTGTTTTGATAACTGAGTGATAGGAGAGACATTTGATAACTGACACTGATTAAACACTGATTGGTACAAAATTTAATGTGGTTGTCAATGGGGCTGTTTGCACAAATATTTAGAATATCAAAACTTGCAGTTTAAACGGCACCATAATCTCCGCGTTATTGAATTGATAAACTACGTAGCTTAATGTATATTTGCACAAGCAAGACAGGCATTGACGGACATTTAATCAAATCATCTTGTGTCATGAAATGCGGCAAATATCCCCAAAACGGCGCGTGCGGCCTCTGCCACAAAACGTCTGTCTCCGGCGGCGCCCCGCCCGAGACTGACAACATCGTCTGTGACATCAACAGATAAATGACGTCGTGACCATAGCGACGTTGCGCATGCGCGTTCGCCACATCGGACTTATTTGCTGGAACCCTTGTAACGGCGCCGAGAGTAGCTCGATTTTAACAGGAGTGGTAGCATTAATTAGGCATGTTTCTGCACCTTATTCCTTTATTGTGAGTTCCGCTTAGGGTCAGTTAATTGATACATTTGAGGAGTGTAAATATAATCTAGCAAACGACAAGTTCTTTTTAAAAATTTAATCTTTTTTATTACTCTTCATATTGCCATTATGTGATGTCAATATTTTATAAAGCAAACGTATTGGCCTTTCATTTTATTAACATTCAGTGAAGGAAGGTTTGTACTTGTGCATTGCATAAAAGCTTTATTTTTAGATATTTGTTTAGCCCTGACAAGGGCTGTTGAGAATTGTTAAGACTGTAGCGTCCTAGTACACCATACTGTCTTCACCGTCGGAGTCAGACTGGGCTTCTTCAGATACATAGTATCTCAACTCGGCAATCCTTTCTGCCTTTTCACAAGCGTATTCATAGTATGCATTGTGTACGCCTTCAACAGATGCCATCTTCAGGCGGAGGTTGTAGCGAAATGAACGGTGATTCTCCTGTCTTGCTTTGTCATATCGGCGTTGGAGACCTTCAAGCTTGTCATTCAGGAGTACTACTTGTTCACAGGCACGTTTGAAACGTGTCTCTGTCTCAGTCAATTCTGCGTAAAGTTGAACTTTGTCCATGTTTGAATCGAAGCGGGTCTGTATGTATTCGTTTGCTAGAGAAAAACAGGAAAGATAATGTCCTCCACAGAAATCGTCCCTGCATTTATGCATACGAATGACATGCTCTTCTCATTGTTCATGCCAGATATGTGGAGTGTATTGGAGATAATTGAATGTTGACAATAATCCAATCAATCATGCCTGGCAAAGTAATAAACAGAACCGCCACGGCTGTGTTTTGATAACTGAGTGATAGGAGAGACATTTGATAACTGACACTGATTAAACACTGATTGGTACAAAATTTAATGTGGTTGTCAATGGGGCTGTTTGCACAAATATTTAGAATATCAAAACTTGCAGTTTAAACGGCACCATAATCTCCGCGTTATTGAATTGATAAACTACGTAGCTTAATGTATATTTGCACAAGCAAGACAGGCATTGACGGACATTTAATCAAATCATCTTGTGTCATGAAATGCGGCAAATATCCCCAAAACGGCGCGTGCGGCCTCTGCCACAAAACGTCTGTCTCCGGCGGCGCCCCGCCCGAGACTGACAACATCGTCTGTGACATCAACAGATAAATGACGTCGTGACCATAGCGACGTTGCGCATGCGCGTTCGCCACATCGGACTTATTTGCTGGAACCCTTGTAACGGCGCCGAGAGTAGCTCGATTTTAACAGGAGTGGTAGCATTAATCAGGCATGTTTCTGCACCTTATTCCTTTATTGTGAGTTCCGCTTAGGGTCAGTTAATTGATACATTTGAGGAGTGTAAATATAATCTAGCAAACGTCAAGTTCTTTTTAAAAATTTAATCTTTTTTATTACTCTTCATATTGCCATTATGTGATGTCAATATTTTATAAAGCAAACGTATTGGCCTTTCATTTTATTAACATTCAGTGAAGGAAGGTTTGTACTTGTGCATTGCATAAAAGCTTTATTTTTAGATATTTGTTTAGCCCTGACAAGGGCTGTTGAGAATTGTTAAGACTGTAGCGTCCTAGTACACCATACTGTCTTCACCATCGGAGTCAGACTGGGCTTCTTCAGATACATAGTATCTCAACTCGGCAATCCTTTCTGCCTTTTCACAAGCGTATCCATAGTATGCATTGTGTACGCCTTCAACAGATGCCATCTTCAGGCGGAGGTTGTAGCGAAATGAACGGTGATTCTCCTGTCTTGCTTTGTCATATCGGCGTTGGAGACCTTCAAGCTTGTCATTCAGGAGTACTACTTGTTCACAGGCACGTTTGAAACGTGTCTCTGTCTCAGTCAATTCTGCGTAAAGTTGAACTTTGTCCATGTTTGAATCGAAGCGGGTCTGTATGTATTCGTTTGCTAGAGAAAAACAGGAAAGATAATGTCCTCCACAGAAATCGTCCCTGCATTTATGCATACGAATGACATGCTCTTCTCATTGTTCATGCCAGATATGTGGAGTGTATTGGAGATAATTGAATGTTGACAATAATCCAATCAATCATGCCTGGCAAAGTAATAAACAGAACCGCCACGGCTGTGTTTTGATAACTGAGTGATAGGAGAGACATTTGATAACTGACACTGATTAAACACTGATTGGTACAAAATTTAATGTGGTTGTCAATGGGGCTGTTTGCACAAATATTTAGAATATCAAAACTTGCAGTTTAAACGGCACCATAATCTCCGCGTTATTGAATTGATAAACTACGTAGCTTAATGTATATTTGCACAAGCAAGACAGGCATTGACGGACATTTAATCAAATCATCTTGTGTCATGAAATGCGGCAAATATCCCCAAAACGGCGCGTGCGGCCTCTGCCACAAAACGTCTGTCTCCGGCGGCGCCCCGCCCGAGACTGACAACATCGTCTGTGACATCAACAGATAAATGACGTCGTGACCATAGCGACGTTGCGCATGCGCGTTCGCCACATCGGACTTATTTGCTGGAACCCTTGTAACGGCGCCGAGAGTAGCTCGATTTTAACAGGAGTGGTAGCATTAATTAGGCATGTTTCTGCACCTTATTCCTTTATTGTGAGTTCCGCTTAGGGTCAGTTAATTGATACATTTGAGGAGTGTAAATATAATCTAGCAAACGTCAAGTTCTTTTTAAAAATTTAATCTTGTTTATTACTCTTCATATTGCCATTATGTGATGTCAATATTTTATAAAGCAAACGTATTGGCTTTTCATTTTATTAACATTCAGTGAAGGAAGGTTTGTACTTGTGCATTGCATAAAAGCTTTCTTTTTAGATATTTGTTTAGCCCTGACAAGGGCTGTTGAGAATTGTTAAGAAAAAAGAAAAAAAAAAGCGTCCTAGTACACCATACTGTCTTCACCATCGGAGTCAGACTGGGCTTCTTCAGATACATAGTATCTCAACTCGGCAATCCTTTCTGCCTTTTCACAAGCGTATTCATAGTATGCATTGCGTACGCCTTCAACAGATGCCATCTTCAGGCGGAGGTTGTAGCGAAATGAACGGTGATTCTCCTGTCTTGCTTTGTCATATCGGCGTTGGAGACCTTCAAGCTTGTCATTCAGGAGTACTACTTGTTCACAGGCACGTTTGAAACGTGTCTCTGTCTCAGTCAATTCTGCGTAAAGTTGAACTTTGTCCATGTTTGAATCGAAGCGGGTCTGTATGTATTCGTTTGCTAGAGAAAAACAGGAAAGATAATGTCCTCCACAGAAATCGTCCCTGCATTTATGCATACGAATGACATGCTCTTCTCATTGTTCATGCCAGATATGTGGAGTGTATTGGAGATAATTGAATGTTGACAATAATCCAATCAATCATGCCTGGCAAAGTAATAAACAGAACCGCCACGGCTGTGTTTTGATAACTGAGTGATAGGAGAGACATTTGATAACTGACACTGATTAAACACTGATTGGTACAAAATTTAATGTGGTTGTCAATGGGGCTGTTTGCACAAATATTTAAAAATATATCAAAACTTGCAGTTTAAACGGCACCATAATCTCCGCGTTATTGAATTGATAAACTACGTAGCTTAATGTATATTTGCACAAGCAAGACAGGCATTGACGGACATTTAATCAAATCATCTTGTGTCATGAAATGCGGCAAATATCCCCAAAACGGCGCGTGCGGCCTCTGCCACAAAACGTCTGTCTCCGGCGGCGACCCGCCCGAGACTGACAACATCGTCTGCGACATCAACAGATAAATGACGTCGTGACCATAGCGACGTTGCGCATGCGCGTTCGCCACATCGGACTTATTTGCTGGAACCCTTGTAACGGCGCCGAGAGTAGCTCGATTTTAACCCTTACGATGCGGGGCGCGTGATATTTACGGGCCAAATATAAAATGGCACGTAAGCCCTCTTGGCGAAATCCGTAACTTTCAGGATAAGGCTATATATTGACTGCAAGCAGTCTTGGCTGCTCCCGGATATAAAATATCAAACCTTTTCTCAAAAATGATTGAGGGTACCCACCTTGCGGCATTCATATCTCACAAACCAATAGAGATAATTCTATAATTTTTACATCATCGTGTAGAAGAGAGAATTGTCTTCATTTCCATGTATCATATGTATATCCGCGCACAAAAATAAAGAAGCGGCAAAGCGTTGCGACAAGTGCCGCAAAAAATGTGTTTACCTCAAAATGATTGAGGGTACCCACCTTGCGGCATTTATATCTCACGAACCATTAGAGATAATTTTATAATTTTTACATCATCGTATAGAAGAGAGAATTGTCTTTATTTCCATTTATCATATGTATATCCGCGCACAAAAATAAAGAAGCGGTTAATCAGGATATAACGGTGGCTGGCACCGGACAAAACAATTCCGCCACGTGGGCTTGTAGAGCAAAAATATATAGCCGCATCGTAAGGGTTAACAGGAGTGGTAGCATTAATTAGGCATGTTTCTGCACCTTATTCCTTTATTGTGAGTTCCGCTTAGGGTCAGTTAATTGATACATTTGAGGAGTGTAAATATAATCTAGCAAACGTCAAGTTCTTTTTAAAAATTTAATCTTTTTTATTACTCTTCATATTGCCATTATGTGATGTCAATAGTTTATAAAGCAAACGTATTGGCCTTTCATTTTATTAACCCTTACGATGCGGGGCGCGTGATATTTACGGGCCAAATATAAAATGGCACGTAAGCCCTCTTGGCGAAATCCGTAACTTTCAGGATAAGGCTATATATTGACTGCAAGCAGTCTTGGCTGCTCCCGGATATAAAATATCAAACCTTTTCTCAAAAATGATTGAGGGTACCCACCTTGCGGCATTCATATCTCACAAACCAATAGAGATAATTCTATAATTTTTACATCATCGTGTAGAAGAGAGAATTGTCTTTATTTCCATGTATCATATGTATATCCGCGCACAAAAATAAAGAAGCGGTTAATCAGGATATAACGGTGGCTGGCACCGGACAAAACAATTCCGCCACGTGGGCTTGTAGAGCAAAAATATATAGCCGCATCGCATCGTAAGGGTTAACATTCAGTGAAGGAAGGTTTGTACTTGTGCATTGCATAAAAGCTTTCTTTTTAGATATTTGTTTAGCCCTGACAAGGGCTGTTGAGAATTGTTAAGACTGTAGCGTCCTAGTACACCATACTGTCTTCACCATCGGAGTCAGACTGGGCTTCTTCAGATACATAGTATCTCAACTCGGCAATCCTTTCTGCCTTTTCACAAGCGTATTCATAGTATGCATTGCGTACGCCTTCAACAGATGCCATCTTCAGGCGGAGGTTGTAGCGAAATGAACGGTGATTCTCCTGTCTTGCTTTGTCATATCGGCGTTGGAAACCTTCAAGCTTGTCATTCAGGAGTACTACTTGTTCACAGGCACGTTTGAAACGTGTCTCTGTCTCAGTCAATTCTGCGTAAAGTTGAACTTTGTCCATGTTTGAATCGAAGCGGGTCTGTATGTATTCGTTTGCTAGAGAAAAACAGGAAAGATAATGTCCTCCACATTAAGTTCTTAGATGACAAAAATATACTTAACCCTTACGATGCGGGGCGCGTGATATTTACGGGCCAAATATAAAATGGCACGTAAGCCCTCTTGGCGAAATCCGTAACTTTCAGGATAAGGCTATATATTGACTGCAAGCAGTCTTGGCTGCTCCCGGATATAAAATATCAAACCTTTTCTCAAAAATGATTGAGGGTACCCACCTTGCGGCATTCATATCTCACAAACCAATAGAGATAATTCTATAATTTTTACATCATCATGTAGAAGAGAGAATTGTCTTCATTTCCATGTATCATATGTATATCCGCGCACAAAAATAAAGAAGCGGTTAATCAGGATATAACGGTGGCTGGCACCGGACAAAACAATTCCGCCACGTGGGCTTGTAGAGCAAAAATATATAGCCGCATCGTAAGGGTTAACAGGAGTGGTAGCATTAATTAGGCATGTTTCTGCACCTTATTCCTTTATTGTGAGTTCCGCTTAGGGTCAGTTAATTGATACATTTGAGGAGTGTAAATATAATCTAGCAAACGTCAAGTTCTTTTTAAAAATTTAATCTTTTTTATTACTCTTCATATTGCCATTATGTGATGTCAATAGTTTATAAAGCAAACGTATTGGCCTTTCATTTTATTAACCCTTACGATGCGGGGCGCGTGATATTTACGGGCCAAATATAAAATGGCACGTAAGCCCTCTTGGCGAAATCCGCAACTTTCAGGATAAGGCTATATATTGACTGCAAGCAGTCTTGGTTGCTCCCGGATATAAAATATCAAACCTTTTCTCAAAAATGATTGGGGGTACCCACCTTGCGGCATTCATATCTCACAAACCAATAGAGATAATTCTATAATTTTTACATCATCGTGTAGAAGAGAGAATTGTCTTTATTTCCATGTATCATATGTATATCCGCGCACAAAAATAAAGAAGCGGTTAATCAGGATATAACGGTGGCTGGCACCGGACAAAACAATTCCGCCACGTGGGCTTGTAGAGCAAAAATATATAGCCGCATCGCATCGTAAGGGTTAACATTCAGTGAAGGAAGGTTTGTACTTGTGCATTGCATAAAAGCTTTCTTTTTAGATATTTGTTTAGCCCTGACAAGGGCTGTTGAGAATTGTTAAGACTGTAGCGTCCTAGTACACCATACTGTCTTCACCATCGGAGTCAGACTGGGCTTCTTCAGATACATAGTATCTCAACTCGGCAATCCTTTCTGCCTTTTCACAAGCGTATTCATAGTATGCATTGCGTACGCCTTCAACAGATGCCATCTTCAGGCGGAGGTTGTAGCGAAATGAACGGTGATTCTCCTGTCTTGCTTTGTCATATCGGCGTTGGAAACCTTCAAGCTTGTCATTCAGGAGTACTACTTGTTCACAGGCACGTTTGAAACGTGTCTCTGTCTCAGTCAATTCTGCGTAAAGTTGAACTTTGTCCATGTTTGAATCGAAGCGGGTCTGTATGTATTCGTTTGCTAGAGAAAAACAGGAAAGATAATGTCCTCCACATTAAGTTCTTAGATGACAAAAATATACTTAACCCTTACGATGCGGGGCGCGTGATATTTACGGGCCAAATATAAAATGGCACGTAAGCCCTCTTGGCGAAATCCGTAACTTTCAGGATAAGGCTATATATTGACTGCAAGCAGTCTTGGCTGCTCCCGGATATAAAATATCAAACCTTTTCTCAAAAATGATTGAGGGTACCCACCTTGCGGCATTCATATCTCACAAACCAATAGAGATAATTCTATAATTTTTACATCATCATGTAGAAGAGAGAATTGTCTTCATTTCCATGTATCATATGTATATCCGCGCACAAAAATAAAGAAGCGGTTAATCAGGATATAACGGTGGCTGGCACCGGACAAAACAATTCCGCCACGTGGGCTTGTAGAGCAAAAATATATAGCCGCATCGTAAGGGTTAACAGGAGTGGTAGCATTAATTAGGCATGTTTCTGCACCTTATTCCTTTATTGTGAGTTCCGCTTAGGGTCAGTTAATTGATACATTTGAGGAGTGTAAATATAATCTAGCAAACGTCAAGTTCTTTTTAAAAATTTAATCTTTTTTATTACTCTTCATATTGCCATTATGTGATGTCAATAGTTTATAAAGCAAACGTATTGGCCTTTCATTTTATTAACCCTTACGATGCGGGGCGCGTGATATTTACGGGCCAAATATAAAATGGCACGTAAGCCCTCTTGGCGAAATCCGCAACTTTCAGGATAAGGCTATATATTGACTGCAAGCAGTCTTGGTTGCTCCCGGATATAAAATATCAAACCTTTTCTCAAAAATGATTGGGGGTACCCACCTTGCGGCATTCATATCTCACAAACCAATAGAGATAATTCTATAATTTTTACATCATCGTGTAGAAGAGAGAATTGTCTTTATTTCCATGTATCATATGTATATCCGCGCACAAAAATAAAGAAGCGGTTAATCAGGATATAACGGTGGCTGGCACCGGACAAAACAATTCCGCCACGTGGGCTTGTAGAGCAAAAATATATAGCCGCATCGCATCGTAAGGGTTAACATTCAGTGAAGGAAGGTTTGTACTTGTGCATTGCATAAAAGCTTTCTTTTTAGATATTTGTTTAGCCCTGACAAGGGCTGTTGAGAATTGTTAAGACTGTAGCGTCCTAGTACACCATACTGTCTTCACCATCGGAGTCAGACTGGGCTTCTTCAGATACATAGTATCTCAACTCGGCAATCCTTTCTGCCTTTTCACAAGCGTATTCATAGTATGCATTGCGTACGCCTTCAACAGATGCCATCTTCAGGCGGAGGTTGTAGCGAAATGAACGGTGATTCTCCTGTCTTGCTTTGTCATATCGGCGTTGGAAACCTTCAAGCTTGTCATTCAGGAGTACTACTTGTTCACAGGCACGTTTGAAACGTGTCTCTGTCTCAGTCAATTCTGCGTAAAGTTGAACTTTGTCCATGTTTGAATCGAAGCGGGTCTGTATGTATTCGTTTGCTAGAGAAAAACAGGAAAGATAATGTCCTCCACATTAAGTTCTTAGATGACAAAAATATACTTAACCCTTACGATGCGGGGCGCGTGATATTTACGGGCCAAATATAAAATGGCACGTAAGCCCTCTTGGCGAAATCCGTAACTTTCAGGATAAGGCTATATATTGACTGCAAGCAGTCTTGGCTGCTCCCGGATATAAAATATCAAACCTTTTCTCAAAAATGATTGAGGGTACCCACCTTGCGGCATTCATATCTCACAAACCAATAGAGATAATTCTATAATTTTTACATCATCATGTAGAAGAGAGAATTGTCTTCATTTCCATGTATCATATGTATATCCGCGCACAAAAATAAAGAAGCGGCAAAGCGTTGCGACAAGTGCCGCAAATAATTTGTTTACCTCAAAATGATTGAGGGTACCCACCTTGCGGCATTTATATCTCACGAACCATTAGAGATAATTTTATAATTTTTACATCATCGTATAGAAGAGAGAATTGTCTTTATTTCCATGTATCATATGTATATCCGCGCACAAAAATAAAGAAGCGGTTAATCAGGATATAACGGTGGCTGGCACCGGACAAAACAATTCCGCCACGTGGGCTTGTAGAGCAAAAATATATAGCCGCATCGTAAGGGTTAACCCAACTCAAGCAGGCTTTAGAGAAGGTTTCTCAACATGCGATAATATATTTGTTTTGCAAATGATGATACAGATATTAACCCTTACGATGCGGCTATATATTTTTGCTCTACAAGCCCACGTGGCGGAATTGTTTTGTCCGGTGCCAGCCACCGTTATATCCTGATTAACCGCTTCTTTATTTTTGTGCGCGGATATACATATGATACATGGAAATAAAGACAATTCTCTCTTCTATACGATGATGTAAAAATTATAAAATTATCTCTAATGGTTCGTGAGATATAAATGCCGCAAGGTGGGTACCCTCAATCATTTTGAGGTAAACAATTTTTTTGCGGCACTTGTGAAAACACATGATATATCGATGGAAAGAGAATAAAATTGTCTTCAATTTGGTGTATAATTTGTATATGCGCAGTTGCAAATAATTGTACTATAAAGGCCGTAAAAGGCCGCAAAAGCAGACAAAATGTGTTCTTTCGCGCTTGATATTTCACTAACCAAGTGGCGCGCTCTAACACATGATATATCGATGGAAAGAGAATAAAATTGTCTTCAATTTGGTGTATAATTTGTATATGCGCAGTTGCAAATAATTGTACTATAAAGGCCGTAAAAGGCCGCAAAAACAGCCAAAATGTGTTCTTTCGCGCTTGATATTTCACTAACCAAGTGGCGCGCTCTACCACATGATATATCGATGGAAAGAGAATAAAATTGTCTTCAATTTGGTGTATAATTTGTATATACGCAGTTTTCAAATAATTGCACTATAAAGGCCACAAAAGGCCGCAAAAGGCCGCAAAAGCAGACAAAATGTGTTCTTTCACGCTCGATATTTCACTAACCAAGTGGCGCGCTCTACCACATGATATATCGATGGAAAGAGAATAAAATTGTCTTCAATTTGGTGTATAATTTGTATATGCGCAGTTGCAAATAATTGTACTATAAAGGCCGTAAAAGGCCGCAAAAGCAGACAAAATGTGTTCTTTCGCGCTTGATATTTCACTAACCAAGTGGCGCGCTCTAACACATGATATATCGATGGAAAGAGAATAAAATTGTCTTCAATTTGGTGTATAATTTGTATATACGCAGTTTTCAAATAATTGTACTAAAAAATATTTAAAAGTTTTCGACTTTCGTGCATGATATTTCACTAACCAAGTGGCGCGCTCTAACACATGAGGTATGGACTTTTTTCCCATGAAAAATCGAGCGTACTCGGAGTTTTCTTTCGAGGATTTTCAATATTTTTAGTGCGGGCCTCGCCACGAGACATGGTACAAATTTACCCTTAGCCCCCCAAGCTAAAAACTGTCGTAACGAAAGTTTGCTTCCAGTTCTGCCTAAAAAGTTATAACTCAGAAACAGAAATATTGTCAAGATCGAGACGCTTTTTCCGACTATAGTCGTTTTTGTGAGAAAAATTTTCCACTAAATTTCGGCTGCACTCGGGTTTTTTAGAACTGCGTGAACATTTTTGTTTGTGATGCCATTTGCTGAAACTGCACATGTCCAAACTTTGAGTGTCAATGTCTACCCTTTCACGTCCCTGGAAGAAAGGAGAAGTTACTAATTATTGAAATATTTACATAAAACCGTTTTCGTCAATAACAAAATAAAAAAAAATTATTTGTGAAAAGTGACTAATTGGAGAGGTGGAAAAGTCGGTGCTCTATCTGCGGTATAAATGTTGTTGACGCGAAGCAATCGGTTTTTGACTTATTCAACTTTCTCGGAGACCGAGAATTTTCTCCCGAGAGGGACGGAACGTTTGTGGGAATTTTTCCCATGAAAAATCGAGGGTGCTCGGAACATTCATTCGAGAATTTTCACTATTTCTAGTGCGGGCCTCGCCGCAAACCATGGGAAAAATTGACCCTTAGCACCCAAACTTTCAAAATCAATATCATGTTTAGTGAAATTCAAAAACTATTTTCGGTGTTATTCCGAGGTCTGAAACATTTTCCTTATATGTCGGGCGAGGTCCTTCCATTCGAGAACAACCAATTTCATGGGCAACGTTGCCCAGTGCCTCGGATTTCAGAACACAAAGTCCGAGAGATTGCTTTCGCGCTTGATATTTCACTAACCAAGCGGCGCGCTCTAACACATGAGATATCGTTGGAAAGAGGATGAAATTGCCTTCATTTTGGCATATCATTTGTATGTCCGCCCATGCAAATAATTATACTATAAAGGCCGCAAAAGTATGTACTTTCGCGCTTGATATTTCACTAACCAAGCGGCGCGCTCTAACACACGATATATCGTTGGAAAGAGAATAAAAGTGCCATCATTTTGGTATATCATATGTATATGCGCAAAGAGAAATAAAGATGCAAGAAGCCCCGCAAAATGTGTTGATGTCCTTTTTTTGACATCGGCAATTTTGTTCGGGTTTCGCCGCGACGCTGCGGCGGTTAGGTCCGTGGAACCTATCAAAAGTTGCAAAACTTTTGTAATCCACAACTGACAATCAGAGCTTCCCTGACGTAGATGGTTGTTTCGTTCGCGACTCGCCAACTCGTCGCCTAGGAAGTCAGAAGAAAGCCCAGGTTTTCGACTTTGGGGGAGTCGTATGAATAAAAGAACCGGGGTTAGCCGGGACAGTCATGAAACGTCCAAATATGTGAATTTTACCATTGCCTTTGGTGCCGTCGGCGCCGATGGTGTGATTGTTTCAAATACTTTGGAATGACGGCAAATGAATGTCCATGAGGCTCACACTGATTTTCTCTGTAAAATGCTCCTGAGTTGTTCTTACTTGCACATGTCTAAATCTGTTTCAATCTATTACAGATGATATAGAAGATGCCAAGATTTAGAGGAAGGAGACCGAGGACTCGGAACTATGGGGGGCCGTATGCTTCAGACGACGAGTTCTCTTCCGAAGTCCATGCTGATGAAACTTCTGATATGGAAACTACTGATGATAGTGATGTGAATAGTGATAGTGATGGATTGGTATCGGACATGGACAGTGATCCAGACATAAGGAACATTGCAAGACGTATACTAGCTGCTACGGCGGGAGCAGCTTCTGCTGGTTCTTCCACTGACGAGTTTGTTGACTTGGATGATCAAGACAGTGACACCTCTGATACAGGGGAGGGGGATTTTGCGGCAAACTGGAAGGACGGGCCGAGGCCACGTGGACGTGTTGATCTGCCTTTTACGGGACAGACTGGGCTGGGACAGTTCAAAGAATTGCCTGAGCAACCAAAACCTATTGACTATTTCGAAATGTTCTTACAAGAAGATGATTACGGATTAATGGCAACGGAAACCAATAGATACTTTCACCAAGAATGCGACGACGAGGTCCTCCCGCCCAAGTCAAGAATGCGCCAGTGGAAGGATACGAATGCTGAGGAAATGAAAGTATTCGTAGCGATGACTATCGCCATGTCCTTAGTTGTACAGAGGAACTTTTCAGAGTATTGGTCGACTAGTGATGTTACCTCGACGCCTTTCTTCCCAAAGTGTATGCCTAGAGACAGGTTTTGGTTGTTGCTCACGTTTCTTCACTTATCTGATAACAGTACAATGCCAGGACGAAACACACCACAGTTTTCCCCACTCAATAAACTTGGAATATTGTATAACCGCATCATACATCGGTTCTCAAGAGTTTATATACCGCATCAACATATCTCAGTTGATGAGGGATTGGTGCCTTGGAAAGGCAACCTCAGCTTCAAGGTTTACAACCCTGACAAACCTAAGAAGTATGGCATCAAGGCTTACATGTTGTGTGACTCGCACAATGGATACGTCTGTAAATTCAAACTCTACACTGGAAGAACCAACGAAGTTTCTATTGGAGGGAAAACGTATGATTTGGTCATGGATTTGGTCAAAGATTACACTCGAAAGGGATATCATGTTTACATGGACAATTTCTATTCATCTGTGACATTGTACATCAATCTGTGGAAGTGTGGTTTCGGTGCGACGGGGACGTTGCGAGGAAATAGGAGCGGAATCCCAGTCAAACTGAAGAGAAAAACGAAGAAACCAGAGAAAGGTTCTATGTTGCAGCAACACAACAAAGAACTTCTGATCGTCAGGTATGAGGACAGAAAGTCAGTCTTGCTTGTGTCCACTGTTGAGGACACGGAAGATGTCGAGTCGGGAAGGAAGAACAGGGTGACTGGAGAACCAATTACAAAACCTCGGATCGTTCATGAATACAACAAGTACATGGGTGGCGTCGACCGGGCCGGTCAGATGTTGTCGTACACACCGTTCAAGATGAAAACTCTAAAGTGGTGGAAGCGTGTGTGGTTTCATATCCTCAACGTTGCTCTTTTGAATTCCTACGTTCTGTACAAAGAACTCTCCAAAGATAAAAGTCTGAAGACAAACAGAGAATTTAGGAAAGAAATAGTTCAACACATCATAACCTTTGCCGACAGAGAGAAGGTTGCATCTCTCGGCAGACGTCCCCGGGGTCGGCGATGTACGACCGACGACAGTATTGTACGCCTGCATGGCCGTCACTTTCCTTCAAAGATCGAGCCTGTAGAAAGAAAGAAGAATTTGTCACGCACCTGTGTTGTATGTTCTAAAGCCAGACGTGAACTCATGCGGCGTGGAGCGGCAGCTGCCAACCAGCCAGCAAAAAAGAAGAAAAGAGTAGGAAGAGAATCTTGTTTCGAGTGTCTAGACTGCAATGTTGCTTTGTGTGTAGAACCATGTTTCCGCCTATACCACACATCACAAGATTTCTGTAAAGCCTATATCAGTATGATAGAGAGGGAAGACGAAGATGGGGATGAAGATAATTGAAGAAAGAAAAAAGAAGTAGAAGTATGGACTGAACTCTAGACCTTGTTAGGTTCTATAAAGCTGTTATTCGCACCTTTGAAGGTGATTATTGTTATACTTATATATTTGTTGATTATATTGTACAATCATTTATAAAAATAAATTTTTCTTTTTTTATTTCGTAACAGAGACAGAGAAAGTCAATGTGAGCTGTCCGTGGAAGTTCAACTGAAGCCGCATCATGAACCCCCACCCCTTCTTTGGCACTATATACAATTTTGGAAGGGGGTGGGGATCAAATCATTTACATCATTGTAAAGAGCGACGAACGAGCTTCAGTCCAATGTGTCATTTGTAAATGCGCACGAAAAACTAAAGAAACTGCAAGCTATCTGTCGGAAATATCAAACCTTTTCTCAAAAATGATTGGGGTTACCCACCTTGCGGCATTCATATCTCACGGAACGTTTGAGATAATTTCAAAATTTTTTCTCCATTTTGTAGAGGAGTAAATTGTCTTCATTTCAATGTATCATTTGTCTATGCGCGCACAATGATAAAGAAGCGGCAGCGATGCACGGAATAAATGACATCGTCCACCCGCGCTACTTGCGCGCCGGCGTTCGCTAATTGAACTTGTATTTAACTCCCGCACCTTGCGGCACTCATATCTCACGAATCATTACAGATATTTTTATAATTTTTATATCAACTTGTAGAGAAAAGAATTGTCTTTTTTTCCATGTATCATATGTCTATGCGCGCAATGAAGAAGCGGTGCGCGCTCTACTTGCGCTCCGGCGTTCGCCAATTGAACTTGTATTTAACTCGCGCACCTTGCGGCACTCATATCTCACGAACCATTAGAGATATTTTTATAATTTTTATATCAACTTGTAGAGAAAAGAATTGTCTTTTTTTCCATGTATCATATGTCTATGCGCGCAATGAAGAAGCGGTGCGCGCTCTACTTGCGCTCCGGCGTTCGCCAATTGAACTTGTGTTAACTCGCGCACCTTGCGGCACTCATATCTCACGAACCATTAGAGATATTTTTATAATTTTTATATCAACTTGTAGAGAAAAGAATTGTCTTTTTTTCCATGTATCATATGTCTATGCGCGCAATGAAGAAGCGGTGCGCGCTCTACTTGCGCTCCGGCGTTCGCCAATTGAACTTGTATTTAACTCGCGCACCTTGCGGCACTCATATCTCACGAACCATTAGAGATATTTTTATAATTTTTATATCAACTTGTAGAGAAAAGAATTGTCTTTTTTTCCATGTATCATATGTCTATGCGCGCACAAAAATAAAGAAGCGGCAAGCGAAAGATAAGTGATCGTTCACACGCGCTACTTCCGCTCCGGCGTTCGCTAATTGAACTTGTATTTAACTCCCGCACCTTGTGGCACTCATATCTCACGAACCATTAGAGATATTTTTATAATTTTTATATCAACTTGTAGAGAAAAGAATTGTCTTTTTTTCCATGTATCATATGTCTATGCGCGCAATGAAGAAGCGGTGCGCGCTCTACTTGCGCTCCGGCGTTCGCTAATTGAACTTGTATTTAACTCCCGCACCTTGCGGCACTCATATCTCACGAACCATTAGAGATATTTTTATAATTTTTATATCAACTTGTAGAGAAAAGAATTGTCTTTTTTTCCATGTATCATATGTCTATGCGCGCACAAAAATAAAGAAGCGGCAAGCGAAAGATAAGTGATCGTTCACACGCGCTACTTGCGCTCCGGCGTTCGCTAATTGAACTTGTATTTAACTCCCGCACCTTGCGGCACTCATATCTCACGAACCATTAGAGATATTTTTATAATTTTTATATCAACTTGTAGAGAAAAGAATTGTCTTTTTTTCCATGTATCATATGTCTATGCGCGCACAAAAATAAAGAAGCGGCAAGCGAAAGATAAGTGATCGTTCACACGCGCTACTTGCGCTCCGGCGTTCGCTAATTGAACTTGTATTTAACTCCCGCACCTTGCGGCACTCATATCTCACGAACCATTAGAGATATTTTTATAATTTTTATATCAACTTGTAGAGAAAAGAATTGTCTTTTTTTCCATGTATCATATGTCTATGCGCGCACAAAAATAAAGAAGCGGCAAGCGAAAGATAAGTGATCGTTCACACGCGCTACTTGCGCTCCGGCGTTCGCTAATTGAACTTGTGTTAACTCGCGCACCTTGCGGCACTCATATCTCACGAACCATTAGAGATATTTTTAAAATTTTTATATCAACTTGTAGAGAAAAGAATTGTCTTTTTTTCCATGTATCATATGTCTATGCACGCACAAAAATAAAGAAGCGGCAAGCGGAATTAAAGACTTTCTTTTGATGACTGTGGGAAAAAAAATATGAGGCGCATCGTAATGTTTTTTTATATATTTATAAAGAGGCACAGTGTATCTAGAAGTCCATGTAAAAAGAATTATTCTGTGTGCATAAATAAACATTTTACAAGGCTCTAAATAAAAATCCGGGATCCGCGAAATAGATACACCAATTGTTGTAAAAGACCCGGGACTCGCTACATAAACATATTCAGTGGGCGGTGCAATCAGGATATAACGGTGGCTGGCACCGGACAAAACAATGTCGCCACGGGGGCTAGTTGAGCAAAAATATATAGCCGCATCGTAAGGGTTAATTAGGCATGTTTCTGCACCTTATTCCTTTATTGTGAGTTCCGCTTAGGGTCATTTAATTGATACATTTGAGGAGTGTAAATATAATCTAGCAAACGTCAAGTTCTTTTTAAAAATTTAATCTTTTTTATTACTCTTCATATTGCCATTATGTGATGTCAATAGTTTATAAAGCAAACGTATTGGCCTTTCATTTTATTAACATTCAGTGAAGGAAGGTTTGTACTTGTGCATTGCATAAAAGCTTTCTTTTTAGATATTTGTTTAGCCCTGACAAGGGCTGTTGAGAATTGTTAAGACTGTAGCGTCCTAGTACACCATACTGTCTTCACCATCGGAGTCAGACTGGGCTTCTTCAGATACATAGTATCTCAACTCGGCAATCCTTTCTGCCTTTTCACAAGCGTATTCATAGTATGCATTGCGTACGCCTTCAACAGATGCCATCTTCAGGCGGAGGTTGTAGCGAAATGAACGGTGATTCTCCTGTCTTGCTTTGTCATATCGGCGTTGGAGACCTTCAAGCTTGTCATTCAGGAGTACTACTTGTTCACAGGCACGTTTGAAACGTGTCTCTGTCTCAGTCAATTCTGCGTAAAGTTGAACTTTGTCCATGTTTGAATCGAAGCGGGTCTGTATGTATTCGTTTGCTAGAGAAAAACAGGAAAGATAATATCCTCCACAGAAATCGTCCCTGCATTTATGCATACGAATGACATGCTCTTCTCATTGTTCATGCCAGATATGTGGAGTGTATTGGAGATAATTGAATGTTGACAATAATCCAATCAATCATGCCTGGCAAAGTAATAAACAGAACCGCCACGGCTGTGTTTTGATAACTGAGTGATAGGAGAGACATTTGATAACTGACACTGATTAAACACTGATTGGTACAAAATTTAATGTGGTTGTCAATGGGGCTGTTTGCACAAATATTTAGAATATCAAAACTTGCAGTTTAAACGGCACCATAATCTCCGCGTTATTGAATTGAGAAACTACGTAGCTTAATGTATATTTGCACAAGCAAGACAGGCATTGACGGACATTTAATC
The DNA here is from genome assembly GCA_916613615.1 of Steromphala cineraria. Lineage (NCBI taxonomy): Eukaryota > Metazoa > Mollusca > Gastropoda > Trochida > Trochidae > Steromphala > Steromphala cineraria. The sequence continues at coordinate 17,179,447 of OU744730.1, forward strand.
AAATCATCTTGTGTCATGAAATGCGGCAAATATCCCCAAAACGGCGCGTGCGGCCTCTGCCACAAAACGTCTGTCTCCGGCGGCGCCCGGCCCGAGACTGACAACATCGTCTGTGACATCAACAGATAAATGACGTCGTGACCATAGCGACGTTGCGCATGCGCGTTCGCCACATCGGACTTATTTGCTGGAACCCTTGTAACGGCGCCGAGAGTAGCTCGATTTTAACAGGAGTGGTAGCATTAATTAGGCATGTTTCTGCACCTTATTCCTTTATTGTGAGTTCCGCTTAGGGTCAGTTAATTGATACATTTGAGGAGTGTAAATATAATCTAGCAAACGTCAAGTTCTTTTTAAAAATTTAATCTTTTTTATTACTCTTCATATTGCCATTATGTGATGTCAATAGTTTATAAAGCAAACGTATTGGCCTTTCATTTTATTAACATTCAGTGAAGGAAGGTTTGTACTTGTGCATTGCATAAAAGCTTTCTTTTTAGATATTTGTTTAGCCCTGACAAGGGCTGTTGAGAATTGTTAAGACTGTAGCGTCCTAGTACACCATACTGTCTTCACCATCGGAGTCAGACTGGGCTTCTTCAGATACATAGTATCTCAACTCGGCAATCCTTTCTGCCTTTTCACAAGCGTATTCATAGTATGCATTGCGTACGCCTTCAACAGATGCCATCTTCAGGCGGAGGTTGTAGCGAAATGAACGGTGATTCTCCTGTCTTGCTTTGTCATATCGGCGTTGGAGACCTTCAAGCTTGTCATTCAGGAGTACTACTTGTTCACAGGCACGTTTGAAACGTGTCTCTGTCTCAGTCAATTCTGCGTAAAGTTGAACTTTGTCCATGTTTGAATCGAAGCGGGTCTGTATGTATTCGTTTGCTAGAGAAAAACAGGAAAGATAATGTCCTCCACAGAAATCGTCCCTGCATTTATGCATACGAATGACATGCTCTTCTCATTGTTCATGCCAGATATGTGGAGTGTATTGGAGATAATTGAATGTTGACAATAATCCAATCAATCATGCCTGGCAAAGTAATAAACAGAACCGCCACGGCTGTGTTTTGATAACTGAGTGATAGGAGAGACATTTGATAACTGACACTGATTAAACACTGATTGGTACAAAATTTAATGTGGTTGTCAATGGGGCTGTTTGCACAAATATTTAGAATATCAAAACTTGCAGTTTAAACGGCACCATAATCTCCGCGTTATTGAATTGAGAAACTACGTAGCTTAATGTATATTTGCACAAGCAAGACAGGCATTGACGGACATTTAATCAAATCATCTTGTGTCATGAAATGCGGCAAATATCCCCAAAACGGCGCGTGCGGCCTCTGCCACAAAACGTCTGTCTCCGGCGGCGCCCGGCCCGAGACTGACAACATCGTCTGTGACATCAACAGATAAATGACGTCGTGACCATAGCGACGTTGCGCATGCGCGTTCGCCACATCGGACTTATTTGCTGGAACCCTTGTAACGGCGCCGAGAGTAGCTCGATTTTAACAGGAGTGGTAGCATTAATTAGGCATGTTTCTGCACCTTATTCCTTTATTGTGAGTTCCGCTTAGGGTCAGTTAATTGATACATTTGAGGAGTGTAAATATAATCTAGCAAACGTCAAGTTCTTTTTAAAAATTTAATCTTTTTTATTACTCTTCATATTGCCATTATGTGATGTCAATAGTTTATAAAGCAAACGTATTGGCCTTTCATTTTATTAACATTCAGTGAAGGAAGGTTTGTACTTGTGCATTGCATAAAAGCTTTCTTTTTAGATATTTGTTTAGCCCTGACAAGGGCTGTTGAGAATTGTTAAGACTGTAGCGTCCTAGTACACCATACTGTCTTCACCATCGGAGTCAGACTGGGCTTCTTCAGATACATAGTATCTCAACTCGGCAATCCTTTCTGCCTTTTCACAAGCGTATTCATAGTATGCATTGCGTACGCCTTCAACAGATGCCATCTTCAGGCGGAGGTTGTAGCGAAATGAACGGTGATTCTCCTGTCTTGCTTTGTCATATCGGCGTTGGAGACCTTCAAGCTTGTCATTCAGGAGTACTACTTGTTCACAGGCACGTTTGAAACGTGTCTCTGTCTCAGTCAATTCTGCGTAAAGTTGAACTTTGTCCATGTTTGAATCGAAGCGGGTCTGTATGTATTCGTTTGCTAGAGAAAAACAGGAAAGATAATGTCCTCCACAGAAATCGTCCCTGCATTTATGCATACGAATGACATGCTCTTCTCATTGTTCATGCCAGATATGTGGAGTGTATTGGAGATAATTGAATGTTGACAATAATCCAATCAATCATGCCTGGCAAAGTAATAAACAGAACCGCCACGGCTGTGTTTTGATAACTGAGTGATAGGAGAGACATTTGATAACTGACACTGATTAAACACTGATTGGTACAAAATTTAATGTGGTTGTCAATGGGGCTGTTTGCACAAATATTTAGAATATCAAAACTTGCAGTTTAACCCTTACGATGCGGGGAGCGGTATATTTCCGTGCCAAATATAAACTGGCGCGCAAGCCCTCTAGGCGAAATCCGGAGTCCGGACTCTAACTTTCACGAGAAGCCAAAAATCTACTGCAAGCAGTTTTGGCGGCTCCCGGATTGCTCGATATTATTTTCCGCGCCTCGCTAAACGCCGTTGTTTTATGAAAATTGGTTTAACTGGCGCAGACAGCGAGCCCCGTGAAAACATGTATTTTCTCTGTTGAATTGTTGACAAAAAGTAGACAAAATGTGTTCTTTCGCGCTTGATATTTCACTAACCAAGTGGCGCGCTCTAACACATGATATATCGATGGAAAGAGAATAAAATTGTCTTCAATTTGGTGTATAATTTGTATATGCGCAGTTGCAAATAATTGTACTATAAAGGCCGTAAAAGGCCGCAAAAGCAGACAAAATGTGTTCTTTCGCGCTTGATATTTCACTAACCAAGTGGCGCGCTCTAACACATGATATATCGATGGAAAGAGAATAAAATTGTCTTCAATTTGGTGTATAATTTGTATATACGCAGTTTTCAAATAATTTTACTAAAAAATATTTAAAAGTTTTCGACTTTCGTGCATAATATTTCACTAACCAAGTGGCGCGCTCTAACACATGATATATCGATGGAAAGAGAATAAAATTGTCTTCAATTTGGTGTATAATTTGTATATGCGCAGTTGCAAATAATTGTACTATAAAGGCCGTAAAAGGCCGCAAAAACAGCCAAAATGTGTTCTTTCGCGCTTGATATTTCACTAACCAAGTGGCGCGCTCTAACACATGATATATCGATGGAAAGAGAATAAAATTGTCTTCAATTTGGTGTATAATTTGTATATACGCAGTTTTCAAATAATTGTACTAAAAAATATTTAAAAGTTTTCGACTTTCGTGCATGATATTTCACTAACCAAGTGGCGCGCTCTAACACATGATATATCGATGGAAAGAGAATAAAATTGTCTTCAATTTGGTGTATAATTTGTATATACGCAGTTTTCAAATAATTGTACTAAAAAATATTTAAAAGTTTTCGACTTTCGTGCATGATATTTCACTAACCAAGTGGCGCGCTCTAACACATGATATATCGATGGAAAGAGAATAAAATTGTCTTCAATTTGGTGTATAATTTGTATATGCGCAGTTGCAAATAATTGTACTAAAAATATTTAAAAGTTTTCGACTTTCGTGCATGATATTTCAATAACAAATTGGCGCGCTATAAAACATGATATATCGATGGAAAGAGAATAAAATTGTCTTTAATTTGGTGTATAATTTGTATATGCGCAGTTGCAAATAATTGTACTATGAAGGCCGCAAAAAAAAGCTTTTGCGCTTGATATTTTACTAACCAAGTGGCGCGCTATAAAGCAAGATATATCGATGGAAAGAGAATAAAAGTGCCATCATTTTGGTATATGATATGTATATGCGCAAAGAGAAATAAAGATGCAAGAAGCCCCGCAAAATGTTTGTAGGTCTTTTTGACATAAAACATTTTTTCCGGTTTTTAGTCATGACGTAATGGGAAACTTGTCCCATTACCAAACTTACATGATCGGGTTGCGATGACGTCAGAGGTTCCGAACCACTTCCGGGCATCGAAATTTTTTTCCGGGTCTCGGCATGAGGTAATGGGAACGTTTTCCCATGACGAAAGGGACGTCCGAGTGTTCTGACCACTTCCGGCCATCGGAAATTTTGTCCCGGGTCTCGCCATGATGTAATGGGAAAGTTGTCCCATGACCACATTCACACTATCGGGTTTTGAGCACGATCGTGCTTTTGTTCTACTTTTCCGAGACCACCCGGCGGATTGGGCTTTTTTTGGGCCACTTTCACTCTCGGGTTATGACGAAGGCCGGAGATTTTGACCACTTCCGAGCTTCGCCGTGAGGTATGGACTTTTTTCCCATGAAAAATCGAGCGTACTCGGAGTTTTCTTTCGAGGATTTTCAATATTTTTAGTGCGGGCCTCGCCACGAGACATGGTACAAATTTACCCTTAGCCCCCCAAGCTAAAAACTGTCGTAGCGAAAGTTTGCTTCCAGTTCTGCCTAAAAAGTTATAACTCGGAAACAGAAATATTGTCAAGATCGAGACGCTTTTTCCGACTATAGTCGTTTTTGTGAGAAAAATTTCCCACTAAATTTCGGCTGCACTCGGGTTTTTTAGAACTGCGTGAACATTTTTGTTTGTGATGCCATTTGCTGAAACTGCACATGTCCAAACTTTGAGTGTCAATGTCTACCCTTTCACGTCCCTGGAAGAAAGGAGAAGTTACTAATTATTGAAATATTTACATAAAACCGTTTTCGTCAATAACAAAATAAAAAAAATTTATTTGTGAAAAGTGACTAATTGGAGAGGTGGAAAAGTCGGGGCTCTATCTGCGGTATAAATGTTGTTGACGCGAAGCAATCGGTTTTTGACTTATTCAACTTTTTCGGAGACCGAGAATTTTCTCCCGAGAGGGACGGAACGTTTGTGGGAATTTTTCCCATGAAAAATCGAGGGTGCTCGCAACATTCATTCGAGAATTTTCACTATTTCTAGTGCGGGCCTCGCCGCAAACCATGGGAAAAATTGACCCTTAGCACCCAAACTTTCAAAATCAATATCATGTTTAGTGAAATTCAAAAACTATTTTCGGTGTTATTCCGAGGTCTGAAACATTTTCCTTATATGTCGGGCGAGGTCCTTCCATTCGAGAACAACCAATTTCATGGGCAACGTTGCCCAGTGCCTCGGATTTCAGAACACAAAGTCCGAGAGATTGCTTTCGCGCTTGATATTTCACTAACCAAGCGGCGCGCTCTAACACACGATATATCGTTGGAAAGAGAATAAAAGTGCCATCATTTTGGTATATCATATGTATTTGCGCAAAGAGAAATAAAGATGCAAGAAGCCCCGCAAAATGTGTTGATGTCCTTTTTTTGACATCGGCAATTTTGTTCGGGTTTCGCCGCGACGCTGCGGCGGTTAGGTCCGTGGAACCTATCAAAAGTTGCAAAACTTTTGTAATCCACAACTGACAATCAGAGCTTCCCTGACGTAGATGGTTGTTTCGTTCGCGACTCGCCAACTCGTCGCCTAGGAAGTCAGAAGAAAGCCCAGGTTTTCGACTTTGGGGGAGTCGTATGAATAAAAGAACCGGGGTTAGCCGGGACAGTCATGAAACGTCCAAATATGTGAATTTTACCATTGCCTTTGGTGCCGTCGGCGCCGATGGTGTGATTGTTTCAAATACTTTGGAATGACGGCAAATGAATGTCCATGAGGCTCACACTGATTTTCTCTGTAAAATGCTCCTGAGTTGTTCTTACTTGCACATGTCTAAATCTGTTTCAATCTATTACAGATGATATAGAAGATGCCAAGATTTAGAGGAAGGAGACCGAGGACTCGGAACTATGGGGGGCCGTATGCTTCAGACGACGAGTTCTCTTCCGAAGTCCATGCTGATGAAACTTCTGATATGGAAACTACTGATGATAGTGATGTGAATAGTGATAGTGATGGATTGGTATCGGACATGGACAGTGATCCAGACATAAGGAACATTGCAAGACGTATACTAGCTGCTACGGCGAGCGCAGCTTCTGCTGGTTCTTCCACTGACGAGTTCGTTGACTTGGATGATCAAGACAGTGACACCTCTGATACAGGGGAGGGGGATTTTGCGGCAAACTGGAAGGACGGGCCGAGGCCACGTGGACGTGTTGATCTGCCTTTTACGGGACAGACTGGGCTGGGACAGTTCAAAGAATTGCCTGAGCAACCAAAACCTATTGACTATTTCGAAATGTTCTTACAAGAAGATGATTACGGATTAATGGCAACGGAAACCAATAGATACTTTCACCAAGAATGCGACGACGAGGTCCTCCCGCCCAAGTCAAGAATGCGCCAGTGGAAGGATACGAATGCTGAGGAAATGAAAGTATTCGTAGCGATGACTATCGCCATGTCCTTAGTTGTACAGAGGAACTTTTCAGAGTATTGGTCGACTAGTGATGTTACCTCGACGCCTTTCTTCCCAAAGTGTATGCCTAGAGACAGGTTTTGGTTGTTGCTCACGTTTCTTCACTTATCTGATAACAGTACAATGCCAGGACGAAACACACCACAGTTTTCCCCACTCAATAAACTTGGAATATTGTATAACCGCATCATACATCGGTTCTCAAGAGTTTATATACCGCATCAACATATCTCAGTTGATGAGGGATTGTTGCCTTGGAAAGGCAACCTCAGCTTCAAGGTTTACAACCCTGACAAACCTAAGAAGTATGGCATCAAGGCTTACATGTTGTGTGACTCGCACAATGGATACGTCTGTAAATTCAAACTCTACACTGGAAGAACCAACGAAGTTTCTATTGGAGGGAAAACGTATGATTTGGTCATGGATTTGGTCAAAGATTACTCTCGCAAGGGATATCATGTTTACATGGACAATTTCTATTCATCTGTGACATTGTACATCAATCTGTGGAAGTGTGGTTTCGGTGCGACGGGGACGTTGCGAGGAAATAGGAGCGGAATCCCAGTCAAACTGAAGAGAAAAACGAAGAAACCAGAGAAAGGTTCTATGTTGCAGCAACACAACAAAGAACTTCTGATCGTCAGGTATGAGGACAGAAAGTCAGTCTTGCTTATGTCCACTGTTGAGGACACGGAAGATGTCGAGTCGGGAAGGAAGAACAGGGTGACTGGAGAACCAATTATAAAACCTCGGATCGTTCATGAATACAACAAGTACATGGGTGGCGTCGACCGGGCCGGTCAGATGTTGTCGTACACACCGTTCAAGATGAAAACTCTAAAGTGGTGGAAGCGTGTGTGGTTTCATATCCTCAACGTTGCTCTTTTGAATGCCTACGTTCTGTACAAAGAACTCTCCAAAGATAAAACACTGAAGACAAACAGAGAATTTAGAAAAGAAATAGTTCAACACATCATAACCTTTGCCGACAGAGATAAGGTTGCATCTCTCGGCAGACGTCCCCGGGGTCGGCGATGTACGACCGACGACAGTATTGTACGCCTGCATGGCCGTCACTTTCCTTCAAAGATCGAGCCTGTAGGAAGAAAGAAGAATTTGTCACGCACCTGTGTTGTATGTTCTAAAGCCAGACGTGAACTCTTGCGGCGTGGAGCGGCAGCTGCCAACCAGCCAGCAAGAAAGAAGAAAAGAGTAGGAAGAGAATCTTGTTTCGAGTGTCTAGACTGCAATGTTGCTTTGTGTGTAGAACCATGTTTCCGCCTATACCACACATCACAAGATTTCTGTAAAGCCTATATCAGTATGATAGAGAGGGAAGACGAAGATGGGGATGAAGATAATTGAAGAAAGAAAAAAGAAGTAGAAGTGTGGACTGAACTCTAGACCTTGTTAGGTTCTATAAAGCTGTTATTCGCACCTTTGAAGGTGATTATTGTTATACTTATATATTTGTTGATTATATTGTACAAGCATTTATAAAAATAAATTTTTCTTTTTTTATTTCGTAACAGAGACAGAGAAAGTCAATGTGAGCTGTCCGTGGAAGTTCAACTGAAGCCGCATCATGAACCCCCACCCCTTCTTTGGCACTATATACAATTTTGGAAGGGGGTGGGGATCAAATCATTTACATGATTGTAAAAAGCGAAGAACGAGCTTCAGTCCAATGTGTCATTTGTAAATGCGCACGAAAAACTAAAGAAACTGCAAGCTATCTGTCGGAAATATCAAACCTTTTCTCAAAAATGATTGGGGTTACCCACCTTGCGGCATTCATATCTCACGGAACGTTTGAGATAATTTCAAATTTTTTTCTCCATTTTGTAGAGGAGTAAATTGTCTTCATTTCAATGTATCATTTGTCTATGCGCGCACAATGATAAAGAAGCGGCAGCGATGCACGGAATAAATGACATCGTCCACCCGCGCTACTTGCGCGCCGGCGTTCGCTAATTGAACTTGTATTTAACTCCCGCACCTTGTGGCACTCATATCTCACGAACCATTAGAGATATTTTTATAATTTTTATATCAACTTGTAGAGAAAAGAATTGTCTTTTTTTCCATGTATCATATGTCTATGCGCGCACAAAAATAAAGAAGCGGCAAGCGAAAGATAAGTGATCGTTCACACGCGCTACTTCCGCTCCGGCGTTCGCTAATTGAACTTGTATTTAACTCCCGCACCTTGTGGCACTCATATCTCACGAACCATTAGAGATATTTTTATAATTTTTATATCAACTTGTAGAGAAAAGAATTGTCTTTTTTTCCATGTATCATATGTCTATGCGCGCAATGAAGAAGCGGTGCGCGCTCTACTTGCGCTCCGGCGTTCGCTAATTGAACTTGTATTTAACTCCCGCACCTTGCGGCACTCATATCTCACGAACCATTAGAGATATTTTTATAATTTTTATATCAACTTGTAGAGAAAAGAATTGTCTTTTTTTCCATGTATCATATGTCTATGCGCGCACAAAAATAAAGAAGCGGCAAGCGAAAGATAAGTGATCGTTCACACGCGCTACTTGCGCTCCGGCGTTCGCTAATTGAACTTGTATTTAACTCCCGCACCTTGCGGCACTCATATCTCACGAACCATTAGAGATATTTTTATAATTTTTATATCAACTTGTAGAGAAAAGAATTGTCTTTTTTTCCATGTATCATATGTCTATGCGCGCACAAAAAAAAAGAAGCGGCAAGCGAAAGATAAGTGATCGTTCACACGCGCTACTTGCGCTCCGGCGTTCGCTAATTGAACTTGTGTTAACTCGCGCACCTTGCGGCACTCATATCTCACGAACCATTAGAGATATTTTTATAATTTTTATATCAACTTGTAGAGAAAAGAATTGTCTTTTTTTCCATGTATCATATGTCTATGCGCGCACTGAAGAAGCGGTTCGCGCTCTACTTGCGCTCCGGCGTTCGCTAATTGAACTTGTATTTAACTCCCGCACCTTGCGGCACTCATATCTCACGAACCATTAGAGATATTTTTATAATTTTTATATCAACTTGTAGAGAAAAGAATTGTCTTTTTTTCAATGTATCATATGTCTATGCGCGCACAAAAATAAAGAAGCGGCAAGCGAAAGATAAGTGATCGTTCACACGCGCTACTTGCCCGCCGGCGTTCGCTAATTGAACTTGTATTTAACTCGCGCATCTTGCGGCACTTATATCTCACGAACCATTAGAGATATTTTTATAATTTTTATATCAACTTGTAGATAAAAGAATTGTCTTTTTTTCCATGTATCATATGTCTATGCACGCACAAAAATAAAGAAGCGGCAAGCGGAATTAAAGACTTTCTTTTGATGACTGTGGGAAAAAAAATATGAGGCGCATCGTAATGTTTTTTTATATATTTATAAAGAGGCACAGTGTATCTAGAAGTCCATGTAAAAAGAATTATTCTGTGTGCATAAATAAACATTTTACAAGGCTCTAAATAAAAATCCGGGATCCGCGAAATAGATACACCAATTGTTGTAAAAGACCCGGGACTCGCTACATAAACATATTCAGTGGGCGGTGCAATCAGGATATAACGGTGGCTGGCACCGGACAAAACAATGTCGCCACGGGGGCTAGTTGAGCAAAAATATATAGCCGCATCGTAAGGGTTAATTAGGCATGTTTCTGCACCTTATTCCTTTATTGTGAGTTCCGCTTAGGGTCATTTAATTGATACATTTGAGGAGTGTAAATATAATCTAGCAAACGTCAAGTTCTTTTTAAAAATTTAATCTTTTTTATTACTCTTCATATTGCCATTATGTGATGTCAATAGTTTATAAAGCAAACGTATTGGCCTTTCATTTTATTAACATTCAGTGAAGGAAGGTTTGTACTTGTGCATTGCATAAAAGCTTTCTTTTTAGATATTTGTTTAGCCCTGACAAGGGCTGTTGAGAATTGTTAAGACTGTAGCGTCCTAGTACACCATACTGTCTTCACCATCGGAGTCAGACTGGGCTTCTTCAGATACATAGTATCTCAACTCGGCAATCCTTTCTGCCTTTTCACAAGCGTATTCATAGTATGCATTGCGTACGCCTTCAACAGATGCCATCTTCAGGCGGAGGTTGTAGCGAAATGAACGGTGATTCTCCTGTCTTGCTTTGTCATATCGGCGTTGGAGACCTTCAAGCTTGTCATTCAGGAGTACTACTTGTTCACAGGCACGTTTGAAACGTGTCTCTGTCTCAGTCAATTCTGCGTAAAGTTGAACTTTGTCCATGTTTGAATCGAAGCGGGTCTGTATGTATTCGTTTGCTAGAGAAAAACAGGAAAGATAATATCCTCCACAGAAATCGTCCCTGCATTTATGCATACGAATGACATGCTCTTCTCATTGTTCATGCCAGATATGTGGAGTGTATTGGAGATAATTGAATGTTGACAATAATCCAATCAATCATGCCTGGCAAAGTAATAAACAGAACCGCCACGGCTGTGTTTTGATAACTGAGTGATAGGAGAGACATTTGATAACTGACACTGATTAAACACTGATTGGTACAAAATTTAATGTGGTTGTCAATGGGGCTGTTTGCACAAATATTTAGAATATCAAAACTTGCAGTTTAAACGGCACCATAATCTCCGCGTTATTGAATTGATAAACTACGTAGCTTAATGTATATTTGCACAAGCAAGACAGGCATTGACGGACATTTAATCAAATCATCTTGTGTCATGAAATGCGGCAAATATCCCCAAAACGGCGCGTGCGGCCTCTGCCACAAAACGTCTGTCTCCGGCGGCGCCCGGCCCGAGACTGACAACATCGTCTGTGACATCAACAGATAAATGACGTCGTGACCATAGCGACGTTGCGCATGCGCGTTCGCCACATCGGACTTATTTGCTGGAACCCTTGTAACGGCGCCGAGAGTAGCTCGATTTTAACAGGAGTGGTAGCATTAATTAGGCATGTTTCTGCACCTTATTCCTTTATTGTGAGTTCCGCTTAGGGTCAGTTAATTGATACATTTGAGGAGTGTAAATATAATCTAGCAAACGTCAAGTTCTTTTTAAAAATTTAATCTTTTTTATTACTCTTCATATTGCCATTATGTGATGTCAATAGTTTATAAAGCAAACGTATTGGCCTTTCATTTTATTAACATTCAGTGAAGGAAGGTTTGTACTTGTGCATTGCATAAAAGCTTTCTTTTTAGATATTTGTTTAGCCCTGACAAGGGCTGTTGAGAATTGTTAAGACTGTAGCGTCCTAGTACACCATACTGTCTTCACCATCGGAGTCAGACTGGGCTTCTTCAGATACATAGTATCTCAACTCGGCAATCCTTTCTGCCTTTTCACAAGCGTATTCATAGTATGCATTGCGTACGCCTTCAACAGATGCCATCTTCAGGCGGAGGTTGTAGCGAAATGAACGGTGATTCTCCTGTCTTGCTTTGTCATATCGGCGTTGGAGACCTTCAAGCTTGTCATTCAGGAGTACTACTTGTTCACAGGCACGTTTGAAACGTGTCTCTGTCTCAGTCAATTCTGCGTAAAGTTGAACTTTGTCCATGTTTGAATCGAAGCGGGTCTGTATGTATTCGTTTGCTAGAGAAAAACAGGAAAGATAATGTCCTCCACAGAAATCGTCCCTGCATTTATGCATACGAATGACATGCTCTTCTCATTGTTCATGCCAGATATGTGGAGTGTATTGGAGATAATTGAATGTTGACAATAATCCAATCAATCATGCCTGGCAAAGTAATAAACAGAACCGCCACGGCTGTGTTTTGATAACTGAGTGATAGGAGAGACATTTGATAACTGACACTGATTAAACACTGATTGGTACAAAATTTAATGTGGTTGTCAATGGGGCTGTTTGCACAAATATTTAGAATATCAAAACTTGCAGTTTAACCCTTACGATGCGGGGAGCGGTATATTTCCGTGCCAAATATAAACTGGCGCGCAAGCCCTCTAGGCGAAATCCGGAGTCCGGACTCTAACTTTCACGAGAAGCCAAAAATCTACTGCAAGCAGTTTTGGCGGCTCCCGGATTGCTCGATATTATTTTCCGCGCCTCGCTAAACGCCGTTGTTTTATGAAAATTGGTTTAACTGGCGCAGACAGCGAGCCCCGTGAAAACATGTATTTTCTCTGTTGAATTGTTGACAAAAAGTAGACAAAATGTGTTCTTTCGCGCTTGATATTTCACTAACCAAGTGGCGCGCTCTAACACATGATATATCGATGGAAAGAGAATAAAATTGTCTTCAATTTGGTGTATAATTTGTATATGCGCAGTTGCAAATAATTGTACTATAAAGGCCGTAAAAGGCCGCAAAAGCAGACAAAATGTGTTCTTTCGCGCTTGATATTTCACTAACCAAGTGGCGCGCTCTAACACATGATATATCGATGGAAAGAGAATAAAATTGTCTTCAATTTGGTGTATAATTTGTATATACGCAGTTTTCAAATAATTGTACTAAAAAATATTTAAAAGTGTTCGACTTTCGTGCATGATATTTCACTAACCAAGTGGCGCGCTCTAACACATGATATATCGATGGAAAGAGAATAAAATTGTCTTCAATTTGGTGTATAATTTGTATATGCGCAGTTGCAAATAATTGTACTATAAAGGCCGTAAAAGGCCGCAAAAACAGCTAAAATGTGTTCTTTCGCGCTTGATATTTCACTAACCAAGTGGCGCGCTCTAACACATGATATATCGATGGAAAGAGAATAAAATTGTCTTCAATTTGGTGTATAATTTGTATATACGCAGTTTTCAAATAATTGTACTAAAAAATATTTAAAAGTTTTCGACTTTCGTGCATGATATTTCACTAACCAAGTGGCGCGCTCTAACACATGATATATCGATGGAAAGAGAATAAAATTGTCTTCAATTTGGTGTATAATTTGCATATGCGCAGTTGCAAATAATTGTACTATGAAGGCCGCAAAAAAAAGCTTTTGCGCTTGATATTTTACTAACCAAGTGGCGCGCTATAAAGCAAGATATATCGATGGAAAGAGAATAAAAGTGCCATCATTTTGGTATATGATATGTATATGCGCAAAGAGAAATAAAGATGCAAGAAGCCCCGCAAAATGTTTGTAGGTCTTTTTGACATAAAACATTTTTTCCGGTTTTTAGTCATGACGTAATGGGAAACTTGTCCCATTACCAAACTTACATGATCGGGTTGCGATGACGTCAGAGGTTCCGAACCACTTCCGGGCATCGAAATTTTTTTCCGGGTCTCGGCATGAGGTAATGGGAACGTTTTCCCATGACGAAAGGGACGTCCGAGTGTTCTGACCACTTCCGGCCATCGGAAATTTTGTCCCGGGTCTCGCCATGATGTAATGGGAAAGTTGTCCCATGACCACATTCACACTATCGGGTTTTGAGCACGATCGTGCTTTTGTTCTACTTTTCCGAGACCACCCGGCGGTATGGGCTTTTTTTGGGCCACTTTCACTCTCGGGTTATGACGAAGGCCGGAGATTTTGACCACTTCCGAGCTTCGCCGTGAGGTATGGACTTTTTTCCCATGAAAAATCGAGCGTACTCGGAGTTTTCTTTCGAGGATTTTCAATATTTTTAGTGCGGGCCTCGCCACGAGACATGGTACAAATTTACCCTTAGCCCCCCAAGCTAAAAACTGTCGTAGCGAAAGTTTGCTTCCAGTTCTGCCTAAAAAGTTATAACTCGGAAACAGAAATATTGTCAAGATCGAGACGCTTTTTCCGACTATAGTCGTTTTTGTGAGAAAAATTTCCCACTAAATTTCGGCTGCACTCGGGTTTTTTAGAACTGCGTGAACATTTTTGTTTGTGATGCCATTTGCTGAAACTGCACATGTCCAAACTTTGAGTGTCAATGTCTACCCTTTCACGTCCCTGGAAGAAAGGAGAAGTTACTAATTATTGAAATATTTACATAAAACCGTTTTCGTCAATAACAAAATAAAAAAAATTTATTTGTGAAAAGTGACTAATTGGAGAGGTGGAAAAGTCGGGGCTCTATCTGCGGTATAAATGTTGTTGACGCGAAGCAATCGGTTTTTGACTTATTCAACTTTTTCGGAGACCGAGAATTTTCTCCCGAGAGGGACGGAACGTTTGTGGGAATTTTTCCCATGAAAAATCGAGGGTGCTCGCAACATTCATTCGAGAATTTTCACTATTTCTAGTGCGGGCCTCGCCGCAAACCATGGGAAAAATTGACCCTTAGCACCCAAACTTTCAAAATCAATATCATGTTTAGTGAAATTCAAAAACTATTTTCGGTGTTATTCCGAGGTCTGAAACATTTTCCTTATATGTCGGGCGAGGTCCTTCCATTCGAGAACAACCAATTTCATGGGCAACGTTGCCCAGTGCCTCGGATTTCAGAACACAAAGTCCGAGAGATTGCTTTCGCGCTTGATATATCACTAACCAAGCGGCGCGCTCTAACACATGAGATATCGTTGGAAAGAGGATGAAATTGCCTTCATTTTGGCATATCATTTGTATGTCCGCCCATGCAAATAATTATACTATAAAGGCCGCAAAAGTATGTACTTTCGCGCTTGATATTTCACTAACCAAGCGGCGCGCTCTAACACACGATATATCGTTGGAAAGAGAATAAAAGTGCCATCATTTTGGTATATCATATGTATTTGCGCAAAGAGAAATAAAGATGCAAGAAGCCCCGCAAAATGTGTTGATGTCCTTTTTTTGACATCGGCAATTTTGTTCGGGTTTCGCCGCGACGCTGCGGCGGTTAGGTCCGTGGAACCTATCAAAAGTTGCAAAACTTTTGTAATCCACAACTGACAATCAGAGCTTCCCTGACGTAGATGGTTGTTTCGTTCGCGACTCGCCAACTCGTCGCCTAGGAAGTCAGAAGAAAGCCCAGGTTTTCGACTTTGGGGGAGTCGTATGAATAAAAGAACCGGGGTTAGCCGGGACAGTCATGAAACGTCCAAATATGTGAATTTTACCATTGCCTTTGGTGCCGTCGGCGCCGATGGTGTGATTGTTTCAAATACTTTGGAATGACGGCAAATGAATGTCCATGAGGCTCACACTGATTTTCTCTGTAAAATGCTCCTGAGTTGTTCTTACTTGCACATGTCTAAATCTGTTTCAATCTATTACAGATGATATAGAAGATGCCAAGATTTAGAGGAAGGAGACCGAGGACTCGGAACTATGGGGGGCCGTATGCTTCAGACGACGAGTTCTCTTCCGAAGTCCATGCTGATGAAACTTCTGATATGGAAACTACTGATGATAGTGATGTGAATAGTGATAGTGATGGATTGGTATCGGACATGGACAGTGATCCAGACATAAGGAACATTGCAAGACGTATACTAGCTGCTACGGCGGGAGCAGCTTCTGCTGGTTCTTCCACTGACGAGTTCGTTGACTTGGATGATCAAGACAGTGACACCTCTGATACAGGGGAGGGGGATTTTGCGGCAAACTGGAAGGACGGGCCGAGGCCACGTGGACGTGTTGATCTGCCTTTTACGGGACAGACTGGGCTGGGACAGTTCAAAGAATTGCCTGAGCAACCAAAACCTATTGACTATTTCGAAATGTTCTTACAAGAAGATGATTACGGATTAATGGCAACGGAAACCAATAGATACTTTCACCAAGAATGCGACGACGAGGTCCTCCCGCCCAAGTCAAGAATGCGCCAGTGGAAGGATACGAATGCTGAGGAAATGAAAGTATTCGTAGCGATGACTTTCGCCGTGTCCTTAGTTGTACAGAGGAACTTTTCAGAGTATTGGTCGACTAGTGATGTTACCTCGACGCCTTTCTTCCCAAAGTGTATGCCTAGAGACAGGTTTTGGTTGTTGCTCACGTTTCTTCACTTATCTGATAACAGTACAATGCCAGGACGAAACACACCACAGTTTTCCCCACTCAATAAACTTGGAATATTGTATAACCGCATCATACATCGGTTCTCAAGAGTTTATATACCGCATCAACATATCTCAGTTGATGAGGGATTGGTGCCTTGGAAAGGCAACCTCAGCTTCAAGGTTTACAACCCTGACAAACCTAAGAAGTATGGCATCAAGGCTTACATGTTGTGTGACTCGCACAATGGATACGTCTGTAAATTCAAACTCTACACTGGAAGAACCAACGAAGTTTCTATTGGAGGGAAAACGTATGATTTGGTCATGGATTTGGTCAAAGATTACTCTCGAAAGGGATATCATGTTTACATGGACAATTTCTATTCATCTGTGACATTGTACATCAATCTGTGGAAGTGTGGTTTCGGTGCGACGGGGACGTTGCGAGGAAATAGGAGCGGAATCCCAGTCAAACTGAAGAGAAAAACGAAGAAACCAGAGAAAGGTTCTATGTTGCAGCAACACAACAAAGAACTTCTGATCGTCAGGTATGAGGACAGAAAGTCAGTCTTGCTTATGTCCACTGTTGAGGACACGGAAGATGTCGAGTCGGGAAGGAAGAACAGGGTGACTGGAGAACCAATTACAAAACCTCGGATCGTTCATGAATACAACAAGTACATGGGTGGCGTCGACCGGGCCGGTCAGATGTTGTCGTACACACCGTTCAAGATGAAAACTCTAAAGTGGTGGAAGCGTGTGTGGTTTCATATCCTCAACGTTGCTCTTTTGAATTCCTACGTTCTGTACAAAGAACTCTCCAAAGATAAAAGTCTGAAGACAAACAGAGAATTTAGGAAAGAAATAGTTCAACACATCATAACCTTTGCCGACAGAGAGAAGGTTGCATCTCTCGGCAGACGTCCCCGGGGTCGGCGATGTTCGACCGACGACAGTATTGTACGCCTGCATGGCCGTCACTTTCCTTCAAAGATCGAGCCTGTAGGAAGAAAGAAGAATTTGTCACGCACCTGTGTTGTATGTTCTAAAGCCAGACGTGAACTCATGCGGCGTGGAGCGGCAGCTGCCAACCAGCCAGCAAAAAAGAAGAAAAGAGTAGGAAGAGAATATTGTTTCGAGTGTCTAGACTGCAATGTTGCTTTGTGTGTAGAACCATGTTTCCGCCTATACCACACATCACAAGATTTCTGTAAAGCCTATATCAGTATGATAGAGAGGGAAGACGAAGATGGGGATGAAGATAATTGAAG
The DNA here is from genome assembly GCA_916613615.1 of Steromphala cineraria. Taxonomy (NCBI): domain Eukaryota; kingdom Metazoa; phylum Mollusca; class Gastropoda; order Trochida; family Trochidae; genus Steromphala; species Steromphala cineraria. The sequence goes on from OU744730.1 coordinate 17,197,154, forward strand.
AAAGAAAAAAGAAGTAGAAGTATGGACTGAACTCTAGACCTTGTTAGGTTCTATAAAGCTGTTATTCGCACCTTTGAAGGTGATTATTGTTATACTTATATATTTGTTGATTATATTGTACAATCATTTATAAAAATAAATTTTTCTTTTTTTATTTCGTAACAGAGACAGAGAAAGTCAATGTGAGCTGTCCGTGGAAGTTCAACTGAAGCCGCATCATGAACCCCCACCCCTTCTTTGGCACTATATACAATTTTGGAAGGGGGTGGGGATCAAATCATTTACATCATTGTAAAGAGCGAAGAACGAGCTTCAGTCCAATGTGTCATTTGTAAATGCGCACGAAAAACTAAAGAAACTGCAAGCTATCTGTCGGAAATATCAAACCTTTTCTCAAAAATGATTGGGGTTACCCACCTTGCGGCATTCATATCTCACGGAACGTTTGAGATAATTTCAAATTTTTTTCTCCATTTTGTAGAGGAGTAAATTGTCTTCATTTCAATGTATCATTTGTCTATGCGCGCACAATGATAAAGAAGCGGCAGCGATGCACGGAATAAATGACATCGTCCACCCGCGCTACTTGCGCGCCGGCGTTCGCTAATTGAACTTGTATTTAACTCCCGCACCTTGCGGCACTCATATCTCACGAATCATTAGAGATATTTTTATAATTTTTATATCAACTTGTAGAGAAAAGAATTGTCTTTTTTTCCATGTATCATATGTCTATGCGCGCACAAAAATAAAGAAGCGGCAAGCGAAAGATAAGTGATCGTTCACACGCGCTACTTGCCCGCCGGCGTTCGCTAATTGAACTTGTGTTAACTCGCGCACCTTGCGGCACTCATATCTCACGAACCATTAGAGATATTTTTATAATTTTTATATCAACTTGTAGAGAAAAGAATTGTCTTTTTTTCCATGTATCATATGTCTATGCGCGCAATGAAGAAGCGGTGCGCGCTCTACTTGCGCTCCGGCGTTCGCCAATTGAACTTGTATTTAACTCGCGCACCTTGCGGCACTGATATCTCACGAACCATTAGAGATATTTTTATAATTTTTATATCAACTTGTAGAGAAAAGAATTGTCTTTTTTTCCATGTATCATATGTCTATGCGCGCACAAAAATAAAGAAACGGCAAGCGAAAGATAAGTGATCGTTCACACGCGCTACTTGCCCGCCGGCGTTCGCTAATTGAACTTGTATTTAACTCGCGCATCTTGCGGCACTTATATCTCACGAACCATTAGAGATATTTTTATAATTTTTATATCAACTTGTAGAGAAAAAAATTGTCTTTTTTTCCATGTATCATATGTCTATGCGCGCACAAAAATAAAGAAGCGGCAAGCGGAATTAAAGACTTTCTTTTGATGACTGTGGGAAAAAAAATATGAGGCGCATCGTAATGTTTTTTTATATATTTATAAAGAGGCACAGTGTATCTAGAAGTCCATGTAAAAAGAATTATTGTGTGTGCATAAATAAACATTTTACAAGGCTCTAAATAAAAATCCGGGATCCGCGAAATAGATACACCAATTGTTGTAAAAGACCCGGGACTCGCTACATAAACATGTTCAGTGGGCGGTGCAATCAGGATATAACGGTGGCTGGCACCGGACAAAACAATGTCGCCACGGGGGCTAGTTGAGCAAAAATATCTAGCCGCATTGTAAGGGTTAAACGGCACCATAATCTCCGCGTTATTGAATTGATAAACTACGTAGCTTAATGTATATTTGCACAAGCAAGACAGGCATTGACGGACATTTAATCAAATCATCTTGTGTCATGAAATGCGGCAAATATCCCCAAAACGGCGCGTGCGGCCTCTGCCACAAACCGTCTGTCTCCGGCGGCGCCCCGCCCGAGACTGACAACATCGTCTGTGACATCAACAGATAAATGACGTCGTGACCATAGCGACGTTGCGCATGCGCGTTCGCCACATCGGACTTATTTGCTGGAACCCTTGTAACGGCGCCGAGAGTAGCTCGATTTTAACAGGAGTGGTAGCATTAATTAGGCATGTTTCTGCACCTTATTCCTTTATTGTGAGTTCCGCTTAGGGTCAGTTAATTGATACATTTGAGGAGTGTAAATATAATCTAGCAAACGTCAAGTTCTTTTTAAAAATTTAATCTTTTTTATTACTCTTCATATTGCCATTATGTGATGTCAATAGTTTATAAAGCAAACGTATTGGCCTTTCATTTTATTAACATTCAGTGAAGGAAGGTTTGTACTTGTGCATTGCATAAAAGCTTTCTTTTTAGATATTTGTTTAGCCCTGACAAGGGCTGTTGAGAATTGTTAAGACTGTAGCGTCCTAGTACACCATACTGTCTTCACCATCGGAGTCAGACTGGGCTTCTTCAGATACATAGTATCTCAACTCGGCAATCCTTTCTGCCTTTTCACAAGCGTATTCATAGTATGCATTGCGTACGCCTTCAACAGATGCCATCTTCAGGCGGAGGTTGTAGCGAAATGAACGGTGATTCTCCTGTCTTGCTTTGTCATATCGGCGTTGGAGACCTTCAAGCTTGTCATTCAGGAGTACTACTTGTTCACAGGCACGTTTGAAACGTGTCTCTGTCTCAGTCAATTCTGCGTAAAGTTGAACTTTGTCCATGTTTGAATCGAAGCGGGTCTGTATGTATTCGTTTGCTAGAGAAAAACAGGAAAGATAATGTCCTCCACAGAAATCGTCCCTGCATTTATGCATACGAATGACATGCTCTTCTCATTGTTCATGCCAGATATGTGGAGTGTTTTGGAGATAATTGAATGTTGACAATAATCCAATCAATCATGCCTGGCAAAGTAATAAACAGAACCGCCACGGCTGTGTTTTGATAACTGAGTGATAGGAGAGACATTTGATAACTGACACTGATTAAACACTGATTGGTACAAAATTTAATGTGGTTGTCAATGGGGCTGTTTGCACAAATATTTAGAATATCAAAACTTGCAGTTTAAACGGCACCATAATCTCCGCGTTATTGAATTGATAAACTACGTAGCTTAATGTATATTTGCACAAGCAAGACAGGCATTGACGGACATTTAATCAAATCATCTTGTGTCATGAAATGCGGCAAATATCCCCAAAACGGCGCGTGCGGCCTCTGCCACAAACCGTCTGTCTCCGGCGGCGCCCCGCCCGAGACTGACAACATCGTCTGTGACATCAACAGATAAATGACGTCGTGACCATAGCGACGTTGCGCATGCGCGTTCGCCACATCGGACTTATTTGCTGGAACCCTTGTAACGGCGCCGAGAGTAGCTCGATTTTAACAGGAGTGGTAGCATTAATTAGGCATGTTTCTGCACCTTATTCCTTTATTGTGAGTTCCGCTTAGGGTCAGTTAATTGATACATTTGAGGAGTGAAAATATAATCTAGCAAACGTCAAGTTCTTTTTAAAAATTTAATCTTTTTTATTACTCTTCATATTGCCATTATGTGATGTCAATAGTTTATAAAGCAAACGTATTGGCCTTTCATTTTATTAACATTCAGTGAAGGAAGGTTTGTACTTGTGCATTGCATAAAAGCTTTCTTTTTAGATATTTGTTTAGCCCTGACAAGGGCTGTTGAGAATTGTTAAGACTGTAGCGTCCTAGTACACCATACTGTCTTCACCATCGGAGTCAGACTGGGCTTCTTCAGATACATAGTATCTCAACTCGGCAATCCTTTCTGCCTTTTCACAAGCGTATTCATAGTATGCATTGCGTACGCCTTCAACAGATGCCATCTTCAGGCGGAGGTTGTAGCTAAAATGAACGGTGATTCTCCTGTCTTGCTTTGTCATATCGGCGTTGGAGACCTTCAAGCTTGTCATTCAGGAGTACTAATTGTTCACAGGCACGTTTGAAACGTGTCTCTGTCTCAGTCAATTCTGCGTAAAGTTGAACTTTGTCCATGTTTGAATCGAAGCGGGTCTGTATGTATTCGTTTGCTAGAGAAAAACAGGAAAGATAATGTCCTCCACAGAAATCGTCCCTGCATTTATGCATACGAATGACATGCTCTTCTCATTGTTCATGCCAGATATGTGGAGTGTATTGGAGATAATTGAATGTTGACAATAATCCAATCAATCATGCCTGGCAAAGTAATAAACAGAACCGCCACGGCTGTGTTTTGATAACTGAGTGATAGGAGAGACATTTGATAACTGACACTGATTAAACACTGATTGGTACAAAATTTAATGTGGTTGTCAATGGGGCTGTTTGCACAAATATTTAGAATATCAAAACTTGCAGTTTAAACGGCACCATAATCTCCGCGTTATTGAATTGATAAACTACGTAGCTTAATGTATATTTGCACAAGCAAGACAGGCATTGACGGACATTTAATCAAATCATCTTGTGTCATGAAATGCGGCAAATATCCCCAAAACGGCGCGTGCGGCCTCTGCCACAAACCGTCTGTCTCCGGCGGCGCCCCGCCCGAGACTGACAACATCGTCTGTGACATCAACAGATAAATGACGTCGTGACCATAGCGACGTTGCGCATGCGCGTTCGCCACATCGGACTTATTTGCTGGAACCCTTGTAACGGCGCCGAGAGTAGCTCGATTTTAACAGGAGTGGTAGCATTAATTAGGCATGTTTCTGCACCTTATTCCTTTATTGTGAGTTCCGCTTAGGGTCAGTTAATTGATACATTTGAGGAGTGTAAATATAATCTAGCAAACGTCAAGTTCTTTTTAAAAATTTAATCTTTTTTATTACTCTTCATATTGCCATTATGTGATGTCAATAGTTTATAAAGCAAACGTATTGGCCTTTCATTTTATTAACATTCAGTGAAGGAAGGTTTGTACTTGTGCATTGCATAAATGCTTTCTTTTTAGATATTTGTTTAGCCCTGACAAGGGCTGTTGAGAATTGTTAAGACTGTAGCGTCCTAGTACACCATACTGTCTTCACCATCGGAGTCAGACTGGGCTTCTTCAGATACATAGTATCTCAACTCGGCAATCCTTTCTGCCTTTTCACAAGCGTATTCATAGTATGCATTGCGTACGCCTTCAACAGATGCCATCTTCAGGCGGAGGTTGTAGCTAAAATGAACGGTGATTCTCCTGTCTTGCTTTGTCATATCGGCGTTGGAGACCTTCAAGCTTGTCATTCAGGAGTACTAATTGTTCACAGGCACGTTTGAAACGTGTCTCTGTCTCAGTCAATTCTGCGTAAAGTTGAACTTTGTCCATGTTTGAATCGAAGCGGGTCTGTATGTATTCGTTTGCTAGAGAAAAACAGGAAAGATAATGTCCTCCACAGAAATCGTCCCTGCATTTATGCATACGAATGACATGCTCTTCTCATTGTTCATGCCAGATATGTGGAGTGTATTGGAGATAATTGAATGTTGACAATAATCCAATCAATCATGCCTGGCAAAGTAATAAACAGAACCGCCACGGCTGTGTTTTGATAACTGAGTGATAGGAGAGACATTTGATAACTGACACTGATTAAACACTGATTGGTACAAAATTTAATGTGGTTGTCAATGGGGCTGTTTGCACAAATATTTAGAATATCAAAACTTGCAGTTTAAACGGCACCATAATCTCCGCGTTATTGAATTGATAAACTACGTAGCTTAATGTATATTTGCACAAGCAAGACAGGCATTGACGGACATTTAATCAAATCATCTTGTGTCATGAAATGCGGCAAATATCCCCAAAACGGCGCGTGCGGCCTCTGCCACAAACCGTCTGTCTCCGGCGGCGCCCCGCCCGAGACTGACAACATCGTCTGTGACATCAACAGATAAATGACGTCGTGACCATAGCGACGTTGCGCATGCGCGTTCGCCACATCGGACTTATTTGCTGGAACCCTTGTAACGGCGCCGAGAGTAGCTCGATTTTAACAGGAGTGGTAGCATTAATTAGGCATGTTTCTGCACCTTATTCCTTTATTGTGAGTTCCGCTTAGGGTCAGTTAATTGATACATTTGAGGAGTGTAAATATAATCTAGCAAACGTCAAGTTCTTTTTAAAAATTTAATCTTTTTTATTACTCTTCATATTGCCATTATGTGATGTCAATAGTTTATAAAGCAAACGTATTGGCCTTTCATTTTATTAACATTCAGTGAAGGAAGGTTTGTACTTGTGCATTGCATAAATGCTTTCTTTTTAGATATTTGTTTAGCCCTGACAAGGGCTGTTGAGAATTGTTAAGACTGTAGCGTCCTAGTACACCATACTGTCTTCACCATCGGATTAAGACTGGGCTTCTTCAGATACATAGTATCTCAACTCGGCAATCCTTTCTGCCTTTTCACAAGCGTATTCATAGTATGCATTGCGTACGCCTTCAACAGATGCCATCTTCAGGCGGAGGTTGTAGCGAAATGAACGGTGATTCTCCTGTCTTGCTTTGTCATATCGGCGTTGGAGACCTTCAAGCTTGTCATTCAGGAGTACTACTTGTTCACAGGCACGTTTGAAACGTGTCTCTGTCTCAGTCAATTCTGCGTAAAGTTGAACTTTGTCCATGTTTGAATCGAAGCGGGTCTGTATGTATTCGTTTGCTAGAGAAAAACAGGAAAGATAATGTCCTCCACAGAAATCGTCCCTGCATTTATGCATACGAATGACATGCTCTTCTCATTGTTCATGCCAGATATGTGGAGTGTATTGGAGATAATTGAATGTTGACAATAATCCAATCAATCATGCCTGGCAAAGTAATAAACAGAACCGCCACGGCTGTGTTTTGATAACTGAGTGATAGGAGAGACATTTGATAACTGACACTGATTAAACACTGATTGGTACAAAATTGAATGTGGTTGTCAATGGGGCTGTTTGCACAAATATTTAGAATATCAAAACTTGCAGTGTAAACGGCACCATAATCTCCGCGTTATTGAATTGATAAACTACGTAGCTTAATGTATATTTGCACAAGCAAGACAGGCATTGACGGACATTTAATCAAATCATCTTGTGTCATGAAATGCGGCAAATATCCCCAAAACGGCGCGTGCGGCCTCTGCCACAAAACGTCTGTCTCCGGCGGCGCCCCGCCCGAGACTGACAACATCGTCTGTGACATCAACAGATAAATGACGTCGTGACCATAGCGACGTTGCGCATGCGCGTTCGCCACATCGGACTTATTTGCTGGAACCCTTGTAACGGCGCCGAGAGTAGCTCGATTTTAACAGGAGTGGTAGCATTAATTAGGCATGTTTCTGCACCTTATTCCCTTATTGTGAGTTCCGCTTAGGGTCAGTTAATTGATACATTTGAGGAGTGTAAATATAATCTAGCAAACGTCAAGTTCTTTTTAAAAATTTAATCTTTTTTATTACTCTTCATATTGCCATTATGTGATGTCAATAGTTTATAAAGCAAACGTATTGGCCTTTCATTTTATTAACATTCAGTGAAGGAAGGTTTGTACTTGTGCATTGCATAAAAACTTTCTTTTTAGATATTTGTTTAGCCCTGACAAGGGCTGTTGAGAATTGTTAAGACTGTAGCGTCCTAGTACACCATACTGTCTTCACCATCGGAGTCAGACTGGGCTTCTTCAGATACATAGTATCTCAACTCGGCAATCCTTTCTGCCTTTTCACAAGCGTATTCATAGTATGCATTGCGTACGCCTTCAACAGATGCCATCTTCAGGCGGAGGTTGTAGCGAAATGAACGGTGATTCTCCTGTCTTGCTTTGTCATATCGGCGTTGGAGACCTTCAAGCTTGTCATTCAGGAGTACTAATTGTTCACAGGCACGTTTGAAACGTGTCTCTGTCTCAGTCAATTCTGCGTAAAGTTGAACTTTGTCCATGTTTGAATCGAAGCGGGTCTGTATGTATTCGTTTGCTAGAGAAAAACAGGAAAGATAATGTCCTCCACAGAAATCGTCCCTGCATTTATGCATACGAATGACATGCTCTTCTCATTGTTCATGCCAGATATGTGGAGTGTATTGGAGATAATTGAATGTTGACAATAATCCAATCAATCATGCCTGGCAAAGTAATAAACAGAACCGCCACGGCTGTGTTTTGATAACTGAGTGATAGGAGAGACATTTGATAACTGACACTGATTAAACACTGATTGGTACAAAATTTAATGTGGTTGTCAATGGGGCTGTTTGCACAAATATTTAGAATATCAAAACTTGCAGTTTAAACGGCACCATAATCTCCGCGTTATTGAATTGATAAACTACGTAGCTTAATGTATATTTGCACAAGCAAGACAGGCATTGACGGACATTTAATCAAATCATCTTGTGTCATGAAATGCGGCAAATATCCCCAAAACGGCGCGTGCGGCCTCTGCCACAAACCGTCTGTCTCCGGCGGCGCCCCGCCCGAGACTGACAACATCGTCTGTGACATCAACAGATAAATGACGTCGTGACCATAGCGACGTTGCGCATGCGCGTTCGCCACATCGGACTTATTTGCTGGAACCCTTGTAACGGCGCCGAGAGAAGCTCGATTTTAACAGGAGTGGTAGCATTAATTAGGCATGTTTCTGCACCTTATTCCTTTATTGTGAGTTCCGCTTAGGGTCAGTTAATTGATACATTTGAGGAGTGTAAATATAATCTAGCAAACGTCAAGTTCTTTTTAAAAATTTAATCTTTTTTATTACTCTTCATATTGCCATTATGTGATGTCAATAGTTTATAAAGCAAACGTATTGGCCTTTCATTTTATTAACATTCAGTGAAGGAAGGTTTGTACTTGTGCATTGCATAAAAGCTTTCTTTTTAGATATTTGTTTAGCCCTGACAAGGGCTGTTGAGAATTGTTTAGACTGTAGCGTCCTAGTACACCATACTGTCTTCACCATCGGAGTCAGACTGGGCTTCTTCAGATACATAGTATCTCAACTCGGCAATCCTTTCTGCCTTTTCACAAGCGTATTCATAGTATGCATTGCGTACGCCTTCAACAGATGCCATCTTCAGGCGGAGGTTGTAGCGAAATGAACGGTGATTCTCCTGTCTTGCTTTGTCATATCGGCGTTGGAGACCTTCAAGCTTGTCATTCAGGAGTACTACTTGTTCACAGGCACGTTTGAAACGTGTCTCTGTCTCAGTCAATTCTGCGTAAAGTTGAACTTTGTCCATGTTTGAATCGAAGCGGGTCTGTATGTATTCGTTTGCTAGAGAAAAACAGGAAAGATAATGTCCTCCACAGAAATCGTCCCTGCATTTATGCATACGAATGACATGCTCTTCTCATTGTTCATGCCAGATATGTGGAGTGTATTGGAGATAATTGAATGTTGACAATAATCCAATCAATCATGCCTGGCAAAGTAATAAACAGAACCGCCACGGCTGTGTTTTGATAACTGAGTGATAGGAGAGACATTTGATAACTGACACTGATTAAACACTGATTGGTACAAAATTTAATGTGGTTGTCAATGGGGCTGTTTGCACAAATATTTAGAATATCAAAACTTGCAGTTTAAACGGCACCATAATCTCCGCGTTATTGAATTGATAAACTACGTAGCTTAATGTATATTTGCACAAGCAAGACAGGCATTGACGGACATTTAATCAAATCATCTTGTGTCATGAAATGCGGCAAATATCCCCAAAACGGCGCGTGCGGCCTCTGCCACAAACCGTCTGTCTCCGGCGGCGCCCCGCCCGAGACTGACAACATCGTCTGTGACATCAACAGATAAATGACGTCGTGACCATAGCGACGTTGCGCATGCGCGTTCGCCACATCGGACTTATTTGCTGGAACCCTTGTAACGGCGCCGAGAGTAGCTCGATTTTAACAGGAGTGGTAGCATTAATTAGGCATGTTTCTGCACCTTATTCCTTTATTGTGAGTTCCGCTTAGGGTCAGTTAATTGATACATTTGAGGAGTGTAAATATAATCTAGCAAACGTCAAGTTCTTTTTAAAAATTTAATCTTTTTTATTACTCTTCATATTGCCATTATGTGATGTCAATAGTTTATAAAGCAAACGTATTGGCCTTTCATTTTATTAACATTCAGTGAAGGAAGGTTTGTACTTGTGCATTGCATAAAAGCTTTCTTTTTAGATATTTGTTTAGCTCTGACAAGGGCTGTTGAGAATTGTTAAGACTGTAGCGTCCTAGTACACCATACTGTCTTCACCATCGGAGTCAGACTGGGCTTCTTCAGATACATAGTATCTCAACTCGGCAATCCTTTCTGCCTTTTCACAAGCGTATTCATAGTATGCATTGCGTACGCCTTCAACAGATGCCATCTTCAGGCGGAGGTTGTAGCGAAATGAACGGTGATTCTCCTGTCTTGCTTTGTCATATCGGCGTTGGAGACCTTCAAGCTTGTCATTCAGGAGTACTACTTGTTCACAGGCACGTTTGAAACGTGTCTCTGTCTCAGTCAATTCTGCGTAAAGTTGAACTTTGTCCATGTTTGAATCGAAGCGGGTCTGTATGTATTCGTTTGCTAGAGAAAAACAGGAAAGATAATGTCCTCCACAGAAATCGTCCCTGCATTTATGCATACGAATGACATGCTCTTCTCATTGTTCATGCCAGATATGTGGAGTGTATTGGAGATAATTGAATGTTGACAATAATCCAATCAATCATGCCTGGCAAAGTAATAAACAGAACCGCCACGGCTGTGTTTTGATAACTGAGTGATAGGAGAGACATTTGATAACTGACACTGATTAAACACTGATTGGTACAAAATTTAATGTGGTTGTCAATGGGGCTGTTTGCACAAATATTTAGAATATCAAAACTTGCAGTTTAAACGGCACCATAATCTCCGCGTTATTGAATTGATAAACTACGTAGCTTAATGTATATTTGCACAAGCAAGACAGGCATTGACGGACATTTAATCAAATCATCTTGTGTCATGAAATGCGGCAAATATCCCCAAAACGGCGCGTGCGGCCTCTGCCACAAACCGTCTGTCTCCGGCGGCGCCCCGCCCGAGACTGACAACATCGTCTGTGACATCAACAGATAAATGACGTCGTGACCATAGCGACGTTGCGCATGCGCGTTCGCCACATCGGACTTATTTGCTGGAACCCTTGTAACGGCGCCGAGAGTACTCGATTTTAACAGGAGTGGTAGCATTAATTAGGCATGTTTCTGCACCTTATTCCTTTATTGTGAGTTCCGCTTAGGGTCAGTTAATTGATACATTTGAGGAGTGTAAATATAATCTAGCAAACGTCAAGTTCTTTTTAAAAATTTAATCTTTTTTATTACTCTTCATATTGCCATTATGTGATGTCAATAGTTTATAAAGCAAACGTATTGGCCTTTCATTTTATCAACATTCAGTGAAGGAAGGTTTGTACTTGTGCATTGCATAAAAGCTTTCTTTTTAGATATTTGTTTAGCCCTGACAAGGGCTGTTGAGAATTGTTAAGACTGTAGCGTCCTAGTACACCATACTGTCTTCACCATCGGAGTCAGACTGGGCTTCTTCAGATACATAGTATCTCAACTCGGCAATCCTTTCTGCCTTTTCACAAGCGTATTCATAGTATGCATTGCGTACGCCTTCAACAGATGCCATCTTCAGGCGGAGGTTGTAGCGAAATGAACGGTGATTCTCCTGTCTTGCTTTGTCATATCGGCGTTGGAGACCTTCAAGCTTGTCATTCAGGAGTACTACTTGTTCACAGGCACGTTTGAAACGTGTCTCTGTCTCAGTCAATTCTGCGTAAAGTTGAACTTTGTCCATGTTTGAATCGAAGCGGGTCTGTATGTATTCGTTTGCTAGAGAAAAACAGGAAAGATAATGTCCTCCACAGAAATCGTCCCTGCATTTATGCATACGAATGACATGCTCTTCTCATTGTTCATGCCAGATATGTGGAGTGTATTGGAGATAATTGAATGTTGACAATAATCCAATCAATCATGCCTGGCAAAGTAATAAACAGAACCGCCACGGCTGTGTTTTGATAACTGAGTGATAGGAGAGACATTTGATAACTGACACTGATTAAACACTGATTGGTACAAAATTTAATGTGGTTGTCAATGGGGCTGTTTGCACAAATATTTAGAATATCAAAACTTGCAGTTTAAACGGCACCATAATCTCCGCGTTATTGAATTGATAAACTACGTAGCTTAATGTATATTTGCACAAGCAAGACAGGCATTGACGGACATTTAATCAAATCATCTTGTGTCATGAAATGCGGCAAATATCCCCAAAACGGCGCGTGCGGCCTCTGCCACAAACCGTCTGTCTCCGGCGGCGCCCCGCCCGAGACTGACAACATCGTCTGTGACATCAACAGATAAATGACGTCGTGACCATAGCGACGTTGCGCATGCGCGTTCGCCACATCGGACTTATTTGCTGGAACCCTTGTAACGGCGCCGAGAGTACTCGATTTTAACAGGAGTGGTAGCATTAATTAGGCATGTTTCTGCACCTTATTCCTTTATTGTGAGTTCCGCTTAGGGTCAGTTAATTGATACATTTGAGGAGTGTAAATATAATCTAGCAAACGTCAAGTTCTTTTTAAAAATTTAATCTTTTTTATTACTCTTCATATTGCCATTATGTGATGTCAATAGTTTATAAAGCAAACGTATTGGCCTTTCATTTTATCAACATTCAGTGAAGGAAGGTTTGTACTTGTGCATTGCATAAAAGCTTTCTTTTTAGATATTTGTTTAGCCCTGACAAGGGCTGTTGAGAATTGTTAAGACTGTAGCGTCCTAGTACACCATACTGTCTTCACCATCGGAGTCAGACTGGGCTTCTTCAGATACATAGTATCTCAACTCGGCAATCCTTTCTGCCTTTTCACAAGCGTATTCATAGTATGCATTGCGTACGCCTTCAACAGATGCCATCTTCAGGCGGAGGTTGTAGCGAAATGAACGGTGATTCTCCTGTCTTGCTTTGTCATATCGGCGTTGGAGACCTTCAAGCTTGTCATTCAGGAGTACTACTTGTTCACAGGCACGTTTGAAACGTGTCTCTGTCTCAGTCAATTCTGCGTAAAGTTGAACTTTGTCCATGTTTGAATCGAAGCGGGTCTGTATGTATTCGTTTGCTAGAGAAAAACAGGAAAGATAATGTCCTCCACAGAAATCGTCCCTGCATTTATGCATACGAATGACATGCTCTTCTCATTGTTCATGCCAGATATGTGGAGTGTATTGGAGATAATTGAATGTTGACAATAATCCAATCAATCATGCCTGGCAAAGTAATAAACAGAACCGCCACGGCTGTGTTTTGATAACTGAGTGATAGGAGAGACATTTGATAACTGACACTGATTAAACACTGATTGGTACAAAATTTAATGTGGTTGTCAATGGGGCTGTTTGCACAAATATTTAGAATATCAAAACTTGCAGTTTAAACGGCACCATAATCTCCGCGTTATTGAATTGATAAACTACGTAGCTTAATGTATATTTGCACAAGCAAGACAGGCATTGACGGACATTTAATCAAATCATCTTGTGTCATGAAATGCGGCAAATATCCCCAAAACGGCGCGTGCGGCCTCTGCCACAAAACGTCTGTCTCCGGCGGCGCCCCGCCCGAGACTGACAACATCGTCTGTGACATCAACAGATAAATGACGTCGTGACCATAGCGACGTTGCGCATGCGCGTTCGCCACATCGGACTTATTTGCTGGAACCCTTGTAACGGCGCCGAGAGTAGCTCGATTTTAACAGGAGTGGTAGCATTAATTAGGCATGTTTCTGCACCTTATTCCTTTATTGTGAGTTCCGCTTAGGGTCAGTTAATTGATACATTTGAGGAGTGTAAATATAATCTAGCAAACGTCAAGTTCTTTTTAAAAATTTAATCTTTTTTATTACTCTGCATATTGCCATTATGTGATGTCAATAGTTTATAAAGCAAACGTATTGGCCTTTCATTTTATTAACATTCAGTGAAGGAAGGTTTGTACTTGTGCATTGCATAAAAGCTTTCTTTTTAGATATTTGTTTAGCCCTGACAAGGGCTGTTGAGAATTGTTAAGACTGTAGCGTCCTAGTACACCATACTGTCTTCACCATCGGAGTCAGACTGGGCTTCTTCAGATACATAGTATCTCAACTCGGCAATCCTTTCTGCCTTTTCACAAGCGTATTCATAGTATGCATTGCGTACGCCTTCAACAGATGCCATCTTCAGGCGGAGGTTGTAGCGAAATGAACGGTGATTCTCCTGTCTTGCTTTGTCATATCGGCGTTGGAGACCTTCAAGCTTGTCATTCAGGAGTACTACTTGTTCACAGGCACGTTTGAAACGTGTCTCTGTCTCAGTCAATTCTGCGTAAAGTTGAACTTTGTCCATGTTTGAATCGAAGCGGGTCTGTATGTATTCGTTTGCTAGAGAAAAACAGGAAAGATAATGTCCTCCACAGAAATCGTCCCTGCATTTATGCATACGAATGACATGCTCTTCTCATTGTTCATGCCAGATATGTGGAGTGTATTGGAGATAATTGAATGTTGACAATAATCCAATCAATCATGCCTGGCAAAGTAATAAACAGAACCGCCACGGCTGTGTTTTGATAACTGAGTGATAGGAGAGACATTTGATAACTGACACTGATTAAACACTGATTGGTACAAAATTTAATGTGGTTGTCAATGGGGCTGTTTGCACAAATATTTAGAATATCAAAACTTGCAGTTTAAACGGCACCATAAATTCCGCGTTATTGAATTGATAAACTACGTAGCTTAATGTATATTTGCACAAGCAAGACAGGCATTGACGGACATTTAATCAAATCATCTTGTGTCATGAAATGCGGCAAATATCCCCAAAACGGCGCGTGCGGCCTCTGCCACAAAACGTCTGTCTCCGGCGGCGCCCCGCCCGAGACTGACAACATCGTCTGTGACATCAACAGATAAATGACGTCGTGACCATAGCGACGTTGCGCATGCGCGTTCGCCACATCGGACTTATTTGCTGGAACCCTTGTAACGGCGCCGAGAGTAGCTCGATTTTAACAGGAGTGGTAGCATTAATTAGGCATGTTTCTGCACCTTATTCCTTTATTGTGAGTTCCGCTTAGGGTCAGTTAATTGATACATTTGAGGAGTGTAAATATAATCTAGCAAACGTCAAGTTCTTTTTAAAAATTTAATCTTTTTTATTACTCTTCATATTGCCATTATGTGATGTCAATAGTTTATAAAGCAAACGTATTGGCCTTTCATTTTATTAACATTCAGTGAAGGAAGGTTTGTACTTGTGCATTGCATAAAAACTTTCTTTTTAGATATTTGTTTAGCCCTGACAAGGGCTGTTGAGAATTGTTAAGACTGTAGCGTCCTAGTACACCATACTGTCTTCACCATCGGAGTCAGACTGGGCTTCTTCAGATACATAGTATCTCAACTCGGCAATCCTTTCTGCCTTTTCACAAGCGTATTCATAGTATGCATTGCGTACGCCTTCAACAGATGCCATCTTCAGGCGGAGGTTGTAGCGAAATGAACGGTGATTCTCCTGTCTTGCTTTGTCATATCGGCGTTGGAGACCTTCAAGCTTGTCATTCAGGAGTACTAATTGTTCACAGGCACGTTTGAAACGTGTCTCTGTCTCAGTCAATTCTGCGTAAAGTTGAACTTTGTCCATGTTTGAATCGAAGCGGGTCTGTATGTATTCGTTTGCTAGAGAAAAACAGGAAAGATAATGTCCTCCACAGAAATCGTCCCTGCATTTATGCATACGAATGACATGCTCTTCTCATTGTTCATGCCAGATATGTGGAGTGTATTGGAGATAATTGAATGTTGACAATAATCCAATCAATCATGCCTGGCAAAGTAATAAACAGAACCGCCACGGCTGTGTTTTGATAACTGAGTGATAGGAGAGACATTTGATAACTGACACTGATTAAACACTGATTGGTACAAAATTTAATGTGGTTGTCAATGGGGCTGTTTGCACAAATATTTAGAATATCAAAACTTGCAGTTTAAACGGCACCATAATCTCCGCGTTATTGAATTGATAAACTACGTAGCTTAATGTATATTTGCACAAGCAAGACAGGCATTGACGGACATTTAATCAAATCATCTTGTGTCATGAAATGCGGCAAATATCCCCAAAACGGCGCGTGCGGCCTCTGCCACAAACCGTCTGTCTCCGGCGGCGCCCCGCCCGAGACTGACAACATCGTCTGTGACATCAACAGATAAATGACGTCGTGACCATAGCGACGTTGCGCATGCGCGTTCGCCACATCGGACTTATTTGCTGGAACCCTTGTAACGGCGCCGAGAGAAGCTCGATTTTAACAGGAGTGGTAGCATTAATTAGGCATGTTTCTGCACCTTATTCCTTTATTGTGAGTTCCGCTTAGGGTCAGTTAATTGATACATTTGAGGAGTGTAAATATAATCTAGCAAACGTCAAGTTCTTTTTAAAAATTTAATCTTTTTTATTACTCTTCATATTGCCATTATGTGATGTCAATAGTTTATAAAGCAAACGTATTGGCCTTTCATTTTATTAACATTCAGTGAAGGAAGGTTTGTACTTGTGCATTGCATAAAAGCTTTCTTTTTAGATATTTGTTTAGCCCTGACAAGGGCTGTTGAGAATTGTTTAGACTGTAGCGTCCTAGTACACCATACTGTCTTCACCATCGGAGTCAGACTGGGCTTCTTCAGATACATAGTATCTCAACTCGGCAATCCTTTCTGCCTTTTCACAAGCGTATTCATAGTATGCATTGCGTACGCCTTCAACAGATGCCATCTTCAGGCGGAGGTTGTAGCGAAATGAACGGTGATTCTCCTGTCTTGCTTTGTCATATCGGCGTTGGAGACCTTCAAGCTTGTCATTCAGGAGTACTACTTGTTCACAGGCACGTTTGAAACGTGTCTCTGTCTCAGTCAATTCTGCGTAAAGTTGAACTTTGTCCATGTTTGAATCGAAGCGGGTCTGTATGTATTCGTTTGCTAGAGAAAAACAGGAAAGATAATGTCCTCCACAGAAATCGTCCCTGCATTTATGCATACGAATGACATGCTCTTCTCATTGTTCATGCCAGATATGTGGAGTGTATTGGAGATAATTGAATGTTGACAATAATCCAATCAATCATGCCTGGCAAAGTAATAAACAGAACCGCCACGGCTGTGTTTTGATAACTGAGTGATAGGAGAGACATTTGATAACTGACACTGATTAAACACTGATTGGTACAAAATTTAATGTGGTTGTCAATGGGGCTGTTTGCACAAATATTTAGAATATCAAAACTTGCAGTTTAAACGGCACCATAATCTCCGCGTTATTGAATTGATAAACTACGTAGCTTAATGTATATTTGCACAAGCAAGACAGGCATTGACGGACATTTAATCAAATCATCTTGTG
The DNA here is from genome assembly GCA_916613615.1 of Steromphala cineraria. Lineage (NCBI taxonomy): Eukaryota > Metazoa > Mollusca > Gastropoda > Trochida > Trochidae > Steromphala > Steromphala cineraria. Next base: position 17,214,581 of record OU744730.1, read on the forward strand.
TCATGAAATGCGGCAAATATCCCCAAAACGGCGCGTGCGGCCTCTGCCACAAACCGTCTGTCTCCGGCGGCGCCCCGCCCGAGACTGACAACATCGTCTGTGACATCAACAGATAAATGACGTCGTGACCATAGCGACGTTGCGCATGCGCGTTCGCCACATCGGACTTATTTGCTGGAACCCTTGTAACGGCGCCGAGAGTAGCTCGATTTTAACAGGAGTGGTAGCATTAATTAGGCATGTTTCTGCACCTTATTCCTTTATTGTGAGTTCCGCTTAGGGTCAGTTAATTGATACATTTGAGGAGTGTAAATATAATCTAGCAAACGTCAAGTTCTTTTTAAAAATTTAATCTTTTTTATTACTCTTCATATTGCCATTATGTGATGTCAATAGTTTATAAAGCAAACGTATTGGCCTTTCATTTTATTAACATTCAGTGAAGGAAGGTTTGTACTTGTGCATTGCATAAAAGCTTTCTTTTTAGATATTTGTTTAGCTCTGACAAGGGCTGTTGAGAATTGTTAAGACTGTAGCGTCCTAGTACACCATACTGTCTTCACCATCGGAGTCAGACTGGGCTTCTTCAGATACATAGTATCTCAACTCGGCAATCCTTTCTGCCTTTTCACAAGCGTATTCATAGTATGCATTGCGTACGCCTTCAACAGATGCCATCTTCAGGCGGAGGTTGTAGCGAAATGAACGGTGATTCTCCTGTCTTGCTTTGTCATATCGGCGTTGGAGACCTTCAAGCTTGTCATTCAGGAGTACTACTTGTTCACAGGCACGTTTGAAACGTGTCTCTGTCTCAGTCAATTCTGCGTAAAGTTGAACTTTGTCCATGTTTGAATCGAAGCGGGTCTGTATGTATTCGTTTGCTAGAGAAAAACAGGAAAGATAATGTCCTCCACAGAAATCGTCCCTGCATTTATGCATACGAATGACATGCTCTTCTCATTGTTCATGCCAGATATGTGGAGTGTATTGGAGATAATTGAATGTTGACAATAATCCAATCAATCATGCCTGGCAAAGTAATAAACAGAACCGCCACGGCTGTGTTTTGATAACTGAGTGATAGGAGAGACATTTGATAACTGACACTGATTAAACACTGATTGGTACAAAATTTAATGTGGTTGTCAATGGGGCTGTTTGCACAAATATTTAGAATATCAAAACTTGCAGTTTAAACGGCACCATAATCTCCGCGTTATTGAATTGATAAACTACGTAGCTTAATGTATATTTGCACAAGCAAGACAGGCATTGACGGACATTTAATCAAATCATCTTGTGTCATGAAATGCGGCAAATATCCCCAAAACGGCGCGTGCGGCCTCTGCCACAAACCGTCTGTCTCCGGCGGCGCCCCGCCCGAGACTGACAACATCGTCTGTGACATCAACAGATAAATGACGTCGTGACCATAGCGACGTTGCGCATGCGCGTTCGCCACATCGGACTTATTTGCTGGAACCCTTGTAACGGCGCCGAGAGTAGCTCGATTTTAACAGGAGTGGTAGCATTAATTAGGCATGTTTCTGCACCTTATTCCTTTATTGTGAGTTCCGCTTAGGGTCAGTTAATTGATACATTTGAGGAGTGTAAATATAATCTAGCAAACGTCAAGTTCTTTTTAAAAATTTAATCTTTTTTATTACTCTTCATATTGCCATTATGTGATGTCAATAGTTTATAAAGCAAACGTATTGGCCTTTCATTTTATTAACATTCAGTGAAGGAAGGTTTGTACTTGTGCATTGCATAAAAGCTTTCTTTTTAGATATTTGTTTAGCTCTGACAAGGGCTGTTGAGAATTGTTAAGACTGTAGCGTCCTAGTACACCATACTGTCTTCACCATCGGAGTCAGACTGGGCTTCTTCAGATACATAGTATCTCAACTCGGCAATCCTTTCTGCCTTTTCACAAGCGTATTCATAGTATGCATTGCGTACGCCTTCAACAGATGCCATCTTCAGGCGGAGGTTGTAGCGAAATGAACGGTGATTCTCCTGTCTTGCTTTGTCATATCGGCGTTGGAGACCTTCAAGCTTGTCATTCAGGAGTACTACTTGTTCACAGGCACGTTTGAAACGTGTCTCTGTCTCAGTCAATTCTGCGTAAAGTTGAACTTTGTCCATGTTTGAATCGAAGCGGGTCTGTATGTATTCGTTTGCTAGAGAAAAACAGGAAAGATAATGTCCTCCACAGAAATCGTCCCTGCATTTATGCATACGAATGACATGCTCTTCTCATTGTTCATGCCAGATATGTGGAGTGTATTGGAGATAATTGAATGTTGACAATAATCCAATCAATCATGCCTGGCAAAGTAATAAACAGAACCGCCACGGCTGTGTTTTGATAACTGAGTGATAGGAGAGACATTTGATAACTGACACTGATTAAACACTGATTGGTACAAAATTTAATGTGGTTGTCAATGGGGCTGTTTGCACAAATATTTAGAATATCAAAACTTGCAGTTTAAACGGCACCATAATCTCCGCGTTATTGAATTGATAAACTACGTAGCTTAATGTATATTTGCACAAGCAAGACAGGCATTGACGGACATTTAATCAAATCATCTTGTGTCATGAAATGCGGCAAATATCCCCAAAACGGCGCGTGCGGCCTCTGCCACAAACCGTCTGTCTCCGGCGGCGCCCCGCCCGAGACTGACAACATCGTCTGTGACATCAACAGATAAATGACGTCGTGACCATAGCGACGTTGCGCATGCGCGTTCGCCACATCGGACTTATTTGCTGGAACCCTTGTAACGGCGCCGAGAGTACTCGATTTTAACAGGAGTGGTAGCATTAATTAGGCATGTTTCTGCACCTTATTCCTTTATTGTGAGTTCCGCTTAGGGTCAGTTAATTGATACATTTGAGGAGTGTAAATATAATCTAGCAAACGTCAAGTTCTTTTTAAAAATTTAATCTTTTTTATTACTCTTCATATTGCCATTATGTGATGTCAATAGTTTATAAAGCAAACGTATTGGCCTTTCATTTTATCAACATTCAGTGAAGGAAGGTTTGTACTTGTGCATTGCATAAAAGCTTTCTTTTTAGATATTTGTTTAGCCCTGACAAGGGCTGTTGAGAATTGTTAAGACTGTAGCGTCCTAGTACACCATACTGTCTTCACCATCGGAGTCAGACTGGGCTTCTTCAGATACATAGTATCTCAACTCGGCAATCCTTTCTGCCTTTTCACAAGCGTATTCATAGTATGCATTGCGTACGCCTTCAACAGATGCCATCTTCAGGCGGAGGTTGTAGCGAAATGAACGGTGATTCTCCTGTCTTGCTTTGTCATATCGGCGTTGGAGACCTTCAAGCTTGTCATTCAGGAGTACTACTTGTTCACAGGCACGTTTGAAACGTGTCTCTGTCTCAGTCAATTCTGCGTAAAGTTGAACTTTGTCCATGTTTGAATCGAAGCGGGTCTGTATGTATTCGTTTGCTAGAGAAAAACAGGAAAGATAATGTCCTCCACAGAAATCGTCCCTGCATTTATGCATACGAATGACATGCTCTTCTCATTGTTCATGCCAGATATGTGGAGTGTATTGGAGATAATTGAATGTTGACAATAATCCAATCAATCATGCCTGGCAAAGTAATAAACAGAACCGCCACGGCTGTGTTTTGATAACTGAGTGATAGGAGAGACATTTGATAACTGACACTGATTAAACACTGATTGGTACAAAATTTAATGTGGTTGTCAATGGGGCTGTTTGCACAAATATTTAGAATATCAAAACTTGCAGTTTAAACGGCACCATAATCTCCGCGTTATTGAATTGATAAACTACGTAGCTTAATGTATATTTGCACAAGCAAGACAGGCATTGACGGACATTTAATCAAATCATCTTGTGTCATGAAATGCGGCAAATATCCCCAAAACGGCGCGTGCGGCCTCTGCCACAAACCGTCTGTCTCCGGCGGCGCCCCGCCCGAGACTGACAACATCGTCTGTGACATCAACAGATAAATGACGTCGTGACCATAGCGACGTTGCGCATGCGCGTTCGCCACATCGGACTTATTTGCTGGAACCCTTGTAACGGCGCCGAGAGTACTCGATTTTAACAGGAGTGGTAGCATTAATTAGGCATGTTTCTGCACCTTATTCCTTTATTGTGAGTTCCGCTTAGGGTCAGTTAATTGATACATTTGAGGAGTGTAAATATAATCTAGCAAACGTCAAGTTCTTTTTAAAAATTTAATCTTTTTTATTACTCTTCATATTGCCATTATGTGATGTCAATAGTTTATAAAGCAAACGTATTGGCCTTTCATTTTATCAACATTCAGTGAAGGAAGGTTTGTACTTGTGCATTGCATAAAAGCTTTCTTTTTAGATATTTGTTTAGCCCTGACAAGGGCTGTTGAGAATTGTTAAGACTGTAGCGTCCTAGTACACCATACTGTCTTCACCATCGGAGTCAGACTGGGCTTCTTCAGATACATAGTATCTCAACTCGGCAATCCTTTCTGCCTTTTCACAAGCGTATTCATAGTATGCATTGCGTACGCCTTCAACAGATGCCATCTTCAGGCGGAGGTTGTAGCGAAATGAACGGTGATTCTCCTGTCTTGCTTTGTCATATCGGCGTTGGAGACCTTCAAGCTTGTCATTCAGGAGTACTACTTGTTCACAGGCACGTTTGAAACGTGTCTCTGTCTCAGTCAATTCTGCGTAAAGTTGAACTTTGTCCATGTTTGAATCGAAGCGGGTCTGTATGTATTCGTTTGCTAGAGAAAAACAGGAAAGATAATGTCCTCCACAGAAATCGTCCCTGCATTTATGCATACGAATGACATGCTCTTCTCATTGTTCATGCCAGATATGTGGAGTGTATTGGAGATAATTGAATGTTGACAATAATCCAATCAATCATGCCTGGCAAAGTAATAAACAGAACCGCCACGGCTGTGTTTTGATAACTGAGTGATAGGAGAGACATTTGATAACTGACACTGATTAAACACTGATTGGTACAAAATTTAATGTGGTTGTCAATGGGGCTGTTTGCACAAATATTTAGAATATCAAAACTTGCAGTTTAAACGGCACCATAATCTCCGCGTTATTGAATTGATAAACTACGTAGCTTAATGTATATTTGCACAAGCAAGACAGGCATTGACGGACATTTAATCAAATCATCTTGTGTCATGAAATGCGGCAAATATCCCCAAAACGGCGCGTGCGGCCTCTGCCACAAAACGTCTGTCTCCGGCGGCGCCCCGCCCGAGACTGACAACATCGTCTGTGACATCAACAGATAAATGACGTCGTGACCATAGCGACGTTGCGCATGCGCGTTCGCCACATCGGACTTATTTGCTGGAACCCTTGTAACGGCGCCGAGAGTAGCTCGATTTTAACAGGAGTGGTAGCATTAATTAGGCATGTTTCTGCACCTTATTCCTTTATTGTGAGTTCCGCTTAGGGTCAGTTAATTGATACATTTGAGGAGTGTAAATATAATCTAGCAAACGTCAAGTTCTTTTTAAAAATTTAATCTTTTTTATTACTCTGCATATTGCCATTATGTCATGTCAATAGTTTATAAAGCAAACGTATTGGCCTTTCATTTTATTAACATTCAGTGAAGGAAGGTTTGTACTTGTGCATTGCATAAAAGCTTTCTTTTTAGATATTTGTTTAGCCCTGACAAGGGCTGTTGAGAATTGTTAAGACTGTAGCGTCCTAGTACACCATACTGTCTTCACCATCGGAGTCAGACTGGGCTTCTTCAGATACATAGTATCTCAACTCGGCAATCCTTTCTGCCTTTTCACAAGCGTATTCATAGTATGCATTGCGTACGCCTTCAACAGATGCCATCTTCAGGCGGAGGTTGTAGCGAAATGAACGGTGATTCTCCTGTCTTGCTTTGTCATATCGGCGTTGGAGACCTTCAAGCTTGTCATTCAGGAGTACTACTTGTTCACAGGCACGTTTGAAACGTGTCTCTGTCTCAGTCAATTCTGCGTAAAGTTGAACTTTGTCCATGTTTGAATCGAAGCGGGTCTGTATGTATTCGTTTGCTAGAGAAAAACAGGAAAGATAATGTCCTCCACAGAAATCGTCCCTGCATTTATGCATACGAATGACATGCTCTTCTCATTGTTCATGCCAGATATGTGGAGTGTATTGGAGATAATTGAATGTTGACAATAATCCAATCAATCATGCCTGGCAAAGTAATAAACAGAACCGCCACGGCTGTGTTTTGATAACTGAGTGATAGGAGAGACATTTGATAACTGACACTGATTAAACACTGATTGGTACAAAATTTAATGTGGTTGTCAATGGGGCTGTTTGCACAAATATTTAGAATATCAAAACTTGCAGTTTAAACGGCACCATAAATTCCGCGTTATTGAATTGATAAACTACGTAGCTTAATGTATATTTGCACAAGCAAGACAGGCATTGACGGACATTTAATCAAATCATCTTGTGTCATGAAATGCGGCAAATATCCCCAAAACGGCGCGTGCGGCCTCTGCCACAAAACGTCTGTCTCCGGCGGCGCCCCGCCCGAGACTGACAACATCGTCTGTGACATCAACAGATAAATGACGTCGTGACCATAGCGACGTTGCGCATGCGCGTTCGCCACATCGGACTTATTTGCTGGAACCCTTGTAACGGCGCCGAGAGTAGCTCGATTTTAACAGGAGTGGTAGCATTAATTAGGCATGTTTCTGCACCTTATTCCTTTATTGTGAGTTCCGCTTAGGGTCAGTTAATTGATACATTTGAGGAGTGTAAATATAATCTAGCAAACGTCAAGTTCTTTTTAAAAATTTAATCTTTTTTATTACTCTTCATATTGCCATTATGTGATGTCAATAGTTTATAAAGCAAACGTATTGGCCTTTCATTTTATTAACATTCAGTGAAGGAAGGTTTGTACTTGTGCATTGCATAAAAACTTTCTTTTTAGATATTTGTTTAGCCCTGACAAGGGCTGTTGAGAATTGTTAAGACTGTAGCGTCCTAGTACACCATACTGTCTTCACCATCGGAGTCAGACTGGGCTTCTTCAGATACATAGTATCTCAACTCGGCAATCCTTTCTGCCTTTTCACAAGCGTATTCATAGTATGCATTGCGTACGCCTTCAACAGATGCCATCTTCAGGCGGAGGTTGTAGCGAAATGAACGGTGATTCTCCTGTCTTGCTTTGTCATATCGGCGTTGGAGACCTTCAAGCTTGTCATTCAGGAGTACTAATTGTTCACAGGCACGTTTGAAACGTGTCTCTGTCTCAGTCAATTCTGCGTAAAGTTGAACTTTGTCCATGTTTGAATCGAAGCGGGTCTGTATGTATTCGTTTGCTAGAGAAAAACAGGAAAGATAATGTCCTCCACAGAAATCGTCCCTGCATTTATGCATACGAATGACATGCTCTTCTCATTGTTCATGCCAGATATGTGGAGTGTATTGGAGATAATTGAATGTTGACAATAATCCAATCAATCATGCCTGGCAAAGTAATAAACAGAACCGCCACGGCTGTGTTTTGATAACTGAGTGATAGGAGAGACATTTGATAACTGACACTGATTAAACACTGATTGGTACAAAATTTAATGTGGTTGTCAATGGGGCTGTTTGCACAAATATTTAGAATATCAAAACTTGCAGTTTAAACGGCACCATAATCTCCGCGTTATTGAATTGATAAACTACGTAGCTTAATGTATATTTGCACAAGCAAGACAGGCATTGACGGACATTTAATCAAATCATCTTGTGTCATGAAATGCGGCAAATATCCCCAAAACGGCGCGTGCGGCCTCTGCCACAAACCGTCTGTCTCCGGCGGCGCCCCGCCCGAGACTGACAACATCGTCTGTGACATCAACAGATAAATGACGTCGTGACCATAGCGACGTTGCGCATGCGCGTTCGCCACATCGGACTTATTTGCTGGAACCCTTGTAACGGCGCCGAGAGAAGCTCGATTTTAACAGGAGTGGTAGCATTAATTAGGCATGTTTCTGCACCTTATTCCTTTATTGTGAGTTCCGCTTAGGGTCAGTTAATTGATACATTTGAGGAGTGTAAATATAATCTAGCAAACGTCAAGTTCTTTTTAAAAATTTAATCTTTTTTATTACTCTTCATATTGCCATTATGTGATGTCAATAGTTTATAAAGCAAACGTATTGGCCTTTCATTTTATTAACATTCAGTGAAGGAAGGTTTGTACTTGTGCATTGCATAAAAGCTTTCTTTTTAGATATTTGTTTAGCCCTGACAAGGGCTGTTGAGAATTGTTTAGACTGTAGCGTCCTAGTACACCATACTGTCTTCACCATCGGAGTCAGACTGGGCTTCTTCAGATACATAGTATCTCAACTCGGCAATCCTTTCTGCCTTTTCACAAGCGTATTCATAGTATGCATTGCGTACGCCTTCAACAGATGCCATCTTCAGGCGGAGGTTGTAGCGAAATGAACGGTGATTCTCCTGTCTTGCTTTGTCATATCGGCGTTGGAGACCTTCAAGCTTGTCATTCAGGAGTACTACTTGTTCACAGGCACGTTTGAAACGTGTCTCTGTCTCAGTCAATTCTGCGTAAAGTTGAACTTTGTCCATGTTTGAATCGAAGCGGGTCTGTATGTATTCGTTTGCTAGAGAAAAACAGGAAAGATAATGTCCTCCACAGAAATCGTCCCTGCATTTATGCATACGAATGACATGCTCTTCTCATTGTTCATGCCAGATATGTGGAGTGTATTGGAGATAATTGAATGTTGACAATAATCCAATCAATCATGCCTGGCAAAGTAATAAACAGAACCGCCACGGCTGTGTTTTGATAACTGAGTGATAGGAGAGACATTTGATAACTGACACTGATTAAACACTGATTGGTACAAAATTTAATGTGGTTGTCAATGGGGCTGTTTGCACAAATATTTAGAATATCAAAACTTGCAGTTTAAACGGCACCATAATCTCCGCGTTATTGAATTGATAAACTACGTAGCTTAATGTATATTTGCACAAGCAAGACAGGCATTGACGGACATTTAATCAAATCATCTTGTGTCATGAAATGCGGCAAATATCCCCAAAACGGCGCGTGCGGCCTCTGCCACAAACCGTCTGTCTCCGGCGGCGCCCCGCCCGAGACTGACAACATCGTCTGTGACATCAACAGATAAATGACGTCGTGACCATAGCGACGTTGCGCATGCGCGTTCGCCACATCGGACTTATTTGCTGGAACCCTTGTAACGGCGCCGAGAGTAGCTCGATTTTAACAGGAGTGGTAGCATTAATTAGGCATGTTTCTGCACCTTATTCCTTTATTGTGAGTTCCGCTTAGGGTCAGTTAATTGATACATTTGAGGAGTGTAAATATAATCTAGCAAACGTCAAGTTCTTTTTAAAAATTTAATCTTTTTTATTACTCTTCATATTGCCATTATGTGATGTCAATAGTTTATAAAGCAAACGTATTGGCCTTTCATTTTATTAACATTCAGTGAAGGAAGGTTTGTACTTGTGCATTGCATAAAAGCTTTCTTTTTAGATATTTGTTTAGCTCTGACAAGGGCTGTTGAGAATTGTTAAGACTGTAGCGTCCTAGTACACCATACTGTCTTCACCATCGGAGTCAGACTGGGCTTCTTCAGATACATAGTATCTCAACTCGGCAATCCTTTCTGCCTTTTCACAAGCGTATTCATAGTATGCATTGCGTACGCCTTCAACAGATGCCATCTTCAGGCGGAGGTTGTAGCGAAATGAACGGTGATTCTCCTGTCTTGCTTTGTCATATCGGCGTTGGAGACCTTCAAGCTTGTCATTCAGGAGTACTACTTGTTCACAGGCACGTTTGAAACGTGTCTCTGTCTCAGTCAATTCTGCGTAAAGTTGAACTTTGTCCATGTTTGAATCGAAGCGGGTCTGTATGTATTCGTTTGCTAGAGAAAAACAGGAAAGATAATGTCCTCCACAGAAATCGTCCCTGCATTTATGCATACGAATGACATGCTCTTCTCATTGTTCATGCCAGATATGTGGAGTGTATTGGAGATAATTGAATGTTGACAATAATCCAATCAATCATGCCTGGCAAAGTAATAAACAGAACCGCCACGGCTGTGTTTTGATAACTGAGTGATAGGAGAGACATTTGATAACTGACACTGATTAAACACTGATTGGTACAAAATTTAATGTGGTTGTCAATGGGGCTGTTTGCACAAATATTTAGAATATCAAAACTTGCAGTTTAAACGGCACCATAATCTCCGCGTTATTGAATTGATAAACTACGTAGCTTAATGTATATTTGCACAAGCAAGACAGGCATTGACGGACATTTAATCAAATCATCTTGTGTCATGAAATGCGGCAAATATCCCCAAAACGGCGCGTGCGGCCTCTGCCACAAACCGTCTGTCTCCGGCGGCGCCCCGCCCGAGACTGACAACATCGTCTGTGACATCAACAGATAAATGACGTCGTGACCATAGCGACGTTGCGCATGCGCGTTCGCCACATCGGACTTATTTGCTGGAACCCTTGTAACGGCGCCGAGAGTACTCGATTTTAACAGGAGTGGTAGCATTAATTAGGCATGTTTCTGCACCTTATTCCTTTATTGTGAGTTCCGCTTAGGGTCAGTTAATTGATACATTTGAGGAGTGTAAATATAATCTAGCAAACGTCAAGTTCTTTTTAAAAATTTAATCTTTTTTATTACTCTTCATATTGCCATTATGTGATGTCAATAGTTTATAAAGCAAACGTATTGGCCTTTCATTTTATCAACATTCAGTGAAGGAAGGTTTGTACTTGTGCATTGCATAAAAGCTTTCTTTTTAGATATTTGTTTAGCCCTGACAAGGGCTGTTGAGAATTGTTAAGACTGTAGCGTCCTAGTACACCATACTGTCTTCACCATCGGAGTCAGACTGGGCTTCTTCAGATACATAGTATCTCAACTCGGCAATCCTTTCTGCCTTTTCACAAGCGTATTCATAGTATGCATTGCGTACGCCTTCAACAGATGCCATCTTCAGGCGGAGGTTGTAGCGAAATGAACGGTGATTCTCCTGTCTTGCTTTGTCATATCGGCGTTGGAGACCTTCAAGCTTGTCATTCAGGAGTACTACTTGTTCACAGGCACGTTTGAAACGTGTCTCTGTCTCAGTCAATTCTGCGTAAAGTTGAACTTTGTCCATGTTTGAATCGAAGCGGGTCTGTATGTATTCGTTTGCTAGAGAAAAACAGGAAAGATAATGTCCTCCACAGAAATCGTCCCTGCATTTATGCATACGAATGACATGCTCTTCTCATTGTTCATGCCAGATATGTGGAGTGTATTGGAGATAATTGAATGTTGACAATAATCCAATCAATCATGCCTGGCAAAGTAATAAACAGAACCGCCACGGCTGTGTTTTGATAACTGAGTGATAGGAGAGACATTTGATAACTGACACTGATTAAACACTGATTGGTACAAAATTTAATGTGGTTGTCAATGGGGCTGTTTGCACAAATATTTAGAATATCAAAACTTGCAGTTTAAACGGCACCATAATCTCCGCGTTATTGAATTGATAAACTACGTAGCTTAATGTATATTTGCACAAGCAAGACAGGCATTGACGGACATTTAATCAAATCATCTTGTGTCATGAAATGCGGCAAATATCCCCAAAACGGCGCGTGCGGCCTCTGCCACAAACCGTCTGTCTCCGGCGGCGCCCCGCCCGAGACTGACAACATCGTCTGTGACATCAACAGATAAATGACGTCGTGACCATAGCGACGTTGCGCATGCGCGTTCGCCACATCGGACTTATTTGCTGGAACCCTTGTAACGGCGCCGAGAGTACTCGATTTTAACAGGAGTGGTAGCATTAATTAGGCATGTTTCTGCACCTTATTCCTTTATTGTGAGTTCCGCTTAGGGTCAGTTAATTGATACATTTGAGGAGTGTAAATATAATCTAGCAAACGTCAAGTTCTTTTTAAAAATTTAATCTTTTTTATTACTCTTCATATTGCCATTATGTGATGTCAATAGTTTATAAAGCAAACGTATTGGCCTTTCATTTTATCAACATTCAGTGAAGGAAGGTTTGTACTTGTGCATTGCATAAAAGCTTTCTTTTTAGATATTTGTTTAGCCCTGACAAGGGCTGTTGAGAATTGTTAAGACTGTAGCGTCCTAGTACACCATACTGTCTTCACCATCGGAGTCAGACTGGGCTTCTTCAGATACATAGTATCTCAACTCGGCAATCCTTTCTGCCTTTTCACAAGCGTATTCATAGTATGCATTGCGTACGCCTTCAACAGATGCCATCTTCAGGCGGAGGTTGTAGCGAAATGAACGGTGATTCTCCTGTCTTGCTTTGTCATATCGGCGTTGGAGACCTTCAAGCTTGTCATTCAGGAGTACTACTTGTTCACAGGCACGTTTGAAACGTGTCTCTGTCTCAGTCAATTCTGCGTAAAGTTGAACTTTGTCCATGTTTGAATCGAAGCGGGTCTGTATGTATTCGTTTGCTAGAGAAAAACAGGAAAGATAATGTCCTCCACAGAAATCGTCCCTGCATTTATGCATACGAATGACATGCTCTTCTCATTGTTCATGCCAGATATGTGGAGTGTATTGGAGATAATTGAATGTTGACAATAATCCAATCAATCATGCCTGGCAAAGTAATAAACAGAACCGCCACGGCTGTGTTTTGATAACTGAGTGATAGGAGAGACATTTGATAACTGACACTGATTAAACACTGATTGGTACAAAATTTAATGTGGTTGTCAATGGGGCTGTTTGCACAAATATTTAGAATATCAAAACTTGCAGTTTAAACGGCACCATAATCTCCGCGTTATTGAATTGATAAACTACGTAGCTTAATGTATATTTGCACAAGCAAGACAGGCATTGACGGACATTTAATCAAATCATCTTGTGTCATGAAATGCGGCAAATATCCCCAAAACGGCGCGTGCGGCCTCTGCCACAAAACGTCTGTCTCCGGCGGCGCCCCGCCCGAGACTGACAACATCGTCTGTGACATCAACAGATAAATGACGTCGTGACCATAGCGACGTTGCGCATGCGCGTTCGCCACATCGGACTTATTTGCTGGAACCCTTGTAACGGCGCCGAGAGTAGCTCGATTTTAACAGGAGTGGTAGCATTAATTAGGCATGTTTCTGCACCTTATTCCTTTATTGTGAGTTCCGCTTAGGGTCAGTTAATTGATACATTTGAGGAGTGTAAATATAATCTAGCAAACGTCAAGTTCTTTTTAAAAATTTAATCTTTTTTATTACTCTGCATATTGCCATTATGTGATGTCAATAGTTTATAAAGCAAACGTATTGGCCTTTCATTTTATTAACATTCAGTGAAGGAAGGTTTGTACTTGTGCATTGCATAAAAGCTTTCTTTTTAGATATTTGTTTAGCCCTGACAAGGGCTGTTGAGAATTGTTAAGACTGTAGCGTCCTAGTACACCATACTGTCTTCACCATCGGAGTCAGACTGGGCTTCTTCAGATACATAGTATCTCAACTCGGCAATCCTTTCTGCCTTTTCACAAGCGTATTCATAGTATGCATTGCGTACGCCTTCAACAGATGCCATCTTCAGGCGGAGGTTGTAGCGAAATGAACGGTGATTCTCCTGTCTTGCTTTGTCATATCGGCGTTGGAGACCTTCAAGCTTGTCATTCAGGAGTACTACTTGTTCACAGGCACGTTTGAAACGTGTCTCTGTCTCAGTCAATTCTGCGTAAAGTTGAACTTTGTCCATGTTTGAATCGAAGCGGGTCTGTATGTATTCGTTTGCTAGAGAAAAACAGGAAAGATAATGTCCTCCACAGAAATCGTCCCTGCATTTATGCATACGAATGACATGCTCTTCTCATTGTTCATGCCAGATATGTGGAGTGTATTGGAGATAATTGAATGTTGACAATAATCCAATCAATCATGCCTGGCAAAGTAATAAACAGAACCGCCACGGCTGTGTTTTGATAACTGAGTGATAGGAGAGACATTTGATAACTGACACTGATTAAACACTGATTGGTACAAAATTTAATGTGGTTGTCAATGGGGCTGTTTGCACAAATATTTAGAATATCAAAACTTGCAGTTTAAACGGCACCATAAATTCCGCGTTATTGAATTGATAAACTACGTAGCTTAATGTATATTTGCACAAGCAAGACAGGCATTGACGGACATTTAATCAAATCATCTTGTGTCATGAAATGCGGCAAATATCCCCAAAACGGCGCGTGCGGCCTCTGCCACAAAACGTCTGTCTCCGGCGGCGCCCCGCCCGAGACTGACAACATCGTCTGTGACATCAACAGATAAATGACGTCGTGACCATAGCGACGTTGCGCATGCGCGTTCGCCACATCGGACTTATTTGCTGGAACCCTTGTAACGGCGCCGAGAGTAGCTCGATTTTAACAGGAGTGGTAGCATTAATTAGGCATGTTTCTGCACCTTATTCCTTTATTGTGAGTTCCGCTTAGGGTCAGTTAATTGATACATTTGAGGAGTGTAAATATAATCTAGCAAATGTCAAGTTCTTTTTAAAAATTTAATCTTTTTTATTACTCTTCATATTGCCATTATGTGATGTCAATAGTTTATAAAGCAAACGTATTGGCCTTTCATTTTATCAACATTCAGTGAAGGAAGGTTTGTACTTGTGCATTGCATAAAAGCTTTCTTTTTAGATATTTGTTTAGCCCTGACAAGGGCTGTTGAGAATTGTTAAGACTGTAGCGTCCTAGTACACCATACTGTCTTCACCATCGGAGTCAGACTGGGCTTCTTCAGATACATAGTATCTCAACTCGGCAATCCTTTCTGCCTTTTCACAAGCGTATTCATAGTATGCATTGCGTACGCCTTCAACAGATGCCATCTTCAGGCGGAGGTTGTAGCGAAATGAACGGTGATTCTCCTGTCTTGCTTTGTCATATCGGCGTTGGAGACCTTCAAGCTTGTCATTCAGGAGTACTACTTGTTCACAGGCACGTTTGAAACGTGTCTCTGTCTCAGTCAATTCTGCGTAAAGTTGAACTTTGTCCATGTTTGAATCGAAGCGGGTCTGTATGTATTCGTTTGCTAGAGAAAAACAGGAAAGATAATGTCCTCCACAGAAATCGTCCCTGCATTTATGCATACGAATGACATGCTCTTCTCATTGTTCATGCCAGATATGTGGAGTGTATTGGAGATAATTGAATGTTGACAATAATCCAATCAATCATGCCTGGCAAAGTAATAAACAGAACCGCCACGGCTGTGTTTTGATAACTGAGTGATAGGAGAGACATTTGATAACTGACACTGATTAAACACTGATTGGTACAAAATTTAATGTGGTTGTCAATGGGGCTGTTTGCACAAATATTTAGAATATCAAAACTTGCAGTTTAAACGGCACCATAATCTCCGCGTTATTGAATTGATAAACTACGTAGCTTAATGTATATTTGCACAAGCAAGACAGGCATTGACGGACATTTAATCAAATCATCTTGTGTCATGAAATGCGGCAAATATCCCCAAAACGGCGCGTGCGGCCTCTGCCACAAAACGTCTGTCTCCGGCGGCGCCCCGCCCGAGACTGACAACATCGTCTGTGACATCAACAGATAAATGACGTCGTGACCATAGCGACGTTGCGCATGCGCGTTCGCCACATCGGACTTATTTGCTGGAACCCTTGTAACGGCGCCGAGAGTAGCTCGATTTTAACAGGAGTGGTAGCATTAATTAGGCATGTTTCTGCACCTTATTCCTTTATTGTGAGTTCCGCTTAGGGTCAGTTAATTGATACATTTGAGGAGTGTAAATATAATCTAGCAAACGTCAAGTTCTTTTTAAAAATTTAATCTTTTTTATTACTCTGCATATTGCCATTATGTGATGTCAATAGTTTATAAAGCAAACGTATTGGCCTTTCATTTTATTAACATTCAGTGAAGGAAGGTTTGTACTTGTGCATTGCATAAAAGCTTTCTTTTTAGATATTTGTTTAGCCCTGACAAGGGCTGTTGAGAATTGTTAAGACTGTAGCGTCCTAGTACACCATACTGTCTTCACCATCGGAGTCAGACTGGGCTTCTTCAGATACATAGTATCTCAACTCGGCAATCCTTTCTGCCTTTTCACAAGCGTATTCATAGTATGCATTGCGTACGCCTTCAACAGATGCCATCTTCAGGCGGAGGTTGTAGCGAAATGAACGGTGATTCTCCTGTCTTGCTTTGTCATATCGGCGTTGGAGACCTTCAAGCTTGTCATTCAGGAGTACTACTTGTTCACAGGCACGTTTGAAACGTGTCTCTGTCTCAGTCAATTCTGCGTAAAGTTGAACTTTGTCCATGTTTGAATCGAAGCGGGTCTGTATGTATTCGTTTGCTAGAGAAAAACAGGAAAGATAATGTCCTCCACAGAAATCGTCCCTGCATTTATGCATACGAATGACATGCTCTTCTCATTGTTCATGCCAGATATGTGGAGTGTATTGGAGATAATTGAATGTTGACAATAATCCAATCAATCATGCCTGGCAAAGTAATAAACAGAACCGCCACGGCTGTGTTTTGATAACTGAGTGATAGGAGAGACATTTGATAACTGACACTGATTAAACACTGATTGGTACAAAATTTAATGTGGTTGTCAATGGGGCTGTTTGCACAAATATTTAGAATATCAAAACTTGCAGTTTAAACGGCACCATAATCTCCGCGTTATTGAATTGATAAACTACGTAGCTTAATGTATATTTGCACAAGCAAGACAGGCATTGACGGACATTTAATCAAATCATCTTGTGTCATGAAATGCGGCAAATATCCCCAAAACGGCGCGTGCGGCCTCTGCCACAAAACGTCTGTCTCCGGCGGCGCCCCGCCCGAGACTGACAACATCGTCTGTGACATCAACAGATAAATGACGTCGTGACCATAGCGACGTTGCGCATGCGCGTTCGCCACATCGGACTTATTTGCTGGAACCCTTGTAACGGCGCCGAGAGTAGCTCGATTTTAACAGGAGTGGTAGCATTAATTAGGCATGTTTCTGCACCTTATTCCTTTATTGTGAGTTCCGCTTAGGGTCAGTTAATTGATACATTTGAGGAGTGTAAATATAATCTAGCAAACGTCAAGTTCTTTTTAAAAATTTAATCTTTTTTATTACTCTTCATATTGCCATTATGTGATGTCAATAGTTTATAAAGCAAACGTATTGGCCTTTCATTTTATTAACATTCAGTGAAGGAAGGTTTGTACTTGTGCATTGCATAAAAGCTTTCTTTTTAGATATTTGTTTAGCCCTGACAAGGGCTGTTGAGAATTGTTAAGACTGTAGCGTCCTAGTACACCATACTGTCTTCACCATCGGAGTCAGACTGGGCTTCTTCAGATACATAGTATCTCAACTCGGCAATCCTTTCTGCCTTTTCACAAGCGTATTCATAGTATGCATTGCGTACGCCTTCAACAGATGCCATCTTCAGGCGGAGGTTGTAGCGAAATGAACGGTGATTCTCCTGTCTTGCTTTGTCATATCGGCGTTGGAGACCTTCAAGCTTGTCATTCAGGAGTACTACTTGTTCACAGGCACGTTTGAAACGTGTCTCTGTCTCAGTCAATTCTGCGTAAAGTTGAACTTTGTCCATGTTTGAATCGAAGCGGGTCTGTATGTATTCGTTTGCTAGAGAAAAACAGGAAAGATAATGTCCTCCACAGAAATCGTCCCTGCATTTATGCATACGAATGACATGCTCTTCTCATTGTTCATGCCAGATATGTGGAGTGTATTGGAGATAATTGAATGTTGACAATAATCCAATCAATCATGCCTGGCAAAGTAATAAACAGAACCGCCACGGCTGTGTTTTGATAACTGAGTGATAGGAGAGACATTTGATAACTGACACTGATTAAACACTGATTGGTACAAAATTTAATGTGGTTGTCAATGGGGCTGTTTGCACAAATATTTAGAATATCAAAACTTGCAGTTTAAACGGCACCATAATCTCCGCGTTATTGAATTGATAAACTACGTAGCTTAATGTATATTTGCACAAGCAAGACAGGCATTGACGGACATTTAATCAAATCATCTTGTGTCATGAAATGCGGCAAATATCCCCAAAACGGCGCGTGCGGCCTCTGCCACAAAACGTCTGTCTCCGGCGGCGCCCCGCCCGAGACTGACAACATCGTCTGTGACATCAACAGATAAATGACGTCGTGACCATAGCGACGTTGCGCATGCGCGTTCGCCACATCGGACTTATTTGCTGGAACCCTTGTAACGGCGCCGAGAGTAGCTCGATTTTAACAGGAGTGGTAGCATTAATTAGGCATGTTTCTGCACCTTATTCCTTTATTGTGAGTTCCGCTTAGGGTCAGTTAATTGATACATTTGAGGAGTGTAAATATAATCTAGCAAACGTCAAGTTCTTTTTAAAAATTTAATCTTTTTTATTACTCTTCATATTGCCATTATGTGATGTCAATAGTTTATAAAGCAAACGTATTGGCCTTTCATTTTATTAACATTCAGTGAAGGAAGGTTTGTACTTGTGCATTGCATAAAAGCTTTCTTTTTAGATATTTGTTTAGCCCTGACAAGGGCTGTTGAGAATTGTTAAGACTGTAGCGTCCTAGTACACCATACTGTCTTCACCATCGGAGTCAGACTGGGCTTCTTCAGATACATAGTATCTCAACTCGGCAATCCTTTCTGCCTTTTCACAAGCGTATTCATAGTATGCATTGCGTACGCCTTCAACAGATGCCATCTTCAGGCGGAGGTTGTAGCGAAATGAACGGTGATTCTCCTGTCTTGCTTTGTCATATCGGCGTTGGACACCTTCAAGCTTGTCATTCAGGAGTACTACTTGTTCACAGGCACGTTTGAAACGTGTCTCTGTCTCAGTCAATTCTGCGTAAAGTTGAACTTTGTCCATGTTTGAATCGAAGCGGGTCTGTATGTATTCGTTTGCTAGAGAAAAACAGGAAAGATAATGTCCTCCACAGAAATCGTCCCTGCATTTATGCATACGAATGACATGCTCTTCTCATTGTTCATGCCAGATATGTGGAGTGTATTGGAGATAATTGAATGTTGACAATAATCCAATCAATCATGCCTGGCAAAGTAATAAACAGAACCGCCACGGCTGTGTTTTGATAACTGAGTGATAGGAGAGACATTTGATAACTGACACTGATTAAACACTGATTGGTACAAAATTTAATGTGGTTGTCAATGGGGCTGTTTGCACAAATATTTAGAATATCAAAACTTGCAGTTTAAACGGCACCATAATCTCCGCGTTATTGAATTGATAAACTACGTAGCTTAATGTATATTTGCACAAGCAAGACAGGCATTGACGGACATTTAATCAAATCATCTTGTGTCATGAAATGCGGCAAATATCCCCAAAACGGCGCGTGCGGCCTCTGCCACAAAACGTCTGTCTCCGGCGGCGCCCCGCCCGAGACTGACAACATCGTCTGTGACATCAACAGATAAATGACGTCGTGACCATAGCGACGTTGCGCATGCGCGTTCGCCACATCGGACTTATTTGCTGGAACCCTTGTAACGGCGCCGAGAGTAGCTCGATTTTAACAGGAGTGGTAGCATTAATTAGGCATGTTTCTGCACCTTATTCCTTTATTGTGAGTTCCGCTTAGGGTCAGTTAATTGATACATTTGAGGAGTGTAAATATAATCTAGCAAACGTCAAGTTCTTTTTAAAAATTTAATCTTTTTTATTACTCTTCATATTGCCATTATGTGATGTCAATAGTTTATAAAGCAAACGTATTGGCCTTTCATTTTATTAACATTCAGTGAAGGAAGGTTTGTACTTGTGCATTGCATAAAAGCTTTCTTTTTAGATATTTGTTTAGCCCTGACAAGGGCTGTTGAGAATTGTTAAGACTGTAGCGTCCTAGTACACCATACTGTCTTCACCATCGGAGTCAGACTGGGCTTCTTCAGATACATAGTATCTCAACTCGGCAATCCTTTCTGCCTTTTCACAAGCGTATTCATAGTATGCATTGCGTACGCCTTCAACAGATGCCATCTTCAGGCGGAGGTTGTAGCGAAATGAACGGTGATTCTCCTGTCTTGCTTTGTCATATCGGCGTTGGAGACCTTCAAGCTTGTCATTCAGGAGTACTACTTGTTCACAGGCACGTTTGAAACGTGTCTCTGTCTCAGTCAATTCTGCGTAAAGTTGAACTTTGTCCATGTTTGAATCGAAGCGGGTCTGTATGTATTCGTTTGCTAGAGAAAAACAGGAAAGATAATGTCCTCCACAGAAATCGTCCCTGCATTTATGCATACGAATGACATGCTCTTCTCATTGTTCATGCCAGATATGTGGAGTGTATTGGAGATAATTGAATGTTGACAATAATCCAATCAATCATGCCTGGCAAAGTAATAAACAGAACCGCCACGGCTGTGTTTTGATAACTGAGTGATAGGAGAGACATTTGATAACTGACACTGATTAAACACTGATTGGTACAAAATTTAATGTGGTTGTCAATGGGGCTGTTTGCACAAATATTTAGAATATCAAAACTTGCAGTTTAAACGGCACCATAATCTCCGCGTTATTGAATTGATAAACTACGTAGCTTAATGTATATTTGCACAAGCAAGACAGGCATTGACGGACATTTAATCAAATCATCTTGTGTCATGAAATGCGGCAAATATCCCCAAAACGGCGCGTGCGGCCTCTGCCACAAAACGTCTGTCTCCGGCGGCGCCCCGCCCGAGACTGACAACATCGTCTGTGACATCAACAGATAAATGACGTCGTGACCATAGCGACGTTGCGCATGCGCGTTCGCCACATCGGACTTATTTGCTGGAACCCTTGTAACGGCGCCGAGAGTAGCTCGATTTTAACAGGAGTGGTAGCATTAATTAGGCATGTTTCTGCACCTTATTCCTTTATTGTGAGTTCCGCTTAGGGTCAGTTAATTGATACATTTGAGGAGTGTAAATATAATCTAGCAAACGTCAAGTTCTTTTTAAAAATTTAATCTTTTTTATTACTCTTCATATTGCCATTATGTGATGTCAATAGTTTATAAAGCAAACGTATTGGCCTTTCATTTTATTAACATTCAGTGAAGGAAGGTTTGTACTTGTGCATTGCATAAAAGTTTTCTTTTTAGATATTTGTTTAGCCCTGACAAGGGCTGTTGAGAATTGTTAAGACTGTAGCGTCCTAGTACACCATACTGTCTTCACCATCGGAGTCAGACTGGGCTTCTTCAGATACATAGTATCTCAACTCGGCAATCCTTTCTGCCTTTTCACAAGCGTATTCATAGTATGCATTGCGTACGCCTTCAACAGATGCCATCTTCAGGCGGAGGTTGTAGCGAAATGAACGGTGATTCTCCTGTCTTGCTTTGTCATATCGGCGTTGGACACCTTCAAGCTTGTCATTCAGGAGTACTACTTGTTCACAGGCACGTTTGAAACGTGTCTCTGTCTCAGTCAATTCTGCGTAAAGTTGAACTTTGTCCATGTTTGAATCGAAGCGGGTCTGTATGTATTCGTTTGCTAGAGAAAAACAGGAAAGATAATGTCCTCCACAGAAATCGTCCCTGCATTTATGCATACGAATGACATGCTCTTCTCATTGTTCATGCCAGATATGTGGAGTGTATTGGAGATAATTGAATGTTGACAATAATCCAATCAATCATGCCTGGCAAAGTAATAAACAGAACCGCCACGGCTGTGTTTTGATAACTGAGTGATAGGAGAGACATTTGATAACTGACACTGATTAAACACTGATTGGTACAAAATTTAATGTGGTTGTCAATGGGGCTGTTTGCACAAATATTTAGAATATCAAAACTTGCAGTTTAAACGGCACCATAATCTCCGCGTTATTGAATTGATAAACTACGTAGCTTAATGTATATTTGCACAAGCAAGACAGGCATTGACGGACATTTAATCAAATCATCTTGTGTCATGAAATGCGGCAAATATCCCCAAAACGGCGCGTGCGGCCTCTGCCACAAAACGTCTGTCTCCGGCGGCGCCCCGCCCGAGACTGACAACATCGTCTGTGACATCAACAGATAAATGACGTCGTGACCATAGCGACGTTGCGCATGCGCGTTCGCCACATCGGACTTATTTGCTGGAACCCTTGTAACGGCGCCGAGAGTAGCTCGATTTTAACAGGAGTGGTAGCATTAATTAGGCATGTTTCTGCACCTTATTCCTTTATTGTGAGTTCCGCTTAGGGTCAGTTAATTGATACATTTGAGGAGTGTAAATATAATCTAGCAAACGTCAAGTTCTTTTTAAAAATTTAATCTTTTTTATTACTCTTCATATTGCCATTATGTGATGTCAATAGTTTATAAAGCAAACGTATTGGCCTTTCATTTTATTAACATTCAGTGAAGGAAGGTTTGTACTTGTGCATTGCATAAAAGCTTTCTTTTTAGATATTTGTTTAGCCCTGACAAGGGCTGTTGAGAATTGTTAAGACTGTAGCGTCCTAGTACACCATACTGTCTTCACCATCGGAGTCAGACTGGGCTTCTTCAGATACATAGTATCTCAACTCGGCAATCCTTTCTGCCTTTTCACAAGCGTATTCATAGTATGCATTGCGTACGCCTTCAACAGATGCCATCTTCAGGCGGAGGTTGTAGCGAAATGAACGGTGATTCTCCTGTCTTGCTTTGTCATATCGGCGTTGGACACCTTCAAGCTTGTCATTCAGGAGTACTACTTGTTCACAGGCACGTTTGAAACGTGTCTCTGTCTCAGTCAATTCTGCGTAAAGTTGAACTTTGTCCATGTTTGAATCGAAGCGGGTCTGTATGTATTCGTTTGCTAGAGAAAAACAGGAAAGATAATGTCCTCCACAGAAATCGTCCCTGCATTTATGCATACGAATGACATGCTCTTCTCATTGTTCATGCCAGATATGTGGAGTGTATTGGAGATAATTGAATGTTGACAATAATCCAATCAATCATGCCTGGCAAAGTAATAAACAGAACCGCCACGGCTGTGTTTTGATAACTGAGTGATAGGAGAGACATTTGATAACTGACACTGATTAAACACTGATTGGTACAAAATTTAATGTGGTTGTCAATGGGGCTGTTTGCACAAATATTTAGAATATCAAAACTTGCAGTTTAAACGGCACCATAATCTCCGCGTTATTGAATTGATAAACTACGTAGCTTAATGTATATTTGCACAAGCAAGACAGGCATTGACGGACATTTAATCAAATCATCTTGTGTCATGAAATGCGGCAAATATCCCCAAAACGGCGCGTGCGGCCTCTGCCACAAAACGTCTGTCTCCGGCGGCGCCCCGCCCGAGACTGACAACATCGTCTGTGACATCAACAGATAAATGACGTCGTGACCATAGCGACGTTGCGCATGCGCGTTCGCCACATCGGACTTATTTGCTGGAACCCTTGTAACGGCGCCGAGAGTAGCTCGATTTTAACAGGAGTGGTAGCATTAATTAGGCATGTTTCTGCACCTTATTCCTTTATTGTGAGTTCCGCTTAGGGTCAGTTAATTGATACATTTGAGGAGTGTAAATATAATCTAGCAAACGTCAAGTTCTTTTTAAAAATTTAATCTTTTTTATTACTCTTCATATTGCCATTATGTGATGTCAATAGTTTATAAAGCAAACGTATTGGCCTTTCATTTTATTAACATTCAGTGAAGGAAGGTTTGTACTTGTGCATTGCATAAAAGCTTTCTTTTTAGATATTTGTTTAGCCCTGACAAGGGCTGTTGAGAATTGTTAAGACTGTAGCGTCCTAGTACACCATACTGTCTTCACCATCGGAGTCAGACTGGGCTTCTTCAGATACATAGTATCTCAACTCGGCAATCCTTTCTGCCTTTTCACAAGCGTATTCATAGTATGCATTGCGTACGCCTTCAACAGATGCCATCTTCAGGCGGAGGTTGTAGCGAAATGAACGGTGATTCTCCTGTCTTGCTTTGTCATATCGGCGTTGGACACCTTCAAGCTTGTCATTCAGGAGTACTACTTGTTCACAGGCACGTTTGAAACGTGTCTCTGTCTCAGTCAATTCTGCGTAAAGTTGAACTTTGTCCATGTTTGAATCGAAGCGGGTCTGTATGTATTCGTTTGCTAGAGAAAAACAGGAAAGATAATGTCCTCCACAGAAATCGTCCCTGCATTTATGCATACGAATGACATGCTCTTCTCATTGTTCATGCCAGATATGTGGAGTGTATTGGAGATAATTGAATGTTGACAATAATCCAATCAATCATGCCTGGCAAAGTAATAAACAGAACCGCCACGGCTGTGTTTTGATAACTGAGTGATAGGAGAGACATTTGATAACTGACACTGATTAAACACTGATTGGTACAAAATTTAATGTGGTTGTCAATGGGGCTGTTTGCACAAATATTTAGAATATCAAAACTTGCAGTTTAAACGGCACCATAATCTCCGCGTTATTGAATTGATAAACTACGTAGCTTAATGTATATTTGCACAAGCAAGACAGGCATTGACGGACATTTAATCAAATCATCTTGTGTCATGAAATGCGGCAAATATCCCCAAAACGGCGCGTGCGGCCTCTGCCACAAAACGTCTGTCTCCGGCGGCGCCCCGCCCGAGACTGACAACATCGTCTGTGACATCAACAGATAAATGACGTCGTGACCATAGCGACGTTGCGCATGCGCGTTCGCCACATCGGACTTATTTGCTGGAACCCTTGTAACGGCGCCGAGAGTAGCTCGATTTTAACAGGAGTGGTAGCATTAATTAGGCATGTTTCTGCACCTTATTCCTTTATTGTGAGTTCCGCTTAGGGTCAGTTAATTGATACATTTGAGGAGTGTAAATATAATCTAGCAAACGTCAAGTTCTTTTTAAAAATTTAATCTTTTTTATTACTCTTCATATTGCCATTATGTGATGTCAATAGTTTATAAAGCAAACGTATTGGCCTTTCATTTTATTAACATTCAGTGAAGGAAGGTTTGTACTTGTGCATTGCATAAAAGCTTTCTTTTTAGATATTTGTTTAGCCCTGACAAGGGCTGTTGAGAATTGTTAAGACTGTAGCGTCCTAGTACACCATACTGTCTTCACCATCGGAGTCAGACTGGGCTTCTTCAGATACATAGTATCTCAACTCGGCAATCCTTTCTGCCTTTTCACAAGCGTATTCATAGTATGCATTGCGTACGCCTTCAACAGATGCCATCTTCAGGCTGAGGTTGTAGCGAAATGAACGGTGATTCTCCTGTCTTGCTTTGTCATATCGGCGTTGGAGACCTTCAAGCTTGTCATTCAGGAGTACTACTTGTTCACAGGCACGTTTGAAACGTGTCTCTGTCTCAGTCAATTCTGCGTAAAGTTGAACTTTGTCCATGTTTGAATCGAAGCGGGTCTGTATGTATTCGTTTGCTAGAGAAAAACAGGAAAGATAATGTCCTCCACAGAAATCGTCCCTGCATTTATGCATACGAATGACATGCTCTTCTCATTGTTCATGCCAGATATGTGGAGTGTATTGGAGATAATTGAATGTTGACAATAATCCAATCAATCATGCCTGGCAAAGTAATAAACAGAACCGCCACGGCTGTGTTTTGATAACTGAGTGATAGGAGAGACATTTGATAACTGACACTGATTAAACACTGATTGGTACAAAATTTAATGTGGTTGTCAATGGGGCTGTTTGCACAAATATTTAGAATATCAAAACTTGCAGTTTAAACGGCACCATAATCTCCGCGTTATTGAATTGATAAACTACGTAGCTTAATGTATATTTGCACAAGCAAGACAGGCATTGACGGACATTTAATCAAATCATCTTGTGTCATGAAATGCGGCAAATATCCCCAAAACGGCGCGTGCGGCCTCTACCACAAAACGTCTGTCTCCGGCGGCGCCCCGCCCGAGACTGACAACATCGTCTGTGACATCAACAGATAAATGACGTCGTGACCATAGCGACGTTGCGCATGCGCGTTCGCCACATCGGACTTATTTGCTGGAACCCTTGTAACGGCGCCGAGAGTAGCTCGATTTTAACAGGAGTGGTAGCATTAATTAGGCATGTTTCTGCACCTTATTCCTTTATTGTGAGTTCCGCTTAGGGTCAGTTAATTGATACATTTGAGGAGTGTAAATATAATCTAGCAAACGTCAAGTTCTTTTTAAAAATTTAATCTTTTTTATTACTCTTCATATTGCCATTATGTGATGTCAATAGTTTATAAAGCAAACGTATTGGCCTTTCATTTTATTAACATTCAGTGAAGGAAGGTTTGTACTTGTGCATTGCATAAAAGCTTTCTTTTTAGATATTTGTTTAGCCCTGACAAGGGCTGTTGAGAATTGTTAAGACTGTAGCGTCCTAGTACACCATACTGTCTTCACCATCGGAGTCAGACTGGGCTTCTTCAGATACATAGTATCTCAACTCGGCAATCCTTTCTGCCTTTTCACAAGCGTATTCATAGTATGCATTGCGTACGCCTTCAACAGATGCCATCTTCAGGCTGAGGTTGTAGCGAAATGAACGGTGATTCTCCTGTCTTGCTTTGTCATATCGGCGTTGGAGACCTTCAAGCTTGTCATTCAGGAGTACTACTTGTTCACAGGCACGTTTGAAACGTGTCTCTGTCTCAGTCAATTCTGCGTAAAGTTGAACTTTGTCCATGTTTGAATCGAAGCGGGTCTGTATGTATTCGTTTGCTAGAGAAAAACAGGAAAGATAATGTCCTCCACAGAAATCGTCCCTGCATTTATGCATACGAATGACATGCTCTTCTCATTGTTCATGCCAGATATGTGGAGTGTATTGGAGATAATTGAATGTTGACAATAATCCAATCAATCATGCCTGGCAAAGTAATAAACAGAACCGCCACGGCTGTGTTTTGATAACTGAGTGATAGGAGAGACATTTGATAACTGACACTGATTAAACACTGATTGGTACAAAATTTAATGTGGTTGTCAATGGGGCTGTTTGCACAAATATTTAGAATATCAAAACTTGCAGTTTAAACGGCACCATAATCTCCGCGTTATTGAATTGATAAACTACGTAGCTTAATGTATATTTGCACAAGCAAGACAGGCATTGACGGACATTTAATCAAATCATCTTGTGTCATGAAATGCGGCAAATATCCCCAAAACGGCGCGTGCGGCCTCTACCACAAAACGTCTGTCTCCGGCGGCGCCCCGCCCGAGACTGACAACATCGTCTGTGACATCAACAGATAAATGACGTCGTGACCATAGCGACGTTGCGCATGCGCGTTCGCCACATCGGACTTATTTGCTGGAACCCTTGTAACGGCGCCGAGAGTAGCTCGATTTTAACAGGAGTGGTAGCATTAATTAGGCATGTTTCTGCACCTTATTCCTTTATTGTGAGTTCCGCTTAGGGTCAGTTAATTGATACATTTGAGGAGTGTAAATATAATCTAGCAAACGTCAAGTTCTTTTTAAAAATTTAATCTTTTTTATTACTCTTCATATTGCCATTATGTGATGTCAATAGTTTATAAAGCAAACGTATTGGCCTTTCATTTTATTAACATTCAGTGAAGGAAGGTTTGTACTTGTGCATTGCATAAAAGCTTTCCTTTTTAGATATTTGTTTAGCCCTGACAAGGGCTGTTGAGAATTGTTAAGACTGTAGCGTCCTAGTACACCATACTGTCTTCACCATCGGAGTCAGACTGGGCTTCTTCAGATACATAGTATCTCAACTCGGCAATCCTTTCTGCCTTTTCACAAGCGTATTCATAGTATGCATTGCGTACGCCTTCAACAGATGCCATCTTCAGGCGGAGGTTGTAGCGAAATGAACGGTGATTCTCCTGTCTTGCTTTGTCATATCGGCGTTGGACACCTTCAAGCTTGTCATTCAGGAGTACTACTTGTTCACAGGCACGTTTGAAACGTGTCTCTGTCTCAGTCAATTCTGCGTAAAGTTGAACTTTGTCCATGTTTGAATCGAAGCGGGTCTGTATGTATTCGTTTGCTAGAGAAAAACAGGAAAGATAATGTCCTCCACAGAAATCGTCCCTGCATTTATGCATACGAATGACATGCTCTTCTCATTGTTCATGCCAGATATGTGGAGTGTATTGGAGATAATTGAATGTTGACAATAATCCAATCAATCATGCCTGGCAAAGTAATAAACAGAACCGCCACGGCTGTGTTTTGATAACTGAGTGATAGGAGAGACATTTGATAACTGACACTGATTAAACACTGATTGGTACAAAATTTAATGTGGTTGTCAATGGGGCTGTTTGCACAAATATTTAGAATATCAAAACTTGCAGTTTAAACGGCACCATAATCTCCGCGTTATTGAATTGATAAACTACGTAGCTTAATGTATATTTGCACAAGCAAGACAGGCATTGACGGACATTTAATCAAATCATCTTGTGTCATGAAATGCGGCAAATATCCCCAAAACGGCGCGTGCGGCCTCTGCCACAAAACGTCTGTCTCCGGCGGCGCCCCGCCCGAGACTGACAACATCGTCTGTGACATCAACAGATAAATGACGTCGTGACCATAGCGACGTTGCGCATGCGCGTTCGCCACATCGGACTTATTTGCTGGAACCCTTGTAACGGCGCCGAGAGTAGCTCGATTTTAACAGGAGTGGTAGCATTAATTAGGCATGTTTCTGCACCTTATTCCTTTATTGTGAGTTCCGCTTAGGGTCAGTTAATTGATACATTTGAGGAGTGTAAATATAATCTAGCAAACGTCAAGTTCTTTTTAAAAATTTAATCTTTTTTATTACTCTTCATATTGCCATTATGTGATGTCAATAGTTTATAAAGCAAACGTATTGGCCTTTCATTTTATTAACATTCAGTGAAGGAAGGTTTGTACTTGTGCATTGCATAAAAGCTTTCTTTTTAGATATTTGTTTAGCCCTGACAAGGGCTGTTGAGAATTGTTAAGACTGTAGCGTCCTAGTACACCATACTGTCTTCACCATCGGAGTCAGACTGGGCTTCTTCAGATACATAGTATCTCAACTCGGCAATCCTTTCTGCCTTTTCACAAGCGTATTCATAGTATGCATTGCGTACGCCTTCAACAGATGCCATCTTCAGGCGGAGGTTGTAGCGAAATGAACGGTGATTCTCCTGTCTTGCTTTGTCATATCGGCGTTGGAGACCTTCAAGCTTGTCATTCAGGAGTACTACTTGTTCACAGGCACGTTTGAAACGTGTCTCTGTCTCAGTCAATTCTGCGTAAAGTTGAACTTTGTCCATGTTTGAATCGAAGCGGGTCTGTATGTATTCGTTTGCTAGAGAAAAACAGGAAAGATAATGTCCTCCACAGAAATCGTCCCTGCATTTATGCATACGAATGACATGCTCTTCTCAGTGTTCATGCCAGATATGTGGAGTGTATTGGAGATAATTGAATGTTGACAATAATCCAATCAATCATGCCTGGCAAAGTAATAAACAGAACCGCCACGGCTGTGTTTTGATAACTGAGTGATAGGAGAGACATTTGATAACTGACACTGATTAAACACTGATTGGTACAAAATTTAATGTGGTTGTCAATGGGGCTGTTTGCACAAATATTTAGAATATCAAAACTTGCAGTTTAAACGGCACCATAATCTCCGCGTTATTGAATTGATAAACTACGTAGCTTAATGTATATTTGCACAAGCAAGACAGGCATTGACGGACATTTAATCAAATCATCTTGTGTCATGAAATGCGGCAAATATCCCCAAAACGGCGCGTGCGGCCTCTGCCACAAAACGTCTGTCTCCGGCGGCGCCCCGCCCGAGACTGACAACATCGTCTGTGACATCAACAGATAAATGACGTCGTGACCATAGCGACGTTGCGCATGCGCGTTCGCCACATCGGACTTATTTGCTGGAACCCTTGTAACGGCGCCGAGAGTAGCTCGATTTTAACAGGAGTGGTAGCATTAATTAGGCATGTTTCTGCACCTTATTCCTTTATTGTGAGTTCCGCTTAGGGTCAGTTAATTGATACATTTGAGGAGTGTAAATATAATCTAGCAAACGTCAAGTTCTTTTTAAAAATTTAATCTTTTTTATTACTCTTCATATTGCCATTATGTGATGTCAATAGTTTATAAAGCAAACGTATTGGCCTTTCATTTTATTAACATTCAGTGAAGGAAGGTTTGTACTTGTGCATTGCATAAAAGCTTTCTTTTTAGATATTTGTTTAGCCCTGACAAGGGCTGTTGAGAATTGTTAAGACTGTAGCGTCCTAGTACACCATACTGTCTTCACCATCGGAGTCAGACTGGGCTTCTTCAGATACATAGTATCTCAACTCGGCAATCCTTTCTGCCTTTTCACAAGCGTATTCATAGTATGCATTGCGTACGCCTTCAACAGATGCCATCTTCAGGCGGAGGTTGTAGCGAAATGAACGGTGATTCTCCTGTCTTGCTTTGTCATATCGGCGTTGGAGACCTTCAAGCTTGTCATTCAGGAGTACTACTTGTTCACAGGCACGTTTGAAACGTGTCTCTGTCTCAGTCAATTCTGCGTAAAGTTGAACTTTGTCCATGTTTGAATCGAAGCGGGTCTGTATGTATTCGTTTGCTAGAGAAAAACAGGAAAGATAATGTCCTCCACAGAAATCGTCCCTGCATTTATGCATACGAATGACATGCTCTTCTCATTGTTCATGCCAGATATGTGGAGTGTATTGGAGATAATTGAATGTTGACAATAATCCAATCAATCATGCCTGGCAAAGTAATAAACAGAACCGCCACGGCTGTGTTTTGATAACTGAGTGATAGGAGAGACATTTGATAACTGACACTGATTAAACACTGATTGGTACAAAATTTAATGTGGTTGTCAATGGGGCTGTTTGCACAAATATTTAGAATATCAAAACTTGCAGTTTAAACGGCACCATAATCTCCGCGTTATTGAATTGATAAACTACTTCGCTTAATGTATATTTGCACAAGCAAGACAGGCATTGACGGACATTTAATCAAATCATCTTGTGTCATGAAATGCGGCAAATATCCCCAAAACGGCGCGTGCGGCCTCTGCCACAAAACGTCTGTCTCCGGCGGCGCCCCGCCCGAGACTGACAACATCGTCTGTGACATCAACAGATAAATGACGTCGTGACCATAGCGACGTTGCGCATGCGCGTTCGCCACATCGGAGTTATTTGCTGGAACCCTTGTAACGGCGCCGAGAGTAGCTCGATTTTAACAGGAGTGGTAGCATTAATTAGGCATGTTTCTGCACCTTATTCCTTTATTGTGAGTTCCGCTTAGGGTCAGTTAATTGATACATTTGAGGAGTGTAAATATAATCTAGCAAACGTCAAGTTCTTTTTAAAAATTTAATCTTTTTTATTACTCTTCATATTGCCATTATGTGATGTCAATAGTTTATAAAGCAAACGTATTGGCCTTTCATTTTATTAACATTCAGTGAAGGAAGGTTTGTACTTGTGCATTGCATAAAAGCTTTCTTTTTAGATATTTGTTTAGCCCTGACAAGGGCTGTTGAGAATTGTTAAGACTGTAGCGTCCTAGTACACCATACTGTCTTCACCATCGGAGTCAGACTGGGCTTCTTCAGATACATAGTATCTCAACTCGGCAATCCTTTCTGCCTTTTCACAAGCGTATTCATAGTATGCATTGCGTACGCCTTCAACAGATGCCATCTTCAGGCGGAGGTTGTAGCGAAATGAACGGTGATTCTCCTGTCTTGCTTTGTCATATCGGCGTTGGAGACCTTCAAGCTTGTCATTCAGGAGTACTACTTGTTCACAGGCACGTTTGAAACGTGTCTCTGTCTCAGTCAATTCTGCGTAAAGTTGAACTTTGTCCATGTTTGAATCGAAGCGGGTCTGTATGTATTCGTTTGCTAGAGAAAAACAGGAAAGATAATGTCCTCCACAGAAATCGTCCCTGCATTTATGCATACGAATGACATGCTCTTCTCATTGTTCATGCCAGATATGTGGAGTGTATTGGAGATAATTGAATGTTGACAATAATCCAATCAATCATGCCTGGCAAAGTAATAAACAGAACCGCCACGGCTGTGTTTTGATAACTGAGTGATAGGAGAGACATTTGATAACTGACACTGATTAAACACTGATTGGTACAAAATTTAATGTGGTTGTCAATGGGGCTGTTTGCACAAATATTTAGAATATCAAAACTTGCAGTTTAAACGGCACCATAATCTCCGCGTTATTGAATTGATAAACTACTTCGCTTAATGTATATTTGCACAAGCAAGACAGGCATTGACGGACATTTAATCAAATCATCTTGTGTCATGAAATGCGGCAAATATCCCCAAAACGGCGCGTGCGGCCTCTGCCACAAAACGTCTGTCTCCGGCGGCGCCCCGCCCGAGACTGACAACATCGTCTGTGACATCAACAGATAAATGACGTCGTGACCATAGCGACGTTGCGCATGCGCGTTCGCCACATCGGACTTATTTGCTGGAACCCTTGTAACGGCGCCGAGAGTAGCTCGATTTTAACAGGAGTGGTAGCATTAATTAGGCATGTTTCTGCACCTTATTCCTTTATTGTGAGTTCCGCTTAGGGTCAGTTAATTGATACATTTGAGGAGTGTAAATATAATCTAGCAAACGTCAAGTTCTTTTTAAAAATTTAATCTTTTTTATTACTCTTCATATTGCCATTATGTGATGTCAATAGTTTATAAAGCAAACGTATTGGCCTTTCATTTTATTAACATTCAGTGAAGGAAGGTTTGTACTTGTGCATTGCATAAAAGCTTTCTTTTTAGATATTTGTTTAGCCCTGACAAGGGCTGTTGAGAATTGTTAAGACTGTAGCGTCCTAGTACACCATACTGTCTTCACCATCGGAGTCAGACTGGGCTTCTTCAGATACATAGTATCTCAACTCGGCAATCCTTTCTGCCTTTTCACAAGCGTATTCATAGTATGCATTGCGTACGCCTTCAACAGATGCCATCTTCAGGCGGAGGTTGTAGCGAAATGAACGGTGATTCTCCTGTCTTGCTTTGTCATATCGGCGTTGGAGACCTTCAAGCTTGTCATTCAGGAGTACTACTTGTTCACAGGCACGTTTGAAACGTGTCTCTGTCTCAGTCAATTCTGCGTAAAGTTGAACTTTGTCCATGTTTGAATCGAAGCGGGTCTGTATGTATTCGTTTGCTAGAGAAAAACAGGAAAGATAATGTCCTCCACAGAAATCGTCCCTGCATTTATGCATACGAATGACATGCTCTTCTCATTGTTCATGCCAGATATGTGGAGTGTATTGGAGATAATTGAATGTTGACAATAATCCAATCAATCATGCCTGGCAAAGTAATAAACAGAACCGCCACGGCTGTGTTTTGATAACTGAGTGATAGGAGAGACATTTGATAACTGACACTGATTAAACACTGATTGGTACAAAATTTAATGTGGTTGTCAATGGGGCTGTTTGCACAAATATTTAGAATATCAAAACTTGCAGTTTAAACGGCACCATAATCTCCGCGTTATTGAATTGATAAACTACGTAGCTTAATGTATATTTGCACAAGCAAGACAGGCATTGACGGACATTTAATCAAATCATCTTGTGTCATGAAATGCGGCAAATATCCCCAAAACGGCGCGTGCGGCCTCTGCCACAAAACGTCTGTCTCCGGCGGCGCCCCGCCCGAGACTGACAACATCGTCTGTGACATCAACAGATAAATGACGTCGTGACCATAGCGACGTTGCGCATGCGCGTTCGCCACATCGGACTTATTTGCTGGAACCCTTGTAACGGCGCCGAGAGTAGCTCGATTTTAACAGGAGTGGTAGCATTAATTAGGCATGTTTCTGCACCTTATTCCTTTATTGTGAGTTCCGCTTAGGGTCAGTTAATTGATACATTTGAGGAGTGTAAATATAATCTAGCAAACGTCAAGTTCTTTTTAAAAATTTAATCTTTTTTATTACTCTTCATATTGCCATTATGTGATGTCAATAGTTTATAAAGCAAACGTATTGGCCTTTCATTTTATTAACATTCAGTGAAGGAAGGTTTGTACTTGTGCATTGCATAAAAGCTTTCTTTTTAGATATTTGTTTAGCCCTGACAAGGGCTGTTGAGAATTGTTAAGACTGTAGCGTCCTAGTACACCATACTGTCTTCACCATCGGAGTCAGACTGGGCTTCTTCAGATACATAGTATCTCAACTCGGCAATCCTTTCTGCCTTTTCACAAGCGTATTCATAGTATGCATTGCGTACGCCTTCAACAGATGCCATCTTCAGGCGGAGGTTGTAGCGAAATGAACGGTGATTCTCCTGTCTTGCTTTGTCATATCGGCGTTGGAGACCTTCAAGCTTGTCATTCAGGAGTACTACTTGTTCACAGGCACGTTTGAAACGTGTCTCTGTCTCAGTCAATTCTGCGTAAAGTTGAACTTTGTCCATGTTTGAATCGAAGCGGGTCTGTATGTATTCGTTTGCTAGAGAAAAACAGGAAAGATAATGTCCTCCACAGAAATCGTCCCTGCATTTATGCATACGAATGACATGCTCTTCTCAGTGTTCATGCCAGATATGTGGAGTGTATTGGAGATAATTGAATGTTGACAATAATCCAATCAATCATGCCTGGCAAAGTAATAAACAGAACCGCCACGGCTGTGTTTTGATAACTGAGTGATAGGAGAGACATTTGATAACTGACACTGATTAAACACTGATTGGTACAAAATTTAATGTGGTTGTCAATGGGGCTGTTTGCACAAATATTTAGAATATCAAAACTTGCAGTTTAAACGGCACCATAATCTCCGCGTTATTGAATTGATAAACTACGTAGCTTAATGTATATTTGCACAAGCAAGACAGGCATTGACGGACATTTAATCAAATCATCTTGTGTCATGAAATGCGGCAAATATCCCCAAAACGGCGCGTGCGGCCTCTGCCACAAAACGTCTGTCTCCGGCGGCGCCCCGCCCGAGACTGACAACATCGTCTGTGACATCAACAGATGAATGACGTCGTGACCATAGCGACGTTGCGCATGCGCGTTCGCCACATCGGACTTATTTGCTGGAACCCTTGTAACGGCGCCGAGAGTAGCTCGATTTTAACAGGAGTGGTAGCATTAATTAGGCATGTTTCTGCACCTTATTCCTTTATTGTGAGTTCCGCTTAGGGTCAGTTAATTGATACATTTGAGGAGTGTAAATATAATCTAGCAAACGTCAAGTTCTTTTTAAAAATTTAATCTTTTTTATTACTCTTCATATTGCCATTATGTGATGTCAATAGTTTATAAAGCAAACGTATTGGCCTTTCATTTTATTAACATTCAGTGAAGGAAGGTTTGTACTTGTGCATTGCATAAAAGCTTTCTTTTTAGATATTTGTTTAGCCCTGACAAGGGCTGTTGAGAATTGTTAAGACTGTAGCGTCCTAGTACACCATACTGTCTTCACCATCGGAGTCAGACTGGGCTTCTTCAGATACATAGTATCTCAACTCGGCAATCCTTTCTGCCTTTTCACAAGCGTATTCATAGTATGCATTGCGTACGCCTTCAACAGATGCCATCTTCAGGCGGAGGTTGTAGCGAAATGAACGGTGATTCTCCTGTCTTGCTTTGTCATATCGGCGTTGGAGACCTTCAAGCTTGTCATTCAGGAGTACTACTTGTTCACAGGCACGTTTGAAACGTGTCTCTGTCTCAGTCAATTCTGCGTAAAGTTGAACTTTGTCCATGTTTGAATCGAAGCGGGTCTGTATGTATTCGTTTGCTAGAGAAAAACAGGAAAGATAATGTCCTCCACAGAAATCGTCCCTGCATTTATGCATACGAATGACATGCTCTTCTCATTGTTCATGCCAGATATGTGGAGTGTATTGGAGATAATTGAATGTTGACAATAATCCAATCAATCATGCCTGGCAAAGTAATAAACAGAACCGCCACGGCTGTGTTTTGATAACTGAGTGATAGGAGAGACATTTGATAACTGACACTGATTAAACACTGATTGGTACAAAATTTAATGTGGTTGTCAATGGGGCTGTTTGCACAAATATTTAGAATATCAAAACTTGCAGTTTAAACGGCACCATAATCTCCGCGTTATTGAATTGATAAACTACGTAGCTTAATGTATATTTGCACAAGCAAGACAGGCATTGACGGACATTTAATCAAATCATCTTGTGTCATGAAATGCGGCAAATATCCCCAAAACGGCGCGTGCGGCCTCTGCCACAAAACGTCTGTCTCCGGCGGCGCCCCGCCCGAGACTGACAACATCGTCTGTGACATCAACAGATAAATGACGTCGTGACCATAGCGACGTTGCGCATGCGCGTTCGCCACATCGGACTTATTTGCTGGAACCCTTGTAACGGCGCCGAGAGTAGCTCGATTTTAACAGGAGTGGTAGCATTAATTAGGCATGTTTCTGCACCTTATTCCTTTATTGTGAGTTCCGCTTAGGGTCAGTTAATTGATACATTTGAGGAGTGTAAATATAATCTAGCAAACGTCAAGTTCTTTTTAAAAATTTAATCTTTTTTATTACTCTTCATATTGCCATTATGTGATGTCAATAGTTTATAAAGCAAACGTATTGGCCTTTCATTTTATTAACATTCAGTGAAGGAAGGTTTGTACTTGTGCATTGCATAAAAGCTTTCTTTTTAGATATTTGTTTAGCCCTGACAAGGGCTGTTGAGAATTGTTAAGACTGTAGCGTCCTAGTACACCATACTGTCTTCACCATCGGAGTCAGACTGGGCTTCTTCAGATACATAGTATCTCAACTCGGCAATCCTTTCTGCCTTTTCACAAGCGTATTCATAGTATGCATTGCGTACGCCTTCAACAGATGCCATCTTCAGGCGGAGGTTGTAGCGAAATGAACGGTGATTCTCCTGTCTTGCTTTGTCATATCGGCGTTGGACACCTTCAAGCTTGTCATTCAGGAGTACTACTTGTTCACAGGCACGTTTGAAACGTGTCTCTGTCTCAGTCAATTCTGCGTAAAGTTGAACTTTGTCCATGTTTGAATCGAAGCGGGTCTGTATGTATTCGTTTGCTAGAGAAAAACAGGAAAGATAATGTCCTCCACAGAAATCGTCCCTGCATTTATGCATACGAATGACATGCTCTTCTCATTGTTCATGCCAGATATGTGGAGTGTATTGGAGATAATTGAATGTTGACAATAATCCAATCAATCATGCCTGGCAAAGTAATAAACAGAACCGCCACGGCTGTGTTTTGATAACTGAGTGATAGGAGAGACATTTGATAACTGACACTGATTAAACACTGATTGGTACAAAATTTAATGTGGTTGTCAATGGGGCTGTTTGCACAAATATTTAGAATATCAAAACTTGCAGTTTAAACGGCACCATAATCTCCGCGTTATTGAATTGATAAACTACTTCGCTTAATGTATATTTGCACAAGCAAGACAGGCATTGACGGACATTTAATCAAATCATCTTGTGTCATGAAATGCGGCAAATATCCCCAAAACGGCGCGTGCGGCCTCTGCCACAAAACGTCTGTCTCCGGCGGCGCCCCGCCCGAGACTGACAACATCGTCTGTGACATCAACAGATAAATGACGTCGTGACCATAGCGACGTTGCGCATGCGCGTTCGCCACATCGGACTTATTTGCTGGAACCCTTGTAACTGCGCCGAGAGTAGCTCGAATTTAACAGGAGTGGTAGCATTAATTAGGCATGTTTCTGCACCTTATTCCTTTATTGTGAGTTCCGCTTAGGGTCAGTTAATTGATACATTTGAGGAGTGTAAATATAATCTAGCAAACGTCAAGTTCTTTTTAAAAATTTAATCTTTTTTATTACTCTTCATATTGCCATTATGTGATGTCAATAGTTTATAAAGCAAACGTATTGGCCTTTCATTTTATCAACATTCAGTGAAGGAAGGTTTGTACTTGTGCATTGCATAAAAGCTTTCTTTTTAGATATTTGTTTAGCCCTGACAAGGGCTGTTGAGAATTGTTAAGACTGTAGCGTCCTAGTACACCATACTGTCTTCACCATCGGAGTCAGACTGGGCTTCTTCAGATACATAGTATCTCAACTCGGCAATCCTTTCTGCCTTTTCACAAGCGTATTCATAGTATGCATTGCGTACGCCTTCAACAGATGCCATCTTCAGGCGGAGGTTGTAGCGAAATGAACGGTGATTCTCCTGTCTTGCTTTGTCATATCGGCGTTGGAGACCTTCAAGCTTGTCATTCAGGAGTACTACTTGTTCACAGGCACGTTTGAAACGTGTCTCTGTCTCAGTCAATTCTGCGTAAAGTTGAACTTTGTCCATGTTTGAATCGAAGCGGGTCTGTATGTATTCGTTTGCTAGAGAAAAACAGGAAAGATAATGTCCTCCACAGAAATCGTCCCTGCATTTATGCATACGAATGACATGCTCTTCTCATTGTTCATGCCAGATATGTGGAGTGTATTGGAGATAATTGAATGTTGACAATAATCCAATCAATCATGCCTGGCAAAGTAATAAACAGAACCGCCACGGCTGTGTTTTGATAACTGAGTGATAGGAGAGACATTTGATAACTGACACTGATTAAACACTGATTGGTACAAAATTTAATGTGGTTGTCAATGGGGCTGTTTGCACAAATATTTAGAATATCAAAACTTGCAGTTTAAACGGCACCATAATCTCCGCGTTATTGAATTGATAAACTACGTAGCTTAATGTATATTTGCACAAGCAAGACAGGCATTGACGGACATTTAATCAAATCATCTTGTGTCATGAAATGCGGCAAATATCCCCAAAACGGCGCGTGCGGCCTCTGCCACAAAACGTCTGTCTCCGGCGGCGCCCCGCCCGAGACTGACAACATCGTCTGTGACATCAACAGATAAATGACGTCGTGACCATAGCGACGTTGCGCATGCGCGTTCGCCACATCGGACTTATTTGCTGGAACCCTTGTAACGGCGCCGAGAGTAGCTCGATTTTAACAGGAGTGGTAGCATTAATTAGGCATGTTTCTGCACCTTATTCCTTTATTGTGAGTTCCGCTTAGGGTCAGTTAATTGATACATTTGAGGAGTGTAAATATAATCTAGCAAACGTCAAGTTCTTTTTAAAAATTTAATCTTTTTTATTACTCTTCATATTGCCATTATGTGATGTCAATAGTTTATAAAGCAAACGTATTGGCCTTTCATTTTATTAACATTCAGTGAAGGAAGGTTTGTACTTGTGCATTGCATAAAAGCTTTCTTTTTAGATATTTGTTTAGCCCTGACAAGGGCTGTTGAGAATTGTTAAGACTGTAGCGTCCTAGTACACCATACTGTCTTCACCATCGGAGTCAGACTGGGCTTCTTCAGATACATAGTATCTCAACTCGGCAATCCTTTCTGCCTTTTCACAAGCGTATTCATAGTATGCATTGCGTACGCCTTCAACAGATGCCATCTTCAGGCGGAGGTTGTAGCGAAATGAACGGTGATTCTCCTGTCTTGCTTTGTCATATCGGCGTTGGAGACCTTCAAGCTTGTCATTCAGGAGTACTACTTGTTCACAGGCACGTTTGAAACGTGTCTCTGTCTCAGTCAATTCTGCGTAAAGTTGAACTTTGTCCATGTTTGAATCGAAGCGGGTCTGTATGTATTCGTTTGCTAGAGAAAAACAGGAAAGATAATGTCCTCCACAGAAATCATCCCTGCATTTATGCATACGAATGACATGCTCTTCTCATTGTTCATGCCAGATATGTGGAGTGTATTGGAGATAATTGAATGTTGACAATAATCCAATCAATCATGCCTGGCAAAGTAATAAACAGAACCGCCACGGCTGTGTTTTGATAACTGAGTGATAGGAGAGACATTTGATAACTGACACTGATTAAACACTGATTGGTACAAAATTTAATGTGGTTGTCAATGGGGCTGTTTGCACAAATATTTAGAATATCAAAACTTGCAGTTTAAACGGCACCATAATCTCCGCGTTATTGAATTGATAAACTACGTAGCTTAATGTATATTTGCACAAGCAAGACAGGCATTGACGGACATTTAATCAAATCATCTTGTGTCATGAAATGCGGCAAATATCCCCAAAACGGCGCGTGCGGCCTCTGCCACAAAACGTCTGTCTCCGGCGGCGCCCCGCCCGAGACTGACAACATCGTCTGTGACATCAACAGATAAATGACGTCGTGACCATAGCGACGTTGCGCATGCGCGTTCGCCACATCGGACTTATTTGCTGGAACCCTTGTAACGGCGCCGAGAGTAGCTCGATTTTAACAGGAGTGGTAGCATTAATTAGGCATGTTTCTGCACCTTATTCCTTTATTGTGAGTTCCGCTTAGGGTCAGTTAATTGATACATTTGAGGAGTGTAAATATAATCTAGCAAACGTCAAGTTCTTTTTAAAAATTTAATCTTTTTTATTACTCTTCATATTGCCATTATGTGATGTCAATAGTTTATAAAGCAAACGTATTGGCCTTTCATTTTATTAACATTCAGTGAAGGAAGGTTTGTACTTGTGCATTGCATAAAAGCTTTCTTTTTAGATATTTGTTTAGCCCTGACAAGGGCTGTTGAGAATTGTTAAGACTGTAGCGTCCTAGTACACCATACTGTCTTCACCATCGGAGTCAGACTGGGCTTCTTCAGATACATAGTATCTCAACTCGGCAATCCTTTCTGCCTTTTCACAAGCGTATTCATAGTATGCATTGCGTACGCCTTCAACAGATGCCATCTTCAGGCGGAGGTTGTAGCGAAATGAACGGTGATTCTCCTGTCTTGCTTTGTCATATCGGCGTTGGACACCTTCAAGCTTGTCATTCAGGAGTACTACTTGTTCACAGGCACGTTTGAAACGTGTCTCTGTCTCAGTCAAT
This sequence comes from Steromphala cineraria, assembly GCA_916613615.1. Lineage (NCBI taxonomy): Eukaryota > Metazoa > Mollusca > Gastropoda > Trochida > Trochidae > Steromphala > Steromphala cineraria. The sequence continues at coordinate 17,255,760 of OU744730.1, forward strand.
TCTGCGTAAAGTTGAACTTTGTCCATGTTTGAATCGAAGCGGGTCTGTATGTATTCGTTTGCTAGAGAAAAACAGGAAAGATAATGTCCTCCACAGAAATCGTCCCTGCATTTATGCATACGAATGACATGCTCTTCTCAGTGTTCATGCCAGATATGTGGAGTGTATTGGAGATAATTGAATGTTGACAATAATCCAATCAATCATGCCTGGCAAAGTAATAAACAGAACCGCCACGGCTGTGTTTTGATAACTGAGTGATAGGAGAGACATTTGATAACTGACACTGATTAAACACTGATTGGTACAAAATTTAATGTGGTTGTCAATGGGGCTGTTTGCACAAATATTTAGAATATCAAAACTTGCAGTTTAAACGGCACCATAATCTCCGCGTTATTGAATTGATAAACTACGTAGCTTAATGTATATTTGCACAAGCAAGACAGGCATTGACGGACATTTAATCAAATCATCTTGTGTCATGAAATGCGGCAAATATCCCCAAAACGGCGCGTGCGGCCTCTGCCACAAAACGTCTGTCTCCGGCGGCGCCCCGCCCGAGACTGACAACATCGTCTGTGACATCAACAGATAAATGACGTCGTGACCATAGCGACGTTGCGCATGCGCGTTCGCCACATCGGACTTATTTGCTGGAACCCTTGTAACGGCGCCGAGAGTAGCTCGATTTTAACAGGAGTGGTAGCATTAATTAGGCATGTTTCTGCACCTTATTCCTTTATTGTGAGTTTCGCTTAGGGTCAGTTAATTGATACATTTGAGGAGTGTAAATATAATCTAGCAAACGTCAAGTTCTTTTTAAAAATTTAATCTTTTTTATTACTCTTCATATTGCCATTATGTGATGTCAATAGTTTATAAAGCAAACGTATTGGCCTTTCATTTTATTAACATTCAGTGAAGGAAGGTTTGTACTTGTGCATTGCATAAAAGCTTTCTTTTTAGATATTTGTTTAGCCCTGACAAGGGCTGTTGAGAATTGTTAAGACTGTAGCGTCCTAGTACACCATACTGTCTTCACCATCGGAGTCAGACTGGGCTTCTTCAGATACATAGTATCTCAACTCGGCAATCCTTTCTGCCTTTTCACAAGCGTATTCATAGTATGCATTGCGTACGCCTTCAACAGATGCCATCTTCAGGCGGAGGTTGTAGCGAAATGAACGGTGATTCTCCTGTCTTGCTTTGTCATATCGGCGTTGGAGACCTTCAAGCTTGTCATTCAGGAGTACTACTTGTTCACAGGCACGTTTGAAACGTGTCTCTGTCTCAGTCAATTCTGCGTAAAGTTGAACTTTGTCCATGTTTGAATCGAAGCGGGTCTGTATGTATTCGTTTGCTAGAGAAAAACAGGAAAGATAATGTCCTCCACAGAAATCGTCCCTGCATTTATGCATACGAATGACATGCTCTTCTCAGTGTTCATGCCAGATATGTGGAGTGTATTGGAGATAATTGAATGTTGACAATAATCCAATCAATCATGCCTGGCAAAGTAATAAACAGAACCGCCACGGCTGTGTTTTGATAACTGAGTGATAGGAGAGACATTTGATAACTGACACTGATTAAACACTGATTGGTACAAAATTTAATGTGGTTGTCAATGGGGCTGTTTGCACAAATATTTAGAATATCAAAACTTGCAGTTTAAACGGCACCATAATCTCCGCGTTATTGAATTGATAAACTACGTAGCTTAATGTATATTTGCACAAGCAAGACAGGCATTGACGGACATTTAATCAAATCATCTTGTGTCATGAAATGCGGCAAATATCCCCAAAACGGCGCGTGCGGCCTCTGCCACAAAACGTCTGTCTCCGGCGGCGCCCCGCCCGAGACTGACAACATCGTCTGTGACATCAACAGATAAATGACGTCGTGACCATAGCGACGTTGCGCATGCGCGTTCGCCACATCGGACTTATTTGCTGGAACCCTTGTAACGGCGCCGAGAGTAGCTCGATTTTAACAGGAGTGGTAGCATTAATTAGGCATGTTTCTGCACCTTATTCCTTTATTGTGAGTTCCGCTTAGGGTCAGTTAATTGATACATTTGAGGAGTGTAAATATAATCTAGCAAACGTCAAGTTCTTTTTAAAAATTTAATCTTTTTTATTACTCTTCATATTGCCATTATGTGATGTCAATAGTTTATAAAGCAAACGTATTGGCCTTTCATTTTATTAACATTCAGTGAAGGAAGGTTTGTACTTGTGCATTGCATAAAAGCTTTCTTTTTAGATATTTGTTTAGCCCTGACAAGGGCTGTTGAGAATTGTTAAGACTGTAGCGTCCTAGTACACCATACTGTCTTCACCATCGGAGTCAGACTGGGCTTCTTCAGATACATAGTATCTCAACTCGGCAATCCTTTCTGCCTTTTCACAAGCGTATTCATAGTATGCATTGCGTACGCCTTCAACAGATGCCATCTTCAGGCGGAGGTTGTAGCGAAATGAACGGTGATTCTCCTGTCTTGCTTTGTCATATCGGCGTTGGACACCTTCAAGCTTGTCATTCAGGAGTACTACTTGTTCACAGGCACGTTTGAAACGTGTCTCTGTCTCAGTCAATTCTGCGTAAAGTTGAACTTTGTCCATGTTTGAATCGAAGCGGGTCTGTATGTATTCGTTTGCTAGAGAAAAACAGGAAAGATAATGTCCTCCACAGAAATCGTCCCTGCATTTATGCATACGAATGACATGCTCTTCTCAGTGTTCATGCCAGATATGTGGAGTGTATTGGAGATAATTGAATGTTGACAATAATCCAATCAATCATGCCTGGCAAAGTAATAAACAGAACCGCCACGGCTGTGTTTTGATAACTGAGTGATAGGAGAGACATTTGATAACTGACACTGATTAAACACTGATTGGTACAAAATTTAATGTGGTTGTCAATGGGGCTGTTTGCACAAATATTTAGAATATCAAAACTTGCAGTTTAAACGGCACCATAATCTCCGCGTTATTGAATTGATAAACTACGTAGCTTAATGTATATTTGCACAAGCAAGACAGGCATTGACGGACATTTAATCAAATCATCTTGTGTCATGAAATGCGGCAAATATCCCCAAAACGGCGCGTGCGGCCTCTGCCACAAAACGTCTGTCTCCGGCGGCGCCCCGCCCGAGACTGACAACATCGTCTGTGACATCAACAGATAAATGACGTCGTGACCATAGCGACGTTGCGCATGCGCGTTCGCCACATCGGACTTATTTGCTGGAACCCTTGTAACGGCGCCGAGAGTAGCTCGATTTTAACAGGAGTGGTAGCATTAATTAGGCATGTTTCTGCACCTTATTCCTTTATTGTGAGTTTCGCTTAGGGTCAGTTAATTGATACATTTGAGGAGTGTAAATATAATCTAGCAAACGTCAAGTTCTTTTTAAAAATTTAATCTTTTTTATTACTCTTCATATTGCCATTATGTGATGTCAATAGTTTATAAAGCAAACGTATTGGCCTTTCATTTTATTAACATTCAGTGAAGGAAGGTTTGTACTTGTGCATTGCATAAAAGCTTTCTTTTTAGATATTTGTTTAGCCCTGACAAGGGCTGTTGAGAATTGTTAAGACTGTAGCGTCCTAGTACACCATACTGTCTTCACCATCGGAGTCAGACTGGGCTTCTTCAGATACATAGTATCTCAACTCGGCAATCCTTTCTGCCTTTTCACAAGCGTATTCATAGTATGCATTGCGTACGCCTTCAACAGATGCCATCTTCAGGCGGAGGTTGTAGCGAAATGAACGGTGATTCTCCTGTCTTGCTTTGTCATATCGGCGTTGGAGACCTTCAAGCTTGTCATTCAGGAGTACTACTTGTTCACAGGCACGTTTGAAACGTGTCTCTGTCTCAGTCAATTCTGCGTAAAGTTGAACTTTGTCCATGTTTGAATCGAAGCGGGTCTGTATGTATTCGTTTGCTAGAGAAAAACAGGAAAGATAATGTCCTCCACAGAAATCGTCCCTGCATTTATGCATACGAATGACATGCTCTTCTCAGTGTTCATGCCAGATATGTGGAGTGTATTGGAGATAATTGAATGTTGACAATAATCCAATCAATCATGCCTGGCAAAGTAATAAACAGAACCGCCACGGCTGTGTTTTGATAACTGAGTGATAGGAGAGACATTTGATAACTGACACTGATTAAACACTGATTGGTACAAAATTTAATGTGGTTGTCAATGGGGCTGTTTGCACAAATATTTAGAATATCAAAACTTGCAGTTTAAACGGCACCATAATCTCCGCGTTATTGAATTGATAAACTACGTAGCTTAATGTATATTTGCACAAGCAAGACAGGCATTGACGGACATTTAATCAAATCATCTTGTGTCATGAAATGCGGCAAATATCCCCAAAACGGCGCGTGCGGCCTCTGCCACAAAACGTCTGTCTCCGGCGGCGCCCCGCCCGAGACTGACAACATCGTCTGTGACATCAACAGATAAATGACGTCGTGACCATAGCGACGTTGCGCATGCGCGTTCGCCACATCGGACTTATTTGCTGGAACCCTTGTAACGGCGCCGAGAGTAGCTCGATTTTAACAGGAGTGGTAGCATTAATTAGGCATGTTTCTGCACCTTATTCCTTTATTGTGAGTTCCGCTTAGGGTCAGTTAATTGATACATTTGAGGAGTGTAAATATAATCTAGCAAACGTCAAGTTCTTTTTAAAAATTTAATCTTTTTTATTACTCTTCATATTGCCATTATGTGATGTCAATAGTTTATAAAGCAAACGTATTGGCCTTTCATTTTATTAACATTCAGTGAAGGAAGGTTTGTACTTGTGCATTGCATAAAAGCTTTCTTTTTAGATATTTGTTTAGCCCTGACAAGGGCTGTTGAGAATTGTTAAGACTGTAGCGTCCTAGTACACCATACTGTCTTCACCATCGGAGTCAGACTGGGCTTCTTCAGATACATAGTATCTCAACTCGGCAATCCTTTCTGCCTTTTCACAAGCGTATTCATAGTATGCATTGCGTACGCCTTCAACAGATGCCATCTTCAGGCGGAGGTTGTAGCGAAATGAACGGTGATTCTCCTGTCTTGCTTTGTCATATCGGCGTTGGAGACCTTCAAGCTTGTCATTCAGGAGTACTACTTGTTCACAGGCACGTTTGAAACGTGTCTCTGTCTCAGTCAATTCTGCGTAAAGTTGAACTTTGTCCATGTTTGAATCGAAGCGGGTCTGTATGTATTCGTTTGCTAGAGAAAAACAGGAAAGATAATGTCCTCCACAGAAATCGTCCCTGCATTTATGCATACGAATGACATGCTCTTCTCATTGTTCATGCCAGATATGTGGAGTGTATTGGAGATAATTGAATGTTGACAATAATCCAATCAATCATGCCTGGCAAAGTAATAAACAGAACCGCCACGGCTGTGTTTTGATAACTGAGTGATAGGAGAGACATTTGATAACTGACACTGATTAAACACTGATTGGTACAAAATTTAATGTGGTTGTCAATGGGGCTGTTTGCACAAATATTTAGAATATCAAAACTTGCAGTTTAAACGGCACCATAATCTCCGCGTTATTGAATTGATAAACTACGTAGCTTAATGTATATTTGCACAAGCAAGACAGGCATTGACGGACATTTAATCAAATCATCTTGTGTCATGAAATGCGGCAAATATCCCCAAAACGGCGCGTGCGGCCTCTGCCACAAAACGTCTGTCTCCGGCGGCGCCCCGCCCGAGACTGACAACATCGTCTGTGACATCAACAGATAAATGACGTCGTGACCATAGCGACGTTGCGCATGCGCGTTCGCCACATCGGACTTATTTGCTGGAACCCTTGTAACGGCGCCGAGAGTAGCTCGATTTTAACAGGAGTGGTAGCATTAATTAGGCATGTTTCTGCACCTTATTCCTTTATTGTGAGTTCCGCTTAGGGTCAGTTAATTGATACATTTGAGGAGTGTAAATATAATCTAGCAAACGTCAAGTTCTTTTTAAAAATTTAATCTTTTTTATTACTCTTCATATTGCCATTATGTGATGTCAATAGTTTATAAAGCAAACGTATTGGCCTTTCATTTTATTAACATTCAGTGAAGGAAGGTTTGTACTTGTGCATTGCATAAAAGCTTTCTTTTTAGATATTTGTTTAGCCCTGACAAGGGCTGTTGAGAATTGTTAAGACTGTAGCGTCCTAGTACACCATACTGTCTTCACCATCGGAGTCAGACTGGGCTTCTTCAGATACATAGTATCTCAACTCGGCAATCCTTTCTGCCTTTTCACAAGCGTATTCATAGTATGCATTGCGTACGCCTTCAACAGATGCCATCTTCAGGCGGAGGTTGTAGCGAAATGAACGGTGATTCTCCTGTCTTGCTTTGTCATATCGGCGTTGGAGACCTTCAAGCTTGTCATTCAGGAGTACTACTTGTTCACAGGCACGTTTGAAACGTGTCTCTGTCTCAGTCAATTCTGCGTAAAGTTGAACTTTGTCCATGTTTGAATCGAAGCGGGTCTGTATGTATTCGTTTGCTAGAGAAAAACAGGAAAGATAATGTCCTCCACAGAAATCGTCCCTGCATTTATGCATACGAATGACATGCTCTTCTCATTGTTCATGCCAGATATGTGGAGTGTATTGGAGATAATTGAATGTTGACAATAATCCAATCAATCATGCCTGGCAAAGTAATAAACAGAACCGCCACGGCTGTGTTTTGATAACTGAGTGATAGGAGAGACATTTGATAACTGACACTGATTAAACACTGATTGGTACAAAATGTAATGTGGTTGTCAATGGGGCTGTTTGCACAAATATTTAGAATATCAAAACTTGCAGTTTAAACGGCACCATAATCTCCGCGTTATTGAATTGATAAACTACGTAGCTTAATGTATATTTGCACAAGCAAGACAGGCATTGACGGACATTTAATCAAATCATCTTGTGTCATGAAATGCGGCAAATATCCCCAAAACGGCGCGTGCGGCCTCTGCCACAAAACGTCTGTCTCCGGCGGCGCCCCGCCCGAGACTGACAACATCGTCTGTGACATCAACAGATAAATGACGTCGTGACCATAGCGACGTTGCGCATGCGCGTTCGCCACATCGGACTTATTTGCTGGAACCCTTGTAACGGCGCCGAGAGTAGCTCGATTTTAACAGGAGTGGTAGCATTAATTAGGCATGTTTCTGCACCTTATTCCTTTATTGTGAGTTCCGCTTAGGGTCAGTTAATTGATACATTTGAGGAGTGTAAATATAATCTAGCAAACGTCAAGTTCTTTTTAAAAATTTAATCTTTTTTATTACTCTTCATATTGCCATTATGTGATGTCAATAGTTTATAAAGCAAACGTATTGGCCTTTCATTTTATTAACATTCAGTGAAGGAAGGTTTGTACTTGTGCATTGCATAAAAGCTTTCTTTTTAGATATTTGTTTAGCCCTGACAAGGGCTGTTGAGAATTGTTAAGACTGTAGCGTCCTAGTACACCATACTGTCTTCACCATCGGAGTCAGACTGGGCTTCTTCAGATACATAGTATCTCAACTCGGCAATCCTTTCTGCCTTTTCACAAGCGTATTCATAGTATGCATTGCGTACGCCTTCAACAGATGCCATCTTCAGGCGGAGGTTGTAGCGAAATGAACGGTGATTCTCCTGTCTTGCTTTGTCATATCGGCGTTGGAGACCTTCAAGCTTGTCATTCAGGAGTACTACTTGTTCACAGGCACGTTTGAAACGTGTCTCTGTCTCAGTCAATTCTGCGTAAAGTTGAACTTTGTCCATGTTTGAATCGAAGCGGGTCTGTATGTATTCGTTTGCTAGAGAAAAACAGGAAAGATAATGTCCTCCACAGAAATCGTCCCTGCATTTATGCATACGAATGACATGCTCTTCTCAGTGTTCATGCCAGATATGTGGAGTGTATTGGAGATAATTGAATGTTGACAATAATCCAATCAATCATGCCTGGCAAAGTAATAAACAGAACCGCCACGGCTGTGTTTTGATAACTGAGTGATAGGAGAGACATTTGATAACTGACACTGATTAAACACTGATTGGTACAAAATTTAATGTGGTTGTCAATGGGGCTGTTTGCACAAATATTTAGAATATCAAAACTTGCAGTTTAAACGGCACCATAATCTCCGCGTTATTGAATTGATAAACTACGTAGCTTAATGTATATTTGCACAAGCAAGACAGGCATTGACGGACATTTAATCAAATCATCTTGTGTCATGAAATGCGGCAAATATCCCCAAAACGGCGCGTGCGGCCTCTGCCACAAAACGTCTGTCTCCGGCGGCGCCCCGCCCGAGACTGACAACATCGTCTGTGACATCAACAGATAAATGACGTCGTGACCATAGCGACGTTGCGCATGCGCGTTCGCCACATCGGACTTATTTGCTGGAACCCTTGTAACGGCGCCGAGAGTAGCTCGATTTTAACAGGAGTGGTATTATTAATTAGGCATGTTTCTGCACCTTATTCCTTTATTGTGAGTTCCGCTTAGGGTCAGTTAATTGATACATTTGAGGAGTGTAAATATAATCTAGCAAACGTCAAGTTCTTTTTAAAAATTTAATCTTTTTTATTACTCTTCATATTGCCATTATGTGATGTCAATAGTTTATAAAGCAAACGTATTGGCCTTTCATTTTATTAACATTCAGTGAAGGAAGGTTTGTACTTGTGCATTGCATAAAAGCTTTCTTTTTAGATATTTGTTTAGCCCTGACAAGGGCTGTTGAGAATTGTTAAGACTGTAGCGTCCTAGTACACCATACTGTCTTCACCATCGGAGTCAGACTGGGCTTCTTCAGATACATAGTATCTCAACTCGGCAATCCTTTCTGCCTTTTCACAAGCGTATTCATAGTACGCCTTCAACAGATGCCATCTTCAGGCGGAGGTTGTAGCGAAATGAACGGTGATTCTCCTGTCTTGCTTTGTCATATCGGCGTTGGAGACCTTCAAGCTTGTCATTCAGGAGTACTACTTGTTCACAGGCACGTTTGAAACGTGTCTCTGTCTCAGTCAATTCTGCGTAAAGTTGAACTTTGTCCATGTTTGAATCGAAGCGGGTCTGTATGTATTCGTTTGCTAGAGAAAAACAGGAAAGATAATGTCCTCCACAGAAATCGTCCCTGCATTTATGCATACGAATGACATGCTCTTCTCAGTGTTCATGCCAGATATGTGGAGTGTATTGGAGATAATTGAATGTTGACAATAATCCAATCAATCATGCCTGGCAAAGTAATAAACAGAACCGCCACGGCTGTGTTTTGATAACTGAGTGATAGGAGAGACATTTGATAACTGACACTGATTAAACACTGATTGGTACAAAATTTAATGTGGTTGTCAATGGGGCTGTTTGCACAAATATTTAGAATATCAAAACTTGCAGTTTAAACGGCACCATAATCTCCGCGTTATTGAATTGATAAACTACGTAGCTTAATGTATATTTGCACAAGCAAGACAGGCATTGACGGACATTTAATCAAATCATCTTGTGTCATGAAATGCGGCAAATATCCCCAAAACGGCGCGTGCGGCCTCTGCCACAAAACGTCTGTCTCCGGCGGCGCCCCGCCCGAGACTGACAACATCGTCTGTGACATCAACAGATAAATGACGTCGTGACCATAGCGACGTTGCGCATGCGCGTTCGCCACATCGGACTTATTTGCTGGAACCCTTGTAACGGCGCCGAGAGTAGCTCGATTTTAACAGGAGTGGTAGCATTAATTAGGCATGTTTCTGCACCTTATTCCTTTATTGTGAGTTCCGCTTAGGGTCAGTTAATTGATACATTTGAGGAGTGTAAATATAATCTAGCAAACGTCAAGTTCTTTTTAAAAATTTAATCTTTTTTATTACTCTTCATATTGCCATTATGTGATGTCAATAGTTTATAAAGCAAACGTATTGGCCTTTCATTTTATTAACATTCAGTGAAGGAAGGTTTGTACTTGTGCATTGCATAAAAGCTTTCTTTTTAGATATTTGTTTAGCCCTGACAAGGGCTGTTGAGAATTGTTAAGACTGTAGCGTCCTAGTACACCATACTGTCTTCACCATCGGAGTCAGACTGGGCTTCTTCAGATACATAGTATCTCAACTCGGCAATCCTTTCTGCCTTTTCACAAGCGTATTCATAGTATGCATTGCGTACGCCTTCAACAGATGCCATCTTCAGGCGGAGGTTGTAGCGAAATGAACGGTGATTCTCCTGTCTTGCTTTGTCATATCGGCGTTGGAGACCTTCAAGCTTGTCATTCAGGAGTACTACTTGTTCACAGGCACGTTTGAAACGTGTCTCTGTCTCAGTCAATTCTGCGTAAAGTTGAACTTTGTCCATGTTTGAATCGAAGCGGGTCTGTATGTATTCGTTTGCTAGAGAAAAACAGGAAAGATAATGTCCTCCACAGAAATCGTCCCTGCATTTATGCATACGAATGACATGCTCTTCTCATTGTTCATGCCAGATATGTGGAGTGTATTGGAGATAATTGAATGTTGACAATAATCCAATCAATCATGCCTGGCAAAGTAATAAACAGAACCGCCACGGCTGTGTTTTGATAACTGAGTGATAGGAGAGACATTTGATAACTGACACTGATTAAACACTGATTGGTACAAAATTTAATGTGGTTGTCAATGGGGCTGTTTGCACAAATATTTAGAATATCAAAACTTGCAGTTTAAACGGCACCATAATCTCCGCGTTATTGAATTGATAAACTACGTAGCTTAATGTATATTTGCACAAGCAAGACAGGCATTGACGGACATTTAATCAAATCATCTTGTGTCATGAAATGCGGCAAATATCCCCAAAACGGCGCGTGCGGCCTCTGCCACAAAACGTCTGTCTCCGGCGGCGCCCCGCCCGAGACTGACAACATCGTCTGTGACATCAACAGATAAATGACGTCGTGACCATAGCGACGTTGCGCATGCGCGTTCGCCACATCGGACTTATTTGCTGGAACCCTTGTAACGGCGCCGAGAGTAGCTCGATTTTAACAGGAGTGGTAGCATTAATTAGGCATGTTTCTGCACCTTATTCCTTTATTGTGAGTTCCGCTTAGGGTCAGTTAATTGATACATTTGAGGAGTGTAAATATAATCTAGCAAACGTCAAGTTCTTTTTAAAAATTTAATCTTTTTTATTACTCTTCATATTGCCATTATGTGATGTCAATAGTTTATAAAGCAAACGTATTGGCCTTTCATTTTATTAACATTCAGTGAAGGAAGGTTTGTACTTGTGCATTGCATAAAAGCTTTCTTTTTAGATATTTGTTTAGCCCTGACAAGGGCTGTTGAGAATTGTTAAGACTGTAGCGTCCTAGTACACCATACTGTCTTCACCATCGGAGTCAGACTGGGCTTCTTCAGATACATAGTATCTCAACTCGGCAATCCTTTCTGCCTTTTCACAAGCGTATTCATAGTATGCATTGCGTACGCCTTCAACAGATGCCATCTTCAGGCGGAGGTTGTAGCGAAATGAACGGTGATTCTCCTGTCTTGCTTTGTCATATCGGCGTTGGAGACCTTCAAGCTTGTCATTCAGGAGTACTACTTGTTCACAGGCACGTTTGAAACGTGTCTCTGTCTCAGTCAATTCTGCGTAAAGTTGAACTTTGTCCATGTTTGAATCGAAGCGGGTCTGTATGTATTCGTTTGCTAGAGAAAAACAGGAAAGATAATGTCCTCCACAGAAATCGTCCCTGCATTTATGCATACGAATGACATGCTCTTCTCATTGTTCATGCCAGATATGTGGAGTGTATTGGAGATAATTGAATGTTGACAATAATCCAATCAATCATGCCTGGCAAAGTAATAAACAGAACCGCCACGGCTGTGTTTTGATAACTGAGTGATAGGAGAGACATTTGATAACTGACACTGATTAAACACTGATTGGTACAAAATGTAATGTGGTTGTCAATGGGGCTGTTTGCACAAATATTTAGAATATCAAAACTTGCAGTTTAAACGGCACCATAATCTCCGCGTTATTGAATTGATAAACTACGTAGCTTAATGTATATTTGCACAAGCAAGACAGGCATTGACGGACATTTAATCAAATCATCTTGTGTCATGAAATGCGGCAAATATCCCCAAAACGGCGCGTGCGGCCTCTGCCACAAAACGTCTGTCTCCGGCGGCGCCCCGCCCGAGACTGACAACATCGTCTGTGACATCAACAGATAAATGACGTCGTGACCATAGCGACGTTGCGCATGCGCGTTCGCCACATCGGACTTATTTGCTGGAACCCTTGTAACGGCGCCGAGAGTAGCTCGATTTTAACAGGAGTGGTAGCATTAATTAGGCATGTTTCTGCACCTTATTCCTTTATTGTGAGTTCCGCTTAGGGTCAGTTAATTGATACATTTGAGGAGTGTAAATATAATCTAGCAAACGTCAAGTTCTTTTTAAAAATTTAATCTTTTTTATTACTCTTCATATTGCCATTATGTGATGTCAATAGTTTATAAAGCAAACGTATTGGCCTTTCATTTTATTAACATTCAGTGAAGGAAGGTTTGTACTTGTGCATTGCATAAAAGCTTTCTTTTTAGATATTTGTTTAGCCCTGACAAGGGCTGTTGAGAATTGTTAAGACTGTAGCGTCCTAGTACACCATACTGTCTTCACCATCGGAGTCAGACTGGGCTTCTTCAGATACATAGTATCTCAACTCGGCAATCCTTTCTGCCTTTTCACAAGCGTATTCATAGTATGCATTGCGTACGCCTTCAACAGATGCCATCTTCAGGCGGAGGTTGTAGCGAAATGAACGGTGATTCTCCTGTCTTGCTTTGTCATATCGGCGTTGGAGACCTTCAAGCTTGTCATTCAGGAGTACTACTTGTTCACAGGCACGTTTGAAACGTGTCTCTGTCTCAGTCAATTCTGCGTAAAGTTGAACTTTGTCCATGTTTGAATCGAAGCGGGTCTGTATGTATTCGTTTGCTAGAGAAAAACAGGAAAGATAATGTCCTCCACAGAAATCGTCCCTGCATTTATGCATACGAATGACATGCTCTTCTCAGTGTTCATGCCAGATATGTGGAGTGTATTGGAGATAATTGAATGTTGACAATAATCCAATCAATCATGCCTGGCAAAGTAATAAACAGAACCGCCACGGCTGTGTTTTGATAACTGAGTGATAGGAGAGACATTTGATAACTGACACTGATTAAACACTGATTGGTACAAAATTTAATGTGGTTGTCAATGGGGCTGTTTGCACAAATATTTAGAATATCAAAACTTGCAGTTTAAACGGCACCATAATCTCCGCGTTATTGAATTGATAAACTACGTAGCTTAATGTATATTTGCACAAGCAAGACAGGCATTGACGGACATTTAATCAAATCATCTTGTGTCATGAAATGCGGCAAATATCCCCAAAACGGCGCGTGCGGCCTCTGCCACAAAACGTCTGTCTCCGGCGGCGCCCCGCCCGAGACTGACAACATCGTCTGTGACATCAACAGATAAATGACGTCGTGACCATAGCGACGTTGCGCATGCGCGTTCGCCACATCGGACTTATTTGCTGGAACCCTTGTAACGGCGCCGAGAGTAGCTCGATTTTAACAGGAGTGGTATTATTAATTAGGCATGTTTCTGCACCTTATTCCTTTATTGTGAGTTCCGCTTAGGGTCAGTTAATTGATACATTTGAGGAGTGTAAATATAATCTAGCAAACGTCAAGTTCTTTTTAAAAATTTAATCTTTTTTATTACTCTTCATATTGCCATTATGTGATGTCAATAGTTTATAAAGCAAACGTATTGGCCTTTCATTTTATTAACATTCAGTGAAGGAAGGTTTGTACTTGTGCATTGCATAAAAGCTTTCTTTTTAGATATTTGTTTAGCCCTGACAAGGGCTGTTGAGAATTGTTAAGACTGTAGCGTCCTAGTACACCATACTGTCTTCACCATCGGAGTCAGACTGGGCTTCTTCAGATACATAGTATCTCAACTCGGCAATCCTTTCTGCCTTTTCACAAGCGTATTCATAGTACGCCTTCAACAGATGCCATCTTCAGGCGGAGGTTGTAGCGAAATGAACGGTGATTCTCCTGTCTTGCTTTGTCATATCGGCGTTGGAGACCTTCAAGCTTGTCATTCAGGAGTACTACTTGTTCACAGGCACGTTTGAAACGTGTCTCTGTCTCAGTCAATTCTGCGTAAAGTTGAACTTTGTCCATGTTTGAATCGAAGCGGGTCTGTATGTATTCGTTTGCTAGAGAAAAACAGGAAAGATAATGTCCTCCACAGAAATCGTCCCTGCATTTATGCATACGAATGACATGCTCTTCTCATTGTTCATGCCAGATATGTGGAGTGTATTGGAGATAATTGAATGTTGACAATAATCCAATCAATCATGCCTGGCAAAGTAATAAACAGAACCGCCACGGCTGTGTTTTGATAACTGAGTGATAGGAGAGACATTTGATAACTGACACTGATTAAACACTGATTGGTACAAAATGTAATGTGGTTGTCAATGGGGCTGTTTGCACAAATATTTAGAATATCAAAACTTGCAGTTTAAACGGCACCATAATCTCCGCGTTATTGAATTGATAAACTACGTAGCTTAATGTATATTTGCACAAGCAAGACAGGCATTGACGGACATTTAATCAAATCATCTTGTGTCATGAAATGCGGCAAATATCCCCAAAACGGCGCGTGCGGCCTCTGCCACAAAACGTCTGTCTCCGGCGGCGCCCCGCCCGAGACTGACAACATCGTCTGTGACATCAACAGATAAATGACGTCGTGACCATAGCGACGTTGCGCATGCGCGTTCGCCACATCGGACTTATTTGCTGGAACCCTTGTAACGGCGCCGAGAGTAGCTCGATTTTAACAGGAGTGGTAGCATTAATTAGGCATGTTTCTGCACCTTATTCCTTTATTGTGAGTTCCGCTTAGGGTCAGTTAATTGATACATTTGAGGAGTGTAAATATAATCTAGCAAACGTCAAGTTCTTTTTAAAAATTTAATCTTTTTTATTACTCTTCATATTGCCATTATGTGATGTCAATAGTTTATAAAGCAAACGTATTGGCCTTTCATTTTATTAACATTCAGTGAAGGAAGGTTTGTACTTGTGCATTGCATAAAAGCTTTCTTTTTAGATATTTGTTTAGCCCTGACAAGGGCTGTTGAGAATTGTTAAGACTGTAGCGTCCTAGTACACCATACTGTCTTCACCATCGGAGTCAGACTGGGCTTCTTCAGATACATAGTATCTCAACTCGGCAATCCTTTCTGCCTTTTCACAAGCGTATTCATAGTATGCATTGCGTACGCCTTCAACAGATGCCATCTTCAGGCGGAGGTTGTAGCGAAATGAACGGTGATTCTCCTGTCTTGCTTTGTCATATCGGCGTTGGAGACCTTCAAGCTTGTCATTCAGGAGTACTACTTGTTCACAGGCACGTTTGAAACGTGTCTCTGTCTCAGTCAATTCTGCGTAAAGTTGAACTTTGTCCATGTTTGAATCGAAGCGGGTCTGTATGTATTCGTTTGCTAGAGAAAAACAGGAAAGATAATGTCCTCCACAGAAATCGTCCCTGCATTTATGCATACGAATGACATGCTCTTCTCAGTGTTCATGCCAGATATGTGGAGTGTATTGGAGATAATTGAATGTTGACAATAATCCAATCAATCATGCCTGGCAAAGTAATAAACAGAACCGCCACGGCTGTGTTTTGATAACTGAGTGATAGGAGAGACATTTGATAACTGACACTGATTAAACACTGATTGGTACAAAATTTAATGTGGTTGTCAATGGGGCTGTTTGCACAAATATTTAGAATATCAAAACTTGCAGTTTAAACGGCACCATAATCTCCGCGTTATTGAATTGATAAACTACGTAGCTTAATGTATATTTGCACAAGCAAGACAGGCATTGACGGACATTTAATCAAATCATCTTGTGTCATGAAATGCGGCAAATATCCCCAAAACGGCGCGTGCGGCCTCTGCCACAAAACGTCTGTCTCCGGCGGCGCCCCGCCCGAGACTGACAACATCGTCTGTGACATCAACAGATAAATGACGTCGTGACCATAGCGACGTTGCGCATGCGCGTTCGCCACATCGGACTTATTTGCTGGAACCCTTGTAACGGCGCCGAGAGTAGCTCGATTTTAACAGGAGTGGTATTATTAATTAGGCATGTTTCTGCACCTTATTCCTTTATTGTGAGTTCCGCTTAGGGTCAGTTAATTGATACATTTGAGGAGTGTAAATATAATCTAGCAAACGTCAAGTTCTTTTTAAAAATTTAATCTTTTTTATTACTCTTCATATTGCCATTATGTGATGTCAATAGTTTATAAAGCAAACGTATTGGCCTTTCATTTTATTAACATTCAGTGAAGGAAGGTTTGTACTTGTGCATTGCATAAAAGCTTTCTTTTTAGATATTTGTTTAGCCCTGACAAGGGCTGTTGAGAATTGTTAAGACTGTAGCGTCCTAGTACACCATACTGTCTTCACCATCGGAGTCAGACTGGGCTTCTTCAGATACATAGTATCTCAACTCGGCAATCCTTTCTGCCTTTTCACAAGCGTATTCATAGTATGCATTGCGTACGCCTTCAACAGATGCCATCTTCAGGCGGAGGTTGTAGCGAAATGAACGGTGATTCTCCTGTCTTGCTTTGTCATATCGGCGTTGGAGACCTTCAAGCTTGTCATTCAGGAGTACTACTTGTTCACAGGCACGTTTGAAACGTGTCTCTGTCTCAGTCAATTCTGCGTAAAGTTGAACTTTGTCCATGTTTGAATCGAAGCGGGTCTGTATGTATTCGTTTGCTAGAGAAAAACAGGAAAGATAATGTCCTCCACAGAAATCGTCCCTGCATTTATGCATACGAATGACATGCTCTTCTCATTGTTCATGCCAGATATGTGGAGTGTATTGGAGATAATTGAATGTTGACAATAATCCAATCAATCATGCCTGGCAAAGTAATAAACAGAACCGCCACGGCTGTGTTTTGATAACTGAGTGATAGGAGAGACATTTGATAACTGACACTGATTAAACACTGATTGGTACAAAATTTAATGTGGTTGTCAATGGGGCTGTTTGCACAAATATTTAGAATATCAAAACTTGCAGTTTAAACGGCACCATAATCTCCGCGTTATTGAATTGATAAACTACGTAGCTTAATGTATATTTGCACAAGCAAGACAGGCATTGACGGACATTTAATCAAATCATCTTGTGTCATGAAATGCGGCAAATATCCCCAAAACGGCGCGTGCGGCCTCTGCCACAAAACGTCTGTCTCCGGCGGCGCCCCGCCCGAGACTGACAACATCGTCTGTGACATCAACAGATAAATGACGTCGTGACCATAGCGACGTTGCGCATGCGCGTTCGCCACATCGGACTTATTTGCTGGAACCCTTGTAACGGCGCCGAGAGTAGCTCGATTTTAACAGGAGTGGTAGCATTAATTAGGCATGTTTCTGCACCTTATTCCTTTATTGTGAGTTCCGCTTAGGGTCAGTTAATTGATACATTTGAGGAGTGTAAATATAATCTAGCAAACGTCAAGTTCTTTTTAAAAATTTAATCTTTTTTATTACTCTTCATATTGCCATTATGTGATGTCAATAGTTTATAAAGCAAACGTATTGGCCTTTCATTTTATTAACATTCAGTGAAGGAAGGTTTGTACTTGTGCATTGCATAAAAGCTTTCTTTTTAGATATTTGTTTAGCCCTGACAAGGGCTGTTGAGAATTGTTAAGACTGTAGCGTCCTAGTACACCATACTGTCTTCACCATCGGAGTCAGACTGGGCTTCTTCAGATACATAGTATCTCAACTCGGCAATCCTTTCTGCCTTTTCACAAGCGTATTCATAGTATGCATTGCGTACGCCTTCAACAGATGCCATCTTCAGGCGGAGGTTGTAGCGAAATGAACGGTGATTCTCCTGTCTTGCTTTGTCATATCGGCGTTGGAGACCTTCAAGCTTGTCATTCAGGAGTACTACTTGTTCACAGGCACGTTTGAAACGTGTCTCTGTCTCAGTCAATTCTGCGTAAAGTTGAACTTTGTCCATGTTTGAATCGAAGCGGGTCTGTATGTATTCGTTTGCTAGAGAAAAACAGGAAAGATAATGTCCTCCACAGAAATCGTCCCTGCATTTATGCATACGAATGACATGCTCTTCTCATTGTTCATGCCAGATATGTGGATTGTATTGGAGATAATTGAATGTTGACAATAATCCAATCAATCATGCCTGGCAAAGTAATAAACAGAACCGCCACGGCTGTGTTTTGATAACTGAGTGATAGGAGAGACATTTGATAACTGACACTGATTAAACACTGATTGGTACAAAATGTAATGTGGTTGTCAATGGGGCTGTTTGCACAAATATTTAGAATATCAAAACTTGCAGTTTAAACGGCACCATAATCTCCGCGTTATTGAATTGATAAACTACGTAGCTTAATGTATATTTGCACAAGCAAGACAGGCATTGACGGACATTTAATCAAATCATCTTGTGTCATGAAATGCGGCAAATATCCCCAAAACGGCGCGTGCGGCCTCTGCCACAAAACGTCTGTCTCCGGCGGCGCCCCGCCCGAGACTGACAACATCGTCTGTGACATCAACAGATAAATGACGTCGTGACCATAGCGACGTTGCGCATGCGCGTTCGCCACATCGGACTTATTTGCTGGAACCCTTGTAACTGCGCCGAGAGTAGCTCGATTTTAACAGGAGTGGTAGCATTAATTAGGCATGTTTCTGCACCTTATTCCTTTATTGTGAGTTCCGCTTAGGGTCAGTTAATTGATACATTTGAGGAGTGTAAATATAATCTAGCAAACGTCAAGTTCTTTTTAAAAATTTAATCTTTTTTATTACTCTTCATATTGCCATTATGTGATGTCAATAGTTTATAAAGCAAACGTATTGGCCTTTCATTTTATCAACATTCAGTGAAGGAAGGTTTGTACTTGTGCATTGCATAAAAGCTTTCTTTTTAGATATTTGTTTAGCCCTGACAAGGGCTGTTGAGAATTGTTAAGACTGTAGCGTCCTAGTACACCATACTGTCTTCACCATCGGAGTCAGACTGGGCTTCTTCAGATACATAGTATCTCAACTCGGCAATCCTTTCTGCCTTTTCACAAGCGTATTCATAGTATGCATTGCGTACGCCTTCAACAGATGCCATCTTCAGGCGGAGGTTGTAGCGAAATGAACGGTGATTCTCCTGTCTTGCTTTGTCATATCGGCGTTGGAGACCTTCAAGCTTGTCATTCAGGAGTACTACTTGTTCACAGGCACGTTTGAAACGTGTCTCTGTCTCAGTCAATTCTGCGTAAAGTTGAACTTTGTCCATGTTTGAATCGAAGCGGGTCTGTATGTATTCGTTTGCTAGAGAAAAACAGGAAAGATAATGTCCTCCACAGAAATCGTCCCTGCATTTATGCATACGAATGACATGCTCTTCTCATTGTTCATGCCAGATATGTGGAGTGTATTGGAGATAATTGAATGTTGACAATAATCCAATCAATCATGCCTGGCAAAGTAATAAACAGAACCGCCACGGCTGTGTTTTGATAACTGAGTGATAGGAGAGACATTTGATAACTGACACTGATTAAACACTGATTGGTACAAAATTTAATGTGGTTGTCAATGGGGCTGTTTGCACAAATATTTAGAATATCAAAACTTGCAGTTTTAACGGCATCATAATCTCCGCGTTATTGAATTGATAAACTACGTAGCTTAATGTATATTTGCACAAGCAAGACAGGCATTGACGGACATTTAATCAAATCATCTTGTGTCATGAAATGCGGCAAATATCCCCAAAACAGCGCGTGCGGCCTCTGCCACAAAACGTCTGTCTCCGGCGGCGCCCCGCCCGAGACTGACGACATCGTCTGTGACATCAACAGATAAATGACGTCGTGACCATAGCGACGTTGCGCATGCGCGTTCGCCACATCGGACTTATTTGCTGGAACCCTTGTAACGGCGCCGAGAGTAGCTCGATTTTAACAGGAGTGGTAGCATTAATTAAAACAAAGTTACGTAAACATTAGTATAGTTTTGTTTTCGTACTTCGCTAGTGAAAGTCTCCAATAGTTGACTAATTTACGGAAGGTCTCCAATAGTTTGTTGGACTGATACCAAGAATGTTGCCGTCGAAATCAATGCGCTCGAACGCAACTGCCTGAATCCCGAGAAAAGTGCTGAAATCCACTTGAAAAGTGCATGCAAAACTAATGGCGACTTGGACGTAACCGCCCAACAAGCATCGCAAAATTTTATTAAAGTTAAAAGGGACATGGGCACGGTTTATTTGAGAAGAGTAGAGTTATCTAACAAAAACGAAAATAAGATATTTCAAACGCAAGAAACTGGAAATAAAACGCCTGTTATGCGAAAAAGTAAACAATCCTATCTAAAACAGTATTTAGAATGTACAATGCATAAAACAAATAAGTTAAACAGACATATAAGCTTATTGATTTTTAAACATTATAAAAGGACTAAAAACATAATCTTTCAAAAAAGATGAATATATAGTTATTGATGGATATACATGTATGTCCTGATTATTGGATAAATGTTTCTTTTTCAAGATGATTTTCTCCTGACAGGAATGCTTATGGAATGATACCGTTAAGTTGATATACAATTATACTATTCACACCTAATAACGAGATTATATCAAATATACTAAATTTATTTTGATATTATCTCCATCGAATGAATTTTTTATCACCAAATTCAAATGTCTCTTAATGCCTTAACTAAATGCTAAGTATTCAATTATTACTTAGTAAGTACTACATATGAATTCTTATATCATGACTAATTACCTTTTTATCTATTAATTTTAAAAAAGGGGGCAGTAGCACGTTTTTTGATAATTTTTATTTTTATTTTTTCACTGATAATTGTAAGTTAATGTTAAATATATTATTTTGATAGTGTCAAAAATCTCATTACACAAGCCAATTATCCATAGTCAGAGAACAAAGTTTCAAGATTCACATGAAATCATTGGCGGCCATTTTGTGTGAACACGTTTTATTCAGTTTGTGAACGAAAAAGGAATCGCGTGGCTAAACTTTATACGTTATGTATTCGAATTAATTACTGCTCTTTTTAGTTTAAAGACATTGTCATTCAATTGAAACCATTAATTTTCATTTTCCTGATATCACCTTACTTTCCCCCTTAAACGTGCTACTGCCCCTTTAGATTAAGATTTTTCTCTTAATCATAACCGTTATCGAAATGATAATTAAAAAAAGGATATGGTACACGCTATATGTTTCGTATTTGTAAGTACGATTGAGAATGTTCTTGTTTCTTTTTATTCAAGTGTACTAC
The DNA here is from genome assembly GCA_916613615.1 of Steromphala cineraria. Classification (NCBI taxonomy): domain Eukaryota; kingdom Metazoa; phylum Mollusca; class Gastropoda; order Trochida; family Trochidae; genus Steromphala; species Steromphala cineraria. The sequence continues at coordinate 17,277,309 of OU744730.1, forward strand.
TTCCAATTAAGTATATTTATGTGGATTACTAGATGTCCATTTCCCCAATAGGATTATCCTTTCTTAGTTCTAATGTTTATTATTCACACAAAAAAGAAATATTGCTCTCTTTATTGGAAATAGATAACATAATTAAATGAAATATATATCAAATGGAATCAAATAGTATACAGTAAATGTAAAATTTGTAAAATGCATTATAGTTTCGACGAAGTATATTAATATAAATCATACGTAATTAATGTGTACTTACTTTAACTCGGCAAACTTATTCTGTACGGATGTTTACTTGACAGGGGAGTGTTTGAAACTAACAGTCAAGAAGATCATGATATACATATAGAGCATAAGTCGCAATTAGTTTTGCACATGAAAAGTTGCGTTGTGGCGATCATTTTTGTAGCAAGAACTTGTTTACTTAAACTTTGTTTTAAGTAGGAGAATGTCCTCAAACTGGCCATTAGTTTTGCACGTGGAGCATGTTTTCGGCCTAACGGCCTCAAACATGCTCCACGTGCAAAACTAATGGCCAGTTTGAGGACATTCTCCTACACTTAGGCATGTTTCTGCACCTTATTCCTTTATTGTGAGTTCCGCTTTGCATAAAAGCTTTCTTTTTAGATATTTGTTTAGCCCTGACAAGGGCTGTTGAGAATTGTTAAGACTGTAGCGTCCTAGTACACCATACTGTCTTCACCATCGGAGTCAGACTGGGCTTCTTCAGATACATAGTATCTCAACTCGGCAATCCTTTCTGCCTTTTCACAAGCGTATTCATAGTATGCATTGCGTACGCCTTCAACAGATGCCATCTTCAGGCGGAGGTTGTAGCGAAATGAACGGTGATTCTCCTGTCTTGCTTTGTCATATCGGCGTTGGAGACCTTCAAGCTTGTCATTCAGGAGTACTACTTGTTCACAGGCACGTTTGAAACGTGTCTCTGTCTCAGTCAATTCTGCGTAAAGTTGAACTTTGTCCATGTTTGAATCGAAGCGGGTCTGTATGTATTCGTTTGCTAGAGAAAAACAGGAAAGATAATGTCCTCCACAGAAATCGTCCCTGCATTTATGCATACGAATGACATGCTCTTCTCATTGTTCATGCCAGATATGTGGAGTGTATTGGAGATAATTGAATGTTGACAATAATCCAATCAATCATGCCTGGCAAAGTAATAAACAGAACCGCCACGGCTGTGTTTTGATAACTGAGTGATAGGAGAGACATTTGATAACTGACACTGATTAAACACTGATTGGTACAAAATTTAATGTGGTTGTCAATGGGGCTGTTTGCACAAATATTTAGAATATCAAAACTTGCAGTTTAAACGGCACCATAATCTCCGCGTTATTGAATTGATAAACTACGTAGCTTAATGTATATTTGCACAAGCAAGACAGGCATTGACGGACATTTAATCAAATCATCTTGTGTCATGAAATGCGGCAAATATCCCCAAAACGGCGCGTGCGGCCTCTGCCACAAAACGTCTGTCTCCGGCGGCGCCCCGCCCGAGACTGACAACATCGTCTGTGACATCAACAGATAAATGACGTCGTGACCATAGCGACGTTGCGCATGCGCGTTCGCCACATCGGACTTATTTGCTGGAACCCTTGTAACGGCGCCGAGAGTAGCTCGATTTTAACAGGAGTGGTAGCATTAATTAGGCATGTTTCTGCACCTTATTCCTTTATTGTGAGTTCCGCTTAGGGTCAGTTAATTGATACATTTGAGGAGTGTAAATATAATCTAGCAAACGTCAAGTTCTTTTTAAAAATTTAATCTTTTTTATTACTCTTCATATTGCCATTATGTGATGTCAATAGTTTATAAAGCAAACGTATTGGCCTTTCATTTTATCAACATTCAGTGAAGGAAGGTTTGTACTTGTGCATTGCATAAAAGCTTTCTTTTTAGATATTTGTTTAGCCCTGACAAGGGCTGTTGAGAATTGTTAAGACTGTAGCGTCCTAGTACACCATACTGTCTTCACCATCGGAGTCAGACTGGGCTTCTTCAGATACATAGTATCTCAACTCGGCAATCCTTTCTGCCTTTTCACAAGCGTATTCATAGTATGCATTGCGTACGCCTTCAACAGATGCCATCTTCAGGCGGAGGTTGTAGCGAAATGAACGGTGATTCTCCTGTCTTGCTTTGTCATATCGGCGTTGGAGACCTTCAAGCTTGTCATTCAGGAGTACTACTTGTTCACAGGCACGTTTGAAACGTGTCTCTGTCTCAGTCAATTCTGCGTAAAGTTGAACTTTGTCCATGTTTGAATCGAAGCGGGTCTGTATGTATTCGTTTGCTAGAGAAAAACAGGAAAGATAATGTCCTCCACAGAAATCGTCCCTGCATTTATGCATACGAATGACATGCTCTTCTCATTGTTCATGCCAGATATGTGGAGTGTATTGGAGATAATTGAATGTTGACAATAATCCAATCAATCATGCCTGGCAAAGTAATAAACAGAACCGCCACGGCTGTGTTTTGATAACTGAGTGATAGGAGAGACATTTGATAACTGACACTGATTAAACACTGATTGGTACAAAATTTAATGTGGTTGTCAATGGGGCTGTTTGCACAAATATTTAGAATATCAAAACTTGCAGTTTAAACGGCACCATAATCTCCGCGTTATTGAATTGATAAACTACGTAGCTTAATGTATATTTGCACAAGCAAGACAGGCATTGACGGACATTTAATCAAATCATCTTGTGTCATGAAATGCGGCAAATATCCCCAAAACGGCGCGTGCGGCCTCTGCCACAAAACGTCTGTCTCCGGCGGCGCCCCGCCCGAGACTGACAACATCGTCTGTGACATCAACAGATAAATGACGTCGTGACCATAGCGACGTTGCGCATGCGCGTTCGCCACATCGGACTTATTTGCTGGAACCCTTGTAACGGCGCCGAGAGTAGCTCGATTTTAACAGGAGTGGTAGCATTAATTAGGCATGTTTCTGCACCTTATTCCTTTATTGTGAGTTCCGCTTAGGGTCAGTTAATTGATACATTTGAGGAGTGTAAATATAATCTAGCAAACGTCAAGTTCTTTTTAAAAATTTAATCTTTTTTATTACTCTTCATATTGCCATTATGTGATGTCAATAGTTTATAAAGCAAACGTATTGGCCTTTCATTTTATCAACATTCAGTGAAGGAAGGTTTGTACTTGTGCATTGCATAAAAGCTTTCTTTTTAGATATTTGTTTAGCCCTGACAAGGGCTGTTGAGAATTGTTAAGACTGTAGCGTCCTAGTACACCATACTGTCTTCACCATCGGAGTCAGACTGGGCTTCTTCAGATACATAGTATCTCAACTCGGCAATCCTTTCTGCCTTTTCACAAGCGTATTCATAGTATGCATTGCGTACGCCTTCAACAGATGCCATCTTCAGGCGGAGGTTGTAGCGAAATGAACGGTGATTCTCCTGTCTTGCTTTGTCATATCGGCGTTGGAGACCTTCAAGCTTGTCATTCAGGAGTACTACTTGTTCACAGGCACGTTTGAAACGTGTCTCTGTCTCAGTCAATTCTGCGTAAAGTTGAACTTTGTCCATGTTTGAATCGAAGCGGGTCTGTATGTATTCGTTTGCTAGAGAAAAACAGGAAAGATAATGTCCTCCACAGAAATCGTCCCTGCATTTATGCATACGAATGACATGCTCTTCTCATTGTTCATGCCAGATATGTGGAGTGTATTGGAGATAATTGAATGTTGACAATAATCCAATCAATCATGCCTGGCAAAGTAATAAACAGAACCGCCACGGCTGTGTTTTGATAACTGAGTGATAGGAGAGACATTTGATAACTGACACTGATTAAACACTGATTGGTACAAAATTTAATGTGGTTGTCAATGGGGCTGTTTGCACAAATATTTAGAATATCAAAACTTGCAGTTTAAACGGCACCATAATCTCCGCGTTATTGAATTGATAAACTACGTAGCTTAATGTATATTTGCACAAGCAAGACAGGCATTGACGGACATTTAATCAAATCATCTTGTGTCATGAAATGCGGCAAATATCCCCAAAACGGCGCGTGCGGCCTCTGCCACAAAACGTCTGTCTCCGGCGGCGCCCCGCCCGAGACTGACAACATCGTCTGTGACATCAACAGATAAATGACGTCGTGACCATAGCGACGTTGCGCATGCGCGTTCGCCACATCGGACTTATTTGCTGGAACCCTTGTAACGGCGCCGAGAGTAGCTCGATTTTAACAGGAGTGGTAGCATTAATTAGGCATGTTTCTGCACCTTATTCCTTTATTGTGAGTTCCGCTTAGGGTCAGTTAATTGATACATTTGAGGAGTGTAAATATAATCTAGCAAACGTCAAGTTCTTTTTAAAAATTTAATCTTTTTTATTACTCTTCATATTGCCATTATGTGATGTCAATAGTTTATAAAGCAAACGTATTGGCCTTTCATTTTATCAACATTCAGTGAAGGAAGGTTTGTACTTGTGCATTGCATAAAAGCTTTCTTTTTAGATATTTGTTTAGCCCTGACAAGGGCTGTTGAGAATTGTTAAGACTGTAGCGTCCTAGTACACCATACTGTCTTCACCATCGGAGTCAGACTGGGCTTCTTCAGATACATAGTATCTCAACTCGGCAATCCTTTCTGCCTTTTCACAAGCGTATTCATAGTATGCATTGCGTACGCCTTCAACAGATGCCATCTTCAGGCGGAGGTTGTAGCGAAATGAACGGTGATTCTCCTGTCTTGCTTTGTCATATCGGCGTTGGAGACCTTCAAGCTTGTCATTCAGGAGTACTACTTGTTCACAGGCACGTTTGAAACGTGTCTCTGTCTCAGTCAATTCTGCGTAAAGTTGAACTTTGTCCATGTTTGAATCGAAGCGGGTCTGTATGTATTCGTTTGCTAGAGAAAAACAGGAAAGATAATGTCCTCCACAGAAATCGTCCCTGCATTTATGCATACGAATGACATGCTCTTCTCATTGTTCATGCCAGATATGTGGAGTGTATTGGAGATAATTGAATGTTGACAATAATCCAATCAATCATGCCTGGCAAAGTAATAAACAGAACCGCCACGGCTGTGTTTTGATAACTGAGTGATAGGAGAGACATTTGATAACTGACACTGATTAAACACTGATTGGTACAAAATTTAATGTGGTTGTCAATGGGGCTGTTTGCACAAATATTTAGAATATCAAAACTTGCAGTTTAAACGGCACCATAATCTCCGCGTTATTGAATTGATAAACTACGTAGCTTAATGTATATTTGCACAAGCAAGACAGGCATTGACGGACATTTAATCAAATCATCTTGTGTCATGAAATGCGGCAAATATCCCCAAAACGGCGCGTGCGGCCTCTGCCACAAAACGTCTGTCTCCGGCGGCGCCCCGCCCGAGACTGACAACATCGTCTGTGACATCAACAGATAAATGACGTCGTGACCATAGCGACGTTGCGCATGCGCGTTCGCCACATCGGACTTATTTGCTGGAACCCTTGTAACGGCGCCGAGAGTAGCTCGATTTTAACAGGAGTGGTAGCATTAATTAGGCATGTTTCTGCACCTTATTCCTTTATTGTGAGTTCCGCTTAGGGTCAGTTAATTGATACATTTGAGGAGTGTAAATATAATCTAGCAAACGTCAAGTTCTTTTTAAAAATTTAATCTTTTTTATTACTCTTCATATTGCCATTATGTGATGTCAATAGTTTATAAAGCAAACGTATTGGCCTTTCATTTTATCAACATTCAGTGAAGGAAGGTTTGTACTTGTGCATTGCATAAAAGCTTTCTTTTTAGATATTTGTTTAGCCCTGACAAGGGCTGTTGAGAATTGTTAAGACTGTAGCGTCCTAGTACACCATACTGTCTTCACCATCGGAGTCAGACTGGGCTTCTTCAGATACATAGTATCTCAACTCGGCAATCCTTTCTGCCTTTTCACAAGCGTATTCATAGTATGCATTGCGTACGCCTTCAACAGATGCCATCTTCAGGCGGAGGTTGTAGCGAAATGAACGGTGATTCTCCTGTCTTGCTTTGTCATATCGGCGTTGGAGACCTTCAAGCTTGTCATTCAGGAGTACTACTTGTTCACAGGCACGTTTGAAACGTGTCTCTGTCTCAGTCAATTCTGCGTAAAGTTGAACTTTGTCCATGTTTGAATCGAAGCGGGTCTGTATGTATTCGTTTGCTAGAGAAAAACAGGAAAGATAATGTCCTCCACAGAAATCGTCCCTGCATTTATGCATACGAATGACATGCTCTTCTCATTGTTCATGCCAGATATGTGGAGTGTATTGGAGATAATTGAATGTTGACAATAATCCAATCAATCATGCCTGGCAAAGTAATAAACAGAACCGCCACGGCTGTGTTTTGATAACTGAGTGATAGGAGAGACATTTGATAACTGACACTGATTAAACACTGATTGGTACAAAATTTAATGTGGTTGTCAATGGGGCTGTTTGCACAAATATTTAGAATATCAAAACTTGCAGTTTAAACGGCACCATAATCTCCGCGTTATTGAATTGATAAACTACGTAGCTTAATGTATATTTGCACAAGCAAGACAGGCATTGACGGACATTTAATCAAATCATCTTGTGTCATGAAATGCGGCAAATATCCCCAAAACGGCGCGTGCGGCCTCTGCCACAAAACGTCTGTCTCCGGCGGCGCCCCGCCCGAGACTGACAACATCGTCTGTGACATCAACAGATAAATGACGTCGTGACCATAGCGACGTTGCGCATGCGCGTTCGCCACATCGGACTTATTTGCTGGAACCCTTGTAACGGCGCCGAGAGTAGCTCGATTTTAACAGGAGTGGTAGCATTAATTAGGCATGTTTCTGCACCTTATTCCTTTATTGTGAGTTCCGCTTAGGGTCAGTTAATTGATACATTTGAGGAGTGTAAATATAATCTAGCAAACGTCAAGTTCTTTTTAAAAATTTAATCTTTTTTATTACTCTTCATATTGCCATTATGTGATGTCAATAGTTTATAAAGCAAACGTATTGGCCTTTCATTTTATCAACATTCAGTGAAGGAAGGTTTGTACTTGTGCATTGCATAAAAGCTTTCTTTTTAGATATTTGTTTAGCCCTGACAAGGGCTGTTGAGAATTGTTAAGACTGTAGCGTCCTAGTACACCATACTGTCTTCACCATCGGAGTCAGACTGGGCTTCTTCAGATACATAGTATCTCAACTCGGCAATCCTTTCTGCCTTTTCACAAGCGTATTCATAGTATGCATTGCGTACGCCTTCAACAGATGCCATCTTCAGGCGGAGGTTGTAGCGAAATGAACGGTGATTCTCCTGTCTTGCTTTGTCATATCGGCGTTGGAGACCTTCAAGCTTGTCATTCAGGAGTACTACTTGTTCACAGGCACGTTTGAAACGTGTCTCTGTCTCAGTCAATTCTGCGTAAAGTTGAACTTTGTCCATGTTTGAATCGAAGCGGGTCTGTATGTATTCGTTTGCTAGAGAAAAACAGGAAAGATAATGTCCTCCACAGAAATCGTCCCTGCATTTATGCATACGAATGACATGCTCTTCTCATTGTTCATGCCAGATATGTGGAGTGTATTGGAGATAATTGAATGTTGACAATAATCCAATCAATCATGCCTGGCAAAGTAATAAACAGAACCGCCACGGCTGTGTTTTGATAACTGAGTGATAGGAGAGACATTTGATAACTGACACTGATTAAACACTGATTGGTACAAAATTTAATGTGGTTGTCAATGGGGCTGTTTGCACAAATATTTAGAATATCAAAACTTGCAGTTTAAACGGCACCATAATCTCCGCGTTATTGAATTGATAAACTACGTAGCTTAATGTATATTTGCACAAGCAAGACAGGCATTGACGGACATTTAATCAAATCATCTTGTGTCATGAAATGCGGCAAATATCCCCAAAACGGCGCGTGCGGCCTCTGCCACAAAACGTCTGTCTCCGGCGGCGCCCCGCCCGAGACTGACAACATCGTCTGTGACATCAACAGATAAATGACGTCGTGACCATAGCGACGTTGCGCATGCGCGTTCGCCACATCGGACTTATTTGCTGGAACCCTTGTAACGGCGCCGAGAGTAGCTCGATTTTAACAGGAGTGGTAGCATTAATTAGGCATGTTTCTGCACCTTATTCCTTTATTGTGAGTTCCGCTTAGGGTCAGTTAATTGATACATTTGAGGAGTGTAAATATAATCTAGCAAACGTCAAGTTCTTTTTAAAAATTTAATCTTTTTTATTACTCTTCATATTGCCATTATGTGATGTCAATAGTTTATAAAGCAAACGTATTGGCCTTTCATTTTATCAACATTCAGTGAAGGAAGGTTTGTACTTGTGCATTGCATAAAAGCTTTCTTTTTAGATATTTGTTTAGCCCTGACAAGGGCTGTTGAGAATTGTTAAGACTGTAGCGTCCTAGTACACCATACTGTCTTCACCATCGGAGTCAGACTGGGCTTCTTCAGATACATAGTATCTCAACTCGGCAATCCTTTCTGCCTTTTCACAAGCGTATTCATAGTATGCATTGCGTACGCCTTCAACAGATGCCATCTTCAGGCGGAGGTTGTAGCGAAATGAACGGTGATTCTCCTGTCTTGCTTTGTCATATCGGCGTTGGAGACCTTCAAGCTTGTCATTCAGGAGTACTACTTGTTCACAGGCACGTTTGAAACGTGTCTCTGTCTCAGTCAATTCTGCGTAAAGTTGAACTTTGTCCATGTTTGAATCGAAGCGGGTCTGTATGTATTCGTTTGCTAGAGAAAAACAGGAAAGATAATGTCCTCCACAGAAATCGTCCCTGCATTTATGCATACGAATGACATGCTCTTCTCATTGTTCATGCCAGATATGTGGAGTGTATTGGAGATAATTGAATGTTGACAATAATCCAATCAATCATGCCTGGCAAAGTAATAAACAGAACCGCCACGGCTGTGTTTTGATAACTGAGTGATAGGAGAGACATTTGATAACTGACACTGATTAAACACTGATTGGTACAAAATTTAATGTGGTTGTCAATGGGGCTGTTTGCACAAATATTTAGAATATCAAAACTTGCAGTTTAAACGGCACCATAATCTCCGCGTTATTGAATTGATAAACTACGTAGCTTAATGTATATTTGCACAAGCAAGACAGGCATTGACGGACATTTAATCAAATCATCTTGTGTCATGAAATGCGGCAAATATCCCCAAAACGGCGCGTGCGGCCTCTGCCACAAAACGTCTGTCTCCGGCGGCGCCCCGCCCGAGACTGACAACATCGTCTGTGACATCAACAGATAAATGACGTCGTGACCATAGCGACGTTGCGCATGCGCGTTCGCCACATCGGACTTATTTGCTGGAACCCTTGTAACGGCGCCGAGAGTAGCTCGATTTTAACAGGAGTGGTAGCATTAATTAGGCATGTTTCTGCACCTTATTCCTTTATTGTGAGTTCCGCTTAGGGTCAGTTAATTGATACATTTGAGGAGTGTAAATATAATCTAGCAAACGTCAAGTTCTTTTTAAAAATTTAATCTTTTTTATTACTCTTCATATTGCCATTATGTGATGTCAATAGTTTATAAAGCAAACGTATTGGCCTTTCATTTTATCAACATTCAGTGAAGGAAGGTTTGTACTTGTGCATTGCATAAAAGCTTTCTTTTTAGATATTTGTTTAGCCCTGACAAGGGCTGTTGAGAATTGTTAAGACTGTAGCGTCCTAGTACACCATACTGTCTTCACCATCGGAGTCAGACTGGGCTTCTTCAGATACATAGTATCTCAACTCGGCAATCCTTTCTGCCTTTTCACAAGCGTATTCATAGTATGCATTGCGTACGCCTTCAACAGATGCCATCTTCAGGCGGAGGTTGTAGCGAAATGAACGGTGATTCTCCTGTCTTGCTTTGTCATATCGGCGTTGGAGACCTTCAAGCTTGTCATTCAGGAGTACTACTTGTTCACAGGCACGTTTGAAACGTGTCTCTGTCTCAGTCAATTCTGCGTAAAGTTGAACTTTGTCCATGTTTGAATCGAAGCGGGTCTGTATGTATTCGTTTGCTAGAGAAAAACAGGAAAGATAATGTCCTCCACAGAAATCGTCCCTGCATTTATGCATACGAATGACATGCTCTTCTCAGTGTTCATGCCAGATATGTGGAGTGTATTGGAGATAATTGAATGTTGACAATAATCCAATCAATCATGCCTGGCAAAGTAATAAACAGAACCGCCACGGCTGTGTTTTGATAACTGAGTGATAGGAGAGACATTTGATAACTGACACTGATTAAACACTGATTGGTACAAAATTTAATGTGGTTGTCAATGGGGCTGTTTGCACAAATATTTAGAATATCAAAACTTGCAGTTTAAACGGCACCATAATCTCCGCGTTATTGAATTGATAAACTACGTAGCTTAATGTATATTTGCACAAGCAAGACAGGCATTGACGGACATTTAATCAAATCATCTTGTGTCATGAAATGCGGCAAATATCCCCAAAACGGCGCGTGCGGCCTCTGCCACAAAACGTCTGTCTCCGGCGGCGCCCCGCCCGAGACTGACAACATCGTCTGTGACATCAACAGATAAATGACGTCGTGACCATAGCGACGTTGCGCATGCGCGTTCGCCACATCGGACTTATTTGCTGGAACCCTTGTAACGGCGCCGAGAGTAGCTCGATTTTAACAGGAGTGGTAGCATTAATTAGGCATGTTTCTGCACCTTATTCCTTTATTGTGAGTTCCGCTTAGGGTCAGTTAATTGATACATTTGAGGAGTGTAAATATAATCTAGCAAACGTCAAGTTCTTTTTAAAAATTTAATCTTTTTTATTACTCTTCATATTGCCATTATGTGATGTCAATAGTTTATAAAGCAAACGTATTGGCCTTTCATTTTATCAACATTCAGTGAAGGAAGGTTTGTACTTGTGCATTGCATAAAAGCTTTCTTTTTAGATATTTGTTTAGCCCTGACAAGGGCTGTTGAGAATTGTTAAGACTGTAGCGTCCTAGTACACCATACTGTCTTCACCATCGGAGTCAGACTGGGCTTCTTCAGATACATAGTATCTCAACTCGGCAATCCTTTCTGCCTTTTCACAAGCGTATTCATAGTATGCATTGCGTACGCCTTCAACAGATGCCATCTTCAGGCGGAGGTTGTAGCGAAATGAACGGTGATTCTCCTGTCTTGCTTTGTCATATCGGCGTTGGAGACCTTCAAGCTTGTCATTCAGGAGTACTACTTGTTCACAGGCACGTTTGAAACGTGTCTCTGTCTCAGTCAATTCTGCGTAAAGTTGAACTTTGTCCATGTTTGAATCGAAGCGGGTCTGTATGTATTCGTTTGCTAGAGAAAAACAGGAAAGATAATGTCCTCCACAGAAATCGTCCCTGCATTTATGCATACGAATGACATGCTCTTCTCAGTGTTCATGCCAGATATGTGGAGTGTATTGGAGATAATTGAATGTTGACAATAATCCAATCAATCATGCCTGGCAAAGTAATAAACAGAACCGCCACGGCTGTGTTTTGATAACTGAGTGATAGGAGAGACATTTGATAACTGACACTGATTAAACACTGATTGGTACAAAATTTAATGTGGTTGTCAATGGGGCTGTTTGCACAAATATTTAGAATATCAAAACTTGCAGTTTAAACGGCACCATAATCTCCGCGTTATTGAATTGATAAACTACGTAGCTTAATGTATATTTGCACAAGCAAGACAGGCATTGACGGACATTTAATCAAATCATCTTGTGTCATGAAATGCGGCAAATATCCCCAAAACGGCGCGTGCGGCCTCTGCCACAAAACGTCTGTCTCCGGCGGCGCCCCGCCCGAGACTGACAACATCGTCTGTGACATCAACAGATAAATGACGTCGTGACCATAGCGACGTTGCGCATGCGCGTTCGCCACATCGGACTTATTTGCTGGAACCCTTGTAACGGCGCCGAGAGTAGCTCGATTTTAACAGGAGTGGTAGCATTAATTAGGCATGTTTCTGCACCTTATTCCTTTATTGTGAGTTCCGCTTAGGGTCAGTTAATTGATACATTTGAGGAGTGTAAATATAATCTAGCAAACGTCAAGTTCTTTTTAAAAATTTAATCTTTTTTATTACTCTTCATATTGCCATTATGTGATGTCAATAGTTTATAAAGCAAACGTATTGGCCTTTCATTTTATTAACATTCAGTGAAGGAAGGTTTGTACTTGTGCATTGCATAAAAGCTTTCTTTTTAGATATTTGTTTAGCCCTGACAAGGGCTGTTGAGAATTGTTAAGACTGTAGCGTCCTAGTACACCATACTGTCTTCACCATCGGAGTCAGACTGGGCTTCTTCAGATACATAGTATCTCAACTCGGCAATCCTTTCTGCCTTTTCACAAGCGTATTCATAGTATGCATTGCGTACGCCTTCAACAGATGCCATCTTCAGGCGGAGGTTGTAGCGAAATGAACGGTGATTCTCCTGTCTTGCTTTGTCATATCGGCGTTGGAGACCTTCAAGCTTGTCATTCAGGAGTACTACTTGTTCACAGGCACGTTTGAAACGTGTCTCTGTCTCAGTCAATTCTGCGTAAAGTTGAACTTTGTCCATGTTTGAATCGAAGCGGGTCTGTATGTATTCGTTTGCTAGAGAAAAACAGGAAAGATAATGTCCTCCACAGAAATCGTCCCTGCATTTATGCATACGAATGACATGCTCTTCTCAGTGTTCATGCCAGATATGTGGAGTGTATTGGAGATAATTGAATGTTGACAATAATCCAATCAATCATGCCTGGCAAAGTAATAAACAGAACCGCCACGGCTGTGTTTTGATAACTGAGTGATAGGAGAGACATTTGATAACTGACACTGATTAAACACTGATTGGTACAAAATTTAATGTGGTTGTCAATGGGGCTGTTTGCACAAATATTTAGAATATCAAAACTTGCAGTTTAAACGGCACCATAATCTCCGCGTTATTGAATTGATAAACTACGTAGCTTAATGTATATTTGCACAAGCAAGACAGGCATTGACGGACATTTAATCAAATCATCTTGTGTCATGAAATGCGGCAAATATCCCCAAAACGGCGCGTGCGGCCTCTGCCACAAAACGTCTGTCTCCGGCGGCGCCCCGCCCGAGACTGACAACATCGTCTGTGACATCAACAGATAAATGACGTCGTGACCATAGCGACGTTGCGCATGCGCGTTCGCCACATCGGACTTATTTGCTGGAACCCTTGTAACGGCGCCGAGAGTAGCTCGATTTTAACAGGAGTGGTAGCATTAATTAGGCATGTTTCTGCACCTTATTCCTTTATTGTGAGTTCCGCTTAGGGTCAGTTAATTGATACATTTGAGGAGTGTAAATATAATCTAGCAAACGTCAAGTTCTTTTTAAAAATTTAATCTTTTTTATTACTCTTCATATTGCCATTATGTGATGTCAATAGTTTATAAAGCAAACGTATTGGCCTTTCATTTTATTAACATTCAGTGAAGGAAGGTTTGTACTTGTGCATTGCATAAAAGCTTTCTTTTTAGATATTTGTTTAGCCCTGACAAGGGCTGTTGAGAATTGTTAAGACTGTAGCGTCCTAGTACACCATACTGTCTTCACCATCGGAGTCAGACTGGGCTTCTTCAGATACATAGTATCTCAACTCGGCAATCCTTTCTGCCTTTTCACAAGCGTATTCATAGTATGCATTGCGTACGCCTTCAACAGATGCCATCTTCAGGCGGAGGTTGTAGCGAAATGAACGGTGATTCTCCTGTCTTGCTTTGTCATATCGGCGTTGGAGACCTTCAAGCTTGTCATTCAGGAGTACTACTTGTTCACAGGCACGTTTGAAACGTGTCTCTGTCTCAGTCAATTCTGCGTAAAGTTGAACTTTGTCCATGTTTGAATCGAAGCGGGTCTGTATGTATTCGTTTGCTAGAGAAAAACAGGAAAGATAATGTCCTCCACAGAAATCGTCCCTGCATTTATGCATACGAATGACATGCTCTTCTCATTGTTCATGCCAGATATGTGGAGTGTATTGGAGATAATTGAATGTTGACAATAATCCAATCAATCATGCCTGGCAAAGTAATAAACAGAACCGCCACGGCTGTGTTTTGATAACTGAGTGATAGGAGAAACATTTGATAACTGACACTGATTAAACACTGATTGGTACAAAATTTAATGTGGTTGTCAATGGGGCTGTTTGCACAAATATTTAGAATATCAAAACTTGCAGTTTAAACGGCACCATAATCTCCGCGTTATTGAATTGATAAACTACGTAGCTTAATGTATATTTGCACAAGCAAGACAGGCATTGACGGACATTTAATCAAATCATCTTGTGTCATGAAATGCGGCAAATATCCCCAAAACGGCGCGTGCGGCCTCTGCCACAAAACGTCTGTCTCCGGCGGCGCCCCGCCCGAGACTGACAACATCGTCTGTGACATCAACAGATAAATGACGTCGTGACCATAGCGACGTTGCGCATGCGCGTTCGCCACATCGGACTTATTTGCTGGAACCCTTGTAACGGCGCCGAGAGTAGCTCGATTTTAACAGGAGTGGTAGCATTAATTAGGCATGTTTCTGCACCTTATTCCTTTATTGTGAGTTCCGCTTAGGGTCAGTTAATTGATACATTTGAGGAGTGTAAATATAATCTAGCAAACGTCAAGTTCTTTTTAAAAATTTAATCTTTTTTATTACTCTTCATATTGCCATTATGTGATGTCAATAGTTTATAAAGCAAACGTATTGGCCTTTCATTTTATCAACATTCAGTGAAGGAAGGTTTGTACTTGTGCATTGCATAAAAGCTTTCTTTTTAGATATTTGTTTAGCCCTGACAAGGGCTGTTGAGAATTGTTAAGACTGTAGCGTCCTAGTACACCATACTGTCTTCACCATCGGAGTCAGACTGGGCTTCTTCAGATACATAGTATCTCAACTCGGCAATCCTTTCTGCCTTTTCACAAGCGTATTCATAGTATGCATTGCGTACGCCTTCAACAGATGCCATCTTCAGGCGGAGGTTGTAGCGAAATGAACGGTGATTCTCCTGTCTTGCTTTGTCATATCGGCGTTGGAGACCTTCAAGCTTGTCATTCAGGAGTACTACTTGTTCACAGGCACGTTTGAAACGTGTCTCTGTCTCAGTCAATTCTGCGTAAAGTTGAACTTTGTCCATGTTTGAATCGAAGCGGGTCTGTATGTATTCGTTTGCTAGAGAAAAACAGGAAAGATAATGTCCTCCACAGAAATCGTCCCTGCATTTATGCATACGAATGACATGCTCTTCTCAGTGTTCATGCCAGATATGTGGAGTGTATTGGAGATAATTGAATGTTGACAATAATCCAATCAATCATGCCTGGCAAAGTAATAAACAGAACCGCCACGGCTGTGTTTTGATAACTGAGTGATAGGAGAGACATTTGATAACTGACACTGATTAAACACTGATTGGTACAAAATTTAATGTGGTTGTCAATGGGGCTGTTTGCACAAATATTTAGAATATCAAAACTTGCAGTTTAAACGGCACCATAATCTCCGCGTTATTGAATTGATAAACTACGTAGCTTAATGTATATTTGCACAAGCAAGACAGGCATTGACGGACATTTAATCAAATCATCTTGTGTCATGAAATGCGGCAAATATCCCCAAAACGGCGCGTGCGGCCTCTGCCACAAAACGTCTGTCTCCGGCGGCGCCCCGCCCGAGACTGACAACATCGTCTGTGACATCAACAGATAAATGACGTCGTGACCATAGCGACGTTGCGCATGCGCGTTCGCCACATCGGACTTATTTGCTGGAACCCTTGTAACGGCGCCGAGAGTAGCTCGATTTTAACAGGAGTGGTAGCATTAATTAGGCATGTTTCTGCACCTTATTCCTTTATTGTGAGTTCCGCTTAGGGTCAGTTAATTGATACATTTGAGGAGTGTAAATATAATCTAGCAAACGTCAAGTTCTTTTTAAAAATTTAATCTTTTTTATTACTCTTCATTTTGCCATTATGTGATGTCAATAGTTTATAAAGCAAACGTATTGGCCTTTCATTTTATCAACATTCAGAGAAGGAAGGTTTGTACTTGTGCATTGCATAAAAGCTTTCTTTTTAGATATTTGTTTAGCCCTGACAAGGGCTGTTGAGAATTGTTAAGACTGTAGCGTCCTAGTACACCATACTGTCTTCACCATCGGAGTCAGACTGGGCTTCTTCAGATACATAGTATCTCAACTCGGCAATCCTTTCTGCCTTTTCACAAGCGTATTCATAGTATGCATTGCGTACGCCTTCAACAGATGCCATCTTCAGGCGGAGGTTGTAGCGAAATGAACGGTGATTCTCCTGTCTTGCTTTGTCATATCGGCGTTGGAGACCTTCAAGCTTGTCATTCAGGAGTACTACTTGTTCACAGGCACGTTTGAAACGTGTCTCTGTCTCAGTCAATTCTGCGTAAAGTTGAACTTTGTCCATGTTTGAATCGAAGCGGGTCTGTATGTATTCGTTTGCTAGAGAAAAACAGGAAAGATAATGTCCTCCACAGAAATCGTCCCTGCATTTATGCATACGAATGACATGCTCTTCTCATTGTTCATGCCAGATATGTGGAGTGTATTGGAGATAATTGAATGTTGACAATAATCCAATCAATCATGCCTGGCAAAGTAATAAACAGAACCGCCACGGCTGTGTTTTGATAACTGAGTGATAGGAGAGACATTTGATAACTGACACTGATTAAACACTGATTGGTACAAAATTTAATGTGGTTGTCAATGGGGCTGTTTGCACAAATATTTAGAATATCAAAACTTGCAGTTTAAACGGCACCATAATCTCCGCGTTATTGAATTGATAAACTACGTAGCTTAATGTATATTTGCACAAGCAAGACAGGCATTGACGGACATTTAATCAAATCATCTTGTGTCATGAAATGCGGCAAATATCCCCAAAACGGCGCGTGCGGCCTCTGCCACAAAACGTCTGTCTCCGGCGGCGCCCCGCCCGAGACTGACAACATCGTCTGTGACATCAACAGATAAATGACGTCGTGACCATAGCGACGTTGCGCATGCGCGTTCGCCACATCGGACTTATTTGCTGGAACCCTTGTAACGGCGCCGAGAGTAGCTCGATTTTAACAGGAGTGGTAGCATTAATTAGGCATGTTTCTGCACCTTATTCCTTTATTGTGAGTTCCGCTTAGGGTCAGTTAATTGATACATTTGAGGAGTGTAAATATAATCTAGCAAACGTCAAGTTCTTTTTAAAAATTTAATCTTTTTTATTACTCTTCATATTGCCATTATGTGATGTCAATAGTTTATAAAGCAAACGTATTGGCCTTTCATTTTATCAACATTCAGTGAAGGAAGGTTTGTACTTGTGCATTGCATAAAAGCTTTCTTTTTAGATATTTGTTTAGCCCTGACAAGGGCTGTTGAGAATTGTTAAGACTGTAGCGTCCTAGTACACCATACTATCTTCACCATCGGAGTCAGACTGGGCTTCTTCAGATACATAGTATCTCAACTCGGCAATCCTTTCTGCCTTTTCACAAGCGTATTCATAGTATGCATTGCGTACGCCTTCAACAGATGCCATCTTCAGGCGGAGGTTGTAGCGAAATGAACGGTGATTCTCCTGTCTTGCTTTGTCATATCGGCGTTGGAGACCTTCAAGCTTGTCATTCAGGAGTACTACTTGTTCACAGGCACGTTTGAAACGTGTCTCTGTCTCAGTCAATTCTGCGTAAAGTTGAACTTTGTCCATGTTTGAATCGAAGCGGGTCTGTATGTATTCGTTTGCTAGAGAAAAACAGGAAAGATAATGTCCTCCACAGAAATCGTCCCTGCATTTATGCATACGAATGACATGCTCTTCTCATTGTTCATGCCAGATATGTGGAGTGTATTGGAGATAATTGAATGTTGACAATAATCCAATCAATCATGCCTGGCAAAGTAATAAACAGAACCGCCACGGCTGTGTTTTGATAACTGAGTGATAGGAGAGACATTTGATAACTGACACTGATTAAACACTGATTGGTACAAAATTTAATGTGGTTGTCAATGGGGCTGTTTGCACAAATATTTAGAATATCAAAACTTGCAGTTTAAACGGCACCATAATCTCCGCGTTATTGAATTGATAAACTACGTAGCTTAATGTATATTTGCACAAGCAAGACAGGCATTGACGGACATTTAATCAAATCATCTTGTGTCATGAAATGCGGCAAATATCCCCAAAACGGCGCGTGCGGCCTCTGCCACAAAACGTCTGTCTCCGGCGGCGCCCCGCCCGAGACTGACAACATCGTCTGTGACATCAACAGATAAATGACGTCGTGACCATAGCGACGTTGCGCATGCGCGTTCGCCACATCGGACTTATTTGCTGGAACCCTTGTAACGGCGCCGAGAGTAGCTCGATTTTAACAGGAGTGGTAGCATTAATTAGGCATGTTTCTGCACCTTATTCCTTTATTGTGAGTTCCGCTTAGGGTCAGTTAATTGATACATTTGAGGAGTGTAAATATAATCTAGCAAACGTCAAGTTCTTTTTAAAAATTTAATCTTTTTTATTACTCTTCATATTGCCATTATGTGATGTCAATAGTTTATAAAGCAAACGTATTGGCCTTTCATTTTATCAACATTCAGTGAAGGAAGGTTTGTACTTGTGCATTGCATAAAAGCTTTCTTTTTAGATATTTGTTTAGCCCTGACAAGGGCTGTTGAGAATTGTTAAGACTGTAGCGTCCTAGTACACCATACTGTCTTCACCATCGGAGTCAGACTGGGCTTCTTCAGATACATAGTATCTCAACTCGGCAATCCTTTCTGCCTTTTCACAAGCGTATTCATAGTATGCATTGCGTACGCCTTCAACAGATGCCATCTTCAGGCGGAGGTTGTAGCGAAATGAACGGTGATTCTCCTGTCTTGCTTTGTCATATCGGCGTTGGAGACCTTCAAGCTTGTCATTCAGGAGTACTACTTGTTCACAGGCACGTTTGAAACGTGTCTCTGTCTCAGTCAATTCTGCGTAAAGTTGAACTTTGTCCATGTTTGAATCGAAGCGGGTCTGTATGTATTCGTTTGCTAGAGAAAAACAGGAAAGATAATGTCCTCCACAGAAATCGTCCCTGCATTTATGCATACGAATGACATGCTCTTCTCATTGTTCATGCCAGATATGTGGAGTGTATTGGAGATAATTGAATGTTGACAATAATCCAATCAATCATGCCTGGCAAAGTAATAAACAGAACCGCCACGGCTGTGTTTTGATAACTGAGTGATAGGAGAGACATTTGATAACTGACACTGATTAAACACTGATTGGTACAAAATTTAATGTGGTTGTCAATGGGGCTGTTTGCACAAATATTTAGAATATCAAAACTTGCAGTTTAAACGGCACCATAATCTCCGCGTTATTGAATTGATAAACTACGTAGCTTAATGTATATTTGCACAAGCAAGACAGGCATTGACGGACATTTAATCAAATCATCTTGTGTCATGAAATGCGGCAAATATCCCCAAAACGGCGCGTGCGGCCTCTGCCACAAAACGTCTGTCTCCGGCGGCGCCCCGCCCGAGACTGACAACATCGTCTGTGACATCAACAGATAAATGACGTCGTGACCATAGCGACGTTGCGCATGCGCGTTCGCCACATCGGACTTATTTGCTGGAACCCTTGTAACGGCGCCGAGAGTAGCTCGATTTTAACAGGAGTGGTAGCATTAATTAGGCATGTTTCTGCACCTTATTCCTTTATTGTGAGTTCCGCTTAGGGTCAGTTAATTGATACATTTGAGGAGTGTAAATATAATCTAGCAAACGTCAAGTTCTTTTTAAAAATTTAATCTTTTTTATTACTCTTCATATTGCCATTATGTGATGTCAATAGTTTATAAAGCAAACGTATTGGCCTTTCATTTTATCAACATTCAGTGAAGGAAGGTTTGTACTTGTGCATTGCATAAAAGCTTTCTTTTTAGATATTTGTTTAGCCCTGACAAGGGCTGTTGAGAATTGTTAAGACTGTAGCGTCCTAGTACACCATACTGTCTTCACCATCGGAGTCAGACTGGGCTTCTTCAGATACATAGTATCTCAACTCGGCAATCCTTTCTGCCTTTTCACAAGCGTATTCATAGTATGCATTGCGTACGCCTTCAACAGATGCCATCTTCAGGCGGAGGTTGTAGCGAAATGAACGGTGATTCTCCTGTCTTGCTTTGTCATATCGGCGTTGGAGACCTTCAAGCTTGTCATTCAGGAGTACTACTTGTTCACAGGCACGTTTGAAACGTGTCTCTGTCTCAGTCAATTCTGCGTAAAGTTGAACTTTGTCCATGTTTGAATCGAAGCGGGTCTGTATGTATTCGTTTGCTAGAGAAAAACAGGAAAGATAATGTCCTCCACAGAAATCGTCCCTGCATTTATGCATACGAATGACATGCTCTTCTCAGTGTTCATGCCAGATATGTGGAGTGTATTGGAGATAATTGAATGTTGACAATAATCCAATCAATCATGCCTGGCAAAGTAATAAACAGAACCGCCACGGCTGTGTTTTGATAACTGAGTGATAGGAGAGACATTTGATAACTGACACTGATTAAACACTGATTGGTACAAAATTTAATGTGGTTGTCAATGGGGCTGTTTGCACAAATATTTAGAATATCAAAACTTGCAGTTTAAACGGCACCATAATCTCCGCGTTATTGAATTGATAAACTACGTAGCTTAATGTATATTTGCACAAGCAAGACAGGCATTGACGGACATTTAATCAAATCATCTTGTGTCATGAAATGCGGCAAATATCCCCAAAACGGCGCGTGCGGCCTCTGCCACAAAACGTCTGTCTCCGGCGGCGCCCCGCCCGAGACTGACAACATCGTCTGTGACATCAACAGATAAATGACGTCGTGACCATAGCGACGTTGCGCATGCGCGTTCGCCACATCGGACTTATTTGCTGGAACCCTTGTAACGGCGCCGAGAGTAGCTCGATTTTAACAGGAGTGGTAGCATTAATTAGGCATGTTTCTGCACCTTATTCCTTTATTGTGAGTTCCGCTTAGGGTCAGTTAATTGATACATTTGAGGAGTGTAAATATAATCTAGCAAACGTCAAGTTCTTTTTAAAAATTTAATCTTTTTTATTACTCTTCATATTGCCATTATGTGATGTCAATAGTTTATAAAGCAAACGTATTGGCCTTTCATTTTATCAACATTCAGTGAAGGAAGGTTTGTACTTGTGCATTGCATAAAAGCTTTCTTTTTAGATATTTGTTTAGCCCTGACAAGGGCTGTTGAGAATTGTTAAGACTGTAGCGTCCTAGTACACCATACTGTCTTCACCATCGGAGTCAGACTGGGCTTCTTCAGATACATAGTATCTCAACTCGGCAATCCTTTCTGCCTTTTCACAAGCGTATTCATAGTATGCATTGCGTACGCCTTCAACAGATGCCATCTTCAGGCGGAGGTTGTAGCGAAATGAACGGTGATTCTCCTGTCTTGCTTTGTCATATCGGCGTTGGAGACCTTCAAGCTTGTCATTCAGGAGTACTACTTGTTCACAGGCACGTTTGAAACGTGTCTCTGTCTCAGTCAATTCTGCGTAAAGTTGAACTTTGTCCATGTTTGAATCGAAGCGGGTCTGTATGTATTCGTTTGCTAGAGAAAAACAGGAAAGATAATGTCCTCCACAGAAATCGTCCCTGCATTTATGCATACGAATGACATGCTCTTCTCAGTGTTCATGCCAGATATGTGGAGTGTATTGGAGATAATTGAATGTTGACAATAATCCAATCAATCATGCCTGGCAAAGTAATAAACAGAACCGCCACGGCTGTGTTTTGATAACTGAGTGATAGGAGAGACATTTGATAACTGACACTGATTAAACACTGATTGGTACAAAATTTAATGTGGTTGTCAATGGGGCTGTTTGCACAAATATTTAGAATATCAAAACTTGCAGTTTAAACGGCACCATAATCTCCGCGTTATTGAATTGATAAACTACGTAGCTTAATGTATATTTGCACAAGCAAGACAGGCATTGACGGACATTTAATCAAATCATCTTGTGTCATGAAATGCGGCAAATATCCCCAAAACGGCGCGTGCGGCCTCTGCCACAAAACGTCTGTCTCCGGCGGCGCCCCGCCCGAGACTGACAACATCGTCTGTGACATCAACAGATAAATGACGTCGTGACCATAGCGACGTTGCGCATGCGCGTTCGCCACATCGGACTTATTTGCTGGAACCCTTGTAACGGCGCCGAGAGTAGCTCGATTTTAACAGGAGTGGTAGCATTAATTAGGCATGTTTCTGCACCTTATTCCTTTATTGTGAGTTCCGCTTAGGGTCAGTTAATTGATACATTTGAGGAGTGTAAATATAATCTAGCAAACGTCAAGTTCTTTTTAAAAATTTAATCTTTTTTATTACTCTTCATATTGCCATTATGTGATGTCAATAGTTTATAAAGCAAACGTATTGGCCTTTCATTTTATCAACATTCAGTGAAGGAAGGTTTGTACTTGTGCATTGCATAAAAGCTTTCTTTTTAGATATTTGTTTAGCCCTGACAAGGGCTGTTGAGAATTGTTAAGACTGTAGCGTCCTAGTACACCATACTGTCTTCACCATCGGAGTCAGACTGGGCTTCTTCAGATACATAGTATCTCAACTCGGCAATCCTTTCTGCCTTTTCACAAGCGTATTCATAGTATGCATTGCGTACGCCTTCAACAGATGCCATCTTCAGGCGGAGGTTGTAGCGAAATGAACGGTGATTCTCCTGTCTTGCTTTGTCATATCGGCGTTGGAGACCTTCAAGCTTGTCATTCAGGAGTACTACTTGTTCACAGGCACGTTTGAAACGTGTCTCTGTCTCAGTCAATTCTGCGTAAAGTTGAACTTTGTCCATGTTTGAATCGAAGCGGGTCTGTATGTATTCGTTTGCTAGAGAAAAACAGGAAAGATAATGTCCTCCACAGAAATCGTCCCTGCATTTATGCATACGAATGACATGCTCTTCTCAGTGTTCATGCCAGATATGTGGAGTGTATTGGAGATAATTGAATGTTGACAATAATCCAATCAATCATGCCTGGCAAAGTAATAAACAGAACCGCCACGGCTGTGTTTTGATAACTGAGTGATAGGAGAGACATTTGATAACTGACACTGATTAAACACTGATTGGTACAAAATTTAATGTGGTTGTCAATGGGGCTGTTTGCACAAATATTTAGAATATCAAAACTTGCAGTTTAAACGGCACCATAATCTCCGCGTTATTGAATTGATAAACTACGTAGCTTAATGTATATTTGCACAAGCAAGACAGGCATTGACGGACATTTAATCAAATCATCTTGTGTCATGAAATGCGGCAAATATCCCCAAAACGGCGCGTGCGGCCTCTGCCACAAAACGTCTGTCTCCGGCGGCGCCCCGCCCGAGACTGACAACATCGTCTGTGACATCAACAGATAAATGACGTCGTGACCATAGCGACGTTGCGCATGCGCGTTCGCCACATCGGACTTATTTGCTGGAACCCTTGTAACGGCGCCGAGAGTAGCTCGATTTTAACAGGAGTGGTAGCATTAATTAGGCATGTTTCTGCACCTTATTCCTTTATTGTGAGTTCCGCTTAGGGTCAGTTAATTGATACATTTGAGGAGTGTAAATATAATCTAGCAAACGTCAAGTTCTTTTTAAAAATTTAATCTTTTTTATTACTCTTCATATTGCCATTATGTGATGTCAATAGTTTATAAAGCAAACGTATTGGCCTTTCATTTTATTAACATTCAGTGAAGGAAGGTTTGTACTTGTGCATTGCATAAAAGCTTTCTTTTTAGATATTTGTTTAGCCCTGACAAGGGCTGTTGAGAATTGTTAAGACTGTAGCGTCCTAGTACACCATACTGTCTTCACCATCGGAGTCAGACTGGGCTTCTTCAGATACATAGTATCTCAACTCGGCAATCCTTTCTGCCTTTTCACAAGCGTATTCATAGTATGCATTGCGTACGCCTTCAACAGATGCTATCTTCAGGCGGAGGTTGTAGCGAAATGAACGGTGATTCTCCTGTCTTGCTTTGTCATATCGGCGTTGGAGACCTTCAAGCTTGTCATTCAGGAGTACTACTTGTTCACAGGCACGTTTGAAACGTGTCTCTGTCTCAGTCAATTCTGCGTAAAGTTGAACTTTGTCCATGTTTGAATCGAAGCGGGTCTGTATGTATTCGTTTGCTAGAGAAAAACAGGAAAGATAATGTCCTCCACAGAAATCGTCCCTGCATTTATGCATACGAATGACATGCTCTTCTCAGTGTTCATGCCAGATATGTGGAGTGTATTGGAGATAATTGAATGTTGACAATAATCCAATCAATCATGCCTGGCAAAGTAATAAACAGAACCGCCACGGCTGTGTTTTGATAACTGAGTGATAGGAGAGACATTTGATAACTGACACTGATTAAACACTGATTGGTACAAAATTTAATGTGGTTGTCAATGGGGCTGTTTGCACAAATATTTAGAATATCAAAACTTGCAGTTTAAACGGCACCATAATCTCCGCGTTATTGAATTGATAAACTACGTAGCTTAATGTATATTTGCACAAGCAAGACAGGCATTGACGGACATTTAATCAAATCATCTTGTGTCATGAAATGCGGCAAATATCCCCAAAACGGCGCGTGCGGCCTCTGCCACAAAACGTCTGTCTCCGGCGGCGCCCCGCCCGAGACTGACAACATCGTCTGTGACATCAACAGATAAATGACGTCG
Source organism: Steromphala cineraria (assembly GCA_916613615.1). Classification (NCBI taxonomy): domain Eukaryota; kingdom Metazoa; phylum Mollusca; class Gastropoda; order Trochida; family Trochidae; genus Steromphala; species Steromphala cineraria. The sequence goes on from OU744730.1 coordinate 17,302,306, forward strand.
TGACCATAGCGACGTTGCGCATGCGCGTTCGCCACATCGGACTTATTTGCTGGAACCCTTGTAACGGCGCCGAGAGTAGCTCGATTTTAACAGGAGTGGTAGCATTAATTAGGCATGTTTCTGCACCTTATTCCTTTATTGTGAGTTCCGCTTAGGGTCAGTTAATTGATACATTTGAGGAGTGTAAATATAATCTAGCAAACGTCAAGTTCTTTTTAAAAATTTAATCTTTTTTATTACTCTTCATATTGCCATTATGTGATGTCAATAGTTTATAAAGCAAACGTATTGGCCTTTCATTTTATTAACATTCAGTGAAGGAAGGTTTGTACTTGTGCATTGCATAAAAGCTTTCTTTTTAGATATTTGTTTAGCCCTGACAAGGGCTGTTGAGAATTGTTAAGACTGTAGCGTCCTAGTACACCATACTGTCTTCACCATCGGAGTCAGACTGGGCTTCTTCAGATACATAGTATCTCAACTCGGCAATCCTTTCTGCCTTTTCACAAGCGTATTCATAGTATGCATTGCGTACGCCTTCAACAGATGCCATCTTCAGGCGGAGGTTGTAGCGAAATGAACGGTGATTCTCCTGTCTTGCTTTGTCATATCGGCGTTGGAGACCTTCAAGCTTGTCATTCAGGAGTACTACTTGTTCACAGGCACGTTTGAAACGTGTCTCTGTCTCAGTCAATTCTGCGTAAAGTTGAACTTTGTCCATGTTTGAATCGAAGCGGGTCTGTATGTATTCGTTTGCTAGAGAAAAACAGGAAAGATAATGTCCTCCACAGAAATCGTCCCTGCATTTATGCATACGAATGACATGCTCTTCTCATTGTTCATGCCAGATATGTGGAGTGTATTGGAGATAATTGAATGTTGACAATAATCCAATCAATCATGCCTGGCAAAGTAATAAACAGAACCGCCACGGCTGTGTTTTGATAACTGAGTGATAGGAGAGACATTTGATAACTGACACTGATTAAACACTGATTGGTACAAAATTTAATGTGGTTGTCAATGGGGCTGTTTGCACAAATATTTAGAATATCAAAACTTGCAGTTTAAACGGCACCATAATCTCCGCGTTATTGAATTGATAAACTACGTAGCTTAATGTATATTTGCACAAGCAAGACAGGCATTGACGGACATTTAATCAAATCATCTTGTGTCATGAAATGCGGCAAATATCCCCAAAACGGCGCGTGCGGCCTCTGCCACAAAACGTCTGTCTCCGGCGGCGCCCCGCCCGAGACTGACAACATCGTCTGTGACATCAACAGATAAATGACGTCGTGACCATAGCGACGTTGCGCATGCGCGTTCGCCACATCGGACTTATTTGCTGGAACCCTTGTAACGGCGCCGAGAGTAGCTCGATTTTAACAGGAGTGGTAGCATTAATTAGGCATGTTTCTGCACCTTATTCCTTTATTGTGAGTTCCGCTTAGGGTCAGTTAATTGATACATTTGAGGAGTGTAAATATAATCTAGCAAACGTCAAGTTCTTTTTAAAAATTTAATCTTTTTTATTACTCTTCATATTGCCATTATGTGATGTCAATAGTTTATAAAGCAAACGTATTGGCCTTTCATTTTATCAACATTCAGTGAAGGAAGGTTTGTACTTGTGCATTGCATAAAAGCTTTCTTTTTAGATATTTGTTTAGCCCTGACAAGGGCTGTTGAGAATTGTTAAGACTGTAGCGTCCTAGTACACCATACTGTCTTCACCATCGGAGTCAGACTGGGCTTCTTCAGATACATAGTATCTCAACTCGGCAATCCTTTCTGCCTTTTCACAAGCGTATTCATAGTATGCATTGCGTACGCCTTCAACAGATGCCATCTTCAGGCGGAGGTTGTAGCGAAATGAACGGTGATTCTCCTGTCTTGCTTTGTCATATCGGCGTTGGAGACCTTCAAGCTTGTCATTCAGGAGTACTACTTGTTCACAGGCACGTTTGAAACGTGTCTCTGTCTCAGTCAATTCTGCGTAAAGTTGAACTTTGTCCATGTTTGAATCGAAGCGGGTCTGTATGTATTCGTTTGCTAGAGAAAAACAGGAAAGATAATGTCCTCCACAGAAATCGTCCCTGCATTTATGCATACGAATGACATGCTCTTCTCAGTGTTCATGCCAGATATGTGGAGTGTATTGGAGATAATTGAATGTTGACAATAATCCAATCAATCATGCCTGGCAAAGTAATAAACAGAACCGCCACGGCTGTGTTTTGATAACTGAGTGATAGGAGAGACATTTGATAACTGACACTGATTAAACACTGATTGGTACAAAATTTAATGTGGTTGTCAATGGGGCTGTTTGCACAAATATTTAGAATATCAAAACTTGCAGTTTAAACGGCACCATAATCTCCGCGTTATTGAATTGATAAACTACGTAGCTTAATGTATATTTGCACAAGCAAGACAGGCATTGACGGACATTTAATCAAATCATCTTGTGTCATGAAATGCGGCAAATATCCCCAAAACGGCGCGTGCGGCCTCTGCCACAAAACGTCTGTCTCCGGCGGCGCCCCGCCCGAGACTGACAACATCGTCTGTGACATCAACAGATAAATGACGTCGTGACCATAGCGACGTTGCGCATGCGCGTTCGCCACATCGGACTTATTTGCTGGAACCCTTGTAACGGCGCCGAGAGTAGCTCGATTTTAACAGGAGTGGTAGCATTAATTAGGCATGTTTCTGCACCTTATTCCTTTATTGTGAGTTCCGCTTAGGGTCAGTTAATTGATACATTTGAGGAGTGTAAATATAATCTAGCAAACGTCAAGTTCTTTTTAAAAATTTAATCTTTTTTATTACTCTTCATATTGCCATTATGTGATGTCAATAGTTTATAAAGCAAACGTATTGGCCTTTCATTTTATCAACATTCAGTGAAGGAAGGTTTGTACTTGTGCATTGCATAAAAGCTTTCTTTTTAGATATTTGTTTAGCCCTGACAAGGGCTGTTGAGAATTGTTAAGACTGTAGCGTCCTAGTACACCATACTGTCTTCACCATCGGAGTCAGACTGGGCTTCTTCAGATACATAGTATCTCAACTCGGCAATCCTTTCTGCCTTTTCACAAGCGTATTCATAGTATGCATTGCGTACGCCTTCAACAGATGCCATCTTCAGGCGGAGGTTGTAGCGAAATGAACGGTGATTCTCCTGTCTTGCTTTGTCATATCGGCGTTGGAGACCTTCAAGCTTGTCATTCAGGAGTACTACTTGTTCACAGGCACGTTTGAAACGTGTCTCTGTCTCAGTCAATTCTGCGTAAAGTTGAACTTTGTCCATGTTTGAATCGAAGCGGGTCTGTATGTATTCGTTTGCTAGAGAAAAACAGGAAAGATAATGTCCTCCACAGAAATCGTCCCTGCATTTATGCATACGAATGACATGCTCTTCTCAGTGTTCATGCCAGATATGTGGAGTGTATTGGAGATAATTGAATGTTGACAATAATCCAATCAATCATGCCTGGCAAAGTAATAAACAGAACCGCCACGGCTGTGTTTTGATAACTGAGTGATAGGAGAGACATTTGATAACTGACACTGATTAAACACTGATTGGTACAAAATTTAATGTGGTTGTCAATGGGGCTGTTTGCACAAATATTTAGAATATCAAAACTTGCAGTTTAAACGGCACCATAATCTCCGCGTTATTGAATTGATAAACTACGTAGCTTAATGTATATTTGCACAAGCAAGACAGGCATTGACGGACATTTAATCAAATCATCTTGTGTCATGAAATGCGGCAAATATCCCCAAAACGGCGCGTGCGGCCTCTGCCACAAAACGTCTGTCTCCGGCGGCGCCCCGCCCGAGACTGACAACATCGTCTGTGACATCAACAGATAAATGACGTCGTGACCATAGCGACGTTGCGCATGCGCGTTCGCCACATCGGACTTATTTGCTGGAACCCTTGTAACGGCGCCGAGAGTAGCTCGATTTTAACAGGAGTGGTAGCATTAATTAGGCATGTTTCTGCACCTTATTCCTTTATTGTGAGTTCCGCTTAGGGTCAGTTAATTGATACATTTGAGGAGTGTAAATATAATCTAGCAAACGTCAAGTTCTTTTTAAAAATTTAATCTTTTTTATTACTCTTCATATTGCCATTATGTGATGTCAATAGTTTATAAAGCAAACGTATTGGCCTTTCATTTTATTAACATTCAGTGAAGGAAGGTTTGTACTTGTGCATTGCATAAAAGCTTTCTTTTTAGATATTTGTTTAGCCCTGACAAGGGCTGTTGAGAATTGTTAAGACTGTAGCGTCCTAGTACACCATACTGTCTTCACCATCGGAGTCAGACTGGGCTTCTTCAGATACATAGTATCTCAACTCGGCAATCCTTTCTGCCTTTTCACAAGCGTATTCATAGTATGCATTGCGTACGCCTTCAACAGATGCCATCTTCAGGCGGAGGTTGTAGCGAAATGAACGGTGATTCTCCTGTCTTGCTTTGTCATATCGGCGTTGGAGACCTTCAAGCTTGTCATTCAGGAGTACTACTTGTTCACAGGCACGTTTGAAACGTGTCTCTGTCTCAGTCAATTCTGCGTAAAGTTGAACTTTGTCCATGTTTGAATCGAAGCGGGTCTGTATGTATTCGTTTGCTAGAGAAAAACAGGAAAGATAATGTCCTCCACAGAAATCGTCCCTGCATTTATGCATACGAATGACATGCTCTTCTCAGTGTTCATGCCAGATATGTGGAGTGTATTGGAGATAATTGAATGTTGACAATAATCCAATCAATCATGCCTGGCAAAGTAATAAACAGAACCGCCACGGCTGTGTTTTGATAACTGAGTGATAGGAGAGACATTTGATAACTGACACTGATTAAACACTGATTGGTACAAAATTTAATGTGGTTGTCAATGGGGCTGTTTGCACAAATATTTAGAATATCAAAACTTGCAGTTTAAACGGCACCATAATCTCCGCGTTATTGAATTGATAAACTACGTAGCTTAATGTATATTTGCACAAGCAAGACAGGCATTGACGGACATTTAATCAAATCATCTTGTGTCATGAAATGCGGCAAATATCCCCAAAACGGCGCGTGCGGCCTCTGCCACAAAACGTCTGTCTCCGGCGGCGCCCCGCCCGAGACTGACAACATCGTCTGTGACATCAACAGATAAATGACGTCGTGACCATAGCGACGTTGCGCATGCGCGTTCGCCACATCGGACTTATTTGCTGGAACCCTTGTAACGGCGCCGAGAGTAGCTCGATTTTAACAGGAGTGGTAGCATTAATTAGGCATGTTTCTGCACCTTATTCCTTTATTGTGAGTTCCGCTTAGGGTCAGTTAATTGATACATTTGAGGAGTGTAAATATAATCTAGCAAACGTCAAGTTCTTTTTAAAAATTTAATCTTTTTTATTACTCTTCATATTGCCATTATGTGATGTCAATAGTTTATAAAGCAAACGTATTGGCCTTTCATTTTATTAACATTCAGTGAAGGAAGGTTTGTACTTGTGCATTGCATAAAAGCTTTCTTTTTAGATATTTGTTTAGCCCTGACAAGGGCTGTTGAGAATTGTTAAGACTGTAGCGTCCTAGTACACCATACTGTCTTCACCATCGGAGTCAGACTGGGCTTCTTCAGATACATAGTATCTCAACTCGGCAATCCTTTCTGCCTTTTCACAAGCGTATTCATAGTATGCATTGCGTACGCCTTCAACAGATGCCATCTTCAGGCGGAGGTTGTAGCGAAATGAACGGTGATTCTCCTGTCTTGCTTTGTCATATCGGCGTTGGAGACCTTCAAGCTTGTCATTCAGGAGTACTACTTGTTCACAGGCACGTTTGAAACGTGTCTCTGTCTCAGTCAATTCTGCGTAAAGTTGAACTTTGTCCATGTTTGAATCGAAGCGGGTCTGTATGTATTCGTTTGCTAGAGAAAAACAGGAAAGATAATGTCCTCCACAGAAATCGTCCCTGCATTTATGCATACGAATGACATGCTCTTCTCATTGTTCATGCCAGATATGTGGAGTGTATTGGAGATAATTGAATGTTGACAATAATCCAATCAATCATGCCTGGCAAAGTAATAAACAGAACCGCCACGGCTGTGTTTTGATAACTGAGTGATAGGAGAGACATTTGATAACTGACACTGATTAAACACTGATTGGTACAAAATTTAATGTGGTTGTCAATGGGGCTGTTTGCACAAATATTTAGAATATCAAAACTTGCAGTTTAAACGGCACCATAATCTCCGCGTTATTGAATTGATAAACTACGTAGCTTAATGTATATTTGCACAAGCAAGACAGGCATTGACGGACATTTAATCAAATCATCTTGTGTCATGAAATGCGGCAAATATCCCCAAAACGGCGCGTGCGGCCTCTGCCACAAAACGTCTGTCTCCGGCGGCGCCCCGCCCGAGACTGACAACATCGTCTGTGACATCAACAGATAAATGACGTCGTGACCATAGCGACGTTGCGCATGCGCGTTCGCCACATCGGACTTATTTGCTGGAACCCTTGTAACGGCGCCGAGAGTAGCTCGATTTTAACAGGAGTGGTAGCATTAATTAGGCATGTTTCTGCACCTTATTCCTTTATTGTGAGTTCCGCTTAGGGTCAGTTAATTGATACATTTGAGGAGTGTAAATATAATCTAGCAAACGTCAAGTTCTTTTTAAAAATTTAATCTTTTTTATTACTCTTCATATTGCCATTATGTGATGTCAATAGTTTATAAAGCAAACGTATTGGCCTTTCATTTTATCAACATTCAGTGAAGGAAGGTTTGTACTTGTGCATTGCATAAAAGCTTTCTTTTTAGATATTTGTTTAGCCCTGACAAGGGCTGTTGAGAATTGTTAAGACTGTAGCGTCCTAGTACACCATACTGTCTTCACCATCGGAGTCAGACTGGGCTTCTTCAGATACATAGTATCTCAACTCGGCAATCCTTTCTGCCTTTTCACAAGCGTATTCATAGTATGCATTGCGTACGCCTTCAACAGATGCCATCTTCAGGCGGAGGTTGTAGCGAAATGAACGGTGATTCTCCTGTCTTGCTTTGTCATATCGGCGTTGGAGACCTTCAAGCTTGTCATTCAGGAGTACTACTTGTTCACAGGCACGTTTGAAACGTGTCTCTGTCTCAGTCAATTCTGCGTAAAGTTGAACTTTGTCCATGTTTGAATCGAAGCGGGTCTGTATGTATTCGTTTGCTAGAGAAAAACAGGAAAGATAATGTCCTCCACAGAAATCGTCCCTGCATTTATGCATACGAATGACATGCTCTTCTCAGTGTTCATGCCAGATATGTGGAGTGTATTGGAGATAATTGAATGTTGACAATAATCCAATCAATCATGCCTGGCAAAGTAATAAACAGAACCGCCACGGCTGTGTTTTGATAACTGAGTGATAGGAGAGACATTTGATAACTGACACTGATTAAACACTGATTGGTACAAAATTTAATGTGGTTGTCAATGGGGCTGTTTGCACAAATATTTAGAATATCAAAACTTGCAGTTTAAACGGCACCATAATCTCCGCGTTATTGAATTGATAAACTACGTAGCTTAATGTATATTTGCACAAGCAAGACAGGCATTGACGGACATTTAATCAAATCATCTTGTGTCATGAAATGCGGCAAATATCCCCAAAACGGCGCGTGCGGCCTCTGCCACAAAACGTCTGTCTCCGGCGGCGCCCCGCCCGAGACTGACAACATCGTCTGTGACATCAACAGATAAATGACGTCGTGACCATAGCGACGTTGCGCATGCGCGTTCGCCACATCGGACTTATTTGCTGGAACCCTTGTAACGGCGCCGAGAGTAGCTCGATTTTAACAGGAGTGGTAGCATTAATTAGGCATGTTTCTGCACCTTATTCCTTTATTGTGAGTTCCGCTTAGGGTCAGTTAATTGATACATTTGAGGAGTGTAAATATAATCTAGCAAACGTCAAGTTCTTTTTAAAAATTTAATCTTTTTTATTACTCTTCATTTTGCCATTATGTGATGTCAATAGTTTATAAAGCAAACGTATTGGCCTTTCATTTTATCAACATTCAGAGAAGGAAGGTTTGTACTTGTGCATTGCATAAAAGCTTTCTTTTTAGATATTTGTTTAGCCCTGACAAGGGCTGTTGAGAATTGTTAAGACTGTAGCGTCCTAGTACACCATACTGTCTTCACCATCGGAGTCAGACTGGGCTTCTTCAGATACATAGTATCTCAACTCGGCAATCCTTTCTGCCTTTTCACAAGCGTATTCATAGTATGCATTGCGTACGCCTTCAACAGATGCCATCTTCAGGCGGAGGTTGTAGCGAAATGAACGGTGATTCTCCTGTCTTGCTTTGTCATATCGGCGTTGGAGACCTTCAAGCTTGTCATTCAGGAGTACTACTTGTTCACAGGCACGTTTGAAACGTGTCTCTGTCTCAGTCAATTCTGCGTAAAGTTGAACTTTGTCCATGTTTGAATCGAAGCGGGTCTGTATGTATTCGTTTGCTAGAGAAAAACAGGAAAGATAATGTCCTCCACAGAAATCGTCCCTGCATTTATGCATACGAATGACATGCTCTTCTCATTGTTCATGCCAGATATGTGGAGTGTATTGGAGATAATTGAATGTTGACAATAATCCAATCAATCATGCCTGGCAAAGTAATAAACAGAACCGCCACGGCTGTGTTTTGATAACTGAGTGATAGGAGAGACATTTGATAACTGACACTGATTAAACACTGATTGGTACAAAATTTAATGTGGTTGTCAATGGGGCTGTTTGCACAAATATTTAGAATATCAAAACTTGCAGTTTAAACGGCACCATAATCTCCGCGTTATTGAATTGATAAACTACGTAGCTTAATGTATATTTGCACAAGCAAGACAGGCATTGACGGACATTTAATCAAATCATCTTGTGTCATGAAATGCGGCAAATATCCCCAAAACGGCGCGTGCGGCCTCTGCCACAAAACGTCTGTCTCCGGCGGCGCCCCGCCCGAGACTGACAACATCGTCTGTGACATCAACAGATAAATGACGTCGTGACCATAGCGACGTTGCGCATGCGCGTTCGCCACATCGGACTTATTTGCTGGAACCCTTGTAACGGCGCCGAGAGTAGCTCGATTTTAACAGGAGTGGTAGCATTAATTAGGCATGTTTCTGCACCTTATTCCTTTATTGTGAGTTCCGCTTAGGGTCAGTTAATTGATACATTTGAGGAGTGTAAATATAATCTAGCAAACGTCAAGTTCTTTTTAAAAATTTAATCTTTTTTATTACTCTTCATATTGCCATTATGTGATGTCAATAGTTTATAAAGCAAACGTATTGGCCTTTCATTTTATCAACATTCAGTGAAGGAAGGTTTGTACTTGTGCATTGCATAAAAGCTTTCTTTTTAGATATTTGTTTAGCCCTGACAAGGGCTGTTGAGAATTGTTAAGACTGTAGCGTCCTAGTACACCATACTGTCTTCACCATCGGAGTCAGACTGGGCTTCTTCAGATACATAGTATCTCAACTCGGCAATCCTTTCTGCCTTTTCACAAGCGTATTCATAGTATGCATTGCGTACGCCTTCAACAGATGCCATCTTCAGGCGGAGGTTGTAGCGAAATGAACGGTGATTCTCCTGTCTTGCTTTGTCATATCGGCGTTGGAGACCTTCAAGCTTGTCATTCAGGAGTACTACTTGTTCACAGGCACGTTTGAAACGTGTCTCTGTCTCAGTCAATTCTGCGTAAAGTTGAACTTTGTCCATGTTTGAATCGAAGCGGGTCTGTATGTATTCGTTTGCTAGAGAAAAACAGGAAAGATAATGTCCTCCACAGAAATCGTCCCTGCATTTATGCATACGAATGACATGCTCTTCTCAGTGTTCATGCCAGATATGTGGAGTGTATTGGAGATAATTGAATGTTGACAATAATCCAATCAATCATGCCTGGCAAAGTAATAAACAGAACCGCCACGGCTGTGTTTTGATAACTGAGTGATAGGAGAGACATTTGATAACTGACACTGATTAAACACTGATTGGTACAAAATTTAATGTGGTTGTCAATGGGGCTGTTTGCACAAATATTTAGAATATCAAAACTTGCAGTTTAAACGGCACCATAATCTCCGCGTTATTGAATTGATAAACTACGTAGCTTAATGTATATTTGCACAAGCAAGACAGGCATTGACGGACATTTAATCAAATCATCTTGTGTCATGAAATGCGGCAAATATCCCCAAAACGGCGCGTGCGGCCTCTGCCACAAAACGTCTGTCTCCGGCGGCGCCCCGCCCGAGACTGACAACATCGTCTGTGACATCAACAGATAAATGACGTCGTGACCATAGCGACGTTGCGCATGCGCGTTCGCCACATCGGACTTATTTGCTGGAACCCTTGTAACGGCGCCGAGAGTAGCTCGATTTTAACAGGAGTGGTAGCATTAATTAGGCATGTTTCTGCACCTTATTCCTTTATTGTGAGTTCCGCTTAGGGTCAGTTAATTGATACATTTGAGGAGTGTAAATATAATCTAGCAAACGTCAAGTTCTTTTTAAAAATTTAATCTTTTTTATTACTCTTCATTTTGCCATTATGTGATGTCAATAGTTTATAAAGCAAACGTATTGGCCTTTCATTTTATCAACATTCAGAGAAGGAAGGTTTGTACTTGTGCATTGCATAAAAGCTTTCTTTTTAGATATTTGTTTAGCCCTGACAAGGGCTGTTGAGAATTGTTAAGACTGTAGCGTCCTAGTACACCATACTGTCTTCACCATCGGAGTCAGACTGGGCTTCTTCAGATACATAGTATCTCAACTCGGCAATCCTTTCTGCCTTTTCACAAGCGTATTCATAGTATGCATTGCGTACGCCTTCAACAGATGCCATCTTCAGGCGGAGGTTGTAGCGAAATGAACGGTGATTCTCCTGTCTTGCTTTGTCATATCGGCGTTGGAGACCTTCAAGCTTGTCATTCAGGAGTACTACTTGTTCACAGGCACGTTTGAAACGTGTCTCTGTCTCAGTCAATTCTGCGTAAAGTTGAACTTTGTCCATGTTTGAATCGAAGCGGGTCTGTATGTATTCGTTTGCTAGAGAAAAACAGGAAAGATAATGTCCTCCACAGAAATCGTCCCTGCATTTATGCATACGAATGACATGCTCTTCTCAGTGTTCATGCCAGATATGTGGAGTGTATTGGAGATAATTGAATGTTGACAATAATCCAATCAATCATGCCTGGCAAAGTAATAAACAGAACCGCCACGGCTGTGTTTTGATAACTGAGTGATAGGAGAGACATTTGATAACTGACACTGATTAAACACTGATTGGTACAAAATTTAATGTGGTTGTCAATGGGGCTGTTTGCACAAATATTTAGAATATCAAAACTTGCAGTTTAAACGGCACCATAATCTCCGCGTTATTGAATTGATAAACTACGTAGCTTAATGTATATTTGCACAAGCAAGACAGGCATTGACGGACATTTAATCAAATCATCTTGTGTCATGAAATGCGGCAAATATCCCCAAAACGGCGCGTGCGGCCTCTGCCACAAAACGTCTGTCTCCGGCGGCGCCCCGCCCGAGACTGACAACATCGTCTGTGACATCAACAGATAAATGACGTCGTGACCATAGCGACGTTGCGCATGCGCGTTCGCCACATCGGACTTATTTGCTGGAACCCTTGTAACGGCGCCGAGAGTAGCTCGATTTTAACAGGAGTGGTAGCATTAATTAGGCATGTTTCTGCACCTTATTCCTTTGTTGTGAGTTCCGCTTAGGGTCAGTTAATTGATACATTTGAGGAGTGTAAATATAATCTAGCAAACGTCAAGTTCTTTTTAAAAATTTAATCTTTTTTATTACTCTTCATATTGCCATTATGTGATGTCAATAGTTTATAAAGCAAACGTATTGGCCTTTCATTTTATTAACATTCAGTGAAGGAAGGTTTGTACTTGTGCATTGCATAAAAGCTTTCTTTTTAGATATTTGTTTAGCCCTGACAAGGGCTGTTGAGAATTGTTAAGACTGTAGCGTCCTAGTACACCATACTGTCTTCACCATCGGAGTCAGACTGGGCTTCTTCAGATACATAGTATCTCAACTCGGCAATCCTTTCTGCCTTTTCACAAGCGTATTCATAGTATGCATTGCGTACGCCTTCAACAGATGCCATCTTCAGGCGGAGGTTGTAGCGAAATGAACGGTGATTCTCCTGTCTTGCTTTGTCATATCGGCGTTGGAGACCTTCAAGCTTGTCATTCAGGAGTACTACTTGTTCACAGGCACGTTTGAAACGTGTCTCTGTCTCAGTCAATTCTGCGTAAAGTTGAACTTTGTCCATGTTTGAATCGAAGCGGGTCTGTATGTATTCGTTTGCTAGAGAAAAACAGGAAAGATAATGTCCTCCACAGAAATCGTCCCTGCATTTATGCATACGAATGACATGCTCTTCTCAGTGTTCATGCCAGATATGTGGAGTGTATTGGAGATAATTGAATGTTGACAATAATCCAATCAATCATGCCTGGCAAAGTAATAAACAGAACCGCCACGGCTGTGTTTTGATAACTGAGTGATAGGAGAGACATTTGATAACTGACACTGATTAAACACTGATTGGTACAAAATTTAATGTGGTTGTCAATGGGGCTGTTTGCACAAATATTTAGAATATCAAAACTTGCAGTTTAAACGGCACCATAATCTCCGCGTTATTGAATTGATAAACTACGTAGCTTAATGTATATTTGCACAAGCAAGACAGGCATTGACGGACATTTAATCAAATCATCTTGTGTCATGAAATGCGGCAAATATCCCCAAAACGGCGCGTGCGGCCTCTGCCACAAAACGTCTGTCTCCGGCGGCGCCCCGCCCGAGACTGACAACATCGTCTGTGACATCAACAGATAAATGACGTCGTGACCATAGCGACGTTGCGCATGCGCGTTCGCCACATCGGACTTATTTGCTGGAACCCTTGTAACGGCGCCGAGAGTAGCTCGATTTTAACAGGAGTGGTAGCATTAATTAGGCATGTTTCTGCACCTTATTCCTTTATTGTGAGTTCCGCTTAGGGTCAGTTAATTGATACATTTGAGGAGTGTAAATATAATCTAGCAAACGTCAAGTTCTTTTTAAAAATTTAATCTTTTTTATTACTCTTCATTTTGCCATTATGTGATGTCAATAGTTTATAAAGCAAACGTATTGGCCTTTCATTTTATCAACATTCAGAGAAGGAAGGTTTGTACTTGTGCATTGCATAAAAGCTTTCTTTTTAGATATTTGTTTAGCCCTGACAAGGGCTGTTGAGAATTGTTAAGACTGTAGCGTCCTAGTACACCATACTGTCTTCACCATCGGAGTCAGACTGGGCTTCTTCAGATACATAGTATCTCAACTCGGCAATCCTTTCTGCCTTTTCACAAGCGTATTCATAGTATGCATTGCGTACGCCTTCAACAGATGCCATCTTCAGGCGGAGGTTGTAGCGAAATGAACGGTGATTCTCCTGTCTTGCTTTGTCATATCGGCGTTGGAGACCTTCAAGCTTGTCATTCAGGAGTACTACTTGTTCACAGGCACGTTTGAAACGTGTCTCTGTCTCAGTCAATTCTGCGTAAAGTTGAACTTTGTCCATGTTTGAATCGAAGCGGGTCTGTATGTATTCGTTTGCTAGAGAAAAACAGGAAAGATAATGTCCTCCACAGAAATCGTCCCTGCATTTATGCATACGAATGACATGCTCTTCTCAGTGTTCATGCCAGATATGTGGAGTGTATTGGAGATAATTGAATGTTGACAATAATCCAATCAATCATGCCTGGCAAAGTAATAAACAGAACCGCCACGGCTGTGTTTTGATAACTGAGTGATAGGAGAGACATTTGATAACTGACACTGATTAAACACTGATTGGTACAAAATTTAATGTGGTTGTCAATGGGGCTGTTTGCACAAATATTTAGAATATCAAAACTTGCAGTTTAAACGGCACCATAATCTCCGCGTTATTGAATTGATAAACTACGTAGCTTAATGTATATTTGCACAAGCAAGACAGGCATTGACGGACATTTAATCAAATCATCTTGTGTCATGAAATGCGGCAAATATCCCCAAAACGGCGCGTGCGGCCTCTGCCACAAAACGTCTGTCTCCGGCGGCGCCCCGCCCGAGACTGACAACATCGTCTGTGACATCAACAGATAAATGACGTCGTGACCATAGCGACGTTGCGCATGCGCGTTCGCCACATCGGACTTATTTGCTGGAACCCTTGTAACGGCGCCGAGAGTAGCTCGATTTTAACAGGAGTGGTAGCATTAATTAGGCATGTTTCTGCACCTTATTCCTTTATTGTGAGTTCCGCTTAGGGTCAGTTAATTGATACATTTGAGGAGTGTAAATATAATCTAGCAAACGTCAAGTTCTTTTTAAAAATTTAATCTTTTTTATTACTCTTCATTTTGCCATTATGTGATGTCAATAGTTTATAAAGCAAACGTATTGGCCTTTCATTTTATCAACATTCAGAGAAGGAAGGTTTGTACTTGTGCATTGCATAAAAGCTTTCTTTTTAGATATTTGTTTAGCCCTGACAAGGGCTGTTGAGAATTGTTAAGACTGTAGCGTCCTAGTACACCATACTGTCTTCACCATCGGAGTCAGACTGGGCTTCTTCAGATACATAGTATCTCAACTCGGCAATCCTTTCTGCCTTTTCACAAGCGTATTCATAGTATGCATTGCGTACGCCTTCAACAGATGCCATCTTCAGGCGGAGGTTGTAGCGAAATGAACGGTGATTCTCCTGTCTTGCTTTGTCATATCGGCGTTGGAGACCTTCAAGCTTGTCATTCAGGAGTACTACTTGTTCACAGGCACGTTTGAAACGTGTCTCTGTCTCAGTCAATTCTGCGTAAAGTTGAACTTTGTCCATGTTTGAATCGAAGCGGGTCTGTATGTATTCGTTTGCTAGAGAAAAACAGGAAAGATAATGTCCTCCACAGAAATCGTCCCTGCATTTATGCATACGAATGACATGCTCTTCTCATTGTTCATGCCAGATATGTGGAGTGTATTGGAGATAATTGAATGTTGACAATAATCCAATCAATCATGCCTGGCAAAGTAATAAACAGAACCGCCACGGCTGTGTTTTGATAACTGAGTGATAGGAGAGACATTTGATAACTGACACTGATTAAACACTGATTGGTACAAAATTTAATGTGGTTGTCAATGGGGCTGTTTGCACAAATATTTAGAATATCAAAACTTGCAGTTTAAACGGCACCATAATCTCCGCGTTATTGAATTGATAAACTACGTAGCTTAATGTATATTTGCACAAGCAAGACAGGCATTGACGGACATTTAATCAAATCATCTTGTGTCATGAAATGCGGCAAATATCCCCAAAACGGCGCGTGCGGCCTCTGCCACAAAACGTCTGTCTCCGGCGGCGCCCCGCCCGAGACTGACAACATCGTCTGTGACATCAACAGATAAATGACGTCGTGACCATAGCGACGTTGCGCATGCGCGTTCGCCACATCGGACTTATTTGCTGGAACCCTTGTAACGGCGCCGAGAGTAGCTCGATTTTAACAGGAGTGGTAGCATTAATTAGGCATGTTTCTGCACCTTATTCCTTTATTGTGAGTTCCGCTTAGGGTCAGTTAATTGATACATTTGAGGAGTGTAAATATAATCTAGCAAACGTCAAGTTCTTTTTAAAAATTTAATCTTTTTTATTACTCTTCATTTTGCCATTATGTGATGTCAATAGTTTATAAAGCAAACGTATTGGCCTTTCATTTTATCAACATTCAGAGAAGGAAGGTTTGTACTTGTGCATTGCATAAAAGCTTTCTTTTTAGATATTTGTTTAGCCCTGACAAGGGCTGTTGAGAATTGTTAAGACTGTAGCGTCCTAGTACACCATACTGTCTTCACCATCGGAGTCAGACTGGGCTTCTTCAGATACATAGTATCTCAACTCGGCAATCCTTTCTGCCTTTTCACAAGCGTATTCATAGTATGCATTGCGTACGCCTTCAACAGATGCCATCTTCAGGCGGAGGTTGTAGCGAAATGAACGGTGATTCTCCTGTCTTGCTTTGTCATATCGGCGTTGGAGACCTTCAAGCTTGTCATTCAGGAGTACTACTTGTTCACAGGCACGTTTGAAACGTGTCTCTGTCTCAGTCAATTCTGCGTAAAGTTGAACTTTGTCCATGTTTGAATCGAAGCGGGTCTGTATGTATTCGTTTGCTAGAGAAAAACAGGAAAGATAATGTCCTCCACAGAAATCGTCCCTGCATTTATGCATACGAATGACATGCTCTTCTCAGTGTTCATGCCAGATATGTGGAGTGTATTGGAGATAATTGAATGTTGACAATAATCCAATCAATCATGCCTGGCAAAGTAATAAACAGAACCGCCACGGCTGTGTTTTGATAACTGAGTGATAGGAGAGACATTTGATAACTGACACTGATTAAACACTGATTGGTACAAAATTTAATGTGGTTGTCAATGGGGCTGTTTGCACAAATATTTAGAATATCAAAACTTGCAGTTTAAACGGCACCATAATCTCCGCGTTATTGAATTGATAAACTACGTAGCTTAATGTATATTTGCACAAGCAAGACAGGCATTGACGGACATTTAATCAAATCATCTTGTGTCATGAAATGCGGCAAATATCCCCAAAACGGCGCGTGCGGCCTCTGCCACAAAACGTCTGTCTCCGGCGGCGCCCCGCCCGAGACTGACAACATCGTCTGTGACATCAACAGATAAATGACGTCGTGACCATAGCGACGTTGCGCATGCGCGTTCGCCACATCGGACTTATTTGCTGGAACCCTTGTAACGGCGCCGAGAGTAGCTCGATTTTAACAGGAGTGGTAGCATTAATTAGGCATGTTTCTGCACCTTATTCCTTTATTGTGAGTTCCGCTTAGGGTCAGTTAATTGATACATTTGAGGAGTGTAAATATAATCTAGCAAACGTCAAGTTCTTTTTAAAAATTTAATCTTTTTTATTACTCTTCATATTGCCATTATGTGATGTCAATAGTTTATAAAGCAAACGTATTGGCCTTTCATTTTATTAACATTCAGTGAAGGAAGGTTTGTACTTGTGCATTGCATAAAAGCTTTCTTTTTAGATATTTGTTTAGCCCTGACAAGGGCTGTTGAGAATTGTTAAGACTGTAGCGTCCTAGTACACCATACTGTCTTCACCATCGGAGTCAGACTGGGCTTCTTCAGATACATAGTATCTCAACTCGGCAATCCTTTCTGCCTTTTCACAAGCGTATTCATAGTATGCATTGCGTACGCCTTCAACAGATGCCATCTTCAGGCGGAGGTTGTAGCGAAATGAACGGTGATTCTCCTGTCTTGCTTTGTCATATCGGCGTTGGAGACCTTCAAGCTTGTCATTCAGGAGTACTACTTGTTCACAGGCACGTTTGAAACGTGTCTCTGTCTCAGTCAATTCTGCGTAAAGTTGAACTTTGTCCATGTTTGAATCGAAGCGGGTCTGTATGTATTCGTTTGCTAGAGAAAAACAGGAAAGATAATGTCCTCCACAGAAATCGTCCCTGCATTTATGCATACGAATGACATGCTCTTCTCAGTGTTCATGCCAGATATGTGGAGTGTATTGGAGATAATTGAATGTTGACAATAATCCAATCAATCATGCCTGGCAAAGTAATAAACAGAACCGCCACGGCTGTGTTTTGATAACTGAGTGATAGGAGAGACATTTGATAACTGACACTGATTAAACACTGATTGGTACAAAATTTAATGTGGTTGTCAATGGGGCTGTTTGCACAAATATTTAGAATATCAAAACTTGCAGTTTAAACGGCACCATAATCTCCGCGTTATTGAATTGATAAACTACGTAGCTTAATGTATATTTGCACAAGCAAGACAGGCATTGACGGACATTTAATCAAATCATCTTGTGTCATGAAATGCGGCAAATATCCCCAAAACGGCGCGTGCGGCCTCTGCCACAAAACGTCTGTCTCCGGCGGCGCCCCGCCCGAGACTGACAACATCGTCTGTGACATCAACAGATAAATGACGTTGTGACCATAGCGACGTTGCGCATGCGCGTTCGCCACATCGGACTTATTTGCTGGAACCCTTGTAACGGCGCCGAGAGTAGCTCGATTTTAACAGGAGTGGTAGCATTAATTAGGCATGTTTCTGCACCTTATTCCTTTATTGTGAGTTCCGCTTAGGGTCAGTTAATTGATACATTTGAGGAGTGTAAATATAATCTAGCAAACGTCAAGTTCTTTTTAAAAATTTAATCTTTTTTATTACTCTTCATTTTGCCATTATGTGATGTCAATAGTTTATAAAGCAAACGTATTGGCCTTTCATTTTATCAACATTCAGAGAAGGAAGGTTTGTACTTGTGCATTGCATAAAAGCTTTCTTTTTAGATATTTGTTTAGCCCTGACAAGGGCTGTTGAGAATTGTTAAGACTGTAGCGTCCTAGTACACCATACTGTCTTCACCATCGGAGTCAGACTGGGCTTCTTCAGATACATAGTATCTCAACTCGGCAATCCTTTCTGCCTTTTCACAAGCGTATTCATAGTATGCATTGCGTACGCCTTCAACAGATGCCATCTTCAGGCGGAGGTTGTAGCGAAATGAACGGTGATTCTCCTGTCTTGCTTTGTCATATCGGCGTTGGAGACCTTCAAGCTTGTCATTCAGGAGTACTACTTGTTCACAGGCACGTTTGAAACGTGTCTCTGTCTCAGTCAATTCTGCGTAAAGTTGAACTTTGTCCATGTTTGAATCGAAGCGGGTCTGTATGTATTCGTTTGCTAGAGAAAAACAGGAAAGATAATGTCCTCCACAGAAATCGTCCCTGCATTTATGCATACGAATGACATGCTCTTCTCAGTGTTCATGCCAGATATGTGGAGTGTATTGGAGATAATTGAATGTTGACAATAATCCAATCAATCATGCCTGGCAAAGTAATAAACAGAACCGCCACGGCTGTGTTTTGATAACTGAGTGATAGGAGAGACATTTGATAACTGACACTGATTAAACACTGATTGGTACAAAATTTAATGTGGTTGTCAATGGGGCTGTTTGCACAAATATTTAGAATATCAAAACTTGCAGTTTAAACGGCACCATAATCTCCGCGTTATTGAATTGATAAACTACGTAGCTTAATGTATATTTGCACAAGCAAGACAGGCATTGACGGACATTTAATCAAATCATCTTGTGTCATGAAATGCGGCAAATATCCCCAAAACGGCGCGTGCGGCCTCTGCCACAAAACGTCTGTCTCCGGCGGCGCCCCGCCCGAGACTGACAACATCGTCTGTGACATCAACAGATAAATGACGTCGTGACCATAGCGACGTTGCGCATGCGCGTTCGCCACATCGGACTTATTTGCTGGAACCCTTGTAACGGCGCCGAGAGTAGCTCGATTTTAACAGGAGTGGTAGCATTAATTAGGCATGTTTCTGCACCTTATTCCTTTATTGTGAGTTCCGCTTAGGGTCAGTTAATTGATACATTTGAGGAGTGTAAATATAATCTAGCAAACGTCAAGTTCTTTTTAAAAATTTAATCTTTTTTATTACTCTTCATATTGCCATTATGTGATGTCAATAGTTTATAAAGCAAACGTATTGGCCTTTCATTTTATTAACATTCAGTGAAGGAAGGTTTGTACTTGTGCATTGCATAAAAGCTTTCTTTTTAGATATTTGTTTAGCCCTGACAAGGGCTGTTGAGAATTGTTAAGACTGTAGCGTCCTAGTACACCATACTGTCTTCACCATCGGAGTCAGACTGGGCTTCTTCAGATACATAGTATCTCAACTCGGCAATCCTTTCTGCCTTTTCACAAGCGTATTCATAGTATGCATTGCGTACGCCTTCAACAGATGCCATCTTCAGGCGGAGGTTGTAGCGAAATGAACGGTGATTCTCCTGTCTTGCTTTGTCATATCGGCGTTGGAGACCTTCAAGCTAGTCATTCAGGAGTACTACTTGTTCACAGGCACGTTTGAAACGTGTCTCTGTCTCAGTCAATTCTGCGTAAAGTTGAACTTTGTCCATGTTTGAATCGAAGCGGGTCTGTATGTATTCGTTTGCTAGAGAAAAACAGGAAAGATAATGTCCTCCACAGAAATCGTCCCTGCATTTATGCATACGAATGACATGCTCTTCTCATTGTTCATGCCAGATATGTGGAGTGTATTGGAGATAATTGAATGTTGACAATAATCCAATCAATCATGCCTGGCAAAGTAATAAACAGAACCGCCACGGCTGTGTTTTGATAACTGAGTGATAGGAGAGACATTTGATAACTGACACTGATTAAACACTGATTGGTACAAAATTTAATGTGGTTGTCAATGGGGCTGTTTGCACAAATATTTAGAATATCAAAACTTGCAGTTTAAACGGCACCATAATCTCCGCGTTATTGAATTGATAAACTACGTAGCTTAATGTATATTTGCACAAGCAAGACAGGCATTGACGGACATTTAATCAAATCATCTTGTGTCATGAAATGCGGCAAATATCCCCAAAACGGCGCGTGCGGCCTCTGCCACAAAACGTCTGTCTCCGGCGGCGCCCCGCCCGAGACTGACAACATCGTCTGTGACATCAACAGATAAATGACGTCGTGACCATAGCGACGTTGCGCATGCGCGTTCGCCACATCGGACTTATTTGCTGGAACCCTTGTAACGGCGCCGAGAGTAGCTCGATTTTAACAGGAGTGGTAGCATTAATTAGGCATGTTTCTGCACCTTATTCCTTTATTGTGAGTTCCGCTTAGGGTCAGTTAATTGATACATTTGAGGAGTGTAAATATAATCTAGCAAACGTCAAGTTCTTTTTAAAAATTTAATCTTTTTTATTACTCTTCATATTGCCATTATGTGATGTCAATAGTTTATAAAGCAAACGTATTGGCCTTTCATTTTATCAACATTCAGTGAAGGAAGGTTTGTACTTGTGCATTGCATAAAAGCTTTCTTTTTAGATATTTGTTTAGCCCTGACAAGGGCTGTTGAGAATTGTTAAGACTGTAGCGTCCTAGTACACCATACTGTCTTCACCATCGGAGTCAGACTGGGCTTCTTCAGATACATAGTATCTCAACTCGGCAATCCTTTCTGCCTTTTCACAAGCGTATTCATAGTATGCATTGCGTACGCCTTCAACAGATGCCATCTTCAGGCGGAGGTTGTAGCGAAATGAACGGTGATTCTCCTGTCTTGCTTTGTCATATCGGCGTTGGAGACCTTCAAGCTAGTCATTCAGGAGTACTACTTGTTCACAGGCACGTTTGAAACGTGTCTCTGTCTCAGTCAATTCTGCGTAAAGTTGAACTTTGTCCATGTTTGAATCGAAGCGGGTCTGTATGTATTCGTTTGCTAGAGAAAAACAGGAAAGATAATGTCCTCCACAGAAATCGTCCCTGCATTTATGCATACGAATGACATGCTCTTCTCATTGTTCATGCCAGATATGTGGAGTGTATTGGAGATAATTGAATGTTGACAATAATCCAATCAATCATGCCTGGCAAAGTAATAAACAGAACCGCCACGGCTGTGTTTTGATAACTGAGTGATAGGAGAGACATTTGATAACTGACACTGATTAAACACTGATTGGTACAAAATTTAATGTGGTTGTCAATGGGGCTGTTTGCACAAATATTTAGAATATCAAAACTTGCAGTTTAAACGGCACCATAATCTCCGCGTTATTGAATTGATAAACTACGTAGCTTAATGTATATTTGCACAAGCAAGACAGGCATTGACGGACATTTAATCAAATCATCTTGTGTCATGAAATGCGGCAAATATCCCCAAAACGGCGCGTGCGGCCTCTGCCACAAAACGTCTGTCTCCGGCGGCGCCCCGCCCGAGACTGACAACATCGTCTGTGACATCAACAGATAAATGACGTCGTGACCATAGCGACGTTGCGCATGCGCGTTCGCCACATCGGACTTATTTGCTGGAACCCTTGTAACGGCGCCGAGAGTAGCTCGATTTTAACAGGAGTGGTAGCATTAATTAGGCATGTTTCTGCACCTTATTCCTTTATTGTGAGTTCCGCTTAGGGTCAGTTAATTGATACATTTGAGGAGTGTAAATATAATCTAGCAAACGTCAAGTTCTTTTTAAAAATTTAATCTTTTTTATTACTCTTCATTTTGCCATTATGTGATGTCAATAGTTTATAAAGCAAACGTATTGGCCTTTCATTTTATCAACATTCAGTGAAGGAAGGTTTGTACTTGTGCATTGCATAAAAGCTTTCTTTTTAGATATTTGTTTAGCCCTGACAAGGGCTGTTGAGAATTGTTAAGACTGTAGCGTCCTAGTACACCATACTGTCTTCACCATCGGAGTCAGACTGGGCTTCTTCAGATACATAGTATCTCAACTCGGCAATCCTTTCTGCCTTTTCACAAGCGTATTCATAGTATGCATTGCGTACGCCTTCAACAGATGCCATCTTCAGGCGGAGGTTGTAGCGAAATGAACGGTGATTCTCCTGTCTTGCTTTGTCATATCGGCGTTGGAGACCTTCAAGCTTGTCATTCAGGAGTACTACTTGTTCACAGGCACGTTTGAAACGTGTCTCTGTCTCAGTCAATTCTGCGTAAAGTTGAACTTTGTCCATGTTTGAATCGAAGCGGGTCTGTATGTATTCGTTTGCTAGAGAAAAACAGGAAAGATAATGTCCTCCACAGAAATCGTCCCTGCATTTATGCATACGAATGACATGCTCTTCTCATTGTTCATGCCAGATATGTGGAGTGTATTGGAGATAATTGAATGTTGACAATAATCCAATCAATCATGCCTGGCAAAGTAATAAACAGAACCGCCACGGCTGTGTTTTGATAACTGAGTGATAGGAGAGACATTTGATAACTGACACTGATTAAACACTGATTGGTACAAAATTTAATGTGGTTGTCAATGGGGCTGTTTGCACAAATATTTAGAATATCAAAACTTGCAGTTTAAACGGCACCATAATCTCCGCGTTATTGAATTGATAAACTACGTAGCTTAATGTATATTTGCACAAGCAAGACAGGCATTGACGGACATTTAATCAAATCATCTTGTGTCATGAAATGCGGCAAATATCCCCAAAACGGCGCGTGCGGCCTCTGCCACAAAACGTCTGTCTCCGGCGGCGCCCCGCCCGAGACTGACAACATCGTCTGTGACATCAACAGATAAATGACGTCGTGACCATAGCGACGTTGCGCATGCGCGTTCGCCACATCGGACTTATTTGCTGGAACCCTTGTAACGGCGCCGAGAGTAGCTCGATTTTAACAGGAGTGGTAGCATTAATTAGGCATGTTTCTGCACCTTATTCCTTTATTGTGAGTTCCGCTTAGGGTCAGTTAATTGATACATTTGAGGAGTGTAAATATAATCTAGCAAACGTCAAGTTCTTTTTAAAAATTTAATCTTTTTTATTACTCTTCATATTGCCATTATGTGATGTCAATAGTTTATAAAGCAAACGTATTGGCCTTTCATTTTATTAACATTCAGTGAAGGAAGGTTTGTACTTGTGCATTGCATAAAAGCTTTCTTTTTAGATATTTGTTTAGCCCTGACAAGGGCTGTTGAGAATTGTTAAGACTGTAGCGTCCTAGTACACCATACTGTCTTCACCATCGGAGTCAGACTGGGCTTCTTCAGATACATAGTATCTCAACTCGGCAATCCTTTCTGCCTTTTCACAAGCGTATTCATAGTATGCATTGCGTACGCCTTCAACAGATGCCATCTTCAGGCGGAGGTTGTAGCGAAATGAACGGTGATTCTCCTGTCTTGCTTTGTCATATCGGCGTTGGAGACCTTCAAGCTAGTCATTCAGGAGTACTACTTGTTCACAGGCACGTTTGAAACGTGTCTCTGTCTCAGTCAATTCTGCGTAAAGTTGAACTTTGTCCATGTTTGAATCGAAGCGGGTCTGTATGTATTCGTTTGCTAGAGAAAAACAGGAAAGATAATGTCCTCCACAGAAATCGTCCCTGCATTTATGCATACGAATGACATGCTCTTCTCATTGTTCATGCCAGATATGTGGAGTGTATTGGAGATAATTGAATGTTGACAATAATCCAATCAATCATGCCTGGCAAAGTAATAAACAGAACCGCCACGGCTGTGTTTTGATAACTGAGTGATAGGAGAGACATTTGATAACTGACACTGATTAAACACTGATTGGTACAAAATTTAATGTGGTTGTCAATGGGGCTGTTTGCACAAATATTTAGAATATCAAAACTTGCAGTTTAAACGGCACCATAATCTCCGCGTTATTGAATTGATAAACTACGTAGCTTAATGTATATTTGCACAAGCAAGACAGGCATTGACGGACATTTAATCAAATCATCTTGTGTCATGAAATGCGGCAAATATCCCCAAAACGGCGCGTGCGGCCTCTGCCACAAAACGTCTGTCTCCGGCGGCGCCCCGCCCGAGACTGACAACATCGTCTGTGACATCAACAGATAAATGACGTCGTGACCATAGCGACGTTGCGCATGCGCGTTCGCCACATCGGACTTATTTGCTGGAACCCTTGTAACGGCGCCGAGAGTAGCTCGATTTTAACAGGAGTGGTAGCATTAATTAGGCATGTTTCTGCACCTTATTCCTTTATTGTGAGTTCCGCTTAGGGTCAGTTAATTGATACATTTGAGGAGTGTAAATATAATCTAGCAAACGTCAAGTTCTTTTTAAAAATTTAATCTTTTTTATTACTCTTCATATTGCCATTATGTGATGTCAATAGTTTATAAAGCAAACGTATTGGCCTTTCATTTTATTAACATTCAGTGAAGGAAGGTTTGTACTTGTGCATTGCATAAAAGCTTTCTTTTTAGATATTTGTTTAGCCCTGACAAGGGCTGTTGAGAATTGTTAAGACTGTAGCGTCCTAGTACACCATACTGTCTTCACCATCGGAGTCAGACTGGGCTTCTTCAGATACATAGTATCTCAACTCGGCAATCCTTTCTGCCTTTTCACAAGCGTATTCATAGTATGCATTGCGTACGCCTTCAACAGATGCCATCTTCAGGCGGAGGTTGTAGCGAAATGAACGGTGATTCTCCTGTCTTGCTTTGTCATATCGGCGTTGGAGACCTTCAAGCTAGTCATTCAGGAGTACTACTTGTTCACAGGCACGTTTGAAACGTGTCTCTGTCTCAGTCAATTCTGCGTAAAGTTGAACTTTGTCCATGTTTGAATCGAAGCGGGTCTGTATGTATTCGTTTGCTAGAGAAAAACAGGAAAGATAATGTCCTCCACAGAAATCGTCCCTGCATTTATGCATACGAATGACATGCTCTTCTCATTGTTCATGCCAGATATGTGGAGTGTATTGGAGATAATTGAATGTTGACAATAATCCAATCAATCATGCCTGGCAAAGTAATAAACAGAACCGCCACGGCTGTGTTTTGATAACTGAGTGATAGGAGAGACATTTGATAACTGACACTGATTAAACACTGATTGGTACAAAATTTAATGTGGTTGTCAATGGGGCTGTTTGCACAAATATTTAGAATATCAAAACTTGCAGTTTAAACGGCACCATAATCTCCGCGTTATTGAATTGATAAACTACGTAGCTTAATGTATATTTGCACAAGCAAGACAGGCATTGACGGACATTTAATCAAATCATCTTGTGTCATGAAATGCGGCAAATATCCCCAAAACGGCGCGTGCGGCCTCTGCCACAAAACGTCTGTCTCCGGCGGCGCCCCGCCCGAGACTGACAACATCGTCTGTGACATCAACAGATAAATGACGTCGTGACCATAGCGACGTTGCGCATGCGCGTTCGCCACATCGGACTTATTTGCTGGAACCCTTGTAACGGCGCCGAGAGTAGCTCGATTTTAACAGGAGTGGTAGCATTAATTAGGCATGTTTCTGCACCTTATTCCTTTATTGTGAGTTCCGCTTAGGGTCAGTTAATTGATACATTTGAGGAGTGTAAATATAATCTAGCAAACGTCAAGTTCTTTTTAAAAATTTAATCTTTTTTATTACTCTTCATATTGCCATTATGTGATGTCAATAGTTTATAAAGCAAACGTATTGGCCTTTCATTTTATTAACATTCAGTGAAGGAAGGTTTGTACTTGTGCATTGCATAAAAGCTTTCTTTTTAGATATTTGTTTAGCCCTGACAAGGGCTGTTGAGAATTGTTAAGACTGTAGCGTCCTAGTACACCATACTGTCTTCACCATCGGAGTCAGACTGGGCTTCTTCAGATACATAGTATCTCAACTCGGCAATCCTTTCTGCCTTTTCACAAGCGTATTCATAGTATGCATTGCGTACGCCTTCAACAGATGCCATCTTCAGGCGGAGGTTGTAGCGAAATGAACGGTGATTCTCCTGTCTTGCTTTGTCATATCGGCGTTGGAGACCTTCAAGCTAGTCATTCAGGAGTACTACTTGTTCACAGGCACGTTTGAAACGTGTCTCTGTCTCAGTCAATTCTGCGTAAAGTTGAACTTTGTCCATGTTTGAATCGAAGCGGGTCTGTATGTATTCGTTTGCTAGAGAAAAACAGGAAAGATAATGTCCTCCACAGAAATCGTCCCTGCATTTATGCATACGAATGACATGCTCTTCTCATTGTTCATGCCAGATATGTGGAGTGTATTGGAGATAATTGAATGTTGACAATAATCCAATCAATCATGCCTGGCAAAGTAATAAACAGAACCGCCACGGCTGTGTTTTGATAACTGAGTGATAGGAGAGACATTTGATAACTGACACTGATTAAACACTGATTGGTACAAAATTTAATGTGGTTGTCAATGGGGCTGTTTGCACAAATATTTAGAATATCAAAACTTGCAGTTTAAACGGCACCATAATCTCCGCGTTATTGAATTGATAAACTACGTAGCTTAATGTATATTTGCACAAGCAAGACAGGCATTGACGGACATTTAATCAAATCATCTTGTGTCATGAAATGCGGCAAATATCCCCAAAACGGCGCGTGCGGCCTCTGCCACAAAACGTCTGTCTCCGGCGGCGCCCCGCCCGAGACTGACAACATCGTCTGTGACATCAACAGATAAATGACGTCGTGACCATAGCGACGTTGCGCATGCGCGTTCGCCACATCGGACTTATTTGCTGGAACCCTTGTAACGGCGCCGAGAGTAGCTCGATTTTAACAGGAGTGGTAGCATTAATTAGGCATGTTTCTGCACCTTATTCCTTTATTGTGAGTTCCGCTTAGGGTCAGTTAATTGATACATTTGAGGAGTGTAAATATAATCTAGCAAACGTCAAGTTCTTTTTAAAAATTTAATCTTTTTTATTACTCTTCATATTGCCATTATGTGATGTCAATAGTTTATAAAGCAAACGTATTGGCCTTTCATTTTATTAACATTCAGTGAAGGAAGGTTTGTACTTGTGCATTGCATAAAAGCTTTCTTTTTAGATATTTGTTTAGCCCTGACAAGGGCTGTTGAGAATTGTTAAGACTGTAGCGTCCTAGTACACCATACTGTCTTCACCATCGGAGTCAGACTGGGCTTCTTCAGATACATAGTATCTCAACTCGGCAATCCTTTCTGCCTTTTCACAAGCGTATTCATAGTATGCATTGCGTACGCCTTCAACAGATGCCATCTTCAGGCGGAGGTTGTAGCGAAATGAACGGTGATTCTCCTGTCTTGCTTTGTCATATCGGCGTTGGAGACCTTCAAGCTAGTCATTCAGGAGTACTACTTGTTCACAGGCACGTTTGAAACGTGTCTCTGTCTCAGTCAATTCTGCGTAAAGTTGAACTTTGTCCATGTTTGAATCGAAGCGGGTCTGTATGTATTCGTTTGCTAGAGAAAAACAGGAAAGATAATGTCCTCCACAGAAATCGTCCCTGCATTTATGCATACGAATGACATGCTCTTCTCATTGTTCATGCCAGATATGTGGAGTGTATTGGAGATAATTGAATGTTGACAATAATCCAATCAATCATGCCTGGCAAAGTAATAAACAGAACCGCCACGGCTGTGTTTTGATAACTGAGTGATAGGAGAGACATTTGATAACTGACACTGATTAAACACTGATTGGTACAAAATTTAATGTGGTTGTCAATGGGGCTGTTTGCACAAATATTTAGAATATCAAAACTTGCAGTTTAAACGGCACCATAATCTCCGCGTTATTGAATTGATAAACTACGTAGCTTAATGTATATTTGCACAAGCAAGACAGGCATTGACGGACATTTAATCAAATCATCTTGTGTCATGAAATGCGGCAAATATCCCCAAAACGGCGCGTGCGGCCTCTGCCACAAAACGTCTGTCTCCGGCGGCGCCCCGCCCGAGACTGACAACATCGTCTGTGACATCAACAGATAAATGACGTCGTGACCATAGCGACGTTGCGCATGCGCGTTCGCCACATCGGACTTATTTGCTGGAACCCTTGTAACGGCGCCGAGAGTAGCTCGATTTTAACAGGAGTGGTAGCATTAATTAGGCATGTTTCTGCACCTTATTCCTTTATTGTGAGTTCCGCTTAGGGTCAGTTAATTGATACATTTGAGGAGTGTAAATATAATCTAGCAAACGTCAAGTTCTTTTTAAAAATTTAATCTTTTTTATTACTCTTCATATTGCCATTATGTGATGTCAATAGTTTATAAAGCAAACGTATTGGCCTTTCATTTTATTAACATTCAGTGAAGGAAGGTTTGTACTTGTGCATTGCATAAAAGCTTTCTTTTTAGATATTTGTTTAGCCCTGACAAGGGCTGTTGAGAATTGTTAAGACTGTAGCGTCCTAGTACACCATACTGTCTTCACCATCGGAGTCAGACTGGGCTTCTTCAGATACATAGTATCTCAACTCGGCAATCCTTTCTGCCTTTTCACAAGCGTATTCATAGTATGCATTGCGTACGCCTTCAACAGATGCCATCTTCAGGCGGAGGTTGTAGCGAAATGAACGGTGATTCTCCTGTCTTGCTTTGTCATATCGGCGTTGGAGACCTTCAAGCTAGTCATTCAGGAGTACTACTTGTTCACAGGCACGTTTGAAACGTGTCTCTGTCTCAGTCAATTCTGCGTAAAGTTGAACTTTGTCCATGTTTGAATCGAAGCGGGTCTGTATGTATTCGTTTGCTAGAGAAAAACAGGAAAGATAATGTCCTCCACAGAAATCGTCCCTGCATTTATGCATACGAATGACATGCTCTTCTCATTGTTCATGCCAGATATGTGGAGTGTATTGGAGATAATTGAATGTTGACAATAATCCAATCAATCATGCCTGGCAAAGTAATAAACAGAACCGCCACGGCTGTGTTTTGATAACTGAGTGATAGGAGAGACATTTGATAACTGACACTGATTAAACACTGATTGGTACAAAATTTAATGTGGTTGTCAATGGGGCTGTTTGCACAAATATTTAGAATATCAAAACTTGCAGTTTAAACGGCACCATAATCTCCGCGTTATTGAATTGATAAACTACGTAGCTTAATGTATATTTGCACAAGCAAGACAGGCATTGACGGACATTTAATCAAATCATCTTGTGTCATGAAATGCGGCAAATATCCCCAAAACGGCGCGTGCGGCCTCTGCCACAAAACGTCTGTCTCCGGCGGCGCCCCGCCCGAGACTGACAACATCGTCTGTGACATCAACAGATAAATGACGTCGTGACCATAGCGACGTTGCGCATGCGCGTTCGCCACATCGGACTTATTTGCTGGAACCCTTGTAACGGCGCCGAGAGTAGCTCGATTTTAACAGGAGTGGTAGCATTAATTAGGCATGTTTCTGCACCTTATTCCTTTATTGTGAGTTCCGCTTAGGGTCAGTTAACCCTTTCGATGCGGCTATATATTTTTGCTCTACAAGCCCACGTGGCGGAATTGTTTTGTCCGGTGCCAGCCACCGTTATATCCTCATTAACCGCTTCTTTATTTTTGTGCGCGGATAAACATATGATACATGGAAATAAAGACAATTCTCTCTTCTATACGATGATGTAAAAATTATAAAATTATCTCTAATGGTTCGTGAGATATAAATGCCGCAAGGTGGGTACCCTCAATCATTTTGAGGTAAACAAATTTTTTGCGGCACTTGTCGCAACGCTTTGCCGCTTCTTTATTCTTGTACGCGGATATACATATGATACATGGAAATGAAGACAATTCTCTCTTCTACACGATGATGTAAAAATTATAGAATTATCTCTATTGGTTTGTGAGATATGAATGCCGCAAGGTGGGTACCCTCAATCATTTTTGAGAAAAGGTTTGATATTTTATATCCGGGAGCAGCCAAGACTGCTTGCAGTCAATATATAGCCTTATCCTGAAAGTTACGGATTTCGCCAAGAGGGCTTACGTGCCATTTTATATTTGGCCCGTAAATATCACGCGCCCCGCATCGTAAGGGTTAATTGATACATTTGAGGAGTGTAAATATAATCTAGCAAACGTCAAGTTCTTTTTAAAAATTTAATCTTTTTTATTACTCTTCATATTGCCATTATGTGATGTCAATAGTTTATAAAGCAAACGTATTGGCCTTTCATTTTATCAACATTCAGTGAAGGAAGGTTTGTACTTGTGCATTGCATAAAAGCTTTCTTTTTAGATATTTGTTTAGCCCTGACAAGGGCTGTTGAGAATTGTTAAGACTGTAGCGTCCTAGTACACCATACTGTCTTCACCATCGGAGTCAGACTGGGCTTCTTCAGATACATAGTATCTCAACTCGGCAATCCTTTCTGCCTTTTCACAAGCGTATTCATAGTATGCATTGCGTACGCCTTCAACAGATGCCATCTTCAGGCGGAGGTTGTAGCGAAATGAACGGTGATTCTCCTGTCTTGCTTTGTCATATCGGCGTTGGAGACCTTCAAGCTTGTCATTCAAGAGTACTACTTGTTCACAGGCACGTTTGAAACGTGTCTCTGTCTCAGTCAATTCTGCGTAAAGTTGAACTTTGTCCATGTTTGAATCGAAGCGGGTCTGTATGTATTCGTTTGCTAGAGAAAAACAGGAAAGATAATGTCCTCCACAGAAATCGTCCCTGCATTTATGCATACGAATGACATGCTCTTCTCATTGTTCATGCCAGATATGTGGAGTGTATTGGAGATAATTGAATGTTGACAATAATCCAATCAATCATGCCTGGCAAAGTAATAAACAGAACCGCCACGGCTGTGTTTTGATAACTGAGTGATAGGAGAGACATTTGATAACTGACACTGATTAAACACTGATTGGTACAAAATTTAATGTGGTTGTCAATGGGGCTGTTTGCACAAATATTTAGAATATCAAAACTTGCAGTTTAAACGGCACCATAATCTCCGCGTTATTGAATTGATAAACTACGTAGCTTAATGTATATTTGCACAAGCAAGACAGGCATTGACGGACATTTAATCAAATCATCTTGTGTCATGAAATGCGGCAAATATCCCCAAAACGGCGCGTGCGGCCTCTGCCACAAAACGTCTGTCTCCGGCGGCGCCCCGCCCGAGACTGACAACATCGTCTGTGACATCAACAGATAAATGACGTCGTGACCATAGCGACGTTGCGCATGCGCGTTCGCCACATCGGACTTATTTGCTGGAACCCTTGTAACTGTGCCGAGAGTAGCTCGATTTTAACAGGAGTGGTAGCATTAATTAGGCATGTTTCTGCACCTTATTCCTTTATTGTGAGTTCCGCTTAGGGTCAGTTAATTGATACATTTGAGGAGTGTAAATATAATCTAGCAAACGTCAAGTTCTTTTTAAAAATTTAATCTTTTTTATTACTCTTCATATTGCCATTATGTGATGTCAATAGTTTATAAAGCAAACGTATTGGCCTTTCATTTTATTAACATTCAGTGAAGGAAGGTTTGTACTTGTGCATTGCATAAAAGCTTTCTTTTTAGATATTTGTTCAGCCCTGACAAGGGCTGTTGAGAATTGTTAAGACTGTAGCGTCCTAGTACACCATACTGTCTTCACCATCGGAGTCAGACTGGGCTTCTTCAGATACATAGTATCTCAACTCGGCAATCCTTTCTGCCTTTTCACAAGCGTATTCATAGTATGCATTGCGTACGCCTTCAACAGATGCCATCTTCAGGCGGAGGTTGTAGCGAAATGAACGGTGATTCTCCTGTCTTGCTTTGTCATATCGGCGTTGGAGACCTTCAAGCTTGTCATTCAGGAGTACTACTTGTTCACAGGCACGTTTGAAACGTGTCTCTGTCTCAGTCAATTCTGCGTAAAGTTGAACTTTGTCCATGTTTGAATCGAAGCGGGTCTGTATGTATTCGTTTGCTAGAGAAAAACAGGAAAGATAATGTCCTCCACAGAAATCGTCCCTGCATTTATGCATACGAATGACATGCTCTTCTCATTGTTCATGCCAGATATGTGGAGTGTATTGGAGATAATTGAATGTTGACAATAATCCAATCAATCATGCCTGGCAAAGTAATAAACAGAACCGCCACGGCTGTGTTTTGATAACTGAGTGATAGGAGAGACATTTGATAACTGACACTGATTAAACACTGATTGGTACAAAATTTAATGTGGTTGTCAATGGGGCTGTTTGCACAAATATTTAGAATATCAAAACTTGCAGTTTAAACGGCACCATAATCTCCGCGTTATTGAATTGATAAACTACGTAGCTTAATGTATATTTGCACAAGCAAGACAGGCATTGACGGACATTTAATCAAATCATCTTGTGTCATGAAATGCGGCAAATATCCCCAAAACGGCGCGTGCGGCCTCTGCCACAAAACGTCTGTCTCCGGCGGCGCCCCGCCCGAGACTGACAACATCGTCTGTGACATCAACAGATAAATGACGTCGTGACCATAGCGACGTTGCGCATGCGCGTTCGCCACATCGGACTTATTTGCTGGAACCCTTGTAACTGTGCCGAGAGTAGCTCGATTTTAACAGGAGTGGTAGCATTAATTAGGCATGTTTCTGCACCTTATTCCTTTATTGTGAGTTCCGCTTAGGGTCAGTTAATTGATACATTTGAGGAGTGTAAATATAATCTAGCAAACGTCAAGTTCTTTTTAAAAATTTAATCTTTTTTATTACTCTTCATATTGCCATTATGTGATGTCAATAGTTTATAAAGCAAACGTATTGGCCTTTCATTTTATTAACATTCAGTGAAGGAAGGTTTGTACTTGTGCATTGCATAAAAGCTTTCTTTTTAGATATTTGTTTAGCCCTGACAAGGGCTGTTGAGAATTGTTAAGACTGTAGCGTCCTAGTACACCATACTGTCTTCACCATCGGAGTCAGACTGGGCTTCTTCAGATACATAGTATCTCAACTCGGCAATCCTTTCTGCCTTTTCACAAGCGTATTCATAGTATGCATTGCGTACGCCTTCAACAGATGCCATCTTCAGGCGGAGGTTGTAGCGAAATGAACGGTGATTCTCCTGTCTTGCTTTGTCATATCGGCGTTGGAGACCTTCAAGCTTGTCATTCAGGAGTACTACTTGTTCACAGGCACGTTTGAAACGTGTCTCTGTCTCAGTCAATTCTGCGTAAAGTTGAACTTTGTCCATGTTTGAATCGAAGCGGGTCTGTATGTATTCGTTTGCTAGAGAAAAACAGGAAAGATAATGTCCTCCACAGAAATCGTCCCTGCATTTATGCATACGAATGACATGCTCTTCTCATTGTTCATGCCAGATATGTGGAGTGTATTGGAGATAATTGAATGTTGACAATAATCCAATCAATCATGCCTGGCAAAGTAATAAACAGAACCGCCACGGCTGTGTTTTGATAACTGAGTGATAGGAGAGACATTTGATAACTGACACTGATTAAACACTGATTGGTACAAAATTTAATGTGGTTGTCAATGGGGCTGTTTGCACAAATATTTAGAATATCAAAACTTGCAGTTTAAACGGCACCATAATCTCCGCGTTATTGAATTGATAAACTACGTAGCTTAATGTATATTTGCACAAGCAAGACAGGCATTGACGGACATTTAATCAAATCATCTTGTGTCATGAAATGCGGCAAATATCCCCAAAACGGCGCGTGCGGCCTCTGCCACAAAACGTCTGTCTCCGGCGGCGCCCCGCCCGAGACTGACAACATCGTCTGTGACATCAACAGATAAATGACGTCGTGACCATAGCGACGTTGCGCATGCGCGTTCGCCACATCGGACTTATTTGCTGGAACCCTTGTAACGGCGCCGAGAGTAGCTCGATTTTAACAGGAGTGGTAGCATTAATTAGGCATGTTTCTGCACCTTATTCCTTTATTGTGAGTTCCGCTTAGGGTCAGTTAATTGATACATTTGAGGAGTGTAAATATAATCTAGCAAACGTCAAGTTCTTTTTAAAAATTTAATCTTTTTTATTACTCTTCATATTGCCATTATGTGATGTCAATAGTTTATAAAGCAAACGTATTGGCCTTTCATTTTATTAACATTCAGTGAAGGAAGGTTTGTACTTGTGCATTGCATAAAAGCTTTCTTTTTAGATATTTGTTTAGCCCTGACAAGGGCTGTTGAGAATTGTTAAGACTGTAGCGTCCTAGTACACCATACTGTCTTCACCATCGGAGTCAGACTGGGCTTCTTCAGATACATAGTATCTCAACTCGGCAATCCTTTCTGCCTTTTCACAAGCGTATTCATAGTATGCATTGCGTACGCCTTCAACAGATGCCATCTTCAGGCGGAGGTTGTAGCGAAATGAACGGTGATTCTCCTGTCTTGCTTTGTCATATCGGCGTTGGAGACCTTCAAGCTAGTCATTCAGGAGTACTACTTGTTCACAGGCACGTTTGAAACGTGTCTCTGTCTCAGTCAATTCTGCGTAAAGTTGAACTTTGTCCATGTTTGAATCGAAGCGGGTCTGTATGTATTCGTTTGCTAGAGAAAAACAGGAAAGATAATGTCCTCCACAGAAATCGTCCCTGCATTTATGCATACGAATGACATGCTCTTCTCATTGTTCATGCCAGATATGTGGAGTGTATTGGAGATAATTGAATGTTGACAATAATCCAATCAATCATGCCTGGCAAAGTAATAAACAGAACCGCCACGGCTGTGTTTTGATAACTGAGTGATAGGAGAGACATTTGATAACTGACACTGATTAAACACTGATTGGTACAAAATTTAATGTGGTTGTCAATGGGGCTGTTTGCACAAATATTTAGAATATCAAAACTTGCAGTTTAAACGGCACCATAATCTCCGCGTTATTGAATTGATAAACTACGTAGCTTAATGTTTATTTGCACAAGCAAGACAGGCATTGACGGACATTTAATCAAATCATCTTGTGTCATGAAATGCGGCAAATATCCCCAAAACGGCGCGTGCGGCCTCTGCCACAAAACGTCTGTCTCCGGCGGCGCCCCGCCCGAGACTGACAACATCGTCTGTGACATCAACAGATAAATGACGTCGTGACCATAGCGACGTTGCGCATGCGCGTTCGCCACATCGGACTTATTTGCTGGAACCCTTGTAACGGCGCCGAGAGTAGCTCGATTTTAACAGGAGTGGTAGCATTAATTAGGCATGTTTCTGCACCTTATTCCTTTATTGTGAGTTCCGCTTAGGGTCAGTTAATTGATACATTTGAGGAGTGTAAATATAATCTAGCAAACGTCAAGTTCTTTTTAAAAATTTAATCTTTTTTATTACTCTTCATTTTGCCATTATGTGATGTCAATAGTTTATAAAGCAAACGTATTGGCCTTTCATTTTATCAACATTCAGTGAAGGAAGGTTTGTACTTGTGCATTGCATAAAAGCTTTCTTTTTAGATATTTGTTTAGCCCTGACAAGGGCTGTTGAGAATTGTTAAGACTGTAGCGTCCTAGTACACCATACTGTCTTCACCATCGGAGTCAGACTGGGCTTCTTCAGATACATAGTATCTCAACTCGGCAATCCTTTCTGCCTTTTCACAAGCGTATTCATAGTATGCATTGCGTACGCCTTCAACAGATGCCATCTTCAGGCGGAGGTTGTAGCGAAATGAACGGTGATTCTCCTGTCTTGCTTTGTCATATCGGCGTTGGAGACCTTCAAGCTTGTCATTCAGGAGTACTACTTGTTCACAGGCACGTTTGAAACGTGTCTCTGTCTCAGTCAATTCTGCGTAAAGTTGAACTTTGTCCATGTTTGAATCGAAGCGGGTCTGTATGTATTCGTTTGCTAGAGAAAAACAGGAAAGATAATGTCCTCCACAGAAATCGTCCCTGCATTTATGCATACGAATGACATGCTCTTCTCATTGTTCATGCCAGATATGTGGAGTGTATTGGAGATAATTGAATGTTGACAATAATCCAATCAATCATGCCTGGCAAAGTAATAAACAGAACCGCCACGGCTGTGTTTTGATAACTGAGTGATAGGAGAGACATTTGATAACTGACACTGATTAAACACTGATTGGTACAAAATTTAATGTGGTTGTCAATGGGGCTGTTTGCACAAATATTTAGAATATCAAAACTTGCAGTTTAAACGGCACCATAATCTCCGCGTTATTGAATTGATAAACTACGTAGCTTAATGTATATTTGCACAAGCAAGACAGGCATTGACGGACATTTAATCAAATCATCTTGTGTCATGAAATGCGGCAAATATCCCCAAAACGGCGCGTGCGGCCTCTGCCACAAAACGTCTGTCTCCGGCGGCGCCCCGCCCGAGACTGACAACATCGTCTGTGACATCAACAGATAAATGACGTCGTGACCATAGCGACGTTGCGCATGCGCGTTCGCCACATCGGACTTATTTGCTGGAACCCTTGTAACGGCGCCGAGAGTAGCTCGATTTTAACAGGAGTGGTAGCATTAATTAGGCATGTTTCTGCACCTTATTCCTTTATTGTGAGTTCCGCTTAGGGTCAGTTAATTGATACATTTGAGGAGTGTAAATATAATCTAGCAAACGTCAAGTTCTTTTTAAAAATTTAATCTTTTTTATTACTCTTCATATTGCCATTATGTGATGTCAATAGTTTATAAAGCAAACGTATTGGCCTTTCATTTTATTAACATTCAGTGAAGGAAGGTTTGTACTTGTGCATTGCATAAAAGCTTTCTTTTTAGATATTTGTTTAGCCCTGACAAGGGCTGTTGAGAATTGTTAAGACTGTAGCGTCCTAGTACACCATACTGTCTTCACCATCGGAGTCAGACTGGGCTTCTTCAGATACATAGTATCTCAACTCGGCAATCCTTTCTGCCTTTTCACAAGCGTATTCATAGTATGCATTGCGTACGCCTTCAACAGATGCCATCTTCAGGCGGAGGTTGTAGCGAAATGAACGGTGATTCTCCTGTCTTGCTTTGTCATATCGGCGTTGGAGACCTTCAAGCTAGTCATTCAGGAGTACTACTTGTTCACAGGCACGTTTGAAACGTGTCTCTGTCTCAGTCAATTCTGCGTAAAGTTGAACTTTGTCCATGTTTGAATCGAAGCGGGTCTGTATGTATTCGTTTGCTAGAGAAAAACAGGAAAGATAATGTCCTCCACAGAAATCGTCCCTGCATTTATGCATACGAATGACATGCTCTTCTCATTGTTCATGCCAGATATGTGGAGTGTATTGGAGATAATTGAATGTTGACAATAATCCAATCAATCATGCCTGGCAAAGTAATAAACAGAACCGCCACGGCTGTGTTTTGATAACTGAGTGATAGGAGAGACATTTGATAACTGACACTGATTAAACACTGATTGGTACAAAATTTAATGTGGTTGTCAATGGGGCTGTTTGCACAAATATTTAGAATATCAAAACTTGCAGTTTAAACGGCACCATAATCTCCGCGTTATTGAATTGATAAACTACGTAGCTTAATGTATATTTGCACAAGCAAGACAGGCATTGACGGACATTTAATCAAATCATCTTGTGTCATGAAATGCGGCAAATATCCCCAAAACGGCGCGTGCGGCCTCTGCCACAAAACGTCTGTCTCCGGCGGCGCCCCGCCCGAGACTGACAACATCGTCTGTGACATCAACAGATAAATGACGTCGTGACCATAGCGACGTTGCGCATGCGCGTTCGCCACATCGGACTTATTTGCTGGAACCCTTGTAACGGCGCCGAGAGTAGCTCGATTTTAACAGGAGTGGTAGCATTAATTAGGCATGTTTCTGCACCTTATTCCTTTATTGTGAGTTCCGCTTAGGGTCAGTTAATTGATACATTTGAGGAGTGTAAATATAATCTAGCAAACGTCAAGTTCTTTTTAAAAATTTAATCTTTTTTATTACTCTTCATTTTGCCATTATGTGATGTCAATAGTTTATAAAGCAAACGTATTGGCCTTTCATTTTATCAACATTCAGTGAAGGAAGGTTTGTACTTGTGCATTGCATAAAAGCTTTCTTTTTAGATATTTGTTTAGCCCTGACAAGGGCTGTTGAGAATTGTTAAGACTGTAGCGTCCTAGTACACCATACTGTCTTCACCATCGGAGTCAGACTGGGCTTCTTCAGATACATAGTATCTCAACTCGGCAATCCTTTCTGCCTTTTCACAAGCGTATTCATAGTATGCATTGCGTACGCCTTCAACAGATGCCATCTTCAGGCGGAGGTTGTAGCGAAATGAACGGTGATTCTCCTGTCTTGCTTTGTCATATCGGCGTTGGAGACCTTCAAGCTTGTCATTCAGGAGTACTACTTGTTCACAGGCACGTTTGAAACGTGTCTCTGTCTCAGTCAATTCTGCGTAAAGTTGAACTTTGTCCATGTTTGAATCGAAGCGGGTCTGTATGTATTCGTTTGCTAGAGAAAAACAGGAAAGATAATGTCCTCCACAGAAATCGTCCCTGCATTTATGCATACGAATGACATGCTCTTCTCATTGTTCATGCCAGATATGTGGAGTGTATTGGAGATAATTGAATGTTGACAATAATCCAATCAATCATGCCTGGCAAAGTAATAAACAGAACCGCCACGGCTGTGTTTTGATAACTGAGTGATAGGAGAGACATTTGATAACTGACACTGATTAAACACTGATTGGTACAAAATTTAATGTGGTTGTCAATGGGGCTGTTTGCACAAATATTTAGAATATCAAAACTTGCAGTTTAAACGGCACCATAATCTCCGCGTTATTGAATTGATAAACTACGTAGCTTAATGTATATTTGCACAAGCAAGACAGGCATTGACGGACATTTAATCAAATCATCTTGTGTCATGAAATGCGGCAAATATCCCCAAAACGGCGCGTGCGGCCTCTGCCACAAAACGTCTGTCTCCGGCGGCGCCCCGCCCGAGACTGACAACATCGTCTGTGACATCAACAGATAAATGACGTCGTGACCATAGCGACGTTGCGCATGCGCGTTCGCCACATCGGACTTATTTGCTGGAACCCTTGTAACGGCGCCGAGAGTAGCTCGATTTTAACAGGAGTGGTAGCATTAATTAGGCATGTTTCTGCACCTTATTCCTTTATTGTGAGTTCCGCTTAGGGTCAGTTAATTGATACATTTGAGGAGTGTAAATATAATCTAGCAAACGTCAAGTTCTTTTTAAAAATTTAATCTTTTTTATTACTCTTCATATTGCCATTATGTGATGTCAATAGTTTATAAAGCAAACGTATTGGCCTTTCATTTTATTAACATTCAGTGAAGGAAGGTTTGTACTTGTGCATTGCATAAAAGCTTTCTTTTTAGATATTTGTTTAGCCCTGACAAGGGCTGTTGAGAATTGTTAAGACTGTAGCGTCCTAGTACACCATACTGTCTTCACCATCGGAGTCAGACTGGGCTTCTTCAGATACATAGTATCTCAACTCGGCAATCCTTTCTGCCTTTTCACAAGCGTATTCATAGTATGCATTGCGTACGCCTTCAACAGATGCCATCTTCAGGCGGAGGTTGTAGCGAAATGAACGGTGATTCTCCTGTCTTGCTTTGTCATATCGGCGTTGGAGACCTTCAAGCTAGTCATTCAGGAGTACTACTTGTTCACAGGCACGTTTGAAACGTGTCTCTGTCTCAGTCAATTCTGCGTAAAGTTGAACTTTGTCCATGTTTGAATCGAAGCGGGTCTGTATGTATTCGTTTGCTAGAGAAAAACAGGAAAGATAATGTCCTCCACAGAAATCGTCCCTGCATTTATGCATACGAATGACATGCTCTTCTCATTGTTCATGCCAGATATGTGGAGTGTATTGGAGATAATTGAATGTTGACAATAATCCAATCAATCATGCCTGGCAAAGTAATAAACAGAACCGCCACGGCTGTGTTTTGATAACTGAGTGATAGGAGAGACATTTGATAACTGACACTGATTAAACACTGATTGGTACAAAATTTAATGTGGTTGTCAATGGGGCTGTTTGCACAAATATTTAGAATATCAAAACTTGCAGTTTAAACGGCACCATAATCTCCGCGTTATTGAATTGATAAACTACGTAGCTTAATGTATATTTGCACAAGCAAGACAGGCATTGACGGACATTTAATCAAATCATCTTGTGTCATGAAATGCGGCAAATATCCCCAAAACGGCGCGTGCGGCCTCTGCCACAAAACGTCTGTCTCCGGCGGCGCCCCGCCCGAGACTGACAACATCGTCTGTGACATCAACAGATAAATGACGTCGTGACCATAGCGACGTTGCGCATGCGCGTTCGCCACATCGGACTTATTTGCTGGAACCCTTGTAACGGCGCCGAGAGTAGCTCGATTTTAACAGGAGTGGTAGCATTAATTAGGCATGTTTCTGCACCTTATTCCTTTATTGTGAGTTCCGCTTAGGGTCAGTTAATTGATACATTTGAGGAGTGTAAATATAATCTAGCAAACGTCAAGTTCTTTTTAAAAATTTAATCTTTTTTATTACTCTTCATATTGCCATTATGTGATGTCAATAGTTTATAAAGCAAACGTATTGGCCTTTCATTTTATTAACATTCAGTGAAGGAAGGTTTGTACTTGTGCATTGCATAAAAGCTTTCTTTTTAGATATTTGTTTAGCCCTGACAAGGGCTGTTGAGAATTGTTAAGACTGTAGCGTCCTAGTACACCATACTGTCTTCACCATCGGAGTCAGACTGGGCTTCTTCAGATACATAGTATCTCAACTCGGCAATCCTTTCTGCCTTTTCACAAGCGTATTCATAGTATGCATTGCGTACGCCTTCAACAGATGCCATCTTCAGGCGGAGGTTGTAGCGAAATGAACGGTGATTCTCCTGTCTTGCTTTGTCATATCGGCGTTGGAGACCTTCAAGCTAGTCATTCAGGAGTACTACTTGTTCACAGGCACGTTTGAAACGTGTCTCTGTCTCAGTCAATTCTGCGTAAAGTTGAACTTTGTCCATGTTTGAATCGAAGCGGGTCTGTATGTATTCGTTTGCTAGAGAAAAACAGGAAAGATAATGTCCTCCACAGAAATCGTCCCTGCATTTATGCATACGAATGACATGCTCTTCTCATTGTTCATGCCAGATATGTGGAGTGTATTGGAGATAATTGAATGTTGACAATAATCCAATCAATCATGCCTGGCAAAGTAATAAACAGAACCGCCACGGCTGTGTTTTGATAACTGAGTGATAGGAGAGACATTTGATAACTGACACTGATTAAACACTGATTGGTACAAAATTTAATGTGGTTGTCAATGGGGCTGTTTGCACAAATATTTAGAATATCAAAACTTGCAGTTTAAACGGCACCATAATCTCCGCGTTATTGAATTGATAAACTACGTAGCTTAATGTTTATTTGCACAAGCAAGACAGGCATTGACGGACATTTAATCAAATCATCTTGTGTCATGAAATGCGGCAAATATCCCCAAAACGGCGCGTGCGGCCTCTGCCACAAAACGTCTGTCTCCGGCGGCGCCCCGCCCGAGACTGACAACATCGTCTGTGACATCAACAGATAAATGACGTCGTGACCATAGCGACGTTGCGCATGCGCGTTCGCCACATCGGACTTATTTGCTGGAACCCTTGTAACGGCGCCGAGAGTAGCTCGATTTTAACAGGAGTGGTAGCATTAATTAGGCATGTTTCTGCACCTTATTCCTTTATTGTGAGTTCCGCTTAGGGTCAGTTAATTGATACATTTGAGGAGTGTAAATATAATCTAGCAAACGTCAAGTTCTTTTTAAAAATTTAATCTTTTTTATTACTCTTCATTTTGCCATTATGTGATGTCAATAGTTTATAAAGCAAACGTATTGGCCTTTCATTTTATCAACATTCAGTGAAGGAAGGTTTGTACTTGTGCATTGCATAAAAGCTTTCTTTTTAGATATTTGTTTAGCCCTGACAAGGGCTGTTGAGAATTGTTAAGACTGTAGCGTCCTAGTACACCATACTGTCTTCACCATCGGAGTCAGACTGGGCTTCTTCAGATACATAGTATCTCAACTCGGCAATCCTTTCTGCCTTTTCACAAGCGTATTCATAGTATGCATTGCGTACGCCTTCAACAGATGCCATCTTCAGGCGGAGGTTGTAG
Source organism: Steromphala cineraria (assembly GCA_916613615.1). Taxonomy (NCBI): domain Eukaryota; kingdom Metazoa; phylum Mollusca; class Gastropoda; order Trochida; family Trochidae; genus Steromphala; species Steromphala cineraria. Next base: position 17,345,128 of record OU744730.1, read on the forward strand.
CGAAATGAACGGTGATTCTCCTGTCTTGCTTTGTCATATCGGCGTTGGAGACCTTCAAGCTTGTCATTCAGGAGTACTACTTGTTCACAGGCACGTTTGAAACGTGTCTCTGTCTCAGTCAATTCTGCGTAAAGTTGAACTTTGTCCATGTTTGAATCGAAGCGGGTCTGTATGTATTCGTTTGCTAGAGAAAAACAGGAAAGATAATGTCCTCCACAGAAATCGTCCCTGCATTTATGCATACGAATGACATGCTCTTCTCATTGTTCATGCCAGATATGTGGAGTGTATTGGAGATAATTGAATGTTGACAATAATCCAATCAATCATGCCTGGCAAAGTAATAAACAGAACCGCCACGGCTGTGTTTTGATAACTGAGTGATAGGAGAGACATTTGATAACTGACACTGATTAAACACTGATTGGTACAAAATTTAATGTGGTTGTCAATGGGGCTGTTTGCACAAATATTTAGAATATCAAAACTTGCAGTTTAAACGGCACCATAATCTCCGCGTTATTGAATTGATAAACTACGTAGCTTAATGTATATTTGCACAAGCAAGACAGGCATTGACGGACATTTAATCAAATCATCTTGTGTCATGAAATGCGGCAAATATCCCCAAAACGGCGCGTGCGGCCTCTGCCACAAAACGTCTGTCTCCGGGGGCGCCCCGCCCGAGACTGACAACATCGTCTGTGACATCAACAGATAAATGACGTCGTGACCATAGCGACGTTGCGCATGCGCGTTCGCCACATCGGACTTATTTGCTGGAACCCTTGTAACGGCGCCGAGAGTAGCTCGATTTTAACAGGAGTGGTAGCATTAATTAGGCATGTTTCTGCACCTTATTCCTTTATTGTGAGTTCCGCTTAGGGTCAGTTAATTGATACATTTGAGGAGTGTAAATATAATCTAGCAAACGTCAAGTTCTTTTTAAAAATTTAATCTTTTTTATTACTCTTCATATTGCCATTATGTGATGTCAATAGTTTATAAAGCAAACGTATTGGCCTTTCATTTTATTAACATTCAGTGAAGGAAGGTTTGTACTTGTGCATTGCATAAAAGCTTTCTTTTTAGATATTTGTTTAGCCCTGACAAGGGCTGTTGAGAATTGTTAAGACTGTAGCGTCCTAGTACACCATACTGTCTTCACCATCGGAGTCAGACTGGGCTTCTTCAGATACATAGTATCTCAACTCGGCAATCCTTTCTGCCTTTTCACAAGCGTATTCATAGTATGCATTGCGTACGCCTTCAACAGATGCCATCTTCAGGCGGAGGTTGTAGCGAAATGAACGGTGATTCTCCTGTCTTGCTTTGTCATATCGGCGTTGGAGACCTTCAAGCTAGTCATTCAGGAGTACTACTTGTTCACAGGCACGTTTGAAACGTGTCTCTGTCTCAGTCAATTCTGCGTAAAGTTGAACTTTGTCCATGTTTGAATCGAAGCGGGTCTGTATGTATTCGTTTGCTAGAGAAAAACAGGAAAGATAATGTCCTCCACAGAAATCGTCCCTGCATTTATGCATACGAATGACATGCTCTTCTCATTGTTCATGCCAGATATGTGGAGTGTATTGGAGATAATTGAATGTTGACAATAATCCAATCAATCATGCCTGGCAAAGTAATAAACAGAACCGCCACGGCTGTGTTTTGATAACTGAGTGATAGGAGAGACATTTGATAACTGACACTGATTAAACACTGATTGGTACAAAATTTAATGTGGTTGTCAATGGGGCTGTTTGCACAAATATTTAGAATATCAAAACTTGCAGTTTAAACGGCACCATAATCTCCGCGTTATTGAATTGATAAACTACGTAGCTTAATGTATATTTGCACAAGCAAGACAGGCATTGACGGACATTTAATCAAATCATCTTGTGTCATGAAATGCGGCAAATATCCCCAAAACGGCGCGTGCGGCCTCTGCCACAAAACGTCTGTCTCCGGCGGCGCCCCGCCCGAGACTGACAACATCGTCTGTGACATCAACAGATAAATGACGTCGTGACCATAGCGACGTTGCGCATGCGCGTTCGCCACATCGGACTTATTTGCTGGAACCCTTGTAACGGCGCCGAGAGTAGCTCGATTTTAACAGGAGTGGTAGCATTAATTAGGCATGTTTCTGCACCTTATTCCTTTATTGTGAGTTCCGCTTAGGGTCAGTTAATTGATACATTTGAGGAGTGTAAATATAATCTAGCAAACGTCAAGTTCTTTTTAAAAATTTAATCTTTTTTATTACTCTTCATATTGCCATTATGTGATGTCAATAGTTTATAAAGCAAACGTATTGGCCTTTCATTTTATCAACATTCAGTGAAGGAAGGTTTGTACTTGTGCATTGCATAAAAGCTTTCTTTTTAGATATTTGTTTAGCCCTGACAAGGGCTGTTGAGAATTGTTAAGACTGTAGCGTCCTAGTACACCATACTGTCTTCACCATCGGAGTCAGACTGGGCTTCTTCAGATACATAGTATCTCAACTCGGCAATCCTTTCTGCCTTTTCACAAGCGTATTCATAGTATGCATTGCGTACGCCTTCAACAGATGCCATCTTCAGGCGGAGGTTGTAGCGAAATGAACGGTGATTCTCCTGTCTTGCTTTGTCATATCGGCGTTGGAGACCTTCAAGCTTGTCATTCAGGAGTACTACTTGTTCACAGGCACGTTTGAAACGTGTCTCTGTCTCAGTCAATTCTGCGTAAAGTTGAACTTTGTCCATGTTTGAATCGAAGCGGGTCTGTATGTATTCGTTTGCTAGAGAAAAACAGGAAAGATAATGTCCTCCACAGAAATCGTCCCTGCATTTATGCATACGAATGACATGCTCTTCTCATTGTTCATGCCAGATATGTGGAGTGTATTGGAGATAATTGAATGTTGACAATAATCCAATCAATCATGCCTGGCAAAGTAATAAACAGAACCGCCACGGCTGTGTTTTGATAACTGAGTGATAGGAGAGACATTTGATAACTGACACTGATTAAACACTGATTGGTACAAAATTTAATGTGGTTGTCAATGGGGCTGTTTGCACAAATATTTAGAATATCAAAACTTGCAGTTTAAACGGCACCATAATCTCCGCGTTATTGAATTGATAAACTACGTAGCTTAATGTATATTTGCACAAGCAAGACAGGCATTGACGGACATTTAATCAAATCATCTTGTGTCATGAAATGCGGCAAATATCCCCAAAACGGCGCGTGCGGCCTCTGCCACAAAACGTCTGTCTCCGGCGGCGCCCCGCCCGAGACTGACAACATCGTCTGTGACATCAACAGATAAATGACGTCGTGACCATAGCGACGTTGCGCATGCGCGTTCGCCACATCGGACTTATTTGCTGGAACCCTTGTAACGGCGCCGAGAGTAGCTCGATTTTAACAGGAGTGGTAGCATTAATTAGGCATGTTTCTGCACCTTATTCCTTTATTGTGAGTTCCGCTTAGGGTCAGTTAATTGATACATTTGAGGAGTGTAAATATAATCTAGCAAACGTCAAGTTCTTTTTAAAAATTTAATCTTTTTTATTACTCTTCATATTGCCATTATGTGATGTCAATAGTTTATAAAGCAAACGTATTGGCCTTTCATTTTATTAACATTCAGTGAAGGAAGGTTTGTACTTGTGCATTGCATAAAAGCTTTCTTTTTAGATATTTGTTTAGCCCTGACAAGGGCTGTTGAGAATTGTTAAGACTGTAGCGTCCTAGTACACCATACTGTCTTCACCATCGGAGTCAGACTGGGCTTCTTCAGATACATAGTATCTCAACTCGGCAATCCTTTCTGCCTTTTCACAAGCGTATTCATAGTATGCATTGCGTACGCCTTCAACAGATGCCATCTTCAGGCGGAGGTTGTAGCGAAATGAACGGTGATTCTCCTGTCTTGCTTTGTCATATCGGCGTTGGAGACCTTCAAGCTAGTCATTCAGGAGTACTACTTGTTCACAGGCACGTTTGAAACGTGTCTCTGTCTCAGTCAATTCTGCGTAAAGTTGAACTTTGTCCATGTTTGAATCGAAGCGGGTCTGTATGTATTCGTTTGCTAGAGAAAAACAGGAAAGATAATGTCCTCCACAGAAATCGTCCCTGCATTTATGCATACGAATGACATGCTCTTCTCATTGTTCATGCCAGATATGTGGAGTGTATTGGAGATAATTGAATGTTGACAATAATCCAATCAATCATGCCTGGCAAAGTAATAAACAGAACCGCCACGGCTGTGTTTTGATAACTGAGTGATAGGAGAGACATTTGATAACTGACACTGATTAAACACTGATTGGTACAAAATTTAATGTGGTTGTCAATGGGGCTGTTTGCACAAATATTTAGAATATCAAAACTTGCAGTTTAAACGGCACCATAATCTCCGCGTTATTGAATTGATAAACTACGTAGCTTAATGTATATTTGCACAAGCAAGACAGGCATTGACGGACATTTAATCAAATCATCTTGTGTCATGAAATGCGGCAAATATCCCCAAAACGGCGCGTGCGGCCTCTGCCACAAAACGTCTGTCTCCGGCGGCGCCCCGCCCGAGACTGACAACATCGTCTGTGACATCAACAGATAAATGACGTCGTGACCATAGCGACGTTGCGCATGCGCGTTCGCCACATCGGACTTATTTGCTGGAACCCTTGTAACGGCGCCGAGAGTAGCTCGATTTTAACAGGAGTGGTAGCATTAATTAGGCATGTTTCTGCACCTTATTCCTTTATTGTGAGTTCCGCTTAGGGTCAGTTAATTGATACATTTGAGGAGTGTAAATATAATCTAGCAAACGTCAAGTTCTTTTTAAAAATTTAATCTTTTTTATTACTCTTCATATTGCCATTATGTGATGTCAATAGTTTATAAAGCAAACGTATTGGCCTTTCATTTTATTAACATTCAGTGAAGGAAGGTTTGTACTTGTGCATTGCATAAAAGCTTTCTTTTTAGATATTTGTTTAGCCCTGACAAGGGCTGTTGAGAATTGTTAAGACTGTAGCGTCCTAGTACACCATACTGTCTTCACCATCGGAGTCAGACTGGGCTTCTTCAGATACATAGTATCTCAACTCGGCAATCCTTTCTGCCTTTTCACAAGCGTATTCATAGTATGCATTGCGTACGCCTTCAACAGATGCCATCTTCAGGCGGAGGTTGTAGCGAAATGAACGGTGATTCTCCTGTCTTGCTTTGTCATATCGGCGTTGGAGACCTTCAAGCTAGTCATTCAGGAGTACTACTTGTTCACAGGCACGTTTGAAACGTGTCTCTGTCTCAGTCAATTCTGCGTAAAGTTGAACTTTGTCCATGTTTGAATCGAAGCGGGTCTGTATGTATTCGTTTGCTAGAGAAAAACAGGAAAGATAATGTCCTCCACAGAAATCGTCCCTGCATTTATGCATACGAATGACATGCTCTTCTCATTGTTCATGCCAGATATGTGGAGTGTATTGGAGATAATTGAATGTTGACAATAATCCAATCAATCATGCCTGGCAAAGTAATAAACAGAACCGCCACGGCTGTGTTTTGATAACTGAGTGATAGGAGAGACATTTGATAACTGACACTGATTAAACACTGATTGGTACAAAATTTAATGTGGTTGTCAATGGGGCTGTTTGCACAAATATTTAGAATATCAAAACTTGCAGTTTAAACGGCACCATAATCTCCGCGTTATTGAATTGATAAACTACGTAGCTTAATGTTTATTTGCACAAGCAAGACAGGCATTGACGGACATTTAATCAAATCATCTTGTGTCATGAAATGCGGCAAATATCCCCAAAACGGCGCGTGCGGCCTCTGCCACAAAACGTCTGTCTCCGGCGGCGCCCCGCCCGAGACTGACAACATCGTCTGTGACATCAACAGATAAATGACGTCGTGACCATAGCGACGTTGCGCATGCGCGTTCGCCACATCGGACTTATTTGCTGGAACCCTTGTAACGGCGCCGAGAGTAGCTCGATTTTAACAGGAGTGGTAGCATTAATTAGGCATGTTTCTGCACCTTATTCCTTTATTGTGAGTTCCGCTTAGGGTCAGTTAATTGATACATTTGAGGAGTGTAAATATAATCTAGCAAACGTCAAGTTCTTTTTAAAAATTTAATCTTTTTTATTACTCTTCATTTTGCCATTATGTGATGTCAATAGTTTATAAAGCAAACGTATTGGCCTTTCATTTTATCAACATTCAGTGAAGGAAGGTTTGTACTTGTGCATTGCATAAAAGCTTTCTTTTTAGATATTTGTTTAGCCCTGACAAGGGCTGTTGAGAATTGTTAAGACTGTAGCGTCCTAGTACACCATACTGTCTTCACCATCGGAGTCAGACTGGGCTTCTTCAGATACATAGTATCTCAACTCGGCAATCCTTTCTGCCTTTTCACAAGCGTATTCATAGTATGCATTGCGTACGCCTTCAACAGATGCCATCTTCAGGCGGAGGTTGTAGCGAAATGAACGGTGATTCTCCTGTCTTGCTTTGTCATATCGGCGTTGGAGACCTTCAAGCTTGTCATTCAGGAGTACTACTTGTTCACAGGCACGTTTGAAACGTGTCTCTGTCTCAGTCAATTCTGCGTAAAGTTGAACTTTGTCCATGTTTGAATCGAAGCGGGTCTGTATGTATTCGTTTGCTAGAGAAAAACAGGAAAGATAATGTCCTCCACAGAAATCGTCCCTGCATTTATGCATACGAATGACATGCTCTTCTCATTGTTCATGCCAGATATGTGGAGTGTATTGGAGATAATTGAATGTTGACAATAATCCAATCAATCATGCCTGGCAAAGTAATAAACAGAACCGCCACGGCTGTGTTTTGATAACTGAGTGATAGGAGAGACATTTGATAACTGACACTGATTAAACACTGATTGGTACAAAATTTAATGTGGTTGTCAATGGGGCTGTTTGCACAAATATTTAGAATATCAAAACTTGCAGTTTAAACGGCACCATAATCTCCGCGTTATTGAATTGATAAACTACGTAGCTTAATGTTTATTTGCACAAGCAAGACAGGCATTGACGGACATTTAATCAAATCATCTTGTGTCATGAAATGCGGCAAATATCCCCAAAACGGCGCGTGCGGCCTCTGCCACAAAACGTCTGTCTCCGGCGGCGCCCCGCCCGAGACTGACAACATCGTCTGTGACATCAACAGATAAATGACGTCGTGACCATAGCGACGTTGCGCATGCGCGTTCGCCACATCGGACTTATTTGCTGGAACCCTTGTAACGGCGCCGAGAGTAGCTCGATTTTAACAGGAGTGGTAGCATTAATTAGGCATGTTTCTGCACCTTATTCCTTTATTGTGAGTTCCGCTTAGGGTCAGTTAATTGATACATTTGAGGAGTGTAAATATAATCTAGCAAACGTCAAGTTCTTTTTAAAAATTTAATCTTTTTTATTACTCTTCATTTTGCCATTATGTGATGTCAATAGTTTATAAAGCAAACGTATTGGCCTTTCATTTTATCAACATTCAGTGAAGGAAGGTTTGTACTTGTGCATTGCATAAAAGCTTTCTTTTTAGATATTTGTTTAGCCCTGACAAGGGCTGTTGAGAATTGTTAAGACTGTAGCGTCCTAGTACACCATACTGTCTTCACCATCGGAGTCAGACTGGGCTTCTTCAGATACATAGTATCTCAACTCGGCAATCCTTTCTGCCTTTTCACAAGCGTATTCATAGTATGCATTGCGTACGCCTTCAACAGATGCCATCTTCAGGCGGAGGTTGTAGCGAAATGAACGGTGATTCTCCTGTCTTGCTTTGTCATATCGGCGTTGGAGACCTTCAAGCTTGTCATTCAGGAGTACTACTTGTTCACAGGCACGTTTGAAACGTGTCTCTGTCTCAGTCAATTCTGCGTAAAGTTGAACTTTGTCCATGTTTGAATCGAAGCGGGTCTGTATGTATTCGTTTGCTAGAGAAAAACAGGAAAGATAATGTCCTCCACAGAAATCGTCCCTGCATTTATGCATACGAATGACATGCTCTTCTCATTGTTCATGCCAGATATGTGGAGTGTATTGGAGATAATTGAATGTTGACAATAATCCAATCAATCATGCCTGGCAAAGTAATAAACAGAACCGCCACGGCTGTGTTTTGATAACTGAGTGATAGGAGAGACATTTGATAACTGACACTGATTAAACACTGATTGGTACAAAATTTAATGTGGTTGTCAATGGGGCTGTTTGCACAAATATTTAGAATATCAAAACTTGCAGTTTAAACGGCACCATAATCTCCGCGTTATTGAATTGATAAACTACGTAGCTTAATGTATATTTGCACAAGCAAGACAGGCATTGACGGACATTTAATCAAATCATCTTGTGTCATGAAATGCGGCAAATATCCCCAAAACGGCGCGTGCGGCCTCTGCCACAAAACGTCTGTCTCCGGCGGCGCCCCGCCCGAGACTGACAACATCGTCTGTGACATCAACAGATAAATGACGTCGTGACCATAGCGACGTTGCGCATGCGCGTTCGCCACATCGGACTTATTTGCTGGAACCCTTGTAACGGCGCCGAGAGTAGCTCGATTTTAACAGGAGTGGTAGCATTAATTAGGCATGTTTCTGCACCTTATTCCTTTATTGTGAGTTCCGCTTAGGGTCAGTTAATTGATACATTTGAGGAGTGTAAATATAATCTAGCAAACGTCAAGTTCTTTTTAAAAATTTAATCTTTTTTATTACTCTTCATATTGCCATTATGTGATGTCAATAGTTTATAAAGCAAACGTATTGGCCTTTCATTTTATTAACATTCAGTGAAGGAAGGTTTGTACTTGTGCATTGCATAAAAGCTTTCTTTTTAGATATTTGTTTAGCCCTGACAAGGGCTGTTGAGAATTGTTAAGACTGTAGCGTCCTAGTACACCATACTGTCTTCACCATCGGAGTCAGACTGGGCTTCTTCAGATACATAGTATCTCAACTCGGCAATCCTTTCTGCCTTTTCACAAGCGTATTCATAGTATGCATTGCGTACGCCTTCAACAGATGCCATCTTCAGGCGGAGGTTGTAGCGAAATGAACGGTGATTCTCCTGTCTTGCTTTGTCATATCGGCGTTGGAGACCTTCAAGCTAGTCATTCAGGAGTACTACTTGTTCACAGGCACGTTTGAAACGTGTCTCTGTCTCAGTCAATTCTGCGTAAAGTTGAACTTTGTCCATGTTTGAATCGAAGCGGGTCTGTATGTATTCGTTTGCTAGAGAAAAACAGGAAAGATAATGTCCTCCACAGAAATCGTCCCTGCATTTATGCATACGAATGACATGCTCTTCTCATTGTTCATGCCAGATATGTGGAGTGTATTGGAGATAATTGAATGTTGACAATAATCCAATCAATCATGCCTGGCAAAGTAATAAACAGAACCGCCACGGCTGTGTTTTGATAACTGAGTGATAGGAGAGACATTTGATAACTGACACTGATTAAACACTGATTGGTACAAAATTTAATGTGGTTGTCAATGGGGCTGTTTGCACAAATATTTAGAATATCAAAACTTGCAGTTTAAACGGCACCATAATCTCCGCGTTATTGAATTGATAAACTACGTAGCTTAATGTATATTTGCACAAGCAAGACAGGCATTGACGGACATTTAATCAAATCATCTTGTGTCATGAAATGCGGCAAATATCCCCAAAACGGCGCGTGCGGCCTCTGCCACAAAACGTCTGTCTCCGGCGGCGCCCCGCCCGAGACTGACAACATCGTCTGTGACATCAACAGATAAATGACGTCGTGACCATAGCGACGTTGCGCATGCGCGTTCGCCACATCGGACTTATTTGCTGGAACCCTTGTAACGGCGCCGAGAGTAGCTCGATTTTAACAGGAGTGGTAGCATTAATTAGGCATGTTTCTGCACCTTATTCCTTTATTGTGAGTTCCGCTTAGGGTCAGTTAATTGATACATTTGAGGAGTGTAAATATAATCTAGCAAACGTCAAGTCCTTTTTAAAAATTTAATCTTTTTTATTACTCTTCATTTTGCCATTATGTGATGTCAATAGTTTATAAAGCAAACGTATTGGCCTTTCATTTTATCAACATTCAGTGAAGGAAGGTTTGTACTTGTGCATTGCATAAAAGCTTTCTTTTTAGATATTTGTTTAGCCCTGACAAGGGCTGTTGAGAATTGTTAAGACTGTAGCGTCCTAGTACACCATACTGTCTTCACCATCGGAGTCAGACTGGGCTTCTTCAGATACATAGTATCTCAACTCGGCAATCCTTTCTGCCTTTTCACAAGCGTATTCATAGTATGCATTGCGTACGCCTTCAACAGATGCCATCTTCAGGCGGAGGTTGTAGCGAAATGAACGGTGATTCTCCTGTCTTGCTTTGTCATATCGGCGTTGGAGACCTTCAAGCTTGTCATTCAGGAGTACTACTTGTTCACAGGCACGTTTGAAACGTGTCTCTGTCTCAGTCAATTCTGCGTAAAGTTGAACTTTGTCCATGTTTGAATCGAAGCGGGTCTGTATGTATTCGTTTGCTAGAGAAAAACAGGAAAGATAATGTCCTCCACAGAAATCGTCCCTGCATTTATGCATACGAATGACATGCTCTTCTCATTGTTCATGCCAGATATGTGGAGTGTATTGGAGATAATTGAATGTTGACAATAATCCAATCAATCATGCCTGGCAAAGTAATAAACAGAACCGCCACGGCTGTGTTTTGATAACTGAGTGATAGGAGAGACATTTGATAACTGACACTGATTAAACACTGATTGGTACAAAATTTAATGTGGTTGTCAATGGGGCTGTTTGCACAAATATTTAGAATATCAAAACTTGCAGTTTAAACGGCACCATAATCTCCGCGTTATTGAATTGATAAACTACGTAGCTTAATGTATATTTGCACAAGCAAGACAGGCATTGACGGACATTTAATCAAATCATCTTGTGTCATGAAATGCGGCAAATATCCCCAAAACGGCGCGTGCGGCCTCTGCCACAAAACGTCTGTCTCCGGCGGCGCCCCGCCCGAGACTGACAACATCGTCTGTGACATCAACAGATAAATGACGTCGTGACCATAGCGACGTTGCGCATGCGCGTTCGCCACATCGGACTTATTTGCTGGAACCCTTGTAACGGCGCCGAGAGTAGCTCGATTTTAACAGGAGTGGTAGCATTAATTAGGCATGTTTCTGCACCTTATTCCTTTATTGTGAGTTCCGCTTAGGGTCAGTTAATTGATACATTTGAGGAGTGTAAATATAATCTAGCAAACGTCAAGTTCTTTTTAAAAATTTAATCTTTTTTATTACTCTTCATATTGCCATTATGTGATGTCAATAGTTTATAAAGCAAACGTATTGGCCTTTCATTTTATTAACATTCAGTGAAGGAAGGTTTGTACTTGTGCATTGCATAAAAGCTTTCTTTTTAGATATTTGTTTAGCCCTGACAAGGGCTGTTGAGAATTGTTAAGACTGTAGCGTCCTAGTACACCATACTGTCTTCACCATCGGAGTCAGACTGGGCTTCTTCAGATACATAGTATCTCAACTCGGCAATCCTTTCTGCCTTTTCACAAGCGTATTCATAGTATGCATTGCGTACGCCTTCAACAGATGCCATCTTCAGGCGGAGGTTGTAGCGAAATGAACGGTGATTCTCCTGTCTTGCTTTGTCATATCGGCGTTGGAGACCTTCAAGCTAGTCATTCAGGAGTACTACTTGTTCACAGGCACGTTTGAAACGTGTCTCTGTCTCAGTCAATTCTGCGTAAAGTTGAACTTTGTCCATGTTTGAATCGAAGCGGGTCTGTATGTATTCGTTTGCTAGAGAAAAACAGGAAAGATAATGTCCTCCACAGAAATCGTCCCTGCATTTATGCATACGAATGACATGCTCTTCTCATTGTTCATGCCAGATATGTGGAGTGTATTGGAGATAATTGAATGTTGACAATAATCCAATCAATCATGCCTGGCAAAGTAATAAACAGAACCGCCACGGCTGTGTTTTGATAACTGAGTGATAGGAGAGACATTTGATAACTGACACTGATTAAACACTGATTGGTACAAAATTTAATGTGGTTGTCAATGGGGCTGTTTGCACAAATATTTAGAATATCAAAACTTGCAGTTTAAACGGCACCATAATCTCCGCGTTATTGAATTGATAAACTACGTAGCTTAATGTATATTTGCACAAGCAAGACAGGCATTGACGGACATTTAATCAAATCATCTTGTGTCATGAAATGCGGCAAATATCCCCAAAACGGCGCGTGCGGCCTCTGCCACAAAACGTCTGTCTCCGGCGGCGCCCCGCCCGAGACTGACAACATCGTCTGTGACATCAACAGATAAATGACGTCGTGACCATAGCGACGTTGCGCATGCGCGTTCGCCACATCGGACTTATTTGCTGGAACCCTTGTAACGGCGCCGAGAGTAGCTCGATTTTAACAGGAGTGGTAGCATTAATTAGGCATGTTTCTGCACCTTATTCCTTTATTGTGAGTTCCGCTTAGGGTCAGTTAATTGATACATTTGAGGAGTGTAAATATAATCTAGCAAACGTCAAGTTCTTTTTAAAAATTTAATCTTTTTTATTACTCTTCATTTTGCCATTATGTGATGTCAATAGTTTATAAAGCAAACGTATTGGCCTTTCATTTTATCAACATTCAGTGAAGGAAGGTTTGTACTTGTGCATTGCATAAAAGCTTTCTTTTTAGATATTTGTTTAGCCCTGACAAGGGCTGTTGAGAATTGTTAAGACTGTAGCGTCCTAGTACACCATACTGTCTTCACCATCGGAGTCAGACTGGGCTTCTTCAGATACATAGTATCTCAACTCGGCAATCCTTTCTGCCTTTTCACAAGCGTATTCATAGTATGCATTGCGTACGCCTTCAACAGATGCCATCTTCAGGCGGAGGTTGTAGCGAAATGAACGGTGATTCTCCTGTCTTGCTTTGTCATATCGGCGTTGGAGACCTTCAAGCTTGTCATTCAGGAGTACTACTTGTTCACAGGCACGTTTGAAACGTGTCTCTGTCTCAGTCAATTCTGCGTAAAGTTGAACTTTGTCCATGTTTGAATCGAAGCGGGTCTGTATGTATTCGTTTGCTAGAGAAAAACAGGAAAGATAATGTCCTCCACAGAAATCGTCCCTGCATTTATGCATACGAATGACATGCTCTTCTCATTGTTCATGCCAGATATGTGGAGTGTATTGGAGATAATTGAATGTTGACAATAATCCAATCAATCATGCCTGGCAAAGTAATAAACAGAACCGCCACGGCTGTGTTTTGATAACTGAGTGATAGGAGAGACATTTGATAACTGACACTGATTAAACACTGATTGGTACAAAATTTAATGTGGTTGTCAATGGGGCTGTTTGCACAAATATTTAGAATATCAAAACTTGCAGTTTAAACGGCACCATAATCTCCGCGTTATTGAATTGATAAACTACGTAGCTTAATGTATATTTGCACAAGCAAGACAGGCATTGACGGACATTTAATCAAATCATCTTGTGTCATGAAATGCGGCAAATATCCCCAAAACGGCGCGTGCGGCCTCTGCCACAAAACGTCTGTCTCCGGCGGCGCCCCGCCCGAGACTGACAACATCGTCTGTGACATCAACAGATAAATGACGTCGTGACCATAGCGACGTTGCGCATGCGCGTTCGCCACATCGGACTTATTTGCTGGAACCCTTGTAACGGCGCCGAGAGTAGCTCGATTTTAACAGGAGTGGTAGCATTAATTAGGCATGTTTCTGCACCTTATTCCTTTATTGTGAGTTCCGCTTAGGGTCAGTTAATTGATACATTTGAGGAGTGTAAATATAATCTAGCAAACGTCAAGTTCTTTTTAAAAATTTAATCTTTTTTATTACTCTTCATTTTGCCATTATGTGATGTCAATAGTTTATAAAGCAAACGTATTGGCCTTTCATTTTATCAACATTCAGTGAAGGAAGGTTTGTACTTGTGCATTGCATAAAAGCTTTCTTTTTATATATTTGTTTAGCCCTGACAAGGGCTGTTGAGAATTGTTAAGACTGTAGCGTCCTAGTACACCATACTGTCTTCACCATCGGAGTCAGACTGGGCTTCTTCAGATACATAGTATCTCAACTCGGCAATCCTTTCTGCCTTTTCACAAGCGTATTCATAGTATGCATTGCGTACGCCTTCAACAGATGCCATCTTCAGGCGGAGGTTGTAGCGAAATGAACGGTGATTCTCCTGTCTTGCTTTGTCATATCGGCCTTGGAGACCTTCAAGCTTGTCATTCAGGAGTACTACTTGTTCACAGGCACGTTTGAAACGTGTCTCTGTCTCAGTCAATTCTGCGTAAAGTTGAACTTTGTCCATGTTTGAATCGAAGCGGGTCTGTATGTATTCGTTTGCTAGAGAAAAACAGGAAAGATAATGTCCTCCACAGAAATCGTCCCTGCATTTATGCATACGAATGACATGCTCTTCTCATTGTTCATGCCAGATATGTGGAGTGTATTGGAGATAATTGAATGTTGACAATAATCCAATCAATCATGCCTGGCAAAGTAATAAACAGAACCGCCACGGCTGTGTTTTGATAACTGAGTGATAGGAGAGACATTTGATAACTGACACTGATTAAACACTGATTGGTACAAAATTTAATGTGGTTGTCAATGGGGCTGTTTGCACAAATATTTAGAATATCAAAACTTGCAGTTTAAACGGCACCATAATCTCCGCGTTATTGAATTGATAAACTACGTAGCTTAATGTATATTTGCACAAGCAAGACAGGCATTGACGGACATTTAATCAAATCATCTTGTGTCATGAAATGCGGCAAATATCCCCAAAACGGCGCGTGCGGCCTCTGCCACAAAACGTCTGTCTCCGGCGGCGCCCCGCCCGAGACTGACAACATCGTCTGTGACATCAACAGATAAATGACGTCGTGACCATAGCGACGTTGCGCATGCGCGTTCGCCACATCGGACTTATTTGCTGGAACCCTTGTAACGGCGCCGAGAGTAGCTCGATTTTAACAGGAGTGGTAGCATTAATTAGGCATGTTTCTGCACCTTATTCCTTTATTGTGAGTTCCGCTTAGGGTCAGTTAATTGATACATTTGAGGAGTGTAAATATAATCTAGCAAACGTCAAGTTCTTTTTAAAAATTTAATCTTTTTTATTACTCTTCATTTTGCCATTATGTGATGTCAATAGTTTATAAAGCAAACGTATTGGCCTTTCATTTTATCAACATTCAGTGAAGGAAGGTTTGTACTTGTGCATTGCATAAAAGCTTTCTTTTTATATATTTGTTTAGCCCTGACAAGGGCTGTTGAGAATTGTTAAGACTGTAGCGTCCTAGTACACCATACTGTCTTCACCATCGGAGTCAGACTGGGCTTCTTCAGATACATAGTATCTCAACTCGGCAATCCTTTCTGCCTTTTCACAAGCGTATTCATAGTATGCATTGCGTACGCCTTCAACAGATGCCATCTTCAGGCGGAGGTTGTAGCGAAATGAACGGTGATTCTCCTGTCTTGCTTTGTCATATCGGCCTTGGAGACCTTCAAGCTTGTCATTCAGGAGTACTACTTGTTCACAGGCACGTTTGAAACGTGTCTCTGTCTCAGTCAATTCTGCGTAAAGTTGAACTTTGTCCATGTTTGAATCGAAGCGGGTCTGTATGTATTCGTTTGCTAGAGAAAAACAGGAAAGATAATGTCCTCCACAGAAATCGTCCCTGCATTTATGCATACGAATGACATGCTCTTCTCATTGTTCATGCCAGATATGTGGAGTGTATTGGAGATAATTGAATGTTGACAATAATCCAATCAATCATGCCTGGCAAAGTAATAAACAGAACCGCCACGGCTGTGTTTTGATAACTGAGTGATAGGAGAGACATTTGATAACTGACACTGATTAAACACTGATTGGTACAAAATTTAATGTGGTTGTCAATGGGGCTGTTTGCACAAATATTTAGAATATCAAAACTTGCAGTTTAAACGGCACCATAATCTCCGCGTTATTGAATTGATAAACTACGTAGCTTAATGTATATTTGCACAAGCAAGACAGGCATTGACGGACATTTAATCAAATCATCTTGTGTCATGAAATGCGGCAAATATCCCCAAAACGGCGCGTGCGGCCTCTGCCACAAAACGTCTGTCTCCGGCGGCGCCCCGCCCGAGACTGACAACATCGTCTGTGACATCAACAGATAAATGACGTCGTGACCATAGCGACGTTGCGCATGCGCGTTCGCCACATCGGACTTATTTGCTGGAACCCTTGTAACGGCGCCGAGAGTAGCTCGATTTTAACAGGAGTGGTAGCATTAATTAGGCATGTTTCTGCACCTTATTCCTTTATTGTGAGTTCCGCTTAGGGTCAGTTAATTGATACATTTGAGGAGTGTAAATATAATCTAGCAAACGTCAAGTTCTTTTTAAAAATTTAATCTTTTTTATTACTCTTCATTTTGCCATTATGTGATGTCAATAGTTTATAAAGCAAACGTATTGGCCTTTCATTTTATCAACATTCAGTGAAGGAAGGTTTGTACTTGTGCATTGCATAAAAGCTTTCTTTTTATATATTTGTTTAGCCCTGACAAGGGCTGTTGAGAATTGTTAAGACTGTAGCGTCCTAGTACACCATACTGTCTTCACCATCGGAGTCAGACTGGGCTTCTTCAGATACATAGTATCTCAACTCGGCAATCCTTTCTGCCTTTTCACAAGCGTATTCATAGTATGCATTGCGTACGCCTTCAACAGATGCCATCTTCAGGCGGAGGTTGTAGCGAAATGAACGGTGATTCTCCTGTCTTGCTTTGTCATATCGGCCTTGGAGACCTTCAAGCTTGTCATTCAGGAGTACTACTTGTTCACAGGCACGTTTGAAACGTGTCTCTGTCTCAGTCAATTCTGCGTAAAGTTGAACTTTGTCCATGTTTGAATCGAAGCGGGTCTGTATGTATTCGTTTGCTAGAGAAAAACAGGAAAGATAATGTCCTCCACAGAAATCGTCCCTGCATTTATGCATACGAATGACATGCTCTTCTCATTGTTCATGCCAGATATGTGGAGTGTATTGGAGATAATTGAATGTTGACAATAATCCAATCAATCATGCCTGGCAAAGTAATAAACAGAACCGCCACGGCTGTGTTTTGATAACTGAGTGATAGGAGAGACATTTGATAACTGACACTGATTAAACACTGATTGGTACAAAATTTAATGTGGTTGTCAATGGGGCTGTTTGCACAAATATTTAGAATATCAAAACTTGCAGTTTAAACGGCACCATAATCTCCGCGTTATTGAATTGATAAACTACGTAGCTTAATGTATATTTGCACAAGCAAGACAGGCATTGACGGACATTTAATCAAATCATCTTGTATCATGAAATGCGGCAAATATCCCCAAAACGGCGCGTGCGGCCTCTGCCACAAAACGTCTGTCTCCGGCGGCGCCCCGCCCGAGACTGACAACATCGTCTGTGACATCAACAGATAAATGACGTCGTGACCATAGCGACGTTGCGCATGCGCGTTCGCCACATCGGATTTATTTGCTGGAACCCTTGTAACGGCGCCGAGAGTAGCTCGATTTTAACAGGAGTGGTAGCATTAATTAGGCATGTTTCTGCACCTTATTCCTTTATTGTGAGTTCCGCTTAGGGTCAGTTAATTGATACATTTGAGGAGTGTAAATATAATCTAGCAAACGTCAAGTTCTTTTTAAAAATTTAATCTTTTTTATTACTCTTCATTTTGCCATTATGTGATGTCAATAGTTTATAAAGCAAACGTATTGGCCTTTCATTTTATCAACATTCAGTGAAGGAAGGTTTGTACTTGTGCATTGCATAAAAGCTTTCTTTTTAGATATTTGTTTAGCCCTGACAAGGGCTGTTGAGAATTGTTAAGACTGTAGCGTCCTAGTACACCATACTGTCTTCACCATCGGAGTCAGACTGGGCTTCTTCAGATACATAGTATCTCAACTCGGCAATCCTTTCTGCCTTTTCACAAGCGTATTCATAGTATGCATTGCGTACGCCTTCAACAGATGCCATCTTCAGGCGGAGGTTGTAGCGAAATGAACGGTGATTCTCCTGTCTTGCTTTGTCATATCGGCGTTGGAGACCTTCAAGCTTGTCATTCAGGAGTACTACTTGTTCACAGGCACGTTTGAAACGTGTCTCTGTCTCAGTCAATTCTGCGTCAAGTTGAACTTTGTCCATGTTTGAATCGAAGCGGGTCTGTATGTATTCGTTTGCTAGAGAAAAACAGGAAAGATAATGTCCTCCACAGAAATCGTCCCTGCATTTATGCATACGAATGACATGCTCTTCTCATTGTTCATGCCAGATATGTGGAGTGTATTGGAGATAATTGAATGTTGACAATAATCCAATCAATCATGCCTGGCAAAGTAATAAACAGAACCGCCACGGCTGTGTTTTGATAACTGAGTGATAGGAGAGACATTTGATAACTGACACTGATTAAACACTGATTGGTACAAAATTTAATGTGGTTGTCAATGGGGCTGTTTGCACAAATATTTAGAATATCAAAACTTGCAGTTTAAACGGCACCATAATCTCCGCGTTATTGAATTGATAAACTACGTAGCTTAATGTATATTTGCACAAGCAAGACAGGCATTGACGGACATTTAATCAAATCATCTTGTGTCATGAAATGCGGCAAATATCCCCAAAACGGCGCGTGCGGCCTCTGCCACAAAACGTCTGTCTCCGGCGGCGCCCCGCCCGAGACTGACAACATCGTCTGTGACATCAACAGATAAATGACGTCGTGACCATAGCGACGTTGCGCATGCGCGTTCGCCACATCGGACTTATTTGCTGGAACCCTTGTAACGGCGCCGAGAGTAGCTCGATTTTAACAGGAGTGGTAGCATTAATTAGGCATGTTTCTGCACCTTATTCCTTTATTGTGAGTTCCGCTTAGGGTCAGTTAATTGATACATTTGAGGAGTGTAAATATAATCTAGCAAACGTCAAGTTCTTTTTAAAAATTTAATCTTTTTTATTACTCTTCATATTGCCATTATGTGATGTCAATAGTTTATAAAGCAAACGTATTGGCCTTTCATTTTATCAACATTCAGTGAAGGAAGGTTTGTACTTGTGCATTGCATAAAAGCTTTCTTTTTAGATATTTGTTTAGCCCTGACAAGGGCTGTTGAGAATTGTTAAGACTGTAGCGTCCTAGTACACCATACTGTCTTCACCATCGGAGTCAGACTGGGCTTCTTCAGATACATAGTATCTCAACTCGGCAATCCTTTCTGCCTTTTCACAAGCGTATTCATAGTATGCATTGCGTACGCCTTCAACAGATGCCATCTTCAGGCGGAGGTTGTAGCGAAATGAACGGTGATTCTCCTGTCTTGCTTTGTCATATCGGCGTTGGAGACCTTCAAGCTTGTCATTCAGGAGTACTACTTGTTCACAGGCACGTTTGAAACGTGTCTCTGTCTCAGTCAATTCTGCGTAAAGTTGAACTTTGTCCATGTTTGAATCGAAGCGGGTCTGTATGTATTCGTTTGCTAGAGAAAAACAGGAAAGATAATGTCCTCCACAGAAATCGTCCCTGCATTTATGCATACGAATGACATGCTCTTCTCATTGTTGGGTGTATGGGTGTGTGTATGTATGTACTGTACGCACGAGCTAACAAACTAATGTACTAATGTTTGGGTGTGTGCAGTTTTGTATGTATTGTAAGTATGTAATGTAGATACAAATGTATTAATGAGGTGTGCAGATTTGAATGTTTTGTATTTGTGTATGCATGTACAGATGAATGCAATTCTAAATTTATGTATCATGTTTTTATTTTATGAATTTTTATCACCGTACAATGTAACGGTGTCTTGTCGGCCTAATAGGCCTGGGGTTGTAAACTCAAGACACATAAATAAACTATTCTATTATTATTATTATTATTGTTCATGCCAGATATGTGGAGTGTATTGGAGATAATTGAATGTTGACAATAATCCAATCAATCATGCCTGGCAAAGTAATAAACAGAACCGCCACGGCTGTGTTTTGATAACTGAGTGATAGGAGAGACATTTGATAACTGACACTGATTAAACACTGATTGGTACAAAATTTAATGTGGTTGTCAATGGGGCTGTTTGCACAAATATTTAGAATATCAAAACTTGCAGTTTAAACGGCACCATAATCTCCGCGTTATTGAATTGATAAACTACGTAGCTTAATGTATATTTGCACAAGCAAGACAGGCATTGACGGACATTTAATCAAATCATCTTGTGTCATGAAATGCGGCAAATATCCCCAAAACGGCGCGTGCGGCCTCTGCCACAAAACGTCTGTCTCCGGCGGCGCCCCGCCCGAGACTGACAACATCGTCTGTGACATCAACAGATAAATGACGTCGTTACCATAGCGACGTTGCGCATGCGCGTTCGCCACATCGGACTTATTTGCTGGAACCCTTGTAACGGCGCCGAGAGTAGCTCGATTTTAACAGGAGTGGTAGCATTAATTAGGCATGTTTCTGCACCTTATTCCTTTATTGTGAGTTCCGCTTAGGGTCAGTTAATTGATACATTTGAGGAGTGTAAATATAATCTAGCAAACGTCAAGTTCTTTTTAAAAATTTAATCTTTTTTATTACTCTTCATATTGCCATTATGTGATGTCAATAGTTTATAAAGCAAACGTATTGGCCTTTCATTTTATCAACATTCAGTGAAGGAAGGTTTGTACTTGTGCATTGCATAAAAGCTTTCTTTTTAGATATTTGTTTAGCCCTGACAAGGGCTGTTGAGAATTGTTAAGACTGTAGCGTCCTAGTACACCATACTGTCTTCACCATCGGAGTCAGACTGGGCTTCTTCAGATACATAGTATCTCAACTCGGCAATCCTTTCTGCCTTTTCACAAGCGTATTCATAGTATGCATTGCGTACGCCTTCAACAGATGCCATCTTCAGGCGGAGGTTGTAGCGAAATGAACGGTGATTCTCCTGTCTTGCTTTGTCATATCGGCGTTGGAGACCTTCAAGCTTGTCATTCAGGAGTACTACTTGTTCACAGGCACGTTTGAAACGTGTCTCTGTCTCAGTCAATTCTGCGTAAAGTTGAACTTTGTCCATGTTTGAATCGAAGCGGGTCTGTATGTATTCGTTTGCTAGAGAAAAACAGGAAAGATAATGTCCTCCACAGAAATCGTCCCTGCATTTATGCATACGAATGACATGCTCTTCTCATTGTTGGGTGTATGGGTGTGTGTATGTATGTACTGTACGCACGAGCTAACAAACTAATGTACTAATGTTTGGGTGTGTGCAGTTTTGTATGTATTGTAAGTATGTAATGTAGATACAAATGTATTAATGAGGTGTGCAGATTTGAATGTTTTGTATTTGTGTATGCATGTACAGATGAATGCAATTCTAAATTTATGTATCATGTTTTTATTTTATGAATTTTTATCACCGTACAATGTAACGGTGTCTTGTCGGCCTAATAGGCCTGGGGTTGTAAACTCAAGACACATAAATAAACTATTCTATTATTATTATTATTATTGTTCATGCCAGATATGTGGAGTGTATTGGAGATAATTGAATGTTGACAATAATCCAATCAATCATGCCTGGCAAAGTAATAAACAGAACCGCCACGGCTGTGTTTTGATAACTGAGTGATAGGAGAGACATTTGATAACTGACACTGATTAAACACTGATTGGTACAAAATTTAATGTGGTTGTCAATGGGGCTGTTTGCACAAATATTTAGAATATCAAAACTTGCAGTTTAAACGGCACCATAATCTCCGCGTTATTGAATTGATAAACTACGTAGCTTAATGTATATTTGCACAAGCAAGACAGGCATTGACGGACATTTAATCAAATCATCTTGTGTCATGAAATGCGGCAAATATCCCCAAAACGGCGCGTGCGGCCTCTGCCACAAAACGTCTGTCTCCGGCGGCGCCCCGCCCGAGACTGACAACATCGTCTGTGACATCAACAGATAAATGACGTCGTGACCAAGGTACGTTGCGCATGCGCGTTCGCCACATCGGACTTATTTGCTGGAACCCTTGTAACGGCGCCGAGAGTAGCTCGATTTTAACAGGAGTGGTAGCATTAATTAGGCATGTTTCTGCACCTTATTCCTTTATTGTGAGTTCCGCTTAGGGTCAGTTAATTGATACATTTGAGGAGTGTAAATATAATCTAGCAAACGTCAAGTTCTTTTTAAAAATTTAATCTTTTTTATTACTCTTCATATTGCCATTATGTGATGTCAATAGTTTATAAAGCAAACGTATTGGCCTTTCATTTTATCAACATTCAGTGAAGGAAGGTTTGTACTTGTGCATTGCATAAAAGCTTTCTTTTTAGATATTTGTTTAGCCCTGACAAGGGCTGTTGAGAATTGTTAAGACTGTAGCGTCCTAGTACACCATACTGTCTTCACCATCGGAGTCAGACTGGGCTTCTTCAGATACATAGTATCTCAACTCGGCAATCCTTTCTGCCTTTTCACAAGCGTATTCATAGTATGCATTGCGTACGCCTTCAACAGATGCCATCTTCAGGCGGAGGTTGTAGCGAAATGAACGGTGATTCTCCTGTCTTGCTTTGTCATATCGGCGTTGGAGACCTTCAAGCTTGTCATTCAGGAGTACTACTTGTTCACAGGCACGTTTGAAACGTGTCTCTGTCTCAGTCAATTCTGCGTAAAGTTGAACTTTGTCCATGTTTGAATCGAAGCGGGTCTGTATGTATTCGTTTGCTAGAGAAAAACAGGAAAGATAATGTCCTCCACAGAAATCGTCCCTGCATTTATGCATACGAATGACATGCTCTTCTCATTGTTGGGTGTATGGGTGTGTGTATGTATGTACTGTACGCACGAGCTAACAAACTAATGTACTAATGTTTGGGTGTGTGCAGTTTTGTATGTATTGTAAGTATGTAATGTAGATACAAATGTATTAATGAGGTGTGCAGATTTGAATGTTTTGTATTTGTGTATGCATGTACAGATGAATGCAATTCTAAATTTATGTATCATGTTTTTATTTTATGAATTTTTATCACCGTACAATGTAACGGTGTCTTGTCGGCCTAATAGGCCTGGGGTTGTAAACTCAAGACACATAAATAAACTATTCTATTATTATTATTATTATTGTTCATGCCAGATATGTGGAGTGTATTGGAGATAATTGAATGTTGACAATAATCAAATCAATCATGCCTGGCAAAGTAATAAACAGAACCGCCACGGCTGTGTTTTGATAACTGAGTGATAGGAGAGACATTTGATAACTGACACTGATTAAACACTGATTGGTACAAAATTTAATGTGGTTGTCAATGGGGCTGTTTGCACAAATATTTAGAATATCAAAACTTGCAGTTTAAACGGCACCATAATCTCCGCGTTATTGAATTGATAAACTACGTAGCTTAATGTATATTTGCACAAGCAAGACAGGCATTGACGGACATTTAATCAAATCATCTTGTGTCATGAAATGCGGCAAATATCCCCAAAACGGCGCGTGCGGCCTCTGCCACAAAACGTCTGTCTCCGGCGGCGCCCCGCCCGAGACTGACAACATCGTCTGTGACATCAACAGATAAATGACGTCGTGACAATAGCGACGTTGCGCATGCGCGTTCGCCACATCGGATTTATTTGCTGGAACTCTTGTAACGGCGCCGAGAGTAGCTCGATTTTAACAGGAGTGGTAGCATTAATTAGGCATGTTTCTGCACCTTATTCCTTTATTGTGAGTTCCGCTTAGGGTCAGTTAATTGATACATTTGAGGAGTGTAAATATAATCTAGCAAACGTCAAGTTCTTTTTAAAAATTTAATCTTTTTTATTACTCTTCATTTTGCCATTATGTGATGTCAATAGTTTATAAAGCAAACGTATTGGCCTTTCATTTTATCAACATTCAGTGAAGGAAGGTTTGTACTTGTGCATTGCATAAAAGCTTTCTTTTTAGATATTTGTTTAGCCCTGACAAGGGCTGTTGAGAATTGTTAAGACTGTAGCGTCCTAGTACACCATACTGTCTTCACCATCGGAGTCAGACTGGGCTTCTTCAGATACATAGTATCTCAACTCGGCAATCCTTTCTGCCTTTTCACAAGCGTATTCATAGTATGCATTGCGTACGCCTTCAACAGATGCCATCTTCAGGCGGAGGTTGTAGCGAAATGAACGGTGATTCTCCTGTCTTGCTTTGTCATATCGGCGTTGGAGACCTTCAAGCTTGTCATTCAGGAGTACTACTTGTTCACAGGCACGTTTGAAACGTGTCTCTGTCTCAGTCAATTCTGCGTAAAGTTGAACTTTGTCCATGTTTGAATCGAAGCGGGTCTGTATGTATTCGTTTGCTAGAGAAAAACAGGAAAGATAATGTCCTCCACAGAAATCGTCCCTGCATTTATGCATACGAATGACATGCTCTTCTCATTGTTCATGCCAGATATGTGGAGTGTATTGGAGATAATTGAATGTTGACAATAATCCAATCAATCATGCCTGGCAAAGTAATAAACAGAACCGCCACGGCTGTGTTTTGATAACTGAGTGATAGGAGAGACATTTGATAACTGACACTGATTAAACACTGATTGGTACAAAATTTAATGTGGTTGTCAATGGGGCTGTTTGCACAAATATTTAGAATATCAAAACTTGCAGTTTAAACGGCACCATAATCTCCGCGTTATTGAATTGATAAACTACGTAGCTTAATGTATATTTGCACAAGCAAGACAGGCATTGACGGACATTTAATCAAATCATCTTGTGTCATGAAATGCGGCAAATATCCCCAAAACGGCGCGTGCGGCCTCTGCCACAAAACGTCTGTCTCCGGCGGCGCCCCGCCCGAGACTGACAACATCGTCTGTGACATCAACAGATAAATGACGTCGTGACCATAGCGACGTTGCGCATGCGCGTTCGCCACATCGGACTTATTTGCTGGAACCCTTGTAACGGCGCCGAGAGTAGCTCGATTTTAACAGGAGTGGTAGCATTAATTAGGCATGTTTCTGCACCTTATTCCTTTATTGTGAGTTCCGCTTAGGGTCAGTTAATTGATACATTTGAGGAGTGTAAATATAATCTAGCAAACGTCAAGTTCTTTTTAAAAATTTAATCTTTTTTATTACTCTTCATATTGCCATTATGTGATGTCAATAGTTTATAAAGCAAACGTATTGGCCTTTCATTTTATCAACATTCAGTGAAGGAAGGTTTGTACTTGTGCATTGCATAAAAGCTTTCTTTTTAGATATTTGTTTAGCCCTGACAAGGGCTGTTGAGAATTGTTAAGACTGTAGCGTCCTAGTACACCATACTGTCTTCACCATCGGAGTCAGACTGGGCTTCTTCAGATACATAGTATCTCAACTCGGCAATCCTTTCTGCCTTTTCACAAGCGTATTCATAGTATGCATTGCGTACGCCTTCAACAGATGCCATCTTCAGGCGGAGGTTGTAGCGAAATGAACGGTGATTCTCCTGTCTTGCTTTGTCATATCGGCGTTGGAGACCTTCAAGCTTGTCATTCAGGAGTACTACTTGTTCACAGGCACGTTTGAAACGTGTCTCTGTCTCAGTCAATTCTGCGTAAAGTTGAACTTTGTCCATGTTTGAATCGAAGCGGGTCTGTATGTATTCGTTTGCTAGAGAAAAACAGGAAAGATAATGTCCTCCACAGAAATCGTCCCTGCATTTATGCATACGAATGACATGCTCTTCTCATTGTTGGGTGTATGGGTGTGTGTATGTATGTACTGTACGCACGAGCTAACAAACTAATGTACTAATGTTTGGGTGTGTGCAGTTTTGTATGTATTGTAAGTATGTAATGTAGATACAAATGTATTAATGAGGTGTGCAGATTTGAATGTTTTGTATTTGTGTATGCATGTACAGATGAATGCAATTCTAAATTTATGTATCATGTTTTTATTTTATGAATTTTTATCACCGTACAATGTAACGGTGTCTTGTCGGCCTAATAGGCCTGGGGTTGTAAACTCAAGACACATAAATAAACTATTCTATTATTATTATTATTATTGTTCATGCCAGATATGTGGAGTGTATTGGAGATAATTGAATGTTGACAATAATCCAATCAATCATGCCTGGCAAAGTAATAAACAGAACCGCCACGGCTGTGTTTTGATAACTGAGTGATAGGAGAGACATTTGATAACTGACACTGATTAAACACTGATTGGTACAAAATTTAATGTGGTTGTCAATGGGGCTGTTTGCACAAATATTTAGAATATCAAAACTTGCAGTTTAAACGGCACCATAATCTCCGCGTTATTGAATTGATAAACTACGTAGCTTAATGTATATTTGCACAAGCAAGACAGGCATTGACGGACATTTAATCAAATCATCTTGTGTCATGAAATGCGGCAAATATCCCCAAAACGGCGCGTGCGGCCTCTGCCACAAAACGTCTGTCTCCGGCGGCGCCCCGCCCGAGACTGACAACATCGTCTGTGACATCAACAGATAAATGACGTCGTGACCATAGCGACGTTGCGCATGCGCGTTCGCCACATCGGACTTATTTGCTGGAACCCTTGTAACGGCGCCGAGAGTAGCTCGATTTTAACAGGAGTGGTAGCATTAATTAGGCATGTTTCTGCACCTTATTCCTTTATTGTGAGTTCCGCTTAGGGTCAGTTAATTGATACATTTGAGGAGTGTAAATATAATCTAGCAAACGTCAAGTTCTTTTTAAAAATTTAATCTTTTTTATTACTCTTCATATTGCCATTATGTGATGTCAATAGTTTATAAAGCAAACGTATTGGCCTTTCATTTTATCAACATTCAGTGAAGGAAGGTTTGTACTTGTGCATTGCATAAAAGCTTTCTTTTTAGATATTTGTTTAGCCCTGACAAGGGCTGTTGAGAATTGTTAAGACTGTAGCGTCCTAGTACACCATACTGTCTTCACCATCGGAGTCAGACTGGGCTTCTTCAGATACATAGTATCTCAACTCGGCAATCCTTTCTGCCTTTTCACAAGCGTATTCATAGTATGCATTGCGTACGCCTTCAACAGATGCCATCTTCAGGCGGAGGTTGTAGCGAAATGAACGGTGATTCTCCTGTCTTGCTTTGTCATATCGGCGTTGGAGACCTTCAAGCTTGTCATTCAGGAGTACTACTTGTTCACAGGCACGTTTGAAACGTGTCTCTGTCTCAGTCAATTCTGCGTAAAGTTGAACTTTGTCCATGTTTGAATCGAAGCGGGTCTGTATGTATTCGTTTGCTAGAGAAAAACAGGAAAGATAATGTCCTCCACAGAAATCGTCCCTGCATTTATGCATACGAATGACATGCTCTTCTCATTGTTCATGCCAGATATGTGGAGTGTATTGGAGATAATTGAATGTTGACAATAATCCAATCAATCATGCCTGGCAAAGTAATAAACAGAACCGCCACGGCTGTGTTTTGATAACTGAGTGATAGGAGAGACATTTGATAACTGACACTGATTAAACACTGATTGGTACAAAATTTAATGTGGTTGTCAATGGGGCTGTTTGCACAAATATTTAGAATATCAAAACTTGCAGTTTAAACGGCACCATAATCTCCGCGTTATTGAATTGATAAACTACGTAGCTTAATGTATATTTGCACAAGCAAGACAGGCATTGACGGACATTTAATCAAATCATCTTGTGTCATGAAATGCGGCAAATATCCCCAAAACGGCGCGTGCGGCCTCTGCCACAAAACGTCTGTCTCCGGCGGCGCCCCGCCCGAGACTGACAACATCGTCTGTGACATCAACAGATAAATGACGTCGTGACCATAGCGACGTTGCGCATGCGCGTTCGCCACATCGGACTTATTTGCTGGAACCCTTGTAACGGCGCCGAGAGTAGCTCGATTTTAACAGGAGTGGTAGCATTAATTAGGCATGTTTCTGCACCTTATTCCTTTATTGTGAGTTCCGCTTAGGGTCAGTTAATTGATACATTTGAGGAGTGTAAATATAATCTAGCAAACGTCAAGTTCTTTTTAAAAATTTAATCTTTTTTATTACTCTTCATATTGCCATTATGTGATGTCAATAGTTTATAAAGCAAACGTATTGGCCTTTCATTTTATCAACATTCAGTGAAGGAAGGTTTGTACTTGTGCATTGCATAAAAGCTTTCTTTTTAGATATTTGTTTAGCCCTGACAAGGGCTGTTGAGAATTGTTAAGACTGTAGCGTCCTAGTACACCATACTGTCTTCACCATCGGAGTCAGACTGGGCTTCTTCAGATACATAGTATCTCAACTCGGCAATCCTTTCTGCCTTTTCACAAGCGTATTCATAGTATGCATTGCGTACGCCTTCAACAGATGCCATCTTCAGGCGGAGGTTGTAGCGAAATGAACGGTGATTCTCCTGTCTTGCTTTGTCATATCGGCGTTGGAGACCTTCAAGCTTGTCATTCAGGAGTACTACTTGTTCACAGGCACGTTTGAAACGTGTCTCTGTCTCAGTCAATTCTGCGTAAAGTTGAACTTTGTCCATGTTTGAATCGAAGCGGGTCTGTATGTATTCGTTTGCTAGAGAAAAACAGGAAAGATAATGTCCTCCACAGAAATCGTCCCTGCATTTATGCATACGAATGACATGCTCTTCTCATTGTTGGGTGTATGGGTGTGTGTATGTATGTACTGTACGCACGAGCTAACAAACTAATGTACTAATGTTTGGGTGTGTGCAGTTTTGTATGTATTGTAAGTATGTAATGTAGATACAAATGTATTAATGAGGTGTGCAGATTTGAATGTTTTGTATTTGTGTATGCATGTACAGATGAATGCAATTCTAAATTTATGTATCATGTTTTTATTTTATGAATTTTTATCACCGTACAATGTAACGGTGTCTTGTCGGCCTAATAGGCCTGGGGTTGTAAACTCAAGACACATAAATAAACTATTCTATTATTATTATTATTATTGTTCATGCCAGATATGTGGAGTGTATTGGAGATAATTGAATGTTGACAATAATCCAATCAATCATGCCTGGCAAAGTAATAAACAGAACCGCCACGGCTGTGTTTTGATAACTGAGTGATAGGAGAGACATTTGATAACTGACACTGATTAAACACTGATTGGTACAAAATTTAATGTGGTTGTCAATGGGGCTGTTTGCACAAATATTTAGAATATCAAAACTTGCAGTTTAAACGGCACCATAATCTCCGCGTTATTGAATTGATAAACTACGTAGCTTAATGTATATTTGCACAAGCAAGACAGGCATTGACGGACATTTAATCAAATCATCTTGTGTCATGAAATGCGGCAAATATCCCCAAAACGGCGCGTGCGGCCTCTGCCACAAAACGTCTGTCTCCGGCGGCGCCCCGCCCGAGACTGACAACATCGTCTGTGACATCAACAGATAAATGACGTCGTGACCATAGCGACGTTGCGCATGCGCGTTCGCCACATCGGACTTATTTGCTGGAACCCTTGTAACGGCGCCGAGAGTAGCTCGATTTTAACAGGAGTGGTAGCATTAATTAGGCATGTTTCTGCACCTTATTCCTTTATTGTGAGTTCCGCTTAGGGTCAGTTAATTGATACATTTGAGGAGTGTAAATATAATCTAGCAAACGTCAAGTTCTTTTTAAAAATTTAATCTTTTTTATTACTCTTCATATTGCCATTATGTGATGTCAATAGTTTATAAAGCAAACGTATTGGCCTTTCATTTTATCAACATTCAGTGAAGGAAGGTTTGTACTTGTGCATTGCATAAAAGCTTTCTTTTTAGATATTTGTTTAGCCCTGACAAGGGCTGTTGAGAATTGTTAAGACTGTAGCGTCCTAGTACACCATACTGTCTTCACCATCGGAGTCAGACTGGGCTTCTTCAGATACATAGTATCTCAACTCGGCAATCCTTTCTGCCTTTTCACAAGCGTATTCATAGTATGCATTGCGTACGCCTTCAACAGATGCCATCTTCAGGCGGAGGTTGTAGCGAAATGAACGGTGATTCTCCTGTCTTGCTTTGTCATATCGGCGTTGGAGACCTTCAAGCTTGTCATTCAGGAGTACTACTTGTTCACAGGCACGTTTGAAACGTGTCTCTGTCTCAGTCAATTCTGCGTAAAGTTGAACTTTGTCCATGTTTGAATCGAAGCGGGTCTGTATGTATTCGTTTGCTAGAGAAAAACAGGAAAGATAATGTCCTCCACAGAAATCGTCCCTGCATTTATGCATACGAATGACATGCTCTTCTCATTGTTCATGCCAGATATGTGGAGTGTATTGGAGATAATTGAATGTTGACAATAATCCAATCAATCATGCCTGGCAAAGTAATAAACAGAACCGCCACGGCTGTGTTTTGATAACTGAGTGATAGGAGAGACATTTGATAACTGACACTGATTAAACACTGATTGGTACAAAATTTAATGTGGTTGTCAATGGGGCTGTTTGCACAAATATTTAGAATATCAAAACTTGCAGTTTAAACGGCACCATAATCTCCGCGTTATTGAATTGATAAACTACGTAGCTTAATGTATATTTGCACAAGCAAGACAGGCATTGACGGACATTTAATCAAATCATCTTGTGTCATGAAATGCGGCAAATATCCCCAAAACGGCGCGTGCGGCCTCTGCCACAAAACGTCTGTCTCCGGCGGCGCCCCGCCCGAGACTGACAACATCGTCTGTGACATCAACAGATAAATGACGTCGTGACCATAGCGACGTTGCGCATGCGCGTTCGCCACATCGGACTTATTTGCTGGAACCCTTGTAACGGCGCCGAGAGTAGCTCGATTTTAACAGGAGTGGTAGCATTAATTAGGCATGTTTCTGCACCTTATTCCTTTATTGTGAGTTCCGCTTAGGGTCAGTTAATTGATACATTTGAGGAGTGTAAATATAATCTAGCAAACGTCAAGTTCTTTTTAAAAATTTAATCTTTTTTATTACTCTTCATATTGCCATTATGTGATGTCAATAGTTTATAAAGCAAACGTATTGGCCTTTCATTTTATCAACATTCAGTGAAGGAAGGTTTGTACTTGTGCATTGCATAAAAGCTTTCTTTTTAGATATTTGTTTAGCCCTGACAAGGGCTGTTGAGAATTGTTAAGACTGTAGCGTCCTAGTACACCATACTGTCTTCACCATCGGAGTCAGACTGGGCTTCTTCAGATACATAGTATCTCAACTCGGCAATCCTTTCTGCCTTTTCACAAGCGTATTCATAGTATGCATTGCGTACGCCTTCAACAGATGCCATCTTCAGGCGGAGGTTGTAGCGAAATGAACGGTGATTCTCCTGTCTTGCTTTGTCATATCGGCGTTGGAGACCTTCAAGCTTGTCATTCAGGAGTACTACTTGTTCACAGGCACGTTTGAAACGTGTCTCTGTCTCAGTCAATTCTGCGTAAAGTTGAACTTTGTCCATGTTTGAATCGAAGCGGGTCTGTATGTATTCGTTTGCTAGAGAAAAACAGGAAAGATAATGTCCTCCACAGAAATCGTCCCTGCATTTATGCATACGAATGACATGCTCTTCTCATTGTTGGGTGTATGGGTGTGTGTATGTATGTACTGTACGCACGAGCTAACAAACTAATGTACTAATGTTTGGGTGTGTGCAGTTTTGTATGTATTGTAAGTATGTAATGTAGATACAAATGTATTAATGAGGTGTGCAGATTTGAATGTTTTGTATTTGTGTATGCATGTACAGATGAATGCAATTCTAAATTTATGTATCATGTTTTTATTTTATGAATTTTTATCACCGTACAATGTAACGGTGTCTTGTCGGCCTAATAGGCCTGGGGTTGTAAACTCAAGACACATAAATAAACTATTCTATTATTATTATTATTATTGTTCATGCCAGATATGTGGAGTGTATTGGAGATAATTGAATGTTGACAATAATCCAATCAATCATGCCTGGCAAAGTAATAAACAGAACCGCCACGGCTGTGTTTTGATAACTGAGTGATAGGAGAGACATTTGATAACTGACACTGATTAAACACTGATTGGTACAAAATTTAATGTGGTTGTCAATGGGGCTGTTTGCACAAATATTTAGAATATCAAAACTTGCAGTTTAAACGGCACCATAATCTCCGCGTTATTGAATTGATAAACTACGTAGCTTAATGTATATTTGCACAAGCAAGACAGGCATTGACGGACATTTAATCAAATCATCTTGTGTCATGAAATGCGGCAAATATCCCCAAAACGGCGCGTGCGGCCTCTGCCACAAAACGTCTGTCTCCGGCGGCGCCCCGCCCGAGACTGACAACATCGTCTGTGACATCAACAGATAAATGACGTCGTGACCATAGCGACGTTGCGCATGCGCGTTCGCCACATCGGACTTATTTGCTGGAACCCTTGTAACGGCGCCGAGAGTAGCTCGATTTTAACAGGAGTGGTAGCATTAATTAGGCATGTTTCTGCACCTTATTCCTTTATTGTGAGTTCCGCTTAGGGTCAGTTAATTGATACATTTGAGGAGTGTAAATATAATCTAGCAAACGTCAAGTTCTTTTTAAAAATTTAATCTTTTTTATTACTCTTCATATTGCCATTATGTGATGTCAATAGTTTATAAAGCAAACGTATTGGCCTTTCATTTTATCAACATTCAGTGAAGGAAGGTTTGTACTTGTGCATTGCATAAAAGCTTTCTTTTTAGATATTTGTTTAGCCCTGACAAGGGCTGTTGAGAATTGTTAAGACTGTAGCGTCCTAGTACACCATACTGTCTTCACCATCGGAGTCAGACTGGGCTTCTTCAGATACATAGTATCTCAACTCGGCAATCCTTTCTGCCTTTTCACAAGCGTATTCATAGTATGCATTGCGTACGCCTTCAACAGATGCCATCTTCAGGCGGAGGTTGTAGCGAAATGAACGGTGATTCTCCTGTCTTGCTTTGTCATATCGGCGTTGGAGACCTTCAAGCTTGTCATTCAGGAGTACTACTTGTTCACAGGCACGTTTGAAACGTGTCTCTGTCTCAGTCAATTCTGCGTAAAGTTGAACTTTGTCCATGTTTGAATCGAAGCGGGTCTGTATGTATTCGTTTGCTAGAGAAAAACAGGAAAGATAATGTCCTCCACAGAAATCGTCCCTGCATTTATGCATACGAATGACATGCTCTTCTCATTGTTGGGTGTATGGGTGTGTGTATGTTTGTACTGTACGCACGAGCTAACAAACTAATGTACTAATGTTTGGGTGTGTGCAGTTTTGTATGTATTGTAAGTATGTAATGTAGATACAAATGTATTAATGAGGTGTGCAGATTTGAATGTTTTGTATTTGTGTATGCATGTACAGATGAATGCAATTCTAAATTTATGTATCATGTTTTTATTTTATGAATTTTTATCACCGTACAATGTAACGGTGTCTTGTCGGCCTAATAGGCCTGGGGTTGTAAACTCAAGACACATAAATAAACTATTCTATTATTATTATTATTATTGTTCATGCCAGATATGTGGAGTGTATTGGAGATAATTGAATGTTGACAATAATCCAATCAATCATGCCTGGCAAAGTAATAAACAGAACCGCCACGGCTGTGTTTTGATAACTGAGTGATAGGAGAGACATTTGATAACTGACACTGATTAAACACTGATTGGTACAAAATTTAATGTGGTTGTCAATGGGGCTGTTTGCACAAATATTTAGAATATCAAAACTTGCAGTTTAAACGGCACCATAATCTCCGCGTTATTGAATTGATAAACTACGTAGCTTAATGTATATTTGCACAAGCAAGACAGGCATTGACGGACATCTAATCAAATCATCTTGTGTCATGAAATGCGGCAAATATCCCCAAAACGGCGCGTGCGGCCTCTGCCACAAAACGTCTGTCTCCGGCGGCGCCCCGCCCGAGACTGACAACATCGTCTGTGACATCAACAGATAAATGACGTCGTGACCATAGCGACGTTGCGCATGCGCGTTCGCCACATCGGATTTATTTGCTGGAACTCTTGTAACGGCGCCGAGAGTAGCTCGATTTTAACAGGAGTGGTAGCATTAATTAGGCATGTTTCTGCACCTTATTCCTTTATTGTGAGTTCCGCTTAGGGTCAGTTAATTGATACATTTGAGGAGTGTAAATATAATCTAGCAAACGTCAAGTTCTTTTTAAAAATTTAATCTTTTTTATTACTCTTCATTTTGCCATTATGTGATGTCAATAGTTTATAAAGCAAACGTATTGGCCTTTCATTTTATCAACATTCAGTGAAGGAAGGTTTGTACTTGTGCATTGCATAAAAGCTTTCTTTTTAGATATTTGTTTAGCCCTGACAAGGGCTGTTGAGAATTGTTAAGACTGTAGCGTCCTAGTACACCATACTGTCTTCACCATCGGAGTCAGACTGGGCTTCTTCAGATACATAGTATCTCAACTCGGCAATCCTTTCTGCCTTTTCACAAGCGTATTCATAGTATGCATTGCGTACGCCTTCAACAGATGCCATCTTCAGGCGGAGGTTGTAGCGAAATGAACGGTGATTCTCCTGTCTTGCTTTGTCATATCGGCGTTGGAGACCTTCAAGCTTGTCATTCAGGAGTACTACTTGTTCACAGGCACGTTTGAAACGTGTCTCTGTCTCAGTCAATTCTGCGTAAAGTTGAACTTTGTCCATGTTTGAATCGAAGCGGGTCTGTATGTATTCGTTTGCTAGAGAAAAACAGGAAAGATAATGTCCTCCACAGAAATCGTCCCTGCATTTATGCATACGAATGACATGCTCTTCTCATTGTTCATGCCAGATATGTGGAGTGTATTGGAGATAATTGAATGTTGACAATAATCCAATCAATCATGCCTGGCAAAGTAATAAACAGAACCGCCACGGCTGTGTTTTGATAACTGAGTGATAGGAGAGACATTTGATAACTGACACTGATTAAACACTGATTGGTACAAAATTTAATGTGGTTGTCAATGGGGCTGTTTGCACAAATATTTAGAATATCAAAACTTGCAGTTTAAACGGCACCATAATCTCCGCGTTATTGAATTGATAAACTACGTAGCTTAATGTATATTTGCACAAGCAAGACAGGCATTGACGGACATTTAATCAAATCATCTTGTGTCATGAAATGCGGCAAATATCCCCAAAACGGCGCGTGCGGCCTCTGCCACAAAACGTCTGTCTCCGGCGGCGCCCCGCCCGAGACTGACAACATCGTCTGTGACAACAGATAAATGACGTCGTGACCATAGCGACGTTGCGCATGCGCGTTCGCCACATCGGACTTATTTGCTGGAACCCTTGTAACGGCGCCGAGAGTAGCTCGATTTTAACAGGAGTGGTAGCATTAATTAGGCATGTTTCTGCACCTTATTCCTTTATTGTGAGTTCCGCTTAGGGTCAGTTAATTGATACATTTGAGGAGTGTAAATATAATCTAGCAAACGTCAAGTTCTTTTTAAAAATTTAATCTTTTTTATTACTCTTCATATTGCCATTATGTGATGTCAATAGTTTATAAAGCAAACGTATTGGCCTTTCATTTTATCAACATTCAGTGAAGGAAGGTTTGTACTTGTGCATTGCATAAAAGCTTTCTTTTTAGATATTTGTTTAGCCCTGACAAGGGCTGTTGAGAATTGTTAAGACTGTAGCGTCCTAGTACACCATACTGTCTTCACCATCGGAGTCAGACTGGGCTTCTTCAGATACATAGTATCTCAACTCGGCAATCCTTTCTGCCTTTTCACAAGCGTATTCATAGTATGCATTGCGTACGCCTTCAACAGATGCCATCTTCAGGCGGAGGTTGTAGCGAAATGAACGGTGATTCTCCTGTCTTGCTTTGTCATATCGGCGTTGGAGACCTTCAAGCTTGTCATTCAGGAGTACTACTTGTTCACAGGCACGTTTGAAACGTGTCTCTGTCTCAGTCAATTCTGCGTAAAGTTGAACTTTGTCCATGTTTGAATCGAAGCGGGTCTGTATGTATTCGTTTGCTAGAGAAAAACAGGAAAGATAATGTCCTCCACAGAAATCGTCCCTGCATTTATGCATACGAATGACATGCTCTTCTCATTGTTGGGTGTATGGGTGTGTGTATGTATGTACTGTACGCACGAGCTAACAAACTAATGTACTAATGTTTGGGTGTGTGCAGTTTTGTATGTATTGTAAGTATGTAATGTAGATACAAATGTATTAATGAGGTGTGCAGATTTGAATGTTTTGTATTTGTGTATGCATGTACAGATGAATGCAATTCTAAATTTATGTATCATGTTTTTATTTTATGAATTTTTATCACCGTACAATGTAACGGTGTCTTGTCGGCCTAATAGGCCTGGGGTTGTAAACTCAAGACACATAAATAAACTATTCTATTATTATTATTATTATTGTTCATGCCAGATATGTGGAGTGTATTGGAGATAATTGAATGTTGACAATAATCCAATCAATCATGCCTGGCAAAGTAATAAACAGAACCGCCACGGCTGTGTTTTGATAACTGAGTGATAGGAGAGACATTTGATAACTGACACTGATTAAACACTGATTGGTACAAAATTTAATGTGGTTGTCAATGGGGCTGTTTGCACAAATATTTAGAATATCAAAACTTGCAGTTTAAACGGCACCATAATCTCCGCGTTATTGAATTGATAAACTACGTAGCTTAATGTATATTTGCACAAGCAAGACAGGCATTGACGGACATTTAATCAAATCATCTTGTGTCATGAAATGCGGCAAATATCCCCAAAACGGCGCGTGCGGCCTCTGCCACAAAACGTCTGTCTCCGGCGGCGCCCCGCCCGAGACTGACAACATCGTCT
Organism: Steromphala cineraria; assembly: GCA_916613615.1. Taxonomy (NCBI): domain Eukaryota; kingdom Metazoa; phylum Mollusca; class Gastropoda; order Trochida; family Trochidae; genus Steromphala; species Steromphala cineraria. The sequence goes on from OU744730.1 coordinate 17,382,240, forward strand.
GTGACATCAACAGATAAATGACGTCGTGACCATAGCGACGTTGCGCATGCGCGTTCGCCACATCGGATTTATTTGCTGGAACTCTTGTAACGGCGCCGAGAGTAGCTCGATTTTAACAGGAGTGGTAGCATTAATTAGGCATGTTTCTGCACCTTATTCCTTTATTGTGAGTTCCGCTTAGGGTCAGTTAATTGATACATTTGAGGAGTGTAAATATAATCTAGCAAACGTCAAGTTCTTTTTAAAAATTTAATCTTTTTTATTACTCTTCATATTGCCATTATGTGATGTCAATAGTTTATAAAGCAAACGTATTGGCCTTTCATTTTATCAACATTCAGTGAAGGAAGGTTTGTACTTGTGCATTGCATAAAAGCTTTCTTTTTAGATATTTGTTTAGCCCTGACAAGGGCTGTTGAGAATTGTTAAGACTGTAGCGTCCTAGTACACCATACTGTCTTCACCATCGGAGTCAGACTGGGCTTCTTCAGATACATAGTATCTCAACTCGGCAATCCTTTCTGCCTTTTCACAAGCGTATTCATAGTATGCATTGCGTACGCCTTCAACAGATGCCATCTTCAGGCGGAGGTTGTAGCGAAATGAACGGTGATTCTCCTGTCTTGCTTTGTCATATCGGCGTTGGAGACCTTCAAGCTTGTCATTCAGGAGTACTACTTGTTCACAGGCACGTTTGAAACGTGTCTCTGTCTCAGTCAATTCTGCGTAAAGTTGAACTTTGTCCATGTTTGAATCGAAGCGGGTCTGTATGTATTCGTTTGCTAGAGAAAAACAGGAAAGATAATGTCCTCCACAGAAATCGTCCCTGCATTTATGCATACGAATGACATGCTCTTCTCATTGTTCATGCCAGATATGTGGAGTGTATTGGAGATAATTGAATGTTGACAATAATCCAATCAATCATGCCTGGCAAAGTAATAAACAGAACCGCCACGGCTGTGTTTTGATAACTGAGTGATAGGAGAGACATTTGATAACTGACACTGATTAAACACTGATTGGTACAAAATTTAATGTGGTTGTCAATGGGGCTGTTTGCACAAATATTTAGAATATCAAAACTTGCAGTTTAAACGGCACCATAATCTCCGCGTTATTGAATTGATAAACTACGTAGCTTAATGTATATTTGCACAAGCAAGACAGGCATTGACGGACATTTAATCAAATCATCTTGTGTCATGAAATGCGGCAAATATCCCCAAAACGGCGCGTGCGGCCTCTGCCACAAAACGTCTGTCTCCGGCGGCGCCCCGCCCGAGACTGACAACATCGTCTGTGACATCAACAGATAAATGACGTCGTGACCATAGCGACGTTGCGCATGCGCGTTCGCCACATCGGACTTATTTGCTGGAACCCTTGTAACGGCGCCGAGAGTAGCTCGATTTTAACAGGAGTGGTAGCATTAATTAGGCATGTTTCTGCACCTTATTCCTTTATTGTGAGTTCCGCTTAGGGTCAGTTAATTGATACATTTGAGGAGTGTAAATATAATCTAGCAAACGTCAAGTTCTTTTTAAAAATTTAATCTTTTTTATTACTCTTCATATTGCCATTATGTGATGTCAATAGTTTATAAAGCAAACGTATTGGCCTTTCATTTTATCAACATTCAGTGAAGGAAGGTTTGTACTTGTGCATTGCATAAAAGCTTTCTTTTTAGATATTTGTTTAGCCCTGACAAGGGCTGTTGAGAATTGTTAAGACTGTAGCGTCCTAGTACACCATACTGTCTTCACCATCGGAGTCAGACTGGGCTTCTTCAGATACATAGTATCTCAACTCGGCAATCCTTTCTGCCTTTTCACAAGCGTATTCATAGTATGCATTGCGTACGCCTTCAACAGATGCCATCTTCAGGCGGAGGTTGTAGCGAAATGAACGGTGATTCTCCTGTCTTGCTTTGTCATATCGGCGTTGGAGACCTTCAAGCTTGTCATTCAGGAGTACTACTTGTTCACAGGCACGTTTGAAACGTGTCTCTGTCTCAGTCAATTCTGCGTAAAGTTGAACTTTGTCCATGTTTGAATCGAAGCGGGTCTGTATGTATTCGTTTGCTAGAGAAAAACAGGAAAGATAATGTCCTCCACAGAAATCGTCCCTGCATTTATGCATACGAATGACATGCTCTTCTCATTGTTGGGTGTATGGGTGTGTGTATGTATGTACTGTACGCACGAGCTAACAAACTAATGTACTAATGTTTGGGTGTGTGCAGTTTTGTATGTATTGTAAGTATGTAATGTAGATACAAATGTATTAATGAGGTGTGCAGATTTGAATGTTTTGTATTTGTGTATGCATGTACAGATGAATGCAATTCTAAATTTATGTATCATGTTTTTATTTTATGAATTTGTATCACCGTACAATGTAACGGTGTCTTGTCGGCCTAATAGGCCTGGGGTTGTAAACTCAAGACACATAAATAAACTATTCTATTATTATTATTATTATTGTTCATGCCAGATATGTGGAGTGTATTGGAGATAATTGAATGTTGACAATAATCCAATCAATCATGCCTGGCAAAGTAATAAACAGAACCGCCACGGCTGTGTTTTGATAACTGAGTGATAGGAGAGACATTTGATAACTGACACTGATTAAACACTGATTGGTACAAAATTTAATGTGGTTGTCAATGGGGCTGTTTGCACAAATATTTAGAATATCAAAACTTGCAGTTTAAACGGCACCATAATCTCCGCGTTATTGAATTGATAAACTACGTAGCTTAATGTATATTTGCACAAGCAAGACAGGCATTGACGGACATTTAATCAAATCATCTTGTGTCATGAAATGCGGCAAATATCCCCAAAACGGCGCGTGCGGCCTCTGCCACAAAACGTCTGTCTCCGGCGGCGCCCCGCCCGAGACTGACAACATCGTCTGTGACATCAACAGATAAATGACGTCGTGACCATAGCGACGTTGCGCATGCGCGTTCGCCACATCGGACTTATTTGCTGGAACCCTTGTAACGGCGCCGAGAGTAGCTCGATTTTAACAGGAGTGGTAGCATTAATTAGGCATGTTTCTGCACCTTATTCCTTTATTGTGAGTTCCGCTTAGGGTCAGTTAATTGATACATTTGAGGAGTGTAAATATAATCTAGCAAACGTCAAGTTCTTTTTAAAAATTTAATCTTTTTTATTACTCTTCATATTGCCATTATGTGATGTCAATAGTTTATAAAGCAAACGTATTGGCCTTTCATTTTATCAACATTCAGTGAAGGAAGGTTTGTACTTGTGCATTGCATAAAAGCTTTCTTTTTAGATATTTGTTTAGCCCTGACAAGGGCTGTTGAGAATTGTTAAGACTGTAGCGTCCTAGTACACCATACTGTCTTCACCATCGGAGTCAGACTGGGCTTCTTCAGATACATAGTATCTCAACTCGGCAATCCTTTCTGCCTTTTCACAAGCGTATTCATAGTATGCATTGCGTACGCCTTCAACAGATGCCATCTTCAGGCGGAGGTTGTAGCGAAATGAACGGTGATTCTCCTGTCTTGCTTTGTCATATCGGCGTTGGAGACCTTCAAGCTTGTCATTCAGGAGTACTACTTGTTCACAGGCACGTTTGAAACGTGTCTCTGTCTCAGTCAATTCTGCGTAAAGTTGAACTTTGTCCATGTTTGAATCGAAGCGGGTCTGTATGTATTCGTTTGCTAGAGAAAAACAGGAAAGATAATGTCCTCCACAGAAATCGTCCCTGCATTTATGCATACGAATGACATGCTCTTCTCATTGTTGGGTGTATGGGTGTGTGTATGTATGTACTGTACGCACGAGCTAACAAACTAATGTACTAATGTTTGGGTGTGTGCAGTTTTGTATGTATTGTAAGTATGTAATGTAGATACAAATGTATTAATGAGGTGTGCAGATTTGAATGTTTTGTATTTGTGTATGCATGTACAGATGAATGCAATTCTAAATTTATGTATCATGTTTTTATTTTATGAATTTTTATCACCGTACAATGTAACGGTGTCTTGTCGGCCTAATAGGCCTGGGGTTGTAAACTCAAGACACATAAATAAACTATTCTATTATTATTATTATTATTGTTCATGCCAGATATGTGGAGTGTATTGGAGATAATTGAATGTTGACAATAATCCAATCAATCATGCCTGGCAAAGTAATAAACAGAACCGCCACGGCTGTGTTTTGATAACTGAGTGATAGGAGAGACATTTGATAACTGACACTGATTAAACACTGATTGGTACAAAATTTAATGTGGTTGTCAATGGGGCTGTTTGCACAAATATTTAGAATATCAAAACTTGCAGTTTAAACGGCACCATAATCTCCGCGTTATTGAATTGATAAACTACGTAGCTTAATGTATATTTGCACAAGCAAGACAGGCATTGACGGACATTTAATCAAATCATCTTGTGTCATGAAATGCGGCAAATATCCCCAAAACGGCGCGTGCGGCCTCTGCCACAAAACGTCTGTCTCCGGCGGCGCCCCGCCCGAGACTGACAACATCGTCTGTGACATCAACAGATAAATGACGTCGTGACCATAGCGACGTTGCGCATGCGCGTTCGCCACATCGGACTTATTTGCTGGAACCCTTGTAACGGCGCCGAGAGTAGCTCGATTTTAACAGGAGTGGTAGCATTAATTAGGCATGTTTCTGCACCTTATTCCTTTATTGTGAGTTCCGCTTAGGGTCAGTTAATTGATACATTTGAGGAGTGTAAATATAATCTAGCAAACGTCAAGTTCTTTTTAAAAATTTAATCTTTTTTATTACTCTTCATATTGCCATTATGTGATGTCAATAGTTTATAAAGCAAACGTATTGGCCTTTCATTTTATCAACATTCAGTGAAGGAAGGTTTGTACTTGTGCATTGCATAAAAGCTTTCTTTTTAGATATTTGTTTAGCCCTGACAAGGGCTGTTGAGAATTGTTAAGACTGTAGCGTCCTAGTACACCATACTGTCTTCACCATCGGAGTCAGACTGGGCTTCTTCAGATACATAGTATCTCAACTCGGCAATCCTTTCTGCCTTTTCACAAGCGTATTCATAGTATGCATTGCGTACGCCTTCAACAGATGCCATCTTCAGGCGGAGGTTGTAGCGAAATGAACGGTGATTCTCCTGTCTTGCTTTGTCATATCGGCGTTGGAGACCTTCAAGCTTGTCATTCAGGAGTACTACTTGTTCACAGGCACGTTTGAAACGTGTCTCTGTCTCAGTCAATTCTGCGTAAAGTTGAACTTTGTCCATGTTTGAATCGAAGCGGGTCTGTATGTATTCGTTTGCTAGAGAAAAACAGGAAAGATAATGTCCTCCACAGAAATCGTCCCTGCATTTATGCATACGAATGACATGCTCTTCTCATTGTTGGGTGTATGGGTGTGTGTATGTATGTACTGTACGCACGAGCTAACAAACTAATGTACTAATGTTTGGGTGTGTGCAGTTTTGTATGTATTGTAAGTATGTAATGTAGATACAAATGTATTAATGAGGTGTGCAGATTTGAATGTTTTGTATTTGTGTATGCATGTACAGATGAATGCAATTCTAAATTTATGTATCATGTTTTTATTTTATGAATTTTTATCACCGTACAATGTAACGGTGTCTTGTCGGCCTAATAGGCCTGGGGTTGTAAACTCAAGACACATAAATAAACTATTCTATTATTATTATTATTATTGTTCATGCCAGATATGTGGAGTGTATTGGAGATAATTGAATGTTGACAATAATCCAATCAATCATGCCTGGCAAAGTAATAAACAGAACCGCCACGGCTGTGTTTTGATAACTGAGTGATAGGAGAGACATTTGATAACTGACACTGATTAAACACTGATTGGTACAAAATTTAATGTGGTTGTCAATGGGGCTGTTTGCACAAATATTTAGAATATCAAAACTTGCAGTTTAAACGGCACCATAATCTCCGCGTTATTGAATTGATAAACTACGTAGCTTAATGTATATTTGCACAAGCAAGACAGGCATTGACGGACATCTAATCAAATCATCTTGTGTCATGAAATGCGGCAAATATCCCCAAAACGGCGCGTGCGGCCTCTGCCACAAAACGTCTGTCTCCGGCGGCGCCCCGCCCGAGACTGACAACATCGTCTGTGACATCAACAGATAAATGACGTCGTGACCATAGCGACGTTGCGCATGCGCGTTCGCCACATCGGATTTATTTGCTGGAACTCTTGTAACGGCGCCGAGAGTAGCTCGATTTTAACAGGAGTGGTAGCATTAATTAGGCATGTTTCTGCACCTTATTCCTTTATTGTGAGTTCCGCTTAGGGTCAGTTAATTGATACATTTGAGGAGTGTAAATATAATCTAGCAAACGTCAAGTTCTTTTTAAAAATTTAATCTTTTTTATTACTCTTCATTTTGCCATTATGTGATGTCAATAGTTTATAAAGCAAACGTATTGGCCTTTCATTTTATCAACATTCAGTGAAGGAAGGTTTGTACTTGTGCATTGCATAAAAGCTTTCTTTTTAGATATTTGTTTAGCCCTGACAAGGGCTGTTGAGAATTGTTAAGACTGTAGCGTCCTAGTACACCATACTGTCTTCACCATCGGAGTCAGACTGGGCTTCTTCAGATACATAGTATCTCAACTCGGCAATCCTTTCTGCCTTTTCACAAGCGTATTCATAGTATGCATTGCGTACGCCTTCAACAGATGCCATCTACAGGCGGAGGTTGTAGCGAAATGAACGGTGATTCTCCTGTCTTGCTTTGTCATATCGGCGTTGGAGACCTTCAAGCTTGTCATTCAGGAGTACTACTTGTTCACAGGCACGTTTGAAACGTGTCTCTGTCTCAGTCAATTCTGCGTAAAGTTGAACTTTGTCCATGTTTGAATCGAAGCGGGTCTGTATGTATTCGTTTGCTAGAGAAAAACAGGAAAGATAATGTCCTCCACAGAAATCGTCCCTGCATTTATGCATACGAATGACATGCTCTTCTCATTGTTGGGTGTATGGGTGTGTGTATGTATGTACTGTACGCACGAGCTAACAAACTAATGTACTAATGTTTGGGTGTGTGCAGTTTTGTATGTATTGTAAGTATGTAATGTAGATACAAATGTATTAATGAGGTGTGCAGATTTGAATGTTTTGTATTTGTGTATGCATGTACAGATGAATGCAATTCTAAATTTATGTATCATGTTTTTATTTTATGAATTTTTATCACCGTACAATGTAACGGTGTCTTGTCGGCCTAATAGGCCTGGGGTTGTAAACTCAAGACACATAAATAAACTATTCTATTATTATTATTATTATTGTTCATGCCAGATATGTGGAGTGTATTGGAGATAATTGAATGTTGACAATAATCCAATCAATCATGCCTGGCAAAGTAATAAACAGAACCGCCACGGCTGTGTTTTGATAACTGAGTGATAGGAGAGACATTTGATAACTGACACTGATTAAACACTGATTGGTACAAAATTTAATGTGGTTGTCAATGGGGCTGTTTGCACAAATATTTAGAATATCAAAACTTGCAGTTTTAACGGCATCATAATCTCCGCGTTATTGAATTGATAAACTACGTAGCTTAATGTATATTTGCACAAGCAAGACAGGCATTGACGGACATTTAATCAAATCATCTTGTGTCATGAAATGCGGCAAATATCCCCAAAACAGCGCGTGCGGCCTCTGCCACAAAACGTCTGTCTCCGGCGGCGCCCCGCCCGAGACTGACGACATCGTCTGTGACATCAACAGATAAATGACGTCGTGACCATAGCGACGTTGCGCATGCGCGTTCGCCACATCGGACTTATTTGCTGGAACCCTTGTAACGGCGCCGAGAGTAGCTCGATTTTAACAGGAGTGGTAGCATTAATTAGGCATGTTTCTGCACCTTATTCCTTTATTGTGAGTTCCGCTTAGGGTCAGTTAATTGATACATTTGAGGAGTGTAAATATAATCTAGCAAACGTCAAGTTCTTTTTAAAAATTTAATCTTTTTTATTACTCTTCATATTGCCATTATGTGATGTCAACATTTTATAAAGCAAACGTATTGGCCTTTCATTTTATTAACATTCAGTGAAGGAAGGTTTGTACTTGTGCATTGCATAAAAGCTTTCTTTTTAGATATTTGTTTAGCCCTGACAAGGGCTGTTGAGAATTGTTAAGACTGTAGCGTCCTAGTACACCATACTGTCTTCACCATCGGAGTCAGACTGGGCTTCTTCAGATACATAGTATCTCAACTCGGCAATCCTTTCTGCCTTTTCACAAGCGTATTCATAGTATGCATTGCGTACGCCTTCAACAGATGCCATCTTCAGGCGGAGGTTGTAGCGAAATGAACGGTGATTCTCCTGTCTTGCTTTGTCATATCGGCGTTGGAGACCTTCAAGCTTGTCATTCAGGAGTACTACTTGTTCACAGGCACGTTTGAAACGTGTCTCTGTCTCAGTCAATTCTGCGTAAAGTTGAACTTTGTCCATGTTTGAATCGGAGCGGGTCTGTATGTATTCGTTTGCTAGAGAAAAACAGGAAAGATAATGTCCTCCACAGAAATCGTCCCTGCATTTATGCATACGAATGACATGCTCTTCTCATTGTTCATGCCAGATATGTGGAGTGTATTGGAGATAATTGAATGTTGACAATAATCCAATCAATCATGCCTGGCAAAGTAATAAACAGAACCGCCACGGCTGTGTTTTGATAACTGAGTGATAGGAGAGACATTTGATAACTGACACTGATTAAACACTGATTGGTACAAAATTTAATGTGGTTGTCAATGGGGCTGTTTGCACAAATATTTAGAATATCAAAACTTGCAGTTTTAACGGCATCATAATCTCCGCGTTATTGAATTGATAAACTACGTAGCTTAATGTATATTTGCACAAGCAAGACAGGCATTGACGGACATTTAATCAAATCATCTTGTGTCATGAAATGCGGCAAATATCCCCAAAACGGCGCGTGCGGCCTCTGCCACAAAACGTCTGTCTCCGGCGGCGCCCCGCCCGAGACTGACGACATCGTCTGTGACATCAACAGATAAATGACGTCGTGACCATAGCGACGTTGCGCATGCGCGTTCGCCACATCGGACTTATTTGCTGGAACCCTTGTAACGGCGCCGAGAGTAGCTCGATTTTAACAGGAGTGGTAGCATTAATTAGGCATGTTTCTGCACCTTATTCCTTTATTGTGAGTTCCGCTTAGGGTCAGTTAATTGATACATTTGAGGAGTGTAAATATAATCTAGCAAACGTCAAGTGATTTTTAAAAATTTAATCTTTTTTATTACTCTTCATATTGCCATTATGTGATGTCAATATTTTATAAAGCAAACGTATTGGCCTTTCATTTTATTAACATTCAGTGAAGGAAGGTTTGTACTTGTGCATTGCATAAAAGCTTTCTTTTTAGATATTTGTTTAGCCCTGACAAGGGCTGTTGAGAATTGTTAAGACTGTAGCGTCCTAGTACACCATACTGTCTTCACCATCGGAGTCAGACTGGGCTTCTTCAGATACATAGTATCTCAACTCGGCAATCCTTTCTGCCTTTTCACAAGCGTATTCATAGTATGCATTGCGTACGCCTTCAACAGATGCCATCTTCAGGCGGAGGTTGTAGCGAAATGAACGGTGATTCTCCTGTCTTGCTTTGTCATATCGGCGTTGGAGACCTTCAAGCTTGTCATTCAGGAGTACTACTTGTTCACAGGCACGTTTGAAACGTGTCTCTGTCTCAGTCAATTCTGCGTAAAGTTGAACTTTGTCCATGTTTGAATCGGAGCGGGTCTGTATGTATTCGTTTGCTAAAGAAAAACAGGAAAGATAATGTCCTCCACAGAAATCGTCCCTGCATTTATGCATACGAATGACATGCTCTTCTCATTGTTCATGCCAGATATGTGGAGTGTATTGGAGATAATTGAATGTTGACAATAATCCAATCAATCATGCCTGGCAAAGTAATAAACAGAACCGCCACGGCTGTGTTTTGATAACTGAGTGATAGGAGAGACATTTGATAACTGACACTGATTAAACACTGATTGGTACAAAATTTAATGTGGTTGTCAATGGGGCTGTTTGCACAAATATTTAGAATATCAAAACTTGCAGTTTTAACGGCATCATAATCTCCGCGTTATTGAATTGATAAACTACGTAGCTTAATGTATATTTGCACAAGCAAGACAGGCATTGACGGACATTTAATCAAATCATCTTGTGTCATGAAATGCGGCAAATATCCCCAAAACAGCGCGTGCGGCCTCTGCCACAAAACGTCTGTCTCCGGCGGCGCCCCGCCCGAGACTGACGACATCGTCTGTGACATCAACAGATAAATGACGTCGTGACCATAGCGACGTTGCGCATGCGCGTTCGCCACATCGGACTTATTTGCTGGAACCCTTGTAACGGCGCCGAGAGTAGCTCGATTTTAACAGGAGTGGTAGCATTAATTAGGCATGTTTCTGCACCTTATTCCTTTATTGTGAGTTCCGCTTAGGGTCAGTTAATTGATACATTTGAGGAGTGTAAATATAATCTAGCAAACGTCAAGTTCTTTTTAAAAATTTAATCTTTTTTATTACTCTTCATATTGCCATTATGTGATGTCAATATTTTATAAAGCAAACGTATTGGCCTTTCATTTTATTAACATTCAGTGAAGGAAGGTTTGTACTTGTGCATTGCATAAAAGCTTTCTTTTTAGATATTTGTTTAGCCCTGACAAGGGCTGTTGAGAATTGTTAAGACTGTAGCGTCCTAGTACACCATACTGTCTTCACCATCGGAGTCAGACTGGGCTTCTTCAGATACATAGTATCTCAACTCGGCAATCCTTTCTGCCTTTTCACAAGCGTATTCATAGTATGCATTGCGTACGCCTTCAACAGATGCCATCTTCAGGCGGAGGTTGTAGCGAAATGAACGGTGATTCTCCTGTCTTGCTTTGTCATATCGGCGTTGGAGACCTTCAAGCTTGTCATTCAGGAGTACTACTTGTTCACAGGCACGTTTGAAACGTGTCTCTGTCTCAGTCAATTCTGCGTAAAGTTGAACTTTGTCCATGTTTGAATCGGAGCGGGTCTGTATGTATTCGTTTGCTAGAGAAAAACAGGAAAGATAATGTCCTCCACAGAAATCGTCCCTGCATTTATGCATACGAATGACATGCTCTTCTCATTGTTCATGCCAGATATGTGGAGTGTATTGGAGATAATTGAATGTTGACAATAATCCAATCAATCATGCCTGGCAAAGTAATAAACAGAACCGCCACGGCTGTGTTTTGATAACTGAGTGATAGGAGAGACATTTGATAACTGACACTGATTAAACACTGATTGGTACAAAATTTAATGTGGTTGTCAATGGGGCTGTTTGCACAAATATTTAGAATATCAAAACTTGCAGTTTTAACGGCATCATAATCTCCGCGTTATTGAATTGATAAACTACGTAGCTTAATGTATATTTGCACAAGCAAGACAGGCATTGACGGACATTTAATCAAATCATCTTGTGTCATGAAATGCGGCAAATATCCCCAAAACAGCGCGTGCGGCCTCTGCCACAAAACGTCTGTCTCCGGCGGCGCCCCGCCCGAGACTGACAACATCGTCTGTGACATCAACAGATAAATGACGTCGTGACCATAGCGACGTTGCGCATGCGCGTTCGCCACATCGGACTTATTTGCTGGAACCCTTGTAACGGCGCCGAGAGTAGCTCGATTTTAACAGGAGTGGTAGCATTAATTAGGCATGTTTCTGCACCTTATTCCTTTATTGTGAGTTCCGCTTAGGGTCAGTTAATTGATACATTTGAGGAGTGTAAATATAATCTAGCAAACGTCAAGTTCTTTTTAAAAATTTAATCTTTTTTATTACTCTTCATATTGCCATTATGTGATGTCAATATTTTATAAAGCAAACGTATTGGCCTTTCATTTTATTAACATTCAGTGAAGGAAGGTTTGTACTTGTGCATTGCATAAAAGCTTTCTTTTTAGATATTTGTTTAGCCCTGACAAGGGCTGTTGAGAATTGTTAAGACTGTAGCGTCCTAGTACACCATACTGTCTTCACCATCGGAGTCAGACTGGGCTTCTTCAGATACATAGTATCTCAACTCGGCAATCCTTTCTGCCTTTTCACAAGCGTATTCATAGTATGCATTGCGTACGCCTTCAACAGATGCCATCTTCAGGCGGAGGTTGTAGCGAAATGAACGGTGATTCTCCTGTCTTGCTTTGTCATATCGGCGTTGGAGACCTTCAAGCTTGTCATTCAGGAGTACTACTTGTTCACAGGCACGTTTGAAACGTGTCTCTGTCTCAGTCAATTCTGCGTAAAGTTGAACTTTGTCCATGTTTGAATCGGAGCGGGTCTGTATGTATTCGTTTGCTAGAGAAAAACAGGAAAGATAATGTCCTCCACAGAAATCGTCCCTGCATTTATGCATACGAATGACATGCTCTTCTCATTGTTCATGCCAGATATGTGGAGTGTATTGGAGATAATTGAATGTTGACAATAATCCAATCAATCATGCCTGGCAAAGTAATAAACAGAACCGCCACGGCTGTGTTTTGATAACTGAGTGATAGGAGAGACATTTGATAACTGACACTGATTAAACACTGATTGGTACAAAATTTAATGTGGTTGTCAATGGGGCTGTTTGCACAAATATTTAGAATATCAAAACTTGCAGTTTTAACGGCATCATAATCTCCGCGTTATTGAATTGATAAACTACGTAGCTTAATGTATATTTGCACAAGCAAGACAGGCATTGACGGACATTTAATCAAATCATCTTGTGTCATGAAATGCGGCAAATATCCCCAAAACAGCGCGTGCGGCCTCTGCCACAAAACGTCTGTCTCCGGCGGCGCCCCGCCCGAGACTGACGACATCGTCTGTGACATCAACAGATAAATGACGTCGTGACCATAGCGACGTTGCGCATGCGCGTTCGCCACATCGGACTTATTTGCTGGAACCCTTGTAACGGCGCCGAGAGTAGCTCGATTTTAACAGGAGTGGTAGCATTAATTAGGCATGTTTCTGCACCTTATTCCTTTATTGTGAGTTCCGCTTAGGGTCAGTTAATTGATACATTTAAAGAGTGTAAATATAATCTAGCAAACGTCAAGTTCTTTTTAAAAAATTTAATCTTTTTTATTACTCTTCATATTGCCATTATGTGATGTCAATATTTTATAAAGCAAACGTATTGGCCTTTCATTTTATTAACATTCAGTGAAGGAAGGTTTGTACTTGTGCATTGCATAAAAGCTTTCTTTTTAGATATTTGTTTAGCCCTGACAAGGGCTGTTGAGAATTGTTAAGACTGTAGCGTCCTAGTACACCATACTGTCTTCACCATCGGAGTCAGACTGGGCTTCTTCAGATACATAGTATCTCAACTCGGCAATCCTTTCTGCCTTTTCACAAGCGTATTCATAGTATGCATTGCGTACGCCTTCAACAGATGCCATCTTCAGGCGGAGGTTGTAGCGAAATGAACGGTGATTCTCCTGTCTTGCTTTGTCATATCGGCGTTGGAGACCTTCAAGCTTGTCATTCAGGAGTACTACTTGTTCACAGGCACGTTTGAAACGTGTCTCTGTCTCAGTCAATTCTGCGTAAAGTTGAACTTTGTCCATGTTTGAATCGGAGCGGGTCTGTATGTATTCGTTTGCTAGAGAAAAACAGGAAAGATAATGTCCTCCACAGAAATCGTCCCTGCATTTATGCATACGAATGACATGCTCTTCTCATTGTTCATGCCAGATATGTGGAGTGTATTGGAGATAATTGAATGTTGACAATAATCCAATCAATCATGCCTGGCAAAGTAATAAACAGAACCGCCACGGCTGTGTTTTGATAACTGAGTGATAGGAGAGACATTTGATAACTGACACTGATTAAACACTGATTGGTAAAAAATTTAATGTGGTTGTCAATGGGACTGTTTGCACAAATATTTAGAATATCAAAACTTGCAGTTTTAACGGCATCATAATCTCCGCGTTATTGAATTGATAAACTACGTAGCTTAATGTATATTTGCACAAGCAAGACAGGCATTGACGGACATTTAATCAAATCATCTTGTGTCATGAAATGCGGCAAATATCCCCAAAACGGCGCGTGCGGCCTCTGCCACAAAACGTCTGTCTCCGGCGGCGCCCCGCCCGAGACTGACAACATCGTCTGTGACATCAACAGATAAATGACGTCGTGACCATAGCGACGTTGCGCATGCGCGTTCGCCACATCGGACTTATTTGCTGGAACCCTTGTAACGGCGCCGAGAGTAGCTCGATTTTAACAGGAGTGGTAGCATTAATTAGGCATGTTTCTGCACCTTATTCCTTTATTGTGAGTTCCGCTTAGGGTCAGTTAATTGATACATTTGAGGAGTGTAAATATAATCTAGCAAACGTCAAGTTCTTTTTAAAAATTTAATCTTTTTTATTACTCTTCATATTGCCATTATGTGATGTCAATAGTTTATAAAGCAAACGTATTGGCCTTTCATTTTATCAACATTCAGTGAAGGAAGGTTTGTACTTGTGCATTGCATAAAAGCTTTCTTTTTAGATATTTGTTTAGCCCTGACAAGGGCTGTTGAGAATTGTTAAGACTGTAGCGTCCTAGTACACCATACTGTCTTCACCATCGGAGTCAGACTGGGCTTCTTCAGATACATAGTATCTCAACTCGGCAATCCTTTCTGCCTTTTCACAAGCGTATTCATAGTATGCATTGCGTACGCCTTCAACAGATGCCATCTTCAGGCGGAGGTTGTAGCGAAATGAACGGTGATTCTCCTGTCTTGCTTTGTCATATCGGCGTTGGAGACCTTCAAGCTTGTCATTCAGGAGTACTACTTGTTCACAGGCACGTTTGAAACGTGTCTCTGTCTCAGTCAATTCTGCGTAAAGTTGAACTTTGTCCATGTTTGAATCGGAGCGGGTCTGTATGTATTCGTTTGCTAGAGAAAAACAGGAAAGATAATGTCCTCCACAGAAATCGTCCCTGCATTTATGCATACGAATGACATGCTCTTCTCATTGTTCATGCCAGATATGTGGAGTGTATTGGAGATAATTGAATGTTGACAATAATCCAATCAATCATGCCTGGCAAAGTAATAAACAGAACCGCCACGGCTGTGTTTTGATAACTGAGTGATAGGAGAGACATTTGATAACTGACACTGATTAAACACTGATTGGTAAAAAATTTAATGTGGTTGTCAATGGGGCTGTTTGCACAAATATTTAGAATATCAAAACTTGCAGTTTTAACGGCATCATAATCTCCGCGTTATTGAATTGATAAACTACGTAGCTTAATGTATATTTGCACAAGCAAGACAGGCATTGACGGACATTTAATCAAATCATCTTGTGTCATGAAATGCGGCAAATATCCCCAAAACAGCGCGTGCGGCCTCTGCCACAAAACGTCTGTCTCCGGCGGCGCCCCGCCCGAGACTGACGACATCGTCTGTGACATCAACAGATAAATGACGTCGTGACCATAGCGACGTTGCGCATGCGCGTTCGCCACATCGGACTTATTTGCTGGAACCCTTGTAACGGCGCCGAGAGTAGCTCGATTTTAACAGGAGTGGTAGCATTAATTAGGCATGTTTCTGCACCTTATTCCTTTATTGTGAGTTCCGCTTAGGGTCAGTTAATTGATACATTTGAGGAGTGAAAATATAATCTAGCAAACGTCAAGTTCTTTTTAAAAATTTAATCTTTTTTATTACTCTTCATATTGCCATTATGTGATGTCAATATTTTATAAAGCAAACGTATTGGCCTTTCATTTTATTAACATTCAGTGAAGGAAGGTTTGTACTTGTGCATTGCATAAAAGCTTTCTTTTTAGATATTTGTTTAGCCCTGACAAGGGCTGTTGAGAATTGTTAAGACTGTAGCGTCCTAGTACACCATACTGTCTTCACCATCGGAGTCAGACTGGGCTTCTTCAGATACATAGTGTCTCAACTCGGCAATCCTTTCTGCCTTTTCACAAGCGTATTCATAGTATGCATTGCGTACGCCTTCAACAGATGCCATCTTCAGGCGGAGGTTGTAGCGAAATGAACGGTGATTCTCCTGTCTTGCTTTGTCATATCGGCGTTGGAGATCTAGACCTTCAAGCTTGTCATTCAGGAGTACTACTTGTTCACAGGCACGTTTGAAACGTGTCTCTGTCTCAGTCAATTCTGCGTAAAGTTGAACTTTGTCCATGTTTGAATCGGAGCGGGTCTGTATGTATTCGTTTGCTAGAGAAAAACAGGAAAGATAATGTCCTCCACAGAAATCGTCCCTGCATTTATGCATACGAATGACATGCTCTTCTCATTGTTCATGCCAGATATGTGGAGTGTATTGGAGATAATTGAATGTTGACAATAATCCAATCAATCATGCCTGGCAAAATAATAAACAGAACCGCCACGGCTGTGTTTTGATAACTGAGTGATAGGAGAGACATTTGATAACTGACACTGATTAAACACTGATTGGTACAAAATTTAATGTGGTTGTCAATGGGGCTGTTTGCACAAATATTTAGAATATCAAAACTTGCAGTTTAAACGGCATCATAATCTCCGCGTTATTGAATTGATAAACTACGTAGCTTAATGTATATTTGCACAAGCAAGACAGGCATTGACGGACATTTAATCAAATCATCTTGTGTCATGAAATGCGGCAAATATCCCCAAAACAGCGCGTGCGGCCTCTGCCACAAAACGTCTGTCTCCGGCGGCGCCCCGCCCGAGACTGACGACATCGTCTGTGACATCAACAGATAAATGACGTCGTGACCATAGCGACGTTGCGCATGCGCGTTCGCCACATCGGACTTATTTGCTGGAACCCTTGTAACGGCGCCGAGAGTAGCTCGATTTTAACAGGAGTGGTAGCATTAATTAGGCATGTTTCTGCACCTTATTCCTTTATTGTG
Source organism: Steromphala cineraria (assembly GCA_916613615.1). Classification (NCBI taxonomy): domain Eukaryota; kingdom Metazoa; phylum Mollusca; class Gastropoda; order Trochida; family Trochidae; genus Steromphala; species Steromphala cineraria. The sequence continues at coordinate 17,399,320 of OU744730.1, forward strand.
AGTTCCGCTTAGGGTCAGTTAATTGATACATTTGAGGAGTGAAAATATAATCTAGCAAACGTCAAGTTCTTTTTAAAAATTTAATCTTTTTTATTACTCTTCATATTGCCATTATGTGATGTCAATATTTTATAAAGCAAACGTATTGGCCTTTCATTTTATTAACATTCAGTGAAGGAAGGTTTGTACTTGTGCATTGCATAAAAGCTTTCTTTTTAGATATTTGTTTAGCCCTGACAAGGGCTGTTGAGAATTGTTAAGACTGTAGCGTCCTAGTACACCATACTGTCTTCACCATCGGAGTCAGACTGGGCTTCTTCAGATACATAGTGTCTCAACTCGGCAATCCTTTCTGCCTTTTCACAAGCGTATTCATAGTATGCATTGCGTACGCCTTCAACAGATGCCATCTTCAGGCGGAGGTTGTAGCGAAATGAACGGTGATTCTCCTGTCTTGCTTTGTCATATCGGCGTTGGAGATCTAGACCTTCAAGCTTGTCATTCAGGAGTACTACTTGTTCACAGGCACGTTTGAAACGTGTCTCTGTCTCAGTCAATTCTGCGTAAAGTTGAACTTTGTCCATGTTTGAATCGGAGCGGGTCTGTATGTATTCGTTTGCTAGAGAAAAACAGGAAAGATAATGTCCTCCACAGAAATCGTCCCTGCATTTATGCATACGAATGACATGCTCTTCTCATTGTTCATGCCAGATATGTGGAGTGTATTGGAGATAATTGAATGTTGACAATAATCCAATCAATCATGCCTGGCAAAGTAATAAACAGAACCGCCACGGCTGTGTTTTGATAACTGAGTGATAGGAGAGACATTTGATAACTGACACTGATTAAACACTGATTGGTACAAAATTTAATGTGGTTGTCAATGGGGCTGTTTGCACAAATATTTAGAATATCAAAACTTGCAGTTTTAACGGCATCATAATCTCCGCGTTATTGAATTGATAAACTACGTAGCTTAATGTATATTTGCACAAGCAAGACAGGCATTGACGGACATTTAATCAAATCATCTTGTGTCATGAAATGCGGCAAATATCCCCAAAACAGCGCGTGCGGCCTCTGCCACAAAACGTCTGTCTCCGGCGGCGCCCCGCCCGAGACTGACGACATCGTCTGTGACATCAACAGATAAATGACGTCGTGACCATAGCGACGTTGCGCATGCGCGTTCGCCACATCGGACTTATTTGCTGGAACCCTTGTAACGGCGCCGAGAGTAGCTCGATTTTAACAGGAGTGGTAGCATTAATTAGGCATGTTTCTGCACCTTATTCCTTTATTGTGAGTTCCGCTTAGGGTCAGTTAATTGATACATTTGAGGAGTGTAAATATAATCTAGCAAACGTCAAGTTCTTTTTAAAAATTTAATCTTTTTTATTACTCTTCATATTGCCATTATGTGATGTCAATATTTTATAAAGCAAACGTATTGGCCTTTCATTTTATTAACATTCAGTGAAGGAAGGTTTGTACTTGTGCATTGCATAAAAGCTTTCTTTTTAGATATTTGTTTAGCCCTGACAAGGGCTGTTGAGAATTGTTAAGACTGTAGCGTCCTAGTACACCATACTGTCTTCACCATCGGAGTCAGACTGGGCTTCTTCAGATACATAGTGTCTCAACTCGGCAATCCTTTCTGCCTTTTCACAAGCGTATTCATAGTATGCATTGCGTACGCCTTCAACAGATGCCATCTTCAGGCGGAGGTTGTAGCGAAATGAACGGTGATTCTCCTGTCTTGCTTTGTCATATCGGCGTTGGAGACCTTCAAGCTTGTCATTCAGGAGTACTACTTGTTCACAGGCACGTTTGAAACGTGTCTCTGTCTCAGTCAATTCTGCGTAAAGTTGAACTTTGTCCATGTTTGAATCGGAGCGGGTCTGTATGTATTCGTTTGCTAGAGAAAAACAGGAAAGATAATGTCCTCCACAGAAATCGTCCCTGCATTTATGCATACGAATGACATGCTCTTCTCATTGTTCATGCCAGATATGTGGAGTGTATTGGAGATAATTGAATGTTGACAATAATCCAATCAATCATGCCTGGCAAAGTAATAAACAGAACCGCCACGGCTGTGTTTTGATAACTGAGTGATAGGAGAGACATTTGATAACTGACACTGATTAAACACTGATTGGTAAAAAATTTAATGTGGTTGTCAATGGGGCTGTTTGCACAAATATTTAGAATATCAAAACTTGCAGTTTTAACGGCATCATAATCTCCGCGTTATTGAATTGATAAACTACGTAGCTTAATGTATATTTGCACAAGCAAGACAGGCATTGACGGACATTTAATCAAATCATCTTGTGTCATGAAATGCGGCAAATATCCCCAAAACGGCGCGTGCGGCCTCTGCCACAAAACGTCTGTCTCCGGCGGCGCCCCGCCCGAGACTGACAACATCGTCTGTGACTTCAACAGATAAATGACGTCGTGACCATAGCGACGTTGCGCATGCGCGTTCGCCACATCGGACTTATTTGCTGGAACCCTTGTAACGGCGCCGAGAGTAGCTCGATTTTAACAGGAGTGGTAGCATTAATTAGGCATGTTTCTGCACCTTATTCCTTTATTGTGAGTTCCGCTTAGGGTCAGTTAATTGATACATTTGAGGAGTGTAAATATAATCTAGCAAACGTCAAGTTCTTTTTAAAAATTTAATCTTTTTTATTACTCTTCATATTGCCATTATGTGATGTCAATAGTTTATAAAGCAAACGTATTGGCCTTTCATTTTATCAACATTCAGTGAAGGAAGGTTTGTACTTGTGCATTGCATAAAAGCTTTCTTTTTAGATATTTGTTTAGCCCTGACAAGGGCTGTTGAGAATTGTTAAGACTGTAGCGTCCTAGTACACCATACTGTCTTCACCATCGGAGTCAGACTGGGCTTCTTCAGATACATAGTATCTCAACTCGGCAATCCTTTCTGCCTTTTCACAAGCGTATTCATAGTATGCATTGCGTACGCCTTCAACAGATGCCATCTTCAGGCGGAGGTTGTAGCGAAATGAACGGTGATTCTCCTGTCTTGCTTTGTCATATCGGCGTTGGAGACCTTCAAGCTTGTCATTCAGGAGTACTACTTGTTCACAGGCACGTTTGAAACGTGTCTCTGTCTCAGTCAATTCTGCGTAAAGTTGAACTTTGTCCATGTTTGAATCGGAGCGGGTCTGTATGTATTCGTTTGCTAGAGAAAAACAGGAAAGATAATGTCCTCCACAGAAATCGTCCCTGCATTTATGCATACGAATGACATGCTCTTCTCATTGTTCATGCCAGATATGTGGAGTGTATTGGAGATAATTGAATGTTGACAATAATCCAATCAATCATGCCTGGCAAAGTAATAAACAGAACCGCCACGGCTGTGTTTTGATAACTGAGTGATAGGAGAGACATTTGATAACTGACACTGATTAAACACTGATTGGTAAAAAATTTAATGTGGTTGTCAATGGGGCTGTTTGCACAAATATTTAGAATATCAAAACTTGCAGTTTTAACGGCATCATAATCTCCGCGTTATTGAATTGATAAACTACGTAGCTTAATGTATATTTGCACAAGCAAGACAGGCATTGACGGACATTTAATCAAATCATCTTGTGTCATGAAATGCGGCAAATATCCCCAAAACAGCGCGTGCGGCCTCTGCCACAAAACGTCTGTCTCCGGCGGCGCCCCGCCCGAGACTGACGACATCGTCTGTGACATCAACAGATAAATGACGTCGTGACCATAGCGACGTTGCGCATGCGCGTTCGCCACATCGGACTTATTTGCTGGAACCCTTGTAACGGCGCCGAGAGTAGCTCGATTTTAACAGGAGTGGTAGCATTAATTAGGCATGTTTCTGCACCTTATTCCTTTATTGTGAGTTCCGCTTAGGGTCAGTTAATTGATACATTTGAGGAGTGAAAATATAATCTAGCAAACGTCAAGTTCTTTTTAAAAATTTAATCTTTTTTATTACTCTTCATATTGCCATTATGTGATGTCAATATTTTATAAAGCAAACGTATTGGCCTTTCATTTTATTAACATTCAGTGAAGGAAGGTTTGTACTTGTGCATTGCATAAAAGCTTTCTTTTTAGATATTTGTTTAGCCCTGACAAGGGCTGTTGAGAATTGTTAAGACTGTAGCGTCCTAGTACACCATACTGTCTTCACCATCGGAGTCAGACTGGGCTTCTTCAGATACATAGTGTCTCAACTCGGCAATCCTTTCTGCCTTTTCACAAGCGTATTCATAGTATGCATTGCGTACGCCTTCAACAGATGCCATCTTCAGGCGGAGGTTGTAGCGAAATGAACGGTGATTCTCCTGTCTTGCTTTGTCATATCGGCGTTGGAGATCTAGACCTTCAAGCTTGTCATTCAGGAGTACTACTTGTTCACAGGCACGTTTGAAACGTGTCTCTGTCTCAGTCAATTCTGCGTAAAGTTGAACTTTGTCCATGTTTGAATCGGAGCGGGTCTGTATGTATTCGTTTGCTAGAGAAAAACAGGAAAGATAATGTCCTCCACAGAAATCGTCCCTGCATTTATGCATACGAATGACATGCTCTTCTCATTGTTCATGCCAGATATGTGGAGTGTATTGGAGATAATTGAATGTTGACAATAATCCAATCAATCATGCCTGGCAAAATAATAAACAGAACCGCCACGGCTGTGTTTTGATAACTGAGTGATAGGAGAGACATTTGATAACTGACACTGATTAAACACTGATTGGTACAAAATTTAATGTGGTTGTCAATGGGGCTGTTTGCACAAATATTTAGAATATCAAAACTTGCAGTTTAAACGGCATCATAATCTCCGCGTTATTGAATTGATAAACTACGTAGCTTAATGTATATTTGCACAAGCAAGACAGGCATTGACGGACATTTAATCAAATCATCTTGTGTCATGAAATGCGGCAAATATCCCCAAAACAGCGCGTGCGGCCTCTGCCACAAAACGTCTGTCTCCGGCGGCGCCCCGCCCGAGACTGACGACATCGTCTGTGACATCAACAGATAAATGACGTCGTGACCATAGCGACGTTGCGCATGCGCGTTCGCCACATCGGACTTATTTGCTGGAACCCTTGTAACGGCGCCGAGAGTAGCTCGATTTTAACAGGAGTGGTAGCATTAATTAGGCATGTTTCTGCACCTTATTCCTTTATTGTGAGTTCCGCTTAGGGTCAGTTAATTGATACATTTGAGGAGTGAAAATATAATCTAGCAAACGTCAAGTTCTTTTTAAAAATTTAATCTTTTTTATTACTCTTCATATTGCCATTATGTGATGTCAATATTTTATAAAGCAAACGTATTGGCCTTTCATTTTATTAACATTCAGTGAAGGAAGGTTTGTACTTGTGCATTGCATAAAAGCTTTCTTTTTAGATATTTGTTTAGCCCTGACAAGGGCTGTTGAGAATTGTTAAGACTGTAGCGTCCTAGTACACCATACTGTCTTCACCATCGGAGTCAGACTGGGCTTCTTCAGATACATAGTGTCTCAACTCGGCAATCCTTTCTGCCTTTTCACAAGCGTATTCATAGTATGCATTGCGTACGCCTTCAACAGATGCCATCTTCAGGCGGAGGTTGTAGCGAAATGAACGGTGATTCTCCTGTCTTGCTTTGTCATATCGGCGTTGGAGATCTAGACCTTCAAGCTTGTCATTCAGGAGTACTACTTGTTCACAGGCACGTTTGAAACGTGTCTCTGTCTCAGTCAATTCTGCGTAAAGTTGAACTTTGTCCATGTTTGAATCGGAGCGGGTCTGTATGTATTCGTTTGCTAGAGAAAAACAGGAAAGATAATGTCCTCCACAGAAATCGTCCCTGCATTTATGCATACGAATGACATGCTCTTCTCATTGTTCATGCCAGATATGTGGAGTGTATTGGAGATAATTGAATGTTGACAATAATCCAATCAATCATGCCTGGCAAAGTAATAAACAGAACCGCCACGGCTGTGTTTTGATAACTGAGTGATAGGAGAGACATTTGATAACTGACACTGATTAAACACTGATTGGTACAAAATTTAATGTGGTTGTCAATGGGGCTGTTTGCACAAATATTTAGAATATCAAAACTTGCAGTTTTAACGGCATCATAATCTCCGCGTTATTGAATTGATAAACTACGTAGCTTAATGTATATTTGCACAAGCAAGACAGGCATTGACGGACATTTAATCAAATCATCTTGTGTCATGAAATGCGGCAAATATCCCCAAAACAGCGCGTGCGGCCTCTGCCACAAAACGTCTGTCTCCGGCGGCGCCCCGCCCGAGACTGACGACATCGTCTGTGACATCAACAGATAAATGACGTCGTGACCATAGCGACGTTGCGCATGCGCGTTCGCCACATCGGACTTATTTGCTGGAACCCTTGTAACGGCGCCGAGAGTAGCTCGATTTTAACAGGAGTGGTAGCATTAATTAGGCATGTTTCTGCACCTTATTCCTTTATTGTGAGTTCCGCTTAGGGTCAGTTAATTGATACATTTGAGGAGTGTAAATATAATCTAGCAAACGTCAAGTTCTTTTTAAAAATTTAATCTTTTTTATTACTCTTCATATTGCCATTATGTGATGTCAATATTTTATAAAGCAAACGTATTGGCCTTTCATTTTATCAACATTCAGTGAAGGAAGGTTTGTACTTGTGCATTGCATAAAAGCTTTCTTTTTAGATATTTGTTTAGCCCTGACAAGGGCTGTTGAGAATTGTTAAGACTGTAGCGTCCTAGTACACCATACTGTCTTCACCATCGGAGTCAGACTGGGCTTCTTCAGATACATAGTATCTCAACTCGGCAATCCTTTCTGCCTTTTCACAAGCGTATTCATAGTATGCATTGCGTACGCCTTCAACAGATGCCATCTTCAGGCGGAGGTTGTAGCGAAATGAACGGTGATTCTCCTGTCTTGCTTTGTCATATCGGCGTTGGAGACCTTCAAGCTTGTCATTCAGGAGTACTACTTGTTCACAGGCACGTTTGAAACGTGTCTCTGTCTCAGTCAATTCTGCGTAAAGTTGAACTTTGTCCATGTTTGAATCGGAGCGGGTCTGTATGTATTCGTTTGCTAGAGAAAAACAGGAAAGATAATGTCCTCCACAGAAATCGTCCCTGCATTTATGCATACGAATGACATGCTCTTCTCATTGTTCATGCCAGATATGTGGAGTGTATTGGAGATAATTGAATGTTGACAATAATCCAATCAATCATGCCTGGCAAAGTAATAAACAGAACCGCCACGGCTGTGTTTTGATAACTGAGTGATAGGAGAGACATTTGATAACTGACACTGATTAAACACTGATTGGTAAAAAATTTAATGTGGTTGTCAATGGGGCTGTTTGCACAAATATTTAGAATATCAAAACTTGCAGTTTTAACGGCATCATAATCTCCGCGTTATTGAATTGATAAACTACGTAGCTTAATGTATATTTGCACAAGCAAGACAGGCATTGACGGACATTTAATCAAATCATCTTGTGTCATGAAATGCGGCAAATATCCCCAAAACAGCGCGTGCGGCCTCTGCCACAAAACGTCTGTCTCCGGCGGCGCCCCGCCCGAGACTGACGACATCGTCTGTGACATCAACAGATAAATGACGTCGTGACCATAGCGACGTTGCGCATGCGCGTTCGCCACATCGGACTTATTTGCTGGAACCCTTGTAACGGCGCCGAGAGTAGCTCGATTTTAACAGGAGTGGTAGCATTAATTAGGCATGTTTCTGCACCTTATTCCTTTATTGTGAGTTCCGCTTAGGGTCAGTTAATTGATACATTTGAGGAGTGAAAATATAATCTAGCAAACGTCAAGTTCTTTTTAAAAATTTAATCTTTTTTATTACTCTTCATATTGCCATTATGTGATGTCAATATTTTATAAAGCAAACGTATTGGCCTTTCATTTTATTAACATTCAGTGAAGGAAGGTTTGTACTTGTGCATTGCATAAAAGCTTTCTTTTTAGATATTTGTTTAGCCCTGACAAGGGCTGTTGAGAATTGTTAAGACTGTAGCGTCCTAGTACACCATACTGTCTTCACCATCGGAGTCAGACTGGGCTTCTTCAGATACATAGTGTCTCAACTCGGCAATCCTTTCTGCCTTTTCACAAGCGTATTCATAGTATGCATTGCGTACGCCTTCAACAGATGCCATCTTCAGGCGGAGGTTGTAGCGAAATGAACGGTGATTCTCCTGTCTTGCTTTGTCATATCGGCGTTGGAGACCTTCAAGCTTGTCATTCAGGAGTACTACTTGTTCACAGGCACGTTTGAAACGTGTCTCTGTCTCAGTCAATTCTGCGTAAAGTTGAACTTTGTCCATGTTTGAATCGGAGCGGGTCTGTATGTATTCGTTTGCTAGAGAAAAACAGGAAAGATAATGTCCTCCACAGAAATCGTCCCTGCATTTATGCATACGAATGACATGCTCTTCTCATTGTTCATGCCAGATATGTGGAGTGTATTGGAGATAATTGAATGTTGACAATAATCCAATCAATCATGCCTGGCAAAGTAATAAACAGAACCGCCACGGCTGTGTTTTGATAACTGAGTGATAGGAGAGACATTTGATAACTGACACTGATTAAACACTGATTGGTAAAAAATTTAATGTGGTTGTCAATGGGGCTGTTTGCACAAATATTTAGAATATCAAAACTTGCAGTTTTAACGGCATCATAATCTCCGCGTTATTGAATTGATAAACTACGTAGCTTAATGTATATTTGCACAAGCAAGACAGGCATTGACGGACATTTAATCAAATCATCTTGTGTCATGAAATGCGGCAAATATCCCCAAAACAGCGCGTGCGGCCTCTGCCACAAAACGTCTGTCTCCGGCGGCGCCCCGCCCGAGACTGACGACATCGTCTGTGACATCAACAGATAAATGACGTCGTGACCATAGCGACGTTGCGCATGCGCGTTCGCCACATCGGACTTATTTGCTGGAACCCTTGTAACGGCGCCGAGAGTAGCTCGATTTTAACAGGAGTGGTAGCATTAATTAGGCATGTTTCTGCACCTTATTCCTTTATTGTGAGTTCCGCTTAGGGTCAGTTAATTGATACATTTGAGGAGTGAAAATATAATCTAGCAAACGTCAAGTTCTTTTTAAAAATTTAATCTTTTTTATTACTCTTCATATTGCCATTATGTGATGTCAATATTTTATAAAGCAAACGTATTGGCCTTTCATTTTATTAACATTCAGTGAAGGAAGGTTTGTACTTGTGCATTGCATAAAAGCTTTCTTTTTAGATATTTGTTTAGCCCTGACAAGGGCTGTTGAGAATTGTTAAGACTGTAGCGTCCTAGTACACCATACTGTCTTCACCATCGGAGTCAGACTGGGCTTCTTCAGATACATAGTGTCTCAACTCGGCAATCCTTTCTGCCTTTTCACAAGCGTATTCATAGTATGCATTGCGTACGCCTTCAACAGATGCCATCTTCAGGCGGAGGTTGTAGCGAAATGAACGGTGATTCTCCTGTCTTGCTTTGTCATATCGGCGTTGGAGATCTAGACCTTCAAGCTTGTCATTCAGGAGTACTACTTGTTCACAGGCACGTTTGAAACGTGTCTCTGTCTCAGTCAATTCTGCGTAAAGTTGAACTTTGTCCATGTTTGAATCGGAGCGGGTCTGTATGTATTCGTTTGCTAGAGAAAAACAGGAAAGATAATGTCCTCCACAGAAATCGTCCCTGCATTTATGCATACGAATGACATGCTCTTCTCATTGTTCATGCCAGATATGTGGAGTGTATTGGAGATAATTGAATGTTGACAATAATCCAATCAATCATGCCTGGCAAAATAATAAACAGAACCGCCACGGCTGTGTTTTGATAACTGAGTGATAGGAGAGACATTTGATAACTGACACTGATTAAACACTGATTGGTACAAAATTTAATGTGGTTGTCAATGGGGCTGTTTGCACAAATATTTAGAATATCAAAACTTGCAGTTTAAACGGCATCATAATCTCCGCGTTATTGAATTGATAAACTACGTAGCTTAATGTATATTTGCACAAGCAAGACAGGCATTGACGGACATTTAATCAAATCATCTTGTGTCATGAAATGCGGCAAATATCCCCAAAACAGCGCGTGCGGCCTCTGCCACAAAACGTCTGTCTCCGGCGGCGCCCCGCCCGAGACTGACGACATCGTCTGTGACATCAACAGATAAATGACGTCGTGACCATAGCGACGTTGCGCATGCGCGTTCGCCACATCGGACTTATTTGCTGGAACCCTTGTAACGGCGCCGAGAGTAGCTCGATTTTAACAGGAGTGGTAGCATTAATTAGGCATGTTTCTGCACCTTATTCCTTTATTGTGAGTTCCGCTTAGGGTCAGTTAATTGATACATTTGAGGAGTGAAAATATAATCTAGCAAACGTCAAGTTCTTTTTAAAAATTTAATCTTTTTTATTACTCTTCATATTGCCATTATGTGATGTCAATATTTTATAAAGCAAACGTATTGGCCTTTCATTTTATTAACATTCAGTGAAGGAAGGTTTGTACTTGTGCATTGCATAAAAGCTTTCTTTTTAGATATTTGTTTAGCCCTGACAAGGGCTGTTGAGAATTGTTAAGACTGTAGCGTCCTAGTACACCATACTGTCTTCACCATCGGAGTCAGACTGGGCTTCTTCAGATACATAGTGTCTCAACTCGGCAATCCTTTCTGCCTTTTCACAAGCGTATTCATAGTATGCATTGCGTACGCCTTCAACAGATGCCATCTTCAGGCGGAGGTTGTAGCGAAATGAACGGTGATTCTCCTGTCTTGCTTTGTCATATCGGCGTTGGAGATCTAGACCTTCAAGCTTGTCATTCAGGAGTACTACTTGTTCACAGGCACGTTTGAAACGTGTCTCTGTCTCAGTCAATTCTGCGTAAAGTTGAACTTTGTCCATGTTTGAATCGGAGCGGGTCTGTATGTATTCGTTTGCTAGAGAAAAACAGGAAAGATAATGTCCTCCACAGAAATCGTCCCTGCATTTATGCATACGAATGACATGCTCTTCTCATTGTTCATGCCAGATATGTGGAGTGTATTGGAGATAATTGAATGTTGACAATAATCCAATCAATCATGCCTGGCAAAGTAATAAACAGAACCGCCACGGCTGTGTTTTGATAACTGAGTGATAGGAGAGACATTTGATAACTGACACTGATTAAACACTGATTGGTACAAAATTTAATGTGGTTGTCAATGGGGCTGTTTGCACAAATATTTAGAATATCAAAACTTGCAGTTTTAACGGCATCATAATCTCCGCGTTATTGAATTGATAAACTACGTAGCTTAATGTATATTTGCACAAGCAAGACAGGCATTGACGGACATTTAATCAAATCATCTTGTGTCATGAAATGCGGCAAATATCCCCAAAACAGCGCGTGCGGCCTCTGCCACAAAACGTCTGTCTCCGGCGGCGCCCCGCCCGAGACTGACGACATCGTCTGTGACATCAACAGATAAATGACGTCGTGACCATAGCGACGTTGCGCATGCGCGTTCGCCACATCGGACTTATTTGCTGGAACCCTTGTAACGGCGCCGAGAGTAGCTCGATTTTAACAGGAGTGGTAGCATTAATTAGGCATGTTTCTGCACCTTATTCCTTTATTGTGAGTTCCGCTTAGGGTCAGTTAATTGATACATTTGAGGAGTGTAAATATAATCTAGCAAACGTCAAGTTCTTTTTAAAAATTTAATCTTTTTTATTACTCTTCATATTGCCATTATGTGATGTCAATATTTTATAAAGCAAACGTATTGGCCTTTCATTTTATTAACATTCAGTGAAGGAAGGTTTGTACTTGTGCATTGCATAAAAGCTTTCTTTTTAGATATTTGTTTAGCCCTGACAAGGGCTGTTGAGAATTGTTAAGACTGTAGCGTCCTAGTACACCATACTGTCTTCACCATCGGAGTCAGACTGGGCTTCTTCAGATACATAGTATCTCAACTCGGCAATCCTTTCTGCCTTTTCACAAGCGTATTCATAGTATGCATTGCGTACGCCTTCAACAGATGCCATCTTCAGGCGGAGGTTGTAGCGAAATGAACGGTGATTCTCCTGTCTTGCTTTGTCATATCGGCGTTGGAGACCTTCAAGCTTGTCATTCAGGAGTACTACTTGTTCACAGGCACGTTTGAAACGTGTCTCTGTCTCAGTCAATTCTGCGTAAAGTTGAACTTTGTCCATGTTTGAATCGGAGCGGGTCTGTATGTATTCGTTTGCTAGAGAAAAACAGGAAAGATAATGTCCTCCACAGAAATCGTCCCTGCATTTATGCATACGAATGACATGCTCTTCTCATTGTTCATGCCAGATATGTGGAGTGTATTGGAGATAATTGAATGTTGACAATAATCCAATCAATCATGCCTGGCAAAGTAATAAACAGAACCGCCACGGCTGTGTTTTGATAACTGAGTGATAGGAGAGACATTTGATAACTGACACTGATTAAACACTGATTGGTAAAAAATTTAATGTGGTTGTCAATGGGGCTGTTTGCACAAATATTTAGAATATCAAAACTTGCAGTTTTAACGGCATCATAATCTCCGCGTTATTGAATTGATAAACTACGTAGCTTAATGTATATTTGCACAAGCAAGACAGGCATTGACGGACATTTAATCAAATCATCTTGTGTCATGAAATGCGGCAAATATCCCCAAAACGGCGCGTGCGGCCTCTGCCACAAAACGTCTGTCTCCGGCGGCGCCCCGCCCGAGACTGACAACATCGTCTGTGACTTCAACAGATAAATGACGTCGTGACCATAGCGACGTTGCGCATGCGCGTTCGCCACATCGGACTTATTTGCTGGAACCCTTGTAACGGCGCCGAGAGTAGCTCGATTTTAACAGGAGTGGTAGCATTAATTAGGCATGTTTCTGCACCTTATTCCTTTATTGTGAGTTCCGCTTAGGGTCAGTTAATTGATACATTTGAGGAGTGTAAATATAATCTAGCAAACGTCAAGTTCTTTTTAAAAATTTAATCTTTTTTATTACTCTTCATATTGCCATTATGTGATGTCAATAGTTTATAAAGCAAACGTATTGGCCTTTCATTTTATCAACATTCAGTGAAGGAAGGTTTGTACTTGTGCATTGCATAAAAGCTTTCTTTTTAGATATTTGTTTAGCCCTGACAAGGGCTGTTGAGAATTGTTAAGACTGTAGCGTCCTAGTACACCATACTGTCTTCACCATCGGAGTCAGACTGGGCTTCTTCAGATACATAGTATCTCAACTCGGCAATCCTTTCTGCCTTTTCACAAGCGTATTCATAGTATGCATTGCGTACGCCTTCAACAGATGCCATCTTCAGGCGGAGGTTGTAGCGAAATGAACGGTGATTCTCCTGTCTTGCTTTGTCATATCGGCGTTGGAGACCTTCAAGCTTGTCATTCAGGAGTACTACTTGTTCACAGGCACGTTTGAAACGTGTCTCTGTCTCAGTCAATTCTGCGTAAAGTTGAACTTTGTCCATGTTTGAATCGAAGCGGGTCTGTATGTATTCGTTTGCTAGAGAAAAACAGGAAAGATAATGTCCTCCACAGAAATCGTCCCTGCATTTATGCATACGAATGACATGCTCTTCTCATTGTTCATGCCAGATATGTGGAGTGTATTGGAGATAATTGAATGTTGACAATAATCCAATCAATCATGCCTGGCAAAGTAATAAACAGAACCGCCACGGCTGTGTTTTGATAACTGAGTGATAGGAGAGACATTTGATAACTGACACTGATTAAACACTGATTGGTAAAAAATTTAATGTGGTTGTCAATGGGGCTGTTTGCACAAATATTTAGAATATCAAAACTTGCAGTTTTAACGGCATCATAATCTCCGCGTTATTGAATTGATAAACTACGTAGCTTAATGTATATTTGCACAAGCAAGACAGGCATTGACGGACATTTAATCAAATCATCTTGTGTCATGAAATGCGGCAAATATCCCCAAAACAGCGCGTGCGGCCTCTGCCACAAAACGTCTGTCTCCGGCGGCGCCCCGCCCGAGACTGACGACATCGTCTGTGACATCAACAGATAAATGACGTCGTGACCATAGCGACGTTGCGCATGCGCGTTCGCCACATCGGACTTATTTGCTGGAACCCTTGTAACGGCGCCGAGAGTAGCTCGATTTTAACAGGAGTGGTAGCATTAATTAGGCATGTTTCTGCACCTTATTCCTTTATTGTGAGTTCCGCTTAGGGTCAGTTAATTGATACATTTGAGGAGTGAAAATATAATCTAGCAAACGTCAAGTTCTTTTTAAAAATTTAATCTTTTTTATTACTCTTCATATTGCCATTATGTGATGTCAATATTTTATAAAGCAAACGTATTGGCCTTTCATTTTATTAACATTCAGTGAAGGAAGGTTTGTACTTGTGCATTGCATAAAAGCTTTCTTTTTAGATATTTGTTTAGCCCTGACAAGGGCTGTTGAGAATTGTTAAGACTGTAGCGTCCTAGTACACCATACTGTCTTCACCATCGGAGTCAGACTGGGCTTCTTCAGATACATAGTGTCTCAACTCGGCAATCCTTTCTGCCTTTTCACAAGCGTATTCATAGTATGCATTGCGTACGCCTTCAACAGATGCCATCTTCAGGCGGAGGTTGTAGCGAAATGAACGGTGATTCTCCTGTCTTGCTTTGTCATATCGGCGTTGGAGATCTAGACCTTCAAGCTTGTCATTCAGGAGTACTACTTGTTCACAGGCACGTTTGAAACGTGTCTCTGTCTCAGTCAATTCTGCGTAAAGTTGAACTTTGTCCATGTTTGAATCGGAGCGGGTCTGTATGTATTCGTTTGCTAGAGAAAAACAGGAAAGATAATGTCCTCCACAGAAATCGTCCCTGCATTTATGCATACGAATGACATGCTCTTCTCATTGTTCATGCCAGATATGTGGAGTGTATTGGAGATAATTGAATGTTGACAATAATCCAATCAATCATGCCTGGCAAAATAATAAACAGAACCGCCACGGCTGTGTTTTGATAACTGAGTGATAGGAGAGACATTTGATAACTGACACTGATTAAACACTGATTGGTACAAAATTTAATGTGGTTGTCAATGGGGCTGTTTGCACAAATATTTAGAATATCAAAACTTGCAGTTTAAACGGCATCATAATCTCCGCGTTATTGAATTGATAAACTACGTAGCTTAATGTATATTTGCACAAGCAAGACAGGCATTGACGGACATTTAATCAAATCATCTTGTGTCATGAAATGCGGCAAATATCCCCAAAACAGCGCGTGCGGCCTCTGCCACAAAACGTCTGTCTCCGGCGGCGCCCCGCCCGAGACTGACGACATCGTCTGTGACATCAACAGATAAATGACGTCGTGACCATAGCGACGTTGCGCATGCGCGTTCGCCACATCGGACTTATTTGCTGGAACCCTTGTAACGGCGCCGAGAGTAGCTCGATTTTAACAGGAGTGGTAGCATTAATTAGGCATGTTTCTGCACCTTATTCCTTTATTGTGAGTTCCGCTTAGGGTCAGTTAATTGATACATTTGAGGAGTGTAAATATAATCTAGCAAACGTCAAGTTCTTTTTAAAAATTTAATCTTTTTTATTACTCTTCATATTGCCATTATGTGATGTCAATATTTTATAAAGCAAACGTATTGGCCTTTCATTTTATTAACATTCAGTGAAGGAAGGTTTGTACTTGTGCATTGCATAAAAGCTTTCTTTTTAGATATTTGTTTAGCCCTGACAAGGGCTGTTGAGAATTGTTAAGACTGTAGCGTCCTAGTACACCATACTGTCTTCACCATCGGAGTCAGACTGGGCTTCTTCAGATACATAGTATCTCAACTCGGCAATCCTTTCTGCCTTTTCACAAGCGTATTCATAGTATGCATTGCGTACGCCTTCAACAGATGCCATCTTCAGGCGGAGGTTGTAGCGAAATGAACGGTGATTCTCCTGTCTTGCTTTGTCATATCGGCGTTGGAGACCTTCAAGCTTGTCATTCAGGAGTACTACTTGTTCACAGGCACGTTTGAAACGTGTCTCTGTCTCAGTCAATTCTGCGTAAAGTTGAACTTTGTCCATGTTTGAATCGGAGCGGGTCTGTATGTATTCGTTTGCTAGAGAAAAACAGGAAAGATAATGTCCTCCACAGAAATCGTCCCTGCATTTATGCATACGAATGACATGCTCTTCTCATTGTTCATGCCAGATATGTGGAGTGTATTGGAGATAATTGAATGTTGACAATAATCCAATCAATCATGCCTGGCAAAGTAATAAACAGAACCGCCACGGCTGTGTTTTGATAACTGAGTGATAGGAGAGACATTTGATAACTGACACTGATTAAACACTGATTGGTAAAAAATTTAATGTGGTTGTCAATGGGGCTGTTTGCACAAATATTTAGAATATCAAAACTTGCAGTTTTAACGGCATCATAATCTCCGCGTTATTGAATTGATAAACTACGTAGCTTAATGTATATTTGCACAAGCAAGACAGGCATTGACGGACATTTAATCAAATCATCTTGTGTCATGAAATGCGGCAAATATCCCCAAAACGGCGCGTGCGGCCTCTGCCACAAAACGTCTGTCTCCGGCGGCGCCCCGCCCGAGACTGACAACATCGTCTGTGACTTCAACAGATAAATGACGTCGTGACCATAGCGACGTTGCGCATGCGCGTTCGCCACATCGGACTTATTTGCTGGAACCCTTGTAACGGCGCCGAGAGTAGCTCGATTTTAACAGGAGTGGTAGCATTAATTAGGCATGTTTCTGCACCTTATTCCTTTATTGTGAGTTCCGCTTAGGGTCAGTTAATTGATACATTTGAGGAGTGTAAATATAATCTAGCAAACGTCAAGTTCTTTTTAAAAATTTAATCTTTTTTATTACTCTTCATATTGCCATTATGTGATGTCAATAGTTTATAAAGCAAACGTATTGGCCTTTCATTTTATCAACATTCAGTGAAGGAAGGTTTGTACTTGTGCATTGCATAAAAGCTTTCTTTTTAGATATTTGTTTAGCCCTGACAAGGGCTGTTGAGAATTGTTAAGACTGTAGCGTCCTAGTACACCATACTGTCTTCACCATCGGAGTCAGACTGGGCTTCTTCAGATACATAGTATCTCAACTCGGCAATCCTTTCTGCCTTTTCACAAGCGTATTCATAGTATGCATTGCGTACGCCTTCAACAGATGCCATCTTCAGGCGGAGGTTGTAGCGAAATGAACGGTGATTCTCCTGTCTTGCTTTGTCATATCGGCGTTGGAGACCTTCAAGCTTGTCATTCAGGAGTACTACTTGTTCACAGGCACGTTTGAAACGTGTCTCTGTCTCAGTCAATTCTGCGTAAAGTTGAACTTTGTCCATGTTTGAATCGAAGCGGGTCTGTATGTATTCGTTTGCTAGAGAAAAACAGGAAAGATAATGTCCTCCACAGAAATCGTCCCTGCATTTATGCATACGAATGACATGCTCTTCTCATTGTTCATGCCAGATATGTGGAGTGTATTGGAGATAATTGAATGTTGACAATAATCCAATCAATCATGCCTGGCAAAGTAATAAACAGAACCGCCACGGCTGTGTTTTGATAACTGAGTGATAGGAGAGACATTTGATAACTGACACTGATTAAACACTGATTGGTAAAAAATTTAATGTGGTTGTCAATGGGGCTGTTTGCACAAATATTTAGAATATCAAAACTTGCAGTTTAAACGGCACCATAATCTCCGCGTTATTGAATTGATAAACTACGTAGCTTAATGTATATTTGCACAAGCAAGACAGGCATTGACGGACATTTAATCAAATCATCTTGTGTCATGAAATGCGGCAAATATCCCCAAAACGGCGCGTGCGGCCTCTGCCACAAAACGTCTGTCTCCGGCGGCGCCCCGCCCGAGACTGACAACATCGTCTGTGACATCAACAGATAAATGACGTCGTGACCCTTGAGACGTTGCGCATGCGCGTTCGCCACATCGGACTTATTTGCTGGAACCCTTGTAACGGCGCCGAGAGTAGCTCGATTTTAACAGGAGTGGTAGCATTAATTAGGCATGTTTCTGCACCTTATTCCTTTATTGTGAGTTCCGCTTAGGGTCAGTTAATTGATACATTTGAGGAGTGAAAATATAATCTAGCAAACGTCAAGTTCTTTTTAAAAATTTAATCTTTTTTATTACTCTTCATATTGCCATTATGTGATGTCAATATTTTATAAAGCAAACGTATTGGCCTTTCATTTTATTAACATTCAGTGAAGGAAGGTTTGTACTTGTGCATTGCATAAAAGCTTTCTTTTTAGATATTTGTTTAGCCCTGACAAGGGCTGTTGAGAATTGTTAAGACTGTAGCGTCCTAGTACACCATACTGTCTTCACCATCGGAGTCAGACTGGGCTTCTTCAGATACATAGTGTCTCAACTCGGCAATCCTTTCTGCCTTTTCACAAGCGTATTCATAGTATGCATTGCGTACGCCTTCAACAGATGCCATCTTCAGGCGGAGGTTGTAGCGAAATGAACGGTGATTCTCCTGTCTTGCTTTGTCATATCGGCGTTGGAGATCTAGACCTTCAAGCTTGTCATTCAGGAGTACTACTTGTTCACAGGCACGTTTGAAACGTGTCTCTGTCTCAGTCAATTCTGCGTAAAGTTGAACTTTGTCCATGTTTGAATCGGAGCGGGTCTGTATGTATTCGTTTGCTAGAGAAAAACAGGAAAGATAATGTCCTCCACAGAAATCGTCCCTGCATTTATGCATACGAATGACATGCTCTTCTCATTGTTCATGCCAGATATGTGGAGTGTATTGGAGATAATTGAATGTTGACAATAATCCAATCAATCATGCCTGGCAAAATAATAAACAGAACCGCCACGGCTGTGTTTTGATAACTGAGTGATAGGAGAGACATTTGATAACTGACACTGATTAAACACTGATTGGTACAAAATTTAATGTGGTTGTCAATGGGGCTGTTTGCACAAATATTTAGAATATCAAAACTTGCAGTTTAAACGGCATCATAATCTCCGCGTTATTGAATTGATAAACTACGTAGCTTAATGTATATTTGCACAAGCAAGACAGGCATTGACGGACATTTAATCAAATCATCTTGTGTCATGAAATGCGGCAAATATCCCCAAAACAGCGCGTGCGGCCTCTGCCACAAAACGTCTGTCTCCGGCGGCGCCCCGCCCGAGACTGACGACATCGTCTGTGACATCAACAGATAAATGACGTCGTGACCATAGCGACGTTGCGCATGCGCGTTCGCCACATCGGACTTATTTGCTGGAACCCTTGTAACGGCGCCGAGAGTAGCTCGATTTTAACAGGAGTGGTAGCATTAATTAGGCATGTTTCTGCACCTTATTCCTTTATTGTGAGTTCCGCTTAGGGTCAGTTAATTGATACATTTGAGGAGTGAAAATATAATCTAGCAAACGTCAAGTTCTTTTTAAAAATTTAATCTTTTTTATTACTCTTCATATTGCCATTATGTGATGTCAATATTTTATAAAGCAAACGTATTGGCCTTTCATTTTATTAACATTCAGTGAAGGAAGGTTTGTACTTGTGCATTGCATAAAAGCTTTCTTTTTAGATATTTGTTTAGCCCTGACAAGGGCTGTTGAGAATTGTTAAGACTGTAGCGTCCTAGTACACCATACTGTCTTCACCATCGGAGTCAGACTGGGCTTCTTCAGATACATAGTGTCTCAACTCGGCAATCCTTTCTGCCTTTTCACAAGCGTATTCATAGTATGCATTGCGTACGCCTTCAACAGATGCCATCTTCAGGCGGAGGTTGTAGCGAAATGAACGGTGATTCTCCTGTCTTGCTTTGTCATATCGGCGTTGGAGATCTAGACCTTCAAGCTTGTCATTCAGGAGTACTACTTGTTCACAGGCACGTTTGAAACGTGTCTCTGTCTCAGTCAATTCTGCGTAAAGTTGAACTTTGTCCATGTTTGAATCGGAGCGGGTCTGTATGTATTCGTTTGCTAGAGAAAAACAGGAAAGATAATGTCCTCCACAGAAATCGTCCCTGCATTTATGCATACGAATGACATGCTCTTCTCATTGTTCATGCCAGATATGTGGAGTGTATTGGAGATAATTGAATGTTGACAATAATCCAATCAATCATGCCTGGCAAAGTAATAAACAGAACCGCCACGGCTGTGTTTTGATAACTGAGTGATAGGAGAGACATTTGATAACTGACACTGATTAAACACTGATTGGTACAAAATTTAATGTGGTTGTCAATGGGGCTGTTTGCACAAATATTTAGAATATCAAAACTTGCAGTTTTAACGGCATCATAATCTCCGCGTTATTGAATTGATAAACTACGTAGCTTAATGTATATTTGCACAAGCAAGACAGGCATTGACGGACATTTAATCAAATCATCTTGTGTCATGAAATGCGGCAAATATCCCCAAAACAGCGCGTGCGGCCTCTGCCACAAAACGTCTGTCTCCGGCGGCGCCCCGCCCGAGACTGACGACATCGTCTGTGACATCAACAGATAAATGACGTCGTGACCATAGCGACGTTGCGCATGCGCGTTCGCCACATCGGACTTATTTGCTGGAACCCTTGTAACGGCGCCGAGAGTAGCTCGATTTTAACAGGAGTGGTAGCATTAATTAGGCATGTTTCTGCACCTTATTCCTTTATTGTGAGTTCCGCTTAGGGTCAGTTAATTGATACATTTGAGGAGTGTAAATATAATCTAGCAAACGTCAAGTTCTTTTTAAAAATTTAATCTTTTTTATTACTCTTCATATTGCCATTATGTGATGTCAATAGTTTATAAAGCAAACGTATTGGCCTTTCATTTTATCAACATTCAGTGAAGGAAGGTTTGTACTTGTGCATTGCATAAAAGCTTTCTTTTTAGATATTTGTTTAGCCCTGACAAGGGCTGTTGAGAATTGTTAAGACTGTAGCGTCCTAGTACACCATACTGTCTTCACCATCGGAGTCAGACTGGGCTTCTTCAGATACATAGTATCTCAACTCGGCAATCCTTTCTGCCTTTTCACAAGCGTATTCATAGTATGCATTGCGTACGCCTTCAACAGATGCCATCTTCAGGCGGAGGTTGTAGCGAAATGAACGGTGATTCTCCTGTCTTGCTTTGTCATATCGGCGTTGGAGACCTTCAAGCTTGTCATTCAGGAGTACTACTTGTTCACAGGCACGTTTGAAACGTGTCTCTGTCTCAGTCAATTCTGCGTAAAGTTGAACTTTGTCCATGTTTGAATCGAAGCGGGTCTGTATGTATTCGTTTGCTAGAGAAAAACAGGAAAGATAATGTCCTCCACAGAAATCGTCCCTGCATTTATGCATACGAATGACATGCTCTTCTCATTGTTCATGCCAGATATGTGGAGTGTATTGGAGATAATTGAATGTTGACAATAATCCAATCAATCATGCCTGGCAAAGTAATAAACAGAACCGCCACGGCTGTGTTTTGATAACTGAGTGATAGGAGAGACATTTGATAACTGACACTGATTAAACACTGATTGGTAAAAAATTTAATGTGGTTGTCAATGGGGCTGTTTGCACAAATATTTAGAATATCAAAACTTGCAGTTTTAACGGCATCATAATCTCCGCGTTATTGAATTGATAAACTACGTAGCTTAATGTATATTTGCACAAGCAAGACAGGCATTGACGGACATTTAATCAAATCATCTTGTGTCATGAAATGCGGCAAATATCCCCAAAACAGCGCGTGCGGCCTCTGCCACAAAACGTCTGTCTCCGGCGGCGCCCCGCCCGAGACTGACGACATCGTCTGTGACATCAACAGATAAATGACGTCGTGACCATAGCGACGTTGCGCATGCGCGTTCGCCACATCGGACTTATTTGCTGGAACCCTTGTAACGGCGCCGAGAGTAGCTCGATTTTAACAGGAGTGGTAGCATTAATTAGGCATGTTTCTGCACCTTATTCCTTTATTGTGAGTTCCGCTTAGGGTCAGTTAATTGATACATTTGAGGAGTGAAAATATAATCTAGCAAACGTCAAGTTCTTTTTAAAAATTTAATCTTTTTTATTACTCTTCATATTGCCATTATGTGATGTCAATATTTTATAAAGCAAACGTATTGGCCTTTCATTTTATTAACATTCAGTGAAGGAAGGTTTGTACTTGTGCATTGCATAAAAGCTTTCTTTTTAGATATTTGTTTAGCCCTGACAAGGGCTGTTGAGAATTGTTAAGACTGTAGCGTCCTAGTACACCATACTGTCTTCACCATCGGAGTCAGACTGGGCTTCTTCAGATACATAGTGTCTCAACTCGGCAATCCTTTCTGCCTTTTCACAAGCGTATTCATAGTATGCATTGCGTACGCCTTCAACAGATGCCATCTTCAGGCGGAGGTTGTAGCGAAATGAACGGTGATTCTCCTGTCTTGCTTTGTCATATCGGCGTTGGAGATCTAGACCTTCAAGCTTGTCATTCAGGAGTACTACTTGTTCACAGGCACGTTTGAAACGTGTCTCTGTCTCAGTCAATTCTGCGTAAAGTTGAACTTTGTCCATGTTTGAATCGGAGCGGGTCTGTATGTATTCGTTTGCTAGAGAAAAACAGGAAAGATAATGGCCTCCACAGAAATCGTCCCTGCATTTATGCATACGAATGACATGCTCTTCTCATTGTTCATGCCAGATATGTGGAGTGTATTGGAGATAATTGAATGTTGACAATAATCCAATCAATCATGCCTGGCAAAATAATAAACAGAACCGCCACGGCTGTGTTTTGATAACTGAGTGATAGGAGAGACATTTGATAACTGACACTGATTAAACACTGATTGGTACAAAATTTAATGTGGTTGTCAATGGGGCTGTTTGCACAAATATTTAGAATATCAAAACTTGCAGTTTAAACGGCATCATAATCTCCGCGTTATTGAATTGATAAACTACGTAGCTTAATGTATATTTGCACAAGCAAGACAGGCATTGACGGACATTTAATCAAATCATCTTGTGTCATGAAATGCGGCAAATATCCCCAAAACAGCGCGTGCGGCCTCTGCCACAAAACGTCTGTTTCCGGCGGCGCCCCGCCCGAGACTGACGACATCGTCTGTGACATCAACAGATAAATGACGTCGTGACCATAGCGACGTTGCGCATGCGCGTTCGCCACATCGGACTTATTTGCTGGAACCCTTGTAACGGCGCCGAGAGTAGCTCGATTTTAACAGGAGTGGTAGCATTAATTAGGCATGTTTCTGCACCTTATTCCTTTATTGTGAGTTCCGCTTAGGGTCAGTTAATTGATACATTTGAGGAGTGAAAATATAATCTAGCAAACGTCAAGTTCTTTTTAAAAATTTAATCTTTTTTATTACTCTTCATATTGCCATTATGTGATGTCAATATTTTATAAAGCAAACGTATTGGCCTTTCATTTTATTAACATTCAGTGAAGGAAGGTTTGTACTTGTGCATTGCATAAAAGCTTTCTTTTTAGATATTTGTTTAGCCCTGACAAGGGCTGTTGAGAATTGTTAAGACTGTAGCGTCCTAGTACACCATACTGTCTTCACCATCGGAGTCAGACTGGGCTTCTTCAGATACATAGTGTCTCAACTCGGCAATCCTTTCTGCCTTTTCACAAGCGTATTCATAGTATGCATTGCGTACGCCTTCAACAGATGCCATCTTCAGGCGGAGGTTGTAGCGAAATGAACGGTGATTCTCCTGTCTTGCTTTGTCATATCGGCGTTGGAGATCTAGACCTTCAAGCTTGTCATTCAGGAGTACTACTTGTTCACAGGCACGTTTGAAACGTGTCTCTGTCTCAGTCAATTCTGCGTAAAGTTGAACTTTGTCCATGTTTGAATCGGAGCGGGTCTGTATGTATTCGTTTGCTAGAGAAAAACAGGAAAGATAATGTCCTCCACAGAAATCGTCCCTGCATTTATGCATACGAATGACATGCTCTTCTCATTGTTCATGCCAGATATGTGGAGTGTATTGGAGATAATTGAATGTTGACAATAATCCAATCAATCATGCCATGCAAAGTAATAAACAGAACCGCCACGGCTGTGTTTTGATAACTGAGTGATAGGAGAGACATTTGATAACTGACACTGATTAAACACTGATTGGTACAAAATTTAATGTGGTTGTCAATGGGGCTGTTTGCACAAATATTTAGAATATCAAAACTTGCAGTTTTAACGGCATCATAATCTCCGCGTTATTGAATTGATAAACTACGTAGCTTAATGTATATTTGCACAAGCAAGACAGGCATTGACGGACATTTAATCAAATCATCTTGTGTCATGAAATGCGGCAAATATCCCCAAAACAGCGCGTGCGGCCTCTGCCACAAAACGTCTGTCTCCGGCGGCGCCCCGCCCGAGACTGACGACATCGTCTGTGACATCAACAGATAAATGACGTCGTGACCATAGCGACGTTGCGCATGCGCGTTCGCCACATCGGACTTATTTGCTGGAACCCTTGTAACGGCGCCGAGAGTAGCTCGATTTTAACAGGAGTGGTAGCATTAATTAGGCATGTTTCTGCACCTTATTCCTTTATTGTGAGTTCCGCTTAGGGTCAGTTAATTGATACATTTGAGGAGTGTAAATATAATCTAGCAAACGTCAAGTTCTTTTTAAAAATTTAATCTTTTTTATTACTCTTCATATTGCCATTATGTGATGTCAATATTTTATAAAGCAAACGTATTGGCCTTTCATTTTATTAACATTCAGTGAAGGAAGGTTTGTACTTGTGCATTGCATAAAAGCTTTCTTTTTAGATATTTGTTTAGCCCTGACAAGGGCTGTTGAGAATTGTTAAGACTGTAGCGTCCTAGTACACCATACTGTCTTCACCATCGGAGTCAGACTGGGCTTCTTCAGATACATAGTATCTCAACTCGGCAATCCTTTCTGCCTTTTCACAAGCGTATTCATAGTATGCATTGCGTACGCCTTCAACAGATGCCATCTTCAGGCGGAGGTTGTAGCGAAATGAACGGTGATTCTCCTGTCTTGCTTTGTCATATCGGCGTTGGAGACCTTCAAGCTTGTCATTCAGGAGTACTACTTGTTCACAGGCACGTTTGAAACGTGTCTCTGTCTCAGTCAATTCTGCTTAAAGTTGAACTTTGTCCATGTTTGAATCGGAGCGGGTCTGTATGTATTCGTTTGCTAGAGAAAAACAGGAAAGATAATGTCCTCCACAGAAATCGTCCCTGCATTTATGCATACGAATGACATGCTCTTCTCATTGTTCATGCCAGATATGTGGAGTGTATTGGAGATAATTGAATGTTGACAATAATCCAATCAATCATGCCTGGCAAAGTAATAAACAGAACCGCCACGGCTGTGTTTTGATAACTGAGTGATAGGAGAGACATTTGATAACTGACACTGATTAAACACTGATTGGTACAAAATTTAATGTGGTTGTCAATGGGGCTGTTTGCACAAATATTTAGAATATCAAAACTTGCAGTTTAAACGGCACCATAATCTCCGCGTTATTGAATTGATAAACTACGTAGCTTAATGTATATTTGCACAAGCAAGACAGGCATTGACGGACATTTAATCAAATCATCTTGTGTCATGAAATGCGGCAAATATCCCCAAAACGGCGCGTGCGGCCTCTGCCACAAAACGTCTGTCTCCGGCGGCGCCCCGCCCGAGACTGACAACATCGTCTGTGACATCAACAGATAAATGACGTCGTGACCCTTGAGACGTTGCGCATGCGCGTTCGCCACATCGGACTTATTTGCTGGAACCCTTGTAACGGCGCCGAGAGTAGCTCGATTTTAACAGGAGTGGTAGCATTAATTAGGCATGTTTCTGCACCTTATTCCTTTATTGTGAGTTCCGCTTAGGGTCAGTTAATTGATACATTTGAGGAGTGTAAATATAATCTAGCAAACGTCAAGTTCTTTTTAAAAATTTAATCTTTTTTATTACTCTTCATATTGCCATTATGTGATGTCAATATTTTATAAAGCAAACGTATTGGCCTTTCATTTTATTAACATTCAGTGAAGGAAGGTTTGTACTTGTGCATTGCATAAAAGCTTTCTTTTTAGATATTTGTTTAGCCCTGACAAGGGCTGTTGAGAATTGTTAAGACTGTAGCGTCCTAGTACACCATACTGTCTTCACCATCGGAGTCAGACTGGGCTTCTTCAGATACATAGTATCTCAACTCGGCAATCCTTTCTGCCTTTTCACAAGCGTATTCATAGTATGCATTGCGTACGCCTTCAACAGATGCCATCTTCAGGCGGAGGTTGTAGCGAAATGAACGGTGATTCTCCTGTCTTGCTTTGTCATATCGGCGTTGGAGACCTTCAAGCTTGTCATTCAGGAGTACTACTTGTTCACAGGCACGTTTGAAACGTGTCTCTGTCTCAGTCAATTCTGCTTAAAGTTGAACTTTGTCCATGTTTGAATCGGAGCGGGTCTGTATGTATTCGTTTGCTAGAGAAAAACAGGAAAGATAATGTCCTCCACAGAAATCGTCCCTGCATTTATGCATACGAATGACATGCTCTTCTCATTGTTCATGCCAGATATGTGGAGTGTATTGGAGATAATTGAATGTTGACAATAATCCAATCAATCATGCCTGGCAAAGTAATAAACAGAACCGCCACGGCTGTGTTTTGATAACTGAGTGATAGGAGAGACATTTGATAACTGACACTGATTAAACACTGATTGGTACAAAATTTAATGTGGTTGTCAATGGGGCTGTTTGCACAAATATTTAGAATATCAAAACTTGCAGTTTAAACGGCACCATAATCTCCGCGTTATTGAATTGATAAACTACGTAGCTTAATGTATATTTGCACAAGCAAGACAGGCATTGACGGACATTTAATCAAATCATCTTGTGTCATGAAATGCGGCAAATATCCCCAAAACGGCGCGTGCGGCCTCTGCCACAAAACGTCTGTCTCCGGCGGCGCCCCGCCCGAGACTGACAACATCGTCTGTGACATCAACAGATAAATGACGTCGTGACCCTTGAGACGTTGCGCATGCGCGTTCGCCACATCGGACTTATTTGCTGGAACCCTTGTAACGGCGCCGAGAGTAGCTCGATTTTAACAGGAGTGGTAGCATTAATTAGGCATGTTTCTGCACCTTATTCCTTTATTGTGAGTTCCGCTTAGGGTCAGTTAATTGATACATTTGAGGAGTGTAAATATAATCTAGCAAACGTCAAGTTCTTTTTAAAAATTTAATCTTTTTTATTACTCTTCATATTGCCATTATGTGATGTCAATATTTTATAAAGCAAACGTATTGGCCTTTCATTTTATTAACATTCAGTGAAGGAAGGTTTGTACTTGTGCATTGCATAAAAGCTTTCTTTTTATATATATGTTTAGCCCTGACAAGGGCTGTTGAGAATTGTTAAGACTGTAGCGTCCTAGTACACCATACTGTCTTCACCATCGGAGTCAGACTGGGCTTCTTCAGATACATAGTATCTCAACTCGGCAATCCTTTCTGCCTTTTCACAAGCGTATTCATAGTATGCATTGCGTACGCCTTCAACAGATGCCATCTTCAGGCGGAGGTTGTAGCGAAATGAACGGTGATTCTCCTGTCTTGCTTTGTCATATCGGCGTTGGAGACCTTCAAGCTTGTCATTCAGGAGTACTACTTGTTCACAGGCACGTTTGAAACGTGTCTCTGTCTCAGTCAATTCTGCGTAAAGTTGAACTTTGTCCATGTTTGAATCGGAGCGGGTCTGTATGTATTCGTTTGCTAGAGAAAAACAGGAAAGATAATGTCCTCCACAGAAATCGTCCCTGCATTTATGCATACGAATGACATGCTCTTCTCATTGTTCATGCCAGATATGTGGAGTGTATTGGAGATAATTGAATGTTGACAATAATCCAATCAATCATGCCTGGCAAAGTAATAAACAGAACCGCCACGGCTGTGTTTTGATAACTGAGTGATAGGAGAGACATTTGATAACTGACACTGATTAAACACTGATTGGTACAAAATTTAATGTGGTTGTCAATGGGGCTGTTTGCACAAATATTAGAATATCAAAACTTGCAGTTTAAACGGCACCATAATCTCCGCGTTATTGAATTGATAAACTACGTAGCTTAATGTATATTTGCACAAGCAAGACAGGCATTGACGGACATTTAATCAAATCATCTTGTGTCATGAAATGCGGCAAATATCCCCAAAACGGCGCGTGCGGCCTCTGCCACAAAACGTCTGTCTCCGGCGGCGCCCCGCCCGAGACTGACAACATCGTCTGTGACATCAACAGATAAATGACGTCGTGACCCTTGAGACGTTGCGCATGCGCGTTCGCCACATCGGACTTATTTGCTGGAACCCTTGTAACGGCGCCGAGAGTAGCTCGATTTTAACAGGAGTGGTAGCATTAATTAGGCATGTTTCTGCACCTTATTCCTTTATTGTGAGTTCCGCTTAGGGTCAGTTAATTGATACATTTGAGGAGTGTAAATATAATCTAGCAAACGTCAAGTTCTTTTTAAAAATTTAATCTTTTTTATTACTCTTCATATTGCCATTATGTGATGTCAATATTTTATAAAGCAAACGTATTGGCCTTTCATTTTATTAACATTCAGTGAAGGAAGGTTTGTACTTGTGCATTGCATAAAAGCTTTCTTTTTAGATATTTGTTTAGCCCTGACAAGGGCTGTTGAGAATTGTTAAGACTGTAGCGTCCTAGTACACCATACTGTCTTCACCATCGGAGTCAGACTGGGCTTCTTCAGATACATAGTATCTCAACTCGGCAATCCTTTCTGCCTTTTCACAAGCGTATTCATAGTATGCATTGCGTACGCCTTCAACAGATGCCATCTTCAGGCGGAGGTTGTAGCGAAATGAACGGTGATTCTCCTGTCTTGCTTTGTCATATCGGCGTTGGAGACCTTCAAGCTTGTCATTCAGGAGTACTACTTGTTCACAGGCACGTTTGAAACGTGTCTCTGTCTCAGTCAATTCTGCTTAAAGTTGAACTTTGTCCATGTTTGAATCGGAGCGGGTCTGTATGTATTCGTTTGCTAGAGAAAAACAGGAAAGATAATGTCCTCCACAGAAATCGTCCCTGCATTTATGCATACGAATGACATGCTCTTCTCATTGTTCATGCCAGATATGTGGAGTGTATTGGAGATAATTGAATGTTGACAATAATCCAATCAATCATGCCTGGCAAAGTAATAAACAGAACCGCCACGGCTGTGTTTTGATAACTGAGTGATAGGAGAGACATTTGATAACTGACACTGATTAAACACTGATTGGTACAAAATTTAATGTGGTTGTCAATGGGGCTGTTTGCACAAATATTTAGAATATCAAAACTTGCAGTTTAAACGGCACCATAATCTCCGCGTTATTGAATTGATAAACTACGTAGCTTAATGTATATTTGCACAAGCAAGACAGGCATTGACGGACATTTAATCAAATCATCTTGTGTCATGAAATGCGGCAAATATCCCCAAAACGGCGCGTGCGGCCTCTGCCACAAAACGTCTGTCTCCGGCGGCGCCCCGCCCGAGACTGACAACATCGTCTGTGACATCAACAGATAAATGACGTCGTGACCCTTGAGACGTTGCGCATGCGCGTTCGCCACATCGGACTTATTTGCTGGAACCCTTGTAACGGCGCCGAGAGTAGCTCGATTTTAACAGGAGTGGTAGCATTAATTAGGCATGTTTCTGCACCTTATTCCTTTATTGTGAGTTCCGCTTAGGGTCAGTTAATTGATACATTTGAGGAGTGTAAATATAATCTAGCAAACGTCAAGTTCTTTTTAAAAATTTAATCTTTTTTATTACTCTTCATATTGCCATTATGTGATGTCAATATTTTATAAAGCAAACGTATTGGCCTTTCATTTTATTAACATTCAGTGAAGGAAGGTTTGTACTTGTGCATTGCATAAAAGCTTTCTTTTTAGATATTTGTTTAGCCCTGACAAGGGCTGTTGAGAATTGTTAAGACTGTAGCGTCCTAGTACACCATACTGTCTTCACCATCGGAGTCAGACTGGGCTTCTTCAGATACATAGTATCTCAACTCGGCAATCCTTTCTGCCTTTTCACAAGCGTATTCATAGTATGCATTGCGTACGCCTTCAACAGATGCCATCTTCAGGCGGAGGTTGTAGCGAAATGAACGGTGATTCTCCTGTCTTGCTTTGTCATATCGGCGTTGGAGACCTTCAAGCTTGTCATTCAGGAGTACTACTTGTTCACAGGCACGTTTGAAACGTGTCTCTGTCTCAGTCAATTCTGCTTAAAGTTGAACTTTGTCCATGTTTGAATCGGAGCGGGTCTGTATGTATTCGTTTGCTAGAGAAAAACAGGAAAGATAATGTCCTCCACAGAAATCGTCCCTGCATTTATGCATACGAATGACATGCTCTTCTCATTGTTCATGCCAGATATGTGGAGTGTATTGGAGATAATTGAATGTTGACAATAATCCAATCAATCATGCCTGGCAAAGTAATAAACAGAACCGCCACGGCTGTGTTTTGATAACTGAGTGATAGGAGAGACATTTGATAACTGACACTGATTAAACACTGATTGGTACAAAATTTAATGTGGTTGTCAATGGGGCTGTTTGCACAAATATTTAGAATATCAAAACTTGCAGTTTAAACGGCACCATAATCTCCGCGTTATTGAATTGATAAACTACGTAGCTTAATGTATATTTGCACAAGCAAGACAGGCATTGACGGACATTTAATCAAATCATCTTGTGTCATGAAATGCGGCAAATATCCCCAAAACGGCGCGTGCGGCCTCTGCCACAAAACGTCTGTCTCCGGCGGCGCCCCGCCCGAGACTGACAACATCGTCTGTGACATCAACAGATAAATGACGTCGTGACCCTTGAGACGTTGCGCATGCGCGTTCGCCACATCGGACTTATTTGCTGGAACCCTTGTAACGGCGCCGAGAGTAGCTCGATTTTAACAGGAGTGGTAGCATTAATTAGGCATGTTTCTGCACCTTATTCCTTTATTGTGAGTTCCGCTTAGGGTCAGTTAATTGATACATTTGAGGAGTGTAAATATAATCTAGCAAACGTCAAGTTCTTTTTAAAAATTTAATCTTTTTTATTACTCTTCATATTGCCATTATGTGATGTCAATATTTTATAAAGCAAACGTATTGGCCTTTCATTTTATTAACATTCAGTGAAGGAAGGTTTGTACTTGTGCATTGAATAAAAGCTTTCTTTTTATATATATGTTTAGCCCTGACAAGGGCTGTTGAGAATTGTTAAGACTGTAGCGTCCTAGTACACCATACTGTCTTCACCATCGGAGTCAGACTGGGCTTCTTCAGATACATAGTATCTCAACTCGGCAATCCTTTCTGCCTTTTCACAAGCGTATTCATAGTATGCATTGCGTACGCCTTCAACAGATGCCATCTTCAGGCGGAGGTTGTAGCGAAATGAACGGTGATTCTCCTGTCTTGCTTTGTCATATCGGCGTTGGAGACCTTCAAGCTTGTCATTCAGGAGTACTACTTGTTCACAGGCACGTTTGAAACGTGTCTCTGTCTCAGTCAATTCTGCGTAAAGTTGAACTTTGTCCATGTTTGAATCGGAGCGGGTCTGTATGTATTCGTTTGCTAGAGAAAAACAGGAAAGATAATGTCCTCCACAGAAATCGTCCCTGCATTTATGCATACGAATGACATGCTCTTCTCATTGTTCATGCCAGATATGTGGAGTGTATTGGAGATAATTGAATGTTGACAATAATCCAATCAATCATGCCTGGCAGAGTAATAAACAGAACCGCCACGGCTGTGTTTTGATAACTGAGTGATAGGAGAGACATTTGATAACTGACACTGATTAAACACTGATTGGTACAAAATTTAATGTGGTTGTCAATGGGGCTGTTTGCACAAATATTTAGAATATCAAAACTTGCAGTTTAAACGGCACCATAATCTCCGCGTTATTGAATTGATAAACTACGTAGCTTAATGTATATTTGCACAAGCAAGACAGGCATTGACGGACATTTAATCAAATCATCTTGTGTCATGAAATGCGGCAAATATCCCCAAAACGGCGCGTGCGGCCTCTGCCACAAAACGTCTGTCTCCGGCGGCGCCCCGCCCGAGACTGACAACATCGTCTGTGACATCAACAGATAAATGACGTCGTGACCCTTGAGACGTTGCGCATGCGCGTTCGCCACATCGGACTTATTTGCTGGAACCCTTGTAACGGCGCCGAGAGTAGCTCGATTTTAACAGGAGTGGTAGCATTAATTAGGCATGTTTCTGCACCTTATTCCTTTATTGTGAGTTCCGCTTAGGGTCAGTTAATTGATACATTTGAGGAGTGTAAATATAATCTAGCAAACGTCAAGTTCTTTTTAAAAATTTAATCTTTTTTATTACTCTTCATATTGCCATTATGTGATGTCAATATTTTATAAAGCAAACGTATTGGCCTTTCATTTTATTAACATTCAGTGAA
The DNA here is from genome assembly GCA_916613615.1 of Steromphala cineraria. NCBI lineage: Eukaryota > Metazoa > Mollusca > Gastropoda > Trochida > Trochidae > Steromphala > Steromphala cineraria. The sequence goes on from OU744730.1 coordinate 17,432,105, forward strand.
GGAAGGTTTGTACTTGTGCATTGCATAAAAGCTTTCTTTTTATATATATGTTTAGCCCTGACAAGGGCTGTTGAGAATTGTTAAGACTGTAGCGTCCTAGTACACCATACTGTCTTCACCATCGGAGTCAGACTGGGCTTCTTCAGATACATAGTATCTCAACTCGGCAATCCTTTCTGCCTTTTCACAAGCGTATTCATAGTATGCATTGCGTACGCCTTCAACAGATGCCATCTTCAGGCGGAGGTTGTAGCGAAATGAACGGTGATTCTCCTGTCTTGCTTTGTCATATCGGCGTTGGAGACCTTCAAGCTTGTCATTCAGGAGTACTACTTGTTCACAGGCACGTTTGAAACGTGTCTCTGTCTCAGTCAATTCTGCGTAAAGTTGAACTTTGTCCATGTTTGAATCGGAGCGGGTCTGTATGTATTCGTTTGCTAGAGATAAAAAGGGGAAGATAATGTCCTCCACAGAAATCGTCCCTGCATTTATGCATACGAATGACATGCTCTTCTCATTGTTCATGCCAGATATGTGGAGTGTATTGGAGATAATTGAATGTTGACAATAATTTAATCAATCATGCCTGGCAAAGTAATAAACAGAACCGCCACGGCTGTGTTTTGATAACTGAGTGATAGGAGAGACATTTGATAACTGACACTGATTAAACACTGATTGGTACAAAATTTAATGTGGTTGTCAATGGGGCTGTTTGCACAAATATTTAGAATATCAAAACTTGCAGTTTTAACGGCATCATAATCTCCGCGTTATTGAATTGATAAACTACGTAGCTTAATGTATATTTGCACAAGCAAGACAGGCATTGACGGACATTTAATCAAATCATCTTGTGTCATGAAATGCGGCAAATATCCCCAAAACAGCGCGTGCGGCCTCTGCCACAAAACGTCTGTCTCCGGCGGCGCCCCGCCCGAGACTGACAACATCGTCTGTGACATCAACAGATAAATGACGTCGTGACCCTTGAGACGTTGCGCATGCGCGTTCGCCACATCGGACTTATTTGCTGGAACCCTTGTAACGGCGCCGAGAGTAGCTCGATTTTAACAGGAGTGGTAGCATTAATTAGGCATGTTTCTGCACCTTATTCCTTTATTGTGAGTTCCGCTTAGGGTCAGTTAATTGATACATTTGAGGAGTGTAAATATAATCTAGCAAACGTCAAGTTCTTTTTAAAAATTTAATCTTTTTTATTACTCTTCATATTGCCATTATGTGATGTCAATATTTTATAAAGCAAACGTATTGGCCTTTCATTTTATTAACATTCAGTGAAGGAAGGTTTGTACTTGTGCATTGCATAAAAGCTTTCTTTTTATATATATGTTTAGCCCTGACAAGGGCTGTTGAGAATTGTTAAGACTGTAGCGTCCTAGTACACCATACTGTCTTCACCATCGGAGTCAGACTGGGCTTCTTCAGATACATAGTATCTCAACTCGGCAATCCTTTCTGCCTTTTCACAAGCGTATTCATAGTATGCATTGCGTACGCCTTCAACAGATGCCATCTTCAGGCGGAGGTTGTAGCGAAATGAACGGTGATTCTCCTGTCTTGCTTTGTCATATCGGCGTTGGAGACCTTCAAGCTTGTCATTCAGGAGTACTACTTGTTCACAGGCACGTTTGAAACGTGTCTCTGTCTCAGTCAATTCTGCGTAAAGTTGAACTTTGTCCATGTTTGAATCGGAGCGGGTCTGTATGTATTCGTTTGCTAGAGATAAAAAGGGGAAGATAATGTCCTTCACAGAAATCGTCCCTGCATTTATGCATACGAATGACATGCTCTTCTCATTGTTCATGCCAGATATGTGGAGTGTATTGGAGATAATTGAATGTTGACAATAATTTAATCAATCATGCCTGGCAAAGTAATAAACAGAACCGCCACGGCTGTGTTTTGATAACTGAGTGATAGGAGAGACATTTGATAACTGACACTGATTAAACACTGATTGGTACAAAATTTAATGTGGTTGTCAATGGGGCTGTTTGCACAAATATTTAGAATATCAAAACTTGCAGTTTTAACGGCATCATAATCTCCGCGTTATTGAATTGATAAACTACGTAGCTTAATGTATATTTGCACAAGCAAGACAGGCATTGACGGACATTTAATCAAATCATCTTGTGTCATGAAATGCGGCAAATATCCCCAAAACAGCGCGTGCGGCCTCTGCCACAAAACGTCTGTCTCCGGCGGCGCCCCGCCCGAGACTGACGACATCGTCTGTGACATCAACAGATAAATGACGTCGTGACCATAGCGACGTTGCGCATGCGCGTTCGCCACATCGGACTTATTTGCTGGAACCCTTGTAACGGCGCCGAGAGTAGCTCGATTTTAACAGGAGTGGTAGCATTAATTAGGCATGTTTCTGCACCTTATTCCTTTATTGTGAGTTCCGCTTAGGGTCAGTTAATTGATACATTTGAGGAGTGTAAATATAATCTAGCAAACGTCAAGTTCTTTTTAAAAATTTAATCTTTTTTATTACTCTTCATATTGCCATTATGTGATGTCAATATTTTATAAAGCAAACGTATTGGCCTTTCATTTTATTAACATTCAGTGAAGGAGGGTTTGTACTTGTGCATTGCATAAAAGCTTTCTTTTTAGATATTTGTTTAGCCCTGACAAGGGCTGTTGAGAATTGTTAAGACTGTAGCGTCCTAGTACACCATACTGTCTTCACCATCGGAGTCAGACTGGGCTTCTTCAGATACATAGTATCTCAACTCGGCAATCCTTTCTGCCTTTTCACAAGCGTATTCATAGTATGCATTGCGTACGCCTTCAACAGATGCCATCTTCAGGCGGAGGTTGTAGCGAAATGAACGGTGATTCTCCTGTCTTGCTTTGTCATATCGGCGTTGGAGACCTTCAAGCTTGTCATTCAGGAGTACTACTTGTTCACAGGCACGTTTGAAACGTGTCTCTGTCTCAGTCAATTCTGCGTAAAGTTGAACTTTGTCCATGTTTGAATCGGAGCGGGTCTGTATGTATTCGTTTGCTAGAGAAAAACAGGAAAGATAATGTCCTCCACAGAAATCGTCCCTGCATTTATGCATACGAATGACATGCTCTTCTCATTGTTCATGCCAGATATGTGGAGTGTATTGGAGATAATTGAATGTTGACAATAATCCAATCAATCATGCCTGGCAAAGTAATAAACAGAACCGCCACGGCTGTGTTTTGATAACTGAGTGATAGGAGAGACATTTGATAACTGACACTGATTAAACACTGATTGGTACAAAATTTAATGTGGTTGTCAATGGGGCTGTTTGCACAAATATTTAGAATATCAAAACTTGCAGTTTTAACGGCATCATAATCTCCGCGTTATTGAATTGATAAACTACGTAGCTTAATGTATATTTGCACAAGCAAGACAGGCATTGACGGACATTTAATCAAATCATCTTGTGTCATGAAATGCGGCAAATATCCCCAAAACAGCGCGTGCGGCCTCTGCCACAAAACGTCTGTCTCCGGCGGCGCCCCGCCCGAGACTGACGACATCGTCTGTGACATCAACAGATAAATGACGTCGTGACCATAGCGACGTTGCGCATGCGCGTTCGCCACATCGGACTTATTTGCTGGAACCCTTGTAACGGCGCCGAGAGTAGCTCGATTTTAACAGGAGTGGTAGCATTAATTAGGCATGTTTCTGCACCTTATTCCTTTATTGTGAGTTCCGCTTAGGGTCAGTTAATTGATACATTTGAGGAGTGTAAATATAATCTAGCAAACGTCAAGTTCTTTTTAAAAATTTAATCTTTTTTATTACTCTTCATATTGCCATTATGTGATGTCAATATTTTATAAAGCAAACGTATTGGCCTTTCATTTTATTAACATTCAGTGAAGGAGGGTTTGTACTTGTGCATTGCATAAAAGCTTTCTTTTTAGATATTTGTTTAGCCCTGACAAGGGCTGTTGAGAATTGTTAAGACTGTAGCGTCCTAGTACACCATACTGTCTTCACCATCGGAGTCAGACTGGGCTTCTTCAGATACATAGTATCTCAACTCGGCAATCCTTTCTGCCTTTTCACAAGCGTATTCATAGTATGCATTGCGTACGCCTTCAACAGATGCCATCTTCAGGCGGAGGTTGTAGCGAAATGAACGGTGATTCTCCTGTCTTGCTTTGTCATATCGGCGTTGGAGACCTTCAAGCTTGTCATTCAGGAGTACTACTTGTTCACAGGCACGTTTGAAACGTGTCTCTGTCTCAGTCAATTCTGCGTAAAGTTGAACTTTGTCCATGTTTGAATCGGAGCGGGTCTGTATGTATTCGTTTGCTAGAGAAAAACAGGAAAGATAATGTCCTCCACAGAAATCGTCCCTGCATTTATGCATACGAATGACATGCTCTTCTCATTGTTCATGCCAGATATGTGGAGTGTATTGGAGATAATTGAATGTTGACAATAATCCAATCAATCATGCCTGGCAAAGTAATAAACAGAACCGCCACGGCTGTGTTTTGATAACTGAGTGATAGGAGAGACATTTGATAACTGACACTGATTAAACACTGATTGGTACAAAATTTAATGTGGTTGTCAATGGGGCTGTTTGCACAAATATTTAGAATATCAAAACTTGCAGTTTAAACGGCACCATAATCTCCGCGTTATTGAATTGATAAACTACGTAGCTTAATGTATATTTGCACAAGCAAGACAGGCATTGACGGACATTTAATCAAATCATCTTGTGTCATGAAATGCGGCAAATATCCCCAAAACGGCGCGTGCGGCCTCTGCCACAAAACGTCTGTCTCCGGCGGCGCCCCGCCCGAGACTGACAACATCGTCTGTGACATCAACAGATAAATGACGTCGTGACCCTAGAGACGTTGCGCATGCGCGTTCGCCACATCGGACTTATTTGCTGGAACCCTTGTAACGGCGCCGAGAGTAGCTCGATTTTAACAGGAGTGGTATTATTAATTAGGCATGTTTCTGCACCTTATTCCTTTATTGTGAGTTCCGCTTAGGGTCAGTTAATTGATACATTTGAGGAGTGTAAATATAATCTAGCAAACGTCAAGTTCTTTTTAAAAATTTAATCTTTTTTTTTACTCTTCATATTGCCATTATGTGATGTCAATATTTTATAAAGCAAACGTATTGGCCTTTCATTTTATTAACATTCAGTGAAGGAAGGTTTGTACTTGTGCATTGCATAAAAGCTTTCTTTTTAGATATTTGTTTAGCCCTGACAAGGGCTGTTGAGAATTGTTAAGACTGTAGCGTCCTAGTACACCATACTGTCTTCACCATCGGAGTCAGACTGGGCTTCTTCAGATACATAGTATCTCAACTCGGCAATCCTTTCTGCCTTTTCGGTGATTCTCCTGTCTTGCTTTGTCATATCGGCGTTGGAGACCTTCAAGCTTGTCATTCAGGAGTACTACTTGTTCACAGGCACGTTTGAAACGTGTCTCTGTCTCAGTCAATTCTGCGTAAAGTTGAACTTTGTCCATGTTTGAATCGGAGCGGGTCTGTATGTATTCGTTTGCTAGAGATAAAAAGGGGAAGATAATGTCCTCCACAGAAATCGTCCCTGCATTTATGCATACGAATGACATGCTCTTCTCATTGTTCATGCCAGATATGTGGAGTGTATTGGAGATAATTGAATGTTGACAATAATTTAATCAATCATGCCTGGCAAAGTAATAAACAGAACCGCCACGGCTGTGTTTTGATAACTGAGTGATAGGAGAGACATTTGATAACTGACACTGATTAAACACTGATTGGTACAAAATTTAATGTGGTTGTCAATGGGGCTGTTTGCACAAATATTTAGAATATCAAAACTTGCAGTTTTAACGGCATCATAATCTCCGCGTTATTGAATTGATAAACTACGTAGCTTAATGTATATTTGCACAAGCAAGACAGGCATTGACGGACATTTAATCAAATCATCTTGTGTCATGAAATGCGGCAAATATCCCCAAAACAGCGCGTGCGGCCTCTGCCACAAAACGTCTGTCTCCGGCGGCGCCCCGCCCGAGACTGACGACATCGTCTGTGACATCAACAGATAAATGACGTCGTGACCATAGCGACGTTGCGCATGCGCGTTCGCCACATCGGACTTATTTGCTGGAACCCTTGTAACGGCGCCGAGAGTAGCTCGATTTTAACAGGAGTGGTAGCATTAATTAGGCATGTTTCTGCACCTTATTCCTTTATTGTGAGTTCCGCTTAGGGTCAGTTAATTGATACATTTGAGGAGTGTAAATATAATCTAGCAAACGTCAAGTTCTTTTTAAAAATTTAATCTTTTTTATTACTCTTCATATTGCCATTATGTGATGTCAATATTTTATAAAGCAAACGTATTGGCCTTTCATTTTATTAACATTCAGTGAAGGAAGGTTTGTACTTGTGCATTGCATAAAAGCTTTCTTTTTAGATATTTGTTTAGCCCTGACAAGGGCTGTTGAGAATTGTTAAGACTGTAGCGTCCTAGTACACCATACTGTCTTCACCATCGGAGTCAGACTGGGCTTCTTCAGATACATAGTATCTCAACTCGGCAATCCTTTCTGCCTTTTCACAAGCGTATTCATAGTATGCATTGCGTACGCCTTCAACAGATGCCATCTTCAGGCGGAGGTTGTAGCGAAATGAACGGTGATTCTCCTGTCTTGCTTTGTCATATCGGCGTTGGAGACCTTCAAGCTTGTCATTCAGGAGTACTACTTGTTCACAGGCACGTTTGAAACGTGTCTCTGTCTCAGTCAATTCTGCGTAAAGTTGAACTTTGTCCATGTTTGAATCGGAGCGGGTCTGTATGTATTCGTTTGCTAGAGAAAAACAGGAAAGATAATGTCCTCCACAGAAATCGTCCCTGCATTTATGCATACGAATGACATGCTCTTCTCATTGTTCATGCCAGATATGTGGAGTGTATTGGAGATAATTGAATGTTGACAATAATCCAATCAATCATGCCTGGCAAAGTAATAAACAGAACCGCCACGGCTGTGTTTTGATAACTGAGTGATAGGAGAGACATTTGATAACTGACACTGATTAAACACTGATTGGTACAAAATTTAATGTGGTTGTCAATGGGGCTGTTTGCACAAATATTTAGAATATCAAAACTTGCAGTTTAAACGGCACCATAATCTCCGCGTTATTGAATTGATAAACTACGTAGCTTAATGTATATTTGCACAAGCAAGACAGGCATTGACGGACATTTAATCAAATCATCTTGTGTCATGAAATGCGGCAAATATCCCCAAAACGGCGCGTGCGGCCTCTGCCACAAAACGTCTGTCTCCGGCGGCGCCCCGCCCGAGACTGACAACATCGTCTGTGACATCAACAGATAAATGACGTCGTGACCCTAGAGACGTTGCGCATGCGCGTTCGCCACATCGGACTTATTTGCTGGAACCCTTGTAACGGCGCCGAGAGTAGCTCGATTTTAACAGGAGTGGTATTATTAATTAGGCATGTTTCTGCACCTTATTCCTTTATTGTGAGTTCCGCTTAGGGTCAGTTAATTGATACATTTGAGGAGTGTAAATATAATCTAGCAAACGTCAAGTTCTTTTTAAAAATTTAATCTTTTTTTTTACTCTTCATATTGCCATTATGTGATGTCAATATTTTATAAAGCAAACGTATTGGCCTTTCATTTTATTAACATTCAGTGAAGGAAGGTTTGTACTTGTGCATTGCATAAAAGCTTTCTTTTTAGATATTTGTTTAGCCCTGACAAGGGCTGTTGAGAATTGTTAAGACTGTAGCGTCCTAGTACACCATACTGTCTTCACCATCGGAGTCAGACTGGGCTTCTTCAGATACATAGTATCTCAACTCGGCAATCCTTTCTGCCTTTTCGGTGATTCTCCTGTCTTGCTTTGTCATATCGGCGTTGGAGACCTTCAAGCTTGTCATTCAGGAGTACTACTTGTTCACAGGCACGTTTGAAACGTGTCTCTGTCTCAGTCAATTCTGCGTAAAGTTGAACTTTGTCCATGTTTGAATCGGAGCGGGTCTGTATGTATTCGTTTGCTAGAGATAAAAAGGGGAAGATAATGTCCTCCACAGAAATCGTCCCTGCATTTATGCATACGAATGACATGCTCTTCTCATTGTTCATGCCAGATATGTGGAGTGTATTGGAGATAATTGAATGTTGACAATAATCCAATCAATCATGCCTGGCAAAGTAATAAACAGAACCGCCACGGCTGTGTTTTGATAACTGAGTGATAGGAGAGACATTTGATAACTGACACTGATTAAACACTGATTGGTACAAAATTTAATGTGGTTGTCAATGGGGCTGTTTGCACAAATATTTAGAATATCAAAACTTGCAGTTTTAACGGCATCATAATCTCCGCGTTATTGAATTGATAAACTACGTAGCTTAATGTATATTTGCACAAGCAAGACAGGCATTGACGGACATTTAATCAAATCATCTTGTGTCATGAAATGCGGCAAATATCCCCAAAACAGCGCGTGCGGCCTCTGCCACAAAACGTCTGTCTCCGGCGGCGCCCCGCCCGAGACTGACGACATCGTCTGTGACATCAACAGATAAATGACGTCGTGACCATAGCGACGTTGCGCATGCGCGTTCGCCACATCGGACTTATTTGCTGGAACCCTTGTAACGGCGCCGAGAGTAGCTCGATTTTAACAGGAGTGGTAGCATTAATTAGGCATGTTTCTGCACCTTATTCCTTTATTGTGAGTTCCGCTTAGGGTCAGTTAATTGATACATTTGAGGAGTGTAAATATAATCTAGCAAACGTCAAGTTCTTTTTAAAAATTTAATCTTTTTTATTACTCTTCATATTGCCATTATGTGATGTCAATATTTTATAAAGCAAACGTATTGGCCTTTCATTTTATTAACATTCAGTGAAGGAAGGTTTGTACTTGTGCATTGCATAAAAGCTTTCTTTTTAGATATTTGTTTAGCCCTGACAAGGGCTGTTGAGAATTGTTAAGACTGTAGCGTCCTAGTACACCATACTGTCTTCACCATCGGAGTCAGACTGGGCTTCTTCAGATACATAGTATCTCAACTCGGCAATCCTTTCTGCCTTTTCACAAGCGTATTCATAGTATGCATTGCGTACGCCTTCAACAGATGCCATCTTCAGGCGGAGGTTGTAGCGAAATGAACGGTGATTCTCCTGTCTTGCTTTGTCATATCGGCGTTGGAGACCTTCAAGCTTGTCATTCAGGAGTACTACTTGTTCACAGGCACGTTTGAAACGTGTCTCTGTCTCAGTCAATTCTGCGTAAAGTTGAACTTTGTCCATGTTTGAATCGGAGCGGGTCTGTATGTATTCGTTTGCTAGAGAAAAACAGGAAAGATAATGTCCTCCACAGAAATCGTCCCTGCATTTATGCATACGAATGACATGCTCTTCTCATTGTTCATGCCAGATATGTGGAGTGTATTGGAGATAATTGAATGTTGACAATAATCCAATCAATCATGCCTGGCAAAGTAATAAACAGAACCGCCACGGCTGTGTTTTGATAACTGAGTGATAGGAGAGACATTTGATAACTGACACTGATTAAACACTGATTGGTACAAAATTTAATGTGGTTGTCAATGGGGCTGTTTGCACAAATATTTAGAATATCAAAACTTGCAGTTTTAACGGCATCATAATCTCCGCGTTATTGAATTGATAAACTACGTAGCTTAATGTATATTTGCACAAGCAAGACAGGCATTGACGGACATTTAATCAAATCATCTTGTGTCATGAAATGCGGCAAATATCCCCAAAACAGCGCGTGCGGCCTCTGCCACAAAACGTCTGTCTCCGGCGGCGCCCCGCCCGAGACTGACAACATCGTCTGTGACATCAACAGATAAATGACGTCGTGACCCTTGAGACGTTGCGCATGCGCGTTCGCCACATCGGACTTATTTGCTGGAACCCTTGTAACGGCGCCGAGAGTAGCTCGATTTTAACAGGAGTGGTAGCATTAATTAGGCATGTTTCTGCACCTTATTCCTTTATTGTGAGTTCCGCTTAGGGTCAGTTAATTGATACATTTGAGGAGTGTAAATATAATCTAGCAAACGTCAAGTTCTTTTTAAAAATTTAATCTTTTTTATTACTCTTCATATTGCCATTATGTGATGTCAATATTTTATAAAGCAAACGTATTGGCCTTTCATTTTATTAACATTCAGTGAAGGAAGGTTTGTACTTGTGCATTGCATAAAAGCTTTCTTTTTAGATATTTGTTTAGCCCTGACAAGGGCTGTTGAGAATTGTTAAGACTGTAGCGTCCTAGTACACCATACTGTCTTCACCATCGGAGTCAGACTGGGCTTCTTCAGATACATAGTATCTCAACTCGGCAATCCTTTCTGCCTTTTCGGTGATTCTCCTGTCTTGCTTTGTCATATCGGCGTTGGAGACCTTCAAGCTTGTCATTCAGGAGTACTACTTGTTCACAGGCACGTTTGAAACGTGTCTCTGTCTCAGTCAATTCTGCGTAAAGTTGAACTTTGTCCATGTTTGAATCGGAGCGGGTCTGTATGTATTCGTTTGCTAGAGATAAAAAGGGGAAGATAATGTCCTCCACAGAAATCGTCCCTGCATTTATGCATACGAATGACATGCTCTTCTCATTGTTCATGCCAGATATGTGGAGTGTATTGGAGATAATTGAATGTTGACAATAATCCAATCAATCATGCCTGGCAAAGTAATAAACAGAACCGCCACGGCTGTGTTTTGATAACTGAGTGATAGGAGAGACATTTGATAACTGACACTGATTAAACACTGATTGGTACAAAATTTAATGTGGTTGTCAATGGGGCTGTTTGCACAAATATTTAGAATATCAAAACTTGCAGTTTTAACGGCATCATAATCTCCGCGTTATTGAATTGATAAACTACGTAGCTTAATGTATATTTGCACAAGCAAGACAGGCATTGACGGACATTTAATCAAATCATCTTGTGTCATGAAATGCGGCAAATATCCCCAAAACAGCGCGTGCGGCCTCTGCCACAAAACGTCTGTCTCCGGCGGCGCCCCGCCCGAGACTGACGACATCGTCTGTGACATCAACAGATAAATGACGTCGTGACCATAGCGACGTTGCGCATGCGCGTTCGCCACATCGGACTTATTTGCTGGAACCCTTGTAACGGCGCCGAGAGTAGCTCGATTTTAACAGGAGTGGTAGCATTAATTAGGCATGTTTCTGCACCTTATTCCTTTATTGTGAGTTCCGCTTAGGGTCAGTTAATTGATACATTTGAGGAGTGTAAATATAATCTAGCAAACGTCAAGTTCTTTTTAAAAATTTAATCTTTTTTATTACTCTTCATATTGCCATTATGTGATGTCAATATTTTATAAAGCAAACGTATTGGCCTTTCATTTTATTAACATTCAGTGAAGGAAGGTTTGTACTTGTGCATTGCATAAAAGCTTTCTTTTTAGATATTTGTTTAGCCCTGACAAGGGCTGTTGAGAATTGTTAAGACTGTAGCGTCCTAGTACACCATACTGTCTTCACCATCGGAGTCAGACTGGGCTTCTTCAGATACATAGTATCTCAACTCGGCAATCCTTTCTGCCTTTTCGGTGATTCTCCTGTCTTGCTTTGTCATATCGGCGTTGGAGACCTTCAAGCTTGTCATTCAGGAGTACTACTTGTTCACAGGCACGTTTGAAACGTGTCTCTGTCTCAGTCAATTCTGCGTAAAGTTGAACTTTGTCCATGTTTGAATCGGAGCGGGTCTGTATGTATTCGTTTGCTAGAGATAAAAAGGGGAAGATAATGTCCTCCACAGAAATCGTCCCTGCATTTATGCATACGAATGACATGCTCTTCTCATTGTTCATGCCAGATATGTGGAGTGTATTGGAGATAATTGAATGTTGACAATAATCCAATCAATCATGCCTGGCAAAGTAATAAACAGAACCGCCACGGCTGTGTTTTGATAACTGAGTGATAGGAGAGACATTTGATAACTGACACTGATTAAACACTGATTGGTACAAAATTTAATGTGGTTGTCAATGGGGCTGTTTGCACAAATATTTAGAATATCAAAACTTGCAGTTTTAACGGCATCATAATCTCCGCGTTATTGAATTGATAAACTACGTAGCTTAATGTATATTTGCACAAGCAAGACAGGCATTGACGGACATTTAATCAAATCATCTTGTGTCATGAAATGCGGCAAATATCCCCAAAACAGCGCGTGCGGCCTCTGCCACAAAACGTCTGTCTCCGGCGGCGCCCCGCCCGAGACTGACGACATCGTCTGTGACATCAACAGATAAATGACGTCGTGACCATAGCGACGTTGCGCATGCGCGTTCGCCACATCGGACTTATTTGCTGGAACCCTTGTAACGGCGCCGAGAGTAGCTCGATTTTAACAGGAGTGGTAGCATTAATTAGGCATGTTTCTGCACCTTATTCCTTTATTGTGAGTTCCGCTTAGGGTCAGTTAATTGATACATTTGAGGAGTGTAAATATAATCTAGCAAACGTCAAGTTCTTTTTAAAAATTTAATCTTTTTTATTACTCTTCATATTGCCATTATGTGATGTCAATATTTTATAAAGCAAACGTATTGGCCTTTCATTTTATTAACATTCAGTGAAGGAAGGTTTGTACTTGTGCATTGCATAAAAGCTTTCTTTTTAGATATTTGTTTAGCCCTGACAAGGGCTGTTGAGAATTGTTAAGACTGTAGCGTCCTAGTACACCATACTGTCTTCACCATCGGAGTCAGACTGGGCTTCTTCAGATACATAGTATCTCAACTCGGCAATCCTTTCTGCCTTTTCACAAGCGTATTCATAGTATGCATTGCGTACGCCTTCAACAGATGCCATCTTCAGGCGGAGGTTGTAGCGAAATGAACGGTGATTCTCCTGTCTTGCTTTGTCATATCGGCGTTGGAGACCTTCAAGCTTGTCATTCAGGAGTACTACTTGTTCACAGGCACGTTTGAAACGTGTCTCTGTCTCAGTCAATTCTGCGTAAAGTTGAACTTTGTCCATGTTTGAATCGGAGCGGGTCTGTATGTATTCGTTTGCTAGAGAAAAACAGGAAAGATAATGTCCTCCACAGAAATCGTCCCTGCATTTATGCATACGAATGACATGCTCTTCTCATTGTTCATGCCAGATATGTGGAGTGTATTGGAGATAATTGAATGTTGACAATAATCCAATCAATCATGCCTGGCAAAGTAATAAACAGAACCGCCACGGCTGTGTTTTGATAACTGAGTGATAGGAGAGACATTTGATAACTGACACTGATTAAACACTGATTGGTACAAAATTTAATGTGGTTGTCAATGGGGCTGTTTGCACAAATATTTAGAATATCAAAACTTGCAGTTTTAACGGCATCATAATCTCCGCGTTATTGAATTGATAAACTACGTAGCTTAATGTATATTTGCACAAGCAAGACAGGCATTGACGGACATTTAATCAAATCATCTTGTGTCATGAAATGCGGCAAATATCCCCAAAACAGCGCGTGCGGCCTCTGCCACAAAACGTCTGTCTCCGGCGGCGCCCCGCCCGAGACTGACGACATCGTCTGTGACATCAACAGATAAATGACGTCGTGACCATAGCGACGTTGCGCATGCGCGTTCGCCACATCGGACTTATTTGCTGGAACCCTTGTAACGGCGCCGAGAGTAGCTCGATTTTAACAGGAGTGGTAGCATTAATTAGGCATGTTTCTGCACCTTATTCCTTTATTGTGAGTTCCGCTTAGGGTCAGTTAATTGATACATTTGAGGAGTGTAAATATAATCTAGCAAACGTCAAGTTCTTTTTAAAAATTTAATCTTTTTTATTACTCTTCATATTGCCATTATGTGATGTCAATATTTTATAAAGCAAACGTATTGGCCTTTCATTTTATTAACATTCAGTGAAGGAAGGTTTGTACTTGTGCATTGCATAAAAGCTTTCTTTTTAGATATTTGTTTAGCCCTGACAAGGGCTGTTGAGAATTGTTAAGACTGTAGCGTCCTAGTACACCATACTGTCTTCACCATCGGAGTCAGACTGGGCTTCTTCAGATACATAGTATCTCAACTCGACAATCCTTTCTGCCTTTTCACAAGCGTATTCATAGTATGCATTGCGTACGCCTTCAACAGATGCCATCTTCAGGCGGAGGTTGTAGCGAAATGAACGGTGATTCTCCTGTCTTGCTTTGTCATATCGGCGTTGGAGACCTTCAAGCTTGTCATTCAGGAGTGCTACTTGTTCACAGGCACGTTTGAAACGTGTCTCTGTCTCAGTCAATTCTGCGTAAAGTTGAACTTTGTCCATGTTTGAATCGGAGCGGGTCTGTATGTATTCGTTTGCTAGAGAAAAACAGGAAAGATAATGTCCTCCACAGAAATCGTCCCTGCATTTATGCATACGAATGACATGCTCTTCTCATTGTTCATGCCAGATATGTGGAGTGTATTGGAGATAATTGAATGTTGACAATAATCCAATCAATCATGCCTGGCAAAGTAATAAACAGAACCGCCACGGCTGTGTTTTGATAACTGAGTGATAGGAGAGACATTTGATAACTGACACTGATTAAACACTGATTGGTACAAAATTTAATGTGGTTGTCAATGGGGCTGTTTGCACAAATATTTAGAATATCAAAACTTGCAGTTTTAACGGCATCATAATCTCCGCGTTATTGAATTGATAAACTACGTAGCTTAATGTATATTTGCACAAGCAAGACAGGCATTGACGGACATTTAATCAAATCATCTTGTGTCATGAAATGCGGCAAATATCCCCAAAACAGCGCGTGCGGCCTCTGCCACAAAATGTCTGTCTCCGGCGGCGCCCCGCCCGAGACTGACGACATCGTCTGTGACATCAACAGATAAATGACGTCGTGACCATAGCGACGTTGCGCATGCGCGTTCGCCACATCGGACTTATTTGCTGGAACCCTTGTAACGGCGCCGAGAGTAGCTCGATTTTAACAGGAGTGGTAGCATTAATTAGGCATGTTTCTGCACCTTATTCCTTTATTGTGAGTTCCGCTTAGGGTCAGTTAATTGATACATTTAAAGAGTGTAAATATAATCTAGCAAACGTCAAGTTCTTTTTAAAAATTTAATCTTTTTTATTACTCTTCATATTGCCATTATGTGATGTCAATATTTTATAAAGCAAACGTATTGGCCTTTCATTTTATTAACATTCAGTGAAGGAAGGTTTGTACTTGTGCATTGCATAAAAGCTTTCTTTTTAGATATTTGTTTAGCCCTGACAAGGGCTGTTGAGAATTGTTAAGACTGTAGCGTCCTAGTACACCATACTGTCTTCACCATCGGAGTCAGACTGGGCTTCTTCAGATACATAGTATCTCAACTCGGCAATCCTTTCTGCCTTTTCGGTGATTCTCCTGTCTTGCTTTGTCATATCGGCGTTGGAGACCTTCAAGCTTGTCATTCAGGAGTACTACTTGTTCACAGGCACGTTTGAAACGTGTCTCTGTCTCAGTCAATTCTGCGTAAAGTTGAACTTTGTCCATGTTTGAATCGGAGCGGGTCTGTATGTATTCGTTTGCTAGAGAAAAACAGGAAAGATAATGTCCTCCACAGAAATCGTCCCTGCATGTATGCATACGAATGACATGCTCTTCTCATTGTTCATGCCAGATATGTGGAGTGTATTGGAGATAATTGAATGTTGACAATAATCCAATCAATCATGCCTGGCAAAGTAATAAACAGAACCGCCACGGCTGTGTTTTGATAACTGAGTGATAGGAGAGACATTTGATAACTGACACTGATTAAACACTGATTGGTACAAAATTTAATGTGGTTGTCAATGGGGCTGTTTGCACAAATATTTAGAATATCAAAACTTGCAGTTTTAACGGCATCATAATCTCCGCGTTATTGAATTGATAAACTACGTAGCTTAATGTATATTTGCACAAGCAAGACAGGCATTGACGGACATTTAATCAAATCATCTTGTGTCATGAAATGCGGCAAATATCCCCAAAACAGCGCGTGCGGCCTCTGCCACAAAACGTCTGTCTCCGGCGGCGCCCCGCCCGAGACTGACGACATCGTCTGTGACATCAACAGATAAATGACGTCGTGACCATAGCGACGTTGCGCATGCGCGTTCGCCACATCGGACTTATTTGCTGGAACCCTTGTAACGGCGCCGAGAGTAGCTCGATTTTAACAGGAGTGGTAGCATTAATTAGGCATGTTTCTGCACCTTATTCCTTTATTGTGAGTTCCGCTTAGGGTCAGTTAATTGATACATTTGAGGAGTGTAAATATAATCTAGCAAACGTCAAGTTCTTTTTAAAAATTTAATCTTTTTTATTACTCTTCATATTGCCATTATGTGATGTCAATATTTTATAAAGCAAACGTATTGGCCTTTCATTTTATTAACATTCAGTGAAGGAAGGTTTGTACTTGTGCATTGCATAAAAGCTTTCTTTTTAGATATTTGTTTAGCCCTGACAAGGGCTGTTGAGAATTGTTAAGACTGTAGCGTCCTAGTACACCATACTGTCTTCACCATCGGAGTCAGACTGGGCTTCTTCAGATACATAGTATCTCAACTCGGCAATCCTTTCTGCCTTTTCGGTGATTCTCCTGTCTTGCTTTGTCATATCGGCGTTGGAGACCTTCAAGCTTGTCATTCAGGAGTACTACTTGTTCACAGGCACGTTTGAAACGTGTCTCTGTCTCAGTCAATTCTGCGTAAAGTTGAACTTTGTCCATGTTTGAATCGGAGCGGGTCTGTATGTATTCGTTTGCTAGAGAAAAACAGGAAAGATAATGTCCTCCACAGAAATCGTCCCTGCATGTATGCATACGAATGACATGCTCTTCTCATTGTTCATGCCAGATATGTGGAGTGTATTGGAGATAATTGAATGTTGACAATAATCCAATCAATCATGCCTGGCAAAGTAATAAACAGAACCGCCACGGCTGTGTTTTGATAACTGAGTGATAGGAGAGACATTTGATAACTGACACTGATTAAACACTGATTGGTACAAAATTTAATGTGGTTGTCAATGGGGCTGTTTGCACAAATATTTAGAATATCAAAACTTGCAGTTTTAACGGCATCATAATCTCCGCGTTATTGAATTGATAAACTACGTAGCTTAATGTATATTTGCACAAGCAAGACAGGCATTGACGGACATTTAATCAAATCATCTTGTGTCATGAAATGCGGCAAATATCCCCAAAACAGCGCGTGCGGCCTCTGCCACAAAACGTCTCACGGTCTCCGGCGGCGCCCCGCCCGAGACTGACGACATCGTCTGTGACATCAACAGATAAATGACGTCGTGACCATAGCGACGTTGCGCATGCGCGTTCGCCACATCGGACTTATTTGCTCGAACCCTTGTAACGGCGCCGAGAGTAGCTCGATTTTAACAGGAGTGGTAGCATTAATTAGGCATGTTTCTGCACCTTATTCCTTTATTGTGAGTTCCGCTTAGGGTCAGTTAATTGATACATTTGAGGAGTGTAAATATAATCTAGCAAACGTCAAGTTCTTTTTAAAAATTTAATCTTTTTTATTACTCTTCATATTGCCATTATGTGATGTCAATATTTTATAAAGCAAACGTATTGGCCTTTCATTTTATTAACATTCAGTGAAGGAAGGTTTGTACTTGTGCATTGCATAAAAGCTTTCTTTTTAGATATTTGTTTAGCCCTGACAAGGGCTGTTGAGAATTGTTAAGACTGTAGCGTCCTAGTACACCATACTGTCTTCACCATCGGAGTCAGACTGGGCTTCTTCAGATACATAGTATCTCAACTCGGCAATCCTTTCTGCCTTTTCACAAGCGTATTCATAGTATGCATTGCGTACGCCTTCAACAGATGCCATCTTCAGGCGGAGGTTGTAGCGAAATGAACGGTGATTCTCCTGTCTTGCTTTGTCATATCGGCGTTGGAGACCTTCAAGCTTGTCATTCAGGAGTACTACTTGTTCACAGGCACGTTTGAAACGTGTCTCGGTCTCAGTCAATTCTGCGTAAAGTTGAACTTTGTCCATGTTTGAATCGGAGCGGGTCTGTATGTATTCGTTTGCTAGAGAAAAACAGGAAAGATAATGTCCTCCACAGAAATCGTCCCTGCATTTATGCATACGAATGACATGCTCTTCTCATTGTTCATGCCAGATATGTGGAGTGTATTGGAGATAATTGAATGTTGACAATAATCCAATCAATCATGCCTGGCAAAGTAATAAACAGAACCGCCACGGCTGTGTTTTGATAACTGAGTGATAGGAGAGACATTTGATAACTGACACTGATTAAACACTGATTGGTACAAAATTTAATGTGGTTGTCAATGGGGCTGTTTGCACAAATATTTAGAGTATCAAAACTTGCAGTTTTAACGGCATCATAATCTCCGCGTTATTGAATTGATAAACTACGTAGCTTAATGTATATTTGCACAAGCAAGACAGGCATTGACGGACATTTAATCAAATCATCTTGTGTCATGAAATGCGGCAAATATCCCCAAAACAGCGCGTGCGGCCTCTGCCACAAAACGTCTGTCTCCGGCGGCGCCCCGCCCGAGACTGACGACATCGTCTGTGACATCAACAGATAAATGACGTCGTGACCATAGCGACGTTGCGCATGCGCGTTCGCCACATCGGACTTATTTGCTGGAACCCTTGTAACGGCGCCGAGAGTAGCTCGATTTTAACAGGAGTGGTAGCATTAATTAGGCATGTTTCTGCACCTTATTCCTTTATTGTGAGTTCCGCTTAGGGTCAGTTAATTGATACATTTGAGGAGTGTAAATATAATCTAGCAAACGTCAAGTTCTTTTTAAAAATTTAATCTTTTTTATTACTCTTCATATTGCCATTATGTGATGTCAATATTTTATAAAGCAAACGTATTGGCCTTTCATTTTATTAACATTCAGTGAAGGAAGGTTTGTACTTGTGCATTGCATAAAAGCTTTCTTTTTAGATATTTGTTTAGCCCTGACAAGGGCTGTTGAGAATTGTTAAGACTGTAGCGTCCTAGTACACCATACTGTCTTCACCATCGGAGTCAGACTGGGCTTCTTCAGATACATAGTATCTCAACTCGGCAATCCTTTCTGCCTTTTCACAAGCGTATTCATAGTATGCATTGCGTACGCCTTCAACAGATGCCATCTTCAGGCGGAGGTTGTAGCGAAATGAACGGTGATTCTCCTGTCTTGCTTTGTCATATCGGCGTTGGAGACCTTCAAGCTTGTCATTCAGGAGTACTACTTGTTCACAGGCACGTTTGAAACGTGTCTCTGTCTCAGTCAATTCTGCGTAAAGTTGAACTTTGTCCATGTTTGAATCGGAGCGGGTCTGTATGTATTCGTTTGCTAGAGAAAAACAGGAAAGATAATGTCCTCCACAGAAATCGTCCCTGCATTTATGCATACGAATGACATGCTCTTCTCATTGTTCATGCCAGATATGTGGAGTGTATTGGAGATAATTGAATGTTGACAATAATCCAATCAATCATGCCTGGCAAAGTAATAAACAGAACCGCCACGGCTGTGTTTTGATAACTGAGTGATAGGAGAGACATTTGATAACTGACACTGATTAAACACTGATTGGTACAAAATTTAATGTGGTTGTCAATGGGGCTGTTTGCACAAATATTTAGAATATCAAAACTTGCAGTTTTAACAGCATCATAATCTCAGCGTTATTGAATTGATAAACTACGTAGCTTAATGTATATTTGCACAAGCAAGACAGGCATTGACGGACATTTAATCAAATCATCTTGTGTCATGAAATGCGGCAAATATCCCCAAAACAGCGCGTGCGGCCTCTGCCACAAAACGTCTGTCTCCGGCGGCGCCCCGCCCGAGACTGACGACATCGTCTGTGACATCAACAGATAAATGACGTCGTGACCATAGCGACGTTGCGCATGCGCGTTCGCCACATCGGACTTATTTGCTGGAACCCTTGTAACGGCGCCGAGAGTAGCTCGATTTTAACAGGAGTGGTAGCATTAATTAGGCATGTTTCTGCACCTTATTCCTTTATTGTGAGTTCCGCTTAGGGTCAGTTAATTGATACATTTGAGGAGTGTAAATATAATCTAGCAAACGTCAAGTTCTTTTTAAAAATTTAATCTTTTTTATTACTCTTCATATTGCCATTATGTGATGTCAATATGTTATAAAGCAAACGTATTGGCCTTTCATTTTATTAACATTCAGTGAAGGAAGGTTTGTACTTGTGCATTGCATAAAAGCTTTCTTTTTAGATATTTGTTTAGCCCTGACAAGGGCTGTTGAGAATTGTTAAGACTGTAGCGTCCTAGTACACCATACTGTCTTCACCATCGGAGTCAGACTGGGCTTCTTCAGATACATAGTATCTCAACTCGGCAATCCTTTCTGCCTTTTCGGTGATTCTCCTGTCTTGCTTTGTCATATCGGCGTTGGAGACCTTCAAGCTTGTCATTCAGGAGTACTACTTGTTCACAGGCACGTTTGAAACGTGTCTCTGTCTCAGTCAATTCTGCGTAAAGTTGAACTTTGTCCATGTTTGAATCGGAGCGGGTCTGTATGTATTCGTTTGCTAGAGAAAAACAGGAAAGATAATGTCCTCGACAGAAATCGTCCCTGCATGTATGCATACGAATGACATGCTCTTCTCATTGTTCATGCCAGATATGTGGAGTGTATTGGAGATAATTGAATGTTGACAATAATCCAATCAATCATGCCTGGCAAAGTAATAAACAGAACCGCCACGGCTGTGTTTTGATAACTGAGTGATAGGAGAGACATTTGATAACTGACACTGATTAAACACTGATTGGTACAAAATTTAATGTGGTTGTCAATGGGGCTGTTTGCACAAATATTTAGAATATCAAAACTTGCCGTTTTAACGGCATCATAATCTCCGCGTTATTGAATTGATAAACTACGTAGCTTAATGTATATTTGCACAAGCAAGACAGGCATTGACGGACATTTAATCAAATCATCTTGTGTCATGAAATGCGGCAAATATCCCCAAAACAGCGCGTGCGGCCTCTGCCACAAAACGTCTGTCTCCGGCGGCGCCCCGCCCGAGACTGACGACATCGTCTGTGACATCAACAGATAAATGACGTCGTGACCATAGCGACGTTGCGCATGCGCGTTCGCCACATCGGACTTATTTGCTGGAACCCTTGTAACGGCGCCGAGAGTAGCTCGATTTTAACAGGAGTGGTAGCATTAATTAGGCATGTTTCTGCACCTTATTCCTTTATTGTGAGTTCCGCTTAGGGTCAGTTAATTGATACATTTGAGGAGTGTAAATATAATCTAGCAAACGTCAAGTTCTTTTTAAAAATTTAATCTTTTTTATTACTCTTCATATTGCCATTATGTGATGTCAATATTTTATAAAGCAAACGTATTGGCCTTTCATTTTATTAACATTCAGTGAAGGAAGGTTTGTACTTGTGCATTGCATAAAAGCTTTCTTTTTAGATATTTGTTTAGCCCTGACAAGGGCTGTTGAGAATTGTTAAGACTGTAGCGTCCTAGTACACCATACTGTCTTCACCATCGGAGTCAGACTGGGCTTCTTCAGATACATAGTATCTCAACTCGGCAATCCTTTCTGCCTTTTCACAAGCGTATTCATAGTATGCATTGCGTACGCCTTCAACAGATGCCATCTTCAGGCGGAGGTTGTAGCGAAATGAACGGTGATTCTCCTGTCTTGCTTTGTCATATCGGCGTTGGAGACCTTCAAGCTTGTCATTCAGGAGTACTACTTGTTCACAGGCACGTTTGAAACGTGTCTCTGTCTCAGTCAATTCTGCGTAAAGTTGAACTTTGTCCATGTTTGAATCGGAGCGGGTCTGTATGTATTCGTTTGCTAGAGAAAAACAGGAAAGATAATGTCCTCCACAGAAATCGTCCCTGCATTTATGCATACGAATGACATGCTCTTCTCATTGTTCATGCCAGATATGTGGAGTGTATTGGAGATAATTGAATGTTGACAATAATCCAATCAATCATGCCTGGCAAAGTAATAAACAGAACCGCCACGGCTGTGTTTTGATAACTGAGTGATAGGAGAGACATTTGATAACTGACACTGATTAAACACTGATTGGTACAAAATTTAATGTGGTTGTCAATGGGGCTGTTTGCACAAATATTTAGAATATCAAAACTTGCAGTTTTAACAGCATCATAATCTCCGCGTTATTGAATTGATAAACTACGTAGCTTAATGTATATTTGCACAAGCAAGACAGGCATTGACGGACATTTAATCAAATCATCTTGTGTCATGAAATGCGGCAAATATCCCCAAAACAGCGCGTGCGGCCTCTGCCACAAAACGTCTGTCTCCGGCGGCGCCCCGCCCGAGACTGACGACATCGTCTGTGACATCAACAGATAAATGACGTCGTGACCATAGCGACGTTGCGCATGCGCGTTCGCCACATCGGACTTATTTGCTGGAACCCTTGTAACGGCGCCGAGAGTAGCTCGATTTTAACAGGAGTGGTAGCATTAATTAGGCATGTTTCTGCACCTTATTCCTTTATTGTGAGTTCCGCTTAGGGTCAGTTAATTGATACATTTGAGGAGTGTAAATATAATCTAGCAAACGTCAAGTTCTTTTTAAAAATTTAATCTTTTTTATTACTCTTCATATTGCCATTATGTGATGTCAATATGTTATAAAGCAAACGTATTGGCCTTTCATTTTATTAACATTCAGTGAAGGAAGGTTTGTACTTGTGCATTGCATAAAAGCTTTCTTTTTAGATATTTGTTTAGCCCTGACAAGGGCTGTTGAGAATTGTTAAGACTGTAGCGTCCTAGTACACCATACTGTCTTCACCATCGGAGTCAGACTGGGCTTCTTCAGATACATAGTATCTCAACTCGGCAATCCTTTCTGCCTTTTCACAAGCGTATTCATAGTATGCATTGCGTACGCCTTCAACAGATGCCATCTTCAGGCGGAGGTTGTAGCGAAATGAACGGTGATTCTCCTGTCTTGCTTTGTCATATCGGCGTTGGAGACCTTCAAGCTTGTCATTCAGGAGTACTACTTGTTCACAGGCACGTTTGAAACGTGTCTCTGTCTCAGTCAATTCTGCGTAAAGTTGAACTTTGTCCATGTTTGAATCGGAGCGGGTCTGTATGTATTCGTTTGCTAGAGAAAAACAGGAAAGATAATGTCCTCCACAGAAATCGTCCCTGCATTTATGCATACGAATGACATGCTCTTCTCATTGTTCATGCCAGATATGTGGAGTGTATTGGA
The DNA here is from genome assembly GCA_916613615.1 of Steromphala cineraria. Taxonomy (NCBI): domain Eukaryota; kingdom Metazoa; phylum Mollusca; class Gastropoda; order Trochida; family Trochidae; genus Steromphala; species Steromphala cineraria. The sequence continues at coordinate 17,455,560 of OU744730.1, forward strand.
GATAATTGAATGTTGACAATAATCCAATCAATCATGCCTGGCAAAGTAATAAACAGAACCGCCACGGCTGTGTTTTGATAACTGAGTGATAGGAGAGACATTTGATAACTGACACTGATTAAACACTGATTGGTACAAAATTTAATGTGGTTGTCAATGGGGCTGTTTGCACAAATATTTAGAATATCAAAACTTGCAGTTTTAACGGCATCATAATCTCCGCGTTATTGAATTGATAAACTACGTAGCTTAATGTATATTTGCACAAGCAAGACAGGCATTGACGGACATTTAATCAAATCATCTTGTGTCATGAAATGCGGCAAATATCTCCAAAACAGCGCGTGCGGCCTCTGCCACAAAACGTCTGTCTCCGGCGGCGCCCCGCCCGAGACTGACGACATCGTCTGTGACATCAACAGATAAATGACGTCGTGACCATAGCGACGTTGCGCATGCGCGTTCGCCACATCGGACTTATTTGCTGGAACCCTTGTAACGGCGCCGAGAGTAGCTCGATTTTAACAGGAGTGGTAGCATTAATTAGGCATGTTTCTGCACCTTATTCCTTTATTGTGAGTTCCGCTTAGGGTCAGTTAATTGATACATTTGAGGAGTGTAAATATAATCTAGCAAACGTCAAGTTCTTTTTAAAAATTTAATCTTTTTTATTACTCTTCATATTGCCATTATGTGATGTCAATATTTTATAAAGCAAACGTATTGGCCTTTCATTTTATTAACATTCAGTGAAGGAAGGTTTGTACTTGTGCATTGCATAAAAGCTTTCTTTTTAGATATTTGTTTAGCCCTGACAAGGGCTGTTGAGAATTGTTAAGACTGTAGCGTCCTAGTACACCATACTGTCTTCACCATCGGAGTCAGACTGGGCTTCTTCAGATACATAGTATCTCAACTCGGCAATCCTTTCTGCCTTTTCGGTGATTCTCCTGTCTTGCTTTGTCATATCGGCGTTGGAGACCTTCAAGCTTGTCATTCAGGAGTACTACTTGTTCACAGGCACGTTTGAAACGTGTCTCTGTCTCAGTCAATTCTGCGTAAAGTTGAACTTTGTCCATGTTTGAATCGGAGCGGGTCTGTATGTATTCGTTTGCTAGAGATAAAAAGGGGAAGATAATGTCCTCCACAGAAATCGTCCCTGCATTTATGCATACGAATGACATGCTCTTCTCATTGTTCATGCAAGATATGTGGAGTGTATTGGAGATAATTGAATGTTGACAATAATCCAATCAATCATGCCTGGCAAAGTAATAAACAGAACCGCCACGGCTGTGTTTTGATAACTGAGTGATAGGAGAGACATTTGATAACTGACACTGATTAAACACTGATTGGTACAAAATTTAATGTGGTTGTCAATGGGGCTGTTTGCACAAATATTTAGAATATCAAAACTTGCAGTTTTAACGGCATCATAATCTCCGCGTTATTGAATTGATAAACTACGTAGCTTAATGTATATTTGCACAAGCAAGACAGGCATTGACGGACATTTAATCAAATCATCTTGTGTCATGAAATGCGGCAAATATCCCCAAAACAGCGCGTGCGGCCTCTGCCACAAAACGTCTGTCTCCGGCGGCGCCCCGCCCGAGACTGACGACATCGTCTGTGACATCAACAGATAAATGACGTCGTGACCATAGCGACGTTGCGCATGCGCGTTCGCCACATCGGACTTATTTGCTGGAACCCTTGTAACGGCGCCGAGAGTAGCTCGATTTTAACAGGAGTGGTAGCATTAATTAGGCATGTTTCTGCACCTTATTCCTTTATTGTGAGTTCCGCTTAGGGTCAGTTAATTGATACATTTGAGGAGTGTAAATATAATCTAGCAAACGTCAAGTTCTTTTTAAAAATTTAATCTTTTTTATTACTCTTCATATTGCCATTATGTGATGTCAATATGTTATAAAGCAAACGTATTGGCCTTTCATTTTATTAACATTCAGTGAAGGAAGGTTTGTACTTGTGCATTGCATAAAAGCTTTCTTTTTAGATATTTGTTTAGCCCTGACAAGGGCTGTTGAGAATTGTTAAGACTGTAGCGTCCTAGTACACCATACTGTCTTCACCATCGGAGTCAGACTGGGCTTCTTCAGATACATAGTATCTCAACTCGGCAATCCTTTCTGCCTTTTCACAAGCGTATTCATAGTATGCATTGCGTACGCCTTCAACAGATGCCATCTTCAGGCGGAGGTTGTAGCGAAATGAACGGTGATTCTCCTGTCTTGCTTTGTCATATCGGCGTTGGAGACCTTCAAGCTTGTCATTCAGGAGTACTACTTGTTCACAGGCACGTTTGAAACGTGTCTCTGTCTCAGTCAATTCTGCGTAAAGTTGAACTTTGTCCATGTTTGAATCGGAGCGGGTCTGTATGTATTCGTTTGCTAGAGAAAAACAGGAAAGATAATGTCCTCCACAGAAATCGTCCCTGCATTTATGCATACGAATGACATGCTCTTCTCATTGTTCATGCCAGATATGTGGAGTGTATTGGAGATAATTGAATGTTGACAATAATCCAATCAATCATGCCTGGCAAAGTAATAAACAGAACCGCCACGGCTGTGTTTTGATAACTGAGTGATAGGAGAGACATTTGATAACTGACACTGATTAAACACTGATTGGTACAAAATTTAATGTGGTTGTCAATGGGGCTGTTTGCACAAATATTTAGAATATCAAAACTTGCAGTTTTAACGGCATCATAATCTCCGCGTTATTGAATTGATAAACTACGTAGCTTAATGTATATTTGCACAAGCAAGACAGGCATTGACGGACATTTAATCAAATCATCTTGTGTCATGAAATGCGGCAAATATCCCCAAAACAGCGCGTGCGGCCTCTGCCACAAAACGTCTGTCTCCGGCGGCGCCCCGCCCGAGACTGACGACATCGTCTGTGACATCAACAGATAAATGACGTCGTGACCATAGCGACGTTGCGCATGCGCGTTCGCCACATCGGACTTATTTGCTGGAACCCTTGTAACGGCGCCGAGAGTAGCTCGATTTTAACAGGAGTGGTAGCATTAATTAGGCATGTTTCTGCACCTTATTCCTTTATTGTGAGTTCCGCTTAGGGTCAGTTAATTGATACATTTGAGGAGTGTAAATATAATCTAGCAAACGTCAAGTTCTTTTTAAAAATTTAATCTTTTTTATTACTCTTCATATTGCCATTATGTGATGTCAATATTTTATAAAGCAAACGTATTGGCCTTTCATTTTATTAACATTCAGTGAAGGAAGGTTTGTACTTGTGCATTGCATAAAACTTTCTTTTTAGATATTTGTTTAGCCCTGACAAGGGCTGTTGAGAATTGTTAAGACTGTAGCGTCCTAGTACACCATACTGTCTTCACCATCGGAGTCAGACTGGGCTTCTTCAGATACATAGTATCTCAACTCGGCAATCCTTTCTGCCTTTTCACAAGCGTATTCATAGTATGCATTGCGTACGCCTTCAACAGATGCCATCTTCAGGCGGAGGTTGTAGCGAAATGAACGGTGATTCTCCTGTCTTGCTTTGTCATATCGGCGTTGGAGACCTTCAAGCTTGTCATTCAGGAGTACTACTTGTTCACAGGCACGTTTGAAACGTGTCTCTGTCTCAGTCAATTCTGCGTAAAGTTGAACTTTGTCCATGTTTGAATCGGAGCGGGTCTGTATGTATTCGTTTGCTAGAGAAAAACAGGAAAGATAATGTCCTCCACAGAAATCGTCCCTGCATTTATGCATACGAATGACATGCTCTTCTCATTGTTCATGCCAGATATGTGGAGTGTATTGGAGATAATTGAATGTTGACAATAATCCAATCAATCATGCCTGGCAAAGTAATAAACAGAACCGCCACGGCTGTGTTTTGATAACTGAGTGATAGGAGAGACATTTGATAACTGACACTGATTAAACACTGATTGGTACAAAATTTAATGTGGTTGTCAATGGGGCTGTTTGCACAAATATTTAGAATATCAAAACTTGCAGTTTTAACGGCATCATAATCTCCGCGTTATTGAATTGATAAACTACGTAGCTTAATGTATATTTGCACAAGCAAGACAGGCATTGACGGACATTTAATCAAATCATCTTGTGTCATGAAATGCGGCAAATATCCCCAAAACAGCGCGTGCGGCCTCTGCCACAAAATGTCAGTCTCGGGCGGGGCGCCGCCGGAGACTGACAACATCGTCTGTGACATCAACAGATAAATGACGTCGTGACCATAGCGACGTTGCGCATGCGCGTTCGCCACATCGGACTTATTTGCTGGAACCCTTGTAACGGCGCCGAGAGTAGCTCGATTTTAACAGGAGTGGTAGCATTAATTAGGCATGTTTCTGCACCTTATTCCTTTATTGTGAGTTCCGCTTAGGGTCAGTTAATTGATACATTTGAGGAGTGTAAATATAATCTAGCAAACGTCAAGTTCTTTTTAAAAATTTAATCTTTTTTATTACTCTTCATATTGCCATTATGTGATGTCAATATTTTATAAAGCAAACGTATTGGCCTTTCATTTTATTAACATTCAGTGAAGGAAGGTTTGTACTTGTGCATTGCATAAAAGCTTTCTTTTTAGATATTTGTTTAGCCCTGACAAGGGCTGTTGAGAATTGTTAAGACTGTAGCGTCCTAGTACACCATACTGTCTTCACCATCGGAGTCAGACTGGGCTTCTTCAGATACATAGTATCTCAACTCGGCAATCCTTTCTGCCTTTTCACAAGCGTATTCATAGTATGCATTGCGTACGCCTTCAACAGATGCCATCTTCAGGCGGAGGTTGTAGCGAAATGAACGGTGATTCACCTGTCTTGCTTTGTCATATCGGCGTTGGAGACCTTCAAGCTTGTCATTCAGGAGTACTACTTGTTCACAGGCACGTTTGAAACGTGTCTCTGTCTCAGTCAATTCTGCGTAAAGTTGAACTTTGTCCATGTTTGAATCGGAGCGGGTCTGTATGTATTCGTTTGCTAGAGAAAAACAGGAAAGATAATGTCCTCCACAGAAATCGTCCCTGCATTTATGCATACGAATGACATGCTCTTCTCATTGTTCATGCCAGATATGTGGAGTGTATTGGAGATAATTGAATGTTGACAATAATCCAATCAATCATGCCTGGCAAAGTAATAAACAGAACCGCCACGGCTGTGTTTTGATAACTGAGTGATAGGAGAGACATTTGATAACTGACACTGATTAAACACTGATTGGTACAAAATTTAATGTGGTTGTCAATGGGGCTGTTTGCACAAATATTTAGAATATCAAAACTTGCAGTTTTAACGGCATCATAATCTCCGCGTTATTGAATTGATAAACTACGTAGCTTAATGTATATTTGCACAAGCAAGACAGGCATTGACGGACATTTAATCAAATCATCTTGTGTCATGAAATGCGGCAAATATCCCCAAAACAGCGCGTGCGGCCTCTGCCACAAAACGTCTGTCTCCGGCGGCGCCCCGCCCGAGACTGACGACATCGTCTGTGACATCAACAGATAAATGACGTCGTGACCATAGCGACGTTGCGCATGCGCGTTCGCCACATCGGACTTATTTGCTGGAACCCTTGTAACGGCGCCGAGAGTAGCTCGATTTTAACAGGAGTGGTAGCATTAATTAGGCATGTTTCTGCACCTTATTCCTTTATTGTGAGTTCCGCTTAGGGTCAGTTAATTGATACATTTGAGGAGTGTAAATATAATCTAGCAAACGTCAAGTTCTTTTTAAAAATTTAATCTTTTTTATTACTCTTCATATTGCCATTATGTGATGTCAATATTTTATAAAGCAAACGTATTGGCCTTTCATTTTATTAACATTCAGTGAAGGAAGGTTTGTACTTGTGCATTGCATAAAAGCTTTCTTTTTAGATATTTGTTTAGCCCTGACAAGGGCTGTTGAGAATTGTTAAGACTGTAGCGTCCTAGTACACCATACTGTCTTCACCATCGGAGTCAGACTGGGCTTCTTCAGATACATAGTATCTCAACTCGGCAATCCTTTCTGCCTTTTCACAAGCGTATTCATAGTATGCATTGCGTACGCCTTCAACAGATGCCATCTTCAGGCGGAGGTTGTAGCGAAATGAACGGTGATTCTCCTGTCTTGCTTTGTCATATCGGCGTTGGAGACCTTCAAGCTTGTCATTCAGGAGTACTACTTGTTCACAGGCACGTTTGAAACGTGTCTCTGTCTCAGTCAATTCTGCGTAAAGTTGAACTTTGTCCATGTTTGAATCGGAGCGGGTCTGTATATATTCGTTTGCTAGAGATAAAAAGGGGAAGATAATGTCCTCCACAGAAATCGTCCCTGCATTTATGCATACGAATGACATGCTCTTCTCATTGTTCATGCCAGATATGTGGAGTGTATTGGAGATAATTGAATGTTGACAATAATCCAATCAATCATGCCTGGCAAAGTAATAAACAGAACCGCCACGGCTGTGTTTTGATAACTGAGTGATAGGAGAGACATTTGATAACTGACACTGATTAAACACTGATTGGTACAAAATTTAATGTGGTTGTCAATGGGGCTGTTTGCACAAATATTTAGAATATCAAAACTTGCAGTTTTAACGGCATCATAATCTCCGCGTTATTGAATTGATAAACTACGTAGCTTAATGTATATTTGCACAAGCAAGACAGGCATTGACGGACATTTAATCAAATCATCTTGTGTCATGAAATGCGGCAAATATCCCCAAAACAGCGCGTGCGGCCTCTGCCACAAAACGTCTGTCTCCGGCGGCGCCCCGCCCGAGACTGACGACATCGTCTGTGACATCAACAGATAAATGACGTCGTGACCATAGCGACGTTGCGCATGCGCGTTCGCCACATCGGACTTATTTGCTGGAACCCTTGTAACGGCGCCGAGAGTAGCTCGATTTTAACAGGAGTGGTAGCATTAATTAGGCATGTTTCTGCACCTTATTCCTTTATTGTGAGTTCCGCTTAGGGTCAGTTAATTGATACATTTGAGGAGTGTAAATATAATCTAGCAAACGTCAAGTTCTTTTTAAAAATTTAATCTTTTTTATTACTCTTCATATTGCCATTATGTGATGTCAATATTTTATAAAGCAAACGTATTGGCCTTTCATTTTATTAACATTCAGTGAAGGAAGGTTTGTACTTGTGCATTGCATAAAAGCTTTCTTTTTAGATATTTGTTTAGCCCTGACAAGGGCTGTTGAGAATTGTTAAGACTGTAGCGTCCTAGTACACCATACTGTCTTCACCATCGGAGTCAGACTGGGCTTCTTCAGATACATAGTATCTCAACTCGGCAATCCTTTCTGCCTTTTCACAAGCGTATTCATAGTATGCATTGCGTACGCCTTCAACAGATGCCATCTTCAGGCGGAGGTTGTAGCGAAATGAACGGTGATTCTCCTGTCTTGCTTTGTCATATCGGCGTTGGAGACCTTCAAGCTTGTCATTCAGGAGTACTACTTGTTCACAGGCACGTTTGAAACGTGTCTCTGTCTCAGTCAATTCTGCGTAAAGTTGAACTTTGTCCATGTTTGAATCGGAGCGGGTCTGTATATATTCGTTTGCTAGAGATAAAAAGGGGAAGATAATGTCCTCCACAGAAATCGTCCCTGCATTTATGCATACGAATGACATGCTCTTCTCATTGTTCATGCCAGATATGTGGAGTGTATTGGAGATAATTGAATGTTGACAATAATCCAATCAATCATGCCTGGCAAAGTAATAAACAGAACCGCCACGGCTGTGTTTTGATAACTGAGTGATAGGAGAGACATTTGATAACTGACACTGATTAAACACTGATTGGTACAAAATTTAATGTGGTTGTCAATGGGGCTGTTTGCACAAATATTTAGAATATCAAAACTTGCAGTTTTAACGGCATCATAATCTCCGCGTTATTGAATTGATAAACTACGTAGCTTAATGTATATTTGCACAAGCAAGACAGGCATTGACGGACATTTAATCAAATCATCTTGTGTCATGAAATGCGGCAAATATCCCCAAAACAGCGCGTGCGGCCTCTGCCACAAAACGTCTGTCTCCGGCGGCGCCCCGCCCGAGACTGACGACATCGTCTGTGACATCAACAGATAAATGACGTCGTGACCATAGCGACGTTGCGCATGCGCGTTCGCCACATCGGACTTATTTGCTGGAACCCTTGTAACGGCGCCGAGAGTAGCTCGATTTTAACAGGAGTGGTAGCATTAATTAGGCATGTTTCTGCACCTTATTCCTTTATTGTGAGTTCCGCTTAGGGTCAGTTAATTGATACATTTGAGGAGTGTAAATATAATCTAGCAAACGTCAAGTTCTTTTTAAAAATTTAATCTTTTTTATTACTCTTCATATTGCCATTATGTGATGTCAATATTTTATAAAGCAAACGTATTGGCCTTTCAGTTTATTAACATTCAGTGAAGGAAGGTTTGTACTTGTGCATTGCATAAAAGCTTTCTTTTTAGATATTTGTTTAGCCCTGACAAGGGCTGTTGAGAATTGTTAAGACTGTAGCGTCCTAGTACACCATACTGTCTTCACCATCGGAGTCAGACTGGGCTTCTTCAGATACATAGTATCTCAACTCGGCAATCCTTTCTGCCTTTTCACAAGCGTATTCATAGTATGCATTGCGTACGCCTTCAACAGATGCCATCTTCAGGCGGAGGTTGTAGCGAAATGAACGGTGATTCTCCTGTCTTGCTTTGTCATATCGGCGTTGGAGACCTTCAAGCTTGTCATTCAGGAGTACTACTTGTTCACAGGCACGTTTGAAACGTGTCTCTGTCTCAGTCAATTCTGCGTAAAGTTGAACTTTGTCCATGTTTGAATCGGAGCGGGTCTGTATGTATTCGTTTGCTAGAGAAAAACAGGAAAGATAATGTCCTCCACAGAAATCGTCCCTGCATTTATGCATACGAATGACATGCTCTTCTCATTGTTCATGCCAGATATGTGGAGTGTATTGGAGATAATTGAATGTTGACAATAATCCAATCAATCATGCCTGGCAAAGTAATAAACAGAACCGCCACGGCTGTGTTTTGATAACTGAGTGATAGGAGAGACATTTGATAACTGACACTGATTAAACACTGATTGGTACAAAATTTAATGTGGTTGTCAATGGGGCTGTCTGCACAAATATTTAGAATATCAAAACTTGCAGTTTTAACGGCATCATAATCTCCGCGTTATTGAATTGATAAACTACGTAGCTTAATGTATATTTGCACAAGCAAGACAGGCATTGACGGACATTTAATCAAATCATCTTGTGTCATGAAATGCGGCAAATATCCCCAAAACAGCGCGTGCGGCCTCTGCCACAAAACGTCTGTCTCCGGCGGCGCCCCGCCCGAGACTGACGACATCGTCTGTGACATCAACAGATAAATGACGTCGTGACCATAGCGACGTTGCGCATGCGCGTTCGCCACATCGGACTTATTTGCTGGAACCCTTGTAACGGCGCCGAGAGTAGCTCGATTTTAACAGGAGTGGTAGCATTAATTAGGCATGTTTCTGCACCTTATTCCTTTATTGTGAGTTCCGCTTAGGGTCAGTTAATTGATACATTTGAGGAGTGTAAATATAATCTAGCAAACGTCAAGTTCTTTTTAAAAATTTAATCTTTTTTATTACTCTTCATATTGCCATTATGTGATGTCAATATTTTATAAAGCAAACGTATTGGCCTTTCATTTTATTAACATTCAGTGAAGGAAGGTTTGTACTTGTGCATTGCATAAAAGCTTTCTTTTTAGATATTTGTTTAGCCCTGACAAGGGCTGTTGAGAATTGTTAAGACTGTAGCGTCCTAGTACACCATACTGTCTTCACCATCGGAGTCAGACTGGGCTTCTTCAGATACATAGTATCTCAACTCGGCAATCCTTTCTGCCTTTTCACAAGCGTATTCATAGTATGCATTGCGTACGCCTTCAACAGATGCCATCTTCAGGCGGAGGTTGTAGCGAAATGAACGGTGATTCACCTGTCTTGCTTTGTCATATCGGCGTTGGAGACCTTCAAGCTTGTCATTCAGGAGTACTACTTGTTCACAGGCACGTTTGAAACGTGTCTCTGTCTCAGTCAATTCTGCGTAAAGTTGAACTTTGTCCATGTTTGAATCGGAGCGGGTCTGTATGTATTCGTTTGCTAGAGAAAAACAGGAAAGATAATGTCCTCCACAGAAATCGTCCCTGCATTTATGCATACGAATGACATGCTCTTCTCATTGTTCATGCCAGATATGTGGAGTGTATTGGAGATAATTGAATGTTGACAATAATCCAATCAATCATGCCTGGCAAAGTAATAAACAGAACCGCCACGGCTGTGTTTTGATAACTGAGTGATAGGAGAGACATTTGATAACTGACACTGATTAAACACTGATTGGTACAAAATTTAATGTGGTTGTCAATGGGGCTGTTTGCACAAATATTTAGAATATCAAAACTTGCAGTTTTAACGGCATCATAATCTCCGCGTTATTGAATTGATAAACTACGTAGCTTAATGTATATTTGCACAAGCAAGACAGGCATTGACGGACATTTAATCAAATCATCTTGTGTCATGAAATGCGGCAAATATCCCCAAAACAGCGCGTGCGGCCTCTGCCACAAAACGTCTGTCTCCGGCGGCGCCCCGCCCGAGACTGACGACATCGTCTGTGACATCAACAGATAAATGACGTCGTGACCATAGCGACGTTGCGCATGCGCGTTCGCCACATCGGACTTATTTGCTGGAACCCTTGTAACGGCGCCGAGAGTAGCTCGATTTTAACAGGAGTGGTAGCATTAATTAGGCATGTTTCTGCACCTTATTCCTTTATTGTGAGTTCCGCTTAGGGTCAGTTAATTGATACATTTGAGGAGTGTAAATATAATCTAGCAAACGTCAAGTTCTTTTTAAAAATTTAATCTTTTTTATTACTCTTCATATTGCCATTATGTGATGTCAATATTTTATAAAGCAAACGTATTGGCCTTTCATTTTATTAACATTCAGTGAAGGAAGGTTTGTACTTGTGCATTGCATAAAAGCTTTCTTTTTAGATATTTGTTTAGCCCTGACAAGGGCTGTTGAGAATTGTTAAGACTGTAGCGTCCTAGTACACCATACTGTCTTCACCATCGGAGTCAGACTGGGCTTCTTCAGATACATAGTATCTCAACTCGGCAATCCTTTCTGCCTTTTCACAAGCGTATTCATAGTATGCATTGCGTACGCCTTCAACAGATGCCATCTTCAGGCGGAGGTTGTAGCGAAATGAACGGTGATTCTCCTGTCTTGCTTTGTCATATCGGCGTTGGAGACCTTCAAGCTTGTCATTCAGGAGTACTACTTGTTCACAGGCACGTTTGAAACGTGTCTCTGTCTCAGTCAATTCTGCGTAAAGTTGAACTTTGTCCATGTTTGAATCGGAGCGGGTCTGTATGTATTCGTTTGCTAGAGATAAAAAGGGGAAGATAATGTCCTCCACAGAAATCGTCCCTGCATTTATGCATACGAATGACATGCTCTTCTCATTGTTCATGCCAGATATGTGGAGTGTATTGGAGATAATTGAATGTTGACAATAATCCAATCAATCATGCCTGGCAAAGTAATAAACAGAACCGCCACGGCTGTGTGTTGATAACTGAGTGATAGGAGAGACATTTGATAACTGACACTGATTAAACACTGATTGGTACAAAATTTAATGTGGTTGTCAATGGGGCTGTCTGCACAAATATTTAGAATATCAAAACTTGCAGTTTTAACGGCATCATAATCTCCGCGTTATTGAATTGATAAACTACGTAGCTTAATGTATATTTGCACAAGCAAGACAGGCATTGACGGACATTTAATCAAATCATCTTGTGTCATGAAATGCGGCAAATATCCCCAAAACAGCGCGTGCGGCCTCTGCCACAAAACGTCTGTCTCCGGCGGCGCCCCGCCCGAGACTGACGACATCGTCTGTGACATCAACAGATAAATGACGTCGTGACCATAGCGACGTTGCGCATGCGCGTTCGCCACATCGGACTTATTTGCTGGAACCCTTGTAACGGCGCCGAGAGTAGCTCGATTTTAACAGGAGTGGTAGCATTAATTAGGCATGTTTCTGCACCTTATTCCTTTATTGTGAGTTCCGCTTAGGGTCAGTTAATTGATACATTTGAGGAGTGTAAATATAATCTAGCAAACGTCAAGTTCTTTTTAAAAATTTAATCTTTTTTATTACTCTTCATATTGCCATTATGTGATGTCAATATTTTATAAAGCAAACGTATTGGCCTTTCATTTTATTAACATTCAGTGAAGGAAGGTTTGTACTTGTGCATTGCATAAAAGCTTTCTTTTTAGATATTTGTTTAGCCCTGACAAGGGCTGTTGAGAATTGTTAAGACTGTAGCGTCCTAGTACACCATACTGTCTTCACCATCGGAGTCAGACTGGGCTTCTTCAGATACATAGTATCTCAACTCGGCAATCCTTTCTGCCTTTTCACAAGCGTATTCATAGTATGCATTGCGTACGCCTTCAACAGATGCCATCTTCAGGCGGAGGTTGTAGCGAAATGAACGGTGATTCTCCTGTCTTGCTTTGTCATATCGGCGTTGGAGACCTTCAAGCTTGTCATTCAGGAGTACTACTTGTTCACAGGCACGTTTGAAACGTGTCTCTGTCTCAGTCAATTCTGCGTAAAGTTGAACTTTGTCCATGTTTGAATCGGAGCGGGTCTGTATGTATTCGTTTGCTAGAGAAAAACAGGAAAGATAATGTCCTCCACAGAAATCGTCCCTGCATTTATGCATACGAATGACATGCTCTTCTCATTGTTCATGCCAGATATGTGGAGTGTATTGGAGATAATTGAATGTTGACAATAATCCAATCAATCATGCCTGGCAAAGTAATAAACAGAACCGCCACGGCTGTGTTTTGATAACTGAGTGATAGGAGAGACATTTGATAACTGACACTGATTAAACACTGATTGGTACAAAATTTAATGTGGTTGTCAATGGGGCTGTTTGCACAAATATTTAGAATATCAAAACTTGCAGTTTTAACGGCATCATAATCTCCGCGTTATTGAATTGATAAACTACGTAGCTTAATGTATATTTGCACAAGCAAGACAGGCATTGACGGACATTTAATCAAATCATCTTGTGTCATGAAATGCGGCAAATATCCCCAAAACAGCGCGTGCGGCCTCTGCCACAAAACGTCTGTCTCCGGCGGCGCCCCGCCCGAGACTGACGACATCGTCTGTGACATCAACAGATAAATGACGTCGTGACCATAGCGACGTTGCGCATGCGCGTTCGCCACATCGGACTTATTTGCTGGAACCCTTGTAACGGCGCCGAGAGTAGCTCGATTTTAACAGGAGTGGTAGCATTAATTAGGCATGTTTCTGCACCTTATTCCTTTATTGTGAGTTCCGCTTAGGGTCAGTTAATTGATACATTTGAGGAGTGTAAATATAATCTAGCAAACGTCAAGTTCTTTTTAAAAATTTAATCTTTTTTATTACTCTTCATATTGCCATTATGTGATGTCAATATTTTATAAAGCAAACGTATTGGCCTTTCATTTTATTAACATTCAGTGAAGGAAGGTTTGTACTTGTGCATTGCATAAAAGCTTTCTTTTTAGATATTTGTTTAGCCCTGACAAGGGCTGTTGAGAATTGTTAAGACTGTAGCGTCCTAGTACACCATACTGTCTTCACCATCGGAGTCAGACTGGGCTTCTTCAGATACATAGTATCTCAACTCGGCAATCCTTTCTGCCTTTTCACAAGCGTATTCATAGTATGCATTGCGTACGCCTTCAACAGATGCCATCTTCAGGCGGAGGTTGTAGCGAAATGAACGGTGATTCTCCTGTCTTGCTTTGTCATATCGGCGTTGGAGACCTTCAAGCTTGTCATTCAGGAGAACTACTTGTTCACAGGCACGTTTGAAACGTGTCTCTGTCTCAGTCAATTCTGCGTAAAGTTGAACTTTGTCCATGTTTGAATCGGAGCGGGTCTGTATGTATTCGTTTGCTAGAGATAAAAAGGGGAAGATAATGTCCTCCACAGAAATCGTCCCTGCATTTATGCATACGAATGACATGCTCTTCTCATTGTTCATGCCAGATATGTGGAGTGTATTGGAGATAATTGAATGTTGACAATAATCCAATCAATCATGCCTGGCAAAGTAATAAACAGAACCGCCACGGCTGTGTTTTGATAACTGAGTGATAGGAGAGACATTTGATAACTGACACTGATTAAACACTGATTGGTACAAAATTTAATGTGGTTGTCAATGGGGCTGTTTGCACAAATATTTAGAATATCAAAACTTGCAGTTTTAACGGCATCATAATCTCCGCGTTATTGAATTGATAAACTACGTAGCTTAATGTATATTTGCACAAGCAAGACAGGCATTGACGGACATTTAATCAAATCATCTTGTGTCATGAAATGCGGCAAATATCCCCAAAACAGCGCGTGCGGCCTCTGCCACAAAACGTCTGTCTCCGGCGGCGCCCCGCCCGAGACTGACGACATCGTCTGTGACATCAACAGATAAATGACGTCGTGACCATAGCGACGTTGCGCATGCGCGTTCGCCACATCGGACTTATTTGCTGGAACCCTTGTAACGGCGCCGAGAGTAGCTCGATTTTAACAGGAGTGGTAGCATTAATTAGGCATGTTTCTGCACCTTATTCCTTTATTGTGAGTTCCGCTTAGGGTCAGTTAATTGATACATTTGAGGAGTGTAAATATAATCTAGCAAACGTCAAGTTCTTTTTAAAAATTTAATCTTTTTTATTACTCTTCATATTGCCATTATGTGATGTCAATATTTTATAAAGCAAACGTATTGGCCTTTCATTTTATTAACATTCAGTGAAGGAAGGTTTGTACTTGTGCATTGCATAAAAGCTTTCTTTTTAGATATTTGTTTAGCCCTGACAAGGGCTGTTGAGAATTGTTAAGACTGTAGCGTCCTAGTACACCATACTGTCTTCACCATCGGAGTCAGACTGGGCTTCTTCAGATACATAGTATCTCAACTCGGCAATCCTTTCTGCCTTTTCACAAGCGTATTCATAGTATGCATTGCGTACGCCTTCAACAGATGCCATCTTCAGGCGGAGGTTGTAGCGAAATGAACGGTGATTCTCCTGTCTTGCTTTGTCATATCGGCGTTGGAGACCTTCAAGCTTGTCATTCAGGAGAACTACTTGTTCACAGGCACGTTTGAAACGTGTCTCTGTCTCAGTCAATTCTGCGTAAAGTTGAACTTTGTCCATGTTTGAATCGGAGCGGGTCTGTATGTATTCGTTTGCTAGAGATAAAAAGGGGAAGATAATGTCCTCCACAGAAATCGTCCCTGCATTTATGCATACGAATGACATGCTCTTCTCATTGTTCATGCCAGATATGTGGAGTGTATTGGAGATAATTGAATGTTGACAATAATCCAATCAATCATGCCTGGCAAAGTAATAAACAGAACCGCCACGGCTGTGTTTTGATAACTGAGTGATAGGAGAGACATTTGATAACTGACACTGATTAAACACTGATTGGTACAAAATTTAATGTGGTTGTCAATGGGGCTGTTTGCACAAATATTTAGAATATCAAAACTTGCAGTTTTAACGGCATCATAATCTCCGCGTTATTGAATTGATAAACTACGTAGCTTAATGTATATTTGCACAAGCAAGACAGGCATTGACGGACATTTAATCAAATCATCTTGTGTCATGAAATGCGGCAAATATCCCCAAAACAGCGCGTGCGGCCTCTGCCACAAAACGTCTGTCTCCGGCGGCGCCCCGCCCGAGACTGACGACATCGTCTGTGACATCAACAGATAAATGACGTCGTGACCATAGCGACGTTGCGCATGCGCGTTCGCCACATCGGACTTATTTGCTGGAACCCTTGTAACGGCGCCGAGAGTAGCTCGATTTTAACAGGAGTGGTAGCATTAATTAGGCATGTTTCTGCACCTTATTCCTTTATTGTGAGTTCCGCTTAGGGTCAGTTAATTGATACATTTGAGGAGTGTAAATATAATCTAGCAAACGTCAAGTTCTTTTTAAAAATTTAATCTTTTTTATTACTCTTCATATTGCCATTATGTGATGTCAATATTTTATAAAGCAAACGTATTGGCCTTTCATTTTATTAACATTCAGTGAAGGAAGGTTTGTACTTGTGCATTGCATAAAAGCTTTCTTTTTAGATATTTGTTTAGCCCTGACAAGGGCTGTTGAGAATTGTTAAGACTGTAGCGTCCTAGTACACCATACTGTCTTCACCATCGGAGTCAGACTGGGCTTCTTCAGATACATATTATTTCAACTCGGCAATCCTTTCTGCCTTTTCACAAGCGTATTCATAGTATGCATTGCGTACGCCTTCAACAGATGCCATCTTCAGGCGGAGGTTGTAGCGAAATGAACGGTGATTCTCCTGTCTTGCTTTGTCATATCGGCGTTGGAGACCTTCAAGCTTGTCATTCAGGAGTACTACTTGTTCACAGGCACGTTTGAAACGTGTCTCTGTCTCAGTCAATTCTGCGTAAAGTTGAACTTTGTCCATGTTTGAATCGGAGCGGGTCTGTATGTATTCGTTTGCTAGAGAAAAACAGGAAAGATAATGTCCTCCACAGAAATCGTCCCTGCATTTATGCATACGAATGACATGCTCTTCTCATTGTTCATGCCAGATATGTGGAGTGTATTGGAGATAATTGAATGTTGACAATAATCCAATCAATCATGCCTGGCAAAGTAATAAACAGAACCGCCAAGGCTGTGTTTTGATAACTTAGTGATAGGAGAGACATTTGATAACTGACACTGATTAAACACTGATTGGTACAAAATTTAATGTGGTTGTCAATGGGGCTGTTTGCACAAATATTTAGAATATCAAAACTTGCAGTTTTAACGGCATCATAATCTCCGCGTTATTGAATTGATAAACTACGTAGCTTAATGTATATTTGCACAAGCAAGACAGGCATTGACGGACATTTAATCAAATCATCTTGTGTCATGAAATGCGGCAAATATCCCCAAAACAGCGCGTGCGGCCTCTGCCACAAAACGTCTGTCTCCGGCGGCGCCCCGCCCGAGACTGACGACATCGTCTGTGACATCAACAGATAAATGACGTCGTGACCATAGCGACGTTGCGCATGCGCGTTCGCCACATCGGACTTATTTGCTGGAACCCTTGTAACGGCGCCGAGAGTAGCTCGATTTTAACAGGAGTGGTAGCATTAATTAGGCATGTTTCTGCACCTTATTCCTTTATTGTGAGTTCCGCTTAGGGTCAGTTAATTGATACATTTGAGGAGTGTAAATATAATCTAGCAAACGTCAAGTTCTTTTTAAAAATTTAATCTTTTTTATTACTCTTCATATTGCCATTATGTGATGTCAATATTTTATAAAGCAAACGTATTGGCCTTTCATTTTATTAACATTCAGTGAAGGAAGGTTTGTACTTGTGCATTGCATAAAAGCTTTCTTTTTAGATATTTGTTTAGCCCTGACAAGGGCTGTTGAGAATTGTTAAGACTGTAGCGTCCTAGTACACCATACTGTCTTCACCATCGGAGTCAGACTGGGCTTCTTCAGATACATAGTATCTCAACTCGGCAATCCTTTCTGCCTTTTCACAAGCGTATTCATAGTATGCATTGCGTACGCCTTCAACAGATGCCATCTTCAGGCGGAGGTTGTAGCGAAATGAACGGTGATTCTCCTGTCTTGCTTTGTCATATCGGCGTTGGAGACCTTCAAGCTTGTCATTCAGGAGTACTACTTGTTCACAGGCACGTTTGAAACGTGTCTCTGTCTCAGTCAATTCTGCGTAAAGTTGAACTTTGTCCATGTTTGAATCGGAGCGGGTCTGTATGTATTCGTTTGCTAGAGAAAAACAGGAAAGATAATGTCCTCCACAGAAATCGTCCCTGCATTTATGCATACGAATGACATGCTCTTCTCATTGTTCATGCCAGATATGTGGAGTGTATTGGAGATAATTGAATGTTGACAATAATCCAATCAATCATGCCTGGCAAAGTAATAAACAGAACCGCCACGGCTGTGTTTTGATAACTGAGTGATAGGAGAGACATTTGATAACTGACACTGATTAAACACTGATTGGTACAAAATTTAATGTGGTTGTCAATGGGGCTGTTTGCACAAATATTTAGAATATCAAAACTTGCAGTTTTAACGGCATCATAATCTCCGCGTTATTGAATTGATAAACTACGTAGCTTAATGTATATTTGCACAAGCAAGACAGGCATTGACGGACATTTAATCAAATCATCTTGTGTCATGAAATGCGGCAAATATCCCCAAAACAGCGCGTGCGGCCTCTGCCACAAAACGTCTGTCTCCGGCGGCGCCCCGCCCGAGACTGACGACATCGTCTGTGACATCAACAGATAAATGACGTCGTGACCATAGCGACGTTGCGCATGCGCGTTCGCCACATCGGACTTATTTGCTGGAACCCTTGTAACGGCGCCGAGAGTAGCTCGATTTTAACAGGAGTGGTAGCATTAATTAGGCATGTTTCTGCACCTTATTCCTTTATTGTGAGTTCCGCTTAGGGTCAGTTAATTGATACATTTGAGGAGTGTAAATATAATCTAGCAAACGTCAAGTTCTTTTTAAAAATTTAATCTTTTTTATTACTCTTCATATTGCCATTATGTGATGTCAATATTTTATAAAGCAAACGTATTGGCCTTTCATTTTATTAACATTCAGTGAAGGAAGGTTTGTACTTGTGCATTGCATAAAAGCTTTCTTTTTAGATATTTGTTTAGCCCTGACAAGGGCTGTTGAGAATTGTTAAGACTGTAGCGTCCTAGTACACCATACTGTCTTCACCATCGGAGTCAGACTGGGCTTCTTCAGATACATAGTATCTCAACTCGGCAATCCTTTCTGCCTTTTCACAAGCGTATTCATAGTATGCATTGCGTACGCCTTCAACAGATGCCATCTTCAGGCGGAGGTTGTAGCGAAATGAACGGTGATTCTCCTGTCTTGCTTTGTCATATCGGCGTTGGAGACCTTCAAGCTTGTCATTCAGGAGTACTACTTGTTCACAGGCACGTTTGAAACGTGTCTCTGTCTCAGTCAATTCTGCGTAAAGTTGAACTTTGTCCATGTTTGAATCGGAGCGGGTCTGTATGTATTCGTTTGCTAGAGAAAAACAGGAAAGATAATGTCCTCCACAGAAATCGTCCCTGCATTTATACATACGAATGACATGCTCTTCTCATTGTTCATGCCAGATATGTGGAGTGTATTGGAGATAATTGAATGTTGACAATAATCCAATCAATCATGCCTGGCAAAGTAATAAACAGAACCGCCACGGCTGTGTTTTGATAACTTAGTGATAGGAGAGACATTTGATAACTGACACTGATTAAACACTGATTGGTACAAAATTTAATGTGGTTGTCAATGGGGCTGTTTGCACAAATATTTAGAATATCAAAACTTGCAGTTTTAACGGCATCATAATCTCCGCGTTATTGAATTGATAAACTACGTAGCTTAATGTATATTTGCACAAGCAAGACAGGCATTGACGGACATTTAATCAAATCATCTAGTGTCATGAAATGCGGCAAATATCCCCAAAACGGCGCGTGCGGCCTCTGCCACAAAACGTCTGTCTCCGGCGGCGCCCCGCCCGAGACTGACGACATCGTCTGTGACATCAACAGATAAATGACGTCGTGACCATAGCGACGTTGCGCATGCGCGTTCGCCACATCGGACTTATTTGCTGGAACCCTTGTAACGGCGCCGAGAGTAGCTCGATTTTAACAGGAGTGGTAGCATTAATTAGGCATGTTTCTGCACCTTATTCCTTTATTGTGAGTTCCGCTTAGGGTCAGTTAATTGATACATTTGAGGAGTGTAAATATAATCTAGCAAACGTCAAGTTCTTTTTAAAAATTTAATCTTTTTTATTACTCTTCATATTGCCATTATGTGATGTCAATATTTTATAAAGCAAACGTATTGGCCTTTCATTTTATTAACATTCAGTGAAGGAAGGTTTGTACTTGTGCATTGCATAAAAGCTTTCTTTTTAGATATTTGTTTAGCCCTGACAAGGGCTGTTGAGAATTGTTAAGACTGTAGCGTCCTAGTACACCATACTGTCTTCACCATCGGAGTCAGACTGGGCTTCTTCAGATACATAGTATCTCAACTCGGCAATCCTTTCTGCCTTTTCACAAGCGTATTCATAGTATGCATTGCGTACGCCTTCAACAGATGCCATCTTCAGGCGGAGGTTGTAGCGAAATGAACGGTGATTCTCCTGTCTTGCTTTGTCATATCGGCGTTGGAGACCTTCAAGCTTGTCATTCAGGAGTACTACTTGTTCACAGGCACGTTTGAAACGTGTCTCTGTCTCAGTCAATTCTGCGTAAAGTTGAACTTTGTCCATGTTTGAATCGGAGCGGGTCTGTATGTATTCGTTTGCTAGAGAAAAACAGGAAAGATAATGTCCTCCACAGAAATCGTCCCTGCATTTATGCATACGAATGACATGCTCTTCTCATTGTTCATGCCAGATATGTGGAGTGTATTGGAGATAATTGAATGTTGACAATAATCCAATCAATCATGCCTGGCAAAGTAATAAACAGAACCGCCACGGCTGTGTTTTGATAACTTAGTGATAGGAGAGACATTTGATAACTGACACTGATTAAACACTGATTGGTACAAAATTTAATGTGGTTGTCAATGGGGCTGTTTGCACAAATATTTAGAATATCAAAACTTGCAGTTTTAACGGCATCATAATCTCCGCGTTATTGAATTGATAAACTACGTAGCTTAATGTATATTTGCACAAGCAAGACAGGCATTGACGGACATTTAATCAAATCATCTAGTGTCATGAAATGCGGCAAATATCCCCAAAACAGCGCGTGCGGCCTCTGCCACAAAACGTCTGTCTCCGGCGGCGCCCCGCCCGAGACTGACGACATCGTCTGTGACATCAACAGATAAATGACGTCGTGACCATAGCGACGTTGCGCATGCGCGTTCGCCACATCGGACTTATTTGCTGGAACCCTTGTAACGGCGCCGAGAGTAGCTCGATTTTAACAGGAGTGGTAGCATTAATTAGGCATGTTTCTGCACCTTATTCCTTTATTGTGAGTTCCGCTTAGGGTCAGTTAATTGATACATTTGAGGAGTGTAAATATAATCTAGCAAACGTCAAGTTCTTTTTAAAAATTTAATCTTTTTTATTACTCTTCATATTGCCATTATGTGATGTCAATATTTTATAAAGCAAACGTATTGGCCTTTCATTTTATTAACATTCAGTGAAGGAAGGTTTGTACTTGTGCATTGCATAAAAGCTTTCTTTTTAGATATTTGTTTAGCCCTGACAAGGGCTGTTGAGAATTGTTAAGACTGTAGCGTCCTAGTACACCATACTGTCTTCACCATCGGAGTCAGACTGGGCTTCTTCAGATACATAGTATCTCAACTCGGCAATCCTTTCTGCCTTTTCACAAGCGTATTCATAGTATGCATTGCGTACGCCTTCAACAGATGCCATCTTCAGGCGGAGGTTGTAGCGAAATGAACGGTGATTCTCCTGTCTTGCTTTGTCATATCGGCGTTGGAGACCTTCAAGCTTGTCATTCAGGAGTACTACTTGTTCACAGGCACGTTTGAAACGTGTCTCTGTCTCAGTCAATTCTGCGTAAAGTTGAACTTTGTCCATGTTTGAATCGGAGCGGGTCTGTATGTATTCGTTTGCTAGAGAAAAACAGGAAAGATAATGTCCTCCACAGAAATCGTCCCTGCATTTATGCATACGAATGACATGCTCTTCTCATTGTTCATGCCAGATATGTGGAGTGTATTGGAGATAATTGAATGTTGACAATAATCCAATCAATCATGCCTGGCAAAGTAATAAACAGAACCGCCACGGCTGTGTTTTGATAACTTAGTGATAGGAGAGACATTTGATAACTGACACTGATTAAACACTGATTGGTACAAAATTTAATGTGGTTGTCAATGGGGCTGTTTGCACAAATATTTAGAATATCAAAACTTGCAGTTTTAACGGCATCATAATCTCCGCGTTATTGAATTGATAAACTACGTAGCTTAATGTATATTTGCACAAGCAAGACAGGCATTGACGGACATTTAATCAAATCATCTAGTGTCATGAAATGCGGCAAATATCCCCAAAACAGCGCGTGCGGCCTCTGCCACAAAACGTCTGTCTCCGGCGGCGCCCCGCCCGAGACTGACGACATCGTCTGTGACATCAACAGATAAATGACGTCGTGACCATAGCGACGTTGCGCATGCGCGTTCGCCACATCGGACTTATTTGCTGGAACCCTTGTAACGGCGCCGAGAGTAGCTCGATTTTAACAGGAGTGGTAGCATTAATTAGGCATGTTTCTGCACCTTATTCCTTTATTGTGAGTTCCGCTTAGGGTCAGTTAATTGATACATTTGAGGAGTGTAAATATAATCTAGCAAACGTCAAGTTCTTTTTAAAAATTTAATCTTTTTTATTACTCTTCATATTGCCATTATGTGATGTCAATATTTTATAAAGCAAACGTATTGGCCTTTCATTTTATTAACATTCAGTGAAGGAAGGTTTGTACTTGTGCATTGCATAAAAGCTTTCTTTTTAGATATTTGTTTAGCCCTGACAAGGGCTGTTGAGAATTGTTAAGACTGTAGCGTCCTAGTACACCATACTGTCTTCACCATCGGAGTCAGACTGGGCTTCTTCAGATACATAGTATCTCAACTCGGCAATCCTTTCTGCCTTTTCACAAGCGTATTCATAGTATGCATTGCGTACGCCTTCAACAGATGCCATCTTCAGGCGGAGGTTGTAGCGAAATGAACGGTGATTCTCCTGTCTTGCTTTGTCATATCGGCGTTGGAGACCTTCAAGCTTGTCATTCAGGAGTACTACTTGTTCACAGGCACGTTTGAAACGTGTCTCTGTCTCAGTCAATTCTGCGTAAAGTTGAACTTTGTCCATGTTTGAATCGGAGCGGGTCTGTATGTATTCGTTTGCTAGAGAAAAACAGGAAAGATAATGTCCTCCACAGAAATCGTCCCTGCATTTATGCATACGAATGACATGCTCTTCTCATTGTTCATGCCAGATATGTGGAGTGTATTGGAGATAATTGAATGTTGACAATAATCCAATCAATCATGCCTGGCAAAGTAATAAACAGAACCGCCACGGCTGTGTTTTGATAACTTAGTGATAGGAGAGACATTTGATAACTGACACTGATTAAACACTGATTGGTACAAAATTTAATGTGGTTGTCAATGGGGCTGTTTGCACAAATATTTAGAATATCAAAACTTGCAGTTTTAACGGCATCATAATCTCCGCGTTATTGAATTGATAAACTACGTAGCTTAATGTATATTTGCACAAGCAAGACAGGCATTGACGGACATTTAATCAAATCATCTAGTGTCATGAAATGCGGCAAATATCCCCAAAACAGCGCGTGCGGCCTCTGCCACAAAACGTCTGTCTCCGGCGGCGCCCCGCCCGAGACTGACGACATCGTCTGTGACATCAACAGATAAATGACGTCGTGACCATAGCGACGTTGCGCATGCGCGTTCGCCACATCGGACTTATTTGCTGGAACCCTTGTAACGGCGCCGAGAGTAGCTCGATTTTAACAGGAGTGGTAGCATTAATTAGGCATGTTTCTGCACCTTATTCCTTTATTGTGAGTTCCGCTTAGGGTCAGTTAATTGATACATTTGAGGAGTGTAAATATAATCTAGCAAACGTCAAGTTCTTTTTAAAAATTTAATCTTTTTTATTACTCTTCATATTGCCATTATGTGATGTCAATATTTTATAAAGCAAACGTATTGGCCTTTCATTTTATTAACATTCAGTGAAGGAAGGTTTGTACTTGTGCATTGCATAAAAGCTTTCTTTTTAGATATTTGTTTAGCCCTGACAAGGGCTGTTGAGAATTGTTAAGACTGTAGCGTCCTAGTACACCATACTGTCTTCACCATCGGAGTCAGACTGGGCTTCTTCAGATACATAGTATCTCAACTCGGCAATCCTTTCTGCCTTTTCACAAGCGTATTCATAGTATGCATTGCGTACGCCTTCAACAGATGCCATCTTCAGGCGGAGGTTGTAGCGAAATGAACGGTGATTCTCCTGTCTTGCTTTGTCATATCGGCGTTGGAGACCTTCAAGCTTGTCATTCAGGAGTACTACTTGTTCACAGGCACGTTTGAAACGTGTCTCTGTCTCAGTCAATTCTGCGTAAAGTTGAACTTTGTCCATGTTTGAATCGGAGCGGGTCTGTATGTATTCGTTTGCTAGAGAAAAACAGGAAAGATAATGTCCTCCACAGAAATCGTCCCTGCATTTATGCATACGAATGACATGCTCTTCTCATTGTTCATGCCAGATATGTGGAGTGTATTGGAGATAATTGAATGTTGACAATAATCCAATCAATCATGCCTGGCAAAGTAATAAACAGAACCGCCACGGCTGTGTTTTGATAACTTAGTGATAGGAGAGACATTTGATAACTGACACTGATTAAACACTGATTGGTACAAAATTTAATGTGGTTGTCAATGGGGCTGTTTGCACAAATATTTAGAATATCAAAACTTGCAGTTTTAACGGCATCATAATCTCCGCGTTATTGAATTGATAAACTACGTAGCTTAATGTATATTTGCACAAGCAAGACAGGCATTGACGGACATTTAATCAAATCATCTAGTGTCATGAAATGCGGCAAATATCCCCAAAACAGCGCGTGCGGCCTCTGCCACAAAACGTCTGTCTCCGGCGGCGCCCCGCCCGAGACTGACGACATCGTCTGTGACATCAACAGATAAATGACGTCGTGACCATAGCGACGTTGCGCATGCGCGTTCGCCACATCGGACTTATTTGCTGGAACCCTTGTAACGGCGCCGAGAGTAGCTCGATTTTAACAGGAGTGGTAGCATTAATTAGGCATGTTTCTGCACCTTATTCCTTTATTGTGAGTTCCGCTTAGGGTCAGTTAATTGATACATTTGAGGAGTGTAAATATAATCTAGCAAACGTCAAGTTCTTTTTAAAAATTTAATCTTTTTTATTACTCTTCATATTGCCATTATGTGATGTCAATATTTTATAAAGCAAACGTATTGGCCTTTCATTTTATTAACATTCAGTGAAGGAAGGTTTGTACTTGTGCATTGCATAAAAGCTTTCTTTTTAGATATTTGTTTAGCCCTGACAAGGGCTGTTGAGAATTGTTAAGACTGTAGCGTCCTAGTACACCATACTGTCTTCACCATCGGAGTCAGACTGGGCTTCTTCAGATACATAGTATCTCAACTCGGCAATCCTTTCTGCCTTTTCACAAGCGTATTCATAGTATGCATTGCGTACGCCTTCAACAGATGCCATCTTCAGGCGGAGGTTGTAGCGAAATGAACGGTGATTCTCCTGTCTTGCTTTGTCATATCGGCGTTGGAGACCTTCAAGCTTGTCATTCAGGAGTACTACTTGTTCACAGGCACGTTTGAAACGTGTCTCTGTCTCAGTCAATTCTGCGTAAAGTTGAACTTTGTCCATGTTTGAATCGGAGCGGGTCTGTATGTATTCGTTTGCTAGAGAAAAACAGGAAAGATAATGTCCTCCACAGAAATCGTCCCTGCATTTATGCATACGAATGACATGCTCTTCTCATTGTTCATGCCAGATATGTGGAGTGTATTGGAGATAATTGAATGTTGACAATAATCCAATCAATCATGCCTGGCAAAGTAATAAACAGAACCGCCACGGCTGTGTTTTGATAACTGAGTGATAGGAGAGACATTTGATAACTGACACTGATTAAACACTGATTGGTACAAAATTTAATGTGGTTGTCAATGGGGCTGTTTGCACAAATATTTAGAATATCAAAACTTGCAGTTTTAACGGCATCATAATCTCCGCGTTATTGAATTGATAAACTACGTAGCTTAATGTATATTTGCACAAGCAAGACAGGCATTGACGGACATTTAACCAAATCATCTTGTGTCATGAAATGCGACAAATATCCCCAAAACAGCGCGTGCGGCCTCTGCCACAAAACGTCTGTCTCCGGCGGCGCCCCGCCCGAGACTGACGACATCGTCTGTGACATCAACAGATAAATGACGTCGTTACCATAGCGACGTTGCGCATGCGCGTTCGCCACATCGGACTTATTTGCTGGAACCCTTGTAACGGCGCCGAGAGTAGCTCGATTTTAACAGGAGTGGTAGCATTAATTAGGCATGTTTCTGCACCTTATTCCTTTATTGTGAGTTCCGCTTAGGGTCAGTTAATTGATACATTTGAGGAGTGTAAATATAATCTAGCAAACGTCAAGTTCTTTTTAAAAATTTAATCTTTTTTATTACTCTTCATATTGCCATTATGTGATGTCAATATTTTATAAAGCAAACGTATTGGCCTTTCATTTTATTAACATTCAGTGAAGGAAGGTTTGTACTTGTGCATTGCATAAAAGCTTTCTTTTTAGATATTTGTTTAGCCCTGACAAGGGCTGTTGAGAATTGTTAAGACTGTAGCGTCCTAGTACACCATACTGTCTTCACCATCGGAGTCAGACTGGGCTTCTTCAGATACATAGTATCTCAACTCGGCAATCCTTTCTGCCTTTTCACAAGCGTATTCATAGTATGCATTGCGTACGCCTTCAACAGATGCCATCTTCAGGCGGAGGTTGTAGCGAAATGAACGGTGATTCTCCTGTCTTGCTTTGTCATATCGGCGTTGGAGACCTTCAAGCTTGTCATTCAGGAGTACTACTTGTTCACAGGCACGTTTGAAACGTGTCTCTGTCTCAGTCAATTCTGCGTAAAGTTGAACTTTGTCCATGTTTGAATCGGAGCGGGTCTGTATGTATTCGTTTGCTAGAGAAAAACAGGAAAGATAATGTCCTCCACAGAAATCGTCCCTGCATTTATGCATACGAATGACATGCTCTTCTCATTGTTCATGCCAGATATGTGGAGTGTATTGGAGATAATTGAATGTTGACAATAATCCAATCAATCATGCCTGGCAAAGTAATAAACAGAACCGCCACGGCTGTGTTTTGATAACTTAGTGATAGGAGAGACATTTGATAACTGACACTGATTAAACACTGATTGGTACAAAATTTAATGTGGTTGTCAATGGGGCTGTTTGCACAAATATTTAGAATATCAAAACTTGCAGTTTTAACGGCATCATAATCTCCGCGTTATTGAATTGATAAACTACGTAGCTTAATGTATATTTGCACAAGCAAGACAGGCATTGACGGACATTTAATCAAATCATCTAGTGTCATGAAATGCGGCAAATATCCCCAAAACAGCGCGTGCGGCCTCTGCCACAAAACGTCTGTCTCCGGCGGCGCCCCGCCCGAGACTGACGACATCGTCTGTGACATCAACAGATAAATGACGTCGTGACCATAGCGACGTTGCGCATGCGCGTTCGCCACATCGGACTTATTTGCTGGAACCCTTGTAACGGCGCCGAGAGTAGCTCGATTTTAACAGGAGTGGTAGCATTAATTAGGCATGTTTCTGCACCTTATTCCTTTATTGTGAGTTCCGCTTAGGGTCAGTTAATTGATACATTTGAGGAGTGTAAATATAATCTAGCAAACGTCAAGTTCTTTTTAAAAATTTAATCTTTTTTATTACTCTTCATATTGCCATTATGTGATGTCAATATTTTATAAAGCAAACGTATTGGCCTTTCATTTTATTAACATTCAGTGAAGGAAGGTTTGTACTTGTGCATTGCATAAAAGCTTTCTTTTTAGATATTTGTTTAGCCCTGACAAGGGCTGTTGAGAATTGTTAAGACTGTAGCGTCCTAGTACACCATACTGTCTTCACCATCGGAGTCAGACTGGGCTTCTTCAGATACATAGTATCTCAACTCGGCAATCCTTTCTGCCTTTTCACAAGCGTATTCATAGTATGCATTGCGTACGCCTTCAACAGATGCCATCTTCAGGCGGAGGTTGTAGCGAAATGAACGGTGATTCTCCTGTCTTGCTTTGTCATATCGGCGTTGGAGACCTTCAAGCTTGTCATTCAGGAGTACTACTTGTTCACAGGCACGTTTGAAACGTGTCTCTGTCTCAGTCAATTCTGCGTAAAGTTGAACTTTGTCCATGTTTGAATCGGAGCGGGTCTGTATGTATTCGTTTGCTAGAGAAAAACAGGAAAGATAATGTCCTCCACAGAAATCGTCCCTGCATTTATGCATACGAATGACATGCTCTTCTCATTGTTCATGCCAGATATGTGGAGTGTATTGGAGATAATTGAATGTTGACAATAATCCAATCAATCATGCCTGGCAAAGTAATAAACAGAACCGCCACGGCTGTGTTTTGATAACTGAGTGATAGGAGAGACATTTGATAACTGACACTGATTAAACACTGATTGGTACAAAATTTAATGTGGTTGTCAATGGGGCTGTTTGCACAAATATTTAGAATATCAAAACTTGCAGTTTTAACGGCATCATAATCTCCGCGTTATTGAATTGATAAACTACGTAGCTTAATGTATATTTGCACAAGCAAGACAGGCATTGACGGACATTTAACCAAATCATCTTGTGTCATGAAATGCGACAAATATCCCCAAAACAGCGCGTGCGGCCTCTGCCACAAAACGTCTGTCTCCGGCGGCGCCCCGCCCGAGACTGACGACATCGTCTGTGACATCAACAGATAAATGACGTCGTTACCATAGCGACGTTGCGCATGCGCGTTCGCCACATCGGACTTATTTGCTGGAACCCTTGTAACGGCGCCGAGAGTAGCTCGATTTTAACAGGAGTGGTAGCATTAATTAGGCATGTTTCTGCACCTTATTCCTTTATTGTGAGTTCCGCTTAGGGTCAGTTAATTGATACATTTGAGGAGTGTAAATATAATCTAGCAAACGTCAAGTTCTTTTTAAAAATTTAATCTTTTTTATTACTCTTCATATTGCCATTATGTGATGTCAATAGTTTATAAAGCAAACGTATTGGCCTTTCATTTTATTAACATTCAGTGAAGGAAGGTTTGTACTTGTGCATTGCATAAAAGCTTTCTTTTTAGATATTTGTTTAGCCCTGACAAGGGCTGTTGAGAATTGTTAAGACTGTAGCGTCCTAGTACACCATACTGTCTTCACCATCGGAGTCAGACTGGGCTTCTTCAGATACATAGTATCTCAACTCGGCAATCCTTTCTGCCTTTTCACAAGCGTATTCATAGTATGCATTGCGTACGCCTTCAACAGATGCCATCTTCAGGCGGAGGTTGTAGCGAAATGAACGGTGATTCTCCTGTCTTGCTTTGTCATATCGGCGTTGGACACCTTCAAGCTTGTCATTCAGGAGTACTACTTGTTCACAGGCACGTTTGAAACGTGTCTCTGTCTCAGTCAATTCTGCGTAAAGTTGAACTTTGTCCATGTTTGAATCGAAGCGGGTCTGTATGTATTCGTTTGCTAGAGAAAAACAGGAAAGATAATGTCCTCCACAGAAATCGTCCCTGCATTTATGCATACGAATGACATGCTCTTCTCAGTGTTCATGCCAGATATGTGGAGTGTATTGGAGATAATTGAATGTTGACAATAATCCAATCAATCATGCCTGGCAAAGTAATAAACAGAACCGCCACGGCTGTGTTTTGATAACTGAGTGATAGGAGAGACATTTGATAACTGACACTGATTAAACACTGATTGGTACAAAATTTAATGTGGTTGTCAATGGGGCTGTTTGCACAAATATTTAGAATATCAAAACTTGCAGTTTAAACGGCACCATAATCTCCGCGTTATTGAATTGATAAACTACGTAGCTTAATGTATATTTGCACAAGCAAGACAGGCATTGACGGACATTTAATCAAATCATCTTGTGTCATGAAATGCGGCAAATATCCCCAAAACGGCGCGTGCGGCCTCTGCCACAAAACGTCTGTCTCCGGCGGCGCCCCGCCCGAGACTGACAACATCGTCTGTGACATCAACAGATAAATGACGTCGTGACCATAGCGACGTTGCGCATGCGCGTTCGCCACATCGGACTTATTTGCTGGAACCCTTGTAACGGCGCCGAGAGTAGCTCGATTTTAACAGGAGTGGTAGCATTAATTAGGCATGTTTCTGCACCTTATTCCTTTATTGTGAGTTTCGCTTAGGGTCAGTTAATTGATACATTTGAGGAGTGTAAATATAATCTAGCAAACGTCAAGTTCTTTTTAAAAATTTAATCTTTTTTATTACTCTTCATATTGCCATTATGTGATGTCAATAGTTTATAAAGCAAACGTATTGGCCTTTCATTTTATTAACATTCAGTGAAGGAAGGTTTGTACTTGTGCATTGCATAAAAGCTTTCTTTTTAGATATTTGTTTAGCCCTGACAAGGGCTGTTGAGAATTGTTAAGACTGTAGCGTCCTAGTACACCATACTGTCTTCACCATCGGAGTCAGACTGGGCTTCTTCAGATACATAGTATCTCAACTCGGCAATCCTTTCTGCCTTTTCACAAGCGTATTCATAGTATGCATTGCGTACGCCTTCAACAGATGCCATCTTCAGGCGGAGGTTGTAGCGAAATGAACGGTGATTCTCCTGTCTTGCTTTGTCATATCGGCGTTGGAGACCTTCAAGCTTGTCATTCAGGAGTACTACTTGTTTACAGGCACGTTTGAAACGTGTCTCTGTCTCAGTCAATTCTGCGTAAAGTTGAACTTTGTCCATGTTTGAATCGGAGCAGGTCTGTATGTATTCGTTTGCTAGAGAAAAACAGGAAAGATAATGTCCTCCACAGAAATCGTCCCTGCATTTATGCATACGAATGACATGCTCTTCTCATTGTTCATGCCAGATATGAGGAGTGTATTGGAGATAATTGAATGTTGACAATAATCCAATCAATCATGCCTGGCAAAGTAATAAACAGAACCGCCACAGCTGTGTTTTGATAACTGAGTGATAGGAGAGACATTTCATAACTGACACTGATTAAACACTGATTGGTACAAAATTTAATGTGGTTGTCAATGGGGCTGTTTGCACAAATATTTAGAATATCAAAACTTGCAGTTTTAACGGCATCATAATCTCCGCGTTATTGAATTGATAAACTACGTAGCTTAATGTATATTTGCACAAGCAAGACAGGCATTGACGGACATTTAATCAAATCATCTTGTGTCATGAAATGCGGCAAATATCCCCAAAACAGCGCGTGCGGCCTCTGCCACAAAACGTCTGTCTCCGGCGGCGCCCCGCCCGAGACTGACGACATCGTCTGTGACATCAACAGATAAATGACGTCGTGACCATAGCGACGTTGCGCATGCGCGTTCGCCACATCGGACTTATTTGCTGGAACCCTTGTAACGGCGCCGAGAGTAGCTCGATTTTAACAGGAGTGGTAGCATTAATTAGGCATGTTTCTGCACCTTATTCCTTTATTGTGAGTTCCGCTTAGGGTCAGTTAATTGATACATTTGAGGAGTGTCAATATAATCTAGCAAACGTCAAGTTCTTTTTAAAAATTTAATCTTTTTTATTACTCTTCATATTGCCATTATGTGATGTCAATATTTTATAAAGCAAACGTATTGGCCTTTCATTTTATTAACATTCAGTGAAGGAAGGTTTGTACTTGTGCATTGCATAAAAGCTTTCTTTTTAGATATTTGTTTAGCCCTGACAAGGGCTGTTGAGAATTGTTAAGACTGTAGCGTCCTAGTACACCATACTGTCTTCACCATCGGAGTCAGACTGGGCTTCTTCAGATACATAGTATCTCAACTCGGCAATCCTTTCTGCCTTTTCACAAGCGTATTCATAGTATGCATTGCGTACGCCTTCAACAGATGCCATCTTCAGGCGGAGGTTGTAGCGAAATGAACGGTGATTCTCCTGTCTTGCTTTGTCATATCGGCGTTGGAGACCTTCAAGCTTGTCATTCAGGAGTACTACTTGTTTACAGGCACGTTTGAAACGTGTCTCTGTCTCAGTCAATTCTGCGTAAAGTTGAACTTTGTCCATGTTTGAATCGGAGCGGGTCTGTATGTATTCGTTTGCTAGAGAAAAACAGGAAAGATAATGTCCTCCACAGAAATCGTCCCTGCATTTATGCATACGAATGACATGCTCTTCTCATTGTTCATGCCAGATATGAGGAGTGTATTGGAGATAATTGAATGTTGACAATAATCCAATCAATCATGCCTGGCAAAGTAATAAACAGAACCGCCACAGCTGTGTTTTGATAACTGAGTGATAGGAGAGACATTTGATAACTGACACTGATTAAACACTGATTGGTACAAAATTTAATGTGGTTGTCAATGGGGCTGTTTGCACAAATATTTAGAATATCAAAACTTGCAGTTTTAACGGCATCATAATCTCCGCGTTATTGAATTGATAAACTACGTAGCTTAATGTATATTTGCACAAGCAAGACAGGCATTGACGGACATTTAATCAAATCATCTTGTGTCATGAAATGCGGCAAATATCCCCAAAACAGCGCGTGCGGCCTCTGCCACAAAACGTCTGTCTCCGGCGGCGCCCCGCCCGAGACTGACGACATCGTCTGTGACATCAACAGATAAATGACGTCGTGACCATAGCGACGTTGCGCATGCGCGTTCGCCACATCGGACTTATTTGCTGGAACCCTTGTAACGGCGCCGAGAGTAGCTCGATTTTAACAGGAGTGGTAGCATTAATTAGGCATGTTTCTGCACCTTATTCCTTTATTGTGAGTTCCGCTTAGGGTCAGTTAATTGATACATTTGAGGAGTGTCAATATAATCTAGCAAACGTCAAGTTCTTTTTAAAAATTTAATCTTTTTTATTACTCTTCATATTGCCATTATGTGATGTCAATATTTTATAAAGCAAACGTATTGGCCTTTCATTTTATTAACATTCAGTGAAGGAAGGTTTGTACTTGTGCATTGCATAAAAGCTTTCTTTTTAGATATTTGTTTAGCCCTGACAAGGGCTGTTGAGAATTGTTAAGACTGTAGCGTCCTAGTACACCATACTGTCTTCACCATCGGAGTCAGACTGGGCTTCTTCAGATACATAGTATCTCAACTCGGCAATCCTTTCTGCCTTTTCACAAGCGTATTCATAGTATGCATTGCGTACGCCTTCAACAGATGCCATCTTCAGGCGGAGGTTGTAGCGAAATGAACGGTGATTCTCCTGTCTTGCTTTGTCATATCGGCGTTGGAGACCTTCAAGCTTGTCATTCAGGAGTACTACTTGTTCACAGGCACGTTTGAAACGTGTCTCTGTCTCAGTCAATTCTGCGTAAAGTTGAACTTTGTCCATGTTTGAATCGGAGCGGGTCTGTATGTATTCGTTTGCTAGAGAAAAACAGGAAAGATAATGTCCTCCACAGAAATCGTCCCTGCATTTATGCATACGAATGACATGCTCTTCTCATTGTTCATGCCAGATATGTGGAGTGTATTGGAGATAATTGAATGTTGACAATAATCCAATCAATCATGCCTGGCAAAGTAATAAACAGAACCGCCACGGCTGTGTTTTGATAACTGAGTGATAGGAGAGACATTTGATAACTGACACTGATTAAACACTGATTGGTACAAAATTTAATGTGGTTGTCAATGGGGCTGTTTGCACAAATATTTAGAATATCAAAACTTGCAGTTTTAACGGCATCATAATCTCCGCGTTATTGAATTGATAAACTACGTAGCTTAATGTATATTTGCACAAGCAAGACAGGCATTGACGGACATTTAATCAAATCATCTTGTGTCATGAAATGCGGCAAATATCCCCAAAACAGCGCGTGCGGCCTCTGCCACAAAACGTCTGTCTCCGGCGGCGCCCCGCCCGAGACTGACGACATCGTCTGTGACATCAACAGATAAATGACGTCGTGACCATAGCGACGTTGCGCATGCGCGTTCGCCACATCGGACTTATTTGCTGGAACCCTTGTAACGGCGCCGAGAGTAGCTCGATTTTAACAGGAGTGGTAGCATTAATTAGGCATGTTTCTGCACCTTATTCCTTTATTGTGAGTTCCGCTTAGGGTCAGTTAATTGATACATTTGAGGAGTGTCAATATAATCTAGCAAACGTCAAGTTCTTTTTAAAAATTTAATCTTTTTTATTACTCTTCATATTGCCATTATGTGATGTCAATATTTTATAAAGCAAACGTATTGGCCTTTCATTTTATTAACATTCAGTGAAGGAAGGTTTGTACTTGTGCATTGCATAAAAGCTTTCTTTTTAGATATTTGTTTAGCCCTGACAAGGGCTGTTGAGAATTGTTAAGACTGTAGCGTCCTAGTACACCATACTGTCTTCACCATCGGAGTCAGACTGGGCTTCTTCAGATACATAGTATCTCAACTCGGCAATCCTTTCTGCCTTTTCACAAGCGTATTCATAGTATGCATTGCGTACGCCTTCAACAGATGCCATCTTCAGGCGGAGGTTGTAGCGAAATGAACGGTGATTCTCCTGTCTTGCTTTGTCATATCGGCGTTGGAGACCTTCAAGCTTGTCATTCAGGAGTACTACTTGTTCACAGGCACGTTTGAAACGTGTCTCTGTCTCAGTCAATTCTGCGTAAAGTTGAACTTTGTCCATGTTTGAATCGGAGCGGGTCTGTATGTATTCGTTTGCTAGAGAAAAACAGGAAAGATAATGTCCTCCACAGAAATCGTCCCTGCATTTATGCATACGAATGACATGCTCTTCTCATTGTTCATGCCAGATATGTGGAGTGTATTGGAGATAATTGAATGTTGACAATAATCCAATCAATCATGCCTGGCAAAGTAATAAACAGAACCGCCACGGCTGTGTTTTGATAACTGAGTGATAGGAGAGACATTTGATAACTGACACTGATTAAACACTGATTGGTACAAAATTTAATGTGGTTGTCAATGGGGCTGTTTGCACAAATATTTAGAATATCAAAACTTGCAGTTTTAACGGCATCATAATCTCCGCGTTATTGAATTGATAAACTACGTAGCTTAATGTATATTTGCACAAGCAAGACAGGCATTGACGGACATTTAATCAAATCATCTTGTGTCATGAAATGCGGCAAATATCCCCAAAACAGCGCGTGCGGCCTCTGCCACAAAACGTCTGTCTCCGGCGGCGCCCCGCCCGAGACTGACGACATCGTCTGTGACATCAACAGATAAATGACGTCGTGACCATAGCGACGTTGCGCATGCGCGTTCGCCACATCGGACTTATTTGCTGGAACCCTTGTAACGGCGCCGAGAGTAGCTCGATTTTAACAGGAGTGGTAGCATTAATTAGGCATGTTTCTGCACCTTATTCCTTTATTGTGAGTTCCGCTTAGGGTCAGTTAATTGATACATTTGAGGAGTGTCAATATAATCTAGCAAACGTCAAGTTCTTTTTAAAAATTTAATCTTTTTTATTACTCTTCATATTGCCATTATGTGATGTCAATATTTTATAAAGCAAACGTATTGGCCTTTCATTTTATTAACATTCAGTGAAGGAAGGTTTGTACTTGTGCATTGCATAAAAGCTTTCTTTTTAGATATTTGTTTAGCCCTGACAAGGGCTGTTGAGAATTGTTAAGACTGTAGCGTCCTAGTACACCATACTGTCTTCACCATCGGAGTCAGACTGGGCTTCTTCAGATACATAGTATCTCAACTCGGCAATCCTTTCTGCCTTTTCACAAGCGTATTCATAGTATGCATTGCGTACGCCTTCAACAGATGCCATCTTCAGGCGGAGGTTGTAGCGAAATGAACGGTGATTCTCCTGTCTTGCTTTGTCATATCGGCGTTGGAGACCTTCAAGCTTGTCATTCAGGAGTACTACTTGTTCACAGGCACGTTTGAAACGTGTCTCTGTCTCAGTCAATTCTGCGTAAAGTTGAACTTTGTCCATGTTTGAATCGGAGCGGGTCTGTATGTATTCGTTTGCTAGAGAAAAACAGGAAAGATAATGTCCTCCACAGAAATCGTCCCTGCATTTATGCATACGAATGACATGCTCTTCTCATTGTTCATGCCAGATATGTGGAGTGTATTGGAGATAATTGAATGTTGACAATAATCCAATCAATCATGCCTGGCAAAGTAATAAACAGAACCGCCACGGCTGTGTTTTGATAACTGAGTGATAGGAGAGACATTTGATAACTGACACTGATTAAACACTGATTGGTACAAAATTTAATGTGGTTGTCAATGGGGCTGTTTGCACAAATATTTAGAATATCAAAACTTGCAGTTTTAACGGCATCATAATCTCCGCGTTATTGAATTGATAAACTACGTAGCTTAATGTATATTTGCACAAGCAAGACAGGCATTGACGGACATTTAATCAAATCATCTTGTGTCATGAAATGCGGCAAATATCCCCAAAACAGCGCGTGCGGCCTCTGCCACAAAACGTCTGTCTCCGGCGGCGCCCCGCCCGAGACTGACGACATCGTCTGTGACATCAACAGATAAATGACGTCGTGACCATAGCGACGTTGCGCATGCGCGTTCGCCACATCGGACTTATTTGCTGGAACCCTTGTAACGGCGCCGAGAGTAGCTCGATTTTAACAGGAGTGGTAGCATTAATTAGGCATGTTTCTGCACCTTATTCCTTTATTGTGAGTTCCGCTTAGGGTCAGTTAATTGATACATTTGAGGAGTGTCAATATAATCTAGCAAACGTCAAGTTCTTTTTAAAAATTTAATCTTTTTTATTACTCTTCATATTGCCATTATGTGATGTCAATATTTTATAAAGCAAACGTATTGGCCTTTCATTTTATTAACATTCAGTGAAGGAAGGTTTGTACTTGTGCATTGCATAAAAGCTTTCTTTTTAGATATTTGTTTAGCCCTGACAAGGGCTGTTGAGAATTGTTAAGACTGTAGCGTCCTAGTACACCATACTGTCTTCACCATCGGAGTCAGACTGGGCTTCTTCAGATACATAGTATCTCAACTCGGCAATCCTTTCTGCCTTTTCACAAGCGTATTCATAGTATGCATTGCGTACGCCTTCAACAGATGCCATCTTCAGGCGGAGGTTGTAGCGAAATGAACGGTGATTCTCCTGTCTTGCTTTGTCATATCGGCGTTGGAGACCTTCAAGCTTGTCATTCAGGAGTACTACTTGTTCACAGGCACGTTTGAAACGTGTCTCTGTCTCAGTCAATTCTGCGTAAAGTTGAACTTTGTCCATGTTTGAATCGGAGCGGGTCTGTATGTATTCGTTTGCTAGAGAAAAACAGGAAAGATAATGTCCTCCACAGAAATCGTCCCTGCATTTATGCATACGAATGACATGCTCTTCTCATTGTTCATGCCAGATATGTGGAGTGTATTGGAGATAATTGAATGTTGACAATAATCCAATCAATCATGCCTGGCAAAGTAATAAACAGAACCGCCACGGCTGTGTTTTGATAACTGAGTGATAGGAGAGACATTTGATAACTGACACTGATTAAACACTGATTGGTACAAAATTTAATGTGGTTGTCAATGGGGCTGTTTGCACAAATATTTAGAATATCAAAACTTGCAGTTTTAACGGCATCATAATCTCCGCGTTATTGAATTGATAAACTACGTAGCTTAATGTATATTTGCACAAGCAAGACAGGCATTGACGGACATTTAATCAAATCATCTTGTGTCATGAAATGCGGCAAATATCCCCAAAACAGCGCGTGCGGCCTCTGCCACAAAACGTCTGTCTCCGGCGGCGCCCCGCCCGAGACTGACGACATCGTCTGTGACATCAACAGATAAATGACGTCGTGACCATAGCGACGTTGCGCATGCGCGTTCGCCACATCGGACTTATTTGCTGGAACCCTTGTAACGGCGCCGAGAGTAGCTCGATTTTAACAGGAGTGGTAGCATTAATTAGGCATGTTTCTGCACCTTATTCCTTTATTGTGAGTTCCGCTTAGGGTCAGTTAATTGATACATTTGAGGAGTGTCAATATAATCTAGCAAACGTCAAGTTCTTTTTAAAAATTTAATCTTTTTTATTACTCTTCATATTGCCATTATGTGATGTCAATATTTTATAAAGCAAACGTATTGGCCTTTCATTTTATTAACATTCAGTGAAGGAAGGTTTGTACTTGTGCATTGCATAAAAGCTTTCTTTTTAGATATTTGTTTAGCCCTGACAAGGGCTGTTGAGAATTGTTAAGACTGTAGCGTCCTAGTACACCATACTGTCTTCACCATCGGAGTCAGACTGGGCTTCTTCAGATACATAGTATCTCAACTCGGCAATCCTTTCTGCCTTTTCACAAGCGTATTCATAGTATGCATTGCGTACGCCTTCAACAGATGCCATCTTCAGGCGGAGGTTGTAGCGAAATGAACGGTGATTCTCCTGTCTTGCTTTGTCATATCGGCGTTGGAGACCTTCAAGCTTGTCATTCAGGAGTACTACTTGTTCACAGGCACGTTTGAAACGTGTCTCTGTCTCAGTCAATTCTGCGTAAAGTTGAACTTTGTCCATGTTTGAATCGGAGCGGGTCTGTATGTATTCGTTTGCTAGAGAAAAACAGGAAAGATAATGTCCTCCACAGAAATCGTCCCTGCATTTATGCATACGAATGACATGCTCTTCTCATTGTTCATGCCAGATATGTGGAGTGTATTGGAGATAATTGAATGTTGACAATAATCCAATCAATCATGCCTGGCAAAGTAATAAACAGAACCGCCACGGCTGTGTTTTGATAACTGAGTGATAGGAGAGACATTTGATAACTGACACTGATTAAACACTGATTGGTACAAAATTTAATGTGGTTGTCAATGGGGCTGTTTGCACAAATATTTAGAATATCAAAACTTGCAGTTTTAACGGCATCATAATCTCCGCGTTATTGAATTGATAAACTACGTAGCTTAATGTATATTTGCACAAGCAAGACAGGCATTGACGGACATTTAATCAAATCATCTTGTGTCATGAAATGCGGCAAATATCCCCAAAACAGCGCGTGCGGCCTCTGCCACAAAACGTCTGTCTCCGGCGGCGCCCCGCCCGAGACTGACGACATCGTCTGTGACATCAACAGATAAATGACGTCGTGACCATAGCGACGTTGCGCATGCGCGTTCGCCACATCGGACTTATTTGCTGGAACCCTTGTAACGGCGCCGAGAGTAGCTCGATTTTAACAGGAGTGGTAGCATTAATTAGGCATGTTTCTGCACCTTATTCCTTTATTGTGAGTTCCGCTTAGGGTCAGTTAATTGATACATTTGAGGAGTGTCAAAATAATCTAGCAAACGTCAAGTTCTTTTTAAAAATTTAATCTTTTTTATTACTCTTCATATTGCCATTATGTGATGTCAATATTTTATAAAGCAAACGTATTGGCCTTTCATTTTATTAACATTCAGTGAAGGAAGGTTTGTACTTGTGCATTGCATAAAAGCTTTCTTTTTAGATATTTGTTTAGCCCTGACAAAGGCTGTTGAGAATTGTTAAGACTGTAGCGTCCTAGTACACCATACTGTCTTCACCATCGGAGTCAGACTGGGCTTCTTCAGATACATAGTATCTCAACTCGGCAATCCTTTCTGCCTTTTCACAAGCGTATTCATAGTATGCATTGCGTACGCCTTCAACAGATGCCATCTTCAGGCGGAGGTTGTAGCGAAATGAACGGTGATTCTCCTGTCTTGCTTTGTCATATCGGCGTTGGAGACCTTCAAGCTTGTCATTCAGGAGTACTACTTGTTCACAGGCACGTTTGAAACGTGTCTCTGTCTCAGTCAATTCTGCGTAAAGTTGAACTTTGTCCATGTTTGAATCGGAGCGGGTCTGTATGTATTCGTTTGCTAGAGAAAAACAGGAAAGATAATGTCCTCCACAGAAATCGTCCCTGCATTTATGCATACGAATGACATGCTCTTCTCATTGTTCATGCCAGATATGTGGAGTGTATTGGAGATAATTGAATGTTGACAATAATCCAATCAATCATGCCTGGCAAAGTAATAAACAGAACCGCCACGGCTGTGTTTTGATAACTGAGTGATAGGAGAGACATTTGATAACTGACACTGATTAAACACTGATTGGTACAAAATTTAATGTGGTTGTCAATGGGGCTGTTTGCACAAATATTTAGAATATCAAAACTTGCAGTTTTAACGGCATCATAATCTCCGCGTTATTGAATTGATAAACTACGTAGCTTAATGTATATTTGCACAAGCAAGACAGGCATTGACGGACATTTAATCAAATCATCTTGTGTCATGAAATGCGGCAAATATCCCCAAAACAGCGCGTGCGGCCTCTGCCACAAAACGTCTGTCTCCGGCGGCGCCCCGCCCGAGACTGACGACATCGTCTGTGACATCAACAGATAAATGACGTCGTGACCATAGCGACGTTGCGCATGCGCGTTCGCCACATCGGACTTATTTGCTGGAACCCTTGTAACGGCGCCGAGAGTAGCTCGATTTTAACAGGAGTGGTAGCATTAATTAGGCATGTTTCTGCACCTTATTCCTTTAT
Organism: Steromphala cineraria; assembly: GCA_916613615.1. Classification (NCBI taxonomy): domain Eukaryota; kingdom Metazoa; phylum Mollusca; class Gastropoda; order Trochida; family Trochidae; genus Steromphala; species Steromphala cineraria. The sequence continues at coordinate 17,496,424 of OU744730.1, forward strand.
TGTGAGTTCCGCTTAGGGTCAGTTAATTGATACATTTGAGGAGTGTCAAAATAATCTAGCAAACGTCAAGTTCTTTTTAAAAATTTAATCTTTTTTATTACTCTTCATATTGCCATTATGTGATGTCAATATTTTATAAAGCAAACGTATTGGCCTTTCATTTTATTAACATTCAGTGAAGGAAGGTTTGTACTTGTGCATTGCATAAAAGCTTTCTTTTTAGATATTTGTTTAGCCCTGACAAGGGCTGTTGAGAATTGTTAAGACTGTAGCGTCCTAGTACACCATACTGTCTTCACCATCGGAGTCAGACTGGGCTTCTTCAGATACATAGTATCTCAACTCGGCAATCCTTTCTGCCTTTTCACAAGCGTATTCATAGTATGCATTGCGTACGCCTTCAACAGATGCCATCTTCAGGCGGAGGTTGTAGCGAAATGAACGGTGATTCTCCTGTCTTGCTTTGTCATATCGGCGTTGGAGACCTTCAAGCTTGTCATTCAGGAGTACTACTTGTTCACAGGCACGTTTGAAACGTGTCTCTGTCTCAGTCAATTCTGCGTAAAGTTGAACTTTGTCCATGTTTGAATCGGAGCGGGTCTGTATGTATTCGTTTGCTAGAGAAAAACAGGAAAGATAATGTCCTCCACAGAAATCGTCCCTGCATTTATGCATACGAATGACATGCTCTTCTCATTGTTCATGCCAGATATGTGGAGTGTATTGGAGATAATTGAATGTTGACAATAATCCAATCAATCATGCCTGGCAAAGTAATAAACAGAACCGCCACGGCTGTGTTTTGATAACTGAGTGATAGGAGAGACATTTGATAACTGACACTGATTAAACACTGATTGGTACAAAATTTAATGTGGTTGTCAATGGGGCTGTTTGCACAAATATTTAGAATATCAAAACTTGCAGTTTTAACGGCATCATAATCTCCGCGTTATTGAATTGATAAACTACGTAGCTTAATGTATATTTGCACAAGCAAGACAGGCATTGACGGACATTTAATCAAATCATCTTGTGTCATGAAATGCGGCAAATATCCCCAAAACAGCGCGTGCGGCCTCTGCCACAAAACGTCTGTCTCCGGCGGCGCCCCGCCCGAGACTGACGACATCGTCTGTGACATCAACAGATAAATGACGTCGTGACCATAGCGACGTTGCGCATGCGCGTTCGCCACATCGGACTTATTTGCTGGAACCCTTGTAACGGCGCCGAGAGTAGCTCGATTTTAACAGGAGTGGTAGCATTAATTAGGCATGTTTCTGCACCTTATTCCTTTATTGTGAGTTCCGCTTAGGGTCAGTTAATTGATACATTTGAGGAGTGTCAAAATAATCTAGCAAACGTCAAGTTCTTTTTAAAAATTTAATCTTTTTTATTACTCTTCATATTGCCATTATGTGATGTCAATATTTTATAAAGCAAACGTATTGGCCTTTCATTTTATTAACATTCAGTGAAGGAAGGTTTGTACTTGTGCATTGCATAAAAGCTTTCTTTTTAGATATTTGTTTAGCCCTGACAAGGGCTGTTGAGAATTGTTAAGACTGTAGCGTCCTAGTACACCATACTGTCTTCACCATCGGAGTCAGACTGGGCTTCTTCAGATACATAGTATCTCAACTCGGCAATCCTTTCTGCCTTTTCACAAGCGTATTCATAGTATGCATTGCGTACGCCTTCAACAGATGCCATCTTCAGGCGGAGGTTGTAGCGAAATGAACGGTGATTCTCCTGTCTTGCTTTGTCATATCGGCGTTGGAGACCTTCAAGCTTGTCATTCAGGAGTACTACTTGTTCACAGGCACGTTTGAAACGTGTCTCTGTCTCAGTCAATTCTGCGTAAAGTTGAACTTTGTCCATGTTTGAATCGGAGCGGGTCTGTATGTATTCGTTTGCTAGAGAAAAACAGGAAAGATAATGTCCTCCACAGAAATCGTCCCTGCATTTATGCATACGAATGACATGCTCTTCTCATTGTTCATGCCAGATATGTGGAGTGTATTGGAGATAATTGAATGTTGACAATAATCCAATCAATCATGCCTGGCAAAGTAATAAACAGAACCGCCACGGCTGTGTTTTGATAACTGAGTGATAGGAGAGACATTTGATAACTGACACTGATTAAACACTGATTGGTACAAAATTTAATGTGGTTGTCAATGGGGCTGTTTGCACAAATATTTAGAATATCAAAACTTGCAGTTTTAACGGCATCATAATCTCCGCGTTATTGAATTGATAAACTACGTAGCTTAATGTATATTTGCACAAACAAGACAGGCATTGACGGACATTTAATCAAATCATCTTGTGTCATGAAATGCGGCAAATATCCCCAAAACAGCGCGTGCGGCCTCTGCCACAAAACGTCTGTCTCCGGCGGCGCCCCGCCCGAGACTGACGACATCGTCTGTGACATCAACAGATAAATGACGTCGTGACCATAGCGACGTTGCGCATGCGCGTTCGCCACATCGGACTTATTTGCTGGAACCCTTGTAACGGCGCCGAGAGTAGCTCGATTTTAACAGGAGTGGTAGCATTAATTAGGCATGTTTCTGCACCTTATTCCTTTATTGTGAGTTCCGCTTAGGGTCAGTTAATTGATACATTTGAGGAGTGTAAATATAATCTAGCAAACGTCAAGTTCTTTTTAAAAATTTAATCTTTTTTATTACTCTTCATATTGCCATTATGTGATGTCAATATTTTATAAAGCAAACGTATTGGCCTTTCATTTTATTAACATTCAGTGAAGGAAGGTTTGTACTTGTGCATTGCATAAAAGCTTTCTTTTTAGATATTTGTTTAGCCCTGACAAGGGCTGTTGAGAATTGTTAAGACTGTAGCGTCCTAGTACACCATACTGTCTTCACCATCGGAGTCAGACTGGGCTTCTTCAGATACATAGTATCTCAACTCGGCAATCCTTTCTGCCTTTTCACAAGCGTATTCATAGTATGCATTGCGTACGCCTTCAACAGATGCCATCTTCAGGCGGAGGTTGTAGCGAAATGAACGGTGATTCTCCTGTCTTGCTTTGTCATATCGGCGTTGGAGACCTTCAAGCTTGTCATTCAGGAGTACTACTTGTTCACAGGCACGTTTGAAACGTGTCTCTGTCTCAGTCAATTCTGCGTAAAGTTGAACTTTGTCCATGTTTGAATCGGAGCGGGTCTGTATGTATTCGTTTGCTAGAGAAAAACAGGAAAGATAATGTCCTCCACAGAAATCGTCCCTGCATTTATGCATACGAATGACATGCTCTTCTCATTGTTCATGCCAGATATGTGGAGTGTATTGGAGATAATTGAATGTTGACAATAATCCAATCAATCATGCCTGGCAAAGTAATAAACAGAACCGCCACGGCTGTGTTTTGATAACTTAGTGATAGGAGAGACATTTGATAACTGACACTGATTAAACACTGATTGGTACAAAATTTAATGTGGTTGTCAATGGGGCTGTTTGCACAAATATTTAGAATATCAAAACTTGCAGTTTTAACGGCATCATAATCTCCGCGTTATTGAATTGATAAACTACGTAGCTTAATGTATATTTGCACAAGCAAGACAGGCATTGACGGACATTTAATCAAATCATCTTGTGTCATGAAATGCGGCAAATATCCCCAAAACAGCGCGTGCGGCCTCTGCCACAAAACGTCTGTCTCCGGCGGCGCCCCGCCCGAGACTGACGACATCGTCTGTAACATCAACAGATAAATGACGTCGTGACCATAGCGACGTTGCGCATGCGCGTTCGCCACATCGGACTTATTTGCTGGAACCCTTGTAACGGCGCCGAGAGTAGCTCGATTTTAACAGGAGTGGTAGCATTAATTAGGCATGTTTCTGCACCTTATTCCTTTATTGTGAGTTCCGCTTAGGGTCAGTTAATTGATACATTTGAGGAGTGTAAATATAATCTAGCAAACGTCAAGTTCTTTTTAAAAATTTAATCTTTTTTATTACTCTTCATATTGCCATTATGTGATGTCAATATTTTATAAAGCAAACGTATTGGCCTTTCATTTTATTAACATTCAGTGAAGGAAGGTTTGTACTTGTGCATTGCATAAAAGCTTTCTTTTTAGATATTTGTTTAGCCCTGACAAGGGCTGTTGAGAATTGGTAAGACTGTAGCGTCCTAGTACACCATACTGTCTTCACCATCGGAGTCAGACTGGGCTTCTTCAGATACATAGTATCTCAACTCGGCAATCCTTTCTGCCTTTTCACAAGCGTATTCATAGTATGCATTGCGTACGCCTTCAACAGATGCCATCTTCAGGCGGAGGTTGTAGCGAAATGAACGGTGATTCTCCTGTCTTGCTTTGTCATATCGGCGTTGGAGACCTTCAAGCTTGTCATTCAGGAGTACTACTTGTTCACAGGCACGTTTGAAACGTGTCTCTGTCTCAGTCAATTCTGCGTAAAGTTGAACTTTGTCCATGTTTGAATCGGAGCGGGTCTGTATGTATTCGTTTGCTAGAGAAAAACAGGAAAGATAATGTCCTCCACAGAAATCGTCCCTGCATTTATGCATACGAATGACATGCTCTTCTCATTGTTCATGCCAGATATGTGGAGTGTATTGGAGATAATTGAATGTTGACAATAATCCAATCAATCATGCCTGGCAAAGTAATAAACAGAACCGCCACGGCTGTGTTTTGATAACTGAGTGATAGGAGAGACATTTGATAACTGACACTGATTAAACACTGATTGGTACAAAATTTAATGTGGTTGTCAATGGGGCTGTTTGCACAAATATTTAGAATATCAAAACTTGCAGTTTTAACGGCATCATAATCTCCGCGTTATTGAATTGATAAACTACGTAGCTTAATGTATATTTGCACAAGCAAGACAGGCATTGACGGACATTTAACCAAATCATCTTGTGTCATGAAATGCGACAAATATCCCCAAAACAGCGCGTGCGGCCTCTGCCACAAAACGTCTGTCTCCGGCGGCGCCCCGCCCGAGACTGACGACATCGTCTGTGACATCAACAGATAAATGACGTCGTTACCATAGCGACGTTGCGCATGCGCGTTCGCCACATCGGACTTATTTGCTGGAACCCTTGTAACGGCGCCGAGAGTAGCTCGATTTTAACAGGAGTGGTAGCATTAATTAGGCATGTTTCTGCAGCTTATTCCTTTATTGTGAGTTCCGCTTAGGGTCAGTTAATTGATACATTTGAGGAGTGTCAATATAATCTAGCAAACGTCAAGTTCTTTTTAAAAATTTAATCTTTTTTATTACTCTTCATATTGCCATTATGTGATGTCAATATTTTATAAAGCAAACGTATTGGCCTTTCATTTTATTAACATTCAGTGAAGGAAGGTTTGTACTTGTGCATTGCATAAAAGCTTTCTTTTTAGATATTTGTTTAGCCCTGACAAGGGCTGTTGAGAATTGTTAAGACTGTAGCGTCCTAGTACACCATACTGTCTTCACCATCGGAGTCAGACTGGGCTTCCTCAGATACATAGTATCTCAACTCGGCAATCCTTTCTGCCTTTTCACAAGCGTATTCATAGTATGCATTGCGTACGCCTTCAACAGATGCCATCTTCAGGCGGAGGTTGTAGCGAAATGAACGGTGATTCTCCTGTCTTGCTTTGTCATATCGGCGTTGGAGACCTTCAAGCTTGTCATTCAGGAGTACTACTTGTTCACAGGCACGTTTGAAACGTGTCTCTGTCTCAGTCAATTCTGCGTAAAGTTGAACTTTGTCCATGTTTGAATCGGAGCGGGTCTGTATGTATTCGTTTGCTAGAGAAAAACAGGAAAGATAATGTCCTCCACAGAAATCGTCCCTGCATTTATGCATACGAATGACATGCTCTTCTCATTGTTCATGCCAGATATGTGGAGTGTATTGGAGATAATTGAATGTTGACAATAATCCAATCAATCATGCCTGGCAAAGTAATAAACAGAACCGCCACGGCTGTGTTTTGATAACTTAGTGATAGGAGAGACATTTGATAACTGACACTGATTAAACACTGATTGGTACAAAATTTAATGTGGTTGTCAATGGGGCTGTTTGCACAAATATTTAGAATATCAAAACTTGCAGTTTTAACGGCATCATAATCTCCGCGTTATTGAATTGATAAACTACGTAGCTTAATGTATATTTGCACAAGCAAGACAGGCATTGACGGACATTTAATCAAATCATCTTGTGTCATGAAATGCGGCAAATATCCCCAAAACAGCGCGTGCGGCCTCTGCCACAAAACGTCTGTCTCCGGCGGCGCCCCGCCCGAGACTGACGATATCGTCTGTGACATCAACAGATAAATGACGTCGTGACCATAGCGACGTTGCGCATGCGCGTTCGCCACATCGGACTTATTTGCTGGAACCCTTGTAACGGCGCCGAGAGTAGCTCGATTTTAACAGGAGTGGTAGCATTAATTAGGCATGTTTCTGCACCTTATTCCTTTATTGTGAGTTCCGCTTAGGGTCAGTTAATTGATACATTTGAGGAGTGTCAATATAATCTAGCAAACGTCAAGTTCTTTTTAAAAATTTAATCTTTTTTATTACTCTTCATATTGCCATTATGTGATGTCAATATTTTATAAAGCAAACGTATTGGCCTTTCATTTTATTAACATTCAGTGAAGGAAGGTTTGTACTTGTGCATTGCATAAAAGCTTTCTTTTTAGATATTTGTTTAGCCCTGACAAGGGCTGTTGAGAATTGTTAAAGATGGACTGAAATGCTATATGGCAACTTTCAGGATTCGTGAAATAGTGATTACAATTTGACATTGACTCAACTTTAAATTACTGAAATCGACCTAGAAACGGCTTAATTACGACTGTATACATAACACTGCCTAATTAGGCCGGCGAACAGAATAAAACGCACTGAAGCGTGACTGCCTCGTGACGTGTTAGTAGGCGATGTGATACCCCGTTGTGTGCCCTCGTTATGTAAAACAACACAAGCAAACAGTACAGCTCAATGTTTAACCGTTGATTAAACACCCTAAACAACATCCCAACATCTCAAACCTTCAATAAATCGGTAGTTTATTTAATCAACTGGCAATTTGTATTGATGAAAATGTAAGACCCTCATTAAAAACGAAGTTGTGCGCATAATGCTACAGCATGTAGCTGGTCTCGATTTGCGCATTGTTGTCATAAGACTGCACGTGAGAACCCGGATGTATTTTCGTCATAAACAATTGCTCACGTGTGAACCGTTTTATCTTCGTACACAGTTGTTTGTTGTTATTGAATATAACTTTAGTAGCACAACAGAAAGGATGTTATTATACAATACTATTTTTTATACATTTAAACCAATTTTTTTAAATGCCTTTGACTTCATTTTGTAACAGGATAAAAAAAATATGCGTTTTTCTTAGTTATTTCATTTAGTGACGGATAAGTTACATTTCTCAATGAAAGGCATGTATTGGATGATGACTGATGTCTTGTTTAAAACATTATTTTAATAGGGCATTTCACTGACAATCTTAATGTTTTCACTCTTGTACATAAGAGATATTGTTCACAACAATACCCGATACATGGCCCAACAGAATGAAGATTTATTAAATGAACCTTATTCAAAATAATTATCAGATAGAGCAAAAAAGTATTTCTAATTTCAACAGGTTATAATTTACCAATCGGAGAAAAAAGGGACGTTAAGGAATACAATTGCTATTTGATGTTACCTAATAAGCTGATGTCATAAAATAGCCAGGTGTTGATGATTGTGCATTATATAACCTACCTTCTATAGTCATCATTTGATAGCTTTTAATTAGGAAACAGACAGGAAATACGATAGACAATAAAGTAATTGTGTAATAGGTGAGTATCTGATCTAAAGAAAGTAAATAACACCTGCAGACCAATGTCATTGTTTATTCAACTTTTTTACACAACGTTCAAATCTAAATGTGAGCATTGTAAATTCGGATTATTACCATAAATCAGCCAAAAACTTTGTGCTATGTTTTATATTTTACTAATCGCTTTTTTCTCTGCATGCCAAACTGTTCATTCAGTGAAAATGCGAGCTCGAAACAGAAAATCGGTGTAGTGATCGGAACACGTGAGTTCGATGTAGATTGTCACATTGCTCTGTTTGACCTTACACAGCGGGTCAATTTGGCGTGAAACGATCAATGTGATGGGAATTTGTCTACGGAAACTTCATCAGGAGATATTCTAGGACAGTTGACAGCAACACAATGATATGACATACTGTTAATCGCTTGGAAAACGCAGAACTACGGATTTCGCCTACCATTTTCCATATAAGCAGACGAACGCTTCGCCTACTGCCACGTCACTTCCGGTATCCCCTGCCCGTGACCTCTCAGCCTTGTTTTGGTTTGTCGCTGGACGGCGACGAGCAGACGCCTTGTTACGCAATGTTTACTTAGCTGTAGCTTAATTGAGAAACTGTGTATCGTTGCTGTTTTGGCCTAATATTTATGTTATATAGTTATTTGACCAATATCTTATGAAAAATATATTTAAAAAAGGTTATACAGCGGCTCTTTAAGACTGTAGCGTCCTAGTACACCATACTGTCTTCACCATCGGAGTCAGACTGGGCTTCTTCAGATACATAGTATCTCAACTCGGCAATCCTTTCTGCCTTTTCACAAGCGTATTCATAGTATGCATTGCGTACGCCTTCAACAGATGCCATCTTCAGGCGGAGGTTGTAGCGAAATGAACGGTGATTCTCCTGTCTTGCTTTGTCATATCGGCGTTGGAGACCTTCAAGCTTGTCATTCAGGAGTACTACTTGTTCACAGGCACGTTTGAAACGTGTCTCTGTCTCAGTCAATTCTGCGTAAAGTTGAACTTTGTCCATGTTTGAATCGGAGCGGGTCTGTATGTATTCGTTTGCTAGAGAAAAACAGGAAAGATAATGTCCTCCACAGAAATCGTCCCTGCATTTATGCATACGAATGACATGCTCTTCTCATTGTTCATGCCAGATATGTGGAGTGTATTGGAGATAATTGAATGTTGACAATAATCCAATCAATCATGCCTGGCAAAGTAATAAACAGAACCGCCACGGCTGTGTTTTGATAACTTAGTGATAGGAGAGACATTTGATAACTGACACTGATTAAACACTGATTGGTACAAAATTTAATGTGGTTGTCAATGGGGCTGTTTGCACAAATATTTAGAATATCAAAACTTGCAGTTTTAACGGCATCATAATCTCCGCGTTACTGAATTGATAAACTACGTAGCTTAATGTATATTTGCACAAGCAAGACAGGCATTGACGGACATTTAATCAAATCATCTTGTGTCATGAAATGCGGCAAATATCCCCAAAACAGCGCGTGCGGCCTCTGCCACAAAACGTCTGTCTCCGGCGGCGCCCCGCCCGAGACTGACGATATCGTCTGTGACATCAACAGATAAATGACGTCGTGACCATAGCGACGTTGCGCATGCGCGTTCGCCACATCGGACTTATTTGCTGGAACCCTTGTAACGGCGCCGAGAGTAGCTCGATTTTAACAGGAGTGGTAGCATTAATTAGGCATGTTTCTGCACCTTATTCCTTTATTGTGAGTTCCGCTTAGGGTCAGTTAATTGATACATTTGAGGAGTGTCAATATAATCTAGCAAACGTCAAGTTCTTTTTAAAAATTTAATCTTTTTTATTACTCTTCATATTGCCATTATGTGATGTCAATATTTTATAAAGCAAACGTATTGGCCTTTCATTTTATTAACATTCAGTGAAGGAAGGTTTGTACTTGTGCATTGCATAAAAGCTTTCTTTTTAGATATTTGTTTAGCCCTGACAAGGGCTGTTGAGAATTGTTAAGACTGTAGCGTCCTAGTACACCATACTGTCTTCACCATCGGAGTCAGACTGGGCTTCTTCAGATACATAGTATCTCAACTCGGCAATCCTTTCTGCCTTTTCACAAGCGTATTCATAGTATGCATTGCGTACGCCTTCAACAGATGCCATCTTCAGGCGGAGGTTGTAGCGAAATGAACGGTGATTCTCCTGTCTTGCTTTGTCATATCGGCGTTGGAGACCTTCAAGCTTGTCATTCAGGAGTACTACTTGTTCACAGGCACGTTTGAAACGTGTCTCTGTCTCAGTCAATTCTGCGTAAAGTTGAACTTTGTCCATGTTTGAATCGGAGCGGGTCTGTATGTATTCGTTTGCTAGAGAAAAACAGGAAAGATAATGTCCTCCACAGAAATCGTCCCTGCATTTATGCATACGAATGACATGCTCTTCTCATTGTTCATGCCAGATATGTGGAGTGTATTGGAGATAATTGAATGTTGACAATAATCCAATCAATCATGCCTGGCAAAGTAATAAACAGAACCGCCACGGCTGTGTTTTGATAACTTAGTGATAGGAGAGACATTTGATAACTGACACTGATTAAACACTGATTGGTACAAAATTTAATGTGGTTGTCAATGGGGCTGTTTGCACAAATATTTAGAATATCAAAACTTGCAGTTTTAACGGCATCATAATCTCCGCGTTATTGAATTGATAAACTACGTAGCTTAATGTATATTTGCACAAGCAAGACAGGCATTGACGGACATTTAATCAAATCATCTTGTGTCATGAAATGCGGCAAATATCCCCAAAACAGCGCGTGCGGCCTCTGCCACAAAACGTCTGTCTCCGGCGGCGCCCCGCCCGAGACTGACGATATCGTCTGTGACATCAACAGATAAATGACGTCGTGACCATAGCGACGTTGCGCATGCGCGTTCGCCACATCGGACTTATTTGCTGGAACCCTTGTAACGGCGCCGAGAGTAGCTCGATTTTAACAGGAGTGGTAGCATTAATTAGGCATGTTTCTGCACCTTATTCCTTTATTGTGAGTTCCGCTTAGGGTCAGTTAATTGATACATTTGAGGAGTGTCAATATAATCTAGCAAACGTCAAGTTCTTTTTAAAAATTTAATCTTTTTTATTACTCTTCATATTGCCATTATGTGATGTCAATATTTTATAAAGCAAACGTATTGGCCTTTCATTTTATTAACATTCAGTGAAGGAAGGTTTGTACTTGTGCATTGCATAAAAGCTTTCTTTTTAGATATTTGTTTAGCCCTGACAAGGGCTGTTGAGAATTGTTAAGACTGTAGCGTCCTAGTACACCATACTGTCTTCACCATCGGAGTCAGACTGGGCTTCTTCAGATACATAGTATCTCAACTCGGCAATCCTTTCTGCCTTTTCACAAGCGTATTCATAGTATGCATTGCGTACGCCTTCAACAGATGCCATCTTCAGGCGGAGGTTGTAGCGAAATGAACGGTGATTCTCCTGTCTTGCTTTGTCATATCGGCGTTGGAGACCTTCAAGCTTGTCATTCAGGAGTACTACTTGTTCACAGGCACGTTTGAAACGTGTCTCTGTCTCAGTCAATTCTGCGTAAAGTTGAACTTTGTCCATGTTTGAATCGGAGTGGGTCTGTATGTATTCGTTTGCTAGAGAAAAACAGGAAAGATAATGTCCTCCACAGAAATCGTCCCTGCATTTATGCATACGAATGACATGCTCTTCTCATTGTTCATGCCAGATATGTGGAGTGTATTGGAGATAATTGAATGTTGACAATAATCCAATCAATCATGCCTGGCAAAGTAATAAACAGAACCGCCACGGCTGTGTTTTGATAACTGAGTGATAGGAGAGACATTTGATAACTGACACTGATTAAACACTGATTGGTACAAAATTTAATGTGGTTGTCAATGGGGCTGTTTGCACAAATATTTAGAATATCAAAACTTGCAGTTTTAACGGCATCATAATCTCCGCGTTATTGAATTGATAAACTACGTAGCTTAATGTATATTTGCACAAGCAAGACAGGCATTGACGGACATTTAATCAAATCATCTTGTGTCATGAAATGCGGCAAATATCCCCAAAACAGCGCGTGCGGCCTCTGCCACAAAACGTCTGTCTCCGGCGGCGCCCCGCCCGAGACTGACGACATCGTCTGTGACATCAACAGATAAATGACGTCGTGACCATAGCGACGTTGCGCATGCGCGTTCGCCACATCGGACTTATTTGCTGGAACCCTTGTAACGGCGCCGAGAGTAGCTCGATTTTAACAGGAGTGGTAGCATTAATTAGGCATGTTTCTGCACCTTATTCCTTTATTGTGAGTTCCGCTTAGGGTCAGTTAATTGATACATTTGAGGAGTGTCAATATAATCTAGCAAACGTCAAGTTCTTTTTAAAAATTTAATCTTTTTTATTACTCTTCATATTGCCATTATGTGATGTCAATATTTTATAAAGCAAACGTATTGGCCTTTCATTTTATTAACAATCAGTGAAGGAAGGTTTGTACTTGTGCATTGCATAAAAGCTTTCTTTTTAGATATTTGTTTAGCCCTGACAAGGGCTGTTGAGAATTGTTAAGACTGTAGCGTCCTAGTACACCATACTGTCTTCACCATCGGAGTCAGACTGGGCTTCTTCAGATACATAGTATCTCAACTCGGCAATCCTTTCTGCCTTTTCACAAGCGTATTCATAGTATGCATTGCGTACGCCTTCAACAGATGCCATCTTCAGGCGGAGGTTGTAGCGAAATGAACGGTGATTCTCCTGTCTTGCTTTGTCATATCGGCGTTGGAGACCTTCAAGCTTGTCATTCAGGAGTACTACTTGTTCACAGGCACGTTTGAAACGTGTCTCTGTCTCAGTCAATTCTGCGTAAAGTTGAACTTTGTCCATGTTTGAATCGGAGCGGGTCTGTATGTATTCGTTTGCTAGAGAAAAACAGGAAAGATAATGTCCTCCACAGAAATCGTCCCTGCATTTATGCATACGAATGACATGCTCTTCTCATTGTTCATGCCAGATATGTGGAGTGTATTGGAGATAATTGAATGTTGACAATAATCCAATCAATCATGCCTGGCAAAGTAATGAACAGAACCGCCACGGCTGTGTTTTGATAACTGAGTGATAGGAGAGACATTTGATAACTGACACTGATTAAACACTGATTGGTACAAAATTTAATGTGGTTGTCAATGGGGCTGTTTGCACAAATATTTAGAATATCAAAACTTGCAGTTTTAACGGCATCATAATCTCCGCGTTATTGAATTGATAAACTACGTAGCTTAATGTATATTTGCACAAGCAAGACAGGCATTGACGGACATTTAATCAAATCATCTTGTGTCATGAAATGCGGCAAATATCCCCAAAACAGCGCGTGCGGCCTCTGCCACAAAACGTCTGTCTCCGGCGGCGCCCCGCCCGAGACTGACGACATCGTCTGTGACATCAACAGATAAATGACGTCGTGACCATAGCGACGTTGCGCATGCGCGTTCGCCACATCGGACTTATTTGCTGGAACCCTTGTAACGGCGCCGAGAGTAGCTCGATTTTAACAGGAGTGGTAGCATTAATTAGGCATGTTTCTGCACCTTATTCCTTTATTGTGAGTTCCGCTTAGGGTCAGTTAATTGATACATTTGAGGAGTGTCAATATAATCTAGCAAACGTCAAGTTCTTTTTAAAAATTTAATCTTTTTTATTACTCTTCATATTGCCATTATGTGATGTCAATATTTTATAAAGCAAACGTATTGGCCTTTCATTTTATTAACATTCAGTGAAGGAAGGTTTGTACTTGTGCATTGCATAAAAGCTTTCTTTTTAGATATTTGTTTAGCCCTGACAAGGGCTGTTGAGAATTGTTAAGACTGTAGCGTCCTAGTACACCATACTGTCTTCACCATCGGAGTCAGACTGGGCTTCTTCAGATACATAGTATCTCAACTCGGCAATCCTTTCTGCCTTTTCACAAGCGTATTCATAGTATGCATTGCGTACGCCTTCAACAGATGCCATCTTCAGGCGGAGGTTGTAGCGAAATGAACGGTGATTCTCCTGTCTTGCTTTGTCATATCGGCGTTGGAGACCTTCAAGCTTGTCATTCAGGAGTACTACTTGTTCACAGGCACGTTTGAAACGTGTCTCTGTCTCAGTCAATTCTGCGTAAAGTTGAACTTTGTCCATGTTTGAATCGGAGTGGGTCTGTATGTATTCGTTTGCTAGAGAAAAACAGGAAAGATAATGTCCTCCACAGAAATCGTCCCTGCATTTATGCATACGAATGACATGCTCTTCTCATTGTTCATGCCAGATATGTGGAGTGTATTGGAGATAATTGAATGTTGACAATAATCCAATCAATCATGCCTGGCAAAGTAATAAACAGAACCGCCACGGCTGTGTTTTGATAACTGAGTGATAGGAGAGACATTTGATAACTGACACTGATTAAACACTGATTGGTACAAAATTTAATGTGGTTGTCAATGGGGCTGTTTGCACAAATATTTAGAATATCAAAACTTGCAGTTTTAACGGCATCATAATCTCCGCGTTATTGAATTGATAAACTACGTAGCTTAATGTATATTTGCACAAGCAAGACAGGCATTGACGGACATTTAATCAAATCATCTTGTGTCATGAAATGCGGCAAATATCCCCAAAACAGCGCGTGCGGCCTCTGCCACAAAACGTCTGTCTCCGGCGGCGCCCCGCCCGAGACTGACGACATCGTCTGTGACATCAACAGATAAATGACGTCGTGACCATAGCGACGTTGCGCATGCGCGTTCGCCACATCGGACTTATTTGCTGGAACCCTTGTAACGGCGCCGAGAGTAGCTCGATTTTAACAGGAGTGGTAGCATTAATTAGGCATGTTTCTGCACCTTATTCCTTTATTGTGAGTTCCGCTTAGGGTCAGTTAATTGATACATTTGAGGAGTGTCAATATAATCTAGCAAACGTCAAGTTCTTTTTAAAAATTTAATCTTTTTTATTACTCTTCATATTGCCATTATGTGATGTCAATATTTTATAAAGCAAACGTATTGGCCTTTCATTTTATTAACATTCAGTGAAGGAAGGTTTGTACTTGTGCATTGCATAAAAGCTTTCTTTTTAGATGTTTGTTTAGCCCTGACAAGGGCTGTTGAGAATTGTTAAGACTGTAGCGTCCTAGTACACCATACTGTCTTCACCATCGGAGTCAGACTGGGCTTCTTCAGATACATAGTATCTCAACTCGGCAATCCTTTCTGCCTTTTCACAAGCGTATTCATAGTATGCATTGCGTACGCCTTCAACAGATGCCATCTTCAGGCGGAGGTTGTAGCGAAATGAACGGTGATTCTCCTGTCTTGCTTTGTCATATCGGCGTTGGAGACCTTCAAGCTTGTCATTCAGGAGTACTACTTGTTCACAGGCACGTTTGAAACGTGTCTCTGTCTCAGTCAATTCTGCGTAAAGTTGAACTTTGTCCATGTTTGAATCGGAGCGGGTCTGTATGTATTCGTTTGCTAGAGAAAAACAGGAAAGATAATGTCCTCCACAGAAATCGTCCCTGCATTTATGCATACGAATGACATGCTCTTCTCATTGTTCATGCCAGATATGTGGAGTGTATTGGAGATAATTGAATGTTGACAATAATCCAATCAATCATGCCTGGCAAAGTAATAAACAGAACCGCCACGGCTGTGTTTTGATAACTGAGTGATAGGAGAGACATTTGATAACCGACACTGATTAAACACTGATTGGTACAAAATTTAATGTGGTTGTCAATGGGGCTGTTTGCACAAATATTTAGAATATCAAAACTTGCAGTTTTAACGGCATCATAATCTCCGCGTTATTGAATTGATAAACTACGTAGCTTAATGTATATTTGCACAAACAAGACAGGCATTGACGGACATTTAATCAAATCATCTTGTGTCATGAAATGCGGCAAATATCCCCAAAACAGCGCGTGCGGCCTCTGCCACAAAACGTCTGTCTCCGGCGGCGCCCCGCCCGAGACTGACGACATCGTCTGTGACATCAACAGATAAATGACGTCGTGACCATAGCGACGTTGCGCATGCGCGTTCGCCACATCGGACTTATTTGCTGGAACCCTTGTAACGGCGCCGAGAGTAGCTCGATTTTAACAGGAGTGGTAGCATTAATTAGGCATGTTTCTGCACCTTATTCCTTTATTGTGAGTTCCGCTTAGGGTCAGTTAATTGATACATTTGAGGAGTGTCAATATAATCTAGCAAACGTCAAGTTCTTTTTAAAAATTTAATCTTTTTTATTACTCTTCATATTGCCATTATGTGATGTCAATATTTTATAAAGCAAACGTATTGGCCATTCATTTTATTAACATTCAGTGAAGGAAGGTTTGTACTTGTGCATTGCATAAAAGCTTTCTTTTTAGATATTTGTTTAGCCCTGACAAGGGCTGTTGAGAATTGTTAAGACTGTAGCGTCCTAGTACACCATACTGTCTTCACCATCGGAGTCAGACTGGGCTTCTTCAGATACATAGTATCTCAACTCGGCAATCCTTTCTGCCTTTTCACAAGCGTATTCATAGTATGCATTGCGTACGCCTTCAACAGATGCCATCTTCAGGCGGAGGTTGTAGCGAAATGAACGGTGATTCTCCTGTCTTGCTTTGTCATATCGGCGTTGGAGACCTTCAAGCTTGTCATTCAGGAGTACTACTTGTTCAGAGGCACGTTTGAAACGTGTCTCTGTCTCAGTCAATTCTGCGTAAAGTTGAACTTTGTCCATGTTTGAATCGGAGCGGGTCTGTATGTATTCGTTTGCTAGAGAAAAACAGGAAAGATAATGTCCTCCACAGAAATCGTCCCTGCATTTATGCATACGAATGACATGCTCTTCTCATTGTTCATGCCAGATATGTGGAGTGTATTGGAGATAATTGAATGTTGACAATAATCCAATCAATCATGCCTGGCAAAGTAATAAACAGAACCGCCACAGCTGTGTTTTGATAACTGAGTGATAGGAGAGACATTTGATAACTGACACTGATTAAACACTGATTGGTACAAAATTTAATGTGGTTGTCAATGGGGCTGTTTGCACAAATATTTAGAATATCAAAACTTGCAGTTTTAACGGCATCATAATCTCCGCGTTATTGAATTGATAAACTACGTAGCTTAATGTATATTTGCACAAGCAAGACAGGCATTGACGGACATTTAATCAAATCATCTTGTGTCATGAAATGCGGCAAATATCCCCAAAACAGCGCGTGTGGCCTCTGCCACAAAACGTCTGTCTCCGGCGGCGCCCCGCCCGAGACTGACGACATCGTCTGTGACATCAACAGATAAATGACGTCGTGACCATAGCGACGTTGCGCATGCGCGTTCGCCACATCGGACTTATTTGCTGGAACCCTTGTAACGGCGCCGAGAGTAGCTCGATTTTAACAGGAGTGGTAGCATTAATTAGGCATGTTTCTGCACCTTATTCCTTTATTGTGAGTTCCGCTTAGGGTCAGTTAATTGATACATTTGAGGAGTGTCAATATAATCTAGCAAACGTCAAGTTCTTTTTAAAAATTTAATCTTTTTTATTACTCTTCATATTGCCATTATGTGATGTCAATATTTTATAAAGCAAACGTATTGGCCATTCATTTTATTAACATTCAGTGAAGGAAGGTTTGTACTTGTGCATTGCATAAAAGCTTTCTTTTTAGATATTTGTTTAGCCCTGACAAGGGCTGTTGAGAATTGTTAAGACTGTAGCGTCCTAGTACACCATACTGTCTTCACCATCGGAGTCAGACTGGGCTTCTTCAGATACATAGTATCTCAACTCGGCAATCCTTTCTGCCTTTTCACAAGCGTATTCATAGTATGCATTGCGTACGCCTTCAACAGATGCCATCTTCAGGCGGAGGTTGTAGCGAAATGAACGGTGATTCTCCTGTCTTGCTTTGTCATATCGGCGTTGGAGACCTTCAAGCTTGTCATTCAGGAGTACTACTTGTTCAGAGGCACGTTTGAAACGTGTCTCTGTCTCAGTCAATTCTGCGTAAAGTTGAACTTTGTCCATGTTTGAATCGGAGCGGGTCTGTATGTATTCGTTTGCTAGAGAAAAACAGGAAAGATAATGTCCTCCACAGAAATCGTCCCTGCATTTATGCATACGAATGACATGCTCTTCTCATTGTTCATGCCAGATATGTGGAGTGTATTGGAGATAATTGAATGTTGACAATAATCCAATCAATCATGCCTAGCAAAGTAATAAACAGAACCGCCACGGCTGTGTTTTGATAACTGAGTGATAGGAGAGACATTTGATAACTGACACTGATTAAACACTGATTGGTACAAAATTTAATGTGGTTGTCAATGGGGCTGTTTGCACAAATATTTAGAATATCAAAACTTGCAGTTTTAACGGCATCATAATCTCCGCGTTATTGAATTGATAAACTACGTAGCTTAATGTATATTTGCACAAGCAAGACAGGCATTGACGGACATTTAATCAAATCATCTTGTGTCATGAAATGCGGCAAATATCCCCAAAACAGCGCGTGCGGCCTCTGCCACAAAACGTCTGTCTCCGGCGGCGCCCCGCCCGAGACTGACGACATCGTCTGTGACATCAACAGATAAATGACGTCGTGACCATAGCGACGTTGCGCATGCGCGTTCGCCACATCGGACTTATTTGCTGGAACCCTTGTAACGGCGCCGAGAGTAGCTCGATTTTAACAGGAGTGGTAGCATTAATTAGGCATGTTTCTGCACCTTATTCCTTTATTGTGAGTTCCGCTTAGGGTCAGTTAATTGATACATTTGAGGAGTGTAAATATAATCTAGCAAACGTCAAGTTCTTTTTAAAAATTTTATCTTTTTTATTACTCTTCATATTGCCATTATGTGATGTCAATATTTTATAAAGCAAACGTATTGGCCTTTCATTTTATTAACATTCAGTGAAGGAAGGTTTGTACTTGTGCATTGCATAAAAGCTTTCTTTTTAGATATTTCTTTAGCCCTGACAAGGGCTGTTGAGAATTGTTAAGACTGTAGCGTCCTAGTACACCATACTGTCTTCACCATCGGAGTCAGACTGGGCTTCTTCAGATACATAGTATCTCAACTCGGCAATCCTTTCTGCCTTTTCACAAGCGTATTCATAGTATGCATTGCGTACGCCTTCAACAGATGCCATCTTCAGGCGGAGGTTGTAGCGAAATGAACGGTGATTCTCCTGTCTTGCTTTGTCATATCGGCGTTGGAGACCTTCAAGCTTGTCATTCAGGAGTACTACTTGTTCACAGGCACGTTTGAAACGTGTCTCTGTCTCAGTCAATTCTGCGTAAAGTTGAACTTTGTCCATGTTTGAATCGGAGCGGGTCTGTATGTATTCGTTTGCTAGAGAAAAACAGGAAAGATAATGTCCTCCACAGAAATCGTCCCTGCATTTATGCATACGAATGACATGCTCTTCTCATTGTTCATGCCAGATATGTGGAGTGTATTGGAGATAATTGAATGTTGACAATAATCCAATCAATCATGCCTGGCAAAGTAATAAACAGAACCGCCACGGCTGTGTTTCGATAACTGAGTGATAGGAGAGACATTTGATAACTGACACTGATTAAACACTGATTGGTACAAAATTTAATGTGGTTGTCAATGGGGCTGTTTGCACAAATATTTAGAATATCAAAACTTGCAGTTTTAACGGCATCATAATCTTCGCGTTATTGAATTGATAAACTACGTAGCTTAATGTATATTTGCACAAGCAAGACAGGCATTGACGGACATTTAATCAAATCATCTTGTGTCATGAAATGCGGCAAATATCCCCAAAACAGCGCGTGCGGCCTCTGCCACAAAACGTCTGTCTCAGGCGGCGCCCCGCCCGAGACTGACGACATCGTCTGTGACATCAACAGATAAATGACGTCGTGACCATAGCGACGTTGCGCATGCGCGTTCGCCACATCGGACTTATTTGCTGGAACCCTTGTAACGGCGCCGAGAGTAGCTCGATTTTAACAGGAGTGGTAGCATTAATTAGGCATGTTTCTGCACCTTATTCCTTTATTGTGAGTTCCGCTTAGGGTCAGTTAATTGATACATTTGAGGAGTGTCAATATAATCTAGCAAACGTCAAGTTCTTTTTAAAAATTTAATCTTTTTTATTACTCTTCATATTGCCATTATGTGATGTCAATATTTTATAAAGCAAACGTATTGGCCTTTCATTTTATTAACATTCAGTGAAGGAAGGTTTGTACTTGTGCATTGCATAAAAGCTTTCTTTTTAGATATTTCTTTAGCCCTGACAAGGGCTGTTGAGAATTGTTAAGACTGTAGCGTCCTAGTACACCATACTGTCTTCACCATCGGAGTCAGACTGGGCTTCTTCAGATACATAGTATCTCAACTCGGCAATCCTTTCTGCCTTTTCACAAGCGTATTCATAGTATGCATTGCGTACGCCTTCAACAGATGCCATCTTCAGGCGGAGGTTGTAGCGAAATGAACGGTGATTCTCCTGTCTTGCTTTGTCATATCGGCGTTGGAGACCTTCAAGCTTGTCATTCAGGAGTACTACTTGTTCACAGGCACGTTTGAAACGTGTCTCTGTCTCAGTCAATTCTGCGTAAAGTTGAACTTTGTCCATGTTTGAATCGGAGCGGGTCTGTATGTATTCGTTTGCTAGAGAAAAACAGGAAAGATAATGTCCTCCACAGAAATCGTCCCTGCATTTATGCATACGAATGACATGCTCTTCTCATTGTTCATGCCAGATATGTGGAGTGTATTGGAGATAATTGAATGTTGACAATAATCCAATCAATCATGCCTAGCAAAGTAATAAACAGAACCGCCACGGCTGTGTTTTGATAACTGAGTGATAGGAGAGACATTTGATAACTGACACTGATTAAACACTGATTGGTACAAAATTTAATGTGGTTGTCAATGGGGCTGTTTGCACAAATATTTAGAATATCAAAACTTGCAGTTTTAACGGCATCATAATCTCCGCGTTATTGAATTGATAAACTACGTAGCTTAATGTATATTTGCACAAGCAAGACAGGCATTGACGGACATTTAATCAAATCATCTTGTGTCATGAAATGCGGCAAATATCCCCAAAACAGCGCGTGCGGCCTCTGCCACAAAACGTCTGTCTCCGGCGGCGCCCCGCCCGAGACTGACGACATCGTCTGTGACATCAACAGATAAATGACGTCGTGACCATAGCGACGTTGCGCATGCGCGTTCGCCACATCGGACTTATTTGCTGGAACCCTTGTAACGGCGCCGAGAGTAGCTCGATTTTAACAGGAGTGGTAGCATTAATTAGGCATGTTTCTGCACCTTATTCCTTTATTGTGAGTTCCGCTTAGGGTCAGTTAATTGATACATTTGAGGAGTGTAAATATAATCTAGCAAACGTCAAGTTCTTTTTAAAAATTTAATCTTTTTTATTACTCTTCATATTGCCATTATGTGATGTCAATATTTTATAAAGCAAACGTATTGGCCTTTCATTTTATTAACATTCAGTGAAGGAAGGTTTGTACTTGTGCATTGCATAAAAGCTTTCTTTTTAGATATTTCTTTAGCCCTGACAAGGGCTGTTGAGAATTGTTAAGACTGTAGCGTCCTAGTACACCATACTGTCTTCACCATCGGAGTCAGACTGGGCTTCTTCAGATACATAGTATCTCAACTCGGCAATCCTTTCTGCCTTTTCACAAGCGTATTCATAGTATGCATTGCGTACGCCTTCAACAGATGCCATCTTCAGGCGGAGGTTGTAGCGAAATGAACGGTGATTCTCCTGTCTTGCTTTGTCATATCGGCGTTGGAGACCTTCAAGCTTGTCATTCAGGAGTACTACTTGTTCACAGGCACGTTTGAAACGTGTCTCTGTCTCAGTCAATTCTGCGTAAAGTTGAACTTTGTCCATGTTTGAATCGGAGCGGGTCTGTATGTATTCGTTTGCTAGAGAAAAACAGGAAAGATAATGTCCTCCACAGAAATCGTCCCTGCATTTATGCATACGAATGACATGCTCTTCTCATTGTTCATGCCAGATATGTGGAGTGTATTGGAGATAATTGAATGTTGACAATAATCCAATCAATCATGCCTGGCAAAGTAATAAACAGAACCGCCACGGCTGTGTTTTGATAACTGAGTGATAGGAGAGACATTTGATAACTGACACTGATTAAACACTGATTGGTACAAAATTTAATGTGGTTGTCAATGGGGCTGTTTGCACAAATATTTAGAATATCAAAACTTGCAGTTTTAACGGCATCATAATCTTCGCGTTATTGAATTGATAAACTACGTAGCTTAATGTATATTTGCACAAGCAAGACAGGCATTGACGGACATTTAATCAAATCATCTTGTGTCATGAAATGCGGCAAATATCCCCAAAACAGCGCATGCGGCCTCTGCCACAAAACGTCTGTCTCCGGCGGCGCCCCGCCCGAGACTGACGACATCGTCTGTGACATCAACAGATAAATGACGTCGTGACCATAGCGACGTTGCGCATGCGCGTTCGCCACATCGGACTTATTTGCTGGAACCCTTGTAACGGCGCCGAGAGTAGCTCGATTTTAACAGGAGTGGTAGCATTAATTAGGCATGTTTCTGCACCTTATTCCTTTATTGTGAGTTCCGCTTAGGGTCAGTTAATTGATACATTTGAGGAGTGTAAATATAATCTAGCAAACGTCAAGTTCTTTTTAAAAATTTAATCTTTTTTATTACTCTTCATATTGCCATTATGTGATGTCAATATTTTATAAAGCAAACGTATTGGCCTTTCATTTTATTAACATTCAGTGAAGGAAGGTTTGTACTTGTGCATTGCATAAAAGCTTTCTTTTTAGATATTTCTTTAGCCCTGACAAGGGCTGTTGAGAATTGTTAAGACTGTAGCGTCCTAGTACACCATACTGTCTTCACCATCGGAGTCAGACTGGGCTTCTTCAGATACATAGTATCTCAACTCGGCAATCCTTTCTGCCTTTTCACAAGCGTATTCATAGTATGCATTGCGTACGCCTTCAACAGATGCCATCTTCAGGCGGAGGTTGTAGCGAAATGAACGGTGATTCTCCTGTCTTGCTTTGTCATATCGGCGTTGGAGACCTTCAAGCTTGTCATTCAGGAGTACTACTTGTTCACAGGCACGTTTGAAACGTGTCTCTGTCTCAGTCAATTCTGCGTAAAGTTGAACTTTGTCCATGTTTGAATCGGAGCGGGTCTGTATGTATTCGTTTGCTAGAGAAAAACAGGAAAGATAATGTCCTCCACAGAAATCGTCCCTGCATTTATGCATACGAATGACATGCTCTTCTCATTGTTCATGCCAGATATGTGGAGTGTATTGGAGATAATTGAATGTTGACAATAATCCAATCAATCATGCCTGGCAAAGTAATAAACAGAACCGCCACGGCTGTGTTTTGATAACTGAGTGATAGGAGAGACATTTGATAACTGACACTGATTAAACACTGATTGGTACAAAATTTAATGTGGTTGTCAATGGGGCTGTTTGCACAAATATTTAGAATATCAAAACTTGCAGTTTTAACGGCATCATAATCTCCGCGTTATTGAATTGATAAACTACGTAGCTTAATGTATATTTGCACAAGCAAGACAGGCATTGACGGACATTTAATCAAATCATCTTGTGTCATGAAATGCGGCAAATATCCCCAAAACAGCGCGTGCGGCCTCTGCCACAAAACGTCTGTCTCCGGCGGCGCCCCGCCCGAGACTGACGACATCGTCTGTGACATCAACAGATAAATGACGTCGTGACCATAGCGACGTTGCGCATGCGCGTTCGCCACATCGGACTTATTTGCTGGAACCCTTGTAACGGCGCCGAGAGTAGCTCGATTTTAACAGGAGTGGTAGCATTAATTAGGCATGTTTCTGCACCTTATTCCTTTATTGTGAGTTCCGCTTAGGGTCAGTTAATTGATACATTTGAGGAGTGTAAATATAATCTAGCAAACGTCAAGTTCTTTTTAAAAATTTAACCTTTTTATTACTCTTCATATTGCCATTATGTGATGTCAATATTTTATAAAGCAAACGTATTGGCCTTTCATTTTATTAACATTCAGTGAAGGAAGGTTTGTACTTGTGCATTGCATAAAAGCTTTCTTTTTAGATATTTGTTGTTGAGAATTGTTAAGACTGTAGCGTCCTAGTACACCATACTGTCTTCACCATCGGAGTCAGACTGGGCTTCTTCAGATACATAGTATCTCAACTCGGCAATCCTTTCTGCCTTTTCACAAGCGTATTCATAGTATGCATTGCGTACGCCTTCAACAGATGCCATCTTCAGGCGGAGGTTGTAGCGAAATGAACGGTGATTCTCCTGTCTTGCTTTGTCATATCGGCGTTGGAGACCTTCAAGCTTGTCATTCAGGAGTACTACTTGTTCACAGGCACGTTTGAAACGTGTATCTGTCTCAGTCAATTCTGCGTAAAGTTGAACTTTGTCCATGTTTGAATCGGAGCGGGTCTGTATGTATTCGTTTGCTAGAGAAAAACAGGAAAGATAATGTCCTCCACAGAAATCGTCCCTGCATTTATGCATACGAATGACATGCTCTTCTCATTGTTCATGCCAGATATGTGGAGTGTATTGGAGATAATTGAATGTTGACAATAATCCAATCAATCATGCCTGGCAAAGTAATAAACAGAACCGCCACGGCTGTGTTTTGATAACTGAGTGATAGGAGAGACATTTGATAACTGACACTGATTAAACACTGATTGGTACAAAATTTAATGTGGTTGTCAATGGGGCTGTTTGCACAAATATTTAGAATATCAAAACTTGCAGTTTTAACGGCATCATAATCTCCGCGTTATTGAATTGATAAACTACGTAGCTTAATGTATATTTGCACAAGCAAGACAGGCATTGACGGACATTTAATCAAATCATCTTGTGTCATGAAATGCGGCAAATATCCCCAAAACAGCGCGTGCGGCCTCTGCCACAAAACGTCTGTCTCCGGCGGCGCCCCGCCCGAGACTGACGACATCGTCTGTGACATCAACAGATAAATGACGTCGTGACCATAGCGACGTTGCGCATGCGCGTTCGCCACATCGGACTTATTTGCTGGAACCCTTGTAACGGCGCCGAGAGTAGCTCGATTTTAACAGGAGTGGTAGCATTAATTAGGCATGTTTCTGCACCTTATTCCTTTATTGTGAGTTCCGCTTAGGGTCAGTTAATTGATACATTTGAGGAGTGTAAATATAATCTAGCAAACGTCAAGTTCTTTTTAAAAATTTAATCTTTTTTATTACTCTTCATATTGCCATTATGTGATGTCAATATTTTATAAAGCAAACGTATTGGCCTTTCATTTTATTAACATTCAGTGAAGGAAGGTTTGTACTTGTGCATTGCATAAAAGCTTTCTTTTTAGATATTTGTTTAGCCCTGACAAGGGCTGTTGAGAATTGTTAAGACTGTAGCGTCCTAGTACACCATACTGTCTTCACCATCGGAGTCAGACTGGGCTTCTTCAGATACATAGTATCTCAACTCGGCAATCCTTTCTGCCTTTTCACAAGCGTATTCATAGTATGCATTGCGTACGCCTTCAACAGATGCCATCTTCAGGCGGAGGTTGTAGCGAAATGAACGGTGATTCTCCTGTCTTGCTTTGTCATATCGGCGTTGGAGACCTTCAAGCTTGTCATTCAGGAGTACTACTTGTTCACAGGCACGTTTGAAACGTGTCTCTGTCTCAGT
Source organism: Steromphala cineraria (assembly GCA_916613615.1). NCBI lineage: Eukaryota > Metazoa > Mollusca > Gastropoda > Trochida > Trochidae > Steromphala > Steromphala cineraria. The sequence goes on from OU744730.1 coordinate 17,522,217, forward strand.
CAATTCTGCGTAAAGTTGAACTTTGTCCATGTTTGAATCGGAGCGGGTCTGTATGTATTCGTTTGCTAGAGAAAAACAGGAAAGATAATGTCCTCCACAGAAATCGTCCCTGCATTTATGCATACGAATGACATGCTCTTCTCATTGTTCATGCCAGATATGTGGAGTGTATTGGAGATAATTGAATGTTGACAATAATCCAATCAATCATGCCTGGCAAAGTAATAAACAGAACCGCCACGGCTGTGTTTTGATAACTGAGTGATAGGAGAGACATTTGATAACTGACACTGATTAAACACTGATTGGTACAAAATTTAATGTGGTTGTCAATGGGGCTGTTTGCACAAATATTTAGAATATCAAAACTTGCAGTTTTAACGGCATCATAATCTTCGCGTTATTGAATTGATAAACTACGTAGCTTAATGTATATTTGCACAAGCAAGACAGGCATTGACGGACATTTAATCAAATCATCTTGTGTCATGAAATGCGGCAAATATCCCCAAAACAGCGCATGCGGCCTCTGCCACAAAACGTCTGTCTCCGGCGGCGCCCCGCCCGAGACTGACGACATCGTCTGTGACATCAACAGATAAATGACGTCGTGACCATAGCGACGTTGCGCATGCGCGTTCGCCACATCGGACTTATTTGCTGGAACCCTTGTAACGGCGCCGAGAGTAGCTCGATTTTAACAGGAGTGGTAGCATTAATTAGGCATGTTTCTGCACCTTATTCCTTTATTGTGAGTTCCGCTTAGGGTCAGTTAATTGATACATTTGAGGAGTGTAAATATAATCTAGCAAACGTCAAGTTCTTTTTAAAAATTTAATCTTTTTTATTACTCTTCATATTGCCATTATGTGATGTCAATATTTTATAAAGCAAACGTATTGGCCTTTCATTTTATTAACATTCAGTGAAGGAAGGTTTGTACTTGTGCATTGCATAAAAGCTCTCTTTTTAGATATTTGTTTAGCCCTGACAAGGGCTGTTGAGAATTGTTAAGACTGTAGCGTCCTAGTACACCATACTGTCTTCACCATCGGAGTCAGACTGGGCTTCTTCAGATACATAGTATCTCAACTCGGCAATCCTTTCTGCCTTTTCACAAGCGTATTCATAGTATGCATTGCGTACGCCTTCAACAGATGCCATCTTCAGGCGGAGGTTGTAGCGAAATGAACGGTGATTCTCCTGTCTTGCTTTGTCATATCGGCGTTGGAGACCTTCAAGCTTGTCATTCAGGAGTACTACTTGTTCACAGGCACGTTTGAAACGTGTCTCTGTCTCAGTCAATTCTGCGTAAAGTTGAACTTTGTCCATGTTTGAATCGGAGCGGGTCTGTATGTATTCGTTTGCTAGAGAAAAACAGGAAAGATAATGTCCTCCACAGAAATCGTCCCTGCATTTATGCATACGAATGACATGCTCTTCTCATTGTTCATGCCAGATATGTGGAGTGTATTGGAGATAATTGAATGTTGACAATAATCCAATCAATCATGCCTGGCAAAGTAATAAACAGAACCGCCACGGCTGTGTTTTGATAACTGAGTGATAGGAGAGACATTTGATAACTGACACTGATTAAACACTGATTGGTACAAAATTTAATGTGGTTGTCAATGGGGCTGTTTGCACAAATATTTAGAATATCAAAACTTGCAGTTTTAACGGCATCATAATCTCCGCGTTATTGAATTGATAAACTACGTAGCTTAATGTATATTTGCACAAGCAAGACAGGCATTGACGGACATTTAATCAAATCATCTTGTGTCATGAAATGCGGCAAATATCCCCAAAACAGCGCGTGCGGCCTCTGCCACAAAACGTCTGTCTCCGGCGGCGCCCCGCCCGAGACTGACGACATCGTCTGTGACATCAACAGATAAATGACGTCGTGACCATAGCGACGTTGCGCATGCGCGTTCGCCACATCGGACTTATTTGCTGGAACCCTTGTAACGGCGCCGAGAGTAGCTCGATTTTAACAGGAGTGGTAGCATTAATTAGGCATGTTTCTGCACCTTATTCCTTTATTGTGAGTTCCGCTTAGGGTCAGTTAATTGATACATTTGAGGAGTGTAAATATAATCTAGCAAACGTCAAGTTCTTTTTAAAAATTTAATCTTTTTTATTACTCTTCATATTGCCATTATGTGATGTCAATATTTTATAAAGCAAACGTATTGGCCTTTCATTTTATTAACATTCAGTGAAGGAAGGTTTGTACTTGTGCATTGCATAAAAGCTTTCTTTTTAGATATTTGTTGTTGAGAATTGTTAAGACTGTAGCGTCCTAGTACACCATACTGTCTTCACCATCGGAGTCAGACTGGGCTTCTTCAGATACATAGTATCTCAACTCGGCAATCCTTTCTGCCTTTTCACAAGCGTATTCATAGTATGCATTGCGTACGCCTTCAACAGATGCCATCTTCAGGCGGAGGTTGTAGCGAAATGAACGGTGATTCTCCTGTCTTGCTTTGTCATATCGGCGTTGGAGACCTTCAAGCTTGTCATTCAGGAGTACTACTTGTTCACAGGCACGTTTGAAACGTGTATCTGTCTCAGTCAATTCTGCGTAAAGTTGAACTTTGTCCATGTTTGAATCGGAGCGGGTCTGTATGTATTCGTTTGCTAGAGAAAAACAGGAAAGATAATGTCCTCCACAGAAATCGTCCCTGCATTTATGCATACGAATGACATGCTCTTCTCATTGTTCATGCCAGATATGTGGAGTGTATTGGAGATAATTGAATGTTGACAATAATCCAATCAATCATGCCTGGCAAAGTAATAAACAGAACCGCCACGGCTGTGTTTTGATAACTGAGTGATAGGAGAGACATTTGATAACTGACACTGATTAAACACTGATTGGTACAAAATTTAATGTGGTTGTCAATGGGGCTGTTTGCACAAATATTTAGAATATCAAAACTTGCAGTTTTAACGGCATCATAATCTCCGCGTTATTGAATTGATAAACTACGTAGCTTAATGTATATTTGCACAAGCAAGACAGGCATTGACGGACATTTAATCAAATCATCTTGTGTCATGAAATGCGGCAAATATCCCCAAAACAGCGCGTGCGGCCTCTGCCACAAAACGTCTGTCTCCGGCGGTGCCCCGCCCGAGACTGACGACATCGTCTGTGACATCAACAGATAAATGACGTCGTGACCATAGCGACGTTGCGCATGCGCGTTCGCCACATCGGACTTATTTGCTGGAACCCTTGTAACGGCGCCGAGAGTAGCTCGATTTTAACAGGAGTGGTAGCATTAATTAGGCATGTTTCTGCACCTTATTCCTTTATTGTGAGTTCCGCTTAGGGTCAGTTAATTGATACATTTGAGGAGTGTAAATATAATCTAGCAAACGTCAAGTTCTTTTTAAAAATTTAATCTTTTTTATTACTCTTCATATTGCCATTATGTGATGTCAATATTTTATAAAGCAAACGTATTGGCCTTTCATTTTATTAACATTCAGTGAAGGAAGGTTTGTACTTGTGCATTGCATAAAAGCTTTCTTTTTAGATATTTGTTTAGCCCTGACAAGGGCTGTTGAGAATTGTTAAGACTGTAGCGTCCTAGTACACCATACTGTCTTCACCATCGGAGTCAGACTGGGCTTCTTCAGATACATAGTATCTCAACTCGGCAATCCTTTCTGCCTTTTCACAAGCGTATTCATAGTATGCATTGCGTACGCCTTCAACAGATGCCATCTTCAGGCGGAGGTTGTAGCGAAATGAACGGTGATTCTCCTGTCTTGCTTTGTCATATCGGCGTTGGAGACCTTCAAGCTTGTCATTCAGGAGTACTACTTGTTCACAGGCACGTTTGAAACGTGTCTCTGTCTCAGTCAATTCTGCGTAAAGTTGAACTTTGTCCATGTTTGAATCGGAGCGGGTCTGTATGTATTCGTTTGCTAGAGAAAAACAGGAAAGATAATGTCCTCCACAGAAATCGTCCCTGCATTTATGCATACGAATGACATGCTCTTCTCATTGTTCATGCCAGATATGTGGAGTGTATTGGAGATAATTGAATGTTGACAATAATCCAATCAATCATGCCTGGCAAAGTAATAAACAGAACCGCCACGGCTGTGTTTTGATAACTGAGTGATAGGAGAGACATTTGATAACTGACACTGATTAAACACTGATTGGTACAAAATTTAATGTGGTTGTCAATGGGGCTGTTTGCACAAATATTTAGAATATCAAAACTTGCAGTTTTAACGGCATCATTATCTCCGCGTTATTGAATTGATAAACTACGTAGCTTAATGTATATTTGCACAAGCAAGACAGGCATTGACGGACATTTAATCAAATCATCTTGTGTCATGAAATGCGGCAAATATCCCCAAAACAGCGCGTGCGGCCTCTGCCACAAAACGTCTGTCTCCGGCGGCGCCCCGCCCGAGACTGACGACATCGTCTGTGACATCAACAGATAAATGACGTCGTGACCATAGCGACGTTGCGCATGCGCGTTCGCCACATCGGACTTATTTGCTGGAACCCTTGTAACGGCGCCGAGAGTAGCTCGATTTTAACAGGAGTGGTAGCATTAATTAGGCATGTTTCTGCACCTTATTCCTTTATTGTGAGTTCCGCTTAGGGTCAGTTAATTGATACATTTGAGGAGTGTAAATATAATCTAGCAAACGTCAAGTTCTTTTTAAAAATTTAATCTTTTTTATTACTCTTCATATTGCCATTATGTGATGTCAATATTTTATAAAGCAAACGTATTGGCCTTTCATTTTATTAACATTCAGTGAAGGAAGGTTTGTACTTGTGCATTGCATAAAAGCTTTCTTTTTAGATATTTGTTTAGCCCTGACAAGGGCTGTTGAGAATTGTTAAGACTGTAGCGTCCTAGTACACCATACTGTCTTCACCATCGGAGTCAGACTGGGCTTCTTCAGATACATAGTATCTCAACTCGGCAATCCTTTCTGCCTTTTCACAAGCGTATTCATAGTATGCATTGCGTACGCCTTCAACAGATGCCATCTTCAGGCGGAGGTTGTAGCGAAATGAACGGTGATTCTCCTGTCTTGCTTTGTCATATCGGCGTTGGAGACCTTCAAGCTTGTCATTCAGGAGTACTACTTGTTCACAGGCACGTTTGAAACGTGTATCTGTCTCAGTCAATTCTGCGTAAAGTTGAACTTTGTCCATGTTTGAATCGGAGCGGGTCTGTATGTATTCGTTTGCTAGAGAAAAACAGGAAAGATAATGTCCTCCACAGAAATCGTCCCTGCATTTATGCATACGAATGACATGCTCTTCTCATTGTTCATGCCAGATATGTGGAGTGTATTGGAGATAATTGAATGTTGACAATAATCCAATCAATCATGCCTGGCAAAGTAATAAACAGAACCGCCACGGCTGTGTTTTGATAACTGAGTGATAGGAGAGACATTTGATAACTGACACTGATTAAACACTGATTGGTACAAAATTTAATGTGGTTGTCAATGGGGCTGTTTGCACAAATATTTAGAATATCAAAACTTGCAGTTTTAACGGCATCATAATCTCCGCGTTATTGAATTGATAAACTACGTAGCTTAATGTATATTTGCACAAGCAAGACAGGCATTGACGGACATTTAATCAAATCATCTTGTGTCATGAAATGCGGCAAATATCCCCAAAACAGCGCGTGCGGCCTCTGCCACAAAACGTCTGTCTCCGGCGGTGCCCCGCCCGAGACTGACGACATCGTCTGTGACATCAACAGATAAATGACGTCGTGACCATAGCGACGTTGCGCATGCGCGTTCGCCACATCGGACTTATTTGCTGGAACCCTTGTAACGGCGCCGAGAGTAGCTCGATTTTAACAGGAGTGGTAGCATTAATTAGGCATGTTTCTGCACCTTATTCCTTTATTGTGAGTTCCGCTTAGGGTCAGTTAATTGATACATTTGAGGAGTGTAAATATAATCTAGCAAACGTCAAGTTCTTTTTAAAAATTTAATCTTTTTTATTACTCTTCATATTGCCATTATGTGATGTCAATATTTTATAAAGCAAACGTATTGGCCTTTCATTTTATTAACATTCAGTGAAGGAAGGTTTGTACTTGTGCATTGCATAAAAGCTTTCTTTTTAGATATTTGTTTAGCCCTGACAAGGGCTGTTGAGAATTGTTAAGACTGTAGCGTCCTAGTACACCATACTGTCTTCACCATCGGAGTCAGACTGGGCTTCTTCAGATACATAGTATCTCAACTCGGCAATCCTTTCTGCCTTTTCACAAGCGTATTCATAGTATGCATTGCGTACGCCTTCAACAGATGCCATCTTCAGGCGGAGGTTGTAGCGAAATGAACGGTGATTCTCCTGTCTTGCTTTGTCATATCGGCGTTGGAGACCTTCAAGCTTGTCATTCAGGAGTACTACTTGTTCACAGGCACGTTTGAAACGTGTCTCTGTCTCAGTCAATTCTGCGTAAAGTTGAACTTTGTCCATGTTTGAATCGGAGCGGGTCTGTATGTATTCGTTTGCTAGAGAAAAACAGGAAAGATAATGTCCTCCACAGAAATCGTCCCTGCATTTATGCATACGAATGACATGCTCTTCTCATTGTTCATGCCAGATATGTGGAGTGTATTGGAGATAATTGAATGTTGACAATAATCCAATCAATCATGCCTGGCAAAGTAATAAACAGAACCGCCACGGCTGTGTTTTGATAACTGAGTGATAGGAGAGACATTTGATAACTGACACTGATTAAACACTGATTGGTACAAAATTTAATGTGGTTGTCAATGGGGCTGTTTGCACAAATATTTAGAATATCAAAACTTGCAGTTTTAACGGCATCATAATCTTCGCGTTATTGAATTGATAAACTACGTAGCTTAATGTATATTTGCACAAGCAAGACAGGCATTGACGGACATTTAATCAAATCATCTTGTGTCATGAAATGCGGCAAATATCCCCAAAACAGCGCATGCGGCCTCTGCCACAAAACGTCTGTCTCCGGCGGCGCCCCGCCCGAGACTGACGACATCGTCTGTGACATCAACAGATAAATGACGTCGTGACCATAGCGACGTTGCGCATGCGCGTTCGCCACATCGGACTTATTTGCTGGAACCCTTGTAACGGCGCCGAGAGTAGCTCGATTTTAACAGGAGTGGTAGCATTAATTAGGCATGTTTCTGCACCTTATTCCTTTATTGTGAGTTCCGCTTAGGGTCAGTTAATTGATACATTTGAGGAGTGTAAATATAATCTAGCAAACGTCAAGTTCTTTTTAAAAATTTAATCTTTTTTATTACTCTTCATATTGCCATTATGTGATGTCAATATTTTATAAAGCAAACGTATTGGCCTTTCATTTTATTAACATTCAGTGAAGGAAGGTTTGTACTTGTGCATTGCATAAAAGCTTTCTTTTTAGATATTTGTTTAGCCCTGACAAGGGCTGTTGAGAATTGTTAAGACTGTAGCGTCCTAGTACACCATACTGTCTTCACCATCGGAGTCAGACTGGGCTTCTTCAGATACATAGTATCTCAACTCGGCAATCCTTTCTGCCTTTTCACAAGCGTATTCATAGTATGCATTGCGTACGCCTTCAACAGATGCCATCTTCAGGCGGAGGTTGTAGCGAAATGAACGGTGATTCTCCTGTCTTGCTTTGTCATATCGGCGTTGGAGACCTTCAAGCTTGTCATTCAGGAGTACTACTTGTTCACAGGCACGTTTGAAACGTGTCTCTGTCTCAGTCAATTCTGCGTAAAGTTGAACTTTGTCCATGTTTGAATCGGAGCGGGTCTGTATGTATTCGTTTGCTAGAGAAAAACAGGAAAGATAATGTCCTCCACAGAAATCGTCCCTGCATTTATGCATACGAATGACATGCTCTTCTCATTGTTCATGCCAGATATGTGGAGTGTATTGGAGATAATTGAATGTTGACAATAATCCAATCAATCATGCCTGGCAAAGTAATAAACAGAACCGCCACGGCTGTGTTTTGATAACTGAGTGATAGGAGAGACATTTGATAACTGACACTGATTAAACACTGATTGGTACAAAATTTAATGTGGTTGTCAATGGGGCTGTTTGCACAAATATTTAGAATATCAAAACTTGCAGTTTTAACGGCATCATAATCTTCGCGTTATTGAATTGATAAACTACGTAGCTTAATGTATATTTGCACAAGCAAGACAGGCATTGACGGACATTTAATCAAATCATCTTGTGTCATGAAATGCGGCAAATATCCCCAAAACAGCGCATGCGGCCTCTGCCACAAAACGTCTGTCTCCGGCGGCGCCCCGCCCGAGACTGACGACATCGTCTGTGACATCAACAGATAAATGACGTCGTGACCATAGCGACGTTGCGCATGCGCGTTCGCCACATCGGACTTATTTGCTGGAACCCTTGTAACGGCGCCGAGAGTAGCTCGATTTTAACAGGAGTGGTAGCATTAATTAGGCATGTTTCTGCACCTTATTCCTTTATTGTGAGTTCCGCTTAGGGTCAGTTAATTGATACATTTGAGGAGTGTAAATATAATCTAGCAAACGTCAAGTTCTTTTTAAAAATTTTATCTTTTTTATTACTCTTCATATTGCCATTATGTGATGTCAATATTTTATAAAGCAAACGTATTGGCCTTTCATTTTATTAACATTCAGTGAAGGAAGGTTTGTACTTGTGCATTGCATAAAAGCTTTCTTTTTAGATATTTGTTTAGCCCTGACAAGGGCTGTTGAGAATTGTTAAGACTGTAGCGTCCTAGTACACCATACTGTCTTCACCATCGGAGTCAGACTGGGCTTCTTCAGATACATAGTATCTCAACTCGGCAATCCTTTCTGCCTTTTCACAAGCGTATTCATAGTATGCATTGCGTACGCCTTCAACAGATGCCATCTTCAGGCGGAGGTTGTAGCGAAATGAACGGTGATTCTCCTGTCTTGCTTTGTCATATCGGCGTTGGAGACCTTCAAGCTTGTCATTCAGGAGTACTACTTGTTCACAGGCACGTTTGAAACGTGTCTCTGTCTCAGTCAATTCTGCGTAAAGTTGAACTTTGTCCATGTTTGAATCGGAGCGGGTCTGTATGTATTCGTTTGCTAGAGAAAAACAGGAAAGATAATGTCCTCCACAGAAATCGTCCCTGCATTTATGCATACGAATGACATGCTCTTCTCATTGTTCATGCCAGATATGTGGAGTGTATTGGAGATAATTGAATGTTGACAATAATCCAATCAATCATGCCTGGCAAAGTAATAAACAGAACCGCCACGGCTGTGTTTTGATAACTGAGTGATAGGAGAGACATTTGATAACTGACACTGATTAAACACTGATTGGTACAAAATTTAATGTGGTTGTCAATGGGGCTGTTTGCACAAATATTTAGAATATCAAAACTTGCAGTTTTAACGGCATCATAATCTCCGCGTTATTGAATTGATAAACTACGTAGCTTAATGTATATTTGCACAAGCAAGACAGGCATTGACGGACATTTAATCAAATCATCTTGTGTCATGAAATGCGGCAAATATCCCCAAAACAGCGCGTGCGGCCTCTGCCACAAAACGTCTGTCTCCGGCGGCGCCCCGCCCGAGACTGACGACATCGTCTGTGACATCAACAGATAAATGACGTCGTGACCATAGCGACGTTGCGCATGCGCGTTCGCCACATCGGACTTATTTGCTGGAACCCTTGTAACGGCGCCGAGAGTAGCTCGATTTTAACAGGAGTGGTAGCATTAATTAGGCATGTTTCTGCACCTTATTCCTTTATTGTGAGTTCCGCTTAGGGTCAGTTAATTGATACATTTGAGGAGTGTAAATATAATCTAGCAAACGTCAAGTTCTTTTTAAAAATTTTATCTTTTTTATTACTCTTCATATTGCCATTATGTGATGTCAATATTTTATAAAGCAAACGTATTGGCCTTTCATTTTATTAACATTCAGTGAAGGAAGGTTTGTACTTGTGCATTGCATAAAAGCTTTCTTTTTAGATATTTGTTTAGCCCTGACAAGGGCTGTTGAGAATTGTTAAGACTGTAGCGTCCTAGTACACCATACTGTCTTCACCATCGGAGTCAGACTGGGCTTCTTCAGATACATAGTATCTCAACTCGGCAATCCTTTCTGCCTTTTCACAAGCGTATTCATAGTATGCATTGCGTACGCCTTCAACAGATGCCATCTTCAGGCGGAGGTTGTAGCGAAATGAACGGTGATTCTCCTGTCTTGCTTTGTCATATCGGCGTTGGAGACCTTCAAGCTTGTCATTCAGGAGTACTACTTGTTCACAGGCACGTTTGAAACGTGTCTCTGTCTCAGTCAATTCTGCGTAAAGTTGAACTTTGTCCATGTTTGAATCGGAGCGGGTCTGTATGTATTCGTTTGCTAGAGAAAAACAGGAAAGATAATGTCCTCCACAGAAATCGTCCCTGCATTTATGCATACGAATGACATGCTCTTCTCATTGTTCATGCCAGATATGTGGAGTGTATTGGAGATAATTGAATGTTGACAATAATCCAATCAATCATGCCTGGCAAAGTAATAAACAGAACCGCCACGGCTGTGTTTTGATAACTGAGTGATAGGAGAGACATTTGATAACTGACACTGATTAAACACTGATTGGTACAAAATTTAATGTGGTTGTCAATGGGGCTGTTTGCACAAATATTTAGAATATCAAAACTTGCAGTTTTAACGGCATCATAATCTCCGCGTTATTGAATTGATAAACTACGTAGCTTAATGTATATTTGCACAAGCAAGACAGGCATTGACGGACATTTAATCAAATCATCTTGTGTCATGAAATGCGGCAAATATCCCCAAAACAGCGCGTGCGGCCTCTGCCACAAAACGTCTGTCTCCGGCGGCGCCCCGCCCGAGACTGACGACATCGTCTGTGACATCAACAGATAAATGACGTCGTGACCATAGCGACGTTGCGCATGCGCGTTCGCCACATCGGACTTATTTGCTGGAACCCTTGTAACGGCGCCGAGAGTAGCTCGATTTTAACAGGAGTGGTAGCATTAATTAGGCATGTTTCTGCACCTTATTCCTTTATTGTGAGTTCCGCTTAGGGTCAGTTAATTGATACATTTGAGGAGTGTAAATATAATCTAGCAAACGTCAAGTTCTTTTTAAAAATTTAATCTTTTTTATTACTCTTCATATTGCCATTATGTGATGTCAATATTTTATAAAGCAAACGTATTGGCCTTTCATTTTATTAACATTCAGTGAAGGAAGGTTTGTACTTGTGCATTGCATAAAAGCTTTCTTTTTAGATATTTGTTTAGCCCTGACAAGGGCTGTTGAGAATTGTTAAGACTGTAGCGTCCTAGTACACCATACTGTCTTCACCATCGGAGTCAGACTGGGCTTCTTCAGATACATAGTATCTCAACTCGGCAATCCTTTCTGCCTTTTCACAAGCGTATTCATAGTATGCATTGCGTACGCCTTCAACAGATGCCATCTTCAGGCGGAGGTTGTAGCGAAATGAACGGTGATTCTCCTGTCTTGCTTTGTCATATCGGCGTTGGAGACCTTCAAGCTTGTCATTCAGGAGTACTACTTGTTCACAGGCACGTTTGAAACGTGTCTCTGTCTCAGTCAATTCTGCGTAAAGTTGAACTTTGTCCATGTTTGAATCGGAGCGGGTCTGTATGTATTCGTTTGCTAGAGAAAAACAGGAAAGATAATGTCCTCCACAGAAATCGTCCCTGCATTTATGCATACGAATGACATGCTCTTCTCATTGTTCATGCCAGATATGTGGAGTGTATTGGAGATAATTGAATGTTGACAATAATCCAATCAATCATGCCTGGCAAAGTAATAAACAGAACCGCCACGGCTGTGTTTTGATAACTGAGTGATAGGAGAGACATTTGATAACTGACACTGATTAAACACTGATTGGTACAAAATTTAATGTGGTTGTCAATGGGGCTGTTTGCACAAATATTTAGAATATCAAAACTTGCAGTTTTAACGGCATCATAATCTTCGCGTTATTGAATTGATAAACTACGTAGCTTAATGTATATTTGCACAAGCAAGACAGGCATTGACGGACATTTAATCAAATCATCTTGTGTCATGAAATGCGGCAAATATCCCCAAAACAGCGCATGCGGCCTCTGCCACAAAACGTCTGTCTCCGGCGGCGCCCCGCCCGAGACTGACGACATCGTCTGTGACATCAACAGATAAATGACGTCGTGACCATAGCGACGTTGCGCATGCGCGTTCGCCACATCGGACTTATTTGCTGGAACCCTTGTAACGGCGCCGAGAGTAGCTCGATTTTAACAGGAGTGGTAGCATTAATTAGGCATGTTTCTGCACCTTATTCCTTTATTGTGAGTTCCGCTTAGGGTCAGTTAATTGATACATTTGAGGAGTGTAAATATAATCTAGCAAACGTCAAGTTCTTTTTAAAAATTTAATCTTTTTTATTACTCTTCATATTGCCATTATGTGATGTCAATATTTTATAAAGCAAACGTATTGGCCTTTCATTTTATTAACATTCAGTGAAGGAAGGTTTGTACTTGTGCATTGCATAAAAGCTTTCTTTTTAGATATTTGTTTAGCCCTGACAAGGGCTGTTGAGAATTGTTAAGACTGTAGCGTCCTAGTACACCATACTGTCTTCACCATCGGAGTCAGACTGGGCTTCTTCAGATACATAGTATCTCAACTCGGCAATCCTTTCTGCCTTTTCACAAGCGTATTCATAGTATGCATTGCGTACGCCTTCAACAGATGCCATCTTCAGGCGGAGGTTGTAGCGAAATGAACGGTGATTCTCCTGTCTTGCTTTGTCATATCGGCGTTGGAGACCTTCAAGCTTGTCATTCAGGAGTACTACTTGTTCACAGGCACGTTTGAAACGTGTCTCTGTCTCAGTCAATTCTGCGTAAAGTTGAACTTTGTCCATGTTTGAATCGGAGCGGGTCTGTATGTATTCGTTTGCTAGAGAAAAACAGGAAAGATAATGTCCTCCACAGAAATCGTCCCTGCATTTATGCATACGAATGACATGCTCTTCTCATTGTTCATGCCAGATATTTGGAGTGTATTGGAGATAATTGAATGTTGACAATAATCCAATCAATCATGCCTGGCAAAGTAATAAACAGAACCGCCACGGCTGTGTTTTGATAACTGAGTGATAGGAGAGACATTTGATAACTGACACTGATTAAACACTGATTGGTACAAAATTTAATGTGGTTGTCAATGGGGCTGTTTGCACAAATATTTAGAATATCAAAACTTGCAGTTTTAACGGCATCATAATCTTCGCGTTATTGAATTGATAAACTACGTAGCTTAATGTATATTTGCACAAGCAAGACAGGCATTGACGGACATTTAATCAAATCATCTTGTGTCATGAAATGCGGCAAATATCCCCAAAACAGCGCATGCGGCCTCTGCCACAAAACGTCTGTCTCCGGCGGCGCCCCGCCCGAGACTGACGACATCGTCTGTGACATCAACAGATAAATGACGTCGTGACCATAGCGACGTTGCGCATGCGCGTTCGCCACATCGGACTTATTTGCTGGAACCCTTGTAACGGCGCCGAGAGTAGCTCGATTTTAACAGGAGTGGTAGCATTAATTAGGCATGTTTCTGCACCTTATTCCTTTATTGTGAGTTCCGCTTAGGGTCAGTTAATTGATACATTTGAGGAGTGTAAATATAATCTAGCAAACGTCAAGTTCTTTTTAAAAATTTAATCTTTTTTATTACTCTTCATATTGCCATTATGTGATGTCAATATTTTATAAAGCAAACGTATTGGCCTTTCATTTTATTAACATTCAGTGAAGGAAGGTTTGTACTTGTGCATTGCATAAAAGCTTTCTTTTTAGATATTTGTTTAGCCCTGACAAGGGCTGTTGAGAATTGTTAAGACTGTAGCGTCCTAGTACACCATACTGTCTTCACCATCGGAGTCAGACTGGGCTTCTTCAGATACATAGTATCTCAACTCGGCAATCCTTTCTGCCTTTTCACAAGCGTATTCATAGTATGCATTGCGTACGCCTTCAACAGATGCCATCTTCAGGCGGAGGTTGTAGCGAAATGAACGGTGATTCTCCTGTCTTGCTTTGTCATATCGGCGTTGGAGACCTTCAAGCTTGTCATTCAGGAGTACTACTTGTTCACAGGCACGTTTGAAACGTGTCTCTGTCTCAGTCAATTCTGCGTAAAGTTGAACTTTGTCCATGTTTGAATCGGAGCGGGTCTGTATGTATTCGTTTGCTAGAGAAAAACAGGAAAGATAATGTCCTCCACAGAAATCGTCCCTGCATTTATGCATACGAATGACATGCTCTTCTCATTGTTCATGCCAGATATGTGGAGTGTATTGGAGATAATTGAATGTTGACAATAATCCAATCAATCATGCCTGGCAAAGTAATAAACAGAACCGCCACGGCTGTGTTTTGATAACTGAGTGATAGGAGAGACATTTGATAACTGACACTGATTAAACACTGATTGGTACAAAATTTAATGTGGTTGTCAATGGGGCTGTTTGCACAAATATTTAGAATATCAAAACTTGCAGTTTTAACGGCATCATAATCTTCGCGTTATTGAATTGATAAACTACGTAGCTTAATGTATATTTGCACAAGCAAGACAGGCATTGACGGACATTTAATCAAATCATCTTGTGTCATGAAATGCGGCAAATATCCCCAAAACAGCGCATGCGGCCTCTGCCACAAAACGTCTGTCTCCGGCGGCGCCCCGCCCGAGACTGACGACATCGTCTGTGACATCAACAGATAAATGACGTCGTGACCATAGCGACGTTGCGCATGCGCGTTCGCCACATCGGACTTATTTGCTGGAACCCTTGTAACGGCGCCGAGAGTAGCTCGATTTTAACAGGAGTGGTAGCATTAATTAGGCATGTTTCTGCACCTTATTCCTTTATTGTGAGTTCCGCTTAGGGTCAGTTAATTGATACATTTGAGGAGTGTAAATATAATCTAGCAAACGTCAAGTTCTTTTTAAAAATTTAATCTTTTTTATTACTCTTCATATTGCCATTATGTGATGTCAATATTTTATAAAGCAAACGTATTGGCCTTTCATTTTATTAACATTCAGTGAAGGAAGGTTTGTACTTGTGCATTGCATAAAAGCTTTCTTTTTAGATATTTGTTTAGCCCTGACAAGGGCTGTTGAGAATTGTTAAGACTGTAGCGTCCTAGTACACCATACTGTCTTCACCATCGGAGTCAGACTGGGCTTCTTCAGATACATAGTATCTCAACTCGGCAATCCTTTCTGCCTTTTCACAAGCGTATTCATAGTATGCATTGCGTACGCCTTCAACAGATGCCATCTTCAGGCGGAGGTTGTAGCGAAATGAACGGTGATTCTCCTGTCTTGCTTTGTCATATCGGCGTTGGAGACCTTCAAGCTTGTCATTCAGGAGTACTACTTGTTCACAGGCACGTTTGAAACGTGTCTCTGTCTCAGTCAATTCTGCGTAAAGTTGAACTTTGTCCATGTTTGAATCGGAGCGGGTCTGTATGTATTCGTTTGCTAGAGAAAAACAGGAAAGATAATGTCCTCCACAGAAATCGTCCCTGCATTTATGCATACGAATGACATGCTCTTCTCATTGTTCATGCCAGATATGTGGAGTGTATTGGAGATAATTGAATGTTGACAATAATCCAATCAATCATGCCTGGCAAAGTAATAAACAGAACCGCCACGGCTGTGTTTTGATAACTGAGTGATAGGAGAGACATTTGATAACTGACACTGATTAAACACTGATTGGTACAAAATTTAATGTGGTTGTCAATGGGGCTGTTTGCACAAATATTTAGAATATCAAAACTTGCAGTTTTAACGGCATCATAATCTTCGCGTTATTGAATTGATAAACTACGTAGCTTAATGTATATTTGCACAAGCAAGACAGGCATTGACGGACATTTAATCAAATCATCTTGTGTCATGAAATGCGGCAAATATCCCCAAAACAGCGCATGCGGCCTCTGCCACAAAACGTCTGTCTCCGGCGGCGCCCCGCCCGAGACTGACGACATCGTCTGTGACATCAACAGATAAATGACGTCGTGACCATAGCGACGTTGCGCATGCGCGTTCGCCACATCGGACTTATTTGCTGGAACCCTTGTAACGGCGCCGAGAGTAGCTCGATTTTAACAGGAGTGGTAGCATTAATTAGGCATGTTTCTGCACCTTATTCCTTTATTGTGAGTTCCGCTTAGGGTCAGTTAATTGATACATTTGAGGAGTGTAAATATAATCTAGCAAACGTCAAGTTCTTTTTAAAAATTTAATCTTTTTTATTACTCTTCATATTGCCATTATGTGATGTCAATATTTTATAAAGCAAACGTATTGGCCTTTCATTTTATTAACATTCAGTGAAGGAAGGTTTGTACTTGTGCATTGCATAAAAGCTTTCTTTTTAGATATTTGTTTAGCCCTGACAAGGGCTGTTGAGAATTGTTAAGACTGTAGCGTCCTAGTACACCATACTGTCTTCACCATCGGAGTCAGACTGGGCTTCTTCAGATACATAGTATCTCAACTCGGCAATCCTTTCTGCCTTTTCACAAGCGTATTCATAGTATGCATTGCGTACGCCTTCAACAGATGCCATCTTCAGGCGGAGGTTGTAGCGAAATGAACGGTGATTCTCCTGTCTTGCTTTGTCATATCGGCGTTGGAGACCTTCAAGCTTGTCATTCAGGAGTACTACTTGTTCACAGGCACGTTTGAAACGTGTCTCTGTCTCAGTCAATTCTGCGTAAAGTTGAACTTTGTCCATGTTTGAATCGGAGCGGGTCTGTATGTATTCGTTTGCTAGAGAAAAACAGGAAAGATAATGTCCTCCACAGAAATCGTCCCTGCATTTATGCATACGAATGACATGCTCTTCTCATTGTTCATGCCAGATATGTGGAGTGTATTGGAGATAATTGAATGTTGACAATAATCCAATCAATCATGCCTGGCAAAGTAATAAACAGAACCGCCACGGCTGTGTTTTGATAACTGAGTGATAGGAGAGACATTTGATAACTGACACTGATTAAACACTGATTGGTACAAAATTTAATGTGGTTGTCAATGGGGCTGTTTGCACAAATATTTAGAATATCAAAACTTGCAGTTTTAACGGCATCATAATCTCCGCGTTATTGAATTGATAAACTACGTAGCTTAATGTATATTTGCACAAGCAAGACAGGCATTGACGGACATTTAATCAAATCATCTTGTGTCATGAAATGCGGCAAATATCCCCAAAACAGCGCGTGCGGCCTCTGCCACAAAACGTCTGTCTCCGGCGGCGCCCCGCCCGAGACTGACGACATCGTCTGTGACATCAACAGATAAATGACGTCGTGACCATAGCGACGTTGCGCATGCGCGTTCGCCACATCGGACTTATTTGCTGGAACCCTTGTAACGGCGCCGAGAGTAGCTCGATTTTAACAGGAGTGGTAGCATTAATTAGGCATGTTTCTGCACCTTATTCCTTTATTGTGAGTTCCGCTTAGGGTCAGTTAATTGATACATTTGAGGAGTGTAAATATAATCTAGCAAACGTCAAGTTCTTTTTAAAAATTTAATCTTTTTTATTACTCTTCATATTGCCATTATGTGATGTCAATATTTTATAAAGCAAACGTATTGGCCTTTCATTTTATTAACATTCAGTGAAGGAAGGTTTGTACTTGTGCATTGCATAAAAGCTTTCTTTTTAGATATTTGTTTAGCCCTGACAAGGGCTGTTGAGAATTGTTAAGACTGTAGCGTCCTAGTACACCATACTGTCTTCACCATCGGAGTCAGACTGGGCTTCTTCAGATACATAGTATCTCAACTCGGCAATCCTTTCTGCCTTTTCACAAGCGTATTCATAGTATGCATTGCGTACGCCTTCAACAGATGCCATCTTCAGGCGGAGGTTGTAGCGAAATGAACGGTGATTCTCCTGTCTTGCTTTGTCATATCGGCGTTGGAGACCTTCAAGCTTGTCATTCAGGAGTACTACTTGTTCACAGGCACGTTTGAAACGTGTATCTGTCTCAGTCAATTCTGCGTAAAGTTGAACTTTGTCCATGTTTGAATCGGAGCGGGTCTGTATGTATTCGTTTGCTAGAGAAAAACAGGAAAGATAATGTCCTCCACAGAAATCGTCCCTGCATTTATGCATACGAATGACATGCTCTTCTCATTGTTCATGCCAGATATGTGGAGTGTATTGGAGATAATTGAATGTTGACAATAATCCAATCAATCATGCCTGGCAAAGTAATAAACAGAACCGCCACGGCTGTGTTTTGATAACTGAGTGATAGGAGAGACATTTGATAACTGACACTGATTAAACACTGATTGGTACAAAATTTAATGTGGTTGTCAATGGGGCTGTTTGCACAAATATTTAGAATATCAAAACTTGCAGTTTTAACGGCATCATAATCTCCGCGTTATTGAATTGATAAACTACGTAGCTTAATGTATATTTGCACAAGCAAGACAGGCATTGACGGACATTTAATCAAATCATCTTGTGTCATGAAATGCGGCAAATATCCCCAAAACAGCGCGTGCGGCCTCTGCCACAAAACGTCTGTCTCCGGCGGCGCCCCGCCCGAGACTGACGACATCGTCTGTGACATCAACAGATAAATGACGTCGTGACCATAGCGACGTTGCGCATGCGCGTTCGCCACATCGGACTTATTTGCTGGAACCCTTGTAACGGCGCCGAGAGTAGCTCGATTTTAACAGGAGTGGTAGCATTAATTAGGCATGTTTCTGCACCTTATTCCTTTATTGTGAGTTCCGCTTAGGGTCAGTTAATTGATACATTTGAGGAGTGTAAATATAATCTAGCAAACGTCAAGTTCTTTTTAAAAATTTAATCTTTTTTATTACTCTTCATATTGCCATTATGTGATGTCAATATTTTATAAAGCAAACGTATTGGCCTTTCATTTTATTAACATTCAGTGAAGGAAGGTTTGTACTTGTGCATTGCATAAAAGCTTTCTTTTTAGATATTTGTTTAGCCCTGACAAGGGCTGTTGAGAATTGTTAAGACTGTAGCGTCCTAGTACACCATACTGTCTTCACCATCGGAGTCAGACTGGGCTTCTTCAGATACATAGTATCTCAACTCGGCAATCCTTTCTGCCTTTTCACAAGCGTATTCATAGTATGCATTGCGTACGCCTTCAACAGATGCCATCTTCAGGCGGAGGTTGTAGCGAAATGAACGGTGATTCTCCTGTCTTGCTTTGTCATATCGGCGTTGGAGACCTTCAAGCTTGTCATTCAGGAGTACTACTTGTTCACAGGCACGTTTGAAACGTGTCTCTGTCTCAGTCAATTCTGCGTAAAGTTGAACTTTGTCCATGTTTGAATCGGAGCGGGTCTGTATGTATTCGTTTGCTAGAGAAAAACAGGAAAGATAATGTCCTCCACAGAAATCGTCCCTGCATTTATGCATACGAATGACATGCTCTTCTCATTGTTCATGCCAGATATGTGGAGTGTATTGGAGATAATTGAATGTTGACAATAATCCAATCAATCATGCCTGGCAAAGTAATAAACAGAACCGCCACGGCTGTGTTTTGATAACTGAGTGATAGGAGAGACATTTGATAACTGACACTGATTAAACACTGATTGGTACAAAATTTAATGTGGTTGTCAATGGGGCTGTTTGCACAAATATTTAGAATATCAAAACTTGCAGTTTTAACGGCATCATAATCTCCGCGTTATTGAATTGATAAACTACGTAGCTTAATGTATATTTGCACAAGCAAGACAGGCATTGACGGACATTTAATCAAATCATCTTGTGTCATGAAATGCGGCAAATATCCCCAAAACAGCGCGTGCGGCCTCTGCCACAAAACGTCTGTCTCCGGCGGCGCCCCGCCCGAGACTGACGACATCGTCTGTGACATCAACAGATAAATGACGTCGTGACCATAGCGACGTTGCGCATGCGCGTTCGCCACATCGGACTTATTTGCTGGAACCCTTGTAACGGCGCCGAGAGTAGCTCGATTTTAACAGGAGTGGTAGCATTAATTAGGCATGTTTCTGCACCTTATTCCTTTATTGTGAGTTCCGCTTAGGGTCAGTTAATTGATACATTTGAGGAGTGTAAATATAATCTAGCAAACGTCAAGTTCTTTTTAAAAATTTAATCTTTTTTATTACTCTTCATATTGCCATTATGTGATGTCAATATTTTATAAAGCAAACGTATTGGCCTTTCATTTTATTAACATTCAGTGAAGGAAGGTTTGTACTTGTGCATTGCATAAAAGCTTTCTTTTTAGATATTTGTTTAGCCCTGACAAGGGCTGTTGAGAATTGTTAAGACTGTAGCGTCCTAGTACACCATACTGTCTTCACCATCGGAGTCAGACTGGGCTTC
Source organism: Steromphala cineraria (assembly GCA_916613615.1). NCBI lineage: Eukaryota > Metazoa > Mollusca > Gastropoda > Trochida > Trochidae > Steromphala > Steromphala cineraria. The sequence goes on from OU744730.1 coordinate 17,542,801, forward strand.
TTCAGATACATAGTATCTCAACTCGGCAATCCTTTCTGCCTTTTCACAAGCGTATTCATAGTATGCATTGCGTACGCCTTCAACAGATGCCATCTTCAGGCGGAGGTTGTAGCGAAATGAACGGTGATTCTCCTGTCTTGCTTTGTCATATCGGCGTTGGAGACCTTCAAGCTTGTCATTCAGGAGTACTACTTGTTCACAGGCACGTTTGAAACGTGTATCTGTCTCAGTCAATTCTGCGTAAAGTTGAACTTTGTCCATGTTTGAATCAGAGCGGGTCTGTATGTATTCGTTTGCTAGAGAAAAACAGGAAAGATAATGTCCTCCACAGAAATCGTCCCTGCATTTATGCATACGAATGACATGCTCTTCTCATTGTTCATGCCAGATATGTGGAGTGTATTGGAGATAATTGAATGTTGACAATAATCCAATCAATCATGCCTGGCAAAGTAATAAACAGAACCGCCACGGCTGTGTTTTGATAACTGAGTGATAGGAGAGACATTTGATAACTGACACTGATTAAACACTGATTGGTACAAAATTTAATGTGGTTGTCAATGGGGCTGTTTGCACAAATATTTAGAATATCAAAACTTGCAGTTTTAACGGCATCATAATCTCCGCGTTATTGAATTGATAAACTACGTAGCTTAATGTATATTTGCACAAGCAAGACAGGCATTGACGGACATTTAATCAAATCATCTTGTGTCATGAAATGCGGCAAATATCCCCAAAACAGCGCGTGCGGCCTCTGCCACAAAACGTCTGTCTCCGGCGGCGCCCCGCCCGAGACTGACGACATCGTCTGTGACATCAACAGATAAATGACGTCGTGACCATAGCGACGTTGCGCATGCGCGTTCGCCACATCGGACTTATTTGCTGGAACCCTTGTAACGGCGCCGAGAGTAGCTCGATTTTAACAGGAGTGGTAGCATTAATTAGGCATGTTTCTGCACCTTATTCCTTTATTGTGAGTTCCGCTTAGGGTCAGTTAATTGATACATTTGAGGAGTGTAAATATAATCTAGCAAACGTCAAGTTCTTTTTAAAAATTTAATCTTTTTTATTACTCTTCATATTGCCATTATGTGATGTCAATATTTTATAAAGCAAACGTATTGGCCTTTCATTTTATTAACATTCAGTGAAGGAAGGTTTGTACTTGTGCATTGCATAAAAGCTTTCTTTTTAGATATTTGTTTAGCCCTGACAAGGGCTGTTGAGAATTGTTAAGACTGTAGCGTCCTAGTACACCATACTGTCTTCACCATCGGAGTCAGACTGGGCTTCTTCAGATACATAGTATCTCAACTCGGCAATCCTTTCTGCCTTTTCACAAGCGTATTCATAGTATGCATTGCGTACGCCTTCAACAGATGCCATCTTCAGGCGGAGGTTGTAGCGAAATGAACGGTGATTCTCCTGTCTTGCTTTGTCATATCGGCGTTGGAGACCTTCAAGCTTGTCATTCAGGAGTACTACTTGTTCACAGGCACGTTTGAAACGTGTCTCTGTCTCAGTCAATTCTGCGTAAAGTTGAACTTTGTCCATGTTTGAATCGGAGCGGGTCTGTATGTATTCGTTTGCTAGAGAAAAACAGGAAAGATAATGTCCTCCACAGAAATCGTCCCTGCATTTATGCATACGAATGACATGCTCTTCTCATTGTTCATGCCAGATATGTGGAGTGTATTGGAGATAATTGAATGTTGACAATAATCCAATCAATCATGCCTGGCAAAGTAATAAACAGAACCGCCACGGCTGTGTTTTGATAACTGAGTGATAGGAGAGACATTTGATAACTGACACTGATTAAACACTGATTGGTACAAAATTTAATGTGGTTGTCAATGGGGCTGTTTGCACAAATATTTAGAATATCAAAACTTGCAGTTTTAACGGCATCATAATCTCCGCGTTATTGAATTGATAAACTACGTAGCTTAAAGAGCCGCTGTATAACCTTTTTTTGATTTATTTTTCAAAAGATTTTGGTCAAATAACTATATAACATAATTATTAGGCCAAAACAGCAACGATACACAGTTTCTCAATGAAGCTACAGCTAAGTAAACATTGCGTAAAAAGGCGTCTGCTTGTCGCCGTCCAGCGACAAACCAAAACAAGGCTGAGAGGCCACGGGCAAGGGATACCGGAAGTGACGTGGCAGTAGGCGAAGCGTTCGTCTGCTTATATGGAAAATGATAGGCGAAATCCGCAGTTCTGCCTTTTCAAAGCGATTAACAGTATGCTATATCATTGTGTTGCTGTCAACTGTCCTAGAATATCTCCTGATGAAGTCTCCGTAGACAAATTCCCATCATATTGATGGTTTCACGCCAAATTGACCCGCTGTGTTAGGTCAAACAGAGCAATGTGACAATCTACATCGAAGTCACGTGTTCCGATCACTACACCGATTTTCTGCTTCGAGCTCGCATTTTCACTGAATGAACAGTTTGACATGCAGAGAAAAGGGAGATTAGTAAAATGTAAAACATAGCACAAAGTATTGGGCTGATTTATGGTAATAATCCGAATATACAATGCTCACATTTAGATTTGAACGTTGTGTAAAAAGGTTGAATAAACAATGACATTGGTCTGCAGGTGTTACTTACTTTCTTTAGATCAGATACTCACTTATTACACAATTACTTTACTGTCTATCGTATTTCCTGTCTGTTTCCTAATTAGATGATATCAAATGATGACTATAGCAGGTAGGCTATATAATGCACAATCATCAACACCTGGCTATTTTATGACATCAGCTAATTAGGTAACATCAAATAGCAATTGTATTCCTTAACATCCCTTTTTTCTCCGATTGGTAAATTATAACCTATTAACCTGAAATTAGGAATACCGTTTTTGCTCTATCTGATAATTATTTTGGATAAGGTTCATTTAATAAATCTTCATTCTGTTTGGCCATGTATCGGGTATTGTTGTAGAAAATATCACCTCTATGTACAAGAGTGAAAACATTAAGATTTTCAGTGAAATGCCCTATTAAAATAATGTTTTAAACAAGACATCAGTGATCATCCAATACATGTCTTTCATTGAGAATTGTAACTTGTCCATCACTAAATGAAATAACTAAGAAAAACGTATATATTTTTTATCCTGTTACAAAATGAAGTTAAAGGCAATTCTAAAAAAATGGTTTAAATGTAAAAATAAAATAGTATTGTATAATTACATCCTTTCTGCTGTGCTACTAAAGTAATATTCAATAACAACCACCAACTGTGCACGAAGATAAAACAGTTCACACGGGAGTAATTGTTTACATATACATCCGGGTTCTCACGTGCAGTCTTATGACAACATTGCGCAAAGCGAGACCATCTAGGCCTACATGCATTATGCGCACAACTTCGTTTTTAATCAGGGTCTTACGTTTACATCAATACAAATTGCCAGTTGAATAAATAAACTACCGATTTATTGAAGGTGTGAGATGTTGGGATGTTGTTTAGGGTGTTTAATCAACGGTTAAACATTGAGCTGTACTGTTAGCTTGTGTTGTTTTACATAACGAGGGCACACAACGGGGTATCACATCGCCTACTAACACGTCACGAGGTAGTCACGCTTCAGTGCGTTTTATTCTGTTCGCCGGCCTAATTAGGCAGTGTTATGTATACAGTCGTAATTAAGCCGTTTCTAGGTCGATTTCAGTAATTTAAAGTTTAGTCAATGTCAAATTGTAATCACTATTTCACGAATCCTGAAAGTTGCCATATAGCATTTCAGTCCATCTTTAATGTATATTTGCACAAGCAAGACAGGCATTGACGGACATTTAATCAAATCATCTTGTGTCATGAAATGCGGCAAATATCCCCAAAACAGCGCGTGCGGCCTCTGCCACAAAACGTCTGTCTCCGGCGGCGCCCCGCCCGAGACTGACGACATCGTCTGTGACATCAACAGATAAATGACGTCGTGACCATAGCGACGTTGCGCATGCGCGTTCGCCACATCGGACTTATTTGCTGGAACCCTTGTAACGGCGCCGAGAGTAGCTCGATTTTAACAGGAGTGGTAGCATTAATTAGGCATGTTTCTGCACCTTATTCCTTTATTGTGAGTTCCGCTTAGGGTCAGTTAATTGATACATTTGAGGAGTGTAAATATAATCTAGCAAACGTCAAGTTCTTTTTAAAAATTTAATCTTTTTTATTACTCTTCATATTGCCATTATGTGATGTCAATATTTTATAAAGCAAACGTATTGGCCTTTCATTTTATTAACATTCAGTGAAGGAAGGTATGTACTTGTGCATTGCATAAAAGCTTTCTTTTTAGATATTTGTTTAGCCCTGACAAGGGCTGTTGAGAATTGTTAAGACTGTAGCGTCCTAGTACACCATACTGTCTTCACCATCGGAGTCAGACTGGGCTTCTTCAGATACATAGTATCTCAACTCGGCAATCCTTTCTGCCTTTTCACAAGCGTATTCATAGTATGCATTGCGTACGCCTTCAACAGATGCCATCTTCAGGCGGAGGTTGTAGCGAAATGAACGGTGATTCTCCTGTCTTGCTTTGTCATATCGGCGTTGGAGACCTTCAAGCTTGTCATTCAGGAGTACTACTTGTTCACAGGCACGTTTGAAACGTGTCTCTGTCTCAGTCAATTCTGCGTAAAGTTGAACTTTGTCCATGTTTGAATCGGAGCGGGTCTGTATGTATTCGTTTGCTAGAGAAAAACAGGAAAGATAATGTCCTCCACAGAAATCGTCCCTGCATTTATGCATACGAATGACATGCTCTTCTCATTGTTCATGCCAGATATGTGGAGTGTATTGGAGATAATTGAATGTTGACAATAATCCAATCAATCATGCCTGGCAAAGTAATAAACAGAACCGCCACGGCTGTGTTTTGATAACTGAGTGATAGGAGAGACATTTGATAACTGACACTGATTAAACACTGATTGGTACAAAATTTAATGTGGTTGTCAATGGGGCTGTTTGCACAAATATTTAGAATATCAAAACTTGCAGTTTTAACGGCATCATAATCTCCGCGTTATTGAATTGATAAACTACGTAGCTTAATGTATATTTGCACAAGCAAGACAGGCATTGACGGACATTTAATCAAATCATCTTGTGTCATGAAATGCGGCAAATATCCCCAAAACAGCGCGTGCGGCCTCTGCCACAAAACGTCTGTCTCCGGCGGCGCCCCGCCCGAGACTGACGACATCGTCTGTGACATCAACAGATAAATGACGTCGTGACCATAGCGACGTTGCGCATGCGCGTTCGCCACATCGGACTTATTTGCTGGAACCCTTGTAACGGCGCCGAGAGTAGCTCGATTTTAACAGGAGTGGTAGCATTAATTAGGCATGTTTCTGCACCTTATTCCTTTATTGTGAGTTCCGCTTAGGGTCAGTTAATTGATACATTTGAGGAGTGTAAATATAATCTAGCAAACGTCAAGTTCTTTTTAAAAATTTAATCTTTTTTATTACTCTTCATATTGCCATTATGTGATGTCAATATTTTATAAAGCAAACGTATTGGCCTTTCATTTTATTAACATTCAGTGAAGGAAGGTTTGTACTTGTGCATTGCATAAAAGCTTTCTTTTTAGATATTTGTTTAGCCCTGACAAGGGCTGTTGAGAATTGTTAAGACTGTAGCGTCCTAGTACACCATACTGTCTTCACCATCGGAGTCAGACTGGGCTTCTTCAGATACATAGTATCTCAACTCGGCAATCCTTTCTGCCTTTTCACAAGCGTATTCATAGTATGCATTGCGTACGCCTTCAACAGATGCCATCTTCAGGCGGAGGTTGTAGCGAAATGAACGGTGATTCTCCTGTCTTGCTTTGTCATATCGGCGTTGGAGACCTTCAAGCTTGTCATTCAGGAGTACTACTTGTTCACAGGCACGTTTGAAACGTGTATCTGTCTCAGTCAAATCTGCGTAAAGTTGAACTTTGTCCATGTTTGAATCGGAGCGGGTCTGTATGTATTCGTTTGCTAGAGAAAAACAGGAAAGATAATGTCCTCCACAGAAATCGTCCCTGCATTTATGCATACGAATGACATGCTCTTCTCATTGTTCATGCCAGATATGTGGAGTGTATTGGAGATAATTGAATGTTGACAATAATCCAATCAATCATGCCTGGCAAAGTAATAAACAGAACCGCCACGGCTGTGTTTTGATAACTGAGTGATAGGAGAGACATTTGATAACTGACACTGATTAAACACTGATTGGTACAAAATTTAATGTGGTTGTCAATGGGGCTGTTTGCACAAATATTTAGAATATCAAAACTTGCAGTTTTAACGGCATCATAATCTCCGCGTTATTGAATTGATAAACTACGTAGCTTAATGTATATTTGCACAAGCAAGACAGGCATTGACGGACATTTAATCAAATCATCTTGTGTCATGAAATGCGGCAAATATCCCCAAAACAGCGCGTGCGGCCTCTGCCACAAAACGTCTGTCTCCGGCGGTGCCCCGCCCGAGACTGACGACATCGTCTGTGACATCAACAGATAAATGACGTCGTGACCATAGCGACGTTGCGCATGCGCGTTCGCCACATCGGACTTATTTGCTGGAACCCTTGTAACGGCGCCGAGAGTAGCTCGATTTTAACAGGAGTGGTAGCATTAATTAGGCATGTTTCTGCACCTTATTCCTTTATTGTGAGTTCCGCTTAGGGTCAGTTAATTGATACATTTGAGGAGTGTAAATATAATCTAGCAAACGTCAAGTTCTTTTTAAAAATTTAATCTTTTTTATTACTCTTCATATTGCCATTATGTGATGTCAATATTTTATAAAGCAAACGTATTGGCCTTTCATTTTATTAACATTCAGTGAAGGAAGGTTTGTACTTGTGCATTGCATAAAAGCTTTCTTTTTAGATATTTGTTTAGCCCTGACAAGGGCTGTTGAGAATTGTTAAGACTGTAGCGTCCTAGTACACCATACTGTCTTCACCATCGGAGTCAGACTGGGCTTCTTCAGATACATAGTATCTCAACTCGGCAATCCTTTCTGCCTTTTCACAAGCGTATTCATAGTATGCATTGCGTACGCCTTCAACAGATGCCATCTTCAGGCGGAGGTTGTAGCGAAATGAACGGTGATTCTCCTGTCTTGCTTTGTCATATCGGCGTTGGAGACCTTCAAGCTTGTCATTCAGGAGTACTACTTGTTCACAGGCACGTTTGAAACGTGTCTCTGTCTCAGTCAATTCTGCGTAAAGTTGAACTTTGTCCATGTTTGAATCGGAGCGGGTCTGTATGTATTCGTTTGCTAGAGAAAAACAGGAAAGATAATGTCCTCCACAGAAATCGTCCCTGCATTTATGCATACGAATGACATGCTCTTCTCATTGTTCATGCCAGATATGTGGAGTGTATTGGAGATAATTGAATGTTGACAATAATCCAATCAATCATGCCTGGCAAAGTAATAAACAGAACCGCCACGGCTGTGTTTTGATAACTGAGTGATAGGAGAGACATTTGATAACCGACACTGATTAAACACTGATTGGTACAAAATTTAATGTGGTTGTCAATGGGGCTGTTTGCACAAATATTTAGAATATCAAAACTTGCAGTTTTAACGGCATCATAATCTCCGCGTTATTGAATTGATAAACTACGTAGCTTAATGTATATTTGCACAAGCAAGACAGGCATTGACGGACATTTAATCAAATCATCTTGTGTCATGAAATGCGGCAAATATCCCCAAAACAGCGCGTGCGGCCTCTGCCACAAACGTCTGTCTCCGGCGGCGCCCCGCCCGAGACTGACGACATCGTCTGTGACATCAACAGATAAATGACGTCGTGACCATAGCGACGTTGCGCATGCGCGTTCGCCACATCGGACTTATTTGCTGGAACCCTTGTAACGGCGCCGAGAGTAGCTCGATTTTAACAGGAGTGGTAGCATTAATTAGGCATGTTTCTGCACCTTATTCCTTTATTGTGAGTTCCGCTTAGGGTCAGTTAATTGATACATTTGAGGAGTGTAAATATAATCTAGCAAACGTCAAGTTCTTTTTAAAAATTTAATCTTTTTTATTACTCTTCATATTGCCATTATGTGATGTCAATATTTTATAAAGCAAACGTATTGGCCTTTCATTTTATTAACATTCAGTGAAGGAAGGTTTGTACTTGTGCATTGCATAAAAGCTTTCTTTTTAGATATTTGTTTAGCCCTGACAAGGGCTGTTGAGAATTGTTAAGACTGTAGCGTCCTAGTACACCATACTGTCTTCACCATCGGAGTCAGACTGGGCTTCTTCAGATACATAGTATCTCAACTCGGCAATCCTTTCTGCCTTTTCACAAGCGTATTCATAGTATGCATTGCGTACGCCTTCAACAGATGCCATCTTCAGGCGGAGGTTGTAGCGAAATGAACGGTGATTCTCCTGTCTTGCTTTGTCATATCGGCGTTGGAGACCTTCAAGCTTGTCATTCAGGAGTACTACTTGTTCACAGGCACGTTTGAAACGTGTCTCTGTCTCAGTCAATTCTGCGTAAAGTTGAACTTTGTCCATGTTTGAATCGGAGCGGGTCTGTATGTATTCGTTTGCTAGAGAAAAACAGGAAAGATAATGTCCTCCACAGAAATCGTCCCTGCATTTATGCATACGAATGACATGCTCTTCTCATTGTTCATGCCAGATATGTGGAGTGTATTGGAGATAATTGAATGTTGACAATAATCCAATCAATCATGCCTGGCAAAGTAATAAACAGAACCGCCACGGCTGTGTTTTGATAACTGAGTGATAGGAGAGACATTTGATAACTGACACTGATTAAACACTGATTGGTACAAAATTTAATGTGGTTGTCAATGGGGCTGTTTGCACAAATATTTAGAATATCAAAACTTGCAGTTTTAACGGCATCATAATCTCCGCGTTATTGAATTGATAAACTACGTAGCTTAATGTATATTTGCACAAGCAAGACAGGCATTGACGGACATTTAATCAAATCATCTTGTGTCATGAAATGCGGCAAATATCCCCAAAACAGCGCGTGCGGCCTCTGCCACAAAACGTCTGTCTCCGGCGGCGCCCCGCCCGAGACTGATGACATCGTCTGTGACATCAACAGATAAATGACGTCGTGACCATAGCGACGTTGCGCATGCGCGTTCGCCACATCGGACTTATTTGCTGGAACCCTTGTAACGGCGCCGAGAGTAGCTCGATTTTAACAGGAGTGGTAGCATTAATTAGGCATGTTTCTGCACCTTATTCCTTTATTGTGAGTTCCGCTTAGGGTCAGTTAATTGATACATTTGAGGAGTGTAAATATAATCTAGCAAACGTCAAGTTCTTTTTAAAAATTTAATCTTTTTTATTACTCTTCATATTGCCATTATGTGATGTCAATATTTTATAAAGCAAACGTATTGGCCTTTCATTTTATTAACATTCAGTGAAGGAAGGTTTGTACTTGTGCATTGCATAAAAGCTTTCTTTTTAGATATTTGTTTAGCCCTGACAAGGGCTGTTGAGAATTGTTAAGACTGTAGCGTCCTAGTACACCATACTGTCTTCACCATCGGAGTCAGACTGGGCTTCTTCAGATACATAGTATCTCAACTCGGCAATCCTTTCTGCCTTTTCACAAGCGTATTCATAGTATGCATTGCGTACGCCTTCAACAGATGCCATCTTCAGGCGGAGGTTGTAGCGAAATGAACGGTGATTCTCCTGTCTTGCTTTGTCATATCGGCGTTGGAGACCTTCAAGCTTGTCATTCAGGAGTACTACTTGTTCACAGGCACGTTTGAAACGTGTCTCTGTCTCAGTCAATTCTGCGTAAAGTTGAACTTTGTCCATGTTTGAATCGGAGCGGGTCTGTATGTATTCGTTTGCTAGAGAAAAACAGGAAAGATAATGTCCTCCACAGAAATCGTCCCTGCATTTATGCATACGAATGACATGCTCTTCTCATTGTTCATGCCAGATATGTGGAGTGTATTGGAGATAATTGAATGTTGACAATAATCCAATCAATCATGCCTGGCAAAGTAATAAACAGAACCGCCACGGCTGTGTTTTGATAACTGAGTGATAGGAGAGACATTTGATAACTGACACTGATTAAACACTGATTGGTACAAAATTTAATGTGGTTGTCAATGGGGCTGTTTGCACAAATATTTAGAATATCAAAACTTGCAGTTTTAACGGCATCATAATCTCCGCGTTATTGAATTGATAAACTACGTAGCTTAATGTATATTTGCACAAGCAAGACAGGCATTGACGGACATTTAATCAAATCATCTTGTGTCATGAAATGCGGCAAATATCCCCAAAACAGCGCGTGCGGCCTCTGCCACAAAACGTCTGTCTCCGGCGGCGCCCCGCCCGAGACTGATGACATCGTCTGTGACATCAACAGATAAATGACGTCGTGACCATAGCGACGTTGCGCATGCGCGTTCGCCACATCGGACTTATTTGCTGGAACCCTTGTAACGGCGCCGAGAGTAGCTCGATTTTAACAGGAGTGGTAGCATTAATTAGGCATGTTTCTGCACCTTATTCCTTTATTGTGAGTTCCGCTTAGGGTCAGTTAAAGAGGGACTGAAATGCTATATGGCAACTTTCGGGATTCATGAAATAGTGATAACAATTTCACATGGACTCAACTTTAAATTTCTGAAATCGACCTAGAAACGGCTTAATTACGACTGTATAAAGAACACCCCCTAATTAGGCCGGCGAACAGAATAAAACGCACTGAAGCGTGACTGCCTCGTGACGTGTTAGTAGGCGATGTGATACCCCCTTGTGTGCCCTCGTTATGTAAAACAACACAAGCTAACAGTACAGCTCGATGTTTAACCGTCGATTAAACACCCTATACAACATCCAAACATCTCAAACCTTCAATAAATCGGTAGTTTATTTATTCAACTGGCAATTTGTATTGATGAAAACGTAAGACCCTGATTAAAAACGAAGTTGTGCGCATAATGCTACAGCATGTAGGTATAGATGGTCTCGCTTTGCGCAATGTTGTCATAAGACTGCACGTGAGAACCCGGATGTATATGTAAGCAATTGCTCCCGTGTGAACTGTTTTATCTTCGTGCACAGTTGTTGGTTGTTATTGAATATTACTTTAGTAGCACAGCAGAAAGGATGTAATTATACAATACTAATTTATTTTTACATTTAAACCATTTTTTAAGAATTGCCTTTGACTTCATTTTGTAACAGGATAAAACATATATACGCTTTTCTTAGTTATTTCATTTAGTGATGGACAAGTTACAATTCTCAATGAAAGACATGTATTGGATGATCACTGATGTCTTGTTTAAAACATTATATTAATAGGGCATTTCACTGAAAATCTTAATGTTTTCACTCTTGTACATAGAGTGATATTTTCCACAACAATAGCCGATACATGGCCAAACAGAATGAAGATTTATTAAATGAACCTTATCCAAAATAATTATCAGATAGAGCAAAAACGGTATTCCTAAGTTCAGGTTAATAGGTTATAATTTACCAATCGGAGAAAAAAGGGATGTTAAGGAATACAATTGCTATTTGATGTTACCTAATTAGCTGATGTCATAAAATAGCCAGGTGTTGATGATTGTGCATTATATAGCCTACCTGCTATAGTCATCATTTGATATCATCTAATTAGGAAACAGACAGGAAATACGATAGACAGTAAAGAAATTGTGTAATAAGGGAGTATTTGATCTAAAGAAAGTAAGTAACACCTGCAGACCAATGTCATTGTTTATTCAACCTTTTTACACAACGTTCAAATCTAAATGTGAGCATTGTATATTCGGATTATTACCATAAATCAGCCCAATACTTTCTGCTATGTTTTATATTTTACTAATCTCCTTTTTCTCTGCATGCCAAACTGTTCATTCAGTGAAAATGCGAGCTCGAAGCAGAAAATCGGTGTAGTGATCGGAACACGTGAGTTCGATGTAGATTGTCACATTGCTCTGTTTGACCTAACACAGCGGGTCAATTTGGCGTGAAACCATCAATATGATGGGAATTTGTCTACGGATACTTCATCAGGAGATATTCTAGGACAGTTGACAGCAACACAATGATATAGCATACTGTTAATCGCTTTGAAAAGGCAGAACTGCGGATTTCGCCTATCATTTTCCATATAAGCAGACGAACGCTTCGCCTACTGCCACGTCACTTCCGGTATCCCCTGCCCGTGGCCTCTCAGCCTTGTTTTGGTTTGTCGCTGGACGGCCACAAGCAGACGCCTTGTTACGCAATGTTTACTTAGCTGTAGCTTCATTAAGAAACTGTGTATCGTTGCTGTTTTGGCCTAATATTTATGTTATATAGTTATTTGACCAATATCTTTTGAAAAATATATTTAAAAAAGGTTATGCAGCCCTTCTTTAATTGATACATTTGAGGAGTGTAAATATAATCTAGCAAACGTCAAGTTCTTTTTAAAAATTTAATCTTTTTTATTACTCTTCATATTGCCATTATGTGATGTCAATATTTTATAAAGCAAACGTATTGGCCTTTCATTTTATTAACATTCAGTGAAGGAAGGTTTGTACTTGTGCATTGCATAAAAGCTTTCTTTTTAGATATTTGTTTAGCCCTGACAAGGGCTGTTGAGAATTGTTAAGACTGTAGCGTCCTAGTACACCATACTGTCTTCACCATCGGAGTCAGACTGGGCTTCTTCAGATACATAGTATCTCAACTCGGCAATCCTTTCTGCCTTTTCACAAGCGTATTCATAGTATGCATTGCGTACGCCTTCAACAGATGCCATCTTCAGGCGGAGGTTGTAGCGAAATGAACGGTGATTCTCCTGTCTTGCTTTGTCATATCGGCGTTGGAGACCTTCAAGCTTGTCATTCAGGAGTACTACTTGTTCACAGGCACGTTTGAAACGTGTCTCTGTCTCAGTCAATTCTGCGTAAAGTTGAACTTTGTCCATGTTTGAATCGGAGCGGGTCTGTATGTATTCGTTTGCTAGAGAAAAACAGGAAAGATAATGTCCTCCACAGAAATCGTCCCTGCATTTATGCATACGAATGACATGCTCTTCTCATTGTTCATGCCAGATATGTGGAGTGTATTGGAGATAATTGAATGTTGACAATAATCCAATCAATCATGCCTGGCAAAGTAATAAACAGAACCGCCACGGCTGTGTTTTGATAACTGAGTGATAGGAGAGACATTTGATAACTGACACTGATTAAACACTGATTGGTACAAAATTTAATGTGGTTGTCAATGGGGCTGTTTGCACAAATATTTAGAATATCAAAACTTGCAGTTTTAACGGCATCATAATCTTCGCGTTATTGAATTGATAAACTACGTAGCTTAATGTATATTTGCACAAGCAAGACAGGCATTGACGGACATTTAATCAAATCATCTTGTGTCATGAAATGCGGCAAATATCCCCAAAACAGCGCATGCGGCCTCTGCCACAAAACGTCTGTCTCCGGCGGCGCCCCGCCCGAGACTGACGACATCGTCTGTGACATCAACAGATAAATGACGTCGTGACCATAGCGACGTTGCGCATGCGCGTTCGCCACATCGGACTTATTTGCTGGAACCCTTGTAACGGCGCCGAGAGTAGCTCGATTTTAACAGGAGTGGTAGCATTAATTAGGCATGTTTCTGCACCTTATTCCTTTATTGTGAGTTCCGCTTAGGGTCAGTTAATTGATACATTTGAGGAGTGTAAATATAATCTAGCAAACGTCAAGTTCTTTTTAAAAATTTAATCTTTTTTATTACTCTTCATATTGCCATTATGTGATGTCAATATTTTATAAAGCAAACGTATTGGCCTTTCATTTTATTAACATTCAGTGAAGGAAGGTTTGTACTTGTGCATTGCATAAAAGCTTTCTTTTTAGATATTTGTTTAGCCCTGACAAGGGCTGTTGAGAATTGTTAAGACTGTAGCGTCCTAGTACACCATACTGTCTTCACCATCGGAGTCAGACTGGGCTTCTTCAGATACATAGTATCTCAACTCGGCAATCCTTTCTGCCTTTTCACAAGCGTATTCATAGTATGCATTGCGTACGCCTTCAACAGATGCCATCTTCAGGCGGAGGTTGTAGCGAAATGAACGGTGATTCTCCTGTCTTGCTTTGTCATATCGGCGTTGGAGACCTTCAAGCTTGTCATTCAGGAGTACTACTTGTTCACAGGCACGTTTGAAACGTGTCTCTGTCTCAGTCAATTCTGCGTAAAGTTGAACTTTGTCCATGTTTGAATCGGAGCGGGTCTGTATGTATTCGTTTGCTAGAGAAAAACAGGAAAGATAATGTCCTCCACAGAAATCGTCCCTGCATTTATGCATACGAATGACATGCTCTTCTCATTGTTCATGCCAGATATGTGGAGTGTATTGGAGATAATTGAATGTTGACAATAATCCAATCAATCATGCCTGGCAAAGTAATAAACAGAACCGCCACGGCTGTGTTTTGATAACTGAGTGATAGGAGAGACATTTGATAACTGACACTGATTAAACACTGATTGGTACAAAATTTAATGTGGTTGTCAATGGGGCTGTTTGCACAAATATTTAGAATATCAAAACTTGCAGTTTTAACGGCATCATTATCTCCGCGTTATTGAATTGATAAACTACGTAGCTTAATGTATATTTGCACAAGCAAGACAGGCATTGACGGACATTTAATCAAATCATCTTGTGTCATGAAATGCGGCAAATATCCCCAAAACAGCGCGTGCGGCCTCTGCCACAAAACGTCTGTCTCCGGCGGCGCCCCGCCCGAGACTGACGACATCGTCTGTGACATCAACAGATAAATGACGTCGTGACCATAGCGACGTTGCGCATGCGCGTTCGCCACATCGGACTTATTTGCTGGAACCCTTGTAACGGCGCCGAGAGTAGCTCGATTTTAACAGGAGTGGTAGCATTAATTAGGCATGTTTCTGCACCTTATTCCTTTATTGTGAGTTCCGCTTAGGGTCAGTTAATTGATACATTTGAGGAGTGTAAATATAATCTAGCAAACGTCAAGTTCTTTTTAAAAATTTAATCTTTTTTATTACTCTTCATATTGCCATTATGTGATGTCAATATTTTATAAAGCAAACGTATTGGCCTTTCATTTTATTAACATTCAGTGAAGGAAGGTTTGTACTTGTGCATTGCATAAAAGCTTTCTTTTTAGATATTTGTTTAGCCCTGACAAGGGCTGTTGAGAATTGTTAAGACTGTAGCGTCCTAGTACACCATACTGTCTTCACCATCGGAGTCAGACTGGGCTTCTTCAGATACATAGTATCTCAACTCGGCAATCCTTTCTGCCTTTTCACAAGCGTATTCATAGTATGCATTGCGTACGCCTTCAACAGATGCCATCTTCAGGCGGAGGTTGTAGCGAAATGAACGGTGATTCTCCTGTCTTGCTTTGTCATATCGGCGTTGGAGACCTTCAAGCTTGTCATTCAGGAGTACTACTTGTTCACAGGCACGTTTGAAACGTGTATCTGTCTCAGTCAATTCTGCGTAAAGTTGAACTTTGTCCATGTTTGAATCGGAGCGGGTCTGTATGTATTCGTTTGCTAGAGAAAAACAGGAAAGATAATGTCCTCCACAGAAATCGTCCCTGCATTTATGCATACGAATGACATGCTCTTCTCATTGTTCATGCCAGATATGTGGAGTGTATTGGAGATAATTGAATGTTGACAATAATCCAATCAATCATGCCTGGCAAAGTAATAAACAGAACCGCCACGGCTGTGTTTTGATAACTGAGTGATAGGAGAGACATTTGATAACTGACACTGATTAAACACTGATTGGTACAAAATTTAATGTGGTTGTCAATGGGGCTGTTTGCACAAATATTTAGAATATCAAAACTTGCAGTTTTAACGGCATCATAATCTCCGCGTTATTGAATTGATAAACTACGTAGCTTAATGTATATTTGCACAAGCAAGACAGGCATTGACGGACATTTAATCAAATCATCTTGTGTCATGAAATGCGGCAAATATCCCCAAAACAGCGCGTGCGGCCTCTGCCACAAAACGTCTGTCTCCGGCGGTGCCCCGCCCGAGACTGACGACATCGTCTGTGACATCAACAGATAAATGACGTCGTGACCATAGCGACGTTGCGCATGCGCGTTCGCCACATCGGACTTATTTGCTGGAACCCTTGTAACGGCGCCGAGAGTAGCTCGATTTTAACAGGAGTGGTAGCATTAATTAGGCATGTTTCTGCACCTTATTCCTTTATTGTGAGTTCCGCTTAGGGTCAGTTAATTGATACATTTGAGGAGTGTAAATATAATCTAGCAAACGTCAAGTTCTTTTTAAAAATTTAATCTTTTTTATTACTCTTCATATTGCCATTATGTGATGTCAATATTTTATAAAGCAAACGTATTGGCCTTTCATTTTATTAACATTCAGTGAAGGAAGGTTTGTACTTGTGCATTGCATAAAAGCTTTCTTTTTAGATATTTGTTTAGCCCTGACAAGGGCTGTTGAGAATTGTTAAGACTGTAGCGTCCTAGTACACCATACTGTCTTCACCATCGGAGTCAGACTGGGCTTCTTCAGATACATAGTATCTCAACTCGGCAATCCTTTCTGCCTTTTCACAAGCGTATTCATAGTATGCATTGCGTACGCCTTCAACAGATGCCATCTTCAGGCGGAGGTTGTAGCGAAATGAACGGTGATTCTCCTGTCTTGCTTTGTCATATCGGCGTTGGAGACCTTCAAGCTTGTCATTCAGGAGTACTACTTGTTCACAGGCACGTTTGAAACGTGTCTCTGTCTCAGTCAATTCTGCGTAAAGTTGAACTTTGTCCATGTTTGAATCGGAGCGGGTCTGTATGTATTCGTTTGCTAGAGAAAAACAGGAAAGATAATGTCCTCCACAGAAATCGTCCCTGCATTTATGCATACGAATGACATGCTCTTCTCATTGTTCATGCCAGATATGTGGAGTGTATTGGAGATAATTGAATGTTGACAATAATCCAATCAATCATGCCTGGCAAAGTAATAAACAGAACCGCCACGGCTGTGTTTTGATAACTGAGTGATAGGAGAGACATTTGATAACTGACACTGATTAAACACTGATTGGTACAAAATTTAATGTGGTTGTCAATGGGGCTGTTTGCACAAATATTTAGAATATCAAAACTTGCAGTTTTAACGGCATCATAATCTTCGCGTTATTGAATTGATAAACTACGTAGCTTAATGTATATTTGCACAAGCAAGACAGGCATTGACGGACATTTAATCAAATCATCTTGTGTCATGAAATGCGGCAAATATCCCCAAAACAGCGCATGCGGCCTCTGCCACAAAACGTCTGTCTCCGGCGGCGCCCCGCCCGAGACTGACGACATCGTCTGTGACATCAACAGATAAATGACGTCGTGACCATAGCGACGTTGCGCATGCGCGTTCGCCACATCGGACTTATTTGCTGGAACCCTTGTAACGGCGCCGAGAGTAGCTCGATTTTAACAGGAGTGGTAGCATTAATTAGGCATGTTTCTGCACCTTATTCCTTTATTGTGAGTTCCGCTTAGGGTCAGTTAATTGATACATTTGAGGAGTGTAAATATAATCTAGCAAACGTCAAGTTCTTTTTAAAAATTTAATCTTTTTTATTACTCTTCATATTGCCATTATGTGATGTCAATATTTTATAAAGCAAACGTATTGGCCTTTCATTTTATTAACATTCAGTGAAGGAAGGTTTGTACTTGTGCATTGCATAAAAGCTTTCTTTTTAGATATTTGTTTAGCCCTGACAAGGGCTGTTGAGAATTGTTAAGACTGTAGCGTCCTAGTACACCATACTGTCTTCACCATCGGAGTCAGACTGGGCTTCTTCAGATACATAGTATCTCAACTCGGCAATCCTTTCTGCCTTTTCACAAGCGTATTCATAGTATGCATTGCGTACGCCTTCAACAGATGCCATCTTCAGGCGGAGGTTGTAGCGAAATGAACGGTGATTCTCCTGTCTTGCTTTGTCATATCGGCGTTGGAGACCTTCAAGCTTGTCATTCAGGAGTACTACTTGTTCACAGGCACGTTTGAAACGTGTCTCTGTCTCAGTCAATTCTGCGTAAAGTTGAACTTTGTCCATGTTTGAATCGGAGCGGGTCTGTATGTATTCGTTTGCTAGAGAAAAACAGGAAAGATAATGTCCTCCACAGAAATCGTCCCTGCATTTATGCATACGAATGACATGCTCTTCTCATTGTTCATGCCAGATATGTGGAGTGTATTGGAGATAATTGAATGTTGACAATAATCCAATCAATCATGCCTGGCAAAGTAATAAACAGAACCGCCACGGCTGTGTTTTGATAACTGAGTGATAGGAGAGACATTTGATAACTGACACTGATTAAACACTGATTGGTACAAAATTTAATGTGGTTGTCAATGGGGCTGTTTGCACAAATATTTAGAATATCAAAACTTGCAGTTTTAACGGCATCATAATCTTCGCGTTATTGAATTGATAAACTACGTAGCTTAATGTATATTTGCACAAGCAAGACAGGCATTGACGGACATTTAATCAAATCATCTTGTGTCATGAAATGCGGCAAATATCCCCAAAACAGCGCATGCGGCCTCTGCCACAAAACGTCTGTCTCCGGCGGCGCCCCGCCCGAGACTGACGACATCGTCTGTGACATCAACAGATAAATGACGTCGTGACCATAGCGACGTTGCGCATGCGCGTTCGCCACATCGGACTTATTTGCTGGAACCCTTGTAACGGCGCCGAGAGTAGCTCGATTTTAACAGGAGTGGTAGCATTAATTAGGCATGTTTCTGCACCTTATTCCTTTATTGTGAGTTCCGCTTAGGGTCAGTTAATTGATACATTTGAGGAGTGTAAATATAATCTAGCAAACGTCAAGTTCTTTTTAAAAATTTTATCTTTTTTATTACTCTTCATATTGCCATTATGTGATGTCAATATTTTATAAAGCAAACGTATTGGCCTTTCATTTTATTAACATTCAGTGAAGGAAGGTTTGTACTTGTGCATTGCATAAAAGCTTTCTTTTTAGATATTTGTTTAGCCCTGACAAGGGCTGTTGAGAATTGTTAAGACTGTAGCGTCCTAGTACACCATACTGTCTTCACCATCGGAGTCAGACTGGGCTTCTTCAGATACATAGTATCTCAACTCGGCAATCCTTTCTGCCTTTTCACAAGCGTATTCATAGTATGCATTGCGTACGCCTTCAACAGATGCCATCTTCAGGCGGAGGTTGTAGCGAAATGAACGGTGATTCTCCTGTCTTGCTTTGTCATATCGGCGTTGGAGACCTTCAAGCTTGTCATTCAGGAGTACTACTTGTTCACAGGCACGTTTGAAACGTGTCTCTGTCTCAGTCAATTCTGCGTAAAGTTGAACTTTGTCCATGTTTGAATCGGAGCGGGTCTGTATGTATTCGTTTGCTAGAGAAAAACAGGAAAGATAATGTCCTCCACAGAAATCGTCCCTGCATTTATGCATACGAATGACATGCTCTTCTCATTGTTCATGCCAGATATGTGGAGTGTATTGGAGATAATTGAATGTTGACAATAATCCAATCAATCATGCCTGGCAAAGTAATAAACAGAACCGCCACGGCTGTGTTTTGATAACTGAGTGATAGGAGAGACATTTGATAACTGACACTGATTAAACACTGATTGGTACAAAATTTAATGTGGTTGTCAATGGGGCTGTTTGCACAAATATTTAGAATATCAAAACTTGCAGTTTTAACGGCATCATAATCTCCGCGTTATTGAATTGATAAACTACGTAGCTTAATGTATATTTGCACAAGCAAGACAGGCATTGACGGACATTTAATCAAATCATCTTGTGTCATGAAATGCGGCAAATATCCCCAAAACGGCGCGTGCGGCCTCTGCCACAAAACGTCTGTCTCCGGCGGCGCCCCGCCCGAGACTGACGACATCGTCTGTGACATCAACAGATAAATGACGTCGTGACCATAGCGACGTTGCGCATGCGCGTTCGCCACATCGGACTTATTTGCTGGAACCCTTGTAACGGCGCCGAGAGTAGCTCGATTTTAACAGGAGTGGTAGCATTAATTAGGCATGTTTCTGCACCTTATTCCTTTATTGTGAGTTCCGCTTAGGGTCAGTTAATTGATACATTTGAGGAGTGTAAATATAATCTAGCAAACGTCAAGTTCTTTTTAAAAATTTAATCTTTTTTATTACTCTTCATATTGCCATTATGTGATGTCAATATTTTATAAAGCAAACGTATTGGCCTTTCATTTTATTAACATTCAGTGAAGGAAGGTTTGTACTTGTGCATTGCATAAAAGCTTTCTTTTTAGATATTTGTTTAGCCCTGACAAGGGCTGTTGAGAATTGTTAAGACTGTAGCGTCCTAGTACACCATACTGTCTTCACCATCGGAGTCAGACTGGGCTTCTTCAGATACATAGTATCTCAACTCGGCAATCCTTTCTGCCTTTTCACAAGCGTATTCATAGTATGCATTGCGTACGCCTTCAACAGATGCCATCTTCAGGCGGAGGTTGTAGCGAAATGAACGGTGATTCTCCTGTCTTGCTTTGTCATATCGGCGTTGGAGACCTTCAAGCTTGTCATTCAGGAGTACTACTTGTTCACAGGCACGTTTGAAACGTGTATCTGTCTCAGTCAATTCTGCGTAAAGTTGAACTTTGTCCATGTTTGAATCGGAGCGGGTCTGTATGTATTCGTTTGCTAGAGAAAAACAGGAAAGATAATGTCCTCCACAGAAATCGTCCCTGCATTTATGCATACGAATGACATGCTCTTCTCATTGTTCATGCCAGATATGTGGAGTGTATTGGAGATAATTGAATGTTGACAATAATCCAATCAATCATGCCTGGCAAAGTAATAAACAGAACCGCCACGGCTGTGTTTTGATAACTGAGTGATAGGAGAGACATTTGATAACTGACACTGATTAAACACTGATTGGTACAAAATTTAATGTGGTTGTCAATGGGGCTGTTTGCACAAATATTTAGAATATCAAAACTTGCAGTTTTAACGGCATCATAATCTCCGCGTTATTGAATTGATAAACTACGTAGCTTAATGTATATTTGCACAAGCAAGACAGGCATTGACGGACATTTAATCAAATCATCTTGTGTCATGAAATGCGGCAAATATCCCCAAAACAGCGCGTGCGGCCTCTGCCACAAAACGTCTGTCTCCGGCGGCGCCCCGCCCGAGACTGACGACATCGTCTGTGACATCAACAGATAAATGACGTCGTGACCATAGCGACGTTGCGCATGCGCGTTCGCCACATCGGACTTATTTGCTGGAACCCTTGTAACGGCGCCGAGAGTAGCTCGATTTTAACAGGAGTGGTAGCATTAATTAGGCATGTTTCTGCACCTTATTCCTTTATTGTGAGTTCCGCTTAGGGTCAGTTAATTGATACATTTGAGGAGTGTAAATATAATCTAGCAAACGTCAAGTTCTTTTTAAAAATTTAATCTTTTTTATTACTCTTCATATTGCCATTATGTGATGTCAATATTTTATAAAGCAAACGTATTGGCCTTTCATTTTATTAACATTCAGTGAAGGAAGGTTTGTACTTGTGCATTGCATAAAAGCTTTCTTTTTAGATATTTGTTTAGCCCTGACAAGGGCTGTTGAGAATTGTTAAGACTGTAGCGTCCTAGTACACCATACTGTCTTCACCATCGGAGTCAGACTGGGCTTCTTCAGATACATAGTATCTCAACTCGGCAATCCTTTCTGCCTTTTCACAAGCGTATTCATAGTATGCATTGCGTACGCCTTCAACAGATGCCATCTTCAGGCGGAGGTTGTAGCGAAATGAACGGTGATTCTCCTGTC
The DNA here is from genome assembly GCA_916613615.1 of Steromphala cineraria. Classification (NCBI taxonomy): domain Eukaryota; kingdom Metazoa; phylum Mollusca; class Gastropoda; order Trochida; family Trochidae; genus Steromphala; species Steromphala cineraria. Next base: position 17,564,828 of record OU744730.1, read on the forward strand.
TTGCTTTGTCATATCGGCGTTGGAGACCTTCAAGCTTGTCATTCAGGAGTACTACTTGTTCACAGGCACGTTTGAAACGTGTCTCTGTCTCAGTCAATTCTGCGTAAAGTTGAACTTTGTCCATGTTTGAATCGGAGCGGGTCTGTATGTATTCGTTTGCTAGAGAAAAACAGGAAAGATAATGTCCTCCACAGAAATCGTCCCTGCATTTATGCATACGAATGACATGCTCTTCTCATTGTTCATGCCAGATATGTGGAGTGTATTGGAGATAATTGAATGTTGACAATAATCCAATCAATCATGCCTGGCAAAGTAATAAACAGAACCGCCACGGCTGTGTTTTGATAACTGAGTGATAGGAGAGACATTTGATAACTGACACTGATTAAACACTGATTGGTACAAAATTTAATGTGGTTGTCAATGGGGCTGTTTGCACAAATATTTAGAATATCAAAACTTGCAGTTTTAACGGCATCATAATCTTCGCGTTATTGAATTGATAAACTACGTAGCTTAATGTATATTTGCACAAGCAAGACAGGCATTGACGGACATTTAATCAAATCATCTTGTGTCATGAAATGCGGCAAATATCCCCAAAACAGCGCATGCGGCCTCTGCCACAAAACGTCTGTCTCCGGCGGCGCCCCGCCCGAGACTGACGACATCGTCTGTGACATCAACAGATAAATGACGTCGTGACCATAGCGACGTTGCGCATGCGCGTTCGCCACATCGGACTTATTTGCTGGAACCCTTGTAACGGCGCCGAGAGTAGCTCGATTTTAACAGGAGTGGTAGCATTAATTAGGCATGTTTCTGCACCTTATTCCTTTATTGTGAGTTCCGCTTAGGGTCAGTTAATTGATACATTTGAGGAGTGTAAATATAATCTAGCAAACGTCAAGTTCTTTTTAAAAATTTAATCTTTTTTATTACTCTTCATATTGCCATTATGTGATGTCAATATTTTATAAAGCAAACGTATTGGCCTTTCATTTTATTAACATTCAGTGAAGGAAGGTTTGTACTTGTGCATTGCATAAAAGCTTTCTTTTTAGATATTTGTTTAGCCCTGACAAGGGCTGTTGAGAATTGTTAAGACTGTAGCGTCCTAGTACACCATACTGTCTTCACCATCGGAGTCAGACTGGGCTTCTTCAGATACATAGTATCTCAACTCGGCAATCCTTTCTGCCTTTTCACAAGCGTATTCATAGTATGCATTGCGTACGCCTTCAACAGATGCCATCTTCAGGCGGAGGTTGTAGCGAAATGAACGGTGATTCTCCTGTCTTGCTTTGTCATATCGGCGTTGGAGACCTTCAAGCTTGTCATTCAGGAGTACTACTTGTTCACAGGCACGTTTGAAACGTGTCTCTGTCTCAGTCAATTCTGCGTAAAGTTGAACTTTGTCCATGTTTGAATCGGAGCGGGTCTGTATGTATTCGTTTGCTAGAGAAAAACAGGAAAGATAATGTCCTCCACAGAAATCGTCCCTGCATTTATGCATACGAATGACATGCTCTTCTCATTGTTCATGCCAGATATGTGGAGTGTATTGGAGATAATTGAATGTTGACAATAATCCAATCAATCATGCCTGGCAAAGTAATAAACAGAACCGCCACGGCTGTGTTTTGATAACTGAGTGATAGGAGAGACATTTGATAACTGACACTGATTAAACACTGATTGGTACAAAATTTAATGTGGTTGTCAATGGGGCTGTTTGCACAAATATTTAGAATATCAAAACTTGCAGTTTTAACGGCATCATAATCTTCGCGTTATTGAATTGATAAACTACGTAGCTTAATGTATATTTGCACAAGCAAGACAGGCATTGACGGACATTTAATCAAATCATCTTGTGTCATGAAATGCGGCAAATATCCCCAAAACAGCGCATGCGGCCTCTGCCACAAAACGTCTGTCTCCGGCGGCGCCCCGCCCGAGACTGACGACATCGTCTGTGACATCAACAGATAAATGACGTCGTGACCATAGCGACGTTGCGCATGCGCGTTCGCCACATCGGACTTATTTGCTGGAACCCTTGTAACGGCGCCGAGAGTAGCTCGATTTTAACAGGAGTGGTAGCATTAATTAGGCATGTTTCTGCACCTTATTCCTTTATTGTGAGTTCCGCTTAGGGTCAGTTAATTGATACATTTGAGGAGTGTAAATATAATCTAGCAAACGTCAAGTTCTTTTTAAAAATTTAATCTTTTTTATTACTCTTCATATTGCCATTATGTGATGTCAATATTTTATAAAGCAAACGTATTGGCCTTTCATTTTATTAACATTCAGTGAAGGAAGGTTTGTACTTGTGCATTGCATAAAAGCTTTCTTTTTAGATATTTGTTTAGCCCTGACAAGGGCTGTTGAGAATTGTTAAGACTGTAGCGTCCTAGTACACCATACTGTCTTCACCATCGGAGTCAGACTGGGCTTCTTCAGATACATAGTATCTCAACTCGGCAATCCTTTCTGCCTTTTCACAAGCGTATTCATAGTATGCATTGCGTACGCCTTCAACAGATGCCATCTTCAGGCGGAGGTTGTAGCGAAATGAACGGTGATTCTCCTGTCTTGCTTTGTCATATCGGCGTTGGAGACCTTCAAGCTTGTCATTCAGGAGTACTACTTGTTCACAGGCACGTTTGAAACGTGTCTCTGTCTCAGTCAATTCTGCGTAAAGTTGAACTTTGTCCATGTTTGAATCGGAGCGGGTCTGTATGTATTCGTTTGCTAGAGAAAAACAGGAAAGATAATGTCCTCCACAGAAATCGTCCCTGCATTTATGCATACGAATGACATGCTCTTCTCATTGTTCATGCCAGATATGTGGAGTGTATTGGAGATAATTGAATGTTGACAATAATCCAATCAATCATGCCTGGCAAAGTAATAAACAGAACCGCCACGGCTGTGTTTTGATAACTGAGTGATAGGAGAGACATTTGATAACTGACACTGATTAAACACTGATTGGTACAAAATTTAATGTGGTTGTCAATGGGGCTGTTTGCACAAATATTTAGAATATCAAAACTTGCAGTTTTAACGGCATCATAATCTTCGCGTTATTGAATTGATAAACTACGTAGCTTAATGTATATTTGCACAAGCAAGACAGGCATTGACGGACATTTAATCAAATCATCTTGTGTCATGAAATGCGGCAAATATCCCCAAAACAGCGCATGCGGCCTCTGCCACAAAACGTCTGTCTCCGGCGGCGCCCCGCCCGAGACTGACGACATCGTCTGTGACATCAACAGATAAATGACGTCGTGACCATAGCGACGTTGCGCATGCGCGTTCGCCACATCGGACTTATTTGCTGGAACCCTTGTAACGGCGCCGAGAGTAGCTCGATTTTAACAGGAGTGGTAGCATTAATTAGGCATGTTTCTGCACCTTATTCCTTTATTGTGAGTTCCGCTTAGGGTCAGTTAATTGATACATTTGAGGAGTGTAAATATAATCTAGCAAACGTCAAGTTCTTTTTAAAAATTTAATCTTTTTTATTACTCTTCATATTGCCATTATGTGATGTCAATATTTTATAAAGCAAACGTATTGGCCTTTCATTTTATTAACATTCAGTGAAGGAAGGTTTGTACTTGTGCATTGCATAAAAGCTTTCTTTTTAGATATTTGTTTAGCCCTGACAAGGGCTGTTGAGAATTGTTAAGACTGTAGCGTCCTAGTACACCATACTGTCTTCACCATCGGAGTCAGACTGGGCTTCTTCAGATACATAGTATCTCAACTCGGCAATCCTTTCTGCCTTTTCACAAGCGTATTCATAGTATGCATTGCGTACGCCTTCAACAGATGCCATCTTCAGGCGGAGGTTGTAGCGAAATGAACGGTGATTCTCCTGTCTTGCTTTGTCATATCGGCGTTGGAGACCTTCAAGCTTGTCATTCAGGAGTACTACTTGTTCACAGGCACGTTTGAAACGTGTCTCTGTCTCAGTCAATTCTGCGTAAAGTTGAACTTTGTCCATGTTTGAATCGGAGCGGGTCTGTATGTATTCGTTTGCTAGAGAAAAACAGGAAAGATAATGTCCTCCACAGAAATCGTCCCTGCATTTATGCATACGAATGACATGCTCTTCTCATTGTTCATGCCAGATATGTGGAGTGTATTGGAGATAATTGAATGTTGACAATAATCCAATCAATCATGCCTGGCAAAGTAATAAACAGAACCGCCACGGCTGTGTTTTGATAACTGAGTGATAGGAGAGACATTTGATAACTGACACTGATTAAACACTGATTGGTACAAAATTTAATGTGGTTGTCAATGGGGCTGTTTGCACAAATATTTAGAATATCAAAACTTGCAGTTTTAACGGCATCATAATCTCCGCGTTATTGAATTGATAAACTACGTAGCTTAATGTATATTTGCACAAGCAAGACAGGCATTGACGGACATTTAATCAAATCATCTTGTGTCATGAAATGCGGCAAATATCCCCAAAACAGCGCGTGCGGCCTCTGCCACAAAACGTCTGTCTCCGGCGGCGCCCCGCCCGAGACTGACGACATCGTCTGTGACATCAACAGATAAATGACGTCGTGACCATAGCGACGTTGCGCATGCGCGTTCGCCACATCGGACTTATTTGCTGGAACCCTTGTAACGGCGCCGAGAGTAGCTCGATTTTAACAGGAGTGGTAGCATTAATTAGGCATGTTTCTGCACCTTATTCCTTTATTGTGAGTTCCGCTTAGGGTCAGTTAATTGATACATTTGAGGAGTGTAAATATAATCTAGCAAACGTCAAGTTCTTTTTAAAAATTTAATCTTTTTTATTACTCTTCATATTGCCATTATGTGATGTCAATATTTTATAAAGCAAACGTATTGGCCTTTCATTTTATTAACATTCAGTGAAGGAAGGTTTGTACTTGTGCATTGCATAAAAGCTTTCTTTTTAGATATTTGTTTAGCCCTGACAAGGGCTGTTGAGAATTGTTAAGACTGTAGCGTCCTAGTACACCATACTGTCTTCACCATCGGAGTCAGACTGGGCTTCTTCAGATACATAGTATCTCAACTCGGCAATCCTTTCTGCCTTTTCACAAGCGTATTCATAGTATGCATTGCGTACGCCTTCAACAGATGCCATCTTCAGGCGGAGGTTGTAGCGAAATGAACGGTGATTCTCCTGTCTTGCTTTGTCATATCGGCGTTGGAGACCTTCAAGCTTGTCATTCAGGAGTACTACTTGTTCACAGGCACGTTTGAAACGTGTCTCTGTCTCAGTCAATTCTGCGTAAAGTTGAACTTTGTCCATGTTTGAATCGGAGCGGGTCTGTATGTATTCGTTTGCTAGAGAAAAACAGGAAAGATAATGTCCTCCACAGAAATCGTCCCTGCATTTATGCATACGAATGACATGCTCTTCTCATTGTTCATGCCAGATATGTGGAGTGTATTGGAGATAATTGAATGTTGACAATAATCCAATCAATCATGCCTGGCAAAGTAATAAACAGAACCGCCACGGCTGTGTTTTGATAACTGAGTGATAGGAGAGACATTTGATAACTGACACTGATTAAACACTGATTGGTACAAAATTTAATGTGGTTGTCAATGGGGCTGTTTGCACAAATATTTAGAATATCAAAACTTGCAGTTTTAACGGCATCATAATCTCCGCGTTATTGAATTGATAAACTACGTAGCTTAATGTATATTTGCACAAGCAAGACAGGCATTGACGGACATTTAATCAAATCATCTTGTGTCATGAAATGCGGCAAATATCCCCAAAACAGCGCGTGCGGCCTCTGCCACAAAACGTCTGTCTCCGGCGGCGCCCCGCCCGAGACTGACGACATCGTCTGTGACATCAACAGATAAATGACGTCGTGACCATAGCGACGTTGCGCATGCGCGTTCGCCACATCGGACTTATTTGCTGGAACCCTTGTAACGGCGCCGAGAGTAGCTCGATTTTAACAGGAGTGGTAGCATTAATTAGGCATGTTTCTGCACCTTATTCCTTTATTGTGAGTTCCGCTTAGGGTCAGTTAATTGATACATTTGAGGAGTGTAAATATAATCTAGCAAACGTCAAGTTCTTTTTAAAAATTTAATCTTTTTTATTACTCTTCATATTGCCATTATGTGATGTCAATATTTTATAAAGCAAACGTATTGGCCTTTCATTTTATTAACATTCAGTGAAGGAAGGTTTGTACTTGTGCATTGCATAAAAGCTTTCTTTTTAGATATTTGTTTAGCCCTGACAAGGGCTGTTGAGAATTGTTAAGACTGTAGCGTCCTAGTACACCATACTGTCTTCACCATCGGAGTCAGACTGGGCTTCTTCAGATACATAGTATCTCAACTCGGCAATCCTTTCTGCCTTTTCACAAGCGTATTCATAGTATGCATTGCGTACGCCTTCAACAGATGCCATCTTCAGGCGGAGGTTGTAGCGAAATGAACGGTGATTCTCCTGTCTTGCTTTGTCATATCGGCGTTGGAGACCTTCAAGCTTGTCATTCAGGAGTACTACTTGTTCACAGGCACGTTTGAAACGTGTATCTGTCTCAGTCAATTCTGCGTAAAGTTGAACTTTGTCCATGTTTGAATCGGAGCGGGTCTGTATGTATTCGTTTGCTAGAGAAAAACAGGAAAGATAATGTCCTCCACAGAAATCGTCCCTGCATTTATGCATACGAATGACATGCTCTTCTCATTGTTCATGCCAGATATGTGGAGTGTATTGGAGATAATTGAATGTTGACAATAATCCAATCAATCATGCCTGGCAAAGTAATAAACAGAACCGCCACGGCTGTGTTTTGATAACTGAGTGATAGGAGAGACATTTGATAACTGACACTGATTAAACACTGATTGGTACAAAATTTAATGTGGTTGTCAATGGGGCTGTTTGCACAAATATTTAGAATATCAAAACTTGCAGTTTTAACGGCATCATAATCTCCGCGTTATTGAATTGATAAACTACGTAGCTTAATGTATATTTGCACAAGCAAGACAGGCATTGACGGACATTTAATCAAATCATCTTGTGTCATGAAATGCGGCAAATATCCCCAAAACAGCGCGTGCGGCCTCTGCCACAAAACGTCTGTCTCCGGCGGCGCCCCGCCCGAGACTGACGACATCGTCTGTGACATCAACAGATAAATGACGTCGTGACCATAGCGACGTTGCGCATGCGCGTTCGCCACATCGGACTTATTTGCTGGAACCCTTGTAACGGCGCCGAGAGTAGCTCGATTTTAACAGGAGTGGTAGCATTAATTAGGCATGTTTCTGCACCTTATTCCTTTATTGTGAGTTCCGCTTAGGGTCAGTTAATTGATACATTTGAGGAGTGTAAATATAATCTAGCAAACGTCAAGTTCTTTTTAAAAATTTAATCTTTTTTATTACTCTTCATATTGCCATTATGTGATGTCAATATTTTATAAAGCAAACGTATTGGCCTTTCATTTTATTAACATTCAGTGAAGGAAGGTTTGTACTTGTGCATTGCATAAAAGCTTTCTTTTTAGATATTTGTTTAGCCCTGACAAGGGCTGTTGAGAATTGTTAAGACTGTAGCGTCCTAGTACACCATACTGTCTTCACCATCGGAGTCAGACTGGGCTTCTTCAGATACATAGTATCTCAACTCGGCAATCCTTTCTGCCTTTTCACAAGCGTATTCATAGTATGCATTGCGTACGCCTTCAACAGATGCCATCTTCAGGCGGAGGTTGTAGCGAAATGAACGGTGATTCTCCTGTCTTGCTTTGTCATATCGGCGTTGGAGACCTTCAAGCTTGTCATTCAGGAGTACTACTTGTTCACAGGCACGTTTGAAACGTGTCTCTGTCTCAGTCAATTCTGCGTAAAGTTGAACTTTGTCCATGTTTGAATCGGAGCGGGTCTGTATGTATTCGTTTGCTAGAGAAAAACAGGAAAGATAATGTCCTCCACAGAAATCGTCCCTGCATTTATGCATACGAATGACATGCTCTTCTCATTGTTCATGCCAGATATGTGGAGTGTATTGGAGATAATTGAATGTTGACAATAATCCAATCAATCATGCCTGGCAAAGTAATAAACAGAACCGCCACGGCTGTGTTTTGATAACTGAGTGATAGGAGAGACATTTGATAACTGACACTGATTAAACTCTGATTGGTACAAAATTTAATGTGGTTGTCAATGGGGCTGTTTGCACAAATATTTAGAATATCAAAACTTGCAGTTTTAACGGCATCATAATCTCCGCGTTATTGAATTGATAAACTACGTAGCTTAATGTATATTTGCACAAGCAAGACAGGCATTGACGGACATTTAATCAAATCATCTTGTGTCATGAAATGCGGCAAATATCCCCAAAACAGCGCGTGCGGCCTCTGCCACAAAACGTCTGTCTCCGGCGGCGCCCCGCCCGAGACTGACGACATCGTCTGTGACATCAACAGATAAATGACGTCGTGACCATAGCGACGTTGCGCATGCGCGTTCGCCACATCGGACTTATTTGCTGGAACCCTTGTAACGGCGCCGAGAGTAGCTCGATTTTAACAGGAGTGGTAGCATTAATTAGGCATGTTTCTGCACCTTATTCCTTTATTGTGAGTTCCGCTTAGGGTCAGTTAATTGATACATTTGAGGAGTGTAAATATAATCTAGCAAACGTCAAGTTCTTTTTAAAAATTTAATCTTTTTTATTACTCTTCATATTGCCATTATGTGATGTCAATATTTTATAAAGCAAACGTATTGGCCTTTCATTTTATTAACATTCAGTGAAGGAAGGTATGTACTTGTGCATTGCATAAAAGCTTTCTTTTTAGATATTTGTTTAGCCCTGACAAGGGCTGTTGAGAATTGTTAAGACTGTAGCGTCCTAGTACACCATACTGTCTTCACCATCGGAGTCAGACTGGGCTTCTTCAGATACATAGTATCTCAACTCGGCAATCCTTTCTGCCTTTTCACAAGCGTATTCATAGTATGCATTGCGTACGCCTTCAACAGATGCCATCTTCAGGCGGAGGTTGTAGCGAAATGAACGGTGATTCTCCTGTCTTGCTTTGTCATATCGGCGTTGGAGACCTTCAAGCTTGTCATTCAGGAGTACTACTTGTTCACAGGCACGTTTGAAACGTGTCTCTGTCTCAGTCAATTCTGCGTAAAGTTGAACTTTGTCCATGTTTGAATCGGAGCGGGTCTGTATGTATTCGTTTGCTAGAGAAAAACAGGAAAGATAATGTCCTCCACAGAAATCGTCCCTGCATTTATGCATACGAATGACATGCTCTTCTCATTGTTCATGCCAGATATGTGGAGTGTATTGGAGATAATTGAATGTTGACAATAATCCAATCAATCATGCCTGGCAAAGTAATAAACAGAACCGCCACGGCTGTGTTTTGATAACTGAGTGATAGGAGAGACATTTGATAACTGACACTGATTAAACACTGATTGGTACAAAATTTAATGTGGTTGTCAATGGGGCTGTTTGCACAAATATTTAGAATATCAAAACTTGCAGTTTTAACGGCATCATAATCTCCGCGTTATTGAATTGATAAACTACGTAGCTTAATGTATATTTGCACAAGCAAGACAGGCATTGACGGACATTTAATCAAATCATCTTGTGTCATGAAATGCGGCAAATATCCCCAAAACAGCGCGTGCGGCCTCTGCCATAAAACGTCTGTCTCCGGCGGCGCCCCGCCCGAGACTGACGACATCGTCTGTGACATCAACAGATAAATGACGTCGTGACCATAGCGACGTTGCGCATGCGCGTTCGCCACATCGGACTTATTTGCTGGAACCCTTGTAACGGCGCCGAGAGTAGCTCGATTTTAACAGGAGTGGTAGCATTAATTAGGCATGTTTCTGCACCTTATTCCTTTATTGTGAGTTCCGCTTAGGGTCAGTTAATTGATACATTTGAGGAGTGTAAATATAATCTAGCAAACGTCAAGTTCTTTTTAAAAATTTAATCTTTTTTATTACTCTTCATATTGCCATTATGTGATGTCAATATTTTATAAAGCAAACGTATTGGCCTTTCATTTTATTAACATTCAGTGAAGGAAGGTTTGTACTTGTGCATTGCATAAAAGCTTTCTTTTTAGATATTTGTTTAGCCCTGACAAGGGCTGTTGAGAATTGTTAAGACTGTAGCGTCCTAGTACACCATACTGTCTTCACCATCGGAGTCAGACTGGGCTTCTTCAGATACATAGTATCTCAACTCGGCAATCCTTTCTGCCTTTTCACAAGCGTATTCATAGTATGCATTGCGTACGCCTTCAACAGATGCCATCTTCAGGCGGAGGTTGTAGCGAAATGAACGGTGATTCTCCTGTCTTGCTTTGTCATATCGGCGTTGGAGACCTTCAAGCTTGTCATTCAGGAGTACTACTTGTTCACAGGCACGTTTGAAACGTGTCTCTGTCTCAGTCAATTCTGCGTAAAGTTGAACTTTGTCCATGTTTGAATCGGAGCGGGTCTGTATGTATTCGTTTGCTAGAGAAAAACAGGAAAGATAATGTCCTCCACAGAAATCGTCCCTGCATTTATGCATACGAATGACATGCTCTTCTCATTGTTCATGCCAGATATGTGGAGTGTATTGGAGATAATTGAATGTTGACAATAATCCAATCAATCATGCCTGGCAAAGTAATAAACAGAACCGCCACGGCTGTGTTTTGATAACTGAGTGATAGGAGAGACATTTGATAACTGACACTGATTAAACACTGATTGGTACAAAATTTAATGTGGTTGTCAATGGGGCTGTTTGCACAAATATTTAGAATATCAAAACTTGCAGTTTTAACGGCATCATAATCTCCGCGTTATTGAATTGATAAACTACGTAGCTTAATGTATATTTGCACAAGCAAGACAGGCATTGACGGACATTTAATCAAATCATCTTGTGTCATGAAATGCGGCAAATATCCCCAAAACAGCGCGTGCGGCCTCTGCCACAAAACGTCTGTCTCCGGCGGCGCCCCGCCCGAGACTGACGATATCGTCTGTGACATCAACAGATAAATGACGTCGTGACCATAGCGACGTTGCGCATGCGCGTTCGCCACATCGGACTTATTTGCTGGAACCCTTGTAACGGCGCCGAGAGTAGCTCGATTTTAACAGGAGTGGTAGCATTAATTAGGCATGTTTCTGCACCTTATTCCTTTATTGTGAGTTCCGCTTAGGGTCAGTTAATTGATACATTTGAGGAGTGTAAATATAATCTAGCAAACGTCAAGTTCTTTTTAAAAATTTAATCTTTTTTATTACTCTTCATATTGCCATTATGTGATGTCAATATTTTATAAAGCAAACGTATTGGCCTTTCATTTTATTAACATTCAGTGAAGGAAGGTATGTACTTGTGCATTGCATAAAAGCTTTCTTTTTAGATATTTGTTTAGCCCTGACAAGGGCTGTTGAGAATTGTTAAGACTGTAGCGTCCTAGTACACCATACTGTCTTCACCATCGGAGTCAGACTGGGCTTCTTCAGATACATAGTATCTCAACTCGGCAATCCTTTCTGCCTTTTCACAAGCGTATTCATAGTATGCATTGCGTACGCCTTCAACAGATGCCATCTTCAGGCGGAGGTTGTAGCGAAATGAACGGTGATTCTCCTGTCTTGCTTTGTCATATCGGCGTTGGAGACCTTCAAGCTTGTCATTCAGGAGTACTACTTGTTCACAGGCACGTTTGAAACGTGTCTCTGTCTCAGTCAATTCTGCGTAAAGTTGAACTTTGTCCATGTTTGAATCGGAGCGGGTCTGTATGTATTCGTTTGCTAGAGAAAAACAGGAAAGATAATGTCCTCCACAGAAATCGTCCCTGCATTTATGCATACGAATGACATGCTCTTCTCATTGTTCATGCCAGATATGTGGAGTGTATTGGAGATAATTGAATGTTGACAATAATCCAATCAATCATGCCTGGCAAAGTAATAAACAGAACCGCCACGGCTGTGTTTTGATAACTGAGTGATAGGAGAGACATTTGATAACTGACACTGATTAAACACTGATTGGTACAAAATTTAATGTGGTTGTCAATGGGGCTGTTTGCACAAATATTTAGAATATCAAAACTTGCAGTTTTAACGGCATCATAATCTCCGCGTTATTGAATTGATAAACTACGTAGCTTAATGTATATTTGCACAAGCAAGACAGGCATTGACGGACATTTAATCAAATCATCTTGTGTCATGAAATGCGGCAAATATCCCCAAAACAGCGCGTGCGGCCTCTGCCACAAAACGTCTGTCTCCGGCGGCGCCCCGCCCGAGACTGACGACATCGTCTGTGACATCAACAGATAAATGACGTCGTGACCATAGCGACGTTGCGCATGCGCGTTCGCCACATCGGACTTATTTGCTGGAACCCTTGTAACGGCGCCGAGAGTAGCTCGATTTTAACAGGAGTGGTAGCATTAATTAGGCATGTTTCTGCACCTTATTCCTTTATTGTGAGTTCCGCTTAGGGTCAGTTAATTGATACATTTGAGGAGTGTAAATATAATCTAGCAAACGTCAAGTTCTTTTTAAAAATTTAATCTTTTTTATTACTCTTCATATTGCCATTATGTGATGTCAATATTTTATAAAGCAAACGTATTGGCCTTTCATTTTATTAACATTCAGTGAAGGAAGGTTTGTACTTGTGCATTGCATAAAAGCTTTCTTTTTAGATATTTGTTTAGCCCTGACAAGGGCTGTTGAGAATTGTTAAGACTGTAGCGTCCTAGTACACCATACTGTCTTCACCATCGGAGTCAGACTGGGCTTCTTCAGATACATAGTATCTCAACTCGGCAATCCTTTCTGCCTTTTCACAAGCGTATTCATAGTATGCATTGCGTACGCCTTCAACAGATGCCATCTTCAGGCGGAGGTTGTAGCGAAATGAACGGTGATTCTCCTGTCTTGCTTTGTCATATCGGCGTTGGAGACCTTCAAGCTTGTCATTCAGGAGTACTACTTGTTCACAGGCACGTTTGAAACGTGTCTCTGTCTCAGTCAATTCTGCGTAAAGTTGAACTTTGTCCATGTTTGAATCGGAGCGGGTCTGTATGTATTCGTTTGCTAGAGAAAAACAGGAAAGATAATGTCCTCCACAGAAATCGTCCCTGCATTTATGCATACGAATGACATGCTCTTCTCATTGTTCATGCCAGATATGTGGAGTGTATTGGAGATAATTGAATGTTGACAATAATCCAATCAATCATGCCTGGCAAAGTAATAAACAGAACCGCCACGGCTGTGTTTTGATAACTGAGTGATAGGAGAGACATTTGATAACTGACACTGATTAAACACTGATTGGTACAAAATTTAATGTGGTTGTCAATGGGGCTGTTTGCACAAATATTTAGAATATCAAAACTTGCAGTTTTAACGGCATCATAATCTCCGCGTTATTGAATTGATAAACTACGTAGCTTAATGTATATTTGCACAAGCAAGACAGGCATTGACGGACATTTAATCAAATCATCTTGTGTCATGAAATGCGGCAAATATCCCCAAAACAGCGCGTGCGGCCTCTGCCACAAAACGTCTGTCTCCGGCGGCGCCCCGCCCGAGACTGACGACATCGTCTGTGACATCAACAGATAAATGACGTCGTGACCATAGCGACGTTGCGCATGCGCGTTCGCCACATCGGACTTATTTGCTGGAACCCTTGTAACGGCGCCGAGAGTAGCTCGATTTTAACAGGAGTGGTAGCATTAATTAGGCATGTTTCTGCACCTTATTCCTTTATTGTGAGTTCCGCTTAGGGTCAGTTAATTGATACATTTGAGGAGTGTAAATATAATCTAGCAAACGTCAAGTTCTTTTTAAAAATTTAATCTTTTTTATTACTCTTCATATTGCCATTATGTGATGTCAATATTTTATAAAGCAAACGTATTGGCCTTTCATTTTATTAACATTCAGTGAAGGAAGGTTTGTACTTGTGCATTGCATAAAAGCTTTCTTTTTAGATATTTGTTTAGCCCTGACAAGGGCTGTTGAGAATTGTTAAGACTGTAGCGTCCTAGTACACCATACTGTCTTCACCATCGGAGTCAGACTGGGCTTCTTCAGATACATAGTATCTCAACTCGGCAATCCTTTCTGCCTTTTCACAAGCGTATTCATAGTATGCATTGCGTACGCCTTCAACAGATGCCATCTTCAGGCGGAGGTTGTAGCGAAATGAACGGTGATTCTCCTGTCTTGCTTTGTCATATCGGCGTTGGAGACCTTCAAGCTTGTCATTCAGGAGTACTACTTGTTCACAGGCACGTTTGAAACGTGTCTCTGTCTCAGTCAATTCTGCGTAAAGTTGAACTTTGTCCATGTTTGAATCGGAGCGGGTCTGTATGTATTCGTTTGCTAGAGAAAAACAGGAAAGATAATGTCCTCCACAGAAATCGTCCCTGCATTTATGCATACGAATGACATGCTCTTCTCATTGTTCATGCCAGATATGTGGAGTGTATTGGAGATAATTGAATGTTGACAATAATCCAATCAATCATGCCTGGCAAAGTAATAAACAGAACCGCCACGGCTGTGTTTTGATAACTGAGTGATAGGAGAGACATTTGATAACTGACACTGATTAAACACTGATTGGTACAAAATTTAATGTGGTTGTCAATGGGGCTGTTTGCACAAATATTTAGAATATCAAAACTTGCAGTTTTAACGGCATCATAATCTCCGCGTTATTGAATTGATAAACTACGTAGCTTAATGTATATTTGCACAAGCAAGACAGGCATTGACGGACATTTAATCAAATCATCTTGTGTCATGAAATGCGGCAAATATCCCCAAAACAGCGCGTGCGGCCTCTGCCACAAAACGTCTGTCTCCGGCGGCGCCCCGCCCGAGACTGACGACATCGTCTGTGACATCAACAGATAAATGACGTCGTGACCATAGCGACGTTGCGCATGCGCGTTCGCCACATCGGACTTATTTGCTGGAACCCTTGTAACGGCGCCGAGAGTAGCTCGATTTTAACAGGAGTGGTAGCATTAATTAGGCATGTTTCTGCACCTTATTCCTTTATTGTGAGTTCCGCTTAGGGTCAGTTAATTGATACATTTGAGGAGTGTAAATATAATCTAGCAAACGTCAAGTTCTTTTTAAAAATTTAATCTTTTTTATTACTCTTCATATTGCCATTATGTGATGTCAATATTTTATAAAGCAAACGTATTGGCCTTTCATTTTATTAACATTCAGTGAAGGAAGGTTTGTACTTGTGCATTGCATAAAAGCTTTCTTTTTAGATATTTGTTTAGCCCTGACAAGGGCTGTTGAGAATTGTTAAGACTGTAGCGTCCTAGTACACCATACTGTCTTCACCATCGGAGTCAGACTGGGCTTCTTCAGATACATAGTATCTCAACTCGGCAATCCTTTCTGCCTTTTCACAAGCGTATTCATAGTATGCATTGCGTACGCCTTCAACAGATGCCATCTTCAGGCGGAGGTTGTAGCGAAATGAACGGTGATTCTCCTGTCTTGCTTTGTCATATCGGCGTTGGAGACCTTCAAGCTTGTCATTCAGGAGTACTACTTGTTCACAGGCACGTTTGAAACGTGTATCTGTCTCAGTCAAATCTGCGTAAAGTTGAACTTTGTCCATGTTTGAATCGGAGCGGGTCTGTATGTATTCGTTTGCTAGAGAAAAACAGGAAAGATAATGTCCTCCACAGAAATCGTCCCTGCATTTATGCATACGAATGACATGCTCTTCTCATTGTTCATGCCAGATATGTGGAGTGTATTGGAGATAATTGAATGTTGACAATAATCCAATCAATCATGCCTGGCAAAGTAATAAACAGAACCGCCACGGCTGTGTTTTGATAACTGAGTGATAGGAGAGACATTTGATAACTGACACTGATTAAACACTGATTGGTACAAAATTTAATGTGGTTGTCAATGGGGCTGTTTGCACAAATATTTAGAATATCAAAACTTGCAGTTTTAACGGCATCATAATCTCCGCGTTATTGAATTGATAAACTACGTAGCTTAATGTATATTTGCACAAGCAAGACAGGCATTGACGGACATTTAATCAAATCATCTTGTGTCATGAAATGCGGCAAATATCCCCAAAACAGCGCGTGCGGCCTCTGCCACAAAACGTCTGTCTCCGGCGGTGCCCCGCCCGAGACTGACGACATCGTCTGTGACATCAACAGATAAATGACGTCGTGACCATAGCGACGTTGCGCATGCGCGTTCGCCACATCGGACTTATTTGCTGGAACCCTTGTAACGGCGCCGAGAGTAGCTCGATTTTAACAGGAGTGGTAGCATTAATTAGGCATGTTTCTGCACCTTATTCCTTTATTGTGAGTTCCGCTTAGGGTCAGTTAATTGATACATTTGAGGAGTGTAAATATAATCTAGCAAACGTCAAGTTCTTTTTAAAAATTTAATCTTTTTTATTACTCTTCATATTGCCATTATGTGATGTCAATATTTTATAAAGCAAACGTATTGGCCTTTCATTTTATTAACATTCAGTGAAGGAAGGTTTGTACTTGTGCATTGCATAAAAGCTTTCTTTTTAGATATTTGTTTAGCCCTGACAAGGGCTGTTGAGAATTGTTAAGACTGTAGCGTCCTAGTACACCATACTGTCTTCACCATCGGAGTCAGACTGGGCTTCTTCAGATACATAGTATCTCAACTCGGCAATCCTTTCTGCCTTTTCACAAGCGTATTCATAGTATGCATTGCGTACGCCTTCAACAGATGCCATCTTCAGGCGGAGGTTGTAGCGAAATGAACGGTGATTCTCCTGTCTTGCTTTGTCATATCGGCGTTGGAGACCTTCAAGCTTGTCATTCAGGAGTACTACTTGTTCACAGGCACGTTTGAAACGTGTCTCTGTCTCAGTCAATTCTGCGTAAAGTTGAACTTTGTCCATGTTTGAATCGGAGCGGGTCTGTATGTATTCGTTTGCTAGAGAAAAACAGGAAAGATAATGTCCTCCACAGAAATCGTCCCTGCATTTATGCATACGAATGACATGCTCTTCTCATTGTTCATGCCAGATATGTGGAGTGTATTGGAGATAATTGAATGTTGACAATAATCCAATCAATCATGCCTGGCAAAGTAATAAACAGAACCGCCACGGCTGTGTTTTGATAACTGAGTGATAGGAGAGACATTTGATAACCGACACTGATTAAACACTGATTGGTACAAAATTTAATGTGGTTGTCAATGGGGCTGTTTGCACAAATATTTAGAATATCAAAACTTGCAGTTTTAACGGCATCATAATCTCCGCGTTATTGAATTGATAAACTACGTAGCTTAATGTATATTTGCACAAGCAAGACAGGCATTGACGGACATTTAATCAAATCATCTTGTGTCATGAAATGCGGCAAATATCCCCAAAACAGCGCGTGCGGCCTCTGCCACAAAACGTCTGTCTCCGGCGGCGCCCCGCCCGAGACTGACGACATCGTCTGTGACATCAACAGATAAATGACGTCGTGACCATAGCGACGTTGCGCATGCGCGTTCGCCACATCGGACTTATTTGCTGGAACCCTTGTAACGGCGCCGAGAGTAGCTCGATTTTAACAGGAGTGGTAGCATTAATTAGGCATGTTTCTGCACCTTATTCCTTTATTGTGAGTTCCGCTTAGGGTCAGTTAATTGATACATTTGAGGAGTGTAAATATAATCTAGCAAACGTCAAGTTCTTTTTAAAAATTTAATCTTTTTTATTACTCTTCATATTGCCATTATGTGATGTCAATATTTTATAAAGCAAACGTATTGGCCTTTCATTTTATTAACATTCAGTGAAGGAAGGTTTGTACTTGTGCATTGCATAAAAGCTTTCTTTTTAGATATTTGTTTAGCCCTGACAAGGGCTGTTGAGAATTGTTAAGACTGTAGCGTCCTAGTACACCATACTGTCTTCACCATCGGAGTCAGACTGGGCTTCTTCAGATACATAGTATCTCAACTCGGCAATCCTTTCTGCCTTTTCACAAGCGTATTCATAGTATGCATTGCGTACGCCTTCAACAGATGCCATCTTCAGGCGGAGGTTGTAGCGAAATGAACGGTGATTCTCCTGTCTTGCTTTGTCATATCGGCGTTGGAGACCTTCAAGCTTGTCATTCAGGAGTACTACTTGTTCACAGGCACGTTTGAAACGTGTCTCTGTCTCAGTCAATTCTGCGTAAAGTTGAACTTTGTCCATGTTTGAATCGGAGCGGGTCTGTATGTATTCGTTTGCTAGAGAAAAACAGGAAAGATAATGTCCTCCACAGAAATCGTCCCTGCATTTATGCATACGAATGACATGCTCTTCTCATTGTTCATGCCAGATATGTGGAGTGTATTGGAGATAATTGAATGTTGACAATAATCCAATCAATCATGCCTGGCAAAGTAATAAACAGAACCGCCACGGCTGTGTTTTGATAACTGAGTGATAGGAGAGACATTTGATAACTGACACTGATTAAACACTGATTGGTACAAAATTTAATGTGGTTGTCAATGGGGCTGTTTGCACAAATATTTAGAATATCAAAACTTGCAGTTTTAACGGCATCATAATCTCCGCGTTATTGAATTGATAAACTACGTAGCTTAATGTATATTTGCACAAGCAAGACAGGCATTGACGGACATTTAATCAAATCATCTTGTGTCATGAAATGCGGCAAATATCCCCAAAACAGCGCGTGCGGCCTCTGCCACAAAACGTCTGTCTCCGGCGGCGCCCCGCCCGAGACTGATGACATCGTCTGTGACATCAACAGATAAATGACGTCGTGACCATAGCGACGTTGCGCATGCGCGTTCGCCACATCGGACTTATTTGCTGGAACCCTTGTAACGGCGCCGAGAGTAGCTCGATTTTAACAGGAGTGGTAGCATTAATTAGGCATGTTTCTGCACCTTATTCCTTTATTGTGAGTTCCGCTTAGGGTCAGTTAATTGATACATTTGAGGAGTGTAAATATAATCTAGCAAACGTCAAGTTCTTTTTAAAAATTTAATCTTTTTTATTACTCTTCATATTGCCATTATGTGATGTCAATATTTTATAAAGCAAACGTATTGGCCTTTCATTTTATTAACATTCAGTGAAGGAAGGTTTGTACTTGTGCATTGCATAAAAGCTTTCTTTTTAGATATTTGTTTAGCCCTGACAAGGGCTGTTGAGAATTGTTAAGACTGTAGCGTCCTAGTACACCATACTGTCTTCACCATCGGAGTCAGACTGGGCTTCTTCAGATACATAGTATCTCAACTCGGCAATCCTTTCTGCCTTTTCACAAGCGTATTCATAGTATGCATTGCGTACGCCTTCAACAGATGCCATCTTCAGGCGGAGGTTGTAGCGAAATGAACGGTGATTCTCCTGTCTTGCTTTGTCATATCGGCGTTGGAGACCTTCAAGCTTGTCATTCAGGAGTACTACTTGTTCACAGGCACGTTTGAAACGTGTCTCTGTCTCAGTCAATTCTGCGTAAAGTTGAACTTTGTCCATGTTTGAATCGGAGCGGGTCTGTATGTATTCGTTTGCTAGAGAAAAACAGGAAAGATAATGTCCTCCACAGAAATCGTCCCTGCATTTATGCATACGAATGACATGCTCTTCTCATTGTTCATGCCAGATATGTGGAGTGTATTGGAGATAATTGAATGTTGACAATAATCCAATCAATCATGCCTGGCAAAGTAATAAACAGAACCGCCACGGCTGTGTTTTGATAACTGAGTGATAGGAGAGACATTTGATAACTGACACTGATTAAACACTGATTGGTACAAAATTTAATGTGGTTGTCAATGGGGCTGTTTGCACAAATATTTAGAATATCAAAACTTGCAGTTTTAACGGCATCATAATCTCCGCGTTATTGAATTGATAAACTACGTAGCTTAATGTATATTTGCACAAGCAAGACAGGCATTGACGGACATTTAATCAAATCATCTTGTGTCATGAAATGCGGCAAATATCCCCAAAACAGCGCGTGCGGCCTCTGCCACAAAACGTCTGTCTCCGGCGGCGCCCCGCCCGAGACTGATGACATCGTCTGTGACATCAACAGATAAATGACGTCGTGACCATAGCGACGTTGCGCATGCGCGTTCGCCACATCGGACTTATTTGCTGGAACCCTTGTAACGGCGCCGAGAGTAGCTCGATTTTAACAGGAGTGGTAGCATTAATTAGGCATGTTTCTGCACCTTATTCCTTTATTGTGAGTTCCGCTTAGGGTCAGTTAATTGATACATTTGAGGAGTGTAAATATAATCTAGCAAACGTCAAGTTCTTTTTAAAAATTTAATCTTTTTTATTACTCTTCATATTGCCATTATGTGATGTCAATATTTTATAAAGCAAACGTATTGGCCTTTCATTTTATTAACATTCAGTGAAGGAAGGTTTGTACTTGTGCATTGCATAAAAGCTTTCTTTTTAGATATTTGTTTAGCCCTGACAAGGGCTGTTGAGAATTGTTAAGACTGTAGCGTCCTAGTACACCATACTGTCTTCACCATCGGAGTCAGACTGGGCTTCTTCAGATACATAGTATCTCAACTCGGCAATCCTTTCTGCCTTTTCACAAGCGTATTCATAGTATGCATTGCGTACGCCTTCAACAGATGCCATCTTCAGGCGGAGGTTGTAGCGAAATGAACGGTGATTCTCCTGTCTTGCTTTGTCATATCGGCGTTGGAGACCTTCAAGCTTGTCATTCAGGAGTACTACTTGTTCACAGGCACGTTTGAAACGTGTCTCTGTCTCAGTCAATTCTGCGTAAAGTTGAACTTTGTCCATGTTTGAATCGGAGCGGGTCTGTATGTATTCGTTTGCTAGAGAAAAACAGGAAAGATAATGTCCTCCACAGAAATCGTCCCTGCATTTATGCATACGAATGACATGCTCTTCTCATTGTTCATGCCAGATATGTGGAGTGTATTGGAGATAATTGAATGTTGACAATAATCCAATCAATCATGCCTGGCAAAGTAATAAACAGAACCGCCACGGCTGTGTTTTGATAACTGAGTGATAGGAGAGACATTTGATAACTGACACTGATTAAACACTGATTGGTACAAAATTTAATGTGGTTGTCAATGGGGCTGTTTGCACAAATATTTAGAATATCAAAACTTGCAGTTTTAACGGCATCATAATCTCCGCGTTATTGAATTGATAAACTACGTAGCTTAATGTATATTTGCACAAGCAAGACAGGCATTGACGGACATTTAATCAAATCATCTTGTGTCATGAAATGCGGCAAATATCCCCAAAACAGCGCGTGCGGCCTCTGCCACAAAACGTCTGTCTCCGGCGGCGCCCCGCCCGAGACTGATGACATCGTCTGTGACATCAACAGATAAATGACGTCGTGACCATAGCGACGTTGCGCATGCGCGTTCGCCACATCGGACTTATTTGCTGGAACCCTTGTAACGGCGCCGAGAGTAGCTCGATTTTAACAGGAGTGGTAGCATTAATTAGGCATGTTTCTGCACCTTATTCCTTTATTGTGAGTTCCGCTTAGGGTCAGTTAATTGATACATTTGAGGAGTGTAAATATAATCTAGCAAACGTCAAGTTCTTTTTAAAAATTTAATCTTTTTTATTACTCTTCATATTGCCATTATGTGATGTCAATATTTTATAAAGCAAACGTATTGGCCTTTCATTTTATTAACATTCAGTGAAGGAAGGTTTGTACTTGTGCATTGCATAAAAGCTTTCTTTTTAGATATTTGTTTAGCCCTGACAAGGGCTGTTGAGAATTGTTAAGACTGTAGCGTCCTAGTACACCATACTGTCTTCACCATCGGAGTCAGACTGGGCTTCTTCAGATACATAGTATCTCAACTCGGCAATCCTTTCTGCCTTTTCACAAGCGTATTCATAGTATGCATTGCGTACGCCTTCAACAGATGCCATCTTCAGGCGGAGGTTGTAGCGAAATGAACGGTGATTCTCCTGTCTTGCTTTGTCATATCGGCGTTGGAGACCTTCAAGCTTGTCATTCAGGAGTACTACTTGTTCACAGGCACGTTTGAAACGTGTCTCTGTCTCAGTCAATTCTGCGTAAAGTTGAACTTTGTCCATGTTTGAATCGGAGCGGGTCTGTATGTATTCGTTTGCTAGAGAAAAACAGGAAAGATAATGTCCTCCACAGAAATCGTCCCTGCATTTATGCATACGAATGACATGCTCTTCTCATTGTTCATGCCAGATATGTGGAGTGTATTGGAGATAATTGAATGTTGACAATAATCCAATCAATCATGCCTGGCAAAGTAATAAACAGAACCGCCACGGCTGTGTTTTGATAACTGAGTGATAGGAGAGACATTTGATAACTGACACTGATTAAACACTGATTGGTACAAAATTTAATGTGGTTGTCAATGGGGCTGTTTGCACAAATATTTAGAATATCAAAACTTGCAGTTTTAACGGCATCATAATCTCCGCGTTATTGAATTGATAAACTACGTAGCTTAATGTATATTTGCACAAGCAAGACAGGCATTGACGGACATTTAATCAAATCATCTTGTGTCATGAAATGCGGCAAATATCCCCAAAACAGCGCGTGCGGCCTCTGCCACAAAACGTCTGTCTCCGGCGGCGCCCCGCCCGAGACTGATGACATCGTCTGTGACATCAACAGATAAATGACGTCGTGACCATAGCGACGTTGCGCATGCGCGTTCGCCACATCGGACTTATTTGCTGGAACCCTTGTAACGGCGCCGAGAGTAGCTCGATTTTAACAGGAGTGGTAGCATTAATTAGGCATGTTTCTGCACCTTATTCCTTTATTGTGAGTTCCGCTTAGGGTCAGTTAAAGAGGGACTGAAATGCTATATGGCAACTTTCGGGATTCATGAAATAGTGATAACAATTTCACATGGACTCAACTTTAAATTTCTGAAATCGACCTAGAAACGGCTTAATTACGACTGTATAAAGAACACCCCCTAATTAGGCCGGCGAACAGAATAAAACGCACTGAAGCGTGACTGCCTCGTGACGTGTTAGTAGGCGATGTGATACCCCCTTGTGTGCCCTCGTTATGTAAAACAACACAAGCTAACAGTACAGCTCGATGTTTAACCGTCGATTAAACACCCTATACAACATCCAAACATCTCAAACCTTCAATAAATCGGTAGTTTATTTATTCAACTGGCAATTTGTATTGATGAAAACGTAAGACCCTGATTAAAAACGAAGTTGTGCGCATAATGCTACAGCATGTAGGTATAGATGGTCTCGCTTTGCGCAATGTTGTCATAAGACTGCACGTGAGAACCCGGATGTATATGTAAGCAATTGCTCCCGTGTGAACTGTTTTATCTTCGTGCACAGTTGTTGGTTGTTATTGAATATTACTTTAGTAGCACAGCAGAAAGGATGTAATTATACAATACTAATTTATTTTTACATTTAAACCATTTTTTAAGAATTGCCTTTGACTTCATTTTGTAACAGGATAAAACATATATACGCTTTTCTTAGTTATTTCATTTAGTGATGGACAAGTTACAATTCTCAATGAAAGACATGTATTGGATGATCACTGATGTCTTGTTTAAAACATTATATTAATAGGGCATTTCACTGAAAATCTTAATGTTTTCACTCTTGTACATAGAGTGATATTTTCCACAACAATAGCCGATACATGGCCAAACAGAATGAAGATTTATTAAATGAACCTTATCCAAAATAATTATCAGATAGAGCAAAAACGGTATTCCTAAGTTCAGGTTAATAGGTTATAATTTACCAATCGGAGAAAAAAGGGATGTTAAGGAATACAATTGCTATTTGATGTTACCTAATTAGCTGATGTCATAAAATAGCCAGGTGTTGATGATTGTGCATTATATAGCCTACCTGCTATAGTCATCATTTGATATCATCTAATTAGGAAACAGACAGGAAATACGATAGACAGTAAAGAAATTGTGTAATAAGGGAGTATTTGATCTAAAGAAAGTAAGTAACACCTGCAGACCAATGTCATTGTTTATTCAACCTTTTTACACAACGTTCAAATCTAAATGTGAGCATTGTATATTCGGATTATTACCATAAATCAGCCCAATACTTTCTGCTATGTTTTATATTTTACTAATCTCCTTTTTCTCTGCATGCCAAACTGTTCATTCAGTGAAAATGCGAGCTCGAAGCAGAAAATCGGTGTAGTGATCGGAACACGTGAGTTCGATGTAGATTGTCACATTGCTCTGTTTGACCTAACACAGCGGGTCAATTTGGCGTGAAACCATCAATATGATGGGAATTTGTCTACGGATACTTCATCAGGAGATATTCTAGGACAGTTGACAGCAACACAATGATATAGCATACTGTTAATCGCTTTGAAAAGGCAGAACTGCGGATTTCGCCTATCATTTTCCATATAAGCAGACGAACGCTTCGCCTACTGCCACGTCACTTCCGGTATCCCCTGCCCGTGGCCTCTCAGCCTTGTTTTGGTTTGTCGCTGGACGGCCACAAGCAGACGCCTTGTTACGCAATGTTTACTTAGCTGTAGCTTCATTAAGAAACTGTGTATCGTTGCTGTTTTGGCCTAATATTTATGTTATATAGTTATTTGACCAATATCTTTTGAAAAATATATTTAAAAAAGGTTATGCAGCCCTTCTTTAATTGATACATTTGAGGAGTGTAAATATAATCTAGCAAACGTCAAGTTCTTTTTAAAAATTTAATCTTTTTTATTACTCTTCATATTGCCATTATGTGATGTCAATATTTTATAAAGCAAACGTATTGGCCTTTCATTTTATTAACATTCAGTGAAGGAAGGTTTGTACTTGTGCATTGCATAAAAGCTTTCTTTTTAGATATTTGTTTAGCCCTGACAAGGGCTGTTGAGAATTGTTAAGACTGTAGCGTCCTAGTACACCATACTGTCTTCCCCATCGGAGTCAGACTGGGCTTCTTCAGATACATAGTATCTCAACTCGGCAATCCTTTCTGCCTTTTCACAAGCGTATTCATAGTATGCATTGCGTACGCCTTCAACAGATGCCATCTTCAGGCGGAGGTTGTAGCGAAATGAACGGTGATTCTCCTGTCTTGCTTTGTCATATCGGCGTTGGAGACCTTCAAGCTTGTCATTCAGGAGTACTACTTGTTCACAGGCACGTTTGAAACGTGTCTCTGTCTCAGTCAATTCTGCGTAAAGTTGAACTTTGTCCATGTTTGAATCGGAGCGGGTCTGTATGTATTCGTTTTCTAGAGAAAAACAGGAAAGATAATGTCCTCCACAGAAATCGTCCCTGCATTTATGCATACGAATGACATGCTCTTCTCATTGTTCATGCCAGATATGTGGAGTGTATTGGAGATAATTGAATGTTGACAATAATCCAATCAATCATGCCTGGCAAAGTAATAAACAGAACCGCCACGGCTGTGTTTTGATAACTGAGTGATAGGAGAGACATTTGATAACTGACACTGATTAAACACTGATTGGTACAAAATTTAATGTGGTTGTCAATGGGGCTGTTTGCACAAATATTTAGAATATCAAAACTTGCAGTTTTAACGGCATCATAATCTCCGCGTTATTGAATTGATAAACTACGTAGCTTAATGTATATTTGCACAAGCAAGACAGGCATTGACGGACATTTAATCAAATCATCTTGTGTCATGAAATGCGGCAAATATCCCCAAAACAGCGCGTGCGGCCTCTGCCACAAAACGTCTGTCTCCGGCGGCGCCCCGCCCGAGACTGACGACATCGTCTGTGACATCAACAGATAAATGACGTCGTGACCATAGCGACGTTGCGCATGCGCGTTCGCCACATCGGACTTATTTGCTGGAACCCTTGTAACGGCGCCGAGAGTAGCTCGATTTTAACAGGAGTGGTAGCATTAATTAGGCATGTTTCTGCACCTTATTCCTTTATTGTGAGTTCCGCTTAGGGTCAGTTAATTGATACATTTGAGGAGTGTAAATATAATCTAGCAAACGTCAAGTTCTTTTTAAAAATTTAATCTTTTTTATTACTCTTCATATTGCCATTATGTGATGTCAATATTTTATAAAGCAAACGTATTGGCCTTTCATTTTATTAACATTCAGTGAAGGAAGGTTTGTACTTGTGCATTGCATAAAAGCTTTCTTTTTAGATATTTGTTTAGCCCTGACAAGGGCTGTTGAGAATTGTTAAGACTGTAGCGTCCTAGTACACCATACTGTCTTCACCATCGGAGTCAGACTGGGCTTCTTCAGATACATAGTATCTCAACTCGGCAATCCTTTCTGCCTTTTCACAAGCGTATTCATAGTATGCATTGCGTACGCCTTCAACAGATGCCATCTTCAGGCGGAGGTTGTAGCGAAATGAACGGTGATTCTCCTGTCTTGCTTTGTCATATCGGCGTTGGAGACCTTCAAGCTTGTCATTCAGGAGTACTACTTGTTCACAGGCACGTTTGAAACGTGTCTCTGTCTCAGTCAATTCTGCGTAAAGTTGAACTTTGTCCATGTTTGAATCGGAGCGGGTCTGTATGTATTCGTTTTCTAGAGAAAAACAGGAAAGATAATGTCCTCCACAGAAATCGTCCCTGCATTTATGCATACGAATGACATGCTCTTCTCATTGTTCATGCCAGATATGTGGAGTGTATTGGAGATAATTGAATGTTGACAATAATCCAATCAATCATGCCTGGCAAAGTAATAAACAGAACCGCCACGGCTGTGTTTTGATAACTGAGTGATAGGAGAGACATTTGATAACTGACACTGATTAAACACTGATTGGTACAAAATTTAATGTGGTTGTCAATGGGGCTGTTTGCACAAATATTTAGAATATCAAAACTTGCAGTTTTAACGGCATCATAATCTCCGCGTTATTGAATTGATAAACTACGTAGCTTAATGTATATTTGCACAAGCAAGACAGGCATTGACGGACATTTAATCAAATCATCTTGTGTCATGAAATGCGGCAAATATCCCCAAAACAGCGCGTGCGGCCTCTGCCACAAAACGTCTGTCTCCGGCGGCGCCCCGCCCGAGACTGACGACATCGTCTGTGACATCAACAGATAAATGACGTCGTGACCATAGCGACGTTGCGCATGCGCGTTCGCCACATCGGACTTATTTGCTGGAACCCTTGTAACGGCGCCGAGAGTAGCTCGATTTTAACAGGAGTGGTAGCATTAATTAGGCATGTTTCTGCACCTTATTCCTTTATTGTGAGTTCCGCTTAGGGTCAGTTAATTGATACATTTGAGGAGTGTAAATATAATCTAGCAAACGTCAAGTTCTTTTTAAAAATTTAATCTTTTTTATTACTCTTCATATTGCCATTATGTGATGTCAATATTTTATAAAGCAAACGTATTGGCCTTTCATTTTATTAACATTCAGTGAAGGAAGGTTTGTACTTGTGCATTGCATAAAAGCTTTCTTTTTAGATATTTGTTTAGCCCTGACAAGGGCTGTTGAGAATTGTTAAGACTGTAGCGTCCTAGTACACCATACTGTCTTCCCCATCGGAGTCAGACTGGGCTTCTTCAGATACATAGTATCTCAACTCGGCAATCCTTTCTGCCTTTTCACAAGCGTATTCATAGTATGCATTGCGTACGCCTTCAACAGATGCCATCTTCAGGCGGAGGTTGTAGCGAAATGAACGGTGATTCTCCTGTCTTGCTTTGTCATATCGGCGTTGGAGACCTTCAAGCTTGTCATTCAGGAGTACTACTTGTTCACAGGCACGTTTGAAACGTGTCTCTGTCTCAGTCAATTCTGCGTAAAGTTGAACTTTGTCCATGTTTGAATCGGAGCGGGTCTGTATGTATTCGTTTGCTAGAGAAAAACAGGAAAGATAATGTCCTCCACAGAAATCGTCCCTGCATTTATGCATACGAATGACATGCTCTTCTCATTGTTCATGCCAGATATGTGGAGTGTATTGGAGATAATTGAATGTTGACAATAATCCAATCAATCATGCCTGGCAAAGTAATAAACAGAACCGCCACGGATGTGTTTTGATAACTGAGTGATAGGAGAGACATTTGATAACTGACACTGATTAAACTCTGATTGGTACAAAATTTAATGTGGTTGTCAATGGGGCTGTTTGCACAAATATTTAGAATATCAAAACTTGCAGTTTTAACGGCATCATAATCTCCGCGTTATTGAATTGATAAACTACGTAGCTTAATGTATATTTGCACAAGCAAGACAGGCATTGACGGACATTTAATCAAATCATCTTGTGTCATGAAATGCGGCAAATATCCCCAAAACAGCGCGTGCGGCCTCTGCCACAAAACGTCTGTCTCCGGCGGCGCCCCGCCCGAGACTGACGACATCGTCTGTGACATCAACAGATAAATGACGTCGTGACCATAGCGACGTTGCGCATGCGCGTTCGCCACATCGGACTTATTTGCTGGAACCCTTGTAACGGCGCCGAGAGTAGCTCGATTTTAACAGGAGTGGTAGCATTAATTAGGCATGTTTCTGCACCTTATTCCTTTATTGTGAGTTCCGCTTAGGGTCAGTTAATTGATACATTTGAGGAGTGTAAATATAATCTAGCAAACGTCAAGTTCTTTTTAAAAATTTAATCTTTTTTATTACTCTTCATATTGCCATTATGTGATGTCAATATTTTATAAAGCAAACGTATTGGCCTTTCATTTTATTAACATTCAGTGAAGGAAGGTTTGTACTTGTGCATTGCATAAAAGCTTTCTTTTTAGATATTTGTTTAGCCCTGACAAGGGCTGTTGAGAATTGTTAAGACTGTAGCGTCCTAGTACACCATACTGTCTTCACCATCGGAGTCAGACTGGGCTTCTTCAGATACATAGTATCTCAACTCGGCAATCCTTTCTGCCTTTTCACAAGCGTATTCATAGTATGCATTGCGTACGCCTTCAACAGATGCCATCTTCAGGCGGAGGTTGTAGCGAAATGAACGGTGATTCTCCTGTCTTGCTTTGTCATATCGGCGTTGGAGACCTTCAAGCTTGTCATTCAGGAGTACTACTTGTTCACAGGCACGTTTGAAACGTGTCTCTGTCTCAGTCAATTCTGCGTAAAGTTGAACTTTGTCCATGTTTGAATCGGAGCGGGTCTGTATGTATTCGTTTTCTAGGGGAAAAACAGGAAAGATAATGTCCTCCACAGAAATCGTCCCTGCATTTATGCATACGAATGACATGCTCTTCTCATTGTTCATGCCAGATATGTGGAGTGTATTGGAGATAATTGAATGTTGACAATAATCCAATCAATCATGCCTGGCAAAGTAATAAACAGAACCGCCACGGCTGTGTTTTGATAACTGAGTGATAGGAGAGACATTTGATAACTGACACTGATTAAACACTGATTGGTACAAAATTTAATGTGGTTGTCAATGGGGCTGTTTGCACAAATATTTAGAATATCAAAACTTGCAGTTTTAACGGCATCATAATCTCCGCGTTATTGAATTGATAAACTACGTAGCTTAATGTATATTTGCACAAGCAAGACAGGCATTGACGGACATTTAATCAAATCATCTTGTGTCATGAAATGCGGCAAATATCCCCAAAACAGCGCGTGCGGCCTCTGCCACAAACCGTCTGTCTCCGGCGGCGCCCCGCCCGAGACTGACGACATCGTCTGTGACATCAACAGATAAATGACGTCGTGACCATAGCGACGTTGCGCATGCGCGTTCGCCACATCGGACTTATTTGCTGGAACCCTTGTAACGGCGCCGAGAGTAGCTCGATTTTAACAGGAGTGGTAGCATTAATTAGGCATGTTTCTGCACCTTATTCCTTTATTGTGAGTTCCGCTTAGGGTCAGTTAATTGATACATTTGAGGAGTGTAAATATAATCTAGCAAACGTCAAGTTCTTTTTAAAAATTTAATCTTTTTTATTACTCTTCATATTGCCATTATGTGATGTCAATATTTTATAAAGCAAACGTATTGGCCTTTCATTTTATTAACATTCAGTGAAGGAAGGTTTGTACTTGTGCATTGCATAAAAGCTTTCTTTTTAGATATTTGTTTAGCCCTGACAAGGGCTGTTGAGAATTGTTAAGACTGTAGCGTCCTAGTACACCATACTGTCTTCACCATCGGAGTCAGACTGGGCTTCTTCAGATACATAGTATCTCAACTCGGCAATCCTTTCTGCCTTTTCACAAGCGTATTCATAGTATGCATTGCGTACGCCTTCAACAGATGCCATCTTCAGGCGGAGGTTGTAGCGAAATGAACGGTGATTCTCCTGTCTTGCTTTGTCATATCGGCGTTGGAGACCTTCAAGCTTGTCATTCAGGAGTACTACTTGTTCACAGGCACGTTTGAAACGTGTCTCTGTCTCAGTCAATTCTGCGTAAAGTTGAACTTTGTCCATGTTTGAATCGGAGCGGGTCTGTATGTATTCGTTTTCTAGAGAAAAACAGGAAAGATAATGTCCTCCACAGAAATCGTCCCTGCATTTATGCATACGAATGACATGCTCTTCTCATTGTTCATGCCAGATATGTGGAGTGTATTGGAGATAATTGAATGTTGACAATAATCCAATCAATCATGCCTGGCAAAGTAATAAACAGAACCGCCACGGCTGTGTTTTGATAACTGAGTGATAGGAGAGACATTTGATAACTGACACTGATTAAACACTGATTGGTACAAAATTTAATGTGGTTGTCAATGGGGCTGTTTGCACAAATATTTAGAATATCAAAACTTGCAGTTTTAACGGCATCATAATCTCCGCGTTATTGAATTGATAAACTACGTAGCTTAATGTATATTTGCACAAGCAAGACAGGCATTGACGGACATTTAATCAAATCATCTTGTGTCATGAAATGCGGCAAATATCCCCAAAACAGCGCGTGCGGCCTCTGCCACAAAACGTCTGTCTCCGGCGGCGCCCCGCCCGAGACTGACGACATCGTCTGTGACATCAACAGATAAATGACGTCGTGACCATAGCGACGTTGCGCATGCGCGTTCGCCACATCGGACTTATTTGCTGGAACCCTTGTAACGGCGCCGAGAGTAGCTCGATTTTAACAGGAGTGGTAGCATTAATTAGGCATGTTTCTGCACCTTATTCCTTTATTGTGAGTTCCGCTTAGGGTCAGTTAATTGATACATTTGAGGAGTGTCAATATAATCTAGCAAACGTCAAGTTCTTTTTAAAAATTTAATCTTTTTTATTACTCTTCATATTGCCATTATGTGATGTCAATATTTTATAAAGCAAACGTATTGGCCTTTCATTTTATTAACATTCAGTGAAGGAAGGTTTGTACTTGTGCATTGCATAAAAGCTTTCTTTTTAGATATTTGTTTAGCCCTGACAAGGGCTGTTGAGAATTGTTAAGACTGTAGCGTCCTAGTACACCATACTGTCTTCACCATCGGAGTCAGACTGGGCTTCTTCAGATACATAGTATCTCAACTCGGCAATCCTTTCTGCCTTTTCACAAGCGTATTCATAGTATGCATTGCGTACGCCTTCAACAGATGCCATCTTCAGGCGGAGGTTGTAGCGAAATGAACGGTGATTCTCCTGTCTTGCTTTGTCATATCGGCGTTGGAGACCTTCAAGCTTGTCATTCAGGAGTACTACTTGTTCACAGGCACGTTTGAAACGTGTCTCTGTCTCAGTCAATTCTGCGTAAAGTTGAACTTTGTCCATGTTTGAATCGGAGCGGGTCTGTATGTATTCGTTTTCTAGAGAAAAACAGGAAAGATAATGTCCTCCACAGAAATCGTCCCTGCATTTATGCATACGAATGACATGCTCTTCTCATTGTTCATGCCAGATATGTGGAGTGTATTGGAGATAATTGAATGTTGACAATAATCCAATCAATCATGCCTGGCAAAGTAATAAACAGAACCGCCACGGCTGTGTTTTGATAACTGAGTGATAGGAGAGACATTTGATAACTGACACTGATTAAACTCTGATTGGTACAAAATTTAATGTGGTTGTCAATGGGGCTGTTTGCACAAATATTTAGAATATCAAAACTTGCAGTTTTAACGGCATCATAATCTCCGCGTTATTGAATTGATAAACTACGTAGCTTAATGTATATTTGCACAAGCAAGACAGGCATTGACGGACATTTAATCAAATCATCTTGTGTCATGAAATGCGGCAAATATCCCCAAAACAGCGCGTGCGGCCTCTGCCACAAAACGTCTGTCTCCGGCGGCGCCCCGCCCGAGACTGACGACATCGTCTGTGACATCAACAGATAAATGACGTCGTGACCATAGCGACGTTGCGCATGCGCGTTCGCCACATCGGACTTATTTGCTGGAACCCTTGTAACGGCGCCGAGAGTAGCTCGATTTTAACAGGAGTGGTAGCATTAATTAGGCATGTTTCTGCACCTTATTCCTTTATTGTGAGTTCCGCTTAGGGTCAGTTAATTGATACATTTGAGGAGTGTCAATATAATCTAGCAAACGTCAAGTTCTTTTTAAAAATTTAATCTTTTTTATTACTCTTCATATTGCCATTATGTGATGTCAATATTTTATAAAGCAAACGTATTGGCCTTTCATTTTATTAACATTCAGTGAAGGAAGGTTTGTACTTGTGCATTGCATAAAAGCTTTCTTTTTAGATATTTGTTTAGCCCTGACAAGGGCTGTTGAGAATTGTTAAGACTGTAGCGTCCTAGTACACCATACTGTCTTCACCATCGGAGTCAGACTGGGCTTCTTCAGATACATAGTATCTCAACTCGGCAATCCTTTCTGCCTTTTCACAAGCGTATTCATAGTATGCATTGCGTACGCCTTCAACAGATGCCATCTTCAGGCGGAGGTTGTAGCGAAATGAACGGTGATTCTCCTGTCTTGCTTTGTCATATCGGCGTTGGAGACCTTCAAGCTTGTCATTCAGGAGTACTACTTGTTCACAGGCACGTTTGAAACGTGTCTCTGTCTCAGTCAATTCTGCGTAAAGTTGAACTTTGTCCATGTTTGAATCGGAGCGGGTCTGTATGTATTCGTTTTCTAGAGAAAAACAGGAAAGATAATGTCCTCCACAGAAATCGTCCCTGCATTTATGCATACGAATGACATGCTCTTCTCATTGTTCATGCCAGATATGTGGAGTGTATTGGAGATAATTGAATGTTGACAATAATCCAATCAATCATGCCTGGCAAAGTAATAAACAGAACCGCCACGGCTGTGTTTTGATAACTGAGTGATAGGAGAGACATTTGATAACTGACACTGATTAAACTCTGATTGGTACAAAATTTAATGTGGTTGTCAATGGGGCTGTTTGCACAAATATTTAGAATATCAAAACTTGCAGTTTTAACGGCATCATAATCTCCGCGTTATTGAATTGATAAACTACGTAGCTTAATGTATATTTGCACAAGCAAGACAGGCATTGACGGACATTTAATCAAATCATCTTGTGTCATGAAATGCGGCAAATATCCCCAAAACAGCGCGTGCGGCCTCTGCCACAAAACGTCTGTCTCCGGCGGCGCCCCGCCCGAGACTGACGACATCGTCTGTGACATCAACAGATAAATGACGTCGTGACCATAGCGACGTTGCGCATGCGCGTTCGCCACATCGGACTTATTTGCTGGAACCCTTGTAACGGCGCCGAGAGTAGCTCGATTTTAACAGGAGTGGTAGCATTAATTAGGCATGTTTCTGCACCTTATTCCTTTATTGTGAGTTCCGCTTAGGGTCAGTTAATTGATACATTTGAGGAGTGTAAATATAATCTAGCAAACGTCAAGTTCTTTTTAAAAATTTAATCTTTTTTATTACTCTTCATATTGCCATTATGTGATGTCAATATTTTATAAAGCAAACGTATTGGCCTTTCATTTTATTAACATTCAGTGAAGGAAGGTTTGTACTTGTGCATTGCATAAAAGCTTTCTTTTTAGATATTTGTTTAGCCCTGACAAGGGCTGTTGAGAATTGTTAAGACTGTAGCGTCCTAGTACACCATACTGTCTTCACCATCGGAGTCAGACTGGGCTTCTTCAGATACATAGTATCTCAACTCGGCAATCCTTTCTGCCTTTTCACAAGCGTATTCATAGTATGCATTGCGTACGCCTTCAACAGATGCCATCTTCAGGCGGAGGTTGTAGCGAAATGAACGGTGATTCTCCTGTCTTGCTTTGTCATATCGGCGTTGGAGACCTTCAAGCTTGTCATTCAGGAGTACTACTTGTTCACAGGCACGTTTGAAACGTGTCTCTGTCTCAGTCAATTCTGCGTAAAGTTGAACTTTGTCCATGTTTGAATCGGAGCGGGTCTGTATGTATTCGTTTGCTAGAGAAAAACAGGAAAGATAATGTCCTCCACAGAAATCGTCCCTGCATTTATGCATACGAATGACATGCTCTTCTCATTGTTCATGCCAGATATGTGGAGTGTATTGGAGATAATTGAATGTTGACAATAATCCAATCAATCATGCCTGGCAAAGTAATAAACAGAACCGCCACGGATGTGTTTTGATAACTGAGTGATAGGAGAGACATTTGATAACTGACACTGATTAAACTCTGATTGGTACAAAATTTAATGTGGTTGTCAATGGGGCTGTTTGCACAAATATTTAGAATATCAAAACTTGCAGTTTTAACGGCATCATAATCTCCGCGTTATTGAATTGATAAACTACGTAGCTTAATGTATATTTGCACAAGCAAGACAGGCATTGACGGACATTTAATCAAATCATCTTGTGTCATGAAATGCGGCAAATATCCCCAAAACAGCGCGTGCGGCCTCTGCCACAAAACGTCTGTCTCCGGCGGCGCCCCGCCCGAGACTGACGACATCGTCTGTGACATCAACAGATAAATGACGTCGTGACCATAGCGACGTTGCGCATGCGCGATCGCCACATCGGACTTATTTGCTGGAACCCTTGTAACGGCGCCGAGAGTAGCTCGATTTTAACAGGAGTGGTAGCATTAATTAGGCATGTTTCTGCACCTTATTCCTTTATTGTGAGTTCCGCTTAGGGTCAGTTAATTGATACATTTGAGGAGTGTCAATATAATCTAGCAAACGTCAAGTTCTTTTTAAAAATTTAATCTTTTTTATTACTCTTCATATTGCCATTATGTGATGTCAATATTTTATAAAGCAAACGTATTGGCCTTTCATTTTATTAACATTCAGTGAAGGAAGGTTTGTACTTGTGCATTGCATAAAAGCTTTCTTTTTAGATATTTGTTTAGCCCTGACAAGGGCTGTTGAGAATTGTTAAGACTGTAGCGTCCTAGTACACCATACTGTCTTCACCATCGGAGTCAGACTGGGCTTCTTCAGATACATAGTATCTCAACTCGGCAATCCTTTCTGCCTTTTCACAAGCGTATTCATAGTATGCATTGCGTACGCCTTCAACAGATGCCATCTTCAGGCGGAGGTTGTAGCGAAATGAACGGTGATTCTCCTGTCTTGCTTTGTCATATCGGCGTTGGAGACCTTCAAGCTTGTCATTCAGGAGTACTACTTGTTCACAGGCACGTTTGAAACGTGTCTCTGTCTCAGTCAATTCTGCGTAAAGTTGAACTTTGTCCATGTTTGAATCGGAGCGGGTCTGTATGTATTCGTTTTCTAGAGAAAAACAGGAAAGATAATGTCCTCCACAGAAATCGTCCCTGCATTTATGCATACGAATGACATGCTCTTCTCATTGTTCATGCCAGATATGTGGAGTGTATTGGAGATAATTGAATGTTGACAATAATCCAATCAATCATGCCTGGCAAAGTAATAAACAGAACCGCCACGGCTGTGTTTTGATAACTGAGTGATAGGAGAGACATTTGATAACTGACACTGATTAAACACTGATTGGTACAAAATTTAATGTGGTTGTCAATGGGGCTGTTTGCACAAATATTTAGAATATCAAAACTTGCAGTTTTAACGGCATCATAATCTCCGCGTTATTGAATTGATAAACTACGTAGCTTAATGTATATTTGCACAAGCAAGACAGGCATTGACGGACATTTAATCAAATCATCTTGTGTCATGAAATGCGGCAAATATCCCCAAAACAGCGCGTGCGGCCTCTGCCACAAAACGTCTGTCTCCGGCGGCGCCCCGCCCGAGACTGACGACATCGTCTGTGACATCAACAGATAAATGACGTCGTGACCATAGCGACGTTGCGCATGCGCGTTCGCCACATCGGACTTATTTGCTGGAACCCTTGTAACGGCGCCGAGAGTAGCTCGATTTTAACAGGAGTGGTAGCATTAATTAGGCATGTTTCTGCACCTTATTCCTTTATTGTGAGTTCCGCTTAGGGTCAGTTAATTGATACATTTGAGGAGTGTAAATATAATCTAGCAAACGTCAAGTTCTTTTTAAAAATTTAATCTTTTTTATTACTCTTCATATTGCCA
Organism: Steromphala cineraria; assembly: GCA_916613615.1. Lineage (NCBI taxonomy): Eukaryota > Metazoa > Mollusca > Gastropoda > Trochida > Trochidae > Steromphala > Steromphala cineraria. The sequence continues at coordinate 17,601,474 of OU744730.1, forward strand.
TTATGTGATGTCAATATTTTATAAAGCAAACGTATTGGCCTTTCATTTTATTAACATTCAGTGAAGGAAGGTTTGTACTTGTGCATTGCATAAAAGCTTTCTTTTTAGATATTTGTTTAGCCCTGACAAGGGCTGTTGAGAATTGTTAAGACTGTAGCGTCCTAGTACACCATACTGTCTTCACCATCGGAGTCAGACTGGGCTTCTTCAGATACATAGTATCTCAACTCGGCAATCCTTTCTGCCTTTTCACAAGCGTATTCATAGTATGCATTGCGTACGCCTTCAACAGATGCCATCTTCAGGCGGAGGTTGTAGCGAAATGAACGGTGATTCTCCTGTCTTGCTTTGTCATATCGGCGTTGGAGACCTTCAAGCTTGTCATTCAGGAGTACTACTTGTTCACAGGCACGTTTGAAACGTGTCTCTGTCTCAGTCAATTCTGCGTAAAGTTGAACTTTGTCCATGTTTGAATCGGAGCGGGTCTGTATGTATTCGTTTTCTAGAGAAAAACAGGAAAGATAATGTCCTCCACAGAAATCGTCCCTGCATTTATGCATACGAATGACATGCTCTTCTCATTGTTCATGCCAGATATGTGGAGTGTATTGGAGATAATTGAATGTTGACAATAATCCAATCAATCATGCCTGGCAAAGTAATAAACAGAACCGCCACGGCTGTGTTTTGATAACTGAGTGATAGGAGAGACATTTGATAACTGACACTGATTAAACACTGATTGGTACAAAATTTAATGTGGTTGTCAATGGGGCTGTTTGCACAAATATTTAGAATATCAAAACTTGCAGTTTTAACGGCATCATAATCTCCGCGTTATTGAATTGATAAACTACGTAGCTTAATGTATATTTGCACAAGCAAGACAGGCATTGACGGACATTTAATCAAATCATCTTGTGTCATGAAATGCGGCAAATATCCCCAAAACAGCGCGTGCGGCCTCTGCCACAAAACGTCTGTCTCCGGCGGCGCCCCGCCCGAGACTGACGACATCGTCTGTGACATCAACAGATAAATGACGTCGTGACCATAGCGACGTTGCGCATGCGCGTTCGCCACATCGGACTTATTTGCTGGAACCCTTGTAACGGCGCCGAGAGTAGCTCGATTTTAACAGGAGTGGTAGCATTAATTAGGCATGTTTCTGCACCTTATTCCTTTATTGTGAGTTCCGCTTAGGGTCAGTTAATTGATACATTTGAGGAGTGTAAATATAATCTAGCAAACGTCAAGTTCTTTTTAAAAATTTAATCTTTTTTATTACTCTTCATATTGCCATTATGTGATGTCAATATTTTATAAAGCAAACGTATTGGCCTTTCATTTTATTAACATTCAGTGAAGGAAGGTTTGTACTTGTGCATTGCATAAAAGCTTTCTTTTTAGATATTTGTTTAGCCCTGACAAGGGCTGTTGAGAATTGTTAAGACTGTAGCGTCCTAGTACACCATACTGTCTTCACCATCGGAGTCAGACTGGGCTTCTTCAGATACATAGTATCTCAACTCGGCAATCCTTTCTGCCTTTTCACAAGCGTATTCATAGTATGCATTGCGTACGCCTTCAACAGATGCCATCTTCAGGCGGAGGTTGTAGCGAAATGAACGGTGATTCTCCTGTCTTGCTTTGTCATATCGGCGTTGGAGACCTTCAAGCTTGTCATTCAGGAGTACTACTTGTTCACAGGCACGTTTGAAACGTGTCTCTGTCTCAGTCAATTCTGCGTAAAGTTGAACTTTGTCCATGTTTGAATCGGAGCGGGTCTGTATGTATTCGTTTGCTAGAGAAAAACAGGAAAGATAATGTCCTCCACAGAAATCGTCCCTGCATTTATGCATACGAATGACATGCTCTTCTCATTGTTCATGCCAGATATGTGGAGTGTATTGGAGATAATTGAATGTTGACAATAATCCAATCAATCATGCCTGGCAAAGTAATAAACAGAACCGCCACGGATGTGTTTTGATAACTGAGTGATAGGAGAGACATTTGATAACTGACACTGATTAAACTCTGATTGGTACAAAATTTAATGTGGTTGTCAATGGGGCTGTTTGCACAAATATTTAGAATATCAAAACTTGCAGTTTTAACGGCATCATAATCTCCGCGTTATTGAATTGATAAACTACGTAGCTTAATGTATATTTGCACAAGCAAGACAGGCATTGACGGACATTTAATCAAATCATCTTGTGTCATGAAATGCGGCAAATATCCCCAAAACAGCGCGTGCGGCCTCTGCCACAAAACGTCTGTCTCCGGCGGCGCCCCGCCCGAGACTGACGACATCGTCTGTGACATCAACAGATAAATGACGTCGTGACCATAGCGACGTTGCGCATGCGCGTTCGCCACATCGGACTTATTTGCTGGAACCCTTGTAACGGCGCCGAGAGTAGCTCGATTTTAACAGGAGTGGTAGCATTAATTAGGCATGTTTCTGCACCTTATTCCTTTATTGTGAGTTCCGCTTAGGGTCAGTTAATTGATACATTTGAGGAGTGTAAATATAATCTAGCAAACGTCAAGTTCTTTTTAAAAATTTAATCTTTTTTATTACTCTTCATATTGCCATTATGTGATGTCAATATTTTATAAAGCAAACGTATTGGCCTTTCATTTTATTAACATTCAGTGAAGGAAGGTTTGTACTTGTGCATTGCATAAAAGCTTTCTTTTTAGATATTTGTTTAGCCCTGACAAGGGCTGTTGAGAATTGTTAAGACTGTAGCGTCCTAGTACACCATACTGTCTTCACCATCGGAGTCAGACTGGGCTTCTTCAGATACATAGTATCTCAACTCGGCAATCCTTTCTGCCTTTTCACAAGCGTATTCATAGTATGCATTGCGTACGCCTTCAACAGATGCCATCTTCAGGCGGAGGTTGTAGCGAAATGAACGGTGATTCTCCTGTCTTGCTTTGTCATATCGGCGTTGGAGACCTTCAAGCTTGTCATTCAGGAGTACTACTTGTTCACAGGCACGTTTGAAACGTGTCTCTGTCTCAGTCAATTCTGCGTAAAGTTGAACTTTGTCCATGTTTGAATCGGAGCGGGTCTGTATGTATTCGTTTTCTAGAGAAAAACAGGAAAGATAATGTCCTCCACAGAAATCGTCCCTGCATTTATGCATACGAATGACATGCTCTTCTCATTGTTCATGCCAGATATGTGGAGTGTATTGGAGATAATTGAATGTTGACAATAATCCAATCAATCATGCCTGGCAAAGTAATAAACAGAACCGCCACGGCTGTGTTTTGATAACTGAGTGATAGGAGAGACATTTGATAACTGACACTGATTAAACACTGATTGGTACAAAATTTAATGTGGTTGTCAATGGGGCTGTTTGCACAAATATTTAGAATATCAAAACTTGCAGTTTTAACGGCATCATAATCTCCGCGTTATTGAATTGATAAACTACGTAGCTTAATGTATATTTGCACAAGCAAGACAGGCATTGACGGACATTTAATCAAATCATCTTGTGTCATGAAATGCGGCAAATATCCCCAAAACAGCGCGTGCGGCCTCTGCCACAAACCGTCTGTCTCCGGCGGCGCCCCGCCCGAGACTGACGACATCGTCTGTGACATCAACAGATAAATGACGTCGTGACCATAGCGACGTTGCGCATGCGCGTTCGCCACATCGGACTTATTTGCTGGAACCCTTGTAACGGCGCCGAGAGTAGCTCGATTTTAACAGGAGTGGTAGCATTAATTAGGCATGTTTCTGCACCTTATTCCTTTATTGTGAGTTCCGCTTAGGGTCAGTTAATTGATACATTTGAGGAGTGTAAATATAATCTAGCAAACGTCAAGTTCTTTTTAAAAATTTAATCTTTTTTATTACTCTTCATATTGCCATAATGTGATGTCAATATTTTATAAAGCAAACGTATTGGCCTTTCATTTTATTAACATTCAGTGAAGGAAGGTTTGTACTTGTGCATTGCATAAAAGCTTTCTTTTTAGATATTTGTTTAGCCCTGACAAGGGCTGTTGAGAATTGTTAAGACTGTAGCGTCCTAGTACACCATACTGTCTTCACCATCGGAGTCAGACTGGGCTTCTTCAGATACATAGTATCTCAACTCGGCAATCCTTTCTGCCTTTTCACAAGCGTATTCATAGTATGCATTGCGTACGCCTTCAACAGATGCCATCTTCAGGCGGAGGTTGTAGCGAAATGAACGGTGATTCTCCTGTCTTGCTTTGTCATATCGGCGTTGGAGACCTTCAAGCTTGTCATTCAGGAGTACTACTTGTTCACAGGCACGTTTGAAACGTGTCTCTGTCTCAGTCAATTCTGCGTAAAGTTGAACTTTGTCCATGTTTGAATCGGAGCGGGTCTGTATGTATTCGTTTGCTAGAGAAAAACAGGAAAGATAATGTCCTCCACAGAAATCGTCCCTGCATTTATGCATACGAATGACATGCTCTTCTCATTGTTCATGCCAGATATGTGGAGTGTATTGGAGATAATTGAATGTTGACAATAATCCAATCAATCATGCCTGGCAAAGTAATAAACAGAACCGCCACGGATGTGTTTTGATAACTGAGTGATAGGAGAGACATTTGATAACTGACACTGATTAAACTCTGATTGGTACAAAATTTAATGTGGTTGTCAATGGGGCTGTTTGCACAAATATTTAGAATATCAAAACTTGCAGTTTTAACGGCATCATAATCTCCGCGTTATTGAATTGATAAACTACGTAGCTTAATGTATATTTGCACAAGCAAGACAGGCATTGACGGACATTTAATCAAATCATCTTGTGTCATGAAATGCGGCAAATATCCCCAAAACAGCGCGTGCGGCCTCTGCCACAAAACGTCTGTCTCCGGCGGCGCCCCGCCCGAGACTGACGACATCGTCTGTGACATCAACAGATAAATGACGTCGTGACCATAGCGACGTTGCGCATGCGCGTTCGCCACATCGGACTTATTTGCTGGAACCCTTGTAACGGCGCCGAGAGTAGCTCGATTTTAACAGGAGTGGTAGCATTAATTAGGCATGTTTCTGCACCTTATTCCTTTATTGTGAGTTCCGCTTAGGGTCAGTTAATTGATACATTTGAGGAGTGTCAATATAATCTAGCAAACGTCAAGTTCTTTTTAAAAATTTAATCTTTTTTATTACTCTTCATATTGCCATTATGTGATGTCAATATTTTATAAAGCAAACGTATTGGCCTTTCATTTTATTAACATTCAGTGAAGGAAGGTTTGTACTTGTGCATTGCATAAAAGCTTTCTTTTTAGATATTTGTTTAGCCCTGACAAGGGCTGTTGAGAATTGTTAAGACTGTAGCGTCCTAGTACACCATACTGTCTTCACCATCGGAGTCAGACTGGGCTTCTTCAGATACATAGTATCTCAACTCGGCAATCCTTTCTGCCTTTTCACAAGCGTATTCATAGTATGCATTGCGTACGCCTTCAACAGATGCCATCTTCAGGCGGAGGTTGTAGCGAAATGAACGGTGATTCTCCTGTCTTGCTTTGTCATATCGGCGTTGGAGACCTTCAAGCTTGTCATTCAGGAGTACTACTTGTTCACAGGCACGTTTGAAACGTGTCTCTGTCTCAGTCAATTCTGCGTAAAGTTGAACTTTGTCCATGTTTGAATCGGAGCGGGTCTGTATGTATTCGTTTGCTAGAGAAAAACAGGAAAGATAATGTCCTCCACAGAAATCGTCCCTGCATTTATGCATACGAATGACATGCTCTTCTCATTGTTCATGCCAGATATGTGGAGTGTATTGGAGATAATTGAATGTTGACAATAATCCAATCAATCATGCCTGGCAAAGTAATAAACAGAACCGCCACGGCTGTGTTTTGATAACTGAGTGATAGGAGAGACATTTGATAACTGACACTGATTAAACACTGATTGGTACAAAATTTAATGTGGTTGCACAAATATTTAGAATATCAAAACTTGCAGTTTAAACGGCACCATAATCTCCGCGTTATTGAATTGATATGGAAAAACTACGTAGCTTAATGTATATTTGCACAAGCAAGACAGGCATTAACGGACATTTAATCAAATCATCTTGTGCCATGAAGTGCGGCAAATATCCCCAAAACGGCGCGTGCGGCCTCTGCCACAAAACGTCTGTCTCCGGCCGAGCGCCGCCGGAGAATGACGACATCGTCTGTGACATCAACAGATAAATGACGTCGTGACCATAGCGACGTTGCGCATGCGCGTTCGCCACATCGGACTTATTTGCGTATCCAAGTGGAGGCCAATTTGGAACCCTTGTAACGGCGCCGAGAGTAGCTCGATTTTAACAGGAGTGGTAGCATTTATTAGGCATGTTTCTGCACCTTATTCCTTTATTGTGAGTTCCGCTTAGGGTCAGTTAATTGATACATTTGAGGAGTGTAAATATAATCTAGCAAACGTCAAGTTCTTTTTAAAAATTTAATCTTTTTTATTACTCTTCATATTGCCATTATGTGATGTCAATATTTTATAAAGCAAACGTATTGGCCTTTCATTTTATTAACATTCAGTGAAGGAAGGTTTGTACTTGTGCATTGCATAAAAGCTTTCTTTTTAGATATTTGTTTAGCCCTGACAAGGGCTGTTGAGAATTGTTAAGACTGTAGCGTCCTAGTACACCATACTGTCTTCACCATCTGAGTCAGACTGGGCTTCTTCAGATACATAGTATCTCAACTCGGCAATCCTTTCTGCCTTTTCACAAGCGTATTCATAGTATGCATTGCGTACGCCTTCAACAGATGCCATCTTCAGGCGGAGGTTGTAGCGAAATGAACGGTGATTCTCCTGTCTTGCTTTGTCATATCGGCGTTGGAGACCTTCAAGCTTGTCATTCAGGAGTACTACTTGTTCACAGGCACGTTTGAAACGTGTCTCTGTCTCAGTCAATTCTGCGTAAAGTTAAACTTTGTCCATGTTTGAATCGGAGCGGGTCTGTATGTATTCGTTTGCTAGAGAAAAACAGGAAAGATAATGTCCTCCACAGAAATCGTCCCTGCATTTATGCATACGAATGACATGCTCTTCTCATTGTTCATGCCAGATATGTGGAGTGTATTGGAGATAATTGAATGTTGACAATAATCCAATCAATCATGCCTGGCAAAGTAATAAACAGAACCGCCACGGCTGTGTTTTGATAACTGAGTGATAGGAGAGACATTTGATAACTGACACTGATTAAACACTGATTGGTACAAAATTTAATGTGGTTGCACAAATATTTAGAATATCAAAACTTGCAGTTTAAACGGCACCATAATCTCCGCGTTATTGAATTGATATGGAAAAACTACGTAGCTTAATGTATATTTGCACAAGCAAGACAGGCATTAACGGACATTTAATCAAATCATCTTGTGCCATGAAGTGCGGCAAATATCCCCAAAACGGCGCGTGCGGCCTCTGCCACAAAACGTCTGTCTCCGGCCGGGCGCCGCCGGAGAATGACGACATCGTCTGTGACATCAACAGATAAATGACGTCGTGACCATAGCGACGTTGCGCATGCGCGTTCGCCACATCGGACTTATTTGCGTATCCAAGTGGAGGCCAATTTGGAACCCTTGTAACGGCGCCGAGAGTAGCTCGATTTTAACAGGAGTGGTAGCATTTATTAGGCATGTTTCTGCACCTTATTCCTTTATTGTGAGTTCCGCTTAGGGTCAGTTAATTGATACATTTGAGGAGTGTAAATATAATCTAGCAAACGTCAAGTTCTTTTTAAAAATTTAATCATTTTTATTACTCTTCATATTGCCATTATGTGATGTCAATATTTTATAAAGCAAACGTATTGGCCTTTCATTTTATTAACATTCAGTGAAGGAAGGTTTGTACTTGTGCATTGCATAAAAGCTTTCTTTTTAGATATTTGTTTAGCCCTGACAAGGGCTGTTGAGAATTGTTAAGACTGTAGCGTCCTAGTACACCATACTGTCTTCACCATCTGAGTCAGACTGGGCTTCTTCAGATACATAGTATCTCAACTCGGCAATCCTTTCTGCCTTTTCACAAGCGTATTCATAGTATGCATTGCGTACGCCTTCAACAGATGCCATCTTCAGGCGGAGGTTGTAGCGAAATGAACGGTGATTCTCCTGTCTTGCTTTGTCATATCGGCGTTGGAGACCTTCAAGCTTGTCATTCAGGAGTACTACTTGTTCACAGGCACGTTTGAAACGTGTCTCTGTCTCAGTCAATTCTGCGTAAAGTTGAACTTTGTCCATGTTTGAATCGGAGCGGGTCTGTATGTATTCGTTTGCTAGAGAAAAACAGGAAAGATAATGTCCTCCACAGAAATCGTCCCTGCATTTATGCATACGAATGACATGCTCTTCTCATTGTTCATGCCAGATATGTGGAGTGTATTGGAGATAATTGAATGTTGACAATAATCCAATCAATCATGCCTGGCAAAGTAATAAACAGAACCGCCACGGCTGTGTTTTGATAACTGAGTGATAGGAGAGACATTTGATAACTGACACTGATTAAACACTGATTGGTACAAAATTTAATGTGGTTGCACAAATATTTAGAATATCAAAACTTGCAGTTTAAACGGCACCATAATCTCCGCGTTATTGAATTGATATGGAAAAACTACGTAGCTTAATGTATATTTGCACAAGCAAGACAGGCATTAACGGACATTTAATCAAATCATCTTGTGCCATGAAGTGCGGCAAATATCCCCAAAACGGCGCGTGCGGCCTCTGCCACAAAACGTCTGTCTCCGGCCGAGCGCCGCCGGAGAATGACGACATCGTCTGTGACATCAACAGATAAATGACGTCGTGACCATAGCGACGTTGCGCATGCGCGTTCGCCACATCGGACTTATTTGCGTATCCAAGTGGAGGCCAATTTGGAACCCTTGTAACGGCGCCGAGAGTAGCTCGATTTTAACAGGAGTGGTAGCATTTATTAGGCATGTTTCTGCACCTTATTCCTTTATTGTGAGTTCCGCTTAGGGTCAGTTAATTGATACATTTGAGGAGTGTAAATATAATCTAGCAAACGTCAAGTTCTTTTTAAAAATTTAATCTTTTTTATTACTCTTCATATTGCCATTATGTGATGTCAATATTTTATAAAGCAAACGTATTGGCCTTTCATTTTATTAACATTCAGTGAAGGAAGGTTTGTACTTGTGCATTGCATAAAAGCTTTCTTTTTAGATATTTGTTTAGCCCTGACAAGGGCTGTTGAGAATTGTTAAGACTGTAGCGTCCTAGTACACCATACTGTCTTCACCATCTGAGTCAGACTGGGCTTCTTCAGATACATAGTATCTCAACTCGGCAATCCTTTCTGCCTTTTCACAAGCGTATTCATAGTATGCATTGCGTACGCCTTCAACAGATGCCATCTTCAGGCGGAGGTTGTAGCGAAATGAACGGTGATTCTCCTGTCTTGCTTTGTCATATCGGCGTTGGAGACCTTCAAGCTTGTCATTCAGGAGTACTACTTGTTCACAGGCACGTTTGAAACGTGTCTCTGTCTCAGTCAATTCTGCGTAAAGTTGAACTTTGTCCATGTTTGAATCGGAGCGGGTCTGTATGTATTCGTTTGCTAGAGAAAAACAGGAAAGATAATGTCCTCCACAGAAATCGTCCCTGCATTTATGCATACGAATGACATGCTCTTCTCATTGTTCATGCCAGATATGTGGAGTGTATTGGAGATAATTGAATGTTGACAATAATCCAATCAATCATGCCTGGCAAAGTAATAAACAGAACCGCCACGGCTGTGTTTTGATAACTGAGTGATAGGAGAGACATTTGATAACTGACACTGATTAAACACTGATTGGTACAAAATTTAATGTGGTTGTCAATGGGGCTGTTTGCACAAATATTTAGAATATCAAAACTTGCAGTTTAAACGGCACCATAATCTCCGCGTTATTGAATTGATATGGAAAAACTACGTTGCTTAATGTATATTTGCACAAGCAAGACAGGCATTAACGGACATTTAATCAAATCATCTTGTGCCATGAAGTGCGGCAAATATCCCCAAAACGGCGCGTGCGGCCTCTGCCACAAAACGTCTGTCTCCGGCCGGGCGCCGCCGGAGAATGACGACATCGTCTGTGACATCAACAGATAAATGACGTCGTGACCATAGCGACGTTGCTCATGCGCATTCGCCACATCGGACTTATTTGCGTATCCAAGTGGAGGCCAATTTGGAACCCTTGTAACGGCGCCGAGAGTAGTATAAGGTGTTAAAAAGACACGATTATCCCTCTGAGTGGAGAGTTGTCAAATAGTTAAAATGGGAACCTATGAACGTATCCTTTTCAATACGGAACAGATTAATAAGGATATTTGTTTAAGAATCGTTAACAAGAGCCTTACTTCATTTATGTAATATCGTTATGTAATAAATGTTTTCTTACAAGTCTTTATCAGTATGCAATTTTTTTTTAAATCAGTAAATGTATACATATATTTTAGCAAAAAAGGCTTGACAGGTAGACTCCAAAGATACGATCATTCAGATTTAACTTTAATTAACTCCCCAAAATAACAGTATCGTACAACAAACACTTTCAATAGGTTATTCAGTGATAAATCTTGTACCTTAAATCCTGCCTTTCACGTTAAGTAAATATGAACAGATTGTGTAATAGATTGTGTTTGTTTGGAATATGACGGTTTTAACGTTCATTTCTGCAAAATACCTGCTTAGTCACTGCGTTGTATACGTATTATAAGAATCCTTTCAAAAAAATATCTTGAACTTCTGAACTACAATTTCTACTTTATGACTGTATATTAGATATGAGGCTTATTACAGTCTATTTCCTTATTATGCCATTCAGTGATCACTGAATGCAGTGAACAAAAGCCTAAGGAATTTAGTATCTTAAAGAAGTTAATTATTCAATGTATTTCTAACTTTTTTTCTCAATTTTTTTATTTTTTTGTTGGCCGTGAAAATCCTCCTACGGAAGTTTCGTAGTTGAGTTTGCCCAGTTTCTGGCTTGCTTATTAACATATTCTGTCTCACGAACTTCTGTAAGGTCAATTTCACGGCGAGCGACATTTCAGTAACTGTGTACGTAAGCCTTATATTGTCTCAAAATACAGACTTGACTTGAATAAACGACTTTGCAATCAACTACTTAACCCAGTGGGTACAATGCTGAATATATGTAAGCTTAAGTTCAATGTAGATCAAAAGTTAGAAATTCAGTTTATTCATATTAGATAGTTTAGCTAGTAAAGCTAAGAGACAGTTTTGTTGACATTTCCAAGCAAATCTAAAACAAAAATTGAAATATTAAATATTGACATCAACATCTGAAATGAAGAAATAACAGAGTTTCTTTTTTTTTATATACTTGTTCTCTTTGTTGGTTTTAATTACTATTTCCTGCATAAATTCAGACAGAATTACAGAATTACAGAATTACAGACAAGGCAACACCTTGTCGCTTTTATTTCCTAATTTGTGCTGAAATACTCGCTCACATGTTACGAAGAAATTAAAATAAGTATTGAAATGATTGATCTTGAATATCTCCTTACCGTCAATACGGCAATATTTCTAGATGAAACAAAAAATGTTGAAGGCGGCTATGGACATGCTAAAAAAAACTTTTATTCTTTCTGGCATAAAAATGAACATTGCAAAAAAAGTCCATAGGTTATATTCATTGGATCAAAAGATTCGAGTCAGCAACGAAAGAAAACGGGAAATTGATCTTATGTTTCAAATAGATAAAGATGAGTTGGATATATAGAAGTAGTAGTATTGCTATATAGAAGCACAATTAGCTATAAGTAAAGATGTATCGAAACATTGATAAAATATTAACAACAAATAAAGGTGCCTTAACCTTGAAATTACGATATTCACCATCGTGTATTTTCTGTAAATGCTCCCCCCCCCCTCCCCCTAAAACCCCCCCAAAAAACAACAACAACAAAACAAACGATTGAATCCACATGTAACGCATACAGTTTTCGATAAATAGACAACGAAATGACGTTCTAAATTTTATTTGTACTGTTACAAAACAATTAATTAACACCTGTTAATGCCAAAACAAAACAACTCATATAAAGGACCTGAAATCAGTTCTACAAGAAACATACAACGTAAGTAAACAGATTCTCTACATCGAATGCAGATACGAAAAGTTCATTAATCTTAAATGGGAAATTGATCTTGGTTTACATATAGATAAAGATGAGTGGGAGATATATAACTATATTTATTTTAGAAGCACAATTAGCTATCAGTTAAGATGGTTTCAATACTGAATAATTCATCGAATATTTACAACAAATGAAAGTGCTTTCATTTTTAGATTACAAGATTCCCCATCGTGTTCTTTTTTAAATGCCAAAATGAAACTATAAAACATCTGTTTTATGATTGTGTGCATGAAAAGAGTCAGTGGCATCACTCATTTCACTGGATCTAAAGTTAAACTTACGTCAGTTTTAATCCGAATACAATTCATATATAATTGTCGGTTATACTGAAATACGACGTTCTAGTTCTGATTTGTTTTGACGTAAGAGTTTATAACCACGTGTAAATGGTAAAACACGAGACCTCACATACAGGGCCTGAAATCAGTTCTTCAAAACAACTTATAACGTGAATGCACCGAATACGATATTAAAAATTCATGACATTTGGTCATCATGTCATAGTCATTTTACAAAAATTACGTCCTATTTTTCTGCTAAAATAAAATAAAATGTGTTTCATGTATACTCAATATGGTGTATGATTGTATATTGCTATAGATTGTTGAAAATGTATACCATGCGAACAAATTATACCACCTTTCCAAATGTTTTGTAAATTAGGAAAATAGGGGAAAACCCTACAAAAAAAAATTAAACCTAGAATCCAGGAATTTTCTTAATAAATCTATTATCCAACTGGAAAAACGTTCGGGTGAAACTATTTCAAATACTTCTGATATCTTAAAGGAGACAAAAACATTTTATGAAACCCTTTATTCAGAGAAATATGTTTCCCAGATTAATTTACATAATGTGTTTCCAAATGACCAGGCAAAATTAAGTGAACATATGGCAGAAATTATGGAAGGAGAATTAACGTATGATGAAGTTCTCGACGCTCTGAAGCGTATGAAAAATGATAAAAGTCCTGGTCCAGATGGATTTACTACAGAATTTTTCAAATTATTTTGGCGTGATCTAAATAAATATCTCATTAAATCACTTAATTACGCTTATAAAAATGACACTCTCTCTGTTACGCAAGGACAGGGAATTATAACCTGTATTCCAAAAGAAGGCAAATCAAAGAAATTTTTTTAAAAATTGGAGACCAATATCATTACTCAACATTACTTACAAACTTGCTTCTTCAGCGATAGCTCAGAGGATAAAACCAAATCTCCCTTCCATCGTTAGTGAAGAACAAAAGGGTTTTATTCAGGGTAGATACATGGCAGAAGTAACAAGACAATTATATGACGTAATGGAATATGTGGATACCTATCAGATTCCAGGTCTGCTAATGCTCATTGATTTCGAAAAGGCGTTTGACTCTCTGGACTGGAGATTTATTCAAAATGCTTTAACCTTTTTGAACTTTGGACCTTCAATTCGAAAATGGATTAAAATACTTTATGAAAACTCTGAATCGTGTGTATAAGTGAACGGTTTTGCTAGCTCCTTTTTTAAATTTGGTCGGGACTGTCGCCAAGGGGACCCAATTTCACCATACATTTTTATAATCTGCACTGAAATCCTAGCAAGACTGATAAAAGACAATAAACATATCAAGGGAATAAAGATTGGTTCTATCGAACACTTGTTAGCACAGTTTGCAGACGACACATCTTTAATGTTGGATGGCACTAAAACCTGTTTACAAGCAGTTTTTACCACTCTGAACTTTTTTGAACGCTTTTCTGGTTTACGAGTGAATATTGACAAGACTAAATTGATTTGGATTGGTTCAAAAAAACGCTGTCGAATGAAACTTCTTCAGGACAACAAAATGGATTGGACAATAAATTTCAAACTTTTAGGTATAAAATTTGACTTCGATCTTGAAAATATGGTAGATATCATCTACAGAGATACATTTAAAGAGATAGAACACTCAATGCATTTATGGAGAAGTAGGATACTGACGCCCTTTGGACGTAATACAGTTTTGAAATCACTTTTACTGCCAAAGCTTAATCATTTATTTTCTACTCTCCCGGCACCATCTGAAGATATCATAGAAACATTTCAAACAAACTGTTTTCGATTTATTTGGAACGAAAAACCAGATAAGACTAAGAGGGACCGGGTAACGAGTAATATTCCGGACGGAGGTTTCAAGGTTCCTATTATAAAAGATATCATTGCTTCACAAAAAATTTCTTGCCTCCGTCGTTTACATCTTTCGGATACCGCTTTTAAAACATTCCTTTTTGAAGCGAATATTGTTCCACCCAAAATCTTAGATATGGATGCAAATTATATCAAGGTCCATATCGTCAATACAATTAGAAATTCTTTTTGGCGTGAGGAAGTTTTATCTTGGAGTTTCTTCTTAAATAAATATAAGAAATCACGAGAGGATGCATATTCTCAATTCTTATGGTATAATGATAGAGTACAAATCGATAAAAATTACATATATATAAAAAAATGGGATGAAGCGGGTGTAAGATATATAATTGATTTGATAGCTGACAATGGTAAACTATTTTCTTACTTAGAATTTAAGGATATGTATAATATTTCCTGTAACTTTTTGACTTATAATGGATTAAGAAATGCTGTTGATATGTATCTGAAAACTTTAGGGTCACATGAAAGTACCCCACTAGCGTATCCAATGATGCCATTAAATCATTGTTTACTCCTAAATAGCCAAAAGGGATCTAAGTTTTATTATAATGTTTTATTGGATTCAAAATTTCATAGGACATCGGCTAATCAGCAATGGGTGACCGATTTAAATAGTTTCACAGATCAAGAATGGAGAATTATAAATGAAATTCCGTTTCGATCTACTGATAGTGTACAATTACGTTGGCTTCAATATAGAATTATCAATCAAATCTTACCTGTTGGTAAATATTTATATAATATAGGATACAAAGATTCCCCCTTATGTACACACTGTAATAAGTTCACTGCTGATATTTCTCATGTATTATGGAATTGTGAACATGTTCACTCTCTCTGGACCAAGCTTGAAAATTGGATAAATATCCAGGTGGAAATAAATATTAAATTCACTAAACAAAACGTTCTCTAAACTATAGCATATTCAAATTATAGATAAAATAGAGGATATTATATGAGTGTCCATGACATACTATGTTTACGACACGAGTGGCTAAATATTAGTATTTCCCGAGCGAGAGCGAGGGATATACTGATATTTAGGCACGAGTGTCGTAAACATAGTATGTCATGGGTACGAATATAATATTCTGTTTATTACCGCAGTCCTAATTTTAAAGAAAATACACTTAACCTACTTCTCGGCATAGGCGGACTAGCCGCCACCGACCCGTATAGATTGTGACGTCATAGGTAAACCGTGACGTCAAAGCATTGTTTATAACGTGACGTCACAATGAAAAAGTAATATTTTGCCCCAGGGCAACATATGAAAAATATGAACCTCGACATGACTGCCCTCGTAGGCAATAAGCAGTATTTATTACCTACGAGGGCAGTCATGTTTACGACACTCGTGCCCAAATATCAGTATATCAGTAAATATTAATATTTAGCTACTCGTGTCGTAAACATAGTATGTCATGGACACTCATATAATATCCTCTATTTATGCAGATAGATCAGAGAGCATGTGACTACATACAGTAACAGAACTATATACGATATTTTAAAAATCCGATCATGAATATTAGGATAAAGTGTAACATTATGTTGTTTTCAATTTAGAATCGATAATCCTCCCTTTACAGTCAAAGCGTGTTTAATTCACATGAGATGACAGTCAAGAACCTAAAAGGAAAATGCTTTTACTGATAGTAATCTAGCTAGGCTTTACTGTCGACTCCATTTCTTTCTTAGACTAGTTTTACACTTCATTGTGATAGTTTTAACAGTTTTGATATGCTATTTTGCCATTCCACTTCAACCGCCTCCAATTGAAGACATTTTCTTTTCAAATATGTATCAGACATCCTCTTTGAAAGTTAAATGTTTTTCACCGTATCAATCTAAATTGATTCCGTATGTGCTTTAATGGTCTATAAGTAATACGATGGTTCAGATTAATAGTCAGTCTAACAATCATCCCTACCCTTTCTATCTCTATATTTAAAAAACTAAACTAGATCAACTATTATACTGTCAAGATAAACTCGGGTTTTATTGCAAGGATAAACCATTATGAGAGTTGACATTGTCACTCTTTTGCCAATTGCCTATTTTTTCAAGCATCTTAACCTTATAGTTTTTAAAACATGGCCCAATCATGTTTCTGTATGTAGACTTTAATACAAATGAAATCTGTCCGCATATTCTCTTTACCATAATGTGATGTAAACATAGATATGGCTGTATGATCGAACAAAAAGAAAATGAATGTTTACTTAAATTTAATTAGTTACTATAAGCGGTGATTTAATTAAAAACATATCACAAGGGATTATATCCGGATATTTTAAAATTAGCATTTTACTTAAAATTCAAACACCCTGAAATGAGCGCAACGGCGGAACTCACATCTTCCATTGATAAGTATACTAGTCATAGTAAGATAACACTTAGTCTATCAATCCTAATTGACCTTTAGATGACCATTAACGACAAAGATAAATTGAGCTGTTTTTCGAAGACTGTCTTGGCTACACGGCTTTTGGCATATTGCATAACTACTAACTTGCAATACTTAACAGTTGATTCAAAATCGGAGAGGAAAATATCATTGCAAACTTTAAATGTATATAATTGTCGATGCGATAAACTGTACCCTCATTTATAAGCGCATCTTCGTCTTTTCCAAAGTTATATCACTGCAACTTTTAAATTTGATTTAAAAATCAATTTAAATACTCATAAATAACAAATTATAAAAGTAAAAATGGGCAGATTACGCGAGCGCCTACAGAAAAGCGGTTTTACCAGTTGGGTTTTTTACCTTATGGAAAATAAGATCAAAAAACTTTTTTAAGCAAGTCAGCAAGTCGCAAGTTTTAACCCGCAATTGGTAAGACAATTTGGCCACAAATCAGCTTTTTAGGCATTTTGGTTCAAGAGAAGGAGATGAAAATGATTTTCAGACATGATTCCTACGACCCTTTTATTATTTTTATTAACACCATAGATCTATATGAAGTAATTGATGTATGTAGATGAAAAATATCAATTGTGATTTATGGAAAGCATTTTTGTCATGTGTTTGTATGTATAAATATATTTCTCTGAAGACATGGATAGAGTGGACCTAAACTATTTATAATGGTATGAGCAGAACAACTAGAAAAAAATGTTTTCAGTTGTGGTGTTCAGTAGAAACATATTTGGGAATTATCTCCCCATGAAAGTGCGGATGTGACGTCACAACCACTTGCCACGGTAGTAAGGCACTACTTTCAGGTTTGTTTTTATTTTATATGTTATATTGTTTATAATTATCAACATCTTCTAAAAGTTTCTTCAATATAATCGAAAATTGTATAATTAATTATTACTAGATCTTACAGCGTTTGCAAATTAATGAATAAAATGGAATCTGATGAAGGACTATTTTCATGTCGCGCACCGGTTTATATCTTACCACCCACCGCCATATTGCAAGAAGGCAATGTGGTAAACTAATAGAAATAAGGAAAATTTATCATCTGGTGTCATTTTCAAGTGTGTGTCCGACATTTTGTGATCTGGAATTTTCTGTATTTGTAAGGTCGATTGAAATTCCTGCATTGGAGATCTGTCAATTTAGGATAAAAGGTAAAACTGAAGCCGGCTCAAGCCATCTCCACCTCCTTCGTATGCTAAATAGACAACAAATTATGACACAGACTGATTGAAATCTGTCACATTGAATGTCACATAACTGCTCACAGCACCGCGTATCCAGTTAACTAGACATTGTATTATTTGTTCAATCTATGAATAACAGAATATGCAAGTTGTCGCATTAACTTGTTGTCTAATGAATATGAAGTCTTTTAATTGTTACATTTTGAGTCATATGACAAATATAACTTAGCATTTCATGAAACGTGAAACAAATAAATAATTTAGGTTTCATGTTTAGATTGTTAATAAGAAGAATCGGTTTGATAAGATCTACAGTAATGTCATATAGATTTTGATTGATTTAGATTAATGAATTTAGTGATAAATTCCCATACACCTTTTTGTTAGCAACAGTTGTCTAACAATATTTTTTTTTAACACTTTTAGCAAAGAAAATATTTTGAAGATATTCACTTTGTCAAGTGAAGATGGACAACACACAAACACACGCTATTATTCTCTAAAATCTATCATCACTGTTTCAAAGAGTAAATTGAATATTCTGTTTCTTTTCAACCTACTTTTTTTTTGCATGACAAAGCATTGACAAAACATCACTAAAACATTGGTTAATAAATTGACAGATATTCTTTTATGACATTCATAATACTGTTTCTTGGTATTCGGTACAAAACCAAGAATGTCCGTCGCCATTTTGATTACCTTTCAACGAGATCTCGCGATATCAAGTCATTCAAACACTTTCGTTAATATTAGGCAATCACGAAGTCATTCACACACTATTGTTTGTAGAGAATAAAAAGTCCTATTTGATTGTTTGAATGAAGTATGCATTCGGTATATGTACCGAAAATTCAAGTTAATGTACCGTGTACCAAACCGAAAGCAAAATACCGCGGTTCAACTACAGTAGTTGTGAACCGTTTCACCCTTAGTGTCAAGTCATAATTTATTACCATTCTTTAGTTTTATTGTACCAAGTTGGGAACATGGACCAGGAGTATGAACGTAAATGGCATAATGATATCAATTCAACATATCTCACATATTCTTTCCCAAATGGCAATTATATGATTAAAACAGTCATGTTAATTCGAAAAATCCATATTCACACGTCAAACCTACACGAATACTAGTAATTTTACTTGTCAAACATGATCAACTCAAACTTTCATTTGTTCTGCTTTGGATAAGTTTCCAAAATTACGTTTGACTGATTGACATGCGTCAATGTCCTGTTTTCGATCCCAATTGTGAATTCAAACCTTCCTGTAGACGTCAATTAGCTTTAAAATGATACTTTTATGCCAACAATCTATACTTCCTGATCAGATTACGCTATTGCTAAAGTTTGGCATGTATATGACCCTTGACAACTTAAGGAGTGACTCTTTAAAACTGAACGTAAATAAAAACTATTGGAAAATAGACTGCTACAATTACATGTGTAGATCATAATAATCATCATAATTTGATTACCAGAAAGAATATAGGTAAGGTTTGTGAAATTAAGCACAGGATCTGTTATGTGAAAAAGTATCAAGCAAGTTAGCAGAAATATATTGAGGTTTGGAAACTCTGGGTATTCCCCTGCTAAATCAGTGAAGGGGAATACTTTCAGTTGCAGATAGTTAAGCAGAGGCATTTCCTTCTTGGGCAGTCAAGCATAACAAACTTCTAGGTTAATGTGTGATGTTTTTAACTGAACACTATCTGGGCAATACACATTTCTGTTCAATCTCCATTTCTTCTTTTGGTAAAATAAATATAAATATTATTCTTTAAGGAAATTAATGATAAATTATTTTGAATACTTTTGTTATAATAACCATTTATTGATATCTATATATTTCAGGCATTAACAATGCCAACCCCTAAACGGTTGCGTGACCTTATACGGGAAATAAGATCAGCCAGAACAGCTGCTGATGAAAGGTCTGTTGTGAATAAAGAATGTGCTGCAATTCGAGACTCCTTCCGCGATGAAGACAACACGTACCGGTGCAGGAATGTGGCCAAGTTACTCTACATACACATGCTTGGATATCCAGCACATTTTGGTCAGGTAATAGTCATAGAAATAGGACATTAATTCTGTCTCAAAATATATTTTCTATTCAACCCAGAAATTGAACAATATCCTAAATTTTCAGCGTAGATTGATATCTTGATTGCTCTTCACTGATTATGAAGAACTTTAAGCAGGAATGTCTTTTTGGACAAACTAATTGTTTTAGAATATCAGCCTCTTCAATTAAGGCCGGAAATCAAATAATATGATTAAAGTAAGGTTTAGGTTAAGACCTTTAAATTGTTTAATGATTTGAAGAATTTTGAGCAGGAATGTCATCATACTTGCCCTTTCTTGATTAGCACATTTTGGCTAGGTAAATGAGCGTTAGTGTTTGGAAATTACCTCTCTCTCAAAATATCACTATATTAATGTAAATAAATTCAAATTTTATGGAATTTTCATCTAACCTTTGTTTCCACAATGGTACTGCAAGAGAGTATTGAAATGTTTGTCTTCACATTGTATTTCAGCTGGAATGTCTGAAGCTGATAGCGTCGCCACGCTTCACAGACAAGCGTATCGGATACCTGGGGGCCATGTTGCTTCTAGATGAGCGACAGGACGTTCATCTGCTGGTCACCAACTCTCTCAAGAAGTATGCTTTCATTTCTCTTTATCTTATCCAGCATTCATTTACTGAAAATAAATTCTTTCAATGAAGATCCTGCAAGCAATAAAAAAACTAGTTGCATGCTCTTATTTTTCCTTTACTAGTGTTGTTCCTAGGTGATCAGCTGAGGGGTCATTTTGGCATTTTTTAGCAGGTGGGCCCCTTTGCAATGGTAATAGTATCCTACATCTAATAGATTTAAGGGACACCAAGCCAAATGGTTGGGAAAATTTCCCCAGGATCCCCTCTAGGAACAACAATGCTTTACCCAGTCACCTATTGCCTTTAAAATGCTTCTATAAAAACTTGAGAATTGCAGAAAAGTGAATTAGTTGTGAAGGTTGCAATACTTCAAACAGACTAGAATGTCTCTGTACTTGTTTGTCAGCGTCACTTGCAATATCTCTGAGGTTTCTAAAATTCACACTTGAAAATTTTCCTAAATTTCTCTAAAAATTAGTTTGTTGTGTTCCAGTGACCTGAGCCATCAGACCCAGTACATCCAGAGTCTTGCTCTCTGCACAATGGGATCCATCTGCTCTGTAGAGATGAGTCGCGATCTTGCTGGGGAAATTGAAAAAATGATCAAATCGTCAAATGCATATATCAAGAAAAAGGTATGGCTCTGGTGTTTCTGTTGATTTACAGCTTACTAGTTATATTCCACCTTTTGCATTTAAATCTATGGTTCAATGTCCTCACAAGTCATGGTTTGCACGGGCCTGGAAAAGTACTTGAATTTACAATACTTACTAAATGCCCTTGAAAAATACTGGAATTTACCGTGACATTGATCCAAATGGAAAACACAGCAGTATCGTCGTTCTGCTAACTTTGCAAATTGTTAGAAAACGAAATAAACAAACCTTGTTTGCGAGCTTCCAATAATTCCAACAAAATCAGTAATTTCTGCCGTTATTGATCGATTGCATTCGTGAAATTGCGAAGTCGTAATGCAGCACTTTTGAATGGCGGTATCGTAACCAAAAGTTTTGCAAATATATGTACTTGAAAAATGGTAAAATATCTTTGAAAAGTCCTTGAAAAGTGCCGGAATTATATTCTGCTTTGGCTGTATGAACCATGTAAGTGACAAATTGTAACTTCCAGGAGATTCTTATAGTTATCCCCCGCAACAACGAAGTTGAGGGGGGTATTAAAATGGGTACCGTCCGTCCGTCCGTCCGTCCGTTACACTTTGTGTCCGGCTCATAACTTTCTAACTAATCAACCATTTCAATTCAAATTCGTCATGGACATGAGGAAACATGTAATAATGTGTCATGAGAAATAATTTTTTGAAAATCTACATAAAATATTAGGATTTTGGAGAAAAGGTGGTAAATTTTGTAAGAAATCTGTTACAAGTCCTGTCCGGCTCACAACTTCTAAACTAATCATCACATATTGATCAAATTTGATATGGAGATACATAATCATCTGAAGGTGTGTCATGAAGAACAAATTTGAAAATATTTTTATAAAATTTTGCCTTTTTTGGCAAAAAATGAGGACTCTGTTGGAAAACTGTTACAAGTTCTGTCCGGTTCATAACTTCTAAACTAATCATCACATATTGATCAAATTTGATATGAAGATACATAATCATCTGAAGGTGTGTCATGAAGAACAATTTGGAAATATTTTTATAAAATTTTGCCTTTTTTAGCAAAAAATGGGGACTCTGTTGGAAAACTGTTACAAGTTCTGTCCGGCTCATAACTTCTAAACTAATCATCACATATTGATCAAATTTGATATGGAGATACATAATCATATGAAGGTGTGTCATGAAGAACAATTTTGAAAATATTTTAATAAAATTTTGCCGTTTTTGGCAAAAAATGAGGACTCTGTTGGGAAAACTGTTACAAGTCCTGTCCGGCTCATAACATCTAAACTAATCATCACATATTGATAAAATTTGATATGAAGATACATAATCATATGAAGGTGTGTCATGAAGAACAATTTTGAAAATATGTTTGTTTTAATATGATCAAATTGATCTTGGAGATCCAAATACATAAATTCATTCATTTGATTTTAATTTTGTCAGTTAACTCGAATTATGCCCAACAGTGAACATAAAGTTGGTATGATTTAGTTTTTTTATTAGAATAGTTTCTTTCATATCCTGGAAAAGTTATGTTATTTTGTGCGACAAAAATTAATCAACAATATGATAAGGAAAACCTATACATATTGTGCAATTTGCGGGGGATATAGCTCTACCATGTCAGCTGCTTGTTAATTATGCTCAGCACAATACGCATTAGAAATGGTCCGAAAAGATGACAAGATGCTAAATGCTAAGTGAAACATAACTTAATTTAAGACTTAAGGGGGAGGTTTGTTGAAGTAGAGCTCTTATTAGTTTAAACATTATTTAATGATTAAAGTATCAAGAACATATTAAAACCAGTTTGAATGGATGAGAAAAAGGTAAAAATTCATATCTCAGTTTAATACTTGTTCTTGACTTGGCACTTTGTCTAAAGAAGAATCTAGTTTGAGATAAATATCTACATTTCTGTAAATTTTATTTTTCAGTCTATTTTGTGTGCATTCCGCATCATCAGAAAAGTTCCAGATCTGATGGAGATGTACATCCCTGCCACTAGGTCGCTGCTCAATGAAAAGAACCACGGTCAGTTCACTTTATACATATCTATATATTAAATCATTCTTCATTTATTTCTGCCTGAACCAAAGATGGTATGCTCTCCAAGAGGGGCATGTAGTTTGATTCATCCAGCTCATTTCATTATCTGACAGTCACCAAATGAAGCCTACCAAAATTGTCTACCATAATTCCAAGTGGTTCAAAATAAAAAAAGAACGGGTTGACCAGTCTGCTGTTATTTTATGCATTTGATCAATGTTATGATTTACACAGCTCTTACAATATCCACAAATGCCTTCAAAGTTTGCCCTCATATAGTCAATAGATACGCAGTAAATAAATAGACTAAAACTCAAGCAATGTGTCCAGTGCCTGAATGAGTGTGCCAGACTAGTGTGTTAGATAGCAAGAGTAACCAGTAGGTGGCGACATGAGGCAAATCCTCAGGGAAATCAGAGTTTTGTCGAAGCTTTAAAAATTCTCATACACTAATCCAGCAGAAGGTATGCAGACACTCCAAGAACTTGAATGCACATGGAAGAGCTTGTGACATAGTGTGTTTTCAAGGAAATGAGATTTGGTAACATTTCTCTCACATGTCATGTAAGAATCTGGTCACATGGAAGGAAGAGCATGTAACACGTGGTGTGTTATGTTATGTTTCAGGTGTGCTGCTTACAGCGGTGTGCCTCATCACAGAGATGTGTGAGAAGAGTCCTGACACACTTCATCACTTCCGCAAGGTAGGTCTGCAGACTTTGTTAAACCAAGTATTTCTCTTTAGATTTATATTGTGGGTCACATTTTTCAGTAAACTATCAATCAATCATTCAATCGTTTTAACAATTAAGATATCTTTTTACAAAGTCACAGAATGTCATCTCGGTGGATACTGTTTTGAGGTCAGTCGAGTTTGATCCATCTTGAGTCCTTCTGTTTAGTTAGATATTATCAATTGTTATCCCCCGCCGCGCGTTAAGCGCGAAGCGGGGGATATAGTATTCAGCTCTGTACGTCCGTCCCGATTCTTGTTAGCGCGATATCTAATGAACCGCTCAACCTAGAATCTTCAAACTTGGAACCAGTCTTCATCTGGGTAATTTGCAAACCTGAAAAGTTTTCGGTGACCTTGACCTCATTTTCAAGGTCACAGCGAGACTTTGACCAGTTTTGTAATTGTTGTTAGTGCGATATCTAATGAACCGCTCAACCTAGAATCTTCAAACTTGGTACCAGTCTTCTTCTGGGTAATTCGCAGACCTGAAAAGTTTTCTGTGACCTTGACCTCATTTTCAAGGTCACAGCGAGACTTTGACCAGTTTTGAAAATATTGTTAGCGCGATATATAATGAACCAGTCAACCAAGAATCTTCAAACTTGGTACAAGTCTTCATCTGGGGAACACGCAGACCTGAAAAGTTTTCGGTGACCTTGACCTCATTTTCAAGGTCACGGCGAGACTTTGACCAGTTTTGAAAATGCTGTTAGTGCGATATCTAATGAACCGCTCAACCTAGAATCTTCAAACTTGGTACCAGTCTTCATCTGGGGAATACGCAGACCTGAAAAGTTTTCAATGACCTTGACCTCATTTTCAAGGTCACTGCAAGACTTTGACCAGTTTTAAAAATGTTGTTAGCGCGATATCTAATGAACCGCTCAACCTAGAATCTTCAAACTTGGTACCAGTCTTCATCTGGGGAATACGCAGACCTGAAAAGTTTTGGCTGACCTTGACCTCATTTTCAAGGTCACGGTGAGACTTTGACCAGTTTTGAAAATGCTGTTAGCGCGATAACTCATGAACCGCTCAACCTAGAATTTTCAAACTTGGTACCAGTCTTCATCTGGGGAATACGCAGACCTGAAAAGTTTTCGGTGACCTTGACCTCATTTTCAAAGTCACGGCGAGACTTTGACCAGTTTTGAAAATGTGTTAGGGCCATATCTCATGAACCCATTAACCATGAGTCTTCACGGGAGACAAAGTATTCAGCTCCGTACGTCCGTCCGTACGTCCGTCCCGCTTCTTGTTGTTAACATCAATATGAGGCGGGGGATCTTGTCACCTTTGTGACAAATACTTGTTGTCTTTGCTTTCAAGATCATCATATGCTATGGGTTTGGTTTCATGTTTGATCAAACTAGTGTAATTCTAGTAAAATACTCGCAAGACTTGGACTAAATGAGTAATGGATACTGAACTAGACAAAAGGCTTGATGTTTGTTTAAATTAATTCAATTTCATTTATGATATTGTCAGTTTAGAATAAAAATTGGGTAGGTAAATTGCAATAGGAATGGATTCTTGACTTTGCTAAGGAAAGTTATTTGCTGCTTCATCTCTTTACTCTGAAGAATTTACTCCAACTGTTATGATATTGTAAGCTGTGGATATTCAAACAGATTAAAAAATCATCATGTCCGGTCACAATCTGTACAATTTAAGGTGATGTCCATCGCACAAACAGCATTTAGTGTGGTACTCTTTTTTTGGGTCCAAGAATTTTAAAGGATAACTTCTCTTTGCATATTTCCAAACCCAGATTATCTCTTTGTAAATGATTCATGTTGATTGATTTCTCCTAATGGTTATTATGTACCTACTAATTCACCAGCTCGGGTGGTAATGAAGAAGGAATGATAGTCAGTTCAAATTATTTTTGAAGGATAGATTCGTCACCTCCCTCAGAAAAGATGGCAAGCATGTTTTTGCATGATCACATTTGCTACATTATAAAAAGTTTCTTGCAAGATGGATCACATATGAACATTTTATTACAACAATGATTGGTTACATACATACGCTATTTTCTTTCAGCATTCAAAATCGTCTTTGGTTCTGTGTGAATAAGATTTAAACTTTGCCTTTGATATTAAGATAGAAAATTCAATTTGATTGAAATTATTTTAACTTATTTGGATTTGATTTGTTATTGGCCTCATTTGCCTTATGGATGCCATCTCCTTTGTTGAGTGTTTTGTTGTGAGCTTTGTGTTTATTTCCCCATGCTTCTGTCAGGGAAAGGAGGTACGTGGGCCAGACTTAAGTGTTCTTGTCTTGTCGAGTCCAGCTTGCATTCAGGTTCTGCATGGCAGCTAACGTCTCCTCTGTTCCTTTTTATTCCTTTACCGTTTACGCTCCTCTATGGTCTTAGTTCATGAATGCTCCCTTAATGCTTGCTTTTCTGTCAAAGGATGTGGGCTTGTAACCTTAATTCCAAGTGTCATGACCTGATTTGGTAGGATTAAGAATAATAAATGGTTGAAACATTAGATTCAGTAAAATTTGTTAGTCTAGAAAGAAGATTGTGTCTTAGTAATATTTATGAAATTACTACTCGTTTAGAATGAGTGTCAATGGTTACTGTCCATCAGTGTTTGGCATTTGTTGAGTGTGCATGTCGATGCGTATCAATGTGTAGGTTCCTTAATTAGCTGTAGCTCATTTTCCTTCAAAGTATGGAGGCCAAAGGGGATACAGCCACAAAGATTTAGAAGCAATGGTACCACAGAGGTTTTATCTTTAACAACTTGTCAGGGTGTAAAATGTTGTGCATAACGATGTACAAAAATCTTCTTGTATGAAGGGCCGAGATATTGCAGCTGTTTGTGTGTTTAACTGTCCTGTTTTTCTTCTACCATTGTACCTGTCAATGTGATAAGTGAATTCTCAGGTTGTTAAGCACTACATCAGCTCATCTGACAGTAGGAAACGACAGCTGTTGTCTGCGTTGTTCACATTTCTTTTGTCATAACATGTTTTTGGTCTCAGGTGACGGGCTCGCATTTTGCGAATAATTAGTTATTGATACTGATATTGATACTTTGTTAATTTATAACATTTACTCTTTCATTTCAATAAATGAATAACCAGTGTGTTCATTGCTTTGATACTCAACTGTACAATGGCTTTGGGTCTGTTTGCATCAAAACTCTTTAATCAACTGATTTTGAGGGGAACTTTCGTCGTCTATCGTAAGAACACTTTTACTTTTCCAAACAGTTTTATATGATGTGCCTTGGTTTGAAGGTGTATAAAAATACAGATTTATGTTAATTTATAAAACAAGATTCACAGTAAAAGACACTGAAGTTATGCAAGCCGAAGTTTTCAGAATTAGTAGGATTCATTAGCTTTGACTTTCTGAATTTGAAATGGTTAAGGATTATTTGTATCTACCACTAAAGTAATGAATCCTGTGCCAATTGTAAATTTGCATATGCAACAAATATTATTTTGATTTTCATTGAAGTTAATTAATAACTTGTACTATTATGTAGCAAAAAAACTGCATAATTTAATTATTATGTTATGTAAACTTCAAAATCTTTCCTTCTGACAATTTCCAAAATACTTAACCAACAAAGCTTTTTCTCTGCCAAATACATTAATGTGCTCCATGCTACCCAATGTAAGCAATCTGTTGTATGAAGATTTAGCAATGGTGTTGCATGCTCTGTGTTCACTAGTCTTATCTGTTTCAAATAAGCCTTTAAATGAAGAGCATAGATGAGATTGATTGACCTTTCAGAACCAAAAACAGTTTCCAATCTTACATGCTTATACTATATTTCAAAAAATAAAAAAAACGCTCATTCTTTTTTATGAAATGTCTGCATTGAAAAACCTCTACAAATCACATGTGTGCTGAAAGATAGTGGTACAACTTAAGAAAACTGGTACAAACAATAAATTGTTGCCCATTCATGGTTAAGTTGCTGAAACTAATATTTATGTAAAATTTGACTTGTCAAATGAGGGATCACAGCAAAACTGTTTAGCTTTTATTTATGAATCAGCTCTAGCCTCCTTTCCCTGAACTTGAACTCTTTGCCTTGTAAGCTGGAGGGTGACTCTGTCTGCATGCTTAGTCTGTTATTCATATATTGGTCTGCAGGTTTGTTATGGGGTATACATCTCCCAAGCTACTGATTGCCATTGGTTCTGAAACTTCTCCACTTGACTCATGATTCAAGCCTTGCTGTATTGTGCCCAAATTCTCAGTTTTAGTTTGGACTGAAGACACCACAGTGGTTAGAGCTTTCAGCTTCGAATCACAAGGCCTTAGGTCTGGGGTTCGAATCTCGCCAGTGGCTCAGCAACTTTGTCTGCAGTAGTGAACTTTTCTACGCGCAGTCAAGTTAGGGTGCAGTGCTACAATGAATTTCAGTAGTTTACCAACCGTGGTTCGCTAGTTCCAGCCGACTGCAGGTTTCACTGCAATGCATAGCCACAATGGTGTAGCGGGTTTTATCCCTGCAATAATACTAGCAGCCCCAATATAAGTGAAATACTCTTGTTAATGTTAGCGGCGTTAAACCCCATAACATCTCACCTGGAGATTTTATTTTGGATTATCAAAGAGGCCAAAGTTTATTGAAAATCTGGCAGAGAAAAGTTTTATAAATGCAGCAAGGTTTAGGTTTGTCAGTAATTGACACTGGCACAAGTTGTACCTTGTTGTAGAAGTTTGATGCAGTTAAGGCTGTGAAGCTGTGAAGCTGTGAGCTGTAAATGTTGTGTCTGTATTGCAGCTCGTACCTCAGCTTGTGCGAATACTGAAGAACCTGATAATGGCTGGCTACTCGCCTGAGCATGATGTCTCTGGAGTCAGTGACCCGTATCTACAGGTAAGTTATTGACAGTTGTCACAAAATATTTGTTAGATTGGATCAGATTTTGCAAGTTAACGTAAGTTTATTTGAAATACAAAAACTGAGATCATCATTAAAGAGTGGTTCATAATTATAGTTAACATACAGCTAATTGCTACTGACCTCATGTCAGTAGGGTATGTGTAAACTTATAAAAATCAAGGTTGTTGATCCATTTAAAACTTGTGTATATGATGGACCAAAGCATGTTACAAACTTTGTATGACAGTTAAACAAAGAGGTATGTTGTTGATATTAAGTGTTTGAATATTGCCTTGACGCAATGTATCTCTTTCAGGTCAAGATATTAAGATTGTTACGAATCCTGGGTAAAAATGACAATGATGCCAGTGAAACAATGAATGATATTTTGGCACAGGTAAGTAAATTTTATCCTTGTCTTCTATTTTTATGCCCCCGAATCGGAGATTCCGGGGGTATATTGTTTTTCACCTGTCTGTCCGTTTGTCCACAAAAACTTTAACCTTGGTCATAACTTTTGATTGGTCAGAGCTAGGTCTTTGATACTTGACATATGCATCCGGGGGCATTCGTGTTTCACAAACACATCTTGTTTTTATCATGTGTTGAATATTAACAAATTACAGCGTTGTTCCTAGAGAGGGTCTTGGAAAAATTTTCCACCTTTTTGCTTGGTGGGGGGGGGGGATATTGAAATGGTCTCCGTTCGCCCCGATAATGTTTCCGGAGCACAACTCCAAAACGGTGAGACCTAGCTCGACGAAACTTGGTATGTGCAATGGGCATCATGTGGAGATGTGCCTTTTGGGGTTTACAACTTCTTTGCATTTTTATTTTTACCCATTTCCATGGAATCGTAACATAGGTTTGTTTCCGGAGCACAACTCCAAAACGGTTAGACCTAGCTCGACGAAACTTGGTATATGCAATGGGCATCATGTGGAGATGTGCCTTTTGGGGTTTTCAACTTCATTGCATTTTTATTTTTACCCGGTTCCATGGTAACATAATATAGGATTTCGTTTCCGGAGCACAACTCCAAAACAGTGAGACCTAGCTCGACAAAACTTGGTATATGCAATGGGCATCATGTGGAGATGTGCCTTTTGGGGTTTCAACTTCTTTGCATTTATTTTTTTTTCCCATTTCCATGGAAACGTAACATAGGATTTCGTTTCCGGAGCACAACTCCAAAACGGTTAGACCTAGCTCAACCAAACTTGGAATGTGCAACGGGCATCATGTGGAGATGTGCCTTTTGTGGTTTTCAACTTCTTTGCATTTTTATTTTTACCCGTTTCCATGGAAACGTAACATAGGATTTAGTTTCCGGAGCAGAACTTGAAAACCTTGAGACCTAGATCAACCAAACTTGGTGTATGGATCAATCATTATGTGTAGATGTGCCTTTTTGGGGTTTTAACTTGTTTTGATTATAATTTTTTGCAGTTTCTTTGAAATTGTAAGTTGTGACAATTTACGACACCAGAAATCGGAGATACTTAAAATTCAAAGTCATGTTTTTTTCGTCAAAATATTCCAAATGGCCGGGGATATAGACGACTCTGTCTGCTTGTTTATCTTTGCAAGGGGTCCCATCTGCTCGGAAAAGGCCAAAATGATCCCCTTAACTGACCAACTAGGAACAACACTGAAGTCACATATTTAGAGTCAATTTAAGTTAACTCTTTTTGCAATTGTTCATTCATGATGTCAATAACAGATAATAAACCATTAATGCTTGTTAGAATGTTTCTCCATATTTCAATCAGATCTTGAATATCAACAAATTTCAAATGTTTTTTTTTATAAGAAATCATCCTCTTGCAATTGTCATTTAATTTGTCAATAAAAGATGATAAACCGTTAATGCTTGTTAGAATGTTTCTCCCCCAAGAACCATATTTCATTCTTTCACCATATCTTAATTTGTTACAGGTTGCGACAAACACAGACACAAGCAAGAACGTTGGTCATGCTATCCTGTACGAGATTGTACTAACCATAATGGGCATCCAGTCTGAAGCAGGGCTTAGGGTGAGCTTCTAGTCTTCTTGAAAAATAGTTTTATCAATTGTATGGATCGTCAGTTATCAATTAATAAATATATATGACAATTGTCAAACCAACATATATTTCTTGCTTATACATTATCTTTGTTTGCAGGTTCTGGCGGTGAATATCCTAGGAAGATTTCTCCTTAATAATGATAAGAATATTAGGTGAGTTTGAGAAAAACATTTCAACTAGGCCTTAAGGTATGGCATGACTTAATCCTTTGCTGTTTAACTTTGTCCCTTGTGACAATTTATCATCACTCCATAACATTTCATTGTTTTTGCAAAGATAACTCCCCAAAATAAGATTTATATATATGATTTATCAATCAAACCTGGATCTGGATACTTCTTCCTTATCCTTCAAACATCCACTGCCACTGAAACAAAACTTGATGATTTTGTTTTTCTGTAGAAATTAAAGATTTTTGTTGATTTTGCAGATATGTAGCATTAAACACATTGTTACGGGTGGTGCAAGCCGACTACAATGCTGTACAGAGACATCGGACCACCATTGTGGATTGTCTCAAAGATCCAGATATCTCAATTAGGAGGTGAGCACTCTTAGTTGATAGTAGGAACAATGTCTGCTACAAATATATATTTAAGAACTAAATCCATGGTCATATTATTTGCCATATTTTAAATTGTCAATTTACAAAATCACAATTCTGTAAGTAAAAGCAATGACCTTGTGTTTGCCACTAACTGAAGAGAGGTTGTTGCTGAATATTCAAGGTTGTTTTTTGTCATATCTTGCTGCTGCAAGAGCCAAAAAATTCAGAAATTTTACAACATTTTTGTTTTACCTCATAAAGTATTAGATCTAAATGCTCAATGTTATTCGCCTTGAATAATTTCGCCTAATAACAATATTTGTATGTGCTGTAGACGTGCTGTGGAGTTGTCGTTCGCCCTGATCAATGCAAACAACGTGCGAGGGATGATGAAGGAGCTGCTCCACTTCCTGGAGACGTGCGACCTTGAGTTCAGGCCGGACTGTTGCTCCAACATCATCATGGCTGCCACCAAGTAGGTATCTCACATCAGTCACTGGCTCCCTGATTCAACAGCCACTCTGAGTTACATGTCTTTGATAACAGCAGGGTTTGAAATTATCCTTATTAAAATTTCAATTTAAAAAAGTGCTTTCTGAAAGAACAAGTCAAAAGTCTAGCTAGCAATATGCACCTGCCTGAACATAACATTTTTCAACTAGAATAGTCCTTTGGGCAACCAGTTATGACACTTTAAAAGCCGAAGATATGGGTTACAGGACCAAAACTATTTTTGAACCCTGTGTAGGGTTATCATGATGTCAGATTACACGGTTTTCATGTTCATGTCTGCCTTGTTGTTAAATAAGTTATTGAATGGGCAATCCTAAGAAATTGCATAGTTAAGGCTATAAACAATCAATAACATTATTTGCAAATGAAAACAAACTTCTAAAACGTCTTTAAAAAATGTATTGTAACTTTTTTTTTTTTTTTACAGGTATGCACCAAACAAGCGCTGGCACATAGATACCATAATGAAGGTCTTAACCACAGTAAGTAATTTGAAATTGAGAGAAAAAAATGGCAATATTGTATTGAATCCTTATCAGGGCTCTACTTTCTTCCTTGTATATTATAAAGAATTACTAAAGTCTTCAGATTGATGGCGAAGGGAGTTACCCCAAATAGCTTTTAGACCTAGAAATAATTGAATTGAGTTCGGCTCACATTAAGATTTGTACTTTGTCATGTCATTGGAGTTGCCAAGGTATTCACTAAGAATTATTCCCTGCCAAATTCATTCAAACAAATTGATTTGTACACTTTGACATTTGAAGAATCAGATATCAAGAAACCCATCTGAAGGTTGTAGGTTCTCTAACACCTATTCTGTATTTCTACAGGCAGGTAACAGCATGCGTGGTGAGGTTGTATCAACCCTCATTCAGCTGATTTCCGAGGCCAAGACGCTGCATGGCTACACGACAGTCCAGCTGTTCCGAGCCCTGAGGGAAGACCAATCCCAGCAGCCCTTAGTTCAAGTTGCTGCCTGGTGTATCGGGGAATACGGGGAGCAGATATTCTCTGAAACCATCGAGGATGAACCGCCACTTGATGTAAGTAGCAGAGCGTCATCTCTTGTTGTGTCCTTTTTAGCAGCTTCTCTAATGTAAACAGTTTTCAATTTGATTGTATCATTATGTCTGTAGCACGCCATTAATGGCTGAAATTTTGCCCAAGCAGCGTAAAACAATAAATCTCTCACTCTGTAGCAAATTATAAACACTTGCATCTGAAATCAGAAAACAGAAAAGTGATTACCAATGAAACTTGCTCATATGATAATGTATATATGCATTTTATCTTTGCTAGAGATTCCTCTGGATTGAATCGGACAATGTCATTATCTTTTTGGTTGCATAATTTTGAGAAAAGATAAAATCAATTAAATTTTACAGTATGATTCAACTAAAGTAAACAATTGGTCCAATTAAAGAATTACTAGAAATATCGGTGACGTGAAGACTAGCACCAATTATTGCTTGAGAGAAAGTTTATGCCCTTATGAAATGTATATTCGGTTTTCATGTATGCATGTGAATGTTTATTGTGTTGCCAGGCGACAGAGGAGGAGATCGTGCTTGTTCTAGAGAAGGTGTTGGCCGGCAGCAACTCGTCCATCATCACCAAGGAGTACGCAATCACCGCCATCATGAAACTCAGCTCCAGGATGCCTCGCATCAAGTCGTGAGTAGCTTACAACAGTTACATTCATTGTAATAGGTCTGCAGTATTCGCTTGAAGAAATTGATTCAGATTTACAACGGAAGTAAAGCTTTAGTGGGAAGGTAAAACCAAAGATAGTACGATGCAATTGATGTTGTAATAATTATATCAGGATCTAGTCACCCTTAGAAGATACTGATGTTGTCGGCAATGATTCTGAAATCATAATATCATCATATTATTGATCTTGATACTCATCTTAAAGGGGCAGTAGCATGTTTTAGGGGGAATATAAGGTGATGTCAGGAAAACAAAAATTAATGGTTCCAATTGAAAGACAATGTATTTAAACTAAATGGAGCAGTAATAACTCAAATATATAACGTAAAGTTTAGCCATGCGATACTGTTTTTCTTACACAAAATTTATTTGAATGTGTTCACACAAAATGGCCGCCAATGGATTTTATGTGAATCATCAAACTTTGTCCTCTGACTATGGATGATCGGCTTGTGTAATGAGATTTTTGACACTGTCAAAATAATACATTTAGCATTAACTTACAATTATCAGTGACAAATTTAAAATATTTATAAAATTATCAAAAAATGTACTACTGCCCCCTTAAGTTGATTTTAATGCTGAATTTGATGCAAACATTGATGCTTGGATTGTGAAGCATGTTTTATGTTACAGGACAATCCAGAGGGCGCTAGACGTGTACGGCAGTCACACAGACGTGGAGCTGCAGCAGAGATCAGTGGAGTTCACCAGCATCCTCAACAAGCATGACAGCATGAGGTTTGTACATTTCACTTCACCTAACACCTTCACCACACATACATGAGCGGCAACCACAATTCAGACTGTTACTGCTATTCATCATTCGCTTTAACAGTCTAAATTCTGGTTGCTTACATGAGCCACAGTACTGAGCTACAGATAGTGAGGCAAAATGTTATGAACATGCAGTCTGATACACTTGATGAAAAAAGGATTCATCAGAGAAGCAAACTTTATAGATAACAACTCATTTATTGTGAAAATACTCCAACTTTCAGGCTTGCCTTTTAGCTATTCAGGTCTCTTCAAAATGTTCAAAGACATAATTGGTTCTCAACTATGCCAATATTTTTTAATCTTGCAAATATATTTAGTTAAAAAGACCAGTTTTAGGTTTATCACTTTGAGAGACAATCTATCCCTGTCTGTATTGCAGAGAAGCGCTGCTGGAGCACATGCCACTGCTAGAGCACAACAAATGCCGTAACGTGATGGAGAACGGCGAGGGCGGGGTGGAGGAGGACGACCTGCTCCACACATCCGACATGGTGGAGAAGACGAACGCTCACAACCTACAGAACAACACGCAGACAGAGGTACACACTCCCTCCCTACATACACAACTCAGAGAAATCTTAGCCTGTTATTGTGTAGAGGATATGTGGATGTTGATGGCATGCTAGTTTTATGACACAAGATCTTATAATAATGGTTTCAGCATAGATCTCAAATATAGCATGACATGCATCTTACTTTTCCATAGACATCAGTAGCAGACATGTTTTATCTTCTGGGGCTTGAGTATTTTGAATGACAATTAGATATCATTTAACTAAGCTATGTTTTCTCTCTGCAGAGCTCGAACATCCTGGACATTCTGGGCCAGTCAAGTCCAGGGAGCACCATACCCGAGCCAGGGGGCAAGTCAGGGGGTGTGGACGACTTGCTTGATCTTTTAGGTGGCATGGGACCGGTCTCCTCCCCTCCTGTCACTCGTGAGTGTAAAATCTTACCTACATACTTCATAACTCTCCTTTTGCAGCCAGCTGTATTAGACTATTCAGCATAGAAATTAGCAATTTTCTGTCTCAGTTTTTTCAACACTATACAATATTGAACATAGCTTCTTTAATGCTTCATAAATTAATACAGATACATTTCTTGGGTTCAAACCAGACCAATTCACCTTTACAATGAGCTCCAAGACAAGATCTACTACAATATAGTTTTTCAGTAGTTACCCCTTTCTACAAATGCTCATGACTAAGGAGTTAAGATTTCTAAAAAAATTGTCTAATATTTTTGTGCACCACATTTGAAAATTTTGTTTACTTCTTTCAGCACTGTCTCCCCAGAACAATATCATGGATGGCTTGATGCAGACTCAACCTCTCAGTAATCAGATGAATGGAGGCACAGGTAGGTCATGCTTTCTTCGATTGTGCTTCTCAGTGTGCTTCTTCACTCGTTCTTGTTTAATATGGACTAAGAATTATGATGTTCAGATGGGTTCAAGAAAACAGTATCAGCAGTTTAACTTTTGTGTTGTTTAAAGCTCTTTTGTTGATCTCTTTACAAATTCAAAACTTTCAGAACTCAAATTAGTTTCCCAAAATTTAATTGCATACCTTAAAGAACAATTTTAGTTTTGACAAATGCCTAGTGAATGTTACTTATGCTTGTCTGTTACATACATTTGACACGTCATTAAGATCCTCACTTCCAGTGAAGTTCCACAAGGTAGGGGTGATAAGACCCATTAATACTGTCAATGACAAGTCAACCAATCTCAAGGGATCTAAATGAAATCTTTTCATTTCTGATATATGTTTGTGATACATCACTGTGTACAAATGTGCCTCACCTTTATTGCAGGATTCCAACCAATTGTAGCATTTAACAAGAACGGACTGGACGTACAGTTCCAGTGTGAGAGAGACGGAGGTCAGGCTGACGTCACCGTCATCAACATGAAGGCCACCAACACTCTCCCAACTCCAATGACGGAGTTTGTTTTCCAAGCTGCCGTTCCAAAGGTGACATATTGGCAACTGTCTGTTTAGTTTGATAGTTTCTCAGTATTAACATCTTTTAACCCTTGCAACACCAAGGCACCAGTAACAGGTCCATTTTAGCCTGAGTTCTAGCTCTTACTTGTGAAGGGTTTTATTTAGCTGGAAGGCTAGTTGGGCTTTTGGCACCATGAAGTTAAACTATTGAACGTGAACAAAATTCATTGGAGTTCCTCTCATGGTTGTAGGAGACACCTGTTTTCCCCTTCATTGAAGTAACCATGGTATTGAAAGCTTTCTCAGGATTACCTCTCTAGTAGGTTAAATTATTAAAGTGACATGTTATGATCTTAGAGGCCTTTTGTGTTTACTTGATAGAATTTTAACATAAGGTTAACACTCTATAATTAATTCTGTTTTATTGCATTTTAGTCATTCCAACTTCAATTACAATCACCGTCTGGCAACGTTGTGGCACCTCTGAATGAGGGCTTTGTGGAACAAGTCATCCGCCTACAGAACCCATCTAAGGTAAACCCTTGATGTCTGCATTTTGTATTCAATGTTTATTCCAGGTTTCCTTTGTATACTTCTGCAACGTGTTATGAACAGTTTTCAAGCTTACTCAATCAAAGAGGTAACAGGCCAGTACCAGACTTAAAGTATAAAAATGTGTATTACATCAATGGAGTGTTAAGTTATAAATGATTCATGTTTTAGAATTCTGAAAACTATGGTGTGTTCAATTGATGTTTTCTGATTGTATATTATTTAACCTCGATGTTTGTTATTCAAAACTTTTCCTTTTTGTTTTCAGCAACCTATCAGAATGAGAATACGTATCACATACACACAGAATGGAAATTCAGTGACAGAGATGGGAGAAGTCAGTAATTTCCCTCAAGGCCTGTGGCAATAGCATATTTAGAATAACCTATTTATTAGAGACAATGAATTGTCCCCAGTCAAGATTGCAAGTCTTTCAGAGATGTGGAGATAAAGTGAAATCTGGGATGAAATTCCGGACATGACAGGCCATCAGTCAGCTTAATTCTTGTCACACATCACGCCTCGCAAAGCCACGTCTCTCTTCAGGTCTCGTCACTTCTCTTTGGGAAATGTAATGCAGAGGCTACAAGTGTGCAGATACTGTGGTCACGTCTATTTGTGAAATATCACGCTGTCATTCGGGCTGCAAATGTGGCAGATACTGTGGTCACATCTTCACGAAACATCATCGCGATGCAGATACTGTGGCCTGTAGGTAACATTGAAGTGACAGTATTCGGAAACTGAATGAACCTCATGAACATTTCATTCCTGGTCTGTTCTGTCGTCCACGTTCTACAAATGAAGGGCACAGAGCTATAAGATGCAAACATTGTACTTGGTGTTGCATAGGTAGATCTTGTAATGTATATATTGATTATATAGTCAGCAAGTGAATGATTGTACAGTGGTGATTTCCTCGTAGTTGGCCCACCTCATCATCTTTATTCAGTGTAAGGCATCTTGAGAACAAATCCATATGAGCACATGCTTTGTTTCTTATTATTGAATGCATTGTCGTCATTATATATATATCATGTGGAATTGTACAGAGGTCTGAATGTAATATATTTCTATTGGCTGTATTTATCTTATTGGAACCTGTTGAATGACTTCTCTCAAGGCATAACACAAACCAGTCTCAAACATGCTCTTTTTATCCTTGCTGCATTTCTTTATCCAACATGTCAGTTTTTAGCCATACTGCACCGAATTTGAGTGTTCAATCAGATATTTCTTGGTCCAGTGTTGTTCCTAGAGGGGTTCCTGGGAAAATTTGCCCACCCTTTTGACTTGGTGTCCCTTAAATTTAAGAGTTTTACCATTGCATTGATTCTCGTCTGCTCTGAAGGGCCAAAATGACCCCCCTCAACCCCTCAACCTAACACTGTTGGAGATTACTTTTCATTGAAGACGCTCTCAATATCTGAATTTTGGTACAATGCAGCAAGTTGATGATAAAGACTGGAGTAAATTCTGCCTTGCAAGCGGAGTTGCTTGTGAAGAGATGTTGGTGCTGTGTGAAGCTTTATGATTGAGCCATTAGCTCATTGATCAAAGACAACAGGCTCAGCACCAACATGTTGGAGGATTATATAGGTTCAATATGGGTTATGATTATGTATTTAAGTGCACCTATTCCATTCTGAAAACTAGATAATCATGGTATTTAATTGTTTGGATATTTACACTGTTGGAATTAGTATGACTGTGCATGCTGTTATCATTTATCAAATTGTGAAATATTTGTTAATCAAAATCTTAAATATTTTTGTTTTATTTACAAACCCAACCTAATGAAATAAGTCACAATTCCTTTTTCTATCTTTGAAGTAGCACAAAAACTTGTTTGTGTGATTGAATGAAAAGAATCAAATTGGATATCTATAAGATAACTGATCTTCCTCAATGAAACAACCTCATAAAGAGCTGAAGAAATGAGAGGATCGGTCAACTGTTTCATGATTTTCCAAGATCCTCTTTTTCATGCAATAATAAGTAGGATTTATGGCAATAAAGTAAGCTATCTATTAACATTGATACATAATATGGCTCTTGAACCTCTTAACTAATTGTGCCAATCCATCATCAGCAAATTTGTTTCAAGTTAACATCATTTGAAAAGTACAAGGCTTAGGTTGTGAGCACCCAATTCATAGTGCTATTGATCTGAAGCTGTTCATTTCTCCCTTCCAGGTGTCCGCTTGAGTACACGCTTAAACAATCAACCTGTCATTTATCAACCTGTCACTTATCAACTGTTTTCAGCATGCAAATGAACTCTCAAAAGTGAGAGAGATACAAGATTTGAGATGTAATTTATTTCAGTTACGATCATGAGAAATGAAATGTCATAATCTTATAAAATATTTTGTAAATGATGAAGGCTTGGTTGAGTGAATTGTTTGTACAAAGTTTGTGACAACACTAGAGCCTGACTTTGTTGTGAAATCAATGTGCTACTGTGTCTATAGATGCATGTTCTAGAACTGGAAATGGTGTACATAACCAGATATTTGGCTGTCTGTAAAATTGAGCTCAGCTTTGTAGATACCATTTGAAGTATTGAACAGTTTGTATATATTATGAACTTTGCCTGTCTGTGTAAAATATTGTGAAAAGTGGTTTATACCACTGCAATGAAGAGCTACGTTCATTTATTATCCTGCCAAATAAAATTTAATGTCTGAAAAATCTTGTTTTCTGTTTTATTGTGATAAATATAGTGAGCGAGTGAGTTATTGTTTTAAGCCGCTTGGGCATTGTGATAAATAGATTTTATAATCTTCAAAATGATTATTTTTGCTAACAGATACACCTGTATGTATTTGAAAATCAATTTTCTCTGCAACTTGAATGCTGAAATCTTGTTCCAAGTATTTTTCTTTCTCAAAAGTACATTTTAGAAGAGAAAATTTATTTGGTCCTTGTGAAGGGATTAAGACATCTTATAGAACAAGTTTAACTAGATTAGCGTTTATGGGACACTACACTATGCCCGGTTTCAGTGCTGCTCTGCTTTTGCTGTGTTGAGCAAACACTAATCTGGTTCTTTTCATGGATAAACCCCCCTCAGGAGTAAGGCAACATTAAAGAGACTATAGAATATCCTGGTGACATTTTATACAATACTCCTTATTTGGTAGGATATTCTCAAAAAATACAAATTGACTCCTAAAATTTGGACATATTAACAAATTTCAAAGTTGATGATTTGAGTAGGATTCAAATCTAGAACTTCAGTCAAGTAGCACCTCTACTGTTTGACATATGGAGGCTTCATGCCAGCTGCTTTTCATTTCCTTGTGTTGCATCTGTTATTTCCATGTATTCACATATATATTTGCTGCATTTATTTGATAATTTTCAGTTAAATATTTCAAGATTTTTGACAGAATTTTTTGTGCTTTTCCTCTCAATTTTATTTTTGGAAAATGTAAACTTTCAGGGTCAGGGAAACCCTTGGGCTTCCACTTCACCCTCATTACCATTCTCAACCAAAATCTTTGGAGAGGTTTTCATCCTTTACATCAGTCAAGTTACCTAATAACAAGATCTCGGTTCTCTAGAAGTGAAAAAGTGCTAAATTTTGAAGAAACGCCTTGGATTTGTTAGCTTATCTGGCCTATAAGGTCCGATGGGCTTATGGCATGGCATGTTGTCCGGCGTCCGTCTGGCCGTAAACTTTGTGCATTTTCGACTTCTTCTCCAGAAGCATAAGGCCTAGAAAGCTGAAACTGTGGGAAGAGATTCCTTGACTGGTAAAAATTATATAGCTTTGTTGGCCCTTTGGCCTCTAATAATGGGCCACAGGGGCCACGCACTTAAGACCTATTTTCAACTTCTTCTCCAGAAGTATAAAGCCTAGAAAGCTGAGGGGGGAACCACATTGGCCACACCATAAAGCAAAATCAAATGTTATGCCTGATGACGGATGGAAGGACGCCCGACACCATACCATGCCATAAGCTCATCAGGCCTTACAGGCCAGATGATAAGCTAATAAAAATGTGGACATAAGAATTCTTCCTTTAGGAATGAACATAAACAGAACAACACATTGTTTTTTTTAACAAATACATATATACTTTATAATGCAAAATTCCATCAAAATTCACACAAGAGATTCCAGATCAATCATAGTTTTCAGTAATATGCAACACTATTCACGCAAGTTTATCATTATAAAGCAGTCCTGTGCATGCCCCACATGCTGATGCCAAGCCTGGATAAACAAACTTGTAACCACTTTCTAATGTCCTTTTAGGTGTAACTCTCTGTCCCTCTAAGATGACCTTTGCCCTCTCCTTTCCAAATACTGCATTCATGACGTAAGCTGGCGTAGGAAGAAAGGCAGGACGCCATAATGCCCTTGCAAAGGCCGTAGAAAACTGTGAGTTTGTGGCAGCCTCAGGAGCCGTCCCATTTAGTACTCCGGTTACATCGGGGTTCATGATGGCATGTGTGAATATACCAGCGATGTCCTCAACATGTATCCACGGCAACCACTGAGTGCCAGACCCGACTCGACCACCAACCCCCAAAAAGAATGGAAGGAACAACTGTTGGATCATCCCTCCATCTCTCCCCAACACCACTCCTGTAACAGATAAATAATAGATATACCCACACTTCCCCAGGTGTATCACTCAATACACCTCTTGTTTGAAACCTGTGATTCCGAGGCATAGCGTAGCCGAGATCCACGATTTAAACAGGAGGTGTGATGCAATTTCTGGCCAATTACATATCATGAAGGTGACATACATTAAATTTCAAGTTTAACAGACAAAAGGCTTAAGATCTTAATTTCACCAAGATCTTACATTCAAAGAAAACCATTTCTTCTCAAAGGTTCGGAAAGTAAACTAAGAAATAAAAGTACTGAGGGTACAGAAGCTCACCTTAAAATGAATGATGTGGTAATATGGTTTAATTGTGTAACCATCTTTTATATGATAATTGATTATGGCTGCCATCATGATTTTTTTATCTTTTAAAATGCTATTCTTCTGTTGGAAACCACTAGAGCTTGAACAAACATTAATACAAGAATGATATAATCATGATTTGTTAACAAGCAGTAGGTTTTTGTATAACTTTTTTGTATATCTATGGCTGAATTGGTGACCATCTTGGACTTTTTAGCTCATCTGGCCTGTAAGGCCCGATGGGCTTATGGCATGGCATGGTGTCCGGCGTCCGTCCGTCCGTCCATCAGTCCGTCCATCAGTCCGTCCATCCGTCCGTAAACTTTGTGGAATTTCGACTTCTTCTCCAGAACCATAAGGCCTAGAAAGCTGAAACTTTGTGTACAGACTCCTTGGCTAGTGAGGATTATAAATTGTATCTTTGGTTGCCCTGTGACCCCTAATAAGGGCCACAGGCGCCTCGCCCTAAAAACCTATTTTCATCTTCTTCTCCAGAACCATAAGGCCTAGAAAGCTGAAACTTTGTGTACAGACTCCTTGGCTAGTGGAGATTATAAATTGTAGCTTTGGTAGCCCTCTGACCCCTAATAAGGGCCACAGGGGCCACGCCCTAAAAACCTATTTTCATCTTCTTCTCCAGAACCATAAGGCCTAGAAAGCTGAAACTTTGTGTACAGACTCCTTGGCTAGTGGAGATTATAAATTGTAGCTTTGGTAGCCCTCTGACCCCTAATAAGGGCCACAGGGGCCACGCCCTAAAAACCTATTTTCATCTTCTTCTCCAGAACCATAAGGCCTAGAAAGCTGAAACTTTGTGTACAGACTCCTTGGCTAGTGAGGATTATAAATTGTAGCTTTGGTTGCCCTGTGACCCCTAATAAGGGTGACAGGGGCCTCGCCCTAAAAACCTATTTTCATCTTCTTCTCCAGAACCATAAGGCCTAGAAAGCTGAAACTTTGTGTACAGACTCCTTGGCTAGTGAGGATTATAAATTTTAACTTTGGTTGCCCTGTGACCCCTAATAAGGGCCACAGGGGCCATGCCCTAAAAACCTATTTTCATCTTCTTCTCCAGAACCATAAGGCCTAGAAAGCTGAAACTTTGTGTACAGACTCCTTGGCTAGTGAGGATTATAAATTGTAGCTTTGGTTGCCCTGTGACCCCTAATAAGGGCTGCAGATGCCATGCCCTAAAAACCTATTTTCATCTTCTTCTCCAGAACCATAAGGCCTAGAAAGCAGAAACTTTGTGTACAGACTCCTTGGCTAGTGGAGATTATAAATTGTAGCTTTGGTAGCCCTCTGACCCCTAATAAGGGCCACAGGGGCCACGCCCTAAAAACCTATTTTCATCTTTTTCTCCAGAACCATAAGGCCTAGAAAGCTGAAACTTTGTGTACAGACTCCTTGGCTAGTGAGGATTATAAATTGTAGCTTTGGTTGCCCTGTGACCCCTAATAAGGGCCGCAGATGCCATGCCCTAAAAACCTATTTTCATCTTCTTCTCCAGGTCCATGAGGCCTAGAAAGCTGAAACTTTGTTTGCAGACTCCTTGACTGGTGAATATTATAAATTGTAGGTTTGGTGGCCCTGTGACCCCTAATAAGGGCCACAGGGGCCTCGCCCTTAAAACCTATTTTCATCTTCTTCTCCAGAACCATGAGGCCTAGAAAGATGGAACTTTGTGGACAGACTCCTTGGCTAGTGAGGATTATAAATTGTAGCTTTGGTGCCCCTGTGATCCCTAATAAGGGCCACAGGGGCCACGCCCTAAAAAACTATTTTCATTGTCTTTTCCAGAAGCATAAGGCCTAGAAAGCTGAAACTTTCAGACTCCTTGACTAATGAGGATTAGCTGTGGTGACCCTGTTGCCCCTAATAAGGGCAACAGGGACGTCCTTCAAATCTATTTTCATCTTCTTCTCCTGAAGTATAAAGCCTAGAAAACTGAAACTTGTCGCCTATATACTTAATTTTATGATTGGTGGCCCTGTGGCCTCTACCAAGGGGGAATCACATTGGCCACACTCTACAGCATAATTGATGATGAAGCCTGATGAGCTACAGAGCCAATGGCTCTATTTTTAATCTTCAAAATGATACTTTTATGTGGGCATCTGTATTAATTTCATTATGATATCTTGATTGGTTTAGGAGTATTCATTTAGTCACACTCTCAACTTCCAAAGAACTAAAAAGATGATGCACATAAACATTTGGAATA
Organism: Steromphala cineraria; assembly: GCA_916613615.1. NCBI lineage: Eukaryota > Metazoa > Mollusca > Gastropoda > Trochida > Trochidae > Steromphala > Steromphala cineraria. The sequence goes on from OU744730.1 coordinate 17,645,757, forward strand.
TATCCCTCTGACACAAATCACAAATTCAGCTAGTGATAAGTCCAATTGCCAAAGTAAACTGTCCAGGTCAATGTCTCATGTAATTCTAACTGAAGATTTCTGAATATCTTAAATCTTGACATATGTTAGTGCAATCTGATTGGTCAGAATAGGCCAGCAACATGGGGGTTTATGCTAATTACTAGATATGATGACCTCTTGCACCTGCATGTAGGTTATGTAACTTATCCTCTTATGTAAGTTACTGTTATTCCATATAGTGAGTGTCCTCCCCTCATTTCAATATGCAATACAGATACTCTTTAGAGGAGAGTTGCAGGAGAGGGGCTGGAAGGATAGGAGGGGAAAGGGGGTGGTTGGGGTATATTTGGAGAAGCACCCAAGTGTGCTGAGCATGTAAACCTGAACTCTGGCTTAGCCCTTATGTGTGGTATTAAAAGACTTGACGGGAGAGAACATGAATTGTTGTGAAAAATATATATAATTTCACAAAATATAGTTAGCTTATGTCCTAAATTGATTTTGTGTCAAGAAGAACTTCTGTTAGATATAGAAATGGTACAAATATGAGTAAAACACAGGAACTGGAACCTGATGCAAAATAACTCTTTCCACATCAACTTATCATGTAGATTGCTAAACACAAAGCTTATTGTTGACAAATTTTGTGTAAGTTGTTTTTCTTAGAAAGAACATATCACTGTCATGAGAATACAAGTCTAATTTCCATAACTCTTATTGCATACACATGGCCATATAGACTAATGCTCTACCATATCAATTGGGTCAGGTTGATTATGCAACAGACTAGCAGCTGAGACTGTGATGCTAGCAGCCTGTATTGGGATGTGTATTAAAATTGCATAGTGGACTCAACAGGAATATCTGAACTCTGGTTGACCCCTTTTGTGTGGTATCTAAAGGAATATAAGGGAGATACCATTGTTTAAAATTCAACATGATGTTTAATGTCATTGGTTTTTTGCAGCTAGTTGCCATAAATATTTTAAACAAATTAATTAATTATGTTTGTCTTTCATCTTAATGTTTTAGAAACACCTTAAAATATAGAACAACTTGCATGACAATCTTAAATATTCATTATTCAAGATAATGTTATGATTAGTATGTTCAAATTAGAGAATTTATATGGTGCAAGTGATCACTTGATGAAAGCTTAAAATTTAGTAATAATGATGTGTCATCTGCAGCTGAAAAGTCAATATGGCTGCTATCGCGGCCATCTTGGATTCTCAAAACTGAAACGTCTACCTTTGTGGGAGGAATCACTATAGGTATAACATAATACAATATGAAAAAGATATCTAGATTGGTTTAGGAGAAGGAGTCATTTTCATGAAATCTAATTGAAAATTCAAAATGGCTGCCATGGCGGCCATCTTGGATTCTCAAAACTGAAACGTCTACCTTTCTGTGAGGAATCACCATAGTTATAACATACTACAATTTCAGAATGATATCTAGATTGGTTTAGAAAGAGTAGTCTTTTCATGAAATCTAATTGAAAATTCAATATGGCTGCCATAGCGGCCATCTTGGATTCTCAAAACTGAAACGTCTACCTTTCTGTGAGGAATCACCATGGGTATAACATACTACAATTTCAGAATGATATCTGGATTCGTTTAGGAGGAGTAGTCTTTTTCGTGAAAGTTTACGGACGGACGGACGGACTGACAGACGGACGACGGACGAAGCGCCATGACATAAGCTCACATTTACTTCGAAAAGGTGAGCTAATAAAAATATTCAACCAAGTTTTCAAAATGAGAGCTTGTATGTAACATTACCATAGATCAATCATAACTAATTTTTAGCTCATCAGGACTGAAAGTCCAGATGGGCTTATGGCATGGCCCGTCGTCCGGCGTCCGTCCGTCGTCCGTCCGTCGTCCGTCCGTCTGTAAACTTTTGACACTTTCGACTTCTCCTCATGAACCATACACATTAGAGAGCTGAAATTTAGTGTACAAGTACCTTAGCATATGGAGATTCTAATTTGTAACTTTGGTGACCCTGTGACCCCAAATAGGGTCACAGGGGTCACAACTTTAAAAACCTAATTTTTAACCTACCTAACTTAGTATATGCCACTCACCTTTCTCACGAGAGACAGAGGTTTACCGCGAAATTCATCGTGCTTACCGGATGGGCTGCCCCCAGCCCACTGCGCATGAGCGGGAAACCGGAATCCTGGGTAAAATTCGTATCATACTTTCTTTCTCTCTCTTAGAGAACGCATGTATTTTCATCTCGCTTACTGATTTTCTTCACGGTTGGTTTTTCTGATCTTTTTCTTTCCTTTCCTTCCGTCATTACTCCTTTTGCTGCCCCCATCGTTTCTAATGTATCGATGTTTCCTTCTAACTTCGCTTTCGCGATCTTTTTGCACTTGGTGATTTTGATCATGTACGTGGCACCTCGCCATGTTTACGTCCTTGCATGTTCTATTTCACTTGGAAATACCTTCTGGGGGGTCGATCTACCTGTTTCGTACCCCCCTTCCTTCTTTTCCTTCTTGTTTTTCCATCTACGTGGGCTGGTTCTGTTGACCTGCTTTTCTGCACGTCCGCATTTCCTGCTTACGTCACATCTACCTTGCTTTGGTCCTAATACTATGGCTGCCCGTTTTTTCCTTCTAAAAACTCGTTTTGCATTTCTAAACACTTCCTAAGTGTTTCTATGCATTACTTCCAGCAGCTTATATCCCATTTCATATAAAAATAATAATATATCGCATTATATTTTATTTCTTATATCTTTTTCACAAAAAATTTCATAAAAATTTTTTCAATCATAAATTAATATATATCATAATCACTTATCCCTATATATTAATTTCATATTACATATTCCATCTAATGCATTTCATTTTGCATTCATTTCTATTAAATAAACTTGTAATAATAATTTTTTCCCTTCAAAATTATTTCATTACATCTTATTTAATTTTCTACGGCAACCTTTCCGGGACATAATTTTTCCCGTTTTCGCTTGCCCTTAAAGGGGCACGCTCTTAATCAAATTTTTAAATTCTTAATTTTAAATTTTTGTATGCATTCCCCTTGTGTGTGTCTCCATGATTGGCATGTTTCTGACTTATGTGTTACAGTATTTATGCCAAGAGTCTACTGTGTGTCGTGTCGCTCCTCCAAGTCGGCCAAGGACCCACACCTCCGCTGCCCAGATTGTCTTCCCAGGATCTGCCTTGTGGACGACCGCTGTGCAGAGTGTTCTGACCTCTCCCCCATCGACTTCAAGGTCTTCACCTCAGCTCGCAGGAAGAGGCTTACTCAGCGTCGACGTAGGAGCATGTCCGACCCCACCACCGACCTCCCTCCTGTCGAGCCGGCCGGCTCTCTGGACTCTCCACGCCAGGAGGAGCCCCGTCGCTCACCCACGCCGCCGCCTCCTCCTCCTCCTCCTCCTCCTCCTGCTCGGCAGACGCCGCCTCCGACGCCCAGCACGTCTTCGACCCTCTCTCGCCCGGAGCTGGAGCTCATCATGTCCAGCATGTTCGACAAGTTGATGGCCCGTCAACCTCTGTCACAGGACCAGGACCAACGCCAACGCCAGGACCAGCGCCCGGACTCTCGCCTGGACCAGCGCCAGGACCAGCGCCCTGACAACCGCCAGCGTCACGACCAACGCTCGGACCAGCGCCAGGACCAGCGCCAGCACTCCAGGGATCGTGACCAGCGTCAGGATCAGCGCCAGCGATCGGGAGATCGAGACCAACGCCAGCGCCTGGACCCCAAGCAGCGCTCAGACCGGCGCCAGCGCTCCAGGGACTCTCCTCCTAGGGACGTCAGGACATCCCGCTCACCTCGTCGCTCCAGGAGCCCCTCCCCTCCTCGACGCCATCGACGCTCGCGGCGCTCCAGGACGCCTTCCCGCTCTCGCTCTCCGTCAGTGGACAGGTCCACCTCCCGGCGCTCACGCCGCTCCGGCTCCCGGACGCCACCGAAGACGCCCAGATCTTCAAGGAAGAGGCGCCACTCTCCCGTTATCTCTGATGATGAACGTCACTTCGTCCCCGACTACGATGACGACGAGGCAGAGGGCCCCACCTTCTTGCCCTTGAAGATGGTGTCGAGCTGGATTGCTGACAGACTCCCAGAGGGCTCCTCCCCTGGTGGCTCGGACCCTCTCACTTGTGTGCGTGAGGACCCTGACCTCAAGCTCCCCCCTCACCCTGATGTGCTGGAGGGTATAGCCGCGCTTCAGGACGATTTCCAGAAGCTTTCGCTGTCCTCCTCCCTGAAGTCTTCGAAGCTACCGGCAGCTACGCCCGTACACTCACTCAGCCGATTCGACAAGGCCGCCGCCCTGGACGACGCCATTGGACGCCTGGCCCCAAACCTCAACCATACGTACAAGGTGTCTGATACTAAGATCTCTTCGGTGGAGGCCGCCCTCAGAAGGACTCTGAGGCCGCTGTCGATCCTCCTCACCTCGACTGACGCGATTAAGGCCGACTTAGACGTCGACAACCCTTCTCGTCTAGATCACCTCCATACCCTGATGGACTGGCAGCGGCGCAACATGGTGCTTGTCCTCGACAACGTCAGAGCTGGCCTCGGCTCCCTCACCCACCTTCGACGCTCAGGCTTCCTAGACCAATGTGCGTGGGACTCCGAGTTTAAGAAGTCCCTCCTACAGGCTCCCCCCACGGCATCGACGCTCTTCGCGGATAAGATCCCGGAAGTTTACAAGGAGCAGGCTGCAGTCACCCAGACGGAGGTTGCCTTCCGGACCTTACAACATGTGTCTAACATCTCGTTCCGGAGGCAGAACAACAACAGTCAACGCCCTTACAAGCGCCAGCGGGTTAGGACGCAGCCCTCCAGGTCGGGTCCCTCCTCGCAGTTCCAGCGATCTGCCAACTCCTCCAGAGGAAGGGACGCCCCCAAGCCACGCGGAGGCAGGGGTGGCAAGCGACCCTACGCCAGACAGTGATGCCTGCGCCCCACGCGGCTGGGTCCTCCCGCCCCCAGTCGTGCCGGTGCACCCCACACCCGTAGGCGGGAGATTAGGGATCTTCTGGCGCAACTGGACAATACTAGAAGATCCTTACGTCACCAACACCCTGAGGACAGGTTACAAGTTGCCATTGACCTGCCCTCCCCCCGTGACCGCGACTCCCCTGGCACGGGAGTACTCAGAAGCCCAGAGCGCTCTTCTAGCAGAGAACATCAAGACGCTTACCGACAAGAACGCTCTGGAGTTGGTGCTACAACCCGATCACGCCCCAGGGTTTTACTCACCAATCTTCCTGGTCCCGAAGAAGAATTCCACCAAGTTTCGAATGATCCACAACATGGCGACATTCAACGAGCTTTACATGGAGCCACCATCCCACTTTCGCATGACCTCCCTAGACGCTCTCCGAGCCCAGCTGTCTCCAGGCGATTGGATGGTCAGCCTCGACTTACAGGACGCCTATCTCCACGTGCCGATCTACCCGCCTCACAGGAGGTTCCTGCGGTTCATCTTCCAGGGCCTACATTACCAGTGGCGGGTCCTGCCGTTTGGAATTTCTTCGGCTCCGTGGTTATTCACGAGGATCACAGCTCCCATCTGCCGCTATCTCCATCTCAGAGGGATGCATTTCGACCCCTACATCGACGACTGTCTCATGTCCAATCCTCAACCACTCGTTCTACGCAGACAGGCGGCGTTGGCCCTCGACCTCCTCCGCCAGCTGGGATGGCTAGTCAACCGGGAGAAGTCTCAGCTCGTTCCCTCCCAAGACTTGACCTTCATAGGAGGGCGCTTCCGAACAGACCTGGGCCTCCTACTCGTTCCTCCAGACAGGTGGACCAAGATCCAGTCCTTCGTCCACCGAGCCTTGGTGTCTCCTCTCCGACTCAGAGATTGGCAATCTCTTCTGGGACTCCTCACGTCCGCCCAGGCCCTCACGCTCAGAGGTCGTCTCATGATCCGCCCTCTCCAGGTGTTTCTCAGCCCTTACATCCGGTCGGACGACACGTCAGCAAGGATCTCCCTGCCTGCGCACCTCAGCCAGTACCTCCGTTGGTGGACACAGCCATCGAACGTCTGCGAAGGCGTCTCTTTGCTAGAGTTTCAACACAACCAGGAACTATTCGTGGACGCTTCGCTCCAGGGCTGGGGAGCTCATCTCGGGGATCAGACTGCGTCAGGCATTTGGACGCATCCTCAGACCACCTGGCACTCAAACAATCTGGAGATGCAGGCAGTAATCTTAGCAGTGACGCATTGGCTTCAAGCTCTACGAGGCAGCCGCCTTCTCCTGGCCTCAGACAACTCCACGGTCGTTTGGACAATCAGGAACCAAGGAACGACAGGCTCTCCTCAGCTCCTAGAACAGGCCTTCGAGCTCTTCCACCTTCTGGACGAGAATCAGATCTTCGTCAGAGCTCGACACATTCCAGGCTGCAGGAACGTCCTCGCGGACGCCCTGTCCAGACCAGACAAGCCGTCACCCACAGAGTGGATGTTGAACCCGGAAGCCTTCGCCCTCATCGCCGCTCAGGTCCACCGTCCTCTCCTCGACCTGTTTGCCACGAAGCAGAACCATCAGCTTCCGGTGTACTTCTCGCCTCTCCCCGATCCAGCAGCTTGGGCCGTCGACGCCATGTCCTTGTCGTGGGAGAATCTGGACGCATACGCTTTTCCACCTCCGATTCTCCTGACCAAAGTCGTCGCCAAGATCAGGGACACACTTCACCTCAGACTGACTTTGGTCGCGCCCTACTGGCCGGCGAGAGGCTGGTTCACCGATCTTCTTCGTCTCGCCGAAAGAGATCCGCTCCCCCTTCCAAAGTGGCCAAACCTGCTTCGTCACCCTCTCAGTCGGCAGCTTCACCCAGACCCCGAGAGGTACGCTCTGCACGTATGGACCATCTTCAGAGATCACTCCGGGCCAAGGGTTACTCAGGACGAGTAGCCAGCGCCATCTCCAGAGCCCATAGGCAATCCACGAGGTCGCTGTACGATGACAAGTGGCTGTCATTCGAGAACTTCTGCAAGGACGCAGGCCGGGATCCTTTGTCTGTGGACCCCCAGTTTGTGGCCAACTTCCTCCTTCACCTCCGCCAGAAACGTCACCTGAAGGGTGGAACTATTTCAACGTACCTGTCGGCGCTCAACTCTGTCCTCGCCGTTAAATCAGACAGGAAGTTCTCCAAGGTTCCCGAGCTGGTCGCTCTCCTCAAGTCGTTCAAGCTGGAGGACCAGAAACTCAAGTTCAGACCTCCGGCTTGGGACCTCAACGTCGTCCTCAGATATCTGCGAGGAGCTCCCTTCGAACCCTTGTCAGAAGCCTCTTTTCAAGACCTCTCCAGGAAAACAGCCTTCCTCCTGTCCTTTGCCACGGCCGCTAGAGTGAGTGAGCTGCACGCACTGGACGTCACCAGAGTGCGGTTCGAGCAGTCTAGGAAGGGTTCAGTTCACCTCGGCCTCTTGTGGAACTTTGTTGCCAAGAACCAGCTCCCCGGACAGCCGGGCAGGACGTTCACCATCCCTCCCCTCTCCAAGATCGTGTCGTCCTCTGATGCGGAAGAACTCGCTTTGTGTCCTGTACGTGCCCTTCGGGAGTACATCGACCGCTCTGCGCCCAAGAGAGGCACCAGGAAGAGACTCTTCATCCCCTTTTCACCATCTGCCAAGGGAGAAGTCACCAGAAACACCCTCTCGCTGTGGCTCCGGACCGTCATCCTAGCAGCATATGACGCAGCCGGCTTGCCTCACCCTGTCGCCAGCAACCCGCACGAGATCCGGGCACTTGCATCCACCATGGCCTTACATCGCAACTGCTCAGTTCCAGCCATCATGGAAGGATGTTTCTGGCGCTCTACGACGGTCTTCGCATCCCACTACCTCCGGGACCTCGCTGTGGAAGACGTGGAAGGCCTGCAGACCTTTGGACCGTTGGTGGTAGCCCAACAGCTAGCTGCCCCAACGTCTCTTTAGGGTAAGCTGAAAACTCATCTACTTCGTTACTTCTCACCCTGCACCTGTTGAGTTGTTTCGTTGTTGGCGACTTCGTGGGGTTCACCGTTTGCTTCTCTGTGCAGTTCGCTTCGGTCGTTCCCACTCCGGGAGGATGTTTGATGGATGCTTTTCTGCCTTGATGACTCGTCCTCCCTCATCCCTACTGTCGGATCAGTGGCATATACTAAGTTAGGTAGGTTAAAAATTTATTAAAATCTAAATATTTTAGATATTTAAATACCTACCTAACTTAGTAGGAATTACTCCCGCCCGGCCTCCCCTTCGGACTTCATTGGACGTCTCTTACAAGACTTCGTTTCCAGAAAGTATGATACGAATTTTACCCAGGATTCCGGTTTCCCGCTCATGCGCAGTGGGCTGGGGGCAGCCCATCCGGTAAGCACGATGAATTTCGCGGTAAACCTCTGTCTCTCGTGAGAAAGGTGAGTGGCATATACTAAGTTAGGTAGGTATTTAAATATCTAAAATATTTAGATTTTAATAATTTTCATCTTCTTCTCCAGTTCCGATAGGACTAGAGAGTTAAAAATGATATGTGCAGACTCCTTGGCCAATGGGGATTCTAATTTGTAACTTTGGTGACCCTGTGATCCCAAATAGGGTCACAGGGGTCACAACCTTAAATACCTATTTTCATCTTCTTCTCCAGTTTCAAAAGGAGTAGAGAGTTAAAAATTATATGTGCAGTCTCCTTGAACAATGGAGATTCTAATGTGTAACTTTGGTGACCCTTTGACCCCAAATAGGGTCACAGGGGTCACAACCTTAAAAACCTATTTTCATCTTCTTCTCCAGTTCTAAAAGGGCAAGAGAGTTGAAAGTGATATGTGCAGACTCCTTGGACAATGGGGATTCTAATTTGTAACTTTGGTGAACCTGTGACCCCAAATAGGGTCACAGGGGTCACAACCTTAAAAACCTATTTTCATCTTCTTCTCCAGTTCTAAAAGGACTAGAGAGTTGAAAGTGATATGTGCAGACTCCTTGGACAATGGGGATTCTAATTTGTAACTTTGGTGAACCTGTGACCCCAAATAGGGTCACAGGGGTCACAACCTTAAAAACCTATTTTCATCTTCTTCTCCAGTTCTAAAAGGACTAGAGAGTTGAAAGTGATATGTGCAGACTCCTTGGACAATGGGGATTCTAATTTGTAACTTTGGTGAACCTGTGACCCCAAAAAGGGTCACAGGGGTCACAACCTTAAAAACCTATTTTCATCTTCTTCTCCAGTACTTAAAGGACTATAGAGTTGAAAATGATATGTGCAGACTCCTTGGCCAATCGGGATTCTTAATTGTAGATTTTGTGACCCCATGACCCCAAATAGGGTCACAGGGGTCACAACCTTAAAAACCAATTCTCATCTTCTTCTCCAGTTCCAAAAGGTCTAGAGATTAATATTGATATGTGCAGACTCCTTGGACAATGGGGATTCTAATTTGTAACTTTGTTGACCCTGTGACCCCAAATAGGGTCACAGGGGTCACTACCTTAAAAGACTATTTTCATCTTCTTCTCAAGTTCCGAAAGGTCTAGAGAGCTGAAATTATATGTGCAGACTCCTTGGCCAATGGGGATTCTAAATTGTAGATTTCGTGACCCCATGACCCCAAATAGGGTCACAGGGGTCACAACCTTAAAAACTTATTTTCATCATCATCTTTAGCTCCTAAAGTTCTATTGAGCTGAAAGACTGCATGTAGACTCCTTGGCCAATTGGGATTCTAAACTGTAGGTTTTGTGACCCCATGACCCCAAATAGGGTCACAGGGGTCACAATCTTAAAAACCTATTTTTCTCCATTAGATGACAGTCTATGGCAAATTTATTTCTCCTTGGATATTTTAGTGTGGACTTTTTTCACTGTCTGATATTGGCGATCTAGAAAGTGTTGAATAATAATACATTTGTTTTGTAATTTTTTTTATAGGTTTTCTTGCAATAGGTAACATCAGTTTCATTTTTAGCTCATCTTGCCTGTATAAAGCAAACTTGATATGATGCCTGATGAGCTACAGAGCCAATGGCTCTATTTTTGTAAAAATAGACTAATGTGCTAATAAACAGTTTGTCTGATTACAGCCTACTATAAGGTACAATTCTCCTAGCAATTACCGGTACCGGTATATTCAATGAAAACAATAAGCTAGCGATATATCTGGGTCAATGACTATTTGAAGGAAACCTTGAACTACAAATTGAATGCACACATATGAGTGAATCAAGGCTTGTCTGACCAACACAGAGTAATTAATCTTAGTCAATGTAAAATGAACTAGTGAAACAACTAGGTCTAAGACTGACAGTACAAAACCTTTAAAGGTCACTCAGTGAGTTGTTAAGGTTCAAAATGCCAAATGATGGTGTCATATGATAGAGAATTACAGACTGTTGCAGGAAAGTATCGTTCTAAGAGCTTATCAATGTTGTTTAGTAACTTTAGGAAGGTTTGAAGTCGCGATAATGATTGAAAACTTGACAATGACGCATCTCAATCTATCAAACTTAATTTTTTTTTAAATTACCTAAAGCAGTCAGAATAACTTGATGTTTGATAGGTTTTGTAACTAGAATCCATGTCAATTGGATGTGTGAATTTGGTCTCCGCAAATATATATACTGTTTCAAGATTTCCATTGAAATCAAGTATACCTCATATAATTGCCATTTTCGGAATGACTATTGGTAGGTGAGACAATTTAAATTTATATCATGAATTATGTCATCAAAGCAAAATCATAGATGATGAAAATTCTGAAATGGATTTTTAGATACAGTGAAGTATACACACCTGAGCGTACTCTGACCTGTCGAACTGACACAGAGTCTGGTAGTTTTGCGGCAGCCTCCCAGTCGTTGGTGAGTTGAGACAGGAAGTCATAGTCTCCCCCTGGACTATCCTCCGTGTACTCAGCACTTTCACTCGGAGGGTAGTACGCTGAAACAGCAAGTTTTCTCAATAGAATGTGAAGACCAAAGTAATAACAACATTGTCATCTTTTTGGCAATTTTATTCAATTATTCTAATGTATCTTTCTATTTCAAGACCATATACCAGTCTGATTATATTGGCAATTTTCAAAAGAGTAAAAGTTTTAAAATATTGGTGCTACTCGGATACAAACTTATAACATCAAGAAGTTTCCTCAAACAATGGTCAGTATGCAGATGTATATTTTGTTACCAGTTTATCACAGACAAAATCTAGTCATAAGTGACTTTAAAATCATGATGACAGCATAGGAGTTAGCAGCAACTATCTACAGACACCAAAGGCTATTTCAGGAGATCTTGCAATTGGCTACCTGAGCTTACATGTGGAAGAGGACTCAGGTTAGACCATTGTTGAGAGGAAACTCCCTATTAGGAAAGTACATATCACAGTGGCATTAATTTTTCGAATTTTTATTCCTGAGAAAAGAATAATTTTAATCAAACAGAGCTATTTACCAATTAATAATTGTAAAATATTAAAGCTCTTACCAACGCCAGACATGGACACAAACACTTCAGGTGGCTTGGCTGCCCCGGCTATTGCTGATGCCAAGGACCTAGTGGTTGAAATACGGCTGGAACGAACTTCCTCCTTGAAATCTTCATTCCATCTGAAAGGTTAGAATGAATAAATATCATAAAGTTATTATTTGACATACAGCTTCTTCAACTTGTCTGTGCCAAATCTTCAGGTTACTGCATCTGAACATAATAGTGACAAATCCAATCAGAAATCTCCTATGTTGTAACTTTTCACTGATCGACCATGCTGGTACAAAAAAGAGTATTAGTGAGCAAAGGTCAGTTTTAATTAACCCGCTCCCCTAAATGATCATAGAAACTTAGATACTACACTTAGTTATGATTCTATCAAAATCTAGATATATTCATTGATCAAGTTTCTAGCTATTATTTCTAGTTCTGTTCGAAGGGAAACTAATGATATCCTTTTACAGTCATTTTTATCTATAAGTAAGAACTTGGACATTCTGAAAAAGGGAATTGAAGATGAAGGTACGAGCGTAATTACTGGTACTGAACATCAAACCGACTTTTTATCTTGTCAACATTGTTTAGCATTGCAGAATTGCTCATTGTTAAACCCAAGTGGTTCGACCTTGGAAAGCCCTGTAAAATAAGGTATTTTGTTATAATAAGACTAGGCTTGACATTATTTTAAAATTGTGATTATACTATTAAGGAATACCGTAATTTCTCTATTAGTTCGACCCTCCTTTTTCAAAAGATATTCTGAAAATGTCTATGGTTGAACTACTTTTCAATTTTATTGCTCATAATTGGTACTATGATCAAATTGAAAGATACAAAATTGGGAACATAATCTTTTGGCACTTTTCAATTTTGAAATTTTAGAAGTCTTTTAAATTTGTTACCTTAGTAAACTAGATTAGCGCTTGCGGGACAACGAAAAGGAAGAGCAGCCCCAAAACTTGGGGTTCAAGATTATTTCACTTATATCACAGGTACTAGTATTTTTGCAGGGAGAAAACCTGCAACACAATTGTGGCTATGAATTGCAGTGAAACCTGGGAGCATCTGCTAGAACTAGCCAACCATGGGTGGTACAGTGTTGAAATTCAGTGTAGCATTATACGGTACCCTAAGACATAGTAGCCTTATTGGGTGCCACAGGGTCACAAAAGCTACAATTTATAATCCTCACTAGCCAAAAAGTCTGTACACAAAGTTTCAGCTTTCTAGGCCTTATGGTTCTGGAGAAGAAGTCGAAATTCCACAAAGTTTACGGACACCATGCCATGCCATGCCATAAGCACATCGGGTCTTACAGGCCAAATGAGCTAAAAAGTATAAAAGTAATTGCCTTACCTCTTCATGGGGTTGAGAATATTTTCTCCAGCCATACTGACAACAGCAGTACATCCTTCAGGCAGACCATTTCGACTCAAGTCAGTCTGAAGACATATGAAATATATTTTCTACAGATACAATTTTAGACTGTTTAGGTAAATACCAAACAGTTGACAGTAACTAAACTAAGACATACTGATTGAGGACAAAATCTTATAGCGAAATAGTGATTAAGGGTACAGTGACTGATATGAAGACCACGCAGAATGAAGGAAAATGTGCTTAAATATTAACTTGATTCCTTTTCAACATGGACTCAATAAGACCTAACTTTAGATTTTCAATCATGCATGCAGTTTTAAATATCCTTTATCTGATTATTTTAAATAGATTTATAGTTATGATTGAAAGATATTATCTTACCCATGTGATTTTTTTTGGTCCTGTTTGACGAGATACTACTGTCACTTTGTAGCCATTTTCTACCAGAAGGCGCTTAAGATGTCTGCCCACGAACCCTGAGCCTCCACCTAAATAGAAAACAAATTTACTTAATTGACTGTACCGTAATTCAAGTAAGTGCTCTGCACATAGAGGGCAATATGTTTGGGCCTGTAGCAAGTGAGTTGGCCAGGGGGGCCCGCACCCTGACTATTGTCATATTTAAAAATAGGAGATCATGATGTTTTAGCTCATCAGGCTACCAAAATGTATGTGATGATGGCTAAAATAAATATGCAGATACAGTCAAGATTTTGGCTCCTGCCCTGACTTGTACAGGATGACCCCAACCTCCTTCCTCACTGATATATAAGTAACTAGTAAAGTAACAGAGAATGTACAGACCTCTCTACAGGTTTGAAGGCAGAAGAAATAGCTCCACACAATTCTAAGTATTGAATTGACAGATGTAACAATTTGTTAAGCAATCTGGGAATTGGTTACTCGCTTAAGAAAGGCTATCACAGGTTATTCTAGCACCAGTAAGTAAAAGCTTAAACATCCACTTTATCACTTCTCTATTAACGTTCAAAGATTTTTTAACAAATTAAAAACTGGGCTTGATTTTTGTTAATTTGTCCAATAAACACCTTTAATTAGCCTTTCATAAGACAGCGTAATTATCAGCTGTGAAAGACCCCACCTGGGTTAGGGGCCATAAAACTTGGTCGTGTGTGACGTAATAGACTATACAGATTACCATATCCTTATTTCAACTGAAATACTGACTAAATAATTGTTTAATTACCATTGATGTGGATAACTTTTTTTACACCAAATGCTTAGTAGTGTTACATCGTCAAATGATTTATCTAACGGAGTGGATAACATTTTCTGAAAATCGTTAATTATTGAGTTTTTTCTATGGTGTTGTTACGGTAGATGTACAGATAACGAGACTGATCCTGTTTATGACGTCACAAAAAGGGGGTGTGACCAGTGACAGGCAGTCATGCATTCACTGGTTTGTGGCCAGATAGGTCAAAGCGGTCCATCAAAAGTGGCATTCAAAAACGGCTTTCATTACCAAACTGAACATATTTGAGTAGCGACCTTTGACGCACTATACAATATTGTCATCAGATTCTAATATATTTCAAAGAAAATAGTGAAATATGTTTGTGGTTATGTGAACTTTATTATATTACATTTAACATAACAATATCAATATGTGAATCTCCCCCTTAGTAGGGGCCAAAGGATTATCAAATCCCGATTTCCTAAGGAGTCTCTACAAAATATTTCCTCATTCTGTGCCTTGTGCTTCTGGAAAGGATAGGGCAAAAGGTTAACTTGGGGCCACATGCCACAAATTAAGTATGAACGCGATGTGATTTTTTATACTGGTAATCATTTCAAAAAATAACTTTCTAGGCCTTATGCTTCTGGAGGAGAAGATGACAAAAATAGAGCCATTGACTCTGTAGCTCATCAGGCTTCATATTCATTTTTGCTTCAGGGTGTGGTTAAAGCCGCTGTATAACCTTTTATTTATTTATTTTTCAAAAGATATTGGTCAAATAACTATATAGCATAAATATTAGGCCAAAACAGCAACGATACACAGTTTCTCAATGAAGCTACAGCTAAGTAAACATTGCGTAACAAGGCGTCTGCTTGTCGCCGTCCAGCGACAAACCAAAACCAGGCTGAGAGGCCACGGGCAAGGGATACCGGAAGTGACGTGGCAGTAGGCGTAGCGTTCGTCTGCTTATATGGAAAATGATAGGCGAAATCCGCAGTTCTGCCTTTTCAAAGCGATTAACAGTATGCTATATCATTGTGTTGCTGTCAACTGTCCTAGAATATCTCCTGATGAAGTCTCCGTAGACAAATTCCCATCATATTGATGGTTTCACGCCAAATTGACCCGCTGTGTTAGGTCAAACAGAGCAATGTGACAATCTACTTCGAACTCACGTGTTCCGATCACTACACCGATTTTCTGCTTCGAGCTCGCATTTTCACTGAATGAACAGTTTGGCATGCAGAGAAAAGGGAGATTAGTAAAATATAAAACATAGCACAAAGTATTGGGCTGATTTATGGTAATAATCCGAATATACAATGCTCACATTTAGATTTGAACGTTGTGTAAAAAGGTTGAATAAACAATGACATTGGTCTGCAGGTGTTACTTACTTTCTTTAGATCAGATACTCACTTATTACACAATTACTTTACCGTGTATCGTATTTCCTGTCTGTTTCCTAATTAGATGATATCAAATGATGACTATAGCAGGTAGGTTATATAATGCACAATCATCAACACCTGGCTATTTTATGACATCAGCTAATTAGGTAACATCAAATAGCAATTGTATTCCCTTTTTTCTCCGATTGGTAAATTATAACCTATTAACCTGAAATTAGGAATACCGTTTTTGCTCTATCTGATAATTATTTTGGATAAGGTTCATTTAATAAATCTTCATTCTGTATGGCCATGTATCGGGTATTGTTGTGGAAAATATCTCCTCTATGTACAAGAGTGAAAACATTAAGATTTTCAGTGAAATGCCCTATTAAAATAATGTTTTAAACAAGACATCAGTGATCATCCAATACATCTCTTTCATTGAGAATTGTAACTTGTCCATCACTAAATGAAATAACTAAGAAAAACGTATATATTTTTTATCCTGTTACAAAATGAAGTCAACGGCAATTCTAAAAAAATGGTTTAAATGTAAAAAAAATAGTATTGTATAATAACATCCTTTCTGCTGTGCTACTAAAGTAATATTCAATAACAACCAACAACTGTGCACGAAGATAAAACAGTTCACACGGGAGCAATTGTTTACATATACATCCGGGTTCTCACGTGCAGTCTTATGACAACATTGCGCAAAGCGAGACCATCTAGCCCTACATGCTGTAGCATTATGCGCACAACTTCGTTTTTAATCAGGGTCTTACGTTTTCATCAATACAAATTGCCAGTTGAATAAATAAACTACCGATTTATTGAAGGTGTCAGATGTTGGGATGTTGTTTAGGGTGTTTAATCAACGGTTTAACATTGAGCTGTACTGTTAGCTTGTGTTGTTTTACATAACGAGGGCACACAACGGGGTATCACATCGCCTACTAACACGTCACGAGGCAGTCACGCTTCAGTGCGTTTTATTCTGTTCGCCGGCCTAATTAGGCAGTGTTATGTATACAGTCGTAATTAAGCCGTTTCTAGGTCGATTTCAGTAATTTAAAGTTGAGTCAATGTCAAATTGTAATCACTATTTCACGAATCCTGAAAGTTGCTATATAGCATTTCAGTCCATCTTTAATGTTGTGGTGTCCCCCAGGGTCACCAAATGTGCATTTTAGATCCTTATTACCTAAGAAGTCTCTACAAAACAAGTCAGCATTCTATGCCTCGTGCTTCTGGAGAAGAAGAAAAAATGACAAAAAAGTTTAAGTAGGGGCCACAGGGTTCCCAATTCTAAAATTATTTGTAGGCAATGTAAAATAATACTATATAAGTAATCAGTTAAAGAGACACAGAGTATTTTGATAGGATTACATATGTCAAATTTTGAAATCGATGTTATTACATCGGGAACCACTAACTGTAACTGAAAATAACAAGTTAAAGGTCAATCAGTACATTAGAGCGAAAATACGGGCATTCAAAGTCGGGATTTTGATCGAAAACCGGACAATGTGGCTCAAGTGGTGCGCGCTAATTCGCCAAACGTAATTTTGAAACCTTGTCATAAGCTGACAGGAAGATATATTCCATTCAATAGTGTTTATTAGGTATTGTAACTAATAGGTAGATTAATTGGATGCATAAGTTCGAATATTAAACATATTTGAGATGTTTTCTTGTTTTTTCCATAAAATCAAGCATTTTAGAGATATTATGCATAAATGGATATATTTGCAAGTCCAGTGATGAGATATGAACTTCAATCAGCATATTAGATATTTTGTAGCTTATCAAAACAAATTAAAATGTTAAGAAAGATACTCTGTGTCACTTTAAGAAATGGAAATTCAAGAAAATGCAAAAAGTTGTAACTGACAAACCCTTAAGTTAATTGAGTAAGAAGACTATCAAATCTTCTATTAATAATTTAAGGGGCCATTGGGTCACCAAAGCTTTATTTCAATCCTCAATAGTCGAGGAGTCTATACACAAGGTTTCAGCTTTCTAGACCGTATGCTTCTGGAGAAGTCGAAAATGCACAAAGTTACAGATGGATGAACGGACACCTGCCGGACACCATGCCATGTCATTATCCAATTTGGCCCAACAGGCCTGATGAACAAAAAAGCAGAGTTTCATAAATATTTTAGGACTTAATTTCTTGAAAGCTTTTAAAACATTGAGGAAAAGTTACTTGAATGCAAAAGAAGTTAAGTTTCACTGTGTACATCTTTAAGCTGTATAGGTCTTGAAAATCCGTATCACTGCAATGATGAAAATATAATATATTTTATGTTATATATCAAAAAAGCAAAATTTCAGAAATATGTATTATGTTTTCAGGACTTTTCACAACTTCAGGATCATGCTTTGGAGAAATGATTATGCTTGTGCAAGGGAAGTTTTATTGTGCAAACCTGTCCAAATGTTTAAAATCCTAATCACTGGGGTCAATGGAATACAGATTTAAAATGTGAATCTAACCTATCAGCACACTCATAGCGCTTGAAGCCTTCAATAAACAATCAGTGACAGATGTCAGTATCTGTGTTACACAACAATTTTGAGCATCGTCTGCATTCCCGGCTCGACGGGCACCTGCACTTCCGGGAAAAATACTACTACTTACTAAACAGCAATTTATTTTACAATAAGGAAATTACATATAAAAGGGTTCTCTTATGCATAGACTCTAATCTACTGACATTTTCAAATTAGTTTTAAGACAAGATTGATTTTTTTATGTCTGTTTTTGTTGTAGTTTTCTGGTTATTGTAAATATGAGGATACATTGTTACAAAATTATGCCAACTAGTTGAGCGGTAAACTCTGTAGATGCGTGCGCATTGAAGCCACCGCAAAAACTTCCTGTCGGAATTCATTTCAAGGACGACATTTGGGATAAGAATTGTAACAGTTTTCGGGTATCTACATAATAGATACAGTTACGTCAGATGTAAGTGCGATTAACTACATTCTAAAGTAATCAAATGAACAAATTTGTAAGGATTGATCATGCCGTCTGTTTTGTTTGAATCATTGATGTCGCGATTCTGTAAACAAACTCGACAGCTTTGATTTCTGGTTTGGCCACTTCTAAGTTCTAATGCTGTGTTTTGTAGTTTGTAGAAGCTGTTGATATTTGTAGATTCCAACACTTTATAGACGGTGGATTCGTACCTGTATAGATAGATATATTACAATAATGAAGTCGTCTACTGT
Organism: Steromphala cineraria; assembly: GCA_916613615.1. Classification (NCBI taxonomy): domain Eukaryota; kingdom Metazoa; phylum Mollusca; class Gastropoda; order Trochida; family Trochidae; genus Steromphala; species Steromphala cineraria. The sequence continues at coordinate 17,664,483 of OU744730.1, forward strand.
CTAGACGTATGTCTATTTCTAGTTTTATAGAGCCACTCTGTGAGTTGTCATACGTCATATCTGCCAAACTTAACAATATTGTGTCATCTGATCAAGAACTATCGACTGTTGTCAGGAAAGTATCATTTAAAAGCGAAGGTTGGTTTGTCAAGATTATATAATCGAAAACCGGACATTGACACTCGTCAATCAGCCAAACATATTTTTTAAAACCTGCCTAAAGCAGTCAGAATGACGGGTTGAAAATGTTTGATAGGTTAATAAAACTAGAATATAAAATAGTAGATGTGCATTTTTATCGTCTGGGAATTTATACTAGTTTTTTTTATTTCATTAAAAACAAGTATTTCATATACCGTATCCTCGCGGGTATATGACCACCCTCGAACTATAGCCCACCCCCCAATTCTCGAGAGTGTGACACAATCGATGTCAGACGATCGAGTTAGCGATGTTAAAATTTACACCGGAAGCAAAATGCACAAGTTTACATCGATGTCATTTCTTGAAAAATAAAAATATATTGTCCTGTTGTTGTCTTTAATGACTATATACATTGTCAATAAATAAAAATAAAACAATATATTGTTTTTGAATAGTCATGCATCATTAACGTACTGTTAAATTCCAGCAGAAATCACGATGTATGTGGCTTCACTTGCATCAGCGATCGGGAATTAAAATATTTGATTCCCAAAATATAATCAGGAACTATCGCTTTATAAGGCTTGTTTTCCATTCTTAATGTTTAAAATGGCATATTTCCAAACTTATTTATCATATTTAATCAAAGTTCAAAGATATCTTTGTCAAATATATATATACCTTCGCGAAAGCACGTTGATTTACTGTACTTGGAATCTCAATCGTAATTTCTTGACGACAAATAACATTATTAATATTCTTTCGTGCTCATTATCATAATAGTTGCGAGTTTTCTTCGAATTTTATATACGTAAATATTTCAATTAACTGCATGTTGTTTTGGAAACTGTAATATATATCGAAAATGTTAAACAAATATTTGAATATTTAGACATTTAATATTGTATCGACAATATGTTGTCATGAATTTATTACAACCACGTTTCAGTTTCATACATCGTTTTCAAATCGACTTGCTGATTGGTTGACCTACATTTCTGGGCCAATGAAAAGGCTTGTAACAAATATCTCTCTACCCGTAAACACATGCAGCAAAAGCTGTCGACTGATTATTCACGTTCGTTTTTCATGAGAATAATATTATGTTATCTGATTAAAACAAACAACAAACAATGTAAGTTAGCATTTACAATTTCTTTTATCATTCTTTTTAATAACGTCTGGAAAAAGTGTCATTTGATATTTAAGAAGACCTGAACAACAGTCAAAAGTATCGATGTCAATTTTCAATGCAACTCGCCTGAAGGATTTTCTTGGTTGGGGTCACTCGCGGTTTAAAGCCCATCCCCCAATTTTCAAGATATTTGTTTGCCGGGCCCCCTGATCTTATACCCGCGAGGATACGGTAGATGAAATTTCAGGAACAAATATGTGAGCGTTATGAGCTTATAATGTCATGAATCATTCCATTTGCATTCTATCAAAGCAAAACAATATGTGTTGAAAAAAAAATGTAGTAGACCCTTAAAGACACATATCTTTCGGCTCTCATCTGTCATCTTAAAAATTAAGTTGATACCTATCAGACACAATTATGGTGACTTAGACGTGGGGTCAAATCTACACACAAAATGATGGGTTCATTTAATGCTCTGGCAAATCTGCAGAGGGTACTGTATTTCTGACATCAAAATAAGTAATGATAAGTAGATGTGATATAAAACTTATGACAAATTAGTTTTCTACTGAGCCATGTATTTATTTTGTCAAAAGCCAACTTCAATCATAAATTGCATGCAAAGATCAGAAAGATGACTCTGCATCATTAGGATAAATTGACTTTCATTAAGGATACAATGTCACTTGGTAAAGAATTCAAGCAAACGACAGGTATCCCCTTTGGACAGTAAGATAAATCAAACAACCCTATGACTGTATAAAACATACCTTTATACAAGAGACAAGTAAATGCAGTGTTATTCCTAGAGAGTGGAGTGATTTGCCTTTCCTATCATGTTGTTTTCCTAACAATTTGCAAAACAGGATAATTTGACCATTACAAAGGGCCATATGTTCTGAATATTCCAACTGATTGCCTTCATCAGAACGGCACTAAAGTGAGTGATTTGGTTTTCCTGCAGGCACAAATACCTCTTACAAATGTCTAAATCAAAGATGTTGAAAAGACCTAACAGTCTAAGGTATCTAGGTCTAGACATTGTTTAGACGTCTGAAGAAGACAGCCAATAGACATTTAAGAGACGTCTTGTAGATCAGATATTTGAATATCTCCATAATACATTTAGCAAACATCTAAATGACATTTGACGGATGTCTAAAGGAAATCTTTGTGGTAATTTGATGCAATGTTGTCTTCATCAGTGAGTGAGATGTTTAAATTTGGCAATATTTCAGCCATTCGCAGCATGAGGCATCATCAGGTTTGAAGGATTGAAACCCATAACAGTATACTAAGGAATTATTGTACAGTTTTATCTGACAACAACAACCTACTTGGACAAAACACTGTCATCCACAAAAACTGCTCAAATATATTATTTATATTACCTTTTAAAATACAATTTAATCTCCAAAATTATAAATTAAAATTCTGAATCTTTTTACAGACACAAGATGCCAGCAATTTTGCTGGAGCGGATTCCACTGCCAAGTCTTCAAACCTACACAACCTTCACAGCCATCTTGCTGGCATGTGCGCTCTTCTACAGCCACCAGACCGTGATTTCTGCGCCTACAGAGAGCGGAGAGACAGACGATGTTACCATAGCAACTGTGCCAGATGGGTTAGTAGAAGAGCCGGACCCTGACTCTGAATTAGGGGTGGATTTGTGGAACACGACGCTGCCATACAACTCGTACGAGTGGAACTTCCTCTATGTGATGACTACACAGACTTGGTGTGTTTGGGTAAGTAGAACCTAGATCTGTTAATGCTTGGAATTGTGTTTGTAACAGAAACAGGATACACTCAAACTGGATATTCTGGACTTTTGTAAGTTGGTGATTGATTTAATCTGTAACAGAAACAGAATAAAATCGATATGGATCATCCGGACTATTGTGATTTGGTGTTAGATTTAATCTGTAACAGAAACAGAACATGATCGAAATGGATATTCTTGAGCATTTTAATTTAGTTATCTGTTTAATAGTTATTCAAATTGCTAATAAAATTGTTCTTTTATTGGATGTCTGTTGTGTTGGTACTGCGGTTTCTATTTGCTAATATGAGATTCTGCCACAGCATCTTATCATAGTTAAACAGTTTATTTTTACAAAAAAGATACCTATTGACAGGCAATCCTTGAAATTCAGTTCTTTTGAGTGAAATGTAATTTCTGTGTGCCCATCAAACATTGTTTTTATCTGGCTTTAATGTTAAAAAATTGCAATATTTTGAACAATGGAGTATCAATATATATGACATTATGTATCTTGTTTATACCAGACCCTAGTGAACACAGCGTACTGCTGTCTCATCCTGCTAGGGAAATGTATCCAGCGTCTTGTGTTTGGAGAGCTCAGAGTCAGTGAACAACAGGTTTGTAGCTATATTTTCCTTCTCTATGTCAGGAACATTCTCTAACCAGTTTCAACACAAGCCATTTCATTCTATGTAAACACTATTAAAGCTAATTTGTTTGGCAATAAGCAATTTGTTTCAAACTGAGAATTCCATCTTTTTGATAACCAATGAAGAGGCTGGGGTTCCTTCACCTCTCCTGCACATATCATTATCAAATCAGAAGTCAGAGTCTCCGTCCCTTATTGGTTTAATGAAAATTACATGAGTTTGTAAAACAAAGATTTAGAAATTTGATTTGTGCACCTGAAAGTTATGTTGTTGTGCATTTTGGGTCATAAGGTGGTCCAGCATAGCACTAGACGTCACCTGTTGATATGGCTGCAATAAAACTTTTTCTAGATGAATCACAGTGAAACTTGTGTAGACCATTTGTTCTGATTGCAGCACATCGCTTAAGACTAAAACTGTTCCTTCCACCTTAAATCCTTGAGAAACAAGAATATGCTTTCAACCATAGAACTTGTCTTGACTAAAAGTCTATCTAAATTGACTTCATTGAAGCTTTCTTTTAATTTTGTTTTGATTGTAGTAACTGAAGAACAAGTTTTATGGTCAAGCATAGGGGGTTAACTAACTTGCATCATTGAAACTTTGGCTGATTATTTGTCTTGATTACAGCACCTGAAGGACAAGATTAACTGTCAAGCGTAGAGGATTAAATGACCTGTATCATTGAAACTTATAATTTGTCTTGATTACAGCACCTGAAGAACAAGTTAATTTGTCGAGCTTAAAGTGGTGGTTAAATTACTTGTATCATTGAAACTTATAATTTGCCCTGATTACAGCACCTGAAGGACAAGTTCTGGAACTTTGTGTTCTACAAGTTCATCTTCATCTTCGGGGTGATGAATGTACAGACCATGGAGGAGGTGGTGCTGTGGGTGGCCTGGTTCTCCGTCCTCGGCTTCCTGCATCTCCTTACCCAGCTTTGTAAGGACCGCTTCGAATATGTGAGTAGCGGCAACAACTCTTTATTTGTTATTCCTTATAACTCTGCTAGCTCGTAGCAAGATATACCGCCCAGATAGTTATGAACAGTCTTTATCTCTTTATTTTCTTTTCTGAGTGTCTATCCAAGATGTTTTGAGAATTGAATGCTTGTCCTCAGCTTCCACACTTTGTTCTGTAAGGACAGGTTTGAATATGTGAGTAGCTACAACAACTCTTTATTTGTTATTCCTTATAACCTTGCTACGGACTAGCAAGATATACCCTCAAGATAGTCATGAACTGTCTCTATTTCTTTATGTTATTTTCTGAGTGTCTAGACAAGATGTTTTGAGAATTGAATGCTTTCCCTTGGCTTTCTTCATTGTCTCAAATCTTTGTTTTGTAAGGACCAGTTAGAATATGTGAGAAGTGGCAATAACTCTTTCTTTATTATTCCCTACAAGCTAGTATAGAATATCCCAGAGTCCTGTATCAAATACTCATAACATTTTGATAGGACCATGAAAATGTAAGCTAAGGGCTTCTTTTGGACAAAAAGTTTGATCTAAGTTCTTTTTGCTTGCTTAGGCTCAGACTCGACACTTTTGGAAGCAATTTCCTTGATTTAGTAGGTAATATTTGTATATTTACCGGCCATATGAAAGAGAAGTAACTTTACATGTAAGCTGATATCAACAATTCTGCACCATAATTGACCAATGAAAGAAGTAACTTTACATGTAGTCTGATTTCAAAAAATTTGCAACATATTTGACTAAAAAAAGAAGTAACTTTACATGTAAGCTAATTTATAAAATTCTACACCATATTTGAACACTGAAAGAGAAGAAACTTTACATATCAACTGACTTTGTAAACCTTTGTATCTTTTAACTCCTTGTGTTGCAGCTATCATTCTCTCCAACAACTGGTCGAGGGTCCCACGCAAAGCTACTGAGTCTCCTGTGGGTGATCCTAGGCTCGTGTGCTGGACTTCTTCTCGTCTGTGTGTACGTGGGGCTCCAGGTCGGCATAACCTTCCTCGCCTTCATGGCTGCCGAGGTACTGCTTATTTCAGATTTGACCATTTGTTTTCAGACATCTGCATTTACTTTCAGATTCTGTTTTACTTGTGATACTATACATGTCTGGTTTGATACAAAGAATCACACCAAAGTAATTGTAGAGCCGTTTTCAGATAACTCTGAAATCCATGTTGCTTTTGAAAATGACTTTATGTTCATTAAATCATGACTGAGCAAAACTGAAATGCGGTAGTTTAAGAAATGAGTAAGCTGTATTTTACTGACTTTAATGAAAGAATCATGTTGAAGATCCATGTGTAGAGGGAAAGGATGAATTTTATCACATTTTCATTTTGCTTTGGTAAGATATTAAAACCTTTACATAGACCCAGTTGTACATATTGATATTGTCACTGTTCTTCCCATGAAGTTCTATATCAATCTCTGTTGCAGTGTCTTCTTCTTGGGATACGAGCATTGTACGTTGTAACAAGGTGAGAAATGGTTTAATTCAGTTTACAATACAAGTTAACTTGTGATGATCAGAATTTTACCAATAAGATATAGTGTTTTTGAAATGAACTACTTTTTACATTGAACTGAGGGTATCAAGCCAATAACATATTTTTTACGACTCCTGGTTGTCATTTTGTGCGATGAATAATAGCTTGATACTTGTGTATGCTTTCATAATATATGTAAGTAGTATCTTCTAGCTAAGACATAAGGAAGCATGTTTCATATGTATCAACTTGAACACTTTTAAATAAGTTTCAATTCATCACATGCAGGTGCTCAGCTGAAAAGAAATGACCTGAATGTTGGATAAATAAAATGTTTGATAAATAATGATTTTTGCATTTTTCAATGCAATTTAATATAAAGCTTTATACCGGTATCTGATTGCAGGTACGTGATCCACCTGTGGGACATGAGCAAGGAGGGTGTGTGGGAGAACAGATCCGTCTACATCTACTACGCTGAACTCATCTTCGAACTCGCCGCTCTCTCCATCGACTTCTGTCACCATCTGCACATGCTGGTGAGTTGATACTGGCATGCTGCCTTTCATGATATTGGCTTTTCGGTAGATGCCTTTTAGAAAATCGTTTTTGGTCATTGAGTAAGGGACTTTGAATTTGTCTGATTGCCTTTATTACATTTGATTTGTGAATCAATGCTTTTTTTATCCAAAGACTTTGTAAAATTGCCCGAAGGCTTTTTGGGAAATTGCTATTTGTCAAAACAAACTATAGCCTGGGATTAACAGCAAGGAAAATGTGTTGAGTTAGTTGAACATGAATAAATATAATCCTTTAAACCCTTCAACACCATCATGATCATGTTTTGGTTCAAATCTAATAAATAACAGTAAAAATACTCGTCTATTGACTAATGACTATTTTCCATGAAGTGTCTCTAAGGGGATACAAACTTGATCCAAAGTTGCATATTCTATAAGAATGTCTGTTATCAGACTGCATGGAGGGAAAACCACTGAACAAGTTTGTATCCTGGTAGAAGCAACATTTATTCCTCTGAACGTGTTGATATGCAAGTGTTAATGTCTCATGTACATGATGTGTTGCAGCTATGGAGTAACATCTTCCTGAGTATGGCCAGTCTGGTGATCTGCATGCAGCTCCGCTACCTCTTCTACGAGTTCCAGCGTCGCGTCAAGCGTCACAAGAACTATCTCAGAGTTGTCAAGAACATGGAGGCCAGGTCAGTTTGTCTTTTTACTTGCTTGCAGTTGAGGATTCTGTGATGATCTATCCTATTCTATTGACTGAAGAAATAGCCCATAAGAGCACAATAAAGAGTCAATGATCCAGTAAGTTTGCAGTCATTTTAAAATAAATGGGCACCTAAAAAAGCTGAAGACCTAGGGCTCAGTCCCCTCTTAATTTCTAGTAAATGTCATTATATTACTTATTATTGTACTCAAAACATCAAATAATGGCAGAGGCTTGTGGGATGTTTAGGGTAATGATTTCCCTTGTTCTATTCTCATGATGAGGAGAACGACGAATAGTCATTAGTGCTTTAGTGCTTTTGGTTGCAGCTATCATGAATAACAGTGAACTAACTTACTCTTTCTGTTTAAGATTCCCAATGGCCACACAGGAGGATCTGGAGCAGAACGCAGACGACTGTGCAATATGTTGGGAGAAGATGGACTCTGCAAGAAAACTCCCCTGTGCTCATCTCTTTCATAAGTAAGTTCTTCTGTGGTAGTGTACTTCCCCTGTAAGGCATTTATTGCTTAAGTCCTTATCACTGACTAACATAAACTTTCCTGGTTTTTTTCAACCTTCCATTTCCTGATGAAGTATACTGGTAACTTTGTTTGGAAGTACTTTAATTTTGTTTTGAAACTGGAAAAATACTTGAATTTACAATGCTTACTAAATGTCCTAAAAAATGTACTGGAATTTAGCGGTAATGTTCTTGAAATTTTCATATATGTACTTGAATTTAACTTGACATCTATCATAATCTAAAACACATAAGTATCATCGTTCTGCTAACTGCGCAAATCTATAGACAACAGAATGAGACAAAACCAGCCTGCGGGCTTCCAATCATTCCAACAAAATTGATAATTTCCACTTCTCACGATCAATTGCATTCGGGAAATTCAGAAGTCGCAGTGCAGCAATTAAGAAAATGGCAACATCTAAAGCGAAGGTTTTGTCACTTGACCTCGTCGATTGATCTACACATCTGTGATATTTATACAGTTTAAAAAATAATAAAATGTCTTTGAAAAGGTCTGGAATTTTATTCTGTTTCGGCTGTATGAACCATTCATCCTATTTACTTGTGAGATATGTACTTAACACTTGTTTGTCTACAGTTCCTGTCTGAGATCATGGCTAGAGCAGGACACATCATGCCCCACCTGTCGCATGTCTCTCAATGACGGCCAGACTGAAACTCAGAACGTGCCACAAGGTGGAGCTGCTGAAGCAGGGAATGCTGGGACACCTGCAACTCCGCCTGGGAACCAAGCCACAACCAATCACTTCTTCCACTTTGATGGTCAGTCTTTTGCATTGGTTTGGTATTTTAGCTCACCTTTACAAAGTAAATGTGAGCTTATGTCATGGCGCTTCGTCCGTCGTCCGTCTGTCCGTCCGTAAACTTTCACGAAAAAGACTACTCCTCCTAAACGAATTCAGATATCATTCTGAAATTGTAGTATGTATTACCCATGGTGATTCCCCACAGAAAGGTAGACGTTTCAGTTTTGAGAATCCAAGATGGCCGCCATGACAGCCATATTGAATTTTCAATTAGATTTCATGAAAAAGACTACTCCTTCTAAACGAATACGGATATCATTCTGAAATTGTAGTATGTTATACCTATGATGATTCAGCACAGAAAGGTAGACGTAAAAGTTTTGAGAATCCAATATGGCCGCCATGGCAGCCATATTGAATTTTCAATTAGATTTCATGACAAAGACTATTTCTCCTAAACCAATCTAGATATCATTTTTATATTGTAGTATGTTATACCTATAGTGATTCCGCACAGAAAGGTAGACGTTTCAGTTTTGAGAATCCAAGATGGCCGCAATAGCAGCCATATTGACTTTTCAGCTGCAGATGACACATCATTATTATTAAATTTTAAGCTTGCATCAAGTGATCACTGGCACCATATAAATTCTCTAATTTGAACTTACTAATCATAATATTATCTTAAATATGGAATGTTTAAGATTGTCGTGCAAGTTGTTCTATATTTTTAAGTGTTTCTAAAAAAAATTAAGATGAAAGACAAACATAATTGATTAATTTGTTTAAAATCTTTATGGCAACTAGCTGCAAAAAACAAATCACATTAAACATGTTAAATTTTAAACAATGGTATCTCCCTTATATTCCTTTAAAGTTCATATAACCACAAACATATTTCACTATTTTATTTGAATTATATTAAAGTCTGATTACAATATTGTATAGTGCGCCAAAGGTCGCTACTCAAATATGTTCAGTTTGGTAATGAAAGCCGTGTTTAAATGTCACTTTTGATGGACCGCTTGGACCTATCTGGCCACAAACCATTGAATGCATTACTGCCCGTCACTGGTTACACCCCTTTTTTGTGACGTCATAAGCAGAAGTAGTCTCGTTATATCTATAATCTATCATAACAATACCACAGAAAAAACCCATATAATTAACGATTTTCAGAAAATGTTTTCCACCCAGTTAGATTAATCATTTTACGATGTAACACTAATAAGCATTTGGTGTAAAAAAGATATCCACATCAATGGTAATTAAACAATTATTTAGGCAGTATTTCAGTTCAAATAATGATACGTTAATCTGTGTAGTCTGTTTATTACGTCACACACGCGCGAGTTTTATGGCCCCTGACCCAGGTGGGGTTTTTACAGCCGATAATTACGCTGTCTCGATGAAAGGCTAATTAGAGGTGTTTATTGGACAAATTAACAAAAATCAAGCCCAGTTTTAATTTTTTTTGAAAAATCTTTGAAAGAAAATCGAGAAGTGGTAAAGTGGAGGTTAGTTGATGTTTAAATACCACACATAAGGGGTCAACCAGAGTTCAGATATTCCACTATGCTGTCTAATACACATCCCAAGGCAGGCTGCTAGCATCACAGTGTCAGCTGCTAGTCTGTTGCATAATCAACCTGACCCAATTGATATGGTAGAGCATTATGCTATATGACCATGGCCCATGTGTATGCAATAAAAGTTATGGACTTCTATTCTCATGACAGTGATATGTTCTTTCTAAGAATAACAACTTACACAAAACTTGTCTACAATAAGCTTTGTGTTTAGCAATCTACATGATAAGTTGATGTGGAATAAATATGCAGATGAAAATCGAAAAGGGTTTAGTAAGAAAAGTAAGGAAATTTGATTTGTCATATCTCTCTGTTGATTTGACAATGCAAAAATGTTTACCATTATAGTACTGTATGAGTGTTAAATAAATTGATACTTTAATGAAAGACATCTCATGGTCACTTGACATGTAAATATTATGTGAACAAAATAAACGTGTCTTATGCATTGCAGTGTTTATGACTTTCCTCTCAATCAGTCATTCATTTTCCTTGAAAAATCTGTACTTTTGGGATTCTCAATATCCCATGCAGCATAACCATCAGTGAAATAATCTTGAAATCATATTAATGATTCACTACAAAACAAATGTAAGTGCCCACCATCCTGTAAGTAATGAATGACATTTAAATGGATACACCTAAACCAATCAAGATATCATAATGAAATTAATACGCCCACATAAAAGTAGCATTTTGAAGATTAAAAAGTACAAGATGGTCACCAATTCAGCCATAGATATACAAAAAAGTTATACAAAATCCTACTGCTTGTTAACTTATCATGATTATATCATTCGTGTATTAATGTTTGTTCAAGCTCTAGTCGTTTCCAAAAGAAGACTAGTATTTTAAAAGATAAAAAAATCATGATGGCAGCAATAATCAATTATATAAAAGATGGTTTCATGTATAATTAAACCATTTTACCACATCATTCATTTTAAGGTGAGCTTCTGTACCCTCGGTACTTTTATTTGTTTGTCACTCGGGTTACAGCCAAGGGTTCATGTTGTTTTCTTCTAATCAAATATCATATTCATAAAAAATACTTTTCAAATCTGAATTTTATGTAGAATATCAGAGTTTGAAATTTATTACTAATATTAAGCCATATGACTAATGCATTTCTGAACATACAACAAGAAAATCAAGCTTAACATGCATTTTCATGACTTAATCAAAAGTTTATTAACGATTAACTCTGCCAGGTTCTTTATCATTTTATTACCCGGTAGTTTCAACACAGCCTACAGAACCCTGAGAATGATCTTTTTGACATTCTGCAGTAGGGGTATTTGGTACATAATTTTATTGAAACAGTTTGATGTTGAAGCACTGTTTATGGCATGTCACACTTCAAAGGTTTTTGCCCTAATCATATTACAACTTATATGGCATCATGTTAGGTGTATCGGTATATTGTGATGTCACATTATGAACAATACTTTTTCCTGAAGTACCATATAACAATGTACACGGCGACCTCGTACATAGGGCGACCCCCTTTCTCAGCCCCCTTTCTCTGCTGCCAAAATCATATATCTCATTAATAAGGCGACCCCCCTTCTAGCAGATCGTTAAAACAGTCGACATGACAAACAACTCGTTGACAAGATTGCGTAAGGGTAAATTAAGGTCGGTAATTTTTAAGTGAAATGTCATGTGTAATTACAAAATAAATAAATTACTTACCTTGTTTGTTATTTTATTCAATGATTTATCATTTGCTTCTGATAACAAGCAAGGCTACAGTCAACAAACTCCCATTACTGTGTCATGTTTCGTTTTCATCATTCTCATTCAGAAATCTAAACAAACGTTCAGTCAACGTACTGGTAATGCTATATTTGTTTCGAACCTTTTCATTGGTCAAAAGAACGGAAGTTGTAATAATGCACCAATCAGAAAATCTAACACAAATTTCATATTGAAAAGGCCTAACCAGTGTAAAGAATAATTGCTGCCTAGTAAAAACTGAGTTATACATCGCCTTCATAATTGATAAAATAACTTGGGCAACATAAGTTTTGTCAAATATATGCATAGAGAAAAATAAAGTCACAATATCAGTCGTCAAAACAATGTTTATTAATCAATTAATCATTATAAATTTATTTTTATCTTTAATTATGTCATGTTATTTCATCACGAGGTTCTATCTCGTATGACACCGACACTAACATAACATGTTATCGGCCAGCAAACACGTGTTGAATATTTCCTTTGGTCCGGTACATGGATAATTTTGATTGATAAGTTATTTTGAATTTTCATTCATATGTCTCTCTATATTTTCATTTAAAAAGAACAATAAGACAAAGGTATTATATTTTACAAGATTAAATTTGAGACGACATCGTTGATTGTGTAATGGGCATCCGGTGTAAATATTGACTCGCTTGACTTGTTGGGTTTGCAGATACCCCTCACTTGGCCTCTAGTTTTTGATCTTGTGTATTGGGCGACCCCCTTCTTTGACCCCCTAATTTCTGGCATAAAAAACTTGCCTTATACATTGAAATATATAGGTAGATTTGGAATATTTTCTTAAATTTTGCGACATTGATGATAAAAAGAATATCATATTTGTGTCCATGGCATACTTTGTATATCACACTTTCCCTCTGGGAAGTTCTTAAATGAAGACCTTATATATCATGGAAATTCATATAATATCCTCTTTATATCAACCCCATTTTGACTACACGCTCCTCACAGATAATAAATTCATGTATTGGTTGCAGGTTCTCGTTACGTGAGCTGGTTACCGAGCTTTTCGGTGGAAGTGACCCACACAAACCTCATCCCTGGACAGCAGCAGCAGCAACAACAGGCTCGCATGCAGACCTCACAGCTAGATAACATGGTAACTAGCTTGAGATTCATGCTTGTAGTTCTCTCAACAAACTAATCAGTTACAGTATATTCATCAGCAATAAACTCTTTCTTGATTTCCTTCCTATTGGTACCTGATGGTTACCAAAAGCTGAAAATCAATCAGTCATTTTATAGGAATCGTATACAACAAAGACCATATCATTCAACAACAAAGCCAGGTTAAGTTGTTTGAAAAGCATTTTAGAAGTTGGAAATAACATTATTTTCAAGGTCACTATGGCACTTTTGTAAATCTTGATAACGCGTTATCTTATGAAGGGCTGCACCTAATGTCATCAAATTTAGTCACAGCCTACATTGGAGGATTACACAGACACCAGTCACCTCAGGTGACCTTGACATTATTTTCAAGGTCACTACGGCACTTTGGCCACTTTGAAACTCTTGTTAACTACATATCTCTTGACAATTGCACTTATTGCCATTGGGAATATTGCATTTGCTTATTGTTATAATTCTATCGCAATATCCAAACAGCGGGGGCACTTGTTATGTAGCTTAAGTTCACATCATTAAATGGAATACCCAGTTGTGGAGAAATTAAATGAATTCATTAAGGTAAATGTTATGTGATGCATCCCTCAATTCCACAGGCACGGCAGGTACAGGCTGTGTTCCCCCACATGCCTCTGGCGACCATCATTGACGACCTGGCCATGACGCGCTCCCCCAACCTGACGGTAGACAACATCCTGGAGGGCAGGCTGCTAGCTCCACCGGTCAGTACCTTGAATCTCGAACTGTTTGATCTTTTGTGATTCTTATAACAATTCTTAGTATCAGCAACTGTAATATTGTTCTAGTCTCTATAGTGATACAATGGCTGAAATATTTCCAAAGCTGTGTAAAACCTTAACTCCCTCACTCTATAGTGATATGTATTGTTGACTTTAGAATTATCCTTTCTCTTCTTGATTTATGCCATCTCTTTGTTTCTCTCTGTGTTTCTTGGAAGGTAATCCTTAAATTTGTATAAAAAATACTCAAAATAAGGTACTGTGATTTTGTATTTTGAAGCCTGATACCTGTGTTATTGGAATGCTGTGTTTTCGTAACATTATTTTTTAAAGTTCAAGATTTGAAGATTTCCTTAATTTCGATAGAGAATGATGTGAATATGCCACCATCATAAGATATTTATTAAGAGATTATCAAATGAATAAGTCATGGAAGAATATGAGTGACATTTGCTGCATGTATTGCAGACGCCTGTGCTGGCTAGTCGACCGAGTCCTGACACAGAGAGTGATACTGAAAACATGCAGGTAGGCTTCTCTCTATGCACTCAAGTCCAATGTGAAGAAGTATCTCCCCTTGTCGTACATTATTATGTGAGCGTAATTTTAAGGCAATATTGTTTTCCTCGGGTCTGTAAAAACATGTTTTGACCTCATCACAAGTATGAAATTATACATTGTATCAGCACTGAGGACTCTATGATGGCATGGCATGGAACCAACCAAAAACTTTGCTTTTTCACTTTTTGTAAAAAAATCCTTTGAAGCACAGATCCAGGAATTTCGAAAGGGGAGTTCATCTTTTGAAGAGCACATGATTCTATTTCCTGACAATTCAAAAATGGCTATACACACCTCTGAAACACCAGCCTCTCTCCACTGATCTTCCACTAGGCTTGACAAATTGACATTTTTTGTACAAGAACCTTGGCCTGTTAGGATTATGATTTTTTACAACTTTGGAAGTGTTTGATCAGATCTTTCAAAAGACTCTTCAAAACCTTTTAAATAATATGTGAGCAAGTCGTTGAATGAATATTGAATGACATATTTTCTTTCTGTGTCTGTTATAAACAGATAGCTGTTCAACAGACAGAGTTTCCAGCTGACGTCACTGGGACAAGGATTGCATTGACGCAGCCTCATCATTCAAGAGGAGATAACCCTCAAACAGCCAACCAGGGGTCACTTTTAGCTCAAGCTACACCAGTAGTGAATAATATGGGAGATTACAGACTTAGGTACGTCAATTGCCTTTATCAACTTTCATTGTTGGATCAAGAAATTTGTAAAAGGTGATGTTCACCTATTGAAATGAGAGTGGTTGGGAGGGGCCACCTTATTCTAAAAGGTACGTTCCAAAAGACACTCTCCCCCTCTCAGGATCGGTCACTGAATTTGATGGCATTATGTACATTTTACTTATTGATCATACAAAATTAGATAACTGTAATTTATAATTTCAGGGCTTATAAATTATGACTATGCTATACCTACAAGCTTTATTTCATTACAATGCATAACCAACAGATACTGGAAATTAACATTTTCTTTACATTTGACCTCCCTAATAAAGACATTCTTAGTGACCCACAACTCCGGAAAATAAAAACTTTTCCAGAAAAGGTGGTCATGAAATATTCAGAGACTGGCAAGAGTAAATATTTCACATCTCTTATTTCAGTGAAGATATGCCCTCACCTTTAGGAGGAAGGTTTTCAAAGTCAGCATCAGAGAGAATGTCTATGCTGCAACAAAGGAAATCAAGTATGGTTGAACAGGCTAGAAGGTAATTCACTCGACAGTTCATAGCTGTTTGAGTTTGGTTTGTCTTGTAGTTAGTAATTCAACTCCCTCGCTCAGTACCACACTAACTCCAGTCTCTGCTTCATTGGAACAAAATTCTGCATTTATTGGCGATGAGTTGTACGTTCCAGTTGATGAAAGGTCTCATTAAGATGATGAATTTTCACGTTATATTTTCACCTCACTTGTTTTACATTACTTAGCTAATTTGAAATCCAGTGTTCAATAGGAGGTTTCACTGCAATGCATGTGATTAATGATACTTGCTAGGAAGAGATATTAAACACAATCACCAAACCTCAGAGCAGTAAATTCACATCTCATGAAGCAGTAATTTGTGAACAAATAAAGGCCTTCATTGTCATCATAACATTTCTATTTCATTGCAGGAAGTATCTTCAGAGACGCAGAGAAGGGGGTGATGAAGGGGAAGAGGGGGAGAGGACAGAGGTTGGGGGACATGATGTCCGGTCCAGACAGAGAGAGGTGGTATTTCAGGCGGTGCAGCGCCGTCTCCACCACACACAACACACACCGCCACCCACAGACAGCTGATGTGAACCGCTCTCCCCACTTCTGTATGTCCAGACCTGCAAGCCTTCCCTTGTAAACCTTTAATCCCAGCTTATCAGGCCATCTTTCTTTGAAGCCCACGTTGTGCTATAATTAGTCACAGTATCATTTATCTAAAATAGTGTTCCACAGGAGGTATTGCTTGGATTTCATGGAAAAATCTTTAATAGTGTACTTATTTTATGGAAATATTATGAAAAGTGATTTTGGATAATAAATCAAATCTCACCTAAGTGTTTTATGATATTAGAATATATTGACTCTCATTTGACTTTGAAAAAATGCTTGGCAATCCGTTGATAGCTTTAACTTAATCAGCTCATGTGAATATATTCGATGTCAAAATACACTTGGGTGAGATTCTCTATCATTATTGGTTGAGGACAGTCTTAGCACTTAGCGGGCTTGAATAATTGGGTCCTGGGCTAAACACTAATCAGTTACGGATTATGCTGTGAGGTATTGTTAAATGTTGAAACCAAATTTTGAATTATGAAACTCATTGAAATTGATGGAAGATAATTAGACTACATGGCTTAGAAAATTCTGTTCTTATAAAAACGCTAAGCCATTAAGTTTTTTCAAACCTACAAAAAAATTCTCATTGCTGCAGTGATCATGATGAATGGTAAAATTATGTTGTTAAATGACCTTATTAAGCGGTCAGCTTGTCCGTCCCTCAGACCATCCAGTAGAGTTTTGTTCCTTCACTCTCAACACTAATTGTTACAGAACACAACTAGAAGTTGCCTTTTGAATGTTTAAGTCACTCATTTTCATTATTTTTGCAAATTTGCATGGTTTCTGTCACACTTTTGTTCGGCTTATAACTTCAAACCAATGGTTTCAATGGCATTAATTTTGTTTCGTAAAATCATAATGATGTGTAGGTTTGTTTCCTTCTCTCATTGTATTACCGTAAGATTATAGATCCACATAAGGATGATATCCCCTGTATTATGGCAAAGCGTTGTTATAATGTTGCTCACTGTAGGATGAAAATTCACTCATAAAAATCTTCAGAACAACAACATATATGTATATTCATGTAAAGAGGATGTCTGTTAATGCAGTTATTGCACAAGCGCCTCCCCAGTTTTGAGTTTGCTCACTGCAGTGATGAAATTAGATTTTTTCCTTATCATAACAATATCAACACAAAAATATGTGTACATTTAATGACGTGTTTGTATTGCAGTTCATTGTATTTTTAACCCATGCAAGATTATTTTCTGGCAATAGTTGTCAGAAATTCTCAGCAAATGTGATATTTTGTTGCGTTTATTTCAATATATATATACAGATTGAACGTGTCTTAAAATGTTATCAATGATGTTGTTTGTTTCATGTCAAGTCATGTGTGAAAAAAAGTCTTATAAGGGGAATGAATTTATTACTTGCACAAAGGGTACCTTGTTGTCAATGGTTTCCTAACAGAATATCACATTGTGTTTAAAGTGCAATAAAAAAACTCAGGCCTCGCAAAAAAAAATTCCTTGCACAAAATGATAAGGAACAAAAAGATATTAACATCAGTAATATTGCTTATTCATATGTATTTAAGCATGATATCATTAAGGCAAGCTAAACTCTAATACAGTTTAAAAGAATAAGTATTTTATGCAAAAACTTCCAAAAGATCGCTTCAAAGAGGTCTGGAACCAAAGATAATAAATAAAGGATAATAGAGTGATTTGAAATGATTTGAAGTGATTTTGGAACCAAAGACAGTAAATGTTTAGTGCAATATGTTTTAACCAAAATCAAAGCAGCTATGATTTCAAGGTAATTTCCCATATTCAAGCTTTTTTCAGACTTGAATTACACATGAACTGAAAATATGTACATAGTTGCATATGTAAATCAGAAATTTTAGAGCTCTGTTAACCATCCAATTTGTTTATATATCAATTATTGTTTACTGGGTAATTGTATGTATATGTACATGTATTATGCCAAAGTTCTATCAAGTATGTTCAATCTAATATATATGAAATTTTTAACTGCATTTGTTTTATTGTAGATTAGTTTGTTGAAATAACTTTCTGTTACAGACTTTTAAGATGAGAAATTATTATGCTCTACTTTAAGGCATAATAAATATAAATATTTACTTTGTTTTACAGTATCCCACAATCTACAACTATCTTGAAACTAAGATTACAAACTGAAGTTTATTTTAAAATATGAAAGTATATAAATGCTTTACCTCAAAGTATAATAAAATAAATAATTTAGTTTGTTTAACAGTTTCCCACTTTCTTTAAACAATGTCCTTCAAATTATAAGGGGTCCTTTATTGAGTGAGGGCACTTATAAGGTTGGCCTTGAATATCATGTTTTCAGTGTAAGTAAACCTAGCCTCAATATTATCCGTTTCACTCCTATACTGAGTCTAGAAAGGCTTAGTAGAGAGTCACGTCAGCCAACGTATCGAATTGACCAATCAGAACTCATCTTACCAAGCCTCATTAGTGTGCCTTCGCACGTATAACATTGGAGGGTCATAGGTCGCAGAAAGGTCGGCTGATGCAACCCTCTATAGGCCTTTCTAGGCTCAGCATAAGGAGTGAAGCAGATAATATTGAGTCTAGGACTTAGACTGTTCATGTTTTAAATATCAGATTCAAATGTCCATGATTTTTATGTGGTTTCAGGACAAGCACTTCACATGCCCTCAGAATGCATTTTTTTGTTTGTAATAAGACTCTGAAATTCTATCAACAACCTTAAAATACCTGTAACTATGCCTTATTTTATGTTGGTATTTCCTGAAAATGTATTTAACTTGAATGATCAGGAACCTACTATCACCTACCTAACAATGGTCAAGCAAAATCCAATAAACAATATTTTTGTAACTTTGTTGCTCGTTTGCAGTGATGAAACTCACTATTTTAATATGTTGAACAGTGTTATCAATGTGATGTTTTAAGGAATATACTAATTTGTAAAAAGTTATCAAGTCATTAAAGACATCAAATTGTTGATTTGTCTATCATTTTGTCCTAGTATATATCGAAAGGGCTATTACTGCCAAGATGATGATGTGAGGATTTTCTGAAGTTAAATGTAAGTGGTATATCCCGAGAAAGTCTTGCATCTGCAGGTCCTTGTGTTGAATCCTCCTGAAAATGATCTGACAATACTTCAATTAGGAGCAAATTTTGACTCAGGCACCTTAAATCCTTGATAAATTGAAGTCCTTTGATATACACCGGGTCTTTGGCCCCATGGAAATGAATAATCAGCCTGCCTTGAATAATCACAAGGTTTGATTGAGCAATAGTTGAAGCCTTTCTTAATAAAAACTTTTAGTACATATGTTAAGCGCATAACAATTGGTAAGAAACTATTAAGAAATTCTGGTGATGGTTTTGTTTCAATTTCTCAAAAATCGATGCACATATTATATTTGAAAAAAGAATTCCTGCCTTTAGTAATTGCTGGATCCAATCTCAGGTTGAAATCAATACTCGTCCAGTGATTATTAAAGGATTTATGGGGATTCCTTAGTGTTCATTTGGCCCTGATTGTGTCTTGAGGCATCCAGGAGATGTCACTTTGGAGGGATGAATGTGGCATGGGGTGGTCATCCTTGTGGCTTCTGCTAGTGGGATATCCTCTTCAGCTCAATTAGATGTGCATCTGACTCTGGCTGGTAGTTTTAATCCTGCTGAGGTGATCCCAAAAAATTTTCTGTTACTAAGGATACTATTCCAAACTGCCAAAGGAATTATTTGCGATCCATCTCTTGTACAGAATGCACAATGAGAATCTACATCATTTACACTTATAAAATATTATTTTCCTTAACATAACCTACATTAGTCTGGAGAACGTATACATATCAGTAAGCAGAGGTTCATCAGTAGTGAACTCTTCAAATTTCCAGTTAACATGGTTAAAAACTTCTCAAAATTTGTGAAAGCAGGACCTGTGATATTTTTGTATTTCGCTACCCGTCACCTATTAGTTATTATTTCATTCCTCTTGTTATTAACTGTAACAAATCAACAAAACACAGATAAGTATATTTTACAATTTATTTATGATGACAAAGTATCCCCTCCCCCCCAGACAATGTTGATTCATTCCTTCCTGATGATATAGAAAGCTGCTTGCCAAGTTCTCATCTGAAAGTTAAAAATATCATTTAGTATGCGCCATCATTCAATACTCAAATGAAAAGGATTAGGTATCAACAAAATTCCGAAAAGGCACCCAATAACCACACGTACATATATTCCAAAATGTCATGATTTTCACAAGGATATCTAGAAATCTTGCTCATTTCAATGTTGATACAATCAGACATTAGCTTTTACCCTCATTATTTTGGGCACTTCACAATTGTCATAAATTTGAGAACCATGCAGCAAGACCTTATTAAGCTAGTAATCGAAACTGGCATGGCAAGTTTATTTCTCGTCAATTCTACATAGCTAAATAAGTGGGCATATAGTGCATCAGCCTGCCTTATCAGGATATTTTATATCTGCTTAACTAGTTTTTCCACTTAAATTTACAACGACATGAGTGTTGTATCTCTGGCAATGAATTGCATGTAATTTTACTGTCCAAGAAAAATATCAAAATTTGGCATATATCCTGAACCAAAGATCTTGAAATCAATGATCCATTTCATCTACAACTGGCAGTATGTATGATATTTCACTGGATAGTAACAATGTGGTTAAAAGGATTGGTACTAAGGGGAAAAAGGCTTTGGGATAGAAAATTCCATGATGAAGCAGACTTACAAGTTACAGCACTACTGAGTTATATCAATCATCCTTACCCAATGAAGTTAATAACCACTAAATGTAAAACGACGTGGGCAAACACAAAGTCTGCAAATGCTCGTTCAGGGCTGATTCCATAAAAGTCGTTCTTATTTTGTGGATTTACTTGTAACCGCAGGCAAACTGAAAGAAAAGAAATAAGCTATGAAACCTCAAAATTGTATCAGAAAAGATACAAAAGCAATAAAAGATTTTGGGGGTTACAACTTACAAGACTTCAACATGATTAATCACAGGGAAAATACAGGGATAAATTTACCCCCGCATCCTGCATCAAATACTCATAAAATTTTGAAAGGACCCATTAAAATTTAAGCTGTGAATGGGATGCAAAGGTTTTTCCATGGTGCTATTGCTCACTAGGACTCACAAGAGAAAACCCGCAACACTGTTGTGGCCATGTATTGTGGTGAAACCTGCAAGCATTGGCTGAGACAATTGGCATCGCCTATTTTCTGTACTTTTTCATGCCATGTATTCAAACAACTATGACATTCAACTCTAGTGCAATCACAGGGGCACGTCACGAGTAAATTTCTAAAAAAAAATAACCTGGTTCTTAATAAATTGGAACCAGGTTATTTTTTTTTAGAAATTTACTCGTGACGTGCCCCTGTGGTGCAATATAAGGACCATTCTTACCTCCCAAAACAAATGAGCCTACAGTCGAAATGAATCCGGAGAGGAAAGAGTTGAAGGGGAAAGTTCCAACCAAGCAGCAGTAACCAAACTGGAATACTCCCGTCAGGAAAACGTACACTAAATATGCATCGACGATTTTAAGTCTCTTCGATGTCGATTGCATGTATTCATCATAAAACTTAGCCACCACTGTCGTTAGCTTCTCTGGCATTTTGGTAACTATTTAGTGCCCTACACCCGGTGAAAATAAATGTTGTTTCGCTGCAGAAACGTGGCAAGCTCTCTTCCGTCTTCAGAATAACAAACTAGTATCCTGAAAACTACTTACGCGAAAATCAAACACCGCTCGACTTCTGTTGAATTCAAATGTCAAACGTGAATTAAATATGCTCTTTTGATAAAAGTAAGTTGGGGCGATGATCAATTTAGATGAATAGAAATCATTGCACACGTCCAATATTAGAATAAACCAATTAAAATGAAAAATGAAAGTCTGCCTTGTATAAATGATTTATTGTTAGTGTGCGGTAACTACTTCTTCTGAGGCCCCCTTGGAATTTTCTGTAACCGTTTCACAACAAATATAGCATATTTTACCAACTAGTGAATTCTTATCAATTTATTTCATTTTTGCCTCTGTTTGATTACTTCTCATTTGTTATTTCATTTTAAAAATAAGATATTTTACCTCAAATGGTTTCTCAGATTGTAAACCAATTTTCCCAAGACTCTATTCATATGATGAGAGCAACATCGACACAAGTTTATATTAAATGCTGAATTTATGATTTTATCATTATTTTTCAAAACGGTCAATCGTAAAAACCGGTTCTCTAGCAAAAACAATACAATCCAAAACCAAAAGTACCAGACAAAACCTCTATCACTGTCTTGATTGAATAGTTTTCTTAATAACTTACGCATTGTACTTAGAGAGTAGTTGTCACAATCCAATTAAATAGTTTTCTTAACAAACAAGGTATTGTAGTCGACGATTGATTTGATGTTTTCTAAACTAACTTCATCGAGGTTTATAAAAACAATTAAATCTATATTAGAATAAAACAAAATAAAAATAAAAATTAAAATAATAAATCTAAAATTTCACTTATTAAACATTTTATGCAAAATGGAGAGAAAGTAAATTAAAATCATCAAATCTCTGTAGCTCTGTATATCAATATGTCATTACAGTCCTAAACGCCAACAATAAAAAGTAAATCATGATATAAATAAAGATCATAACCAATTACTTGGCTCTGCTTACGATACTTAAACCTATAAATACATATATATTATCACTCCTTCGAATGTATTTTTTCACTCTTACGAAAAGACCTCTACGAACGGGATCCTCCTACGAAAAGACCGTTTCCCGTGTCAATTATTACTCAAATGTGAAGAAATCCTAGGAGATATTTATAACTTGCTGATAGGGAACTACTATTTTTGAAAAATTATCTAAAACATGTTTTTTTACAGCAAAAGCTTTTGATATCCATTTCTTATTATTTAGACTCTCTTTTTCATGTATGTAAATCTAATTATCGAAATATGTACTCATTTGTTAATTTGGTGATTTACAAAAATTTAAACCACGTGACTTTCTCTGGCGTACAAAGTTGATCACGTGACATTCTTCGTCGCCATCTTGGCCGGATTGAGCAAATCTGAAAATTTGTGAAAATGTCAAAAAACGTAAGTTCGCTTGCTTATGATTTTAAATAAAAGAACGAAAAACGTTAGTTGATTACTTTGTAGGTCTTTTAAACAAAAACAACACCATATTAGCTGTGTTAAACAAGCAAATTGAAATTGCCGAAGAACTGTCAATATTCGATGTCAAGAAAACGCGCGGTTCTTGTTAGATGCCATGTGCTTAGTTCCACATATGGATGAATATTATACTTGAATCTTAAAAAAAATTAAGTAAGTCTACAGACCATTTATGGAAAAGTTAAAACAATAGCGGATTAAGTCACTGAATTGATTACAGTCATAAAACAAGAACAATTAATCAGTCAGTTTTAACTCTCACAGATTTAGAAGGTTGAATATTTTAGCCCAACCTTTTGACACTGATAGCAGAGTAATTTTTTTCTATTGGTGTCTTATTTTTCGAACTTGTTTTGGGTGAAAACATGTTATTCAGTAATTTTATTAATACACGATTGTGAAACAGTCCATTTGAAACATGGAACTGGCAGATTTCAATTATCAGTTCATTCCTTTTTACTGCTTCAAAAGACATTTTCTATCAATCTTCGCAATAAATACAAAAACCTGGTAAAATCACTGATATTTCAAACCGAGCACTTAAACTTTTCACCAACTGTTGACTTGACTGGAATATTAACGCTAGTCTGAACTGGATGCAATGAATTCGTCCCCAAAACAAACTCGTACCCACAAATCTCAGTGGATTTGTACCAAAATCGTTCGGTGGATTCGTCCCCACTAGTATTATTTTGTACTTTTTAAAAAATTTATTAAAGATCATATTTTTAAAAATGAAATAAGGCTTATATACATGTTTTGACATAATTGCATAAATTTCACCGAATAGCTTACATCATATAAATGATACAAACTTAAACATAAAAAGGAGAGCCTCGTTTAACAGAATGTACACAATCTTTCCTTATTTCATATATCATTGCGATGAAATGTTATATATAATGTATTATTTATGATATTATTCAAGTTTATTATAAACAGTACATGATAGTACATTAAATGTGATTCTGTTTTCTTCATAAGAGCTCGTGTAACACTAGACAACTTCCCAGTCTGATTAAAATCAACCGTGCTCAGAGGGATAAAATATTGTCTCTATCGGGGTATCCTCTCTGTCTCGGTCTGAATCCACCCACCTCTATTGTGTGTTGCTATAACCAGTTTAACGCAAACAAACCCAGTCGTAAGCTATCCAATCACATCCTCGTATTTAAATAGCGTTTAGCGGCGATTATGTATAACGAATGGTACACTGGAGTTACCTGCCCCTAGTATGATATCGAAAGCATACACACCTAGGGATGATATGGTCCCATTCCCTTAACATTGGTTCATTCTCATATCAACCTCTTATGACGTCATCATCGGTTGTTCATCCATATCGCCCTAGGGCATTATTTGATATCAGACCTTGCCAATGACCTTGGGAGTTATGAGATATCCAACCTTTCGTGACGTCATACATTTAGCTAAATCATATCCTCGTCCGGATAGTACTGAAAATCTCGGCTTCGCCTCGTCTTTCAGTATCCTCCCTCGGTTAAAACACGTCAGTGTTTTTTAAATATTACTCTCGTCTTCGCCTCTAGTAATATTTTAAAAAACACCTCCGTATAAATGTTATGGGGTCGAAAGATGGCATATAGGTTAGATATCTCATAACTCCCTAGGTCAATATGATCAGTATCGACTGTGGGTGACGATTTTATCAATTGTTTCGTATGAAGTACATGACAAGCTTTCAATTTTTTTATTCTTTCATGAAAACGGTACATTGTCAACTCCTATATTAGTTCCTGAAACCTTCAACAGTTGGGTTTTCTGTCAGAGGCGTGATTTCGGTTTGTGTGCAGGTACGGGGCGATCTTCGTAATTCGGTAGATGCTGTCCTGTAAATCCCTGATGTTTTTAATCCACTTGTTACCTGTAAGAAAAATATAATTCCACTTAATTTACATCATTATATTAAAATGTTAAAAAGTTTATACTCAACGCTCAAATGTTTCTTTTGCATTAATGCCAAAATATATTTAATCGTGAACACTTATTTAGGAACACAGTAGCAATTCCGTCAATCTCAGCACACCAATTTCGAAACAGAAATGTTGATTTCAACAATGAGTACAAACAATAGCTCATGCCAACCATATTTTAAGACTTTGACAGGTGAACTTATGGTTCATGTAATGCTAGTATTGAAAACTTGCACTCATTGAAAGAAATATGCAGTTGGACTAACATATCCCTTACCTTCATTCAACATGGATAATCCGTGTACACAAGCTGCAGATGTGTTTCTGTCTGGAAAAGACGTGTAGCTGATCCATTAACATTCAAAGAATGCCCAACTGCATCGTAACACAAAAATGACAATATAATCCAGTGAATAATAAAATATGCGTTGATTATGGATAGTCCGGCACATTCCACTGTTCACACACTGGCGCTTCAACAGCAAATATCCGAAAATTGCAAAGTATTGCACACGGATAAGTTGTTCTTGCTGCCACGCTATGCTCGTGGGGTGTACTCTGTCTTGCATTCATAATGTATTGGACGAAATGTGATAAATGGGCAATTATTCCTTTAATTTTGACATTACTGCGTTCCAACAACGATTAAAACATTAATTTAACTATGTTTTCCTCGGCGTGTATGGCAAATAGTAACCAATGCCTCGGTTGATACGGGAAATATAACCCCTCGGTAATATAATATTTTTACACTTTTTTATCTCAAATCATAGTCGATTTTAAGCAGACTTGCACAACTTTCAAAAATGAAACAATTGAATGTGAATAAACAACCACTTAAATCAGTGCAGTGTTGTTCCTAGGTGGTCAGTTAAGGGGGTCATTTTGGCCTTTTCTGAGTGGATGGGACCCCTTGCAATGGTTAAAATAACCTACTTCTCCAAAATTTAAGGGACACCAAGCAAAAAGGGTAGGCAAATGTACCAAGGACCCACTCTAGGAACAACACTGAGTTATATCAGTAACTACAGAACTATAGTACCAATGACTACCATTCAAGCAATGATTTTAAGTCGATTAATTAATTCCGACCAATTACTATACACTTAATTACTCATGGTGAGGTCATTATGTGAAATACAAGGACTCGAGACCTGACTCCCGAGGCGGTCTGACCTGACCAAGGCCGCATGCCGAGGTCAGGTCTGACCGCCGAGGGAGTCGGGTTCGAGAGTCCTTGTATTTCACATAATGACCTCACCATGAGTAACTAAGTGTTTTATTATACCGAAATTCCTTTTTCCTCAAATTTGTTATGCATGTGTTTCATGTGTAACATCAAAACAAAGCGGCACGTAACAGATGCAATCATGTGACAAATCACGTGACGAGTCAATATCTCAGGTCAGTGTCACAAATTTCTGTCACAAAACTGACCTCCTCACGGATAGCCGGGGTCAGTGTGCAGATATATTTTTCAATCACGTGATGTCAACTGACCAATGATATTCTTACAAATTTAATTGAGGTATAATAATATGAAACGGAGGGACACAAATTAAGATTGCGGAGTCGGGACATGGTTTAACTTCAACTTCACTTGAACTTCACTATATTCTCCAAAAACCACCATTAGTACAAAGAGATATATAATGAATATGTACAAACAGTCAAAATAACAAAAACTCATTTTATTAGCGCACAGTTGTAGATTGTCAGTTATTTTGTTGGCAACTTACACTTTTCATCTTCTCTGGCATTTTAATCGTTGCTCATTGTTATTTGTCATGATTGTATTAATTATATCATGTTAAGAATGTATCATATTCTACTATTTGTCACTGTTCTATCACAGAAATAAAAATTAATGTATACTGACTATATATACAACATAATTATAAAATATTACAAAATGTTGATTAAAATGATTATTTCATCATCATAAATGACTATAAACTTTTAAAAAAAATGTGGGTACGAGTTCATTGGGTACGGGTTTGTTTTGGGTACAAATTCTCAGTGGGGACGAGTTCACCTACCACTAATCTGTACCTTGGGCTCAGAAGCTAGATTTGCTAGCACGGCATGACCTTCAGCCGCTGAATGAGCTAAAAACAGCGAATCAATGATAGCGCTTGAAAGGAGAGTCGGGTTTATTAATAATAATGATAATAATAATAATTTTAACACCTAGTATCAAGTCCAGGACTGCTCAACGGCGATACAATGGCTGTACAATGTGTATTATTACCCTGAAGGAATTGTACTTCCGAGTTAAGCTACTAAGCGCCTCGCTTGAGCATATAGGTCTGTACTTTCCCCATGTTCAGGTACCCATTTATACAGCTGGGTGAACTGAGTGCAATGTGGATGAAGTGCTTTACCCAAGGACAAAACACAGTGTTAAGCTCAGGTCGCAAATTTATCAAGATGGCTGCGCCCATGTCGCAGGCTGTCTCAGCTTGCGCTCACTGTGGAGGATGCCTGCAAAGCTCATATCGAGCTTTGAAAACGCAGGCATCACAGGTATGTGGTCGTTATACTTGTCGTGAAGTGTCTTAAGCTGAATGGATAAAAACCACTGGATTCAGAGCTCCAGATAAGCTTTTGCCTATGTGGGTATGTTACCCGTATTTTGAAAACTGAATGAGTATTTCTAATTTTGAGTGGGTATTCATACTTTTTGATACCAACCGCTTTTTCGAAATATAGGTATTCAATTCAAATAACAAGTTTAAAGATGCTGTATCATACTTGCAAGCGGTTCAGGATGAAACTTAGCTATTGGGAAATGAAATACATCACTTTGTAGAAAAATCTTTCGTCGAAATTTTGATATCATATTTAGATTGTTTAATCAACAATAACATACTTATTTCGACGCTTCAAGCACAGTACCCCTCTTAGAAAGGGCATGTCATTTTGTGAACCCGCTTTCGGTGACGTAATCATTATGCTTGTAGGATTTACACGGTGTCTCAACTACCGTAATTGCGTTCGATGGGTATCAACTTTGACAGCAACGAATACCTAATTCGGAGAAAAAGAAAATAAAATCTAGTTGAGCGCGACAAAGACGGTTTTCAAGCGTACATTTAGAAACCGGAAGTTGTGAAATGGCCACACTTGATTCGCCCTTATGTCGACTGCCGTTTCGGTATTATTTGGTAAATTATATCCTATTTGATGAATTTCGGTCCGATTTTCTCAAGGTTGGTCGCTAAATTTTTCAAAAAATACAACGTATACATTAAAAATACTTTTAAAATTATTGCACTATGATATAGCATCTTTAATATGTTATGAAATTTTAAACAACAATACATGCAAACTGTATTCATTCCTTTAGTTTATTGTCATCAAAGTATCAACAACAAAAATTAAAAAACACATTCCGAAGCATGAGTTTACTGTGTTCATTAGGTACCGGTAATTTTTAGCTCATCAGGTCTGAAAGACCCGATGGGCTTATGGCATGGCAAGGCGTCCGGCGTCCGTCCGTCAGTCCGTCAGTCCGTAAACTTTCCACATTTTCGACTCTAGAGAGCTAAAATTTGATGTAAAGACTCCTTGGCCAATGGGGATTCTAAATTGTAGATTTCGTAACCGCATGACCCCAAATGGGGTCACAGGGGTCAAAACTTTAAAAACCTATCTTCATCTTCTCCAGTTCCAAAAGGTCTAGAGAGCTGTAAAGTTGTGAGTAGACTCCTTGGCCAATAGGGATTCTAAATTGTTGATTTCGTGACCCCATGACCCCAAATGGGGTCACAGGGTTCAAAACCTTAAAAACCTATTTTCATCTTCTTCTCCAGTTCCAAAAGGTCTAGAGAGCTGAAAAGTTGTGAGTAGACTCCTTGGCCAATAGGGATTCTAAATTGTAGATTTCGTGACCCCATGACCCCAAATGGGATCACAGGGGTCAAAACCTTAAAATCCTATTTTCATCTTCTCTTCCAGTTGCAAAAAAATTAGAGAGCTGAAAAGTTGTGTGTAAACTCCTTGGCCAATGGGGATTCTAAATTGAAGATTTCGTGACCCCATGACCCCAAATGGGTTCACAGGGGTCAAAACTTTAAAAACCTATTTTCGTCTTCTTCTCCAGTTCCAAAAGGTCTAGAGAGCTGAAAAGTTGTGAGTGGACTCCTTAGCCAATAGGGATTCTAAATTGTAGATTTCGTGACCCCATGACCCCAAATGGGATCACAGGGGTCAAAACCTTAAAATCCTATTTTCATCTTCTTCTCCAGTTCCAAAAGGTCTAGAGAGCTGAAATTATGATTGCAGACTCCTTGGCCAATAGGGATTCTAAATTGTAGATTTCGTGACCCCATGACCCCAAATGGGATCACAGGGGTCAAAACCTTAAAATCCTATTTTCATCTTCTTCTCCAGTTGCAAAAGGTCTAGAGAGCTGAAAAGTTGTGTGTAGACTCCTTGGCCAATATGGATTCTAAATTGTAGATTTCGTGACCCCATGACCCCAAATAGGGTCACAGGGGTCAAAACTTTAAAACCCTATTTTCATCTTCTTCTCAAGTTCCAAAAGGTCTAGAGAGCTGAAAAGTTATGTGTAGACTCCTAGGCAAATGTGGATTCTAAATTGTAGATTTTGTGACCCCATGAGTCGAAATGGGGTCACAGGGGTCAAAACATTAAAAAACTATGTTTATCTTCTTCCCCAGTTCCAAAAAGTCTAGAGAGCTGAGAAGTTGTGTGTAGACTCTTTGGCCAATTAAGATTCTAAATTTTGCATTTGGTTACCCCTTGACCCCAATTGGGGTCACAGGGGTCAAAACCTTAAAAAAACTATTTTCATCGAAAGTCTGATGAGCTACAGAGCCAGCCCATGGCTCTATTTTTTATAGCAAGGCCACCAATTATCTAAACATATTGTACAAATTGCTGACGGAAAAACATTCGAGGTTTCAAACACGATAGAAATAAGGAGGTGTTTTATTCATTAAAATCCCCTGTCACATAAAAAATTATACAAAAATTAATCTTAAAAAGCATACGAAAATGACTAATGGAGTTCAGGATGGGAAAGTTTGTTTTTGTTCTTGAATCAACATTAGCAAGAATTATGATTATCATTTGTCTACTAATAGCCTAGTTTTGTATACCGTTATATAGAAAGGCAAGTTTTACAAACATACTAGAGTCATTATTCTGAAAACAAAGACGAAATTCCGAGGCTAAACGGTAACTCGTGCTAGTTTTTGGTGTATATATAAAATTACCAGGCTTGATCATCAAATAGCCTTCAAACTCCTCACACAACTGGCAACCAATAGGTCAGTGTTTCGGACGAGTGGCAAATTTCTGTTTATAATTTTGTATCAGTGTCTTCAAAATTGAGATGTTCTCGTAGCTATTTTGATTGGTGTAATTGGCTCACTGATTTTGTTGTATTGGGTAAATACGCACTCTCATTTTTGAATAGCGTAAACAGGAATATTTAGTGATTTTCTATACGCACACAATTATTTTCCTTGCATATTTTGACTTTTCCTTTGTGTATAATACGCAAATACGCAACTTATCTGGAGCTCTGAATTTTCAGGAAGACCTATGTCGATTGATGCAGCCATGTTGGTGAACACAGGCCCAACTGCCTTAAGATAGGCTCTTCGTGATTGGTTGAAATTTTATCAAGAAGGTTGTGAGAAAATTATTTGATTGGCTGTATCCCAAGTCGGGTCGCGAAAGCGAATCTAGCTTCTTAGCCCAGGGTACAGATTAGTTGAGTTAGTGTAACGTTCATACCCTCAGGCCTGAAACAGGATGCTTTTAATAACTAATCAGGAAGGTGTATAGTTGTGTATTATCAGGAATATTTGCTATTGATATACCCTGAAAAGATTATATCATGACTTATCTCGTAACAAATTGTATTGTTTGTTGATATCATGATAACCATTCTATCTATAAAACGGCCAAAACTTTGTGGATCTAGATAATTTTGTGAAACCCATAGACACCTTTTATCTTCTAGATAACATTATATATATCTTAAAACCTCTGATTTTGCCCCATTAACTTATATATCATTATATCATTATGCCTGATGGGCTACATGAATAGTTTGTTTTACATCTTCATCATTTGTGAGTAGAAATTAATAACATAGTAGTAACATAATGTGTGTTGAACCTTTCGTTGTAAAAAAAATTTGACGAAGAATAAACAGGAAGTTGTGATTTGAATGACGTTGGTTAGCTTCCCTTTCTTCTTCCCTTCTAATCTCCTAATCTAATTTTAGGCTGTAGTTTATACTTAAATAAGGAACAATCCACAAAACTGCAATCATATTAGCACAGTTAGCAACAATTAATCTTGTTACTTTTTAACAAACTAAAACCCTGAGACTGGTCCAATAAAAGTATCATTCTATTGTACACATGTTACATCTTTCACATAATAACTTAAACATAAATTGTTTTGATGTTGATATATTTACTGTGTCTATTAAATCCTCTGCGTGATTCAAAAACAAATTCACAGTAATTCACACAAATCCATCTGATTTAAGAATTTCATTAGAGCTGTTTAATGAAATGGGTCAAAGACTGGACAAAATACTCAAGGTTGCTAGTACTGCTACCAAGTATCTATTACTGGTACTATCTTATTTGGCTTCAAGTTGGTTCAAGTTATGTACAGTCCTACCAAACAAGCTTTTGCCTGTTTCTCTCAGTGACAACTATATTTTGAAATTTTTTAAATGTAATTTCCCTTGTTAAAAATGTTTACAATATGCAAAAATACATGTTTTCATGCAGTTCATAGAAGTGATGATGTTAAATTCAAATAGTCAGTACTTGCATGATGTGAAAAATGGATAAGTATGATATATCTTTTAACTTGATACATGCGTTTTGTTAAATTGTTTTGAATAATTCACATAAAACATTCTGATCAATATGATTTTAAATAAAAACAAGTTTCAAATCCTGTTAGAAGTGATTATTATTGTCATTCAGTGAAAATGTTCATACTAAAAGCTTAACAAGCATTAATATGAATAATTTCTGTTGCAGATTGCAAGATGAAGACGCAGTGCAGGTTGTAATCTCGACTGAAGGACCCGAGCAAGATGCAGGTTCAACCCAAACATTGCACCTATCTGTAGATCTGACTGTAGATCTGGTACCCTATCTTCTCATCAACTCACTCTAAACATGATCTGCTAGCCATGGAGGTGACAACCACCAATAGATCTGGACATGCCACTGAAAGATCTGCTCCAGTTATAACCATCTTTGCATCTCCACCTGTAGGTGAAGAGAACATTGACAAAGACTCTATCCCATGTGTCATCATTGAGCATGTTGGCACTGTCTCGACCTCAACATCATCTGCACAAAGTGCACAAAACACCACTGACTCTGTGCACAAATGTGAGGACTGTGACTACTCCAGTCACAACAAACACTACCTGAAGCAGCACATCGATCTCGTACATAATCCTGAACGTCCTTACAAATGTCCCTTCTGTGACTATGCTGGCAAACGCAGCCACTCGCTTCGAGAACATTTAGTAGTCCACACGAACGAGAGGCCATATGAATGTGAGCATTGCAATGCATCATTTAGGAAGAAAGGACATTTGACAAATCATATCAAACTCCACACGAATCATTATCTGATAAAATGCAGCCTGTGTACAGCTTATCTGGCTGATCAAGAGACTTTTGAGAAGCATTTAAAAGACATGCATAAAACAGACAAGATATTTGCTTGTGAACTTTGTGACTTTGTAGCAGGAGAACAATCTGTTATGGTAAAACATATTCAGACACATGACAAAGTGTTCAAATGCAGTGAGTGTGCGTTTGTTACTGCTGATGTAAACAAGCTTGCATCTCATGCTGAATCTCATACTCAAGTTGCTAAGTCAGTAAAAACAACTCAGCCTGTATCTACTCCAGCAACTTTGTCACAACAAGCAATGCACCCTGCACATTCTGCAACTGAAGGTGTTGATAAGGCTAAGCAGCCTCTCATGTTGAAATGCACTGAATGTGGTTTTACTGCACCCACAACTGAAGCTATGAAATCACACATGTGGTCTCACATCACACATGGAGAGAAAGGAGAGATTGAATGTAAAACACAAGAAGTAACAGCTGTAGGTCAACCTGCACCAAAGGAAATCAGAGTTATTGAAGCAATTCTTCCTGACAACGCTGCCTATAAATGCACTGAATGCAGTTTTGTTCACAAAGAGGCCACAGTGTTCATAAAGCATATGCTTACTCACAGAGTGAAGACAGAAAAAATTGATCCAGACCCAATACCAAAACATGAGGATCAGAATGTGCCGAGACAAAATCAAAGACTTGGACAGAACTACATTGTGGCCCCAGTCTCGAAAGAAAACACCTGCACTAATGCAGAGAATACTCCATTTACTCATGATCCAGCCACTGGCAGGTTTAGATGCATCATTTGTGGCTACTCTTGTGAGTATCAACGAACAATCAAAGCTCACATCTGGAAACACTCAGGCAACAAAGCTATTGACTATCCAATGTTCCAAAATGGACCTTTGAGCATGTATGATGATCTTCCAACTACTAAGAGCCTTGTGAAGGTAGAAGACTCTGCCCTTGAGATTGTGGAGAAGAGCATTCCTGTCGCTGCCCATGAAGAGGTAAAGGTCAGCATGAATCTTGGCTTTTCTGTAGAGAAGACTTCAGTTGAGCCAACCCAAAACCCAGTTCCTCAGTCTGCTACAACTCCAGTCACACATGTCCGTTCTGTGTCTGAGAACACGGTAACTAACATCAAACTTGTGAAAACAAAACTTGCACCTAAAACTGTTGAAGGGGGAACCACGATTTGTCAGATGCAGACAGTTGATGGAAAAACATTAGCTCTTGTAAGGGAAACAGCACAAAAATCAGTACCTGAAACTGGGGCCCCTGTTCTGCCGTTGGTATCAAAAATTGAAAATGAAGCTCCCCTACCTGTTACTGAAGAAACTGTAGTGACAGTTGAGAAGATTGATGGAGGTGACAAGACTTCAGAAAGCCAAGCATCAAAGAACTCTCAACATTCTTTGACATCACCATCAAAAAATGCAAAACCAGTCATCCTTGCCAAACCAACAACTAGTCCTATGAAAAATAAAGATCAGGAAAAATTGAGTAAGGCTAAAACAGATTCTCCAAAGAAAGAGAAGTCTGATGAAGGAGATGTCAACATGATACAGATTGCAGATGGAATTTGGTTTGACAAAGTCCCCGATGTAAAGACTGAAGAAGTTTGTGTTGTAGTAGAAACTGTAGACTCTGTGCCCACTGCTGGAGGCTTTACTGGTATGAAGAGTCAACAGAACAGTCCTCGAGTCCAGGATCAAACTCAGCTGGATGACTTAGCTGATGGTAATTCATCAACATCTACATCACCAGCTGCAGAAACTAAAAATCCACCTTCTATGGTAACCAGGGCTCAGTCGAGGCAAGCTCTGAAAGCTGCAAAAGAGAAATCTCAGAAAGAAATTGAAACTATCCAAGCTAAGCAGCTGGCAGAGTTAGAGAAAGCAGCAAGGGAGGAAGAAGCTTTGAAGGAAGCTGCCCGCTCAGATAGCCTGGCAAAGAAACATTGTGAAGAGGCAGTCACATTGTTGTCTTTGTTGAGAAAATCCCCCAATATCAATTCAGTGGCTGCTCTGGAAGCTGTAGGTGATGGTGTGGTTGGAGACAAAGATATAAGAGCTCATTCTCAAGTTGACATTGAGACTGACTCTGAGGATGAATTGATTGCAGGGGAAGTATCAGAATCTGCTAAACCAAAGACTGGGATCTGTTCATCTCTTCTAGCAGTCATTGAACAACTAAGAGAACGATCAAAATCTGAGAGTGAAACTGATGAATCTTTCAATGCCAAAAACCTTGGCAGGCGGCAAAACAAACGTAAAGGGAGAAGAGAATCAGTGGAAGATGACTTCAGCTTAGATTCAATTGAAAATATGGAAAAGATCATAGAAGATGGTGAGACCAAGTTCAGATGCAAATTGTGTCATTATAGCAACTCAAGAACTCTCCTCATTCGTCTTCACATGCGTCTGCATAAATCCAAGAAACCTTTTGAATGTTCTTTATGTGACTTTATAGCTGGATCCAGCGAAGATCTTCAGGAACACATGATCCGGCACTGCAAGATGCGGACATACCCATGCAAACTGTGTCC
This sequence comes from Steromphala cineraria, assembly GCA_916613615.1. Classification (NCBI taxonomy): domain Eukaryota; kingdom Metazoa; phylum Mollusca; class Gastropoda; order Trochida; family Trochidae; genus Steromphala; species Steromphala cineraria. Next base: position 17,700,145 of record OU744730.1, read on the forward strand.
TTCTACTTTCAACTACAAGAGCCAACTAAGAGCTCACATGAGGGCACACAGTGATAAGGATCCACTCGTCTGTCATATGTGTGAATTTGAAACAAATGACCCAATTACCTACAGAAACCATTTGCGCTTCCATGCTGATCAGTATTATCACAAGTGTGACCTCTGCAACAAGCTGTTTGTTACTAAGCTTGAACTGCGATCACACAAGCAAGAACTCTGCTACAAGGACCAGCCTGAAAGCATCGATGACTCAGATGGAACAGATTCAGACTATGAACTACAGAGAGAAGTCAACGTCAACAAGGAGAATCTCAAGTGCTCTCAGTGTGAGTTCACAACTACAAGCGTTGCTGTCTTCTCAGATCATGCTCGCATCCATGAAGAAACCAAAACACTGAAATGTGAATTATGTGACTTCACTGCAGTGTCAAGCAGGAGTTTGAAATCTCACATGAAGCGTCATATCAATGACCAACGGTACGTCCAGCAACCACTGGAGCAGTATAAGTGTAATCTCTGTGGTTATGTCTGCCATCATCTTCCTTCATTGAAGTCGCACATGTGGCGACATGCTAGTGACCGTAACTATAGCTATGAATTCACAAATGATGTGATCAATGCTGCTATAGACTATGACTGCCGGATTGACAGCAGCAACACAAGTGATCCCGACCTTCTCGAGAAGGTGCTAGACTCAGAGAAGAAGATTCTTGAGGGTAGACTCAACAACTCGCTTGGTCCAGACGGCCAGCAGCCTGTCTGCTGGGTTGTGTTTAAGTGCTGCCAGTGTGGCTTTGAGACAATCAACAAAGCCCAGCTGAATGTCCACATGAGGTCTCACTCAGACATTATTCAGAGAACCCTGGAGGTCTCCCAAGGTCTTGCAAGACCCATTGTGGGGCTCAAAAGATCTGCTATTGACAAGTTGCAGGGAGAAGCCCAGTCAGAAAGCAAGCTATTTAAGACACAAGATCATGGATAAATCTTCTTGATTCAGATTTGGGTTTGGGGAAGCAAATTTTTTTACTAGAAATTAAATTTATCCGTCCGTTTTAGAAATTTTATTCTTTAAACCGATACCAAAACCTAGCATCTAGATTTCAATCTTTATTTGGAAATATACCAAACAAAAACCTGGCATAATATCTGTTGAAATTCTTGCTGATTCTTATGCATGCTTGAATACAATATGTGATGTAAACACCCCTATTTGGCTGTATTTGCTGAAAATAGAATGAATGCAGAATGAAGTTGTTTTATCTTTAGAAATATGCCTCTCAAAAAAGTTTATCATGAAAAGTCCTTTCATTTCTAATACCAAGCCAAAAAATTGTTACCAAATTGTTTGACTTAACATGATCAAGACCCTTTTACCACCGTCAATCCATAACATAAATAAATTCTGGCTTGTGTAAAGGCCTCCAGGGAAGATTGTGATTCGAACTCGGCCATGACCTTGTAGATATGTTACATGCAGGATATGTATCATTGGCTTACGACAAAAAGGTGTGGAAATTGTTTGTACTTGTGCCCCCTAAAGGGCAGTGTTCTAGTTGCTGTTGATTTTGTTACGTCCCGAACATTCTTGAAATTTGAGTGTTATGCTCTTTGTTCTCCTGCTTAACTTTCCTTCCGCTCAGTCCCATTTCAAACATTTCTTGCCAACCATCAGAACCATGCATGCCCAGTGTTAAAAACAGCTCCCTGTCCGCCATTATATTGCTAGATATTTTCAAATGGGGCAGCCTGTTAGACTTGCCAGATTTCGAGATCAATCGAGTGTGTGTACATTTCAAGATCTGTCATATATTTAGGGTATCGGGCTGATTTTTCAAGTCTTGCTTGCCAGTATTCATTGTTAAAAACAGTGTTTTCCTTGTTATGTTAAGATTTTGGTAGAGATCATGCCAAAAGCTTGTTCACACCAATCAATCATTGACATGACTTGAAAATATGTTTTGTTTCAACATATGTCATGGCAATTTAATCAGTTATTTTACAAAACAAAATATGCCTGTAATCTGTTGAATTTGCAGAATGGTCACAAAGTAACAAAGTAAAGGCTTAGCATTTGACAAGTATTAACATAGGGAGTAAAGCATGTTGGGCAAGACATGTTTTGAATGAGGTAATGGTGTAAACTTCCAAATGTTGGATCCTGATACAGTAGAACACAGATATAGCGAACAATCGGATATAATGAAAAAAAATTCAAATTTCGTCCCTATATAATATCATTAAATTTATATGGGTATAGCAAACGGATATAGCAAACTAAATTCTTTGGTCCCTTGGAGTTCGTTATATCCGAGTTCTACTGTATTTTGAAAGGTTGCAGAATGGATGATGGGAAGATTCAACCTTAGAATTTAGGAATTTAAATCACAAATATAAAAATAAAAACTACTCCCTCTTTGGATCCATCCCTGTTGTGCATGTTACAGTACTAATCTGAGAGAAGAAGAGTGTTGAAATCATTGACGAGAAGATGATAAATATGCAGTTATCAAGCGACAAGGTGTTAGATGCTGGAAGTTCTGATATATATTTAAAAGTGCCTCCTGTTTTCTTTTGAATGCTCACATCACTTGTTCATAGTTCACTTTAAAAAAATATTTTGACAAATATTTTGTACTTATATGATCTGATATTAACCTGTTTGAAGTTGGTGTGATGTTTGTAATATATATTTATTGGTCTTGCATGTTTTTATTAGTGTAATGTATGTTGTAAACTAGGATTATCTTAGTTGATTATAAAAATGGTGACATGTGTGAATATGAGGTTTCTAATCATATGCTGATTGCTGTATCTTCTAGTCAATTTGTAGTTGTGAAAAAGTAGCCATTAGGGAAGTTTTGGAGTGGTATATCTTAAGTGTGTATAGCCATGTTAGAATACGGTAAGTTGTTTAGCTTGTACGCTGAGAAATAAGAGGTTTATTCTGGAGATATGGCAGACATTTTGATATCTTATCAACATTCACTGTTTCTATCTTGAATAATTTATTTTCAAAACTTTTTTATTTATCCACTAAGATTATTTTGAAGTTTTTTAAACTTTTAACTGTAACATAAGTTAGTTATTTTGTTGTACTACTTTTATTAACCAAAGATAAGCATGTGACATTATTTATCTTTTGTAACATTGGTCATTTCATATCCTGTATGATAATCATATTTTATTTTATTAGAACTGAATCTCCAAACTTTTATTTTTCAATCTATCATTTCAACAGTAAAGAATTACTAGTCATAAGGTTCCAAACCTACGTGAATGTTTCAATCCTCCATATATAATCACCTCAAGAACTTTATATTGACCAAAAGAAATTTAAATTACCTCACTGATGACTGATAATTTGATACACAAGAGCTTCGCTTGATAGATAACTGTTGGTGCTCAAAAACTGATAATCCTGATACTTGTATGTTAAATATCTGTTTGATTTTCATTTGAAGAGTAAAGAAGGCATTGGTTGTTAGTTTTCATTGAATATACATACAGTTTTAAGTTCTTGTTAATTGGACAGTTCAACATCATTCTTTTTAAAACAATTTTTAAATAGATCCGAATTGTTTCCAAAAAGAAATTTGTTCCACAAAATTGCCCATGTGAGCACTTCTTTGATCAACTTGCTCTGCAGAGGAATATCTTGTTGTAATCATTACCAATTTCAACCTAGATGGTTACCGGTATTTCGGTTGAGTGTACAGCATTCTATAGCAAAATTGCAATTTCTTTTCACAATGTTAACTTTTCCAGAAGGACGTAGTTTTCTTGAAATTTTTTCGTTTTAAAAATCTGTTTTGATCAAGATAGAGAAAAGGTAAAGTCCTAATGTGTTCAAATTCAGTATTATGTGTTCAATATTTACCAAAATATATTTAAGATATTTGTCTTCCATGTATCAAATGTGTTCAAGGGATTGAAATATGAAGTTCCATTATTGATCCTTCTATATATGGGAGTACTATAATGTCATGCTCTCCATTTGTTTATCACAAGCTTTTGACTGTAATCTTTTATATTAATTTATCTACTCTCTCAAAAATAACCTTCCAATTATTGTTATAATATCTACTGTAATGACATTCTCTCCCCACAAAAGCAGATCAAGTCATGAAATGTTGATTTAGCCTCTGTTCTTATTAGCTGAGTTTGTGGGGTACAATTGGAGATACCTGATTGGAGGCAATCAAAATTAGTTGTTCAATCAGTGACGCTCTTCTAATATCATCATTTTGACTACTGAATCATGACAAAGGCATGTGATATGAATCACCCTTTCCATCCGAGAAGCGTTTGTTATAAAATTCAAATGGATTGTTTTGCAATATTTTTCCACAAGGTTCTTGAACTGCCGGATCTATTGGTTTAGTCTAATAAGAACAGAGGCTTGATCAACATTTCATGACTTATGCTTTGAGAATGGTCTAATAACAGTGGGAAGAATAATATTTAAAATACAACATTATAAATCAACAAGAAACGGCCAAGGCACATTATTGAGGTAGTGCCGTGGTGCAAAATACTAGAAGAGGTCAAAATATTTTAGTTTTGCATATCTTGATTTTGGTTAATGTTGTGAACTCCCACCAAAATAGTAAATATTGATGTTTCTAAGATAATTCTGAATTTACAAATTGCTGGTAGCTTTTCTGAAAGACCTGTTTGTCACAACTAGGGATCTAGAGCATTCTCCCTTGGTTTCCATGGAGGAGAGTTGTACCTTCAGTTTCATATTCAACCAATAATTTAGTTTCTTTTGTTGATTTTATTAATGAATATTGTTACAATATTGTTTTCAAATTGCAAGTGCAATAGATATATTTACACTGTACTTCTTTTTGTTAATGAAAAGTAAAATATTTGGTTTAACTGACAACTGATTAATATGATCTATTATTCTCATGACATGAAAAAAATAATGCATGTACTAGCAAAACAGAATCTGTTATAAGTAAAAAATAGGGTTATGACTTATTCAGACATATGGAAACAACAACTGTAAGGATATGTTTCTAAAATTTCAGAACATTGTTACCATAATCTGAAATGATTTATCTTCTTAAGATCTGATTTACAAAAAAAATCATTCTGATGCTTTAACCGTCACCAGGTTATGTTGTACATGTAAATGTATATAGTGTTGTATGAACTTGTATCCCTTCCCAAGACACTGGATCTTTTGTTAGTCGGTCCATTCAGATCTGTTTGTGTGCTTTGATATGTAATTTTTCACAGAATGCAGCATCCTTGACTCAACTGTTAGTGGAATGATCCTCTTACATATATTAGCCATAGAATGTTGAATGAAAATTGTGAACTTAAATAACACACCATTGAATGGTTTAAACCAATCAGATTGCTCCATTGAAATTTTCTTCCAATTACTTTCAAAGAAAATATTTCGTCAAAACAATTGCTTGTTTACTTTTAAACAAAATGTAAGTCTTTCAGTAACAGGTTACCATCATGCAGTGTGGATGGTTTACTTGCTCATCCTACCATAAAATAGACATGATCAGATTTCATTATCTTTATTGATACAGAATTTTCACTTGGTTGGGGTTTTCCATATTGGTGCCAAAGTAAGTTTTTTTATTTAATTACTTTCCATCAATGAACATATTTGTCAATTTTTACTGATTCACCAACATTGGTTAATTTTACATGAGTATGAAGGTTATTTTTGTTCACAATTGTCTGTTCAAAGACTCTAGTGATTAAATTGAGAAGATCAGGGCATTAAATTATTTTGTGTCGAGGATCTGACTTATGCTCAGAGGAATGAAAAAATCTGTTTTAGCCGAAGTTCTAGAGGAGATAGAGTTGATTTAGCAGCTTCTTACATTTGCTGCTGGCATACTGTTACTATTAAAAACATCTTTGTGTACTTTCTGTGTTTCTTTTTCATCACATAATCATAGTTATAGGGACAAGATCATACATTTCATTTTCCTACAAGATAGGGTTTTGGTTGATTTTGTTGGTGAAACTCTTAAATGAATTATTCAATTAATTGAAACGTCTATCTCATCAGATTGGTCGAAGCCAAAAACAATTGGACAATGTGTATTGAGCCAATGATTCTCAAAAGAAAGTAGGTTGTCAGGTTGGATTGACATGTTTGTGAATTACTGGTAAACAAGTAATTATCTTCACTCGAACAACAAATAAATCATCAAAGCCTCCGACCTAAAGGGACATGTATTGTAGACAAAATAATCTGGAAGGCAACTGCAATTGACTACTAGTATTGATTACAAACAGTATTTTTAATGTTTATGTGATTATGTGTTAATGTATTATAGACTCATCTGTCTACTTGACTAGATTTCACCATTACAAGTCTCTATGCTTCCATCAATATTGACAGTAATTTCTTTCAAAACAGCCATTTTGGTTTAGGGAGCCATAACATACTTTGCCTCTATCATAAGATTCCATACAACTGCCAAATTTTTGCAAATGACTAGAGATGTCTTATGACTTGCATAAAAAGTTGCTCAATTAGCATTATTGCTTGGTGCCCCAAAGGGCACCAAGCATTATGATTTGGTTTTTCTAAAACTTTTCTGAATTCTCTCTATATTACTCTTGATATTTTCAAAGGGAAGCCGCGCCAATCACATGTGTTGTATCCAAATCAAAAGACCAATGAACAGAGCTGTAGCAAAAAATGCATTACGTCACCATGTGGGTAATACAAAATATTTGGCACATTAAACTGTGGAATATGATTTCGCGTTAAATGTTATGTTAAAAGAGAAACAATGTTTTCTATTAAAGATGCTGATAAATGTTAACAGACTCAATCGAAAACATCTTCATTTGAAGAAGAGTCTGCATTTGTTCCAGATAAAGCATTATTTATTTCGCATTCAATAATCGCAGAATCCACTTTTTTATAACCCACGCGATTTAATTTCACGCTGGGCTCGCCTGGCGAATTAAAAGTAACGTTTGTGTAAGTACGATGGTGACATCGAAATAAGACTTATGTTTACTAATAGGTAGATCACTTACGACCACGTGACAAGTCATACTTAACGATGTCACTAAATTTTTACGTTGAAAACATGTATTTATTATCAGAATACTGAAATTGACTCATGCTATATTTAGAATATGACCTACATCGCTGGTTCCAACGTTAGCTCAGCTGACCTGGGTTGAAATCCCGTCAGATCATCGGAAAGTATTTTCTTTATTATCTGTTATACTACTATTAATAATTAACCAGCATGACAAGGAGATATCGTTTTGGCAGGACGTTTTGCACAATTTTCTGTCATTGTCAACGCTACATGGCAACACAGTGCTTTTACTTCAAGTAACTACATCACAATGCCACAACATCATAAACATAGTGACCTCACTATGCAATGACATCACTGTCTTGAAAATCTAGTGTTGTTGTGTTCAGAGATTTACATTTTTTTTCTGAGATGTCAAAAAGAGTGAATTTGGATGATAAATAGATTGTCACCCTCGTGTATTATGATATGAAATATACCAACAATCGTTGATGAATGTAAAAAATATTCATAACTTTCAGCAATTCGTGTTGATAGAAATTAATTTTGTAAAGTTAACTTTGAGTAATACTTGTGTTAATATTAGTGCTGTTATACAGTGTTGTATATTTCACTTATCCCCCGAATTGTTCGACAAATCACAATCTCCTTCATCTGCCTATGTGGCACCAAGCATGCCTTTTTAAAGGCTTTTCTTGTTAACATTGAATGCATATCATTATACCCCCGCTACGACGTAGTCGTATCCGTCCGTGCGTCTGTCCGAAAGTAGTCGGGGGTATAAAGCGCTCCGCGTGTCCGTCCGTCCGCGCGTCCGTCCGAAATTGTTTCCCGAGCATTACTCAAAAACTATACCACTTAGAAACTTCAAATGTGGTATGGAAGTAGCCTATATGGTGCTGTGGTGCCTTTTAGGGGTTTCAGCTCAATGGTCCAAATAATTTTTGAAATTTGACCAAAAACTGTCCGATTTTTGGATTTGTCTCATTTCCGGAGCATAATTCAAAAACTATACCACTTAGAAACTTCAAATTTGGTATGGAAGTAGCCTATATGGTGTTGTGGTGCCTTTTAGGGGTTCTGATTTTTGGACTTTGTCTGGTTTCCGGAGCATAACTGAAAAACTATACCACTTAGAAACTTCAAATTTGGTATGGAAGTAGCCTATATGGTGCTGTTGTGCCTTTTAGGGGTTTCAGCTCAATGGTCCAAATATTTTTAGAAATTTTTACCAAAAACGGTCCAATTTTTGGTCTTTGTCTTGTTTCAGGAGCATCACTAAAAAAATATTTACTTAGAAACTACAAATTTGGTATGGAAGTAGCCTATAGGGTGCTGTTGTGCCTTTTAGGGGTTTCAGCTCTATGTTCTGAATAATTTTTTTTATTTTGACCAAAAACGGTCCAATTTTTGGACTTTGTGTTGTTTCCGGAGCATATATAAATACCAAATGACTTGCACACTTCAAATTTGGTATGGAACTATACAGTCGAACTTCGGATACCCGGACTCCGTATATATCCGTAAATCTCACCTTACGGACAAAGATTTTTCAAACAATGTGTCTTTATTTCTTAAGAAAAATGACCAAGTTAACCGGACGATTTGCTATCCGGACGATTTTCACCTGTAACCAAAACAAGGTTCGACTGTATAGTGCTGTTGTGCCTTTTAGGGGTAATTCCAGGGTTCCCAGAATTTTATTCAAAAACTACATAGCCGGGGATGTTTTGAAGTGAAATAGTTGTTAGGGTTGCAAGATCACTGTCGTGTACCCGGTAAGGAGGGGACTTTTCAAAATGGTGGACGTGACAGGTCAACAGAGGTAGGTGGTCACCTTTAACTGTGGTAATCAGGAATAGAATTTCGAATACATTCCTTACGAGTTTTGATTCACAAACTGCAAGAAATTTGCGTATTTTAGATGTCAAGTTGATGTTTATCTCACTTTCATTTTCGAAGCGGAGAGAAGACTTTTAAATGCCTTTTTCATGCCCTTAACGACCTTGAATCTCATACATATTGTCGCGCATATCAGTGTTTGGTTATAATAAAGATTTCTGTGCAACTTGAACTGATTTGGTTCAGAAACTACGAAGTTATTGACAAAATAACAAATCAACATGGCAGCGGAGTGGACTCGCCGAATAATCAGCGGAGCGGACCCAGGAGGTCGGATAGGGAGAGGACATTTTTGGATAGGGAGAGGACATTTTTGGATATGGAGGGGACATCACTTTCAAATTGTACTGTAGTTGAGACAATACCCATGGTAATACACAAACTCCTAGTTTCATAAAAACTATCATCAACCTTTTCATCTACAAATGATTGAAATAGAGGTTTCTCTTTTCTTTTGCAGAACTTACCTGGAGAACGTTTCCGTTGCTGCCGTTGTCACACATCATAGATCACTGCATCACCGGCGTCAACTTTCGTCTTCTCCTCATGAACCATACACATTAGAGAGCTGAAATTTTGTGTACAGGTATATGGCATATGGACGGGGCTGCTATCAGGTTTTGTGCAGTTTCCGCGTCCGCCGCATACGCCGCGCACACACTAATGGCTATAACTTTTTTCTACTAAACTTTCCAGAATTTGTATTCATAACTTACTGCTTATACCCCGGGGGAACGATTTTGACATGTTCACTTTCAAGGTCAAAGGACAAGGTCACGAGCTATAAAATCACTAAAAATTTCCTTGTAAACGCGATAACTTGAAAAGTTTTTGTGCAATGAAGCTCTAACTTGGTATATATCATCCTTGGAAGAGTAAAAAAATTTGAAAAGGTTTTCGCTACAATCTGTCCAAGGTCAAGGTCACAGTAAGGTCACGACTTTAGAATGGTTTTGCGAAAATGCTTTATTTTAACTATGAACACTTTAATCAATAGAAGATTGTTATACTCAATAAAGAGTGTTCATTGATTGTGTAACCTTGAATGTCAAAGGTCAAGGTCATGAGATTGGTGTTATTACAATGTGCAACTAATTTGGATATGACTTAATCCCGTTAAGCTTTTCAGAACTCATAAACATTTTATAATTGTTTACACCTCTGGGGACTTAAAATGACATGTTCACTTTCAAGGTCAAAGGTCAAGGTCATGTACTATAAAATCACAAAAACATTCCTTGTAAACGCGTTAACTTGAAAAGTTTTTGCGCTATGAAGTTTAAATTTTGTATATATTATCTCTTGAGAAGTACAAAATTTTTGAAAGGTTTTGGGTACGAACTGTCAAAGGTCAAGGTCAGCCAGGTCAACAAATATTGAGAAAATGGATTATTTTAACTTTAAACACTTTTATTCGATACATTACCCCCGCTACGACGTAGTCGGGGGTATATAGCGCTCCGCGTGTCCGTCCGTCCGTGCGTGCGTGCGTGCGTGCGTCCGTCCGTCCGAAATCGTTTCCGGAGCATTACTCAAAAACTATTCCACTTAGAAACTTAAAATTTGGTATGGGAGTAGCCTATATGGTGCTGTGGTGCCTTTTAGGGGTTTCAGCTCAATGGTCCAAATAATTTTTGAAATTTTGACCAAAAACGGTCTGATTTTTGGACTTTGTCTCGTTTCCGGAGCATAACTGAAAAACTATACCACTTAGAAACTTCAAATTTGGTATGGAAGTAGCCTATATGGTGCTGTGGTGCCTTTTAGGGGTTTCAGCTCAATGGTCCAAATAATTTTTTGAAATTTTGACCAAAAACGGTCCGATTTTTGGACTTTGTCTCGTTTCCGGAGCATAACTGAAAAACTATACCACTTAGAAACTTCAAATTTGGTATGGAAGTAGCCTATATGGTGCTGTGGTGCCTTTTAGGGGTTTCAGCTCAATGGTCCAAATATTTTTTGAAATTTTGACCAAAAACGGTCAAAAAATTTTACTTTATCTTGTTTCCGGAGCATATATAAATACCAAATGACTTGCACACTTCAACCCAGACTCCGTATATCCATAAATCTCACCTTACGGACAAAGATTTTTCAAACAATGTGTCTATATTTCTTAAGAAAAATGACCCAGTTAACCGGACGATTTGCTATCCGGACGATTTTCACCTGTAACCAAAACAAGGTTCGACTGTATAGTGCTGTTGTGCCCTTTAGGGGTAATTCCAGGGTTCCCAGAATTTTATTCAAAAACTACATGGCCGGGGATTTTTTGAAGTGAAATAGTTTTTAGGGTTGCAAGATCATTGTGTTCTAAGTCATAATCATAAATTTTCAAATTAATGTTACGTGAAGGCGGTCAAACTCAAGCGGGGGTATGTGAGCCGCGCTCACTTTTGCCTTGTTTTCAATGAAATGTATTCTTTGATTGCGTGACCTTGAGTGTCAAATGTCAAGGTCACAAGAAAAATGCCCAATATGCTGAGGCTTGTAGAAGGCGGAACAGGGTAAGGCGAAACCCCAAGTTTCGGGGCTGCTCGAGGTCTGTTTTTGCGGTGTCCCGCAAACGCTAATCTAGTTTTGTTATAGGTTTTCTTGCAATAGGTAACATCAGTTTCATTTTTAGCTCATCTGGCCTGTATAAAGCAAACTTGATATGATGCCTGATGAGCTACAGAGCCAATGGCTCTATTTTTTTGTACTGTGAGTGAAAGTGAAACCACATGGTTCTATCATGAAGAAAAACAAAAGGAAAGATTGATTGAAAATGCAAACAAAACTGTGACAGTGAGTGATAAAAGCACATGTAAACTAATCGCAATATACAATCAATCTGGCAATGTCTTTCTCATGCTTATCGGAATAAAAGGACAATTTCATGCAAACAAAATCGTCACGTTCTCTTACGAACATCATTGCCAAAAAGAGTAGTGGAAACGTCTGGGTGCACGCTCGAGGGTTTTAATAGAGGTTGCATACAGGATCTCTGGACTTCTTGTGGCTGCCAGGGACTCGCAGGACGGATAATACACGCCATTCTTTACGTCAAAACATCTCCTAAATACACTGTATAAACAAACTGTATAAGCTAGTCCCAATAAATTCCGACTTTTAAGTTTTGATCGATATGCTCCATTCTTATTGGATCTAACAAGGTCATATGAAAAAAAAGTTGAGACCCCCACGATTTTCCAGCTGCAAAATTGCCTGATAAGAAGAAAGGCGATGTGGTTGTACAAATATTCGTATGGTATGATAGAACCCATAATTAATCAGTTAAGGGAAGAACTTTTCATGATCCTGATAACGGTTACATCTTATCGATATTTGCATTCATAAATTTGTTGTAGTTTTATGTCAAAAAACAAGTTACATTATTCTGAGAAAAGACATTTGTTATTGGGAGTTGTGATGTGGCTAATTCAATTCTTTCGAGCCCTCCAGTAAAACTTTAGTATCAAAATTTTAGTCAAAAGTCACTTTGACCTCTAATAACCTTCAAAGTCGCAAATTCTCCAAAAACCAAAATTCAAGGAAAATGGTTTAATAACAAAAGACGGTCAGTGTCAACTGTAATGACCCCTAGAAATCAATGAGAAGTGTTTGATTAACAGATTGAACTCAAAAGAATCCAAAGATTATTCCAAAATCGTATGATTTCAGTCATTTCGTCAATAATTGACAAAAACTGTTGAAAAAAGGGATGCCATTTCAACGACCAGTTACTTCCTTATTTTGTAAGATAAGAGATAATTTGATGTGTGGAAGTCAAGTTGGTAACACAAATTGGTTTTTTTATGTCTGAAACCCATTGTCTATTGCCTAGTTTTGGGTAAAAATTCAGTGCCATTACAAATTCAATCGTCATTTCATAAAATGTCTACATGGAAGATCTTTCTTTGAAGAAATTATTAACAAAATCATCATTTTTATGTTAAGAGTAATAAATTTATTCACGGTACCGTAACGTACGTAGCATTATTTTAGTTTTCGAAATTAGGGGGTGCTTAACTTTTTTTCCGTATGTATATTTCAATTAACCTCTAGGTGGAGGTTACACAAAATAACCGTCGCATTAAGGCGTTTATACCAAATCCTGCCTGTTGATGAAATGAAACAATGTGAATTGGCCGTAGGAACATCGCGCAGTGATGAAACCTCCATATTATTCACCGATATGTTTTTTAAAAGCAGTTAATTAAATAAAACTGGTTATTTGGTTGAAAATAAGTAGTGACATATTTTCAGTATAGGCACATGTGAACAAATCATTTTCAGCTCATCTGGCCTGTATGGCCCCGATGGGCTTATGGCATCGCGTGGTGTTCGGCGTCCGTCCTTTCATTAATCTTTGTGCATTTTCATCTTCTTCTCCACAACTAAATAGCTTTGAAAGCTGAAATCTCGTGTACAGACTACGTGACTAGTTAGGATTGTAGCTTTGGTGGACACGCCATAAACCTATTTTCATCTTCACCTCAAAAAGCAAAATGCCGCAGAAAGCTGAAAACTTTGTGTACAGACTCCATGACAAGTAGAGATTACAAATTGTAGCTTTGGTGGCCCTGTGGCCCCTAATAAGCTCATTAACTAGTGAGGGCTATAAATTGTAGCTTTGGTGGTCCTGTGGTCCATAATAAGGGCCACATGGGCCACACCCTTAACCTTTATTATCCCACTACTATATCCAATTGTCAGAAACGTTTCATTTTCATAATGTAGGCTCATAATAGAGAAAAGGCAAATCCAAAATTTTATAGCGTTACGACCAATAGTTTTCGAGATATTCATATGTTCCCATATGGGAACATTGGGACAGTTATCGCAAAAATTTATTTTGATCAAAATGAAAGCAAACATAGTATTTTAGGGTTCAAAATACACACACAAGTCGCAATGGGGATGTACAATGATAGACAGTATTCACATTTATCACTGGGTGTAATGTGTACGCGAGGACGTTCGTTGTTACTGATCAGTCACGTGACTCTTAGAGCGAGAGACGTGTTATGGTTGCCCTGATCACTACATAAAAAATGAATTATCACCATAATTCTGACACATCCTGTATTAATATTGGTATATATCTATTACTAGGGTTTTACCATTTACTAATACACAACGAGAAATCATGTAAACAAACATATGTTTGTCTTTTTGAACTTGATCACTGCAGTTACGCTGTTTGGAGACCACACCTCATGACCTCTTTCGTCTACTAACATCTATTTAAATCAACAAATCTTAAATATAATCATACCTATTTATCCCTTGATAAACCCCAAAACAGACTGCAAATTTTGAAAGGGTTGCGAACTGCATTAACGAAGTTTGGACGAGGTGAATAAGCAATCTTGTAATGAATCGTAGTGTACGGATTGTTCAGTCTAGGTATACGGATCGTTACTGATTGCACCAAACCTAGTGTACGGATTGTGGTGATTGACTTTCTTTAACAAAATGACAGTATTGTGCCAAAATGTTAAATTATCGTTTGAAATAGATCACTGACAGAATGTGATATCATTCAGAACATCATTTCTTTTTCAAAACACATACTATGTAACAGATTGTCCATTCCTCAAACTTCATCATTTCGAAATAAGTGCCTGTATGTATGGCATTTCAATTCTCAAAGTATCCATTTTCCAATACACATAACGAAAACGATAAACTGCTTTAATGTATGCGTCTTAACTACAAACGTCCAATTACAGAAGGTCATCAACTTGTCAATTGATTAAATGTAACAATGGTAAAATGTGATCAAGGCATTGGATAAAAATTATTAACTCAAAAGCTTATCTTACAATCTTAACTGGAACTTCTTTTAACTCAACATCTGAATAAAGCAAACGTCTTCCTGCACAAAATAAGCAATTTTTAGCTCATCTGACCTGTAAGACTCCTTGACTAGTGACGATTATAAATTGTAGCTTTGGTGAGGATTATAAATTGAAGCTTTTGTTCTTATTTGTGTGATTCTGCAAGTTACTGTTACTGAAAAAGCAAATATCCCAATATATTGACCATTTTAGTTGAGTGTTGTCCGTTTCCACACTTCCATTCAATGTCATCAAATCATACCGTAAACACGTGGTCGCCTGGTCGGTATTTTTGTGTAGGATTTTGATGAATTCGATTTTCAGATATGTGTTTTAAATACTCTACAAACTGTAAGATATGAGACAATAGACAAAAGATAATGTCATCATTATATATACCCTCAATCGAGTAATTCCATTCTCTCTCTACAGAGGCAGGTCAGAGAACGATTATAATTTTATTGGACTGGACCTTTAATGTACGGGTCGATTTTACCCAAAAGCTTAGCATGTCTATTCCATAGTAAAGACAGAAATCGGATAATAACAATAGGTCTTCAAGACAAGATCTCATTGGTCACTTGTTCATCATATATTATTTCGCTGCATTGACGCTCTGCGTTAGTCTGGGGTAAAAAAACGCGTGATACGCGCTGCGCTGCTGGCGAGATGTGTTGGTGTGGGGAAGCCTTAGCCTCTGTGTTATTACGCTTAATACGTGGGATAGAAAGGTAGAAATCTGATTGGAGGCAATCGAAGTTAGTTGTGCAATCAGCGACGCCGTTTCAAAAGTGGTCATTCGCAAAACCTCGGCCATTCCCGTACACTTCGGCAAAGCTATCGATGAAATTTAACATCCAGGGGAGATTACTCTTCATTTGACTAAAGATCGCTTTTTACCTTCTCATCTTTATTTATTTGGTTAATTAGTAAAATAAAATATATCATAAAACAAATGATACTTTAAAAAATTATAAAGCAAATTCTATTTAAAGAAAAACCTATCCATATCTGCTTTTTAAAATGTTTTCCCTCTCACACTGCTAATGAAGAATTAACATAAAGGCATGATATTTTCCATGTCAACAAACGACCGTTAAGAATTCCCCGAGTCATGTTTATCCAAAACGTGTTTTCATTAGCTGCAAAGATGGGAGATAACTTAAGTTACGAAATTTTGCCGCAAGGGCAATCTGCCGGAACCCCGGAATCTTGGCGTAAGAGAACAGAGGCTAACTCGGGTATGCTTGAGCTGCCTCTGTTGGGAGGGAATGAGTAATTCACGTGTTGAGAATATCTAGTTTCAAGAGAGGTTTAACAACGGAAAGCTGGAAAACACGAATGAACATGAATATTTAGCATTCTTACTCCATTTTTAAAAGCATTGTATTTCAATTACAGGGAGTACTTTAATAACAATTTAAACATAAAATTTGCTAGTAGCCACAAACTTGTTGAAAAAGATATCTGCTTTGGATTGGATTGACGGCCCTGTCTTCCTTTTTTCCTGATGATCTGAATGATTAATTCTAACATAAATAGCCTCCTTTGTATGTTTAAGGAGCTTATGAATGTAGAGGGTCATTAATATCGTAGATGTCTCTTTCGGCTCCATTGGGGCAGTGCAATATTCATGCTTTCTGTAGATATATGCAAATTAATAAAGTTACAGATAAAACGGTGATACTGTTAGACGGATTGCATGTTTCTAAAATGATAGACTATAACTTAATAGACATTTTAGTAGTAAAGTTTGTTTTTCAAAACCAATTTGTTTAGAATTATTAAGAAAATATAGTAAATTCAATCAGGCACAATCCGTATCCTCGATCAGCACAATCCGTATCCCGTATAAAACATGATCGGTAACATCCCGTACACCGGAAAACTTGAGCAATGAAAATACATGATATCATTTTGACAACAGATTATTAAACATTCACACCATGCCATACCATGAAATTTCGGCATGGCTTGCAGTTATTATCAAAGCAATTATACATCATACACATTTTTGATAAAGTGGACTTTAAATACTATTAATGTAGGCAAAATGCACAGAGATCGTAGAAATTTCGACGACATTTATTGACAGGCAGTTACTAATATGTTAGTTTGCAAAAAATCAATGAAATTCATCTTCTATTTGCATTCATAGGTTCTTTCATAGATATCTACCCATGAAGTAAACGATATTTAAAAGTTCATATTTATTCATAAAAGGCTCGTAATCGTATAAAATTGAAAAAAATATGTGCCTGAATGTCACGCTCCTCGCATTAAAAGTCACGTGACAAATCAGTAACAGCGAACGTCCTCGCGTACACATTACACCCAGTGTTTATGTACACATTGTGCTACATGCGAGAAAGACAGGAAATGTACAGTTTGTAACATTTTGTCAAGCAAGGTATTGAAAAAGTTGTCTAGGAGTTAAGAAATTGTAATATTTAGTTGAGTAAGATATAGAGGTTATTACCCGAGAAAGTGTGTCATATGATTTTTACAAAAAGAGTGATTTTTTTATTACCCGAGCGAAAGCACAATTTTGCACGAGTTTCGTTGAGGTCATATGACGCACTTCCGAGGGTAATAATTTCTTTATTACGGATTCAATTCCATTTTACCATCTTAGAAATATTCAAGAAGTGGGCTGCTTCCCTTGCGACGACCGGCTATAGTGACCTTACGAACAACGTCACAGGGGAAAAAATATGGGAACTCGCGCTACAACAATTGTGGCTAGGCAAAAGTGATATGTACACTAATGCTTATATTAAGAATGTCACTACTTATTTTCAACCATATGGGTAATAATATTTGTAATAACTTAAACCATGTCTTAATTACTTTGTTACATGTTCGAGGGATTTTTTTATCCGACCCTGACTATCGTTAATAAATATGGAACATAGCTGAACTAATAGAAGCGTGATAGTTTACTTTAACTGTAAATAGCCCGGACCCATCACACACACAGGCACACACAAACAATGCATCACCATGTTTCTCAAAGATTGCTCAAAGTATTTAACAAAGGACATGGACGCTTTACGCACAGCATATGACAGAAATTGGTGAGTTTTGGTTTTACTGTATATTTATCAAGTTCAGAGACATACATGCATACTTCTAGCAAACTATCTTTTGTTTCGTGTAACAGATTATCATTCTCTGATGGGCTTAAACACACTTGGTTTTACACTGGACCTAAGCAAACGATGTAAAAAACCTTTTGTTTAGAGTTCTTGTTAAGAGTATTTAAAAAATAGAGCCATTGGCTCTGTAGCTCATCAGGCATCATATCAAGTTTGCTTTATACAGGCAAGATGAGCTAAAAATGAAACTGATGTTACCTATTGCAAGAAAACCTATAAAAAAAATACAAAACAAATGTACTATTATTCAACACTTTCTAGATCGCCAATATCAGACAGTGAAAGAAGTCCACACTAAAATATCCAAGGAGAAATAAATTTGTCATAGACTGTCATCTAATGGAGAAAAATAGGTTTTTAAGATTGTGACCCCTGTGACCCTATTTGGGGTCATGGGGTCACAAAACCTGCAGTTTAGAATCCCAATTGGCCAAGGAGTCTACATGCAGTCTTTCAGCTCAATAGACCTTTAGGAGCTAAAGATGATGATGAAAATAAGTTTTTAAGGTTGTGACCCCTGTGACCCTATTTGGGGTCATGGGGTCACGAAATCTATAATTTAGAATCCCCATTGGCCAAGGAGTCTGCACATATAATTTCAGCTCTCTAGACCTTTTGGAACTTGAGAAGAAGATGAAAATAGTTTTTTAAGGTTGTGACCCCTGTGACCCTATTTGGGTCACCAAAGTTACAAATTAGAATCCCCATTGGCCAAGGAGTCTGCAAATATCACTTTCAACTCTCTAGTCCTTTTAGAATTGAAGAAGATGATGAAAATAGGTTTTTAAGGTTGTGACCCTATTTGGGGTCACAGGGTCACCAAAGTTACAAATTAGAATCTCCATTGTCAAAGGAGTATGCACATATAATTTTAAACTCTCTCCTCCCTTTGGAACTGGAGAAGAAGATGAAAATAGGTATTTAAGGTTGTGACCCATGTGACCCTATTTGGGGTCACAGGGTCACCAAAGTTACAAATTAGAATCCCCATTGGCCAAGGAGTCTGCACACATCATTTTTAACTCTCTAGTCCTTCTTGAACTGGAGAAGAAGATGAAAATAGGTTTTTAAAGTTGTGACCCCTGTGACCCTATTTGGGTCTCCATATGCTAAGGTACTTGTACACAAAATTTCAGCTCTCTAATGTGTATGGTTCATGAGAAGAAGTCGAAAGTGTCAAAAGTTTACGGACGGACGGACGACGGACGGACGCCGGACGACGGGCCATGCCATAAGCCCATCTGGACTTTCAGTCCTGATGAGCTAAAAGGGCATACTGTTATTGAAATGTCTCATAGCGTATGTTTTTAGCTGTCAAATATACTGGACCCTATGACATACAGTTCATGTCAAATGAAAGTATTTTACATTCAAAATTCCATTCAACGCCCTTAAAACCTTTTTCCATCTTCTTCTCCAGAACCATAAGGCATAGAAAGCTGAAACTTTGTGTACAGACTCCTTGGCTAGTGAGGATTATAAATTGTAGCTTTGGTAGCCCTGTGACCCCTAATAAGGGCCACAGGGGCCACGCCCTAAAAACCTATTTCCATCTTCTTCTCCAGAACCATAAGGCCTAGAAAGCTGAAACTTTGTGTACAGACTCCTTGACAATTGAGGATTATAAATTGTAGCTTTAGTAGCCCTGTGACCCCGAATAAGGGCCACAGGGGCCACACCCTAAAAACCTTTTTTCATCTTCTTCTCCAGAACCATAAGGCCTAGAAAGCTTAAACTTTGTGTACAGACTCCTTGGCTAGTGAGGATTATAAATTGTAGCTTTGGTACCCCTAATAAGGGCCACAGGGGCCACACCCTAAAAACCTATTTTCATCTTTCTTCTCCAGAACCATAAGGCATAGAAAGCTGAAACTTTGTGTACAGACTCCTTGGCTAGTGAGGATTATAAATTGTAGCTTTGGTAGACCTGTTACCCTAAATAAGGGCCACAGGGGCCACGCCCTAAAAATCTTTTTTCATCTTCTTCTCCAGAACCATAAGGCCTAGAAAGTTGAAACTTTGTGTACAGACTCCTTGGCTAGTGAGGATTATAAATTGTAGCTTTGGTACCCCTGTGACCCCTAATAAGGGCCACAGGGGCCACACCCTAAAAACCTATTTTCATCTTCTTCTCAAGAACCATAAGGCCTAGAAAGCTGAAACTGTGTGTACAGACTCCTTGGCTAGTGAGGGTTATAAATTGTAGCTTTGGTTGCCCTGTGACCCCTAATAAGGGTCACAGATGCCATGCCCTAAAAACCTATTTTCATCTTCTTCTCCAGAACCATAAGGCCTAGAAAGCTGAAACTTTGTTTTGAAACAGACTCCTTGACTAGTGAGGATTATGAATTGTAGCTTTGGTGACCCTGTTGCCCCTAATAAAGGCAACAGGAATGTCCTTAAAATCTATTTTCATCTTCTTCTCCTGAAGTATAAGGCCTAGAAAACTGAAACTTGTCGCCTATTTACTTAATTTTGTTATTGGTGCCCCTGTGGCCTCTACAAAGGGGGAATCACATTGGCCACACTCTACAGCATAATTGATGATGAAGCCTGATGAGCAACAGAGCCAATGGCTCTATTTTTATCACTTATCATCAATATGAAAATGTCTGTATATTTTTCCTTTAGGGGAAACACGTTACATCAGCTGAAATTGCTAAAAAGACATTCCAGAAACCACAATCCTGTAGTCAATGTTACCCAAAAGATGAAGAACAAGTAAAAGTCACAAAAAGACCAAGAAGCACATCCCGTCAACCTAATGAACCTTGAAATAAATCAATAGACCATTTTTGTCATGTGTTTTTAATTCCTTTAGGAAGATTTACCAGTTTTGAACACTTTCACTGTGTTCGTCCCAATGTTCTCATACGGGAACAGCAACTTTAACGATTTTTTTCTACTTTATATTTTACTTTTCTAACAAACTTTGTTTGGTATTAGTATCACCCCTACTACACTGAGTAAGGTTACTGCAGTTACCTTCTCAAAAAATGGCGGAACAGCAAAACATCGCTGATTGTGACTTTTCTTCAAATGCATTTCACAACAATACAAGGTTATTTTCAGTCATATAATCTATGCGCATGTCTTGGGCATGTATCAAAGATTCATTAGATGACATGTCACCATTCATAGAGTGTGTAAATAAATCACAATCTTTGTTTTAAAAACTCAAGCGAGAGTAAGGTAACTCGGTAAACATTTTGTGACATGAGTAAGGTAACTTAAAAATGGAAGAAAGGTAACTGAGAAGGGTTTCGGAATGTGTTATTTCCATGAATATGCAAATATTCTTATTGACCTTTGCAGGAAGCACTGCACTCATTCTGGATGAAAGTGCACAATTAGCAAAAAATGATGTTGTCCTGGTAAATAGATTGAATTACCGAAAAATACAACGTTACTATGTCGTACTTTTATATCAATATTTTAAGCTATAGAATATATTGAACAATCAAAGTAGTTTACTTCTCATATTTATAGAATAACGTTAAATGCCTTGGGACATGACACATTCTTATCTTACTAAGCTTTTCCAAAAATGTAATTTTATTAATGTCGCCGTTTTTTTATGTAATTTACGTTATAGATTTTAAATCAGCTTTAACAAGACAAGAATGGTCGCAAGGAACATAAGTATATATCAGTTCTTTTCCTTGTGTTGTAAAGTGATTAAAAAGAAAATCCAAGCAATAGTCTAAAATAGTTGCTAGTGTTTCTGACATAAATATCCTCTAAGGAGTAGACGTAAGTTTGTTATCCACGTTATAGATTTTTAGCTCACCTTTACAAAGTAAATGTGAGCTTATGTCATGGCGCTTCGTCCGTCGTCCGTCTGTCTGTCCGTCCGTCCGTCCGTCCGTCTGTCCGTCCGTCCGTCCGTCCGTCCGTCCGTAAACTTTCAGGAAAAAGACTACTCCTCCTAAACGAATCCAGATATCATTCTGAAATTGTAGTATGTTATACCCATGGTGATTCCTCACAGAAAGGTAGATGTTTCAGTTTTGAAAATCCAAAATGGCCGCCATGACAGCCATATTGAATTTTCAATTAGATTTCATGAAAAAGACTACTCCTCCTTTACCAATCCAGATACCATTCTGAAATTGTAGTATGTTATACCCATGGTGATTCCTCACAGAAAGGTAGACGTTTCGGTTTTGAGAATCCAAGATGGCCGTCATGGCAGCCATATTGAATTTTCAATTAGATTTCATGAAAAAGACTACTCCTCCTATACGAATCCAGATATCATTCTGAAATTGTAGTATATTATACCCATGGTGATTCCTCACAGAAAGGTAGATGTTTCAGTTTTGAGAATCCAAGATGGCCGCCAGTGCAGCCATATTGAATTTTCAATTAGATCTCACGAAAAAGACTACTCCTCCTATACAAATCCAGATACCATTCTGAAATTGTAGTATGTTATACCCAAGGTGATTCCTCACAGAAAGGTAGATGTTCCAGTTTTGAGAATCCAAGATGGCTGCCATGGGAGCCATATTGAATTTTCAATTAGATTTCATGAAAAAGACTACTTCTTCTAAACCAATCTAGATATACTTTCTAAATTGTAGTATGTTATACCTATAGTGATTCCGCACAGAAAGGTAGACGTTTCAGTTTTGAGAATCCAAGATGGCCGCAAAAGCAGCCATATTGACTTTTCAGCTGCAATGACACATCATTATTATTAAATTTTAAGCTTTCATCAAGTGATCACTTGCATCAAATAAATTCTCTAATTTGAACTTACTAATCATAATATTATCTTGAATATGGAATATTTAAGATTGTCATGCAAGTTGCTCTATATTTTTAAGTGTTTTTAAAAAAAAATTAAGATATATAAGACAAACATAATTAATTAATTTGCTTAAAATCTTCATGGCAACTAGCTGCAAAAACCCAATCACATTAAACATCATGTTAAATTTTAAACAATGGTATCTCCCTTATATTCCTTTAAATACCACACATAAGGGGTCAACCAGAGTTCAGATATGCCTCTAGAGTCCACAGTGTTTATTCTAATACACATCCTGATACAGGCTGCAAGCATCACAGTGTCAGCTGCTAGTCTGTTGCATAATCTGACCCAATTGATATTGCAGAGCATTATGCTATATGGCCATGTGTATACAATAAGAGTTATGGAAATTAGACTTGTAATCTCATGACAGTGATATGTTCTTTCTAAGAATAACAACTTACACAAAAGTTGTCATCAATAAGTTTTGTGTTTAGCAATCTTCATGATAAGTTGATGTGGAAAGAGTTATTTTGTATCAGGTTCCATTTCCTGTGTTTACTCATATTTATACCATTTCTATATCTAACAGAAGTTCTTCTTGACACAAAATCAATTTAGGACATAAGCTAACTATGTTTTGTGAAATTATATATATTTTTCACAACAATGCATGTTCTCTCCCGTCAAGTTTTTAAATACCACACATAAGGGCTTAGCCAGAGTTCAGGTTTACATGCTCAGCACACTATTCTTCTCCAAATACACAAAGCCAAATCCCCAAATTGCTACACTCTCCTTAAGGATCTGGGGCTAGCAGCCCTGCCTGCTTGTATGTTGCTTAGTTATCTTTACTTATGGGTAATTGATAAATACAACATAATGATGTATGGCAATTATCATGTCTAAGCAATGGACTTTATGGAAAGTATATAAATTGACTTTATGAAAAGTATACTTGTATTCTATTAATAATAATACTTTTTACAAATAACAATTTAAACAAGTCAAGAATCAGCTTTTGTGTACAACAATCTGCAAGATGAGTTAATATTAATAAGTCAAGAATCTGCTTTTATGTACAGTAATCTACATAAGTTATTGTAGAGGTAATTTGTATCAAGTTCCAGTTCCAATACCATATGTTTTATGAAAACCTGTAAAATTAAATGATAATTGTATCATGCTGAAGGGGCTCTGGGAACAACATGTCAACATAGAAGTCATTATTTTTCAATTAGATTTCAGGCCAAGTACTTCTCCTACTAAATCAATTAAGATATCATTCTGAAAAGTGAGTATTTTTTTATATAGTGATTCCTGACAAAGACGCATTCATTTTATTATCAAGAATCCAAGATGGTCAATATGTCATTTATATTGAATTTTCAATTAGATTTCATAAAATTCATTGAAAAGAATACATTTCCTGGTCAATCAAATGAATGTTTTTATATTTGTATTGATGCCTTGTTGTAATATTTATCAACACTATAAATACAGTTACAAAAAACTGTATGAATCATCTTTATCTGCGAACAGCCTGAACCATGAGTGTTTTAATAAATCCTTTTAAATAAAACATCTAATGATATCAGTGGGTTACATAATTCCTGACACTTCATAAAAGGCCAAATAACATAGCCAGTGAGGGATCTGATTACGATCTGAACGATGATTATCTAGATAATTATAATGATCATTCAATTCAAACAAATCCTTTTCAAAAGCATTTAAAATGATTAAATTTGTTAAATCTCAACACTAACTGTTGTTTCCATGCAATTAATATTAAAATACTTCCTTAAACATATTACTGAGTTGACCTCCAGATGATTTCTATAGCAAACCTCTCTTCTACCCCCACCCCTTCTATCCTCCCTTCCCCTCCTCCCCTTTCCTCTCCTGTCCTTCCATTGCAAACCTCTCTTCTACCCCCCCTTCCCCTCCTCCCCTTTCCTCTCCTGTCGTTCCATTGCAAACCTCTCTTCTATCCCTCCTTTCCCCTCCTATCCTCCAGCCCCTCTCCTGCAACTCCCCTCCTAATATCTGTATTGCATACTGTATTAAGGGGAAGACACTCACATTATGGAATAACAGTAACTTACATAAGAGGATAAGTTACATAAGCTACATGCAGGTGCAAGAGGTCATCACAGGTCATCATATCTAGTAATTAGCATAAACCCCCATGTGGCTAGCCTATTCTGACCAATCAGATTGCACTAACATATGTCAAGATTTAAGATATTCAGAAATCTTCAGTTAGAATCACATGAGACATTGACCTGGACAGTTTACTTTGGCAATTGGACTTATCACTAGTTGAATTTGTGATTTGTGTCAGAGGGATATATTCCAAATGTTTATGTGCATCTTTTTTTAGTTCTTTGGAAGTTGAGAGTGTGACTAATCTAACATTGGATTAACCAGTTTGTTGACTTTTGTGATTGTGTTTGAAAACTTTGGTACTGTACAAGTACTTTTAAGAAAGAATTCTTGAGATTTTCGGGACTATTTCTTGACTTCAAGAGTCACAAAACCTGTTATTATTGATTGACATTTAAATGAATACTCCTAAACCAATCAAGATAATGAAATTAATATGGATGCCCACATATAAGTAACATTTTGAAGATTAAAAAATACAAGATGGTCACCAATTCAGCCATAGATATACAAAAAAGTTATACAAAAACCTACTGCTTGTTAACAAATCATGATTTATTAACATTCTTGTATTAAAGTTTGTTCGTGCTCTAATTTTTTCCAACAGAAGACTAGCATTTTAAAAGATACAAAAATCATGATGGCAGCCATAATCAATTATCATATAAAATATGGTTACACAATTAAACTATATTACCACATCATTCATTTTAAGGTGAGCTTCTGTACCCTCGGTACTTTTATTTGTAAATATTAATGTCCTTAAAATCATTTCCTAAGATGTAAACAGTTCTTAAGTTTGCTTGTAAGGAAACAAGACCGCTCCAACGTAGCCATAAAAAAATTGACTCGAAGAAAACCTGCTTTTAAATTTACGTAGTGTAATTTACGTTATGGTTGCATATGGTATCTATACCCAATTACCAAACACGGAGGGTATTGTAGAGATCGGGAAGTGTATAGGACCAGAAATGTAAGAAAGAACATGTTATTGAAGTGAAAGTCACTTTTTCTTGATAAAATGAAATTCTCATATGTTTATGATTTGAATCTACACTTAAAGGGACCCGCCGTCCCCAACACAAATGGCCTTCGGCCCGTGCTGAGAAGCCTGCTCATTATTGAGCTGAGCTACGCTTTACCGCTGAGATGGGGAGAAGAGAGCGGTTTAGGGTTCGCTTTTCTTTAGGGGAATCCCCTCGTTAATCATGCGCGCTGATTGGTTAATAATACACCCACTACTTTTGACATATATTGTATTGGGCGAGACTGTAATAAATAATATCTCTCTCTCTCTATATATATATAACGTTTTAGTTTCGTAAGAGTATTTTAATTTTAATATCCAAACGAATGCGCTTGCCAAGACATTGTAAGTTTTCAAGTTTCGCTAATGACTGGAGTATTGACAAAGCGTCATGAAACTTACTCAGTGAAACAATGCTAAGGATTTTCTAATTCTGATATAAAAAAAAATTTAATTATGCTATTTTCATACAATCTCAATTGATGTCTGAATCACATGACAACGGTAGAGTGTTTTTAAAAGGAAATTGTATACAAACAGTATTGTCTGTATATCATGAACGCCTTCTAGCTTGTTTATTTAGAGTCCTCTTTGTTTAAATCACCACAAAATGTTATATATCTGTTTATATCGGAGTGGTATAACCATTAAAAAAAACCGCTCCAAAAACAAGATAAGGAACATGTCATGGTTTATTTACAAAATATGTGTATTTGGCTATTGTTTGTTTAATAATTTCAAATTAGGAAATAAACATGTTTCAATTTAGTTAAATTTATAAAACACTTAATTTTATCAACAAATTGTGATACAAATGTTTTTAAAAAGTTTGTTTAAAAAGTTATCAAATTGAAGAATAATTTCTGTCTAGTGTAAAATATGAAGATAATCAATCATTAAACAAACAAAAATTCTAAAAAAATACCATTCAACTTCATTGGATAGTTTATACTAAGAAAGGACACGGGAATTTTCTATTAAGCTACGTATACTATTTGCTACAAATGATTGGCGAAACCTGCGTCTATACGGTAGTGAAGAGTAACAGTGTGGGTTAAATCATTTTTCAATTAATTTGGTTTCATCTAGCTGATGCCGTAGACAACTTCAAAATGAGGCATACCAAATAATTAACATTTGAAAACCTACATGTAAACATTTAAACGGATCCCTTAGCTTTTGAATTTTCACAATTTCTTGTGTTTGTGTTCAGATTTATGAATCGTGAATAAGAGTGGATACTCAAATAAGCGTTGTACAGCCCGTTCGCCAATTGTTTGTGTTTATTGTTTTAAAAAAAAACAATGTTTAAACCAATATGCAATCACTTTATAAAAACGTTGCTGCTCATAATAACTGCCGAGACATCTAATAGATAGGAAAGGTAAGAGGTTTGGAAATTGAAACAATTTTGTCATCTATTCATTTTGTTTTGTGATTTTTCATGGTTAAATAACATCGTTTTGAATATGTGTGATACACTGAACAGCCTGAAATAACACTTGATATAACGGGGAACTGTCATTTGATGTTGTGTATTATGGAGCCGGATGTAACAGATAACAGGTGTGAGACGTCAGTTTATTGACGTCCAGTGACTCTAGTCATGTGTCGTAACAGGTCATATAAATGCCGGGTCACTGTTTGATGGCGCCATCCTGTCTGGTTGAGTGGACGATGGATACACATACAAGACATATACAAGACAATTGCCGCCAATTAAACGTTATTTCAATCCTAGACAGAATGTCTAGCTTTCAAAACCAAATGAGGCGGTAGAACATTATATCTGACTAATGAAAATCAGTAGGTGAACGTTTCATCGTCCGCAACAAATTTCCATTATTGATCACTTCTTATATGGTTCTTATTTACGATCTACAGAATACAAAATTAAATAGAAAAAAATATCTCAACTTTACAAGCTGCAGCGAATATTGAATGTTAATCAAGAGAAAACGAAGATAATCCATCGCCTACGATGTGGAAGCCTCCCCTTATACGTAGAGACAGGACGACACTGCAGACCCCCCACCCCATTAGAGAGTAGAATTTGTCGATTTTGTCAAAATGTTGAAACAGAAGTTCATTTTATTTCAGAATGCCACTTTTACAATGATCAAAGAAGCAATTTTAATTTAGATTGTTATAATGCAACGGGGCCTTAGGACCTATTTATCGGAAAACAGCCCAAAACGCATTAAATGTATCAGTACAACAATAAGGAATATGTTTTTTAGAAGGCAATTATTTTTATAACTCTTACATGTATTTACTTATTTATCTATTTTTTTTAAATTTTAAGCCTGTATTATCGCTACTTTTACATACCTATATTTACGAATATATTGTACACTGTTTTATCTTGTAAAGTGTCTCATAAGCCAAAAATTGGCTGGTTGTTAAATATATATTATGTCTTTTAATCATGCTTTTTACAATGTATATTTAACTTGTGACACTATAATAAACTATATCTGTCTGTCTGTGTTATCGATAACGTATTGGTGACAAATAACCAAATCGTAATCGATGCTTTTTCAAATTACATGACTGTCCCTCATTTAGATAATGATTATCTAAACTTCGGTATATGTGCGATGACTGCGCACCCGAAGGAGACATCTATTTTGCTGGACTACCCTTCATTATCCTCACATTATCGTGAATATTATCATATTTTGGAAACTACGTATAACTGATATTTCTTACGCAGTTTGAAACAGCACACTGTTTAATAAACGAATTGGTATATAATAGATTACATTTATTTTTAAAAATAATAATGTTAATTATTAATTATATGTCAAAGAATATGTTCTTGCGGTTGCATGTCTATTGTTACAGGACATTTGAAAGACAACACATTTTTATTTTATTTGTTTTATATTTTAGTAATTGAAATGGAAATTAATTATAAATTTCCAATTGAAAACAGTTATTCAATACAAGAAAATGTGTTGTAATGATGATTTAATAATGTTATGACATATGCAAAAGCTATTCTATTCAGAATTTGTAGATGCATTAATTTGTTACCAAAACAACTCACTGTCACAGTGAGATAACTCAATCAATCATGATATATTAAAGCCGCATTATAGCGGTTTAAACAATGTATTTGATTAAACAAACAATTCAATCAGAGAAACCGAAGAGTTTACGTAAACCGGTTCTCTGTCACAGTCAAGCTCCGTACAGCGATGAATAATCAACACTGCTGCGGAGCTTAGGAGAGACTCGGCGCACGGTAGCGGGCTACTAATTAACAAATGTGATGCATCACATTTACGGGGACGCAGACTCGCTTTAAGGCCCTCTAAATATATAAATAGGCCTAGTAATGTCCAAAACCTGGTTGCTATTCGGGATAGGATAATATGTAAAGTTCTGTCTGTTTCTCAATTCGATTTTAAATATGTAAAATGACAAATACAAAATCCCATGACCTAGATACCACAATATTTATTATAAGCTTAAACGGTATTGTATTTAACGTTATGAGCATGCGACGGTCGATCTCTTCGATCACAGGCCGATCAAATTCAAACAAAATAGTTATATTTGAAACAAAATAAAAAATGATAAAAAAACGTATATCACTGTAGTTTCTTGTTCAATGTGCAATTGTTCTCCAGGCTTGGGGCGGCTTGAAGACATACTACGCAATAGCTATCTTCAGCCTGCCGGAAACAAGCTATGTGTTTTTAGATAATTAGTACCGTAATTAAATACTGAAATAATGTGTCTAGTTCTTGCGAGAGAGGTTATCTATTTGATTTGAAAGGGTAAAAAAACTCTTCAGCTTGCAAAATGTAGATAGAAACTGAATATATCGTTTCAAAGTGACTTTGGTTTGTTTGGATTAATAAGCCTCAATTTCTTGTTGACACATTTTCTAGTTATTTTTATGTTTTCACAGATTCCTTCATTAGCAAAGGCGAGAAATTTATAAATACATTAAAATAGACTTACATTTAAATTTAACAAAATGCATGATCGCTTTAACACTTAAACTTGTTAAGTTAATAGCACTGTTTTAATATAGGCCTAATCAAATCTATAACACGTTTTGATATTGACTTTGGATTTTTTGTGAAAAATACATATACAATTGTGCACTTACAATGAGAATGAGCGAGTGAATAGAAGTGCCTTAATTAGGTCCGTTTTTAATCGCCAGTGTCAAATATAAATGAATAAGAATAGTGAATGAATGAAAGGAATCCATAAATCGGCAACACACTGATATGAGCTCTGAAAGCCATTACCTGGATTTGGTTATAAACATTGATTGTAATTGTTTATCTTTCTTTGTAAATATATCATCACAATTACACGTTTTTGAAACACAGGATGAGACAATCATGCAAGGTACACATTAATTATGACGGTTTTGTTTTTGTTTGGTTCATTTATCATGTTTTGTAAAAAAAACTTTTGTACAAAGTATGATCCTTTCATTTATATATATACAATACAATATTGCTTATCGTTCAAATAGACTAACCTGCATTAATTAACAATTTGTATTGTTTGTTTGTTGTCTTTTGTTTGTCCAAGCTTATCTAATTTGTTTTATAAGTCAATTTTATCAATAATGAATAGATTACATTTTTTTTGAGTAGCTTAAACAATGTAAAAAGACGATGTCGCGCTCATCCCTAAAAAATAATTCTATTCTAAGGTGTACAAATGTTGTGTTACATATAAATCATTTTATTTGATATCTATTGAGGTGCTCCCTATACAAAAAAAGATGAATGTTTTATAACAATAAGGTGATTTTTACGAGGATATCATTTTGAAATACCTATACATCATTTCCTGTGTAGAACTTCATCAGTGTAAATGATATCTATCATTAGTCATTATTCATGCTATCACGTTGGAGAAAAGATAAGTTTACAGTTACCTTTCTCAATGTTTCAATTCTTCTAACAATTACCTTACTCCACATAACCGAGTTACCTTACTCTCGCTTGAGTTTTTAAAACAAAGATTGTGATCTGGACGTCCGACAGTTACCTCTGTACGTGAAAACAGAACACTGATTCAGAACGTTAGACACCTCCTCTTCATAAGTGCCCCAGTAATAAGGGATAACTCGATTACCAACAGGAGGGTTTCCATATCAACCGTTAGAAATCGCCTTCAAACGGCAGGTTAATAGGGCACGTAGACCCCTCAAACATGTGAATATGTCCAACCAACCTATCAGAGTGGTGATGACTTTGTGATGATATAGGGTTGTGTTAACTCGACCTTGTTACAGTTCAAGGTAAACTCAATGCTATGAAATATCGAGATAACATCCTTCTCCCTGTGGTAATTCCATATTTCAACAACAACCCTCTTCGTACATGACCAGTTTACATGGATGACAATGCTAGACCCCACAGAGTCAGAGTGGTAACACAGATTCTACAATGGGAAGCCATAACAATGCTACCGTGGCCTGCTTACAGTCCCGACTTGAACCCGGTAGAACATCTATGGGATATTCTTGGTATATAGCCGTATATATATAGAAAAGACCCTAGTGTTCAAACCGTGGCAGAGTTGGATGCAGCAGTGCATCAGGAATGACAGCACATTCCTATACAAGTCAAACAGAAACTGATACGGGCCATGTCGAGGAGGGTCAATCAAGTCATCAATGCACAAGGGTCATACACTCGCTTTGAAAGTATCATCTAATTAGATGAAAGTATCATCTAATTAGATGAAAGTATCATTTAATTAGACGAAACAATTATCTAATTAGACGAAACTATCATCTAATTAGACGAAACTATCATCTAATTAGACGAAACTAACATCTAATTAGACGAAACTATCATCTAATTAGACGTTGATACTATCATCTAATTAGATAAAACTATTGTCTAATTAGATGAAACTATCGTCTAATTAGATGAAACTATCGTCTAATTAGATGAAACTATCGTCTAATTAGATGAAACTATCATCTAATTAGACGTTAAGTAATTTTTTTCCCACTGCTGGCAGCAATGCGCTTCCATAGGTCCACAGGCTATATGTGAATTTATCTTAGCAAAAGACGTTAACACATAATCTTTAGAAATATCTAACACCTCACATGGTGGGAGTGATTCAAGTACAATGTTTCTTTCTTCTGAAAAATTACAACTTTCAAAGCGATATCTCCTCTGAAACACAGTTTTGGGTGATAATTTATCATATTTTAGACCCTGTCGAAAGTGTCGATACTTTCTTCGAAAGACACCTTTAATCGTAAACAAATCACCCATAACGTTATTTTTTGAAATTGCATTGAGTGAACGATCAGTCATTGACAAGGCGGGACATTTAGCGTTAGCGTAAAATTGAAGGAACCGAATTCCTAGTTGATACAAAAATGGAATGTCGTTTCCGAATGTGGAATGCAAAAAAATACACCGAATAACTACAAAACAGCTCACATGCACATGCAAAATTGATATTTTTTTTTAAGGGTGTAAACGCTCATCCATATATTTTTGAAAATTTACGATATATTTTACATCATAACATTATTATAATAATCAGTTTCCGAATTAAAGCTTGCCAATTATTTCGTACCACCCACATGGTCACGTGGGTATAAATTTGCAACAGCTCTGTCCATTGGTCGTCGAAATACCAGAATATGCTTAAGACAAATATCATTGGCTGAAACTTCTCTTTGAAGTTTCCAAGAGTATTATAGAGAGAACCTTCTGCCATTAGTTTTCAATATCAAATGTTACATAACTTTGGGGTCTCTGGACCCCAAAGCAATAACCTAGTATTGTTGTGAAATGCATTTGAAGAAAATTCACAATCAGCGATGTTTTGCTGTTCCGCCATTTTTTGAGAAGGTAACTGCAGTTACCTTACTCAGTGTAGTAGGGGTGAGTATAGCACCATCATTTGTCTTTCATACAAAATTACCTAAATGATTTTTGAAATTTAAAAAATATGATATATACCCTTCTTAAAGTTTGTGTCTAAAAAACTGATTTTTAACCATTTTTGGGACATCATCATTTCACAGAAACAAATTACTCAAGCTTTTTTTCCCTACCAAATTGTAGGTCATTATGTCATTATCATAATGACGAAAGCAAAACATAATTTTATTGAAAGAAAAAAAAGTTACAGGAGTTTGAAGGACATGTTCCCATATGGGAACACTGGGAGGAAAAAGGTTAAAACATATTTTCATCTTCTTCTGCAGAAGCATAAAGCCCTAGAAAGCTGAAACCTCGTGTGCAGACTCCTTGACTAGTGAGTATTATAATTTATAGCTAAAGGTCACACCCTTTTAACCTAATTTCACCTTTTTTCTCAAGAAGCATCAGGCCTAGAAAGCTGAAACTTTGCGTGCAGACTCTAAGTTTGATTCCAAATTGTACATTTGGTGACCCAGTGGCCCAAAGTAAGGGGGGAACCACACCCTAAAGCAAAATTGTTATGAAGCCTGATGAGCTACAGAGCCACTGGCTCTATTAATCCCCCGCCGCGCGTTTAGCGCGAAGCGGGGGATATAGTATTCAGCTCCGTACGTCCGTCCGTCCGTCTGTCCCGCTTCTTGTTAGCGCGATATCTAATAAACCGCTTAACCTAGAATCTTCAAACTTGGTACCAATCTTCATCTGGGGAATACGCAGACCCGAAAACTTTTCGGTGACCTTGATCTCATTTTCAAGGTCACAGCGAGACTTTGACCAGTTTTGAAAATGTTGTTAGCGCAATATCTAATGAACCGCTCAACCTAGAATCTTCAAACTTGGTACCCGTCTTCATCTGGGGAATACGCAGACCTGCAAACTTTTCGGTGACCTTGACCTCATTTTCAAGGTCACGGCGAGACCTTGACCAGTTTTGAAAATGTTGATAGCGCGAAATCTAATGAACTGCTCAACCTAGAATCTTCAAACTTGGTACCAGTTTCATCTGGGGAATACGCAGACCTGAAAAGTTTTCGGTGACCGTGACCTCATTTTCAAGCTCACAGCGAGACTTTGACTAGTTTTGAAAATGTTGTTAGCGCCATATCTCATGAACCCATTATCCTTGAGTCTTCATGGGGGACATAGTATTCCGCTCCGTACGTCCGTCCCGCTTCATCAATTTGCGGCGGGGGATCTTGTCACCTTTGTGACAAATACTTGTTTTTAAATATTTTGTCCTGCCAGGACTCATCAGTGCAACTAACTTCTTGAGTAGAAAACTGCAAATATATATATATATGTTTATTTCAAAACACGTTACTATTCCTCTTATCAGAAAACATTCGTATGGTATGATTTCTTCGAGTTATCTCATTCATCGCCAAAATAAATGTTTGTACGAACCAGCCGAAGTTGTGGGTACGAGTTCGTTTTGGATACGAATTCTCTGCATCATCTACCCATGCACGCCAGCGCAAGCGCATCCTTCTCGATGAACCGGAATAGTCACGTGACTCAAAATGGGAACGGGCTAAAACGGCGAAGAACCAAAACGGCGAAAGGCGGAAACGGCGAAAGATTGGCGGAAACGGCGAAGGAATATCGGGCGAAAACGGCTATGAATTTTATATAGTGAAATAAAGTATAAAAGTATTATTTAGTTTGTTTTTATTTACGTTTTAATCCTTAGATGTGATTTAATGTGACTTTTACAGTATGGTTTAACCGTGTAGTGAAGTTGCCGACAGTGTTATGATTAAAACAACACTGTTCGCTTGGATGTTATCACAAGAAAGTGGATGAACTCAAACTCCGGCTTAATGTGTAAGTGGATGATCTCAAACTTAATAAGGAAACTCAATGTCAAGTCGGTTTTATTTCAAAACGAGCCTTATAAAATAAGAAATTTAGCCAGATTAGACCAGTTACACCATGCTTAAACATCTCCCCTATAAATGCAAACAAGTATTATTAGACTTCTACAACAAGCTATGGAAAGACGGCAATTTACCAACAGACTGGAAAGAAAGTCTTATTATACCATTACACAAACAGGGAAAAGACCCTACCAAATCCGATTCATATAGACCAGTCTCTTTAACATCTAATCTATGTAAAACACTCGAAGCTATGGCAACGAAAAGATTACAACACTATTTAGAAACCAACGAATTGATCACACAAAATCAATCAGGATATAGAAAATCCTATAGCACCACTGACCATATTGTTAGATTACAACACTCTATCAGACAAGCTCAACAAAATAATAAATTTACTACAGCAGTCTTTCTAGACGTCAGTAAAGCATTTGACATGGTCTGGAAAACAGGCTTGATACAAAAGTTAAGAAAAGGGCATAGAAGGGGAAATGTTAAACTTTATAAACGACTTTATGTCAGACAGAACATTTCGTCTAAAAACAGATGATCAAATATCAGAAAACTATATTTTAGAAAATGGGACCCCACAAGGAAGTATCATATCACCAACTTTGTTCAATATTATGATAGATGATCTATTTCACAAACTACCCAAACAAGCACCACTCGCGCAAGCCTATACAAACAGGCGCGTAGACCTGAAATCAGATAAATAAATGTGTGTAAATATAATGAATAACAACATTGTTTTATGTTATTTATCTATTGAAAATAGTATAAACGTTTTCGCCAGATAGTTTAGACGTTTTCGCCAATTTTCGCCGTTTTCGCCAGATATTCCTTCGCCGTTTTGGTTCTTCGCCGTTTTAGCCAGCACCCACTCAAAATGGCGGCTGGTTTGGATAATGCCAATCCAGTCGTATATCAAAAGTCAAAGGACAGAGATGTGTTACCAGAAAATGAAGACGAAGACGTTGTCGACGAAATAGATTCGCGAGAAGTATTTGGTATCCTAATTAAATGTCTGATTTTAAGATAAACAGCTCTAAAATATATGTCATAGATTAGTGTCCAGTTTTTGATAGGATGAGGATGTGGCTTAGGAACTCCCTATGTAACACCGCTAACCCTGCTAACATGTCACAAACGACATAGTTGGTAACACATTTGAATTTGAATGAAATTATGATCTGCGCAACTAGTTTATTCCCCTCTCAACGTCATGTTAATTCAAACATTGTGATTTTACCTACCTCAACATGAGGCTCAAGCTATTTCATTTTTGGAGATGATCATATTATTTCTCTTTGTTTGTTGTTTTGAAAAAAATAATTTTGATCATGCAATTATGACTCCTTGACTTGGTTATATTTGATACGAATTATCAATGACCCAGAGCATCCACTCAGTTTGGAGGAACTAAATGTGGTAGAAGAATCTCGAGTACAGGTAAGTATTTTGTACATGCTACGGGTAGTGCTCTGTCTGAAAGTCAAATTTTAGCAAGTCACAGACCGCTATATATCAACTTTTGTAATAAATATATCACATTTAAGAAAGCAACCAAGATTACAAAATCATATACTTTTGTTTGACAATAGGAATCCATGATCTCTGCACTGAAGTTAATCTAATTCTATATAAACAAGCACTGATGCAGAGGCTGGGCCACTTTGAAAACCTCTTTTTCAAAAAGTGAGGTAAAATTTCTTTGAGTTTCAAAATATCTCATGCTGTACAATTTATTCAAGATTATATTTCTCAAACCATTAGGTGAGTGACAGTGCAAACTCTGTGAAGATCGAGTTCACGCCAACCATTCCTCACTGCAGTATGGCCACATTGATCGGTCTGTCCATCAGGGTTAAGCTACTGAGATCACTTCCTGCAAGGTTCAAGGTTTGTATTGCAGGGATCATTTTAGGCATTGAACTCTGTATATCATCACATTTTAATTTGAACAATAAACAAGGTTCGAAATTAGCACTATTCCGGTAGTCTATGGCTAAGAAAAGATGCTGGGCAAGGAAAAAAGGTCTGATGGACTAAATATGATCATGTAGATGTGACTGGGATAGTACTCTCAGACATGCACTAGTCTTAGCTCTAAATGGCTTGGACTGCAGTACGACCCCTGCTAAATTGATTATAATGACATGGAGAAAACATCCTGGATCAGCATTTTTATCCTTTGTTCTATTATTGTCAATCCTTGCTGGTCAACAGGGCTTGAAATTTGTGAAGAATTTCCAAATAACAAGAGCAACGTTTCATTCTCAATGCTTTAGTTACATAAGGAGCAAAATCAACTTTCTTTTCCGATAGAAGTTTTCAATCCCTTGTGTTGATCTGCACACAACAATATTTTAGAGTCACTTGCAAGTTCGACAAATAAGTTACATTACACATGCCAGCCAGGCATACTGACCTGTTCTAAAGAAAGCCCCTATAGTCTTTAAAGTGAACATAGAACAAGAACGATGTAGGATATTCTTATTTCAACAGGTTGATGTCAGTATCACACCAGGGACCCATGCCTCCGAAGATGCAGGTACCGTACAGATCTCTGTAATACTATAAGTTTGTGCCTTAGGTATTTATATATTATTCAGCGGAAGGGATTATGTGTAGAGTTATTGCACCAATTGTGTAATATTCAAAAGAAATTGTCCTCTTATCTGAGCATTGTAAATATTCATATGGATTCTTTTGCTAGTTTGTAATAGGAAAACAAAGTATATGCTGTGAAGAGAAGCAGGGGATTGAGTAGCCTTCATTGAAGATGAAAGGAAACTGATGGAGCTGAGGAACTAAATAAGTTTGCTGTTATAGGGTTAAAGAGGTTTGACAAATACAGAAGAGTTAAATAATTTAGTTCAATGATGTGTTTGTGGCACTTCTTTTCCCGGTACAGTAAAATATTTTGATTGTATTGTTTTAAGTCGAACAAAATTTTAGCAATCAGAACTGCCCTCCCTTGTTTTTCACCATATTTGTTCAAGTTGAAGATATGTTTATGTGTTATTAAAAACAAGCAACCAATACATTAATCATGCAAAAATCTACAGATATTTACTTTTTTTCAAACTGCTCAGACAGCAAGTCAAACCTCGTGAAGTTGACAAGTATATGCTGATCTTTCTAATTCATCTCTGTCCAACAGTAAACAAGCAGCTAGCTGACAAGGAGAGAGTGGCAGCAGCCCTCGAGAACTCTCACCTGTTGGAGGTTGTAAACCAGTGTCTCGCTGCTCGCAAATAGATGGTGATACCCAGGAATCTCAACTCTCGTCCGCTACTATCCAAAATGACTCATCTTGGCCGTCAGATAAATGAAACAGGAACAAATCCAGCATAAGAACTTTTCACTTCCTTTCTCCAGAAGTAGAAGTACAATTCCTGTTTCATAACCAACATTTATCATGGAGATGAAGAAAAGTTATTGTTCTATTGACTTTGTGGGGCTTTTTCATTGTCATGGACTGTTATAAAAGAAGTTTTCCCTTCCTTTCTCCATTAAGTAAATTAATATTCTTGTTTCATCACTCACATCTATCATGGGGATGAAGAAAAGTTATTGGTCTATGGATTTTGGGGGACCTTTTCCATGTCATGGACTGTTGTGAAGACATTTCGAAGACAATAAATGGTTGACTGTGTGTGTGAATATTAAGAATGTTGAGAGGTTTAATTTCAGTGATATGTTCATATTGAAAATAAATAAAGGCTGTGACTTGTAATAAATATGATTGAAATCGAAGTTTACTTTTGTTTGTAAATTTGATGGGTTTTCCATTCCCAAATTTTTTTAAAATAGGCATTATGAGGAATAAAGAATGTTTGCTCACTGTATATTGTCCATGAGTTGTTATCCTTTATTCTTAAAATGCCCACTAACCATGTCTCATCTATGTTAAATGCTGCCAACAAATAATGGTAACATTGATTTAACTGATGATGTGAAAAGATAAAAGACTGAAGCAACCATAAAATATCAAACTACCCAAACTCACACCTTTGTTATAAGGGGCCAACTTATCATAACAGCTCCATCAGTACATTTGTTATGGTTCAGTGGCAAGAGCTAAGGGTTTTA
Organism: Steromphala cineraria; assembly: GCA_916613615.1. Lineage (NCBI taxonomy): Eukaryota > Metazoa > Mollusca > Gastropoda > Trochida > Trochidae > Steromphala > Steromphala cineraria. The sequence continues at coordinate 17,738,944 of OU744730.1, forward strand.
GAATGTAGAAGAATGAACTATATGAAAATATGTACAATTATGCTTCAAAATATTATGGAAAATAATTTAGGGATATTGCAGTTTTGTGTATAGTATCTTATTGTGTTTATGAAACAAACGTTTTTAATTATTTCATTATCTATATATCCATTACTTATTTTGTCAAGTATAACAAACATCTGATTTGAGTAGTAAAAGGAGAAAATAAAGACAAAAGCTATAGTTTTCATGTTAGAAAAGTTTTAATAAAATTCCAACATGTATTCTTATGAACATGATGAAGTCACAATGCTTAATAGACTTTTCAACAAAACAAAACATAACAAATTAAATTCAATCACTTGATTTGAATATCAAAATAAATGTTATATGTACACAAAATATCACAGAGCTGGTTTTGATTGTTCAATATTATATGATTCAACTTCTAACACACAAAGCTCAAACCCACAAAAATAACATTTGTTATATAAAATGACTCATTAGCAAAATAAATATATTGATAAATACAAATCTGAATAAAATACAGATACAAAGACACTAGAATATATAAACAATGTCACACTTGTTTCAATACCTTTGAATGTTGGTGTGAAACTGTATTATTAACAATTTTGTACATGTTTTATAAATAATGTATATGATGCACTTTCATCTTTATGATTTTTTGGGGTAATTATTTAAGTCAATCAAATGTCCAAGTAAACATTTCAGGAGTAATAACCTCTCAAGATTAGTTGTATTGTGACATCCCTGATAACAAATATATCAGTTAGAAAGTTGGCATTCAACAGCACTTCCACTCATTATTTAATGTTTTATTTGTTCAAGTTTGGCCAAATTTTAGTCTATATTTACTTATTTATATATCACATAAACATACTTTTTAGAGGGAAAACATCTCATTTCTGAAACTGTTATCTGTTCTTAAAGAAAATGGTGTTACTTTTTAAAGCGTAAACTTCATGAGGCCATTTTTTTGTGAACAACACCTAAAGGGACAGTCCTATCGGAGTATTTTTTGTGGCTACGAAATTCAAGAGGACGCAGTGATGTATCAATTCTATTCATTGTCAAATTGTTAAATCTAAAGCACGTAAAATGTTACCCTCACTAACATATATAAAAATTAATGTGAAATAATCATGTAAAAATCATTTATTGAATAAACAGAGAAGTACTGTACTCTTGAAATTTGTTTCCACAAAAATACTCCTATAAGTCTGTCCCTTTAATCAATGGAGTAATCGGTCGACTTACAGATTTATATTCGTGTCTAAATGAACGTCTCTGAATTTATGGCATTATAATAAACATGATCCTGGTTTTGATTATTTGGAGGTAGACAAGACAAGAGGCATGTTTGACTTATTTGATTTAAAATTCTTTTACCAGATTGTTGTAAGAATAAATGTGTCATTTTCATTGACAAATTTCTTAATCTTATGAAATAATCACAGCATACCATTTTTCTTCAAACTATACATACAGAATGAATGAAAATAATAATAAGTTTGAGACAGGTAGTCCACTTTGAAGAACATGTCAACCCAAATAGTTTCTTTTAGATAACAATCTTTAAAGTAAAAAAAACAGCAAACAAGGAAATAGCAATAACAATGAGATATAGAATATGATGTAAAATCAAACCAAATTGAGCACTTCAAAACAAGGAAAATATAAAATGTCAAACTTATCAATAAAATATGTTTACATGATTTGTACCAGTGGGCCTTCCACATTACTTTGCATGAAGTGACAAACTTATTTATAGCCACCTAGCCTATGAAAGCATAAGCTTAAAGGCAATACTCGAGCGGCTCTCATCCGCCATTTTGAAAAGGTAGCATTGCGAGAAAACAAAAGTGCTGTAATATGCTTATTCATTAACAAAATAAAGTAATAACTACTTGATTGATAGAAGAGGAGCATATTTACAAATAATTCATAATAAAAATTATCAGTTGCTACAGCATTTTGTCATAGTTATGCATTCCACGATCGTAGCTTCGATGATTGTCTTCATTTCTGGAGTGATACACTTTATTTTTTGTCAAATTGTCAAACTAAAATACTTATCTCACAAACATATATGAAATTAAGTGTGAAATCATCATGTAAAAATAGAGCCATTGGCTCTGTAGCTCATCAGGCATCATATCAAGTTTGCTTTATACAGGGAAGATGAGCTAAAAATGAAACTGATGTTACCTATTGCAAGAAAACCTATAAAAAATTACAAAACAAATGTATTATTATTCAACACTTTCTAGATCGCCAATATCAGACAGTGAAAGAAGTCCACACTAAAATATCCAAGGAGAAATAAATTTGCCATAGACTGTCATCTAATGGAGAAAAATAGGTTTTTAAGATTGTGACCCCTGTGACCCTATTTGGGGTCTTGGGGTCATGGTCACAAAACCTACAGTTTAGAATCCCAATTGGCCAAGGAGTCTACATGCAGTCTTTCAGCTCAATAGACCTTTAGGAGCTAAAGATGATGATGAAAATAAGTTTGTAAGGTTGTGACCCCAGCTAAATGTGACCCTATTTGGGGTCATGGGGTCACAAAATCTACAATTTAGAATCCCCATTGGCCAAGGAGTCTGCACATATAATTTCAGCTCTTTTGACCTTTTGGAACTTGAGAAGAAGATGAAAATAGGTTTTTAAGGTTGTGACCCCTGTGACCCTATTTGGGGTCACAGGGTCAACAAAGTTACAAATTAGAATCCCCATTGTCCAAGGACTCTGCACCAGGGATGCAGATTCAAATTTTTGCCAATCGGACATTCCACGTATAAGTCTACGAATAATGATATTTTGTAATAAATTTTTGTGCTTTATCTCACGTAAATCCACGATTGAACATGTGGAAATATTTCATAGACTAAATTTAAGTCTAAAATTATTACTCAGTAATTTACTAATTACTATTATGTTTAGGCCTAGGTATATGAATATGTTTATAATTTAAATAAATAATCAAGTTTCAATAGTGTCAGTTATTCAGTAAACAAATGCCAGGTGCTTAGAATCTGATATTAACTGGAAAGCAGACGATGTACAGATCTATTTATAGCAACGCATGCAATGCAATGCAAAAATAAAACACTGAAAATACATCACAGGGTCACCAAAGTTACAAATTAGAATCCCCATTGGCCAAGGAGTCTGCACATATCATTTTTAACTCTCTAGTCCTTCTGGAACTGGAGAAGAAGATGAAAATAGGTTTTTAAAGTTGTGACCCCTGTGACCCTATTTGGGGTCACAGGGTCACCAAAGTTACAAATTAGAATCTCCATATGCTAAGGTACTTTTACAAAAAATTTCAGCTCTCTAATGTGTATGGTTCATGAGGAGAAGTCGAAAGTGTCAAAAGTTTACGGACGGACGACGGACGGACGCCGGACGACGGGCCATGCCATAAGCCCATCTGGACTTTCAGTCCTGATGAGCTAAAAATCATATATAATTGTAAACAGGAAAGTCCTCCTGAATTTTGTTACCACGCTCGAATGGTCCCTTTAACACCAAGGTTTTAAATAGTAGATAATGGCAGACAAAATCTTCCATGCAACCACTTATATTTTGACTTGATTAGTTTTGACAATATCATTTGGACTGATTTTTATTTTTTTTAAATTGTTAAATGCTATTCGTAATCCAGGATGTTCAAATTCTAATTTCAAAATAAAAAAAAAAAGACCTGTATCATATAAATGAAATGCTTTTTTTAACAATTTGAGGTACGCTGAGTGTGTTCTGTAACTTCTGTACATACACTTATTTCTTGATTCAACCTCAGCCTGTTGCCAACATGTGGTCAAGCGGTGAGGGAAAACTACTAAAAAATAGCCATAAATGCATTTTGGCAAACATATTTTCCTTTTATGTTTAAGGGAGGTAATCTGTCCAGCATGCAAAAAGTCTGCATTATCTCCCTTTATGTGTTGGAACTACTTAATCATCTTTCCTATCACTCACAATCACATCAACAAAAAAAGATGTTTATTTGGTAAAAGCATGGTATAATTTAAATGCAAGAGAGCATTTGGCCAAATGTGAATTAATCAACTTTCATATCACTCATGTCAAAAAATAAAAGTGCTCATTTAGTAAAAGCGTGTTTTTCAATGCAGCATGACATTTCCTCGTCTCTACACTTATGGATACAGGTATCAAATCCAACAACATTTATAGGAATCTAATGAAATGGTGCTCTGTGCTTCTATTTCTAAGAGGGAGCACTTTTGGAAGAGAGGTACTAATAAAGTGCAGAATTATTACCAAGGGGTCATTCCAAGTTCATCATTTTGTTGTTTGACATTAACATGCAAACACTATATTTTTCATAAATTGGTAAAAATAAAATATATGATTATTGGATTATGTGAGTTCACAAATAGATGAAACCTCAACTGATAAACAATGCCTTCTCGTGCCATAGAAATGTTTTAGAAACTCTTAGGATTACAAAATATATATAGAATATATATAGGGCCATTTTAGTGTTAAACATTTAATCATTTGAGGTAGGGAAATGGATTCAATAGCTGAACCAATAGCATGTTCATATTAGAACTTCTGTTGATTCAAAAAAAAATTCCTCTTGCAATTGGTTTTTTTTGTTTTTGATATGTGGTTTGAAAACATTACCAGCCCTCATAAACATTTGACAAGCCTTGCAGACTTAAGACAGTATCTCTAAGATCTCACAAACGAGCTGGACTTGCTGACCAATGTCGCCCAACAAGCCAAATCAGAAAGTAACCAGCGATTGGCAGACGGCATTTGCAAATGTGGACACTGCTACTGCCCCTTTAGGTAACAATTAAAGAAAACAATCCAATATCTAGACCTCCTCTTAGCTTTCCTCTCCTCCAACTGTCTGTAGTGTGTGATGGGAGTGTTGACTGTCCAGTGAGAGCTGGCTATGGTTGACCGATCCACTTCTGGACGTCCTGGACAGTCGAGATGACCGCTCTGTTAGATTGCCGGCCGAGTCTTCGACCACTAGGTTGGAAGTGGAACTTCTCATGTTGGAACTTGAACTGTTTCCGGTTCCCTCGAAACTCATATTGGTGACAGGACGAATATCTTCAGGTGGCTGGTTGACAAGATTTGTTTTCCCTTCTCTGTGGATGAAATGGTTATTTATTATCTTCCAGTCATTTAATATATTCGTGTCATAGATATTATCACCTTTTAGTGCAATCATTTCTTTGATTTCCCGACTTTTGGTGATAAATAGAATTCTAATTGCCCATGATATAGTTTATATTACATCACACATTTGCTGATAAATAATTATTCATCGCTCTGGTTTTGTTTTTGTTTAAATACTTGAATCTGAAACATTGTATCTCATGGACACTAATCTTATTTCCTCTAATCATCTTTCTGGGCAAGGTAAATTGGTAATCTAGGTTCATATAGGTAAGGGCAACCAACAACTCTAATTTTATAACATACCATTTTCTTTGTTTTATCAATTTCTTCATATTGCTGTGTCAACAATTTTTGTTGATGTTAACAGTCTTCAATATTTTAATTCAGGGGCTATTGCATTGCAATATCAGTCTATTAAAGTAAACCTAGCCTCAATATTATCCGTCTAGAAAGGCTAAGTAGAGGGTTGCGTCAGCCGACCTTTCTGCAACCTATGACCCTCCAACGTTATGCATGCAAAGGCAGACTATTGTGGCTTGGTAAGATGAGTTCTGATCGGTCAATTCAATATGCGGGCTGACGCGACCCTCTACTAGGCCTTTCTAGACTCAGTATAGGAGTGAAACGGATAATATTGAGGCTAGGTTTACTTAGACTGTTGCAATATCAATATGGACATGTCTTTCGCGAGAAGTTAGATGACCTGTCAAGAAGAAATAAGATTGATTGTTGATTCACTTGACCCTTTCAACCAAATGAAACCAGTTCATCCTCTCAACTCTAAGAAACCAGTAACAAATCAAAAGAGCCTGATTAAAGCTTGTAGTGTTGAAAGAGATAAAGGCTCAAAGACCAACCAGTGGTGGTACAATCTGGGAAAAGGATGAACCGTCCACAACACACCAAAATGTGAGATCTGTCATTTATCAAGGGTCTGAAACCACTATGTAATGTAGAAGAATCGATATTGCCAATTTGGAGTTTCTCTTATGTACGCCCCATCCATTGCAGTGCAGAATCAAGGAGCATCAATCATCATTACAAAAGAGAAACTCCAAATCGGCAATATTTGAACACATCGAGGCTAATCCCAACCACAAAATTCCTTGGCAAGACAACGTAATGTCTCCATTCTTGCATGTTGGCATATAATTCTGTGAGTTGTGGACAGTTTCATCCTTCTTATAGTTAGTCATTGTATCAGTTTTCAAGGCAAATATTTGTGCACCTTCGGCAAATAGTTCATCACTCACATCAATCTTCCTCTGTTGCATGCCACAATTTTCAGTTTCTTTTGTGCATTCTTTCTATCAATATTGAAGTTTTAACTGTATTGCCCCTCTTATTGGCTTAATCCAAAGCATACCACATCATTCCATAAAGGTCATGTGGAATTACATCCCATGGGATTTGAAGTTAAAACTGCTGACACATACAATGTGATAATTATTACATTAAACAAATGGTGTTCTCATACTATCTGAACACAGGTCAGACTTGATCTAATATTTGAGTGTTATTGTGATGAGGGCAAGAGTAAAACTGACAAAAAAAACCACCTTTAATGGCAACATTTCAACAACTTATTTGACATCGCAAAATCATGTATAAAAATCCCAGATTTAACTACATGTACTTCCATACGGCTTACAATCAGTATTAAAGCTTCAATGTTTGCCTTGATAAACTTAAACAAAGACTTTCACATAGAGAACAATAGACTCACGGTATGGCGGGCAGACCGACTCTCTTGCAGTGTCTCCAGCCCTGGACAAAATCTGGTGAGAGACGACTCCGCTTGGTATAATGCTTCAATACTTCCATCAGAACTGGGTCACGCCGACATCTGAGAAATTGGTTCAATAAGTTATTTGGTGGCAAAGATGTCTGATATCATGAAATAATGTTTTAATGTAAAGTTATTTTGTTGTAACAAAAACAGTGGACTGAAGTCATTAACTTATGGTGGATGAAATGAACCAATGTCTGATGTTTTGAACCTATGTTCTGATTCATCTAACAATTTTCAGATTTTATAAAACAATGTTCTCCTGAAATGAAAAAATTATCTGAATTCATATAAAATGCTGATAATCTGAGAAAACCTCCTCTTTATAACTTTTATATTGTTATTTAAATCACCTTATAGGAGCCAAATCTATTATTTCCTATCAAACATATTGTTTACTGATTGGCAGGTCCAGAAGGAGAAATACAAATCCCTCCAAAAGAGTAAAATTTGGCAAAAATATTTCATTCAGGGTAATTCTAAGTGGCATTTTTATTTCTAATTAGTCAAAATCATGATAGGAGATCGCTGAATCAAGTAATTAAATATGTTTCACCTTATTGGTGTTTTGAGACAAAAGAAGCAAAATAAAACAACAGAGTTTCTCAAACTTGGCTCACCTGTGAAGAAGCTCTCGGCCCCCCTCGTGGTTGAAGGACAGGTAACACAAGGCAATGGCGGCACATCCTCGCACCTGTTCAGTCGGGGAGAGCAGCAGATTGCACAGGTAGTTCACTGCCTCTATGGCAATGATTGCAGATGGAACACCTGTCAAAATTGATCATAATTATCAACAGATATAAAGCCAATGGCTTTGTAGCTTCTCAGGTTTACTAAAATTTATATCACAAGGTCACCACAAAAGGGGTGACAGGGTCACAGAAATCTATAAATTATAATCCAATCAACTAAGAAGTATGTGCACAAGATTTTAGCTTTCTAGCAATTGATCATGTTTTCAAGGTGTGTTACCAATTTCGGGTTGCCAAATCTATAAATTGGTCTCGACTCTCAAGTACTCAAGGAATCGATGCAACTTCTAGAATTTCTAGAATGGCAGTGTATGAAATAAGCTTGAAAAGTAGCCAGCCCAAAAGAGGTATTTAATGAATTATAACAGTAGAATTTTTTAAGAAGCTGAAAAAGTTACCAACCCAGATCAAAAGTAACTAGGTACCAGGCTACAGTGTTAGGTGGGTCTTATTGGATTACACTGAGAACCCGGTTAATGATTCTAGAGCAGAAGTCTGAATATATTGTAGATAGATAAATGATATGACCAACCTGCCCGTGTGTGTGCAAGTCTAGCGATGCAGTCTGACGCCAGTGCTTGTATTGTGTTGTCTTTAGAGTCTTGTAGCAAGTCTACTATCAGTTTGATACCAAGAGCAGACGATTTAGCTTGTTCTTCGTCAGGAATGATCCGGGACAGAATCACAATCTGCAACCAATTTTATTATTTTAGAATTGAGAACAATAATTAAAGGAAAGATGTGGATAACTTGGGATTGACTTTGCACCAAATTTTGTATTGCTATTTTGCAATGCAAAGGCTGTATGTTCCAAAAAAAGCAATAAATGATAAATTAATGCATTGTTCTTTTCAATGTTTAAACATTATTTTTTTCTTATAATGACTTTCAAGGATTTAATGACAGAAAACATTATTGATAAGAGATCAATTTTAAAATATATTTGATATTTTTGAAACAGGCCAATAACATTCTTACAATCATTGCCACCTAAACCTTCACGATAATCATAAAAAAAATAGAGTGATTGGCTCTGTAGCTCATCAGGCTTCATCATCAATTATGCTGTAGAGTGCGGCCAATGTGATTCGATCCCCCTTTGTAGAGGCCACAGGGGCACCAATTATAGAATTAAGTATATAGGCGACAAGTTTCAGTTTTCTAGGCCTTATACTTCAGGAGAAGAAGATGAAAATAGATTTGAAGGACGTTCCTGTTGCCTTTATTAGGGGTCACAGGGCAACCAAAGCTACAATTTATAATCCTCACTCTTCAAAGAGGCTATACACAAAGTTTCAGCTTTCTAGGCCTCATGGTTCTAGAGAAGATGATGAAAAAAAGATTTAGTGCGTGAACCCTGTGGCCCTTATTCGGGGTCACAGGGCCACTAAAGCTACAATTTATAATCCTCACTAGCCAATGAGTCTGTACACAAAGTTTCAGCTTTCTAGGCCTTATGGTTCTGGAGAAGAAGATGAAAAAAAGTTTTTAGGGCGTGAACCCTGTGGCCCTTATTAGGGGTCACAGGGCTACCAAAGCTACAATTTATAATCCTCACTAGCCAATGAATCTGTACACAAAGTTTCAGCTTTCTAGGCCTTATGGTTCTGGAGAAGATGATGAAAAAAAGATTTTAGTGCGTGAACCCTGTGGCCCTTATTAGGGGTCACAGGGCCACTAAAGCTACAATTTATAATCCTCACTAGCCAATGAGTCTGTACACAAAGTTTCAGCTTTCTAGGCCTTCTGGTTCTGGAGAAGAAGATGAAAATAGGTTTTTAGGGCGTGGCCCCTGTGTCCCTTATTAGGGGTCACAGGGCAACCAAAGCTACAATTTATAATCCTCACTAGCCAATGAGTCTGTACACAAAGTTTCAGCTTTCTAGGCCTTATGGTTCTGGAGAAGAAGATGAAAAAAAGTTTTTAGGGCGTGAACCCTGTGGCCCTTATTAGGGGTCACAGGGCTACCAAAGCTACAATTTATAATCCTCACTAGCCAATGAGTCTGTACACAAAGTTTCAGCTTTCTAGGCCTTATGGTTCTGGAGAAGAAGATGAAAAAAAGATTTTAGGGCGTGAACCCTGTGGCCCTTATTAGGGGTCACAGGGCTACCAAAGCTACAATTTATAATCCTTACTAGCCAGGGAGTCTGTACACAAAGTTTCAGCTTTCTAGGCCTTATGGTTTAGGAGAAAAAGATGAAAATAGGTTTTTAGGGCGTGGTCTCTGTGGCCCTTATTAGGGGTCACATCATCATCATCATCATCGGTTGTTTTTGTTTAACGTGCAGGTCTGGGGGCATCATCCACACTGGTGGGCCTCCATCCAGGTATCTGGCTAGCTGCACACATGGCAGATTTCACTTCTGATCTCCATGTTTTTCTTTCGATGGGGTCTGTTTTTGAGAGCTTCCACTGTCTGCGGTCTCTGTCAGTCAACTCTTTCCATGTTATTTTTGGTCACAGGGCCACCAAAGCTACAATTTATAATCCTCACTAGCTAAGGAGTCTGAACACAAACTTTCAGCTTTCTAGGCCTTATGGTTCTGGAGAAGAAGTCGAAATTCCACAAAGTTTACGGACAGATGGACGGACGGACGCCGGACACCATGCCATGCCATAAGCCCATCGGGCCTTACAGGCCAGATGAGCTAAAAATTGAAAAGACTTTAATTCATTCACAGCTGATATGCTGTAAAACTGTTAAATTCATGTGATTAAATGGAAAGTAGAAATGTTTCTAAAAACGTTTACTGACCCACCTAAACCGTCAATTCAAAAAATAAAAAATAGTTTACCTTTTCACAAAGATTCAATTAATACACACCTGATAAGCAGCATTGCACCTGTAGAACTCGTCATGTGATTTAATGAAAGGTAAAAAGGCCCCAAATCTGACCCCGCCCTGTTCAGCTATCTCCTGTTGCTGGACTATGTTGTTATATGCAAATGCAGCCAATGCTTCGCCAGCCAAAAGTCTCACTTTGTGTTCGTCAGAGTACATCATACGAAGAATACGCACATAGCTGAAGTCTGGGTAGCGATGGATTTCTTCTAGGATCGGTTGGTTACCTGAAATAAAGATGTAAGAATTGTGCTTATTAGTAAGACTTTTTTGGATGCTGTCTAATTTATACACTCGGGGACAAAAGAAGGCAAGTGAACTAAAATAAGCGTTTTAAAATAACAGCTGTTCACTTTAATAAAAAAAATGCCTTTAAAAATGCCTTATTTTAAATCTCCTTAAAAAGACAAGACAGGAGAGTAAAAAATAGCCTTTTTGCTTGTTTCCTGTCGTCCTACAGTAAATATGTAAAAAAAATTTTTAGTACAATTATCAATATTTTCTCTATATTTTTTCAGTTCCTTGGTTAAATTTTGCAGAGTAGGGGGTGGAGGGGTTCCGATTAGCAATTTTTTTCTGAATTTGTCAAATCATTTTAAGAGATTCTGAAATCAATTACATGAGTATTAAGTTATTTTCCCCTTAAGCTATACATGCATATTTGGCTAAAGGGGTGAAAAATGGAAGTTTACTTTTGGAGTTATTGATTGTTTGAACTTTTCCACTAATGTTTCTAGTCATAACATATGAACAGTAAGTTGTGATGGTTATGATAATCAGGATTGCAACTTTGGCAAGATATTTTACTGGTGAAAGCTGTAAGGCCATATACTCACTGAAGTACTTCAGAGTTAGTTAATATGATCCATTTATTTTCTCAGTTTTGAATATATAATATTAAGGTATGAAAGGAAAAGATGAAATTTTTTTATAAAATAAGGTCATAGATAAATAAAAACTTTTCCAGATATTGCTTTTGAGGCATGACTTTTCTGTAAATACGCTAAGAAAAATTGCCATTGATTGTATTATGAGAAATAAAAGTATTGTTTTAAACATGCGTCAGAAGTTAGAGGCATGTCAGGAAATGAAAAAAAAAAGAACGATATGGACCACCTAACGAGGATAAAATCACCAAGTGATTTTGTTTTCTGGTGGATTTATTGATCAGATGAATGAATATCTCCACTTCTATAGTCATAACATATGAAAGGTTAGTTCTATTGATTTGTGAATGCCACTGATCTATTGAATGCAGTTCAACAAGGTAATCACTCGTCTATCTGATATCTTTGCCTTTTTAGTCAATCTTATAGATCATTACTTATTCTATTGTTTTCCCTTGTTCAGGTGTATGATAGATCTTATCTTCAGAAGGGTTCCATGAATTTTTTATCTATATTGTGTTTATTTACACTGGACTGTTGCTGTTGTTGTTGGGGAACATCTATCAGCCAGTCAATAATAAGACTTGTGAGCTCAATTTTATGAAAATGAAGAACGTCTCCTTTTCATTATATTTATTCTTTTTTTTCAAATTTTATATTTATTGAAAAAATTCATTTTTAGAGTCTTATTGTTAGTATGAGTGACTATTAATGGAGACACAAAACAGCTTTATGCTATTTTTCAGCGAGACCGTATTTCAGAGATAAAATTTTGAACTCTCGAAGTATTTAGCTGCTTTAGATTAGATAAGGAAAGGCTTAATTTCAGTCGTGCTAATTTCGATCAAGATTTGGGTAAATTATGATAAGAAAACATGTTTTTCTTTAATGATATTAATCCATTTCCTATAATTTTATAATGACATCAAACATGGAATAATACTTTTAAAAAATGTCTCTTAGTGGTGTAAAATAAAAAAATATAAACAAAGAAAAACAAGTTTTTTTGAAATTTCTTTTTTAAATACAAAAACAGAAAATAGAAAGAAATCTCGGAAGTACACTTAGGCTCAATAAATTACATTCAATTGATTTGGGTGAATGCACGACCAAGTACCCTTAATTACTTTTCATAAATAATTAATTATGTTTGCAACGAGTGCATTACACCTGTACACAAGATAACAATCAAATCAACACCTGTAAGTATATATAAAACATACACACACTCTCACAATCAATTTAACATTATACCCTAGATAAAATCACAGTGCATTTAACACTTCAGAAATACAAATAAAGACACGTTTGCAAAGCATTTGTATATTGAGTTTTCAGTTTCTAGCCTTCGTACTAAATACAATATCCTAGTTGGGAATTGCTTTGTAGAGCTTTCATGGCTTATTCATGAAGCTTAATTACCTTCAGTGAATGCTTAATCAACCACGAAGCTTGGCTTATGGAAGTTGGTAACCGGTAATAGGTCTTTCTATACTGTTAGGTTATTACTTAAGAAATAGAACTCAAACCAACATAAATAAACACATATTTCATAACCAAAATAAAAGGTTTAAGCCAGCTGGTTTAAGCATTTATTGATATTATAAGAATATTTACTCAAAGTAAATATCCACTTACATTTAAGTCCTTCTTTGTTGTGTCTTGAGCTTGTCAATAGAGTAAGATTGACAAGTATATAAATTTGAATATTATCATCAATATTCATTTAGGAACTTTTTCAGAAGTAATCTTTGATTCATGAAATGAATACTGAGCAACCTGGCCTCTTATAACTGTATTAAATGGAGACCTGGTATGTGCAGTTACGAGACAGTTTGTAGATATTGACAATGTTTTTATTTCTTTTGCATAGGATTATGACCAAAAGATCTAAAAGCTGAAATTCCAAAAAGTTGAACAAGGCACTTCGTTCAAATTCTATGACAAGATTTTAAAAGATACATTAAGATAAAAAATTAAAGTAGGCACCAAACAAATAGAAAGAAAAATTAATTTTATAGTAAGCAGAATATTTCACAGACAAATTTTAGTCCAGCATAATTTCACTTCAGTTACTGTAAAATAATAGTTCTGAGAATAAAAATTTTTCAAACTAAAACTTTAATAGAAGTTCTCTTTTGCAAACACTGCATTTGTAGAGCTGGTATACATTAAAAGTTTACTAGTTAAAAGCACACAACTAAAAACATGTCCTTTCATAATCCCATAAAGAGACCTGAGGTTTTATACGAAACACTTGAAATGCTTTCAGTCTGCCCAGTTAGGTATATCATTCAATGAACTGTAAGTAAAAACATCAAAGATGACTTATATTTGACCTCGAAACCTCTTGACTATAGAGCCATAAAAGCCAAAGACTGTTATTAATACATTCAATAGGACATTGGCAATAGCTATGTATGCACAGAAGTTTTTAAACTTTTCAAATACATTGCAAAGCTATTTATTAATGTATTGAGGAGATTGTTGGTGCTTTCATTTTGGGTATACTCAGGGGTGCCACAAATATTAAAATATCATTAAGAGCTTTGAAAAGATCGTAACTCGTTGCAGTTTTCAAGCTTATGGGCGTTTATTTTTTTTAACTGCTTCCAGTAAAAATGCATGGTTTCATATATATACTGTATTTATGATCGAACTGTCATTTCTTGAAAGTCTACTAAAGGCTCTAACATAACAATTTTACCGTTGACTCAACTAAAAATGCATAAAATTTAACAATGATTCACCTCTACTTCAAAAGAGTTTCAAATTGGCTTGGCTTTCAAACAGATCAGATATAACTTAAAGGGGAAGTAGCATGTTTTTTGAAAACTTTATATTTTAAAATTTTCACTGATATTTGTATGTTAATGTTAAATGTATTATTTTGATAGTGTCAAAAATTTCATTACACACACCAATCATCCATAGTCAAAGGAAAAATTATAAAGATTCACATAAAGTCTATTGGCGGTCATTTTGTGTAAGAAAAGAAATGGCATGGCTGAACTTTACATCATATATTTTATTTATTACTGCTTCATTTAGTTTAAAGACTTTGTCTTTCAACTGGAACCACTTACTTTCATTTTCCTGACATCATCTTATAAATATTCCCCCTAAAAACGTGCTACTGCCCCTTTAAAGGGATCAAGTTTAAAGTAGAAATCACTGGCGGCCACGTTAGTTTGAACACCTTTTGATTATTAATCATTTGAGGAAGGGAAATATAATGATGTAGCTAACCTGAAGACTTGTTTTAAAGGGGCAGTAGCACGTTTTTAGGGGGAACATAAGGTGATGTCAGGAAAATGAAAATAAATGGTTTCAATCTAAAGACAATATATTTAAACTAAATCAAGCAGTAATAAATCAAATATGTAATGTAAAGTTAAGCCATGCGATTCCTTTTCTTACACAAAACAAATTAAAGGTGTTCACACAAAAATGGCTGCCAATGGATTTTATGTGTACCTTTATAATTTGTTCTCTGACTATGGGTGATTGGTTTGTGGAATGAAATTTTTTACACTATCAAAGTGATGCCTTAAGGATTAACCTACAATTATCAGTGAAAAATTGATAATATAAAATTGTCAAAAAACGTGCTACTGTCCCTTAAAGACTGCGTTCCTTTACTTAATACATTGCCTTGCAATTTGTGCAATTTTCTATTTCTCTTTTTGTGAGACCCTTAATATTACCTGGAAAGACATGCAAGTCTTCCCTTAATAAACCTTTTAATCTTTGAACATATACTTAAATCACTCTTCCACAACAGGAATAACAATTAAGACAGCAAATTCTAACATTATGTATCACATTCAAAATCATATTCCATACAAAAGGTAACATCATGCATCAGTAAACCTCTTATACAATGTCATGACATCTAAACGTTAGCACATCTTTACTTACTTCAAAGTACTTTATATGCATGTGATGAGATAATATCATACTTTTCTTCAGTGTTTGTATATAAGATAAAATCATATGGATTGTTATTGAAATTCTCATGTTCACTGACTTCCCGCATAAAGAGATTCATATCTAACAATACACAATGCTCACATGAAAGGCTTCTCCAACTAAGTACATAGACGTCTCATTGTCAAGATAAAAACAGATAACTTGGATTTTCATAAAGATTTTGACAATTTGCCAATATATATGTAATATGTCTGAAGAATTAAAATAAGATTAATGGCAAACTTTGGCCAAACAAAGAACATTTAGATAAGGAGAAATAAAATAATTCTCTGTTGTTTGCAATGATGGTCAATGGGCTTTCTACTAAATTTCTTCTATTTCATAATGCAAAAAGACTGCTCACTAACTTTTTAAGGGGCCAGATTTAAGTTGACTATATACTGTTGATTCAATGCTACATTTCAATGATTTGGTAATGACTTAAACCCTAAGATATGATATGCTCAATCAGTATGTAAGAGATTTCATTGCAAAATATAGTTGCAATTAATGTTTAAGACAGAAGATATGAAGCTAGCAAAATAGAGAGCTGCTTGATTCTTGAAAAACAAAGGTGCCCTTCTTACACTGATCAGACCCTAGTTAATCATTTTTCTACATTAACAAACCTCTTGAAAACCAAGTCTAGATTTGAACTGAACCACAAAGCCAATTCTCTAAAGCTCCTTTCTTACATGAAATAAGAACATTCTTTAAGTATTATTATTGTTCGAGACTGACTATGAGTCTAAGTCGACTAGTAATCCATAATATTCAATCTCTATAACCAGACAACAACTTCAATACTGTAATGCTTCAATGAATTATTTCAAAAAGTAATCCCTCCTTCACAATCATTAACAATATCCGAAGCCGATAACACGGTGTTTTATTTGGTTGAGAAGATTTGGGCTCTATAAATCTGGCATTTCATTAGGTTAAGTCTTATTTCGATATGATCCTATTATGCTGCTTTATTCCGTATGATATATATTATATATTATCCTGAAGTTGTTGAACAAAAAGAGTAGGAGAACGTTACGTTCAATAGGAAATATATTGAATCAATGCACTTATTTTTAAATATGACATTGTAGATAAAGGTTGTTCAAATTGTCTATGACGTTTTTATCTGGTATTTCTTTCACAGAATATTATTTACAGTTGCCAAGCATTTTCATAAGAACTGATTATTCAATCATATGTAAAACTGATTCAGATGTGATCCAAAAACACACCGGCAACCCAAAAATCAACCCACAATCCAACAGCATATACAACCAGTTCAATAAGGGAGGTGGCTTTTTCACTATAAGAGACCTTAATGACAGCAATATGACGATCAAAGACATTGAAACATATATTTTTCAATGGATACCAGCTTAGACGCAATTGCATCTCTTAGTGCTAAAATAGAAAACTAGAAAGTGTTTTTACTCATAAAAACAAATGTCTCCCCCTAACACCATTTCAGCTGAAATTTGTTTTTGAAAATACCTAAAAGTTTTTTTAAACTCAAACGAAAACCAAATTCTGTATATAAAACAACATGAAATCTGTAAGTTTTGGTTATATTTGATTTTTATTTATGGGAATCATAACAGGCTATCACAGTTTTTCATAAAAACTAACCATTTCCTTCAAAATGACAAAGTCCAAACTGTTGCTATTGAAACCCGAAAATACATAATTTGAAAGAAATTGAATCCTCCAAATGGCACATCTACATGATATGAAGAGAACATACACCAAATTTGATGAATATTGGTCAATAAGTTTCAGACTTGTGCTCCGGAAACTAACCCAACCCTTCAAAATGACAAAGTCCAAAATGTTACCATGGAAACCCAAAAATATAAATTAAAAAAAAAAGTTATAACCCACAAAAGGCACATCTACATAATATAAAGATAATGTATACCAAATTTGGTGAAAACTTGTCATGTAGTTTCAGAGTAATGCTCCTGAAACTAACCAGACCCTTCAAAAATTAGGAAGTCCAAAATGTTGCCATGGAAGCCAAAAAATACAAATTGAAAAGAAGATGAAATCCGAAAAGGCACATGATAAGGAGAGGATGTACACCAAAAGTGGTGAAGATTGGACAAGTAGTTTGAGAGTCAGCTTCGGAAACAAATTGGAATGCCAACGTGGATGCTGATGCTGAGGCTGACACGGACGGGGGGGAGACTTAATTGTAAACTAAAGCAAATTACTTAAGAAAAATAGAGCCAGTGGCTCTGTAGCTCATCAGGCTTCATATCAATTTTGATTTAGGGTTTGGCAAATGTGGTTCCTCCCTTACTTTGGACCACAGGGTCACCAAATGTACAATTTGGATTCCTCCTTATCTAACTTAGGAGTTTGCACACAAAGTTTCAGCTTTCTAGGCCTTATGCTTCTTGAGAAAAAGATGAAATTAGGTTAAAGGGTGTGACCCCTGAAGCCCTTTCTAGGGGCCACAGGGCCACAAAAGCTATAAATCATAATCCTCACTAGTCAAAGAGTATATTCACAAGGTTTCAGCTTTCTGGGCAGATTTTAAGAGCGTGGTCCCTCTGGCCCTTAATAAGGTTCAAAGGGCCACCAAAGCTACAATTTAAAATCCTCACTAGTCAAGGAGTCTGTACACAAAGTTTCAGCTTTCTAGGCGTTATGCTTTTGGAGAAGATGAAAATAGGTTTTTAGGGCATGGCCCCCGTGGCCCTTATAAGGGTCACCAAAGCTACAATTTTTAATCCTCACTAGTCAAGGAGTCTGTACACAAAGTTTCAGCTTTCTAGGCGTTATGCTTTTGGAGAAGATGTAAATAGGTTTTTAGGGCATGGCCCCCGTGGCCCTTATAAGGGTCACCAAAGCTACAATTTTTAATCCTCACTAGTCAAGGAGTCTGTACACAAAGTTTCAGCTTTCTAGGCCTTATGCTTCTGGAGAAGAAGATGAAAATAGGTTTTTAGGGTATGGCCCCTGTTGCCCTTATTAGGGGTCACAGGGCCACCAAAGCTACAAGTTTTAATCCTTACTAGTCAAGGAGTATGTACACAAAGTTTCAGCTTTCTAGGCCTTATGGTTCTGGAGAAGAAGTCGAAATTCCACAAAGTTTTCGGACGGACGGATGGACGGACGGACGGACGCCGGACACCATGCCATGCCATAAGCCCATCGGGCTATACAGGCCAGATGAGCTAAAAATTAAACAATAGCAAGCACTTTATTTTAAACCCTGACAACATGATAATCACATACCTTGTACATTAATTATTTGAACATGAAACACTATCTCAGATAATGTTTGGGGTTATGTTTTAGATTTAGAAATATCATCGGTATACACAGTTTCATTATTTTATTTTTAGTAAATCCAAAAGTGACTTACCCATTGATACATATCCTAATGTCACAGCAGATTCCACCCGCAGGATTTCACTCGCAGAATGAACCATCAGCGCCACTAGGTATCTGATGCCTTGAGACTGAGAGATTGTCTTCTGGTTCCGAGGGTGTGGAACATTCCCAACTCCAACAGAAAGGTATCTCAGTGTTTTAATAACACTCAACCCAATAAAATCCTTATCAGATTTCAACAGACGGACCAATGGATGAATTCCATTTTTGTTGCCAATTTCAGTTTGCATGTTGAGTGGCCCTTGTGCAAGGACTCCAAGACCTTCTGAAGCAATTAGATGCAGTTTCTCCATCAAAGAGTTCAAGAACTCTATCAATCTTGGCACTCCCATCCCTGTTGCCATTTCTCGTTGTTGATCAATGTTGTTACCAGCCAGCGCCCACAGCGCCATTGCAGTTCTCTCTTGAAGGGAATCAGCTCTGCTTTTTAAAAGAAGCTTGAACAGAAGTCGATCAACATCTTTGTTTAAGAGTTCTTTCTGAGTGTAAGGATTGTCCTCTGCAAGAAGGTGAAAGGCATCAACCGCAGTCAACTGAAGGTCCTTATTCTTCATTGATCCTAACACTGTGGTCGTTAGATGTTCAGTAACACCTTGTTCCAAAAACATACGTTGATTTGCTTTTGTTTCTTCAGACAGTCTGCCTACAGTTGTTGTCAGCGCTAAAAGTAAATCTTGGTCATTTGTCTTTTCATACAAATTAATTAGGGTAGATATTGCTCCAGAAACACTTCCTATAGTTGATCTATGACCAGGCACTTCTGCAATTACACCAATACATTCTACAACTGGAATCAAAACTTCAGTCTCATGGATTTCCTCCGGAACTTTCAGGAGAGCTTGGATGATTTGATTCTGCATTTCTATATCAGCATATTCTTTCTTTCTTGCAAGGTTTCTAAGTGTCTCTGCTACTAGCCTAACTGCAAGATGGTTTTTAGACTTCAAGAGTTTGATATATGCAGGGATTCCACCGGATGTGACCATCTGTTCTTGGACTTCTGGCTTCTCAAGAACATTGAGCAGAGCTTGAAGTCCAGGAATCTTGGACTCCTCTGTAAGTGAACTCTTGGCTACTTTGACTATGACAGGTATCCCACCATTCTTGTAAACAGCTTCCCAGTTGGAATTTATGCCTTCTGCTTCACTGCGATCAGTCAAAGTCCTCAAACATTTTCCAGCATTCTCTGCTTCTTCGTCATTATCAGAACCCACCATCTTGAGAAGAAGTTTCCAAACTGGAAGCTTTTCATCATTCAGAGTTATCAGGTATTCAAGAGTGGTAATAAACTGGTGCATGCAGCTTATCTCCACAGCACCATGGTTATGGGTGTTAATGGCATTAATCTTGGCGCCAAGTTTATACATTCTTGAGACAATGTCTGTGTTGCCACTGGATACAGCCAATAAGAATGGAGTAGAATGGAGGTCATCTTTGGTTTCCAGTTCCAGATGTTCTGGATTGGCTTCAACAAATCTTTCAATGGACTTGACATACCCTCTATAAGCAGCCTGGTGGATATGTGCCCACCCTTTCTCGTCAAAGTCCTGCATCTTGGAAATTTGAATGTTCAGCTCTCAGATTGGAACTCTCCTCATCATTCACCTGAAACATATTGAACAAGAGATTAGTGTACCTGTCATTCAAAGCTTAGAAAATATAAAATGCTTTGTAGATGCAGCGGCATATCAAGGCATTTAAGAAGGTGGTTCAACCTTTCCAACCCAACCTTTTTAATGGCAATATTTGAAATCGCTTTTTAAATTGGGAGGAAATTCCAATCCCCCATTCTCTCCCCACAGCGGTAGATCAAGTCATAGAATGTTGATCCTACCTCTGTTCTAATTAGACCAAATCTATGCTTCCCAGCAGTTTCCCCTGGCGGACAAAAATTTGCACCACAATCCATTTGAAAGTTTAGCAAATGACAATGCTTCTCGCTTGGAAAGGGTTGTTCAAATCACGATGCCCTTGTCATGATTCAGTGGCCAAAATGATGATATTAGGACAGCATCGCTAATTGCACAATTAACTTTGATTGCCTTCAATCAGATTGACAGACATCTCCCATTCTAGCCAACAAACTCGGCTAATTGGAACAGAGGCTTGATCAACATTTCATGACTTGATCTGCCTCTGTGGGGTGAGAATGCAAAGAATCCTGAACTCTCAAAGCCGCTGGATCCACCACTTTTATAGAATAGTGTTTAAGTGTCTTTCCTTCAAATTTCAGGTTACAGTTCCTTCTATATCATCATTCCTTACAATGCAATTTAAATTTAATGTTTCACAGTTTGATAAAAGTCTTCAAAATAATGCTTGTTTGTTGTTGTGAGTATGTGCATCTGCAAATATTTCCCAACATTCATGTCAATATTGATATGCCGTTACAGATATCTGAGTAACCTGGATCTTATAACCAATCTACTTCTTATAAAGTTTTACAGGACTGACTCATACATTTTCATCCACAGAGAATATCTGATACGAAAGGCAATATTTTTCAGATATCCCTATTTCCATTCTGTCACCCAAGTACTATTCAGAGCAAACAAATATGACTATCTGGCAATATAGTAGCCCACTATAAATTAAACATAGTCAACCAATATTGTTTGTATGGTATTAATATCATTCTCAAATAATGACTGACCTTGAACTTTCTTACAAAGCATAAGTGATTTATGACCATTTGCAATCCACAACAGTCAATTCATTACATTGTACTATTGTACCCGGTGTGCTTTAATACAAGCAGCATGTAAATGTACTATTGTACTGACATGCTTAAACACACAGAGCACATGAATTGTACTGTTGTTCCCAAATATGAAGGCCATGTCAATTGTGCATTTGGTATCTGTTTTGTAAATTTGACAAAATCCTTTATTTTTCAAATGGAAAATAGGACCTTAAAGGGGCAGTTTCAGTTTTTTTTTTTATATTTTCATTTTTTCACTAATAATTTCACGTTATGCTATTTATATTATTTTGAAAGAATCAAAAATCTCCTAACACAAACCCTTTGTCCATAGTAAGAGAACAAATTAGATTCACATATTAGTTCATTGGCAGCCATTTTGTGTGATCACCTTTTATTCATTTTGTGTTACAAAAAGGAATTGCATGGCTCAACTTACATATTTCATTTATTACTGCTTCATTTAGTTTAAATACATTGACTTTCAATTGAAATCACCGATTTTCATTTTCCTGACATTACCTTATATTTCCCCCAATGTGCTACCGTCCCTTTAATATCTTTGACTTTGTCCTTCAGAGCATAATTCATGCATACCTTTCAATGCATAAGTCATGCATTATAATTGCATTTCACAAGTGTTCTGATAAAGAACTAAAGGGCAGTTTTACTAGACATAAAGAATATTGAGAAAAGAATATAATACAGAGGCTCAAATACTTCTTTTGATCAATTTATTTGTATATAAACATGAAGAAAATGGACACACAACTCTTTCAAAATCTAGATATGATGCATATCTCCTGATATTACTACATTCTGCTCACGCAATCTATAATGCATATTAATCAAAAGAAAATTATGCGGTCATTTTACAAATTTTATGAAGTTTTGGTCATTATGTCACAATCTATTTTGAATATCATATTACACTGAATGAACCTATATGTATATATACATATGGTATTTTGAATGCCTTTCTATTGCCTATCATCGACATGTATTAATTAAACCATCTATTTTTGTTATGATGTGGATGTTGAATATGTAACATGTTTTGTATGGAGTGTTAAAAATAAAAAGTTTTAAAAAAAATCTTTACAAATTGAAATAGAAAAGATAAGGAGATAATGCATAGTGTACCGGTATATATGATACTTGGCGTATTGAGGGTTAAGATATTTATCTCTTTATAATCTAATTCAATCACAAACTGGTTTGGTTTGATAAAAGAAAACAAGAAGAGCAGACAATTTAGGAATTGAAAGAAGTATGTAGTTAATGGGTACAGAAATGTTAGTTTTATTGATTTTTGTTTATTTGAAGCAGCAGTAGAAGGAAATAGAGATAATGGAGAATGCCTGTTCAAGCTGAGTGATGTTTATCACCTTGACAATGGCTTAACATTTATTGACTAACAAAAGAAGCATTTAAAGCTATTTTCCACTTGAGATATTATACATTTTGGTAATAGACATTTCTTTTTGTTTGAAGAGTTCTATGTTAAAGGACTTGTTTGAAATAAATTAGAATTGTGAAATAAAAATATGTGATGCACACCTTTAGTAATTGTATTTTTGTTACCATGTTAAAGATTATAGTGATTTGATATAACAATCGATATTGATAAGTTATTGACAGTCATTTTGAAATGGGTAAGACAAGGGGATTATATTGAATCTCAAAATGAAATATCTCATTGATACAACACAAATATGAATTCCATACAAGCTGGCCAATATGAGTATTTTGGTTAATCATTATAAACATGTCAATTTCATAACATGTAGATTTCATTTGTAGATTATGGTAGTTGTTGCTAGGGTTACAGTGGCAGATCTAGGAATTTTGAAAATTTTTTTGGGGGGGAGGGGGGGGGGGGATGGTGAAGGGGGGGGGGGGGGGGTTTACCTTGAATAGAGGAGGTTGACATTCAGGTCTTTTAAGAAAACTCTGTCCAACCCTCCCTCTCAACTGCGCCACTGAATCAGCCGGTTTTACTTTATTTGATAAAATGTCAACTAATTCTCAGCCCTCTTAATTCTTTACATGTTACATTTATTGTGTGTTAAAAGGTATTTATTTTAACATAACGATTCTTCTATTCAGTTCAACCTAACAACATATGTATCCCAGTGTTAATCGCCTAGAGAAGAAGACAACCACACTATAAATCAAACTGAGTAGCCATCAAAATAAAAAGCCTTGATCATAACAGAGGTTGAGGGTTACTTAATATAAATCAATGAAATAATACCTTATCTATCGGTAATGATATCTCTCTGATAATGTGAGGTTTATAGAAAAGTGATAGACGTTGACTTTAAATGTACATTTGAAATGCAAATTTTCGAAAGTGACTTGTTTAAAAAGGACATGATAAATGTCAATGCTAGTATAAAGGGTTTGTTCTATAGGTATCGGTATCTCTCTGATAAATTGAGGTTTATTTAAATATGATAGTCTGATGTTCATACATTTGAAATGTACATGCTTGAAAGAGACATGTTTGAAACAGACACGATAACTGACCTTTTTCATTTAAACATTGTTTTCTATCGGTATTGATGGCTTTTTGATAATTAGTGAGGTTAATTGAAATGTGATAGACTTTCACTTTTGTACATCTGAAATGTACATGTTTGAAAGAGACATGTTTGAAATAGACATGATAACTGACCTTGTTCATTTAAACACTG
This sequence comes from Steromphala cineraria, assembly GCA_916613615.1. Taxonomy (NCBI): domain Eukaryota; kingdom Metazoa; phylum Mollusca; class Gastropoda; order Trochida; family Trochidae; genus Steromphala; species Steromphala cineraria. The sequence goes on from OU744730.1 coordinate 17,763,172, forward strand.
TTTTCTATCGGTATTGATGGCTTTCTGATAAAGTGAGGTTTATTGAAATGTGATAGACGTTGACTTTTGTACATTTGAAATGTACATGTTTGAATGATACATGATTGACATAGACATGATTAATGACATATTGTCCTTTAAACATTGTGGTATAAATTCATATAATTATCAAATACTGTGTCCATCTACACACTCTTTATTTGTTATCTAAAAGGGTAATATTGTTCAACATACTATGAATTCCAACTAAGTGTTGTTTTTGAGAATATATTTCTTGTTATATGTTAAAAACATCTTGTCTACCTTTTAAACAATGATTTATCTAACCGATATCATAGTCATTCTAAAATGAAAAATATATGATAATGTTACTGCAAGTTAATGAAAATTAAAGATAACCTTAATTATTTTGCGAAGGAGCCAAACTCACATACTAGTCATATAATCTGCAAATTATTTTCACTTCCTAACAGTATTTCTGTCTTTCTAGATTATTTTCAAAAATAATGTTTACTACCCTGATTGATGTTGCCATTGTCATGCTTTTGATCATCTTTGTATTGAAAACTTATGATAATAATTGCCCAAAATGGCAGATATTTATAAAAGATTTATACAAGTACATGTATAACAGTATATTTTATAACAATACACAGGTTTTAATAGTGACAGTAGGTTTCTAATAACTATGCATTGTTGTGCAAATATATATTTTCATGATGTATGATAATCATTTTATATTTTAGTTTACATTTGATTCAAAGTATACATATATTAACACAAAGTAATTTTGTTATAACATTAATATGTCTTTATGTATCACTAAAGTGTTGAATAGATACATTGTCACATAATGTCGACGTTTTCTTCAGGCGTGAGCTATTACAGTTATCACTGTTCAAATATCACAAACGAATGACAATAGCAACACAGTGACAATCCTATTGTTCGTAAACAAAACTGGTTATCATAACGGTACAACAATGCCCTAAAAGCGCGTCGCTCTTATTGAAATCATTGCCACAAACCTTTCATGTCACCAAGTAAAGTTCAAATTCACATCAAATACGGCCAGTATCGGTCATGCACTTGATTTTCTCGGCCATGTTTTAGTGTCACTAGCCAAGAGAGGACTAAACGCGGTTCGCGGCTAGCTTCTCGCTGATTGGTTGCTAGGAACGCTGTTGAATAACCCTTGCTATTTCAAGTAGGGAAATCTGCCTTCGGAGTGGAATATACGAGTTTGACTGTTTTGTTGTATTGTCATAAGAAATGACAGATTTATGTCACCATAATCCTCCATTAATATATGACAGTCGTAAACAGTATTTATTCTGAGTTATAATATGTCACAACGTAAACAGATACGATTGTTTAATATTGTGTTTAGCAAGAAAAGGAAAATGTTGTATAACAAGGGGTTGGGATTCTATAAAGATGAATAGAGTACAACCATTTTATTGAATGAACATTTATGTTTGTTTTATTTAAGTAACATTGTCATTTTATTCATAATCAACAAGATAAAACCTCTTACAACTTATTAAAAAAATAGGAAATATAAAATTTTAATTAACGCTTGTGGTATTGCAACATGTTAAGAAACATGTTCATATTTATTTTGACATTAAATGTGGTATTTTTTTAAATTTTGTTATTGAAGATAAACCATATTATCAGTTAATATAGAAAGCAATCGGTTTATATCTTAAACAAATATAAATCTTAACTGAATTCAAAATTATTATTTTTATGTGACCTCAAACAATCATTGAAAATATTTTTCTCATCAAAGGTTCATTTCTCATTAGTTGTAATGACTTCATTCGGATCTTGACGGTTTGTTGTAGTAATACACACATACGGGAGAAACAAAATAATGAATTGAATATTGTATTTTTTTGGATTTCTATAATTATGTCGATTAACTCTTAAGTTTTAATTTATAAATAAAAACCTAGAATATCAATCATCAGAAACACGTAGAAATACTTTTTAAATATTTCGTACATGAACATAAATTCACAATAAACGTAGTATATATCCAATTAGCACCTGTAAGTTGTTGGCAAACGATCTAAGATATTAACGATTTTCAATTATTTAAAAAACAACGAATATTGATAACATGTTGTTGTATTCTTACTATATTTAAACGGATTAAGAGACAGACAGACAGACAGACAGACAGACAGACAGAAATATTTTATTTAAGTGTCACAAGTCAGTTTCAAAGGTATATAAAACATCATATATATGTACAGCATAAAAAAAACTGACATCCAGCCATAAATTGGCTTATGAGACACTAAGCAAACTAAAACACTATATTTGTCGTTAAAAGCATATTATTTAACAGTTACATAAAAAACTGCTTATATAAAAGCGTTAAAATATATAAATTTATAGATACCCAAGATTGTATGATTAAACAAAAAAAGGTAAAAAAGATATGATAAGAAATGAGATACGATAGAAGTGAGAAAAATATAATGCTAAAAAGATTAGGCAGAATGTAAATATTACGATAGAAAAAGATTATAGCATAAAATTTTTTACCCATTTGTAAATAAAGTACGTCTATAAAACATTTTAGTTATGCTGTTTGCTAGTAATTTGATAAAAGCATAGTTATTAAAACTCATTACATTAATGAAAAAAGTATCAACATGAATCATGCTTCCGTCATACAAATCTGTAGCGGAATTAAATAATTTATAAGTTAGGTCCTTGTAAAAGTCACATTCACACAGGAAATGTATTTCATTTTCAATCTTTCCGCAAAAGGGGCAGGTTCTCAAATGAATAGGTGTAAGTTAATTGGTTTATTGATTTAACAGCGCTTTGAAGTGTTTTAAGTATATTACGTGCGCTTCTTTGGATATATCTGTTACGTTTCAAGCATTGCTACCCTTTTAAAACCATCATAGGATTTTGGATAATAATTAGTATTTTCAAGAATAAGTTCAATGTCATGTAGCAGACTGTTTAAATGATCCCTAGTTAAAAAATTAAACTTCTTAAAGTTTAAAACAATATTTCTTCAAATTTTCTCTAAAAAAATAGTTTATGCCAAACGTATCATCCTCAAACATCTCATTTATGGTTACCCATCCAAATTGTCCTTAGTCATAGACGATATTATCAAGAATAAAGCAGAGACCTTTGGCGGCCTTTTCTGTGTGAACATCTTTCATCTATTGCGTTGTTTGGATAGCCAATCAAATGTCCAAATGTAGTCCCTGAAACAAAAGTGTAACGTCAGTTGTGGAAATTAAACACTGGTGATTTTTGTAAATTGCTTATCGACGTTTGACTTCATTGCTTAATGTTGATCTCTCTCTAGGTATGAATATTTTTGCTAATTTTATTTCAAAACGTTTTGAATCTGACTTTTGAATTATGTTAGAGTATACATTTTAATGGACCAATCATATTTTAAAGATGAATGTCGAATATTGTGATTAATTGTAAGAAAGAGACATGCTCAATGAAATTACTTTTTTACTAAAGAAAATTTCGATACAACATATAACATCAAAACCAACTTTTTAGAATATTATGGAGTTATTAATGCAGTAAAGCAATTTCTAAAAAAACAAAACATCAATTTCGCGAATATCAACAAACAACAAACCCCAATACAACCATACATCATTAACCTTTTAACAAGACAAAAGACTGGTAGTCAATTGTATTACAGGGTTCTAATGGAAACAAAAACATCCATAAATCAACATTGTGTGAAATGGAGTTTAGACAAGAAGAAGATTTATTCACTCAAGGCTACAAAGTAGCATAATGAGGTTTACAAGAGGTTTCAATGATTTCATATATGGACAATGCGATAATTTATCTAAATTTAATTAGCACATGGTGGAAGAATATGGACAGATTCATTAAGGTGTGAACATTTTTTGTTTGAAATAATGTAGTCATATTAAAAATTGAAGGATTTACAATACATTTCTGAGGAATGAACTTTTCCCTTAATTCGTTGAAAAAATTACATTTGAATAAATAAGAACTAGAAGGTAATACCGACATTGACATAGATGCTTGGCATCAGTACAATCATATTCCTTTTCGTTGTACAAAAGACCCTGATCTTCAATGGTTCCAATACAAACTACTGCATCACTTCCTATCGACTAACAATAGACTTTTTAAGATGAAATACATCGATAATGATAAATGTAGCTATTGTTCTAACTCGATAGAAACAATATCTCACCTCTTCTATGACTGTAGCAATGTTATCAATATATGGCAGGAACTACAGGATTGACTGAATAACAAACTTGATTTAAATTTAAATTTCACTAGAGAACAGATTCTCCTTGGATATAAAGGTAAAAATAACGATCCAATTAATGTGATCCTCATCCTTCTCAAAACGAATATCTTCAATCGTAAATCGTCAAAAAATATGCCAACCTTCGAGTTCATGCGACACAAGCTTGCTCAGTATTATCATTTAACGAAATATTGTGCTAAGATAAGTTAAAAAATAGACACTTTTTACAAATTTTGGTCAACTTGTCATTTACTATTTGATTGATTGAATTACTGTTCATGTTTATTGGTTTTTTTTTGTATTGTATGAATTGTAAGTATTGCAAGTAGCAATTCATAATATATGGTGGAGTCATTATACATATATATATTTATTGTAAAAATGGTTTGAGAAATAAAAAAAATAAAAAAAATAAAAAAAATATTTCACCTATTGCGTTGTTTGGATCACTAAATGTCCAAATGTAGTCCCTGAAACTAAAGTGTAACGTCAGTTGTGGAAATTAAACACTGGTGATCTTTGTAAATTGCTTATCGACGTTTGACTTCATTGCTTGATGTTGATCTGTCTCTAGGTATGAATATTTTTGCAGTTTCAGAGCAATAAGCTTATAAGCACCTTGTTACATTATTTATCAATAGTATGCACACATTGCTACATACATTACTTAATGATATTGAAAATATTGATTACATAAAGAATCATTTTTCAACAGCAAAATGCATAAATATTAACTTGGTTGTTGACAGCTTGTTTTATACCGTGTAAACCCTACTGTAACATACTTCAGCATTTTCGTAGATCCACGCATAAATAACATTCAACAGCAAATACATGAATATACTTAAAAGATCAACTCACCTTTACTTCCTCCTGAAAAGACCTTGAAACACCGCCATAAATTTGTTCAAAACATGAGACCACTTCATTTTCGTCCCCACCTTCAAACCCATCCTGCTACATCAGCGTATATATGTCTCCGCTAATGCTACAACCTATCCCCTGATATCCTCGTATATGTCTCCACTTCAAACCTGCTTTTGATTGTGTACAGCTCGTGCGATATGATATGTACTTAAAATCCGTGCATCACAAGATGTAATTGACAACGTCCGTGCAGCAACACCTTTTGCTTCATAAAGAGGGAAATATTTGATGGACTGAATAGTGTATTAAACATAAGAATATCATTTGCCATAAATAACAATTTCGTTGTTTGCCAAATGTATTCATATCATTTAATTTTTAGTTCAATATAGAATTTTCGTGTTTTTTATAAGTCGAAACAACTAAAAGCAGATTTCTTCTTGCTAAATTTTTTTAGATTGACAACTTCGCAACGACATGATCAATCTGCACGTGAAATTTCACGTATTGTGCAAATGAAATGTTAAGAAGTTGAGTGTATTTTAGTTTTACCCCAAAACAACAACTATCAAATTGTTCTTCGACCGCCCGCTCACATGCAGAAGGACTTAGGAGATGAGAAACACACACACAAATATAAATCCGGATGGCCTTACACGAACCCAACTCAAGTGAAGTGTTGTAAAATCATCTTCAAGGCGCCACATATCCCTGGAAAAGGTACAATATATTAAGATGTTGTACAAAGTGGGGGGTATGCTGGCTCTCATGGCAAAAGCCGGGTTCGAATCCAGGTGGAGACCTGTGCTTGACCCAATGTCAAGGGAAAGGCACTTCATCCACATTGCACTCATCTATCCAGTGATATAAATGGGTACCTGAAAACAGGAAGTGCGACCTATACGGTCGTATGTAAGGGGTTATAGTTGCTTTGAAACTGTAATTTATTCAGCGAAATGATGTACAGCCATTTTGTTTTCCATGTGGTGGTCTTTGCTTTTCGACTGTATCTTAAAGTTTCTTCCATTGCATTTTCAAGTTCAAACCATAACACATGTAGCTTGATAAAAGTTAACCTTGACAAAAACTTAGATGCCCATGCAATCGAAAAACAAAAGGTATATAAATCGAGACTCTCTGGAAACAACTTCTCAATATACACGGAGAAGGCATATCACGTACGTTACACTACGTCCTTACTTTCATAAGCATTTTACCTGAAACGTCGTGTATAAAAATATCAAAACATTGATGATCATTTGAAAGGAGCAATGTAACAATCAGATTTGTATTCAATAGACTTCCACTTGCTAAACGCCTCGTAAAATATTTATAATAAAGGATAAATTCCAAGACACAAACCTTTGCCACATACAATTTTTATACGCCTTACTTTTTATATAACGCCTCTTATTGAGTATAGTGAAAGGGCTATTTGATATATTGACTTGTGCTTGTGCCTTGTTATTATCCCGTTGAGTGAAATAGATCACAATGACATGTCATGTTTGACATATGTTCCTGATATGAACCAGATATATTGCCGACATCGGCATGCCGAGTCGTTTGAACACACTTGATTGAAATGCCTCATAACGTGTGTCATATGTGTGCTGTATGCCTCATGGGTGGTCGGTTAAAGAATGACACAAAACAGTTATTGCTTTAGATCTTGATTTTTTTACTTTTGTACCCCTTTGCTTTGGATAACCAAGGTTCGACCGCGAGAATGTTGCAAACTGCATGAGTCTTATGAATATTTCCTTTTTTTAAATTATTCTTTCAAATAATGTTTAAGACATAGAGGATACTAAACGACCTTCCATTTAAAACTATTTTTATTAAACGAGTTTATGATTTTGTATAAAACGAGCGAAAGCGAGTTTGATACCAAATCATTCACGAGTTTAATAAAACTAGTATTAAATGGTAGGAAGTTTAGTATTCTGTTTCTTACTTGCCCTAAAAATCACGCAAATTTGCCGAAAATGTGCTGAAACTAACAGTTCCGCGACTCGGCACCCATTGTAACGAAGCGCTTACACTGTGACGTCACAACAGCTCACTTCTGTGACGTCATACTTGCATTGTGATAATAATAATAATAACACTTTATTGTCCTCAGTAAATACATACATTGGAAATTTTGTTTGTGCCGAAGCACCCGGCAGCCACAGTGCAGCGCCAGTTAAATCGTTGTTCTGCCTTTACAATGCTGAGTGTCAAGCAAGACAGCAACAACTCCCAACTTTTAACGTCTTCTGGTATGACGCGACCGGGAATTGAACCCCGGTCTTCCGGGTGACGAGCGGTCACTCTACCACTGAGCTACGCCCCCGGTAAAAAAAAAATAAACATCACAGAGGGCAAACACTAGTTTGATATTGCCGTATAAATATTACACTGCGGTATCTTACACGGGCGTGTAATAAAGACATTTATTACTCTCCCGTTGAAGAAATCGCTGTTTAATAAAAATGTAATTGTGTAATAACATCGCGCGCTGACCGAATGACGTGACGTATTGATGACGTCACAATTGTTAACTTCACAATTGTTAAGTATGACGTCATAATGTCAGCGGGCCGGCCGAGACAGTCATGTTGGCGACTTTCTTTGTTTTTTTTACGATGTTATTAAGCAAGTAATAAATACAATACTAAACTCGGTCCCGTTTCATAACATTTTTATGAAACTCGTGAATGGTATAGGTATTAAACTCGCTTTCGCTCGTTAAATACCAACCCATTCACTCGTTTCATAAATATGTTATGAAACGGGACGTCGTTTAGTATTCTCTATACAGTGTATTGCCCTGATTTTTATATTGCGATATATTGCGATATATAAGCAATATATTGGGATATGTATTGCAATATTTTAAAAGCAAAAATAAACACATTTAATTTGAAATCTAGAAAAAAAAAGATTATAAAACATCTTATTTATCATTATCTATACCTGAATGATATATTATTTGTTTATTATGTAAAGGGTAGTATCCAAATGATTTATTGTTTGATAAGCACTACAGACTGTGCATGATTCTGATAACACCCCTGCTCAAATACTTGCTTGGTTTGATTTGTTTTAAAAAATTGGAACATTTATCTGATTATATGTTATTATATTGGTATCCTTTATGATTTTTATGTCTAATTCTGACTTTTTTGGATACTGAAAGTGCATTTTTAGTTTTGATCAATATATTGGTTATTTGAAATTGTATTGCGATACGTATTGTTGTGTTGCCGTATCCCAATATACCGATACAACGATAATATTGCACACCCTTAGACATACTTTGAGGAATTATCTTGTTTTGGAGTAATTATTTGGCTTCTGAATGTCTTTACGTCGTTCTGTTGAGTTTTCTGGTGCCGACTTAAGAAGCGTCAATCTATCTCAGGGTACAAAAGTATATACGAGTCTAGGTTGGTAGACTACACACATGAGTTTGGTTTGGGTTTGGGGTTGTGCTCTGGGAAGCAAGGTTTTATATTTAAAAAGCGTGAAGGGGAGAAGGTTCCTTATATGAGTCGTTCTCAAAAAAAGGTGCAATTCTGGACACAAAATTTAAAAAAAAATTATGAAACATTTTGGTAATTGATTTCCGCAAATGGGTAAGTGTATATCAAAGACATGTGAAAAATACAAAATTAATGCTTAATGATGTTCAGTAAGTCTGTTGCTGATTAATTAATTAGTGTATGTGATCATGAGTGTCTTTCCTGTAACAATACTGTTTTGACCAAGAAATCTGAAATTAATGTTATATCTTAAATTTTTCTATTTAGGTCAATTTATTTTATTTTTTTACACCACTTGCAAATAATAAAACTTAACATTAAACTACTTTAAGGTTTAGATTAAGGGGACAACTGTGTTCATATGTAAACAGAGGACCAGTTTACACTTTCAAAACCTATAAATGTCAAAATAAATGATTTAAAGAAAATTATTTCAACTGAATTGGACATCTACTTAGTTAAATTCCATTTCAGGATATTGTCAACATTTTATCATTATTAATTAGGGCCTATTTAAAAGAATTAATGGAGTTACAGGAAAGACATTCATGTTATGTGAAAGACACTTTATGTGACTGGAAAGGCAAAAAAACCAAAATATTTATGAAGTGTACTGATATTTCAAAATATTGTGTAGTTGTATTAGTTGAGAACATTTGATTATTGCACAAATTTCTCATGATATCCTTTAGTTATCAATAGAGTGTGATTTTGAAAAAAAGTTATGTCGCCAATAATTGTTACAGGAAAGACATCAAATGTTACGAAAGATATGATTAATTAAGTTTATCCATTTTCAAAGTGACTGCATTGATAATGACATGTAAGACTACCATAATATATCGAAGAACCAATTCAGAAAACAGTTTGTAATCAGTTTGTATCTTGTTTGATGGTAAATATGGTAAATTGCAACTCTCAGTATTTACAATATATGCAGAAATAATGTTAAGTCTTTACCGTAACAATAAAGTCTTTGCAGTAACTAAAATCAATTATTATTTATGACCCTTAGACACTGACAAATAATAAATAATTATGTTCCTTATCTTTTTGGGGTATTTCTACTATTAATTATCAGCTTATTAACTTCAAGATTTCTCATCTTTGTATTTTGACACCAGTAATCATGCAAACATTCTTTACTGTAACGGAGTCAAGTCTTTGCAATAACAAGTTCTGATATAAGTCCATGTTGTGTAAATATATGCCTTCTATCTTACAATATGAAATAATGAACATTAAACTAATACTTAATGTTTTTGAAATATGTGATGAAAAAATAAATGTTAAGTTCTTTTATTCATTAAATAAAACAAATAGTGATGAAATGTCTTTACTGTAACAATGTTATCTTTCCTGTAACATACTTTTGTTACAGGATAGACTGTTACATTAAAGACAATATCTCTTTGACACTACAATTAAAGATAATGACTGATCCCTCAAGCGAGCCAGACTTAAAGGGAGGCTGATCGGATCTCAGAAAAACCTTAAGATTGAGTAAACGCCAGGACGGGCTCTTTGACTTTGTTATTGTTTTGCAGTTGCATGCTGGGAAAATTTTCGACTGGTTATACGACTACAATGCGCTGGAATTAAACGCTCTTCTGTTCAAAATATCATGGAATACTATAGGGAATAAACGCATATTTACAACTATGGGTTTGAAACCAGCGGTAATAAATACCTGTTTCAAGAAAGAAGCTGTATTAATTCACAGTGTAACAAATGATCTGGGTCAGACGAAATCTTATGGGATAATTTTATAACTCATTTTCATAAAGATAAGATAAATTTCTAAACGAAAAGTTATCGGGGTAGGATTTATTACTCAGAGAGACAGAGACCATAGCAAAATTGGGAAGAAAGAGTTAAAATGCTTTCAATGAAACAATGGTAAAATAAACATAGTACCAGGTTAATTTACATCGGTACCTGGTACAATATAAAACATGTTCAGTGAAAGAAAACAACGAACCAGCTTAGTTTGAGAGCGAGCGCCTCCAGCAGGGCTAATAACGAACCTGCTCAGATGATCCATGTATATAATCTATGTTAATAATGTATAATCTTACAGTTTGGGAGTGTGTCCGGAGGAAAAGCTTTCATTCATTAAAATTTTCATTGGTCATATTTAATGTTCTACAACTTCATTGGTTCATTAAACTAGACATTGTGCCGGAGAAAGAAATACCATTTTCATTGGTCAGATTTAATGTTCTATAACTTCATTGGTTCATTAAACTGGACATTGTGCCCGAGAAAGAAATAACATTTTATGACACAATAATAAGCGGTGATTGTGTATATTTCTTGTCCACTAAGCCAGACACGACGGCGCCATCAAGCAATAGCCCGGCAGTTATATGACCTGTTACGACACATGACTAGACTCACTGGACGTCAATAAACTGACACCTCACACCTGTTATCTGTAACATCCGGCTTTTTGATACACAACTTCAAATGGCAGATTCCTCGTCATCTTCAAGGCACTTTTTAATGTGTATTAGATGTAACTGCAGACTATTAAATTTAAAACTTCTTTGAGAGGCATTTTAGAAATTGGAATGACAAAGACGTTGTCATCTGCATTATTGTTAAATTTATTATACAAATTTGAAACAATTTTATTTAAAAACGAAAAATGATAGATTAAAATTATTAGATGAGAACATTGCTTTTTTTTGTAAACCCCATTATCACTCAGTTACACGATTTCACTGAATAATGAGACAAACATATGTTTATCTACATTGCATATTTAGGCAATAAGCAAACATTTATATTATACTTCACTCTTTGATTGGATACTTTATCTTCTTAAACTGTGAGAAATATTATGTTCTTTTTAGAAGATTTAGGGAAAAAACTAGTCATATGATTAAATCATATATTTTTCGTGAAAAAAAATAAGCTAATGAATGGATTTATCAAAAATTCAAAACTTATTTCAAAATCGTTCCAGTATAATTATTTTGGAATAAATGTCACAGGAAGGGTGATAGGGGCATATTTTTGTTCATATTTTGTTATATGATTGTTAAATTACAAACCTATTCATACTTAGAACGAAGTTATCATATTTATAAAATGAAGAATAATATCGCGTCTAAATATCTGATTATCCTGCCTCAACGGTGATCGGGGAAAAAGTCACAGTCCTTCATTCACTTCAACTACCTAAAATAATTGACTTAAAAGCTCTGTCATGAAAGCATTTTTGTATTTCTATATAAACTTCCTTTTCTTGTGAGATCACCATCCATCAACTGTAACATAACTGTTGTATCCCGGAGCGCTATCAACATTTAAACCACTAAAAGCTCAGAGAAAATTCATCCAATCGGACAATGAAATGAAGAACAAATGCTTGGTGGTAACGGTGCTACAAAAGTATGGAATTCATTAAATCCTGATATCCAAAATAAAGATACACATAACACAGTTTCAAAAATACAAATTACTGTGATATTCAATATTTATTAAATTATAAAATGATAAATATTTTTAACAAAGACGACATAAGATAAGTCAAAGCATGTGGCTTATCATCAGTCAACTTAATTTCAACAAACAGAACTTATTTGAAACACCAAACATATCAATAAGCATTACTATCATAAAATATTGTGATTTTTCCCTAGGCAAATTCGTGACTTTTTTCCGATTACTGTGTCAGATGCGGTCACGGATTTCAAAACGATGTACACTATTTTCAACAAATCATACAAGATAGACATCATTCCTCTATTTGTTAAAAGCACTGTACTTAGAACGAGGATTTAAACGTTATTCTCATATCATTAAGGCTTAAATTGTATGGAAATGATATATTTCGAAAAAACAGATTGACAAAATGATAAAAAGTTTAGCCACGCGTTCATGCTTTAGCGAAGTAAACCTACTAACGTTACAAAGAAGTACTATTTCAAAACAAAGACTTTGTATTTATCATATATGGTGAAAAGTAGTACATAGACGGAACGTAAATGCAATAACATTTAAAAATAACATACATAAAAAGTTTCATTCTCTACGTTTATCCTCTTTGTAATAAATCATTTTATTAAAATGTAGCCCAACTGGCCATTGAGAATAAAGCTGAGTGTTATGACGGAGCTTTGACTATGCTAAAGGCTTTATCAAATAATATTGCTTTCGTTAGAATTCTTATGATATTGGGGTAAAAATCATATTTTTTTTAAGGGGTGATCACACTTAGGTTACGAAACCCGAGGTAACACCAAGGTTACGAAATCATCTACAGCTGCCGGGCGGTGCCCAGTTCGTGTCACGTGACCGCGTTACGCAACTAAAAAAAGTTCCGCGAACTGTCATTACCTCGGGTGATTAGCGTTGTCAGACCTGCGATTAGTCTCCCTTTAAAATGTTGCTTAACTTCGACAAGATCAATGAAACCATGAACGTTTCTGAACGTAAACTCATGATGTATGGAAAGAGAAACAAATCAGATTTTCTGGCTTTACTAGAAAACATTTAAAAACATTTATTAACAATTATTTTCTATGAAAATTTAGTTATATCTACAGATTCAAATGAGATTCATGGAAACTGCCATACATGATTTAAGAAACTGAAAACATTGGTTATGGTATACACGTGTTGATGATAACTTGGGAGGGGCTTTTAGTTTAGCATAGGTAAGCTTGTCCGATCTTATAACGATTTTGTGATTGCCTCTGATATAAATAAATCACTCGAATGTGTCAACTCGAATTTTAAGGTATTATCGAGGATAAGTTTGTGATTACTGTTAAAGAAGGTCGACCCTTATCGTATTTACTCCAACAAATCGGGTTTCTATTTCTAGCCTTTATCTAAAATCTTTATCTCCCCAAAGACAAGTTTAGCGTTTGCGTATTCAATTGCGCTAACAAAATGAACCTCCTCTCGCCTCGAATCGAAATAATGCTTGTGTGTCAATCAATCAATCAAGTTTATTTCATAAAAGGCCTAAGGCCCACGTACAGTACAAAATACACATAAATGTCATTACACAGATGACATAAAGTATAGTCAGTTATGTATAATAGGAACGAACAATGCTTCTCTACAGTAATTTGAACAGTTAAAAAGTTGAAAAGTTATCACTTTTTATTTAAAAAAGTATCAATGTGATGAAGTAATGTTTCAAAAACCCAAATCATGGAATACAATTAATTTTCTATAAAATTATCATTACAAATGTAACAAAATCTACCAGTATTTTTCAACATTGGAAGTGCACCTATTCTCAACAGTTCCATTGTACGCCTTGTATCTTTAGATTTCAAATATTTTAGAATATGGTTCCATAATGAATAAGTTTTTATACTTGAATAAACATCAAGCGAAGAACATGCATTTCAGAATATTATTGATTGTTTATGACTGTCACCAACTCTAATATTAAATTCTTTTAAGAACTGTTCTTCATTACCAACATCTTGTGCTTCCCACACAAAACCAAAACCATAAGTGTGTGTCCAAAAATGTTTTGTTCCAAAATATAAAAAGACATAAATGTCCTCAAAGGTTGTTCTCGCTAGAATAGCGACTCAGAAATTACAATAACATATATTTGATTAAGCATGTTAAGTGCTCACCACTGATTTTCAAGTCGTGTTGATCTAAATTTATTAAGATTGTCTCAAGTCTAGTCTTTTGGACTATTAGGCCGATAACTTTCCGGTTAACGGAGTGAGGGAAAAAGTCGTGGTAGTAAAGAAAGACGAGTTATCGATAAGGATTCCTTTTGTCATAAAATATTTTGTTTTGAAATAATGTTTTTCTTCTTTTTAAAAAAAATGTGTTTTTTATTTTTAAATAATTTACTAAAGGTATTTAATGTCACAATATATGGTATAACTATCAAATAACATATTACATTACATTTTATAGTGTACATTTTTGATATTAACATACTAATTCATACACCAAAAACATATTTCCCCACTTGGAAATTATCTAAAGGTGTCAAATAACTCTCTCTTTGTAAAATCATTATATTTTTTCGGCGAATTTTACAATAACAACTTACTGGACAACGATGGCAAATGGACATTTATCATTAGAAAATTCAATTCTTCACTATGTTAAGGAAAACACACAAAAACGTTATATTTCTTTATAATTCCGTGAGTATGAGGTTACGGGGAAATATATACGTTGTTGTAACAGGATATTGAAAAGGGGGATTGATCATTTAATGAATACCATGAATTTCACGTATATTTCTTGGAACCTTCTTCTGATAATACTCAATGTCCCTCTTCAGGATTTCAATGTCAGCTTTGTGGGTATACCTTTTGACTGGGTTGCCATCATAGTTGATCAGAAACTTCTCAAAGTTCCAACCAATATCTGATCGTCTAACTGGTGACCATGGCAACTCCTTGTCACGTGATATGATGACGTCATCGTCGTTTTCTGGTCGAGGTATTTTCATTTTCAGGAACTCGAAAACGGGACTTGCTTTCAGCCCATTAACATCACATTTTGCAAACACGTTGAATTTGGGGTCAAATTTAGCCCCGGGTCGGACATGGCGCAGGATTGCTGGGATTTCATCATTGAGGTAGGGTTCACCGTTGTCAAACTGGTTACAAGGAAATGCAAATAGTTTGAATCCCTTGGACTCGTATGTCGTTACCAGTTCATTGAGCTGTCATAAAAGATAAAAATTTATTATTATCCTGTAAGGGACAGAATCAAAATTTGATTTCGTCACAGTTTCACAAAAAAACTTGATACCAACTATATCATCTTCGGAGCCTCAAACATCTAATCACAGAACCCGGCAGAACGGTGACTTTGGAGAAACTTCAAGTATCAAACAAGCAGTCAAGTTAGTGTGAACACCGTTACTCTTTTGAGGGAGAGAAAAATTGATTCACTAAGCCTAACTTAACATACTATAGTTTATTTTTACAATTGCTTCTTATAATTATGTATTATTGTCTTTTCAATTGGTAACATAGTTTTGTTATAGAAAAAAATCACTCTTTGTATCTGAAATAAACATGATCCTGTCCCTTTATAAGGAGAATAAAACTTAGGGTTTAAAAGTAGAGTTATCTGACTAAAATCGAATAAATTGTTACGAATGGCAATAAACCCGTTTCAATTACGGATTCGTCAATTAACAACCGTACCAAACCGAGGAAAAGTTCTCTAACTCAAATAATTAAAAGGTCTTCAATTTAAAATGGCTGTATGTATATTTCACTTTAAACATGATCATTTCTTCCATGACTACGAATAACAGGGCTGAGAAATGAGATCCATAACTCTATATCAAACAGTTCGCATAAAATGATATGTCTATATTTGTGACAGTAGGCGAATTGAGGAAATACCAAAACACGTGCCAAGAAATGGCATGGCTATCAAAAATATGTTTTGACGTCATGGACTTGCATGTGATTCGGCGGCCATCTTAATGTTTGGAAGCGGCACAGTCAATCTCTGTTTTGAATGATCTAAAATTAATCCAAAAAGTTTTCCTAAAATGTTGAAGGTTTTCCCTGATTATAATTTTTGACATAATTTGTAAATTACTAATTTGGTCTCAGATCATGCTAAAGTAACAGTTTCCCTTTCCTACGAACAAGAACCTGGTCGTCGATCTCCCAATAAACTGTATATATTAGTACCCACCTGTCTAAGCTCGTTCCTTGCATTAAAATCACAGGTAGCAATGTTGACCACCAGAGTTATCCTCCCTTCACAACCTTTAAAAGATTCAACTCGTCCATCCAGCAGAGGGGCGGAGAGTTCGTAGAATGAAGTCAGTGAAGTAATAGGTCCATGCTTGGTAATCGAATGGTTGGTCGTCATTTTATACCTTTTTTCGGGGATTTGATACGTTTCGCTCGCCTCAACAAATATTAATTGATATACAAATTAACAACAGTTATTCAGCTTATATAGTTCTTGTAGTTGTTCATCCAAGTAGAGTAAATTGCCAATTGAATTATATCGAATGAGGTTGACGCACGTAGCAAGAGATTTGCTTACTTGATCTAGGTAAACGGGTTTGTTATGTTTAGGCAATGATGCAATCCTTCCAGTTTACCTTTCTTTAACCTTTTAGTGAAACTCCCCAAACGCTTGCCCTCAGATTTGGTAACATTCACTTCCATAAAGCACCGCCACCAAACCTGAACCTGAACTTGTCATAAATCGATAGCTGTATCCACTGTTCACAAAAGTTCACACTCGCCAAGGAAAAATCTTCAAATACTTTTGATGAAATTTCATTCCTCTAAATCCTGTTAAACATCACACGTCTCGTTGACTAAGTAAACAAAATCATGTGACTCGTCCATAAGAGAAAATCAAATGATCTCACAAATCCTTCTGGTCGAGTAATATTCCTTTCTCATTGAAAATCAACACTGAAGATTTATTCTTCATATATACACACTGAGCAAATATGCTATCAATGATCTCTAACACAAATAAATCGATGACACAGGAGGGTTGGCTATAAGTCAGGAGTTAGCGACCGCGTATAGAGAGCTGCCACTACTCCAGTGGTAACCTGGATTGTAGTGTACCTGACAGCTACCTCATTTCTATACCTGACACTTGGCTTTGTGGGGAAAGTATTATCTCAAGACAGAGCGAGGAGGTCTAAGTGCCCCGGTTTTGCATGAGGCTTCAATACGGCCCTGTGAAGAAATAGCTGGCCTGTTATCTATTTTCAAGCATTTGTGTTGAGAGAAAAAGAACGGACGATAATTTTATGAAGAACATGCCCCTTATTTGATCGTTTCGATCTGAATACATATTTGAGTTTATATCTATGTTTACTCTCTCTCTCTATATATATATATGTATATCAGAAACATTTGAGTTGGTCTAGTATACAGTCAAATATATTCATATATATATATACTTCATAACTTAACATTGTTTCTCAGTTTGTTGTTGTTATTCCAATCTGAAGTGCTGGATGCGGGGGTTTGAAACTGATGCAGGCAAGTACAAATACTGTTACTCGTCTAGAAAATCCTTTTATTGTTCAAAATAAACTTTCATAACCTGGCGTTTGGTAAAAACCGTTCTACTATTTTTTAAATCCTCCTAAACCTTCTGCGGTGTCTTTAATTAGGCGATTATAAACAAGATGCTCATCTCTTGATGTATCAATTGAATACGACCGATATGCAATGGTAAAAAAAGAAAGACAAAATATCTAACGTTTGTAATTTAAACGAAATTCAAGATTCATCGTAGCGTTATGAAACTATTTAAAATGCTGTATAATATCCATCCCTTTATTATAAAAAAATACGTCTCTTGTTAGCAGAAAATTGAAAAAAAATCTTTTTACATTCCACAAGGTTCACTAGTGGTTCAAGTTGTAGGGGGAAATGTTTTGAAAAAGGTTAGAGTTAAAATACTGGTTTGTCATTTGCGTAATTAAACTTTGGATCAGTTTCGATCGTGGTTGTTGTGGGAATAATTTGTTAAAATGTCATTGTAAATTTTTAAAGTTTCACTAACTATCATCTATGTATGTTTGTCTTTTTGGTATTAAAAATGAATTGATCTAGAGCAAGTATCGGAACTATAAAAAGAAAATATAGTCGCAAAGCGACGACAAACGGATTCAGCGATGTATGGTGATGATATGTATGACAAATATATGCAATACATGTATGTATGAAGTCAATAGTTCGTTCAGACGAATTTTAAAAGTCACGATTTCAGTATTACCAAGGCCAAAAAGACTCTGTCAATTGCAAACGTAAATGTCATATTGAATAATTAGTGTATGTGCTTTGTTAAAAATACATTTCAAATCTCAATCCAAAATCATAATGCCAAAAATATGAGTTAATGCAATTAAATGTTCATGTTAGAAAAAGATGTAAAACCTAAAGTAAAATGTAACAAATACAATCTGCAAAAGTTTCTTGACTCATCCTGGTTTTGAACCCTGTTTTCCGTTGTATTGTTGAAAAATTCAGAACCAAATTTATCAAAGCAAACCAATTTAAATCTTATACTTGTTTTAAATTTCAAAACCAAAGCAAAGCCTAGCAATGTGAGCTGGAGCGTGTCAATGCCCGTGTATTGCGAGAAAAGCATGCATCCCGCTTTTCAATCCATGAATGAACTCATTGACGACTACTTCGGGGGGTGTTGCATAAATGTTTTTCTTTTCATCTTCAAATGGAGGAATCTGGGCATAGAAAGACCAAACAGCAGTTGAGATGTGGGAAGAGATATGCATAAAAAATAACGAAAGACGTTTGCTGAGACGCGATGACTTGGTTGTTGGTTTGAAGGAAATTAGAAAAGGGATGCGCGGAGCCTCTCAATTTGGTTTACTATAAAAGTAAACAAAGCTAATAGGCAAGATTCAGAAAGTACAAACATCATTGTTCCATGTGAAATACAGTGACATTTTGATTCCTGGCAAAATCCTGACATAACAGGGCGTGGACGCACAGTTATTGAAAAATAGGAGGGGTGCTCTTTCAGACGCGTAATGATACCAAAAAACTGCCATATATGGAGACACCTTATAAGGGTTGATACTACGATAGCGTAGTGAAAACCGATCTCCATGTAAATTTCTTACTATCAAAGTTGTGAACTCCCATCCTTCTTTCGCACTCGTTTCTCTTGAACGGGGTGGCGAAATTTCAAATGATTTATACCATTGCAAAGGGCGAAGAACCAGCTTCAATCCAATGTGTCATTTGCACATTTGAACGAAAAAGTAAAGAAACGGTAAACGATGCGACATCTGTCTCAAATATCAAGTTTTATCTCGAGATGACTGAGGGTACTTGTCTTTCAGCATTGATATATCCCGAACCAATAAATATATGTTCATATTCTTTCCCCCAGTGTGTAGAGGAGAGAATTGTCTAAATTTGTATTTATAGTTTGGTTATGAGCATGAAAACGTATAGAAATGGTGAGCGATGCGACATCTGTCGCGAATAACACATTTTCCATCAGAATGAGCAATGCCCTTGCGCCCTTTTTACATGTACCTCCCGAACCAATAAAGATATGTTCATATTCTTTCACCAGTGTGTAGAGGAGAGAATTGTCTTTATTTGCATATATTATTTGTTTATGAGCATGAAAAAGTAAAGAAACGGTGAGCGATGCGACATCTGCCGCAAATAACGCATTTTCCATCCAAATTAGCAATCCCCTTGCGCCCTCTATGCATGTACCTCCCGAACGATTAAGGATATCTTCATATTTTTTTCACCAGTGTATAGAGGAGAGATTTGTCTTTATATGCATACATTATTTGTTTATGAGCATGGAAAAGTAAAGAAACGATGAGCGATGCGACTTCTTCCGCAAATATCTAGCTTTATCTCGAGAAATAGATAATTTAGCTTATGAGTCATTAACTGTGAACAATTTAATAATGAAGAACTACACAAAAGGTTTTTGTCTTCAACAAGCGTAGCCATCGATGTATAGTATGTTTTACTAGTGTTTTATTGTCAATAAAGTAAATTTTTTCAATCATTCTTATATCAGAATCATTCAAAACGAAAGTAAGATTGACCACATTGAAATGCTCCGAATTTCATTGTTAATGTTTAATCTAATTTTCATGAAATTTATCAAATTTTTTATCTTCTTTTGGCTTTCTAATGATATATGGAACAATGATTTGTCGTCTGTCACTGATGAGCAACGACTTTTTAAACATACCTATATCGTATACATTCAAAACGAAAGCAGAATTGACAATATTCAAAGGGCCGTAACTCAATGTAAAACAACTATAGGAATTTACTGTCAAATTTTCAAAAAATCTATAGACTTTTGGCTTTCAAATAATGTATAGAACAAGCCGATAGCGTACGTCGTTGATGCTATACGATACTTTAAACATACCCACCAAAACACCACATGTCCAAAATGCAAAGTTTGACCTCTGCTCCTGACCGGAAATGACTGTTCGCGAGCGATTTTATTCTTTTATCTTAAAGACCTTGCCAATGTCTAACTCTCATGCAAAAATCATAAAATTCTATGGTCTGGTTTTTGAGTTATCTGCCCTTGAAGTTTGCGATTTTTAGATTTTGGTCAACTTTGAAAATTCACAGCAAGAAAAGTATTGCAGTTAGGACACTGTAGAAGTCAAATTCAGATGCTTCAGCTACATTGAGTATAAATTTCAGATCTCTAGTGCAAGTATCTTCAGAGAAGAAGTTTCTCAAAGGTGGTAGGGGTCGGCAATGGTAAAAAATGCACTAAATCCAAGATTGCGGCCAAACCACGTGACATACGAATTTTCCATGATTTGTTTTTTTGCAGCATTTTTGATTGCGCACATTTAAAAAAAAAATTAGGTCTCTAAGTGCATTTTGAAAAAAAAATCAATGTTAAATTTTCGATTTTGGAATCGAACTGGACCTTTAATGTATGGGCCGAATCGTCCCAAAAGCTTATTGTCGCCTTTCCTCAACAAGGTCTACCAGCCTGTGAAATTTGGCTTCGATAGCATCAGCCGTTTGGTCTGAATCCTGTTCACAAAAATCGTGGAATAAAAAAAAAAAAATAGAAACACGCCAATAACAATAAGGATTCAGCCTTATGGCTGAATCCTTAATTAAAATGAAAAGACTTTACGACAAAATATCATACCATTAATTACTCTTCATACATATCATGTAACGATAAACTCTACTTCATTTCTTACCCAACGGTAATGTTCCTGTTATGTCAAATTATAATTGGCTATAAACAAAACATCATTCGATAAACTACAACTTTCCTCAATGTAAGTCAAAATATTAATATGGGCCGATGCCAATAAAACTAAAAAGCTGTTATCATTTAACGCTGAATTTTTTTTACATCGATCTGAATGTGGTTGCTTTGCTTTATCTCACCTCCGCTGAAAATATCAAGTATGTGTACATTATTCCATCGGTTTTCATTGATGAGACATCAAAGACACGTACAATCTCTTTCCACAGAGGTTACTCAAGTCATTTTACCACGTACCCTATGTTACAAGTAGGAAAGCTTCAGAATTATAAACAAATGATCCTAGTTACAATAAAGTATGTGTACCCGAGTTCAGCTGTTTTCATTGATGAGACATCAAAGACACGTACAATCTCTTTCCACAAAGGTTACTCAAGTCATTTTACCACGTACCCTATGTTACAAGTAGGAAAGCTTCAGAATTATAAACAAATGATCCTAGTTACAATAAAGTATGTGTACCCGAGTTCAGCTGTTATCATTGATGAATCATCAAAGAAACGTACAATCCCTTTCCACAGAGGTTACTCAAGTCATTTTACCACGTACCCTATGTTACAAGTAGGAAAGCTTCAGAATTATAAACACAGGATCCTTGTTACGATAAAGTATGTGTACCCGAGTTCAGCTGTTATCATTGATGAATCATCAAAGACACGTACAATCCCATTCCACAGAGGTTACTCAAGTCATTTTACCACGTACCCTATGTTACAAGTAGGAAAGCTTCAGAATTATAAACACAGGAACCTGGTTACAATCAAGTATGTGTACCCGGGTTTAGCTGTTATCATTGATGAATCATCAAAGACACGTACAATCCCATTCCACAGAGGTTACTCAAGTCATTTTACCACGTACCCTATGTTACAAGTAGGAAAGCATCAGAATTATAAACACAGGACCCTGGTTACAATCAAGTATGTGTACCCGAGTTCAGCTGTTATCATTGATCAGACATCAAAGACAAGTACAATCTCTTTCCACAGAGGTTACTCAAGTCATTTTACCACGTACCCTATGTTACAAGTAGGAAAGCTTCTGACTTATAAACACAGGATCCTTGTTACAATCAAGTATGTGTACCCGAGCTCAGTTGATGTCATTGATCGGTCATCAAGGACACGTACAATCTCTTTTCACAGAGGTTACTCAAGTCATTTTCCCACGTACCCTATGTTACAAGTAGAAATGCTTTTGAATTGTAAACACAGGATCCTGGCCACAATCACAGCGAGTAATGCATTCATGCCTGCATCTAGCATTGGGTCTGTTCAGGTAACATCGAAGGCTGAAGTAACGTCGCCGATGCGATGAACCAATTTATTCAAGTTGCATGTCACTTTTGCGATGTTAAGCAATTAAATTAGATGAAAAGTACGGTACTAACATTTACACCGGTAGTAACTGTTGGAACTGTTAAATTAATAAAGCTGTAACTGAGGTTTACCCCGGAAGTAATGACTTGAATGGTTTCTGTGAGGAGAGAATGTGGAAGAATGTATATACAGAAACTGTCTCAATGCCCCATTGGTTGAAATATAATCAAAGATGTCAATCAAAACAAAAGTCTTTATCAGATGCATATTTTACTCATAGTTCAATAGGATACATCAATAAGTAACAATGAGTTACAAGCATTGAAATACGTCCTGTTCGTTATCCCAAGAATAGGCAAAGTTTAGCACAAATTATACAGCGGGATGTAGAAACGTAGTAGAACGCATGACATGATTTGACGCTGTTCCATATTAAGAAATATCGTTATCCATTCTTTGGTGCATACGATATGTGCTAATCTTTGCCGCAAATTATTTGAAAGGTTCTCATTCGTGGTTACATGAGATTTTTGACATTTTAAGGCGAAGGACAGTTTGTTGACTCACAATTATCAATGAATAATCTTCCTATTTCACCGACAAAGTCACTTTGTCGGACCTTTACCTTACAATAAGTAAATTTATTTCGATTTCAATAAGATCAAAATCGAAATGTACGCTTGTCCAGCTTTTCTGAAAAACACGATTGAGTACCTTTCATTATGCTTTTCTTAAACAGGGGTAAATTTGGGGACTTCAGCGTTATTGCTTGAACCGTCCAGAAGGCT
The DNA here is from genome assembly GCA_916613615.1 of Steromphala cineraria. NCBI lineage: Eukaryota > Metazoa > Mollusca > Gastropoda > Trochida > Trochidae > Steromphala > Steromphala cineraria. The sequence goes on from OU744730.1 coordinate 17,786,747, forward strand.
GACATAAGTTGTTGTAAAATCAACTCCAGCAGAACAGTCGGAGTTTTCTGAGTTGATCAGACCGACTGTGACCCATTCATTGGTGTCAGAGGTTCGACAGACCACTGGACCTCCCGCATCCAACTGGAAATGAATGTACAATGAATGTGTATGACATTGTCGAATTGTGTTTCAATGGTCTTATGACAACATCCTATTCATAAGTACACATGAAGCCTCAAAGCTTCTAAAATGACCATGTCCATTTGAAAATTTCAGCCAATGAAAACACTCTCGCATGGAAAGGGTGGTTTTCGTCTACAAACCTCAGCCATAAGGTTTTAAGGATGTGCCCCTTAATAAGAGTTAGAGTTATATCTATAAATTATTATTTCATTCTGAAAGCCTTTTTTAAAGTTCACATAACCACAAACATATTTCACTATTTTCTTTTGAATATATGAAAGTCTAATTACAATATTGTATCGTGCGTCAAATGTCGCTACTCAAATATGTTCAGTTTGGTAAAGAAAGCCGTTTTTGAAAGCCACTTTTGATGAGCCGCTTAGACCTATCTGGCCATAAACCAGTGAATGCATGACTGGTCACGCCCCCTTTTCATAAACAGAATCAGCCTCGTTATCTATACATCTATCGTAACAATACCACAGAGAGAAAAACCCAATAATTAACGATTTCCAGAAAATGTTTTCCACTCAGTTAAATAAATCATTTGACGATGTAACACTACTAAGAATTTGATGTAAAAAAGATATCCACATCAATGGTAATTAAACAATTATTTAGGCGGTATTTCAGTTGAAATAATGATGCTTTAGGCCTACTCTGTATTGTCTGTTTATTACGTCACACCCGCGCGAGTTTTATGGCCCCTAACCCAGGTGGGTTTTTTTCACAGCCGATAATTACGCTGTCTTAGTGAAAGGCTAATTAAAGGTGGACAAATTAACAAAAATCAAGTCCTCTTTTTATTTTGTTAAAAAATCTTTGAACGAAAATCGAGAAGTGGTAACGTCGAGTTTGGTTGATGTTTAAGAAGCAGATAACATCCAAATATGAGAATCTTATATATACATGTATATATAATATTTCAGCTTTCAAATATTTGTTTACTTGATGAAAATATAAAAATAAGGTTTTAGGCACTTCCCAACGCAACACTGTAGCTTTCCGACCCTTTTCCTTAAATATCAGTTTTAGTAGTGTCTCGTTAACGATATGGCTTGGTGATATGTTATATTTTATGTTATTACAATTGACATTTTAATTGTAACAAATCATGTGACAGCTTGATTAAATAATTCTTTCTCTCTGTCTTTCTATATTGTACATACTTATAGGACTGATAAGACTATGGATCACATATAAATATGTATCTGAAATAACATTATTATCGATTTATTATATACTAATCGTCGAGAGACTGAGTTTTCTCAGTTTTAGAAAAGTGATCTCGCCACTGAGTGTGACATCACTTTTTCAAGTCAGTGAAAATATCACAGAGGGGATGACGTCATGTGTACAATGGTCTGATTTCACTTCTATCAACGCGACGTCTTCGCCGTGGCTAAGTTCCGGTCAACAATGGTATGATGTTGCCCGAAAACTCTCTCGGACATCTTTTGGACATAAATTACCACATTTCTGACAACAGAGGCATATAATAAACAGAATATCTTTTGTTGTGAGTGTGATATCACTTATCTCTCATCGAGTGGCACAGCAGATTGAAAATATGTCTCCATATAGATATTGATATATTCTAATAAAATATATCCTCTATTTATTTCCCTCTTTTCATGATCATAGTCGCATCAAAATATTTGCAAGTATAAAACCTTTACAAAACGGACATCGAAAAAGATCATTATAATGACTAATGACATTAATACCAAGTGTATTCCTGAAGCTGCTCCTTTTTGGCTGGCAATTATGTGCATGAATTGGTTATTATCATTACATTACTTATTATAATATTATTTATTATTGTCTATGACAACTGAACAGTATTTAAAGTTCTAACTGAGCAAAGACGTGACCTAGGTGACCTGTGATAGACCATGTTTCCTCTATAACTCTGTAGAAAAAGCAGTCCTTACATGAAGTTGAAATGGCAAACATTTAACGCAATCTGATGTTTTAGTCCGATGAAAAATAACAGTATTATAATAAGATCTTTTACCGATAGAGACCCTAATGATTTTCAATTATTTCAACAAATATTTTCCTTAGAATATAAAATGGTAACCAATGTGGCCCTACCGGACACGTAGCAACACCAGCAGTTGAACAGAAAGTGTTGGTGCCGCACGTCGTATCCAAGGTAACAGGAGACTCCTCTAAAGTGTCGTCAGGGGGAACTGAAACAGATTATGTGCCATGACAATAGGGAATGGTTTACTATATAACTGGACATCATTCATGATATCCTGTACCAGGGTACGAACGTTACACTAACTTCTCTTATCTGTACCCTGGGCTCAAAAGCTAGATTCGATTACGCGGCCTGACTTGGGATATAGCCAATCAAATCATTGTCTCGCCACCTTCTCGATAAAATTTCAACGAGAAAACTTACTTACTTATAAACCGTATAACTTCAACAACCCAAAACGTCAGTAAACAGCATTTTAAGAATCGCAATGGTGCCGTTTTATATAAAATTATGGAGTACACGCTAAAATGAGAACAAGTGTCTGCCTTTAGCAACAAGGTATGCATTCTATCAACTGCCTTGTTATAAAGAGTGTTCAGTCATTACGGTTTAATATTTGACATTCCGAGCATCCCGTCATTGGGTAAGTTGACATCTGTCCTGACTCGCAACAGAAGAATCTGAGCTTTGATGAATGCAATAAAGCTTCATTAATAATTATTATTTAAAGCAAATTGTTTGTATGTATTTGGGGAAATGCAATTGGACTACTTAACTCACAGTTAAACTACAATTAAACTACTTTACTCACAGTTACTCAAATCCGGGCTCATACTGACAACTCTGCAGGAAGTGAAGTCTATAGGCATGTTTGGGGCCGGGAAACAGGCTGGTAGAGTGCACGGTGATCCTGATAGGGTTACCGGACTCTGGAGAATGATCTCGTATAGTCCTTGACAGAAAAACAAAATAAACAAGTGAAGAAGAGAGAAGAGCTCACATATTCCCGCTATACACCTCCTACAAAGATTTTCAAATATTAAAATTGGGAGAATGTGTATGTTAGTGTACAGTCTTAAGGATAAGTCATGTTGAAAGTCATGTTCCCACTGAAACCACAGAAATTGATTCAGGTACAACTTGGGTTGTCACTGTTTAGCTAGGTTTCCCATTGAAACCATCGAAAAGAAACTCAATATATCGATTTTACCCTAAAAAATCATAATATGTAGGGAACCTTATATTTTAGGAGATATGTTCCGGGGATGGAGTAATTCATCATAGTTTCCATTTCAACAGCGAAAGATGAAAATAATTTGTTGGTCTAACCCTCAAAAGGCACATCTAGGGATAATGGTTAATAAGTGATATGGGTTCGGTGAAGCCAGTATGTAAAGTTCATGACATTTTCTCAAGACAAAGGACTTTTTCAAAGGGTCACTGTTTTAGTCATACTTCTATTGAAACAGCAAAAAAGGTTAAATCCTTTGTTGATTTAACCTTCAAAAGGCACATTTATATGAAGATTGATGAAACTAGCATGAATACTTTAGGAGACATATCCCAAACAATGGACTTCGTCAAAGAGTCACTGTTTCAGTCATATTTCAATGGAAACAGCAAAAAAGATAAAATAATGTGTTGGTCTACCCCTCTAGGGATCATGGTTGATAAGTGTATGAAGTTTGGCGAAGCTAGCAGGTATAGTTTAGGAGATATCCCCTGGACAAACATTTTGTGACGAACAGACAGCCGGGCAGACGGAAGGAGCTTTACTACCGCTTACGCTGTTAGGCGGCGGCATAACAAGGTCAACTGGGAATTAAACCAAAACGTCAGAAAAGCCTTACACTTTCGAAACCTAAATTTCCAACAAGGTTATAAAAAAAAGAAGCAATATTCATCGAAGGTTTTTAAGGAGCAATATAAATAAATTTCCGTGGTTCGAATGCCGCTAGGGGCTCGGCACCTTTGTCTGCAGTTGAGAACTGTTCTACACGGAGTCAGGTTTGGGTGCAATGCTACACTGAATTACAGCGCAGTACCCTCCATTATTCGCTAGTTCCAGCCGATGCTCGCAGGTTTCACCACAATGCAACGCCCCAATGGTGTTGTGGGCTTTTCCCCTGCAATAATACTAGCAGCCGCGATATAAGTGAAATAGTCTTGAAAGCGGCACTGATCCCCAGAGCACCTCACCTCACCGCTTTCACCTCTACATCATGATTCATTTTTAAGTATATAATCAAATTGTCTAAAGTTCTTATGGCCATAAAGTCATAATCGTTTTATAGGCCTACATTTTATTGTTGCATTTTTTTAATTATGAGCCAAGTATATGGTAAGATTTGTTTACCCCCAGTCCCCACGGCTGATATCTCTCTGGTTGCTGGTTGTATAGTAGCAGTTTGCTGTAATCCCCCATCAATGATATTTAAGGAATCGTATTCATCTATCACCGCCAATAGCGGGTCAGCAGATCTGTAATTAAAAACAAAGTTATTCAGTGTGATTCTTTTGAAAATGCTGCCATGGTTTGGCGTTTTACCATTAATGAAGTTCATAAATGGATTAAATACATACACTGCATGTCTTGAATGTAATTCATTGGGAAAGAATCCTCTCAATAGAGGAAATAACAATAACTGTATAGAAGGTATGAGATATGTATATCAAAATGAACTTTCCTTCATCAAAATCGAAAATAAAATTGGAGCTTATGTTTTACTTTGTCGTCCTCTCTATATATAAAGGATATTATATGAATGTCCATGACATACTATGTTTACGACACGAGTGCCTAAATATTAGTATTTCCCGAGCGAGAGCGATGGATATACTGATATTTAGGCACGAGTGTCGTAAACATAGTATGTAATGGGCACGAATATAATATTCTGTTTATTACCGTAGTAAAGTTTTTTTTAAAAACATTAAAACCTACTTCTGAGTATAGGCGGACTAGCCGCCGCCGACCCGTATAGATTGTGACGTCATAGGTGAGACGTGACGTCAAAACACTGTTTTTAACATGACGTCAAAATGAAAAAGTGATATTTTGCCCTAGGGCAACATATGAAAAATATGAACCTCTGTATGACTGCCCTCGTAGGTAATAAATAGAGGATATTATATGAGCGTCCATGACATACTATGTTTACGACACGAGTGGCTAAATATTAGTATTTCCCGAGCGAGAGCGAGGGATATACTGATATTTAGACACGAGTGTCGTAAACATAGTATGTCATGGGCACGAATATAATATTCTGTTTATTACCGTAGTCTCAAAATTAAAGAAAATACTCAAAAACTACTTCCCAGCATAGGCGGACGAGCCGCCGCCGGCCCGTTTAGATTGTGACGTCAGAGGTGAAGCATGACGTCAAAGCATTGTTTATAACGTGACGTCACAATGAAAAAGTGATATTTTGCCCTAGGGCAACATATGAAAAATATGAACCTCTATATGACTGCCCTCGTAGGTAATAAACATATATAAAAAGAGCATATGATTATCATCACTAAAGGTGGCAACGGTTGCTGTAACTCGCCAGTTTGAGGACTAGCATCAGTGTTTTCTTTACAATACAAGCTATTACCAACTCGTTCTCTCAAGATGTGAGTAGAAGAGTATTTTATTCTTGTGTCACATGCTATACGTATATATCACAGCATAAAAAGCTGTTAAAAGTCAGCACTCAGCCATAAGGCTTACGAGACACAAACATACAATAACAATTACAAATTCATAACAAATACGAAAATTAATTTGAATTAGCCAGATTTCGCACCACGGCTAGATTGATCGTCTCTGTCACACATCAAGTTGTTTATAACAGTCACACCGGATATACGAGTGAGAATTTATACGCTAAACAGAACTTTTCACAACAAAATTTGGGTTTCCTACCCCATTAATGCAACAGCACATAATTCCGAAGTTACGATTCTCCTGCTATTCACAAGTACTCCAGCACAGAGAGGAATGTCAAGGAATGCCTGGAGGTAGAACTGGACAAAGCCGGGCGTTGTACATTGAGTGCCAGGAATAATATTGTCTCCAACCATCCTCTTACGCGTTGGATAGTTGGTGTGTTCACATCCTAGAAAATCATATCATATTTAATATAAAAGTAGACAACATAACCTTATACAAAGGTTAAGGAATTAATATACGCTACAAAAATGTTACCAAAAAAGGAAAACTTAACAGCAACGATATGATGTTACTTTTGGTTATAACAATGTCATGAACATTTATCAAAAATTTTTAAAAAATTAATGCCGAAATACCGTTTAAATTTTGTGACATGCTTTCTTTTAAGGTGAAGCAATAAATTCTTTAAAAATGTCTAAATGCGTTTTTGGGAGAGTATACAATTGAGAAGTTCAATCTATAAAATATAGAATAAAGAACTATAAGCATATTGACCCAATGAAGAAGCCGTAACGTAAGTGCCTTTGAATGTACATTGTGACGTAAACTATTATTGTTACTTCACTAACAATAACGTGAACATTTGTAACATTTTTTCTACTGCACTATATGTAAAACAAAAAAGTATGAAGTTGTTAATACCGCAATAAACCTAGCGCTACAACGACAAATTATAGACTTTAACAGCTGCATTATTTATTGATAATGTAAAGAATGTTAACAGAAATCTCCACAGACATTTATCTTTTGTATGTTATAAACACCACATCAAGCTATCTTACTTTGAGTGATCGTTGTAGTTGTCATAGATGTAGTTATCGATGTTGTTATACTCGTTGTCTGCGATGTTGTCATACTTGTAGTTCCTGATGTGGTTTGTGACGTAGTCAATGATGTTGTCGATGATGTACTCAACGACGTCGTTAATGAAGTAGTAAGGGATGTCGTTTGTGAAGTAGTAAGGGATGTCGTTAGTGAAGTAGTAAGGGACGTCGTTTGTGAAGTAGTTAGGGACGTCGTTTGTGAGGTTGTCAGGGACGTTGTTTGTGAAGAAGTAAGGGACGTCGTTTGTGAGGTTGTAAGGGACGTCGTTAGTGAAGTAGTGGGGGACGTTGTTAGTGAAGTAGTGGGGGACGTTGTTTCTGAAGTAGTGAGGGACGTTGTTTGTGAAGTAGTGAGGGATGTTGTTTGTGAAGTAGTGAGGGACGTTGTTTGTGAAGTAGTGAGGGACGTCGTTTGTGAGGTTGTAAGGGACGTCGTTAGTGAAGTAGTGAGGGACGTTGTTTGTGAAGTAGTGAGGGACGTTGTTTGTGAAGTAGTGAGGGACGTTGTTAGTGAAGTAGTGAGGGACGTTGTTAGTGAAGTAGTGAGGGACGTTGTTTGTGAAGTAGTGAGGGACGTCGTTTGTGAAGTAGTGAGGGACGTTGTTAGTGAAGTAGTGAGGGACGTTGTTAGTGAAGTAGTGAGGGACGTTGTTAGTGAAGTAGTGAGGGACGTTGTTAGTGAAGTAGTAAGTGACGTCGTTTGTGAAGTAGTAAGGGACGTTGTTAGTGAAGTAGTGGGGGACGTCGTTTGTGAAGTAGTGAGGGACGTTGTTTGTGAAGTAGTAAGGGACGTTGTTAGTGAAGTAGTGAGGGACGTTGTTAGTGAAGTAGTAAGGGACGTTGTAAGTGAAGTAGTGAGGGACGTTGTTTGTGAAGTAGTGAGGGACGTTGTTAGTGAAGTAGTAAGGGACGTTGTTAGTGAAGTAGTGAGGGACGTTGTTAGTGAAGTAGTGAGGGACGTCGTTTGTGAAGTAGTGAGGGACGTCGTTTGTGAAGTAGTAAGGGACGTTGTTTGTGAAGTAGTGAGGGACGTTGTTAGTGAAGTAGTAAGGGACGTTGTAAGTGAAGTAGTGAGGGACGTTGTTAGTGAAGTAGTAAGGGACGTTGTAAGTGAAGTAGTGAGGGACGTTGTTAGTGAAGTAGTAAGGGACGTTGTTAGTGAAGTAGTGATGGACGTTGTTAGTGAAGTAGTGAGGGAAGTTGTTAGTGAAGTAGTGAGGGACGTTGTTAGTGAAGTAGTAAGGGACGTTGTTAGTGAAGTAGTAAGGGACGTTGTTTGTGAAGTAGTAAGGGACGTTGTTAGTGAAGTAGTGAGGGACGTTGTTTGTGAAGTAGTAAGGGACGTTGTTTGTGAAGTAGTAAGGGACGTTGTTAGTGAAGTAGTAAGGGACGTTGTTTGTGAAGTAGTAAGGGACGTTGTTAGTGAAGTAGTGAGGGACGTTGTTTGTGAAGTAGTAAGGGACGTTGTAAGTGAAGTAGTGAGGGACGTTGTTTGTGAAGTAGTGAGGGACGTTGTTAGTGAAGTAGTGAGGGACGTTGTTAGTGAAGTAGTAAGGGACGTTGTTAGTGAAGTAGTGAGGGACGTTGTTAGTGAAGTAGTGAGGGATGTTGTTAGTGAAGTAGTAAGGGATGTTGTTAGTGAAGTAGTGAGGGACGTTGTGAGTGAAGTAGTGAGGGACGATGTGAGTGAAGTAGTGAGGGACGATGTTAGTGAAGTAGTAAGGGACGTTGTTTGTGAAGAAGTGAGGGACGATGTGAGTGAAGTAGTTAGGGACGTTGTTAGTGAAGTAGTAAGGGACGTTGTTAGTGAAGTAGTGAGGGACGTTGTTAGTGAAGTAGTGAGGGATGTTGTTAGTGAAGTAGTAAGGGATGTTGTTAGTGAAGTAGTGAGGGACGTTGTTTGTGAAGAAGTGAGGGACGATGTGAGTGAAGTAGTGAGGGACGATGTTAGTGAAGTAGTGAGGGACGTTGTTAGTGAAGTAGTGAGGGACGTTGTTAGTGAAGTAGTGAGGGACGTTGTTTGTGAAGTAGTGAGGGACGTTGTTAGTGAAGTAGTAAGGGATGTCGTTTGTGAGGTTGTAAGGGACGTCGTTTGTGAAGTAGTTAGGGATGTCGTTTTTGAAGTAGTAAGGGATGTTGTTAGTGAAGTAGTGAGGGACGTTGTTAGTGAAGTAGTGAGGGACGTTGTTAGTGAAGTAGTGAGGGACGTTGTTAGTGAAGTAGTAAGGGATGTCGTTTGTGAAGTAGTAAGGGACGTTGTTAGTGAAGTAGTAAGGGATGTCGTTTGTGAAGTAGTAAGGGACGTTGTTAGTGAAGTAGTAAGGGACGTTGTTAGTGAAGTAGTAAGGGACGTTGTTAGTGAAGTAGTGAGGGACGTTGTTAGTGATGTAGTGAGGGACGTTGTTAATGAAGTAGTGAGGGACGTTGTTAGTGAAGTAGTGAGGGATGTCGTTAGTGAAGTAGTAAGGGACGTTGTTAGTGAAGTAGTAAGGGACGTTGTTAGTGAAGTAGTGAGGGACGTTGTTAGTGATGTAGTGAGGGACGTTGTTAATGAAGTAGTGAGGGACGTTGTTAGTGAAGTAGTGAGGGATGTCGTTTGTGAAGTAGTAAGGGACGTTGTTAGTGAAGTAGTAAGGGACGTTGTTAGTGAAGTAGTAAGGGACGTTGTTAGTGAAGTAGTGAGGGACGTTGTTAGTGAAGAAGTGAGGGACGTAGTTAGTGAAGTAGTGAGGGACGTTGTTACTGAAGTAGTGAGGGACGTTGTTAGTGAAGTAGTGAGGGACGTTGTTAGTGAAGTAGTAAGGGATGTTGTTAGTGAAGTAGTAAGGGATGTTGTTAGTGAAGTAGTGAGGGACGTTGTTTGTGAAGAAGTGAGGGACGTTGTTTGTGAAGTAGTTAGGGACGTTGTTTGAGAAGTTGTGAGTGACGTTGTCAAAGATGTCGTTACTGAAAATATATGAACATGATAAGTTTTCTTGAAGGTTTTAAAAATTGCCTGACTATATCGTACAATTCCTTTGAATCGTCATCAAGATGATACATATCACATTTAAAAAAGCTGGTTTTAGATAGTAGAGGATCCGTTTAAAATATAAACCTAAATGCTAATAAAGGCTCTCTCTGTCTCAAAATAAAATACAACAATGAATACTTTTAAATCAAAATATTGCTTAACATATTCACAGAAAAAAGAACCATGTGTTAAATTTGATATGAATTGAAGCAACGTTGCATCAACTCGTCAATGTCTCTGTTGGTTTTGGCCAATGTGGAACAATACATTGTTACATACGGATAGTGCTTAATAAAAAGTTTCTTAGTATGTTCGGATAGTGCTTTAGAGAAGTTAGAGGGGTTCCTACTAAGAAACGTTTTCTAAAGCACTTATATACATAAGCGACGGTGTAGTGTTTTAGAAAACATTGCTACCTTCGGATAGTGCTTTCGAGAAGTTAGAAGGGTTCCTACTAAGAAACGTTTTCTAAAGCACTTATATGTATGCGACGGTGTAGTGTTTTAGAAGACATTGCCACCTTCGAAGGTTGTAAGGGATGTTGTTAAGGATGTTGTCAGGGAGGTTGACAAAGACGTTGTCAAGGAACTTGTAAGGGATGTTGTAAGGGATGTTGTAAGGGAAGATGTCAGTGAGTTTGTCAGGGAGATTGCTAGGGAAGAATGTTGTCAGAAATGTTGTCGTTAACGAGGTTGTCAAAGACGTTGTCAATGACGTTGTCAGTGATGTTGATAATGAAGACAATTAATAACAAATCACCTTGGAAGACAACAATACAGCACTTGCCTTCAATATGTCCTTTCAATGAAATAAGAATGCAAACACATCATTTATCTCCATCCTCGATAATCCAGCGCTTTAGTTCCGATAAATCTACACTACAAGCCCTGGAAAACTTAACGGGGTTTTACCTCAAACCCAATTACCTCCCTTTGCAATGACTCAGCTAAAAGCTTGTTTTTTAACAAACAATTGGATCACTTCTAAAACCAGTTTTCTACCTCTAACTATACCTTTCTTTCCGTCGCTTCCCTCATCATATTCGTTCCGTTTCTCCCTGATCTGTCTACTCTATTTTGGATGGCATCATCCACGTGTTGAATAGCTGAAAAATTGCTGACAACACGTTAAACCCCAACTCACTCACTCACTTGATGTCGCGAACGGTTGAGTTGTTTACGCACTTGGTGTCTGCGTTTCGTTTCTGATTGGATAACATGTTCGTAAAGGGAGGTAATTGGGTTTGAGATAAATCCCCGTAAAGGGCGCATGTAGGTCATCCTTGGCCCAAACTTCGCCCTTAATTTCACCTACCTAACCCCTGTAAAGTTTTCCAGGGCTTGTAGTGTAGATTTATTGGAACTAAAGCGCTGGATTATCGAGGATGCATTTTTCTCATACCTTCTTTCTTTATATTGTAAGGCACAAAGTCTAAACACAATATGCTTCTTTAAGAAAATAAATCAACTTACTTGTAGTCGTTGTAGCTGTTGTTTGTGATGTAGTCAAAGATGTTGTCAGTGAAGTGGTCAAAGACGTTGTCTGGGATGTTGTTATGGAAGTAGTCAAAGAGGTTGTCAGGGATGTTGTTAAAGAGGTTGTTACGGAAGTAGTCAAAGACGTTGTCAAGGAGGTTGTGAAGGATGTTGTTAAAGACGTTGTTAAGGAAGTAGTCAAAGAGGTTGTCAGGGACGTTGTTAAAGACGTTGTTACGGAAGTAGTCAAAGAGGTTGTCAGGGACGTTGTTATGGAAGAAGTGAAAGACGTTGTCTGGGATGTTGTTAAAGACGTTGTTAAGGAAGTAGTCAAAGAGGTTGTCAGGGATGTTGTTAAAGACGTTGTTACGGAAGTAGTCAAAGACGTTGTCAGGGATGTTGTTAAAGATGTTGTCAGAGATGTTGTAAAAGACGTTGTCAAAGAAGTTGTAAAGGATGTTGTAAGGGAAGATGTCAGTGAGGTTGTCAGGGATGTTGTTACTGAAGTAGTAAGGGATGTCGTTTGTGAAGTAGTAAGGGACGTCGTTTGTGAGGTTGTAAGGGATGTCGTTAGTGAAGTAGTAAAAGATGTCGTTTGTGAAGTAGTAAGGGATGTCGTTAGTGAAGTAGTAAGGGATGTCGTTTGTGAAGTAGTAAGGGATGTCGTTAGTGAAGTAGTAAGGGATGTCGTTTGTGAAGTAGTAAGAGATGTCGTTAGTGAAGTAGTAAGGGATGTCGTTTGTGAGGTTGTAAGGGACGTCGTTTGTGAAGTAGTAAGGGATGTCGTTTGTGAAGTAGTAAGGGACGTTGTTAGTGAAGTAGTAAGGGATGTCGTTTGTGAAGTAGTAAGGGACGTCGTTAGTGAAGTAGTAAGGGACGTTGTTAGTGAAGTAGTGAGGGACGTTGTTAGTGATGTAGTGAGGGACGTTGTTAATGAAGTAGTGAGGGACGTTGTTAGTGAAGTAGTGAGGGATGTCGTTTGTGAAGTAGTAAGGGACGTTGTTAGTGAAGTAGTAAGGGACGTTGTTAGTGAAGTAGTGAGGGACGTTGTTAGTGATGTAGTGAGGGACGTTGTTAATGAAGTAGTGAGGGACGTTGTTAGTGAAGTAGTGAGGGATGTCGTTTGTGAAGTAGTAAGGGACGTTGTTAGTGAAGTAGTAAGGGACGTTGTTAGTGAAGTAGTAAGGGACGTTGTTAGTGAAGTAGTAAGGGACGTTGTTAGTGAAGTAGTAAGGGACGTTGTTAGTGAAGTAGTGAGAGACGTTGTTAGTGAAGTAGTGAGGGACGTTGTTAGTGAAGTTGAGAGGGACGTTGTTAGTGAAGTAGTAAGGGACGTTGTTTGAGAAGTTGTGAGGGACGTTGTCAAAGATGTTGTTACTGAAAATATATGAACATGATAAGTTTTCTTGAAGGTTTTTTAGATTGCCTGACTATATCGTACAATTCCTTCGAATGGACATCAAGATGATACATATCACATGAAAAAAAAGTTGGTTTTAAATAGTAGAGGTTCCGTTTAAAATATAAACCTAAATGAAAATAAAGGCTATCTCTGTCTCAAAATAAAATACAACAATGAGTACTTTAAATCAAAATATTACTTAACATATTCACAGAAAAAGAACCATGTGTAAAATTTGATATGAATTGAAGCAACATTGCATCAACTCGTCAATGTCTTTGCTGGTTTTGGCCAATGTGGAACATTACATTGTTACATACGGATAGTGCTTAATAAAAAGTTTCTTAGTTGGTTCGGATAGTGCTTTAGAGAAGTTAGAGGGGTTCCTACTAAGAAACGTTTTCTAAAGCACTTATATACATGTATATAAGCGACGGTGTAGTGTTTAGACAGACAGACAGACAGACAGATTCTTTATTAGACCAATCGGTCAAAAAATACAATTTGGTAAATCAACAATTTCTCGGCATGGCGAACAGAATACATATTTTTAATGATAGTTAGTATATATAGCAAAGCCCAAGAAATGCTATGGTTTAACATATTATTTGAATGACTTCAGTACAAGATACACATATTTCGCTAAATTAAAATTAACACTTTTACAGACACTATTTAGAAGTTCTAGGAATGTAAACAAACTAGGACGTCTATGGTAGTAGCTAGGTATATAAATATTCCTGACGTTATTGAAAGTAGGACATATCAATAGTACATGAAACTCGTCTTCTTCTTCATTCGACCAGAATCTACGTTTTCGTTTAGCAAGTTCTATTCTATTCTGGGCCCATCTACCCTTCTCTATCATTAACAAATGAGAACTCAACCTAAATCGTGTAAGAGCAATTCTAAATTTCTTGTTAGTAATATCATCTAAATACATTTCAAACTTGAGACAGTCCTTTATATTTAGATAACAACGAGTATCACTTAAACTGCTAAGCTGGTGATGCCACTGTAGGGAATGTACATCAATAACTCTTTGCTTAAATTCTATTAAAAAGCCATTTGGATTAATTAAAAATTGGTTCAACCACACATACCCATATCGATAATTAAAAAGTAGTTTCTTAACAAGTGTTACCCATGTCTCTATACTAGGATTTGTTTCTGCGAGATCAAGAAGATACTTATATATTAACACTATATGTCTATTTGGGTTACATAAAATAATCTTAATCCAATATTTCAATATTCTAACTAACGGTGTACAAATTAAGGGCAGAGTCCCCGTTTCACCATATACATAGCATGATGGCGTACTTCTTTTAACAAATAAAATAGATTTCAAGAATTTAAGATGTACACGCTCAATTACTTGTGCTTCTCTAAAATCCCAAACTTCACACCCATAGCACAATATTAGTTTAATAATTGTTTAAAATGTTGATATTGTAAACTTACAGATAAATGTGGATTATTGTTAAATACCTTATAAAGTGAAAACAACGCTTTTGTGCGTTGTTCTGATAGTGTCTTAACACCCTCAGAAAAACTACCAGTAGAGCTAAAGACTAATCCAAGATACTTAAAACAATTTACTACTTCAACTTCAACTCCTTTGTAAAACCAATATTCTTTCTTCGATCGCCTACCCCCTTTCCTGAAAATCATATCCTTGGTCTTATCAACTTTAACCTCTAGGCCCCATTTGTCACAATACTCGGACAAAGCAGACAAACCATCCTGTAAACCCTCTATGCTTTCACTAGACAAAACCATATCGTCTGCAAATAGAAGTAACAGTAAATGAAAATGTGAAATAAAAACACCAAGATCTGTTAAATGTGAGAAATCATTAACAACATCGTTTATAAATAATGCAAAAAGAATAGGTGATAAATTTTCACCTTGACGTACTCAATAATTAGAATTAAAAAAGGCGGAGTATGATTTATCAGTCATTCTTACACATGACTTGACCTCTTCGTACATACTAAGCAAACGTAAAATATTTGAACTAATTCCAACGTGGAGTAACTGCAGTGCCTGTCTATTAATCAAATCAAAAGCTTTTCGGAAATCATCGAAACTACAATATAACTTATTCGTTTCCATCAAATTATGAAGTACGAATAAACAATCAACAGTGCTGTAGCCAGCTCTAAATCCCGCTTGCTCTTCAATGATAACATCGTTATCACTGCACCAAGAATGCAATCTAGTATTTAAAATACTGGTGAATAATTTACTAAAACACGATAAAAGGGTGACGCCCCTATAATTGTCAGCTATTGCTAAACCGCCCTTCTTATGAATCGGTATTATAATACCATTTGTCCATCCTCGAGGGAAATATCCACTATCAAGTATTTTTGTAAAAATAAAGATAATGTCTGTGGCAACCGTTCACCTCCAAATTTGAAAAATTCATTTATCAGAGAATCAATTTCAGCAGATTTATCGTTTCTTAACTTGTAAATATGGTCTCGGACCTCCTTAGCAGATATCGCCTTATCCAATTCTTGGACAGAATTCAATTTTGAACTTGTGTCGCGCACTCGGGGCTCAAAGGGGGTACGTTACGCGGAGCTGCAAGATCACGAAAATGTTTTTCAAAATCACAATTTCCAACGATTCGACTTTTTTTGTTGTAAGAACGAACTTTTTTCCAAAATTTGCGAGGGTTATGTCTACTTAACTTCTTAAGTCGACTTATGATTTAGTCTCGTCAATCAAAAACTGTTTAGATTTAAGTTTACAAAGTTTTCGATATCGCGATCGCGTATCAACCATCATGGATCGATAAGCAGAATTATCATTCACACGGAATGTAGGTTCAGCCGTTTTAAACTCTGACCTTAACCTGCGACATTCATCATCAAACCACGGTTTTTAGCGTGGCGCACGTGCAGCTGCGGATTTAGTTGCTTGGTGTGCGCTGGCGGACCGCTGTAACAGTTCAGTGATTGACGTGACACACTTTTCGATTTCACCAGGACCTACATCCTCAGATGACAACATTGAGTCAATGCTATAAGATAAATCTACAGCATCAGTGGATAACATGTTATCAATAAAATCATTACTCTTTGTTTCCTTCCACTTGAAACAAGATACACCTTTTATATTTAAATCAGGCAACACTTTGTCCAAGTGAAGAGATAATTGCAAATAACTATGATCAGAGAATATAGTATTGTCACTAACCTTAAAATCTACAATATCAATGACGTAATCCTCAGGCAGCAGAATGAACTCGTCATCTGACATATGTTCATGTTGGATATAATCTGCTCGTAGACCTGATCTTGAGTTCATATCCCCGATGGTGCTCACATCTCCAAGCTGTTTATATTGTGCAGTGTATTGAGATATCACATCGTATGTATCAGGGCCAGTGTTTGTTCCTTTTCTTGTTGAATTGGATGGCACCACGTAAACGAAAAGCAGATATAGGTGGTTAGCACGACTAAATGTTGTTTTATCTAACTTAAATATCATCAAATCCTCGCAATCACATTCCAACTGTGTCACACCATGTGCAACAGAAGATGAAAAATATGCTATCATACCCCCAGAGTCCCTCTTTGCACCCGTTGAGCGTATCCTATGTGAAGCGAAGGGCACAAATCCATCGACGTTTATGTTACTGTAGATATTCGTCCAAATTTCACTAAGCAAAACGATTTTATGTTGACGTAATAAAGAAACGAACTCACCACTTTCTAGTTTATGAGTTATGCTACCGTTGACATTCCAAGCAAGCACATCTACCTTCTTAGGCTGGGGATCCTATAACTCGACGTCACCAACAACCGGAATCTGACGAACTACCTCGCCGTTGACGATCAGCTTCGCCGGATACATAAAGGCACATTTCTTACCCTCTTTACGGTACCGACGGAAGCTGTCCATTAACTTCTCACGGGCGACACGTATCTCTCGGGGTAGATCGTCGGCCATACTGTAAGGTTTTCCTTTTAGTGCTTTTGCACAGCTCCGGACAAAATCCTTCTCCTTATAGTCGAGGAAACACGCGATGATAGGCTTGGGTTTAGATGACGTTGCCTTACCCATTCTGGGCCCGACATATGCGAATACTTGAGACCCGTTCTTGACCGATGTTCATCTCTTCAGTCCTGAATGCACGTAGCGTCTTCTCACAATCTTCCACACCGGTCTCAGTCGCCCCATATTTGTTTGTGGACAAACCGTAGAAAATCAAGTTGTTTCGGCGACTGGTCAAGGGCTTTCTTCTCCAGATCATGAATTTTAGAGCTAAGATAATCGTAATGACTCCGCAGGCTACTCACAGTTTCATTGGTCGATTCAATCTCATTCTGCATTTTCGGCAAGCATTCCATCTTCGACTGGACGCTGAATTCCACCCGACGCCATCTTGGGAGAGATTACGTTCGTCTGGCGTGGACCCCTCTCGTTTACTTTTCTTCTCTTATTCGTCCTTGTCCTTGTCTGAAGAGCATTCCATCACTTCTTTATCGTTCCTAGACATCGTTAGCCCAATGTGTATCTTCAAATTTTTTACTTTGCCCTTTACATTTATTTAAAAACAACTAGTTTTCGGGAGCTCGCGTTAACATCGACCTGTCCGTTCACGCATGCGCAGAAGAACGTTTAAATACACTGCCACCTTTGGATAGTGCTTTTGAGAAGTTAGAGGGGTTCCTACTAAGAAACGTTTTCTAAAGCACTTATATATAAGCGACGGTGTAGTGATTAGAAAACATTGCCACCTTCGAAGGTTGTAAGGGATGTTGTTGTGGAAGAAGTCAAAGTCGTTGTAATTGATGTTGTTAATGACGTAGTCAAGGAGGTTGTAAAGGCTGTTGTTAAGGATGTTGTCAGGGAGGTTGACAAAGACGTTGTCAAGGAAGTTGTAATGGATGTTGTAAGGGATGTTGTAAGGAAAGATGTCATTGAGTTTGTCAGGGAGATTGTTAAGGAAGAATGTTGTCAGAAAAGTTGTCGTTAGTGAGGTTGTCAAAGACGTTGTCAGTGATGTTGTTAGGGATGTTGTGAATGAAGACAATTAATAACAAATCACCTTGGAAGACAACAATACAGCACTTGCCTTGAATATGTCCTCTCAATGAAATAAGAATGCAAGCACATCATTTATCTCATACCTTCTTTCTTTATATTGTAAGGCACAAAGTCTAAACACCATATGCTTCTTTAAGAAAATAAATCAACTTACTTGTAGTCGTTGTAGCTGTTGTTTGTGATGTAGTCAAAGATGTTGTCAGTGAAGTGGTCAAAGACGTTGTCTGGGATGTTGTTAAAGATGTTGTCAGGGATGTTGTTAGAGATGTTGTAAAAGACGTTGTCAAAGAAGTTGTAAGGGATGTTGTTAGTGAAGTAGTGAGGGATGTCGTTTGTGAAGTAGTAAGGGACGTCGTTTGTGAAGTAGTAAGGGATGTTGTTAGTGAAGTAGTAAGGGACGTTGTTTGTGAAGTAGTCAGAGACGTTGTTAGTGAAGTAGTAAGGGACGTCGTTTGTGAGGTTGTAAGTGATGTCGTTTGTGAGGTCGTAAGGGATGTCGTTTGTGAAGTAGTAAGGGATGTTGTTAGTGAAGTAGTAAGGGATGTCGTTAGTGAAGTAGTAATCGAAGTCGTGTGTGAAGTAGTAAGGGATGTCGTTTGTGAGGTTGTTAGGGATGTCGTTTGTGAGGTTGTTAGGGATGTCGTTTGTGAAGTAGTTAGGGACGTCGTTTGTGAGGTTGTAAGGGATGTCGTTTGTGAAGTAGTAAGTGATGTCGTTTGGGAGGTTGTAAGGGATGTCGTTAGTGAAGTAGTAAGGGACGTCGTTTGTGAAGTAGTAAGGGATGTTGTAAGTGAAGTAGTAAGGGATGTCGTTTGTGAAGTAGTCAGGGATGTCGTTAGTGAAGAAGTAAGGGATGTCGTTTGTGAAGTAGTAAGGGATGTTGTAAGTGAAGTAGTAAGGGATGTCGTTTGTGAAGTAGTAAGGGATGTCGTTTGTGAAGTAGTAAGGGATGTCGTTTGTGAGGTTGTTAGGGATGTAGTTTGTGAAGTAGTTAGCGACGTCGTTTGTGAGGTTGTAAGGGATGTCGTTTGTGAGGTTGTAAGGGACGTCGTTTGTGAAGTAGTAAGGGACGTTGTTAGTGAAGTAGTAAGGGACGTTGTTAGTGAAGTAGTAAGGGACGTTGTTAGTGAAGTAGTAAGGGACGTTGTTAGTGAAGTAGTAAGGGATGTCGTTTGTGAAGTAGTAAGGGACGTTGTTAGTGAAGTAGTAAGGGATGTCGTTTGTGAAGTAGTAAGGGACGTTGTTACTGAAGTAGTAAGGGACGTTGTTAGTGAAGTAGTAAGGGACGTTGTTAGTGAAGTAGTAAGTGACGTTGTTAGTGAAGTAGTAAGGGATGTTGTTAGTGAAGTAGTAAGGGATGTCGTTTGTGAGGTAGTAAGTGACGTTGTTAGTGAAGTAGTAAGGGATGATGTTAGTGAAGTAGTAAGGGATGTCGTTTGTGAAGTAGTAAGGGACGTTGTTATTGAAGTAGTAAGGGACGTCGTTTGTGAAGTAGTAAGGGATGTCGTTAGTGAAGTAGTGAGGGACGTTGTTAGTGAAGTAGTGAGGGACGTTGTAAGTGAAGTAGTGAGGGACGTTGTTAGTGAAGTAGTGAGGGACGTCGTTTGTGAAGTAGTAAGGGACGTCGTTTGTGAAGTAGTAAGGGATGTCGTTTGTGAAGTAGTAAGGGACGTTGTTAGTGAAGTAGTGAGGGACGTCGTTTGTGAAGTAGAAAGGGATGTCGTTTGTGAAGTAGTAAGGGACGTTGTTAGTGAAGTAGTAAGGGACGTTGTTAGTGAAGTAGTGAGGGACGTTGTGAGTGAAGTAGTAAGGGATGTCGTTTGTGAAGTAGTAAGGGACGTTGTTAGTGAAGTAGTGAGGGACGTTGTTAGTGAAGTAGTGAGGGACGTTGTTAGTGAAGTAGTGAGGGACGTTGTTAGTGAAGTAGTGAGGGACGTTGTTAATGAAGTAGTAAGGGACGTCGTTTGTGAAGTAGTAAGGGACGTTGTTTGTGAAGTAGTAAGGGATGTCGTTTGGGAATTAGTAAGGGACGTTGTTAGTGAAGTAGTGAGGGACGTTGTTAGTGAAGTAGTGAGGGACGTTGTTAATGAAGTAGTAAGGGATGTCGTTTGTGAAGTAGTGAGGGACGTTGTTAGTGAAGTAGTGAGGGATGTTGTTAATGAAGTAATAAGGGATGTCGTTTGTGAAGAAGTAAGGGACGTTGTTAGTGAAGTAGTTAGGGACGTTGTTAGTGAAGTAGTAAGGGACGTTATTAGTGAAGTAGTAAGGGATGTCGTTTGTGAAGTAGTAAGGGACGTTGTTAGTGAAGTAGTGAGGGACGTTGTTTGAGAAGTTGTGAGGGACGTTGTCAAAGATGTTGTTACTGAAAATATATGAACATGATTAGTTTTCTTGAAGGTTTTTAAGATTGCCTGACTAAATCGTACAATTCCTTTGAATAGACATCAATATGATACATATCACATGTAAAAAAAGCTGGTTTCAGATAGTAGGGTTCCGTTTAAAATATAAACCTAAATGCAAATAAAGGCTATCTCTGTCTCAAAATAAAATACAACAATGAGTACCTTTTAATCAAAATATTGCTTAACATATTCACAGAAAAAAGAACCACGTGTAAAATTTGATATGATTTGAAGCAACGTTGCAGCAACTCGTCAATGTCTCTGTTGGTTTTGGCCAATGTCGAACAATACATTGTTACATACGGATAGTGCTTAAAAAAAGTGTCTAAGTGGGTTCGGATAGTGCTTTAGAGAAGTTAGAGGGGTTCCTACTAAGAAACGTTTTCTAAAGCACTTATATATATAAGCGACGGTGTAGTGTTTTAGAAAACATTGCCACCTTCGGATAGTGCTTTAGAGAAGTTAGAGGGCTTCCTACTAAGAAACGTTTCGAAAGCACTTATATATATAAGCGACAGTGTAGTGTTTTAGAGAACATTGCCACCTTCGAAGGTTGTAAGGGATGTTGTTGTGGAAGTTGTCAAAGACGTTGTAATTTATGTTGCTTATGACGTAGTCAAGGAGGTTGTAAACGATGTTGTTCAGGATGTTGTCAGGGAGGTTGACAAAGACGTTGTCAAGGAAGTTGTAATGGATGTTGTAAGGGATGTTGTAAGGAAAGATGTCATTGAGTTTGTCAGGGAGATTGTTAGGGAAGAATGTTGTCAGAAATGTTGTCAAGGAGGTTGTGAGGGAGGTTGTGAGGGACGTTGTCAAAGACGTTGTTAGGGAAGAAGTCAAAGACGAATGTCAGATGTTGTTACGAAAGTAGTGAAAGAGGTTGTCAGGAACGTTGTTATGGAAGTAGTCAAAGACGTTGTCAGAGATGTTGTTAAAGACGTTGTTACGGAAGTAGTCAAAGACGTTGTAAGGGATGTTGTTAAAGATGTTGTCAGTGATGTTGTCAGAGATGTTGTAATAGATGTTGTCAAGGTTGTTGTTAGTGACGTTGTTGGAGATATTGTTACGGAAGTAGTCAAAGAGGTTGTCAGGGACGTTGTTAGGGAAGTAGTCAAAGATGTTGTTAATGAGGTTGGCAACGAGGTTGTCAGTGAAATTGTCAATGATGTTGTTAAAGACGTTGTCACAGAAGTAGTCAAACTTGTCGTTAATGAGGTTGTCAAAGACTTTGTCAGTGATGTTGTTAGGGATGTTGTGAATGAAGTTATCACTGATGACAATTGATAACAAATCACCTTAGAAGAGAACAATACAGCACTTGCCTTGAATATGTCCTTTCAATGAAATAAGCATGCAAGCACATCATTTATCTCATACGTAAGGCACAAAGTCTAAACACAATATGTTTCTTTAAGAAAATAAATCAACTTACTTGTAGTCGTTGTAGCTGTTGTTTGTGATGTAGTAAATGACGTTGTCAAAGATGTTGTCAGTGAAGTGGTCAAAGACGTTGTCTGGGATGTTGTTAAAGACGTTGTCAAGGAGGTTGTAAAGGATGTTGTTAAAGACGTTGTTAAGGAAGTAGTCAAAGAGGTTGTCAGGGACGTTGTTAAAGATGTTTTCAGGGATGTTGTTAAAGATGTTGTCAGTGATGTTGTCAGAGATGTTGTAAAAGACGTTGACAGTGAAGTTGTCAGAGATGTTGTCAAAGAGGTTGTGAGGGAGGTTGTCATTGACGTAGTCAAAGACGTTGTTAGGGAAGTAGTCAAAGACGTTGTCAAGGATGTTGTTAAAGACGTTGTTACGGAAGTAGTCAAAGACGTTGTCAGGGATGTTGTTAAAGACGTTGTTACGGAAGTAGTCAAAGAGGTTATCAGGGACGTTGTTTTGGAAGTAGTCAAAGACGTTTTAAGGGAAGTAGTCAAAGACGTTGTAAGGGATGTTGTAAAAGATGTTGTCTGTGATTTTGTCAGAGATGTTGTAAAAGACGTTGTCAAGGAAGATGTAAGGGATGTTGTAAGGGAAGATGTCAGTGAGGTTGTCAGGGAGGTTGTCATTGACGTAGTCAAAGACGTTGTTAGGGAAGTAGTCAAAGACGTTGTCAAGGATGTTGTTAAAGACGTTGTTTCGGAAGTAGTCAAAGAGGTTGTCAGGGACGTTGTAATGGAAGTAGTCAAAGACGTTGTTAGGGAAGTAGTCAAAGACGTTGTCAAGGATGTTGTTAAAGACGTTGTTACGGAAGTAGTCAAAGAGGTTGTCAGGGATGTTGTTATGGAAGTAGTCAAAGACGATGTCAGGGATGTTGTTAAAGACGTTGTTAAGGAAGTAGTCAAAGAGGTTGTCAGGGACGTTGTTATGGAAGTGGTCAAAGACGTTGTCAGGGATGTTGTTAAAGACGTTGTTACGGAAGTTGTCAAAGAGGTTGTCAGGGACGTTGTTAAAGACGTTGTTACGGATGTAGTCAAAGACGTTGTGAGGGATGTCGTTAAAGATGTTGTCAGTGATGTTGTCAGAGATGTTGTCAAGGATGTTGTAAGGGAGGTTGTTAGTGACGTTGTTAAAGATGTTGTTACGGAAGTAGTCAAAGACGTTGTCAGGGACGTTGTTAGAGAAGTAGTGAAAGATGTTGTTAATGAGGTTGTCAACGAGGTTGTCAGTGAAGTTGTCAATGATGTTGTTAGAGACGTTGTTCCAGACGTTGTCAACGAAGTAGTCATAGACGTTGTCAACGAAGTAGTCATAGAGGTTGTCAGGGATGTTGTTAACGACGTTGTTAAGGAAGTAGTCAATGAGGTTGTTGAAGACGTTGTTATGGACGTTGTCAAAGACGTTGTCAGGGATGTTGTCAAAGAGGTTGTAAAGGACGTTGTTAAAGACGTTGTTACGGACGTAGTAAAAGACGGTGTTAGGGAAGTAGTCAAAGATGTCGTCAATGATGTTGTCAGTGAAGTCGTCAATGATGTTGTTATTGATGTTGTTAATGAAGTTGTTACTAAAAACAATTAATAACCAATCACCTTGTATAGAGCAATACAGCACTTGACTTGAATCTGCCCTCTTAATGAAATGAGAATGATAGGACGGGAGGCACAAAGTCAAAAACAGAAAAGGATCACATTTATCATGTTGCAAGTCTAAAGCTGCATACCTTAAGTTTCTTCACTTGCTAGTGTATCTCAGTGGAAATAACATTTTATTTTGGTTTCGTTTGGACATCAATCAAATTCCTCCAGTAGCACTGGCAAAGATTACTAATTGTCCATGTGTAATACAACCATTCTCAAACCATGTTTTGATCATCTGAATTTTGACATTTGGCATGGTTAAATAGACAGATTGGGTTGTATTTTGGAAATTCTGATTTTCCCGATTAAAGTATTCTAAATAGACTCTCTGAGAATAAAATCTGCACATTTACATGGAGCTTATTCTAAGGAACAAACACAACTTAAGCCCACAACTGTTGCTCATGTATGAACGATTTTGTAGAGAAAATAGAAACCAGTGTATGTTGACCCCTTGTCACTTGAATGATCTGCCAAAATTGTTACGGATTACTGATAGATATTCAAAACGAATGTATCAATGTTAACTTATGTTGTAAAATTTCACCATAATCCGTTTCATTTTCGCGATTCTCTGATGTCAAAAAGACTTTCTAAATTGCAATATATTGGCAATAGAATAAGCAGTTAATTGAACAAACTTAGTTACGCAGCTGTAAACATAGTATGTTTTTTTTAAAGAAAATATATCAACTTACTGGTTGTCGTTGTAGCCGTTGTCTGTGATGTGGTCAGTGACGTTGTCAAAGACGTTGTCAGTGAAGTAGTCAGAGAGGTTGTCAGGGACGTTGTTAAAGACGTTGTCAGAGATGTTGTTACAGATGTTGTCAGTGAGGTTGTCAGAGATGTTGTCAAGGATGTTGTAAGGGAAGAAGTCTCAGACGTTGTCAGTGAAGTGGTGAAAGATGTTGTCAAAGACGTTGTTAAAGATGTGCTCGAAGAGGTTGTTAAGGACGTTTTTACTGAAGTTGTCACTAAAAACATGTAATAACTAACAATGTCGAGATTCATACAGCATATGTCGTTAATATGTCCTTTTAATGATATTTACGTCAAGGTTGAATATGCATGTCCTTTGCCGGTCTCTCCGGTAAATTAATTTTTGGCAAAAAACCCCCAAAAAAATCAAAACAGTAATATAACATCAATTGTGAACCTAAGAGGATCAACCATATTTGGATTTGAATTGAAACCGATAACTGATGTTGTTCTTTTGCAGTGGCAACAACATTGTCATGAATTCATTTTGCAAACAATTTCATTGACGTGATTTTTATTTTTTATTCTTATTCTTTTAATAGTCAACACTAGACAAAACACTCGCAATACAACACTACATCAGGTCACTTCACCTGTAAAATTGCCCTGGTTAAACATGACTCTGACAATTGTAATTCAACAAAAAGCTGATTTCCTCAATTATTACATACGTGTTCTAAATAACAAAGCTAAGTGTTGTGTAACCAGTGGAAAGTTATTCAACGAGTGTTGTGTAACCAAAACAGATTAACAACAATACAACGTCATAATGCCGCACTAATGTTGAAATTGTTTGCACAGAGTTATCTCCCTTTATTTTTAACAGTGTGTTTAGGCTAGGAATTTTAAGCATACGTCGAGAGACGTTGAGAGTACGTTCGAACCGTTGACATGCAACGTCTCTTTTTTTAATCTTGGCGATCTAGATATCGACTTCAATAAAATCGTTTACTGTGTATTTGGTTTTATAATGGTATTTTTTGGACAAATCTGTCGATAAAATGTACACAAATGAAAATATTAAAGTAGGATTTTTTTAAAACTGATGATGAGGCTAACAGAAAACAGAACTATTTCATTTCTTCTGCGGGTACAGTGGTACGACCAGTGTATCAGTGCGCGTTATATCGGGCATGGTTTGATCGAAATTTCACTTCAATAGTAGCAATTTCATTTTGTATGTAATAATAGATCACAAAACTCGTGACTGTTGAATATCGAAAATATTCCAACTCAATATTTTCAAAGTTTTGATTTTATTCACTCCTTTCGCTCGTGAATAAACCAAAACATTTAACTATATTTCGTTGATATATGTTCGATATTCAACACTCACTCGTTGCGTAATCTCTATGTAGTTGTACTGCTATTTAACAGTCAAGAACAAGAGAAGCAATACCTCCATTTTGAATATTTTAGAAATATATAAAAAATATAGATAATAGAATTTTTTTTCAAATAAAGAGGTAACAGGTATTCGTTGGGTCACACAACTTTAACGTTAAAAGCAATACTAATTGATGCTTGTAAATACAATGTAAATGCATTTTGGTTCTGCATAGAGAACAACAACAACAACAAAACAATGGATACTGGCGCACTTTAGCAAATTAGATTCTTTGAGGCCTGGTAGTAAGCTTTTCCCGTTGCTTCATTTTGTTAGGTTAAGTTCATTGTGTATGAGAATTTAATACACTTTTCTTTACATTTTTACTTATATCCTTTGTGTAAAATGAAAGCATTTGAAACAAATGCTGTGTGTGTTTAGTTTGCATACATTAAAAATGTTGCGTATTCAAAGTGAACGTTGTTGAACGTTGAATAATTGTACTGCCCTAATTGCATTTTGATTTACTGTTAAGCAAGAAGATAAATCAATATTTTGGTTACAACCCGACTTACGACTAGTTGATTGTGATGTTGTAGATGAAGTTGTCAGGGACGTTGTCGGTGAAACCTGGTTGATTGTTACTTCATCACAGTAAGGAAGTCGCGCCCTATATACTGGAACTTCAATAACACAAAGGGTGTTACGGTTATCAAACATCTTTGAACAGAATTTAACAAGACCAGATCCTTATATAGAAGTCATAGAGGAATTAAGAAAACTATTTCTATAACAGAACTATGATAAACCTATCAACTTATATCATTTAAAATTCATATTTTATTCGGAAAACATATCCTAAATAAAAAAATAATCTCATCGTAAAATCAGTTTGATTGCATATCGGTCAATAGTTTCTTAAGCGGTTAGATTAAAACTTACAAACTTACCCACGACCCTTTGAGCAATTGAAAATAGAACTTACTGCTACAGACGTATTTGTATTTCAAAAGTTTGGGTTTCATTGGAAATAGTACTTTGATAATCGTTTAGTTTTCATAAACAAACTTACCTACGACCCGTTGGGAAATTGAAAATAGAACTTACTGCTACAGAGGTAGTTATAGAGACTTGATACAGTCTGAGAGCAGGAACAGTCTGTGGTTGGGTAAACATTGTCAAGACACTCCTGACAATCAGCAGCTGAGGTAGCCAGACAGTAATCCTCTGAAATAAAGGATAACCAGAAGTTGCATAAATCCGTGAAAACATGGACCACATCTGAACCGGCTTTTGCAACAGTGTAATTATGGATTTCCTTGCTTTTTTGAAGAGATAATTTGATTGTTGAAACAAATTTGTTATGAACTTTTGACGATTATGATTCAGCATTACAAAATTAATGTTTATGAAAGAGATAGTTATTGAAATTGAATCATACCATTTTGACAACAAGATACAGCTTGAGGAGTTTGTCTACAGATCTTAGGAGCGGTTGTAGCAGATGTTGTCAGGGAAGTTGTGAGAGAGCTTGTAAGAGATGTTGTAAGGGATGTAGTGAGAGAGGTTGTGATAGAGGTTGTAAGGGATGTAGTGAGAGAGGTTGTGAGAGAGGTTGTAAGAGAGGTTGTAAGGGATGTAGTAAGAGATGTAGTGAGAGAGGTTGTAAGGGATGTAGTGAGAGAGGTAGTGAGAGATGTTGTAAGGGATGTAGTGAGAGAGGTTGTAAGAGATGTTGTAACAGATGTTGTGAGAGAGGTTGTCATGGAGGTTGTGAGAGATGTAGTGAGAGAGGTTGTGAGAGATGTAGTAAGCGATGTAGTGATAGAGGTTGTAAGAGATGTTGTAAGAGATGTTGTGAGGGAGGTTGTGAGGGAGGTTGTGAGGGAAGTTGTAAGAGATGTAGTTAGAGATGTTGTGAGAGATGTAGTAAGAGACGTTGTACGAGAGGTTGTCAAGGAGGTTGTGAGAGATGTTGTCAGGGACGTTGTTGGTGAAACCTGGTTGATTGTAACTTCATTACAGTCTGGTAGTCTTGCCTGATATACTGGAACTAAAACAACATAAAAGTACCAATATTACTTAATATCTGGACAAGATTATACAGACAACCAATATCAATACAGATGTCATATTCCTGAATGAAAGAAACATGCTTTAATAATATAATCCTAAAACAAATAAATATTTGTATTTCAAAAGTTTGGGTTTCATTGGAAAAAGTAATTTGATTATCGTTTAGTTTTCATAAACAAACTTACCTACGATCCTTTGGGCAATTGAAAATAGAACTTACTGCTACAGAGGTAGTTATAGAGACTTGACACAGTCTGAGAGCAGGAACAGTCAGTGGTTGGGTAAACATTGTCAAGACACTCCTGACAATCAGCAGCTGAGGTGGCCAGACAGTAATCCTCTGAAATAAAAGATAATCAGAATTGCTGGTAATGAAAGATATAATTGTGTGGGACCATGGAAAACGGGACCAAATCTTAATTACTTTCATTATCTCTCTACAAGTGTTATTGAGGATGTAATTGCCTCCTATCTTTTGCAAACAAAATCTTCTTGATGGACAGAAACAATATCAATTTTGCAGATTTGAGTTTGCATTACACCCAAACAAACGGTAATGGAACAGATAGTTTAATCAAATTGAATGATACCATTTTGACAACAAGAAACAGCTTTAGGAGTTGTTGCACAAATCTTTGGAGCGGTTGTCGCCGATGTTGTAGCAGATGTTGTGAGGGAAGTTGTAAGAGATGTAGTTAGAGATGTTGTACGAGAGGTTGTCAAAGAGGTTGTGAGAGATGTTGTCAGGGACGTTGTTGGTGAAACCTGGTTGATTGTAACTTCATTACAGTCTGGTAGTCTTGCCTGATATACTGGAACTAAAACAACATAAAAGTACCAATATTACTTAATATCTGGACAAGATTATACAGACAACCAATATCAATACAGATGTCATATTCTTAAATGAAAGAAACATGCTTTAATAATATAATCCTAAAACAAATAAATATTTGTATTTCAAAAGTTTGGGTTTCATTGGAAATAGTAATTTGATTATCGTTTAGTTTTCATAAGCAAACTAACCTACGACCCTTTTGGGCAATTGAAAATAGAACTTACTGCTACAGAGGTAGTTATAGAGACTTGATACAGTCTGAGAGCAGGAACAGTCAGTGGTTGGGTAAACATTGTCAAGACACTCCTGACAATCAGCAGCTGAGGTGGCAAGACAGTAATCCTCTGAAATAAAGGATAATCAAAATTGCTGGTAATGAAAGATATAATTGTGTGGGACCATGGAAAACGGGACCAAATCTTAATTACTTTTATTATCTCTCTACAAGTGTTATTGAGGATGTAATTGCCTCTTATCTTTTGCAAACAAAATCTTCTTGATGGACAGAAACACTATCAATTTTGCAGATTTGAGTTTGCATTGCACCCAAACAAACGGTAATGGAACAGATAGTTTAATAAAATTGAATGATACCATTTTGACAACAAGAAACAGCCTTAGGAGTTGTTGCACAAATCTTTGGAGCGGTTGTCGCCGATGTTGTAGCAGATGTTGTGAGGGAAGTTGTAAGAGATGTAGTTAAAGAGGTTGTGAGGGATGTAGTTAGAGATGTTGTACGAGAGGTTGTCAAGGAGGTTGTGAGAGATGTTGTCAGGGACGTTGTTGGTGAAACCTGGTTGATTGTAACTTCATTACAGTCTGGAAGTCTTGCCTGATATACTGGAACTAAAACAACATAAAATTACAACTATTCCTTAATATCTGGACAAACTTATACAGACATCCAATATCAATACAGATGTCATATTCCTGAATGAAAGAAACATGCTTTAATTATATAACCCTAAAACAGATAAATGTTTGTATTTAAAAAATCTGGGTTTCATTGGAAAAAGTTATTTCATAATCGTTTAGTTTTCATAAGCAAACTTACCTACGACCCTTTGGGCAATTGAAAATAGAACTTACTGCTACAGAGGTAGTTATAGAGACTTGACACAGTCTGAGAGCAGGAACAGTCTGTGGTTGGGTAAACATTGTCAAGACACTCCTGACAATCAGCAGCTGAGGTGGCCAGACAGTAATCCTCTGAAATAAAGGATAATCAGAATTCCTGGAAATGAAAAAGTTAAACAAAGGATAAAAAGAGGTTGCTGGAAACATGTAATGGACCATAGCAAACAAGAACAAATCTAAATTGCTTTTATTATCTGTTCTCAAAAGTTATTGAAGACTTCACCGACTCTTATATTTGAGAAACAGAGTCTTTCGATGAACAAATTTTGTATAAAATTCTGAAGATTGTTAGTCTTTATTTTATCAAGATTAATGCTTATAAAACAGATTGTAAATGAAATTGAATCATACCATTTTGACAACAAGATACAGCTTGAGGAGTTTGTCTACATATCTTAGGAGCGGTGGTCACCGAGGTTGTAGCAGATGTTGTCAGGGAGGTTGTTAGAGAGGTTGTTAACGATGTTGTCAGTGAAGTTGTTATTGACGTTGTCAAAGACGTGGTTGGTGATGATTCACCGCAGTCACAGTCAATATTACTCAAACGGACGTAACACTGATTGCAATACATTGGCATTAGGGTCCCATTTAAACAACCCTCATCTGCAAAACATGATTAAATATTGTGAGTAATACCAGTGTTCTAAATGCCAACTTTATCACTCAGTTTATAAGTTTCATTCAAAATACATATCTTTTATGCATATTATCTGTAATAAACACTTAAAACAAACTTAGATCGTTTGTTCACAATTTAAAATACAATTATACATCACATCACAACTCAGTTATAGCACTATGGCAGTCAATGAAAATAGGAATATGCTTTAGAAATCAGACGGCTTGCATAACAAAAACGAATATCTCATTCTTGCCTTACGTCGACAAAGTAGTACGTAAGTCAAAGCCACGAACTAAAAGTCAAGTTTTAGAGAAGTTAGTAGATAGGTTATTGTGAAAGCAGCCATTGGCAGAGGTTCCTGCGGTCGTTTTGTGAATTTAAATGGATATAAATGGACACAAATTTGAAGCGATAATTTTGACGTAACTCGGAAGCGAGTCGAGATCGGCAAGATGGATGCGTTTATTCCTTGACTCAATTATATAGAGGGGTGGGTCTTTCTTATCTACGTTTTACCTACATTTTATTAACGATATCGGGTTCCTGTGCCTATATCATAAATAAAGAATATTAAACGACGTCCAATTTGATGACGAGTGAATATTTATGTCCCTTACAGTGGAAGGTTCAGGAAATTTTTGTGCCTTTTTGGACACGATCTCATACAGAAATGGATAGAATGGATAGAAACAAAATATTTATTAGGAAAATTTGCAATAGAACGTTCTTTACACATCATTTTACCAAACATTTTAAATATTTTTAATCACCAGCACAGAGGCGATTCTAGTTGTCATGTTTATAACGATTTTTCTACATGAAAATGTTTGACTTTGAACTTTGACCATGATTGTAAACATGGTATATAGTCAACAAATTATTTGTTCAAAAAAACTGTTTCTTATTTCAGCAATTGATAAAGATGAAAATAGTTTGTGACTCTGATCGTGAATATTCAATACCACATACTCAGTTATAGTTTTGCATTGAGTATAACAACCATGTAATGTTTGAAAGTATCAAAAGATAAAACAGACCGTAGCAGGTACTTTCTTTAATCTTGACAATTTTTTTATAGTTTATGTACCAATTACATGAAAGGGTTTCGTAGAACAGAAATTATCGTGTTGTAAAATGATTCTCGCTACCGTGAACTTTGACCTTGAATGTGAACATGTCAATAGGATTTCAAAATAGGAAGATAAGTATATGAGTTATAGAAGGTTTAAGCCAAAACAAAACCCGCTGAGGCGGCGGTGGAAACTGCACAAAACTGTTAGCAGTCATAGACCTTATTAGTTGTTAATGACAATTCAATCGCTGTGAGAATCAACATATAATATTTTGAACGGAATAGATTATCCTCAATAATAATTATCGATTATTTGAATACAGTTTTCCCAAAATCTTAATTAAACTGAATGAAAAACGCAAAACAAATAAGATTTGCAATGACAGATTTTATAAAGCCGAGCGCAGTTAGCCTCATGTGCGAATTACCAAGACCAACTCCACTTCATCTTTCAAGCAGAGCCTAAAACGCCATTTTCCGAACTGCCAGTTTTATGACCCTTGAGTTTTCTGTGCTTGCTCTCTTGCCCGTAGGAGCACTATAGCAGCACCGAAAAGTAAAGGGTCTGAAGGAAGATGACTTCACTTAAACTATAACAAACTGAGAACTGATCAACTTACAATTTTTGCAACAAAGTATTTCAACTGACTCTGTGGGTGCTTGACATCCAGTTTGAGCTGTTGCGCTTGTCGTAGCTGATGTTGTCAGTGATGTTGTCAGCGACGTTGTCGGTGATGTTGAAATACAATCACAATCAATTCCCTGAAGACGGATAGTACATTCTTCACAGAAGATTGGCGGAAGAGCTCCGGAAACACATGCAGCCTCTAGACAGAACAACGTTTAAACCAAATGTGAATAACATTAATTCATTAGAAGAACAAGGCATTGGCAGGGATGAGTTTTTTCCCCTCATACCCACAAGACCGGGGTGTTATTCCTGGCGCATCAAAGCTAAAAACTTTCAATATGGCTGGTGTAAATTTATTTGGAAAGACTGAATACTTTAATGACTTTACTTTCATGTTATTTTTTAAAATATGTTTGATCATGTACATAAACTTGAAACCACAAAATTCGTTCAAAATACTACAAATACTTGTTTTCAGGATCATGCGATAAACAAATGCATCACATGCATTTATAATGATAAAAATGGATAATAACTCGAAAACAACCGTGGTGTCTTACCATTTGCAAGAGAATTAGATTCGGATCACAGATAAATGATTTTTAAGTAATGAAATATTGCTTTTAATCATAACGGTTTTACCATTTCCACAGCAATCTTCCTCAAACGCATCACTGGGAGGAACACAGCCGTCTCTCTTTACTCGATGGTATGTGACGTCATCGGTTTCACAGTACTCCTTCAATTGAGGTATAAGTCGGGAGAGCTCTGCAATTTAACGAATCGTCGTTACTTAACATTTGTGTAAGCCTTAATTCAGTCTCTGAAAAACAAGTCTTAAAAAACATTACATTATCAAATAGAACAACGGAGCATCAGAGAATTGGTTTTTGTAGATTCAGATGTTGACATACTTTTCAAGCGGTCTGAATGTTGGATCTTCACTGTCGATAAAAACGAGTTTGCCCTTTTTAAGTACCCGAATTATCATGTTTCGTTAAGGGCTTGAAGATGTCTCCTCTGCCGAGTTGTTTCAGTAGGTCATTTGAGATTACGAGACTAGCCCATGTCCTTTAAGAACTTGTCCCCATTTAAAGAGTCAAATGCACGTTTTTTTAAATTTTATATTTTAAATTTTCACTGATAATTGTATAATAATGCTAAGTGTATTATTTGATAGTGTCAGAAATCTCATTACAGAAACCAATCATCCGTAGTCAGAGAACAAATGATAAAGATTCACATAGTCACATAGACTCACAAGTCCTTTGGCGAACATTTTAGTGTGAACACCTTTAATGTCAGTTTGTGTAAGAAAAATGAATCGCATGAGAAAATGTTTCATTATATATTTGATTTATTTCTGCTTCATTGAGTTTGAAGACAAATCTTTACATTTTTCAAACCATTTGTTTTCATTTTCCTTATTTTCTCCCTCAAACGTGCTACTGCCCCTTTGACAACTTAAGAACTGGACCAGGTTTAGTCGATTTTTCTGACGTTGAACACCAAAACAGTGTGCACGGATGACGTCACATGATGTCCACGTCTTAAAGGTCAAATAATATCCTAGCATATCCAAAACAAAATGAAAGGCGGAATAAGTGAATGAGTGAGTTAATTGGTGTGAGCTGCGAAATATGAAAGTGCAGCAAATATGAACTTGCATTGAACATTATTAATTCTTTGCGATCATGCTTGTGGTCAGTTTAAATGGAAGAATTTTGCAAATGCTCACATTATAGCCACAAATTATATGGTTATCCAACTGCTTTATGCATAGAATTGTGACGTTTGGGTACGGATTCTTACACTGTTTTCATGTCAGAGCAGTACATTGACTGGCTGAAAAAATGGTCCAATAGTAATTAAAGGGAAAATTAATCATTAACTAAAGCTAGTCAAACAACATAGTTGATTTAACCTCAATAGTTGAAGGTAAGGTAATAAAATACAAAATTGAAAGTTAATAAATACTATGTTGATATGTCAAGGTATGTCTTAACGTTACCACAAACGTACTATTACTTACTGAAAATCATTTATTTATTTGCTAAGTTTTCTTTTTGACTTGTATCACAGAATTTTTACCAAACATTTACATATACATTTACGATTTAAGAAATAGAAAAAAACAGGATCTTTATTTCAAAGAATACACCAATTGAGAAATTCAAATAAAAATTTAAGTAAGCGAAATTTTTATTTCAGATCTTTTGCTGAAAAAGAACGGATTTCTCTCTGATAAGACTACATTGTAAACCATAAAGTTTTACTTACTACATAGGGTGGCACTACTGTATGCCTGGCTTTCACCGAACGTCAAACAGCATAACGACAACAGCGCAATTAAGGTGTTCATCCTTGCAGCCTTAACTGAGGGACAAATTTCTACAAAGCCTTATATCCAACATTTAAAGTAACCATATGTTTTCTATTGAAAGGCGGACAAGAATTTACCAAATGATAATATTTTCCATAAATATGCCTAAACATACTTCTGTTTTGTTCGTTACTCTCAAAATATTGTTGCAACTGTACCATTTATGCAAATCCATTTTTGTGTTTTTCTGCGGGTAAAGATTCGATTATTGATACTGTTTTCAATCAGTCCTTGTTTGGATTACCTATGTGATATACCTGCCAGATGGCCAATTCTCTAATTTGTTAGCTATAGGGATCATGGTTGATAGGTGTATGAAGTGTAGCATAAATAGTTTAGGAAATATGCTCCGGACAAAGGACATGGTCGTAAAGTCACTGTTTTATTCATGGAAGCCGTACAAAATTGAAAACATACGTTTATCTAACAGTCAAAGGCACATCTAGGGTTCATGTTTGATAAGTGTATGAAGTTTGGTGAAGCTAGAATGTAAAGTTTAAGAAATTTGTCTTAGAAAGCCGTATTTCTCGTTATGTTACAAAACCTTAACTTTATAAAGAACTGGTTTTACAGCAACTTCCAAAAATTCATATTCAAGAAAGATAGCAATGTATAAAGCAAGTAGATTCACATAAGTTGATGTAATTCTCTAAGTCATCTACACTGTTGCCTTAAATTACTTATGAATGGTGGAATAAATAAACATGACTTTTTTGTGATTCAAAGCGGAACAACTCGGTTAAGAATAAAAGATAGATTAGCGCTTACTTCGATAGAAACATCTGATCGAAAAACGGACAATAGCAAATATCTAAATGTGCGGTTCTACATTGTCTAGCCCAGGTTTGGAAACATTTTATTTCTCACGATGGAATAAGGTTTGTCGATCAATCAATAGGCTTATTTGAAGAACACTCTAAAAACAACAGAAGGTTGTACACAAATGATTACAATAAAATCAGAAAAGTTAAAAACATTCTGAAAGCTTCATCTTTATAATAAAAGCAGTTTTTGTAATTCGTTAAGGCCAAATGTTGAATGAGAAGCCTAAGATCAATTCATATTACAAATACTAAGGACATATATTACAAATGAGTGAGTAGTTATAGGGAGACACTTTGCGGGACAATAGAATTTAATTACCCTATTGTCCCGCATAGTGCATAGGCCAAAACCCTGACCATAAGGGGACCCCCTCGTGTGATCTCTTTGTGACCTTTAACAATAGGGTATTAAGTGGTCTATTGTCCCGCAAACTTGCATACCTCACAACCTTGACCGTTGGGGGAACCCTCTGTCATAATCTCTTTAACTATTAACAAAGAGGAAATTAAAAGGTCTATTATCCAGAAAACTTGTACTGAGTGTGTTAATCAAACATTATGACTTTGCAAGCAACAGTGCTCACTGTATTGTAAAGATGCTAGTGTATAACTAGGTTTTTATGTGTCTATGGACACATGTTTTACCACATATCATACCCAAATTATAACTTTTGCGCTTAACTTGTTCACCAGGTTACAAGTTTCTTCTCTTGACAACAATATTTTCTTTAAAATTCAGAAATTAATACACAACACAATTGGTCATTTAATACGATTTTATTTCTTTACTATAATGTTGTAATTGAATAGAAAAATTATAATGTTTTAACGATTATCTACATCAAATTAATTGAACATAAAATGGACAATTGCAACAAAGATTAGACTGAAATAAGAGGGAATCATCCAGAAGCGATTCTCTTTTTCACATTGTCCACAATGTCAAACCGACAATGTGTTCATTGCCGAAGAGTGCGAGGTTGTTGTAGTGGCAGTCGGCCTACCTGTCCGGGTAGGACAAATGTAAAGTGAGTGATTAGGGTCCTGACACAACCGACTACAGAGTAGTGTCCAACTCCAAAGCAATTGTAGCATATAATTCCTCTTTGTCTTGGCACAGCGCTGGTCACTGTTGGCTCAACAGGAGAGGGTTGAAGACATGTGGATGGAGCTATAACAATGAAATAAAGCTTTTAGAAAAATAGAATATATGTGCTAACTCATATGTTTTAGATTGTATATTTTTTCCCAGAACAAAACTAAATTACTTTACTTTTATAACAAAACTAACATATGACAAAAACGATCAACAAAAAGACTTATGAGCCAATATAAATGCTTCTCAAAGCAAATACACAAATAAAATAGAACTTCTAGAAATAGAATATGTGAATTTAATAGTGTTTTTTTTCCAGAACAAAATTATATCACATTTAAGGAAATGAAAGGAAAATGCTTCAGCAAACAGGCTTGAGCGCTTCTATTAAAGCTTCACCTTAAACTACAACAGAAAATCTAATTTAAAAATAATTTTGTTTACAATAATTTAGAAAAAAAATATTTGATGCCAATTTTGAAACATGGATTAAGTTGTTTTTGCATGAAACAAATGTCTAAAACATGTGTAGTGTCTGATCATTTCTAACATCTGATTTACATACGGCTGGATTGGGAAACAAGCAGTAGTGCTTATATAAATCCCTCTCCAGTATACATAAATTACATTTTCTTAAATTGTTTAAACTTACAATAGCATATAACATAAACTAAGGATCATGGTCGGAATAACATAAGAGTTCAGAATGTATGTATAACTAATAACTTATGTACAAAATGATGCTGATGCTGCCAAGTCAAATGATGGTATTTTAATTTTTGAAAGAGAATCGTTTTGAATCATTAATAAAGGTATGTTCTAACATCTATACTTATCATATTACCAACTTACAAATGTCATTTAAAAGGTTTGTAACAAATATTTATTACGAAAAATGGCACATATTGTTGTTTGTTGTTTCTTTTCTAACGTTGAAACAAACTTGTTTAATAAACATTAATGAATTTAAAAAGAACACCTGAAATATATTTCAAAGAAATAAACAAATTAACAATTAATATAACGTTTTAGAATAAAAAAAGAATATATGATTTTGATAGTGTTATATTTCCAGAACAAGATCATATCACATATAACATTTTTAAAGTAATACAAAGGAAAATGCATCAGCAAACAGACTTGAAAGTTACTATCAATGCTTTTCCTTAAACATCAATTTTCAAAGAAAATCTAGTTTATTAATATATTTGAAAATTCGCTTACAATAATTGAGAATAGCAAATAAAATACATTGGATGCCAAACTTGAAACAGGAATAAAGTAGGGTGGGTTTTTTTTGTATGCATAAAATAAATTTCTGACATAGAGATAGTGTCTGAGCGTTTCTGACATTTCAGCTACTCAAGAACAACATAATTTAAATGTTTTGATGCATATGCTTTGTAACTATGTTGATGTTGGAAGAGGTATTTATATAAGCTTGTGCTTGTTTGCCAATCCCTTTCATTGTGTTAATGAAATGGAATATGTTAAAATCAAATTTCTTTTTGTAATTGACACAAAAAAATGGCTCACATTCTTTTTTTTACATTGAAACAAACCTGTTTGCTAAACATGAATGCTTTTGAAAAGAACGCCACATATATCATAATATGATTAAATACAATACAGAAAAATTTGGAAACATTGTACTCACTGTTATTACCCTCGAAGCGCGGACATGAGCGACGATATGGCCTTCTCTGCCACAAATGGTGCATGGATATTTGCAGAACTTTCCCCAATGTCCAGCGGGTGTCTTACAGCGGTTACCACAAACAGCATTAGGACAATTATCAAAGGTATGTTCCTCTGTCACACATTTCCAGCAAAACATCTTGGCTGTGTTGATATTCAAAGAAAGCGCATGAACAAAATAAACACAAGCTAACAATTCATATGACAAAACTAAATTAACCTGTTGCTATTCTAACTAACATCAAATGAAACATGCCATGAACAACTCAACAGAGTGACCAATTAGGTGACATAAGTGTCAAGGCTGTGAGCTATTGTACACCGAGTTGATTAACCATCTTGAAAGACTAACTAATCGCTTGTTACGGAGGTGTTTGTACACCCCAGTGAGTTGAATAGTGTCACCAATTCAAAGAATCAGAGACCAGTCTCCAGTCTGAACA
Organism: Steromphala cineraria; assembly: GCA_916613615.1. Classification (NCBI taxonomy): domain Eukaryota; kingdom Metazoa; phylum Mollusca; class Gastropoda; order Trochida; family Trochidae; genus Steromphala; species Steromphala cineraria. The sequence goes on from OU744730.1 coordinate 17,824,999, forward strand.
AACACTGGCATGTGCTTTGTTGCAGGTTATTCATCCGATATATGTACAACTAATTTCAAGTAAACATTGAAAATCAGAATTAAATTATGTCTGATTTTCATTCAGAAAAATATTGCTTTGAATTATAATTTCATGGGAGGTTATGATCATCAAACTTTATGGCAACAACTCGCTCTGTGAACTAGGAAATCCAGTTTTGGATATCTGACAATGGATGAAGAACCAGTGGATCTTATTTTGAGGAGTGAGGAGAAAGAACTTTAAGGACGACTATGATTTAAACATATTTTTATTCATGAAATTTAAACAATTACATGAATATGGATTGGCACAACAAGCTTAAAGCTTATATAAGTGCCGCTCCATTAAATATTACAAAATACAGTCAATAATACAAATCAAAATTTACAAAGTAAATAAAGTAGTAATTCCACAAGGAGTGACTATCAGTGAGTACCACATAATCATCCTTGTGTATGTATCAAACGCACTCCATATCTTTTACCAAGCAAATGTCCTAAATAACTTGACTATGTTTTTGAAAATATTTGCATCCATACATTCACACAAAAGAGAGTCGTCCACCTTTAAATATTGTACAATTAGACTCAATAGTTATGTCCTTTAGATGTAGAAAAAAATACTTGCAGAATCTTTCACTTATTAACACTGTCCATGGGATTTTAGAGTTACTGTATTATCATATTGCGAATTTTTCAAATATAAATTATCCATGCACATGATTTTACTTTTTCCCATGTGAATTTCCTTGAAAACGTGACTAAGATGTCTTTACATTTTGAAAATACCAACAATCATATACATACATTCACACAAAAGAGTATCTTTAACTTGAAATATTTTTCATAAGAATCTACATTTATGGTAATATTGTTATGAATATAAACAGTATGCTTAAGGGTATACTTACCTTTTCTGTCTTTGAAAAGAGAAGAAAACGAAACACATACATTTTAGTATTATCACCATTTTTAGCTCTTTGCATGCATGTTCATGTAAATGGGCAGATAGATCTTTACATGCACATAATGAAATATTTTAAGAGGTTTTTTCTCTTTTACTTTCAGACTCGAGAGCATGTCTCTCTATCAGCTTAGGACCCCTGGGTTTGGAGTTCATCTGAGGATTCTTTTTGTGAAAATTGAAGCTATGCTGTTCCTGAAGGATTGATCATGTACCTCAATCAGAAAACAAGCTTTTCATTTGACAAGGGTACGAAAATAAGGGTGACAGTGGTAAGAAATCCCAATAATGTGGATGCAGGGAGACAATTTTTTTTCGTAAGGATAGTTATGAGATACATAAGGACATAACCTTAGAACTGTACCAAAACGCTGGTGTACATCTGACAGCATGTATAGGTGGTAGAGTAACACTAAATCAATTTCAGACCCCTTCGATAAATATTGCTGTTTTGTTTGTTCAAAGCTTGACACCCTCGATCATTTACATAGGTAGCAATGTATTCAAAATAGAGCAACCGTTTATACATTTATACTGTCATGACCAGTGTGACAATCTCATTAGCAAATTGAAAATATTTGATTGGGAACGTTACTATTATGAACTGGATAAGATATCATATAACGATCAGAAAACATTTCTTTGCTCTCGAAAATACAAATACTTAAAAAGGCTTTATCCTGGAAAGCAATGTATGTCACGGGATAATGTTAATGTCGTGCTTGTAATGTGTGGTTCCTCTCGCAAGAATGTTATTATCGACACTTGTCAGCAAAAATCTGTACAGCCACCATCTTGTGCAAAGAATGTAGCATACTATCAAGAAAAGGGTGTAAATGTTCTGTTAAAGATAAAACGTGTACAAGATACCGGGAAATGCTAGGAGGTGATTTTCAGTGTTTTATGCAGGTAGATACACCAGCTTCACAATACGAGTATGAACAGAAACAATATATGTCCTATAGCTCAGAAAATATGGTTCTGTATTATGCTAAGTTTATTCCAAAAACCTTTTCGAAGGAATCAGTGCTCGACGATCTTGACAATCTTTTACCGTTTGGGGATTTACTGTCAAAATACATTAATCCCTCTCTAAAATATGGGACTTCTGATTATATTACAAAATCAAGGTGACATACACAATACCCTATAGGTTTAAAAAGTAGACCTAGTCACTCTGGTATTCCACTTCACTCTTGTCACCATCATGTCATCAACTTGAACTTGGAATGTTGTCAATACAGCCCTCGTGACTGGAAACTACCTCACCCAGTTCGCCCATACTCTGATGTTGTACGAAAACCAGCAGCAACATCAGCTAAATGTCAACACCCACAAACAGTCAACGGAGAACCTATGTCAGCATAGAGAACAAATCCAGGAAACACAGTCCTGTACTTGGAATGTTGTAAATTCAGCCCTCATGGCTGGAAACTACCTAACCCAGTTCTCCCATGCTCTGATGTTGTACGAAAACCAGCAGCAACAACATCAAAATGTCAACACTCACCAGCAGTCAACAGAGAATCAGCGCCAGCATAAAGAACAAATTGACGAAACACAGCGGACAACGACCAACAACATACAGCAGCAGCAGCAGCAGCAGCAGCAGCAGCAGCAAAACAGCATTGGCAAAGCACAATATCAACGACCATACACAAAGAAGAAGAAGAAGATTAAAGAGAAGCCCTGTAGCGATAGAAGCGGTACGACCAAACAGCAGAGCCCGGACAACATTGGCTCTGAGTTGGACAATCTGATAAAAGAAATATTCAAGGAATACAAATTAAAATGAAATATGTATATAAATAAATTCAAAAATTATATGCTGCATGTGTTTGTCCTATTTTTCTACGAGTAAGGATGATACGGGTAAATTGATATAGCGACCATAAACCTCCTATGCGATTTTCCATTTTTAAAACATGAATATTTTTCTCTCAAAAAGGTTAGAAGATTGATGGGAGTATCATTATCACTATGGACAGGAGCGCTATCACACTACCACCGATATTTTGGATGCTAATAGCAGGACGGAGCTGGCAAAAGCACTTTTGTTTTCAAGCTATTGGAAAATGATATTAGAGGTGAATGGCCGCTACTATCACGGTTACCTGATAATATAGTTTGGACTTTTACCGAAACTCAGCCTTTGTATACAGAGGTTGCTATTATGTGTCAACAAGGCGGTATAGACATTAGTTTTGTGAAGAAAATTGTAGAGGCTGAAACATTGATCAAACCCGAGAATGTAAACTGGTTAGTAGTTGATGATGCTTCTGGGGATCTAAGTGGTGAAGAAGAAAGAGAATTGGTCACCAATCTCGTGTCAAAGATAGTCGGCTGAGAAGATGTCGAAAAAGCTTGTTCTCATACCCGAATCGACCTACACGAGGATGATAAATAATGGTAGCAATAAAGTAGATGTGATGTCTCGTGATGCCTTGCTAACCCGCAGACGTCTTAATAATTTAACAGATATGAAAAATCTGGTCAATGGTTATCCAAGTCCAGATCAAGGTATTTTGGATAGAAAACTTAAAAAATATGATAATTTGTTGGAAGAGTCACTACGGCTACAAAGTCAAGCTAGAAAAGTGGAGGAACGTCCAAAACACACAAAAATGTTAAACAGCGCCCCTTCTCACCAACCTCTATTACAGGCCGCAAACATAGGCGTCAGTGATGAGGATGTGTCTTACGGTTCAGCAGTATCTTCTTTATCATCAGATGGGGAAAATACAGAGAAAACATTACATAAAGCTTTGATGAATTTGCCAAAAACTATAGAACTAAGGCTAGGAAAATAACAGAATTTATGAAAGATCACAACGATTTAGTTATAAATTCTGACGGTTCGATTAAGATACAGACAGAGGTGGGAAGAGAGATGGGTTCGCCGCCATCTATATTAAAAGCTCTAGTAAAGCCCGCTAGCAGGTATGACCCGGACATACCAGCGGCTAGAACCATAAGTCATTTGATGAATATGGATGGCCTTCCACCGACTATAGTGCGAAACCTTCGCTATAGAGTGACAACCGATCACGCGCAGTAGGCTAGAGATTCACCTATTCTGCCTCGTGGTGTGTAGACATCCAGCGATGAAGAAAAAGACCAAACCAGACATCGGAAACGCAGCAGAAAGAAGAAAATCATCTGGGAACCTCTGTAAAATCAAGCCTTACTGGGGAAAATGGCTTAATAGAGCTTATTACGATACTCGTAGAGGATATTGTTCAAAAGGTACATTATTTAACTTATTACAAAGAGCAAAGGATAGGAAAGGTTCTACTAAGCCCAATATCAACCAGATGAATTACTGGTTACAGGCTCAACCCTGTTACTCTTTACATAGACCAGTCCATTCTAAAACTATCAAAAGAACACCTTACAAAGCGACAGTGTGTGGAAAAGATCAGCTATGGCAGGCTGATTTAACAGTTTTTAAAAGTTTTAGTAAATATAATGGCGGTTACAAATACCTTTTGTGCGTTATAGATGTTTTTAGTTAATTTGCCTGGGTAGAACCATTGAAAAGTAAAACTGCTCAAGCGGTTACAGATGGAATGAAACCGCGTATATGTGATAGTATCATGACAGACAAGGGTGGAGAGTTTGTTAACTGTATTATTAAAAATTATGTTAAAAAAACTCTAGGTAGGCATGTGTACAACAGTCAAAATTATGATGTTAAATGTTGGGTTGTTGAGAGATTCCAAAGAACTTTAAAAACAAGAATATGGAGATATTTAACCACTGTTTCAAATCAGCGATTTATTAAAGTATTGCCTGATATTGTTCACGCATACAATAGAACATTTCACTCATCTATCGGGACAGCTCCGAGTACTGTTAAGAGCGCTATTGATGAAGTCAATGTGTGGGAGTATATATGTCACTCAAAAAGAAGTTTTTATGAAAAAGAGTCATCCTTTACCTGCTAAAACACCGGTAAGAATAAGTTACAATAAAGGGGTTTTTGACAAAGGTTATGAAGCTAATTGGAGTAGAGAAATATTCTACATAATCAACCATGTAAAACACAGGTATCCCATAGTGTATAAGATAATGGATTCCTCGGGTGATGAAATAAAAGGAACGTTTTATAGGGAAGAGTTACAGATAGTAAGAGCACCCGCGACGTACGACATAGAAAAAGAGCTTAAGCAAAGACAGAATAAGGCAACGGAAAGAAAAGAGAAATTAGTCAGATGGAAAGGGTACCCCAAAGGTTTCGACCAATGGATACCCTACGAGAGCGTTGTCTAGGCTATTTAACGGCTGTACCAGCTCAAATAGTGTATGTTTTCCCGACAATCTCGCTATACATTGCTATTTTGATACTCTCACCCCATTCAAGCCCAGTGCTTATAAAACAATTGGAAAAACCTATAAAGCAGTTATTATCAGCTGTTCTCGATTCTAAGCTAAATAATCACGACAACCAGACATGGAGTTGAAATCAGACTTTTACATAACACTATCAAGTGATGCTAGTCCTAATACAAGACCTGATAATGTTCAGCATTCATTTACTGTAGATTTACCACATCCCTTGAAATTAAATAGGCGTGCATGGCAAGTAGGGGTCAGTTCACTGCAAATACCAATTACATGGAAAAATATTGCAGTTCCTCATAATGAGTTAACTATACATATGAAAGCTCCTTATCATGAAATTTCACGGAGACATCAAAAAGTGTTACACGAACGCTATTCTTTTGAATCAAAAATCGTAGGACCTCTCACCATTCCCGAGCGTAATTACACTTTGAACAGACTGGTAAGTGAACTAAACATTATCATAAATGAACAGCTCGCTATATGGGGCAGTGACATGGCTCTTACAAAGGAGCTTGAGAGTGGGGATGTTGTAGAAAGAAAATTGTTGCTACCTACAAATGGGGAATATCTTTATTGTATTAACAATATAGTACATGCTAGGAGTACATATTTAATTTTGGACGGAGATAATGTGCAAGGTTACAAGGATAAATCCAATCTCAGTCTACTTCTGTCTCCCCATGTGGCTGAAATGTTAGGTTTTACCGACTTACCAAAATTGGGGAATGTTGTTTTTTTAGATCCGAAAACCCACCCCTCAGCTAATACTTGTGTAAATTATTTGAAAGCACATGCTTTTCACAATCTATATGTATATTCTGATATTATAGAAGATCAGATTGTAGGACATACGACTGTCCCTTTACTGACACACGTACCGGTTAGCAAATCTATGATGTTGGATAGCGTTTACGCTAGGGACAAGAACCCCATACATTATCTAAATTTAAAATTTGGTGATATCAGATCTATTGCCGTATTGATAAGGGACGACACCGGTAAACCAGTACCATTTGCAGGAGGGAGAGCAGTGGTAGTACTACACTTTAAGATATTATGACGGGGTACGAAAACATACCCGTGTATGTTGGTAGACATTATGGTCAGCGAGGGGCTGGCTTGGGAAATATTTTAGGATCTCTTGGTAAAATAGCTCTGCCTATTCTAAATGGGGAAAAAACCCTCAAAAGTTTAAAAAGACGAGGTGTAGATGCTTTTAAAAACACAGCTAGTAACGTGATAGGTTCATTTGGATCTGAAAGGGAGAAAGGTCAGGACGCTAGAAGACAGCACAGACGTAAAAAATCGAGGAAACGTAGGCGGCCATTTTAAACATGATGATGGCAGAGCATACCCAGTGTACAAAGAGCGAGCTCGACTTGTTCAGTATGACGGGTATGGTTGGAACCTTTGATGAAAGTGCATGGGTTAAATACACGCCTGTTGCTGGGATGGGATCTCTAGACAACACTATAAGATTTGACATCACCAATCCACTAAACAGTTATATCGATTTGACTGAATGCTATTTACGAATTGTTTACAGAGTGAAAAGAGCTGATGGTTCTAACACGATTATTGACAATCGAATGGGGGCCAATAATGTGGTTGCTGAAGAAAGAGATGTTGTAGCACCAGTCAACAATGCTCTACATTCATTATTTAGGGAGGTTAGAGTAATAGCTGGCGCTAATCAAGTAGAGCTGACTGATTCATTGGGAAATTATGCTTATCGAGCCTATATTGAAAATATTCTGAGTTGTGATAGGTCCCAGCTGCTCACCACATTACAAACTGAAGGTTTCAAGAAAGATAGCGCGGGTAAATTTAACACAACAGATAGAGATCGTGCTGTGGGTAATACAGATTTCATAGATAGGTATAATATGATTGTACCCACAAAGCAAGTAGAGTTAGTAGGTAGGTTACATAGTGATTTGTTTTTGCAGCATAGATATCTATTGGATGGTGTACCTTTAAAATTAGAGCTCATTCGGACATCTCCCGAGTTTTACTTTATGCAGGCAGCTGATAATCGACAATACAGAGCACACATAGATACATCCGAATTTTATGTTCGTCAAGTAACCATAGCACCCTCTATTATAGAACAACATATTCGCGCCCTTTCCCAAGGGGCAACGGCCCGCTATCCAATTTGTCAGGTGCGTTGTACAGCTTATGATATTCCTCAAGGTGTGAGAGACTTTCATACAGACCACCTTGTTAGTGGCGATATTCCGAAAAGATTGGTATTGGGAATGATTGATAATCGCGCTAACGCCGGAGATGTGATGAGGAACCCTTTAGAGTTTAAACATAAGCATATAACACAAATGAGGGTAAAGTAAATGGTCGTGAGGTTAATGAGAAATCGTATTATATGAATTTTGAGGAGAATTCAGGACAACTAGCTGAAACATATCTGGATTTGTTTAGACATACAGGGGGTGTTAATAGGAATGGTGTGCAGATGATTCTGGAGATGTTAACTGGACTTCATCAGTGCGAGAGTTATTATTTCAGTACGGTCTATCTTACGCCTGGTTGAATCAGAATGTAGGTAACAAAGAACTGTTTATTAGCATGTTTAAACAAAGATGTAAAGATAGTTATTGTCAAGAGTGGTCAGCCTCTGTGAATAGTTCAAAATATTTCAACACATATTCAACATTTAAATTTAGTATTATACCAGAAATATATCTACGGGTGTTGCCCTCGCTTTATCTGCGAAGAGCACTGACAAAATTTCGTTGTGGTATAGCTGGCTACAAGATACAACTATATAGAAGGTCAAAAAGTGAAGATACTTCCATTGCTTTGTGCCTTCACTGTAACAACAGCAAGTTGGAAAATGAATACCATGCATTACTGGAATGTCCATTTTATAATGATGTACGAACTAAATATTTACCATGCTATTATTACATTAACCCAAATCAAGACAAATTTATAAGCCTAATGAATACAAGATCAGTTAATATTATATTACGCTTAGCTGTGTTTTGTGCTAAAATATCACCTGTACGTGAGAACAAAGTGTTGACACTGTAGAGGCGCTCCAGAATAATTGTATATTAAAACACATGTCATTGTATACTGTTGGCCTCATGGCCATTTATACAAATAAAATCTGTCTGTCTGTCTGTCTGTCTGTGTGCATACAGTAACTCCTAGCGAGTTTAAGGCTGGTTATACCTTATTTGTGTGTGATCTTACACCCGATCTCGGTGCTGATGAATCACATGTCTACAGAAAAAGTAAAGGGAAAGTTGGACTAGAATTAAAATTTAGCGAGCCGACAGATGTAGCTGTAACATTGATATGTTACCAGGAAACAGACAGCGTAATTCACATTGATCAGTTTAGAAATGTAAGTATAACGTGAGAGACCTACTGTTAAACAGCAATTGGGTTATATAACAGTACATCCATAGCGGCTATCAGTAAGGAAAATCATGCTGTATGGGAGAGATTTGGAAAATTTTGTAAAGAAAGATTGTATATTACAAAAATATTTCGGTGGCATAGCTAGCAGAGATACTCTTACGTCAACCCACGTTAAAAGTGTCAAACCATTTCCTCGTGTTTACATTTGTAATACTGACAAGTTAAATCAACCAGGCTCTCACTGGTTTGTTGTTATTGTCGTACAACCGGGACATGTAGAAATATTTGATTCATATGCTATAAAACCCTCCCTGTATTGGTTTGAGATTAGAGGTTTTATAAGGCGTTTTGGGGGTGAGAAATATCTACATAATAGGAGAAGGGTACAAGGTCTCTTCAGTACCACATGTGGTATGTTCTGTCTGTATTATGTGTATCACAGAGTCAGGGGTATGAGCATGCGAAACATCTTGAAACACTTTAGTCCTAAATACAAAGTGAATGATAGGTATGTAAAATTATGGTATGATAGATGGCTGAAAGCTCAAGAAATGTGATGCTATGTGATAGAGGACTGTTTGTGTGAAGCATAAGTGTCTGTGATTGTCACTGCTTTTTCATTCGCGACATGATCATGGCTTGTGGAGGACGTACATACGAAGACTGCTGTGGTCATGACTTGGAACATGATGCTGTCTACAACATAGACCCTTTGCTTGGTGTAACACTAGCCTTGCCGAGATATAGAAATGGGTGTGCTCGGAATGACACTTTCAAAAACTGGCCACGACGAATGATACAGAAATCACATGATATGGCCATAAAAGGGTTTATATACACAGGACAATATGACAAAGTTGAATGTTTTTGCTGCGGAATATGCATTAGCGACTGGCTGGAGAATGATGATATTTCTCTGGAGCATAAACGCCTGTCTCCAGTTTGTGCGTTTGTCAAAATGACATCGCTTTTGGATGATTACCTCTAATTACAGTCTATTTTTTCCCGTTGTTGTTGTGTCAATTGTCCATCATTAAATTTTATTGTCAAATGTAGATAATCAGAGAATATGTATATTTTTTTCTGTTCAATAAATAGAAATGTTGTGAAAATAAAATTATATTGAACGACCATTTGTGTTGTGTATTCATTTCAAATATTGTTATAAAGAGAAGAAACTTGTAATATGGTGAATAAATTTAGCATAAAAAGTACCAATATGGGTATGATATATGGTAAAGCATATGTCCATAGTGACATAAAAACAGATTATACACTAGAAGCTTTACAACACAGTGAGCACTGTTGCTTGCATAGTTATAATGCTTGATGAACACACTCAGTACAAGTTTGCTGGACAATAGACCACTTAATACCCCATTGTTAATAGTTAAGGAGATCACGACAGGGGGTCCCCCCAATGGTCAAGGTTGTGAGGTATGCAAGTTTGCGGGACAATAGACCACTTAATACCCCATTGTTAAAGGTCACAAAGAGATCACACCAGGGGGATCACCTTATGGTCAGGGTTTTGGCCTATGCACTATGCGGGACAATAGGGTAATTAAATTCTATTGTCCCGCAAAGTGTCTCCCTATAACTACTTGAGTGATAATAGTTTACAACAAAAATAGTTTTGCTTTTGCTAATAAACTAGCGCAAAGAATTAAGAACATTATTGTCTGTAGAGTCGTTGTCTTGTTATACTGTCTTAATGCGATATCATTGCATATAGATAATTGTATAAATTTACATTATTTAGATGTGTCTCGATGATTTCTATCTGCATTTAGATCGATCCATCCGAGATAGGGGGCATCATTGATAATTATAAGCATTGTAGGGTATAATTTGTTACGTGCTGCACCAAATCTCAAATTAAAATGACGTCATCGGTCAGCTGCGTCGATCGTTTACCTCATTTCTTAAAGGGGCAGTAGCACGTTTTTTGATAATTTTATATTTAAAATTTTTTACTGATAATTTTAAGTTTATCTTAAATATATTATTTTGACAATGCCAAAAATCTCATTACACAAGCCATCATCCATAGTCAGAGGTCAAAGTATGAAGATTCACATAAAATCCACTGGCGGCCATTTTGTTATTCCTTATGATATCCTCGTTTGAGATCTGAATCTTATTCAAAAACTTGTCTTGAAATTGAAAACCCTTAAGCTTATTATTGATTTTGTAAGATCATTTTATTTATCTAAAAAATCCCCCTTTAACATCCATTGGAAAGACTTCAACCATGTATTATTACATTTGTCAGTATCCGTCTATTTATAAGTTAGACATCAACAGCTTTAAATTTTTGAGTTCCCTTATTCATGTGTGCAGACAGACACCAAGCAATAATCTGCATATTATATTCTCTATTGAGAGGGAGTTGACGGTGGTCTAACGTAAACAGTCGTCGTGCAGCCAATGACAACAGATTTTTTTCGAGAGTCTAAAATTTTGTTTTTGAAATTAATATGACTGAACACTGGAATCTTCTTGCGAGGTTGGCTCTTGCTCATTTTTGTCAATGTTTGGAAGCTATGTGCTCTATTTCGTGTTTCGTGCTTTCAGGTGTTCTTATCAGAGTAATTTACAACCATTTATTATGGTAAGTTATGAAACATGGGTTTCAACGTAATATGAATTAGCATAAATGTCACATAATTTGTATTTAAATAAACAAGTTTCAGCTTTGTGGTTTCGAACTTAATGGCAACATCCACATTTTACGTTTTTTATAGTTTAATCGTAAAAATTCGTTTGTAAAAAGGATATTTAAAAACCATAATGATATTTTAAAAAGATTTAATAAATATTAAAAACTATGTAATGTATTCTCTCCTAGCTATTCCTTTCAACCCATCTTGAGATAAATCCGAGAGAAGATAACCGTTTTGATATCACGAACGGACTGCTTGACCTTGCAGAAACCGGAAATAAAGAGAAAAGATCTTTGAATGTATCGGCAACAAATAGAATTCTTGAAAACTTGAATTGTGTCAAATCAATTGGGTTTGACTGACTCCTTGACAGAATCAGTTTGAAGTTGAGAGAAAATTCTCTGAGGGTACAAACAGTAGACTATTTCTAAAATCTATTGGTAAAAACAAGTAACTATATGGTCATTTAAAGTGGCTTTTATCGGTGCCAATATCCTGCTTCATAATAACCTAGTTCCCGGGCCCCGTTCCGCGTGCTCACTGTAGCGCACACGGAACAGGGCACAGGAACCAGGTTGACTTTATTAGGGCACTTCACACTTAGCCGAATTTTACAAAAGAAAATTCGCAAAGGATCGCAAGCTATCGGGCCATTAGTAAACGCATCTTAAGTCATCGGTGGGGAAGTGAGCAAATTGTTGATCATGCCATTTTCGTGTTACATCCGTGTCTCCATCTTCCCTTTCGCATGGCTATCGAAGTAACGTCGTGTGAATTCGTGCTTTGTTCGTATTGCCTTCGTATGTCGATCAGTACGATGATGTCATTCGAATTTATTTGCATGTAAAACTCTCCCATTGAACAGATGATCACACGAAGGTAATACGATGAAGACACTGATTCGTAGCTATTGTCGTATGAACGGCACGATGGAAATACGATTGCACCAAGAAAATGTATATTCGCATAGATTATCAGAATATCTTTGACAAACCAAAAAATTTCCCTGAACTGCCGATTTTGCTGCCGGAGCTATGAAAACTCTACCGACTGTAATACGAAGCGTAAAGGTGTTTTCACGATAGTCCCGGTAACTTTGCGATTCATTTTCGATGCACACGGCGCCGATTAACAAATTTGATTTTTAAAAGTTCATGTGATGCCCAGGAAGAATAAAACACATACATGTATCCAGATGATAAATAGTCGTAATGTCGTCTAAAACAATCGAATTGTGAAGTCATGATGCTCTTTCCAGTTGACTTCAAAAGATCACGTGATGTCTACCAGCATCTGGTTAGAGGCATCGCATATGCATCGTACTCCCATTACGACGTCGTGCTGCCACCGTGTTGTCTTCGTGCAGACTTCGTAAAGGCTGAGTTCGAAAGCTTTGAATCATTCTCAATTGTTAACGATTGTTATAAAGCAAGTCAGCTGAAAATTATATTATACAATGTAGGACCAATATGTTCCAAGAGGCGACAAATTAATAGTCTGTCTTTACTGGACATGCCTCCGATGATGACTGTTTTTACCCATATTCAGGCCAAATCGTACGCATTTCAAATTTTATTATTCGTGTTTCTGTCGTTGGTCAAAATCGGGATAGTGTAAGAAACCTTTATATCTATCAAGGCAAAGGTCGTTTAAAGCTTTTTATATTTACAAGGCTTGAAGTATCTTCTTCAGACTTCGCTAAAAACGACATTTCATTGGCTATACTGAAAAGTATCTACCTGCTTTCGATATGAGGCATTTGGCTAAACGGATTCAGGGTCTTGGAAGGAGCTTTAATCAAATACGCTGAGCTATCAGAAAGTTGCAAAAAAAAAAAAAATTCTTGTATTCATTTAGGTTGGATAATTTTACAATTCCAGGATCGTCCAGAAACGTTATTAGATGCAGATCACATGACTCACATGATATTATGCAGATGACTCGCTCTCGACCAATGAGTCTGACCATTACTTCAAACTGAATTATCTGCAGGTGTCAACCAATGTCCTCCCAGATTTCTAGTTTTTGTAGAATTTGCTTTAGATGCCACCTTAATGTACAAGTTGAGCATTTATTGTCATTTTGTTCCTACGATGAAATTTTCTTAATATATCCAAGTCATATTAAACAAATTTCATCGTCAGAACAACATGATAATAACTGCTCAACTTGTACCCTACGGTCGCATCTAAAGCAAAATATACAAAAACTAAAAATCTGGGAGAACATTGGTTGACACCAGCAGATAGCACTTGTTTTTGTGTACATTTGAGCAAAGTTAGAGATGTAACTAGTAGTATCTACTACATAGCCAAATGATTCTAGGTATGTATGGTCATAACCTAGTTGTAAACTGTTTGGAAACAGTCATGCAAATCTCATACAATATATACCTTTATAACCCATATAATTGAAATTAAGTAGTTAAGATATTTCTAAGATGTTTAAAATGGAATGCAATCGGCAATTATTATCCTCGGAAGTGTGTCATTTAACAAAACTCGTGCAAATTTGTGTATAACCCTCGCTCACGCTCCGGTAACATAAACAGCCTCACTCGTTTCGTAAAAGTCATATGACAAATTTCCTCGAGTAATAATCCTTTTGCTTTTGACATTGCTATCAATTCTATTGATTGGATAGGCAAATCTATTGCATTTGACTGACAGGCATCCTTGACCAGGAATGTGTGTCGCTGTGTATCTCTACCTTACTCTTGGTGCAGAATGAGACGGTGCCATGTCTCACAACCAAAAATGGAATTCTTATAAATGAGACGTTAACAATAAGTATTCTTTTGTGTTTCATGAAGAAATGAATATTCTATCATCAAACGGACTGCTGTATTCGGGTCAGCAACATCCTGTCTCAGGGTACGAAGGGTACAATCAAATCATTTACTCGCCACCTTCTCGATAAAATTTCAACGAGAAAATGATTTGATTGGCTATATCCCAAGTCGGGCCGCGCGAGCGAATCTAGCTCCTGAGCCCAGGGTACAGATTAGTGGAGTTAGCGTAACGTTCGTGACCTGAGACAGGATGGGTCAGTAAAATCCGGGTTGTGATTGCAAGATTTGCGTGAAGGAGTAAACATGGCTCTGAGGTTTTCCGCACTCGGAATAACCAGAAGGGAGGAATTACATCACGAGGGCATTAGCCAAAACGATTATCATACCCTTGAGGGTTTTCTGAGAATTGAAATGTTATAATCCTTTTTCGTGGAAGCTCCGATCTGTAACAGGTTTACTCAAATAAAAGTTAATAAATTTTGACTCCCAAATCCGGCGTTATAGAGAGTCTCCCGTTTTGACGTCTCAAGTGAGAGAAAGGGTGACTTTAAATGTAAGCATTCAAACAGACTCCAACAGGTAGTCCTCATTGGACTGATGGTAATGCGTTCGATTTAGATAGCTAAGGGTTCGAGGTTCTAATTCAGTAATCTCTTACTATGAAAATGTGAACTTTGTATAGTTTTCGGTTATACTTGTGTGCTACAAATAGGTTGTAGGTCTGACAATTATTCTTAGTCTCTTTATGGGATTACTTTTAATTTGAACTTGCTAGGTCTTCCAATCTATTAACCTAAAAAACAATAGGCAGAATCTGACCTAGGTTTATAAGCATGAAGAACGCAATCACATTATGTTCCTTTGTAAGCTTGGCTATAATCTTCATATGATCTAGTAATTCTTTTGGAAAACCGATATGTTATAATCGCTAATACCGATTGAATAGTTTGCAAAACAGTATGTACCTGGTGAGCGTTAGAGTCAAAGGTAAGATACATGAAGGAAATACATATGTAGAATATCTCTTGGTTCTTAGCTTAATCCCCATCTTACCCACAAACCATTAGCATGAATCTTCATGAATTCCTCTGCAACATCGTGATGAAGGGAGACATTTAATACAAGACTGAATCATGCAGATTTTAATTTATTTTTCAATCGGATACAACATAATCAATGCAGCAATCTCCAAGAGGTGTTCGTACCTCTGAGCCATTAACATTGGAGTTTGATCCGTTCACAATCATTCGACAAATGGAAGTCCGGATAACGAGAAGGTTTCAAGTTTAAGAGTTTAAAAGATTATGATGTGAAAAGCATTACCATTTTTGGTTAACCAAACATAACTGAAAAAGTTTTTCCTGTTTATGTTTTATTTCTAGGATTTTAGAAACAGAAGAAAACTTTTTGTACTCAAAGTTTTGATATTTTTATCTGTTTTGTTTAAACATTGTCTCATCCGAATATATTGAGAACCTAATGACTATATTGTGCTTAACTTGAAACTTTCTAGTTTATGCCATCAAAACGTTTACAACCAATAGTAGGACTCGAGGAACCAATACCTGTCTACAACAATCGACTGTTTTGATATAGTTGGATCAAGAACTACCATGGTTATGAACGTGACGTCATTAAACAGGGGTGAATTCTGGGACATATGAGTTATAGCTTGACGTGTCCAGAAGGCTGACATAAGTTGTTGTATAATCAACTCCAGCAGAACAGTCGGTGTTTTCTGAGTTGATCAGACCGACTGTGACCCATTCATTGGTGTCAGAAGTTGGACAGACGACTGGACCTCCGGAGTCGAACTGGAAACAAAAACGAAAATCTCTGGAATTCTTTGTTCTACGAAGAATGAATAGAGATTTTGGCCCAGCAGATAACAAAGAATATTTATCATTATTCTTAACACCAAACTCCGTATTTTTCTTTTTAAAGGATAAGGGTAAAATGCGCCTCAGTCATCGCTAATCCAGCATATAGTTACTAAATTCTATCAAATCTCTTTCCATCTATATGCAATTGTTCATCAATAATAACTTCAGTAAATATGTACTGGCTCAAAGGTTTCTTCTTCTTCAGTCATTACAATTGTCAATCCTTCACTAACATTTTACGACTAAAATGGACGACAATAAGAACATAAAGGAAACGATAAGATATACTCGTAAGTTACGTGTCATTTGTTTAAAAGTATTAGAAAGTTAATGATGATAATAAAATTGTATATCAAAATATTATTAGCCGCACATTTCCATCCACTAGTGAACGATCAAGGCGCAACCAACATTAATACCGCGGTCTAACCAAAGCTAACTTATTTGTCGCTAGATGCATATGGTCACCACCAATACAACTCTCTACCATGTACGCATTTCCTGCTGGGTGAACTGAGGCACATTTTGAATGAAGTCTCTTGCCCATGTTGACACCACAAATCATTCAACTTGTATCTCAGTGTGGGACAGGGAATCAACCCTTAAAAGTTTTTATTCAGCAATGAGCCTGTAACCCACTCATCCAGCGAGACGCGCCCGTTGTTGCTGAACTATACTGATAGCGGTCGACTGAACATTACACTGGACCACGTGTCACCACATGGTTACATAAAAAACATGAGTACGTCCGTCAACTTGTACACACTGTGAAAGTATTCAGTTCACAAGTAAACAATCGCCTCAAAACAATGAAAACTTTAAATATATGAATATCTTACAAAGCACATGGCAACATCCGCAGTTGAACAGATCGTGTTGATATCACACGTCGTATCCAAGGTAACAAGGGACTCCTGCACAATGTTGAATGGTGCTGAAACAAACAAGATAAATCAGTCCATTACCACTAGAACATGAGTAAATACTGATTTAATGACGCTTTGACCAAACCATACGTATTTGAAGGAAATGATGAATAAAATGATATTCGAGGGGATAGAAGGTAATTTTTGAAATGGGAGGGGAGGTTAAAGAATACATTTTTCCACGAAAACAAGAAGAAAGTATGTTCCAATTTCAATGATATATAGCAAGCAATGACGTTTTGATAATTTTATTCAAAATCATATACGTTACCTATCTATTCACACGCACCTTTTGGAATTTAGCAGTTGATTAGCCATAAAACCCAACAACTTTCAAATGACATTCTATTCACAAGCATCTATTGGAATAAAAAGGAATATTACTTTATTAGCCATAAACCCCTTTTTGATTTCAAATTCACAACTTTTAAATGACACTCAAGGAGACGTATGTTCAAAAGCTTACTGTTAGTTGCATCCGAGCCCAGACTGACAACTCTGCAGGAAGTGAAGTCTAAAGGCATGTTTGGGGTCGGGAAGCAGGCAGGTAGAGCACACAGTGAGCCTGATATGGTCACCGGACTCGCAGGATCGAGGATGATCTCGTATAGTGCTGCGGGGGACAAAAGAATAAAGTAGGTTTCCATGTATCTAAAGCACGACTCTAATGAACCTTGAAAAAATAAAATCAAATGAGTTTAAGCATTTACATATTCTCTTCCCATAGAGGTGGTTCAAGTCAAATTGAAAGGACATTAGTTCGAATAGTTAGGTTCCAAGGTTCTGATAGGCTCCCCACATTGCCCAATTAAACCATTTGAAGATTTCTGTCAATAAAATATGGAATGGTGGTTGCCTTGTCCATGAACCAGTAAAAATGACTTTTGAACGGCATCGCATTTTCTCCCAACAGAGGCAGATCAAGTCATTTGAATTTGAATTTCTTTGAATTTCTTTATCAAATGACAACGCTTCTCGTATGGAAAGGGTGGTTCATATCACAATGCCTTTGTCATGATTCAGTAACCAAAATGATGATTTAAGAACAGCGTCGCTGATTGCAATCAGGCATCTCCCATTGTATCCCAACAACTCGGCTTAATGGAACAGAGGCTGTATCAGCATTTTAGGACTTAATCTGCCTCTGTTGGGAGAGAATGACGGCATCGATGATTGCAAAAACTTTGCTTGTGTCCGATGAGGCTTCTCTCGAACAGAGGTTGGATCGAGATGACTCGAGCTTATTTGTGGGTAAAGAATGACATTTATGAAGATGCACGAAATATTTTGATATTTTAGTAAAAAATTATATATTTTATAATCTTTTTTTTACCGATAAATGCATTTGGTTAACATGTAACGAAGAAACGCTTTTAGATTGATTACACAGGTGTGATAAGGTGAATTCTGGACTTCAAAGACAAACCAGCTCCATTTTGATGATTTAAAGTGCTTTCTAATTCTATAAAATCAACTTTTAATTAAAGATCTTCATGAAATAAAAATATATTTTGTTTGAGAATCTTATTCTTAGAGAGAATTTGAAAATACTTTAATAAAATATAAGATATAATAAATAAACCACTCTGTTCATAATATTTTTTGTGAAACTTTATGTGTTTAAGAGTAATATTTGTGTGCGTCAGAAATATGTATTGTTCACCTCCGTCCCCAACGGGACCTATATTTGGAGCTGGAATTAGCACAGTTTGCTGATTGCCATCGGTCACATCGAATACATCATGTTCCCCAATAACTGCAGTTATTTGGTCGAGCGCACTGCAATTGTACAACAAAAATACTAACTTTCATCGTATTTGAAACATATTATAATGAAAACGATATTATGACATAAGTGGAATCTTGTTTGACCTTACGAAATCAAGCTTTATTCGAGAGTTAGGTTGACATATGGTCAACCATAAGTAGATAGTACTGAAATCTTATGATGTACTAAATCCCTTATGCTTTACAAATAGAGAGTGTATTGCTAATAAATGGTTGATGCTTTTTGACATATAATCCTTCCTCTAGTTCAGTCTTTTACATTTATTTCTATGCTTGATCATATGTCACATATCAAACTAAAACTTAATCAGTCAATCTCTCTAAGTGCACATTTATAAACATGCAGAAAAAAATAATATTCTGTTTAAGTCAAAAGCTATCCAGTTTAAGAATACAGCGAATAAATTGGTCGACTATTGGCAGAAAATTGGACAAACAAAGGGGAGTAATTAAAGGGACAGTCCTATCGGGTATTTTATGTGGAAACGAAATATAAGTGGCCACACTGATAATTTCTACTCTTTGTCAATTTAAAAAAATCTAGAACAACAAAATGTTACCCTCAATGATTTTTCGACAATAAGTGTGAATAATCATGTAATAACCATACATAAATATAAACGGGGAATACATATCAATTTCGTTTCCACAAAAAGTACCGCGATAAAACTGTCCCTTTAAAACACACATGCATCGAGGGACAAAAAAAAGAATTATCTTCATAAGCCCTTAATTTGATCGAAGCGAGTTCATATATGAAAGTATCACTTGTCATGAAATGTCATCTGGCAACATGACCTTGTTACTTACATCATACATATATTCACCACCTTAAGTACATTTGTCTACTGGGCAATGGGCTAGTCTCCTATATAGAACCAGGCATGACTAACATGCCACTACTAACAGTGACAGAGGCACCATCAGACAAGACAGGTCCTTTGAGTTCATGATGTTTGCTTTTCAAAAATACTTGCAGACAAAACAATGGTAACCGGTCATCGGTGATAACTTGAATTTGGACTGTCAGCAGGTACGCGAATGTAGCGGAATGCAAATAGTAACACGGTGTTTTGAAAGGGTGTACGGAACTGCAAGATGTTTTGAAAGGGTGTACGGAACTCTAAGATGTTTTGAAAGGGTGTACGGAACTGTAAGATGTTTTGAAAGGGTGTACGGAACTGTAAGATGTTTTGAAAGGGTGTACGGAACTCTAAGATGTTTTGAAAGGGTGTACGGAACTCTAAGATGTTTTGAAAGGGTGTACGGAACTCTAAGATGTTTTGAAAGGGTGTACGGAACTCTAAGATGTTTTGAAAGGGTGTACGGAACTGTAAGATGTTTTGAAAGGGTGTACGGAACTGTAAGACCCCTGTAGAGTTTGTATATCCTGAGGCGCTATTGGCCAATCAGAACTCGAGATTTTGATCTTAATTGTAATAAGATATCTTATTCTCGGAATTTCGTTTAAAAGTACATTTCACTTACTTCAGCAGGAAGTTTTCAGCACAGAAAGAAGAGGTTATAATCTTCCCTGCATCAACAAGCACCCCGGAACACATTGGAATACCGAACATAAAGAACTGAACATATCCAGGTGTCGAACAATACGTGCTGTCCGCAACAAAGGAACCAATCATTCTCTTACGAGTGGAGTAACTGCTGTATTCGCATCCTGGTAAAGGAAAAAATAATTGACAAACATATTAAAGTAATTCTCTCACTTTTGCACACTTGGGAAATAGTTCATCATCACTAAAAAATGTTGAAATATTAAAAGGTGAGAAAGACACAAAGAAATGATATATCAAAAGTTTTTTTAAAAGATCAATGGCATCAAATCACTGGAGTTTTTTTCACTTTTGAGAACTTTTGAAAAATTATTTGTGATGAGGTTATAGTAACACGTTGATTTATCATAAACAATTAATTAAGATGTTAACCTGTTTAAACAAAAAGCCAAAGACAATATTAATCCATGGATTAGTGATGAATATCATCTTCTTGTGTGGAATCCGGGGTGGTATAATCTCATAGCACCTTACTTTATATGCAAAATATGGAATATGGACAAATCTACAAATTCTAGGGATTGAAAACTGATATGTGGAAATATCGTACTTTGATTTATTGCTGGGGTTGTAAGAGATGTTGTCAGTGACGAAGTCAGCGATGTTGTTAACGATGTTGTTAGTGAGGTTGTCAAAGATGTTGTTAACGATGTTGTTAGTGAGGTTGTCAAAGATGTTGTTAGTGAGGTTGTAAGAGATGTTGTTAGTGAGGTTGTAAGAGATGTTGTTAGCGAAGAAGTCAAAGACGTTGTCAACGATGTTGTCAGAGATGTCGTTAGAGAAGATGTTGAAGACGTTGTCACTGAAAATAAACGTAAAACGAAATTCAAATGTTGATAGAGTTAGCTCTATTTTCCGAGATATTAAAAAAGTTTATTTATAACAGCATTATTATGGAGCTGAATTCAAGATTATGCAATTCGTTCGTGACAAACATCTTATAACTTTGTCCCAAATTGTAAAATCTTACATATTAAAAGTTCCATCACGGAGAAAAATTCACACGATACCAATTGCTATTAATTCCGGGCCAAACGACAACGACCTCGACCTAAGATGAAGCTTCACTACGATCTGTAGCCATTCGCATTGAGTTCGTTTGTGGCTTTGTTTCATTCTCTCAAACACATAATATCATTGCATTTTGTCTTAATTGGAACTGCCCCCGATGAATTTTTTTTTAAAAACCATATTCGGGTCAAATCGAACGAATATCAAACTTTTTAATTCCTATTCCTGTTTAGGTCAATGTGGGGCAGTGTGAAGCCACACTTATCCTGTGGGGATAAAAGTTGTCAAAAGTACCGTTCTTATTCTTATCAAGTAGGTTTGGTTTTACACAAGTTATTCGTGATTTGTGATCGAAAACTGGACAATAGTGCGCAAACAATTACTGAACATAAACTTGCGTCGTTTGGCAAGTTAAGATACAAATACAGTACATCAGATGCAAAAGACCCGCCGCATACATAAACATACACTTTGCTACAAATATTGGCAATAACTGATAATCAACATTTACAAAAAAATGCAATTGAATACTGAGACCAAGAAATGCGATTTCATTTTTGTTCAATCCGCGTAATATTACCTTAGTTACTCAAAACAAGCATTTAACTAGTAAAAGTAAAAGGGGCAGTAGCACGTTTTTTGATAATTTCATATTTTAAAATTTTCACTTATACTTGTAAGTGAAAATGTATTATTATGCTAAATGTATTATTTTGACAGTATAAAAAAACTCATTACACAAGCCAATCATCCATAGTCAGAGGACAAAGTATGAAGATTCACATAAAATCCATTGGCGGCCATTTTGTGTGAACACCTTTAATTCATTTTGTGTAAGAAAAAGTAATCACATGGCTAAACTTTACGTTATATATTTGAAATATAACTGCTCCATTTATTAAAATACATTGTCTTTCAATTGGAACCATTAATTTTCATTTTCCTGACATCAACTTATATTCCTCCTAAAAACATGCTACTGCCCCTTTAAAGATTAAAGTAAGGCTTTAATTATTTTTAAGTCTATCTATTTTAAATTTGTTCATTTTGTGCATGATCAGGAACTAAATCTAAAATAATCAGTAACCTCCGACCAACGTTTTTCTGTAAAAAATAGACATACTACTTGTTGTAGTTGTGGCTGTTGTAGGTGAAGTTGTTGGAGATGGTGGTGCTGTTGTAAGAGATGTTGCAGCAGCTGTTGTAGAAGACGTTACTTGAACGAATGGATTGTAAGTGGAATCTTCAAGAAAACTGACATAGACAGTCGTGTAGTTAACACCAGAGGAGCAGTCAAAGTTTTCTGAGTTGATCAGACCAACTGTGACAATCTCATTTGTGTCAGACCGTAGACATACCACTGGACCCCCAGAGTCAACCTGGGATTACAAACACATTTTATTACCCATATGGTTGAAAATAAGCAGTGGCATATTTGCAATATGAGCACTAGTGCATATATCACTCTTGCCTAGCAACGATTGGTAAAGCGCGAGTTCGCCTGTGACGTCATTGTCCGTGACGTCACTGTAGCCGATCGTTACAAGGGAAGCGACTCTTTCCTTTGATATGTCTATAATGTTAAAATAGAATAGAATCGGTAATTAAGAAATTTTTACACTCGGGTGTGTGTTATATGATTTTTACGAAACTCATGCATATTTGTGTATAACCCTCGCTCTCGCTCGGGTAATACAATGATCCTCAATTGTTTCGTAAAAGTCATATGACACACGTCCTCGAGTAATAGTCTCTATGTATTAAACTGAGGAAGATGTTTCTAAATCAACATTCCAGAAATGTTGATTATTTTCTATACAGGTAGATATGATTTATTAACAGTTGAATATACTATTCAAAATGGACTTTTTATGAAAATGTCTAATAATATTGCATTTAGCATTTTCATGTCCATTAAAAGACACTCTTAATGCTGAGATGATTACAATTTTAGCTCGACTAGTAAACATTAACTAGCTTTTATGAACCAATACATATACATATACAATGCAACAAACAACCTTTAGCGTCAGAATAAAGTACCATTTTGAACTGAACAGCATTGAAGAGCCCTAAAAGACATTGCCTATAAAATATTGGACTGCTGTGGTTGGAGTCATGATAGACTATAGCCTTTAATTCAACCACAATAACTTCATACTGAAGAGCAAAGATTGGAGTAATGATATACCATAGCCTTTAATTCAACCACAATCATTTTATATTGAAGAACAAAGATTCTTATCGCGGGAATAAATTATCCATGTAAATAAGAAACACATACATAAACTACCACAATATTGCAGATAACTGTCATAATAATAAACTACTGTTATCAAAGAAATAAAAGTACACTATGAATAAGAAGTAGACGTCAAACGGGAATTGAAATGGGTTCGAATCCCGGTGGAGACACCAAAAATTTGTAACCTGGACTTAACACTGTGTAGTGTCCTTGGGCAAGGCACTTCATCCACATTGCACTCAGTTCACCCAGCTGTATAAATGGGTACCTGAAAGTACGGACCTATATGGTCGCGCGAGGTGCTTAGTAGCTTGACTCGAAAGTACTATTCATTCAGGGTAATAATATACATTGCATCGCCATGTGTATCGCCGTTGAGCAGTCCTGGACTGGATACTAGGCGTTAAAATTATTATTAGGTCTTCAAGACAAAGTCTGGAAGACCTATTGTTTTTATCCGATTTCTTCAAGTTCTTATTATTATTATTTGTACTTTATTTGTGAACGAGCTACAGCTCAAACGGCTGCTCCAAATTTGACCAAACTTGGCATGAAGATACCCCTTACCCTGGAATCGACATGCTAAGCTTTTGAGCACAATCGACCCGTACGTAAAAGGTCCAGTTCGAATCCAAACTCGAAATTTTAACATTGATTTTTTTTTCAAAATGCACTTAGAGACTTGAATTTTTTTTTAAAAGATGCGCAATGAAAAATAATGAAAAAAAGGAAATCATGACAAATTCGTAGGTCACGTGCTTTGGCCGCCATCTTGCTTTTAGTGCATTTTCGACGGTTACCGACCCCACCCGCGTTTGACAATCTTCTTCTCTGAAGATACTTGCACTAGAGAGCTGAAATTCATACTGAATGTAGCTGAAGCATTGTAGTTTAAAATCTTTTCTTTTAAAGTTCTTAACTACAATACTTTTCGTGCTGTGACCTTTCAAAGTTGACCAAAATCTCAAAATCGCAAACTTCAAGGGCAGATAACTAAAACACCAGACCTTAGAACTTAATGATTTTTGCATGACAGTTAGACATGAGCAAGGTCTTCAAGATAAAAGAATAAAATCGCTCGCGAACAGTCATTTCCGGTCAGGAAGAAGGGTCAAATTTTGCATATGGAAAAGTGGTGTTTTGCTGAGTATGTTTGAACCCTCTTTAACAAACATTCATGTGAAGGTCAAACATGCATGTGAAGGTCAAACAGTATGTCAAGGTCAAACAGGAATCTTGAAGACCTAAGTACTGCCGCGGCAGTCCTAGTTATTATTATTATTATTATTAAATAGTTATTGTGTCTATGAATGATTAAAGATGCTTAGAAAGATGAAAGGGTGTCTGTTTTTTTGTATAATGAAATGTTCCTGTAACATTCAGTTCAGATAACTAGCTTTTCATATAAAATTCAGCTTACACAACATCGAGTCAGGATTGAAATACGATGTATGTTGTGTATAGCTACTCTTAAAGGGGCAGTAGCACGTTTTTAGGAGGAATATAAGGTGATTTCAGGAAAATTCAAATGAATTGTTCGAATTAAAAGATAATGTATTTAAACTAAATGGAGCAGTAATAATTCAAATATATAACATACAGTTTAGCAATGCGATTCTTTTTTCTTGCACAAAATGAATTAAAGGTGTTCACACAAAATGGACGCCCATGGATTTTTGTAATTTTTCATACTTTGTCCTCTGACAATGGATTATTGGTTCGTGTTATAACATTTTTGACACTTTCATAATAATACATTTAGCATTATCGTACAATTATCAGTGAAAATTTAAAAATATAAAATTATCAAAAAACGTGCTACTGCCCCTTAAATATATTATTAAAGTTGGAATTTAGGAAGTGTTTCAAACTTGAGTTTTTTGTATACAAAAGCAAAAGGGAGGCCGCCTCAAAATGTATAAACTGGTCAAAAACTAAACTAGATATTCCATTTCCTTTTTAGCAACCCTAACTGTTTCATAGGACTCCTTACTCGTGGAAATAACAAATATTTTTAGAATATGACAATTCAAGCTGTGTCTCAAAGGTTACAGACTCAAGATATAGTATTGTCAAGATATTGACTGTCGCCTCAATCTCGGATCATTGATCTTAATGCAGCTATAGTATTATATAAAATCGACACATATCTCAATCAAAGCATCGCATAAGACAGTATTACAAAATAGTGCTACTGCGCCTCTAACTTGTGAGCGTTTGACACTGACATATGTGCAACATATCATGTACAACATCGTCATCAACAGTTTATAAATAAATGCTTACAACAGCAAGGAATTAGATTCGGATTGTTCTACTTACAGGACAAGTTGCAACACCGGCATATGAACAGATGGTATTAGGAGCACATGACGTATCTATGGTAACCTGAGATTCCTGAACAATGTCATTGGGTTCTGAAAAATAGATGATGTGTGCCTCTTTATGATAATTTTTATGACATTTTATCTACATATTTTACCTCACTTTACTAGATTATTATTTATTTATTTATTTTCTCCTAAACGTATTATCCAGTTACAGATGCTTTCCTTTTTCTCCTTTATCATCTTCTCTGTAAGTATGTAAGCAAGATCTTGAATTTGTCTTTATTGATATGTTAAAAAAATTGCATTATCAGGAAATGTGCTCACCAAAGGCTCCATGCGTTCCTAGTGAAACAACTCCGCAGGAAGTGAAGTCTATAGGCATGTTGGGGGTCGGGAAACAGGCTGGTAGAGTACACTGCGAGCCTGATAGGGTGATCTGGTTCGCAGGATCGAGGAGGATCTCGTATAGTGCTGCGGGGAAAAATAATAAAGTAGGTTTCCATGGATCTATTTACAAGACACTACTCTAATGATTCTTGAATGAAAATCAAATAAATTCAAGCATTTAAAGATTCACTGAGGTTGTCATCCTGATCCAACATCAGTTCGATTATCCAGATTAAAATATAATCAATAATAAAATAATATAAATTTAAACAAAAGTAGATATGATGATTCATCAAATTGGGAAAAATCAAACATTCATTTGAGATTATGATTTTTTTAAAGATTTATAGATGTTCTGCGAAAATATTCTTTCTATTTTACGATTATGTCTGAGGCGAAAATGCTTTTCCCTATTTTATCCACAAAAAAATTTGATAGAAGACTGAAATTAGATTTTCGAAGTCAATCATTTATCTAAATAAGAGGGGTTGTTCAAATTGTCTTTGGTGAAGACATGATTAATATGAGAAATATTAACCAATCTCATTCAACATATTGTTGTTATATGATGATTTGTATATTGATTTATGATATATCATAACAATAAGTAATATTAACGTACCTCCATCACCTACAGAAGAAGTATATGTATCTAAGGGTGCAGGCAGTGCAACTGTTTGTTGATTTCCGTCTGTCACATTCAACGCATCGTGTTCGCCTATTACACCAATTACTGTCTCGGGGGCACTTAAAGATAAGTATAGATATATTGATAACAAAGAATTGCGAATAACGATCTAGCTTAGTTAAATTCTTATGTCAAAATGCTGGCAGACTTTTAGCGAGACAATGTTTGACTGGATTTGCTCAGGTATAACCTTATACGATGGGTGTATCTCTGTTTGTTAAAGGTCCTTATTCAAAATGAAATTAAGTATTTTTACTGTATTTATTTTTTTGCAAACAAAAACAAAAAACGGACCAAAATTCATTGATTAGGAGAGAATTACCGAAATGACCAAACGGCAGCCCCGGCATGTCGACATGTAAGGCTGTTGACGTGTTGACAATTGCGTTTCCTAAATATAAGCTTTGTCGTGCAAGATTACATTTTATTTTCATTTTCTCCTAATCAGGTACTCATTGCAATGAAGTTGATACCCATCGGACGTAATTACGGTAAATGGGACGTGGTGTAAATCCTTTACAAAAAATGATGACGTCACTAAAAGCGGGTTCGTTTAATGTTTGGGCAAATTTGCAGAGGGCACTGCACTTCTGACGTCGAAATGAGTATTTTACTGTTATCTAAAACATGTAAATAAGCAACCCCCTATATGCACAAAGTTGTTTCCATAGATGTCGGAAATGTTCTTTTCTCAATAGCTGAATGTCATCACGAAGCACATGCAAATATGACGATGGATGTTTAAGGAGTGGTGATGGATGTTAAGGTGGGTGAGGGGTTTACACTGGGATGCACATTTTCATTAGCGATTAGAAAATAATCAAAAGGCGTCCTGAAGTTCAATCAAGGAGGAAAATGGTCATGTTTCACTGCTGTCCAATTGAATTTTGAATAACTGGCTAAATCTAAAAGGTATTCTGTGAAGGCACTAATATATTGTGATTTAGAAATCCATTATCAACAAGTATACGCATTTAACTTACTGTAATAGGTAATTTTCGGCACAGAATGCAGAGGTTACTAGCTTGCCTCCATCCACTAACATTCCGGAACACAGAGGGATACCGAACATGTAGAACTGAACATAGCCAGGTGTGGAACAATACGTGCTGTCCGCAACAAGGGAACCAGTCAACCTCTTACGAGTGGAGTAACTGCTGTATTCGCAACCTGGTACAGGAGAAAATAATTGACAAACATATTAAAGTAATTCTCTCACAGTTGTGGAATAGTATGTGCTGTCCGCAACAAGGGAACCAGTCAACCTCTTACGAGTGGAGTAACTGCTGTATTCGCAACCTGGTACAGGAGAAAATAATTGACAAACATATTAAAGTAATTCTCTCACAGTTGTGGAATAGTATGTGCTGTCCGCAACAAGGGAACCAGTCAACCTCTTACGAGTGGAGTAACTGCTGTATTCGCAACCTGGTAAAGGAGAAAATAATTGACAAACATATTGAAGTAATTCTCTCACAGGTGTGGAATAGTACGTGCTGTCCTCAACAAAGGAACCAGTCAGCCTCTTACGGAGAGTAACTGCTGTATTCGCAACCTGGTAAAACGTTATGAATATTGATTAAACAACTGTTAAAACATGTTAAAAGGTTTATTTGAGTTTTTAAATTCAGAAGAACTTATCAAAATCAGTTTCTGAAAAATTCGTTGTATTGTTAATCTTACCTTCTTTCATTTTGATATAAAAAATATCAACAAAAGATGATGAAAGTGTCAATAAATGTGTCGGAAAGAATATTAAATTCAATCACTTACAGCATTCTCCCCAGAGAGGTTTATCATGTCATTTAATTTTGATCCTACTTTTGTTTCATTAGCCGAAAAGAAAGGGAGACGCACGATTGAGTGAAATCAAAGTTAGTTGCGGAACCTACCGGAAACTCGTCTTATTTAAACAGAGGTTGGATCAAACTTACGTGACTTGATCTAACACTGTGGGGAGAGAATGCAATCAAAGCACCTTTTCATGATATCTTATTTATAAATGCTTTAAAACGTTATTCTATTTTGTTTGCATTTTAAAATTATTGATCTGTGAATTTCACATAAAAATTATTTGTTTAAAATCAGAATAACGATTCTGCTATTAATCAGAATTAATTTTATATTTACTTGGTATAATCTCCGGAGACGTTGTCAGTGAAGTAGTCAGAGATGTTGTTAGTGAAGTAGTAAGTGAGGTTGTTAGTGAAGTCGTCAATGAAGTAGTAAGTGAAGTAGTAAGAGAGGTTGTTAGTGAAGTCGTCAATGAAGTAGTAAGTGAAGTAGTAAGAGAGGTTGTTAGTGAAGTAGTCAAAGAGGTTGTCAGTGAAGTTGTCAAAGACGTTGTTAGTGAAGTTGTCAAAGACGTTGTTAGTGAAGTGGTCAGGGAGGTTGTTAGTGAAGTTGTCAGGGAGGTTGTTAGTGAAGTTGTCAGGGAGGTTGTTAGCGAAGTGGTCAGAGATGTAGTAAGAGAGGTTGTTAGTGAAGTGGTCAAAGAAGTTGTAAGTGAAGTAGTCAAAGACGTAGTAAGTGAAGTAGTTAAAGACGTTGTTAGTGAAGTCGTCAATGAAGTAGTAAGTGAAGTGGTCAGGGAGGTTGTTAATGAAGTAGTCAGGGAGGTTGTTAGTGAAGTTGTCAGGGAGGTTGTTAGTGAAGTGGTCAGGGAGGTTGTTAGTGAAGTAGTGAGTGACGTTGTTAGTGAAGTGGTCAGGGAGGTTGTTAGTGAAGTGGTCAAAGAAGTTGTAAGTGAAGTAGTTAAAGATGTAGTAAGTGAAGTAGTTAAAGACGTCGTAAGTGAAGTAGTTATAGACGTCGTAAGTGAAGTAGTTAAAGACGTCGTAAGTGAAGTAGTTAAAGACGTCGTAAGTGAAGTAGGGAGAGAAGTTGTTAGAGATGTGGTCAAAGACGTTGTCAGTGATGTTGTTGGTGAGACCCGGTTGATTGTAACCCGTTGACATTCAGGGAGTCGTGGTCCATAAAAAGGATCTGTTGTAAAGTGAAATGGTCATGTCAGTGAATTGTAACGGTAAAATGAATATAGAATTGGTTGAATTACAGGTTACTTTTCTGGAATAATTTTTAAATATTTTGACAACCTATCAATATCTAGACAGGAACAAAGGGACATAGATAACAACTGTACATGTATGTACCTTAGGGTAAATATGAAGCACTTACTACTACAGAGGTAGTTATAGGTCCATGATAAAGTCAGAGAGCAGGAGCAGTCAGTGGTTGGATAAACATTGTCAAGACACTCCTGACAATCAGCAGCTAGAGTCGTCAGACAGTAATCCTCTGAAAAAAACATGCTAAAACATTAACCAAACGGAAGAAACAAGCTTCATTTCTTTCTTTTGTTTGGGTGGGGGACCTTTTCAAATGATAAAAATGCATAAAATACAATATTATTGTTCTACTTCCACATAGAGACATGATTTAAATTTATATTCCCTGAATAATACCGATGTCAAATCAAGTACCCTTATTTTAATAGGCAAGAATGCACAAATATTTAATGGTGATCTAACATGACATGACATACAATGGTTAATTTTAAGTAATGGTGAATGCATGAGGTGGTGTGGATTCATGAACATAGTCAACGGACCTCGAAGGGGCGAGTTGATTATTTTCACGAATTCACGACACCGAATGCAGTCTCCACCTTAATCCATGTATGATTTCACAATAATAAGAATTGTCCCTTTAACATTTACATTTATTTCCCACTGTGACAACAATGAAATTTCGGTGCCCACTCATCGGATATAGGACACAACCTTTCTTTTTTAAATGTTTTATCTGATATGTGGTGAGAGAGGCATTCTTGGTATTTTGTGAAAATTCGAGGGGAAGCTTTATTAATCATAGCTTGCTTCAAAAATAGTTTAAACTTGTTACTGCTGTCATTAATTGGTTTCTAACAGTTCTGGGTAAAAATAGTACCTCTTATCATCCTGTCTCAGGTTACGAACGTTACGCTAACTCCACTAATCTGTACCCTGGGCTCAGATGCTAGATTCGCTCGCGCGGCCCGACTTGGGATATAGCCAATCGAATCATTTTCTCATTGAAATTTTATTCAGAAGGTGGCGAGAAAATGATTTGATTGCCTATGTCCCAAGTCAGGCCGCGCGAGCGAATCTAGCTTCTGAGCCCAGGGTAAAGAAAACCATTGAATGCATTTTCGTCATACGAGAATAGATAGCATGTCAAAGTATGACTTAACAATTTTACAAGTATACCAAGTAACTTCATTTAATTTTTAAATAAGTAAACGTTCATTCGGGGTTTTTTCCACAAAAGTGTCCCACACAACAGAAATGCTACAAGTGTAAATTCAATGACATACAAATATGACTAGTATACGTTTATATACATTACAAAACAATTCTTCAAAATGCAGATATAATATTTTTTACAACGGAAACAAAGATTTAAAAAACTGACCGTTCTCACAGCAAGATACACCTAAAGGATTTTGCCGACATATTTTTGGAGTAGGGGTTGTTGTTGCGGTTGTTGTAAGTGAGGTTGTTAATGATGTTGTCAATGAAATAGTTGTAGCTGATGATGTTAGCGATGTTGTTAATGATGTTGTTACTGATGTAGTTATTGACGTTGTAAGAGAAGTTGATGGTGATGTTTCACCGCAATTACAGTCAACATCGTTCAAACGGATATAGCATTGTTGACAATAGATGGGAATCAGCCTTCCATGTATACAATCATCGTCTGAAATAAATGTTGCATGTGAAACTGCGAGATATAATATTGTTGATAACTTCACTTAATTCAAATCCAAAAAACTGGTTGTACTTTAATGTCTTTAAGAACTCGACAGAAAACTTGAAAGATTTAATCGAGCCGAAAATAAAGTATAAAATTTCAAATTTGTAATCAAACCAAAATGTCATTTCACGATGACTATGACTGAAATCTTTTCTATCCTCAAAGGATAGAAATACTTGTGTTTAAATTATTTTCGGATATAACTCACAATTATCACAACAGCTTTGTTCTGCTGCATCACTCGGGGGTCGACATCCTGCCTGTGTTGTTGTTGTCAAAGATGTTGTCAATGATGTAGTCATCGATGTTGTTGTGTGTGATGTTGTTGGAGATGTTATTGTCGTAGTTGTTGTTGGTGATGTTCCAACACAACCACAATCAATTTCCAGAAGTCGTAAATCACATTGTGCACAGAAAATTGGCGGAAGAGCTCCAGACAAACAAGCGGCCTCTGGAAAAGAAACAAAAGGATTACTGGCATTAACCAGTCTATAAAGGGACAGTTCTATTGGGGTATTTATTGCGGAAACAAAATATTCTAGGGGACATTTCAATTTTTTTCAAATAATGCTATCAGTTCATGATTACAACACAACCAATATATGTCAACATGTTCAGTTGACATTTTTTTAATTTATATTTGAACACTTGATAAAGAACAGCGAATTTCGTTTCCACAAAAAATACCCCGATAGAACTGACCCTTTAAGATTCGTTTTCATCCAGTAGATCACCAACGGTGGTATTAGATTGCATTACAATGTTGCAATACATAGTGGATACACGCATGCTCAGCATACCAAATACACTCTAGCTTCCATATCAGGATTATTTTTCTTCAAATTACCAGACGTGGAATCAACTGGAAGGCACAGTCATCAACATCCCCCACCAAGTTGGTTTTCCTTATAGCTAATGGTTGATTCATTTCCAATGAGTCCGGAACAGGGGTCGTTACCCCGTAAAAGATGATTGCATACTTCTGATTTTCAAACTTCATCAAGGTTATCTTATCTTAACTAGTTTCAAAGAAAATGTGTCCCCTTTGAAGATCTACAGAATCTAGAAACAGTGAACAAGGGCATAACTCTGTAAAAATATTTTTACTCGGATGGACGGACGGACGCATGGACTGACGGAGACCTATATTCCCCTTCAACCTCATAGCTGGGGATAAAAACCAAATTAAACATCTTAATATGAGAAGATTGTAGATCGATGGGTCGGCAGTCTGATTGAATCGACCGTGTTTCGAGGGGGGGAAAGTGTATCAGTGCTTTCCTCTCCACAACGATCTGAATGCACCCAAGCTAGGCGCTGATTCAACACCAGTTTAGCGCAGACAAATCCCAATCAAAAGCGAAACAATCACATCGTCCTTTTCAAAAACCAACATGGCGACGATCATGTAGAAATGGAATCCATAGTAGTTACGTGCCCCTAGCTCTGATATCTAAAGCTTTTGCCGCCGTCCTTGTGATTGGCTAGATGAGCTTACGTCAGAACATGCGGGTAATGGGGATGAGAGGAAAGTCGGGCTGGGCTGGGTGTGGTTCGAACCCCAATAAAGATAATATTTCACACTTTTTTTTTTGAAGCACGGTCGATTTTAATCAGACTGGATGGGTCGGTTTCACGGAGATTGGAACAGAGTTTTTAAGGAGTTTTTTCTTCAGCAACCTTTTCAGATGATTAAACATTGTAATCTTATTATCTAAACCATGGCAAAGACAGTAAATCCTGGATTGCTAGTTATTTTCTTCCATGAACAATGTAAACTATAATTTTAGAGATCTTCATGTTTAATCGACCGAGCTGTTTAAATTGGGTATTAGTGAAATGTCCCATAGGTTAAAATTTAAAGACTTTCGGAACTATCTCAACATTAGATTTTGTGAATAGCTTATGATATATTTTTCATTATTTTCTCTACTAAACCTAGCACTTCCAAGAAATTGAAACAAACAACGTGTATCATTATCAATAGAAATATCACAATAGACAAATATCTCTGTTACCATTGGTGCAACAGTCCTCGTCCACAACATCTTGAGGAGGTTGACATCCTGCCGTGTCCGGTGCTGTTAGTGTTGTCATCGACGTGGTCAAAGATGTTGTTGTCATCGACGTAGTCAGAGATGTTGTTGTCATCGACGTAGTCAGAGATGTTGTCGGTGATGTGACAATACAATCACAATCAATTTCCAGAAGTCGAGTGTCACATTGGGCACAGAAAATTGGCGGAATAATTCCGGCAATACAATCAGCCTCTGCAAGAATGGCAAAATTTACTTGGGTACCACTTAAAGTATATCTATCAAATATGTATCAATTTACTAAACACAAATTCTTGTACAAACAATCTTGGTAATCTATTCAAACCTTCAAATTTTATAAAGTCAATCTAAATGGCTTCAGTAAAGTTTACGAATTTGACGTTTAAATCTTTTTAGAATTATATTTGCTCGGATATGAAGACCCGTGTCTCAAATTGCTTTTTCATTTTGCAGTATTACTCATAGAATATCGAATACAGATAAGAGTAATTTGAATAACACTAACCACCTCATGTTTTGTCAATATCTTCTTGTAAAGATATGTCTATCTTTATGTGCAATTTACAGCCAAAAACAGCAGGTATTATGTCTACTTCAAGTAGATTCTTAATCCGTGATTTGCTAACAAGTTATATATATCTCAAATATATACACTTCAAATGAAATTGTGGTTTTGTAGAAATATCATCAATATGTGTAAAAACGATTCTTATACATACACAATCTTGCATGAAAATGAAAATAGTTATTACAGGAAAGTTATAGTTCCGGAGTCATATCTACTTTGAAAGCCAATGTCATTGGTATTGTTAGTAATTCCATATTTTCTTTAAATCATTTAGATTTTTTCTGAGCTGGAATAAGATAGTACCATGTACCATTGGTACAGCAATCTTCGTCCACAGCATCGCGGGGTGGAGTACAACCATTTCTCTTCTGGCGCCGGAGACTCAGGTCGTTCACACAGTACTTCTCCAAACGAGGAAGAAGACTGGACAGTTCTAGATTAAAAAATGGTTTTAAACGGGATGTAGCACGGGGGTTCATTCTGGAAAATGTTTTTTATCAATAAATACGAGTTTATGCTCCCTGACGGGAAGGAGTAAGTTAAAATACATATGTTAAACAAGATAAAGAATTTAGATTTGAAATGATCATATTATATGTTGTTGGCATTAATGCGCCGAAACATATATTTATTACCTTAAAGGCGCAGTTTCACATTTTTTAATTTCAATTATTAAATGTTCTTTCTCATTATTAGGCTATGCTTCATGTAATCTTGTCGGAAGGTCAACTACTGGAATCCATTTTATAGGAAACACCTTTGAATATACGCGAAGTGATTTCTCTAAATGATTAAAGTGTGTGCCAGCCTTATACTTGATAGTGTAGTTTTCGATTACGTATTATAGAGCAGCATTATCTGTTCCCAAGGAACTTTCCTATCCGACATAACCGAGAAATATATATATCGAACTAAAATTGAACACTTGTTGGCTTGGTAGGTTGCAATCCTGCTACATCAGCGTATTTGTTTATTAAGCTCCAACTTTTCTCCTGATATTCATCCAACGAAAACTCTCATCGCTGACGGCTTGTTGATCAACGTTATTTATAGTCTGTATTTTCGCTGTAAACTAGCGTTTCTTGTGATAATCTTATGGAACGCTGCTTATACGAACTTAGGATGAACGTGCAGTGAGAAATGTGAAACGGTATTTAATATCACTCCCATTGGAACACGTGGAATAGCTAGATGATCGGTGGCCGCCAATCAAATACATGTTTAAAGTGATCGATTGACAAGCGATGATATCCAATTGTGGATACGTGTACACCTACTCTTAGCATGTAAGATTGCAATAAAATTTGGTAAATTGTTCTCATGGCATATTTTGGAAATCAAATTACATCATGTTACGCTAAAATTACAATCATATTGCAATCAAGTGCTATCAGATTCTGCCTAATTGTGCTCAAATTAAAATACACCAAAAGCTTTTAAATGGCAATATCATCGTTGTTTTAAGTTGAACATATTCGAAAAATGTGACTTGTTATGCAATCTTTTTTTGTTCAAATAACAAAATATCTTGGTTTGAAGTCTTTACTTACTACACAGGGTTGTACTACTGTAAGCCTGGGTGCCATCGAAACACATACAGCACAACACGAGCAGCGCTAGGAAGGCAGTCATCATTTTACTAAATCTTTCCCTCGAATTATTCGGCCAAACCTTATATTCACTGTTCAGTTGGAAACATGTGCCTTCTATCGAGTTTTCTACCTTAAACGGCTTTGAAAACATATAGTTTCATGACTATAATAATATTCAACTCTTGAGACAATATTTATTATATTTATGTACTTATTACAGCAATATTATTGCAACTGTCGAAAGGCCGTATCAATTTTTAAGAATCGTTTTTGTTTTCCTTTAAGTCACTTTATCGTCGAAATTGTTTACACAGTATTGACATTTTTATGTTTCAAACGGTCTATGTATTCTTTATTTTTATTCAAAAGAATAAAAGGACCATGTTATGACTACAATGACGTAATTCTCTCACCGAAAACAAATCAAAATAACTAAATCAAATCCATAAAGTTATAAGTTTTGAATTTAATTTAAAAAACTATGGAACATGTTGCAATTAAATTTTGTAGACTTTTCGCTGAAATATGTTCAAGTCATTTAATAAGTTAGTTGTGAAGAATCAAACTGATACCGTTGCTTAAGTGTATTCTTCTCTTACTTTACATGAACTGAATTTTTCGGCGTTTCGCATGTTATTACTTACCGATTCGTTAAAAGGTAAA
The DNA here is from genome assembly GCA_916613615.1 of Steromphala cineraria. Taxonomy (NCBI): domain Eukaryota; kingdom Metazoa; phylum Mollusca; class Gastropoda; order Trochida; family Trochidae; genus Steromphala; species Steromphala cineraria. Next base: position 17,861,680 of record OU744730.1, read on the forward strand.
TCTGTACTGAAACTGTCTCCCTTTAGTTCTACCGATGATATAGTGAGCTCGAATAGCCGCCCCTGGACTACCGAGGATGTGTTCCCTTTAAGATTCACACTAAGTGCCAATCTCCATCCAACAGAGATGACATAAGCTGTAAAATACCGAGCTAACCTCTGTTGGAATGAGGCCAGATTAGAAAGGGAAAAAACTGTCAGGATCTAATCAAGTAAGTTGTGTGATCAGGGACGTTTTTTTCAAAATTCATCATTTTGGTGATTTGATATCTTGATGATCTACATGCGAGGTGTGTTTTCATTAGCTGGTATTTTTCAAATGGGTGCAGCTTTTTGCCGGGAAAGGGAAATATGTCTTATTTAAAAAAAGAGGTTGAGTCGGGGTTTTTATGATTTGACGTACTTTTGTGAGGTGAGAACGACTTGGTGTATATTCTTGTATATGTACGTATTTGCTTATGATTGGAGGCCTGTCTCTAGGGCAAAGGCCGAGTTGAGCGTTTGCGCACAGATATGAAAGTAACCAGTTTCCGTATGAGCATAGAAAAACTGGTTGCATTCATATATGTGCGCTAACGCTGAACTTGGCCTTTGCTGAGGGGGAGGAGGTGAAGTTGTTGAAATTTTTACTCTTAGGAAAATTAGGAAAATATATCATAAAAAAGACAAAAGGAATCGATTTTTCCTACTATACATGTCAAGGAAGGCAAAAGCCTTTTCCGCTGAAAGATTTGTATTTATGCATCCTGTCTCAGGGTACGAACGTTACGCTAACTCCACTTATCTGTACCCTGGGCTCAGAAGCTAGATTCGCTCGCGCGGCCAGACTTGGGATATAGCCAATCAAATCATTTTCTCGTTGAAATTTTATCGAGAAGGTGACGAGAAAATGATTTGATTGGCTATATCCCAATTGAGCGTTCGTACCCTGAGACAGGATAGCATTTATGGTTTTATAAATCATAAGCAACTTTTAGCTAATGGAATGCAATGACTCTTCGATCTTGAAGTAATAAAATATCGAAGACAGGAATCATTCATCCGAATAATGCCTTTATTGCGATAGTAGGCATATACGATAAAAGGCAGTATTTAGCATGTTGTTACAAGGAAAGAAAATAATTGTTCATGTTAGGAAAATTATTGTGTTTTAAGTGTTGTTATATAAAACTGGTTTTTGGTAAACCTTTTGGCAAAAATGTATCCACTCAAATTCTCAACTTGCATCTTTTTCAAAGAATGCCATAATGGCTTAGTATACAACAATCTGGTTCTCGCTACAGTTAGTTAACAAGAGAAACATGTTCAACAACAACTTCACCAAAATAAAGATTATCATCATAAAATGTTAGAAAATGAAGGCTTAAGGAATTAAGGGTTTTATATATTCTCTGGAAGTTTCCTTTTGTGCGATATGTCAGTACCTCTCACAGGAGAAACCGATAACCGATTACAGCTTTTATACCAATCTAGTTAAACTTATCTGTAATGTATACGTCCAATAAGTCCTACGTTACATCTAGCCACTTGCTCACTAGGTCCTTGTCGAGCATGCGTGGAAATCAACCAATGTACAAAGAACTGGCTCAACTCTTATAATCGGAACATTTAGTTAAAACAAACTTTTTAAATCGGACAATCTAGTTAAAACTAGCTGAAATTGTTATGTCCTATAAGAAATTATTGACATTCATATTTACATTTTGTGCAAAAAATGCAATGTAAATCCTAATGATTTCCGCTCATGCTCGCCACGGACCTAGTGGGGTGCGGCTAATGCTAGGGTTAACTAGATTGCTTTTACACTGAATCACATTTCTATTTGCAAGCTCACAAGAAAGCACGACTATAAAACGGTTGGTGATGCACTGGTTTTAATTTCGAAACCTTTAACTCAAGTCGTAAGCTGTGCTTGAAGCGTCAACTGCTGCAATGCCGACGACGCCGTTCGATGAACACTCGCCGTTTACAATTTGTCCGACGACAACTGTCTCTCCAGTGGTTAGGTCACAAACAACTGGTCCGCCGAAGTCGCCCTGAAATACAGTGATGTATACAATTTGATTAAAATCGCTCTAGTTCCGAAAAATAAAGATTTCAAATTATGAACTCTATGGACAAACGATTCCTCTTAACTAGGTCTAACCGCAGCCCCCCAGGTCGCGTGTTTCATTATAAGCGAACCAATCAGATCGCTTATAAGACCGCTAGAAGTGATTATGTTGAAGGCACAACAGGTTAACAGGGTTAGCTTGATCTATGGAAAGCCTTGACGGAAGACTTGTGATTGGTTAGCTGAGCTAACGTCCCAAACGTGTCCTACGGGGCTGCGGTCGGACCTAGTAGAGAGCAAACCTACAGACAGAATAATGTTAATAAAGTTCATATTCGGCAAAGATATGTGCCAAAGAGACAAGATCAATTAGCTGTTTAAAGCAATGTTGACTGTCTGGACCGTGTTCCGAGGAATAAACTTTAAAACCAACGGATTCGAACAAGTTCCCTTAACGGTTCCTCTTCACAACGGTCTAAAGCACTATATTTAGTCGCATGTTCTAAAAAAACAGTTTAGTCAAGGCAAAACCTAGTCATTGGAGATCAAATCACATCATATTTTTTTTTAAATGCTTGTGGCGATCACGATGAAAGAGTGCTTTAGAAGAGTATCTTGCCCGTAGCTAGTACCAAGCTATTTTGCTGGATTCCTTTCGAATGGCTTGATGAGAACGCCAGAACATGCTACTAACGAAGAGGAAAGCGCTCATAGAATAAGTTCGTAACCCGGTATAGTGTTGATATTTCTATAAGAAATCCTTAGGTCTCGTTATACAGTTTTTTCAAAGAGTTTCCACTTCAGAGAGCAAATAGAGGTCAGACAGTGTTTTACCCCTAAAAGAAAAGTTATATGAGGTATTAGAATAAGTCTTTCTTTCAGAATTAGCTAATATACTTGGCTGTCAGCATGTAAGAGTCATATATTGGTATGCCAATTGCGGAAGGTCAGGTGACCCACTCAAGGGAAGCTGTTCGGTCGCTTCCGGGTCCAAAATCCCAAGAATTTCCATGTGTGAATTGCATTGGGTATATTTTCAAATAGCTGTAGCTAAAAAGTAGTAAGGTCAATGTATAGTATTTCATTGATTTTTTTATCAGGATTATGCATATCTTACTGCTGCTAGTGGTTAATAGTGCTCTGATTCAATTGTAAAGGAGCGACAAGTCAATGACCGATGGCAATTTAACATTGGAGTCTATGGGGAGAAAACTGTATAACGAGACCTTAGGACGACACGATCAATATCTGTCTGTTATGTCTGTTATATTTATATCACATCTATGGAAAAAACGTGGTTAAACCTCGAAAATGTATTAAAAGATTCGCCATATATTCTGCATTTTAATTTCTGCTTTGCAATGTCAAAATTAAGAAATTTTGGGAAGAATCCTAGAACAGAAAAGCAATGATTTCTTTCCTGCAACAGGACTTGTGTTAGACTTCAGTTGTTTCTCCGTGTCCAAGAGACATTACATTAAATTATTCTTTAATATCATTTAAAAAAAGTAAGTTCATAACCAGTGCATTGAAATAAAATATCTCCGATGTTTTAATTGTTGAAAATGATTTTTAGGTACGAAATTTTCCGAGAATTGCCGAAGCTTGGGAAAAAACCCGGGAGCCATGTAATACGGAAGTTGCCGTGCAATACGAAATTTGAAGACGTAGTCCGTATTCAACCTTGTATGGCCATAGATAGTTTACATGAGTATACAATAAGATCCATTAAAGCGTACGAGGGCAGACATAACGGTGTTCATATTTTTCATACTATGCCATAGGGCAAAATATCACTTTTTCATTGTGACGTCACGAAATAAACAATGCTCTGACGTTACATACTATATCAAGTGTCCAAGGTCGGCAAATCATTAGATCAACCTCATTTGAAGTCAATAATTGTTTATAAGTTAGTTAGTACTCCCATACAGACCCGCTCGATCTCTTCGATCTTAATCAGCCTCACTGCTCACCGTACCCAAATCAAGGACTGAAATGTATTGGAACAAGTGCTTTGACAAAGCATCTGCCACACTTTGGAACAATCTTCCACCAAGTCTGAGATAAACTGCAACGATCAGTAGCTTCAGAGAAGGGCTCAAAACACATCTTTTTAACATTGCCTTCAACCAGTGATGTGTTTGTTTTGTGAAGCGCCTTAGCGTGAACTAGAATAGTCCAAATAGGGCGCTATATAAATATGGCATATTATTATTATTATAATTATATGAATAGATTTTAACCGTCTTTCAGATCGGCCCACTTGGTCACATGACAGCAATGTCAACCTGTGTGAGTCGTGAGAGGTTGATATAACAATCCAAGCACCTAGAGTGTTGACTAAAAATACATTTGAGAAATTCCGGTCTTAAACTCCGTACATCACATATTACACTGTAGCAATAGGCATCGCTTTTTGACTGTGTTGAATTAGAGATATGTCGCTTACATTTTTAGACATTAGAGTGATTTCCCTTATTTTCACTGAAGAATATAATTCAAGAACAAATTTCATATAATAAAACAATTATAGAGATCAAATTCGGTTGATCAAATGATTTGTCGACCTTGGACACATGATATTCACAAGTGATATTCACCGAGGTAACTTGAAGTCAATAATTGCTTAATTCATACGTACCTGACAAGTAGCTTGGCTGGCGTAAAAGCAGTTGTAAGCGACGTTTTGAAAATCAAAAAGAAACGCTTGGCCAGATTCTGAGAGTTCTCGCTCACAGGAACGTTGATTTTCGAAAAAGGGAATGTCGAAATACGAAAATTCAGCTTCACCGGTCACTGAAACAAATGGATGAATTATTAATGAATGTTCTTAATTGAAATATTGCCATTAAATGTGTAAAATGATTATTGTGTTCTTACTTTTATCAATATATAAAAGAAACTTAGTGTTTGTGTACACCAATATTTCTTGAACACAATTGATACACATATCATCAATAACTTTCGATATTACTAACGAAACGCACTCAGGTAAACTTTTAAGTAAGTATGTAACTTATCGTTAGTGTAATATAACGTAAACTGTAAATCACAATCATATTCATCATCACCACCATCATTCTAACCATTATAATACTTTCAATGCACGATGAAGCAAATCGGAGATTACATATCCCTACAAAGGGGTTCTGTTCACACACCTTTTCTCTAAATAAAATATTTTTCGAGATATTATCGTCATTTATCAGTACCACTCTTAGTATTCTTTCAATAATACCACACTTACAATCATTCAGTACCACACTTACAATCATTCGTGTTATATCCGGCGGCCACAGCCCTGCATGTACTCCTATCAAGGGCCGGTTCCATGTCTACCGTGTAGACACATGCCACTCCGGGGCAGGTCAGTGACAGGGAGTTGACCCGTATGATCGTATGTACGTCATTGCTGCTTACAGTGTCAACTGAAATTTGATGTTAAATACTAGAACAAGAAAACTGATTTTAAACAAAAACGTCCTGCTACATCAACGTAAATTTGTTTCCACAAAGCTCAACCCATACCCTGATATATATTACGCCAAATGGGTTATGGATCGGATGAACAAATATTGTTTACAAACTTCTCAAAAACGACCAAAACCACCCTAAATTGGACGAAGTCTTTCAGAACATTGTTTTTCACTACGACAGTCGTAGGTAACATAATCATGTTAACATTGGCTGACGACCATCTCAGTGCAAAAACATTTCAACCTAGCTTAGCCTGACAAGTCATTTTCGATTTTTAGTTGCAAATTCTGAATATCGAACACAAGTGGTAATATTTATTTCCGTCTTCGCAAAATCCCTTTGTTTCCAAACAATACGTACAACTGTTCCTAAAAAAGAAAAAAATGTTTCGTAGTTTGTTTTCTTCCAATAAATACAACAAATCGTTTGGAGTCTAGGGATTGTTCATTTCCTGCTCTTAATACCCATCAAACTATGTTGAAACTATAACCATTCAAATTCACTAACTAAAGTATTATGCATGGTAAACGCAATTACACTTTTCGAATCTAAGGACACATTAACCCCATCAAAATTTCCGTTTAAAGTGTAAGAGGATTAAAGAGTATAATACCGGTAATGGCAGATTGTAGTACTGTTCCATCTTGTGCAACAATGCTACAAAGAAAAGAAAAAAATCATTATTATTCAGTCTAAGTAACCCTAGCCTCAATATTATCCGTTTCACTACTAAACTGAGTCTGAAAATGTCTAGTAGAGGGTCGGGTCAGCCGACCTTTCTGCAATCTATGACCCTCTAACGTTATACGTGCGAAGGAAGACTATAATTGTGGCTTGGTAAGCTGAGTTCTGATTGGTCAATTCGATACGTAGTCTGACGCGATCCCTACTAGACCTTTCTAGACTCAGTATAGGAGTGAAACGGATAATATTGAGGCTAGGTTTATATAGACTGATTATTATCCCACATCACACATTGCTATTCCCGCGTACCTCCTTTCATACCCTGACATCTATCAAGGAGAAATCCTCGTATCGCCCGATATGAAGCCAGCTCATGAAATGATTCGGCGATATTATTTGCAATGATTATAATCAGGTTATGATAGGCTACGCGAATACAAACACGCAGATCATAGTATATTATACCGATCAAAAGAACATTTGCAGTATGTACCTTTAAACATTGTTGATTAACAGCGATCGGCTAAAATATGTAAAATGAACGTACACATCTGACTGACATATTGAGAATATATTCTGGGGGCGATAGAGGTATTGTATTGCGTTTTGATATCAGAAGCATAAAGGCGCTTGGGCGTTCCCTCGATCATTAGATATCAATCTTCATGACACTTCTTTTACCATATCGACTCCCGAGGGAGCATACAACACGTGCAGTCATGTGACGCACAGCGTTAATGTCACTCAATGTACCCATTTACAGCTGTTTCCTGTCTCAAAGGAATAGAAGGTGTTCACACATAAGTGACCGCCAGCGTTTTTGCTTGAAACATGCTCTTCTCAAACTACGCATTGTCGAGTGGCATGTGGCATATACATATTGATCGGGACTTTTATTTTTTTAAGGTGCCCGTGATCCTTTAAATACAAATTCATTGGGTGACTGCAACAACATTGAATATGACTTCAAAATGTAAATTCGTTCCCAAATAATCTTGTGTAACATTTATATATAATGAACACTTACTCTGTTCCATCAAGTATGGGAAGACATAAGTTTGAAACACTGATAGTTGTCGGTGACGTCACAACGCCGCTGCAGTAGACGTCAGAGCCAACATTGAAGCTGACTAGCCCAGAGACTTCGTCACAGCTTGCAAGGGGTGTTCCGCCTAGGATTCTACTAGTAGTTTGGTTAACCGGCGGGCAATCTGGAACATAAATAACATAACGTTTTCCTCGATCACTCCGTAAAGTCCAAAGCCCTATCCTTTGTATGATTGACATCTTCCTACGCAATGACTAAAATGCCAGTTTCCGAATTGTCAGTTGCTGCATACCCTTGAGTTTTCTGTGCTTGCTCTCTAGCTTACTATGAGGGAAAGCAATAGTCCAATCAGAAAGTAACTGGATTTTGCTAACAATCGCCTGTAGGGTCGCTGATACCAGCACAGAATACTCAAGGGTCAGCAGCAAGGCATAAAACTGACAGTTCGGAAACTTTGCGTAGGAAGATGTTCGATTGGCGTCCAAGGGTAGTTAGTGATTGTGTAGGGTTAAAAGTGCTTTTCGGCTATCCAACACTTGGATGTTTACAATCAAAGGAAGAGTGAGTACGCTTTCACTCCAAAAGGGAGTAAACAGTCCATTTAAGGTAGGGAAATAGAAAAATGGAAAGAATAGGACAAACTGACTTTGGATCAGAAGTCTATATTTTCCCTCGTGGCTGTGCCATCCTGGAAAATAATGGCCCTTTCCCGCCACCCAAAGAGAGATAAGAGATAGCACACACAAAGTGTATCCTTACTTCTTCACTTCGGTGTACTCACTTACAATCTGTAAAGTGAAAATACACGTGGTTGTGGTCAGGATGATACACAGTCTAAGTAAACCTAGCCTCAATATTATCCGTTTTACCCCTATACGCAGAAAGGTCGGCTTTCGCGACCCTCTTCTTGGCCTTTCTAGACTCAGTATAGGAGTGAAACGGATAATATTGAGGCTAGGTTTGCTTAGATTGGATGAGACAAAGCTTTTTAAAAGAGATAATTCCATTAGAATACAACTCTGAAACATTAAAAAGTCAACAAGTTGTTGAAAACATGATATGATGAATGCCTTCTGTGTCATCTTTGTGTCATCTTACAAAGTTTATTTCCAACACAACAGTCATAAAATCTCTGGAAAAAGTCGAATAAAAACATTTCAAAACTTTGAAACATTCCAACTAATTTTTTCCCCAAGGTCGACGGAATTTTTCCAAAGGAATTGTTGGTCTGAAATTTTGTCTCTTTTCTTTAATGTTATAATTCCTGGATGAAGATAACGTATGTGATATGACAGACGGTGGTCGTAATATGCAAATCTTTACGTTTCAACAATTACGAAAGTAAAGACATGTAGAACGCTAAATTCCAAATACAAGCACAACAACAAATATGTATCATATTGAATAAAAATTGCATTTATTGTTACTTTCTTTATTAGAACGTCAAGTGAAGAAGACAAATATTTCGAAAGCGTCCTTCGGTAGTAAATTAGACTATTTGTTTATAACATTTGACTTGACTGCCATCTGTTATCTTCGAATTTGTTTGTATAAAACGGGATGATAAAACGGGTAACTTTACGAAACAACAGTATGATAGAGAAAAAGATTACCTCTCAAAATTTTAGATGTTGAGTATTTTAAATTCGAAACGTTTCGTCCGGGTGACAGTCAGATGCTTTACCTAGTTAGCTCAGGGGATTTACCACAAAACAAGCTTGACCCGTGTCATGAGTTTAGAGGCGAATAACAATGTTGCTTGTGTTATGGCACTTCACAGTTATGGACGTTAACAAAATAGTTAGATAACGTATCATCTGTCGGTAAGATATTTTGTGAATAATGTTTTTACATATCATTACTTTTTCACATTAACTTAAACACCAAAGATTTTTGACAGAAATATTTTGAAAAAGCGTTGTCTGCACCCAAGTGCATTTGACCAGACATAAGTAACATACTCTGATGTGTGTAAATATGAGTAGGAAACGTGCCTATCACAGACATTAAAGGGGCAGTAGCACGTTTTTAGGGGGAATATAAGGTAATGTCAGGAAAATGAAAATTAATAGTTCCATTTGAAAGACAATGTATTTAAACTAAATGGATCAGTAATAATTCAAATATATAATGTAAAGTTTAGCCATGCGATTCCTTTTTCTGTCACAAAAAATAAATTAAAGGTGTTCACACAAAATGGCCGCCAATGGACTTCATGTGAATCTTCATACCTTGTCCTCTGACAACGGATGATTGGCTATTGTTATGAGATTTTTGACACTATCAAAATTATACATTTAGTATTAACGAACAATTATCAGTGAGAACTATAAAATATAAAATATAAAATTATCAAAAAACGTGCTACTGCCCCTTTAAAATTGTCATCTCAACTGGTAGCAGTATATCGTTTTTCACTCTGTTGTATAATGTGGAAACGTTTTTCTTTTTCGCATCAAATCAGATGTTTGGTACCTGATCTCAGTTATAAAGATATAAAACTTACAAGTTACGCCTGCAGTTGTAGCCGATGTTGTCATAGATGTTGTCATAGATGTTGTCATAGATGTTGTCATAGATGTTGTCATAGATGTTGTCGTTGTTGTCATAGATGTCGTCAGAGACGTGGCTGCTGGCGTTGTTGTTTGCTGTTGGTTACAATTTTGTTGACATTTGCAGTAAACAATGTTGTTGTTGTAGTAGAAGTAGCCGGGATATCTGTAGTTACAATAACGAGGCCTCCAATATGGTTTTACGTCTGGAAAATAAAGATTGTAGTAGTTTAGTTAATATTAAAGATATACATTATCATACTTGCATGCGGTTCTGTAAGAAATTTAACTTTTGAGAATATAGATACATCACTCCTTACAAAAATCTTTCATCGAAATTTTGATATCACATTTACATTTTTATCAACAATAACATACTTATTTCAACGCCAAGAGCATAGTACCCCCTGTAAAAAGGCCATAGCATTTAACGAACTCGCTTTCGGTGACGTAATCATTATGCGTGTAAGATTTACAGCGTGTCTCAACTACCGTAATTGTGTTCTATGGGTATCAACTTTAGCAGCAAAGAATAACTATTTCGGAGAAAAAAATAAATAAAATGTAGTCATGCGCGACAAAGACGGCTTTCAAGCGGAAATTTAGAAACCGGAAGTCGGGAGATGGCCACACTTGATTTGCCTTTATGTCGGCTGCCGTTTCGGTATTTTTGGTAAATTATCTCCTATTTAATGAATTTTGGTCCGATTTTCCCGAGGTGGGTCGCAAAATTTTTGAAGAAATACAAGGAAAACGTTACAATATTTATCTCTGATAATGTATGGTTAAAGCTTCCCGATAGAGCAGGACTTCTAACTCTAAAAAAACTCTATATTACTTGAAATAAAGTATAGAACTCAGAGACGATAAGGTTGTTTATATTTAAATCTGGGAAATTATTATGATTTGTATATAAACTATTAATCACTTTTCATATATCAGTGCGAATCACTGGACACATATTTTCTTCCACGGTGCATTTAATTTAAACTAGAAATATGTGCATGTGATGCACTGTGATGTTCCCTCTCCACTTTTAATCTTCTAGATCTTACTACATACCAAATTAGTCAAAAAATATTCAACAGTTTTTTAGCTATAGCTTGGGAAGGGACCTTCTTCCAAAATGCACTAAGTTCAAATTGTTGCCATGGAAACCATCAAAAAATGAAAAATTCAGAATAACCAAAAATAATTAAAGGCACCACTCCACCACTAGATCTAATCTCATACCATATTTTGTAAAAATATATTGAATACTTTTCAAGGATTATCTCCCGCGTGACAGACATGCAGCTGACAGACAGGTAGCTCACAGACACTCAGTTGAAGATTAATTAGGTAATCCCCTACAGAGATAATGGAACAGTCCACAGTCCGATTAGAGCAGAGGGCGACTTCTCATCAGATTAAGCTTCATTAACAAACACTTAAAACAATATAGGTTTTCCTTGTGGTCAGAGGTTCAAATAATAATCTGTCTTCTACTCTCAAAATTGTTTTCATAGGCTATTTAATTTTCAAAGTTATTTTATGTTGTGTTTTTATAAGCTGTTAATTGTTGCTGTTAAACGATTTTAAAGAGCGTCTTCTCACTTTGTTTTTAATGTTAACTAGTGATGTTTTCATCTGACATTGACTGTATCTCACTTATTGTTCTCAACAATGGCGACACCAGACCTAGTTAATGATGCTAGTTTACATGTTCATGACGACAGTTGGGGAAGTGATCACTTCCCACTATTCACCACATTAAAGAATAACAATACACAACAGGCACAAAATAACAATACCCATAACAGTTGGAATTTTAACAAAGCAACTTGGGAAATATTTCAAAATATTTTTGAGCAAAACCTAAACAAGCATGTAAGAGACGAGGATGTTAACATTTACAACAAAAATATCACCGAGGTAATTATCAATGCTGCTAAAGTAGCAATTCCAACCAAAAGAACTCACAATCAAATACCTGTACCATGGTGGAATGAAGAAATTATGCAAGCAAGAAAAGAAAGAAAACTGCTACATAATAATTATGTGAAATGTGCTATGTACATTAAATAAATATTTATGTGAAATGTGCTAGATAATAATTATGTGAAATGTGATATACAATATTTTACTCATTTTCATATACAAACTCATTCTTTTGTCTTTTATTTGGACTAGTCCATTACAATGAATAGGTAACAAGAAGTAACCAAGTTGTGCACTGAACTGTAAATGTTGTTGGTTTAATGCGTCTGTCAGCTGCCTGTCTGTCAGCTGGGAGCTCACCTTTTCAAGTTATGGCCGGGAAACAGATCCTACCCTCTAAATGCACCAAGTTCATATTGTTTCCATGGAAACAATAAAATACATATATATAAATCTAGGATAACCAAAATAGTTAAAGGCACCACACCACCAATAGGTCGAACCACATACCAATTTTTATAAAAAATATTGAATGGTTTTTGAGATATGGCCCGGAAATGGACCCTACCCCCTTTATGCACTAAGTTCAAACTGTTTCCATGGAAACAAGAACAAAATAAAAATTCAGAATAACCAAAATAGCAAAACTCCATCACTAGATCTAACCACATACCAAGTTTCGTAAAATAATATAGAACGTTTTTGGAGATATGGCCCGGAAATGAAAGCATTACGGAACCACACGGAACCACGGATCCACGGAATTACGAACGGAACTGAAAACATTAAGCTTTGCGAGGGACATAACAAGTTGAAATCGTTTACTTTCTGATATCAAGCTTGAATATCTTAATCAATACAGCTTTGATTGAACTTGGACGTAAAAGTATGTACATTTCAACAGTCTGAGAAAATCCAGGCATAGTCATAACCTGTTTCAAAAAGCATGTATACACGAGTAGCCGAATTGATTCTACAATTTTCATCTTGATATTTTTACATCTGAAACCAAGCATGGAGGGTCCCTTAAGAATCCGTGGAAATTAAACATCACCAATATCGTATACATCGACAGAAGTAAGTTACAGATAAATGAAAACGACCAATTTCTCAAAAAAATGCACTTGAGGGTGTTTTCTTACTAATTCGTAGATAGCGCTTTCAGGGGGTAATACCCTGTACTTCTATACAATAAAGTGCAATTGGTGCAATTCAAAACTTGAATTAATAATTTAAGCGAAAGATGTGTGTCATACGTGTGCAATTGGGTCGTTTGTATTGAACGAGAAGATGTCATGGACGCGGAGGAACGACTTTTTCATATTGTACAAAGGTATATAAACAGTTCAAATGTGTCCTACTCTCAGGTCTTATCTAGAATAAAAACGATTTGTTGAAACTTTGATGACTTTATTCACTAGCACTTTCAACCTTTCGGCATCTTCAGGTGCATATGCATGCATGTGACGTCATGACGGTATGCATATGACGTCATGGATTACGTCCCTTGCCATTATTAAGGCTATACCATTAGCAACACAATATAAAAGTTACCCTGATTATCACTATGTTGACAATGAACTTATAAAAGGTATACTTACACCAATTAATCCAGTAACAGCCGAAGGGGTTGTTGTACGACTGTGCCTCGCTTGTACAGCAACCTCCATACGTATCGTAGTACACAGTGTTGCCAAAATAATAGTTATGTCTCGCAGAAATCTGTCCGTACGTGAACCTCTCACTCATCTGGGCATCGGTCGGGGGGGTCCAACCTTGAGTTTCCACCACGAAGAGAATGCATGGTATCAGGAGGAGGAACTTCATGGTGATCATTTGGTTCCGATTCTGCCATGTCTGTGCCAGTGAGTCTCATTATATAGCAAATTTGTGTGGACGGGGTGGAGCCTACGTGAGAGTATCTTGTATTCCAACAACTCTTCAAATAATCTATATTTACCTCTAGAGCCTTTCAGCTGATTCAACATTGTGTCAAATGATAATGTCAATAATGTTTGTTTCAGAAGGAGTTTATCCGTTTTTGATGTACCTTGCAATTTTATTTTTATGTAAGTATAAGTATATCTAGCTAATTTCTGAAATATTAGTCAAGCGGCGTAAAAATATAACTCATTCACTCATTATATGTATATACTCCTCCACAAGTAGGTAAAATAATGAAAACATGCATTTATATCAAATGGGCATGTTTTTAGGTGGTTGTGATCAAGTGATATCAAGATCTGATTGAAGGTCATGATTCCTAGTTTTTTCTCTACCTTTGTTATTCTTGATGAATTTCTCTCCCTAGACCGATAAACATAATTTGTTGAAAAACATCTGTGTTGCACAATTCTTTGTGAGAAGCATATATATTCTAAAATTCTATATAAATAGAAAATACTAAACGAATGGTAATGTGATAACATTTTTAAGCAACGAGTGTATAGAATTAGTATCAGACGAACGAAAGTGAGTCTGATACCAAATTCTATTCACGAGTTTGGTATTTTATTTATTATTCAACCCTCTATCAATATTTATATGAATAAATGAGTAATAAATGCTAATATAACTCTACTGCAAAGCGGTTATGGAATCATTTTTGGGTTTATCATTTCAAGTTTTAAGTCCATTATTTGTAACATGTTGATTTCCACAATAATTAAGCTGATATCCAAACAAACTTTCTGATCTTATCAATTAAAGATTGTACAAACTTGACTATGTGTATATAATTTATATTGCCGATTTTGAAACACCAGTAAAAATACACATATCTGAAATACGGACTGCATGCATAGAAAGGGAAATCTCTCCTTAATTCATTCACGAAACTATGATCCTTCACATTGACTCAACTATTTTGAACGTTTTCTTTAAAACGTTAGTACAGTCTGATTTTATTATCTCCATCCCGTGTTGGTTCGGCTTTTTGTCATTAACAAATAGAAATAAACTTAACAAGATAGTCTAAAAGGGAGAAAAAAATGCCAGTAGTTTCTTCAAGAAATTGATGAACAACAAGCTCGAAATTAAGCTAAATTATCACTGACCCTTCAAATGAATTGTATGATTGTTTTGAACATTGATTATCCGGCCGTTGGTATAAAGTGCCGACTTGCCAAAAGCAAGCATTAAAAAAAATGTCATTTGTGTCATCGTCCATTTTAATTCTTGATAATCGTTCATCCGCACTATCAAACTATTTTTACATTTGTAAATATTTGAATATTAATGTTTGGTTGTTGTATTCAATGTGTATACAAATTTGAATTTGAACTAGATATTAATTTAATGTTCACTTTAAAGGGGCAGTCACACGTTTTTTTATCATTTTATATTTTAAAATTTTCACTGATAATTGTACGTTAATGTTAAATTATTATTTTCAGAGTGTCAAAAAATCATAACACAAACCAATCATCCATAGTCTGAGGACAAAGTATGAAGTTTCACCTAAAATCCATTGGCGGCCATTTTGTGTGAACATCTTTAATTTATTTTGTGTAAGAAAATGGAATCGCATGGCTAAACTTTACATTATATATTTGAATTATAACTGCTCCATTTAGTTTACATGTATTGTCTTTCACTTGGAACCATTAATTTTCATTTTACTGACATCACCTTACATTCCCCCTAAAACGTGCTACTGCCCCTTTAACGTACCACAAGTTCACTAATGGACAATAAAGAATCATCTTGATTTAAACAATATTTTATTTCCATAAGACATGTTAATGTGATACAAAACAAAAAGTATAATCTATATGGAAAAGGGATTAGCAAACAGGCTAATAAAGCCTATATAAATGCTTCTCCTTAAAACAAAATTGTTACATATATTTTGATGTCATACATGGAAATATAATTCGTTTCACGCCTACAAATGGTACAGTGAGTCAACATTACAACTATGGTATGTCGTTTAAGAAAAGCGGTGAGATTCAGTTATAAACGTGTGAACAGATTTTACCAACAGTTCATTATCTGGCCAGGACAATGATTCGTCGCCGTTTAAGATAACATTTAAAGTGACATTGTTTTGGAAGAAGAACTTGGTCATTCTAAATCTGTCATATAGAGGACATTGAAGAAAATAATGGAATGGATCCTCTCGAATATTGCCACAGGAACAGGCACGGTTGTCAGATAAACATCTATCAAATAAATGAGAGTTTAAGTCACTGCAGCCAATGCGCAAGCGGCAGAGAAGACTTTGGCAGCGCCTAAGACCAAATGATACATACTTTTTGAATTTTAGAGACAACATCCTATCACCAGAAGTGAGCTTCTTAAATTGAGATAGCGATTCAGCATTTTTTATGTCTAAATCTAACAAATTCCATGCTCTCACGGTAGAGGGAAGAAAAGAGTTATTAAAGAGAGATGTGCGGCCTGTATTATTTTGGAGATCATTAGAATTTCTCAAGTTGTATCTACTCAAATTAGAAACGTTTGGGGGTACCAATATCGAAAGATATTGTGGGGTTAATCCATTAAACATTTTATAGAACATGCAAAGTTTGTGGTGCCGTCGCCTTTCAATCAGGGGGCTATATCCGGTTTCCGAGTAAAGCTTTTCATGACTGGTACCTCTTACCGCACCCGATATAGTCCTTAGAGCATCTAGATGTAATTTCTCTAACATTAGAGCCTGATCCTTTGTACAATTGTCCCATATCGTGTCACAGTAATCAAAGATTGGCATTATAAAAGATCTGTACATAGTTTCAAGTGATATTCTATTCAATCTATATTTCAAACTTCTCAAACAATTTATTAGTGGGCTTGCTTTTCGTAGTATATAGTCAATATGTTTCCGGTACAAGAAGTTCAAAACCATAAACATCTTGGCATAACTCTTCAGAGTAATTGTTCTTGGAAAAGTCAAATTGATGAAATTGTTGACAAAGTAAGTCCGATGATCAACTGTCTGCGAAGTTTCAAATATCGTCTTTCAAGAAAAACGCTTGAAACAATGTATAAATCATATGTGATGCCGATTTTTGACTATTGTTGTCACATTTGGGACAACTGTACACATGATCAAAATCTTCTCCTTGAAAGACTACATTTAGATGCGCTTCGTACCATATGCGGTGCAGTTCGAGGCACAAGCCATGAAAAATTATACATTGAAACTAATTTTAAACCTTTAATTGAAAGAAGGCGCAATATCAAGCTGATCAATTTTTACAAAATGCACAAACACCTCGCCCCTGATTACTTATGCGACTTAGTTCCACAAAATGTCTCTGAAAATAGTCAATACAACCTGAGAAATAGCTCTAAGATAAAAACTATAAACTGTAGGACAAACCTTTATGACAAATCGTTCTTACCAGACACAATTAAAATGTGGAATTCGTTACCTGATCACGTCACAAATGCCAACACCATCGGTGAATTCAAATCACTTTTAACCAGAGTTCAAACAGTTAATTATCTAGATTTAAATTACGGCAGCAGATTCTGTCAGATTGTTCACAGCCGCCTAAAACTTGGTTGCAGTGATCTAAACGCAGATAAAGTTAATAGATATATATCCACTAACGCAGAATGCGCCTGTGGATATGCAAAAGAAGACGTAATTCATTATTTATTCATATGTAAGCGCTATACAGATATAAGGAATAATGCTTACTTCTACGTTTATGGCCACAGCCTCCATACTGTGTTGTACGGGATACCCCCTAATAGTAACGAAGAAAATTTAAATATCATAAAGTCTTTACATCATTTTATCTGCAAGAGCAAGCGATTTGATAAAACATCATAAAATGGAGATATATGCTGGATAAGCAACTGCTGGCAAAATGTCACCTAGTTTTGTAACATAGATTTTTCATGTTCTGAATTCTTTGTTTTGACTTATGTCTAGTTCTTGTGTATTTTGTTTATCATGTTTTGTACCGGTGAGGTATTCAGATAAGCAAAGATTTGCTTGTTTACCGAACCGGATTCTTTAATGAATAAAAATATGTTTAAACCAATATGTTTATGCCATTTTCCATCATCCTGTAAAATTAAACCGAGATGTTTATGTTCTTCAACTTCAGGAATTATCGAATTGTTGAGTTTAAGTTGTAATTGGGACTTGCGTTGGTCTTATTTGAAAATAGCATAGCTTCTGTCTTTTCAGGGCTGAATTTAACCTGCCATTTGCTTGCCCAGTCGGAAATAAGTTCAAGGTCACTGTTGAGAAGAGTTTGTGCCTGGATTGGGTTCTCAATAACTAAATAAAGAGAAGTGTCGTCTGCGAAAAGTTTCACATTGCTTACAATTCCGTTTGTTAAGTCATAAGAATCATCTTAATTATCTTATCTCATCGTTGTATTGACTCCGCTCAACGACGATATTGGAATTACTCACATTTTAAATACGATCAAGAGCAAAGGGAACGTCTTCGGGAATTCCACAATAAATATTCAATGTCAAGTTCAATTAAAACATTTATATCGATCGGGGTTGATTGAACGTGTTTAAAGGCCACTTCATGATATGAGGGTTTATTCCAATATGTCACCATAAACATAACAAATCATACAATGATCGAAATGAAATCAAAATCCATTATTAAAATCTCTAACTTGTGAAACACGCTTGAAAACGATGTTGTATAGAGTGGATAAGTTGACTAATCACGTGATTTCCTATCCGTTGCCATTCTTCCCGTAGCAATCTAGTTAAAATAGCTGTAATATTTACGTCCAATTCCTACGTAACGTAGGACTTATGGGACGTTTACATTACAACTAGATTTAACCAGATAGATCCTGTAGGGCCTTTATTGGAGCATTCTTGTTTAATATGGCGTTTGTTGAGATTTCCGAGGTGGTCCCGCACGTGCCACTTTGGAGGCATCTCCGGAAACCCAACTGACAAGACAGAACACCTATGCTTTTGGTTTTAGATAGATGTTTTGCTAAACAGCTTTGAAAGCAATAAAATTGCCCTGTTGAAACAGTAATGGTAGATTAATTCAAACAAATTATGTCTTTAAATATAGTATGCATTACGATGTGCTTCAATGATAACAGAATTTGTCTTACTGTTGTCCCAATGTCCACCAAATGGATCACGCTGCTTTGTCCATTAAGTGTCACATCTCATTGTTCCTTCAACTTGGCCTCCATTTTGCGGATACAGAAAGCGGAGGGTAGGATAAGCGGATAAGCAGGTAGTCTCATTAAGAAATAAGCCTGTCATATGCTTATGCGGCATTTCATTGTCAATATACACTTTTCCACCAAACTATTTTAATGGCAATTTCTATTATCTACTAAAGATCGATGATTGTATTGTTTACATCTGTAGAACCTATACTTTAACACTTTAACCTTGACAACGACAGTGATGGTCGTCAAAATGATTTTCCAAGGCTATTTTTTTTAAATGAAATAATAATAAATATGTTTTCGAAGCATGTGTATATGGTCAATTACCGTTCAGTATCTTATTTTCACTGATTTGACAAAACAAAATAACGAAACTTAGATATGGTGTCAAGCGAAAATAACAGAATTCAGCCCTGTAAGTTAACATGCACATCAGAAAAAACATAGTCTTATATCTCTAAATGTAAGGGCGGTCAGTATAACGTTGGAGCTGTTTTAATACTTCGATCTATTCTTAATAAGACAGTTTCAGGATATTTAAAAGTGTTTTAATATAAAGAACAGGACAGCCATTGAAATACATAAATTACAAAATTAAATGAATAATGTGCAAGTTGAAATAGGTAATGTTACCAAACAGTTTCTGAATTACCAAAGTGACCTCTTTGTAAGGCATGGAAATTGAAAATTTTAATTCTATTGCTAACGATTGAAGTAAGATATTATATATTTAAATGAATTTCTAATATGGTACCAGTATGTAAAGAAACCCAAAATTTGATTAATAAACCCTTCCACCTGAAAGCAAATAGAGAACTTTGTTTTGTAAAATGGTGAAAATAATGTTTTAATAACTCTGATAAAAGCGTAAATAGAATTGTTGTTTCCTAATTTTTCCATCAACATCTTGGAAATTGTAAAAATGATATACATTTGACGGTTTTCTAGTCTTGTCCATTAAGTTTATGATCACAAAACCAGAAAAGATTTCTAAAGTTTAGGAACTGACTGACAGGGGATACGATATATATACAGAATAAGAAACAATTTGTAGACAGAATGAGAATGTTTGTATACTGAAGCCATATTCAAAGGAGCAGTGGCATGTTTTTTTCATGTAATGTTTATCAAATAATTTCCCTAACAACGTTATTGTTGTGCCAAACTTACTATCTTCAGAAGTCAATTATCCCCCATGCTCAACCCGATTATATGTAGTCATAGACGAAATGATCAAGGATCAAGAACAAATCACTAATAACATGTTTTGCCATTATTACTTAGCAGTTTTATTCGTATAACAAAATCCAGCCTATATTTTATTCCTTAAAGGGGCAGTAGCACGATTTTTTTAAATATTCTATATTCAATTTATTTGTATCTATTTTTACGTATGTTCATATAACACATGAGTATTTTCATATTGAGGCGATGACTTCATGTTGAATATACTGTGTGATAACTGATAACAAACTAATTTTAAATATCATGTAGTATGATGACACTTAAATTCACTTGTACAAAGTTTAACTTCAATTGTCTGTACCATCAATTGTTAACGGTATTTCTGTAGATAAGGAAAACACAATCATTTACTTTTAAAAAGGCCAGCAATACTAAAGTAACACATTTGGCAGAGTAACAACACGTATTCGGAAATTCAAAAACAAAAATTTCTTATGTTAAAAAGATGTCAATTAAAAAGTCAACATTTTCTTATTTTGATGAAATGCCTCTTTTCGTGCCAAATTATCATGAAATCGGAATTTAAAGACTCATTTAAGATTAATAAATTTCGAAACAAAAGAAAAAACACCATTTACAAGCAGCTGGATGTTGACAAGTTCACGTTTTGATATTGACAATTTATTTTATTGTCAATCAATATCATCTTACCAATCGTTCTACATATTTGCTCAGAAGTTCTATCCCACAGAGAAGGGAATGTGTAAATATGAGAATCTCATATATTTACGTATTGCAAATAAATTCAGACATTTGTATCAATAAGTAAACCAAACAGAGGTGCATGCACGTGCATTTTGCTCGATTTCAGACAGTCATCTCGACAACATGTTAACATGGACAGCTGCTGATCACAGGAACCCGATATTGTAAATAAAATGTAGGTAAAACGTGGGTCAGAAAGACCTGTCCCCTCTGTATGATACTATACATTTTATTTACATTTATTTCCCACGTTTTACTTACATTTTATTTACAATGTCGGGTTCCTGGGCTGTTGACGGGGCTATCTCCTGTTGTAGATTTCCTTTGAAGGCTTACGATTTTTATAAAGTTTGAATTGGCTATTTTAGAGTAAAAATTTTAGATCAATGTATAAATGAAATATATTTACTGAGATGAGAGATAAGAAAGTCATTAAAGGGGCAGTAGCACGTTTTTTTATTAAAAAAACAACAACATTTTTTTCTCCAATTATTGTTGGATAATCAAGTTGTATTTTCTTCAAAGATTAAAATATCTCAATACTCAACTGGATAATGTGAGTCGTCGACGAAATTATCAAGTGTCAAATACATTGGTGGCCATTCTTGTGTGAACAAATTTTATTTTAGAAAGGGAAGTGAATTCGTCTGACTACATTGAAGAACTACTATTTTACCCTGAGTTATTGTATTGGCCGAAAAATGTGCCTGTACCTGCCTTAAATGGTAATAAATTCAATAATGAAGAATACAAAATGGGGAAATATGCCTATATTCTATTGAAATCTGAAAATAGTCTGAAAGAAGCAATAGATGCATTACATTACTTCTGTTATTTAAGGATGAAAAAGCTCATTGAGTCGGTTCAGATTAAAGCTGTTCTCAAAAAGAAGATAAGATTAGAATAAAGATTACTTTTTGAGAGATACACTTCTGTGATAACCAAAGACTTGTTTCATGATAGGTCCCGTGTCAGTAATTAGATCATTTATTCGTTGATGTACGAAGGAAAGGAAACCGAGTACCCTATAGTGATTGGTACAAACTATCTGAAACTATTGGAAGTATCCCTTTGGACCAAATGAGATCATCAAAGGAAAATTAGCCTTTCATTGTCCAATACAATAACGTATGCATTATTTAAAGGGGCAGTGACAGGTTTTTGATCATTTTAAATTTTATATTTTTCACCAATAGTTGTAAGTTAATGTTAAATTATAATTTTGACAGTGTCAAAAATCACATTACACAAGTCAATAATCCATAGTCAGAGAACAAAGTATGAAGATTCACATAAAATCCATTGACGGCCATTTTTTGTGAACACCTTTAATTCATTTTGTGTAAGAAAAAGGAATCGCATGACTAAACTTTACTTTATGTATTTGAATTATTACTGCTCCATTTGTTTTAAATACGTTGTATTTCAATTGGAACCATTATTTTTCATTTTCCTTATACATCACCTTATATTCCCCCTATAAACGAGTTACTGCCCCTTTAAGGTCCAGAAAAAAGGGGGTCTGAAACCCGATTTTTTAACTTCCAGAGTTCTATTAGCAGGGCCCCGAAAGAGTCGTAAATGCTCGGTAGGGACGAAATCGTTTGGCTACGAACCGCTTACAGCTGACAACCAGTACCAAGTTTGTCACGTGACCCCCCCCCCCCCCCCCCCCCTTACCCTTCTGGATGCTCTCTTTACGATGATCAATTAGGTTTTAACAAGCTAGGTTATATTTGGAACCCTCTTGAGGGAAGCGCGCCCCTGCACCCCTTCTTGATCCGCCAATTAGTCTTATTGCAGATACGGTTTTTGGCCTCAAAACTAGGATTGATTCATTCTTTCTTTGTTTTAAAAAAAAAATATTCACTGTCTGTAAACTTGGATATAAGAAAATTAAGTCGTTGTTTTCACAACTTACACAATTTAACAACAAGATAAAAAAACAATTGGTATAATTGAGGGAAAATGTTGATGTGTCACTCTATATAAGTACTTATATGGGTCATTTCATCGCCTATTGTTAACGTTTTGGCTATATCTAAAAGCCAAACATGTTGAATTTCCGTAAAATATTTTAGCAGAATTTGAAGCTATATATGAATTGGCTTTTTAGCTCATGTTTAAACATTGAAACGAGAAGGTATGGTAATAGCGTGAGGAATTAAAGGATATGCACAATTTGTGAGAGTGGTATAATGGGTGATTTCACAACTAGAGGCCCATTTGAAATAGTAAAATTTTGCAAAATTATTTGTTCCTTTTAACAGTTTTCAGAGGATAGAATGATAGGCAATGATAATTGAGAGGAAAAGGGTATAAATTGGCACACACTTTATAAACAAATATTTCTTGGAATTTTGGCACTAAAAAAATATATATCAAAAGAATATGTCATTCATCATGATAAAATATTTGATTCTTGGTCTTTTGAATTCATTAAGTTTAACAAGGAAGATTATTTTATGGATAATCAACTTCTTTATTCTTTGTACGCGACGTTTCGACATAGATCCTAATGTCGTTGTCAAGCAAGTGATACAGTTATGGTGTGACAGAGCAAATATATACAAGCAATGTTTATACAATAAACAGGGTTGATGTACAAGGGTTGATTGAGCAATGTTGATTGGTTATAAGGTAATTGATGTACAGTGAGATCGAGTTGCTGATTGGAAGCCAGATGGATGTTTACACAGTAAACGAGTTTGATGTACATACTTGGTGATGAGTGTTTAGACAATAGAAGAGGTTGATGTACAAAGCATTTATGCATGGTGATAATGGTTGATAATTATGGACATGGGAATAATAGGGTTAAGCATGAAATGAATTAAAAATTATATAACAATTATGGAGATAGATGAATATGGACATGGCACGTATTACTTTAAGAGGTGGTCATAGGCCCTGGGGATAAAGTATCCGTCATCTCTATTAAGAGAGGGGCCTTTCTTCTTAATATTGATAGCTTCAAGTAGTTTACGGGTTTTGTAGTCTGGTTGATTTCTTTCGATGATGTTTATGCTATTCCAGTTGATGGCGTGGTCAGGGTTGGCTCCTTTGTGGTCAGCTATTGCTGACTTCGAGTCGTTTTTTCTGACTGAGGCCTGGTGCTCCTTAATTCTTAATGTCAGTGGTCATTAAGAATTAAGGTGTAAACATCCATCTGGCTTCCAATCAGCAACTCGATCTCACTGTACATCTCTCTCAATTATTGTTGGATAATCAAGTTGTATTTTCTTCAAAGATTAAAATATCTCAATACTCAACTGGATAATGTGAGTCGTCGACGAAATTATCAAGTGTCAAATACATTGGTGGCCATTCTTGTGTGAACAAATTTTATTTTAGAAAGGGAAGTGAATTCGTCTGACTACATTGAAGAACTACTATTTTACCCTGAGTTATTGTATTGGCCGAAAAATGTGCCTGTACCTGCCTTAAATGGTAATAAATTCAATAATGAAGAATACAAAATGGGGAAATATGCCTATATTCTATTGAAATCTGAAAATAGTCTGAAAGAAGCAATAGATGCATTACATTACTTCTGTTATTTAAGGATGAAAAAGCTCATTGAGTCGGTTCAGATTAAAGCTGTTCTCAAAAAGAAGATAAGATTAGAATAAAGATTACTTTTTGAGAGATACACTTCTGTGATAACCAAAGACTTGTTTCATGATAGGTCCCGTGTCAGTAATTAGATCATTTATTCGTTGATGTACGAAGGAAAGGAAACCGAGTACCCTATAGTGATTGGTACAAACTATCTGAAACTATTGGAAGTATCCCTTTGGACCAAATGAGATCATCAAAGGAAAATTAGCCTTTCATTGTCCAATACAATAACGTATGCATTATTTAAAGGGGCAGTGACAGGTTTTTGATCATTTTAAATTTTATATTTTTCACCAATAGTTGTAAGTTAATGTTAAATTATAATTTTGACAGTGTCAAAAATCACATTACACAAGTCAATAATCCATAGTCAGAGAACAAAGTATGAAGATTCACATAAAATCCATTGACGGCCATTTTTTGTGAACACCTTTAATTCATTTTGTGTAAGAAAAAGGAATCGCATGACTAAACTTTACTTTATGTATTTGAATTATTACTGCTCCATTTGTTTTAAATACGTTGTATTTCAATTGGAACCATTATTTTTCATTTTCCTTATACATCACCTTATATTCCCCCTATAAACGAGTTACTGCCCCTTTAAGGTCCAGAAAAAAGGGGGTCTGAAACCCGATTTTTTAACTTCCAGAGTTCTATTAGCAGGGCCCCGAAAGAGTCGTAAATGCTCGGTAGGGACGAAATCGTTTGGCTACGAACCGCTTACAGCTGACAACCAGTACCAAGTTTGTCACGTGACCCCCCCCCCCCCCCCCCCCCCTTACCCTTCTGGATGCTCTCTTTACGATGATCAATTAGGTTTTAACAAGCTAGGTTATATTTGGAACCCTCTTGAGGGAAGCGCGCCCCTGCACCCCTTCTTGATCCGCCAATTAGTCTTATTGCAGATACGGTTTTTGGCCTCAAAACTAGGATTGATTCATTCTTTCTTTGTTTTAAAAAAAAAAATATTCACTGTCTGTAAACTTGGATATAAGAAAATTAAGTCGTTGTTTTCACAACTTACACAATTTAACAACAAGATAAAAAAACAATTGGTATAATTGAGGGAAAATGTTGATGTGTCACTCTATATAAGTACTTATATGGGTCATTTCATCGCCTATTGTTAACGTTTTGGCTATATCTAAAAGCCAAACATGTTGAATTTCCGTAAAATATTTTAGCAGAATTTGAAGCTATATATGAATTGGCTTTTTAGCTCATGTTTAAACATTGAAACGAGAAGGTATGGTAATAGCGTGAGGAATTAAAGGATATGCACAATTTGTGAGAGTGGTATAATGGGTGATTTCACAACTAGAGGCCCATTTGAAATAGTAAAATTTTGCAAAATTAATTGTTCCTTTTAACAGTTTTCAGAGGATAGAATGATAGGCAATGATAATTGAGGGGGAAAAGGTATAAATGGGCACACACTTTATAAACAAATATTTCTTGGAATTTTGACACTAAAAAAATATATATCAAAAGAATATGTCATTCATCATGATAAAATATTTGAATCTTGGTCTTTTGAATTCATTAAGTTTGTTGTTAATACTACTATTCATTACCACGAGAACATTGAATTAAAAGATATGGCGAACTTTAAGCAATATCATTAGGTGCAACCTCTTTTAAAGAATTGATTTAATTTTCTCAAAATTACAATTACAATAAAAGAACCAAAATGAGATGCAGTTACAAATGATGTAAGTCAAATATAATAGCTGAAATGTATACGGCTGTATGCACAAGGTAAATATAATTAATTAAATAATATGAAATATTTCAATCACTTTGAAAAGTATCATGAGCATAACTGGTCTTGATTGTAATGACAGAAAATGATGGTAATGACAAATTTATATATATACCATCACAGTTTGTCCTTACCATTATGCAAAAATTGTGATGGTAATGGCCATTTTGTGATGGTGGTGACAGATTGGTGATGGAAATGAATGTTATGGTAATGACAAAAAATTTCAAATGTAAAAATATCTGTTATCTAGACTTTCCAAGATGACCGAAATGGTGTATGAGGAAGATACGGCTTAGGTTTAGTTAGTGAGAGGCAGAGAAAACATCGCTTGCTTTAAAAGAGAGATGTTCATCAGAAATGTGGAACGTTTGGTAATGACAAAGATTAAACATACTTGTGAAATTTGATCTGATCAATCATAATTCTTGAGAAAATCTATAAAGCTATTCATCAAAAGCATGCTTGCTGTTAAAAGATGAAGCCCATTTTGAACATCTATCATTCTTGGAATTATCTCCCCTTTGACCATGATGGTAAATATGAGACATTGTGATGGTAATGACATATTATATTGGCCATGGGACATTGCTTTTCAAAATTTGATTTGGCAAAAAAAAAGGAATATTTTGAACACTATTTTGGTGATAACATTTGATACAAAAATATAACATGCGAACCATTGTGACATGAAATGGTCCTCTAGTTGTGAAATCACCCGTATAATAGAAATATTTATTACCCTCGGAAGCATGCCATATATGACTTATACGAAACTCGTGCAAATTTTTGTATAACCCTCGTTCTCGCTCGGGTACGTAATACAAAAATTCATACTCGTTTTGTAAAAGTCATATCACACACGTCCTCGGGTAATAATCCTTATTTATATAATTTTCAGTTGGATTGTTAGCCTATGCTTCCGATAATATTGAAAACACACTTTTTACCCCATATAAGTACTGTATAAACCATTCAATTCATAAATTCAACCTCATGCAGTCCGGTTCCAAAATTAAAATTCTCTATCAGTATCAAAATATTGATAGGCCTACTCTGAGACACACACATTCTGAAATGTCCAAAATCCAAAGGGAAAAAAAGCTGGGTGATTTCTCTGGCATGCTTCTCATTTTTTTTCTATCTCTATTCAATACAGCGGTCAATTGAAGAGTATATAAAAAATGATGAATTTGCTGTTTATAGGAAAGGAAATCCATCTAGATCTATAAGTTCTTTATTTGCAAACTTCTCACGACGCTTTTGTTAAAGACCTGCACGCTTGTTCTTTAGATCTAAAGAACAAGCGTGCAGGTCTTTAAAAAAAGCGTCGTGAGAAGTTTGCAAATAAACCATCAAAAGTTGTCTCCCCTTATATTGAACCCGGAAGTTTTGATCACATGCAGAGGCAATGGAGGACGAGCCAGATTCAACGCCTAATGATGAGACGAAAAAACGATCGAACTCGCAAGATTCAGGCGAGGTCGATGATAAAGAACTTATAGAAGAACTAGCCAAAGATTACAGTAACTACATGAACTTTGACCTCACCAAAGAAGTAAGGCATGGGCATGATTTAGGGGCGTGGTCATTTCATTTGTGGTTTTAATAACTTTTATTATGGTGCAAACATAGAATCTACATACGCATTTTTTTCTATACAAATAAATGAATGCAGATATGTTACAAAAGGTATTTTGGTTTAATTGTTTTTTGTTGTTGTTTGTTTTAAACAAATATAACGCATTTGATGTTGTAATTATAATTTGATTAATTAGTTATAGTTGTAGATATGCAAATGACAGATCAATTTTACAGAATAAAAAATAAACAAGACCGTGAATATGTACTGATTATATTCATTGACAAATTTGTTATGTTTTCTCGATATTATTATGTCAAAAATTATATTTAGACTTGGTAGATTAATATTGTTGTCAACACATCTATTTCAACAATGGATGATACTCTTTTAAACATTGTAGTGTTTTGAGTTGAATAATAAATCATTTTAACTTTTTCCCCAGCAAAACAAGTTTGGTGAAAGTATCGAAGATATGTTGACAAAACTTGATGAGTTTTGCGGACTTGTTGATATGGTAAGTTTTATGTAATGATGATTTCGATAAGCTATGAATATGACCTTAAAATAGTATTTTTACTTTAATTAATCTTTCAATCTTGTTTTGCTTTAATAATCTTTGGAAAAGCTAGTATAACATCACAATTCATTTACATGGTTCATATGTGAATTGAAAAGTACTTGAATTTTGTTTTGATACTGGAAAAGTACTTGAATTAACAATGCTTACTAAATGTCCTGAAAAAGTACTTGGATTTCGCGGTAATGTCCTTGAAATTTCAAAACTGTACTGGAATTCCCTGTGACATGGATCACAATAGAAACATGGAAGTATCGTCCTTCTGCTAACTGCGCAAATTGATAGAGATTGAAATGAAACAAAACCAGTCTGTGAGTTTCAAATCATTCCAACAAAATCTGTAATTTGCTGCTTCTCATGATCGATTTTTTTTGGGAAATTCTGTTGTCACAATGTGGCGCTTTGGAAAATGGAGGCATCAAAACCTAAAGTTTTGCGAATAATCATGTTTACTTGAAAAATGGTAAAATGTCCTGGAAAAATCCAGGATAAGTATTGGAATTTTATTCTGTTTTGGCTGTATGAACCATGATTTAGAATGTTGCCCTGAATTCCTTGTGCCATGCTTGATTGTAGAAAGTTTCTTATTCAAACAGATAAGGAGTGACACGACGCTCTGTTTGACAAAGACGGTTCCTGAAATTCATTCCAGGTGTGCTGAGATGGAAGCAATGTTTGACAAGATTGACAAACTTGAGGTGACAATAACTAAATTGTCTGTGATAGATTTAAACCTTAAAAATTTGACATCTAGTTCACATCTATCATTTATTTTGTTTTTAAAAACGTTGTAACTTCATGCTACTTCATCATGAATAAGGGGGCGGGATAGTGCAGCAGTTAGCTCGTTCAACTTCGGATCAAGAGGTCCATGGTTCCAATCCCACCAGAGGCTCGGCAACCTTGTCTGCAGTAGAGAACTGTTCTATACCCAGTAAGGTTTGGATGCAATGCTACATTGAATTTCATGGCAGTACCACCCATGGTAAGCTGTGTTCCAGCGTCTGCTTGCAGGTTTCACCGCAATGCATAGCCACAATAGTGTAGCAGACTTTCTCCCTACAATAGTACTAGCAGCCTTAGGATAGATGAAATACTCTTGAAAGCAGTGTTAAACTCAAAATCACCTCACCTCATTATAAATAAGACATTGTAATATCTTATTCTTCTTTTTTATTATTTCTTTTTTTTTATCCACATGATATTATAATGTATGAATTGATATAAGGTTGTATGTTTTGCAGTCTAAGTAAACCTAGCCTCAATATTATCCGTTTCACTCCTATACTGAGTCTAGCAAGGCCTAATAGAGGGTCACGTCAGTCGACCTTTCTGCGACCTATGACCCTCCAACGTTATACGTGCGAAGGCAGACTATTGTGGCTTTGTAAGATGACTTCTGATTGGTCAATTCGAAACGTTGGCGGACACGACCCTCTACTAGGCCTTTCTAGAGTCAGTATAGGAGTAAAACGGATAGTATTGAGGCTAGGTTTACTTAGACTGTATGTTTTGACTACTAATTAAAGTAGCTCAAAATTATTCATGTTGATTGATAACATATTTATCAGAAGTGTTGAATTTCAAATTTCCACTTTGAAATTAATTTTATGCATTTTATTGTGCTATTTATACTCAAATTTAAAAAAAATCAATGATTTTAGCATAAAAATGATGTATGCCTGCATATGCGTAAGTGAAGGAAAATCCTTTATTTCTTATGGTTGTAGGGTAGGTATTTCAGTGTAGCAAATTACAATTACAAGCCTATATGTCCTGTATGTTCCAGACATTTGTAGCAGTTGTAAAGCAGAGTGTTGGCAAGATGGAGGAATGTGTTGGGAAAGCTGAAGACGATTTTAGTTCCATCGGAGGCTTCATGAAGAAGATTACATCAATAGTTAGTCCTGTAAGTGAACTTGCACTACACTGTTTTAAGTGTAAAATGAGTTTTGTGAAGCATTACGTCCTGTCTAAAAAATGTGTGGTTGCTATTTTGATTTCTTAACAAATAAACACATTCCTAATGTAAACATGAAAGGTTACTATATTGAATACATACAGTATTAAACTATTTTGAAAATCTGTTATTATTTCTAGTGTGATTGAAAGAAAATGTTCTTTGTCTTTCACAGAAGCGTAGCCAGGACCCTGACAACAGATCAAAACAAGCAGGATTTGTTCCCCCTGAGATATTCACAACAAGCCAGTACCTGGCGCCGACATCGACCAAAACAACTCTGACAGTGGAAGGCGCTACTGCATCAACATAGCGTCCCTTGCTCATTCCATGGTCTTCCATTTCTGTAAATCTTGAGAATTACTGTAAGATGATATTTTATGGGTGCTTCTGTCTCTATGCTTTGAATGCAAGTGTGATTTTGTTTCAAATAAAAGAGTGTTGTTCCTAGAGGGAGTCTTGGGGGAATTTGTCCACCAGTTTAGCTTGGTGTCCCTCAAACATTTGTAGTATTATACTTCTACTATTGCAATGGATCCCATAAGCTCAGAATGGGGCAAAATGACCCCCTTGGCTAACCACCTAGGAATAACACTGATCATGGTTCTGCCAAAGTTTGAAAAAAATAGTATTGCCAATGAACGATATTAGCACAGAATATGTATTAATTGTTACCAATGTAAAAAATCCACAAAACCTATCTTCTTCAATAGGCTAGCTATCACTCTTGGCCAAAATCTTTGCTATGGAAAGTAAATGAAAAAATATGACACATGTAAGTCTTTATGGAGAGATGTTTAAGTAATATGTTTCTGTATACATTAATTGTGAAAACAAGAGCCATTTGAATCATTTATCTTCACTACTTACCGGTACTTGGAATTTGTAAGGACATCATTCCATTTCATTGTCAACTCCCTTGGGATTATACCACCATACCATTGCTTAGACTATAGGTATCAAACTTCATCTTATCAAATAAATTGTATGTTTTAAGAACCCATACTTCACCTTAATTTTGCATTATTTAGGGAGTGAGATGTAACCTTTCCAAATAATCTAAGCATGGCTTGGTGAGTCTTGACTATAGTACTCGTTATACATAAGATGAAAAACTGACACTAAAAACTAGTAACTTGAATTTGGTCGCCAAATAACTATCTTATAACTGAATGTATTATATATGCTGAGTATGGTGACTGAAATTTAGGATATTAATTCAAGATTCAAGATGTTTTTTTGTAGAAAGGCAAAAGACCCAAGTACAAATGAGATTACAGAAAACTATTACAGAGTTACCTTTTTTTCTTGAATCTTGATATTAATTTATGATAAGTGATATTCACTTCTCTGTCACAATAATAGCTACTAGCAGCTTAAGTTAAAAACGTTTTTTTAATGTTAATGATTTTTATGTGACATTCATCACTCATGAATGTAATAATCGTGAATTGTTTTATGAATTCAAGGTTGTGATTTCTATCTTATGTTGTTACAACACTTGTTGAAATGTTTTATTCTAAGGATGCTATTATCATTAAGATGAATTGTGTTCTAATTCCATACAGAGACTGTTTTGTTCTTGCCTTCACAAATTCAAATAAATTGTCACTGCTTTAGTCATGGCAGCAAAGATGTTTAACCTGTAAATAAGATATGTTAGGTTTTGTAAATATACTTTATTTATGATAGAAACTTTTTGTTTTGTTTTGTTGGAGATCCAAGAGAAATAATCAATGATTGACAATTGACTGGTATTGGCATGCTTACCCACTTTGCTGCTTGAACTTGTACTGTATCACAATTAATGTTATTTTTAGCTCATCTGGACTGTAAGGCCTGATGGGCTTATGACATGGCACTGTGTCCCGCGTCTATCCATCCGTTCGTCTGTCCATCCATCCATCCCTAAACTTTGTGCATTTTCAACTTCTTCTCCAGGAGCATAAGGCCTAGAAAGCTAAAACTTTGTCTATAGACTCCTTGACTAGTGAGAATTATAATCTAAAGCAGTGGCACATCCTTAAAACCTATTTTCATTTTCTTCTCCAGAACGGCCTAGAAAGCTAAACTTTGTGTACAGACTCCTTACTAGTGAGAATGATAATTTAAAGCTTTGGTGGCCCTGTGTCTCCTAATTAGGGTCACAGGGGCCAAACCCTAAAAATAGGTGTCCGGCGTCCATCCGTTCATCCATCTGTCTGTCTGTAAACTTTGCACATTTTCGACTTCTTTCAACTAATAAGGGTCACAGGTGCCACACCCTTAAAAACTATCTTTTATCTTTGTTTTGTTGAAAACAGATAGCACCGGCCATGGAATGGCTCCTTAAAGGGTAAAAGACTGCAAAGTCGAAAAAATTAGGAAAATATTACACTTAAAATAGCATAATCAAAGACCGAAGAGTAAAAACTATCAACAGAAAGTTAAAAGTTACAATTAAAGGATAGAACATTTCAGACTAGGAGAGGTTTAGTGTTGAGAGATACTGCTGCATGGAGGAAAGATGATATTTTACAGCAGCTTCAATCATGAGTATGATAAAATGGTCTCCACATGAAGAACACAATAAGCTCACAATGCAAAATAAGCTAACAGTTAAAATGTAATCCTTATATAATGAAAAGCTATATATATACACTTTGGTTGGCCTATGAATCCTTACATGCTTAAAATGTGACAGTGAAAAGGTCGAGAATGCGGCTGACAAATCCATACATCCGGTCCTGTACAAAATTTAATGTGATAACTCTATATAAACCTAATCATACTCCTAAACCTAATCATACCTGTTACTAGGGTCACAAGGGCCACGACTTTAAAACCTATTTTCATTTGCTTCTTCAGAACCAAAATTAGGCGCCTTAAAAATGGTTATTATTAATTATATTATTATATTAAAAGGCCTAGATAGCCGAAATCTTGTGTACAGACGCCTGCGATTGGAGTTACAGTTTCGGTGACCCTATGGTCCCTAAAAAGGGCTTGGTGAACCTTTGGATCCTATGCCATGAATTATCAATTGAATATTTGAGCTACCGGGTATGTCCATTTCTGTATTGATATCTGAATTCACATCCCATATATATATACTTAAGTCTAGAATTTGAGACCTTGTGGCCCCTACAAAGGGGGAAAACACATTTGCCACAGCAAAATTAGATATGAAGCCTGATGCGCTACAGAGCCATTGGTTCTATGTTTTACTTGTTACATTTTGGTATGCAATATGTTATTTAAAGCACAGAATTGGCCTTTTCATGAATATTTGAGTTGGTTATTGGAATGGAATCATTTAGTAATGGATGCAAGCGACAATCATTCCTAGTAAATTCTGTGAAAAGAGTTACAAACGTTAGAGAAAAGTGTTTGCCTTAATTATTTTCCTTTAAGTGTATATTAATTATATTTCTAGTGTGAATGCAACGATAATTAAAAGAAAGACTTTTCCTTTTATAGAAGGCTTACCAAACCAATGACATTTAGAAAATAACCAATAGGCCTATTTCTTTACACGTCCAGATTAAGATTTCAAAAGTTTATATTCTGACATAGCACCCAGTTATTTGGAAGAAATACGGCAATTATAACCCTCGTTAATAAAAACACAAATTAACTTCGTTGATGATTATTTACTCAACAATGAACCCAAATCAGTTTGTGACAGAAATGTCCAAACGTTTCTGAATCCAATACAACACAAAACAATATCACATCAGGGTGTCTGATACAACTGACCACAACGCTCTTACATGCCAAAATTTCGTTCAAAATAGCAAACTAAACAATCTATAAACACATTCAGCAAAAATCCATAAACTACCCTCCAACACTCATCACATATCGATCGACATGAACATCAACATATAAAGATAATAACATATTAAAACAGAACAATTTTCACATGCATGGAAAGTTCATTCTTTGAAGTCCGAAATCCGCGATTCAACAAGGTTCCATTCACTTGCGTCTCGTCTTCCGCCTTGCAGGATTTCCTCCAGGACCGGGGGCCCAGATCTTGTCCCTGAAGGAGCGTAGGCTCTCAATGAGGTAGGCGGACCCGACCCCCAGGGAACTGATGACGATGGTGTACAAAGACCCGATCCCTCGGGTCACATAGCTGTACAGGGAAACTGACGAGGACTCTCTCGCCGGCATGTCGCTCTGGGGTGATAGTAAATAAAGTCACGTTATTCAATCAAATTTAATGATGATCAGTCTAAGTAAACCTAGCCTCAATAATACTGGCTAAACTCCGATATTGACTCTAGCAAGATGTAGTTGCTTGTCGCGTCAGCCGATCCATCTAATTGACAAATAAGGGCTCGGCTTACTAAGCCGCAATAGACTGCATTCGCACACATAACGTTGGAGGGTCATAGGTCGGCGAAATGTCGTCTAACGCGACCTTCTACTGTATCTTGCTAGACTCAATATCGGCGTTCAGCGAGTATTATTGAGGCTAGGTTCACTTCACTTAGATTGAATGATGATAATCGTAGAACATAAACGGTATAAGTAATGCAAGAGTAGGTTTTAAGATTTTTAACAGAATTCTCCTTGACCATCTAACAGAATATGCCTGATTCTGCTTTGGACGATATTGCCTTTTTCTCGAAGGAACGTCTCATCCTAAATTATATATTTTTAAAGATATAAAAGCGATTTTATAAGAGAGTGAGTTATTGTTTTACGCCGCTTGGGCAATATTTCAGCCATTAGCGGGTCGCGATTTAACGATGATGCATTACGGATTTATGATAATTGCATTGAGTGAGAAACATGTTTTCTTGTTTCACTCCTTAATAAGAGGCGGTATCAATATGGCTTTGTAAGCGTCTTAAAGGGGCAGTAGCACGTTATTAGGGGAAATACAGGGTGATGTCAGGAAAATGAAAATTAATGGTTCCAACTGAACGACAATATATTTAAACTAAATGGATCAGTAATAATTCAAATATACATCGTAAAGTTAAGCCATGCGATTGATTTTTCTTACACAAAATGAATTAAAGGTGTTCACATAAAATGGCCGCCAATGGATTTTATGTGAATCTTCATACTTTGTCCTCTGACCATGGATGATTGGCTTGTGTAATGAGATTGTTGACACTGTCAATATGATACATTTAACATAAATTTCGTTTATGAGTGAACATTTTAAAATATGAAATTATCAAAAAACGTGCTACTGCCCCTTAAAACCAATCATTCATATACAGTATGTAACATTCAACTGGCAAAAGTCATCCGTATATTTCGCACATTCTCCTTCACCTCTAGCACAGGTGCATTATTAATGCTGAATTTTTGGAGGAGGATTCTGCATCTAAGGAATGGGCACAGAGGTTCGAATCTCGGAGTGGACCCTATAATAATTTTTTTTTCATTTTTTTTGCACTCATAGACAGACAGACAGACAGATTTTATTTGTATAAATGGCCATTTGCACTCATATATCGTTTTCATATGTTGAGATAAACCTACATTTCAAATTTGAACGAAATCCGTCAAGAAATAAACATGGGTCCACTCCGAGATTCGAACCTCTGTGGGAATGGGTATCAATGTTGGTAGGTATTTGGGGCCATTAGAGCAAGCTACTCTTTTGGGCTTTTTTCCTTTTGGAAATTAGAGTTTAAATAGGTCATAATTGTTCTATCGCAGATTATCTAGGCTTATTAAGGTAGTCAGAGTCATATATCAATGTGGTATCAATGTAAGAACGTATTTTGGGCCACCCCCTAAAAATGGACGTTTTCTGATTTGCTTCTGATTTTCTGAAGCTACTTTTGGTTTTTTATTCCTTTTGGAAATTAGAATTGGAATAGCTAAACTATTTTACAATCGCAGATTATCTAAACCGTAAAAACACCAGAGCCATAATTCCATGTGGGAGAATTCATCTTATTCCCAGGTTCCATGAATCGAGTTTGGCGAAAGTATAAATGTGTTTTACTTTAGTTAATCGAATTTTAAATGCTAAATATTCATTAATTATCGTTTTTCATTGTGTTTTTGATCATTTTCAAAATAAGGACGTTTTCATGGGAATGACTCTGATTCTACACTTCTAGTTCGTATCTTACTAAGTAAGTAAGTAAACGACCTGAAACCTGAATACGAACATGGAAATGTTTTATTTTGTTGACAATATTTATTTATACATTTTCTTTTTATAAAGTTTTGGCCTATGTACGGAAATATATGGAATTGCTTAATCGGGTTAAGA
This sequence comes from Steromphala cineraria, assembly GCA_916613615.1. NCBI lineage: Eukaryota > Metazoa > Mollusca > Gastropoda > Trochida > Trochidae > Steromphala > Steromphala cineraria. The sequence continues at coordinate 17,898,230 of OU744730.1, forward strand.
AATGTCTTAACTGTCCATGTTGAAATTTATTGTTTTTATGAGTATGCGCGGTTGCATTTATATTCATCATTGTTTTCAATCAACAGATTTCGAATTCTGCTGTTATATTCACTTACAATCTACCCTAATAAAATCATTCCGTTGAATTTCTAAAACTATCTACTTAACAAATTGGAAAATTATGAACTATCTTTAAGTTTATATATATAAACTCCATTCGTCTTGCTGAACAGATACGTAATGATATTTTAACACTTCTTAATTATTATTGTTGAAATATAAATTTTGACTTAATCAAACACAGGTTATTGATGTTACATAAGAGAAATACATAAGTTTACCTACTTCTTGAATGACAATTGACATTCACACTCTGCTTGTCTCTAAGGCTTTAGTAATTGAGCGTCTCTTTGGTTATAGGCGTGACGTCACTGACACCCGTTTATGACGTCACCTCATTGTTTACAAGGAGTGCGTTCTTAGATTAGAAATGTACGTAAATATGTAAATTGAATAATCGCATTAGGGTATCCTGAGCAATGCTTTCTGAAAGTTTAATGAAATTTGAAAAATTATATCTTATTTCGTAAAATGAGAAGTGTTCTTTTTAGCTTGAACAAATATAGCTTGAAATATATGTCTAAATGGCGTTTTAAAGGGGCAGTAGCACGTTTTTTGACAATTATAAATTCTAAATTATAAACAGTGTCAAAAATCTCATTACACAAGCCAATCAGTCATAGTCAGAGGACAAAGTATGAAGATTCGCATAAAATCCATTGGCGGCCATTTTGTGTGAACACCTTTAATTCATTTTGTGTTCGAAAAAGGAATCGCATGGCTAAACTTTACATATTTCAATTATCACTGCTCCATTCAGTTTCAATTGATCGTCTTTCAATTGGAACCATGAATTTTCGTTTTCCTGACATCACCTTATATTCCCCCTAAAAACGTGCTACTGACCCTTTAATCTTTGCAAAGGGAGATGCCACTAAAGGCCTCCCCACACCAACACAGCGCGTCGGCAGCGCGTCAGCAGCGCAGCGCGTAGATCGCGTTTTTTTACCCCAGACTGGCGCAGCGCATCAATGCGCGTCGATGCAGCGAAATAATATATGGAACAAGTGACCAATGATATCTTGTTAGGTTTGTCTTGAAGACCTATTGTTATTATAGGATTTCTGTCCTTACTGCGGAGTAGACATGCTAAGCTTTTGGGCGAACTCGACCCGTACATGAAAGGTCCAGTTCGAATCCAAAAACATTACAATCGTCCTCGCGTATGAATGAGTGACCAGAGAACGACTGTCAAATTAATATTAGGGTCGGGAAAAGAAAACATTGATGTACGTCTACTGAAGACGTAAACAACAACGCCAACTTCTTTGATGCATACTATTCTGCAGTAAAGACAAGAATATTGAGACTAATCTCAGGATATTATCCAAGTCAGAAGTAGGGGATTCGACGCGTCGAAGCGCCACGCAGCAAAAATCACTTTTTTTGCGATTCAGAAATTTTGTTGCTGGCGCGCTGTCGGCGCGCTGCGTTGGTGTGGGTTATCAATCATAAATCAACATGAGCAATTTTTTGGCTGCGGGCGCTGCTTGCGCGCTGTGTTGGTGTGGGGAGGCCTTAAGTCTTGTTATAAAGGGTAGGACATCACTTTGTTTAATTTTGAGATTTCCTAAAAGTAATAGTTTCTTTAAATAAACACATGTAGATCAATAAACTGTTGTGGATTAGTTTTAAATGTGAAAAAGATGGTTGACAGGCCACAGTATAACCCAGTCAGGCCTTATGACATTTTAGATATAGATACCGTATTTAGGCCCATGCGAAATTAAGCCCATGGGCTTAAATACGGATTCCCGCTAACGCTAACGCCGTCGGTTTTAAACTAAATTTGCGGGTGTTGAATAACAATGAATCCCGGAAATTTTACAAACGCAACTATTTATCTTCGAATTGAATCCTAAATAAAGAGATGAATTAATGCAGATTTTATTTTTCTAGGAAATAATCAGAACTTTCGAATTTAAGCCCTGGGCTTAAAGGGGCAGTAGCACGTTTTTTGATAATTTTATATTTTAAAAATTGCACTTATAATTGTAAGTAAATGCCTTATGTATTATATTGACAGTGTCAACAATCACATTACACAAGCCAATCACACATAGTCAGAGGACAAAGTATGAGGATTTACATAAATTCCATTGGCGGCCATTTTTTTGTGAACACCTTTAATTCATTTTTGTAAGAAAAGGAAATCGCATGGCTGAACCTTGCGTTATATATTTTAATTATTACTGCTCCATTTAGTTTAAATACATTGTCTTTCATTTGGAACCATTTATTTTCATTTTCCTGACATCACCTTATATTCCCCCTAAAAACGTGCTACTGCCCCTTTAAACATGGTTAAAATATTACCAAACAAGAACAGTGATTTTCCGTATTTATGGGCTTAAATACGGGAATTCCCGGTAATAATATAAGCTAACCAATACAAAAAATCTACACCAATATAATATTTACCAAAATAATAACTGATAGAAATATATTACTCAAAAGAAGAAAAGGAACACTCAAGTAGTAATATAATGATGCACTAACTTTAAATGTCAGCAGCACAAAGAGGGTTTTGTTTGAAGTTTTATTCATACCCACATGCCTACCTGCCATTTGAAGAATTATTTTAAATTTTTTAAATTTAGGAATTTTTAATCACATTTTTTCAGGAAAATGTCTCCATCAAGCTTTCACTACCAGTGATAACATTTCCAAACAATAAAGTCACCCAAAACAAGACGGTACGCTTTTAACCTGAGCCATCTGACATCCTTTTCCATCTGACATTTTTTACCTCTCTCTTGGTTCTGACAACAAAGCACTAATCAGAAATCTCACTCCCAGTATTTGATTCTAATGGGTCAGTGGGAGATTATTTATTTCATTAAATAAATAACATTATCCTACCTCATGTAAGAATCTCGATCTCTGATTGGTCCACGTGACCCTGAATAATTAGAGGATATTTGTCTTTTCTTGACAAATACCATGTTTATCTCATCGAGTGAGGAAGAAAGTTTATATTTTCACGAGTGGCGCAGCCACGAGTGATAATATACAATTTTTCTGCCTCACGAGATGAGATAAACATGGTATTTGTCAAGAAAAGACAAATTTTCTATTTATTTTATGATTAAATCGTTGTTTTTCTGTCGAAATTCAAGCGCATCTACGTTGAGTCGGCTCCGATGAGAGCCCGTTGCCTAAGCGACAACATGACGTCATGAGCGTGTCATTGCGTCAGAGCATTGTTCGATGACGTCAGGTCATTGTTGTTATCAGTCACTAGTGACTGATAACACGTTCCATTGTTATTGTCACTAGTGACTGATAACACGGTTTACTGTCATTGATAGATCTCGGTATTTCACCGCCAATCATATAATAAATACTGATATCACCCTCTTCAGCGGGGTGATAAATCATTTATACCCCGGCACATAAAAAAATCTGTGCAGATTGAGCGTCTTGAAATGTACTATGTATGTTACCTCGAACACATGATCAAGCTGGTTACTTTTGACCAACCAGTACGTTTGTACAAACTATAGTAAAATGACTTAAGCAGTTATCGTTTTTCTTACTCTTTATCTTCATATTATATGAGTTTTGTTTAAACATTCGGTAAGATAAATTTGTTATACCATTCAGAGGCGGGGTACATGGGGAGATATCTGCCTTGAGCTTGGTGTTATGCGACGAGCCGAAAGCGAGTTGCATAACACCAAGCTCAAGGCGGATATCTCCCCATGTACCCCGCCTCTGAATGGTATAACTTATATACACAAAGAACTTAATTAAGCACCCTCCACTTTTTCAAACAGAAAAACACTGCTAATAATAAACAGAACAAATGTACAATTAAACAATAAGGATTTTTAAATAGAACGATCATCTAGCATTGTGAAAACTAAAACTTCATTCGGTTTGTGATTCACTGTCGCTGAATAATGAAACAATCACAATTATTGTTAGTAATTATAAGAAAACTTACCTCTAAACCAACATTGACTTATTTCTCTCTTTTGGAGAGATCGTACAGAGTGTGAATAAAAATAAAATTTTTAGTGGTCTGCGTGTTGTTATTTGAGTTACCTCCCTTTTGAATTATCTCCCTTGGATTTTCAAACTCAGCTGTCATTCTTTTCGTACAGAGAGATGGATAACGGGGAGGAGGGAGGGAGTAATTCGTTGGTTTAGAGGTAAGTTTTCTTATAATTACTAACAATAATTGTGATTGTTTCATAATTATTGCGAAAACAGTTACCTCTAAACCAACATTGACCGAATACCACGTAAGGAGGAGGGTATCCAGACCCGTTAAGGGTATTTAAAATTGATGATTTATCCCAATTATAAGCGTAAATTAACGCTAAACTTCCCAATCAGGGAGATAATTATTGAGAATAACGGTAAATTCCGTTAAAAAACGTCCTAAAATTATCCAAAATAACGGTAAATTTGCCGATATTTAAAACTGAAACCGGAATAAAGGAGGATCCAGTTACGTAACTAGAGTTAAGATATCGTTTTTCTTCAATAGAATGAAGACAATTACCAACCAGAGTGATAAGGTCTTAACTAGAGATTAAGGAGATCCCTTAAATCAATTGACTAAGACAATACGTAATTCTGGATAATTTCAGGAGAATTCACTAATCTCGAACGGAATTTCACCCAGAAAATAACAATCTACAGACCCTGTACTTTGTCTGTTAGTCATGTTACGGGAAGGGAAAGTGCTGAGGAGGATTAATGTCAAAACGAACGTTAATTCCCAAAGAGTGATTATACCACGTCACTCGCCACCTCAATCAAACGTAACCAAGTATTAAGACTTCTCAGCCTTTAGTAGAGTGCAATTTCAGAGTGATGGAATTATGCCCACCTTGAGAAGTGGTTGAAGTCCACCATCCTCGTTGATAGGTCGAGACTGGAACCACACACCCCAGATACCCCCCCCCTTTTCCCAAAGGGAGGGTCAGGCAGAGAGGTGCTGAGCCGCCACCAATGGACCCAACGATGACAGGTCTCCCAGCGAGGAGGACAGATCTCTGAGGTAGGCCCTGGTGAAGGAACTAGACGACTTCCATTGGCAGGAGGCAACAATTTGGTCAATAGAAACGGACTTCCAAGCTGCTAGCGAGGTAGATAAAGCCCGAATTTCGTGTGGAGAGAACTTGGAATCCACTGACTCCTGGTCTGCTGTGGAGTAGGCTAAGGCAATGGTCTTTCTTAGCCAAGAAGCGATGGTATTTTTGGTAATCTCTGATGAAAGAGCCGGTTTGCAAGGAAGGAAGAGGCGTCTCCTATCCTTCCTGAAGGGATGTGTTCTCACCAAGTACCAACGGAGGACTCTAATAGGGCAGAGCAATCGTGTCTTGTCCTTAGCATCAGCGGGAACAGGCAGAGCCGGGATTGAATAAACTCTGGTCCCTAGCGGTCCTGAGGCAGTCGACTGATTCTTGGCCAGGAACTCTGGTAAGGCTCTAAAGGAGACCGAGGAGTACTTGTGGGCAAAGTCAACCGAAGATACGTCTATGGCATGAAGCTCCGAAACCCTAGCAGCGGAGGCAAAGGCAATGAGAAAGGCAGTTTTCATGGCTAAGAACTTGAGCGAAGTTGCATTCAAGGGTTCATAAGGTGCTCGTTGTAGGGACTGTAGCACTAAGAGGAGATCCCATTTGGGAAAAATGTTAGGAGATCTTATGTCCTGGAGCTTAAAAGATTTTAACAATCTCGTGAGGGATATGTCTGATCCAATAGAGAGTCCTTCCAGATCTGTGACAGAAGCAATGGCCGATCTGTAGCCCTCAATGGTGCCGGCTTTCAACTTGCGATCCCGGCGTAAGTGGTTTAGGAAATCGGCGATCATTGGAATGGACAAGGGAAGCTCAGCTAATCCTCTGTTTCCTCTCCACTGCTGGAATTTGAGCCATTTGTGATCATATAGGGCAGAAGTACTTGGTCTGATAGATCTGGAAATGGCCTGAGACGTGTCTTGTGCAAAGCCTCGTTCTTGCAGCGCTCTCTGGATATTCTCCAAACGTGCAGATTGAAGGACTGGAGGTTGATGTTTGGAGGCTGCCACCTCGGCTGTTGGAGCAGGTTCCACCATAACGGAAGTTGAAGCGGCGGCTCCAATAGTAGGTCGAGCAGTAACGGAAACCAGGCTCTCTTGGGCCAAGCCGGGGCTACTAGATAAAGTACACAGTTGTGTTGTCTCAACTTGTTGAGGACCTGTGGAATGAGTTTGAACGGAGGAAAAGCGTAGGCTATGAGATTGTCCCAACTCATCGATAATGCATCCACTGCTACTGCTTGGGGGTCTGGGACTGGGCTCACATTAGTTGGAAGCCTGAAGTTCAAAGCCGTGGCAAAGAGGTCTATCTGCGGTCGTTCCCACTTGTCGCTGATAAGATCGATCACTTGCGGGTGGATCGTCCATTCCGATGACACAATCAGATTTTGTCGAGATAGAGAGTCGGCCAGGAAGTTCAGCTTCCCTGGAATGTGTCTGGCTCTCAATGTTATGGAGGAGGCATCTACCAGAGCGTACAGATCCCTGGTAAGCTGCATCAGTGGGGCTGATCTTGTTCCTCCCAACTTGTTTAAGTAAGCGACCACAGTTGAATTGTCCGTAGCTATCATTACGCTGGAAAGCCGTAGAAGATGTCTCCAACTGTGAAGGGCCAGTAACACTGCTTTCATCTCTAACTGATTGATATGCAGCTGCGATTCGGTTGGGTTCCAGAGTCCGCTCAGAGTAAGCTGTTGCCAGTGAGCGCCCCAGCCTTGGTTTGACGCATCCGTGTAGATGGTGTGATCCGGAGGTGGAAAGGTGAAGGGGCACCCTGTCATCACGTGGTAACGCAAGGTCCACCACTGCAGCTCTCGGCGCACTGTGTCTGTGGGAATAATCTTGGAATCCAGTGGAAGATGTCGATGAGCATTTATCCAGGACTGGATATGACGGAGATTTAGACGGCCTCTGATAGTGAACGCCTGGATCGAAGTGAGGGATCCCACCAGCGACATCCAAGCTCTGATGGAGTGAGTCTTGTTGGTGTTCAAAAGCTGCTGGATGAGTGTCTGAATTGAAGTCCAGCGGGATTCCGACGGGGCAATAGTGGACGTAGTCGAATCCAACATGGCTCCCAGGAACTTGATGCTTGTTGACGGCGTGAGTTCCGACTTGTCCGGATGGATGATCCAGCCCAAGTGTGTAAAGACGTGCTTGACAAGGTCTATTTGCTGGTATAGGTTGGATATATCCTGGTGATGGAGCAAGAAATCGTCCAGGTAACCATGGATGAAAACGTAGTGGAGATGTAGAAACTGGAGCACCGGAGCTGTAATCTTGGTAAAGAGCCAAGGAGCCACTGCAATGCCGAAGGGAAGCACCTTGAATTGGAATCTCCGACCGTTGAGGGCAAAGCGCAGGTACTTCCGGGACTTGTGATGAATAGGGATGTGCAGGTACGCATCCTTCAAGTCCAGACTGGCGAACTTGGATAACGGAAGGATCAGTTTCCGGATGTTGTTGAGAGACTCCATGGCAAACTTGGGAGGTCTGGTTAGAAAGGACTTGTTGAGGACCTTGAGGTCTATTATCATCCTCATGTCTGGAGAGTCCTTCTTGGGCACAAGGAAAACGGGAGAGTAAAACCCTGGCGAAGCGTCGGCGGGATCTAACTCCGAGATCGCGTTCTTTTCCAAGAGTTGCTCGATAGCTGTGAGCGCGGCTTGTAGTTTTTTTCCTTGGAGGAAAAACCTCTTTCCTTGTGGAAGAACGGCAGTCGGCGGAATTTGGTCCCACTGCAGGATGTAGCCTGAGTCTATAATCGAGAGAAGCCACTGATCTTCGGTTATGATCTCCCAGTTCCGTTGGAATATCCCCAGTCGGCCTCCCACTGGCGAGAGAGAGATCGGCTGAGGAAACACAATCATAAGGGTCAAGTCGATGGACGGAAGCGGTCGTAAGGCTTGAATCTGGTGGTGTGACGGAGCGTGGCAGTCAACGTCTGTACCCTCCTTTGGAGCCACGAAAGGGTCTTTGTTGCTCCTTGTTAGCGGGTCTCTGATGCTCCCTAGCTTGAGGAGGGTGAAAGTCTCGGCGACCCCAGGGCCCGCCTCTGAACTGTGTGGAAGAGGGAGGAGGAGCCGAGTGCCTTGGCTGAGTGTTAGGTCTAGGGTTGGAGTTGCCTCGGCGCTGTCCATGAATCGAACCTCTAGATAATAGGGCCTGAGTCAATTTCAAGTTGAGTGATTTTGAAGTCATAGCATCCTGAGTCTCGCTTGCTTGAACACATGCTCCGTTAAACAAGGTGGGAGCTTGAATAGGCTGGGCCAACAAGGACTCCTTAACATCAGCTGGAATGTCCCTAGTCCTAGAGATGTGCTGTTTCCTATCGGCAAGAACAATACGGGCCATGGAGTTAGCTGAAGCTGCGGCTAAATCCTGGGAAGCCACAAAAACAGAGTCCAGAAAACCATGAGCCATGGCTACGTCGTCGGCTCTCATGGTCTGAAGAGTATCAGGAGCAACGTCTTCATAGGAGGAGAACTTCGGAGGAATCATCTCCCTAATGCCCGCACAGAACCAGTTCATATAGGAAAGAATGTCCAAGGTGGCTCTTGAATTCTTTTCAATTTCCGAAACATCCAGTTGGGAAATAGAGGGAAAGTTGGAAGTAGTCGCTTTGGGATTAAGTCTGGCAAAATCCTTATCCAACACCGGAGACTCTTGAGAAACAAATCTGTTATGGATCATGTAAGCCGCTTTTGCTCTAAACTTGATCACATTAAGTTGTCCAGGTTGGTTAGATAACTTGTCATTAATGGCGTTGCAGGCAGTCTTAACCACTGAAGAGTGGGGTAAGGAAAGCTTAGCAGGACGGGAGGAAGGAAGCGATCCCGATTCTCCTAACTCGTCAGGCCTAGGAGAGGCCGTATCATCAGAGACAATAGGAAGTGTACAAGGTTTGAGATGCTGTAAGTAATCCACCTTGTCCGGGAAAGACCAATCAGGATTGAGAGTAAAGGCAAAACTGTCCGGGGGAATGATCAACTGCCCCTCCCTGTCAGAGACGGTGAAATCAAGTGAGTCCGTATCCGTAGTGGAGTCACAAAAGCTTGCTTGGCCGTGAATATCATGAAGCACGGGAATAAGCGGTGGTTGCTTAATGCTGATGTAATCTGCAGGCGGGTCACGGGTCGTCCGTGCAGTGGACTGGACACCAGTGTCATCGGCCGGCGCGGGAAGATCCGTGCTCCCCGTGCTAACGGTTTGCTTAACGGAGTCAACCTGCTTATCCCGAGTCCCAAGCGAAGCCCGTGTGCCGCTAGGCACCGTGGCATTCAGCTGCGGGTCACGGGCAGTCGGACTGCCGGGCTCATGCTTGCTTCGTGAGACAACGGGACCTCGGCCCGTGCCTCCTTGGCTAAGCAGAGGAGTAGAGTCGACCGCCTGCTCCCGTGACTCTCGGGTCAGGGAGACAGACCGCGTGCGGCTCGATGATTGACTGGCTTCCAAAGCCGAGAAACGTTCAGCTGAGTCTTGTTTCAAGGTGGCCATATTGGAAGAAATGGAAGCTAACATGAGCTTAATCTGTTCTAACTCCGAGAGCTTGGGTTCAGGGGTAGGAACAGGCGTAGATTTAGATTTTTTAGAGTCCTGGGGGGTAGTCTTAGCCGAAGCCTTACGCTTAGGAGTCTTGGGCTTGGTACGATTATTGTTCATAACTTCCCAGTCATCAAGAGAAAAATGATTGCACATAAGACATCGGGCGGTAAGAGTACAAGAAGTTTTATCAGAACACGAATAGCAAAGGGAATGAGGGTCACCCTTGCACAAATATCGCTGGCATTCTACACATTTCTTCTGAACAGAAGACATCTTGAAAATTACAACACGCAAGGTATTTTCTCACCCAAAAACCGGAGAACACAGGTAATCCTTAGGAAACACAATAAATCCAAAGGGAATCACAGAATCCAAGGAAAAACACAGAAATCCGGGAGTAATCCAATGAGTGAAAAAACACAAAAAATTCACACTGAGCACGACCGTTCTCGCGGCGTACAGAGAAAAGAATGACAGCTGAGTTTGAAAATCCAAGGGAGATAATTCAAAAGGGAGGTAACTCAAATAACAACACGCAGACCACTAAAATTCTTATTTTTATTCACACTCTGTACGATCTCTCCAAAAGAGAGAAATAAGTCAATGTTGGTTTAGAGGTAACTGTTTTCGCAATAATTACTGGTTTTACAAAAACTTGGTATTTTTTAGTCACAATCCAAGTTACCTTAAAATAATAAATGAAAGTCAATATTTTTTGCTGCAATGTGATTATTATTATTCTCTTGATTGAATTGATGACTTTTTAGTAAATAACCTCATAGCAAAAGTCAATCGTTATGGCAGTATGAACCTTCAAAATCACAAAGTTATCAAAAATCAAAATTAAAGAAAACTACACAAAGACATTAATTGGCCACTGTCAAAGATAAATTCTTATCTAAAGGAAAAAGAAGTGTTTGATCAACAAGTTCAACTCAAGCAATCTCAAATTCACTCACAGATGTTAAGATTATAGACATTTTATCAATTTTTGATGAAAAAAGTACTGAAAATTCAATGTCTTGCTAGCCTCTTATCATGCATGATAAAAAGTTTTTTTTTTATAAATGTCAACTTATGATCAAAATTGTTATTTTTGATTCATAACATCCAAAGTTTAATGTGTAGTTTACCCCCTATGACAATAGTTATTTTTGACCAAATTTCAGTAGTCTCAGTTTTTCTCACATTTTCATTATTTTTGCACACTAGCGATTTTTAGTTCAATTTAATAGTCAATAAGAAGCAATTGTTATATCTGGAGTGGTCAATAGATCAAATTAATCCAAATGGTCCAAGAGCACCCATATTCATTTTTCAAAATAGGGGGGTGCTTAATTAAGTTCTTTGTGTATATTAACCATGCTCTGACCTACTAAGTTTATAGGGGACGCTATACAAATGTTCCTTAAATTTCTTTTGAGTAGTATACATGCATTTCAAGTTAAGATGCAGGCATGCAGCAGGCTATTTAACTTCACAGGAAACTAGCTTCAAGGCATAAGATAGCCAGAGATTGGGACTGCAGGAAATCATTCAATGTAGGAACTTGAAAATAAGAATGAAAATTAGAATGAAGTTCAATGGTGCAAGCATTGTGTTGGATGTTTAATAAATCATTTCCTGATAATCACTTATTAGCACTCACTTACTTGAGGTCTATATCATTTCCAAAACTTATTGGGTCTTACCTCAACTAGGCTTGAAATTAATTTACTTATGTACACATAATTTTGTGTGCTGTCCATTTTAAGCTCACAGGTAAATCTTTACAAATGATAACAAAACAAATACTGATGATCCCTTCATATTTACATTTTTATGAATATTCACAATTGTATAGTTTACAAACATCAACATTTTATCCAAATATAATGTCTTTGCTCACTCTCCCAACTAAACTTGAAAATGTACAATTTCTGCTTAAACAACTCAAATTGAGGGCGTGAGTTATTTCATTATATAATTGGCAGTGAAATACCGAGATCTATCAATGAAAGTAAATCAGTAGTGACAATAACACTGACTGATTACAGCAGAGGCCTGACGTCATCGAACAATGCTCAGTCGCAATGACACGCTCATGACGTTATGTTGTTGCTTAGGCGCTGGGCTCTCTTTGGAGCAGACTCAACGTAAATATGCTTCATTATTGAATGAAATACAATGACTAAATCATAAAATAAACAGAAAATTTATCTTTTCTTGACAAATACCATGTTTATCTCATTTCTTGAAAATTTGAACTTTTTTCCTCACTCGATGAGATAAACATGATATTTGTCAAGAAAAAACAAATATCCTCGAAGTATTACACCGCTTGGGCAATATTACAGCCATTAGCAACATGAACTCAAACTGACAAAAGGAAACAAAAGTGTGCATTTTTTTATAAGTATGACTGATACATTTATAAAATGCTTATCTTTTGAAAAGCTGGAACGTAACATACCGTTAGTTTACAAATATGATGTGTATCTTTACATTAAATATCCAATTCATAAAAAATTCCCTCAAAAATATTAAATATTAAACTTATCCAAACAGTGAATAACTGTATTTCATGAGATGGTTGTCAAAAAATACAAAATAAAATTAAAACTTTAAGAAAACAATCTACCATCAAATAATCTACTAATTTTTATTTTTTTATTTTTTTTATGGTTACTTATTGTGGTAGTAATGTTTCTTGAAAATCAAAGAAACTGCCCACCCTTTATTCATCAATTAAGTATATTTTGAGTGACAAAACAGTGGTCCATGATGTCAATAACAATTTTGCTATGACAGACTATCCTGGTCAAGGATTTTAAATTTACAGCCAATTTGGATTTTACAAAATACATGTACATGGTTATTTTGGAGTAAAATTAACTGAAAGGACCTAATTGAAAAGTGATAGAGTACCCTAACTATTATGTGTATTGCTATAATGTTTACTTTTGCTTATCAATATTAACGTCAAATCCCTTGGGCTTAGACCATGTGCTAAAACTAGAATAGTCCATGACTTCGCAGTAAAACAATTCTTTATTGCAAAACATATGATGGTTAGGGCTACTCTATTACTTGAATATAAAAATATTGTTGGTAACATTTCCTTGAACAGGCAATTTCAAATAACAGGCTGCTTATGAAACATGTCAAAAATGACGAATGTAATAACTACATACTGGCAAATTCAAGAAAACAAGCCAACAGCCTAAAACCTATGAAAAATAAACCATGACTGTAAATGTTAGCAATGTCCCCTTTTCTGGTGTCATAAATTGTTAATTATTACAAATTGTTTCACATTGCAACCTTTTTTTTTGTTCTTCAGTAACTAGATAAGATAAAGAAGTTAAAACCAAAAGCCAAAGGGCACATTTATAAATGCTGAATGATCCAAATAATTTTTTGTTGTTGATTTAGGTCTTAAAGTTTTTTAGATTTCTAAGGAAATCATAATTCTATCCTATAATTTCATGGAAATGGCCAAAAATAATAATCCGAAGATGAAAACCACAAAATGCAGATCTCCATGTATATGATTCATTATCATGGTTAAGCTTCGTCAAACATTTTTTTAGTTACGGTCCAGAAACAATACCCTAAGTGATGTGTCCATGAAAACCGCCAGAAATAATCATTCCAAAATTTGAAACCTTTCACATCTACACATCATGATTGATCCATAAATCAAGACTAAGTCTAGGTCTTACAGTTTTTTATGTTGGCTCCAGAAACAAACTTTGAAGTTACGTTTCCATGCAAACCACCAAAACAAATAATCTCAAGTTAATTAAACCTCCAAAAGGCACATCTACAAATTATAAACTAAGTTTCTTTGCTACGTCTTAAAGGTTTTGAGATTTTTGCTCCAGAAACAATATTAGGACGGAAGAATGGACACACCACAATTAATACTTTTTCAAGTCACAAGTCTTTCAACCAGCAAAATCTCAAATTGGTTTTTATAAGAACATAAGTGAAGAAAAATAAGTGTATCTGACAGGGTAAATACAGCAAAGTCGCCCACACATTCAATGACCAGATATACAAAATTTTGACCATTTTTTAATCAAACTTTGGTTATTCTAGAATAGCTTATCAATGAATCTTTTTGTTACAATATATTGTGATTATTGAACCCATTATTTGTTAATGATTTATATGAATCAATGAGCACTTTTCAAGGACTTTCATAAAAAAAAGATAAATTCAAGCACTTTTCAAATCAGTATGAACCTTGATCTGAATATGATAATTTTAAAAAGAAATTTACACTGAGATCATAATGAACAAAATATAGATTTGTCCCAAGATGGTCAAATATATACATACAATAATTTAACTACCATACATTTTCTTCTTAACTCTTCATGTGTAACCCTTAAGGAAAACTTCAAAGCATAAATACATTTCCCCGATTACAATGGGTACACATCCTCACATTAACTTTTCCCTCATTTCACCCCAAAACAGGTCTGAAACTCTGAACAGTGGACAAAACACAAACATCCAATGCTTTTCAAATGTCAACCTGGACATAAACTTCAAACCACTTCTATTTCAAGTCAACACACCTTTCCCCTTTTTAAGACAGATTCAGAAAAATATTTTAATCATGAAACACCTGGGTCATAATAATAAATAAATTATCAACAGAGATTCTATCACAGATTCATATGTACTGGGGCAAGGTCAAGATTGAACACGCCTTGCCAAAGATTCTTGTAGGGAACTTCTCCACCACAGTAATTTCATCCTTGATTGGGTCGTAGAGCTGTAACAGATCTGAGTAGTAATGTTCCCCATTGATTCCTCCGACGATGTAGATTTTGTTTTCAAGGACGCTGGCACCTGCTTCACGAATATTCAAATTCCTCTCACAAAGTGTCCACTGATTGGTCAATGGGCAGTACCTCTCGATTGCAATAATCGGAACCGGGAAGCCGTAGCTGTCCTCAATATTTCCACCAATCACAAACAGCTTGTCCTTGACCTCAATCAAAACATGGTTACAGCGGCTGTGAATCATGGGAGCTTTATCCTCCCAGGTGTCCAGCGCTGGTGAGTAGCAGGCCAGGTTGTGGCAGCAGCCTGAGAATCTCTGTCCTCCCGAGATGTAGATCTTGTCCTGGAACAGAGTGCCAGCGTGTGCATAGACGGAGTGGCTGAGGAGGGCTCGCATTTCCCACTCATTGTTAGCGATGGAGAAACACTCGACTGTGCACATCACCATGTTTTCGTCTTGGCCTGCAACAGCATAAAGATGACCCTTGTATGCAACAACCACAAAGTCTTTCCTGGCCTCGTTCATCGATGCAAATTCGTACCAGAAGTCAAATCGGGGATCGTATCTGAAACATCTTGCTGTGGCAATCTCATTGTTCTCTGTGCTGTCATACTTGCCACCACAGGCATACATGAAGTTGTCAACAACTTCAACACAAGGATTGTACAGAGGGATGGTTGCATCTCTCAAGAACCCCTGTCTCTTTGTCTTGAAGTTGTAACTCTCCAGGTTCTGAGCATGACACATGATCAAACTCTTCCTCTCAGATCGGACCTGTGTGCGACAGTTCTGCAACAGAGGTTGTTTGCTCACGACAATGTGGTAATCTTTTGCCTCTGTCAACAACTCATTACATTCCAGATTCTTCTTCATTAGCTCAACTTTGCTCACCTTCTCAACCAGTTCTTCGCCGGACAACAATGGCAATCTCAAATTCCGCATCAGATCTGCGACAAACTTTTCCCTCTCTTCAGGTTTATGGTTTATCCAGAGCAAGACAAGTTCAAAAAGCCTGTATTCTGATATAACCCGTAAAGAGTTCTCGGCAAGCATTGCTGCAAGTTGTTGTGGAGTCAACTTAAAATACTGTTCCGATTCAGCAACTATTTCAAAGTTCTCCAACATGTACTGCAGAGCTTTCTTGTGCATAGTGGACAAAGTGTAGAGCTCCGAGAGGTTCAGAATGTCTACACAGTTCTCTACAGTGATGACAGTCTCGAGGTACCTGCTGCACAGCTCCACAGCATCACTCACCTGTAGATGCGTCGCAGCTGACAAGACATCTTCTACATTCATTGTCGTCAAACCCAGTTTGCCTGTGTATGCAAAATCTACAACAACTCTCAACCCATCAGCTGTGACACCTTTCAGTTCAACGCTCCCTTCACGACTTTCTTTCATATTGCCACACAACATCACACGGAAGTAGTCACTGCATGCGGCCATCACTGCTTTGTGAACGCGGATTATCTCCCCCTGAGCTTGTATTGAATAGTCGCACAACGTTTCATCGTTTCTCAGGTCCTGTAGTCCTTGAAGTAATTTGCAGCAATGGTTTTTGGAGGAAAGCGCTGTATAGGTCATTGGAGGACCATCGCTGGCGGTTACAGACGTTGAGGTGCTTGCCTCGTCTGATTTCTGCATCATCGCTTGACAGGTACTGACCATCAAACTTGGGGAAGCTGCCCTCGCAACGAAAGACATCCTGTGGCGTTTGGAAGTCATTGGGCTATAATATCGGCATCGTTTGAGTTGACCTGAAGGAGATGTAAAGAATCAAATATCAAATTTACAATATATTTGGTAAAATTACTGTTGCACAACAAGCAATTCTAAGGAAGAACAAAACCTTGATCTTGTGTCAAAAATCCACTCAAAGAGGCGTAATAAATGATTGACACTTTGATACATTATATAACTCTGACGATATTTATTTAGACAATTATGTGTTGTGATACATTTTGGGACCAGTCTGATTAATATCGACTGTGATTCGAGGAAAAAAAGTATCTCTAGTTCGAACCTCACTCAGCCCGGCTTTCCTCTCATTCAGTCTGAAGGCACCCCTATTACCCGCATGTTCTGACACAAGCTCATCTAGCCAATCGAGAGGAGCGCAGTAAAAGCTTCGATATCATACTAGGGGCAGGTAACTCCAGTGTACCATTTGTTATACACAATTGCCGCTAAATATTATTTAAAAACGAGGATGTGATTGGTAAGCTTACGACTGAGTTTGTCTGCGCTAAACTGGTTATAGCAACACATGATAGAGGTGGGTGCATTCAGACCGAGAAGGAGAGGATATCCGAAATGGTTCGAGCCCCGATAGAGACAATATTTTTTACATTTTATTCCTCAGAGTCGGTCGATTTTAATCAGACTGTTTTGGGACCGTCAAATGATGGCAATGTATTACCGTATTCGACCTAATAAGCGCCCTGCTCCAATAAGCGCCCCCCAAAGGATTTTCTGATTATATGTCTAATAACCGCCCATGTACCAGCCGTACTAAAATAATAAATTCAACGTATTCACTTTGTTTCAAGAGAAATTAAATTGATACAATAGCTATTATATGTGTTATTTTCCACTCAATAATGTGTTAGTATGTTTTGAACGTCTGTATCAGTTATCAGAGACAATCAAAACCCAGTTCCATTTGAGTAGTTTTTATTTTTCGGTCGTCCTTCACGTCACTTGAATAAGCGCCCACCCAAGTCAATTTGTTAAGCGCCCTGGGCGCTTAATACGTCGAATACGGTATCATCAAATAAGATATGAATTGATAAAATATATTTCAAACAGTCATAAACTTTTAATTGTCATAAATCTGTTGCAATAAAATTTAATAAAGTTCCTACTTAAGAGAGGTTACTTTTGTCTTAAAAAAGATAAGAGGTATCGCTTTGATGAATTTTTCAAAAGAATATCTCACTTATACTTCCCTGAAGATTAACCATGAAAATTTAGAATAAAATGAATTGTTGGATAAAGATAAGATAATTTGCACCTGCCAACAATTTCACCTAAGGCCAACACTATTAATTTATAGCAGTTTTTGGTAAAGATACGCACACAGACATTAGTCAACAAAGTAATTGTATATTTAGTGTTAGCTTGTGTTATTTTGTTGTCTTAACATCTTTTTGAAATTTAGAATAGATCAAAAAAATATTTTGGATAACCAAATAAATAATCTTCAGACCTGTGCCAGTTATATTCGTACACAGTATGATGGGTGTTTTTTTTCCATTGACTAGCATGTTAAGTTAGTGTATCATAAATGATTCTCACTTACAAATGTTGACAGAAGCCATACCATGGATAGTACAATCAACTTGTCTTATCGTAAACTTCTGAAAACAGTTTTCAAATTCATATAAATCATACAAATGAAAGTGTCAGGTGTAATCAAAAGCTGACTGCCTATCTTTAGGGGATACTAACGAAACGGCGACACGGCAAAACGGTGACACAATTAGTTTATTAGTTTGTAACAGTTTTGTTATATTTGATTGTCGTCTATTGGTACGGTCGTATGACTTATTCATATAAAAAAAAAAACAGAACAAAATCTCCATATGGTCAGAATTCATTTGCATGACTTCACAGATGGAAATCGAAGTTTACAACACTGGGACACTGTTTTCGTCGACACGATGGATTCGTAGCAGATAGAAATATATACTTTCAACATAATATATTTTCTTAATAAGTTTGAATAGTTATAACTAATTATTAGTAAATAAAGTTTATCTACTTTCTGTCACTATAAGGAACATGATGCCAACGACCAACTTCATCAGGAAGTTTAGTATTACTTGTCCTAAGTTTCAAATATTCTTAATATTTCTTAATATGCACATTTAACTTCCACTTGATGCACTGCTATCATTAGAGGCCAAATATGACTCAACGTCATTTATAAACAATGAAAAAAGTAAAGGTGAGAAATTTTCTCCCTGGCGTACACACCCATCCAACAGTCAAAATATGAAGTCATTTCCATCCGAAGAAACACATGACTTGATATTATCATACATTTTACAAATGATTTTTAAAATTTTCCCATTATTTATAAGTTTTTACCAAAGACCCACACGCCACATATTATCAAAAGCTTTTTGGAAATCTATAAAAACACTATATAACTTTTACGATGATGCAAGTCCACACTATTTTTACCTTGATGTCAGGCCATAAGTCAAATATACCAGACATGAAAGGTAAACGAATCAAAGTTAATATGAAATATTAAAAAAATGTGTGTCGCCATTTAATCCAAATCCGTTGCCGTTCTGTTCAGGGATTTTGGTCTAAAAATTAATTGAAAATATGTTTTGCCATTCTGACCATAACTATTTTGGGGTGTGTCACCGTTCCGTCCAAAATGTCACCCTTTTGGCTTGTCGCCGTTTGTCTTTAACCCATCTTTAGCCTATATTCAAAGTGGTTTAGGTCTTTTCGTAGGAGGTTCCCGTTCGTAGGAGGATTTTTAGGTCTTTTCGTAGGAGGATTTTTAGGTCTTTTCGTAGAAGTAGAAAATTCCAATGAAATATTTGGGTAAAATGCTTAGTGTTGTTTTTGTTAATAAAAACATTAATCAGGTAAGTATATTCACATTTACAAAGTTTAAGCATCGCTTTGATGTCCTTGATGTCCATGCAGACAGATGTTTGATAGGATTATTTTATGTTTAGTGTTATTGTGAATTAAAAACATATCATCTTTTGTTGTGTTGATTGTTTGTTATAGACTGTTTATCATAATAATTATCTCTGATTGGAGATTAGTAATTTCGGTGAAGAAGTAAGTCGCCGACAAAGCACCTGGCAATTGTCACAACATCTCACAAGCATAATTACTGGTTCTCCTAAGCTGAGAAGCCGATGAGAAGGCTAATTTATGTATGTTACATAGATGATATACATGGCTGCAAACATGAATCATCTCAGGTTATTGTCATATACAGTCTTGTTGCTGCCTGATGATAGATGAAACATTGCCTAGTGTTTTATTGCCAATGAACTACAGTTTTTCAATCATAATAATAATAATAATAAAGTACATTTGTTGTGCGCACAATCCAGACAGTTAGGCTGCTCAAGGTGCTACAAGAGAGTCATTCACAGGGGAAAGACTATACCCAAGATAGGGGATAGCATTTGGAGAACAGGTAGGTTTTGAGTCTGGGTTTACATGTATCAGAATCTAATTTTAATGTTTTAATTCCAATTTATCAATTCATATTATATTATCACTTCTACGAACATATTTTTTCCACTCCTACGAAAAGACCTTCTACGAACGGGATCCTCCTACGAAAAATGCACCGCTACGAGCGGGATCTTCCTACGAAAAAAAACGTTTCCCTTTAATTCAACGACCTACGGGAAATTTAGGGGACAGTCGTTGGAAGAACTTCGAGTGCCTTTCACAAAAGAAATAAAAAACTATTCTACATTTAAGTTGTCAATTAATATTTAAACTTTCATACGTACAGGAGGTTTTGTATGACTGATCATTTACCCGTCAGCACTGTACTTCAATAAAGCTATTTGAATGTTTATCAAAGATGTACTTCCACTGATTTTTTTATCCCATACTTTGACATTGAAGGATTCTAGGCGACATTATTTCATTGCTTTCTTACTCGATATTTACCTAAGATATGAGATGATACCACCAGCTTTTAATTTTTCGGTAACGTTAACCGGAAGCATAATTTTTACGTGCCATAAATGGGATGTCGTTAAGTTGTATGTACTCGATTCCTATAAGCAGCGTAAACGTCGACTAGGTGACCGGCGTACGAGGCAGAATCAGTTTGCGACTCGGCGGCGGGACGGTGGGTCGTTTCCCCCCATTATTTCATGACTAAGGATTTCATGCTTCGAACATATGAAATAATGTATTTTGTATCTTATCAGGCTAATAGCATATAGATATGTGGCACACAATGGGAGTAGGTAGGTAGGTAGGTGAAATTAAGGGCAAAGTTAGGAGTGATTATTGAGAGTTAAATACATTTAAAAATTAAAATTGAGTTTAAAATGTTAAATGAGATCATATTTGCCAGTGTTCTTGACAAAATTTAAAACTGATCTTTGGACTTCACCAAACATCAAATTTTCACCAAGAATAGATCGAACTGAGAAATTATTTGATTTCGACATAACAACCTCTCTGATTTCTTCACGATGATCTTTATACCCCTCACATTCAACAAGATAATGAAGGACAGTCTATGAACAATTATTAAAATAATGAACACACTTAGGAGATGAATTATTGTCTAAAATGTGCTTGTAAGCATTTAGTCCGCAATGGCCAAGTCTTAAACGAGTGAGAATCACTTCGTCTCTCCGATTTTGTCGACGAATCTTACCGTGCTTAACAACTTAAGGGCATGTGCTATGCCAATTATAAAAAAAACTAAAAATATGTGAGAAGATTGGTTGGCAGCAGCAGATAGCATTTATTTTTGTGTACATTTGAGCCCATTTTGGTGCATATCCAAGTCATATTAAGAAAATTTCATCGTAGGGAAAATAATGACAACATCTGCTCAACTGTACATTAAGGTCGCATCTAAAGCCAATTACACAAAAACTGAAAATCTGTGAAAAGATTGGTTGGCACCAGCAGATAGCATTTATTTTTTTGTACATTTGTGCCCATTTTAGGGCATATCCAAGCCATATTAAGAACATTTCATCGTAGGGACAATAATTACAATATCTGCTCAACTGTGCATTAAGGTCGCATCTATAGAGAATTATACAAAAACTGATAATCTGTGAGAGGATTGGTTGGCACCAGCAGATAGCATTTATTTTTGTCTACATTTGAGCCTATTTTGGTGCATATCCAAGCCATATTAAGAAAATTTCATCGTAGGGAAAATAATGACAATGTCTGCTCAACTGTACATTAAGGTCCCATCTAAAGCCAATTACACAAAAACTAAAAATCTGTGACAAGATTGGTTGGCACCAGCAGATAGCATTTATTTTTTTGTACATTTGAGCCCATTTTGGTGCATATCCAAGTCATATTAAGAAAATTTCATCGTAGGGACAATAATTACAATATCTGCTCAACTGTACATTAAGGTCGCGTCTTAAGCCAATTATAAAAAAAACTAAAAATATGTGAGAAGATTGGTTGGCAGCAGCAGATAGCATTTATTTTTGTGTACATTTGAGCCCATTTTGGTGCATATCCAAGTCATATTAAGAAAATTTCATCGTAGGGAAAATAATGACAATGTCTGCTCAACTGTACATTAAGGTCCCATCTAAAGCCAATTACACAAAAACTAAAAATCTGTGAAAAGATTGGTTGGCACCAGAAGATAGCATTTATTTTTGTGTACATTTGAGCCCATTTTGGTGCATATCCAAGTCATATTAAGAAAATTTCATCGTAGGGACAATAATTACAATATCTGCTCAACTGTACATTAAGGTCGCGTCTTAAGCCAATTATAAAAAAACTAAAAATATGTGAGAAGATTGGTTGGCACCAGCAGATAGCATTTATTTGTGTGTACATTTGAGCCCATTTTGGTGCATATCCAAGTCATATTAAGAAAATTTCATCGTAGGGAAAATAATGACAACATCTGCTCAACTGTACATTAAGGTCGCATCTAAAGCCAATTACAGAAAAAGTGAAAATCTGTGAAAAGATTGGTTGGCACCAGAAGATAGCATTTATTTTTTTGTACATTTGAGCCCATTTTGGTGCATATCCAAGTCATATTAAGAAAATTTCATCGTAGGGACAATAATAACAATATCTGCTCAACTGTACATTAAGGTCGCGTCTTAAAGGGGCAGTAGCACGTTTTTTGATAATTTTTTATTTTAAATTTTTCATTAATAATTGTAAGTTAATGTTTAATGTATTATTTTGACAGTGACAAAAATCTCATAACACAAGCCAATCACCCATAGTCAGAGGACAAGGTATGAAAATTCACATAAAATCCATTGGCGGCCATTTTTTTGTGAACACCTTTAATTCATTTTATGTAAGAAAATACCTCGCATGGCTAAACTTTACGTTATATTTTTTAATTATTACTGCTCCTTGTAGTTTAAATACATTGTCTTTCAATTGGAACCATTAATTTTCATTTTCTTGACATCACCTTATATTCCCCCTAAAAACGTGCTACTGCCCCTTTAAGCCAATTATAAAAAAACTAAAAATATGTGAGAAGATTGGTTGGCAGCAGCAGATAGCATTTATTTTTGTGTACATTTGAGCCCATTTTGGTGCATATCAAAGTCATATTAAGAAAATTTCATCGTAGGGAAAATAATGACAACATCTGCTCAACTGTGCATTAAGGTCGCATCTAAAGCCAATTATACAAAAACAAAAAATCTGTGAGAAGATTGGTTAGCACCAGCAGATAGCATTTATTTTGTGTACATTTGAGCCCATTTTGGTGCATATCCAAGCCTTATTAAGAAAATTTCATCGTAGGGACAATAATGACAATATCTGCTCAACTGTACATTAATGTCGCATATAATACAAATTATACAAAAACTAAAAATATCTGAGAAGATTGGTTGGCACCAGCAGATAGCATTTAATTTTGTGTACATTTGTGTCCATTTTGGTGCATATCCAAGTCATATTAAGAAAATTTCATCGTAGGGACAATAATGACAATGTCTGCTCAAATGTACATTAAGGTCGCATCTAAAGCCAATTACACAAAAACTAAAAATCTGTGAGAAGATTGGTTGGCACCAGCAGATAGCATTTATTTTTGTGTACATTTGAGCCCATTTTGGTGCATATCCAAGCCATATTAAGAAAATTTCATCGTAGGGGAAATAATGACAATATCTGCTCAACTGTACATTAAGGTCCCATCTAAAGCCAATTATTAACAATTAAAAATCTGTGAGAATATTGGTTGGCACCAGCAGATAGCATTTATTTTTGTGTACATTTGAGCCCATTTTGATGCATGTTTAAGCCATATTAAGACAATTTCATCATAGGGAAAATAATGACATCTGCTCAAGTGTACATTAAGGTCGCATCTAAAGCCAATTATAGAAAAACAAAAATCTGTGAGAAGATTGGTTGGCACCAGCAGATAGCATTTGTTTTTGTGTACATTTGAGCCTATTTTGGTGCATATCCAAGTCATATTAAGAAAATTTCATCGTAGGGACAATACTTGGTTAGTTGCTCTATTCAAATCAAGCGCCCTTATATATACACCATGTACGGCGCAACCTATATCCCATACTACACTATGTTGTATTTGCCGACGCTAGGAGAGAGAAATTTCTGTCTTATTCGTTCCTCAAACGAAAGAAATTATATATAAGTTTATCTCAAGTGTTTGGCAGGGAACATCTATAGATTCGGTGATCAAGCCTATTTTCCTGTTGATATACATAATATTTTATAACAGTACGTTAATCATTTCAATAGTTGCACTCTAGACACCAAAAGATGCCCTCCCAAACGATAACCCTGTATACGCTCCTGTGCAATAGTACAACTCACGCTTTATTCACGTGTTCACGTTCATTTGTAAACGAATTGTCACTATTTTCATTTTTAGTTAGTGTATTCCTGTATGGTTTGTCTCCCAAAAATTTAATTTACGATGGAGATCTCGAATAGTCGACGGGACTGTGGTTTGCCAGGGGGGAAATAGAGGCGAGTGGCGTTAACTCATTCGAGGAAATACGGTACTTTATTATATTCTCAAAGCATGGCATTGAAGGAGCAACTGCAAAAAAATGTCGTGATTGTCACAATATAAAGAAATTGTCATTCCGTGATGTTCTTTGCCAGTGCCTTATACTCAAAAGACATTAAAGTGACACATCTTTCTTAAAATTTTATTTGTTTTGATAAGCTACAAAATTCCAATATGCTGATTGAAGTTCACATCTCATCACTAGACTTGCAAATGTATCCATTTATGCATAATATCTCGAAAATGCTTGATTTTATGGAAAAATCAAGAAAACAGCTCAAATACGTTTAAATATTTGAAATTATGCATCCAATTAATCTACTATTAGTTACAATACATAATAAACACCATCAAATCGAATATATCTTCCTGTCAGCTTATGACAAGGTTTCAAAATTACGTTTAGCGAATTTGCGCGCGCCACTGGAGCCACATTGTCCGGTTTTCGATCAAAATCCCGACTTTGAATGGCCGTATTTTCGCCCAAATGTACTGACTGACCTGTAACTTGTTATTTTCAGTAACAGTTAGTGGTTCCCGATGTAATAACATCGATATCAAAATTTGACATATGTGATCCTATCAACATACTCTGTGTCTCTTTAAATATATTTGTTCTTATGAGAATCCAAGCTATATCAGAGTCACTTATGTACTTTCGTGTATCCGAAACGGAATAATTGACAGAAAATCCATTATGTGTTAGTTCGCAAGCATATAAACAGTGAGCAAAAATATTTATTAAGGGGCAGTATATATATCGGGGTATATAATTGTGTGTGGATACCAAATTCAAGAGGACTTTCCTGTGAACAAACATGTATGATTTTTACGTGATTATATCAAACTTAATTTCAAATATGCATTTAACATTCCAGTTGTTCAAGATTTAATAATTTGACAAAGAATAAAGTGTTCATATGTCGAGTATCTTCGTATAATTGTATTGGACCTCTTCCAAAATATGTGAGATTTGTTTACTTTGGAGGATAAACTCTTATCAATGCCTATGTACATAAAGATATATACCTACCTTGCCTACATTTATTTGATTAAACAATATAGAGGTCTAATGAAAAAACGGGCAGGAGTCACTTGAACGATTATTAGACCAAGTCCAGAAAGCCAATTCAGGTAGGTTTTTTTTCCATTCTAATATAGGCCCTGTCCTAGCTATCTAGATCTGTTGTTAGAATTAAGCTAACAGTCATTAATTAAAGGCACAGTATTTTATAGTAGATATATATGAACATGAGTTATCACATACATTTATGATAAACACTTAGGCCTTCTATTATTTCGAATATTTCCTTATAGCCTCTATCAGAAACAAAGGTGTTTTTATTTGGCCTCAAAAATGCACTAGGCCTAATTTTAGATATTTTAAAATTCTTAAATCATTCATTTATGGAAATCGAAGGTTGGGGTGTGGTCTTTCATAAACATTCTTCTCAAATAAAATTTATAGTTGGTTGGTTGTTCATTTGAAAGCGCAGATTACGATAAAAAAAAGTATTTATTATTATGATTCCTAGCAACGCCCTGTGCTTTGGAATGATTTTTTAAAATGTTATCGATTAAATGATCTTATGACAATTAAGATAAGGGTAATAAATATAGGTTCGATTTACAGCTTCGCAGATTACATGTACATGAAAACAGCGACATGAACCAACTTACATTTTTGAAAAAGTTTAGCAAGATATATCACTGAAAAAGTAATGAACTATTGAGACAATTGTTTAAATACGAAACTACTAATTTTCCTCTAGATTTGTTATTAATATAAATTCAATTTCAATTTTCTTAATATGATTTGATATAAAAGTGCATAACGTTGTTTACGAGAAACAAACTATTTAACAGGGCGGCGTCAGTTTTTGCAAGTTTTGTACTGTCATTGTGATTGAGTGAATATGTTATACCTGTACATTTCAATAAAATTAGTTGGAAATTAACATTGTTATTTGTTTTAGATTGCACATGAATTTAACCAAAATATATTAAGAAAGTAGGCTAATTAACTATCTTATATGAAGGTGGTCCCTATATCATCCATGGGTCTTATTGTTTCATATGTATATTTTCCTCTAAATAAGTACAATATAAATATTTTTTCTTGTTTTTTAACTCTACAAATATGTCCTTCCAAAATATGTTAATTAAACTACTATCTATGGAAAAGGATGTGTGTGTTATATATAATGTCAGCCTGTGGTTACCTTCGCTGAAATGAAGTGCGTACGCCGGGCTTTCAAATCAAACGTGGCCATTCACAAAGTTTTATCAGAATGTATGTAAAGTATTATCTATTTCCTTTTTTTACATTCCATTAATCACGAAAATGCAATATTAAGTGTATTTACAAAATTATCATGTGTAATAAAGTTAACAATTCTGAATTACGACAACCATAAATCGATGTGCTTTTTCCGCCTGTAAACAAGAATCATTTCCTCGTTTGGGACGCTGCTGTGCCTCCATTTGGTAATCACAGGAACCTTTTATTCAAACTTATTAAATTTGATAAGAGTAAACATATATTTATTTTGTCGATATCAAGCAAATGTTGTATCAACCGCTGTTTAACAGTTTTATGCTGTCGGTAGATTTCTACATATCCATTAAACATTCGATTTCGAAACTTGTGGGCGTCGCTATAGTACTAAAATGAATGGCGTGTTTCTATATTTTCGAAAGCATTGTTTATGTACAATACGTACCCAATCCTTACAATACGTACCCAATCCTTACACTTTACAAACTAAACCTAAAAGATCGTCGATATATACGCATCCAAGGGTCAACATTGAACAAGTAATTGAAGTATAGTATCTAAGGGCTAGATTTAAATTATAAGTCATTCTAACGTGAATCCAAGGGTCAAAAGGGATAGAACGAAATGGTCACGAATTATGTGCACCCGGTAAAATGCATTCTATCCTTACCTTGTGATAAGGGGAAATATTGTTGCATTGGATAGCCTTCTGATTTTTTTTTTTGAGATTCTTTTCCTTTTCATTTGATGATAATTGTGACTCCTAGGTATTCTACATTATTATAGGCCAAAGACTCAGCAGATTTATTTAATATTGTTTCTTACACAAAACCACCATTTAACAATATCTTCTCAATATTTCTTTATTAACACCAGGTATCAATAGTTACTGACCATGGCACAACCAGGATATGGACCTGCTGGGGGTGCAGCAAATCAATGTGTATCCAAAGTGGAACTACGTATCGAATGTAAGAACTTGAAAAACAAGGATGTGATGTCAAAGTCAGACCCGTGTGCTGTAGTATCTATGATGCAAGGAACAGCGTACCAGGAAGTAAGTTGCTGGGGTCATGGAAAACTTTTTATCCCACCGGTATGTCATACCGTGGGATATAGTCATCGCCCTCTCCGTCTGTATGTCCGTCCGTCCGTCCGTAATCATTTCGTTTCCCGAGCAGAACTCAAAAACCGGTCCACATATCTTTGTGAAACTTTACATGTGTATTGCCCACCTACTGAAGTGGTGCCTTTTGATATTTTCACATTTCTGAAAATTTTATTTTTTATTATTTCCATGGAAACGGCTCTTAAATGGACTCTGTTCATGAAAGGTTTCGTTTCCGGAGCAGAACTTAAAAACCGGTCCACATATCTTTCTGAAACTTTACATGTGTATTGCCCACCTACTGAAGTGGTGCCTTTTGATATTTTCACACTTCTGAAAATTTTATTTTTTATTATTGCCATGGAAACGACTCTTATATGGACTCTGTTCATGAAAGGTTTCGTTTCCGGAGCAGAACTCAAAAACCGGTCCACATATCTTTCTGAAAATTTACATATGTAACTGCCCACCTACTGAAGTGGTGCCTTTTGATATTTTCACATTTCTTACAATTATATTTTTTATTATTTCCCTGGAAACGGGTCTTATTTGGACTCTGTTCATGAAAGGTTTCGTTTCATATATATAAAATCGGTTCACATATCTTTCTTAAACTTTACATGTGTATTGCCCACCTACTGAAGTGGTGCCTTTTGATATTTTCACACTTCTGAAAATTTTATTTTTTATTATTTCCATGGAAACGACTCTTATATGGACTCTGTTCATGAAAGGTTTCGTTTCCGGAGCAGAACTCAAAAACCGGTCCACATATCTTTCTGAAAATTTACATATGTAACTGCCCACCTACTGAAGTGGTGCCTTTTGATATTTTCACATTTCTTAAAATTATATTTTTTATTATTTCCCTGGAAACGGGTCTTATTTGGACTCTGTTCATGAAAGGTTTCGTTTCATATATATAAAATCGGTTCACATATCTTTCTTAAACTTTACATGTGTATTGCCCACCTACTGAAGTGGTGCCTTTTGAAATTTTTACATTTCTGAAAATTTTATTTTTTATTATTTCCATGGAAACGGCTCTTATTTGGACTCTGTTCATGAAAGGTTTCGTTTCATATATATGTGCTTATACTATTATGAACCTTGCTTGAAAAATTTACAATTATCTTTCAAAGGTTTACATCTTACGATCATGTGGAACCGGTGGGATATGTCATCTTCTGATGACTCTTTGTTTTATAATGTCACAATCTAGGTTTAATTCAGTTGTAAATATTTATTTGCTATGTTTGTAAATTAATCTAGAACGCATTTTCTTCATTTAATAAATAGCTGATGGCTGAAATATTGCCCAAGCGGCGTAACACAATAACTCACTCACTCACTAATAAAAAGCTGCTGGTATTAACTAACGTCAGGGTTTTGTTACTTTTAGAAAAACACTGGGTTTTTTGTTTGTTTGGAGTTTTTTTTTGAGCTTTTATTACGACAGAAAATTAGTAATATTCATCGCCACAAATAAACAATTCATCAAAGGAAATAATATTTCACCCAATTAAAATGAACGAACAATGATAGGCCTACTAATCATATAGTGGAAGGGAGAAAGGACGTTGGTAGAACTGCAGATATAGAGAGTGAAGGAGGAAGGAAAGAGAAATGAAAGTCGGAAAGAATTTTTAGATGTTATTCAACAATTGTTTGGTTTGCAATGGGGCTCATTTTTTTACAAAATCACTTTTGTTTTCAAATATGTATTATTCAATGTTGTGATTGTGGGGTTATCTCTTCTTAGTGATAACACGATATATTGTGGGGATCAGAGGTTTTATTCACAGTCAAGAACGTGTGTACAAGCGCACAGACATCCGGCCAAGCCTAGACTAAAGGGAGATAACTCTAGTTATCTTAACATCATTGCCTTGAGTAGTTGGGTGGTAAAGCACCTAACCCTACATCCCCCTTTCTAGGTTGATTTAAAGGTTAACATAAACATTAACTTTTTCAAAAGACTTCTGCTATGAATCTTTAGCTGAAAATCAAATATTACATCTTCACAATACTCTAAACAGTTATAAAGAATAAATCTTTAAAAACTATCCTTCAAATATTTGATAAAGACTTTACCACAATAAAATACATGTAGATTGTAATATCATTAGCAATCTTCAAGGCTTAAGAATAAAACATTTTAAACCGTCAATGGTCTGAGTTGTAGACTTATACAACTTTCTAACAAAAAGAATAGAAGTACTTTTTTTTCTTATCAATAAAATTCAAACAGTTAACTGTAATAAAGTAATACAATCAGAATTACACTTGAACATATTGTTTGTAACAATAACATTTCAGAGATCCAGTCTTTTTGGTGGTTTGGTCACTCTTCCACTCTTAGTTTTAACACAGTTCGGGGTAGGTGGATTATGAGCTGTGAATTGAATGTTATTGTTCACAACACTTGCAGGACTTGCTATCTCAGGGGATGAGATCATTGTTTTCACTGGAGTTGACGGGATTACTTTTAGGTCTGACCTGTTCCGTCTCACCTCACCTGACGGAGTGGAAACAATGTAAGATCTCGGTGTACCTGCCTTTTTCACCACTTTTGACTCACATTTGTTCACCCACACTGGATCACCTGGTTTCAGCTCAGGTAGATTGCGCGCACAGTGACGGCGATCATGGTCTGCTTTCATATTCGCCTTTCTCTGAGATTCATAAGTTTTGAACTCCTGGTCTCTCAGTGGTTTAGGCTCTAGTTGTGATGGGTGTTTAGGCAGACTTGCTCTCAGCTTTCTACCCATGAGTAGTTCTGCAGGTGATAAGCCACATGATACTGGAGTTGCCCTGTACTCAAGCATGGCCAAGAGAGGGTCATCTGTTTTCAGCAAAAGGTTTTTGCATGTGCGGACTGCTCGCTCCGCTTCGCCATTACTCTTCGGATACAACGGGCTGGAGGTAGTATGCTCAAAGTTGTACGCTTGAGCAAAGTCCCTGAACTCTGCACTGGAGTACTGCGGCCCGTTATCTGATATCATGGTTTCTGGTATCCGGTGTCTGGAAAAGATACCCTTTAAGGCCTTGATAATGTTCGATGACGTCGTTGATGACAACTTCACCAATTCAATATATCTTGAATAATAGTCAATCACCAATAAGTACATGGACTTGTTAAGCTCAAACAAGTCAGTCCCCACTCTCTGCCACAGCCTCTCTGGTAAAGGAGTTGGTAACAGAGGTTCTGTCGGGTTTGTTCTGTATCTAGAACACACTCTACACTTTTCTACTGTAGATTTGATTTCATCACTCAAGCCTGGCCACCACACTGCACTAGATGCACGCTCTCTACACTTCCGAACACCTTGGTGTCCAGCGTGAATCTTGGATAGTATCTCTGCTTGGAGAACTGGACGGATTACGAGCCTGCTACCTTTCAATAGCAACCCATTTGCAATTGACAGTTCATGTCTGACTTTATGCAAGTATTTTTCCTCCGAGTGCAGTGCATGGTAAGATGGCCATCCATCCTGTACATAGCTGAAAATTTTGCCATAGACTTTCTTCTGTTCGCTGGCTATTTCTGACAGTTTGCAGTCAGATGTTGGCAATTGGCTCACAACTGAATCAACATGAAGCTGGGTCTCACGTAGGGGTGCAAACACACAGGAGGGTCGCGATACGATACGTATCGAGATATTTGGGGTACGATACGATATGTATCTCGATACGTATTACACAGGATAGTGAAGTATTAAAAGAACCATAACCAAGAGAAATTGTGACATCAATACCTTGATCCTCCCTTGAGGACACATCAATATGCAATAAAAAGGTAAAACACTAATGACTTAAAAGTGTTGACTTGTAGTCTAACAGTTATTGGACTATGTGACATATATAGAAATAGTGACAGGTCGTATCGTAGTGTATCGATTCAGGGCAAAACGTATCGTGTATCGTATCGTCGGCCATATAATCGCGATGCACCGGTGTATCGGTGTATCGTTGCATCCTTAGTCTCACGTTCAAAGTTCATTACGTCCAGGATAGGACCACTGTCTACAGGTGATCGAGACAATGTGTTGGCAACAGCTAAGTTCTTGCCAGGAGTGTGGAACACAGTGTAACTGTAACGCATCAGACGCATTCTGAAGCGTTGGAGTCTTGGCGATAGGTCATTTAGACTTTTAGATCCAAGAATTGGAATTAAAGGCTTATGGTCAGTCTCAACTTGAAAGTGTTTTCCAAGTAGGAAGTTATTGAAACGTTCTGTTCTCCAGGTTATCGCCAATGCTTCCTTTTCAATTTGAGCGTATCTTTGCTCGGTTTCAGTCAGTGATCGAGATGCAAACATGACTGGTCTCCATGTTCCATCTTCTTGTTTCTGTTTGAGTTCAGCCCCAATGCCATATGAAGATGCATCAGAAGATACCATAGTATCTTTCCCCGGGTCATACAGAGCTAAGGTTGGTGCTCTGCAAATGCCCAGCTTGATTTCTTCAAATGCGGACTGCTGTGTGTCATCCCAGTAGAAGGCTCTGTCTTTCTGTAAAAGTTCTCTCAAAGGCTTTGTGTTCTCAGCGAGTTGGTCTGAAAACTTCGACATTTGGTTCACCATTCCGAGAAATCTTCTCAGCTGGGTCTTATCTGTGGGTGCTTTCATGTCTCTGATAGCCGCAACCTTTTCAGGATCTGGTTCAACGCCACTAGCACTTATCACATGTCCAACAAACTTCAGTTTGGTTTTGCTGAATTCACACTTCTCACTGTTCAAAGTGACCTTGCTGTCAGCGAGTCTTCTGAGAACCTTCACAAGACGGTCGTCATGTTCTTCCTGAGTCAAGCCGTAGATAAGGATATCATCCATGAGACAGATTACACCTGGCAAACCCTCGAGAATCTGGGACATCTTTCTCTGGAAAACCTCCGGAGCACTCGAGATCCCAAATGGAAGTCTTCGAAAGCAAAACCTTCCAAAAGGGGTTACAAATGTGGTGAGTTTGGATGATTTCTCTGACAGCTTTAACTGGTAGAAACCTGAATTTGCATCCAAGCGAGAGAAATACTTTGCCCCTCTGACTTGACCTAGTACATGTTCAACTGATGGCATTGTGTAGATTTCACGTTTGACGTTGTTGTTCAACTGAGTCAGATCAACACAGATTCTCACATGATCATTCCCCTTAGGAACCACTACAATCCCTGAACACCAATCTGTTGGTTCAGTGACTGGCTCAATCACACCCTCATCTTGCATTCTCTGGAGTTCTTGTTTGACTTTGTCCAACAAGGGAATAGGAACACGTCTTGGAGTGTTGAGAGAATAGGGAACTGCATTATCTTTGAGTTCAATGTAATATTCACCTGGAATTTCACCCAGTCCTTTGAATAACATCGGGAATTCGTCTTCTACTTCATCCACAGAAACAGAGTCAACAAACTTCAAGAGATTCATTGCTTGTATTGCTGGTCGACCAAGTAAGCACTTGTCAAGATTTTTCACAACATAGATATTCTGTTTCACAATCTTATTTCCTTTTCTGATTTCAGGAGTGAAGACCCCAAGTACTTCGAGTCTAATCCTAGCAGGACCAAGAAGACGTTTGTTGGTTTCTCTGAGTGTACAGCCTTTTAACTTGTCAAAGAACTCCTCAGGAATTGCAGTAACATCTGCCCCACAATCAATCTTGAAGCGCAAGACAGTGTTGTTCACATGCACATTTGTGACCCATGGACCACTTTCACCTTCACTATCGTCACCGAGTTCATAAAGGAAGAATTCTTCAGCAACTTCCGAGTCATCTTCGAGAACACATTCATCAATTTTCTTGCTGTTTAAGCAAGCTGAGCTAAAATGTCCTTTCTTCTTGCATTTATAGCAAGTTGCTTCTCAAGTTGGACACTCTGCCCATTTGTGTGCGGGTTTACTTCCACAACATTGACAGAATGCTCTCTTCGCTTTTGAAGAATTTGAATGTTCTTTCTTTGCTGATTTCCCTGAATATTTCTTATTAGAATTTTGTCTAGGGGGTTTACGGAACTTCACTGCATCCACAGACGCACTTGTCTCTGGCTTTCGCAGCTGGGATTGCTGTTGGGCGATTATTTCCTTCTGTCTCGCCATCTGTACAGCCGAAGCTAGTGTTAGTTTACTATCACCTTGCATTCTGGCACTCAAGGTACAGTCCCGGATCCCTACTACAATACGGTCTCGAATAAAATCATCATGGAGGACACCATATTCACAATGGCGGGCTAGTATGTGAAGAGAGTTAATGAATGAGTCAATTGATTCACCTTCCTCCTGTCCTCTTCTGTTGAATACTGCACGTTCATATATCACATTTCGGGAAATTTCAAAATGACCATCAAACTTTTCAATGACAGTTTTGTATGATTGGCATTGTTCAGCTGTCAATTTTAGGGATGATAATATGTCCTCTGCTTCATCACCCATGTGGTATATTAGTGAGTTTATTTGTAGTTCATCTGGCTCTTTGGCTAGCGCAGACGACTGCCGGAAACGCTCAAAACGACGTGACCACTTTGGCCAAGATTCTGGTTTAGTGAAATTGAACTGTTCAGGTGGATTCACTCTATAGGTAGCGATTGGAGTGTTCACATTTGGTTTGACAGTGTTTACAACTGATGAACCCGAAGCTTCATTCCTATCTTCACCCTCAGATTCACTCATATTGAATTTTCAAAACCACGTGCGTTTTTACGATAAGTCCTTCAGTTTTCGTGCACTATGTAAATCACTTTCATTTGCTTGTTTATGAATGTCACTTACTGTCAGTAAACTCAAAACCTCTGATCCCACTTCTGACACCATGTGGGGTTATCTCTTCTTAGTGATAACACGATATATTGTGGGGATCAGAGGTTTTATTCACAGTCAAGAACGTGTGTACAAGCGCACGGACATCCGGCCAAGCCTAGACTAAAGGGAGATAACTCTAGTTATCTTAACATCATTGCCTTGAGTAGTTGGGTGGTAAAGCACCTAACCCTACAGTGATAATGTATAATTTGTGATAGCAGTTGTACAAAATTTGGAGTACAATTATTATACTGACAATTTTTTATATGACGTTTTGTAATTATAAAAAAGTGGTTTTCAAGAAAATTCAACTGTTGATACTGAAAACTTATTTTTCAATGTGTTGTTTGTTTGTAAGATATTGTTTATGTAACATGTTATGTCTTAAAGAGACACTCTTTGATTTTTATTGGACTTTATAGCTCACAGATTTTATCTTTAACCTGTTATTTCATATTTCAGTCTTGTAAATCATGTTAGTCATACAAAGATTGATGAGCTACAGAGCCAATGACTTACCTAAACTAGTAAGTGTTCATTTGTTTATGTCCACAGGTTGGACGAACAGAAAATGTGAAGAACTGCCTTGATCCTGTGTTTGCTAAAGTATTCAACTTCGATTATTACTTTGAGCAAGTTCAGAAAGTGAAAATATCTGTGTATGATATAGACAACTCTACGCAGAAACTTGATGATGATGACTTTTTGGGGCAAATTGAATGTACCTTGGGTCAGGTAATTAATTTGGCATTGTTCAAAAGTGCTAGTATATAATTTTCATCTTTAATTTCTTTTTATAACTGAGGTATGTTAAGATATACTTGGGTCATGTTCACTATCTCTACGATCATTTGAAAATTCAATATAAGCCTAGCGAACCAATTAATGATTTGATTTCAATGAGATTGAGTATATACTTATATATTGATTATATACTCTGAAGTATAACAATGTAAATGTATCAAAAGTAAACACTTAGTGAGCTGTACCATAAACAAATTGGCTTAAGCCGAGTTTACAATTTTGTCTCTGTATGTTTATTGAATGAGTTTTCATTTAAATAAACTCTTTGTTTATCTTTAAACTTTTTTCTTTCATGTCAGCTGGTGTCCAGAAGTCCCTACTCAGCTCCATTAGTCAACAAGAAAGGCGAAAAGATGGATCAGAGCACCATAACAGTAATGTTTAATATTGTGGCGATATTTCGATACATTAATCATCGTGATACCTATATTGACAATATACGTATCATGATACGATGTCTGAATTGTGATACATATTGTTGACATTAAGAATCTTTATTTCAAAAATCAAGATGTTTTTTAAAGATATTAGGTTTCTTCTATTCATTTCCCATAAAAAAGTGTATCGTGACATGTATCGTATAGAATATTAACATTCTTAAATATCATGATGTGTATCGTATAGAATATTAATATTCTTAAATATCATGATAATTATGTATCGTATCAGGGCATGTCTGTATCGTCACAACTCTAATGTTTATTCTCTTATTATAGAATTGCTGAAAATAATATATTTCATTTAACTAATCCATATTCTTATATTTGTCCACGCTTACATTGAAAAAATAGTAAAAATGATGAAAAAAAACTTTTGGTCCACAGTGTTCATAGTTATTATGCGTGACTTTGTACTTATTCAATGCTGTAATATTTTGATGTACTGCAAATGTAATATTAGATTTCTTGACATTGACATTTCTATGACTGAATACCAAAAGCTTATAAAGACTGGTGTCTACTGCCCCTTTTCAAATAACACAAGGGCTTTTGCAGGAGTGATACATTATTCTTCTATGTTTTGATATGTGTAAATTCTCTACTTGTAGGTTAGAACGGAAGAACTGAAGGGTGGTGGAGCTAACGAGACCGTCATGTTCAACTTTAACGCTGCCAACCTCGACAATAAGGTGAGTCTTCATGAAAGGAACAAAAAATACAGAGAATCTCACTTTTCTATTCTTCATCCAAAATCATTTTTCATTACATTTGCATAAAAATGTTCATCTCTAAACACAACACTACTCATAGCATTGTGGCGTCATCGTGTTCATTTAAAAGCAGCTGAGGAATATAAAAAAAAACTTATTGGACACAAAATTATTTTTGTCCTCCTTTGTGGATGGTTCCCTCTCTTTAGTTTTCTCACACCAATATTCAATAATACTTCTGTGATCCTTGCATCATTGAATTTGAATGTTCACAAGAGCTTCAGCTGTTGAGTGACAAACACAGAAGGCATAGTTTGTTACATAAATTCAAAGTATTTAACGTCTTCATTCCCTCAGTGCTAATGATATGAATAATTCTTGTTTGGAATGGAACCTTTGACAGTCATTTATATATGTGGAAATCAAATTCACACTTCTGAATAATATGGATACTAATTATATAATCTTTCAAATATCAGCTCATCATTCTGATGGCTTAAACATCAGATAACCCCATGGGGGTACACAATGCAGAAATGAATTCAAAAGGATATGATTAGACAACATCGATAGTTTGTCTGGTCAAAAACATGCGAAAAATTGTCATTTAATGGCTTTAATAAACAAACGTCATATTTTAAGTCGTGAAAACTTCTTTCAGCCAATCACAGCCTGCCACATCCCATCGCCCTTACTGGTCAGGCTATTGCTATTGTTTACAGTAATAAAGTCAAGCGGACACTTACTTACTTGGCTTTTAATTAATACACAAACAAGGAACACAACTTGACAGTAAGACAGTTAGATAGTGAGACATGTAATAAAGGTATTTACTTATTTTTGTTGATTTGTAAAGACTGGTGACAGCTTTATCATGGCTTTTACTGAGAGAGTCAATTCATCAATATGAAACTACCGGTACATGGTATGTCTTGGTTCTTTATTTCGCAAATGATTAGATGGCCTATTCTTCTCTTAAGAAAACTTATCATTATAAAAGAAAATGTAATTTAAACATATTCATCTATAAAAACAAAGAAGTAGGATTAGCAAACAAGCAAATAATGCATATATAAATGCCGATCCCTAGCCAAAAAACAGTTATTATATTTATTATAATAGTGACGTAACGTACTTATGGACAGATCGGTCATAAGATACAGAATTGTTTTTGAAAATATAAGACATTGAAATAAGACTCCTGCTCATGTTAAAATAAGATGGTATAAACGTAAGGATATTTCAGCACGACAAAATCTCAATATGTTGTCATGTCAAATCTGAAAATATCTTAGATATTACGATATAATGGTGTACTGACTTTAGTAGCTCTACGATTACATTTTGTGATGAGCCTGGGTGGCCATATAAAATTGAAGGCACGTTGAACCCTTTAAATATATCATATTTTTAAGAAATTATGAACAATACTGAAGTAATTAGACAATCAGTTACGATGTGTCATAACTGTTAAATTACTACTCTCATGTTTTATTGCCGGACAGCTGAGCTGCTAAAACCTGTTTAATCTGTTTATTTACCACCATTGTCTGTTATATTTACATTGAGTAGGCCCATTTCCGTTCTGTATATGATGTCATAAAACACACCGGGCATGCGCAGTAAAGGCAATATCGTTCATCCGGTAGAATCCCTTTTCAGACTGTCAAATTGAGAAGCCTAAAATTCGCGCACTTTGAAGGGCGATATCTTTGTTATTAGAGGACTGATGAAAACCGTTTTTGGTGTATTTTAAAGCTGACAGTATTTTTTATACATATTTACCAATTAACATGGAAAAAATAATGAGGTTTCTTGTTGTTGAAGATAATTTTCCAAAATTACATTTGACCAATTGATTGGTGCATTGTTTTGTTTCGATCATGATAGCAACCTCAAACCTTCTTTTTGTCGATATATAATGTCCATTAGCTTTAAAATGATACTTTCTTGAAACAGTCCATACCCTGAACAGCTGATGCTATTGACAAAATTTTGCATATGTGACCTATCATAACTCACGAACTGCGAAAATGTCTGTCCGTCCGTAAACTTTGTGGAGTTTCGACTTCTTCTCCATAACCATAAGACCTAGAAAGCTGAAACTTGTCTCCTTGGCTAGTGAGGATTATAAATTGTAGCTTTAGTAAGGCCACAGGGGCCACGTTTAAAATCTATTTTCATCTTCTTCTCCAGAAGCAGAAGGCCTAGAAAGTTGAAACTTTCTTTACAGATTCCTTGACTAGCGAGGATTAATAATTGTAGATTTTGTGACCCTTTGGCCCTAAGGCGGGAACCACATTTGCCAGCAGCCACACCCTAAAACAAATTCAAATGTAAAGCCTGATGAGCTACAGAGCCAATGGCTCTTTTTTGTTTCTCCTTAAAGTATATTTCAACAAATTTGAATAAGAACTGGGGTTGCTTTTTGTTAATTTGTCCAATTACTGGTAACATCTTTAATTAGCCTTTCATTAAGACAGCGTATTTAAATATATTAAAAAAAACACTCCACCGCGTTTCATCCGCCATTTTGAAACGTTAGCATTGCGAGAAAACGAATGTGCTGTATTATGCTAATTTATTAACAAAATA
This sequence comes from Steromphala cineraria, assembly GCA_916613615.1. Lineage (NCBI taxonomy): Eukaryota > Metazoa > Mollusca > Gastropoda > Trochida > Trochidae > Steromphala > Steromphala cineraria. The sequence continues at coordinate 17,937,183 of OU744730.1, forward strand.
AAGAAATAAATACTTGATTGATAGAAGAGGAGCATATTTACCAAAAAAATTATAATAAAAGTTATCAGTTACGACAGCATTTTGTCGTAGTAATGCATTCCACGATCGTAGCTTCGATGATTGGCTTCATTTCACGATGTTTATATCTTTTGAGCATTACACTTTATTCTTTGTCAAATTGTTAAATCTTGAACAACTGAAATGCTTTCCTCACAAACATATTTGAAATAAAGTATGGAATTACCATGTAAAAATCATATATTGTTGTAAACAGGAAAGTCGTTTCCACAAAAAATACCCCAGTTGAATGGTCCCTTTAATCAGACGATCAAATATTCCATGTGAAATTTGTGTAATGAAAACTTTAAAATAATATTTGATTCAGGATACATTTGGGAAATCGGACCCCTACCTGCAGATGATGAAGCAAGGTAGTGATGGAAGCTGGCAGGTGGTTCACAGAACAGAGGTGGGTTACTTCATCAACAACATCCTTTATCTTGTGATAAAGATAATTAAGACTAAAGCATTCATGTTGCAATATTGGGGATGGCAATTTACAGCTGATTTCATCTATTAGCTGTTTAGGATGTCCTAATGTAACTGTTGTTTTATTCATAGATTACCAACTTGGATCAGGCATTTCAGCTGTTTTATAAAATTGTATTCCAATCCTTGTGTTCAACAATAAGGCTCCGAAATCTTAGCTAGAATATGTACTTGTGTACTGTGTAAACGCTCATGCTATATAAACAAAATATTAGTTGACTTTGGTAACAATTTGTTGTTTATGTCCAGTAAATGATATTTTCAAACTGACAGTAAGCACGCTCTGTTGTTTTCTTTCTTTTGTAAGTAACTGTGACCAAAAGATAGGATTGATTCTCAAGAGCTTGTAGAAAACTTTTACGAGAGCTTCATTCAATCATGAATTTTTTTGGAGTTTTTGTGCATCTGAACTTTGAAAAAATAATTTGACTTAAAAGTTTATTTTTTTTAATCATCAATTCTTAGATTGCAGGGTCGGGGACTTTTTGGAAGTGTAGGATTTTTAGTAAATAAAAATTGTCATAAATGTTTGTAATTTCTCTGTATTCTAGGTGAAAAAGAACACACTGAACCCCGACTGGCGCCAGTTTGAGGTGTCGGTGCTGTCTCTGTGTGGTGGAGACAAAGATAAGGAACTGAAGGTGGGTGTCGGGGAGCCTCAGTGATGTAAAGAAGAGGTTTTATATCCTTGAGTAATTTTGACTCTGTCAGATCCAGAGGTTTTGAAACTTGTTGTTCACCAATGGAAAAAGGTGGGATTAACCTTTGAGGCAAGACCTGTATAGGGATGATATCTTAAAAAATAGTCTAGAAGGGCATGGAAGGGCTTGAACCACTTAAACCAACAGCAAAGAAGTAATCTCTTTCAATGAAAAAGCTGACTAACCATTTAAAGATGTATTAAGGATATACCCATATGTCATTTCTGCTCATTCTGAAATATTATCAAAGGCATTTGGATGGAACAAAGAAAACATTGGCTAATATTTAAAAGTTATTATATTCCACAGATTGATGTGTATGACTGGGACAGCGATGGCTCCCACGATCTGATCGGAAGTTTCACAACCACTCTCAATGAAATGCTGAAAGCCGAGAACCAAGAGGTGAGAACATGTTTTACATTTCTGGTAACATTTTCTGAGTTAAAGACATTCTTTGATAGGTATATATGTATATTGATTTACTGGTATATAAGTCAGGCAGTGTACAAAATAGTCGTCTTTCTACAAGTCAGTTGCTGGTATTTTCAGATTAGGCTAGTTTTGAAGTTGTCATCAGAGCTGCTTTATGTGATTGGAGTGGAGCTTTCAGTGGAAGAGGTTGTAAATTCTTGATTGTTTGTGTTTCAGACAGCGTTCCCCTGCATCAACCCCAAGAAACAGGCCAAGAAGAAGAACTACAAAAACTCTGGAGTTGTCTTGCTGAAGTCAATAAGGGCAAGAAATTATGTCTTTTTCAACCATGTTCATTCAGGAGGATAAATTCAGGATAGATGTAAAATGTAGAGCAGAGTAGAATTGAGTTAAAATTGAACACAGAAATTGTTGTCATTTGGTTTCATTTTGTGAGTTATTGAATCATGATTGAAATAGAATTATTGATTATGTATTTTCCATGAATTTCTGTTTTCTTTCATCAGATTAATATTCAGTACTCCTTCCTTGACTTCATATTTGGAGGGACCCAGATCAACCTTACTGTAAGTATATTTGTCAATTTGTGCAGGCATGTTGTAATTTTAAATATTTCAACTTTGGAACGTCACAATATGTTATTCATGTTTAACCAATTATTTTTTTAAATCTGATACTATGTTTTAAAGGGGAAGTAGCAAAATTTTTGAAAATTTTATATTTAAAATTGTTCACTGATAATTGTATGTTAATGCTAAATGTATTATTTTGTTAGTTTTAAAAATCTCATTACACACACCAATCATCCATAGTTAGAGAAGACATTATGAAGATTCACAAAAGTCCATCGGCGGCCATTTTTGAGTGAACACCTTTAATTCATTTTGTGTAAGAAAAAGGAATGGCATGGCTGAACTTAACATTACATATTTGATTTATGACTGCTTCTTTAGTTAAAACACATTGTCTTTCAATTGGAAGCATTTATTTTAATTTTCCTGATATCACCTTATATTCCCCCTAAAAATGTGCTTCTGCCCCTTTAAGTTGTTCAATGGCATGTAGACATACTGTAGTTAGGAGAAGTGAGATTTGCTGACTAACACAATAAAGAATTTGCAATTGGCACTATAAGTAGGTGTTATCTTTAAGATCTTCCTGTTCTTTTCATGTAAGTTTCTTTTCATAATCTTTGCATAATTGACATAATGATTTTTATGCTACGCACTCCTTTTAACCTGTTATGTTTTAATGAGTATTTAAAATGCAGGTCGGTGTGGATTTTACTGGGTCCAATGGCGACCCTCGACAGCCAAATTCCCTCCACTTCCTCTCAGCCAATCAGCCGACAGAATACGCTCAGGCAATTCAGGCCGTCGGAAATGTGGTGCAAGACTATGACAGGTACAAATAAATAATACTAGTGGCCGCGATATAATTGAAATACTCTTGAAAGCAGTGATGAACCCCATATCACCTCACCTCACTTCACAAACAACAGTCACCATTTTTACTTAGACTTTGAATAAAACCAGAACCTCCTTTTCTGGACGATTTTATAGTGACATGAATATTTCAAGAAAATGTACTCGTTTACCTAGACTCATGCTTATTTTCAAACAATGTCTGTATATTTGCAGTGAAAACCCATTTATGTAAACAAAGTGTCATAATGGTTATTGATTATCTGCTTGATTGGTATGTGATTGATTGGTTGAGTGTTTTTACCAAATTCAGAAGATAAGATTAATTCTAGTCTGTACGCCAGACTGTTTAATGAGATAAAAGCCGAAGCAAATCTATAACAAGATCTAAGAGCTCACTTTTGGAGAAATATCAGTCATCTTTTCATTATATATATTTTTTTCTAAATTAAGATATAAGACAAAATTTCCATTTTGGAGTCTAATTGTTAGACAAGATTAATTCATATGACAGAATGATTGAATTGCATCTAATTTCTCTGCTAGTGACAAGTTGTTCCCAGCTCTTGGGTTCGGAGCCAAAGTCCCTCCTACAAATGAAGTGTCCTTTGAGTTTGCCATGAACTTCAACCCTCAGAACCCTTTCTGTGCAGGTATGGATCTATCTCATCACATTGTTATCACCCCATCATATAATGCGGGGAGATATAATTGTTGGCTCTGTCTGTCTGTCCGTCTGTCTGTCCATCCGTCCGTCCGTCCATCCGCCTGCCTGTCCATCTTTCTGTCTATGATCACATTGTTTCCGGAGCAGAATTTAAAAACCTTTATAGCTGGATCAGTGAAATATTTAACTGATTATTTAACTTCAGTCGGACCGGGGGGATTAGCCATCTCTCGTTTTAACATTACAACATCCACATAAGATACAAGTCACATAATTGCAAATACATGTTTCATAGTGATAACAGATTTTATGACACAAACGCTCACATGAATTCTGTACCAGCCATTCTCATATACTTCAGTTTGTGGCTCAAATGTTAAATTCAGTTCAGTTCAATCGTTGATGCATGAGGTACCCAAGAAAGAAACAGCCTTCACAATACACTGTCTTGGTGCCCAGGTATCCCTGGAGTGCTGCAGGCATACTACAACTGTGTACAGAATGTGAAGCTGTACGGCCCCACCAACGCTGCTCCCATCATCTACCACGTGGCCAGGTTTGCTGCAGCTGCCCAGCAGGAGGAGCCACAGAAAGGGGCCTCGGTAGGAATATATTTGATTATTTGTCCTATCGATTTTGAGCTCTTGACAAATTGGTTTTTGGAATGTGGGTTTGAATGGATTGATCATTATTGTATTAACCAATTTACAAATATCTCTTACTATAGGTGTCCAATATTGTCATGTTTATGAAATCTGCTTTATCTCTATATGTGGTTTTATGTATAGTATGAATTATGAAATGTTATGCTTTTTATTTAAAGCTCAAGTCATAAAATATTATTCTTAATTACTATGTTTGCCTTAGCTTCATATGCTATTGCAATTTACATCAAAATAAATTTATCTTTCCTCATGAAAGGAGATTATGCATGTATTTTTGTTTAACCCATAGATTTGGAAACGATTAACAGCATAATTTTTATATGAGCACTTTTCATTTTTGCTTAACAATGATTGTTGAAGTGGACTTCTGTCTGAGACGTCATAAAACCATTGTCGGTGACGTCAATTTAGCCCACAGTCATGAATTTAGCCAGCAGTTTTCTTGATATTTCAAATGGATGAAATTAGATAGAATTGGTAATAAAGAAATTTTTACCTGGGGAAGTGTCATATGACTTTCACAAAAGTCATGCAGATTTGTGTAAGATCTTGTTTAGCTTAGGTATTATTTATAAGATACACTCCTTTTGTAAAACTCATGACACACTTCCCCAAGTAAAATTTCATTTTATATCAAATGCCTGATTCTTTCCAGAACTACTATGTTCTGTTGCTGTTGACGGATGGAGAGATTACAGACATGGATGAAACTGCCAAAGCGGTCGTGTATGCGTCTGGATTGCCGATGTCTATCATTATTATTGGGGTTGGTAATGCAGACTTCAGTGCCATGCAGTTCCTTGACGGTGATGATGGGGTGTTGAAGACAAGATCGGGTGAGGCAGCGAGACGAGATATCGTACAGTTTGTGCCCTTTCGCGACTTCAAGAGAGTAAGTGACTCGGTATGTGTGCATGGTTCCTTCCTTTCCTTTTCCTTGTGATTTGCTTGTCTTGTTCAGTGTTTGTTTGTGTTTGATTTGACTCTGCATGATATCTGTAAAATTATCTCGACTTGCACAGCAATGTCAAACTCTAATCAAACTCAATCCCCCTACTAGACAGCTTGCCATGACAGTAACGGAGATTGTAGGACCACTTCAAATCGAAAGGTCACATGACCAAACAATCAACTCGGTATTTTGATTTTGTTTCGTTTATCTTCAATTATACTTTTGATCATTATCATAATGGTATAAAAACTTTAATTTGAAAATACCTAAATAACAGAGTAATAGTGATATGATTAGTCACCATTTTGACCAATTTCATCTTTAAAGCCACAAGGGTGCTTGTCCAGGTAATTTCGTCACCATGTGTCCGCGAGTTTGATATTTAGATTCACAGACTGCATTCTCGTTTGATATTTTACTCTGATGCATGAAAAATCACCATATCAAACTGGCGGACACATGGTAACTTATATTAACATTGCACATTTAGTTTTTAGCTCCTCTGGCCTGTAAGGCCCGATGGGCTTATGGCATGGCATGGTGTCGGGCGTCCGTCTGTAAACTTTGTGGAATTTCGACTTCTTCTCCAGAACCATGAGGCCTAGAAAGCTGAAACTTGGTGTACAGACTCCTTGACTAGTGATGGTAGCTTTGGTTGACCTGTGGCCCCTAATAAGGGCCAGAGGGGCACGCCCTAAAAACCTATTTTCATCTTCTTCTCCAGAACCATAAGGCCTAGAAAGCTGAAACTTTGTGTACAGACTCCTTGACTAGTGAGGATTAAATATTGTTGCTTTGGTGGCCCTGTGGCCCCTAATCAGGGCCAAAGGGGCCATGCCCTTAATACCTATTTTCATCTTCTCTAGAGGCAAAAGGCCCAGAAAGCTGAAACCTTGTGAATATACTCTTTGACTAATGAGGATTATGATTTATAGCTTTGGTGACCCTGTGGCCCCTAATAAGGGCCTCAGGGGCCACACCCTTTAACCCAATTTTATCTTTTTCTCAAGAAGCATCAGGCCTAGAAAGCTTAAACTTTGTGTGCAAAGTTCTAGGTTAGATAATGAGGATTCCAAATTGTACATTTGGTGACCCTGTGGTTCAAAGTAAGGGGGAAACCACATTGGCTACACTCTCAAGCAAAATTGATATGAAGCCTGATGAGCTACAGAGCCACTGGCTCTATTTTTGTGTGTTTGATATCATTGTTTCCTTTAAATGTGTAAAATAAAACTTTGAATTGTGCTTAATAATAATCTAGGTTGCATTTCTCCGATGGTATAACTTTGCTGCATGAGTGTAAAATTAAAATGATGTGTACTTGCTTTAAAAGTTGCAACTTTCTATTATTTGTGCTTTTTTATGTTTGTATCTTCAATAGCATGGAATCTTTATTTATAATTAATATTTCAGTATTTGTGCAGTTTATACTCATACTAATGGCTATAACTTTTTTCTACTAAGCTTTCCAGAACTTGTATTCATAACTTACTGGTTATACCTCGGGGGAACTTATTTGACATGTTCAATTTCAAGGTCAAAGGTCAAGTCACGAGCTATAAAATCACTGAAAAATTCCTTATAAACACGAAACACTTGAAAAGTTTTTGTGCTATGAAGCTCTTACTTAGTATGTATCATCCTTGGAAGAGTAAAAAAATTGAAAAGGTTTTCGCTACAATCTGTCCAAGGTCAAGGTCACAGCAAGGTCACTACTTTAGCATGGTTCTGCAAAAATGCTTTATTTTAAAAATGAACCCTTTTAATCAATAGATAATTGTTATACTCAATGAAAAGTGTTCATTGATTGTGTAACCTTGAAGGTCAAAGGTCAAGGTCATGAGATTTGTGTTATTGCAATGTGCAACTAATTTGGATATAACTTAATCCCATTAAGCTTTTCAGAACTCATGAACATGTATAAGTGTCTACACCTCTGGGGAATTACAATGACAGGTTCACTTTCAAGGTCAAAGGTCAAGGTCACGAGCTATAAAATCACTTAAAAAATCCTTGTAAACGCGATAACTTGAAAAGTTTTTGTGCTATGAAGCTCTTACTTAGTATGTATCATCCTTGGAAGAGTAAAAAAATTGAAAAGGTTTTCGCTACAATCTGTCCAAGGTCAAGGTCACAGCAAGGTCACTACTTTAGCATGGTTCTGCAAAAATGCTTTATTTTAACAATGAACCCTTTTAATCAATAGATGATTGTTATACTCAATGAAAAGTGTTCATTGATTGTGTGACCTTGAAGGTCAAAGGTCAAGGTCATGAGATTTGTGTTATTGCAATGTGCAACTAATTTGGATATATATAACTTAATCCCATTAAGCTTTTCAGAACTCATGAACATGTATAAGTGTTTACACCTCTGGGGAATTACAATGACATGTTCACTTTCAAGGTCAAAGGTCAAGGTCACAGCAAGGTCAACATATATTGAAAAAATGGATTATTTTAACTTTTAACACTTTAATTCGTTACATTAATGTTATATTCAATGAAATGTATTCATTGATTGCGTGATCTTGAGTGTCAAAAGTCAAGGTAACAAGAAAATGCCCAATATGCTGAGGCTTGTAGGTGAACTTATAAGCAGCAAAATAATGTAAAGTACTGAAAATATAACTCTAGCTTTTTTGTAATGGGGATATAAAAAAATAAAAAAATAAAGTTCACATTTAATCAAACTATATTTTACATTCATAGGGTAATTATCTTTCAAGGATATACACCTTATAATAATACCAAAATATAATTTTTTAATGATTGTACTTCGTCATGGCCTTGACGAAAAAGCTTTGATTATTCATATAATTTATGTTATTTTTTCCAATATGAACACATTGATGATAACTAGAGATATTGTATATTTCCCCTGCAGGCATCAGCGCAACAGTTAGCGAGTCAGGTATTGGCTGAGGTTCCACGCCAGGTGACTGGATACTACAAGATGAGGAGCATCCACCCTAAACCACGCCAGGCAGCGCCACCTGCCCCGACTTCCTGAGTTCTCTCCCCTTACCAAACTTTCTCTCTTTAGAGGTCTTAAAAGTTATATCCCCTGAGAGCTCTGAGAGTTATCTCTCCACAGAGCCATCAAGGGTTATCTGCCTTCAGAGCTATAAAGAGTTATCTCCCCTTAGAACTTTCTCTAAGAGTTTTAATTACTATTGCTTCTCACTAGTTATATCTCAAAAGTACATTGAGAGTTTATTTCGTTATATTTTAATGTTTTTTTGTTTTTTTTTGTGTTTCTCAATCAAATAATGAAATGTACATTTAGAACTGTGTATCTTTAATTCACTATATAATGATGTGCATTAATTCTTCTTATTATCAAACATCATTAATTAACTATCAATGATATGGCACTAATACAATCGATACGGCCTACACCATAAAATTCAGCAACTGGGCCAACAAGGTCAAGCTTGGCCAATTAACTGGGGCAATACGACTTTAAGCATGTGCATATACGCACTAATGGCAGAAGACCGAAGTTATCGCTACAAACTTTCAACATATATGGTGGTTCACCAAACTCGTCAATATTTTTGATTTTGATGAAAATGAAGTCTCCAATGTTTTGCAAGTAAATCTCAAAGAAGTTTATTTATAAAAATGTCATTAATCAAGTTTTTCCATATTGGCTCAGTTATGGGTCCTCATTCTGCTGTATTGGCCCTAAATGACTACAGCAGACCTCGGTATATTACAGACAGCAAATGTTTGTAGAGTTACAATAAAGGACCAGCCACCAACAGTGTATTATGAAGATATATTTATACATACATTTTTATCTAAATTAGGATTGATGAATACTGCCAAGTTTGCTTTTGATACTCATTTGTAGTTAATTTTGCCAATGTTGCCTTTTACGCTCATTTGTAGTTGATTAAGTTGTCCATTTATGTCTAATTTGTTTGTTGATATATTTTGTCATTATAGATATTTGACATTTTATAGGAATACTGCTTATTGATTTATAGAGAATCAAAATATATATCAAAATCTATATTACATTAACAAAGATTTATTAAATCTCTTGATGACTTGCAATTGGATCAAAGTTTTATGCATGTTTGGTGCTAGAACTCATTCAAAAGAGAAATTATGATTACATATATATATATATATATGTTTGAATATATATACCCCTAAAAACGTTTGAATATTTTGACTTTTAGGGACAGTGTAGTCTAGTCAGTTGTGCTTTGAACCACCTTAGAAATATAGTATATGGTATATTTTCATGTCAGGTATGTCTGAAAATTTTTCTTCATAGCATAATAATTTCCAATTGTTTCATAGGTTTCGCAAAGCATGTTCACATATCAGCTTGTAAAGTTGTATATTTTAAGTATTTTTAATTAATTGCCATTTTCAAATATTACTTAAGTAACAATTTCATGATCTTATTTTAATGAGATTGTCAGATACCTCACGTAACATCAGATCATTAGTTTGCTTTAATTTGTTATGTACTGTAGGGTAGCAATGTAGAACATATTTTATTGGATTAAGGCATCTCATTCCCTCCCCACAGAGGTAGATCAAGTCATTAAATGTTGATACTTCCTTTGTTCTAATAAGACCAAATCCGTGGGTTCCGGGAGTTTCCCCTGGCTGACAAAATTTGCACCACAATCCATTTGAATTTCTTTAGCAGATGACAACGCTTCTCGCAATGAAAGGGTGGTTCATATCACAATGCCTTTCCCATGATTCAGTACCCAAAATGATGATTAAAGAACAGGGTCGCTGATTGCACAATGAACTTGGATTGCCTCCAATCGGGCATCTCCCATTCTAGCCCACAAACGCAGCATAATAGAACAGAGGCTGTATCAACATTTCATGGTTTGATCTCCCCCTGTGGGAAGAGAATGAAGGTATCTGAGTACATGAGATTTTTTGTAGTTATATAAACTTTCATTAGAAGATTTTAAATCTATGATATAGATGGATGTTGTCTATAATTACTATACAAATATATATGTCAGTGCCTTGTCCATACACTGTTAAATCTTTTAGTCTTTCACATTCCTTAACAATTTTGATAACTTTTCTACTATGATATATTTACTTCCTTTTTATAAGATCAAAGAATTTCACCTAAATATAACTCTAAATCTATGAGAGTTTAGAATGATTCAGTGACATCCTCCCTCCATGACTTTGTGTATATATATACTTATGAAATATATATCTTAACCCTGTGATATACTACTCCCCTCCTCAAGTGTCCATTCTCTCTCTCTCCACAAGGATTGCTAAAGACACCTAGTATCTTCCTTCATAAGTTTATGGTCGTTTATGAAGTTTAATTAAAATAATAAGAACATATGATTAACAAGCCAAAATATTCTATTTCTCCTTTCTGAAATTATTTTTCAGTCCTTACAAAAGTATGCCATAATCAAATCAATACGTTAGATATAAACTTATATCAATAAAGTAAAATAAGACTACCCGTCCTAGCCACAGTTTTTTACATAGCATTAACTATTTTGTTAACAACTTTTTTATATACAATTATCAATAATTTTTATCATTTACAATGTCAATGATTTAAATCTGCTCTACAAATTTGTTTTTGGGATATTTATGAATGTTGAGGGTATGTTTAATGTATAATGAAACGCATTGTTACCTATCTACATTTTACTATTATTTGCTATTAAGTTAAGTTTGAAACTGTGTATGCAATTGGCATTCATTTGTTACTGACAATTTTATCTGTATCTTCTTATATATTCTTTATTAAACATGATTAAACATGTCTATCTATCTGTTGTTTATTTTCCTCTGATTTATATGTAGAGTTGTGACGATATAGAGATTTATCTAGAATCGCAATTCTAAATCTACAATCTACATAATATGATACAGCATCTTTGTCGTGTTACGTATTGTTGCTTTAACCTACCATTCAAGATTTTTGTTAAGTAATTGAATTTCTTCTATTAAAATCCCTAAAAATAGTGTATCATGATATTCGTTTCTTCCCACAGAGGCAACTCAGTCATACCTGCATTAGCCTGACGACCCAAATGGAGATGGCCGAGGTTTTGCGAACGACCATGCTTGAAATGACGTCGCTGATTCCACAACTAACTTTGATTGCCTCCAATCAGATTTCTACCTTTCTGTCCGGTGTATTAGCCGTAATAGAACAGAGGCTAATTCAGGTATAACTGAGTTGCCTCTGTGGGGAGAGAATGGATAATATTATGTATGTTATTGAATTGAATAGTTCTTTATTATCAGGATACATATTGTATTGTGACATGCTTGCGGCTTGTATGGTCACAACTCTATTTATATGTTAACTTAATTATGTTGAAGTCCCCCTGATGTATGGTTTAGTTGTTTAGATATTCAGTTGCAGCAACTGATGACAAACTCTACAGATTGTGCATTCTGATCCTAAAAAAAATTATTTAATGATGACAAACATTGCATTCTTTCATTTATTCACTGTAACATTCAGGGTTCATGTACTTTAAAGCAACACTACTTCAATAACTTTTCCATGATAACATTAAATTGAAAGCCATCATTTTTTAAAATATACAGACAATAAAAGAAATTCAAAGTAAATAAACAGTCATTCCATAAGAAATTCAAAATCAACGACTCTTCATAAATATGTCTAATTTCCAGACCTTTCAAGACCTGAAAAAATAACTTCAATTTTCCATGACTTTTCCAGGTTTCCATGACCCGTATGAACAGTGTAAAATTGTATTTGAAAGAAATAATTAAATGATAAATATAAGCGAATTTCCATCCAAATAGGCCGCGATATAATTGAAATACTCATGAAAGCGGTGATAAACTCCATATCACCTCGCCTCACCCATCCAAATAGCTCCTTCAATACATAAAGGCTTATGTTAAAAAATGATTTTTTTTGTCATTACAAAGTGACTGATAAAGGCAGATAGGTATTCAGACAGTGTAACATATTAATGGCCAATGTTTGAAATTAAAATATTTCATAAGTTGCATATAAGTTGTATCATACTATGTATCACTACCCTATTCATTCAATCAGGTCATAACATCGTAGCCTAATGATATTGTTGACTTTTTTATATATAATCACAGTTGTTCCTAATTACACAATAATGATTACAGAAGAATGACTTCTTTGGACTATAAAGCAGTGTTCGGGTTATGCAATTTTTAAAAAAAAGTAACGTTGTAAAATGTTATCAAATGTTTTTGCCCGTATTGACAGGATGCAAGACTTTTCAGATACTAGTTTTCCACTTTAAAGGGGCAGTAGCACGTTTTAAGGGGGAACATAAAGTGATTTCAGGAAAATGAAAATTAATGGTTCCAAATGAAAGAAAATGTATTTAAACTCACTGAGCAGTAATAATTCAAATGTATAACATAAAGTTTAGCCATGCGGTTCATTATTCTTACACAAAATGAATTAAAGGTGTTCACAAAAAATGGCCGCCACTGGATTTTATGTGAATCTTCATACTTTGTCCTCTGACTATGGATGATTGGCTTGTCTAATTAGATTGTTGACACTGTCAATATAATACATGTAGCAATAACTTACAATTATCAGTGAAATATTTAAAATATAAAATTATCAAAAACGTGCTACTGTCCCTTTAAGCAAACAGTAAGTCACTGTCTCGACGGAGAGGATATCCCGACTGCTTCGAACCCCGAGAGACCATATTTTCGCAATTTTTTTCCTCGGAGTACGGTCGATATTAATCAGGCTGGTTTTCGGAATATGATACAATTTAGTTGAAGATAAGAATCATCTATGTTGAATGATATGAGGGACGTAAATAAATAAATATCCATTATATAACAATAGTAGACAAAGTTATGATTTTTGTCTGACAAAGTATCTGAATAAACATAAATTGATACTATATTATATCAATTGAAGTCGTTAAATAAATGTTCATGTATGTCTCAGATTTGAATCGTTGAGTTTTGATAAACGTTAAACATAGTCGAGTATCTTCTGATTTTCAAAGTTGTATGCCAATATTCATACGAGTTACACGATATAGTTAATCCTTTAGACATTTACCTTAAATGTATCATGAATAATTAATGTCTTCAATGTGTACACAATAGAAGTGTTGTATCAAGTATAATATGACATGAATATACAGTATATATTCATACATTTCAAAAACTCTTTCCGGAGTTATTGAAGCATGTACTTACAGTAGCTATTTACACTAATTCCCAGGACTTTATTTACAGGAAAGCAACTTAGATACAACAAGCATTTAAATGTCTATCCAGTGATGATTTCGGAGGTTCAAATTATTGTTTAACCCTCTGACAGTGAATCAATAATTGTTCCATGGGATGCTTTTCTGGTTGTTTCAGTAATAAGACATCATTTCAGATCATTGGCTATCGAGTTCACTGCAGAGAGAACCAGACATGATGACATTTGTAACACTATAACTTATACATATTATACTAATAGATTAAACTTGTAACTTGGGCTTATGGCATGGCATGGTGTCCGTCCGGCCGGCCGTCCATCCGTCCGTAAACGTTGTGGAATTTGGACTTCTTCTCCAGAACCATAAGGCCTAGAAAGCTGAAACTTTGTGTTCAGACCCCTTGACCAGTGAGGATTATAAATTGTTAAGGGCCAGAGGGGCCACACCCTAAAAACATATTTTCATCTTCTTCTCCAGAAGCAAAAGGCCGCGAAAGCTGAAACCTTGTGAATATACTCTTTGACTAGTGTAATAAGGGCCTCACTGGCCACACCCTTTAACCTAATTTTATAATTTTCTCAAGAAGCATCAGGCCTTGAAAGTTTAAACTTTGTGTGCAAACTCCTCAGTTAGATACAGAAGATTCAAAATTGTACAATGGGGAACCCTGCGGTCCAACCACATTTCCTACACCCTAAAGCAAAATTGAAAAGAAGCCTGATGAGCTACAGAGGCCAAAAAATAAGTCTTAGTATTGACCTTGTTTTGAATAGCGTTTTATAGGCACTAAACTGAAACGTCTGATGTCTTATATTTTATGCTGATCCCCAAAGTCTCATCAATATAATATCTGCTGAGAATAATAAATATGCTTGGTCATAAATAGTGTCGTTGTTAACCATCATATATTAATGATAGAATTCCAACCAAGGAGGATAAACTTTGAGTTCTTTTGAAAGCACGGCCACTTGATTCTTGACCATTGTTTCACTTCTACACGTAAAAAGAAAGTTATGTTACGTCAATAATGGCTACGATCCCGGGTTTCAGCAAGCTGTTTTCCACCAAAGGTTGTACACCCAGATCAGATCGTGAAAGGTTTGACTTCCTGCATGAAAAAGCTTAAGGCATGTACCACTTGTCAACTGATATATGTTTTGAATAAAAATACCTTATTAACAGCACGATGACAATTTAAGAGATCTCTTATCAGCTGGGATTAAACAAAGACATTTAGGAAACATTATCTATGTTTTGGACAATTGTTTTCGATTAGTGGCTAGTCTGATAGCAAAATGTATTGGAATTTTAAAAATGCGGGAAATTTATTTCCATCAAACTTATGTAATGTAACATCCGGAGTACTAATTACATTACATGATTGTTGTTATACTCAGGGTTAATGTTGATCTATAGATTTAAGATTTGATGGAACGCTCTCTTCACCATAATCATCGGCATCATCATCGCCATCACTTTCGTCGCTGTCACCACTGCCATCACTGTAAGACTTTCTTGACCGACTACATTGTAGGTGGTCCAGTCTCAACAGCGATCTGAGGAAAACCGGAAGTGGAAGACGATCAACGCCCTCTGGTGTTACTAGACCAAGACACTTCCTTATACGGAAGATGCTGAGGCTTTTTAACGATTGCGGATGAGAAACAAATTCTGAGAGAGTCTTGATCAATGAACGGCTTGACCTTTGACCTTGCAAGATCACCATCAGTTCTCTTCCTCTTATTGGACACCCAGCTTCTAAATACAGGTGCAAAGTGTTTTTAAGTTTGTGCCATTTTTTCTTTATCTTTGTGTTTAGTTTGACCTCGTCAAAGTAGGGAGGATAACGAACTTCAAGGAGGAAGTGCAATGTTTTAAAATTTGCAAATAACGGCAACATTGCATAGGAAGATTGAGTGATACTCCAGTATTTTTTGTACAATTCAAAGGCAACATCCTTGCGATGCTTGTGTAAAAGGAGATTAAGAGTTGACACAAACGACCCCATGCCCAATGTCTTCAAACTGTCGATCATCAAGATGACTACATCCCAATATCCGACTTCTACTGCAGCATCCATTGGAGAGCGGACGCTACCAGGGCTGAAACTTCGTGGCAGCCATGATGCACAAGCACCGCGCTGCAGAAGATACCTTATCACTTCCGTCTGTCTGTCCGTCACTGCAAAATGTAGTGGCACGACATGAAAGACCTGACTATTCACGTCTGCATTGTAAACTTCCACTAAAAGTTTCACAAGGTCGCAGTGACCTTTCATTGCTGCCAAGTGTATCGGTTGCAATTTTGGACGTCTATATCCGGGTCCTCCAACATCCGGGGAATTGGGACAGAAGCCATGTTCCATCAGAAGTTGAAATATCTCTGTGTTGCCACTCTCTGCAGTAAGGCACACGGGATTTCTAACGCTCAATGGACGTTTGAGGGTGGGTTTCACAGGTGTGTGATCCTCCAACCATGTCCTGACTTCGTCAGAGTGTCCTTCTTCGATGTGTTTGTTGAGTTGATTGTAGATATTCTCTGCAAACTCTTCCTGCTCTCCCAGCAACATCTCGTGCTGATCACCTGACACTGTATTAGATAAGAAGACAAACATTTAATATCAATGACACTCAAGCAGATCAATAGTTGGTCAATATAAGTAATGCATAGGTAATGACTGTCTCTCGATATTTTTATTCCCACCGTTTGTTACAATCCTACCTTACAGTCACTGTAATTTTCGATATCGGTGAAGCAACTATATACTCATATATATATGTATATTATATGAACAATATTATTCCAAATAGTTTAGATCTCAAAGAACTAATGATCAGTATTGAGTAAAAAAAAATACCAATAGGTTGGGCTAGTTTCAATCTAAATAAATTGAGATCGACAGGTCCATATTTGTTTAAAAGTATGACCTGATAAAACTCCTAATCTAAAATTCATTAAGAAAGAAGATTGGTTCTTGTTCACTTTGTCCTAATAATCGGGGTCAAATTATTAATCACCGAGGGAAATATTAATTCACCGTATAAATGTCAAGATGTGCTTATAACACTTTCGAATTATTTGACAGCCATGACCTCATCCAAGATCAGCATGAACTTCTTCATCTTTTATGTATGGCCTCTGCGTTGTGAATGAATGTAGCATAAACTTCGCTTCATCAGAAACTCAAGCTGTTTGCCTAGCGTGTCGGTAAGTAAATATTCGCTCTGTTCTCGTTACAGTGAATAACTCAAGGGTCAATTTGACCTTCATAGCTGAGTTCGCTCAATGCTCAGCAACATCCGACATTTTAGATTTGTGTATTTAGTTTCAACTAGTAAATCAAGCATTAATGACAGCAATTAATGATCCTGCCATTTAGTTTGATTAAGTAATGTGACAAGTGAAAGTCACGTGAAAGGAAATATTCCAATATTGACAAAATTACAAAGTTTGAAAGCATAGAAAAACCAATGAACCAATACTTCATGAATAATGCTAGATTTATTTCAAACACTTCAGTTAAGTTTGACTTATGTATGCCAAGCCGATATCTTCGAGAACGGTAGGTGTAAGGATCTACGCTTCTTCAAATTTGGTTACATAAAAGTAATAAAAGTGTCAGTGATTAAAAATCCTTGGCCCATCAAACATACCATCTTTCTTCTTGTTGCAAAAACAATCTCAAGTAATGACATTTCACTTTAAACGGACAGGACAACTTTTTCGGAAATTAATTTTGTTTAAATTTCCCACAATTATTACATGCGAAATTTATATCTTTTGAGGATAAAACCTCTCATTTTGCAGAAATCTTTTATTAAAGAGACACAGAGTATGTTGATCACATATCTCAAATTCGCCAAACGTAATTTTGAAACCTTGTCATAAGCTGACAGGAAGATATATTCGATTCGATAGTGTTTACTAGGTATTGTAACTAATAGGTAGATTAATTGGATGCATAATTTCGAATATTAAACGTATTTGATATGTCTTCTTGATTTTTCCATAAAATCAAGCATTTTAGAGATATTATGCATAAATGAATATATTTACAAGTGCAGTGATGAGATATGAACTTCAATCAGCATATTAGATATATTTGTTTTTATAAAACTTACTACCACCTCTTTAACATCGAATGTAGATATGCATGATATCGAAATATGAAATGCTATCTATCAATCAAAATCAGTTTTCAGTAAATTGATGAAATAAAAAACTAGCTAAGATTGTACGTACCGTGATTCTCCAGCGCTGATCTAAGTTTTGTCAAATCATTCTGATGTTATTAAATAATGATTTGATACGGTAACATACTGATCTGTCAATCTATGTATACGGGTTTCTCAGGATGAAAAGAATTCGTGATGACCTACATAAAACACGTCCCCATGTAGACATAACGCCTATTTGCACAAAACGAAATATACAATGGACATATCTCGCTCAGCCTGCCTCGCCATTCATATAAAAAATTTGAAGAAAACTCATATGAAAATGACCCGACGAAGATATACAAAAGACGCATGAAACGTTTTATTTGAAATGATAACACAATAGATCCATCGCCTTAAAGTTACAAAGGAAGGGAAGGATAAGTTAAAGGGGCAGTAGCACGTTTTTTGATAATTTTATATTTAAAAATTTTCAGTGATAATTAATGTTAAATGTATTATTTTGACAGTGTCAAAAATGTCATTACACAAGTCAATCATCCATAGTCGGAGGACAAAGTATGAAGATTCACATAAAAAACATAGGCCGCCATTTTTGTGTGAACACCTTTAATTAATTTTCTGTAAGAAAAAGGAATCGCATGGCTTAACTTTACGTTAAATATTTGAAATTATTACTGCTCCATTTAGTTTAAATACATTGTCTTTCAATTGGAACCATTAATTTTCATTTTCCTGACATCACCTCATATTCCCCCTTAACACGTGCTACTGCCCCTTTAAGACACTTTTTATCACAGGCATAAAGCTTTTGATAATTTAATTAACGTTTAAGTTTTTTTGACAAATGTATGAAGTATGACATTGTGCGAAAAGCATAATGATTTAATCTTAATTTGAAGAAAATTCTTCGTTGCTCAACATACCCCTAAATTGTGATAAATTGATGAAGATCTAAATTAAATAAGAAAATATAAAAACTACAATTGTTTGTTACGTCTTAAAGAGGTTCTTCCAGACACAAGTATTGTAACTGTATCATTGATAATTGATTAATATACATAAAGAAATCATTAAGTACGACCTATTTTTAATAAACTAAAATGCGGTGTTCTTCGAATGTCATGGTAAATCAAACCACTCCAATATAACAGTTTAATATGAACTATTTTTTTTAATAAAAATGTCCTATATGGAATTGAGACACAATGTGTTGGTACTTAATTTTTATTTTAAAAATAAGTATTGTCCTGTGAGATAAAATACACAATGAACTTTTGAATTTATTTATTGTAAGCAGTATTGTTGATATCAAGTCGACATTCAAAAAGTATCAGACATTGAAATTTCAGTCCTTTTTTTTCAAAAAATTTACAAAGGACTACAAGATTAAATCAGTGAATAATTTTGAGATTCATTGCGTTTAAAGTGTTTAACAAAACCGTTCTAGTTGCTTTATATTAGCCTTAGCAATCAATAGTTCGTTCCCCATACTATCTTAATGTACTTGCTTTTACTATGTTATTTGATTTCGAACCAAAATAATTATATAACCTTGTTTTTCTACAGTCCATTACTGATACAACTCACACCATCATTCACCCATTAATATAAACAGCATTTTACGAACGTGCTTGTAGAGATTGCAATAGGAATGTTTTTTAAAAATACTTCAAAATATTTGCTTTTCAGAACTAATGAAGAGAAAGAAATAGACACAAAGACTGCACATGCTAAGGAACAGACCTCTTATACCAAAATTTATTTGGTGTTAAGATTTTGACTTTTTTTTATCTTTCATCAATTGTGCTTGAAACCAATTCATCCAACTGACAATATATCATATCAAATTACAAGACCTTCGAAGCATGATGTAGTTGGTCACATGATCACGTTAAAGATACTTTGAATTAATGATGACCTAGTGGTCCGCCCTTCAAGACCTTAGTACAACAGATAATACTTTATACATTTCATTGATTAAATGATGTGGAAACATTCATACAATGACTGCAGATATAGCTTGTTGCCTAACCAGCGCTAAATATAACAATAAAACGCTCTCTCATTTCTCTCAACACAAACGTATACATATCGTCATCCATAAACATACATACCTACATAGACATATCAACATTATATATACATACCCAAATAATTGAAATGCATAGTATAATCATAAGTTATACCCGCAAATATTTAAATGACAACTATATGTTTCAATTATGTAGAAATCAAGGTTATCTTACTTTACCTTTCAATACCTGCAGTCCAAAGCAATGATTTCGGCAAACGACTAGCTATATACACATACTAAAATTATATATCCACACCCAGACACATTCAAATTCATACTCATATTCATAGATACAGACATGACTGCATATATCCAGTAAAACATTCAGTTAGGTAGAAATCTAGGTTAACTTAACCTACCATCCAATACCCGCAGCCCAAAGTAAGGATGTCAGATAACAACTAGCTCTTTCTATACTGTCGTGGCAACGGGTGAGAGCACTTATAGGTCACGGGGATGTAATGTTACGCCATAAGAATATGACCCGAAACTCAACTTGTTTTAGGTGAGCTATAAAAGGAAATGCCAAGTTCAGATTTAATTGGGTATCTTTTTCCACTGTGAAAGTACTCTTATTTATATTAAGGGAAATATAAGGATATGATTTTTTGTATGAATGAATAAACTGGTAAAAGCAAGTGACATTTTTTATTCGATTTACGGCTGAATCTTGAAAGATGGTTCACCTGTGTATATTCATTCATGTGTTTGAAATAATTGTTGTTTAGTTGTCAATTGAGTTTCACCTATTTCACATTCACATAGTTAATATTCATTCATGTGTATTGAAAAATCAATATTTGCTGAAGTGAACATACCCTACGTAAAGGAGGATATGGTTATTCTTTCATAAGGTTGAATGTTGCTTATAAAAAGAATGGATCATATATTATTCTTGATACTGAGCAAAGAGAAATGTGTATAGATAAAGGTTATTATGTAGGGCAAATGTCATATCGTTCTCATTGATTTGAATGAGAAGGAGATTCAATAGTTAATATTTAACTTTACAAGGTTATGAAGGAGTGATGTAAAAGCTTTGACAATGCAAAATCATGAAGACAACCCAATGCAAGTTACTCTTTTCAAACCAATACGCCACTAATGGCTGAAATATTGCTAAAGCGGTGAAAAACAATAAATCACTCACTCAAACCTGTAAATCACTAAAAGTAGAGATAAGACTTGATTGTTTTATCATCCAAAACTGTGTTCCACAAGAGATATATCTAGAGGAAAACTAAGCGATATCTCCTAAGAAATACGTTTGACACTAGATTTTAAACAATGCACTTGAATGACATCACATTTGCTTTACATTATCAAATAATGATATCAATATGCAATGACGTCATAAACATGACGTCACAATGTTGTGACATCACCGCAATGTGAGTCTTAGGGAATTGCAATCTTCAGCTTATGATTTTTTAATGGAGACACTATGAAAATTAGTTTAGGGTGATAGATGTGATGTCATCAGAGTGTCCTCTGAAATAAAAAATATCAACACTCGTTGATGAAAATGAAAATTTGTATAATAGACGATTAGACAACAAGGCCCGAACTTACTTAAATAATGACCACAAACGTAATTCATCAAACGCTATGTGATATCATAATTTGATATTTTGGTTGTTGAAATGTTGCGAACTATTTGACGGCGACCGTGTCATACAAGTAATTGACATCAAAACAAAACCATAGAGCTCGTGAAATATGCGTTAAGACGCATCCTCACGAGATGCACGTGCATGCTGTGATTTTATCATTTGGGGAAAGGAAATGGAAAGGATCGGACGTAAATTGACAGCGGTGCCCTACGCATTCGGTGCCTTAGAAAAGAAGTTGTGCTTGTGACTATGGTGAGTATCAAAACGAGAAACAAGAAATTTACACAAATCGGTCCAAAAATCAATAGACTATTCAGTTGAGATATTATCACTGTGTATAATAAAATAATGTAACAGTAGTAGGTTCGTTAATTTACACGCGTCGTAAAACAAACACTGTCGTCTTTTTAATATTGCTGAACCGTTAGCGTGTTTGATCTTCAAGCTTAATTTGCATCATTGTTTGATCTTACAAAAGTTCACTACACAACCGTCCATAGACGATTAGACACTCAACGCGAACAAATATTTTTTTTAAACAACAATGTATACAAATCCAAATTATATAGAAATATGATTTCAGATTCTTCTTGTTAATTGGTCAATGGGTCCATTAGGGCCATATTGTTCAACCTTTTAGTGACTTCTTAATACTTTGTCCATAATATAAGTGTCATAGAAACTAAGGGAAAGTCAAGCATGGGTAATCGTTTTAGCAAATTGAACGACTGTCTTTGTTAATGACGATACGCCAAGTCGTGGTGTCTGGTCAATAAACACTTTTGAAATTTGCTATACACCAGATCATTCTCTCTTCATGGTACAATTATATTTCTATATGTACATGTATGTTGACAGTTGATGTCTTCTTCCAGACATTGGTCACTGTCATAATACACCTTAAAATAGTTAAAAGGACGAGAACAATTCTAGATGGATCTGCATCTTTATTGTCACATTCAACCATCCAAGTTCTTGATGTTCGAGTCTGATTGGTTGAGGTGATAAAAGTGCAGACTAAAAGTGTCAATTATAGCAGGTGATTTAGAAAGCATACATATAGAAATAATACATACAAGTGTTTGCCACTGACAACGTCCCCCGCCGTTGAAATATTTCGAAACGATTGTCACATTAAGCAAATGTATTACGGTACATGTATCCACATTGAAATTGAGTGCAATGGTTCAGGAGATGTTTTTGACTGACTGGTGTCTGAAGTAGGCTGTGACCAAATTTGACGACATTTGGTGCAGTTCTAGAAATATCGCATGAACAAGAGTGTCAAAAGTGGCCAAAGTGCCGTGGTGACCTGGAAGTTAAGGTCAAGGTCACCAAAACTGAGAGGCGTTTGCGTTACCTCCCAATGTAGGCTGTGACCACATTTCAATGTTCAAGACATTTGGTACATAGTTACATAAAATATCAGGTGTTTCAAAAGTTTTTTAAAGTGACGTGGTGACCTTGAACATTGAGTTCAAGGTCACCCAAAGTAACTGGTGTCTGCGTAATCCCCCAACGTAGGTTGTGCCAAAATATGAAGATTTTCTGTGTAAAGGTTCATGAGATATCGCCTTAACAAGAGTTTCAAAACCGGTCAAAGTGCCGTGGTGACATTGAAAATAAAGTTAAAGTCACCCAACATGACTGGTGTCTGCGTAATCCCCTAATGTATGATGTAACCAAATTTGAAGACATTTGGTCCAACGGTTCACTAGATATTGCGTTAACAAGAATCCGGACGTACGGATAGACACCGCTAAATTCATAGTCCCCAGTTCCGCGTTGAGGTGGGGGACAATTATGCTTTAATTAGAAAAAAAATCGATCAACACTCTTATGTTTGAGAAACTCTGAAAACATAATCTATGTTACCCTTAAGTAAAATAAATCTTAATAGCCGATCAATTTGTAATATTCTTGGCTCAATGACGCCACATCGAATTTTAGCTTTTCAGCTCATCTGACCCGATGGGTTTATAGCATGGCATGACGTTCGGCATCCGTCCATTCTCGGGTACGACTTTGTGGGGAAATAATCACTGTGTATAACCGTGCACCGGAACTAGCGAGGTGTACGGCGGAGAAATGTTGCTAGCGAGGAGCGTCATCGCAAACTGGATCGCTTAAAAGCAATCATCGCCGTTTCATCAAATTTTTCTATGTTATTATCATGTCAATACCTTTCCGAGACATAACTATTTAATGTCATATCCTGTTTATAGTCAGAGATAGCAAATATGTTACCAACAACAGCATTACTCGCAGCTGTCATTGTTACAGTCCCTTGGATACAGAATGACAAGCACATACATTTAACTAAGTATGTGTGCTAAAATTACCACATGATGTTGATTATTTGAAAGTTATGAAGTAAAATATTACCTAACTTTCGATTTCGGCTTCTCGCTAGCAACATTTCTCCGCCGTACACCTCGCTAGTTCCGGTGTTACAGATAATGGTGATGTTGACGCTGTTCCTTTTGATGATAATGATGATGATGATGATGATGGTGATGGTGATGAAGACGACAATAAGGACAACATTGATGATGATGACGCCAACAACAATGTTGAAGATGATGATGGGTTATAATGTTGCATCGATAGAAACCGCAATGGAGATGAGATATATTACATCAGAAATGTTACAACACCAACACATCAGAATCATGCAGTGGTTTCTCGATATGTAAGAAGTTGTATTATCAAAGAATTGGTAGGTTAAGTAAAGAAAAACATGTTAAAACTATCACACAGAGTCGATGTCATATGCACAGTTGTTGCTACGATTCTACCATAGGGCAGTGCATTCGTGTGATTCTAGTGCTGCTTGACAGGTTTAGGAAACATTTTTAATAACAAAAGAACATGATATTTGAAAGACATGATCATTTTGTGAAAAGATAACAAACAAGAAAAGCCTTTAAAAGGGCATGCTTGGTGCCACATAGGCAGTTGAAGGAGATTGTGATTTGTCGAACAATTCGGGGGATAAGTGAAATATACAACACTGGATAACAGCACTAATATTAACACAAGTATTACTCAAAGTTATTTTCACAAAATTAATTTCTATCAACACGAATTGCTGAAATATCAAAATACACAAGGGTGACAATCTATTTATCATCCAAATTCACTCATTTTGACATCTCAGAGAAAAAATGTAAATCTCTGAACACAACAACACTAGATTTCAAGACAGTGATGTCATTGCACAGTGAAGTCACTATGTTTATGATGTTGTGGCATTGTGATGTAGTTACTTAAAGTAAAAGCACTGTGTTGTCCTGTAGCGTTGACAATGACAGGAAATTGTGCAAAACGTACTGCCAAAACGATATCTCCTTGTCATGCTGGTTAATTATTAATAGTAGTATAACAGATAATAAAGAAAATACTTTCCGATGATCTGACGGGATTTCAACCCAGGTCCGCTGAGCTAACGTTTGGAACCAGCGATGTAGGTCATATTCTAAATATAGCATGAGTCAATTTCAGTACTCTGATAATAAATACATGTTTTCAACGTAAATATTTAGTGACAACGTTAAGTATGAGTTGTCACGTGGTCGTGAGTGATCTACCTATTAGTAAACATAAGTCTTATTTCGATGTCACCATCGTACTTGCACAAACATTACTTTTAATTCGCCAGGCGAGCCCAGCGTGAAATTAAATCGCGTGGGTTATAAAAAAGTGGATTCTGCGATTATTGAATGCGAAATAATTAATGCTTTATCTGGAACAAATGCAGACTCTTCTTCAAAAAGATGTTTTTGATTGAGTCTGTTAACATTTATCAGCATCTTTAATAGAAAACATTGTTTCTCTTTTAATATAACATTTAATGCGAAATCATATTCCACAGTTTAATGTGCCAAATATGCTCTGTTCATTGATCTTTTGATTTGGATACAACACATGTGATTGGCGCGGCTTCCCTTTGAAAATATCAAGAGTAATATAGAGAGAATTCAGAAAAGTTTTAGAAAAATCCAATCATAATGCTTATAAGCAATAAGAGTCATCAGAAGATGACATAGACCACCGGTTCCACATGGTCGTAAGATGTAAAACCTTGAAAGATAATTGTAAATTTTTCAAGCAAGGTTCATAATACTAAATAGTATAAGCTAATATATATGAAACGAAACCTTTCATGAACAGAGTCAAAATAACAGCCGTTTCCATAGAAATAATAAAAAAATAAAATTTTCAGAAATGTGGAAATATCAAAAGGCACTAATTCAGTAGGTTGGCAATACACATGTAAAGTTTCAGAAAGATATGTGGACCGGTTTTTGATTTCTGCTCCGGAAACGAAATGATTACGGACGGACGGACATACAGACGGACAGGGCGATGACTATATCCCACGGTATTACATACCGGTGGGATAAAAAGTCCACTCATCACATAAACACTTTGTAAGACAGATATAAACAAATATTTCAGCAGTGTCAACTGCTTTGTCTGGTACTGAGCTTTATAATTAGCTTGCATATATTCAGTGTTTTCAGTTAAATGTGTCTGGTTATGAAAAAGTTGAAGAACTGAATGAAAAACAAATCATGAGTGATAGGGAAAATTTTTGTTCTAGGAGGCTGAATTCATCAGATGACATCGCGGAAACATCCCACTCTATCACACTTTCATTATGGTGAAAATATTACAATCCAACGATATCGCCTAAACAATTACCCAGTGTTAAACCCTCACTGTACATGTAATGCACATTATATATCACCATCTCCGTCTTCTATTTTGCCCTGTTAAATACTGACAGACGCGCAGTAGATCAAACAGTATAAAGTAACCAAAGGCTACAACAAGGAACACGATGCCAGAGAAGCCAACAGCCTGAGCGGAGGGTCTCTCGTCCTGAGCAGACTCCTTCTTGCGTCTTGTGGCAGATACTGTTTTAGGATCCACCTTCATCCAGACTAGGAGCTCGTATTCTTGTATTTCTGTCACATTCTTCATTGTCACACAATATAACTCCGTGCAGTCACAGGCTCCTGCAGCAGAAAACGGACATATAATGGCGTTATCCTGAAACATTCCAAAACAAATTATCTTAAAAAAAATACTAGAAACAAAAGCATAACACACCCATATCTGAAGTTGTCGGTAAATATGTTGTATTAGTCCCGCGAGATGTTGTGTCAAACGTTGACCCAGATAACGTGGAACTAGAAGATGATGGCGTCGATGATAATGTTATGCCAGAACCAGGTGATGTTGATAAGGTTGTGCCAGAATCAGTAAATACGGATGATGTGCCAGATCCAGTTGATGTATAAGCTGTAGACGTTGATGTAAATGTTGTACCAGAGCCAGTGGACACGGTTGTTGTGCCAGAAGCAGTTGATGTTGAAGATGTAGATGTTAATGTTGGGCTAGAAGCAGTTGATGTTGAAGATGTAGACGTTGATGTAAATGTTGTGCCAGAACCAGTAGTCACGGATGTTGTACCAAAGGCAGCTAATGTTGATGATATTGATGTGCCAGAACTAGGTGATGTTGATGTTGGGCCAGAACCAGTTGATGTTGATGTTGTACCAAAGGCAGCTTATGTTGAGGATGTTGATGATAATGATGTGGCAGAACCAGTTGATGTTGATGTTGGGCCAGAACCAGTTGATGTTGATGTTGTACCAGAGGCAGCTGATGTTGCAGATGTCAAAGACATCAAAGTTGAAGCGGAACTTGTTGAATGTGACGTGATTGTTGCACCTGAGCTGGCTGATATTGACATCGATGTTGTGACTGAGTCAGTTGATGCTGTTAGGGTGGTTAATGTAGAAGATGGAGATGTGATTGTTGTTGATGATGCTGGTGTAGTAGTTGGTGGTGTTGATGAAGTCGTTGTAGTTGACGAAGGTGTTGTTGGTGGTGTTGTTGTTGTAGATGTCATCGTTGGTGTTGTAGTTGTTGTGCTTGCTGTAGTTGTGTTGGTAGTTGTTGTAGTGGGCGTAGGGGTTGTTGTAGTTGTAATGCTAGTTATTAAAGTAGTGGGAGTTGTTGTAATGGTAGTTGTTGTAGTGATTGTTGTGGAAGTGGGAGTTTTTGTAGTGGTTGTTGTGGTTGTGGTAGTTGTAGGATGGTACTGTGTACAATCTATGTCGGGAGTTTGTTTGCTAATTTTCTGATCGAATATTCCAGTTTTTGTAGTCACTGAAAATACAAAGAGTCATATTACTTTCAGTACATGTATTTTAGAACATTACTTCCATGTACCATAGTGACTTGTTAAGGAGACCATTTAATCATTAGATTTATACATAAAGTAAAAAGTGTAAAATTGTATCCTTTTATATCCATTAACAGAATTTAAAAAAAAATATTAACATCATGTTATTCATCTATAATGTGCTCTTTGATCAACTAACCAACCTTCTGAATTGAAAAGCTTTTTTTTTGTTAAGTATTATGATCTTGCTACTACATGATGTTATACTACTCTATCGTCTATGACGAACAAAACCAGGTAGCATACAACTGCATATCTTAAGTTTGTTCACTTACAAGCCTATCATAGTACAAATATCATGTAATTTGGTTTGAACTTCAAACCAAGTAGCTTTGCGAAAACAAATAGGATTATGTTGAAATTTCATTACAGAATTTAAGGTTTTCGCGTTTCCCTATCAGTATGTCATACCTAACAGTTATCTGTAAAAGATTTGGCATAGTCATATCTGTTCCCCTACTCAAAATTTATTAAACTGTACTGATTTTCTCGGAAAGATTACAATGAATATCAATAGAAATTAACGAAAATTAGAATTCCAAACATATGACCCCTTTTTTTCGAAAGTTTGAAAGAAAACCTGGAATTAACGTAAGAATGATTTATTTTACACTTGTGCAGAGTTTGATTCCCTGTCAGTTCTCCTGAAGTTAATTGATTGAAGTCCAAACTAAAACCAAATAACATGATATTTTCACTCACATAGCCAATCAAACGAACAAACTTAAGTTTCGCAGCTGTACACACATGCAAATCTTAAATTATGACCTTCATATCGACATTTCTTGTTTCTTTGTTCTATGATTTTAAGTATTATGAAACATTATCCTCGTTCCTTGTTGTTCAGAGTAATAAGTTCTCATCATGATTATCTATTCTATCGTCTTTAAAAGCCAATACAAAGTAATCTGATAATTTGCAAGGGTCCCTTGTTGGTAAGAGTGACAATTCCACATCATGATAATCTTTTCTATCCTTATCAAATGCAAATACAACATAACACAATGGTTATGCAAGGGCCCTTGTTGACAAAGAGTGATATTTTCACATCATGATAATCTATTCTATCTTCTTTAAAGGGACAGTAGCGCGTTTTTGAAATTTTTTATATTTTCAATTTTTCACTGATAATTGTTTGTTATGCTAAATGTATTATTTTGAGAGTGACAAAAATGTCAATACACAAAACAATCATCCATAGTAAGAGAACAAATATAAAGGTTCACATAAAGTCAATTTGCGGCCATGTTTGTGTCAACAACTTTAATTCAGTTTGTGTAAGAAAAAGTAATCGCATGGCTGAACTTGACATTATATATTTGATTTATAATTGCTTGATTTGATTTAAATACATTGTTTTTCGATTGGAACCGTTTATTTTCATTTTCATGACATCACCTTATATTCCCCCTAATAACTTGCTACCTATAAAGACCAATACAAATTAACATGACTTTATGCAAGATGCCCTTGTTTGTAGGAGTGATAATTTACAATCATGATAATCTATTCTAATGTATTTAAATGCGAATACAAACTAACCTAAATTTATGCAAGGGTCCTTTGTTGGTAAGAGCAATAATTTCACATCATGATAATTTATTTTATCGCCTTTAAATTCCAATAAATGCAACAAAATCTTATGCATGGTCCTTTATTGGTAAGAGTAATAATTTCATATAATGATTATTTATGTTATCGCCTTCCAATGTCAATAAATGTAACATAACCTTATGCAAGGTGCCCTTGTTGGTAGGAGTGATCATTTATCATCATGATAATTTATTTTATCGCCTTTAAATTCCAATAAATGCAACAAAATCTTATGCATGGTCCTTTGTTGGTAAGAGCAATAATTTCACATCATGATAATTTATTTTATCGCCTTTAAATTCCAATAAATGCAACAAAATCTTATGCATGGTCCTTTATTGGTAAGAGTAATAATTTCATATAATGATTATTTATGTTATCGCCTTCCAATGTCAATAAATGTAACATAACCTTATGCAAGGTGCCCTTGTTGGTAGGAGTGATCATTTATCATCATGATAATCTATTTCATATTCTTCAAATGCAATTACAAAGTAGCATGATCTTATGTAAGGGTCCCTTGTTGGTAAGGGTGATAATAATAGTTCACAACATGATTATCAATTTTATAAAAAAAACTTTTGCAAGGGTCGTTTGTTGATAAGATTCATACTATCACATCATGATAATCTATTCTATAGTCTAAATACCAATACAAAGTAACATGATATTATGCAAGGGGCCCTCGTTGGTAGGAGTAGTCTCCCTCTGTGGTGAGAGAATGAATCTACAACTAATATACAAATTAACATGATCTTATGCTACGGTCCTTCAGACTTTCAGATCATGTTTATCTATTTGTGTCGAATATATTTATCGTTGTATTTAGTCTTTAGATTTTGCTATGTAGAAGTGCAAGATTTTTTGTGAAAAGGTAACTTTCATTTTTTGCAAATATTCATTGTACTCTTCACCCACATGTAAAGCAGTTTCTTATTCCTGCAGTTCCCGAGCCACTGGGAGAGTTACACTTCTCTGGGTCGTTATCGAAGAAAAGAGTACACGTTGAACCTGCGTGTGTGTACATCCAACATGCCATATTGTCCTTTAGCATGGAACTACACCGGTCTTCACAGGCCTGGACACTTGTTATCCCTCCATCCTCACTTTGACTTGCTGCAGAACAGGAGCCCGTGGTTGCAGTGTACGTACAGGGACCTGCCAAATGTAATATGTGAGGTGATTTGGCATTAAACGCAGCCCACCTGGCTAAAAACATAAAAGTGTGATTCTTTGGAATAGTGAATTACAGTGCTACTCATTGAATTGCGTTTTGTATACTGATGGATGATGTTATTGAATGGAAATGCATCATATGCAAAATATTTTTGATGCTCACGAGTCAACTCGTGACGATATAAAAGGTTTATAATGCGATTCTGATTGAAAACCTCACGTCATCATGAGTAAACGTTGGTTGGAAAATCATTTCAACAGACGAGCCATCAAATGTGGATATTGTTCGAAAATTAATATCACTAAATATAAAGTTGTTAATTCTTGTGGTACTTGTGAATTCTAGTTGGCACCCACGTTGGATATTATTCGATTCTCATTCGAAACCTACAATTGATAATTTTTTGACAATTTTTGGGAGAATATGTGTTTTGAATGATTGTAATCATAATTGCTGTTTCCATCAAATACTATACTATGATAATTCCGATTTCTGTATTTAAAGAACGAATGCCTTTCACTACTGTGTAGACTCAGAAATGCGGTATAAATGTAAAAGTTATTGACGTTCATAATAATAATCAATCTCTCCCTACAGAGGCACATCAAGTCATGTAAATTTAGCCTCTGTTCTATTACGACGAAATCCGTGGCTTCCGGCAGTTTCCCCTGGCGAAAAAATATGGCGGAATTTCTTTATCAAATGACAACGCTTCTCACATGGAAAGGGTGGTTCATATGACAATGAGTTTATCTTGATTCAGTAGCCAAAGCGATGATTTAAGAACAGCGTCGCTGATTGCACAACTAACTTTGATTGCCTCCAAACAGGCATCTCCCATTCTATCTCACAAAGTCGGGGTAACATAACAGAGGCTAAATCAACATGACTTGATCTGCCTCTGTGGGGAGAGAATAAATAATAATTTAAAGGTAATATTTCAAAAGCACTGTTTACTGCTAGGAATAGCAATGTATTTCTCAAAAGTAACCTTAAATGCTATCGACCATAACAAAATCTAACGACCATGATGAACTACAGTAAATTATAAAATATTTATCCTTTTATTATTTCCCTCACTGTGCAACAACTATGTCAACAATAAGAGTCTATATCAAGCCAGGGCAGTCGAGGTCTATATCAGCCAGGGCAGTCCTACTACGAGGGGCATAGGATTGTACTGTTTGACAATGTTTACATCTTCATGCACGTTAAAATGCAATAATAATGCAGTCATAGAGGTCTAAAAATATCAGTGTCGTGCATGGGAAGATGTCTAAAAATAGAGTCGTACATGGATATGGACATCGATATGGAACATGTATAAGCCAAAACGTGTAGTGCATCGAATGATGGTTTAGAATATCAATGTCCTGAATTGGAAGATGGCTTAGAATATCAGTGCCGTGCATGGGAAAATCACAGAATATCATTGTCTTGCATGGGAAGATGGCTTCGAAAATATTTGGAAGGTTGCTTAGGGACCGGTCATTTATTACAGGGGGAGGGGGGTGTAGGCCAGGGGTTTCCAGGGGAGGGTCAGAAATCTTTTTTTACATCAATTGGAGGAGGGTCATGAACAAAGTTCAAGCAGTTGGGCGAGGATCATTTTTAATTGGACAAGAATACAACTTAAAAGATGTCGTAAATACACTATACGTGGTAAACACACCCGCATTGAAAAAACGTAGTCCATAATCGTGTTTACTTTGAGAAGTTCAAGTCGTACATGGGAAGATGGCTTAGAATATCAGTAACATGCATGGAAGATATCTTCGAATATCAGAATTGTGCATTGAAAGATGGTATGGAATATCAGAAACTGACATGTGAAGTGTCTTAGATTATCAGTGCCTAGCATTGGAGACTTTCTTTGATTATAAAAACGTCTAATTCAACGCACCTGTATCAAACTCACACAGATACTGGTTACCATCACTCTTACAGCTCTCCGAGGACCATTCTAGAATGTCCTTCGTTGCGTATACACAGAAGTTGGCATCAGGGTTTTGTGGGTCGCCATCTTTCCAGAACGTGAACGAGGTTTCATCCACAATGTCCTCACAGTGATCCCACCGAAACTGGTTTGTGGAAGAGTCTTCCTTGTTCAGCCCAATCCAGAAATCATTTTCCCTGCAAAAGAGTTGGAATTACGTTTAGAGTAATTATGTATCTATTCTTCTCTCACTTTCTCTCTCACACTCAAAATTATCTATCGTTGATAAGTAAATGTTTCTTCTCTAGGAGCTGCAACTAGCAATAGTTACCTTTCTCTATTCTTCTCTCACTACCTCTCACACACTAACAATGATTTATCGTTGATACGCACATGTTTCTACTCCAGAGGCTGCCTCTCCTAGCAAGGGAACGGATGGCCATGAAGGTCGGGTTACTATCAAAGATGACCAATCTTCCTCCATCCTTCTCACAGATCGACCGGGCCTCGTTCCACGTTCTTTTCTCCAAGTAGATCACATATTCCTTCCCTGTCAGCGTGTCGCCTAAAACTCCTGAAAGGAATCGTGTGAACCATTGTTTAAAGGAGAACCTAAACTTTCAATGTTTGACTGGACGCTTCAGCGAGTTATAAAGTTTAGATCACCTTCTACTCTGTTCACATTCTCTGTTCTATTAGGCCAAAATCCTTTGGTTCTGGCAGATTGCCCTAGCGGCAAAAAGTTGTAACTAAAAATATCTCCCTTATTTGCAGCCAACGAAAACACCTTTTGGAATGCCATGACTTGCGGAATTCCTATAGTGACATGGAAAATATCATTCCTTTATGTTTATTTTGTATTAACAGTGTGAGAGGGAAAACATTTGAAAATCAGATATGGATAGGGTTTTTCATTATATTAAAACTGTTTTATAATTGTGTAAATAATTATTTGTTTTATGATAGATTTTATTCTACTAATTAACCAAAGAAAAACTAATGAGAATGTAAAAAGGGATGTTTTGTAAAAGGAAGGGTTATCTCCCCTGAATAATAAATTTCAACGATAGCTTTGCCGAACCACACGGAAATCGCCGAGATTTTGCGAATGACCACTTTTGAAACAGTGTCGCTGAATGCACAACTAACTTTGATTGCCTCCAATCAGATTTCTACCTGTCTATCCTATGTATTAGCCGTAATAGAACAGACGGGTAGCTTACTCCCAGCAGGCATTTTAACGTTGAACCAATGTTGAAACAACGTCGTTTATCAACGTTGAATTGACGTCGAATTTTGATTGGATTTGAAATTTGCCGCGACGTCGAAACCTGACGTTGTTTCGACGTAGAAATGACGTTAATAGATACGACGTCGCAACAACGTTGGTATAACGTTGTCTCGACGTATATACGATATTGTATCAACGTTGAAACAACGTTTTATTGACGTATTTTTAACGCGACATCAACGTCGATACAACATGGCTTTTACATTGATACAACGTTGATACGATGTTGCTGCAACGTTGGTAAAAAGTTAATCCCATTTCTTATGATGCTGAATAGATATGATGAGACGTTTTTCAATGTATATAACACTGCAGAGAATCATAGAGACCGGAATCGTATCATAAAAAAAATATAGTATATCGTCGGGAATAGCTGTATAAATTCAACCAAAATTTAACAAGTCAAAAACAAACCGAGATAATGATTACATAAATGTTTATTAATCTTTTATACATTTCTATGAAAAGCAGTCTTATCATGTATTCTTGTATATGTTTCTTCACAGCGTTGGCCATCAGCAAAGTTCTGTACAAAAGAAAGATAAAAGTAAATGAAGTGAAAAATCAATCACATAAATGGTATATGTCGATCCCTTATCAAATATGTGCTAATAACTTGTTCTGCTCTTTTGAATCCTGCCTTGAATGACTTTTGCGTGCATTGTAACTGATTTATTGTTTAACTGTTAACTTATTTAACATTTGAAACTGGTTAAATAATATGAAATGAATGTCGAATCATCGGAATGGCATTTACAACAGTATACACTATATACATACCTGAGGGTAGTTTGACAGATCAACTCCCAGAAGCACGTGCATGTATCTTCTCTGCTTCGCCAGTCTCCAGCTCTCTCCTCCCTCTCAATCAGCAGACTCTGAGAAAAGTTTATAATATTCATGTATTATATTCAAATATAAACAATAATATCCTAACACATTTCTTTAAAACACTTCTTGATTCGTGGATTCCTTAAAACATAACTGTAAGGGAAGTGAAAAGGTGTCAGTGAGGAATTTGCCTTAAAATTAATTTGTATATATATACATTATAATTATACAATGAATCGTACATGTCGGTTCAAGCTTAAGTGAGTTGATATCAGTCTTAGTCATATAGATATAATGCTAAACTGTCATGCATTAAAATATTAGATGGTCTGGTCACTGGTAATATTGTGTTTTGCAAGGAAATAAACAATTGAAAACGAATTTCATCCATCAACAGTTCAGAAAAAGTATGTGGTATGCCATCATTCCGTCATATTCGAACATAATTATATGATTAGTCTGATACAAAATTAATAAAGTTAACAATGAAAATAAAATCAATTTAATATAGCTGGAGCCCTTCTTGTTCTTAAATACGGGCGTATAATTTATACTTTTGGCAAATGATATTTCATGATCAGTTATTATTATTGAATACCAATTGCATCAATACTATAGGCCTACATGTACATGTATAAATGTCCAAATAGTAT
Organism: Steromphala cineraria; assembly: GCA_916613615.1. Taxonomy (NCBI): domain Eukaryota; kingdom Metazoa; phylum Mollusca; class Gastropoda; order Trochida; family Trochidae; genus Steromphala; species Steromphala cineraria. The sequence continues at coordinate 17,972,414 of OU744730.1, forward strand.
GAGATGTGAATATTTGATGTCGTTCATGAATATGACGCACATTGGGAACAACACTATTACAACAACCCTAACGTATTAAACGTAAGTAGCCATATCTTTCTATGACGTGATCATAGTTCAAGTGACGGAGTCATTCAAATAATTGATCAAAATTATATAGTTTTAAACTGAGATGATTGCCAATCTACCAGGTGATTGCCAATCTACCCGGTTTAAACACAACCCTTTTCATGATCTTTTCCCAAAAATAATACGGGACAACGCTGATTATGATGCACTCATTGCCACTCTATGATAACAATTCAACTGCTGTTTCATTCAAGCTGATGCTCAGAGTAGATAATTATTAATCAAAAACAACAACGAAACTGTACACGTACAGTGAACGCTCTGAACCAAATGAACTCCTAAACAGCTGATCGAATACTTTACGAGCTCCGTGCAACACCGGTTACGGTATCAAGCACTTTATTACATACCCATGTAATCTTACGATAGTAATACGTAATGAAATACAACGAATTCCGTAATGCACTCCTCAATCCGTATTGCACTCCGTATTGCACTTCTCACGGAACTACTTTCTCAGCGAGAGAGGTGTCATGTCAGCTATTTTTAGAATTTAGGTCAGGGGAAACCCCACACCAATAATGCAAACAAACGCACCTAATTTGATTCAGACATCTCTGAGTATTTTTAACAGAATAAATTTACATTGTTTACCATTATAGATAAAAAAATATAAAAAAATTAAGTAAAAAATACATGACGTCATTCACGTGAACCATCGTCTGCTTTCTGTGTACCTGTGGTCAAGATGGCCGAAAACATAAGTTTTGTTGATGAAGAAGACATTGACGAGTATATTATAGAAAATTTGTTAAATTTTGACATGGAGTATACACAAAATGAAGCGGACACTTCGCCGATCGCAACGAAAAGTATTATTGATCTCAAAAACTAAATCGACAGTAAGAAGAGTGTGAATACCGTTAAGAAAACAACAAGTGTGATCACGAAGTTTGCAACTTACCTGAAGGAAAACAATGAAGAGCGAAGAGTTCTTGATATCCCGGCTCCGGATCTTGATGTTTACATCGGTTCCTACTTGTTGACACTGATCAAAGAAAGATGGATCTCCGTTCGAACCCGACACTTTGACTTCTTATCACCGTGCCATCGACAGGTATCTCCGAGATAATGACTATCCGCACAACATCATCAATTCAGATATTTTCAAGACAAGTCGTCGGGTTCTTGAAGCAAAACGCAAAGAGCTAAAACAACAGGGCAAGGGAAATCGTCCGAATAAATCTGATTCTCTGTCAAGTGAAGACGCAGATCGCCTGTGGAATGCACGTGAGTTCGGGTCGCACTCGCCAGCCGCCATGATCAACACTGTGGTATTTTTTCACAAAGATGTTCGGTCTGAGAGGACGAGATGAAAGTCGACAGCTTCGGTGGGGAGATGTTCATTTGAAGACAGACTCCAATGGATTTGAATACCTGGAATTTTGGGAACGATCAACGAAAACACGTGATGGAAATTCTGCTCACAGTCGGATGTTTAACCCGAAAATCTTTGCTGCCACTGGTAATTCCGATAGATGTATTGTTACTATCTACAAAGCATTCAGGGTCCAGAGACCGCCAGGTATGATGTTGGACGATGCACCCTTTTACTTGGCAATTAATCACAGGCGAAAATATGATGGTCCTTGGTTCCAGAATATGGCTCTTGGTGTAAATACACTTGGATCTTTGATGAAGGGTATGGCGGAACGTTCAGGTCTTGTTGGGAAAATCACGAATTACAGCGCAAGGAAATCCATGTGCACTCAACTGCTTCATGCCGGTGTAGAACCAACCACGATTTGTCAGCTATCGGGACACAAAAACGTCAATAGTTTAAATAACTATGCCGTTGCATCAATCCCCATGCAGAAACAAATGTGTGATATTTTGTCTGAAGGTCAGAGTAAATCCCTTGTGCCTGTCACTAATTCCACTGTGAAAAAACGTAAGTCTTGTGATTCTGTACCATCGCACAAAAACGATGTCAGTGCTGCCACATGTGCCAGTGACATAGTTTCAAGGGGTCAAAGTATGACTTCCGGTCTATTCAGCGTCAGCAACATTCACGGGGGATCGTTTCATATTAACTTTAACTTTTTCTCACAAACAAATTCAATGAATGTCCCTCCAAAACGTAGACGTGCCATCATTGATAGCGATTCCGATTCTGAATGAGTTCTGTCACTTCCTCTCGCTGAACTGTTATGTAACAACATCTATCCATGTTCACTTTTGAATACGTTATGACCGAACTTTGTCGAATGTCAACGAATGTTTCAGTTATAAAAGTTTATATTGTATTCGAATGAAATATTGATATACATTTATGATATTACATGTCATTAAAGAAATTTAAACATATGAACAAAATCTTGCGTCTGTTTTTCATCAAAATTAATCACAGTTTGGTGTGCACTCTATTGTCATGTGACGTCATAGGTGGAGGAATGTGATGACGTAATATTTCGTGAAAGGGTTGGCGGAGTAATTTATTCAGGTCAAGATAACACGTAAACATTCTTCCGTGTAAGGCTTTATTTGAAGTAAATTAAACGAAAAAGGGTATGTAATAAATATAGAATGCCATTCTAGTGCATTTTTTCGTTTGTATTGAACTCGTAGATGTCACAAAGAGCAAAGAAACAACTCGTTCTGCGAACTCGTTGTTTCTTTGCTCTTTGTGACATCTACTCGTTCAATACAAACGAAAAAATGCACTAGAATGACGTTCTATATATTTATGCTATGCCACAACACTGTACGGAGTTCAACAATGTTGCGGACACAAGTTGAATGACAGCAGAAGTTTTGAACCTATGACTTTCTTTTATCATCGTGACTCACTTAACTAATTAGACAAATGCTATTTTTCAAATAATAGTTTAATATTAGTGCTATAATAATATATAATTGTACTAGATCTACAGTTGCCTTGGCACTAGGCCTAGGCCAACAGAAGTCAACGAGATGCGTTCAAATGTTGACGTGTCTAGTGTAATTGAAACTCAATGATGGAAAGTTTAATAGATCAAGGGAAATACTTACCATTTCAAAATAGTAGAGCGATGTCAGTGCACCCGAATCGTGATCCGATATAACATCTAACAGGACGTTGATTTCCCCTTACATCGACCGACAAACATGGCGACGAAAGTACTAAACTTGTGATTTAATAGTTGAAACTATGACGTCATCAACATTTGTGCTGGCGCGAAAATGTTGTATGCTTGTTGGCGAACAAAGTAACGTCGGGAATATAAGAAAAATGACTTTTTTTCAGTTCATACGCCGTTTAGGGAAACAAATTATCGGCAAATATTGTTTATGAATAAAGTGATCACGAATTTGTTCCTGAATTTTCAAGTGCTAGCCTATTCACGAAACAATGCTTTTAAAACGGTATATTTATTCATTTATTCATTGATAGATTAATGACTGTTTTACATAAATTTATGTAACTATATTTGAAAATGACTTTTAAAGTGTACTTTTTTACTGATTTCATATCTATGTACATTTTATTGGCAATTCGAAAAAGCTTTATTATAAAAGGAATGGAAAAGGTTAAACTTTATAAAGGAAAACAACTCTAGACTCTACATAAAGAAAAATTATTTTCTATACGATATCCTAGAAAAAATGCCTTTCTTGTCGGGCAATCTGTTGTTACTAACAGTAATTTAGTTAGTCCTTTCATAACAGGGCGCTCTTTACAAGTTTAAAGGCAAATATCACACAATTATAACAGACACTTATTCGCGTTTTTAATGCATGATCAACTAACAAACGAAAATCTTTAGTTTCACAAGAGACAGACGTGCTTTCATCTGATATAATTCGTAGGTTGTAAAATCGGAACAACGTAAGGTCATTTATCAACATAAATCTCAAATACATAGACGCCGGAAATAGAAACGTTGAAACGAAGTTGTGTATCTTGATTTTTCGACGTCGAAAGAACGCCACCTTAACCAAAATAACCGACATTGTTCAGTCAACGTCGAAATTACCGACGTCGGGGCAACGTCGTTGTTATCGACGTCGAAAATACCGACGTTGTAACAACGTCGTTAAATCAACGTCGAAATTAACAACGTCGAAGCAACGTTGTCTTTATAGACGTCGAAATTACTGACGTTGAAACAACGTCTATTTTAAGTTGAACGACGTCGCGACCACATCTAAACTATAATCCAACGTCGATTCGATGTTGTGTGCCTGCTGGGCTATTTATGGAATAGAATAATTAAAAAAAAGGAAGTGTATTTTGGAATGGATGGTAAACTCCCTTAATGTAAAAGTTTGGGAGATATTTCAATTATGATTTCCATAAAAAATAAGATAGAAATCTTGAAATGGGAGAGATAGGGGGGAAGAGTGAAGTAAAATTGAGTGAGTGAAGTTGGGGGGGGGGGGGAGTCCAGGGCTCTGTTTGTGTTAAAGTTACAGGTTGGTTAAGACCTGGTCACACAGCCCAAAAGTCGCGTAAACGCATGAATCACGCACGGGATTCGAGTGTTATGCGATACATGCGCGATTTGCGCATTTCGTTAGATTTTGTCTGACATGGAACCTCCGTAGTTGTCCCTCAATGTTCGGCCGATCGGCGATTTACGCGATTCGGCTTCGCGTAAAAGTTTACACAGTACTTCACTGATTTACGTAAGTTTTGACGTGGATAGTGCATGAAATATGCGTGGAATGTCAGTGATCGTTCACGAACATGTTGCCGCTAGCGCCTTCATCGACAACTTTACACTGACAATTAGCAGACATACCACGCATGGTTCGCGCATGTAACAAATACGTGTCAATGAAAATAACTAAATTGTTTTTTTATTGCTGTATGTATCTTAAACAGAACACATAAATAATCGCATGTAATACTTATGAAATACTGATGAATCAACAACTGACGTACGATTTACGTTATAAAAAAGCGGCCATCGTATTATCTTCCACCAGACAAGTTCCTGCTGCCAAGGAGTGCACGTGGTACTCGTGTTCTACAAGTTCCTCCTCTACCCAAGATTCTCAGTCCAGCATGAACCCACAGAGGAGAGATGTTCTTTTGTTCCTGCTCCAGAACCAGAATGGCCTGCTGCTGCAGGTTCATGAGATGTTGGCCAGGAGGAGGAGGAGACAGAGAAGACAGATCCGAAACGTGTGGGTGAGGAACTGGATATCAAGAAGACCACAGCAGGGCCTGTATGATCGGCTGATGGTGGAACTGTGCAATAAAGACATAAGATGCTTCAATAACTTCATGCGCAGTTCATATGCAATTCAATTTTGGGTGTTTTTTCAGCGGGCCTTTGGTCGTTCATAACCACGTATTCGCCCTGTTTGCGTGTCTATGCGCTGAAGTGCGTGGTGTTAGTTATTTGTGCATGCTCTTTCCGTAGTTCTTGCGCAGTTCATCCGTGATTTTTAATCGTGTTATCAATGAAAATGGTCAAATTATCGACGGACAGCCACGCACAAGCAAACTTTGTGCGTGATTCGTGCGTTTACGCGACTTTTGGGCCGTGTGACCAGGCCTTTAGACTAGATAGACAGTGTAGACATCTTATTAGTCATAAGTATTTTGTAAGATGATGATGGATATTGTTGACTGTTTCCCTGTTGTGATCCATTTGTTCCTTGCGTCTGTAATATCTTGCTGGTTTTTGTTTGATTGTTTTTTGTTGTTTTTTTGTTTTTTTCATTCTACATTTTTGTGCACGTACATATACAAATATTCATATACATAGTTTATTCATAGTTATATATTGAATTGTGGATATAGAGTACAATTTGTATTGAGCATTTTATATGGACAATAGGCAAACGATTGACTATGTGAACAAGTGGTGACAACTTGGCCAAAATTTTACAAACCTATCCTACTGACATGAAAAGTAGGCTTTGGCTTTTGTTATATGATAATAGTTTGACAACTCCCTTTGGATTCTTCCAATAGTTATTTTTTAATAATCCGGCTGTTAGTTTTGCAGATTGCCACAGGGTGAGGTTGATGTTGCTTCTGTACATCATAGTTCAATTTTGAACGCAGTTTGAAATTTCATTCTGGAACTATCTATGGAACTATGGAACGCTCATTATGATGGTTTTTGGTATAATTTGTTCATAGATTCATTTTATAAATTACCAAATAGTGCAAGGGTCAGAGTATAAGTTGAGTCTGTACCTTTTGGGTATTTCCAGTGCGTATATGCCGTCAGCGGACTTGACGATGATGTCACTAAGAGGTGCATTATCATGTATCATATCCAAAGTGTCCAAGTACTTCCATTGCTGGGTACAGAGATTCTTCTTCCGGTTTTGGTATGGATCCATTTTTATTTAGGACGAGTTGTCGGATTTGGATCCGTTTTTGACTACATCAGAATAATTGGTATGCTTTGGTTTCGAGTTGGTTTTGGTGGAGGTAGATTAAGTGCTAGATTTGGACAAGTTGTCATGGATTTTGCCTCTAGTCGGTAGTTTCGCTCTGATAGTTTGGATTTAGTGGATAGAGTGAAGTGTTGTGTACACTATGTTTTGGATCCATTTTTAACAAGAGGGTAAGTTTTTTTCGCGCTGGGGATGGTTGGTTCTAGTTGTGGTGGGGTGTTGTATCCTCCATTACCCGCTTGTGGATAACCTCTAAATCCGTGAGAGAGAGACTGATGGCTGGTTGAAATTATACATTCCATTTCAGCAAGGTCTGAAATTTCCGACGATTCGGCGATAGTGGGGGTGGCAACGGCAACACGGGACTTGGTAGGTTAAATTACCTTTTTTCTTTGATTATCCTATCAATAGTCCTCTCTGTGTCTGTAGAGGTATCCCTGTAGATGGCTGTGTTGGTCGTGCTGAGGGTGGTTTCCTCTGATTGGTATTTACTCCAGTTGATAGTGTAAGTTGTATTTTGGTTTCGTTGTATCGAAGGTGATAAGAACTGTGATAGTGTGCTTGATGAGGTCGTCTCGTGTGCTATATCCGTCAACAAGATATTTGAGACATGGACGGAGCATGGTTAACTCCTCTCAAGCCTTGTGTAAGTAGCGGCCATTTTGAATGGAGGACCCTGAGCTTGATGTGAGCAGCTTTGTGAGAGACCTGATGTCACTTTGAAGGTTGGACTGGACTTGACTTTTTTTTATAACTACATGTACTTTGTCAAAAGCCAAAAATACTTCTGAAACAACAGGAAACCTCATTGTTTTGTCCATGTTAATTTTATAAATTTGATTTGTACAGAAAACATTGTCAACTTTAAAATACACCAAAAACCGTTTTCATCTGTCATTTAATAACAAAGATATCGTTTTTTCAAAGAGCGAGGATTTCAGGCTGCTCAATTTGACAGTCTGAACAGGCTTCTACCGGATGAACAATATTACCTTTACTTTATATATAATTACTGGTAAATAAACAGGTTGACCACGTTTTCTATGATTGCATGATTAGGCAGTTTCACCTGTCTGGTAATTAAACATTAGAATAGTAATAAAATTGTTTTGACCAATCATAATTTATTGTGTAATTACGGGGAGTCGCACTTGGGCTATTACAACACTTTGATAATATCATTACATGAATTAAGGAAAGTATATTGTTTTAGATAAAAAATAAGTTCGCCCATCTATGTGACACCCATTTGTCAAAGCACTAGTCATTCATTGGTCAACAATAGGTCAACTAGATCCAATCAAAAATTAAATTTTTAGAATTTATCATATGCAATGTATGTGTCAATAGTTAATGCACTTTTTGGTCTACTATTTTTCTTCTGGTTACTGCTCTTCAGCTTCTAAACCACGCATGAAGCCTTTTTCCCCCAGATGTTGACATGGTTAAATAAAAACAAACACTAAAACTTCGTCTTCTTATACGGAAAGCTTGCTTATTGTCACTTAGACCTATTTAATGATTAAGAAAATACATGGCATTGTTCAGTCAAGAACATTGCCGGCGTCGCATTTTGGAAAAACTATTGCATCTCCAATGCATACACAAATTTATTTTTAAACAGAGTCTTTGGCAATGATTTCTTAAGAAATATCGTCGTTGATTGCACGACCTCATCTGATTGCATAAAAATCCGTTCTAGACCAAGAAGTGTTGTTGTTGCAACAAGGGATAGATGAGAGTTTTATGTCCTAATCTACCGGAGAGAATAACACATTAATCAATTGTATTGTTCAACACAATGATTTAAGGGAGTTAGACAAATTCCTTTACTTACCGGCAAATAGGACCATCAGTATGTCCACTACCGGCATGGTACTCGCTGGAAAGAATTAAAAGTTTTACTCAGGGATTGTAGAAGAGTTTAAACAATGAGAAAGTCATGTACGAGAATCTTAATGAACATTAATGGTGCTTTATGATAGTATTGTTAAGAGGTTTAGAGCATTTGAGGAAGGGGGAGACATCTGTTTTTACGGGTAAAAACATTTTCTAGTTTTCTACTGGATTTGTATACTACCAATAAAACTTCATATTGAAATCTATTTTGACATTAAATAGATAATTCTGGATCAGTCATAAACATTCCACCTTCGAGACAAAACTATTTTGATGGAAATCCATCATTATTTATTGATATGCAAAAAGCCGAGAAACTAAACAAATACTTCCAATCAATATCTTCTGTTGATGATGAAAACATCAACCTACCCTTATTTGACAAACGCACTGATGCTTCTTTAGATAACGTAACTACTAACTATTGAGGTAAATGAAGTGTCTTAAATATTAAAATGTTTACATCTCAAAAATACTTTTGAACCAGACCGAATTAGTCATAAATTTCTTAAAAAGGTTGTCAATTCAATACGTCTCCCACTTTGCCTTCTTTTTAATCAATCTCTGCAGAGTAGTACCTGCATGTGTGTGGAAGGAAGCAAGCATAATGCCTTAATTCAAGAAAAGTGACCCCACTAAAGCGTCAAATTATCGACTTTACATATCCCTGTTCAGTTGTCTGGCAACGTATTTGGATTATAAAACAATATTATTGCATGGTTTTCTGTGACGTATCTAAAGCTTTTGGTATCTAAAGCTTTTGGTCGTGTGGGGCACAAAGGTTATTGTTAAGATTAGAAAGGTATGGAATTCAAAACTGTTTGCTGCACTGGTTAGCCGATCCAAGCCGAGGTGTCTACAAGCATATGTCCCTCAAGGGCAAGTCCTTGGTCCTTTTCTGTTTCTTGTCTATGTTAATGACATTGCTGATGATTTAGACTGTGTAACACGATTCTTTGCTGATGATCCGTCACTCTGCATATGCTCTCACGATCGGTTATTTATCGAAAGTGAACTGAACTCAAATTTGGAAAGGCTTTGATTTTGGACAACAAGATGGCTAATATCTTATAACATAACTGAAGCAATGATATTTTCTTTACAAAACAATATTGAATATATAAATATATATGAATATTATAACTCTGTTTTAACGGTGTTAGTGCCAACTTTGTTGATAACTACAAAAGTCTTCGTTTAACATTCTCAAGTGATTGTAAATGGAATTTTCATATTGATAATATTGTTAAAACATTTTCAAAATTAATATCACCCCTCCGCAAGCTAAACTTTGTATAACCGCGCTCTGTCTTGAATAGAATATATGTCATCTTCATAAGACCTCATTTTGATTATGCATGCTAAGTATGGAATGGATGTGCTCAATATCAGGCAAACAAATTAAAACAACTATAATTGGAAGCAGCAAGAATTGTTCAAACCAACGTAAGACGGTTCGTTTTATTATAATTGTATCATGATTGTATTTCTATCTTTTCTCTTCTGTATTACTTGTACCTAATTCTTTTCTGATGAATAAAATATGTTTAAAACAAAATATAAAAAATACTGCCTCTGTAATAATATTACCTAATTTGGAATCCTAGTTTACAGCCAGAGAAGGTAGGTCCGTGGAATCAGCACTCAAGTTAGGTTTGAACCAAGATGAGCAATGTGAGTGTCCAGTAGATTCGACCGCCTTTCTGAAGTAAACCTCACTTAATGAATGTACTGAGATGTGCGATCTCAGACGCTACCCAGTTCTTGATTTTGGAACACAAATAGAGCTAAATATCGTAATAAAATTGATAACATTTAACAACTGCCGATGACAAATACACAATACACACAGTGTAAACATCTGATTTTGTGATACAAGAACACTATCTAGATGGGAAAGGAGTACACATGCTATCTCTTATTATTAAACTCCTTTCTGTTGATGCAGTCTCCAGGGCTCATACTGTATGTCAACAAGAGACTTAGTCAATAACCATATCTCCTTTAATACAAACATACTTTATTTTGATACCTAACTCTTCTGTTAGTAAAATGGGTTATCATGTCAACATTCTCACTGACTTGTTCTTTATGTTTGTTTGATAAAGACAGTGTCTACAATCTTTATTTTTCATTTGCAACTCGGATATAAGATCAACAAAATTGTGGTCATATAACAACATTATGTTCATTAACTCTCTGTTCGCAAATGAAGTACAAACAAGCCGGTGTGAACAAATATTTTGAAAGTTTGTACAATCTAGTTAAAACTAGCTGTAATGTTATCGTCCCTTAAGTCCTTAACGTAAGGACTTAGGGGGCGATAACATTACACCTAGTTTTAACTAGATTGACAGTTAGTAGTGGTTTATTTCAGTCTTGTACTGCGGGTATAGGCGTGCGAAACAAACAGCTTCAAGGATTTCTCACTACGCTTGTCATGACGTTTGCTAAATTTTAGTACCCACATGAAACGCTGAATAAACGCCGGTCTAGTGTGACAGGGTGGTAACTTCAAGAAGCTGTAAAGAACTCAAAGCATTTCAACAAGTTTGCAATACGTTTGATTTTGATTCATTCAAGGAACGTCTACAATCAACTACTTGATAGAATATGAGCATACTTTCAAATGATTCATGATAAAAGATATCAGTAATGATGTTATGACTCCAGGCCTTTCTAACAAGTTTGCAATACGTTCAATGTACGTATTGTGTAAAATGCCAGTGTAAGTCGACAAACTCAAATTGAAAATGTTTACAGTAGAGATTGATAGACTAAATCACCATCAGTCCATTGAGGATTAGCTGTTTGAGAAGGCTTGAATTCTTTTATTTACAGTCATGATTTCTCTTCCTCGATAAAACGGAAAGATGGTAGAAATACTCCATATAACGCCTGATTTGGATTAAAAAATATAAAATGTAAAAATAAAATGTTTTTATTTTTCATGAACTTTTTATCTCAGAAAACCTGTTACAGATCGTGTTTCTACCCAGAATAGAAGAAGCCCAAGTAAAATATAAGAAAAATTGACGTTTTTTTTTTTATAAAGTTGAGGAAAATTTACTCTTCGATTCTCTGCTCTCAGTGAACCCAAAGGTCGGACATCCGTCCTTTAGGTTATTCTGCGAGCAGAAAACCCCAGAGCCACGCTCCCTCCTTCACTCAGCGCTCCCTCCTTCACTCAGCGTACATAAAGTTTCTGCCATGAGCTCCAACATATACCCTGAAAATCTTTCGATTCAAACCTTTGTATAGCCAGCCAATGAAATGATGCCATTTCAGTATTAGGCTTCACTTACCCGGATGAGAATTTATAACAGTGTGGTTCAAATTAACCGTTTGGAGTGCTATAAGAGATTATAATCTCATGTCACGCAGCTCGCAAGGACTTCCACGAGAGTCATCGCTTGAGTGTATGGCGTTCGAAATAGAAACTCGACTCCTTAGTTGATAAGGATTCTAATTAAAAATTTGGTAACCTGTGACCCCTATTAAGGACCACGGGGCCACAGAATGATAAACTATGTTCACCATTTTCTTCAGCAACAATCTAATAAAATAAGACAGAATTATGATTGCAAAAGGGGAGTCTAAGTAAGCTGAAAACTTACATACAGAGCCCTTCGCTGATGGGAATTCTATTAAATACATGTGGTGGCCCGTGTAATCCTCCAAAAATGCCAAGAAGCCATGCCCTTAAAACCTATTAAAGAGACACAGAGTATGTTGATAGGATCACATATGTCAAATTTGAAATCGATGTTATTAACCACTAACTGTTACTGAAAATAACAAGTTAAAGGTCAATCATTACATAAGGGTGAAAATACGGCCATTCAAAGACGGGATTTTGATAAAAAAAAGACGGACAATGTTGCTCGAGTGGCGCGCGCAAATTCGTCAAACGTAATTTCGCAAATTCGCCAAACGTAATTTTGAAACCTTGTCATAAGCTGACAGGAAGATATATTCAATAAACGTTTCTGTCTGTCTGTCTTCCTATATTCGATTAGATAGTGTTTATAAGGAATTGTAACTAATAGATACTAGATTAATTGGATGCATAACTTCGAATTTTAAACGTATTTGAGATGTTTTCTTGATTTTTATATTAAATCAAGCATTTTAGAGATATTATGCATAAATGGATATATTTGCAAGTCCAGTGATGAGATATGAACTTCAATCAGCATATTGGATATTTTGTAGCTTATCAAAACCAAATAAAATTTTAAGAAAGATACTCTGTGTCACTTTAAAGCAAATTACCAAGAACGCTGAAAGTTTATTTACAGAGTCCTCAATTGATGGTGATAATAATTTATGGATTTAGTGACACTGTCACTTCTCATATACCCAGACTCTCTGACAGTTGTACGATTAAAGATATAGCCTGATGCGCCACAACATCATGGGCTCTATTTTCATTATTTTCATGTGGTGGTTGGTGACCCATGATTGAAAGGGGATTTTTATGTAACGGTTTTGAGGGTATATAGATCATTACAGATTTATATTGTCACCACTTCGCCCCATCTTATGTGTGGTAACAATTGCATGACCATAAAGATGAACTTGTTCAAATTCAAGACGTCAATTATTCCAATTCATGTATTTTTTCTTGAATTTGTACATTATACAGGGTTTTAGTAAGTGAGGTCCCCTTGATTATAGCTACAAAGAAATACATTATGTAACCAATTCATTGTGTTTATATTCGTGTTCTTACTCAAACAAAAGATCTGAGCAGTAGTGTCTTAAACAGAGTTTATTTACAGTTCAACATGTATACACACGTTAGTCGATCAAGTTGATGAAATATATGATGTAACTGATAATGATATACCGTTGATGCTAATGTTGGCGATGACGACGACTTTACTAATGATGTTGCTTCTGATGATGATGATGATGATGATGATGATGATTATGATTATGTCAATAATGATGAAGACGATAAGGACGACGGCGAAACCGGGAAGGAAACTCTGTTTTCCAACTTTCATGCGGAGCTACGGCCGTTGTTGACGTAGTCACGCGCGCAATGGATACTAATGGCGTGTTTGTATCCTATCTCCGTTACATTTTCCTTCATTTCTGGGTAAAATGGCACTTACAGTCGACAATAAATGTGATTTAGGGTGAGTAGTTTTCCTAATATTATGAGTATGTTTTGGGATAGTTCGTGTGACAATTCCTAACTGCAGAGTGATTGTTGGGCCAAATGTGGGCCAACTGATTTTCATTCCCCTTATGCTCAGTCGACAGTGGGACCACAATTACAGAATTCGATTTTTTTCCGTAAATTCACACATTTTTCAAAAATGGAGCACTTCATTAATGACATTACATTTCAGAGGGAAAGATATCTACATTCTCTAATATTTCCCATCCAATAACAATAGAAGATATTCATATATAGATTTGATGGAAATTTTTCAACATTCTAATCTGTTTCACATCCAATAGATTTGAAGGTAAAGCCTAAAGGTTCATCATTCTGTAATACCTGTGATGTATTGACATTCTATAATATTTCCCATCAAGTAATTTTGATGGAAAAGGTTCACCGATATGCAATATTTCTGATGAAATATTAACGTGACTAATTCAAATAGTATTAGTGGAAAAGGTACAACATTCTAAAATATTTATGATTAAATACTGACAAGGCAAATTCAAATATAGTTTTGATGGAAAAGGTTCATATCATTCTATGATATTTTCAATCAAGTAATTTTGATGGAAAAGTTTCAACAACATCACTTCAGAGAAATTGATCATCAAATAAAGTCTTTTGGTAAATGTGGGTCCACTCGTTCCGACCTCTATAAGGAGCTCCCGAAGTGGGCCCACATCAACATTCTACAATATCAAGGATTAAATTTTGACTAAGCAAATGTCTAATTAGTTTTGATGGAAAAGGTTCAACATTCTATGATATTTCCCATCAAGATCAATACTCTAAAATGTGGGCCCACTTCGGCAGCTCCCTATAAGAGACCAAACGAGTGGGCCAACATTTACCGAAAGACACTATTTGGTGATCAATCTATCTATAACATGGTCGATATATACGTAGAATCAATGTCACGACCCTTGACCTAGGTCCTGACCTTTGATGTGACCAATGACAGGACATCACTCATTAATATGCATGAGCTGTGTCTTCTTTTCGCAGAGAATTTTGATGTCGTTTCTGATGGGAAAAAAACAAGAATAATATTCCTTGGTAATGTTTATTTCGTATGAGAACATAATATTACTGTTTCTAGAATGTTTCCCCTCCAGATAAGTTACTCTTTCTACAGTTACACGCTTGTCAATATGCAAAATCGTCGGTACCGTGATGATAACAAATGTGGGCCCACGTCATCTCGATTCTTTAAAGGAAGCAGTTCAACTGGGCCCACAATTACGATAACCCAGAAGATGAGGGAACTTTGCTGATAAAGTCACTATTACTAAATAAGAAAACATGATAATCGTATTTTGTACTAGCATGTCTTAATTTACTTGTAATCAATTATTTATTTATGAATACGGAACTAAGTGGCATAGCTTCCATAGGTTGAATCAGAGTTACTTCCCTTAGAAAGTGCCCAACCACCGATAATGAGGTTTCGCCAGGACGTCATTGATGATGGAGAAGACGATAACAACATTTATATGATGACGATGAAGATGATGATGATGATGATGATGATGATGAGGGAATATGATGATGAGGGGATATGATGATGAATCTATAAAAATAGCGATGAAGATGAAAAATATAACAACACACAAGAATAATGTTTGAAAATATTTCAGTGGTATCTCGATATGTTGGAAGTTGTTTAATCACAGAATTGGTTAAGTTAAGTAAAGAAAAAAAAACGTTAAAACGATCACACACAGAGTCGATGTCATAAGCATCGCATGGTTATGCATTCATTTTTTGGAAAACACTTTTAGTAACTAAGAAAGTGATAATTGAAATACATGAACATTTTATAAATAGATAAAAAGTTCACTCATCATAAATGTAGATACACTTTTGCTCTTTTTAAAGAGAATGTTAGAAACTATTTCGGCGATGTCAACCGCTTTGTCTGGTACTGAGCTTTAGCTTGCATATATTCAGTGTCCTGCACGTTAATACTAAGTGTGTCTGGCCTTGACGACAAGAATATGATTTGTAAAGGAGTAAAAACACTGAAGAAAAACCAATCATGAAGTTCTCAATGGTTTTTGTGATATCATTTATCCAATACAAAAACTGTAAGAGGAGTGACGAATAGTGCCTAAATGAAACTTAAGTCCTAATTTTACCATTTACATGTACCTTTTTACAAAAACAGAATTCAAAGGTTTCATTCCAAAAATGTTTTTACAATCCAAAGAGAGATCTTAACATTTTCTATCAATCAAGTTCAAATTGAACAAAAACTTGTCCCTAGAAAACAAAATTTTATAGAGGCAATTTGCGTGTTTATAGTCTCCGAGACTGCATTTATTTGATAACATCACTGAAAAGAAAAACAGGCTACAAATTAAGTGAAAATATAAAGCCATGATGCACATTACCCATCGATATCGCCTAAACAAGTACCCAGTGTTGTACTCTCACTGTAAGGCACATTATATTACCTGTCTTCGTCGCCTAATGTTCATATTAATGTTCTTGCAGTTTGCATTCAACGGATGACATCGAAAAAAATCTATAATCCTATCGTTTTAGTAAAAGTATAACGTCATCATGCTCATATCGTAACAACCAAACGATATCGCCAGAAAAATTACCCATATCTTACACAAACTGTATCACCATCTCCGTCTTTTGTTTTGCCCTGTTAAATACTGACAGACGCGCAGTAGATCAAACAGTATAAAGTAACCAAAGGCTACAACAAGGAACACCTTGAAGCCTTTTTCCCCCAGATGTTGACATGGTTAAATAAAAACAAACACTAAAACTTCGTCTTCTTATACGGAAAGCTTGCTTATTGTCACTTAGACCTATTTAATGATTAAGAAAATACATGGCATTGTTCAGTCAAGAACATTGCCGGCGTCGCATTTTGGAAAAACTATTGCATCTCCAATGCATACACAAATTTATTTTTAAACAGAGTCTTTGGCAATGATTTCTTAAGAAATATCGTCGTTGATTGCACGACCTCATCTGATTGCATAAAAATCCGTTCTAGACCAAGAAGTGTTGTTGTTGCAACAAGGGATAGATGAGAGTTTTATGTCCTAATCTACCGGAGAGAATAACACATTAATCAATTGTATTGTTCAACACAATGATTTAAGGGAGTTAGACAAATTCCTTTACTTACCGGCAAATAGGACCATCAGTATGTCCACTACCGGCATGGTACTCGCTGGAAAGAATTAAAAGTTTTACTCAGGGATTGTAGAAGAGTTTAAACAATGAGAAAGTCATGTACGAGAATCTTAATGAACATTAATGGTGCTTTATGATAGTATTGTTAAGAGGTTTAGAGCATTTGAGGAAGGGGGAGACATCTGTTTTTACGGGTAAAAACATTTTCTAGTTTTCTACTGGATTTGTATACTACCAATAAAACTTCATATTGAAATCTATTTTGACATTAAATAGATAATTCTGGATCAGTCATAAACATTCCACCTTCGAGACAAAACTATTTTGATGGAAATCCATCATTATTTATTGATATGCAAAAAGCCGAGAAACTAAACAAATACTTCCAATCAATATCTTCTGTTGATGATGAAAACATCAACCTACCCTTATTTGACAAACGCACTGATGCTTCTTTAGATAACGTAACTACTAACTATTGAGGTAAATGAAGTGTCTTAAATATTAAAATGTTTACATCTCAAAAATACTTTTGAACCAGACCGAATTAGTCATAAATTTCTTAAAAAGGTTGTCAATTCAATACGTCTCCCACTTTGCCTTCTTTTTAATCAATCTCTGCAGAGTAGTACCTGCATGTGTGTGGAAGGAAGCAAGCATAATGCCTTAATTCAAGAAAAGTGACCCCACTAAAGCGTCAAATTATCGACTTTACATATCCCTGTTCAGTTGTCTGGCAACGTATTTGGATTATAAAACAATATTATTGCATGGTTTTCTGTGACGTATCTAAAGCTTTTGGTATCTAAAGCTTTTGGTCGTGTGGGGCACAAAGGTTATTGTTAAGATTAGAAAGGTATGGAATTCAAAACTGTTTGCTGCACTGGTTAGCCGATCCAAGCCGAGGTGTCTACAAGCATATGTCCCTCAAGGGCAAGTCCTTGGTCCTTTTCTGTTTCTTGTCTATGTTAATGACATTGCTGATGATTTAGACTGTGTAACACGATTCTTTGCTGATGATCCGTCACTCTGCATATGCTCTCACGATCGGTTATTTATCGAAAGTGAACTGAACTCAAATTTGGAAAGGCTTTGATTTTGGACAACAAGATGGCTAATATCTTATAACATAACTGAAGCAATGATATTTTCTTTACAAAACAATATTGAATATATAAATATATATGAATATTATAACTCTGTTTTAACGGTGTTAGTGCCAACTTTGTTGATAACTACAAAAGTCTTCGTTTAACATTCTCAAGTGATTGTAAATGGAATTTTCATATTGATAATATTGTTAAAACATTTTCAAAATTAATATCACCCCTCCGCAAGCTAAACTTTGTATAACCGCGCTCTGTCTTGAATAGAATATATGTCATCTTCATAAGACCTCATTTTGATTATGCATGCTAAGTATGGAATGGATGTGCTCAATATCAGGCAAACAAATTAAAACAACTATAATTGGAAGCAGCAAGAATTGTTCAAACCAACGTAAGACGGTTCGTTTTATTATAATTGTATCATGATTGTATTTCTATCTTTTCTCTTCTGTATTACTTGTACCTAATTCTTTTCTGATGAATAAAATATGTTTAAAACAAAATATAAAAAATACTGCCTCTGTAATAATATTACCTAATTTGGAATCCTAGTTTACAGCCAGAGAAGGTAGGTCCGTGGAATCAGCACTCAAGTTAGGTTTGAACCAAGATGAGCAATGTGAGTGTCCAGTAGATTCGACCGCCTTTCTGAAGTAAACCTCACTTAATGAATGTACTGAGATGTGCGATCTCAGACGCTACCCAGTTCTTGATTTTGGAACACAAATAGAGCTAAATATCGTAATAAAATTGATAACATTTAACAACTGCCGATGACAAATACACAATACACACAGTGTAAACATCTGATTTTGTGATACAAGAACACTATCTAGATGGGAAAGGAGTACACATGCTATCTCTTATTATTAAACTCCTTTCTGTTGATGCAGTCTCCAGGGCTCATACTGTATGTCAACAAGAGACTTAGTCAATAACCATATCTCCTTTAATACAAACATACTTTATTTTGATACCTAACTCTTCTGTTAGTAAAATGGGTTATCATGTCAACATTCTCACTGACTTGTTCTTTATGTTTGTTTGATAAAGACAGTGTCTACAATCTTTATTTTTCATTTGCAACTCGGATATAAGATCAACAAAATTGTGGTCATATAACAACATTATGTTCATTAACTCTCTGTTCGCAAATGAAGTACAAACAAGCCGGTGTGAACAAATATTTTGAAAGTTTGTACAATCTAGTTAAAACTAGCTGTAATGTTATCGTCCCTTAAGTCCTTAACGTAAGGACTTAGGGGGCGATAACATTACACCTAGTTTTAACTAGATTGACAGTTAGTAGTGGTTTATTTCAGTCTTGTACTGCGGGTATAGGCGTGCGAAACAAACAGCTTCAAGGATTTCTCACTACGCTTGTCATGACGTTTGCTAAATTTTAGTACCCACATGAAACGCTGAATAAACGCCGGTCTAGTGTGACAGGGTGGTAACTTCAAGAAGCTGTAAAGAACTCAAAGCATTTCAACAAGTTTGCAATACGTTTGATTTTGATTCATTCAAGGAACGTCTACAATCAACTACTTGATAGAATATGAGCATACTTTCAAATGATTCATGATAAAAGATATCAGTAATGATGTTATGACTCCAGGCCTTTCTAACAAGTTTGCAATACGTTCAATGTACGTATTGTGTAAAATGCCAGTGTAAGTCGACAAACTCAAATTGAAAATGTTTACAGTAGAGATTGATAGACTAAATCACCATCAGTCCATTGAGGATTAGCTGTTTGAGAAGGCTTGAATTCTTTTATTTACAGTCATGATTTCTCTTCCTCGATAAAACGGAAAGATGGTAGAAATACTCCATATAACGCCTGATTTGGATTAAAAAATATAAAATGTAAAAATAAAATGTTTTTATTTTTCATGAACTTTTTATCTCAGAAAACCTGTTACAGATCGTGTTTCTACCCAGAATAGAAGAAGCCCAAGTAAAATATAAGAAAAATTGACGTTTTTTTTTTTATAAAGTTGAGGAAAATTTACTCTTCGATTCTCTGCTCTCAGTGAACCCAAAGGTCGGACATCCGTCCTTTAGGTTATTCTGCGAGCAGAAAACCCCAGAGCCACGCTCCCTCCTTCACTCAGCGCTCCCTCCTTCACTCAGCGTACATAAAGTTTCTGCCATGAGCTCCAACTTATACCCTGAAAATCTTTCGATTCAAACCTTTGTATAGCCAGCCAATGAAATGATGCCATTTCAGTATTAGGCTTCACTTACCCGGATGAGAATTTATAACAGTGTGGTTCAAATTAACCGTTTGGAGTGCTATAAGAGATTATAATCTCATGTCACGCAGCTCGCAAGGACTTCCACGAGAGTCATCGCTTGAGTGTATGGCGTTCGAAATAGAAACTCGACTCCTTAGTTGATAAGGATTCTAATTAAAAATTTGGTAACCTGTGACCCCTATTAAGGACCACGGGGCCACAGAATGATAAACTATGTTCACCATTTTCTTCAGCAACAATCTAATAAAATAAGACAGAATTATGATTGCAAAAGGGGAGTCTAAGTAAGCTGAAAACTTACATACAGAGCCCTTCGCTGATGGGAATTCTATTAAATACATGTGGTGGCCCGTGTAATCCTCCAAAAATGCCAAGAAGCCATGCCCTTAAAACCTATTAAAGAGACACAGAGTATGTTGATAGGATCACATATGTCAAATTTGAAATCGATGTTATTAACCACTAACTGTTACTGAAAATAACAAGTTAAAGGTCAATCATTACATAAGGGTGAAAATACGGCCATTCAAAGACGGGATTTTGATAAAAAAAAGACGGACAATGTTGCTCGAGTGGCGCGCGCAAATTCGTCAAACGTAATTTCGCAAATTCGCCAAACGTAATTTTGAAACCTTGTCATAAGCTGACAGGAAGATATATTCAATAAACGTTTCTGTCTGTCTGTCTTCCTATATTCGATTAGATAGTGTTTATAAGGAATTGTAACTAATAGATACTAGATTAATTGGATGCATAACTTCGAATTTTAAACGTATTTGAGATGTTTTCTTGATTTTTATATTAAATCAAGCATTTTAGAGATATTATGCATAAATGGATATATTTGCAAGTCCAGTGATGAGATATGAACTTCAATCAGCATATTGGATATTTTGTAGCTTATCAAAACCAAATAAAATTTTAAGAAAGATACTCTGTGTCACTTTAAAGCAAATTACCAAGAACGCTGAAAGTTTATTTACAGAGTCCTCAATTGATGGTGATAATAATTTATGGATTTAGTGACACTGTCACTTCTCATATACCCAGACTCTCTGACAGTTGTACGATTAAAGATATAGCCTGATGCGCCACAACATCATGGGCTCTATTTTCATTATTTTCATGTGGTGGTTGGTGACCCATGATTGAAAGGGGATTTTTATGTAACGGTTTTGAGGGTATATAGATCATTACAGATTTATATTGTCACCACTTCGCCCCATCTTATGTGTGGTAACAATTGCATGACCATAAAGATGAACTTGTTCAAATTCAAGACGTCAATTATTCCAATTCATGTATTTTTTCTTGAATTTGTACATTATACAGGGTTTTAGTAAGTGAGGTCCCCTTGATTATAGCTACAAAGAAATACATTATGTAACCAATTCATTGTGTTTATATTCGTGTTCTTACTCAAACAAAAGATCTGAGCAGTAGTGTCTTAAACAGAGTTTATTTACAGTTCAACATGTATACACACGTTAGTCGATCAAGTTGATGAAATATATGATGTAACTGATAATGATATACCGTTGATGCTAATGTTGGCGATGACGACGACTTTACTAATGATGTTGCTTCTGATGATGATGATGATGATGATGATGATGATTATGATTATGTCAATAATGATGAAGACGATAAGGACGACGGCGAAACCGGGAAGGAAACTCTGTTTTCCAACTTTCATGCGGAGCTACGGCCGTTGTTGACGTAGTCACGCGCGCAATGGATACTAATGGCGTGTTTGTATCCTATCTCCGTTACATTTTCCTTCATTTCTGGGTAAAATGGCACTTACAGTCGACAATAAATGTGATTTAGGGTGAGTAGTTTTCCTAATATTATGAGTATGTTTTGGGATAGTTCGTGTGACAATTCCTAACTGCAGAGTGATTGTTGGGCCAAATGTGGGCCAACTGATTTTCATTCCCCTTATGCTCAGTCGACAGTGGGACCACAATTACAGAATTCGATTTTTTTCCGTAAATTCACACATTTTTCAAAAATGGAGCACTTCATTAATGACATTACATTTCAGAGGGAAAGATATCTACATTCTCTAATATTTCCCATCCAATAACAATAGAAGATATTCATATATAGATTTGATGGAAATTTTTCAACATTCTAATCTGTTTCACATCCAATAGATTTGAAGGTAAAGCCTAAAGGTTCATCATTCTGTAATACCTGTGATGTATTGACATTCTATAATATTTCCCATCAAGTAATTTTGATGGAAAAGGTTCACCGATATGCAATATTTCTGATGAAATATTAACGTGACTAATTCAAATAGTATTAGTGGAAAAGGTACAACATTCTAAAATATTTATGATTAAATACTGACAAGGCAAATTCAAATATAGTTTTGATGGAAAAGGTTCATATCATTCTATGATATTTTCAATCAAGTAATTTTGATGGAAAAGTTTCAACAACATCACTTCAGAGAAATTGATCATCAAATAAAGTCTTTTGGTAAATGTGGGTCCACTCGTTCCGACCTCTATAAGGAGCTCCCGAAGTGGGCCCACATCAACATTCTACAATATCAAGGATTAAATTTTGACTAAGCAAATGTCTAATTAGTTTTGATGGAAAAGGTTCAACATTCTATGATATTTCCCATCAAGATCAATACTCTAAAATGTGGGCCCACTTCGGCAGCTCCCTATAAGAGACCAAACGAGTGGGCCAACATTTACCGAAAGACACTATTTGGTGATCAATCTATCTATAACATGGTCGATATATACGTAGAATCAATGTCACGACCCTTGACCTAGGTCCTGACCTTTGATGTGACCAATGACAGGACATCACTCATTAATATGCATGAGCTGTGTCTTCTTTTCGCAGAGAATTTTGATGTCGTTTCTGATGGGAAAAAAACAAGAATAATATTCCTTGGTAATGTTTATTTCGTATGAGAACATAATATTACTGTTTCTAGAATGTTTCCCCTCCAGATAAGTTACTCTTTCTACAGTTACACGCTTGTCAATATGCAAAATCGTCGGTACCGTGATGATAACAAATGTGGGCCCACGTCATCTCGATTCTTTAAAGGAAGCAGTTCAACTGGGCCCACAATTACGATAACCCAGAAGATGAGGGAACTTTGCTGATAAAGTCACTATTACTAAATAAGAAAACATGATAATCGTATTTTGTACTAGCATGTCTTAATTTACTTGTAATCAATTATTTATTTATGAATACGGAACTAAGTGGCATAGCTTCCATAGGTTGAATCAGAGTTACTTCCCTTAGAAAGTGCCCAACCACCGATAATGAGGTTTCGCCAGGACGTCATTGATGATGGAGAAGACGATAACAACATTTATATGATGACGATGAAGATGATGATGATGATGATGATGATGATGAGGGAATATGATGATGAGGGGATATGATGATGAATCTATAAAAATAGCGATGAAGATGAAAAATATAACAACACACAAGAATAATGTTTGAAAATATTTCAGTGGTATCTCGATATGTTGGAAGTTGTTTAATCACAGAATTGGTTAAGTTAAGTAAAGAAAAAAAAACGTTAAAACGATCACACACAGAGTCGATGTCATAAGCATC
The DNA here is from genome assembly GCA_916613615.1 of Steromphala cineraria. Taxonomy (NCBI): domain Eukaryota; kingdom Metazoa; phylum Mollusca; class Gastropoda; order Trochida; family Trochidae; genus Steromphala; species Steromphala cineraria. The sequence continues at coordinate 17,996,104 of OU744730.1, forward strand.
GCATGGTTATGCATTCATTTTTTGGAAAACACTTTTAGTAACTAAGAAAGTGATAATTGAAATACATGAACATTTTATAAATAGATAAAAAGTTCACTCATCATAAATGTAGATACACTTTTGCTCTTTTTAAAGAGAATGTTAGAAACTATTTCGGCGATGTCAACCGCTTTGTCTGGTACTGAGCTTTAGCTTGCATATATTCAGTGTCCTGCACGTTAATACTAAGTGTGTCTGGCCTTGACGACAAGAATATGATTTGTAAAGGAGTAAAAACACTGAAGAAAAACCAATCATGAAGTTCTCAATGGTTTTTGTGATATCATTTATCCAATACAAAAACTGTAAGAGGAGTGACGAATAGTGCCTAAATGAAACTTAAGTCCTAATTTTACCATTTACATGTACCTTTTTACAAAAACAGAATTCAAAGGTTTCATTCCAAAAATGTTTTTACAATCCAAAGAGAGATCTTAACATTTTCTATCAATCAAGTTCAAATTGAACAAAAACTTGTCCCTAGAAAACAAAATTTTATAGAGGCAATTTGCGTGTTTATAGTCTCCGAGACTGCATTTATTTGATAACATCACTGAAAAGAAAAACAGGCTACAAATTAAGTGAAAATATAAAGCCATGATGCACATTACCCATCGATATCGCCTAAACAAGTACCCAGTGTTGTACTCTCACTGTAAGGCACATTATATTACCTGTCTTCGTCGCCTAATGTTCATATTAATGTTCTTGCAGTTTGCATTCAACGGATGACATCGAAAAAAATCTATAATCCTATCGTTTTAGTAAAAGTATAACGTCATCATGCTCATATCGTAACAACCAAACGATATCGCCAGAAAAATTACCCATATCTTACACAAACTGTATCACCATCTCCGTCTTTTGTTTTGCCCTGTTAAATACTGACAGACGCGCAGTAGATCAAACAGTATAAAGTAACCAAAGGCTACAACAAGGAACACGATGCCAGAGAAGCCAACAGCCTGAGCGGAGGGTCTCTCGTCCTGAGCAGACTCCTTCTTGCGCCTGGTGGCAGATACAGTTTTAGGATCCACTTTCATCCAGACTAGGAGCTCGTCTACCAGTTGCTGTATTTCTGTCACATTCTTCATTGTAACGCAATATAACTCTGTGCAGTCACAGGCTCCTGCAGCAGAAAACAGACATGTTATGGCGTTGTCCTTATAGTTTTTGATATGTAATGAGGATATGATTGGCATACAGTGAGACCTTTGAGGTAAGTGAAGACAGCTGACAAGATACATATAATAGGTACTTGTTAATTGTTATTTGACACCGTTTCATTTGAATTGACAAATGACGGATATTATATACAAAGTTTAGTTGTAGTTCATCCGTTTGATAGTTGGTTAGCCTGTATTTGGTTATCATCATGCTATTATTTGTAAACTTCAATGCCAACACTATTTTTTATTTTTTAAATTAATGGATCATTTATTTCGTTTTTAAAGGATAAATTATTTCAAAAGAAAATACAAGAAAAATGAAAAAAAAAACAAACATAAAAAACACACCCATATCTGAAATTGTTGGTAAATATGTTGTACTGGTACCGCCAGATGTTGTATCAGACGTTGAACCAGACGATGGTTGTGTTGATGATAATGTTGTGCCAGAGCCAGTAGACACAGTTGTTGTGCCAGAATCAGTTGATGTTGAAGATGAAGACATTGATGTTAATGTTGTGCCAGAGCCAGTGGACACGGATGTTGTACCAGATCCAGTTGATGTTGAAGATGTAGACGTTGATGTTAATGTTGTGGCAGAACCAGTGGACACGGATGTTGTACCGGATCCAGTTGATGTTGAAGATGTAGACGTTGATGTTAATGTTGTGCCAGAGCCAGTGGACACGGATGTTGTACCAGATCCAGTTGATGTTGAAGATGAAGACGTTGATGTTAAGGTTGTGCCAGAGCCAGTGGACACGGATATTGTACCAGATCCAGTTGATGTTGAAAGTGTGGTCGTTGACATCAACGTTGTGGTAGTTGTTGTAGTGGTTGTAGTGGTTGTTGTGGTAGTGGGAGTTGTTGTAGTGGTTGTGGGAGTTGTTGTAGTTGGAGTTGTTGTAGTGGTTGTGGGAGTTGTTGTAGTGGTCGTTGTAGTTGTGGGAGTTGTTGTAGTGGGAGTTGTTGTAGTTGTTGTAGTGGTTGTTGTGGTTGTAGTAGTAGTAGCGAGGTACTGTGTACAATCTATGTCAGGAGTTTGTTGGACTATTGTCTGACTGATTGTTCCAGTTTTTGTAGTTACTGAAAGTACGAAGAGTCATATTACTTTCAGTACATGTATTTTGGAAACCTTACTTCCATGTACTATAGGTACTTGGTAAGAAGACTGTTTAATTACTAGATTTATAAATTAAGAAAACAGTTTTAAATGTTTGATATGCATAAACAGAAGTGTTTTTTTATATTAACATCATGTTATTCATCTATAATGTGCTCTATGATCAACTATCCAACCTTATTCATAGGTTTATTTTTGTTTGGAACCCAATCTTCACATACTGTTATTCTATCGCATGATGAACGAAACCGAGTTACAAAGAGCTGCTTATCTTAAGCTCCAAAATGATGTTTCTGTTCTGATTTTCTTTGAGAGTCATAATTGAATATTCAATAAGAATAAAAGAAACTCGAATTTCTGAAAATGTGTCCCTTTCTGTCAATTCCATCAGGCCAAATTTGGTACACTTGGGCAGTGGTTGATTCATTGATGTCAAAACTAAAACCAAATTACATGATATTTACAAGATACAGAAGCAATTAATAAAACTAAAGGTACCTTCATATCGACATTTATCGGTCTATGACTATTAGTAGTACTAGTATTATGAAACATGATCCTTGTGTCCTTGTAGGTAAGAGTGATTACATACTCTGTCGTCTTTAAATGCCAATACTAAGTAACTTGATCTTAGGCAAGGGTCTCTTGTTGGTAAGAGGGATAATACTATATCACAACGCGATAATATATTCTATTCTTTAAATGTCCATAAAAAGAAACATGGTCTTATGCAAGGGTCCCTTATTGTTAGGAATAGTAATTCATCATCGAGGAAATGTATTCTATCGTCTTTAAATGCCAACACAAAGTAACATGAGCTCATGCAACGGTTCTTTCTTGGTATGTGTAATAATTTATCTTTGACAATACAAATTAACATGACTTTATGGTAATGTGCCCTGTTGCCATGAGAAATTACTTTCACATCGTGTAAATCTATTCTATCGTTTACGACTAAAATACAAATTAACATGAAGTTATGCTACGATCCATGTTGTCAAGAATGAAAATCAAACTTTGAGATATGTTTATCTATTATTCTAAAGTATATATCTTTGTATTTAGTCTTGAAACAGTGCCAAGTAAATTACAATATACAATATTACATATATTACATAATGCAACATTCGTTTTGACATGTGTATAATACGAGTACTCTTCACCCACATGTAAAGCAGTTTCTTATTCCTGCAGTTCCCGAGCCACTGGGAGAGTTACACTTCTCTGGGTCGTTATCGAAGAAAAGAGTACACGTTGAACCTGCGTGTGTGTACATCCAACATGCCATATTGTCCTTTAGCATGGAACTACACCGGTCTTCACAGGCCTGGACACTTGTTATCCCTCCAAGGTCCTCACTTTGACTTGCTGCAGAACAGGAGCCCGTGGCTGCAGTGTATGTACAGGGACCTGCCAAATATAAAAGGTGAGGTGATTTGGGGTTTAAAACAGCTAATCTTGCTCTAATAGTTTGACTCTTCAAAACAACGAGCTAGATATATGTGTATGTGCAATATTTCAAATGCATTAGTTATAACTAGAATAGCTATGTATTCTTAAGTAACCATAATTCGATCGACCTCAAAAAACTACAGTAAGATTATAAATATGATTTATCTATTTGTCATTTCCCTAAATAATAATAATAATAATAATAATGCATTTATAGAGCGCCTAATTTCCACCTTAAAGATGCTCAGTGGCGCTGATACAGTGATAGAACTGGAACATATATACATATATACATGAATGGGTGTCTACTGGTACACAGATAAAAACAGATAGGTCTTGAGCTGAGATTTAAAAATGTCTTTAGTTGTTGTATTTCTGATTTCTAGGGAAAGTGAATTCCAGAGTTGTGGGCTGACGAAGGAGAAGGAGCGTTCAAAAAGGCTGTTCAGTGATTTTGGTTTTGTCAGGAGAGAGTCACTGGAGGATCTGAGGGTTCGTTGAGGTGAGTAGGGTGAGATCAGTTCTTTCAGATATGATGGGAAGTCTTCATTGTAGAGGCAGTCATGGGTTAGAACGAGCAGTTTGAAGGTGATTCTTGCTGAGATGGGGAGCCAGTGAAGTGATTGAAGTACAGGGGTGATATGATCATGACGGGAAGATCGGGAAATACATCGGGCAGCGGAGTTCTGGATTCTTTGAAGTTTTTGTATTGACTTGGATGGCATGTTGGCGTACAGCGAGTTGCAATAATCCAGCTTTGTGGTTACTAGGCAGTGCATCAACGTTTTGCAGGTTTGAATGTCGAGATAGTGGCGTACTCTGCTGATGTTGAATATGCTGTAGTAGCAAGCCTTGCTGACAGACACCATATGAGCTTCCATGGACATCGTTGAGTCGAGAATGATTCCCAGATTCCGCACGCTTTGCGCTGGCAAGACTTCAGCATCGCCGATGTGTAGGCACATGGAGGTGGGATCTAACTTTCTGAGCTGGTGCTTGGATCCAATAAGAAGAAACTCTGTCTTGTCTTCATTTAGCATGAGGAAATTTGATACCATCCACAATCTGATTTCTTGGATGCATTGTTCTAGTTTTGAGATGTTGCATGAGAGTTCAGGTGATTTGAAGCTGATATACATGTGTGTCATCTGCATAAATATGGAATTTCAAAGAATATTTCCGAATAATGTCACCAACAGGTAGGATGTAAATCGTAAAAAGCAGTGGTCCCAAAACCGATCCTTGAGGCACACCAAACAATAGAGCTGACTTTTGAGAGTAGGTATCATTGATTTTGACTGATTGGGTCCGATCAGTTAGAGATCCACTTGAGGGCAGTGCCGGTTATGCCGATCCGAGCTTCAAGTCTGTGAAGTAGAGTTTCATGGTCGATCGTGTCAAACGCACTTGACAAATCAAGAAGAGCTAGAGCTGTGACTTTCTGTTGACCCATATTTACCATAATGTCATTGTGAACTCGCAAAAGGGCTGTTTCCGTGCTATGGCATGGCTTGTATGCGGATTGAAAAGATTCTCCGAGCTGATTTATCTTCAGGTGATTTTTTATCTGTGCAGCTACGACCTTCTCCAGACATTTGGAAACAAAAGATAAATTTGATACAGGTCGAAAGTTTTTTAACTGCTGAGGATCAGACCCAGTTTTCTTCAGTATCGGCGTGACTATAGCGTGTTTGAAGACAAGGGGAACGTGTCTAAGGGAAAGTGAGGTGTTGAATATGTCCCACACTGCCACAGCCACATGACCTAGAAGAGACTTGAAGAGCCAGGTAGGAATTGCATCAAGGGAAGAGGTTTTTGATTTTGCGCTTTTTAAGACTTTTACAACAGTGTCAACCGGCACGTGACCGAAACTGTGAAGCGGTTGTCCTGAGAATTTGTATTCATAGTCAAGTACAGATTTAGGACAATCGCTAGTAGCAAGATCGTTCCGTATCCTGTGAATCTTGTCCTGGAAGAATGCTGCAAATTTATTTGCAAGTGTAGTTGAATCGACAGTTTCAGAAAATCCATGTTTTGCATTTCCCTTGAGCAATCGATTAAGTAGTTTGAAGAGTTCCTTGCTGTTATTTTTGTTATCTTCGATGTTTTTTGAAAGAAAGTTTTTCTTTGCACTTCTAAGGGCATAATTGACATTGTTTCTAGCCACTTTGAACATCTGGCGATGAACCTCCAGCTTACTCTTACGCCATGTCTTCTCAGCAGCCCTGGCCAAGTGTTTCACATGTCGGACATTGTCATCATACCAGCTAGAATTAGGCCTGATTATCACTGATTGAGTCCTGCGAGGTGCATGAGTATCCAAGGTTGCCACAAGATTTTCGTTGAAAATTTCACATTTCTTATCAATATCATCGGATGCAAGGACATTTGTCACAATCTCACACTGATCTAAATCGTCAACAAATGCTTCTAAGTCTATATTTCGAGTCTTTCGGTAGGTGAGGGTTTTTCTGACTGGTCCAGGCTTACCTAGAGCAATTGAAGCATCAATTAAGAAGTGGTCTGAGATCTGATGATCAAAAACATCCCTTACTGAAATGAAGTCATCAGTGTCTCTAGTAATAACCAGATCCAAGGTATGGCCGCGATGATGAGTGGAACATCTCACATGTTGTTGGAGATTGGCTGATGACAATAACTGCAGGAACTGTTTAGCAAAATTGTCATCACTGTTATCAACATGGATATTGAAGTCCTCCACAATAAGGAGATGGCCATGAGCAATAGCTATTGTTTCAAATAACTGAGATATTTCTGTAACAAACATGTCGTTGGTGAGTTTGTTTTTCTTAGAGGGCGGAGGCCGATAGATAGCCAGTAGTCTGATCACATCACTGTTGGTGTTGACAGTCAGATCAATCAGTTCAAATGAACCACATGTTTGTGTACAAGAAAGGTTGACTTGTAATGATTTCTTGTATATAACTGCGATACCCCCACCTCGGCCTGTTGGTCGATTTTCTGTAGCGATCGTTTAGATAAGCAACAGCTATGTCAAGAACAAGAGGTATATGTATCAAGCTTGGGTAATCCTGCTACGAGGGGCATGTGATTGTACTATTTGACAATCTTGAAAAGTTTAACGTCAAAGTAAATAATAATAATAATAATGCAGTCAACAATGTATTAAAATATCAGTGTCATGCATGGGATGATGGCTTACAATATCAGAGTCGTGCATGGAAGATATCTTAGAATATCAGAGTCGTGCATGGAAGATATCTTAGAATATCAGAGTCGTGCATGGAAGATATCTTAGAATATCAGAGTCGTGCATGGAAGATATCTTAGAATATCAGAGTCGTGCATGGAAGATATCTTAGAATATCAGTGTCATGCATGGAAGATGGTTATGAATATCAGATTCTTGCTTGGAAATCGTTTGACTAGAAAAAATTTCTAATTCCACGCACCTGTATCAAACTCACACAGATACTGTTTGCCATCACTCTCACAGCTTTCTGTAGTCCATTCTAGAATGTCCTTTAACGCGAATACACAGAAGCTGGCGTCAGGGTTTTGTGGGTCACCATCTTTCCAGAACGTGAACGAGGTTCCATCCACAATGTCCTCACAGTGATCCCACCGAAACTGGTTTGTGGAAGAGTCTTCCTTGTTCAGCCCGATCCAGAAATCATTTTCCCTGCAAAAGAGTTATGTTGTGGTGCAGGGCGAGATCAAGAACAACCTTCGACGACCCTTGTAGGCCAAGTACGCAGTATTTAGTGATCTGTATATTGTTAACTATTTGTCAAATTACAACTTATCTTAACTCCAGAGCTACTTGAATTTCTTAAATGAGTATTTATAAAATTGTAATCAAGGGATATGAAGTAAACGTTATGCAATGAGGGCTTGATGTATTAATAGAAATTACATAACGAGTGAGTTTTAACTATCGAAAATGTTTAAACGAAATATTTTCTAATGTTTTGATTTTTTTAGGATTGAAAAGAAAATTTCTGTTTCTTTGAAACAACGATCAAACCATCACGACATAGTTGCGTGATGATACACTGGTGACGTTCCTCAGTGTTCGCAATTGGAAAAACAAAGTTCCATTTTCCGTTAGCATCATCTTCACCTCTAAATAAAATGCCACTTTTAAACCATCATTGGTGTAAAGTTAAACAACAGAATTGACCAAAACCAAGACATAAGCAAATTCTTTAACAATGGACACTGTTGTCTATACTGTACAGGAAAGACATAGCCAAATATGATGACAGTGACATGGATTTTGAACGGTTCAAATGTCCTTGCTAAACGTTTCTAGGCGAATGCTGATAATTCAGTATTTTGATTGAATATGTAGAGCGGTTGTGATATCAAAGATGGAACTGCATCTAAACACAACCGTTTCTAAAATCTCGACCTTCACTGAAACTTTCAAAGCTTCGTGTTGACAAAACGTGTCCGTTGAATACAAAATGGAAATAACTCTTTCCGATGAAATAGCTGAAATTGGAACGCGAATATTTTTGCTCGTATATCTTTGATGTGATGCAATTCTATGTTAAGGGAAATATGACAATGGAAAAAGATTTGATAGATTAAAACTTTGAAGCGGTGGGCGGTTCAGCTGATTGCAAAAGTAGTACAGCATTATGGCGTCACTATCATTGAAAAACCAGGCCCTAATTTCTCGACACAAACTATCTTGTTTATGTTAGAAACGAAAGTTGAATTGCACGCCATTGTCCTTTATATCATGAGAAAAAATAAACTGAGATCGATTTTGAAACTCAGTTTCTAACTCAGTTGAGTTTTCGGTGAGTTTGTTTTGTGAAATGCATTTGAGTTTGAAACTTAATTAGTTGAGTCATATTTTCGAAATCAGTTTTAAATTTGGGTATCAAGAAATCGTGGTCAGTTTTGGTTGCACAAAGTTACACACGTTTTCGGTTAGTCGTTAAATAACTTCCACTGGTTACACAACACTTGTTTCAAATAACCTAAATTATCTAAGATATTCAGAACATGTATGTAAAAAATGATTATTAGGACATTCCTCTCCCCCTTTTCTCTCACTAGCCCAGCGGATAAGTGAAATAATTGTTCACATCATGATGCAAGCATGAAATTGGGCATGATTGTAGTTTATACCTGTCTTATAACATACAGATCGAGAGGCCTCGCAAATTTTTCATATCTTTCACTTTTTGGGTAAAAAATTGAGAAAAAAAATTTCCCCCACTTATTTTGCTCTAATTTTTTCATGAACTCTAAAGTACTTACTCATCATATATAATAGTGTTGGAAATTCAAAGCTGATCATTTTTCATTATATGCATGTATTTCTACCTTTAACGGTTAAGTCTACAGAAGTCAAAACACTAAAACTAGGACTGCAGCAACAGTGTTGAGGTCTTCAGGACTCTGTTTGACCTAAACCAATGGTTGGTCGTCAATTTCCTTCCAGTCTTTTTGAAACTAGTATATAATAAAATAATATCCAATTGTTATTTGAATTTAATATAAGTTATACCATTCAGAGGCGGGGTACATGGGGGGAGATATCCGCCTTGAGCTTGGTGTTATGCGACGAGCCGAAGGCGAGTTGCATAACACCTAGCTAGAGGCAGATATCTCCCCATGGAACCCACCTCGGAATGGAATAACGAATTAATCTTACCAAATGTTTAAACAAAACGCATATCATATGAAGACAAAGAGTAAGAACTGCGTAAGTAATTTTACTATAGTTTGTTCAAAGCTACATATCGGTTGATCAAAAGTAACCAGCTTGATCATGCGTTCGAGGTAACATACATAGTACATTTCAAGACGCTTAATCTGGACGTTTTTTTTCATGCTTTTATGTGCCGGGGTATAAATGATTTATTATTCCGTTCAATAGGGTGATATGAGTATTTATTCAGGGTCACGTAGACCAATGAGAGATCGAGATTCTTACATGAGGTAGGATAATGGTTTTTATATAGTTAAATCTTTTAAATCTATGTTTTGGGTTAATCCGTGGTGTGATGCCAACAACTCAATAGCGCTATTTTGGTCTGACAAGATCGTACTTCTTGGAAGCTTGGGCATCATTAATTTGCTAAAAATTAATGTTTGTGTAAGATGTTTTTGAACATTAATGTTTTTAAAATTAAGCAGCAGATAAGTCATGTTAGCTACCCTCCTTCCTGACCGCTTTATATTGAGCATGTTGAAGAAAATGTATAAATCGGGTATAAGCTATTTAAGAAATATAGATTTGGTGTTTATTTTACTTCTAAATTATTTTCATATAACATGAAACTTCATTGTTAATGTTTGGAGGATAACATTTGCACACAAAAAAGTTGTACTTATGCTGGAGATGACATAAATGTAGTCATATTTCAGTTGCTTATTTAGTTCAGGAGTTATTAAAGAACAGAGCTTTTTGCCATGTAGCATAGTTCATAAAATCAAATAGAGGCATTGCCTATGCAATCTCTTATGGTGTGAGCAGTTAACCAGTATACAATTGATTATATATATATTCATAGAATACAAATTTTCAGAATGTTAGAGCTTTTTATTCTTGAAAAATTGACGGATTATTTTTTTAACATATGGTCCCCATGCGCCTTACAAGGGGACCCAAAGTAACCAAACCTACACTCATAATCTCCCTCAGCTAAGTAATCCTTAAGCAACATTTAAGCCGACTATGGTATTTGTGTTTGGTACATGGAGAAAAATATGGTCAAATAACTTATCACCTGTTATTTTAGAAGTATGACCGATGACAGATTTCTTATACTTTTTTTTCAGATTTGGAAGCATGTTTTGTCATAAGTTTCTAGATATTCTGATTTTTTAGAAAAAGTTGTTTGGGACTCTGTGGTCCTTATAAGGAGTCGTGCCATGCTAAGTGGCGAACTTTTATTGTTCTTGGTTTGGTCTTACAAACATGTTACTCATAATTTGATGACACTTTTAGTTTGGAGTTGTTTTCATTGGAACATTGAATAAAAAAGATATATTTTATGGTAAAGGCAATATTCAACGCCTTGTTATTCATAAAGCGCTAGACCATTTGTAACCTTAAAATTGTGTTCTCTTATCTGCTCGTAAATGAGCAATTGTATCATATTTTGATATATTTCATATTTGATATATTTGATATTTGATATGTTTTTTGATATTTGATATATTTTTTGATATTTTGGTATTGGAAGGCTTTGTCTATCGGACAAAATCTCGACTAAAAATTGTTGAGAGCTTTGTAATTTGGTCCTGATCCCAGACCTAGGAAACTCAAATTCTCAGAATAAAATTTTTATCAGAGGCTAGGATTTGAAATATTACTTTTAAACCTTAGGGTTCAATTGAAACGGGTAATCCATTTAAACAATACGATAGAATATTTGAGGTAGTTGATAATATCTATCTGGTTTGTCTGCACTCAAATTCCGTGGTTGTGGCACCAATTAGTCTTTGAGTAAGCTTACTTGATAACTGCCTTAATTAAGTACACCTGTCAGAGATCATTGACAAACAGAGGGCAAAGTAAATAAAAGGGTTCAACTCATGAAGATTTAGATAGACATGCAGATGATTTAAGTCTCACTTCAACATCACAATTACATGTACAATAAACATGATCAAATAAAATCATTGTGTGCCAATATGAACAGATACAATAGTAGATATTAATGTATGTATAATTGAATCACAAAATTCAACTCATGGCAATCACCTAAAAACTTGTTTCTTCTTCTAATTGATATCTTGTGCAGCAGAAGTGAAAATGAAATTTTTTTTCACATCCAGCACGATTCAAACTGTATACCTCCGATTTGTACCTGTTGGACTTACGAGAAGAAGCATGTAGGAATGCTTTTAAACCTCACCAGCAGAATTTTGATGCTAGTTTGATGGTGATCCTTTACTAATCTAAATCTATCATTTTATGTGTAAGCCTTTTTCTTCTGATGACAAGTCACATAAAGATGATCATCTACAGATTCGATTTTTTTTTTAAACCCAGACTTATCTGTTTTCATGGCCTAAGTACCATATGGTTTAAATCGAAGAATACAACTATTTCTCACATGCATTAATGTAAAGAAATGTTTATGTTACAGATTGTTTACATGCAATCTTCTGTTTTAGATTTTAGTTCAACTTCAAGGGGATATAATTCATGAACATGTATCAGGCTCCTTATTTATGAGAGGAGATCATACATTGAACTATCATCCTTACATATTGACATAGCCTGTTCAGATGTTGAATCAAAACATGGCAAAGTTACTTAAATTAGAAAGCAAAAATATTTCGAAAATGGTCGTCAGACTATTAAATGTAATACCCTATCATCTTAGACACAACATAATTTCATTGAAAGTTGATTTTAACAATGCATCATCACATGTTTTTGCGTGTAGAAGCCTCTTCCGCATTTGCAAATTGCAAAGACCTGATTTTACATACTTGTTACATCATCTAAAAGGTGCATTTCAGCAATTGCTGCCAATTCTTGTTGCCGAAAACCCCTATTTGGTAGGTTGGTGGTGCACCACATCACATTGAGTATTCTACTCAAACATGAATTCAACTGCCCTGGTTTGTTTTTTTAACTTAAAAATAATGATATGCTTGTTTGTTTGATATTCGTGACTGGAAGGATTTGACGATCAAGCATTGGTTAGAAGGCCAAGCTGAGTCTTGAAGACCTAAATACTGTTGCGGCAGTCCTAGTTTTAGTGTTATGACTTATGTAGACGGAACCGTTAATGGTAGAAAAACATGTATACACTGTATAATGAAAAATGATCAGCTTTGAATTTCCAACACTATTATATGATGAGTAAGTACTTTAGAGTTCATTAAAAAATTTAAGCAAAATAAGTGGGAAAAAAGTCACATTTTTTCACTTTTTAGCTCATCTGGCCTGTAAGGCCCGATGGGCTTATGGCATGGCATGGTGTCCGGCGTCCGTCCGTCCATCCGTCTATCCGTCCGTAAACATTGTGGAATTTCGACTTCTTCTCCAGAACCATCCCAGCAGGCATTTAAACGTTGAACCAACGTTGAAACAACGTCGTTTTTCAACGTTGAATTGACGTCGAATTTTGATTGGATTTGAAATTTGCCGCGACGTCGAAACCTGACGTTGTTTCGACGTAGAAATGACGTTAATAGATACGACGTCGCAACAACGTTGGTATAACGTTGTCTCGACGTATATACGATATTGTATCAACGTTGAAACAACGTTTTATTGACGTATGTTTAACGCGACATCAACGTCGATACAACATGGCTTTAACATTGATACAACATTAATACGATGTTGCTGCAACGTTGGTAAAAAGTTAATCCCATTTCTAATGATGCTGAATAGATGCCGTTCACTGTACGTGTACAGTTTTGTTGTTGTTTTTTATTAATAATTATCTACTCTGAGCATCAGCTTGAATGAAACAGCAGTTGAATTGTTATCATAGAGCGGCAATGAGTGCATCATAATCAGCGTTGTCCCATATTATTTTTGTAGGAAAAAGATCATGAAAAGGGTTGTGTTCAAACCGGGTAGATTGGCAATCATCTCAGTTTAAAATTATATAATTTTGATTAATTATTTGAATGACTCCGTCACTTTAACTATGATCACGTCATAGAAAGATATGGCTACGTTTAATACGTTAGGGTTGTTGTAATAGTGTTGTTCCCAATTGCGTCATATTCATGAACGACATCAAATATTCACATATCATACTATTTGGACATTTATACATGTACATGTAGGCCTACAGTATTGATGTAATTGGTATTCAATAATAATAACTGAAATATCATTTGCCAAAAGTATAAATTATACGCCCGTATTTAAGAACAAGAAGGGCTCCAGCTATATTAAATTGATTTTATTTTCATTGTTAACTTTATTAATTTTGTATCAGACTAATCATATAATTATGTTCAAATATGACGGAATGATGGCATACCACATAATTTTTTGTGAACTGTTGATGGATGAAATTCGTTTTCAATTGTTTATTTCCTTGCAAAACACAATATTACCAGTGACCAGACACTCTAATATTTTAATGCATGACAGTTTAGCATTATTGTTTATATTTGAATATAATACATGAATATTATAAACTTTTCTCAGAGTCTGCTGATTGAGAGGGAGGAGAGAGCTGGAGACTGGCGAAGCAGAGAAGATACATGCACGTGCTTCTGGGAGTTGATCTGTCAAACTACCCTTAGGTATATATAGTGTATACTGTTGTAAATGCCATTCCGATGATTCGACATTCATTTCATTTTTATTTTACCAGTTTCAAATGTTAAATATTAATAAGTTAACAATTAAACAATAAATCAGTTACAATGCACACAAAAGTCATTCAAGGCAGGATTCAAAAGAGCAGAACAAGTTATTAGCACATATTTGATAAGGGATCGACATATACAATTTATGTGATAGATTTTTCACTTCATTTACTTTTATCTTTCTTTTGTACAGAACTTTGCTGATGGCCAACGCTGTGAAGAAACATATACAAGAATACATGATAAGACTGCTTTTCATAGAAATGTATAAAAGATTAATAAACATTTATGTAATCATTATCTCGGTTTGTTTTTGACTTGTTAATTTGTTGGTTGAATTTATACAGCTATTCCCGACGATATACCATATTTTATGTTATGATACGATTCCGGTCTCTATGATTCTCTGCAGTGTTATATACATTGAAAAACGTCTCTCATCCTATCTAATAACTGAACGCCCTGAACCAAATGAACTCCTAAACAGCTGATCGAATACTTTACGAGCTCCGTGCAACACCGGTTACGGTATCAAGCACTTTATGCTATGCCACAACACTGTTGCGGACACAAGTTGAATGACAGCAGAAGTTTTGAACCTATGGCTTTCTTTTATCATCGTGACTCACTTAACTAATTAAACAAATGCTATTTTTCAAATAATAGTTTAATATTAGTGCTATAATAATATATAATCGTACTAGATCTACAGTTGCCTTGGCACTACTAGGCCTACGCCAACAGAAGTCAACGAGATGCGTTCAAATTTTGACGTGTCTAGTGTAATTGAAACTCAATGATGGAAAGTTTAATAGATCAAGGGAAATACTTACCATTTCAAAATAGTAGAGCGATGTCAGTGCACCCGAATCGTGATCCGATAAAACATCTAACAGGACGTTGATTTCCCCTTACATCGACCGACAAACATGGCGACGAAAGTACTAAGATTGTGACGTAATAGTTGAAACTATGACGTCATCAGCATTTGTGCTGGCGCGAAAATGTGGTATGCTTGTTGGCGAACAAAGTAGCGTAGGGAATATAAGAAAAATGACTTTTTTTCAGTTCATACGCCGTTTAGGGAAATATTGTTTATGAATAAAGTGATCACGAATTTGTTCCTGAATTTTCAAGTGCTAGCCTATTCACGAAACAATGCTTTTAAAACGGTATATTTATTCATTTATTCATTGATAGATTGATGACTGTTTTACATAAATTTATGTAACTATATTTGAAAATGACTTTTAAAGTGTATTTTTTTACTGATTTCATATCTATACATTTTATTGGTAATTCGAAAAAGCTTTATTATAAAAGGAATGGAAAAGGTTAAACTTTATAAAGGAAAACAACTCTAGACTCTACATAAAGAAAAAATATTTTCTATACGATATCCTAGAAAAAATAGAGCCATGGGCTCTGTAGCTCATCAGACTTTTGATTGAAATAGTTTTTTAAGGTTTTGACCCCTGTGATTTTAGGGTCATGGGGTAACCAAACTATTTAGAATCTTCATTGGCCAAAGAGGCTACACATAACTTTTCAGCTCTCTAGACCATTGTGAACTGAAGGAGAAGATGAAAATAGGATTTTAAGGTTTTGACCCCTGTGACCCCATTTGGGGTCAAGGGGTCATCAAATCTAAACTTTAGAATTCTCATTGGCCAAGGAGGCTACACATAATTTATCAGCTCTCTAGACCTTTTGGAACTGTAAAAGGAGATGAACATAGGTTTTTAAAGTTTTGACTCCCGGGACCCCATTTGGGGTCATGGGGTCACGAAATCTACAATTTAGAATCCCCATTGGCCAAGGAGTCTACTCACAACTTTTCAGCCCTCTAGACCTTTTGGAACTAGAGAAGGAGATGAAAATAGGTTTTTAAAGTTTTGACCCCTGTGACCCCATTTCGGGTCATGGGATCACCAAATCTACAATTTAGATTCCCCATTGGCCAAGTAGTCTACTCACACCTTTTCAGCTCTCTAGACCTTTTGGAACTGGAGAAGAAGATGAAATTAGGATTTTAAGGTTTTGACCCCTGTGACCCCATTTGGGGTCATAGGGTAAATAAATCTACAATTTGGAATCCTCAGTGACCAAGGAGTCTACTCACAACTTTTCAGCTCTCTAGACCTTTTGGAACTGAAGAAGAAGATGAAAATAGGTTTTTAAAGTTTTGACCCCTGCGACCCCATTTGGGTTCATGGGGTCAAGAAATCTACAATTTAGAATCCTCATTGGCCAAGGAGTCTACTCACAACTTTTCAGCTCTCTAGACCTTTTGGAACTGGAGAAGAAGATGAAAATAGGTTTTTAAAGTTTTGACCCCTGTGACCCCATTTGGGGTCATGGGGTCACGAAATCTACAATTTAGAATCCCCATTGGCCAAGGAGTCCGCACATCAAATTTCAGCTCGCTAGAGTCATTGGTTCTGGAGAAGAAGTCGAAAATGTGAAAAGTTTACGGATGGACGGACGGACGGATGGACGGACGGACGCCGGACGCCATGCCATGCCATAAGCCCATCGGGTCTTTCAGACCTGATGAGCTAAAAATGTCTTTCTTGTCGCGCAATCTGTTAGTTGTTAGGCCTACTAACAGTAATTTAGTTAGTCCTTTCATAACGGGGCGCTCTTTACAAGTTTAAAGGCGAATATCACAAAATTTTAACAGACACACTTATTCGCGTTTTTAATGAATGATCAACTAACAAACGAAAATCTTTAGTTTCACAAGAGACAGACGTGCTTTCATCTGATATAATTCGTAGGTTGTAAAATCGGAACAACGTAAGGTCATTTATCAACATAAATCTCAAATACATAGACGTCGGAAATAGAAACGTTGAAACGACGTTGTGTATCTTGATTTTCTCAACGTCGAAAGAACGCCACCTTAACCGAAATAACCGACGTTGAAACAACGTTGTTCAGTCAACGTCGAAATTACCGACGTCGGGGCAACGTCGTTTTTATCGACGTCGAAAATACCGACGTTGTAACAACGTCGTTAAATCAACGTCGAAATTAACAACGTCGAAGCAACGTTGTCTTTATCGACGTCGAAATTACTGACGTTGAAACAACGTCTATTTTAAGTTGAACGACGTCGCGACCACATCTAAACTATAATCAAACGTCGATTCGACGTTGTGTGCTTGCTGGGATAAGGCCTAGAAAGCTGAAAGTTTGTGTACAGACTCCTTGGCTAGTGAGGATTATAAATTGTAGCTTTGGTGGCCCTGTGACCCCTAATAAGGGCGACAGGAGCCACGCCCTAAAAACGTATTTTCATCTTCTTCTCCAGAACCATAAGGCCTAGAAAGCTGAAACTTTGTGTACAGACTCCTTGGCTAGTGAGGATTATAAATTGTAGTTGCGGTAGCCCTGTGACCCCAACTAAAGACCACAGGGGCCACGCCCTAAAATCCTATTTTCATCTTCTTTTCCAGAAGCATAAGGCCTAGAAAGCTAAAACTTTGTGTACAGACTCCTTGCTAGTGAGGATTATAAATTGTAGCTTTGGTAGCCATGTGACCCCAAATAAGGGCCACAGGTGCCACGCCCTAAAAGCCTATTTTCATCTTCTTCTCCAGAACCATGAGGCCTAGAAAGCTGAAACTTTGTGTATAGCCTTTTTGAAGAGTGAGGATTATATATTGTAGCTTTGGTGGCCCTGTGACCCCTAATAAGGGCCACAGGGGCCACACCCTAAAAACCTATTTTTATCTTCATCTTAAGGAGCCATAAGGCCTAGAAAGTGGAACTTTGTGTACAGACTCCTTGGCTAGTGAGGATTATAAATTGTAAATTTGGTGGCCCTGTGACTCCTAATAAGGGCAACAGGGGCCACGCCCTAAAAACCTATTTTCATCGTCTTTTTTCCAGAATCATAAGGCCTAGAAAGCTGAAACTTTGTGACAGTTTGTGTACAGACTCCTTGACTAGTGAGGTTGATGAATTGTAGCTTTATAATAATAATAAAGGCAACAGGAACGTCCTTCAAATATATTTTCATCTTTTTCTCCTGAAGTATAAGGCCTAGAAAACTGAAACTTGTCGCTACTTAATTTTATGATTGGTGCCCCTGTGGCCTCTACAAAGGGGGAATCACATTGGCCACACTCTACAGCATAATTGATGATGAAGCCTGATGAGCTACAGAGCCAATGGCTCTATTTTTTACCCCAAAAAGTGAAAGATATGAAAAATTCTCGATCTGTATGTTATAAGACAGGTATTAACTACAATCATGCCCAATTTCATGCTTGCATCACGATGTGCACAATTGTGCTAAAAAATTGCACTTATCCGCTGGGCTACACTCTCCCCCTCACTCTTACACAAATACATAATGTTGATACGCACATGTTACTACTCCAGAGGCTGCCTCTACTAGCAAGGGAACGGATGGCCATGAAGGTCGGGTTACTATCAAAGATGACCAATCTTCCTCCATCCTTCTCACAGATCGACCGGGCCTCGTTCCACGTTCTTTTCTCCAAGTAGATCACATATTCTTTCCCTGTCAGCGTGTCGCCTAAAACTCCTGAAAGGAAGCGTGTGAACTGTTTAAAGGTAAACTGCAAATTGAAATAGTTGACTGGAAACCTTTATATAATGAAACGTCACGAGGCGAGTTGTTAAGCAAAAATATGTGAAGTATTGTTTAAATGGTGACTGTATCTCTCTGCAAACTGTCATGCATCTAATGGTGACGAGAACTCCACCAGATTCCACTTATTAGGGAAAACATTTTATTCACTACTACTTAAGAGACAAAGTTACCTCATTAGACATAAGCAATGTAAATAATTTATGAAAATTTGGGAAAATAAAAACGAACAATTAATTTGCTTCGGGTTACCGCGCGCTTCAGATTGAATTTCAACACTTGAAACCTGTTTTCCATCCTGTCTCAGGGTACGAACGTTACGCCAACTCCATTAATATTTACCCTGGGCTCAGATGCTAGATTCGCTCGCGCGGCCCGAGTTGGGATATAGCCAATCAAATATATTTTCTCGCCACCTTCTCGATAAAATTTCAACGAGAAAATGATTTGATGGGCTATATCCCAACTCGGCCCGTGCGAGCGAATCTAGCTAGCTTCTGAGCCCAAGGTACATATAAATGGAGTTAGCGTAACGTTCGTACCCTGAGAGTTTTTTTCCAGATGTTGACAACTATTAATTCTAGCATCCCCAATGCATACACTGATTAATTATTTAACATACAATGATTTCTTAAGGAATGGCGTCGTTGAATGCACAACCATATATGATTGCATAAAAATCCATTCTAGTGTACTGCCGAAAATGATAGAATGTTTTTAATTTAAAGAGACACAGAGTATGTTGATAGGATCACAAATGTCAAATTTTGAAATCGATGTTATTACATCGGGAACCACTAACTGTTACTGAAAATAACAAGTTAAAGGTCAATCAGTACATTAGAGCGAAAATACGGCAATTCGAAGTGGCGCACGCAAATTCGCAAAAACGTAACTTCGAAACCTTGTCATAAGCTGACAGGAAGATATATATATGTTTATTGGGTATTGTAACTAATAGGTAGATTAATTGGATACATAATTTCAAATATTAAAGGTCTTTGAGATGTTTTCTTTATTTTTCCATAAAATGAAGCATTTTAGAGATATTATGCATAAATGGATATATTTGCAAGTCCAGTGATGAGATACAATCTAAATAGGATGAGATATGAACTTCAATCAGCATATTAGATATTTTGTAGCTTATCAAAACCAAATAAAATTTTAAGAAAGATACTCTGTGTCACTTTAAAGTTTATTTTAATCAAACTGAAAATCAAACGATATTTTGTGAAAATAACTACGTAAAACACGACTACCTGTAATTTTGAATATTTTCAAAGAGGATGTTTACAGAAGAATTTGTGGGTGAACAGCTATCTGAAATAATGTTTAGAGTCCGACAACAGAAATTCAATACAGTCTTTTGATTTATGCAAATGAGGTCAACGACTTTTAAAGTTCAAGTTGCAAAAGACACATGTATGACATCTACACTTAATTTTGTATCTTAGTGAGAGAACTGTCGGTTTAGTAAAGAAAGTATATAATTTCACTCAACACCCCTTCAATGCTATCAATACCGAACATTAACATTTCATCTCACAATCGAATTAGGAGAAAAATTCAAAATATTCAGATTATGTATCTTCCTTGAGAGGCAATATCGAAGTTGGAATGACAATAATGCTGAGGAATATATGGATGACAACGTCTTTGTTCATTGTATGCGACGTGATTATCGGATCAACCGGATTACCGACTTCGAAAATTAAGAGAAGCTTTGGAGATCAAAAAGATTCAGCCATCAATTAACCGCGATCAAGGTTACTACATCCCGTCAGCCTATGATCTTCTCCTTAATTAATTAACTGTAATCACTCATGTACATCACTGGCCTCTATCAATTAAATGTAAACGCACTGCATTGTACATTACTGATTTCCTACCACTTTAATTTCATTTACTCTCTTCATTAAGTTGTTGTTACTGTGTTTTTGCACTATTTACTTATATATATATATGCCCCTACTTCATTACTCTTCCTCTGCTTGAGAACGACACAGGAATCTGTGTCGAAACGTCGCTACTGCCCCTATAAAAGGTTTTTATAAATTCTTTGACTTACCGGCTAGTAGGACCATCAATGTTTCCACGGCCCGCATTGTACTCGCTGGAAAGAAATAAAATTGTACTTATAGGGATTGGTTAATGGTCCCTTTATCCGCTACTGATGATTACCTTATTTGGAATCCTAGTTTACATTAAGCGAACAATGGCAGTCCGTACAATCAGCAATAAAGTTGATTGTTTAAAACAAGATAAGCAAAAGTGAGTTCCCAGTAAATTCGACCGCCTTACTAAGTCAAACTCAGTCAATGAATGTCCTGAGGTGCGCAATCCAAGCCACTACCAAATCTTGAATTTAATTAATATTAAGAAATCTCAATTAATTCAGATCGTAATTGTGCTGTGCAGATGTCTACGTACCACAATGCAGAAAATTAATGACTTATTTAAATGAGATTGGATACCCAAGATTATTGTTAGAATACAAAGTTCTGGTTTAGTGATCATATTGTCACATCTTTTTGACCTAAAGACAAATGAATGGAATTATAAATCAGTTGGACTCGTTGACGTCAGTGCTAGCTATATTGCCGTATTGTTATGGGATGCCATATATACACCATAAAACAGACTTTATTAGCCTGGGCAGGAATTCAGTTTAGATCTCATGTGACCGCCGTTTTGTCCAATGTTAACGCCTAAAGAGAATAAATACACTCCAAATCAATGATTGTTATAGAGATACACCGTGAAATGTTGAAGTTAAAGATTGTTAAGTTGTAAGTGGTGAGAAATTTGTCTTGTGGCCTACATATTTTCTTTGCAAAACTGAGAATATGCTTTTAATACTAACATTTGTCTCATTTTAAGCAGAATCCGATGTGAACACCGGTCGTTTTGTATTCTGTTACATCAGCTAGTGTCTATTTTTCTGCGTTGAGCTCCAAACTTATACCCTAAAATCATTCGAGCCAAACCTCTCGTATCGCTAAATACAGTTTGGCTAAAAACCGGTGAGGTGATGTGGGGTTTTATCTCAGCTTTCAAGAGTATTTTACTTATATCTCGGCTGCTTGTATTATTGCAAGGAGAAAGCCCGCAACACTATTGTGGCTATGCATTGCGGTGAAACCTGCGAGCATCGGCTTGAACTAGCAACCATGGGTTGTACCTCGCTGAAATTCAGTGTAGCATTGCACCCAAACCTGACTGCGTGTAGAACAGTTTTCTACTGCAGACAAAGTTGCCGAGCCCCTGGCGGGATTCGAACCACGAACCTCCTGATCCGAAGCCGAACGCGCTGACAACTGACAAATTCAATCATTGCATTTTTCAAGTTTTTTAAAGAAATTTGGTTTTTTGAAACACAGTTGCATTGTTTTCTGTTGGGTTTTGACAAAATCTAGGAAAAGCATGCGTTGGATGCCAGATTTTCCATCGGAAACCATTTTTTGTTCGACTTGTGTTTTGATTACGTTTTGGTTTGCAAATGCTTTTTTTGTCATATGAATTTTAGTGGTAGCGTTTCCCCATCATATCATCAGCCTATCCAGAGCGATAGCATATATAATGTTCAGGGTATACAATAGCCAATGGCCACAGAGGGGTTTGTCTCTATAGATCAGTTGATGAATAATTGACGCCACCTTGTCGTGCGATCATGCATCGAAGTTCATGCATTGTTGCAATGAAACAAAAGGACAAATGTATGTACCAAGGGATGTACGTTTCCGTGTACACATACCTAGCGACTTGAGTTGAATTATGTATGCCAGCACCTCCAATAGCATTCAGTGGATATTTCTAGAAATTGCTTGACATTTATTTTTCGTAGGTTTCCCATGTCCCTATTGTTATCCCTTATACGTATATGTAGTTTAATGTAAAACAAGCTATTTTAACTTAGCTAACATATTCTGTTGGAACCAATAAAAAGAGAAGAAAAAAGCTTCAGTCTGATTAAAATCGACCGTGCTCCGAGGAATAAAACAGTAACAAATATTATCTCTATGGGGTTTTCGAACTTAAGCAAGCCGATGTTTACCCTTCCGCATCTATCTGACCGCCCCCACCTTTGTCGCATGTTTCTGACGTAAGCGAAACTTACCCAACTCAAGGTAGAGTCTTCAATCAATTTTGAATTACTCATTACTAGTAATTATTACTCAAAGAGACCGCCAACGGCAGTACATGATATGAACATACAATATAAATAAATTTACATCAAGATGCCTAAAATCATTTTGATAGATTCTTTACCCCTTGATTTTCTTATTACACATAAGTTTCTCAAATTGTATCATATATGGACAATTGGTATGATATAATATATTGATTAGATAAATGCGTTGATCCAGTAAATCAGGACAGTTAAATAAATAGTGAAATTCATCTCCGATCTGGTTAGTGTTACGTCGAGGACATATCCTTTCTCCACGTGGTAGATTATAGTATCGACCTTTTTCAATTGGTAAATTGTGGTTAAATGTTCTAAAACGCAGTATAGGCTTGTACACGTTTTCATCTAAAAGTAAATAATGCTCGAAACATGGGGAAACTTTATATAGGTTGAATAATACAGACCTTTTGAAGAAGAACTAACTTCGCCACGCCACGATTGCAAAAATTGATCTTTTAATATATGATATACCGATTTAACTATTCATTCGCTAGAGTGATACTTAGGATTATCAAAGATGAATGGTTGACCGAATGTGGAATATATCTTCTTATCATGGTTTAACCAAGGACAAGTATGACCATTTAAGCTCTTGTTATATATATCTTTATACATATTTGAGACAATTTTATTATTTGGCTGGGCACATGACAATTTAGACCAGTATGAAATAATGCGTTTTGCAATTCGTAAGCGAAGCGGCTTTCTACCGAGTTCGCCGTTAACCATAAAACTTGGAGTAGACGACTTTAAACCCGTAGCTAGTTTACTATGGTACACTGGAGTTACCTGCTCATAACATACTTGTAACATAAACATTATTGAGAGAGTTCATATGAAGTTTTTACTTCAAATGAACTCTCTCAATAATGTTTATGTTACGAGTATGTTACGAGCAGGTAACTCCAGTGTACCATTTATTCAACATGATTGCCGCTAAAGTTAAACCCTATTTCAAAACGACGATGTGATAGGATTGCTAATGACTGGCTTTGTCAGCACTAAACTGATGACAGCAACATTTGCGTAGATTGGCGTCATTCCCCATTTAATCCATGTATGACTTCACGAAACTATAAACTGTCTATTTTTCACATTTAACATATTATATTTCCACCGTGATTACAACAAAACAATGCATAAAATCATAAAATCCTGACAGCCCCTGGCCTGGATAGTCGCTTATAAGTGAATTCCTAAAGAAAATCAACTGTTAACAGTGTTTTATTTTAAGAATTATCTTGCTGCAATTGTCAGTTTTCATTATTGAAGGAGAGAAGAATTAAAACTAGAAACTAGTTCTTACAAAGATATAAACTGACCCATCGAAGCCAGATTCCCCGCAATCTTTTTGTTAAAATAAAGTTTGAAATTCCTGGATTTCTGCATTGACGTTAAAGAATGGGGGGTGTTTACTACACCTAATAAACTTACATCAAGGCGAATTTAACTTAATGTAAATCTATCATATCTTATGTACTTTACTCTTAGACTTTATTGCAGCTATTTTGTCAGGTATTAGTTTCTCATTATCGAACTTTGTTGTTATATATACAAATAATTGTCCAATCTTTTTTTCTAATCAATAACAATAACATAACCCCTGATTAACAAATGTATATAAAGAAATGTAGCAAGTCAAATAAGTAAGTTCAAACTTAGTTTACGACAGTAATACACTCGTTTGCTATTTTTAAATACCTTATTTGGTAAAAGCGAAGCATCTTAAACAATTCCAACGATTTCTCTCTATGAGTGTAAAGGTGTGATGACTCCTTCCTCTGCACGATAAAAATAAGTAATATGTAGGTAATATAGTTAGTACAAAGACTCTACCAAACATCTAAAATGATGAAAAAACTTACCTGGATAAGTTCAATAATTTCCCCCTATAATGTCAGGTATAAAGTGTGAAGATAACTTCTACAGCATCGTTCTGCACGCAATGAGGTGAGATGATTAAGGTTTAACGCACCTTCCAAGACTATTCCACTTATATTATTTCAGAGAAAAGTATGGCGTATGGCAGGAATCAAAAGGACTGATTCAAACACTTCATAGGGCCATATATTATAAAGACACGTCCCAGTGGACTTGCTGAGAAGCCAAATAAAGGAAAGATGATCTACTGTCCAACATCATTCCCAGGAGACCCATTGATCGGTGCCAATAGAGTTGATAGTTGATAACGTGCCAATGTAGCTCAGTTTCACAACAAAAACACAAACCCTGCCGCTCGACTTCTTCAATAGATAGCTGTTATGTTCTGATTTAAATAAAATATCATATGAACAATGTGATGGCAGGTATTTTATTTTGTGTCTTTTAGCGATTGAATAATAAATGGCCAAATTGCTGACATAACAATATGACCCTAACATCACAAAAGCGTGTTGCTATTTGGTTCCAAACTGTGTACTAGAATATGTTGACAACGTGATGATGGTTGAGTTGTTCATTAACATAAAGTATTTTAGTTCTAAACTGCAACAACTTCTAATTCTCTTTCTAGTCAACTTTGGTCCCATATGTAAAAACTTTCAATCTGGTCTACATACAGTTGGTTCTGTTGGCAGAAAACATGATAAACTGGTCAAATCTGATTTGATAACAATCTAGTTAAAACTAGCTGTAATGTTATCTTCCCCTAAGACCTAACGTTACATCAAGCTACTAACCCACCTGGTCCGTGTCGCGCATGCGCGGAAAAAATTCAATGAAAAAAGAACTGGCTGATCCCTTTGAATCGGACAATCTAGATCATACAAGCTGTTAGAATCGGTCAATCTAGTTAAAACTAGCTGTAATGTTTATTTCCAATAAGTCATACATTAAATCATTGATATTTATGCTCATAATGTGTAAATTGCAATATAATCCTAACGACGCCCGATTCTAAGATATCAGTCAGTTCTTTTTCCGTTGGTTGATTTCCGCGCATGCGCGACACGGACCTGGTGGGTTAGTAGCTAGATGTAACGTAAGGACTTAGGGGACGATAAAATTAAAACTAGTTTTAACTAGATTGATTTGATAATGACAGTTTTGCAATAAGACTACTATATAGTATTTATTGACATGTGAAATAGATACTTAAACCTATACCTACAACTTGCCTATATTCGAAATAACAGTAAGTATTCGATCTGAAATGAATTCATATAGATCTGTATTCAAATTTAATACCACATTTCATCCTCATTTTATTCCTTAACATCTTAAGAGGATATTAACGTCTTAAAGAATACATTTGCATTTGAAACATTCAAATAACATAGTTGACGAACCGAAAAGGCAAACCACTTGAAACTCTGCGTAAAAAGTACCTAAACTGCTTTTTCAAAACAAAAGGCGAATTTGTGAAACTCATCCTAAATATTGTTATTGTAAAATCAATATGGTGGAATTAATGTTCTTAATGATTTTAATCTTCCCGAGAGCATATGAACCCCCTACGTTCAATCACTTATTTCAAAAGAATTAAACGTCTTTATTCATTTATTCGGACTGATTCTGCATCATGTCCATTAGAAAAACACACTGACGTTGGTTTTGTGTGGTTTCCTTGTGGATAACTAATTTCAATCAGATCGTACATATATATTTCTTAAAGATGTGGATTTTGACGAAATGCTAATAATAAGCCTGCTTTCATAACGTAATCAAACTCTCTCGCGATAAATTGGATATGTACATCATCAGACACTCTATACTGTTTTCTTGTTAGTAGATGGAAGAAGAGCGACTAGTTTCTTTCCGAGAATCATACCCAATTTATACGGCAACATTTACTTATACATGTGTGTATTTTTTGCATATATACACATTTATTTACGTGTGTATTTGTTGACGTATAGACGCATTTAAATTTTGCTACCAGGAGCAAATTTGCACCTAGTAAAGGGTAGGTGCAAATTCATTTGTCACGGGGGAAAGCATTTTTATGCTACCCTAAGCAGATCTGTCGTATAAACGCACTGTGAGTTCGGTGGTAAAACACCCAAACTAAAGAAATATGGAGTTTACTGAATCTCAGTCTTACCACCGCCATGGCTTTTGATGAAATGGCAGATTCTACGGATATTCTTAGGGTTCTTAAAGGGGCAGTAGCACGTTTTTTGATAATTTTATATTTTAAATTTGTTCCTGATAATTGTAAGTTAATGTCAAATGTACTATTTAGACAGTGTCAAAAATCTCATTACACAAGCCAATCATCCATAGTCAGAGGACAAAGTATGAAGATTCATATAAAATTCATTGGCGGCCCTTTTGTGTAAACACCTTTATTTCATTTTGTGTAAGAAAAAGGCTAAATTTAACGTTATATATTTGAATTATTACTGCTCCATTTAGTTTAAATACCTTGTCTTTCAATTGGAACCATTAATTTTCATTTTCCTGACTTCACCTTATATTCCCCCTAAAAACGAGCTACTGCCCCTTTAAATCGACCATAAACGCATAGCAAAATTGCATGTGCTCACATGAGTGGATTTACTCATATAAAACATTTGCATATGAGCAAATGTTTGCCGTAAATTGGGTTATAAGCAGATAAGCGCCATCTACGTTCAACAAAGAATCGTATCACTTAAATGTGGATTAGCGCCTCTATAATTTCAAACAGAGATTTTTATCACATAAGAGTTGATAAGCGCCTCTCTAGTTTCAATCAGAGAACCATAGCACTTAATAGTTAATAAGCGCCTTTCTAGTTTTAAACAGAGAATCATATCACTTAATAGTTAATAAGCGCTTTTCTTGTTTCATGCAGAGACTCAAATCTCTTCAAAGTTGACAGCTAATTATGGTAAGTTCAATCAGGTATTGATGTTCAGTCAACCACTCAGAATTTCGTTACTAGCGCAAGCAGGGTAGGATATTGATCATATGAAAAGATATGCGTCAATGGACATTGGCATGGCAAAACGGTCAGGGTCCGCGAGCCCGACCCCAAGATGGGTGCAACAACACAGAGGTCGATCTCGAGGGGTACGTCGTTATGGTCGAATGGTTCTTGACAAAGGACCGGTAATATTTTCACAAGAGCGTTGTTAACGTTAAATTATTCAACGGTAAAGAAAAGAACATATGCGAATATATTGTTATTGATAAAGTAAATATATGAGTCAATCACGTGAAACAAAGCAATACAAAATAAACTATACCGAAGTATACAACAAGTAATAATATTCCTGTATTATTTTTCTTATCTAATCTTATATAGATGATCGCTTGAAAATCGCGCTACACAAATGATATACATTATCATTATTGTTATTGTAACATTAATTACATTAAATACGTTATAAATATTTATACACATTACACACGAAGTTAACTGACAGACAGGCAGACTATTATTTAGTTACTAACCTCCGACAAGTGACCTTAGCCTGTTAGCTATATAACATGTAATCGACTCATTCCCACTGATGTAATGAAACATCATTACCCAGAACAATCAGAGTTATCCGCCCGTCACTAGCCCACTAGGTGGCGTGACCTGTCATCCAATTAGATTCATTCACATTACAGAGTCGGTATTGTGCAGACGTGTTTTCTGTATCTCTCCCTATTGTATTGAGCTATTTAACGTGTTTGTTGTTTGTTGACTTACTTTATTCTTGTTCCTTTTCCCTTTTGGTCTGTCTATCTGTCTCTTTGCAGGGTATTCAGCCCCCGTGGTGGAATACTGTGTATTGAGAGTTTTTAGTTGACACAGCGTGGTGTCAACTTAGTGGCAGGCTGTAGCACGTGCTGTCGATTTCGCTCGTGCTGCACGTGCTAGGCGAGCGACGGGCCGTCGCTCTCTCTATCTCCTTGTCGCGCACGCTTCGCCTGGGGCGAGGCGCTTGTTGCCGGTGGGGTGGGACTGACGCTTGCGCTACCCACGCGCTTAGTGTCTCGTGCGCTTGCTGGCGCAGAGATTGGACAGGCGCTTGCGCTTGGTGTCTCTTGCGTTTGCTTGCGCTAGGATTGGACAGGCGCCTTCGCTTGGTGTCTCGTCGCGGGTGACTCGCGCTCCTCTAGCGCTAGAGTTGGACAGGTTCACGCGCTTGGTGGATCGGCTCTTGCTGTCGCCTGGATTAGACGCTTGCACTTGTCGCGCTTGGTGCTTCGGGCGCTTGCCAGTTGGACGTGCGCTTGCTTGAGCGTTTGGTTGGACGTGTGCTTGTGCGATCGGGCCCCCGCCTCGCCTGCGTGTCTCTCGCTCTTGGACTCAGGGGAGTTTCCCGCCGAGGGAAGCGGCTGAGCGGAGAGGTGACTGACGCGTTTGGCCGGGTGCGTGCCAGTAGTACAGGTTCACAGGACAGCTGAGTGCTCGCTTGCGTGTCTGAGTGGTTTAGCGCTAGACGCTCAAGTGTTGGCTTGTCGCTTGTGACCGTTGGATCGAGGCGCGCCAGACACTCTCCCCTTGCCTAGTTGCTGTCTCGTCTGTGTCGCAGGCTTGAGCGGCATGGATTTAATCCCTCGCGACACTGCATCCCCGTACACGGGGTTCTGCGGGGGCTGCGGAGCGCACAAGTTGGCAAGCTACGACCCTCACGTGGTCTGTCCCCTGTGCAGGAATACCTGCCCGGAGGATAATCGGTGCGTCGAGTGCGCCGACCTCACCTGGGAGCAGCACAAGCGTTACCGCTCTTCCATCCGGAAGAGTGAGTCGCAACAGCGCTCCAGGACGGCCAGACGCCCCACCCCGGATGCGTCTTTCGCCACAGGCACCGCACGAGTGTCGCCTGAGCGCTCGGACCTCATCATCACCGAGGACGCAGGCGCGTTTGACTTCCCGTCCTCCCTTGCGTCGGACGTGGGGTCCGTGCGCTCGGACCAGTCTCTACGTGACCCTCTGGGTCTTGAACGTGTGCCCGACGCTTCCCCCCCGTGGGGTTCGTCTCCCGATGGGCACGCCTCAGTCACGGACGCCTCCCCACGGCGCGGGGGGCGTCGGAAGGAGGTGAAGAAGGCTAAGAAGCGCTCCAAGGCGCCCACGCCTCCTCCCTTCGACCACAATGCGTTTAAGGACGATGTCCTTGCGTCCGTCAGGACAATGTTGAGGGAATTTGTTTCCAATGACCCTCAGGATCGGCGCGAGGCTGTCGTTCCTTTGGCGCCTCCCGCTAGGAAAGGGCGTCGTGTGACTCTAGTGTCAACCCCCTCCTCGCTGCCCGACACGTCTGTGCCTTCCTCGCCAGAGCGCCAGGTAGAGGACAGAACCGAAAAGTGTTCCCCCTCTCGTGTTCCTCCGTTGTCCTCGGCTGGCGGCAATCGCGAGGAGGAGGCGCCTGATCAGGTGGAGAGGATGGCAGCCATCGCTGACTCGTGCCAGGTAACTTTGCAGGAGGTGGATGAGGAGTGCTCATACTCCAAGCAAGCCCGCCTCGAAACCTTTTGTCAGCGAGAGGCGGCAGGGTCTCCTCGGCGGTAACAACGCCGAAGAAGTGCAAGGGTGGAGCGGCGCAATCCCCCTCCGGCTCTAAGACGGGGGGGTTTCCTTTCGGGAGGGGGGCCGGCCAGGCAGGAGTCGCAGCGACTTCAACGCCGGCCCCTCGCCCAAAAGGACACCCAACAAGTCACAGCGTGACAAAGGACGTGGCTATGGAGGCACTCCCAAGAAGCGGTGACTTCTGGGAGCCTCCTCGACTGCCGCCGGCTGTGGTGTCGGTACAGGACGGGCCAGTGGGAGGCTGCCTGTCAATGTTTGTCGCCAACTGGAGACAGTTGGACTTGGACGAGTACGTCTGTCAGATCTTGGAGCACGGGTTTCGTATACCCATGCACACCCGCCCCCCTTTAACTTGTTCGCCAGTGGAGCGTCCGCTAGAGCCGGAATGGCTCGCGCTGACACTCGAACAAGTGGAGATCCTAATCTCCAAGGAGGCGGTGAGCGAGCTCCCGCTCCAGGATCTGACACAGGGGTTTTACTCTCCAGTGTTTGTGAGACCGAAAAAGGACCCGAAAAAATGGCGGCTGATTCACGACATGAAACAGTTCAACCGCTCCTACCTCGAGCGTCCGCCATATTTTCGGCTCTTGACCGTGCGGTCTATCATGCGGTTACTACAACCATACAGCATGGTGTCCTTGGACCTCCAGGACGCGTACTTGCACATCCCAATCTGCCCCGCGGATTGCAAGTACCTCCGATTCGTCCTGGCGGGTCGCCACTTTCAGTGGAACTTCTTGCCGTTCGGGATTTCGACAGCGCCATGCCTGTTCACTCGGCTGACCCAACCTATCGTCCAGTTCCTTCACAGGCACGACATCCAGTTCGCGATGTATCTGGACGACGGGTTCGGGAGCCACTGCTCCCCGTCAGCTCTGGCCAGGAAAGGTGACTTTGTGATCGCTCTGTTCAGGCGCCTGGGTTGGCTTGTCAACCTAAACAAGTCGGACCTAGTACCGACGACGTCTCTCGTCTTCCTAGGCGTCTTACTGGACACGACCCAGGACAAGGCCTTTGTCACGGAAGAGCGGATGGGGCGCTACAGGGAACTCCTAGCGCAGGCGTGTCGCGGGCCTCTCTCGCTCTGACAGTGGCAACGCCTCCTAGGGTTCTTGACCTCAGCTCAAGATTACACGAGGAGGGGGAGACTCCACCTCCGCCCGCTCCAGGTAGTGCTGAATGGGCACGTGCGGGAGGTG
This sequence comes from Steromphala cineraria, assembly GCA_916613615.1. Taxonomy (NCBI): domain Eukaryota; kingdom Metazoa; phylum Mollusca; class Gastropoda; order Trochida; family Trochidae; genus Steromphala; species Steromphala cineraria. Next base: position 18,027,654 of record OU744730.1, read on the forward strand.
CAGGACCTCATTCACCACCTCCAATGGTGGCAGGACGGAAGCAATGTCTTGGCGGGGGTGCCCCTCCGGCAACCCCCCGCCGGGAGCCAGCTGTACGTGGACGCTTCTACGCAGGGGTGGGGCTAGCACCTGGGGATCGAACAGACGGCAGGCGTGTGGTCGCGGGCGCAAGCCGGACGTCACATCAACTTCTTGGAGTTGAACGCCATACGCCTGGCGATCGACCATTGGTCAAGCCGCTTGGAGAGCCAGGTGTTGTGCGTTTACACGGACAGCTCGACGGCAGCTTGGTCGATCAACAAGCAAGGATCGACCAAAGCGGGATCACTCTTTCAGCTGGTGATGGAGCTGTTTCGACTGGAAGACGATCTCAACATCTCAATCAGAGCGGTGCACATCCCGGGAGGAAAGAACGTCCTTGCAGACGCTCTCTCTCGCCCGGACAAACCTCCTTCTACGGAGTGGATGTTGCACCCTCGAGTGTTCGAGGCGATCTGTCTCCAGTTCGGGAGGCCGCATGTCGACCTCTTCGCGACACAGCTCAATCACCAGCTGCCGGTATACGTGTCCCCCGTACCCGACCCCCTGGCATGGGGATTAGACGCGCTCGCGTTAGGATGGGAGGGGATGGACGCTTACGCTTTTACCCCCCCTGCCATTCTGACTCAGGTGGTAGCAAAAATCCAGCAGACGAGAGTGCTACGTCTGCTCCTAGTCGCACCAATGTGGCCGGCGAGGCCCTGGTACGTCCCCCTTCGGAGGCTCTGCGCTCAGGATCGCTCAGGAGCAACCCGAGCAAACGGGTGCACGATAACCCGCAGGTTCTTCATCTGCACGCTTGGCTTGTCTCCAAGACGGAATGAGGAGCGCAAGATTTTCGGAGGCGGTAGCCAGCGCGGTGGCAACCTCGCAGGGGTCATCCACGCGTAAGCTGTATGACTTTCAATGGCCTTCTTTTATGACCTTTTGCGAAAGGAAGGGGTTCGATGTGCGCACGATAACGGTGCCCCAGGTCGCGGATTACCTGGTCCACCTACGCACAGTGAGGGGGCTTAAGGCCTCCTCCATCAACACGATCCTCGCGGCCATTATGTCCGTCCTTCGCAAGAAGAATCCGGGATTGGATATCTCGGTCCTAAAGGAGCTCATTAGGACATACAGAAACGTGGATGGCCGCCACAAACTGAGACCGCCAGAATGGGATCTGGCAATAGTGTTGAATCACCTCAAATCTGAGCACTACGAGCCGCTGACGGACACGACGCTGCTGCGTCTGACCATTAAGACGTGTTTCTTGGTGGCAATGGGGTCAGCGGCTAGGAAATCAGAGTTGCATGCTCTGCAAGCTGATTTGCTCAGGTTTGAGGTGAGAGATGGAGGGTCAGCGACCTTGGGACTGGCGCCAGACTTCCTGTGCAAGAACTAAGGCGCTGACGAACGTGGGAGGACCTTCACACTGCCGTCAATCTCCCCGGCTATCGAGCCGACGGACGAGCGGGAACGTCTCCTCTGTCCCATGCGAGCTCTACGCGTCTATGTGGAGAAGACGGGGACACTGAGACAGGGAGGCGCAGGCTCTTTTTGCCCCACTCCCAGAAGAGCTCAAAGGAGATTGACAAGAGGCAGTTGGGGGTCTACCTCAGGTCTGCGGTGGTGGACGCCTACAAGGCGGCCGGGCTGCCGGCGCCGGCGCGGACCAACCCACACGAGATCAGGGCCATATCGGCGACTATGGCCCTTCACAGCAATCTGTCAGTGGCGGACATCATGGCCGGCTGCTTCTGGAAGTCGGGCTTGGTGTTCGCCAACCACTACCTGCGCGATGTCTCCACGGAGGACCTGGAGGGCGTAGCCCGTCTAGGGGTGCAGGTATTTGCACAGCAGCGGACCACGGGGGCTCCCCCGGGTAGGGGGCGCAACCATCCACGATGATGAGGCCTCACTTGCGAGGTGGACATCTTACACTTTGGAATAAAATTCTATTATTTTAACAGTTTATAGTGTTTTGTGGTGTTTTAATTAGGGGTCGTCGACCTCGAGGAGTCAGACAATGGCCCATTTAGAACAGTCGCTCGCTAGGTCGCCGATCCTCAGATCAATCTTTAGAGTTATCGCTGAACGCGACGAATGCTACCCGCCACCTACAGTGGTATCAGGCTAAGGTCACTTGTCGGAGGTTAGTAACTTAATAATAGTACGTTTTTGATTAAAAGTCATTATTTTTACTTACCGTAGACAAGTGACCGTCGTCACTCCCGCCCACCCCCCCTCTTACGTATCCGTCGTTAATTGGGACTCCTAGGTAATGTGAATGAATCTAATTGGATGACAGGTCACGCCACCTAGTGGGCTAGTGACGGGCGGATAACTCTGATTGTTCTGGGTAATGATGTTTCATCACATCAGTGGGAATGAGTCGATTACATGTTATATGGCTAACAGGCTAAGGTCACTTGTCTACGGTAAGTAAAAATAATGACGTTTAATCAAAAACGTACTATTTATTCAGCCCATATGACATTACAGTGGTTCTCTCGTTGTATTATATTTACTAAAATAATCCTACATTACTTGTTACTGACAGATGAATAAAGCCAATATATTGATTTTAACTTAAAAATATATCTCATATGTCTATAAACAGTATTGTTTTATCAGAATAAAATTTTGAAAATTGACTGGTGATTTGTCTTCTGTTTGCAATAATAGTCAGTTTTAAAGTACGACGTCAGAATGTAACGTTTCTTTTGTACCTCAGTGTACATTGAATCAAACTTTTACTGTTTTATTCAAATATATATGTATATTATTTTAAATTTATTTTAATTTAAATGTTTTACCGAAACGTGAAGTCGATAATACATAAATTCCTTGTCTTCTTGAGAAAACTTAAGCCCTGTTTATACGGCGAGCGTTTGCATATGAGTAAATCATTACATATATGCAAATTTGCTCATATGAGTAAATTTCGCCGTATGGACGCATTTGCACATATGTATATTTTACTACCGTAAGCAAATTTTTCACTACCGTAAGCAAATTTGCACCTAGTCAGGGGCAGGTGTAAATGCGATACTACCGTGAGTAAATGTCGATTTTTTTTTACTACCCTTAGTAAATCTCGCTGTATGAACGCGTAGCAACTGTGCTCAGGGTTCAAATTTCTTTTGTTTTAATTCCTGGAAAATTGTACAGCATGTGGGGAATGGTCACTGTGGGTAATAAACTGTAATACAATACCAGGATTTACAAAAAATGGTAGAGTAAAAAATCTAGAGCATTCATACACTTTCATTCACACTACACACAGGCTAGAAGCTATGAAGATTTTCATATAAAGTCAATTTCTGATAGAATTCGATATGTTTTGATCTGCAAAAGTGTCTGTTTTTTCTATCTGATATTAGAATTTCACCTCATTTTAAAATGTTTAATGTGTAGTAGACTATTTTGCATTTTACATCAAAATATGTGGAATTTAGCTTGTAAAAGTATCAAAAACAAGATATTATCACTTTTAAAATTTGAAGAATATCCAAAAATGATTAAGTCTACAGTAAGATTTATGTTAAGTGCATGTTGGCACTTTGATTCCATCCATTCTGATTTTTTTCCAAAACGTTTTGCTTACCCTACAGTCCCAAAAAGATGTTTAATAGTTTTTGGTCCAACCTTGCAAAAAGTACATGGATTATTGTCAACAATGTGCATCTTAATTAAGAATGTATTAATAGGTAGAATTCTATAGGGCAATCTGAGCTGAAACCATCTTAGTTTAGGGTCAGGGGTAGTTTTATGTGCTTTAACTAAAAAGCTTGGCCAGTTTACAGTGATTAAGAGTTCTTATCCATTTTTTCAATGGCTTTATGGTTATCCTCAGTTTTAGTCATGATATAATAATTTTTCTTTGAACCTTTTGATACCCAATTGTGTCAGGTATTTATTTACTGATCTTATACGTTCATAAAATTTCAGGAAGTTTATATTGAAGTTAGGAAATTTCGCCTTTATCTTACATCAACCCTTTCTTTAGAACGTTATGGCAATTGCAACTTTTTTTACAAGATCTAGGGGCTTCTCCACAGTGTGAGTTGAAGGCGATAGATCGTCTTTTTGTTTCTCACAAATAATATGCATGGTTCCTCTCTTCATTCTGAAATCATTCGGAATCATTAAAATGATCCAAAACATCATCTTCAAACCACTTGCTTGATCGCAGCTTTCTTCGAAATTCCCCAAAATTGGCCAGGCCAAATATTAGCTAAGCACTAACGTGAAAAGGATATTTCCTGTGTCCCCGAAAAGTTTCTAGTCTTACCCTCTCCATGATTATGGGTGAATGATATGTATCGTAAGCACTGAAAACCCAACTGCTAAGGTGACATAAAACTCCTATGAACACATAGCAAAATACTTTTACACACGTGTGTATTTATACTACCGTGAGCAAATTAGAATATAAGCAAAGGCCGCCGTATAAACAAGGCTATAGCTTCTATTTAACCTTTGAAATCATCTACTTTTATTTGAAGTTCGTTCATCTTAACATTGCATCAGCTAACGCCCAGGATCAGGAGAAAGCTTATAGAGATTTATTATATGATTGAGGGTGAGATACTCTGTTCTATCAGTGAAATAAACCCTCTACCTGGCTACAGTGGCGATAACCTTTATCGTCACTCTACTGAGTGGTGATAAACTTTATCACCACTCGAGTGACGTCAAGTTCAAGAGTTTGACGTCATGTAACAATGGTCTGACGTCATGAATTCTCATATGACGTCACATTGTTACCGCGGTTACGGGCTCTTCCAAGCGGTCGCTCAACATGAAATTGGAGTTTTTTGACGTAATTAGATGGAATTCGTCATATAATAAATAGAATATCAGTCAATTCTTGACAAATACCATATTTATCTCATCTCGTGCGCCACTCGTGAAAATATAAACTTCCTACCTCACTCAATGAGATAAACATGGTATTAGTCAAGAAAAGACAGATATCCTCTATGTATCTGATTCTCAAAACAAAGCAAATTAAAGAAAACAAAGAAAATTGGACAATTTGATCGTCCAAAGAAAAAAAAAATAAACCAAATCGCCAAAGTTTAATACAGACCAGGCATCTTATCATTGGCTTCAAGTGTATTTTACGACTTAAAAGGAAGTTTAATAAGTATATACTATAGATATTACAAGATAAACCACCCCTATACGTTTATTATACCAAATGACAAAATTGATATACCATGAGTCCTTATTGAATATAACATGATAATTACAGTTTTGGAGGTATATTGCTTATGATTCCTTCAGCTTGAAAGGCTGTGTCTCTGAGAAGATAGACGAGGAGGTTGTTTAATTTCTAACAGAAGGGAGATCAATCGACCCAACGAGGAAGTAATGGTGCATGTCGACTACATTTAAACAGATCAATTAATATGCACATTACATATTTTTTGAGTGTTGGTGTATGATGAAAATGTTAGTATGTCATTTGATAAACATGCCCTTAGGATAAAGGAAACTAAAAGCCGGAAGTTAGATATACAATTATCAACCTGAATGCATTGATTGACAAAGCGATATGTATTAGCTATCTCATCAGCACTTATTTCAGGGGGTAGAAATATTATTATGTGTTTGATTGTATCCAATATAGATTGGTTAAATGTTAAATATTGATTGAATTTATGATTGTTGCAAAACTTTTCATAGCCAAGAATATTCTTTGCACTATTTGATCTCATCTTTAGTACGCATTACATTAACTACATGTATGTTATCCTAATTCTTGTTCGATGTGTACGGGTCTATCTATGTCATAAAAAGATAACATAGATTTATAGATCAAAGTGTTCATGAACAAATTGTCATTATATCAAATTTGATAATGATATAACCATACTTGGACGTCATGAACTGTTACTCATGCTACATTGGCATTAAAAGTGAGATTTGCCTTGGCAGTCAAAAAAGATTATGAACCAGGATAATAATTTCATCATACATGTAGGTTACAAATAAATAAATTTTTAAAAAAAGGGTTTCCTTTAGCGGATTCGATGATCTTTTTCTACATAGACTGAAATACGTACATATTACTCTATCAAATGTAATTGATACCGAATTTTGCTTTATTGTCGGTCACAGTTTATCTAGGCTATAACTTGACCCTTCGTCCAGTGAATTATGATTCTTTTGAATAACATCTATATTATAATCACTGTTCAAGACCAAACTATTAAACAACAATTATTTTCCATGTGCTCAAAAGACATACATTTAACTTGTTATAAAGTTCGATATTTCTACACATGTATATTTTCCCGAATTAAAAGGTTTATCGTATTCACACTAAAACACCATTCAAGGATCAATACAAATAAAAAGGGTTAACAAATCAATAAACATGTCTCCATCAAAAAGCTTTTATGTATCTATTTTCAGCATTAGCATACTAAGATGTGTTACATTGATAAAGCTTTACACACAATAGTCCTTTGAGTACAGCAAATCAAGGTGTCGTCACCTGCATATAAACGTCAAACAAACACACCATTAGTAAACACTTACGATGTATAGCAAAGTGTTCTAACCAACCTTTGGTAATTGAACACAAATCAACCAAGTCATTGATCTAGCTTTGTTTGAATATTTGCAGTGTTAACAGACAATCTGTTTCATGCATTTAATTTCATTCCTGTCCATTTTTTGCATATTTGTAGCGAATCATCTCGGCTACAACCTCATTATTATTGTTAAATCTGTCATCGATTATCTTTGAAATGACAGCAATGTAATCAAACTATGTACTAGTTGTGAACAAGTTTATAATGGCGATCTATGGCACACGTTTGTACATTCAACCGGCTAAGTTTTACAACAATACAACAAGAACCTTTTTCATGAAAATTATTTATACTACACAAATTCAACATGCAACTTTATGGGAAAAAACGTCACCGTCCGAATACTTATTGCACGACTCTGTATATCTGTTAGTTAGACAACTTCAACATTTCATTTTCGAAGGTAGCATCGTTTGTCATGAATTTACAATCAGAAACTTCATGTAAATGATTATAACATTATTTCAAAGATGAATTCAGCTTTCCAAATATTTTCATAAGGAGAAGTGCACATCTTCCTAGGAAGCTTAAAACGTCAGTTTCCAAACTTCCTCATTTAAGCCTTGCTGCAGACACTTGACGTTTCTGTGCTTGCTCTCTAGCTTACTATGAGGGAAAGCCGTAGTCCAATCAGAAAGCCCTTTACAAAACTACATCGGACTGAAAAAAACATGGTGGGCTTGCTGTCGAAGTCCATCGACTAAACCATTTGTAAAGTGAGAGTAGCACCTGTAAAGTGCAGATCGATATATTTTACGTTTAATCAATTAATGTAAGTATTTCAACACCGAAAACAACCGAGGAAATAATTGTTTGAAAAGATTTGACAAATTTGATTAATTTAGGCCAACATAGAAACAAACAAGAGTCTGTGATTGGCTGTAGCAAGGGAGATAACTAGAGGTAACAAAGTACTGCCGGGGAGGGCGCTGTCATCAAACCAGAAAAGTCAAGGGCCGACAGCAAGGTTTAAAAAGGCCAGGTGCGTAACTGACGTTTTAATCCATGCGTAGGAAGATTGTGCATGACTTCAAAGAACAACCAGAAGGCGTTTGATAAAATCCGGCTATCGGATGGGTCGTCACTGACTTGCTGTCAAGCCATTATTCTTTTGAGTTAATTCAGCTATGATCAAGTTTCAAGTTTTTAAAAATAGCTTACTAGATATGATTAACATCACAGGGAATTAAGTTTAAAGTTGTTTTCACTATTGGAAGGGGTATTTTTATTTATGATATGTATCGTGACAAATGAACACAAATCAATGAGATTTTGACGATAATGGTATCAATTCACTCCTAAACGATAGGATATATTATTGCAGTTGTATGAGCAGAAATATTGATGTTTGATATTCAAAATGTTAAAATATATATGTTTAAGATTAATCATTTTAGATCCATAAGGACCGTATCATGTTTTTGAAGCTACACGAACAAGCGTAGGAGTTATTGCTTAATTATACTATTAATCTACCAAAATGTGCATGAAAGAAAAATTCCACCATAAAGATGAAAGTTTCTTAGGTCCTTATACGTATATATCATATATATGTTAGCGGCAATAAGGAGAATCAAGCAGTAACGTAACTTCCTAGACAATAAGACACTGCCTAGGCAATAAGGAGAAAGTCTTATTTAACCAGGCAGTAGCGTCAATGCCTGCAACTTTGACCAGGTAGTAACGCTATTGCCTAAGTATATTTCAAGTGTTATAAAGTTCAAATTGTCAAAACATATTAAATTGATATAGCATTTTATCCAAAAAGAACAGTTTGTTTTATTTATTTGAATAATGGCCAGATCGTTTTAGCATTCTCTTATACCCTTGTTCAATACAATTTCAGATTGAGGTAGGATTTTACATGTAGTACTACTGCCTAAGGCAATAAGCAGAATTCACCAAAATAAATCCAGGCAGTAAGCTTATTCCCTGAAATTTTTAGGCAATAAGTTACTACCTAGGCAGTAGCTTAATGCCTAGGAAATAACGTAACTGCCTGATTCCCCTTATTGCCGCTAACATATATACATATACACAAAGAACTTAATTAAGCAACCACCACTTTTTCAACAGAAAAACACTGCTGATAATAAACAAAACAAATTGTACAATAAAAAAATAAGGATTTTTGAATAGAACGATCATCTAGCATTGTGGAAACAAAAACTTCGTTCGGTTTATGATTCACTGTCGCTAAATAACTGGTTTTACAAAAACTTAGTATTTTTTATTCAAAATCCATGTCACCTTAAAATTGAAAATGAAAGTCAATATGTTTTGCTGCAATGTGATTATTATCATTCTCTTGAGTGAATTGATGACTTTTTAGTAAATAACCTCATAGCAAAAGTCAATCGTTAAAGCAGTATGAACCTTCAAAATCACAAACTGCACAAAGACATTAATTGGCCAATGTCAAAGATAATGGCTTATCTAAAGGAACTAGTTCAACTCAAGGAATCTCAAATTTATTCACAGATATTAAGATTATAGGCATTGTATCAATTTTCGATGAAAAAAGTACTGGAAATTCAATGACTTGAAAAAGAGGGGTTGTGTGTATAAATGTCAACTAGGGATCAAAATTGTTATTTTTGATTCATAACATCAAAAGTTTAATGTGTAGTTTCCCCCCTATGACAATAGTTATATTTGGCCAAATTTCAGTATACCACAGTTTTTCTCATATTTTCGTTATTTTTGCACATTAGCGATTTTTAGTTCAATTACATAGTCAATAAAAAGCAATTGTTCTATCTAGAGTGGTCAATACATCAAATTAATCCAAATAGTCCAAGAGCACCCAAATTCATTTCACAGAATAGGGGTTGCTTAATTAAGTTCTTTGTGTATATTATATATAAACGTTGATTTACATTTGGTTGTTTTTCCTTGACATTGATGTAGCTATCATGTAAAGGATGCAAGCCAAGATCCAAACTATTTGACAAACACACAATCAACGTTTTGGTCATGTTCCTCGGGAAAACCACAAAACTCAAATTCATATATGGTCTATACCCTCAAAACATACATCCAAGCATCTTAACCGACATGGCTAATAAGTTTTGGAGAAGCATGCATGTCTATTACAGATATGCTCTGGACAATGACTTTATAAGAGAAACACTGTCATGTTTCCATGGACAACGCATAAGGTCAAATTAAAATTAGATTATAGTAATTAAATGGCCATCAAGATATGATGGTTGATCTGTGGATAAAATTTGGTAAGACTGCCATGTATGGCTTAAGAGATGTGTTTTAAACAAATCATAATGCTCTTGGACTCAACTCAGCTATTCACAAAGGTATTAAAACAACACATATTTTTCATCTTTGAATTCAAATCGTTTCTGTGAAATAAAGTGTACACTTACCTTTAGGACGCCTATGATAACCCACTTTAAAGCTAGATGGTACAATCTCTATTGTCAAGTTAATTAATTCTCTGTAGGACTCTGACAAAGTCAGAGATCACATTGATTGACTCAGATACGCTCTACAGTCGAATTAACACCAACAGTCAGATACCGTTTGTACATGTATATACAATACACACATCCAGATGAAGATCAAATGATCAATGCTTTATAACATTATTCCACAAAGACCCATTGATCCGTGTCAGAGAGTGAGTAAATATTTGATGTATAACATTGAGAAGCAGCCTTCACTTAAAGGGGCAGTAGCACGTTATTTAGGGGAATATAAGGTGAGGTCAGAAAAATGGAAATTAATGGTTCTAATTGAAAGACAACGTATTTAAACTAAATGGAGCAGTAATAATTCAAATATATAACGTAAAGTTTAGCCATGCGATTCCTTTTTCTTACACAAAATGAATTAAAGGTGTTCACACAAAATGGCCGCCAATGATTTTAGTGAATCTTCATACTTTGTCCTCTGACTATGGATGATTGGCTTGTATAGTGAGATTTTTTACATTTAAGATATAAAATTGTCAAAAAAACGAGCTAGTGCCTCTTTAAACCCTGTGTTAATGATAGTAAGGCAGTATTAATCAAAATAAACGATCACAAAACGATCCGTCTACTATCAGGGTAGAGAATGCAATTTGACGGATCGGCATTTTGATATATGGGGTGGTCAGACTTTTTTAGTTTACAATTAGAATCAGATATGATACCTTAATGTTCTTATCAATATTTTTGGTTTATTCTAATTTCATAATTTACTTTTATTTGGTCTCATTTTCCTCTTGAAATGCATAAATGATTCGATTTCTACATATAACAAGATAAAGGGTGGTCGCGTACAGATGCTTTTCCCTTTGCAAAATTGACGATCACTAACTTTAATTACGGAAAAGATAAACAAATTATCATTGCAAAAACATTTTGAGAAAAAAAAATATTTTGTAATTGGAAATTTATGAAAAAGTCATTGTCTTGTACCCCTAAAACAGACTTCATCTTCTAATTCATTATCATAAAATCACTCACATTTCTTTCGGAATTAAATTTTTGTAAATAGCAATCACACGATGATTTAAGAGGGAAAATAGTAGCAGATGGAATCTATAAAGATATGAGTTCATAATTTGTGAAAAGATCATTATGTTGACTATCCTTAGATATTTACAAAGATTGGAAATTCTATTGGTGTATTACTAAGCATTTATATATCTAGCAAAAAATAGTCTTAACTGTGTATGGTAGCGTCATTCAGCAATTAAGTGGACTTACAATACATCACATAAGTCTTCATTGGAGTGAGTAGTTCGTTCTCCTTTACTGCTTACATCTCATGGGAAGTTCTGTTTGTTTTTCGAGATGAATGCCATAACCTACATTCTACCATGACATTTCAAAATCCTCGAATTTCATTGGTTAATTCTATGGTCGAAACAACGTTCCAACACGATTTCTAAGAAGGGCGATTCACTGTGGTTTGATACACACTGCCATAGAAACGAACTTCATGACACGAGTCGACATGCATACAGTCACCGTACGCTTCGGGAGTTGCTAGTCTAAATACCTACTGAAAGTCTTTAAGTAGTTTTATATAAGTAGAGTTTGATTTGAATCAATGTTTATGTCCAGGAAATAGCGTAATTTTAAGCGAAAGGCTGAATGTAGATCAAGAAGCTACTGCAACAGGTTTTGGTTCAGGTTTGTCAACAGTGACGCCAACCGTTGACGTCATAAGTACAAGACATTTTGAAGTTACAGTGTTGACCGAAGCACTAACGTTCCGAAGAACAACTGACGTTAGGCGGTAGAAAAGAAATGACATTTAAAACGCAAACAAAAACTCGTCATGGTAGGATGGGGATAAACCTACTCTGTGTTTTTAGTTTTCGTGGTTTTAGGTAGATTCGAAACCATTGATGTTACATTTGGGGCCTCATGCTAACGCGTTCGGCTCCTTATGACATCAACAGGTATCGAATCTACGTTAGACCACCAACATTAAAAAACACAGTACTTAAGTTTATCTCCTAATTTACGTACATCATCAGTGAAGAACTATGAGAACTCTCTCTCTCTCTCTCTCTCTCTCTCTCTCTCTCTCTCTCTCTCTCTCTCTCTCTCTCTCTCTCTCTCTCTCTCTCTCTCTCTCTCTCTCTCTCTCTCTCTCTCTCTCTCTCTCTCTCTCTCTCTCTCTCTTCTCTCAAAACAACTTTCATATCATATAGGTTGTCAGTATCACAAGTTCTACCATAACCATAAATTTATGCACATAAACATAAAATCATGTCACAATATAAGTTATACCATTCAGACGCGGGGTTATGGGGATATATCGGCCTCTAGCTTGGAATTATGCGACGAGCCGAAGAGTAAGAAAAACTGCATTGATTATAGTTTGTTCGCAGCTATATATATGTTAATCAAAAGAAACCTTGATGTGTTTGAGGTAACAAACATTGTATATTTCAATACGTTCAATCTGCACGCTTTTTCATGCTTTTTGTGGCGGGTATGAATATATTTTCACCCGCTCAAAGGGGTGATGTCGGTATTTATCCAGGGTCACGTGGACGAATCAGAGATCGAGATTCCTACATGAGGTAGGATAAACACATTTCTATACATTCATACATTATCCCAAAATATTCTCCTTCTGAATCTCAAAGAAATGATGAAGCGTGAGCTATTCATTTAACACGTCTATTTAAAAAAACATCAATGTTCTATTTTCAGAAATACTATATGTAGATTGTGAGACTGCGTGGAACAATTATAGTTCTTGTAAAACATCAAATCAATTTAAAAGTACCTACATGAAAGAGCTATACAAACACGCCACAATTATCCTAACAATGTATAACAAAGTGTCCTACCAGAAATCTACAGTAGGCTAATGAACATGTTTTACGCTGGTTATTGATTTCACTTTGTTCAGGTGTTTGCAGATTCTATCAGTGTAAGTCAAAAGTTCGCTTCTAAATGTTAACCAGTCATTGCATTTCACTTTGTTCAGGTGTTTACAGATTTTATCAGTGTAAGTCAAACGCATAATGCCTCTAAATGTTAACCAATTATTGCACATTTGTTCTTTTTGTATAGAAGGGTATATACATGTATGTATATTTGGTCAAACTGCTAAAATGTTTATTTGACACAGAATAGACCGTGTTAACTAGATATTGCAGATACGATCTGTATAGAAGAACATGAAGATACGTCCCCGATTTGCAGTCTAAATGTCTCTTTTATGTAGTATTTCCTTCTTTATTTGAAACCTTGATGTTAGTCAATGCATCAAAATCTCATATTGTTCATATCTGTTTTGTATTTTGTTGATATTATTATTTCACGTGTGAAAATATGGAAATAAGGCAGTTTTTGTCGAATTAAAGGCTTCATTCGTAGAACAGGCATCAATACATTTTCACAGACAAAAAACGTGGCGTCGTCGGAAACGGGCGTCAACTCAAGGGAAATCAAATGAATTTACTTCTTAACAACGTGTTTACAAGACAAAATCAATACTTTCATACCTAAGTTTACAAGACACAATTTCCCCTCAATATCTGATACAACATATGATACGTACAACTAGTTTATAGCTGCACCTCCATTGTAATGTTCTGTAAAGTAAAAACTAGTAATTGAAATCGATGATTGAAATTTTAACTCTTTACAGCATCTTTAATCGTTCAATAGTAAGACCAATTCCGATCGGTAAATAAGGGAGGAACATTAATTTGTTGATTAAATAAAAGAATGAAAAAATGAATAAGATATTTATCAAGGTTATCACGACATTGATCGTTTAAAAAATAATCGTTAATCACATGTGAAACATTAGGTTAACCATTATCTAAAAGTAAATACATACCAAACATATATCTATGACATTATATAGATAAATCAATATACAAACAAAAGTGCTATTTCAAATTGCATAATATCATGCATCGAACAGTCCTAATTTTTGAACTGCCATTATTAGAACGTTTTTTTATCATTTGTCATGAAATAAATTATTTTCATGGTGTTCAATACAAACGAAACATTCTCCGATACATTGAAATTATAATGTTAAAAACACAAATATATAAAAACCAAAAGCAAGGTTTTAACTTTGAGAGAAGTTACTATATTAATGCCCCTTCCAATGGGAAACAATGATATTGTGGTAACATATTTTTAGGACACACGTTTTTCATAGATAAAGTGATCTCACAAAAACGAAAATAACAGTATCAATTGAATAACAATCTTTTAAACTCATATAAACCTGTTCTAAAACGAGCCTTCATTGCATGGTTAAGCTACCATTTCCGTCAGTCACTTTCCTCGCTAACTCAAATGAATAAAAAGTGTTCACAACAGTTTCCACTGAATACTTGATATCTTATCCATATCAACGGTTCATCAGAATAACTTATTAGGTGCTTTACACTCTAAGGATTTTCATTCGACATTAGCTATTATTTAGAAAAAAAAACACAGAAAAAGCTATAATTATAAAAGCCATAAGAAAATAAATAAAACGAAATGAAACAAAATCCATCCTCCAAATCTTTTGATAATTTTAATCAAATATAATTAACAAAAGATTGACTGATAAATCACAATGGATACACTGTTCAAATGAAATATTTTAGAGTATAAGTACATATTTAGAGTATTCTTTTGTCAATACTTCTTCATTTGATTCATCAACAAGTTCATGAAGACAAAATAGAAAATCTACACTGATACGTGTACTTGCATTTGGTCCAATTCGGAAATTTTGAAATCCTTTTGAAATCACATGTTTGAGTCAAACCACCTCCTATCACTTATTAACATGAAGGTTAAACAAGAGTACTAAATAATCATGTGAACATTTTCTAATTTTAGTCAAGATAAAAAAGTGGTCACATTAGCCGTCAGAAACTCAAGGTCTTATACATGTAGATAATGTTTAACATTTTTATTTATAAGTGAAAAAGGTATGAAAGTACGATAATTTTGAGTTTGTTTCACCCTACTCACTTTTTATTTACAGTCGATTGTGTCAAATACAATTTTCAATTGTTCAGTGATTTACTCAAATCAAGTAAACTGAACGCAGAATAAGGTTTAAGGTTAGTGTAATTTGGAAATGCACTAGACTCTTATTCACTATCAATTGTCTTCTGAGTAACTACTACCGGTACATTTTTCTTTCACAAAGCCGCCTAACCAAAGGGTAACCTTACCCTCCAATCTTTAACATTACGCTAAGGCTACCTTAGTGCCTTACGACCACCTTAAGGCTATGTGAAGGAGCTCTGGGACACTAAATTGACTTAAATGCTAAGGCCAAAGATTCCAAATGAGTTAAGTTAGTTATCACAGAAACAAGATATGAAACACTTTAAACGTTTGATCAACAGCTTCATGATCAATTGCTATAACCTTTGAAAAGACCACAGAAAAAACTGCCTTTATGAAATGACATTATCTAACAAGGTACCAAAAAGGATACATTATTCATGAACAAAACATTCACACTAGTGAACACACTTTAAGAGCAATTTAATAAAATGCTTACCGTTAACACTTGTTAAGAATCGCCTATTGAAATAGAACACTTTGTCATAATGTTTGTGTTCCCAAGTCTCTCCCCACAGAGGCAGATTAGTGCGAGCTTGGGTATGAGCTGCCTCTGTGGGGAGAGAATGGTGTTCCAAGGAGATGTATCATATCTCCCCACAGAGGCAGCTTAGTGCGAGCTTGGGTATGAGCTGCCTCTGTGGGGAGAGAATGGTGTTCCAAGGAGATGTATCATATCTCCCCACAGAGGCAGCTTAGTGCGAGCTTGGGTATGAGCTGCCTCTGTGGGGAGAGAATGGTGTTCCAAGGAGATGTATCATATCTCCCCACAGAGGCAGCTTAGTGCGAGCTTGGGTATGAGCTGCCTCTGTGGGGAGAGAATGGTGTATGAGCTGCCTCTGTTGGGAGAGAATGGTGTTCCAAGGAGATGTATCATATCTATTTACTGAAATTAAATTCAAATACATAGTATCCATCAAAAACCATCAAGTTGATCGACGTTTCATTAACAAAATGTTGACTTCATCAGGAATGAAGTAAAATACAAAAATCTGGTCTTTATCAGTGCAAAGACCAAGGTTAGCGTTTGCGCACTGTATGAAAGTAACCAGGATCCCTATGTTAACTCTCTTCCAGTGCTAACAACAAACGCAACAAACGCTAAACTTGGCCTTTTATCAATATGATAAGTGAGAGCCTTATTGGTTGATGCCCAAAGGCATCAACTTTATATTACTGTTGATATTTTCAAAGGGAAGCCGCGCCAATCACATGTGCTGTATCCAAATCAAATGACAAATGAACAGAGTTGTAGCAAAAATGCTGTACGTCACCATGTGGGTAACACAAAATATTTGGCACATTTAAATGTTATATTATGGTAAACTAACTTGGTCTGGTCAATTGGGTACAACATATTAAAACCAAACACCGAACTTGCCTTATTTCATGTCACAAATATTGGCTTTGTATCAATAATTAATAGCACTGAAATCGTAATACAATTTACATACGTTACATAACTAGTTGAAATTTTTTTAATTTTTTTAATGCTATTATTGACACATTGTTAGTCTTTGAGTTAATTTGATATGTGCAATTGATAAGATACAATGAATTTTAAAAATACATATTAGTTATCGTTAGAAATAGGATATTTTAAAAATTTATAAATAAGAGAAGAAAGCATGTTTTTGTTGTAAATATCTATAAAAAAAAGCTAAAATAACCGATTTTGAAACTAATCTCTTACCTACAACATGCCATCTCAACTACTTAATTAAAAGGACAAATGTGTAATTCTTTAAAAATATGTTCATAATATTCATTAAAAGTTGATATAAGATAGAACAAAGTGATTACCTACCTACCAAATGTGCTAAAAAGTACTTACTTATAAGAGACGGTTCACATGCCGAGTGGTGATGGCTGACGCAGTTCCATCACATCAAGGGACAATGATACATGCATAAATGTACCAAGAATCGATACATATTGATAATGTCTAGACCGTCATAGGGCGAAAACGTTTTCTTGCATACGCCTTCTGAATTCAAGGTATAGTGACGGATGACTACTTTATATTGGAATAATTTTGGATCAGCTTGATGACAGTATTACAATGGTGCTTCATAATTGATAACAACTCATCGCAGACTTTTGACTGGAGGAATGAAGAGAATGTGATCTCATATCAGAATTGGCAATCTTATTGAATTATCTTATTAGTGTGATTATTTTACCTTTCTTTGCTTTCTAGTCTTTGCTTGCCTTTGAAACATCTTTGTTAAATAAACCTTCTTATGAACATATACGCGTATTAACCTTATTTCGAAAGGGATTTTAAGTAGAAAGATATATGCAGTATAGATGTATATATGTATGTAAACACTGCAACGTAAAATATGTATTGTATGAATGTGTATACTTTGTTAAAGAGAGAGCGTTCCATCCCATATTGTAAAATGGGCAATAAGGATAATGTTTCAAACTCATGTCTTTCGAAGGATTACAATTTTCTTTTAAAACCTGCAAATTTCCTCAAATATTAAATTGAGTGTACCAAACAAACAAAATATACTGTAACTGTGATAGTTGTCTGTAATCGCATTTATACTTTGGGTCTTTGGCCTTTCTACAAATAACATATTTTGAATTTTGATCTCTATATTATAATAGCAAACGGTTCAGAAGCTACAAAAGGTCAATCACATTATGTCATAGTATATAAGATAATTAAATGTTACATAAACATGTATGTTGCTTGCTTGCACTCTATGAACAAAGTAACTCGTTTCTCGTTCACCTTCTAAAATGACAATAATGCCCTTTACCAGGATTTGCATTAAACTCAATATAAAACCCTTAAAGGGGCAGTAGCACGTTTTTAGGGGGCATATAAGGTGATGTCAGGAAAATGAAAATAAATGATTCCAATCTAAAGACAATGTATCTAAACTAAATGAAGCAATAATGAATAAAAAAATAATGTCAAGTTAAGTCATGCGATTCCTTTTCTTACATAAAATGAATTAAAGGTGTTCACACAAAAATGGCTGCCAATGGATTTTATGGGAATCCTAATAATTTGTTCTCCGACAATGGATAATTGGTTTGTGTTATGCAATTTTTGACACTATCAAAGTAGTACATTTAGCATTAACGTACAATTATCAGTGAAAAATTGAAAATATAAAATTGTCAAAAAACGTGCTACTGCCCCTTTAAAAGCATGAAGATGCATGTATGTGTACTACGTTTTCGCATAAATCCTCAAAAAACAAGTTTTAAAAACACTTTACATGACATGTTTGTTGTTTTTAATCATTTAACAAAAACCAAGTGTAAGAAAAATAAGATCGATGACGTGATATTCCTCCATGATATTTGATTTTGTTTGCACTTTACCTTTATTCATATCAATATGAGAATCACTATCAAAGCTATCTATTGATTCTATATTCAATCTTCCATTGTGTGTTATTAATAATGGCATTTCAATTACATCATTTTCAATTTCACCTGCATGTACGGAAGGCGTGTCCATGAATACGCTGCAATAATTGGTCTTCATTTCACAAACACAGAACCAGTGGACCATACCAGAGGGTAAAGAAAGGGTACAATATAGGTCATTAAAATTCTTCCGGTTAGCAAAGATCGCTTCATTTGGACTTAAACCAATTTAATCTATTACAACACAAATATTTCTATAAATTCAATACGACAAGAGTACAATTAGAAATATTGGAAAATGAATTTATCGATATTATTTCAACGGAACCAAATTCAGATATAAAACAAAATCAATTTTCTATCAATTCAATACGGAAAAAATATGAAAGATTACCGATTAGAAATCGCCTAAAACCAATTTACTGAATAGTTTGGAAAAAACTTACATATCTCATTATCATCAGTGCCAATTGTATAATCAATAGCCATGTCCCATTGGCTGAAGGTATGAATGTTGTTTCAACTTCTCAATCAATATTTCCAATAATCATTCTTCTTTCATCAAGTAATCGGAAACCAGAATCCCAATGAACTCTTTGTACCCATGTTTACAAATCTCTGAAGTGAAAAACTTTTCGCAACAAATGTCAATCTTTAAGAGGTGATAAATAACCGGTGCACGGTTAAGGGCTTATTAGCTACTTCCTTGATAAAATTGGCAGCTTCTGGTTATGGAAATCTGCTCAAAGTTTACTGGTAAAATGAGGAAGGATTGCAACGGTTCCGGTTGATGCGGTTGAGGAAGCTGACATTCAGAAGCTGCCATATACCAGAGTAACCTTGACGCGGTAATTCGAATTTAATCCACCGCACCTTTGTTCAATGTTGTGGTAATTACGAGCCATCAGTCATGAACAACAAAGTTGCATTTGTATAAAGGAAGATTAATGTCCGTTAGATCTGTAGGAGTATTGTTGAAGCATAACTTTGTTGATGACAGCTAATTTTTATAACTTTCGGAGTAGACGGTGTAATTACAGTAGTTGATAAACAACAAGAACCTGTATAACGTGTTTATCTGGCGTTTAGCTGAGAAAAGTAAAATGTATTAAAATTATGTTTCACGTGTACCATGCTCAGTTGAATCCATGAACATGATGCACGTGGCTCTCCAACTCATTTTACTCGGTTGCATGGGACACGATTTGTTTCAAGGTAATTCATTGTTGTTTTCTGTTAAATTGGTTTTAACTTTAATCAGGTTGAGGGGAATATTTAAAATTTACTGTATTCAAAGGAGAAACATCGTACTCTTTAGATATTTTTCCAACCAATTCTTTTGATGATATTGTAGAAGAAGTTGGTAAAATTATTGTGTTATCTAGGCGAACAAGTCTTGACAGTAGCTGAATCCCACATTTCAAATGCAGTCAATGGTTAAATGCATGTTTCCTCATCACGTTTCGACTCACGCATTCAAATTTCTCTGTCAAAATAATTTGTTCGTGTACTCACAATAATTTAGAAGGAAAAATATGAATGCCATAGAAATCGTTGAGATAAATGCAAATTTTGAATAAATGAATAAGTCGTGATAATATTTTCAAAACACAAATAATACCAGGAAGGAAGTACTTCAGTTTCAGCAGTCCATGGTGTTGACTTCATCTTGTACAAAAAGACAAGAAACTGGCTGGACGCGTACACAGTGTGCTCTTCAAGTGATGGATATCTGCTAGAGATTCGCGACCAAATCGACTTCAATGTGCTCCAAAATATGACGAGGACTGAGCTATGGGAGTCATCAATGTAAGTATGCAGCTGGCAGAAAGTAAGATATACAGTGCTAATGGCTATTTAGCTTAACAAAATGTGACATGTACAGGTACATATTAAATACCTTGTCATACATCTCATTTTGGACATGGCTTTAACCCGTTAAATTGATATAGCGCTTAAAGTATTAGCTAAGGCAATCACGGACGCCAAAACCTATTTCTTGCTATATTTTAAATTCTTGGAGCCAAAGGGGTAATATCTTATCCAAATGTTCAAAACAACTTAACACTCGGTTATATCTAAAGCTACCATTGTGAGTCAACGTACCAATTCTCCGCAAAAGGACTTGTTACTCTACATAAAGGATAACCAAATCGCAAAGGGAGGTAATTGGGTTTGAGGTGAACCCCCGTCACGTTTTCCAGGGCTTGTAGTGTTGATTTATCTGAACGAAAGCGCTGGGTTATCGAGGATGGCTACTTTCCTGTTAATGCTTATATGTGATTATTACATGATTTTCACACTTATTTTCAAATATGGTTTTGGGTTAACATTTCAGTTGTCATATTTTTAACAACTTGACAAACAATAGAATGCATCGCTGCGTCCTTTGTGTGTTGTTCCCAAAAACATTACCCCAATAGGACTGTTCCTTAAACATTGACGAGTTCATGAGACTGATTACATTTTTTAGGTCTGGTATGTTCTGGCTTGGTCTGTACAGACGATCAACCGACCCTTTTAAGTGGTCGACATGCGATGAGCTTGGAAACACCACATTCTGGGGACAAGCAGACGATCTCATCCTTACCGGAAGTGCGTGTGTCGCCATTGAGCCAAAGAGTCTACTCTGGATTACCTTACCGTGCAGCACTCAGATACCGTTTGTGTGCCAGCGAGATGTGGGTGAGATTATACATGTTTGTATCGTACATCCAGTTATAAACCTCCAATGACGTCACTTTTTGTTCTGCGGGGACACTATGTTTTCGTAATTTCCCTCCTGTCTCATATAATGTCGCTTCCAAAGGCAGTTATTATAACGTCCCTTTGCCCCGGGGAATTACCTTGATAATTTCCTCTGTCACGGGCAATTATGGTAATAATGCACTCTTCACCGGGCAGTTATCTTAATATTTTCCGACAATTAGGTTGATGATTTTTTAAAAGTCAAAGTGTCAACTTACCATCACTTTTGAAATATAACACAAATCTAGTTTTCCCAATTGCAAATGTTTTTGGTATTATGCCGTCTCGAACCCAAATAGGTCCCACTCAGGAACGCTGAATCCAACCCTCTACCTACTGAGCTATTGCGACAGCACTGAAGGACATCCAATGTTAGGTGCTTTTATAACAAAGGTCTGAGTTTGAGTGAATTGATATTTCATATCATTACATTTATTTTTAGGAAACTAATGCTAAGAACACTTATGTATCCTTCTTATAAAATATCTGAGGATCTAGGGATTTTTTGTCGATTCTAAAGTGAAAATCACGCGTGTCAAGTACCACTGCAGATAAGTGCTGACTCCAAGTGCATCACATACCAAAGGTGACACGGCTGCGTTCGCCCGATGCGTTTCACAACCAAAAGTACATTGGATCTAATCAGGTCTTTTTAAAACTGTGTCCACCACCTCATATTTTAGTACAAAATTGCTTCCCCGCTGTTTCTGTCGGTTTATAAGTAAGATAAAACATGATCCGTTGGCATTATTGAAAAGTATGCCCTCCTCCTTCGGGAAATGCCCGAGGTCGTCGGGCATACTTCAAATAATGCCCGCGGGTCATGTTTTATCCTACACGTAGTACAAGGTAATTAAAGAGGCACTCCGTGAGTTGTTAAGGACAGATATGACAATTTTTTTTAAAGTGTCATTTGATCGAGAAAAATCGACTTTGAGAAAGTATCATTTTAAAGCTAATCGACGGACTATTACGCGCGTCAATCAGTTAAAGGTAATTTTGGAAATATATTATAAAATTACGAAGTGGCTCTTTAAGCCGGAAGTCACCTACCGCTCGTGTGTCTGCAGATCAGAAAACGAATGTTTGCAGTGGTCGTCTTTCTAAAACTTAGTCAGAGAGACACTTCTTCTGTTGTTCGAGATATATTGAAATGTGAGAATTTTTTTATGATCACCTATGGAATCTAGATCTTTTACTTGCAGTTAGACAAAAAAGTCACGAAAAGCATGACAAGCCGCAAGCAACATACTCACAATGTCAGTAATCTAGAAAATAAACATGATGTATATATAGTTCAAAGCATAGATTGCATTAGTTTTCAACAGCCGACCTTACTTCGATTCATGTGTAAACATTTTGAAATCATGGGATTCATTGATGAACGTACACCCTCCTTATTCCTTGACAGCCTAAGTGTGCATGAAACTATAACGGGGGATGCGAGGTTCGAACAAATTATTTTCTAAAAAGTTTAAGAGTACAAGGACATGCCGAAATATGGATTAGTAAAGAAATCTGTTGGATTAACGATCACATGAATGATTGACTTACCTCGTAAATGTTGATTATCTGGATTAATTGTAAACATTGTAAAATAAGTGTAATGTCGATATTCAAATATTTGCTCTTTCTTTACAAAGTGAATAAAGTAAATCTTTAATGAAAAGCACTGGTGCATACGATAATTGCGTACACATGAATACATATCTCTCTCGATAATTCAAACGATCAACATTCAGTTAATCTACAAAAAATATATATATTAAGTAAACGTAAATTAAGATCATAAAGTACATTTCAAAAATATCAAATGAATTGTGCAATAATGCATAAATCGACTCTAGCTCCCTTTGCTGGTTAAGTGAATTATTTTAAAATTACTTCCCGTAAATTGATTTCCACACGCAACGGTATACCGCTCCTGGTGACAGAAATCGACCATACAACAAATTAAAACAATAGCTGCTATGTTTCGAAACATGAAATATTATGGTATCCTCCTTGGATACCCTGTAAATTTTAAACAATGAATGTGCTTTTTTGAGAGACATTTTAGAAGTTGGAGTGACATTAATGCAGAGGAATTTATGGATGACAACTTCTTTGTTCATTGTATGCGACGTTTCAACACAGATTCTTGTGTCGTTCTCAAGCAGAGGTTATGCTTGAGAACAACACAAGAATCTGTGTCAAAACGTCGCATACAATGAACAGAGAAGTTGTCATCCATATATTCCTCTGCATTAATGAATATGCTGATGCAAGAAAATATCAAAACCAATAAACTGCTGATAATAACAATCTTATCGAATTTATATCAGACATAAGAAAGACAAGAATAATTCTATGGCTAATACCTAGTTCACACCAACGGCGAATGCCGCGCTTTAAATCGGCGAGCAAAGCGCTGTCATTTTTGTTGACTTTTCCTAAAATATCACGATCTCCTAAGTATTGTTACGCTCAGATAAGCTCTGATACGCCTTGATACGAATTGGTTGCGCTTTGGGGACGAATTATTTCCCGACATGTTACGGTTCCTCACGCTTTAATCCCGCTTTGATCAGGCTTTGGTACGCTTGAAATCACGCTTTGATAAGCTTTGATAAGCTTTATAACGCTTTATTAAGTTTTGATGCGATTATGACGCTTTAAATCAGACTCTGATACGATTATCAAGTTCTGTTGTGCATTGTTACGCTCTGTTACGCATTGGAAAATGTCGAGATCGCCGATTTCATGCCGCTTTTGATCCAGAGCCTATATAAAGATGCAGAAGATCCACAAAATCATTGCATCTTTGACTCCAGAACACGATTGCAGAACAACAAGATCCAGAAGTTCCAGATGTACCAGAGCATGATCTATCTGGAGAAGACATGAAATTTGTATCCCTGCTGTATAACTACATCCTTGAGCGTGGGTATCGTAGGAGAGCGTGAGAGAGCGTGAGGAAGCTTGCTACGCGTAACAAAGCCTCTCAATTCGTGGGAAAGCATGAGAGTCCTTCATCAAAACGTAACAAAGCGTAACAAAGCGTAACAAAGCGTAACAAAGCTTGTCAGAGCTTGATGAAAGCATCTGACCTCGTGTCAGATCTTCATGCCAGATCGTAGCAAATCGTGAGACATCTTAACGAAGCGTGTCAAGTGGTGACAGACTGGGGTTCCCGCTTTGAACCAAGCTCTGTTAAGCTTTCCTACGCATTTGGTCAAGCTTTGCTGAGATTTGTTACGCTTTGTTAAGCTTTGATACGCTCTCGGCGCTTTAATCAATTCGTGACAGAGCGCCCAAAATTTTTAAACAGTTTTAAAATTTTGGGCGCTCTTGCCGAATGTCCCGCTTTACTCCAAGCTTTACCACGATCTGTTACGACCCTGACGCTTTAATCAAGCTTTGTTACGCTTTGGTGCCGCTTTGCACGCCGCTTTAAAGCGCAATCAAAGCGCCGTTGGTGTGAACTTAGCATAAACAACTTCTTTATTTGACAGTAGCGACGTTTCGGTATAGTTCCTTTTACTGTTCTCAAGCGTAGCGACGTTTCGAAAAAGATCCTTATATCGTTTTCAAGCATACGTTTCGATATATATACTTGTACCGTTTTCAGGCATATGCTAGAAGCCGGTACAAGTATCTATACCGAAACGTCGCTACTGTCAAATAAAGAAGTTGTTCATCCATATAATTACTCTTCCTTATACAATCAGCTAGTAGAATGCCACTAAAACAGCTCAATTTCAGACATGTTTGAAGTATATGTGCTACTAAAACACTCGGAATCGTTTCTCGTTCCTTTAAATCAGTACTTGGAGAAAGAATGGATTTTCCCGTTGAATTATAAATAGGTTTAAATTATTTATAGTTAGTCAAACCAACAAAACGGGCTCTTACATATCATATAGGGGATTCAAGATTTCAAGGAAAGTTGGCAACAAAATCATTTAGAAATCCATTTACCTACCTTTAGTAAAATCGTCACTGCAAATGACGTAGCCCTAATTTGTATACGTTATATGCTATCAATATGAAGCTCAAAGCCATACAAATTGCAGAATTAGTACTAGGCAGCTCGCAATTATGATTTGTGTCATGTGTGAATGGCAGTTAGAAATTCAAAGGGGAAATCGTACCTGCGAGACAACTATGTAGCATTTTATTTGTAATTGAGTTTCTGACAAATTATGTTAGCGTAAATTAGTTGAGTAAAACAGATAATTAAACATATTCCAGGACCATGTTCATACAGCGAGGACAGGAATGTCAATTGTTCAGTCGAAGGCACAACAAGGTTGAAGCATGAGGTCAAGGTCGAATCGGCTTGTCAAGAAAAGTGTGACCATGTATTGACCCCGGAAGGAGAACATTGTTGGGCGTACTTCATCCCGGAGCATGCGCAGACATGTGTAACTGTGCACAGCTCTGATCCCTTCCTGTGTGACAAGAACACACAGGGAACCCATATGGTATCAGAACTAACGATTCGGAGATGTTTTACCTGTAAGATTAATTTGATTGATATTATCTAAGAATGTAGATATTGAACTCAATGTTTGACCGTATTTCATTTGATTTACATTCTTTCTTTCTTTAATTAGTTCCAAAATGGATACATAGCATGTTGACACAGCATTCATAATTGGTTGTTGAATAATTTAATGATTGGTAACCATTTATTTTAGAATTTTACAATTTCATTATTTAGTTTGAAAATAAAGCAGTTTACCATGCTTTCTAATACAGTCAGCTACGAACAGCTAAAGAGATTCATTTTAATCTTACTGTTCATGCACAGAAGTGAAGCAATGAAGTATATAATCAATTGTTGTTTCGTTCTAGTAACGGCTTACACAACAACGTTGTCTGACGTAGTCAACTCCAACCCTACACGTGATGTCTGCCATGGCGAAGACACCAATACAGATTCAGCGGACCTTAACATTCAGACTGACCTCGGATTAAATGACAAAGAAGAGACTCACCCTTCAACCGTGATGTCGCCGACCCAAACCCAAGAAGGAGACATAACACTAACTCCTGTTGTTACTTCTATCACATCTGGATCATCAATGATGTCTGTTTCTCCTGATCCAATTTTCATTTCTGAAGACAACTACTCTACAGAGCAGGTCATAAAAAGAAGGGAGAAGATAGAAATATCCAAAACAGAGAAGACAGGAGACGGCATTCAGTTACAGTCCAGCTTTTCTGAGAAAAAAATTGAGCCTTCGGAGTCTCACGAAGTGTTGCCTACTCTTAGCTTCTCCTTGAAGAGTGAAGTGTTGAGAAAAACGTTGCCTTATTCCATTCTAGAAGAATCCTACCCTACAAACGTTCCTGTCCTCAAGGCTGGAAGTTCGTTGTCAATACCAGAAGGGATATATGTTTCGCCGGATGTACTTCTACCTGACGTATCTGCCCTTCCATCAATACCTACTTGGTATCTCATTTCGAAAATCATTCAACCTGTTGATGGTTAGTAAAGTTAAATGGCAGTAGCAGCGAAAACGTGAATAGTTGCTCACTCAATTATGATTTTCTAACCTTCTACATAATAATGAAAAGTAAAGGAGGATAGGAACATAGAATTGATACCAGATTCAGTGCAGGAGAAAGCATTGCCCCTGACATTTCTTAAGGATCATGAGGAGCATTTCTACCTTTCGTATACAAATCATGATATGGTTACCTTTGCCAAAGATATTTTAATTTTTCAAGTACTATCTTTCATTTCACCACCAGAATGACATTACTTCAGGTACAACAAAGGCCTTGTATCGTCTCAAAATATTTTTATGCCCCCGAATCGGAGATTCCGGGGGTATATTGTTTTTCACCTGTCCGTCTGTCCGTCTGTCTGTCCGTCCGTCTGTCTGTCTGTCCGTTTGTCCACAAAAACTTTAACCTTGGTCATAACTTTTGATTGGTCGGAGCTAGGTCTTTGATACTTGACATATGCATCCGGGGGCATTCGTGTTTCACAAACACATCTTGTTATAATATTAATATAAAACGAATTATTTTCGTCATTTCAAATATGTTTATTACCAAACCAATAAGCTCAGCCTCGCATCTTCAACCTAAAAAAAATAAATGTTCACACTTACCTACCAACTCGGTGCAAAAAGGGATCTATCAACTATTTATTTACCAGTGGTTATAAACTATTTGTGACATGAGAGTGACTAAATTTATATTTTAAGCGATATAAGTAGACACATTTAAAACGAAAATGAACATGTATTTTTTTTTTTTTTTTTTTGTTTGTTAATGGTTTAACTTGTTCTCTCCTCAGTGTCACCGGTTCTCCCCGAGTCAGAGATAATCCCTTCAACTCTGTGCTGCTGTGTGTCCAAGAACGTCTCTGAACTCCCGGCATCTTATCTCAAGGTCATCCAGGCGCTCAAGGTCAACAAATCGACGTTGTCGTCTGCTCGACGCAAACTTGTTTCAGTCCCAGACGATAGACCGTCATCGCAGACGATTGGTTACGTGGGACTTGTGTTTGTAACTCTGACTCTATCGTGTATGGTCCTGGCAGATCTGATGTCTTTCTATTCCAAGATTAACAAATGTCATTTCGGTGCCTGAAAAATGTTTTTATTGACATAAAGGATTATTTTTATTAATGGCAATTGGATATCTTATACATTATTTACGTTTTATTTAAAAAGCACATGCTCCCATTGCAGTGTTCCAGAATTGTGGATTGCGCAATTTAACAATTGGAGTCGATGAAGTAACTGATGATAAGAATGCGAGAAACATGTTAGACACAAACAGTTAGAGCCCTTGAACTTTACAGAAATGAATGCGTATATTTGGAGGCATCATCACTCTGATAAATATCATAAATAACAATTCAGAAACCCCTTTTTTTGCAATATATTACAGATGAAACTAAGTAAATTGTGTCTACAAAGCTTACAACTTGTCTCTTGTAAAAAAAAGTGCTCTCAGTGCCAACCATTATCAATGTTTTTGTGAAATATCAAAATAAAATGTACTGGTGCTTTTGTACTCGGTTATATCGATCTGGAAGTCAATGAAGTCTAAACGATTCGCATGATCGCCCGACATATTTTATCGACTCTGTGTTTTGTGCACTTTGTGTCCCTAATCATTGATAGTTTTGTTTAGTAAGAACCTTACATTTGGCCTTGAAAGGTTATCATAATTACTGATCTACTTCCAGTGGCTAGACGTGTTAATTGAAATGATCGTTATCATTCACATGGGGTGTCATTCTCTCCACACAGAGGCAGCTCAGTGAGTATGACTGAGTTGCCTCTGTGGGGAGAGAATGGTGGGGTGTAAGCATAATGCACTTAACGTTCAAATGATATAACATTTTTGCTAGTTCTAATAGTGTAAACGGCTTTGTTAATGACTCAATTCTTGTTGAAATAATACCGATGACTTATCATTTTCATGTTACATGGTGCTGAGGAGTTTTTTTGAAGGTTTAAAATAGAATTAAATCTTTAAAGCTTGTTTATAAGTGGGATACATTTAATCAACAATATTTTCTTCCTCATAACTTTTATTGTAAATTCTTAATTTTGGAGTATTGCTCACTCATTCCTCAGACCGGATTCTTATTCTCAATATTAGCTTGTACTTCGTAATGCAATTAATAACACACATCGGCCTCATCATCTAGATAAATTGATGTTAATCAACATTTCATGTTATTATCAGAGATAAACTTAAACGCATATTGAGAATAAAAAAGAAAAGCCCGAATGCACCCTTTATTAGTTCAATACCTTTTAATTCAAGAATAAACCTTTTCTATGACGTTACCAGATTAACGAGGATTTCATTTCAATATCACAGCGAGAATTTCACATTTTACCCTTGTCAGCAGGATATCAGTCTCCAGTCACTAGGTACTCTTCATAACTTTGACGAAGCTACATATTGGGAAGACATTCGGTGACATTCACAATATTTTCAAGGTCACATCGAGGCTTTGAAAACTCAGCATTGACACCTGCATATTCAGTTTTCAGCGTGGTATCTCAAGAACCTTTTACTGGATTCTTTACATAACTTATACATAGAAGCTTATTGCGGAGACGCCGGACCCAATCGATTTTTGTGCCCTTCACATCATTTTCAAGGTCACAGCGATGCTTTGAAAATTTCAGCACGGAAACCTGTATTTTTGGCTTATCAGAGGGTTATTTTTTAGAAAATTGGACAATATTTTCTTCTTAATATACTAGTTACTAGACCTAGACTTTTCCCATACATTGATATAAACAACATCACTTTGAGATGGAGGATATCTTGTCACCATTGTGACAATTACTTGTTCTTAATGGTACAGCAAAATTGCAATATAAGGCTTTAAGTCGCAAATTTCCATCTACGAAAAGAAAGATTTGGCTTTGAAAGTGTCTTCAATAGGTTTGGTAATCATTTGATTTATAATTTCGGATTTGGCAAAAATATTTTATCCGGTTTCGATGATAGCAAGTACATGTCACTGAATATTTTGCAAAATTTTGGCAAAGCTTTCAAAAACATAATTTATTTCTCCTTAAGATATATCAATAACTAAAGGCCTGAACAATATTTCAACAGAGGGGACAATAGATTTCCAAATAAAGCAACAATCAATCTTGATAAATATTTCCCAATGATTACGTCAAAGATGTCACATCAATTTCTATTTCAAAAACATTTCGTTGTATTTTTTGGACTACATTAACAATTGAGTCTATTGTCTTGATCATGACAGTAACAATGCTATTCTTACCTTTCTTACGGAAAGTGTTTATGATTTATATTTATTTATTTTCATAGTGTTGAGTCTATAGATTTATTCTTCACTCATGTTCACCTTATCTGTATGATTAGTTGAAATCATTAACAGTCATACTTGCCAATGTACAAATTCAATAAACCTATCGTTGTTGTTGATTATAAGCAAAGGTCCAAAGGCTGAAAGTGTCGATATAGATTAAAGAACATGCATAATTGATGCCATATATGATTTGTAGGATACCATTGTAAACATTGTATAGGTAATCGACGCATAAGCATGTAAGACCTTATTTATAAGTAAACTGATGTCTGACGAACACTGCCATTTATTGTCCACTTACCAGACAAGTAAGACGTTTTTTCAAGCGAGAAAAATGTCAGCGAAACTCCATTCAAAAAGGTATGATTATGATACATCAAGATATTCTTTGAATATTGAGCATGTTTTCTAACTGTACGCCTGCAAATTACATGATGAACAGCTTTTTTCATTTTAACAACAAAGAGGGTTTATGAAGTTGATGGCCGCCAACGTAATTTATTTTGTTAAATTATGTTTTTTAATTATATTTTTCAACTTTTGAAGGACCAAATGGTATTTTCCATTATAAAAGGTTTATTCTACTGTATTGTAATGAATGGACATGTGTGACGGACAACTACAGTCATCTATTGTTGTCTGAATCAGTCTTGCACGCAATG
The DNA here is from genome assembly GCA_916613615.1 of Steromphala cineraria. Lineage (NCBI taxonomy): Eukaryota > Metazoa > Mollusca > Gastropoda > Trochida > Trochidae > Steromphala > Steromphala cineraria. The sequence continues at coordinate 18,058,471 of OU744730.1, forward strand.
GTCATCGGGTAGATTTACGGAAGGGTTCTCATATCAATCTGTATCGTATGGCCTTTTGCTCCGTTTTCGTAGATATTTGCAACACACCTGAATTTTCATTGAGCCGAAAGGGTTAATCTGCAACGTCGTAGGAGACATTTGAGCACTAAAGAATTGTTAAGAGAAATTTGAAAATTGCAAAGAGAGGCAGCACAACGTTGGTGTTTACAAGCAACAGTTTCGTCAGGTCGTTGAATCGTTTCCTTACGTAGTTCTGAGGAACAACACCAGAATGCCCTCCAGTTGAGTTCTGATCTCCGTACAACGCGTGGGTCAACCTTTCATTACAAAGGGTGAATGAATAGACGATATGTGCCTGCAAGACGACCAATGTTCAAATAACATAGACTCCTGCTCAACGTGGTTCACGTTGAGAGTGAGCTACTGGGCGTGTTGATTGGACTGCTCATGACTGATGATAATTAATTATGTCTCCACTTTACTTACAGACGGGCGAGAGTTTGAATTAGACAGGATGAACGTTTAAAAGATGGAAACAATGCTGAATATAATAGGAGGATGGGGTAGTATATATTGAAAAACTGACTTGCATTTTCTTGAATTGTGTACCCTGACTGGTATTCGCTTCAGTTAGTACAACTTGGATTTCTACGTCAACCCTTACGTTGGAGCTATCGGGGATAACTTCCTCCTTATTGACGACAATGCCCGCCCACACCGAGCACTGATGTTGGAACTTTACATTCAAATTAAAACAATTGGCCGGACTGAGTGGCCGTCGTCTGTTTTATCTTAATCCAATAAATCATGTATTGAAGCTTTTGGAAGCAATGCTATACCATGTACTTAAACCAAGCACCAAACAAGAACTTTGAATAGGAGTTGTGGAAGACTCACCGCCTCATTGGCATCAGGAGAAGACATATCAAGCTTTAGTGCGTACTAGAGGCTCACATACACGTTATTGACACGTTATTGGCACGCTATTGACACGTCGTTGACACGTTATTGACTCGATAATCGTCATTTTTAATTTTTTGGTATCTTCAGCTGCATTTAAAGTTTTATTCTCATTGAGTTATTAAAGTGTAATGACAGCGAACCTCCTCTATATAGTGTTATCCATCTTCATAAGATGTGTAAGATATTCAAATGAGACCTGGTGAAGAATTAACATGTTCTAAATATTCTGAACATTTATGAAAATAAAAATTTCCATGGTTCCCTGAAACGGCTGTAATAATTATCATTGATAACGTTTGTTTCAGCGTTTCTGTCAGTTGGTCAATATTGATGTCTGTAACAATACACATCTTAGGTAAGTGTTTTGACACATAATTCTTATACTTTGGTTGGAATGTCCACTCATTCTTCATATATGCAATAAACACGTAAATCTTATATATAACTTTTTGTTGCTATTTTAATGATTATACAACATCGAACGTTGAGATTGAGAATAGTGTTATCTTAAGCCGACACTGATAAAAATGTACGTTTAACACATTTATGTTACCCCCTTATGGATTAGAAGGTTAAATAGACTTTGTTGATGATGGGGTATATTGAGGGTTACACGTTTGTTTAATGTTATAATAAAACATTATATGGTAATACATTTTATACTGATACATTTCCCGGTTTGTTCAACTCAAGTTAACTTTATGATACAGGTGTGATGAGCGATTCACTTACAAGCAAGATCTTCACTATCTATGAAGATAAACGAACTTGGAATGAAGCAAGACTTATTTGTGAACACAATGGCGGACGTTTGGCCCGGATCGAGAATAACCAGATGTTGGACGCTATCCTTGCTTTCTCAAAGACGTCTGATTGGACATCTAATGTGTGAGTGAACTTCTTTAAAGTCAGTCTCATTTTGTAAGGAAGATATAAGCTTTAAATTAAATGCTGGTCAAAAATCTTAAGAAGTTGGGATTATATGAAACATTTAGCGACGTCAATTGTTTTTGGAACGTAACTGTCTTTTGTCTTATTTCACCCTCAAACCTCTTGAGAATATGACCGAAGGATTAGAATAAGACCGGCTTGTGTATTGAGATTCTCGTAAGGTTGAAACCTAAGACAAGAAGGAGGACTCCCTACGTAGCTCGTTTAGCTGTATAATTCTTTTACACTTTCTATTGCTGCTCTTGCAAACTTTGCTGTTTAAGGATTTATGACTATTAATGGTCGCTTGCATTTCAATCAATAGATATAACCAGTGATGGTATCTTTATAGCTAGGCACCCAACCATAGACTATGTTCAATGTTTATGAAAACGTAAGATTAGGGCTTTGAATTAATCATCACGACTATGAGTCTTACAATATGTTCTCAGCTTCCACCCTTTGTATCGATTAACCACATGATTGAATCAAGGCGCGAAAGATCAATAATCATCGATCATGATACTTATACTACAAAAACTGGCACCAATAACAACAAATTTTGCTTCATTCTATTCTAAAGGGTCAACTCCTTCTGGATTGGCATAAACAAAGCCGGAAGTGGCTCTGACTTCCGCTGGGATGAGTGTGAGGCTTTGGCCTCTGGCCCGACCTTCTGGGACTCCGGGGAGCCCCAGAATACCGAGGACAGTCACTGTGTTGCCGGACTGAAAGACACACTCAAGTGGCACTCTGATGACTGCAGCAGTGACGGCAACCAGTATCTTTGTGAGGTGGACAATGGTGAGCATTGTTTTGGTACCCGAATAACATTCTGCGGTTCTATTTCGGATTAGATGCCAGGCACGGATTATTATTTGAGACTGGGTTGTAGGCATTTTTTAGGAAATAAAGTTTGCTTTGAGATTAAGGCTATTATGACAATAGTTCTTTACTTTTTTTATTGAAAGTAATTACGAGGGAAAACTGTAAAAATTGTAAAATGCTTATCGGAAAAAAAACCATCTGAACTGATATCTAAATGGTCTAGTTATTATGAATTGATCAAGCATCATATACTTTATTGTAACATATGATAAACATTTGAAGTGAAATGGTTTTTTTTCGTAACTAATAACGTATATACACAGTACAAAATTCAGTGCGAATCCACATTTTACAGAAAAATTATTCATCAAGGATGAACCTGATCATTTGTAAAATTAGATTGCTTTATCAACGAAGCGTTTAAACGTTGCAACGATTTGTTAAAGGTCCTTGCACATATACCATTGGCACCGGAACCTGCCCTTCAGCGAGCGACAGTGACGTCATCGACGGCGTCACCATTTCACAGTGTGAAGATCACTGTAGTACCCAGGTGAAGAACGACATGGCGTGTTGGATGTTCTCTCATCATATCTCAAAGTGTACACTCTACTTCGATACAGATCCAGACGAGTGTTCTTCGCCGTCTCCAAGTGTCATTGTTGCTGGCATCAGACACTGTTTTACATGTAAGTGTGCTTTCTTTTTCTAAGGCGGAACCAGCAATTTTTAGAGGGGTGAAGGGTACCATATGCCTTGCGTCCACGTTTGAGTGTTCGCTAGCGCTCGCGAACATCAGGAGAAATTTCGCAATACTGAACTCGAGGCAGGTTTTAATCCACCCTAAAAACCCTTTTCGAATCCGTAAATGCATTTGGTTAACTGTGCGAAGCCTTTTGTATCTAAAGTTTGTAAACTGCAGGACATCTTTAAGGACTACCAAGAGAACCTTCAGGTTTGTTCCGTTGCAAAGAAATTCTGTCAATTAATTTAACTCTCCGAAAGTCTCCTCAAATTGACCATACTTACATGAAATGTTTCGTAAAGGATAGTTGAACATTTATGATACTTTTCGACTTTCATGTTTTCTCTTCAGATCTTGTGGATAAATACAAAGGTTCTATCTCAGAAATCAGCTCTGTTCCCATCATCGACTGTACGCCAACTACTACTACTACTACTACAACTACTACTACTACTACTACTACCACTACTACTACTACTATGATTCCAACTACTACTATGACAAATTCTGTTGCTACTACTACAACAGTGGCTACAAGTACTACCACTGCTTCTCCTTTTTGGCCTAGTGCTGAATCTGCTACTACTTCTCCTACAACTTCCACTGCCGCTACATCTACTACTACCACTACTTACACTACAACTTCTCCTTCCACTACCATTGATACAACTTCGACTACTATCCCAACTTCTACTATTACCATAACTATACCTACTACAGCTACCACAACTACTACCATTCTTCCAACTACTTTTGCAATGATAACAGTTCCAGCGACTACCGACACTATTCCTGCAAATTCTACTGACTCTAGTATTACTTCTGTTGCTTCTTCTTCTACTGCTTCCGCTGTTCCTACAAGTATTACAACTACGACAATTTATCCTGGTACTACGGATTCGAATACAACTACAATTACTAATACTACCACGTTTACTTCAACTACTTCAACTGTATTTACCGAAGGTGGGTTCATTATTTCATACAACATCCTGCCTTTTTCTAACGTCTTTAAGACACACAATTTTTCCATTCACCTTCCTAAATGAACTATACTCATTATCAACAAGTTGTTACCCAATATTATTATATGTTTCGCGGTGAAATACCGAGATCTATCAATGACAGTAAACCGTGTTATCAGTCACTAGTGACAATAACAATGGAACGTGTTATCAGTCACTAGTGACTGATAACAACAATGGCCTGACGTCATCGAACAATGCTCTGACGCAATGACACGCTCATGACGTCATGTTGTTGCTTAGGCGACGGGTTCTCTTTGGTGCCGACTCAACGTAATGCGCTTCAATTTTTATAGAAATACAACGATTTAATCATAAAATAAATAGAAAATTTGTCTTTTCTTGACAAATACCATGTTTATCTCATCTCGTGAGGCAGAAAAGTTTTATATTATCACTCGTGGCTGCGCCACTCGTGAAAATATAAACTTTCTTCCTCACTCGATGAGATAAACATGGTATTTGTCAAGAAAAGACAAATATCCTCTAAATATTATGTTAATATTCAATTTATGTAAGTGACACAAACTACGCTATAATTATTGGTTATTTCAGATCAACTGTAGATTTACTAACTCTTTGTTCATGAACTCTTATGAACATCACAACAACATCCTCATTTATATCGTTGCTTTCTATTACCACTGATAGTTCTTCTACAAATACTGTTTCGACTATTTCCACTGCTGTTGTTGGAAGTATTATTGATACTAAAAGTTTGTACAAAAGCTCGCTTCTTCTGGGGCGCGGTTGTGTAGTGGTTAGCATGCTTGCCTCTCACGCCAATGGCCTGGGTTCGAATCCAGGTGGAGACACCAAAAAATTGTGACCTGGGCTCTACACTGTGTTGTGTCCTTGGGCAAGGCACTTCATCCACATTGCACTCAGTCCACCCAGCTGTATGAATGGGTACCTGAAATAACGGGTGTGCAGTGCCTCGGCAGCTCCGAAAGTACAATTCCGTCAGGGTAATAATGTACATTGTACCGTCAGTGAGCAGTTGTAGATTGGATACTAGACGTTAAAATTGTAATTATTATTATTATTTTTAACATCAGAAATGGACACATCATGCAAATAGATTATTGTAGGAGATAGATATATGTAGGTACGTACTAGAACTATTTCCGCTGTTATCGAGTAATGACTTCAATATAGAATGTGTTTGCATTCCACAATAACAGAATTATACCTTGACGAATTTCACTTCTTCATCCACTACATTGCAGGTAGCTGCGGCTGTGAGTACACCTGCGTAGAGTTGAAGACAAGAGGAGATCTGGAGCACCTTGTGCAGCTGATCAGAGCACGTCTCGAGGTGGATACTAGCGTCTTGTCCTCAACCAGACGTAGGAAGGAGTCCGCTTGGGACGGCAGGGTGTCTGCTCAAACTATTGGCTACTCTGGGATAATATTCATCACTGTAGCCTTTGTTTTCATACTTGTGCTTGATGCATTGAAGGTCCTGCAGAAACTCCACGAGAAGAAGAATTTTACTAAAATCGAATCAAGTGATACCATTTCTAATACTCCAAGAGAAGGTGTTTAACGTCGAACTATCTTATTGCAATGAGGAGTAACTTATCTTGTGTCTTCTTCGACACTCGCTTTTGTCTTCATATTCGTATTTGATACATTGATTCTGATTTAGAAACAATTTGAAGAATATGACTGAACCAAGGGATGCCACTATGGATACTCCAAGGGAAGATGTATGGTGTCATCACGAATGATTCAAAGAGGAACTACTTTTCTGGAACATCTTCATCACCTTAGTCTTTGTCTTCATACTTGTGCTTAATGCATTAGGGTCCTGCAGAAAGTCCACTAGAATAAGAATTTAAAGAAGTATGTTATGTTGAGACATGTTCAAATCCAAAGAATTCGGACCCGTTCCCCCATTGGACATTTTTTAAAAATTATATTGCTTTTTATTTTTGTCATGATCATTATCCAGAAATTAATGTCACTTTCCTCACGTTATATAAAACCAGCATATGCATCGACATCATGACCACCCTAAAAATGATTATGGATAAGTATGAACACTTATGGTGTAATAATGAGATTGATACGAGGTTTGTTTGCTATGCTTCTTATATATTGTTAACAATCATGCCGTTGTGTTTATCGGTTGAACGTTATATGTGCCTGTATTCTTACAGGTTAGTCCTTTCCGATAATTCAATCCATTAGATCGATTTTTCGTGATAGAAAAGCACAATACCTTTAATGCTACATTAAAAATGTGCGAATTCTTACATAGGATAGTATCAATCATAACCTTTTTGGAAAACAAAAGCTGTATCGTATTAACCTCATAATAACACCACATGTGTACATATGCACATATCACTGTTATCTAGCAATTAGTTCCTGTTTTCGTCCATTGTATCATTATAGAGCAACATACAAAGACCACCAAAGGAGGGTACATTTACAGAATCAATTGTAACTATGGTAACTATGATACCTACCAAGCCCATAACTTTAGCTTAAAAACAAAGTTCAGAGGATAAATTCGATCTCAAATTTGCCCTCTCAGAACACTTCGTAAATCATTAAAACACACAATCATATATACTCTTCCAGTCAATTTTCTGTAACCAATCTGTTATGAAAACATTCTATTTGTCCATGGTAATTATCTGTACATCTCAAAATTGTGTTTGTACATAATCCATTATTGTTTCCCAATATACTGTACATTCTCAATGACATATTTGGCTCCGTTTATATCTATGTTTACCAATACTTTATCTTGCATATCTCACCCTCAGTCACATAAAGGCGGGCAAGAGATAGCCAGAAACGTGGTGAGTAGCTATCCAACAAATTGTTTCGTATCAGGTGATAGGAACATCAATGAAGAAGAGCTGCACAAGATGTAGGCCTTATCTGGCTTTGTGTCGTCTTCTAGTGGGCGAAAACTGGTAATAGAGTTCAGAAATTGCACTCTCAAAGGAATTTAATATGACGTGTACGAAATCATGCAATATTTGTAAACCACCAAGCAAAGTACATACCACAGTTTGTTTACAGTTACACTCAGTGGGCAAAAGAAACGATACCAACTTTTCAAAAAAGGATAAAACAAACCCCTGTTGTAAATGAATGCGACAACGAACCCTTGTGATAGCACATCATTTGTGAAGAAGTACTCATAATATCAAACATCAGCAGATAAAGCTTTGAAATTAAAAACATAGTTCAGTTAGCTCTTGAAGACACTAATTAATCCTGTGTAAACCGTAAATATTACTAGAAGCTTAATCTATCATACATTTTATATGGTATCGTTTATTTTGCCCCTAAGTGTACTTAATATCTAAGAGACGTGTGAAGGGTTAAAATATGGCACATTTACAATAACATATCAGCAGTAGTTTGAATGAAAAAATGGTGTCTGGTTAATATTTTGTTAAGATATCTTTGTTTAATGAATGCAAGGGTAAAAACAGAATTGGCAACATCATAACACCTACCATATTTAAGATACAAAATATGTGAAACAATAGGCACGTTTATTGCTTTTCACACAAAAATGCACATGTGTCTTCCTTCTAATGAAAATTTTTATCAAATATTTGAACAATTTATTAAGATAAAATTCTTCTATTTTTAAAAATAAACATTAAAACACTTAAAAGCATTCTTGAAATGATGATTTAACTGTTGTTCTTATAAGTTTGAGAATTCGACATCAAAAACAAGAGTTATATATACTTGAAAATCTTTCATATGATAAATCTAACTGAAGTGTGTACTTTCTTTTGCCTGTCAGTTTACAATCTCCCTCTCGATTGAACAGTACATACAAACCACGTTTTCGCAAAATAAAATCTTGCACTAACATCAACAAGTACATGTACTATCCGGAAGCATTCAACGAGAAGGTTAATTGGCTTATATGCACTCTCCGAATCTCTTATTTGGGTAATCGAAAGCATATATTGATTACGAAATTGACAATTTACCGTGACATGAGTACGAGGGTTGAAATAAGAGTTTCCGCATGGGAGATTATATAGGTTCAATATAACATTGTAGCTTGAGAAATGTGTCAACGATCTGATCGACCAGGTATACAGATATCGAGTGCAATCTGTTTTTGATTCATTGATCACTCAATACTTGGCTCGTGCCTTTAAATCTTGAAATATTTTACCGAAAATCTCGTATTTGAGTCCCATCCCTCCTAAATGTAAATTTCAATTTTTATCACAGCATTGAATGTCTTGTACGTCTTTTAAGAAAAGGCAAAAAGTATTTCTTCAAACTTTATTTAGCAAATTAGCTATAATCCACAAAAAAGAAGATCCCAACAAAAAGTTTAATAATATCCAAGATATTTGACTCCTGGATCCTAGTCTATGTGCAGCTTAGTTTTTCATCATTATCAGAGGCCACAGGCCCATGATACACATATTGTAAAGATAAAATATTGTCATTACAGGGAGACAGACAGAATTGTTTTATTTTAGTGCCACATGATATGTTGCAGTTAAAATGTCAATTGTTATAGCATTAAATATACCATATCACCCAGGCATATTTTTGGCTTAAGAGACACTAAAACTGTTATATATACAACATTGATTATGGAAATAAATAATATAAGTACGGTAAATAAACTAAATACAGAGACCAATATAACAGCTAACTGATATCTGATGAAATTCAATACAGGCACATTTGACAGTCATACATAATAAAATCATCTTTGTTTAGTAGCTATAAGAAGAGAAATTTGAAGAGTTTCCTAAGAGTGTGCGTTTTTATAAAAATAAATAAGGTTCGCATCTAGTTTGAAGTTTGATTTGTTACTTCCTTTGGTATGATAAAACGGACAATAATGGTATTTACATTTACTGTTATGGACAATAAAAAATTGACATAATCTTTCTTGTCTCGGAATAATAACACCCTTTACCTGATTCGATTAATATATCATTATTTGAACAGCAAAATCGGATGAAATGGATAACATAGAATTTACATAGTCTTTAACATTAGCTGTTTCTTTCAAATAAATCTAAATAACTGTTCTGAATATCAAACAGAATTCTGACTTAGAAAAAGAACCAAATATGCATTCAAGCTTTGCTGCATAATTTAATTACAACTTTCTTTGAAGAGGGCTATAAGTAAGAAGTAATATCGACGACTTGTTGTAGCCAAACTTCATCAAAATCATTAATGAATAATAACGATTTGCATTTAAAGCCGCCAAAACAGTTTCATTCTTTTGATATTGGAGATTATATGAATGCTTCAAATTGAGATTGCAAGTCAGCGACAAAAATCTTTACTACATTAGGCCTTTCTTAACAAGGTGAAAAAGGTTTCCTTTGGAATACCACCTGCTTACGACATTGGAATACCTATATTTACATTAACATTACGATAACATTAACTAACATGATGTATGGATATCTCCGATATGATTGTGTAATCCCCCGACTCGAAAACCGTTGGTAAGAAAATGCAGAAATTATTGTCAAATATTTGCTCTGAAACGGGAAGTTACGGAAAACTTACCCAATTTAGACACCTATACAATACCTTCTAAATCTGTTGATCTAAAATATTGTTGTTAGAACCAAGATCCTCACGATGATAGCTGGACGTCTAATTGAGTATTTGTAACCTCCAACAACTTCCATCTTTGAGCCATTCAACTCAGTAACGTGAGGACTTAGGGGGCGTATACATTACAGCTAGTTTTAATTAGATTGCATTCAACTAGAACTCTTTATGACTCTACATGAACGTATTTACTACCGTTTCGACAGACCACAAGATTTTTTTTTTAATATTGGTTATTTATTTCCATATATCATAATTTTCAAACAAAATGTGCTAGCTTTTTGAAAATCAACAATAAGTTCATCAATCACCACAATATTGTCAAAAAAAGAAGGATTAAAGTTTTCAAGAATAAACTGAACCAACCAAAGTTACTCGATCCACGTTGTCCCAAATAAGACAATCTTTGCACGGACATTTTTAAAAAGATTTAAAAAATTTGGAAATTTTAACTCACTTTGAAGTATTTTTAAATATCAGTTGTCATTCAGAACTGTTTCAAAGTTAGCCCGCAAAGCCTTACTCTTAGTCCACCAGCCAAACTAAAAAATGGGTCTTAATTAGAAATTGCTCACCTGGTCGGCTAGAAAAACTATGAATTGTATTTTTAGCTTCTATAACACCTCTAGGTTATAATAAAGGAGATATCAACGTTTGTAGTGGTGCAATTATCTGAAAAATAAAATAAATAAATGATTAAAAAAAAATAAGTAAAAAGTGTTGTTTTTTTTATAAACTGGATATATCTTTGGCATAAACGGCTGTTATTATCCATTGTATCTGCAGTGATAGTCCAGCTTTAGGACTGTGAATAAAAAGGAGCCTTTTATACAGTCTAGGTTCTCCTTCAGCAAGTCTAGGCTACAGCAATTTACATGTAATGAGGAGACCAAGAAATACAAATGTTGAAAAGCATGTAATTATTTCAAATATAATATATTTCATAGACTAAATTTTAGTCTACTGCAGTGATTCAATCCTGTGGATAAATGTAAGTCATTTATATGTACACTGCTTAGGAAGATAGTCACAGATCAGTTTTGAGTTTTACTTGATGTCTACCACAGCAACAGACATATCTGAAAGGAGGCAATCCAAGAAAACAATGATGATATAAGTACATCATGCATTAACCTTCACGTTAGATTGTTTATCATGCCTGCATTGACATTTGATTGTGTTCAAAATATTTTCATATATTCTGTTATGTATACATTTTATTTATCTATATACCTAAATTTATATACACAATTGGAAATGTAACATTATTGTAGGAAGTGATTAATAAACCTGGAATTTGATTAAGCAATGACCTGTTTTATAAATTGAAATTTTGCGTTCTTGACATTTTTTAATACATTGATTATTCTTGACATAGCAATTGCTTATTTCTCCAAAAAATAGAGCCATTGGCTCTGTAGCTCATCAGGCTTCATCGTCAATTACAATATATGCTGTTGAGTGTGGCAAATGTGATTCCCCCTTTGTAGAGGCCAAAGGGTCACCAATCATTAAAATAAAGTGTATAGGCGACAAGTTTCAGTTTTCTAGGCCTTATACTTCATTGGGGCAACAGGGTCACCAAACCTACAATTCATAATCCTCAATAATCAAGGAGTCTGTACACAAAGTTTCAGCTTTCTTGGCCTCATGGTTCTGGAGAAGAAGATGAAAATAGGTTTTTAGGGCGTGGCCCCTATGGCCCTTATTAGGGGTCACAGGGCCACCAAAGCTACAATTTATAATCCTCACTAGCCAAGGAGTCTGTACACAAAGTTTCAGCTTTCTTGGCCTCATGGTTCTGGAGAAGAAGATGAAAATAGGTTTTTAGGGCGTGGCCCCTATGGCCCTTATTAGGGGTCACAGGGCCACCAAAGCTACAATTTATAATCCTCACTAGCCAAGGAGTCTGTACACAAAGTTTCAGCTTTCTAGGCCTCATGGTTCTGGAGAAGAAGATGAAAATAGGTTTTTAGGGCGTGGCACCTGTGGCCCTTTTTAGGGGTCATAGGGCCACTAAAGCTACAATTTATAATCCTCACTAGCCAAGGAATCTGTACACAAAGTTTCAGCTTTCTTGGCCTCATGGTTCTGGAGAAGAAGATGAAAATAGGTTTTTAGGGCGTGGCCCCTATGGCCCTTATTAGGGGTCACAGGGCCACCAAAGCTACAATTTATAATCCTCACTAGCCAAGGAGTCTGTACACAAAGTTTCAGCTTTCTAGGCCTCATGGTTCTGGAGAAGAAGATGAAAATAGGTTTTTAGGGCGTGGCACCTGTGGCCCTTTTTAGGGGTCATAGGGCCACTAAAGCTACAATTTATAATCCTCACTAGCCAAGGAATCTGTACACAAAGTTTCAGCTTTCTAGGCCTTATGGTTCTGGAGAAGAAGATAAAAATAGGTTTTTAGGGCGTGGCCCCTGTGGCCCTTTTTAGGGGTCACAGGGCCACCAAAGCTACAATTTATAATCCTCACTAGCCAAGGAGTCTGTACACAAAGTTTCAGCTTTCTAGGCCTCATGGTTCTGGAGAAGAAGATGAGAATAGGTTTTTAGGGAGTGGCCCCTGTGGCCCTTATTAGGGGTCCCAGGGCCACTAAAGCTACAATTTAAAATCCTCACTAGCCAAGGAGTCTGTACACAAAGTTTCAGCTTTTTAGGCCTTATGGTTCTGGAGAAGAAGTCGAAATTCCACAAAGTTTACGGACGGATGGACGGATGGACGGACGGACGCCGGACACCATGCCATGCCATAAGCCCATCGGGCCTTACAGGCCAGATGAGCTAAAAATTATTGAAAATTCTAGTATTGTTCCCGTAAAGATTTAAGGTGCCGCCCACCCTTTATTCCGCAATAAAGTATAGTTTTTGAGTGACGTCACGAAACAATGGGACATGATGTCAATAACAATCGGCTATGACGTCACTAGCCCTGGCCCTAATCGAGGATTTTCAATTCGCGGCCGAACGTGATTAAAACATTTTGCTTATTTTGGAGTAGAAATAGCTTTAAAATCGAGTTAAAATCGACATACTTGAAAAGTAATAGAGTATCCCTAACCATCATGTGTTTTGCAATAAAGTATAGTTTTGCCCTGACAAGGGCGGATCCAGGATTTTTGAAAGGGGGGGGTCCCAAAATAATTTTTCTCCACTCAGTCCACGACCCGTTATACATGGATTTGAAAGGGGGCGGGTGTTGAAAGGGGGGGGTCAGGACCCCCTGGACCCCTCCCCTGGATCCGCTAGTGCCTGAACTATTTGCCCTTCGGCCTCGTTCTTTAACTATAATAGTTCAGGGCAAAACTATACTTTATTGGAAAACACATGATGGTTAGGGCTACTTTATTTCTTAAATAAAAGTCCACCATAAGCAAAATCTATTAAAATGAAAGGACAAATGTGATGGCATTGAATATGACCAGAAAAATATGTCCTAACGAAGAAATTTGAGGCCAGCAAATTTGAGAATTATTTATTGTAAACACCATGTTTGATACCAAGTGGACATTCAACATCATGCACGACAAGACGCTAGCAAGACGTTGAACTTTTAGTTCTTTTTTTAAATAACATTTGAGAAAACCCCTACAACTTTAGCATCTGTGAATAAGTTTAATATTATTTTTGTTCAATTTGTTGCTTAAAACAGTTTCACTTTAGACAACACATTACCGTTAATACTTGCCAGATTTGTTCATAATGAAACCTTAATGAAAATGACAGTTTCACGAATTTGTGAGTCGTAGGTCGTTACTACTCTTAAGATACTTTGGTTAAAAAGTCAAATACTAAAATATCACCAGTTCAGTTAAAAGAATTACAATAATCTCATCACAGCAACATATTTTAACTTGCGTGTTCCATTATGACGTAATTTCGATTTTGATTCTGAAAAAAAGCTGTTTTCCATATTCAGTTAAACACTATTTGAATAATCACTTTCTTTTCTAATCTGCTTAATGTTTGTTTTTCAACATCACTAATTATTTTCCTGGCGCGTTGTCTTTCTTCTTATAACGATTTTTCGGTTATAAATTCTGGATATTGCTTAATTAATTGATGACAGTATATGATATTAAACATTGGTTTCAATACATTGTACTCAATTCAAGTCATCATTATAATGATTTCCTGTCAAATCAACATTTTTCAATTGTCAGACTTAACCTAATCAGGTCTGTAATGACCAGTTGGGCTTAAGGCATGGGACGTCGTCCATCTTCTGTAAACTTTTAACGTTTTCGACTTCTTCTCAAGAACCACTGTAGCCCCAAAGCTGAAATTAATTGGGAGGTTCCTTTGCACCAAGGAATCAAAACTTCTAAATTTGGTCCTGACCCCTCTTAAATATGTGAGTGGCACCAGCCTAAAATATTTTAAAATCTTCTTCTCCGAAACAAATGGGCATAGGAAGCTTTTTACATGGAAACTCAAGTTTGTCATGTATGAAATAATATTTCTATATTGTGAACTGTCAAGCAAATGCCTGGAGGAGGATGTTCTGAGCTCAGCCCTAGCCACTGCAAACTGCTTGACTGGGGTTCCTCTCAAGACTTGGCTATTTTTAGATATCCTGACAAGCATTTAGTGTGTGTGTTGTTTGTCAGCCATCTGGTCATAATGAATCTATTATCTAAATGACCAGTGACAGGAATCACTTGTTAGGAGGTGGTAGTAATTCTGAACCGAGATAAAGCGGGTGTATCAAATTACCAGATCCTACAAAAGTTTAGCCGTTTTTCCCTTGACTGTTTAAGGGGGTATGACATTAGAGTTTATTATTTAAGTATTTCATTTTATTTTTGACCACAAAAGTGTTGTTTTTGGGTCAAAAGCATTACCAAATGAAAGAAAATTGTTGTTTTTTCATATAGTTTAATGTATTTTCAAACTAAAATGATATATCAGTTAAAAGGTTACGTTTTTTAAAATGTGCAGCACTGAATAGTGGATACAGAAGAATGTGATATATACTTTCATCATAACATTTATTGACTAAATTCTATTCTAGTGTTTTCTTCACCTTTTTATTTTTGTTGTTGTTTCTTTACATTCCACATAAATCAAAGATGGATAGATTATAGAAATCAATAATATTCTTTACCTTTTTTCGCTGAAATATATTATCCTTTTAAAAGATACTAAAAATTATTTTAAAATTCAAAATCCGTTTCCGTAACTGTGATGCTGCGTCTACATTTTCGAAGTAACCTCTCCCGCCATATTCAAAACAGGAGAACATCAACTAAGTAAACATGTTAGCAGAGTGTTGATTATGGAATTAAACTGATATAAACTTATGGTGACAGTGATGGATTACTCTATCTTTGTTGTTATTATATCAGGTAGGCATAAAAATTACTTTATATGATAATACAAACAAACTACGAAGTAAGTTTATTTTGTTAATGTGTCACCTGTTTTCGATGTACAAAACCAAAGTGTTGTTATAATTATTTTCATATCGAGTATGGCTAGTGACCCTATTATCGTGGTAAAGTCATTTACGTCTCCAATGCTTACCAGAATATTTATATTTTCAAAACACATAGTAGATGAATAAACTAAATACTGAGGCATCTAAATAAATTAATAATATATTAGCGATAACCAGACAGGGGAGTTAACCAGGACAACTCTTCTCGCTGTTAAAAAAACGTGATGGTGGTCAAAATTTTATACCAAATGTGGCACTGAATTTTTTTGAATAGTCATAATTGATAGACAAGACGACAACGAAGACATTGAACACTCAACGGCATATTTATTATTAGTTCAGATAACCTAAACTTCGCTTTATGCAGTGTATAAAATAGATTTGAAACCTAGCCTGTCCTGAAAATTAATTGGCCAATTCCTTAGGGGAAAATAAAGAAAATGTTTGAAAAGTTACCAGTCCTGACCAAAAAGTAACCAGTCCTTGCAAAAAGTAGCCAGTCAAGGACTGGCGGACGGGCTATGTTTTAAACACTGCTTTATGTGCGATAACTGCGCACGCGAAGACGTCGACGTAGGAAGACGTCTAGCATGCTGGACTCGTAGGAAGATGTCTAGACGATGTATGCTCGCCGTGACTATCTCCGTTAAACCTCAGTTTGAAATCAATACTTTTTAACAAAAAATTTTTTTTTTTAAATTGAAATTGAAAACTTTGTTCTACCCACACACCATGCAAGTTTGGTAAATTTTGGTTGATTATTAAAAAATGACTGATAATGCCTAATAATATTTCTCACATTTTCATTGATTTGAAATATTGAGTATCATTTTCATTTATGAAATATTAACTGCATGTGCAATTAATGAAAAAAACTATCCTGTCTTCACGAAATATTTTCGGATTTACTTATTTAATGTGTATGTTGGAAAGAGGAGATGAGAAATGTATGAAAGGAATTTAAGTGTTGATGGTTTCACACTGCATGGTGTTGAATGAAGAATTACATTAACTGTGAAAATAAGACTTGATAACCCTGAAATTATAACTTTTTTTGTCATATTTAAGTAGCTTATTAATGAGCTTAATGATTTCACATTTCAGGAGCAATATAACTTAAATTTTATATCATATACTTTTATTGTGAAAAATGGCAGTTTGTTAAGATAGTATCAAATCACCTGTCAAAAATGGCTGCCCGAGAAAACTGTGGCAAGGCATCTTTCTATTAGAAATTTGTTTTTACAGCTTTGCAAATGGTTCGCTAGTTCCAGTCGATGCTCGCAGGTTTCACAGCAATACATAGCCATAATAAGGTTGTGGGCTTTCTCCCTGAAATAATACTAGCAGCCGCGATATAATTAAGTGAAATACTCTTGAAAGTGACGATAAACCCCAGATAACCTAACCTCATAGTGGATGTTATTTACAGAAAATAATTTATTAATCAAATTCTTATTACCTCAATAATTGGGACACTTTGGATAAAATACATCTCACAGATAAGCCTTTTATCCCACCGGTATGTAATACCGTGGGATAAGTCATCGCCCTGTCCGTCTGTATGTCCGTCCGTCCGTCTGTCCGTCCGTCCGTCCGTCCGTAATCATTTCGTTTCCGGAGCAGAACTCAAAAACCGGTCCACATATCTTTCTGAAACTTTACATGTGTATTGCCCACCTACTGAAGTGGTGCCTTTTGATATTTTCACATTTCTGAAAATTTTATTTTTTATTATTTCCATGGAAACGGCTCTTATTTGGACTCTGTTCATGAAAGGTTTCGTTTCTGGAGCAGAACTCAAAAACCGGTCCACATATCTTTCTGAAACCTTACATGTGTATTGCCCACCTACTGAAGTGGTGCCTTTTGATATTTTCACATTTCTGAAAATTTTATTTTTTATTATTTCCATGGAAACGGCTCTTATTTGGACTCTGTTCATGAAAGGTTTCGTTTCCGGAACAGAACTAAAAAAACGGTCCACATATCTTTCTGAAACTTTACATGTGTATTGCCCACCTACTGAAATGGTGCCTTTTGATATTTTCACATTTCTGAAAATTTTATTTTTTATTATTTCCATGGAAACGGCTCTTATTTGGACTCTGTTCATGAAAGGTTTCGTTTCATATATATAAAACCGGTCCTCATATCTTTCTCAAACTTTACATGTGTATTGCCCACCTACTGAAATGGTGCCTTTTGTTATTTTCACATTTCTAAAAATTTTGTTTTTTATTATTTCCATGGAAATGGCTCTTATTTGGACTCTGTTCATGAAAGGTTTCGTTTCATATATATAAAACCGGTCCACATATCTTTCTTAAACTTTACATGTGTATTGCCCACCTACTGAAGTGGTGCCTTTTGATATTTTCACATTTCTGAAAGTTTTATTTTTTATTATTTCCATGGAAACGGCTCTTATTTGCACTCTGTTCATGAAAGGTTTCGTTTCATATATATAAGCTTATACTAATCTATTATGAACCTTGCTTGAAAAATTTACAATTATCTTTCAAAGGTTTACATCTTACGATCATGTGGAACCGGTGGGATATGTCATCTTCTGATGACTATTGTTTTATCTTCCTTAAAACATGTTCTACATTTATCAAACCATTAAACGAGTTAATTTTCAACAAAGTTCTAAGAATCGATATGGTTTCTGAGCAGGTGCAATTACACTTTCAGATTCAAGTGCTAACAAAGATTTCAGTTCACACATCCAACGTCTACAGGACACTTGTGATGGAATTCAGCCATTGAAATCGTATCTTGGAAAAGTTGTATTAACTTCTTCCGACCTCAGGACAGCAGAGGTAAAGACAAGATCTTATTTAAAGTAATCGTTATATGTACCGGTCCAAAGCTCAAGAGAGATTAATTTGGTCATTAAACAATGTTTTGTTTGACATGAAAATCTAATAACTTTCCCTTTAGTTATTCAGAATGATTATCTAATTGTAATTTGTAGTACGTTACTTGTTCATTCTCTTAAACATCTTTGTCCCTTTAATTGTAATTTTCTTTAATTAAAAGTATTTAAGAAGATGAAATCACCATGAAAGCTCTCCAATACCATTTACATGATACAATGAGAAGCTGGAGTAATCATTGATCACTGAAAACATTTGATAAGTTCAACATTGAAATGGAGTTATTGGACTCAAAACTTTAAAAAAAATATAATTTTGAAGCTACTACACATCTCATTACATTAGTATTCAGAAAAAAAGTTACCAGATATTCAATCAAGAATTGATTTTGATTAAACAACATTCTGCTTTTTTCAGGTGGTTCATGAGAATTGGACAGCTGTCAGTGAAATTAATGTTGAGACAATGACTTCTTTCAGGTGGTTCATGAGGATTGGACAGCTGTCAGTGAAATTAATGTTGAGACGCTGACTTCTTTCAGGTGGTTCATGAGGATTGGACAGCTGTCAGTGAAATTAATGTTGAGACAATGACTTCTTTCAGGTGGTTCATGAGGATTGGACAGCTGTCAGTGAAATTAATGTTGAGACGCTGGGGAATCAACTCAATGTAGGGAAGACTGGCACAGAAGAAGTTGATAGTAACAGGTATATTGGTGATTATTCTGAGAAGAACATAAGAATTATTTGCCTCATCCTGTCTCTGGGTACGAACGTTACACTAACTCCACTAATCTGTACCCTGGGCTCAGAAGCTAGATTCGGTCGCACGGTCAGACTTTGGATGTAGCTAATCAAATAATTTTCTCGCCACCTCGATAAAATATCAACGTGAAAATGATTTGATTGGCTATATCCCAAGTCTAGCCGAGCGAGCGAAAATCTAGCTTCTGAGCACAGAGTACAGATTAGTGAAGTTAGCGTAATGTTCGTACCCTGAGACAGGATGCATTTGCCTCTAAATCATATTTTTCAAATCTCTTGCTTATGTGTAACAGTGATCAATCTACAGATTTGACTTACTGAGTCCAGGGACTCGCTACCACAAATTCTTGTCAGTCCCAGCAGATTTAAATGAGTCCTCCAATAAGTAAGCAAATAGTACCACTTAAAAAAAACTTTGCTTCCCAGGACTCACAGTTTATAATTTATTTGAGTCCTTACTAAATGTTATGAGTAATTGAAGCAGGACTTGGGGATAGACTTATCCCTAGTGTAAAACGTCTGATTGTGAAAGTCAAGGTAAAATTTAAGCCTATGATTTATTGAACCATGCTGGCTATTGCCTTATTTTTATCTGTGAGGTAGCTATTATGTTATTATGCACGGTAATCTGTTTCCGAGATTTTCCACTCTATTAGTGAAATTACCCTTTCAGATGACATTGATGATAACTTTTATTGTCACTGTAAACAAGGATCAAATACTTTATCGGCAGTGATTATGTCATTGAGTCAATGTTGCAGCTTGCTTATGCTTTTTCATTTTAAACTTTTGAAACCATAAAACAATGTTGCTTGAAGGGGCAGTAGCACGTTTTTTTGACAATTTTATATTTTCAATTTTTCACTGATAACTATAAGTTAATGCTAAATGTATTACTTTGATATTATCATAAATCTCATAACACAAACCAATCATCCGTAGTCAGAGAACAAAGTATGAGGATTCACATAAAATCCATTGGCAGCCATTTTTGTGTGAACACCTTCAATTCATTTTGTGTAAGAAAAGGAATCGCATGGCTTAACTTTACATTGTATATTTGATTTATTACTGCTCCATTTAGTTTTTATACATTGTCTAAAGATTGGAACCATTTATTTTCATTTTCCTGACATCACCTTATATTCCCCCTAAAAACGTGCTACTGCCCCTTTAAAGCAAAAAGATACCAAGATCATTTACCTCTGTAAACAAAACACTTTCATAAAATGTCCATGTTGGCAATTAAATCATTTTAACAAAGTTTTGCATTCCATCCCCACATAGGCAGATCAAGTCATGAAATATTGATAAGGTCTCTGTTCTTATTAGTTTTTATTATTGGGTTCGACAGTTTCCCCTGGGGGAAAAGTTACCAGAACAACCCATTTAAATTGTTTTAGAAAATGACAATGCTTCTTGCATGGAAAGCGTGGTTCATATCTCAATGCTTTTGCCATGGTTTGGTAGCCAAAATGATTATTTTATCACAACTAACTTTGATTGTCTCCAATCAGGCATCTCAGGCTCGATTAACTTTTCATGACTTGTTCTGCCACTGTTGGAAGAGAATGAAAGTTCTGTGCTTCAAATATGAATTATTTTCGTTTCCTGTTCTTTGCCTTTCTTTATCACTGAATGATGCCCTCGAGAATCAACTGTCAACACAAGTATCTATTATTCTTGCATCTTTAACCATTTTATCTGCAGATCCTCGGAGAGCACCTGTCTAGGTGGAACACTGCTGGAAGTCTCTGAGTCTCTGCCTTACGCAGGTCTGTACTTCTCATTGATCAGGTTTCATATGCTGCATTTAAACTTTAAAGGGGCAGTCTTTTCGGAATATTCAGGGGATTTGAAAACCTACCTCATCCTCTTTTAAATTATTTAAAGAATATCACTCATAAAAAGGGTAATCCCCTCAGGGTTCTACCGACAAACCCCTTTTACAATTTCTTGATCGATCTGAAATGAACATTTGTTCTTTGTACGCTGTGAGTATTTAAAGGAAGTCAGTTGCATTATTTAGTGTGGGCATGTTTATCTTTCAATTGGAACAATCATGGTTGTTAGGGAGATATTGCATGCTAAAATGAAACTTTTACATAATATTGGTACAATTTCTATGCATCATTATTCACTAAGCCAATCTCAAAGGATAGTTACAAGTATTGAATTTATAACTTTGGATCAACAAATATTTATTGGTACTGAATTTGAGGTTGCTGCACAACACTTTAGTTTAAGGATGCACGGTATTGGTATAACAGTTAATTGCAATACAGATACTATAATGTTATTAATCAAGTTATTCCGTATCGGTCCAGCTTAGGTCAAGGTCCGCTGTATTGATGGAGCCAATTCAGCATACTGAGGACCTGTAACTTGGCCCAGGGGAAAAGCTGATTAATGACATTTTAATGAATTAACTTCTTTGACATATATTTGCACAACATTAGAAAAATAATTTTCATCAACATCAAAATCATACATGAGAAAGGTTTGATATTTGTGTGTATGCGTATGCTCAAAGCCGTATTCACCCTGCCTGCTCGTATTGGTCCAATTTTACCTGTATTTGCCCAATAAGTCAAAAGAGCATACAAAATCTTATATTTTAAACATACTAATATATTGCAATACGTATTGCAATACAGAAAGTGGAATAGATAATTTTTGTTAAATATATATACTTTATCATTTCTCAACATTCACTATAGTTTGAACTCTCTTTGGAGGAGTGCCCACCCCTGCATCTCACTTCTGAATCCATCCATCCTGCTTCATCAGAGTATATGTCTCCTTGTTATGCTCCAATCCCCTGATATCCTTTTAGCATATACAGTTGGTTCCCTGACGACTGGTTATTCAACGCTATTTATAGCCTATCTGTTTCAGCTAAACTATTTCGTACACCATACACTGTTGTCTAGCGATCCCTCTCATGGAAATCTTATGGACCACTGTTAAGAGCTTAGCGGATGAGTGCAGCGGGACGTGAGATATTAAAAGTTACCATGTGTTCGGGAGTTTGATATGGAGATTTATCATGTGTCCGAGTTTAATATCAAAAGAGAACGAAGTTCGAGTTTGATATTTAACTCGGACACATGATAAATCTCCATATCAAACTAGCGGACACATGGTAACGAATTTATCTAGACGAGCACCTTTTCTAAATGCTTAAAAATTGGCTTGAAAGATGAGATTGGCCAAAATGGCGTCTGATCAGATCAGTGATACTCTTTTATTTAGGTATTTACAAATATAATATATAAACCATCGTGTTAATAATTAAAAGTATGGTCTAGTACCGAAGCGGAGCGCACGGTACTAGACAGAAATTTAGGACTAACGAAAAAAAATCAAAATACCGAGCAATGTGGGCATTCCTATATTTTGATTGTTTGGTCACGTGACCTCGTGCATTCGCATCACATTCGATTTGAAGCGGTCGTAGAAGCCCCCGTTACTGTCATGGTGGACTGTCGAGTAGGACCGAGCGAGTTTGATAGTGTCAGAGTTATAGATAAGACAGGCATCATAGGCATCACAGGTTGGTTTGAGAGTACAATAAACAAATAGCGGTGAGTTTTAACTAAACTGATGTTCATAGATCGGCTGTCTGTTTGCGTGATTTGAATCTTGAGTTCGCCGAAAGCCAACCTTGCTGCGTGTGAGCGGTTAAATGCCGTTGAGATGCCGTATGACTTGCTAATGTATTTTAGCGGTACCAAACTTTTATTTGAAGAACATTTTACTTATACCTTTAAAGTTATTACATAAAGATGACTTTAGCATGTAGGGGAATTCACCAAGTATACATGACGTTACAGCAATCGATTGTGCATAGCCTTTGTTTACCGAACAAAGGGCAAGGGAGATAACTCTTGACTCCGTCGTTGCTTGTTACTAAGGGAGCACGTGGCCCAGTTTAACATAGCTAAATATACCTACGGCACGTGACCGGTTTTGACCAATGGTAAGCCGACATTGCTGTGCAAGTCGAGATAAATTATCTTAAAGCACATCCATTGGTTAATTTTAATCATGCAGTGAGTACGCGCAAAGAGGCCAAGAATCCAGTTTGCCACTTTCTCAAAAAGGACATCATTTGAGTGGTTTGCTATATATAAAGAAACAACTGTATATGCTAAAATGATATCAGGGGATAGGTTGGTGAATAATGCGGAGACAAATAGCAGGATGGAATCCATCAATCACATGCAGAATGTTACTAACAACAATCTTCTTGAAATTTAGAGGTTAAGTTTATCAGCAGCGCAATGACCTTGGTAAAGTTTGTTAAGGTGTAATTCTCAGCAACAAAAATAAATGTTTTAATATTTTTATTTTACACTGCAGGTGTTTGTGTCCGTGTGATATTGTTCAACCTGTCTCTGGGCAAATCTACAGAAAATGAAGATTGGTAAGAATACAAACTTGTACAGCTTTGACAACAGACAGGTTATAAGAAAAATGAAGATAATTTGAAAATAAGAAATAATGGTTGGTGTTTAATTTGTCATTAGCCTCTGAACTATCCTGTTAATTACACAGTGTTTTTTTCTGGCAGCTGAGCATAGGTAATGCAGTATTTGCAAGGGTCTCACTGTTGCAGTTGTGACCATTGCCTTTCCCAATCATTCCTAAAGTTCAATCTCCTTTTGTTTTGGTTATCACTTTTTTAGACAATGAGTTTATACTTTCAACTCAACTGAAGTAGCTTGCAACACTATTAATTTTCATATGAATAACTTTCCAATAACTAATTAACATTCAACCGATTTTTAGTCAGGGTATATAATGTCTGCGTGTCTGTACGCCCGTGCATCCGTCCGAAATCATTTCCGGAGCATTACTCTAAAACTATACCACTTACAAACTTCAAATTTGGTATGGCAGTAGCCTATATCATGCTGTTGTGCCTTTTAGGGGTTTCATCTCAATGGTTCAAATAATTGTTGAAATTTTGACCAAAAACTATCCGATTTCTGGACTTTGTCCCGTTTCCGGAGCATAATTAAAAAACTACACCACTTGGAAACTTCAAATTTGGTATGGCAGTAGCCTACTTGATGCTGTTGTGCCTTTTAGGGGTTTCACCTCCAACGTTCAAATAATTTTTGAAATTTTGACCAAAAACTGTCAGATATTCGGACTTTGTGTCGTTTCCGGATCATAATTTAAAACTATACCACTTGGAATTTTCAAACCTGGTATGGCAGTAACCTATATGATGCTGTTGTGCCTTTTAGGGGTTTTAATTCCAAAGTTCAAATAATTTTTGAAATTTTTAACCAAAACAGTCCGAAAACAGTAGGTTGAGGATCAAGCTTGTAAATATATTTCCTAATGACAAACACATACCGTATAAACATTGTAAATGTGACTTATACCAGTTCACACCTATTCAGACAAATTAAATTTTAATGTTATTTTCTATATCATGTAATGGAAAAATACGGTAACAATCCTAGGACTTATCAGAACATATGACTTTTCACTATTTTTGTCAAAGAAAGGCGGTCAAACTACAGGCGGGGGAATGTGAGCTGCGCTCACTTTTGCCTTGTATCTCTATTAATTGAATTAGTTACTAACTACTCCTAAAGCACTTGTATGGACACTGTAACAAATCAGCCAGCAGTAAAGGGTAATTCTACGAGAACGTCACTGATTCCAACCAATTGGTACAGAAGAACATTCAAAATATGTTTTTCAAATCATTCATATTTGTAACAATACCCTTTCTTATCTTCATATACTTTTTTCCAGTGATTCTCATTTGCCTTTCTATGGAGCTCTGAAGAAGTTGTCAAGTTGGCACAATGCTGAAATAACTTATGTTTCTGGGCAACCAGCTGACTCAGATAGTGTACAAACTCTCAGAGATTTTACTGGTGCTTCAGTCACTTCAGATGCAAGTCTACTGTCAACACAACATCCCCTGTGTGTATGGAAGGGCAAGATGTCGGTTCTGAATAAAATGGTAAAGTTTTTAATCTGAAAGTATTGTTTGTCAACTTATCTATTAATTTATGGATTGAAAATTGGAATTATATTTGCTTGAATTTGACATTCAAATATTTTGACAATTGATATATCACAAAACATCAATCTTGTATTAAAAAATCCATTTGATAAATACATGTATGTAGAAAAGAATGATAGTTTATGATCAGGATGCTGTTCCACAAAGCAGGTGTAAAGTTACGAACGATTGTAGCCCATTCTTCAACATTGATTACAATCGATTGTAGATTTGCGATCGATTGAGTTTTGTGGAACGGTACCCAGATTGTAAGACTTGGAATGTGATGTTCTCCAACTGTGATTATTTGATTCTTGATTGGGTAATGATTAAATCTTTCTGATAAAGTGATACTTTAACCTTGAACACACTTTCCTAAGAAAAACATTTTTTTTTCCTCTCTGGTTTGTCAACTGAAAAACTGTTTAAATCTTGACATCCTCTCATTGTCTGAAATACATTTTGGTCTTTATTTGTAATGAGGCAATTCAATTTGGAAAAAAACAAAAACAAATCCTTTTCAAAATTTGGCAGTCTCATAAATAATTTGAATGGTATAAAAAATCCTACAAATAAAGCAAGTTTTCTAGACATTTTTTTAACTGGTCTTATCTGAAGTTAAGAGCACTAAATGTTCCAAACACATTGTTTTGTGGGGGATTTCTTCTTCAACTGAGTTCATAATATTTCTTACAGGAAAATGAAGGCCATGTTTTTCCTGGATTTGAGCTGTGTTGTGAGAATGAGGACGATGCAGTAGCTCTCCATAACAGAGCAAAGAAACTCTTCATCAAATCATCAAAGGTAGGAGTTAAAATAACGGAAATATCTTAATCCATTAATATTATCATCCTTTTTAATCATGCTAGAATTCTTGAATGCTAGTCTCCATACTATGAATGTTATAATATGGTATGATGACCTTAGTTTATAATGATTTTATGTTCCATTCATTGTACAGATATGTAAATAATGTACTTAACAAATGTACTACAGGCCTGTGGCCTTTAATTATTGAATAAAATATTAAGTATTAAGAATACTATGAATGTTAGTCTTAGAATGGTTTACAAAGACATTCCTTTTGTACCAGGCATCATTTAACTAATTGAGTAAGCGTAATTACTTTTGGTACTAGTGATGTTTAATTAAAAAGATTTCAAACGTCACGTGTCAGTAATATATAATTCTATTGATGAAGGGGTAAACATTATCACTTATCAGTGAGCCTATCAAGGATAGTAAACAGTAAAGCTGAACTGCTTAATTTATGAATTATATTTTGATGAATGGTGCACAAAACCAAAACACTGCAATTCAATTAGTTGGTGTTGGGAATGACCTATGGGATTCATTGTTATTATCCTACCAAAATGTAATACCCTGGGTATAAGTCGGTTTTGATAGAAATGGAACTTATAGTTTTGACAGATAACTTAGTCTTAAAGGGGCAGTAGCACGTTTTTAGGGGGAATATAAGGTGATGTCGGGAAAATGAAAATTAATGGTTCCAATTGAAAAACAATGTCTTTAAACTAAATGGAGTAGTAATAATTCAAATATATAACGTAAAGGTTAGCCATGCGATTCCTTTTCTTACACAAAATGAATTAAAGGTGTTCACACAAAAATGGCCGCCAATGGATTTTGTGTGAATCTTCATAATTTGTCCTTTGACTATGGATGATTGGCTTGTGTAATGACATTTTTGACACTGTCAAAATAATACATTTAGCATTAACTAACAATTATCAGTGAAAATTTTAAAATATAAAATTATCAAAAAACGTGCTACTGCCCCTTTAATCACAGGGGGTACTCGACTGTACAGGTAAAGCGGAAGTTGCACCTCTGCAACGTCCAATTCCTCACTGTACAGTGAAAACAAAACAACCCCGACTCCACGTTCACGGTTAGTTCTAGTTAATACGTTGTTTATAACAGATTTAAACTGTCTTGGTGGACCGATGAAGCTTTACTGCTTTGTAAACTACTGTATTTATAATGTAACATAACTTCGGTCTCTGTATTATGATGATTTTCAGCTGTCCTTGAGATCGCGTTCGAAAGCCTAACGAAAATATGTCTAAATTTGCCAAACACAGCAATTTAGATGAACGGAGTCATTCAAATTAACCTTTTATATGTTGATAGAATGTGGATACCGTTATATAAATGCCCAATCAAGTATTTCTGACTGTTTCGGCCAAATATTTCGACTAAAATTAAACTGTACGCTGAAGGGACGTTGCGACTGTCTCGGATGCTGACTGTACGGGAAGTTGCGCATTTACAGAGTAACCGAGAACTGTCATATTTTTATAAAATAAGGATTGCATTTAAATCCACACGCCACTAATGGCTGTAATATTGCTCAACCGGCACTAAACACCAACGCAATCAATCAATCACTGTTCAGAACTTACATGTATAATAGTTTCGGGCGGATATTGGTGAATGTGTTCATATAAAATTGAAGATACAAAGTACTTTTATTTATAAAGTTGTGCGACAATAAATGCTATGATGGTAATACATTTTGGGAAGATAAATATTGCTACGTTAAACTGTTATGTGCAATTATATACTTCACGGTAGTTTTAATACCTGTTTTCTTCAGTCTTTATCCCCGTGCAACTTCCCTCATGCATTTGAGAGGGCCTCATAAGCTCAGATAATACCCTGACATGAGGGTCCTGCTTACGTTTATAAGGCCCTCCATTCTCAGATAATACCCTCCCACCAGGGATATTATCTTGTAATGTTACTCATCTAATATAACCATTAAGTTGAGATGTTTATTTTGATATGAAACTAAGTCAGTTTAATGAGAAACTCTTATGAAAGATAAGTCCAAATTCAACTAGGATTGACGCGTCAATACTTAGGTCTTCAAGATTCCTGTTTGACCTTCACACAGTGTTTGACCAGCACATGACGTTTTGTCTAAGAGGTAAACAGTAACTAATACATTATCAAAATGACCAAATTTCACTTGATATTCAGTGTTAAAGACTTTTCAGAAACATTCACCATGTTGGCCAATGTCAGTTATGACATCATTCTTCAGAGAATATTATTCCTAGAAGCAGAAACAAATTTGGTTGAATTAGCTATCACCGTTTGCCAGATACATGTGATTAAAGGCTGTAATTTAAAGTTGACTGTTTCAGATCCCTTTATAATGTAATGAAACCTTACACTTTAACTATTGATATTTCACTCATAAGGTATATCAGAAACAATGTTGGTCTTGTTTATCCACATACAAAGATGTATGTTTTGTTTTGATAACTTGAATAGAGATGGAGTAATGAACTTTGGGACTGTTGAAAACACTGAAATTTGATTAGTTTTAGACCCCTACTTCATGTTGGTCCCTCTAGCTCCTTAATTATCAACATTTTAATGATAAAGTGCAACATATCAAAGGTTGCGCTTGGAATAGCGCATGTAAAAATGCAATCAATTTAAAGATATCTTACTTAATCAAGAAACTGTGGAATTTTGAAATGTGCAAAAATGAGGTTTTTCTAAAAATTGCAATATTCAAGGACCGGTCATGGACAGAAAAAAAATTATCCTGACTTGTTGATATTTTTTTCTGTCTTCTCATTACATCTGCTTCACAAAACATCAATGATAAAATTTCTATCTGTAAATGTTTTCAAACTAAAATTCTCAAAGTAAAATAACCCTCGAAAAATGTTAAAATCGCCAAAAAATATATAAAATCTCTTTATGTCAACATATTTCCTTTAATATGAACTTTTATATAATAATGACCTGTAGTGAACTTGTTGAACGATCATTGTAGAACAGAATGCATCAAACAGATTTAATTGACATTTCCTGACCGAGTAGTGTCCCTTGACGCATGAAAATCCGTTATTTCATAAGATCCTTTTTGAAACTGCTGTAGTTTAAAAACCACTACAAATTGAAACTTGATATGACCTATTTATGTGAAGCAATCTCTCAGCTTTAACATGAGCTATAGCATGCGTCTGTATGTACTACCGTTACTGAGGAGAAGATTTTCCAAGAGACGTACCGTCTGAACCGCGAAGTTTCGCCAAAATTTCTTTTTTTCGAAAATAGAAAAAAATCTATTTATACGGCCGAAAACTGCTATGGGCTTAGTCGATGGAGAATCATGTTGCCCACATTTTGGTGAAAGTTCTATACAATTATCTCCCATAGTAACCGAGAAATTAAGGTTTGAAGTTTTGACTTTAAGGGGAGATAACTCAAAACCAAAATCGAAATTCAAAAATCTGGCTCGTGCATATCTAAGTTAGGTCATACTCTACAATCCCTGAAAGTTTCATGAAAATCGATTGGTTACACTCCATACATGTAGCCTGAAAAGTAAAATAAATCCATCTTAATGCATTGGGGACATGTATCATAACGTACCAACTCCCCGTACAGTATAACTGTTATTATATGTAACTCCCCGTACAGTGCCGGTGCAACGTCCATCAGGGCGTACAGTCGATATTTTGTCTTGTTTTTCTTTAAATGTAATGAAATAAACATTGATACACCACATGGGCCTTTGAATATGCATTATTTTACTGTATAAGTTACAACAATCACCACATGACCTCTACATAGTCCGCAACATGAGTTAAACAGTCAATTTCGGGATCGCTACATTAGCTTCGAACGGACAGTCACTTGAAATGGGCAAGTATGACAAGAATTGAAACATTATCGTAATTATACCTTTAGAAATATGTAGAGAAATACTTAAAAGTTTCATATATTACACATTTCAACTCTCAGAAGGTGAATATTACTAGAACTAACCGTGAACGTGGAGTCGGGGTTGTTTTGTTTTCACTGTACAGTGAGGAATTGGACGTTGCAGAGGTGCAACTTCCGCTTTACCTGTACAGTCGAGTACCCCCTGTGTTAATGGTAAGATAGATATTTTGATATATTTGGGACCGGTGGGGTATGCTGTTTTCTGATGACTCTTTTGTGCATTGTAGGCAGGGGATACAGCAGTGCCAATCTATGGAAGAATGCTGGAAGTCTTGGACCAGGTGGATTCCAGGACGGTGCCACCATTTATGTTGACCCATCACTCCCTCCAACTGTATCCTTTCCTAGCTGGACACAGTTTGATAAACCTTTAACAATTTGTACTTGCTAATGCAGTGAAATTTAAGGAATCAATTTTAGATGCAGTATTATAAATTCAAAATTCTTAATATCATTAGGAACATAAATACCAGGACACTAGGGGCTGATCATATTGTATGGATCTGATATTCTGGACATCTATTGAAAGAGCAAATTAACTTTTGACACATTTTATCTTTACAATGATGTAAAAGGATGAAAAATGGTCAACCCGTTTTAAAAGATGCTCAAAGTTTCCATCAAAGGGCACATGCTCTTCATAGGTCAAGAGTGGGTGGGCAGTACCATTAAAAACTATTTTTTCTCTAAATGAAATCAGTAAATAAAAATGATTGTCATTCTTAAACACATCACTGACTGGTTAGTGAGTGAGTTATTGTTTAGAGCCGCTTGGGCAGTATTGCAGCGCTCCTATCAGCTCCTGCAAATATGTAATAAAGGTCAACCTGAATAATCATTATTTCATGGTATGAAGTTTATGACCTTCATTACAATTTCTATTAAATCAAGTATATCTAAATTGTAAATATTTTATTCTTGACTGCGTAAGATCCATGTGGAAGCATCATCCATTCTCCGAGGTGCTCCATCAGGAGCTGTCTGCAGACAACCAGGTACCTCATACTAGAGGTGTAACAATACAGCAATACATTATCGTATCGTGATACATGGGTCACAATATATTGTATCGTATCGCAGGATACGTTTCCATATACATGAAATAATAATAAACTCTCATTGTAGGTGCTCAAAACTCAGATACATTAAAAAGATACTTCATTATGCACACAAGAACCTCTCCTAAAATTTAAAAGTTTGATAATATAACAATTACATAGACAAAGCTGCAAGTAAATTCTTTCTCAAGATCAATTGACTCAAATAATTTGTGAAAAGATCATAATGTTAGGAGATAATATGTATCGGGATTATGTATTGTATAATGACCCCAATATCGGGATACGTATCGTATCGCAACCCTCTTGTTTCGTTACACCTCTACCTCATACGCCATCAGCACCTCAATTACTGTGTACCTAACCTAGGGCTCCCATGGGTCTAACACAACTCCGACCCGAGTTCCCAAAATTAAAAATTAAATATACCAAGAAATCAGGCAATTATGGTCCAGCTTGGATATCAAACATATATTTCCTATTTTATATGGTCATATATATATAGCATATTTTGACATTAATGTTTTGAAATGATTAATCATCCGTCTTCACACGGTACAGACAACCTAAACTTCAATAATTAACAGTGACCTCCATTTTCAAGTCGTTGAGTCTGAAAAATGGACACAAGGTTCTTTTTCAGAAGGGATCCTCCTTGGGGTACTATTGCATAAAAATCTGTATTTTTGCTATTATGACAGGTTGTGACTATTTTTGAATAAAAAATATACAAAAAACAACATTTGGAAAATGTGTTTGTCGTTTATCCTACCACCTCGTATGGAGCCCCATCCCTGGCGGTCGCCATGACACCAGGGGCAGATAACTCTAATCCTACCACTTATCAATCTGTCATTGTGCAAGTAAGACGTGCTTCGTCCCTTGTCGACTTTTGCTGAGTTTCTCATTCAACTAAGACTAAGAAAACAAACATGGAGAAAGAGACTGTATGTGTGG
This sequence comes from Steromphala cineraria, assembly GCA_916613615.1. NCBI lineage: Eukaryota > Metazoa > Mollusca > Gastropoda > Trochida > Trochidae > Steromphala > Steromphala cineraria. The sequence goes on from OU744730.1 coordinate 18,090,459, forward strand.
TAACCTTTTATTCTTAGAATAGGTTCGCATTCTCGCATTTCTCGCGTTGTAGACTAGGTTTCTCAATCCCGGCGCGGCCATGTGCTCGCGTCGTGGTGCGAGAATTTGACAAAGATGGCGGATTCCCGATAAGACTTTTCCTGCTAGTGGAAAATGTATCTTTTCGTATGGAATTTGTTTTTTTCTTTGGCGCTTTATGTTATGTTAGGTCATAATATTTAAGCATCTTTCGTTCCCTCTGATAAATTTCACTTCGTAATTCGTTGTGATTTTTATTTTCGAGGGGCGGGCAAGCCATGTGTATTTTGACATGCTCTTTTCCTTTTCAGGCTGCTAAGTTTTTTCTGGCTTGCTTCATAAGTTGCAATTTCATTACTTTGGCAGCCGAATTTGCCAATTTATGTCATGCTTAGAATAGGCACATGTACACCTTGTTACACATGTTTACATTCTTCTTCGCATGCACGGTTGAAATATCTTTTTGATGATTTTGCAGTCATTCAAACGGTGTTTCAACTGCGGGTCCAATATCCCCCAGGCGGACGCGCACGAGTTGTGCATCCTCTGTCTGGTGGAACAGGATCACAATGATTCGGCTTGTTCAACCTGTTCAAGTTTTTCCAACCGGACCAAGAAACGGAGGGCCCTTGACACAGCTTTCTACAGGAACCTGAGGGAGGCAGGCGAGGACCTTCGTAAGGCAACCCCCCCTTCCAAACGAACAAAGCGTAAGGGTAAACAAACTGTAGCCTCCCCCTCCCTCCCTTCTGACTCGCCGAGCTCAGATTCGGAGGTGGGGGACCGGCTGTCCTCCGCTAGGGTTCGACCCCTCACACAATCCATTGACTCAATAAATGCAATAATTAAGGGGCAAATGAAGGGCATGTTGGGCGACTTGATGTCTTGATGCTCCGTCGGCCGGTACCACGAGTGCCGTGTCCGACGTCGGTGCTGGTGCAAGCTTGGGCAGGGGCCCAGGTGTCGCCCAGGTTCTCGACGCCAAAGTGCCTGGTACCTCCCAGGCCATGGTGGGCCCTTCCATACGGCTTCCCCCGTCTTCCTCCGGCTCCGCTGGTGTGACGGTCGGTGCCGGTTCCCCACAGAGGCATGGCCCCGACGCTCCGCCGCCGGGGCTTGCACCTGGACTGCTCCTTCCGCCCCCTTCCCTTGAACGGCGCGGGTCTGGTGGCTCGGGGTTCCGCATCCCTCTTCTTCCTCCTTCTGTGTCTTCTGTCGCTCCCTCTGACATCTTGTCCTCTGTAGAGGATTCCAAGGTGTCGGGGGAGCGATCGGAGACGGAGATGGACGTCGAGGGGGATGGGAATCCTGATCCGCTGGCCTTGCCCATCTCTGTTGCCCTGAAGGAGGCCCGTGCCAAGATGGCAGAGGCTTTCCCACAGGTTGCCGTTCCTGAGAAGGAGGTAGGGGAGGAGTTCCGGTTGCCCGGAGGTGCTTTTGCGCAGCGCAAGACACCTCAGGTGCGCCTCCGCATTCTGGATTCGGTACGCACGGATACGATTGCGCCTCTTCTGAAGGGTACCAGGACACGCTTCTCCCTCCCGGAGTTGAACAAGCGGTATCCTTTGGGGGAGGCGGGATTGTTTGAAGTGCCCGCCTGTGATCCAGATGTGTTGGCCTCCGTCAGCCTGGACTCCCTTGGGGCCCAGGGCCGGTGTGTGCCTCCCTTCAGCAATTGACGGAGGTGAGTGGTCACCTGGCAAGGGACGCCATTCGCAGCGCTTCTAGCCAGGTGATGTGCGCAGTGATGGGGCTGCGCCGGGTGTGGCTGAACTTCTCTTCTTTCCCGCAGCCCACCCGTGACATGCTGATGGAGCTTCCCTTCGAACTTGGTTCCACCTTGTTCCCGGGCTCGGCTACCGTCATAAAGGACACCGCCGACCAGATATCACGGGTTAAGGACGTCAAAGGCGGCCTTGGCTCATCTGGGAAGCGCAAGTCCTCCCCCCTTGACAACCTGAACTCTGGGCCACCGGCCAAGTCCTACTCGCAATGGAACGGGCCATACGAGGGACGTTCGGGTTACCAAGGGAAGGGGAAAGGCCAGGGGAAACACCGGCAGCGTGCCAAGGGCAAGCAGCCGGCTTTTCGGAGCAAGAGGGGCGCCAACAAGGGTCCCTAAGTCTCTTCCTGCCCAGTCTGGAGAACCGCCAGGGGACCGGAGTGTCGCCAGAGGCGGAGATCCACTGCCTTCTCCCGGAACTTCCAGTCGGGGGCCGTCTGTCCCGGTTCCTAAGAGAGTGGGAAGTAGTTTCATCGAATCCCTGGGTCCTGTCCACACTCAGGGATGGTCACTTGCCACTCTGGAAGAATGGGCCACCGCCTTTTACCGGAGTGAGGAGCACGCCTGTGCCAGCCTCCCCGGTGAAAGCGCAGACTCTACGCGCCGAAGTCGCAGCTCTGCTGGACAAGGCGGCTATAGAAATAATTCCGGTAGGCCAGGAGGAAGTCGGGTATTACTCGACGTACTTCCTGGTCACCAAGAAAGACGGAGGATTCAGGCCCATCCTCAACTTAAAGTATCTGAACAGAATGCTGGAGATACCATCGTTCAAGATGGAGACTCTCAGGTCTGTGATAGCATCAGTGGGGTCGGGGGATTGGCTCTCGTCAATCGACCTCAAAGATGCATACCTTCATGTCCCAATGCATCCCCAGTTCAGGAAGTTTCTTCGCTTCGCCTTCGACGGGGTATGCTACCAGTTTTGTGTGCTCCCCTTCGGCATCTCTACGGCGCCAAGGGTGTTCACCAAACTGATGCTGGTTCCGGCCCAGGTTGCCAGGTCACGGGGCAGGTGCTGTCACCCGTACCTAGACGACTGGTTAGTCAGGGCCCTTTCTCGACAGCGGAACCAGGAGACCACCCAGGACATTCTGAGCATTCTTGTTCGCCTGGGTTGGATCGTCAACCTAAAGAAGTCGGACCTTGCCCCATCACAGGACCTTGTCTTTTTGGGGGCCAGGTTCCAGACCGCGGAGGGGTTAGTCTCTCTGGCTCCGGACAGGGTGATCAAGGTCTCCCTGGCCGTCTCCCATTTCCTTCAGTCTCCGTCTCAGCCAGCCAGATCTTGGCTTCGGCTGTTGGGAAACATGGCGGCCACGGTAGACATAGTGTGGAGAGCCCGCCTCAGGATGAGACCAGTGCAGCAGGCCCTAGCCAGTCAGTGGTCTCACGCGGACGATTTCGAGAAGCAGATCCCAATTCCAGAGTGGCTTCCGGCTCATCTCGAATGGTGGCTGGACAGGGACAATCTATCCAGGGGCATCCCCTTGGAGGTCCCGAGACCCTCGGTTACAATCCAGACGGATGCCTCCCTCTCAGGCTGGGGGGGGGTCATGGGGGAACACTTGGCCTCAGGCCTGTGGTCCACGGAAGAGTCCAAGTTGCACATCAATGTGCTGGAACTTCGGGCAGTCAGGAGGGTGTTCTGCCAATTCAGTCCGCTGATTCAGGGCCAGGTCGTGCGTCTAGAGATGGACAATCAGACGGCGATGACCTACATTCTCAAGCAAGGAGGGACTGTGTCACCATCCCTTCTGGAGGAAGCCTGGCAGTTTCTGCTATGGTGCGACCACTACGGCATCAAGGTATTGCCGGAGTATCTCCCAGGGATAAACAACGTCCGGGCAGATGCACTTTCTCGTCGCATTCTGGCCCCGCACGAATGGATGCTCCACCGGGGGACATTCGACACTATCTCCCAGTTGTACGGATCGTTCCAGGTGGATCTGTTTGCGTCCGTGACAACGAGACAAACCCCGGTCTTCTGCTCCAAGATCCCGGACCCGGCAGCTCTGGCCTCAGACGCTTTCGCGATAGACTGGACCGGCAGGGTGCTGTGGGCATTCCCGCCCATGCCTCTCATTCCCAGAGTTCTATCGCAGGTGGGCAGTCAACCTCCCAGGCTTCTGGTGCTGGTGACCCCATTGTGGACGGCTCAGAGCTGGTTCCCGTCGGTACTCAGATTTCTGGTACGGCCTCCTGTACTATTACCGTGTCGGCAGGGCCTTCTATCCCAGGAGGGAGCGCCCCACCCGAATCCCAGGATTCAGTGGGTGGCCTGGCCACTGTCCGGAATCGCCTCCAGGAGAGCGGTATTCCTGCACGAGTTGCAGACACAATACTGGCTTCGAGGAGGGATTCGACGAACATTCAGTACGAGGATAGATGGGCCTGTTATGCGCGCTGGTGTGGAAATCGAGGGCTTCTCGATCCCTTTTCTGCAGGGCTAGTGCCGGTTCTTGAGTTCTTACAGTCTCGGCTGGATGACGGCTTGGCCGCATCCACAGTAAGAGGTTACTCTACGGCCATTTCTGCTTTCCACATTCCGGTGGATGGTACCGTTCTAGGTGGCCACCCTCTGGTGCAGCGTTTTCTAGCAGGCGTGGACAGGATCCGCCCCCCTGTGCGGCGGATCAGCCCTTTGTGGGACCTATCCTACGTTTTAGACTGGTTATCGGGCCCATCCTTTCGGGACCTCGATAACATGTCGCTGCAGCTATTAACCTGGAAGGCTGCCTTCCTGGTGGCGGTTACGTCTGGCAGGCAGGTAGGCGACATCCATGCGATGTCTGCTGATCCCGAGCTGACTGTCTTCCATAAGGACAGAGTCAGCATTAGACTGCCAGATTCATATCGCCCCAAGGTGGCTCATTCCTTTCATGTCTCAGCACCCATAGAGCTCCCGGCCATGTCACAGCCGGCGTCCTCTGGTGCTAGGTCAACAGTTCCGCACATCCTGGATGTGCGTAGGACCTTAAAGAAATACATCCAGAGAACAAAAAGCATCCGCAAGGACAAACAGCTTTTTTGTTGTTATGGCGGAGGGAAGTCGGGCGTTCCCGCTTCCAAGCAGACGATATCCAGATGGATTGTTTCAGCCATCTGCATGGGCTACGTTCACAAGGGGCACCAACCCCCGGAGGGCCTGAGGGCTCTTTTGGTGAGGGCTGTGGCAACCTCTAAGGCGTACGCGGCGGCTCTGCCCATTGAAGAGATTTGCTCAGCGGCCATATGGGGCCGGCCGAGCACGTTCATTAAGCACTACCAACTCGACAAGCACTCTGGTGAGCGTGCTCGGTTTGGCAGGACAGTTCTCTCCAGTGGGCAGAGCCGGGGACCCCCAAGCTGATTAAGTCTTCGGGGTACGTTAGTTACTCAGTTATTGGAGATTTTGTTGAGATTTTATTAGCGGGATGTAAAGATACTCACCCACTAACATCTCTTAGTTTTGTTTTTTTATGTCGAACTCTAGTGGAGGACACCCGGAGGGATATCTCCTTCTTTGAGTGGGAAGTCTTTTTAGGTTTGTTTTCCCCCAGGTAGACCCTTTTTTGAAAACGAAAAGGGAGGGAGGGGGTTATTTCTTTTTAAATTAATTTCTGCGCAGGGCTTTTCATCCCTGACTTAAATCCTTAGACCCCGAGGGTTAGAGCCACGAACCAGGTCCAAGACATCTCAAGTGTATGACCAGGTGAGTGTACGGTTTTCTCTTTCTCCATTTACTCTCTTAGCTTCATTACGGCATTAGGGTATAATTTAATAGCAGACTGTCTACCGCACCCAGGGTCTCCATCTCTGGGAGTCTGACTTATGCAATAGTACCCCAAGGAGGATCCCTTCTGAAAAAGAATCGAACAAACCTGTAGAGGTTTCAGATTCTTTGAAGGGGATCCTCCTTGGGGTACGGCCGCCCACCTCCCCTTCACCAGTCTGCTTCGGTTGATTGATAAGTGGTAGGATTAGAGTTATCTGCCCCTGGTGTCATGGCGACCGCCAGGGATGGGGCTCCATACGAGGTGGTAGGATAAACGACAAACACATTTTCCAAATGTTGTTTTTTGTATATTTTTTATTCAAAAATAGTCACAACCTGTCATAATAGCAAAAATACAGATTTTTATGCAATAGTACCCCAAGGAGGATCCCCTTCAAAGAATCTGAAACCTCTACAGGTTTGTTCGAGTTTTGCAGGCTTTCTCGGAGCTAATAATCTAGCCACATTGATTAAATACTCTTGAAATAATTCTGTCCACAGCCCTTTGATTTCTTTCTTGTATTACAGACTGCAGTGGTTGCGAGACTAGCGGTGTATTGTTCCGACACTGTCAATGATTGTTCTCAGAAGCTCAGTGCTCAGGCTTGGAGAGACAGTCTTATGACGAATGTGGACTATGTTCAAGGTTTGAATATGATACACTCATGAATTTTAAATGTGACATATGGAAGTTTTTATCAAAATGTTGATACTTAATTATGCTGAAGTCTGTTGAGCTTTTACAGTGTTCATTATGTTTATCCATCCCAATAGGTTTTCTGATGCTTGACACCTACAACATACATGGCAGCCTCAGTATTATTGACAAACTTGTTCGGTTATTTGTAAATACACGTATACTTTTTGACAATTAGAACTTCGCCTGTAACTTTTGGTTGTAAGCAGTATTAATTCTAAACTTCTATCTTTGAAGTCATATCTATTCACCGGGGTATGTTACCACCCAGTGCTATTCCTCTATAACTTTTTATGATTGAGATTTTACCTTAAAGTTATCAATTTTTTTTTATCCAATTAAAATGTTTAATAGCTTTTAAATGAGTTAAAACCTTTCACTAGCATCTTGCTGTGTTTCTTGTTTGAGTTCTGCTCTATAGGAATTCTGACTTGTTACATTTCATATTCCATGAATTCAAACACTCAAAGGGCTGCTGAAACATCGAATTGTACAGATTGCCTGCTAGTAGGGGTGTCTATTGACCTCCAAGGGACTCTTGCGATAGTAATTGTTGGGTACTATTGTGATAGCTTTTGCGATTGTATATTATGAAGGAAAAGGCAGATTTTGTTGCTTTGTAACAATTTTTAGCTCATCTGGCCTGTAAGGCCCGATGGGCTTATGGCATGGCATGGTGTCCGGCGTCCGTCCGTCCGTCCGTCCATCCGTCCGTAAACTTTGTGGAATTTCGACTTCTTCTCCAGAACCATAAGGCCTAGAAAGCTAAAACTTTGTGTACAGACTCCTTGGCTAGTGAGGATTATAAATTGTAGCTTTGGTGGCCCTGTGACCCCTAATAAAGGCCACAGGGGCCACACCCTAAAAACCTATTTTCATCTTCTTCTCCAGAACCATAAGGCCTAGAAAGCTGAAACTTTGTGTACAGACTCCTTGACTAGTGAGGATGATGAATTGTAGCTTTGGTGACCCTGTTGCCCCTAATAAAGGCAACAGGAACTTCCTTCAAATCTATTTTCATCTTCTTCTCCTGAAGTATAAGGTCTAGAAAACTGAAACTTGTCGCCTATATACTTAATGTTATGATTGGTGACCCTGTGGCCTCTACAAAGGGGGAATCACATTGGCCACACTCTACAGCATAATTGATGATGAAGCCTGATGAGCTACAGAGCCAATGGCTCTATTTTATATATTTTTATATATATATTTTTTTATTATTATTTAACTATGGTCCAGTATTTTCAAATTGTTAAAAGACGTGTTTGTGTGTGAATATTCCTTCTTACCTTGAACTTAACATGGACTTAATTCCTTTAACATCGATAGTTAGACGTGCTATCGATACTATTTACCCTTTCAATAATGACTATTAATAAATCACTCTCAGCCCAGAAACTAGCGCGATAACTCCATATATCAATCTATTGTTACACCCCTACCTAGTATCCTTGCTGATTTGCTGGTATGCAAATATCACCTGACCCGAACCTAAAAGAGCGATACTCAATTCAGAAATTTTACGATTAATAATGACTATTAATGAAGTACTATCAGCACAGCAACTATAGCAATAAGTGGATGGTTCAATCTATTGTAACACCCCTACCTGCTAGTCTTGCTGATTTTCTGGTAAGCAAACACCACCTTACCCCAACCCTATAGAGCATTACTCAATTCAGAAATTCAGTAGAGCATGAGTGTTACGTTTCACCTGATTTAAAAAATATAAATTTACTTCCTGTTGCAATTCATTATTTTGCATAATACAGTCATAATGCTCTTTAAAAAATTGGCCCATAGAACTTTCTTCTATAACATCAAAGAAGATTCAGCAAGAATTGAATTTAAACTTTATGAACAACAGAGAGAGAAGAAGATCTTGGAACAGGGGTGTGTTATCTGAATCTCCTGCTGATGGGGGATGAGGTCGAAGGTCACATCAAGGCTATCGTTCTACATGACGCCTCTGAGATCAACTCAAATCTCTTCAGCCTGGAGTCAACCATGTGTTCTGGTAACCATGGTAATGGAGCTGGCAGTACCATGGAGGAATATCTGCAGAAACTGGGACATGTGAGCGGTGAAGTACTTCAGGAGTTTAATACTAGTCTTGCTGACATACAGACTGAGATGTTAAAAGACTGGATAGGTTTGTATAAAATATTGCTAATATTTGTCATAAATGATGCAAATTCTTCTTTTTTTAAGTCAAGTCACTCATGACTGACTAGCAAAAGGACAAGCATAACTTACTGTCAAGAAAAGTAATATGCCATTGGTCAAAGACAACAGAGGATCTACAAAAACAGGCATTTTAGGAAAAATTAAGTTATGAGTACCCTTAATAATTCTCTATTCTTCTAACTCTAAGAAAAGGAACAATAACACCGGTAATACTGAAGAACGTATAGGGGAAATTCCATCAGAAGGGAGGTTTCTGAAACAAGAATACAGAGGTTATCTTTTATCTTTTGTAAGAAAATCTAATTCACCAATGTAATATTATTTGGTTCATATCTGTAATATGAATTGTTTTAAAAACATACACAGCTTTTATTTTTTCTAATACAATGTTACGTTCGGGATAGGTCTAAGGGTAAACAAAGACAGAAGATTACATACTTGCATAGAATCCTTAACCAAAAACATTAACTGTATTCACACCATTTATCACATTACTGCAGCTGACTGTGAAAAGCGAGGACAACCAACTACAATGGCCGCTGACATTTTGTGGAGAATGCTGGGTAATATCCAGGCAGAGTTCCTGAACAGACTGGTGACTGATGGAGTCTGGTCTGGGTGTGTTGGACAGGACAATAGTGATCCACTGCTTGTTGTAGAGTCGGGTGAGTTCAAGTTCTTAGAGACTTTCCATGAATTGGTGAAGTCACATATGCCAAACTTAATCAATAGCCTCATTTGATAGAGTAGCACTGACTGTTGTTGAAAAAGTATCAGTTTGAGGTTGATTTGTTGAGTGAAGTGACAAAATAATGGTGAGAGTTGATAAAAAAAACAGTCACAGTGTATTATTGCTAGCATGCCAATAACTCAAACTCACTGAGGATTATTATGAAATTTCAGATCTGACCACAGACCCCTTACAGTGGGCTGAGAGACAGGCACTGCATCACCATGACAACCAGAAGAGAGAGATGCGACGCTTCCAGTCCTCCGAGAGCATGTGTCTCTCCTCGCCACTACATCCAGATGAAGGTCAGAGGTCAAAAGAATATTTAATCAGATTTAATTCCCATCCTGAAATTGCCACTATGACAAGGTTTCCACTATGAAGTTTGTTCCAGGTTATTCTGTTGTTAATTGTAGTGCATTTATTTGTTATTTGTTAAAGAAGATCTATATTAGTCATCTGAGTGGATGGGTAAATGTTTAGCGCACCTATGGCAATATTGCAGCGATAATAGTCATCTGTGATGATAACATATCTGAAATTTTGTCAATATGTTCACAGGCAATACCTCTATAGATGTCAAGGATTTCCTGAAACTCTTCAAACCTGATGGAAATGCTTCCAAGGATACTCTTTCTCCCATTCGACAGGTGATCATTATTACTACTTGTTATAAGGCTCTGCTTGATTAGTTTAAGAGGCGTACACGCCTGTCATGTGACCAGCGTACGCAGTGTCTGCAACAAGTGTATCGAAATGTTGATAAAACATCAACTTTAATCAAATGCACTGTATTTAATATGTCATATTTGGTTTTTTATTCATAATAATCATTTTGATAAGTTATCATCAAAAGTCATCATGTAACAAAAATTAGTTGTGGAATGTCACACCGAATTTAGTTGTTCGCCATTATATGCCAGGTTAGCTTGTCTTTTCAAACTTCTTTTGTCCTCCACAAAGCTTTGTGCGACACATAATGTTTTCGTCTTTGTCTGTGGTTTTGTGGTTTGGAAATTCTTTTGTTGCCGGGCCAAAAACAAATCTTAACTGAATAGATTAAACTGAATTTAAACAATTATTAAAGTTAATTCATCCTAATGAGGTCTCTTTAATAATGATGCAGCAATCTAAGAGAAAACTAACCAAGTTGTCAAGTCAAGGGGACATAACTCTGCAGTGGCCAGACTGTAGGGACACGCACTACCATGGGATTGAGTAAGTTTGAATTGTTTTATTGTTAGTGTTATTTTTGATAATTGATAACCAATATTTTGTGTAGAAGTTTAAAGAGTGCTATTGTTATAAAATCCCTCATCCTTAATTCCTGGACACAGTGAATTCTCACTAACATAAAATTTAAATTAACTCTACTTTATTCGTCCTGATCTTCAGTACTCTTGGAGAAGAATATTTCAATATCCACCAAATATTTCCAATTTTAGTAAATAATTTTACTATTGTCAAACAAACAAAAGCCCCAAACTCGAAGGCATGTCATGATTTTTGTTGATATAAAAGGAGCTCAAATTCTGTCAGATTTAGACGTCAAAATGAAATCAATATGTTATTGCACTTAGGCTTGTGTGTTTTTACAAAGAAATTCAAATTTCAACATTCTAATGAAGATTGATAGATTTTACCGAATTTATTCAACATGGAATCAGTGAAAATCAATGATTTATTGCAACAGCTACTATAAGCATCTGTCATCAGAGAAGAAAGAGAAACATTTCTCCCAGCTCCGAGAGAAATACCTCAAGGAAGAGACGTGCAGCTCTTTCACCACTAAAACCATCCTCAAGAAGAAGAACACTGCTTCAACCAATCACAGGAGACGGAGGTCAGGAGGTCACAGCATACTTTCACCCAATCGGAGGTCTCCTCGTAGTCTACGTGGTAGCCATGGCAACAGGAAGGAGGAGGAAGACCTAAGGTTTGTGTTGGGTTTTTTAAAATTTGAAAATAACATTTCCTAAAAGAGATTTTTTTGGATATGTTTCTTTATGTTTGTTAATGAATTACTTTGTATAAAATATATCACCGTCAATGAAGATTCCATATTCTAATCCATTAACCTGTACGATTGTTACAAAGGGTACGACAAGAGAAGACATGATTTGTGTGGCCTTTGTGGTGACAGAATGTATGTCATCTTAGTGAAATGATTTTGATACATCAGATCTATTGTCCATATCCCTTTTCTCCTCTGTAGGATGAAAATACATCTCAATGTTGTAACAATTTTTTTCTATTCATCAAGGGTATTATGTATATGACTTCTATTCTAGACCCTCAATATCTCAACCATCGCGTCAGAAGTTGCTGATGCAGCATCCCGGACTGAAGAGTCCACGGAAACGTCAGTCATTGCCGTCTCAGCAACTCAGACGGTCGCCAAGGAAACAACCCAGCACTGGCTTCCAGCGTCTGCGGTCTGATGGGGACATCACTCTTCCTCCTCCTCCCAAACGGAAGCGTCGCTCGGATCCTGAGGGTCTGGATGAATCCCTCGAAGAGACGTCAACATTCACACAGTCAGAGTCCTCAAGTGATGCAGCAAAAAAACCTTCACGTTCAGAGAGACACAAAAAGGTATTTGCATGGTAATGATCATCAATCCTTAACCTGCTGGTCCTGGAATATTCAGAGTGGCAAATATCAGATATTCTTGTATGTAAACATCAAAAATTAAAAAGGTTAATCCATGAGTTGCATTTCTGACATCCATGTACCCCTCCTCCTTATCCCAGAGTTGTATTTTTCTTTAAGTGGCAATACCCCATCTTATCCTCTATACGTATGATTTATTGTTAGGGTTATGAACCATTATCATTAAAAGGATCCAAATTGCCAGGCTAGACTACTTACTGTGGCAAGTCACAATTTTATGAGATCACTTACAGGGCTGCTAAAACTTGGCGTCATATTTCAAGTCTTGTTCAGGTTATGCTATTCTTGATTTGAAGAGTATTCTTGTGCTATAAATTTTTCAATAACTTACTGAAATTAATACAATTCAAATTGGTCTAGGACAAAAGCAACCAGGTCAAAAGCCACCTGGACAAAAGCCACCTAGGTGGCTTATGTCCTAGGTGGCTTTTGTCCAGGTGGCTTTTGTACGGGTGGCATATGTCCGGTTGGCTTTTGTCCTCCTCCTAATTCAAGCAATGAATGAACAGTATAATCTAAAGTATAAATCCTTCATACTGTTTTTTTTATTCTAACCAGAAACTGGAAGAAATCTGCCGGTCAGTGCTAGTCAAGCATGGAGTGGAAGAGAGTGATGTCATCTTCAAATCTTGCTCGGACAAACTCTTCCAGGTCACCAAGTTCTTTGTCAAGGTACACCTTCAATTAAATTAGAACTTCTTATGTCATTTTGTTCATATATTTATGAGAAGTTCTGTGTTTACATTGTCATTTGGGTTTCTTTACTGTCACATGTATATACAATTCTTACATGTTTGTATCATTATAAGAGAAACATAATGTCAACACTTAAAGGTAAAGTTCTACAGGACCATCTAAATATTATTGATTATCCAATGCTGTTACATATCCTACAATATTTTCATTGTTTGTCAAAAGGGTAAAACACATACTACCAGAGATTCTACTTACTACTTTGATTTGATCTAGCTTGAGAGCTATCTAAAAATCTAAAATCTGAACTACATGTACTAGTTGTTTTGGGTAATCTTGAATCTTAGAGTAGATTTCCTTATCATTTAATATTACAAAATATTGTCATGTATATCCATAATGCAATGATTTATAGAAAACATGTCATATCACTTTAAGTGAGTGAGTTAATGTTTAACGCCGCTTGGGCAACATTACAGCAATTAGCTGCAGCATGTCACTCTAGGATGGAAATTCATGTATATCCCAACTATCTATTTAAATCTAGCTTGGGCATGAGGCATCTTCGGTGCGGAAAGAAAGATTGATAATTTGATATTGAGTTTTGCAAAATGTTTTCAGGCTTTGCCAAACTCTCGGAACTTAAGTCAGGAAATGAAGAATATTGCTGAAGGGCAGGTTACTCAGGTAAGACTAAATATCAGAGAAGATTGAACAATTATTCATAATGTTCAGATCCTTGAATTTCTCCTCTCTAAACAGTGTAAAACTGTACGCAATATTAAATGAGTTATCGATAAGAAATAATATTTAGGTGTACCTTAGAAATCGAGAAGCCTTAACAAGTTTTTTTCTACTTCTGTACTATCAACTTAATAAACAATCTGCTGATTATATCAGTAAAATCTTTTCATATTACTTTGAATAATCAGACTATTACTTTTAGAACTACTGGCCTTGTAGATGATGTAAAATTTCTCAACTCTTCATTGTTTTGGTTGTCTTATGAAGTAAGCATCTAACGTTTTAAAGACATACAAAAGTCAAATAAACAAGAGATAATCAAATTTCTTTTAAGCAATTTCACTTCTCATTTAAAATCTGTTATATTCTGGTGTATGATGATGGTCCTGGGTCATCGTTAATGAATGGAATTTTGGTCAACACCCACTATGACAGGAAAATATGTGCAAATCATAATAGTTCTGATGTAGGCAATATAGCCAAAAAGATATAGGGAATGCGTCTTAAATCATTGTGTTTCTTTCATTTTGCTATAAAAGATCAATATGAAATTATCACCAGCATGTTACAATTAGTACAACTGAAGTTCTATTTACTTTCAGGTGGTTGATCTTGAAAAGAGGAGACAAGAAATGAAAAGGACATCCAGGAAATAAAGATTTAAGTGAATAAAATGTAATATGTAGAAAGTGTAAATAAATTTCTAAAAAAAATATAAAAAGTTATCTTATGTCATAATACTCATTTGGTATGTCAGAGGCCTTTTGATATCAGTTATTGGAATGTCATCTTATTACCTTAGCTTGGGAATCATTACAAAAAGCTTGGATATTAAGACATGTTTCAGCTAGCAGATCAGGATCTAAATTAGTCTATCACAGTACCAGCCATTCGGCCTAGTAGATTTCTAAAACTAATAGCCAAAATGCAATTCCAGCTAGCCCAAAAATATCAATAGTCCTTCACACTACCAGTATTTGACTGTGTGTTAATTTCGAACCTTGTGGGTAAGTCACCCTTAGTCTTTTTCAAGCTTCCTTGCTTCTTTACTCTGTGCCACTTTTAGCTCATCAGGCCTAAAAGGCGCGATGGACTTATGCTTCTGGAGAAGAAGTCCATGCCATAAGGCCTAGAAGCTGAACCTTTGTGTACAGACTCCTTGACTAGTGAGGATCATAATTTAAAGCTTTGGTGGCCTTGTGGCCCAAATTAAAGGGGGAACCACTGTTACCACACCCTAAAGCAAAATAAAATATGAAACCTGATGAGCTACAGAGTCAAAGGCTCTATTTTTTCTGAACTCTGTTTCAGTGACTTTTTGTAAATCTTATCTTTTGTCATGGAGACAAGTATTATAATCTGGGGCAGACCTCTGAAAAGATAACAGCTCTGACATGAACGTGTGCCTCAAGGCAACAAGATGAAATATTAGACAAAATCCAGTTATTGTAAAATGTGGATTGTTTATTATTTATAAAGTACTTTATCTCAGTCACTTTACAAAACATTATTGTTACATACAACATAGAATTCTATTAAAAAAATACAAAATAGCAAACAGACATAAATCCAAGATTGAATCTTTCAGTAAAGTCCATTTTGCATATCCAATAGAAAACAAAGCCATTCCCTGATTATTCCTTGCAGATCGAAATCCCAAAAGCTTTTCATCCCTCGTCTCGTCCAATATCTCTCAAGTTGAGTAGTCTGTGTACTGTTGTAAATGTCTCAATAACAATTGTCTACGGTTGTCATGTTGGTCTTTCATCCCCCTTCAGTGCTCTGTACATATTCATCTCATAGGGGAAGACTTTGGTCAATTCAACCATCAACATGGTCTTAAACCTCTGTAAAAAAAAATGTGTTTGCACTTTGAATTGATTTCATTTTGAAAGGAATAACTGCACACCATCATTCAAAAAATCTGTTCTTACATTGTTACCGAAAGGAACACTTGTTTACTGTTAATTAAGATATAAGAAACACATCAGAATATGTTATTTCATTTACTAATGCCATTAGCATAACTGTTTAAACTAGGCTTATATGGCTATGCTTCAACAACTTACTTTGAGATTATCCATCTTTCCTTTGACTAGTTCATTTTTAGCTAAAGCCTTTTCCAAACAATCCTTTGTGTACAGGTTTGGGTTTTTCCCTTGATCTATGTAACTGAAATAGAAATGTTGATTATTATGATATGAAGAATATAAATATGTAAGAAAATACATACTGTATCTTTTGACATAAAAAAACAACAAACTGATCAGACAGAACAAGAAATAAAATATTTTACTATTTGACAGACTAAACCTTACCATGAAATTAGATTTCTAAAGACTTTGTTTCATTTCCAATCAGATACTCTAATGAAAAGTGTTGGGAAAATGTCATATTATTTATAACAAAGACAAGATAAAATTGATCACAAACAACTATAATATTTGATTTCACTCACTCAAAGACTTCTAAAGGAACAAGCACATCTTGCATCTGTGTACGAAATTTGTCGATTTCCTGCATTTCAAGCACCATCGTTTGTCTGAAAGTGAAACAGCAAGATAAATCGATTCAAATAGAAATGATATTGATTATTATGATAGGCCTATTGCATAAAATTAAATTCATCCCTTTTAGAAATTAATAATAGTTCATCAGTATTAACATGCAAGTGGCAGGCGCGCCCTGTAAACTTAAAGTTGACACGATAATAAAGACATTTTTTAGCAATTCATATGTTTACAATTTCTGATTGAGTACGCTCTGTCCTTGTGGTTGGAAATCGCTCACTATAATACCCATTTGACGGGTATTTTCGATGAAAAGTTCGAGTTGTTGCTCGAGTGCTTCGAATTTGTCCGCCATTTTGATAAATTGTCAGGGGAGACAACTCTGAATTTGTATACATTTGGACGTTTCGTACACAAAGAAAATTCGTATCCTTTGGATAATATTATAATGTTGCATATTTATATGGGGGAAAGTTGTATGATGAGAAATAAGATTATGCGGATGTAGAACAAATTAAATAATATGATATGACAGAACCATAATTCAACAGTTTTGGGAAGAATAATTCATTTCGCATCTTTTGGATATTCGCATTTATAAAATTGCTGTAGGTTTAAGTGAAACAACAAGTTGCATTATTCTGAGGAATGGAAGTTTTAATGGTTTTTGTGATATGGGTATTTCCATTCCTTCTAGCACTCTGGTCAGACTTAAGTATCAGCATTTAGGCAAAAGTCACTAGTAATTACACCTATATTTACCTTCAAAGTCGCAAATTCCGGAGGAAAAAATGAAAGAGGCCTTATAACAAAATATGGTTAACACCAACTTGACATCATAAAAGCAAGAGTAGAAGACATCCACTCCACCCTCGACACCCACCTTTCCCCTGACAGCATCATCAACCTCATCAACGCCTGCATCAGCTCCACCTACTTTACCTGGCAAGACAAAATATTCCAACAAACCCATGGGCTCCCCATGGGTTCACCCCTTTCCCCCCTCATCACTGAAATCTACATGACCCACCTAGAAGAAACAGCCCTGCAGACCTACCCAATCCAACCAACTTGCTGGTTCCGGAAGGTAGATGATACCTTTGTCATCCTCTCCCAATCTGACGACCCGGATGCTCTACTCCAACACCTAAATGCCCAACATCCACGTATGCAGTTCACCATGGAATCTGAAGCAGACAACAAACTCCCCTTCCTAGATGTCCTTGTCCATAAAGAAGAAAACAAGCTGAACACCACCGTCTACCGCAAGCCAACACACACAGACCAGTATATCCATTTCAACTCCTGCCATCCTATCCAAGTCAAAAGAGGCATCATATCAACCCTAACCCGACGTGCAAAGAACATCTGCTCCACACCTGAGTCCCTCAATGCTGAACTAGACCACCTCAAAGACGTCTTCACCACCTACATCGAGTACCCCGCCCCATTCGTCAACCAGACCATCAATAAGACCCTCAACCCAACAGCCAAGCCTCCCCGTCAACAGACTGCCCCCTTCACTATCAGCCTCCCCTACATTGGACCAACCAGCCATCACATTCGCCGACTTCTGAAGCAGCAAGCCAACATAGACGTAGTTTACCAAAGAGGAAATCCTATCCAAAATCTCTTAGGCGCAACAGGAAGACCAAAATCATCCCAGAAGCCAGACCCATCAGGTGTGGTTTACCGCATAGAATGCAGTTGTGGTGACTCCTATGTTGGTGAAACATCAAGACCAATCTCCCACAGAATTAAAGAACATCAGGCCTCAGTGAGAAAGAATGATTCCAAATCCGCCATATCCGACCATATGATAGCTCATCTAGATCACACCATCAACTGGCAAAACATCAGTACCATTGAAAAGAATCAAGCTGACTTCAAAATAAGAAAACTCCTGGAAGCTGTCCACATAAAGAAGATAGGCCCCGCCCTTAACAGAGATGAAGGATATTACATCCCAAATGCGTACCAACAACTTATTGTATAACTTATTGTATAATTTCATATATTTATTTCCTCAACCAATGCTTGTCCATCTCTCTCACTAGTATGTACATTTATTTCAACAACACCTTATTCATAATCTCTACTTGTTCATGTACATCACCAACTGGCTTCTAATCCATTACTCAATCATGCCCTGTACTTCAACCTCTTTTGTTGTAACAACATTATTATCTATTGTACAAACATTATCCTTTTATGTACATCAGCTCATCACTACTTAATCATGCTCTGTACATCAACCGTGTTTATTGTACAAACAACTCACTCCCTATCTACTGTAAAAACATCATGTACATATATATCCTGCTTTACTGTATCACCTGCATTACTCGCTTGATAACGACATTAGTATCTATGTCGAAACGTCGCAAACCTGAATAAAGAAGTTGTATATCCATAATATTGCCTTCATCTTCTTCATCATCGCAACTTCTAGAATGCCCATCAAAGAAACCAACTTTATTGATCCCTAGAAATCAATGAGAAATGTTTAATTAACGGATTGAACTCAAAAGTATCCAAAGATTATTCCAGAATCGAAGAAAACAGTATTTTCGTCAATAATTGACAGCAACTGTTTAAAATAGGGATGCTATTTCAACGGCCAGTGACTTCCTTATTTTTCAAGACAATTTGATATGTGAAAGTCAAGTTGGTAACACAAATGTTATTTTTCATATCTGAAACCCAAGATTTGGCACAGCCCTAGTTTTCGCACTACAGCCATACTTATTTGGAATAAGCCCTAACTTTTGTTTGACAGAACATTTGCACCGTGTGTTTTTTAGAATAAGGCGATCCATTTTTCAGCTCCAGAAATGCTGTAAAAATCATCAAACTAGTTAAAACTAGCTGTAATGTTATCGTTCAGAGAAGAAGATGGAAATAGGACAACATACCATGCAATAAGCCCATCGGGTCTTACAGGCCAGATGAGCTAAAAAGTTAGGTGTGGTAAAATATAATATAATTGTTCTTTCTTTGTTTTGAATACGTTTTATGCGACAGATCTTTTCTCGGGGATTTTTATTCATCAGATTATGCAGGTGTCAACTGGGGAGATAATTAACAAACGCAATAGTTTTATTGCTGCTGGTACTGTCAGGTAAGGGTGGATTTTCGCTTATTGCGGAGGTGAACATTCGATTACTGACATGGTCATGTGTCGTCACGGATTTTTCATCGTGAGTTACTGATCCAGAGATTTCGGGGTCTCGGAATTTGGAATGTTAAACGATTGATTGTTCGATGTCAGTCGCAACGGAAGTTTGGAGGAATTTGCATAATGCCACTATTTGTCCAAGAGAAAATTTGGCACTATATCCAGGTTGGCATTACACGCAGTTAAGGCAAACAGAAACATGTTGGCAAAATAGCCACCCAAAGAAGTGATGAATTTTGTCAATCAGTTTGAGGCGAGTACAATGTCACTCAAGTAATGTAATGCCTATTAACAACAAATCAAAGTATATATGCAACATACACCCATTGTCAATTGATTTGAGCAATGCAAAACAATATCGTAAACAGTGTGTTTTCATTGGCATTATAGTCAGGGAAAACTGTCTTTTGTTCCAAAAAGCTTTGGCAAATGGCACTAGAACCAGTTTGCAATTTAACCAGTGAAATATAAGGGCAGGAAATCCCTTCTCGCAAAAACATGGCAATACTTCCAGTTTTGCATTATCACCATTGGTTACTGTATTCCCATCTGATCAATGACTGTGCTATCATTTCTCCTAGCCATGTACCATACACATACAACAAATAACATAACACACATTGGAATAGCTGTGCTGTGCACCACCGCGTTTATTGCGAAATAAGTAAATAGGGTAGTGTAACATATGTACATGAAAAGGGCGACAAGCCTCTAGTGGCGATTAGCTTAGAGTTGCTGAGACCGACCCCAACAAACGGCGACAAGCCTGCAAGGACGGCGACAAGCCTACATGGACGGCGACAAGCCTGCATGGACGGCGACAAGCCTTCATGGACGGCGACACGCCTGCATGAACGGCGACAAGCCTGCTTAGACGGCGACAAGCCTCAAGAGGCGACGAAACACCCCAACAGACGGCGACAAGCCACACATGTATCTGGAACATAAAGAATACCAAATATTACAAAACAATAATGTCAAACTTTCCATGTCGCAATGTATACGTGGTGCACAACAAGCGAGAATGAACATTCAAATATCTTACACCTTATATACTCTTATTAAGCGCCACCTACAACTGGATTACATCCCTTTGTTGTATTCCCCTACGCTAGGAGAAAGTAATTTCAATCTCATTCGTCCCTCAAACGATATAAATAACATTTCCCCCAGTTGTGGTGTAATATATCCTTGCTAAAATCAACAACAAATATGACAAAGCGTTTGCATTTGTTCAAGTCCGATTAAAATCGGCTTAGTTCCGAGGAATAAACTATTCAAAATATTAACTCTACGGAAATATGAAATCCTCTACACTAGTGAAGAGGACACCTATCGAAATAACATGTTCGATTCTCGGTAGTGAATATTTAAAAAAAAAATTTATGCCTCGTAACTAGGCAGATTTTAACCAGACTGCACTGGTGCTCTTTTTTATGTGAATTTGCCTCGCTTGTTTACTCAATGGCGGGTTTTCTTTGCGAAAATACTTTCATGTGATTTTAAAACGACAGGTTAGAATCGAACAATTATTTGCGCTGATGTTGTAAACATTCACACAGCAATGGGGTTTTTAGAAAGTGCAATTCGTGTAGTTATATATATTTTTTGCTGATGTATATAGGTTTTAACTAATTTGGATTGAATTTTGTGATTTTTGACAAATAAAGTATGACATATATTAAATGTATTACTTTCTATTTTTTGTGTGGCAATTATCATTATTATTGTGATGAAAGGCAGTTTATAGTAGGACTGTTTTCCTAATAAAATATGTAAATATTTCGAATGTCTTTGAACGTAATTGATAATAGTTTTGTTTTGACTTTTGAATTATTTGTCCTACCCCAGAAACAAGAAGTCTTCATGAAAGATAAACATAATTAATAAGTTACATTTCTTTTTATAAATATGTATTCTGTCAACTGTTAAGGTTCATGCAATTCATGCATTCACAGTCAAAAAGCAAACTAAGGTTGAATACAGAGGTTCAATAACCAAGGTAAAGTTGATTAATGATCGCCAGACTCGTTAATATGAATCTGCTTTTCAGAACGTGAATGGAGTTAATATATTTTACGAACGCTTCATAATGTTTTGGGAAATTTGTATTTGAACGGTATTTCAATACCGTTTCATCTCAATAGCGAAGCCCAGATGGAAGAAATGCAATTATAAACATAAATGGAATTTATATTATATATATATTGCACAATTGTATTTATGTCATGGCCTAATCAATGAAAATGCTACATATGGCTAATCGTAAGAGTCTCTTTCCAAAATAACATATCCAATGTCATATTAAATAAATCATAAAGTAAAAGAGTATCAGTTGTCGTAATCATTTATTTCAATACATATTTCACATTTCAAATACTATGTCACACACATTCACACACAATGTTTTAAGATTTAGGTTTTCTCCTCGCATATTCAGTTTCTATTTTCAATTTCTGCTGTTCCCTTTCTGTTTCATCAATGAATTGTTTGCCACGACATCTTCCACCAGTAATTGGGTCAACAACTGCACCGAGTTTATAAACAACTTCTTCTATTTCATGTCCAACCCTTGCAGTTATTTTCTCTGGAAGATTTTTAATTAGGACAATGTCACCAACGTCCACTTTGACAGCAGTTTCCAGAGCCCAATGATGTGTTCTCTTGTTGAAATACTGAAATAGATAAACAAAGTATCAGAATTTGAAATAGAAGGCAAAATTCGTCCCGAAATACTTCCTGACTTTAAAAGCACTGATTTCATGCGGTTTTTGTAAACTTGTAGTTTCCAATGAAATAGGTAAAGAGTCTCAAACCAATGCAGTTGAAATCGTTGAGGTCATGATATTCACTCATATTTATTGATAATGTATCATGGAGCCTCAATAACTATGGTCGAGATGTAATTATAGTTGTTGGAACACTCTGATCTGAGGAATCGTGTTAGAATATATAGTAATACTCTTAACAATGGTGGAGTTTGAACCCAAATCGACTTGCCAAAAAGTAATAGAAGACTTAATATACATACATTCTCAATAATAATATTCCAAATAGAAAGAACTTTACTGTTCAATGATCGAAAAAATCACTCAGATATATAAGGCATGCAGTGATGGTGAATACTGCTCTGATATAAAGCTTGCGATTGGGCTTAGTCGCTATATGAAATGACAATGATATTAAACTGTAACATGATCCTCTATCAAAGACTTGTACATTAGTATATCTATATCCTTGCCTAAATAAAACGATCATTACAATGCTATATTTACCATTTAAAAACTAGATTTATACGTATCTGTACATAGATATTATCAAAATTTATTCATAAGAATTATTATATTTATAAAAATTTATTGTAAGCTATGCAGTAACTATCATAAAGACTTGGCTTTATTATGATAAAAAAAAGCATGCATATGTCACGATGCTAATCAGTTAGATCCACAATTTTATAAATAACAAACGTTAACAGAGAACGTCTTATGGATGAACTTGTCACCTTGTGAATGTAATCGTCAAGCACCATCTTCAAACACCGGACTCTCACTGTGTCCTGTCTAGCGACTCCTCGCTGAATCACTTGACCAATAAAGAATCGAGAGGCTGACATGTCTGTGTCTTTGTCTCTTCACATGAGATTAGAAACAGTCAGATAAACAAACTGCCATGTGCAAGTTAATCTAACCGGAAGTTGATAAATGGGAGACAACTCTTGGTGTCATATACAAAACGCATCTATAGTTCGGTGGTAGTGCGCCCCGCAGTCTTGTGATCTGGCGGTATTATTTCATATCTTGCATATATGCACTTTCTCAACAAACAAATCAGCTTCAGAGAAAATCGCTCTAGCACAAAACTTTAATTGGATATACGATGCTTGAAAAAAAGAACCATAATATTATGTAATATTAATAATATAACAACATTATCATTATTGATATGCTCCAATCGAAATTTAATCAACAGTTGTAGACATCAACTGAAATGATATTTTGTTCACAACTATAATCTACATATTGATTAGTAAATTCTGACAATGGGGTGATGACTTTTTAAAAGCACTACTTCTCTATTCTGGCAATATTTTGGACTGTGAAGGTCATAAAGTTCTACAATGTGCACACTGATGCAATAAAATGGTCATACAACTTAATCATTACCCAGCAAAAGATAATCAAAACATCAACATAGACATCTACGTGAAAATGGTGCAATATCGAGTGTAACTTATTATTGATTAAATATTACTAAAATGATTGCCAAACGGGTATAAGTGCGTGTGTTAAAGTGTAATTTTAAAGCTCATAATTATATTAAACTAGTAACACATAGTGAGAAACATTCTCTCACAATATGTCTGTATACTGATGTAGGTTTCTTTGACGGAAATAAGGCATGTCTTAATTTCGTATGTAATTCGCATTTATATGAAAATGTTCAAGAAATTTAAGAAGTAGGTTATGGAATGATAAGATAACAAAAATGTCCAATTTGCTTTTATTTCGATTAACTGACTTTTAGGGAGACGGCACTCTAAAATTTCGCTTCTTCCTCTACTCCTTGACCAACTTCACAATTCCCCCCCCTTCATAGTTTCCTTTGAATTTTTCATTGTAGGCTAGTTAATTCTTGAGCTGTTTGATTGGCATTCTAGAAGTTGATGGTATAAGGAAGACAAGAGTAATCTATAGACGAACAACTTCTTTATTTGACAGTAGCGACCTTTTGGTATAGATTCTTATATCGTTTTCAAACGATATAAGAACGTTATTCAAGCATAGCTTGGAAACGGTCTACATAAGAATATATACCGAAGAGTCGCTACTGTCAAATAAATGAGTTGTTGGTCTATAGAATTACTCTTGTCTTCCCTAGTTAATTCTTATTATCGCGCCCTCAGTGTAACTCATAAAAGCTTCACTTGAGCTTCAAATTATATATCTTTAAATGCAAGAAAACACGCTATTAAATTTAGATTGTTGTATTAAGTACATTTAAATTTCACTTATAGACGAATAGCCGGTTTTTATATATTGCAATAACAAATGAAATAAAAGTAATGAATTTAAAATCGATAACCTTTCAATACACAAAATCATTTTCGTACCCCAATACAAATTAATCACTTCTTATCCGTATAGCAGTCAATCGATCGCCTGTAGGTAGAAAGGCTTACAACATGCTTCGGTTTGACAGATCGTGATGCATGATTCGCACGTGCAGGTCACGTGACGTTGCAAGAAGCAGTTGGCACTAGTCGTCGTCTTGGCAGTTGAATTACGTCTGCTGTATTGGGTTTGAGCTAATAATTGTTTCGATTTGATCAAACACAAAATGGCGAGAACTAAACAGACGGCACGTAAATCGACCGGAGGAAAGGCTCCAAGGAAACAACTGGCGACTAAAGCGGCGCGAAAAAGTGCGCCAGCAACTGGCGGGGTGAAGAAACCACATCGATACAGACCAGGTAGGCCTAGCAATTAACGTAGAATAGACCTTGGACAGCGCAAAATACATGGTCTTTTATTGATAACACAAACATCGAATTTATGATTGCATACATTTGGTATTACACAGAATATTAGAAGAGGGGTTTCTGAGGATATATGGATGTGTAGCAGGAAAGAAAGTCCAATAATTTCATGTCCACCGGGATTGGAACCCCGTACGTCCTCCGGGTTAAAGAGTCCTACGCTCTAGATACCTGTTCGACCAAAGATGTATATATATCCCTCCAGCCGAATCCAGTAGGAAAGCTTATATCTCACCCTGTCACAGATGTATTGCTGTTTACACAACAGACACAACAATAACCAAATAATGCCAAAATAACCGATAACCCAGTCCGTGAAAAAACCCTATGATGTATTTTATTTTAGTAGATTTATATAGTATTTACTACAGTACATGTATTTAGAACTGCCATCCACTGTTCACAACGAACATAACGAATGTCATTACCTGTAGATCAATTTCAATCAACAGCTTTGTTACATGGAAACAGTCGTCATAAATAACAAACGACCACAGGAGATTGTAAATGATCAACATTTAAAAGTATATAATACGTAGATAATAATACCCTCTATACAAATAGACTTAAGTTTGAAAAGTGTAGGCTGTCGTATCTTGAGTCTTTGAGGGGAGATATTTTAGTCGGTAATATTTTTTAATTTTGATTATTGTAAATTTTCTGTGGAATCTATTCACTTGCCCAAAAACCCTTTTTATCTGATATGTGTGTGTCTACTATATCACGAGTTTGCGTATGTCAACGATTGTGTCAGTTATGCCTTGTCATAACGCTATAACTCTCTTACAACCTACAGGTACCGTGGCACTTCGAGAGATTAGGAGATACCAGAAGTCTACAGAGCTTCTAATCAGAAAGCTTCCCTTTCAAAGACTCGTCAGAGAGATAGCCCAGGACTTCAAGACTGACCTCCGTTTCCAAAGCTCGGCTGTGATGGCTTTGCAGGAGGCGGCAGAGGCTTATTTAGTGGGCCTCTTTGAGGATACGAACTTGTGTGCCATTCATGCGAAAAGAGTCACAATCATGCCCAAAGACATTCAGCTTGCCCGACGTATTCGTGGTGAAAGAGCTTAGATGGTTTTAGAATTTGAAACAAATTGATTCATAGCATCTTTCAATAAAATATTGGACAGCAACGCTCTCAATTGTGATAAATACTTGCCATTAAATATTTTAATGAAATAAATGTAACGTGTACTTGTGATACTTAGCGTTTTCCATTTCAATAGCTCTGATTTGCCAAACTTGACCAATTGTAAACGTTTTTAGATATGCTCGTCTCATTCTCTGTATATGCCTTCATAACCATGGATTGATTACAACTTATGTTGGTTACATCATTAAATTTTCCTTCCAATAAATGGTTTGTTGTTATCAGGCTCTTGTCTTGGAATCAAGTGAACGAAGTTTCGTAAAATCAGCATCAATGTCGAGAATCGAATTTGTGCCCTTATGACAAATGGTTTTTGTAATGTCATAATTTATTATTTGATAAATCAGATATAACAATGTGCTTCAGGAAATATGAAAAATTGCTTGCTTTATGTAGTCGAATGAGAGTACAAAAAATCATAAATGAATTTCCATGCAGACAATTTACGAAATTGATATGAACAATATTTAGTAGGTGAGGAACATGAGGTTTTCAAAATTCTCACTTATTCAATCTCGCGTTTCTGACGAATGAAACTAGAGTGTTTTGCATAATCATGAATATCTTATTGATTTGGTTAATGAAGGCTCTTGAGACCTAAGTGCCAAATGACATCTTGCTTCAAGGCTTTGGGATATGGGCTCAAATCATGTGACATATTGACTATTTGGTAATCATTTTAAGGTGCAATCTGCTGATATTGAATATCAGTGAAATTATTCATATTGGTTGAAAATCCTGTGACTAGTCCTCATGGTAAATAAAACCTTCAACTGACCACAACCAAGAGGTGGTTTGTAAATGAAATATAAATGAGTAGTTTCTGAGTTCATGTTTACTTTGAGGTGTAAATGCATCTTATTACAGTTAAAAGTATCGGAATAATCTTCCAAGGCGGTTAAGAACAAAGTCTCATCATTGCATTACATGTTTATTTACAATGCAAAAATAACATGACATTTGTATGAAATATGACAATGGAAAGTTCAACCATGATAACCCGTTTGACTTCAAGTCTCTACACAAAATGACAATTAGATATGTTGACAGCTTGGTTTTTGTAATTCAATCACACTGAAACTCAATTTAAAGCATTTTACGACCTGGACATCAATCATAAAGCAATGCTCTTAACAGTACAGTCACAACAAGGGCAATTAATAAAAAAATTAATTTTTACCAAAGTGACTAAAAATGCAAAGCCAACATCACATTGTTCATGCTAGTGTTTTCATATGCAACGAAATCACTTGTGTCCATATTCCTAGTTGTGACAGTTACATGAGCAATACACACACAAATTGCACAAGCCCTTTACAGGTCCAACTCTTTCTACCACTCTTTGCCACAGTTCCTACTGAAGTCTATAAATTACTTAAATGCATGAAAAGTAAAAGCAACTTTTTGACCAAATGAACTTTACAACATGAAATAAGAAATTTTCAAATATCGACTTCTGAAGGAAAACTGGGATGGATTATATATTTTCCTTAAATTGTTTAAGGAAAAGAAAAGAATAACATTCAAAGTACAAGCTCGTCTTTAAAATTTGTGATAAATTTCCATAAACAAGTTATGCAAAGAAAGAATTAGACCAACATACATACATACCGACTAGATCACAAAGCAAGATTTACAAACAGGCGAATCCAAGGGATGGTTTTACTCCTGAAAACTCTAACCAAATGAACTGAATAAGATTTCTTTCTAAGAGTACTCCACAAACTCCTGGATCCGCTTATGTTATACTCCTGCCACACTTTTCAATGTACAAAAGATATTTTGCTCATACTTTAAACTGCTTGTTCAGTAAGTCATTTCCCTGATATGTTGATATGCTTGGAATATTTAAGAAGATACCAATCACTTCACTTCCTCCAAGCTTACCCTGGAATGTATACAAAAATAGAGGTCACATTTTGTTTTAAAAATTAAAGCGATCAATATTATTGCAAATGTTCAGAGGCTTTTTGACTTGTTCACTTAATTGAAAAAGATGATAAATTTATAATTTCAGAAAGACATAGAATTTCATTAAAATTGCTTATTTGGGGCCCTATGATGAACAAGTAGAGCAAGTATCATTCACGGAAGACAATTGAACTTTCACACAATTGAAGGATGGGTTTTATACAATGTACGATCCATTCATGAAAGACTTGGTATCAATATGAGGATGAAAATGATAATATGACAAACAATATGATGAATATGATGAAAATTGGCCACATAGTGCTACAAAGGTGACCACAAACAACATACAATGTTACAACTAACAAAGAAATAAGTTATTTTAGTTTTCAAATAAAATAAAAGATATACATGTAAATTAATTAAATTAAAATACAAAGTCAACATTGTTTTTACAAAATATTTTTCATGAAGTCCTAAAATCAAGATCCAATATCAACAAGTAACTTTTGAATATTTTCTCACAAATTGATCAGCATGTTCAAAATTGGTAAAATACTCCGGTTATAATTTTCAAACCCGGTTGAACTTGATCAGTTTTAGGACTCACAGGCACAAGGTGTTTGAATTGCCTTAAAAAATTAAATTATCAGAGCATGAGGGAGATATCATGGCATCATTTTCTAGATGTATATTGTAAGGCCATTTCAACCTCACACTTCATACATGAATAACATCATTAAATGGTACCAAAGGAACAGTTCACAGTGGTTGAAAGCCTTTGATTTATATCACGTGAGGAATGTGTACATTGTTATTCATTGTTATGCCTTCACAGAAGGCTAGACTTGCACAATGTCTCCCAAACCTGTATTTTAAGTCACTCATTGCCCTGTTTGTAACAATCGTTTCCATTGGATATATTTTTTGCAAGTGCCATTTTTTCCTTTTCAGCACATCTTTGCATAGCAGTTTTTGAGGTATGTCATTTGTCATGAAACCAAGAGTTGCATTTCAACTTATATCACAACATTTGATTCAAATGATAGTTATCTCAGAAAATCTAAAAAATGTTGTTTTGCATTAAAAAACTAACTAGCAATGAAATTATTAATTATAGATATCACAGACTGAAGTACTGAAAGCACTACTTCTAATTATGGATTGTAATCTAAATGATTCATGGGATAATCAGATCTTTAAACAATGAAAAATAAGGATACTTGGACCCTATAAAGAAATGAATTAAGAACATTTGCTGTCTTCAAGCTAATGGGCAATTGATATGTTTCACTCCCATAATTGAAGGCAAGTTGTGCATACAATATAGCACCATGACCAAAAGCCTGAAACAGTTTCCATGGTATCCAAAATGAATCCTAGGGCCACTGACAAAGTGGCTGAAGCATCAATGTACATGAAAACAGATCTCAAAGAACCAGCTTCGAGGAAAAAAAGTTATCACCGGATTTGTCTTTGAATTGCATGAGGAGCAAGGCCTTGAATCTGGACTCCCTTAAGATCAAGAGTTTTGTAAAGCTTCAATTCTTGTCAGGCATTGAGAGTCAAGAGTATTTCAGTCTCTCAGTCTGAGTAATTCCTCCTCGCTAGAAGTCACAATCACAGAATCCCTTTTACAAGTGTGAACATTGTCTCTCCAGATGTAGTCCGGGAATGAAAATCCTCTGCACCTTGTCTATGGTTTTACGACACAGCGGACATTCCGTGAGTTGTTCCGTACACTCGGAACAACAGATAACGTGTCCACACGGACAGAAAGTGGAGGAGATCTGTTTGTCCATGCACACAACACAGCGGAGGGAATCTTCTATACTTGCTAGTCTCGACCTCAGTTCCTGAAATCAAAAGTAAAATCATTAACTATGAGGATAAACAAATAATACAAATCCATTGATTTTCGGCAACTGTATATCATTATGACAAAATTCAACTGTACAATAAAGTAAAGCAGAGTATGCCAAACTCTTTTATTTGCTATTATTTGGCTTAAATGAGTTGATGATTTTGTCTCAAACAAACAAAAGCAATTTAGATACTAAATATTCACCAGCTTATTTACATAGTTGAGAATTCTGTTAGTTACCCGTCATAATTATCATGAATAATTGTCAAAAGTCTACTGTATATATTAAAAACTCAGACAACAAATTGTCATATGGAAGGTTTTGGTAATACTTCAGTAACATACCGTAACATCAGTAATGGCTGTTGAATTTTCAAACCTTGATTACTACTGTATCATTAGGTTTTCTTGATACAAGAAATTGGGGTTTGTCAAAGAGGTGGGCAAAGGTTGCCTTATACACACGATCTGTTTCAGATACGGTACATCACTAAAAGACGGATGAGTTATTCAAGAACACTGACCTGGCACTCTGAAGCGTAGTTGGCATTATCGTTGTTATCACACACACTCTCCCGACTGCGTCTGAGGGGCTCCACTGCAGTAGATCCTTTCCTCTGACTTTCGTTCCATAGCTTCCTTCTAGCGTGGTCGTATGCTTCTCGGCATGTGCGTCGTATGTCAAATATGTACTTCTTGCCTGAAATTGAAATACAATATAAGTTAACTTGGATCTATTGTAAAGCATTACTGTTAATTAGTGCTCAAAAGCCTACAATACTATGAACAGAACAGAACAGTACACAGCTATGTTAAATGGTAGTGCTTTATTTTTATTAATGGCTTGATGTGTAGAACTAGATCTGGTAATGGCATGGGATCCAGAACTATTCCATCAGTTCAATCATACACTATTACAAACCAGTTAACCCAATGAACTTTGCAAGATGTTGCTGAACTTCACTTATAGTAATCACTAGAGCAACGACAGGACCGTACTCAAACACATAAATACATTCTTATTGCAATGATAGTAGAAGAAACATACCAAGTGAGGTGTTCTCATTGAAGATAGAACAGATGGTTCCCTTGAGGTCTCTACAGAACTGGGTAGAGACGTCCTCCCTGACCGTATCACAGCGGTAGAATGAGTGCATCTCCGTCACACATCGGTACAGAGCGTTGGCAGCCTTGCAGGTCTTGAAGCGAAACACAAGGTGGATATTGGGTTCCCCCTTGTCATCGAAAACACGCAGGATGACCTTCTGGTCCATGTGTGTAGCCATTTGTATCAGTGCATAGGCGATCCTGCAATTGGAAGAACATCACTTTAAAGATAAAGTTTCTTTCAAGCAGTGTATGAAACAAAGGCCAATCTGCTAGCCCAGATGTTTATTTTTGGTCAAGGCTTACTATTTTGTTTTTTTTCTTCAATTAACCAGATAAATATACAAAATCTTACTTTGGGATAGCTCATTCCATTTACTGTTTAAGTAGTTTGATTATTGTGAACTTTAACATTGATGCTCATGACATAGTGTACAAATATGTACAAGTAACAACATGTCACATAATCTTTTGTTTCCATTAGTGTGATAATAAACTATTAAGTCATTAATTGTCAATTGTCAAAGCTACATTATCAATATTTCACCGATATTTCAGTGAAGACACTAATGTTTAACATAATAACAACATATATATTTATTTAAATATTTTGAATCTGGCACAATAATTGTACAAACCTTTCAACTTTATTATTCTCCAGATTCAAGATGGACAATCCTTCAGGACCCACACCTATCCGAGCATGATCACCGCACATATTCTTTGCTTCGTGGAACTCCATGCCGTACATTGGCAACTCAGACACTTCCTGAAGAAGATGATACTCGGCGTTCGGCACTGTCATTCCTTGAAGTTCACAGTGTTCAGCGTAAATATCGTTCAATAATTCCTCCGAGGGTTCACAGAATCCCTGCATGAGGGCGATATACAAGTTCTGCTGGAAACTGTTCGTTGTAGCGTCACCGTGTTCAACCTGACACATAAGAGCCACCATCTTGACAGCTTGTGAGGGTTCGGAGACCTCGTACTTCTTAGACTGCAGGTCAAGCTTCAGTTGCAGATAGAACTGGTGTCTGAAAAATAATTATTTGAATGAAATTTTCTTCAAAGGTTAACATTACTTGCCTATAAAAGTCATTGTCATATATTGGAGAAAGAGTTATGTTTATCACAGTGGCCATAGGATTTATGTTACTTACAGAGCAAATGTGTTAACTTAATACAGGGCAAATGGGGATCTGAAATACGAATACAGTGACAGCAAATATACTAACACTGCTAAAGCCTAAACAAGGCGTACAAAAATTGCAACGCTAATTCAGCAATCATCATCAATTTTGCGGACTAATAAATATGTATTAAATACATCTGGCCGTAAATTGGCTGACGAGATGTTTATAGTTAATTTAAACCTGAACTGATATGGTTCACTGGTTAAGTCATTTGACCGAATAGAGTAGACATAACATGGACATTATTCCGACAATGATGTAACCAAACAAAACCAGAGCATGAAATTTGCCAGATTTGGACAAAACAAAAATTTGTTGTAGTTTTATATTCTCAGTATTTCTTACAGTATTGGTTGTTATTGCATTACCACCACTATGACATATAGAATTTGTTTCATTAGAGCAAAACCAATAAGGTTGATAAACCCTTTAGTTGCTTATAAATGGCACTCACTTTGTGGCGTCTTGTAGGAGATAGTGGGGTTCCACAAAGAATTTCACCCTCAACTGGAACCTGCATGGAAGTGTTCCTCCGATCTGATCATCTATTCTGTTCCTCAGATTCAGCCAAAGGGTTTCACCCTTACTGCCACGGAATTGCAGACCAAAATAGTCTGTCTCTATGATATGCAGCTGCTCGCATACCTGTAAATATAGAAATATATGTGATTATTTCAACAAAATATGACATTCCATTTTTATTCTATAAATACAGAATGTGTCACTATTAATGCAACTTAAAAGCCAAAGCGAACATGAGGTCTTGTTTGTTACATGATCACTTTAATGATATACGAATTTTGCAATCTACCACGAGTATTAGACTCAATTTTTTATTACAGACACTGATATATATTTGAGTCTAAATTGAGTACAATTAGTGTGAGAGGTTCATAATATTCTTGAAGACCAATTTGTTGTATAATATAAATGTATTTGTCACAATTCATTTATACGAGAACTTTTTACTTTGAGTTCATCTAAAGTAGATAGATAACACTTTTGTTTAAAAATGTTCAAAAGGGTTAACTAACTCACTATTACATAGTTAAGAGCTGTACAATTCATTCTATCATCTGATTGATTTATCATTAGTATTCATAATAATTAATATTCATGAACCGATTTCAATATATACAGTATGGTTATTCGTCACTTTGGGGACCCCTTTTATTAATATGAAATACTTATACCAGTATCATGTAATTATTTATATGGATAATGAATAACTTTGCCATTTCTTTTTATCACTTTATTTCCTTTTATGGGCAATTTATCACTTTATTTATTTTCTAGGTGGTTTTTTTTTGGTTCAATCTAGTCGATTTTTATCAATTTCACGTAGACTTTGTAAACAAGGTTGCATTTTAACTTTCTTCCCGACATCAAAATTAATTGTCCTTTTAATCTAACAAAACGTCTTCAATGAATTTCAACAAAACGGTCGCTCTACCAAATCAGCCTTATAACGAGGTTCTCAGAAAGTGGACTTTGACCCTCGGCATGGCGGCCATTTTTCTCTCTAACTGCTAGTCGCAAACAGCTGATCGTTGTCAACAAAGACGGCTTTGCAATAAATTGGATATTTAAAGTGATTTTTATGACATGATATTGTACAACATAGTCAAGAAGAGATATAGAAATATTAAGATTTTCTCTTAAGTTTAGATTCAAGAAATAAAGCGTTCAGAAAATGCTGAAGTGGGGGGACTCTGAAAAAGTGTGAGTCATTGAAGCGTAACTAAGCCAAACTCTTCTATATCTAGGTACCTAGTAGTTACACAAGGTACAAACTTCATGAAATAATACAAAACTGTCAAATCTATACAATGAATTTAAAATTCGAAAGTCCTAAGTTGATCTACAGCAAGAAAACTATTGTTGAAAAAGACCAACTTACCCGATCAAGACATTCTTGACCGTCAGCTCTTGGATCAACTTCAACCTCCAACACGACGGAGTTGGCTTGAGTAATTAGACACAACATTGTTGATATTAAGTCCTCTCGTCGCTACCTTCGATCACTTTTAACTGGCATCGTCCAATTGCCCTCCCTAAATATCCCATGGTCTTTCTGTGAGTACTGCAATAAACAGCTTACAAAGTGGTCTAGTACAGCATGAAAGGGTCACGTGCCTGTTAACCAATCAAAATAGCTGTAACATACAGCGACCAATTGAAGAAGGCCTCTCATGAAATGGGCGGAGACAGGGACAATGTCAACAAACAGGTAGGCGAAACAAGAAAGTTTCTAAAAAGGAGTACATATCATACTCCCTCGAACAAAGGCGTTTCGCCCCAGGATATGTAGCATTCAGTCCTTTGGTTGACTGTTTTAAGTGGCCATTGTTTGAATTAATATTTTCAGCATGTCAATTAACACAAAGCAACAAATTCGGCTTGCAGAAAGCAAAACTTGAGTCCAGTTATCGATCCTTTGTTTGACAGCTGATGTCAGCAGGGAATATTGCTTCATCATCACTATTTATAATTTTAGTCAAAAGCATGAAACAAACATATGTATCTGACGCCCATGAAGACAA
Organism: Steromphala cineraria; assembly: GCA_916613615.1. NCBI lineage: Eukaryota > Metazoa > Mollusca > Gastropoda > Trochida > Trochidae > Steromphala > Steromphala cineraria. Next base: position 18,124,736 of record OU744730.1, read on the forward strand.
ATTTCTCAAATTTAACTTTATTCAACAATTTAAAAATTAGCATGACAGTCTGTCAAAATCAATTATTTATAGAAGGCCCCGTAGGCCAGTGGGTCAAATAATGTCTGATGTGGAGGGTTTTTTTTAATCACAATATTCAAGTTACCGTTTCGCTTTAATTATTTCCAACTATTATTAGTTAAATGTAAAATATGCGCAAACACAAATACTTGCGTTGCAATATCATTTACATATATAATTATGTTATAAGAGTAGGCCTTATCAAAGTAGTTATAAGTATTGATAACCTAATATCTTCTTGCATGTTAAACCACAATCCATTTTATGATTTGTCGGACATTCCTATTCTTTCTTATGTAAATTCAAGACATGGATTTAAAACATGCATTCCCTACTACAAAAGATTGATTAATGAGAGCAATAATTCTTGTTTGCCAATGTCTCTCCTTGCATAGAAAATGCACATGGTTATGCCAGGTATCAAAAAGAAAGGATAATTGGTCGAAAATGCTAGCTCACATGCGGGTGTTAGTTAAATTCAATTCTATTATATTCCAACAAACCACCATTGGTGGTCCAGGAATAACTGATCGAATATTGTAGACATAATCAAGTGATTACTGCAAAATCAAAATTACGAGAAATTTTACTATCAAATCCTTATTTATGTTTTATACTGCGATGACATTATATTAACGAAGATGTCTTTTATACCCTTGATGTGATTACGCTGTATATACGTTCTTATTGCATTCCTTTTAAACGTGTTATTGTCTTTCAGAAGTCGCTGAGCGATTGGTTGTGTACTCTTACCCAAATTATATTTTTGATAAATGTACCTGTAACTTTTATGTACACAAGAGAGACATAAAAAATCATAGGTTGATCGACTTTTGTGGCCAAATAACTTTATACATAGTCAAGTGATTACTGTAAAATAAAAAAATGATCTTAATACTCTTCATTCATAGAAATTCTCCTGTCTTCCACCATACTCTAATAGGTACAAATGTATGTACATAAGCCTAAGACCTCACCCAATCGTTATAATTTCTACAAGATACAAAACCTTGTGTGAAACCCATTTATTTTCTTAATATATCTACCTTTCTTATTATTCCATCATTGATAATTCAATATCGATGAAGATGGTGTTACACTTAAACGGTAAAGGAAACAGATAGATTAAATAAGTGCTATGAATCCATAAGCGAATAACCTGTATTTTCCTTCGCAAATGATATTTATAAACTATGACGATATTACAATCAGTAGCAATCAATTCGGCTTGGCCCGGGCTACATTACAGCAGTTACATTATGAATATAATGATGTAACTGTCTACGAAAACATCTGTTTTCCAACAAAGCATGATTAAAATACTTTGTCCGAAGCCAGCTGTTTTGCCGTGTAACAGATTCAGGATATCGCTGGACAATAAGAGCTTGTTATATCATGCATACGATACGTACCTGAACTAATTGCTATTACCTGTCCCGATCAAAGAACTATACCGACACGCGTCACTTATACGCGAATTAAACCCACTATTAGGAGTCAAACTCACACGACATGCGACATATGGATGGTTTAAGGGTATTGAAGGCACTCTCCTCTCGTTATTGAACGGTTAACTGCTTAATACCTTGTATAAGTGTAAATAAGTATGATATGTTTGTGTATACAAATATTCCTATGTTATTTCACCGATTTTCTTGGTGAGTTAAACTAAATTTATTATTGTCAGAAAAAGTTTGAAAAATACGCTTTTCGCAGAATGTACATCTTATAGGGAAATCTCGATGAGGAAGTTAAGTTATAAATGTTGGCATATTTCTGATGTATCCTAATTTAGATAATTCTTCATATTTATCAAGGGTTCATATTATTTCGCACACTATAATTGTTAAAAAATATAGACCAAATGTTGTTAGTTTTATACCTTGTTGTTCTTACTAAACTTTGAACGAAAGTTTATAAAGTGATACAAATTCAAACACACTTTTGACACGTTGACCATATATTTATTGAGACAACATATAACATTTGTACAAATTATAGTCGTGATTTACGTGAGGTCATTCTTACGATTGTGCTTACAGTGCAATGTCTTACATTTGTAGTCAATAGATTGAGTTAAAGACATTTGTTTTACATATCACATATATATAACTATAAATTCTTGGCAATTTTATCAGTGATACGCTCCCTTTCAAAGACACCTACGTCACTTTCACATATCTCTTTATTGAACTGAAAGTATGTCATGGGCTTGTATTAACCATGCACTATAGATAGCACTCCTCGGAAATGTTCCACACGAGTGGGTATTGCGTTTATCTATGTATAGGAAGTCTGTATATAGACAAACCAGAAACCTAGCCTGTCACAGGGTCTCCTAAACACGACTTATTACCATTGGGATATCTTGTTATTAAATCATATGATTTAGATGTTTGATTTGACCTATGTTTAAAATTCCTTGGACTATTTACGACATGTACCTTATTTGTTTGAATGAAAGGAATACCGTTCATATAAGTTTAAGAGACTCATAGGTTGAGTCTATATTAGTCTGTTAGTCAGATCCGAAAGCAAAAACAAATAATTAAAGGAGCCGTCTTAAGTCTAGAGTATGTTAGCAAGTCTAGATGCCTCAGCTTCAGGGAAATTTAGACTTACATGTAGTCCCTGAAAAAGGTTTTCTCACTAAAATTTCAATTTTAAATATTTGATATTAAATTAAAAAAGGAATTAAAAAGTCCCTGAAAAAGGTTTTCTCACTAAAATTTCAATTTTAAATATTTGATATTAAATTAAAAAAGGAATTAAAAAGTCCCTGGAAAAAGTTTTCTCACTAAAATTTCAATTTTAAATATTTAATTAAAAAGGAATAAATTCGTTTTTTAATTTAATATCAAATAAACTTATTTAAAATTGAAATTTTAGTGAGAAAACCTTTTTCAGGGACTACATGTAAGTCTAAGGCTAGATCATATTAAAGAGAAGAGGTTTCCTCTACGTTGTAACGGCGGACATCGTGTAGTTAGCAAAGGACATATTTCGGCACTATTTGAAACCACACGTATGGAGGTATTTATTTCCCACGTTTATCTACCCACCAAAGATTTTCCTAATGATTGACACATTTCTAGTCACATGTTCATAGCTTAGTTTTTAATTGCAAAGTCGCTATTATGGTAACTACAAAGTTGCTGGTATTGTAGGTCAGCATTACCTTTGTTTATAAAGTAATGAACAAGTAATGAACAAATGAACAAGTAATGAAAATTATGCTCTGTCTGTTCAATAATTTTTCTGTCTAGTACCATGTTACCATTTCTTTGATTTTGAATATTGTCTTGCAGGTGTAAATATGTATATAAATGGAGAAAATGTATAAAGATATAAACAAAATAATAATAAAGAATGTGCAAAAATGCTAAACGATAACACGTTATCTCTAGCTAATATTAATTAATCACCTTTCAAACAATATGCAAATATGAATATTTCTGTGAAACCGGATTTAAAAAATCACTATTTAATGCAAAACATGATATTTGTGAAATACGTGAGAAAGGAATGTCATGACCAATAAGCAGTTGAGAAGATAGAGCGAAAAGATCGGATTTGACCTCTCACGTCTTTATTGTGCACCGTATTGACAGTGGACTTTGGAATATAGATAATCACATATGTATTTTAAGCAGGACTGGGGAAAAATACTCCAGATTATTGTTGGACCTTGGACCGTTAAGGAAGAATTTCAAGATATATGATTAAATCTACAACGTCCTTTGCGAGAATCTGCAACAAGCGGTTAATGAATTGAATGCAAGGCCAAGTATATAAACATTAGGATTGGAGGTAAACAACAAACAAAATGTAATTAGTAAGGATCGGTATGTGTAATCTACTGAAGCGTGTCCCCACGAGAGGTTAAGAACTTACTCCCAGTCACGGAGATTCATTCACGTGACAACAAGCAATCCCACAATGCCTTATACACTGACAATAGATAGGGAATTTCTAAGGAGGATATGGCGAGGGAAATTGCACATAATATCTGATTGTGTCACGTTGACATGTTGTCAAATCTTGAAGGAAGAGGATGCCTTTTGATGTTGAACCACTGAGAGGCATTTTAATTTCTTAAACGGAATATTTGAAGCATATTCAACATGATCATAATTATCAAAAACAATCGTAGATTTTGCCCTTTACATGCTGCTATTGGTTTAAACATATTTAATCCGTGTACATGTACTTACGACGATGGGGTTATTTAAATGTTTAATGAAATATACATTGCCTATATAAAAACAAATAACCTTGAAGTTTGTTTCAGATTAAGAGTCGGTGTACTGAACGTTTGATCTCAGTGTATATCAGGTTTTTAAAGTATTGCAGCTTAGTTGTTTTGCTACCTTAGCTAAATTTAAATTTTTCTATTTGTTTCTATTTAAAAATGTCTTTAGTCCTATTGAAATATTCCAATAGAATGCATGAAAGTATGTGCCCTGAGTAAACTTCAACGATAAAGAGAAATTAAAGTTAACAGGGGTATATTTTGGGATCATGACATGTTATTATCAAATTTCTGTAATTTCCTAACTTACACTTTAAGAAAATTTTTCGAGGAATCGTAAGTTGCATAATTGTTGTTTTCTACATAGTGAATTTTATGTCGTATTCCATAATTATGGTATGATAAAAATAGCAGTTAGCTCATTTATGACGTTGCTTTCGTAATTCTTTTCTCTCATAATTCAACTATACTAACCTCGATAATATGAAATCTCAAAACTCCGTAATAACACATGTACTTTGTTGAGGAATGATTTGTAGCTACCTCATTTATTATTAAACAAAGGGTACTTTCAATTAATGACGATTTCATTTGAACTACATACCATGAAATGAGCCTGACATGAATCACGGAATCATATTGGTTAAAAAGTAAATACCGAAACAACTTCTCAAATTAAAACATTAGTTCATACAAAACTACAACCAGTGAAGAAACCACGAAGGCCAATTAGACCGTTATGTATTTGGAATGGATGTACATATATGACGTATGTCCGATATCAAGTAATTGATTTACTTGAGGCACGGCATTCTCGATAATCCAGAGTTTACGTTCCGATGATCTCCACTAAACTCTGGATTATCGAGAATGGAGGCAAGGTTGCTCTTCCATATATTTGAATAAGTTACCATCTCAAGATACATTATCCATTTACTGAACACAAAGCATAATATTTTTGTATTATCTTGTTTTACGTTTCTTCATGGAAGTTGGTATCTCATTTACGACAATGCCTATACCAGACCATCCCGTGTTCAATTGACAGTGCTCCGGAAACCGTTACAACTTATCTACTATGTCATCGCTTAATTGGGTAATTACTTGCGTGGGTAATTGGTTCACCATTTTGACTCGATTCGTTTTTTGAATTGTCCTACCCTTAAGGTCACATAAAGGACAAAATGTATGACAGGTAGTTTAGGAAACGTTTATAATATTGTCATTTTGATATCTATTCGCCAGTACACGAAAAGGACTGTGTTGTGATTTGATAAGGATATTTGTTCTCTCAATAGCACAGATGCTTTTTCTCTGAACAGATTAGAAATACATTGTAGTACGGCTTGTTTTGACGACTTTTATAACATTAAAAAAAATCATACCTTGGAAAAATGCAGCAAAAGAACATACTTTTTCGTATATAAAGAGCTAGGAATGTTTTGGTAAGGATATAAGTATGTACGGAAGGTCATCTATGTGTTCTATCTATATATGTCTTACAAATGTAGAAAATACGCCAAAACTGTTTTCAAATTGAGGTTGGCCATCCAACTTCTTTACATTTGGACAGGAGACAGAAGAAATGTGTAGATCAAGGAAGAAACCTGACGTCATACCGCTTCGTTAATGACGTCGCTTCTACATTACACATGACCATGTACCCAAGGGCATGATTTAAAATATAACCCCGATATGATTTCTCTCGTCGGTTATGTATTATATTTTCACTAGTTATGATACATCATGTTGACCATTAACTCGAAATAATGAACCAAGCAGCACAAGACCATATATATGAACATGCCAACCTTCACCTTGAATTGCACGTGACCCGTTAAAGTGACACAGAGAATCATTCTTAAAACTTTATTTGGTTTTGATAAGCTACTAAATATCTAATATGCTGATTGAAGTTCCTATTTCATCACTGGACTTTCAAATATATCCTTTTATGCATACTATCTCTAAAATGCTTGATTTTATGGAAAAATCAAGAAAACATCTCAAATACGTTTAATATTCGAAATTATGCATTTAATTAATATACCTATTAGTTACAATACCTAATTAACACTATCGAATCGAGAATATCTTCCTGTCAGCTTATGACAAGGTTTCAAAATTACGTTTGGCGAATTTGCGCGCGCCACTCGAGCCACATTGTCCGGTTTTCGATCAAAATCCCGACTTTGAATGGCCGTATTTTCGCTCTAATGTACTGATTGATCCTTAACTTGTTATTTTCAGTAACAGTTAGTGGTTCCCGATGTAATAACATCGATTTCAAAATTTGACATATGTGATCCTATCAACATACTCTGTGTCTCTTTAAGGCAATGTTCTGTCGGTCATATATGTTTTGAAGTTTTCAAGTGCTATGGTTGCATATTGGGTTATGGCTTGGGACCATATATGGTCCTGTGGCATTATAGGGGTTTGGGGGAAGGGCTCATATATGTAAACCATTGGGGTTAAATGTAAAATTAACGCAAATGATTGTCGAGCTTTATCTTAAGGGATACAATCTGCCATGAAATGTCACTTATCATATAAGTAAAGCTATGTTCTCATTTATCTAATACATGTTCTTGTGGAAGAGTGATGCATCAGTGTCCTTATAATGGAAGCGAACTCTGATCAACACTGATGGAAGTCCAGTTCAAAGTGACCACGTACTCCCAGCATATTTTGTAGACAAACACTGAGATGGGTGTAGTAGTTGGTAGACTTATATTCAGTCTCTGAAAATTATCAAAAACGACCATTTTGTCAATTTAATGAAAGGAGCCTCATAGCTTTGGCTATATTCTAACATTGAGACTCTGAAATGAAGTGGTCGATAAATATAAAATTTGAAGAAAAAAATGAAAAGGAGACTGCGTTTTCTTCATTTTCCTAAAATTTAGCTCTCAATACTTCTTGCTTAGGCTTTTATCTTATTTTCGGGTCTGGCTGACAGACTTCTTTTGCTATTCTGTAGTTAACTACAAATAATTTTAAAGGTTTTGTTTATTTCAAAATCTATAAATCAAAAACTGAGTGTTTGACTTGGTAGTTGGTTGAGTACTATAGGTAGTTTCTAAAGGATAATTTCATTGATAAGTTCAGAACAATGCATCATAACTAATGGAAATTACTTTTGGCCCACAGCATTCACTCGTAGCAAATACTACAACACAGATGGGTAGGGTAGTTGGATACTTTAGGAAGTTTGTAAATGACATGTGAGTAAGGAAGTTATAAAGCTACACACAAGTAATCAACTTCACACTGCTCATACAGAGATGAAAGAAAGTATTAGTGTAGATAACATGCAAATAGAGAGTAATGTTCCGGCTTCCTTATCCTTAATGATGAATATCGTTATGGTATGTATGACTGATATTGAACTCAATTTCACCAAAGACGTAGATAGGATATATATATACGATTTTGATTTTATAAGCTGATAGATTTGACAAGAGATTCAGAAAATACCGAAATTTTCAGTTAAAGAGTTGAGAGAAACGTATGGATTAAAATAGATTCCTTCATAAAATGTTCCATTTCAATCATCTACAAATTGTCATGAAAAGGGCTGTTCTCTGTCATTGATAATTTACTAATTTACTAAATTTACTAATATTTGCAGATAAATCAGTTGTATCCGTAAAAACATCTTTGTTCTATCTATATGTCTAGACTAAAAATATCTCATCTGTCGATCGGATATTGAATAGAGCAGTCTAGTCTAGTCTAAGTCTAGATGAATATTGATATCATCACTAAACTTTTTAATTCTTTTACAAAAACTCGTCTTTAGTTTCCATTTTAGTTAATGTTTTTAACTGAAGACTGATTTATTCGATAAAAAGACCCTGTTTAACTAAATCAACACCAGAATTCAAATCTAAATTAAATCTCTAAGCAGACGTTTCACGTGAACATTCTTTGCAGCAACATTATGTTCGTTTTCTACTATTCATATATCTATGTGTCCTTATGATGTCAACTTGTCATGAAATCATTTATTTTGGGAGCGAGGTTTGTATAGGGAATTCACCCTGTAAGAGTACATCTACATGAATTATCATTGTTTAAACCATTTCTGAACCGATGGTCAACAGGAACCGGACGTGTTGGTGTCTGAAGGGTATCTGCTTTCAAGAATATAGTCTTCAGCTGGACAGAGCGGTCAACGTGGTCAAGATGTCAGGCTGGACATCCTGTAGTCTGTCTCACATTACCATGATTTATCACCTGTCTTAAACTTAACCAGAAACATATATGACTTTTGAAAACCACTTGACAAGTACTGATCATAAACTTTCTTTTGGTTTGACATTATCCTTATATTTACATATATAAATATGTTCGTTTGTTTTTTAATTGTTTCAAATATCAAAGTTATTTTGGAAAATCAATGTCACATGAATTTTCCGTTACTTACTAGACACAATTTCGTTAGATAGCGTTTACATTTAAGTTAATTACATGAATGTTCCAGGGTTAGTATCGTTGATTGAAACGTTGACTAAGAATAAATGATGGAAGATATAATAATGATATCTCGTAAAACACATTTCACAAAGCAAGTCATTGAAGGTGCGAGAAACATTGGCACCAAGAAACATTTCACAATCGTCTAAATGACAAATCTCATAGTGATGTTCTCGGTAGTATATTTTCCATTCCCACCACAGAGTACATTAGCGTGACTCGAAAGTTTCCAATTCTATATTTAAACAGATTATCCCACGCACTATTTCGGTAATATGTTTGTTCAAATAATACAATCGCTTATCCGGTAGATTTGTGCTGGCGTAGTGATATCCCGGTGATAAATAAAACGGCAGCTTATATGGGATGCGATTGCGCTATGATTTGCGCGACATGACAAGATTCCCGGTGTTAGATCAACAGACGGTGCCCAGTCATCTCCAGCTGCTACGTCCGATAACACTCCAACGCACGATTAGTTCAGTGATAAATGTTGAATGAATCAATATGCGAATTACAATTAAAATGTGATTATTAATATAAAAAGCTTGTCTTATAACATTGAGTGTCGAGAGAGAGTGAGAGAGCTAATTTTGCACACTAAATTACACGAATTTCTTAAAGTTATAGTATGCTCTTTTTTTATTATCGTTTATTTGGTTTATTAAGCAAAAAGGATATTAAAATTACAAAAAAAGGACAAATACAGACACAATCGTTTCTTGCTACAGGTTTTAAGTGCACTTGGGCACATTACTAAACAATCCAGAGTAACCGTCCTTTAATTCTCCTCTACATATTGGACATATTGATATTATCATTTACTCTGAATTTCATTCTCGAGGATGCTTGAGCACAAAAGCGCATAAACAATGTGACATTACTCATGTTTCATCATGTGAGTAAATGTGGGTTCATCATAAATAGTCAATGTTTTCCAGTAGCAATGTTTGATATCATTAAAATGCAATGGTATCGGTTCAGGACAGTCTTTAGAGGTTATATTGTCAAAGTGAGATCAAGGCACAAACGTGATTCTTTTCGGGTCCAAACATTTTAATTTTTCTTTTCTGAATGCCGTAAGACTCAAATGATAGAGTTGATATGCCGAAATTGTTTCTTCAATCCAAATAAATTATTGACCACACTTTCGGTTTCATTAGAAGAAATGTTGTAATAGAATTATTAGACGTCGAGAAAGTTCTGAGTTCTAGGTTGTATGTTATTACAACACATTAAACGTAAAATGGCCAATGTCCACAAAAACATATTTATCAATATTAACATCACAAACGTTAAGGTGAGTATTTTGTCATGGTGATTCACCCTATATCTCTCTACATGTATATGTCTCTATATGAAGGTCAACACAACATGTCTGTTTCATATCTATGAGATATACCCGTATACATATACTGTCTTGTTATCTACATAAAGGTCAATAACTCGTAACCAAATATATATAATATATAACATCTGTAATGCCTTTCTTATACACTTACTTTCGATTTTTACAACTTAATTGACTAATGGCATCCACCCATTGGTATCGTCGGCTCCAAGAGATAGCATTTACAGCCCTCATTTGGGCAAGTCTAAGTGTCCAAATATCCAACTTTAGGAGAGCAAACTATAAAGTTGAAATGATTATCATCGGTAAAATAAGTTAAACTCTTTCAAAGAAATGATATCCTCATAGATGGTATCTTTTCCTGAATGTACCATTGGTTAATTATTCCGATTTGTATGTTGTATTCATGTACTTACACATATCCAGGAATTGTAATTGAAAAATGGGGTTAAGTTCGTTATGGTCGATTGATAACGATTGATAATTGGACGAAAAATGTGGACTTGTATAGTGTAGGGTAGGTTTATTTTCATGACCATCGATCGACATCTTACTTCAAACAAAGGAGATAATGGTTTCTGTAGATCATCAGGCCTATAAAGTGTGTTATAAAATAAAATACAAGCCAGTCCCCTCACCCAAATAAAATAGAATATATGACTGCCGTCCCCCCTCCCCCAATTGAGCTAAGAAAGCAAAAATAAGCCCCCAAGAGCTATAGAAATGACCCCCCCTTTAGAAATTGGTGCTACCGGCTTGTCATAGTCGCTTCAACATGAGGATAACTTTATTTCAAACTTCAATTTTGGCGAACATCTGGTCACGCACCTGTCAGGGATCGACTGACCCTTGATGAGGACAGGTAACATACACTCTGATATCTTACCTGTCGTCCTTGGGCCGGGTCTATCTAACACCTGTGGTAGCAGTAGGTGTCAGCCCTTGTCAGCGCTATGATTATGTGGGGACCGTCTCAAAACCTCTCTCATAATATTTAGATCCTCAAAAACAGTGCTCATCAAACGTTTTAACTACATATATTTATGAACGTACTTCATTGTCCTCAGTACATTTTGAAATTTGATTTGTGCCTATAGTCAATTGGCAGCCTGCGTAGTTCAAGCATTGTTATGTGTATTGCTAAGTGTCAAGCAATGAATCAACAACCCATCTTTTGAATTATTGTCCCTATTCCCAAGTATCATTCACGCAATTTTGAATAGCATTAGTTATATTTTATTTGCTAAACAACGTGTAATGTCAAACAAGCAGTCCATCTGAATTGAAATCAGATTGTTAATTTCTTATTGCTACTTCAAACTTGTTCGATAAGACACGGTTGTTTAATTTTCAGTTTCTAATCTAAAAGTGTTCGATGGGGCATATACTGTTTCACCTTTTGTTGTTATACCTACATGGAAGGGAGTAGTCCAATCACTTGGTCGTCATTGTTTAGCCTCCAAACGTACGTCTTTCAAATCTCTAGGGTATGCTCACAGACATTCGTTTTCGAGTTTCTAATGTCTATATATTTATTAACTTCCAATTGTTCTTTAAGATCAATGGTATATTTGGAAGTTAGCACGCCTTTAGATAATTTTACAAATGTTATTATATAATATCTTTACATTTAAAGATGGAGATCCGACAATCTAAGTCCTTTGTCATACAGATTGCCATTTTCTCTTTATGTGGTAATAGAAGTGTCGCTTACTAAAGTGGTAAGAGACATTCAGAACTTGATAATGATAAAATAAACAGTTACTGCAACCGTCAACAAGTAAACGACCACAACGATTAAATGCATTACAATAAGATCTTTAGTAAACATTGCCATGTCCGTGTTATTTTTGTGTTGACTGTATAACAAAAAGTTCATATATCAATATATGTACCATAACAAGTCTGTAAAGGTTAGGTTGATCTCAAGTGACAACATTCCACAGATGTGATAGCCTTACTCCAGTCGTTTTTATGTCATTGTTGTCTTTAGTAAAAATAAAAATAAAATTAAATGCAATCGTTGCTTTATAAATATCACTGTGAATCGCTCGTCGTGGCGATAACAAATCTGAAACACAAACACAAAATTGGTCAATGTTTATCTCTTCATACATATATTATTAATGCGATATTAAGAACACGAATTATAACATGTACCTAGATTTTACTTTGTTCCTTTAGTCAAACTTTTATAGGTCACTTGAATATTATTTCCTAAATTTCACATTTCAAAAATAATTTACGTCTTTAAAATAAACGATTTACCGATCTATAACAACAACAATTTAAAAGACTTTAAGTCAGTCTACTAATCGCTTGGTCGCGCTTTGAGGTAAACAGGAAAATGAGGCCTGAACAAAAATCTTATCAAACACAGCATAATAAAACTCCTCTATTGCGCCGTAATCATGAAATCTCGGTAAACGGAAAGTAGGTCTATCATTTACATATCCAAACAGTCACAGCTGTTTTTCAGAAATAAATGTCAGCTACACGTGAAATATGATATTGACGATTATGTATGGCATAATAGGAACGACTTTAATGATTTTTATCGTTAAAACGCTATGCGATGTAGATTTCGATTTTCGGAAAGTAGGTCACCGGTGTCGCATTTCTAGTGCAAGGCTTCGTGAAGCAATGTTTGTAAACATCGTCGTGTTCAAGGTCAATGTGGCAATAATGGACAAAAACGTAAACACGAAAGTCATATCTGTTTGTATTATGTAAGGAAATAAAACATTATCATTAATTACTGTTTCTTGATTCAGCACGATATCTGACTATTTGTGAGAAACAGCCTGCTAGATGAAGTAATATCAATGGTTTGGTCTGTTTTGAACTACGGACGTATGTATCTTGATTTAGGAATCTACCATGGAATCGAGATTTCATTGACCAAGCATCGATATCCCAATAGCTAATGCAAACCCAAACCATAAAAGGTGTCAAAATATGGCCAATATATTTCCTGTACTTGGTAATATAGATTTCAGTCTTTGTAATATATAATCTTTGAGCATGCCATGGAGTAGGCAAAATCTCCAAAACGTCATGATTTTGCAATAAGGAAGTTGATTTTTACACCTTGGCACTATTGTTATTGTTATGTTTCATATTGTGCATAGGCCTCAGCTACAATCAATCAAAAGCATTATTTTCAAGGTTAATTGGATCAAACCGTAGAAGAAATCTAAAGAGACATAATTATGTGAATTACATTTAAAGGGAAACAGGTTGTTTTTCATTTAAAGCGTAAATGTGTATTGCATAGAGCTTAACCTCCTTGTTGCTACCGAAATGTAAACAGGATGTGAATGAAATATGTAAAACTATATTTAATAATATTCATAACACGAGGTAAGATCCCTCCACACATAAGGGCTGCACGACTCAACAATCTAGGAGAGATTTAGGACAGGTAAAATGTCTCGTATAGCAAAGGTGTTGTTTATATGAATCATACTTATTTTGGTCTACGCTGTGTGATCACTGAAATATACCTAGCTGGTCTAAGAGAAATTCAGATGCAGTAATGTGACAGATGGGTATTGGATTTAGAGAATGCCGTTAAGTTTAACTAAATACTAACGAATACTGTATATAAGTATATTTGTTTATGCAGTATTATGAGTCGACAACATCGTCTAATAATTAGATGCAAAGCATTCACGTCACAAGAATCGCGGTTCCAGAAATAAGGCCTTTGTAATGATAGACATTTTAAAGTGAACTAATATACAAGTACCTCCTGACAAATTAAAGGACTGTTGAACAAATATATGGATTCTTTGGTTTTTAAATATATAAATAGTAGATAAATTTGTAAATGTTGGAGATAATGTTTTTAAATAGATAACTTCAGTTGTTTATCTTCCTTGACAGATAAAAAATAATACAATCAGTAGAAGCACTACATAAAAAGAAATCAAGGTGTTCTTAGAAATGGACAGAAACAAGTGTTGGTGTGATGTAAAGTGACACAGAGTATCTTTCTTAAAATTATATTTGGTTTTGATAAGCTACTAAATATCTAATATGCTGATTGAAGTTCATATCTCATCACTGGACTTGCAGATATATCCAATTATGCATAATATCTCTAAAATGCTTGATTTTATGGAAAAATCAAGAAAACATCTCAAATGCGTTTAATATTCGAAATTATGCATCCAATTAATCTACCTATTAGTTACAATTCCTAATAAACACTATCGAATCGAATATATCTTCCTGTCAGCTTATGACAAGGTTTCAAAACTACGTTTGGCGAATTTGCGCGCACCATTCGAGCCACATTGTCCGGTTTTCGATCAAAATCCCGACTGTGAATGGGCGTAGTTTCGCTCTAATGTACTGATTGACCTTTAACTTGTTATTTTCAGTAACACTTAATGGTTCCCGATGTTATAACATCGATTTCAAAATTTGACATATGTGATCCTATCAACATACTCTGTGTCTCTTTAACTTGTTGGCTGGACAGTTTTATGGAGAAGAACTGCATTACGAGCAGCTGACACTTCGATATTTTGCTGTTGTCACGTATACATTTCGGCATTGTGAAGTAACATAGCATTCAATTAGTGTTGACACATTGAATAATATGTTATTCCACACACAACAAAACTGATTTTTTGTGTATATCTACTCTTTTTATTGTAAGATCAATAGCCTCATTTTGACAATCCATGTTTTATGTTTGTGTTTATAAATGCTACGACTTATATGATCATTTCTTCATAACACATTAATATTAAAAAAAGAACGTTTCAATTATTTATGAACGAATACTTAAAGTTCTTCTGCATGGCAAGCATGATATGTCACGATCTTAACAAAATTATTCATTAATACAATTTAATAGTGTTAAAATAAGGTCAGAACAAGAATTTGAACTTTCGCGTATTCATCAATAACATTATTAATTAAAATATATAATTTCATTGATTTAAAAATGCAATTGTAAAAAATGAAAAAATCTAAAAAAATATATGTGAATATGTTGGAGAGGATGGAATTATAAGCTGTACACAGCTGTTGCATATTTTTTTGTTTAGATAACGAAATATCACGGAACAGTTAACTAGCCCACGAGTTAAACGTGACAACGAATTAGTAAGTGTCAAGCATTTAAAAATCGGTGAAAACGTTATTTTCTTTTCAGCCTCAGTCATGCGTGGAATATTGTATTCATGATCCTGAATGTAGCTTAACACGAGGTGGGGCAGATTTACGTTTGGGTTAAGGCATATTTTCTCATTTGCAATTGTTTTGCATTCGAGAACGTACGTGTTGCTTTATTCGCCTCACGTTTGTTCTTATTTTGTTTTTCATTAGTTCGGCAGTATGTCAATTTAAAAAGAAATGACATTTCTATAATGGGAAATTGGGCAAATAAATCCTATAAATTCTGTCTATGATCCTGATAAAAATTAATATTAAAATCGGACACATTTTTTCAATATATATATACATGTTCATACATATATAGATATATATGATGTCCTCTTTCTTTGAGATATCTTGAAAGCAATGAACTTGTTTGTCTTTAACTTAAAGGCAACATGTATAACAAGATTTGTCTTCATAAAGTGTAAACTATTTACTTGATACCTATTTTCAGCAATGTATTGCCTTGTCAGGGAGTCAGTAAAACTTATGTTTACCTGTCAATGTTTGACCTTGAGAACAGATACTGATCTATACCTTATATATATACTATATATATAAATGACAAAGAGGTAGACATTCGTGTAAACAAAATGAACAGACTTAAGTGTTTTCCAGTATCCTTGGTCACATCGAAACGAACACATTTGATGTCAATCCTTTCCATACTATACAATATGTACACCAATTATTTTGGCTAAATTGTCGCTCTCGTTATAAAGTATTATAATCAGTGCTAGAACTAGAAGAAGTCAAATACATGATTATTTGAGAAACTCCTAATTTGTAATACGGTTTTGCAAAAAAAAGATATAAATCATATTTTAACAGTACAACATCCATCAAAATGAATGAGCTCTGCTTTGAAACTTGGAAAGTAACAACATTTTTTCTATAGATTCTTTGACAAAATAAAACATTATTAACTGCGATTGAAAATGGAACATGAAAGCTTTAATGAATTTGCGATTCTGTTACTGTTATTTTAAAAAGCGGTTAGGTAATGATGATGATGATGATGATGATGATGATGATGATGATATTGATATTGATATTGATATTGATATTGATGGTGATGGTGATGGTGATGGTGATGGTGATGGTGATGGTGATGGTGATGGTGATGGTGATGGTGATGACGATGATGATGATGATGATGATAATGATGATGATGTGTAATGATAATGATGATAATTCTGATGCTGATAATTCTGATGCTGATAATTCTGATGCTGATAATTCTGATGCTGATGATGATGATGTGTGATGATGATAATTCTGATGCTGATAATTCTGATGATGATGATGATGATGATGAGAATGATGTTGGTGATGATGATGATGAAAACAAGTCACAATCTTACAGTAAGGAGATGTTTACGCTGTTATATTTATCCTTCATAACCACCTCCTTGACTTATGTTTATGTTCCTTACGTCATTTCAAGAGTATACATAAACTAACACTAGACAGGCTTGACATTGTTTGTCTTAGGATTTATGCAGTAAACAGAAAGATCAGTTTTATATTTGGAAACGCAGTTTTTCAATAGATATTTTAACCGAAATGTGCTTAGTGAAACTAGGAGTTGAAAATTCGATCAGTATGTGTTCATACTTTTCATGTATTTATTTACCTTGATCACTTACTTCGGTACATTTATTCACATAAATCAAACAAACATTTTTTTTGCAGGCGCGAATTTCTGAATTGATTTTTTTATATAAGTCAACATCTTGGATGCAAATTCTTGACAAACCGAAACGTCTCATGCTGAACATGAAATTGTAAATGTCTGTTGTTATTCTTTTAAAGGGGCAGTAGTACGTTTTTTGATATTTTTATATTTTTAATTTTTCACTGAAAATTGTTAGTTAATACTAATTGTATTATTTTGACAGTGTTAAAAATCTCATTACACAAACCAATCATCCACAGTCAGAGGACAAAGTATGAAGATTCACATAACATCCATTGGCGGCCATTTGGTGTGACACCTTTAATTCATTTTGTGTAAGAAAATCACATGGCTAAACTTTACGTTATATATTTGAATTATTACTGCTCCATTGAGATTGAATTCATTGTCTTTCAATTGGAATCAATAATTTTCATTTTCCTGACATCATCTAATATCCCCCCTAAAAACGTGCTACTGCCCCTTTAAATAGTTGTTTATGTTTCTAAAATATTTTTAAAGTATTATATCTACATGTTATTTGTTGAAATAGAATACTATTCATATCAAATAGATATACACATTTTACAAACAGAAATATGTCTATGCATCT
This sequence comes from Steromphala cineraria, assembly GCA_916613615.1. NCBI lineage: Eukaryota > Metazoa > Mollusca > Gastropoda > Trochida > Trochidae > Steromphala > Steromphala cineraria. The sequence goes on from OU744730.1 coordinate 18,142,347, forward strand.
AGTATTATATATATATATAGATACACAATCGTTAAATCACAAAACAAATATTTGTATACCGAAGCTGTCTTAGGAAATGTTCTACTTGCCATCAAAACAAATATTTGTTCGCTTTTTTTTAATGCAACGATTTCACCTTATTTGTTGTCTTTCATCGGAAAGCACAGCTATTTGACGGATGATACAGTGTTATATTTGGCAACACGAAAACAAACAAACGTGTTGTATTTATTTTTAGAGTTGCAAGTGAAAACGTGTGACAATAACCTGTTTTACTTGGCATTGAATCAATGTTTTCATTTCCTTGTCACGTGATCTTCTTACAAGATGACCAAATCTTAAACGGAATATTTTCTCTTACCAAACCTGTGACAAGAGCGTGCATGCTTTCATTGCCATCAATGTTAACCATAATATTTTGATTTTTATTTCGTCCAAATAAATCCTCTTTTTGGCAATGATAAAAACTGAAAAGAATTTTTTTTGTCACAAGAGAACTCGTCATGTAATAAACAAAAATTGTTTTTCTTGGTGGCTACGATTGTAGGTTTTATGATGTAGTATATATAAGATGACTAAGGCGTTTGTTATTACGGGTTTGTATGATGTTGATTGTTACATTATAAAGAACGAGGTTTGGTGCACAAGAATAGTTTGCATCTTGCAATTTAGAATATATATGTATATATTATGCCGCCTACGTGCTCCAAAACAACATAGTTGTGTCTCGCGTTAAAATGATTTCTTTCCAAAATTTGAAAAGATCGGATTGTTTCCGCTTTACGTTCATTTTATATCTGTTATGATTTATAAGAATTTATCTAAGTTAACAATATTTTCAAAATTCATTTTCATTGTCTTCAATATCTGCAGCACATGAAGGTATATTACCTGGCACTTGTTATAAACCTGCATTTTCTAAGTTTAGACGTTGAGTAAGAGAAGTTGAAGTAATTAAAAATGGTTTCCCCAATTCCAAATTTAGATATTACGAAAAGTCCATCAACATAACACTTGCATTGCCTAATAGACGTTCTAATTTTTTCGGATTCATCTCTGCAAAACAGTAAAAATAACAACACGCGCTTTGTATCGCAGCTGTGATTTACGGAAATCTCCGATCGATCAGTCGACATTTATCGCCAGTCACGGAACTGGCCGACTTATTGATCATAGCCGGTTTTCCCCAGTTTGCTATTTATAGATCTTACCGCTCCAAACAGACCCTCATAACTCTACTAAATAGGCCGCTGATTCATCGACTGCCATTGTTTATTGCGTTCTGTGGTGTAAAATATCGTCTTTATATCGTCTAAACATATCTGTTATATATGAATTTTATTGCTCAGTCTCTTTTGCGAGACATGCATTGCAATTGCATTCACATAATAGCATATTACATCATTATGGTTATTCACTGAATATAATAATAATAATACATGCAAAGACAATAATTGTTTACGTCAGAGGTGATCATGAATGATTTAAACAAGATAGTAGAATATGAACAACAATAGGAAAACATTGAAATGAATAATAGTGATATATTTGTGAACTGGCATTCATATTAAATTCAATTTACAGAATTCTGATCAAATGTATTAATGTAAATATTAACTACGATTTTCATGACAGTAAACTTGTTTTATAGGAAAAACAGTAAACAGGAAATGTTTATATATATCTCGCTATGTAAATTTTAGTATTTTTGTGTGAATTTTATTTTGTTTCAAAAAATAATCGGGCTTTTATCATATCAATATATTTGAAATGATAAAAACCCTTCTCTCCATCCTGAATTGTTTTTCTGGACACAAAAGTAATGAGGAATAAAGAAAAATGTTTCATTATCAAATTTGCAGAGCGGCATGGGTTCCACAACGATCGACACGATATTCAAAGATCAAAATTCGCAGACCAACACAAAATGAAGAAAATAATTTTCATATCTATTTGTATTTACATTGTCTTCATTCTCATATTTATTCTATAAAGCTACTGTGAGGCATTGGTTTAAATTATTCTATTCATTTGTGCCGGTAATCGTTGTGCCAATCATCAATTTGCTTGTGATGTTACGGCCTTAAGCTATTTTCTTAATGGATTAGTGCTATATGTCATTTTAATTGCTGCCATATAAAGACAAATTAGCGATTTTATTACAAATAATCCTTTAATCCAACATTCAATTAAATAAATTAGTAGATATCTAATTAATTGATTAGTTTATACGACTTTCGTCTACAAATATTTTCTTAATGGATTAGTACTATATGTCCTTTTTATTGCTGCCATATGTCCAGAAATTAGCAATTTAATTAAAAATAATCCTTTAATCCACATTCAATCGAATAAATTAGAAGATATCTAATTAATGGAAGAGTTTATACGACTTTCGTCTACAAATATTTTCGTTACTTAATCGTGACCCAAGGAGAAGGTCACATGATACGGTATCAAAACCAATGAGACAATGACCGATAGTGCGTCAGCAAATTTTCATATTGTGGTTATTGTCCGTGTGTATGTCTGTCACACTTACAAACATCCCGCATCCTGTTTATAAATAAACATTTCTATTTCGCAATTTTTCCTAGAAATTTACCAGTTTGTTTTTGTGCATATAATTATTCTTAGACGCTAGCGAGCCAATAATAAAACTCGAACGTCACAAGTGGATGTGACATATTAGTATTAATTCAAGCATTTTCAGAAAACATGTTTTGATCGGGAGTTGGTAATTCGTTTTATCATTTCATGCAAATACTATAATGCTGATCGAAAGTAGTTTCGGTTTTCATTGTATTTAAGAGTTCCTCTTAGACATTTTATGTTTATATCAAATAGATCATAAGGTTTTATGTTTATAACAATCAACTCAAGAATATGAAGTTTTTTATATCGTATTTTTTTCACAATTTGTAGTTTGTTTATAATGAATTAATTTCATGATAATGAATCTTTCATATGTTATTCAACATTTCATGATAATTGCAACATTGCAACAGGTGTACCACAAGGCTGTGTTTTATGTCCTATTCTGTTTGTGTAATAACGGAATTCATATTTACTGTACACTTTTTCTGTTAAAAACGCACTTTTCACTTGTCTCTGGTTGTAATCACGAAAACTTAAAAAGGCAAATATATCTGACTTTTCCATGTACATACTGATGACTCGACTAAATATATGTCAAAATTCGTTGAATAGTTGATGTGTCACCGGCAAAGATTTGCAGGATTCGCTTCCATCTTCGATCAACTTATCCTTGCTCTTACATTGGTAGTTTCTCAAAATTTAAATCCCCAAATTAATCAGACTTGCTATGAACGTTAATCACATATGATGTTAGCTATTATGGTTATGTGCTGTGCACGAACAGACGTTGTACCAAATAGAACAATGCCCTTAATTGCATTTACTCATGGTAACGCCTGACAAACATTGATATCTTTGATTTACAATCATCAACTTTGTGATGGTTTTTAAAAAGTGACATACCCTTTGACAAAATTACACTGATTGGACTCCATATTTTTATAATCGAACCTTATTTTGCTCTGTAACGGTCAAGTGTTCACGAATAAGCCATGTGCTTGAGGCGTGAGATTTAAAAAAATGCCATACCCTTGACACAATTACACTAATTGGACACTTTTTATGTTTACCATCGAACCCTATTTTGATCTGTAACGGTCAAGTGTTCACGAATTAGCCATGTGCTTGAGGTGTGGTGTAGGTTTATAGGTGTAAAGGTTAATCAGTATAGTGTGTACAGGTAAGTATATATAGGCTATTGACTTCACAGGTAACATAACACCAGGAAACATCAACACACGTGACCTTCGTGCTCGGTTCAGGTAATCTGGTTACGTAATTGTGGCCAACCTAATCTGACTCATAGTCCACCGGGTCCTTTCTAAAGTACATTGTATACAGTATTCCCTCTGGACCATAGCCTTGGTAATATTGGAAACCTGCAATCATAGTTAAAAGCAGATAAATACCAAGAAAAAGGTATTGCAAGACATGCATCTTCAATGATTTTCTTAAGTACGTTGATTACAGTATTCCCTCTTGACCATAGCCTTGGTAATACTGGAAACCTGCAATCAATAGTAAAATAAGATATACAACAGGAAAAAGGTATTGCAAGACATGCATTTTAGATGACTTTCTAAAGTACATCGTATACATAATTCCCTCTTGACCATAGCTTAGGTAATACTGGACACGTGCAATCAATAGTAAAATAAGATATACAACAGGAAAAAGGTATTGCAAGACATGCATTTTCGATGACTTTCTATAGTACATTGTATACAATATTCCCTCTAGACCATAGCCTTGGTAATATTGGAAACCTGCAATAATAGTTAAAAGTATACATACACCAGGAAAATGATATTGCAACACTTGCATTTCAATGACTTTTGTTTTATATACTGATGGTACTCGTTTTTAGAAGGATCTCATTCAAATTAAAGTGTTTGTCTGAGGTCTAACAGAATCTGATATATGAAAAGCAATATCTTTTACTTCAATTGCTCAAATGAAGGGTTTCATTTTCGTTAACTCTGAAGATATTTATTTCCATTTGAAGATATCATGTCCTTCCACATGTTTGAGTTGTGTTAAACGTGTTTGTAAACAGTTATAAGTATGTTCTGACTGAGAAAATTATGATTGAAAGTCTGTCATAAACAGGAATGTATTAAAAGAGTCCTTAACCTTCAATAATAGAGACATCTTCAAAAGAAAATGTTATACAATGTAAGCACCATGGATACTTTTGCTACATAAATCTGCATATCGGATATAAGCCTGAAAAGTATAGACAGGTCATGATCCTATTTCGTAGCCTCAAGCAGTAGTTACAGAACAAATTAAGATGTGAATAATCAGTGTAAGTGGATTGGTTGATGTCTATTCAGGCGTTTCAGTTTTACAAGTTGCTCGTTGTTTTGGATTTTTCCTAATCAATATATGTTTATGCCGGAAGTATAATGTAAAGATGATCCAACTTTTCACAACCCAAATATTTACGGTATTTTTGTGTGAACAACCTTTACTTATCAGAAGTAGGTAAATGGATTCGCATATAGCTTAAGTGAACATGGTTTGAAAATGAATTCTGAAAAGTTTTTTAAATATTTGAAAAATTGTATTGCCATTAATAACGTTTGTTTTTATGTTTATTACAACTATTGTTTGGCAACAGAGTCTAAATTTTATTCGTTATTTCCAAACTACTGAATTTGGATATTGATATAAAGCAATAATTATCATTATTGATATCTAAATTCAAAACTACAAGTAGGTCTGAGTAGTGATGTCACTTTCAAACGAGAAAAATTCCTTTTATTAAGGCTTTAATGGGATGCGTCGACAAAGTGTTAAATAACGTGATAATGGTTAACTGATTATTTTTAGACACAGTGTGTTAAAACATTGTAACCTCTAAAAAATACACCTACTATAGATTTACTATATTTTGATAAGGAGCTCGTTCACAGAATTAGATTGCGGTTTACCGATACTTTTCGGACGTAAATCTTAAGCTGTGATCACCCAGTTTGTAATCCAAATTTATCTACGATTTATTTTACTCAGTGGTCAAACACTCGTTCACAACTTTATTTTTAGTACAATTTTGATGAACTAAATATATATGGACATGGTGTCCAACAGTTATTCGTTAAATAGGTTTTGTCTCGACATCACTAATTTTGTTCTAAAAATGTGTACATATTAAAAATACCACTTCTTGGCCCACTGGTGATGCAACCCAGCCCAGGTCCTGCATAAATAACAATCACTTTACAGGTGAATCTTACATTGGTTCTCACAGTGGTTGTGGTCAGTTTGCCGCTGAGGACACTCTGTTAGGGTCAGCTTGAGGTCAAGCCTTTCCTCATGGGGTCTCGATTTGTGGTCAGTGGTCAGTCTATCAAATGGTCATGGGAATAAATATATTTTGATATATCAGTTACATAACAAGATTGACCAAAAGTACCTATGGCCTACCACACAAGATTTGGCTTATATGTGATGTGATGATATCAAATCGTCATAATACAATCACATTACCAGTCAATGACTTTAAATCTTTGACATCATTAGGAACGGAGCTACCAGTCCTCATTGATGACCTGTGACCTATATATGTCGTAATAATGTCGATGACGTCACGTTCAATGAGTTCATTGCCGAGGGTGCCTGGTGACATTTAGTGTTTAAGATATAAGTAACATTTTGCTGATAACTGTTGAAAAATGATTTTTGATGACAGATAAAATGTTACCTTCGTTATTCTGATATCAAATAATAATCTTTGATTAAAGAAACAATATTTTCGACTAGCCTCGCATCGTTGTTCTTTTTCAACTAGTATTGATATTATTTGTTCGATATCAGAAGACATATCAGTGAGATTCTCTATATAGACTATAAGTTAGGATAAATACTGTTATCATTGTTAGCACACTGCAGGTCAGACAATAAAACAGTTATCATTAGACATTGAATAGCATCAGGAAAACTTCGCAGTAGGTAATTTTCCAGCTGAATTTTTTTGTAATTCATCACATCTAAAGTAGACCTTTGTCGGCAAGACTGAATATAGGTATTGTTCATGTACTAAAGGTTCACTTTATGACATACAGCAGTTACTATCATACAAAAGCGATTTTCATTTCTTTGATTTGTATATTCATATAAAGAGAATCGTTAATGTGTGGTTGTATCCCAAAGCCATCGTGAACGTTCATACTATTTATGACTTATGTTACTTCCATTAACTTTGAAACGACTAACGCTGGTCTATATGTCTGATGCTGTACATGTAAAAAGCTTTAGCTTTGATTCGGAAGTAAGTTTTCAAGTTGACACTAAGAAACTGTTAAACTTGCTGATTTAGTTGCTATATTCCTTTACCATTTATGTTAAGATATTTAACGTAAATGTTAAAGTAACGTTTGACGTTTGCAGTTACTGTTGATGTTCAAATCAGTATGTTTGTTTTAACATTAATGCTTAAAATCGTTGAAGTGTGATGCTTAAGTCAGTTCAGGTCGATGCAAACGTTTTACGTCCACATTTTTGGTTGCCTAAACACCACTTCCGGTACTAAATGTTAGCTTCAAGCATTATCATAGAACATCTTTATGATCTTTTAATGGCTTTGATAGTTACACAACAATCAACCTGTCCTTTTGTTTTATTTCTGCGATGTTTCTAGATCAGGTGCAAACGTTACATAACGGAAGTGTGCACAACCCGGTGTGGTAAAATGTAAGTATTTTTAACGCTGACGAAATGAGGAAATGAACAATAACAGGAAAATACTCCCATTTTATTCAGGTGAGTTTAAAGTATATAAAAAGTAAACAATGCGGTTAAAACTACGGAGGGTTCAATATAGCAAACCACGCCTCGCTAGCCTTATTCAACGCCATGCGGTAAACGAGCGTGTGGCGATCGGGTCAAAGTGTGCGACCGCTTGTAACGAAAGCAGCTTGATTGTTTAATTAACTCTACGGAGAAAACTAACTCATTATGACAAGAGAGTTTCTGTGTTTTCTATTAACCTTTTCCCAGTATGGGATCACCGAACCCCCATAAAGACTCTGCGAGACATCATCGCAAATAGGTACATTATTTACTAACATTGGCGACTCGGACACCATACGTAGGTAAATTTAAGAATTTGATAACGTGAACTGCCTTCACGGGTTGAAATGACCGTTCACTTAACCTTTTATGTTGAAATTGGTCCCTCTGTGACGTCATTTTCCCGTAACATGACCGCTCGTATCTCTTTCATGTTGAAATTGGATCCTTGGTGACGTGATCTACCTGTCAGGTAAACTAATTAAGAAAGGTGAGAAGGTTAACACACTGGTGCATGTGGTCACTACAGGTAAACATGAAAGGAGCTTGGTCAGCAAGTTAGACTTACATGCAGAAACTTCACATCAAACTCTTGTCTTGAAGAAGGAGTAGACATTCTGGATATGCAACATCACTCTTGACCTGTCTAAATTGGTCTTGGAAATGTCCACCACATATATGTACGTCAAAGAAGAGAAAAATGTTAAACTTGACGTATGACACGTAGAAATGCATATTTCATCAATATATTACAAATTAGATATTGTTTTCGAATTTAACATATTCAAGGAACGACTTTACACTCAGGTTGCGACAATGTTTTGAAACTTTCATATTCCGGGCAACGTTGGATTATAATAAAATGATGATAAATAAAAAAACTAGTTTTTAAGGTGCCATGAGTAACAAACTCCGAGCTAATCAGGCCTAATAGTCACAATAGAATAATACAAATATCAACACTGATTTAAAGTATGTAACATGCAAGCCTTAAATGTATATTCAAATTAAATCGGACTGCCATATAGACTTATTCATAGTGCGTGTATAGCTACACATCTGTTTGTAGTTTCCTGCTATGGAACCAAATTTAACCTTGAACTTTATCCACCACTTAGGGCGAGGATGTCATTAGTCGAAAAAAATAACTATATTAAAACTAAAACAAGATATAGTGTTTTTGAATAACATCACAACCTTGAAATACCAGCCCGAAAATAAAAGTGTCACATGCTAAATATGACCACTGTTTACAAGAGGAATGACGGCAAACTTGTTCTTCAGATACTAAAACTGAATTACATTATCTGTTTAACAGCGGATCCTCCCTGTTTCTTATATATTTAATTACGTCGATTAAACTATTCGTGGATATTCTAACATTTACAACAACATATTCTTACTTTCGTTTCTTAGAAACTTAACATGTATATGTCATGTATATTGGGATTGCATTGTAACCAAAACATTTTGGAATGAACTTGAAATCTGGATAAAAATGCAATTACAATTCAAAATAATCATTTCGAAATACTTAATTTGGTTTCTTGAAATAAATAATAATGTTTTGATAAATCAAATCCTTCTCTCTACCCAAAAATATATAAATTTATGTAACATAAAACCTTTAATTCCAAAACTGAGTAAATATCAAAAAATTCTACAAGAAATATATTTGGTTGACAAATACATTTCCAAAGAAACAATGAAATGACTGCATTCAACAGCAAATGGAAATCACTTATCCCAATATTCAAGAAATGATGATGGCTTTAACCTTTTAAGTTCATATCATTTATTGTAAAACTTGATATATTTCATGTATAATATACTTCTTATATGCTGTGTAATCCTTGGGAACCAATAAAAAAAACAAAAAAACCCAAAAACAAAAACAACTTAACATGTATATGGACAACAGAATTTCTAAATTGTATAAATACAATTATACAAACGTTGTGAAACGTTAGATGATTTAATTCTCCTTGTAGGAATGTCAGAAGATGCCGGATAATTCTATCTTAAAATAATATCATCTTTTATTAAATGTCGTCTTTATTTAAATCAGACAACATTCATGGGTAAAATAAAATTTCCAGGTGTAATAAAAAGATATTTAAACTGTTAGTTATAACAAAAAATAATTTCAAATCTGTATTAATCATTTTAACATGAATAGGTCTCAAAAGTCCTTTTTCACAATAGCAACCTATGTTTATTGCAAGTTATTGTCTACAATAGAAATGTTTAAAATATTTCGTTTCTTGAGTGGTTTTAAAGTTATACCTTTATATATAAAGTTATACCTTTATATTACAACTGTCACATACGTAATTGGTAATTTTCAGCAACCAACGGTATATTTATATGAAATAAAACTTTCGATAAAGTTGGACATGTGACTAACCATCATACTTAATGTCACTTGAAGAGGAATAGGATAAGCCATGACAAAACTATGTCACAGATAGAAAAAGGTTGTGGTGGCCAGGCGTAAACTACTTTTTAACAAGCTGGACAGGAAACGATTTAATCCACGTAATCTATTAACCTTTACCCATCTGAAAAGATCATTATTTTGTACTTGATGATCTCACAACGTCAAAGCGCCGTTCCGCCACGCAACCAGTTTAGTGAATAATGAAGTTGCACATAGACGGGCCCTGGCATACTACGTCCCCTTGTCGTAGTCCAAGTGTCTTTCCTTTTCCGTGCTTTATCACGTCCTTCCACGTGTGCGTTATAACACCAAGTTATGACTTATATTTCCCCTTTTGACTACGTGACTTGGATTAAACCACAGGTCCATTCTGTGTTCTAATTTGCCAAGCCTTTGTGGGAAATAGTTGGCAAACCTTGAGGGAATACAGATTAATATATATGTAAATATTCAACATGCCAGCTTTGTTATTTCTGCGTCTTTCCTTCTTTCTATTTTAGTTTAAACGTGTTTCTCTTTAGATATTTTCAAATAACAGATGTTGATTTCATATTTGATATGTCCGATTCTGATCAAGCTCAATGTATGACCTCATTGTGGCATCGTGGCCGTAAACTCCTACCTAAAGCAGAATACTTATATGAAGACAAATAGACTCAGATTTAGTTCATGAAATATTTGCAATTTGCAAAATATGCTGTAATCCTGTGCTTTAAAACGATAAAAATATATTTAAGGAAACGTCGCTATTGTGAAAATAAAAAAGTTATCCATCAAGATTACTTCCTTTGTCTTCCAATTCCTAGAATGCCACTCAAACAGTTCATGAAATATTTGGTCAATCAATACTTTAATAATTTCTACTTGACCCTGCAGTTTTATTGCTTAAGTTTAGACTTTGAATAATGACCGAGACTGTAATACAGAACAAATTTTATAAGCGGTTATGATGCAGAGCTACCAGTCAATGAGCACTGGCTAATGGATGAAACGTGAAGTCCCTCCCCAATACGAAATCAAAATATCAATCATTTGATTATTAATATATACCGCTAGATCTCATTACAATTGATCTATAAATGGTTCGATCATATTTTAATGAGATTGTTCGAGCTCCATGTGTTATTATTTTAATCCAAACCACATAAGCGTCTACATGAATGCACTGTATAATAATTTTGTACCAAAGGTATGTTGATATATCATATGTTGTTATCCACTTGAACCATTTTAAGGATACGTTCAAAGGCTTATTCAAATGGTGATGTACTAGTACATCCTTTGTTAGACACCTTAAAGGGGCAGTAGCACTTATTTTGAAAAACAATATTTTCGAATTTTCATTGACAATTGTACGTTTATGGTAAATGTATTATGTTGATACTTTCAAAAATCTCATATACACAAACCAATAATCCATAGTGAGAGAACACAATTTTATTATAAAGATTCACATAGAGTCCATTGGCGGCTATTTTTGTGTGAACACCTTTAATTCGTGTATTGTAAGAAAACGGAATCGTATGGCTTAACTTTACAATATATATTTGATTTATTACTGCTTCATTTAGTTATAATACATTGTCTTTCAATTGAAAACATTTCCTTTCAATGTTCCTGACACCATCTTATATATCCCCTAAAACGTGCTACTGCCCCTTTGTAAGCTAGTTCCAATAAAGTAAGCAAACCGGTCCTGTAGTGTGCTTGTATCGTAATAGTAATTGAATTAAAATATATAAACGCTTAAAACGTATGCAAGATGAAGCACAATTCTTGCAAGCATATTTTTCTCGTTTCTCAAACATCCCCGTTATAAAGTTATGTCACGTGACAAGGAAATGGCGTCACTTATTGCATACCCGTCCGTAAATGCGGACAACCTCGTCCTATTGTCAACTGTCATTGTACATTTCTTTCTTCTTGGCAGGTTTGACCTACTTTGCACACACCTGGCAAGGCAGACGACAGGTTTGCACGCGCTGTGTCGCAGACGACAAAACCCACTGAAGCAGACGACACATAACTGTAAAACGTCGCCCGTTTTTTAAGTACTTCTAAATGAGGAAAATTGTTGGGCACAGAGTTAATTGTTACCAACGATAAATTGTGTGTCACAGTGTCAAAGTTACTGCTGATTTAATTTTATATTTAACATGCTACATAGGTAAGTTTAAGATTAATGGCAACGTTAAAACAATAAAAAAAAGTCTATAGCCAATACATTGAATGTATTTCTCATTATGTAACTTATATGTCCATCAATTACATTTCGTCAGATGAAGGTTTCATATCTCATATAGTTTTTACAATTTCATACGTGTATATCATTTTATACATTGTTTTCTTCATATATTGGCCTCTGTGTTGGGCAATTGAAAATAAATTGGCAATTCCTCTAATGAAGAACATATAGCATCATGCGACACATAGATAGATAAACACATCTCTTCAAACCATTTCATAAACCTTGGAGACGAGGAGATTCCTCGCTAACTGGATATGTTTGGTTGCAACTAATGTTTTAATTCCTGTTTCTGGCAAAATGTGATTGTTTATTCGACAGGGTATATATGTACCTTAGTTGGGTTGAGTCTCTGCTCACCTTCTTAGAGCAGGAGTTCGATTCCCGACCTTTTCATATCATTGGAGTTGTTGTTTCCTGGGTTGTTGCTACATTTTTGGACAGAATAACGTTTGATCTGGGCTACCTTGTAACGACACTTGAAAATAGTCATTCTTGCATTTCCTTTATTTCTTATTTCAGGCAATTTATGAAGGAAGTAATGTTTTTTTTCAATCATATTATTTGGTAATTTAGAACAAATGCAATTAACGTATTCATGTTGTTCTGGGACGCGATTGTTTCTTATCTTGACGTTCCTGCATTCTTATATCTTGACAGAAGTATGTGTTCGCGTCTCTGTCATGAAACACCTTCTTTACATCTATATATACTTACCAACAGATGGTTTGTGTTTTTAAAACAATGACATCTACTTTGTTAATGACAAGATTGACAAACTCAATATGTCATAGGTTTGGTCTATTTTCATACGTAACAAAATTTAATGGTAATGTACAAAGTATCATTTGAATAAATGTGTTTACAAACGCAAATTTCCTAGAATTTCTCCTCCAGTTTTATACCGAGGACCTGTCGCCCCTTCAAAAATATATTTGAACAGTAATACATTACCTCCATAAATTCAACTCTAATTTAACAAAAACATCCCGTGACTCAAAAATCATATGACAAGAATACCCCATCACCCCCGCAAAATTACCAACTATTAACCACATGTAACTGTGCGAGTACTTAAATTTGACTTCACTTTGTTTGCTATTGCAGTCACGTGACATTCATGTGACTGACAGTCCCGTGACCGATTAACGTAGGCGAGCGATTGAAATGTACAACTACCTAACCGTGGGTTTGTATATAGCGACAATGATTCACTTCGCTTGCAGCTAATGCTTTGCCCACGGTTAAGGGTTTTCTTATCATATGATCAGGAAATATTTCATAAAAATACCGAAAATAGAATTTTACGTTCTTTTACACTTAACGCATAAGGATGTTTTTATCCGTAGTATTTAGTTAATTTGATGACATCTTCTGAAAGGTTGGTTTAAACGGATATTATGATAGATAGATGCTTGGAAGTAGAGCAGCTGTAAGGAATCTACTAAACATTTATTCACACACAAAAACAAACCTCACACACATCAATACCCTAAGTAAAATTAATTTCCAATTCCTATTGCGTAAGGCAGTTAGTGAGATATCAATTGAAGAACTTAAAGTTAAATCAAGTATTGCCTTACAGGCCTGATGAGCTCAACATTATGATAAAGATCAAGTTTTCTTTAAGGAATCGCGGGCTGTCAAAGACAACACCAGCCTATGTCATTATGCATCAACGTTTTAAAAGGCAGAATAATTGAGCTACTATTGTATTTAACTATATACTCTGAATCTCTTAGTCTTTACAACGCCGATAATGGCTGAAATATTGCCCAAGCGGCGTTAAACAATAACTCACTCACTCACTCTTATTATTTACACATTCTCATGACATAATCAACACTGAGTTCGTTTCTGTTTTTAAAAACTTCGTCATGAATCACTGATTCTGATACACTTATGTGACATGGTAAACACACGAGATAGTTATCATTTAAAAAATAACACAATGAATCATCTACGTAAGATGACATCAGATCTCTTAAAGGTGAGCATGAGCACGCAAAACCCTCAAACACGAAAGCCCTTCCTAAACCCCCCTTCCCTAACCCCCTTCATGTGACACGACAGATTCTGTCACCAACTTCAATTCTCATGAACTCTCAATTGATGGGAACAACCGGAAAACACACTGATAGATAACAAGGGGTTGTTGATTATATACATATCTAGCACTCCTTGCGGCCCATTCATATCCTTCAGTTTTAATTATACATTGATGCTTTATATCACATGCATGCATGATTTTGTCTTGCAGTTTTGATTATCTTCTGTGTTTTTTTTTTTCAACGTAACTAATTAACATCGGAGCAAAACAAATATACATTCACATTTATGATTGGAAGTATCTTGTATACTTGTTGAACTTAATGAACCGACTTTATTATTATGTTGGTAACCGAATGCTATAACCAGTACCCTTTATCTTTGAACATGCACCTTGTGTATGGCCGTTTCTCTTTTTATATACCCAATTGCTTTCTGGTATTGTATTGCCTTTGGATAATCTACGTCAGATACACACCATGAAAAGTGTGAAAATATCAGCTTCATTCTGGTTAGAATCTGTTTAAAAACTGTAAAACCATCGATAAAGAAAGTTTTTGTAATCTGTTCATTATCATAACTTATTATCAATAGTTACAACTGAAAGTTAAGAGGACCTTTCTTTCACCAGTTGTAAGTGGGTTGGAATTGTCAATGGTATATATCCGGTTCTCTCTTAAGCATTTAACCCTCATGATAACAGGTCTCTCACTGGTCATATGGGAAACAGAGGGTTAATCTTCAAAGTGTCGATCAGCGCTAGGTCAACTTAACCTGCTTTGTGTGGGTCAGATATATGATATATTCACCTTGTGAGCTGCATTTAAAGGAGGATATATATAAACCCTTGGCCCTTTCAATCAAATATGATAGCATCAGTTACAGAGCTATTTGTACCAGGCTGAGATTTGTTTATCAACTTGATCTAAATGCAAGATTTATCCTGATAATAACTTCTTTTTGTGAACATAAACGGTGTTTAATTACCTTCTTATACCAATCCACCAGGTCAATTGCTTTGTGAGGCCGAAATTGGATACGCGAATCATTAATACATGTCGGCTTTTTTGTGTTATTTACAAAGTAATTGAAAACGGTTTGTTATAACTGATATTTTTATCAGTAAATCTTGCTTTTCTGAAGCATGCCACGTCTTTATGCTTTCAAGGACTTGGCAGATTTAATATCAATGATAAAACGCGGTGATTATTATGATTAGGCTCGCAATTGATAACATTCAATCAATCAACGTAGTAAATATTGTCTTAGCTAAACTTTGAATTCTGTTTCCTGAATGACAATATTCATGCACCTTCGTACCCCAATACAGAGTAAATGGGATTTCATGAAAAGTATGTAAACTGTCAGGAGATTAATGAATGGTCCGAATTAAAGCAATTTCGTGATGATAGTTAAATAAAAATCACTGTGCAAGTCCTATGTACGTTATTTGGTTATCAAGAGAGTGTTTTGTAAACTTACTGTTTCCAGGCCTCAAAAGGGTAAATATTGATAAATTCAGTCACAACTGTGACCTAGAAGCACTCTTTCAGTGCATCTAGCTTCGTCATTGAAGAACTTTGGTCCAAATTTACATAATTTGAGTCTTAAATCTCTATGAAAGTCGGGTATTTCATTGCAGTTTCAGAATTATACCCACAGTTTTGCCTTTGTCTGGGTCATTATTGACAAAAGGTTTTTGGTGCTTATTTCAAACACTATAAATATGGTTTTAAATAATTATATATCAATAAATGTATGCGCAATAACTCGGCACTGAGGAAGTTGTAAGCCTCGCTAAGGAAATAATTTCAAACACTATTATTCACAAAATCCTTACATCGTTTAAAGGATTCGTTCCAATTATCTAACCTTTTGGCATGGGTTGAATATTGCATATCAAAGAAAAGTTGTTGTTCTATGTTTACGTTAAGATCGAATTGAATCGTGCCCAATGCTTTTCCTGGCGGGATAAGTACAACCAATATCAAACATTTTTTTAAAAAGTGGTATTCCATAAAATAACAAATCACCTATACACCTAAATGCCCTGTATTAATTTAAAGACATCTTATCTCAATGATGCCCTGTGTGAAGTTGACGGTTTACTTATACATACTTATATACGCTTTTGTCTCTGTGCAGACTGACTCGGCGTGTTATATTGCCAACTCAATTACTCCTGTCCCTGTTTTTGGACGAGGTCAACTGCTGTACAACCCCCGGGGAAAACTTGGTTTAGTTTTGTTTTAAAGTGCAAGTTTATGTTCACAGAGGCTTATCTAGATAGACAAAATGACAGCCTGTAAAATGACTTATTTTGAAAGACAAAATAAGAGTAATAAGAGTCTCTGTTTAATGACCGATCTAGGAAGACCATATGAGCATATCTGTTTAATGGGTACTCGAAAGGATTAATGGAGATGATGAAAGAGCCGTATGAAAATAAGTATATTTTTAGTAATTCTTTCCCTAGGTCATTCAAGGCACGTTTTTTAGAGGGGATAAGGTGATGTCAGCAAAATGAAAATAAATGGTTCCAATTGAAAGACCATATATTCAAAGTAAATGAAGCAGTAATAAATCAAATACCTAATGTAATGTTTCAGCCATCCGATTCCTTTTTCTTACACAAAATGAAGTAAAGGTGTTCACAAAATGGCAGCCACTGGACTTAATGTGAATAATTGTTTATAATAATGTTTTCTCTGACTATGGATGATTGGTTTGTGTAATGAGATTGTGGACACTATCAAAATAATATATTTAGCATTAACGTACAATTATCAATGAAAATTCAAAATATATAATTTTCAAAAAGTGTTCTACTGCCCCTTTTAGATGCTGTGTGATGGGAGTGCAATTCCACATGATAAGCTCAAAATACCTTTAATGAAAACTCGTTTATACCCTTTTCGAAAGACTACTTTTAATGAACAATAAGGACAATTCTTATGGCTGAACAACTTCTTTATTCTGTGTAAGCGACGTTTCGACATAGATTCTAATGTCGTTGTCAAGCAAGTGATGTAAGCGACGTTTCGACATAGATTCTAATGTCGTTGTCAAGCAAGTGATCATCACTTGCTTGACAACGACATTAGAATCTATGTCGAAACGTCGCTTACACAGAAAAAAGAAGTTGTTCATCCATAAGAATTGTCCTTATTGTTCATCACACCAACTTCTAGAATGCCAATCAAAGAAGTACTTTTAATGAGCATAATAAAATCGATGGACAATGCTGAATTAAAGTTTTTTGTGAGCTTTGTCATTTCTTTGATATTCTAAGTCCGAAATATTACGTTCGTTTAGTAGTCATATCAAATGAACATCATTAGGATTTTCTTAAATGTCATTCTAAAGGAATTGTGTCACTGTATCATTTCGTAAACACAGTTATCTTTAAAACTTAAAAGCCCGGACAGAATCTATATATTAGTCAATTTGCTATTGTCTTAATCTGACCTAGCACTTAAAACTAAAGTGTTTCTAATAGACCGTAAGTAGGAACTTTGGTTCAGTTCCGGTCTCGTTTCAATCTGAAAACCGACACAGAACATTCAAATGGATTTCTTTCGAAACCAAATTTTATATCAATTTATACTCCCTTCATAAAATGAGAAGCGTATATATAATACGGAAGAGATTGGTTCACAGTTTATATATGTTGTTGATTTGAATGATTTAAAAACAGTCGCATATGTGTCAAATATCACTTGACGAGAGTCACTTGTGGCCCGCGTGACCTAATTTTACCATGAGTGATAGGCGCCAAGTATTGTTGTTTTGACGCCAGTTTATTGTAACGTCTGGCTGTTTTATCTTAGTTTTATTGGTGTAAAATATTGAAATGACATTGTTCATATTTTTTAAAAACAATAGGAAACATGATAGTTATATTTTACAGATTAATGTGACTTTGAGCACATACAATTTAATTGTTATTTTACTAAGCAAATTAAAGATTTATTTGAATATAATGTGTATTCGAAATAAGTTCAAACATCTTCCCGCGGCAAGGTCAAAGCGTATCGAGCTAAACTCTTCGTTTCAGAAACCTTTTCGTTTCGCCCGTGACGTTGAAGATGAGGTTCAACGTCTTTCATAGGTTACAATTATCTTTCAAGACCTGATGTTTAAATAAATTATAAAATTGCAAATGAATCCAATCTCTCAAAACAGAAGAAGGCTCTTTAACATTGCAAAAGTGATGCAGTAAAGAAATATATGCACTGAACAAAGGTACACAGGAGTTTTGATGGTGGGATATAAGATGTAACAGGGTGATAAGTAATGCTGGTCAACCAACACCTGACATGCAAGTGCTAACTAGTTCCTTATTTATACGTCGACTTTCGTTCTTTTCAGTGCTGCCTAAATGATCCAGTAACATGTTTGATGTTAAAGGGGGTCTGCAACCTGAATTTTTAACTTCCAGTGTTTTATTAGCAGGGCCCCGAAGGAGTCTTGGTAGGGAAGAAATCGTTTGGTTGCGAACTGCTTACAGCTGACAGCTAGTACCAAGTTTGTGTCATGTGACCCCCTTAACCCAATATTAACCGTATGGAAGCTCTCATTAGCGATGGTCAATTAGGTTTCACAAGCTAGGTTGTTGATTCCCTTTCATTCGAACTATAATACTTACTATGACGCTAACACAATGAATGTAATACATGATGAGACTATCCCCCATACACTGTCGCAACTCTCACAATTCATCTCTCACATATAATCAGAAGAAACAAGATCAGTCTCGCTTCACGAATGCGTTTTGAAATGGAACAGTTCTATCAGGGTATTTTTGTTGAAACGAAATCCAAGGTGATTTTCTACGTTAAGCGTTTAATGTTATAAGTACATGATAAAAACAAAACCTTCTTGCAACATGTTACTGGGCATGACATTTTTCTTGATTCATATTTTACAACTAGGTGAATCACAACAATGAGACATAAACTAACAAGAGAACCGGAAATCGATTGGACAGTGTCTTTAAGAGTTTAACCTAGTTAAGATAAATGACCTAATTTGTCCAGCTATCTGAAATAAATGCTAAAGTTAATAACAATAAAAACATGCATTATTCATATTTATGTCAAAAAAATTATTTGAAGACGAAACAGTAAAATTCATCAAAAACAGAGAGCATGGCGTTCTTGAATGAAGGAAAACATTTTATTTATGTTTTATCGCCTTGCTGTCTTCACACGGTCGTCCAGTAGTTACACAAGTTCTCCTTGTGTTATCGAAAGTGTTGTTCTTCAAGAGGTCAAAGGTTAGATCCAGTTTGATGTCTTGAAGGTCATTGTACGTTTGACCTCTGCGTTGTTGACCAGTGTTGTTGTAAATACTTGTAAGTTCACGGCGATGTGAAGTGGTCAACAAATCTGGGGAGGTGATGTCTAGGACAAAGGATTCATTATATATGACTTTGTGGGCTTTGCTAGACAAAGTATAAGTAATGGATATTTGAACTTTTATATGAAAAATATCAGAGAGTCACCCAGTTGATTTGTCTTTTTCGTTATTTCTAATTTATCACTTATGTTACTTTCTTGTCAAATATATATGAATTTGAATTTCAGTTGTTAATCTCTTCTTGTTTCTATGCAGGGCTATGAAAAATATGTGTGGTTGTCTGTAGTTACAAATTCTGGTATTCATACTAAAAGCTCATAAATTGATGCTTTCAAAACATTATTGATAAATCAAGTATAAATTTACTTATGTTATATTTCTTCTCTCTACTTATACTAATTTTACTTATAAAACTACAGAAGAGATAATATTGTTTAAGAGTGTCTTGAAAAAGGTAAAATACAATTTACTTTTCGTGAGATTCGGCTATTTCCCTTAATAAACGGTGCCGTTACAAATAAACTACTTCTATAATTATATTCCTACTTCTTTACTTCAACAATGATTGTTAATGATGATACTATTTCAACTGCTATACGGTACATAGTACATACAGTAGTGTGTCTAACATCCCCTGAAGCAAAATATCTCTAAAGACCCACACAAGTCTACATTATTGTAGAAAGTCTAGTTCACTGATGCTTTTGAAAATGAACAGATACAGAGGGCCCCTTTCTCATTTTATATCAGATAGCTACAATAAGATTAATTTCATTTCAGGGATTAAAGTTTAGTCTTTTCGTCACATTGCCTCCTGAATTAGACACCGCAGTGTAAAATGCTGCTTCTCCACTATAGCAGTACTAGCTCCTGATGTGACGTCACCAAGGTGATGTCGTCATTAATGTTTTGTGTTACCATTGTGAAATACCCTGGTGAGGTCATACGTTATTCTCTTATCTGACTTCGTAACTCATATTTCATGAGAAATCTGTCTGAATAATCAAGTTGCAAACATTGCAGACCATTGCATCACTTGCCGTTTAAAGAGGCAGTAGCACGTTTGTAGGGGGAAAATAAGGTGATGTAAGGAAAATGAAAAGTAATGGTTCCATTTGAAAGACAGTGTATTTAAACTAAATGAAGCAGTAATAATTCAAATATTTAACGTAAAGTTTAGCCATGCGATTCCTTTTTCTTACAGAAAATGAATTAAAGGTGTTCACACAAAAATGGCCGCCTATGTATTTTATGTGAATCTTTATACTTTGTCCTCCGACTATGGATGATTGACTTGTGTAATGACATTTTTGACACTGTCAAAATAATACATTTAACATTAACTTACAATTATCACTGAACATTTTTAAATATAAAATTATAAAAAAACGTGCTACTGCCCCTTTAAAGATTGTTTTATAACAGAACCATGTAGGTGAAATTTTATTCTCAAACCTTGGTTCAAATCATAAAATTGGATTTATTTCAAATTCAAGTGCATCCAATAACAATGACATCATGCTGGGTGTTAGTTACCTCATCACGATAATCAATTACCCTTATCGCTCCGTGAATGTAGTCTGGGCATTTGGCCTCCACTGCAAAGAAATAAAGATTGATAAAGATTGATTATCAAGCTGATAAAGTGACAGACCAACCGCTTTGAATGCCGTGTTGAACTGGAAACCGGACAACAGTGTCATGACTGACATGGATTTAGAACACGGCTGTATCATAATCAACAATACGTCGATACAGGCATGTTGTGTACTGATCGGTGTATAAGCTGTATATCGCACCACGCCCTGATGAAGTCACGATGTATATTTCATGTCTATATCTGACACCTGTTGCACATTTCAGCTGTTCGTGTCTCTATTGATTGTCAATAATGATGTACATTGCTGTATATAGAAGAATCTGTAATCACGAAGTTTTATAACCAGCTATATCGGATTGGAGATTGTTCTAAAGTGCACTTTATCCTGTGACATGTTTAGTGTCACTTGAACTGAAAACATAAGGAATATTGACAAAAGTAAAAATGACCAATTTCTTCCAATACAACGCGAATGATGGATAAAGCCGAAGTATTTACATGTATTATGGGTATGATAAGCAGTAGAAATCAGCAGTTATAAGGGATTTATAAACAAAATCTGGAAGAAATAAAAATTTAGAAAGATTGCCTTTCCAAAATATAAGAACCGCTGAAGGCAACAAAGGTTGTTTCACATTTCAATGGTCTAGACAAATAAGTTCGTTAACTCCATCGCATGTAAATAATAATAAGTACCTATAATTTGGTATATTATGTATATATTGCCCGTCGACCTTTTATTGTTGTTTTATTGATATTTTCTTCTACGTCACATGTAACGTGGGGAATATAGGCGGTGTTAAAACATTCGGTTTTTTACTTTCTGTAATGAAAAATAGATTTACTTCTTAACCGTACCTCTTGGAAGCTTTTACAACGTCTTACCATTGTTAATAAAAAAAGTTGAATAAAAATGCCAGTGCCTTTATATTATCTCACTTCTATCTTTTATCTTTTAACTGACACAATTATCATTCAAACACTTTATTCAAAGTTTGAGCAAAAATTTCATCATAAAAAGTCAAACTTAGATAAATCTATGATAGATTTATTTAATAATATCGTAGGTTTCCCAATTAATTTGATATACAACAAAACCACATACTTTCCATTAAATCAAGGGAATCTCTAAACGCCAAGATAAAAACAAACAAAACAATCTACAGTTCATCGTCCTGTCCTTGGCGGAAACCTTTTCTCCAAACCTTTAACATATTTCACCGTGACAATCCTACTCAGCATTATCGAAGCAAAGTTCTTTTCGCTTTTAAAAAGGAAAGGATAAGTGTGTTACCTTCTTAACACTCAATAAGACTTACACTGACCTACAAGGTAATTACGTGAAGGCCGACCTTTACAAGAAAAGTAATTTTCAAAGCGGGCTTGTCAGAGATTTGGCCTCAACAGTGTCCAAAGTGAAGGGTCAACCTTACATGTCAAGGTCAACGCTTTCTAGTCTTTCTTGTTTGGTAAGTTTGTATTAAGTAGCGACAGCTTGCGTTAGTCATAGAAGCTGTTTCTTTAACATTCTTATGTGAATACTATTTTTGTCCAGTTTGAATGGCAATCAGCTTAGGACAGTGACTAGACAACGGTGATTATTTCAAATAGGATTGTAATTGATAAGGCTCTCATTCAACAAGTTGTTTCCTCGGTGCATCTTAAAGTACTTACAGTAAGAGGATACGCTCACAAAGATGTCCTCAACGTATCCCTATCATCTTTTGTTGAATGTGCAGAACATAGAGACTTGCGTCACTTAAGAAAGCTCAGAAATTGAAAGCAAACGTTCAACGACCCTGCATGTACGTGTTATTTGTTAAAGAGTATTTTTGTTGTTAAAGGGGCAGTAGCACGTTTTTTGGTAATTGTACATTTTAAATTTTTCACTCATAATTGTAAGATAATGTTAAATGTATTAATTTGAAAAAAATCTTATTACACAAAGCCAATCATCCATAGTCAGAGGACAAATTATGAAGAATCACATAAAATTCATTGGCGGCCATTTTGTGTGAACACCTTTAATTCATTTTGTGTAAGAAAAATGAATCACATGGCTACACATTAAGTTACATATTTGAATTATTACTGCTCCATTAAGTTTAAATACATTGTCTTTCAATTGGAACCATCAATTTTAATTTTCCAACATCACCTTATATTCCCCCTAAAAACGTGCTACTGCCCCTTTAACAGCTTCTTTTGATGGTATTGTCTTATAAATTAAAATCACTTTGTTTCGGTGAACTCCTTGTTGATGTTGGGATAACACATTTGAAATCCTTTCGTATTTGTTTCTTTAAAATGTTGTCGTTGTTTCATTACTTTGCATAATGGTTATGTTTTTATGTAATATTTTCATATGTTCAAAACTTCTTGGGAAGATTTTAAGAATTAAAACTTGTCTATTGTGTTTTGTCATTTTGCGGGGTAAGGGTTTGATGTTTACTGTTTAGACCCCCCGTATTCGTTATATCATTACTTTAGTGGTAAACCAGCGTCGAACTTGCCGTCCAATATTTCAAATTCAAGTCCAGGCAGGTTTAGCATGTGCTTAAGAGAACATGTGTTATATTTTGCGTCTAACAAATAATGTTTATCATTATTGAGATAAAAAAGTTAAAATAAGAAAAGAAATAAAACATTTATTCCGTGACATGGTGACTCTTATATCAGTTCAGTGAAACTGCCGTAGTCATACGGTGAAATTAATTATATGAACATAACATTCTGCTGTGTCTGTTGATTAATATTTCCATGTAGCCTACCTTTTTAATTATAATATAATAATTTAATGCTATGAAGACAACATAACTGTGATAAGTATGTGTAAAATGATTCCTGGTTCGTTAGTTAAATTTGAAGTTACGCAGTTATAATTTGTAGCGTTAGAACTGAAATTAAAACTATAATTACCATAACAAAAATACCACATATTTTCAGGATGAATCATATAACGTTGTAGTTAACTTACTTCCTATACTTGTCGAAGGTTATTTATATGTTATAAATATAAACCAGGCCTATATTTAATCGTGATAGTTCTATAACTAGCTTAACATGATTTAGACATAACATAGACAACGAATTTCCGCATTTTTTGCAACGCGGGGATATTACATGGACACGTGATTCTATTTATGGGATATTACGTCATATAGTCACCTGGGATGACGTAATACGTGTAGATGTAGACAGATACAGCTTATACTTACCATGTAGACAATACCTGGCCTTGTGCTTTAATGGAAAGGAGACGGATTCAGTGAATTATGAATATAGACGAGAGACTGATAATCAAACCTTTCTGTGGTGGGACATACTCTGCTCTTTGTAGGCCAGCCATATCGAAAAAAAGTACAATTTTGCAACCATGCATATATTTATAGAGGAAATTGCTTGAAAACATTCTTATTGTATTTGGTAAATTGCAATAACATCTACAACTTGACTTGACGTGACTTGAGTGAATAAAGCAGGTCGGGTCAGTTCATTGATTAATTAGGGGTGGTCAGCACTGCTCAGCTAACTAGTGTTGTGATTGATTCTGTCTTTGGGAATTCTGTCTTTTGGGAATTCTGTCTTTTGGGGATTCTTTCTTATGGCACTGAATCATAACACCATATGATAGAGCTCGGTTATGGCATAGATTGCAATTTGGTCATGAAATATCAAAGATGTTTATGAAATGCGAGCAAAATGTTCCTCGACCATTGGTACAATGTATGTAAAGATTACTTATTTTATCAAGATACAAATAGAAATGGAATGGTAAACAACAAACAAGAATGTCATATAACTTGTTTCGTGTATATGTCGTGTAACATGAATTGAATCAATTTTAGTTATTTTCCCTGTTACGTGTATGTATGCTACGAGATCATTATTGTGTTACATGCGTTTGTCAAATATATCGAAGCGAGTTTTCAAGAATATACAATTCCTAGAAGAGTATAGTTTGAATTTCAACTTTGAGGAGTTTCAATAGTAAGTAATATTTATCTTACAGCAATTTTAGATGTAAACAGTTGATAAGCACTTTCAGTTTTTACAATGTTCTTTTTTCGTGGAATTAAAGATATATTTACGTCGTATTATGGTAGTGTTTTTAAAGAAAACAATAATGGTAAAAACATTTACTGACAATTAATAGTTCTCTGAATGTTTTCTTTTATAGATCATAGATTTAACGATATAATTACTCGTATTATGTTATTTCTTTCTTACAATAAAGCAATAGTTATAATGTAACCATAGCAACAATGGTACACATTTTCACTAGCAGTAAATGTTTATTCATCCTCGAAATTAATAATCCATTCATATTCTAAGATCAACCCCACAGCAAAAGTCCAAATAAATTCAGAGCGCTGCTTCTAAACAAATTTCCACGAGGCCGATATAGCTTCAAGAAGCCGAAGCAAGTCTAGGTATTCCATTCATACTGCATGTGATCACGCTGCGATCAATGAATTTCACTCTCGTTCTCCCTGACCAGGGTCCAAAGTCCACTGGCCGGTAACTGACCCTCACCTGACACTAAACCTGCATGCAATAACATGTATAGACTGTTTACAAGACGCCATACCGAAGTTTTCTATGGACTCTGCGTTCGGTGGATTTAGGATTATCTAAGATTTAACGATATATCAACACGTCATTTAAGTTATTAAATATGAACAGTACAGATGAAACTCACACGCATTGTATTTAAGACCGAGCTTAAATGATGCAATGATAAAGGGAAAGATGAACAGATAAGAAATATGACAATTTCGTTCAAATTATGAAGCATTTTAGTATTGTAAACGTAAAAAATGAAAGGCGCCGCCCACCCTTTATTTGGATTAAATCTACTGTTCGTTTCATTAAATATTATCCATTGTGCGATCACGGTAGGACTTGCAATGATATTTACTGTAGACTGGGACGTAGTCTACATCATATAAGATATGGATAACTTCACGTGAGGAGCACGTGGACTTTATATACATTATATTACCTTTGTTAGTAATGTTCGGCCTAGTTGTTCAATGATTGGAATTAATGAATAAATTAAGAATGACAAAGAATGCGGTATGATACTGGAACACATTATGCTTTATTTGCATAATCATTATTCAACAATGTAAATACATGTACAATATATTGAAAATATTTATTTCTATATAATGTTTTTTTTTTTTTACTTAGATTGTGTATTTGATATAATCTCTATAACGACATGCGAACGAAACGTTAAACGGGAGCTCATACTCTGAAGACAAAGAGACATTTCTATTGAGAAACAATGCCTCAGGCCAAAAATACAAATAATTTGCAAATAATGAAATATATAAGCTTATTCTTAACTTGTAAATTGACTAATTGGTCATGGTTTTTATTCTATAATCTACAATTTTAAAGAATATAATACTTAATGACAAGAACGTCTTCATCAAATGTTGACGACCCTTTGTACAGAGTGAAAGACCGCATAGCTGCAATCCGTTCTACCCAAACTGCTTGTACAGGACATTGCCACTATGCATCCGGGGTCACTTTCTATTGTCTTGTTTTATAAAACTGTTGATATTTTGTGACGAATGTGCTGATATTGTGTAATGAAACTACTGACATTGTTTGATGAAACTGCTGATATTGTTAAATTGATATTGTTTAAAGAAACTGTACTGATATTGTTTAATGAAACTACTGATATTGTTTAATGAAACTGTACTGATATTGTGTTATGAAACTACTGGCATTGTATAGTGAAATAACTTGCATTGCTTGATGAAACTGCTGATATTGTTTAATTGATATTGTTTAAAGAAACTGTACTGATATTGTTTAATGAAACTACTTACATTGCTTGATGAAACTGCTGATACTGTTAAATTGATATTGTGTAATGAAACTGCGGATATTGTGTAATGAAACTGCGGATATTGTGTAATGAAACTGCTGATATATTGTATAGTGAAATTGCGGATATTGTGTAATGAAACTGCTGATATATTGTATAGTGAAACTGCGGATATTGTGAAGTGAACTGATGATTTGTTTAATTGAAATACTGATATTGTGTGATAGAAATACTGATGAACAATAATTGGCCGTATGACAATTTTATACACAATGTAGATAAGAATAAGATAAGATAAGAACATAAACCATTTACATTTACAAAGACACTGTTTCGATAACAAAAGGGGTTTTACTTCATTCATTTATTGTAACCTCACATATTTATAAAAGCAGAAGGAATATCATCGTGAACCTTTACAGAACTTACAAAACATCAAAAGCAACGTTAGTTATCTTGTGCACTATCACATGTGACCTATATTTCAAAAGCAATGATTGCATACAAACAAATATACAGAACCTTTATCAGAAGCATAGTTACACTGTGTATAAATATGATAAAGATATAAATACAGAATATGAATCAGATAATTAACCAATATATTCATATAAGATAAAGGAATGAAGTGAGCATGAAATCAATGTTGTCGATTGTTCTTAGATTGAGAATGCCTCCTAACTAGACTCTGAGAACAGAATATAATCATGGGAACTGACTGGAGTCGTGTAGCTTGTTCGAGCAATGTTAATAAACATAAACATTTAGACATGTTTTCTTGTTTTGATGCAAATAAAACTGAGATTTTATCAGATCAGGATCGGGTCAAGTGTCAATCAATGTCGATCATCTGTCAATCAAATGCAAAGCACATGCAAATCAACAGCTAATCAATCGTTAATCTTACTCTCACTTATACCTTAACGCACAGGTGTTAGTTGATTAGGCCTGTGTCCATATATACTCAATCATCCTCCGTATGTTGTATTTATGTAACATGTCTTATCATGGTCCTACATGCTGACTAGTTGCTGAAGCTTGGTTCATACATTGTTTTACAATATTACATGTATCGACATATAAAAAAATAAGAAATGCCACAAAACCAATTCAAACTCCAACAAGTTTTAAAGTTATACAAGAGTCATACAATTTGTTTTTACATGTTTTACACCTTAAATGTTTTAACATATATTTATATATAAATTTGTTACATTTGAACTGTTTGTCTTATGACATATAAGGTACATTAACTTTTCTATATGTATGTCTCCCTGCCATACAAGAAGATTATTTCACTCAAGTTTCACACACTTTCTAAATGACCTATGAGACCAAAGTGACCATAAAACATGTTATACATATGTGTTATAAATGATAAATACCATACCATACCATACCATACCATACCATACCATACCATACCATACCATACCATACCATACCATACCATACCATACCATACCATACCATACCATACCATACCATACCATACCATACCATACCATACCATATCATACCATACCATATCATACTACTTATATTTGTATGTGTATGTTATGTTTGAAAATACAATAGGGCCTATATATTATATACTCAATTGTGTAACTAAAACTTAACAAGCTAGCTCTAAAAAATCAGCAACAAAGTTACGAATGTCGAATTGTATATACAAGTAGATAAAATCGATTACAAGGAGTGTTTATTCCCACAATACGAACATTATCAACACGTTAGATCAGTCATGCTTCCAAGCAGAGATCAGTTGCAACAACCATATCCTTTAATCAGGTAGACTAGACAGAGTGTTCGATTATATCTATAGCTTTATGCTCAGATACACATATTGTAAGTTTACAAAATCCAGTTAGATATTCTGAATAATTGTAGGAATTTTGCTCCGTTCTTACGGGAAATTTGACATGTTTAGAGTAAAATGAGTTATAATGTTTCAAAATCGAAAAACGTTTTAATCCAAGGGTGGACCCCGCCCGTTACGAACCAAACCGTTGATTGATAAATAATTCTAGTACTGCATTGTAACATTTACTCGCTATTTTTTACTTTATTGTTGTTCATTGCCATTGTGGAAAATAGTGTAGCATATCAATTTAACTAAACAAGATTTAAATCTATCCCAAATCACTATATATTTTAGATACTTATTAGTAAATGACCTAAATGTAAAGCCTAAATAACTGTATGACCTATATATATAGATTTCCTTTATTATCTCATAAAAGCGAATAGTGGACTTTGGACCTTCTTTTGTTGTTGATGTCAAACCGGACTATCATATTGTTGTTCTGATCTACATTCACTGAACCGTGACTGAAGAAGCAATGTCTGACAGCATGTCTAATTATAGCCCGCTTCTTGATAATCATACCCCTAATGGTCTTGTCAAAGATATGCCTATTCTAAGTGCCTGTAATAATTGTATGTCGCTGAAATAACCATGTTTCATGTTATACATTTACCTTACATATTATTGCGTAGCGTCATATTCTACTTTGCTGCTCATAGTTGTTGTATTTTGAAATTGACGATATTAACGATTTTTATTTTTCACGATTCTTAAAATTCAACTTGATGATTCTAGCATCTTGTGGTACCTATATATTGTAGCCGTTGATGCTAACGTATGAAACGATTCATGTAGTTACTACTCGAGTCAGTCTTGAAAAATATATATATATATGTGGAAATGGTAAAAAGATACAGCTGACAGATGTTCTGGTTTTATTTGATGTCGACTACATCGATGACGATGGTTGTGACAGATACGAAGTTAACGATGACAATGATGACAATTAAGGAAATGGCGATGATGACAATGTTAATAATGTTTTACAATTTGACATATAATTGAAACTTGGTACAATTCCTAGTTATTACTATTCATACCGATATATGTTTATATATTTTATAAAAAGTGACCCATACCACAACGATAATGATAAAGATAGCAATAACGATAGCCACGGCGATAGCGACAAGAACGATATTGATAAATTTAGTGGTTGAAATGCTCGCTACGACGATGAAGTTGGTGTTGCGATGATGTTGATGACGACGACGATGACGACGATGATGAATACAGCGATACGATGACTACAAAAACGATGACAACGCCGACGTCGACGATGGTATATAGGAGTGCGTCGGAAATTGCGTTTAATATTTCGTATCCAGTGAGTAATGTTGATAAGATGATCGTGAGCAGCATGTGTTTGTTAATCCATCACTATCTAGACACGGTTGTCAATTACAGCATCTGTGTCGACCTACTTATCTTCAAATCTCGGTCATGATCTGAACCGTTTGACCCAGTTATCAAAATTTAAAGACCAAAGTCCATCCATACCAAAAAGTTTATGTTATGTAGTAATGTAGATGTAGAGAAATTGGTAAGAAAATGGAGAATTTAAATGCAGTTCATGATTGAAATTTACAGAAAATGTGTATTTCCTGTATAATTCACAGTCACGTTACAGGCATAAGAATAGTACAATGACGTTTGTTCACATTCGTTTTAATTGTGTTATAATAACATTATTAAAATTATGTGAATAATTAAAATTTTACCCGTTAAATAGTTGAAAATATTAAGAGGAACTACTACTGTACAGATAACAATAACTGAGGACTGAAAGCTAGGCCATGATCCAGCGATATAAGCTCTGTTGATTTTTCTCATTTGTTTTGTTTCCTGTGACCGTCTGTGTTTTCTGCTTCAAATATTCTATCATCCACATCCACGAGTATGACATAACAAAAAGATAATCAGGTTGTCAAATTATTAGATTTTTCAGACGCTCTTCTTGCTCAAACTCCTATTTAGTCACCATGTCGACAATATACATTGAAGCTATACTCCGTGACTTTCATCGCATATGCTTTTTGAATACGAACGTAAATAACACAATTCATTATATAAATTCAAAATACCTCGCAAATTCCTTCCCTAAATGGGAAATTATTGATAAATACATGTTTTCAATGAAAATCTAAAACACATTCATATGTAGGCCTATTCACACGTCCAATTTACATGAATACTAGTATGACCTATCGAACATTATCAACTCAATACAGTTGTTCTGACTGCTTTTGATAAGTTTGAAAAATTAACGCGACTTTGAAATTTTACTGTAGTCTTACTGAAGACGCCAACAAGCTCTAAAATGAAACTTTCCTTCAGCAGTCGATACTTTATTCACGATCAGATCACACTACTGGTTAAGTTTGGCATCATTGTTATATGACCTCCAACAACTCCCGGAATGGTTCTTTAAAGGGACGGTCGTATCAAGATATTTCTGTGGAAACAAATTTCAAGTACTTCCCTGTTTATTCTTTAATATAATTATTTCATTAGAATTTCTTTTCAAATATATTAGTGAGAGTAACATTTTAATTGTTCTATTTTTAACAATTTCACAAAGAATAGAATGCATCAGTGCATCCTCTTGAAATAACGTTTTCACAAAAAGATACCTCGATAGGACTGTCCCTTCAAAGGGACAGTAGCACGTTTTTAGGGGGAATATAAGGTGATGTCAGGAAAATGAAAATAAATGTTTCCAATTGAACGACGATGTATTTAAACTAAATTAAACAGAAATAAATCAAATATATATTGTACAGTTCAGCCATGCGATTCCTTACTCTTACACAAAATGACTTAAAGGTGTTCACACAAAAATGGCCGCCAATGTTTTTTTTAAATCTTTATAATTTGTTTTCTGACTATGGATGATTGGTTTGTTGGATGAGATTTTTAACACTATTAAAATGAAGCATTAAGCCTTAACGTACAATTATCACCGAAAACTTGACAACATAAATTTTTCATAAAACGTGCTACTGCCCATTTAAAGAAACAGCATTAGAGGCCCACATTGATACCACAGCAACTGCTGATAATTGACAACTGTGACAAGATGTTCATTGCACAGACATGGATATATAAACACGTACTTTCACTTGATTGACACCTCGAGTGTCATAGACACGTGTATGTTATCTATTTGATTGACATGTACATGGATGTTGTCAATCAAAAACAATTCCACCTGGCATGAAAGTGGTAAGACAATGAAGGTAATCCACACGTGTTTGATAATGATAATCAACAGTTTTAGACACGTGTTAACGAGCGTGTTCAAAGGCAAATGATGAGAGTAGATCAA
This sequence comes from Steromphala cineraria, assembly GCA_916613615.1. Taxonomy (NCBI): domain Eukaryota; kingdom Metazoa; phylum Mollusca; class Gastropoda; order Trochida; family Trochidae; genus Steromphala; species Steromphala cineraria. The sequence continues at coordinate 18,174,480 of OU744730.1, forward strand.
CTAAATTTCGACAGTGTGATTTCAGCTTCAATATTATTCAGAAGTTAAGGTAAGTCAATTGATATACACCTTATACAAGTCGGATCATTGCCAAATTTCATGTTGAATGAAGAATGTCGTATGAGATACGGGTTTTATCCACCTTAACCAGCTAACCATTATAGCATCAAATCTATTAAGGCATTTCCCCCTATAATCATGTCAATCTAACGTTATGTAGCAGAGTTGGTATAAAGAAGTTGCAAATTCTCTAATACGTTTCTTATTCATCATTGACAAATGCTTGAAAACGGTATAAGAATCTATACCGAAACGTCGCTACTGTCCAATAAAGAAGTTGTTCATCCATAGAATTACTCTTGTCTTCCTTTGACAAATTGATAAAACATACATCATTATCAGCTACCTTTATACGACACCTGTCATAGAGTTTTGGTGTTCTTACGTTGTTGTCAAAAGAAACTACAGATTGGAAATTACGCGTAAGGTCCATTGGACTTTAATATCGTATTCTTGTTAAAGTGAATTTTCTAGAGTACACATTTACCTTCTTGGCTCTATAAGCAGAGCAAGTCAGAAAGTAGACCGCACGTTATCATTGCAACTGTGTCACCGTGCACTGCAATGTCAAGGTCACCTGGATCGATATTCACAGTCTGACAGATGGTTAAACTGAACATGATCAATTTCAGCGAAGGTTTCACTCTTCACATTTTGAATTTTTTAGAAAAGAATTGAACATGTACAAAGTTAAAACTTTGGTAAATGACTGTGTCAGAGAATGCGCGCGTGTGTTTTATTTGGATGTGTTGATGTTAACGTTTTATTCAGTCTAAGTAAACCTAGCCTCAATATTACCCGTTTCACTCCGATCGGAGTGAAAGGGTAATATTGAGGCTAGGTTTATTTAGACTGCGTTTTATTGTATCAAGTGTCTCATAAATCGCTTCTATTTTTATAGTTTTTAACAATATGAGGCGTAAATGAAATATATTCCTTCTTTTTTTTGTAAAAGATGCAATTCCTTTCCCTATTCTCTTTTATTTTTAAACAACATGTGACACGTAAATAAAATATATTCCTTCTAATTTGCAAAAGATGCAATTCCTTTCTCTCCGCTCTTTCAAATTGATTTCATATCTCCTCTTTTTTGGGAATATGATTGGCTTATGCACAAATTTAACTGCACTTAATGTACAGGTCAATTCACCTAACACCTGCGCATATGCTTAATATAATTGCGTAAAACACTGAACTAATCTTCGACCGTTCTGCACTAGCCATGACACATATATACATGTAAGTATAGATATATAGGGGTCTGTAATCAATCGATAATTGCATGATGAATAGGGCAGATTTCCACGTGTTACGTGCAAGCCAGTTCGTGTGCCGTTCAACGTCCAGTGTTAAAGGGGCAGTAGCACGTTTTTATAATTTTATATTTTAAATATTTCTCTGATAATTGTAAGGTACCGCCAAATGTATTATTCTGACAGTGTCAAAAATCTCATTACACTAGCCAATCATCCATAGTCAGAGGACAAAGTATGACGATTCACATATATATGTATGTAATGTATACATGTATGTATGTATGTATGACAGTGAACGTATGGGTTTTGTGTGTATGCCCATCTTCTATGCATTATGTCTTATTGAAATGTATTTCAATATTTAATGTGATTTTAATGAATTGTCTCTTGTAGCCTTTTTGACGGCTTATACATTTTTTATGCATGTATAATGAATATATTTATGAATGTATAAGATGAGACAGAAATAAACAAATTCTCTCTCTCTCTCATACAATCCATTGGCGGCCATTTTGTGTGAACACCTTTAATTTATTTTGTGTAAGAAAAAAGGAATCGCATGGCTAAACTTGACGTTATATATTTGAATTGTTACTGCTCCATTTAGTTTAAATACATTGTCTTTCAATTAGAACCAATAATTTTCATTTTCCTGACATCACCTTATATTCCCCCTAAAAACGTGCTACTGTCCCTTTAAAGGTGAAGTTTTAAATGCACACGGAAAGACATGTTTGTGCATAGTTTGTCAATAAATTATAAATGGATAATGTCTAAAGTATTAATCTGAAATGTGAAGCTGTTGGAATGTCGGATACATTAGCTTAATTAAATATTCACGTCATGGATGGAATTTTTGTGTGACTAATTTCTTGAAAAAGTAATTTATTTGAATCTTTTGATGAATTATTTTGACTTCAATTACAATTGGACTGACATTTTGTGAACTGAATTGTTATTGTTATTGTTATTGTTATTAAACTATGCTATGAACTGTAGATAATTACAGAAGTACAACAATGTTGATACCAATTGGCTTCAATATACTCTTTTTTCTTGTCTTAAAAATGCCATGTTTATCCCATAATAAAACATAATATTTGTCATGATATTTGTCAAGAAAAGACAGTTTTTTAATTTTATCATGAAAACGTTGTATATCTATCGAAACTTAAGTGCTCTTACGTTGAGTCGGCTCGAGGTAGAGTCCGTTGCATAAACAACAACATGACGTTATGAGCTCGTCATTTTCTCAGAGCGTATTGCGATAAGGTTTCATTGTTATAGTTACTTCTGTCAGCCGGTTTTTTTTCTTTCATAAATCTCGGTATTTTTCCGCCAAACATATCATAAAGCCACATATCTTTTATTATGAATTAACCCGATCTGTGCGTACGCGCGCGTTTAACCTTTAAACTTCATTCCACAAAATCGATAAACAAAACTATCAATCTTCCTAAAACCGGATACCTGTGTGACAGTGGTCACTTCAGGTCACCAACCGGTTACTTTAGGTTGGTTCAAAGGGAACTTGCATTGAAGAATTAAAAAAATGTTTAGATCAGAGATTATATTTGATAAGCTCACGCTCGAGCTGTAATTGTTGATTGGTGATGATTTAGGTTCATGATGATAAACCTCTGTGGAAATGCAATATCAAAATTCTAAATAACTTTGTATCATGTTGTTGACATCATATGGCACAATGTCATGGTTTTAAATTTAAATCTACCGTGTACTTCAGTTCTTATTTGAACTACGGCGCATATCAATTTAATCAAGCCATTTCCACAAAGAATAACAGTTACGAGCAAGCAATATCGTATTCAATTATCACGGGGGGCTTTGGTTATTTATTGACGAAAACTGTTAAGCATTATGACCACCCTTTTACATCCGCTAAGCTCATTCACTTTTGTGTAATATCATTGAAACTATATTGTAAATCATAATTTTTGAATCGTTGTATATCTATCGAAATTAAAGTGCTCTATACGTTGAGTCGGCTGTTTAAAGAGTCCGTCGCGTAAACAACAACGTGACGTAATAAGCTGACCATTGCCTCACGTTTGTGTACTATCATCGAAACTATTTTGTAAATCCTAATTTTTAAGTTATATGTAAGATAAACCGAAAATGAGGATACCGAAAATGGGTATCAAATCAACATTGTTTGGGGTGAGAGGAAAAGCACAGTGTTCATCCCGAAGAGGAAATATAAACAGGTTGATATCTAAATCTGAATTTCAAAACATTCCAATGGTCCCTTCACTTCAACCCTTATAGAAAAATATGTTTTTTTCAATATGATTTATGAGACTGATGTAAGTCTCTGAATTGAACCAGATCAGTTTTCCATTTTTCCAATGTATTGAAAGACTGAATTTACAGTGTTAAATTTTCCTGAAAGGGAATCGAAACAACATTGTCAAAGGTGAGAGGAAAATGCACATGGTTATCCCGAGTTAAAAGATCGAGTTTCAAATGTTTAAATGAAGGACCGATTTTACAATGTATTACAAAACAACACACAGGATAAACGAAAACACCAGAGTGGGAACACACTTGACAGTACGAAAACACTCAAGTAAGGAGCTACTTGTTTACGACTTAAAGTTGTACTTTAGCCCGAGTGTACTCGACTGTAAGAAGAGAACCCGGATCTAAGAGTACACCTCATTTATACCACTAGACTGACAACCAGTCTCTCAAACCCTCTACAGTAGAACCCGGATCTAAGAGTACACCTCATTTATACCACTAGACTGACAACCAGTCTCTCAAACCCTCTACAGTAGAACTCGGATCTAAGAGTACACCTCATTTATACCACTAGACTGACAACCAGTCTCTCAAACCCTCTACAGTAGAACCCGGATCTAAGAGTACACCTCATTTATACCACTAGACTGACAACCAGTCTCTCAAACCCTCTACAGTAGAACTCGGATCTAAGAGTACACCTCATTTATATCACTAGACTGACAACCAGTCTCTCAAACCCTCTACAGTAGAACTCGGATCTAAGAGTACACCTCATTTATACCACTAGACTGACAACCAGTCTCTCAAACCCTCTACAGTAGAACTCGGATCTAAGAGTACACCTCATTTATATCACTAGACTGACAACCAGTCTCTAAAACCCTCTACAGTAGAACCCGGATCTAAGAGTACACCTCATTTATACCACTAGACTGACAACCAGTCTCTTAAACCCTCTACAGTAGAACTCGGATCTAAGAGTACACCTCATTTATACCACTAGACTGACAACCAGTCTCTCAAACCCTCTAAACTAGAACTCGGATCTAAGAGTACACCTCATTTATATCACTAGACTGACAACCAGTCTCTAAAACCCTCTACAGTAGAACCCGGATCTAAGAGTACACCTCATTTATACCACTAGACTGACAACCAGTCTCTCAAACCCTCTACAGTAGAACTCGGATCTAAGAGTACACCTCATTTATATCACTAGACTGACAACCAGTCTCTTAAACCCTCTAGTTAGATCGTGAAAGGATGCTGTTTTCTCAAGTGATGAAAATGAGACCTACAATGGTAGAAATTTGCTTTTGTAATGTGTTGAATCTGTCGCCTTGTACATTAGATGTTAAAGGAACAGTAGCAGGTACATAACATTGTTATATCAACTCACGAAGACAAAAATGTATATGTTACTAATTATTGCAAGACTATGTATTTATTCACAGAATGTAGTTAGAGTGTTCACTTAAACTACTACGAAGTTCCATATCTCAAATGAATAATTATAAAAGGTGTTCACACAAATATATGGCTGCCAGTGGTTATTGACGCTAAGACGTGGTAATTTCTTCTACGGTTAAGCTATATGGGGTTTGGTTATGAGATGTTTCACCACCCAGAAGATGAACTTACATTGGTTTGGGAAAATTTGAAAACCTGTGATACAAAAAAATAGTGCTGCTGCCATTTTGACTGTTCAAAATAGAAATCAAAATTATCAAAAAATCTACGATTTCTGAAATGCTTCTTTTTAATTTCTATAATCTCAATTAAACTTAAAGAAAGTCGAATTTCAGTTTAGCGTGAGAAAAAAGATTAATTATAAGGGAAGTGAAAGATTGGCTACATAAATGCCTGTTGCGGGCAGTTAAATTGTCTCCAGCCCCTGACTTTAATTCAATAAAAGGCAAAGCAAGGAAATGATAAAACAGATATATTAGCTTCTATATCTGAATATGATACCTCGGGATGTCCCATATATTCTATCTTTTTCAAATTGTAATATCTATGTCAACGACTAAAGGCTAGCAGTCCGTCCCTGAGCTCTGTTATGCCGTGTCACACACGACGCTGTGACTATTAACGATGAAGTGTAAACACTCGTCTCGCATAACAAGTAATTAAACCTCTCATAAACATGCTCTTTACACAATGGATGTAGGTCAGTAAAAGGTTGCTTAATTTGACGTGTTGTAATGTCATAACTAAGTTGGAGAATAGAACAATAGATCAGAAAACCAAATTGTTTTAAATGCTTACTTTTTATCATAATTTTTGCTATTCATTTCTGATTTCACACAATGCATTCTCTCTATAATTGATTTAAATTTTTTAACTTCTTATAATCTTTAAAAGAGGCTCCGTAGCGAGTTCGACTTTGGATCAAGATCGAGGGCAACTTCATCTGCAGTAGAGAACTGTTTTACACACAGTAAGGTTTGGGTGCAATGCTAAACTGAATTTCAGCGCAGTATCACCCATGATTCGCTAGTTCCAGCCGACGCGCGGAGGTTTCACAACAATGCATAACCATATAGTGTTGTGGATTTTCTTCCAGCAAAAATAGTAGCGGTAGCAGCGGTTAGATAAGTGTAAAACTATTGGAAGCGGCGATCCTCAAGACCCTCAGTAAAATTCATACTGTTGTCACCGACATTCAACTATTGCTGTCAAATATGTAAATATTATATATTTTAATAAAAGTTTGCAAATTCAAAAAAGAGTTTATGTTTCAAAAATCCATGTCTGTCAAAGTAGTGAACGTGACAAATTTTAAGTACCTGTATTAGTGCAAACGAAATACGACACGAGGTAGAATATTCATGAAGAGGGGTTGATATGTAAATTATAAAAGGAGGATCAGTATGCACTGTATCTAAGAAGACGAACTATTTATATAGAAAAGAGGCTTGTATTTTGAAACGAGGTTACTGGAGCAGAACGTAATCAAAGGGATTCGGTCAAGGACAAGTTTTGTTATGAGCTGAGTACCTGAAATATACCTTTATCTCTCCGTCGCTTTAAATGACCCCGCTGTCTATAAAATACCAGTCAAGGGTGACACATCAGTATAACAGACCTTTTCCATTGGTTTACATGAACTTCAGATTAACCGACGGTTTGTTTTGTTTTTGAAAATGCATTTTCATTCTTAATATAAAAACTGTCAAACATATGCTTATAGATTGCAAATAGACATTATGATAATTATGTTGCTTGCCTCTTCAGATCAACAAATTACAGTGAAGTTAATATCTTGACTATTGTTTCTTTTAATTGTTAAGCAATCTTTTGGTGAGAAGAACTAGATTTTTAAATATTCAAAGTTTAAACCATTTTTATAATCTTCATCTTTACTGAATTATCGTTTGTCTGTTTATACAAAGCAGTTTTTGGTTGGTCTGTAACACAAGGTTTATCCATATTTCCGTAGATATCCCTTGTGTTCCATTTAGACATTTTGTCTACATTATTTAGTAGGATTTAAAGTATATGAATATTATAAAGCAAACAATATACATCTTTCGTTCCCTATTTAGCTCTTTATTATGTCTTTAAAAGACAAAATTAACCTTATTTTTTTTAAATAATTCTTTGCATTGTCGAATGACATACAGATTGAGGATATTATACATCTGAATTATAGTATCTCAATATATATGAATGTGAAATTTTACTTTTTCAGAAAATTGGAAGTGTTCCCGTCTTCCTGACATATCCTTTCAACTCAGACCTGAAGCAACACAGGACCCTGTCTTAACTTCCGGTTCACGTTTGTGCTATTCTTGAAAATATCACAATTAAACGCTTTGATTTGAAAAAAAGCGATTTTTGTCGATAGAATATGAATGTACTGATTAATGATTAGAGTTAACATCAATGCTTTGTTATGCTGTAGCAAGGCTACCAACCAGTCTGATCAAAATCGACTGTGATTAGAGGAAAAAAGTGTAAAAATATTATCTCTAGCGGGGTTCGAACCTCACCCAGCCCGGCTTTCCTCTCATTCGGAGAGGATATCCCGAATGGTTTGAGCCCCGATAGAGACAATTTTTTTTATATTTTTATTCCTCGGAGCACGGTCGATTTTAATCAGACTGGGCTATCAACACTCGTATAGTCATGAAATGTTGATCCAACCTCTGCTCGAACTCAACCAAATCCGTGGATTCCAGAAGTATCCCCTGGCGGCAAAAGTTTGCACCACAATCCATTTGAAAATTTTTAAATGTGGAAAATGATAACGCTTTTCACATGGAGTTGGTTAATATCACAAGGCCTTGATTCAGTAGCCAAAATGATGATTTTAGAACTACGTCGCTGATTGCACAACTAATACCAGACAACTTCCATTCTAACCCAATTCTAATTGAAACAGAAGCTTGATCAACATTTCATGACTTGATCTGCCTCTGTGGGGAGAAAATTGTAGTGCCAATGATTGGCTTCACTTCTCAGTGTTGTTACTTTTTACCTTTATAATTAATCAACAAAAATGTTACCCCAAGTAACATGTTTCAACTTTGTGTTATAACCATGAATTAATAACATTTTAAGTTTAAATTACACTTGAATCTCCACTTGAATTTCTTTTTCCACACAAAATACCCCGATTAGACTGTCCCTTTATCTGTTTTTATAAATGGCCGATAGGGAAGAAATAAGTTATTGCTTGAACTTCCTTGATCAGACCAGTAGGAAGTTTTTAAATAAAGTTTTAAATCATTACAAGCATTTGTATTCACTTATCACTTTCATTGTAGGTTAATCACGTTGCTACAAATAATTGCTTACGAATTTAAGCATAAGGAAAATCTAGCAATCTCTATATAATCGACTCCGATACTAAATATAGGGATAAAGAATGTACAACATGCACCCCCCCCCCCCCCCCCCACTCCAAAAAAAAAAGAAAAAAAGAAAAAATCAGAATGCATTTATCTCCTGAAACATTTTTAAAAAGTCTCACAATAATAAGGTTATATTTTGGACAAAATTGTTTCCCCCTTAATACCTTACTTTGTGTCTATTTCCCCCTACATGAATATTTGACCTAGTGTCATTTGACCTTTAACCTATTAAACACGTGAAATATAGGGCTTTAAAGCGGCAGTAGCCCGTTTTTAGGGGAAAAATAAGGTGATGTCAGGAAAATTAATGGTTCCAATTGAAAGACAATGTATTTTAACTAAATGAAGTAAGTAATAATTCAAATATATAAAGTAAAGTTTAGCCATGCGATTCCCTTTTCTTACACAAAATGAATTAAATGTGTTCACACAAAATGGTCGCCAATGGATTTTATGTGAATCTTCAAACTTTGTCCTCTGACTATGGACGATTGACTTGTGTAATGAGATTTTGGACACTGTCAAAATGATACATTTAACATTAACTTACAATTATCAGTGACAAATTCAAAATATAAAATTATCAAAAAACGTGCTACTGCCCCTTTAACGTATAAAATTCCAATGACCTTCGACACCGGGCCACCTGCTCTAAATCGTGGACACCCTTGAAACCTATCGGCTCTCTATGATCGATATTCCAGTGTACGAGGGTTAGTGACCGGCGAACCGAGGGGTAGGTGATATACGGGTAGATGGGTAGACGACCAGATAAGGGTGGCCTATGTGAGTACGCGAGTACGGTACTCCTATGATAAGTAAGCTTTGTTACTTTACAGGTTGTTGGCTTAACATTATATGTAATAGTTCAATTTCATTACAGCGTGTTAGATTCAGAACAGAACAGAACAAAACTTTATTACGCTCAGGCCGATATCCTCGGCATATGAGGTACAACATGACAGTAAATGCATCATACAAGCGGATAAGTGATTAGCCGGAAGATTTTACAGTTTGCATTATGATTTTACAAAATTTGCTAAGTTTTTTTTATCCAGATACCTTTTAACACATGAACAGATTTTGAAGTTTAAGCATATTTGGTCTCTTTGAGAAATGTACAGGTATGTACAAGGTTCAAATGTGAATGAATATGCGAAGTCATCATGAATTGGAAGCACAATGTTCCCATCCAATACTTTGACCGTATAACATAAGCAACTTCTTTGAAACGCATTTTAGAAGTTGGCTTGATGAAGGGGAACACGTTGTTATGGACTATCAGTTTCATTGCATGAAATGCGACGTTTTGGTGTAGATATAAACACCGTAACAAAGCACATGTACGTATCTACACAGAACCGTCACATTCCATGCAATAACGAAGTCGATTATCCATTACAAACTTGTCATTCTTTAAGATATGCACTTTTAACTTATATCTGAATTCTTTTAACTTCTACACACTTCATACACCTCTATTGTTGTCTTTTCTTGCATTTGATATAAAATTAGTATTTCTATAGGCTAAATATAAGTCTAAATCTGTAACAGTACAAATAAAATCCAAATACCGAGCACATCTCGAACATGTCATTGCTGATGTACATAATTCCATCATTAACACCATAAGAAGAAGTAGACATGGTCTTTCATGAAGATGAACAATCAGAGTTACTATATGATAGGTTGTAAAAGGTGTTTACATAGAGATAGATAACTATGTATGTCTGCATCAAAATGAATATATTTATGTCAGGTTATCAAAATTTACCAATTCCATAGCAGAATTTAATTTTTACACGCCAATTTAAAGTGACCTTGACTGCTAGTGACATAATTTTAGTGAACTCTTATCTGAAACGGTAACTAGGTTTTAAACGATCAATGACGAATCTCACCTGTACTGCTTACTTACACCGTGTATAACTGAGCGGGGATGTAAACCTGGTAGATCGTTGACCCTGGAACGTGATTTCACCTGACAAAGCACATTGCTTCACTGAGGGCCCAACAAGGTAAAACAGGTATGTCAGCGGTTGGATAAGGGTCCTGTAATGAACTTGTACCATTTAAGAGACAATTATATCTTGCTTTTGATTAAATGTAGTTCTAGGATATTTTCGTCCTTATTCACAAACATCGTTTATGCAAAATCACTACACGTACACATTACCTAGATAAAACATATAATTGAGGATATTATTTGATTGTTTCAAGTCAGGATTTTTTTAATAAAATGGTGCATCCCTGATATAAGACCCTGTCTTTAACTTGTATATTGTTATATTTAAGTCGGTCAATATAATATTTTTTGGCAAATAGAAATTTTATCGATCACAGATGTCCACTTAATTGCTTACCAATCCGTGCAAGTACACGAACGTTTGTCTTCATGTCATAATTTTATCTAAAAATATCATCATATGCTCTCTCCACGTGTATCAAAAATAGAAAACAATCGTATATCGAGAAGTGTAAGTGTCAAAAAGTTCAGATATATACATTGACCACGATTTCAGAAGTCTTAATTGCTAAATCTTCATCTCACATTTGAACATGAACAATAGGATAGGGTCTGCTGTGATCTGTCAAACCAGATCTCATTCTTCGGTTTCTAGATATATTTCTGACCACAGGGGTTCGAATCTCGGAGTGGACCCAATAATTATATTTAGCGTAATTCCTATCTGTTATATAGAATACAGACTGTATTGTATAGAATACAGACTGTATTCTATATAACAGATAGAAATTACGCTCAAATCTTTATTTCTCGACCGATTTTGTTCAAATTTGAAATGTAGGTTAACCTCAACATAATGAAACGATATATGAGTGCAAAAGTTTGAAAAAGAAATTATAGGGTCCAATCAGAGATTCGAACCACTGTACGTGTTTCTGACAAGCTGATAAGTAGGCATGTACTTGACCTTCACAGGACGGGACGGTACACGGTCTTAATTTACAAAAAAAATGTGTGTAGGTCCTTTTAAGGAATTTTCAAGCATATGAATGATGCAAAATTTCATAAGGCCAGACAAAATTGATAAGTAGATTATATTGGTCAAGAGACGGAGGATTTGATCTAGTGTATATATGACAATATTTCTGAAACGCCCCAGGTATACGTATAGAAATGGATAAAGATATCAACATTCTTTTGACTGGGTAAAGGCATGGCATCATTGATTCTGAATATAATTTCACCCAAATAAGCGCAATAATGTAAGTCGATTCCTTATATCAACTTTTTCGCCTAAAGATATATTTTGGAATATATTAAGTACCTTGGTTAGGTTATTTACACGAAAACGTTTTTAGCTTATTTAAAACAGGCTTTTTAAATATTCTGTGAGTTTTACAAAACTTTTATAATGAGTGTTTATCTTACGTCCATTTCTATTTAGTACAAAATAATCAAGTTGTCTTACACTGACGGAATCCTGACTCAGTCGTATTGTGGAAGCTCATCTCTGTTTCATCCTGGTTTAAACAGGGTTTATCTCGGTGAGAAGGGATTCAGGTGGCTTTCTGGGTTTAAACGCTGAATCTTACACAAACCAATACTTGACTAAGAAAAGCTATTTCACACTGTGAACCTGAATTGCATTTGAACTCCCTTTTGGAAATGACTTTTTGAAATGAATTATCAGATTTGAAGAATTTGCGAACATGATTTTCTTGATAGTTCTAACTAACTAAATATTTCGTTTTAGAGGTATGTCTTTTAAGAGGAATGTTGAATTAGATTGGGGTATATATATTGAGCAAAGAAAGTTAAGGAACACGTCAGTTTTTCAGCATTCATGTTCTGTTGTGTGTAGCCAATTTTGAATATTTTCGGGTTTATTTTAAAAGATCGTCACAATTAATTCGTTGAAAGCGTGAAGCCTTTAATTGACATGCGGTTCACTCTGTGACGTGAGTGAATGATTGAACTTGTCCTGCTATCGAACCAATTACGGTCACATTTAGTGAGCCTGAGAAAGGTCGAAATGTTTGGCAGGGTATACTTTAACAGGTTATCCCTCTGAATAAACACGATCAGTAGTTTGACTCGCAGTTTGTGATATTTAGCCTTAACCGTCTTTGCCCTGAATACGATAAACTGTAGATCTTTCTTCGTGTCAAGAATAAGTGCAAGACAAAACGCTGCATCGAGGCAAATTATAAACGTTTTGCGCTTGTTTAAAATGGCGGCTTGGGGGTAAACCTATACCCATGACGCAATGCAGTACAAGGAAAACTCTTAAAATATCAATTACATCTCGAAGCAGGTGACAATACAACTTGTAAGATAAATGAACTTTGCACCTCTTTAGATTACCGGATACGACGTTGATGAGTTTAACAGGCTTATGCATGGTTGGGGCTGGTCCTCTATTGCACATTACCAGACATTTAATATTTTAAAATGTATTCATCATTGAGTTTAAATCGCTGTACATTAAAACCCGAAAGAAACTTTCCACTCATTTACAAGACATGGTTTTCTTTCTTAACAAGTTTATATCGAAAGATGAATCATTTGAACATCATCTAACTTCAGTTGTATTGCAATAAACCGTTTATCGTGCAGCCTAGAAATGTTGTATTGACACTGGTGTGAAAAGTTAATTTACGATTTATACAATTCGAAGTTTCATTTCATCTGGGAGAAAATAACAAAATATGGAGTTCATATTCTTAAATACTTCATATGTTCAACTTTAGTCGTTATGCAGGCATCACTCGACGTCTCATCGATGTTGTGATACGTCTGACGGCAGCGTAACGATATTCCCCCATTCATCCTGCAGAGATCGTCCCAGCTACCTCAGGTTGACTGGAGGGTTGGCCTTTTTCCTGATTTTCCTCACGTGCCTCAGTCCCACACGTGTTCTATAGGGGAGAGATCAAGAGAACGTGACGGTTACGGCAAGACGGGGACGTTATTGGTGTCCATGAATGTTGACATTGCTCTTGCTGAGAATACAGGCGCGTTATCATGTTGAATGTCTTTCGGTGACAGCTGAAGCTTCTTGCAATATGGGCAATCGAACAACCGATGTCCTTCATACCCATGACCCTGCCGCGCTGTTCTGGGGGTCAATCGTGGCATTTTGAAAGTTGGTTTTCTATTACCTGGATTACTCGTGAATGGATCGCTTTCTAACCCAATTTCAATAATGAACGTGCGAAGCACTAATCAAAGAAAAACGTGATTTCGCAATTTTCACCAAAAATCATGAAAATCACGTTCCTAATCCATGTCTCATGTGAATAACTATTTATGTTACGTTTTGGCGGTCAGTTTTAATAAAACATAGAATTCGGCTAAAAAAGGTCAAAGGATATTTTTTTTATTATTCCTCAAACCCTGTAACAATCAAAAACTCAGCAGCCAGGGGACTGCCAAGTCGACAGACATAAATGAAATCAAATTCAGTCTGGGTTACAAGGAAGCCTTTTTTAAACAATAAAATACAGACAGAAACTTTCACACACCATTCACACCAATACTAGATCAATGTCAAAAAGTTAGACATTAATGATTCAGTCGTCTTTGAATAAACAATGGTACATAACCCACTTGGCATAAAATTCTTTTTTTGCAACATTTTTCTATATAATATCTCAATCTCAACTCATTTTTAAAATGAGTAAAACTTGGTAGTGAGGAGTTCAGCTTGCATTTGTACAAGTAGTATTTACCTAATAAAATGAATAAATCAAAAACAGCATCAGTGAAAACAATTTTTTTACAGCCAAAGATTATCAATTCCAAAGAGAGTTAAAGGTTATGGATGTGATTACAGTTTTCAGTTAACCAAGAAAGAAATATTGACCAAAATACTTGTACGAATTCGCAATCCCAGAACAAGTGACAAATGGATTCCTGTTCTTTATTACAGAAAGTACATAGATCAGAGTCTTTAATTCTAATTTTTGTAAGAAATATATTTGTAGTTAAAATTCTATGGACGAAGACACTGGACATTGTTCTGTAAGCCCACCAATTACTCGCTTGCTACTTTCAGTTAAAAAAGGCTCAAAAGCCTATTACTACATCTTGTGTTCTTCAGATAGGAAACCAAGAGCTCAGTCCAAATGGCAAGAAGAATTTAATGGTGATCTTGATTGGAATTGTATCTTTTTAAAACCATTTAAAACAACACAAGATACTAAATTAAGATGGTTTGAGTACAGGATACTCCATAGGTAAACGGATATTTAAAAAATAAAAGTGGATAGTTTCTTTTGGGGTTTAGTGTATATCGAGCTTTAATTGTAACATGAGAATTCATGCTGGCGCCTCAATTGTTGGTCATTGTTGCCTTTCTGTTACGACACATCAGTGTATGTTTATACATGATAAATGTTACGTGTTAGAATATGCAGGCTTTTTTAATCAGAGCTTTTATCCGAATTCGATGTTCCAAAAAAGTCGGCTATTGAATTGCTGGTTTTTGTCCTTCTATAATCTTGATCAAATTCTTAGTGCAGGAGCTCAAAGCATATGTATTTTAAAATCAATTCTTGTAAGCTTCAAAAATGTCATTGGTTTCCCTTCATTTTGAATATTCAAATATCAAATATCAAATGAGAGAAAACTATGTTGTCAAAATTTCTAGTTCATTGCGTTTTACGATGGCACACAGGCAACTTGAATCTGCAACTTTTGGTTTCGATTCAACGCGAGTTCTATATTTGGAATGTGATGACCAATACCCCAACACGAGTTTCAGCTAAATGTCGGACAAACAAGTAATAAAAGTATCTCAGAACTTGGCAAAAATCCAGGACTCAACCCAATTCTCGAAGAATGACGAGCCTTTTGCGTGAGCCTGGATAATACACTTCTATATTCAGTAACAGTATTTGATCATCTTGTCGGACACAGGACTAAACAAACAATGGAAAACTCTTCGTAACATTGAATCTCTCACCAAGATAAGCGCCGTTTAGCGGTATAAAGAATGACATTCAATTTGTAAAAATATATGAACCCACACAAGGAATTGTACATGTATGTATTTCTGACCAAAATATCTTTAGTCATGCATTTAGTTAATGAAAGCTATCTTATTCACATAAAAGAAGACAAATCGTTTATTTTTTATAAGATAGATATCATTGTTCAAATGTTTCGCCAAAGGCGTATGTTAGTCAGAACAAAAAAAAGTTCAATACAATTCGTTGAGAGCAAAATGGTTAAAAGAAAGTCTATCACGCTTAAAAGGATCGTTAACTAATTAGAAAAGAAAGTATTGATTTTAATCGTAAGGGTATCATATTTTATTTAAACTTCGTCTTTGAAGTAAGGTTGAAATGATACGATGCAGGCAGTTTATTTGAATATTGTTGAAAGTGTTTATCAAAGTTAAACGTTTGGCTACGCAATAGAATGAAATATGTTATTTTCGTTGTCAGCTCAAGCCAACCTTGAGACCTTGATATATATATATATATATATATATATATATAGTATAGAGTCATGTCTATATACAGGTATGTCACTTCAACCGGGTCACTCGTCAACCGCTCCATTGTTGGGTATTGTATATTATGTATACCACATGTTTGACACGTGGGGTAAGTGGATAACGAGAAAGCCATTACGAAAACATAGTTGTATCTACTTGTTCTCTCCTCGGAAATTTTCGTGTTTTATCTTGGCTGGTCGTTTTTGAGGAAGGGAAAGCATAAAACTCTTGGAAAAAGGCCAGAGAACAATATCTTATTGTAGAACCATACGATCGATAATGGAATTTATGGTCATATCACAGCAGATAAATTCTAACGGCGCCATGTCTTTTAATAAAAAAAAATTCCTTATGAATTGCACAACTTATTCATAGAATTTCGTTCCAAAAAAAGAAAGATGACAACTTTATTTTTATATCACGGCAAATAACTGCTGCAGCGTCGTGTCTTTTAATAGAATAACACATTCCTTATGAACTCATGAAGTCAACTACTTATATAATCATGTATTCAAAGAATTTGACCAAAAAAAACCCCGAATCAGGTAGAGAAATTCTAGGGGATTTTTTTATGTGTTCTTGCAAAAACTATTGATTAGAAATTAGAAATAACAAATGTCCTTAATGATAATATTGTTTCTGTTCTTCAAACAAAGAAAATATGCCTTTACTTTCATTTAATTGGTGTAAGTAATATCCTTTGGCTTTGGGTTTCTCTTATCTTCAACTGAAAAAATGTCTCATAATCCTAAAAGATATCGCTTATTCATGAAATCATTTATCATCTAAATTGATTCAACATATGCTTGAACGCAGAAATTATCATTTCAGTTTGTGTATTCTGACGACAATGGATGATAGCATTGTTTTTCATCACACTTTGAAAGATAGAAGTTGAGTACTGAAACTAAAGGAAACCATCAAATATAATAAATAAAATTCATTAAGTGGTTCGAAATGTTGCAATATCACATCCCATAAGCTTAACATATCTACAGATTTCTCAATATGGATACAGCTTATGAAAGACAAATATGTCTGAACAATGTTTACTACTTTTTTAAGTAGCAAAAGGGCCTGGGAGAGACTCAAATACTTCTGTTTTGCTTAAGGGATTGAGAGATGAAATACTCATTTGGAATAAAATCCTTAAAATCTTTAAAAAAATTATTAAACTTCATTCATGGTAAGAAGTTTTCATTCTCCTTTTTGGGCCCATCTACAATCTACATTAATAACTATCAGGTGTCAGCGAGTCTGAACACAACATTTCAGCTGTTCAATTCGTAGTGTGCAAAGAGTACTGAATACAACAGAACAAGTCAGTGAGATAAAGTGTTACTTTAATTCATGTATATGTGTATAAATATCACAGACTGTACACAAGTTTACATATCCCCAAATCTGTACATGTTGCCGAAACGGCAGTTTACTTGTCAATTTCAACAACCATGATAAAATGAATTGTTACATCTTTTTTTAACCTGAGGAACAAATTCTGTTAAGAAATAAAGACTTCTTAATTGGACGGAATGGCTAAGATTCGCTCACAGTTAACAAGTTACGAAAATCATATAATTTTTCAAGGCAGGAAATCATCTAATATTAAAATATTTAAGTCAAACAATTTAAGTAGCATTAACAATGTTCACTTAAAATAAAACAGTCTTATTTGTCTTGATACTTTGATAAAATGCACTCAAAATAAAACATTATTGATAATGTAAAGTTTCTTGAAGTAACCTCAACCTAAAAACACTTTAGAATTTAATAATCTTCTCATAATATTTCCCAAGGAACAATATTAAAATACTGGTCATCTAAAATATTCAATCATCATTATTGTTAAAAACCTTTCACAAACTTTTACATATTGAGTGTACATAATTGGAATTCTCTAGTACTGTTGGCATTAAATATGAGGATGTTTGACGATCTTTAGGACGGCGCTGACACGAGGCCAGCAGGACCATGGCCGAGGGTTTGACCGCCCACTGTACTCTCAAGGGGTTTGAATCCAAGTTCTTCTGTCGGGATACCAAATACACGCAGCTTGGACTCGTACGTGCGGAGGAGGTCATTATGAGCCTGGAAGAAAAAGGAGGAATCTAAGATTCTGTACCCCTCAACACACTTGGAACTGTTTTGACTTAATTATATTCTCACAGATTGGAGCTTTAGATAACATGCTTATCTGTCCCTTTTCAAAGAATGAAGAATGTATTGTTGTTTAGTTTTGTGTATTAGGATACAACACATGGGCAAAGGGAGATAACTCTGTTTGAATCATTAACTTTAGTCTTGGACCATTAAACAATTCCCATACATCATAGTGAAAATTCTGAATATAATTTCAAAATCATACCTTGCAAACTCTGGCCAGTTCGTACTGCAGATCTTTGATGGCACTGTTCTTGGAGTCAAGCACATCCTGAGGGAGAGAAACATTACCGTTAGTCTATTTCACTGAAAAGTATTAACAAACTATGATAAACTAATGACTTTGCAAAGTTCATATACTAGTATGTCAAATAAAAATTCAAACTATCTACATTTCCGGCTTCAGTATTAGAGATGCGATTTGATTTTCTAAAGATACAAGCAGACAAAGTCATCAACATTTGATTAACTCCATGAAATAAAATTCTATGCTTCTCATTTCCAAACTTCATTAGTTGTTGATATCCTGAAGATACACACAAGTTTTTTATCTTATCTTAAATATTTCTCTTAAACGGATGCATACATCCCCCTTTTTACACACAGGGGCTTTAAAATACTCTGCCTCAATGCTGATATGCATCTTCTCAACATAAACTCTCATCATGATGGATTTTAGCCATTCAAAAGATTCTAAAATCACAACCACAGACTGTTCAAGTTACATACCTCGAGTTTGCGAGTGACAACAGTGAGTGCAGTTGGATCAAGATTGGAGGCTGAGAGAACCTCGTTGAGCTGAGCTTCTTTCTTCTCCAGGGTGTCGGCCAGAGCGTTGAGTTTCTTCTCCAGCAACAGATTCTTGAAGTTACTCTTCTGCTGAACCTCATGGATTGCCTTCACAAACTTGCGGTACAGGTCGTCTCGCTCTTCTTGTGTCTGAAGGGAGAGCATAATGTTCTTAACTGTCATTTCTACATGGAACAACATGACGTGTAAACCTGACGGAATGGTTAAAGTCCTTCACAAATAATGAGCTCATGCAACTATGAAACTCAACAAAATATATCTTTACATTTGGACGAACACATCTTCATCTTCAACATTTTCTAAAGTAAGAGAAAAGGCTCTGTAATGAACTAGCCATAGGGGAGATAGCAGATAATTATTAATTCATCAATAACTGTTAGTTTAAAATGCACATGAATTCCGGGTAACTGCAATATATACTCAACTTACAACTGTTAAAATTAAAAGTCTGTGGGGATAGTTATCTCAGCAATAATGTTTGGAAACTGCATGATAGTATTTGGATGAAAAATATTACCTTCTGGAATCTCTGTTCTAGGACTTCATGCTCCCACTTGAGTGCACGGAAATCTTCCTCCGTCACTCGTAACCTGGCCTTTGTCATCTGCAATTCAAACAATCGGAACCATTACTTAACTTTTCAAATATATAGTATTGATTTTCCAAAACATTAGTGAATCCATCAACATACAACCCGGAGTTATAATTTCATATTTAAGATATCATATTGAAGTGACCAAGGATTTATATTTTACAAGAAGTGTAAAAAAAATAACACATTATTCAAAATGAATGAGTCATTACTGGATCAAAAACAAACTTTAATTATTTTACTTGAAGTGATATTCAGTGTTTGAAAACTGCCAGTGTATCTTGTCTTGTTAGACTTTATATTACCAAGTATTCACATAACAATCATAAGGAAAACCTGTAAGATCAAACCAAACCCATTTGGTTATATATACAAATACAGAGTATTCAGTAAGCAAGTCCAGCTGGCAGTACACAAGTCTAGAGTTACCTACCCTGAGAGTCTCCTTATCCTTCTCGTAGTTAGCCAGCTGTTTGCGGAGATCCTCCACCTCCTCGCGAGCCTTCTGAAGGGGCTCGGTCAGCCTCTTGTTCTCCGCGATCACCTCGGCCATCTGCTTCTCCATCCTCTCCTCCTTCTTCTTCATCTCCTCCACTTGCTCCTGTACACGGATACAGATAGAGGATATCATAGCAGAGGGCAGAACATACAAGCTATACAACACAACAGCCTGGATATGTCTGGATGAGAAACACCTTACATCAGTGTATGAAATAAGCCTGAAAATTAGCCAGCACAAAAGTGTTGTTTTGAACATTTTAATGGTAAAATTGAAGCAATAACTCCCAAAGTTACCACCGATACAGATAGAGGATATTATTTAGAGAATAACCAACAGGTATCATCGGATATCTGCCATAAATGTCGAAATAATGTTCACAGTCGCAAGCCTTCATAGTCATAGTCGAGAATTTTCGATTGCAGGCTTGTATGTTTACAAACAGAAAGCGCTGAATGTGCCTTTGAAAAAAGGAATGCGTTTAAATATCAAACTATATCAAACAATATAAATTTCAAACAAAAATATGATGTACAGTAATTTCCATTGATCTACAATTTTATCTTTAACCTAATCAACATGGGTGAGTTCAGCACGTTCTTTTTATTAGTGAAAATAGTCCTGTTGACCAATTGTATTTCATTCTCTTAGGAACCGACCATCTCATCTCAACCATTTGCTATTGCAAACACGCACGAAGAGACACAGATATAAAAGAGATTTTATAAGTGTCCATTTATTAATAGATCTGCTTAATATACTGATGTTTAGTAACCTCCTTTGGTCACAGATAGATGAGATTATACAACAACTTGTGCCTCAATTTCCCCTCAGAACCGAACAAGAAACTATAATGCCAACAAAGCCCAACAAACCTTGAGTGTGTTGATGAGGGCGAGATTATTGAGAGTGATATCATTGTAGTAGTTCTTGATATCACTGAAGGCCTTCTCGTGGTTCTTCATCAGAGTGTTGATCTGTCCGTTCTTTCTCTCCTCAATCTCGTGGATCTCTGTCTTCCTCCTCAGGTCCAGCTCGTCTCGCAGTGCACGCATCTTCTTCTCATACTTAGACTCAATCTCACGAGCATTACGCTCAAAGTCCTGTCGCAACTGTGTGATTTGCTCATCATGTTTCTGAATTGAAAAATAAATGAATTAAAGAACATCAGATATTTAATTATCAATCCTATCAAAGTCCTGTCACAATTTATTGTGTGATATGCTCATTATATTTCTAAAGAGAAACTTCATGAAGGAACGTCATACATAAAATCATACATGAAGATGGGTAGCCTGAGTGCAATGTGGGTAAAGTGTCTTGTAAAGTATTAAATCAAGGTCACAAATTTTAGTGTCTCAACCAGAATAACGAAGACAGGTCTTCTGCGTGTGAGGCCAGCATGCGAACCACTAAAACAATGTGCTCCACTGTTACATTTTTTATGAAAACAAAATTCTTACTGGTAGATACAGTAACATTTCTATGAAAGCGAGAGAAGACACACTAAAATATATTGTATTATAAAAGAGAGAAGTCACACTAACCTTCTTAAGATTCTTGATGACCTCTTCGTGAGCCATCTCCTGTTCCTTGAGGACGACCTTGAGAGCTCGCTTGTCCTGTCTGAGGTCCTTCTCCTCTCCCTGGTGGGTGTCCTCCGCTAGTTTGAGCGACACGGCACCCTGGGCCTTCAACTCGGAGATGTTGTTCTGGTGCTCGTACAGCAAGTGCTTCACCTTCTGCTTGTACACCTGGACACAGAATCAGTGAGTTAGTGTTTAGCCCCACTAGGGCAATGTTTCAGCTATAAGGGACATGAAGAGCAAAGGATTATCATCAATTTTAATCATCATGACTACCTTATTTACAGGGTGAGAAAGTTATATCATTATTTATACATAAAATGTTCTTGAGGCAGAGTTAATGTTTAGCGCCACTTGGGCAATGTTCCAGCTTTTAGTGACGGGCCTTTACACAGAGAGAAAAGGATTATTTTCAATTATAAAATCATGACTACCTAATTTACAGGATGTGAAAGTTATATCATTACTTATGCTTAAAATGTTCTTGAGAACCCATGAGCTGGGATGAAATGAGACCTCTCAGAGTTTCATCTAGGAACAGTTACAGGATTTGGGCTGTGGGGTTGTGTCTTTTACAAAACTACCTTAACATTTGGACTACCTTTGTGACATCTCTAAACAATTCAATAAGGAAAGCCTTTTTATTTGCAATGAAAACCTGACAAGCTTTTTAAGTTATTTAAAACTAAGGCATCTTAATTCTTATTTTCAAAAATTAAGTAAATCTATCATTTACTGAATAAGTATTTTTTAATTGCTGTTTTTATTGAAATGACTTGATGACAATTAAAATATAAGCTTCACAATGATGGTTAACAAATAACAATGTCAATGATGTACTCCAATTACCATTAAACAAGGTATGGAAACAGAAAAATACCCTCTCAAATGAGGGATCTCTATACATATAGATGTTCATACCTTTATCTCCACTTGATGTCGTTCTTCTGCATCCTCCATCTCTCTATCTTTGTTTCGTAGTTCAGCTTTCTTTTCTTCCAACTGGCGTTTTGTGATTTCCCAAAATGTGTTAACCTTGTCTCTTTCCAACTGGAAGTAGTTTCTCTCTTCTCTTTCACGATCGAGTTCATCTCGAAGTCTGACAATGTGCTCTTCCAACTGTGAACATAAACATCTTTTAACTAAACAAAGATAGCAATAAACTAAATAATCTTATTATATTATCACTAATGCAATGATGCAAACATATTTCTCATCTTTCTTCTCATGGGCAAAATAAACTGAATTTAGACTTTGATTAACGTTAAATATGCAGTGAGAAATTTACCCTTTAGTCATGTGTCAAATACAGTAGAACATGGATATAACAAACTCCAAGGGACCAACGAATTTAGTTTGTATATCCGGTGTTCGCTACTCGCGTTTAGCTATCATTCATAGGGCTTTTGATGGGACTTAACAAATTTTTCACTATAGATATCCGATTGCTCGATATATCCGAGTTCGCTATATCCGTGTTCTAGTCTACTGTAGTGTACAGTCGATTACCATGCTTGGAATCACATCACCATCAATAGTTATACGTAAGATAAAAGATATTTTTAACTTAAATGATTTATTCTCCAATATAAATACTTGCAATACAAGTACTCAACCGCAATCTGGATTTCTAGATGTATCAATGTGATAACATAGCAAAACAATAGTTATCAATTATGGCAACAAAGAAGAAAGTACCTGTTCTTTGGACATTTCCTCTGTAGAGATGCCATCGATAACTGTTGGCGTCTTAGCTTTCCCAGACTTCTTACCCTTCTTGCCTTTCTTACCACTCTTCTTTTTCTTTGGCGGCTAAAAGAGAAAAACATGAAATTCTGATGGTATTTGCTCACTTGATATCATATAATTCAGTTTCTCATATGAACTGAAAATGCATATACATTCCTACAATGCAACATAATTTACTAGCATCTATGATGATATTTAGAAATCGTGTAATGTTTGTCTTGAACAAATATTGACAATCTTTGTAATACCTTAAAATTGTGCACCACATTTTAAACTTACGTTTTATGAATGGCTCACCTAGGTAAATTACTAGTTAGATAAACAATAAACAGTAACTATTGTAAATAAAAGAACAATAATAACAAATTTACCATTATAACAGTAAATAAATACCACGAAAATAGGGTACACAATATTCAGTTAGGTTTACTACAAAGTATATTTCACGAAATCTACCACACTACGATTGAAGTAGTGTCCGTAGTATGAAATATTGTATCATGATATGAATATATTTGCTTTGGTCCAGCTATGAACCTACCATTATGACGTCTGTTGAGAGGAAATAATGTCAACACAACAATGGAGCTTCCTCTCGTTGTCCACAGCAACACTGCCCGGATGTTGATATCTCGCGTTGTCTCGCCAGTCCTTATGAAATTAATGTAAAATGAATTCGTGGCATACATTTAATATCCTATTGATCACACGTTAAAATACAAACTCACACTTTAAGTTTTTATTTGTTTTCAATGAATTAATATTTTGCAACGCAGCGCAAACAAGTGGAAAACCCAGTTGGGTATGATCAGTGAGTTGCCTCCCTTTACCTAAACTTTACCCACATTTAGAACATTTATTTCATACTTTCGAAGTGAGGTTGAACATTATCAATCTTGAAAAGAATTTGTCAAGTCCATTCTTCTGACTATCGGGCAGTCCTTTTTTCATACATTGATAAATTACGAAGCTAATTTTAATATTGCACGATTTTGTAAGTTTGTAAAATTGTATCCATATTTTTACAAAATGTTTGTCTGAGATTTAAAAGTATTAGAATATGCATTAAACTTCATTCATATGTTTGAAATCTTAAAAATAATTGATTAATAACATTGTGCCAACGAGTTATGTGAACATTGATTGAAATTGTACGTGAGCATCGATTTTCACATTTCATTTGAATAGTTTTCACTTGAACATAGAGTGAACCTTATTATAAAATGACATTGGATATTTTAACTAAAGGAAAAATATAAGAACACACTGACGCCTTCTTTATCCTGTTTAATCTAATATATTTCCATTTGGGGATCGATAGGAACAATATATGCCTTCCCATGTATCGCATTTCACAAATCATTTTGTAACAATATCTACGTCATATATTTTATTCTTTCTTTGATTTATTGATTCTGTCAAACATTGGCTATTTTTTTTTTCCTAAAACAATTTTAATTAACTTTTCAATTTCTTTATTTTTAGTAATTGACATGATAGACAATTATGTAACATTTCTAAAAATGGATAACCCCTAATTCTAACAACTCATTTATGTTTTCAAAACATAAAACGCTTGTCTCAATATCTACAAACGTTTAATGCAAATGATAATTTTGAGGCTTCATAATTTATGGAATTGAATTAAAATGGATGCTTACCTTATTCTAACTTCTTAACGTTCACGACGTTTCTGGTGGGTAAAGGAAGCGCCGTAAAATCTAATCTAGTTGACCGAAAGTAGGAAAGTTGGAAGATGTATTTAGAACTCTATTAACTTCCTTTCGCTTAATGATTTGAAAGACGTTGGTTCTTATTGGGAAAGAGTATAAAATAACTAATTTTATGTTTAACAAGCACATATACAAAGTAATAATCGTATTACTCTATATGTGACGATGGATTTTTAACGCCATTACGATACATCGTGAGCATCCCTTTTTCTTTTATGGTTGTATTAATTCTAAAACAAATTTTCTGGATAGTTATTGTTTTGTTGAGGTAAACCTAATAAAACATGCTTTTAAAATAATTGCTATTTACATAATTAAATACACTTGGTATTAGTTTAATGGGATGAATTTTTCCTGAATTGTAGATATTTTTAAACATGTCTTGTAATATAGATAGATTTAACTTATTTCTAGACGTATTCGCCAAAAAGGATCAAGGCAATGTGTTTTATTGATTTGACCATCTGGTATGATGTACATGTATTTAATTGAACCACACAAAGAACAACAACAATCCAATAAAAAGATCAATGCCTTTGTATTATGCTTATATATTACTATCATAATGCATGCATACATCTTCTGAAGTCGGCTACGCAGTCACACTTATTATCATTGATCAGAAAGAAATGCTACGGCCTTCTCTTATTTAATACTAAAATATTCTTGTTGTCATAAACATGCTTATATACGCACTTACACGGAAATATTAATGCATGTAATAATGTGTTATGGTAATGTATAAATCTAAAAAGATTAATAATAAGAATTCAATAATTCAAAGTGATATGTAAAACACAAGCAATACGAAAAAGACGTACATTATTCATTTTGTAATGAACGAACGGGACTATAAAACCAAACAAATGAATATTGTATACACTATCAAAGGTAGGTTATTGGAAAATGTAATAAATATTGGAAAATGCATCACGTATGCTTTACAGCTGCATATAAATTTGTGTTGACACCGTATTGCAATTTATCTGCAAAGTCTGTTTAAATATTATCGCAATACAATATTGAACATATGTTATAAGCCTACACAATCTCCCACGGAAATAAATTTATGATGCAAATAGAGATAATATCATTTGCATCACCTGTGCACTATTCTAATTATTGTCGTATGTGTAACATATATCATGCAGTTCTTAAATTATAAATAAACCGCAACATGAAAATATTTAAAATCTTATTAATTATTTTTTTGTCATGTGATAAATTTTACATGATGAAAAGGAATCTGAAAAGGTTATATTTTAATCTTTATCCAGAGTCGAGGATTCAATATGTCATAATATTATCGATATGAAATATGTCAGCTGTACGTAACAGTTTTGACAGTTATTTGTTCCTGTGTAATTTTCTCTTTCAAATCCCTTATAAGTGACCAACTGGAAAGAGATATCCGTTTTCAATGTGTTTGCGATGATATTTGTAACTTTTTCACGATGATGAAAATCAACAAACGATTATCCCTTATATTTCCCTCTATCATGATAAATTTTCTAAAACTAGGAAAAGGAACCGCTTATTTTTTTATCCTCTTTCTATAAGCCTTTTCCCGTGGTATAACTGGTTAACGCGGCTGGATTCAAGCAACGGGATTTAGTCGCACGGTCACTAAGTTGATCCAAGATAAAACATATTTTTCTTCTTTGAGGAAAGCAGTCTAAAGCAGAATAATTTTTTTATGATTGATCTCTATGTAAAAATTGCACCCTGTAAGTTAAAACATTTCATAATGGTTTGCTAAATGTATTTCAATGGCTGATTTTACTTTTCTGTTGATAAACAACAGAATTTCATAACTTCTTTATTTGGCATTCTAGGTGTTATGATCAATGAGGGATATTATTTTATGTTGTGAAATGTCAGAGCAAATTAATAAATGCAATATTTTTTACAACAAACGGTGTTGACGTACAATTGGAAGTATTAGAAATTAGTCACTTAACCTCACTGTAATATAATAACCTTAAAGGGGCAATAGCACGTTTCTACACAATCTAGTTAAAGGGACGATAACATTACAGCTAGTTTTAACTAGATTTGTTTCTACAGGCAATATAAGGTGATGTGAAGTTTAGCCATGCGATTCCTTTTTCTTACATAAAATGAATTAAAGGCGTTCACACAAAATGGCCGCCAATGGATTTTATGTGAATCTTCATACTTTGTCCTCTGACTATGAATGATTGGTCTGTGTAATGAGATTTTTGACACTGTCAAAATAATACATTTAGCATTAACTTACAATTATCAGTGACATATTTAATTTAATTTGCTACTGCCCCTTTAAGACAAAAGCAATCAACGTTAACCAATCTCATATCAAACCATTGTGCATCCACCCTGTGTATTGTGAAGACATTGCTTGTATATATTTGCTCCCTGTCCACCAGCCAGATGTGGAGAATGTAACATATGCTCTCCCCAAAGGATAGAAAATATCTAAGTGGATAAAATGTTTCTTTTTAAATTCAGGTACATGAATAAAATGGATGTCAAGTTTGAAAGTGGTGCATTTTTTGGGGTTTTTTTTACCCTTAAAATTTTCTCTGTAAAGTCTGTATCTGACATTTCACCACTGAATCACTTGCTTGATAACGACAATAGGATCTATGCCAAATGGGCGTTTTGAAAGAATAATGAAGACGATTATCCATAAAATAATATTTCCTATTGATAAAAAATCATATCAGATCACTGCAGATGATGACGAAACAATAACTGAATTTACTGCCTTGTCCTGCCACACATTTCTTCCAAAATTATATTTTTCATAATCAAGACGTGCACTATATCTTCTACTTATCTTATTCTTATACGGAGTTCTCTTGACAATGTTCAGTAGCTTCTTGGCGATGCTAAGCTTCCCATCAAATGGGTGACCATGTCATTATTAAATAATCTTACCCCACATATTTTCTTTCTCCGATATGAATTTTTGAATTCTCTTGTATAACTATTTTACAATTAGTAATAATACTATGTTTCCTAATCCGGAATACCAAAATCCGGTGTTTGAGAATAACCTATAATATCGTTTACCTTTTCATTAACGAGGAAACAGTTTTCAAATGTGTTGATATGAGATAACAATGATGATTATCTTTAAGGTTTTTCCTCACTGTCGTAATTTACATTAATACACATCCCGGTTGCACAATGAACAATTGTACCTAGAATAAAGCTTGTCAATAACAAGGAAGTCAATTGAAAACTATAATCTACTTTGAATTGCGTACTTAATTATAATTATGATGAGTTCAGTTATCAACCGGCCTACTTGTATCTAGAGTGAGAGATAATATGGGTTTGTAGTAAACCAATGCACTTGACAAAACAAGTTCGGAATACTTTAATTTTTATGCTAGATATTTTAAGTGCTGACATTGAAAACTCATTAAAATCAAATCATTGATTCGTTCACAAGGCGTATATTTTGTATCGTTGTCTAATAAAGATGACTGACATCCCAAATACGATCATGATCCAATGAATGAAATTAAGGTTTGATTTAATGAAATTGACGAAGAAATGAGTCATACCTAATAATTTCCAACGTTTATATATCATTATCTATATTTGTCAAGAGAAACATCCTTTGTGTTTCGACGATGTTATTTTTCAACACAATAGCTCCATCAAAAGCCAGTCATTCGTACCGACTACTATTCCATCACTATTCTATTATGTTGTGCCTTCGACTTGTCAATTTGTCTATGTTCATGACTGTGTACTACACAGGAGACTTAAATACAGTCTTGGACCTCATTCAGCAAGTCTAGATTTGACATTTCACAAAGTCTGATTTGAAAAGCCTAAGAAATAAATAACATCTTAGCCTGCTTGTCTTATTTACATATAATATGATTTAAAATATCGATTAATGTAATATTCATGAAAATGCAACCATGGATCTTTTCAGAGATAAATTGTGCATATATATTGGTTATATAAATGTGTCCTTTCAACCTAAATGAAAGTCAGATTTTGCCGATGGGATACACGTGTGTGACTTTGAATTAGCAGGTGCGCGGTTTTTAATCTGATAAAGGATCAGATTTGCACGTAGGTTATGACTGAAATGAGGTTTTAATTTGGTGCCTTCTTTGTATTGCTTGATTGCATGGTTCATTGTAATTCGTGTCAATATTGTATAGTCAAAACATTTTAAAGGCGTCGGTAAAGTCAACTCATTACACTTTTAAAACACAAAAAAGTAGCTTTTTGTTTTTTAAAATATGAATATTAAATATATAATTTTAAAAAAGAATCATACCCCCCAAACTTGCTACTGTTTCAAACAATATAATCAATATTATTAATTAAATCTAATTTGAATCAACCTAATAAAATGTCATTTTACAGTGTGATGCACATCGGATGACTAAAGTTCAAAGACGGAACTGCATTTTCCCTTCTTTTAGCGACATAATGTAAGAGCAGGAAATATACTATCACCGTTTCGATAAGGAACCGACGGTCGATACATTTTATCCAATAGCTATTACCTCCCTTCGTATTGCTCAATACGATGCTCTCGGCATCAACTCTAGTGCTATTCGAGTTAATTATCGCAGACAAGGGAGCTAAGCGATGTTGAACTCCTGTCAAAAACAATAGCAAGCGCGTCGTCGCGAGATGAAGTCGACTTTCCCGACTGTTAACTCTTGCAGGAAGGGAAGAACATAACGGTAGTTTCTCTTGAAGAAAACCGAATATTGTTCCATTCAAACGGTGAGGTTAGGTGTACTATTCTTCCAGATCGACGCCTATTCAATTGACTGTCATTCATAGACCGTGCACGCCGTTGTTCGGTCACTAAGCGGAGAGCGTGCGCTACATTTAGAAGCAAGTCAACATACGGGTAGGTCCGATGTAGGGTGGATCATATATCAGTCACCGGACGCAGAGTTTGTAGGCCTGCCTACATATGTCTAGTTTTCCCGGTGCGTCGCATCGGGGAGTCACCATGGAAACATACACATCTTGGATGGTGTGACAGACTGTGAATGAACGGAGGGTTGGGTTGTCTTGAAGTGAGATCGGCGTGATCCCCTACCCCGATTGTAACGGTATCGACCAGCTCGCTAGTGTATGATCGTTAAATAGCCCTTATTCAATGGACACGACACTATCAATAGACTCTCAAGGATACTATGGAAGCTCGCCTCCTGATTGTTGCTCTTGCATGTTGACATGACCAGCTTACTGGAGATTCAGCAATGATTTCAGGGCAAGTGCATGCGTGCAAAGTGCTGGAATATTATGTGTGTCAAGTTATTTTGTGAAAACACAGCTCGTGTTTGTACTCCGACATGAGGGTGAGGATAAGACGTGCATTTTACACACTTTCTGTGTTGAATCTGTTGGTGTTTATGGTTTATTTGTATGGCCTAGCGTCCAAGGTACCCACTAGCATTGACAAACAGGACGTGATTCACAGTGTTGTCACCCCTCGTGAAACATCGACCATTCACAGAATAGAAACAACCCTTTTATATCCTACTATTCAGTTTCACAATCGTACTGGCGGGAAATGTCCCAACTTAAAACGACCAACTAATGTCGTCGATATACAAAAGTGGCAACCTATAGATTCGAAGAAATCTCTGTATGTAATATCTGCATTTTATGACGATGCAGGCAAGACCCCGATTGTCCGCCTGTTGGCCTTGTCCCAGGGAGGGGTGGCTGGGATTCAGTGTCAGCTCTGGTTCACGGATACATCGGGGGAGGATTTCCATGAGACCGAGGCACAGATACAGAAAATACCAGAGGATCACGGGAGGAGGTGAGATAACATAAATATCCTTCTTTTAAATAGGGTGAAATTGATCATTATTCAATATTCGTCAATGCTTAGCTTTACGTGTTACCTCAAGGTTTACTACAATGTTAAATTAAGGCCTGTCGTTTTCAGTTGATAAAACTAAGTTACTTAACCTCGTTTGGCTGACTAACATTTTATATATAACAATATAGATGCATTATTAACTATCACGACACCAGTGGACTATCGTGTGTTAAGAATGGACCAAGCTTGACACCCAACTGATATCGGATCAATCTTTGCGTCGAAATCAATCAAGTATCAACTGATATATCCCCAGATCCTCATAAAAATACTGTTTCTGTAGAAAACAAGTATCAAAATTTTACGAATATGTTTAAAATGCAAATTATCTTATTTGTGCTATTTTACTATTTTTACAAAATTATAACAATGTGTGAGTTGACCCGGAAGTGATTTTTAACTTTTTGAATGAAATATCACTGAAATAAAGAGTATTCGTAAATTGCTGTATCATTATAAATCTCATATGAATGTTTCCGTAACTAAAGTCTTAGTAGTTATCGCCACTCGCCAGTATAACAAACTAAAAGAATTTTAAAAAGGAACACGTGTTCAGCATTTCGCTACGTGCTATCAAACGCTATACCGCACCTTAAGCAAAAATGATAAAACGTGGAGTTTCAATTAAAGTAAACGCCATGATCCCTTAGCCTATAAAATTAAACAACATATGTCCGAACAATGCAGTTAATTGAAATGTTGATTATCAGGTTCACGAATAGTACGAGCTGTACGAGTTTTACGCTCAAAACAAAGGTTAGTATTATTATAAGCGATATATTATCCTTGTATAGACACTCAGTTACATTCAAGTGTTGGAAATCGTCTCGTTTGAGAAGAAAAGGGGCTATAGCAGATCAAGCCATACATTAATCTCTTACATAATGGAAAGATTAAATGCTGAAACCGGAGCAACAAGATATTTGCAACTGATCTACATATACATTGTATTCTACAATTCTGACACACATACGCCTATCTGATTAAGTTTTAAAAATAGAGAGAACGGCAGAGGAAAGTATGTCATTATGATCTTCATAAAACGAGCGTGATCTGAAAAACCTATCACTATTAAATCATTGAAACCAAAAGGCCTTTTCTGGTGATTTGCGCATCAATGTTCCCTCTGAGGGAACTATAAACAAGACTGTATTGGTTATATTGGAAAATAATAGTCCAATCAAACGTTTTTGTATTAATCCGCGTCAGGAAGGTTGAACAAGCCATACGTCATCGACTGAACAAGCACACATGCAGCCTCTTTTGGTAAAACAATTTAATTATACGTCTTCTTAAAAGGGCAGTAGCACGTTTTTAGGGGGAGTTTAAGGTGATGTAAGGAAAATAAAAATTGATGGTTCCAATTGAAAGACAATGTATTTTAACTACATGGAGCAGTAATAATTCAAATATATAATGTAAAGTAAAGCAATGCGATTTCATTTTACTTAAAAAATATGAATTAAAGGTGTTCGCACCAAATGTCCGCCAATGGATTTTATGTGAATCTTCATACTTTGTCATCCGACTATGGATGATTGGTTTGTGTAATGAGGTTTTTGACACATTTTTTAAATTTCTTTTTCCTTTATTTGTTGAATTCCACTATAGTAAAGCATGCCATAAACAAAATGAAACTTCGGGAGTCTCTTAAAAAAATCAGCATTATCAAATATGCCATCCAATATTTATTGTACCATACTCTCAGGATACAAGTGTAGTTTGTAATGGGTTCTGAACGTATTAGAATTATCTCAATGAACTGTAGAGGTATTTGTGACAGGTTAAAAAGGAAACAAGTATTTAGTTTCCTAAGAAAGAAAAAATCTTCTATTTACTGTTTACAAGATGTTCATTTCATTAAACAGCAAGAACAGTTAATTAATCAAATGCCCGCGGAACTGCCATTTTCTTTAAGGGATCTAAGTTTTATTATAATGTTTAATTAGATTCAAAATTTCATAGGACATCGGCTAATCAGCAATGGGAGACCGATTTAAATAGTTTCACAGATCAAGAATGGAGAAATATGAATGAAATTCCGTTTCGATCTACTGATAGTGTACAATTACGTTGGCTTCAATATAGTATTATCAATCAAATCTTACCTGTTAGTAACTATATATAAGATAGGATATAAAGATTCCCCCTTATGTACACACTGTAATAAGTTCACTGCTGATATTTCTCATGTATTATGGAATTGTGAACATGTTCACTCTCTCTGGACCGAGCTTGCAAATTGGATAAATATCCAGGCGGAAATAACTATTAAATTCACTAAACAAAATGTTCTCTTCGGGTTCCATTCCAAAAGAAATGATCCATTAAATGCAATATGTCTAGTCATAAAAGATTCAATTTTCAAATGCTGCCTCAATAATGGTACTTTATCTGTTACTCATATCCAGAGAGAGTTAGCAAACTACTACAACATAACGAAAACTAAAGCATATTCAAATTGTAACTATAATAAATTTGTAAAACAACTTGTTTCAATGACGACTGCTAATCAACTGTACTGTGCATTATATATTGTCAATTGTACTTTGCTGACTTGAATGATTCCTCATGATGTGCTGTAATACAAAAAAAAGTGGAATAAAAAAACAACAACCAAAAACCCCACAAAAACTGTCAATATAGGTAAAAGGATACCGTTTTTAAAAAATCCGTTTATTGATTGATACGCTCAGCCAAAGACTTCATGGTCAACTGTATGGGTAACCTATAGATTTAAATGGTTGGTAGTGAACAAATGGTAATGTATAAACTCAAAAAAGAATTGTAAATTTGTATCAAACCCCATCGAATATAAATGTATGATTTTTTGTATGAAAACTATCGAGTTAAACGTGATAACCTTTCGGTATTAAAAAATCACGTACAAATTTGTTGAAAGAGGATGTGAAATTAAGACTCATTTGGACCATGCAGAGAAACCAATTGGCGTGGATACTTGAAGAAAAAAGTTATTCATACCCAAGTATTTTGACACTTATTTATCGCTTTCTGTGTTTGAATAATCAATTTGTAATTGATTTCCTTGAAACAGTTTGTAATTTGCACATGTCCTAATCAGCAGAGCTTTTCTGCCCGATATTTGCTTTAGTCAACGTTATCCGTCATCTCATCTCATGACAAATATATCGCATTTCTGTCGTCAAGCATGTGTTGTAAAACTTTACTGGAGAGAGTTATCTACTTTAACCCTAGCGCTGCCGGCATATGACTGAGCGGTCATCGCTGTAAGCGGATTAGAATAATCTTGCATTTATAAGATTAATGTTCGTTTCTAATCCACAACGTTTTGATATGTGGTTAACTCTGACACACAGAATGTGGTAAATATTTAACCCCACGTAATCTATCAAAAAGCAGGTATAGATTCGAATCGTTTGAACTGATACCGCCATTTGTCACTATTTATCAAAAATAACGTTGCTATTTTTCAATAACTATATTTCAACTAATAAATGTCTATCCCTTTTCTCATTTATCAATAAACAAAAATTCATATTTTTCGGCATTGTTGATTTAACTACATCTGATGTCAGTGTCTGATTCAATATCTAATACCCTTGAGTTGTATATACGGAGTTATAGACTCGTAAATCACGAAGCTGCAGTACAGGGATATAAATATATTTTGTTAGTCCTATGCCTAGAGCACTAAGTGTGTAATATCTTGCCTTGCAGATGAACTGATCCCGACTGATCGACTTTATATCATAACTCTTTCTTCAGGCTATCAATTCAATATCTTACATGCGACGTGTGTAAAGTTTGATATTTCTTCAGCAGGCACGTGTTGCTGTTTGCCCATGGACATACATCAAATTATTACTTATCAATATTTTCATAACAAAAAGATACAATATATGGGATAATATAACAAAGTATTACTTATCAAGATTTGATAAGAAAAAGACACAAGTATTGTATTTAAGTAATACGTTTATGTCGTGGAATATGATTTCATGATATTTTGTTTGGCTACGATACGTTTGAAAATACGATGTATAGGTTAATGTCCGAGTAACTCTCCATTCCTAAAAAATAATGGAGCCGAGGGCCCCAGGGCCCGAGGCTCATTATTTTTTAGGAATGGAGAGTTACGAGGATATTAACCGACTTAAATTACACTCAACTTAATGCCTATTTAAAAACATAACTTAAAATATCAAAAAAAGTTGAAAATTCAAGTGAAAAACATGATGTAAAATGCAACTCTCCATTACTGAAAAATAATGGAGCGAGAGAACAATAGGCTGACGTCACAAGTGTAATTTAAATATCTATAAGTCCAGTTTCCAACTTATATTATCTTAATCTGTTTGCATCTGTAAACTGTTTAAAAGAAGTAAAGGGCCACACTCCTTTTGTCCTACATCTTATAGAAGAAAACCAATTGCAGGTATTATGGGATATTATTGAGGGTTTACTGACACAGAGGAAAATCACATCCCATGTTTACTATAGATGTTTGACCTAGGAAACAGTACGACCTGATTTCTGACCTTCTATTTGCTGATATGTTTCCAAAGTTTAGATTGAATCACTGTCCAATAAGTAAAACTGCAGGCTAAGAAGGTTTTATTTTGTGTGGTTTTTAAGATATTTGATTCTAAAGTTCTTCCTATTCTGTTATATGGGTCTGAAATATGGGGACTCGATAATATCAACGAAATAGAGTCAGTTCATTTATTGGCATGTAAGCTATTTTTGGGTGGGAAATCTTCTACTGCCGATCACTGCATTCGCGGTGAGTGTGGAAGATATCCTCTCTATATTTCAGTGTTCAAATGTTGCTTTCAGTATTAGTGCAAATTTCTGAATATGCCACACTCCAGATTCCCGAGGAAAGGTTATAATATGTTGTATTTGGAGGCCTCACGTGGTAAGAATAACTGGGCATTTAAAATTAAATCTTTATTTATATTCAGATGGTTTTGGCTATATCTGGGAAGCCCAAAATGTCGATTTTCCTACATATTTTCTGGCAGAATTTGAATTTAGGTTGAAGGCCACTTATGAACAGAATTGGCACATCGCCTTGAGGAATAGTTTTAAAATGTTTTCCTATTCTCAGTTTAAAACTGTTTTCACCATTGAACCATATCTATTAACATTATATCTTGATAAGTTTAGAATAGCTTTGGCTCGTTTTCGTTGTAGTTCTTATAGTTTAAACATCGAAACGGGAAGGTACTATAATATTCCTAGAAACCTAAGACCATCCTTCTATCCACAAATTCAATATGTTGTTATCCAATACGAATGTCGAATTAATGAAGCCTGTTGCAATGTATATTTTCTACGCGACCCAATATCGTACGTCTGTGGACCATTGAAATGTGTACCAAGGGCCGATGGCATGTACCCTATGGAAATAAACATATACACAAAGTAAAACTAGTCTCAATACTCGCTACATTCCCATATCGTCTCTCAGTAGGCCTAAAATGTCGGGTTTCCGAAAAAATATCGTGCCTTAGCCTCTATTTTGACACATAACCTAAACTATGTAATTTGATATTTTAGAAGATCAGTTCTTCTCAATAATATGATTAGTCAATTATTCGTTTGGCAACATACTGTTTGACTCTTCACTCGGGCCGATCCTTTTGATATCTTGAGTTGCCCCGCCAGGTATACCAGATGTAAAACAACGCTTTGCTAGCTTAGACATGTCCATTCACTCGACGAAGAGGCAGATCAAGTCATGAAATGTTGATACAGCCTCTGTTCTAGATCGCCGAGTTTGTTTGGTTGAATGGAAAATTTGAGGCAATCAAAGTTAGTTGCGCAATCAGCAATGCTGTTCTAAAGTCATCATTTTGGCTACTGAGTCATGGCAAAGGCATTGTGTTATGAACCACTCTTTCCATGCGAGAAGCGTTGTCGTTGGCTAAACAAATTCAAATGGTTTCTGGTGTATTTTTTTCCGCCAGGAGAGACTGCCGGAACCCTTCGATTTATGTCATATTAGAACAGAGGCTCGACCACCATTTCAGGAATTGATCTACCTCTGTGGGGAGAGAATGAGACATGTCTAGCACTAGGCATCTTCCTACCCAAGGCCTGAAACCGTAGTTTCCGAACTGTCAGTTTTATGCCTTGCTGCATACCCTTGATTTTTATGTGCTTCCTCTATAGCTTACTATGAAAGAAAGCAATAGTCCAATCAGAAAGTAACTAAAGGTTGCTTGTGATCGTCTGTAGGGGCGCTGATATCAGCAAATAAAACACAAGGGTCGGCAGCAAGGCATAAAACTGACAATTCGGAAATGCCGTTTTAGGCTTTGAGTAGGAAAATGAGCACTAGGCGTTTAACTCCTCTCTGGAATCTTGTATATAGACCAATTGGTCCGCCGATTTTGCCTTACCTGGACTTACCTTTATTAGAGAATAAAATGAAGGGAACACACCTGACATAATAGAGATGGTTATATCATGTATATAGTAGGAAATAGATATGGTATCACATGTCGAGCTCACACTATGAAGCATATCATTCCAACAAAAAGAGCTAACAATATAACGAAATGAGATTCCTAGAATAGAACAAAATCTATAAACCTATCATCTCGGATAGAGAGCAAACTGACAGTATAGATATAATTTGTACTCAGGAATAGAGCTAACAGTAAACAGTAAGCAAAATTAGGTATATATTTTAGGGTTTGAAAGTAATTATATTTCTTAATTGACCACCTGATTAAGTATTTGTCATTAAAATTACAATATCCTTAACTTATTTTGTCCTTTATGCATGAAAGAGTTACCGGTTTCAAAAATGATTTCACAGAAGTTGCTACAAAAGCTCCTGCTTCTTATAAAGAATTAAAACTCACTTAAGTGATATTTGTCACTGTTTAAGTGGCCATAGCGCTTAACGTCATGCTGAAGAATGAGCAAATGATGTATTGTGAAAGGATTTGCTCTTAATGCTATTATTGTATAATGTCCAAGAAATGAGGTTATGTCAGAGGGCAAATTAGCATAGGATGTTCCTTGAACAATGTTTCTCTGAAGAGGAGGCATCTTTATAAAATAGGAGGTATCTTTATAAAATAGGAGGTATCTTTATAAAATAAAACATTGTGCTCAGTGTTGTTCCTAGGTGATCAGCCGAGGGGGTCATTTTGGCAATTTGAAGCAAAATAATCAAATAATCATAAGGGACACGAATCCAAAAGGGTGGATAAATTTCCCCAGGACCCCCCCAAGAAACAAAAGAGTAGTCCCAGTTGGTCACCTGAGTGAATCATTTTGGCAATATGAAGCAGATTGGCCTCTTTACCCTGGTAAAAATACCATGCATGATACATCAAATAATTGTAAGAGACACCAAGCCAAAAGTGTGGACACCTTTCCCCAGGACCCCCTCTAGAAACAACATAGTGTTGTTCCTAGGTGGTCATCTGAGGGGGTCATGTTGGCAATTTGAAGCAAATGGGCCTCTTTACAATGGTAAAAGTATCATACATCAAATAATAAGGGACACCAAGCCAAAAGGTGGACAAATTTGCCTATGAACAACTGTATTGCTGGTCAATGGTTTATGTCAATCTAAAGAAAAATAACGTAAAGAGCTTTAACTTAAAGGGTTAACACGTTGGGGTAAAAAACGGAAACATTCTGTAGGCTTTAGAATGTAACCTGTATCAATATAATTCTGAAACGTGACTATAAACCATTTTTATCTAACCTTTACAACGCGTTACCATAGTAACAGGGGTATATATAAAGGTTCAGACATTGATTATATGTAAAGCAAGAGTCTTTCATTAATAATATAACACAAGACAGGGAATCTTGATATTTGATCAAACTTAAACGAACGAAAATCGAAAATTGGTGTTAAAGGAGCATCTTTAGCCAATGACTCATCGTGAAGTGGATGAATTAACGTTCTTCAGAAATCAATCTTGTCGATATTTTGCATTATAAGAAACTAAATTGATTTTTACATGTCAATATTTTTTTAGCGTTTTATATTAAGCAAACTGATTAGGAAACAAAGGCCCACTTGGAGCTTTGTTTATATTTGCATAAATATGAACAGGAAGTTGGCAGTACGTGCTAAGCGGGGCAGTAAAATGCATGCTCTCAATTGACAGTTTCTCAATTCGAAACCCTTGTTAATATGACATGACAAAACAAAATACAATGTCATTCAGCAAAAAACTCTTATGGATAGAACCACGGTTATGGGCATGGACGCATGGGAGTTAACTTGATGTGCATAGTTGAGTTCTTGCAATATATAGAGTAAACACTAATTTTATTGTGAAGAGATATGTGTTGTTCATTTGGTTTTAGGCGTCCTATGTTTATCTTTGTAATTAATTTCGATAGAAAATTAGACATGATTGGCAATTTTCTAATGAATTAACTAAACCCGCAAACGATACTTTCGATTTATTTCTCATGGTTTAATATGCCATCTGTGCCGTATCATATCAATGAGAATTGGTCATGAATAATTCAGACGTATTACCATCAAATAATTGAATTAATGGACTCGGTTCTTGATTCCTGTATAAGCATTGTTTAGCTTTGAAGCAAATATAAGAGCCATGTTTACATGCAAACTTTACTTACCTGAGTATGTTTGCTCACGTGTAAAAGTATTTGAGGTAAGTAAAGTTGTCATGTAAACGCACCTGCATACGTGGGTAAATTTACATGTGGAGTCGATTTGCCTTACCTCGGGAGGTATTATAGTATTTAATGTTAGTATTCTACACAATATGTAATTGTGCTTTTGAAATGGGTATTTCCATTTTACTTATGGTTGCAATAAGTTTTTTTATGGCTAGTGAGCATTTTGTTCAGAAGAAATGAACATTGCTCACAACCATACATGTGAATAGAAAAACATATACTTAAATATGTTATCATTTTGAATTCATAATTTTTCAGAAATTCAAAGAGAAAGTTTGAATAGACGTTTCTTCAATATTCTTCAAAACCTTTGTCCTTGAAGTACAAAGAGTGACAACACTACGCAAATATGAAATACTCCTTGGTAATAAGATACCATGTAGACACATATCAGTAAGGCAAGATACGTGTCAACTTGAAGAATAATTGATAGTTGCGTAATAATACGATTCAGTTTCCGTAATCGTATTCTCTTTGAGGCAACATCATGCTCTGTTAATTTTGGTTTCCTTTCTCATATGTCGTTTTTTCCACATAATTTCATCTCATATTAGGTGTCCCTTGAACGCTATCTAACTGTACCCATGAACTTCCAATCAGGGATTGTGAAATACATCTTAGACAATGGGCCATTGTCATGTTTTTATGTAATTTTTTGAATTTTAAATGGGCCATTGCCCATTATATCAATAGTAAACATCAAAATTTTAATGGGCCATTTTTCATCGAATGTGCAAAATAGCCCATGACCCCACCTTTCAAATCACTCTCCAATTATTGGAGATACACTGGTCAGGCACCGGATAATCATTTTCGGTAGGGATCAGCATATTTCTTAGTTCAAAATCAACAGTGGCAGTTTGCTTGTGTACAATCCTTCTGTGTTTGATCTGTTATCGAACAAAATATGCCCAGCAGGATTACTTATCTACTTACTACAACCTCAAAATATTACTTATTACCTAATCATCAATTTGTTGTATATGGCCTAAGGAATGACTTTATGATTATAATCATGTATTCACAAACAGAATATGCTTTGTAATATCTACACACAGTAGCTCCAAGTCGGGCCCTGTCGGCATCCTTTGTTCTCTCATTTTGACGTTAGCTGGGGAGCTGATGAATATTGCAGAACTAACTCGATGTAACATGCAATTAGAATATAGCGATCATCGCTTTTAGTTTTACTTTTGATGTTTCTGAAAACTATATTAGGGGCCAAATCAAATCAGCGCCCAATAACGTGACGAAGCTCGGAAGTATGATAGAGAGACATGGCGACAGAAAGGCATCGGCGCCTTGACGTAACTCGATTGCCAAGAGTATTGTATCTCCAGACCGCCGATTTACGGGAAGATAAAGCCGTAATCGTGTTTATGGTTTTCCATCTCACCAAACCAAGGCCATTTCGCTTCCATTACCCTCATTGAAAAGCCAACAGGCTGTAAGAGTTTGAGATGGTTTTGGAAATAAATTGGATTACTCCGGTTTCAACTTCAAAGATTGTTGTAACTTTGAACATTAACCGAAATAGTTGTGCGTATTTTTTTGCTAAGTCAATTTTGGTAAAGGTTTTACTTTAAATAAAATTTTAATGTTTGGCTGTACAGAAAGAACGGTTTACAACAACAAACACATTTCTAGAGGAAAGTGGTCTTATATACATAAATGGGCGGGGTGTATAGGCTTATTGATATTTAGGCAAGACGTGAAGTGGAAACTTCATTACAAATGCAGAATTCTTTTGTTTGCATATCTAAGATTTTAGAAGACCCTGGTTTTTCAAAATCGCATTTTCGTTTATGCCAACCAGTGCAATGTTCATATTTGCTCAACAAAAAGTCTTGATTGTTGATGCATTTAATCAGATAAAATGGTTTATCAATTGTATACAAACAACGACAAAGCCATTAAAGTAATCTAGTTAGGGACTAACATCAACCCAAATAATGTTTTAATATGGACACAGGCGAAATGGTTAAAAGACATTGTGACAATTATAAGTCCCAAGACACGGTATTCAAAATATACGTTTTGACTTTAATAAACTGTGTGCTCCAGGATGTCGCTGTGCTCGGTGCCAGTTATGCATAACAGAGTCTGACAGAGGCCGGTTATGGATTAACTAATGTTATCATCCATTGCGAGTGTTATTGTTGTGCTCCCAATAGACTAAACTAGACTTTGTCAATTGTAAAGTTGATAAAGCGTCGCGGCAGGGCCCTCACATTTATTGGTCATTTCATTTGATGAAATAAGAATTTTTTTTAAACTATTTTAAAAGTTAACTTGTGAATATGATTGGTAATTTCATCTATTAAGGCATTGAAGTATAGAAATAAACTAGAAAAAAATGAGTTTGAAAGAAATATGAAGTAAATCTATACAAAATAAGTTTTCATTAAAAATGTAAATTTTATTATGAATAATATTCTTTTATGAAAAAATGAATTTTTCATCACACTATCAGTGAAAAATAAACAAAAAAGTATGATATTTTCAAGATCACTATCTGACTGTTGCGTAATCCTTAAACAGATTCAGTAAGCCAGAAAATACATAAAATGATTCAATATTGTGAATGTAATTACCATATGAAAACGAGACCAATTAAATACCACAAAGGGAGGACGTGTTAAGTTCAAACCAATGAGGAAGACATGGGGTTATCATTGAATATGATACTAAGTAAGGGAGTAGCTTCCGTTTTCAATGATACTACTTTGCGGAATGAAAACGGTCATCTCATTTTTGAATACTTTTTTACAATATGTCTTTATGTTTTTAATATACGTTACGTTAGTCTGTGTATCTGACTATATTACAGTAGCTTGTCAAATGGAGCACCTTTTCTTGTCTTGCTAAAACTTCAAATATTGCTGCAAATTCATTATTCAAAGCGAGGTACATTTATGTATTGCATCTCTAATCGAATAGTTTGTCGATTTTTTTGTGGAACTTACAAACAAACTTCAAAATATATCTTCAAAACTAAAATGTATAATTCGTAAAAGCTTCCTCGCAAAACTTTTAAGGTCAGTTTCCATGCAGAATTACTCAATTATGCCTTGCTGCCGACACTTGACTTTTCTGTGTCTAATCTCTAGCTTACTATAAGGGAAAATTATAGTCCAATCAGAAAGCCCTTTACAAAAATACATCGGACTGAAAAAATCATGGCGGACTTTCTGTCGAAGTCCGTCGACTGAAAAAGGGAGTAGCACCTGTAAAGTGCAGATCGATATATTTTACTTAATTTAACGTTTAATCAATTAATGCAAGTATGTCAACACCGAAAACAACCGAGGAAATAATTGTTGAAAAGATTTGACAAACTTAGGTCAACATACATACATGCAGATTCAGAAAAGAGCGTCGGTGATTGGCTGTAGCAAGGGAGATAACTAGAGGTAACAAAATAATGCCGGAGAGGGCGCTGTTATCAACACAGAAATGTCGACAGCAAGGGTTAAAAAAGCCAGGCCCGCAACTTAATCCATGCAGAATGACAGAATTATAATACATGTATTTGTGTTAAAGTTGGTCACACTGATCTGCACCAGTCGGTGTGTAAAAGATGTCACGTGACTTGTCTAACTATGAATGGATAACACAGGAAATGGAATAAACAAAGTTTATTCAAAGAAAATACCACAACCAATCAATTTCCGCACAAACACAATACAAATGAAGAAACACTTATATACACATATTTACCATACACATGCACTCGTCATACACATTTGCAACTTCATTTATCCCTCACCTTCCACATTTATGCTAATCACTCAAATGCAAATCATTCAACTACATATGCACTCACTCACATATGCAAACTTGTCAACTCTATGCACTCAACTTTCAATATTTGTCAATCACTCAAATTCAGATCAATTCAAACACTATTAACACAACATTAGAGCAACATATAAATGATCTACAAATTCCACAATATCAAATTCACAAATCACATTCCACAATACAACATATGAAACAACATCAATACATGTTTTTATAAATACACAACCCCTCCGTTTGTAGGGCCAGGCAAGAGGTCAAAGGTCTTAGCCTGTAGATCAAGGCACAGTCCCTGAAAATAATAATGTTCAGTCTCTTAACAGTTTACTGCTAAGACGTTATCACCACAACGTGACTGTAGTATCACCACAACGTGACTGTAGTATCACCACAACGTGACTGTAGTATCACCACAACGTGACTGTAGTATCACCACAACGTGACTGTAGTATCACCATAACGTGACTGAAGATACATCACCCTTCAAGTGACGTCACACCCGACCAAGACGCGGTGGGTTCACTCGTCTCCACACATCCATCATCGAAGCAAGTCCGTCTGCAACATGACCCTTGTGCCTGAGACTGACATCCTTCTGACGTCACACTAGAGCATGGACCCGGATGTTGGCTGGCTTCTCCATCCATACATCCCGACTGACAAACAGCACAAAGC
Source organism: Steromphala cineraria (assembly GCA_916613615.1). Lineage (NCBI taxonomy): Eukaryota > Metazoa > Mollusca > Gastropoda > Trochida > Trochidae > Steromphala > Steromphala cineraria. Next base: position 18,218,536 of record OU744730.1, read on the forward strand.
ACATGTCCTCGGTCCCCAATGCTCAACACTGTAAAACATTGTTTCACAAAATATAACACTAATCACCAACATGTTTAAAACATTAAAGCTTTTCAACATTCCAAATAACATGTTTCATCTTCACATAACACTATTTAAACATTTCACAAAATGTCATGACATATTTACATCACTTCACTAGGTCATAAAGAGTGTATTGAACAAAGTCTACAATTACATGCATGTAAAATACTACATGTTACAAAGTTCACAATTCAAAAAAGTACATATTTCTACTTACGGCTCACACAGCCTGTGTTCCCATGAAGTCATTTCATTCATCTGACAATTCAATAGAAATGTAACCTTTTATAGGCTCTCTAGCACACATCTCACACTTTGAGCATGCATGCAACACACCAACAACCCAGCGGGTGTGTTTGGGTGTACCGTTCTCTGTTCCCGTTTAGAGCTGACTTGTGACATTTACCCCCAAACCTAGATTTTGCAAATGTACAAAATCATAGAAAACACAAAAAAGCTTTAAACAAGGGACAACGGTTTCATTCTACTCACTAAAACAGATATTCTTACTCACAAACACCACACCTGCTCAACAGATCCGCACCAACGTTCTCCTTACCTCTAATGCTGTGCAACACGAACCTGAATGGTTGCAACATAAGAGCCCATCTCATTATCCGGCTGTTGGTCATCTTCGCGGTATTCAACCACGTCAGCGACTGGTGGTCAGTCTCAAGAACAAATGACCTACCGTACAGATACTGCTTCAGCTTACCTACTGCCCATACAATTGCCAAGCACTCCTTTTCAACAGTGGCATAATTCTGCTCTCGTGGAAGCAACTTTCTACTGAGGTAGGTAACAGGATACTTCATCCCATCTGTTTCTTGCAGTAACACGGCACCAACTCCTGTTCCTGATGCATCAGTCCTGAGGATAAATGGTTGTTCCCAATCCGGAAGTTTCAATACTGGAGCTTGTGACATCATTGCTTTCAGTGTTCCAAACGCTGTAGTGGCAGGCAAAATCCATTGCAACTGGTTCGGCATCCCTTGTCTGGTCATATCGGTCAGTGGTGCTGCAATTGAAGAAAAGTTAGGTATGAACTTTCTATAATATCCGACTAATCCAAGGAATGACCTCATCTGCTTCTTGTTGCTTGGCCTAGTCACCGTGAGTATCTTGGACACCTTGCTTTCTTCTGGTTTCAACTCACCATTCCCAACAATATGTCCAAGGAATTCCAAACTCGTGAAAGCAAAGTTGCACTTACTTGGCCGCGCTGTCAAATTTGCCTCTTTCAAGCGATGTAACACTTCTTGTAGTGCCTGCATGTGTTCCTTCCAAGTAACAGAAAATATCAGAATGTCATCAATGTAGTTCATTACACCATCAAGTTTATCAAGTAGTTTACGCATCATTCTGGTAAATACAGCCGGAGCGTTAACCATACCAAAAGGCATTACTCTCCACTGGAACAACCCGTCTGGCGTCACAAAAGCTGTCTTCTCCTTGCATTCGTCATCAACTGGAATCTGCCAATAGCCTTTGGAGAGATCAATCTTAGAGTAATATTTGGCATTATGCAATCTAGTGTAAAGTTCTTCAGTATTCGGAATTGGTTCTGCATCAAAAAGAGTAATCTTGTTCAGCTTCCGGTAATCTGTACAAAAACGGTAACTACCATCTTTCTTGTGTACCAAAACTATAGGACTTGCATAGGAAGACCTTGATGGCTCGATAACACCCATTCTCAACATCTGATCAACTTCATCTTTTACAATATTCTTCATGTTATGAGGAGTAGCATATGGTTTAGATCTGACTGGTTCATCTGATGTCAACCTCACCTCAAACTTCTCCAAGTTGGTTCTTGCTGGAACATCGGTCAGCACATCCTTGAAATCCTCCAACAGCTTCACAACGTCCTCCCTCTGTTCCATGGTTGCAGTGTCCGCTATCTTCACGTCCTCCCAAGTCTCCTTTCCTTCAAGAGCTGGTAATTCTAAACAAGGCATCTCATGTTCAGTAACACAATCAATCATTTCCGTTTCTACAACAGCAACACAAAGCTCCTTCACATCCTCTTGCAAATCTTGATCCCTCTCACAATACTTTTTCAAAAGATTAGCATGATAAGTCTTGACCTTACCTCCAACGTTGATCCTGTAATCGGCTTGACCAAACTTGTCCTCAATCCTGTAGGGTCCACGCCACTGCATCAATAGCTTGTTGGCTTGTGTAGGAAGAAGAATTAAAACTTTGTCTCCTATCTGAAACTTTCTATCCTTTGATCTAGTGTTATAATACTTGGCATACCTTGATGATGACTGTTGTAGCTCCTTCTGTGCAAGTGCACAGGTATCCTCTAACCTGTTCCTTAAGTCCAAAACGTACTGGTATGTAGTCCTGACTTCTGGGTCTGGCACTTCTCCGGTCCAGAGTTCTCTCAGAATCTGCATAGGTCCTCTGACAGTTCTACCATACAAGAGTTCGAAAGGTGCAAATCCAAGACTTGCTTGTGGTGCCTCACGATATGCAAATAGCAACGGTCCTAAATACCTGTCCCATTCTTGAGGCTGCTCTGCACACAGTTTCTTTAACATCGATTTCAGTGTCCCATTAAACCGCTCAACCAAACCATTGCAGATAGGGTGATATGGGGTGGTGGTCAGTTGACGAAGAGACAGCAAACGTCCAACTTCCTTCATCACATCGGAGGTGAACTGTGATCCCATGTCCGTCAGTATTTCCCTTGGAATTCCAACCCTGCTAAACACAGAAATTAATGCTTCCGCAACAGTCTCAGTATCAATATTCTGTAAAGCAACTGCCTCTGGATACCTTGTAGCATAGTCAACAATAGTTAAGATATACCTATTTTTCCTTGCTGTAACTGGTGATAAAGGGCCTACCAGATCAACGGCGATACGATCAAAGGGTGTCTCAATTAAAGGCATCTTGCCCAATGGTACTCTACCAACCTTTCCTTTGGGTATCGTTCTCTGGCAAACATCACAGGATTTACAGAATCTCTTTACGTCTGCTTGGATTCCAGGCCAGTAGAATTGTCTCTGAACTCTATCCAAGGTTTTGCCAACTGCTAAATGTCCTGAAAATAAAGTTGCATGTCCAATTTCTAACACTTGGGCCCTAAATTGTTGTGGTACAACCAGCTGCGAAAACAACTTCCCATTCTCAACTTTTGTAGATCTGAACTCTCTCATCAATAGACCTTTCTTGTAACAAAATCGAGTCATGTTGTGTCCCCTAACTCGTTCAGCCTTTTCCTTTGCTAACTGACAAACTCTCTGTAAACTCGGGTCCCCTTGCTGAGCTACTTCCATCTGTTCACTACTAGCAAAATCAATCTTTATCTCTGGTGTCAACAACGGTATTACCTTATGTTCTTTCGCTTTTTTGACCTGTGACCTTGTTTCCACAACTCCCACTTCCTCGACTGGCTTGATCTCTAGTGTTGTCCACTCTGGATCTGGATCCTCTCTGGCTCTTGCACCTGGTAAATCACCAACAATAAGCTCATAAATGGGATTCTCAAACACCATAGCTTCAATGTTACCTTTGAAATAAGGAGTATTCACATTTAGATTGCATAAAGGCACAGTTTGTTCAATCCCATCTATCGGTCTGTACTTCCCTTGTTTCCCAGTGATGGCAGAAGCTGGAACTAAAGATCTCTTTATTGCTGCACTTGAGCATCCAGTATCTCGTAGAATTCTAACTGGTTCCCCATTCCATGATGTAACAAAGATTCTAGGACATGTGTTCACAACTTGCTCACCTTCATGTTCAGTCGATTCACTACATCCAACTGTCTTCGGAGTGGTCTGCTTTTTGTTATCTTCCTTATTTCGATTCTGAAATCTTTGTGGGCAATCTCTAATATAATGTCCACTTCTTTGACACAAGAAACAATTACGACTGGAGGCTGGTTTCTGTTGATTACCTGTACTCTGTAATGCATCAAAGTTATTTACTCCACCTTTTGAGTTATCAAATTTGTTGGGATACTTACTCTTTTTTGTTCTGTGTTCTTGACCCCGTTCTTGTCCTGTGGTTCTTGTCTGTCTTGCGTCCCTGTATTGCTCTGCTAGTTGAGCCATCTGTTCTGCGTTCTCTGGTGATCTTTCCCTCAGAAACAATCCTAAATTCCGTTCTGTAGAACTCAACATCTGTTCCTTCAAAAGTAAGTCTTGCAAATCATCAAAAGTTTCCTGAATCTTGCTTAACTGAATCCATCTCGTTAAATAATTTCTCAATCTCTGTAGGAACTGTGGATAACTCTCATTTTGTTCTACCTGAGCATTCCTGAACTTAAACTTGAATCCTTCCTCAGTTAAGTCATATCGTTTTAGAAGAGAAGTTTTAACCTTATTGTAATCTTGAGCATCCTCTGGACTTAAGCTGACATAGACATCCAACGATTTGCCTCTAAGTAGCACACTTAAATGAGTAACCCAGTCACCCCTTGGATATCCCTGACACTCCATTACCCTCTCAAAACGCCTGAGATAAGCATCCATATCATCCTTTTGATCATCGAAGAAAGGTATCTTTAATTTGAACTTAGGCTGAGATGAAAACGAAGAGCTGTTTAACTCACCCTCGTGCTGTGAAGTCTCAATTCTCAGTCTAGAAAGATCTGCTTCTGTTTTAAGTCGAGCTGACTCCATCTCTCTATCCTTTTCTTTCTCCAGACATTCCCTCTCCTTCAGCTTCCATTCCTCTTCCTTAAGTTTCAGCTGGTGTTCACGTTCCAAGGCCCTTTCGTTCCTGTCACTAATCTCTTTCTCCTTCCATAATAAAGATTGCTCAGTTACAAAAGTTTTAAAGTCATCTCCACTCAACCCCATTAATTTAGCACACGAGATAACTTTATCAAGATCCATGGCAATGAATGGCAGACACTGATTTGAAGCAAAAAATAAGAATCCGTTTGTACAGGACCTAATGACTTACAGAGCTTTAATACCTACCTCTTGGCCAATAGCAATAATCGGTCTGGAACTGACAATGCTTTTTCAACAAAAGTCTTATTCACATTCAAGCAGATACCTACATAGAGTGTACCTCACTCAAAGTCGAACAAATCACGTAACAAATATTTAAATTACCCGGATTCTCCACCAAAAATGTCACGTGACTTGTCTAACTATGAATGGATAACACAGGAAATGGAATAAACAAAGTTTATTCAAAGAAAATACCACAACCAATCAATTTCCGCACAAACACAATACAAATGAAGAAACACTTATATACACATATTTACCATACACATGCACTCGTCATACACATTTGCAACTTCATTTATCACTCACCTTCCACATTTATGCTAATCACTCAAATGCAAATCATTCAACTACATATGCACTCACTCACATATGCAAACTTGTCAACTCTATGCACTCAACTTTCAATATTTGTCAATCACTCAAATTCAGATCAATTCAAACACTATTAACACAACATTAGAGCAACATATAAATGATCTACAAATTCCACAATATCAAATTCACAAATCACATTCCACAATACAACATATGAAACAACATCAATACATGTTTTTATAAATACACAACCCCTCCGTTTGTAGGGCCAGGCAAGAGGTCAAAGGTCTTAGCCTGTAGATCAAGGCACAGTCCCTGAAAATAATAATGTTCAGTCTCTTAACAGTTTACTGCTAAGACGTTATCACCACAACGTGACTGTAGTATCACCACAACGTGACTGTAGTATCACCACAACGTGACTGTAGTATCACCACAACGTGACTGTAGTATCACCACAACGTGACTGTAGTATCACCATAACGTGACTGAAGATACATCACCCTTCAAGTGACGTCACACCCGACCAAGACGCGGTGGGTTCACTCGTCTCCACACATCCATCATCGAAGCAAGTCCGTCTGCAACATGACCCTTGTGCCTGAGACTGACATCCTTCTGACGTCACACTAGAGCATGGACCCGGATGTTGGCTGGCTTCTCCATCCATACATCCCGACTGACAAACAGCACAAAGCACATGTCCTCGGTCCCCAATGCTCAACACTGTAAAACATTGTTTCACAAAATATAACACTAATCACCAACATGTTTAAAACATTAAAGCTTTTCAACATTCCAAATAACATGTTTCATCTTCACATAACACTATTTAAACATTTCACAAAATGTCATGACATATTTACATCACTTCACTAGGTCATAAAGAGTGTATTGAACAAAGTCTACAATTACATGCATGTAAAATACTACATGTTACAAAGTTCACAATTCAAAAAAGTACATATTTCTACTTACGGCTCACACAGCCTGTGTTCCCATGAAGTCATTTCATTCATCTGACAATTCAATAGAAATGTAACCTTTTATAGGCTCTCTAGCACACATCTCACACTTTGAGCATGCATGCAACACACCAACAACCCAGCGGGTGTGTTTGGGTGTACCGTTCTCTGTTCCCGTTTAGAGCTGACTTGTGACAAAAGACTAACACATATCTTTAGTGTACAGAATGAATAAAGTACAAATGTTTTTTCAAATGTTTATTGATTCTCCTTCAAATATTTGAATATGAGTGTTTGAATCGATCTTCTGATGATTTCAATTTCATGACGTCAATAAATCATAACTCATAACTTAGCTGAACGCATAGCCTTATTACTTTTAACATAAAAGACACAAAAAAATAAATTCTGTTCAGCCTTAATGATAAAAAACCCAAAAGCTATAGCTTTTCGGTTGTTGGGAGTTTGCAGAATACCAGCGTGGCGAGAAATAAGAATAAAGCACTGTATTGTTTAAACTTTAGTGTCCTTCCATTGTTTCAAAATCTGCCCGCATTGCCCTTCGTCCTTTGAGACTATATAAACTAAGGTTTTAGTCTATATAAACACGTTTATGGGCTTTGGTTATAAGGAATATAGGAATATGCTTTATTACTCCAAAATGATACACTAAGCTGATAAATTGTGAAAATGAAGCAGATCATTTGAAACATTTTCCTCCATGAGGGAAGTATATCTGATGTCATCATCCTTATATCATCCTTCCGTTTGATATGGTTTCGGTAACCATTCGTTAAACAACAGCTCGATTGAGAATAGTAGTAGTTCGTATCATTATTAAGTGGGTGTAATTGTTTTAAGTGCATGTAACTGTTTATATAGGCATTTGCTTCCTGTTTGGTAATACTTTTTGCTTTGTGTATAATATTCTGAATATTGTGTATAACATGTTTATGGAAATGAAATACTGTTTAAATCATGTAACATCAGATTCGCATGTATTGTTAACAATATACAATTAGTAACTGGTAAAAAGTCATGAATACCGTATTTCCTCTAATAAGCGCCGGGTCTCCAATAAGCGCCGGGCCTCTAATAAGCGCCGGGGGGGTCATAGGTAGTTGAGAAAATAAGCGCCGGGCCTCTAATAAGCGCCGGGTCTCTAATAAGCGCCGGGTCCAAACCATTGAATTAATGTCCATTAGTAAACATTTTACTGATATTCATTGAAAATACTGTCTAACACAAACTGCAATTTTCTATGAAGGAAATAAGCGCCGGACCTCCAATAAGCGCCGGGCCTCTAATAAGCGCCGGGGGGTAAAAGGGTGGTGAAAAAATAAGCGCCCGGGCGCTTATTTGAGGAAATACGGTACGTTTGATGGCTTGTTGGGACGAAGTGGTTTATGTATAAAATATATTTTACTGGACTGATTTTGCGAAAGGTTCGCCAACCTTTAAATGTGATATTTTGAAACATGACATAATTACAAATCCTTTCCTTAACTATGTAATTTCGATAAGCATAATATATGTAAAAGGAACATTCTGTATATACATGTCGACATAATGTTGGAACAACTGCATTATTACTTAAACATATTAAGAAGTTATTTCAACCACTTTAAAGTGGAAGAACACATGCAGACAGTACATTAAAACAGGTTTCCAGTCAAAATAAAGATCTTTTCTTGTTTTTTTCTCGCACAAGATATTGAAATTGTCTGGCATTTTGTAAACAGTGACTGTCGCACAAGAATGATAAAGATTTACAACATTGATCATGATTGTTTCTCTTACCTATTTTCGCGAAAATAAAATCGTGCTATGGTCGATTTCAAAGTTCTTTCCGTAGCTACGAGAATGCTTATTAATATATTTAACGTCAATAATATCATGAATGTGATAGGGATATGACATCACATAATATAAGAGGGAAGATGTCTAAAATTTGAAAACCATTATATAAAAGTCATGCTTTATAATGTAGTGTCCTCGAGCAGGTATCATTTATTAATGGTTACCGAATATTTGTTTTTGATAAACTTTCATATGTACGCTATGGATTTGTAAATGGACACACCGGAGCTGTTTGTCTTATCAAAACAGGCAAGGTTGAACTGTTTCCTTTATGAAGTATCTTCGACTGACTGTAGTCCAAAGTACAATAGCTTCATAATGTCCTGTTGGAAGCAATCACAACAACTGATCTATCATAATCTGATCAAGTCAATAACAGCCAGATAATCTAAGCGAAATCGGATATATTAGTGATATCATGTGAATGATATTCATTGATGGGAAAATACACTGCTAAAAGTCTTTAACAACATATTCATAGAAACGCCATGTTCGCATCGATCTTACAGCATTGTATATATCGATTATGAGTATCGATCAGATGCCGGTATTGTTATTGGTGTAGATCGATACGTACCGTAAATCCTTGAATACTCGCATGCCTTGAATAAAGCGCCAGGACTCTGTGAAATGATTAAGCATTGAATTTATTTGCCAATGTAAACAAAGCCTTGAACTACTTAACGTTCTGTCTTTTCTGGCATTATGTAGAGCCTTTATTACTATTTAGCAGCCCGACTGCTGTCTTTGTGCAGTTTCCACCGTTGCCGCCACCGCGCATGTTCCATCGGCTATAACTCTTTACCGTTAGATTTTCAGAACATATAGGAATACCTTAGGGGAAGTAACTTTGATATATTCACAATTCAGGTTGACGGTCAAGTTGAAATTTGAAAATATGTTCACTTCAATCGCATAAAAGTCAAGGTCACAGCATGGTCGTGTTCATTGTTGTTCCAATATGAAAGTGATTATGGTTGTTAACCCTCGTGGTCAACAAATAAGACTTTAGTTCGTCTACACTGATAGATTAGTAAGATATTGAAATCAGAAATAGGTTTTTGAGATTTTGAAATAATAATTTGTTCCCACTGAGAATTCTTTTGACATGATCACTTTGAATATCAAAGTTCAAGGTCAAGACTAAAATTCTTGCTTTGTTGCATATTTCTTTGAAATTGCCAAAAAAAAAGGAACGGGAAACTCTCAGTTCGGGGTCTTCTCTGGTTTTGCGGTGTCCCGCAACGCTTATCTGGTTTGGTATAAGAAAATGCCGATGATGATATTTGGTGTCAGTTTTCTACAACGCCGACATGTTATGGCGTAGAAAAGAATTATCCCTTGTCTTGAATAATCTTCTACCTTCATTAATTAGTTATATTAGTATCTAGAAATAATAATTCTCGAGCGATTATTCAAGGAATTACGGTATTTATATTTCTTAGTTTTGTTCTATAGAAACGGGCTTCTCCTACTATTGTCTTGAATTCTCTTGGTATCGTACCATGTTCACAAAGGATGATCTTAACCTCATTCTTCTACATAATGTATAATTTACCTGATTGAACAGCCTATAGAAGTTGGAAGATGATATGACAAAGAAAGTATAGATTATTACTTATTTATTGTATTTGCATACGACGTTTCAAGGCAACTCCGTGCCTCTTCATCAGGCAGGTGATCAACTTACCTGTTAAAGGGACACGCGGAGTTGTATAGTTTACCTGTAAAAACATCATTTTGTAAATTGTCGCCAATACAAAATAATATTAAAAACAATTTATTAACGGTTTATATCTGCACTACATACGCAAGGTATGCATGTGGTTTCCCGGAGATAAGTTTAAGTTTGTGAATGTTTGCCGAATTTTACAAAATAATTTGATATTGATAAACCTCATACCAACTTTAATGTTATAAATCAAATAATTATTGAAAGGGAAATATTAAATGTAAATGTGAAAAAATATTTTTTGAATTTCGACGCCAATGTTGTTTTAAATCCATGCCTAAAGTGTTCTTGTTTCATATAGTTTCATCTTTCACATGATAAATAAATATAATAAATGAAACTTAAACACATGCGCGTGAAAGGATTTCCCTTCGTGTACCAAATATTTAATATAAGAATTTTTCAGGAGATTTCATTTATTAATACTTCAAGCCGTTTATATTTATATCATGAGTGATAGGCAAACGTACAAAATGTATTGACGTAAATGTTATTAATACTTTTATGCTAATGATGTCCACAAATAATAAGCCCAATTAAACAACGTTTTAGATTAACTTATTTTCATCATACTTAAAATTAAAACATAGATATATAAAAGCAGTTGTGACATATTGTCCATTCGAGACAGTGAAAAGACAGACAGACGGACAGATACAAAGGCAGGATTAGATTAAATGTTAATGTGTTAATGTTAAGTTAAAGGGGCAGTAGCACGTTTTTAGTGGGAATATATGGTGATATCAGCAACATGAAAATAAATGGTTCCAGTTGAAAGACAATGTATTTAAACTTTTAGCAGTTATCAATCAAATATATAATGTAAAGTTCAGCCATCCGATTCCCTTTTCTTACATAAATGAATTAAAGGTGTTCACACAAAAATGGCGGCCAATGGATTTGATGTAAATCTTTACGATTTGTCATCTGACTATTGATGATTGGTTTGTGTAATGAGACTTTTGACACTATCAAAATAATACATTTAGCATAAACGTACAATTTTCAATAAAAAAATGAAAATATAAAATGTTGAAAAAATGTGCTATTGTCCCTTTAATGTACAATGACAACAGCTAAACTTTAGATTGGTAGATTGTGTGTGTTGTCAACATACAATGCTAGTTTATTCGTCTAATGTATTGGTACCAGGTGGTAAAACAAAGGTTTAACCAAGTGATTTGTGAACACAAAACCTATCCATTTTTGTTTTGAAAGAGTCCAGCGTTTGTTAGCAATTATGGTTTATTTACATGAAAAAAATCAACATTCTTGTTGCAGTGGATTGACCTCTAAGTCGAAATTTGGGGGAGTACTTAACATGGTCTTCACGGGAAGTGCCGAACATATACGTTTTCAGTTATGCTTGATTTTGTTTGGCTTTGTTGTTATTATCATCGTGGATTATTCTATATTGTCTATAAAACATATAAGATAGATATAAGGTCACAGGAGGCCACCAACACACAAGCATCCTAGGTGGCATATCCAGCATACAAATGGTTTGTTCTCGATGGTCGATCCTAAATTTCTTTAAAGACCCCTATTCAAACTGCATTTTTTTTAAAAGCACCTTTAATGTATTCGTTATATTTTTTTTAGAAAGATTTGCGACCAACATTGAGAAGATTACACCAAAATACATTAAATTGGAGACCAAAATGAGCGAAACGTAATCCCCGACATGTCGACATGAAGGCGAATCAAGTGTGACCGGTTCCTAAATATACACTTAAACCCGTCTTTGTCGCGCACATGCACAAGTTGGAGCCCAAATTGATACCCATCGGACTCAACTGCGGTAATTGAGCCGCGGTGTATAACCTACACACATGAAGATGATTTATTTGTTAAAAGCTATGGCATTTTTGCAGGGAGTACTTTACTTTGGACGTCGAATTAAGTATTTTATTGTTGATAAAAACATGTAAATATGATTTACCTAGTGATGTATTTCTTTTCTCAATAGGAAAATTTCATAACAAACCGCATGCAAGTATGACAATGGGGCTTTAGGTTTAACACACATGATTACAGTTGAGGGTGCGTTTACACTGTTTCATGATGTATGTGAGAATGTTAGGAGACAGCAAGGAATTTGCATTTGGAGGTGTAGGCCTATTGATGCGATGATACGCTAATTTCCTTCTGTGTGTCACATCTCTGGGTCTTGACATCAGACGTCTGGACCTTAAAGGGACAGTCCTATCGGGATATTTTTGTGAAAACGAAATTCAAGAGAATGCAGCGATTCATTTTAATATTTACCAAACTGTTACGTTTAGAACAATTGAAATGTTGATGTAGTGCGATGTAATCAGGTTCTTGTGTCGTTGAATTACGTCTACCGAATTGAATTACGTCTAACAAAGTGAATTACGTCTACCTTAGTGAATGACGTTTACCTTAGTGACTAACGTCTACCCAAGTGAATTACGTCTACCTTAGTGACTTACGTTTACCAAAGTGAATTACGTCTACTTTAGTGAATTACGTCTACCTTAGTGAATTACGTATACCAAAGTGAATTACGTCTACTTTAGTGAATTATGTCTACCTTAGTGACTTACGTCTACCTTAGTGAATTACGCCTACCAAAGTGAATTACGTCTACCTTAGTGGTTTCCGTCTACCCAAGTGACTTACGTCTACCTTAGTGACTTACGTCTACCAAAGTGAATTGCGTCTACCAACGAGAATTACGTCTACCTTAGTGACTTACGTTTACCTTAGTGACTTACGTCTACCTTAGTGAATTGCGTCTACCTTAGTGACTTACGTCTGCCTTAGTGACTTACGTCTACCTTTTACGTCTGCCTTAGTGACTTACATCTACCCGAGTGAATACGTCTACCTTAGTGACTTACGTCTACAAAACTGAATTACGTTTACCTTAGTGACTTCGATGAGCTCAATGCTTTATGAAAGGATGTTTTGTGTGTAATCTAAAGGTCAAGGACAATGGGCTGATAACACGACTATCGCTTATTCCAACACTTGACAAACTCTCGGATAGATCCATAACCTGTCTTATAGATAACACTTGCCGTGTATGCTCTGCAAACAAACTGAGGTAATAGAGAATACGGGCGTGTCTATGTTTGTTGAGATGTGCTGATTTTGTTTGACTGGAAAATGCAAACAGAAATATGATATTCATAATGAAAGTTAAAGAGGAGGGTGACATGATCATACCTCACAAGTATAAAAAATAATATGTATCGGTGTGAGTTTTAATTTTTAAACCATTGGACAATTGCCAACTGAGGACAACTGAGATAGACATGTTTAATTTTGTATTTTGGAGATATATATAACCAATGTGGATAACTTTGCGCAACAAGCTTGGTGATGTTATGAAATCTATCTGTAGTCATGTTTAACTTCCTAGCAATGCAAAAATATTTCTTGACTTAATAGGTCCTGTTCTGCATCTTTTCACCTTTATAGAGACAATATATGCTTAAAATAATATATTATGCCTTTATCCAATCCTTTAAGCACGGTTTCATTTTGACCATCCAAAACTAAATGATTACTTGGAAGACTTCCCTGCTTATATCAAATAAATAATAATATACATAAATCAAATAAGACAATTTCAATTATTTAATTCAATTATTTAAGTGAAATTGTATTGTGTAGCATGTTGTCCCCATAACTCAGTATACGACTGACGACCGAGTCTAGAGAGTTACTGATATATATATATATATACACACACCTACCAGTCTCAACTCGATATAAACAAAAGGTGGCGATCAACTTTCAAGAAATCAGTGAACCATTGAACAAAGGTCGACGATAATATCCTGCATACGTATAACATACAGTAGTATGACTCGAGTTCTCACGCAATGATTTATATAACCTTGATAAAGTACCATTAACATCAACCCTTGGCCATACAGGCATTTATCAAATATAAATCATTGCACGTTACTTTGAATTTATTTTTCAACAACGTAAATGTCCTCAAAAGTACCTCTGTTTTTTTATACACGTTTCTCTAAACAAACACCAGAAGTTCACCAACAACTTCCGCGTTCATTCTGAAACTAAATCCACTGTATTCACTTGTGTTTGAAACAGGGGGACAAAAACGGGAAACGAGATACACAATTTTAATGCCCTCTTTATACTACACATTCCGAAACTGCAAAGGCATTAACAAGATTAAAATTGTCCTTTACCGTAATCATGTTCAAATAGACTGTATTACTAAATAAACGGAACATGCTGCTCGACCTTTGGTTATCACTTGATAAACGGCGAGATAAAGCCGGCTACCCTAAGTCAATATTGACGGGGTAGGTGTTATCTTGATATCTATTGTACAACACCCATCGAGTAAACAAGTCTGGCGCTTGAAACTCATTTTAGATATTTTATCTTGTAAGTGGCTTAAAAGTTTGAATCAAAGACTGATGTAAGGTCTGTCAAATCATCGAATAGGTTGACTTATGGCAATACGGGTTTAATAGTTCTACTTTTCCGTTGCATCAATACATTAAAGTGGCAGTAGCATTATTTTGAAAGTTTTATATTTTTAATTTTCACTGATAATTGTATGTTAGTGCTAAATGTATTATTTTGACAATGTGATGAATCTTATTATAAAATAAATCATCCATAGTCAGAGAACACATTATAAAGATACACTTAAAGTCCCTTGATGGCCATTTTTGTGTGAACACCTTTTGTTCATTTTGTGTAAGAAAAAGGAATCGCATGGCTCAATTTCAAGTTTTATATTTGATTTGTTACTGCTTCATTTAGTATTATTTTAATAATGTCAAACATATCATTACACAAACCAATCATCCATAGTCAGAGAACAAATTATTAAGATTCATATAGAATCCGTTTGTGGTCATTTTTGCGTGAACACCCTTAATTCATTTTGTGTAAGAAAATCGCATGGCTGAACTTTACATATTTAATTTCTTACTGTTTCATTTGGTTTAAATGGATTCAATTTGTCTTTCATTTGGAACCATTAATTTACGTTTCCCTGACACCAACTTATATCCCACCTAAAACGTTCTGCTGTCCCACTTATCTAACTGTGGACAAAAATGTCAAAGATAGTGTTGCTATTTTGGCAGGCTTATCGTGCACTTATTTAACTTTGGACCAAAACGTTAAAGATCGTTGCACCAAATTAAAATATTGCATTTATCCACGCTTCACTCAATATATAATGTATTCATACAATTAGTTGCTTTATCGTTTATTTTTTGAGCTAAGAATTTAGTAAAAGACTATTTCTACATGCTCATGTTAATATATACAATGAAAAAAATTGATCCTTTTAGGTGACCTCATTAAAAGGAACCAATAAACGAGTATAATGTTTTGTGTTGTTTCAAATTACAGAAATGTGAACGCTTATAGAATAGAGGGTGTTTATGTATACAGTTGATCTGTTTAAAGACACATTTGTGACTTTTCGATGGATTGTTTCCTTGTCAAAATGGTCAACATTTTATTACACTATTTGTGAAATATAGGCAATATTGTTTGAAAATTACGAACAGCGAAATTCTGGGAAGAGAAATCTTTATTAATCACAGAAAGTATGAATGAGAAAGTTCTTTTTCTCTGCGATTTTTATAATGATTTTATGATAAATAAAACAAGTAATTTACAAGTTTTCGGCTCTTTTAGTCCATTTAATAGGTTTACGAGACATAAATGATACCAAATAATGAATGAAGGTACGAAAGATTATTTCATTAGATTGATATATGAATCGAAGGATGAAATGTAAATATATTTAGCTAAAGATTGATATGACGTGAATCATTAAATGATAAAACAATGTATTTGATCGTGAATAAACTTATGCTTATGAAGATCATGTCATGACTTGAATCCAAGGAAAAAGATTGGTTTTGACATCATTTTTAAGGTCCAAACTGTTAAGCTTACTTTGTCCATCAAGCAGTGTCAAGTCAAATCAATTCTCTTCATAATATTATAATAAAATGAAAGCAAAAACGACGGGTTCACAATCAGAACTTTTTACTGATTAAACATTTGTTTGTGCGTGATATCAACCAAATTTTTTGAAAGTTTTATTTTTTTTTATAATTTCAAAATACAATTGTACTGTTGTTAAACAAAATAACGTTTTTGCTCAATGAAGGTCACATAAGGTCACGCCCCTTTGTTATGCCGACTAGTCCAAGTCTGTACACCACATTGCTGTATGTGTATAGAAAGCATATCATTAAGTTAATCTGATAATGTCAATATGCATTGTTTTTATCCGGGCTTTCGTGACAGAAAACACTAAGCTATGTTAGTATGTGTTATTTCATTGCAGAACCAGAATGAGAACATACATGTAAATAATAATCCGCCATTTCGTTTAATTCCATAGCAAATTATTTTTTTCAAGATTGCCAAATCAAGTGTTTTCTGGCCATTTGAATTGTTTTGCAATAGATCAGAACGATTTTCTAGAAAACAACTTCTTTACTGTCAAAATCAAGAAGTTTCAGCGTATGATACTTCCGGCTTCATCGGATGGGATGTGACACAAATCGTGCCGTTCGTCTGTCGTATAGACATGCCCATCCATAATGTGCTCCTTTTGACCTCCGTGTCTGTAACATGAGACTTTCCGCCTGTAGCTGCCTATCAAGTGTACCTTCCTAAGCGTCTGCATAGCAATTAGCAACACTGTTATGAGTACACGGGTGTAAGTTTATCTTAACGTGAGAAATCAACTTATCTCCGGTGTCCACGCGTTGTCTATACACATTGTGGACAAGAAGCGTCAGGTACAATTGTCGCAGGGTGAGAAACAAGCATTTCCACTGGCCCTGGTTAGAAGGATATCTCTTTTGCTGAATCGATTGGGCGTCTGCCTCTCAACCGGGAGGTAAACAATAAACAGTAAAATGAAAGATTTTTTTTATTAACGTGTCACGCTTAAAACTACATCGTGTAAATACACACGAACATTCAGATATTAAGTATTATGCTGAGCCAAAGAGATACGGTGTTAATATTCCCGGTGGAGATGATGTCATAATCACACCTATACAAAATGGTCAAACGTGAACAAATATAAACAATGTTTAACTTTGACTTTCGGCAATCTTGAAATTAAACACCTTCAAACCTTGATTAATTCATGACCGATATTTTCAACCTCAATAATTGACAGAGAAGGAAAATGTTTTGACAAGCAATGTCTTAAATGATCATGTACCTTCAATTCGGATGCAAATGAGTAATAAATGTTGCCGGTATATCCCATATTTCATCCTGGTCATATTTCTAGTTAACTTTGTTAATTAGTTGTGTACAATCACAATAGCGATTTTGAGACATACTTCCTTATACTTAATAAAATCAACCCTGTTTCCGTAACATGAGACTGCATGCTTGAAAGTCGAAAGAGAGAGAAGTTGCATCAACGCTTTCATGACGAGAAGTGTGATATTTAGTGTGTAAATGTCACGCTTTGAAACAATTTCAAGATCGGCATTCTCCACGTTTCGAAGTTAACGTAGTATTTACCTTGAATGCGAATCAGCTGATTTTTAAGAAGATTGTTACAGTAATTAAAGCCAAGGACACACTTCAAGTCCCGTAAGACCTTTTACAAATGATGTTAAAACAAAACTGCTAAGGTTATGCGTCGGCACGGAGTACAAACCGGATTAAAGAGTTACTTCGGCTATTAAATATCCCAGAGCGGAGAGTAACGTCAGGTCACACAGCGCCCCCTACCAAGTATCTACTGCATGTTAAGCGTACATTTGTTGTTGTTTATGACAAAACGATATCCCTGTGTACAGGGATTATTCGTGAAATCAATTTGAAAATGTTTGTTCGCTGACTTGTAAACGATTTCAGAGGTGTGAGTTAAGCTGGTATAAATGACGAGCTTGTCATGCCTATTTATATCTTCATCTGTTTAAAACATTATACTGTGACACTGCTTTAAAGGGGCAGTAGCACGTTAAATTTATATTTTTCAAAATTTAACTGATAATTCTACGTTAATGCTAAATGTATTATTTTAATAGTGTCAAAAATATCATTACACAAACCAATCATCCATAGTTAGAACAAATTATTAAGATTCATGTAGAGTCCATTTGCGGTCATTTTTGCGTGAACACCCTTAATTCATTTTTTGTAAGAAAAGGGAATCGCATGGCTGAACTTAACATATTTAATTTCTTACTGCTTCATTTGGTTTAAATGGATTGTCTTTCAAATGGAACCATTTATTTTCATTTCTCTAACATAACCCTATATTCCCCCTAAAGACGTGCTACTGTCCCTTTAAGAACCAAGTTGGAAGTGATGGTTCTAATGCCGCCCTTGATCATTCAATCCTCCCTGTTTTAAAAGAGAACAGTAAATTATGTCACTGTGCATCATTATTCCTTATCAAAGGTACATACATGTTGAGCAAGTCCTAATCTGTCAATCATCTGCCTTCATCTTACTTCTCAATACGAACAGTGGTTTACGTACTTTTGAGTAATTCATAAGCGAAAATGAAATGTTGATTACATATATCGATAGCCAAAAACACAGGTGAACCTTTTTCTGATTGAAATTTTTTTTTTTTTTGAAGAAGTCGATTTTACCCACGGATTTTTTAATTGCTCTGTAGCTTCGTTGACATTTACAACTTAAAGTCAATAGATGTTAAATCCTGAGTAAAAGTCAAATGTCTAGCACTACTTTGGAAACGATCCTTAACACGCATAATTACCACAAACATGCAGATAACCTACTTACATGTAGGTGGTGTTAAATGATTAAAAACGAAATTTCAACACACAAACACTGTTTTGTTTCCAATATGGACATACTACATTATAATATCGAGTATTATTGATAAATTGATTCCCTAGAAACATTCATTCTCAACATCTTTGATACTTTGAGTAGATGTTACAGCTATTTGTTCCTAAATTCCAGCGTTACCTAAACAACCTCATTATGCGTCAGCTTGCCTAGCAGTTAGTGCAGTGGCGTTTCTGTGCCACTATAATTTATGAACTTTTTTAAAAATTAAAGGATTGCATAGAAGAAAATAGAGGTAGAAAGGTCTTTAAAGTTTACGTACTCCAGTACACGTATTGAACTTAGCCTGTCAACCAGACCCTAAAATTATATGAAAGCTTAAGCAAGTCTGTAAGAAGACAATTTAATGAAAATGAAGAAAACTCAGTCTCCTTTTTTTTTTTTTAAATTTGGATTTATTGACCATTTAATTTCAGAGTCTAAGTGTTAGTCTAACTGGATCTGTGAAATAGGAGAGAGGTTTTTGTGTGGTATAACGCGTGCAAAAAAGTTCCTGAGCTTATTGATGAATACTTGATGTTAGTTGATTTATTCTAGACAAGTCTTGTGACCTTTCTGCAGGAGATCAGTCGAGGTGAGGTCGAAAACTGACAACATCTCTCTGGCGACTGCGCATGTCACATTAGCCCACATTACGTGCATTATTGATGCCTCGACGTTGATTGGCTGAGCATGTGTGAATGATTAATGTGTTAGATACAAATATAACAAAGTGAGGAGGCTTTTACCACATTGTTGGCTTTTTCACACATGGTATAACAGTTTTAATTATTTACGACGTATTCCTTAGAGTTCGGTGAAGCGAAATAACGTTATGATGCATAATGCGCCTTGGGATATCCTATATAACTCTAAAAGTCTTTTAGATAAAGAAGTTCATAATATTGCAGAAACGAAAATGGCAATTGGTATTGACATTTTTCAAAACGATGTATTCAAAATAAAATCGAAAAAGCAATCGGGCCTGATTTGCCGGATTTCCATAAATTTACGGAATCAATATCAAATGGTAATCGTGAATTGAACTCAGACTTTTTGATGATATCTTGCATGACTTTTTATGTATCGTCCATGAATAACAATCCAATTTATGTAAAATGAATTCTGATAGTTCACAAAAACCTTAATGGTCGAATGTTTCCGTAAGTAAGAAAACATATTGATTGTTCACGCATTGCTGTTCAATGATAAAATTGCCTCCTGTGAAAATGACAACCCATGTACATGAATATGATAGAATGAGAAATCCATCTTCGTCAGAAAGAGACGAAATGGAGAAACATTATCTTGGGCGGATCGATTTACAAAGGTTATGATTCAATATGAATATAGTATATCGCCAAAAACAGTCGTTTTCCTTGGAAACTGCAAATTGCTTTTTGTCTGGTTCATTTAGTACAAGTGTATGTATCTACAGGAGAGTTGTCAGACATACATAAGCTATAGCTTTACATCGAAATAATGTCTGTGATATATCTGTCAATTTATTTCCGGTACTGAAAGGCCACAGGCCTGTAGTACAATACATTTATATAATAACATGTACACGCATTTGTAGTGCACATAAATATGACAATAATTAAGTTTAATTTACAGTATGTTTTGAGATATATTCTGATCTGAACAACATGGCATTGTATACAAACATGGACAGATTGTTAAGAACTCCATGATTTTTGTTATTTAACACTACTGCAAATTTAAACCTGTTTGGATAAACAAAATAATATTGTTTTATATACAACTTTCTCAGAGGATTATAAACCGGACAATTTAAAACGAAATGATATTCATCTTCTATTTCTCTCATATTACATAGTTTACAAATTCTATTTTCTCAGAGGATTGATTTGACGTGGCCTATGTATGTAACATCGTCACTGCGGATTCAAGGGATGGACCGAAATTGGAGGGACCGTTTGTCACCAATTTTCAATACTCGAGGCCTAGTGTTCAACTTTAATTTATTAATTTCCATTGACTTGATATTATTTGAGTTTAATGAGATATGAGGACTATTTAGAACTCTCTTAAAGATGTTTTTTCTAAAAGGGTTTAAAATATTGAATTAATCAAAATAAATCAATATGACTTATTTAGATATGATCTATCTAGACTAGTCATAGAAAGTTTTATCATTATTCCTAATAGTCAACAATCCTATTTTCAGCATAGCCTTTTTCTGATCGTGACAAGCTTATTATATTATTATATAGAGTCATTTACTCGGGTCCTCCCGGGAATATTCTTTTCTCAAAGCAGATACGATGCAGAGGAATTACACTGAGTTATGTCAAGCAAAAGGCAAACTCAAACGAAAAGTGTTTCCATTTACTCTGTTGGGTTTTCAAGGAGGTTAAATAATTCTAGATAAGTTGTCCCAATTTGATGCGCCGTTAAATTGGCTACTTGTGAGAAGACACGTATGCATGTCCAACAACGAAGTTACTTGTGATTGCATTGTCGCTAGAATGAGTATAGGTTAACACGGTACAGATGATTTGTAGATAAATAGGGCGTAGGACGGACAATAGACACTCAACAAAATATGTTAGGCTAACCTCAATATCAAATATTTGTGCATCATACGAATCATCACAAAAATTTCAACAATGAAACCTTAGTGGCCTTTACCTTATTTTGTTTAGTATTCCATTCGTTCCAATTTCCAATGTGATATAAGTAAGCTTCAACTATCCGATCCACAAACATAGTAATTGCTTGTATTTGTGAAATCATTCTGCAATTCATCCGCTTATACAAGAAATAATAATTTACATTCATACCAAAACTGGTGTACGCCATAAGAATGGTATGTTTCATAGGTAAGAATGAGGTACTTGGTATGAATGAGATTGAACATAAATTGTACATATTTTCTACTTCTAATCCCATGTCTTTGTGTTACAGATACTCTGCTTCATACATCAAGTGTCCCCTGCCCGAAGGAAGCCGTCCCTATGCAGTATCTATCGTACGGGCACCTTGCGTGGTTCCAACAAACTACATGATGGTTATGTACTCGGACAAGCCTCTGTACGACTTCTCAGTATGTGTCACTCCCTTCAACTTCAAGTACAGTCGAGCGTACGAGCTTGTAGAAATGATAGAGTTCAACAGACTGTTAGGAGCAGACATGATAACCTTCTACAACCACAGTACTGGGCCCAATGTGGACGCTGTTCTGAGACACTACCAAAACGAGGGGCTTGTCGAAGTGGTGCAATGGCGTTTGCCAATGAAGGTTGACACTTGGCCCCCTAGCGGAAGGCCGGAAGTGCACTACTTTGCTCAACTTGCCTCGCTCAATGACTGTCTCTACAGACATCTCCACAGGTCCAAGTACGTGGTTTTCACAGACATGGACGAGTTTGTGGTGCCTAAGAAGGACAAGAACTGGAACGACTTGATTCAGAAAAAAGTAGCTACAAATGCAAATATTGGTGCTTTTATATTTAGGTGCAACTTCTTCCGTAAGGACTGGCCCAAGATTAAGACGGAGTTCGAGGGTCGGACTGACGCGGAGAAGTTCAAATCCATCCTACTGCTGAATGTGCTTCGGGAAAACAAAGCTTTCAACTATTTCCAGAGGTCCAAGTACATCGTTGTGCCTTCACGTATTGAAACTGTTGGTATCCACAACATCTGGGGTCAGCGTCCAGGCTTCCAGACTGCCAGAGTGGACCCTGCAGACGCCCTGCTGCATCACTACAGGAGTTGGGAGAACCCAGAGGACGGACAGAAGAGGGTGGAAGACTTGGGTATCCATCAGTACAAGGAGGAGCTTCTGGCCAGGCTCAGGGCAACCTGGGACTCCTTGCAGGGGGTTGAGATGGACATCCCTATCTCCAGTTACAAACAGCCTGTGTAGGTCTGGACATCGCATACAACCTGCTGAAATATTGCTACGCTCATCTTAGGGTTACTTTGCTTTAAGACATTTTAATGAAACACAAGTATCAACATGTTAAAAAGTTTGTAGTTACTTGAGGCACTCTGCCTTCATGATGATGAATTGATGCAAATTAACAAGGATGACGTTAATCTGAGGGTACATGCGGGTGGTAGTTCCCCTTTGAGAAAGATAACCCTTCACCTAAAGCCTGTTCCTCTTTATGATTTTTATGTAAGTTCAATATGGGCGAAATGCATCTTTTAATCAAGGGTACCTATGCAAGTCTGTGACCTTTTCACAGGCCTCAACTGAGAATAGTCTTAACAACTCCAACTAGATGGTTTTGGCAACGAATTTGCACAAAAGCAATCTTAGATAGGTAACTACTTTTGTTCCAAAGTTGGACACTCCTGTAATGACATGAGTAAACCTTCAACATTTGTGCCATATCACTGAGGTACTCGAGCTTAGAGTAAACTGCTCTAGGAGACGAAGATGATCTTAATGATACGGTTTTCAATCATTAACAATGTTTGGAATGTTTCAGTGAGAGCAAGAGGACGTTTTTCAATACTACTAGTCTTGATTATGTTTTAACCTAGTATTGCGTTTGTGCCAACGAATTGATTGCATCCTGCTACATCAGCCTATTGAATTCGCAAAGCTCTTTAAGTCAAATGCAGTCTACGTAAACCTAACCTCAATACTACCCGGTTCACTCCGATATTGTATTGTACCTCATATCGAAAATGAGTATCACTTCTGTTTAGAATGCCCTTTTTACCAGAAATTGAGATGTGATATTCTTCCTAAATATTACCATTTATATCCATCAGAATTAAAACTAGCCCAATTATTTGCATCACAAAATACTTTTGTCATAAATTCCCTCGCAAAATACATACATTTGGCATTCAAACAAAGAAATAGATTTCTAAACTGTGTAACCACTACCAATTTATAGTGATGTATATAATATGTATAATGGTGCTCCTGTATGTTTACAATATGTGTACAATCTGATGTATAATGGGCCTGTGGCCCTTTTACTGAAATAAATTCTCTCTCACTCCGATATTGAGTCGAGAAAGATGTTGTAGCGGGTCGCGTCAGCCGACCTTTCGCAGACCTCCAACGTTATTTGTGAGAATGCAGACTATTGCGGCTTGGTAAGACGATCACTGATCGGTCAATTCGATAGATCGACTGACGCGACCCGCTTGTACCATTTTCTAGACTCAATATCCGAGTGAAATGGGTATTATTGAGGCTAGGTGTACTTAGACTGGATACTTTGAAGAGTTCTTTGAGCTAGAGATTATGTATCAAGCTTCTTTACAGCGCAGTTCTATTGGCTAGATTACATAAGGGAACATTAAGTCTGATATATACCAGAGAGGGAGCTTTCTTGGTTAAATACGTTGAGTAGCAGGATGACTTAATCATTTCCAATCAAGACTTCATTAGTATTTGTTAATCCCTTAATTTGTTTCGAGCTCATAGTCTATAAGGGACATACGATATTATTAGTCATAACATTAGTCATGACTCTTTTGATTTGACCATCATTTTATGTTATTTATTTCTTTATTGTTAAAATTGTTGTGCCAACAGTCCTGACTTTCCTGAATCAATTATATCACAATGCCTTTAAATTCGGTATCACCTCCGGGGCTCGATTCCCTTTTCCACGCCGTCACTTAATAAAATCTTAACATGTCACAATAATCTAAAGGAGATGACAATTTATATTTGGAGATACAGTTCAACGCCGTCACTTTACAATATAAAGATGTCACAATAATCTGAAAGAAATGACGTTCTAAATTTATTTGTGACAAGTCAGAATTTATTAAATTCGGGGATACAATAAAGATTTATTTAAATCTACCAATACTTTTGAGCTGAAATATGACTTCTTTGCCAACTTATTGCCATGACATATGATAGTCTGTTAGAGTTCATGTTGTTATAGTTGACTATTGAAATAACCCTTTTCATTTTCTTTATATTTTTGACAATCACTGTTCTGGATTATTATAGTTCTGGAAGAAAGTGGAAGCGTGATAGGAAAGAGAGAAAGACGAGTTGGGTGCGTGAGTGAGTTTGGGTTTAAACGTGTTGTCAGCAATACTTTTCAGCCCTTAAACACTCTCCAAAGAATGTAGACAGATCAGGCAGAAAAGAATCGAAAGAAGGAAAGAAAAGCATTGTGAGAGAGAAAAGAATGTATGATAGAAACGGTTATGTGACAAGGAACTAAACGTGATTACATATATTTTTATACGTGTCATAATTGAATAACCAAACAACTAAACGTGATAACACTTATTAACTGACGAAAATACTAATGGAAATGAGAAAAAAAAACTAATATGCGAGATCCAAGATATTATTTACATATTTGTCAACTATCTACAACAGAATATACACTGGTAATCGAAAAGGTACTCTCAGTAGTACTGAGAACTATCTAAATTTCTTTCTATAACAAACTAGACTGAAAGTTTGTATCCTATTGCAATTGTTAGTAACAATTGCCCACAAAGTAATTTAATCAAAATGTTAAGGAAAATGCTTTCTAATTCTTACGTGAATCTGACACGTCTCTCCAACAGGGACGCTCAAGTCAGAATGCCGAATGTAGCCTGAAATATATCACTGCCGAGACGCACGTGGTCGAATTTCTCGTGCAGCCGTCGCAACTTGAAGATAACTTTCAAGTTGCGTTCGGGTGATATGTTAATTATTCAGAAATGATGGAATTTATGTTTTATAATGGAAACGAATTATGTTTGAGATTCCCTTCAAACAAATCACGTTTCACTAGTTCGAAGTTGTGTTTCTGCAAAGCAGGTTGTAGATATCGGCTT
The DNA here is from genome assembly GCA_916613615.1 of Steromphala cineraria. Lineage (NCBI taxonomy): Eukaryota > Metazoa > Mollusca > Gastropoda > Trochida > Trochidae > Steromphala > Steromphala cineraria. The sequence continues at coordinate 18,244,059 of OU744730.1, forward strand.
TGTTAAGATTGTAAAAAATCATTCCAACGAGTCATACAAATAATGTTTGAATATGCAGATCATTAAAACAACGATATTAGGTATAACTGCCCATGAAATTGGACTTGTCCTTTTCGCTTTGCTTACAACTTCAACAATTTCATTTTCAACGTGTGTTCATTCTCTCCAAACAGAGGCAGATCAAGTCATAAAATGCTGATACAGCCTTTTTCTAACTCGCCTGGCGGAAAAATTGCACCACAATCCATTTAAATTTCTTTAGCAAATGACAACGCTTCTCGCATGGAAAGGATGGTTCATATCACAATGCTTTGGTCATGATTCAGTAGCTAAAATGATGCTTTTATAACAGCGTCTCTAATTGGATTGCCACCAATCAGGCATATCCCATTCTATCCCACAAAGTCGGCGTCATAGAACAGAGGCTGTATGAACATTTCATGACTTGATCTGCCTCTGTGAGGGAGAGAATGCGTTTGTTATGCAATTGACACATTATCGTCATGAAGTGTGATGATAAATGTGTATGGTTTGTTTTCAAATATTAATATATTATCTTTATGAGTGCTATCTATGTCTGTTCTAACATATTTTGTATATCAAACATGTTTTTTACTTACTGAACTATCGGGGCGACTTTGTATTCTTGTAGTTATCTTTTCTTCAATGAGGTAAATCACAATCTAATATTATTATATATTTATTTGCATGTATTTCTTTTTTTCTTTTTTCTTTTTTTATATTCTCTTTCTTCTTTTACGGGTTGTAAAGAGAAGAAAGTAGATAGCAATAGGGTGCGGGACAAGGTAAGAGGACTCGCGGTACTTTAGTCATTTTTGATAAGCTTTAAACAGTTTCTTTCAAAAAAGGGGCATCTTCCGAAAATATATATTTTTCTAAATGATGGTGATATTTTATCAAATGAATTAGGCGATTAATATTTAAATCATCGGGGTTATATCTTGTTTTATTGATAAACTATATTTTTTTTAAAAAAACGATGTGGTTTATCAATACATTTGCCTTGGAATTGCTCGATTTAAAAAAAAAATCTTTTTTTGAATTTTGTGTTTATATAAGCACAATCATATCTCAGACTTTCATTTCTTAAGCAATTTTCAATCTTTAAAAGAAATATTCTTAGTTTTCTGAAGTATTATTAACGTTTAATGAAAAATGTTGGTTCCATTACCTAAACATAACTTTTGACCAAACAGCACAGGCATATCCCCAGTAATACATTTAATTGTTTGGATTGTTGCCTTCTTTACTTATTTTGGGAAAAGCAGAGCAAACAATATATTACTTGATAAGAAAAGAAGATGTATTAATCAAGAATAGCAAGTGTGCTCAAGTACTGATATTTTAATCAATCTTAAATATTATAAGGATCGTATTATGAACTATTACATATTCTTATTTGGCAGGTTGGGCTTGTCCAACATATTTTGGTTTCATACATTTTGATATAGCAGCTTTTCGTTCTAATTACATTTTCTTCTATGATGGCTGAATGTGAATGAAAATGTAACATAGAACTTGAAAAGAGAAAGGAAAGTCTATTTGCCTCCAGCATTTTTTACGGCTAGTCCAGTTAGAAGACTCGGAACGTAGAGTGAGAGATAGTCGGATATCTTGATATCAGTCGCTTTATTTTTCTAATCGTATGTGAATGGTTATGGTGAGAGCTTGACGTTTGATGGTGTAAGTACGTTTGCTAACAATGGCATTTCCCATGAGTGTTTGGGTGTGTTTGTGTTTGTAATTATATTTTGACATATTGTTGATTTTTAACGAAGATTTGTTGAAATAAACTGATTTTGAATCATGGAAATCATTGTTGATAGTTTTTCAAGTGTCGTAATTTTCTTGTTTTAAAATACACATTGGATACGTTTCCCTTGTTTACATAGCATAGCTTTGGTTTGAGGAATTTAAAAATGGTCTAGCAATTTGCTAAAACCAAACGTCCCAACAGTCCGGGTCAGAGTGACCTTGTAGAGAGAAAACTCGATTTGTTAAATGCCAGGGTAATCTTTCAACATTGGGTGTGTCGAGTATAACAAGGCGGACTGATTACATCGTATATGTAATAGATATACCCACACTTCCCGAGGTGTATCGCTTAACATACCTCCTGTTTGAATCGTGGGTCTCCAAAGCGTATCGTATCGCAGCCGAGGATTCACGATTCAAACAGGAGGTATATTGAGTGATGCACCGAGGGAAGGTAGGTATATCTGACTTATACCTCACTCCGGTCGAGTTATATTTGACAGAAAAGAGCTACCAACCCTTCTCTATGTATAAATGTCTTGACCTAACTAGATCCAAAAAATATAAACAATACACTCCTTATTACGTTTTAAAAAACAAACTGAATTCACCACATAAAAATTTGGTACAAACTAGTACCTATACATAGGCTTATATAGGAAAATACAACAACCTAGACATGACACAATAAAGTACCGCTACATGTATCAAGCCTCAGTAGCTCAGTCGATAGAGGCGTTGCATAGCAACATTAAGGCCCCTGGTTCGATTCCCACTTTGGTCGTTAACATTTCTCAAAAATTCTTAACTTTACGACTCCGTTGATTTGCCAAAGTTAAAAATCTCTACGCCTGGTTTTATGTGGGTGCGCAAAAAAGAATAGGTGTATTAGAAAAGTTGTGGTGTATCGGTCAATATACCTACAGTTAGAACAAAGGAAACCAAAGCAACGAACCCGGAAGAAGGGTATAAATGTTTGTTAAACAGACATTAGATGCATTTAGAAATTGTGTATTGTAGTAACACAAGAAGAGGTTTAGAATGTAGAAACTAAAAAGTTTGCTCTCGTATATCTTAAGGACACAATCACCCACTGGCAGAACCTAAAGAACAAATCGGCTCGTTAACGTTCATATAAATTCGACCTATCAAAATTGTTTATTCGCTCAGTTTATGACTTAAATCTCGATCCTGGAGAATCAAAGCTTCCTACCTCAGGGATGCATTGCACACAACAGATACATAAGCAGTCTAAGTAAACCTAACCTCAACAATATCCGCTTCACTACGATATTGAGTCTAGCATCATAAAGTAGGAGGTCTTGAACCTTGCTAGACTCAATATCCGAGTGAAGTGGGTATTATTTAGGCCAGGTTTAGACTGATACATAAATAAATGAAGCGAGTAAGTGAGATATTGTTTAACGCCGCTTTGGTAATATTTCAGTGAACAACATTGTTTTGGTATCTGTAGTTGATTTACCTTGCATCTTGGACTATGAACAACTTGTTACATGCCTTTACGACTCTCTTATGTAAGATTGAATAGTAGAACTGTACATCTCTCGTAATTAAATTCGATTGACAGTCTTTTATGTTTACATTTCCCAGATGAATATGATTGTGGAGCGGACGTCGATATGACTCCATAAAGACCCATTTTCAGAGTTCATAATTTAAAAAAAGAATTTTACTGATTTTCTTGTAATTTTTGCAAAATTTTGCGACTAACCTAGGGGACATCGGACCAAATTCACGAAAATGATCGAAAAGGCAGCCGACATGGCGAAGGCGAAGAATTGCTATTTCACAACTTTTTTATGTTCTATTTTTTTAATTACTAGGTATATATTAATTAATAGGTATTCGTTTCTTGATACCAATCGAGAGACACGATGTAAATCCTACACGCATAATGATTACGTCACCGAAAGAGGGTTCATATAAAAACTATGGCCTTTTACAGGGGGTACATGTACTGTGCTTTGGGCGTCGAAATAAGTATATATGTTATTGTTGATAAAAATTGTAAATGTGATATCAACATTTTATCGAAAGATTCTTCTATCGAGTGATGTTTATTCTCATCATCACTCGTTTATTACTTAAAAATGATCCACCTTCGGTGGTACATGAGTAAACAAATAATACAACAAAATTGCTACAAACAATCTTGATAAACTTTGATAGTGTTTTGAGAGTAGATATTCTACTATTGAAAAGTTGACGAAACTTTAACATACTTGGCCAGTATTGATAGTATTCATGCAAACATGACTTAAGCCCCTGTCACAACCCGTCGTACGTGCAGCTGCGTGCTGTCTACCGACAAAACCGTGGTGTAAATTGGGGAATTCGTGCGTCCTCGGTATCGACGCCGTACCGATTTTGGACAAATTTGGAGCACGCAGACTCGTCGTAGAACTTTTAGTGCATGCAGAACTTTCGCTGCGTGCAGTCTACGAACGGGCTGCGAATTTTCCTCCGTACGATCGACGTGCGTGCCCTGTACGACAAACGCACCGACATCGTGCGTTTACTTTCAAGCTTACCCACTCACACTTTCTCTACGAACGACGCACGTTGCACGTGCGTACAACGTGCGTTGTACGTGCGTAGTTCGTGCTTACTCGGCACGTCCAAAGTTTAACTATCAAATAATTAAAGAAAACTCACGTCGATCGTACCGAGTAAGCACGTACAACGTATCGAGTAAGCACGTACAACGCACGTTTTGGGCACCCTTTTTAGGATATAAGCCGAGCCGATGGACGATTGCCTTCATTTGAAGAGAACATGCCGCCAAAGAAGTCGCAGGACCGGAGCGGTGGAATGGACGGCATCTTGTGGCGCCAGCACATGTGACAAAGTGTACCAAGCATCTGTCAATCTGGCAGGAAATAACTCATTGCACTCGCACGCACTTACAACGTGCGTGGTGTAAGGACACTGTACGTGAGACGCACGGCCCCCGTACGACAATGTGACAATCGCACATCACACGCACGGTGTACGCACGTTGTACGCACGCCACACGCACGTACCACGTGCGCATCGTACGATGCACGCAGCTCCTCACTGTCAGACGTGTCGACGGGCCACGTACGTACGACGTGCGTGTGACGTGCGTTGGCAAACTCCCGCTCTGTTCTTGATAAATCCACCCTACGTTTTCAGAAAAACGTAGCGACCGTGGCCTCCCCAAAAAACGTACGAACGAATTGCACGCACGATGGGTCGTGACAGGGGCTTTACGAAGGTCTGTAAAGTATTGACATTTAAAAATATAATGAAACTTATCTCCAATCACACATGAATCGCATAAATTGCAAAGTCTGTGCTCTCTCGGGATATTTTGCCATCTGCCGGTTTCTATTGGAAGTTTATGGTTGCAAGTTCTGAACTTTAAAATAGGTCTAGAAATTTCTTCCGGTAGGAGTAGGTATTGTTCGAATTTGTGTGAGAGTTTCAAAATTTTGTAATAAACACATTTTGAAGAATTGTTAATATTGCTTTTCCATGATTGAAGAAATTGGTCTTTTAAAACGTGATCAACATTAGAAACGATCCATGGTTTTGAGTAGAGATGAGGGTTATCAAAAACATCCGGTAGTCCGCAATCACAAAGAATGTGTTTGATATGATTAAGCCAGGTGTAATCAATGAGCATTTTGCTTTCATTGGTAATATAATGAAGGATAAAAGTTGCTATCTTATTATTTGATTGTGAAAATAACAATTTACACCAGTAAGTAATTCATCGTTTCGAAATAGCTAAATTTTACCCCGAACCGCATGCAAGTATGAAAATGGGTCTTTAAGAACCTTCGTCTAAATTAGCCCAGCAGAAGTTCTGCTTAATCATTATCAGAGCAATGTTATCTGGAGGAAGGTGTCGCAAGATCATTTTTTATTGATTGCTTCCTATGATCTGAAATTCATATGGACGCGAAGCTCTTGTCCGAGCTCTTACAAATGCATTACCGAAACGGAATAGAAAAACCGTTATCATATATATACATCTCAGGGCCTTGTTCAGATGACCTTATGTGGCAGTAATTATGCTCATTAACCGTATGCTAACTCTGCTGGTTTTTATTCATACCAGTCTTCAGCTGCTTAACGAAGTTTGCCACAATGTGCATAAATACCTATGAAATAATTAATACATTTTTGGGAAAATAAAATTTGAATCATTTTATAAATGGATCATATTCATACTACATATGTAACTGACAGATATGTGGCACGACAGAATAGTTATATCATTCACAAGGAGAGGCATTTTGTCAACATTAAGATTTTCTTCTTTGTACTATATCATTTAAATCAAAAAGATATTCGGCAAATTTTCGGCCGAAATAATTTATGTTGGTCAACATTTTGTTCACACTTTATGTGTTTACCAAAATAGTTGAAATGACATGATGAATAAAGTTTTCGCATTTTGGAGCGAATGTGTCCGTGGAGTACTAGTTTTTTCATCTTTCAAGATGTGATCAGAAATATATTTTTGCATTTTAAAAATATTAGCCTTTAGTACAATACTGATTGATTGAGTCGAACTAAAACGAACACCATATTACATGGTATTTGCACAGTTTTAAGTATTGAAACAAACTTTTGTTAACCAGCTGTACATCTTAATTTCTACTAATAGAACTGCTGTTTTCAGTAGAATTTTTTTTTATATGACAGTATACTGATTTTCATAGTTTCTTCGTGGCTTCGTGGCTATTGTTAGTTTTCACTATGATATGAATTAGATCCTCATTAAATCAAGTATCATTAAGTTTTACCACTAGATAGTAATTGAAAAGTAACAGGTGTTGAATTATACAGAAGAAGAAAAGAAGAAACCTATTTTATTATTTATTTAAGTGTCACACAGCAAATGACGCACATGGCATGAACAAGAACAAATACATATGCTGTCCGGCCAATATTGGCCTATGAGACACTTTGAAAAATTAAAAAACACTAAAATATTATAATATAAGGTAAAATATATAGAGAGAGAGGATGGATACATTATTTCAAGTTAATTAAGTTCATAGAAATGACATACGTCTTAAATACATTTTTTGAAGTAATGCGGCTAGTGGATTTATAAAATCTTGATTTGTCATAACATATATTAATTGGTCTACCGGTGATAACCAGAGAAAAGATGGACAAATAAGTTGTATAAACATGTCTTTATGAATGATAAATCAGTGCAAATCGGATGATGAGACTTATCGTGTTATTTATATTTGTATCCAAATCAAAAGATATTTTATCAAACATACTCTGCGTCATTTTAAGAAATTCGATAATGTGAGTGATCCCGTTTTTTTTTTTTAAATATGACATTTCACTAGTTAATGTCAGATTATAAAAACATCTGCACTTTACGCCGACAGCGTTATATTTGCCCCTTCACTTCTTCAGTATATATCAACTCGACTAAACTGGGAGTGTAGTGCTACATGCTAGCATGAAAGGGGATCAACGGATTACTTATTTAAGAAAAAAAATTACAGCAATATTCAATAAACGCTTGTTTTGAAGATTGACAAAATACACTAGATCCGGGAACTAGCTTAAGAGGCCTTTTGTTTGCCTTTAAATATACCTTGAAAATGAAATAATAAAGATGATGTTGATCTCCAGGGCCTAGATTTCCGTAGCTCTCTTAGTGCTAGGATAGTCTTAGGCCAATGTTAATGTATGGCACTCACGACTATCTTAGCACTAAAAGAGCTTCGAAAATCTAGGCCCAGAATTATATACGAACGGCTTTAAAGCAGAATTATGTAATTGGGGTTGTTTTAAAATAACCTTATCATACCAATCTGCGTGTATAGATCTACATGTTTGTGAAATTCCACTGTAAGAAATTAATTTGTCACAAAATGTCATTATCCTGAAATAGCTTCATTCGTTCATACAAGAAACATGTCATTGAAAAGCTTGTTTTGCTTTTAAATGTCATCATAAAATGTGTCGCTTGAATGACATTTGGAGAGAGAGAGAGAGAGAGAGAGAGAGAGAGAGAGAGAGAGAGAGAGAGAGAGAGAGAGAGAGAGAGAGAGAGAGAGAGAGAGAGAGAGAGAGAGAGAAATAGAGAGAGACAGAGACAGACAGACATACGGACAAAGACAGAGACATACAGACAGACAGAGAATATTAAAGGGACACTTGCTCGTTTTTTGAAAATTTAACATTTTCAAATTTCCACTTATAATTGCATGTTAAAGCTGAATGTATTATTTTGATTGTGTAAAAAATCTCATTACACAAACCATAGTCAGAGAGCAAATTAAACAGATTCACATAAAATCCAACTGGCGGCCATTTTCGTGTGAACACCTTTAATGAATATTAAGAAAAAGGAATCGCCTGGCTGAACTTATATATTTGATTAATTTCTGCTTCATTTGGTTTAAATAAATTCTCTTTCAAGTGGAACCATTTATGCACAAGTCCGTTCCATGTTGTATTTTGCCCCTGGGCTTAATTGAAAAAAGGGAGGTCTTTAGAATCTGTGTAACTAATTCCATAATTCGACCTATATCCATATATCATTCAAGACAACTTAATTAACATAATAAAAAGTATATATAAGTTTAAATTACATTTACAAACTATTGATATATGTGAAATGATTTAGTTTTTTTTTAAGTGGACCGCTTTAACTAGTAATTGGAAATTTATAACACAAGGGTAGTTTAAACAAATAATTTCATAGGGTTATTTGAACGTCACATCCGGGTTGATAAGACATTATTTACCATATGTGTGTTTGAGGTTCAAATAATTCCTACTTATTCGTGTAAAAAGTCCTGAACTATTTTAAATGTTCATGAGTTTTCTGTATTTTCATATAATCCTATAATGCCATATCTCACAACATGATACAAAGCCCAATACGTATGTTAAATGTTTATTGTGATAATTATTTAGTTGCGCTTGATAATAATACTTAGTTCCATTAAGAGATAAAAACGTTTGAATAACGTCCTTAACGTATTGAATAAATTATCTTAACGGATCTGTATGGTAATGGGTATAACACCTGGTATTATGGCTAATTGGCTACTTCATCGATTTAAATAAATATTCCATTATCTAGTTTGAAGCGTCTATTGAAATAGTCTTGTATTGTAGCCAGTTTTGTATTAAAATGTTGTGTTATCTATTTCATCTTCTATCAGGTGTTGTGCAGAACAATTAGAACAATATTTTATGTCAGATTTTCTATTCAGGGGACACTGCATTCACATATGCCGAACGTTGATGAAATGTATCATTGTAATGTTAATCAGTCATTAAGTAGTTTAATATGAAAAAATATGGTTTCCTCTGAAATAGAGGTCCTTGTGTGACACCAGCAAAAACATATTTGATTATTCACAATCTTATCAGTTTTGTGACACAAGAATTACAGAAAACATATCGATATCCTTTTTTCTCTTAATGGTCACCCACTTACTGCTATCACTGGTAAATGTATGATATTTACAGTGTAATATTTAGCAATATTAGGGCAAATTTAACTAGTTTTTTTACCAATGCACATATGGCGTCTTAAAGGGCCAGAAACACGTCATATTTTCAATTTGTTAACGATAGTGTCAACAATCTCATTACACAAACCAATCACTCATAGTCCGAAAACACTTTATAAAGATTCACATATATTGCATTGACTGCCATTTTTGTGTGAACACCTTGAATTTATTTTTGTGTAAGATAAAGTAATCGCATGGCTGAACTTTATGTTATATTTGATTTATTACTGCTTCATTTAGTTTAAATACATTGTCTTTCAATTGGAATCATATATTTTCATTTTCCTGACATCACCTTATACTCCCCCTAAAAAGGTGCTACTGCCCCTTTAAAAGTGTATATTTGTGACGTGTATTTATGTCCCGAGTAGTCAGAGAGGTATAATGATTATATAAAAGAAGTTTCAATGTAAGGCATGTGAAGCTCAAAAATAAATCTTAACCATTGATTTGATTGATTTAAACATATTTTATTCAATAAAGAAAGGGATTAGGAACAAGTTATCCAACTTAGGTAACCTTCTCCCAACAGTGATAGATATGGTATTAATGAGTGACACAGCTAAAGGATTACAATCTAGCATCGACAGCCTCAACCTGTACTGTGAGACGTGGGGACTTAACCTAAATACTGACAAGACGAAGATCATGATATTCCAAAAATCATTTAACGGGAGAAAGGAAACTTTTATTTACAGAGGGGTACAACTTGAAACTGTAAAAGAATTCAACTATTTGGGACTTTTGCTTTCTTCAAACGGAAAGTTTAATAAAACAGTGAACGCTCTTGCAGGAAAAGGATTAAAATCTGTTAACGCCCTTATTTCGGACATAAGGAAACATCAACTGGACATTAAATCATCCGTAGAACTTTTTGATACATGTGTTAAACCTATACTGCATTATGGAAGTGAAATATGGGGTTGGATGAGTGCTGAATGTATAGAGAAGATACATAGAAAATTTCTCAAAATGCTACTAGGAGTGAAGGAAAGTACCGGAAATATTCAGCTGTACGGGGAACTAGGACGATTTCCACTAATAATCGATCGACAGATTAACATGTGATCAAATATTGGTTAAAACTTGTGAAAACTGAGAACTGTATACTTGACACTGCTTATCAAACAACGAAGAATATACCTCTAAATTGGATCAAGGAAATTAAACGGATATTGGAATACAACGGTTTTGGCTTCATCTTACTAAATCCCTATTCCATACCAACATCTGAATTCTTTCCTCTTTTAAAGGGACTCCAGGATAATTATATTACACTATGGCAGAGCCAATTAAGTCAATCACCATCACTCTACTTGTATGAAGAATATAAAATGACTCATAAAATGGAAGAATATCTCATCAAAGTTGGAAACAGTAAGCACATAAAGAGCCCTATGCAAATTGCGTCTATCAGCGCACACATTACACATCGAAACAGGGAGACACGGTAGCAACCGTGTAGAGCGAAACCACCGAAAATGCCTCAAATGTGACATCGATGAAATAGAAGACGAATACCTCACTCTAACTTGCCCATTCTACAGCGATTTAAGAATAAAATATTTAAAACCATATTATTTCAAAACACCTTCAGTTTACAAATTCCTACAACTATGTTCTACTAACAACGTTAAAGATGTGAGAAATTTAGCAGCATATGTATACGAAGCTTTTCAGCGAAGAACGTGTTAAATTTTAAAACATCCTCGTTATCTTGTAATCATTATTTATCTCAATATATGTACATGGCCAGAGGCCATTTATTATGGCTTGAGTCAATAAACGTTTCTGTCTGTCTGTCTGTCTGTCTGTCTGTCTGTCTATATAGTGACATACATGAAACATGGAAAATAGTATAATACAAAATGGTAGAAAGATATTTACAAAAGTAGGTATGTATATGCTGCAGTCAACAAAAGCCCTTGCTGTTTAAAATAGGTTGCTGGACTGCCTTGAAAATGGCCTGATTTTGTAGCATTGAAAGGCTTTTACTGCCACATAAAACTAAATCTAAATTTACGGCATCATCATTAACATATGATTTTAATACATTTAACATTCTTAATCTATGTTTATCATATATAGGGCACTCAAACATAAAGTGAAAAACATTTTCGCATAAATAACCACATTCACGTGTTGAATCCGCCTTAATGTCGATTTAAATAAATCATATTTCAACCCATTTACATGTACATGATATCTTAAATGTGTATGATAAATATTTACCTTGCGTATACCTGAGGAAAAATAAGATGGTGCCGAAACAATTGGCTTCAATATGATTTAAACTTTTCTGTTGATGTTACATTTCGCTTATCAAATGAGATATCGTTCCATAACACTGTGGTTGACATACATGAATATTTCAATCTATATGATGTAATAACAACATTATTTGCATTTCTGAGATCATAAGAAGTAGTGTCTCAGTTGGTGGGAGTTAATCTACAAGATATGATGGACCTAATGTGGTGCATTACCGCACTGAATTTTATGATGAAAGTGTTAACCACTATGTATATCTAGTGCTGGCTAGTGCTGCTAGTATATCTTAGTGCAAGTACATTATTCGTCATAAACTAGTATTTAAAAAAAACATGATGATCATTTATATCATGAATTTTTCAACACTTTGCATTGTTTTGCATTCGATGAATCAAATGTTATGATCAGCAAGGCGTGAAATACTTAAACCAACTTTTTTAGTAATGCAATAAAGTAAAGATCCCTTTCGCCCTCGTTTTTTGGGCTTAGATGTTCCTCTGCTAGAATGATGAAGGTACAAAATGCACCAAGGACAATGTCAAAGGCTTTGGCCCTATTTTGTTTTCGATTATTAATTTTCGTTGGAACGGGTCATAGACATCAAAGCAATTACCGAATTTAGAAAATTCATTTTATTGAAATTTTGAATATAAACAGAAAAGTAAATAAAGTCATTCCACAAAAAATAAAAACGAAGTAAATCTTGCTTTCTAAAATCCAAGATCAGCAAGAGCGGTTAAAAGCTGTGTGATATGTATTCTTGATACCTTCTAACTCGAGTCCCAAACAAGTCACGTGGTCAAGTCTCGCGAGTACTCGTCCTTGCTACATTTATCATACACGAGATTACTTGTCTGCAAATGAATGAGAAAGATTTCCTTGTGGCAGACATCGTAAAATATTTTGTTGGATAGCAGCGATAGTGGTGGAATATTGATTTAGACGAGGATTACAGAACTCCGGAAATATGGAATTGCTTGAAGTTGCCCTTCATATACGTTTTATCTATTATAGTAAGTCTATAATGCCCAGCGTGTACATAAGTTTATCGTGTGTTGAACGTTGACGTAAAAAAATGAACGGTATGAGGGAAACGGGACCAACAATTGTATATCCTACATTTTTTTTTCTTACAACGTGAAACACAATACATTTATTGAAAATTAAAGAAAATAAATCGCATTTTGCGTCTTTTATGTATCAAAGATAATTTCATAGAAAATATAAAAACTGAACATTTCGTAACTTCAACCATTATCATTTTGAGTCGCTGGCGAAATTTTAATAGTTAATTCCCATGTATGAAATCAGTTAATTTAAAGATACATTCAGTCGTGCTTTTTGCTAATACCACTTGTACCAAGTGTTTTCAGATCTTTTGAAGTCAAACTTTATATTGTCAGTTTAGTTTGAATGATTTGTTAAACGTTTTAGTTTTACTTGTCTCATTGGACATGTTTGTCTTGCAAAATGACCCAGCTTCTTTTCGCCACACTCGTCTGCAGTTACTGTACTTTTAACACAGACAATTTGTTTCAATTTGCCCCTTTTAATAACGTTTACATAACAAAATATATATTAGTATAGTGTTTTAAATTCGTAAATGTCTATCAAAAATCATTCTCTCCCCACAGAGGCAGATCAAGTCATGTTGATTTAGCTTCTGTTCTATTACGCCGAAATCCGTGGGTTCCGCAGTTACCCCTGGCGGAAAAAACTTTCATCTCAATACATTTGAATTATATAATTACTTAATCAAATGACAAGGCCTCTCGCATGGAAAGGGTGGTTCATATTACAATGCCTTTGCTTTGTTTCAGTAGCCAAAATGATGATTTAAGAACAGCGTCGCTGATTGCACAACTAATTTTGATTGCCTCCAATCAGGCATCTCCCTTTCTATCCCACAAACTCGTCGTAATATAACAGATGCTAAATCAACATGACTTGATCTGCCTCTGTGGGGAGAGAATGATTAAAAATGTGAAAATACGCATGTGTTCTGAAAATGAGTAACCCTCTAACGTGAAGTTCATCGACAGCAAGTGTATGGTATCATTTTCATTAAGCATATAAGTTTAACTAATATTCTTGAGCTTCATGGAAATGATTGGTGTGATTAATCTGTTGCAATTGGTATAACACAAATTCATGACGTCATCTGATAAGGAAATTATGTTGCTCCTTCAAGCATATTTGTAAGGAGTATCGTAAAAAACAAAATTCCACTTTACTCATAGCAATCAAAATCTGCAATAAACCACGAAAACATTTAACACATGTATACCTGCAGATGTAAGTCCAGTATACTTCATTTCCTTTACAAGTTAGTCTCTTTGCACTCGAATCCCCTATCGCTCTGCAAAATCAGACTAATTCAGCTTACTGATTAATAGTTAATGTTGGCTGGTGTATTGTAAGCAAGTCTTGTGACCTTTCTGCAGTAGATCAGTGGAGGTGAGATCACAAACTGACAAAATCTCCCTGGCGACTGCGCATGTCACATTAGCCCACATCACGTGCATTATTGATGCCTCGACGTTGATTGGCCGATGATTGCAATTGACGCCATAGTTATACATTTCCTAAACTGAAAAGGTTTCTTCCACTTGACTGTGTTTTTCCACATACACTGTAGCAACTGATTTCTAAATTATTCTTAACATATGCTTGTCGAAATTGTTAATGACATAATTGACATTTTGTATAGGAAATATCTTTCTATCGGGTCTATCAATATGTATGTCTTCCTAACGCTGTTTTAAGCGATACATGTCCCTGCGGTTATTAGGACCCGTATATTTGAAACCAACATTACCAAAGGTAAGGTATGACGATATAACGACGACATATGATGATATAACGATGATATATGACGATATAACTATGCGGCATAACGATATAACGGGGAGGCATGACGATATAACGGTGAATCGTGACAAAATAACGGTTAGGCATGACAATATAACGATGAGATATGACGATATTACTGTGAGGTATGACGATATAACTGTGAGGTACGACGATATAACTGTGAGGTATGACGATATAACGGTGAGGTCTAACGATATAACTGTGAGGTATGACGATATAAAAGTCTTGAAACAATTTGGGAGGAACGTGAAGACTAGGCTCTCTATGTACAGTTTGAGTTGGGCAAAGCGGGCAGACATTCTAGAAGGAAATAGTTTAGAGCTTTGCCTTCTCGACGTGATTTAGGTACTGGAAAGATTGAAATGTTAAGTGCAAACATAGTGTAACACAAACTAAGAACGAAATAATAATGCGGTTATTCGTTAAGTTGCCCACTTTGCCCAAACCTTCAATAACTTGAGTAATACGTTAATCTATGTTTTTAAAAGAAAGACAACAACCTAAAAGAAGATTAAAAAATGCAGTTGAAGCTATAGACATTTCTTCTTTAGTTTCATGCATATAAGAATGATGTATTAACATTTGATTAGCCTGGAATAATAACAGTGTAACAAATATGTAATAAGCCGGAAGAAAAACAACAGTATAATGATTAGAACATACATCATAAAGTCCCAAGGGAAGAACATTTGTATGTAATTTCACATTAGACTGAGAGGACATACGTCATCAAATAGCCTACCAGTTTACATGTTTTTACCATCTATGTAAAGCGTAGAAAGTTAAAAGTTTTGGCAATATGTGTGATAGTTTCACATAAAAAACTTTATTTCTTTGTACATCCTACCAGATCTTAGATTTCTTAACAATAACAACCCAAACTGTATCCCGTCTAACGTAAGCTCGGGATGCTTTCTTGCTGATGAGAGGAAAAGAGAACAATAAACTTCAAGTAAACTAATAAAATAATAAAATAATAAAGACATCCCTAGTTGAAAACACCGAAATGCATTTAAACCCAATATACAAAGACGAGTATTATATAATTTTGACAATTGGAGTATTATATTTTATGAAAGATTATTTATGATTTGATTAAGTGTCATACAGACATAAGAACCCTCCAAAACTATTAAACAGTAAAAAAATCCTAAAGCCGTATAATCATAAACCCAGTATATACTAGTCCAACTTTACTAGTGATCAATCATTCTGAGTATGATGGAATCAACATACATGTTGGGTAGGATGATTAAGAGAGGGGTTCTGGTGCTGGTTAAACTGACGTCTTGAAATCGCAACCTGCAGAATGTTCCAAACGTGTTCAACTGCATTTCCCTAGAACGCGCTGGCCAATCTATTCGTACAATTCATTGCATTCTGTTCCAGAATTGTTCAATCAATTGCCTAATGAGGACGGATGATATCATCAATAAACATGAATGCAGTACCCAAAACACCAGCGAGCGATATAATTTAGAAATCAAAGAGTTCATACCTGTAACGTACCTCTGTCAGTGTACCCCTCTCAATGACATACAGATCAGTTCGCCCTTCCCTACTGATTCCTCCCAAAGCAATTGAACCAAAGTCGTAACGACCATGTTCGCATCATTAAACCTTTTTTTGCTTTCTCCGCAGTACCCGCCACCGTCTTTCTGTGAAATCCAAATAATACCGAGACTCATCTGAACTGGGGACCAGTCATTGTGTGCCCATGCCACATGTGTTTAAGCAAACGTCCCCGCCTCAGAAGTACCGGAAGGAGGATACGAACACATGCAGTTCATGAGTTGATGCCAGCGGTATCGAAACGGTTCCGTATCGTTTTGTGTGGAAGTTCATCCCAGAGGCTTTCATGATCTGATATCGTGTTAGGATGGTAGCTGCCCAGTATGGATGATATGTGTCTGAGGGGTTATAAAAGATGCTGTCGTTGCATTTTTAACTTTGACGACCACCACCATTGCGATGTGCTGCTGTACCAACGTTTGATGGCCGTTCCATGCTCTGCTAACAACGCTTTGATTCATGTTAAGTCATCCTGTCTCAGGGTACGAACGTTACGCTAACTCCACTAATCTGTACCCTGGGCTCAGAAGCTAGATTCGCGTGCTATATCCCAAGTCGGGCCGTACGAGCGAATCTAGCTTCTGAGCCCAGGGTACAGATTAGTGGATTTAGCGTAACGTTGGTACCCTGACATAGGATGATGTCAAGTGTGTTTCAACGTGAGTGAATATACCCACTTTTTGGACGTTAGACGAAGGCTCTGACACTAAAGGCATTGGAAGTAAACCATCTTCTATCCTCAAATTTCTTGTAACGAAACCATCCACATGTGTGAACTTTCACCGTGATGTGCTATATCAGGTTATGTGGGCCTGCATGTGATGACATAAATTGAACGCGCAAGTGTCTTAAAGTCATGGCCAACATTTCAGTTCAAAATGTGTTATTTATGAATGAAAATGGCACCAAATTGATGTTATTGTTACATTAATATCTATGATCCTTATGAAATTGTGAGTAGTATAATTCGAAATATATATGGAAAGAAAAAAGGTGAGAGATCCTTTTCAATACAATTTGAAAACAAATTGACACCTAGCAAAACTGCATAGTAAAATGAAAATATTAACATTCTAATCCTAAGATAAAATGAAAGATGTCATGAAGTCAACACGAACAAGCTATTTTAACAAAGTGAATACTTCAACATTAAAAAACATGTTTCTATCCTCAGGCCAATAAAGGGTCGTGTACATCCTAAAAATGAAATATTTGTTCTTAAATCAGTCTTTTAAATATTTTTTTTCATTATCACCATATTTCACATTTATAAATTTGTGTTTCAAAATGTAAACAGTCATAGCAACTGACGCAAGTACAAGATGCCCAGAAGCATAGATATATAGACGTGTCAATCTTTGCTGATGTCAAGGGATTACTGATTATCACCCTGAATCTCCTACAAGCCGCATTAACTCTGTGATACCAGTATTACTGATACATTCTGACAAGAGCCCTCATACAAGTCACATGTTCAAAGTCTCGCGAGAGTCGCAGAATCTCGTAAACTCGATATAACATACACGAGTTTAGGAGACTGAGCCTGAATGACGTACATGAAATATGTTTCTGTGCTGCAGATATAATCAAATGTCTTTATAAAAACACTGATAGACGAGGCATTTCTTTAAGAATGGGAGGGGGTTGAAGAGTATAAAAGAATTCAGCAGCCATTGTCTAAATATTATTATCATATATATCTAATAAAAAATATGGGGTGTTTTGCACGTGTGATAGAGCAAGGACACAGCACCAACATTGCCGCCCGGTCCGCAAATCCATATAAGCCATATCAGACCGGTCCGCAATTCTATATAAATATCAGCCCGGGGGACTTTTGGTTAGAGTAATCTCCCTTTGCAGCGTAACGTCATTTTCTGCATAGATATAGTGAGTTGTACGTTTACTTCACCAAAAACGATATTGTTGACGCTTTTAACTGTTAATTTTGTTTTACAACATCAAATGATTCAATATTCTGGTCATTTGAATAAGTGGAGCTGCTCATAATCACAGTATCTTTCTTAAACTTAAATCTGAAAAGCATGATCGTTTTGACTTTTGTTATTATAATAGCCTTACATTGTTTTTCATAACAATATATCCTTATATAAAATTGTTGTAGAGAAAAACGTTTGACAAATGATAAAAAGGTTACGAAAAATGTCACTTTTTATATCATATCATCAATGTATGTTGAACATCATGATAAATTAAACGCAACGTAAATATCGTTTTAATTTTGGAAAAATAGATTGAAGTTGTATCCTGAATAATCAGCTGTTTTAAAAAAAGAAACATTTGAATACACCTGCAGGGAAACGTTTTGTATATCATTAGTTTGATATATACTATCAGGGTAACCTTAAACATAGAATATAATAAAAAGTTACGTGTTCAGAATAATTTGTTTTGTTGTGTTGTAACACTCCATCAGTTTAGTGTTTTGTGCTTAAATAGCAGACCTGTAACTTTAATGGATAATAAGTTATCGCCAGTTCTTCATGGGAGGGGTCAATTGTCCTATTTCCGATCATGCACAAAAACAACAAACATGCCTGAACTCTTCGTCTCACAGAAAACGTCAGTTGTCTGATGAAAGCAGGTGGTATCCGCCTTCATTCAGCCATCAATGCAGCAATAAGTTATTGTCGTGTGTGTGGTTTGTGTCGACGTTGACGGATCCTTGGATCGATATAATCCCAGAGGTGCTGGATGGGATTCATATCGGGCGATCTGACAAGCCAAAACAAAACATGGACGTTGTTGACGTTGAAGTATTGTAACGTCACTCTGGCTACATGAAAACGAGCATTGTCCTGTTGAAAAAGGGTGTTTGGATGGCGTTGTAAGAATGGAATGACCTCTGGCTGTAGGAACCTGTCAATGAACCTCTGCGCCGTCAGATTGCCGTCAATGACAATGAGGCCGGTGGTTGCGTTGCCGCGTATCCCATCCAAAACCATGACGCTGTCTCCACCGAAAGGGATAACTTCCTGTACGCAGCTGAGTGCCTCAATCTCACCCCGGCGACGGTAGACTCTCCTTCTCCCGTCTGCTATGTGCATCTGAAAACGACTTTTGTCGGAAAATAACACTCTCTGCCAGTTTTGCTTCTGTCAACGTCGAACATTTCTGGCCCTGTTTTGTCGATGTCGGCGCGTCAACAGCATTGCTCGCATCGGCCGGTATGACCTCAGTCCATGTTGTTGGAGCCTTCTTCTCACCGTCTGGGGACTGATTCGGTGTCCAAGTGCAGTAGAAGCTGTCGTTGTGGCGGCTTGAAAGCAGTTCCTGAGATGCAGTTGAAGTAGGTACCGGTCTTCATTTGGGGTTGTCACTGGCGGCCTGCCGCTTCTAGCTCTGTCGCGAGTCGACCCAGTCTATTGTAGACGTTTGCGCAGCCTAAGAATGGTGAGACGATGACATCCGAATGCGGCAGCGACTTCTCCATCAGTGGACCCAGTCTGCAGCATTCCAATCGCTCCTTCTCGCTCTTCAGTTGTTAATCTCGGCATTGTTATCGAATAATGTGTGAAATAACGAAAACAGGGGCCTTCTATACCCGTTACCAACTGATTTCATGTGCATTTCATGCGTGGTAAAAATTCCATGGCTACGTTTTGGTGATATGATATGTTTCAGAAGTTCAATATTTTGAAAGATTTAGAAACAAATGTAGTCCGTAAACATGTGCCAAAGATTCCTAAAACAGTCGAAGCACATTTTTAATAAAAAGGTTTTCTTAGAATCTTATGGTTGTGTTTGGAATAGAAAAATAACAAATCTCGATATTTCGTCATTTTCAGACAAAATAACAAATATATATTTTCAAAACCATAACTAATTTCCTATTTTTATGAATGGGAATTCATTATCAAAGAAAACAAAGTCAGTTTGGTAAATGTTTACAATTTTCACTTCAGTTGTTGCATGATCGGAAATAGGACAATTGACCCCACCCATGAAGGACTGGCGAAAACGTATTTACCATTAAGGTTACAGGTCTGCCATTTTAGCACACAACACGAAACTGATGGAGTGTGAAAACACAACAAAGCAAATGAACACGTTACTTTTTATTATATACAAATTCAAAGGGGTCTAACATTTCTTTTCGCGTTCAGTTTATATGACGAAGACAATAATTTTTTCACCAATTTTAAAAACTATTTCAACACGAGTTGATGATCTAGTAAATCAACTCGGTTATCAGCCAGTAAGACTTATCACGAATCTATCATGTTGACATGAGTATCTGATATCAAACAGTCATGTTAACCTCTTAATGTAAGTCAACTAATTACCTGTTGAGTGTATGCCAGATAACCACAAATGTGACCTTTGTACTTTGACCGTTCGATGCCTTTTCAAATATCTATTCAAATCAATTGCTATATTAATAAGGACGAATATTTATCACCCAAAACTATGTTCATCAGGAGATATCGCTTGTGAAAGATCAAGGGATATCTCCTTGACAGTAAATTTTGAACAATGCCCTGTATCAGAAGGGACATGACATCACAAACGTTTTGCAGCATCAGTAATGACACACAATGGTATGACGTCATAAACACAACAACGTCACAATGCTATGGCGTCATAAACACCATGACGTCACAATGCTATGACATCACTGGTTTAGGAGTTTTAGTGCTATTGCAGTGTTCAAAGATGTACATAATTCCTGCAAATGTGATGAAAGATGATTTTGGCAAGCCTCGGATATTTGTAACTTTTATCAACTTGTGTTGATATATTTGATATCAGAAGACACTTGGGTGAGATGCAGTAGCACGTTTTTAGGGGGAATATAAGGTGATGTCAGGAAAATGAAAATAAACTGTTCCAATTGAAAAACAATGTATTTAAACTAAAGGAAACAGTAAAAAATCAAATATATAATGTAAAGTTTAGCAATGCGATTCCTTTTCTTACACAAAATGAATTAAAGGTGTTCATACAAAAATGGCTGCCAGTGGATTATATGTGAATCTTTATAATTTGTTCTCTGACTATGGATGATTGGTTTGTGTAATGAGATTTTTGATAATATCAAAGTTATACATTTAGCTGTAACGTACAATTATCAGCGAAAATTTGAAAATATAAAATTGTCAAACAACGTGCTACTGCCCCTTTAAAGGGACAGTAGCGTGTTTTTAGGGGGAATATAAGGTGGTGTCAGGAAAAGGAAAATTAATGGTTCCAATTGAAAGACAATGTATTTATACTAATTGGAGCAGTAATAATTCATATATATAACGTAAATTTTAGCCATGCGATTCCTTTTTCTTACACAAAATGAATTAAAGGCGTCACACAAAATGGCCGCCAATGGATTTTATGGAATCTTCATACTTTGTCCTATGACCATGGATTGGTTTGTGTAATTAGATTTTTGACACTGTCAAAAAAATACATTTAGCATTAACTTACCATTATCAGTGAAAACTTGAAAATATAGAATTAAAAATACGTGCTCCTGCCCCTTTAATTTCCATTTCGATATAGTCACAATCATTTTGACAAGTCTAATCAAAATGGCCATAACCCACGAACAAATCAGTTTATTTCTATATCTTATCAATCATGATAACTTCTGCAGAATTAAATTTTGCATTATCTCTTTAATTTGTGTTACCTTTATCAAAAATTTCAAAATCGGAATACATCTTGATAAACATTGTCCATTCAGATCACTGGCATGACCTGTAAGATAAAATACTGCTACCCGATACCTCCTCTATTCATTTCATAAAGAGTTAGGTTTATCGGATGTTTGAAATATGTGA
The DNA here is from genome assembly GCA_916613615.1 of Steromphala cineraria. Taxonomy (NCBI): domain Eukaryota; kingdom Metazoa; phylum Mollusca; class Gastropoda; order Trochida; family Trochidae; genus Steromphala; species Steromphala cineraria. The sequence continues at coordinate 18,265,906 of OU744730.1, forward strand.
CCATGGACAATGGTTACAGACATGAAATTTACTTCTATAACTCTTATTGTTAAACACACGCCCAGGACCATCCCGGGGAAGGGTTCAAGTAGATTTATTGTGTACTTAACCCACTTGAAGTGCACGGTCGGTCTAGTGATCTTTTGATTTTGAGGTGTTCCAGTGCTTACTGATCTTTTCATTTTATTTACAATGCGTATAAAAAAATTCACAGGTATGTACTGGTTTTTTTTACACCACGTTAGGTTATAGGCCGTTGAACTCTGTGTTGCATATTCCAGTTATATCAATCTACTTCAAACCAGATCGAATCTGCAAGAAACGTAGCGACGTAGGAGTGAAAGTATCGATCTGATTTGAAATCAAGAAACGTAGTGACGTAGGAGTGAAAGTTTCGAACTGATTTGAAATCAAGAAACGTAGCGAAGTGGGTGTAAAAGTTTAGATCTGATTTGAAATCAAGAAACATAGCGACGTTGGAGTGAAAGTTTCGAACTGATTTGAAATCAAGAAACGTAGCGACGTGGGTGTAAAAGTTTAGCTCTGATTTGAAAACAAGAAACGTAGCGACGTTGGAGTGAAAGTTTCGAACTGATTTAAAATCAAGAAACGTAGCGACGTGGGAGTGAAAGTTTAGAACTGATTTGAAATCAAGAAACGTAGCGACATAGGAGTGAAAGCTTCGATCTTATTTGAATGAGATTGCAGTTATAAATGTTTGTGCATAGACACAACAGTTGGCATTTCTGCGTTACTCAATAAATCAATTAATAACATTTCCTGTGTAACAAAAAATGAGTCTTTATTCATACTTTATTTTGGTATACTATGATGCAAAATAGAAATAGCACCTGTCAATCCTTGCTTGTACTACAAACACTTTATTCCCAAAATTTGGAGGCGTATTATTTTATATAATTATGATTTTTTTTATTGAGAAACAATATTTACAAATTCTACTTACATTGAATACAAAGTTGCACATGTATTCATGTAAGAATGTATGACATGCTGCTTCATTATAAGGTATATAACTGTTGATAAGGTTTAAGATAGATATTATTTTATGCAAAAAAAGTATTTCAAATTGAACAATTGGCATGTCACATGTGATACTCTGTGTGCCTAGAAATATCACCGAAAACGTTGTTTGAATGTTAGGTTTCGTTTCATGTATTCAAGCCCTAAACAGCAAGCAAACGTCATAGTATTTTTGGCCCTTTGTTATTTCAAAATAGTTTCTGACATCAAGTTATGTAAATCTAGAATGTTTAGATTTAATCAACACGCAATCAAATTATGTATGTACATTGTTATAACAATCTAAAAAGCCAGTAGAAATATTTACTATTACATGATGATACAGACAGAAAAAGTTGTATACTTAAATATCTGACATACCTTTTTGTTAGCCTGGAAAACACAACAGTTTACTGCAATAAAGATTTAGATTACATAATGTTAGATCAAATTAATACAATAACGCTATTTAAATTGTTTCAATATTTAGCTGGTTTCTCTTTTCCGGGAGTAATCTACACATTACAATGAGAAATTTTAGCTTATCATAGTTTGTTTCCTTTTAACAATTATTCAGGAAATATTTTTTTCAAATATAACTTTATTCAAGTATCATGTTTTATGTCTGATCGATACATAATTATTTTGTTGAAGAAGCCGGCGTTAAACTATAACCTATGTATAATTTTCCATTTTAGTTCACGTTTTTACACACACTTTATGTCATGATGACATGACCTTATCAGAGCAGGGATGCAGTTCGTGTAAAGACAAATATGCAACCTGCAAGGTAAATATAACAGCCTTATGTAAACACATGCATCTGCCAGGTGCCAGCTTAAAGTGGCATGTTAATTGATAAGAATATCTACGCGTTGCATAGGGTATTTCAAATATGTCTTGATACAGTCTCATATAAACATGACATTTAATACTTACAAGGAATCAAAGTTATTGTTTATATCTCAGCAAGTTATGAATTTCATTTTTATAGAATAGTGTGTGTTTCTTTGTGGATTTTTTAAAACAGAAAGCATTACATTAAAGAATACTGAATAAGTAAAAAATCTACAAATTATCTGTTCATAATACATGTATAGGCTTTTTCAGTTTGAAAGTAGATAAGAGATAAAATCAATTTCCATTGTGCAGTTTTCGTGTCCAATAAAATAAGAAATTGAGTTTTTCATGTTTGTTTAAAGCAATTGTTTTAGAGAACCATTGGAAAACTTAGCAATATGACAAACAAAACTTGTTCATATCATCAAATTGACCAAAGCTTTTCCTTACCTTTTTGCTGTTTATGTAGGATAAATTCTTGATAAAACCACTGGAAGGACGTGTTCAATTCTAGGTTTCACTAACCCAGCTAACACAAAACGTTTCTAAAACGTTTCCTGAAAGTTTCTGAGAAAAACGTTTCTGCAAAACGTTTATACAACGTTTTAGAAACGTTTTGAAGAAAAGTTCTCGTAACGTTTCTTTGAAACTTTACAGAATTGTTTTCATATACGTTTTTGTAGCGTTTTGAAACATATATATATAACATATATTCAAAGGCAGTGCTGCTTTAAATGTATGGTTCGACACGTTTTCTCTTGTTCAAATCAACGACCATAAATACACTCTAAATACATTTTAAAACAACTAATAACCTCTCCTTAACTTCAAACAAAATGATACTAACTTAACATTTGTCTCAGTCTAAGTAAACCTAACCTCAACAATACTCGTTTCACTCTGACATTGAGTCTAGCGAGATGTAGTAGCGGGCCGCGTCAGTCTATCTATCGAACTGAACAATCAGGGATCGTCTTACTAAGCCGCAATAGTCTGTATTCGCACATATAACGTTGGAGGGTCATATGTCGGCGAAAGGTCGGCTGACGCGACCCTCTACTACATCTTGCTTGACTCAATATCGGAGTGAAACGGGCTAGGTTTACTTAGACAGATATTTGTCCCCTTACTACACTCAAAAATGACGACGGATTGTTCCTTGGGGACCAGTATTGCAAGAGTCGTTTCTGGTAGAAAACTTTCTCTCACGATGTACCGTTAAGTTACAACTCGTAAGAATTCTTCAACAAGGAATGCATTCATAAGCACATACTAATGTCTACCATAGGACCAATATACACAAGTGGAAGGGATCCAATTTCAATTTCATAAATAGGTACACCAGACTCACATGAGCTGAGGGAATACGTGACATTATCCTCTGATGCTACAACAAGCAATTGTCCGTTTTATGTCCGATATGCAAGAGTACGTGTTCCCTACAACCGTATATTCAATATTTCAAGTTTGATGTAGCACATGGCACTGTAATCTTTGTTTATTGTAAAATTTGCTTTAATGTATAGTTGAAAAACTATTATAACAGAAAGTCAAATATATAGGCCTGAGAGAATTGCATTTGAATATTCTCTTTAAAAGAAACTCTAAATCAAACCAATAACCAATGAAACCTGGATTTTTATAAAATGCAAAAATTGAATAACTCAATATACAATCAAATAACTTAAGTATTTAAGAGTGTTTCTCGAGAAAGTAATATAAACTTCATATTATACTCGAACTCGGATAATAAGAGCTCCCCTTCTCCTATTTGAAACGTTTCCTTTCTCACATAATAAAATCACAGGACACTCTGAAGCTGAATCACTAGTAATGATAAGCGTTCTGATTGTCAATTTGCCACGTTTATCTCTCACAATGACTCTTGTTATCTGTGCAAGGAACATATTACTGCTATATTCAGTTATGTCTGCGTGTTACCAAAAACATCGACAGTATTTCAGGCTTTTGCACAGAAGAGTTGTGTTGTTGCACAATAGAATTCCATATGGCATGGCAGTTTGATAGTGTCAAAAATCTCATTACACAAGCCAATCATCCATAATCAGAGAACAAAGTATGAAGATTCACGTAAAATCCATTGCCGGCCATTTTGTATGAACACCTTTTATTCATTTTGTGTAAGAACAAGGAATTGCATGGCTAAACTTACGTTATATATTTGAATTATTACTTCTCCATTTAGTTTAAATACATTGTCTTTCAATTGGAACGATTTATTTTCATTTTCTTGACATCACCTTATATTCCCCCCAAAACGTGCTACTGCCCCTTTAAAGGATAGTGAATTACCACACTTTATCATGAGATTACATTAATTAAGCCATCTTTTCAGTAGAGCACAGAAGAGGTAGGTAAGTTGATTTTCCGAGACTGTGACACAATAAGAGAGATGATGCAAGTTCAGCATATCATAAGAGCCATTTGATTTCCAATAACTCATAAAAGGCGTGTATAAATCCAAATAAGAAATCTGAGGTTGTAAAAACGTCTCAAGATATACATGGTATACTTCATATGCTCTCAAAACACACCAAGTTCCAACGACCTTATCTTGTGCTATTTGAAACGCTTCCTTTCTCACATAATAACATCACAGGGCTCTTAGAAGATGAATCGCTAGTAATGATAAGACTTCTCATTGTCAATTTGCAACGTTTACGTCTCACGTTTAAAAGCCCTATTTGTTAACAGACATGCAGTTGTTTGTCATGTTCATCATATTATGTCCTAGTGCTCTGGAAGGAACATTCTCGATAAAAAAGTTAACAATTAAAATATATATCTGAACTGATGAACTTTTACTTGTTTCGCCTTCAACTTGTGAGATTTAATACTGTTTTGTGTTCATTTAGATTTGCATAGAAATGAAAAAAAAATTATCCAAAAAATATTAAGCTATTTAAGCTTCACACCATGTATCCAAATTTTAATTCAAAGTCAAAATTTAATTAAAAAATTTAAATAATGATCACGAAAAATCATTGCGCACTCATAGCTATCCCCGTAATATAGCTGTTCATGGTTGGTTTCAACAGGTATTGCTGACAAGATGTCAAATATTTTAGCCATTTAGAATTAACCATTAAATATTGAAATCTAGTGTGAGCATTGTTTGCATCTTTGAGGAATAATTTTGAAAGAGATTAAAAGGAAGTTATTTCATCGTGTTTCATACGAGTCTGTATGAGTAATGATCAAAGAGTAGACCGATTGGGATATGAAAATTGATAATTAAATGTCTCGTATTTAAACTCTTTCAGAGACTTCTAACGTGACTAAATGTATTTCAAGTAAACTGGTAGATAGATATCGTGTGTGCCAAGCGTATACATACATATATGGTATATTAAACATTTAGTCGCAGTGTTTTGTTTGCATTTGTTTATCATCGATATATATTGATTTACATCTTATTGACATTTTGACATATTTGATAAGGCAGGTTTTCAAATTGAAAATCAATTATCTTGTAAGAGGTAGTTTAACTTCGATTGTATTTGCTCAGCAATTCCATTTTCTATTCATTAATATGCTAAGAACTAGATTTATTGGTTCATTTATGTACCATGGAAACGGTCCTTTACTTCCAATGTTATTAATGTCAAAAAATCTAATATCATAACATTTCAGCAATACACTTTATTGTTCCTTTGACCAATCCTTTTTGAATGGAAAAGCGTTTTCTTGAACTATCGTTGCTCTAATGTCAAATATATCTATTAGAAAGATAAAACTGGACACATGCTTTTCTGTTTTAATATATACATGTATGGTATATTTCACTTTTTCACTGTTATAATTTCAAATATTATCATGAAATGGACAAGGCAAGGGAAAAAAGGGAGGAGGGTTAAGGTTTTATACATAACATTATACTTAACACCTGTTATCGCTGCTCTAATGTAGTATTTGACACTTGTTGTTGAACATAAACAAGATTTACTTGCTTGGATACGTTAATAGATTATATATAATGCTGTGAAGAAGATGGTCTGTTCCATTACTTCAGTCAATACTTGAACCAATTATTTGATGCTTTTTAAAGCTTCGTTTGTATGATAGGCGTTGTGTTCTTGTGCTAATGGTTTTAAGTAAGATTAATTTGAAAAGCTGCCGGTTTTCAACTTTACTATGAATCAACATTTCGGTTACCTCAAAAGGTATCGAGTTTCTGAAGAGCAATCATAAAGGGAAATGTGATCATATCAAATGATGAAATAAAATGTACCATTTGTACTTATGAGAAAAATATCAATTATAGCCATATAGCTACATGTAATGGTATGACTATAAACCATATGTGTGGCTATTGAATTAACTACATTAAAAATGCCATACAATACCTAATATACATACCATATGTATGTCATGTTATAACTATATTTATATGTACCAACTTTTTAATAAAGTAATCTAAATAACTCAAAACAGGAAACAGATTGCTGAAACGTACATAAACAAACATTTAAGATGAATAAGAAAATCGAACGCTAAGCAAAGAAACGCCCATATATAAGTTATGTTGACAGTGATTATAGATTCGTATAGGTTATGTAAACACTAAACCACCTGAAGTGTATGTATTTGCCTTTGTATGTGAGTTGGTAATATGATAAAAAGCAAAATGCTGAAGCACGTCTTTTTGATCAATTGAGTGTGGACATACATTTAAAACATGATATTATAACATGATCTATCAAATATACAATCATGTAACCAGCATTTATAAACAGTTTTTCTAAGTTTTTTTTTATTTTGACCTTTTTTAAACTGCTTTAAATTTTGAAAAATAATACATTATGATAAGGCTATTAAAATTATGTTCATAATATGTTCATGCTAGACAATTGTTTTAGAAAACAGAAATGAAGCTATACTGTTACATTTGGAAATATATTGTTTGACCATCACATGTTATAGGGACAGTAGCACGTTTTAGGGGAATATAAGGTGATGTCAGGAAAATGAAAATTAATGGTTCCAATTGAAAGACAATGTCTTTAAACTAAATGGAGCAGTAGTAATTCAAATATACAATGTAAAGTTAAGCCATGCGATTCCTTTTTCTTACACAAAATGAATTAAAGGTGTTCACACAAAATGGCCACCATTGGATTTAATGTGAACCTTCATACTTTGTCCTCTGACTAACGATGATTGTCTTGTGTAGTGATATTATGACACTGTCAAAATAATATATTTAACATTACGTTACAAATATCAGTGAAAAATTAAGGATTTAAAATTATCAAAAAACGTACTACTGCCCCTTTAATACATACAATGTACGTTATGAAAATATTTTTCACCATGTCCCTTCTGGAGCTCCGTACACATGTGCAGTTTGTCATCCCAACGGATTTGGAACCTCTTCTTTTCTACAACTTTGTGTACATGAACCGATGTCAATTATTTCAATATATTTTTATTGACAAATATGAATTAGTTTATTAATGATGTTATTCTGATTAGGTCTATGATCATGCATTTGCCTTTATCATTCATTTCAATTATGCCTTACAAAGGGCACTCCAATATCAATACAGATGTCTTTTAAATTTGTTTTGATTTTTAGCCTTTGTGTTACATAAGTATTGTCTGTAAAAACAATAGTATTCACCAAAAATGTCTTAGATATGGCTACGACCTACTATCGATTCCTAAGGAACAGACTTTTGTACATTTCACACTAACACCGAAGAAGAACAAAACCAAAGGTTTTCCACTGTCAGGGCAATCAGATGTCCCTCAAATTTGTAAAATTCCAAGTCCCTGCTCATTTTGTAATCAAACCAAGCGAGAGCCTTGACAACCGACTCTTACAGCAAGATTGACGACTTGTCTTTATTACAGGGTGCATTGGACTCTGCCTGCAAAGGTAACATTCTCCTCTATAATTACAAGCCAATTTTAATTCAAGAAAGTAAATTTCTTCGGCTTAGCATATACTAGTAATTCTCACTATCAGATGCTGCAAAATCAATATCAGGAATGGCAATTAACGTTTAATGTACATTTGCGTTGTTCATATTCATAATCAATATAAAGCATTTTGAATAATTAAAACTGTTTACTTAATCAAGGTGCATTTGCACAGTACTAACAAATTTGCGATGCTAATATCACTCATTAGCATATCAATGTTTTCAAAATAACAGACAATTTGAAAATGTTTTTTACCGTCACATATACATTTCATAAGGACTTAACAACGCTTTAAAACTCTTGACGTCCGCCAATGGTAATTTTTAATTCATTTAAATGTTTAAATAGTCTGCAGTGTATGATGGCAATCCTTTTTAATGTTCTCGTAATTGTTTTAATGTTTAATCTTCCTGACTCCTGTATATGCAATTGACTATCGCTTCAGGAAAGTATTTACTTTTTGAACACTTAAAACTTTAAGGATCTTAGAAATATGCATCCCAAAGGAAATCAGATTGAAGATGAAATTGTAGCCATAAATAAACTTGAAAATATAAATTTCTAACTGCACACGTCTAAACCAAACACCGCATGCACCATGGTCGCTTAAGGACGATATTACATACAGTACAAAAAGGTGGTGAGAAATATATTTGCCTGCTGATCACTTACGATCAATGTCTCGCATTTTGTCATTTGTCTTATTGTCCATTTCAAAGTAGTTGAGATAAACATATTCTTTGAAGAGAGACTTCAGCTCCAACTTCAAGTGAATGTATAACTTTCTAAAGCATATTTAGGATGCTTATTGCTTGCAACACACATATTGTCATGAATCAATCTTCTCTTGCTTAAATATAAATATACTTGTTAACGATTGTTTCATAGTTTGCACAGATTTCATGCATCATGTTTAACAAATCAATTTGCATGTTAAATGTGAATAGGGTCGACTTCATTTACATACATATTGCATACTTTATTTACATTTTTTAAATGACGCCTTCATTTATTAATTCAACATAGATATTTCAAAGAAAATGCACATGTTTTAATAATAATTTTAGAATAGTCTTATTACCCAGCTGTTTTGCTTGTTTACAGTGATGTCACATTCAGCACATAATGTCCAATGTTATGCAATGACAAATAGCTTAAATGAATTTTTGTTGATAATTTAGAAAGTTCGCTTAAGTTCTCCTGTGCTTGTCATTGGTTTAGGAGTGGTAGTCAGTATATTTTTTATTATGAATTATAATCCTTCACTTTTGAAAGGACGAGTTAGAAATTTGGTTAGTTAAGACTTCTTCATTTCAATATTTATTTTCAAAGTTTTCCCAATTGGTGGTTTAACTAAATTCTATAAAATTAGCAAGTCCTCATATTTGTATTAGGGCTGTGCATTGCCCTGATTATCACTGTATTGGGATATGTATTGCAATATTTCTTAAAGCAAAAGTAAACACATTTAATTCGAAAACCAGAGAAAAAGATCACAAGACTTGTCATTTATCACCATTAATACCTGAATTATATTTTCTTTGTCGATTATATAAAGATTAATGATTATTAATTACATCTAATTGATAAGCACTACTGGCTGTGCTTGATGTTGATGACAAATCCTGCTCCATATTTGCTTGGTTTGATTTGCTTTTAAAATGATTATCTTTATATATTTTGGTATCCCTTATGATAGTTTGAGGTCTTATTTTGACTTCAAATGGATACTGAAAGTGCATCTTAATTTCTTATCAATATATTGGTTATTTGAAATCGTATTGGGTTACGTATTGTTGTGTTCCCATATCCCAATATACCGATACAACAATAAAATTGCACAGCCTTAATTTGTATTTTTTGGGAGTTTAGTGAGTGACATATTTATCAATGTTCATCATCCTCATTCATCGAATTTCATAAACCCTCTTTCGGGTTCCTTTGTGATGTTTTTGATAATGGTTTGTTGATTGTATTTTTACTTTGATTAATGTTGTAAATAGGACAAGTAAATGTTCACTCAGCAAAACATCCAAAATTGTTGGAGTAAATGTTACAGAATAGAGTGACCTTACTAGAAAGAGCAATTACTTCTTTTTCCAGTTCTACATAACATAGATTTCATAGATGTACAACAATCAAATACTTAGTCATTACTACCGAACATAGAATTTAAGCATACACTAAAAAGTAAAAGATAGTGTTTAATTTAATAAAGTTCAAAATTAGTGCAATAACATTTTTTTTTATCTTTTTTTAAATTATGGAATATGAAACATTGCAAAACAGGAATAAAGTTTTTTTTGCAGAAATATTTATATTCCAAAACATTTCTTGTTAACTGAAGACATGGTAATATTCTGGTAACACGTAGACATACTTTCTTACAGCAATAATATGTTCCTTGCACAGATAACAAGAGCCAATGTGAGAGATAAACGGGATAAATTGACAATGAGAAGTCTTATCATAACTAGCGATTCATCTTCAGAGAGCCCTGTGATGTTATTATGTGAGAAAGGAAGCGTTTCAAATAGCACAAGATAAGGTCGTTGGAACTTGGTGTGTTTTGAGAGCATATGAAGTATACCATGTATATCTTGAGACATTCTTGGAACCTCAGATTTCTTATTTGGATTTATACATGACTTTTATTATTGGAAATCAAATGGCTCTTATTATATGTTGAACTTGCATCATCTCTCTTAATGTGTCACAGTCTTGAAACATCAACTTACCTACCTCTTCTGTGCCAAGGATTTACTGAAAAGATGGCTTAATGTTATCTTATGATAAAGTGTGGTAATTCACTTTCCTTTAAAAAGATTAATATCCCAATCCCAATCAAGTTTTCAATCAAAATTTATCAGCTGATTTTCAAAAGAGTTTCCCATGTACATGAATGACTGATCAAGGGTCTAAGCATGCCATATGGACTTCTATTGTGCACCAGCATTTACTGTCTATTCTATGCAAAAGTCTGAAATACATGGTCAATATTTTGGTAACACGCAGACATAACTGAATATAGCAGTAATATGTTCCTTGCACAGATAACAAGGGTCATTGTGAGAAATAAACGTGGCAAATTGACAATCAGAACTCTTATCATTACTAGTGATTCAGCTTCAGAGAGTCCTGTGATGTTATTATGTGAGAAAGGAAGCGTTTCAAATGGTCCACGAGAAGCTCTTTCTGTCTTGAGATGTTGTGTGATAAAAGAGAAGATGAAGTATACCATGAATATCTTAATATACTTTGGAAGGCCAGGTTGTTTTTATTTGGATAAATGCATGTTTTACTAAACTAGTGTCCAAACGAAACGCTACAAACATGTTTCCAAATATTTTTTTTACTTTGTTATCATTTCGTTTGGAAACATGATATGTTTATATCAGGTATACCAAATACTGTGTATTTTATCGAAAATACCGGTAGCATGCCATCACTTCCGGGTAAATCGGGAACTTTGTGAAAAAGAAATTATTGACTGTAGCAAGTTTTGCATGTGCAGATAAATTGTAAAAAACGGCTCGACCCACACGATTTTGTCATAGCAACACATGCCATGTTTGACAGTCAATGAAAGAGAGAGAGACCTTAAAAAGGTCCAACAAGGGGCCTCACATGCCGACGTCGCCAGACAATTTGGTTGTCCACGCATAACAGGCCGCAGACTAATGTAGCGATTACATCAAGCTGATCAGACATCAGACAGGCCCATAATTGGCAGAACACCCTTGACCTCTGCCAGTGAAGACCACTACATCTGGTTATAACACCTTCGGAACTGCTCCATCACAGCGGTGTTAACAGTGGTTACAGCACTGGGAAACAGTATCAGTCGATAGACCGTGTACCGGATACTGAGACAACATGGTGTTCCAGCCACTCCATCCTACAGCGAACGGTTCCTGACAAACAGACTGATGGCCAGGCGAGTTAGCCGGTGGCAGAGACGCGACTGGGCACGACCTGAAATGAACCCTATCGAACATTATGGGATTATCTCGTTCGGAATGTCAGATGTCGCCTTGTGCGTCAAGCCAACCTCCAGGATGTTAAACAATGCCCCCGCAACGAATGGCAACGGATCACCGCAGACGTCATCAGACGTTTGACGACGTCAGTCCGTAGACGTGTTCTTGCCTGTATGGACTCTTATGGTGTACATACCCATTACTAACATCACTTTGTAACATGTATTGTGACATTTCTCCACACTTTCGCGATCAGTGCTTAAATGATTTTTCAAATATTGGATCCCACCCATCCCAGGCTTTTCCTAACGGTTATTCTGACTTGATTAAAATGAAACTTTATACACATTGTGTGAAAAGGACACTCTTAAAAGTTAAACCAAAATGATATTTCTATATGGGTTTGTTTTTATTTTTTGTCGATGCAAACACGCGGTAGCGTTTCTTTTAGACACTAGTTTACAAATGGAGTTACTACAAATGGAATGGCCCATGATATTATTATAATGATATTAATTGAACGTTAATAAAGAAAAAGGATCATTCCACCAACAAAACAAAGTGTGTTCAAATGCAGCTGTCATGTGTCTCAATAAGTAAAGATTGTGATTGTGTAAATTGTGATAACAAACACAAAATTGTATAAAAAGGCAAAAGTAGAGATGTATGGGTTGTCACAACAATGAGAAGCATGTGCTTCTGCACATAAACTGCCACGTGCACATATTGGTTGTAGCTATATGGACTTATGTCTAGTATTCCCAGAGCAATGGCAAGTCTTGCATATTCATACACCACCAGTGACCATTAAGAAATTGGATCCACTCTACTATTTTATATTAGTCCTATGGTGGACATTAATATGTGCTTATAAATACATTCTTCATTTTAGCATACTTACGAGTTGTAAGTTAATCCTTTACCGTGTGAGATATTATTCCACAGGGCACCATTCATGAAAAATTGACCGAAAGGAATTAATCGTTTTAATTTTTAAGTTTGAAAAAAGAGACATTATAAACCTAATGAGAAGTTTTTTTTCCACAAGTGAAAAGTTTTCGATTTGTTTAAATGTAAGCATAAGGTCTGGAGATTGACAACGATACATGAAATATGCCCATCTATGTTGATATTGGTTCCAAATATCCATAGGTGAAATGGTATAAATGAAGATATGTGTATCAATACCATTTCATATTAATTCTTTGAATATTACTGTACTTTTGAGAATAGCCTAAAATCCGAAATAAGTTCAATTATCAAAGTATAAATTTGTCATATTCTATACTACTAATAAGGCAATTCAAGTGATAAGATGGCTGATGCCATATGAAGAAGGCTTGTGTAAGAACGACACCATGTATTCATTTTGCAATGGTGAGTCTAGCATATCAAGTTAAAACCAGTCAGCAATTTTCACGATTCCGATTTTATCAATAAATCAAATGATGAGATGGTTGATGAAATTATACTTACATTCACCAAAGAACATGAAATATGAAGAAGGTACATGCTTATGTAAGAACGACACCATGTATGCCCTTTGCAATGATTAGTCTAACATATCAAGTACCAGTCAGCATTAAGAAGTTTGATCCGCTCTCCTTGTGTTTATCGGTCTTGTCGTAGACATTAATAAGTAACTCTAAATTCATTCCTCGATCAAACATGTGCATGACTTGAAACCAAACACTTGACCCGGGAGCTATCATTCACAAAGCAACCTTGTGTGATAACAAGGATCCTAAGGGAGCAGTCGTCCCAGTGTGTTATGTGTGTGGATCGAAAGATGGTTCAATCACTTTGGAAGTTGAGATGATGTGATTTTGTGTTCCACGCCGCTTTTTCTCTTAAACTGTCACATAAATTATCATTGCAACCCATAAAACAACAATTAGGAGGATGTTTCTGGATTAATTGAAAGTATAATATAGCTATTGTCTTGTTTTAAATTAAGGAACAAGTTTTTGTATGATAATATACTTATTAAAGGCTTGGATTTAAAACACAGACATTGCTTGTTATCTTGTTCGTGATCATAGTTGCAAGAGGCATAGTAAAAAATATAAGTAAGTTAACTCATTATGAAGTAAGTAAGAAAACTCAGGCTATAATACTGCTGCCATACCTAAGCAGAATTCCAAGGACAAAGGTGTATGACAGTTTGCAAAAATAGATTAAGGGCAATAGGATACTCTGGTATCCATTTATGCAGCGGGGTAGACTGAATGCAATGTGGATGCAGTGCGTTGCCGATGGACATAACAAAGACAAAGGACACCAACAAAACAATTATTTCCGAAGTTTCTTGATGTATCAAGGCACATACCATAACTGTTATTAACAATAATCACCTGTTTAATGTTTTTCGACTATTCTTCCACATGTCATCAATGTACACTTAATAATCATTTCATTCCTTCATTTCAGAATCACAATATAAAAATCCAACTGTCAAATATAATCGGTAATAGATTTAAGATCATGTCCTTATTGAAGATTTTGATATTTAGATTTTATGAATATTGATATATAAAAGAGATTTTCAAATATCCATTGCAATAATTGTAGCTGCAAACATCAAGCAACAAAGAAGCTTTTACAAACTGAATCCCTATGCTCGGTAAATATGCAAATTGTAAGAAAGCATGTTATCTCTTGCAGGCAAACGCAAATTCCAGGCAATCAAGACAATTCACAGAGGTCTAAAACCTGGAAAAGTTGCAAGTTATGGCCCTCTCCAAATAAGAATGCAAACCCGTTTTACATAGTTCTTTTTATTAAAGAACCTCACTGAAAATATATATTTTGCCTACGTCTTTAGGTAATGACCTGATGTTGCAACATTTGCAGTTTTGATTTTATATCGCTTGTTGTAGATCAACAGCATCTCAAAACTGAAACCATTGAAAGAAGTTTCTTGAAAATGGAAATGCTTTCAGTAAATATATACTCTTCAAGAAAAGAAACTGTTTATACGGAAGTGATATATTTTCATTATTACTTATGTATTCATTTATTACCTTTATGATATTATATGTTTAAGTCGTATGAAAATATGGTTGTCATTGCAGGTTTCCCTGCAGACACATCTGCTATAAGTGTATAAAATTCATATCAACGAGTGTTCATACAAACCACACAAAATGTCAAGACTACACAGAGGTCAACGCAACATAGCCATTGTCAGAATGCAAGAGAATGATGAGGCAATGCACAAGGGAGTTTCCAGGTGGAATCAACCTGACTCACCAGTTCCAGACCAATTGTTGACACTTCACTATGCTTCGCAGAATATTCCGTTGAATATGATCAACTTGATTTCATCCATAGGTCGCTGGTATCAATCGTCATCAAAAAGTGATAATAACTGTTACTGGCATTTAGAACACCCCTGTGACATCAAATCATTTGGTCTTGTGAATCTGTTCTTAATCATCTCCTAAAATTTGAATTGCTAATCTGCTCTTTATAGGGTGTAGACTGATATATTCGCTCTCTTAGTTTAAGTGTTTTACAGAAAGTTATTGTATCAAGACAGTCACAAGAGAGCATAAACTACGGGAACGAAGTTTGACTGTTTGGATTGTTTTGATAGAAGGGTACAACTGTATTTCACGATGGATACTGTATTTTTATCCTTTCTGTAGCAGCTCTTGTTCACAACATAACATATTATTCTTAGCATCTATAACTTCGAAGTGTTTGCTGTATTTAAAATCATTGATAAGTGTAAAAAAAACGTTAACAAGAAATGAATTCTTCACAATCCAGTACCATATCCATGTTATCTTTGCACCAATTGACACAATTTTGTGGTGACATACGTAAATCAGGGAAACAAATAATACATATTTTTGCATCTGCTCCACAACCTTGGCTTCAAGATGAGAGTCAAACATTACAGTCTTATTGTACAATTTTGGACAATGATATGAATGAAGCGTTATTTTTATAATATAGAATGTGAAATTTAAAATCTATAACTGCCATATACATTTCTACTGCTAATTTCATCTTATTCATACTACCATCCAATATATTATTTATCATATATATCTTTATATCAAAGTATTGAAAATATGACCATTAAAAATGGTAACTTTCAGGGCAAAAGACATTCATCTTAGTTATAAAGTTTACCACATCTTACTCTTGCAACATGCTGTATGTGACTTTAAGACTATGAAGCTAGGTCCTTGGGCTTGTCTCACTTTCTCAATTAACTAATGTCCTTCAGTGCTCATTTCAAAAGTCTTCTATTGTCGGCCTCCTCAAACCTCCTCTTGGTGTTTGTTCCTAGTACATTCATCACCCAGAAGAGGACGATCAATAACTTGAAGCTCTAACACTCTTTTAGCTATGTTGTCCTGAAGCAATCATAGAGGAACTTGACTCCCAAACTGTTCCATTCCATTGGATCGTTGATTTTAGAGATAAGTGTTTTTTGTGAAATAGGGATATGACTGATAGTATGCCGAAAGATGTTTCTGATTGAAAACTGATTGCTAGGAATAATTCTGATTAACGTATATCTTAAAAAATTTAAAACAAACATGCATTGTCGTGTCAACAACAATGCAGTGTACTTCTATTTTCTGTATGTTAACTATTATATTAAAATGATAGATTTCAGTTAATTCCAATCAGGTCATGTTCATGTTCTTTTCTATAGTTAATAAATTCTTGTGCAATTTGAAGGGAATTCTTTATAAAAGTGTTTTCATAGCATTTCATTGTTTTTAAAAATGATAAATAAAATGCGAACTATTCATTTTGCTAAGGAACAATAAGCTTTTACGACAATCATTATGTACGTTTTCACTCTCGTTGCACTTTTGAATTCACTGATAATTTTTTATTTTGAATCCTTCTGTCATATGACAATTCCAGTATTTACCATGTCCATGTCACTATTTCGCTGGCATTTATAATAACATATAAATATACTAATATTTGCAATAGGAGCGTTTGAATATATGACATCGTCTTTCTGCTAAAGTATCTAGTCCTGTTATTTGCTTGGGGGATCTTCATTATTGAAGATGCACGAATATGTTTTATTTGGGCTTATATCACAAAAAAAAAATAGATTTATATTTCTTAGATTAACTTTTCCCATCAAAATGTAATTTTTTATCTATGAATAAATAAAAAACTACGGAAACTATATCATGATTGAATTCTTTATCTCAAATTTGTATTATCTTATATGGATGTTGCAATATCAGTTCAGAAGTACAGAATTCATTTCTAAGAAGGTCTAAGACTATCCTGTCTCAACATCAAGCTCTATATGTAAATCAAAGAGGCAATTGACGGTCTTACAATAGATGCCATTCAAAGGGTATTTTGGACCAAACAAACTGAAACAACCGTCTTATCTGATTGGGTCTTCTGTACAACATGTTCCTCTCAGTTACAACGTCTCAAGTGTAGCCCTGAAATTTTTCTCTATTCGTTAGTGACCTCTGGTCAAGTCAGGTCAATCAGGTCTGCCTCCAACTAATAGTCGACTTATCATTCTGATAGAGGATCAATAGTTAATCCTGAAACATGAGTTAGCTCGAAATGAGTTGGATGGAATAGTTATCTTTGTTATGAGGTGAACATCATTCAGTTGAGGCATAGATATTCATCAAAATGCGTAAGCGACCTGTTCCTTTTTACAATGGCACATCTTTGATTGTTCATATCATCATGTTATTTAACAGAACATCGTTAAGTATTAACTTATTTATCTCACGCTCAAGCATTTCTTCCATCTTCTTGAAAATGATTTGTAATATTTGTTCTCTTTCTTTAATGACGACCTCACAATGATAAAAAACATGTATATATGTTGTATATATAAATTGTAAAGCATAAAGAGAAAGTATAAACACCTCTGTAATTTCTTAAGACACATCAAGGCATAGCTTGTGCTATATCACTGAAGATATCTCAAAACTTATATGATGGACTACAATCACTCAAACCATATACGACTTATGGAAGACTCAAAGTTTGAACATCAAATTTTTAGCTACTTATTTAAGAAACATCAGTTGTGAGGCCCTTACCTAGTTTACATAGGTTATAAACAAAGATGGAAGTTTTTATACAAGCAATATCGTTTATGACTAAAAATAATTTAATTGCCTAGATATGACCCACTTACATACATTTCAATTAGTATAGATTGTATTTCAATAACGCGATTATGTCATTTGACTGATTACACAGAACATAAACGAATGTTTACTTGTGCTGTTGACAATTGCATTATTTTCCGATGTAATAACGATTGCTAACTTCAGAATGTATGCAACCTATTTGTCACCTTATGATCGTTTTTATTATTATTAATAGTGTTGACCTTTATGGATAACGACTTACTGTATGTTTCTGTAGTAACATTTGGCATACAGATGGGAATGTGTAGGATATGTTGTTTTGTTGAAAATACATTCTTTTAGTTGACGATGCGCTTTACAAATAATAATGAATGTTTAACTTCTTCAAAAGTAAGGTAATCTTTTTAGGGCATATTGAGGTAGAAAATTGTCGTCCTGGCATTACATCGTGTCAGCATAGGCTGGTTTGAACCTGTTGCAAAGAGTAACTATTGTAATGTGAAAGATTGTTTTGGTAAAAAACGACTTTGTACGATTGAACCCCAACCGTTTAAAGGAACTATTTGGACAATTCTTGTGTTCTAGTGTTCTGGTGTCTGATACCAACGACCTTCCATTTAATATCTTTTTATTAAACGACTTAATGGCGTAGTATGAAAGGAGCGGAAGCGAGTTTTATACCAAGTTGTTTTCGAGTTTTATAAAAGTAACATCAAATCGAAGGAAGTTTAGTTTTACGTTTTCAGCCTCAAACAAGCGTAAGTGTAGAAAGTGAACTTAATCGCAAAAAATCTGTTGCCTGCCATTGTGACGACGGCACATTTACTATTTCTGGTACAAACAATGTGAAATCAAGATATAAAGCATCTCTTGTCCTGTGTCCCTTGTAATATATTAGATCAAAATGATCAATCATACATTATTTACATGTAATTACTTAAATGAAAACTGAAAGAAGATGATAAATATCAACGGTAAACATTGTATTATGTGTGCTTTGATAAAAGTTATTTGTTTCTTATAAACAGGTGTACTGTTTTTCATCCATTTCTACCCCTGCTTTGCTTCAAATAATCCATGATGTCTCCTTAGAAACCATTTAGCTCGAACAACCTAATCTCGCGTTTGACATTTAGATTTTACGAAACTCTGTATGTAATGGTGCATCAACTCGATTGGTGTATCATTCTCTCCCCATAGAGGCAGATCAAGTCATTAACTATTGATCAAGCCTCTGTTCCTATTCGAGTTTGTGGGGTAGATTGGAAGATGCCTGATTGGAGGCAATCAAAGAAAGTTGTGCACTTTTTGGCTACTGACTCATGGCTCAAGGTATTGTGATATGAACCACCCTTTCCATGCTAGAAGCGTTTTCATTTGCTAAAAATATTCAATGAATATGAGTGGTGCATTTTTTTCTGCCAGGGGAAACTGCCGGAACCCACGGATATGGTCTGATAAGAACAGAGGCCAGATCAAGATAGCATAACTTGATCTGCCTCTGTAAGGAGAGATGAATTGGGATGACATACTTGACAGCTTGAAGTGGATTCAGTGTGTTACCAGCGATCTCTTGACACCGACGTTGATTAATTAATTCCAACAAGAGTAAAAAAATAGAGATTTGCTTCTGTACAAATTATTCTAATACAACATACATAACTATTCACAGACACTTCACATCTACCTGAGAGTGGAGTCATTTTACTTTTTATCGTAAACAAGAAAGCTAATGATACTGGGTAGTTTCTTTTGGTAGCTGTCATTTAGAAATGCAATCAGTTGTGTTTATCATTCAATGATCAAACGGACTTTGAGATATTTAAAATTTCCTCCCTGTTTGGTTCTATTGACATATGTAGATTTTGATAGTGTATTTAGTAAAATTGAACTCCTTACATTTCGGACAATAGGGTGGTTCGTATGAAAAATGCAATTGTACATTCATGATTTTACATGATTGGGTATTTCTCTACAGTTAAGTGTGTTTGTTCTCTTAGTGTTTGATAACTAAGGAGGCTTAGCTTTGCACAATCAATCACATAAAACATCAAAACATTACCAGAACAATTTTAACAACAGAGGTGCATTGGTTTACATGTACATTGTACTCTCAGTTATTTTCATAAAAGTGTTATAATGATTTTATAAATCCTGCTAATGCATTGGTTGCAATACTACGTTTGTCATAAATATGTGACAAATGTTTTCATTTGCAACAAAATTCTTCATTATTCCTAATATTCGAAATAGGGATAAGAATACTCAAGGCATAATATGATTAAAGTTGAGATTTGTTCTCATTTGTTTAAGGTTTAAGCGTATTTCCTGATTACTTTTCCTGTTTTTATCCTTTCTCGTAGTAGAGCTTATTAATTTATAACACCTCACAATCCATTTCATATATGTTTTAAAGCAAATCACGCATTCACTTTTGTTTCTTCCTGTAGTTTCTGTTAACAATGGTGTGTGAGGAATCAAATTTGCCTAAAGTTATATATAGCTTCATTAAATAGAGAATCCCTGGCTATAAGAGATACATGTATGTATCACAGAAACCTTTTTTTTCACGAAAGTCTTTGGATTTTGTCATGCCAAAACAAACAAAACAGTAGTCCCAAAATGTCAGTTTAATGTTTATGAAACGTGCCCCGGTATGTATTCTCCTAGTGTCTATAAGATAGGTATACAGTTGTAATCTCGCCAGTGCCCTGTTAAATATGTATCAGTTGATGCTAGACCCACACCTTTGTGTGGTCATTTGGGATTCAAAAGTTACAGTCTGACCTGGGAATCTGTCGACTAAACAGTTTATTACAAACAGAGCTAACACTTTCGACCATGGAGTCGTTTGTGGTTACAGTAACGTTACTTCCATCTTCACATTAACTTTGTACAACCCAAACAATTGTTCACAAACTGCTTTAAGTAAATTAAGTATGTTAAAGTATCTCAACCAGGGATGATTTCTTTCATTTGTCCATGCTTCTACTTTTTTATTCATGCTTATGGTTGCTTACATTATGGTTAATATATTTTGTGTTCGTTCTGCATTTATTCCTATCCAATATTAGCGTAGTTCATTTACAAATCATGTTACAAAGGTACACACAAAAGGAACATCTTCACAGTGATCTACGTCCCTAATTACGCCTTGTTTCAAAGGTTTTATCACATGTTCTGTCCACTCCTCAGACATTAGTACATGTATATTTTGTCGTTTTGATAAGCTTAATAATTTCATCTTTATTCAGTGAAAGGTTAATAGCTGCAATATAAATATTAATGCTGCTTATCCTTTCACAGAATGTGGGATATATTAAACAAAAAGTGCTTCATCTAGGAAATCAACAAATACAAGTTTCTTCCAAACAACTTTGATTACAAAATACATTGGTCAATATTCCTCGTGTGAGATAGTTATGTCTGATAAGTAAAACAATAAAATACAACCATTCGGGTCTGTGAAGTTAGCTCCCAGTTCACGGTTCCCGGTTCCTTATTCAAATTGTGAAGTTGGCTCCCAGTTCACGGTTCCTGGTTCATTATTCAAAATGTGAAGTTAGCTCCCAGTTCACGGTTCCTGGTTCCTTATTCAAATTGTGACGTTGGTTCCCAGTCCCCGGTTCCCAGTTCCTTATTCGATTAGGAAGTAATAGCTCCCGGTTCTATGTTCAGTAATAATACCCGTTTACCCGTTCAACTAATATGTTAATCATTGTCCAAGTATTAGGAATATGCCGAGTCTACTTCTGTACATGAGCAAAGGGCGTAAATGTCATGCACGGCTATCTAAAGCATTTTGATTCTAACATACAAAGTCACAGTATCAGCTACACTTTCGCTGTACTCGGTTCATTATTCGACTCGCTCACACCCGTTTCGTGAAAGATATGTTGAATAAGCATATATAAGATCTATGTCCAGTCTACCTCTGTACATAAGCAAAATGCAATATACGCTCGTACATTTTCGTACAGGACTATTAGATAGATGCAAGGTGCCAGCTCCCAGTTCACTATTCAAAGTGTGAAGTTGGCACCGGGTTCATTATTCAACTTAAGACTCGCTCACACCCGTTTCAAAACAGATAGGTTTATCATTGAATAAGCATATATTAGGTCTATGTCCAGTCTACCTCTGTACATAAGCAAAATGCAATATACGCTCGTACATTTACGTACAGGGCTATTAGATAGATGCAAGGTACTAGCTCCCAGTTCACTATTCAAAGTGTGAAGTTGTTACCGGGTTCATTATTCGACTCTAGACTCGCTCACACCCGTTTCAAAATAGATAGGTTTATCATTGAATAAGCATATATTAGGTCTATGTCCAGTCTACCTCTGTACATAAGCAAAATGCAATATACGCTCGTGCATTTACGTACAGGGCTATAAGATAGATGCAAGGTGCCAGCTCCCAGTTCACTATTCAAAGTGTGAAGTTGGCACCGGGTTCATTATTCGACTCTAGACTCGCTCACACCCGTTTCAAAATAGATAGGTTTATCATTGAATAAGCATATATTAGGTCTATGTCCAGTCTACCTCTGTACATAAGCAAAATGCAATATACGCTCGTACATTTACGTACAGGGCTATTAGATAGATGCAAGGTACTAGCTCCCAGTTCACTATTCAAAGTGTGAAGTTGTTACCGGGTTCATTATTCGACTCTAGACTCGCTCACACCCGTTTCAAAATAGATAGGTTTATCATTGAATAAGCATATATTAGGTCTATGTCCAGTCTACCTCTGTACATAAGCAAAATGCAATATACGCTCGTGCATTTACGTACAGGGCTATAAGATAGATGCAAGGTGCCAGCTCCCAGTTCACTATTCAAAGTGTGAAGTTGGCACCGGGTTCATTATTCGACTCTAGACTCGCTCACACCCGTTTCAAAATAGATAGGTTTATCATTGAATAAGCATATATTAGGTCTATGTCCAGTCTACCTCTGTACATAAGCAAAATGCAATATACGCTCGTACATTTACGTACAGGACTATTAGATAGATGCAAGGTGCCAGCTCCAAGTTCACTATTCAAAGTGTGAAGTTGGCACCGGGTTCATTATTCGACTCTAGACTCGCTCACACCCGTTTCAAAATAGATAGGTTTATCATTGATTAAGCATATATTAGGTCTATGTCCAGTCTACCTCTGTAAATAAGCAAAATGCAATATACACTCGTACATTACATACAGGGCTATTAGATAGATGCAAGGTGCCAGCTCCCAGTTCACTATTCAAAGTGTGAAGTTGTTACCGGGTTCATTATTCGACTCTAGACTTGCTCACACCCGTTTCAAAATAGATAGGTTTATCATTGATTAAGCATATATTAGGATTATGTCCAGTCTACCTCTGTAAATAAGCAAAATGCAATATACGCTCGTACATTTACGTACAGGGCTATTAGATAGATGCAAGGTGCCAGCTCCCAGTTCACTATTCAAAGTGTGAAGTTGGCACCGGGTTCATTATTCGACTCTAGACTCGCTCACACCCGTTTCAAAATAGATAGGTTTATCATTGAATAAGCATATATTAGGTCTATGTCCAGTCTACCTTTGTACATAAGCAAAATGCAATATACGCTCGTACATTTACGTACAGGGCTATTAGATAGATGCAAGGTGCCAGCTCCCAGTTCACTATTCAAAGTGTGAAGTTGTTACCGGGTTCATTATTCGACTCTAGACTCGCTCACACCCGTTTCAAGAAAGTTGTGTTTATCATTGAATAAGCATATATTAGGTCTATGTCCAGTCTACTTCTGTACATAAGAAAAGTGCAATATACGCTCGAACATTTACGTACAGGGCTATTAGAAATAGAAATTGCTCAAACATTCAATCGATATTTTATAGTATAGGATCCATAGGTTCACAAGGCCCTGTTAGGGACCATATGGTTTACAAAACTTTCAATTGTAATCCTCAATAGTAGGAGTCAGTACACAACATTTCAGCTTTTAGGTCTTTTACTTATTGAGAAGAACATTAAAATTAGTTTCAAGGGCTTGGCCCTTTTAAGGGCCCACAGGACCATCAAAGCTTTAAATAATAATCTTCACTTTTCAAGGAGTCTAAACACAAGGTATCAGCTTTCTAGGCCTTATGATTCAGGAGAACATGAAAATAGGACCCAAAAGCCATAAATAATAATCCCAACTAGTCAAGGAGTCTGTACCAAAAGTTTCAGTTTTCAAGGCCTTATGCTTTTGGAGATGAGGATAAAAAGTTTTAAGGTTTGGCCCCTGTGACCCTTATAAGGGGTCACAGGGTCACAGGGTCACAGGGCCATCAACATTTCAGTACCAACGTTTTTGTGTACAGTCAACTTATGATCCCATTTGAAATCTTATGGATATGAAGTACATATCGATCTTGAAAGGATAATATAAACATTATACATTTACTTACAATTATTTTATTCAGTAATGCCTTATCTAATAAATGTAAAATTTCATATACATCATATAAAAAATAACATGTTTTGTTGTTTGATAAATATGAAAAAAGAAACAGAAAACCATCTAGAATAACCAAAATAGCTCAAGCACCACACCACCAGAAGGTTTAACCACATATAAAGTTTTGTAAGTAATAATGAAAGGTTTTGGAGATAAGTCCAGGAAACAGACCCTACCCTCCATATGCACTAAGTTCAAACTGTTTCCATGGAAAACAGAAAAAATAGAGCCATTGGCTCTGTAGCTCATCAGGCTTCATCATCAATTATGCTGTAGAGTGTGGCCAACGTGATTCCCCCTTCTTTGTAGAGGCCACTGGGGCACCAATCATGTAAATTAAGTATATAGGCGACAAGTTTCAGTTTTCTAGGCCTTATACTTCATTAGAAGAAGATGAAAATAGATTTGAAGGACGTTCCTGTTGCCTTTATTAGGGGCAACAGGGTCACCAAAGCTACAATTCATAATCCTCACTAGTCAAGGAGTCTGTACACACAATTTCAGCTTTCTAGGCCTTATGCTTCTGGTGAAGAAGATGAAAATAGGTTTTAAGGGCATGGCCCTCATAAGGGGCCACATGGTCACCAAAATTTATAATTACAACTTTACAACAAAGTTTCAGCTTTCTACGCCTTTCGGTTCTTGACCAGAAGTCGAAAATGCACAAAGTTTACGGACGGATGGACGGACGCGGGACACCATGCCATGCCATAAGCCCATCCCGCCAGATGAGCTAAAAATGCATTTTGTAACTCAAATTGTAGCAGCAGTCAAGTGGATCATACAAAGTCATCATCAAAATGCATCTTGTAACAAAAAACTAATGTAAAAAAAAAATGTACGAGCGTATATTGCACTTTACTTATGTAAAGGGGTAGACTGGACATAGACCTAATATATGCTTATTCAATGATAAACATATCTTTCATCAAAATGCATAGTTTAACTTACAACTGCAGCAGCAGTCAAGTGGATCATACAAAGTCATCATCAAAATGCATAGTTTAACTTAAAACTGCAGCAGCAGTCAAGTTGATCATACAAAGTCATCATCAAAATGCATAGTTTAACTTAAAACTGCAGTAGCAGTCAAGTGGATAATACAAAATCATCATCAAAATGCATAGTTTAACTTAAAACTGCAGTAGCAGTCAAGTGGATCATACAAAGTCATCATCAAAATGCATAGTTTAACTTAAAACTGCAGCAGCAATCAAATTGATCATACAAAGTCATCAACAAAATGCAATGTTTAACTTAAAACTGCAGTAGCAGTCAAGTGGATCATACAAAGTCATCATCAAAATGCATAGTTTAACTTAAAACTGCAGTAGCAGTCAAGTGGATCATACAAAGTCATCACCGAAATGAAAAGTTTAACTTGAACCTGCAGCGACAGTCAAGTGGATCATACAAAGTCATCATCAAAATGCATCTTGTAACAAAAAACTAATGTAAAAAAAAAATGTATGAGCGAATGAGTCGAATATGTAACCTGGTGCAAACTTCACACTTTGAATAGTGAACTGGGAGCTGGCACCTTGCATCTATTTAATAGCCCTGTACATTAATGTACGAGCGTATATTGCATTTTCCTTTTGTACAGAGGTAGAATGGACATAGACCTAATATATGCTTATTCAATGATAAACCTATCTATTTTGAAACGGGTGTGAGCGAGTCTAGAGTCGAATAATGAACCCGGTGCCAACTTCACACATTGAATAGTGAACTGTGAGCTGGCACTTTGCATCTATCTAATAGCCCTGTACGTAAATGTTCGAGCGTATATTGCATTTTGCTTATGTACAGAGGTAGAATGGACATAGACCTAATATATGCTTATTCAATGATAAACCTATCTATTTTGAAACGGGTGTGAGCGAGTCTAAAGTCGAATAATGAATCTTTGTAATAGCCCTGTACGTTAATGTACGAGCATATTTTGCACTTTGCTGATGTACAGAGGTAGCCTGGACATACACCTAATATATGCTAATACAATATATACAATGATAAACATAACTTTCTTGAAACGGGTGTGAGCGTGTCTAAAGTCGAATATTGAACCCGGTGCCAACTTCACACTTTGAATAGTGAACTGGAAACTGGCACCTTGCATCTATCTAATAGTCCTGTACGTAAATGAACGAGCGTATATTGTACTTTTCTTATGTACAGAGGTAGAATGGACATAGACCTAATATAAGCTTATACAATGATAAACATAACTTTCTTGAAACGGGGGTGAGCGTGTCTAAAGTCGAATATTGAACCCGGTGCCAAATTCACACTTTGAATAGGGAATTGGGAGCTGGCACCTTCTATCTAATAGAACCGTGAGCTATTACTTCCTATTCGAATAAGGAACTAGGAACCGTGAACTGGGAGCCAACTTCACAATTTGAATAAGGAACTAGGAACCGTGAACTGGGAGCTAACTTCACAATTTGAATAAGGAACCGGGAACCGTGAACTCGGAGCTAACTTCACA
This sequence comes from Steromphala cineraria, assembly GCA_916613615.1. Lineage (NCBI taxonomy): Eukaryota > Metazoa > Mollusca > Gastropoda > Trochida > Trochidae > Steromphala > Steromphala cineraria. The sequence goes on from OU744730.1 coordinate 18,292,791, forward strand.
GACCCCAACCATTCCGATTTATGATGGGATTATAAAGATTCACAGTTATATACCATAGACATGTCTGAACTAAAAGGAACACAAAATGTCCAATCACCAGCCATTGGTAGTCGAAGAACAGTCTTTGGCAGTCACAGTTAATTTAGTGTTGTCCACTGTGTTGAAAGTCTTAACAATTTTCTGGACATGAAACTCCCCTGGGATGGTGTAAGTCTTAGCCCACCAAGATGATGTTAATAGTCACCTTACGTGTTGCACTGACAACTTCTTGAGGGAATGATTTGGTATTCCTATTGTTTAAAATACAAACAGAATGATTCAACCCTACTACCAACTTTAATGCATAACAGAAATAAATTAATAAAGATTGTGCAAATGCTTTTTACGCTTTTGGCGTCAATATATCAGCTGTTATGAGAATGTATTTGCATTCCGTATCAGATTTAACTGTATGCAACTTACATTATATGATTGGCATGTTGCCAACTGCTTAATAAAAGCTATTCTACCACAAAGCATAAATGCGCAGTGTATGGGAATATTGACATACACATATTGGTCCCTTGGAATAACATCAAGTAATTCTGTACATTATTCACTGGATTGAATTTATCAACTGTGGTAAAAATAGTTCTGAGGCAAATATAATTTGGTTCAATGGTTGTTGAACCCCATGCTTTATAGTCAAATATGGAGTAAGCGTTACTCTGAATATAATTGCTATTTTCGTACATGTTATACTGTTGTCATCTAATTGCATTGTCCTGTTTGCTAAATTGATTAATTCGTCATTCATCACAAGCTAATGATATAATCAAATATCTTCTGAATGTTAATGCCTTATGTTTCTTAAATATAATATCTATATACTGAAAAGGACAGAACATGTAGCAGAGTTGTCGATCAGTACCGACAAAAAGCTTGCATTCGATGGTCATGTCATCATTTGGTGTCACGTTTTGTTTATATATAGGGAAATGTGTGCTTGAAAACTGTTTATATTCTATCAAGCTCGCTGACAACTTGTTGTACTTTCATTATTGTGAATAAAACTACAAGAGGCACGCATCTTCTCACTCATAGAATGTTTCACATAAAGATACATTGTATAACTAATCAACATTTGACTTATATGATTTTATCGAATATATTTGCAATGGATGCTTTAAGGAATTTTGTCCAAGTAGCATGAAACACTTATAATTGTGGTCAACTTGATGATAAATCATGCAAATTCGATTTATTCATAAAACCTCAAGAAAGTTTCCTATAAACACTCCTTCTCGTCTGCATTCTTCTCCTTTCACTGATACACTCCCTGCTACAAATATTGAATGATAATTTCCCAAAACAAATCTAATTCAATCAGTTCAGGACACCTTATCTCATGTATGATATATCAATCACATAGACATCCCTAGTGACTATTAATTTGAGACTTTCATTGGACTCTTGTCAGAACGTATCAGTAAGATTGGGATGACGGTGTAAGTGACAGCTTATAGGAGATTATGGGTGATAATTGATAATAATTTCAACATAGTTTACACCTCAATGGAATGTTTCTCCATGGTATGGATTATGTTCAAAATGTTATTTTAAAGAATTAATCAACAGCATAGCTTATACATGCTATTATCAGATGTTTTAAATGCATGTCCACACTTTTGCTTTGATTATATTACACACTCATATATACAAAGGCAATTCATACATTTCAAAAAATATGCTCCATCTCTTTTCTCTACATGATTCAGTTTAACATAACAATCTTAACTCCTTGCAGGTCTTTTATAGATCTACAAACATGTCGCCTGTCCAGGAGAAAAGAAAATTGTCCCCAAAACGGAAAAGATTCATATGGATGGGTCGTTTGTGTGAAGAAAAGACTCCACCAACACGAAGAAATGGTATTATTCAGGTAAAAACGACGTTCTCCGGATGTATTGACGACATCAAACGATAACAAACCTCACAACAGAACCCTTACAATTAACATAATACAAACAAAATTCTCTCCTCTTAAAAGTTGTCCCATCATTGTGTGTAGTTATTTGAAATAGAAGGATAGATCGTGATACATATTGTTTTAAATCTGGCATGAGAAGGGTTAAAGGAAAGAAGTTTCGGCTCATTCTTGAGTGTAGCATAACTAACATTTTGGTTAGTTATACCACGGGTCCAAACAATAGAGTTGTGGTATAAATTTTAAATCATTACAAATAAATGAAAAATCATTCATCATATATTCAAACACTTCGGATCGGCATATACCTTCCTCACCATTCTCTCTTTTTCTGGTAATACGCTGATGTTCTATATTTCATAGTATCAAAACAACAATAATCCAAATCTCCTTGATCCAAAACCTTTTACCATTCAAGAGGGATAAGTCAAGAGGACAAGTATTTTAATGAAATGAAATTATTTGGACATTAAAAACATTGAATTGTACGACCATGTCCATGGTCTATAACTATACCAAGAAATCTTGTACAAAACGTAGCATATCAATGGATAGAAAATGGAAGAGCTTGGCAAATACAATCAAACGCTATCCTTGAAGACAATTGATCATCAATTCAAAAACCTTTCCAGACAATTTTCATACGAAATTGCATATCGATGATATTTAAACAAATACAAACAAAAGGCAACTGAATGTTTAACATACCATATATGTACGTTTGGCACATACGATATCTATCTGCCAGTTTACTTGAAATAAATTGAGTCCCGTGTAAAGTCTCTGAAAGAGTATGGGAAAAAAATTTGTGAATACAAACTACGTAATGCGAACTGGAATATGAATACAAGACATTCAATTATTAATTTTCATATTCCAGTTCGGTCTGCTCTTTGATTACATTTTTATGAAACATATTACAAAAACTTCCCACAACAATTCCCACACTAGAATTCAACTTATTTAAATTTACTCTAAATGGCTAACCAAAACCTTATTCAATTGTGGTTGAAGGTCATCATAATCAAATTTTTTTTTAGCAATATATTGCCCCATGCAACGCAGCCAAGTAAAACTATATCAGGTTAATTGCATTAAACGTGCAATTTGTATTTTAATCGTTTGTTGAATGTGAACTAAAAATTGGACAAAAATGCAAGGTGTATCTATCATACATATATTAAAGGTACACGATGTGAAGCATAAATATCATTTACAATTTCCTTTACCGGTTTAATTTCTATGAAAATCTGAATGAACACAAAACAGTATTAAATGAAACGATTTGAAGGCAAAACAAGTATAAGTTTATCATTCAAATATATATTTTAATTTGTAATTTTCATCAAGAACGCTCCTTAATATCACACTGGAGCACTAGGGCAGAATATTATGAAAAGGATATACACCTTCATGTATGTTAACAAACAAGGTCATGAAATGCAAACAAAAAACAAACTACGCTCATGTTTTTTTCTCAAACTGTTCTGCGTCTTCTCTTGAGCTCTGTTTAACATCTGTGATTATAAATTGCATCCTTTCTAAGTGTATTATAGTACCACCTTTTAACTTAACATTTCTTCCCCTCAAACTGTAATCAATCAAAATATTAGGATATGTTGAACGTGCATCATCTCTCAGATTATGTCACAGTCTCGAAAACTCAACATGGCCACCTCTTCTGCGTTACGGCAGAATGATAAAGTGTGGTAATTTACTATTCTTAAAAAAGGTGAAAACCGAATCCCAATCAGGTTTTCAAACAATATTTATCAGCTGATTTTCAAACGAGATCCCATGTATATGAATAACCGCAAATGGTCATGGCTCTAACCAAGCCATATGGAATCCTATAATGCATCATCATTTACTGTCTCTCCTAAGTAAAAGTCCATGGTCAATATTCTGGTAACACGCAGACAAAACTTCATATAGCAATATTATGTTCCTTGCACAGATAACAAGAGTCATTGTGGGAGATAAACGTTGCAAATTGACAATCATGACTCTTATCATTACTAGCGATTCAGCTTCAGAGACCCCTGTGATGTTATTATGTGAGAAAGAAGCATTTAACAAAGGACAAGAGAAGGTCGTTGGATGAATTATTGCAAATAAAATAGCTCGATATATTGTTAATCATTAATCCAACTCTTCTATAAAAATGCAGCTGTCGTGTGTTTCAATTAGTAAAGAATGTAAAGTGTGATAACAAACACGAAATTGCATTAAAAAAGGCAAAAGAAGAGATTTAAGTGGTGGAACAACAATGAAAATCATGTGCTTCTGCACATAAACGGGCACATGTTGCTTGTAGCTTTATGGGCTTATGTCTAGTATTCCCAAAGCAATGGCAAGTCTTGCATATTCATACATCACCAGTGACCATTAAGAAATTGGATCCATTTTACTATTTTATATTAGTCCTATGGTGGACATTAATATGTGCTTATAAATACATCCTTCGTTTTAGCATAAATCAATCCTTTACTGTGTGAGATATCATTCCACAGGACACCATTCATGAAAAGATTGTCCAAAGGTATTTATCGTTTTATTGTTTGAGTTTGAAAAGGGAAACTACATGAACCAGGCGAGAAACGTGTGATTCGTTTAAACCCACACAGCCTTATAGGGCTAACCATCCACAGCCTAAGACAACAGTGTCTTTTAGATCATACAGATTACTTAACAGTCAAGTATGCATTATTCATTTGGACATTAAATAACTAAACAGGGGGGTGTGAAGAAATTGAGAAACGAAGTACCTGCACAATTAGATTTTGGATTTTGGAATGAAAACTAAAAATAACTTTTAAGTTGATAATGTTAGCATAAGGTCTGGAGATTGACTAAGATACAAGAGAACATGAAATATGCCTATCTATCTCCATTTCGTTTCCAAACATTCATAGGTTAATTGGTATATATGTAGATATTTGTATCAAACCCATTTCATATCAAAAGCTGACGGTAACTTTGAATATTAATTGTGCTTTTGTGATAAAGCTTTTAATAACAAGTAAGGTCAATTTATCAATTTTGTCATATTCGATTCTATGAATAAGGCAATTCAAGCGATGAGATGGCTGATGCAATAGGAAGCAAGCTTGTGTAAGAATGACACCATGTATTCCCATTGCAATGATGAGTCCAGCATATCAAGTTAAAACCAGTCAACATTTAGAAGTTTGATCCGCTCTCCTTGTGTTTATCGGTCTTGTGGTACTAGACATTAAGTGACTCTAAATTCATTCCTCGATCAAACATGTGCATGACTTGAAACCAAACACTTGACCCGGGAGCTATCATTCACAAAGCAACCTTGTGTGATAACAAGGATCCTAAGGGAGCAGTCGTCCCAGTGTGTTATGTGTGTGGATCGAAAGATGGTTCAGTCACTTTGGAAGTTGAGATGATGTGATTTTGTGTTCCACGCCGCTTTTTCTCTTAAACTGTCACATAAATTATCATTGCGACCCATAAAACAACAATTAGGAGGATGTTTCTGGATTAATTGAATGTATAATATAGCCATTGTCTTGTTTTAAATTAAGGAACAAGTTTTTGTATGATAATATACTTATTAAAGGCTTGGATTTAAAACACAGATATTGCTTGTTATCTTGTTCGTGATCATAGTTGCAAGAGGCATAGTAAAAAATATAAGTAAGTTAACTCATTATGAAGTAAGTAAGAAAACTCAGGCTATAATACTGCTGCCATACCTAAGCATAATTCCAAGGACAATGGTGTATGGCAGTTTGCAAAAATAGATTAAGGGCAATAGGATACTCTGGTATCCATTTATGCAGCGGGGTAGACTGAATGCAATGTGGATGCAGTGCATTGCCGATGGACATAACAAAGACAAAGGACACCAACAAAACAATTATTTCCGAAGTTTCTTGATGTATCAAGGCACATACCATAACTGTTATTAACAATAATCACCTGTTTAATGTTTTTCGACTATTCTTCCACATGTCATCAATGTACACTTAATAATCATTTCATTCCTTCATTTCAGAATCACAATATAAAAATCCAACTGTCAAATATAATCGGTAATAGATTTAAGATCATGTCCTTATTGAAGATTTTGATATTTAGATTTTATGAATATTGATATATAAAAGAGATTTTTCAAATATCCATTGCAATAATTGTAGCTGCAAACATCAAGCAACAAAGAAGCTTTTACAAACTGAATCCCTATGCTCGGTAAATATGCAAATTGTAAGAAAGCATGTTATCTCTTGCAGGCAAACGCAAATTCCAGGCAATCAAGACAATTCACAGAGGTCTAAAACCTGGAAAAGTTGCAAGTTATGGCCCTCTCCAAATAAGAATGCAAACCCGTTTTACATAGTTCTTTTTATTAAAGAACCTCACTGAAAATATATATTTTGCCTACGTCTTTAGGTAATGACCTGATGTTGCAACATTTGCAGTTTTGATTTTATATCGCTTGTTGTAGATCAACAGCATCTCAAAACTGAAACCATTGAAAGAAGTTTCTTGAAAATGGAAATGCTTTCAGTAAATATATACTCTTCAAGAAAAGAAACTGTTTATACGGAAGTGATATATTTTCATTATTACTTATGTATTCATTTATTACCTTTATGATATTATATGTTTAAGTCGTATGGAAATATGGTTGTCATTGCAGGTTTCCCTGCAGACACATCTGCTATAAGTGTATAAAATTCATATCAACGAGTGTTCATACAAACCACACAAAATGTCAAGACTACACAGAGGTCAACGCAACATAGCCATTGTCAGAATGCAAGAGAATGATGAGGCAATGCACAAGGGAGTTTCCAGGTGGAATCAACCTGACTCACCAGTTCCAGACCAATTGTTGACACTTCACTATGCTTGGCAGAATATTCCGTAGAATATGATCAACTTGATTTCATCCATAGGTCGCTGGTATCAATCGTCATCAAAAAGTGATAATAACTGTTACTGGCATTTAGAAAACCCCTGTGACATCAAATCATTTGGTCTTGTGAATCTGTTCTTAATCATCTCCTAAAATTTGAATTGCTAATCTGCTCTTTATAGGGTGTAGACTGATATATTCGCTCTCTTAGTTTAAGTGTTTTACAGAAAGTTATTGTATCAAGACAGTCACAAGAGAGCATAAACTAAGGGAACGAAGTTTGACTGTTTGGATTGTTTTGATAGAAGGGTACAACTGTATTTCACGATGGATACTGTATTTTTATCCTTTCTGTAGCAGCTCTTGTTCACAACATAACATATTATTCTTAGCATCTATAACTTCGAAGTGTTTGCTGTATTTCAAATCATTGATAAGTGTAAAAAAAACGTTAACAAGAAATGAATTCTTCACAATCCAGTACCATATCCATGTTATCTTTGCACCAATTGACATAATTTTGTGGTGACATACGTAAATCAGGGAAACAAATAATACATATTTTTGCATCTGCTCCACAACCTTGGCTTCAAGATGAGATTTCGTGTGAGAGTCAAACATTACAGTCTTATTGTACAATTTTGGACAATGATATGAATGAAGCGTTATTTTTATAATATAGAATGTGAAATTAAAAATCTATAACTGCCATTTACATTTCTACTGCTAATTTCATCTTATTCATACTACCATCCAATATATTATTTATCATATATATCTTTATATCAAAGTATTGAAATTATGACCATTAAAAATGGTAACTTTCAGGGCAAAAGACATTCATCTTAGTTATAAAGTTTACCACATCTTACTCTTGCAACATACTTTATGGGACTTTAAGACTATGAAACTAGCTCCTTGGGCTTGTCTCACTTTCTCAATTAACTAATGTCCTTTAGTGCTCATTTCAAAAGTCTTCCATTGTGGGCCTCCTCAAACCTCCTCTTGGTGTTTGTTCCTAGTACATTCATCACCCAGAAGAGGACGATCAATAACCTGAAGCGCTAACACTCTATTAACTATGGTGTCCTGAAGCAATCATTGAGGAACTTGACTCCCAAACTGTTCCATTCCATTGGATCGTTGATTTTAGAGATAAGTGTTGGCAATAACGATATTACTGATAATATGCCGAAATATGTTTTGTCTTGGTACTTAAATTCTTGCTTCCTGCCAGCCTGAAACCTCCATAGAATAACAGGGAAAACAGTTTTGCTAGGAATCCTTCAGATTTAAATAAATCTTAATAAACTTAAAACAAATATGCATGTATTGTACTTCTATATTCTGTATGTTTACTGCAACGAATAAAGTTACCTTACATTTGACAGAGAAACTCAGTCTAAAGCACACAGACTTCTCTTTAAAATGTTTTATCATGACACGTCTCCTTAACCTTTATGTGGGATTACAAATTCCTTCATATTTAATGAGCATCTAGCTGTTATTCAATTCAATATCCTATGGCATTTGGTTGCCCAAAATATACTTCTACTAACATGCACATGGGTATATTTTGAAATGATAGATATCTGTTTAACTCCTATCAGATCCTTTTCATAGGTCAATAGATTCTTGTGCAATTTCAAAAGCAATTATTCAGATCATACAGATCATAAACAGATTCTAAAAATAGAAAAAAAAAGAACTAAAAATAACATACTGAAGATTTTAAGCAAGTTCCCGGTTTATGTCTCTCTCCTTTTTTCTTTCTCTTCAGTTTTATATACAATAAATGTTTCATATTTTTCATTGTTTTAACATATTACTAAAATACCCAATGTATACTTTGCTGAGGAACATTTAGCATATAAGACAATCATATTTGTACGCTTTCACTTTAGTTGCACTTTTCAATTCACTGACAATTCTGCCGTATAACAACTTTAATATGACTTTGTTTATAATTACCATGTCATTATTGTGCGTGAACTCCTAATTACATGTCAATAACAATATTTGCAATAATAGTGTTAAAATATATGGCATCGTCTTTCTACTAAATTATCAATGTTATTTGCTTGTAGGGCCCTCATTATTGAAGATGCATAAATGTGATTCTTTTGGGTGTAATTGAACAAGATCGACATACTATCTTTTCTTGCTTCATGGTTTGATATGTTGAAAACTACATTTTTTACACAATCAAATCATCAAATCAAATTTTATTAATGCAGATATCAACAAGTAGTGAAACGTTAATAAAATTTGACTTTGTATTTTCCAAAAATGTTTAAATTTGCTTAGTTCAAATTACTATTACCATATATGGATGTTGCAATATTGTATCAGAAGTACATCATTTATGTCTAAGAGGTCTAAGATTATCCTGTCTCAATATCAAGAAATACATGTACATCAAAGATACAATTGACAGTCTTTCAATAGATGACATTCAAAGGGTATTTTGGACCAAACAAACTGAAACAACCGTCTTATCTGATTGGGTCTTCTGTACAACATGTTCCTCTCAGTTACAACGTCTCAAGTGTAGTCCTGAAACTCTTCTCTATTCCTCAGTGACCTCGAGCTTGGGTCTGGTCACTCCAACTAATAGTCGACTTATCATTCTGATAGGGGATCAATAGTTTCCTCCTGAAACATGAGTTAGCTCGAAATGAGTTGGATTGAATAGATATCCTTGTTATAAGGAGAATATCATTCAGTTGAGGCATAGATATTCATAAAATATGCGTAAACGACTTGCTACTTTTTACAATGGCACATCTTTGATTGTTCATATCATCATGTTATTTAACAGAACATTGTTTAGTAATAACTTATTTATCTCAAGTTAAAGCATTTCTTCGATCTTCTTGAAAATGATTTGTAATATTTGTTCTCTTTCTTTAATGACGACCTCACAATGATTAAAAAACATGTATGTATGTGATTAAATTGTAAAGCATAAAGAGAAAGTATAAACACCTCTGTAATTTCTTAAGACACATCAAGGCATAGCTTGTGCTATATCACTGAAGATATCTCAAAACTTATATGATGGACTACAATCACTCAAACCATATACGACTTATGGAAGACTCAAAGTCTGAATATCAAAATTTTAGCTACTTAGTTAAGAAACATCAGTTGTGAGGCCCTTACCTAGTTTACATAGGTTCTAAACACAGATGGAAGTTTTTATACAAGCAATATCGTTTATAACTCAAAATCATTTAATTGCCTAGATATGACCCACCTACATACATTTCAATTAGTATAGATTGTATTTCAATTACGCGATTATGTCATTTGACTGATTACACGGAACATTAACGAATGTTTACTTGTGCTGTTAACAATTGCATTATTTCCCGATGTAATAACGGTTGCTAACTTCAGAATGTATCCAACCTATTTGTCACCTTATGATCCTTTTATTATTATTGATAGTTTTGACCTTTACAGATAAAGAGTTAGTGTATGTTTCTAAAGTAACATTCAGCTTACAGATGGGAATCTGTAGGGTATGTTAATTTGTTGAAAATACATTCTTTATGTTGACGATGCGCTTTACATATCATAGTGAATGTTTAACTTCTTCAAAAGTAAGCTAAATTCTTTTAGGGCATATTGAGAAAATTGTCATCCTGGCATTACATCATGTTACCATGTGCTGGTTTAAACTTGTTGCAAAGAGTAACTATTGTAATGTGTAAGGTTTTGTTGATTTTGGTAAAAAAAACACTTGGTATAATTAGAACCCAGACCGTTTAAAAGAACTTTTTGGACAATTCTTGTGTTCTAGTGTTCTTGTGGAAGGAAGTTTAGTATTACGTTTTCAGCCTCAAACAAGCGTAAGTGCAGAAAGTGAACTTAATCGCAAAAACTCTGTCGCCTGCCATTGTGACGACGGTACATTTACTATTTCTGGTACAAACAATGTGATATCAAGATATAAAGCAAATCTTGTCCCGCTTCCCTTGTAATATATTAGATCAATATGATCAATCATACATTATCTACATGTAATTACTTAAATGAAAACTGAAAGAAGATGATAAATATCAACGATAAGCATTCTTATTCGAGTTTGTGGGAGTAGATTGGGAGATGCCTGATTGGAGGCAATCAAAGAAAGTAGTGCAATTAGGGACACTGTTCTAAAATCTTCATTTTGGCTACTGACTCATGGCAAAGGCATTGTGATATGAACCACCCTTTCCATGCGAAAAGCGTTTTCATTTGCTAAAATTATTCAAATGAATATGAGTGGTGCATTTTTTTCTGCCATGCTTCACTGCCGGAACCCACGGATATTGTCTAATAAGAACAGAGGCCTGATCAAGATGTCATCTGAAGGGAGAGATGAATTGGGATGACATACTTGACAGCTTGAAGTGGATTCAGTGTGTAACCAGGGATCTGTTGACACCGGAAATTGACTAATTAGTTAGGACAAGATTAAATCATTTAGAGAATTGTTTCTTCACTGATTAGTCTATAAAATCTTACAAAACTATTCACTGATACTTCACATCTACCTGACAGTGGAGTCATTTACTTTTTTCGTAAACAAGAAAAACTCATGATACTTGATAGTTCACTTTTGCGTCATGTCCTTTCAGTTATATTTAACCATCAGTGCTCCAGATATAGGACTATTGGGTATTTACTCTCTGTTTTGGTTACAATTGAGTAATGTTGATTGTGATAGTGTACTTGGTAAAATTGTACTCTTTAGATTAGGACTATTGGGTGGCTAATATGAGAAATGCAATTGTACACTCATGATTTTACATGATTGGGTATTATTACTCTACATGTAAGTGTGTTTGTTTTCTTAGTGTTTACAAATCAACTCGGTCCTTTCTAAATGGAACTTTAATCCGAAGTAATCCTTCATGGTATTCTTAGAAATAGGAGAAAAAATAAATCTGTGCCATTCAGAACCAAAATGTGTGGAGATAATGTAAGACATCTAATACCAATTTGGATGGAACAGATGCACCTCCGTTATTTCAACTTATTTCATCTTAATAGAGTGAAACGTTAACAAAATAATAACATAAATCTTAATGCTATTTCATCTAGGGAATCACCAAGTAAAAGTTTAATAATTATTGCATAAAACTTTGTTTACAAAATGCGTAAGTCAATAATCCTCGTATGATATAGTTGTGTCTGATAAGTAATACAATAAAATAACCATCCCGATTTATGAAAGGATTATAATGATTCACAGTTATATACCATAGACACAAAGGGAAAACAAAATGTCCAATCACCAGCTATTGGTAGTCAAAGAACAGCCTATGGTAGTCAAAGTTAATTAAGTGCTGTCGACTTGTTGAAAGTCTTAAACAATTTTCTGGACATGAAACTCCCCTGGGATGGTGTTAGTCTGAGCCCACCAAGGTGATGTTAATAGTCACCTTGCGTGTTGCACTGGCAATACTTTGAGGGAATGGTTTGGTATTCCTATTGTTAAAAATCCAAACAGAATGATTCAACCCTACTACCAACTTTAATGCATAACAGAAATAAATTAATAAAGATTGTGCAAATGCTTTTTACGCTTTTGGCGTCAATATATCAGCTGTTATGACAATGTATTTGCATTCCGTATCAGATTTCACTGAATACAACTTACATTATATGATTGGCATGTTGCCAACTGCTTAATAAAAGCTATTCTACCACAAAGCATAAATGCGCAGTGTATGGGAATATTGACATACACATATTGGTCCCCATGGAATACGTCAAGCAATTCTGTGCATTATTCACTGGATTAAATTTATCAACTGTGGTAAAATAGTTCCAAAGCAATTATAATTTGTTGGTTGTTTAATCCAAAGCTTTGTGGTTTAAATATTGAGTATAATTACTATTTTCGTAATACTGATGTGATTTAATTGCAATGTCCTGTTTGCTAAATTGATTAATTCGTCATTCATCACAAGCTAATGATATAATCAAATATCTTCTTAATGTTAATGCCTTATGTTTCTTAAATATAATATCTAATACTGAAAAGGACAGAACATGTAGCACAATTGTAGAACAGTACCGACAAAAAGCTTGTATTCGATGGTCATGTCATCATTTGGTGTCATGTTTTGTGCTTGATAACTGTTTCTATTCTATTAATCAAGCTCGCTAGTAACTGATTGTACTTATATTGTTGTGAATAAAATCATAAGAGGCACGCATCTTCTCATTTATAGAATGTTTCACATAAAGATACATTGTAAACCTATTCAACGTTTGACTTACATGATTTTATCGAATATTTGTGCAATGAATGCTTTAAGGAATCTTGTCCAAGTAGCATGAAACACCTTAAATTGTATTCAACTTTGATTATACATCATGCTAATTCGATTTATTCATAAAACCTCAAGAAAGTGTTTCCTATAAACACTCCTTCTCGTCTGCATTCTTCTCCTTTCACTGATACACTCCATGCTACAAATATTGAATGATAATTTCCCAAAACAAATCTTATTCAATCAGTTCAGGACACCTTATCTCATGTATGATATATTAATCACAGAGACATCCCTAGTGACTATTAATTTGAGACTTTCATTGGACTCTTGTCAGAACGTATCAGTAAGATTGGGATGATGGTGTTAGTGACAGCTTATAGGAGATTATGCGTGATAATTGATAATAATGTCAACATAGTTTACACCTCAATGGAATGATTCTTCATGGCATGGATTATGTTCACGTGGTTATTTCACAGAATTAATCAACAGCAATGACATTTATCTGAACGTTTTGTTACTAAATAGTTATGGTTCTTAAATCATTTAGGCAACATTGGGAAAAAATTACTCTATTGCAATTAAGTTTGTTTCTATTACATGAAACAACACTAATTGACAATACACCATCATTTAGTATATTGATTATATCAAATGAGAGATGCATGATGTGAAGCTAAAATAGCTTTTACAAATGTACACAAAATAGTATTTAATCAAACAAGTTGAAGGCAAAACAAGTATAAGTCTATCGTTTCAAATAATTTTTATTTTTCAATTTTCATCAAGAATTCTACTTTTAGAAAATTACTAGGATATTATATTATGAAAATGATAAACATCTGCATGCATGTTACCAAACAGGGCCTTCAAATGCAATAAAAAAAGCAACCTTAGCTCTTTTTTTCTCAAGCACTTCTGCGTCTTCTCTTAAGATCTGTTTAATATCTGTGATTGTAAAATGCATTCTTTTTAAGTGTATAATAGGACCACCTCCTAACATAACATTTCTTCCACTGAAACCGTAATCAATCAAAATCTTATGATATGTACAACTTGCATCATCTCCATTATAGTTTCACAGTCTCGAAAAATCAACTTACCTACCTCTTCAGGGATAAAGTGTGGTAATTTACTATCCTTTAATGAGTTGAAATCCAAATTCCCAATCAGGTTTTCAATCAATAGTTATCAGCTGATTTTCAAAAGTTCCCCATGCCATGTTCATGAATTACCGAAAAGTTTTAAGGGTCTAAGCATGCCATATGTGATTCTATAATTCATCAACGCCTCTCCTAAGTAAAAGCCTGAAATACATGGTCAATATCTTGGTAATACGCAGACATAACTTCATATAGCAGTAATATGTTCCTTGCGCAGATAACAAGAGCCATTGCCATGTTATTATGTGACAAAAGACAAATAGACAAATAGACAAAGAGAAGCTCTTTCTTTCCTGAGATATTGTGGGATAAGAGAGAAGATTAAGTATACCATGTATATCTTGAGACATTCTTAGAATGTTAGATTTCTTTTTTGGATTAATATGTGTCTTTTATGAGTTATTGAAAAAAAAATGGCTCAAGGTATTGTAAATCATTAGTTCAAGGACCCAAAAAAGAGTGTTCAAATGCACTAAAATTTATTGTTATAATGTTTGAGTTTGTAAAAAAAGACTATATGAACCTAGTGATGAGTTGTTTCTCCACAGTGAGAAACGTGTGATTCGTTTAAACAGTCACAGCCAAAACCTTAAAGGGCTACCCATTCACAGCGTAGAAAAACAACTTGTATTTTATCTACTACAGTGTATTTTTTTTTCGTTTTTAAATGAAAACTTAAAAATAACTTAAGCACACAGTCCTGAAATTGACTCGATACAAGAGAACAATAAATATGCCCATCTATCTCGATGTCGGCTCAAAACATCCATAGATTAATTGGTTTAAATGTAGATCAATGTGTATCAATACCATTTCATATCAAAGTATGAGAGTATCTTTGTACTTTTGAGAAAAAACCTTAAATCCAACTATGTCTAATTATCAAAGTACAATTTTGTCATATTCGATTCTATGAATAAGGCAATCCAAGTGATCAGATGGCTTATGCAATATGAAGAAGGCTTGTATAAGAACGACACCATGTATTCCCTTTGCAATGAATAGTCTAACATATCAAGTTAAAACCAGTCAGCATTAAGAAGTTTGATCCGCTCGCCTTGTGTTTATCTGTCTTGTGTTTTGACATGAATAAGTGACTTTACATTCATTCCTCGATCAAACATATGCATGACTTGAAACCAAACACTTGACCCGGGAGCTATCATTCACAAAGCAACCTTGTGTGATAACAAGGATCCTAAGGGAGCAGTCGTCCCAGTGTGTTATAAGTGTGGATTGTAGGATGGCTCAGTCACTTTGGAAGTTGACATGATGTGATATAGTGTTCAGCGCCATTTTCCCTCTTAAACTGTCACAGAAATTATCATTGCGACCCTTAAACAACAATTAAAAGGAATGTTTATTGATAAACGGAATGTAGAGTACATGTAGAGCCTTTGACTTGTTTAAGGAAACGTGTTTGTATATTTTATAGACTTATCAAAGGCTTGCATTAATACACAGCCATTGCATGTAATCTTGCTCTTGAACATATGTGCACGAGGCTTAGGAAAAATATTTAAGTAAGAACACTCATTTAGAAGAAAGTTTGAAATCTCAGGCCTTGATACTGCTGCCATACCTTAGTAGTAGTCCAAGGACAAAGATGTTTGGCAGTTTGCAAAATTGGATTAATGGCAATAGGATACGCAGGTTTCCACTTATGCAGCGGGGTAGACTGAATGCAATTTGGATGAATTACGTTGCAGATGGAGATAACAAATTAAAAGATCAAGAAGACAAGAATGATTTCTGAAGTTTCTAATGTATCCAGGCACATATCTTGTTAACAATAATCACCTGTTTCATGTTTTTCGTCTATTCTTCCACATGTCATCAACGTACACTTCATGAATCATTTCATTCCTACATTTCAAATTACAATAAAGGTCAAACTGTCAACTTTAATCGGCAATAGTTTAAAGACCATGTCATTATTTCACATTTGGATTTCATGCAAATAACGATAAAAAGAGATTTTCGAATAACCACGGCAATGTATGCAACTGCAAACATTAAGCAACACTGCAGCTTTTACTGACTGAATCTTGATGCTCGGTTAGTATGCAAATTGTAAGAAAGCATGTTATCCCTTGCAGGCAAACGCAAATTCCAGGCAATCAAGACAATTCACAGAGTTTTCAAACCTGGAAAAGTTGCAAGTTTTAGTCCTCTCAAAATAAGAATGCAAACCGGTTTGACATAGTTAGGGTCTATAACAGAAACTCACCGAAAGTATTACTTAAGTCTATGCGATTCTTTGAGGTTGCAACACTTACAGTTTTGTTTTAAAGAACTCTGATAGTGGATAGAGTCTCAAACTTAATTATCTGAAAAATATCTGATATAAAATAAAAAATAAAAAGAGAGCAGTTTGAATGAATATTTGGATAGCAACCTGCCCTCCATTCTCTCTCCACAGAGGCAGCTCAGTCATACCGGAGTTAGCCTCTGTTCTATAATGGCTAATACATGGGATAGAAAGGTAGAAATCTGATTGGAGGCAATCAAAGTTAGTTGTGCAATCAGAGTCGCCGTTTCAAAACTGGTCATTCGCAAAAGCTCGGCTATTCCCGTGTGGTTCGGCCAAGCTATCGTTGAAATTTAACATCCAGGGGAGGTAACTCTTCCTTCTACAAAACATCACTTTTTACCTTCTATATTTTTTTTTTTTTTTTTTTTAATAAAATTGATCATCAAACAAATAACAATTTACATAATTATAAAACAGTATGTTTCTAATGAAAAACCCTATCCATATCTGATTTCAAATGTGTTCCCTCTCACACTGTTAATGAAAAATAAACCTTAAGGCATAATGCTTTTGCAAGTCACTCTACGACCGTTGAGAATTCCCCAAGTCGTGGATATCCAAAAGGTGTTTTCATTGGCTGCAAATAAGGGAGATATCTCAAGTTACAACTTTTTGCCACGAGGGCAATCTGCTGGAACCCAAGGATCTTGCCGTAATAGAACAGAGGCTAACTCAGATATGACTGAGCTGCCTCTGTGGGGAGAGAATGCCTGCCCTCAAAATACGGCACACCTGATATCGGGTATTAAATATATTAGAGGTGGTCGTGAGGACTGAACTATGGAAGCAGCCTAGTGCCACAGTGAGAATTTTTTTTATCTCCTAATTAGGAGATACTATCTCCTTATTAGGAGATACTAACTCCTAATTAGGACTTAGTTATCACCTAATTAGGACTTATTTATCACCTTATTAGGACTTAGTTATCACCTAATTAGGACTTAGTTATCACCTAATTAGGACTTAGATATCACCTACTTAGGACTTAGTTATCACCTAATTAGGAGATACTAACTCCTAATTACGAGAAACTAAGTCCTAATTACGAGATACTAAGTCCTAATTAGGACTTAGCTATCACCTAATTAGTACTTAGCTTTCACCTAATTAGGACTTATTATCTACCTATTAGGTGATTGCTAGGTCTAACTTCTAATGACCGATAACGCCCATACTTTAAAAGTATATTATACATGATCTATGCTATAAAAGACTCACAAAAGCACTAAAGACCTGCAGACCTATATATTTTTATCCTTTTACAAATATTTACAATGTAGTTTGATAAGTTGAATGAAATAAATGACTTTTTAAATATTGACTGGTGATGAGGTCTATACCTGTTTTATGGACCCTAGGAAAACAATATTGACCGAGGACACAGTAAATGGATTTGAGGAAACAATATTGACCAAGGACGAAGTCAGAGGTCAATATTGTTTTCCTCGGGTTCATAGAAAGAGGGCTGGACCGAATTCACCAGTTCACATTTATTTTATTACGCTTCGATACAAAAAGGAAAATACGAAAAAGACTACGTGATCTACAGCAATAAGGTTCAATTGCTTTGGGACAAGTGTACAATGACGTCATGATCAGAATCGAACCAAATTCCAGTAGTTAGCTGTAGTTTTTGTTGTCTTTTCGTTTTTGTATCTCTGAATAATAAAACAATTATGCAATGGTGAATGTTTAATTGATCTGAGGAAAACAATATTGACCTCGGACTTCGTCCTCGGTCAATAATGTTTACCACGAGTCTATAAACTTTCTTCTAAACTTTTATTATTATATGAAAGACAAAATATATTATGATCTTTAGTGCTTTTGTGAGTCTTTTATAGCATAGATCATGTATAATATACTATTAAAGTATGGGCGTTATTGGTCATTAGAAGTTAGACCTGGCAATCACCTAATAGGTAGATAATAAGTCCTAATTAGGTGAAAGCTTAGTACTAATTAGGTGATAGCTAAGTCCTAATTAGGACTTAGTATCTCGTAATTAGGACTTAGTTTCTCGTAATTAGGAGTTAGTATCTCCTAATTAGGTGATAACTAAGTCCTAAGTAGGTGATAACTAAGTCCTAATTAGGTGATAACTAAGTCCTTATTAGGTGATAACTAAGTCCTAATTAGGTGATAACTAAGTCCTAATTAGGTGATAACTAAGTCCTAATTAGGAGATAGTATCTCCTAATTAGGAGATAAAAAAAATTCTCACTGTGGCACTAGGATGCTTCCGTACTAGGATGCTTCCGTACTGAACAGAATTGGTGAAACATTCAGAACAAAGCCAAGACTACACAGAGGTCCACGCAAAACACATGCAACCCTCGAGCAAACTTTTCAACCAATTTACCAGATTTGAAACGAGACGAATTTTATCCAGTTTTGAGCAGGTGTAAGTCTTTTTCCATACATTGTCTTAATATAAGCTTTGAAAGATAGTGTCAAGTATATTTTATTGAAGAATCTAATAAGGTTTTATCCGCATCTAGTTCAGAATTTTTGCATTAACAACATAAGATTGTTGTGTCATTCTTGACAATTTCTTGCATAGTGTAGATTCATATTGAAATGGTATAACAGGAAGAATGTTTGGTATGTTTGGTATGTATCGTATTTTATAAAGTTCCTCAGTCTGGTTCTTATAAATGATTATATTACTGGTTAGAAAACTGTGTCTCGGATTTTGCAACTCTCTCTTATCAGACATATATTAGTTATCATTGTCAAGGAAGAAATGAAATAATACTGCAACACTGCTCTCCCAAAATTTGAATTGCTAATCTGGTCTATGTTGATTGTAGACTGATAAATTAGCTCACAAGGTTTAGGTACTTTACAGAATAATATTATATCAAGACAAGACGCAAATATTTAAGATTGATATGGTGCTACATCTTCCCCGTAGTGTCAAATCGTCTTATAATTCATAGGAAACAAGATTTGTTTTATTATATTTGATCATCTGCCCCACTATTTTAGTTGGATAGTTTAGCTTTCATGTGAAAGCCCATCATAAAAGTATTGTCTCACAACTTTATTTTTGGGGCAATGATATTTACAAAACATTCTATTCGTGACTTACATAGTGACATTTAAAGCCCCACTCACCATTTACATGAATACTTATTTAAAATTTGATCTACTCAATTCTACCTTCCCATTTCTTATTTATCTGCTGTAAGTACATGTCGGTTCCCAGAAGAACGTGTCACTCATTGACTTGCGTCATTGTCCTGTTTTCCAACATCAATAACTTAAACAAACTTTAACCTGTGTATCATCATGGTATCGAAAGTGTGACTATTTAAAATGGTAACTTTCTGAAACTTCCCGATAACCTTCATCTCAGTTATAAAGTTTGCCACATTTCACTCTTGCGACATACTCTATGTGAGTTTAAGACAATGGAGCTAGGTCCTTCGGCTTGTCTAACTTTCTCAATTAACTAATGTCCTTGAGTGCATATTTCAAAAGTCTTCTATTGTCGGCCTCCTCAAACCTCCTCTTGGTGTTTGTTCCTAGTACATTCATCACCCAGAAGAGGACGATCAATAACCTGAAGCTCTAACACTCTATTAACTATGTTGTCCTGAAGCAATCATAGAGGAACTTGACTCTGTTCCATTCCATTGGATCGTTGATTTTAGAGATAAGTGTTGGAAATAGAGATATGACTGATTATATCCCGAAAGATGTTGTTATACTAAAATGATTGTCTCCTGCTAGTGTGAAACCGTGACAGAGAAAACAGCGTTGCTAGGAATATTTCTGATTCAATATTTGTCTCTGGTCAGTTTGAAACCTCCATAGAATAACCTATAAAACAGTTTTGCTAGGAATCCTTCAGATTTACATAAATCTTAATAAACTAAAACCAAATATGAACCGTCATGTCAAGAAAAATGTATTGTACTTCTATATTCTCTATGTTTAATACAACGAATATTGTTTACTTTACATTTGTCAGTGAAACTCAATCAAAAGCACACAGACTTTTCTTTAAACTGTCTTATCCTAACACGTCTCTTTAACCTTTATGTATCCTTTCATATTAAATGAACATCTAGCTGTTATTCAATTCAATATCCTTTGGCATTTGGTTGCCCAAAATATACTTCTACTTACATGAACATGCTAGTTATATTTCTTATAAAATACTTGTCTCTGGTCAGTTTGAAACCTCCATAGAATAACCTATAAAACAGTTTTGCTAGGAATCCTTCAGATTTACATAAATCTTGATAAACTAAAAACAAAAATGCATTGTCGTGTCAAGAACAATGTATTGTACTTCTATATTCTGTATGTTTACTTCAACGAATATAGTTACCTTACATTTGACAGGGAAACTCAGTCATACTAACTAACAGACTTCTCTTTTAAATGTTTTATTTTCACACGTCTGCTTAACATGTATGTATGGTTTAAACTCCTTCCATATTTCATGAGCGTCTATGCTAGTTGTTCACGTAGTGAAACGGTATCAAGATTGAATTTGTCTTTTACAATGTTTTTTTACATTAGTTTATTTCAAATTATTTTTAATATATATAGTATATAATATTTTAATATATGAATCTTGCACTATTTTTTAAGAAGAATATCATTTATTTCTAAGAAGGTCTAAGACTATCCTGTCTCAATATCAAGCACTACATTTTAAACAAAAAGACAATTGACGGTCTTAAAATAGATGGCATTCAAAGGGTATTTTGGACCAAACAAACTGAAACAAACGCCTTATCTGATTGGGTCTCCTGTACAACATGTTCCTCTCAGTTACAAGATATCAAGTGTAGCCCTGAAACTCTTCTCTATTCGTTAGTGACCTCTGGTCAAGTCAGGTCAATCAGGTCTGACTCCAACTAATAGTCGACTTATCATTCTGATAGGGGATTAATTGTTACCTCCTGAAACATGAGTTAGCTCGAAATGAGTTGGATGGAATAGATATCCTTGTTATAAGGAGAACATCATTCATTTGAGGCATAGATATTCATAAAATATGCGTAAACGACCTGTTACTTTTTACAATGGCATATCTTTGATTGTTCATATCATCATGCTATTTAACAGAACCTTGTTTAGTATTAACTTATTTATCTCAAGTTAAAGCATTTCTTCCATCTTCTTGAAAATGAAAATAATTTGTAGTCTTTGTTGTCTTTCTTGAATGACGAACTCACAATGATTAAAAGACATGTAATGTCCAAAAGAAACGATACCAAGTTTAAACAAAATTCTAGAACCTGATAGAGTCGAATTTAAGTGTGTGTATCAGGCATATATCTTCTAAAAAGTATGCACATTTTCATTCTTCAGGAAAAGATACTTTTGAATGTGTGTCTTTTCAAATGTACATGGAGTGCATAAATAAAAATGTCAAATTGTTTTATGAACAGAACTTTTGTCATTGCACTTTAAAATTGATAAAGTATTGAATTTATGTCAGAAAAAAATGTTGTTGATATAATACACTTTATTTGACATAAATTCGTTGACGCGTCACTGCACTGGAACACTGGAACGTTTTAAAACAAGCGAAAGTGTCCAATTTCTCTTTGCTATCTCGCCTAGTAAAGGAGATTCCAGTTCGATGATTTTTTCAAATGCATGTTTCTCGCAAACATGAAAAGATGTTGTTTCCAAATTTTGCATAGACGTAAGTTAACTACTGAAGAAATGATATTATTATGTTTAAGTCTTATTAATCTGCAGTGGATTGAGTTATTTTGGGATTTGTATGGTATCGTTTCTTTTGGACATGAGTTTATGTATGTGATTATATTGTAAAGCATAAAGAGAAAGTATAAACACCTCTGTAATTTCTTAAGACTCATCAAGGCATCTACCATAGCTTGTGCTATATCATTGAAGATATCTCAAAACTTATATGATCGACTACAATCTCTTCAACCATAACGACCTATGGAAGACTCGAAGTCTAAATATCAACAGTTTAGCTACTTAGTCTAAGAAACATCAGTTGTGAGGCCCTTACCTAGTTTACATAGGTTCTAAACAAGGATAGAAGTTTTTGAACAAGCAATATCGTTTTTAATTCAAAATCGTTTAATTGCCTAGATACGACCCACTTAAATACATTTCAATTAGTATAGATTGTATTTCAATTATGCGATTATGTCATTTGACTGATTGTGCTGTTAACAATTGCATTTTTTCCGATGTTATAACGGTTGCTTACTTTAGAATGTATCCAACCGATTTTTCACCTTATGATCGTTTTTATTATTATTGATAGTTTTGACCTTTATGGATAACGAGTTACTGTATGTTTCTGTAGTAACCTTTGGCTTACAGATTGGAATGTGTAGGATATGTTGTTTTGTTGAAAATACATTCTTTTAGTTGACGATGTGCTTTACAAATAATAATGAATGTTTAACTTCTTCAAAAGTAAGAGGTAGAAAATTGTCATCCTGGCATTACTTCGTGTCAGCATGTGCTGGTTTGAACCTGTTGCAAAGAGTAACTATTGTAATGGTAAAAAACGACTTGGTATGATTGAACCCCAACTGTTTAAAGGAACTATTTGGACAATTCTTGCGTTCTAGTGTTCTGGTGTCTGATACCAACGACCTTCCATTTAATATCTTTTTATTAAACGACTTAATGGCGTAGTATGAAAGGAGCGGAAGCGAGTTTTATACCAAGTTGTTTTCGAGTTTTATAAAAGTAACATCAAATCGAAGGAAGTTTAGTTTTACGTTTTCAGCCTCAAACACGCGTAAGTGCAGAAAGTGAACTTAATCGCAAAAACTCTGTTGCCTGCCATTGTGACGACGGCACATTTACTATTTCTGGTACAAACAATGTGAAATCAAGATATAAAGCATCTCTTGTCCCGTTTCCCTTGTAATACATTAGATCACAATGATCAATCATACATTATTTACATGTAATTACTTAAATAAAAACTGAAAGAAGATGATAAATATCAACAATAAACATTGTATTATGTGTGCTTTGATAAAAGTTATTTGTTTCTTATAAACATGTGTACTGTTATTCATCCATTTCTACCCCTGCTTTGCTTCAAATAATCCATGATGTCTCCTTAGAAACCATTTAGCTCGAACAACCTAATCTCGCGTTTGTCATTTAGATTTTTCGAAACTCTGTATGTAATGGTGCATCAACTCGATTGGTGTATCATTCTCTCCCCATAGAGGCAGATCAAGTCATGAAATATTGATCAAGCCTCTGTTCCTATTCGAGTTTGTGGGGTAGATTGGAAGATGCCTGATTGGAGGCAATCAAAGAAAGTTGTGCACTTTTTGGCTACTGACTCATGGCTCAAGGTATTGTGATATGAACCACCCTTTCCATGCTAGAAGCGTTTTCATTTGCTAAAAATATTCAATGAATATGAGTGGTGCATTTTTTTCTGCCAGGGGAAACTGCCGGAACCCACGGATATGGTCTTATAAGAACAGAGGCCTGATCAAGGTGGCATAACTTGATCTGCCTCTGTAAGGAGAGATGAATTGGGATGACATACTTGACAGCTTGAAGTGGATTCAGTGTGTAACCAGCGATCTCTTGACACCGACGATGATTAATTAATTCCAACAAGAGTAAAAAAATAGAGAATTGCTTCTGTACAAATTATTCTAATACAACATACATAACTATTCACAGACACTTCACATCTACCTGAGAGTGGAGTCATTTACTTTTTATGGTAAACAAGAAAACTAATGATACTGGGTAGTTTCTTTTTGGTAGCTGTCATTTAGAAATGCAATCAGTTATGTTTATCATTCAATGCTCAAACGGACTTTGAGATATTTGATATTTATCATACAATGGATAGTGTTCTCGGCATAATAAAGCCAACGGATATTTTCGATATCCGTTGGGGTCATATACGGATAGAGATGCTAATTTCAAAGGTCAAGGTCGGAACTTCTTTTGAAAATTCCGATGACGTCACAAGCGTTAATATTTTGAACGCCTTTGGTAACGGAGAGAGACGTGAAAAGATAAACACTACAATGTATAGACACTCATTTAGGTAAAAGCAACAAAACTGTATCGTTCTTTAGCCACGTGTATGACTTAGCAGTGGAAAAACACTGCCATCGTGAGTTGAATGAACAGACCGAACAATTTTACTCACAGGTACCAAAGGAAGTTCAAGATTCATGCTTAAACGCTTCATTTTCCGTTCTTCAGTGCTCTTTACTTTAGGCTTGTTTAGCTTTAGTTAGAGAATGCACAGTCTATCTTCTTGTTTAGTTCTCCGTTTATGTTGTTTTTTTCAACGCAAGCTGCCATTGCAACTTAGCCGAAGGGAAGCAACTCTTGCCCCTGAGTGCGAAAGACTCACCCTCTTTTTTAATTGGAAGGCGATATAACGTGTGTTCGAATCCGTCAAAGACACGCTTCAATGTTTTTTATTTGAAAATCATCGGTTTTTATAGTCTTTTGAATTGTTAAAACTTTGGAGTAGTGAAAAAATAACTTAAACGGTATTTAAAGCCATTTATAAGAAGGAATTATATTTTGTCAATTCACTGTCACTGTCATTACACCGTTCATTTGCATATATCAATGCTCGCATCTTTTAAAACGATGTAAACTATCAAAATGGTATTATCAAGCATTTATTTCGAATAAAATTTGAAATGACATTGTATGATAAAGATGTTATCATGCTCGTGTGTTTTGGGATCGTAAATATCCTGCATTAGGAATAAACACTATGTATTTAGCTCGCCAAGGCTCGCAAAATACAATGTTTATTCCTAATGCAGGATATTTACGATCCCAAAACACACTCTCATGATAACCTCTATTTACTCCCTGTTTGGTTCTATTGACGTATGTAGATTTTGATAGTGTATTTAGTAAAATTGTACTCCTTACATTTCGGACAATAGGGTGGTTCGTATGAGAAATGCAATTGTACATTCATGATTTTACATGATTGGGTATTTCTCTACAGTTAAGTGTGATTGTTCTCTTAGTGTTTGATAACTAAGGAGGCTTAGCTTTGCACAACCAATCACATAAAACATCAAAACATTACCAGAACAATTTTAACAACAGAGGTGCATTGGTTTACATGTACATTGTACTCTCAGTTATTTTCATAAATGTGTTATAATGATTTTATAAATCCTGCTGATGAATTGGTTACAATACTACGTTTGTCTTAAATATGTGACAAATGTTTTCATTTGAAACAAAATTCTTCATTATTCCTAATATTCGAAATAGGGATAAGAATACTCAAGGCATAATATGATTAAAGTTGAGATTTGTTCTCATTTGTTGAAGGTTTAAGCTTATTTCCTGATTACTTATCCTGTTTTTATCCTTTCTCGTAGTAGAGCTTATTAATTTATAACACCTCACAATCCATTTCATATATGTTTTAAAGCAAATCACGCATTCACTTTTGTTTCTTCCTGCAGTTTCTGTTAACAATGGTGTGTGCGGAATCAAATTTGCCTAAAGTTATATATGGCTTCATTAGATAGAGAATCCCTGGCTATAAGAGATACATGTATGTATCACAGAAACCTTATTTTCACGAAAGTCTTTGGATTTTGTCATGCCAAAACAAACAAAACAGTAGTCCCAAAATGTCAGTTTAATGTTTATAAAGCGTGTCCCGGTATGTATTCTCCTAGTGTCTATATGATAGGTTTACAGTTGTAATCTCGCCAGTGCTCTGCTAAATATGTATCAGTTGATGCTAGACCCACACCTTTGTGTGGTCATTTGGGATTCAAAAGTTACAGTCTGGTCTGGGAATCTGTTGACTAAACAGTTTATTACAAACAGAGCTAACACTTTCGACCATGGAGTCGTTTGTGGTTACAGTAACGTTACTTCCATCCTCAAATTAATTTGTACAACCCGAATAAATGTTCACAAAGTGCTTTGACTACATTATGTATGTTTAGGTTTCACAACCACGGATGATTGTCACTTCTGTGTCCTTAAAGATTACAATTTACAACCCGAGAGTCCTGGAATTCCTGAGAACTTAGAATACATTCGAGGTGCATTTTGTGTTTTTCTAGGAAAGTTGTTTTTACAAAATAATTACAATGATGTCACCACATGTAAAGGTTTTGAAATGATGCAAATGAAACCTTTTCATTATGAAGTCAAATACCTAGAGGAAAAGAGGAGTGGTGTTAGTCATGATAATAATTGCAACAAAGCAAATCAACTCGGTCCTCTCTAAATGGAACTTTAATCCGAAGTAATCCTTCATGGTATTCTTAGAAATAGGAGAAAAAATAAATCTGTGCCATTCAGAACCAAAATGTGTGGAGATAATGTAAGACATCTAATACCAATTTGGATGGAACAGATGCACCTCCGTTATTTCAACTTATTTCATCTTAATAGAGTGAAACGTTAACAAAATAATAACATAAATCTTAATGCTGCTTCATCTAGGGATTCACCAAGTAAAAGTTTTTTGCATAAAACTTTGATTACAAAATGTGTAAGTCAATAATCCTCGTGTGGGATAGTTATGTCTAATAAGTAATACAATAAAATACAACCTTTCCGATTTATGAAAGGATTATAAAGATTCACAGTTATATACCATAGACAAAAAGGGAACACAAAATGTCCAATGACCAGCCATTGGTAGTCAATAAACAGCCTTTAGTAGTCAAAGTTAATTTAGTGCTGTCGACTGTGTTGAAAGTCTGAACAATTTTCTGGACATGAAACTCCCCTGGGATGGTGTAAGTCTTAGCCCACCAAGATGATGTTAATGGTCACCTTGCGTGTTGCACTGACAAGTTCTTGAGGGAATGCTTTGGTATTCCTATTGTTTAAAATACAAACAGAATGATTCAACCCTACTACCAACTTCAATGCATAACAGATATAAATTAACAAAGATTGTGCAAACGCTTTTTACGCTTTTGGTGTCAATATATCAGCTGTTACGACAATGTAATTGCATTCCCTATTATATTTAACTGTATAGAACTTACAATTTATGATTGGCCTGTTGCCAAGTGCTTAATAAAAGCTATTCTACCACAAAGCATAAATGCGCAATGTATGGGAATATTGACATACACATATTGGTCCCCATGGAATACGTCAAGCAATTCTGTGCATTGTTCACTTGATTATTCAACTGTGATAAAAATAGTTCCAAAGCAAATATAATTTGTTAGTTGTTTAAATCAAAGCTTTGTGGTCAAATATTGAGTAAACGTTACTCTGAAGATAATTTCTATTTTCGTAATACTGATGTGATTTAATTGCAATGTCCTGTTTGCTAAATTGATTATTTTAGCTAACTTCATTCATCGCGAGCTACTGATATAATCAAATATATTCTTAATGTTAATGTCTTATTTTTTCTTAAATATAATAACTAATACTGAAAAGGACAGAACATGGAGCAGAATTGTAGATCAGTACAGAAAAAAGCTTGCATTCGATGGTCATGTCATCATTTGGTGTCATGTTTGAAATGTTTATGTATAAGGAAATGTGTACTTGATAACTGTTTCTATTCTATTGATAAAGTCCGCTAGTAACTGATTGTACTTTCATTACTGTGAATAAATTCATAAGAGGCACGCATCTTCTCACTCATACAATGTTTCACATAAAGATGCAGTGTATACCTAATCACATCCTGTCTCAGTATTAGTGGAGTTAGCGTAACGTTCATTCCCTGAGACAGGATGATCTAATCAACATTTGACTTATATGAATTTATCGAATATATGTGCAATGGATGCTTTAAGGAATTTTGTCCAAGTAGTATGAAACACATTAAATAAAATTCAACTTGATACATCATGCAAATTCAATATATTCATAAAACCTTAAGAATAATCATGGAAAGTGATTCTTATAAACACTCCTTCTCATCTGCATTCATCTCCTCTCATTGATACACTCCATGCTATATCCATCGAATGATGCCTTCCCAAAATAAATCTATTTCAATCAGTTCAGGACACCTTATCTCATGTATGCTATATTAATCACAGAGATGTCTCTAGCGACTATAGATATGAGACCTGATTGAAGCTCGTGTCAGAATGTATCAGCAAGATTGTGATGACGGTGTTAGTGGCGGCTTATAGAAGGTTATTGGTGATAATCGGTAATACTTTCAACGTAGTTTACTAGTTTGCGACTCAATTGAATGATTCACCCCGGCATGGATAATGTTCACGTGGTTACTTCACAGAATTTATCAACAGCATTGACATTTTAACTGAAAGTTTTGTTTTGTTTCCTTAAACCATATGATTCTTAAATCATTAAGGCCACATTGGAAAGGAACTACTCTAAAATATACTTTACTGCTATTTCATGAAACAATAATCATTAACTATACACCATCATTTAGTATATTGATTAATTCAAATGATAGTAAAGGACAGTGTAAATGTTGCATGTGCTATACCATTTGTGAAATAAAAGCATTCTTTCATTCTACGTCGATATTTTCCAAATCAATTCCAAATCCTTATCAATTCTTCATATTTTATACATGAAAATATCTACCTAATCATTAAATAAAGTTTTCTCAGTAACACGATCGAACAAATGTAAATCAATATAATATATAATATATACTGTCTATCTTGGTAGTTGTATCATGAGTTTGTGATGTTGAAATACATTAAAATCATCTCTGTACCTGTCTGTATCATCAATTGGTTGAGAGCGATTTAATGACAAGTTCAAAAACACTTCAACAAAATAAATTTCTGCATAACAATCTTTTTCTAAAGTCGAGTAAGTTAAGATAACCTGCATTTTAGTAGTAATTTATCATTTTGCTAATCCAGGTACGAGTGAGAAGTTTATTCATTACCTTAAACAATTTAGTTTTTAAGCAGCATATAAACTAGTGAGCTACCAGATTAAAACTGCTTAGTTGATAAAGCGAATATGGTTGTAGTTGCTTAGCAACGTTACTAAGACCAACTCTCAACCGGGAGTAAATTTTATTCAAATTTGGCAGTCTTAGATTTCATATTGCTAACGATTTGTAAGGATTTTTTTCCTGACGAAAGGTTATCTGCAGTGGAAGTACACCTTCACGTTAAAGTATCAAGTTTATAGCACCGTGATACCTACTGCTCCTTCATCACTCTGGTATTTAAAGGATAGTGCTGATAAATAACAACTATTGGTTAGGTTCCAATGACCAAGGGACCAATATATACAACATGATATACAGATCACATAGCTTAATGGTCATGAATATTCATAATTTATCAATCATTACCTTGGGAATTTAAATTTGATACAACATCTACGTCTTTCTCTGATTTGTACATGCTTCCGCTCATCGATGTTTTTTCAGATTCGTTTATTCAGTAGTTCAGACCTTAAGGCCTATAGTACAAGTATAGTTGATGAATTATGTGGTACATGTGGCGGTGACATTTCTTACAATGGACACATGTTTATGGTTACTTACATTCTGTTAAATGTATTTGTGTTCGTTCTTTATAAATTCATATCAAGTATTAGCATCGTTCATTCTCAAATTGATTGATTGTTATCCTTAAAATCATGTTATAATATTTCGAGACTGTCTGAAGCTGAATCATTTGTAATTATTAGACGCTTGATTGCCAATTGACAAGGGTGATTATAACTCTTGTTGTCCAATCAAGGGAATAACAAGTGCTTAATCTAGTTCGTAAATGCTGCCAATTGGGTTGTTCATGAATTGAGAGAGACGTTTGATAATGCACTCTATCAAGTTCGATTAAGGAAGAAGTAAAAGAGAAAGAGAAAAGTGTTAAGACCCTTTCCTGTATCCCTAAAGATGTGTTTGATTATATAGACACCGAATCTGCAACTTAAGTTCTGTTTTTGCCAATATTTTAATTCAAATGCCAAGTGTTACCAAGGATTTTTCAAATAAATAAAAAATACATGTAAGATACTGCACCAAAAAAACTGCGATTAAGTTATTTTTCTTATGTATGAAATATAATGAAGGATTCACAATATGAATACTATGCATTGCTATAAGTCGGATCATGACAACTTATATCGGACTCATTTCTCGAAGAATATTTGCATTCTACCGGATTTGTGAGGCCCTGTCCGATTGCAAACGAAGATACATATTAAGGGATATTGTTATGTTGCTAACACCAAATTCTTTACAATGTTCAGTGATTGCCTGTGTAGGACTTTTGTACAACCTTTCCATCAGTACATTATGTGTCTTAATCATGCTGATTATGTTGGTTTATCACTTATTGATGAACTGTTATTTTAAAATATCGATGGTTATGCCCTTTAAAGGGGCAGTAACACGTTTAAGGGGGAATATATAGAGAATCTCACCCAAGTATCTTCTGATATCAAATATATCAACACGAGTTGATTAAAGTTACAAATATCCGAGGCTTGCCGAGGATATTTTTACTTTAATCAACGAGTGTTGATATATTTGATATCAGAAGATACGAGGGTGAGATTTTATTTATCATCCAAATCATTTTTCAACATATATTAGCAAAGAATGAAGATATATGAACACAAAACTGCCATTAGACTTCTTGAACAGTGAGGTCATTGCATTGTGACGTCATCAGCATTATGACGTCATAGCATTGTTACGCCATGAATTTTGTGACGTCATAGTATTGTCATCTGTGTTCTAAATGATGCCAAAGCCTTGTGATGTCATTTAACTGATGATGTAATAGGATTATGACGATTTGATTATAGCGATATCTACAATGTAGATATCGCTTGTAGATATCGCTTGATCTCAGAAAAGCGATATCTACTGTGGTAGCCACTTTTGGATGATAAAAGGTGATGTCAGGAAAACGAAAAATAATGGTTCCAATTGAAAGACAAATTTTTAGAAATTTTAATGGAGCAGTATCAGTATTCAAATATATAATGCAAAGACTAGCCATGCAATAGCCTTTTCTTACACAAAATGAATTAAAGGTGTTCACACAAAATGGCCGCAAATGGATTTTATGTAAATTTTCATACTTTGTCCTCTGACTATGGATGATTGGCTTGTATAATGAGATTATTGACACCATCAAAATAATACATTTAGCATTAACTAACAATTATCAGTAAAAATTCAAAAATATAAAATTATCAAAAAACGTGCTACTGCCCCTACACATAATGAATAATTATTTATTTTGTTGTTCCTGGCAGAATTTTCTTTGGTATTTAACACTTTGTGTTAAGTTGACAGCACAAAGATAGACAGAAAACAACGTTGTGGTATTATTCTGTGATTTGGAGGATTAACAATCATGCAAAACAACCTTAAGCATTATAGATATATTTGGTAAATAAATCTCCGAAAGCGAAAGCTGAGCTTTATAGAACTTGGAGAACGCTGATCTCTATACAATTTGTAAACAAGTCAATCGAACAATGTTTCCTATTATGAAACAGGTGTACAGAAAATTTACTAAATGCTAGATTGGCTTTTCTTGACATCCTCATCAATGTGTATGAAATAGATTAAGCAAAGACTGAACTATGGATCGACTTCTGTTAAAACGGAAATCCTCCCATCATACACCTCCTTTACAAAAGATATTAATGTACATCAAATATGATACTTCATACAGACAATGGGTATGTAGAGGATACTAAACGACCTTCTATTTATTACTTTACGAGTCAATGTATAATACGAGGGAAAACGTCATTAAAGTAGTATTTAATGGAAGGAAGTTTAGTATCCTGTTGAATTCGGCTCTAAATGTCAAACAAAATTGTGATAGTTCACATATTTTATATTGGCATATAAATATTACGCTGCGGTATCTTACACAGGCGAGTAATAATACCTGAAATCTTAACTACCTGCAGAATAATCAGTGATAAAGAATCAATTATGTTTGTTATATCAGAGTTACTTCTTTCTTATCAACAAAATTAATGAAAAATATTAATAATAAATATTTCTTCATTATTGCTATGTTACAAATGCTTTTTACAGACAAATCTAATTAATCAACAACCAACGTATCCTGTGTAAACTAGTAGGTCGTTGAGATTACTCAAACCTTTGAACACACTGTGCACAAGTCATGTTGATGTGTTTGGTTATGCTTTATGTCATATTTAGTTGTGTTATTTCTGTTAACATAGACGGGTTCATTGAATCCAATAATATTTAAAAAGCCAATATGTGAGTTGTTGGAATAACATATGCATGAAAAAAAAGCATTTAAAACACGTTTAAAACACATTTGAAACTAAAAAGGAATACCGTTTGAATCAAAAGTTTTCACTTTTCTGTTTCAAACAATGTGTTCAGTTATTCTTCAATGTATATATGAAATGTATATTTTTGAAATCTCACCAATATATCAAATATGTTAGATCTGATGCCAGACACGAACTTTTTGTGTCGTCACAAGAGATTCAAGTGTTACAGCCTGGTTTCAGAATCTGTCGATTCATTTTTCAAACGCGTGTCACCAGCAGCCGGTTTATAGTCACCTGGTTGCAGTTACACAAATTACCCTTGCAAAACCCTAACGAGTGTTAATAATGTGCTGTATAGAATCCCCGCCATTGTATTTGTAGATATCACACCTACAATTTTACAGCCTACCATTAAAGGGGCAGTAGCACGTTTTTTGACAATTTTATATTTTAAATTTTTCACTGATCATTGTACATTTATGCTAAATGAAGACTTCCATAGTATCCAAAATATCATTACACAAACCAATCATTCATAGTCAGAGACAAGATTTTAAAGATTCACATAAAATCCATTGGCAGCCATTTTTGTGTCAACACCTTTAATACATTTTGTGTAAAAAAAGGAATCGTATGGATTAACTTTACGTTATATATTTGATTGATTACTGCTTCATTTAGTTTAAATACATTGTCTTTAGATTGGAAAAATGTATTTTGATTTTCCTGACATCA
Source organism: Steromphala cineraria (assembly GCA_916613615.1). Taxonomy (NCBI): domain Eukaryota; kingdom Metazoa; phylum Mollusca; class Gastropoda; order Trochida; family Trochidae; genus Steromphala; species Steromphala cineraria. The sequence continues at coordinate 18,326,353 of OU744730.1, forward strand.
CCTTATATTCCCCCTTAAACGTGCTACTGCACCTTTATGACGTATGATTCATGACTTGCGGTTTATTGTTTTGTTAAAAATTAACGAATATATTCAGTAATAAATTGTTCTTTATACAACAAGTACACTGACGTTACCACATGGAGCATTTAGACAACAAACATGGAGTGAAGTTTTGGGTTTTTTTAAATTCTGTTTTAACTTTCAATCCTTGAGGACAGTTCCTCACGACTGATGCATAACAGCAAATCAGCTCCTTCCTCTCTAAATGGAATTGCAATCCGCACTAATTCCACAAGGAAATCGTGGAAAAGTATGAGGGAGTTATGCGAATCAATTGATACATTTTAAGTACTCGTCTACAATTTACTAACACTTTTTTATTCTTTTTGGTAAAAAGCTGCTATACATTGAATTCAAAGTCTAGTTGAGTTTACTTCCGTTGTTAATAGAATTGTAAATAAAATAAAATGGAAATAATTTTCTCAAGTCTGTTAACTTCGTTGAAAGGGCACGGTATATGTCTAAGTTCACTTGAGTTCCATGGATTAACATAGATTCTATGAATTCCCTAGACAAAATCGCAAATGTAGGCGTTAGAGATCTTCCTTACAAAGCTCAAAAAGTCGGTCGTGATCCGTCCACAGAAAAGATTGTACACAGAGAGAAGCGTCTGTAAAATGCATATCGATATAGTTTACTTCACGTTTCATCAATCAGGTCAAGTATTGTAACACCAAAAAAAATACCAAACAAAATAAGTGTTTGACAAACTTGATTAATCGAAACACAAACTCAGAAAAGAGCGTCGGTGATTGGCTGTAGCAAGGGGGAAGGGGGGTTAGAGGTTTAACTAGAGGTTAAACATTATCGCCGGAGAGAGCGCTTTTCAGCAAACCAGAAAAGTCAGGGATCGTCAGCAAGGGTAAGGTAAGCCAGGTCCGCGCCTGGCGTTGTAATCTTTGCGTAGGAAGATGAGCGCAAGTAAGAAAAATATTTTTCAGATGTCACTTGTTGATGCCTCTGGTAACAACTTGTACAACAAAATATTCCTATGTGGATCAAACCACATTGCTGAATAGTGGTTCAAAAGTTCGAATGGAATGAGAAACGTCCACAAAGGAAGAAAGATGAAATGAAAATGAAATGTATACTTTTGAGAACCTTAAAAGGGACACTCTAGTTCTTCAACAAGGATGGGCTTTGTGTCTTGATATTAATGGAGATATTGATTAAAGGTGAGGTAGGCCCTGGCAACATATACCAAATCATTTGTTTTTGGAGTTTTTGAGAAAATAATTATAGTCGCTGTTTAGACATCTTAATTTGATAACTGTTGACATTTTGAAAATAATTTCATAGCATTTAGGATAAACCGAGTATCTCTAGGCGAATGATCAACTCAAAAGTCAGCCCATATTATCCTTGCTCTCCAAATAAATGATTTAATGTTCCTGATTTCAGGTAAATGAAGCATTTATCTTAACATTCAAAATGTAATAAATCCAAATAAAACCATACCTTTGATATGATTTAAACTCTGCTCGATTCAAGTTACTGTTCAGTAGAATGTTTCTGATCATTAGATACAGATAAAACGTTGGATAAAAATTATTGGTATGTATGAGACTAGAATTCCAAAGCTAGCTTATAATATGCTATTATTTAATATACTCTCCTCAATAGTTAACAATATGCCCGATTATCCTAATCTGTCTAATTCCGACAACCTTCACACAGAGTAAAGATAGAGTTATCGCCGCTCTAACCTGTACCGAATACTCGCCACCAGGTGGCCAACCCTACGTCATCATTGCTTTTCTGTCGGCCATCAAGTACACTTGTGTTTTTGGTGGCTCTGAATTTCGATTAAAATAAACCTTTTTTACTTACGGTATTCCTGCTTTCACTTGCGATTTCGGGTCGTTGCGAGACCTAGCTAATTCTGTCGAGGCAGTTAGCGTCTCTCTTCGGCGGTAACTTGGGATTGTTTTGACTGCAGTTGCCTCTGTCAACTGTTGTCTATTTCAGCCGTCCCGAGCCGCACGTGCTTTTCGTGCCGGGTCGCTCAGGCTTGTGAGCTCTGCTGGCCTTTCGGTAGACCTCCCGTCCTCCGCCTGGCCGTTAGCGCTTGCCTTGGACAGCGCCTGCCTACTGTTGCGTCAGGCGCCCTACCACCTCTCGCTAGCGCTTCGCTTTAGCAGGCGGCCCGTTGGAAGCGCCTGGTGCTTGGACAGCGCCTGTCGCCTGTCGCCTGCCGCCTGCCGCGTTAGGCGCTCTACCCCCTCTCGCTAGCGCCTGCCGCCTGTCGCGTCAGGCGCTCTACCGCCTCACGCTAGCAGCGTATCATTGGAAGCGCCTGGTGCTTGGACAGCGCCGTCTACACCCCCGTCTTTACTCACGCTCTCTCGGCGTGGTGATACGGGGATGTCGGATCCTTACTCAGGATTCTGTGGTGGGTGTGGATCCAGGAAGTCGGCGCTCTTCGATCCACACTCGCTCTGTCGCCTGTGTCGCCTGTGCCGAGTCGGACAGGTGCAGAGAGTGTGAACACCTCTCGTCCACGGAACACCGTGATTACCGCGCGGCGGTAAAAAAATCTGAGACACAGCACAAGTTGAGGGTCGCCAGGCGGCCTTCCTCGTCCTCTTCCGCTACCGCCGCCGCCGATGACGCCTCCCAGGGCTCCGACCTGGTCATCTCGGAGGATGTGACCGAGTTTGACTTCTCGGATACAGGCGGGAGGTCCGACAGGGATTTATCCCTGGACAGACACGCTGGCGGTTCCCCTGGCAGGAGGTCCTCTCCTGACACCGCTTCCTCAGCGGACCCTCGGCGGGCCGCCAGGAAGAAGGAGAAAAAGAAGCACAAGAAGAAGAAGAGGTCGAGGACTGCCTCTCCCCCTCCTTTTGACCAGAAGAAGCTGACGGACGACATCACGTCCTCAGTGAAGGATCTGGTCTCTTCTATGTTTAACACTAGAGAGCGAGCTCAGGCCAGGGTCGAGGAGGAGGATGCATTTCCTCCGACCTTCCCTGAGGCGCCATCCACTCCCAAGAGGAGGCGAGTGGTGGTGATTTCCCCAGCCGCCACCCCCTCGGACCACAAGACTCCTCCTGCTAGTGACCGAGAGGAATGGGCGTCTGACTTGGGGAACGTGACTCCCCCAGCGCCTGTCACTCCACTGACAGCACCTGAGGACGCGCCCGACCTCAAGGACCGTCTGAAAGGTATTGTGGATTGGTGTCAGGTGGACATCCAAGAGCTGGAAGAGGAACCTTCGTCGACCAGGGCGGCCAGGCTGGAGACCTTCTGCTCTGAGGAGGAGGCGCCTACGCAGCGCCAGCTGGCGCTGCCAGCGCACAGGCTCCTTCAGGCGGCGGGCAGGGACTTCGACTCTAATGTCGCCACTGCGGCTCCAGGTCGCCTCCTGCCCCCCCTAGTCCTTTCTGAAAAGATCCGGTCTGGCCTCCCCGTTCATGGCAGTTCGTTGCCTCTTTCCCCTCCCATCCTCGACGACGACATCCGTCGAGTGGCCGCTCCCTCCGTACCTCACCAAGTATAGGACTCCCATCTCTCTCACCTGGACAAAGAGGCAAGGAGCATCCTCGGGCTGGCGAACCACGTGGCCCACGCATGCCAGGCGATTGCTGCTTTCGCCAATGAGGCGGGTATGGAGAAGGGGGCCAAGGCTCTCTACCGCGGTTTCGGCTCTGTCGCCGGGAACCTAGTGCAAATGATGTTGTCTGCCTCCCGCATCTCAGCAGGGGTGACTAATCTCAGGTGCGATGGTTTCCTGGCGCGGACCAACCTTCCGGCGGAGCTCCGGAACCGCCTGAGATCTGCCCCCGCAGGCTCCTCCACCTTATTCGACTGCCAAGTCGCCGAAACGCTTCGGCAGCGCCAGGAATGTCAGCAGCAAGAGCTGACCAACCGATTGGCCTCTGGCGGGCCCAGAGCATCGCCCCAGGTGTCGACGCCCAAGAAGAAGGGAGAAGAAGGAGACTGGAGGCGTGTCCTTTCAGGGAAGGGGTCGGCAGGACAGAAGTCGCGGCTTCAGTGCCTGCCCCTCTCCAAAGCGCACTCCCAAGAAGGGAATCCAACGTGGGAAGGGTCGCGCCTACGGGGGTCCCCCCAACAGGCAATGACTGGACACCTCCGGACCTTCCACTGCAGGCGGTCCCGACCCTGGACGGTCCAGTGGGAGGCCGTCTCTCACACTACGCTCCCAACTGGAGACAGTTGGATCTCGATCCTTACGTTTGCAAGATCTTGGAGCGGGGCTTCCGTATTCCCGTGTTACGCCGCCCCCCGCTGACCTGTTCTCCTACAGAGCGCCCGCTGGATCCAGATCGGCTCGCCCTGACCTTGGAATAGGTGGAGACTCTAATCTCCAAACGGGCGGTGGAGGAAATCCCGCTCCAAGACCTTTCTCCAGACTACTACTCTCCGGTGTTCGTCCGACCGAAGCGAGAGCCGGGAAAATGGCGGCTGATCCACGACATGAAGGAATTCAACCTCTCCTTCCTAGATCCGCCGCCATATTTTCGACTCTTGACAGTGCCGTCAGTGATGCGATTACTGGAGCCCTTGGACTCGATGATATCCCTCGACCTGCAGGACGCGTACCTGCACATTCCCATCTATCACGGGGATCGCAGGTACCTACTTTTCGTCCTTTCCACTTTCAGTGGAACGTCCTCCCGTTCGGGATCTCGTCGGCTCCGTGGCTGTTCACTCGAGTGACCCAACCCATCGTCCAATACCTCCACACAGTGGACGTTCAATTCGCAATGTATTTGGACGACGGGTTTGGACACAACAGATCCCCGTCTGTTCTGGAGGCTCAACGGGACTTTGTGATAGCGTTGTTCAGGCGACTGGGGTGGCTGGTCAATCTGGGGAAGTCAGACCTGCAGCCCTCGACGTCCTTGGTGTTCCTGGGCGCCCGCCTGGACACCGCTATGTACAAGGCCTTTGTGACTACGGAACGGATGGAATGTTACCGAGATCTCCTGGAGCTAGCACTTCGGGGGCCTCTGTCTCTACGCCAGTGGCAAAGGCTGTTAGGGTTCCTGAGCGCGACTCAACACTTCACCCCAAGGGGAAGGTTACAACTCAGGCCCCTACAGATCTTTGTAAACGTACCATTGGTCAGGTCAGCTGCGGGGGCAGGTCCTGTGTGTTCACACGGACAGCTCAGCGGCGGCCTGGGCCATCAACAAACAGGGGTCGACCAAAGCAGACTCTCTCCTGCAGCTGGTGATGGTGCTGTTTCGCCTAGTGGACAGTCTCGAACTCTCTCTCCGTGCGGTGCACATCCCGGGAGCCAAGAACGTCCTCGCGGACGCCTTGTCTCGCCCGGACAAACCTCCATCCACGGAGTGGATGTTGCACCCGAGAGTGTTCGAGAGTCTATGTCTGAGGTTCGGCAAGCCTCACATAGACCTCCTGTCGCGTCAGGCGCTCTACCGCCTCACGCTAGCAGCGTATCATTGGAAGCGCCTGGTGCTTGGACAGCGCCTGTCGCCTGCCGTCTACACCCCCGTCTTTACTCACGCTCTCTCGGCGTGGTGATACGGGGATGTCGGATCCTTACTCAGGATTCTGTGGTGGGTGTGGATCCAGGAAGTCGGCGCTCTTCGATCCACACTCGCTCTGTCGCCTGTGTCGCCTGTGCCGAGTCGGACAGGTGCAGAGAGTGTGAACACCTCTCGTCCACGGAACACCGTGATTACCGCGCGGCGGTAAAAAAATCTGAGACACAGCACAAGTTGAGGGTCGCCAGGCGGCCTTCCTCGTCCTCTTCCGCTACCGCCGCCGCCGATGACGCCTCCCAGGGCTCCGACCTGGTCATCTCGGAGGATGTGACCGAGTTTGACTTCTCGGATACAGGCGGGAGGTCCGACAGGGATTTATCCCTGGACAGACACGCTGGCGGTTCACCTGGCAGGAGGTCCTCTCCTGACACCGCTTCCTCAGCGGACCCTCGGCGGGCCGCCAGGAAGAAGGAGAAAAAGAAGCACAAGAAGAAGAAGAGGTCGAGGACTGCCTCTCCCCCTCCTTTTGACCAGAAGAAGCTGACGGACGACATCATGTCCTCAGTGAAGGATCTGGTCTCTTCTATGTTTAACACTAGAGAGCGAGCTCAGGCCAGGGTCGAGGAGGAGGATGCATTTCCTCCGACCTTCCCTGAGGCGCCATCCACTCCCAAGAGGAGGCGAGTGGTGGTGATTTCCCCAGCCGCCACCCCCTCGGACCACGAGACTCCTCCTGCCAGTGACCGAGAGGAATGGGCGTCTGACTTGGGGAACGTGACTCCCCCAGCGCCTGTCACTCCACTGACAGCACCTGAGGACGCGCCCGACCTCAAGGACCGTCTGAAAGGTATTGTGGATTGGTTTCAGGTGGACATCCAAGAGCTGGAAGAGGAACCTTCGTCGACCAGGGCGGCCAGGCTGGAGACCTTCTGCTCTGAGGAGGAGGCGCCTACGCAGCGCCAGCTGGCGCTGCCAGCGCACAGGCTCCTTCAGGCGGCGGGCAGGGACTTCGACTCTAATGTCGCCACTGCGGCTCCAGGTCGCCTCCTGCCCCCCCTAGTCCTTTCTGAAAAGATCCGGTCTGGCCTCCCCGTTCATGGCAGTTCGTTGCCTCTTTCCCCTCCCATCCTCGACGACGACATCCGTCGAGTGGCCGCTCCCTCCGTACCTCACCAAGTATCGGACTCCCATCTCTCTCACCTGGACAAAGAGGCAAGGAGCATCCTCGGGCTGGCGAACCACGTGGCCCACGCATGCCAGGCGATTGCTGCTTTCGCCAATGAGGCGGGTATGGAGAAGGGGGCCAAGGCTCTCTACCGCGGTTTCGGCTCTGTCGCCGGGAACCTAGTGCAAATGATGTTGTCTGCCTCCCGCATCTCAGCAGGGGTGACTAATCTCAGGTGCGATGGTTTCCTGGCGCGGACCAACCTTCCGGCGGAGCTCCGGAACCGCCTGAGATCTGCCCCCGCAGGCTCCTCCACCTTATTCGACTGCCAAGTCGCCGAAACGCTTCGGCAGCGCCAGGAATGTCAGCAGCAAGAGCTGACCAACCGATTGGCCTCTGGCGGGCCCAGAGCATCGCCCCAGGTGTCGACGCCCAAGAAGAAGGGAGAAGAAGGAGACTGGAGGCGTGTCCTTTCAGGGAAGGGGTCGGCAGGACAGAAGTCGCGGCTTCAATGCCTGCCCCTCTCCAAAGCGCACTCCCAAGAAGGGAATCCAACGTGGGAAGGGTCGCGCCTACGGGGGTCCCCCCAACAGGCAATGACTGGACACCTCCGGACCTTCCACTGCAGGCGGTCCCGACCCTGGACGGTCCAGTGGGAGGCCGTCTCTCACACTACGCTCCCAACTGGAGACAGTTGGATCTCGATCCTTACGTTTGCAAGATCTTGGAGCGGGGCTTCCGTATTCCCGTGTTACGCCGCCCCCCGCTGACCTGTTCTCCTACAGAGCGCCCGCTGGATCCAGATCGGCTCGCGCTGACCTTGGAATAGGTGGAGACTCTAATCTCCAAACGGGCGGTGGAGGAAATCCCGCTCCAAGACCTTTCTCCAGACTACTACTCTCCGGTGTTCGTCCGACCGAAGCGAGAGCCGGGAAAATGGCGGCTGATCCACGACATGAAGGAATTCAACCTCTCCTTCCTAGATCCGCCGCCATATTTTCGACTCTTGACAGTGCCGTCAGTGATGCGATTACTGGAGCCCTTGGACTCGATGATATCCCTCGACCTGCAGGACGCGTACCTGCACATTCCCATCTATCACGGGGATCGCAGGTACCTACTTTTCGTCCTTTCCACTTTCAGTGGAACGTCCTTCCGTTCGGGATCTCGTCGGCTCCGTGGCTGTTCACTCGAGTGACCCAACCCATCGTCCAATACCTCCACACAGTGGACGTTCAATTCGCAATGTATTTGGACGACGGGTTTGGACACAACAGATCCCCGTCTGTTCTGGAGGCTCAACGGGACTTTGTGATAGCGTTGTTCAGGCGACTGGGGTGGCTGGTCAATCTGGGGAAGTCAGACCTGCAGCCCTCGACGTCCTTGGTGTTCCTGGGCGCCCGCCTGGACACCGCTATGTACAAGGCCTTTGTGACTACGGAACGGATGGAATGTTACCGAGATCTCCTGGAGCTAGCACTTCGGGGGCCTCTGTCTCTATGCCAGTGGCAAAGGCTGTTAGGGTTCCTGAGCGCGACTCAACACTTCACCCCAAGGGGAAGGTTACAACTCAGGCCCCTACAGATCTTTGTAAACGTACATGTCCGGGAGAAGGCGTGTCGTCACGTCTTCTCCATTCCTTTGGAACTCAGACCGCACCTCTCCTGGTGGCAGCAGGAGTCCAACGTGTTGGTGGGGGTTCCTCTCAGGGAACCGCCAGCAACACGTCACCTATTCGTGGACGCCTCCACCCAAGGTTGGGGGGCTCATCTCGATGCGGAGCAAACAGCGGGGGTGTGGTCGTCAGCCCAAGTGAGACGCCACATCAACGTACTGGAACTGGACGCCATTCGATTGGCAATCGACCATTGGTCAGGTCAGCTGCGGGGGCAGGTCCTGTGTGTTCACACGGACAGCTCAGCGGCGGCCTGGGCCATCAACAAACAGGGGTCGACCAAAGCAGACTCTCTCCTGCAGCTGGTGATGGTGCTGTTTCGCCTAGTGGACAGTCTCGAACTCTCTCTCCGTGCGGTGCACATCCCGGGAGCCAAGAACGTCCTCGCGGACGCCTTGTCTCGCCCGGACAAACCTCCATCCACGGAGTGGATGTTGCACCCGAGAGTGTTCGAGAGTCTATGTCTGAGGTTCGGCAAGCCTCACATAGACCTCTTCGCGACTCGGCTCAACCACCAGCTGCAGACGTACGTGTCTCCTGTACCGGACCCGTCCGCGTGGGCTCTCGATGCGCTCGCGTTAGAATGGGAGGGGATGGTCGCTTACGCCTATCCCCCTCCCGCCATCCTGAGCCTCGTAGTGGCGAAGATACAGAAGACGCGGGTGCTCCAGCTACTTCTTATAGCGCCGCTGTGGCCAGCCAGGGCCTGGTACGTTCCCCTCCGGAGGGCGTGCCTCCTAGACCCGGTCCCCCTTCCTCTAAGGTGGGACCTTCTGACGAGCAGACCGAGCGGGCGGGTTCACGAGAATCCCCAGGCTCTACAGCTTCACGCTTGGTTTGTCTTCAAAGGGGTCTGACGGAGGCAGGGTTCTCCAAATCCGTTGCCGAGGCGGTAGCGACCTCCCAAAGGCCGTCGACTAGGAATCTCTACGACGCTCAGTGGAGGGCCTTCGCGAGCTTCTGTAACAAGGAGGGGGACGATATCCAGGCAGTAACGGTCCCTCAGGTTGCTGAGTACCTGGTTTACCTGCGAGAGACGAGGAATCTCAAAGCCTAGTCCATCAACACCAACCTGGCGGCGATTATGTCCGTTCTCTGGAAGCGGGACCCCAAGGTGGACATCTCGGTCCTTAAGGACCTCGTCAAGACCTACCGGAACGTGGATGGGCGGAAGAAACTCAGGCCCCCAGGGTGGGACTTGGCGGTGGTCCTCAACCACCTCAAGTCGGACCTATATGAACCGTTGACGGAGACGACCGTCCTCCGCCTCACCATCAAAACGGCCTTTTTGGTCGCCATGGGGTCCGCAGCCAGGATTTCAGAGTTTAACGCTCTCCAAGCGGACCTCCTGCGTTTTGAGGTGGGGGACGGGGGTTCGGCCACTCTGGGGCTAGCGCCGGAGATTGTGTGTACGAACCAGGCCGCCGACGAAAGGGGTAGGACATTTTCCCTACCGTCCATTTCCGGGAACATAGATCCGACGGACGAGGAGAACCGCCTCCTCTGTCCAGTCCGAGCACTTCGGATCTATACCGAGAGGACCCGGACGCTGCGTCAGGGGAGGAGGAGACTCTTCATCCCTCATTCCCAGACCAGCGTCCGGGAGTTAGACAAGAGACAACTAAGCGTCTACCTCCGTTCTGCGGTGCTAGACGCGTACAAGGCAGCGGATCTAGATCCTCCAGCGAGAGCCAATCCGCACGAGATAAGGGCCATCTCAGCGACGATGGCCCTCCATAACAACTTAGCGGTGGCGGACATCATGGCTGGCTGTTTCTGGAAGTCAGGCCTGGTGTTCGCCAACCACTACCTTCGGGACATATCCAACGAGGACTTGGAGGGAATCAACCGGCTGGGGGCGCAGGTGTACGCCCAACAGCGAGTTCCTTCGGGCCCTCATCGCAGGGGTCTCCCTCCTTCTCATTAATGTTTCTCCCTTAATAAACCCGAGGTTGATTCTAGTTGTGTGTCTGTTGTCTTTTATATTAGTTGGCAACTTCTGTTGCGGGCCCCCTCGCATGGCGAGGTTGGGCCAAGGCTACTCCGATTGACAAATGGCCCACCCTTGGGGGGTCTCTCTAGTTCGTCCTTGGGTCACCAACTCTCTTTCTGTAAAGATAGAGCTTTATCGCCTTAGCCTCTCGCACCCACCTCCGGCAGTGGGATTCGGGCATATTGTTAACTATCGAGGAGAGTATATTAAATAATAGTATGTTTTTGTTTAAACATCATTATTTATACTCACCGTCGATAGTAAACAATCGTTAGCTCCCACCCAGCCTCCCCTCTGTACGATCGGCGTTTTCTCTGACCGTCAGAAGAAGCTATTATGACGTAGGGTTGGCCACCTGGTGGCGAGTATTCGGTACAGGTTAGAGCGGCGATAACTCTATCTTTACTTTGTGTGAAGGTTGTCGGAATTAGACAGATTAGGATAATCGGGCATATTGTTAACTATCGACGGTGAGTATAAATAATGATGTTTAAACAAAAACATACTATTACATTTAGATAACATTGGTAAAATAACATGGGCATCCCACATAAGAAATATTTTGTTCTCCCATGGTTTTGGCTTAATCTGGATAAACCAAACCATTGGAAATATTGATGTCTTTTTATATAATTCTAAGAATCAAGCTATTGATATGTTTCAAGATTGGCATTCTTCTCTGTATGATAGCTCGCGATATGATTTGTATAGAACGTTCAAAGTTTACTTAAGCCAGAAAAATATTTTCTTTTCAAAATGAAAATGTTATTCTTAATTTGTCGTTATTTATCAAAAAATAGTGTAAAACGTAGAAATGAACTTTTAAGAAATGAAAATGAAATGAAAGAGCTGAAATAGGATCTTCTTATTGTCATTGTGTCACCAAATATTTTAAATATGTATAATTGTTTATGTGTATATTTGTTATTTGCATTATGTAACATTTGTATATGGACCGGAGACCTTAAACACAATAAACTCTTTGACTTGACTTGACTTGCTTTCGATTTGCCCATTGACATATTTTTGAGTAATGGTCCCAGTCAAATGAAATTGTACATTATTATCTTGATAACCATTGTGACCAAATTGTGGGCGGGTTCTAAGCGTGTGTGCTCTTAATTCCCTTTCATATCGCATCAAATAATATACCCCAAAAAATTGTCATTTTGTCATTATGTTAATATTGTTAATTTAATTCCAATACATTATATAATGCCAGTTTATCAGTTTAGTTTATCGGATTGATGTAATAAGATGATGTAGCACAGTTTCTCTAGATTTTTTAAATTTAGATATTGCACATCAGAGTTTATTATACAGTAAATGTTCCCTTTTCAAGGCAGTAGGTCGCAATCATTTTGTTTCCTAGGGCAGTGGTTATCGAGGTTTCGTTATCTTTCTCATAACTGATAAAATCTTTAAACAGCTGCTGGTTTACTAGATGTATAGGTTGAAAGGGATCATTTAGCTTTAAACATCTAAGAGTACCAATAACCTAGCTATATGTGTCCTTGGTTGTAAACACAAGTGAAGACAAAATGTTTTTTTGTCCTACCATTGGTATTCAAAATTGATTTAGTGCTGTCGACTCTGTGTGTGTGTGGGGGGGGGGGGGATGGGGTGGCGGGATGGGTTTGGGGGGGATTGTAGATTCAAAGCACTGCCTGTAGATTCAAAGCACTGCCAATGTCTTAACAATAAATTATTTAAAGCAATTACGAGCAGATCTTTACGATTTAAACTGCATAAACATAACAAATCTAGATATTACTCGTATATTGATTAAAATGTCAGCTTATCAATTGTTACGACATTTCTGATTGATTTTTTTCACTGTACACAGTCTACTTTCTGTAATGGGTCTCGGAGCTAACGGGAAATCATCGTATATTCTATAGCATGAAATGTACAGTAGAAAGTGAAAATATTGGCATAAACGTATAGGTCCTTTGGGAAAATGTCAAGCAATTCTGTGCATTATTTCTTGAATTGATTGATCAACTGTAGTGAATGAGTTCTAAATCAAATATTATTTGATTCAACGTTATTTGAACCCAATGCTTTGTAGTGAAATGTTGGGTAAACGTTACTCTGAATAAGAGAAAACTATTTTAGTAATGTCGGTGTAATTAAGTTATAAAGTTCTATTTGCTCAATAAATTGTCTAAGCTAACTCTATAAAGGATATTCCTCACGAGTCCCTTATATAATTAGCTCCCATAATACTGAATAGTGACTGACTCACATAAAAGATTGTAGACACATTAGAGAATGAACTGGGAATAGACAAAAAAGTAAATAGTTTGTTTCAAATGGAAAGGGGAAATAGAAGGCCGAAAAGGTTACATTTCTGTTTCTTGTATTGAACCGACTTGAGTGCTTTATTGAAATCAATAGTTTCATGTCATTTGTTCAATTTAGTGCCATGATTTTCTTGAAATATAATCAATAAAAGTAGATTTTCTATCATATCTATTCATCTCGCTGATTTTTTATTTCCTTCAGGTAAAATGCATAAATCGAACCAATGTTATTGCAAACCTGTCTTAAAATAGCATGTTATCATTTGTTTAAAAAGTTACCCCCTTTAGTACACTGAATAATAAAAACAATTTTACTAACAACATCTATTTCAATTAGAAATATATAACTACAAATGAATTACCAATTTTAAAAAATACTTCTTCAATGCATCTTCAAGTGAATCACAAATAATTGAGCTTTCATAAAAATAACCATAATAATTAATTTTATTGTAGGATATTTTCTGTAGCTGCAAGCATTAGGACTGCTTAGAATTCATATATGTTCATCTCCTTTCTGAGTAATTTAGCATAATTTAGCATTTGACTTTAGGTTACTATTTCATCCTAAATTTCCTCACGGCGTATTTTCATTTTTTTCAAACCTTTTACCTTTTGGAAGAGTTTTTCTTTAGGGGGAGTGATTTTGTTTGTAATTTAGTTTTTATGCAAATTTTAATGGTAAAATAGATATTTAGTTTTATGCAGATATATTATAGAGATATATATGATATCTACATTGATGTTTGGCTTACCATAACATCACGATTAGTAAATAACCTCACAGTCGTCATTATCCAAAACAATTACTCTTCATTGGAAAATCTCTTTCATATTATTTGTTTTTCTGTTTATAAAGTATATTGGTAAAATAAATACTTCAATATGATACAAAATTTGATTTACGCAAATATAGTATCATAACAGTATCGATAATTTCAAATTGAAAACTAATCATTACCAAAATCAATGTAATTGTGTTATTATTTACATGAAACTGTTAATAAATAGTAAAAGTTATAACAAAAATCATGTTTTCAAGTCTAAATATGAAAGTTCAAGATGCTCACAAACAAAGGTATCCAACCTCCAAACAATGTACATGTTGTAAGTTTCAACAGAGCTTTATGTTAGTATCATAAGACACCATCAAGTTTGATTTAAAACAGTATAAAACATCATTTTCTTGAGACGCATGACAATAAGAACCATTGTTACAATAATAATAATAATCGATCACACAACATTAAGTCACATTATCTCTTTGAAAAGGAGTAAGCAATTATGTCGATATTACACGTTCCACAAGGAAGGCACAGCTAATAATGAATTGGTAGTAATTTACACTAGAAAAGTTTTTTTTTGTAAATGCATTTAAAAGATACACGCTTCGAAACACACCTAAAATCGACTGACCTAGAAAAAGGACAAGTTTGATGTCACGTGTTAATGTGACGTCACGAAGGGATAACAAACATGACGTCAATACACGCTCAACGTATGAAGTCCGCGATGACAAGACATGTCTACGTTGGCTTCTAACGAATTGAACCTTGAATTAAAAAGAGTCTTGTAGGATAGATTTAAACTCTTCAACTTCAATCATATACTCTATGCAGAATCGAGTCGATAACGATATTATCCTTCAGTTCGAACGGAGATCACGCGGAGTGTAAAGACGGTGGCCGATAGTTGAACAACACTGCAGAGTAATTTTAATTTCGTAGGAATTCTCTCTTTGTCATATTGTAATGTTCTCTTTTAATAGCACTTATATCAATTACAAAACACATTTAGTTAATTGATTTAAAGGGGCAGTAGCACGTTTTTTGATAATTTTTAATTTAAAATATTTCACTGATAATAATTGTAAGTTATTGCTAAATGTATTATTTTGACAGTGTCAAAAATCTCATTACACAAGCCAATCTTGCATAGTCAGAGAACAAAGTACGAAGATTCCCCTAAAATCCATTGGCGGCCATTTGTTTTGAACACCTTTAATTCATTTTGTGTAAGAAAAAGGAATCACATGGCTAAATTTAACATTATATATTTGAATTATTAATGCTTTATTTAGTTTAAATACATTGTCTTTCAATTGAAGCCAATAATTTTCATTTTCCTGACATCACCTTATATTGCCTTATATAGCTACTGCCCCTTTAATATGTCCAATAAAAATGTTATGGTGTGATCGTCAGAATGGACCACGTAGATGAGTGAAAAGAAAAAGAAAAGGATGTCACAGATTGGCATTACCAGTTCACAAAACAGTACAGGTCATACTCATTTCTCTACATTACCATCCAGTGATAAGGTCAAGTGCTACATAAATAGAAATCTTATCATCATACTTTGAATTAACATTTTCTTACTCTGCCAGTTATTTAAGCCCATTTTCACCAACCTTCAATTCTTCCGACTGATATGATTCAAATCAGTGGGGGTGTGGGGATGGGAGGTCCCATTTTGTCTCCATCCACAGTGCACAAATCAGGGGTAAAAACACCTGTAATGAGGAAACAACATTTGAAATCTGCATTTTGAAATATGGTGAACAATAATATTCCCACGCAGTATTAAATACATGTATTCAATACATGTTTACGTTTAAATGGAAATTGGATTAATTAAGAATTCCTAAACATTGTACAAAAATTAAGATATTTAAATATATCCGTTGCTGGTCAATCAATATAATGTAACAACAATATTAAGGTTTTTATACAATATCAAAAGCTTTTCCTACCAAAAAATGAATAAAGTATTTTTGAAAACAAGGAGTACATGGCCCGCAGATGATCAGTTATTGACAGAAGCCCTTGCATATGTAAAAGGAAATCAAAAAATGATTTAAAATACAAGAAACACTACCCTCTCTGGTGGGAAATACATGCAGTTAGCATCCTACTTTGAAACAATTCCTGACGCTCGATTTTGATAAATACTCGGAATGCATCTATAATCATTTCTTCCGAATTGAAATACAGTTCATTCTGTAAAGTATATCAATCATAACTTCTGCCCGTTTTCGTGCGCAAGGAGGGCGCCACTACTTCTCCCCTGTAATAAGTAAATAAGTAAAAAGAAATAGAAAAGTACGATCATTCCTTTTAGGTGTAACATTTATGTTTAAAGAAACCTGGAAAAGATTAATGATAATGGACAATGACATGTATGATTCTTTGTAATCCCCAAATCTTGACAATAATGAAAACTATGTTAAACAAAACTTTTCTTAACAAGATATTTCGTTTTTAAACGTTGTCATGTTGATAATGACTTATCTGCTCTCGATATCAACACAAATATGGACGTTTATTGCAGTTGTTAATTGTTATGATAGTGCATAAAGATCCTTTAGGGGATTGAGACTTTTTGCAACGAATGCATCAAATCAACTTTCTTTCGCTAAATGGAATTTCTATCCACGGCTATTCCTCAAGGAAATCTTCAAAAATGATAACGAGCATTTTGCAAAGCCATCAACACTTTCTTAGTACATTGTGACCATTTTGACGGCTTTTAGAGAAAACTGTTTTTTTAAGTTAGTTCTTTTCGTATCTAAACTAGTGTCCAAAAGAAAGGCTACCTAGTTTTCAACGTCGTCCAAAACAAAATTGTATTACCTAACAAAGTGGAAGTGTATCTGACAGACATATGACTTGTGAACAAGCATGCACATCTTCATTCTTCAAGAAAACATACTTTAGATTTTGTATATCTTCAAACGCACATGGGTGCATAAATCGCAATTTCAAATAGTTTTTTTGCACAGAATTTACGCCATTTCAGTTTAAAATTTATAAAATATGGAATTTAGGTTTAAAAAACACAATCGTCGACATAATTAACTTTATTTGACATAAATTCATTGAAGCGTCATTGCTCTAGAATGTGTCCAATTTCTCTCTCCTATCTCGCCTAGTTAAGAAGATTCCCAATCAATGATTTTTTTTAATGCGTGTTTCTCGCGAACATGAAAAGATAATGTTTCAAAATTTTGCATAGTCCTTAATCGATTTCTGAAGAAATGATAAAACTATGTTTTAGTCGTATCAATCTGCAGTCAGCTGAGTTATTAGCGATTTGTATGGTAGCGTTTCTTTTGGACACTAGTTTATATAGACGGTTGCAGATATCTTTACCGGTACCTACCGCGATCAGACTGCAATCTGATCGTTGCAGTTGACCGCTAATGCAGTCAGATCGCGGTTTTCAGGTAACTAATTCTGCAAGGGTCTGTAGCAAGACTAAAATTAAATGAAAATATACACCATTGATATTATATATGATGTTCAAGAAACCATTGAAGACCATTCAGGCATGAAAGATGCTAAGATATTTTATACATATACTATATACTGTTAAGAAATATGACACTCAAATAGTGTGTCCAATCGGTAGCATTTTATACAAAATGGTCACATAAGTTTCCATAACAAAATGTTGCAACTGTGCAATTTACAACATAAGTCATGAATGAACTCGTAAGAATAGTAGTTTGTAACACACGTTTCGATTTGTAATCTAAAAGTAAAATCACGCACTTTTTCAATCATTTTAAAAATGTTAATTTCGCGTAAGGTACACATTGAAGAAGACATAATATAGATAAATATTGTACATTAAACAACGAATCAAAAGTGTACAGGACAGAACTGCGATTACAGCTCATTCACATGCTATACCTTGCATCAGAAACTTACGTTTTGACTTATGTTATTTTAAGGGGTTTTATGTTTGTCTTATGTTCATTAAGATTAATATATTTCGGGGGATTTTAAAGCTGTCTGAAAAAATTGTGATTTGATAATCAGAGTATATTAAAAACTTGTTTGTTATTAAAGTATATGTTCCCATAAGGAAATAATCGTCAAAAAATTATTTGTTTTCATTTTCGAGAGTACCATAACACAATTTTAAGATTATCTCAGTAAAACAACATTTTATCTGAAACATTGATATCTAGAAAATTATAAACTTGAGTGATTTTTATTTGCCAATTACCTTATGTGTTTATATCTTATTACCTACGGGCATATAGACAGTCATATTAGAGTTTTCAGCCAGTACCAAAGGCCAAAATATCTCTTTTATTGTAAGCACAAAAAGATTAAGAGTTTTCTCTTGAAAAAGCATTACGCACATAAACCATATTTTATTCTAGAATCCGTTTCATTTTGAGTTTACTACGTACAGACAATAGCACTTAGTCATTTTGAAAAGTTACAAAATATATTGCATTGATGTTTGGGAAAATGAATGTTCAGCATATATATTGAAAATCTTCAATTTCTTAAAGAGACACAGAGTATGTTGATAGGATCACATATGTCAAATTTTGAAATCGATGTTATTACATCGGGAATCACTTACTGTTACTGAAAATAACAAGTTAAAGGTCAATCAGTACATTAGAGCGAAAATACGACCATTCAAAGTCGGGATTTTGATCGAAAACCGGACAATGTGGCGCGCGCAAATTCGCCAAACGTAATTTTGAGACCTTGTCATAAGTTGACAGGAAGATATATAAGATTCGATAGTGTTTATTAGGTATTGTAACTAATAGGTAGATTATTTAGATGCATAATTTCGAATACTAAACGTATTTGAGATGTTTTTCAATGTAATAAATGGATATATTTGCAAGTCCGGTGATGAGATATGAACTTCAATCAGCATATTAGATATTTTGTAGCTTATCAAAACCAAATAAAAAAATTTAAAAGTTACTCTGTGTCACTTTTAGCGGTGTCAATCCCAGATGTTGAACTTGACAATTCCTTATCTCTAATCATCCAGAAAGATAAAGAAAAAATGTATATATTACTACCGCAGGGCACACTATCATAGTAAAGATTATGGATGACAGATCGATTATAAGATATGATTGCGGCTCCGTTGGTCCTCGTGTGTCTTGCGGTTAAAATGAAGTTATGAAAACAGTGAAGCAGATAAATGTCACGTTTTAGTCTCGGCAGTTTTTTTATCAGTGCAAGCCATAAACTGAACAATCCAGAATTATGATTTTAAATGACACGCTGTTGAAACAGGGTATACATGTTGTAATATACAATTAAGTTCAATATAAATCATTTAAGTCAATGTGGTTTATTTAATGAATACTTATATCATATTTAAATGACACGCTGTTGAAACAGGTTATGGTAATATAAATCAAGTTCAATATGATTTGTGTAAGTCAATTTGGTTCATTTAATGAATACTTATATCACATTTGAGTTTACCTTTAAAAGGAAGCATTTACTTCCGATTTCTCTTTAAAATCATTCAGCTGCTTTTGTAAATGTTTTTGTCCTTACTCACTTGGTGTTCAGGAGAACTTTATATCGCAAAACTGCTAGAATAATCCTCTTTCTTTAACAAGTCACTTTACCTCTTCATTCCATGTCTTTATGTCATCATATGTAATATTAAATGTAAAAATGTCGAAAAGTGTTTTGAATAAACAAGCATCGTCAAGAAAATGAAATATCACCAGGAAGAGAAATAAAACAGGGTGTCTTTAAAACAACTGTGCATTCTGTATATCACTGTCTTTAAGCATTACATGTCCCATCTTACA
The DNA here is from genome assembly GCA_916613615.1 of Steromphala cineraria. Taxonomy (NCBI): domain Eukaryota; kingdom Metazoa; phylum Mollusca; class Gastropoda; order Trochida; family Trochidae; genus Steromphala; species Steromphala cineraria. The sequence continues at coordinate 18,345,627 of OU744730.1, forward strand.
TGTAATGTGTTTATTACCAAAAAGCCTGGTGCTTTTCTCTTAATCGTTATGAATTTACACTAAATGTGGAATCATTAAGTCAATCAATAGGCAGTTTGTCCTGATATAGAGGGATTCGTTTAGATAAGTGGATTTAGAAGCACTTTACCCCTTGCTTTTGAGACTTGGTATAAGAACTCATACTTTGGAAGCAGAAAAGAGGAAAACTAAATAGAATAAGTTTACTCTGAAATCTGTTTTTTGTTTAGCACAAACTCTTTTAATACCGTTCAATAATCTTTTAGGGGCACGGCAACACCATAAGTCAACATGATATTACTTAAAGTAAGAATTACACAACGCTGACGTTAATGGGGTGTCATCTATTTGCAGGTTCAATAAACTTTCCAAGTGAATCCGATTAAAGTGTATTGAGCTTTGATGTGGCATTTGACACCATCCAATGTGATTGATATTGACATTATCCAGTGTGGTTAACGTCCTCACAATCCTTACTGTTGATAAAGGCAATGCTCAAATGAAAATAAAAATTTTTTTCACTGTTGACTTAAAGCATTAAATTGTATTAAAAAGTATTTTTGAAAAATGGATTTATGACTAACGAAATGTGATATTGGGAGACATAAAATACTGATATAGGTATTTTGAAAATTAAACTGACCAAAAGAAACCATTCTTTCTTCTAGAGCATAAAGAAGAATACTTTGATTATTCCTGTATGTGCGTGTTATATATACTCAAGACCCTTTGACACACACCATTTTCTCACCTCTGAAGTGAATTTCTTGTTAAAATTCGTAACTCGAGAAATCTATAAAACTAAAAAGATTTTTGAAAGCATGAATGGATCTTATTATCGTAGTGTAGGGATGAATCTTTATGACATAGGTTCTCAAGGAATTATCAATTTGTTTGATTTTCCATCATGCATGTCTGATAATTGTTAGGATTTTATGACAAAAATGACATTAATAAGATCGATTTCACAAAAGCAAGGCTTAATCACGTGTATTCCTAAAGGCAATAAACCAAAGAAATACCTAAAAAATTGGCGTCCTATCTCGCTTCTTAATTCTTCTTACAAAATTGGAGCCGCAGCAATTGCAAATAGAAATATAGTCGCAAAGCGACGACAAACGGATTCAGCGATGTATGGTGATGATATGTATGACAAATATATGCAATGCATGTATGTATGAAGTCAATAGTTCGTTCAGACGAATTTTAAAAGTCACGATTTCAGTATTACCAAGGCCAAAAAGACTCTGTCAATTGCAAACGTAAATGTCATATTGAACTAGGACTGCCGCGGCAGTACTTAGCTCTTCAAGACATCCTGTTTGACCTTCACAGAGTGTTTGACCTTCACATGACGTATTTTTCTGAGATTTAAAAAGTAACTAAAACATTATCAAAATGACCAGATTTCACTTGATACTCAACGTTTAGGCCTGTGTTCGTGTATGTACTTTGATAGACATCAATTTCAAATTCGAATCCAAAATCAATTTGCATAAAAATATATATTTCATGCCATTTAACTGTAATGTGACCAAAATATGTTCTACCTAAGCAAAAAAATAACAAGTTAGATCTGCAAAAGTTTGTTGGCTCAAGCGGGACTTGAACCCTAAAAGTGAGCATCTTGGTTTCAGCGAGTCGGCTGTGATTTGAATGGAATTTTAGCACTAAGACTTTGGATTCACGAAGGCAAAACAAACAATCTCGCATCCGAGAACGAATTCATTGTATGGAGGGGTGCTTTTCAGCGTTTTGAGCTGTTTGATGTGTTGTTTGAGGTCAGAGCGTGCTTTTGACCATTTCGAGCTCCTTGGTGTGTTGTTTTAGGTCGAAAATACAATGTCTAGCGAGGCTAGCGCTGTTCTGAGTTCAGAGAACGTTGTAGCGACGTCTTCCGGTGTCCCGTGGCCGTATGCACGGATTTAGTGACCAAAATCGAATGTACATGACTGGACAGCGTGTTTGCATGAAATGTCTACAAGCACAAAGTGTAGAACATGCGGCCGGGAGGAAATGCATATTTCAAAGTTCAGGAGGACGACAGGCATTTTGGAAAAGAGAGTTAATCGAGGACGTCACACCCTGGCGAGTGGAATCTGCCGAGCATTTAGGCAGGAATCAGGACGGCCTCCCTTTATCTAATGACCAAGAGCCCAAGAGCCCAAGAGCTGCTGATAGTGGCCGTCATTATGCCCTTTTCAATTAAGGGAAGGTACACTTGCTTGTACCTACCTACGCACCCACCCGTGCCTTTGGTCTTGAAACTAAATCTTGACCACAAAGGCTATCAAAGTGTATGAGACGCACTCAGACAATTTATTGCCAGTCCCAAACAAAGAGTTTAATTGACAATGTGATCTATCAGTGTAAAGTTTTTCTATTTTTTCCCCAAAATTAACCGACGGCACTCACCGTGCAGCATTCCTATCTGCCGAACCATTAGAGACATTTCAAAATTGATTTTACCATTGTTAAGAGGAGAGATTTGTCTTTATTTGCATACATTATTTCTTTATGAGCATGGAAAAGTAAAGAAACGGTGAGCGATGCGACATCTGCCGCAAATATGAAGCTTTATCTAAAAAAATTAAATAATTTAGCTTAGGAGTCATTTACTGTGAACAATTTTATAATGAAGTACTACACAAAAGGTTTTTGTCTTCAACAAGCGTAGCCATCGATGTATAGTATGTTTTCCTAGTGTTTTATTGCCAATGAAGTACAATTTTCAATCATTCTTATATGAGAATCAGTCAAAACGCAAATAGGATTGACCACATTTAAATGCTCCGAATTTCAATGTTAATGTTTAATCTAATTTTGATGAGATTTATCGCAGATTGTATGATCTTTTGGCTTTCTAGTGATATATGGAACAATGATTTGTCTCCTGTCACTGATGAGTAACGATTTTTTAAACATACCTATATCGTTTGCATTCAAAACGAAAGCAGAATTGACAATATTCATAGGGCCGTAACTCAATGTAAAACAAATATAGGAATTTACTGTCAAATTTTAAAAAAAGCTATAGACTTTTGGCTTTCATATGATGTATAGAACAAAGCGTTATCGTACGCCGTTGATTCGCTACAATATTTCTAACATACCCACCAAAACACCACATGTCAAAAATGCAAAGTGTGACCTCTGACCCTGACCGGAAATGACTGTTCGCGAGCGATTTTATTCTTTTATCTTAAAGGGCTTGCCAATGTCTAACTCTCATGCAAAAATCATAAAATTCTATGGTCTGGGTTTTGAGTTATCTGCCCTTGAAATTTGCGATTTTTACATTTTGGTCAACTTTGAAAAATCACAGCAAGAAAAGTATTAAAGTTAGAACTTTGTAGAAGTCAAATTCAGAACTACAATGCTTCAGCTACATTGAGTATAAATTTCAGATCTCTAGTGCAAGTATCTTCAGAGGAGAAGATTGTCAAAGGTGGGTGGGGTCAGAAATGGTCAAAAATGCACTAAATCCAAGATGGCGGCCAAACCACGTGACCTACGAATTTGCCATGATTTGGTTTTTTGCAGCATTTTTGATTGCGCATCTTTTAAAAAAAAATTCAAGTCTCTAAGTGCATTTTGAAAAAAAAATCAATGTTAAATTTTCGACTTTGGATTCGAACTGGACCTTTAATGTATGGACCGATTTGGCCCAAAAGCTTATTGTCGCCATTCCACAACAAGGTCTACCAGCATGTGAAATTTGGCTTTGATAGCATCAGCCGTTTGGGCTGAATCCTGCTCACAAAATTCTGGGAACAATAAAAATAATAAACACGCCAATAACAATAAGGATTCAGCTTTTCAAGCTGAATCCTTAATAAAAAACATACTTCCATCTATAATCCATGATGATCAAAAAGGTTTTGTAAAAGATAGATATATAGGGGAGATAACCAGGCTAGTTTACGACATAATGGAACACACTGAATCTTTCCAAATTCCAGGATTACTCCTTTTATTCGATTTTGAAAAGGCCTTCGATTCTATTGCTAGAAATTATCTTTGTAGTGTCCTTAAATTCTTTAATTTTGGTCAAAGCATTATTGACTGGATTACCACTTTCTATAACGACATCGAATCAAGAGTCTTGGTAAATGGATTTCCATCCTCACCCTTTAAAATCGAAAGAGGTTGTCGCCAAGGCGATCCGGTAGCGCCATATCTATTCATCCTCTCTGTTGAAATCTTAGGCATTCTCATTAGAAATAATGCTAACATAAAAGGGATAAACATTGGAAATATAGAATATCTATTGTCTCAGTTTGCTGACGATACGTCACTTACACTAGATGGGTCAGAGAAATGTTTATATGCTGTCTTGAAAACTCTGCAATTCTTTGCACGTTTTTCTGGTTTAAAGGTTAATGTGGAGAAAACTAGACTACTATGGATTGGTTCCAAAAAACGATCTCGTCTCAAATTATGTAAAGATTGGAACTTTGATTGGTCACAATGTGATTTTAAACTCTTGGGAATACATTTTAGCATTGATATGGATAGCATTTGTCAAATAAATTACGATGAAAAGTTTCTACAAATAAAACATTTGATGAACATATGATTAGCAAGAAATCTTACACCTTACGGAAGAAACACAGTTCTTAAATCCTTACTTCTGTCAAAGTTAAACCATCTATTCTCTGCCCTACCCCGCCCACCTGAAGCTGTTATTGAAAAATTCCAAAAAGAGTGTTTTAAATTTATTTGGAGAAACAAACCAGACAAAGTTAAAAGAGACACCGTTGTTCTTAGTCCGGAACACGGTGGCCTTAAAGTTCCAATTATCAAAGATATTATATCTTCACAAAAATTGAAATGGATCCAGAGATTACAATGTTGTTTGTCAAATTGGAACGATTTACTCATGCATAGACTGCATAATCAAAGTCTTTTGTGGATATCAGATAAAACATATATTGAAAATAAAGTAATATCTTCAATTTCAAATCCATTTTGGATAGAAGTTTTTAAGGACTGGTCCAACACAGTGGGTAAATATAAACGACATGCTAAAAGTACGTATGATCTACTCTCGCAAAGTATATGGAATAACGATAGTATTAAGGTTGGAAATAAGAGCGTTTTATACAAAAAATGGGCAAAGAAGGGTATAATATTTGTAAATGATTTATTGGATGAAAATGGAAGATTTTACTCCGAGGAAGAATTGTGTACTGTATATTCTCTTGATATCAACTTTCTCTATTATGAGGGTATTAACCGTGCAGTTCTTTATTATGCTAACTCAATTGATGTTACTTTATCCGATTGTAAGCTTCACAATCCCGTGTACCCTTTCATAATCAAATGTTCAAATACTCTTTTGGGTCATCCGAAACTGTATGATATGTTACTTGAGTCACATTTTGTAAAACTCCCTTGCTATGATAAATGGGAACAAGTCACTGGTTCGCACTACACTGATTCAGATTGGGAATGTTTTAGCACTATTGCCAACAAATGTACCCCTAGCACTGATCTAAAATGGCTTCAGTACCGAATCATCCACAGAATACTCCCAACAAAACATTTCCTTTACAAAATAAAATATGTTGATACCCCACAATGTACTTTCTGCAATGCAGCTGACGAAACTATTTATCATATGTTCTGGGAGTGTAGCAAGGTGAAAAATATATGGCAAGAGATTAAAATTTGGCTCAACACTGTTGATGTACAACTTAGTTTTACAGTTTCCCAGATATTATTTGGAGTGAAAGGGGAAAATAATTATGTTTTAAATGCTATTATTATGTTAGTTAAGAATATTATATACTATTGTAGTAAGAAAAGTTTTATCCCAAATATGATATATATCAAGAGGCAAATCACACAATATTACAATATTACAAAATACATATACATTAACCAAAACCAGGAAACATATTTCCTGAAATTGTGGTCTATCTTGCATGTTCTATTTAGATGAGTACCTGACTTCATCAACTTTTCTGTATGCACAATATACCCAAAAAATTATTTTGTTATAGAATTACTTGTATATTACCATGTATGCTAACCTGTATGTATGCCTGAAAAAAAGTGAAATAAAAAAAAAAAATTTAAAAAAAGATCGGCTGCATATCAACAATAAAACCCCTATTTTCGATATAAACTTTTTTTTCAGATCAGTATTTTTGTGCACCATCATTTGTTTGTATATATTTTCAATTATATCATTTAACATAATTTGTATTAAACTATAGTCTCATAGTATTGGAAAGTAGCAAGTTGCAGAAGTGCATGAAGTCATATTTCAAGGAAAATAATCTTTATCAAATAAGTCGGACCAAAAATCGAAAATCTCATTGCTTTCAAGCTTCATGTTGAAATTAGAAACGGTACATGCGGAATGAACAACACTCGCAATATGCATCTTACTAAAAGCCAGTTGAAGGCAAAAAGTATACATAACATGACAGTTCCTGTCAGAGTTGATACAAGTCATACGTTTATAAGCATGGCCACAAAAGGGAATGAATAACGGAACTCAAAATCTTAAAATTTGTCAAATTGCGACTTAATATCAGTGTAATGGAATGGAAAAAACTGATATCGATATGAGAAAATCATTGTTCATTGCAATTTGTTATTGTTTTTCTCAGATAAGATTTTGTCTAAAAACATATGCCATGTATAGAGGATTGTCTACAGTGTAAACTGTATGTCTGCAATGAGGTAAATAATCAAACCGTTACTAATAAAGCATAATGTATTCAGAATTAACATAGCAGAATTTTTTTTATGAAAATGTGAAGCTTTTCGACTTCATCAACATTGATAAGTTTGGAAGTCAAAGAAAATTGTAAATTACAGCGGCGTCCCTTAAGTTTGTTTACTTACCTGTGTATTCCTGATGTAAATATCATGTAATTTGGAATGGCTTTGAGGCATCCTAGCAATGCGAAAACGAAACGGATAATGTTGAAATGTCACTACATAAGTTAAGATTAATTTTGCATATACATATTTGTATGTCATACCTGACAGTTTGAAAAATCGGAATTTCAAAAATATGACCACATATGTCCATTGTACACATAAACAATTTCAGATTTTTGTTCAGGTATTTGACTGACGTCTGGCCATGATGTGTTGTATGAACGGACTATGTGAAATCTGCCCATACAAGCATATAAATATTTACTTTGTCTAGTTGGCAGATGCAGTAACTATTCTTGAAAACATCCCCTTGTAAGTCTTTAAACGTCTTCCTGTTCTTTTTAAGGCGGAATCACTCTTGGTTTAAATTGTGTAAAATATTACACATTTCCATTAAACATTAAATTTTGTCCATCAATTCAGACAGACTGCCAGGGAAAATATTATATTTGACTTCGCCACAAAAGTCTTTGAAGTTCTTCCTGATGCAGCTTTCCTGACGAATAAACAATTTTGATATGAACCATTTGATTAAAGTGACAGTTAAAGTTTTTTAAATTCGAATTGTTCAAACAGTGCTCCACGTGTTGCAAAAATAGTGTCATTAGCCAATCATTGTCAAGGAAAGTATTTGAAATTGTCAACAAAGAGTAGAATTTATACACAAAGTTTGAATCGAGCCCTAGAAAGTACTTAACTATTCAAATGATATAGTTTCAAGTTTCATTGTTTACAGATAATTTTTTAAAAGATAAATATAAATAATAATAACCGACTTTACCGATGTGTTCAACTTATTTGAACCTTCGTGCACGTGAATCACGAGGCCGTTAGCCCGAGGTCATCAGGAATCATTAACGCCTTCTTACTTGAACCAGAGGTCGAGGTCGGTAATTATTTAACACACCAGTTCACAGCTATATCAATCAAATTTCTTCATTACAACAGTTTTGATGAGGATTATATATTTCGTTGCACCATTTTAATATATTCATTTGAATCGGTGAAACATTAACTCCAATTGGAGAAACAATGCTGACATCGGCATGAGACTCTCGTTCTGCACGTGCAATCCGCTGAAATTCACAAGCGGAACCGTACTGCCACAATAGTTTGTATGCCCGTTGTTCATAAGGAATACATAAAACGTAATTCAATATGCATAAATACATTAGGAACCAATGATTTCATTTTTAATTACCAATATATTGTTATTGTTTGAATTTTTATTGTTATTGTTAATTCTACTAAAATTGTAAACCTTAATCAAAAATCTCGAAACACATCCCTGTTTTTTTTTCAATTAGCCTCCTTGCTGTAATGGTAAAGTCACTGAGATTGAAACCTACAGGTCACAGGTTCGTAATCGTATTTCGTATGCAAAATCTTTAAATGCCTTGTATTGGAAAATTGCAATCACGGTAAGTGTATTTGGTTTGTAAAACAGAGATTAAATTTAAATCAATTTTGGAAAATAAAAATATTATTGTTTTGTTATCAGTTATCATGAACACCCGGTATATCTCATGAACACCTCGGCACGTGCATTTCACAGGGAGTGTGAGTTGGTATGAGAAATTAGAACTCGAACAAAACAAAGAAACTTACAAGTGTGTAATTTTGGTTAATCAATAACATTTCTGTTTTGCCAAACGTCAGCATAAATTGTAATCAAACATATTTTGTTGTAAAAATTGTGATAATGATAATTTGTGAGCATATTGTGTTGTATTTTAGTTTTTTTAGCAGGACACATTTCCAGATCTACAGTTACACACTAGCTCCTTTGTTTTGTTCGAGTATTCATTTTTCATACCAACTGATATTGTCTGTGAAATGTGCGTGCCGAGGTGTTCATCAGACAAAGCGGGTGTTCATCATGAACACCCGGGATTGTCATGAACACCTGATAGTGAAACGATGATAATTTGATTTCTGAAATGTTTTCAAGTTCAAAGTTTGCATATCAAATATACTCACTAAAATTGCAATTTACCAATACAAGACATTTACAAATTTTGCACTCCAAGCATGGGTTCGAACGTGTGACCTCTTGAATTCAAGCCCAGTGACTTATCCATTAGACCACGGAGGCCGGTTGAAAATACATTATGTTTTTCATGACCTCATGATTGAATTTATTAATAAGAATAAACATCACCGTGAATGATTATTTATATATTTTATAATCTATTTTTAAAAATCATTTGTACCAAATATTTATATTCATATTAAATTAAGTTTTTTGTTATTTGTTTTCATATTAATCTATTGTGGCAGCTTTTGCGGTCCCGCACAGATTGCACGTGTAGCACGAGAGGCCCATGCCAATGTCAGTTACATGTACTTGTAATAGACATTGTTTCTCAAATTAGAGTCAATGTTACACCTTTTCATTATATATGATAAAGTTATGCATTTCAGTATTATCAAAACTGATGTAATGTTGAAAATGAATTAATATAGCATTGAGCTAGTGTGTAAAATAGTTACCGACCTCGACCTCGGGTTCAAGTTAGATGAACCCTCGCGCACGTGATTCATGAACACCTCGGCCTAACGGCCTCGGCGTTCATGATTCACGTGCGCGAGTGTTCATCTAACTTGAACACCTCGGTCTCAGTCGGTAACTATTACATATCATACAACATGTTTCATTCATATCCTTTTACGTTTCGCTTTTCTCTCCTCCTCACTTCACAAAATACTCCAAAACTATTCTACCGTTGATTGATTTCAAAGAAAACATCTTCCTGGGGTGAAATTTCACACAACAGCTTTTCCCCTAGGAAATCTACAGAGCCATTAACACACTTGTGTTCAGAGCAGGAACAGTTGTTGTGAAGTCCAATCTATTTTCTCCACTCAAGTCGAAGAACACTGTTGTGTTTTGCATATAAATGAATTTTTTTGTGACTTTTGTGAGTTAAAATCTCATTGAAATACTTCTTTCTGGTGCATTTCAAAGTTAAATGAATTACAACGAATGACGCGAATCTACAACCTCTATACAAATATTGCTATTTTGAAAAAATATTATATATATCATATAAAATGCATAACTTTAAGACAAATGTTGGATTGTGTATTCTTATTGCAAACGTTTCACATCTGTACAATAAGGACTTCATTATGCATGACAGTTAGACCAGCCAAAACCTTATTATGTCTTATCATGGCTGTATAACCCTCCAATATCTGTCACTTTGACATAATCTTCAAACATAACACGGTATGCAAGATAGAAATTGAAAACGAAAGTATGCATATTTGTCTGACCAGCGTTAATAATGGCAAAATCTTATTTATCCATTTCTACTTCAAAGCTTTCCTGTTGAATTAAATGTCAAAGAATCTCTAAAAATGTTCTCTTTGTTTGTTGAGCAAGGAGAAAATAGAAAACTCGGCTCTAAATGCACATGGGTGAAAATGTTTGAAAAGGAAAATATTTCCTGATGGCATTCTCAGCGCACTGAGATTAAGATTAGGAATACGTACGTAGTAACTTGTGAACATAAGCACATATAAGAGCAAGGATAATTCGAGGGAAAATTAGTAATTTTGAATGGATTGTGGCTAGCTTTAAGTGATCATTTAAAGAAATCATTTGAGTCATAGCAAACTTTACATTTCAATTCTAAAGTCATATTCAAATAACTTGCATTGACTCAGAATACTATTTTGGTCTGGAATGTCAATTTTAAAATGATTTATTAACTAATTTGCAAAATCAGTATACTGAATTTCCGTGTAATGACAAGTTTATTCAATTGCTGTCATTGTTTTATCCTAATGTAGTTAAAACTTAAGGGAAATGTGTCCTCGCCATGACGATCAACAAGATCGATGTCCTCAAATTTGAACATGTTTGTCATGAATTGTGAAATGTATATTGGGTTGATGGCCTCGTTCCTGAATATAGTTCTACCCTTTCTCTCTATTCACATTCAGCATAGTCATCATAAAATTAGCAGAGGTAAAATTTAGTAAAATATGTCTTATTTTCCTTACCAAACAAAATAATCTATGATGACAACCAAGTGTAGTCAAACTCAAATAACGCCCAGGGCTCACTTAATCTTTAGATGGTATTCATTTCATCTCCCAACCGTTGCAGGCAGTGACAGTTGACCCTTCAGTGAACTGTTCATTATCTCCGCTATAACATTGTTATACTGGCGTGTCAGGCCTACAGTAGCATTTTCTAACAAAACCGCTATGTGATTTCCCAATGGCTTTCATTTCACAAACTTCCCTCAACAAAATTGATACTACAGATATTGCTTTGAGTTGTCATCCTGTAAAAGATACAAATAAATATTTAGAAATATGGATACGTGTTGTCAACAATAAACGAACATGTGAAAACCTTTGAGAAGTTAATTGTTTACATCCATGTATTTAATTCATTTTAATTCATCTTAATATACTTTTCAAAATAGCATTTAGAAGCTCACCACTGCTGATGGCAAACCGGCGAGTTGGTTACCTGCTGGTATGTTTGGTTATATTTAAAGGGGCAGTAGTACGTTTTGAGGGGGAACATAAGGTGATGTCAGTAAAATGAAAATAAATGGTTCTAATATAAACGCAATATATTTAAACTAAATTGAGCAGTAATAATTTAAATATATAACATAAAGTTTAGCCATGCGATTAATTTTTCTTACACCAAATCAATAAAAGATGTTCACAAAAAATGGCCGCCAATGGGATTTTATGTGAATCTTCATACTTTGGCCTCTGACTATGGATGATTGACTTGTGAATGAGATTTTTGACACTATCAACATAATACATTTAACATTAACTTACAATTATCAGTGAAAAATTTAGAATATAAAATGATCAAAAAACGTGCTACTGCCCCTTTAACACCATATTATGGTATAAAATATATTCGAACGAACCTCCTTTAATTTACCAAATTCGAAATATTCTGAGAGAGCGTTTGAATTGGCATTTATGTCGGATTCATGTGTTCTCATGTGGTAAGATAATAGAACAAATATTTCAGAAAATAATTCATCCAATCACATTGCAAGCTTCATAAAAAAACTTTTTGCCCAGGATGTTATAACTTAAGGATGTATGTGTTTGTTAAAAATTCAGTGTGAGTGGTCAAGACTGGCAAAAGTTGTTTTTTTTTAAAAGAAAGACTAACAAGACAAATCGTTTCTTGATTGCATCTTATTTAATGAAAAATATTTTAACAGAGTAGTCCCAGACTATTATATTGACGTTGCTGATATTTTTATTTATCTTGTTTGTATTATGACGGAAGCTATTAAAGAAAAACTGTTTTTCAATTATTTAGTATCAGGCAAGTAATTTCTTAATTTGACAGGTCATAGATATATCTCACAAGTGAATTACAAAAGACACCATTTCTATCATTGTTCAATGTCCCACTAAGGTTGTTGATGTGCTGTCAAAAATATTACGATGATATACTTTGGTAACAAAAATTACAAACAGATATGTTAACTTATGAAGATTTTTTAACTTAACCATTATCAGCTTAAACAATTAACAGTTTTTTGACTTGTAAAACTTTAATCAACGATTACCATTCCATGAGACAAAGACAGCTATTAATTGAAGACTGATGTATCTCCAAAAATCAGGGGATATAATTAAGTTTGAATATACCAACTGACAGAGAGTCACATTTAAGCATGTTTCCTTTTACACCAAGGAGCATTGCTTTAAGTCTTCTCCAAATTGTATTGAGTTTTCTCTCTGGGAAAAGTGTTGTGTGATTCAATTTGTACGGTCAGTTGCAGCAAAATAATTGGTTCTTGTCAACAATAGCCCTGGTGTATTTCATTTTGACACTGGAAATTCTAAAAGTTACCCCTTCATACAGGCACATGTCATCTTATGAGTAAGGACTCCATCCATCCGTTTTTAATATTGTATGTTCCTCTCTTTCCATTGTTATGATATGTAATTCAACATACATGTACTTTCGGTCACATAATCTATAACAATTACACAATAACCAAGATCCAAAACCTTCCCATTTGTACAATTTATGTAGATCATTCCTTAACTTCATTTACAGCCAAACGTCTGTTTATAGTCATATTGTTCATAAGAAGTATTACATAATCCTTTGTCAGTGACGACCCAATTAGGAAAGTAGTTTCAAATTGAACACTGCTGTAAAAAGGTTCAACTGTTGTAGATATCGGATGTCATTTAAGCATTTGTTTGGCTACCATTTATAAACAAACAAGTTGATATTCAAAACGTTTGGAACAATTTGTAGACGGACCATTTTCACACTAAATTATTTAAGGGACAGGTATGTGGTATGTCAGAAACATTTTTGGCATACTCTAAAATGGGCTTAGGTCGAAATCCTAAAATTAAAATTTTGTTTTTGCAATAATTGATTGATGGGACAACCATCGACCAAATTTGGTCAAATAGTCAATATTTGATAACATTGTTATATGTCTTACATTGTTAACAACATTATTTTTAAATGACGGTTTTCTTACATGAAATTGATAAAATGAGTATTTGCCTTTTTGACATCAGCCTGGCATAAAGCACTACCAAGCATGTTCTTGTGGTACTCTGTCATGATTTTGTCATGAGGAAATGTTTTTCTTTATTCACTCCGAAAACAGTGATTTATGGTAAAATCATGATTGAATGAGTCGATCTAAGCAAACGCCATATTACTTGATATTCAGTAGAGAGTCTTTGAAATGCATATTTAATTTCTGCTGTTCAGGAATACCATTCAGACTCACCTTTCGCAGGTGAGTCTTAGCAATGAAGGTTGTACCATGTAAATGAATAGATTAAATATCATTTTAACTTAAGGTGAATTGAAGACCTGAAATAGTAGTAGAGAGACGGTAACCATATCAATAGTACTGCAGCAAGGAATGAAAGCAAAGTGTGAGACCCGATTTACCCCCTAAAAACGATAATCATCGGCATGTATTGAAATAATACAAGATAAATCGCTTCAATTACTGTTAAAGGTCTCTGTCAAAGTAACAAATCTCTTAAACCCTTCATTTTCCTTGCGTGATGGGTCTCCTTGTACAAAGCACTCAGTTATTTTTTATCATCTAGCATTAGTGAGATTCAGAGCACTGTTTAAACCTCATACGAGCAGGGAGCTGTTAATCAATGGCTACTGCAAGTAAGAGTCTATTTATTTTGTTTGTTATGCAATCAATAGTTAAAGTCCCTTGAAGATCTTTATGAGTTTGCATTTGAAACGAAATACCACCTCTGTGAGATCTCTAATGCAGAGATAACTTTACACAGAATCAGGGCAATTCCCTTGAGACACATCAATGACTTGGCTTTCGCTGAATGATGGCTTAATAAAACCAAAGATTACCAATTCTTTTGAATAATATAAAATGATCCTTCCAATATCCGAATCTTATAAAATTAGATTGTAATTCATATTATATTGATCTACCCTTAATTGATTTATTCGTTATCACACATAGATTTTAACTAAGACAAGTAGGCTTTGCTATTGATGGGAACATTTTATTTGCTTCAAGGACTTAGTAATACACAAACAAAAGAATTTGTTTAATGATAACCATATTAGATAATTTTTTTACTGGAATTGTATCACATTGAAGTGTTACCCCTTGGCAATTCTTACATATGGCTCAGCTTTCAAGTCTTTATTTTCATGTTTTTACTTTTCGACGGTTCCTTAATGGACGGTTTAATATCCTTAGTACCTATTTTCGGATTTTGGATACATTTTAAGCTGTTTTGTTTTAACATAAATCATGCACACAATGATACCAACATGGTAATAGAAAAATACAATTTAAAATAAACCTTTGTTTACATTCATTTTGGAAAACCTATTACTATTGCAAATATGTGGCCAATTTCATCACGAAAATGTTGATCAAACTTTGACTCAGCTCAAAAACTTTGAACTGCAGTTCATGATCTGGATTCCATCATAGTGGCAACTGCTTTTCTTTGCACAAGGAAAATGCGTTTATTCCAACAAGTTAGAAAGTAACGGAGTTTGAATGACACTTTGAATATTTGAACAAATATTTAAGAAAAAATTATGGAATATGTTTGACAGACAAAGAATCCACCAATCAATGCCAAATGTGTTGTTTTGATCGATATTCATACCACTGAACTATAAGAGCTATCGTTGAAATCGTTGAATTTAAAGTTGTTAATAACATCATATATCTATTGTAAACCTCATTTAAATTTCATAGCGTGAAAATACAAAGAAAACATATAGTCACAGACATCATTCCATAAAGAAATAATGAATATATAATCCAAAAACAGATGATAATATAACTCTTGATTTGGATTAGTCGTAGTGTTACAAATATACATGTATGTCATTGTCATTTTTTTAAGTAGAAAAATTATTACAAAATCATTATAATAGCAATGTGATTATTCTTATCACAAATGAATTTCTTTTGCAATAAATACATATACTGTATATGCAATGCTTTTACCAACCAGATTGACGTTGTACAATCTAAATAAATTTAGATCAACAGATTTTTTGTTTTGTCATACTGTTACAGTATGACCAAATATAAAACTTGTTGATCTAAATTTATTTAGACTGAACGTTGTACTAAGTAGGTTTTTTATATTTCTATGTTCTTTCCTTTCATATATCTTAGAGCAAAATGTTTTGAAATGTGTCTATTAATGGATTTCGTAGTGAAATCTTTTAAGGTAGTTTTAGGAAATCAACGAAGACATAAACACACTTCTTTTGCAAGCAAGAATAGTAATCAGTATGTGCTTTAATCTCCTGTTAAAAGGCAATCTAAATGAAGGTTAAAAGGCTGTAGCCCTGTTAGTTACAACAGCAGGTATATAACGCCAAATTGGCAATATATTTTACTTTGTATATTTCTTTTAACATAGCAATTACATTTAAAATCAACTTAATCTAGCAGCAACATCTTGTTTCTGATTCTGAAGAAAATAAGGGGATATCTCTTTTGAGTGTATTAGCTTTTGATAATAGCATGCTTTATATGTATATATACTCTAAAAAATAAAATGTACATGCACATATATTATATATTATATTTTCATTACTAGTATATCTTTTTTTAGCGAATTTTACTTTCACTATGACTGTCACTAAGCAACATGGTAACCAATGAAAATATTAATCACATGAAAAGCATTATAACATGGTTGAAATTCGAAAACTATTTGTAAACTGCTTTTCTTATCAGGAGACTGAATGTTGTCCAAAATTGCCACTTGTGTTACTCTGATCTTCTTTTGTAGTCTGTGAGTGACATGTATAGACATTGGACAAATTTGTTTTCTTGACATCAACGCTGTTTAACAACGTTATGTTTCCATCAGCACCTTGCTTGAACTTTAAAGTGCATTGAAGTTATAAAACACTCCAGATTGCTTCGAGCGTTTGTCGTTAACTGACAATATGAATATGAGAGTCTATATTCAAATCAAAAGATGTAAAATACTTCCTTCAAGATACTCAAATTTCATTTTATTTTTGTTTTCCTATGAGAATGGAAACCTTTGTTCTATGTAATTTCAAAGTAAATAAGCAGAGCATTAAATTGATGTCTGGTTGTCCTGTATAGAGTTCGTTGTCATTGTGTTGGTGAATTTCTCTGTTGCTCTGACAAATACTTTTAGAGCCATCTAAATTAAAATAGCTATGGGATAATTGTCCCTTTCTATAATTGCTCTGCAATATATATTTCAAAATCCCAATAGATCTTTATAAGTTTGTTTCTATAACTTAATATCATCTCCTTTGGATCTCTTGTCGAGATAACATGACAGGAAATCAAAGAAAGTTTAACGTGATACAAACTTTCATTGGTTAATGACATGGGTCGTCAAAATGATTTGTAAGCTGATACATTTTACCTCCACAATTCAGAGATTAACTCAATTCCCAAAGTCAAGATTGAGAAAAGTTGCCAAACTCCTACAATAGCCCGATGGGAATATTCCAGATAGAGCCTATCGTTGACACGAGTTTCTGATCAGGACTCGTATTTAAGGCTCATATTGTGATCTCTCATTCTGTGATATTATGGTATATAATGGTCTGACTCAATTGTCATACTAGTATCATGTGAACAACCAAGAGAGTGATTACCTCACTGAGTATTTCGAAATAATGACAATTTGTACTGAAACTCTTCAAGGGGCAGTAGCACGTTTTCTAATAATTGTAAGTTGATGCTGAATGTATTATTTTCAAAGTTTCAAAATCTCAATACACAAGTCAATCATCTATAGTCAGAGGACAAAGTATGAAGATTCACATAAAATCCTTTGGCGACCATTTTGTGTGAACACCTTTAATTCATTTTGTGTTAGAAAGTAAGGGATCGCATGACTAAACTTTAGGTCATATATTTGAGATATTACTGCTCCATTTACATTGTCTATCAATTGGAACCATTAATTTTCATGTTCATGACATCACCTTATATCCCCCAAAAAACGTGCTACTGCCCCTTTAAGCTCTACAATTCTAAATTATTGACTACAATATCAACATTACGTTTGTTGAAAATGATAACCATTTTCTAATTGCACACAAGTGATAGAGAATGATATAGATCAAAACAATTTTTTTTTAAATTAATTCAATAGAACCTTGTGATAAAATCAGATGGTAAGAAATGCTTTAAAGAGGACTGCATCTTTTACAAACTGACCTTCTGTTGTTTATTGTGAGGATTTTTTTGATAAGTGTGCGTCAAAGGAAGTGTGTTGAAAAATTTCCCTTCGATCTCCTCCATAAAAATATTTTATCTATTTAGACAAACGTGGACAATTGTACAAAATATCCTCCTAACTTTAAAAGCAAAAGATATTCTGTTGTCAGAATTATCAAACAAATGAAACAAAAACAGTGTATCTTTTACTAAGAAGACATTCTCTCCCCACAGCGGCAGATCAAGTCATGAAATGTTGATACAGCCTCTGCTATATTGCGCCGAAATCCTTGGGTTCCGGCAGTTTCCCTAGCACGACAAAATTGCACCACAATCCATTTGAATTTCTTTATCAAATGACAACGCTTCTCGCATGAGAAGCGTGGTTC
Source organism: Steromphala cineraria (assembly GCA_916613615.1). Lineage (NCBI taxonomy): Eukaryota > Metazoa > Mollusca > Gastropoda > Trochida > Trochidae > Steromphala > Steromphala cineraria. The sequence goes on from OU744730.1 coordinate 18,363,652, forward strand.
ATTTCAAAATGCCTTTGCCATCATTTAGTAGCGAAAACGATGATTAAAAAACAGATCTAGAGTCGCTGATTGCACAACTAACTTTGATTGCCTCCAATCAGGCATCTCCCATTCTATCCCACAAACTCGGCGTAATATAACAGAGGCTGTATCAATATTTCATGACTTGATCTGCCTCTGTGGGGGGAGAATGCTAAGAAGAATGAGTGATACAACATAAACGTCTCATTTTTAATCTTGAATGCGGCTATTGAGTGCGTTGATACCTAAGGGTAGGACAAAAAACGAACTAACGTTACAAATCTTCTAACTCATTTGAAAACATTTTAAAATGCGGTGCATTGAAGCATGGTCACAGAGCAGAGCAGATTTATTTACCAAGTCTCCAAAGTCCAAGTCTCTCTGAAAGCACATGTAGTTTGCTGATAGGATTGTTGTGATTAGCTTTGCACAATTGAATTGAGTTAAACCAATTGGTTCAAGTTACTAAAAGCCCCGGTGTATGTTGTAGTCACCCAGGAGTTGAAACCTCCGGCAAAGTAAAAACAAAGAGATCCCGCTGTAACATTTCTGAAACCAAATATTGTTATATTCCAAGTGAGCTTTTATACTTATTCAAGGATAGAAAAGTTATGCTTAATGTTGAAGAAATATTGTGTTCACTTCACATGTTTTCAAGACATTTCATAGAATGTTTTAGAAAAATATATGATTATTTAAAATAAAACTGTGGATTGAATATTTAGACCTATAATAATTGGTTATTCTAGAATACTATTCTTCCTTAGTTATAAAGTGAAAAATGTATGATAAATGTTGCTTTTAGTATTTGTCTGATTTGTTAATATATGCATGCATGTAAGTTAATGAATGCAATCTTGATAAACATAAGAGTCATTTAAAGGGGCAGTAGCACGTTTTAGGGGGAATATAAGGTGATGTCAGGAAAATGAAAATTAATGATTCCAATTGAAAGACAATGTATTTAAACTAAATGGAGCAGTAATAATTCAAACATTTAACGTAAACTTTGGCCATGCGATTCCCTTTTCTTACAGAAAATGAATTAAAGGTGTTCACACAAAAATGGTGGCCTATGTATTCCATGTGAATCTTCATACTTTGTCCTCCGACTATGGATGATTGACTTGTGTAATGACATTTTTGACACTGTCAAAATAATACATTTAACATTAACTTACAATTATCACTGAAAATTTTAAAATATAAAATTATCAAAAAACGTGCTACTGCCACTTTAAGACTGTTGTATTCCCCAAACACCTAGGGTAGAATCGAGTTAGTATAATACAATTGAAAGAAGGTGGCTCCATATACTCAGAGGGCATTGCTCATAGGGCTTTCCAGATTGTATTGAGTGAAGAGATTGGTGTGGGAGTAAATGTGTCAGTCACTTGCAGTAAAACAATTGCTTCTTGTCAATAAAGGCCCAAGTGTATTTCATAGTGACATGACAGTTAATACCATGACTGTTGTTTTGTCGATGTAACTTTTTTAACAAAACTAGATTTTGAAATGAAAAATAGGATAATGATTGTTTTTTAATTTTTTGAATTAAACAACTGACTCAGATGCAGACTTTTTGTATGATTTTAAAATGGTCAACTTATCGTTCTTTCATTGGTAAAACATAAAACTGTGATTCAAAGCAAAATCTGTCTATGCCAAAATCGTCCTACCCGGTCAATTCTTGCTGTGTCATTTGTTGTCAAACTATCTTGTTGTTGTTGTTAATTGCTGGATGATAATGTAACGTTTATAACGTTATGATATATCAGGCTAGACGATCGTTGGAAAATTGTGATGAAACAAACTTCTTAATACATGAATAATGATTATAGCTTTATATCGCGCATATATCCATGACACAGTGTGCCCAAAGCGCCATGATGTGTATCAATAACCTGGAGGGATACTTTGTGTTTGCCGTTATTAACAAGCACTCCGCGCGACCTTATAGGTCCGTATTTCCCTGTGTTACGGTTCCCATTTGTACAGCTGTGTGACCTGTGTGTAGCCTCGTATTTACAAGATTTATTTTCAAGCTTGCACAAAATATCGATGCTATCATCGTACACATTTTAAAGAAATATCCTTAACTTTTTCTGTGTATATAGTGTATCAATGTCATCAAACAATGTTTCTTCACACAAGCTACAGACACAAGGAGAATTTTCTCACTAACGTTTGAGAAGAAAAAAACAACATTGTCATTCAATATTCGTATCATTCTTTGTATTGGAAACTTTATAACAATTTACAAAATACCCTTCCTTTTCAACTTTTCCTTCTTTCAATTTATGTTTTGATGACCAAGTCAAGTATTCTGCCTTCAGTTCTACAAGTCTGTCCAAATCTCCTGCATGAAAAATTCTCTGAAAAAATATTGATTGTACAAATACAATATTTAATAACTATTTGTACTTATCTCTACTGTACATAAATGTTATTTATTACCTACGAGGGCAGTCATACCGAGGTTCATATTTTTCATATGTTGCCCTAGGGCAAAATATCACTTTTTCATTGTGACGTCACGTTATAAACAATGCTTTGACGTCACCGTTTACCTATGACGTCACAATCTAAACGGGCCGGCGACGGCTAGTCCGCCTATGCTGGGAAGTAGTTTTTGAGTATTTTCTTGAATTTTGGGACTACGGTAATAAACAGAATATTATATTCGTGCCCATGACATACTATGTTTACGACACTCGTGTCTAAATATCAGTATATCCCTCGCTCTCGCTCGGGAAATACTAATATTTTGCCACTCGTGTCGTAAACATAGTATGTCATGGACACTCATATAATATCCTCTATATAAGTAGTTTATTGAAAGTTATTGAACTTACGATTCATTTTGCATTTGACATTGCAAATTGCTAATGGCGATACACACGTTTTCTTTATAAAAAGGTACTAACCACGAGTAATCAGAAACAAAAAGTCAGTTTTTACATTAATAATCAACTTTCTGACATTCCTTCAAATAAAAAATCCCTACGAATTTCATCAAACATAGGTCAATAGGTCAAGGGTTTAATAGTTCAAGCTCAATTTGCAACTACTTTATTCTAATGAAGTACAACCAACTACAGAGGTAATCTCTCTCTTGGTAGTTTACAATAGCTTTTATGCCAATCCATCTAGCTCCATAACCTTTTGGGAAAATATATCATTATTTGAAGGATCATGAGTAAAGCTTCGAATAATTGTGGGCCCTGATCAGATGCCTTAAGCATAAACGTTCATCATAGCCCATTAAATAAGCTATTTGTCCAAGAAAAGCTCTGTGTGACGTATCCCCACAGGCCAAGTCAGGGGAAGAGGTATATGTTTGTAAATTTACTAAATTGGACTTTTGGGAATAGAGGGATGTTCAGGATTTTGGAGATCATTATTAAGAGCTATTAGATGATTTAAAGACCCCTGGTGTAAAACAATCATTATTCAGTGAGCTTTAAGTCCGTCCCTTGGGAACACCTTCTTTGATCAGGTGTCAGGATATCAACAAGAGAGACGTCAATGCAGTAATACACTTTATAATTAAAAATAAATAAATAACTGGTAGCAATTACAAAGAATGAATGCAATACAGAAGAAGAGACACTTAGTCCCTAAACTCCTAATTGAAAAATTGATGAAAGAACATCATGTCATCATCGCTTAGCACATGATGACAATGGTCTTCAGTTGGCAACTACCAGAGCAATTTCACCCAATAAACTGTGTTCTATTCTGGCTTGATGCTTTTGGAATTTCATATTGCAGAGATTTATCTATACGAAAGTGTTTGACAATTCAAGAATCAGGGTTCACTTTCCATGAAAGCAAACATACATTTCATTAATCTGGAACTTTTGGTATGCAATATAGATTCCCTTAAAAATTATTTCAACATAACACTTTCATAGACCACTCCATACATGTTCATACATACATATTTTTCTGTATAAGCTCTTAAAAGTTCAACCCAGTACTCATGGGTACTTGGGGACATTTTATCGTTATCTAGCCTTGAAGTTAACAAAGCAATGTTTCTGTTACTGTACGTCACAGATTTTATATTAGTTGAAAAAGGATAAAAGCAACAATTTGAGAAGATGTTCTCTGATTAGAACTGCAGTTAACTTATTGCTTATAAGAAACGTTAAAAACATTCATCTGTTTTGCTTTTATGTGTATCAAGGGTCTGTTTTTAGTACTTAAAAGTAGAGTTTCAGCTTTATGACTTCAACTGATCTGCAGGAATCGGTCTAAATGACTGACTTATTGTTTTGGTGTGGAAATTATAGTTTTCAATTCGACGAACAGCGATGTCTCAATTTGTAACATTTTGACATAACATTCTTGTTCAACTGAAATTCTAATCAGGCACTGAGAGCTCGTATCTTCCTATCCAATCAGTATCATACTATTGGAGGGAACATTTCAAAAATCTTCTCCTTGTGGTTCGAACAAATGCAAATAGCAAAATTAACAACTCTTTTGAAATTTGAATAAAAACTGGATAGTGAATATCTCTATCTGAAATACTGATTTTCCATTGCAGAAATAGAGAATATTAAATGAATAATAACCTTTTTTATGAAACGAATGAGTGGTTTGCTTATTAACGAGCGAAAGAATAGAATCAGACTAACATAAGTGACAAGAGTGCTTCAAACCATTTTTCACTACACTGTTATAACTATTTATCAAATCAGTGCAAATATAAGCTAAATACGAGCTTAGTTCAAAGCGAATCATGTCAATATCAATAAGCTTATGTATTCTTTATGCTTAATGATTAATGATTACAATAATGTTGTGAGGGTGATGAAAGTATTTCCTTGTGTAACGAAAAGTTGAATGAAAGGTATGCAACAGTTAAAGCCAAAAGGAATGTTCATTCATCGTAACTAATGTCAACACAATTGAGACAATAGCACTAGTTCATTCAACTAAAAAACTTAAATTTTCTAAATACAATTAGCAAAATATTTGAATTACTGTCAATTTAATTTTCAGTTCTCTTCTCTAACGGCAAAGTTTATGAATGACATTAAACTCTATTGCTGTAAACAAAGAGCCGTCCATGGCAGAAGCAAATAAAATATAATTAATATATGAAATGAGAAACAAGCTATTTCAAGAAGCCGCCAGAGTAAAAGCATGACTACCGATATTTTGCCAGGTCAATAACATCATCGGAATGGGCTGATATGCTTCTATTCAATGTGCTAGAGGAAAGATGATATTAATGTTTTAGCCATGTGCTGTCATCTGGGATGTGTACTATTGATATTGTCCCTTTAGGTTCTCAGGGTCTTTAAAAACCTTTGTCTTTGTTTAACGAGCCTTTACTTCCATCCCAATTACTCAAACTGAAAATGTTAAATGTTCTTATTACACTTTTAATAACTCATTTATGTTTGTTTCATTAAGACATGCAATGTAAAAATATCTAAAATATTTTTGGTTTTCAAAATCTGTATTTCTTCATCTAAGGGTCTTTCAAAATCTTTGTCTTTATTTTACAAGCCTTTACTTTCGATCCCAGTTACTCCAACTGAAACTGTTCTTGTGTTCTTCTATGTTTTACGTAGGGGTCAATAAAAAACTTTTAATTAAGTTAACAACGAAACAATTATTCGAAATGAAAATGGTCCTATTAAAGTGTCACAATCTGTTGTCTTTGTTTTACGAGCCTTTACTTCCATCCCAATTACTCAAACTGAAACTGTTCTTGTTACACTTTAAATAACTTATTTATGTTCGTGTCATTAAGACATGCTATGTTTAAGGTAGATGTCTTCAAAACCTTTGTGTTTAGTTAACAACTCTATATCAGTTATTCAAATGAAAGTGTTTTTTAAGAGTGTCAAAATCTCTTCTTGATTCTCTTTATTCAAGTTTTCTAAGGGTCTTCATGCTTTCAAGGTAATTGTTCAGAAACACTTTCTGAGACGAACATGTATATATTCATAGCTTGAGCCTTTGGGCAAAACTTCCAATGGAAAATGCAACGAGAAGTGTCGACTGCTTAAATAGATTCCATGTTTTGATATTTACAGAAGGCATTAGATGTTTTCAACACTTCCTCTGGAGAATAATACTGGTGACAAATTATATTTGAAAAGATTTGTTGTTTTGGTTTCAGGCATCAGTACAGGGTATTGTCTGAAAATTAATTTACCGCCTCTCTGAAACAAAGTGATGCTTTTGAATGTGCAACAAGATAACTTATTGATTCCTCACTTGAATACAAAGTGATGCTTTTGAATGTGCAACAAGATAACTTATTGATTCTTCACTTATATACAAAGTGGACACACCACAAATGTTTGAAATTTGAATGAATCGTATATGTTTGGGATATACAATTGCTTAAAAGTGTCATTGATATTGATAGTAACTTTACATATTTCTGTCACACTTTAGGATTCCGTTGTTTAGGATTAATTGTCATTCATAAAATTATAAAATAGAAAATATCTTACATAGTTGGTTAACATAATATTTTGGTTGTTGATTTAAAATAGAAAATGATTTGTGTTACTTGATTATCGTCTAGTATGGGGCACTAGTAGACTTCATCGTCTGACTAACCTCGGTCTAATTACAACAGCTATTTAAGCTATCTTTATTTTTGACTAAGAAAAGTGTTGTTTCTTTTCTCGTTGTTAACACTTCCGTAAACATGATTTTTTTTAATTCAAAATTTTATTATAAATGAAACAAGTTATCTGCAGGCAAATATTTATACCAAGTAAATAAGCAGCGGTTTTGGACATCACTGATTTAGTTTGTTTTATGGTACATGAACTGGTTTGATAGTTATAGCATTATCAATACGAATGAATCTGGACTGTCAATAAATTGTAAACCTTTGAAAATATGTGTTTATGTCCCCTTTCATTTATGAAACGGTATCTAGGGAGGACCCTTCTGCTTTTAGAAACAGGATAAACAAATAAATGTACCAAGGTAAACAAAGAATTTTTTTGTTAATCCGTTGAAGATTCTCATTGGAGCAAACATCAATTTCATCTTCGTATATAAAATTAAACAGTGTTTTGCACATAAGCAGAGTTGACAAAAAGATAGAGGGTTTTAGGAAATTACCGCTTTTATATAATAAACTAAAAGGAAGACATCGTGTGATGCCACAAATCTTAGCAGACTTTTGAACCGATGTCTTTAACTACAAAGTCACGAAAGCCTTTCTCTGTTTTCTCTTGGTAACTATACATTTTTTAATTTCCTTATTGTTTATCATCAAGGAAGGATATGTGTGTCGGTGTAGTCTTTGATGACCACTGCTGGTTCTTGCCAGTGCAGTCGGATAAAGTTTTAAAGTTTGAAGAGATCTTTATTTAGCAGCAACAAACTCTTGGAACTACTGCTCAGAACATTAAAGAATTCCCCAACCTGGAGACAACTTTCAGCTCAAGCGAACTTTCTCTATTTCATTGCTGCAGCCCTTCAGGCAGGCACATTGTAGGTGGAACCAAATGCAATACAACTAGATGTTGTCATATATCAAAACAATCATATTTAATGATTACATTCAGATTCATTATTATATCGAATGATCAGTTCTAATCTATAATCTTTAGCAGTTCTCATTAGTGACAATTTGTGTAATAAACCTGAAGCAGCCATTGTTGTTGATACTCTTCAGCTGCAGTTGATGCAAATGATCTTCAGTATTTATTTGAAAAAGTTAAGCCATACCAAAAAAGAGAACGTGCATATTTGAGCTTTCATTTGTAGGTATATAAAGCAACCTCTCAGTTCACTTATTTTACATATCGATAAAATATCAGACATAATGTTATATAAGATTGTATTGCTCTACTTTGTAAACTGTAATAGGATGTGCACTCTTAATTTAACCTAAGCAACTATCAAGTGCCAAATATTTGATTTCTTCCAAGGTTTAACTTTAGGTTGTGGGTGGAGCTCAATCAGATCTATGGTCATTTCACCATTAAAGTTTTATAAGAAACCTGACAACCTCTTCCATGCAATAAAAATGATTTTATTGCTTGAGCTTTAATATTTGTAAGTGAGAGTTACAGGGGTGACAGTGCTAGTAACTACACTGTTCCTTCCTTAAGATTTTCAGTTAAACTTATGGAATCGTAATAAAAAAGATTTTCTGAGTGTAATGCTTAATTTATAGCTTGAAAAACTCCATCTGGACGTGGAAACTATGCCTAATTTGTGACACAATATGACATTTAAGAGGTACCGCATGAATAAAATAGTCTGTCACCAAGAACAAATTAGCAGTGGTTACAGAACACGAATTTCATAATGCACTGTGATTGCCTTTTGTAAGCAGTTATTCATATTATTGTATTCTTAATGTTGAATGTTTTTGTATCTTATGTATAAGTTATATTTCATTATAAAGTTTATGATGATAAATTGTAATCAATAGATAGAAACATTGAATTATAAACGCAAGTTCGATTAAAGTGGAAGGCTTATCTCATTGTAACAATCTGTTCCACGAGATAAAATCATTATTAAATCATTACAAATTGTCATTGTTCCAATATACAATTCCCTACCCACCCAAGGGACTGGTGCTAAAATCATCTATCAGAATAAGCTTCAGTTCTAAATTGCCATGTTATCTCATGCTTGGACAACCAATACGGAAGCTGGCTGAAACTACAAGGCATGAAGCAAATTAAAAATAAAAACGGCCAATCATTGATGAACATATGTTTTTTAGCAAATATTTCAAAGTTATATGATTAAAGTGCATTAGGTTGAATTTTTAACAATCCTTAAACATGCACACTTTCATACATTGGCTTTATTTTATCTATATTTCAAGAACTATAAAACCGGCTCCTTATTCTGATCAAAGTTGTGTTTGGGGGAAAATTTTCAATATTAACGCTACATGGATACAAACCTATTTGAGGCGTCACAAATTCCTTAATATTTCTGGACATGGAAATCAAATTCATGCATTTTAAGCAGAAAATTGGTCGTACCTTTAAAATTTAATTAAAGTTTAAGTTAAAAACCATTGAATTAACCTCTGTAAAATAATATTGCACAAAGTTATCCATCAATATTCATAGAGAGATGAACAAATTTTTCCTCTCTCCTGATACTTAAAAACTTTGTGATTAAAATGATTTTATTGCTTGAGCTTTAATATTTGTAAGTGAGAGTTACAGGGGTGACAGTGCTAGTAACTACACTGTTCCTTCCTTAAGATTTTCAGTTAAACTTATGGAATCGTAATAATAAAGAGTTTCTGAGTGTAATGCTTAATTTATAGCTTGAAAAACTCCATCTGGACGTGGAAACTATGCCTAATTTGTGACACAATATGACATTTAAGAGGTACCGCATGAATAAAATAGTCTGTCACCAAGAACAAATTAGCAGTGGTTACAGAACACGAATTTCATAATGCACTGTCATTGCCTTTTGTAAGCAGTTATTCATATTATTGTATTCTTAATGTTGAATGTTTTTGTATCTTATGTATAAGTTATATTTCATTATAAAGTTTTCGATGATAAATTGTAATCAATAGATAGAAACATTGAATTATAAACGCAAGTTCGATTAAAGTGGAAGGCTTATCTCATTGTAACAATCTGTTCCACGAGATAAAATCATTATTAAATCATTACAAATTGTCATTGTTCCAATATACAATTCCCTACCCACCCAAGGGACTGGTGCTAAAATCATCTATCAGAATAAGCTTCAGTTCTAAATTGCCATGTTATCTCATGCTTGGACAACCAATACGGAAGCTGGCTGAAACTACAAGGCATGAAGCGAATTAAAAATAAAAACGGCCAATCATTGATGAACATATGTTTTTTAGCAAATATTTCAAAGTTATATGATTAAAGTGCATTAGGTTGAATTTTTAACAATCCTTAAACATGCACACTTTCATACATTGGCTTTATTTTATCTATATTTCAAGAACTATAAAACCGGCTCCTTATTCTGATCAAAGTTGTGTTTGGGGGAAAATTTTCAATATTAACGCTACATGGATACAAACCTATTTGAGGCGTCACAAATTCCTTAATATTTCTGGACATGGAAATCAAATTCATGCATTTTAAGCAGAAAATTGGTCGTACCTTTAAAATTTAATTAAAGTTTAAGTTAAAAACCATTGAATTAACCTCTGTAAAATAATATTGCACAAAGTTATCCATCAATATTCATAGAGAGATGAACAAATTTTTCCTCTCTCCTGATACTTAAAAACTTTGTGATTAAAATTAAAAAAAACTTTTTAGAATTTCTTGCTCTGAAGGCTTTGTGGTCACATAGCAATTTAAGGTTTAAGAAAATGGACAGTAAAGAAATGCCATTTTTTGTATTCTCGTGATAATGTTTTTGCCAGTGGAATATTTTAAACCGAAAACAAATGTTGGAACTGTCAAATAGACAGAATCAGAAGACACTTGGGTGAGATTCTCTATATATTCTTCAATGTCATCCTATAACATAATGAAAATTATGAACTTTTGCGGAGATCATTTCTAAATTTATCAGCATCTTTCGGCTGTATTACGATCAACATTCAATTAAGGAAAATTATTCTTGCAACATGTAATAGACCTGAAAGTTAATGGGAATTTCGTCGGGTTTAAACTAAATTTGAAGGTATTGGAAAACAATGTATCCCGGCAAGTTTACTAGCGCAACAATTTATCTTTTAATTAATCACTGGCTCAGCCATCTTTTAAAGCAACATAAATTTGAATTACCGTATTAATGTTTAAACATTTATACCATAATTGAGATAGGAGACGTATCTATCATTGGGTGGAATTTAGCGGAACGAACGAGATGTTTCACTATGTACATAGTGTACTGATAACTATCAAAACAAAGAGCAAAAAATATGCGTCTCCTATTGGAACAATTTATTCAAGTAAAAGTCCCTGTTCCCCCTAACCTAAATCTCCTGGTTCTATATAGTGATACATAACCGGGTGCCCCAAAGCTTGCCTTTTTAAGGCTTTTCTTGTTAGCAGGGCCCCGAAAAAGTCGTAAATGCTCAGTAGGGAAGAAATCGTTAGGCTATGAACCGCTTACAGCTGACAACCATTACCAAGTTTGTGTCACATGACCCCCCTTACCTGTCTGGATGATCTCATTATGATGATCAATTAGGTTTCACTAGGTTGTTGATTCCCTTTAAGCAATATCCTTAACTTCCACCTCTTTTAAAGAATTGATTTCATTTTCCCAAATTTAGAATAACCATAAAAGAACCAAAATGATATATAGTTACAAATGAGGTATGCCAGATAATAGCTGAAAGATATGGCTGTATGCAAAAAAAGGTAAATAAAATTAATAAAATAAAATGAAATATTTGCATCACTTTGGGAAGTATCATGAGCATAACAGGCGGTGATCGTTATGACAGAAAGTGATGGAAATGACAAATTTATAGTCATTGCCATCACAGTTTGCCATTACCATTACGCAAAATTGTTGATGGTAATGACCATTTTGTGATGGTGATGACAGATTTGTAATGGGAATGACTGTGATGGTAATGACAAAATTTCAAATCTAAAAATAACTGTAATCAAGATCTTCCAAGGAGACCATGATGGTGTACGAGGAGCATACAGCTTATGTTTTTCATGAAAGGGAAAGAAAACATCACTTGCTTAAAAAGCATCAGAGACAAAGATTAGACATACTTGTGAAATTTGATCTGACCAATCATAATGTTTGAGAAAATCTATAAGGTATTCATGAAAAGCATGCTGTTTTCAGTTGGAAGCCATTTTGAAAATCTATTTGAACATCAATTATTCTTGGAATTATCTCGAGCTCCCCTTTGATCATGATGGCAAATATGAGACAGTGTGATGGTAATGATATGATGTTGGGACAGCGATTTTCAAAATTTGATTTGTGCAATAAAAATGTTTTGGATATTTCAACCTCCGTAAGTACACCAATTAGCATTAAGATTAAATACTCTTGTTCTTTGTCACCTTCCCTTTTATCCAAAATATTTTTGTTATCAAATTCAAAGATTTGAAATTGTATACATAGAGGTTGGGACATTGGGAAATGCGCCGACCCTTTCGTGAAATATTCCATAAATATTTTTCTAGCAATGTTTGTGTACAAATCTTCAATGTTTGAATAGAATAGTTGTGAAATAACCCCTTTAATGCTTTTCGTAAGCACTCAACTGTACATACATGTTCTATAAGTAATTTTTCAAAAGCTTTATCAAAATTATGAAACTTACTATTCAAATACAATATTTAATAACTATTTGTACTTATCTCTACTGTACATAAATGTTATTTATTACCTACGAGGGCAGTCATACCGAGGTTCATATTTTTCATATGTTGCCCTAGGGCAAAATATCACTTTTTCATTGTGACGTCACGTTATAAACAATGCTTTGACGTCACCGTTTACCTATGACGTCACAATCTAAACGGGCCGGCGACGGCTAGTCCGCCTATGCTGGGAAGTAGTTTTTGAGTATTTTCTTGAATTTTGGGACTACGGTAATAAACAGAATATTATATTCGTGCCCATGACATACTATGTTTACGACACTCGTGTCTAAATATCAGTATATCCCTCGCTCTCGCTCGGGAAATACTAATATTTTGCCACTCGTGTCGTAAACATAGTATGTCATGGACACTCATATAATATCCTCTATATAAGTAGTTTATTGAAAGTTATTGAACTTACGATTCATTTTGCATTTGACATTGCAAATTGCTAATGGCGATACACACGTTTTCTTTATAAAAAGGTACTAACCACGAGTAATCAGAAACAAAAAGTCAGTTTTTACATTAATAATCAACTTTCTGACATTCCTTCAAATAAAAAATCCCTACGAATTTCATCAAACATAGGTCAATAGGTCAAGGGTTTAATAGTTCAAGCTCAATTTGCAACTACTTTATTCTAATGAAGTACAACCAACTACAGAGGTAATCTCTCTCTTGGTAGTTTACAATAGCTTTTATGCCAATCCATCTAGCTCCATAACCTTTTGGGAAAATATATCATTATTTGAAGGATCATGAGTAAAGCTTCGAATAATTGTGGGCCCTGATCAGATGCCTTAAGCATAAACGTTCATCATAGCCCATTAAATAAGCTATTTGTCCAAGAAAAGCTCTGTGTGACGTATCCCCACAGGCCAAGTCAGGGGAAGAGGTATATGTTTGTAAATTTACTAAATTGGACTTTTGGGAATAGAGGGATGTTCAGGATTTTGGAGATCATTATTAAGAGCTATTAGATGATTTAAAGACCCCTGGTGTAAAACAATCATTATTCAGTGAGCTTTAAGTCCGTCCCTTGGGAACACCTTCTTTGATCAGGTGTCAGGATATCAACAAGAGAGACGTCAATGCAGTAATACACTTTATAATTAAAAATAAATAAATAACTGGTAGCAATTACAAAGAATGAATGCAATACAGAAGAAGAGACACTTAGTCCCTAAACTCCTAATTGAAAAATTGATGAAAGAACATCATGTCATCATCGCTTAGCACATGATGACAATGGTCTTCAGTTGGCAACTACCAGAGCAATTTCACCCAATAAACTGTGTTCTATTCTGGCTTGATGCTTTTGGAATTTCATATTGCAGAGATTTATCTATACGAAAGTGTTTGACAATTCAAGAATCAGGGTTCACTTTCCATGAAAGCAAACATACATTTCATTAATCTGGAACTTTTGGTATGCAATATAGATTCCCTTAAAAATTATTTCAACATAACACTTTCATAGACCACTCCATACATGTTCATACATACATATTTTTCTGTATAAGCTCTTAAAAGTTCAACCCAGTACTCATGGGTACTTGGGGACATTTTATCGTTATCTAGCCTTGAAGTTAACAAAGCAATGTTTCTGTTACTGTACGTCACAGATTTTATATTAGTTGAAAAAGGATAAAAGCAACAATTTGAGAAGATGTTCTCTGATTAGAACTGCAGTTAACTTATTGCTTATAAGAAACGTTAAAAACATTCATCTGTTTTGCTTTTATGTGTATCAAGGGTCTGTTTTTAGTACTTAAAAGTAGAGTTTCAGCTTTATGACTTCAACTGATCTGCAGGAATCGGTCTAAATGACTGACTTATTGTTTTGGTGTGGAAATTATAGTTTTCAATTCGACGAACAGCGATGTCTCAATTTGTAACATTTTGACATAACATTCTTGTTCAACTGAAATTCTAATCAGGCACTGAGAGCTCGTATCTTCCTATCCAATCAGTATCATACTATTGGAGGGAACATTTCAAAAGTCTTCTCCTTGTGGTTCGAACAAATGCAAATAGCAAAATTAACAACTCTTTTGAAATTTGAATAAAAACTGGATAGTGAATATCTCTATCTGAAATACTGATTTTCCATTGCAGAAATAGAGAATATTAAATGAATAATAACCTTTTTTATGAAACGAATGAGTGGTTTGCTTATTAACGAGCGAAAGAATAGAATCAGACTAACATAAGTGACAAGAGTGCTTCAAACCATTTTTCACTACACTGTTATAACTATTTATCAAATCAGTGCAAATATAAGCTAAATACGAGCTTAGTTCAAAGCGAATCATGTCAATATCAATAAGCTTATGTATTCTTTATGCTTAATGATTAATGATTACAATAATGTTGTGAGGGTGATGAAAGTATTTCCTTGTGTAACGAAAAGTTGAATGAAAGGTATGCAACAGTTAAAGCCAAAAGGAATGTTCATTCATCGTAACTAATGTCAACACAATTGAGACAATAGCACTAGTTCATTCAACTAAAAAACTTAAATTTTCTAAATACAATTAGCAAAATATTTGAATTACTGTCAATTTAATTTTCAGTTCTCTTCTCTAACGGCAAAGTTTATGAATGACATTAAACTCTATTGCTGTAAACAAAGAGCCGTCCATGGCAGAAGCAAATAAAATATAATTAATATATGAAATGAGAAACAAGCTATTTCAAGAAGCCGCCAGAGTAAAAGCATGACTACCGATATTTTGCCAGGTCAATAACATCATCGGAATGGGCTGATATGCTTCTATTCAATGTGCTAGAGGAAAGATGATATTAATGTTTTAGCCATGTGCTGTCATCTGGGATGTGTACTATTGATATTGTCCCTTTAGGTTCTCAGGGTCTTTAAAAACCTTTGTCTTTGTTTAACGAGCCTTTACTTCCATCCCAATTACTCAAACTGAAAATGTTAAATGTTCTTATTACACTTTTAATAACTCATTTATGTTTGTTTCATTAAGACATGCAATGTAAAAATATCTAAAATATTTTTGGTTTTCAAAATCTGTATTTCTTCATCTAAGGGTCTTTCAAAATCTTTGTCTTTATTTTACAAGCCTTTACTTTCGATCCCAGTTACTCCAACTGAAACTGTTCTTGTGTTCTTCTATGTTTTACGTAGGGGTCAATAAAAAACTTTTAATTAAGTTAACAACGAAACAATTATTCGAAATGAAAATGGTCCTATTAAAGTGTCACAATCTGTTGTCTTTGTTTTACGAGCCTTTACTTCCATCCCAATTACTCAAACTGAAACTGTTCTTGTTACACTTTAAATAACTTATTTATGTTCGTGTCATTAAGACATGCTATGTTTAAGGTAGATGTCTTCAAAACCTTTGTGTTTAGTTAACAACTCTATATCAGTTATTCAAATGAAAGTGTTTTTTAAGAGTGTCAAAATCTCTTCTTGATTCTCTTTATTCAAGTTTTCTAAGGGTCTTCATGCTTTCAAGGTAATTGTTCAGAAACACTTTCTGAGACGAACATGTATATATTCATAGCTTGAGCCTTTGGGCAAAACTTCCAATGGAAAATGCAACGAGAAGTGTCGACTGCTTAAATAGATTCCATGTTTTGATATTTACAGAAGGCATTAGATGTTTTCAACACTTCCTCTGGAGAATAATACTGGTGACAAATTATATTTGAAAAGATTTGTTGTTTTGGTTTCAGGCATCAGTACAGGGTATTGTCTGAAAATTAATTTACCGCCTCTCTGAAACAAAGTGATGCTTTTGAATGTGCAACAAGATAACTTATTGATTCCTCACTTGAATACAAAGTGATGCTTTTGAATGTGCAACAAGATAACTTATTGATTCTTCACTTATATACAAAGTGGACACACCACAAATGTTTGAAATTTGAATGAATCGTATATGTTTGGGATATACAATTGCTTAAAAGTGTCATTGATATTGATAGTAACTTTACATATTTCTGTCACACTTTAGGATTCCGTTGTTTAGGATTAATTGTCATTCATAAAATTATAAAATAGAAAATATCTTACATAGTTGGTTAACATAATATTTTGGTTGTTGATTTAAAATAGAAAATGATTTGTGTTACTTGATTATCGTCTAGTATGGGGCACTAGTAGACTTCATCGTCTGACTAACCTCGGTCTAATTACAACAGCTATTTAAGCTATCTTTATTTTTGACTAAGAAAAGTGTTGTTTCTTTTCTCGTTGTTAACACTTCCGTAAACATGATTTTTTTTAATTCAAAATTTTATTATAAATGAAACAAGTTATCTGCAGGCAAATATTTATACCAAGTAAATAAGCAGCGGTTTTGGACATCACTGATTTAGTTTGTTTTATGGTACATGAACTGGTTTGATAGTTATAGCATTATCAATACGAATGAATCTGGACTGTCAATAAATTGTAAACCTTTGAAAATATGTGTTTATGTCCCCTTTCATTTATGAAACGGTATCTAGGGAGGACCCTTCTGCTTTTAGAAACAGGATAAACAAATAAATGTACCAAGGTAAACAAAGAATTTTTTTGTTAATCCGTTGAAGATTCTCATTGGAGCAAACATCAATTTCATCTTCGTATATAAAATTAAACAGTGTTTTGCACATAAGCAGAGTTGACAAAAAGATAGAGGGTTTTAGGAAATTACCGCTTTTATATAATAAACTAAAAGGAAGACATCGTGTGATGCCACAAATCTTAGCAGACTTTTGAACCGATGTCTTTAACTACAAAGTCACGAAAGCCTTTCTCTGTTTTCTCTTGGTAACTATACATTTTTTAATTTCCTTATTGTTTATCATCAAGGAAGGATATGTGTGTCGGTGTAGTCTTTGATGACCACTGCTGGTTCTTGCCAGTGCAGTCGGATAAAGTTTTAAAGTTTGAAGAGATGTTTATTTAGCAGCAACAAACTCTTGGAACTACTGCTCAGAACATTAAAGAATTCCCCAACCTGGAGACAACTTTCAGCTCAAGCGAACTTTCTCTATTTCATTGCTGCAGCCCTTCAGGCAGGCACATTGTAGGTGGAACCAAATGCAATACAACTAGATGTTGTCATATATCAAAACAATCATATTTAATGATTACATTCAGATTCATTATTATATCGAATGATCAGTTCTAATCTATAATCTTTAGCAGTTCTCATTAGTGACAATTTGTGTAATAAACCTGAAGCAGCCATTGTTGTTGATACTCTTCAGCTGCAGTTGATGCAAATGATCTTCAGTATTTATTTGAAAAAGTTAAGCCATACCAAAAAAGAGAACGTGCATATTTGAGCTTTCATTTGTAGGTATATAAAGCAACCTCTCAGTTCACTTATTTTACATATCGATAAAATATCAGACATAATGTTATATAAGATTGTATTGCTCTACTTTGTAAACTGTAATAGGATGTGCACTCTTAATTTAACCTAAGCAACTATCAAGTGCCAAATATTTGATTTCTTCCAAGGTTTAACTTTAGGTTGTGGGTGGAGCTCAATCAGATCTATGGTCATTTCACCATTAAAGTTTTATAAGAAACCTGACAACCTCTTCCATGCAATAAAAATGATTTTATTGCTTGAGCTTTAATATTTGTAAGTGAGAGTTACAGGGGTGACAGTGCTAGTAACTACACTGTTCCTTCCTTAAGATTTTCAGTTAAACTTATGGAATCGTAATAAAAAAGATTTTCTGAGTGTAATGCTTAATTTATAGCTTGAAAAACTCCATCTGGACGTGGAAACTATGCCTAATTTGTGACACAATATGACATTTAAGAGGTACCGCATGAATAAAATAGTCTGTCACCAAGAACAAATTAGCAGTGGTTACAGAACACGAATTTCATAATGCACTGTCATTGCCTTTTGTAAGCAGTTATTCATATTATTGTATTCTTAATGTTGAATGTTTTTGTATCTTATGTATAAGTTATATTTCATTATAAAGTTTATGATGATAAATTGTAATCAATAGATAGAAACATTGAATTATAAACGCAAGTTCGATTAAAGTGGAAGGCTTATCTCATTGTAACAATCTGTTCCACGAGATAAAATCATTATTAAATCATTACAAATTGTCATTGTTCCAATATACAATTCCCTACCCACCCAAGGGACTGGTGCTAAAATCATCTATCAGAATAAGCTTCAGTTCTAAATTGCCATGTTATCTCATGCTTGGACAACCAATACGGAAGCTGGCTGAAACTACAAGGCATGAAGCGAATTAAAAATAAAAACGGCCAATCATTGATGAACATATGTTTTTTAGCAAATATTTCAAAGTTATATGATTAAAGTGCATTAGGTTGAATTTTTAACAATCCTTAAACATGCACACTTTCATACATTGGCTTTATTTTATCTATATTTCAAGAACTATAAAACCGGCTCCTTATTCTGATCAAAGTTGTGTTTGGGGGAAAATTTTCAATATTAACGCTACATGGATACAAACCTATTTGAGGCGTCACAAATTCCTTAATATTTCTGGACATGGAAATCAAATTCATGCATTTTAAGCAGAAAATTGGTCGTACCTTTAAAATTTAATTAAACTTTAAGTTAAAAACCATTGAATTAACCTCTGTAAAATAATATTGCACAAAGTTATCCATCAATATTCATAGAGAGATGAACAAATTTTTCCTCTCTCCTGATACTTAAAAACTTTGTGATTAAAATGATTTTATTGCTTGAGCTTTAATATTTGTAAGTGAGAGTTACAGGGGTGACAGTGCTAGTAACTACACTGTTCCTTCCTTAAGATTTTCAGTTAAACTTATGGAATCGTAATAATAAAGAGTTTCTGAGTGTAATGCTTAATTTATAGCTTGAAAAACTCCATCTGGACGTGGAAACTATGCCTAATTTGTGACACAATATGACATTTAAGAGGTACCGCATGAATAAAATAGTCTGTCACCAAGAACAAATTAGCAGTGGTTACAGAACACGAATTTCATAATGCACTGTCATTGCCTTTTGTAAGCAGTTATTCATATTATTGTATTCTTAATGTTGAATGTTTTTGTATCTTATGTATAAGTTATATTTCATTATAAAGTTTTCGATGATAAATTGTAATCAATAGATAGAAACATTGAATTATAAACGCAAGTTCGATTAAAGTGGAAGGCTTATCTCATTGTAACAATCTGTTCCACGAGATAAAATCATTATTAAATCATTACAAATTGTCATTGTTCCAATATACAATTCCCTACCCACCCAAGGGACTGGTGCTAAAATCATCTATCAGAATAAGCTTCAGTTCTAAATTGCCATGTTATCTCATGCTTGGACAACCAATACGGAAGCTGGCTGAAACTACAAGGCATGAAGCGAATTAAAAATAAAAACGGCCAATCATTGATGAACATATGTTTTTTAGCAAATATTTCAAAGTTATATGATTAAAGTGCATTAGGTTGAATTTTTAACAATCCTTAAACATGCACACTTTCATACATTGGCTTTATTTTATCTATATTTCAAGAACTATAAAACCGGCTCCTTATTCTGATCAAAGTTGTGTTTGGGGGAAAATTTTCAATATTAACGCTACATGGATACAAACCTATTTGAGGCGTCACAAATTCCTTAATATTTCTGGACATGGAAATCAAATTCATGCATTTTAAGCAGAAAATTGGTCGTACCTTTAAAATTTAATTAAAGTTTAAGTTAAAAACCATTGAATTAACCTCTGTAAAATAATATTGCACAAAGTTATCCATCAATATTCATAGAGAGATGAACAAATTTTTCCTCTCTCCTGATACTTAAAAACTTTGTGATTAAAATTAAAAAAAACTTTTTAGAATTTCTTGCTCTGAAGGCTTTGTGGTCACATAGCAATTTAAGGTTTAAGAAAATGGACAGTAAAGAAATGCCATTTTTTGTATTCTCGTGATAATGTTTTTGCCAGTGGAATATTTTAAACCGAAAACAAATGTTGGAACTGTCAAATAGACAGAATCAGAAGACACTTGGGTGAGATTCTCTATATATTCTTCAATGTCATCCTATAACATAATGAAAATTATGAACTTTTGCGGAGATCATTTCTAAATTTATCAGCATCTTTCGGCTGTATTACGATCAACATTCAATTAAGGAAAATTATTCTTGCAACATGTAATAGACCTGAAAGTTAATGGGAATTTCGTCGGGTTTAAACTAAATTTGAAGGTATTGGAAAACAATGTATCCCGGCAAGTTTACTAGCGCAACAATTTATCTTTTAATTAATCACTGGCTCAGCCATCTTTTAAAGCAACATAAATTTGAATTACCGTATTAATGTTTAAACATTTATACCATAATTGAGATAGGAGACGTATCTATCATTGGGTGGAATTTAGCGGAACGAACGAGATGTTTCACTATGTACATAGTGTACTGATAACTATCAAAACAAAGAGCAAAAAATATGCGTCTCCTATTGGAACAATTTATTCAAGTAAAAGTCCCTGTTCCCCCTAACCTAAATCTCCTGGTTCTATATAGTGATACATAACCGGGTGCCCCAAAGCTTGCCTTTTTAAGGCTTTTCTTGTTAGCAGGGCCCCGAAAAAGTCGTAAATGCTCAGTAGGGAAGAAATCGTTAGGCTATGAACCGCTTACAGCTGACAACCATTACCAAGTTTGTGTCACATGACCCCCCTTACCTGTCTGGATGATCTCATTATGATGATCAATTAGGTTTCACTAGGTTGTTGATTCCCTTTAAGCAATATCCTTAACTTCCACCTCTTTTAAAGAATTGATTTCATTTTCCCAAATTTAGAATAACCATAAAAGAACCAAAATGATATATAGTTACAAATGAGGTATGCCAGATAATAGCTGAAAGATATGGCTGTATGCAAAAAAAGGTAAATAAAATTAATAAAATAAAATGAAATATTTGCATCACTTTGGGAAGTATCATGAGCATAACAGGCGGTGATCGTTATGACAGAAAGTGATGGAAATGACAAATTTATAGTCATTGCCATCACAGTTTGCCATTACCATTACGCAAAATTGTTGATGGTAATGACCATTTTGTGATGGTGATGACAGATTTGTAATGGGAATGACTGTGATGGTAATGACAAAATTTCAAATGTAAAAATAACTGTAATCAAGATCTTCCAAGGAGACCATGATGGTGTACGAGGAGCATACAGCTTATGTTTTTCATGAAAGGGAAAGAAAACATCACTTGCTTAAAAAGCATCAGAGACAAAGATTAGACATACTTGTGAAATTTGATCTGACCAATCATAATGTTTGAGAAAATCTATAAGGTATTCATGAAAAGCATGCTGTTTTCAGTTGGAAGCCATTTTGAAAATCTATTTGAACATCAATTATTCTTGGAATTATCTCGAGCTCCCCTTTGATCATGATGGCAAATATGAGACAGTGTGATGGTAATGATATGATGTTGGGACAGCGATTTTCAAAATTTGATTTGTGCAATAAAAATGTTTTGGATATTTCAACCTCCGTAAGTACACCAATTAGCATTAAGATTAAATACTCTTGTTCTTTGTCACCTTCCCTTTTATCCAAAATATTTTTGTTATCAAATTCAAAGATTTGAAATTGTATACATAGAGGTTGGGACATTGGGAAATGCGCCGACCCTTTCGTGAAATATTCCATAAATATTTTTCTAGCAATGTTTGTGTACAAATCTTCAATGTTTGAATAGAATAGTTGTGAAATAACCCCTTTAATGCTTTTCGTAAGCACTCAACTGTACATACATGTTCTATAAGTAATTTTTCAAAAGCTTTATCAAAATTATGAAACTTACTATTCTTTTTGCAGTTGACGTTGCAATGACTAATGGCGATACGCACGTTTTCTTCATAAAAAGGTTATAACCACGAGTAACCAGTTTTTAAATTAATAATCAACTTTCTGACATTTCTTCAAATAAAAAATCTCTACGAATATCATCGAACATAGGTCAATAGTTCAATAGGTCAAGGGTTTAATAGTTCAAGCTTAATTTGCAACTACTTTACTCTAATGAAGTACAACCAACTACAGAGGTAATCTCTCTCTTGGTAGTTTACAATAGCTTTTATGCCAATCCATCTAGCTCCATAACCTTTTGGGAAAATATATCATTATTTGAAGGATCATGAGTAAAGCTTCGAATAATTGTGGGCCCTGATCAGATGCCTTAAGCATAAGCGTTCATCATAGCCCATTAAATAAGCTATTTGTCCAAGATAAGCTCTGTGTGACTTATTCCCATAGGCCAGGTCAGGGGAAGAGGTATATGTTTGTAAATTTACTAAATTGGACTTTTGGGAATAGAGGGATGTTCAAGATTTTGGAGATCATTATTAAGAGCTCTTAGATGATTTAAAGACCCCTGGTGTAAAACAATCATTATTCAGTGAGCCTTAAGTCTGTCCCATAGGAACACTTTCATTGGTCAGGTGTCAGGATATCAACAAGAGAGACGTCAATGCAGTAATTAAGTTATAATTGAAAAAGAACATTTAACTGCTAGGATTTACAAAGAAATAATGCACTACAAAACAAGAGAAACATATCCCTAAACTCCAAATTAAAAATTGTTGAAAGAACATTAGTCATCATCGTTTAGAAAATATATTCACAACCAGATTATGACAATGGTCTCAAGTTGGCAACTACCAGAGCAATTTCACCCAATAAACTGTGTTCTATTCTGGCAAATTGCTTTCGGAATTTCATAATGCAGAGATTTATCTATACGAAAGTGTTTGACAATTCAAGAATCGGATTTTACTTCCCTTGAAAGCAAACATACAAGGACTTTTATCAACTTTTGGTATGCAACATTGATTCCCTCATCAATCATTTCAACATAGCACTTGCACAGACCACTCAATACAATCTGGGGAGACAAACGTTACTTTTAAGGGTTTTTATATGGTGTTTTTCTGTATAAGCTCTTAAACATAAGTTCAACGCAGTACTCAACCATGGGTACTTGGGGACATTATATCGTTATCTAGCCTTGAAAGTTAAGAAAGCAATGTTTTCTGTTGTTGTTGATGTTCGTTACTGATTTCTCATTAGTTGAAAAAAAATAAAGAAAAGTGACAATTTGAAAAGTTGTTTTTTGATTAGAACTGCGCAGAATAACAAATTGCTTTTGCATTTAAAAAGCACTAGGAAATGTTTAAACTTTAATCTGTTTTTGCTTTTGCGTGTATCTAGTGTCTGTTTGTAAAGCTTCAGCTTTATAACTCTATGTGGTTTCATCTTCAGATAACATCATATTTATTAATTATTGCTTTTGAATTAAATCATGTTAGTGTCCATGTGAACTCATGCTTTGAATTAAAAATCAATGCAATAATAGATAAAACTGGTTACCAAGGTAACAAATGAAGACATGTCATTGCAGTAAAGCTTTTCAGTTGATTGTTCTTGTGCAACCCAAGGTGAGGGTGATTAAAAATTGTAAAACAGTTTAAGCTCAGAATACTTTAATTTGTTTCAAAATGTCAATAGAGCGTTAGGCAAACCATTTTCGTATGCCCTAACTAAAACAAAAACTGAATAATCTCTGAATAAACTACCACTTACTGACAGTTCAGTGTAATCTCAATGCTATAAATGTTTTAGCTATAACTTCCATTACAAAGAAGCAGTGAAACTAACTGGTGTACCAAGTCTCCATCCACCAATTCGATGACCATCTGAAGTTAAAATACCACCCGGAAGTAGTGGTATTGGACTTGTTGGTTCTCTCTGACACACACATCTTTCACTGGCTGATCTGTAGGAATCGGTCTAAATGACTTTCTTAATGTTATGGTGTTCATAAGAACAGTAGATACTGAAATTATAGTTTCAATTCGATGAATAGCGAATAGTGAATTTGTATGGAAGCGCCTTTAAATACGTGAAAATGACATTTTGAAAATGATCTTTAAGGGGCAGTAGTACGTTTTAGGGGGAATATAACGTGATGTCAGGAAATGAAAATAAATGGTTCAAATTGATAGACAACCTATTAAAACTAAATGAAGCAGTAATAGATTAAATGTATAATTTGTAAGTTCAGCCATGTGATTCCTTTTTTCTAAACATAATGAATAAAAGGTGTTCACATAAAAATGGCAACCAATGGACTTTTTGTGAAACCTCATTATTTGTTCCCTGACTATGTATAATTGGTTTGTGTAGTGAGATTTGTGACACTATTCAAATAATACATTTAGCACTACCGTACAATTATCAGTGGAAAATTGTCGTTCTAATGCCCCTTTAAATATATCAAAATTTTAAAAATGGTTTACCTTTAGTTAACCATCAGTACACGTTTTTGCGTCTACTCTTACCTTGATTTGTGCTTTCCAGGTTTTCTAAACGACATAGTATGTAGAGATTTTAGATACGTTACAATGACATTTTGAAAATTATCTTGAGACAAAGGGTCTTGAACATCATTACTCTTGTTTGTACATAAAAAGAACTAGATTTACATACATATATTCCTCGCTGATTCAAGTTGACATTTTATTATCCCCTTGCTTTAAATTCTTCTTCAACTGAAATTCCAATAAGGCACTGGTAGCTCGTATTTTCCTATCCAATCAGTGTCATACTATTGGAGGGAATATTACAAAAGTTTTCTCCTTGTGGTTCGAACAAATGCAAATAGGAAAATCAGCAACTCTTTTAGAATTTGAATTGAATCATGATTATGCATAACACTAAATTGTACTTTTTCCATTACATATACACATTTTTGTTTAAGGTTCTTACATAGAAACAACCACATAAGGGTGTCGTGCAACCTAAAGAATTAATTTCCTGATTTGCCAATGGACTCGGTATTGTCAACACAACGAGTGCACTGACTTTGCTTTTCTCCTGGTGCTTCAATGTATGATATCAGTAAACATTTTTTAAACCAAAATGCTGGTGATTACTTAAAAAATAACAGCATTAATACAAATAGTGTTGATAGTGTGATTTATCATATAACGAGCAGTGTTATCGGTGCAATGAACCCATCTTATAATCTTGTTATCTGATCCCTGATAGCAATGCAAATTAGGTCAATAGACGAACACTTTTCTCAAAACATCATTCATGTCATGCGAGCCCTAAACCGGTTGCCAACCATTGATAACGTCATCGGGAGTTTTCAGGGTTGTTTTGGAAATTCGTAAACAAAATCCGCGAGGGTAAATTTATCATGCATTCGTAGTTTAAAAATAGCTGGGATATCAAAGTTTGTTAAAAAATTCATCGTGCATTAACACCCAAAAATATTAAAGTATTCAGCTAACAATATTGGCCATCAACAATTATTTCTACAGAATGTGCTTCAATTTTCGTGAATGACATGATAGACCGCTTTGACACACAGTGTGTCAGTGACTCACTTGTCAGTAAAAACAAATCATATCTAGTGACGGTACACATTATCAAGTATCGTAATAACAAACGTAACAGCCCCACCTTCGCGCATAATTTTAGTCGAAAGATAACGTAACAACAATGACTATGCAGCTTTTCAAAGTTGCAGTTAGAGTTACTTCCCCTGTTGTAGCGACGTTGGCAAGTGGTTCGTACACATTGTGTGTAATAAGAAAACCCAATCTTTGTTCGTGCACTGGAAATCCGACATAAAATGTTGATAAATTGTTGGAAATGTCTCTATCACTTTGAAAAATCATTTCATGAAGGATTATTTCTAGACGGTTCACAACTGCATATCGCTGACAATATGACCTTAACCTTCGTGTATTGTGAAAGAAATTACTCCGCGAAATCTAGGTCAAACATATTTTTAGAAGGAATCATATTTTCGTTCAAACCCTTTTATTTCAAAATGAGATTATATGATAAAGAAATTATTAGCCTCGTATGTTCCCGTATCATTAATATCATATAATAGGAATAAAAATTATCACCAAAGGCTCGCATAATACAAATTTTTATTCCGATGATATGATATTAATGATACGGGTACACACTCGGTTAATAATCTCTATATATTTATCTTGTCTATGGATGTAATCACCTACTACCCTTCAATCATATTAGCATAAGAGACAGTTTGATATTAGTGCTACAATGTATTTTTCAATACATTTTGTCACCTACTAATTGCAATTTACAAATCGCTTTTGTATTTCAAATAACTTTAGATTTTAATTGCATATTTTTGTCTATGCTTATGCTTTTAACAGCTAATCTACTAATGCATGTTTTGAAAAACGTAAACAGGCTTCATAACTGTTAATCGAATCTTTGCGAAATAAGGCTTAAAACGAGCTTACATGTAGTTCAAAGCAAAGCATGTCATTATCAATAACCTTATGTATTCTTATGTTAAATTAATAATGACAAATGGTTACATTAAGGCTTTGAAGGTGATGAAAATCTTTCCGTGTGTAACGAAGATTGAGTTGAATGAAAGGTATACGACATTTTAAAACCAAAATATATGTTCATTGACCGTTACAAATGTCAATACATTTCACGCAAAATTTTAAAAAATAAAATAAAACGACAATGTTTTCAATGCAATAAACCAAATTGATTTAATTACTGACAATTAAATCCATGTACTTCTCTAACGGTAAAGTTTATTATTGACATAAAATTCCATTGCTGTAAACGAAGGAGACATCCATGACAGAGCAAATAAATCAATCAATATATGAAACAAGAAGC
Source organism: Steromphala cineraria (assembly GCA_916613615.1). Lineage (NCBI taxonomy): Eukaryota > Metazoa > Mollusca > Gastropoda > Trochida > Trochidae > Steromphala > Steromphala cineraria. Next base: position 18,390,716 of record OU744730.1, read on the forward strand.
GACCAATTCAAGAAGCAGAGTAAAGAGTAAAAGACCATCTGATATCTGGTCATGGTCATTAGAATCATCAGAATACTATGATATCATGCTATTTAAGGGTGGGTATCGTTCCTCATAACTGTATTGCAAAAAAATGCGATATAGAAAAGCGTATTGCAATAGCAATATAATAGTACTTTTCAAATTCAAGAATTTACATTCCATCTTGTGTAAATATGAGCGTTCAAACGATAATCATTGCTCATCTATGAGCCGTTTTGGAAAGGGATATTGGAAAGGGACTGTTTATGGCCTCGATACATATTACAGCTATTTTTTAAAACACAACTTCAGACTTTGTTAAGAAAGGTTCGTAAACTCATGTTGTATTTGGTTGTGTAATTGGCAATTTTAGATGGCATTGCTCATCTTCAAACGTTCGATATATTGGATATGTTTATAAGTGTGTACCGATTCGTATCATGTTGTTCCCGTATTGCAATATACCGATATACTGATAAAACCGCGCATCCTTACTGCTGTTCAATGTGTCACCTGTGGTGTGAACAATTGATAATGTCCCTTCAGATTCAAACACTTTAGGCCGCAAGATGTCTGTTAGTTGGGTAAAGTTTAGTAAACGTCGGAAATATGAATGCTAGTATAAAATCATTCACTTTGATACTATTGTTGAGGTATTTGTGTAGGAGTAAAAGTAAAAATACAAACCATAGCCACACAAAGTTATACAGAATTATACTTGTCAATACAATTGCCTTGTCGTTTAACTTTTCACAGCCTTCACAGCCTGTCACAGCCTATATGACGAAATCTAGATCGGAAACGTTGACGAAGACTTATTGTGCTGAGTCCAAGTTATACAAAAGGTAATTTTAAACAAATACGATTTATATTTTTTGCAAATGAATCTTACATTTTTCTTAATCAAGGTGCTGTCGTATTTACTAAAATTTCGCATTTTTATATTTGAAAATGATGTGAAAAAATAAAGTAACATTGCAAAGTTTAACTTAAGAAACGTTCCAATGATTTTTTGTGAACTTTTTATGTTTCGGATTTCCTTAAGATCTCCATTTAGTTTAGGGATATAAAATTCAAGCTTGATTTTCTAAACTCAAAATGACATGCATTGAAGTGACCTGTCAAAAATATTTAAATAACAAACTTGCATATCTATATTCATGAGGAGATGGACTAACCAATTCCTCTCTAAGGATTAACATGTACTTTACACAAAACTTTCGATGTAAAATAAAACATTCCCTAAAGTTACATGTTCTGAACGCCTTTTTCGACACCTGAGAAATACAGAATTTAAATTGTTTTGAAAGTTAGAAGAATAGAATGATTATTTGTTGTATTCTCCAGTGAAATATTGTTAGTGGTATTTGGTAAAAAAAAAAATAACCGAAACTGGTAGTTGTATTTTCCTATTTGCAAAAAATGATTTTGTTTATCATTTCCAAATAAACAAGAAGTTTTCAAAGATTGAATTCAACAATGACATAACATTTATTGTATAATTCAAGAAGGTATGTTGTTCTATCTACAAAGTCTGAAGAAAATATTTGTTTGATATTGGTCAATTTTGTATGTATTACTAATACTATTTTAACCGAACGAAGTGAACCAGTCAGTTGTGTATTTATGTAAGTGTATGTGTGCTGATTGTTATTCAATGTGTTCTATTTACCGGTATCACACAATAATGAAGAAAATGGCATTAATTTATTTTCTAATAGGAGTTAAAGGTGTCAATATAGACCATTGCTCCCTTCAAAGAGTAATGAAGAAATTAATATCTTATCGTATATCGTATAAATCACGTATGAAGTAATAAAAACACTCTCATTTGTAAAATACTATTTAAAATCTTTGATTTTTGGGGGGAAATGAGCATTCAATTTTTCATTTCCATTGACATTCAAGTTGACGTTTCTAACATTTTCATTTCCACTGACATTCAAGTTGACATTCTACCTTTTTCCTGTTTCATAATTTTGAGCTATTGTACCATTTCACATGTATATTCATATTGTTTATCAATTCTTCTCAAATGTTTTTCTGAAATAAAAATCTATGTTGAACAGTCTATATTGATCGACCGACCTCATTCTGATTTGAAACACTCGATAAAATAGAACATTGTTGTTGTGTTTAAGATATTTTGCTTCTGTTTTATGCTAAAACTGGGGAAATATGATAACAGATTTCAGTTGACTAGCAAGTTTCATAAGTAATCGTTGCCAAATCTTTTTTAATGTAGTTTTTCCAAGCCGAACCAAACTAAAGCTTCAACATCAGGTCGAATTTGCAAACCAGTTCAAAGATGAAAAAAATCAATAATATCCAATTCACTATTAGTTGTGCAATTCTTATTGCAATTAACACATACCCATTTTCTTCACTTTTTTCTCATTTCTCATTTCTCCTTTAACACTCTGAATATTAATCTTTAATAATTAACGCCTTGCTTTCTGAACGTCAGTACTTTAAGAGCTGCTTTTCTACAAAACGTAGCTTGTATACTTAAGTTGAACGATGTCTAAAAGAAAGTGCATTGGAGCACTAAGAGTGATGTCTCTAGAGCAGAGACTGGCTCATAAAGAACTCTCCAGATACTAAGTGTTCTGTGTAAGTTGGATGCTGACAACATGGATAAGGGAGTCCATTTGCAATTCTGAAGATTTAAAGTGATTCTTTCAAGTTAAAACCTTTTTGTGTTTGTATTCACATGAGAATTGAAACTCTAATTGAGCTTGGTTTGTCAAATGGGGTGTACAGTGAAACGACTCAAATTGATGATGTTAAGTTGTTCTGTGCGATGATAACAAGAGTTTATTGCTATCGTCTCGAAGATTTTTAAATTTGCATATCGCTTGTTGAGATCTCTTGTCAATACATAAACTATCCCCCAGTGACGGACTAGAGTTTCAGGAAATATTGACTGGGTTTTAGAAGAGCTGATAATATTGACCTCGAATAAGCTGAAGATCTCCCAATTCTCGAAAGTGGTAATTTAAGAAATTTGCAAACAATAACACATCTCCCTGACTGGCCCTACGGGTATATGTCCAAAAGAGCTTATCTAGAAACCAGAAGCCATCTTATCAGGACAACAGCTTCTAGAGGCTGAAGTCATTATGAAAAAGTATAAGTTAAGGGCATATCCCACATAGGTTGATTGCTATATATAGAAAGGGGTTTATTAGTTTGGGGGTCGCGGACTGAACATTTGAAGTGGACAACCAAATGCTGTTGCGACAGATAAAGCCACTTCACGTGTATTGCCTTAGCAACTGTGAATTTGACAATCATAGCAGTGAATAAGCTCGTAAGAAAATGTCGTAAGGTTACCATCATCTCCCGATTGTATTTCTTTGCTTACTTCTACCTATTCCTGTCGCTCAATACTTTATTCCTCCCTTTTTCTCACAAAACAAGTATTTACAATTCCTTATTAGTCATCCGACACAATCATGGTAAACAAGGAAGTAGAAAAAAACAAATGGGACAGACGGACAGACAAATGTTAATATAATAATATATAATATATAATATAGAAAGAGTAAGTAAAAAATGTAGAATACAGAAAGGGCCATCCACAAGTGGGATTATGTGAGACTATATTAAAAATATACATATAATGCCAAGTACATAAAAGGATGTCGTTACTGATTGTGGGCTTGTGTTAAGCTAGGGTACGTTTAAAAAGGTGACGTCGTTCACTAGTACTTTGTCGTTAATCTGATTTGTTACAATCATATTTTTTAATGATTTTTCTACCAAACTACACGTAGACACAGAATATTTCATAAAAATCTGTAACTCTGATGATGTATCTTTATTGCATACATGTATCACCCATTTCCTTATATAAAATATGGGATCAATACAATGAACAATTTGACAAAAACTATTCCTAATACTTTTTATAACATTTTGTCCCTGATGCGAATGTTTTTAAACATATTTTCCCGCTTTTATGTATATGTAGCTTCCACAGGCATCAGCAAAATTATATAGGCAATTTTGTTTTTCTTTATAAATTATTAATTAAATTATAAATATTTGATTCCAAAAGCTTATTTAAATTATGATAAAAAAATTCAAATACCTGTGTACACACTCGAGTAACGAAATAATTCAATTACAATCACAACTGATACTCTAGAAAACACGGCGTCTCTGCCTATATTTCTCCTTGACGGTTTGAAGATTTGGTTGGACATCAACCATTAAATAAACCTGTTAATTATCTATTCTAATTAAATGCCTATCTAAGATTTGATCAAACATATATCAGATAGTGAAAATAACTTTTTATATTCTTAACCTTATTAAAGCTGTAGCTATAAGATGGTCACAGAACATGATAGCACTGCAACAAAATTAACAAATTTGGAAGAATATATTGAGACTTAGAAAAACGACTTATGTTTATGATAAGGTCAACACGCCGTATAATCAATAACAAAATCTGTGTAAAATAAGACGAGATTAGTTAAAGCAAAGTATGTTGATCCTGTTAAGCTCGTTACACTTCCTTGTATTAAATGAATGCGGACAGGTGATTATATTCGAGCTCTTAGGTTGAGCATCTTCCTTCTAATGTAACCAAAATTGAGTTGAACGAATATCATGTGACATGAAAAGTCAATGATCTTTCTCTGCAAATTATATTACTTTTTTTCTTAAAAGTCCTCGCTAGCCTTAAATATGAACAAAAACTGAAAACAGACTCAAATTATACATATATATATCAAGCCAACGTAATCAATTATTGATAATTCGATTTTATGTCCTTTTCAAACATTCACGAATGGCGTGAACAGACATGGGGGCAACAAATCAGTTAATGGATGAAATTAACAACCAAATCGATGCACGTCAAACATGATAGGTTGATTCATAATATGGTTTTAATATATTTCAGGAAAATAGATTATGGTTCATGCATAAGTAATATCTTTGAATTCAATCTGCCTAAGAAATAAGGTGTAATTACAACCTACAAGACATTCAACAATGAAACTGCGAACTAAATGTGCAATCATCTGTGATGTGAACTTTGATATTGTCGCTTCAGGACGAAGATCCCCAAATTAGTCTCTACCAAACCTGACCTTAGGGGTAGCAACGCAGGCTTATCAGTAAGTACATGTGGGATATAAGAATGAAAGTGGAAGATCACTCGTCAGCTTAAGTTACTGTATTATGGTGGAATTTGCGTAGTAAATATGTAAAAGCCTTAAATTTCAAAATCAAAAGTACACAACTTGCTTCGTTCATGAATTCAAGACTATTTTGATGTCTTCACTAAGGTTCAATATATTCTTTTCTCTTAATGCCATTTTTTATAATGGTTATATCACTTTCCCTCGGTGAATACCACGGGTCCAAGGTCGACAAATCATTTGATCAACCTCAATTGAAGTCAATAATTGTTTAATATCGAAATCATCTATTTAATACACTCAATATGATATAATGACTCATATATGACCAGACCACTCGCGAGGAGACAAAAGGTTTTTAAACTGATCACATCCCTTTACTTTTTTGAAGAAAACATTCTTTGCCGATTTAAGAATAACTTTCCCCTAATCGATAATCTAATCATGAATTGGAAGCTCGTGATTCCATCTTCAATTAGTGTCACATCAAATACAAACGGCAAGAACAGCAAAACGTTTAAAATTACTTGGCACAAAAACATAGATTATGTAAATCTTTTAATTGAACTTTTTCTTATCAAAGTTGTGAGCATTGCAAGATAATGCTGTCAGAATCGAAATAACAACCTATCCACAAATATATTGATTTGTTTACTGGTTTATGAACATAAAAGAAATAACTGGTTTGATCGAACTTTTAAATGACATTAAAATATAAGGTTATTGATTATATATTACGTTCATTGGTTGGACATGTCATTTGATATCCAATTAAAGAGATATCTAGTTTCTTTATCAAATAAAAGTTGTCCCTATTATAAGTACGGACCACTCTAAGTAGGTTAAAACTTTAAAATAGATTATTTTTACGTTAAAAAAGTATGTAGGTGCATTTGAATAATTCATTAATTTTAGTAGATAAAACGTTGCTTCCTCTACGCACTAAACCTAATAGAAATTGAATTCACTTACACAAAACGTGGTTTTATCGAATGTAACATTTTGAACAAATAGTATTCTACGCGGGGGTGTCCGTTCACATTTAATTGCAAAAACACTTAATCACTCGGCTTTGTTAAAGTAATTAGAGCAAGAACTGAACTTTTGTTTTGAGTTTGTAGATTTCCTCAGGAAAAACTGCTTTTTAAACTCGAAACACCGAAATGGGCCTGTTCTTCGCATCAATCAGTAGAAACGTTTCAAGACACTAGGCTCTAAGGTATCTAAAAGGAAAGGGTTGAAAACATGACTTAACTTCCTTAGTGTTGCTTTAGCTTTACATGTACGGTAACAACTGTAAAGTTGTTCTTCAATGCACTCTATGACTACCGTTTTAGGTAATATGAAGTTAAGGTCTACAGCGATGTAATTTCAATCACAATCTGCAAGTGATATCAACATACATTGTAGATATGACTTCACTTAGAACTGACCTCACAATATTCTAACGTCACAAAGTCGGTGACCTCAAACTGCAATGACACGAACTATGATCCTACTGTTGAAGACGCAAAACGGCTTTTGTAGGGCCTAAAGACTCACTTCATAATTGGAAACTGTTGAAGAATGGTTTTGGATGATGAAACAACTTCAATCTCGCAGGTCTCGAATATTTGTTACTTTAGTCAACTTCTATTGACTCAAGTTAAATAATAACAAAATTATGGGGATTATTTTAATAATTTACCAAATAAAAACTAATGAGAAGGTAAAAAGCGACGTTTTGTAGAACGAAGAATTATCTCCCCTGGATGTTAAATTTCAACGATAGCTTTGCCGAACCACACGGGAATAGCCGAGCTTTTGTGAATGACCACTTTTGAAACAACGTTGCTGATTGCACAACTAAGTTCGATTGCCTCCAATAAGATTTCTACCTTTCCATCTCATGTATTAGCCGTAATAGAACAGAGCCTAACTCGGGTATGACAGAGTTGCCTCTGTGGGGGGAGAATGCATGTTATATGGATACAGAAGAATGATACATTTACAGACTTTTTCAAAGGGTGTTACTTTAGCGTACATAGACACAACCAAATATCAATAGTTTCAATTGAAATCAGAATTTGTTATTTTCAGGAACGTTCGACAAAAAAAATCTTACCCATTTGTATGCATTGCCAAAGGATGACACTGATTTGATAGACACCAAACTTTGGTAAATCAGAAACGAATGGCAAAAGAAAACTACCGGAAATTAAAAACAAAACAATTGGCTTTAGGAAACCCTGATTGGCTATTTCAGATTCATTTATACCGCATGGAAGTATTTTACGTTTTAATTTTGGCTCATTTGAAATTAGACTTTGAAAAAACTGTTTGAGTATTCAAGACCAGTTTTTGCGTGCAATTTAATTGCACATTAGTCCTTCGAAGAATGATTACTTACAAAGCTATTGAACATGTTTAGCAAAAAGACAATAAAAACACTTTCCTTACCTATGGCCATCTTATTTTTGTCCAAATTCATTTTCAAATGTTCTTATACAATATCAGTTAAAAAAGAACAGGTTATGATAAAACCGAATCCCTGAAGAAAAGATTATTTAAAAAATAATACAAATGTGTGTTTTTTTTTGATAGACTTTATTTATCATACCGATTTAATAAATATATTAGTAGATACATATTATTTGAATTACAATTTACCAAATTTAGATGATTCAATCGGTTATTTCACCTTTTGGTGGGATCAATAAAAGCATTCAAGAGAATATTTTCAGTAATCATGCATGCCAGGAAGAATAAGGAAGTAAGGGATATATACTTTGACACTGACCTTGAATATACTTCAGCATCCTGTCTCAAGGTACAAACGTTACTTTCGCTCTCGCGGCTCGACTTGGCATATAGCCAATTAAATCATTTTCTCTATGACATTTTATCGAGGAGGTGCCGAGAAAATGATTTGATTGGTTATATATCAAATCGGGCGGCTCGAGCGAATCTAGCTTCTGAGCCCAGGGTACAGATTAGTGGAGTTAACGGAATGTTCGTACCCTGAGACAGGAGGAGACCTCAGTGAAGGAGGTCAGAATACCTCCGCGATTTCTCGGGAGGTATTACTTCAAAATATGCTGATGATGAACATTTCTTGCTGTCAAAATGATCTTTAAAATTGGCCTTCCTCTTGAGACTAAAACTGCAACCATTCCAAGCGGGTAGGAGCTAGCATACTATAGTGTGATGATCAGGTAACGGGTTGAAGTGTCAAATCTAAAAAAGTTATGAAAACCTTGAAAAGATATATATTTCATGATATTCTGAGTGTTAAGAATGAACTTGTTGAAAACATTTCACCTATTTACTATTCACTGAATATTGTAAAGAACATTTAAATAACACACTTGCTATTGAAATTTGACTACATTCACACCTCACAATAGGTTATGCTAATTCTCCCAGAAACGGAATTAATGTAAGATGCAATGTGTTGCCGATATTCGTCGACATTGCAAATAAATAAGATAAGATCTTTATTGTTTCCATGTATCTACAAAGCCAATAAGTCTTTTGCGAAAATGGACAAAAACATTTGACAGTTTCAACTTTTTTTTCAGTTGATAATATTCCACTGGCGAAAACAAATTTCACACAAGAATACAAAAAAAGCATTTTTTACTGTCCATTTTCTTAAACTTAAAATTCTCATGTGACTACAAAGCCTTAAGAGCAAGACAATTTTAAAAGTTTTTTTACCATTTTCATCAAAAGTTCTTAATTACGAACATTTAGGTATCCTGAGAGAGGTAAATTTGTTTATAATTTGAATATAAAAGATAACTTTGTGCAATATTTTTACAGAGGTCAACTCAATGGCTTTTAACTTTATTTCAATGTTGAAGGTACTACCACTTTTCTGCTAAAAGTGATTTGCAATTTGTATATTCTTAGCTTACAAAGTCGATAAATAAAATCTTACATAACATTGTGTTGGAGATTTAATATATAACTTGTATAATTGATTTCAAAAGTTGGTATGCTGACATATGGTTTCTTGAATGGTGTAGCAATCTCTTTTGATATGGCTTATTTTTATTGGCATCAACTGCAGCTGAAGAGTATAGACAACAAAGGTTGCTTCAGGTTTATTACACCAGATGTCACCGATGAGAACCGCTGCTAAAGAGTTAAGGTTAGAACTGGTCTGTCGATATGTTGATGGATCTTAATGATCATGAAATCATTTAATATGTATGTGTTATATGACAAAATCTAGTTGAATTGCATGTATATAACAATGTCCAAAACCATAAAATAGACGAAGTCCATTTGAGCTGAAAGTTTTCTCAAGGTTGGGGAATTCTTTAATGTTCTAAGCAGTAGGTCCATGAGTTAGTTTCTGAAAAAATATATAAAATATCTTAAAACTTTATCCAACTGTACTGACAAGAACCAACAGTGGTCATCAAAGACTGCACTGGCACACATACATGTAGCCTTCTTAGATAGGATATTGAGAAATTGTATGGTTACCAAGAGAAAACATGGGTGGTCTTCGTGACTTTGATGTTAAATCCATCGGTTCAGAAGTTTGCTTACATTTGTGGCATCACACGATGTCTTTATTTTAGCTATGTTTATAAAAGCGGTGATTTCCTTAAACCCTCTATTACTTAAATATTTGACTTTATCACCAAAACTGTTCAATTCCTTTTTTTTTATATTAAGAAACAATAACATGACAGATCAACGATGGCACACACAAAACTTTCACGACAACATCGGGCTTTAACAAATAAACACCATAATTATGTACATAGACTAAATTTATTAATTATTTATTCTTATCAATTTAGTTATGAAGTCAGATATGAACATTCTTTATCATTAGTTTTAACTTTTTTTCACAATTAAGTGTATGTGAAATACACTTTTTATATACGGTAGATGAAAGTTGATGTTTGCTCCAATGATAATCTTCAACGGATTAACAAAACAATCTTTGTTTACCTTGGTTGATTAATGTTTTTATCCTGTTTCTAAAAGCAGAAGGGTCCTCCCTAGATACCTTTTCATAAATGAAAGGGGACATAAACACGTATCTTCAGAGGTTTGCATTTTATTAACAGTCCAGATTCTTTCGTATTGATAATGCTATAACTATTAAACTATTCCATGTACCATAAAACAAACTAAATCAGTGATGTCCAAAACCGCTGCTTATTTACTTGGTATAAATATTTGCCTGCAGATAACTTGTTTCATTTATAATAAAATTTTGAATTAAACAAAATCATTTTAACGGAATTGTTAACAAAGAGAAAAGAAACAACACTTTTCTTAGTCAAAAATAAAGATAGCTTAAATAGTTGTTGTAATTAGACCGAGGTTAGTAAGACGTCGAAGTCTACTAATGCCCCATACTAGACGATATTTAGATTACAAGATTATTTTCTGTTTTAAATCAACAACCAAACTATTATGTTAACCGACCATAAGATATTTTCTATTTCATAATTCAATGTATGACAATTAATCCTAAACAACGGAATCCTAAAGTGTGACGGAAATATGTAAAGTCACTATCAATATCAATGACACTTTTTAGCAATTGTATATCCCAAACATATAGAGGATATCTTTTGTTTTGAGTGTGATATCACTTATCTCTCATCGAGTGACGGGGTAGAGCCAGTATTTTCACGAGTGGCGCAGCCACTCGTGAAAATATAGGCTTTACCCCGTCATGAGATGAGAGATAAGTGATATCACACTCAAAACAAAAGATATTCTGTTTATTATATGCCTTTATGGTCGACAATGTGGGAATTTATGTCCAAAAGGTCTTGACTTGAGAGTTTTCTGGCGACGTCATACCATTGTTGATCGTAACTTAGCGACGGCGATGACGTCGCGTTGATTGTAGAAGTGACGTCAAACCATTGTACACATGACATACGTTAACATTTCAAACATATATGGAGTGCCCACTTTGTATTCAAGTGAAGAATCAATAAGTTATCTTCTTGTACATTCAAAAACATCACTTTGTATTCAAGTGAAGAATCAATAAGTTATCTTCTTGTACATTCAAAAACATCACTTTGTATTCAAGTGAGGAATCAATAAGTTATCTTGTTGCATATTCAAAAACATCACTTTGTGTTCAAGTGAGGAATCAATAAGTTATCTTCTTGTACATTCAAAAACATCACATTGTATTCAAGTGAGGAATCAATAAGTTATCTTCTTGTACATTCAAAAACATCACTTTGTATTCAAGTGAGGAATCAATAAGTTATCTTGTTGCACATTCAAAAACATCACATTGTGTTCAAGTGAGGAATCAATAAGTTATCTTCTTGTACATTCAAAAACATCACATTGTATTCAAGTGAGGAATCAATAAGTTATCTTGTTGCATATTCAAAAACATCACTTTGTGTTCAAGTGAGTAATCAATAAGTTATCTTGTTGCACATTCAAAAACATCACATTGTGTTCAAGTGAGGAATCAATAAGTTATCTTGTTGCATATTCAAAAACATCACATTGTATTCAAGTGAGGAATCAATAAGTTATCTTGTTGCACATTCAAAAACATCACATTGTATTCAAGTGAGGAATCAATAAGTTATCTTGTTGCATATTCAAAAACATCACTTTGTGTTCAAGTGAGGAATCAATAAGTTATCTTCTTGTACATTCAAAAACATCACATTGTATTCAAGTGAGGAATCAATAAGTTATCTTGTTGCATATTCAAAAACATCACTTTGTGTTCAAGTGAGGAATCAATAAGTTATCTTGTTGCATATTCAAAAACATCACTTTGTGTTCAAGTGAGGAATCAATAAGTTATCTTGTTGCACATTCAAAAACATCACATTGTATTAAAGTGAGGAATCAATAAGTTATCTTGTTGCATATTCAAAAACATCACATTGTATTCAAGTGAGGAATCAATAAGTTATCTTGTTGCATATTCAAAAACATCACTTTGTGTTCAAGTGAGGAATCAATAAGTTATCTTCTTGTACATTCAAAAACATCACATTGTATTAAAGTGAGGAATCAATAAGTTATCTTGTTGCATATTCAAAAACATCACATTGTATTCAAGTGAGGAATCAATAAGTTATCTTCTTGTACATTCAAAAACATCACTTTGTATTCAAGTGAGGAATCAATAAGTTATCTTGTTGCACATTCAAAAACAACACATTGTGTTCAAGTGAGGAATCAATAAGTTATCTTCTTGTACATTCAAAAACATCACATTGTATTCAAGTGAGGAATCAATAAGTTATCTTGTTGCATATTCAAAAACATCACTTTGTGTTCAAGTGAGGAATCAATAAGTTATCTTGTTGCACATTCAAAAACATCACATTGTGTTCAAGTAAGGAATCAATAAGTTATCTTGTTGCATATTCAAAAACATCACATTGTATTCAAGTGAGGAATCAATAAGTTATCTTGTTGCACATTCAAAAACATCACTTTGTATTCAAGTGAGGAATCAATAAGTTATCTTGTTGCACATTCAAAAACATCACATTGTGTTCAAGTGAGGAATCAATAAGTTATCTTGTTGCATATTCAAAAACATCACTTTGTGTTCAAGTGAGGAATCAATAAGTTATCTTGTTGCATATTCAAAAACATCACATTGTATTTAAGTGAGGAATCAATAAGTTATCTTGTTGCATATTCAAAAACATCACTTTGTATTCAAGTGAGGAATCAATAAGTTATCTTGTTGCACATTCAAAAACATCACATTGTATTAAAGTGAGGAATCAATAAGTTATCTTGTTGCACATTCAAAAACATCACTTTGTATTCAAGTGAGGAATCAATAAGTTATCTTGTTGCACATTCAAAAACATCACTTTGTGTTCAAGTGAGGAATCAATAAGTTATCTTGTTGCATATTCAAAAACATCACATTGTATTTAAGTGAGGAATCAATAAGTTATCTTGTTGCATATTCAAAAACATCACTTTGTATTCAAGTGAGGAATCAATAAGTTATCTTGTTGCATATTCAAAAACATCACTTTGTGTTCAAGTGAGGAATCAATAAGTTATCTTGTTGTATATTCAAAAACATCACTTTGTGTTCAAGTGAGGAATCAATAAGTTATCTTGTTGCACATTCAAAAACATCACATTGTATTAAAGTGAGGAATCAATAAGTTATCTTGTTGCATATTCAAAAACATCACATTGTATTCAAGTGAGGAATCAATAAGTTATCTTGTTGTACATTCAAAAGCATCACTTTGTATTCAAGTGAGGAATCAATAAGTTATCTTGTTGCACATTCAAAAGCATCACTTTGTTTCAGAGAGGCGGTAAATTAATTTTCAGACAATACCCTGTACTGATGCCTGAAACCAAAACAACAAATCTTTTCAAATAGAATTTGTCACCAGTATTATTCTCCAGAGGAAGTGTTGTAAACATCTAAAAATCAAAACATGTAATCTATTTTAACAGTCGACACTTCTCGTTGCATTTTCCATTGGAAGTTTTGCCCAAAGGCTCAAGCCATGAATATATACATGTTCGTCTCAGAAAGTGTTTCTGAACAATTACCTTGAAAGCATGAAGACCCTTAGAACACTTGAATAAAGAGAATCAAGAAGAGATTTTGACACTCTTAAAAAACGCTTTCATTTGAAATAACTGATTTAGAGTTGCTAACTTAACACAAAGGTTTTGAAGACATCGACCTTAAACATAGCAGGTCTTAAAGGGGCAGTAGCACGTTTTTAGGGGGAATATAAGGTGATGTCAGGAAAATAAAATTAATGGTTCCAATTGAAAGACAATGTATTTAAACTAAATGGAGCAGTAATAATTCAAATATATAACGTAAAGTTTAGCCGTGCGATTCCTTTTTCTTACTCAAACTGAATTATAGGTGTTCACAAAAAATGGCCGCCAATGAATTTAATGTGAATCTTCATACTTTGTCCTCTGACTATGGATGATTGGCTTGTGTAATGAGATTTTTACCACTGTCAAAATAATACATTTAGCATTAACTTACCATTATCAGTGAAATTTTTAAAATAAAAAATTATCAAAAAACGTGCTACTGCCCCTTTATTGAAACGAACATAAATGAGTTATTTAAAGTGTAACAAAAACAGTTTCAGTTTGAGTAATTGGGATGGAAGTAAAGGCTCGTAAAACAAAGACGAGAGACTTTTGACACTTTTATAGGCCCATTTTCATTTCGAATAATTGTTTCGTTGTTAACTTAATTAAAAGTTTTTAATTGACTCCTACGTAAAACATGGAAGAACACAAGAACAGTTTCAGTTGTCATAATTGGGATCGAAAGTAAGGGCTTGTAAACTAAAGACAAAGATTTTGAAAGACCCTAAATGAAGAAATACAGTTTTTGAAAACCAAAAAAACTTTAGATATTTGTTCATTGTAATAAGAAAACTTTCAGTGAATAATGCTTGAAACTTGAAACTAAATGGAGCAGTAATAATTCAAATATATAACGTAAAGTTTAGCCATGCATTTCCTTTTGCTTACACAAAATGAATTAAAGGTGTTCACACAAAATGGCTGCCAATGGATTTTATGTGAATCTTTATACTTTGACCTCTAGCTATGGATGATCGGCTTGTGTCATGAGATTTTTGACACTGTCAAGATAATATATTTAACAGTTACTTACAATTATCAGTGAAATTTAGAAAATATAAAATTATCAAAACACGTGCTACTGCCCCTTTAGAGAGCACTAAATGCTATTACACTTTCTGGCAAATGTCATCAACCTACAGTAATCTTCTGACTAGCTGTTCTACGATGGCAAACTAACATCACGAAGTTACATAAAGACGCTAAATACATGTGTAAATGTTTGTCGAGTTTCCTACTTCATATATATATATATACATTGATGCACAACACTGTTGTGTACTCATTGAGTTCATTAAGAAAGACATTGCCTGTTTCAAACTTTGGCGATTGAAAAAGATCAGAGAATGTATAATGAATTGAAGTATGCATCATGCATGCATGGGCTACAGATACATGCTTTGATAGTTAAGAGCTATTCCTATCTTCAATCATGTTAACAACTTTCTCGTACATTGCACTACCGAAAAACGGTTTAACTTAGTTAAAATATCAGGTTGTCATTGTCTCCTTACTCTCATCAAGGCTTAAAGTTTTACAATACACATTAAATTTAAATTCCCAAAGATGAGGTTTATTAAAGGGGCAGTAGCACGTTTTCTTTAAATTTTAGATTTCAAATTTTTTACTGGTAAATGTAAGTTAATGCTTAATGTATAATTTTGATATTGTCAAAATTCTAATTACAAAAACCAATCATTCATATTCAGAGAACAAAGTATACAGATTCACATATAGTCCATTGGCGGCCATTTTTGTGTGAACACCTTTAAACCATTTTGTGTTATAAAAAGGAACCGCGTGGCTGAATTTGAAATTAAATATTTGATTTATTACTGCTTCATTTAGTTTGAATACTTCGTCTTTCAATTGGAACCATTTATTTTCATATTCCTGATATCACCTTATATTCCCTCTAAAAACATGCTACTGCCCCTTTAAATGTCAACAGTATTTAATGTTGTATTAGAAGCCATACTGTCTGGCACCAATCGCAAAGATAGTCAACAATGTTTGGTTCTTCCACTATTTGTGTAGTTATTTCAATCTATTTGCATGACATCATGTATAGATCGAACATTTACTTTTGTACTTGCTAGTCGCAGTTATTTGACTTTGATAGACACATGTTTAAGTAAGTGAAAATACGTCCCATTATTCTATTTGAAGTATTTGTTTTAACGTCACATCTGTCACTCTCGTAATTATTTTTAGATTTAGCTTTGTTTTGTTTTAAGTTTATTATTGAAAGGGGGCCTGACTGCTGCAACAGAGACATACGATGCTTGTTTTATAGAGAACTGTTGAATGTACAGATATTCGGTGCAATGTAGATGGCTTGTTAAATTCAAGTTTGGAATGGATTGTGAAAGAAATCAACTAAACTCTTTCAGTGCTAATATTTGTATGTTGTCTAGGATTTTAAAAGTAGTTTTATCATCGATAATTGGTTACACCTGTTGTCAGTTTAGTTTATCATTATTGTTATTTCCTATTTTTAAAGGGGCAGTAGCACGTTTTTTGACAATTTTATATTTTCAATTTTTCACTGATAACTATAAGTTAATGCTAAATGTATTACTTTGATAGCATCATAAATCTCATAACACAAACCGATCATCCGTAGTCAGAGAACAAAGTATGAGGATTCACATAAAATCCATTGGCAGCCATTTTTGTGTGAACACCTTTAATTCATTTTGTGTAAGAAAAGGAATCGCATGGCTTAACTTTACATTGTATATTTGATTTATTACGGCTCCATTTAGTTTTTATACATTGTCTAAAGATTGGAACCACTTATTTTCATTTTCCTGACATCACCTTATATTCCCCCTAAAAACGTGCTACTGCCCCTTTAAAGCAACGAATCATAATTTATATATGTATTTCATAGTATCGTTATGTGAGTATTGAGTTCTGTTTGGTGAGTTTTTGTTATAACATTTCTGAACTTAAATCGTTTACTCTTTTTATGATTTCAATGTTCTATGTGATTTAAACAATAAGTATCATAAATCATAGTTTATATTGTCAATATTTCAATATTTAGTAGACACAAAATAAATTTTATATTTCATATCAAAACTGCACTCAAAGACCAAGGTATTGTGCATTTAGGTAGCTCGTTAAGGTATTTACAATGTACGTGAATTTATACACTATATAAGTGAACAATAACTAACAAATAACCCAAAAAGACGGAAAATTATAACGTGATTCTAAATCAATACCTTTTTTTATATTTTTGTCAACAATTTCATTCCGCAGACAAGTTATTTTTTATCATTTCTCAGAATCCGCCAATAGAACTTATCCGGTCTGTTGACAGCAAAATCACAGAAATATGTTTAGGTGTTCTTTCCAAACGATTGTCAACAACACATGAATCGGTAGTAAAGATTGGGATCATCTGATCCAGTGTTGCAAGCTTTACGAAAGTTATCTGTTATTTTCATATAATTTGACTATAATTGAGCTCTGACGCCATTTCTGATTAAATTGATTCAAACACCTTTCCATCACTAAATAACAAATACATAATAAATACAAACACTGGTTTTCCACGAAAATCTATACCAGTTTCATATTCGAATGTACTGATTATACAAATTTATTGTTACGTGTACACGCAAGATAGAGTTCAAGTTTCATTAACAATGTAACCTATGAAATAGTATCAACTCCCAACTGTCCTGGCAGTTTGATGTCATTTTCCAATTTCCCCGACTCTTTACCTTTATTATGGCACTGTACGATAACGATTAGCTTTGAAGTAATGTTGTTAAAGAATAATTTCAAAGCACACCGGAAACTATCAAAAAGTGCGTTCATTAAGTGACTCTTTGAAAACATTTCGTTTCATCTGTGAATAGAGTTGACTTGGAATTTTGAGTGTGTTTGTGTGTGTGTGTGTGCTTAAAAGGACAGGGTGTATTTTTTTGTGAAAACGAAATTCTCGTTTACACATATATGTTACACGTGCAAGATCATAACACAACCCAGTTGAACCATATTACTAAGGTAATATTTTTGTCGATTTGACCTCTTCAAAAAGAAGAGCGTAAACCGGTAAATAAAAACAACATGAGAATTGAAGTCATTCATCAGGGTGTGAAAACCCTAGTCGCAGCATTTATATGAATTGTAAATTAGTCTTGTCAATAATCATACGTAAATGTTATAATATCCCATCACTATATACAATAATATTGTAAAATAAACAAGTTGTTTCATAATTAAAAAGTGCATTCAAAGTGACGAAACGGATGCCATAGGACTGTCACAATGTCCCAGTAAGTAAATAGAGATTAATATACAAGCAGAGATGTCATAATGTTTTAACAAAACGAGTGACTGTATAAGGATATTTTCCCAAGCCAGAGCGAGTGAAATGTCGTTTTACCGGCACGAGTGTGACTATATGACATCTCGCGAGTGTGTTATTTCTTTATTATCCGTAACGTCAAAAAGCCAGAATTCCGAATATCAGAATGGTCAAGACATCGCCAATGGTCTAAACAATCATGTCAGCGCGTATGGATACAATTGTTGTGTAACTCTATCACGGTAAACACGGTTAAAAAAATTAATGCGTAGCTCTAGCTAGTTTCAGACAGGAATATACTCAAACGGAAATATATTTATTTTGATGAAATCTATCAATTTCAATATAAGCACATATCAAGTGAAGCAGAACATTCTTCTCTATTCCAAATCACGTCTTTTGCCTCAAAGTCAGTTAGATGAAATGACACGTTTGTACTGATTCACCCGCCCGTTATGTCAGGGTATACGACTTTGCACGACTTTGCACGACTTTGCACGTGCTGCCCGCTTTTCACGGAACGTCGAGTACTTCGGAAAGTAGTAAACATTCCAATATCGCGTGGTTTCCTTCACCAGCCAATGGAATTACCGCTATGGTTTATTACACATGTGCAACATATCGAAATTTGTGTCACTTTTTTTTATCAGATATGGATAATGAGGGATATTAAGCTATCATCTCGTGTTTGATGAGTATATTATAACAATTGACTTCTGCTGTAGGACAAGACGCGATATGATGACAAATGTCAGAGCGGTGAAAATGTTAAGAAAACTGGCAAGAGGTTGGTAATCAAATGAGCGTTAACACCCTAGCGCTGTTCACTTACGTATCCCAGTGAAAATATCATTTAATTCGGATGTCTCTGAGGAATCGTTTCATTGCGGAAACGCAACGGATAATGTTTGAATTTCACTACAGAAGGCTATATTAGTTGTAGTACCTTAAAATAATTGCATATATTACCTCAGGGTTTTCAGGTCATTAAAGTAACCAGGGGTCCACGTTTCGAAAACTCTATAAATTTCTTAACAAAAACTATTACAAGCGATGAACAACTTTTAACATAATTCATATGTGTTTCTTTGCATTTAGTCAATGAAACTGTGCTCATGTTTTCTCAGAGAGTCGACATGGGACATTTTAATCAAATTTCAGAAAAATGTGTGACCCTTTCCGTCTTTTTCCTCATGCCTAAATTCAAACTAAGACCAGACAAGCCTAAATGTTAAAATAGACAAGGATTTATATCCAGTTGAAGATATTGAATTGCCGTCGAAACCAAACCCAAATTATATGATTTTTGCACTAAGACACACTAGCAAGTGAACAAACTTTAGTTATAAGATCTTCTTATTAATTAACTATCAACAATGATATGGCACTAATACAATCTGAACGGCCTACACTATACGACTCGGCAACCGGGCCAATAAATGTAAGCTGGGCCAATACGGGCCAAACTGGGCTAATACGAGCAGACTGGGCCAATACGACTCTGAGCATGCGCATAAACATGTACACAAATGGCGCAAGTCCGAAGCTATCGCTTCAAAACTTTCAACATATATTTCAGTTCACCAATCTCTTTGATAATTTTGATTTCGATGAAAATGAACTCTCTAATGTTGTACAAGTAAATCACAGAGAAGTTAATTAATAAAAATGTCATTAATCAAGTTTTTCCATATTGGCCCAGTTACAGGTCCTAGGTCCGCTGTATTGGCCCTTGGCTTCGCCTCGGGCCAATACAGCAGATCTCGGACCTGTAACTAGACCAATACGGAAAAACATGATTAATAACATTATATTATTGTCATTGTGTTACCAAATATTTGAAATATGTATTACTGGTTATATGTATGTGTATTATTTGCATTATGTTACTCTTTAAGTACATTTGCATATGGAAGATTAAAAACTCTTGACCCAGGTGTCCATGTCACAAGTCAAATGAAAACAATTAAAAAAGTTCAACATGCAGACCCGTGCCAGTAATGTTCGAAGTGCCACGTTATATCCATTCATATACATGTTAATTAAGCTTAGTATGAATATTTTTCATGAATTTAAATTTAGTTGGATCCTGTAAATTTTTTGCATATTTATGAGCAATCATCTAATCAACAACCTCAGACTTCTGATTAACTTCCGAGTTTACCAATAATGCACACATTTTTGGAAAAGTTTTAAGTGTTGGTTTAAGGGGGAAGTTTTTAATTGTGTACATATATCGGTAAATTTGGCGACGTTCAATAAATAATTAACAGAGGTGAGATGATTCTAAGCTAATTCCAACATCGCACTTATCTAACATGGAAGTCTTTAGTCTATATATACGTCGTCCTCCGAATTAACTGGCACGGGTCTGTACTTAGTTCAAGCTGCAAGTAACACATGTGATTATTCCAGATGTTTGGATGTGAAGTGTTTAACCGTCTCTTTAACTATTCAGCTGTATGCACCAGACACTTCAAGATTATTTCCCTTGTGTTTACTTGTACTTGACACGTTGAATTGTTTTCCACTCTTTCACACGGAGACAATTATTTCCTCCTTCGCACTGGTGGTGCTGCACTCTCAGACCGCGCACTGCTTCATAGTGTAATTGTGAACTTGATGGAGTAATATTTTAATTTTTTTAGCAATGCATAGTTATCAACGAGGCAAAGCAGTTCAAGAAATTTCAAATCCTTTGCAGAGAATGTTTACAAATGTATTTCTACAGAGGCCTAAGGGGCGCAAAGACAAGTTAGTGCTCAATCAGATAAGATTTATGGTTTGACAGCTTAAACATAAACATTAACAGTCATCAGTTCCGATCTTTCTGACGTCATCAACATGGTGCATATTTGTGGAACATTGTGGAACTTTCAGAAATGCAGCGTTATCGACAAGGTACACTGTACTTCTACAGGGGGGCAAGCGCAAGGCCAAATAAGGACATGATTGAATAACAAAAAATATCCCCCAAAATATTACGGATAGAACTAACGGTCTGAACATACACTGTAGACCAGTGGGTTACATTTCAGCAACAAACATACATGTTTCTTTATTGAATCTTAAATCTTCGTTGCAACTATACTCATTATTAACCATTAAAACTGTTATATGTAAACTAGAGTTATTAAAGGGGGTCTCCAACTTCTAATTTTTAACTTCCAGTGTTTTATTAGCGAGGCCCCGAGAGGGTCGGAGAGGGCCTCGCTAATAAAACACTGGAAGTTAAAAATTAGAAGTTGGAGACCCCCTTTAATAACTCTAGTTTACATATAACAGTTTTAATGGTTAATAATGAGTATAGTTGCAACGAAGATTTAAGATTCAATAAAGAAACATGTATGTTTGTTGCTGAAATGTTACCCACTGGTCTACAGTGTATGTTCAGACCGTTAGCTACACATATAATATATACCAAGAACAGTTGAAACTCTATGATCCTCTGGGCAAAACGCAGGCTTGTTACTACCAACTATTAAAATGTTTCTCAAACATTGTTTTTAAGTTGTAGCGGGTATCATTTTGAATTGTGACGTTAGCATTGTGTAGTTGTTTTAGAAGTGGTATGAAAAAATAATATTTTGAATAATATGTCATCAAGTTTTAGAATGCGCATCAAAAAGCGCATATTTCAAATAAACTCAGTAAAATTTTAATTTATCCAATTGATGGTTCTGAATAATATTGCTGCTCCAACGTTTCGAGGACAGTCGGGACTACGTCGTATTTTTCTTCTTTAATCAAAAATACCACTCAGTAGAGCTGTAAAGATTTATATGTATGATGTTCGTTTTAATGACAACTTTAGTGGTGGAGATGTGACGACTTTAACATCTTTGTGGACAATTTTATGTCAGGAGGACGAGGGAAAGAAATTGAGACGAGATTATGACTGCCAGGAGAGACGAACGGATTTTATATCTTTCTCGGGGTTTATTCTCAAAACCATAACGTGCAAGTAACCAAACTGATCAACGATTGATATTTTCAAGCCCTTTCATATAAATCTTTATTGCATCAATGTCCATAAACTGTGGGGTGGTTCTGTTTAATTACTGCATTAATTTTAGGGTCGCTTTAACAGAATATATGGTTAATTATAAGCTGGTCAATTTGGAATGTGTCCAATTATGCAGGTGATATTACGCTATATAAGATTCGATGCCATAGAAAATCTGTTTACGAGTCGAGACAATAAAGTTATTCTTTAACTCTTCAGAAGCATAGAAATATATGTTGAAAATAAAGCATGATATATGGGCGTGTTTGTGTTCTTTTAAACATTACCTTCAATAACACATCGTTTTGGATATTTGATTCTTGTGAGATTTAATGAATGTAAAAATAATTTATATTGCTCAAACAACAGTTTCTTTCATATGAAAATAAAGCATGATAAACATGTATAGGCGTGTATATGGTGCTTGTGTTGTTATTCTAAACATTACCATCAATAACACATCGTTTTGGATATTTGGTTCTTGTGAGATTTAATTAATATGAAAATGATTTATACTGCTCAAACAACACATTCTTTCATACATTAATAAGATTTCTAAGTCTGAGGTTAATAACTGCTTAAAGGGGCAGTAGCACGTTATTTGATAATTTTGAATTTTCAATGATAATTGTATACTAATGCTAAATGTATTATTTTGACAGTTTCAAAAATCTCATTACACAAGTCTATCATCCATAGTCAAAGAACAAAGTATGAAGATTCAACTAAAATCCATTGGCGGCCATTTTATGTGAACACCTTTAATTCATTTCGTGTAAGAAAAAGGAATCGCATGGTTAAACTTTACATTATATATTTGAATTATTACTGCTCCATGTATTTAAAATACATTGTCTTTCAATTGGAACCATTTATTTTCATTTTCCTGACATCACCTTATATTCCCCCTAAAAACGTTTTACTGCCCCTTTAAAAACCCTTCAGCAGTGTTCTTTATTCGTTTCACTCGACAGCCCGTTATTGTTTTGCTGATATATCCAAGTTGTACGTATTCTAATGTCTGAAGTTCATAGATACAGTAATGATCAAAGAGTTAGCTCCCTTATCCAAAACGTTTTATTTGAACTACCAATGCTATAATGCGGTGATAACCATGAAATGTACCAAAATATTCTCAATGTTATTTAGAAGCATGTGTAATGGCATACGCTATAAATGGTGTCTTCTTATCGGAAAGTACTCGCCGTTGAACGAAATATCGTGTTGGTGCCGTCCGTCAGTAGAGTAACAATATGAAGGTATAAAATCGCTATTCTAAACGGGACAGAGGAGATGGAATAATCGAAAGTAATATTGAAAAAGAACTAAAAGTATTATTTCACAAAACAAACTTAATATAAGTGTTCGTTTCAGTGTTGGATTCGGTAAACATATACATTGTAAGGTTAAGAATAACAAGGAAGATGTCAGTCTAAGTAAACCTAGCCTCAATATTATCCGTTTCACTTCTATAATATTGAGGCTAGGTTTACTTAGACTGGGAAGATGTCATTGTAAGGGTGTCGTTCGATTGATTTTTTTAATCATTATCATAAACATTGTTTTGACACGTATTGTTGCCAAATGAAATATCACGGAAATCACATAGTGACACTAAAAGTTATATTACTTAAAATAAGTTAAGAGTCAATCTTGTTTCTGTCTGGCATTTTCTCTATAGAAAGGCTATGAATTGAATTTTCTAACCAAAGGTCTAGGTTCTATATATCCTAACTACAAAGACTGTGTAGTCAAAAAGAACCAGTACAACAGGCTTCCGGGGGAAAAAACAATTCATAGTCAAAACAAGTGTCTGTAGTAATAATTCCAATCAAGGAATCAATCTTTTCGTTTACTGGAAGTAACGGCTTGTTACTTCAAGAGGTATCATGCCAGGTGAAGGTTTAAAGAATTAGACAGTAATTTTGTTTTTGGTTGACTGTTTAAGAGGTCATTTAAAGGGACAGTAGCACTTTTTTAGGGGAATAAAAGGTGATGTCAGGAAAATGAAAATTAATGGTTCCAATTGCAAGACAATGCATTTAAACTAAATGGAGCAGTAATAATTCAAATATATAATGAGAAGTTTAGCCATGCGATTCCTTTTTCTTACACAAAATGAATTAAAGGTGTTCACACAAAATGGCCACCAATGGATTTAAGGTAAATCTTCATACTTTGTCCTCTGACTATGGATGATTGGCTTGTGTAATGAGATTTTTGACACTGTGAAAATAATACATTTAGCACTAACTTTCACTTACCAGTGAACAAATTTAAATATAAAATTATCAAAAAACATGCTACTGCCCCTTTAAATAGTACCGAAACTCAATAAAACATATGTCCCCAATCAAAACCAAGCAGTAAAATTATAAAGAGGAAAACAAACAAATCATATGCACCGTTTGTATCCCTTTATATACACAAATACAGAAACATAAATGAACATTGACAGATTAAAATTGGACACAGATGTTATTGTTATAGGGCACCTGTTGCAAAATAACTTTATCCAGCGACTAACATTATACTTTTGATGATACAATAAAAAATAATTACCACATAGAACCTCAATACTTTGAATCACCATTCAAAAAATATCATATAAAATTTTCCTCCCAGACGAGAAAGCTTAAAAAATGATCATTTGGACGCGAATAAAGTGAATTATGCAAAATATTCTAAGCATATCATTTTACAATATCAAAAGTTCAATATCCATTTGTAATTTTAAAGTATAATATTCAAATGATTGGCTTGTTTAATTTCTATAAGATATCTACATAACATAAACTGAAATGTTTATAGAGCCACTCCGTCAGTTGATGGGGTCCGATTGGCAAAACTTTATCAATAGTATCATTTGAACCGTTTCAGAAAAGTATCAGTTTAAAGCCAATCGAAGTTACATAATGACATACTAAGGTTTAAAGTCAGGATTTTGATCGAAAACCGGACAATGATGCGCGTCAAATAGTCATTTTGGAAAGTTATCGAGAGCTGTCCGAAAGCCAGTTACGTGTTGATAAAGTTTGATAGGCTTCGTAACTAGTATTCATGTAATTTCGACGTTTAAATTTGGCTTCATTGAATATGTATGACTGTTTCACGCTTTTCATTGAAAACATGATTGTATGATTCACACGATTGCCATTTCGGTATGAATATGCGAGATTTTAAAAAATTGACATCATGAAATTATGCCAATTACGTTCGTATCAAATAAAAAAATAATATATATTCAACACTACGGAATGGCTCTTCAAATCTTGCGAGGTAACTACACAAAACCAAAAAATACTGATGTGTTTCAGCATGTCTATAGACTAACATAGAACAATATTTATGCTTGTGAAGAAATTATGAAGATAGTAGTAAAATAATATTTTTTCTTCTTACAGTAATAATTCTTTATTCTTTTTTTTAATTTGGCAAATTCCGCACGAAAAGCACATGCGCAAATACTAATATACAAGGTGACATGATATATTATCTATTACATCTTTACGGATACATTTTGCCATTATCTACACATTTAAACCAAGCACTCGTAAAATCTTTCCCCAAGGCCACACTTGGTTTAAACACCAAAACATTCCTATCATCTATCCAAGCAATTGTATCAAAGTTCTTTGTCCACATGTGTAGTGTATTAATATTTGGTTATTATTTTTCAATTACTTTAAACCAATACATTTTTTATGACTGCCATACATGTCATAAAGTCGTGACCCTCTTGTATTAATAATAACCGATGTAAGAATGTGATAATAAAACCTTCTTCGCGATAAAAGGTTTTTTTTTTTCAGATTTGTTAAGCATAGAATTTCTTGCAAAACATATGTAAAAATATTACTAGAATACGAAACATAAAAGAACTATTCTTCAGTGATAGGTATCACACAATACAAATATATGAAAATAGCATGATATATGAAAACAGAGTAGCATGAAGATATGTTTGGAACCAAATAGCCTCTGAATATAATGCACGAATTAAATGAAGGACTTTGTCGTGGCATGCCTCTTTAATGTGATAATAGGAACATGAAAACTATAATCTCATCTACACAAGTTCTATTTGCTGCTTTGAAATATCCCCTCATCAAAACATAATAAAACATAATAATCACACAAGTGTATATTGGATTCTCTTTGAAACAGACATTCGAACCTTGCCTTGAAAATTGCCACAAGAAATGTGAACTCCATTATTGAAGGTTATTGTTTTTGTTTCAGAGTTTCAAACAATTTTTGATTTTTTAATCAACCATG
This sequence comes from Steromphala cineraria, assembly GCA_916613615.1. Classification (NCBI taxonomy): domain Eukaryota; kingdom Metazoa; phylum Mollusca; class Gastropoda; order Trochida; family Trochidae; genus Steromphala; species Steromphala cineraria. Next base: position 18,417,120 of record OU744730.1, read on the forward strand.
CCACACTTTCCATCCAGAATAAAAGATCAATTAAACCGATAACACACGTTTGTTTCCATATCAATAACACACGTTATACAAGACTTAGTCATAAAATAAATTCACTGGAAATAATATGAAACATTTTTGTTTTACCTAAAAAAAAACAATTGAACAATCAGAAAGGAGCAAATATCATGCAAAATACAAATACACAATGAAACATCAAAATAAAAAACTTAAGACTAAAAATATCATAGAATTTAATTGAATCATACCTGAATATTTTCAAATATTCAAATAGTGGATGAATGTCATCCCTCATTAGCATTAAGCTTATGGTAGATTTGATTAATTGGATAAAACGTTTCATCAAAGTGGTCATTAATTTATCACACAAAAATATCAGATTGTTTGAAAGTACAAATGAATCAGTCATAACAAAATATACCATTAAAATCAAAGATTAGATAATCATAAAAAAAAATTAACATAATCAATAATTGGATAATCAGCCACAACAAAACAGAAAATAATTACAAACGTTGCATAAGTGGCTTAAACAGTATATTACATCATTCTCAAAAACTAAATAATCAGCCATTTGAAAACAAACAAGATAAGATTGGGTAATCACTCATAACAAAATATTTCATTATTATCAAAAGATATGAATCGAATGAATCGGTCATTGCAAGGATATAACCATACATTTCGAAGATTGAAAAGGTCAGGGAAAACACAGCTCTCATCAAAAAGGAAGACCTATCAAACAGAAAAGAGACTACAAATAAAAACATTAGGAAAACATAAATCCATTTCAAATGGAAAAAAAAACGTTTAAACAATCTAATCAAAGTCTATTTCTATTAAATATTGAAAGTGTGTAAGAAATCCACTGTAAATCATTGGGAGAGAACATGTTCTCATTAAAACATGGCAATCTTGCGTCTGCATGTTCTGTTTGGCTTTAGGGAAAACAAAATCTACACAGTATTCATATCCCCAAGGACACCAACGACTGGCGTCATAATATCAATTCAGTTACATTTTATGCACTTTTTGTTCAGGGCGTCAAAGCAAGCAGTGATTGTAGTATGTCCAAACCTGCATTTAAAAGGAACCCGTCTAGTACACAAGCCGTGGGACAGGCCATCACAATCACTGGCACTGCGGTTGCAGATATGATTGCATGTCATGACTCCGCCGCATTTGCCTTCATCGATAGTCAATCCTGCTAGTAAGCTGCTGGTTACGGAGCTTTCCCGTGGTGATAGTTGTGTGTTTGATGGCTTCGGTTTCACGCTGTGGAATGTTTGAGATACTTGTTGATACATAGTGGATCTACTGCCAGCTGGTGTCATTGCTGAACTCTTGAGGACATCTGATGCCCTCGGTGATCTAAGAGAGGCAGCACGCGTGGGTGAACCGGAAGGCTGTCCATATGAAGTTGCAGATTTAGTTACCATTTGTCTAGGAGAGAACGGACTCTCTGAGGCAATTCGGCTCTTAGACGATGTCTGCTGTGATCTTAATGAGGCAACCTGTCGCTGGCCATTTGCAAACATGGTTTTGGAGCCATGACTGCTTGAGGTCTGGGCTTTTGTAGATTCCAAAGACTTGAGAGTGTCCTGCATCGATAACTGTTTGATGCTCGATGTCTGTTGACGTTGAGATTGGAAGCTTACTGCTTGACATGTTTCACAATCCTTATGTATTTTCGCTTTGAAGCAGTCCCAACATCTGCCTGGACACGTGTGACCACAGGACAGTCGGTGATCACAGTGTTTTACACACTTGTATGATTTCTTGCTCTTGTGGCATTCCATCTGGTACACGTGGTCGCATTTCAGTTTGACATCTGTAATTTCATTACATGGTTCGTGTGTTGATTCTGCGCAGCCTTGGCAGTTCCTTTTGCATCTGTGGCCACAATCAAGCAGGACATTACACAGTTGATTACACTTGTAAGCAACGTTTCTGTATTTGCATTGAGCTTTGTGGAAGTGTCGTCCACACTTCAACTTTATACTAATGATTTCCTCACATTGTGAATGTACTGTAGTGCACTCAGCACATTTTCCTTTGCATTTGTGACCACAGTCAAGAGACTTTGAACAAGTTGCTGTGCATACTAGCAAGCGTTTAAACCTTGAACAACGTACATTATGGACATGTCCACAGGGCATTGTTTTCTTCAAAACCTTCCCACATGACCCATGAAAGCCTGCTTCTTTGCAATCATTGCATTTCCTTTCACATTTATGTTCACACGGAAGCACTTTATCACAGACTTTCTGGCAAATCTCAGGGCTTTTGGGGCACAAAAATGTGCCATCATGCCCACAATAAGGGACCTTCTTTGTTACCAAGGTAGTACATGTACATTTTTCGAAGCACCGTTTCATACATCTATGTCCACAGCGTTTAAACATGTTTCTACACGGTTCAGTGCACCTGTACTCCACATGGTCTCTGTCAACAAGATGACAAGCTAGTTTGCAACGATGTCCACATTTCAGCTGAACGCCGCAGACTTTCGTGCAACCCCCTCCTGGAGCCTTGTTAAAATCACTCGCTCTTGTTGCCTCCACTGTGACTTCAGGGTGATTTCTGCATCTCAACAGAAGACATTTCCCAATGGACTCATTTGCCTCTAGAGTAGCACCAATCTTGGACCACAATGGACTCTTGCTTGCCAGCAGAGAGAAGTTCCCAACAGCATACATTCCTTCTTTGGCTCTCGACAAAGCAACACATACCCGATTGTCTGTGCTAAGAAACCCAACAGATCCGAAATCATTACTCCGGACAAAAGACAATAAGACTATCTTGCTTTCTTCACCTTGAAAGTTGTCCACTGATGTTAGACGGACTTCTTGAAAGAATGTCTTATCTGGTCCCATGAGTTTCTTGATGAGGGTGATTTGTCCAGTGTAAGCTGCAAGTATTGTGATATCTGATGGATCATATCCTTGTTGAATGAAGTACTTGCAGAGCGCTATGATGTATGAGGCTTCATGTTGGTTTGATTTGCTTTTTGTTTCACCAGCTTGGCTCTCTTCCTCCTGGTGTGTAATAAAAAACACATTCTTGTCGACACCCTTCACATCTTTGAACGACGTTACTGACTCATGATCCTTCAGATTTGGGTAGATGTGTTTCATAAGAACTGAAATTTCTGGACGCATTCGGTGCTGGAACTCTAGAGTGACATGGTGAAGGTTGTTTTTGACGAGCCTCTCAAACAAAGACACATCCAGATTGTATTTCTTCACAAGGTCATACACCGTTGGATTCGGCCTAAGCTGTTGATGATCTCCAATGAGGATGAGATGTTCACATCTTGGGTTCAAAGCTGCCAGAATGTGAGCTTCAAGAACCTCAGCCGCTTCCTCTACCACAATGATTCTAGGAGCTACAGCTTGCAAAACAGTTGAATGCATTGCAGCACCTGTAGTTGTCATACCTATCACGTCTGCATCAGCAAGTATATCAATATCTTCCTCTTGTAAAACCTCCTTCAATTTCTTGGCCTGCTGTCGGTATTCTATTTCATTCTTTTGTATGGAAGTTTTGAGGTTAATCTGGTATCGTCCAACCCACAATCGATACAGTGATTCTTTTTCAGGCAAGCTCAATAATCTGACATCTGACAACAACTTCTCTTCTGTTTCAGCCATAGATGAGGCCGATGTGAGCATTCTTTCGAGCCTTCTCTTCTGTTTCCTCCTGTGGTCGTTATACACTTGTTCCTCGGCGCTCTGCCACTCTGATGTAGCTCCGTCTACTTTGTGGAATTCCATTGCCATGTCGCCCAGCTCCTTTGACAACAAAATAGTTTTTCTGCTTTGGTTGCGCTGATCTGTGTCATCTACAAACCGTTTACTTGTTTCAATACCAGCTTCTTCATTGCTGCAAGATAATCCTTCATTGACGTCCTGAAGTTCCTGAAGAGCTTCCGATACATCTTCATCAAAGAGAAAAGGCGACGCGCCAAGCCAGGCTTTGATACATTGGCCATCATCACATTCAGTGTATGTGTGGTGCTTGGTGATCCCATTGAACAAATTGCCTGGAACAAATTGCCTCAGTAAAGCATCCTGGAGAATTCCATTTCTGGACATCAGCAATTTATGTTTCAGCTTTTGTAGCATTGGTGGCGGGGTATTCCTTGGTAGTCCGGATTCTGCTACTTGTCGCTCTATCTTCATCTGTTCAGTCAAAATGTTTCCTCTGAACTGCATCACCCATGTTTTGTACAGTGAAACTCTCTGGACAAGATCAATTTCAAGGGGAGATAAATCAGAACTTCCTTCATCTTCTTGATTGTTCTGGTTTACATAGTAAAGGATAGCTCTCGTCCACTCATCAACAAGTCTTTGTTGTCGTACTTCATCCATTGTTGGCTTTGGAGGACTTTTAAACTCCAGCCAGGTAGGAACTGTTTGGTTTCTCACGGACCTCAATAAGGTCAATTGGTGGTAATGTTTGGGCAACATAAAAGGTTTCAATGTATCCTCTCGCAAAATACCCAGCATGCTAGCTTCTAGCTTGTATCCAACAGCATCGATGCTCTTTTTCAACTGGTCCATCTCTGCCCTGCATTGTTTGCTATTTTCAAAAACGCTTCTCTTCCTTTGTTTTTGTTTCCTCCTTGAGTATCGGATTTCCTTGAGGTTGTAGGGTTTGAGCACTTCACTGCTACTGCGACCTCCAACTCGAATGATTCCCTCTGGATGGAACCTATGAATTCCCTCTAAAAATTGGTCCAAGGCATGGTTAGTATAACACACGACGAGGATAACATCACTGTTGCCGTTACCTCTCCACTCACTTCTATTCGCGAGAAGCACCTCCATGATCTTCAAACCAACATATGTCTTGCCTGTTCCTGGAGGGCCTTGTACAATGGAGACTTCTTTCGAGACTGTCGTCTTGACAGCTTCCAGCTGCACGTTGTTGAGTTGATAACACTGAAGTTGAGGCCATCGGTCAGTTTTGAGGACAGGAACTGATCGCAGATGCATTTTGTATTTGGGATCTCCAAGCGATGTCATATCATATCGCCGCAGCTGATCTAAGTATGCAGGGCTCTTAATATTGGTATTGCATTCCACTAAGTATCTCTGAAAGGGAAGATCTTTAATGTTTTGAAGCCGCTGAAGGACGTGTCTGTATGCTTCAAAGTACGCTGGCGTTTCAGCCATGACAAACGTTTCCATTGGTGTGGTTCTCAGAATGGTGTCAAAATCTTTCTCAAATCTGACCTCTATAATTCCCTTGAGCAAGTCACGAGTAGTTCTGTTTTTGACGGTTGCAAACAGCATGGTCTTGAAGCCATCATTAGAAAGACACACCAAAGATCCATATATCAATCGCTTAGTTGATTGCCACCGAATCCTGCCGAGAAGTGAAACATTGAACTTTATTCTGGTGTCAAGGTCATCATTACAAACTGAGCACAGAATATGCACGTCATGGTACATCCACATATCCTCAACTTGATTTGCCTTTTGTGACCACATTTGCTGCTGGTATGTCCTGATTCCTTCCCGCAAGGGCTGTATGTAGTCCTCACGGAGGAGTCGGAACTGAATGTCAAGGTAAGTGTCAAGGTCAGGATAGTCTCCCTTCTCCTTGTTCTTCCTCAGATAGGGCCGCTCCATCCACCCTACATCCCCAGGACTCGGGAACATGTGAAGATCTCTGTAGTTGTCTGGTGGTTCTTCACTCTCTGTGTACCTGCGCCTGGCTAGTTCGCGAATCTTCCTTTCCTGGTCCATTTGTCGGACTTTCAAGTGGTCTGAGTTGACAGTTTTCAACCTCTTAACGCACTTGAAGCAATTGGATGCATAGTTTGGAATTTTCTGGATGATCACTTCTGAAATATTTAAGATAATCTCTACAAAACTGTCAACTTGGTGACCGTGCAATACTGTCAAAAGATCTACCACATTAACATCAAAGAAAGATGATTTGCAAATTAACCTCAATATGCTTTTCAGATTTTCTGTTTTCAGGGTTCCAAGTATATGATTGACTACCTGTAGAATAACCTTGGTCTCATCGTAGTCAAGAACGGAAGCTTCAATCAGACTTCCAAATCCTCCCTTTACACTTGTCAGTTCAAGCATCACGTTTTCAATGTTGTCATCGTCCAGGAGTTCCTGCAGCTTTCCCGTTGTCATCTTCCTCTCTCCACCTCCTCTTCTTCTTCCCCTTCCTCTTCCTCTGCCTCTTCCGCCCCAAGCTGTACCATTGTCCATAGTCCTTTGGTCAGTCTTCTACCTACAAAAGTTATTTTTCATTCTAATATCTTTAAAGGTTTGATTATAATTAATGAAATATCTCATAACTGAATTGATAAAATGGACAACTTGCGTTCTCAATAAGAAATATAGTATAACAGTTAAATTAAGGAGGCTGGATACAAAACGACCCCCTATTAAGAAATCATTGAATTTGGTATCATTTTGAAACAAAATGTGTCCTGAATACAATTATGTAAAACAAAAGGCATGTCACCACGGTATTTGTTGAATAATTGGCCTCCCTGTAGTACAACGTTGTCGAAAATTTTAAATCAATAAAAAATTCTCTCAATCATTTGATTTTTGTTATTATTGTTATTTTTTATATTTTTTATATAGACATTTAAATATTTATTTAAAACACAACAGAAAATAATTTTTTTATAAAATTTGTTGTAATTATGACAGTAATTAGTTCTCAGAAAAACAATTTTTTTATAAAATATTGATTCATCAAACAAACAAAATATTTTCTCCTATTAAGATTTTTTTTTAAATGGTTATTTTTAATTCATATTTTCATAACATTCACAAATTAAAAAAATATGTCACCAGGCCGTATCCGAATAATCAGCAAAATTCTGAACATACAGTTGTACTGAATTAGTTAATTGAGTAATATTGCTACAGTGCCAAATTGCGCCCAACAACAACAATAACTGGCTATTTATATATGATAGGGAAAACCTATTCCCCTCACACAAGATCATCAAGATCAATGACATCCATACCGTTTAGAAATTGATCACGGGAATTTACGGGTCCTCAACGCACCAGTTGACGTCCCAGTACTCCATACAAGCAACCTGGAAGAAAATTATGATACGATTATTATATAAAAAATGTTTAATTATTGAAATGAATATCATTTATTTAAAAAGAATTTGTTTCGTTTCTATCTTTTTCCAATTATAATAAATTTATATACTTTAATTTGTTGTCATTCTGTAAGTGTCTCTGAATACTATGAAATATCATTTTATTTGTTTAAATACGAAAAAAAAACTTTTCAATTTCACGATTTCAGGACTTGTGTCTTAATAAAGATTGTATTCGTGTGTCTGCATCGATGAGGTAATAGGATGATGGCCTTACAGTATTGAAATAAAAGATCTGATTTGACAAATTCTATCAAGTAAAATCCAATATATCATCTTCCCATATATACAATACGGGCCGTTATTTCCTGTAGGGCTGAAACCTGATTTCTTTATATCGGTTACAAAACTCGATACTAAGTTATTCATATTGATCAAGAAAATATAATATATTAATCTTTTATATCGTTTCGAACCTTAAAACATTCAATCAAACGCATGGTTAACAAGAGACTAAGTCGCCAACGTTTTTTTATCGAGAATACTGATCATGGAAGTCGAGGCGAAGCCGAGATTTTCAGTATTTGTAAAAGCATATAATGATTTAGCTAAATTGTGCGATTCAACGTGAGCTTGAATATCTTATTACCTTCAGTGTCAAATTATCATTATCTTATTTTATATATTAAGTTTTCTGTTACATAATAAATGCTCAAAATATCCTTTTGCCTTAATTTAAAAGGGCAACAGATAGAAGGCCTTCTCAACGTAATGAACGTCTCACAATCAACCACATACGACCAAAAACAAATTTTTTTATGCTTATCATATACGTCCATAACTACTTGTGTATGTCTTAAATTCATTGCCGTGCGTATTCAACACTGTTGAGGGATAACGTTGAAACAATAGCTGAGTGAATATCAGTGACTTACCATCGAGCGATCAGCGAGACGGTTAATACAGATATTCACGAGGTCGAGGTCATTATTTCACATACACCACATGGTCGAATACACACCACATACACCACATGGCCGACTATGCAGTTGTAGAAAAAGTTTTTAAATTTTGCATAAATGTATCGAGCATGAGTAACCTTCACTCCTGAACAATGGTTTAATTTGTTTTCAACACTTACGTGTATTACGTATTTTACGTGTAGTTGGAGATTATACTATTGAAATTGTCGGAATTCTCGATAATCCAGAGTTTACGTTCCCAGATATCTCCACTAACCTTTTGGAAACAAGCAGGGCTCAATGCGGTTCATAAATTAACGTATTTGAGATGTTTTCTTGGTTTTTCCATAAAATCAAGCATTGTAGAGATATTATGCATAAATGATATTTAATAATGATATTCAATCAGCATATTAGATATTTTGTAGCTTATCAAAACCAAATAAAATTTTAAGAAAGATACTCTGTGTCACTTTAAGAAATTAAGGTGAGATGGATCGTAAAGTATACTTTATTTGCTGTTTCATGTTATTTATTAATTACTTTCCTAAATGATTTGGAAATATGTGGTAATACGTTAACAACATCATAAGGAACAACATAAGGAATCAAAAGAAGCGTGTTCCATTTGTTCGCATTTGTCTGCTTGATAAATGCTTCGATATTTGTATTGTAATATTTATAGCAAATGCAGAAACATTGGAGTATTGGCTAAATTCCTTTACTTTGAGATCAGTTAAGGATGTCATTACCCACAATAAATCACGTGTAAAAGTGAAAATTATCAATAGTCCATTAATCAATAAAAATACTGAAATAATCCATACGTTTTTACAAATGACAGCTCCAAAATTAAGTCATTATTCTGAGGAAATCGTGATGATATTAATTATTGTTAATGGAAATGACTTTTTGTCGCCTGAAATTAGACTGACTGTATTCTTAATGTTATACTTTTGATTGTTTCAGGAACTACACATGGAAACAAGGTGCACAGTTAAATGCTTGCGGATACCAAGTCGGCTTTCTTGTGGATTACCCAAAAAGGACCATTCCAAAAGCATATGACCTTCCGACAAGTCACATAACAAAATCAGTTGTTCATGAGAATAGTTATCCATATGATTGGTATCACTATTTTAAAGATCTCCTCGCTGGTAAAGAGAATAACCTCTCTGACTTCGATAAAGTCGTTCATAATTTTGTCGTAAATCATAAATGTTGCAATTGTGAGGATTTTTCATTCTCTGACGATATACTGTCTACTCCGATCACTGATGAAAAGGCAGTAAAATCTATAAACGAGCTAAAATGAAATAAGGCAGCAGGGCATGACGGCATCCGAGCACTGTTTAATTGGCATCACTACTGAGGGTCATTTGCTGAATCTTTTAATTTTAATCGTGAACAACGGGAATGCGTGTGAGGGTGTTGTGATGGAAACATTTGTAAATGTTTGCATGTTTCAAGGAAACCAAATGACATAAAATAAAAGCAGTTTGAACATGTAATGTATAAATGACTTCAAATGTAAACTGTTCCGGTACCTTTGATATTCTTTAGAATGATACATTAAGCTAAAGACATAATATATCTGACCTCTGCAAAGGTGCAAATCAAATTCTAAAGAATATAAAGTCACAATTTGAGGCAAAGGGCCATTTAGACCCGTTTGCCGATGGGAAGTTTTTACGATACGGTGCCGAGGTGAAGCCTAAATCAAAAATCGAATCGGTATTATGAAATATTGCCAGTTTAGATCAAAAAGACAATCTTTTTCATTTCTCTAAACAAATGTAACAGGCGCTTTCTGAAAGATATACTGTACATTGCTGGTGATTGACGTCACAACGCCGTCTTCAGAACGAGGTCAGTTCAGATACCATGACCTAAACATATAGTTGAAAGCTTGAGAGTCTCAAATTATAATTATTTTAAAAGAAATCGTGTTACGTGTCTTCCCACTTTACCTTGTCATGTCAAATACTGGATTTAGATTACAGTTAGACATTGGTTCCAGTTTTAATCAGTATTTAATTAACATACTTTATCAACGGGAATTTAATACTTCAAAGGTATTAATCGTGCAATTATGGTTTTCAGAAAGATCACATTGTATGTTTGATATTCATAAACATATCGTTTTGATCATTCTTATGTGTCAATTGATACTACTGATAAATGAATCTTAAAGAGATACTCCGTGATTTCCATATATTATTCGATTTAATTTCATATATTCCATCATACATACATACTAATACTGTTATGCAGATATACATAACAGCCATATTCATATTCAAAAGTAACTGAGCTTGTTGACAAATAATTAGTTCTAAATAAAAATTCTTCAGTCACATTCACAAAACAATGCTTTAAAGCAAAAACGTCTAAGCCAAGTGGATAAACCTTGGTTGGTAAGGGGAAAATGATCTCACTTTATTTTATTTTCAATCTTATTGAAATATGATCCATTTGCTACATTACGCTACGCATGTAGATCATACCAGGCTCAGTTATATATATACTGGCTACGGACACTTGGGCAAGGTCAAAATTCAATGGCATTTTAAATCTTTCAAATGTTTTCCAAATTTAAAACAACAAAAACAAATTAAAAGTTAACAATTAATATACAATTACAAGGTTAACGTTTGTTTCGCATATTTATTCTCAAAGTGTCTTTTCTCGGGGTGGCTTGTAATGCTCTGCAATGCACCATTCTATTTGTCCGAAACCTGTACGACATGTACACTTATAAATGCAGGTTTGTTGCAACCAGAGTAAATGGAACATTTTATCAACCTTAAGTATTACTTGATTCACAGTTTATGGTGTTCAGCTATTTACGGAGCCAAAATAACAGAATTTGTGTCCATGATATATATGAAGCGAAAATACAATAGTGCACAAAGAACTTAATTAATCACCGCTTATTTTATAAAATAAAATTAGTGCTCTTAGACCGTAGGCCGAAGTAGGAAATTGTGTCGAAGTGCCTCATAAAGTTCGCGAAGAGTATAACTTACATTGATAATTAAGATAGACAATACTAAACCTCAAAACGTGAATGTTCTACTAAAGATCCAGTTTCATTTTTTAGTAAATTGCTTTTAAATATTCAGCTATTTGTTTATGGTTGGCATAGCGACGATCACTTGTCGGCCAATCAAAACTCTCCTTAGGTCTCGTTATACAGTTTTTTCATTGTGAACGGCGGCCAAAGAGTTCCCACTTCAGAGAGCAAATAGAGGTCAGACAGTGTTTTAGCCCTAAAAGAAAAGTAAAATGAGGTATTAGAATAAGTCTTTCTTTCAGAAATAGCCTATATACTTGGCTGTCAGCCTGCAACACTCATATATTTCTACGCCAATTGCGGAAGGTCAGGTGACCCACTCAAAGGAAGCTGTTCGGTCGCTTCCGGGTCCAAAATCCCAAGAATTTCAATGTGTGAATTTCATGTGGTCTATTTTCAAATAGCTGTAGCAAAAAAGTAGCAAGGAGAACCTATAGTATTTCATTGATTTTTCCATCAGAAGTATGCATATTTTACTGCTGCTAGTGGTTAATAGTGCTCTAATTCATTTGCAAGGGAATGACAAGCAAATGACCGGTGGCAATTTAACATTGGAGTCTATGGGGGAAAAACCTGTATAACGAGACCTCAGTCTTCAGTCCCGTAAGAAAAATGGCCGCGCCCGTAAGTGGGCGTGAATGTCACACAGCAGATTCAGTCGATGTTATCCTGCTTGCTGTCTCAACAACACGTTTTGGGCTAGTTTATCAATCTTAACAATCAGGTGGCAGTCACAGATCTTAGTTTAGAACTACAGTTTCCTAAGATTTACCGAGATTGTTCGGCTCTCACCTCGTGATCGCTTTCAAAAAGTTTATGTGAGGCAGATTGCTACCAAATTAAGAAGAAGTGATAATGTTTGTTTGCATGTTACATAAAAACATAAACACTTCATTTTCATGATCATCTCTACCAAACATCGAAATTATTTGGGAAAATGACTCTGATATATTACAACAAAAATCGTTTCTAATACTGTAACTGCCTTTTTTTTAATTTGTGTAATGGGTTAAATTTGAGTCAGTTAAGAAATAATATGTCTCTTTTAAAAAAACTTGATGCATTGATAATAAAGTACCCGTGTTGGAATATTATCGATGAGTCCATTGAATATCATTTAACTAAACTCAACATTTGTACAATAATAACTTTAAAGTATGCCATAAACGTACAAGATTACCTTAAAAATCATGAATAGGAAGTATAATTTTGTGTGTTTTCAGATACTTTCTTGAACCTCTGTTATTCAGAATATCCAGGGTAATATATGAAAGATTGTTTTCCATAATGACACCGAAAGTTTACAATAGTCTAACTTAAACTATTTCAATTGTTTTCTTTTAGCAATTATCATTTGAAATTAAAATAACTCTGTGTCCTGACTACATATCCCACAGTAATATCATCAATTTATAGTCTTATGTGCTTTAATAAATACTTCCCTTAGAATTTTATCATATTTTAATTATGTTTACGCTGTACAAATCATTAAAATTCACTAACATAATGTTTTACTTTTTTAGAACTAAATTAAAATAAAATAGAGAAATACCCTCTATACAACACAATACAATACAATACAATACAATACAATACAAATACAATACAATACAATACAATATAAAATAACAATATTTATCTAAAAATGAAAAGTGAAATTAAAAGTATTAAAATAAAATAACTGGAGGGTTTTTGGAAAAAAGTTTGAAAATCATGATACCTTGTTTCTCATTAAAAAATCAGTATTTTTTCGCAAGCAAGATATATCTAAATAAACTATTCCTTTGTGAACCTTTGGACACAGAGCTGAAAATGAGCCGCCAACTGAATACCTTTTTGAATTTGTCCAAAAAAGAAAATCAATATGACTTGCCGAAAACACATGCTGATTGAAACAGATTACCTGACAATCCTACAGCAGGCCTTAAAGTCTTTACACAACAGATAAATGACACACATATAAAATCAAGCTTGTTTGGGTTTAGTATATTTCATCAACTGATGAACCTTGAGGAAAAGGTTAGATTTATCAAAATGCATTTATCTCTAACTGGTCAAAACATTATTCCAAAGTTATGAATATTTTTTTTTTCAGTTAACCGGTAAGTTCTTAACTTGAAATAGATTAGTATTATTGTACATTACTAAAGATACTGTGTGAATTACAAATAGGTAACATTTATCTGTAATTTTGTTTGGCTCTGTAAAATATTCAAGATCCTGGCAGAAGTTCTGAGTTATATCATTCCCAATACCAAAGCAACCTAGTTTAAAAGTTTCATTACACAAAAATGTTTTAAGTGATATGTTTGTGAAAAAAAATCATTTAAAATAAACATAAGTCATACATTTTTAGTTATTTCTGTTAATACTCCCAAAAAAGGAAAAATCTCTCAAATTTGGGCAGGTCACTATTGTAAAACTACCTCTGATTATAGCAGATTATTATAAAAGAACATTGGGCCTTTGTCAGTCATAATTTCTTCATGGATATATCCATATAGAATTAGAAGTGTGTGTCATTAATTTCGTCTGCTTTAGCTTATGGTAATTTTCGATGATAAAGGTAAAGTTATTAAAATAAATCATGATCAAAACATAAGACCATGTTCAACTTCATAGCAAATATCCTGAAATGTCAAAGTGAAAATTTAGCCCAGTGTCTTGTGGTCTATTAATCCTTGCTTGTTGCAAAGATTTTTCTATTTAGGTAAACATGCTTTTTAAGGCCTCAGACCTTTAAGATCAAATGAATTTTTGACCAGGAAATAGTTGTTTAATATTGTTTTAAGTACCTTAGAGGATCAATAAACAAATTTAGTAGTTTTACAAACTGTTTAAATCATCAATATCTGTCATATAAGACATGATTATGTAATTGCATGATCATCATCCTGTGTTCTGCCACAGTGTGTATAATGAGAGCAATGTCTTTTTACTGAAACATTAATGATAAAACTTACATATGAACCACATTGAACATTCATTTTACAAAACAATGAAACAATTAATGAATCTTCTGTCAAAGTTCCCAGTTCAGATTTCAGATTTCAGCATTCAACAGCCTTTCTTTCTAATATTTTATGGAGCTACCTATATGGTAAGCAAATAATAAGTAACTGCCATACAACCATACACACCTGTGCTTAAATTACTTAACACATTAAATACACATGAAAAGATGTGGAGTATAATACCACACCAGCAACCAATCTAAACCCATTTTTGCCACTAACTTTCAACATGCATATGCTTAATCTAAGAAGAGCTGTTAGGCGTGAGACCAAAACTTTTATTAAAAACCTCTCTACAGGATATCAGAGGGGCAAAACAAAGTTGACAGCCACAACTCCATTTGTTTTTAAAAAGTGGGTTATTCCATGAGCATTTTCTTATTTTGATTTTTTGGTATGGGAGAATGGAAAAGCTAATTATCGCTACAATCAAATCGTCAAGATGCAATTTCATCATCAGTCATTGACATCTTAAGGTCTTAAACATCACTAAGAGCTCACCTTACAATACTATGACATCTCAAAGTTGATGACCGCACAGTGACGTCATTTGACAAGAGACTCATTCTATACAAGCCATGTTGAAGAATTCATGTATTCTTTATTCTGATATTTGAAATATTATATTTGATTTTTTCATTACCGGTTTTATTTAAGATTATATTTTGATATGCATATTGTTGATTTATTTACTATTTGACAACAAATAGTTCCTACACTCGAAAAATCATTGAGGAAGGAAGTGACTCATCTTCAATTAAAGATAACTTTCTTATCTGGGACATTCTTTATATACATATTTTATTCAATCAAGTTTGAAAAAATATATTGATAGATAGCAGACATTAAACATAATTCTAAATTGAAAGATAATGTACGGTTTTATCGGCCACCAAAACAAAATTGTTCACTACCCTCATATTTTGGAACTTATTATTGAGATAAACATTTTTCAAAATAGATTTTTTAGAAAGGTGATTGTATAATGACCGAATTATGGAAGAACTACACTACTGATAACACAATGTTATTTTGACAAAGGCATCATCTAAAGTGACCACAGTCTGAGTTAGCAGTACATTAAGATCTCTCACAAACATATAATATAGTCAGTTTAGATGATGCCTAATTCAAAAATAAAATTGTGTTGTCAGTAGAAAATTTGGTTTTTGGAAAGGGGACTGGCTACTGATTCCTGTGATGTGTAGAGAGAGAGCGAGAGTGTGTATGTCACACGGCATCCAAATTTGAGAAAATGCCTTACATCTTAAAATCTGAGTGAATTTGAGATTCTTTGAGTTGAACTTGTAGGTTAAACGCTTCTTCTCCCTTTATATAAGCCATTATCTTAAAGAATGGTCAGTTTTTTCTTTGTGCAGTTTTCTTTATATTTGATGAAATTTTTGCTAAGAGGTCACTTACTAAAAAGTCATCAATTTAGTCAAGAGAATTATAACTACCATATCGCAGCAAAAAATATTGACTTTC
Organism: Steromphala cineraria; assembly: GCA_916613615.1. NCBI lineage: Eukaryota > Metazoa > Mollusca > Gastropoda > Trochida > Trochidae > Steromphala > Steromphala cineraria. The sequence continues at coordinate 18,432,771 of OU744730.1, forward strand.
ATTTTTAATTATAAGGTTTTGACTCAAAGATACCAAGCTGATGAAAAAAACAATTATCCAGAGACATCATCAAATGGAGTGAAGTTTTCGTTGCTACCCTGCTAGATATCGTCCTTTCGAAAAACCCTAATTGTTTTCCTTGAAATGTGTATTGTTTATTATCAGTAGCGGTTTACTGAACGAAAAATGGGGGTGCTTAATTAAGTTCTTTGTGTATACAATTTAGCCCACCGATCGATGTCAACCTTCTCTATGAGGATATTTGTTGTTTTAAAGTTTCCGGTAACAGCTTAGGGACATAGAGAAATTGTCTAATCACCCTCTCTAAAAACTTTTAATTTCGTTGAATTGGGTTCAATTTAAATTGTCCTTGTGAATTTGTTTGTGAAGTCATAATAATCAAACATAGCATATGTGTGTCTTGCATTTGCAGAATAATTCATTATCGGAAGAATTCCGTGAATCACTCAAAAAAGATGTTTTGTATACAGTTGTTATTGTTGACTGACCCTTTTATAAGTGTGTAAGAAAGAACGTGTCAAAACTATGATTGATGCGATTATAAATCGGGTGATACTATAAGTTATACCATTCAGAGGCGGGGTGCACGGGGAGATATAAGCATCAAGCTTGGTGTTATACGACGAGCCGAAGGCGAGTTGTATAACACCAAGCAAGAGGATGATATCTCCCCGTGTATCCTGCCTCTGAATGGTATAACGAATTTATCTTACCGAATGTTTAAAGAAAACATATAATATGAAGATAAAGATCTTAACTGCGTAAACCCTTTGATTATAGTTTGTTCAAAGCTACATATCGGTTGATCAAAAGTAACCAGCTTGATCACGAGGTAACATACATTATATATTTCAAGATGCTCAATCTGCACACTTTGTTCATGCTTTGTATATGCCGGGGTATAAATAATTTATCAACCCGCTCAAGAGCGTGATATCAGTATTTATCCAGGGTCACGTGGACCAATCAGATATCGAGATTCTTACATGAGGTAGGATAATCTCCTTTATCAGGTCAAAACTATCCGAAAACCGGGCGAGGGGATTAACCAACTGTCATTTTCTTAATAAATAAATAAAAGAATACGGTCGAATTATAATTTAGAAATAGGAAAACAGAAAAACAGATTAAGATGAAAATGAATCATATGCATATTAACAAACCATGAAATTGGGAAAAGCAAAGTCCTATTTTAAAATATACGAATATTCCAATACATGTCCTATTCAAAATAGCTTTATTGAAGAAGAAGAGGTGGATTTTCTCTTCAATGGGCCTATTGTAAAACCCCTAGGAATATCTTAAAAACATGATGACCATCGTTAAGTCCGCGTCCATACAAGAACATAGCCACCGGTGTTGTTATTTCTATTAAAACCTGCAATAAAGTTTGTCTGTTTGAAAGTGTTTCACATAGTCTTTCAACAAGACGGCCTTGGAAAAAACGTGGTCGTGGTTTTGCAAATGGTTAAAGACCCATTTTCAGAATTCTTTATTTTTAAAAGTAATTTTACTTTTTTCCTTGTTTTTTTTTTTTGCAAAGGGAAAATCGGACCAAAATTCATTAAATATGAGATAATTTACCAAAATGACCGAAACGGCAGCCGACATGAAGGCGAATCAAGTGTGGTTAATTTAACTACTTCCGGTTTCTTAATTTACGCTTGAAATTCGTCTTTGTCGCGCACGACTAGATTTTCTTTTATTTTCTCTGAATTAGGTATTCGTTGCTGCCAAAATTGATACCCATCGAACGCAATTACGGTACTTGAGACACTCTGTACATCCTACAAGCATAGTGATTACGTCACCGAGAGCGGATTCGTTAAATGCTATGCCCTTTTTACAGGGAGTACTGTGCTTTGGGCGTCGACATAAGAATGTTATTGTTGATTTAAAAAAATTAAATGTGATATCAAAATATAGACGAATTTTTTTTCTACCGATTGATGTAATTATATTCTCAATAGCTAAATTTCCTTCCGACCCGCATGAAAATGGGTCTTTGAAATAATACAAATATATATTACATGTTAAGTTTAAGTTTACGTTCAATGTTCTTGGCTTTTTAATCAAAAGTGACATTTGAAAGAATTGGGATGTGAAGAGGCTGTGAACCGACACATCACATGTGGAATGGCGATAAATGGTACGGTAGCCGATACTCGTTCCGATGTAATCCTTACCTATAGTACACCAGTAAAGTATAGGGAAATATTTATTTCCCGACAGGACAAGATCTATGCATGTATCAAGTGTAAAACGCGAATTTGTCTAATATTAGAAATAGACCGTTTAAAAATGGCGATAACTGGTTCTAAGTTGATAAAAAAAAAATTAAGTCAACAAGATTTCAAGATAAGTTTCAGGATAAGGGTATATTTTAGAGTATTGTTATTGTGAATGCAAATGACTTAACCTTGCCTTTTGGAAAATTCAGGATCTTAGATGAAGTTGTCATTTTTCACTTCACTGTTTTAACGCCCGAACCTCTAACATTGGTCTTTAAGATATATACGATTTGATTAGTGGATAAGATCTACCTCAAATCAAGCGATCAAAGGTAGACGGCTGAACATATTTGTGTGATCTATAATCTGCGTAAAGCAGTGAAGAAAAGTATCATCTAATTTCAATGAGATTGTTTGGATTTCTCTCTTGTACCTAAACAGGAACATCAACAATGAGAAATGGACGTAAACTAACATTACCCAATACAAGCCTAAATGTAGAGCTGTGAGGTTGTTATGATGGGGAATAATGCATATAATATACTGGCCTGATGAGCTAAAAATGATAACGATCGATAAACGTGATTGAATTTTCACCGTTATTGATATAATATCTTATAAATAATTTTTGCAATCGTAAAAGCCGCTCCGTGGTTTTCATAAAAAAATGCCTAATTGCCAAACATAAATGTTATATTTAATGACTAATCTCGAAATGGCTACATATTGTACGAAATCGATTTGTCTAAAAATGACAGTCATCACTCTCCATTAAAGGACACTATTGATCAGTTTTTGCATCTTGTTCTCCCAAACAATCTCACGACGTCGCTCTTTAAACTGTTTGTGAACCGCGACGAATATATTTTCTTCTTTGAAAGATTAATTTCAGATTTCAACACATGTAATTCACTCTATTATTAACAGCTGCACCAGCTTGCTTTCGGTTTATATAACCTGCCCACCTTTAAGTCAACGTCATTTTTCTTTGAAGCAAATGTTATCGTTCCTGGAAAGTTTAAAAACCAGGCGTTGACGCCCTTGCGTCGTATTGTGCAGTAGCAAAGACGAAAATAGACAGGATTCGAAGCCGACTTTGCTATTGCACAATGCGCTGCAAGGACGTTCAACGCCTGGTTAACTTTCCAGTCTATTTACGTCTTTGGCAATAGTATAGTAGGACACGTTGAACAAAGTGATTTGTTACTAAGATCGAATGTTCTTAACTTTCACTAAACTTCTATACACGTCTTTTGTTATAAACGATAAAGACGTTTGAGATTGTTGGCGAACGTTTCGTATCGATTCAGTAAATATTCAACAATTTTATTCGGTGTCTAATGATGAATTATGTTTGTTTCGTATTTACCTGCTAATCAAATCATATATTATATTGATGTTGTTAGTCAAATCGATTATAAATATTGATTTGTAAAAGTATGAATATAGGAATGGAAAAGGTTTTGAAGACTTTGAAATCAGAATGCCAGGTTTGTTTTGGTAAAGTTTGTGATGAAGATATATACATTTACTTTGTAATACACCTTTCAAGAGGCTGCGATCACCTCTGAAAATGCAAATATAGTTATATGTTCAAACTTGCTTATTCAACATTATATCTTTACGTTCTTATCCATAGAAATGAAAACAATACGATATAATGTGAAAACAAGGATTTGTTTAAGCATTTCTTCTGATCACACGATGAAAGCCTGAGAAGCAGGTAATACTGTAGCTTGTTTAGTAGACTAACATTTAGTCTCAGAAGTATTTTTTCTAGTATTGACAATATTTTTAAACAAATCATGTATTATAACAAAATGGAGCCCAGAAGATGCTTTAACTTCAGACTTGCTATACTTTTTCTGGACTTGGTTGGTCATCAATTAAATAGTTTTGCTTTAGGTCTGGATGACTAACTACTTGTTTAGTTGCTTTGTCTTATAACCGTCCTATTTTAAATATACTTTGTGTACTTTTAACGAATATATTGCTAAGAAATCGTCATGTCATAATTCTATAGAAACACGTAACTGAGGAAAACTTGTTTGTTTTGATAAAGAAAAGCGAATATTCGTTTAAAAAAGAAAAACGTAAAGTGAAACTTTTCGTCAGTTGTAAGGTTGTAAGAATATCGAATTATGTATACTGGACAAACAAGTAATTTGTAATTTTCAAAATAAAGATTTCATCAGATGATCAATGAAAAACCATAATATTATTAAAATTCTACATTTTTAAGTATCTTTAATTATTATCGCTCAGTATGAATCATGAATTTTCTCTTTATCATTCTATGTTTTACATGAGTGTTTAACAAGCTTTTGTTGGCAACATCAGTGTTGAGAAGTGGGAATTATCATTCATTTGTTAGTTCATGTTTATGGCTTTCTTTCAATTATCGGTATGTTATTCCCCAAAGTTAGTGTATCAGCTAAAATGAACATATATGTCGATATCATTCATGCTATGTTTAATATTTATTGGTTTTTTTTAATTATATAAGCTGAAATTTGATTCGTGTTCTTCTGACGGTTTTTGATTGTTTTTGTTTTTCGGATTTACACTCACATAATTCTGTTCAATCGACTACTTTCAAGTCTCTCGATTTTTTCAGCGGTATCATATATAATTTATCTTATATTAACATTATCAAAGATTCATGATTTGAAGCAAATAATATATCACAATCCTAGAATATTTTAACCAAGAAAGTATGAACCCTTACCTGACATCCATGAAACGTTGAGAACTTGTTAAAATATAAATCATTTGGCTGAATTTCTGTTTGATTATCCTACATAGGGTGATCGGAGACACTGCCTGTACGTTCTTTCATGTAGGTAAGTGGGTCGTAAATGTCTTGCGTATAAGGGCTGATTCAAAGAAATGTTGAGATTTCTAAGAACCGAAACTACGTGTTACGTCGTTAACCTATGGAAAAGGGGAAAGGAAAGTCACGCGAAGGATTTCTGATCGAACAGTTTAGCCAATCAGAGAGCCACGTTTCATGTTATCAAGAAACGCTATAATCTGATTGGAAGATACTTACAATAAGAGTCGGAAAATTCAGGAATTTCCAACGATTCTAAAAATATATTGATACGTGGTTGATAGGCTCAAGTTGTTTTCACTTTTTGTTTTGTGTAAAGGCGAAAATAGTAATGATGTAGCTGATGTTTCTTCTATCAATACGGCAATGATCCACACACTTACTTTAACACCGCAGGCCACAATGAAGAAAGAAAGAAATATTTTCACGCGAGTGTTGATAAATTCTTAATACAGTAACAATTGAGTGATATGCAATTTATGTATATATAATTGAACAATTGTATAAAATAATTGTACACCTGAAGACATTGCCTATGTAACAATGCAGATGCTTATCAATTCATGCAAAGCAAACCAATTAATTTCCTAACAGCTTGCAATGCAACAACAATACATCAATTTCAAGTTCGATATAGAGGGTTTATTTCACTGATAGAAAATAGTATCTCACACTGTCTGTATCATATAATAGTTATGCGTTATCATTGCTCTGTATAGCTGCTGCACTGAAGATAGCAAGTTGTCAAGAACGTATGTTAAAACGGTTTCCTATTGGCAAAATACTAACAAATGAACAGTAAAGCTAGTGATTCGATTTACAGTTAAACCAACAGTTTATATTTCAAATGAATTTTTTTTATTCCAAACTTGCCAAAACGTGATAAAATCAAAGCTGATAATGCACGTCATTAGTCTACATAATTATTATATATACGCATGGTTGAAATGAGGGTATAAATGTTTAAATATATATATTTAGAGGATATTTGTGTTTTCTTGACAAATACCATGTTTATCTCATCGAGTGAGGAGGAAGTTTATATTTTCACGAGTGGCGCAGCCACGAGTGAAAATATGTAACTTTTCTGCCTCACGAGATGAGATAAACATGGTATTTGTCAAGAAAACGCAAATTTTCTATTTATTTTATGATTCAATCGTTGTATTTCTAACAAAATTTAAGTGCATTTACGTTGAGTCGGCTCCAAAGAGAGCCCGTCGCCAAAGCAACAACATGACGTCATGAGCGTGTCATTACGTCAGAGCATTGTTCGATGACGTCAGGTCATTGTTGTTATCAGTCACTAGTGACTGATAACACGTTCCATTGTTATTGTCACTAGTGACTGATAACACGGTTTACTGTCATTGATAGATCTCGGTATTTCACCGCCAATCATATAATAAAGATAGATATACATTTAAAACACAAAAACACTACTACCAGGTTGTATATAAATAAAATAGTATTATGGAATTGGGTACATATATATATATATTCACAAAAAGTTAATTGTCCAGGTGTATGGTCTAACTTCGCCTAATGAATATTAAATAAAAACAGAGAGAGAGAGAGAGAGAGAGAGAGAGAGAGAGAGGGGAGAGAGGGAGAGTGGGAGAGAGAGAGTGAGTGAGATAGAGAGGGGGAGAGACGGAGAGGGAGAGAGCGATAGAGAGGGGAGGGAGGGAGGGAGAGAGCGAGAGGGGGAGAGAGAGAGAGGGAGGGAGGAAGAGAAAGAAGGAGAGAGAGAAGGAGAACGAGCGAGAGAGAGAGAGAGAGATTGTTTATTGGAGTCTCACTTTCTGTACATTGTCATTATGATATATAAAAGATTTTCATAGAACATATTAACAAAGGATCTCAGATCTCAAAGGACTACAGTAGGCCTACGCATCACTGTGTTTTTTTCACGAGTCGATGCATATATAACTATTTATTTATGTCTAAATAAATACAATCGCGTCTAATAGCTTTGGAAATTCACTGCAATAAGGAAATTCCCTATACATGGAATTTATGTTTTGTTAATTTTATTATATAATAATGTTAAACTGGCCAGAAATGTATGGGTTTGTAGGCCAACACTGAAAGTTATACTTTGTCTATTCCAGAAAGTCGAGCCTCCTAAGCTTACATGTGACAGTGTTGAGGTGATCTTTGAAAATAATTATATTTATAATTTATCAGTCAAAACAAGGATATTTGTAAAGCACATTTATCATTCATATCTTATTCTGTGTTTATCATAACATGCTTCACGTTTCATATTCCCACAATTCCTGGTTGTACAACGGAAGTCTTCAAACCGAAAGTAAGTATGACGTCAACAAGCCGCTAGTCAAGCCTAACCAAACAGTGAGTACATAAGCGTGACATTGATTTTGTAAACAACAAACATTTAAATGATTGTACAAATTTAAAAAGAATCATAAGCAGTCTACGTGACGTGCATGCATGTGCAAGTGCATTTTACAACATAATGGCTACCTCCCTTGTAAACGTTAGCCTAACCTTTGAGTCCCATCTTATCATAAGATAGCTTCAGCCTTGTGTCGAATTGTATGGAAGTGAATGTCACATTTTGTCACAAATGACGGGTGTTTTCCTAGTACCAGAGACGATTACTGTGAATGAAACGTACACGTGCAGTTCTGTGAACCTTATCGTTTCCAGGTACGCCGAAACGGTTTCCGAGAATTTCGTCACGTGACAATGGCACCTCGTTTCTTGGCACTGAGTAAAAGGTAGGCGATCGAAACTTGGTTCATTTCCTAGTAATGATTGTTTTGGTGATATTAATAGAATGCGCTTTTATGTAACATGTGTGACATATATATTTGTATTGAATTGTCAGTACGTTGACATGCTCCACTTTACAGTTCATGTTAATGCTTGATTGTTGGGCCGTGCTTGTCTCGCCTAGGCGCCGGCGTTATTCAATAAATCGGGCGAGTCATTAGAAACAGTAAACTGATTGGGTCAAAGTGACATGTAATCTTTCTTTGTTAAGTAAAAACATGGCGTTATGGTGTTCATGATTGGAAGAAACGAATATGGCTCGACATATCTCATTCTCACTTTTGACCTTTGATCAAAATTTATAAATTGAGTATAAGTTGATAGATATGGATCCAGATATAAAGCTGTGATGATGCACATATTAATTACATGCACTCACTGAACATGTAGGATATATGAAAATAACTGGTGCTTGGGTTTTGTCCTATTTTTTTCAAAAATTTTAAGACTTCTGTGTTTAAATTATATTAACTTATATATATCAAAGATGTGATGGATATTCGTTAATTAAGGATGCAGGGTATTATCAATAAATCGGTATATTGCAATACAGGAACAACTGATACGAATCAGTACACACGTCTTAAAATATCCAATTTATCGAATGTTTAAAAATGAGCAATTTCTATCTAAAACTGCCTAAAAACAAAACTAAATAAGCATGATTTTGCAGAAAGATCGAAATCATTCGTTAATCATTAATGTCTTATTTCCATGAAGAGAGATAAATTCAAAGTAGAAATAAGACATGAGTACAGTAAACTTGACTTGAATAAAAAGGAGTTTTATATATTTATATATGTTCAAAAAATTGTATACGAAAGGTCATATATGTTTCAAATTATCTTAACTAATCACAATATTAAATATAGCCGCAAGCGGCGACAACAGGATTCAGCCGCATCAACAGCCTGTTCAGTACAAAGATAATCATGTCAGGAGTCATTCCTGAAAGTTTCATCAAGTTCTGTCAACACGTTAAGCTTCAGGAGCCTTTTTAGCATTTTTTTCCTCCGACCTTTTTTCTATCGATTTTGATCATAAATTCTGAACAAAATTGACTGTTTGCAATAAATGTTTTGATAGATTCCTATTGTATATATATTTGTCTTACATTCCTGAAAAAAGTGCATAATTCTGAGTCCAACTTTTTGAGTTACCGCTCTTTGAAAACGATGCCTTGTACTAAATCATCCAACTTTGAACGTTTATAGAAAAAAAACTATTTGAGGTACAGTCTTTGAATTATTCAAGTTTAATGCCCAATGCCTCAGCTACAACATACCAAAGTTGCAGCACTTTGGTGCAAGTATATTCAGAGGAGAAGATCTTCAAAGGTGCATGCGGTCCGAAAATTCTGAAAACTTGAAAAATCCAATATGGCGGCCAAACCACGTGACCTACGACTTCGTCATGATATTTTTTTGCGTAGAATTTCCTTGCGCACCCTCTCATAGAAAAATCATGAAATTCTTTGGTCACGTATTTGTTTTATTTGCATTTGAAAACATTTTTGTTCTACAACACAGCAAACTTTGAAGGTTTGGCTACACATAAATTATGCATTATGCAGTATGCATTGTTCATGGCATAGATAAACATGTCAGGAGTCAGTCCTGAAAATTTCAGCAAATTCTGCTGACGCGTTCAGGAGCATTTTTAGCAATTTCCGACATTTTTTCTGTCGACTTTGATCAAACATTCTGAACAAAAATGATTTTTCACAAAATTACAGTGTACAAAATTTTACTGTTAAAGCATTAGCTGTTTTGGCTGAATCGCGACCACAAAAATCGGGGGAAGACCACAAAAATCGGGGGAAGACAAAAAAAAAATAATTAAACACGCCAATAACAATAAGGATTCAGCCTGAAAAGGCTGAATCCTTAATTAAATATAGTTTGACATATTAAAAGAATTTTAGGAGAATTTTTGGTTTCATAAATGATACAACAGTATTCAAGTTTTGGCAGGACATTGAACATTAGACTTGTCTTCTTAATAATGCCCTTAGCTTTGGGTTTAACTTGGATTGGTTTATCCACATTTGAAAAAGGTATGTCATTATAATATGAACTCATTAGTATTTGATATGATGATCAAATTCATTGATTTAGAATAAATGCATTGCAGTATATGTACCGGTAAGCATTATATTTGTGGAAATAATATGACATCTTCATGTTTTTCCTAATGTGATAACATTTAGTATTACTCAAATGTGTAGTGAATGCATATGGTTTACATGTTCAGTACATATGTCAGTATGCAGTTGAAAGAGGTTTTTAATTGGTTTTTTGTTCAAAATTCATACAAACTGTTATAAGTAGCTTGTTTTAATAAAAAGAAATGAAAGGTCAGATATTTTCTATATTTTAGAAAAGGGATCTGTCGGTTTTATTGGTATTTGGGATATGAAAACACAACAATATCATCCAATATTTGACAAAAGTGTTGCAGAAACTTTTGGAGTACTTTTATATTATATACTTACTTTTACATTATTGAAGAGTTAGATCTAATTCAGAAATGAATAATATCATCCTACAATGCAACCATACAGACACTTGCACACTGGTAACAGAGGTGACATAGGAAGATATTTTTAAAGGGGCAGTCCTATTTGGGCGATTTTTGTAGAAACAAAAATCAAGAGGACTTTCCTGTTGATGAATTTGAGTTATTATTAATGATATATATATAATTGATTATTTCACACTAAATTTCAATTTCAGGTAAGTGAGAGGGGTGTTTTGTTTTTTTTAAATTAAACAGTTTGATTTATATAGAAAATAAAAAGAGTGTAGCCTATTATCAGAGCTCAGGCGTGGAAATCATTACTACAGCATATCCATTTAATTACTGACTATTATTTTGAATTATTAGTTGATTTTCCCATATAAAAACAATCAATTAGTTACTTTTAAACCTTGTTAATAAATCAGCATTGATAAAGCAGATTAGTTTAAGTTTAAGATGGCAGATGAGATAAAAGAAGAAAGATAGTTGATAGAAAAGCTTCTTTAAGTAGCTGTTAAGATCAAAATGCAGTTTAAGTGCAGGAAAGAGCCTCTTTAACTTTCTGATAAGACAGATAATGACTAGCTAGAAGGTCAACAATCTAGAAATTATCTGCACATACTGCAGGTCTCCAAAGCTTTTGAATGGTTAAATGCTATTGGATTTTGTTTCTAGGTAAAACATATTTGAACTTGTTAGACTAATAAATACTGTCATTTTGTTAATTTAAACTTTTATCTAGGCCTTATATTATTAGAATGTTTCTAAAAAAATAATTCGAGCTTATTATGCTTTAAATGGCATGTACTAGTTTAAGCCGAAACATTTTAAAAAGATTCACATTCAAAAAAATTTCTTACACAAAATGAATTACCCGGTAAAGGTGTTCACACAAAATGGCCGCCAATGGATTTTATGTGAATCTTCATACTTTGTCCTCTGACTATGGATGATTGGTTTGTGTAATGAGATTTTTGACACTATCAAAATAATACATTTAGCATTAACTTACAATTATCAGTGAAAAATTTTAAATATAAAATTATCAAAAAACGTGCTACTACCCCATTTTCCCATTCTCTCCCCACAGAGGCAGATCATTGTGATATGAACCACTCTTTCCATCCGAGGAGCGTTGTCATTTGATAAAGAAATCCAAATGGATTGTGATGCGGGTCTTTTCCGCCAGGGGAAACTGCCGGAACCCACAGATTTCGGCGCAATAGAACAGAGGCTAAATCAACATGACTTGATCTGCCTCTGTGGGGAGAGAATGCATTTTCCTGACATCACCTTATATTCCCCCTTTAAATCCATGTAATCCATGTACAATCCTCAAACTATAGGTGACACTTTTAGTTTGAAAGGATTTGTTGTATTTTACAGTTCAACTATTATCAGATGCCTTCTGCCATAGGTTGGCCACCTGCTTGAAGGTCCTCCCTTCTATGACATAGTGTCTCACATCTTTCAATCTATCGGTCCAATTCTCAATTATTCACTTTTTCAATTTCTTCTCCCAAACAAACCTTTTCTTAACAATTCAGAAATTTTGTTATGTACACACTCCTTTGCTGATGAGGATTATGATTTATGGATTTGATGACTCTGACTCTTATTAAGCCACAGGTGCCTCTCCTTATACATGTAATCTTAGAAAGCTGAAACCTTGTGTATTTTGTATCTAAAGTGGCAGTAGCAGAGATTTTATCATATTTCTTCTAATTTTCAAATATAAATATAGAGGATATCTGTCTTTCTTTACTAATACCATGTTTATCTCATCAAGTGAGGTATAAAGTTTATATTCAACTTTTCTACCTCACGAGATGAGATAAACATGGTTTTTGTCATGAATTGAAAGATATTCTATTTATTATATGATGAAATCCTTCTAATTACGTTAAAAAGGCAAATTTCATGTTGAGCGGCCGCTTGGAAGAGCCCGTCACCGTGGTAACAGTGTGACGTCATATGAGAATTCATGACGTCAGACCATTGTTACATGACGTCAAAGTCTTAAACTTGACGTCACTCGAGTGGTGATAAAGTAGCCAGATAGAGGGTTTATTTCACTAAAAATAATATAATAAAATAGTTTATGCCATCTTTAGATGATCAAGTATTTCATTATTCAACCTGAGTCCATAGTCATAAATGAAATTTTCAAGTATCAAGCCAAAATTGCTGGCAGCCATATTTATGTGATTGCCTTTTAAGCAAGTGAGGTGTAGAAATGGATTTGCATATTGCAAACAAAGATGATATGATTTTTATGACTCCTACTTTGGATTTTAAATCATTTGTCCTGCATTTGGGTAAACTTTAATTTTAATTTTTGGAAAATCATCTATATTTACAAATTACTCCAAAAAAACATGCTAATGATCCTTTTAATAAACTAAATGAATAAAGTCTGTTTACTTTAATGGTCTTTGAAAGGATTATATGTTTGCAATTATCTCTTGTATATTTCAGGCATCAAGAAGATTAGGAGTTAAATGGATGTTCAACTTGAGTGAGTGAGTTATTGTTAAACGCCGCTTGGGCAATATTGCAGCCATTAGCGGTGTCTATATTTTAGAGTTACAGTTCAACTTCTACAATAAAGAAGTTGAGCATCCATAAAACTCCTAGTCTTCTTGATATTTCCAACTTCTAAAATGCCTCTCAAACAACCTATTTCAGTCATGTTTTATGAACACTGTTTTGTGACTACCAATATCTGCTCAGCAAGGATAATTGTCAATGAATTAAAACCTGGCTTAAACAAAGACTTTACATTACTTCTGTATACTTTTCTTTATTCAGTTATCTTAAGACAACCAACATTGTGTTTGCAGGTACATCAGCTGATGTAAGGAGCACAAAGCATGTGAAGCAGATGAGAACCTAATACATAGGTAAGTATAGACTACCGTAAATCTTTGAATAATTGCCTGCCTTGAATATTCACATGGTTAAATCTACCTATGTAAACAAACCTTTGAAATTATCCCTTTCTTAGTACTTCTGTCATACATGCATAGTAAGGAAACGCTTAACCATTGGTACAAGCTTTTATCACTATTTTAGCATTAGAAATTCATGATGATGATGATCTTTTGTTTATTTTGAAAAAATGAATACACATATAATTGCTCCGAAAAGAATAATCGCCTGCCGCGAATAGTCGCCTGCCTTGAATAATCGCCGGCTCAAATATGTTTTTGGAATTATCAAAGGTTTACGGTAAATGTACATTTACACAATGATTTGACACCTTTGACCTTTGAAGGTATTAGCATTATGACAGCCATTATTGGTGTGATTTAGCTCTTTGTTTTACCATATCATGTTTCAAACTGTTAACAAAACATGGTTTTGTATGTTAGGTATCATTCTTTAAAGGGGCATTATCACGTTTTAGGGGGAATATAAGGGGATTTAAGAAAAATTAAATAAATTGTGCCAATTGAAAGACAATATAATCAAACTAAAAGAATCAGTAATAAATCAAATATATAATCTAACGTTCAGCCATGCTATACCTCTCCTAAATGAATTAATGGTGTTCACACTAAAATGGTCACCTATGAACTTTATGTGACTTTTTAGCTCATCTGGCCCGTAAGGCCCGATGGGCTTATGGCATGGCATGGTGTCTGGTGTCCGTCCGTCCGTTCAAAAACTTTGTGGAATTTAGACTTCTAATCTCGCCCTAAAAACCTATTTTCATCTTCTTCTCCAGAACCATAACGCCTAGAAAGCTGAAACTTTGTGTACAGAATCCTTGACTAGTGAGGATTATAAATCGTAGCTTTGGTGGCCCTGTGGCTCCCAATAAGGGCCACAGGGGCCACACCCTAAAAACCTATTTTCATCTTCTTCTCTAGAACCATGAGGCCTAGAAGCTGAAACTTTGTGAACAGACTCCTGGACTAGTGAGGTTTATAAATTGTAGCTTTGGTGGCCCTGTGGCCCCTAATATGGGTCACAGGGGTCACATCCGTAAAACCCATTTTCATCTTCTTCTCCAGAACCATAAGGCCTAGAAAGCTGAAACTTTATGTACAGACTCCTTGACTAGTGAGGATTATAAATCATAGCTTTTGTGGCCCTGTGGCCCCTAATAAGGGTCACAGGGGCCACACCCTAAAAACCTATTTTCATCTTCTTCTCTAGAACCATAAGGCCTAGAAAGCTGAAACTTTATGTACAGACTCCTGGACTATTGAGGATTATAAATTGTAGCTTTGGTGGCCAATTGACTCTTATCAAGGGCCAGAGGGGCCACGCCCTTAAAACCTATTTTCATCTTCTTCTCCAGAACCATAAGGCCTATAAAGCTGAAACTTTGTGAACAGACTCCTGGACTAGTGAGGATTATAAATTGTAGCTTTGGTGGCCCTGTGGCCCCTAATATGGGTTACAGGGGCCACATCCGTAAAACCCATTTTCATCTTCTTCTCCAGAACCATAAGGCCTAGAAAGCTGAAACTTTATGTACAGACTCCTTGACTAGTGAGGATTATAAATCGTAGCTTTGGTGGCCCTGTGACCCCCAATAAGGGCCACAGGGGCCACACCCTAAAAACCTATTTTCATCTTCTTCTCTAGAACCATGAGGCCTAGAAAGCTGAAACTTTGTGAACAGACTCCTTGACTATTGAGGATTATAAATTGTAGCTTTGGTGGCCAATTGACTCTTATCAAGGGCCAGAGGGGCCACGCCCTTAAAAACTATTTTCATCTTCTTCTCTAGGGGCAAAAGGCCCAGAAAGCTGAAACCTTGTGAATATACTCTTTGACTAGTGAGGATTATGATTGATAGCTTTTGTGGCCCCTAATAAGGGCCTCAGGGGCCACACCCTTTAACCTAATTTCACATTTGCCACAACCTAAACTGGCCTAAAGCAAAATTGATATGAAGCCTGATGAGCTACAGACCTACTGGCTCTATTTTTAAAGATTTTTAATTACAATGCCAATAGGTTTATACACATTCAATAATTCCATATTCTGATGACTATTGTTATTAGTCAATAAATATTTACACAAAATGTTTTCAGTGATAAATCCTAGTATTTCACCGCTAACTAACTAACTAAAATCATTGTAATGATTTTTATATCATTTTATAACAACTAAAAATATTCTTGAAACAATCTATCAATATAACATATAATCACCAAAACATTTTCTTTATGGTTTCTCTATTTATGTTTCTATTCTCTATTATATCAAGTAAGTAATTTTTTTTTTTTTAGATATTTTTATTCACATGTGAGGGTACATTCATGACATGATTCTTGTTTACATAGAGAGTGAGATAAGTGCATGTAAAAACAACTTTGTTCTATTTGGAAGGATATACAATGATATTCAATTTACCGAATACATTTTGCAATGGCAACCATTTTCTCAAAAATTGATCTGACCGGTTTTTCATTCTGGCGATATATTTTTCCACTTGAAAAATACTTTTCAAAGATGCAATAAATGCAGTAAAGTACAGAGGGTCATTTCTAATACAACTTATATATATATATCTTTTTGCAGCCAACAGAATATGATTCAACAACTTGAAATCCACAGATTCCTGAATACCAAACAAAATGGATTCTAAACTGAAATGAATTTCATAACACAGATGCAGTTTAAGAAACTGTTCAAGTTCAGACCAAAATAAAGCAACCAATGGACATTCATAGTATACATGTACAATTGATTCAGTTTCGTTGTTGCATCTAGTACAAATACAACTGTCAATCAG
Source organism: Steromphala cineraria (assembly GCA_916613615.1). Lineage (NCBI taxonomy): Eukaryota > Metazoa > Mollusca > Gastropoda > Trochida > Trochidae > Steromphala > Steromphala cineraria. The sequence continues at coordinate 18,448,933 of OU744730.1, forward strand.
TTTCATTTTAGATAGCTCAAGTTTAGTATATATAATATGGTGTAAAAATTTAAATTGAAAGTCTTGAAGTTTAATATCCTTGCAACATTGTCTTGGAAGTTTGAATATTTCTTCCCAGTTAAGATGAGCAATAAACATTTGTTGCCATTTATTACAAATATTGGGCAGTTGGTCACTTTGCACAAGCTTATCATAGATCTTCCTAGAACTCGTAGGTTTCATCCATTCCATCAAAAAAGTATTAATGTGCAAATCATACATACAGATTGGACTAGAATTATCTATCACATTTTTCCATTTTTTAGGAAGATTGCTAACAACACGATAATGGTCTAAATATGTACCCTTCAGGTTAAATTTTTGTTTCAAATCTAGGAAAGGGAGGAAACCTTTCTCACAGCATAAATCTTTAATGTGATGTACTCCCTTTCGAAACCAGTCTTCGAAAATAAAGGTTGAGTCGATACATTGGTGGTTAAACCAGATTGGTTCGGCCAAAATAGCACTGATATCTCGTGTGTCTGTTACATGTGACTGATAATATTTATTCCAATTGTGTATCAGATCTTGCCAATAAGGGTTATTAGTTTTACAAAGACCATAGGATGAGATGTTGGCACCCAACTTGAAAAGAAGATTTAATGGAAAATAATTGTTGTACAACTTTTTATCTCTACTTTTTCTAAGGATGTTAAGCTTAAGTGCAATAATAAATGAATTGATATCTACCATTCTCAGTCCACCTTTGTCATAATTTTTTGTCATATTCACCCTTTTTATTTTATCAGGTTTAGAGTTCCAAATAAATCTAAAAAATATGGAATTTAATTTGTCCATAAATTCTTTTGGAGGGTGTGGTAAGGCGGAAAAAATGTGTACAAGTGTTGATAAAGCCAAAGTTTTTATTACTGTTATTTTCCCAATCAATGTCAATTGACGTTTACGCCAATTTGCCAATAATCTTCTTATGTTTTCTAGTCTTTTTCTTGTATTTATGACCAATAGTCTTTCTAGCCTTGCATTTAGTTGAATGCCTAGTACTTCAAAATCACCCTGAATCACCAAGAAAAGAGTGTTACTTATAGTTAATTCAAGTTCATTGTCACTGATATTTTCTATGTCATGGTGAATGTTTCTGTCAAAGTATTCTTCTTTCATTTCTTTCAAAATTATATTCACCTTTTCAACATATTCTGTGTTATGTAATAAAGAATAGTTGAATTTCCAATAGCCTTTGCCCTTTTCTTTACATAGAGAATTTGAAATTGACATTGTAATTGCTGAATGGTCAGATTTGTATCCTGAGACAATATCACTTTCTAAAGTTAAATCTGCTATATCTTGAGATACAAGAAAGAAGTCTAACCTAGCCTGTTGCCTTGGGTTTCTTTTCCACCATGTAAAGCGTTTTAAAGATTTATTTTGTTGTCTCCAGATATCACATAAGTCATAGTTCTCAATCATATCTAAAACAACTTGTCTTGCTTTTGGATTATTAACATTTCGATAGTTCTCTAAATCTATAGAAGGGTCAATCACTAGATTCCAGTCGCCGCACATGACTAAAGAGTCATTTTCAAAACTATCAATAATTTTAATAATATTATCATAAAAAGCAGGGTCATCGTTGTTTGGTCCATAGATATTAGACAAGGTAAATTTTATTCCTTCAACAGAGATATCTGTAACAATAAAATTGCCATTAGGATCTTTCACCGTTTTAGTTATTTTTATTTCAATATTATTATTAAAGAGGATTGCTACTCCTCTTGCATTAGATCTGTAAGGGGCGATAATACAATCTAATCCCCATTCATTTCTCATAATTGATTCATCATTTTCAGAAATATGGATGTCTTGTAAGCAGATAATAGAGCAACGTTTTTTTCTCCAGATATTCATAATTTCTCTTCGTTTTTTCTTTTCCCCAAGACCCCTACAATTGGCCAAAACTATTTTTATTTTATTAGCCATTGTCATGTTGGCCATTATCAAAATTGTATAAAATTTTAACTAAGGCAATATGGCAACATTTTGATGAAAAAGATACATGTTTTGAGGTACCCACAGATGTGATATTTTCAATTAGAAAACAAAAATAAAACAACAAAAAACAAAGAAAATAAAATTAATGAAAAAACTTGGAAGCGATGCTTATGGATATTTCCTTTCTAGTAAGTAATTTAGTAGGTTATAATGAGTCATAATTTTCATATGAATATTTTGTTACTTACCTCAGTTCATTTGAATTCACTCATTATTTTAGCAATGCTTAAGCTTTTAAACTTGTATGCATTGACATGTATAGAAATACACATTCAAATTACTTTTAATTTAATTTACATACTTAATGAAATCTGTATTCTTTGAAATCAGTTTAAACCTAATCAGTCTTTGAAAATTAAAATGCCTCAATCAAAAGAAATGTAAATAACAATCACAGATTCAAAAACAGTAATTTCTCTTTCTGGTAGTTTCTAGCATCAAGAACTTCAACCTTTCCTTTGTAGAAAATGAATTGCATATTTTTATGCCCCCGAATCGGAGATTCCGGGGGTATATTGTTTTTCACCTGTCCGTCTGTCCGTCCGTCCGTCTGTCTGTCTGTCCGTTTGTCCACAAAAACTTTAACCTTGGTCATAACTTTTGATTGGTCAGAGCTAGGTCTTTGATACTTGACATATGGATTCCTTGTGATGAGACCTTTCAGATGACACCATGACATTTGACCTTGTGACCTTGACCTTGACACAGCGAGCCTTTTCCGAAAACTTTAACCTTGGCTATAGTTTCTATACTGTCAGTGCTAGGTCTTTGATACTTGACATGTGTTTCCCTTGTGATGAGACCTTTCAGATGACACCATGATATTTGACCTTTTCCGTCCGTCCGTCTGTCTGTCCGTTTGTCCACAAAAACTTTAACCTTGGTCATAACTTTTGATTGGTCAGAGCTAGCTCTTTGATACTTGACATATGGATCCCTTGTGATGAGACCTTTCAGATGACACCATGACATTTGACCTTGTGACCTTGACCTTGACACAGCGAGCATTTGAAACTTTAACCTTGGTCATAACTTTTGATTGGTCAGAGCTAGCTCTTTGATACTTGACATAAGGATCCCTTGTGATGAGACCTTTCAGATGACACCATGACATTTGACCTTGTGACCTTGACCTTGACACAGCGAGCCTTTTCCGAAAACTTTAACCTTGGCTATAGTTTCTATACTGTCAGTGCTAGGTCTTTGATACTTGACATGTGTATCCCTTGTGATGAGACCTTTCAGATGACACCATGACATTTGACCTTGTGACCTTGACCTTGACACAGCGAGCAGGATGAATCCGGGGGCATTCGTGTTTCACAAACACATCTTGTTTGGTAATATTTTACAAATGTTTAATGCAATACTTTGCACTATTGCAAACATTTGCCCCAGTATACAGTCAGACCTCGATAATCCAAACGCTTCCGTTTTTCATAAAAAAAACGTTCGGATAGTGAAATGTTTGGACTACTGAAACGAACCTAACAAGTTGGAGTAACTCCTCTTTGAATCTACAGACAGACCAGAACGTATTTAGAATATCAAATGAGTTTATTTCATATGCATTTGTACATGCACACAACAACTGGGATACATATATCAATAATAGCACAAAATAATTTCTAGATACATGGACACAACATGCCAAGCATTCAATTTACTCAATCAGTTTTGAAAAACCAGCCAAGTACAGATTGGGTACTCAGTGGCTTGAAGACCCACGCATAGTGATCAAAGTTTCTAAGTTCCTTCGTCATCATCACACTCAAAGTATGCAATCATGGAGTCCATGTATGTTCTCATGCTATCACACAATTTACTACAATCACAAACTGAAGAAACAGAAAGTCAGACATTTCAATTTTTTACAATCACAACCTACCGACACGCTCAACTCAAGTGTCAATCCACTGTCATTGAAGATTACCGATCTGATCAGTGTGTTCATCACTTATCTGAAAGCTTTTGATGAACAGCCGGATTAATGAAGCGGAAATAGTGATAATTAACTAATCCGTTACAGCTAATTGGCGTTCAGATTCGGAGACTGAATCAACGGATTAATGAATCAACATTTAATGAGTTTATATAGAGATTAGTTTGGTTACAGCCTGCTACCGTTCGGATACCGCGAGATTCGAATTATCGGTGGTCTGACTGTACACCAAATTTAGTATTTTTCCAGATTAAATATGTGACCGAATTTGCCATCTAAATATCTTTTGAGTAAAATGACATGGTTTTACCAAAACTTACATATCAATGTTAGTTTCCATTATCAGTTTTACTCAAAATTATTCTTAATCATTCAAAAAACATCACATAGTGTTACTACCCGTACATTAAATTGGTAAAAAGTCTGAAATCTTGTCCCTAGCACCATTTGACAACCTTTCATCCATTAGAAACCATTTTTTCTTCAGTCAATAACCTAAGCAATTAATCTTGCATGGAGACTGAGTGAAAGGCCAATTTTGATCTTGAAACAAACCCTGAAACAGTTTTATATTTTTCAGTGCCCTAACCCAACAACTTTATGGAAGCTAAAACTTTGAGGACAGATTTTTTTTGCAAGTTCATCTGATTATGAATTGTAGAGTTGGTGACTCAGGGTCCCCTAAAAAGGCAGGAAGTTTCATGACTGAAATTTTGTAGGGAAGTACTGTAGCTAATGGATACAATGCATGTCTGAATGATTATTCATGAACACTTCAAATAAAGCTGACCCCAATAATTTTTTTTACTCACTAGTGCATCATATTAAAAATACCATGAACTTATCACGATTGAACGTATTACATCAGTTATTCTGATAGTGTAAAATCATCATAATTTGCCATGTGTATATTAATAATTTTTAACTCATCATGTAAAAGTCCAGTCCAATTTAAAGAGGTTTCTTTTGATAAAATGAAGTATACAGAAGGTAGTAATTGCTTCAAAATTTATGTCCTTATTATTTTAATATAATTTTTCATTCCAACTGAATGAAAAAAACTAAAATACAAGCCCCTATGTTTCATAATGCTACAAATTTCTAAAAGAGCAGTTTAAAATACATGATATGCAATATGAAATTGATTTAGGTTAACAACATTTCTGAATAAAACTATTATTACATTGAAGGCATAAGGCATTACCCCTGAAACCTTAAAATGACAAATTCTTGATAGGCATTTAGAAGTTTGTAGTTGATAAGACAAAGAGTAGGATGGATTACAACTTCTTAAAGATGCTGTATCATACTTGCAATATTTTTAAAACTATTTTTAATGTATTCGTTGTATTTTTAGAAAAAATTAGCAACCAACCTTGAGAAAATCGGACCAAAATTCATTAAAAAGAAGATAATTTACCAAAAAATACCGAAACGGCAGTCGACTTAAGGGCGAATCAAGTGTGGCCATTTCACAACTTCCGGTTTCTAAATGTACGCTTGAAACCGTCTTTGTCGCGCTCAACTAGATTTCATTTTCTTTTTCCCCTAATTAGGTATTCGTTGCTGTCAAAGTTGATACCCATCGAACGCAATTACGGTAGTTTAGACACGGTGTAAATCCTACAGGTATAATGATTACGTCACCGAAAGCGGGTTCGTTAAATGCTATGCCCTTTCTACATATTTCTACAAGGGGTACTGTGCTTTGAGCGTCGAAATAAGTATGTTATTGTTGATAAAACAATCTAAATATGATATCAAAATTTTGACGAAAGATTTTTCTACAAAGTGATGTATTTCTTTTCTCAATAGCTAAATTTCATCCTGAACCGCTTGCAAGGATGATACAGCATCTGTAATTGTATTTGCATTCCTTTAAATGACGCCTGCCCAAAACTTGCTTGCATAAGAATCATCATTTTCAGAACTTCTTTTTTAGCTCTACTTGCCTGATAGGCCTATAGCATGACGTTCAGCTGTTAGTTTACCCTTCTCTTTTCTCCAGGACTATGACTGAAATTTGTACCAAATTAAGGGCCATGGAAACCACAACCTTAAAAACTCTGTCTTAATCTCCTTGGGCCCTTAATATGGCTACCCTGACAATTTAAAAAAATATTGCATGAGCCAATGGCTTCATTTTGTTCTTAATGAACACTGAAACTGTATACAGTCAGGCCTCGATAATCCAACGCTTCCGTTTTTCATCAAAAACGTTCGGATAGTGAAGCGTTCGGATTACTGAAATGAACCAAACAAGTTGGAGTAACTCCACTTTGAGTCTACTGACAGACCAGAACGTATTTAGTATATCAGACGAGTTTATTTCATATACATATATATATTTATAACTATTACACAATTTACTAAAATCATAAACTCCAGAAACACAAAGTGAAATATTTCAATTTATTACAATCACAAACTACCGTCACGCTCAACTCACATGGCAATCCACTGTCATTGAAGTTTACCGATCAAA